>OY728152.1:1975977455-1985977455 GCA_963277665.1 Viscum album
ACCCTTTTTAATAAATTCATCAATAAAATTCATCTTATATTTACCCAAACTTTTGGAAATAAATTTTTTTACCGTAATAACAAATAACAATTTTATTTATACAAAGGGATTACAAAAAAAAGATATGGCCTTGTTACATATCCCCTTAAAACAGCTGTAGAATACCTAAGTGAATAGAGTTTTATGGTGACCGAATCTTGGTGTGGCTCAGACAACATTTCCCAAGTGTTGATTTATATCAGCTTGAACTCCTCCTTTAAGCGATTCCGTTCAAGCTTCACATGTTGAAGCTCAGCTTGGGATTGCTCCAGAAAAAATCCCAGAGATGCTACCTCCTTCTCAAGCTCAGAAATATGAGCTTCGTATGACATGATTCTACGAGATGAGGCCATCAAATCTTCTATCTATATTAATTAACAAAGATCACTTGTATTTATAAACGAAAATTTAAACGTTAAGAGATTAGTTTCCCATGGTCATATTGACCATCAAACATATAACAGTCGAAATCCAATGGTATCACATCATTAATTTAATGATATAGTTTTGAGGAGTAAGAAATAAAATAACACACAAATTTGGAAAAAAAATATTAAATAAATTTTCAGGTCATTACATTTTTCAACCCTTAATAAATTTCATCCTCAAAATTTTAACTTGTACACTTAAAATAAAAAAGGTGTTGTTCATTATGCCTTATATAATTTTTTGGTTCCAACGTAGCTTCTTCCCATTAGTGGTTCCTCCACAACAGCTTCACAAGGTGGGAAGCCTTGTTCCATAGAACCTTGTCACTACGTTCCAACTTCTCCCCCAACAACTCCTCATAAGAGAAGTCATGTTCTTGTCATACCACCGTTAGATTTAGTACATGTGAAGGGTCAGGTGTGTATTTCCTCAAAAGTTATACATGGAAGACACCCAGAACTTGTTCTAAATTTGGTGGGAGTGCAAGGAATTAGGCCACAGATCATACGTGATCAAGAATTTCATAGGGGCCAATGTAACTAGGGATAAGCTTCCCTTTCTCTCCAAACCTCACGACTCTCTTCCAAGGTGATATTGAAAGAAAGAATTTTTCACCAACATCAATCTCCAAGTCACTTCGATGTTTGTCGGCATAGATCTTTTTCCGACTCTGAGCAGCCTTAATATGTTACTGGATGACATGGACCTTTTTTGTCATATCATGCACAATATCTAGACGAAGATGTTTTCTCACACCATATTCATGAGAACAATTAGGAGTTCTACATCGCATACCATATAGACATTCATCGGGTTCCATTTAAATGATTGAGTGAAAGATATTGTTGTATGAGAACTCAACTAAATATAGATTTTGATCCCATCAACCTTTAAATTCCATTGAGCATGTTCTCAGGATATCACAGTGTGTTTGAATTGTCCTTTCAGATTGGACATGTGTTTGGGGGTGATATGTAGTACTGAAATTGAATTCAATGCTATGATCATGTTGAAGACTTCTCCAAAATTTTCATATGAGTCTTGGATCATATTCAGATATGATAGAAAGTGGAACTACATGCAATCTTACCACTTCCTTTAAGTAAATACTAGAATTTTGATCAAGAGAGACATATTCTTGAATAGAGTCCAAATGGGTAGTCTTGGGGAGATCGTCCAAAATAACCCTTATCACATGGTTTACTTTGTACATTCTCAGGAGACTAGTGATGAAGTCCATATTGATTTTGTTCTACTTCCTTAATGGTATTGATAGTGGATTCAATACCCATTAGAATGTTTTCACATTTGCTCTAATTTCTGAAATTCTTGACACCTTGAATTGATGTCAGAAATATCCCATTTCATATTATCCCACTAATAATGATCACAAAAGTCCCAATATATCATTGTGCTTCTAGGATGTATAGAGAAAGTAGAGCTATGAGATTCACCAATCACCTCCTTCATTATTTCCACAATATATAGAACACATTGTCTTGTATAAAATTTTAGTACACCTTCTTGATCAATATTGAACACAATAAATATCTGATACTTCGCAGTCTCAATATTCTTCTTTAATAAAGGATATTATTTCTAAGATTTTGTGATCTTATCTTGTAATGACAGTTGAGAAATGATTTGGGTTAGTGTGGATGATTTACATTCCCTAATAATTCCCATGTCCAACTTTACTAGGTCATTGATCAAAGGATCCCTTTGAATCCTCAAAATGGAATGAACAACTGGGTCCATCTTGCTTAATGAATTAGCAACATTGTTTGATCTTTTGGGATGATAATGAATTGAACAATCATAGTCTTTGAGAAGTTCCAACCATCTACTCTACCTCATGTTCAATTACTTTTCTATGAAATTATACATTAAATGTTGATGGTCTGTGTACATATCACATTTATCCCCATAATGATAGTGACTCCCTATCTTCATAGAAAAAACAACTGTATCCAACACTAAATCATGAATCATATAGTTCTTCTCATGAGTCTTAAACTATCGAGATTCATATACAATGATTTTTTTTCTCATGAGGACACACCCAAGAACATTCAGATATTCATCGCTAAAAAAACAATTCCTTCTCCACATGAAGATAGAGTTAACAAGGATGTAGTAACCAATTGCTTCTTCTTCTATTGGAAACATTCCTCACACTTATTTTTTCATATTAACTTGACTCCTTTCCGAGTTAACATGGTTAATTGATTATAATGTCATGAAATGTTTTTCACAACCCTCCTATAATGTCCCACTAATCCAAAGGAACTACGAATCTCAATTATTATTGAAGGGTGAGACCAATACTCTACAAATTTTGACTGTATATGGTCAAGTGTGATTCCTTCATTAGTAACAATGTGCCCCTAGAAAGAAACTTGTGGAAACCAGAATTCACATTTGTTGAACTTCCCAAAAAGCCTTTCCTTCTGTAGTGTTTTTAAAATAACCCTTTGATGATCTTCATACTCCCCAAATTTTTTTTAATATATTAAAATATCAACAATAAAAACTATCACATTGTTATCAATGTATTCCATAAAGACTCTATTCACCAAATCCATAAAAATAGTAGGTGCAGTAGTCAGTCTTAAGGGCATACAAAAAACAAATAATGTCCATTTCTTGATTAGATGGCAGTTTTCAGAATATCTTCTTTCTTCACCCTCAATTGATGATAACCAGATTGAAGATCAATCTTAGAGAAGAATAGAGCCACAGAGAGTTGGTCAAATAAGTCATCAATTCTTCTAACATGGTATTTTTTCTTCACTATTATCTCGTTCAGTTCTCTATTATCAATGCATAGCCGCATCGATCCATCCTTTTTCATCATAAAGAGAATAGGACCTCTACAAGGAGACACACTCAGTCTGATAAAAAACATCCCCAAATGATCTTGGAGTTCTTTCTTTAACTCCTCCAGCTCCACATTTCCTATCCTATACGAGGTCTTCGATATCAGATGTGATCCATGTATGAGTTCAATGGATAAATTTACCACTTTTTCTGGGGGAGGTCTGGGTAACTCCTAAGGAAATACGTCAATGTATTCCTAGATGACGGGGACATATTCTATCCTTGAACTCTCATTTCCTTCTTCTTCATCACATATCAAATCCATAAAGAAGGATATATGAGTTTATTCTAGACAAATATGATGTTGAGATATCTCTCCATGGAAGATATCTGTAGGTTTCCCATTCAAGACTATAGATATTTCCTTGCTTCTTCATTTTATTTCAGATTTATTCTTTGGGAGCATGTCCATCCCTACTATAATTTCAAATTCCAGCATGGGAATGACTACTAGATTAGCGATAACATTTTGATCACTACTGTAATTACTAGAGTTTCAAAACACTTACAATGCTTGGATAATCTCACCATTAGTCCTAATTGATAACTCTAATTTTAGTAAATCAGTGGTGGATTCTAAATTACATGAAAACATTGATGTAATAAAGGAATGCATAAAACCGGAATCAAACAAAGTTTACGCTAGCAATGAGAGAACAATGAAAAAACAATGAGAGAACCTGACACCACATCATTTGGAACATCAACATAAGTTGTAGTGATTGAAAAATAACTACCTTGCTCCCTTGGCTTATGATGAGGATAATGGTGATTCCCGTATACTATCCTCAGTTTTGGACAATGATAGGTAAATTTACCATGTTTCCCACACATATCGCATAGGACATCAGGTATGGAATGAATCATCATCTTTTTGTCGTTAGTATTGGGATGTTGTGGCTTCACCTCACTACCACAATTCCATGTGATATGGCCATCTCTACCACACATGTAGCATTTCCCGCTCCAAAGCAAGTAGTTCCCGAAAGAAAAATTATAATTTCTTGCCTCATCTTCCCTGATCAATGCTCCCAACTATTCAGGGCTCCATATATATTTTCTTGTTGTTGTATTTATGAGACCATTGGGTCTCACCAAACACTAGTTTGGATTTAATCTCACTTTGAACGATCTCCTCATAGCTATCATAATCATGGTTGGCTATATTATTCCGTAGAAGCGCTCTCATTGCACCGAAGAATCTATCAACCTTAACATTTGGATCCATGACATAGCATGTAGTGTAATGTGAAAGCCTTGTGATGTTTATCTCGTAGCTTCCCATAGATTAATTCTCCTTATGCTTATACTCGAGAAACTCATTCTCTATTCTTGTTCTCATCGATTGAAAGAAATACTTCCTAAAAAGGATGCCTTTGAACTCTTCCCAATCCATAGATTCATCCTCCACTCTTTACCTCATGTTTTTAATCAGTTCCCACCACTGATCAGCTTCACCCTCTAAGCGATAGACAGCTGGGGTGACCTTCTCTTTCTCTGAATAGCAGAGCACAGAAATCTTCATCTCGATAGAGCTAATCCACTGTTTAGAAATCAATGGGTTGGTAGATACACTGATTATTGGTGGTCATTGACACATAAAAGATTCATCAGAATGTTATTCCCTTCGTAGTGAGATCGGTCCCTTAGATTGATTCATGTTATTTCGCATAACATGAGTTAGTTGGTTCATCATTCACATGAAATATTCCATTCCAGCTTCCAATGGAGGGTCATCAACGCATGGTCCATTATGGTCACAATTTTCTGGGTTCCTCCTATTGCCCACCATTTTTTAAATGAATAAATCCTTAGTGAGAACATTATTTCATTTAATAATCTTTTAACTATAACGTATTTTATGTCTTAATACTTCAGGATTTAAACAATAACATTTCTCTAAAAATAATACATAATGATTCACAAAAATCCTATGATTAACCAATCATATCCCCCGGGAGTGTCGTAACGAAGAGTGAAACAAGGCCCCTTGTCGTGTACCAGGATACCTAGGGTCAAGCCCGAATCACTTTGTCCGAGTTTTCTCTCCCATGTACATCTATTCCAGAGGCTCCTATACATTCTCGTATCCAGACCGGGATGTATTTTCTTGATAGACCAATTACTCAATACTCACAAAAATTCCAAGAAGTACTCGGATATTTAATTATTTATATAGGGTTCTTGTTAATGTTTCCATAGCATAACTTCCATAAATAACTAAAATATACTTTGATACCAACTATGGAATCCCGCCTCTATATTTCATAACTTTTCATTAAATTTTACAAACATAGGATCATTAAAGTCTATTGTTTTTGAAATTAGGAACACAAACCATGGAAAAAACATAAATCATTACTCTAATAATCTTTTGAGGATTCCCCATAATTTCATCCTAAGTAAAATTACTTCATCTCATAACCTGGATACAATCATCAATGGAATGGGAGTGAATAAATCCCTGTAAGGAAAAAAAGGGAATCAATTTACTAGTGAAATTAATAAGAACAAAGGTAAAAACATAAAGACCTGAGAAATGGATGTAGAGGAATTTAATAATGAAAATAACTTGATTCATAACTTTAATATGTGGCTAGAACATTTAATTTATACAATTATAAACATATCACCAAGGTTCATCCCCAAGGATTCATAAAAATTACCCTAGTTTTTTAACCAAGGTATCGTGAAACATGCCATCTCTAGAGATAAATTCGTTATGCAATGAATTCCAGCACTATCAGGGCACACCCTTAATATGTATTTTATTTCAAATGATCCAATTATATAATATTCCAAAATTTTATAAATTATCCATAGTGAATAAAATAAATGGGTTTCATTTCAAAATAGTAACGTTTTAAAAGTTTTTAATATCATGATCATTATTTCATTTATAACCCATGGAAAGGTAGTGAGGGGTATATGTAAGTAAATTCTATAATTATAGAGATAAATTTTATATATTGATGAATACCACTGTGAATGAAAAAATAATTGGGTATTCACATAAATAATTTAACATAATTTCATGAGAAAGAAAGAGATATTTTGAGACAAAAATTCTGCTGCATAACGACTATATAACATGGTTTTAGAAAACATTGAATAGAGATTTGAATAGAGTCCCCCGATATTAAATAACTCATAATAATATGGTAATAGATTAAAATTAAATAAGATCATGGTATGGATATTTGAAGGAATACCATATGGGAAAAAAACTCGAAGGAAAAGAGAAGATGTGATTTCGTTTACGAAAATTCGGCCGCCTAAAAGCGTCACATAAAAATTCTGAAAATCAGTTAATGAGAGAAAAAAGGGTCTTTCATCAATTGAACATGAAATTTAAAGTATGAATGATATTTATGAACACACCCCACATAATAAAATAAAAACTAGAATACATAACAAAATGGAAGTCATGACTTAAAAGTGGAGGGTTGAATATTCCCTTGCCTTAAAGGGTAACTTTGAAATATTGAAGGTTGGGGAATTGGGGGATTGAGGGAACCTTTGGAGGGCTCATTGTGAGGAAAAAAACTATAACTTAGTTGAGAAGGATTTTCAAATGAAATGAATGAGGGAATGGCTTGGTATTTATAGGGAACGAGGGGGAATATTTAATTAATTTTTAAGGGTCACCTCATTTGTGGTATTTAGAAAAGCATGGTCTTGAACATGGACTTTTCCCTTGGTATTGTCCATTTGGAACACCTCATAACATATCTTAATATTCAGTAGTCTACCAGATTTATTACATCTTTATTATATCCTTTATGATGTTATTAAACACACGAAACTGAAAACTATATTTTTAATATTCAACGAAAATTAAACTATTTCAGAATAATCGAAAAAATAACCCTAACCAAATATTGATTCCCTAAATTAAAAAATAAAATTAGTTTTATGAAGATAATTTTATAAATATTTTATATTTATTTTTTATATTAAATAATTATTTATTCAAAATTAACAACTCTAAAAATGTAACATATTTAGTAACACATAGAAAAACTAATAACGGTCTGATAAAATTATAGTATAACCATAATACAATAAAGCAACAACTTATGATTAAATTTTATGAAAATATATTTTTATTTTAAATTATTAAATTAATTATAAAATTCTAATTAAAATATTAATGACATACAAAAATACCAATACTTATATTATGGACATTTTTTCTTTTTAGATGTTTAAATTATATTTATACATTCATGGGTGATGTTTCTATTTTTTGGGAAGATTAACTATTCATTACATTTCATTACAATTCACAAGGGTATATTACTGTTCATACATTACAATTCAACAAAAAATATGTTGATCATATTAGACTCTAAATTTCATACCAGTCACAATTGTAGAAAACCATTTTCAGAAAATCATTTCATATTTCTAATTTATAAATATTTACAAAAAAAATTTAACTCAAAATTTTTACAAAATTCATCCATAATATTAATCCTATATTTATCTAGAAATTTTAAAATCACAAATTTTACAATAATAACAAATAAAAATTTTATTTATACCATGTGATTATAAAAATTATCTAAGGCCTCGTTACATAGCCCCTTATAACACCTGTATTGGACCTTTGTGTATGGTGTGTTATGGTGATATAATCTTGAGGCGACATGGACAAAATTTCCCTAGTAGTGATTTCTATCAACTTGAACTTCTCCTTTATATGATTCCATTCATGCTTCACATGTTATGATCCACTTGGGCATGGTATATAGCAAAGCCCATAGATGCTACCTCCTTCCCAAGCTCTGACAGATGATCTTCATACGGCCAGAGTCTGCTGGATGAGGTCATCGACTCTTCTTTATATACTAACTAACCAAGGTCACATGGATTTATAAACAATAATTATAATGTTAAGAGGTCAGTTTCCAACAGTCATATTGAGAAATGGTCATATAACAGTAGAATCCCAATGGTTTCACTTAAATAATTAAAGTATATAGTTTTATTGAGTATAAAATAAAATAACACACTAATATAGGAAACAAATATCAATAAAAAGTTCAGGTCATCACAGTCCTTCTTATTCATCAAGAGCTACATTTAGGTTGAGTTCTATTTCTTTAAATTTTTTGTTATTTTATCCTAATATCATTCTTTCCTTTTTGTGAATTATCAATTATAATTGTATTCATTTTAAAATATGAGGTATCTAGTACTTTCATTTTAATTTTGTACACCACAAACTGATTTTGGATAATATCTATATGGTTGTATGGATCATGTATAGATATTGAATTCCTTAATCAAAAGTAACTATCTTTGTGTGTAATAATTTATTCCACCTAAATTTCTGTGGATATTTCCTTACATTTATCCTCAACATGTTTTCCAACTTCCTGTAAATATTTTACCAAGTTCAATTGCCTTGTCCATACTACTAGTAATTGTTTTGTGAAATCATCTATCTTATCATAATTGTCACATGAATCAGAACTATTTGTTGGTTGTAGTATCATCCTATTTTCTTCATTGGGGATATCTCTTGGAAAACTATATGAATTTATAGTCACATCATTGTTTCTCTAGGAATACAATGTCATTTTTCCTCATTGAATCCACCTTATTAGGGATTATTTTCTCTAAATGACATGTTATACTAGAATGATTTGTCTTTGTGTGGATATGATTCATAGAACTATAAGAAACCATTGAACGTAGATATTCAACCATAATATGTATACTATCCAGAAACCTATTGTTACAATAAATCTTTAAATAGATCAACCATTTTCATAAAGAATGGTTATTTTCATGAATAATATATTTCTAACTTTGATATATAAATGGACATCTCATTTTTATTCTCAGTAAATGTTGGGTAAATAATATTCGTGTTTTGTTCACATATAATGGATGACCGTTAATAATTTTTCTTACTTGCATTTCCTTTTATTATGGAATTCTCTTCAAAATATCAGATGATTCGTACATGGTAGGGGTATAACAGATCTAATCATTAAAATGACCATTATATTGAAGAATTCATCAAACACTTCACGGAATTGAGATATATTCTTTGTATAGAGATTCAATTACAACGAATTTTTCCTATCAAACTCTGAATTTTTCATTTCATTAGCTTTTCATTCCCTAAATGAAGGATTATTCTATTTTAATGAATTTTTTAGTTTAAGAAATAATTTTTCATCATAATTCCCAAACATCTATTAACACTAACTATATCCAATGAAACTTGTTCATTTATTTTATAGTTATATTTACTTAGTTTTAATAGATTTTGAATCATTCTGCATTTGAGAGACATCTCCATTCATTTGGATGATTCTTGGTGAGAAATTCCTCATGCCACTATTCACATCCCTAATTTGTATAGTGCATTAAAAAATGTATTTAATATCCATACATTCCACATGTTTGGCCTGAAACCTGTACCAGTACTTCATACATCATTAGTATATAAAAGCATTTTTGGAAATGTGGGACTTTCATCATGAAGGATTATTATATATTTTTTTGATGATGATGTAATGTTCTTTATAGGATAAAAATTATCAAAAAATTGAGTAAAAAAATCTATTATTTTAGTTATTTGAGAAGTAATATATTATGGTGATTGATTATTTTTTAGTCTCACCTCTAGCTATAAACACTTAATGATGCGTGATTTCTTAAAATACTTAACCAATCTAAATGTGGATTCTAAATCATATTTTATCTTCTTTATTTATTCTTCATACATGATTCTTAATTCATAAAATAATCCTCAATATCATTCAATAGGTTTTCTATATCCCATAATTGAAAAAAATTTATAGTCATAGTTATTTTGTGTAATTTTTTAAACGCATGGAAATAATATATAAATACATCCGAAAAATAATTATTTCTCACAAACACTTTCATGAAATTCTAAAACACATTCTTCATATATTTAGTTGTTATATGAAATTGATTCATTGTATTCTTTAAAATGTTTTGAGAGAGTGTTGCATATCCTAAATCTTTTATGCAATGCCTATTACATATATTTATCCTTTCTTCTAACTATATATTTTTAATCTAAAGAACCATGTCACCATCAAACATATTCCTTATAATTTATTTGGTAACTTTCATTAGTTCATTATTGAATTTAGAAAAATATGATTAGTAAGTGATAAAAATAATCACATCATGATAAGGATTTTTTAGGATAATCACAATTTAATGATATATGGAATATCTATCATTTAGATTACCTCTTATTTGTATTGTGTCTTTATTTACAGATATATTTTTCTTAAGCTTCCTTACATAACAATTCTTCTGATTCATATGAGTATTGGAAAAAATACATATATGATTCTACTCATTAATTTTTGGAAATATTCATTTTATAATGACTCTCTTGGATATTTACATGGCACTTGATGCTCTGATACCATTTGTAGTTCCCCAAGGTGAATTTATCACTAGGGGGTAGGGTTCAGTGTTATATTTTTGTGAATTCATATTATTTTCAATTAGACCAGTTAAAATTCAGAGGGATATCCATGTACTTAATATTATTTCTCAAATTTATGTCTTGTGTAGTAATTAAAATAGATAGAGTAGAATAAAATATTTATAACGATTTACAAAATGGCCCACTCATTTCCATGTTGGTAATCAACCAAATATGGATTCTTTGTGAAAATTTCATATCAGAAAAGTGATTATAATGAATTTTATCAGAAAATGAAATAATTAATCTCTAGATTCATCTGCGAGGAAACTTTTTATTTTTGATATAACCCAACAAATTTTTTCATTGACACTAAGTGAGATAATATGTTTTCTCATCGATCCTACACAAGACTTCACTTTCTCCCCACACCAATGGGAAGGATTCACCTTCATTCAATGTCTTCATCAACTTTAGGATGATTCTATTATATAACTCCTTGATATTACATTGTATAAAATACTATTATATACTTCATGAATCTTCCAAATCCATTAATTCTTATTTTCATTCATTATAAATAATTATGATAACCTATAATTATTAGTTTCCTCAATGCAACATTGCTTGGGCTCTACTTCATTTTGAATTATGACCCAGCCAAAATGTAATTTGTGCACGATGGGTAGACAATATTCATATATAATTTATGAATTATAGAATTTTAACCATCTCAAAATCATTCTTATATTATTTAAAAATCAATTCAGTCATGTAAAAATCAACAATCGATGGAATAAAATTTGAAATATTTTGGGTATCTTGATTTTCCATTCATGGATTGAATAGACAACATGGATTGTATGAAAATATTTTATTTCTCATTTATTCAATTTTTAATGAGTAGAATGGGATATAATAATGTTCATTTAGATTTTTATTATTTCTAAAAGAACCATGTTCTACCCAAGGGTTCTCCTCCTTCATTCCCAAGAAAAGATATTGATAGCCAAATAACTCATTCAAATTATTAAGTGAGGTGAATGAAATTTATTATAGAGAAATCACACATTCCTTCATATGGAAAAGATGATATCCATAGTTTTCAACACATTCCCTTAAAATATCTTTTCTGGATAAGCAGGATGTGTTTTGTGTGATATGTGGTGTGCCCATAGCGCAACTTCCTTTAGTTGACAAGGCATATCGTCTCAAAAATTTCTTCTTGGAAAGAGGGTAATTTTGTATGTTTTAATTTTAGTGAAACATTTTAAACGTTAGGGATGTTAAACATTTATTCTTCACATAACACATGGTGTGTCAACTTGTTCTCCCCAAACTCTATGCAGTATCATGAGTCTTTAGGTATTCCTATTTCTTTTCTTGGTAATGGGTTTTCATGGGTGGATCTATCTCCTTGAAAGAAAATAGACTTTGTTTAGTTGTTACTCATCTCGTGATACAGAGGTTGTTTCCATGGGTCTTTATTAACTCCATTGCATGACACAAGTGTTGTTAGATTCTTCATTTTTTCTCTAGAAGACTTCTGTCTTACTAGTATATTTTCCTTTGTAATAAGGGATCTTATGGATTCTCTATTTACAGGGGCTCTCTCTCTTTAATCAAAGACACATAAAATATTTAATTCAATCAAGGGACAATATTTATAGATTATTGTTAATCCTCTTTTCCGATAATGTTTCAATTTATTCAGATACCCCATTGATCTTGATAGATCATGAATACTAAGATCTGTGGCTTCTCTAAGAACAATCAAGGGGATCAAGTGATCACAGGATGGATTCACATGATCATGAAACACCATGGTATGATTCTTGAATTTAACTCATGTGAAATAATCTCAGCATAATCTAAATGATTATTTAGGAACATATGGTATCATTCATTGGTTGTTCTTATTCATGTGACAACATTGAGGTTTTCAAACTACTCTCACAATGCCTCGGTGAGTGTAATTTGTTCATATGATACATGATCATAATGGATCATTTAATATTTCCATGGGTCTCATGATTTATGTTTCATCATATGATACTTTTTAGTTTTATAACGGATCATCATTAGACCATCTCATAGTATATTTGATGGATCCAAGACATCGATTTCCTGCATGTAGACATTTCTCTATAGATTGTATCTATAAATTTGAAAAATTAGTGGTCTCAATATGATAGTTTCCATTTGTATCATGTAATTTGGGAAATATCATTTCTAAGTGGTTTTCGATGATGACCCATTAGAACGTGAAGAGTGTAGGATCACAACATTTGTATTAGATAATAAATCATGATGGTCCATGTATGCCCATATTTTTAAGTCCTAGGACCTAAAACAAAAAACCTGTTGTCCCCCATAAAGTATTATATAGGTTGGGACAATATTTTATCACTCTAAGACTTCATCATAGTATCCATAAATCCCCTCCCCATATGGTACCGCCACGTTCGGCTTCACCCAAAAGTCTTGTCCTTCTGCATGGAGGTGCAACCTCTGGACCCCTTCTCCTGCCATTATTTCACATAGGCCCATATGGATGTTATCCTGTTACTACACATTTTTCCTACATTAATGGCTTGTTATAGTTAACTTGTTAGTACTCAACCCTTTGGGGACCCAAAAATGGTTGGGGTTAATCTTTCCTGGGATGACCCATAGTCGTTTCATTTTTTTGAGTACACATCCATCATGATTTTCATAGAATAAACGAAGTATCAAATGGATTGTAAAGCCTATATTGAAATTTACATAGAATAAAATATGTACAAAAAGAATTGAAAATATATCCTCAATAAGATCCAACATACTCTTCTTCTCTTCTCAGCTAATACTAATGGGGTTATATATGTTAACTTATATTTTTTACATAGGTTCCTCTTCACATCCTCTTTCATTAAAAAATCAATGGGAATATTAAATTATTATTTGCAGAATTACTTATTTAATAGAATTAATTTGTTGTTTACAATATGAAATATAAATTACACGTGGGATAGTTAATTAATATCACATCAAAAAATCATACAACTTATTTAAGGATAATTTTACAAGAGTGGAATCCATTGATATAAATTAATAACAATTCTCTATGAATCCTCACTTAATATACCAATACATATTTAATTGTTGAAAAAAAGTTAATCTAGGATGAAGATAAAGATATATATATATATATATGTGATTATGGATATGATCATTTTTTATTGGTTCAAACAATAATATTGGACCAAGCATGGGTTGCGGTGGGTAGGGTAATGGTCTGACAAAAATTTGCTATGAAATAATTTGTATGGTTTTTTGGATACGGAGGGGATTAAAGTTCAAGGATATTTACATATGCAGAGGGATAGAAAAAAATTGGATAACTCATATGGGGACCCTCATGATATATAATTTGAGATTATATTATTATACATAGATAAAATATTCAGTGAGTGAGTTAAGGCGAGGTTGGGTAATAAATGACATGGTAAGTGTAATTTTTTCCATTATTTATTCCCTAAATCACTAATATACTCCTTGTATATTTGAATGAGTATTCTTCTATAAGAGAAGTCTATGTATACATTTATTCTAACAATTATTTTTATATTATGTAAATAATGATGATGTTTAAATATGGAACAAACCATCTCAGATCTTGGTGCATTAGTAAGGGTTGTATCCATATGAGTTTTAATTTGATATTTATATGACAATTTTATTTAGCTAATGTTTCATTTAATTTTGGTATGGGATGGGTTATTAGGTTTATTTATCATATATGTGTTGATTTGTGGTTTTTCTATTATTTCATTGTTTTATTAGAGTATAGCCTCCAATAATTATGTTTTATACCTCCGTGATAGTCACGTACCATGGTCCTGTTAGAGGTTTTCCATGGGGGGTCTCATATTCCCTGCTAGCCCATTATCTGTTCCAGGTAGGTGTGGGTTGAATCATATTTAATTTCATCATTCTATATTCTACGATGATAATGGGAGTTGTACGACAACCTATATAATTGAAACACATTATTTTATTATGTATTTGAAAGAGATACTTGTAATATAATCCAATAAGATAGTGATTACTATCATCATTTTGAAATTATATACACATAACAATAAAATAATAAATGGAAACCACGTAATTTTTAAAAACACCATAGTATTCGATTATAATTGTATTAATCTTCTAATACAATACATGAAAACTGTTGGATATTCATGAGAAATGGGTGAGATAAAAATCCCAGTATTGGAATAATAAAATCATACAATGATGTAATGAAATAATAATGAGACAAGGATAATTACATGGTTATATAACTTGTTATAATAACAATCCTTATCATTGACTAATTTTAAAATATATTAACATCATGTAATCCCAATAGTATGGAAAAAATATAAAACATTATATCATAATAAAAGTAATGGATAAAACTCGTTACACCCTAAAACATTGTATTTAGGATTACTAACCATGACACATAAATGGTATATAGTGTTATAAAATATTACCAAATTAATTGGATTGTTATATTATTATAATCCCACCGTTCACATTTAAATTATGTATACTAATTTTTTTATATAGTTCATACAATATAAGAATTTCTTCCATCATATTTTATTCAAAAAATAAGGAGTTCAGTTTTTATAATTGAATGTACCAAAAAATAATGGATTAATAAAACTATGTGAGTACCCAAAAGTGGAAATAGGGATTTCTATTCACAACACGACAATATTTGAAGGAAAATATTTGGGTAATTTTGATAGTATATAATTTTTACATAAATAATCATGGAAGGGATTAAAGAGTTGAATGGGGTTATAATAATAATTAGAATCATATAAATGGAATATTTATCTATAAAAACACATGTCATAATGAATAAGTTGAAATATATATATATATATATTTTATGTAAATAAAGTGGAAAAAATTAATCCCTTACCATTGGAGTGTGATTCTGAAGGCATGGGTGGATTATTAAGATATTGGTAACAAAATTTGACGTATTGGCTGATGTAATATAAGATAAACCTAATTTTAAATGTCATTTATGTGAATTAGAATTGGCGGGGTGGTGGGTATTTATTGAAAAAGAGAGTGGAATTATTTGTTAATTTCTTAACATAGGTTTGGTACTCTACGTATACATGTAATAAGGCCAAAAAAATCCCATGTATTTCTCCAATTATTTATTTCAAGGATTAGTGGTTTCAAATATTTTATTAGTTTATGAATTTTAATCATATGAATTACAATATTCACAATGTGGAAATGAGTCTTGTTCATAAATAATTGTTTTAAAAACAATAATATATAATATATATTTTTAATGATTTAACACATGTTTTTATATATGGTAAAATAACATATGAAATTGTTGACTTTAATTGGGGAAATATATTTTCCTAAAAAATTCCCTTAATAGTATTTATTACCACACATTTTCCAAATTATAATGTCATAATACATAGTGTATATTTACACCATATGTAATTTATACCTTAAAATTCATATTTCTTACAATATTATGAAAAAAATAAAAAAATGGATAATTTTTAAATTTTGATTTCACAAATATTATATATTTTATCAACATTATTTTTCTAAATATAGTAATTTTCACATTTATCAATGAAAAAATATTTATTAAAAAATACTATATTTTACAACACAAAAATCATTCTGACCCTTATAAAAATTATATAGAACACCATTAAATTAAATTATCTTTTATATTTAAATAAATTTTACATAATAGAATATTTAATGAAAATAAAATTTCATTCAAAAATGTTGGATTTATTAAAATGTGTTTTTTAATTATATATATGTATATATATAATTCCCAAAAAATAATTTATGTTTCGTTGTATCAAATATAATTTTTTTCAAACTATTTATATATTAATTTTTATATATATAATGAAAATTATAAATAATAAATATATTAATTTTTTTTAAATAATATATATAAATTCATACAATAAGAATTCAGATGCATAACCCCTTATAACACAAGCATACACATTATGTGTAATGTCTGTGATATTAGTAAGCTCTTGGTCTGGTTCAACGAAAATGGTTTGTGTGATTATCTATAAGAGAATAAATTTATATTATAAATAGTTTATCTCAGGTATTAGTTTTTGAATATTATATTGGTCTTGGTCAATAAAATTTCCTCGTGATTCCATATCCACGAGATGCCATAATAAATGGGGTTCATAGGGTACTATTCTACTAGGTGAGGACATACCTTCTTCCCTCTATGTAAATTATATTTTATCATAAAAATTAACATATAATAATAATTACTATAAAATTATCGTGAATATAGAAATAATTATTATCACTCCCATTGGTCTTTTAATCCTGAAAGACAAATTACGATTTGATTCTATAATAGTACGAAATAACAAATGAATATAGTGGATTCATTTTCTATAGGTACATTACATAAAAATGAATTTATTTATTTAGAAGGGATATTTATTAATAAACTAATTACTCATTCCAATATTTTACCATTAAAAAATTTAACCCTTGAAATTCTTTTAATACAATAAATTAGATGAGGATACATATGATTCATCACTTGTTTTTGTTACAATGTTTCCTCTTAAAATATGTGGTTCCTAAAACACAATAAGATTTTATAAACATGGTTATAATAAATTAAATTTATTTTAGTGATTATGTTTGAAGATACAACATGTTGATATTTAATTATACATAATACCGTGTTAATCATTATCTATACGCAACACTGACTTAGCATCCATTACATGCATCACCTTTTTTTGAAAATAATGATAGATTAATAATATAGTTATTTAATCTCGACCATTATAACCTATATACAAAAAATATTAATATGAAAATTAATAAATAATTTCTAATTTAATGGTTTTATATTAATAAATAATATTGATAATGATATAAATAATTTTGGGTAACGGTTTTATATATTTTTCAAATAATACTTTCTAGAAAACTACTTTTTATGTCATTTTGTGAATAATAATAAAAATAGTTTTTGAAAATTTTCCTAAATTAATATGATAAAATAGGCAGTTTTTTAAAATAATAATTTAACAAAAACATCAGGGTGAATTTTTAGGATTTTTCAAAAAAAATTTACTTGTTATGAAAAATGAAAAATAAAGGATTTTAATTTAAAACATCATTTTCTCATAATTTACGCGTACAATAAAAATAAATATTAATTTATTTATAAAATATAATTAGTTAAATTATACATAAATAAATAATAAATATTATATTTTAATCAATTTAACACTGAATTCAGATATAATAACATTTCAATTTTTTGAACTTTTTTTCTTTAAGAACTCGTTGTCCCGTCCCATCCACAAGATTAAATTTTAAATTAATTTATAACCCTTATGTGAGATTAATTTTGTAATATGGTTTAAATATTATTAATAATATTAATACTTAATTCATAATAAATCCTAAATATTTTTTTCCATAATTATTAAAGATAACTGTCAAAATTAATCACGATGATTAAGAGAAAAATTAGTAACTGAGGAACTAAAATTTATTTAATACATAATAAGGACATATATAAGTTTAGAAACTATATTATTTGGTGATATATCAGTCCTATATATTTTAGGGTTGATATTGGTTCATTATTGGAGCCACTTGACCATGAAAAATGCGGTAGTAATTCTATCTTGAAAAACATTACATGTTTCCCAATCACCTCCCCTATAAAACGACACCCTTATTATATTCTCTTCATAACTTAAAAACCAATTGTTTTATCCAAGACCTCCACATATAATATCTATAATTCCTTAATCCAATCATATGAGGAATAATTTTTGGTGAAATTGACCCATGGAAGGCCTTTGAGGAAAACCAAAAGGAAATGCCAGAATAAGAGGCAACGTCCATCAATGAACATTTTAGTTTTATTTATTACTCAAACCCATTAAATTAAATTTATATCATGAATATATAATAACATCAGTATCCTTAATATACTATTATTTTGTTATGTTATGGGTATAACCAACAACCACACAAACATCTTTCAATAAGTTACCAAATCAGCATTCATGTGTACATCAGACTACAACCTCACGAATAAATGTTGTTCTATTTTCCTATAACACCTATAAAGGATGATAGTATTGAATAAAATAATATATATATATATTATATTTATTATTATTGATTATATTAATATTATTATTTTATTTGTAGGTAACACAAACATACATGCTTTACATTTTTTGAGAATACGATAACATTGTTCGTGTGTACGACATACTACCACCTCACAAAGCAATGTGATTTATTCATGATTTAACTAGAATGTATTGAGGATGGTTTTAACAAATATATTTGATATATTTTAATTAAAATTTATTCCTTAATTATCATATCTCATATACTTTTCCTTTCCTTTAATCCTATTTGAAAATAGAAACAAAATCCATGCATATGTACGACGTACCATTTTCATGAACAAAAAATTTAATTTACTATTTATATATATTACTGGTTATAATAAATATATATATACATAATATATTTTATTTTTATATCATATTATACTTTTTTAGATTTTGGAATCATGATAAATTTAATATGAATAAAAATATAACAAATAAAAAAATGTTCAAAAAGTAAAGATGGTATTCCCTAAAAAACAACCTTAACATGGAATTATAAATAAAAGTGTAAATAAAGGTAATAATAAAATAATATATTCTATGATATAAAAGAATATGATAATGAAATATAATTATAATATATATTAATTTATTGTACAGTTGTATTGAACGATTAAAAAAAATACATTACTTAAGGTAAGGTATTAATGCCAAAGTTTTATTTTCTGTGAGACAGAATCCATGTTAACCTCAATTTTATTATATGTGATTTGTATTATTTACAAGGATATATTTTATTATTATTATAAAATTAATTTTTATTTTTTAAATATCCATTTTTATTATCACCCTTTCAGAGGGATTATAAATAAAATGTTACCATAATAGTAAGGGGATTTTTGTCTTATTTTTAATTCATTAAGACATTAGTGAAGTTATGCACCAATATTAATTCATTAGGTGTATGTAAATACAATTTAAAATATAATTTCATTAATTAGTTCATACATATGATTATTTTTTTCACTAATTAATGGGAATAATTATTCAATGTTACCAAAGCGGTTAACCTTTTATGTTACAAAGCCATTAATTATTAGGATTGTCTATGATTTAGAGTCTGATGTTAAAATATATTGATCTATCTCTGAAAAAGGCTTATTAATTTTCATATCACCTTTTTATTCATTATATATTAATGTAATAGTCCCATTTTTTTACTCTTTTATACTTAAAATAACTTGGAATTTTTTTTTTAAAATATGACCTTATCTATTCATTCAGCAAGGAAAAATATTTTCCATCAAAACCATGTTTTTGAAATATTTATTCAATTTTGTTTATTAATTTATTTTAAAATTTAATATTTAATTTTACCCATGATTTAAATTTTTTATTAGTGTTTTGAAATGAATCTTCATATCATATTCAAAATATTTTCCCATATGGGTTTACAGAACTTGTAAACAGAGCCTTTGTTTCTTTATGTACAATATGAACAAAATATACCAACATCAGGATAAATAATTTCCATGAAGTTTACTGTGTATTTTTAAAATTTTATTTCCAATGAAAATTTTTTAAAGATGATTTTATGTATTTAAAATTTATGTTAAATTTGAAATGTTATTTTAATTAAGAAATGATTTAAATGATATTTCAAAAATTATTTTCCATATATGATATCATCTATTCGTGTTAATTATACATTATTTTGTGATAAGATCAAAGTGTATAATTCTTATTCTTTCTTTAAATTATTTTTTATGATGGAATGATGTTTATGAAACCCATTTCTTTTCCATGTGTCAGATTATTAAGAAACCCATTTCTATTCTATATGTTATATGCTTGTGAAACAAATTTCTATTCTATGGGTAAAAAAATTATGATAACCATTTATCCTCAATATGTTATATGTTTATAAAACTAAATTCTCTTCCATGATTTATATTCTTAGGAAAACCATTTATCTTCAATTGTTTTTCACCTTATAAAACCAATTTCACATCCATGATTTATATATTAATGAAACCCATTTATCATCAATGGGTTATATTATTTTAATCCATCTTACCATTATATAGGTTAATTGATCGTAAAAACCATTTCTTTCTAATGGGTTAAATGATTAGGAAACATGTTTCTCTTCCATAGGCTATACACATTGGAAAATTATTTCTCTTCAATGTATTATATAATTATGAAAAAATTATGTTCTATTATATGGGTTATATGAAAATGAAACCCACAACATTTCATGGGTTATGATGTGTTGAAATGGATATGAAACTAGTATATTTTTTCACAAGATAATATGTGATGTAACTTTTATGATAAAAATTTCATTTCTATGGTTATGATATGATGAATTTTTATGACCTTCTAGAATAAATAAATATGGATATAATCATGTGAAGTGTGGGGAATATATCTCAATCAAAGTAATTGGGTATAATTTATATATAAATCATGTCATAGTCCTAGGTATAATCGGTATTGAACCAGGTATAGTATAGAGTGCTGGAATTAGGTGTAAACTCTATAAAATAATACATGGCAATAATGAGGTGTAAAATCAGAACTTTAAAGAAAATTTACAATTATAAAAGACATGTTATCCAATATGGGAATGTTTTGCAATTCTTATGTGTATGCCACAAATTCTGGGCACATGCTAATGTTATTATCTCATGGATCATTTTCTATTATTCCCATATGATTAATATGTTTTTAAATTAAATTATTTATGGAATATCTTTTTATTATGATATTTAATATGTAGAGTATTGTCTTTAAATGTCACTCTCATGTTATATTTTCATTATGTTGATGTCATTCTTGTGTATCTGTCAGCTTCACCTATATAAAGCATATGAGAACACCCTTAATTATGTTTCCTTTCCCTCGGTTATAAAGATATGTGTTATGAATGATGTGTCTAAGAAATTTTCATGCTGTGGAGAATGTTGTGGGAGACTATATAGTAAAATTATGTACTACTATTTATTTTTCCATGTTTTCAAATTCCCTAAAACAATATAGACTTTTAGAATATGTTTTTGTAATGTTTTTAATATTTTATAAAAATGATACAATGTCAATGTTTGTTACGACTTGGTCACTATTATTTGTTTCATGTAAAAATTTTAGTTAAAAGTTTGAAAATTGGATGATATGACAATAATGATATATTTGAGGACATGTCTAAATTTATGTCATAATATATATGAAAATTTCTAGGAATTTTTTAAAACTATCTAGTTAGTGGTTTCCTATAAATTATATTAATGTTATGATACTACATATAGATATAAATATATGAACTAATGTACATTGGTGTTAAAGCATTGTAAACACTATATTAACAAATAATTTCCATATAATATATTAATAGAAATTACCATTACCGCACACATGGTTTGAGACTTCTATGGAATATGCTTTGGGTATTAAATAAATATCGATAAACCATAATGAAGGATTTAAAAAGATGATTGCAATGAATAAACTCAAATAAAATTAAGGTCTCATAGATTGTAATAGAATGATTCATTATTGAGACATCCAATATTTGGTTTTTATGATTATATGGCTCCCCACTATGATAATTTTTTCTAAGGGTATGTTTTTTGGTTTTAGTTAGTGGTTGGAACCTAAATGAACCATGTTAATGCTATTTGTGATGGAAAATGAAATGTTTTTATTTCTAATAATCTAAATGATATGGGATATGGAATGAAAAATATCATTGCTATGATCATAATAATTATTAATTCTGGAATCATGTTTGACATATAAATGAAAAAATATAGGGAACCACATTCTACTAGTTTCATCATGAGAAGACTAACACATTATTTTATTGGGTATTTTCATCCAAATGTTTCTGAAAAATGGATCAATAACACTAAATATTTTTTTATTATTTAGTGTTCCAAAAATTAAAATTAAATATTGGATATCTACCTTCTTGAATGTGAATAAGATCAATGATAGTCTCTTATCAAGAATACATGGCAACACTATTTAAATAAATCCATTTATTGGGATGAGTCGAAGAAATTATTTTCCAATACGTACTCCCCTTTTTTTCTTTATATGAAGATGCATAAGGAGTTACTAGAGATAATGGAATGTGATGATGAATCTACTATTACCTACAGGGTTAATTTTACCCTAATTATGAGTCATGATTATGTTATCATCATCCAATAATAATGTATGTTTTATTGATTCTATAGTAGATTAAAACAATTTCTTAGAAAGATGTTATCCATAATATACTTCAGTAGCCAGGAAAATATTGTACATTATACTATCATGAAAAAATGGATGGTATAGTTATGTATCAATATCATTTTTTTGATATGAAAATAATGATGCAGTGTAATGGAAAATACAAAACCTTAGAGAGAAGATGATTATTTTTCAAGGTTTCTCAATGTTTAGGATGAACAATAGATGAAATTTACTTTATGGATTTATTTGAGATTGTAAATTTGGATAGGGATATCATTGGGAAATGGATTTCTGACATCATAGAAATAATTTAGATAATAATCTGAATGAAGAGAAAGCTATACAAAATTATTGTCACCAACTTTTGGGCATTATGTGTTAGATGAATTGGACCTATGATAACCATTTCCCACACCTGAGTGTTAATGATGATGATCAATATCATCATCTTATTATGTTGAGGGAAATAGGTAAATATCAAGTGATTATTATTTCTGATGAGGGAGTTGATAATGATGTGGTGAAAGGTATAATTACTAACCATTATAGAACTAATAATATATTATTTGACTTTGAATCGACCCATTATTTCATACATAATTTTTTTCTAAGTGTATGATGATTCAAACCAAATGATTAGATGTAGAATTAGTAGTGAAACTGCATAATGTTATGATTACCACATCCCATGGCTTTGATTCCTCTCTCGTTTATGTTGGTGTAAATGTGCTCCTTGTAAATATTAATATTCATTATATGGATTAATTGGATGCAATATTCATAATGGGTTAACTTTCCCCAGATAAATTCCACATCAGTTGTCGAGTAAGGTAGATCACATTTTATATTCCAAACCAAATTATAATTTTATATCATTGTGATGATAAATATGGGATTTTAATGGAAATCAAACTCAATGTTTGAGTCTTAATTTCCATTCAGAAGTGGTGATTATCTCAGATGGCTGGGGGAAACTCAACTTCGATGGTATTCCAATTAAACGTGAATTTGATGATTTATTTTTGAATTAATATGTTATTATTATATGAAAACATGATGTTGATTTCACAATAGAACTCATACCTGGTTCAAAACCAATTTCAAATAGTCACTATAGTAGAACCTCGATTGTTTTCTAGGAATTTAAGATTCCACTCAACGTAAATATTAATAGGCGTTTCATTCAACCATGTGTGTCACCTTGGGATGCAGATATTATTTTATCGAAAGAAGATATACGTATCAAGGTGAATCTATATTGATTGTAGGAATTTTAACTAGAATATGATCAATAACAAGTATCCACTTCCGAATATTGATGACTTGTTTGATCAGTTACATAATGCTAAATAATTTTTCAATATTGACCATTGTAATTAATATCATCAATTAAATGTTACAATGGGGTAAATATCAAATTTGACATTCCTTACAAGGAAATGACAGTATGAATTTTTTTTTGACATTTCAACATACTAATTCCCCTTCAATCTTCATGGATTAAAAATAATGAGTGCATAAATTACCTTGATTAGTTTGTGGTGGTATTTATAATTGAGATTATTATATAATAATTTATAATGGAAGTTCCTAAATATTTATTAAAAATTATACTAAATTCCATAATTTATGAGAAAATATATACAAAATTAACAATGTGTAAATTTTGGTTGAAAAATGATTAATTTGTATGACAAATAATTTCATGAGATGACTTATCAGAAGATATATTAATGATAGAGGTTATTAAATGATGGACCAAACCAACCATGTTGATTGATATATATAGTTTTATTGGTTTAACTTGACATTATATATTATTTTTGGAGAATTTATAAAGAATATCTCATCTTAGTAAAAAGTTAACTAAGAAAGGTTAAAATTTCCTTTAGAAAGATGAATGTGAGTGAAATTTTAATGAACAAAAGAGATGATTCGTCTGCACAATTATTAATAAATTACCATATAGTAATGAAGGGTTTGTAATCTTTGGTGATACATCCATGAGTGGATAATGATGTGTTACAATAAACATTGAATAGGATATAGATTATACCTCATGATATTGAATATTAAGGAGAAAAATTTCCCAACTCATGATTTGGGATAAGCCACTGCATTTTTTCATTAAATATATAGTTTTATTACCATTATATAGAAATGTGTGATATTTATTTAGATAAAAATATACAACGTATATATTCTAAAAGAAGTAGTTGAAAATATTCAAAATAAGATGGTTATAGATTTTAATTTATTATGAATTCTCAATAACATACCCCAGTGGGAATCCAAAATGGAGGGTGATACATTGAGTTTAAAAGACCATGATAGGTTATCCATGAAATGGATGAAAAATGGTCATATATTTATACATTTTCAATCGATGGTTATATAAATTAGGAAGGAAGGGAAAAATTAAATTCTTTCCCAATTGAATTTTCAACTATATATCAATATGAATATTAAAGATGCACAAATCAAATATACACTTCTCTTCAAGATGGATAGAAATGTTTCAGAGTTTGACTATGATCATGATGGAATTATAACGTTTTCAAAATGTGTATGATTTGGGTCTTTAGCATATTTAAGATGATGTTATTAGAGGAAGATCATAGTTCTTAATTCTATATTTAATTGTGAAGTATGAATATGTATAGATATTCAATGAATACATTAGTTGGGATAGAATAAAGACACATATTTTACATTTTGTATCGTTTTTTTGGTATGTAATGATTTTAAAGATGAATGAAAAATGTATAATTGGATGTTGCATACATTAGACATAAAATAATGAAAATGGGAATACGTACCCATGGATTGTTTCATGGTCCTTCCCAAAATGTCATGTGGGAATAATTGTATATGGGTTATAGTTGATCAACATACTATGTTATCAAAATTCATCACCATAAAAAATAGTACATTGTAGATATTATTTCTATGATATATATTATATATGTTGTAAGGTTCCATTGAGTAACACATTAAATATCATTTGATCATGATATGAGGTTAACAACAATGTTCAAGATATGAATTTAGTAATATCTTGATATAGAGTTGAGTTTCAACACTACATATCATCCTACAATATATTACTATTCAGAAGAAAAATTCCAACCCTATTATATATATTGGGATATTTTTCCTTAAATTTAATATGTGGTTCTAGTAATCACCATCCTCTACATGAAATTTATTAAATTAATATTTTTGACTTAGGATTTCATATGAACCATTATAAATCCCTCTATGGAATGAAATGTAAATATTCAATATGCTGAAAATATTTTGGATATTGAAAGCTATTGGGGACTGTGATAGCTAAAGAACTGCCCATGATTGTTAGAGCCACTCAACAGTATAAAATGTAATCATAGAGTCAGAGGAAATGGTATGATCAGAAACATAAGTGTGATCTAGAATTTTATGTTTCCAATTATGTGTTTATATAAATTTCTATATAGAAGAGGGTTATGAGATAAAGGAAGAAAGGGAAACTAATACATATATATATTAGAACTTTTGAAATTATTGATTGTGTCTGGAAGGTTTCCTATTTATTGGTGTTTCTATTGACCGTCTCTCATGTGAATGATGTGTTCCATGTATCTATGATGAGTAATTATATACCTAAACCATTTCATGTACTAAAATAATAGGTCATACTTCTAGAGAATGATATTTATTATGAGGTACAACCATTAGAGATTGTTGATCATACAGATATAGAACTATGAAAAAAAGAACACTCCCTTGATGAATGAATTTTGGTGAAACCCCCTATTTGAATAATCTAGGTGAGAACATGAGGATATTATAAGGTAGAATTACTATCATTTGTTGGTATTAAAGTCATGAATTTATATTGAAGTTTTCATTTAATGACAGTAAAATGTAACACCTTGAGTATTTATGACTTTTTTCAATTAAATTAAATATATTTAAGGTATTTTGTTACACAATACATCAATATATCATTTCATTATATGAAACACCAGGTAATGCTTGTGCGAAATGAATCACCACCATAGTTTGTGTTTCACACAATACTATATTTTAACAAAACAATGATATATTAATAATATAGTTATTTAAACCTAACCATTATAATCTAGATATTAATAATTATTATATTAAAAGTAATAACTAATTTTTTCATATAAAGGTTTAAAAAAATATTGATAATGAAATATATAATTTTATGTAATGTATTTATATTTTTTAAAAATACTATATTTTCAAAAACTATGTTTTATGTCCTATCGTGAACAATAATAAAATTATCTTTTTTTAAAAATAATAAAATGAATTTTATAAAATCAAAAAAAAAATTAAATTCATAATTTCAAAATTTTCTTTGGTTGAATTTTCAGGATTTTTTTGAAAAGTTTAAATTTTTGATTAATATTGATAAACAATGAATTTTAGTTGAAAACATCCTATTCCCTCATTTAATTTATATATTTCAGTTATAGTTTTATTTTCTTTAATGTATTTTTAGTTATATTTAACATCAACGAATAAAATTCATATCATTTAAAAAATTTCTCAATGAAAATGGATACCAAAATATTTCAATATGTTGAACTATTTTACTTAAAAATGTGTTGTCTTTTCCCCGTCTACAGTATTAAATTTTAAAGTAATTTCTATCATTTATGTGAGTGTAATTTTAAAAAATGGATTTTATTTTTTAATCATAATAATTTTTTATTTATATTAAGTCCAAATTAATTTTTTACCATAATTATTTGTGATAATTTTAAATAATAATCCCGATGAATAAGAGAAAAATGAGTTTAATAAGGGAATAATCATTAATCATAAGGGGAAAATGGAAGAGAATATTTTGAAAAACAATTATATACATATTTCTACATTATAATAGCTTGTATTGATATTTTTAAAATATTGTATCCACTTTAAATAGAAAAATCCTCGGTGGAATTCCTTCATTAAAAAATTTACATCATTGACAATCACATACCTTGTAATAGGTGACCCCTCTTCCACTCTCTCATCACCTTAAAACCCAATTTGATAGGAAACTTCAAACCCCAAAACATCTACATTTCACTCCTATAATCCCAAATGACTTATTTTATTTCCAAAGTCTAACCATATAAGGATGATGGAGCAAATTAAAGGTGATACCTGATGTAGAGGAAATGTAAATCAACATATGTTTTTTCATTTATTCTTCAGACCGATTAAATTATTTTTTAACATTATAATATAGTTTCATATATACCCATAATATACCAATATTTTGTTATTTTATAGAAAACCCTTAATATAAGACACACATCCATCAAATGGGTTATGAAATCATAGGTCATGGGTATGGAAAACTATTGCCTTGCAAACCAATGTCATTTGTTTATCCATTACCAAATATAAATGTTAGGAATAATGATTTAAAAACTATTTAAATATCATATGTATGATTAATATTATTTTATTAGTATTATTTATTTTTTATATCACACATAGCTTCATTCTTAATTTTTTTTGGAAATATAATAATGCCATTCATGTGTACGGAAAAGTACCAACTCGGGAAGCAATGTGATTCATTCAATAATCAAATTTAATGTATTAAATATTATTTTAAAACAATTTGATATATGATACATAAAAATTACTCTATAATTATAATAACTAATATAATTTTTATTCTTTCCATCTTACAATAAAATGGAAATAATGTCTATGCGTACGTAAACCCTATCATCTCCATGAACGATGTATTTAATATATTGTTTCAATCATTTATAGTATACTATAAATAGATATATATTGAATACATATGATATTTATATAATGGTTACTATTATAGATATTTTTAAATTATTACTATATTAATAAGAAAAAAATATAACACGTCAAGATGTACAAAAGACAAAGCAGTTATTACCAGAAACATAACATTTTCATGGAATTGTTAATAATATGGTAATAGAAGGTCCTAAAAATAATAAATGATATTATATAAATGAATAGAGTTATTTAGAATATTTTTTATAAAATTATACATACTATATAAGAGGAATGAATGACAATTGTGGAAGTCAAGAATAAAGGAAATGGATTTTTGTCCCACGATAATTTTCATTAGACAGAATCTATGTTCAGTACCTATTTTGGTTTGTGGAATTTATTCTGAAAATATATGTTTTTATATTTATTTTATACTTATTTATTGGTATATACATAACAATTTTATGATATATCATTAATGGTGATTTAAGTCAAAACCTTACGAAATAAATAAGGGGATTTTTGTGCCACATTTTCTTCTTTGTGACATACGTTATATTTGGTACCTAAATTATTTCATGAGGAGAATATAAAACACCATTGAAATTTAATTTAATAAATTTTTTTCATCATGATATTTTATATTTCACTTTATGTTATTACTTCATGGGGGTTATAATTCCATGTTAATAATATGGAAAACCATTTATATTACAATCCCATCAATTATCTGGTTTTTTATGATTAAGTGTAACATATGAGATAAATTAAGAATAAGACATATTTCATATTTATTAATATTTTTGAATTAAAATTTAATTTTACTTTAAAAGGGTTGTTATAGCGTACCTGATACGCAACAACGTGTTTCTTTGAAATCTTACGTTGCACACTAATAATATAATATTATTATTTTAAACGGTAGTGATCTTCTAGACATTGTATTGGAAAGAATGAACAAAACTAAATACAATATGATTATACATGTTTTTTAAATGTATTTACATTTATCCAATAAAAGTTAGAGGCTTAAAATGTGAATAAATCTAATTTTAAGCATAATTTACATTTAAAGGACGTTTTATTTCCTTTTAATGTAGAACACATTTTTAAATCTAATGTTGGTCACTTTAATAAATTCTATATGACCAAATAATATCCCTCTTTAGAATCCGGACATCAAAATTTTGTTTCTATAAATTTTTGGAATTTTTCTGACAAAGTTTATTTTTAAATGAATAGTGACAACTATTGTATTTTAATTAAAAATTTACTTTTAATCTAATTTATTTACATGGATCGATTATATTATTAATTGGTTTTAAAGTTAAATTAAAATATATTTTTACCATTTAATCCAATGTTGGTCATTGGAAGCAATTTCACATTGAAATTGGACTTAATCAACTATCCATCTTATAGTAATTATTGTATCTTAAAAACACGCTATTTGTTTTAACAACGGGAATTAATTTTTAAATTAATTAATTTCACTTTTATGTTTTGAATTTGGAAAAATTGAAATAATTTTTGAATTTGGAATATCAAATATATCTTAGGCTGCTTTTTGGTATTTTTCTGAAAAACATCAATTTTTGATGAATAGTGAAACCACTTTGTGGTAGTTAAAAAAACCAAATTTTTCATTTTAATGAAATTTTACCACATCTGTGAATTTAATTTCAAAAAGCTGACATACATGGTTTTTATTAAGAAGTAAAATGTGGTTCAATAAGAATAAAATAATTTTTGGTGGTTAGTAGTTTTTGACTTTTATTTACCTCTGTAAAAGGTAAATAGGTTAATTCAAGGTTAAAAGAATATTATAATAATTCAAAATTACCTTCACACATTCCAAACCATATTATTTGAGTCATTAAATTCCATGGTCATCTTTGGGTCGATTTTGGGACCCAATTGATCCACATGGGATTGAAAATGACCATTTAGATTAATTAATTTAATGTAAAGGCAAAATTTACATTAACAAAACTCTTTTAGTAATTATTTTTTACATGGTGTTATGTAAGTCTTATTTTTGACTGTAAATATTCATATTAAATATAAAAATATATACTAGGAGATAGTATTTTTTTATATACTTTTTAGACATTGAATAAATTAATTTATTTATGACACAATAACGATGTAATATTTACCTCATTAATAAATGATTAAAATAAATAAGATTATAATGATTAAAATATTATCCAAAACATGTCAAATTATGTTTGGATGATTTTATTTCGATTATGAGTCATCTTATCTTCGACCTTAATTACTTTTGGTCCATTAGAAACTGAATATAAATATATAATAAAATAATGTATTCACACTTTCCTAAAGAGCCCATCCTCTTCCTTGTAAAAGGAGATCATTTCTATACAATTCCTCACACCTATCAAGCCATTTGGCTCATACAAACTCTTCCAAATTAATCACCCTACATCCCCCTCCTCATCCTAGAATACTTAACTTAGGAATACGTCATTTCAAGAAGTCCTTTAGTTCAACCCAAAGAGAGTTACCCAAATTAAACGTAACTGTTTCTCTTAAATTGTTTTCTTTTATTTTACTTCTCCAACCCCTAAAATATTTTTATTTACATTATTTTGTAAAAAATCCAGTATCCTCAATATACTAGGATGTTGTTATGAGGTGTATTTGAACTACACATAAACACACCTCTATCTAATGGAAGAAGAACATAATGTTTCTGTGGATGGAAACTAACGCCTCACGAAACGATGATTGTTCAATTACATCTTACCGCCTCTCATGGTGGACATTATGATGGAACTGTATTTATATATGATATATATTATGTTTATGATTTATTTATGCTTTTTTACTTCCCAATTATATCAAACCTTTATGGTTTCTATAGTGGGTAAATACGATAATTTCATTTGAGGAAGCGCGGACTACCGCCCCCTAAGAAGTGATGTGACTCGTTAATGCCCTGTGTGGGATGTATAAAGGACAGAGTTAATGATATTATATATTATATAATACATTAATTATAAAATAACTATGTATCATTATGTGTTAATTCCATTAAAATAATAAATCATAATGAAAGTAGCGTTCATGCGTACGTACGGCTTACCGCCTCCATGAACGGTGCATTTCATTTCTTACCTCTAAATGTTATGTACTATTATAAAAACATGTATATACTGGATATATATAATATATATGATATCCAAACAATTAATATCATTCTGGATATAATAATCTATCGACCACATAGACAACTTGTAAATATAAGGTTTTCATTTTGACTGAAGTACCAAATATCGACAAAATGAACGTTATTAACTTAAATGATTACATAATGTTTATAATAGGGTAATAAGTGATATAAAAGTACTAATAAACTTTAAAAAGTTTTCTTAATCATGTATAAATTAACTTTAGTTTATTATTCAGGGAATTAAAGAACGATCGAGTCAATTCGGATATGAGGTAAGGGATTTGACCTCTCTCTTTCATTTCAAGTACTCTCTTTTATGTCATTTTATTTATGATTCATGTTCTTATGTTGGAGGATGTTCTTTTATACTAACCATACTTTAATTTTTATTTTAATATAGTTAGATACCCCCTCTTAATCTCATTAATTTATTTTAAGAATTTTTAAGTGGTGTCGTTAGGCTGCCAAATTTTTGTAAGGGATTTTCCTATCTCACTTTTGATTTTGTTAGATTTCCATTGTTCGCCACTTATTTATTACATTTGGTGTAATGTGTACTTCCATTGATTTATATTACCATTATTTTCTATATATTAATGGTATTCTATGATTCAATTTGTGGTTATTAACTTTTGGACATTCAATTCAGTTTGAATACAATGAAGTAAGGGGTTTTCATCTCATTTTTTATTCCCGTGATATTCATGCTATATTGGACACTATTTCCTTTTGTGTGGAATATATACAACCCATTATTGTACTCTTTGTGTAATATAATCTAATTTATGAGTATTTACATCTTCATTGGATGATCCTTATTTCATGTGGCATATGTTTTGTATGTTACCAAATCGGTAATGGAACTCCTTAACCCAATTCCCATTCTTTGGGTTGATATTCAATTTTTTAATTTATGTCATCCAATGAATATGTGTGAATTACCTCTGATTGTTTTATACATAATATCATCTTATAATGGGTGTGTTTATATTTTTCACACATAATTATGATATTGATTTATCCTTAATTTAAGGATACCATCATTATAAGAGATTTTATCTCAATTTATATTTCCATTGAGACTTCATTGTTGTTATGCACCAACTCACTTTTATATGGTGTATATGCTATCCTTTGAAATATTATATCATGAATCCCATTATTCGCATGATATTATAATGTTCTGAAAAAAATTTATTCTTCAATTATTTCTATTGAAGCGTCCCTCTTTTTGTTAAAAACACTTTAACTAAAATATTGTTTTCAATGTTTTACTGATTTATTCTTTTAAATATTTCTAATTAATGTCCATGTTTTCAAAATGGGTTTTAGGATTTATTTATATGGACATTAATGTTTTCAAATTATAATTCATTTAAAATCTTCAAAGTGGTATGGGACACTTTGATTCAAAAATATCTCTTTAAACTGATTTGAAAATGATTTGACTAAACATTGTTTATTTCAATATCATGATTTGATATATTGGAATGTAGAAATGTTATCATTCCTTTATACATGTGTTATATTTTATGATTATGTTATGGTTATTGGGAATTTTTTACGTATACAGGTGGTTCCATGATAAACCTAGGGTGGGTGAGCCTGAGATAGCTCTCCAATGCATTGGTTAACGTAACAGAGGTAAACATGAGGTTTCTCCTAATATATTTAGGGAATATACTGTGATGGGTATTCCAAGTATAACTCCCTACATAGCTTTTATAGAAATAATTTAAGTTTGATATGTATTCTATAAGAAACCTTTATCATTTACGATTTGTATGTGTTATTCATAAATCTCATGATTTCATAAGGTATGTTATGATTGAAAATTATGGTTTCATTGATTTTGTATTTATTGATGGGAGAATGTTTTCCTTCCTTATTTTATAACCATTACTGAGATTTTTATGCTAATGCCATGTTTTTGAAATGTTTTCCACAAGACATAAAGTTGAATAGGATCAAGGATGTGATCAAGGAAAAGTCAAGCTATCTAAAACATGGAACTAGACATGCTTCTTTTTAAGTGTTTTTTTAACAAATAATGGATACTGAGTAGTAGTGTCTACTTGTAATATTCATGTTGTAATGTAATAGTTATGGCCTAAATCTCTAAAACTCTAAACTTGAAAAGATCCTCAATGTGAATTATTAATTTAATTCAATATTATGTAATTATTAAGGCTCAGTCCTTATAGTTGGTATCAAAGTTCGGTTCAGATAACATTATATGTTAGGGAATTAATTAACCATATGTGACATTATCATAATGGTTAGGATTTCATAAAGAGTCATTGTTTTCTTTTAGATAATGTTAATGAGTTTAAGATTACATGTATAAGTATATCTTAGAGTTTACCCTCCTCATAAGATATTATATCATGATTTTACTGATATACTCACACATACCTTTTTGGTTTTAGTCAATGGATGGATCTTGTAGGCATCAAAGTAACAATGGATGTGAAGAAAACTATGATTATTTATTGAATGAGAAATTTAATGAATTGGGATCTTCAATGAGAATTGGTGTGGTTATTATAAACCATATATTTGGAGTCATGATTGAAAACCTTAACCTTGGTGATTTTTATAAGGCATCGTATATGCTAGATACAAATCCCGACAGTAGTTTATGTAATAATCTTATAGGTAAGTATGTTCAAAAATAGTTTTTTCAAGGATGAGGAATGAAACACCTAGGAAAATGCTTGAAAGGGACGAGAAGATTCTATATATGTGGAAATAAAGGTCATAAAGTAAGAACATGACATGGAAAATGGAAGAATCCAGTTGACTCTAAGAAAGGGAAAGATGTTCTTTCTGAGGGATCAATTTAATGTTTTAAATGTGGCATGCATGATAATAATACAAACACATGTCCTACGAAGAACTATCGGGAATGGGATCTCCAGGATCGTACAAATATTTGTTTACCAATACCGAATGTCATTCTGATTGAGGATGAAGAAACTGACAATGACCAATGAAAGGTATGAATTATTTCTTAACATATGTTTTGAAATTATTGAGTCGTAAGATATGATTCATGATTTTGTTTGTAGGTAATGTGTATTTCAAATTATTTTGAAACGGAATGGTTATTGTACCATGAAAAATGTATAATGTGTAAGAATTAAACATATATGAGACTCAAGAGTTATAATAGATTTTAGGATGGTGAAATACATAAAATTATTAAGGATCTTTTGATGATGTGATTACATTAGAAGAATTTTTATAATATGTGTAACCCTGATGTTTGATATATGAAAATTTTATTCAAGGAATAATTATCTTTTCTATTGTGGATATAGTTATAAAGAACCATTTTGGTTTATATGATCCTTGAATTTGAGGAAATTACCGGTTAATACATTTTGGGATGCAAAACGAATGTTATTAGATAAACTTTCTGGTTAAAATATGTTATGGTTATTTTTTTTTGAATTTATATCTTTTTTGTGAATTTTATAATATTATGAAGTTTTTGAAAAGGGACAACACGCAAACCATGTGACAACCCATCACGTCGGATGTAGCTAGGGGAATCGAACCCACAACCAAAGTGTGACTAGTATTTATCGCATACCACTGGACTACGTGAAGTACCTGGTTAGTAAGACTAATTATTTTTATTAATATGATCTTATGAATCAGGAATAAGTTGATTTTGGGTTATCTATAGAAATTATTTACATATCATGGAAGATATGTGATTAGGTTAACTACTTTTCAGTATGATACTTTTAGAGTAACTGATGTTATTTGGAGATAAATGTTAAGATTTGCCTTGGAAGACTATGTGGTTAAATCCATAAGAGAATTGGGTTTCAATATTAGATTGGATTAATTTGGAGAATTTTATTGATAGTAGTTTATTTAATGGGTTTTCTTCAACCTTGGGTTCTTTTTTTTGGAATTTTGGAGATTAAAAATAATATTTCCTTTTATAAAAGATTAACCTTTTGGGGATTATCTGAACTTGTACTAGCAATTTTGGTTTTGGTTAATGTATAAAGGCACATGAAATTTATAGTTCATCTTTTGTAGATTATGTAATTCTCTAGATTTTTATTATAGTTCTTTTAATGTGAACAAGTCATCTTGAATATTCATCGATTGGACAAAAGATGAGTTTGTGGAATAATTTTATTAAATCATGAAATTATACATGACAAGTAAGTATATTTCCTTACAATATTAGTCTACTTATTAATAAAATTATTCAACTCTATGAAAAGTATCTTTATGAAAAAAATGATATTACATCTCTTTTATAATCAGTCTTTTACCCACCCACAAATTCATGGTATTGTGGCGATTACCTTTCTGTGATCAATTTCTATATCACTCTCTATTAATCAATGAGAGTTAGTTTTTCTTCAATATCCATGTTTTCATACATGGAATAATAATATGGGTTGTATCATGTGACCTTTATATATATCTTTTTTTATTTTAAAGTGATAATTTTAATGACTTTTTTCTGATGTGGGACTTTTAATGAAGTTTTGAAGCCCAGTTTTAAAATTGCGAGGATGCAATTCCCAAAAGGGGGAAGGATGTAACATCCCATATAAATGGTGAATAAAACATATTTCATATTTATTAATATTTTTGAATTAAGTATTAATTTTACTTTAAAAGGGTTGTTATAGCATACCTAATATGCAACAACAAGTTTCTTTGAAATCTTATGTTTCACACTAATAATATAATATTATTTTTTTAAACAGTAGTCATCTCCTTGCCATTGTATTGGCCGGAATGAAAAAAACTAAATACAATATGATTATACATGTTTTTTAAATTTATTTAGATTTATCAAATAAATGTTAGAGGCTAAAAATTTGAATAAATCAAATTTTAAGCATAATTTACATTAAAAGGCTGATTTATTGACTTTTAATGGAGAACCCTTTTTAAATACTGTTTTGGTCACTTTAATAAAATCTATATGACCAATTAAAATCCTTCTTTAGAATGGGGACATCAAAATTTACTGTGTGTAAAGTTTTGGAATTTTTCCGACAATGTTCATTTTTAAATGAATAGTGAAAAATATTGTATTTTAATTCAAAAGTACATTTTGAAAAAATTTATTTATATGGTTATATTATCTTATTAATTGGTTTTAAAGTGAAATTAAAATATATTTTTACCATTTAATCTAATATTGGTCATTGGAAGAAATTTCACTTTGAAATTGTACTTAATCAACTGTCCATCTTTTGATAGTTATTGTACCTTAAAAACACGCTATTTGTTTTAATAATGGGAATTAATTTTTAAATTATTTAATTCCAATTTTATGTTTTGAATTTTGAAAAATTGAAATCATTATTTATTTATGAATATCAAATATATCTTAGGCTGATGTTTTGGTATTTTTCTAAAAAACATCAAATTTCGATGAATAGTGAAACCACTTAGTGGTAGTTAAAAAACCAAAATTTTCATTTAAATGAAATTTTACCACTTCTGTGAATTGAATTTCGAAAATCTGACATACGTGGTTGTTATTAAGAATTAAAATGTTGTTCAATAAGATGAAAATAATTTTTGGTGATTAGTATCTTTTGACTTTTATTTACTACGGTTAAAGGTAAACAGGTTAATTCAAAGTTAAAAGAATATTATAATAATTCAAAATTAACTTAACACTTTACAAACCTTATTGTATGAGTCATTAAATTCCATGGTCATCTTTGGGTCGATTTTGGGATGCCATTGATCCACATGGGAGTGAAAATGACCGTTTAGATTAATTAATTTAATGAAAAGGAAAAATTTACATTAACAAAACTTTTTTAGTAATTATTTTTTAGATGGTGTTATATATGTCCTATTTTCGACTATGAATATTAATTGGAATGCTAAAATGATCTCCTAGAAGATAGTATTTTTTATTATTTTTAGACATCGAATAAATTAATTTATTTATGACACAATAATGATGTAATATTTACCTAATTAATAAATCATTAAAATAAATAAGATTATAATGATTTAAATATTATCCAAAACATGTCCAATTATGATTGGATAATTTTATTTCGATTATGAGTCCTATTATATTTGACCTTAATGATTTTTTGACCATTAGAAGCCGAATATCATTATATAAAAAAATAATGTAATCACACTTTCCTAAAGAGCTCCTCCTCTCCCTTGTAAAAGGAGACCATTTCTATTAAATTACTCACACCTCTCAAGCCATTTAGCTCATCCAAACTCTGCCAAATTAATCACCCTACATCTCCCTCCTCCTCCTATAAGAATTAACTTAGGGATAAGTCATTTCAAGAAGTCCTTTGGTTCAACCCAAAGAGAGTTACCAAAATTAAACGTAACAATTTCTCTTAAATTTTTTTTCTTTTATTTTACTTCTCCAACCCCTAAACTCTTTTTATTTACATTTTTTTGTAACAAAAACAGTATCCTCAATATACTAGGATGTTTTTATGAGATGTATTTGAACAAAAATTTCACACACCTCTATTTAATGGAAGAAGAACATAATGTTTCTCTGGACGAAAAACTAACGCCTCACGAAATGATGATTGTTCAATTACATCTTACCGCCTCTCATGGTGGCCATTATGATGGAAATGTATTTATATATGATATATATTATGTTTATGATTTATTTATGCTTCTTTACTTCCCAATTATATCAAAATTGTATAGTTTTCAAAGTGGGTAAATACGATAATCTCATTTGAGGAAGCGCGGATAACCTGACCCTAAGAAGTGATGTGACTCATTAATGCATTGTGTGGGATGTATAAGCGATGGAGTTAATGATATTAAATATTATATAATAAATTAATTTTAATATACCTATGTATCATTATATTTTAATTCCATTAAAATAAGAAATAGTAATGAAAGTAGTGTTTATGTGTACGTACGGCTTACCGTCTCCATGAACGGTGCATTTCATTTCTAGCCTCTAAATGTTATGTACTATTATAAAAACATGTATATAATGGATATATATAATATATATGATATCCAAACAATTAATATCATTCTGGATATAATGAACTATTTACCACATGGACAACTTGTAAATATAAGGTGTTCATTTTGACTCAAGTACCAAATATCGACAAAATGAACGTTGTAAACATAAATGATTACATAATGTTTATAACATGGTAATAAGTGATATAAAAGTAATAAAAACATTAAAAAGGTTCTTAATCTAGTATAAATTAACATAAGTTTATTATTAAGGAAATTAAAGAACGATCGAGTCAATTCGGACATGAGGTAAGGGATCCGAACTCTCTCTTTCTTTTCAAGTACTCTCTTTTATGTCATTTCATTCATGATTCACGTTCTTATGTTGGAGGATGATAAATTATATTCACCATAATATTATTTGTATTTTAATATGATTAGTGACCCCCTATTTCTCTCTTGAATTTATTTTAAGAATTTATATGTGGCGTCGTTAGGCTGCTGAATTTTTGTAAGGGATTTTCCTATCTCACTTTTGATTTTGTGAGATTTCCATTGTACGCCACTTATTTATTACATGTGGTGTAATGTGTACTTCCATTGTTATATATTACCATTATTAGATTTATATTCATGGTATTCTATGATTCTTTTTGTGGTTATTAACTTTTGGTCATTCGATTCAATTTGAATATAATGAAATAAGGGTTTTTCATATCACTTTTTATTCCCGTGAGATTCATGCTATATTAGACACTATTTCCTTTTGTGTGGAATATGTACTACCCATGATTGTACTCTTTGTGTAATATACTCTCATTTATGAGTATTTAAATCTTCATTGGATGATCCTTCTTTCATTTGGCATGTGTTTTGTATGTTACCAAATCGGTAAGGGAACTCCTTAACCCAATTCCCATTCTTAGGGTTGATATTCTATGTTTTTTATTTATGTCATCCTATGAATATTTTTGAATTACCTCTGATTGTTTTATACTTAATATCCTCTTATATTATGTGTATTTAAATTTTTCACACATAATTATGAGATAGATTAATCCTTAATTTAAGGATACCATCATTCTAAGGGATTTTATCTCAATTTACATTTCCATTGAGGCTTAATTATTGTTATGCACCAATTCACTTTTATGTGGTGTATATACTAACCTTTGAAATATTATATCGTGAATCCCATTATTCTCATGATATTATAATGATTTTATTAAAATTTATTCTTCAATTATTTGTATTGAAGCGTCTCTCTTTTTGTTAAAAACTCTTAAACTAAAATATTGTTTTAAATGTTTTGAAGATTAATTCTTATAAATATTTCTAATTAATGTCCATGTTGTAAAAATGGGTTTTAGGATTTATTTATATGGAGATTAATGTTTTCAAATGATAATTCATTTAAAATATTCAAAGTGGTATGGGACACTTTGATTCAAAAATCTCTCTTTAAAAGGATTTGAAAATGATTTGATTAAACATTCTTTATTTCAATATCTTGATTTGATATATTGGAATGTGGAAATGTTATCTTTCCTTTATACATGTGTTATATGTTATGATTATGTTATGGTTATTGGGCATTGTTTACGTATACATGTGGTTCCATGATAAACCTAGGGTGGATGAGCCCGAGATAGCTCTCCAATGCATTGGTTAACGTAACGGAGGTAAACATGATGTTTCGTCTAAGAGATTTAGGGAATATACTGTGATGTGTATTCCAAGTGTAACTGCCTACATAGATTTGATAGCAATAATTTAAGTTTGATTTTTATTCCATAAGAAACCTTTATGATTTATGATTTGTGTGTGTTATTCATAAATATCATGATTTCACAAGGTATGTTATGATTGAAAAGTATGTTTTCATTGATATGTATTTATTGATGGGATAATGTTTTCCTTCCTTATTTTATAACCCTTACTGATCTTTTTATGCTAGTGCCAAGTTTTTGAAATGTTAACCACAATACTTAAAGTTGAATAGGATCAAGGATATGATCAAGGAAAAGTAATGATATATAAAACTTGTAACTACACATGTTTCTTTTTAAGAGTTTTTATTTTATGAAAAAAATGGATATTGAGTAGTAGTGTCTACTTGTAATATTCATGTTGTAATTTAATAGTTATGGCCAAAATCTCTAAAACTCTAAACGTGAAAAGATCTTCAATGTGAATTATTCATTTAATTCAATATTATGTAATCATTAAGGTCGGGTCCTTATAGTTGGGATCAATGCTCGGTTTAGATAACATTAGAGGTTAGGGAATTCTTTAAGCATAAGTTACATTACCATAATGGTTAGGATTTCATAAAGAGTCATTGTCTTCTTTTAGATAATGTTAATGAGATTAAGATTACATGTATAAGTATATCTTAGTGTTTACCTTCTTCATAAGATATTATATCATGATTTTACTGATATACTCACACATACCTTTTTGGTTTTAATTAATGGATGGATCTAGCAGGCATCAAAGTAATAATTGATGTGAAGAAAACTATGATGATTTTCTAAATGAGAAATTTAATAAAATGGGAGCTACATTGAGAAATCTTGTGCTTATTATCAACCATATATTTGGATTCATGATTGAAAACCATAACCTTGGTGATTTTTATAAGGCATCGTATATGTGAGAAACAAATCCCTACAGAAGTTCATGTAATAATCATATAGGTATGTTTGTTCAAAAATAGTTTTGTCCAGGATGAGGAAAGAAACACCTAGGAAAATTCTTGAAACGGACGAGAAGATTCTATAGATGTGTAAATGAAGGTCATAAAGCAAGAACATGACATGGAAAAAGGAAGAATCCAGTTGAAACTAGGAAAGGGAATGATGTTCTTTCCGAGGGATCAATTGAATGTTTTAAATGTGGAATGCATGGTAATTATACAAACACATGTCCTACGAAGAAGTATCAAGAATGGGATCTCCAGGATCGTACAAATATTTGTTTACCAATACGAAATTCCATTCAGATTAAGGATGAAGAAACTGACAATGACCAATGAAAGGTATGGATTATTTCTTAACATATGTTTTGAAATTATTGAGTCTTAGTATATGATTCATGATTTTGTTTGTAGGTAATATGTATTTCTAAATATTTTTAAAAGGAATGGTTAGTGGATCATGAATAATGTAGAATGTGTAAGAATTCAACATATATGAGATTCAAGAGTTATGGTATATTTTAGGATGGTGAAATACTTAATAGTATTAAGGATCTTTTGATGATGGGATTACATTAGAAGAATTTTTATAATATGTGTAACCCTGATGTTTGATATATGAAAATTTTATTCAAGTAATAATTATCTTTTCTTCTGTGGATATAGTTATAAAGAACAATTATGATTTATATGATCCTTGAATTTGAGGCAATTACCGGTTAATGCATTTTGGGACGCAAAACGAATCTTATTAGATAACTTTTGTGGTTAAAATAGGTTATGGTTATTTTTTTGAATTTATATCTTTTTTGGGAATGTTATAATATTATGTAGTTTTGGAAATCTGACAACACACAAACAGTGTGACAACCTGTCACGTCCGACGAAGCTGGGGGAATCAAACCCACAACCAAAGTGCGACTGGTATTTATCGCATATAACTGGACTATGTGTAGTCCCTAGTTAGTAAGAATAATTCTTTTAATTATATGATCTTTTGAATCAGTAATAAGTTGATTTTGGGTTATCTATAGAAATGATTAACATATCATGGAGGATATGTGATTAGGTTAACTACTTTTCAGTATGAAACTTTTAGAGTAACTGATGTTATTTGGAGATAAATGATATGATTTACCTGGGAAGACTATGTGGTTAAATCCTTCAGAGATTTGGGTTTCAATATTAGTTAGTATTACTTTGGAGAATTTGATGGATAGTAGTTTATTTAATGGTGTTTCATGAACCTTTGTATATTTTTGTTTAATTTTGGAGATTAAGAGCAATATATCCTTTTATAAAGGATTAACCTTTTGGGGATTATCTGATCTTGTACTAGCAATTTTGGTTTTGTTTTATGTCTAAAGGAAAGTGAAATTCATAGTTCATCTATTGTGGATTATTTAATTCTATAGAAATTTATTATAGTTCTTTTAATGTGATCATGTCATCTTGAATATTCATCAATTGGAGAAAATATGAGTTTGTGGAATAATTTTATTAAAGGATGAAATTATACATGAAAAGTAAGTATATTTCCTTACAATCATAGTCTAGTTATTAATAAAATTCTTCATTTATATGAAAATGATCTTGAAGAAAAAAAATGTTATTACATCTCTTTTATCATCTGTCTTTTACCCAACCAAAAATTCATGGTATTTTGGCGGTTAACTTTCTGTGATCAATTTATATATCACTCTTTATTAATATATTATAGTTAGTTTTTCACCCATATCCATGTTTTCCTTCACGGAATACTAGTATGGTTTGTCTCAAGTGACCTGTATATATATCTTTATTTATTTTAAAGTGATAATTTTAATGACTTTTTTTCTGATGTGGGACTTTTAATGAAGTTTCCAAGCCCAGTTTTAAAATTGCGAGGACACAATTCCCAAAAGGGAGAAGGATGTAACATCCTAGATAATTGAAGAATATCACATATTTCATATTTATTAATATTTTTTAATTAATTATTAATTTTACGTTGAAGAGGTTGCTATAGCGTACCTGATACGCAACAATGAGTTTTTTTGAAATCTTATGTTACACACAAATAATATAATATTATTGTTTTAAATGGCAGTCATCTCATTGCCATTGTATTGGAAGGAATGAAAAAAACTAAATACAATATGATTATACATGTTTGTTAAATTTATTTAGATTTATCCAATAAAAGTTAGAGGCCTAAAATGTGAATAAATCTACTTTTAAGCATAATTTACATTAAAAGGCCGATTTATCACCTTTTAATGGCGAACGATTTTTAAATCATGTTTTGGTCACCGTAATACAATCTATATGACCAAATAAAAACTTCATTAGAATGGGGACATCAAAATTTACTATGTGTAAATTTTTGGAATTTTTCCGACAAAGTTCATTTTTAAATGAATAGTGAAAAATATTGTAATTTATTTCAAAAGTGCCATTTAATCAAATTTATTTATATGGTTATATTATCATATTAATTGGTTTTAATGTCAAATTAAAATATATTTTTACCATTTAATCCAAAGTTGGTCATTGGATCCAATTTCACTTTGAAATTGTACTTAATCAACTGTGCATCTTTTTATAGTTATTGTATCTTAAAAACACGCTATTTGTTTTAACAACGGGAATTAATTTTTAAATTAATTAATTCCACTTTTATGTTTTGAATTTGTAAAAATTGAAATAATTTTATAATTCTGAATATCAAATATATCTTAGGCTGATTTTTTGGTATTTTTCTAAAAAAACATCAATTTTTGATGAATAGTGAAACCACTTAGTGGTAGTTAAAAAGACCAAAATATTCATTTAAATGAAATTTTACCACTTATGTGAATTGTATTTCGAAAGCTGACATACATGGTTTTTATTAATATGTATAATTTGGTCCAATAAGATGAAATTAATTTTTGGTGATTAGTAGCTTTTGAGTTTTATTTACCATGGTTAAAGGTAAATAGGTTAATTCAAGGTTAAAAGAATATTATAATAATTCAAAATTACCTTAACACTTTCCAAACCATATTGTTTGAGTCATTAAATTCCATGTTCATCTTTGGGTCGGTTTTGGGACCCCATTGATCCACATGGGAGTGAAAATGACCATTTAGATTAATTAATTTAATGTAAATTCAAAATTTACAATAACAAAACACTTTTATTAATTATTTTTTATATGGTGTTATATAAGTCTTATTTTCGACTATAAATATTAATTGGAAAGCTAAAACGAGCTCCATGATTATTGTATTTTTTTTATAATTTTTATACATCGAATAAATTAATTTATTTATGACACAATAACGGTGTAATATTTACCTCATTAATAAATGATTAAAATAAATAAGATTATAATGATTAAAATATTATCCAAAACATGTCCAATTATGATTGAATGATTTTATTTCGATTATGAGCCATCGTATCTTCGACCATAATGATTTTTGGACCATTAGAAACCGAATATCATTATATAATAAAATAATGTATTCACACATTCCGAAAGAGCCCATCCTCTCCCTTGTAAAATGTGGCCATTTCTATACAATTCCTCACACCTCTCAATCCATTTGGATCTTCCAAACTCTAAAAAATTAATCACCCTACATCCCTCTCCTACTCCTAGAAGACTTAACTTAGGCATAAGTCATTTCAAGATGTCCATTGTTTCAACCCAAAGAGAGTTACCCAAATTAAACGTAACGGTTTCTCTTAAATTGTTTTCTTTTATTTTACTTCTCCAACCCCTAAAATCTTTTTATTTACCTTATTTGGTAACAAAAACATTATCCTCAGTATACAAGGATGTTTTTATGAGATGTATTTGAACTACACTTACACACTCTTCTATCTAATGGAAGAAGAACATAATGTTTCTGTGAATGGCAAACTAATGCCTCACGAAACGATGATTGTTCAATTACATCTTACCGCCTCTCATGGTGGCCATTATGATGACAATTTATTTATATATGATATATATTATTTTTATGATTTATTTATTCTTCTGTACTTCCCAATTATATCAAACCTTTATGGTTTCCATAGTGGGTAAATACGATAATCTCATTTGAGAAAGCGCGGACTACCGCCCCCTAAGAAGTGATGTGACTCGTTAATGCCTTGTGTGGGATGTATAAAGGATGGAGTTAATGTTATTATATATTATATAATACTTTAATTATAATATACCCATGTATCATTATGTTTTAATTACATTAAAATAAGAAATAGTAATGACAGTAGCGTTTATGCGTATGTATGACTTACCGTCTCCAGGAATGGTGTATATCATTTCTTACCTCTAAATGTTATGTACTATTACAAAAACATGTATATACTGGATATATATAATATATATCATATACAAACAATTAATATAATTCTGGATATAATGAACTATTGACCACATGGACAACTTGTAAATATAAGGTGTTCATTTCGACTCAAGTACCAAATATAGACAAAATGAACATTATTAACATAAATGATTACATAATGTTTATAACATGGTAATAAGTGATATAAAAGGAATAATAAACATTAAAAATGTTCTTAAGCAAGTATAAATTAACTTTAGTTTATTATTCCTGAAATTAAAGAATGATCGAGTCAATTCGGACATGAGATAAGGGATCCGACCTCTCTCTTTCTTTTCAAGTACTCTATTTTATGTCATTTCATTTATGCTTCATGATCTTATGTTGGAGGATGTTATTTTTTATTCACCATACTATAATTTGTATTTTCATATGATGAGAGACCCCCTCTTACTCTCATCAATTTATTTTAATAATTTTTAAGTGGCATCGTTAGGGTGCCGAATTTTTGTAAGGGATTTTCCTATCTCACTTTTGATTTTGTGAGATTTCTATTGTTCGCCACTTATTTATTACATGTGGTGTAATATGTACTTCCATTGATATATATTACCATGATTAGTTTTATATTCATGGTATTCTGTGATTCATTTTGTGGTTATTATCTTTTGGTCATTCGATTCAATTTGAATACAATTAAGTAAGGGGTTTTCATCTTACTTTTTATTTCCGTGAGATTCATGATATATTGGACACTATTTCATTTTGTGTGGAATATGTACTGCCCATGATTGTAATCTTTGTGTAATATACTCTAATTTATAATTATTTACATCTTCATTTGATGATACTTCTTTCATATGTCATATGTTTTGTAAGTTACGAAATCGGTAAGGGAACTCCTTAACCCAATTCCCATTCTTTGGGTTGATATTCTATTTTTTTATTTATTTCATCCTATGAATATGTGTGAATTACCTATGATTGTTTTATACTCAATATCCTCTAATATTGGGTGTATTTAAATTATTCACACATAATTATGAGATTGATTTATCCTTAATTTATGGATACAATCATTATGAGGGATTTTATCTCAATTTACATTTCCATTGAGACTTCATTGTTGTTATGCACCAATTCACTTTATATGGTTTATATACTGTCCTTTGAAATATTATAACATGAATCCCATTATTCACTAGATATTATAATGTTTTGATTAAAATTTATTCTTCACTTATTTTTAATGAAGCGTCCCTCTTTTTGTTAAAAACTCTTTAACTAAAATATTGTTTTAAATGTTTTAAAGATTTATTATTATAAATATTTCTAATTAATGTCCATGTTTTAAAAATGGGTTTTATGATTTATTTATATGGACAGTAATGTTTTAAAATAATACCTCATTTAAAATCTTCAAAGTGGTATGGTACACTTTGATTAAAAAATCACTCTTTAAAAGGATTTGAAAATGATTTGATTAAACATTGTTTATTTCAATATCTTGATTTGATCTATTGGAATGTGGAAATGTTATCTTCCCTTTATTCATGTGTTATATGTTATGATTATTTTATGGTTATTGGGCATTGTTTACGTATACAGGTGGTTCCATGATAAACCTAGGGTGGGTGAGCCCAAGATTGCTATCCAATGCATTGGTTAACGTAACGGAGGTAAACATGATGTTTCTCCTAAGAGATTTAGGGAATATACTGTGTTGGGTATTCGAAGTTTAACTCCCTACATTTCTTTGATATCAATAATTTATGTTTGAGATGTATGCAATAAGAAACATTTATGATTTATGATTTGTGTGTGTTATTCAAAAATCTCGAGATTTCATAATGTATGTTATGATTGAAAAGTATGGTTTCATTGATTTGTATTTATTGATGGGATAATGTTTTCCTTCCTTATTTTATGACCCTTTTTGATCTTTTTATGCTAATGCCATGTTTTTGAAATGTTTTCCACTAGAATTAAATTTGAATAGGATGAAGGATGGGATCATGGAAAAGTCAAGCTATCTAAAACAATGAACTCAACATGTTTCTTTTTAAGAGTTTTTATTTTATGAAAAAATGGATACTGATTAGTAGTGTCTATTTGTAATATTCATGTTGTAATGTAATAGTTATGGCCTATATCTGTAAAAATCTAAACATGAAAAGATCCTTAATGTGAATTATTCATTTAATTCAATATTATGTAATGATTAAGGCTGGGTCCGTATAGTTGGTATCAAAGTTCGGTTTAGATAAATTTAGAGGTTAGGGAACTCTTTGAGCATAACTGACATTACCATAATGGTTATGATTTCATAAAGAGTCATAGTTTTCTTTTAGATAACTTTAATGAGTTTAAGATTACATGTATAAGTATATCATATTGTTTACCCTCCTCATAAGATATTATATCATGATTTTACTGATATACCCAGGCATACCTTTTTGGTTTTAGACAATGGATGGATATAGCAGGCATCAAAGATGCAATGGATGTGTAGAAAACTATGATGATTTTCTGAATGAGAAATTGAATGAAATGGGAGCTGCAATGAGAACTATTGTGGTTATTATCAACCATATATTTGGATTCGTGATTGAAAACCTTAACCTTGGTGATTTTAATAAGGCATCGTATATGCGAGAAACAAATCCCTACGAAAGTTCATGTAATAATCATATAGGTAAGTATGTTCAAAAATAGTTTTTTCAAGGATGTGGAAAGAAACACCTATGGGACGAGAAGATTCTATAGATGTGGAAATGAAGGTCATAAAGCAAGAACGTGACATAGAAAATGGAAGAATCCAGTTGACTCTAGGAAAGCGAAAGATGTTCTTTCTGAGGGATCAATTGAATGTTTTAAATGTGGCATGCATGGTAATTATACAAACACATGTCCTATAGAGAAGTATCAGGAATGGGATCTTCAGGATAGTACAAATATTTGTTTACCAATACTGAATGTCATTCCGATTGAGGATGAAGAAACTAACAATGACCAATGAAAGGTATGGATTATCTCTTAACATGTGTTTTGAAATTATTGAGTCTTTGGATACGATTCATGATTTTGTTTTTAGGTAATATGTATTTCAAAATATTTTGAAAAGTAATTGTTAGTGTATCATGAAGAATGTAGAATCTGTAATAATTCAAAATATATGAGATTCAAGAGTTATGGTATATTTTTGGATGGTGAAATACTAAAAAGTATTAAGGATCTCTTGATGATGGGATTACCTTAGAAGAATTTTTATAATATGTGTAACCATGATGTTTGATATATGAAAATTTTATTCAAGGAATAATTATCTTTTCTTTTGTGGATGTAGTAATAATGAACCATTTTGGTTTATATGATCCTTGAATTTGAGGCAATTACCAGTTAATACATTTTGGGATGAAAAACGAATGTTATTAGATAACCTTTGTGGTTAAAATATGTTGTGGTTATTTTTTTTTGAATTTATATCTTTTTTGGGAATTTTATAATATTATGTAGTTTTTTAAAAGGGATATAACGTATACCGTGTGACAACCCTTCACGTCCGACAAAGCTTGGTGAATCGAACCCACAACCAATGTGCGACTGGTATTTATCACATACCACAAGACTACTTGAAGTTTCTGGTTAGTAGGACTAATTATTTTTTAGTTATATGATCTTATGAATCGGGAATAAGTTGATTTTGGGTTATCTATAGAAATTATTAACATATCATGGAGGATATGTGATTAGGTTAACTACTTTTCAGTATGAGACTTTTAGAGTAACTGATGTTATTTGGAGATAAATGTTAAGATTTACCTTGGAAGACTATGAGGTTAAATCCTTCAGAGATTTGGGTTTCAATATTAGTTTGGATTACTTTGGATAATTTTATCGATAATAGTTTATTTAATGGTGTTTCTTGAACCTTGGGTTCTTTTTGTTGAATTTTGGAGATTAAGAGTAATATTTCCTTTTATAAAGGATTAACCTTTTGGGGATTATCTGCTCTTGTACTAGCAATTTTGGTTTGGGTTAATGTCTAAAGGCAAGTTAAATTTATATTTCATCTTTTGTGGATTATGTAATTCTCTAGACATTTATTACAGTTCTTATAATGTGAAAAAGTCATCTTGAATATTCATCGATTGGAGAAAAGATGAGTTTGTGGAATAATTTTATTAAAGGATGAAATTATACATGACAGGTAAGTATATTTCCTTACAATCTTAGTCTAGTTATTAAAAAAATTCTTCTACTCTATGAAAATAATCTTGAAGAAAAAAATGTTATTACATCTCTTTTGCCATCAGTCTTTTACCCAACCACAAATTCATGGTATTGTGGCGGTTACCTTTCTTTGATCAAATTCTATATCACTATCTATTAATCTATGGGAGTTAGTTTTTCTTCTATATCAATGTTTTCCTACATGGATTACTAGTATGGGTTGTATCAAGTGACCTTTATATAGATATTTATTTATTTTAAAGTGATAATTTTAATGACTTTTTTCTGATGTGGGACTTTTAATAAAGTTTCCAAGCCCAGTTTTAAAATTGCGAGGCCGCAATTCCCAAAAGAGGGACGGATGTAACATCCCAGATTAATGAAGAATAACATATATTTCATATTTATTAATATTTTTTAATTAAGTATTAATTTTACTTTAAAAGGGTTGTTATAGCGTACCTGATACGCAACAACGGGTTTCTTTGAAATCTTACGTTGCACACTTAAAATATAATATTATTTTTTTAATCGGCAGTCATCTCCTTGCCATTGTATTGGAAGGAAATAAAAAAAATAAATACAATATGATTATACATATTTTTTAAATTTATTTAGATTTATCCAATAAAAGATAGAGGCTTAAAATGTGAATAAGCCTAATTTTAAGAATAATTTACATTAAAAGGCTGATTTATCACCTTTTAATGGCGAACCCTTTTTAAATCTAGTTTTGGTCACTTTAATACAATCTATATGACCAAATAAAAACCTTGTTTAGAATGGGAGCATCAAAATTTACTGTGTGTAAATTTTTGGAATTTTTCTGACAAAGTTCATTTTTAAATGAATAGTGTAAAATATTGTATTTTAATTCAAAAGTGCCTTTTAATAAAATTTATTTATATGGTTATATTATCTTATTAATTGGTTTTAATGTGAAATTGAAATATATTTTTACCATTTAATCCAATGTTGTTCATTGGAAGCAATTTCACTCTGAAATTGTACTTAATCAACTATCCATCTTTTGATAGTTTTGTATCTTAAAAACACGCTATCTGTTTTAACAACAAGAATTAATTTTTAAATTAATTAATTCAACTTTTATGTTTTAAATTCGGAATATAAAATATATATTAGGCTGATTTTTTGGTATTTTTTTGAAAAAAATCAAATTTTTATGAATAGTGAAAACACTTATTGGTAGTTAAAAAACTGACTTTTTCATTTAAATGATATTTTACCACTTATGTGAATTGAATTTCGAAAATCTGACATACATGGTTGTTATTAAGAAGTAAAATGTGGTTCAATAAGATGAAAAATAATTTTTGGTGAATAGTAACTTTTGACTTTTATTTACCGCAGTTAAATGTAAATAGGGTAAGTCATGGTTAAAAGAATATTATAATAATTCAAAATTACCTTAATACTTGCCCAAACCATATTTGATGAGTCATTAATGACCATGGGCATATTTGGGTCGATTTCAGGACCCCATTGATCCACATGATAGTGAAAATGACCATTTAGATTAATTAATTTAATGTAAAGAAAAAATTGACATTAACAAAACTCTTTTAGTAATTATTTTATATATGATGATATAGAAGTCATATTTTCTACTATAAATATTCATTGGAAATATAAAAATATTTCCAACAGTATAGTAATTTTTTTTATAATTTTTAGACATCGAATAAATAAATTTATTTATGACACAATAATGATGCAATATTTACTTCATTAATAAATGAATAAAATAAATAAGATTATAATGATTAAAACATTATCCATAACAAGTCCATTTCTGATTGGATGATTTTATTTCGATTACAAGTCACCTTATCTTCGACCATAATTAATTTTGGACCATTAGAAACTGAATATCATTATGTAATAAAATAATGTTTTCACACATTCCTAAAGAGCCCCTCCTCTCCCTTATAAAAGGAGACCATTTCAATCCAATTTCTCACAACTCTCAAGCCATTTGGCTCATCCAAAATCTGCCCAATTAATCTCCCTACATCCCTATCCTCTTATTAGTAGTCTTAACTTAGGCAGAAGTCATTTCAAGAATTCCTTTGGTTCAAACCAAAGAGAGTTTCCCAAATTAAAGGTAACAGTTTCTGTTAAATTGTTTTCTTTTATATTACTTCTCCAACCCCTAAAATCATTTTATTTACTTTATATTTTAACAAAACTAGTGTCCTCAATATACTATAATTTTGTTATGATAATTATTTTAACTACACTTACACACACCTCCATCTAATGGATGAAGAACATAATGTTTCTGTGGATGGAAAACTAACGCCTCACGAAACGATGATTGTTCAATTACATCTTACCGCCTCTCATGGTGGCCATTATGATGGAAGTGTATTTATATATGATATATATTATGTTTATGATTTCATTATGCTTCTGTTCTTCCAAATTATATCAAACCTTTATGGTTTCCATAGTGGGTAAATACGATAATCTCATTTGCGGAAGCGCAGACTATCGCCCGCTCAAAGTAATGTGACTCATTAATGCCCTATGTGGGATGTATGAAGGATGGAAATAATGATGTCATATATTATATTTTACAAGAATTATACTATACCTATGTATAATTATGTTTTAATTCCATTAAAATAATATATAGAAATGAAAGTAGTGTTCATGCGTGCGTACAACTTAACGTCTCCATGAACGATGCATTTCATTTCATACATCTAAATGTTATGTACTATTATAAAAACATGTATATACTGGATATATATAATATATATGATATCCAAATCATTAATATCAATCTGGATATAATGAACTATTGAACACATGGAAAAATTGTAAATATAAGGTGTTCATTTTGACTCATGTACCAAATATCAGCAAATTGAATGTTATTAACTTAAATGATTACATAGTGTTTATAACATTGTAATAAGTGATATAAAATGAATAATAAACTTGAAAAAGGTTCTTAAGAAATTATAAATTAACTTTAATTTATTATTCAGGAAATTAAAGAACGATCGAGTCAAGTCGGACACGAGATAAGGGATCTGGCCTCTCTCTTTCTTTTCAAGTTCTATCTTTTATGTCATTTCATTTATGCTTCGTGTTCATATGTTGGAGGATGTTTTTTATATTCACCATACTGTAATTTAAAATTTCATATGATTATAGACACCATATTACTCTCATAAATTCATTTTATGAATTTTTATGTGGCGCTGTTAGGCGGTGTATTTTTGTAAGGGATTTTTTTATCTCACTTTTGATTCCGTTAGACTTCCATTGTTCGCCACTTATTTATTACATGTGGTGTAATGTGTACTATCGTTGATATATTTTACCATTATTAGCTTTATATTCACAGTATTAAGTGATTCATTTTGTGCTTATTAACTTTTGGTCATACGATTCAATTTCAATACAATGAAGTAAGTGTTTTTCATCTCACTTTATATTCTCGTGAGATTCATGCTATAATGGCCACTATTTCCTTTTGTGTGGCATATGTACTGCCCATGATTGTACTATTTGTGTAATATAATCTCATTTATGAGTATTTACATCTTCATTTGATCATCCTTCTTTCATGTGGAATATTTTTTGTAAGTTTCCAAATCGGTAAGGGAACTCCTTAACCGAATTCCCATTCTTTGGGTTGATATTCTCTTTTTTTATTTATGTCATCCTATGAATATGTGTGAATTACCTATGATGTTTTACACTTAATATACACTTATATTGGGTTTATTTATATTTTTTACATATAATTATGAGATTGATTTATCCTTAATTTTTGGATACCATCTTTATGAGGGATTTTATCTCAATTTACATTTCCATTGAGACATCATTGTTGTTATGCACTAATTCAATTTTATATAATATATATACTGCCCTTTGAAATATTATATCATGAATCACTTTATTCTCATGATAATATAATGTTCTGATTAAAATTTATTCTTCAATTATTTGTATTTAAGTGTCCCTCTTTTTGTTAAAAAATCATTAACTAAAATATTGTTTTAAACGTTTTAAAGAATTATTGTTCTAAATATTTCTAATTAATGTACATATTTTCAAAATGGGTTTTATGATTTATTTATATGGAAATTAATGTTTCCAAATGATAATTAATTTAAAATCTTCAAAGTGGTATGGGACACTTTGATTCAAAAATCTCTTATTAAAATGTTTTGAAAATGATTTGATTAAACATTGTTTATTTCAATATCTTGATTTGATGTATTTGAATGTGGAAATATTATATTTCTTTTATACATGTGTTATATGTTATGATTATGTTAGGGTTATTGGGCATTGTTAATATATACAGGTGGTTCTATGATAAACCTAGGGCAGGTGAGCCCGAGATAGTTCTCCAATGTGTTGGGAAACGTGAAGGAGGTAAACACGATGTTTCTCATAAGAGGTTTAGGGAATATACTGTGATGGGTATTCCAACAGTAACTCCCTACGTAGCTATGATAGCTATAATGTAAATTTGATATGGATGTCATAAGTAACCTTTATGATTTATGATTTGGGTGTGTTATTCATAAATCCCATGATTTCATAAGGTATGTTATGATTGAAAATTATTGTTTCATTGATTTGTATTTATTGTTGTGCTAATGTTTTCCTTCCTTATTTTATAACCCTTAATGAGATTTTTATGCTCATACCAAGTTTTTGAAATGTTTTCCAAATGACATAAAGATGAATAGGTTCAAGGATGTGATCAAGGAAAATTCAAGCTATCTAAAACATGGAACTAGACATGTTTCTTTTTAAGAGTTTTTATTTTATGAAAAAAATGGATACTAACTAGTAGTGTCTACTTGTAATATTCATGTGGTAAGGTAATAGCTATGGCCTAAATCTCTAAAACTCTAAACCTGAAAAGATCCTCAATGTGAATTATTCATTTAATTCAATATTATGTAATGATTAAGGCTAGGTCCTTATATTAAGAATCCAATGTTAAAATCACATGTCCTAAGTATCAAAAATTAATAGGAATTTTCATAAACTTTAATTATTAATTGTATATTCAAGTAAAATTATAATTCTTCAACTATTTTGTACAAGAAAGTATTTAGAAATTGTTCATATGATAATTTAATTGTACCTATCTTTTCTCTCATAAACATATTTTCCTTCGAACCCATTGTCTCTAAAAATATATTAAAAAATGACTCATTAATTTTTTTTAATTTTTAGAAGAAAATTTTAACCATATTTTAATTTACAATTTTCTAATGTAATATTTTGGTTTTTTTTAAAACAATGCATGTTTACAGTTTACCATGAAAATGAAATGAACCTTCATTTCACAATGTAAGACATGAATGAAATATCTTGACTTCATAACTAATCATTTACATGAAGCATCTATTGTTTTTTTTCATATTAATTTTTAACGAATAAAAATATCTAAATGAATTATGTATTAAATAGCATTTTCATAATGAATAGGGTATTTTCCAAATTAAATATTTTAAATAATCATTTAAAAATAAACCATTTAAGATTTAATATATTTGTTTTACACATGAATTATTAGGGATACGATCAAAAGGTACCATTAATATTCATTCATTGATTAGTTTATCAGTTGATGACACTATATTAATGAGACTTTTTTCTCTCATATATATTATATGGTTATGAATCATATTTATCTTTCTTAAGTTATATTCTAATGAAACATGTTTCACTTGTATGGGATTTAACGTTATGAAACCCCATTCTCTTCCATCGGATATATAGTTGTAGAAACTGTTAATATTTCATGGGTTAAATGATTATAAAACCCATTTATCATCCATAGGTTATGTACTTATGAAACCAATTTCTCCTCCATGGGTTATATGCTTAAGAAACCGATTTATCTTTAATAGGATATATACTAAGAAAACCTATTTTCATTCAATGAGGTATATTCATATGAAACATGTTTATCTAAAATGGGTTATATGCTTATGAAAATTGTTTCTATTCCATTGGTTTTATTCTTATGAAACCACTTTCTATTCAATGGGGTTTTTTTATGAAATCCCTAGATCTTATAGAAGTAATATTATTATAATACATGTTTTCATTCTATAGTTACCATACACATGAAACCATTTTATTTTCGATCAGTTATATTATTAATTAACCCACTATATATCATTAGTTATGCTATAATTAAATGATTATAGATCCTATCTCTTTCCCACAAGATGAGATATGATTAAATGTTTTTTATTCAAATTTCATTTCATTGGTTATGATATACTCTATGTTTATGATATTATAGAACACATAAAAATGGTTTTCATTATATAATGGATGGATGTATATCTCCCTAAAATAAGTTAGCTAAATATTTATATATATCATGATAAAAATATTGTTAGTATGGGGTGTGGACCTTGTATAGTCACATAGGGCTGGAACAAAGAGTGAACTTTGTATAGTAATGGAGAGCCGAAATAAGTTGTGAAATCATAACAATAATGAAATTTTTCCCCTATAATATCATTAGAAGTGAGTTTACGCCAATGTGGAAATGTTTTTCTATTCTTATCTATATTCCAAAAAATAAATCTAATGGAAATGTTATTCTATAATCGATCATATTGTTTCATTCCAATATGATTAATGTCTTACGAACTTACAATCGTTATGAAATGACTCATGATTATGATATTATATATGAATGGGATGGTTTTAGAATGTTACACTCAAGTTTCCATACACATATGTAAATGTTAATCATAAAAATATTAAATGTTTAACCTTATTGAGCTTATAATATCACCTTTCTTATTTTTCTTTCCCTATGAAATTAAGATATGTATTACGTTTGATTTGACGAATAAGAGTTATATTTATGATGTATGTAGCGAGAGATTGTGTTTTTCACATTTCAATTAATGTTTATGTTTCAATGATTCCAAATTCCCCAAACTAATATAGCCTTTTGGAATATGTTTGTGAAATTTAATATATAATATAAAAAATGATGTAACGTATTCGTTTTTTATTCATGGGTCTCTATACTTCCATTATAGTGTATTGACCTAGTCCATTGTATTTCCTCATCGAATATTTTCTCTATTAATTTGTGATTATACAAACATATAATCATATGAATGATCGTTCTCAAAAGCTACTAGCTTTTTATTAAATAAATGGGAGGGGATAGGTATATAATAATTTAATACTGATATATTAAACACAACATTTACATGAGGTATGTTAGATGATATTTTGAGCCAATATACAATAACTATGATACGATCAAAGATCGTAAATGGGTTTAATTATCATGGTATAATCATCATATTCATCCCAAACCACATTAATTTTACCCATGGTGATATATAATGGTAGACCTTATCTATATTCACAAACTCTAGGTCTCATTATTTATTATCTACATTGATTCCTTTTTAAATATAAATGGATTTCCTCTGATTCTAAATGGATTCAACCTTCTAAATCATTTATTCGATAGGAATATGTCCAATCATCCTCTCCTCTTCAACTTGAACCTAATTTTTTTATTCCAACACGTCAACCCATATAGAGGCTCTTAAGGAGGTTTTTTAATGATGGTATGAAAATGATTTTTAAATAAGAACACTACTTGGGGATGTTGAAGACCTACAAATACATTAAAATCCATTGAACATAATCTCAATATATTCTATAGAGTTTTAATTGTTTTCATAGAATGGATATCCATATAAGGGTGATAAGTAGTACTGAAACATATCTATGTATCCAACACATTTAGAAGGATTCTATAGTAACTCCAATAGTCTTTAGATCCCATTCAGATAAAATGGTCAATGTTATACAATATAATCTTTCCACTTCTCCTATTAATATCATAGTGGTTTGGTCAAGAGATATGTATTTCACTGTATAAATTAAATGGGATTACATTTTATGATGATATTCTACCACCCAAATTGTTTTTTTTCATTTAGATATCCTAGATATTTCAATGGTTAAATCCATTGTTATGTTTTCCCATTTGTGTACTAGAATTATAAATGGTTTCATCATGAAGATAAATACTTCCACTAATCATTTCATTATTGGAATATAGTAATTGTGACACATAATCTGAAAATATTTCTCTTGATGTTATCTAACTAGAAGTTTTCCTTCAAATCTTTATACATATTAGTACTTTAGAGATTAATAGAGAATGATGATATATACACATTATCCAAAATTTCCATCTACAATTGTAGTTTTAATGGAACACATATATGGGTTATATATTTTATAATTTCATATTTATAAATTTATTAACTATAAAATATTCCAGACCTTTATAAGTTTCTTCTTATAATCTAGTTGGGTCTCTTATATCCTCTCATGAATTCACAGCTAAGATGTTATTTGATAAAGCTAGGATGATGATCATTTTATTATTCTAATTTTTTTACATTTTATGTTAAAGAAGATATGATACCTTTCAATCCACATCAGTGATAGGGATATGAGATCCTTTATTCTTAGGGAATATTTCACATTGTTCTCATTCACATGTTATTAATGGATTGAATTGTAATAATACTTCATTATTTCTAACCTGCATAATTAGTTCATATTAAAAAAATTTATTTATTGATAATAGATGTGTTTATTAGTATCTATTTGTATGTCGAATTTCTCCTTGTATATATAATGTAATTAATTTATTAGTGTGTTGATCACTACAACTATTTATTTATCATGTGTTGAGTAGTTCTTCTCATGGATCATTAATTGGAAAGGGTAATAATATATAAATATTTGATTTTTCATGAGTATAAAACATAATAATTTTTTAGATGAAATGTTTTCATTCAAAAATCACATCCCACTTATGGTAAATGTCATCACATGTGTAGTTATTATCATCATATTTAAAACATCAATGATATCCATACATTCATCAATCAATAAAAAACATCACTCCTTCCAATGTTAGATCGATAAGTGGGTTTGAAAATCATTAGATTTTAAGGAATTATAATAATACTCTACTAATGTAATGAAACTAATGATATCTATCATAGATGTTGGTATACAACATCCTTCAATTTCACTAATAATTTAAGGATTCAAGAATACCCATTTTATTTTACTAAAATTCTCTAATAAAGTTTCTTGCTCCATCCAAATCATTAATTTAAAATAATTCACATATTAATATCTATTTTTTAATGAGTTCAGAAAAAGATTCAAATTATGATCATGTTCCTCCTTACATTTATTGCAGGCAATAATATCATCTATAAATATAGTCCCAATTTTTTTTTCTTGGTAATACCTAAAGACTCTATTAAGTATATATATATATAAACAGAATGACATTTAGAGATCTAAATGAAATTACTATAAACATGTTTTAATATCAAATATAATGACAAAATAAATCATTTTATTTTATTATTATTTAAAAGTTAGACATTAATATATATTATAATTATAAAAAGTAATATTTTAAAAAAAATCATTATTAAAATGTTTTCTTATATTCCCTTATAGAAATGTTGATTTTTCAAATAAAAAAATTTTATTTAAAAAAATAGTTTTATTTTTGAAACATGTTATAGAAAGTTATATAGTAAATATTTTTTGATAATTTAATGAAATGATTAGTTCTTATTGAATTGTGAAATAATTTGATTTTTTAATTTGAAGTTGTTTTTATTTTCAAATGATTACAATGTCGAATTAATTATTTATGAGTTCTAAAAAGTAATTTCTTCCTCTTGATTATAAATTACCTAATTATGGGTTTTGGAAAAAATATATTTGAGTTTAGTATAAAAACATTTTATATTGAAATTGGGTATTTTTATGAAAAATAGATTTTGATCAACTTTTTTGCGATTGATTTTAAAATTAATTATATCACATATTTGTATTAGATTTTTGAAAACTAGAATCTGTATTTGGAAATATTGGTAAAAATTTGTTAAATATTTTCCTTTTATTTATTTCTTAATAAGAATAACAATTTATGTTCCTTTTTACCATGGAAAAGGGTAAATCAGTTATTTAAAATTAAAAATAAAATAATAAGGAAAATAAAATGACCATAGCACATTTTAAAACATTATTGGATAATTCCAATTCATCCATAATCATTTAATATTTTTTTATACATAATTTTTTTTATTTGGATATGATTATATTATTTATATTCTTTAATTTAAATAAATGTAAAAAATGTCACACTCATGTTTTTATGAATATAATATATCCATCATAATGTTGACCAAAGGATATGTTTAGTTATAATTTTTTCTATTTATATCTAAATGATTTACATTCATAATTGTTGTTTATTTTTAATTTTTAGCATAAAAATAATTATCATCAAAATTCACATAGTGATCATGCATTAATTATTCAGTTAATGTAAAAAATCAAATAAATTGTATTTAAAATCTAAAAATAAATATAATATTAGATATATATTATTACACTTGAATTTTATACACTAACATGAAAATATAGGTATATAATAATTTTTTCAAATTTTACGTATTTTAAAAAATTTATAAAATAGAAAGAATAGAATATTTTTAAAAATTGAAATTAATAATATTTAATAATTAATAATATATTATTTAATGACATACAAGTCAGAGAGAATATATTTGGACTAGATTTTAGAATATGGTGTAAAATTTCCACCATGGTTTTTTATGGGTTGATTTCCTCTTTATAATAACTATATTAACTATCAAATTGTTAAATTTTGTTTGTCACTTAACGTGTGAAACATGTTAATAATGGGTAAAAACAAAATGATAAGGGTAAAATTTGACCAAAACATATATATTTTATATTAAAAGATATTATTTATACCCAAATATATAATGAATTTTAAATAATTAATTTTTTATTCAATCAATATTAATTATAAATTTATATTAATTTAATATTTTGACAATATCAAAGAGTTTGCCTTCCCTCTCAAAGAAAAGGGAACCACTTATTCCCTAATATTTATTTTATTGAACCCATATTGTTTAATTATATTTCTACCAAAAATATCATCCTAGCATCCATCCACAAATTTTATAGTCATTATATAGATCATAAAACCATCGACAGTGGTTATAATGTGTTATGTAAAGGACGTTAACTGAAAAGTGTATACATTTTTTTCATCAATTTGTGTTATATTTATTCTACCGACTCCTTAAATTCAATATTAATATTTTTTATATAATGACAATATTATAATACTTGTATTGATATATTTTTTATTTTAAATTATAACTGATATCTATATAATCTTCCATATAATGAGAAATAAACCTACAATTGATCTATTGGGCACACTACTACATCAAAATCTATATTATTTGTTTTAAATTAATATTTCACATGGATGAATTAAAATAAAATAATTAATGATTATTTGGTATAATAGTGAAACATTTATCATTATCACAATCTAATATGACATTTACCTTTCTACCTTATCCTTCACTAAACAATGATATGGTCATTTGTAAGTAAGTGTGGACTACCGCCTCATTGATGTGATTTGATACAGTTTTTACAATGAAAAAATGGATGATATATATATGTACATTTAATGTATTAGTATGATATTTAAGATATCATTATTATTAATTGATGTTAAAATAATAGTAACCTTATTTATTTAATAATAGTAGATAAATTGAAATGTAACATTTTTGTATGTATATACAACTCTCAACATCATTGTAATGTAGTTAATTTTATGTAAACATTATTTATGATTAGTATTAAAAGTAATATTTATGTTTACAAAATAAATATTTTTCATTATTAATATTTACATAGTCGAATAATTGTCCCATTAACAATAGTCAACCTATAGATATTATTTTGAACATATGAGATGAATGTCATCGTAATGTTTAAAATTAATTTAATTGATTGATTAATTCTATATAACATTGATTTAAATAAAATAAAGGAAAAATAATATTTGGAATTGTTATTATGAATGTATAAGATAAATATAAGTTTATAATTCCATAAGATAATTAACATACGTATTGAGTATGACTCAGTGTAAGGTAATTTATTTTAAAAATAACTATTTAGGGTTTCTCTTAAATGAATATTTCGATTACATATCCATATATATAGGGGTTTATGGATGATTTTATGTTGAATTAAATTATACATAATAGAAAATATATGTCTCTTTTGAAAAAAGTTTTTTCAAGTTGTCTTTTTAATCAAATGTTTAACATTCTATAAAAACTGACATTAAGTAATATTATATTTTCACTTATATGATGCCAAGGTAATTTAACACCACTATAAACATTATTTTATGTTTTTTCCTATATAAGATTTAAATTTTTATCATTGGATGTCCCACTTTCCCTTTTTCTGGGTATTTCATTTTTGAAAATGGGGTTTTTAGATGAGATGTTATTTGAATATCCTAATTGTTTTCCACATTGGTGGAAAAGAGTTTTCGAATTGTTTTATTAATTATATGATCCTTATACATTATTTATAATAGATTTATCCACCTTATAGCTCAAATTTTACTATTATACAACTTATTTGAAGGGTTGAACACCATTATAGCACTTGGGTGCACCAGATATAGATCATATGAAATGTGTACCTAAATAAAACCATACAATCCTGTTATTTCTTAAATGATGTGTGTTCCTAGATATCACTCCATTACAGTGGATAATTATTATGTAATTTTCATTATTGTATAGGAATTTTTTTAACATAGTTAGTCTAATTTTTTGTGTTTTGAAAGAGTTTTATGATAATGATGTACTAAGGAAGCAAAATGCATTTTCTATATGTAGTAATGAGTTTTCATGTGTATAATTGTATTTCAAATAGAATGAAAATGATCATTTGAATGGAATTTTATTCAATTATTGGATAAAAATGCATTATTTGATGAATTGGATGTCATGTTTTTTTTCAATTTTTCAATAATGTTTTGAATTTATTCTTTTTATGTACCGTATTGATATTTTTTGGCTCATCCAATGTTTTAAATATTCATAAATGTTTATATGTATTTTTAATTGAAATAACTATTTCTTTGTGAAAATCCAGAATATATTTCATGAAAATAACTATTGTTTTATTTTAAAGGTTATACTTGGTGAAAAATTGATACAGAGTTTAGGTGTCCAATTTTTTTATATTGGATTATTATGTAATAGTTATAACCTAAATCACTAATAAAATTAAACCAAAAATATCAATGTGAATAAATAAAATGGAATTCTAGTTTAAATTCCCTAGAATACAAAATTTTTAATGTCGATTCTTAACAACTGGATTTATAGAATGGTTTAGTTAAATATTTTGTTACATAAATTGTTAACTGAATAAACATAAAATATCTCACATAATGGTAATGTTTAAAGGATATAGATTTGGAATATTACCATGTTTCATTATCTAAACTATGATTTTTTTGAATGGATTTCCATAGTATAATCATGATTGGGGTATTATAAAGATAACAATAGGATGATATCCATCATAATAACCAACTTTATATAGTCATAATTAGAACTATGTCGATTATTATTTTGATGAATATGTTGACCCAAGATACAAATTGGGGTGGAATCCCGCCAGAGATTATATAGATCAACCCAAGAGGATTATGGTAATTGTTGAATATATTAGGAGACAACATCTTCTAGAATTCAATATTCCTTATGAAAAAATGGTGGCCAAATGATTTCTAAATACCATAGTGAATATATTTGATGTAATGGGGTTTTTGGAGTGTGAAAAGATATCCCTTTACATTTATCATTTTGAAGGTAAAGCTAATTAATGTTTGTATTTTTTTAATAATCCCAAGAAAATTGATGATCATGATTCCATTAAATGATACACATTTAATAATATATTATATAAAAATAAATTTCGTTATTTTTTTTACTATGGTTTGAGAAAGAAATGTTGTACTTGAAGAAAAATGTAGTGTTTTTTTCGATCATTTATGCTGAAAACATCCCTATAGTTTCACAGTATGCACCAGATTGTTGGATGAAATTAATAGTAAAATAATTATAATATACTCTGATTTGAAACCATGTTTAGTAAGACATTTGGAGTTGTGATACTTCAAAACTTATGATAAATTTCATTGTTGTGTTGAGAATGTTGAGAAGTTGTTTTCTGAAACCTATGTTCCTTATGTTTAAATGAGTACGAAACAATAAATATAGAAAAATACTGCTAAATAAACTAGATAATAATTCATGATTGAATCCAGTAAAATGTTCCATATTCCCTAAATGATATTTCATTGAATTATGGACATGTTTAGGAAGGTGTTACTCGTGTGGTATGTTTTGTAATATGGCATATGCATGAAATGAAAAGAGTTCAAAACAATACAATAATATGGAAATTGATATCCAAACAATAGTGATGTGTATTAATTATAATTATATCGTACATTCTTCTAATGTATTTCGAAAACTATTTACACATTGTATAAATCATCACAATATAATATAGAATGGTGTAGAAAAATCAATTTATATTATTACAGTTGATGTTGGGCTGTAAAATGATGCGGTGAAATGAATGTGTTTTTCATAAAGGTATTCAAATACCATTTATGACCCTAGATATTTTCTTTAATTTAGTTTTAAGAAATTTTAATAAAATTGAGAATAACATCTAATGAATGTAAGATATATCTTTTCATAGAAAATTCATTTGAAAAATTTGAGAATACATGATTTATAATAATATTATAATTTTTATTAGTGAAATGGTATTACCTAAAAATCAAGTTAGAATCCCAATATTATATGTCGATGTTATTTTGGAAATATGTTGGTATTGAATTTATCATTATATGATAGAATAAATGTCCATTTTTTTATGCTTTAAAACATTGTAATACCTACCTAGAAGATGAGATATTGATTAGATATGGAATTGAATGTCATTGAGTATATGTTATTAAAAAAATATTATACATACTAGTTATTTCCCAATTGTAAATGAACACGGTGATTATAGACATGATCTATGTGGATGTATTCTTGATTTTTAAGTTCAGTTTACCCTGATATAATCATTGATGCCAATTCCATTTCAAAATCCTCTCATAAAATGGGTAGTGTAGAATATTTGGACTTGAAAAAAAAATATTGGAGCTTCTATATAATTCTATTATCAATCCATTTTCCTCACCATGAGGTGAACTATTATTATTTTTTAAAAATAAATATACTTCAAGGAATATTTTCATAAAAAATAGAACGTTTAAAAACAACCATATTAAGTACATATACAATAATATCGAATATTTATTTGAACTTATTTGGGAGAATAATAATTTTTAAAGATTGATATTAGGATGGTGTAATATCAGTTTAAAGTTGTGGAGGAATATATATAGAATGCCTTGTTTCATAATATAAATTAGCATTATGAGTTTTTTATTTATGGGGCTAGGGATTTCTAATGTACCAGTTATATTAATTGATCAAATGAATAATTTTCCCATGATTAGATTGATATGTTATTGGTTTTTTAATTTGATGATATGCTATATATTACGTCATTCATTAGGAACATGGAAGTGGTCTAAGAATCATTTTGAAAACCTGAAATGAAAATAAAATGTATGTAAAATATAATAAATATAAATTTTAGATAAAATAGATTTTTTTCCTTAGGAAAATTGTTTCTATATATGGAATAATAGTTGAACATGTGAATATTAATTTTTTTCAATAATATAAATTACATATAAATTCTAAAAATATACTTATTTTTTTGGATTATGAGGCTGTTAGTGGTATTTTTTGAAAACGTTGGATAATTATCTCAGCCACAAAATAAGCAAACATTAAATTGGGTGGAATTTAATATGAATAAATATTATGATAACAATTTTTAGTAACTAAAAATAGATTTTTTAATTTTAGTGTTTTTTATTTTCCCTCCAGAAATAGTGAATTTTTCATTTATATTTATGAATCATTGAATATAAATGGTTTTTTATGTATAATGATCATGTAATTCTACATGTTTCATGAAAACAAAAACTCAAAGTGTTAAATTATCCTATAAAAATTCTATAATAAGATTCAACTTGTTATTGAAATTTTCTAATGAATAACTTATCTAGTGTAAATTATGAAATATATATTGAAAATAATTTTTTTAATTATATATTTAAAAATATAACTTTGAACATTTTATATATATTATTGATATTTTTTTAAAGGTTGGGTCTGAAGCCTCATTTTTATTATAAAATAAAAGCAAAGACATCTTTTAACTCGGTAGATGGTAGCCCATTACATTACCCATTTGTTAATAATTTGATGGATTTGATTCATATGATTTGTGAATGAAGGAACCTACTCCATTTTGTTTCAGGTATTAGTATAATATACTCTTATTGAATGAATTAATAATGTTAAAAAGGATTACCATGTATTACATGAAAGGTTATAATTATTTCTGAGGAGTAAGCTTCCTGAGCATAATGTTAAAAAAACAGTTTCTAGATATTTTGAAAGAGATTCTGTGTTCCATATGATTCTCATTTGAAGAATGTGTTATTGAGTGGATATCATCACTACCCATTTTAAATTCATCCTTAATATACTATGAAATAGAAAGACTATTGGTGTATTACTTATGGGATGGAATGAAACAAGATGTTTTTAACTCTATAATAAAATGTTTAACTTTTCTATAGGATAAAGAGGAAGAAAAATAATTATGTTGTTGTGTTTTACACTTCTAGAACCACAGTGAAGATGAAAAAATAGGTCCATGGATTTCATTGTTTGATTTCTACATACTCCTCAAGGTATTAAAATGAATTGGGTTATGGTTGAAAGAATAAGAAAATCATTGAATTACCATCACATTAAAGATATGGTTTCTTTTGATCTTGTTTATTGAATACATCTCAGGAATATATATAGGTTACACAGGGTTCCACCCTCTATTGAATCTGACTTTGATTCCTTGTTCAAGTATAATTTCTAGAAAAGACATCAATAGTCATTGGATACTGAAATAAATATTAGTAATTTTATCATCATAAATATTATGGATATGATGATTAAATTATTTAGATATTTGAATACATTATTATTTCATTATATATGTATTACAAGAAATGTTTTGATAAACATCATTATTTGGGGGAGTATTCATATAATTACAGTTTTCATTCTTGTATAATGATGAAAAGCTTGTAGAAATTTATGGAATTAGATGATAGAATCTTCATTTTATTGAAAAAGAAATCGATGTAAATTTAATGGCACAGGAATTGGTATATTAAATGGATTAGAAGGTTAATGTTTTTCAATAGTTTATAATGAAAACATACATAAGGTAAAAAATTTATGCAGATAACATGAAAAATAATATTTCATTCAAGGCAGGTGATTATATTTTTATTAAAATATCTCCATGGTAATGTGTTATATGATTTGGAAAATAGGGAATTTGGAGTACACAATTCATTATATCATTTGATATACTCAATAACGACCGATTGTTTTCATACTGAGTAGATTTTACACTGATTTAATCCTAGGTACATAATGTTTTTCATGATTCAATTTTAAGAAAGTATGTTACTTATTCTTCTATTGTTTTGAACCGTGAGTTGATTTAGTTGGAAGAGAACCTATCTTATGAGGAATATCTAAATCATATTCATTAACATAGAGAACATGTATTACAGAATAATGTAATAAACAAGGCTATGTGATTTTTGGAAAAAAAATGTGGCTGAAGAATGAATAGTGTAATTTAAAAATGATACAAGGTAAAGATATCCGCAAAAATTTAATAATTAAATAAATTTTAGGAATCCATTTTATAAAATGAAGAATAATTTAACAACCCAATTGATGATAAAATAAATAATTTTCATGATTTTTATTAACAAATCAGATAGGTATAATCATTATAAATATATTTACAAATTATTAAAATAAAATATAATGTTTTTTATTGAAATATAATCTTATAAGGAATTATTTAAAATTTTAATTTTCAAATAATTGTATTTGAATTCGAAAAAATAAATTTTCTATTTTCATTAAATCGATAGGTCAAAAGTATTTTATAAATTATTTTTATGAATAATCTAAAAAGATTAATTTATATTCAAAAGTGATAAATTATTATTTTGTTATAAAAATAATATATTTTTTGGCATTTTCATTGTAAAATTATTTTCATTAAGAGTTTTAAAATTTCATTGGTCCCACTACATTTAAAATAATTCAATTATTTTTTTTGAAATGAATTTTATAAATATATAATTTTATAGAAAAAATCTATACATTAAAAGGTTATTTTTTAGAACGTTTTTGTCATTGCATTTTTACAGATTAATTTTTATTTAAAATTTTCCAATTATATATTTTTAATTTGAAAAAATAGATTCCATATTTTCAATCAGGTGGTCCAAATTTGTTTAATTGGCCCCTTTTATATTTTTCCAATTTGAATAGTAACCTTAGTTAGTTTCATTACCACAGTTAAATGATATATTGGTTATTTAAGGTATAAAAGGATAAGTATAAAAGAATGAATATAACACTTAAAAAAATATCATTGGATGAGTCCATATCATACATAATCTCCCAAATTTAGTTATATTATATTTTTCCCCTTTTACGTGATTGTAAACATCATAATATTTTATTTAATGAAATGTTAAAAATGTCAGAGTCTTATTTTTCAAAATTATATTATTTTTAACAAAAGGATATCCTAAGGATATTTTTAGAAATAAATTATTTTTATAACACTAAAATATTTATCTTTATCATTAGATTTTAATTTTTATTTATTTATGAATTACTTAGATATAAATTTATGCAATGTTGATGCAGTAATTATTCAAATAATTGAAAAATTAAATATATAATATATAAAAAATTAAAAGATATAAAATTTTATTGAATTAAAATAAAACAATAATTTTCTAGGTGAATGTGATGTGATAGGGATTTATTAAAATATTTTATTCAAATTTCACTTTTAGTGTTGTTGTTATTAAAATTTTAATAATGAATAATTATAAAAATTAATATTGGTGATATTTTATTATAAATAATTACATAAAAATATATAAAAATTGGGAAAATTTTATATTAATCCTTTTGATAGAGATTTTTTTTATAATTACATCCATGTTCCATTTATAGGACTTTTCGAATTACTTATATTTATATTGACATAAAAATTGTACAAAACCATTCAGTAATGGTAATTGTGAAACGAGTTACAACAAAACGATAAGGGTAAAAAAATAAAAAAAGGCAATCATTTTTTTGAAATATTTTATTTAGAAAAAAACTCATCATATCACTGAAATGAATTTGTTTTTACACTTTTGGAGTAGAATACTAATTTAATATTTAATGAACTTTTATGATTTCCTCTCCCCTCTCATATAAAATGGAACATCTTCTAACATTAATTTCAAAAACAAAACATTTTTCCCTATGAATATCTACAAAAATAAAATATTAACTTCCTTACCCAAATTCTAGAGTCTTTATATAAAGATAAAAACTATCCTTAACGACACTAGGTTTTGATTGAAATGAGGATTTCCAATGATGATGTACTATGTTTAATCAATCATTTATTTTTAATTTTTTCTTCAACCTATTTAAAATATTATTTAATAATTTTTATATAATTTGAAATTTATCTTTCATATACTAAGGTTTTTTTACGTTAATTTCACAAAATATATCAGTCAGATGTCACATTAAATGGGAAAATAAACCATTATTCATGTGTACGAAGGACTTTCACATGATGAACCAATATAACTCATTTTCCATCACCGATTATCATGGATTCATTATAATGATGGAATTAATGTTAATAAAAAATATTAATGATACATCTATAATTATTAATGATAACATAACATCTCCATTTTTTACAATTCTATTCACTGAGAAAATAAGACATTATTCTTGTGGACATGTAAAATACCACATCACGTAGCGATGTGATACAGTTCTCATCACAACCTAGCATGGATGATACATATAATTATATTTAAGTGAATAATATTATATATATCATATTATTATCATTATTTAATGATAATATAATCTTCCATTTTTTTCAATAATGATCATTAAAAAATACAGTCACAAATCATGTGAACATTAAGACTACCTTTTGTATGATAATATCATAGTTCATTTTTCACAACCATATTTCATGATTTTGTTTAAATGTATTATTTATCAAAAAATTGTAATTATTTAATTATTAATTTTTTAGATAGGGTAAAAATGACCTCTTTGAACATAGTCATCCGACTATAGTCATTTTTTAAATATGAGTGGAATATCATCCCAACACTAGGATTGAAATTTATTTATTATGTAATTGTATATAACATGGTATTAAATTAAATAAATGAATAATAAAAATTAAAAATTATATTAATTTATTTCAAAACTAACATATGATTTTTATTTAGGATCATAAATATTGGGTGTGACAAGTCTGACATTGAGTAATGGATGTTTGTTATAAAATAATCTTTCAATTTATCTCTTAGAACACAATTTTTAATTACTATAAATATTTAAAAAAATTTATATATGTTTTATATGTCCATAAAATACTAATTATGGATATTTTATAATAATTTTTATTTTTTAAAACGAATATTTTTCGGTTTTTTTAGCTTTTATTACATAAAGACAAAAAAGAATGTTCTATTTTAATGTATTTAGAATAAATAAATATTCCCGCCACCATTAAAATTATTTTATATTTTCAATCATTTAAAATATATAATTTTTTCTATAATTTAAAACCATATTTCTATTTTTGTTTTTATTTTTGTATAGAATATGTTTTTTATATGAAATTTTATTCCGATATATGACATGTTTGGATCATATGTTTAAAATAGTTTCTCAAAGGTTTTATTCCTGATATAGTCATTGGGATTATTTGAAAAGGATTGAGAAACGTTATATATCAGGGGTGATCCCAATAAATCTTATATTATTTTTTGACCCCCATTATTCCACAAGGATGATCAATATATATCTTATCTGATGGGTGCAGCCATATAGAACAATATGAGCCCATTACAATTTATATTATGTGTGAACCCCCAATAGAATTCTAATTCACTGTGTAATGATTATATTCCTCATAGAATCAAATATAAAGTGGACTGTATGGTTATTCCAATTATAATAGTATGGAAATAATTTAAATATGATGATGTCAGAAGGAACCTCTATGAATTTTCTATGACTGATAATTAGTTTTTCTTGATGTCATTATATTTAAAAAGGCTGGATAATGATCATTTTAATTAATTAGTAATGATACATTTGGAAATAAATTTATTTCTAAGAAAATATTTTTCCATGGTTTTTATGTTTTTAATGGATTAATGTATTTATTTATATTATATCGATTACAATTCTTTTCATACTTATCCCAAATTTTATAATATTTTTACAAAGGTATAAGGATATGTAAGGGAATGAAATAACTTATTTTGGAAATCATAAGGATGTATCAATAAAATATATCATGATTCATTTTATATGTTTTATTTTTTAGAAAAATGAATACTGAGTAGAAGTGTCAAATTTTTAATGTATATTAATATTATGTTGGATTTATATCCTAACTCCATAAAATAATAAAAAAAAGTGGTTTAGAATGTTTCAAAATAAATTGTAGTTTAAAGTTAGTAGAATGTCTTATTTTTAGGGTCATGTGTGTATACTCATGGTGGCCATACATTCTATGAAAATTATTTTTACTGCTATACTCTTTCATTAATATTAGCCAACAATATACCTACAGAATATCCAACTTAGTGATATACTAGGATCGATATAGATGATCAAACATGTCGTAAATCCACTAAAGATGATAAAATTTTATTATCAGGATATTATTCCGATAATAAAATCAATGCATAAGTTCATTAACCCATTATAATTGTTGATTAAATGATATATAACACCCTATGGCGAAGCACTTGTACTTATAAACAGTTGATCTTGATTCACTTGTAGTTTATTATTGAGTTAATTATGTTCAACAAAGTATATTCTACGTCGACTTTACAGATTATCAATATTGTATGAATATGTTAATTTGATATCATAAGCATCTTTATTTGATAAATACCATGTAATTAATTTTTGAAACACATTAGTAAAATCTCTTATATTGGGAATGTCATAAAGGATGATCATATAATTAGTATCAATAATTTGATTTGGATCCTCTTTCACATATGATAATAATATCCCTTCATGATATAATTCTTCAAAATGGGATCTATGTACTTCAATACACATGCATTAAGTTGGTGTTAAATTCATGATATAAATGGTGATTTCCATCTCCCAGCAATTTTTATTGTCTCCATAATAGGAAATAAAATCCATTTATGGAATTGAGACTTTTATAATAAAATGACTAATACATGATTCACTTGGATATTTTACAATAAAATATTATCATGGGGTATGTTCGTGCTTTTCGTACAATAATTAAGTCATGTTTCACTTTCGTCGATAACTCAACATACAAATTTTGAGGAAGTTTTTTAATAGTTCTACTGAACCCGCATGATATGAATAATGGGATAGATCTATAGTAATATTAGAAATTTGATGTTATTTATTGGATTATAAGTATGTATTTCATTTTTATATTCTATTTATAATCATTAAAATCATCCAAAATAGACATAGGGGTGAATATTTTAAAAATATTAACCATATAGTTGAGAACTATAGGAATTAAAAGGACAAAAAATTTATGACATGAATAATATATTCCATTAATTTATTATTTTGAATAATATTTTTCTACAATATATTTCCAAGAATTAAATTTGAAATTATATTTTTTAACCATCATAATGGTTTATTATGAGTATATGAATTTAACAACGCATATCGCATTGATGTGTCCAACAAGGTGTGTGATAAGGAATCTTTGTTGAGCACTTGGTGTATCTAAAATAAATACCACAATAAGTCATTCACAGGTTTTAAAAAATCGTTATATCAAATTACAGCCTACAAAACATGTAGTTTGTAGAGTGGATTATTTTTTCTTGGAAGCCAATAAATCTATAATTTAACAAAATTTCATGATATTTACCTATAATTAAACATATTCTATGGGTTTTTACTAATTTATTTTTATTGAGATCAACCAATATAACTAATCATCCCATTGATTCCAACTATGGAATCCAATTTTCATTAGAAACTGTTTTCCATTATTTATTATAGATATCTAAAGACAATACAACTTGAAAATGTCAACTGGCCTATTTTATTTGATGATTTAGAAAGATACCACACTAATAAAAAATAGGCATATAAAAAAATAATTTTAAAACAACGTAATATTATCTCAAGATTGAACTGATCTTCTAAAACATCCTTACGTTACCTAGGGATGTAAACAAAAAATTGGTGATCTATAAATCAACTAAATGGATCAATGAAGTCATATAATAAACTAATGAAATAAATTACATTCGTCTATAATAAAATATAAATATAAAATTGATAATTATTATCATGGAGATTAAATAATGGCATAATATGATAATATCAAGGAATCATAGGAATGTGGAAACAACATAAATAATGAAATACTAAGAATTATCCAAGGACAAAAACCAAAAAATAATAAAACAGTGATAATCAAATAACTAAAAAATAACCATAAATGGAATTTATTGAGGTAAAAGAATTCCGAACACATTATAGGGCTATATAATTCAGTTCCCACACATCACATTGATATTATATACATGAATAATTGTGCCAATAGATCATACAACCTAATAAAAGATTTCACATAGGACAATACCCTTTTGTGGAAATAGGACGAGTATCCACAATAAAAATGTTTTGTCAAGGTAAATCAATTGATAATTTTGTGGTGTAATTGGTGTATATAAAGGAAAATGGAAAGGATTAATGAATGTGAATGTGGTATATATTTTTTCAGAATAATATGAAGAGTAATTGGATGTGTACAAACATACGTTAATATGAAAAATCACATTTCAACATCCTTATTACAAATAAAATACTTGAATAAAATGGAGGTTAATAATACCTCACATTGAAATTGTTATTTTAAAATTTATGGAAGATATTTTTAAGAGATTTAGAACACCATGATAGTACATTATATAGCGTGTAGGGGAGTAAATTCTTGGTCAATGCATTTTGGGTGAATATAATTTTGAGGTTGTGAGGGTCTTTATTGGAAAAAGTGTTGGAATTGTTTACTAAACCCTAAATATAGTTTTTGGTCGCGAATTATTAATTTAATAATGCCTCCATAATTTCCATGGATTATGGCCAAGGTTTCTAAAAAAGTGTAATGGCTTCAAAAAATATATTGGTTTATTAAATTAAATCATCATAAATACTATTCATGATGTGGAAAAGAGGAATATTCATAATGAATTTTCGTTAAAACACTAAAATATAAAAATGGTTTTGGAGGATTCATTAAAAGTTTCTATTAATAAAAAAATAAAATAATTTTCAAGTAGTACAATATATTTTCAGTTTCGTATTCTATTTATAGTACTCATTATACAAATTTCATGATGTCATAATACACACATCTCATTTATACAATACAAAATTTTTACGCAAAAATGTTACTGTCTCGGAAAATTTTGAAACATTCACTATTATCTATTTTCCATGTTCTTGGACAATAAATGATATTAATTTTAGATTTTTCTGAAAATATATATATTTTAACAAATAAATAAAAATACTTATTTTTTAAAATGTACTAGTTATTTTGACATATGAATATTTTTTACACTTATAAAAATTATATGGGACTCCATTAAATTATATTATAAATTATATTTAAATAATTTTTTAAAAAAACTTGTTTTCATGAAAATATATTTTATTTAAAGTATTTTGTATTTATTAGAATGATTTTTATTGAAACAGTTATTAGTTTGAGTAAAAATATAATTTTGGATTCTTCATATAAAATTCTATATTTTTCAAACAGATAATATAATCTTTTTTATATATTTAGTTTTAATGATATTTGATAAATATAGTAATTATTTATTAAAAAAAATATAAATCCAAATTTTTTGGGTCTATATACAAAACCCCATATTAAACTATCACATGCCCTAAGGGTGTGATGTTTGATAATGGTATTTTTTGAGTTGTTAGAAAAACATGTTTTGGGTGGTGGTAAATACAAGCATTATCATATATTATAAATGGTTTACCTAATGTTTTAGTTGTTTAATGTCAACATACTATTGGTCAAGAGAAAATAATTGTGATTCCATATCCCTCAAAATCTCTTATAACAGGGATTATAGGGTACAATCTTACTAATCATGGCTATATCATATACAATTTATGTAAATTTGACTTTATTATAACCATTAATATATACTAATTTTAATGCTCACTACAAAGAATATATATTATCAATGTTTTTATTATAAGCGTACTTCTATGGATAATAGAAAAATTATGGAAAAAATATACAACCAGCCACAAAATTGAAATATATTTCATATGTTTTTGACATAAAAAAACTCAATAAATAATTTTCTTTCCTTTTAATGTGATTTAAATTTATAATTTTTCGGTTATTACAAATATTATTCATTTTATTTTGAGAAAGAAAATTTGATTCATAGAGTTATATATATTTTTGTATCTATGAGAGATTTATAGTTTTCCTCTTGTTAGAGGATCACTAGTCCATTTCTCATTCGTCGTTCCATTATTTTATTCATAGGATTTGATACCATTATTTGTATAGAAATAGTATTCTACCAAGGTGTTGGTGATTAATGATATAGTTTTATTTAAATGGAGTGTTGGATTTTACAATTCATTATTCATTTAAATATTATAAACATGTTAGAAAATGTGGTTTCATTTTTTTATATGATATTTTTTCATTTACTCAATATGATGTTAGATATAATTTCCTATTACAAACAATAAATACTGAGTTTATGTTTTTTATTATATAATCATACCGGTATTAAAGAAAATGATATTTAATCACGGGAACATTGTAATGTATCAGTTCCGGAAGCCACCCAGAGGTGCCCCATACCTAGTTGGTCACATGGCCTCAAGCACAGTTCCGGAATGCCAGAGGCTACAGACCAGCAACGAGGTCCTTGGGTATGATAGTGGGGAAACTATGCCCTCATTGGCAGAGTACATATTTGAAGTAAAAAATACATACAATAGTGTTAGTAGTAAATATCAAACAATAGTAAACATTAGAAGACTAGAATAATTAAACAACAAAACCACAAATAAGAATGATGCAAGATACATATGTCTAGGAAAACAGCCAAACAAATCACAATGCTAGAATACAACAATACCAAAGAAAAGTAAAAAAATAAAAGATAAATAGCTCCTCAGCATCACAAGAATAAGTTTGGTCCCATGATCTCCTGCTCCACAGAAAGTCAAGTGCCTAAAGTAGAAGGTCTCTTTCCCATATCTATTTCGACAATAATATAATTTGTTTGGTCCCAAAAGCATGACCAAAACATGGTGTGAAACTAAATCCCAGTAGGCAACCACCCAATGATTTGTGCCTAATAGTCAGTGAATATATGGCTGGTAAAATACATAAATAACTAAATAGGAATGTATTAAGTAGTAAACAATCAACAGTTCCAAAACAAGAAACATCGAAACAATAGCTAAACCTAAAATAGTTAACCCTCTAGGAAGTACCCAAAACAATACCCTCTATTCCTACCTAAAAAGAGTAGAAGAACCCTTTGGGTAGCACACTCGGTCTAACCCCTCTTGTTCTATATATGAATATAATAAGGCTCTCTAAGGAAACTCTCATAGTCAATCCCCTTATTGTCAAAGGTAATGAAAGACTCTCCGAGGAAGCTCACACAGTGCATTCCCAGTATAATCTAGGGTTGTCAAGGACTCTCTGATAAAGATGGCATGATCAATTCCCCTTATAGCCCCAATGTCTAGGAATCTCTGAGAATGCTCACTCGGTCAATTCCCCTTATATCCTAGGTCATTCAAAGACTCTCGGAGGAAGCACTCAATTTCAATTCCCCTTATTGTCTAAATAGTTTATGATTAAAGACAGTAACTATCTAAGGAAGTTCATGCAGTTAATCCCTTTATAGTCCCAAGTGGTTCTAGGCTCTCTGAGGATTCTCACTCGATCAATCCCCCTTATAGCCTAACTGCTCGAAGACTCACAATGGATGATCACACGGTAAATTCCCTTATAGGACCAAGTGTTTCAAGGCTCTTTGAGGACGATCACTTGGTCAATCACCATTATAGCCTAAGCGCTCATAGACTCTCTGAGGAAGCTCACACGACCAATTATCCTAATTGTCTACTACACCTGGTTCACACGGCCCTGTGTAGATCAATGGGAATAGTAGTGTAATATGGCTAAAGTAAACATATAGAACTACATGGCTAAATAGTCTACATTATATCAAGCATGTCAGAATACAAACTCTCCATTCTACTACAACAGGAATTGAAAATTATCAAAGTAGCCAAACTAGCTAAATAGGGCGAAACAGTCGTAAACAGATCATGCAAGGTAAAACATCCAAAGCATTGAAATCATTCCAATTCAATAACCAATTACCTTCACATAGGCATAAAATCATGGTATACAAACAATTAGGCCAAAATGATAAACACGTAATACCCCTTTCAATGGTATTTGTGGACTTTACACATAATACTCAAAGAAATCAAACAAAACGGCACAAACCACATACATCAGGGTTAGTAGATCAATATACATAAATCTCAATGCTCGAATCTCCTTATAACACCATAGATCTAAGAATACTTCTAAAACATTCAACCCACAATATCATGGAAAAGAAGACAAAACATGAAACGAGGTTCCTGAAAAAGAATGAACTCACCCATGTGATTCCACCACAACAGATAGTGTTTGATTCTAAGGATGAATGTAGGATCAGGGCTTCATCGAAGATACATAGTCGTACAAACACTTTCAGATCAACGAGACCTTAAAGATGTGTGTTCTGTCTATTAGACACGACCCTAGTGCGTTTAATGAAAAAAACCAAAATACACGGCATGTACTTTTGGAGTATACGACATGTACTTTTTGTTTCCGTAGTCCGCATTAGGTGGACTGCAAGTCACTCCCACACGGCGATGTGTGTAGCTACTACACATCCAGCACACAACCTACTTGGTCAAGGAAGTACATGACATGTACTCATAAAGTACAAGGTGTGTACTTGGAAAATTTCCAGAATTTCCTTATTCCTCAAAAACGACCTAAAATGAAAAAACATACCTGAAAAGATTACCTGAGCTCTTACAATCATCCCCCCTTAATGAAATTCATCCTCTAATTTCCATTGTGTGGCATAGAAGAAGAAACCCTGAACAGTTCGGGCCACTATGCCCGTACATCAGCCCCTCTCCCCCAAGTCTCATCTTGCACCCGCCCATGCTACCACAACACTCGTACCAGAGGAATAGACTGGCCATTGAGAACCCTTGTACTACAATTCATAATCCGGATAGGATTATCTTCGAACGAAGAATCCACTTAGAGATCAAACTCCTCATGTAGAATGACATGAGAGGGGATTAGGAAGTAACATCAAAGATGAGAAACGTGGAAGACGTCGTACATACCCTAGAACCATTGAATTAACTGCATCTGATAAGCAATCAGCCCCAATCTCCCCGACACCTCAAATGGCCCGACGTACCTCTGCGAATGATAACACAGTCACCTAATCCTCTTGTCTCCCAACCTCAGTGTGACACGCTGGAAAACCTGTTCCCCGACGTAAAACTCCAGAGGTCGTCTTCATTGATCTACAAAAGACTTCAATTGAGACTATGTTGTAGCCATCATCTTATGAATCAACTCTATCTGCTTTGTGTTCTATTGAATAAGATGAGGTCCCAACACAGCTACCTCTCCTACCTCCATCCAACACAACAGTGATCGGCATGGAATATCGTACAAAGCCTCATAAAGTGCCATCTGAATAGTTTCTTGGAAACTATTGTTATAGGAAAACTACACATGTGGTATATTCTTTTCCCCAAAACCTCCAAAATCTAGAATGCATGCTCGGAGCATGTCCTCAAGCACCTAAATTGTACGCTCGGACTGGCCATCTTTCTAGGGGTGACAAGCTGTACTCAAAAGTACCTTTGTCCCCAATGCCCTCTAAAGCCCCGTCTAGACCCGAGAAGTAAAGCTTGCATCCATGTTTGAAATAATGTAGTGTGGAACTCCATGTAAACATACAATATCACAGATTTACAATTTTCCCATCTCATCAACAATGAAGGTCTATTTGATCGACAAGAAGTGGTAAAACATCGTGATTCTGTCAATGAAAACCCAAAAAACGTCATTCCCTCAAGCTGACCTCGACAAATGGGTCACAAACTCCATCGCTAAATCATTCTCATTCCACTCGGAAATGGGTAATTACTGCAAAATCCGTACTGGTCGATGATGGTCCTCCTTCACCTGATGACAAGTGGAACATCTCAAGATGAAACTAGAATCATCCCGCTTCATACCTGACCACCAATACTGATGGTGTAGATCATGATACATCATAATGATTCCAGGATTAATGGCCAAAACTAGGGAATGAAAATCACACATCAGCTACATGTGTATATCGGAAGGAAACCATATGCATTCTTTGAAATGAAAGATCTCATCCTCACCTTTGGTCCATCCATGAATAGGGTCCACTCCTGACATGCAATACCTTAAGACTAGGCCATTAGAATCTGATAGCTGCCTCATTTGAACTTGATCCATAAAAGTAGAGGTAACAGCTACAAAAGAAAGAAACGACTTCCTCTGACTGTCATGAACTTACAAATGCATCTTAGAGAATAGATCCATAAGGTACCACTCACTACTAGCCTCATGAACTACCTATATCTGAGTCCTCCCTCTCAATGCATTAGCCACTACATTGCCATTCCCAAGCATATTGGCATGCTCTATGTCAAATGACTATAGGTACTCAACCCACCTATGCTATCTCAAATTCATATCACGCTAAGTAAAGATATACTTGATACTTTTGTGGACGGTGAAAACCAAAAATTCCTCACCCAGAAGACTATGTCTCCAACAATATAGGGCCTGAACAACAGCTGCCAACTCTAGATCGTGCATCCGGTAATTCATCTCATGTGGCCTCAACTGCCGAGACTCATACGCAACGACTCCATCTCCCTGCATAAGCATAGATCCCAGCCTGATACCCGATTCATCACAGTAAACCCCATAGCTATGGTCTGACTCTGGAAATACTAGTATAAGTGATGAATTCAACCTCCCTTTCATCTCCTAAATGGCCGACTCCTAGAAATCTGACCATAAGAACTTTACCCCCCTCTTAGTCAGACCATTTAGCGGTGTTGCTAAGCTTGAAAAGTCAAGTATAAAATGTTTGTAGTATCTATACAGCCCTAGTAAACTCCATACATCAAAGAAGTTTTTCTGTTTCTCTCAGGAAACTAGAACTCTCTCATTCCATGGGTCTAATTATACTCTTGCCTCTGAGATAAGATGACCCAAGAAGTAAATCAGTTCTATACAAAAGTTTCACTTTGAGAGCATAGAATATAACGGATGCTCCCTCAGTGTAATCAAAATGATCTCACAATGGGTTTCATAGTCTTGTTGAGTATGAGGTTACACCAAGATATCGTCCCAGAAGGCCACCATGAAGGACATCAAGTATGGATGGAACACTCAGTTCATCAATTTCATTAAAACTACATGCACTTTTGTTAGACCTAACGACATGACCGTATACTCTTATATACCATACCTGCTCCGGAAGGCTGTAAGAGGTATATCTGATGGTCTAACTCGCAACTGATGATAACGAGACCTCAAATCAGTATTCAAGAACACCTAATCTCCTCAAAGCTAATCAAAAGGATCATCAATCCTGGAAAAGGGATATCGTTTATTGATGGTCAATTGGTTCATATTCTGATACTCCAATGAAATCATGAGGGTGGCATCTGCCTTCTTCGTAAACAGGACAAGTGAAAACCAAGGAGAAGTACTTGGTCGTATGAAACCCTTAGCCTGTAACTCCTCCAATTGCTTCTTGAGCTCCTGCAACTCAGCTGTATCCATCCTATAAGGTGGAATGGAGATAGGTGCTTCTCTTGGCAAATGCTCAATCGAGAAGTCTACCACACACTCTGGAGGAAAACCTAAAATTTCTTTTGAAAATAAATCTCTGAAATAATACACCACTGGGGAAAATTCTAACAGTGAAGTCCCCTTGTCATACAAATATAGACAAGCAATCTGGGTTTTTAAATCCTCCGATCCCATGATGCACTGGACCCACTCTACCTGCCTGGACATCCCATTGGCCTCTATGAAGAAAAGATCCACCCTCTGGTGATATAAAACTCACCCTGCAGTGATAAAAATTGACGACTGCCTAGAATGGAACTAACCATTCCATCCTGAGAATGAAATCATATACTATCATCTCTATGACATAATGGTCCCATTGAAAGCGACATCCACCAACCTATAGAGGGAACTCTATACACTGACGTACACTAGTTGATCTAGTCCCCAATGGAGTGTCTGGTGTCATGTTATCAGCAGAAGAAAAGATGCAGAGCCCAAAACTCTCCACAACAGTAATAGATATAATGCTTTGGGAAGCCCCAGTATCCCAAAGAGCAGAAGCTAAAACTGAGGCTACTATGATTGTACCTTGAATAGTAGATGGTCCAGGATCCTGCTCCTGCAGGGTATGCTCCACTGCAAAAGTATGGCTTGTACCGCAGCCCTTTGACCATTCATAACCACTATGAGTTGATCCACCCTGATGTTGGTGATAACCGGGTGACCAGCTACCACATCCATGACCTCCACCTCGGGCTGAACAACAAGAAGAACTCCAGTTCCCAGACTAGTGAGAAAATGATAGTGATGCTACTGAATGAGTAGTCATAGAAGAACCCATGTCACTAGCTGCAGGTGAGAATAACTAAATAAAGAACATAAGGATACCCATATTTCCACAATATCAGCACTCCAATGGGTCTCCTATGCAACAAGTCCATGTATGCCTGATTCTTCCACACTGGTAGCACACCACCTGGATACTGGAAGATGCATCCCACCTTCTATGATCTCCTCAAGGATCCTCCATGAGGCGCTTCCTACTATTAGCTGGAGGAGCACTAACAATAGAAGCCAAACCGTCATGGATCACAGCTCTATAATCCCTCAAATTATGCTCTATAATTAGTTTCTGGTTGACGATAGATGATATTGAAGTCAACCTGATGATGTTCACAGGGGACCAGATGTTGTGCCTCAGAAAATCCTCAAACTTATGTTCAAGGAAGAACTCATCACCTCCTGTAATATGTGTGAAACTCTCTACATAAAAGTAAAATAACCCTTCTCCAGACTCATGAGCTCTCAAGAACGATTATCCATCAAGGTATCTGGATGGAAGTAATCGTAAAAGATGCACCAAAACTCATCCCAAGCCATATTTTGCTGGTAGCCCACCTGTGAGATCACATCCCACCTCCTCTTGGCAGAGTCTTGGAGCATGTTGGTAGCAAGATTCACCCTCTTCTCTGGAGGTATCTCTAGATGCACGAAATTTGTCAGCATGACCTCTATCCATGGCTCTCCAGCCTAGGGTCCTCCATCCCTTGAGATAGTGGGAGGGTGTTTCTATTGGAATACCAGCATCAAATCATCCATCGAAGGGGTTGTAGGAGGTGCTACTTGAAAGGTCTGCATCATACTCAGAAAGCCCTACCTGAATTATGCATCAACACCTATGTTAGGTACAACAGCTAGTGCCAAGGCAGGCCCAACTAGAGGATTTGCAGGTAGTCCCTGATTATCCTTGTCCGATGTTTGATCACTGTTTGTAAAATGGAGCACAACGGGAGGAAGTCTCGATGGAATGAATCTACAAGGTGAAGCACACACAATAGATCAACATTATCAAGGATTGAATACAAGGAGTGTATATTGGGAAAATGAAAAACAAATGACTCATGTTTTATAAAACATGACTACACGGCTTGTAAATTTCATACACGGTGTGTTCCCTTATGTCATTTACAAGGGCATGTACTCATACTTAAACATGGTGTGTAACACTCCAGACACACATCGGGTTTTCTTAACAAATGGCATGTACTTGAGTCCCCTTTCCTAGCCCATGTCCTTCTATATGGTTAAGCCATGCGACTCTCCTAAGACAAGACTCTACAGTGTGTTAATGGTTGACACGGTGTGTACTAGACAAGCTTCACCTGACCTGTGTTGTTAGTGACCTAACACACGGATCAAACTACACAGCGTGTTCCAGATGGATATAGTGTTTATGAGAATGGATAACACCGACTGGTGTTGTCCATGACATGGCCACGTACCTAGGATGGACTTCGCAGCTTGTTTAGATGGCACACATCATGTATTATAAATGACATGGCCTACCAGTTTTTTTAGTGAAAAGGGTGGGCATGGGTCGACACTACACAACGTGTATGGATGATACACGACATGTTAACTTCAGGTTTTCCCCATCAAGTGTCTCTACCCACATGGCATATGACACAGTTAGATACTAGATGGCATGAACATTATGTACATAGTGTGTACTTAAGAAAAATAGTTTCTTCCCGAATAGAATAACACATGGCATAAACATAACATTACACAGCGTGTATTTTACGGTTTTCCGGACAGTAAGCCTTATAAACTACTCTGGACCCCAGAAAACACTAAAATGATCCTTGAATGTACCAAACTCTGATCTGTGAGGGTCCACAATCCCAGAGAATCAAAGTTTCACATCTTAGACACATTATAAAATGGAAATCAAGCCAATGATCCAACAAATTCTAGTCAACGAGGTCCCATAAAACCACAAGAACAAATGTTTGGATTTCATTCGAGAAAATCGCTACACAAATTATACCATACAAAACATTAGTTATTTTTATCAAGGTAACTATCACAACAACATTCATATTTTAAACATCATCTATCACAATAGCAAGCTATCACTAATGCATCTTAGATGGCATGGAAATAATGCATGAGATGTTATTTCTAACAAGTTCTTATATGATGCATGAGACGCTATACCCTCATCTCATCGTGTTGCAACAGAAATAGAACCTCTATAATATCAACATCAACAACAAAAATCGTGTGGATCACTAATGGTGAAATCAGATCAATTTTAATTATTTAAAAACAAAAAAAACTCAATTAAAGTGGTATATTAGATTTTCCATGTACACAAGTTATATCCGCCCAGGACCAACTTATTAAAAAGTACCTATTCGATCCTATCTCTGGATAAGGCTCCAAAAATTATGTCAAGATAAAAGGATAACCTCTGATACCACTTTGTAATGTCTCTGTTCTGAAAGCCATCCAGAAGAGCCCTGTACCAGGTTGGTCACATGGCCTCAAACACATTTCCTTAAATTCCAGAGGCTGCCGACTTGCGGGGAGAGCCTTGGCTGTGATTGTGGGGAAACTATGTCCTCATTGGAAGAGTACACTGTGGATGTAAATAATACCTATAATAGCAGAAGCAGTAAATATCTAACAACTGTAAATAGAAAAATACTGCAATAATAAAACAACTGGAGCACGTATAGAAATGATGCAAGATACATAGGTCTAAGGAAAGTATCCAAACAAATCACAATGATGGAAGACAACAGTACTACACAAAAGTACAAAAATAAGATAGAAATATCTTATTAGCATTGCATGCATAAGATTGGTCACATGCTCTCCTTCTCCACAACACGTCAAGTCCCTGAAGTAGAATGGCGCTTGACCTTATCTATACCTGCAACAATATTATCTGTTTTGGACCGAAATCATTACCCAAACATGGTGTGAGACTAAATCCCTGTAGGAAACCACATGAAGATCTATTCCTAATAGTCAATGAATTTATGGCAGGTAAAAGTACAAAAAGCAGTAAATAGGAATGTACTAAGTAGTAATCAATCACCAGTTCCAAAAAAAAGCAACAGTTAAACAGTTAGTAAACCTCAAAGAGGTAACCCTCTGGTAAATACCAAGAACCATCCCTGCCGGTCCTACCTAAAAAGAGTTAAATCCACCCTATTTGCATCACACTTGGTCTAACCCCTTTAGTTCTGTATATGAATATAATAAAACTCTCTGAGGAAGCGCTCATAGTGAATCCCCTTATATTCAAAGGTAACGAATGACTCTCTGAGGAATCTCACACAGTCCATTACCTATATAGTCTAGGGTTGTCATGGACTCTCTGAGGAAGCTCGCACGGTCAATTCCCCTTATAGCCCCAAGGTCTAGGACTATTTGAGGAAGTTCACTCGGTAAATTCACAGTGTAGCTTAGGTAATTCATATACTCTCTAATAAAGCACTAAATGTCAACTACTCTTATATTCTAAATAGTTTAGGATTAAAAACAAAGTCTCTCTGAGGATGGTCACGTGGTCAATCCCCTTATAGTCCCAAGTGGTTCTAGTCTCTCTAAGGATACCCACTCGGTCAATCCCCCCTTATAGCCTATGTTTTCAAGGACTCTCTGAGGAAGCTCACATGGTCAATTCCCTTATAGTACCAAGTGGTTCTAGGCTCTCTGAGGATGCTCACTCGGTCAATCCCCCATATAGCCTATGTTCACAAAGGCTCTTAGAGGAATCTCACACTGTCATTTCCCGTTATAGTATACTAAACCAGGTTCACACGACCCTGTGTAGGTCAACGAGCATAGAAGTGAAATATGGTGAAAGTAAATGTATAGAACTACATGGATGAATAGTCTACAACTTATTAAGCATGTTAGATTACAAACTCTCTATCCTACAACAACATGTATGGAAAACAAGTAAAGTAGCGAAACAGGTTAAATGGGACCAAACGGTCGTAAACAGAACATATAAAGGAAAAAAATCCAAATCATAGATATTATCCCTATTCAATATAAATTACCTCCACATAGGCATACACTCATGGTAGATAATCAACAGGGGAAAAAAGGTAATAACCCAATACCCTGTTCGAGGGTATTGGTGGAATTTTCACCTAATACTCAAAGGCTTCGAATGGAAAAGAACTAACCACCTACATTGGGGTTAATAGATCTTTATACTTGATCCTTGATGCTTGAATCTCATTAGAACTTCGTAGATATAAGAAATAGTCTAAAACATTCAACGCACGATATCATACAAAATAAGAGTAAACATGAAATGAGGTTTCAGTAGAAGAGAGAACACACAGATGTGATTCCAACACAACTAACTATGTTTGATTCAGAGGATGGACGAAGGCTCGGGGGTTTTTCGAAAATCAGCGTCCATATAGACTCTCTCAAACCAACAATACCTATAAGATGTGTGTTCTGTCCGTCAGACGAGACATCGGTGCGTTTAATGAAAAAAAAACATAATACATGTCGTGTACTTACTGTTTCCATACTCTGCATTAGGTGGCCTCCATGTCACTCCCACACGGTCGTGTTTGTGGCCAATACATGTACATCACACTTCCTACATTGGAAAGGATGTACACGACATGTACTAATATAGTACACGGTGTATACTTTGAAAATTTCATTAATTTCTTTTTTCCTAAAAAACGACCTGGAAACGAAAAACATACCTGAAAAAAAGATCAGGGTTCCAACAAACCTAATAATGAATAAGTGACATAGGAAATATCTCCACTTGTGTTGTCTATATTTGAAACAAATAGTTCAACAAATTTTTTAATTAGTCATAGATTTCACGTTGATAGGCTCTTATGAAGGTGATAATTTTAAAATTCATCAGATTGATATAATCTCACCAAAAAATAAAATCCACACTCAAAAAAAAATAATAAACTAAATTTTATAATATGTTATATTTCTAAAATATATAAATAGTATATAAAATTCCTTTAATACTCCCATGAATCATTGGTCAATATTGTAATGTTTTTATTGCACTAGTTAATTGTAATTCAATGTAGTGGGTTTCCACATGATCCCCTTCTTATAAAAACCCATGTAATGATAGAATAAATTATTATAATAGTTACATGTATTCAAAAGATATACATTTACATTAATTATAAAATCACTGTGTTGTTTATAATTATAAAATTAAAATATACTTAATAAACTCTTTTCTTATGAGGTTTTATTTTGAAGTTGAATTCTCATATTATATAATTTTAATATGAAGAACCAAATTTAATTTTATAAAATAATCTTTTTAAAATCTTATTCTAATAATTTTTATATTGTTAACTAGGAATATAAATTTTTATTGAATACTGAAAAATTATCATTTTATAACAAATAAATTTTATTTATTTTCAATGATTAACAGTATAAAATTAAATTTTAAAATATTCTTAAATTTTCATTGGTTTGTTTAGATATAAAATAAAAAAATATGGGGTTTTAAATAAATTCTAAAAATTATTTTTGTATAAAAACAAATTATATTAAAATGTTTAATTATTCTAAAAATATATTTTACCTATCATTTTTCTGGTTTAATTTTAATACAAATTTGTACATATATGTATTCATGTGGACTACTTTATATTTTATAATGTGTGAAATAAATATTTATCACATAATTGTGCAAAATATATTAACTTATAATGTGTTGAATGTGAGACAAAGAAGATGGTTAAAATTGATCAAGGTTTATGACTGCATGATTCATTACCATTAAAAATGAGGAAAAAATTAGTCGATACTATGAATTGAAAATTTAATTCTATGATTAATACGATATGTATAGAAGATGATGCATTGGTTAATATTTTGATTAATTTTAGACCAAAATTTGTTGATGTTGGAACTATATTTTTTTAGGTTTCAATATAATAATCTCTATTAGAATGAATTAATATTGTCTCGAAGGATGGTCATGAGTTGTAGTAAAAGGTAGAACATCATTTTAAGGATATGTTTTATTAATTTAATATATACCAAGAAGGTTTTTTGATATTTTGAAATATTGTTTTGGTATATTTTGATTTTTTGTGGTATAACTAATTGTCGAGTGAAACTCATATTTCCCATTTCCCTTTTTTCATAGATGTACTACTATATATAGATACCTTGGGAATATTACTGGTGGGATGGAATGAATAGAGACATTTCTTAATTTACCATTTATTTTTTTTACTCATCAATAAGTTCATAATATAATGAAAATTACTAAAGGTGCTATTTGAACCCTTCTTGTGATATTGTGAATGTTGGAAAATGAAAGCAGGGATTTAGTGGCATTATTACCAAAAACATCTCAAGGATACAATATGATTTTTTTTCATATATTATCTCATTATTTAATTTGTTTCCAATTCATGATATTATTTATCTGGATCATATATATCACATGTTAATTAAGGAGATATTAGGCTTCATAAATTTCAACTCTACATATAATTTGACAATGATCCCAAGGTCAAATTAAATTTTTAAAGGGGTATTCAAATTTCATAGGTAGTTATTTAATTCTTAGTATGGATTTTCATCAACAATATGAAAGAAAATATGAGAAAATAATTTAAAAAAATGAATATTTGTGCCCCGCTTCTTTAATGGATTTCTAGGGATATTGGGATCATCGTCATTATTTAGCTTGGTTTTATTATAATAATATTTTTCATTCCAAAATATATATGGATCATATTTAGGCTATATATTTAATGATATTTTGGACACCTACATTGTCGAATGATGTAGGAAAATAGAACTTATTGGACAACTATATTTAATTTATATGGTTGAGAATGTGATTTTTATTTCACAATATATGAGGAAAACTAATAGAATACATAAAATTTATACTGATTAAAAGAGTAAAGTCATTTCTTCCAAGCAAGGTGATTATGTTCTTCTTAAAAAAAATTCATTGAAATGTGTTAATCATTTTTTCAAAAAGTAATATATGTCCATAATTAATTGGACCATATGATACAATCATGACCGTCCAAGAGGGGATCATGCCATGATAACCACAAGACCTATTCCAATAGTCTAGGTCCAGGGACTATCATAGGGAAAGCATATCCTATAAATGGTAGGCATTATCTTATGTACTTGTGCAAATGCACAAATCTCCATGCCACAAAATGTAGAAATTTAAAAACCAAAAATTATAAAATGCTTTCATACCACTATGATCTCATAATAGAGTATTATAGTAATAGTATAGGAAGTTAAAAAGGTCCTAATACATTCCCACCGTAAACATTCTGAAACAAAATTCCATCCTAGAAGTAATGTTACTGGGAATGCTGTCTAAAAACCTTAGGAATAGACCTTAGTCTATCCAATATTACTAAGAACCATTCGGTTGTGGTCCACTAAGGAATATGTAAAAATATTGATCATCTACCAGTGACCCGACACATGTTGGGAAAGCATGTGCATGGGTGATTACAACAAAACTCATTAAGACACCCTAAAACCACAATAAAATTCTTCAAAGGAAATTATAGTATGATCTATCTTGGTATATGTATACAACACATATAAAAAAAATATAGAGATATTATTATGAGAAACACCATTCCATCTGGAAATCACATCCTACTTCCAACCTTATGAATATTCCCAAAGTAAGCTCATTCTAGAAGATCATACTCATCAACCCATGATATCATCATAGACACTCAACGAAGGGTTGTAGCACATTTGGGCTCTTCCCAAAGAGAACATGGTGGTTAAGGAAGACTATGACACCAAAATAAGCGATCACACTAACAGTCAATGGGGGATACTATAGATCGCACCCTGAAATGTTGTGGGATACCATATAACCAATATTGATCAACACACATGGGAGGGGATCATGTCGAGATACACTTGAGGATACCATGGACCCTACTAATGATTCCAACTAGATTGGGGATCCACTGCTTGCACATAGAGGTCACACTATTCCACAAACTCTATTAGGGGTGATAGAGGATCTCACTCCAATCTCGAGAAGGGATACCGTACTCTATTTGAGTCTCTGCCTCTATAGGGTATCACAATCTAGTGATGTTGATCTAATGTAGCAAAACACCCTCGAGAAATTGACCAAGGGATTACAATCAATCTACAGTGGTACAAACTAAAACCCCACTATTTTCCACAAAGGACCTTCTCAACATTAGTGTCTAAATTCCACATAGGGTTCATCGATTGGATGATTTGTTTTTATGATATGGGTGGTGTCACTGTACTTGTGGACTGAATGATGTGGTTGATCTACCTACCACATTGACCGACCATTGTGGTCGACTAACGTAGTCAGATTCCTATAATTCAGTCATGTGTTCACTGTACGATGTGGTAGGTTGAGATACCGTGGATCATGGTTGACCTCCATGGTCGATTGTGTCGCACGGTTAGTGTTCCCTTGACATCTTGAGCTTCTGCAACACCACAGTCGACAACCATGGTCTGTCACAATAGTAGGCCGCAACCGGCTCCACCAATTTGACACTAATCCGACCTGATTCTGACCCAAGTCTGGGTTGGCCCACTGACCTAACCAGATATTCCTAACCATCCTAGACCACCTGGCTGGGCTCGCCTCACATTTTTAGACATAGCTTACCTAGCCCACTCCACGTCCGATGCCACTTCCGACGGCCCTACCGCACTATCGCCAATGTAGTACACCACCGCCTTGACATATGAGATCCTCCATTTCTCCTTTGATTCCCAAAATATAAATAAATATTAATATGAGATCATAATAGCCCCGAAATCATCAATAAATGTTTCATGACATTATATCTTCTCAAAAAAACGAATCAAATCATCTTTCTTCATTTTGTACCGATGAATTAAAATTGTGGAATCATTCATTGTCCAAATTACTCCTCCTATATTTTCTCACCATCTACATTCTGTCATGATCACATATCTAGGATATCATATAATTGTTCCATGAAATGTGTTCACAATGATTGATTTAATGGGATGTGAAAAACCTCGATGTAATGAAGAACACACATAGTAAAATGAAAAATTGTGGAAGAAAAGCACCACCAATCAAGTGAACCAAACCTCGATCGATATTTAAATCGATCATGATTCATTGAAATTAGAAACAAAAGATGAAATCATTAACATTTTAACTAATGTAATTATACTTCTAAATTCCTACAAAATAAATCCCTTCCCTCAATACTCACGATCCGTGAATCAATCTATTTGTCAATTGATTCAGGTTCACTATAGAAATTTAGAATGTGGAATTAAATAATTGAAACACATTCCCTGCCTCAATATAGATTAGTTGATGACTAAGAACTAATTCTACATCAATTTCATTGTTGTTGGTGAGAACCCCAGTTTTAGTTGGCACATCAATTGTCAATAGTCGAATAGTTAGTGTCCATCCAATGAAGCCCCTCCATCATCTTGTCAATAAAAATCTATGGTTAAGATGCAAAACTTAGAATTTTGGTATAACTGAGGATTCTAAATTAGTTCAGTAGGTAAATATTGAATAAAATAAAATTAAATAAATAAATTTATTTTATTTAGTTATTATGTATGCGATGTCATTAACTCAATCACTTCACACAAAAAAAGGATGTGTCATCCCTTTGTAAAACCCCACAATACTAAGATCTTTGTGCTCTCATATTTTTAATAATAGTCCCCATTCATGAGTTATTAGGATTAAGAAAATAATAATTTTATTTTATTATTTTCTTCATGGTTACATCCTTGGTGAAAATTTCTACTGATGACTATCATTGGAAAAATTTAGGTCATTCCTTGGTTAAAGCCATTGTTCTGAATTCAATGGTCCCCTTAGATTTTTTATCCTGACACATTTTTAGCGGTAATTCCAATTTTTCAACAACAGTTTCCCCTGGTTCTATCAAAGATTATAATATTTTTCATACACCTGTCTCGGGCCTCATAATCACACACTGTTTCAGTTCCTGGTCTTGAAATCATCCCACATAATATTTAGAAATATTACATAGAAAACATGAGATATTATATTATCCCCACCTTATTTCTTTAAGTCCCCAAAAATATAAAAAAAGGGCTAATCATATTGAATAGGTTACTGAACAAAAATATAAGCCTCCAAATCCCATGTGCTATCATATATATTCTCATGCTTCCACCAGACACACATTAAAGGAATATATCAGCCAAAATAGTTTGAATAAAAAAGTATTGTAAAGTAAATAGGGAAAAAATACAAGCACAACACATAGAGTTTATAACATAAGTCTAAACTAGAAGTAAAGGTACTCGGACTGCTGCCTGAAAGTGTTAGTAACAAACCTCGATCTATCCAGTCTCACTAATCACCGTCTGGTACTGGTCCACCTAGGACTCCATTGAAAGTTCAATCGTCTATAGAAGACAAGACATGTGTGGGAAAATACCATGCATGTCTGAGTATAACTATACATAGTAGAAAACCCTAAATCCACAAATAAATTCATCAAAGGAAATTATAGTATGATCTATACATTAATATGTTAAGAGAACATATCACATGAATATCCAGATATACTTATGAGAAACACCACATCATCAAGAGGACACAAAAATTTTATAGCCAAAAGATTATTCATTATGAACGCTCTTTTAAGAGAATTACTCCTCAAGACATGATATTATCAGAGAATCTCAAGGAAGATATGTATCTAATTTGGGCATTCCAAATGGGAAAGAGTTGGTCAAGGATGATTATAATAAATAGAGAACTGATCACACGTAGACTCACTGGGTATATAATAGATCACATACTGAAACGATGAGGGATACGACAAACTCATTATGGATCTACCTGCTATTTAAGGGATCATTCCCAAATCCGCTGGGGGGAACCACATACCTTATCCATGAGCCCAAATAGATGGAAGATCAGTAACCTATTTAATGAGGTGACACATTTCCGAAAACTCCACTAGGTGTGATAGAGGATCATACTCCAATATTAATGAAGTATACTATACAATATCTGAGACTAGAAAACTAAAGAGGATTACAATCCAATGATGTGGATTTATTGTTTTAGAACACCCTCTTACAACGGAAGAAGGTAAAACACTCAACCTATTCTGGTCTAAACTAAAATCATACCAAAGGTATCAAGAGGGCCATATCAATGTTGTGGTATTACCACCACACATGGCTTGTCAATTATACTCTCGAAATAGAAGTTATGTGTGTTTAAAACAATAGGGGCCATTGCGCCCGTGGACTGATCATCGTGGTAGATCGGTCGAGGACTAGTCGTGTGGTCCCTAAACCCCATATCAGATTATGCTACCAAGGATCAGGGTTGAATGAAACAATGGATCATTTTTCATAGACACTATGATCATGTATGCCTGATATTCCATGGTTGAAAAGTATTCGGTTTGCTACCTCCATATTCCCATGTCCGCCATTGCGTTCTGCCTCCGCGTGAGGCACATCTGCCCACTTCACCGGCCACATAAACTATCTCCACCATGTAGTTTTTTTACCTCAGCCTCTACATATATTATCCTCCATGCCTCATTTGATACCAAAAAAATAAATAGTCACATATCATAGCTCTTCCAAGCCTCAACAATAATGAACAATGCGTCTTGTCGTAATATCTTCTCATGAAGTGGATCAAATTTTAAATCATGATTGTGCACCGAAGAACATGAATTCGTGAAACATTAATTGAATAAATCACTCTATCTTCATTTTATCACCTCTTTTGTGCCGTACTGATTATAGGTTAATGATATCAAATCATTATAAAAAGAAATCAGTGAGCAACGATCAATTGATTGAGATGTTTCGTACCCCGATCCAAAAAGGAATACCCATTAAGAAACAAAACATTTGGGGAGAAAAGCACCATCAATCAAGAGGAATGAATTCCAATAAATATCTATGATTATCACAGTTCACATTTATTAGAACAAAAATATGAAACCATCAATATACTAATGAATGATGTTATACTGCTAAATCCCTCAAAAATAAATACCTTCACACAAAACAAATGATTCATGAATCAATTAATTTGTAAATTAGTTAACATTAAATCTAGAAGCATAGAATGAGTAATTAAACAATTAAATCCCAAACACTACCTTGATTTGGATCAATCTCTTGGGAAGAATGTTCTTTTCATCATATTCAAAATTGTTGGTGAGATCCTCATTTATTATTGGCATAGTAATCATCAAAGTTCGATTAGTTAGTGTTCATATACAAAAGCTCATCCTCCAATTACTCTTTTAAATTCCATGGCTATGAGTAAATCATGAAATTTAGTTATGATCGGGTTTATAAATGAGTTAATTAGGTTAATGTGTCATCATATATAAATAAATAAATTTATTTAATTTATCAATTATTTACATATGTGATAAATTATCCATAATCACCTCTTGAAAACAAAGGTTATGTCATGCATAGGGAAAATACCACCTTATGAACTCAAATGTGGTCTCAGATATTCAATCCACGTCACCAATCATGAGTTAATATGATAACAAAATACCTTTATTTATTTAAATTGTTAATGGTTACCTCCTTGGTTACTTTTTCTATAGATGACATGTGATGACAAAATATAGGTCATTAGAGGGGTAATGCGGTAGTTATAAAATCAATGGGGACCCCTAATTTTTGACCAATTCACCTTTTCTAAAGTTATTCCACTTTTTAAGGAACAATATGCATGTGTGCTATTAAATATTATAATATTTTTCAAATGTTTGTTCCCGATAGACTTTGCATTAGTGTCACACACCATCTTAGTGCCTGGTCTCAAAATCAATCCATATAAAATTGAAAAATAATTAACAGAAAATTAGACATATTACTAAAAACATGGAGAAATATGGATGAGTTTCTTACTGAGCATATTTTACTCTATTTTTATCCCAGTACATAATATCTTTCCACTTTTATTGTAAAGAAATATGTGATATATTCATCTCATTGATTTATCCCTAAGGTTGTTCAAACGGAAGATAACCAATGTAATTAATAATACCCAATTTCGATTCATGACCATGTAAAGAACGTATTGAGGAATATGGTAATTCCATAAGAAAAGATTTTATTATAAACCATAGGGTTAAAGAAGCAACATGAGAATCTAAAAATGCTAGAAGGGAATAATATCCCCATTTTTTTAACAACTCAACCAATTTCACGGACAAAATTTTAAAAGTGGAAGGTAGAATTTGACAATCTCGATAATGATAAAATAAATCAATTTTTTTAAAAGAGTCCACATGGATTGGTTACCCAATCCATGCCAAAATAATTTTATTAAACAGAAAGGCTACAAGAAAATCCCGAGGTGTAAATAACATACACCATCATAAACAAAGCAAAAAACCAACAATGATACAACATTAAAAACCAGGTAAGAAACTGCAAAAAGAACCATAAGAAGATCTGCCTGATCAGCCCCTCCATGTCTGTAGAATCTGGAACTTCAAAACCATTACACGAATGACACTTGTCCAAGAAACAGCACAACATCTCAGCAAATCAAAGCCAAACAGTTGCAAGGGAAGACCAGCAGCAATAACCAAAAACAGAAGTTGATCAATCTGGCCAAATCGAGTTTAAAATAGCACATAAAAGACAGTATTTCAACTGAGAAGAAATATTGAACGATGTAGGTAGGACACAAGAACAGGAGAAGTGCAGATCCAACAACAAATCCTCTGAAGAAACAAAGCAGTTCCTAGCAAGCTAAGTCAAAAACAAGTGAACAGGAAAAGCACAAAACCAGAGTCAAGATCTCAGGACAATTCCAGAGCAAATCAAAGCTTCTCAAAATCAGAACTAGCCCGGTTAAACATGCACAGAACAACAACCAGGGGAGTATAAAACCAGAGGAGAAGGAGTCCCCAACCAAAAAACAGGCTAAACCAGCACATCTGGAAACTGAAAGGAACCATCCAGAATTAGGATGATTTGAAACTCATCTTTTCTTTTTCCTCGGCAATGGATCTTTTTATACTAAGGAATTCAGCACGAGATATCGTTTTTTCTTGAAATTCTTGCTGGGCAATTTCTTTTTGCCTGTCCATATACTGAATCCATACTTGTAAATCCTGCTCATCAAAATTCTGAGAAAAGTAGTACAATTGTGTACTAGAAGCAACAACCAAAGTTTTATCTTGAGTTTTCTCTGCATGCAAAGGTTTGGAGGCCTCAACTAGAAGTTCTTCCATAGGAGCCTCAACTGGTTCAGACTAGGATGCATTCATTGATCTGGTGACAATTGTGCGCTCAGTGTTCGAGAAATCCTTTCGTCTTCTAGATTTTCTTGATTGTGGGTTAATAAACCCATCCTCATCCACAAGGGGTTTCTTACCTTTTTTTGCCACTTCATTTAGGAATGTTTCAGCAATCAGATCTGGTTTATCCCTTAAACCAGACGGTGCAAGCTCTCCTAAAACTTCATTCCTTTCTAGAACATGTGTGTCATCTTGATTTTGGACAAGACCCTCTTTATTACTAGGGTGGTGTCACACCCTTTATCAATGACCACCTTAACAAGATCTTGAAAAGAATCCTGATTGGGATCTGGAATCAGAGATGCATCCTCTGTTACAGCCATGGAAAGAACCTCAACTTGACTCCCATCAGTGTGGTTATCCTTAAAGTTATCTCTAGCCATCAAGTTAGAGATTATAGGATCAAAAAAATCAACCATGGCATCCTGAGCATCATTCTTAACAGAAACAGTTTGATTGTTTTGCATACTTAGTTTCTGTTTTTGGACCCATGTTGGCTTCACATGTATTTGAGAGATATCTTTCCCACAATCTTTATAAGAATGACCTGCTCTATAGAATTTTTTACAAAAAGGTGGAAGGTTTTCAAATACCACATCCTGGACGAAACCGCTCTCACCATTTTGGATCCAGAAACAAGAAGGAAACTCTTTAGAAAGGTCAATTTCAGTGCAAACTCTAGCAACAGAAGGCCGAGTGAGATTCATAGTGGCATAGTTTAATTTAATGGGAGTTCCAAATAGTTTGGCAAATGAGAAGAGGGCCATCTTCTTAAATAAATGAATCGGAAAATTTGAAAAAAAGAAGTTTATATTTTATAATCCTAATGTAAAAATAATCAAATTTTGAATTTTAGAAAGTTTTTTTTTTAAAATTAATTTTTTTATTAAATAGCCAACACTTACTATTTTGTTAATATTTCTATTCATTTACTTACAATGTAAAAATAAAAAATTTACGAATTTTAATATTTAAATGGTTCATTATGATATTAATATTAATTTTTAACTTTTTATTTTACATTATTATTAAATTAATTATAAAAACATTTATTATTTTAAAATACAATTTTTCTGAAAAAATATTTTCAACATGTTTATATTGATTAAATTTAATCTAATTTTCCCACCAATATTTTTGGAATATTTAAAAATTGATTCCTTTTTGGGAATCATTTGGTACAAATTTTGTGAATATTTCACATTTTTTGTTAATATTAATATTAACCATTGAAATTTTTATTACAAATGTAAAATGACATATTAGTCAATTAATGTTAAAAATAAAATTTTAAGTACAAAAAAATAACCATAACACTGTAAAAAATATAATTTTATGTTACTATTTTTTCCATAATCATAATAGATTATATTATATTTATTTTTTATTCCATTTGGATGTGATTGTAACATTTAAGATATTTTTTTTAAAATAATGGTAAAAAATGTCAAACACCTATATTTAATAAATATAATATTTTTAAAATATGTTTAAACCGAAGATTATTTTTTATAATTTAAAATTCAAATATGAATTATTTATCTTATTCATGTAAATTTATTTTAATTTTCTACTTGTGAAATAATTACCATAAAAATTTACACAATATTACTCAACTAATTATTCAATTTAAGGAAAAATAAAATAAATTATATTGAAAATATTAAATTAAATAAAATTAAAGATAATTAACTGGTTAAATGTGTTTTATAGATTAAAATTAAATTATATGTATATAATAATTTTTTGTAATTTCATTTGTTTTTTTTGGATGTTATTATAATCATAGTGATGAATTGTTCAAAAAATTAACATTACTGATTTTATAGTAAATTAAATTTTATTAAATGATATTAAATGTATTAAAATATTATATTTAGCTATGTTACATGGATATGGTTTATTATTTCATATGTGATCTATTTATGTGAAATTTCTTCATTTATTGTAACTTTATTTTACCTCAAATAGAAATAATCCTTGTTGTCATTGTATATGTGAAAGGGGTAAACAAGGGGTTAAAAAATGGAAGGGTAAATTTTTGATCAATTTTTTTCTAATTTCTATTTCAGAAAATTATTTCGGCCTATAATATTTATGTTTTTGAATTAAATCAGTTTAGATCTATTTTGAAATAAATATTAATTTATATGAATATAATATATTAAAAATACAAGGAGTGCCCCAACACTATCTTATAAAAGAGAACATTATATTACCTTTAAATCGCATTCCAAAATCCAAGTACACAAGGCAGTATATACCCTAAACCATTTATATCAATCCCATATTCTATATTCCTTCGATAGGGTAATACAACATCTATGGTGGTCATCAAGTATTAAGAAAATGATGTATTCTGAAGAAGAAATATCATTTTTATTCAAGGGATTCTAATTTATAATTTCTTAAAACACTTTCAAATAATCTGTAATGATTATTATATAATAAACTCACTATCTTAAATAATTTTGTCCAAGCGTACTTGTGGATTATGACCACAATGAAGTAATGTGATTCATCTTTATCATTGCATCACATAGATGATATAAATATATAATTATATTATATAGATTTTCAAAATATTTATTATGTAATGATCATTAAATAATGTTAAAATAAAACTTAACTTTTTTCCCTAATGATCATTAAAAATTTAAAATGGTACTCATGCGTACGTTTAAATTTTCATTTACATGATAGATACATGGTTAATATTTCATAATAATAATTCATGATTGGTATTAAATTTATTATTTATATGTTTAGATGATATTTATTTCATGATAATTATTCTAGATATGGTGGAATAAGGAAATCTCTTACCTGTGTCATCTAATTGAAGTCATATATGATATATGAGATGAATATCATCAATACATGAAATGTAAATTTTATTTATTATTTAATTGTATATAATATAGAATTAAATGAAATAAAGGAATAATGAAATTGATTACGTATCTTAAACTAGAATAAAAGTTACATATGTATTTTATTCAAGAGGATAAAGAACATACATGACATGTTAGACTTGGGTTAAATGGATTTCTTTTAAGATAAATCCTATAAATATTCCCCTAAAAATGTATTTTTATTTTATGCACATTGTTTTGACGTATTTCTATAGGTATTTAATTTGATCTTAATATAATATTAAATGATATTTTATTTATATTTTGATATTCATTCATTGGATTTAAAAAGTAATATTTTACGGAATGTTTGAATTTATTTACAAAAAGTCATAAAATAATGTTATATATTTAGTTATACAGTGATAATGGTGTTTTATATGGCTTTGAAAATTATATCATATTAGTATTTCTCATAAATATTTCATGTTTTATTCAATGATAAAACCACTATATCATTTTATGGGTATTTTAGAATTAATTATCTAGTTTTAAGAAGAATTATTATTTTGATAACAAAATTGTTTCATATGGTTTAGAGTATTTTTAAAAGTGTTTTATTCATGATATAGTGATTCTATATTGATTACAGATGCTTAGTCCCCATTATAACTCATGGGTGAACCCGATATAGCATATAATATGGTTTCAAACAAACAGATTTGTTGAGACAGATATAGAATATATGATGGATGCACTTGGATTTTGTCAGGTGAGCATGTTATAGATTTTATGATGGGTACTCATAGATGATAATCCAATTAATTGGGTAATTATTTTTTTTAAAGAAATATATTTTATTTCAACTATATAATTAATCTATAAAAATGGGTTTAATGATGACCATACAAAAAGGAATATAAATGAATTGTATATGGATGGTAATTAGTTTTCATGGAAATCGTTTGATTTCAAAGTGTGATGAAATGATATTTTTAAAGGAAATGTGATTCAATTTTTGGTAAAAAGGAATGTTTTTTAAAAAATTATATTCATTTTTTTAGTTTTTTAAAATACTAATGTATTTATCAATTTTTATATCCCTTGCTGAATGTTTTATCTCATCTGACATTTTAAATGTTTATCACCATGTTAAAAGATGGTTAAGGTAAAATAAGAAGTCAAGATAAATGTTAAGAAGATTTATCCTTAAAAATTGTTTTATTTTAATGGTTGTTTTTTTGTTAGAAAAAATGATACTAACTAGATGTTTTGACTTTCTAATATATGGGATTATTATGTAAGAGTTATAAACAAACATTGATAAAATCTAAACCTGAAATATCTTTTCGAATTTGATGAAGTGTATTACAGTTCAAATTCACTATAATATGTAATGTGTAAGGATGGTTCCTAACATTTCTAAAATATCACATGCATTGGTGTCTAATCAAATAAAAAAATTACACATTCTAGAGAAATTCAATTTATTAGAATTGATGAGGATAAAATAAATTGTTAAATGTGATATTACTGAGGACTTGAATGGTGTATGACATTAAAATATAATTATTTCATTTAATTAATATGAATATTACTAATAGAGTAGGCATAATCTATCTAATATTTAAATATATTTTATTAAATCATCTATAGTATGTTCGTGATACAAATAATTTATTATTGATACTAAATAAAAAATAATTCCAAAAATAATTATTTATTATTTTCATTCTAATAAGAATAAATTTTTTGAAGATGCTTAATCATCAAATAAATTATTAATTATATGATCATAATCAATTATAAATCAATTGTAAGGTATACATTGTAACTATTTTCCAAAAATCATTGTTCGTTACTATTAGACTAGGTAACCAAATCAGATTGATTACCAAGGAAATGGTGTGGAGTATATTAATATTCTTATTTTGAAAAGCTTTTTTTCAGTAAATTATATTCGAGTTATATATATATAAATTAATAAGATTATTTTACTTAACTATACATTCCATTGGTGGTGAAAACAAATTAATTATAAAATTTATAAATTTAGATAGCATTAATCTAAATTTTAAATAATAATGTTTGTTATTTTTTAAAAGTATATTTATTAAAATATCATTTTAAATAATATTATCGCTAATAATAATAGTGAAAAAAATATTTAGTCTATAATGGAATCAAACACATAGTTTAATTTACCAATAATTGGATTCCCTGAGAAGGAATTTTGTTCTCATAATTTTAATGATTAATATCAGAATTTTAAAATTACATTAAATCATGAGGATAAATTATACATTCATGTACCAGACACACCATATGAAAAATTTTATCCTTACTCAAAATATGTAAAATATATTACAGAACATTTTTAAAGGGATGTGAATAACATAAAATGTATCAGTTAAAAATCAATGGTTTCTCTATTTTATAATTTATACGATGACATGAAATCACCCTATGCTATTGAATGTTTTAGAAATAAACAAAGTAATCATAGATTTGAAGAACACATTGTTATAGATATCAATTTTTGTACATAATAATCTTTTGTATTTGATATCATATATGTATCACATATTTTTGTTAAAGTGAGTCTTCTAAAATTATAGGGGAGCCTCATTATTGGAGTCTTTAGAATATGATTTTGAAATGAAGTTAGTGGGAAATAATTATATAAACGATTATTGAATGTTATTCTTCCATGTCAATTTTAATAAAAAATTTAATCATGTACCATCAATAATGATTTTTTTTTTATATTTTTTAAATTATGACAATTTTTAGTTAATTGGAAATTGAATTCTTATTTTATTTTTATAAGTAAGATATTTCATTGTTATGTATATGATTAATTGATTAAAAACTTTTGTTTAATTAATATCCTTAGGAGGTCAAAATTGAATACATGAATTCCACTTGTTTTTTGAATTTTACCTATAATCATATAGTTATGGGTTATGTCCAATGACTCTATTTGGTTATTTATTTGATATAATTATTTGGAATAATGTCATTTTTTTAATCTCGTTAATTTTGACAAATCAACAAATAAAATTTAAGGTTAAATATAATAGTTAATGATTTATTTGGTGTCATAAATACTGATGTATGTGGTCATATATGTAAAGTATTTAATGAATGATTTATGTACATCATTACCCTTAATAATGACTTTAGAAGATTTTTATATTTCCATATATTAATCCGAATTATAAATCCAATAAAATAATATAGTTGTTCAAAAATGAATTATAAAATCAATATGGAGAATGTTTTAAAATACTTTAACTATACCATGTTTGGGAATATTTTATTTTGTAATATAAAAAATATCATGGTTATTGGGTTATAAAGTCAAAAATCAGTCGACCTAGTTCATAGAAATTAAATGTTTTAAAAAATAGAAAAATAAAACGTAATAATATTTGTTACAATAAATGAATCTTTATGAAATCTATTTCATTTTCATTTTCATTTATTCGTTAGAAACTTCATCCTTTATAGTAAATAATGATTTATGAAATTTTTTTCCTAATACATCACTTGGTACATTTACTATGAAACATAATTATTTGAGATTGAATATGATATGGGGTTATTGGATATATATATATATGATTTAATAAGCCATGTAAATATTAATATAAAACTTACGATCCAATATTGATAGATTATTCCAATATTGAAGTTGGACATTATATATATGATCCATCAGATAAAAAAGTGGTTGTCGCTCAATACATTATCTTTATATATAGGGAATTTATATTGAAAAATAAATTTCTGGATAAAATTTTATCTTAATAAAAATTGAACAAAAATATATTTTTATTCATAATATGGAAAAGTTATAAATACAATGGATTATTGAAAATTAATAGAATTCAAATAAAATGAAAAATAAAGGACTCTTAGATTTCATCAAGAACCTAATAGATATTAATTCAATATTTTGGATATAGTTATTTTAACACACCATTAGTGTGATAAACTATTATAAAAATAATTCATAATGAAATGTGATTATGAAAAATAATTAGAAGGAAGGGAAATTGAAAAAAAATTTATACATTATGATCTCGTCTGAAACCTAATAAATCTTCTAAAAGGGAAATCTGATTGAGTGTATGTGGGAATTTTATAATAAGACTAAAATTTATGGTAGAGTGTCTATAATTTTTTATCTTTAGCTAATGTTTGTATGAAAAATCATCGTATTGATTCTAAAATAAAATCATATCTTCAGGATATGCTCAAATCTATAGATATTTTTCACCCATAAAATTTTTTCTTTTTTATTTGATATATAAAATTGATTTTTGGACCATATATAATTTTAGGAATTTATTTGACGATACATATATGATAAATCCAAAATGTTATAAAACATTCAATAATTAATGATAAGATTTATAGAATTAAATTTAAAATTTAGTGGTTAAAAAATTAATATTTGAATTTTAATATTCATTTTGTTGATTTAATTAATAAATGTTATTTTATAAAAAAAATATTGATGAAAATTATTTATATAACCATTTTATAAGGAGCGTGGTAATATTTTATTGCATCTATATGATTCCCACACACTCCCACACACACAAACAAACTCACACACACAAAAAACAAACAAAAAAACAAACACACACACACAGATATATATATATATATGAATATATTAGGTTATTGGTGGTACAATTACAATTAAAACACACACAAAAACCTTCCAAAAATTCCATAAAGGAATTCTGTAGCCCAACAAGGTTTGGACCACCCATAAAGCCTTATTTATTTAGTACATGGCTAGGAGGCCTAGTGGGAATGAAATCCATTACATGGCCAATAGGCCCAGTGAGAATAAAATCCCATTAAAATTACCATAGGACCATAATTTTGATCCAACGGATCATCGGCGAATAGTGCTACTACAGTACCCCGATTGTATACAGTACTTGCTATTGTGTTGACACTCCTATAGTTCCAGCTACAATTCCCACCACCACTATAGTGTCGATAGGTGCACATTTCATCCACTGAAACAATAATACTACAATACCAATACATTGATAATATTGTACTTTAACCCCTAGAGTTTCCAATCCCCTAACCTTGATGTAGTATTATAAGGTCCTTACCATGAAGCTAATACAAAAGTATAATATGTTGATGTCATACATATTATTTAAAATGAAAACCCAATGACTCATTTACCGGAAAACAAGTTTGGAATTTTTTTATTAAGAGATCATGATGAAGAAATATATATACTAGGTATATAGATATATATGGAAGATTTTAAATAAATCATTTCCTTGGTCAATGCACATACATATGTGATGAGAAAAAATTATTAACATGGAACACTATATTATGTTTTCTTCTTCAGTATTTCTTGGAATGATTCATCAATTGAATATTTTCAGTTGAAGATTTATAAACCATATTTTGTGAGTAATATTATATATAAGTTAATTTTATAATCAATCATATATACTATTCTGGGTATTAATTTTATTTTATTCTATTAAATGAATATGTTGGGTAGATTCCAGAAAAATTGTAGTAAATTTTATTGTTTATACATAATGAATATTGTTAATTACATGAAAATAACTATATTTACTTTAATAATTTTTGGAAATGAGAGAGTTCTTATTATAGTTTCTATAGTAATTATATTATCAAAAAAAAAGATATGGATATATCTCATTTAGGGAATTTTTTTTTCTAAATGGTCGAGCTATAAGTTAGAAATAGTAATGTAATAATCAATTTAAGAATTTAAATTTAAATATGGATATATTAAATCATCTGATATGTTAATAGGGTCTTTTTATATAAACAAGTCCATATTTGATCTTCAGGTTTTCCTGAGAATCTTGAATCAAATTGAACTCTAATGTGATAAAAGAGGAAGAATTATAAAACTAAAGGGGCAGTTGTGTCATTATAGATCCAAATATATTCTTCATTGATCTTATCTAATTTGGAAAATTATTATTAGAGGATATGGTAACATGAGTTGGGTTCTTATAGAGAATTATATTATAAATCCATTGAAAAATTCCAATAGAAAATGATAAGATGAAAGTGACACTAAATAATTAGTATTAGATATAGAAGTGGTTCTATATAATGTTAGAGAGAGATTGATAGTGTCTTCCCTATATATAATCATTATTTTTCCCAATGACATGTTATATCATATAATATATATTAATAGAAATAATTAATAATTTATTTATATTTATTAGTTTAAACACATTATATAATTTGATAACAACCACAAACATTATATTTAAATCAATTTGTTCTATGATTAGTGATGATTAATTGGAATAAAATAAATTTTCAGTAAGGAAATATATTGGGATATGAGTAATCTAAATAAACGGTAGGAAATTATATATCAATATATTAGAAATTTTTTGTTTATTAGAGTTAATAGGAAAGTAATTTTAACAATCACAAATGAGATCTATATGTTGATGTCGATGATATGGTATTATTATGTATATATCCTCCAAATAAGGTTATGATAATTAAAAATAAGGGATATAGGAGCCACAAATATAATATAACCTTAAAAATTATTAATTTTATTAGTATTTTATCATTTTTTGTTGTTTCCACCAAATTCCTCTCAACTTCATGAGGTACTCCATGTATATATTCAGAGGAAGAACACACTTGATAATTCCATTGTAATAAAATCAGTGGTTACACCACTATAGAATGATATTTATAAAGAGGAATAATTATTATATTATCTTTATTGGTATGATAATGTAATATTCAACAATATGAATCTGTTGTCAATGTTTTTAGTGAAGAAATAATTTTGTGGAAATTAAGTGGAAACCTGAAAATGTGATGACGCTGATGTATCCTTAGTTTCTGATAATAGATTCATAGAAATTTTGAGCAATAAATTGATATATATGGTTTATAAATTAATAATTTTAATTTCAATGATATATTTCCCTTTAAATAAAATTAATTTTCTATATAACATTATTTATACACAATAACATGTTTTAAAAAATTATGATATGGTGATGAATAATTTTTTTGAATGTAAAAATTAGCTTCTAGGAATTATATTTGTGGGGTTGAATACAAATAGATAAATTAAAAAACAAATTGTTTACATAATCACAATATAAATTCAATATTTTTTCATTTTTAGAAATTATAATTGAATAATTGAATGTATATCTGATATGCTATTCTAAAAAATAGTTTTTAGGCACACATTTTTTAATGTTAAAAAATTAGATTAATATCAATTTGTTATTTATTTTAATTTAATACATAGATAATATATTAAATAAAATATAAAAAATTCATATAATAGTATGTACTTTTTAATTAATGAAGCTGGACTCACTTTTATGATTAATAATAAATTTACTAAAAATTGTTTGGTAGCATTTATCATACATGTTTTAAAATTAATTTAAATACTTTAATAAAATGGAATATTTTTAAATGGATATGATAGCTTTAATAAAAATATTTAACATTATTATTTTTTTCATCTTATTTTATATTCATTATTTATATTCACTTTAGTTAAAAATCTATTTACCTTGATAAGAGTTAAAATAGTTAAGAAGGGTTAAAACTAAATTGAAATGGTTAAATTACCTAAAATATTTCTTAATCCTATAATAATTTCATATTTCAACCACATATCATAAAATATTAAAATATGTGTCATTTTGGAAAAAAAATTGATTAATTAATACATTGATATATTTTAATATTTCAAAACATTCATAGTGTGTCCTCTCCCACCCAAAAAATTGATACAACCTCCCCTCTCTCCTCCATATTTCAATATAATTATATATTAACAAATAAAAATAATAATAAATTACAATAATACCTAAATATTTCCTCGAGTTCATGGATTTATCATAATATCTTCCCTTCAAAACATAATTAGAATGCCAATCGTGGTTTCTCAACGAAGAGGTATTTATCTAAATTGAGTGTTTTCATTTTATATATTCCTAATCCTCCTCAAAATATGTTTTAAATATGATGATATAATGACATATTTAAGTACCATACATGTATATATTATCATGTAAATTTGACAAACATTGTTGCTTCCCTTCTTTGTCTAATGTTGAATGAATGTCTCATTCATGAGTACATGCAGATTACCTCCTCATGAAGTGATGCATATCATATTTTAGAGACTCCGTTCATGGATGGAAATAATTTTGATTAAATTTTTTATATATTCTAGTTATTACAAACTTAATCTGATGAAATTGTAATATATTATCAATATTCGTACAATTCCATCCATTGGATATTGATAATGCCACTCATGAATATATGTGGACTACAACCTCTAGGAAGTGATGCATTTTTGTATAAATTATCTTTAAAAGGATTTTAATATGAGTATAATTATGTTATATATATCATATTAGTGATATATTAATTATTTTTTATGTTTAATTATTTTTTATCAATATTCGGTTTTATCTATTATAATGTTGAAGCATCATTCGTGTGTACGTACACACTACTGTCTCTATAAAGTGATGTAAATTATTATTCCAAACTGATTTATATGAATGATTATAAAAGTATATATGATTAATTTTATTCTTATATTATTATTAATTTCATATACATGAAGAAATCATTACCCAGGTGAAAGTGCATGAACCATCAAAACCAAAACATTCATGTACAACAGACATGTTTTCACCCAAATGACATTTCAATGATGTTATATGTAATAAAATGACACATGAAATTTATAAATGAATGATACATAGTAAATTATTTACTAATATTTTTGTATAGTAATTTTATAATATATTTTGATTTATTATATAGGATATTTTATCATGAATTAAGTAAAACAATTCTTGAGGAAAATGTTTTTATTATAGTCTCAATTTTTGGAAAGGTCTTTGATAAATTCAAAATTAGGTAAATTATATTTATCATATAAATTAAAGACCACATATTTTATAATAGTTTTTATTATAATAATTTTTATATATAATAATATTTTTGTCTCACGTGTGCTAAAATGGTCGACAAAATATTTTGTAAATAAAAGTAGATAATATTTCCCCATTAGTCATCAAAAATTTTCTTTTGTTTCCATTGTCATAAATATCATTTCATGGATTAATTTCTATATATATATATATTGTTTTAATTACATAATTTTCGTTAAATTCTTTTCATCTAATATTTTTATATGTGATATTTTGTATGAAAATTTCTTATAATTGGGCATTTATGTCATTCTATTAATGTTTTAATAGAATCATATATTTTAATATATACAGTATGAATAGATTTTTCCACCATCCGGAAAAATGTTTTATTGGATGTTTTGTTTTCATTTTCTCATGGTAATATTGAAATATTATTATTTTATCAATATTTTAATAATTTTTAGTTTAAATGTAATTAAAATAGAGTGATTTTTTAATATTTTCAGAGAATGAATCTCATGTACTTTTAAATTTATTTTCATATATTTGAAAATATCATATTGATTATTATGCTTCATTTGGGATAAGGCCGTATGATACCATCGACCTTCATTCATTGGATGGATTATTAATATGTTGATTTAAGGATGATTCTTGGAAAATTATTTCCATCCCTTCCAATAATTATATTATAATGATATGTTTATTAAACAAGATTATTATATATAATTTATGATATAATGAAATTTGAAATATATATGAACCATTTTCACTTTACATGGGATACGATTAAATGATACAAGGATTGTATTATGATCCTATGACACAAATACATATGGTTTTCTTTATGTGATGGGTGGGATTGGGATAATATAACCAACCAATTTTGTAGAAAAAGATGTATATCTCATCAAATTATAAGGTCTAGAATGGGTAGTTAACCCTGTTTGGTAGGGGAATATGTCCACTATGATATTATTGTTATTGAAAAATTACCATGGAAATCATAGAATGGGTAATGAACCCATCAACTATGATAGTTGTGGAAGAAGACCTTGACTAATGAAATTTTTTCTATATTACAGTGTCCTCTAATAAATAATGTGTTATAATTATTACATGTTCTCATGGTTAATGATTTATTATTGATGATTTATGATTTTCAAAAAAGATTTATTTTGTTATGAAATTTTCTTATTTCATGATTTATGATTAGTGATCATTGAAAGATTTGGTAGGATTATCATAAGTTATAACCATATTCATATAATCTTATTCTAATATTATAGAAAATAATGAATATTAATTGATATCTATTAGGTTTACACTCACTTGGAATCTAATATCATACTTTTTAATGTTTCCATCCACCAACATAGGAATAATGGTTTTACGTCGGTTATGTATAAGTTCTATACTATGAGACAAGAAATTTTTGGGTGATTGTAAATATTTTCCAGAAAATAAGATGATTATATCTCTACCCACTGAAGACTGTAACCCTTAATAATCCATGGGTGTGTTATTACTATCAAATATAATTTAAATTTATCTAAAATGATGTAATATTTATATATTATATACTAAGGTATCCTCAATAACATTTCATGAAATAGCTCTACATGTGTTGCAGCATATATATTGTCTTCACAACTAATGTTTCGAGTATTTTTGTTGTACATACATAGTTTTAAATACCACATAGTGTTTTTAATCATCATTTTACAAGTATCTATCATTATATTATTACATTAATTGTATATAAGTTCAGGTACATGAATTGGGATGTTTGGGTTTTATATAGGAACCTAGTTTCTGAGGATGGTAATGTATAACAATCCAAGGATATCTAGTAGATAAAAATTGATATTTTATTTATTTGTTGATGTCTTGTATTTACATAATAGTTATTACATATATATAATTTATAGAATCATGATATATTATAATATATTTATTTATTTTTGTTTATTTTATTTGGATTTCTGTTCAATCGATGATAAATGTTACGTATAGATGTCAATAGAACCAATTGAATTTTTTTTGTTTTATCAATGATAATTAATTCATAATTTAAAAAGAGGTTTAATCATTCACTAATAATTACTATAAATATCCATTGTCATAAAAAAATATTTTGAGATCAAAAACATACATGAGGTATTTTTATAGACAATCTAGTTAATAATTATGTATACCCTATGGAATGTTTTGGAAAAATTATATCTAGGTGATTGTTGGACTTTTGATATTGTATAGAGTTAAAAAACTAAATTCATCAAAACAACTTATGTAAAATATAAATAAATTTAGTAAACATATAAAATAAATATATTATCTTTAAAATGAATGAATAAGACATTATATTTTGACGGTAATGTTCTTGATTGGTTTCTACGAAATGAAAAATACTAATTCATTGTAGTTGAAAACATTTTAAATTAAATAACTAGTATTTTTATTCAATGAAATAAAAAACCACATATAGGAAAATTGAAGATGAAACACCTTACCATGTATATTTTTATTTCTCTTTACATTTAGTCATGATGGTTTAGTAATGAACACAAAACAGAATCTAATAGGTTCCTAACAATGTTGAGTATCCAGGGGTCCAATTAATAACATGACATTAAAGAAGGAAGTTCTTTACATCCATGATATAAAATTATATCTCAAAGGTTAGAGAATGAGGAAGAAGAGGTCTTATTATAATTAAAATTATGCTCAGATGTTAGTGTGATACCCCCTCATTGTATCTGGAACCTATATACGGACCTCATGATATCCCTAAATACTATGCAGCATTAAATCATCTTTAATAAACTCTTGAGCAAATTAATTTTATTTGAATAATTTCAATCCCCCATCCATGTAAATAATACTTATTTTTACTCATTTATACATAATATTTTATATAATGAAACCTTTAATCAAATATATATTTATGTGGATGATTGAGCCAATTATTATATCCTCACATTAAAGTAAAATGATCAACTAGATGGTGTTGTATGAATATTATAACACAATTTATTATATATGAATATGTTATAATATATCATTGAAATACACATAAATTGACATAGAAAATATTCATACAATATTTCTATATCATATAAAATGATTTATCATCCATTCCAAATGTCATCCCATAGAATAATGGATATCATCCCGAATTATTCCCAATATCATAGTCTATGAAAGAGGATAACATGTCAGATATATATATACATCCTAAGTGTATATCTATATCACTATAAAAATTGAGCTAAAGCACCAAAGATATCAGGATATATCACCTTCTATTTTATCATTACAATAACTAGTAAAACCATATACAAGATACATTTTGGATATCTCCCCAATAAATATATAAATATTTCATACAATTCGAAATATTATGGATTCATATCTTATAAAATGTAAAAATATATCCAACGCCATATATTGATAAATTCTAAAACACATTTTGGGGAATCTCTCAATGATTTTAAAATTTTAATCCTCATGCATTGAACCAAAAAGTTTGAATCTATAATCCTTCCTAGAATTGAAAATATAAATTGATTTCCAAGAACATAAATAAATTAAATGAATGTCCGATTCCAATATATATAGACTACTCAAGGAAATATGGATTTGGGGTTATCCCCATCAAGAAAATGTTTCTTTTAACATATGTCCACATTTTTTTTCTTACAAATGTGTGCATAGTAATTAATGAAGCCTTAATTTTTTAATTAGGGGTTTATAGATTGTATTTTATTTTTACCTTTATCTACCTTTAATGGTGGATTAATTGAAAAATTGATGAATGAATTTGAATCATTAATTACACTATTAATAGACATCAAACCATGGTCTTCTATTGATTAAATCATTTTGGATCTTTTGGAAACAAGACTACCCTAGTTTTTGGTTTTCTATATTATCTTATTGAATGGTTCAAGTTATAAAATGAATTTTAAAATTATAGAAGTTATAAAAGATTGGTTATAGGAAACATATTTTTACATGGCATATAATAAGATAGAGAAATGATTCTTATTATTTTTAACCTAAAATGAACATAAAATTTAAATGGAATATGATACGTATGATTATTTTCTAACATTGTGATCATTATTATAATATTTATTCATATAAAAGAATATATAACATATATCGAAACAATGGGCCTATATAGGATCCTACTAATAAAAAATTTTGAATATAAAGATCATGTGTAACTTATATTAATAGTTTTGGGATGGAATAATTGATATTTTTTAAAAAATTATGATAAAAAACATATTTTCATCCATAGAAAGATAAAACATAACATAATTCCACCATATAAGTGAAATATTACATTAATATAGGATGATAAGATCATACATAATATATGTATGTGAGGTCAATAAAAAATGTAACACATTTTTTAAAAAGAATAGTCTATATGTAGATATCTATTGATGTTAATACCAATTATTTTAGTCTTAGAGTAAATTATTGAATTATATATTTTCTAATGCATTATATTATGTACCAAAATTTTCATTTTACAAATTTAGGGAACTGATATGTATCATAATTTTTCAATTGTAGTTGAACTACTAACATACTAAACACTGTGAAATTGAAGACATCAGAAGATGTAAAGCATCTTTAATTAGAAATACATAAATTTGAAGAGGATTGAAATAAAATGAAATATACATTCCTATGGGTTTCCTATGTGACATACTAGATTTGTTTTCCATCAAAACCAGCAGTAGACCTGGTTCATGGAATGGATCAAAGGTCATTTCCAATCCTGACAGGGTGGAACTTGTTCTGGGGTATGATAATGTAAATTTTTTGGAATGATTTACCCGCATCTATAAACCTAAAACAACAACCCAAATTAAAAAACTGAACATAAAAATATAATTCAAACAAGCCTTTAATAAAAATTCATAAATTAAATGCATTGTTTTAGACAAATCCCAAGTAAGATGCAACTTGAAATTATAATTAAACACATCCAATGAACCACTATAAGGACAGGGGTCATCATCACAAAGACGTCTCCACAACACTACACCATGGATTTAATCTAACAACCCAAACCACTTATTCTAAAATATTTACACAAAACTATGAAATTTTTTTCGAAGACTACATACACCGAAAAATGTAAGTAGGGTGTGATACTAAGACCAATAATATTCCAAAAAAAAATAGATTCCATGGTATATACATTATAATACATAAATCATGCATGTTTTTATAAACTGGTAATTATATAAACACTTTTTTAAATATGCAACATTCAGGGAAAATAGTTTTTAACTAAGAAACATTAAAGAATAAAAACATTTAAAAATAATGAACATGAAACTGAATTTTCCATCCCATACATACCATATGTTAATGGTATGTTCAAAATATACAATGAGAATTACTCACGGGAACAACCCTAGGCACAAGATAGTGGTGTGTCCATGGTACCTCGTACATTAGGGAAAAGTAACCATAACTAATATTCCTTCTGATTCATCAGCAAATAGTAGTGGAATCACCCATAACCTATTGGTCCCCAATATCATCATCCGAGTTTAGTTAAATATGTCATCATATAATTAATACATGAAATAGGAACAAAGCCACTCCAGATCACTACTTTAATAATACACGTCCGCCAACCAAAATACCAAGGATTCCCTTTTTTCTCAAAAAAAATAAAAATCATATAAAATAAAATTTCACCTATAAATTGAATATAAAAATAATTTACACATTAATAATCCATCACAAAATCCCCAAAATACAACTTCTCACATTAAAATTTCATCATAACATCATTCTCATAGTAAAAAGTCACACAAACATGTCATCCACCATTCTCACAATTTAATAAATCTTTCGATAATTTATAAAATATTATCAAAACATTTGAAATAAAAAATGATAACTATATATTATAGAACCCTATTTTATGAACATATAAACTCCAAAAAAATACCTCAATATCTTTTTCAGAAATTATGTAACTCAATTAATCATTTTAGATTTTTATAAAACAACATCAAGGAGTGTAACATGATTTTTCACCGTAAAACCTTTAAAAACCATATTAGAATGAAAAAAACATACCATAACCCTACCTAAACGTATTTAAAAGAACAATCCACATTTAATAAAACATTTTCATATGTTATAAAATGAACCCAAATGAGACAACCTGAGTAACACAAGATAAACACATCATTTCAAGAAATAATGTGACATTAAAATTAAATTCATAACCAATTCAATGAAAAAAATATTTCAAACCACAAAAATCATATAAGGGACGTGATAAATAATTAAATCTAGTAACATATCCCATCAATAAATTCATTCTCATGGAATCACCTAACATTTGGGTAAAAACACCAAAATCATTGTGTGAAAATATGACCTTGCAAACACTGCACCAGAGGGGAATTAAAATGACCCCTAATCCTAGAATATTGAACCAAAAAACTCAAAAATAAACACTATGTACAAATAACCTAGTTTCTAGACATTTTAAACATAAAGGAAGAGATAAGAAACCCTAAAGTGAAAAGAAGAAACAAGAGAGGGATTCACATACTTGAGACACATTGACAATATCTCCCAAAATACAATGATATTCGAATCTCCAAGCATCCAAAATTGAAATTAATGTTAAAATAAGGCTGAAGAGGTCAAGTGGTGACTGAAATTGGGGAAATATAGTGAAACATAAATTATTTATGAATGAAAGAAATTTCCATTTCAAATATGTGAGATTTGAGAAACATGGACATAATTCACACTAATCCATGATGAAGACGAGCTCCTAAGAGGGGAAATATGACATGGTGTTGTGCCTAGGTTTTCTGGGCTCGAGTGAGAGTTGGGATAACAAAATAATTTTAATAAATGAATGACATATAAAATAGATAATATGTTTTATTATAATAGGAAATGGGATCACGGGTTGGCCCAATAGCTAAAAATATCACCCAAATCCCGCATGATTATGTGTTCCTATGGGGTCCAAATAGTAACAGTGGCTTGAATCGGTCAGGGTAGGCCATATTCTAAGTGGAATTAGTGAAAATTGTTTTAAAAATTTATTTATAAAAGAAAAAAATTCTATTTTTAAATCTGGAAATGGGATCGTGGTTTGGCCCAAATCGTGTAGAAACCAACCCAATAATCATACTCCACAAAAGGTTTCACTAGGAGTGCCACAAATTAAATTAGATGCCATGTCATCTTTAAACATATCCATTAAAAAATTTCAAGTCCAAAAACCATCCAAGACTTCCATGACTGTTTACTTAGTGGAAGAACACCTAAGACACGAAAACTAAACATGGAACAATTGGAAACCACGAGAAAACTAAGAACCAAAAGATGATTTGAAAAGAAGCATCGAATTTAAAATCCAGGTGTGACAATTCTGCAAACCATAATATATTCAATAATTTTAATGCCACAATAGCTCCATGTTCAAAATAAATACTAACTGATAGACCAAGATGGACTCTCCTTCAATGATTTTCCTGCCCCAAAAATCAAAAACACCTCTACCTAATCAAAAAAAGGAATGAATTCTCTCACCCGCCCTGATATAACCCATTATACTCAAATAGTATACATTACCACAAGAATATATCGATAAAAAAATTGGGCATGATACAACCTCATTGTTTTCCCAAGAAAGAAATTGGTGGTTAGATAGCTCTGAATGAGACTACCCACTACTAAGCTGACACCAATGAAAATATGATTCACTTATATCTACACACTTGAACAGACTCCCCACCATATGAGTAAACATGATTTCCTAAGACAAAACTATGACACCAATAGGGGTTCCCTGAATTGAATCCCCACCCAAAGGGATAGAATCACATTAGACTAATTCCAAGAGAACCTACCTGAGACACAAGGTGGGTCTCCCAACCATAAGAACAAACCGTCATAACTAACTAGAATGTATCAATATGAAAATGACCCCATAACATTGATTCCCTTCTACAATGATGGGTGAATCAAAAAAAATTAGACCTAGAGATACAATAAGTTGTAAATCACTCCCACATACATTACTATCCTCATATGAGTCTAACCATAGATGAGATAATCAATTTCCCATAAGGATTTTCATACATGAACTACGATATTGATAATTGCACTAAAAAGGGTTCAGGAACTAAGAATGAGAAAAAAACCAACTCGCATCCCAATAAAAATGGAGGGGATTCTCCACCAATGAAGATTACAATCCTGAGGGATATGGTCTCCATGTCCCTTTCCACCACATGGGACCACTTGAAATGAATCCATAACATTGAATCCTCAATCTGTCTCCAGCCACATCACTAGATACTAATGTTGAACCCATACCCCTTACACCACTGGTGATTTCTAGACTATGTAAAAAACATCAATCCAAGGCCTATGGATGGATCCCTTATATTTGAAGCATCTCCTACACCATTGTCATGATATAATGATCACAACACCACATGAAATTCACTATCTCAAAAAAAAAAGACTCTATTACCTAAACGTGGACTTGGATGATTCACATGAATCACCTCTGTTACCCCTAACCGGAAATAGTAGAAGGAGAACACAACACAGAAATATTAACTTAGAAATAAGGAATTCAAAATTCTCAGAATAGAAAAACACATTAATTTAATAAGAATCCCTATAAATGATCCCCAACATACCCTAGTTTATCATAAAATCAAACATAACACATTAAGGCACCACAAAAAATGGCTCTTAATCTTTACCATGAGTGGAACCTTGAACAGATTTCTAAGTAACATGATATTACCACAAGTGACCATTACAGCTTCAAATTACCATATTTTCGACACTAGTGGATTACATGAACTCTTTATTTTATGAGACTGATGAAAGACCCATGTACCCATTATGACAAAATTATATAGTGAAATCCTAGAATGATTGTCACCTTCCCCACTGGGGTTCTCCTTCACCACTTTCAAATAGAACCAATAGAGACAATAATGTCAAACTTTTATTTTAATGATTCAGTCATCATATGGAACCAATGTGTCATTCAACCTTCATTACCACTCTCCTGGTACATGAGGATACAAATATCCAAAAATGGAGAGGATTAGAGTCAATATCCATATCTCAAAAATAAATTCTTTATGTTGATCAACTATAGGATCTTCCAATGACAAATCTTCCATGGACACAAGTCAATACTGAAATAACTCATTCTAGGGGCGTACCATTGAAAAAATACTAACCAAGGACACAACCATGCAGGTCCTTTGAAAAAAAACCACTGACTAGAACCTAAAACATGAGGATAGAATTCACAGGGGATTCCAAAAACATTTCTCATAAAGGGACACTAATCAACACTTCAACCCAACTTATCGAAAGACCCAAAACTGAAAACCTAATTCAAACAATAGGGGTTATCAAACTCAGTACACCCTACCACAACATTCTATAAAACATACTAGGAACCCCACCATGGTCGCTAGTTATCAAAACATAAAATTTTCATAGAAAATTATTTCTATGGAAGTAAATGGGGTCAGTGATTTGCGCATTCACCCATTATATCCCATGGGCCTCACACATGCATGTTTTTGTGCCACCACGAGCACCCACTTCATTATAACCTAGGAACTCATCAACATTTCCTTAAATAGAAACCATGCATGTTTTCACCTATGAGACGTCCAAGGATAAATACAACGTTATTTGCACTTTTCAAAACCAATACATTTCTTTGCACTCAGAAGAAAACTTCAAAACCAACTTTAAAATCATCCTTGTCTTCCAAACCATTGATTTTTTTAATCCAAATGTTCTTATAACAAGAATAAAATATAATATTTCACAAATACCATTTCATAAAAATCAATATTTTCAAAACCTCATTCAAAACTGTTTTAAACCCCATTTTCAATCCATTTAAAAATCTCACCATTCCCACTTTAAAATTACATTGAAAATAGATTTCTAAAACCCTTAATAAAGTAATATAAACTTTCCCAAGAATTAATTTTAGTAAACCAAATGATTAAATTATGAAAATACAAATCCAATATATTCAACACCATTTACTCGAAATAATTTCCATTTTAAAATATATTTTATGAAATTTTCAAACATGAGCTTTCGAGAATGATTTTACAAAACCCATAAGTATGATGAATTAATAAATTGAAAGCTAGTGCCATTGGGTGACTCATATATATGGTTAATATCTGTACACCAGTCACACCACCATTATAGAGAGTGATCAATGAAAATATCCCCAACTGCACATGGCATTCCAAGCCCTGTGAGCTCAATGTTACCATTGTCCTAACTCCAATTTCATTTCCAAAATAACGAATAACCACATGAACCAATATAGTCATATGAAAACCATATTCCCCCAGTAACTCCAGTCCCACCATGAGGTGTACTGTCCAAGCCTATTATTATTACCTAGAACATAGAGTTCTAAAAATCCTAGCTCTGATCTACTAGAACTCTTTCCCAAAAAACATGACCCTAAATAGAGAACCTTCCTCTAATATTAATTTTTCATTAACCAGGTATGGTCTCCATCAAAACCAGCACAATACCCTATCATTCGAATGTAACAATGTGTGTTCCTATCCCTGTTGAGCAAAAAAAAGTTCTCGGGGAATGATCATGTAACACCCCAGATATGTAAAGAATATTAGATTTTTATATTTATCCATATTTGTGAATAAATTGTTAATATTAATTTAAAGGGAACGCTTTGCTCGATGGCGTACCCAATACGCAGGAACGATTTTCTTGGAAATCTTACGCGGAAGTCTAATAATATATTAATATTATTTTAAATGGTAGTTAACAGGTAGAAATTGTATTGGTGGGAATGAATAGAAATAACTATAATATTAATATAAGGGATTGTTAAATGTTTTTACATTTAAAGAAATAAATTCAATTTTAAGCATAAATACTCTAATATTCACTAAAAGGTCGATTTATCACCTTTTGATGGAGAACCCTTATTAAAAATATTCTGGGTCACTCTTATAAATTATATTGGACCAAATAAAATCTTTCTTTTTTATCAGGACATCAAAATTTACTTTGTGTATGTTTTTGGTATTTGTTTTCGACAATGTTCATTTTTAATGAATTATTGAAAAATGATGTATTTTAATTCAAAACCACTTTTTAATATAATTTTATTATTTGATTATATCATCTTTTGAATTGGTTTTAAAGTTAATTTAGAATATATTTCTACCATTTAATCCAATGGTTGTCCTTGTAATTAATTTAACTTTGAAATTGGACGTAAACTAGTGTCAATCTTTTAATAGATATTGTTTCTTAAAAACATGCTATTTGTTTTAAAAATAGTAATTAATTATTAAATTAATTAATGCAACATATATATTTTTATTTTTTAAATATAGACATCATTTTTGAATTCATAATATCAAATATATCTTAGGGTGAATTTTTGGTATTTTTCTGAAAAACATCAATTTTTGATGAATTATGAAACCACTATGTGGTAGTTAAAAAAATGATTTTTCGTTTAAACAAAACTTTTCCAGTTATGTGATTTTAATTTCAAAAATCCGACATACATTGTTTTCATTAGGATGTAAAATGTGGTTAAATGGGATTAAAATTTTTTTTTGGTGAATTGTAACTTTTCAGTTTTGTTAACCGCGATTAGAGGTAAGTAGTGTAATTTAAGATAAAAATGATATTATAAAAATATAAAAATATCTTGAAACATGTCCTAACCTTATTGGTTTAGTCATGGCCGACCAATACGAACCATGGATCAATGTTTGGGACCCCATGGAGCCACTTGGGGTGATAATTACATTAATACCTTTTATTTAAAGTAAAAATAAAAATATCACAAACATATATTGTTTTAGTAAACCAATTTTTACATGGGGTTATATATGTTATATTTTTTACTATAAATACTAATTATAAAGATAAAAATATTTCCTACAACATGGTAATTTTTTTTATTTTTTATCAAAAATAATAATAATTTATGACACAATGATGATGAAGTGTTTACGTCATTAATGAATGATTTAAATAAATAAGCAATTAATGTTTAAAATAATATCCAACACTTGTCCAATTATTATCATAATTTTTTATTTCTAACATTGACCACCTTATCTTTGACTTTAATTAATTTTGGTGCTTTAGAAACCGAATTTCATTTTATAATAAAATAATAATTTCAAGATTTCCAAAAGAGCCCCTCCTATCCCTTATAAAAAGACCCCAATTCCAACCCAACTCTCAAATTTCTCAAAATCTTTGTCTCAACCAAACTCTACACAAATAAGCTCCCAATATCCCTCTATCCTTCCTAGAAGCCTCACATTGGGCATAATCCTTTCCAAGTAATCCTTTGGGCCCAAATCCAAAAGAGTTACCTGATTTAATGGTAATGTCCTCTCTTATGTTATATTGTTTTATTTGGATTCTCCAAACACCTAAACTATTTTTATTACTTTATTTTGTAACAAAAAAATTATCTTCAATATACTAGGATTTTTTTATAGTAATTATTCGAGGTTCACTTACACACACCTACGTCTAATTGTTAGTGAACATATTGTTTCCGCGGATGGTGAATTTCTGTCTCACTAAATGATGATTGTTCAATATTATTTTAACACTTTTAAAGGTGGCCATTAAGATTTCAATATATTTATATATGATATATAATATCTTTATGTTTTTATTAAGCTTATTTAATTTCCATTTATGAAATACCATTATGGTTTCCATTATGGGTAAACGCGATATCTTCATTTTAGGAAGTGCGGACTACCGCCCACTCAATGTGATTTGATTCGTTAATGCCATATGTGGGACGTGTAAAGGATGGAGTTAATAATATTACATATTATATTATACGGGAATTATAATATAATTTTATATCATTATTATTTCATTCCATTAAATAAGAAATAGAAATGAAAGTAGCGTTCATGCGTACGTACGGCTTACCGTCTCCATGAACTGTGCATTTCATTTCTTACCTCTAAATGTTATGTAATATTTTAAATCCATGTATATACAGGATATATATAATATATATGATATCTACATCACGTATATAATTCTGGACATAATGGATATTTTATCACATGAACAACTTGTAATTATATGTAGTTTATTTTTGACTCAAGTACCAATGATCGACAAAAAGACCATTATTAACATAAATAATTAAAAAGTGTTAATAACATTGTAATAGTCAATATAAAAGGAATAATGAACTCGAAAAAGGTTCTTATGAATTTAGAAAATAACTCATGTTTATTATTCAGGAGAATTAAAGAACGATCGAGTCAAGTTGGACACGAGGTAAGGGATCCTACCTCTGTCTTTCTTTTTAAGAACTCTCTTTTATGTCATATATTTTAAGATGTTGTTTATTATGTTGGGGGATGTTATTTTAAATTACTCTTACTTTTAATTTTATGTTTATATTATGAGAGACCCTATTTGATCTCTTCAATCCATTTTTGGAAGTTTATGTGACGCCGTTAGGCTGCCGAGTTTTTGTAAGGGCTTATTCATCTCACTTTTATTCAAGTGATATTTATGCTACATTTTCCACTATTTATCTCGAGTGTTTTATGTACTTCCCATTATTCTAATATTTGTGTAATATACTTTTGTTTATGAGTATTTATATCAATGAAGTACAGTCATTCTTTCATGTGGTGTATGTTTCGAAAGTTACCCAAGTCGGTAAGGGAACCTTTCACCCTTTTATTTGAAATACTTCTTTTGTTAGGTCTTTTAATTTACTTATTATTTTGTTGGGAGATATTCTTCTATATCATTATTGATGTAAAATTTATTTCCAATTGATGAGATACCCTTTTTGTCTCATCAACTCATTTTCTTTGAAATTTAAAGTGACACCGTTAGGCTATCAAGGGATCTTCTTAACCCAATTTCGATTTCTTTGGGTTCAGCTTGTAGTTATTTAATATGTCATTCTATGAATATGTTTGAATGACTCTGATTGTTTTACACTTAATATCCACTTATATTGGGTGTATTTTTATTTGTCTCAAATATTTATGTAATTGATTTATCCTTAATCTAAGGATACCATCTTTGTACAGAACATCGTCTCAATCTCCTTTCATTGAGTCATATTTTGTTTTATACACATCTTTATTTTATACGGTGTATAAAACCCTTTGAATTTTACCTTTATTCAAAATGAATCTTTTTATACGAAGTGTTTTACAAAACGACAAAGGGAATGTTTTTATCTTATGTATGTGGCGACAACGACTTCTCCGCCACCGTGACCATTATTTGAGTTTCGACTTCCTCTACCAACCATTACTTTTTAAATGAAAAAGAAATACCATATACGCTTTTATATATTTTGGTATTTAAAATGGATTTGGATAATGTCTATACTATATAGATGTGTTATATTGATATCTTGTTATTGAAATTTGGAAATGTTATGTTACCTTGAAGCATGTTTTATGAGATACGATTTTGTTATTGTTCTTGGGCATTGTTTATGAAATCGGGTGGTTCCCTGATAGACTAAGGGCAGGTGAGCCCGATATAGCTCTCCAATGCACTGGGTAACGTGACAGAGGTAAACGTTAATGATTCTCCTAATAGATTTAGAGAATATACTATGATGGGTATTCCAAATGTGACTCCTTATGTAGATGTGATAGCTACAATGTATGTATGTTATGTACGCCTCAAATTACCTTCAAGTCTTATGATTTCTATGAGTTATTCATAAATATTATTATTTCACAAGTTATGTTAAATTTATTACATTTTATAAGTAAAGAGTGTTTTCATTTATTCTTATGTATACATGGACTAATATTTCCTTCCCGTATTTTTATATCCCTTATTGTGCTTTTTGTGCGTATCCTATGTTTTCGAAATCTTTCTCCACCGGACTTAAGGTTGAATACGGTCAAGGATGGGATCAAGGAAATATCATGTTGTCTAAAAATGGAACTATTCATGACTCTTTTGTTCAATAGTTTATATTTTGTGAAAAAAATGCAGACTTAGTAGATGTGTCTACCTTGTAATCTTTGAGATGTAATAGTTATGTCCTAATTCTCTAAAACTCTAAACCTGAAAAGATCCTCAATGTGAATTATTCATTTAATACAATATAATGTAATGTTCTAAGGTTGGGACCTTATAGTTGGTATTAGAGGTCGGATTAGATAATTGTAGAGGTTAGAGTGTTGTTTAAGCATAAGTTACAAGTTGTGTATAACCAAAATGGTTATTATATTAGATAGAGTCATTGTTATCTATGAAAGTTGGAATGAGTTTGAGATAACATGGAGAATTATATCTTGGTCTGTATCTTCCTATTTAGTACATGATTATTTTTTTGATATACTCACACTGTCCTTTTTTGTTTTAGTAAATGGATGGATCTAGCAGGAACCAAAGTTACAAAGGGTTTGAAGAAAACTATGGTGGTTCTCTGATTAAAAGACTGGATTAAATGTGGGATTCAATGAGAAATATCATGGTTATTCTAAACCAACTATCAGGAGTCATGATTAACCAATTGAACCATGTGGAGTTCTATAATGTATCATGTAAGAGAGAACCAACTCAATGTGGAAGTTCAAGTAATAATTATAAAGGTAACCATTAGGGTTTATATGATCCTTTATTTTGAGGTAATTATGGGTTACTATATGTTATGATGGAATATGAACGACAAGAGATAAACATGAGGTTAAATTATGTTATGGTTATTTTTGAAGATTTTATCGATTTTTAGGGAATGTTATAAGAATAATGTAGTTTTGGAAAAAGGAATACACGAAGACCGTGTGACAACCCGTCTTTTCGGACAAAGCTGCAGGAATCGAACCCACAACCAAAGTGTGACTGGTCTTTATCGCCTACCACTAGACTACGTGAAGTCCCTAATTGGTTTGACTAATTCATTTTAATTAGATGATTTTATGAATCAAGAGTAAGTTTATTTTGGTTTATCTATGGAAATGATTGAGCTATCATGAAGGATATATGATTAGGTTAATTTCTTTTCAATACGATACTTTAAGAGAAGTTGATGTTATTTGGAGATAAATGTTAAGATTTACCTCAGAAGACTATGTGATTAAATCCATTAGAGATTTGGGTTTCAATCATAGTTTTGTTTACATTAAGGAATTATATGGATAGATATTTATTGAATAGTCTTTGTTGAACTTTGGGTAATGTTTGAAATATTTTTGAGATAAGGGGTAGTTTTTCTTTTTGTAAAAAAATTATCCATTTTGAGGATTATCTAATCTTGTACCAACCTATTTGGTTTTGGTTTTGGTTAAGGTCTAAAGATATGGGAGATGTATAGTTCTCTTTTGTGGATTAGGTGATTCTCAATAAGTTGATTATAGTAATTTTAATGTGAACAAGTCTTCCTAAATACTCATATTTTAGAGAAAATATGAGTTTCTGTAAGAAATCTAGCAAATGTTGAAATTCAACATGACAAGTAAGTATGTTTTCTTATTTTTTAGTTAATCCCATAAATAAATTTATCAATGAAAATTAACTTTAAACAAAAACATTGTCTGTTAACTTTTCCTACTGGGGAATCAAATACCGTTTAACCAATCAAAATTTTGTGATTTTCTGGTGGTTAACTTTCTCCTAAACATGTTTTCTATCACTCTCCATAAGAAATTGATGGTTTATTTTCTCATCCATATCCATGTTTTCTGGTAATCCTATTATGGGTTAACTCGGGTGACCTTTTTACTTCTCTCTCTTTATTTTAAAGTGATAGTTTTACCGACTCTTGTTTTGATGTGGGACTTTCAATGAAGTTTCTGAGCCGAATTTTAAAATTGTGAGGATGTAATTCCGAAAAGAGGAAAGGATGTAACACCCCAGGTAAATAAAGAATATGGAATTTTTATATTTATCCATATTTGTGAAAACAATGTTAATATTAATTTAAAGGGAACACTATACTCGATGGCGTACCCAATACGCAACTATGAGTTTTTTGGAAATCTTGCATCGCACTGTAATAATATATTAATATTATTTCAAATGGTAGTTAACATTTAGCTGTTTTATTTGTGGGAATGAATAGAAATAATTATAATATGATAATATAGGTTTGTAAAATGTTTCTACATTTTAAGAAAAGAATTCAATTTTAAGCATAAATACTCTAATATTAACTATAAGGTCGATTTATTGCATTTTGATGGAGAACCCTCGTTAAAAATAGTTTTGGTCACTCTTATACATTATATTGGACCAAATAAAATCTTTTTTTAGATTCATGACATCAAATTTTACTTTTTGTATGTTTTTGTTATTTTTATCGATGAAGTTAATTTTTAATGAATTAGTGAAAAATGTTGTATTTTAATTCAAAAACCTTTTTAATGTAATTTATTTTTATGATAAGATCATCTATTTAATCAGTTTTAATGTGTAATTATAATATATTTATACCATTTAAATCAATGGTGGTCATTGTAATTTATTAAACTTTGAAATTGGACTTAAACTACTGTCAATCTTTTAAAAGATATTGTTTCTTAAAAACACGCTATTTGTTTTGACAGCGGGAATTAATTATTAAATTAATTAATGCAACTTATATATTTTGAATTTTGAAAAATAGACATCATTTTTAAATTCTGAATATCAAATATATCTTAGGGTGAATTTTTGGTATTTTGCAGAAAAACTTCAATTTTTGATGAATAGTGAAACCACTAAGTGGTAGCTAAAAAACTAATTTTTCATTTAAATGAAACTTTACCAGTTATGTGATTTGAATTTCAAAAATAAAAAATATATGGTTTTCATTAGGATGTAAAATGTGGTTCAATGGGATTAAATTAATTTTTTGTGAATAGTAACTTTTGAGTTTTGCTAACCGTTATTAGAGGTAATTAGTGTAATTTAAGATATAAATGATATTATAAAAATATAAAAATATCTTGACACATGTACTAACCTTATTTTTTGAGTCATGGCCGACCAATACAAATCACGAGTCAATTTGTGGGACCCCATTGAGCCACTTGTGGTGATAATGACATTAATACCTTTTATTTAAAGTAAAAATAAAAATATCACAAACATGTATTGTTTTACTAAAAAAACATTCCCATTGGGATATATATGTTATATATTTTACTGTAAATACTAATTAGAAAGCTAAAAAGATTTCCTACAATATGGTAATTTTATTATATTTTTTTAGACATCAAAAAAATAAAATTATTTATGACACAATGATGATGCAGTGTTTACGTCATTAATGAATGATTTAAATAAATAAGAAGATAATGATTCAATTAATATCCAACAATTTTCCAATTATTATTGGATTATTTTATTTCTAACATGTAACACATTATAATTGACATTAATGAATTTTGGAGCTTTAGAAACCTAATTTCATTTAAAAAAAAATTCATGATTCCCAAAAGTGCCCCTCCTCTCCCTTATAAAAAGACCCCACTTTCTACCCATCTCTCACAATTCTCAAGCCCTTTGTCTCAACCAAAATCTACTAAAATAAGCTCCCAATATCCCTATATTCATCCTATAATCCTCACTTTGGGCATAATCTTTTCCAAGGAAGCCTTTCGGCTAAAATAAAAAAGAGTTACCTGATTTAATGGTAATGTCCTCTCTTATGTTCTTTTGTTTTATTTTGCTTCTCCAACCACATAAACTCTTTTTATTCCTTTATTTTGTTACAAAAAAGTATAATAAATTTAATATTAATTTTTATAATATGGATTCGAGCTACACTACACACACCTACATCTAATGGATAAAGAACATATTGTTTTCGTGGATGGCGAATTTCTGCCTCACGAAACGATGATTGTTCAATATTCTTTTAACACCATCAATGGTTTCCATTAATATGTCACTATATATATATATGATTTATAATATCTTTATTTTTTCCTTAAACTTCTTTATTTTTTATTTATGAAATACATTTATGATTTCCATTATGGGTAAACACGATATCTTCATTTTAGGAAGTGTGGACTACCTCCCCCTCAAAGTGATTTGATTCGTTAATGCCATATGTTGGATGTGTAAATGATGGATTTAATAATATTACATATTATATTTTACTGGAATTATAATATACCTTTATATCATTATTATTTCATTCCAATAAATACATAATAGAAATGAAAGTAGTGTTCATGCGTACGTATGGCTTACCTTCTCCATGAATGGTGCATTTCATTTCTTACCTCTAAATGTTATGTAATATTCTAAATACATGTATATACTATATATATAATATATATGATATCTACATCGTTAATATATTTCTGGATATAATGGATATTTTACCACATGAACAACTTGTAATTATAAGGAGTTTATTTTTGACTCAAGTACCAATGATCGATAAAACAACCGTTATTTACTTAAATAATTACAAATTGTCAATAACACGGTAATAAGTGATATAAAATGAATATTGAACTTGAAAAAAGGTTTTAAGAAAGTATAAATTAACTCATGTTTATTATTCATGAGATTAAATAATGATCGAGTCAAGTCGGACAAGAGGTTAGGGATCCTTCCTCTCTCTTTCTTTTTAAGAACTCTCTTTTTTGTCATTTCTTTTAAGCTCCTATTTATTTTGTTGGGGGATGTCATTTTATATTCCTCTTACTGTAAATTTTACATTCATATGATGAGATAACCTTTTGGATCTTGTCAATCCATTTTTGAAGGTTTTATGTGGCGTTGTTAGGCTGCCGAGTTTTCATAAGGGATTATTCATCTCACTTTTATTCTATTGAGATTTATGCTACATTTACCACTATTTATTTTGAGTGGTTTTTGTACATAAAATTATTAAATTATTTGTGTAATATACTTTCTTTTATGATTATTTACATTAATTTTCTACCGTCCTTCTTTCATGGGGTGTATGTTTCGAATGTTACCCATGTCGGTAAGGGAACCGTTCACCATCCTCTTTTTAAAAGACTTCTTTTGTTTGGTCTTTTAATTTACATCTTATTATGTTGGTATATGTTCTTCTATATCCTTATTGATGTAAAATTTATATCCAAGTGATTATATACCCTTTTTGTCTCATCAACTTTTTTTCTTTGAATTTTAAAGTGACATCGTTAGGCTGTTGAGGGAACTTCTTAACACAATTTCAATTTCTTTGGGTTCAACTTGTAGTAATTGAATATGTCATTCTATGAATATGTGTAAATGACTCTGATTTTTTTACACTTAATATCAACTTTTATTTGGTGTATTTAAATTTGTCACACATAATTATGTAATTGATTTATCCTTAATCTAAGGATACCATCTTTGTACGGAACATCATCTCAATCTACTTTCATTGAGGCATATTTTGTTTTATACACTTCTTTATTTTATATGGCGTTTAAACCCCTTTGAATTTTACTTTTATTCAAAAGGAATCATTTTATATGAAGAATTTTACTAAACGAATAATGTGACTCCCTATGTAGTTGTGATAACTACAATGTATGTATGTTATGTATACCTCAAGTTACCTACATGTCTTATGATTTCATTGAGTTATTCATAAATCTTATGATTTCATGAGTTATGTTAAATTTCTTATGTTTTATGAGTAAAGTGTCTTTTCATTTATTCTTATATATACATGGACTAATGTTTCCTTCCCGTATTTTTATATCCCTTACTGAGCTTTTTGTGCTCATCCCATGTTTTTGAAATGTTTCTCCACATGACTTAAAGTGGAATACAGTCAAGGATGGGATCAAGGAAATGTGATGATGTCTAAAACATGGAACTAGACATGCCTATTTTGTTCAACAATTTATATTTTGTGAAAAAAACTGACAGTTAGTAGATGTGTCTACCTTGTAATATTTGAGATGTAATAGTTAGGTCCTAATTCTCTAAAAATATAAACCTGAAAAGATCATCAATGTGAGTTATTCATTTAATTGAATATTATGTAATGTTCTAAGTTTGGTTCCTTATTGATCAAGTAAACCGTGGGAATGATTTTCCATCATTTATAAACATAAGACAAATGTACAAATAATAAATGATCTGAATCTGAAAAATTTAATTCAAACAAGAATTTAATAAAAATTATGAATTGAAAGACATGTTTTTAGAAAAATACCAATAGGTATATATGTCAAAATAAGTAACAAACACAACCCAGGAACCACCACAATGTAATGGGTTATCATCCCCAAGCCTTATCCACAACACCACACCGAGGATGGACACTAACAACCCCACCCACCAATTCGAAAAGATTTACCCAAACCTTAAAAAACTATTTCCATGCCTAAATAAACCCAAAGGTGTAAGAAGGGTGTGATCCTAAGACAAATAGGATTCCTCCCAAAATATATTCCATGTGATAAGAATTAAATGGAAAAAATCATTCATGTTTTTTAAAACAAGAAATGTAATAAATAATTTTTAAAGGATTCCACTTTCAATGAAAACAGTTTTCAAGTTGGAAACATTAAAGAATGATCAATTTTATTTAAAATTCATATGACACTAAATTTTACATCCCAAAAAAATGTATACCTATGGAATGTACAAAATATCCAATGATCACTTGTCACCATAAAACCCCTTTCCAGTTGATATTTATAATCCCCGGGTTCCATGTATCTCTATGAAAATTATCCATAACAAATATTTGTTCTCATGCACGAGCCGATAGTCGGGGAATCTCTAGTAACCTAGTGGAACCCAACATCATCTCTGTAGTTTATTTAGTGTTTTCATCATCTAACATTCAATGTGAATGATGGAACCAACCACTCCGAATCACAAGCATACAAGTACACATCCGCCCACCTAGATACTTGTTTTTCACTTTTTGTTCTCAAACAAGATTCAAATATTATAAAATACCATTGCACATTGTAATTCCATTTAAAAATCATACACACATCAAATAGCCCACACATAGGGCAAAAAAACCCATTTTCACATTATAATTAAATTTATCATCATATAACTTAAAACATCCCATAAACATGTACAACACCTTTCATGCAATTTAATAAATCATTTCTACAATATATAAAATATTCTCAAAATGTTTTAAATCACAAACAATTCACTGTCTATTTATATGCTCAATCGTAAGAATATTCACACTCTAAAATGGTACCTCAACAGCTTTTTCACACCTTGTGTAACTTAATAAACAATTTGATAAATTTGTAAAACAACTTTACGGATTGTAACAAGCATTTTCACATGAATCCCATTCAAAAAACCACATTCAAGTACAAAATCACACCAGAACCCTACAAAAACATAATTTTCAGCCCAATAAAAATTTAATAAACCATTTTCATATGGAATAAAATGACCCAAAAGGATACGACATGATTTATTAAAGTAAAACTCACCACTTCAATCCAAAAATGCATCTTTAATATTAAACGCTTAACCAATTACATCAAAAAAATATTTTTCACCACACAAAACATATATGGAACATTATAAATATGTAAATCATGAATTAATACTCATAAATTAATTCTTACACATGGAATCACATACCATTTGGGTGAAAAAACCCAAAATAATTGTGCAAAACATCAACCACACCACAACCACACCCCAAATGAATTAAAATTATAAATTATCCTAGACTATTCACCAAAAAACGCAAAAAAACACTAGGTATAATACCCAAGTTTCTAGAATCGTCAATGAATAAGGAAGAAAACCTAAGGAGAAAAGAATAACTAAGATATGGATTCACTTACATGAGAAACATTGAAGAAATAATCCCCAATACACCAATATATGAATCTTGAAGAATATGAAATTGAAATTTTGGTTCTGAAAATGATGTGTAAATCATGAATGGACTAAAATGGTGAAAAATGAGTATGAAATTCATGATATTTGAATGAAACAAATTACCTTTGCAAATATGGAAGATTTGAGAAACAAAACAAACAAATTACCAAATCCATGATGAATATGTGATCCAATGAGGGAAAATGGCCATGGTGGATTGCCTAGGATTTTTGGGATTGAGTGAGATTTGTAGTGACCTAAAATTATTATATGGGGTAAAAATGTATATTATGGAATGAATAGGTCCGAGGATGCTCTGTGGGAAGTAGAATGCTTCAAAATGTTAAACAACTAAAGATTTAGAAGAGAAATAGTTATTGTTTTTAAATCTATAAATGGTATCATGGTTTGACCTTAATATTGAAGAAACTACCGCTAATAAACACACCCCATAGACGGAGCCACTAGGATTGCACAAATTCAATTACAATACACCTCATCTTTACAAAAAACCTATATAGGAAATAAAATTCCAAATACCATCCTACACATTCAATACTAAATACATAGATCTATAGCACTCATAAACAAAGAGAAAATTATGATATGAATGATGATTTGAAAAAAATAATGGAATTTAAAATCATGGTGTGATGGCCAAAATAACATAAGATATATTTAAATATTCTAGGTTTCAAATATCAAATTGGACAATGAGATAAAAGTCAGCATAAGGAATTGAAAAAATGAAATTTGAATGAATTCTTCATTTAATTGTTCTTCAAAATTCACTATATAAATTTATAAGTAATTTGGGGAAGAAATATATGAATTCCACATTAAAAATTACATAAACATTATTTTTACCTTCAAAATTCATTCTCTTACAATTTAATATCTTTTTATTTTTAGTGTTTTGCAATATTGGGTCAAAAATTATTCATTATAAAACCATATATTAAAAATTAAACACTTCATATTAGTATTTATTTATTAATAATATGAAACAATTAAAAAAACATTTTTTATTTAATGAAAAAATACCAATATTTCTAATTCACTTCATAGATCCGGTACAAATAAGAGGAAATACATTTAAACACATGTGAGGACCAAAAAGAACTTAAAATTAGATATAAAAAGAAAGGAAATAATTAGTCCTGTGAAATACTAAAAATTCATATAACATTTACAATTATCTTTAATGTTCTTTAATCACATTAAATAAAAATAATCAATTAAAAATTTTACTTTTTCAATTAATAAAATCATTAAAACCAATAACTTGTAGCTAAAACCCCTTTTAGTTACATAGAGCATCATAGTCATAAAAACTAGTTACATATATTTTAATTACAACGACTATAAGAAAAAATACAATATAAAAATTATCTATTGAATTTGAGAACTATACGGAACACCCATTTTATAAGCTTTTATGGGCTCACCCAGCTCTATATAGGGAGCCCCATCAAATAAACTGTAATGGGCTTACCCAATGCTATCTATGTTACCCCATTATATAAGATGTAAAGGGATATCCTATTGATATCTAGGATACCCCATCATATAAGTATTAATGGGATTAACCTATGCTATCTAGTTAAACGTATTTATCATGTATAACTCTCAACATCCATAACAGGAATAATGAATTTTTATGCTTTAACATGTTGAAAACAACCCAAACTCACAAAAAATCACTTTTTGATATCAAGATAAAATTTTATTTTAAAGACAATTTAAATAAAAAAATAAAATTGAATGTTGAAAAGGGTGTTCTTTGAATAAAACATGAAAACCTATAATGAAATATATAGAAAAAATAATTGGTTATGTGGTTGGAAGGACATCAGTATAATGATAGTTAATAATTGGACATTCCTTTTATCTTTTGTCAAAATCATTTTTATAAAACACACAAAAAGATACATTATTGCAAAACATTAAAATAATTTATAAGTGATATAATATTTACATTATAAATATTTTACATCTATATATAAGATAAAATCTTTTTAAATACATGGAAAAAGAAAATAGAGATTTGGATGGAAAACAATAAGTGAGATTTTTTTCTGAGAAAATACACTTATTATACGAGAAACACTATAATAACAAACACCATTATGGAAAAACATTAAAAACTGTAAATATCATGATAATAGATAAATTTATAATATATAAGTATAAGGGAATATATGTACACCTTATAAAAGAATACAGGTTCATAATATAAAAAAATGCTTCAATTAAAAGGAAATTGTGACAATGTCCCTTACATTGAGTCTGACATATCACGTGAGATTTTTATATTCCTAAATAATAATTTTTTTAACTATATAAATGAATATATATTTTTTATTTTTATTTTTAATTTTATTTCACCTTAAAAAATTTTAAATTTAATTACTCAATCATTTATGTTTATGTCATATGTTTTCACCATATTTTACTGATGTGTTTAAAATTAATTTGGTATGTTGACTATGGTCAAATAACTAATTATTTAAGAATAAAAAAATAATCTTGAATAAATTATATTATTTATAAAAATATAATACTTTAAAAAAATAATGAACTATTTTTATAAATAATGAACTAATGTTATGATCATGGATGTAGTTGGTTGTATGTACACATGAGTAATCTTTCCATTTTTCATATAGTCATAATTTAAAATAGGAAACTAAACTTTTCCTTTTAATATTTATAATAATAATATAAAAATTTATTATTTAAATATATATACTTATATTTTTTATTCATGTGATGTGGTGGTGAAAAAACGAATCAGATCTTTTTGTTGAGGTTGTGGTCCACATGCCTATGAAAGACGTTATCAGTATGTTCGTTGATTTAAATTGATAAAAATGTATATATTATATTTATATAATGATAAATATATCATTAATATCAGTAGAGTTTCATTTAATTCCAATATATTATTTTACCATTGTTACCATCCATTAAACATGTTACTGAATAATAAATTGCATCGCTTCATGAGGCGGAAATCCTCCATACACATGAGTGATGATATCATACCCCTTACATAATGTAATTTAAAGGGGTATATATGATAAAATGTATCCATAGATATATTTATGTAATTAATGACCTATATAATCCTTATATCTATCCCCATAACAAATCATTATAGGTTGGAATTAAAAAATGAATGACATTGTTTCCCTTTATAATAGTCCCACATACACATGAATGATGATTTAATAAACCATTTTATGGATTTTTGTTTGGTTTTCGGTTGTTAAATTAATAAAAAAATAGAGGTATTTGGGAGAAACAAATTTTATTATATATTCATGGTTTAATAGTAAATTAAATGGGAGGAGGAAGAAATAAAAAATGTTGGTCGATGATCATTAACACTTCTTCAGGTATCTCTATTTGGTTTTCACCAATGGCCATCCTTAGTTGTATTTACCCAAAATTTTTATATTATATTATGGTAATATTGAATTTTAGATGTTAATTTTAAGCTTTTTTGTGATACAATTTGGTTAGATGGAGTGAATCGGGTAGAAGAGGTAGTGGCTTTTTATAAGCGAGGCTAGTGGCACACTTTTAATTGTTTTTAAACACTGAATTATTGTACATTTTATTCTTGTGAAGAAGTCCCAATAATGTTACATTATTGGTAAATTAAGGTAAAAAATACAAATATATCTAGACAATGGGTGTTGGGAATTTTTTGGGACATTTTTTCCCATAATATTAAAATTTCATTAACTTTGTAAACTAATTTTTTCATTTACTGGTTTAATTATTTTTATTTATTTTCACAAATAAAATTTGTCAAAAATTAATTCAATAATATTATATTTTAAATATTTTTGATCATACTAAAATGTAATATATTTTTATAAACATTGATAATGGAATTGGAAATGTTTCATTTAATATTAATCTTATTCACATTGTGATGCAATGGGTTTCTGAAAAGAGTATTTTTTAGAGAAAGGTGATTCTATACTAAATATATGAGTAATAAAAATCAAAACCTGAAAATAATAATAATATTTTTTAATATATAATATATATTTAATTTTAAAAATTCCCCATTTAGAATTAATATAAATAATTTGAAAATAAATACATTTTAGATTCTAAAAGTGTTTTTAGAAAAACATATTTTTAAAAAAACCATACATGAAGAAGAAATATAAAGATAATTTAAATTTAATTATTTTAATTAAATATTACCCAATAATACCTTTGATAATTTTAATCATATTAAAAAAGAAATATGGACTCTTAAATTACATAAATTTTTAAAAGAAAATACATTACATAAAAAATCTGTACTATTCACCATTCAATAAAAATATATATAATATGAAATATCCCAAAAATAAAAAAATGTAATTTTGGATATAATAATTTCTAAAATTAAATTAATCTCATAAAATTAATATTCTCAAATTTATTAATAATTAATTTAAATAAAATCCTATAAGAAAAGTGTTTAGTTAAACTATTTCATTTTTCATTTAAAAGTTAATTAATATTTTTCTAAATAATATAACAATAAAATAAATATTAATAAATATGAAAATGTATTATTCTTTCATTAACTAGGTTTTTAGAACCTTATCCTTTATAAAAATATTATACATCCTATTTAAACCCGCTTATTAATCTAGTGGGGATATAATCCCCCTATAGCATTTTTTGATCACCATGTTTCATCTTCAACCATATAGGTTTGACACAAAACCATTACATAGTGACTCACATAATTCTAATAAATTTAAAAATTTGGGATATGAGTATTAACATATTATTCATTATAGGAAAGGTTCTCTTCAAACTGAACAACTTACGAGCTCAAAATATATGTTGATTCCAACACATATTTCTACAACATTGAAACATGAATCAAATTGTGTACCTGAGATAAATTTATGAAAAAATAAGCATTGTAAGGAAAAAACTCAACTCATTATAAATTATATTCGTAGTGTTTATAATTACAATAGGTTATTAAATAACGAAAACAACATACCTATGAACTCATAGTTCTAATATCTCATATGAAATACAGTCTTGAAAATCATTGATTCTTTTAATTTCAATTAATGATACCCCAACCTCAGATAAACCTTAATAAAATAATGTACTCCATGGAAATGATCAAATAAATACAAGATATGTGTAAAAGGATTTTTTTTTCAAAGTTGTGATTTAATTCAAGGGCCTATAATTAATGAAAATTCATAATGAAACATATTTATTTGAACAATGAAAATAACTGCACAACTTCATGACATTACAGGTAAGATTGAAACTTTTTTTAATAAATTCTATAGTTTCTTTTCAATTTATAAAACATATATTTGATGAATTTGATAAGGATGATTCAAAATATTCTTATCATCAATTAAAAATACACTTATAAACTCGGCCTCCTAATCTGGTATAACACTATGAATATTATCAAGTAAAATAGCCAGGTATTCATTTACTACTGACACATCACTAATTTTTACAATATATTTATTTTAAACGATACGAGTTTGGTAAATTTTATATCCATCTCTAACCAATTTCTCATCTTCATGGTAAGTTACAAAATGGTTTAAATCAACAAATACATCAATTGTAGCTCTAAAATCAATCATTGAGTGATAAAATTATATCCAAACCATACGTGGAATGATATAAAACTAGAATAAAAAAAGTTTATGTAAATATTATTTAAAGCCTATCCCAATGATCCTAGAACAAATATTCCTAGAAATATTGTTTTATTTTATAATTCTCCCAAAAGGGTTCACCAAATGATCTATCTAAACTTAATTATGATATATTCCCATTTTATTTCAAATTCCTATGAAATGAATGAATCTGAATATCAAGAGTCAAACAAGGTATTTTTGTAACTCAAATTCACAAAAAACATACCAGCGCCAACTTCCTTGTATATCCTAACATCAAGTGTATCAGTAGAAAATGACATTGATACAACTTCCAAGTTCTAATCAGGATGACTCCATATTGTGAAACTAATATTGGAAACATATTAAAATAATTAAACAACTAATTTTAACTGAAAAACATCATCATTGGTTAGTTATCTGATACTGTATTCTTCTGTTGTTCAAGTATATTTTCTTTACATTAAAGATCTCTATGAGTTACCGTACCACATCAGAAACACATCCTAGATACATTCTAATTTACAATGAAATGTCATTTTACACATGTTGAACATTTGGGGGGCTTACCTCTAGACATAGAAGATGGTTTATATTACATTTACAACCACCTTGAACTTTTCTTACAATTTTAATCTTGAGGAATATGCATGTTTATTAAAACCATCTAAATATTCTCATAAAAATAACTTTCTTAAAACTATTAAATTGTTTTGCATCAAATTCACTTCGTCATCTTATATTCAAAAATGGAAAAAATATATTAATTTTTATTTCAGTGACTATAATATTATATGACACATACTAAGCCAATATGTTCCTGTTTTCTTTATATGTAGCAATATAAACATTATCTTACTTCCTCAAATCTATATATTTTTTACATTCATTGAAGAAAACCCATTGGGGTGTATTTTTGAAGGAAATATCCGTAAATTTGTCCCATTACATATCATCAAGATCATTGTTCTATTTAGTATTCCAAAATAAATACCCCCATGGATCCACTACACCATCATAATAGTAGATGTAAAAGTATCCTTTTATTTATCTAACATCCCATGACACCATATATATTTCATATGGAATTAATCCATCATTTGAAATTCAGAATGTCAAATGATCCACTGAGTGATGGGGGATGTTCCCTCATGATAGAATCCCCAATAGAAATTCCCATTCAGGGAAGATCAGGTTCTTATCAGGCATGGTTACGAGCACCATTTATACCTTGTGTCTACTGATCCATTACTATATCAAATTATTATCTTTCGATTCCAAAAATATTAGGATATTGATTTAGAATGATATTTTCTTCTCATATCCTTCGAAATATAGCTTCTCTATTTCTTCTAGAGAAACCATGTCAGAACAAAATTTATTTTGATGTAGAGAGATGTTAATCTTTAAATTGTATATCATTTTATCTTTACTATAAGGTAAAAGCATTCTAGGGAAGTCTATTGACATTATCATAAACTATAAATTTATCTAAACATAACTCTGATACCAATAGAAAGAACTAAATAGTAAACATATCATATTAATGAGTTTCAATTTATTAATTCATTATTTTACATAATGTAATCATTTTAGGTTTTAATTTTAATATAATTTTGTCATAACTAATACATTACAAAATAATATAACACCAAGTGGAATCTTTTGATCTATATCCACTTTTACCACAATGTAAAATATTATAAATATAATAGTTATTTTTTATTGAAAAATATTCAATAATTTCAAATTGACTTTATACTTTCCCATTCACATCCTATGAATAATATTTTAATGCATGGGATGACTACACAATTTCAGTAATGTAAATAAAAAGAAATAAATTTTTCACAGTGAAAATTGGAAAACTCTTATAATATTTTATAATAACATCAATTTCCCCTAAAAATATGAAATAAAACATTTTAACATATAAATTAGACACAAATTTTTCAAAAAAAAATTATTAGATCCCATAGAATGTAATTAAACACCCCAATTGGTGACATAGAGAATCATTTTCTCAAAACCCTTTCAAAAACCACATTAATTGTGAAAATATTATTTACTAAAATAAAACATAATAAATACCAACTTAAATTTAGTGATATATAGGGAAACCAATATATTATGATATAACGAGCTCACTTTGTGCAATCCAGGCTACCCCATCATATAAGCAGGAATGGGCTCACCTAGTGCTATATGGGTAACCCTATCTTATAAAATGTCACGGGTTCTCCTGACACAATATGAGCCACACCATCATATATATTGTTACCAATTCACCTAACCCTATAGAGTTGCTCCTATTGTAATGTATCAATATCATGTACCACTACTTTAGTACATTTTTTACGTTTTCTCTTCAGAAAAACTCTTTTAAACTCATAAATAAATCGCTTTTGGATTTCAAAATATTAATTCTTTTAAAACCCTATTTTCAATACAAGGATACAAAAAATTGAAAAAAATAGGTTTCTTCAAATAAAAAATTAAATTTAGGAAAAAAACTATAAATATAATAACTGACAGGGTGTGAGAAGGGTCATTGCCTCATTGTAAGTTAATAATGAAACATTCCTTTTTTCATTTCTCAAAATTTTCTATTTAAAACACATAAAAAGATTCCATTCTGATAACTATTGAAATTAGAAAAATATAGATAAACTAAAATTTATGATTACTATTCATACATATAAAGCAATTAATAAAATAATTTTAATGGAATAGAAATGAAAAATAAGAGTTGGAAGGAAAAAATAATATATATTTTTTATTATAAAAGGCCCTTATCACTTGCAAAAGACTTGAATTATAAAAAAAATAATAACATTAAATTTTTTTTAATATTATTATATCAAATTAATTCAAGATATATATAGTCATGGGTGATGTATTTACACCTTATACAAGAATAAAGTTGAATACTATCAAAAAAATGCCTCAATAAAAGGAAATCGAGATGTTGTCCCTTACCATGAGTCTGATTAACCATGCATGTCTTTATATTCATAAATATTAAATATATATTTGTTATATACACTCCTTGGAAACATTTTAATGTTTATTATTAATATTATTTAATTTAGTAAATTATATATATAATTAATTAATCAATTAATTTTAAAGTGGTAGTTTGGAACATATTCGGCTTAGGTTTCCAAAATGATGTTGGAATGTTTACAATGGTCAATGTGGATATTAATTAAAATTCTAAGAAATAATAATAATTAAATAAATATTATATTTTTAAATCAGTTAAAAATTTAAAACCCATAATAAAATATTGTTATAAAAAATTTACTCACATTACAATTGTAAAGACTATATATCGTACGCACGCTTTAGTAAAATTTACATTTTCCTAGTAACCATTATGGATGGATTTTAAGTGATAATTATCATTCCTAAATTATAATAAATTCATAAATAAATTATTATTAAATTATATTTACTTATATATATCATTTTTTATGTGGTTATTAAAAAATGAATAAACTTTCTCTTAGGAGGTTATTTTCCACACATCCATGAACTACGTTATCATTTTTCTCATTTAGTTAAAATATAAAAATAAAATAATATATTATACTAAAAATGATAAAAATGTCATGAAAATAATTAAAACGAAATTTATATCTAATTTATCAACATAATTAACTGTATTACCTTCCAGATAAACGGTCAGTGAAAAACAAATCACATCACATAGTAAGGCATTAGTCTATCATAAACTCGAGCGACATTATTGTATCTATTACAAGGTGAAAAATAAATTGGTATATATGTAACATCCAAATGACTCTTAATTTTATTTTAATTATTTTGGGGCTCAATTCTGAGTTTTAGTTTATATAGGTTCCAATTTAATGAAAATTTTTAATTTTATACGGGTGTGCGACCATGTGTAATGCCCATCATTAATAAGAAATTTTTTTGTGATAATATTTTTTATTGCACTTGAATATGACTATGTTGAGATGTCACATACATAGATTATTTTAGATGTATTTTTATTTTAATTTCCAATAATGCTTTGTTTTGGGGGGTTTCCAAAGTTTTTATGGAGAATAGGTGAGTTTTCATGAATGGGGCCAAACTGTGAGCCCAATTCCAGATTTAAAAATAAATTTTGTTTCTTTTATAACATATTCATTTTTTTAATATTTTTCACTCATTCAAACTCCTAAATTTCATCCTCTGATATATTAACACCACAATTAAAATTTGGAGCCTTTGGAAATCCATAATCAAGGTGTATATGAGTTATTATTTAAGGGATTGGGCCAACCCGAAATCCCAATTCCAGTTTTAAAAATAAAATTTGATTAATTAATAACATATTCAGTTTTAAGGGTTTTTTTCTGATTCTAAGCCCCAAACACGCCTCTTGAACCCAGCCGCGCATATAATATCCTCCCACACTCTTTGCAGCTCATTTTCATCACAGTTTAGGTCGAAACTTTTGCAGAACTCAAATTTCGGGAAGATTTATAAAGGTAATTTTTTCCTTCATAACTCCTTCGATTCTTACTCTTATACCCCAATTGAAATTCCTAAATGTTCTAAATATCCTTGTTCCAACCTCCCTTGATGTTTTTGTATTTCTAAAATCAGATACTGGTATTTTTTGTGGTGATTTCTCCCAGATATATTAAGTATGTTGTTCTCCTCCTTTCTTCTTTCAATTTGTTTAGGGTTACATACAATTTACTTAGGGTTTCATCCATTATCATTGTAGTTACTAATGTCTAGGAAGTAGGTCTTAAAAAATAGGATCTTATCTTGTGTTTCATGGTCTGAAATTCTGGTTTTAGTTCTTTTTTACCTTCCTTGAGGTGCGGCGGTGGTGCGTTTGAGTTTTCGCACAAAGGATTCAAGGTTTTCCTTGGTTTTGGTAGGTGATTCCATTGTGCATGAAATATTTGTGAATTGGATACTGATTTTATAGTATTTTCATGCTTATTCAATTTTATTATTTCTAAAAAATATAGTTTTTGTGGTGTTTGTATTTAAAATGAATCCTAAAGGCCAATTTCATGTGAAATTGGGGTTTTTTCATAGAAATGTTTTATTAGTTTAACCGGGGCTACCCTATAAGTAACTAGTTGATTTCATTGAACTATAATAGGGATAAAAATAATGTTTTTAATGATTGTACCTTTTGTTTGTTGCTGAAAAATCTGGTTTTAATGGTGTTTTTGAACCACATGAAATTCTAAGAGTTGTGTTGTGTAAAATGGAGACTATGCAATGATGTCGTTTCTTGAACCATATGTGGTTGCCCTAAAAATGATTTTGTGTTTTCACATAAATGTAGTAGGATTTCCTTTATGTTGTGGAAACTTAATAATGTGCACATAGTATGCATGTGAGGATTATAAGGAGTTTCGTGTCCGAAACACTAAGAGATTTTGAGGAATTGTTTTATGAAAAATCTAAGTGTTTTGTTGAGTGTTTTAAGTGGTATAAAATGTGATAGCTACTGTATTGGTTTTTTTGACCAGTAATGGTGTTTATATGAAAATTTATTTATTTTTCATGCTGAAATTGATTGAGAACAAAAGGGGAAGCCCAGGTACCTTGGTGGGGTGGATATGTACTAGTACGGCTAGTGGACCTGATGGATTTTGCCCCTGTTTCACAAAGAATTTGGATAACGGCAACTCTAACTAAACTATGTGGATGATTATTGGGGACCACTAGGTTATGGGTATGTTCCCTCCTAGTGGCTCGTTCAAGAGAAATGATTTTTCTATGGTTACTTTACACAGAGGTACGAGGTACATAGGGCCCAAGACAACCTATTGCCTAGGGGTGTTTCCAATGTTTTTTCTCATTGGATTTGTAGTATTTAACCATGTCTTAGGGTGTGTTTGGAAGTAAATTACAGTATCTAACATATATATTTTAATGTGTTAATATTATGAAAATTTTGTATTGAAAACTATTTTCAATTAGAGGTTTCATTTCTTGAAATTTTAACAGTACTTTTCCTTGCGTTTGAAAACTGCTTGCTTTTTCACATTTTATTTCATACTCTTTGGAATCATTGGGTGGTATTCTACTGGGATTAGGCTCACACCCTACATACACCCCTCGGGTGTATGTAGACTTGGTTATGTTTGATTCAGGTAAAGGAAAGGCTAAGGGTGATGGCGGTTCATGGTGTTAGTTCCCATCCTTGGTGCGGAGTTATGGAGGTAGCTTGGGGGCGATGACCCCTAGTCGTGCGGAGTCCTTGGGGATGTATTCGTGCTATAATTATTTTCATTTGGACCACTTGTATTATCTTTAAACCAATGTACTCATTTCTGGTTTTTTACTTAAGTCTTGTTTGGCTCAAAAATTTCAGATTTATATTATGGATTGTTTTTAATGTTTTATTCTTTCATACTCGGGTAAATCGTTCCAAATCCTAAAATAATGATACCTAGGTACTTGTGCCAGCCCGTGGGGATAGGGAACGCCCTTCGGGTAATGTCACGGGCTAGGTTTGGTGCCAGTTTTGGCGGTGACTAGATTCAGTTCGTGACATGCGACCACACATGAGCTTGTGTGCAGTGTCCAGACTCAATAGTTCATGCAATTATTTTTGCGAGTGGTTTTATTATTTTAGTTTTATTCTCTCAATTATTGTTATTTAAGTTCATATTTTAAAATATATTATTATTATTATTATTATTATTTTAGTTAGTATTTTAATTAGTTTATTATTTTTATTAAATAATTAAAATTATTATAAAATTATTAAAATCACAGTCTTGTTTTTATTTTGATTTCTAATTATTTATATTTTTATTATAACTTCGATGAGTATATATTTTAGATTTTATTATATTTTTATTTTTATTCATTTTACCTTTTTACTCTCTCCCCCTCCCTCTCTATCCCTTATCTCATACATGAACCCCTTCCCTCTGGTTTTCACAGCCTCACACATCTAACCCAAATCGTTGCAACCCCTCTCCCTCCTCTTCATAGCTAGACCACCTCTTGCCCCCTCTCCCGGACCTGCCTCATCCTCTGCGTCCTCTACCGAACTGGACCAGTAGCTGCCTCGCACAGTCCTGTGTTTCCCCACTACCTTGTACCGCTACTATCTGTTGCACACCGCCGCACCACCAATGGCTGGATCGCTCTTATTCACGACTCCCGTCTGGATCACCTAGCATCGCCGCGCCAGTATCCTACTCCCGTTCGGAGCTGCCCGGATAGCCTGCCCATCTAGCACCGCCCCAACCAGTTTCATCACCAGGTGTCTGTTGGTTCTCTAACCACCTTGTGCCGCACTTCCCTCATCTCAGAACCCTCCTCGTCAGCGTCCTGAGCATCTCCAGGGCACTGAAACCCCCATGTGTGCACCGCATCATCCAATCAGCGGCCTCCCCTCCTTTATCCAACTACACGTGTACCTATCTCGGCATCATATGAAGCTCCGAAAACCTCCTCTCTCTATTTCCCCTCTTTCAGGTGGTTCCCCCATTACGTTTCTAGGACTAGGCAGACCCCAACAGTCTCCATCAACATCCCGCCAGCTTCTCGTACTCCTCGTCATAGGTTCATTGTACCCGAGTTTATCATCTTTTTATTTTGTGTGTTTATTGTGGTTTGGGTATGACTTTGTTTGTTTAATTTTTGTTAAATATGTAAATTACATTTTTTGGGGTTCATTAGAGACTCCTTGTAGTGTGTTCGCTATGAAACAGGTGTTTCTCTCAAAGCTCGTAAGGCATCTTACACCGAGGTAGGTGTTTCTACGTATAAATATTATCTGATGAATACTTTTGTGAGTTTAAATAATTAATCATGTTTAATTGTTAGTTTTCATTCTTTGAATTGGTTTATGTTTGATATTTGATGTAATTTTGATATGTCAGTAGCATGTTGTGTAATATGTGTGAAATTTTTGGTTAAAATCCTTATTGAGATTTTGTGCATTTTTTTATTATAAATTGTGCAGTTTGAGTTTGGTTATTGCTTCATGGGGCACTTAGTTTTTGAAACGATATTTTGAGTGTGTAATTGGTGTAAACCATTGATGTGATATTTCAAATTAATTATAGATTGTTCAAGTGTTTATTTCATTCATTAACATTTATGTATAATGAGTGGTCCCTTGTGTGATAGATTCATCGACAGTAAGGACCTATGTATATTCATATACATTAAAATGTATACGCATGTTGGTGAAGAGGTCTTTGGTTTCCGTTGTCAAAAGTTTCATGTTTTGAGGTAGGTCCCCTATGCCAATGAATTATATTTTAATTCCATAAATGAATTACCTCATTAAAATGGTTTCCAAGATTAAATAGTTTATACGTGCTATGAAAAGTGTTAGCGATGCATAGCGTCAGACATCCCTTTATATTTTATGGTTCACTTTTATTATTTTAAATGTATATCCTTCTATTAGATATGTTTTCTAGCTTGAAATATTTAATATTTTGAGTGTTTTTTAAAAATTGTTCTTCATTCTTTATGTATATTATATAAAGTTTCAAATTTGTGTTTTTCATGTGGATATATGATCCCAACCATGGTAGAAAAATGTAATAACATTTTTATGCATAATTTGTTTTGAAATGATAAATCCTTAAAGTGGAGTTTCCTAAGTGTCTAGAATATGTTTGTGAAGGTTTATTATTTAATAATGATAGATTACTGAAATAATTTAAAAATAGTTTAGTTCATGTTTTTTTAGTTTGTAAGAATGCACATGTTTTTGAATAAATCTAGGGTTAATAGTTAAATTTCCTTTCTTCAATGGTTTTATTTTTTAAACATGTTTTTAAAAGTGTGGTTCCTTGGTTGTGAAAGTGGATTTTTAAAAAGATTTTTGGAACTTAATGATTTTGAGAAACATTGTTTTCTGATTGGTAAAGTACTTTGTGAATTAATGGGGCATGTTTGGCACATTGAAAATGGTTTATAAAATTGGAAAACCCCTCTTGAGGAATTCCCTCTAGTTTGAGAAATTTAATTCAAGTGTTAAAATTTGATTTTTGATATGTTCTGGTGTTGATGCTTATTCTCTTTGTGGCATGAAAGATGGGGGATGTGCATAAGGAGGGAGAATGGTGGTGAGATGTTGAATTAGTATTGGATGAAGACTGTGTTTTGTGCATATATGTTTTCTTAAAAAGAACTCCCCACCACTTGAAATAGAGAGCAATGGGAAATCTGTGTATCTAGGTGGGTGAACTAGGACTTGTGGGATAGTGGTTCGTAGGTGACTGGACCAAGTTTCACTACAGTTTTGAAGATTTCTACACTAACTAAATATACTAATGACTATGGTACATGGTATTCTATGCCATGATTTCTGAGTATTTTGGATTTCAAATCCATGTTTCACCGAGACACGATGATCCATGGTCCCCAACTAACAATATATTCTTAAGGACATCCCATGGTGCTTGTGATACAATTTTCAATTTAGTTATTTCATGATTTTTCCATCTTTTAATAAAAACATATTTTAATCTAAATTGGTCTCCTTTAATTTCGAAATGTCAATGCATGCTCAAAACCTATTTTGAAAAGGTAAGATAAATGTTTTTCATGGAAATAAAATCCTGCGATTTGAATTTTAAAAGAGCGAAGAACATTATTTTATTGTGCCTTAGTTTCAAACTAGAATGGTTTATATTTCTTATTAATTGCAGTGGAATAAGGCGTTGTTGTATTTTGGATTTCCTATTAAGCATCTTGGTTCTCACACCTACATTATCTTTTGAGTTTCAAGTTCTAGTTTTTTATCACTGTTGTAGTAATATTTTTTCTGTGTTTGGTGGTAACCCATGAGGTCACTTGGAATTATGATTAACTATGCATCCTTTTTCTATTTTCAATTGCAAGTAATTTACTACCTTTCTTAGTTTATATCAATTGTATATATGTCATTTATGGGCTAAATCGTTCCGAACTACCACAATGTGGTACTCAACACTAGTTTCCAGCTCATGGGGATAGCGAATGCCCATTGAGCCCTACTGCAGACCGGGCCAGTTCGTGGAAAAATGGTATCAGATGAGGTTTGGTTGTTGGTATTTGGGGCGTTTGGTAGATCTATGATAAATGTGTCGATACATTAGTGGTAGGTGCCGGAAGTGTGTCTCAAACTCTTACTCGTTCCGATCCTCGAGTAACCCGAGGTAGTCTAGGATCTTAGTTTTGGTTTTTCTATTTTTGGATGGGGGATGAAAATAGGAGTGAACCAGTATTGTGCACGGTCTTAGATGGAGAAGTGACCCATGTGATGCATGAGAGTAAGGTTCGACAGTACTAGTTGTTGGTGCTTGCCTAGAGAATTATCTACTGAACCATGCAGCTGGGTTAGACACAACCACTAGTCCTCCATCTAGGTTCTTTAATACTTGTGATGTCTTGCATAAGTTTTGGGTTGGCACGAAAGTTCATTTTTTAAGGAAAATGAAATTTGGAGTTGCTCTTATTATATTTTGGAGTGTGTTTGGCATGATTCTGGGGGTGGGTTTCTTTTGAACCATGTTTCTGGAAGTCAGTGTTTTATTTTTCAAAGACTAATTTATAAAAGATAGCCTTTGGTTATTTGAAATTTAAGTGAGATATTTTGAAGTGGGAAGGATTTTTAAAATATTTCTTGGATTTTTGAAATGGTTTGGAAAAAGTTATTTTATGAAAATTGGGATTGTTTTTTTTTTTGAAAAATAAAGAGCCTTATTTCATTCATTTTTATTCTTTTGGGAGCTCGCATGGTCATGTTGAAGAAATTAAGGGATTTATAGTGGATCATGTGTTTGTGTGTGTGAGTGGAAGAAAATGAATATTTGTGAGGCTTTTAGGAATATCAGTGGTGAGAGATTTATTTTTAACGCTGCATCTTATTTCCTGAAAAGTATGGTTTTCTGTAAATTTGGTTTTTCCGCTTAAATTATGTTGGAAATTGGAATATATTATTGAGTCCGGAGTGAAAGTGATGGGTTCAAAAGAGTTGTAGGGTTTTAATGTACTGGGTTTGGTTCCTCAAGCATGTTTTTTTCTTTAAGAATGAATTCTAGTTTTAAATTGGAATTACTGGAATTTTGTCTGAGGTGTGGATATTTTTTTTGATGTGTTTGGATTTGTGTATGGAGGTTTTGTGTTTCTTTTTTTGGATATAACCCCTAGAAAGGTCCCATGGGTTTCCAGATAGTCTCTCAGTTCTCGGCTCAGCCCAGACTCCCAGTGGAGTGGTGGAGTGGGGTTCCGCTCGGTGGTGTCGACTCTTTGAAGTTGTTGAGGTTAGTTGGATATCGTTGAGTGCTTTGAGAATGTTGGAAGTGTCTCTAGTTTTTGTAGAACTCAAAAAGTTGTGTGGGTGTATGATGTTTCGAGTATGTGTGGAGGAGAAGGAGTAAACCAGTTAATGGTGATGGTTCCATTTTTTGTTGCGAGTGGTGATGTCATGAGTTGTCCTCTAGATTAGCATCATTTTTCACTTGTACCCATGGAAGTGAAGGTGAGTGAAAGTGGTAGATTTCATAGGTGTCCGACCAAATAGTAGGTGGGGAAGGAGGTGTGTTTACCTTTAGGATGTGCTAGTTCCATGCTCCCCAGAGCATGTATGGAACCGTCAGTTTAAAACTCGTAAAAGTTTATGTCATGTTAATATTATAATAAGTCTGGTTCCTCATTTGATGTGGAGTGTGAACCAATGGGACCTATTCTTAGAGTTCCCCTTCCATCAGTTTTCATTTTGTGGTTGACAGACCACAAAATCTCCTATCTCTAGGGGGGTCAGTCATGCACTCTATGTTATTTGCTAGAATTCTCAGGGGGTATAATGATGGATTGGTTGTGCAGGACAAGAGGTGAATTATGAAAGTTTCTTTTCAAGCGGGGGAATTTCCAATTAGTGGTGGTCAGCTTATGACTGCAAGGAAGTAGATGCTTTAGACATCAGGGACCAAACTATAGGTTTGGTGGTGAAGCTTGCGCGTAGTGAAAACTCGTCGGACGTGGTGTGAGTTTGGTCCGACATAAGTCAATAGTGATAGATGGGGAAAACTTAAATTTTCTTTATTGTGGTATCGTCTCAGAAGGATTCATTATAGTTGAGAGGGGCATGACTCCCTTGACTCCATGCCATGGTGTTTGGAAAACATTTATAAAATGGGGGGGGAGAGACCCACCTCGGGTCTCACCGATGTTCCCTCCCGTGTTGGTTGGTTAAACATAGGGAGCTTGGATGGTCGAGCCAGTGTTAAATGTTTTCCCGGGTTACTAAGTTTGTTTAGTTTTGAAGAACCAATGTTTGACGAGAACCTTAATATAAGGGTGAGACCACTATAGGATGATCTTATGGAATAATATGTTTTCATAGTGCGCCTGGCGGAGTAACCCCTTGCATCTTCTATGCCCGACCTCAACCATGATAATAGGTTAGGTTTGGTAGTTGCTAGCACGAAGATCATTTTTGGAGATCTCAAGAGGCCCTATTGATCTCTAAGAATGGGTCAGGGTGTTCCATGATGTAGTTCTGCCTGAGGTGAATTCCTTGTTCTTGGTTGATTTTCTTGGTGATTCTGGTTTTGAGATATTTTGAGTTTCATGTCATTGTTATTTTGAATGACCGATCATTGGGTGATTGAGTTGTGTTTTAGGTATATCCACGTTCTGGCTTGGAATCTTTGCTTGGTTATGATTTTTGTGACTTTATGAGGTCAGAATGTGTCATGGTGGGGAGAATTTTCCCACCCCGTCTGCTGTTTAATTTTATTTTAATTAATTTGGGGCCCACTTTTGATTTGTGGATTGCACCAGTTCCATTTTTAAGAAAATTTGAGATCTTATAAGGGTGTGGGACCATGTGCATGACTGTGTGTATTGAACAACATTAATAAGAAAATGTTTTAAGATAAAATTAATTTTTATACTAGAGTGAGACTATGTCGTGACAATGTATTCTCTTGTGTGTAGTCTCCAAACTCAATAGTTCATGCAATTTTTTTGGGAATGGTTTTATTATTTTATTTTTATTCTTGGTATTGTTATTATTTAAGATAATATTTCAAAAGAGGAAATTATTATTATAATTATTAATATTTCCATTTATATTTTAATTAGGTTATTATTTTAATTAAATCATTATCATTATAATGAAAGTATTAATGTCATTGTCTTGTTTTTATTATGAACTCTAATTATTTTAATTTTAATTTTATTCTAGTTGAGTATGTATTTTGGATTTTATTACATTTTTAGTTGTTTTTAATATCTTCCCCTTCTCTCCTACATATCGCACAAGACCCCCCCTCCCTCTAATTTGTGCCACCTCACCCTTCAAAACATAAGGGTTGAAATCCCACTCCCTCTTCTTCCATGATAGACCACCTATGCCCCCTCTCACGGACCAGCTTCATCCTCCTCCTTGTTTGGTGAACCGGAACACTGGCCACCTCACACTAACCTATATTTCCCCACTACATCTTGTTACTCCCTTCCACTGCACATCGCCTCACCTCCCATGGCTGGATCGCTATCGGTCGCACATCCCCTCCGACTCACCTAGCGTCGTCGCGCCACCATCCTAATCTCATTCAGATCAGTCTGGACAGCCTCCCTATAGAGAAACACGCCAGAAAGTTTCCTCACCAGGTGTGTGCCATCTCTCTTACCACCTCGCACCGCAATGCCCCCCATCTCAGAACCCAGATCACCTACGTCCTATTCTCCTCTAGTGCACTGAAACCCCCCTGCACAAACCCCCTCCTCCCATCAACGGTCTCCCCTACTTTATCCAGCAGCACACGCACCTCCCTCGGCTTCATCTGAAGCTCTGACAGCCTCCTCTCTTGATGTTCTTCTTTCTGGTGGTTCCCTCATTCCTTTTCTGGCACCAGGAAAACCCCAAGAGCCTCCATCATCCTCCGGCTATCCTCTCAGACTCCTAGTCATAGGTTCAAAGTACCTGGGTTGATCATATTATTATTTTGGGTGTTTATTGTGGTTTGGGTTTGGCTATGTTTGTTTTATTTTTTATACAGATGTAAATTACTTTTTTTAGGTTTCGTTATCAACTCCTTGTGGTGCGTTCATCATGCGATGACAGTTTCATGCCAATATCGCAAGGCTTCCTACACCAAGGTAGGTGATTCCGAGTATAATTATATTTTGATGAAATATTTTATGAGTTTAATTATTTCATCCAAATTAAATATTAGATTGTGGGATTTGAATTTGATTACATTTGATAATTGATGTACTTTTGATATGTTAGTATCGTGTTGTGCAATATGTTTACAATATTCGGTGAAAATACTTGTTGATTTGTTAAGAATTGTTTTAATATAAATTGTGTTGTTTGAGTTTTAGTGTTACGTCATGGTGCACATGGTTTAAAAAGGATGTTTTGAGTGTGTTATCGGTGTAAACCATTGATTTTATATTTCAATTTTTTTTATAAATTTATTAAGTGTTTAATTCCTTTATTAAATTATATGTATAGTGATCGGTCCCTTGGGGGTTCGAGTCATCGTCTGTATGGACCTACGTATATACATGTAAATGGAAATTTATTTCCATATAGGTGGAGTGGTCATGGGTTTCCGTTGTTAAAAGCTTCTTTTTTTAGGTAGTTCCACTATGCATATACCTTCAATTTGAATTCCAAAAATTCTTTAGTGATTTAAAAGTGTTTTCATGATTAATGTGTATATACGAGCTATGAAGAGTGTTAGCGATGCTTAGCATTGGACATCCCTTCATATTTAGCGGTTAACATTTAAGATTTATAATGTGTAGCCTTCTTTTAGATATGATTTCTATCTTGACACACTGAATGTTTTGAGGTGTTTTTGATAAATGGTTCTTCATTCTCTATGCATAATTTATAATGTTTCCAACCTGATTTTTTCATGTTGATATATGATCCCGACTGTGCTTGGAAAATATAATACCCTTTTTATGTTAATTTGGTTTTTAAATGCTAAATCCTTAATTTTTTTCCTAAGTGTTTATCATGTGTGTGTGATGGTTGATTTTTGAAAAAATATTGATTAGTGTAAGAATTTAAAAATATAGATGTTCATGTTTTGGATAGTTTGAAAGAATTCATGAGTTTTGGAAAAAATCTGGGGTTAATTGGTAATTTTCCTTTCTTCACCGTTTTGATTTATTTTATGTTTTTTTAAATGTGTGGTGCCTTGGTTGTGCAAATGGGTTATTAAGAATAATTTTGGTACTTAGAAATGATCAGAATCATTGTTTTCTGATTGGTATGGTTCCTTATAAATTAATGTGGTTCGTTTGGGACATTATAAATGGTTTAAAAAATTGGAAAACCCCATGTGAGGAATTCCCCCTACATTGATAAATGTAATTAAAGTGTTAAAATGTGATTTGTGATATGTGCCTAGTGTGGATGCTTATGCATTGTGTCACGTGAATGAGGGTAAATGCGCTTAAGGAATGGGAAAAATGGTGATTGGTTGTATGGGATTTGGATAAAGAATGTGTTGTGTACATATAAGTTTCCTTGATAAAAACACACCACCACATCAAATAGAGAACAATGGGAAACCTGGGAATCTAGATGGGTAAACTAGGACTTGTGGGCTAGTGTCCTGGAGGTGACTTGACCATGTTTAACTATAGGGTTGATGATTGCAACAATGACTAAAAATGTGAATGATTAAGGGTCGTGGTCTTCTATGCCAAATTTTCTAATGGTTGTGGCCTTCCAATCCATGTTTCAGTGAGACATGAAGATCCTAAGTCCCTGTCTAATATTAGCTACTTATAGACATCACATGGTGCTTGTGATATGATTTTCAATTTAGTTATATCAGACTTGTTGACTATTGTGTGAAAACCATATATTAATCTAAATTCGTCTCGTTTAATTTAGAAATGATAATGCTTGCTCAAAACCTATTTTTAAAAGGGAAGTGAAATGTTTTCCATGAAAATGCATGCTTGTTATTTGAATTTGAAAAGAGAATAAAAAATTATTTTATTATGCATTATTTTCAAACTAGCATTATTGGGATTTCTTATTAAAGGAAGTGGCATGGGGAATTGTTGTATTTTGGTTTTCATACTGATCATCTTGGTGCTCACGTATACTTTATCTTTTTAGTTTTAGGATCTAGTTTTGGATCTCTCTTGCAGCATGCTTGTTTCTGTGTTTGGTAGAGACCCATGAGGTCACATGGATTTATGATTAACTATCCATCGTTGTTCTATTTTTAATTTCAAGTATATCACTACCTTAATTAGTTTATGTCGATTGTGTATATGTCTGTTTTTGGTTTAATATTTCACAATTGCCTCATTGTGGTGAACGACACTAGTTTTCGGCATGTGGGGATCAGGTACGCCCTTTACGCCATGTCATGTACTGGGTCTATTCGTGAATATATATGAGAAAATTATTGAATATGATCAATTATTTTATAAATATGATATATTATCTTTATATCCATCACCATACACAACCATGATACAAGGTAATGAAAAAACGAATGACAAAATTTTGTGAGGTCGTTGTCTACCATACACAAGAATAATTAATTGTTAATCCATTTTCTGGAATTGGGTGTGGTTGGATGTAGTAATTGTAACATAACAAAATATAACTATATTAAATATAATACTTTTATAATATCTTCATGTTATAATATGAATTGAAGGAGTTGGAGGAAGAAATAAAAAACACACATTGATGACTGTTAACTCTTTTTGAGGTATCAAATTTTTATTTTCACAAAAGGCCTTCCATAGTTAGATTTACAATGAATGTAAGGATTACATGATGATAATAACGAAATTTTAAAGTGTTTTTTTGTTTTTATTTGAAAATATTTGTTTTTAAGGTGTGAATAGAGGATATAGGGGTTGGACTTTTAAAATTTAGGTGAGTGGGACACTTGTTATTATTTTTGAAATAGTTAATTACCTATACATTTTTCCCTATCATTATTCCCCAATAATGTTAATTTATTATGAATATACATTATATGGTTGAAATAGTTACATAAAATGGGTGTTAGATATGTTTTGGGTCATTTTTACACTATATATTGTCTGTTTAACAACTAAATAATGTTATTGTAACCATTATTGATGTAATTAATATTAAATAAATTCACCAAAAAATTTGGTAAAAAATAATATATATATTATTATAGAAGAAATATTTTATGATTTATGATATGGAATATATTTTTTCAATTTAAATTCAATGATAGAAAAAATTTAAAATAGTTAAAATCCCAATGTAGCGGCGAGAGAGAGGGTTTTAGAGAGGAGTATTTTTAAAACAAATATGATTCTATATTAACTCCAAGTAGAATAATAATAATATAATAAAACAAAAATAATAATTAATTATATACTAAATATAAATTTAATTAAAATATTTAACAATTTTTAAATTTTTAAATTATTTAAAGAGGATAAATATTATTTATTTTAAAATAGTTTTGAGAAAAAACCATTTTTATCCCAAATCAAAAACATATAGTATAAAACCAAGATAATGAATAATAAAAAGTAATTAAGTTGATTAAATATAAAAAAATAATACTGACATTAATTTAAACAATATTTCAAAAATATTGGTACTCTTAAATTATTAATTTATTAAAAATAATATTCAATTTACAAATAGTTGTATTATTCACAATTCCTAAAAAATCAATTTTAAAAAAAATCATATAATAACACCGGAATTGAATTTTATTTTTATTATTTATAAAATTATTTTCATTTTTTCAAACAAAAATGAAAATATTTTGATCTTAAAATTTAAATATGACCTTATAATAAAAGAGTTTAGATTATCAATTTTTTTGTGTATTTAAACAAGAACATAATATTTGTTTTGTTAATATAACTATCTATTTCATATTAATGAATATGAATATGATTTATTTTGTAATTATATAGTTTCATATAAGAATGGATATTGGAAATACAATATATGAGTAAAATGATTACAGAATATGATCAGTAAACTCAGGGTGTGGATGAAGATGAAGATCATTCCACCCATGCGAGAGAGTGATCTTATATAGTCTATATATGGTTTATTTTCTTCAGTGGGAGCTATTCTAGAATGTCCATCCACCCATATAAAATTATAATTTCTCATTTTATAATGGGGATATTTTTTATCTATGGGTAATTAGTATAGTTGGATAGTGTTTTTTTATTTTTAATTTCAAACTCCTTCCCCCGAAATAGAACACCAAAATATTAGTTCATAAAAAAATGTTTTATTGACACCACAATTAAATTATTATATGATTAATCTTTTTATAATATTATGATTTTTTCCCATTGATTTTTTTTTAATTTCTTATAAAATAATATGTTTCCATTTATATTTGAATTTGAATTCTCCAATTTTTTTCATTGATTTAAATCACAGATCAACTCATCCTTTATTCATGAAAATGTGATAGAAGATTTTAGGAATTAATATTGGAGTGATTAATGATATCAAATCACTATTCTATGAAATAAAAGCGAATGAAATGATTATAAAATTTCATCATTTCTGATGAAATGACAAGTTAAGTTTTATTTTTTGAGATCATAAATAGTAATAGATAGAGGGAGTATGATGTATCATTTCAATTGGATCACAATTTAATATGAATGTGAGGTAATATCAAGGATTAGATTAAAAAACTTAATAATAAATCCAAATAATATTTTAAATCGATTAAAACGATAAATATCATGTTCATTTCTTTATTTTTTAGTAAAAACTAAACACTAATAATACGAAATATATTTTTTAAAAAATTACCCCTATTTACTAGGAAAAAATATCCTAAAACTAAATTCATTTATATGGGTTTTAATTATTTTTTATGTGGCCCATCATAGTCGATGGATTATCATGGAACAATTTCCAAGGAGGTATTCCAATGTTGTTTTTTCTTTTCGTTTGAATTTTTAATTATATTTAATACATAATTACATTTATATTAAAATACATTGTTTGAATTGAGCCATAGAATGAGAAAAATATAGTTGACTGAGTCTATAATTTATGAATCAATAATCTAAATGAATAAGTGTATGTCACCAAACCATTGAAAAAACACTATGTTCTCCTCCACATTGTCTTCTTTTTATAGAAATACAATATGATGTTAAAATAAAGAATATAATCATAATAAAAAAAGTAAACTACATAGATAATTATATGTCATTAAATTGAATAATAATAATAAAAATGTTCAAAAAAATAATAAAAGCTGTTTAGAACTGAATAGTAGACTAAACAAAATTCCAACCAGTGTTTTATGTCTTATTATAATGGAACCTTAAACATCATCTTGTGGAATTTGGAAATGGGTAAAACAAATAGAAATATATAGATATACTAAAATCCCTGATTTTTTGATGTTATTGAAATTATTCCCATATGTATTAACTATAGAGTGGAAATATTATTCTTAGTCTAGATATGTCACCAGCCTTGATGAAATGTAGGTGTCCTTGCTCTTTAAATTCATTAAAACATAAAGTATTAAACAACTATTGAAGGTTCAATGGTATCAAAAAAATTATTGTTTATACTGTATATGTGTTTTGGTAGGGGGTAATGATTTTGACCAATTCTAAACCCTAATATCTATTTCATGACCAATATTTCATTTTTTTCTTTTACCATAGACCATAGGAAAATTATAAAAGCCTATTCTATAGTTCTTCTAGATGAGAATTGAATGATATATATATATATAAATTAATATATTTTACAGAAATAATCTCATTAAATCTCAATTGTTTGGAAAAATATCATTTGTGAGAGGATTACATGATGTGGGTTTCAAAACTCCATCCCATGAAAGAAATATTGATGTACTAAATCATCTCATTAACCAATTAAACATGGACAATGTTCATGGGACAACACCATAAAAAATCCAGGAATTTTCTAGTTATTCCATTCATTTATTGATTTTACATAGGATGTCCTCAACTGTGTGAAAATTAAAATTATGAATCTGTATACGAGAATAAATCATAACAAAAAGTATGAAACAATGGATTTCAGGAATACATGAATATTTATTTTGGAGATAAAAATTCGTAACCATTACAGACAACCTTCTAAAAATATTTTCAATAGTTATAGTAGCCACCATTATTCCATAAACCTTATTATCAACCATCTAACAGATTCCATCCTTATAGACATAACAAATATCCCTATATTGTTGAAAATTTGGGACATTTAGTGGATTCATAATTTAGTCTACAATTAACCCTTATAACTAAGCAATAAAAATTATCCAGAAGAATTGTAAGTTTCAAAAAATGCATTGTACATTGAATAATGTTCTCGATAAAGACCATTATATGATTCCAACATTTTAAATTTCATTCCTTATAGTAAATGTTTATTTTATCAATTGAAGAAGTGTATGGAAGTGAAGAGTACAAAATAATCCCCACTGGAATCCATGACTCTAATTGGATTGCCTAAAGAATAAGTGGAATAGCCCAAACCAATAATGAAAAGGAATAATATTTATAAATAAATATATATATATTGATAAATATTAATAGAAACACTATAATGTTAGAAACACCTCAACCATTACCAATAATACCTTTATAAATAAACCCAACCATGAAAACCAATGAGGAGTTCATAAAAAATTAGGCGATTTAAAAAATCAATAAAGTCGAATTAAACAACCATTCACATTATGAATTTAGTCAATCCTCAATGTATATAATGTTTATTAAGGATAATCATATTATAAAGAGGAATATACAAGGAGATGAAAATGTAATTCTTGGATGATGTGTTTTAACACTAAATAATTGATACTTACATAAGAAATATCATGATCAATGAACTTTTACAACCTCTTATAGTTTATAATAGATTAACTTTTCTATTTTATTATGTTAGTTAGGAGTTTAAATTAATGATATACCTCATTAAGTTTACAATTTTGTGTTGGATGGATATATCATTCTAACTAGAGATTATGTGCAACTATCCAACTGATCCACAACCTATGAATTATGTTTTTTAGGATGTATTTGTAAGAGTATATGTCATACTATTACATGTTTATTTTGACATTATAGAGAAGGAAAAATAAATATATAAAAATAATAGTAATATATTATTAGGAATTAAAATTTTATGAACTAATAAATCCCTAATAAGTTTTCATGAAGGGACCCGTTCAATTAATTTTTGTGAATTTAAAATTCACATCCGTCTTGTGGATTCTATGTAATACCCTAAATATAAAAATATTTCTTCTAATAATCTCATATTTAAATATCTATTTGATATTAGGATGAAATTAAACTATTGAATTATATAATAAAATCCAAAGTATAAGTAGAATATTAAGTATTTATTATAAATTAAATTTTTTAGAATGATTTAAATATAGACGTAATGGTATATAGAATGTGTTTTGATGAAATAATTGATGAATGATTTGATGATATACTAGGTTCTATTATTTGTACATATACTTTTAACATGTAAGTCAATATCAAATAATACCTTTAATTTAAACCATAATTACAAAAACCACTTGACCTAAATTATATACTAAATCCATTTAATTTAAAAAAACTTTCTAATGGGAGATGAAAACAATTCCACAAATAATTTTAAATTTCATTAACATATCAAGGATAAAAAATTGTTAACCTTGTTGAGAGAAAATATTAGGGACATATGATGGTCTTTATACCTCATTATTAGAAATATAAAAATAGTATTTATCTAGTATACCATATTATAATGTGAATAAAACCTTATAATCGATCTTAATGAAATGATGAACATAACCTCAAAATATTATATAAAAATTTAAAATTAAATATTATTATGATATGGATTCATATACCCCATGTCATAATCGTAGTGGATGAGTATCATTTGGATTATTCCTAAAAATCCTAGAATCACTATTTTAACAAAATTGAATAATGAAATATTTCACTACAATTTGAAAATATTTGTAAAATATTTATTGGCAACCAAAAAACAGAACCATGTGGCCAAAAAAACCAATCCTACATCCATTATATATATATATATATATTGTTAAAAATATTATACGTGAAGGGATATTACTACATTATTGATGATCTTATACCTATTTTCATGTCACCATATCCTATGAAGAACAAGAAGAACAAAATTTGCCATAAACTTTGGTATATTATCATACTAAAGTATGCTTTTGTAATTTTGAAATTCTCTTAGTTATTTCCCAAACAACCTGGATAGAATATGTTATGATATCATTGACTGATGAATTGAAGTATTTCGTATTGATTTTATATTATATAGAACATGAATTAAAATAGTTTTTGAATACATGGAAAATGTATTAAAGATATATATTTTAATGGATTTGGTTTAAAACACTGAAAAATGACATTTCTATATAGATAATAGAAATTTTTTAGACCATAATATTTTTGAAGATTGAATTTCAGTGGATATTTAAATGAATAGTATCATATAGACAATGGAATACCACATTAATAAGAAATATTTTGGATATTCTTTAGTAAAATCTTGACTATATAGATTATTTATTAGATATTTTAACAAAAGAATAATATTAGACCAACTAGATCATAATGATTGACTAATATTGTGCTTATTGGGTCATGAATGGTATATTATTCTATTATCCAAGAAATAAAAACTAAAAACCATGTAGTATATATAGAAAACATATATTTACCTTTTCAGTTGTTGTCCAATGCCTCTAACCATGTAGTAAGGGATGTGATGTAATGAACCGACTCAAATACTCTCTCTAACTGATACTCGGATGGATCACCACATGCCCAAAGGGAAATCTCGATCCCCATTAAAAGTGGACTAGAACCCTAAAACAAAATAATAATAATAAATGAATTATTTCTCTAAACACAATGAATCAAAATAACTTATATATTAAATATATACAATATTGTAAAAGGATAAATATATTCCATAAATGAAAATAAACTAGGGACTCCAAAAAAATTAAGATTAGAAACTATCTCCATGTATTGGTCCAACCAAAAAGGAATGCCAAATTAGAAGAACTAACTACTACATGTGATATAAAGGGAGGAGACCCACAATCTAACAACTAACTACCAAACATAGCTTTCATAAATCCTATGCACCTCACTGTGGTTACATACAATTATCGGTCGTTAATGACAACACCATGTATACAAACCATAGAATGGGTATTCATGGTGTGAGATAAAATGATCAATGGGGTCTCAACCAAGAATTTAATGTCCTGTTATTGAATAATTATCCATGAATTTTAGACTGTAATGAAAACTAGGCATGATAAATGTTTAAAACTTATTATATCAAAAGAATAGAAGAATAGTTTAATTTCCCCTTTCTCGACATTTCCAAATAACAATCATAATTTAGTATCAAGGAATCGAATAACCATTTATCAAATGTAATATATCATTTCAAATCCAATCACATATCACATATCATATGATATATGATATATTTGGTAGTACAAAAAAATAGAAGAGACAAAAATAAGATTCAATAACATCATATCAAGGATTAAACATGGTCCAAATAACATGGTCAACCATATCTAACCTAGAAAATTAGGTACGCATCAAGAAACTATTCAAATGAATCAATTTTAGAGATTTAGAGAATACCAAAAAAATTGGAACTGTCCAACATGTCTAACAAGTCCCTAGTAAAACAAGCCTCAAGAGTAGAGGAAATCCCCATGACTGAACCCACTGACAGTGGATGAGTCATATTACTATTACTTCCACCTATGTAACCATGAAATCCCATGAACAGATTTTTCGATACCCTTTCATAAAATAATTTATGTCAAACAATTATTTGAAATCCCTTTCAAAAAAGAAAATTCAAAAATGATTTTAAAATCCCCTTCCATTTACCAATACTAGGGTAAAACCAGTTTATATAAAAACCCATTTCAAAGAAAAACTTCAAAATAATTCATATCATGCCTTTTAATTTAATATAACCAATATAAATAGTAGTATCAACATAGTTTACAAGACATACTTAGTACAGACCACCAACCTCTAAAATTGGGTTTCACAAACCATCAATAGATCCCACCACAAGAAGGGATAAAATAATGACAACATAGGCCTTTTAATCAATAAGCACATAATTGAATTGACCCAATTTAGAAATTATGGTTTGTGGAGAAGAGGAAAAAACACGTACCTCAAGAATGCACACCCACCTCACCACAACCAATAAATGATACAAACCCCAGAATAAGATTGCATAATGGATCTAGAGATATTCCAAGGGAAATATCACCACCTAAAAAACAAATATGATAAATCATTGGAATATTGCTACCTTAATCAATGAAACAAAGTCATATAAAGTATTAACCAATGGTATACCTGAAATATAACCACAACAATGATAATTCCCCAAAAAAATTAATATATAACGAATATAGGATTCCAAAATTATAGGTGAAGGGATGTATGTCAAGAGGAAAATTTGAAATGGAATAATGAACAGAAAATATGTCAACGACGGAAACATATATTATTTAAAACCACAACCCACTGTGGGAATTATCGAAACATAGTAAGAACCCCTCAAGGTCATTAATGGATTTATGCATGGACTCTACAAATTTAGGAAAACATACATCCTTGAACCTTAGTTAATTTTGATTAGACAATTTTATCCATATTTTGGTGTCCCAAAAAACAACCAATTAATGAGTATAATAATCCCAGATTAGAGAGTTACCATAACGTTGGTAATAACATGATATATATCCCCATTATAAGAATTTTCATTCCTGATAAGTCATATTGATAAATTATATACAGTAAAGATGTGCGGAGATTGCTTACTCATCAACGACTTATGCTCACATGTCTAATGAGAAGCTGATCTATACCACCATATTACTGTTACCAATGAAATATAATTCCTATGAAACACTTTCACATGAGATTCAATGCTATAAACTGGAAGCTCAACAATATAATCCTCTGTCTCATGTATAATGCCATCCCAAATTAAAGAACGAGAATAGTCTATATGATATTTCATGATCTGAAATATGTGAAGAATATTATTATTGTACATGAATTGAGGTGATTATTTTGAAAAATATAAAACCCTCCCAAGACTCTCATTTTTCTAAAATGATCGAAAATATATTAGTGAAAAAATTACTTTTTTTCTAAGAAGAATGTCTCCCAATAGAGGTGAAGGTACATGAAATCCAAGATACTTAAAACTCCAACGAATTGATCTTTTGATCTATATAGGATTTCTTTTGAATCATCAGTATAACCAAAAACTAATTTAAACTCCAAATCGTCACTACCATTTCATAAACAAGGTGTGGTACAACAAGAGAGGCCACAAACACATTTTATTAATAAATATGTGATCTTTATGGGAACCTGAAAAAAGACTAAATATTATCTATTCTTATTGAAAAATTAATACTATTAATGTTAACAAAACTCAGTCAATGTAAAATGGATATCCAATGAACAACCAAAAATAAAGACAGAAGCACAAATAATTTAGAAATAAATAGTAAAATAATCATAGTTTATAATAAATCAATCATGAATGGTAATTGTAATGAATAGTGATTACTACCCAAGGAATGAAATTGAGTCACAAAAACCCCATCAACCTTTATAAATTTTTAATCAATATCATCTAGGTGCTATAAATCTTAATTGAATATTGTATAAAATTATATATAAGATTATAATAATAAAAAATTTCAACAGTTTTTCATTTACTGCATTGAGAAGTAAATATGATGTACGAATTAAACATGTCTCATGAGATTAAAATTTGAAGAAAATAAAACCTTTCAAAAAATGTAAAAAATCAAAAAAAAACCCTAAAATTGGAGGTTGAGGAATTAAAATTATAATACCATGAATAAAATAATATTCATTATAGTTAACATAAAATATACATGACACCCATAACATTAATAATTAATTGTTCTAAAAAATGTTCTATGTAGCCATAAACTAAAAAAAATTTGGAATTGTTCTAGTAAAATCAACTTGAATGTGGGAGATAAATTGAAATTTAAGTTAAAATAAATTATAAATAAAATTAATGATAATATATAATCAATATGTATTATAAATACTATTTTATTGAATTTATGTATATAAATAGTGTGATTTTTAAAGGAAGAATATTTTTAGAGTAAATCATTTCGCGAGTCTGAATAATTTTTAACATACACTAACCAACAAGAATTATTACAATTTAAATTCACTGAATTTAATACTATGTACATTATTCTTATATTTTTAATTTTATATGGTCTAATTATTATATTTTTCTTAACTATTTATAATATAGTATAAAATAAATCCATCACTCGGGGTTGTCTAGAAATTTGGTTTTTAATAAATTGGTGACTTGATCTTTGTCAAAGATATTGTAAAATGGGTTTTAATATCCAAAATTGAATATAATTGTATAAATTAATTTTTCATTTGCATTATATTTAAATTTTCTGATTTCTAATATATTAATGATATATTTTTATAAAAATTACATTTATATTTCCATTTTAGAGGTTATATTTTCAAAAAACTATTTTATGATAATATTAAATATGAAATTTATAAATATACTATTATATATTATTGATAATATAATAAGTATCTAATTTATAAATCAAATATATTTTATGTCAATTTTTTCTAGTTGGTATTTTATATTCAAGTGATATGTCCTATAATGGTGGAAGTGGAATCCACATATACATGGGAATGCAACCATTATCATATAAAAAATTAAATTATAATGTAATTTATATTATTATTTTAGAATACATAATAATTTAATAAATATTATATTATCCTAGTGAATTATTTTTTAAGAATTCAATAAATATGGTGATGAAAAATTAAATGTGTCTCTTCATGGTGGTCGTAATATTCCCCCACATGCTATAAACAATTCCAGTTATAATATATAAATGCTAATAAATAATTATTATACCAGTATTATAACAATGTTTGAAAACAATAATAATGATGATGTTATTTATGAAATTCAGTTTTGGTTTATTTTTAATGGAAATAATATGATTGAAATTTTAGGATCGATGTGTAATCTATGTTGTGAACTTAAAAATCCTCTTAATATAATCCATATATATGGGGGAATTATGAAATTTTTTGGTGACCGTGGGAATTCGGGAATAGGAATAAAATAAAGGAGAAGAATTTTATCAATCTGTCTAAGAACATTTTGAAATTAGACTAGAGTATTGAATGGGAGGAAGTAATACCCATTTTTAAGTTTAGTGGATTTTCTTTTTCATTGAAATGAAATTTATATAATGGGTTAGAATAGATTGAAGTGAATGGTAGGTGATTTAATTAAATAATGGTTTCTAAGAACATTTTTTATTTCCTTAATAAAAAAATTTGTATTTATAATGTCTAAATGTCATGTTAATTTTTCAAATCATGATAAACCTTATATGAATCATTTAAACAAATGAAAATCATTATGAAATATAAATCTGGTCATCTATTTCAATACTAATAATTTATGTAGACCTTAATAAAGTATTTGTAATTATTTATTACTAATTTTCCACATTTAATCTCTTTTATTTAATAAAATGAAAAAAAAATTATATTAAACATAGAAAACATATAAACTTTCATGTTAAATTAAATATTTTTTAAAATTGTGATACATAAGTATAAAAATTATTTTTTGTGTTTACTTGTTTTAAAGATATAAAATTATTTATTATAGAAAACATTAATTTGTATTGAAAATTCTTGATAAATAATTTCACACGAACAATTATAAATTAATAGAAACCAAAAAAACAGTTTTTAAAATCTAAAAACTAATTTTTAAGTCCAAAAATATTTAAAATAGAATTTTAGAAGTTAAAAATCTATATAATATATATTTAATATTAGAAATATTTATTTTATCAAATGAAACTATTTTACATTTTTTAATATATTTCACATATATTTATACTGTCATAATAGTCACCATTATGGAAAAAAAGTATTTTCGATATTCAACTAAAAATACATTATTTTAAGAGAAATCTCAACAATACATCCTAATGTAATTTTTTTTATAGGGAATAAAAAAATTAATTTAACCTTTTAAAATTATAAATATAATTCTTTTAAATTATTATTTTTGAATTATTTAATATAATATTATGGAAATTACATTAATTTTAAAAAAAAATTTCAACATTATCTCATATTACTTATTTTCATTTCATTTGTAATAATTATTAAAAATCGAATACATTAGTAATTATTATATATTTATGGATTAATTTTTTTGTCATTATTGTACATTTTGTTTATCATGTGATGAGAGTTAAAGAACATATTATGCATGTTAAAGGATACAAATACTCAAGTTAATATAAAATTGACATTAAAACAAAAATATTTTATATGGTTTATAGATAATTTTTTATCACTTCACATTCCAATAATATTAAATATAAATAATTTTTATGAAAATAACTATGGTATGGATGATAAAATTAAAAATGTGAACTGAATGTATTGTTTATGATTTTTATGTATCATTAATGAAAATAAAAAATTATAGAAATTGTGGGAAATTATATTAATGAAATTAGATAAAGGAAAATATATAGGGTATAAAAGATAGTACATATTTCAATATCAAAATAAGAAATTATAAAACCCATAGTAACAAATACTATGTATATGATTGATAATGATTAATTAGGGTGGTTGATAATCATTCAAAAAATTGTTACATTATTATGAAGAAAAAAATCCATCAAATAAGATTTTTATGATGTGAAAATGTTAATTAAAAATATAAAAATAAAAACATAATTATTAAAAAATAAATTGTATAATATATAGAAGATATACTTTCATGTTTTAGGGAAAAATATTATAGATTAATGAAATGAATGTTTGGGTCAAAAAACCATAAACACTTTAGTATTAATGTAATTACAACAATCTGGGTGGGGATTATAAAAATAAATGATAAAAAATAAAGGAACCAATACTAATTATTTTAGATCCAAAGGGGTTGTAACTACATTATATAATATAAATATAGGTGCAAAATACGAAACATGATCCCAGGAATGAATATTGAGATAAGGAACTTTTATATCATAGTTAATATATGAATGAAAAGTGATTGAAAGAGTGTCTATGAAGTAGAAATGTAACATAAATGGTTATATTATTATTGATAAAATAAATAAATGGGTTAGTAAAAAAATAATTTCAAATAGTAATAAGTTTCTAATATAAACACATTCCTTAGTGAATGATGATTCATACAAATACACTTTATGGTATTCCTACTTGATAAAAAACACTCAAAAATCAAATATAATATTTAGACTCAATGATAATTTTTTCAGATACACATTAATTGATACTACATTTTATTTAAATAATTTATACTTATTTATTAAATTTTTATAACTAAATATTTGTTAAGATTTATCAACAATAGCTTGTAGATTTAATTATTCCTTCCCAAATTCTGTCTATTACATTTAGTTTTCATTTTATGTTTAGGTGATTATTATCTATTGAATATACAATAAATTCAAATTTATTTTTTATAATGTCTCATGAGCATCCAATCCCATTCATTGGGAGTTTTCGGTACGGTTCTTTATATGGAAATACATAATGTTCTTGTTTAATTTATTTTTATTGAAAAGTTATATAAAAAAGTATTGAGATACATTTTAATATTTCAAATCAAGAAAACAAATTAACACATTATTTATAAATTAATACCCTATATTTTACGTAATTAGTATACCATTGTTATCTATGATAGAAAATTGTAGATATATTATAGGAAATTGTGTTATTACACATATGTTCTATTATTTATTTTCCAGGTTCAAACGTCTATTCAGTCCCAATAAAAAAATCACTATTATGATTATGAATTTTATATGAATATGGATAATTAATGAAAGGAATATTGTCATAGTATGATGGAAATATTTCATGATTCTCATTGATATGAATGAAATTCTTATATAATCCATTCCCATATATAATGTAGTTATGTGTACCAAATCCACCTAGAATCATTTACTAGAAATGGTGAATATTTTGAGTGTTTGAAATATATTTTCTGGTCAAATTTTTTTTATGGATTCTAATTCAACATAGTAGTAATATTATGTATACTTCATTGGACTTCTTACAATGATCTAATAGAATACTATAGATGGATTGTTCCCAAACACTCCATCCCTAATTATTATGGCTCTAAATGTCTTGACAGGACCATAAGGGTTATTTTCCAAATTCAATGGAAAATAAATCAGCTGACCATTTATAACATGAATAAAATATTCCAGGATATACTGTAATTAATTTTTCCAAATTACATTATGAATATAAACAATTAAATCATATATGATAAATAAATATGTATCTTGACTCTGAACCTTATTTGATGTATCAAAACTTGAAATATTTCTAGATAAAATGATGAACATGATTATAGTGTATGAAAGTGGATAATAAATATTGACATATTTTCATTTCTTTCTGGTGATTATATCTTTTTTTGAATCCTAGGAAAAAATTTATACCACTAGAATAACAATGTTGAATGGTTGTACGTCGTTTAATTTTATTTCATGATCTCTTTATAGGTGATCCTGAAAATATAAAACATTTCTGTTGTAGATTATCGATCCACTAATGTAAATTATGATAATCATTGGAGGATGTTTAATACTTCTATATTTCTTCCTAGAACATTTAAGGAACATTAGGTCTCAATTACTGAATATAACTTTTGTAAGCACATTTACAACCTCATTCTAGTTACTTATGTAGAAACCATTGAATTTATATGAAATGATAGTGACATAATATCATTTGATAACCAATCAAATTAAAATTTTATTAGTTCCCTATTAATTCATAACTAAGTTATAGAATCATATAATTACAAAATAGTTATGATGATACATGATAAGTCACACCACTAATACTTATGTATGATTGATATTACTCAAATTTCTAATATTGATATTTTAATGAAAAATATATGTCGAATTTATAAAATTCATATGTGGATAAATTTCAATGTTGATGGATCATCCATTTGGGAACCTTGTCACTCAAGATGTAAAGAGGTGTTTCAAGCCCATTTTAGATTTTTCGAGGGTTGTTTCTATAACCACATGATAATGGGACATGCATATGAAGCACAACTATGGGAAGTGTTTTATCTAATAAAATATACTATGTAATTTTGGTTGAAAATTTTATCCCTTGAGTCTAACTCAAATATATAAGAGGATTCTAGGTGATCTGAATCATCAAATGTTCCATAGGACTACTCCCACATTGGATAAAATGTCATCAACACATCCTTAAACAAAAAATATAGGTCAAAATATAAAAAAATTAAATCATACAGTATGAAATATACACTCTCAATGAATGTAGATACTGAATAATAATTTGTGTGTCCCTTTGTAATCTAAATATCATGTATTCATTTTGTGTGATCATATGGCTAGGGAGACATCCACAACCATTATTGTAACTATTCTTTGAAAAATAATCTTCTTCTACAAATTTATTTTATTAACTAATTACTATGTCAATGGAGGCCCAAAAAATGAACCATTAGGTCATTAAATTATAAATCAATAATTTTTCAATTTTACTAATTATTTTGGATAAGTCATTTATGTTAAATATATATTTATGTGAATTAATATAATGAAATATTTAAAAGAAATATTATCTACTCTTGGAATCCAATTTGGATTTAGATGAATTTTGGAAATATTTTAACACTATATTGTACCTTATTTGATAATCAATTAATATGGAATAAAATGTTTTAGGGTATTAGTAATATTTAAAATATTAGGGTGGTTTATAATAAGTGGTCGAGGGTTTCTTTTTTAAGGGATGAGGGGAATTATTTTCAGAAACACACATTCATTAAAATATATGGAAAGATATTTTTTGATAAAATGTGGATCCAATGTGTTAAATAATATATAATGGATATATTTTGGTTTATTATGACCCTATTCAGAAATATATAGGTACAAATTTGTGATATTTGAAGACTTTTGACACTTAGATAATCATTTTTCCCTCATTTTACATTTTCTATTGTAACTCTTGTTTTTTACATGAGGAAATTAATTATGTTCCAAAAACTATAATTGAGCATAATATATAATTTTCATATGTTTTTCATTAAATTAAATAAATTTAATTTTATAGAATTTATAATCATGGACAATAAATTTATAATAAGACAACACCACCAATAAAAAATACTTTTTTGAAACAATGCATTTAAATGCATAATTTTTTATTCTTATTCTATAATAATTAGAAAATTTTTAAAAATATAATTAACATAAAATTGTAACATTATTATATTTTATAAATATTCTTATTAATTAATAATAAATAATTTTTATTACGATCAAAAGATTAAACATATTAACAATTACTAATTCCATGGTATATAATTTTTAAAATCAATTTATTATAATACAAATTTTATTATTGATTTAATGTATAATAATTCAAGGGTATGGAACTATGAAGTCCGATATATTGTGTATTATCAAATATTGTAGTTCTTGGATGAGTCCTGAAGTGAGTTTGGTGGGTAATATCTAAAAAAATATGGAAATAGGGAGAATATATGTTGTACAAACTTGTTTCACATCGTGTATTCATAGTTCACAGCTAGTGTAAGGAGAATTCAAAACTAGAATGATTTTTTTTTCTTGTAAGGACATCCCATAGATTTTTACATAGTTTTCAATATCTGTAGTGTAATTAGATCGTGGTGGTTTATTTTTAAGAGATATTTGAATCCCAGATTTTACAAACTGTGAGATGGGGTTTCATGTAATGTAAATAACTTGTGCAATGAACCTATAAATTCTATTATTTTCCAAGAGTTCTCAAACCATTTGACCCTTATCTTTATTCTATATGATCTAGTGACACTCTCTTCTAAAATATTTTTATCCTTGGACATGGATCAATTCCCAACCTTCCATCATTGATATAATGTGATTTGAGGTATGTTTTTCCACTTTTTCCAGGGTTATTTGATCAGAATCATCTTGATCATCCCTCCATGATATGGATATTGATCTCTAATATGATTTTATGAATTATTTATTAATTTTTTAGAATTTTTGGTATTCTATTTTTCAGGATATTATAGTTTTGTGGACCAAGAGGTGATTTTATATCCTCATTTTTATTCCATTATCATCAGAAGAACGTTGATGGATTTGAGGTGTGGGGTTCATTACCTCACCTATTTTTTTTAATTGAAATAGTATATTGAGAGATATTTACACATTTCGATGGAAATATAATTAACAATATTATATATTGAATAATAATAATAAATACTAGGATAGTGGTCACATGTTGATGTTCTTTATAATTTTATAGAAGGGATGTACTAGATTTTCAACATAGTCTGATATCTATGATATAATTTTTGAGAATGTAATAATTATTACAGAAACATGTAGGAATGGGTAAAGATTGATGATTAATTATTAAATGATAATTAATTGGAATATGATTAATTAAATAAGTCGAATGTTTGAAATGTTGTGGTTGATGCAATTTTTCAATACACAAATTGACGTGATAGACAAGTATAATTAAATGTGATATTTCATGATTTTTTGAACTAGAAAATTTTGTAATGATTGTTTATTCAAGTTTATTATAATAAATGTGAATGTTAATGAGAATGATACTTCACACAATTCTATGAAATTAGTTTTGATTGTAAGTTCATGTTAAAATTTTAATATCTTGTTATTCCTTGATGCCTTAGGTTCCCAATAGTTGGAACCTAATATTAATGAATCGGTTTTTTCAAAGGAAAAAAATAGGGTTTTTCAAATATAATTCCTCAGTATTGAGTATTTTTTATAGAAGAGTGCCCGTATTTTGGAGTAGTGAGAGCTCGTTTATATGTGAAGGATGGATGCCTAATTTTAGAGCCTGAAATGAAATTTTTTCGTTGATTATTTATTTACTAATTATTTTGGGATGTGATGTATATTTACAATTTAATATGCGATATGTATCGAGTAATGATGCTTGAATGTGATGTGATCCCGGGATATGTGACTTTTTTATAACTAATGTGATGTGAGGGGGGTGGCCCATATGAGTTGTCCATAGTTGACACCAATGATGGAGAGAAGTATTAAGATATTCAAGTTGGTGTTTTGGATATAACTAAATATGATGGAACATGTTCATGTTATCCTTTAATGTTGTTGTGATAATGAGAGCTGTAATTTTTTATGTAACATCTAGTGTTTTTGAACTTGTCATAATTCTCAAATGATTTGGAAATTTTAATTTTCAATATTTTCCAATTTTTAAAATGTTCATTTGAATGTAATTACAATTTTTATCACAATTAAATATGATATTTTTAGCTTGTGATTCAACCCCACGTGTGTCCCAATTTTTTACATGAGTTTTGAATGCGTCATACATTTAAAACACGATTTTGAGAGGTCCAAACAATAGGAACATGGTTGGAACATGATAATATTAATCACACATGTCAACTGTGAAACCCAACCTTCTTAATGAGAATGGGTTTTCTAATATATGAATTATCCAGGAGTAACAATTACTTCTGGTTTAGAAGAGATGTATTTTTTATGGTGTGATTTAACCCTTCAATTGGAGGTGCATGGTCATGGTTTTAATCGATAGTTTATTAAAGATGTGGTGTAGGATAAGATCATATATTTCTAATCTAGTCGTCCTAAAACACACACTTAGTTATATATTACTTGTGGAAATGCATTGTTAGGTGCATTTTGGTTAATCATGGTAGTGAAGATGTGAATTATTTTTCTTTTTTTATAGGTTGACTCATGGTTGGTACACTATTTACCAAACATTGTTTCCTAACCATACAAATAATTAAAGAGGGATAAAATCGACATTTTAACCCTGATCCTATTAATTTCCAACTCTTACATATTTTATAACATATTCACATTATGGGGAGCTAGGATGGATCTCAATTCCTCGTCACCTAGTATTTTAGGCCACATCCTTATCTAGATATTATTTCAATAGATGTTGGGAGCATTGGAACAACATTAGTAAGCTATCAAGTCTTCATACTTAACTTATTTATTTATTTATATATATATATAATACTATGAATGTTCATCGTATTTGAAATAATTGTAGGTCCATTGATGATTCTTCTAATTTATTGATTTCACTCTCAAATCAATGACTAATAGTGGTTGATTAGACACATATAAAGTACGGGTTGAGGGTTCATTAATATATCTCCTTAATAAAAAGACAATTTGTGATATACTCATTGTTCCATTTGATGTATAAATTATAAATCAATTATAAATTAATAAATTATATGAAATAAATTCTTAGACCCATTTTTGTTGGGATTTAAAACTCTATTCATATAATTAAAGGATTTGTCTCATACCCAAACTTTCCCTTTATGATGGGTTCAAAAAATCACACAACGATAATTAATTCCCTTCTAGAAAAACCACCCATCATTTGTGTAAATATAAATGATATTTTTAAAATTGATTTATATTCATTGAATTACCTTTTAGATGTATTAAACCATTCCTCTTAAATGTTATTGTGAAACTAAATTTAAATAATGTTTTTTATTTATGTAATATTTTCTAAAAAACTCACATATTGTGGTGGATTATATTATAAAAATTATGAATTTATAAAATATGTATAATGTGTTATATATATTGTTGAATTGATTATTACCATGGCCCTCTTTGATATTGTTACATGTAATAGAGTAGTTTTATTAATAAGAGTTTTTATGGTACATAATTTCTTATGGGATATTTTTAAAATGATAAATGGATTAGTAAAATTTAGTTCCAGTTCACATTGAGTGATACATGTTTCCTATTTCTGAAACATCAATCTAAGGAAAATAGGGAAATTTGGACAAAAATACATTTTATTATGACTAGAGGGACCTCAGTTAGGTTCATTGAGAATGATGTATCACACCCACATATTGAGGATGAAAGGAATGATGTCTTACATTGGTTGGGTTGTTAGGAATGGATTCTCTTACCACCTTGATTATGATGTTGAGCATCACTATCACATCTATAAGGAGGAGGATAAATGTAATTTATGTGTCCCATTTTTTATGATTTAACATTTGAAGGATTTATTATATGAATTTTTTTTATCATTACTATGTTTTTCATGGTGATTGTTGGATAGTCTGTCTCTATTCATTCATTTTTCTATTATAGGCATGTTGTCTCCTATAGTGAATAATAATATAATATTTATATAAGGATTCATTGGTTATGCATCTTGTCCTTAATAGTATGGCGTATGTATATATATGTTTATATAAATCTCTATGTATATAAAAAATATAAATAAATAAACACCTATATCTTTATAAACTGGGTGACATGTACAAATATATCATGGCTTAGGACTAAGATTGTATAGTTGACCATCTGTCCTTGATGAACATGAGCATTAGTAGTTTACATTTATTACTATAGAAATTAATTACTTTTCATATTCCATCACACTAATTTATTTTATATCCACAGACTACATTATTTTTTATACACAATTATTGGTAGACTTCTATGTTTACCTCTCATGATGTTTTTCCCATCATTACAGTAGAGTACCCGAAGAAATCTCATGATAGTAGGATCAGGTTCCACGATTGTACATGATTATTATTATATTTATTTTCTGTAATGGATTATGGGATGAGAGGAAAGAGCATGTATTCTAGAATTTATTGGATATTGATGTTGACAATTTTATTTATTTACTTTTTTCCATAGTCTTGAAATGTAGTATATATATCTACCTTCATTTATATCCATTCATGTTTATTCAGGATCATTCATTCATTCATTATTGATTCATTGTTTTTATTATATTCAACATCCTTTATTTTTAAATATTTTTCTATATTCAGGAATGATATAGAAGGTATTTTCTCTCCATTAAACTATCTTCACATCGTCACTAGTAGTCAGTAGCCTCAGTCATATGGGGAGGTACATTAAAGGTCCAGTGACAAAACAAATTGGGGAACCATTTTTGTAGATCATGGGTCTCGATGATTCAAATGAAAATAGATTAATTTATTTTCCCTTTAGGTTTTATTATTTTTTGATTGTATACATAATATTAATTATATTTTGGATCATTGTAAATAGTTTGTGTCTAGGTTTGATCGACCTGCAGATGAGGGAATTATAATGTTTTAAGGGAATGAGACTTTTATTCATGATGTTATTATTAAACATGATCCTTATTTCACATTGGGGGACTATTGTATATATATTAGTTATTGATATATCTCTTTCATGGATTATACACTTGGTATAATATGAAAACATGGAATTGTACAAGCATCATTGTAGTAATGTGTATATTCACATGCCAATCATATTCTGTGTCATGTTGGAAGAATTATAGATAAGAAGGTTTATGGTTATTTTATACCCTACATGATGATCATTTTGCCTGATTAATTATATACCATGATAGGTAATAAATTATCATGTTTAGATATTTATTTTATTCTAGAGTGATTAATTCTTATTTATTTACTTTCATTCTGTGTAATTCATACTTATGTGATTACATCCCCTGTTTATTTGTACACCATGTTCAAGAAATTTTTCTATGTTTTTAATTATTTTTTCTTTGGGATAAAATGACTAGTGATAGTTGAAATATATGGGTGGTGAAATTAAATGTTTTCATCAACCTAAATAGTTATTTCCTGCATAGCTTGATTGTGGAATTATAATTAATCAAAATAATGTTTTATGTTCCACTCATCAACCATTGGTTTCATGGGCTGAAAAATTATTTTTTTTAGATTTATTGGGTTCTATATTAGAAATTATAAAGGGTATTAGAGCATTAATAACTAGAATATGGTTAAAAATATAATCTAAAATTCTTATATAGATATTATAAAGTTTTAAATTGAACACGGTAATATGGTTTAAATTTAAATGAGAACCAATGGAGAAATTTATAAAGTAAATGACTCTTATTAAATTATATAGTGGTATCCTATTAAAATAAAATGTTATATATAAACCTGTTATACTATGAAAATGATGTTGATAATCTATTTGCAACTACATGAATGTCATTTTTATCTTATAATGGAATGTTCCATTAATACAAGGCAATGATAGTACACATAACAGAACCATGATGCTTAGAAATAAATATTATAAATTTTGATTAATATAAAAATGTATTCCATTAGATATGCTTGTAGATCACAATTTTGGGTATGAAAAACCATGTGACTAATTCGTGACTTTCACAGTTGGAACCATGTTGGTATGTTGGGGCGTGATGTGTATGAGAAAATATGAACTTTTCCCCAGTAGACCAGTCATAAAATGATATGCCCATATGCTAAACAGATTTGTGGTGTTCTATAAATATTAAAAGGATTTGTACACCCCTCATAGGTCAACTATTTATTTTTTAAGATTTGGTACATAACCCCATGGTAGTATTATTATATTAATCCGATGGTTATTTAATGAGCATTCAACTTCTAATATAGTATTACATAGAAACATAATGTGGAATTCTACATGACCATTACCTTTAATAAATAAAAACATTATTATCTACCTATGATATGTAATTTTATATTGTTTATGTTTCAAAATTATAATTAAAATATAAATATTTATTTCTTATAATGATTGGGAATTGAAATTTTCATTAACAGAGATAGTTGTGGAAATACATAAATTTAAAATATGCGTAAAATGAAAATATAAGATGATTTACTTCAAATAAAGTGTGATATTAGGTAAATATAGTACTTAGTAATGTAGTTATTAAAACATTACTACACATTACTTATGACAGTAGTTAAAATATTTAAAAAATTAGAATCGTTTAAATAAATTAACATCAAAACTCATTTTATTTACTTTTAATGGGACCCCCTGTTATAGAGTTAGTCTATTATGTTATAATGGAGAGGGAATGTAGATGTTTACCCATATTTCCTTGTTTACTTTTTTGTAGGATGTATTGTACCTAGGGGATATGTAGTAAGGAACAAGGATATTTGTTGGAATAAATGTGTTTTTGGAAAGAATCTCTATGATTTTTAGTGGGGCTATCCATGTAGAGGTAACACCAATAGAACCATTAATCATTCCAAAATTAATATCATAATTATTTGAAGAGTGTTCCCAATTCATTTTATTTTTTCTATATAGGACATCTATATTTGAACAAATACCCTAAGTAAATATGTGTGGTCTAGTGAGTAGAACATTAAGGTGTATTACCATATGTGGATACCACTATTAACCATTTATCAATCCCTTGAATTACATTGTGAAATTTCAGTGAGAAGCCATCAACCCGGGTTTTTATTGTGATCAGGGCCTCATATCATCAGGTATGAATGATAATGACATCATGATTACATTATTCATGTCCAAAACATCAAGGTAAATGTTTTTTCAGTCTATCGACTTCTCAAAGAGTGTTTTTGTAGTGGTGTTGTGGTGTTTTCAATGTTTTCTATGGGTTATGGTTTTCATGTGAGGAACACCAACGAATTTTTGGAAAACATGATGCCATAACTTTAGATAGAGACCATAGTAGGTCAGAGAAAAATTTTTAAATAATTGAAACCATTTATATGGGTTTGAATGATGTTTTTGAGGGCTATTAAAGAATATAGAACCAATTTTCAATCATTATAGGATAAATTAATGAGAGTTTTGGGTTTCTATATACCAACATATTTATAGATTTATTTAAAGATTGAACCCATAGTTCTAAATATCAAAACTAATTTCGATGGGAAATACAATTCAAGTTCCTTGCCCAGTTTTCCAGTTTTTATATATTTATAATTTATTCACATAGAAAATGTCATGTGGTGGGAAATCATTCAATAAATTTTTCTTATTTTTAGATTCCAAATTTTGAATGGAGTTACAAGGTAACTCCTACCATATTCAATTATTTGATTTCTGTATAACATAATTACATTGACTCTATTGATGTATGAAACTATGTTCTATGTTTCAAGTAATGAATCAGGTGGTATGGGATGTACACTTGCTATGTTTGATAAGACAATATCACATTTTCTGAACCTAATCACTCAGGGTTAAGAGACATGTTTTTAGACATTGGTCAAAGTTTTTTGTCATGTTTTGATACATATGTTGGTCAAGTATGTTATACATACCTAATGTTAAAATATCATCTACTCTTTCTCTAATGAGGTCATGTGACTTATGTTGACATCTCAAAATGATATCATAGGGAGTTTTAGATATAAAAAAATGATACCATTTTTAATAAATGATATGGGTTTTTGAAATAAATCCTTGGTAGTTTCACTAATGGAACATATTTATGATAGTCCATGTGGCTCGTAGTACATCTTTGGCCATTAATGGTTGGTGATAGTCTTTATTTTTAGAGCCAAAGATTAACTATGATGAAAATTCCATGAAAATATAAATAGGATATGGCTAATTTTACTTTTCATATTGGTTTTAGGGTGTAATTAAAAATGATAGTTTTATTTTTTTGAAGGGATATGGAATGATATTTTAGGACTATCTTCTTATTTTCAATGATTTAGTTACTAGGAGGATCCAATGGTGGGGAGTGGGATGCTAGTGGATAGTGAATAACCCTTATATGAGGGGGTTATTTTATTATACAGAAGGTTATTTTGAAAATTAACATCTCACTCGATAAAACAAACCAGAAATGGTTTGACATGGAAAAATCACAACAACATGGTTTTGGGTATAATTAACGTGCTTTATGAGATCTCAATATGAATATAGATAAGGTACTTTAATTCTAGATTTTGGAATGTTCAATTGATCTATGTCAAGGATTTTATGGAATAGTAGACTAGTGATGGTTCGACTAGTGATCGAACAATGTTAGATATATGGTCAAGATAGATCCAATACATGCATGCCATGTGTTTAGTAATGTGACATGTAAATGGTAATCTAGTCATTTCAATTGAAACCAGAGAGACATGTTTTGGAATGGGATAATTTGGATTAACTATTTAGATCAATGTGAACTATATGAGTAGTGTCCTTTCCAATAAATATGTGTATCATTGAGAAACATTCTATGATCATTATTAGAATGACAAAGACAAGCATAAATATAAACTTTTTATGATTTTTGTTCTGTGACTAGGAATTGGATGTTCAAAAGTTAAAACCAATTATAGGGAGATCGTTTCTTTGATTAATAATATATAAGATGTTGGGATCATGTAGTAGGTTATAAAAGCTCATCTAAATTTTGTTTGGATATTTATGTATAATTTTCAGTGTTTTCCTATGTTTTAATGCATTGTGAATCATTTGTTTAAATGAAAATTTGAAGGTTTTTTGGATGTTTTAATATGTAATATTCCCTTTTCAATGAAACATCGGGACTCTGATATGTTTGATGTTGTTGTATCAATCCCTATTGGATTCTTGGGGATTAAATGTTCTCATGTGGGGATATTGTAATTTACTATGATTCTGAATGAGTCGTAAATCGATAAATATTCTAAATATTTCATATAGTGGATGGGATAAATCAAAAAATCGAGCTTCAGAATGTAATTAGGAGCATTGGATAATGTGATTTTGTTGTTTTGGGTGAGGATTATGTCTCAGGTGTTCCATAACATTTTATATGGCAGAAAAACTCATTAGAAAAAAAATAATTTTTTTGAGGAAACAGATGTAGGAACATGGTAGGTGAATGCTTAGTTCAACGATGGGGGTCACCCATGTGCCACCCTTTATTTATGGGCACATTTTCATTAAAATGTGAAAAATATACTAGTAATTTTTTTTCCGGTCTAGTAGTGTAGACAGTGTCATAGTTTTTTATTTAACCCTATGAATTGATGATCTTGGCTTTTCATTTGTCCTAATGTTTATTATAATGGTGGAATATGGTTTTCCCCAATCACAAACCTATCAAACATCATTAGTTTCACAGAACCATTGTTTATAGATGGTTAGGAACATATTTTTTCAATCTACATGGGAAAACTATAGTTTGTGTCGCTTCATGGTAGAGGATGTGACATTTTTTCTCATGATTTACAAAGACATGAAGCCTAATTATGTTTCTCATTAATGTGGGATAAAAAGACTAATTTTCACATACCCCGATTTCTTTCATCCTCTTCCATCATTCTTCACTCATGCACAGTAGGGGGATCTTCCTGGGAGATCTATTCCCCCTCTCATAGTCCTTGGCTCCTAATCCTTATTCAGACTCTATTTCAATCAATATCAGTTGAGTTGTAACTATATAAATAAACTCATGACTCCTCATGATTCACTTCATTATTTACCCAGCCATTCGAAATTCTAAATTTGTATTAGATCATTTCCCCTATTTTCAATGTATTTGAAAATTCATCATAATTCTTCCATTATAGATTTAATGTAATACTGATAATGGATGAGTGGACTATATTAATAATTTTTTAGTTGGTCTATATTATTTTAGATTAATTTTTTATTGTTTTATGAAATGAAAATTATGCCTCACACATGGAATATTTGGTGTCACTTCAAAATCATGAAAATGATTAATTAAATACAAATACTCTTTTTGTATGTTTCTTATTCCTCCTTTCATATTATTGGATGTTGTTACCTAAAATTTTACAACTTCTTTTGGGTAGATTTTCTAAATCACCTATATATTTTTATCTAACTTATTGAAAGGCCACTATTGGGTGTGTTAATCTAAATTAAATGCCATAAAATACCTTATTATTATGTCAATCACCTTTCATTTTTGTTAAATATTTCTACTTGTTGGAGATTCATATACTTAATTAAACATGTTTTTTATTGAAAATGTCACATTTTGTAATAATTTTTCATTTTGAGGTGTTTTATCTTATAAATTAATGTTTGAAATTATTAATTATGCGAAATGTGATATGTAAAATACTGAATGAATCCAACCCATGTACATCATATATAATGTTAAATTTTAAATCCTCATTGTATAAATTGATTTTATTATTTTATGGATTGTCGTATAGAAAGTATTTAAAATGATAAATTTATTATACTAAAAAATATCCTCTAATCCTGTAGAGGATTCAGTATCCACCTTATAGAACATTGTGCTAAGGGATCATAGTTATTGTTGGATTTCTATAAATTGGATTTTGACTTTATAAACATTGGTTATGTTTGTAGAGCAAGATGACTCACACCCCTAGATCGAGGATGATGGGAATGTCATGTCATATAGCTTGGGTGTTCATGCGTCATGTATCCTATCACCATTATTACGATATTGAGCATGATGGTCACATCCATGAGTGTGATTACATACATGATTTCAGTATCCCTATTTCAGATTAGCTGTATTTTGACCCATTTTTTCTGAGAACATATTTTATGCTTATTAAATTTATAACGACCCATATTTTACATACATTGTTAATACATAAAAATTGAAGTAAACTTATTACAACATATAACAAAACCATAAAAGGACTGTATATGTATAGTGTCTTTAGAAACTAAGAAACATAAACAACTAGTTCATAAAGCAACTACATTTTCTCCCATTTATTTCATCATACCTAGAGTCCATTTTGGAATATCCTACTTAATAACCTTCTTCCTGACCTGGGGAAAGAAAATATAAAAAATGGTGATCTCAAATTCTCATTAAGGGTAAACAAAAGAAATATCAATCACATCATATTCATAAGAACATAACATTTTGGAAATCATAACCTGCAAAAGAGATCATATTTTCATAATCATAGGATAAATCATAGTAGTGAAATGTAATCCCAATAATAATAACGTAAAACATGAATCTTTGTGTCATACACACATAATCATATAGAATCATTTCATAGTATTCAATACTCATTGCCAAGACTATCTAGGCGGGAAAAGTCCATTTCTGAACCGAGTTCACTCCTCGTTTCAGTCCTATTTCACTGAATGGGTTTAACCTGTCGTTCCAGCCATGTCTATATCATGAGATATAAATCATTACCCAATGCAATGGAGGGAGATATTGTTCCCACCAATCTCATAATGAATCCATTCTTATGTGTGCCATAAAATCATAAATCATACATCATAACATAACCCATGTACTAAAAATGGGATTCATAAACATCATGTCATCATAACATAATCCATATAAGATAAAAGGACATCATAAAATTAATTCCATCATAACATAATCAAATCAACGTAAAAATAGGGACATAAACAGAACCCTATATTATATTAGATGGAAAATAATTACGATAAAACACTTGAACTCCATTCCTGAGGAAAATATCCTTTCAAAAACATTTTCCATTCTTAACATGTCATACAATTTTAATCTAAAAGTAGTTGATTAAAAATTAACATGATAAACTGTAAAATAATCTTAAAGGAAATAATGTTCTATGAAATGATAAAAAAATCCATTCTTGTCGTATAAGTTAAAAAAACATTCTTCTCGTAATTTGGCCGGAAAAGTCAAAAAGTACCTCGTATGAAAAATGACAAAAGATTCCTTTCATATCTTTTAATAAAAACACACTGAAGGGTAAAAATGGATTTAAAAAATTTTAGGAGGACGGAAATAATATTACATATTTAGGAAACATGGATTTGGATGATAAATATACCCCTGTAAATTCCAAAGTATAAACAATCTCGGATAAAAAATGTGATTGTGATATTTTCCCTTACCTTAGGTCCGATTTGCATTGTAAGTGTCTAAACCTCCTATATAATGATTTAAATAATGACATCGACTTATTCAAGAATCATAATCATTGTTATGATATCATATATGGTCATATTATTAGTTTTTTTAGTAATATTTCATTGCTACTTTTAATTCAGGTGTTTATTACTTTTTGTTCTTATTCGTGTCTTTTCGAATAAATTCGTATTCATCTCTTTAGGTTATTGATAAATCATATCCAGAATGGTATTAGAGTAATATATATCATATTTATTCATTCAATTCATTTATATGATCATTATGTAATGAAGATCATGTAGAATGAGTCGCATCACATCGTGGAGACGGTAGGCCGTAGGTACGAACGATCGATGATATCGTTCCCATGATCGTGGAATTGTATTGAAGTGTATGTATACTATTTCAGAATCAATATAAATTTACAATAATTATATATAGTTATTTTCTACACTATTATACCCATCCAAGTATGGTGGTGGTGGAGAATAGATTACACCACGGCGTGGAGACAGTATTCCGTACGTACGCACACGTGGTGATTTAATTTTCCGTAGGATGGATAGATTGTGAAATAGGGTTGTTTCATACATATAATAACATATCAGTATATGAGTGATACTGATGTTATTACTTCAAAATGAAAAAACTAAAGAAGAAGAAGTTGAAGAAGAAATAAAGTTGAAAGAATCGGTAACAGACATTACCTCTTCTTGGAAGCACCTCTTCTTAACCTCCTCTTAGGGCACTAAAGATGGTCTTTGAAGAAGACCAGGAACTCTAGGATGTTTCTATGGAAGTAGAGAAGATAAATTGGCAGGGTTTGGCTGAGCATTATGGATCAACGTGGTGTGAGGAAGAGATGGAAGAGGTTTCCTTTTACAACGGAGGAGAGAGGGACCTTAGGAAAACAAAAAATATTATTTTATTATAAAGTCATATTCTGTTTTTAATTGCTCCAAATTTATTTATTTCGAAGATAAGGTGGGTATGGGTCTAAATTCTCTCAACCAATTGGTTTTATAAAAGTTTAGGTTACTATTTTAACCTTATCATTTAGATTTAACTCTAAGTTAAATAATTTAACTTTTACCGTTTCTTCTTGTTTTCTTACACTATATGGTTAATAAACTTACTAATAAATCCAAACAAAACCCAAGTGGTTCATTACTAATATATATATCCTAATAAATACATTTGTCCGAACATTAGATTTTTTGTAATAAAATAACAATTAATAATAATATTTGATTTAAAAACTATTTAATGTCAATTTTGACACTATTTGGTACGTGATTTTTGTGAAAATCAAAGCAACATTATTACTTCAGAAAAAGTTAATTAAATCAATAATAACATGTCATATTAACCTAAAACATTATTGGAAATCATAAAAAGTTTAAAATTACATTTATTTGGGTATTTATAACAACAATTATGTTAATATTTCATTAATAAGATAATTACTACATCATCATTGTGTCATAAATAAATTAAATTATTTAATGTCTAAAAATTATAAATAAAATACAATTATGTAGGAAATCTTTTTATATTTCTAATGAATATTTATAGTAGAATTTATCTTATGTATAAACCTATATTAAAAATGACTTATTAATTAAACTTTGATTTTATCTATTTTAACCCTCCGTCAAATAAATTATTAGTAAATGTTCTAATCTAATTCAAGTGGTCCTAAATGGTCATATATTATTCCTAAGGTTGTTTTTGGTCGAATTAAACTTATCCAATAGAATTAGGACATGTTTTAGGTTAATAATAATTTCATTTTTACCCTTAATTACCCTATTTACTTTTAACTATGGTAAATAAAAGTACAAAGTTACTATTCAGAAAAAATTATTTTTATCTTATTGAACCACATTTTACTCCTTGATATTAACAGTGTCTCTTGGATTTTCTAAATTCCACTCATAGAAGCGGTAAAATTATTTTTTTTTGTGAATTTGAAAATTCTCCTAAGAGGTAGGTAAATGACCGTGAAAAGTTCTATAAAGTTTTTATTTATCTAAAATTATTATAAAATGACTCCAATGAATTACAATGAACATATATAGGTATTATGTATCAATTTTTACCAAAAAAAATTAAATTAAATAAATAATTATTTAAATAAAAAGTTGGTATTTTAATAGTGATCCAGTGTTTTCACTATTCATCAAAAATTGAAATTTTTCAGATAAATACCAAAATTTCACCCTAGGCTAATTTCGATATTCCGAATCAAAAATGAAGTCCATTTTGAAAGATAAAATTTCAAAAAGTGGGTATTACTATTCATAACGGCTAGTTTTAATAATATTTTAATAGCATATCGTTGTTTAGTAAAACTCGATATTGCGTACTACACAAGATATCGAGGAAGACCGCAGTTGTGTGTAAAGAAAGCCATCCTAGTGTTGTCTGTAGTGAAAGATTCCTTTAATGATTTATATAACATAAAAACAAAATATTTCACATAAAAATCTCGGGTGTTACATTCTACCCCCCATAAAATGAATTTCGCCCTCGAAATTCTTCACATTGTAACAAACAGATGAGGATACCTCTCCCTCATCATACCCTCAAGCTCCCATGTAGATTCTTCTAATTGTTGTTTCATCCATATAACTTTTACCAAGGGAGTGGTCTTGTTCCGTAGGACTTTTTCGCTACGATCCAGAATCTCTATCAGCCATTCTTCAAAAAAAAAGATCCTGCTCCAGTGGTACAACTTCTATGTTTAGTACATGTGAAGGATCGGGTATGTACTTTTTTAGGAGAGATACATGGAACACATCATGAACTTGAGAGAGATTCAGTGGAAGCGCCAATCGGTAAGCTACCTTCCCAATATGATCCAGTATTTCGAAAGGACCGATATACCTAGTGCTCAACTTTCCCTTCTTTCCAAATCTCATTACTCTCTTCCAAGGTGATACTCGTAAGAACACTTTATCACACACTTAAAACTCTAGGTCTTTTATTCGGTTGTCGGCATAACTTTTTTGTCGACTCTGAGCTGCTCTTATGTGTTGTTGAATAGATCAGAACTTTTATGCCATCTCATCAACATGATCAGGTCCTAATAGCATTCTCTCCCCAACTTCGTCCCAACAAGTAGGTGTCCGGCATTTCATTCCATAGAGAGGTTTATAAGTTACCATATGAATAATGGAGTGAATGATATTATTATAAGAAAATTTGACTAAAGGTAGGTGTTGATCCCAACCACCTTTGAAATCAACAGAGCAAGATCTTAACATATCTTCTTGAGTTTGAATTGTCCTCTCAGAGTGACAGTCTATCTGAGGATGATAAGAAGTGCTGAAACTCAACTCTGTATCCAGAGTATGCTGAAGTCTTCACCAAAACATTGAGGTAAACCTCAGAACCCAATCAGACATAATGGAAAGTGGTTCTCCATGCAATCTTACCACTTCCATTAAATTTATCCTGGCAAGATGATCCAGAGAGAAATCCTCTCTAATATAAATGAAGTGTGCATACTTTGTAAGAAGATCAACTATGAACCAGATAGCATTATTTCCTTTGGATGATTTAGGATGTCTGGTGACAATGTCCATAGTGATCTTTTCCCATTTCCATTTGGGTTTGGGTAATGGTTGTAACATCAACTTAGACTTCTATCTCTCAGCTTTAACTTGCTGACAAACCAGCATCGAGAGACATATTCAGTAACATCTCTTTTCATTCCATCCCACCAGACATACTCTTTCATGTCCCTATACATATTTGTACTTCCAGGATGAATAGATAATGAAGAACTATGAGACTAATCTAGTATCTCCTTCTTTAATTCTGGGATGGGAGGAACACAACCCTGATTCCCAAACCTTATTATCCCATCACAATCAAGTTTGAATTCAGGAACATTTCTCACCTTTTTTTGTAACTCAACATTTTGTTTTTGTGCCTCATTAATCTTCACATGTATTGATAGTTGAATATTCATTTAAGAAAGATAATATTTCTCCCCTTCCATTATAATTTCAATATCCATCCTTTGTAAATCCATAAATATTGGATATTTTATGATCCTCATCATGGATAACCTTGCATGCTCTTGTCGACTTAATGCGTCTGCCACATTGTTTGCATTCCCAGGGTGGTAATGAATTGGGAAGTCGTAATCCTTAATCATCTCCAGCCATCTTCTTTGGCGCATATTCAGCTCCTTTTGTGTGAAAATATACTTTAAACATTTATGATCAGTATAAATATAACACCTTCCACCATAAAGATAATGCCTCCAAATCATTAATGCAATGATTACCGCAGCTAACTCCAAATCATTAGTTGGGTAAATTTTCCCATGGATTTTCAATTGTCATGAGGCATAAGGTACCACCATATCGTTTTGAATGAGAACACACCCAAATCACTTCTTGGATTCATCACAATAGATCAAAAACCTTTCTCCACTACAAGGAAGTGTGAGCATAGGTGCACTGGATAACCTTCTTTTCAACTCCTTGAAATTCTCTTCACACTCCTCTGTTGAAATGAACTTAACTCCTTTTCATGTCAACCTGGTGTGTGGATTAGATAATCGTGAAAAATCTTTCACAAAACGTTGATAATATCTGGCCTAACCAAGAAATCTTCAGATCTCAGTTACTGATGTTGGTCTCACCCATCATTATATAACCTCTGTCTTTGTTGGATCCACAGATATCCCCTCTTTTGAGATTATGTGACCCAAGAATGCAACTTTTTGATGCCAAAATTCACACTTGGTAAATTTGGAAAAAAGCTTCTCCTTTCTCAGGGTCTTCAATACAATTCTCAAGTGATCTTCATGTTCTTACTTGCTCTTTGAATAGAAAATAATATCGTCTATAAATACTACCACAAACTGATCAAGATAGTATCTAAGGACACTATTCATCAGATCCATGGAGATAGTAGGGGCATTAGTAAGATCGAATGGCATCACTATAAATTCATATTTCCATACCTTGTACGGAAAGTTGTCTTTGGTATATTCTCCCTTTTGACCCTTAATTGATGATACCCTGAACAAAGATCAATATTGGAAAAGTATTGAGCTCTGCATAGTTAGTCAAATATGTCAACAATTTATGGGAGAGGATATTTTTTCTTGATAGTGATCTTGTGATGTTCTCAATAATCAATGGAGAGTCTCATTGATCCATATTTATTCCTAACAAACAGAACAGGTTCTCCCCAAGGTTACGCACTAGGGCATATGAATCCCTTATCGATATTCTCTGGGAATTGATTCTTCAATTCCAGAAACTCAATTGGGGCCATTGTATAAGGTGTATTTAAAATAGGCATATCACCTAGTATGAGTTCTATTGAAAACTCAACTTCACGATTTGGTGTTAGACCTGGCAATTCCTCAGGAAAGACATCCTCAAACTCCCGTACAATGGGCATATTCTTAATCATGAGTTTCTCTCCAAAAATTTTAGATAAATAACCTACATTTATTGGAATCAAGAGCCATAAGATGGATGAAATTTCCACTGGAAAGTTATATTCAGCCTTGCTTCGATAGACGATCATAGATTGATCCGGAATATGAATAGTGGCTTCCCTTCTTTGGCAATTGATATGATCTCCATATAAATAAAGCCAATACATGCCAAGATTCACATCAAATTACACTATAGGAAGGATCACAATATTTGAAGGAAGCACATTCCCACAAATTTCAATCGGAGAAGAATTGAAAACTTTTGATGCAACTATTGTGCCATTAGGGGTTTTTACAGCTAACTCAACATCTAATTGTTCAGGACATGTGGTGGTAATCTTAAAAACATTTTCAGAAATAAAAGAGTGGGTGGATCCAGAATCAAATAAAACATTTTCTAATTTAGAGTGGATGGTAAGTATACCTTTCACCACTTCGTTATCATACTCCAAATCAGTGATAGAAATTGTATGTGACTTTCCTTTTTCTTTAGCCTTAAGAGTTTGTTGACATCGATCATCATCAACAACCCTTGGATTAGAGCATTGATTAGAATAATGCCCCATTTCCTTGCACATGTAACATTCAAGTGTAAGAGGGGCACTCTATGTAGCCTTTTCTTTGTTCGCATCACTAGACATCTTCTTCCGATCATTACGGCATTCAAATTCCCGATGACCTTCCTTTCCACATTTGAATCTTTTAGTAGTCCCTTTAAGAAAACTCCCTAAATGTTTCATTCCACGCTTTGAGCATAAGGGAAAACTCATCGTCTTTTCAGTGTGCTCTTTAGATTTTCCTTTGAAATCCATTTTCCTCTTCTTATCAAATGCATATGACTGATGGGTTACTCCAATCCCCATCTCAACCTTGAGAGCACATAGAACTATTTCCTCGTAGCTATTAAAGTCCCTTATGGCTAACAACCTTTGAAGACTTGGTTTTAACCCACTAAAGAGTAGATCGATTTTACTCACAGGTTGGATAATAATACCATAAGAGTACCTTGCAAGTATTGTAAAATTTTATTCATATGTACCAATAGATTCATCATCCTTTTACTTTAGTTCAAGAAACTCCTTCTCCATCTTCGTTCGATGAATATGAAGGAAATACTTATTGAAAAATAAGTTCTTGAACTCATCCCATTCCTTGGATTCAATTTCATCTCTTGGCCTTGTATTCTTGATAAGATTCCACCATTGATCAGCTTCACCTTCCAAACGATATACTGCTAAGATGACTTTATCATGTTCAGAACATTGTAGAACTGAAAATATCTTTTTAGTAGTACTGATCCACTGTTCATCAACTAATGTATCAGTAGACCCGCTGAATGGGGGTGGATGCTACCTCTTGAAGGATTCAATAGAATGTTTCTCATTCCTTTGCTCGTTTGGAAGTCTTGCATGATTCATAGCTTGAGAAATTTGTGTGAGCATGGATACATGATTTTTCATTCCATCTCCCATAACGTTTGGTTGCTCAGGGGGACAATTATTGCATTGCCCGTCGCATTCCGCATTAACATAGTTCCTTCGGGTTCCAACCATTGACTAAAACCAATAAGAATAGTGTGAGCAATACGAATTATAATAGGAAAACCACATAATAGAGAATAAAATTTTACACTTAATTTCTTATCTAAGTTTATTCATGTCCATTTCTAAAAAACACTAAGATTGCGTTCTATGCTTAGATATATCCATAGGGTTCTTACTAAGGATTTTACATCCTAGTTTCTAAAGGTTGACTATACCATTCCTCTGATACCAACTATAACTACCCATATTTTACATACATTGTAAATACTTCAAAATTGATGTACACTTATTACAACATATAACAAAACCATGAAAGGACCGTATAGTTATAGTGTCATTAGAAACTGGGAAACATAAACAACTGGTTCATAAAGAATCTACATTGTCTCCCATTTATTTCATCATATATAGAGTCCCTTTTGGCATATCCTACTTAATAACCATCTTCCTGACCTGGGGAATGAATGCAAATAAATGTGTTAGCTCAAATGCTGAGTAAGGGTAAACAAAAGAAATATCAATAACATCATATTCATAAGAACATAACTTTTTGGAAATCTTAACCTGCAAAAGAGATAATAATTTCATAATCATGGGATAAATCATAGTAGTGAAATATCATCCCAATTATCCTGACATAAAAAAATGAAACTTTTTGGCACACACAATAATCATAGAGAATAATTTCTTAGTAATCAAGACTCATTTCCATGACTATCTTAGCGGACAAAGTCCATTTCTGAACCGAGTTCACTCCTCGTTTCAATCCCGTTTCACTGAACCGGTTTAACCTGCCATTACAGCCATGTCTATCTCATGAGATATAAATATTTACCCAATTCATTGGAGAGAGATATAGGTCCCACCCATCTCATAATGAATCCATTCTTATGTGGTCCACAAAATCATAAATCATATATCATAACATAACCCATGTAACAAAAATGAGATTCTTAAACATCATGCCATCATAACATAATCCATATAAGATAAATATACATCATAAAATTAATTCCATCATAACATAATCAAATCAATGTAAAATTAGGAATAGAAACAAAACCCTATATTATGTTATATAGAAAATAATTTTGATAAAACACTTAAACTCCATTCTTGAGGAAAATATCCTTTCAAAAACATTCTTTCATTCTTAACTTATCATACAATTTTAATCTAAAAGAAGTTGAATAAAAATAAACATGAGAACATGTAAAAGAAGCTTCATGGAAATAATGTTCTATGAAATCATAAAAAAAATACATTCTTGTTGTATATTTTTATAAAAACATTCTTCTCGTACTTTTGCTGGAAAAGTCAAAAAATGCCTCGTACAAAAAAATGACAAAATATTCCTTTCATATATTTTACTAAAAACTCACCGAAGGGTAAAATTGGATTTCAAAAATTGTAGGAGGATGGAAATAATATTACATATTGTGGAAAAATGGACTTGGGTGATAAATATACCCCTGACAATACCATAGTATAAACAATCTCGGATAAAAAATGAGATTGTGATATTTTCCTTTACCTTAGGTATGATTTGCTTCATAAGTGTCTGAACCACCAGTATAATGATTAAAATAATTCAACTGACTTATTCTATAATCATAATCATTGTTATGATATCATATATGGTCATATTCTTAGCTTCTTATTAGTAATATTTCATTGCTACTTGTTATTCGGGTGTTGATTACTTTTTGTTCTTATCCGTGTATTGTCAAATAAATTCTTATTCATATCTTAAGGTTATAGATACCAAATTTCATGGTTGGTATTAGTGTAAAATATATCATATTTATTCATTAAATTCATTAATATAATCATAATGTAATGAAGATCATGTTGAACGAGTCACATCACATCGTGGAGATGGTAGGTCGTATGTACGCACGAGCGATGATATCGTCCCCATGATCATGGAATTGTATTGAAGTGTATGTATACTATTTCAGAATCAATATCACTTTACAATAATCATATAAAGTTATTCTCTAAACTATTTTACCCATCCTAGTAAGGTGGTGGTGGAAAATAGATTACACCGCAGCGTGGAGACAGTATTCCATACGTACGCACACACGGTGATTTCGTTTTCCGTAGGATGGATAGCTGGGGAAATAGGGTTGTTTCATAAATAAAATAAAATATCAGTATATGAGTGAATCTGATGTTATTACTTAATAATGAAACAACTAAATATGTAGAAGTAAAAGAATAAATAAAGGTGAATGAATCGGTAATGAACATTACCTCTTCTTTGAAGCGCCTCTTGTTAACCTCCTCTTATGGCACTAAAGATGGCCTTTGAAAAAGACCAGGACTTCTAGGATGTTTCTAGGGAAGTGGAGAAGAGAATATGGCAGGGTTTGGCCAAGCTTGAAGGCTCAAAGCGGTGTGAGGAAGAGATGTAGGAGGTGCCCTTTTATAAGGGAGGAGAGGGGCACATTAAGAAAACATAAAATATTGTTTTATTATAAAGACATATTCAGTTTTAAATAGCTCCAAATTGTTTTTTTATAATCTAAGGTGGGAATGGGTCGACGTACTCTCAACAAATGGGTTTTAGACAAGTTTAGGTTACTATTTTATCCTTATCATTTATATTTAACTATAATTTAAATAATTTAAATTTTATCGTGTCTTCTTATTTTCTTACACTATAATGTTAATAAACATACTATAACAAGCCAAAAGAACCCCAAGTCGTTCATTATTAATATATATATCCTTATCTAAGTCATTTTTCCAATAAATATATTTTTAGGAATAAAATAGCAATTAATAATAATATTTGTTTTAAAAACTATGTTATGTCAATTTTGACACAATTTGGAACTTGATTTTTGTGAAACTCATAACATCATGATTTGTTCGAAAAAAGTAAATTAAATCAATACTAACATGTCATATTAACCTATAAAATTAGTGGAATTCCTAAAAAGTCTCAATTTACATTTATTTGGGTATTCATAACATCAATTATGTTAATATTTCATTAATAAGATAATTATTTCAAAATCATTGTGTCATAAATAAATTAAATTATATAATGTCTAAAAATTATAAATAAAATAACATTATGTAGGAAATATTATGATCTTTCTAATGAATATTTATAGTCGAATTAATCTTATGTACAACCCTATATTAAAAATGATTTATTTATTAAACATTGATTTTAATTGTTTTTACCCTACGTTAAATAAATTAATAATAAATGTCCTAATTTATTTCATGTGGACCTAAATGGTCATATTTTATTTTTAAGGTTGTTTATGGTATAATTAAATTTATGCAATTGAATTAAGACATGTGTTATGGTAATAATAATATCATTTGTATCCATAATTACCCTATTTAATTTTAACCATGGTAAATAAAAGAAAAAAGTAACTATTCACCTAAAATTAATTTTATATTATTGAACCATATTTTACTTGTTGATATTAACCGTGTCTCTCGGATTTTCGAAATTCCACTCAAAGAAGCGGTAAAATTAAATTTAATGTGAATTTGAAAATTCTCCTAGGAGGTGGGTAAAAGACGGATAAAAGTTCAATAAAATTATTATATATATATATAATTATTATAAAATGAATCAATGACTTACTTTGAACTTATATAGGTATTATGTATAAACATTTACCTAAAATAATCTTAAATAATATAAATAATTATTTAAATAAGAAGTCGGGTTTTAAATAAAAACCCAGTGTTTTCACTATTCATCAAAAATTGAAAGTTTTCAGAAAAATACCAAAATTTCACCCTACGCTAATTTCGATATTCTCAATCCAATAACGAAGTCCGTTTTGAAAGAAAAAATTTCAAAAAGTGTGTATTACTATTCATAACGGCTATTTTTATTAATATTTTAATAGCAAATAGTTGTTTAGTGAAACTCGATATTGCGTACAATACAAGCTATCGAGGAAGTTCGCGGTTTTGTGTAAAGGAATCCAAGCTAGTGTTGTGTGTAGTGAAAGATTCATTTGATGATTTATATAACATAAAAACAAAATATTTCTCATAAAATTCTTCGAGTGTTACAAAATATTCCCTAAAAGTATTTTATATGATGTCATTAGTCATTTAATAAAAAATTATGGGCACGACATTCCTTTCATATTATGAGACTCTTTTGCTTTTATAAAGATTCCTGAGTTACACTTTAGGTCCCAAAATTCATGGAATACTTATATATATTTCTATTTTAACTTGTACATATAGAGTACAAATATAAATTACACAGTTATATAAGTACATAACATGAAATTATCAATGTTTTAATAGATTAGGCCGAATCAATTATTGTTGGTTGGCTGCTTTGAGAAACCTGATCCAAACAGGTTAAAAATTATTACTATATAAATTCATTAAACTATATATACATGAAAACTAATAATTTTTATATTTAGGAAATATATTATTCTATAGAAACATTATGTGCTTTCCGGATAAGATTATCTCACACCTAGTACATGACACTATAATAATTGATTAGCTGAACATATATCATGTTTTTATTATTAGGATCATATATTATACATTCGTTTTAAACTCCTTAATTGTAGGATTTAGTATTAGAAAATAGGACTGAGCATGTGTTTATGATTCAATTAGTGATAATGTATTTGTATTTTGTTTACTTATTTACTTTTTTAGTCTTGATAAATAATGTGTATATCATCATATATTTGAATCATATCATGTCCATGAATGATTAATTAATAATTCATTATTTATATTATGTTATTATTATATTCAATGACCTTTATCGTTATTACATATTTGTGTTCATGAAGAATCCATAGTGTATAGTCTCCCAAATGTTTCACATTCATACCCTTGCTTTTAGTCAGAGGCATCTGGCAGACATAGAGGTGATCTTGAGAGTTAGTGGATGACTACATTATAGAAACATTTTAGTGGCACTCAAAGTATAAATATAAACATTTTATGAATTATTTAAAGGTTTATAGCTAGGTTTATTTTATTAATATGCATTAATTTCCACAATGTATGATGCAGTTAGATGTTCTTGGTTACATTTTTCCTAATGGTTGTTGCATAGGATAGGTTTCCTAGAGTACCTGCTTTATATTGTTATTCTAATAATGATTACATAATTCAAAGCCCATGGAGAAGGTGTTGATGGAGTACTAATTTTGTAAAGATGTTAATATTGAGAAACTATGAACTTGTATTGGATTATTCATGGAGTTTATAGAAGTTACTTTTTGAAAAAATAAAATTCAATTAAAAATAATGATAGTGGTTAATTTAAATCTTATAAAAAATTACAAATTGGAATAGTAAAAATGAAATATGTAATTATCTTATCTATTTTAAATTATTTTTTTTATAGGATATCTGATCTCAGATGTGGCAGATGCAATTCTATGCAATGTTAGCACTTTTATATTTTGTCAATTTATATGATTGCCACTAATGTATGTTAGGGAAACTGAAACCCAATAGCCCATGGCATGATGGTTTCTCCAACATCCCAATGAGATAATGAATGGATGACTACCCCCTCTTTCCCATCTCTCTTATCCTAATAGTTATCATTGATAGTACGCATGATGATTATTTTTCCCCTATATTTATGAAGAGGGATTTGAAGACATATGTTTATTTCACAAAACAAAATTAATAGATATCACATCCAAATGATTATTATATCTATGAAATGTATAAGTCTGAATGTCTTGAGGTAATTACTAATTGTATGGGATGTCATGGATTTCAAGTATAATACCTAATGAATGATATATGTTAAATGGTAAATTTTCAATCCCAGAAAATACTTCATTAATATATACATATATGAGAATGGGTTGATGTATGAGGCGATTCTAGTGATTCTATAAAAATGTCTCTTAGGGTTGGTTTATTTTAGAGAGAGATGGCATAAAATGTGTGTGTTAGGATAGAGCTGTAAACTAGTGGGGAAGTAGGAGTGGGGTACCACTGTTGGTTAATTATTCTATCATATGCTATATTTTATGATATACCTATAGAGAGTTGTCCCTTATCATTTTATGAGCATAGAATAATTTTTAGGCTATGAGTTAGTTTCACTAATGTTTACTATGATTTTTTATGGTTTAATTGTATATATCATGAGGTGTTCTGAAAGGAATCCAACTTAGTATATTCTTATTCTCACCCATAAAATATATAAATTATTTATTTTTTTAGATATAGATGGTTGGAGATTGAGCTGGATATTACTTGTTTTCGGGTTTTAGGATATTTTTGTAATTCTTGGTCGATTCCATATTTACCTTTTTAGTTATATAGCTCTAATGTTTGTTTTTATAGTATTGAATAGAAATGTATGTTTTCACTTGAAATATATATATATATATATATATATCTGATTTGATAATGGATAACCTTCTAATCATCCTCTTCCAATTGATCTCTTATAATTATTGCATCACATTTTCTTGTTTATTATTAAATCAGTGCTTGTAACCAATTCATGGATGACTAGAGCTGGTACTCATGTAGTCACAATCTGTCTAATCTCATTTCTATACTATGAATGTTAGAATATGAGGGAAGGTTGTAATTGTAATAATATTTTATCTATTCCGGTAAAGGAAAAATATAGAGTTTGTAGTTAGGAATAAGTGTATTACCTACGATGGTAGGGAAACATCATCAAAAATGTTTAATCATCAATGTAAACAATGGAAAATAACTAGAACATTGGTATTTATGGGCCCCTTTGATATGATGGATGAACCCTTTGTAGTACCTCGAAACACAATAAGATGGGAAGGGTAATTCGGGGTGTCAATGTTTTCATTTAATCTGATGGATATTTTTCCATAGTTGGTAGGAACCTATTAAAAATATCTATAACGGAAGTGTCGAAACCCAACAATCACATGAAACGAAAAGACACAAAAATTTTACTTGGATCACCGCTAAGAACTACGTCCAAGGGAAATAGGCCGACAGTGTGTCGGTTGTACCAAAAACCTAAAATATTCATTAGTTGTGGAGTACTAATGTTTTACAACGTAACATCATTTTATGAACACTGCCTTTATAAGATTTTACGTATAGAACAATTCATCACTTTAATCAATTCCACTGACTCCCCCTTACATAATGCATTAGATGAATGCTCAGTCATTTTTTTTGACTTGAAGGTCACTTCAATTGTAACGCCCCGGTTCCCGGAGCTGCCCAAAGGTTCCTCATACCTGGTTGACCACATTTCCTCAAGCAGATTTTCCCGAATTACATAGACTTCTGATTAGAATCGACTCCCTTGGGTGTGATAGCGGGGAAACTATGCCCTCATTGGAAGAGTAGTGCAGCAAAAATAAATAGATAACAATTACAGAAATAGTGACAATAGCATACAATAGTAAACAACATAAGATTGAAGAAATAAACAACTAGTGATCATCTATAAATGATGCATGATACATATGTCTAGGAAAGTAACCAAACAAGTCACAATGATTGAATGCATTAAAAAACCAATATACAGTTAAAAAATATAAACTATAACAGCATCAAAAGCCTCATATTTTCCAATGCTCTCTATCTCGACAACAATCATGTACCTGAAGTATTAGGGAGCTTTACCATATTTATACCTACAACAATATAATCTGTTTGGGCCTATAAGAATGACCCAAATAGTGAGGGAGATGAATCTCAGTAAATGAACACCCAAAAATTTATTCATAACATTTCATGAATATATATGGTAGTCAATATGAAAAAATAAAGAAATAATCAAGGAAGTACTCCAAATTAAACAATCCAACAGTTCCAATTACATCTGTTAAAATTTATTACTTGAGGGGGCAACAATCATACGTAACCCTTTGGGAAGTACACACAACCAATCCTCTAGGGTTCAACCAATATAACACAAGCAGACTACTATAATTTTCTCAATGTCTAACCACTCTATTTTAACATTTTCACAAACTCTCTACGGTATAACTCACAATCAATTCCCCATATAGCCTCATATCAGTAACTATAGACACTCTGAGGAAGCTCTTGACAACCAATTCCCCCCTTTGGTCTTGCAACGAGGAACTACTGACACTCTGAGGGAGCAGAAATTCCATCCCACATATGGCCTCACAAGGTAAATGTAAACAGACACTCCGGGGAGGCCCCTAGTGTCCATTCCCCCTATGGTTGACTATACCAGGATTCCGCAGCCCTGGGTATGTCAATCGTACCCAAACATTATATGGAAGCACATGTGAACCAATAGAACTGCATTTCTAAACATTTTACAGAATCCCACAACATGTCAGATACAATTCACTCCATCCTAACAATACTAGTCCTGGAAAACAATGCATCCTAAAATGAAAAGTTGACCAAATGGTCAATATCATGAAAACATGGAAAACAAATCCATAGCATGGTAAATAACACTATTTACAATCATAAATCCTCAACTCAATCACACAACGAATAACAGGAAATAACATTGCTAAAACCCAAAAAAAGACAATACCCCGAAAAAGGGTATTGAGAAATTTTGCACATATAACTCGAATATTAACTACAGAATGGAACAAAACACCATCCTCCGCACTGTACGATTGATATACATGAGTCTAAAGGCATGAATTTCCCATGAACACCATATGTCATCAAATATATATAAAACATTCAACCGAGGATATCACCTGAGAGAAGATCAAATAAGAAACGAGGCTCTAGATGAAGAAAGAACTCACAGATTCAATTCCAACACAATCGACGAAGTTCAACTCAGTGAACGGATGACGAGTTAGGGGCTCAAAGAATAATTAGTAGTCTTGTTCGATCTCGGACGAGACAAACCTAGATAATTTTTTTGAATCAGATTTATCCACGGTCTGTTTAATGAAATAACAAAAAATTACATGACATTTTCTTCAATGGTACATGATGTGTACTGTCATTTACTGACCTCCACATTAGGCGGCCTCTAGGTCACCCCATATGGCCATATACTTGGCAGTTACATGGTCAGTACATGGTCACCCTCGGAAACCTAGTACACCATGTGTACTCCTTAAATTTCAAGATTCTCATCTTTTCCAAAAAAAATGAATTACATACCTAAAAAAAGATCTGGGATCAAAAAAACATCCCCCCATAAAAAAACTCATCCCTGAATTTCCATAAGAAGGTGGAATAGAAGAAGAAACCTTGAATTGTTCCGGTCAGTGTGATCGTACATCGGGATTTCTCTACAGAGTCTCATCCTATAATCACGTGTGCATCCATAGAACTTGTATGAGAGGAACAGAGAAGCCTTGGAGAACCTTCACTCTGTGATAAAAAATCCAAATATTATGCTCCTCAAGTGATGCATCCACCTATAGCTCAACCTCCTCATGTTGAAAAACATGAGGCATGACTATGATGTAACATCGTAGCTGAGAAACATGGAATACATCGTACATAGCTTGGTACCACAGTGGAAACTGAAACTGATCGGAAACTAGACCGACTCTTTCAAAAACCTCAAATGGTCCGCATATCAAAGAAAAAGATTGACCTGTATCTTGATCCTCATATTTCCTATCCCCGGTGTGACATGTAGGAAAACCCAATCTCTGGCCTATAACACCTCAGGTCATTATTTTCAGTCAGCATAATACTTTTTTTGTGAATATTCAGTATCCATCCTCTTCTAAATCAACTCTATCTTCTCTACGGTCTCCTGGAAAAGATGAGGTCCTAGTATAGCTGCCTCTCCTCATTATATCCAACATAGTGTTGATCGAAATGGCCTATCATACAAACCATCATAAGGTTCTATATGAATATTTGGGTGAAAACTATTACTGTAGGAAAACACCACAAGAGTAATGTGCTTCTCCCAAGAACAACCAAAATCTAGGATGCATGTTTGAAGCATGTCCTCCAGCACCTGAATCGTATGCTCAGACTGGACATCATTATGATGGTGGTATGTTTAACTCAGAAGTACATGTGTACCTAATTCCCTCTGTTGTCCCTTCCAGACCTAAGATGTATAATGTGCATCCCTTTCTGAAACAATGAAGTGTGAAACCCCATGTAGATGTACAATCTCTCAGATGTACATACTTCCCAACTCATCAACACTAAGGGTATCCTTGATCGGCAAGAAGTGAGCATCCATCATGAGTCTATCAATGAAAAACTAAACTGCATCATTCCCTCGAGGTGACATCATCAAAACTATCATTAAAGGCATCGTGACATCATTCCACTTCCACTCGAGAATAGGAAACTACTACAAAAGTCCCACTACTCGCTGATGCTCTGCCTTCAACTATTGATAGGTGCAACACCTCATGATAATCCCAAAAACTTCTCTCTTCATTCATGGCCTCTGATATTAATGGTGTAGATCTCCATTCAAATTGGTGACACCAGGAAGATCTTCCCAAACCGAGGAATGAATTTCCCACATCATCTCCTTGAATTTGTCTATTGGCACCCATATATGTCTATGAAAATGTGATATCTCACCATCTCTGATGGTCTATCCAGGAATAGGTTCCTATCCCAAAACACTTTCCCATTGGGTTAGGCCTTCAGAATCTGAAAGATGGCTCATTCACACTCGATCATGTGGAGTGGAGCTTACAATTACATAAGAAAGGAACGTCTTCCCCTATCTATCATGCACCTTAAAATTCATCTCATGGAATGGATACAGAAGAAACCACTCACTGATGACCCCTTGAATTTCTTTTATTTGTGTCGTCCTTCTCAATTCATCATCAAATACGTTGCCTTTACCCGGAATATTGGAAAGCTAATATTCAAAATATTGACGGTACTCAACCCACATTTGATGTCTAAAAGTAAAATCAATCTCGAAAAAGATATAATTGTGATTTTTCTGGTTTGTGAAAAAAATGCTCTACCAACAAATAATTTTTCCGATAGCGTAAAGCATGAAGGACTACATACAACTCATGATCGTGCATTGGTGATTCTTCCCATGTGGCCTCAACTACCAGGACTCGTATGCAACACATCCACCTCCCTGCCTAAGAACTACTACCAGCCCAATACATAAATCATCAATGTAAACATTATTACTCATTCATGGATTAGTATAAACTAGTATCAATGTTAAAGTCAACTTCAATTTAAGATTCTAAATGGATAACTCACAAGAATCTGACCACATGTACTTCACACACTTCTTAGTCATGCCTGTCAGTGGCATTTCTAAGCATGAAAATTACTCTATGAAATTTCTGTAGTAACCAGCCATCCCCAGAAAAATCCACACCTCAAATACATTCTTCAACTGATTCTAGAATACTACCACTCTCAAATTTTTTACGTTGATTGACACTCCTGTCTCTAAGATAACATGACCCAAGATGTGAATTTGGTCTATCTAAAAGTGACATTTTGAGAGAAAATAATATAACTGATGCTCTCTCAATGTACTCTAAACGATCTTAAGATATATGGAATGGTCGTGTCGAGTGTGAGAGTACACCAAAATATCATCCATGAAGACTACCATGAAATAATCCACCTATGGATGGAAAACTTGGTTCACTAGTGCCCTGAAAACTGCAGGCACGTTCGTGAGACCGAAAAGCATAACCACATACTCGTATAGACCATACATGCTTCGAATGTCTATAAAATGTATATCTGATGGTCTAATGTGAAACTGATGATAACCAGATTTGATGTCAATATTAGAGAACACCCGGGCTCCTTGAAGGTGATCAAAGAGATTATCAATCATCAGCCAGGGATATCAGTTCTTGACCGTCAACTATTTCAACATCCGATAATCCACACAAAGTCTGAGGGTACGATCCACATTCTTCGCAAACAAGACAGGAAACCCACAAGGACAAGAACTGGGTTGGATGAAACCCTTTCCGTGTAACTCTTATAACTACTTCTTGATCCCCTTTATCTCTAGTGTAGCCATCCTTTAAGGATTAGTGGACACAATTGCCTCTCCAGGATCATGCTAGAGATAAAATTCCACCACTCACTACAGAGGAAAACTTGAAAAGTAATCCGGAAATACATCCCTAAAATGATCAACCACTAAATGGAATTTCAATTGTGAAGTCCCCTGGTCATCCAAATAGAGACTTGAAATCTGGGCAATAACTCCTCCCAACCTAAGATGCTCAGATCTTACTATGATCACATGGACATCCCATTCACCTTTGTATAAAAACAAACCACCCTCTGGTGATGTGATACTCACCATATAGCGATAATAGTTGACGACTGTATGGAAGGTAAATAACTAGTCTATTCTGAGAAGGACTTCATATCCAATAATCTCTAGGACATAGAGTTCCCATTAGAAGTGACACCCACCAAACTCTAGAGGGAACTCCTTGCACTGACGTACAATAGTCTTCCATTATCTCAACAAAGTGTCCAACATCAAGACATCAGTAGAAGAAAAGATACAATTCCCAAGGCTCTCCAATATAGAAAAATATATGAAACAATGGGAATCACCTACATTAAAAAGTAAATAACCTAAAATTGAGGCAACTAGAATTGTATCATGAATAGTAGAGGGTTCCAGATCCTGCTCCTACTGGGTCTTCTCCACTGCAATAGTCTAGCCAGTACCGTGTCTCTAAGTCTTTGCAAGACCACCAAGATCTTATCCACCGTGTAGTCACTAAAATCCTGCTGAATGGATACCATGACCTTGACATCCCCCTCATCCTCGACGGAAGGAAGAACTCTAGTTCTTAGACTGATGATAATGTGGTGGTCCTGATCCTGAACATGGAGTCATTGATGAACTCCTATCACCTGCTGCTGGTGAGAAGAACTGATAGAAATGCCGAAGATGTCACATCATGCCCCATGATCAGCACTCTAATGGGTGTCTCGGGCAATGTGGCCTCTTCTGTCTACTCTTCCTTCACTGATAGCACACCACCTGGCTACGAGAAGAAGTATCTCATATACTACTATCTCCATGAATAGACTCCCAGCGGAACTTCCTTCTGTCAGTCTAAGGGGTACCATCTCTGGATGTCGAACCGCCCTGGATCACTGCTCTGTAATCCCTCAGATTGTTTGCTGTGATATGTGCATGGTTGAGTATAGAGATAATGGAAGTCACACTGAAGATGTTCCCCTGAGATATGAGGTTGTGCATGTGACCATCCTCAAGCTTCCTATCCACAAATAACTAATCTCCCCCTACATTTGGTGTGAAGTTATAGAGCTCTGTGAAGCGAGAAGATTAATCCATGTTGGAAAGCGTACAATATTCCAGACTTATGAACTCTCAGGATCGCTCGACCCTCAATGACTCCGAGTAGAAATAATCGTACAAGGAATTCTGGAACTCATCCCATGCCATGACATGCTGTTGTCCTTCCTCTGAGATCACATCCCAACTTCTCATGGTAGAGTCCCAAAGCATATACATAGTGAGCTTCTCCCTCCTCTCTGGAGGGGTCTCCAGATGCCTGATGATAGATATTATGGCTTCCAACCAGGACTCTGAAGCATAAGGTCCTCCATCCCCTGTAAAGGTGGGAGGATGCTGCTGCTAGAAACCCCTTGTATTCTCTACCATAGAAGGGGAAGCATGTGGAACTACATAGAAGGTATGCATGAATATTAGGAATCCCTCTCGGAATTGTGCATCGACACCTGTATCCGGGATAATTGTGGGTCCCAAAACTGGCATGAATGGAGGATCTGTTGGATGTTCTTTGTCTACCATGTCTCGTGTCTGATCACTAACCTATAACTAGAATAGAATCATGGGAAGTATGAGTGGAATTACTATTCAAGTTCAAGTGTACACATAGTTAATGATTATAAGGGACTGAAACATATAAGTGAAATAAGTGAACATGAGAAGGAAAGCATTCAATATTTCCAAGATGTGGATACATGGTGTGTAAAAATCATACATTACATTTTTACCTTAGGATTTCACATTATTGTGTACTCCGGCCAACTCTGGTCACGTAACACCCCATATACACAACGTGTTCTCCCAAGGCACTGTGTGTACATGAATCGTGTCCCCCTTCAGAGTTCTTCTACATGACTAACCCACACAGTTCTCATATAGAAATACTACATGGAATATTATTTCCATACATGGTGTGTACTAGATGATCTTCACATAGCCATGTTTTTAATCAAATGGATGGTTACATAGATGACTCTTTAGGGCGTGTTTGTGCCATACACGATGTGTACAAAATACCCATTATCCACCCGTGTTGTTGGTCACACGACCGGACACATGGTCTACACAAAATGACATGAATATCTGGTACATGGAGTGTGCTACCAAGGATTACTCAACCCCGTGTCTTCACCCTCACAGTAAGTCACATGGTTAAGGATTACATTGCATTGGCATGTAGTTCACAGTGTGTACTTATGATCAGTTTTTCCTTCTCGAATAGAAGGATACATTGCATGTATATACCATTACAGACTATATATGCTGATTTTTTTCAGACATTAAGCCTCAAAAACTACTCTGAAAACCAGAAAAACAATGAAACGTACATTAATGTTCCAAATTCTAATTCATGAGGGCACATACTCCCATCAAATCAAAGGTTGGCATCTTCAACATGTCATATAGAAGCATAACAATGCAATGACAAACCAAATTTCGATAAGGAGGGCCCATAACACTACAATGACCAATGTTTGGAGTTCATTCAAGTGAAAATTAAATGTTAGAATGACCATATCAAATATAATATATCATATCAACACTTCTATCACAACATCATGCATATCTAGAACAACATCTATAACATCAACAATCAATAAATAATGCACCCTAAATGGAATGGCTAGAATTCATGTGGTGTGATCTCTACAATGTTCTTATATAATGCATGAGATGGAATTCCCTCATCTCATCGAGTTGAAATTGAAATAGAACCTCAATAATATCAACAATAACATCACAAAACATGTGAATCACCCAACGATAAAATAAAATCAAATGTAATTATTGAAATACTAGAAACATTTAAATATACGAGGAGAATGGGATATTCCTTATATAAAGGATATCTACTCTTAGACATATATTATTACCAAATACCTATTCCTTAATATCCCTATATATAGGCTCCAGATAGTATGTCAAGATGAAAATAAAACCTCTTATACTACTGTGTATTTTCACGGTTCTCGGAGACGCAAGAGGGGCCCCATAGCTGGTTGGTCAAATGGCCTCAAGCGAAATTCCCCAAATGCCAGAGGCGGCCGACTTGTAGTGGGGCCCAGAGGTGTGATAGTATGGGAACTACGCCCTAATTGGCAGAGTAATGCAGTAGAAATAAAAAAATTATAATCGAGGAAATAGTGATAATAGCATACAACAGTACACAATGTAATACTGATGATATAAACTACTAGAGCTCATCAATAAATGATGTATGATACATATGTATAGAAAATCATCCAAAAAAGTCATAATGTTAGAATACATTACTAATCCAGCGTAAAAAGAAAAAAAATAAACTATAACAGTTTTGCAAGCCTCATCTTGGTCCCATGCCCTCATGTTCTAGAATAATCATGTACCTAATGAAGAAGGGATCTATCCCTTATCTAGACATACAACAATATAGTCTGTTTTGGCCCAAAATCATGACCCAAAAATGGTGTGAGAATATTCCTAGTAGGTAACTAGCCAATGATTTGTTCCTAATAGTCAGTAAATATATATGGCAGACAATATGAAAAATGAAACAACAAAAAAAGATGTACTCAAAAAATAAAGTATCCTAATATTATAATTACTTCAATTTTAATTCATTAGTTAAGAACCCAATAGTAATAAGTAATCCTATTGTATGTAATCACATCCTATCCCATCTGGTTCAACCAATGAAACACATGAAGCCCTCTTGGATGTACTCACAGTCTAACCCCTCTGGTTCAGCCTTAGTGAAGACTCTTTGAAGAAACACTCACTGTCAATTCCACCAATAGTCTAATATCATTAACTATAGACTCTCTAAGTATGCACTCAACATCCAATTCCCCCATGTGGTCTCACAACATTGATCTAAAAACACTCTGAGGGATCACAAAGTCAACCACCATATGGTCTCACAATGTAAAAGTAAACTGATAGTATGGGGAAGCCCTCAACGTCCATTCCCTCTATGGTCTACTACACTAGGTTACCAGATCCCTTTGTAAGTTAATCATGTACCAATGGTATATGGCATCCAATGTAAACCTCATAATATACTTGGAGAAATTGTCTACAGTATCCCAGAGTATGTCAGATAAACGTTACTCAATCTAAACAATACTAGGGATTGAAAATTAAGTAGCCTAATAGGAAAAGGTAGACCAAATATTCAATATCAAAATAACACGGGAAAAACATCCATAACAAGGTAAATTACCCTATTTAAAATCATAAATCTTCAACTCAAGCACAAAGGCATATCCACCAGTAACATGGCTAAAAACCATAAACATGCACTACCCCAAACATGGGTATTGATCACTTTTGTAGATATAAGTCAATGATTAAATACATAAAGGAAAAAACCACCTACCTCAGCATTGAATTATTGTTATATGTGAGACTCAGGCCATGAATAACCCTATAATGTCGTAGATCTACAAAAATTAATAAATTGTTCAACAAAGGATACCTAACGAGAGAGGAGAAAACAAGGAACGAGGCTATAGATGAAGGAAGAACTCATTGATTTGATTCCAGCACAACCGATGGTGTTAGATTCAGAGAATAGAACAAGAGTCAGGGGATCAAAGAAGAATTGACAGTCTTGTTCACTCTTGGATGATATGGAGATAGAAGATGATTTTTTTATTGCGAACGAGATGCGACCCTGGTACGTTTAATGAAATAAAAAGAAAGTACATTGTTTGTTTTTTATTGTAACACGTCATGTAATTTCATTAATCAACCTTCACTTTAGGAGGTCTCCATGTCACCCCACATGGCCATGTACTCATCCCTTACATGGTCAGTAAATTATCAACTATGACAATAGGGTACATGACATGTACTCTAAAGTATTAGTGTTTAGTCCTTAAATTTACAGATTCTCCTCTTTTCCTAAAAAACAAAAAAAATGAATGAAATACCTAAAAATGAAAATCCATGATCTTACATCAATGGTTTAGCATTGGGTCATAAATCATTAACTATAAATTGAAGCTACTTTTAAGTCTAATTTTCACTAATGGATTAAATTTACTTTCCTACACACTAGTGGGTTATGGAAACTACATTCTCAAAATTGTTAGGTCATTTCTCAGGATTACTTGGTTTTGTTGGCTACCACCTTACCTCCTTTACATACTATGTATCTGTTAAGGTTTTTTGTTCACATATATATGAACCACCTCTATGTTCTGAATCCACAAACATTCTCAAAAACTACCTTAATGAACTACCTTCACGTTCTGGCTTCATCCACTACTACTTCACGACCCACAAGAGCTCCACATACCACATTGGTTTCTCCTCTATAGACATTCATGTTATATGGACCATGATCATATACTGGAAACCAAACACTATTACATGAACAATTTTTTTCCATGTGGATCACCTCTTCCTATGTAGTGTTTCCGTCCCACAAACAACAATAGAATTCATCAAATTCCTCTTTGATTTATTAATCATAATCATGTAACTAAATGAATGGGATTTCAGATCCGTATATAGAAAAAAATGAATCTTAAATATCCTTTAATCCATGATTTACTAAATCTCTTATTTGGTAAATAATCTAAAATGTATTGATCCTATCCCGCAGACCACAAAATTCCCATCAACATCTAGCCATCTGTGCACTACACACCTTTTCCCACACACCTTCCCCAGAAACTATTTTTTAGTTCCATGAACCGATCTTCATATTATCCCATCTATCTTGCACATTTTCTACAAGATGAAACTGGACATTGTTCTTGGTCCATGTCTCTGGATACATAATTATGTACCTTTTTTTGAAATTGTTCCCCAATTTTCATGTCATACATTCATATTATCAAATTCTATATTTGCAGGCCCTAAAATAGGAAAACACTAGGAAACAATGACACCATCAATAATAATTTTAGCCTAAATCGTATGACCACATTCCTTGAAAACTCCCTTGTCATCTATGTGCAGATTAACAACAAACACAAACCAGGATCCATTATTTTCAACGAACATCCTTGGGTTCAACAATCACCCCTTTGGGGTTTCTTGGAATATCTTGTTAAATTCACTAAATCACTATCCACAATTAGAAAATAAATATTCAAGAAACAAATCATCCATCACACAAAGTCTACATGAGTAGTGCTAAGTGTAGAAAACAATATAGACGACCTAAATTTAGTTCTCATGTTTTTATTTTATCCTCCAAAATTTAAATTTTGACTTTGTCTATTCTCCATTACTACTATATCAAGAAAGTAAATAAATTATCTCTCTTCCTTTTGTTTATGAATTTCTACAATCTCCCCCTTTGTAAATAAACCCAAAAAAACAAAATGTTTACTTGTAGAGCTCAATAACATGACTCTTCGATCGTATCTCTCCATTAATCCTTTTCACATCTAAAAATATATTAAAACTCTTAAATCAACTGGGGAGAGGGTAGTTATATAACATCATAATATACTGGGTGGTAGTTGAACACAGTTTTTCACCAATTCTTATTAAACACAACTGATAAATATGGCTTGGTCATTAGGACATCCACCTGATCATTTGTTCCAACATTACGCATTTTAATCATGACATGGTCCAATTTTTCCTTGATTAAGTGATATATGATTAAAATGTTTTTCACATGAGAATGGAAAACATGATTCTTCATAAGATCTAATATAATATTGTTATCATATTGAATCACCATTTATTGTTTCACCTCTTCACAATATCAGTCATTTGTTACTTCATCCAGAGTAGTTGAGTGCATGCCTTTGTATTGGAGATATATTCAGCTTTAGTAATACTGAGATGTGTTCTTTTTTCTATCTAAATTTACCACCCCATATATTTTGTCTCAATATAGAATTCTCCACCACTAGAGGTCTTTCTATCAGTGACATCTCTTGAACATTAAGCATCATAAAATGCAGATAGTTTATAATCTCTTCTTGTAGAAATATAGAACCCCTAATTATGGGTATCTTGAATATACCTCGTGATTCTTTTCACTAATACCATATGTTCTTCCATTGTATTACTATGAAAATAGGCCACCAAAAATTTTTCAATGAAAATATAGGGCTATGTTACTGTTAGGTATAATAGTAATATAATTATTTTCCTATAGATTGTTTAATCTATAAATGTTCCATGTTTATTTTTTCCCTATTTTTTTCTAACCACATTTAGAGTCGACATTATATTGGAGTCTTGAATATTAAATTTCATTAGTAACTATACAACATAATTTTCCCAATAAATAATAATGTAATTTTTCTTTTGTAACACTTTTATTCCCATGAAGTATGTGATTTCACAAATCATAGACATTTCAAATTCTGATTTCAAGTGATTTTCAAATTCATCCACTAATCCCTATCCACTTCCACTAATAATAACATCATTAACATATACAAGCACCATGAATTTATTTTCATATAATTATTCACATAGAGATTGTGAAACAATCCTAATATTTTAGATTCGGTCTTCCTCAGAGATGAATCCAGTCATCAGTATTAGGATTGTGGATCCTGCTTCAGACCATAAACCACCTTCTTTAATCTTCATACTTTCGTTTCATCATTACGAAAAAGAAACCCCCCCGTTGGTTTAATATAGACTTATTTATTGAAATCGATTTATGAATTATATCTTAACATCCATTTGATACAATTTATATCCTCATTCAATTTCCATTGAAATAAATAGCATTATTGACTACAGTATATCCACCAGAGAAAATGATTCTTCAACATTGACGCTTAAAATCTGTAAATTCCATTTACACACTTGTCACACCATTTTTATGATCACATAAACTTGATCATTGAATTTATTCTATATAATATACTTTTTACCAATCCCATTGTGATTTTTATGTCTCTAAACTAAATCCCATATTTCATTGTTGTCAATCTGATCCATCACTTCATTCATGGAATTAACCAGTGACTGAAACATTACAGCTTCTATAAATGTGGACGGTTCTATAACTAATATGAATACATAGTGATCATTATTCATTCATTATACTTTTTTTGGTTGGTGTACACTAATCCTAGATGATTTTTGATTGATCAATCTTTACTCTTCAAATTCTCTATTGAGGTTAAACTAAATTTTACCCATCAATGGATTCCTATTCTAATTATTCTTCAATGTCAACATCATGTTCTAACTCCTATGAGTTTTTTACGCCATCCTAAACTTCTACATTTAGATATGATATATGTTATTATTATTATTCATTTTCAATCACATCATTATTCGAAATCATTGAGGCATTTTATGTTTTAACTTCAATGATCATTACATAATTGATTTCCACCATTTTTTCAGGACACCTATTGATGAATTTGTAAGTTATGTTATTCATTGAATATCCCTGGAATATTGCTACATCTATGAAGTCCCCATAATTTTAATAAATATTTCATTATTTATAATTAAATATTTACTTCCAAAAACATAGATGTACTTCAATGTGGGCTTTCATCCATGCCCCAACTGAAAGGGGTTCTTGGTTTTGTCTATGTAAATCCCTATTTGATTTTGAATATATAATGCATGTTGAATGTTTTAATTATAATAATGGAAAGAGATATGGATCTCAATTAATGTTGTTCTTGATATACTTATCAGCTATCGATTCCAATACTCAACAACTCCAATTTTAGGTGCAGTTCTAATAGAAGTCACCTGATGTTTGATGCTGGGTTTCAATAGACAATCTTAAAACTCATTTATGGTATATAATCCACCATTTTTGAACCATAGAACATTGATTTTACCTCCATTATCACCTTTTCTAATTAGGTGATAAGTGTTCAGTCAATCAAGAACTACCCATTTCCAATAAATAACCATTGTACATGCCATTCTATTGTAATCATCTATGAAATGAACAATGTACCTTTCTTGATGAGTTTCGATAACATTTATCAAGCCACATACATCTGTGTGAAGATAACCAAGAATATTTTATGCCCTTTTATTCTATGGCTGATTGGAACAGAAGACCATCATTCCATATATGCATGCATCACAAGACATTTCTCGTTCATAATTATGGATGGGATTATCCCTGAAAATCACCATCTTTGATATATTTTCCATGTTTTCATTATTGATGTGTCCCAAATCATCGACTCCATAAGGTTATTTTCTTTTTGAAATGACATGTAACAAATAATTTCATTACAATCATCCTTATAGATGTTTCTTTATGTTTTACTTCCATTTATGAGGTAATTCCATATCGTTCCCTCTATAGACATTCCCTTTTTATTGAAAGTCACCATAAGTCCTCAGTAATGATGTTCACTTATAATAAGGATATTGTGATGCAAACCTTCCATGTAAAGAACATCAGTCTTTTTCTCCTCTCCATTTTCATGTTCAGTACTCCCACATCCATTGATATTCAACACACTATCATTACTAAACCATACTATTCTATCGACCCTTGCCATAAATTTTTTTAATAACTTATAATTACTAATCCTATTGGATGATAGTTTTATATTAAGGATCCAGGTACTATTGTTCCTTGTAGATTTGACAGAAACATCCTCAAGGTTCGAGTTTTCAATTTTCTAATTTTCATTCCTTGAAATTGTGGAATGAGTGTAGGATACAAATGTCCCTTCAATTATCTCTTCCATATGAAATGGTTCATCATATTTGTACACAAATTACAAAGGATAAAACCTATTTAAAATAGCCAGACCATCTGGTCGCCTTCTATATACCTATCTCTGAGAATTTTAAAAATTTGTCCTATAATGCCTCTATCTGCAATATATAGTTTGACACCCAAAGTATGCTCTATGAAAAAAATATCCAAATAATATATTTGTTCAATAAGTAGTCGGATATAAATATGTTCTACATAATTGAACTCATATATTTTCCCCATTAATATAGATCATTTTCTCTTCAATATATGAAATGGTATTGCCCCGATAGACACATAATTGACATTTTATCAGTGGAAATGTATTCTCATAATGATTCCTTCTCATGTATCCTTACATAGGAAATTTTTTTGGATACCTATCATTCCTAGAAAAATGAGAATTTTCTTCCATTCTTCTTTCACAATGAATTGGGGATTTCATTTTCCGGACATCATGTGACTTTTTATCATGACCCACTATCAACATTCATTTATTCTATTCACATTCATTTGTAGAATTTTATGTTTTGGAATCACAACTAATTATCCTATTTCCCACGCATATGGGTATTTGGCCATTAGAAATATTATCAACTCCATCATTAACTTTCTAAAACATTTAAAGAAACTCATCAAATATTAATTTTCCAAATTTTATTTTATTATTTTATTATTTTGAATTTGAATCACTTTTGTTTTTACTCTAATGAGTAACAACATCTTCATCAAGTCCCAATTTGATTTTGAACTTATCAACTATTCTTGAAGTTGGGACATTAATGAACTTAAAGATTTCTTCAATTTGGAGTTTCAGTTCCACTACATATCTTGTGAGTTAAAGGATTGAATACTTTACATTCATTAGTTTTTCCGATCATTCAATTTCAGCTTCATGTTGATCAATATAATATGATGAATCATCAACAGTTTCATGCCACTTATTTAATCTCTTACATTTATTATCCATCATAAAATAAGAATACTAAATATTAAACATGGTATCATCATTAGTTTTCAACTGATTATTAGTAACATTATATTTTGACATTTATCATTTTATAATTGTAGCCATCATAGATGCATGGTTTCAAAAAATAAATTATTCTTCCTCTAAAATAAATAATCCATTATTATCCTTTTCTTCATTGTCGAAAAAAATCATTTATTGTGATTTAATTTTAGATTTGAAGTCCTGCTTTTTGAGAATTATTTTTTGAGGATTCTGAATGACACCGGCTTTACATTTTTTATAATCGATCATTTTTTGTCATGGAGAGGCAATGTTTCCAACTATTCTTCAACGAAAATAAGAAAAAGGTAACATTCCTTCAAAATATCCTTTTCAACTCTTCAACTTCTTTTAAATAAGATAAATAATATCTTTTTACTCATCATAAATGTCCCTAATATCTTCTAAAATTTCTAGTTTTCCCATGGCGTTGAATTCCATTTCATTACTCACACGAGTCTTAGCATATTCCAGTTTTCCACTCAACTCATTTTCCATGAAGCTACTCAACAAATCATCTAGATTTAGTTAATAGAGACTGAATTCTTCATGATATACACATTTTAATTTTTATGGGGTGTATGTCTTCTCAGGATTTACATTACATTATCAATGTCTTTGATCTCTTCACCAAGACCATTAATTACACACACAACTTCATAAATTCGATTTAAGAAATAGTCTGCATTTTCATTAGGGTTTATCTTCGTATCATCATACCTATTATGTAAAATTTGGAGATTTTCCTCCTTCACATTACTAGATCCTTCATACATATTTTAATGTTTCTGCCTTTTTGACATAGAATATGTTCTACTCATTACTTTTAGATAGATCTAATCATAAAGAGCATCAATGAGAACATTTTGTGCTTTAGTGTCTGCAACATGCATTTTCCTATCCTTATAAGTCATTGAATTCCCTTTAGGATTAGTGATTTTTGTTCCTTGAATAGTAGCAAATTGGAATTCCAATACTAGAGATCATAGATGAGATCTCATCTGGTTCGTCCAATTCTAATATTGCATCCATCAAAAAGGAGGACTCCCCTAACATTAACTGTAATCTCTAAGAGATCAAAAGATAGATTTTACATGGGAAACCACAACTCCCTTATACCACATGAAGGACCCTAGAACACCATGATAGGGGAGGGTGAATCAAGGTGACAACTTTTTATTTTAAATGGATGGTTCTTGTTCCAACTTTTGTTAAAACATGACATACATGTATTTAGAGGATGTAAAGAAATCAAACAATAAAATGTTAGATATTAAACAAAAATATTATAGGGTTCACCACTATGTGCAATGTCCAACGATCATACCCTGATAGCGTGTCATTCATACACAAAAACATTAATTTTCTCATGTTTTGGATTACAAAAGTTTAACCTAATCACTCAATTCTAGTTGCACTACCTTTATAATATTTTATGGGTATCACACTATATCCCTTGGATAACTCACACAGACTGCCCCTTTCACATTGTGTTGGAATAATCCTATCTTATTTTATCTACTTGAAGGTCACTTCAATGGTTTTGTATTATATCTTCCATCCCAAAATATAAATGGATGCTATGTTGAAGTCTTGTTTTCACTCAAAAATGAAATTTACATTCCTGCACATTTGTAGGTTTTGGAAACTAATTTCAGAAAATAATATGGTCACTTTTCAAGCCTCCATAGGAGTGATTCTTACCACCTTGCCTCTTATGCATACATAGTAGTTGGTATGGCTCACAGATTGCCTCTCCATGAACTTCCTTTGTGTTTCATCTCAGAAAAATTCCTTGGAAATATTCCATCGAAAAATACCTTAATGTTGTTCATTCATCCACTCATACTGAACGTAGCACAAGAGCTCCGCCTATTGCCCATGTTTCTACTCCAAAGACTGCCTTGCTCTACATACCATGTTATTCATCTACCAACCACACTATCTTCGAAGAACTATTTTCTCCCCTGCAGATCACATCATCCTATGAGGTGTTTCCTTCTAAAATTGGATCTAGATTCTCTAAATTCCTCTCAAGTTTGAATATCTCAATCCCATAACTAATTGATGGGGATTACTACTCCTTATATTAAAAAAATGGATTCGAAAAATATGATAATACTATATGTAAAAAATCAATGATATGGTATTCCCTCCATCACATATCGATCCTATTTCACAATCCACAACAATCCCAAGAACCTCTACAATTTTATGTACTATATTCCTGCAACTGCACACCTTCCACCATGAACTAATTTTTTGGATCTGAGAACCACTCCACATTTCTTCCCCTCTTTCTCACATGATGTCTACGAACTAATTCTGGACAAGGTACGTAGTCCTTCTCCTAGGCTATGTGGTTCACCCCCTTTGCTAAACTCCCTTCTAATTCTTCATGATATACATTCCTATGAAACATTTCTTGATTTTGATGCCCAAAAATTGGAAAAAAAATGGAAAACAGCGCCACCTTCAATACTACTGTAATTTTCAATCATAAGACCACATTCTCTACAAACACCCAGGTAATCCATGTGTAGTTTGAAATCAAACACAAACCTAACTCCATTATTAACTACAAAAAACATTGGGTCCTATACCTTTATATTTATATGTCATACTAAATTAAGTGATCGTCTTATATAGAATTGAACCATGAAATTATCATACAACATTCTTCTATTCTTCTATGTTTGAAATGGGTAGACCTTGGGATAATGTAAAACATTAATCATGTTGAGAAATAAATAAATAAATAAATAATTTCAAATATTGAATATTATAATTTTTTATCTCAAATGGTTCTTTTATTATTCTAGTATGCATCAATGTTTAATTCCTCTTCATATTTTCACTGAATATGTTAAGAGATATTTATCCAAAAAATCACTTCTATGTAGAGGTCACCAACCACTGTTGGAGGAGGTAACATAAAGAATATTAGTTCTAGATTCTGTAAGTGTTGGGGGTCTATTTAAGATTAACTCAAAGAAATTATTTGTAATAGGATGATAAGAGATTTAGTTTGATCCATTTTTTGATTGGATAACATGGTATCATTAGATGTGACGATGTTTCATAGAGCAATGAGGTTGGTGTCATTCTTGTTATTTAGGGATTCGGAGGATTCAATTATCTTGTGGGAGACATTGCATGAAAACATCCATGAATATTTTCATTTTCCACCAATGAAGGAATATATATTCTAGGAGTTTCTTACCCTTCAAAAATAGATTTATTTTCTGTGAGAGATATGATGTCAATTCTATAAGATTCTACTGCATGCTTCGAACATGTTTCAGAATGAGGTGGATAGGTTGAGATGTTATTTAAGAGTATTTGTATATAGAAATTTCGGTTCATCTCACCCAGTTCATGATGAATTTTATCTTATGGTTCTAGTGAAGAAAGTGGTTTTTAAGAGGATATTGTATAGAAAAATATCATCATGAGAGGGGAGTTAGAAGGGTTCCTAAAAATGAATAACTATATTTTGAGGTTTTTAACATCCTAGTTAGAAGAACTTTCCATCCGCCGAGGGTAGGTCCCATCCCTCATCATCTTTTTTATCTTGGATAATAGGATCTCATTCTCATACAAAATGATCAAATGAGTGTTTTTTGTAGAGGTTGAGGTCATCAACATATAGTGTGTCTAACCATTCTGGGCATTTAGAATGTTTTTTTGTGTTTGTCTTTAGGTTCATCTATTAAGGTAGTTTCTTCTGAGTTTGAAAATTTTGATAGTTCCTATTTTTGATTAGTATAGAAGAGAATGTGTGGGAATAATATAGCTTTACAATTCCCCACATTCAAAAGGAGAATATCATGGCCATGGAGATGGTCATTAGCATGGTAAAAAAGGTTATGGGGTAGATCATATTTAGATTCTCAATTTTGTGTTTCCTGTGATATGCGATCCAAAAATCTCTTGAAAAAACCATGATTTTTTCTAAAAGGATGCTATATTTTTTTATTATAGATTGTAAAATCATTTATATCACCTTTCCTTATAGATTCATTGGGAGATGAGATTGATAGTATTCTGAATTCTTTGTCGTCGTCTATGCTAGTTTGAGGTCGAGATGACTTCTATTAAAAATGTAGAGACTGTAAGCAAGTGTTTGGGTAGCACCACTCATGGGGATATTTAGTATCAATACTGATTCAAATATATTATATCATCATCAATATGGATTTTAAAATTTTATTTAGAAAATAATGGATTTATTTAAGAGTTTTTTTGCATTTTAGGATGGTCATGGAAATACATTTGTGATCATTAGAGAAAGATAACCTTATAAGGGTCAAATTTATAATCCATATTTTATTTCGTTAATGGATGATTTGATGTTGATATCATAGATGGTTCGACCAATGTTGTTTCAAAGGGTGTTTAATGAGTAACCAAATGCATTTCTAGAGGATGTAAAAGAGTTACCCCTCATTCGGGATAAAGCTACAACTAGACAAGTTTCATGTCTAAATGTCTCAATATAGGATAACACCATTTGAGTTGTATGATATGTGAGTATTTCATGATGGTATATTATAGGGATTGTTTTCGTACTGAGTGTGTCATCGTGGGGTGAACCAATTTAGTTAATGAAAAAGTTTGAGGTTAGTTCTCATCTTTGAATCTATTATCCTTAGTTAAATTAGGTTGTGTTGTGGAACCTCTATCATATTTCATAGATTGATGATTTATTCGATCAACTAAAACAAGAATTTTGGATGTTAAAAATAGGTTTGTATTCATGATATCATCAAATGAGTTTGATATATGAGGATATCCTAAAGACTAATTTTCATTATCTTTAAGGGAATTACATGTTATGTTTTGTTTCATTCGGTGTGTTGAATGATCCATCCTGAATCAGGGGTTTGATGAGTGTAGTGTTCAATGAGTTACTAGATAAGTTAATTGTGGTTTACATTGATGTAATCTTCATGTACAATTCATATGTGGTTGATCATGCTAAGCATCTGTGTGTTATTTTTCCAGTTCATTATTATGAGTATTTTTTAGGGATGCTTCCAAATTCTAATGTAATGTGTCATAAAGTACATATCTCGAGTAATTTAATATCGAATCAATGATTAGTTATAGAATATTTTAATATAGATGCAATTGTGTCTTTTCCCACCCCAGAGATAGAGGTAGATGTTTGGAGTTTCTTTGGTATTAAATTAGATTACATGATTATCATTGAAAATTTATCATGGGTTGGGAATAATAAGTTTATAATGTATAGGAATTATCAAAAATTATTCTAAACTGAATTCTTTCATGTATTTTTTTAGTACCTATGCATGTTGTTAGTTACTGCTCTATTACATTTTTCTACATTAGAAGGAGTTCAATTTGAGGTTTTCTAAGACACTTCGCTTCTGGTCTAGTGATATGTTTGGATACATCTAACATCTTTTTTTATTTTTATGAGTCTCATATGTTATGTCCTCATGAGATTAAAAATGAAATACATGACCTCGAGTATGATGATTTTTCTATATTGTTGCAATATTACATCATTGGCGAGTAGTATAATGTTTTTAGAAACCATAGTAGAATAATTTATGTCTTCTGTGTGGATGAATTAATATTTAACCTTAAATAGTCAATAGAATTATTGTAGTAACAAATATTTAATATTTTATACACTATAACAATGGGAAATTTTGTATTCAATGTTCTGAGTAAGAATTCACGTTTTGATGTCATTAGTGAATTTGTGATTCTTGGAGAGTAATAGAAGAAATCTCAGTGATGAATCTAGTAATGAGAAATTTTTAGGTATAGGTAGTCATAAATAGATGATGATTTATTAATATATGGTGAAGAATGTGGAGCATTCCCTGTTTGGGGATTTCTATGATCGATTCCCTGAGGGAACATGTTGTTTCTTGAGATGTATCTGATGATTTTTCTGAGGATGAACACCAATGGGTCTTATTTTAGGGATGTTTTTTTCTTTGGTGATGAATTATTTGGTTCTCATATAGTTCCACAACATGACATTGATAGTAGATCTATGTATGATAAAGATGTACAAATATTTTACAGGATAGTTATAGTGTCTTGGTATAAATCACGTAGTTGGGGAGTTTTTTGCAATGTTTGGTCCACCATAGGGTGAAGGTCAGACATCATGATCTGAGTAGTTTCATCCTTCCATTAAATATTACCTAGTTTATGTTGGAGGAATTATAAATTAAATTTATTATGGGATTACCTTTTTATTTGAGAGGATATGATATATTTTCGGTGATAGTGGATCAGTTGAAAAACTGTTATCATTGTATAATTATTAAGGAGTCAATATTAGTGGATGTTTTTTATGAATATACATAGAAGATGTGGTTCAAAATCAAAACATCTCATGGATGATTATATTTGATCTACATACTCATTTTACATCTAGGGTGTTGAGATATCTCCAACATTATTTTTAATCTTTTTTATTCCTTAGCACTACTTTTCATTAATAGATGAACATTTCGATAAAAATGAGTATGAGAGATGTAAATAGTTGCACATCTCTTAGGTCTTTCATTTTAGAGTATCATGACTGAAACACATATCCTTTTATCACTATGTATTCAATAATAGTTCTCAATACACCATTGATATGATTTTATTTTATTCTTTTTATAGAAAACCATTATATTATCAGTTCTGCTAGAATCGGGAAAGAATGTAATCAATCATCAGGAAATAAGTAGTACAAAATATGAAAGGTATGTTACAATTATTTCATGATATTATTAATGCAATGAAGGGTGACCCAAAAACATATATCTATTACTGGAGGATACATCTAGTGTTGGTCGTGATAAATCAAATTTTTTTAAGGTGACTCATTGTGAGTTGTTAATAATTAATATAGAGAGTATGGTTTCTCAGTAGTATGTTTAGCCTTTCGAGGTGTTGGCTCATGTTGGAGTCATGTCATAACATATAGAACCACCCCCACAGATGATCTCGATACATGAATTTTTCAATATTTCTCAACTTATTCACTATCATTATGTCCACTCTCTTGGATTCAATTGGAGAGAAATAGATTTTTATGATGATGTGACCTTCGGGGAGCAACCAATAGTGATTCATTCCCAACAATGGAAGGTGATTCATTGGTTTCCAATTCCCATGGTCCATGTCTTGTGTTGAAATGATAGAATGGATGACAGTACCAAGGTACATGATATATATATATATATATGTGGAAACCTGGTTCCATAAGCCATTTCTTATTTATATCTTACCTTGTAATGTTGTCTATTTTTTGATGGGTCTATTTTTCATTTACGATTTGGTTTTTCCTTATTTTTAATTTAAAATAGTCCTAATGCTATCTCCCCAAGGATAGTATTTATGATATGTTTGTTTTTGACTCTTTGGGTTTCACAGTACTTCAATGTGATGTTGTGGGTATCCATTCTAGAATAATCCTTCAGATGTATATTGTGGGATGGCTATTCAAAATATCTCATTTTTTCCTCTATAGATTTGGTGTTCATTATCTAGGATTACAATATTTTGAGATGTATCTGAAAAAAGTTTCTATATCCTTGTAGTCTAATTATTTGTGTGTTATTGAAAATCATAGTTATCGGATGAGGTATGGAGTGATTATAGAGGGTTCAAATGATAAAATATAGAACTATAGAGAATATACATTGTGTGAATGAGTTTTATGTTCTGTATTCAATGTTCACAGCTCATATAAGGATGGTTCCTTTAATTAAATATGTTAACTTTTTATGATGGCATATTACATGGACTTACCCATCTTGTAATTTTTGGGTTAATTGGATTGAGGTGATATGTATTTTAGGGTGATCTGATGACCAAAATCTAAACATTATGAAATGTGGTTTAATTTTGTGTAAATTCCCTTTATATCGTGACTATAAAGGATGAATCATCTTGGGAATTCACAATACCTACACACAATCTCCCAATTCTACGTGATTCAATTTTGCTCTATTCATGAGTTTGTTGATCCCATCAATGGGGACTTATTATTATACATCCTTCATCGACCTATGGGGATTCCATGTATTTTATACTACATTTATTTTAAATATTAAATATAATTTCTTATTCTATATATCTCCATGTTGTGGTTCTTGGTCACTAATGTTCTAATTAGTGTTTTTATGCATTTGTGGCACACCATCTTTAAGAGATCACATTTTCTTCAGAATAGAAGTGATCATAGACTCACAACAATGTTCCTCTCTTATATTAAGTACATTGAATAATTAGAGGTATTGTATTTGTTTCTTCTCCTATTTTAATTATGTTCAATTATAAAATCATCATTGTTCATCCATTTGGATGGATGTGGAATTAACAAAATAATATATTAACCCGTATAAATAAATAATTTGATATAGGTCACTGGTTTATGTTCTTTAAACCATTATAATGGGTTCAATTTTGATTTTCTAAATATTTTGATATATATGCTATGATTTTTTACCATGTTCAATGTTTAGAGTAGTACATGGAAAAATTAAGGAATATAATGATTGGATTAATTAATAAATAATTATAAAATCAGTATATAAAGAATAGGAATGTTTGTATTGAAATGGTAGATGTAATTTTAGAATAATAAAATAGATGCAATGTACCTGTTAAATCAACTATTAAATTCCACGATTAAATGAATTCAAAAATAATGTGAAGCATGTTCATATAGGTTAATAGTAATGAATATGAATTTTAATGGGAATGAGACATTTCAAAGATTGATGAAACCCATTTTAATGTTAAGTGTATGTTTATATCTGGATTTATTGATAGAACATCATGACATTGGATTCCAATAGTTTGAACATGTGATTAATGAATCAGTTAATTCAATATTGAATAAAAACATGTATTTTGATAATAAAAACTTATAAATCCTGAGTTGTTGGTTTTATTGTGAAGGCACGATTCATTGATTCTGTGATTTTTGATCTTATTTATGTGTGAAGGCTATATATTTTATTTTAGGACCCATATTTCTCTATTAGTTACTCTTGAATGTTTCCTGTTTTTTTTTTGTGATGTGCTCCAAATATGATCTTCGATATTTGATTGGACATGGGTTGCAGAGGGCCATATTTTCTATGATTATGGGATGAATGATCATGGGAAGGATGATATGATATTGGACGGGTGTCCATGATGATGTGGTAGTTTATGATTTCATTGACCGTAGGATTCATCATGATGTGTTTGTGGGTGATAGGGATGACATCTGATATGATAGATTGGGTTGAATATAGGATTACTGATTGACGTGGTACTAATAGATGAGATGAAAACATATGAATATGATTAATTGTTTATGTATAGGGTTATTTTTATAAATGAATTTCATTGACCACATCTTTTGGTAGATGAATGTTCCTAGTGGAATGTTTCCTCTTGGTGGTAGATTAGAATTCTTTTCAAAGAGATCATGGTTTATGGAATGATGTTAACAATGAATAAATAATTCATAACTCATGGTGCTGGTGTTGATGGAATGAAAATGAAGGAATAATTTTATCATTGAGAAACCATGGACTCAGTTTAGATTATACCTATAGGGAATAGACTCCACGAAAAATGAATAATTATTTGTAATGTATACTATGTTCAATGGTTAATTAAATAAATAATAAATAAATTAACACATTGTATTTATAAAAATTAAATAAATAATTAATATTTCTATTTTAATTGATTATGTGATTATAGGATATCTAAACAAAACATTGATATATGAGATTCCAAGAACATTAGTAGTAGTTTATTCGAAGTCTATGATATTATAATAGTGTGGAAATGATCTATATTATATCATGTATATTATATGGTTCCATATGAATCCCCTCCCATGTCGGTTTGGGAAACTGACACCCAATGGACAATTGGATGGTTTTTTCCATAACATCATATTGGGAAGATATATGGTTGGCTAACCCCTCTGGAACTAATGTATTCTCATTCTAGTTATAGGTGTTAGTATACAAAATGGTTAGTGTTTCCAAATATGTGTGTAGAGGGATTTAATGACTTGTTGTTATTTTAGACTCATGTATTAGTAGATATATTATCCAAAGGATTATAATTGGTATGATGTGAATATACTATGATGGAATTAGGTATATGCATTCTGTATGGGATATCATGGATTCTGGTATAATACAGGATGTATGATATATGTCATATGAAATATGGTTTCTCTAGGGAACTAGTTATTTACTATATATTCATATGTAGTCACTAGACAATAGAAATCCCAGAACTAGTGGCTACTATAATTACATTGGTATGATAATAATGAAACAAATCTCAAAGGATTGAATAATTTAGTAGTTTTGGTAAACTATATACATAAATGAGTATTTTAATAAAATTTAATACACTAATTTAAAAAAATTCTATAAAGTAAAAAATTTATTCTATCTATCATATACTATCATATAATTATTTGTATACTTCTTAAATTCGTAAGTATTGAAAACATAATAAGGTTGATCTCAAATTCTCCATAACTGTATTTTTAAGTGGAACAAACAATGAATCAATGATAACAATAAAATGGCATTGTAAATGAATAAATACAAATTCCATTGTAACACCTGAGATTTTTATGAGTAATATTTTGTTTTTATGTTATATATATATCATCAAAGGATTATTTCACTACACACTAGCTTTACTTACTTTACACGCAATTGCGACCTTCCTCGATAGCTTGCGTTGTACGCAATACCGAGTTTCACTAAACAACGATATGCTATTAAAATATTATTAAAACTAGCCGTTATGAATAGTAATAACCACTTTTTGAAATTTTATAAATTTTATTTTTCAAAATGGACTTCATTTTTGGATTCGGAATACCATAATTTGCCTAGGGTGAAATTTTGGTATTTTTCTGAAAACTTTCAATTTTTGATGAATAGTGAAACCACTAAGTGGTAGGTTAAAAACTGAATTTTGCATAAAACATAATTTTACCGCTTCTGTGAATGGAATTTCAAAAATCCTATAGACACGGTTGATATCAGTAAGTAAAATGTGGTTCAATGAGATAAAAATAATTTTTTGGTGAATAGTAACTTTTTACTTTTTTTTCCGCGGTTAATAATAAATAGGGTAACTAAGGGTAAATATGATATTACTATTACCGTAACACATGTCCTAATTCTATTGGATAAGTGTAATTCGACCAAAAACAACCTTATGAATATAATATGACCGTTTATGTCCACTTGGATTAAATTATGACATTTAATATTATTTTATTTAATGAATAGTTAAAATAGTTAAAATCAAAGTTTAATAACTAAAACATTTTTAATATGGGGTTATACATAAGATAAATTAGACTATAAATATTCATTAGATATATAAAAAGATTTCCTACATAAGGATATTTTATTTATAATTTTTAGACTTTAAATAAAGTAATTTATTTATGACACAACGATGATGCAGTAATTACCCTTTTAAGGAAATGTTAACATAAATGATGTTATAAATGCTCAAATAAATGTAATTTGAGACTTTTTATAAATTCCACTATTTTTATAGGTTACTATGATATATTAGTGTTGATTTAATCAACTCGGTTCGAACATATAATTCTGTTATGACTTTCACAAAAATCATATATGAAATAGTGTCAAAATTGACACAAAATAGTTTTTAAATCAAATATTATGTTATTAATTATAATTTTATTCCTAGAAATCTAAGGTTCGGACAAATGACTTATATAAGGATATATATATTAATTATAAACAATTCGGGGTTCGTTTGGCATGTTATAGTAAGTGTATTAACCACATAGTGTAAGAAAACAAAAAGTCACGGTAAAAGTTAAATTATTTAACTTAGAGATAAATCTAATTGATAAGGTTAAAATAATAACTTAAACTTGTCTAAATCCTATTGGTTGATAGTATTTCGACCCATCCAGACATTAACTTCGAAATAAGACCCTTTGGAACCATTATAAACCGATTTTGACTTTAATATAAAATAATATTTTGAGATATTCTTAAGGTGCCCCTCTCCTCCCTTATAAAAGGGCACCTCCTCCCCCTCCTCCTCACACCAATTTGGGCACTCAAGCTCGGCCAACCCCTGCCAAAATCCCTTCTCCACGTCCCTAGAATAATCTTAGAGGTCCTGGTCTTCTTCAAAGACCAATCATAGTTCCTTAAGTGGAGAATTCAAAGAGGCGTTTCAAAGAAGAGGTAATATCCATTACCGATCTTTTCAATTTCTTTCTTCTTCAACTTATTCATCTTTAGTTGTTTCATGATAAAGTAATAACATCAGTATTACTTACATACTGATATGTTATTATAAATATGAAACAACCCTAATTCACCTTCTATCCATCCAACGGAAAAATGAAATCACCGCGCGTGCGTACGTACGAAATTCCGTCTCTACGCCATGGTGTAATCTATTTTCCAACATCACCTTACAAGGATGGGTATAATGGTGTAATGAGTAACTATATATGACTATTATAAAGTTATATTGATACTTAAATAGTATAAATACACTTAAATACAATTCCACGATCATGGGAACAATATCATCGCTCGTGCATACGTACGGAATACCGTCTCCACGATGTGATGCGACTCGTTCTACATGATCATCATTACATAGTAATTATATAAATGAATTGAATGAATAAATATGATATATGTTACACTAATACCATTCTTGATATAAGGTATCTATAACCTTAAAAGAATAATAAGAATTTATTAGGCAAAACACGCATAAGAACAAAAGGCAATAAAGACCCGAGTAACAAGTAACAATGAAATATTACTAATAAAGAGCTAAGAATATGACCATATATGATATAATATCAATATTTATGATACTGGAATAAGTAAATAACATTATTTAAACCATTATACAGGAGATTTGGACACGTACAATGAAAATCAGACCTAAGGTAAGGAAAATATCACAATCTCACTTTTATCCGAGATTGTTTTTGCTTTGGTAATTACTGGGGTATATTTTATTATCCACATCCTTGTTACCTCAATGTGTAATATTATTTCCATCCTTCTACAATATTTTATATCCAATATTACCCTTCGGTAAGTTTTTTGTAAAAGATATGAAAGGAATCTTTTGTCGTTTTTCATGCGAGGTACTTTTTGACTTTTCTGACAAAAGTACAAAGAATGTTTTTTTAACATATATGGCAAGAATGGATTATTAAAACATTATATCCAAGAATCTACCTTTATAAGTTTTCAAATTTATTTTTAATCAACTTCTTTTAGTTTATAATTGTATGACATGTTAAGAAAAGAAAAGTGTTTTTGAAGTAGAAAGGCTATTTTCCTCAAGAATGGAGTTCAAATGTTTTATCAAAATTATTTTCCATCTAAGATAATATAGGGTTCTGTTTTTATCCCTATTATTACATTGATTTGATTATGTTTTTAGGGAATTATTTTTATGAAGTAATTTACCTTATATGATATGTTTTATGATGTCATGATGTTTCAAGAATCCCATTTTTGTTACATGTGTTATGCGATGATGTATGATTTATGATTATGTGGAACATATAAGAAAGGATTCATTATAAGATTGGTGGGACCTATATCTCCCTCCAATGCATTGGGTAAAGATTTATATCTCATGAGATAGACATGGCTGGAATGGAAGGTTATTTCGGTTCAGTGATACAGGACTGAAACGAGGAGTGAACTCGGTTCAGAAATGGACTTTGTCCGCTAAGATAGTCTTGGCAATGAGTCATGACTAACAAGAAATGATTTTCCATGATTATGTGTGCATGCCACAAAGATTCATGTTTTATGTTATGATTATGGGGATCTCATTTTCACTTCTATGTTTTATTACATGTTATGATATTATGATCTCTTTTGCAGGTTATGATTTTCAAGAAGATATGATATGATTTTTATTTCCATTATTTGCCCTTGATGAGCATTTGAGCTCACCCTTTTTTGTATGTTTTCTTTTCCCCAGGTCAGGAAGATAGATATTAAGTATAATATTCTAAAAGGGACCCTAGATATGATGAAATAAATGGGAGACACTATAGAAGATTTATGAACCAGTTGTTTTTGCTTCCCAGTTTCAAAAGACACTATACCTATACGGTCCTTTGTGGTTTTGTCGTATGTTTTAATAAGTGTGCATCAATTTTGAAGTATTAACAATGTATGTAAAGTATGGGTCGTTATATCCATGATGTCACTAAATTGATAAGGAATTGAATATTTAATATGTAAAGGTAAATAAATTGAATCAAATGATATTAAAATAACTAGATAAGAAATAACATATTTTAAAAGGTAATAAACTATAACATGTGTCATTTAATCAATGAGATATGAATTAAAGTTGTCAATACATATGTCATTAAAAAATCACGTGGATAAATAATACCTAAATATAGATGATGTAGATTCATAATTATTTAATGTTAGGACTAAGGAACATTAAAACATATACTATCAAGACATTTTAGAGGACTGTTTAAAATTATAGGTTGAATCCATTCTAATTTTCTCAACATATTTTTCTCCTAAGAACAGATCAATTCATCAAGGGGATATATAATTTTTGTGCCCCAACCATCATTTCCAGTAAAAAATATTCATCATATAATATAATGAAAATAATTAGTATGCCTTAATAAATATCCTAATTTAATAAATCATACATATTTATTACTATTCCCCAAAATAATCAAATAACATTCACAGTACACATCAAATGAAAAAAGGAATGCATTTTGTAAAATAATCATAAACATTAAAAATTAAATGGATATTTAAGGGAAATTCAATGTCTAATTACTATAGGAAAATGAATATTTCAAGGTGTCTTAATTAAATCATAAAGCAAAATATCAGAATCTTCATTGGAAAAAATAGTAAATAAGCATCCAAATTATTATTAAGGATACTATCAATTGAAAAAATATTTTGTACTGTAAAAAAGGGGTTTCTCATGGATGTGTATAAATTTTATGAAAAATATTTTAAATACATTATTTAGTAAAATTTGGATTTTATTTTGAAAAACAATTTAAAAATCACTTCTTTTGATACCACTTTTGGAAACAATCCTTCGAAATGTATTATTTTAAAAAATCAATTATATAAAAAAAGAAATTATATTTTATAAATCAATACATGTCATATGAGGAAAAAAGGATATTCAATGTGCATGTTAAAAAGGTTGGAAAAATACCTTTCTCAGATTGGGACAAAAAAGATTCCTTAAAAAATATGTCTAAAAGAATTTTTTTTTAAAAATGTATTTAATAAATAATTTTTTAAGGACAACATATTTTTTTAAAAATCATTCTGAGAAATCATATATTTTTAATCAAGAAATTTTTTTCGACTACAGAGATAATGATGTTGGGTTTTCTTAAGAACATATTATAAAAACTTTTAACTAACAAATACTTGAAAATGGTGCAATTATTTGATTATGGTCATGAATAACCATAAAAGAAGAAAAATAAAAGTTTTCTTATATAATTATCATATAATTACTACTTAAAAAATTCTTCGTTAGAAAAATAAAAACAAAATTACAATATAATGTAAAACCTTGAAATGATTATAATTATGAAGTGAGAATCAATCAATGAGTAGATTCTGTGTATAGATTGTAAATCCACATAATGATTTTGCAATAAATAAATAAATATTAAAATTCATCATATTAATGATAAAATAAAATTAACGACAACGAGGTAGTATAATAACTCAATTAAAAGGAACATGGTTATGAAATTTTGTTCCATATAGAAATAATTTTCTCAATTTCCCATATATGAAATAATTTAAATTTAAAATAAAAAATTCAGGATGAATGAAAAAATAATGATATTATATGGAAATGAGTAAGTATGTAAAAAAAATATATGAAATTAGTTTCTAAAATATAATTTCAATTGATTCAAGATAAGGTTAAAAATCAAAAACTGATGTGGGAATTCACAGATAACCATCATTAACATTTGTATGGATAGTAATCATGTGTCATTACAAATAGTCCCATTCATCCTTGTAACAGTTGAATAAAAATATCATTGAAGTAATAAAAATGTCATATATAATATCACTAAACTAATTGTATTCATAATAAAACATTTCCATGGGTAGTATATACACCATATATATGGAACTAGGTGTATAACAAAAATAAGCCTCAATTGAATGTAAATTGGGAGGAAAACAAATAACATGAATTTCTTTTCAGATAAACGTCCTAAATAATATTGTATAATTAGTTTAATCATCTAACTAAAATATAACATAACTATAATCATATTTATAATATCATATAAAAACATTTATTATTAATTATTACCTATTTGATAATAATCATTCATTATTTTCAATATGTTGTGTTTTAGTTGTATACTTTGTTAAATATGTTTTTAGTTTTTAGATGTTTTTTACATTATTGATTGACTATGTGCCGAATTTATTAAATTATTTAAATATAATATATATTCCTTATATATTTATTAAAAATAATCCATTGTATTTGGAGAAAAGAAATTTAATGCACACTTCATGGAGACGGTTTGTCGTGCGTACACATGAACACTACATTTATTTCATTTCCATATTAAAATAATGAAACCTAAATGCTATACATGGGTATTATATTTCCAATATATTTTATATGCCATATTGATTAAAACAATTTATTACAACCATCCATTACACATTCCATTTACAGTGTGAGGAGATATATAATGTTGAGGGGGCAGTAGTCCACACTTCCACAAATGATGTTATCCAATTAAAAAATAGAAAGTATTATGGAATGATAAATAAAAGAAATAAATAATTATAAATTAATTATAAATATTTTTTGTTTCAAATTAAATATAATTTCTATAATAATTCACAAACATCAAATCTTGTAAATGAAAAACTATTGACATAGTTTTGTGAGGTGGTAGTTTGTCATAAACATAAATAGTATGTTCGTTACCCATAAAATGGTAGTATCTACAAGTGAAAGTAGAATCCTTATAATAGAAATTAAATGTATATTTAGTGAAATTTTTTTATTACAAAAACATCGAATATGTATAATTTATGGAGTCCTTATTGAAAAATAAACTAACAAGCATTATGAAGGATATTAACTCTTGATCATGTCACACCATTTGGTTTGAACCAAAGGGATTCCATGGATTGATTTCCTTCCAAGGTGAGGATTACAGAATTAGGGGAGGTATTTAAATGAGGTATCTGATATGACCTAGGTTGACACATAGTATCATGAAAGGTATGAGGAAGTGGGAGGATTGAGTGCCTTTATATATGGAGGAGGGGTGTCACTTTTGTAATTTTTAGAAAATGGAATTTCGCCAAATATTTTGCGATTCATAGTGGCTCCAATAGCAAAAATATATATATCGATGTGAGAATAGTGTATAAATATGGATATTCATAATATTTTGGACAATGTTATAGGTCAATTTGGCACTCATAATTAAGGTGTAGGTCCTTGTTATCCCTGTTTATCTCTTAATAATTTTAATTAATTTAAATCAAATTTGCTAATATTTTGGGTCAAAGGCTATGTTGAACATATTAGATATTATAATGTATTATTATTATAGATATTTAAATAGTTTTTATGAAGTAAATATCACTATATTTGGAAAAATTAATTATTAAGTAATCCAAGAGAAGGGATGAAAATGCATGGTTTTAATGTAAAAGTATTTCAAATTTTCCTTTGTTTTAATAAGAAATATTAAAGGAAAATTTATTCTAATGTATTAAACATTATTAATCGATATAAATTTATAAATATATAATTTAAAACCAATTAATAAACTAATTTATCATTATAAATAAATTCAACAAAATAGAGGGTTTCAACTAAAATTTTGTATTTTTTAATATTCCTAAAAATTGAAACATCATAGAAAATACAAAACATTAACTCTAATATTATTTTTATCATCAAATTTCAAATATTATGTTAATTTTGATATATAAAATTTATAAAATATCTAATAAAATGGATTTAAAATAGGATATCCATTAAGGGGAGATAAAATTTCATTTAGAAAAATATTGAATTTTTTGAAATGTTAGGTTTTATATTATCATATGAATATAAAATAGATTTGATTAATATAAAAAATAATTGGATGCATATATAATAAATATATTGAATTATTAACACTAATGAAATTAAATTGTATTAGTTTATTAGGATAAAATAACACTGTGGGTTTAAAATATTTTTCTATAAAAACATTCCCTTTAAATTCTGTAAGTTATAATAATCATTTATAATTATTCTATAACCAATTATTACATTTTTCGTGAAATATATATATTTTTATATAATATATAATAATATTCATAACCACATATTTAGTGTATATTTTATTTCTTATTATTAATAATAAATATTTTTTTAAAATGTTAGTACGTAAAATTTATTCTTTCATGTATCATAGGATATCAAATAAAATCATTATTGCATTTAGAAAATGATGACAAATAATTTCATGCCTTGAAAGATATAAATTTATTTTATTTAAATTAATAATAATACTGTAATTTTAGGGGATATTATATTCCCTTATACAATTGGTGTTGTGTGTCATACAAGCTATCAAATACAATGTTATTATTCAACAATTTTTGGGAGTTACATTATCAGAATCTTTAATAAATTGTGTCCTCAAAACTTAAACATGATCTATGTAATAATTTTTTTATATTTCTTATGATTAAATCTTGTATCGAGAGAAAATATCCTAAAAATCAACTATAAATGATACATTGTGAAGTTCAAATTCCACATGGTCTAAATTATAAATAGTTATCTAAGTAAGAGTTAATTAGTTGAAAACAAGGATATGTACATGTTGGGAAGGAATAAATTTATATAGGTAGTGATTGAGGTCATTAATAACAAACATGTGAATGGTCAATGGAAATATTAGGGCCACAATTCCATAAATCTATAATGATTTAGAAAACAATCAGTTCAACAAAAAATATGTTACTGTAAGAAAATTTATTATGTTACTTTTCTAATTATTGATTAATTGAATTACTACTTAAATATGTATTGTAATATAATTTCATGATATATTTATATAGAAAAAATTTCATTTTTTGGTTTTCCTTCAATAAATTTCAATTTCATCAAATTCTACAAAAAATTATTATCCAAAAATTAGATTTAATTCCTCAAGAGCTTAAATATGGATCATCAGGTCAATAAATGATTCATATATCTAATGATTTTCCTTTAAATATTTTCTAAATCCTATATGGTTAATAAATTAGTCACTGAACCTTAAAATATAAACTACTTGACCATTATTAAAATATATTAATCAACTTGATTATATGAAAATATTACAAAGATATCTCATAGGTCAGTGGTATGAACGAAACCCTTATCTTACTCTGGCAATCTTTTCATGTATTGTGGTCTTTCTAGACATTATGGCTTGTCACCTGACATATATTTTATCCTTTTATAAAACCATATAATTATAATTTTTATAATAAATATGATGACACCATTTAATAAAGGTAAATCAGTAAACAACCATTTTGAAATGGTTTTCAACAAAACCCTTATACACAAATACATCATGATTTTATTTCAACATTGGTCCTCCCATAGCGTATGTTTTTTTTGAAGATTTAATTTATTAAAACCAAAAAAATAGTTTGAGAATCAATTATCATGTTAGAAAATCCATTTAATATTTTTTAGGATTTCTAATTCTTGAAAATTTATTTTCAATAAAAATAATACTTAGGTTTAAACAATGTAATTAATTGTCATAATCTATTCAAACACTTTATTATGATTTTAAGTAAGAATATGAATTTTCAAATGTGTATCATGTAAGAGTGTCAAACATGGTGCACAACACAGCCCGTTTTCAGGTACCAAAGTACACCGTGTCGAAAATGATTTATATAGTTTGAGTTGATACATCTAGGTAGATGTGTACTAGAACCCCATAAATTGATAATATATAGAAAAGGATGTATTTATTGGAAGAACCACATAATATCTATATGACCAATATTCTAGGATTTTCTTCTATAAATAAACTCATATTCTCTCATAGGATTATTTTCTCTAATATATATTATCCGAAATCTAGTTTACAAGGTATCTAAAAAATGTCATGTGATACCAACTACAATGTGATGACCCTAGATTATCTATATAGGCTATCTACTACCATTAAATTTTCATGATTTCAAGGAATAATATATTAAAGGATTGATGATTATAGAGGTTTGTTAAACCACATACATAGATTAGTCTTAAATTAAATTTGAATACACTAATGACCACATAAATTGATCAATTCAAGGATAACATTATTCCCTCTATAATATCCTTTGTTATAATTCATAGTATACTTCTATGAATATTTCAGAAATAAAATACCACAAGGGTGATCTCATATTCTCAGTAAGGGTAACTTACATCTAAAAAAATATGATTCAATGAAAATATTAAAATGTAATATTTCAGGACTTGACCGAAGTATCCTATAGCCAGAGCATTAGTTCGTTACATGGTTAGTATGAAATTATATTCCCATACCAAAGGACAAAATTGTTTTTATATATTGATAACTATAAACAAAAATAAGTTTTACATTACAAAATTTAATGAAAAACTACATAGAAAATCCATTGTAAACATCCATACTCTCTTAGATTAGCTCTAAAAGACTTTCATAATATTCGTCTTGATGTTACCATGAAAAATAAAAAACAATAAATGGGTGATATAAGATTTTAATTAAGGTTATTTAATTAAGGTTATTTAATACAATATAATCTAATATAAATAATAATTAATGGTGAATGACTAAAAACTCGTGCCATTAAAAATTAATCTTGATCATAACATGCCATGAATAAAATTTGAATAAATGGTTCTATATAAATAATAAATTTAAAATAAACCATGGATAATATGCATGTCGAAGAATGATATGATTTATCAATTACATCTGTCGTTGTGAGGGAATTCTTGTTTCTCAAATCATAAAACAATCATTGAGGTCCCGACAATGAATTTTGAAAGTAAATTGTTAATTCCATGGCTAAAATTTGAATCTATTTTTTCTCTCGAGAACAATTGATTCTTTAAGAGTCAATATTGGGACCCAAAAATCACTTACTATGTCCAATTAATTAATCAAATTTCAAATACGAAGGTAAATTTAATACAAATTTTAACATAAATCATTGAAATATTTGAATCATAATCATATATGAAGATAATCTGATATAATCGATAATAAATTATAAAGGTAAATGATCTTTAAATATTCCATTGTGTCCCATTCCACATTGAAACATTTAAATACTAATCCCTCTAAAGGAATAACATTAAATAAATATAATAAGATCAATTACAATCAATATTTGATATATGAAAGAGAAGTACATACACCACATGCATGGAATAACTAGTGAAGAAGTCATAAATCACAAAAAGGTAAAATTGAGATTAGAAGATCCCTTTTACATAGTAAAGAATAGTTCTCTTGAAAAATAATAGTGTTTTGGAATATTTATTTTTTTTAATTTTTAATGCAGTTTATGGAAAATCATAAATAGTATATAATTTGGAAAAGTTCTAACTCTCTGAATAAAATAAAAAATCAACACTGATAGTTTTTATGATAAAATGTTTTATTTTAGAAAAATTAATTAATTATCAAAATATTTTTTATAGAACATGAAAATTAGTAAGAAATAGGGAAATTCACATTCATCGGGCTATCTTATTTTGACGATTTTAGTAGGGAATATTATTATACCATGTATTTCACAATCATTGAATGATGATAGGATATGGAATATTAATTTGGATCATATAAAAAAAATTATAATAATTAATCAAAAAAAATAATCATTACATTTGAGTCAAGATAGAGAAATATTAACTAGACGGAAAAATGTGGGAATGGGTAGAATCACTATCCTTATGTCAGAAAGTGTTTAGAAATGGATCATACTATCTTTGATATTGAAATTAAATCTATTAATTCTTTAATTTATATCCTTTTATAAATTTATATAATTTATTATAATTTTATTGGGTTCACATATGTAATTTTTGTAGAGTTATAATGATCAATTTCTTTTTTTGAAAGTGTCTATTTCATTAGTTTTCATAATTGGATTGATTGTGTACAAGTAAAAAGACAATATGAAATTGAAATTAATATAATGAATTGAAGTTTTATTTTATTAATTTAATTACCTATGATTAAATGGTTATGTAAGTAATTTTTGTATTTGGGGTAAGGACAGATAGTTAGATAAAATTAAAATGATAATCGATTAGAATAATTTTCACAGGATTTCAATCATTACAAACTTCTTTGGTCATATTATTTAACATCATGTTTATATAATGTTTACGTAACATTAAATAGGTTTTAATACATATATTATAAACACTTTTACTAAAAAAATATTTTAAGATTATCCTTGAAGGAGTTAATGGAGAATGAAAATGCATCTTCCTGGATGTTTGTAAATTAACACATCAAGGGAGAGGTGTTCATTTATATAAATAAAGAGAGAAAGTGATTGATAATGATGAGAATTTTATAATTGAACCTACATTAACATTAAAAAATTGTAGTACAAAAATTTTATTTTTTTTATCATGTCTTTTTGTATAGAAAAGGTGAGAGAACGATAATAAAAAATGAATTTTAAAAATATAAAAGAAAAAATTGGATTTTTATCGTTAGAATTCTCCACCATGAGAACCCCCTCAAGGGGATTGGTTTTGGTATTATGTTGAGAAACCATTATTCTAGAGATTTTGAGTTTATTATGATGATTAATGTGATTAAACATGATGAGACTAAAATCCAGAAAGGTTTGAGGAGAAGGGGTTGTAATGGGAAGTATTTATTATAGTGGGGAGTGGTGTTTTTTTAATTTTTATCATTTTATTATTGTTTTGACTAAAGAATATGATACATAAGGATTAATGGGACAAATTATAGTGACTATATCATGTTATAATAAACCAATGTTTTTAAATTATACATTTATCAGGAAAAATATTATTTTACTTATAATTTACATTTACCAAAATTTAGGGTATTTCAGAATTGACAAAAAATAATATATTTTTAAAAATTCAAAAAAATTATATGTTACCATATTTTAACATTTATAATTCAATAATTTATTACATTTTATGAAAATAGTTTTTTAAATATTATAAAATTACATTTTAATTTAAAACAAAATTTATTTTAAAAAAAAATTAAAGTTATAACAGATTTTTTTAACACATTGAAAAATTATTTAATGTATGAAAATAATATATTATAATAATAAGACTTAAAATATTTATTTTTTAATATATTTTATGGATATAAATTGTCTTTTAAATAATTATATTAATTATGAAATTGAAAATATATTTTAATTTTTTATAATAATATAAACACATAATTAATTATTTCTAAATCATTTCTTTACTTGTAATTTGATATAATTTTATTATATTACAATTTATATCATTCCTAAATTTTATTTATAAATTCATCGGTGTGGTTTTTAATATGATGTCTATATTACAATTATAAAATATTATATTGTTTTTCCAACGGTTTCATAACTATTAATCAAAAATGAATTTTATCAGAAAGATACCTTAAATTTAATAAATGAAAATGTGGATATTAATATTTAAAAAATAATGTTTTTTTTCAAATATAAATTATAATTTATTAAAATTTATATTTAAAACATGTTCACCATTATGTGTTGGTAATACTACATTTAGAAAAATATATATTTCTATGTGTCAAATTGGATTTATTTTAATCTTATACATCTATATAAATTTATTGCATATAAATATATATAATTTAATATATAATATATTAATTTTATTTATATATTTAAGTAATAATTATTAATTTAACAGATTAATATACAATTTCATTGTGGGAATAAAAAATATATTTATAAAAATGCATCTTTTTTATTGAATTGGTTTATATTAACAATTAATTTCTAACCAATGACTTAATTTTATAAACCTTTGTAATATAGATTTTCACAATTCACCAAATTTCATTTTCTCGTTCTACTCCCAACATGTAGAAGATAATTCTAATAATAAAATAATTTATTTTAAATAAATTTTATCGTGGTACGATATCGAAGAAATTAAATTTTAAATGTTGCATACTTTAAAATATTGGGTTGTTACATTCTACTATTGTTAAATAAATTATGTTTTAATAATTTGATATTGATCTAAATAATAATGTCTTGAAACCTAAAAATTATTATCTGGGGAACCCAGATTTGAAATAACATTAATATAATATCCTCTTAATTTTTGGAAAATGGAAATTCATAGGTCACCAAATAATTAGGAATTAATATAGGTTAATATTGGATTGATCTGAAAATATGAACTTGTAAGAATTATATAACCATCATGTTGTTATGGAGAGTGAGAGATGAAGTAGACATTAAAAATTTAACCATAAAAAATGATACATCATGGGATCAGATTCAAGAGCATTTATTCTTAAATAAAAAAAGTACATAGATATTGTTTTTCATAAATATTATTTCCTAGAGTTGATGGATTTTTTTCATCTCCAAAAAGAACATGAGAATGTAAAAATACATAAATAAATTACATGATATAGTCATAATTTCATCATTTGGTTGTGATTTGATCTATTTTCACATCATCTCTTACTTCATGATATGAATATTAATGATAAATTATTCACGCATGAAGGATTTTTTATTAATATTTTGTTCAATAATACATTACTCATACATTATATTATTAAAAAACACTAGGTTTAGCATATATGTTCAATGAAAAATATTTTCCAATACTTACCATGATCGATTAAAAAGTAGTTAATCTTAATACTCATATAGAAACATTTTGTCCACATTGAAAAATAGAAATTTAGAAGGAATGTCAATAAATTTTCGAATATAAATATAATGCAACATTCCAAAAATAATGTATCTTCAAATACCACATACTTAAAATATTATTACCTTGATAACCTTTATTCCTTAATAAATAAATAATACTTCAAGTGGTAATCGTCTAATGTAGATGAATATATTCTTTAAATACAAACATATAATAATCTTAGTACATATAATATAAAACATAAAATCATTAAACAACATCATGTTAACCAATTATATCAAATATCCATCAATTTTTTATTATATCAACATTAAGAACATTTTTTGGTTATATTCTCCAAGTCTTGTGTTTCCAAAATAACAACTTTCCACTGAATCTATTTTTTTGGTCCATTTTATCACACACAATCAATTAATCAATGATAATGTAATTCAATAAAATTATTATATATAAACTGAATATAATAAACATGTAATAGTTGATAAAATACTCAAATAACGTAAACCATGAATCCCAAAGCTAGCATATTAATCATTCCGCTTCATCTGAGGTAGTTTCATAATCATGACCGTGATTAATTTTCATCTTCTATGATATATTCACATGATATTTAGGACATTCATTTTTATAGTGACCCATCTTATTACTATTGAAGCATTAAAAAATGAAAAAAATTTATTACACATACAATTAATAGCAACGTGACCTTTTCTCTAGAGCTCTTGAAAAATCCCATTCCTATTATACAAGTACATAGTTGATTCTTCCAACAATTATCTCTTGTGAGAAAATAAATATATCTCATTTTTACATTATTTATATTTTTCCGAGTTGAAATATTCTTCTCTTTCGTTCCATATGAATACATAATACATAGAAAATAATTCATCCTTCTAATTAGGAAATTATATTATCTCACTATATGAAGAGATCCTTTTATTAAATATTTCTATTCGAAATAATACCTTAAACCCATCCATTAAATGATCATTCTTACTCATTGGAATATGTGCATTGATGTCGATCCCATAAATTCTAGAATTTCCCATTTATAAACAATGGAATAGATATGACTAGATCATTAAATTATTAAAAATATTGTATAATCAAAAAAGTAAAGAAATAATTAAGACAAATTTAATTATGTACATATGTCCTTTATCAAAATTATGAACACGGGTTATTTTGGGACATATTTAATTCTAAATCCTTAATAATGTTTTGTACAGAAAATGTGAATTTTCAATGAAAATACATTAGAGTGTTAATTCAAGAGATCAGTAAGGCACATTTTTGTGTACTAGGTTACACCATGTCTGGCCTAGTACACATTATAAGTGTTTTTACCCCTAGGTAAATCTGTTCCAGAACCACATCGACATTTATTATCCACACATTAATGTATGTCTTGGAAGAACCATATAATATATATATTACCAAAATTATTTTATTTTCTTATACCGTTATCCTCAAAATCTATCTTAGTTTTATGTTCCCTAATATTTTTTAAATATTGTTTTCATGGTTTCTGCAAAACTGGATCTGATTCCAAATCTAAGGACCCCAAACCGATTAGCATAGATCATGTCCCATAATTCAATACAATTTTAGTATAAACAAGTGTTTGGGTCCTAAATGATAGAATATTTTAGTAGGGTTTTCAAGAGAAATAAAAAAATATGTTTTATAGTACAATGTGACACAAAAAATATTTATCATCGCTATTGGAAGAATCCATTCTTTTCTAGATTAATCATTCTATTCATTCATAATATACATCTCTTAATCCTGTGAAAAAACAAAACATAAGAAAGGGGTGATCTTAGATGCTCATTAATGGTATGAAATATTGTAGAAGATAATATAAATAATAATTCATGGTAAATTAAAAACCCATTCCATTAGAAAATACTATTTAGTATAATATTGAACGATTAAAATCATAATAAATAATTCTATGTAAATAATCAAATAATACATAACTATGGATAATCTTATAGTCATATTATAAAATGATCAATCGAATACTAGTGTCATTATGAGTGAATTCATATTACCGACATCATACTCTTACCTTTGAGGCCTCAGCTAGGAATTCATGATAATTAATGGTCAAGGCCTCACCCAATATCAAATTCTGTTTGGTCTCAAGAGACCTACTAATGCATCAAGGGGCTATAATGGGACCCGACCCCCACATACTAATTCCAATGCATTACATATATTTCTAATAAATATATATCTTTTAAAAAAATTTACCTTAACTTTTTTATATATTTTAATCATTATAATATATTAAAATATTCTTATAAAATCATTGATTTATTATTGAGGAAATTAATTCTTAATCATTTAAAGTGTCCCATACAACATTGAAACATTGAAATCTAAATACCTTTGAAAGAAATTAATTAATTGAATATAATAAAAATAATAAGATTCATGATTTAATATATGGAATGGTAGTGAAACACCACATTCATGGAATAAGTTGTGAAAACAACAAAATTCTCACAATGGTAAAAGTGAGTCGAGAAAAACCATTTTTATATTAGATTGAATATTTATTTTGGAAAATCAGTTGTATTTGTCATAAATTAATATTTAAAACATGTATATACAATAAAACAACTGGAAAGAATATTAAAATTACATTTGAGGAATGATTTATGTCCAACATATGTGAAAACATGTGTAAATAGTGCTGAGTAATTAGTAAAAATATCCTTATTGAATGTGCTTTAAAGAAAATTATACAGAGTATTTATAGAAGAAAAGATGAGTAATTGTTTTTATGAAACCATAAATTAACTATGTTATTTTTTCATTATAAAATGATAAATTTATATCAATAATGTGGTATTAAAATAGATTATGGTAATAAGTTGATAATGGGTATGAAATAGGGAAATTCCATTTAATTGGGATTTCAAATTGGGACGAATTGTGCATGGAACCTTTCTAAGACATGTTTATTTACTATATATTAAGAATGAAAATATTAGAATATATGATTTTGAAACATATAAATAATATTTAGAATATTTTTTAGAAAATAAAGTCTCATTATGACGAAGTAATGAAACATTAATTGTTACCAAATGGAAAATTGGGGGTTCAGTTGAATCACTGACCTTTGGTAAGAAAGTGTTCTTAAATTGACGTTAAGATCATGTATAAAAAAATTAAATCATTTAATTAATTAATAAACAACTTATTATAAATTTAATTATGTATTATAATTTTATAATATTCATTAATGTTTTTTATGTGTTATGATATAGAATTTTGTCCTTTTGAAGTCCTTGTTTCCTTGGTTTTTACAATTTATTCACTTGTATACATGTACAAAATGATCAGGTGAAATGAAAATAAATAATTATAATTGAATTAATATTTTATTGTTGTACTTTATAAATAATAAAATTCAGCATATCCCATTTGGTTATTTTTGGTACGGATGAATCACGTGATAATGTCTTAGTGATAATCGTGCAGATTATAAATGTAATTTTTTTGATCGTCATGACATGTTTTGTAATATCAGATAACATATGGTTTATATAATGGTTATATAAATTAAACAGGATGAAATAAATATACTATAATTATTTTAAACAATTATAAATTATTTCATGAATATCCTAGAATTCGTTAATGGAAATTGAAAATTCATTATCCATGATCTCGATAAATTAACACATCATGGAAGATGTTTTAATTTATGGAATAAAAGAGACATGTAATGGATTTTAATGATGTATAATCCATTAAAATGATATTATTATATTATATAATTGATAATATAATTATCATGTTTATTTTTATAGGGAATGAAAGTGAGAGTGAATAAAATAAATGAAATTGAAATGAAAATAAACGAAAAGTTAGAGGATTTTTACCTTTTTAATTATCCAAAATGAGAACCTACTTAATGGTATTGGATTTTACATTTAATGAGAAAAAAATTATCTTATAATGTGTGAGGGTATTAGATATATTATTTAGAAATAATTTAACATGGATCAAATCATGAAGGTTTGACAAGATGTGGTGGAGAGTGGTGGTATTTATATTAGAGGAGAGGAGTGTTTTTGAATATTTTTTTTCAGTTGTTTATTATTTTGAATCATGACTATGAATAGTTTTTATTATTTTGAATAATTAGATTAACTAAGGCATGTTACATTAATCCAACGTATCATACATCATCCATGACTAAAGGAATAGTGTATTCTAATTTTAATATAAATATTATGTTAACTACTTCATTTCAATATTCAAAAAAATGAAACCATTTAAGAATATTATAAAATATTAAACCTAACCATTTTTTATATCTATAATTCAATAATGACCACTATTTTATAGAAATAATTTCATAAATATTAGAAATTTATATTCTAAATAAAATAATCATTTATTTGAAAAATATTGATTTTAAAATAATAATTAATTTTATAAAAAATTTCAAATTAATTAATTTATCAGAAAATTATATTTTAGTAATAAGATAAATGAATATTATTTTTTGAATAAATTTTATTAATATAAGTTTTCATTTAATTAATTATATTAATTATAACAGTTAAAAAAACTTAATGTTTTATACAACTTTCAACACATAATTAATAATTTCTAAAGCATTAATTTAATTATACATAGATATAATTATATATTATTAACATATATAAGATTACTAAATTTTATTTTTCTTTCATAGGAGTGGTTATTATGATAATTTCCATATTACTATTATTAAAGGTTATGTTGTTATTCCATTGCACATAGTACTATTCATCCAAAATGAAACCCATCATAAAAATATTAGGCCATTAACAAATTTAATGTTTTATTTTACAATTCTAAAAAAAAATTTAGTTTTCCAAATATAATTAATAAAATTATAAATGTTTATATTGAAGGAAATTTCTCCACTAAAAGGCTGAAAAACTTCATTTAGTAAAGTGTTTCCTTATTAATTGTAAAATTGGTTTTATTCTTATCTAATGCCTCTTAAAATATATGATGAATGTAAATATATTTAATTAAATATATATATATATATTCCATTAATATTTTTAACTAATAGTGATTGATTTTATTAAATATTAAAAACATTTATTATTGAAAAAAAACATTTTTAATAAAAATATTTCTTTTATATTCCATAGGTATTCATTTCTAATTAATCGGTAACTAGTGATTTAATTTTATATAAAATTATAATATATTTTTTCTAAATTTACCTAATTTAATTCATTCCATCATTTATCATCATCATAGGAGGTAGTGTATAATCAATATGAAAGGTGATTTAATTTAAACACATGCAACTAAAAAACTAGATATGGAAAAACTAATATTGTAAGGTAAGAAACTGAAAAACAGTCAACTTATTCAATGAACTAAGAATGAAATTCATCCATAGATAAGTTGATGAGAAATTTCTAAGATAAATACTAACAAAAAAATGATGGAAATGATTAATTCTTAAATTTTATTCATTATACACATTGTAACCTATACCAATAATAACTTTTAATAGATAGTTTGAAAATAAATGTAGAATTCTCTTAAAGTTTTGGATTATATTGTTCTCATGATATCACACTGAATCATTAAATAAATATATAAATTATGAGCCCCACCCATCATTGCCAGTGTGAAGCATTCCTCATATCTAATAATTGAAATCAGTATGCTTTATCAAATATCTGTTTTGAAAAATGAATCTTGATTTACAATATTCCAAAAATATTAAAACAAATATCAATGTAAAAACCAAATGTAAAATGTTATTCAACCCAAGAAATAAACATATCCTTGAAGAATGATATGGAAATTTAGGAAATTTCATTGTCACATTATCATATCAAATTTATAATTCTAAGTGGAATAAATGGAATCAATTAGTGAATTTCAATACTAGCCTTTTCAAAATCAATAATAAACCATCCAAACTAATAATAAGTATTGTATCAATATAAAAAATCCAAAGTGGAATAAGAAAATAAATAGTTTATATCATTGATCAATTGAAATTATTTAGAAGTATCCATTAAAAACATTCATGAGGAAGATATACTTCCATTAAAACCATGTTGAGAATACTTTTCATTGAAAATAATATTTGAATTAAATTTATATAAAAATTAACATTTTAAAGACTCAAATGCTTAAATATTAAAATGTAGGTGTTTTAATTAATACATTATATATGAGGAAAGAAAATAATTCCATTTGTATTATTAAGTGGTTTGAGAAATTCCATTCGTGGAACACAATAAAAATATTCCATTGAAAACATGGGTAAAAGACGAAAAGGGAAAAAATCAATAATAATAAAAATGGTAATGTATTATTTTTTTGGATTTTTTTATAAAATAGTTATTCTAGAGGAAAATTAATTCGTAAAATAAAGAGACCATAAATTTGAGAGTTCTTATCAATAAATCATGCAATATTTAAATTATCAAATTTGTGAAAAATGGTAATATTATTTGATAATGGTTAAGAATAACTAGAAGGGAAGAAAATTAATGGGTTTATTAGACTAATATAAATATAATTTACTCTTTTGAGGATTTAGGTTTAAATAATCCTAAATAAAATTAGAATGTAAAGTCATCCATTGAAAAGATTATAATAGTGATATGATATTTAATTAATGAGTAGATTTTGTTTATCAACTAAAAATCAACACATGTAAGTGTAAATACATAAATATGTAGTCAAATTAATTATAAAAATATTTTGATATAATTAATAATAATGCATTAGTATTATAAATAGTAGAAAAAATATTGGGTTATGAAATTCTTTTCCAATTGGCAACTTTTAACTAAAATGAACATTGACAAAATTATTCAAGTTGAAACTCATATGATCATTAATAATAAGAGGATAATTATATTATATGAAAAATTACTCTTATTTACATTATTAATTAGAAATTAGGTTTACAAAATGAATTTAAATATTTCAGGAAAATATTGAAAATCTCAATTGAATGTGATATTTCAAATATAATCATTTCAAATGTTTTTGAGGAGAACAATATATAATCATTCTAATTGTTTACATACCACAATTAATCATTTGAATTTAAGTCTCAATGACGGAATAACATTAAATAAAACATATGACATCATCATAAAAATGGTATGCATGATATCCCTTGTCAAATGTTAGTATATACACCATATAAAAGAAACGATGTGTATATCAACAAAAAGGTCTCAATGGAATTTAAAGTGAATGTAAATATCATAGATTCATTTTCCATTCAACTGAATGTCAATAAATATAAATTATAATGTTTTTAGTCATGAAACAAATATTTACCACTATAATGATCATATTTATAATATCATATAATTATTTATTTTAATATCTTATTACATATTTTTTAATAAGATTTCATTATTTTCACTATCTCATTTGTTAATACCCTAGTCACTTGAGTATGTTTTAGGTTGTTACATTTTTCCCTATAATGGATACATCATCTCTAAAATATAAGACAAGATGTATATATAATATATCATTTTTTTATATATTTAGAATAATCCAAAAAAATTTGGATAAGAGATGGAATGCACCTTTCACAAAGGGGATACATGTAACACATCATCCACACCAAAGAGGTGTTGTTTGAGTGCTATGTGATATGAGACAATCCCTTTATATCAAAAAATATTTAGTAGAACAACATATTGACGTATCCACATTCCTTTATTTTGGAATCTCATCACACTAATCTACAAATATATTATAAGGAATAAATTTACACTAATATCAAACTCCTTATATCAACAATGGATATCAAAAGTGCCATTTTGATGACATTGTACTACTTTGATGTGTTTATCTATGGTCGGAACCTTTTCAACCATTTCTTGAACAATATGGATTCCAAATAGCTCGCCCTCTAAGATATAATTCCAACATTTTCCAGTACATTATCTATTTACATATAGATATTAATATATTTCCAATTTTCTATTATAGTGAAAAATTTAATTATATGATGACTGAATTTGATGAAAATATCAATCCTAAAATTCATTGAAATCAATTAAAAATATCTTAATTTAAATATTTTAGTTTCAAGTGGTCCAATAAAATTGATCATAATATAGAGTGTGATAGGTTGGGCTAAATATAATATTTTTTTCCAATTCTTATATATGAATTTACTAGAATTATAAGATCCATGGATATCAATTGGATAAAACAAATATTGGTACTCAATGGAACCTTACCACATAATTTATATATAACAAGGACTGTTGATCATGTTTGAAGGCCTATCTAATAGAAATAAAGTGTTCCCAGATTTTATGTCCAAACACCACTACCATGTTGAAATTTTAACCATTACTGTTTTAGGGATACTAAAGAAAAAAACCTTATTGACATTCTTCCATATCAATTTTTTCATTGGTATTGGTTTCATAATCCCTTTAATTTTCACATTCAATGTTTAATTCATCTAAAACAATGACTTAGGATATATACATTAAAAAATCCCTCTTAATGGTTTACCACAAAAAATGTGGGCAAGTATCTCTATACATATTTGTGTTTAATGGGAGGATAGATAATGATCAAATATATGAATCATAGAATAATTACATATTTATTTCCCATGTTGATGGGTCACATTTTCTTTCAATAATTTTATTACACCAAAACTATCAATGGTGAACATTTGATTATTACATACCTCCATCTATATATCATTATTATCAATACATACCTAATATATTGTATATAAATACTACTGGTTTATTAATACAATTGAAAGTTTAATTTATAAAACATAAATTATGATTTCAATAGAAATCATTTTCAAATCCCAAAGTATGTGATCCTATTCAATCCTCTTCAAAGATAAAAAATCATTATTCATAAGGTTCTGAGTTTATGGTCCATTATTTTCCTTCATAATATGGTAATTTAATTAATATTCATTGTCCAAGAATACTCTACCCATATCCATAAGAACATGTTCAAATGTTTTTTGTGAATATGTACTTTTTAAACTTATGATAAGTATATATATAAAACGTCTCATAATTGAGGTAATGATTCCATGTGATTGATGTAAAAATTACCACTACTCTCTATAGATCATTATTTTGATAAATTATTATAGCTAGATTTATAATGATCAATTATGTGAATCATCAAAAAGATACACTTTCAATTATGGTATTAAATTTACACAAATTCATTTCCTGATAAATATATTTCACCAATTGTAAAAGTTGAAATTTTGAATATATATTACATTCATATATTACTGAATACAATCTATCCAGGACTCTTTGATCTCTAATAAGATGCATGGTTTAATAATCACATGGGGAAGTTATATTTTCAACCCTTCATTTATGGTTCCTATGTCAATAATTTTTAAAACCTCAATTATTTTATGTTATTTAATCCTTATCATGGATAAGATAACATGACACTTCGCAATCAAAGTATTAGAAACCATGTCTTCATTCCAAGGATGTTAATATAGTTGTCTTAAATAGAAAAAATAACCACAGCCAGCTCCAAAGAATGTTTCATATAATTTCACTCATGATTCAATAATATTCATGATTCATGTGTTATTTCCTTTGGATTTTGTAAAAATAAACATTACATCCCTTCCTATAAGAATGAATGTATTTTAAAAAACCATCACCATTAAAATGCAGTGTAAGCATATTTGTAGTTACCAACCTATTATTATAATCCAAAATGATTTTTTATGGTCCACTTGCAAAAGTAATATCACTTATTAATGTACTAATATTGTTATAGGATTTGATAATTGTGATTAATTTCACAAATTGTTTTGATAATGAACAAATTCTCTATGAAATCTAATGATCATTGTCATGGTTGTTGGTCTATTCTATTCATTATTTTTCTTAGTGTTTGATGTATCAACTAATATAACCTCACTTATTAATAAATGTCCCAAGAAGGATTCATTTTATTGAAAATATTCACACCTACTAAATATTTCATATTATTTATCAATTCACAAGATCTTTCATTTAACCATTTAATAATTCTAATAATATTCATATTATAATCTTAAATACTCATAATTATACGATAATTTCAACACGGAAGTCTATAAGAAATCCAATAATATATATATATATATATTATTCATACGAAACCTGAATATTTATAAGGTGTTTATTGGTCTGAAAGGAATCAATATTAATTTAGAGTGTACATATATTCTAGACAATGTTTTCATGAGTGTTTTGTACTTCATTATTATTAATTTAAAGAACCTAAATTAGATATCCACCATTGATATGTATTGATACTATATTTTGTTAGTTCGAGGCAATCTATTCTAAATATCAAATAAAATTTCACGAAGTATTGTAGAATTAGATAAATAGTTAGTATCCTATCATTAATCTCAATCAGAGATTATTTTTACACCTTGGATTTTATCACAACCACATTTCATCATTTTTAAAATAATTAGTAACCATTTATTCAGTAGGTGAATCAACTATCTATAAAATTTTTTTGATATAAATGAATATAAAGAACCCAAGTTATATAAGTAACTCTCAGAATATGGGTGGAGAATATGTGTACATATTATAACTTCAATACAATTTTATAACTCAGTAGTAGTTACCAGATAGGTTGTTCTATGTTCCCATAGATTAATATGTTACAGAATTTTGTTAACATAATTACTCCATGGAATAGAGAAATGATTTACATACTTTTCAAATCCTTTTTGAACGATGCATGGAATTGTGGTTAGTGTGTTAGGTAGGGCCTTCATATCCATTATTGTATTTTTCAAAATATGTATATCTATTCTATAATCCTAATCATGGTTTCCAATTGATATAAATATGAAAAGGTTCCCAAATCACATTTGTAAATTTCTTTGGTACTTCATCCAATAATTTGGTCATGTAAATAATCAGAACTACATTCCTAAATATTATTTATCATTTGAATTTTTGTGAATCATTATATTCCAATTATTTTGTCAAAATAAATTTCAATAATTATACTCTCCTATTAGAATTTCCTGTAACAACCTGATATTTTTTTGATAATTATTCTTTTTAATTTCATTTATGTCTTGTGTTGTACGCAACACCAAGATTATCCTGTGTTATACGCATCACCATATTAGCTTGCAGTATATGCAACACTAATCTTGGATCGTGTTACACACAATTTCAAGTTTGTTTGATAGTAGTTGTTCTACCAAACATTGGGTATATATATATATTCAATGTAATAATGAAATATGGTTGGATTTTTTATACGCAACAACAAAAGAGTCGTGCACTACATGCAACCCTGACGTGGATTGCATTACACGCAATCACGACCTTCCTCGATAGCGTGTGTTGTACGCAATACCAGTTTTTACTAAACAACGATATATTATTATAATATTATTATGAACTAGTCGTTGTGAATATTATTAAATTAATTTTGAATTTTATAACATTATTATTCTTCTTACACATTTTCCAGAACATGGTATAAGAACACAATAAATTTTTCGGGTAAAATAATTATTTTTCAAAAAATGCAGTTTCACCGCCTTTTGATGGCGCACCCACATTAAATCTAGTTTTTGACATGTTCTTAAGTTCAATTTGACAAAATAAAATTCTTCTTTTGAATCAAAATATAAAAATTTAATTTGGATAAATTTTTCATATTATTCTGATAACATTCATATATTAATGAATAGTAAAAACACGCTATATTTTAATTAAAAACAACTTTTTTCATCGTAATAATTTTTGTGGTTAAATTATAATATTGAATGGTTTTAATGTATAAATAGAATATATTTTTATCATTTAATATATTGCATGTCATTAGAAATGACTTTACATTGAATTCGTAGGTTAAATCAATTCAATCTTTTGGAAGGTTTTAAACAAAAACATTTTTTCTTTCCACAACGGGTCCAAATTATATTAATAGACTACTTTTCATTTTTGGGCATTATGAATAGTATCTATGGTAAATTTTATTTACCATAGTAAAAGGTAAATTGGGTAATTAAGGGTAAATATAATATTATAAAATTACTCTGACACATGTCTTAATACAATTGGATGATTATATTTCATCCTAAGTCATATTTGCGTCGAAATGGAATCCATTAGAACCCACATGGAGGTGATTAAGTCCTTTAGATTATTTTATTTAAAGGAATGTTAAATATGCCTCACTCAAACTTTAATAATTAATGTATTTCTAATATAATGTTATATAGATTATAAATTCGGCTATAAATACTCATTTGAAAGCTAAAATGGTTTTCTTTATAAAGGTAATTTATTTATAAATTTTCAGAGTTATTTAATTACCTTATTAGCTTATACATTAATGATGCGGAAATTATTTATTTAGTAAAGAAATCAATAATATTGTTTTTATTGAAATAGTAATTCATATTAAAGGGCTCACAAACCTGACCAAAACATATTGGTAGTGTATATATACACCATAAGCATCTTATTTCAGAATATATGACCATTTGGAGTCATAAAAAAGTGATCATGACACTTATTTTATTTTATTTTATATGATGTCAAAGTTGTCACCTTCAGAATTTAATAAATATAAAATTTTAAACTTTCGGTCTTTTATATGATAAATCAAACAAAATTTATTATTATGAACTATATAACATTTATCTTTATCCTAGTATTTTATTTTTAATTCGTATACAAAAAATAAGTTTATTTAATAATTATAAAAAAATGTTGTAGTAATTTTTTTATTAAGAAAAATATCAAATAAAGGGTTTTACAAATAGTAAAATAATTATTATATGAACTATTTAATGTTCTCCACTAATTTTCTAGAATATTATGACATGTTAGGTACCTATTAAATATTTTATGATGAATATATCCTGTGTGTGGATTTTATTTAAATTCAAATAAATGAATAGTGTAAAAATTGAAACTATTGTTATTTTATAGAAATAACATGTTATTAAATTGATTAAAAATCACAGAAATATTTACAAATTATAAATTGAAATTAATATAGTCTAAAATGTCATAAATTATCTAATTATGGATAATTCACAGCACATATGTAATTATTTATAACAATTTATAATTTATAATCTTATTACCACACATAAAATTTAATTGATTAAATAAGGATAAATCAAGTTGATAATGTTTATCATAAATTCCCTACATGTATAAATTTGACTAGTTGATGAGATTACAAAACTATCTCATATAATCTTCTAATATGAGTTTTTTTGGTGGTTTTTATATGGTGTAACATTTATTATAAATTAATATTTTTAAGATTTCCAAAGGTGCCCCTCTCTTACCATATAAAAGGGCATCTCCTTGCTCTCTTCCACACACCACATTGAGCATTAAAAATTGGAAAAAACCAGACTATTTATCTTCTCCACTTCCCTAGAAACAACCTAGTGGTCCTGGTCTTTTTCAAAGACAATCTTTAGTGCCCTAAGAGGAGGTTAAGAAGAGGCGATTCAAATAAGAGGTAATGTCCGTAACCAATTCTTTCAACTTTATTTCTTCATCTACTTCTTGTTATTTAGTTGTTTCATAATGAAGTAATAACATCAGTATCACTCATATACTTATATGTTATTATAAGTATGAAACAACCATATTTCATAATATATCCATCCTATGGAAAACAAAATCATCGTGCGTTTGTACGTACAGAATACGGTCTCCAGGCCGTGGTGTAATCTGTTTTCAACCACCACCTTACTTAGATGGGTATAATGGGTAAATAAATAACTATATATGATTATTGCAAAGTGATATTGATTCTGTAATATTATACAAACACTTCAATACAATTCCACGATCATGGGAATGATATAATTGCTCGTGTGTACGTATGGACTATCGTCTCCACGTCGTGATGAGATTCATTCTCCATGTTAACCATTCATGAATGATTATAATGTATGTATAATATGTAATCATGAAAAATATGAAATAATAATGATACTGGATCTATGTATATATATATATATGTATGTCATCTACTTAATTCCATTCAATTCAATAAGTTAACGAAAACAGTGTTCATGTGTACGTACGACCTACCGTCTACATGAACGGGGTATTTCATTCCATTTATCGATCTATCATATATATATATGTATATTCTGTATATATATTACATATAAATCATGTTTTACATTATTTAATTAAGTAATTCAGAATATAATTAATAATATCTAGAACAACAGGTCAAAACATGTACGATAAATAATACGACTTTACCCAAAACGCCACTTTAACATGGAACTTACAAAAGAACAGGTAATATGAAGTAATAAGTGAACCATATATGATGTCATAATAATTAATATGATTCTGTAATAAGTCAATGATATTATTTAAATCATTATATAGGAGGTTCGGTTAAGTACGAAGCATATTGGACCTAAGGTAAGGGATAACCTTTCCAATCTCGTTCTTATCCGAGATTGTTTATTCGTAAGTATTTTCTGGGGATATTTTTATCATTCAAGTCCATGTTTTCTAAGAGTGTTTTATGTATGTTTAATGAACTTTTTATCCATTTTATCTTTTTCTACATGGTATGTAAGGAATATTTCTTTTGATTAAGTTACGAGGTAATTTTTACTTTTCCGACAAAAGTACGAGAAGAATGTTATTTTTAACTTATACGGCATGAAAGGATTTTTACGGTTTTATGAAGCCCTTTTTTCCTAAATCTTCCTACAAATGATTTCATGGCTATTTTCAACGAAATCCTTTTCTTTTCAAATTGCATGACATTTTGTGAAAAGAAAATGATTTTTATGAACAAAGGATATTTTCTTCAAAAATTCATTTCAAGTGTTTTATCAAAACAATTTTTCATCTAAGATGAAATTATTTCATATGTGTATGTTTCAAGTATAATGTATCTATTATTTACATGGTTTAACTTCTCTTATTATGAAATGATTTCCATTTCATTTATATGGATTATGGTATGATGGGATGATGTTTATGAAACACATTTTATTTATTGGGTTATTATGAATGATGTATGTTTATTTTGTGGGACAAGTAAGAATGATTTCATTATGAGATGGGTGGGGCCTATATCTCCTTCCAATGAATTCGGTAAAGATTTATATCTCATGAGATAGACATGGCTGGAACGGTAAGTTAATCTGGTTCAGTAATACTGGACTAGAACGAAGAGTGAACTCGATTCAGAAAGGGACTTTGTCCACTAAGATGATCTTGGAAGAAATGCCTTGTCTACTATGGAAATCATATCATTTTCTTAATGTTTTTCCACAATTACAAGTTTTACATACAAGATATTAAATCTTTATTGATGTTCTATTTTGATCTATGCCTTACGTACTTCCATGTTTTATGTCATTTCACAAAATTTCGATGTTTAAACATTATATACATGTTTTTCTGTTCAAATGTATATGGTTTTTTTATTTTCTCCAGGTTTACCCTTACTGAGCATTTGAGATTACCCTATTTATGTTTTCTTTTCCCCAGGATATAAATAAAGGTTTTAGGTAAGAAAAAAATGGGAAGATCTTTATGGGAGATGTTGAAGATCTCTCACCATGATTAGAAGATTACGTTCGAAGTTTCCAAAGACACTAAACTATTACGGTCCTTGTGTGTCTGTTTTTGTTATGTACTACGAATTCCGCAAAAGTAATGTAATGTCCAAGTACATCACACTTTGGGTCTCTACATTTCCACCTCAAGGGAACATCAATAAATTTCATTGTTTCTATCGAGGATCATTTTGAAAATTTCCTTTTAAAGGATTTGTGTTATAAAAATAAAAAGTGATAAGTCAAACATTTAAGTTCAATAGTAAAAATGAGGTTTAAATATTTTGTACTCATGATGTTTAATTTATATATAACAACAGTTTCATCCACTTTTTTTAAATAAAATTATTATATCTTCAATTTTTTGTGAAGAGTATGAGGTTGATATTTGTGGTAGAATATTTTGTAAAATCCCCATAACTTATATTAAACTCCTTACTTTTACATAATATTCATAATAATATTTTACTATTAGTTGAATTCCCCATAAAAATACAATATCACATAAAAATTAAATTCTTTTAGCCTTAGTGAAAGGAAGTTTAATTTCTATTGTGTTTCTCTACTACATGATAATTATTGGATTTAAAGAACCAATCATGTACAGTGGAAATTTCCATATGATATATTAACATGTTCCTACATCAAGGGTGTGTTATAGAGATTAACCTATCTTAGGATATTTCTTATTAATTGAAAAATAATTTCAATGATGTTGTAACTCTATCTACCATCTAATATAGATTCTTGTTAGGGTTATTACTACATTGTCCACCACATGCATTGTTATCATAAATACTTATTGTTCCATCCATTGGCAAAAAAATAGTAGTTTGGCTCTTAAACAACATTATTAATAGTATAAAATTATATTATAAGGATTATAAATCATATTATTTATTAATTAAAGGACACATATCACTTTAAATCATCAATGTTTCATCATATGTAGTTTTTGTTTGGGATAACTTATACATCTTCACAAAATTTGGTAAAAAACAATATTCCACTCTAATACCAACTGAGATTTAATTGAACATTAGTATCATATATGGTATGTGAAATAAAATCATTTCACCTATATATTGTTACAAAGTGAGATGATATGAACATGAACCATATATTTTTATAATTAGTATAAATTTTGAAACTATTATTTTAAAAATTCCATACCCCAATGCTTTAATTTAATTAGGAATTATCTATATAAATGACTTATTACTCAATCATAATTCAAAATATATCAAAATTATATACAATAAATAATGTCCTAAAAATAGTATATATAATTCCAATTTAATATTGTAAAAAAGAATGATTGAGCTCAAATTATATGCAATGTGGAACATATCAATGACAAATAAAATGGTTAAACAATAAACATATGAGAATAATTTTTATTATAGAAATTTATATTTTGTCATATTAATTTAACATAACTCATTAAAAAAGGGTATAAAATATGAAAATATCATATAAATATCATGATATATGAAATTAAAAACTAGAGATAATAATAATGTTCAATGGAGCCTAGCATAATATTTTTTTTTCATTTCATAACAATGTGGAATGATCACAATTTTAAGAAATCATGAAATATTAATATATATAAATAATTGTATATATATATATATTTGTATATATATATATATATATTTAAATATCAGAATATATATATATCTATAATAATGTCCACAAAAAAATTTTAGAACACAGGTAACTACAATCTTGTCTATATAAAAATGTTATTACCTTATCAAATTTAATGATTTAATCAATGAATTAAATAGATATTACAGAATCATCCATCTCGTAATGATAAAACTTTTAAATATTACCTATATCATGTAATAAAATATATAGAAAAAAATATGTTTTTCATAACATTTTGGATGAGTGTCCTATAATATGATATCAAGAGTTAGAATGATTTATACCATAATTCAATCTCCAAAAAGAAATATATCAAAATTATCTTAGAGGATGATCATGAATGTAATACCTTAAGAGAAAAAGCTCTTAAATACATAGGAAAATATGTATGTTACTTCAATTTTGTTTTTATATTTTAATGTTATTAGTTTTGTAAAATGATGAAGTTACACAAATCATTATAAAAGTTATTTTTTGGAAGATGATCTAATGAATATATAAAATGTCACTTTTAAGGAGTACCAAATGAGGGATCCTTGAAAAGAAATAAAATTTATGTAAATAAATTCGGCGTGTCAGATTAAATATTCAGATATTATACTAAATCCAATTTTATTCCATTTTGAGAGCACTAAAGAACACCCCCACTTTATATAATGAGTGGGAAGAATTATGTTTGTAAAGAGAAATACATAAATATAAAGAATAAGAAATATATTAATTATGTGAAATTCAAAATATATAATTATAAGGCTTTTCAAAATAAATAATATTGAAATGGTGTTGAATTATCTATTATACAGGATGAAATTTCTTTTTTAAATGATATGTTTTAATGAATAATTAAATCCATCAATGAAGATTATTTTGAAATGAAAATATAATAACCAAAAGATAAAGGGAATGAAAATTTTAATATAATAAAATCGTAGATTCAAATCAATATTTAAAAACATAGTCAAGTGATAGTTATTTTGACTCAATAAAATTATTATTATGTAAAAACCCTAACATACTTGATATTAAAAGAATGATAATAATATTAATGTGGGGTTATGAAAAGAATTTAAAATCCCATTAGTTAAATAATTAAAATAATAATATAATATAATTGGTTAGTAAGTGAACAATAAAAATGAAAACATAGTGAGGAATATGAATCATGTCCAAAGGAATAAAAATTAAAACAAATAAAACATACAACTTTGGTAATATATGAATAAAATGGTCATGATAAGGAAATTAAAAAATTGAAATGTAAATACTATGACAAAAAATTTATTTATGATAAAAAACATTTGTGGGAATAATAAATACACAATACCAAATAATAATTTTTTCCTAACATCAATACACACCCAAATAAAGGTAAAATGTAACAAAACCCCTTATATTTTATTCTTGATTGGTTGAACATAGTCTATCCTCTTATATAATATATATATAATTTTTAATAAGTTATTATAAAAGCTATTTAAAATTTATTTCACATTAGATTAATATTTTATATTAATTTATCACATAGGTCTGATATTTTTAGTCAATATTTGTCAATGATTTTTATATTTTATTCATTCTTTCATGTATCAATATAATTATTTTTATTATCATTTTATACCCAAATGTCTGTCAACTCAAGAGTAATGAAGGCATTAGAAATTATTTTTCAATATGTGTATTGATGATTCAAAACCCCTTCATTTGAGTTTTAGATATTTTTCTTTAAGTTGAAATCCATAACATTCGAATTTATGTGAATTTTATTGAATTTAAGGTTGAATAATAAGAATTAGATAAATATTAACATTTAAAATATATAAATTAAAATTAAAATATATTTATATAAAAATGACACGTATAAATAATAATGTTTTTCAAATTTTTTCGTATTTATAACATTCTAGCATTGTTCAATTTGTTTTTCAAACTAACACAAATAAGAACATGTAAAAATCAATGAGAGGGTATGGCTATAAATAAATAATATAATAATGTATCTTTTATAAAACTTAGATGTTATGGTTTTGTTAATTTTGTTTTGATTAATAATGTTGTAAAATATTTAATGTTAAAATAAAAATAAAATACAATGATAAAAAAATAATAACATTCTTAAATGTAATTATCTCTCCACGACGAAACATTCTTAGTTCTGAATGAATTATGGAATTATCTTGAAAAAAGATGATTCCCAATATTATAAAATATTATTATTGTATAATTTTTTTTATCATATAGCTAGGAATTTTAATTTTTCATGCTAATTATATGTGGTGGTGGTGGTTCCCTTTTAAAAATGAGGAGTAAAATTTTCTCAAATAATGATTCCTTAAATTATAAAAAATGAATCATCTCATATAAATTATATACAATGTTTAAAATAATGTATATGGGATATGATTGAATATTAATTACAATTTCCATAATTTTTGAGGTTTTATAAATATTTCATGACATTACCTCATATATTAACCCTTTTATGATATATTACCATTTGTTTTAAAATTATATTTTTACCTGGATATTTTTTTCCCAAAATAGAATATGAACTTATTTCTAAATATGATTTTTTAAATCATGAAATCCAGTTTATTTTATTCCTCTTATATATTTTATAAAAAATTATTTTGATATAAAAACACCTGAATAATATTCAGATACAAAAAAGGAATTTTAGCAATAAATACAATTAATTATAAGTCCTTTCCATGTTCTAATTTTTATAAGAATTGTAATTATATATATATAATATATTTCGATAATATTATAACTAAATAGTGAAAAATTAATTTATGAATTAAAATTACACTACATATAGAAAATGTATTATTCATTAAAAATTGTTTTTTTATTATAAAATGATCTTAGAGATATTTTGTGTGATTTATTATTATTCATTATTCATTAATTCAATTTTATCTACAATTGTTTTATAAATAAATAAATTATTATTTAAATAAATTAATTCATTAAATGTAATTTTTATGTATTTTTAGAATGTGTAATATGGTATAACTAATATGGGTATAAAATTAATTTTATAAAAAATTGCATGATTACATAATCCAAACATTTAATAAGATCAATTGTCAATAAATACACATAATATCTAATGGAAAGATAATAAATTTAGGCATTTGTGTGTGGTAATTTAACTATCAAGGATGTTAAATTATTTTTCACAATCCTCAATTTTTCTTATAAAAAAACTAATAGATCAATAAATTTTAATTATTAAATTCAAATTGATTTGGTGAAATCAATATTTACGCTGCCTACTTTCCATCCATAGACAAATTAGTCTCAAATGGAATATTTAAACAAATATATTAAAATTCATGTATTCTATATAGATTTCATATAAGGTGACTTGGATTTATAACCTCCATTTCAATGGATATGTTGAAAAAACCATATAATCCATATGATAATATAAATAAATTATTATATAATTCCTATCGAAATAAAAACTAAATGGGGATAAAATTTCCTTAATATAAAACATTAAATTCGCTATACAAATAATACATTCTATTCAGTTTCATCCCTCTCAACATACTTATTTTATATCTAAATATATTAATTATTTTTACAGCCACGATTGGGAAAATGATCTTCATAGAAGACCATATGTATAATCTTGTTACATTTTGGTTATTTTGGTCTTATTTTATATTTATTCTAAATTTAGTTATTTCATTTTATTAATATTTAATTCTAATAATATATTAGTGATTATATTTCATTAAAATATTTTTCTCTCAATAATTGTTTTTAATTTTTTATTTTATTCTCATTTTCATATGAAATAATCTATGTTGAAGAGGATTGAGTTAATAAAAAAAAGTAATGTAAATCATGGGGTTTTACATGATAAAACTCATTGGCTAATCCATGAAGTTTTTATGTCCATATATTAAATCCATGAACACCTAGTTCATTATTGTGTCTCAAAAATGTATTACATGATTATCCTCAAAATGATGTCCACCTAGGTCATCTACTCTTAACTAACCACATGTACTGACACATCAAAAAAATATTTGTAGACCTAATAGAATATCATTATGCATTTTTATTCTCCAACATGGTGGAATATATATCTAATATAAAATCATAAGTATTGAATTAATATACTACTCAAATTCCCATGGTATTCCTACTTCATTGAATATATGATGATGTTGAGACTGGAAATAATTTTTTAGTTATTCCTTACATGTAATAGCTCCATGTGCTCTCCAATTAATGTTCAGTATAACTAATAAAATCATCACCTTATGATACTTATCATACTAGTCACCCTCCATCATAAGTCATTGTGACTAATTGACTATCCATAACACCTCAAAAAATTGATCATGCTCATATATATCCTTAAGAAAATCAATCATCCCTTACATTAGTGGAATTATTTCCTCAAAACATCAACAATATAATAGAATTTATGAATTTTCATCATAGTGAGAACCAAATACCATACTTATTTTAGATATTGTTTTTCTAAAATCTAAAGTAGTGGATAATGAAATAGTAAACATATCTATATAGAAAAACCCTAATGTAAAAACACCCATATCTAATATCATCTTGATACAAGGATAGTCCTACCCCTTTTCATTGACAGACAACACACACACCGTAGACATGAATGATCATCATAATAAAAAACACTAGAAATCCCATGACCAACCTAGAAAAGTATGATTTCACCAAAAATTTACTTTGAAAATACTATATTTAATTATTTATAAATATTTAAAAATATTGAACTACTCTTATTAATAACCTTGAACTATTGTGGACAATATATGTGAGAAGATTAGTTTTATGTGATCCCCACATGTGAATAATGATGAAATAGTTCCATCCCTTAGATTTCTAGTTCCGGCATCATAAAAATAAAAATAAAAATTCAAATAACTATTTATAAATATTTTTTAAACTAAGAGTCCTCATTAAATCCACAATTCTGAAAATAGTTCCATAGGAAACTTTTCCATAGGTCATATATTATCATAATAGAAACGAATCTCAACATCCCTAAAAAGACCCAAGACATTCATAAAACTCAAATATACATGCTGTAGAATAACCAAATACATCCAACATTGTATCATTTTATATCTTTCCACTATTATATATCCATGTGTTATACTGAACATGACTTACCTGAATTACCATAGAGTCAGAAACCCAGTTTATTTTTGCATGCCACCACATATTCCAATATATTTCGATTACATATTGGGGTCTAAGAGATTATTATTAGACAAACAATATCCCATAGATATATAAATTACAATAATTTCATTACAATAATACAATAAAATTTGATATCATCATTAGGGTGTTCATTTAAAAATTAGTCCCAGAATATTAATAGACACCCACAGACTATGCACAAAAGATTATCTTTGTTTAGATCCCACCATCGATAACTAGGTAGTTTATACATAAAACATCTGATATGTACACTCAAAAAGATAAGACCATGTTAATTTGTACATCAGGATACTTAACAATTGTGCCTATAATAAATTGGAGGTTGAGGGTATGAGTGTAAAAATTTAAGGCAATCACCGTCAACATAACTAGATTATGCCAATATATAGACTATAAAATATTAACTGAAAAGTATAAAATGAAAATAAACCACTCCATCCTTCTCCACCCATTATTTCCCATCTATGAGTTAGACTTTCGCTATATAATTTAATGATATTGTGGGCTGATATACACATGTATCATTATAGTGGAAGAGAATTTTTCCTTCCTAATAAATTTCACATCACACAATATCACGTGTGACTCACAAACTATGGTATTATAAAGAATTATTAATAGAACTATAAGGAACATAATTGAAACAAATTATAAGATAAAAAAGAATTAGATCCCATTAATAAACTCTAATTCAACACCCCACATAAAAAGAAGTCATGATAAAAATTTTGTCCTAAAACAAGACATACTCATCAGCACTATCAGAATCACACACCTGCAGTGAGCATCCAAATCTCCCAATGATACATGGACAATTTTTTTATATATATAATTAAAAGAAATGTTCAATACCATCACACATATATAACTAAATAGATTGAAAATACCAATAAAAAATTGTGATATAAATCCCCTAAAAGTCAATATCAAATGTTTACATGGTTCCAATTTCCTTCAACCCATGGAGAGTGGGTTATTATTATAATCTATGACCACAACACGTATTATGAATCTCTATAACCTAGAGAAATATAATGTTTATTACAAACCCTTTCAAAATATTTAGTCCATTTATTCCCATGGAATCATATTTTAAGAAAATAACTAAAATTACCAATCCATTTCAACAACCATATCATGAAATACGATCCTTTAATCCATGAGGGTTAAGAAAAAACCATCACAATTAACCTATAGATGGATTCCAACTGAACGATCAATTAAATGGCCACACACCACAACCCATCATCACATACTATAATAATGATACCAAATATAACTATTTAATGAAATATAAACACCAAATGGTTCCATAGAGTCCATGATTTCATTATGTACCAGTCACTCACAAAATCATTCATTTTAAAAGATGCATAAACACGTGCATATCATTGGGAATAAGTAGTTTCCACATACATATAACAGAAATGATCTAGAACATCAATAAAAAATATGTAATTTCACTCACGAAATATAAAATTGAGGAAGTATGGAGGAAAACCTAAAGTAGATATATAGGATAAAGTGTTAATGATGTCCACTTTTCAGATGTATCAATCTCTTTAAGAAATCTAGGGTTTCTTCTTTCCTCATTATATCTCATGGCACATGGAACCCCAATGAATCATCTACATTACTCTCATATTAGTATGGGTTTCATTCATATATCCATTTTACTCCTCTCAATTTCCCCTTATCAAAAAATTCCATATACTATAGCCTTTCTGGGAGATATTATCACCTGTAGTGGTCTGCTTCTATTGGTTTCATTTCAGAAGAATACACCCAAAGCTCTTCGTCACTTGCATGGTCGCGCTCACCTTCTCTTATAACAATACCCATTATTATTGAACATTTCATGGTTATATAAGAATGTATTTTAGTGGTTTGGGATTGTTTTGGGTGTTGAGTTCATTGTCGTGGGATCGTCTCTCCTAGTGTCATCCCCACCATAGGAATAATGTTGAATTAAATAGTATGGTGGTGTTGTGGTGTTTTTATCCAAAATCGATGGTTGTTGGTGTTCAGTGAAATTGTTGGGGTAACTTCAATATTTATTACTTCTATGTTTATTCTTTTTAATAGTTTAAGTATATCATTGGTGGATCCGATGGAAATTGATGGTGATCACATCTATCATTTTTTAAACATTTCTAAGGCAACATCCAACCCATAAACTCTTATATATTCCATGTTCTATCGCTCATGATCGATGTTTCTATAGTGTGGTCGTCCGTATGTATCATTATGTATTTGATGGTTGAGTGGTTATTGGTGCTCCTGGAGGTGATACCTAGTGGTTGTTGTTTTGTGCTCTCTCTAATTTGGTGGATGTGGGTTTTCTTCCATGAAATTACAAATTGGTACAATCACCCTGATTTATGTTATATTACAATAAATCCTTTGTTTTTTATGAGATAAATTGATGGTTTGTGAATTCATGGTGGTGATGGTTGTTTTTTGTCAATGTTTTTGGGTGAGGTTTATAAATTTCGAGTTCTAGTGTTCAGATTGTTGATGATGGGATTTCGGTGAGTCCTCACCAGCAACATGTTGTTTTTGATGATGTGGTATATTGCCATTTAGATTTGGAATTTGAATTTCTGGATTATTCTTTTTGGGTTTTTGTTTTTTAAATTTTGGGTGGATTTTGGTATTTTTGGGTTGACTATGCAGCTCCCACTCATCCAAAATGTGGTTTGTTGAGAAAATAAAATGTGGATAAAGATATATAACATAAATATCACCATAGAGGTAAAACACTATGAAAAATAGTAAAATATATAATACATTACATGTAAAAAATCATAGGGACCATCCACCTAATGATATATTGTTTGATAGTTAATATACCACCTAAGCGGCGAAGGAATGAAAAAAAGTTATATAGACATGATATCTTAGCCACCATCCCTTTAAAATGATGGCATCATTGTAATAACAGAAAAATATTTCAATGGAATTGAATCCCTACTTAAAATTATGTTATATGATATAAAACGCATAAATAACTTATGGATCTCAATAAAAAAAACATCATTCTCATAAATAAAGAATTAAATATGTGATATTTATCTAAATTGAGGATCATTTCCTGATGGAATAATATCACGACACATGAAATAGTTACATGATCACTATAAAATGAAATCTGTCGAATAAAATATTAAATTTATAAATGATTTTATAAATAAAATTTATAAATATTATAAAATATAAAATGATAAAATTGTATTATTTTATAAGTAAATGAATTAATTTAAATTGATAATGTAAGTGTTTATTTTTCGGTAAAACAAAAATGTTTATTTAATAGTTTAAAATAAACATAGTGATTTAACAAAATTAATTTTTCATAAAATATATTCAAGCATTAATATTCTTTCTAATCTTATAATAATATAAATAAATTAGTCCTTAATCATATTTTCAAAGTCGCGTTCTATCATTAATAATTTTATAATAAAACTTTATCTAATAAATAATGATTTTAAATAAAAATTAAATTTCATATTTATAGAAAATTATTTGCATAAAATGTAGTTATTTTTTGAGATATACACATCAAAAATGGTTCGAGTGTAATTTTTACGATTTTTCTAAAATATTTTAATTTTTGTTAAATAATGGAATATTGTAATTTACATTATTTAATAAATAAATTAATTATTGATTGATAGATTATATAGGGATGATATAGGGATCTAATCACGAAATTTATATCATTATATTAAAATAATTAGTTATCATGTTCAAATTATTATATTCCTAAGCCGAAATAGTAAAATAATGTATAAAATAAGGAAAAAACACGCCACCCATCCCTTATAAATACCACCGCTCCCCAGCTCTTCATATCATCCATTCCAAGAAATAATGCATATAAAATTTATACCTATTACTTTTACAAATCCCTTTAGTGACATCCAAAATCCTAGGGTCTCAACAAAATACAAAATATAATTTTTTTAAAGAAGTTCTCTAGGAGAATAATTCAAGAGGTAAAATTCTATTTCATTTTCAATAAAATTCATAAAATTTATTTTCTCTTATTATTATATATTATATTCCTATTATCTAGGTTGGATGATAATTCCATTATCATACACATAATTTTATTTGTTTTTGTATTAATCCTCCATCAAACATCTTCAATTAATCCTTTTATTATAAAAATGAAATCATAATCAGCGTGGTTTTATTTTATCACCTTTCAAGGTTGACATGTATTTTTTTCATTTACCTCCTTAATGCTCTTGATAATAACAATATAATGGTTGATATGAAATTAATTTTTTTTTAACATTTCTTATGATCTTAACAAACAAATATACATATTATGACATTATAAAAAGAAATATTTACTTTCTGATCGCAAATCGAAAAAAATAATCCAAATGATCATCATTAAAATTTTATCTATTGAAAATTAACATATATATAAATAAAACAATATATTAAACAAATTAAACTTATTAAATTTAATTATTAACATTTAATTTCAGTTTTTAATAAGTACCCCCATTTGACACGACTATCCATACATGTGTAAAAGTGACATATCAAGAAAATTAAGAAAATGAACACTCATGAATGAACAAATTTAACACTATAACTCATCAAAATGGAAATATAATATCATAAAAAATTAGTTATATATATATACGATGTTATGGACTTATTATTTAATGAATATAAATTAAATATTTACAATAATAATGTAATGAATTCATTCAGACATAAGGTTAGGGGCATCTCAATCCCAATTTACATTGGTTGGGTTATTTTTTTTGTTCTTAATATCGATGTGGATGTTCTTTTAATACTACTGAAATATCATTTATTTTTACATAAATTTTTCATTTCTCAAATATATATGCTTCTAACTTTTTTTCGTGAAAAATGTAAATATTTTTCCAAAGTTACACTTCATTCTAAAAACACATGTTTTACATATATTGATATTGTTTCTTAGTTGGTCAAGAATGATGATTCGTAATCCAATTATGTTTTTCCCATATTATTTGGGGAACCCCAATATTTTTTCATGAAATTATTATTTAGAATATTATTAAAAAATAAATTTCCTATTTATTGGTTATGGTATTTAAATTATGTTATATGTTCTATCTGGAAAGCATGATTATGTATTTGTTATGATGTGGCAGTTGAGCCCGAAATTATATAGCTATATAATGGATTGTTTAATGTAATATATCTAATTATATAATGTTATATATTCGTTAACATGATTATAGATTTGTTCATGATGATAATTATTATTTTATTTATCACATATGTTATGCATGGACGTGATACTACCATTGATCAAATCAATGTGCAGTGTTGAATAACTAAGTCATGATGTTTCATTTTAATGTATCATCACATTCTCGAACATTATATATTTTTTCTTCTCATTATTGTGATGATTAATGTATTCTTATATTTTAATGGTAATGAATATTGTGACTCATGTTATATTGATCCATGCCCTTATTCATCATCTTACATGGATTTTGTCTCACCCATTTCATTGATGTATATTATAAGGTGAATAAATATACTAATGAGTACATGAGGGATACAAAGAAATGAAAATAAAAAGAAATTAAATAATGTTTTTTGTTATTATGTAAATGTTATATATAGTTCATAATTTCTCAAGACACTAACTGTTTGGATACTTTTTCTGTAACATTATTATTTTATTTAAATTTAATATGATGTAATCAGAATGTATGAAAATCAGTCTCTATATAGTTTGTATCAGATAATAGTTTACGTAAATTTTGGACTTATGATTAAAGAATATTAGTAAAAACCCCAAGTAGGAGACTATGTATATTTAATCACAATAAAATCTATTTTTAGAAAAATTATAATCATAGGGATCACAAATGAAATTACATTAATGTTAATTTCATAATGGAATAAATTATTTATTCATGACATGTGGGGTTATGTTCTATTCAATAATTTTTTTTAAGAAAATGGTAGGGACTAAGAGAAACCGTGCCAAAAACATGTGATAGGGGTAGTGAATTTTATTTTAGAACAACATCCCTAATGTCTTGGGAAGAGGTGTTTGAAATTTATAGTGATGATTATCCAACTATTTGAAGTTGTGAATAATATCATAAATAATGTGGGACATCTTCATTCCCCTAAATGGGAGAAACATGCTATCATGTCTTTTATTCAGCAACATCCATTAATGTAAAATGGATAATACAAGCCACTATTCACATAATAGTGGGTCATATCATTGGAGAAGATCTTTTTTATGATTCTTAAATCTAAAATAGAGAAGGTGACTACGACCAATTTTCTTTTGAATAGATAGTTTGATCCATGGTGGTTGTGGATTTATAAAACTAATATGACAGATGAAACCGAATAGATGGATTTTGAATACTATAAGAGAATATTTCGTAATTAGTATTTACATTGAGAAAATAACATAAATATAGATATAGAATTTATATATCTGCTATAAATGGAATGTGAAGGAATCATTTATTACGAATAATGTTTCACATGGAATAAAGGGTATGCCTCATGTTTTGATAACGATATTGATAGATAAATATATATATATTCTTTACATCATTAAAAACACACCCTTTTAATGGATCTATAATTTCATAACTATGATATTTTTGCAGAGTTGTCTAATCTGATCTCATATTGATTAAGAATTTTGGATAATGGTCCCATGGGTATGATGATAATTAATGAAATATGGAGTTCCATGTTGGAGGATCTAATAAAAATATAGGAAACAAAACTCATCCACTAACTTGTCAAAAATGTAGGTATTAACATCATGGTAATGACCACAAATATATGGGGTAATGGTTCTTGCATAGTAGAAGAACCCACTGAGCTCATGAATGTCAAAGATACATAAGGAAAATGGACAATATGATCAATGAAAAGAGATAATGTGACTGCACTAAACCTCATATTCTCAAGGGTAATCAGTGATAACAACCACCAATTCTAAAGGATAAAGGGAATTCTTATATGTTACTATATCTAAGGAAGAGTCCAAAAGTTATGCAGTGATAGGTATGCTAGTTATTAATACAATAATAATAGACTTTATATTTTGTTATGGTTCTATGATTTCATTTTTATATTTAATGTTTCATAGAACATTTTAGACACCTCCTCAAAATATGATGGTTGAGTTATCTATTAGATAAATATGGATGAATTTTCTCACCTAATGTATATAACGTATACAAGGATAAACTTGGTAGATTGAACATCCTAGTAAAAGTTTTCTTACTTCTTATGGTGGTTCATGATGACATATTGGTAATATATTAGCTATTTTTATACAAATACATCATAAACTATTAGGATATCTAGATCACTATTCACATCTTGATGCATCCTACAATTCATTAAAATTATATTGATCATGATGAATCTCCTTCAAAATCATAATCTCAACTGTGGATATTATTTCCATATAGGAAATAATATCTATCTCAAATAATTGATACTATGGATAATATCATGCTTGAGAAAATTTCCATTGTGAGGGATTACACTAATGTGTTACTGAAGGAATTATATATACTTCCTCTTGATCGTGATTTTTATTTCTCAACTGATCTTATTCTCAAATATTTCCCACTATCAAACACACTATAAACATTGGACATAATTTTTAGAGGAAACAATGAAGTATTTATATGAGAATCTGAGAAAGGGTTTAATACACCTGAGTGATTCACCATGGGGTTCTATAATCCAATTTGTCATGAAAATGGATATATTGATGTGACTATGCATTTATTATCTCAACCTCAAAAAATCATGATATGAAACAAATATCCCCTACCAATGATTTATGACTTTTTTGGACAACTACCCAGGTCCAATAATTTATTTATGTTGGAACTTCATTCAGGATATCATAAATTAACAATGAGGATCGGAGATTTTCTAAAGATAGACATTTAAAATGTGGTATAGAAACTATAATTTCCTACAAATGCCTTTAAAACTCTCTAATGCTGCATAAATAATCATGGAATTATTGAACAATGTCTTTAGCTGTGACCATGAATTTTTTTGAATATAATTATTGATGATATTATGAAATACTCCATTAGAAAGGGGGAACATGAAGATAATTTGAATACACTACTAAAGAATTTACGATTGGAGAAAAAAATTTAAATGTAAAAAATGTGTGTTCTAAATGGAAGATGTATCATTATTTGGGAATGAAATAACTATAAAATGAATATACGTGGACCCTTTCTAGAAAAATTTAATCGAATAGTGGATGAGTCCATCATTTGTAAATATGATCTGTAGTTTCCTTAGTCTAAATTGGTATTACCAGCAACTTGTGAATAACTTCTCACTATTGTCAAACCCACTATCCAACTGACTCAAAAGGGATAATTTATTTGGGACCATTTAATGTGAAGATTGATCTGAAGAGTTAATATATAATCTTTTCACTATTCCATTACTCAAACATCCCAAATGTGGGGAAATATTTTTGAAATGATACGATGATTCATAGAAATGATTAGGATTTTTACTATTAAAAATTGATAATTTGTTAGCATACTCCTTATCCTAGTTGAAAATTAATGAGTAAAACAACCCCACACATGATATGGCGTTTGTAGCTAGGATCTTCATGTTTATAATCTGGCAGCATTATCTCTCTTAAAATAAGTGTGAAATATATACTAATAATAAGAGCCTAAAATATATATTCACAATGAATAAGATTAATATTCTCCATAAAATGTGGTTATGGATCATAAAGGATTATGGATTCCTAATCCACTTGAATAATAGTACGAAACCAAATGTCGATGATACTATAATTATATATAATCCTTCAACATTATAAATGATGATAATTGAGATGGATCCATTCTTTTTGTATTGGAAAAATATGTACATTTGAATAATTATAGAATGAACATCACCAATCATTTCTCAAATTATTTCACAACAATCCCTCAGGGTGAAAATAAATGTTTATGAATGTAATTATGTAGAAATTAAAAATTAGGTGGAAGCTATGAGGAAGTAGAAATCCTTAGAGTTCAATATTTATTTGGAAGGATATCAATTATTTTTCTCGAGAAAATATATACCATCCAATATATAGATAAAGAAATATATTCTTAATGATTCACATAGCTCAAATTTGTATATTCACCATGGAAGCATACATATGTATTAAGATCTCCCAGAGAAATTTAGATCGGACAATATGAGGAGGGGGATTATAGAATATAGTTCAAACTGACTGGTAGATTAGAATGTTATGGCTGAAAAAAAGTCTAATGTAATGATGAAACCAATACACATATCAACATGGAATTGGGAAAACATCACCATGGAGCTTGTACCCAGAGTTATGAATAAATACATAGGAAACAACACTATATGAGTGGTTCTGGATCTTGTTATAAAGAATTCTATCTTTCAATATATTTTAAATAACTTCACACTAGATCAAATTAAATAGATATACATTATAGAATTTGTAAGTATTCCTGGACTACCACATTCGATTGTATCTAATCGAGATCTGAGATAAATCTCCATGTATTAGGAATGTCTATAACAATCTGTTAACACTGAGATGAAATTCAGTAATACTTATAATCCTCAAATAGAGGGCCAATCTATGTGGGCTGTTTATAAATGGAAATACATGTAGAGAGCATGTTCTATGGACATAAAAGGTATATGGGAGAAACATATTATACAAATTGATATTTCATACAACAATATCCTACACATGAGAATCGTAATGGATCCACATGAACCTCAATATGTTAAAATATATAGATCACCATCATTTATGGATGAAGATGGGGAATATAATCTTCTAGGAAACGAAATTGTCTTAGAAATTGTGGAAATGATTAAAATATTTAGTAGAATATAAACGAAGTTCATATATGAGAATAGATCTATGTAGACAATCATCACTATAAACTATAGTTTTAAATAGGATACTTGTTATTTAATTGATCATTTCCAACGAAGATGATCTTGACATTTGTGAAAATAATAATGTTGAGTCTCCATTACATTTACACCTTTGATATTCTAAATCGAGTAAGAGACGTTGCCTGTCAACTAGAACTTCCACATACCATGTCTCATTCACATGATGTATTGACTGTTTCCCTCATTATGAATTAAATACCATATAATGAAACATACTGAATCTAGAGGGGAAGCAATTGGACAAATATATATCTTATGAGGAGAAGATGATGATGTTCATGGACCATAGAGATAATGTTATACGAAAGAAGACAACTCAATAGTTCAAAGTACTATGGTAGAACCATAATTATCATGTGGAAACCTGGGAACTAGAGGGAGTGATGAAGGATAATTAAGCTCACCTGATTTTGTAAAATGAAATTTCAATGGTGAAATTTCAAAAGGAAGGATGAATATATGACTGAAACATTTATCAATGGATTTTTTCCCATATTATAATTATTTTATATGATATAAAACACATACATAGAATAAATATCCTAATAAATACATCATTCTCATAAATGAAGAATTAAATAAGTAATAGTAACATAAATTAAAGAACCCATCCCAACAGAAGTGTAACCTGACAAGAGGAATAGTAACATGGCTATTAGGAATAGTAATGTACTCAATCGAATAGTAACCTCATCTATGAAAGTACATATAAAATTTATGAATCATATAAATGACACAATTATATATTTATATCATATTATATGTAACAATTTTTTTTATAAATTATAAATTATATGATAGTGTTTTTATAAGACAATAAAATATTAACAATTTTAAAATTAATCTAATCGTTAAAAATATTATTTTAAAAAAAATAGATTCATATATTAATATTTTATTTTTTTGTAAATATAATATTAATTTATGAGACATTAATTACATTTTCAATGCGTCATTAAATCCGCTATAATATTTAAATCAATATTTTTTAATAAATATTATTTAAATGAAATATGATTTTTAATATATTTAAGAATTTAGTTATATAATATGGTGTTCATTTTTTATTTCTACACATCGAAAAAAATTCGGGTAAATTATTTGGATTTCCCTAAAATAGTTGAATTGTTGTGAATAGTTAAATATGTTAATATAATTTATTTAAAAAAATACAAAAAATTTTGAGTCATAGATGATGTATATATTTTAAAAAAAAATAATATAGAAATATAGTTAACTATTTTAATATATTGTGTGATGAGGATCATACTAGTGAAATTATTGTAAAAAAACAGCGAAATAATTAATGAAATAATGAAAAAACACACCTCTCTTCCCAAATAGATAACACCCTTCAAAACCACTTCCCCTAATAGAATCTAGGCCTTGAATATTTTACAATACAAACATAATATTCTTCCCAGTCCCCTTTGGAAAATCCAAGAGCCTTGCGTATACATAAAAAAAGAAATCCATTTTTCTTAATGAGGTTATCAATGACAGTAATTAATTTGGGAAGATCCACTTTCATTTTCTTCCAATTTCATTGAATTTCTTTTATTTTATTATTATCCCCTCAAAAAACCTTATCCAAGTGGAATAATAAATTTTATATATTATATATAATATAATTTTATTATGTTAATGGACTAATCCATAATAACAACTCTTCTCATTTCCAATTTATTCTAAAAATGAAAACGACCTCTTTGAGGTGTTTTTTTATCATCTTCAAGGATAAAAAAGTACCTTTTTCTTTTACCCAAAAAAAAGGATGGTGATAAAAAGTTATAATTATTGAATCATATTATAAAATTTCGTTTATAAATTTATTTATGTGATAAAACTAATATATTGTCATAATCTTAATTAATAGAAAATAGATTTTTTGTGAATGAAAATCACTAAAAATTTATCTAAATTATTATCATTATAATTTTATCTAATTAATTATCATCATATCTAAAAAATTATATAAGACCAATTAAAATTATATAAGATTATCAATTAAACAAATTTAAGTCTATATCATAAAGACTATTTTACATGACCATCCTTACACGTATACCAATAAGCTGATCATGAAAATCAAGAAAATTAAGGCTCCAAAATGATGATATTTAACAATATAACTCATTAAATACCAATAAAAGATCATAATCAATAATATAATTTTATAAGAGCTTATATATATAGTAATTAATGAATCTAATTTTCTTATACATGATATTAAATTGAATAAATTAGTTGGTAATTAGGTAATGGATTTGTGGAACCCAATTTCCTCTCGCAACATCGTACAAATTTTGTGAAAAAACCAATGTTTATGATATTTTAATGTTCCACAAATATCCCTTTTTCATAAACAGTTTTTGCGATGATAAAGATGCTTCTAATATGTTATGTTGAGAATGCTGCTAGAATTGTTCACAAATATGTTTTTTACCACTAGGATAAGAAGATTAATTTTTATATATTTCCACAATACATGCACAAATCTAATGCTTCCCCTCATGATTATGATTATGATCATTGGATCAGGTTTAGAATATAATGACTATAATGACTCATCTTATATTGATTACGGCACTAATTTACCCTCTTATGAATATTTTATCTCATATATTTCATTTTTGAATATCCTCTTGTGATTATTTATACTATGGTGTATATGAGTGCCATACGGAATGTATAGAGGAAAGAATGAAAGAATGTTTTTATGTATTATGTAAATAATATATATAGTTCAATCTTTTCCATGACACTAAACAATTGGATATTAGTTTTGTAGCAATATAATATTGTCTACCCTAAAAATGATATTATAGTAATTCACGAATAAGCAGGGATGGTATATTCACCAATTTTAAAAAATATTTATATTAATTAATTATAACAAAAAATTAAAATATCCGTGAGTAATTCCTTGGTAATCTGATCACTATCAACAGGGCAATATTTATCCACTAGGTAACGGCCCTTTATCCTCTTGGAGTATAGTGGGCCATATTTGGCCCCATAATCTATATTTTCTAATATTTTGTTTCTAGTGTGTGCTTAGTAGGTACCTAACACCATATGTCTTCAAAAGGCAGTTCTCAATAACATTACCCTATCTTGTACATATACATTAGGAATTCATCGACCCATTTACAACCTCAAACATTCATAGAAAATATTGTTATTCCAATCATGAAATTATATTACCTCAACCATGATCCGAAAAGGGTTTTCATTATATATTTTATATATATAAGGAATAACCCCATATTATTACAAAAGAGTGAAATGAGTGAAATATAATGAAAATGTGTAGAATTGTTCTCTCACATCCCCAATGGGAGGAGTACACTTAAGTGATTCTGGTGCAATATTGTGGGTCTAACAAAATCCATGTGTCCACTTCCATCCAATGGAAATTTTCAGTGTGGGAAGGATTTTCTATTGAATAATTTTCATTCAAGAATTTCATGGAATAATAATAATGGCAGCTAGAACATTATGCAATGATTAATTATATATGTTAATATACAAAGATAGGAAAAGTCAAAGACACATGATAGTATTGGAGGGGTTATTCAAGAGAAGAGGATGGTACCTAAATATATTTGTAGAAATATCTTCAGAGTAGAACAATATTTTAATGAGAGGTAGATACATAACCAATTAGGTTCTATATGGTCCTACATACAATGAGAGGGGGAGGGTGAATCAAAGTTGGATTTTCATTTCTAATTTATTACTTCCCAAATTTACTGACCACTTTATTATTAGGGTCACATTGATTTCCATTTACTATTTATATTTCTCTTTTCCATTCAAACACTATCTAATGATGATGCATATAATGTAAATAAGAAAGGCTAGAACAATCAGAAAAACATTTTACATGGTTCACCATCACTGGTCTACGTTAAAGGAGTAGAAAACATCAATTTCATGTTGTACCACATTTATTATGGATCTCTTCAAAATAATGTTTTGGGATAGATAACCTCAATATCAAGGGTATCTATCTTACTTATTTTTAGGGTCATATAACATATTCCTGAATGGTCACCAGATATGTAAATTTTCATGGTTCACTGTTGGTGGAAATGATCACCTTATTCCTCTTAATTTTCTCTCTTATCAAGAATGTATCTACACATATAGTGTATGAAAAAATACAGCTCTTTATTATCGATAATAAATTCAAAAAAATAGTATGTAGTTGTTCTTTTGAATTTCATTATGGTATTATCATCCACTTCAATGAAAAGATTTGGATACAAGACTTCCTCCTTTGAATGAACTAAAATAAACTTATCTTTACAATATTAATAAAAAACTCTTCTACTATGAAAATATATTCAAGAGAATTCATGTCATATATACAATGTATTTTATCTAGTAGTGATTAAACTTCTTCAACATGTATTATCATGTGCTACAGAACCTATATCTATATATTCTTTTCTGCATTATGATATGACAATGATACGTCTCATAGGTTAATTTTGGTTCATATGTCCATGTAGAATATTCTAGTGAGATGCACTAGAGAATGACCTCATCATATAACTCCTTTAGAAAGATCTAGGCACGTCAAATTTTGTGTTAACTTAGCTTGTACCCTTGAGTGAGTTCTGACTATGTACTCCGCTCACACTTTTCGAGAGCTTAGTTCATAAACCCCTAAAACAAACTCTTCACATGAACCATATTCCTTCTTTCATCGAGCACCTAATGCAAACTCTATTGTCACATTGTGAGAGATAATGGAATAAATCCTATTTTATACCTTATATAATATTCTCTTTAAATAATGAACAACTGTTATTAATTTTATATTCTATCATGATTCCTCTCCATGAATATGCTTTATGAGATCTCTGCACTACCCTCCTTCTTGGATGTTTCAATAGAAATATGAATAATTAATAACGTCTTCAATATTTAATTATGGGTTTGGGGGTATTTTTTGTCATAAATAAACCACCTTAAATCCATATATATTATGTAACCATACGTTTAATCTTGTTCTTCATGATCTTCTCACAATATCATTACATATTCATGCAATTGTTTGTTTTGTAGAATTCTATTTATATTCCAAAACCATTGTGAGTTCCAAATAAAGACATGATTGTTTTATACTATCATGTAATTAGATAAATATATAATCATAATTATTGTATGAGATCACATTACAAGATCTAAAGGAAATCATGCACTTCATGAGATCCCATTACAAGATCATTTTACAATCATACATTTTTATAATGTTATTCGGAAGAGATCAAATAGCCATGTGCTTTATCAATCATTTACTTCTTTTTCATTATCTTCTTCCATATTAATTATATTTGTGCATGAGTATAGTTCCCTATTTAGAAAAGTCTTTGGATAGAGTCTTTTTGGCTAATTGCAGAAGACATGATAATTAGTATTTTTTCACATTATAGAAGATCTGGGTGAGATTTCTATTCTTATTTTGTCATGAGATCCTTGTGTGAGTACTATTCAGGCTCTTTCAATGATATTAAATTCATTTTTCCACAATAAAAAACAATTCTCACTTTCACATGATCTTGTCACGGTTCTGGTTCTCTTATTTTCAATAGCTATAGCTTTCAAACATCCTGTGAGACCAAATAGTCCATGCTTGTAAAATATCATGAAATCATTCTAAATCATCATGCCTTAATTGGCAATAATACTTCATCAAAAACCCCAAAACCCATCAGTAAACATAATCTACCAAATAGTACCATTATGAGGAATTTCCACCTAACATTTTCCCCTTTGGTTTTTTGACAAATATTTACATATTTATACCATGACAAAAAAAATTCAACATTTAAAAAATTTCTATTTTTTATTCCAATATTAATAAAAGACTTACACAACCCACACTAAAATCCCACATGAGCCATGCTTATCATGAGAAATGATAGTGGTTTGAAAACCACATTAGTGAAACAAATAATTCTATATATAATAAAATACCTTTGTCAGGATCCTAAGATTTTGTGATATACATCTTTTGACGGATCATATTTCGCATCTTAAGATTTAAAATTTTCCCTAAATCGCGACTACCCCTTTTAGCATCCCTATAATCTTGATTAAAACATTATATAACCCTTTATTTCCACAATATCACATCCATTTTCAAATAACCCTGTGATAACATTATTTTAGTCTACAATAGGTGAAGACCACTGATCAACATATCAGGGAGAAACAAATAATATTTTAGAGAGAGGGGTCCAACCTAAACACTTTTTAAAGTATGCGGAGTTATCATAACCCCATGAGTTTTTTGATGAAGGTATAATTATTTATTAGGTAAGGCGTTTCTTATAAATTCTCTATCTTATAATTATGTAGGAACATAATCAAACATCACAAGAATTTTCTCCACCATCTACATAAAAATAATATTTGATTTAAATGTTCTTTTTATTTGAGTGTTGTAGATGAATTTATATAGGATTTATAGTGCTTGAATTGTCATAACGTATTCCAATTGGAAACCTCACATCAACTTTAATATCATTAAAATGTTTCTTCATCCATAATAACTCCATGCAGACTTGATTTTCTATAACATATTCAATATCTATGGTGCTCAAAAATTTACCATCCTATTTTTTACTAGGTAATAAATACACTATCAAAAATGATATAATGAACCCCCTGATGTTTATTTCATATCATTTACAAATTCCTTCCATTTTTCATCTGATTGGACCAATACCTATTTTTGATATTTTTCATTGAAAAATATTCAAAATCCAATATTCCATTGATATACTGATGTATTAGTTTCACTATAAAAAGTATCATTCCTTGGGATTTATTTGATACTGTGCTACTAGGTATGTGAAAAAACTATATCACATCTTGTATGACACATATAGATTATACTAACTCTAATTTGGATATATTATATGATATCTAATACATTTTCTTCATCATCCCATGAATTTTTCAACTAGGTAGCCAGTGGAGTGATCATATTACCGGAATTATACATTATAAATCCTCTTATAATGACATTGTAATATTGGATAGTGAAATAAATGTTCAATTAATTTATCGTGTAACACTAACACCATCATCCTTTGATTGATGACATTGTTGACATAGTTATTGTAATCAATTCTACCATAATAAAAAAAAGAAATTCATCAAAAAAATGAATCAATAATGGAATATCACACTCTTGGTGCCTTATTCAGACAATATAGCACCCTCAGCAGCCAATAAACATTGTTCTTATATTCATGAATGGAAAAACCATCTATATTCCAAATAGAAAATTATTCATGCAAAACACCCTTTGGAAATGAAAACATTTCATTAATTTAGAAAATATGGAAACACTTTTCCACTATTGTAGGCAAGAATAAAAAAAATTATATTGTCACTAAATTTGAAAATTTATCATTGATATAAATACCCTATATTTGAGAGTAACCTTTCCACTATAATCATTCCTTATTTTGAATCATTGTTCCATGTTTATCCATATTTTTGAGATAGTCCTGTTTGGCCAAAATTACTTTCATTAAGATTGGTCTCCAACGAATATCCAAAAAACCATTGGTATTGTACTTATAAAAAAACTAATAAAAATTATTAGCTGATTTTTTTGTTGAATTACACTTATAATAGTTTATACAACATGTTAGAACAAATTTTAATCTGATCTCATAGCATATTGGTTTCATGAAAACAGTAGACTGATACAATATTATTATAAAAAATTTATAATCATGAAAAACATAAATGTTGCTACTTCACCCCAAATTTCCATTTTGATATAAGACAATGTAAACCTTGATCCGTTCAACTCCTTGAGAAAATTCATATGATTAGTAGATAAAATGATATCGCTATGATATGATACACTTCCTATTGAATTTCCCATTAATTTGAAACATAAAAATTAGTGTTCATCATGTCATTTCATCACATGTGACTATAGGTTTGATAATATTCTTCATGTAAATAACACATTATAATTGTATCTAACTTCAATAAATGTTTTAATATTTGGACATACCGTGTTGTATTGATCCATAAACATTACCGCTAATCCTATTCAGTCAGAACTCATGGTAGGAAACAACAAATATTGTTAAAAACTCCATCACTGCCGATTTCACTCAATTAATTCCATTCATCTCAAGAATACATTGATTGTTACCTCTTTTGAAGTAATTATATTATATTTCTTATGCATGAATAGAAATTTATTTGAATTAGTTGATATTATTGAGCACATCACTTCATCACATATCATCTTTTAAAGGAACATCCCATTGGATTTTATCTCATGTAAAACCAAAATACAAAAAAATAAGTTAATCAAATTTAATATCTTGGTGTGAGGGGATACACTAATATCCATAAAGAGAATATTTTTATTGATGCTAATGTATCCAAACATTGATAATTTCTTTTAAATAACTTCTCTATTTTATTTCATGTTCTAACTACCCAACCAACATCAACTATTCTGGCTATATGATAATGAATTCATTACCCACTTTTAGATTCTTCCTATAATATTTTGGTTCAGTAGGATTTTCATGTTTTATAATTTAGAGTATAATCCCATGAGAATAAATTTCATTATATGATAATCAAATAAAATTCCATTTTTATCATATTACTTTGAGAGTGAATATTTTTATTGGTCCTATAATATTGATACATCCTCAATTGGAGGGGTCTTTCACCATTCATCACATTATTAATTTGGAATGAAATATAAGTTTTTTGAGACATTCATTATTCATTTTTCCTTTATTATTTATCAATGCATTGACTTTATTTCTTTATAGTGGATGTTCACTCCTTGAATTCACATTCTTCTATCTCAAAATTGGTGTAACAGATTGCATTTCCATCCATGTCTATTCAAATGCTTTCCAAGAAACCTATTGTGAGTGTAAAAGACGATGTGATTGATTCTACATTTAATGAGATACTTGTGTTTCCCTAGATGATTCATTCATAATATTCAACTTAATGTATTGTATTACCATATATGTTGTTTTCCCATTAATTACAATAGGTTGAGATCACATTTCTTGTTTTTTTTTCATCCCAAATTTCTTTCTACAGCGAAGTCATTCCAAATGATCATGATTATTACATATGAAACATCTCCTATTAAAAACATACATTGCATCATCATTTGAAGATTAATATGTTTAAATGGATAGACATCTTCTATTGGCATTGAGATCATAGGCTTCTTGACACATACTCATGGTGTATACTAGTGTTCCACAAAAGTATCATTTCATGGATAAATTTTTCTAAAAATATTTATTTAATATTTCTTGATAATATCATTCTAATTATCATATTTGCAAACTTTTATATCATTAAAACATGAAATATATTCCATATACTCAAAAAAACATGATGTTAGAACATGAATCCCATAGAAATGGGAAATGTTATCATTACATTTTGTTAAAAATTAGTAGGTATATAACTAGAACATATTGGTTTTATTATTATTATTTTAACTATTAACACCACTCTACCTATCATGAATTGATGGTTTCATTATATCTAATACTCTAATTCACCAAAATTTATGGAATTTTAGAAGATACTTTTATTTTATATTTTCCCTCTAAAATAGAATATATTCTCTATATGAAACCACTAACTTCCAAAGGATATTCAACGAAAAATTGAAATATATACATAAATTTGGGGTTCAATTATATATTGGATTAATCTACTTCTTTCAATAACGATTTTATATCTTCTCCAAATTATTGAATCATTATATCCCTTTAATCATGAAGAGCATTTAGTTTTCTCTAGAGATTCTTCCCACTACTCATATCATCTTCCAATTCTTGGGTGAGATTTTCCACCATGTCACGTTCCTCATTTATTTTAAAATAATCATGATGAACAGAACTAGAAAAACAGGAAATCTCCAATTATTGATTTTAGTTCTCGTAAAATATTTTAGATATGTGTGTATGAAGGTCATAATTTATATATTTCATAAATAGAATTTAATTTGATGTCAGATACATTTTCTTTTTCATCATTTTGGATTTTTTTATATTTGTTGACTTATTTATCAATTTTTTATCTTATGAATCATCCTTCTCCCTTATATAAGGAAAAAAATCATTAAGTCTTTTACTTGAAACCATTAACATGTTGACCATAATTTATAATACTTGGATCAGAATATGCATAGATTTATTTTCTTTTGATAAATTTTCATCCAATTTCATTATTTTGATAGAATCTTTCACTTGTGGTCATTATGGAATTTCTCCATTATAAATAGTTCAAGATGCACATTGAATTTCAAGATCATTTCTAATTCCATAAAAATCATTTAATGAGTTAATAATTTCACATTATTATTTATCCAAACCATTCATCAGTAAATTTTTTGTATCTATTATGTGAATAACACTCATTTCATAAGAACTCCCACACATAAGAATACCACCCAACTTATTTTTATTAATTGAAGTTATTCTCTTTTCCATGGTGCTCTAAGAAAATAGAAAACTTAATATTTAATTTCAACAATATTCAAAACCATGTCATCGAAAAAAATATAATTATTGAATGCAATTCTTATATATAATTTCATATTTATAAAAGGGTGTAGAGACCCTGAGTGGGGGAGGGTGAATCAGGATGTGGATATACATTTTTAAATTATTACATGCCCCAGATCATGACATATTAATTATATTGGTCAAATTATTTTCTCTTATAATTTTTATATTTAGGTATTCTCTCCCATCATTATACATTGATCATGCACAAAAAGTAATTGAGGAATGTTTTCCTACGAACACATAGATTTTACTTTCTTTATCCTCATACGACAACATCCATGGAGCATAAAATTGATATTTTTCAATGTACTAAATTTATTATGATTCTTTTCCCAATAACTGTTAGAGAATGATCAAATATATAACATAGATTTCTACCATTACTGTCAATAGGGTCATATCACTAGTTTTCCAAGGGTTACTCCCAATCAATCTTTTGATGGATCACTACTGGTGGAATGAATCTCAAACATCATCTTCTTTTTCTCAATACTTTATAGGTTTCCACACATAGTTTAGGGTAATGTCGGTCCCATTTCTATCATTAATGAATGAATCCTCAACTATATATAGATATTATATTGATGTTCTTTCATGGATACACCATCACATCTATGAAAAGATCAAAATACTACTATTTTACATTCTAGAAAACAGAACCATACATGTCATTATTAAAAATAATAAATTATCTCATATTTGGAATGATATTTAAGAGATATAGATCCTTCCAATCACTAGAATAAACGTAGTACTGATTAAGATCATTAAGCAAGTATTTTCTAGTGGTAGAGATCATCTACCTTCATCATATTCATCTTCCTCTAAATTAGGATATGAAAATTATATTTCTCTTAAGTTAATGTAGTTTTTAATTTCCATGTGAACGATTCATGTATGACATCCATGCGCGAGACCATGATGAATAACTCATTGAGTGAAATCTAGTTGTATACCCTTGTATCATATCCTAGAATGTACACATTCATAAGATCATGGTTCAAACAGTTATCAGAGATTCTGTGAGATCCAGATATGAACCACTAGCACATACCTTGGGAAAAAACAATGTTCACACATTGTTCGAGCTCTATGAGTGATCCCCAAGAAAAAAACATGTTCGTTCATTGCAAAATCTCCTATAGGGGACAATGTTCTTGATTTTAACAAGAACATGTTCAGATCATGCCAAATACATAAGAAATGTATATTCCCTTTCACACCCTCTTTGAAAACATCATTCATGAATTATCTCTGACACCTTATTTCTTAGATGATTATTCAGATATAATATTGAGGAAAATCGAAGCTTGTGTTTAAGGTCGTGTAAGGGGTATTTATAGGAATAAATCCACATAATTGAGTAGACAAATTTTGGTCAACCATCAGGAAAATCATAGACTCATCAAACCTTATTAGGTGATCAAAATTCAATTTTGCAATGATTGGTGATGTTTTCATGTAGTGCATTGTGTATCCCATCATGTCTTCCAAGGAAAATCATTAGCTTTTCACGATATCTTTTCACATGGTCCAAAAAAAATCATGTGTGATTTTATAGATTCCATCAAGATATCCAAACACAACCATGCACTTCATAATTTACAATTGCATGATCCGTTGAAAATAATTTTTTTCATAATTCACATCCCAAGATACCAATGGACAATTAAATACCTATGCAATGTTCATTCTTTTCTCTATATTCACTCTACTTTTTGAGTTCCAGGAATGGTTCATATTCACTCTTGCTAAAATATACAAGAGTGAGTATTGTTCATTATTTGTGAATGATCTTGGTGAGAGTCGTGTGTATTAATTGCGCAAGATCCCAAAGTGAGTCTTGTTTGTATTTTATGGGTGATCTGTGCATGATTCATGTTCACACATTGTAAAAGATCCTACATTAATGATCTTCAGAAGACCAAATAGTTATTCATGAATGAGATCTGGGCGCGATACCTACTCACGCATTTCAAAAGATCTGACATTCATGATAATTGTGATACTAAATAGTTCACTCTTACATGATATCAAACATTTATGTTAAATATCCACTCTTTCATTTAAATATATCCCTATACAGCATGTTCAAACCAGTGGACAAATCATAATCATCCCAAAAGCACCATTTTGAGGTATTTTACACCTAACACGACATTTATGGTGTAATGTGAATATATTATAGTTTTTTTGATCATTTTTATTATATATTATAGTACAGTAAATATTTAATTTATATCAACAATTGTGTTTTATATGATGATATTGAATATAGTGATGATATCTTAGTCATGGTACATGAAATTAAAAAATATAACTTGTTTATTTGGAATAATTGGATACATATATTGAAGGCGAACATGATTATTAAAATCAAAGATCTATCTTAATCCATGTGAAGAAAAAATATAAACTTTAATGAATGAGTTCAATATTCATTCAACATGGCTGATACAAATAGACAATGTTGTTGGGTCTATATAATATTAATTGGTGGTTTATTCATTTAGATCAAAGTATGAAAAAATGAAAATACACATTTAGTACTGGTTGATTAGTATCCATTTTTTCTTTTTTTTTCAATCAAAGAGGGATAATTCATTTTACAATGGCCAAGATCATAAGTTAATCACTCTTTAACTACATTTAAATCACATTAAACCAATGGGATTAAGAGGGTTCAATGTGAATTTAGGAGATCTTGAGTATATGGAATTAGATTTATCTTGTATTACCATTTTCTCAGCAACAGTTTTATTTATTATAAATTTCAACAATAGTTTGATTTTTTAATTATGTGTCAAATCCTAAACCATGTGAGAATATTGAATAATTACCCCATAACCTGAATTTATGATTTTTTGACCATATGAAATGATTTTATTGTGTTTTTAAGAAAAATATTTTCTTTAGGTAACCATAGTTAATGTAGGAGAATATGGTAATGTGAAAATAGGTTTTTGAGATTGATATATCCATTATATATAATGACATGTACCTTAAATACGAAATTTTCATTATTCAAAAATATACATATCATATTAAGGAGTATTTTAGAGTGAAAGAAACATTCCGTATTTAATAAATAAAAAAACCATTATTTAATTAATTTTGACCAATATATTTAATAAATAAATTCAACAAATAAGAATATAAAATATGATAATAAAATCATATAAATAATTTGAGAAGTGTCACAAAATCCAATGGGTAATGGTTGTCATAAAATATTAGGCCAAATAATAATATGGTATATTCAAAACAAAACAATAGTTAGATGACCAAAATTTTTAAATGATGTGGGGAACCATGAGTAAAAGATAAGTGAATGTAAAATGTTTGGAATAAGAGGTTTTTATAGGTAGTATAATATAAATATAACCATTATAATAGTAATATGAAACTTGAAATAGAAATAATTATAATTTATATAGTAACGTGATCACAATAATATTAACCATACCCTTGGAATAATTAATCATAGGTAAGAAAAAGTATAATGATATGTAAATAGCCTTAAAAATTAATATTGAAAGTAAATATAAATATAATTAATAACTATAAATTTTGAATCTAAAATATAACATACTTATTTTATATTGATAAATTATATTTTTAATTATTTCAAAAAGATAAGAAAATTTGACTTATAATTTAATATTAAAAAATTATATGTTAGAAAATTATTCTTTATATTGTTTTTAAATTAATAATATCTAAATTATATAATAGTACATTTATGTTCATTTTTTTAAATGTTAAAATTTTAGTCAAATAATAAATATATAAAATTTCTATTAATAATACTTTATAATATTATATTTTTATAATAACTATATAATTATTAATAAAATTGTAATGTTAGTTGAATATTGTTTTAATAATATACATAATTAATTTCAAATAAATAAACTCAATTCCTATACCTAAAATGAAATTTTCAAGGTTTGGAAAGTTACTATATAATATAAAACAAGTAAACAAAATGTTATTCTTAATTTTTTTCTAATAGACAATATATTGCATCTTAAGGCATTTTAATTCAAGAAAATATATATTTTTTTATAAAAATATCATTGATATGGAAACAATTATAATTATATATCTTTAAATTATGGTTAATTGATTATTATAACAATAAATAACTCTTTATTCATGAATGAATACCCACCCCACCAAAATGAAATCATTTAATAACACATATCATTACCTATAATATACAAATTCTCATTAACTAATCCTTTTTGGGTTTCTATTGAAATTCATGCTTCATCAAACATGAATAATTCAAGTCATTCTAATTATAGATACCATGATTAATGTTACCATTCTCTATTTGTCCATAAAAAATCGGCATTATTATATACTTCTATTCCCACTCCCTCTACTAAATAAATCAATCCTCAAATAATTAATTATTATTAAAAAAATTTAAAATTGTTATTCTACTATTGGGGTTTTATTGTAAAATCATTAATGTATTCATATTTTCTGTCACCCGATCAATGAAATACCATTCTAGAAATGTTGATTAAAATGATGGTTCTGTAACAACTTTTTGAAGAATAGTTTACAAAGGACGTATTATCACTTTATATGTAACATTAGCATTTTCAATTTTTCTCTATTTAAATGGTAACAATGACCAAGATTATAGACTCATGGATGCTTACCATATAACCACAAACACCAGTGCCCATGTCCATAGGGTTATGTGGGAACACAGGTCCCCTCTAATAACTATATGTGTTATGTTTAAGAAGTTTATGTATCCATAGGTATAAATTTAACACATCTGTATCTATAGGTCTAAGTAATCCTAAATCCATGTGTTCACACACATCGAAATAGTACTCTATGGGTATGGCCACTAGAACATGTAATTGTGGTGGTAGACACATGTGGGCGATGTGTACAACCACAATAATTTTCACATGTACTGGTATGCCCTTGTTAGTGGCCATTATGGTCATGGGATGTGAGGTACATGATGTTAGTCTATGTGGGAAGGTCTATCTCCATTGGTGATATTCCCATGTCTATATTCTATGTATGTAGTGACACCATATATTGAAAATCATCACCACAAGGGGAAATTATAATATTATATTAGTGGTCTTGTCTCATGTAGAAAACAATCATTCTATATTGAAACACTATTACCATTGGTGGTGTATCCCTTGGCCATAGGGTTGTACCACTTGGATATTATATTTCCATGAGAAGAGTACTCATCGATATAGGGACCCTATCAGAAAAATTTGAGGCTCAAGGATGAATTCTCCTTCACCTTGAAAGGATATATGCACAAGTAATTTGGTCATAACTATATGAATCTTACACCGATGTTCATTGATCCCCATGAATATAAGCTTTTTTGAATAGACCAGTAATGATTAAAAAATCTATGATTAATATAATCATAAAAATATTTTTATAAAAATATATATATAATATAAAATACAAATAAATTAAAAAATATAAATATTTATATACATATATGTGTGAATGATGATATAAGTGAGTGTTTTAGTACATTGTTGTTTAAAAATTGGTGTTTAAGTTTTCCACATGTTATTGGATTTTTTTATTAAATTTACCACATGATACATCTATTAGTGATTCCTACAACAACATGAAATCTACAACCATGGGAGATTTATTTGAAATTATAATTTATAGTATCCACTGGGAATTCCCATAGAAATTTCCATTCCCCCATCTAAGGGTTTAGATTATAGAAATAGTCTATTCTATGTGCAAAGGTGAAGCCCTTGAATATTCTCCAAGGACCAATTAATAAGGGGAACTTCCCAACGAACCATATTTTCCATAACTATAGATACCTTAGGGATTTAACACAATAACTAAGGCTAGGTTACCAAGAAAATATTTTTTCAAAATATTTCTAGGAAAAAACTACCAATGGGGATATAGATGATGGACACATCAATTTTTTCTACCTTTGAATGCCCAATTAATAGTTATTTTATCTGTCATTGGGTTGATTTTTATTCTTTGTGCATCACCACCACTATGATTAGTTAGAATAGATAATATATCAATAATTTTAATAATTCAATAATATAACAATTAAGATTACTTTTAGTCTATATATATATATATATACTATTTATGTATTTTGGAGCATCATGTTAATGATCAGATAACTACTTTTGATGGATTTTCAATTAATTACTTATCACCTCCATTATGGATAGTTAGTCTAAAAGTTTTCACTATATATATATGTGTGTGTGTACTTCTAGATAAATTAAATTTTTTATGGAATTTTTTCAAAATAATTAATGAAAAAAATATAATCCAATACATTGAATTAAAATTTGACAACTCAAAGAAAAATTTCATCGAATAGTTCAACATCAAATAAAGAATAAATAGATAAATAAATAATAATATTAATAGAAAAAAAATATTAAAAATAATTAATAAGAATATCCAAATTTATATTTTAATAAAAAATTAATTATATATTTTTAGTTTGAATGATGAATAAAAAAAGTTGTAACGTAATGTGACTCTCAGACATTCATCCCCTTGTGGATTTATCCTCTCTTAATTCCCCTTTTAGTAAGGAATAATCAATAATATCTTCAAAATTTATTTAAATTTAAATTTATAAATTTATCTTTTGAATATCTATGGTTACACATCATTGAGATTGACCATTATTTAGGATTTAATTATTTTTATATAATATTTATACATTAAATATTTCTTTAAAATTTATTTTTAATTATTCTTCTCACTATGAACTATTACATTCTCTTTAAAATCAATGACATTGATTTTCCAAAAAAGTGTCACCATTATCATTAGTGGTTCTATAGGTTTATTCATTGACATATTCTTTATGACATCACATTGAAACCTGTTATTATTTACATGGATTTATTTCATTTTGTTATTAAAATATATTTCTATTATATTTTCAAGGAATTTTTGGTTAATTTTATGATTTTATTAAATTAATCAAAAAACGATATCCCAAAAATTAAAATTGTAATGTTTTTTATATCATTATATTATTACGAGTTAATTTTATGTTATCGTTTTTCTCATTAGATGAAGTGATTTTTTACACATATGTTACTCATGAACATAATGAAGCATTTCCTTCACATTTTATACTGGATTATGATACATTTTTTGTATACACAATGTTATAAAGTTTACATTATAGGATTATTATATAATTAATTAATTTTCATTACATTATTAGGATTTCAATACTACTCTTCATATAAGATGATAATGATTATGTAAACCAATTCATTCATATTGATCCATGACTAATGAATACCTTGAATTTTCACCACATAAAATGATTTTATATTACTCATTCATTGATTTATTTCTTTTGATGGTTATATGTACTCTATGTGTTTTAAAAAAATGTATATTCTAAATGTTGAAGGATTTAAATAATTATTAATTTTTTATATTTATTCATTTTGTGTTAATGTAAAATTATCAACACACTAAGCCTTTCTCTTTTCGGAGGGGATTTATTATGTATTTTTTTGTAGAAATGATGTAATAACATATCCTCTAAGATGCATGTCGTTATTGTTTCAATCAATGAAATGTTTGCTTAATTTAGGAATTATAATAATAATTTTAATACTTGAGCTATATAAAAAATATCATAATTATTGAGATACTTATTTACAAACATGGTTTAATTGTTTATTCATATGTTATAACAATTATATTTTTCTAATATTTTTTATTTTACTAAATAGTGTGAACTAGTAGAAAACATGTTAATAAAAAATGTTCTGGAAAATTGTAATTATTTTTAAAAATGATTCCTCTAATGTAACTGGTTATAGAGTTCAAAACACATTGTATTAATTCACTATTTTTCATGTTATTAGGGATAACGTGGTCCAAATTATACTTAAAACATCACCTAAGGGAGTGAAATTTCCCACTGAACAATACTAGTAATAATTACCACTTATTTTTTTAATATTATAATTAAAATATTATATAAATTATTATTTTATTGAAAAAATATTTTTTATGATTCATTATTTCTATAAAGGTGAATTTTACTCTTACCGATTACAATTTATAAGGAGAGGTTGATCAATGGGTCTAATTGAACCAAAATACAATGATAAGGTAATATGTTTATTCAATGATGACCAAATAATTAGAAAAAAAAATTTTAATTATTTATTTCATTAAAATATGCATACCATGATGGATATATAATTTCATGTGATCATGGAAAAGTAAAATGAATCTATTTTAATTTATAAGGAAAATCTAACAAGTATAGCATGGTATGCCTCTGGTTTTATTATTAACAGTGATAGAAATATATATATATTAGAATATATTTTAAAAACACATATCCCAATATATATATACATTTGAGGATTTATTTTCCATTAAAATGTCAATATGTGCACTCTAAAAGAATAGATGGAGTTTTTAGAATGATCCAATGTAATTAAGATAATTATTTTTAATTTCATATTGCGAGATAAAATTATAAAAGACATAGAAGAAGGAATATCCATATACATAAAAGCCTATGTTTTGGAACCTAAAAGCCTATAAATTTATTCAAAGTAATATAGAAAATTTTTCAACTATGTTTGCAAAGGGAATTGATATTAATAATGCTAAAGGGGAATGAAAAATATATACATTACCACCGTGGAAGGAGGGAAACACAAAAAAACAACATCTGGGTAAATATTCAAAATCATTTAATATTTCAAATATTGATGAAAATATAATAATATATATATCTATAACCACCTAGTCCACGAGAGAAAAAGAAATAATGTTACTTCAACACCATTGATGTAAAAAAATTTAAGTAATGAAATAATCCCTTACTATACAGTCATTAATGAGGATTTGTTTAATTTACCCTACTTAGTCACAATCTACTATATCCTGAATATATGCAACAACTATTTGAATAAACTCTAAAATAACTTATAGATATGATTCTTGTGTTAAAATCTAACAGATTAATTACTATATCGATAAAATTGTAATATTTCATAGTTATCATCTATGAGAATATTCATATATAAAATCTCATAATTCATCTATATGATGAATTTTATGTTACACTAGGAATAAATTTTATCTCATTATATATATCATAAATCAACTATCAGGATAATGAAATTTTCTCCCATATTCATAACCATCTTGTGTTATTATAAATATGAATTGAATATGAACAATTTTATTTAAAATCTATTTAATTAATTTATATTAATACATAATTATTAATAATAATTATCTAAAATGGTTGAGATAAAAAAATAATTTATAATTTTAGATGTTTCCAAAAAAAGTTATACTGAAGTATTTCCATATAATGTCTTGGTCTTCCCACAAATAAGGTTTTATATTTCTAAATTGAACATATACATAATGAATCCAATTTTTCCAATATATCCTTCATGATATCCTTGAATAAATTTGAGCTAATGTTGAAAGTGAAAAAATATTTTGGAAAATTGAATACGCACCATATTGACTTACTATGGGTGAACCATTTCTCTTTTTCAATATTATATTTTGGTTAATGAGACATTTTATAGAACAAATTGATCTCAATATGATCACAATGGAGAAACATTTTCCAATATTAAAGAGTGAGGAATTGATCAATAAATTTTGATAATATAAATACATTTAAGAAGTATATCTTCATTTAAGATGTCATTTATTGATGTAAAATAATGAAAAAGTAAAAAATAAACATCCATGAAAGATATGATCACCATGAGTTCACAATGATTCCATCTCAACTTACAAAAGACAAAAAAATAATTTTGTTCATAATGATTTCTATTTTTAGAAACTAATTCAATTTGTATATTTTGTTTTTATTGATAATATTCTCCTATAATCTATGATGATGAATGAAAATTTGGAAAATATAAATATATTTATGATACATCCATGAAGGATATATAATAAGTCATGTTCAAGAAGAATGAATTTTGGATTCAGATTTGACATTTTTTGTTCATGTCATTACCAGTGAAAGAATATTCTTAGATCCTTCAATTATAATATAATTTGGGATATTTTTTGAACATGAAAATAACCAAGAGTCACTTAGATTTCATAGTTATATTTGGTAATATATAAAATTGTAATAAATTTCACATAATTATCATTCTAATAGGTTTTGTTAGCATAAAATTAGGGATATTATATCTAGATGAAATAATATGAAGATACAATTAGGGAACTAATGATAAGGATATCAAGGAGTAAAACTATATTGTTCTATAAAAAACATACTGAACATGATGAATTTTTCAATATCTTATATCAGGATCAATCCTGAAAAATAATGAAATCTATTTAAAAAAATTGAATGAATAATTTAAATATATATTCACCATTTCAAAAATTATCCCACTATATACTTTTATAATCATCATATTGTTTTTTGATTATCACATGGGTGATCTAAATGAAAAACCCTCAATTTAGGATGATCCCAATGTAGGCTGGATAAAGTGAAAATTGAGTATGAAATTTTGTTCATTAATTTATAATATCCCCTCAACGGTAAATATTTCAAAGTAAGGGTGGTCAACGTTTTGGACCCTAAAAAATAATGTATGAAATTTCATAATATTTCTATCATAATGAAGTGGCTATATTTATCCCCAAAGGCTTCTACATTATTATTTTAGAATTTTCACATGCATTATAGTGAATGGATAATTTACATTTTGTTTAACTCATGAATATCATTCATGATGAATATATCTATTTTATAAAAACTATAGTATGATATTTTCAAATGACTCTTTTCAAGGATGATTTATCATAAATTTAAATTAATTCATTTTTATACAAGAACATATCAAAATCATTGCAAATGTGTTATATTTTGTTAATCATTGAATGATAGTTTCATATTATCTATGTCCAAGAATATAATATCATTCAAATATCTATATAATATAATAAAATTTTAGGATATATTTGCATCACATGAATACAAATTACTATAATTATTCACATTCAAGTGAGCACTCATATTTACTGAATTCTAGTGGTGTGGCATAAAAACCTCATACCATGCCTTTTGATTGTCTAAAAAATAATAAAATATGACACTAGAAAAATACATGAATAACCCTTTTCATTATATGATTCCTATTTTTTTATTTTAATATATCATACCATATGATTTAATATAGACATCATATATATTTTATGGACATAAAGAATATATTTTTTAATATCACTATTGGACTATAACAAATGACTTATATACCATTTCCAATTATGTATTATCATTTAAAATAACTCATGAAAAAATATCCCAAAAACATTTAGATATCTTCCAAAATAATTTCATAATGTTATCATTTTATTATAATTATATTATATCATAAATATTACCCTATGATTCCCCTAAAAAACACATTGATTTTCTCAAACTAATTTATAGATCATGTCTTATGGAAAAACAAATGCTTAATCTAAGAAACAAAAAATTGTGACCACAGAAGACTTTATATCGTTGGAAAAATATATGATTCATTACATCCATAAATCAATGTAATGAGATACCTAAATAAAAGATTCAATGATACCATATCTATGAATATATCTATCATGATCTTCATTAAAAAAATTTATAAATATAGGAGTATCCACTTCCCATAACACATACTAGAATTCAATATCATTCAATCACATTGTGAAATACATTGATGACCCATTTCACTGTGTTCATGAAAAAATTATATAAAAAACCCATAAATTTTCAATTCTATGTGTTTATACATACCTACATGATGAAAAAATCCCATACCAAATATTTTTATGTATCGGAATAGAACATTCCACTAACATGAATATATTAGAAAACATTATATTCTATAGTGGTGTGGGTGGACCGTTTAATTTTGTCTCTATAGATGGACTATATTTCAAACACATCATATGAGTGTAGAAATTGATTCATTGATTATCTTGATCTTCTAATATTTTCAATAATATACCCAACAACATCTAATTATGAACGTTTCAATTAATTATATAAGAAATGAATCAACATATGAATCTTCTTATTAAAGGTATCATGATTTACTATGATAAATTTTGTTGAATTTGATGTATTCAACCAAATTAAAACATATAACTAGTGTTTGGAACTCCTTGTATTGGAAATATTAGGTATTATATAGGGAAATCAAAAACAATCATTAGATTAATTGTGTTATTATATATTTTGTATCTGAATATACAGATCCTACTAAGGCAAACCACAAAACGTCATTATAACCAAAAAAGTACATGAAAAACATCAATTATGAATTAACCCAAAGTGATACTTTTATATGAAAATGATCATCATAATTCATTAAATTTATATCTATATATGATTTTATATAGAAAACATTATAGAAAGATAAAATATTGATTTCAATTTATGTGATATATTTTATATTATAGAATCATTTTTAATAATACCTAACAAAAACCACTATAAGCACTATTATATCTTATAATATATGATAGACTACCTGATCACCTTATGATAACAACAATTTCTATGATTTTATAATCTTATTAGGCCTATATTTAATTGTTATCACCACCCTATATGAATGCATGACCCAAATATCTCTCTAATTTTTTAGGATAAATATCTATGATGAAATCGCATTTAAAAAATAGTTATATTGGAGAATCATATTTCAATTTTTCAACTCCTTAAAAAACATTAAATCTACATAACTCCACAATATCAAAAGTTAAATAATTAAACTTTATGTTTTATATAGAACTACTTATAGCATTTACATCATGATACATGAAATAAATTTCAAAAAACATATTTATTCCAAAATAATATTTCTATATACATAACCCACACATCCTAAAATCATTTATGATAAATTGATATCCACTTATTATCTAAATAGAATAATACATTGGATATAATGATATTAAAATTAAATAGTAACTAAAACTAATATTCAATTTTTTTTACTATCACATATCCAATACTTTTTGAAATATTAAATTACAGTAGCATTAACATTCATAGTGGTATACACATTTTTTATGAACTTCAAATTTGAATAATTCAAACATACACAAACTATAATACATGAAATTATATCAATTTTTGAATATAATGATATGAAAAAAAATTATGTTTGGAAATAATTCATAATATATTTTATTTTGAGTATTTAACAACAAAATTATAATTTCCATATCAGATATGGTATTATAGGTATTTGGTTATTTATAATTATAAAATATGAACTTTTAAAAACCTCCCACTGGTTTATGGTAGGAATATGTCTCCATATATTTGAAAATTTTATATTGAATTTTTATTATTAATAAATGATTTTATAAATTCAACCTGGAAATTATTATATAATCGAATAACCTGATAAGCATGTTTATGCATTGAATCATCACATTGTGTTGAAATAGATTTTTTTTAATAAATAACATTACTTATCAAATATGTAAAATGAGATAAATATATAATTCCATTTATTATTCATATGATATTTATATATTAAATTGTGTGTTAATATTTGGCGTGTTAAATCGTTGTATATTATTTGAATGAAAACTACATTCTCTATCAATTCATCGTATAATTTAAAATATATATATATTTACCAGATGTGTAAAATATGAATTTAACTCCACATACTCCTAAAAATTAATGAATCAGTTTCTATAACAATAATATATAACATGGATATTCTATGGAGTTCCAAAAACAGCTCCAAGAATATAAATAAATCATATTATATAGTTATCCCACCTCTTTATGGATTATATAATTATGTTTCAATGACCTCATATGTCTAGATGAATAATCATTTATTGAATGTCCAACAAAAATTTCATCTTATAGTTTGAACATTTACACTACTTTAATGACTAAATAGTGAAAAACCCATGACAACACATTAAAAGTATATATATTCTCATCACATTATAATATTAGGAAAAAGATGTTGAACTCATTAATATAATCATAATATTTTAGTATTAATAAGAATTATGGATAGATCTATTTTCACTAAATAAATTATAGATCTACTAATACTGGATATATGATCAAATTACTAAATTCCACTACACAATTTGAAAATAATTATTTTAAAACCTATAAATGAATCATTAAATTCTATTTAAAATAATGGATTAAATATTTTATAACCACAAACACATGGTTACTCAAGAATTTGTTTCTCTAATACAAATAAATTTTCATAAGGAAATAATCTATGAAGTTTCTAACATTATGCTTCTCCACTTTGAGTATTAGTCCCTAAATTTTTATTGTTAATTATGATACAATCTATATTTCAATAATTTGTTAGATTTGTAACAATTTTTATTAATAATAATAATGTGTTTTTTAAATGGTCTCCAAATAAAATTATGATTCATTTTTATAATATCATATCAAATAGATGGTAATGTTCGATAATTCAAGATAAAATAACCTAGGTTTTCTATATAAATAATATAAGGATATAAAAATTTGAAGAAAAAAATTAATTAATACCATATAAGAATAATATCTTGTGAAAAAACAACTCCATATCAAAATTATCAAATTTATAAACCCAACTACATTACAAAAACATCATGAATATTTGTGTTTCCATGGTAATTGTAACCAAATGAAGACACCATGGATGAAGAAACATTCAATTAGGGTCACAACAATTCATTATTTTATTAATTACTATAATTTAAGGAACCCAACATTATAATGGATTAACCCATTTAGGAGATTGTGGTCATGAAGTGTTCCTCTTTAAATGTAATCAAATTCATAGTATCTATAATTGGACTTAATATCCATATTATTTCTAAAGTTATTTCCATTATGTATTCATTCACCTAATGATTTATTTTTGGAATACTATTTTTGCCAAAAAATACATATAAACCATATTGATGTGTAAGTATTTAGAGAACCATAGCCTCTATTACTCACCCAAATAATAAAGTAAAAATAACAAGATATATTAATATTTCATATCAATTAGATGGTATATAAGCTATCCATATAAATGTTTTGTACTATATGAGATCGATAGTTTTAATATGTTCGAAAAGAAAGATATAAAACAAAAACTTTTCAAGGGGTATAAAAAATATTTCAAGTAAATCGGATGTCTGGGAAAAATATACACTTCTAAGAGACTTTTTACTGATGATAGAATCTAACTCATTATATATATGTAAATGAATATTTATAAACTATTTACAGAAACATTATCATATATAATAACTTCCATTACAAACTGAGTTCAACGTTGATGTAAATTAAATATTATATTTATTTTCCAACATGTAATGTAGATATTTTAAATATACAATATGAGTTTAAAAAATATAATAAAATATAAAATTAATCATAACTAATAAAAAAATTTAAAGAGTGAATAATGTTTGAAATAACATTAAAATAAATGACCATTGAAAATATTTAAACATTGCATAAAATATATATGTATAATTTTTTTTGTAGTTGGGGTTTGTATTAGTGGTAAGAACCACTTAATTATACATGAAAATGGGGGTTCAAATCCCATTGGGCATGTACTGTAGTAGTACTGTAGTGTATTGTAGCAGCATCGACACTGTAGCAAAGACGGGCATTGTAGTTGCAACTTTTCACTCTAGCAGTGGCATAGTACATTAGCAATGGTGGGTACTGTGCAGTATAGTTATTGGATAGGAACTGCAGAAGTATTATTCACAGAATGGAACATGGGCCCAAATAATGCTCCGACAGGCCATTTAATGGGTTAAATACCCACTAAACCATTGGGTTATGTAATTGGGCTCCCTCTATGCACTTAAAGTGGTCTTTGCTTTGATGTAATAATAAATGAGGCTTCGACCCCAACCATTAAAAAAATATCTGAATAATTTTCAAAAAAAATCATAAACACTTTATAATTATAGATATATCGATTATGAACATTCAATTGTTCTAAAATATAACCAATTTATATTAATATAAGGGCATAAACCATTCATATATTTAATTATATTGAAATTTGGTATATAAATTTTTTTATGAATAATAAACGTTTTATAATTAATTAATTATCACGAAAATTATTTAAATAATATATATATATATATATTTTTATATGAATTACTGTATTTAAAAAATTTATTATATAAAATATCTTATGATTCAGTATAAAATAATTACCCAAATAAGGCCCCTAATTTGATTTATTAAAATTATTTATTATGAAATATTGATACTCTATAAAATACAATAACAATATATTTAGATCATAATTTTTAATTTATTTACTATTTACAAATTTAACATTTAAAATATTAAATAAATGCATCAACTATAATATATATTTGATGCTACATATTTTGATGAAAATAATAAAATATTTTTTTTAAAATATTTTATAGATTATTTAATAATAATTGATTCCTTAATTGTTTAATTAATTAACAACCATATTTAATTATTTAAATTATGAAATTTTAAAAAATCACAAAAATATCATCGAAACACAATTTTCACGTTATTTATATATAATTTAAAAATAATCAATTCAATTTATAATTGAATATAAATATTATCATAATTTTCCAATATATGTCACTTTAGGATTTATGTGGGTCGTAACTAATGAAAAACGACCAATAACATTACAATTAAATTAACTTCACTTTAAGAATGATAACCATATCAGAACGTATTGTATACAATGGAATTCCTTCATCAATATTTTATGACCAAATCACAATATTTTTAAATATGATTTCATATATCATTTTCACAATATGATGATTTTTTAAACACTATGATTTGAATCATATAATATGAAAGGAGACAATTATATTAATTGATTAGAATAAAAAATGAATTAATTATAAATAACTACTTGTGATATCTTATTATTTTAATCCAAACATTTTATATCCACAACAAAACTTTTGTTAATATTTTACTTTTATAAAAAAAATGTGAATTAGATATCATTACATCATAAAATTTGTCTCATATATAATAACATAATAGGATCTAATACCACTAAATAGTTCCATTTTTATCTATAAATGCATTCTAGATAATTCATAAGGAAAATAAATTATAACCCATGATGACCCATAAACGAAATATAAAATTTCTAAAAAAATCTAGAAATATTGATTAGTAAATCGTGCATAACTTTCCACTGTAGAGGAAACTACATCATCTATAAAAATTCACATGGGTTAAGATTTATTTGAAAGAGAATTAATATAATGTCAACTATCACTAGTATATCCATGGGATAAATATATCCTACAAACTTCACACGTGACCCTCCCCCATTGTCTCGGTGTTAGCACCTCCATGCTAAAGATAGAAAAATTAGCTATTTATGGTAATTGATATTTGAAAATTCTTGAATGCATTCCACTCATATTTCCTTCCCTTGAGAGTACATAAATGTTATCATCAATATTTTTCAATTATGATTTTATCATTAATTCTTCTAATATTATTCATGAATAAATTTAACTTCTTCCAACCCACATATATCATGAATGGAGGGCATTTCCTATAGTTTACAACTAATAAAACTCTATTTGGAATGATTAAAATTATATTTGATATAACTAATTGTTAACCATCAATATTAAATTTCCATATAATTGTCTCAACCATTATAAATAAATCATTTTATGTTACTATTTAAATATAATAAAATATTAGTTATGTAGTATCAAGTAATATATATACAGTTTTCAAACCAAAAAATTAATTCTTAGTCAACCCTATAGTCAAATAAATAAATTTACTTTAAATATCCCTATTCAATAATAATCAATGTCCAACCTAATTTAATCAAAGTCATTTGGAAGCCACCTTTAATACAACAATTCCACAGAATGTGTAAATCACAATGTGAGGGGGGGGGGGGGTTGATTCATTTTTTACATTTTACATACTCAATTATCTGGAAATTAACTCCAACGACGTCTTAAATAATCATGCATATCATAATAAAATCTAAGCATCACTAATATGAAAATATAATTAAAATTAATATTTACAACATTGGTTATACCATTTTCTCTGAAAATATGATTGATTACATCCCATTCCTATCATATCCCATCGATCCATGGATATCCAACATACAATGGAGTGAATAAAATGCACAAACTCCCATCATGTTCCATATATCTCCTAAAAGCCAGTTATACTCTATCCCCCCATTTATTATGGGTTCAATATTTCTATGATAATACAATATTAAAATGAGCGAATTTCTCATTCAGACCTATGTATATATGTTTTTGTCTAGTAACACAGAGAACAATACTCCTCTATTCGATGGTCTTTAACCTCCATTTAGAATTAATCCATCTGGTCTATCTTGATTCTGTGTACCTCAGCCATAGGAACATCGTATGATCCACCATTACCTGGTTCTTTTATCTAATGAAATTTATTTTCAATCTAAGTCAAAAATGTAATTCAATGGTTGGATAGAGATTCACTAAAACATTAGTACTTCCTTGTAAAGATAGTTTTAGAAACCAAATCCCAATGATTATGTAACTCTTCATATAAGAACACGTCCTATTTAATATTTTTGATAATTTGTAGGCTCAAAATTCAAATATCCTACTTATCTCAAAATTATTTTTACAATGTTATGTGATTTTAAAATATCATAGTATATGATCTTCATATGATCATTCATTAACCAGGACTAGATTTACGAACAATGATAGAAAATATCAGCATCCTCAAAATTAAATAAATTCAAATATCATTACTGTAAGTCTAGTCTCCCTTTATATTTTATTTTTCAGATATAGTCAGCAACAATTAGGCCTCCTTTCACATCTACAACACATATCGTTCTAATCATCTTCATTTGATCATATCAATATGATGAAATTTGGCTCAATCCATCTAGTTATCTTCACATGTTCCCTAAAACATAAAAACTCAAGGAAATATTCCATGCTGATATATACAATCATTATATATTTATACTTGTTACAATTTATAATTTTATCATTCATCATATAAAACTTGGTTCAACAAATTTATTCAAATGAGATTTTCTCCATATGATAATTTTATTATTTTCTCAAATGGTACAATATTTGTATTTTCAATCCATTAATATTTTAAATTTTCTATCCAATATAAATGGATTCATCTATCTGGGAAAATCAAAATATATCCTCTATATAATCTCAATCATCCAATTTACATAATTTTTTTTACATATCATGGTTAATTCATCACAACAACCCATTTTATAGTTGACCTTATAAAACACCATCATATACACATAAAAGATTCATTCAAATGTTATGAAGTTTTTATATTATAAAAATATTGATGACAAAATTGTTTTAGTATCCTTCATACATCCTCATAAATTTTATCTTAAAAATATCCATATAATATCTTAATAAATGTACAACTACAATGCATACATTGTATCATGGAATTTTTAATAGTTCAAAACATTTTCATAGTATAATTTGATCTTAATATAAAATTACATTATACAAAAAAAAATTCTAAACTGTGATATTTTTTCCCATCATTGTATTAGAAAGATTAAGGACCAAAATGAATTTCCTTTCATGTTATTTGGAGAAATTTTTATTTCTTATAATAATAAATAAATAATTTTACTAAAATAAGATATCATTTAAAAAATATCAATGAATGTAAAAAAATTAAGAATTACAACCCAAAGGATATTCAATATCAAAATTTTAATACCACATTTCATGATATAAACTAATTCAAATAAAAAAACTTTTAATATAAATTGGTAAAAATTCACCCACTTTGTAAAAAAATAAAAATAATGATGGCCGGTCTTTATAAACATTCTCATAAATGTTGTGGATAAAAAACATAAGGTTTCTCTAAAAATTCCTAAAATGAATCCCCTTGGATTTATTTGGTTATAATCATAGTAATTGGATATTTTTTAGAAATATATAAAATAATAATATATTATTTTTGAATTTATCCACAATAATGTGATATTTAATATAAATATTATTTGATCAATATTTTTTTACTGAATTTTTATTGAGATCAACGAATCTCTTAATATCAAATTGAATCTACCTTTTTTTTAATATCCATCCACAAATACTCCAGTTGAACTTTTATCCACTTCATTATTGTACATGCCTAGGTAGTGGAATCATATTATACTTCTTATATACTCAATGTAATAAAACATCAATTCTTACTATACTAGTTCATAAAACATCGTATATCCTTGACAGATCATCAGGTTGATGGTTTTCAATCATTACAATCTCTATCATAATTAGTATCTCTGAAAAAATTAATGGTCAATTAATTACTCTATATATGCATCATAATATAGTGTGATATTACTTTAACATAGATGAGTAATATTTTAGATTCCATCACATCTGAATCTTTAAATAAAACTATTATATTTCACAAGAACATTTATCATATACATTTTTTGGTCTGGAATAAAAGATATAAAATAATATCCATATCATATTTTTAAAATAATTCTTATCAACACTTTGGCTAGCCCTAGCTGGACAAATATTCATGAAAATTGAAACATTTTTTTGACAATTTTGTATCTACAAATTGAAATACATTTATTAGGAGATTAAGAAATATAATTCATTATATTAAATTTTTTATCCAAACAAAAAATTCAAATCTATGATCATTGAAATATCAATGTTATTCATAATTTGTTTATTGAATTATTTAGAATAATCATATGAATCCCTCAAAATAATTAGTTAATAATTGTAATGAATAAAAATGATCATTATAATACTAATCTATCTACAATTAAAAAATAATAAAGAATTATATTATAATATTTCAACTACAATGGAAAGAATCTTGATTGTATACATTTTGTGATGAGCCTATTAAAAACCAAACAAATATTTCATTTTTTATAAACCATGTTCATTCATTATCAAATATAAACCAACTAGGTTGGTCAAATGTATAATTCATATTAACTTTTTTCATTCACAATTGATGATATAATTTCCATATTATATAATTTTTATTTTTGTTCAGTAGAAAAAACAAAAAATGTTATCAAAGTTATAAACTCTGTTTTGAGAGAAAATGTTTTTCCAAATCTAAAACATTACCATATTTAAACAATCATCAAACTATAAACACAATATTTCATAGAATTTATCCATATACACAGATTTTGTTTATAACCACCCATTTTCTTCCCCAAACACAATTATATCTTATTTTTTGGAACATGATCATCGGTTTTATATTCATCAATGTGATCTAACTATTCATTCATCAAATTAAACAATTCATTATTCTCTACAAATTCTAAAAAAATTATTGTGGTTCCACATGAGGGATATGTGATTCCATATTCGAAAACCTCAATTTTCATTTTTTGTTAACTAGTGCTTCATAATTTCTGATATTTTTATTATATTCCACCAATACTTATTTATTTTTTTTATTTATATTTTTTTTATTTTGATTTCATATTACTCACCCATTAAATAATCAAAATATATCAAAATATGACTTCTCTTGTAATCGTCATCATTATAAATATGTTATGTTGAATTATTCAATCAATATTTGGTTACACGATCTTTATAATCATCAACATCATTGTTTCTGGTTGACTAATTTTTAATTAATTATACTATAATTTAATCATGAAATTAATTTGATATAAATTATTGAACATCAATATATATTTTTTTATATGTATTCAATTAAAATAACTTCATTATATATTTTTTTTCAAACACTACAAAATCTTATTTTTTCTATTATTATTCAAGGAAATTTAAATAAATAATCGTTATTAATTATTGTATTTTTATTATAAAACAACTCATATATATTAAAATTGTATTATAGTTGAATAAAAAATATATTTTGAACATATAAGATTGTTCTTATAGATTTCCTACCAAATATTTTTGATTTTTTATACTCAGCGTTCATACATTGTCCCATTTAAGCTAAATTGATTTTTATAATTTCACAACATCATTTTTTCGGATTTTTTGGTTCTCTATATTGATTTTGGATTCAATGTAAAAACAACTTGATCATGAATTATTTACTTGAGTGGTCATTTCCATGAATTTTTCCATTCCTCAATTAATATACACATAATTCCCTCTAAATATAACCTAAAATCATATGGAAAAATTTTTATCGTCAGATTTATGTTTTTAGAGCATTAGAAATTTTTACTACCTAAAATCATCAATGAATGTAATAAAATAAAAATCATCCTTATTTGATTTATGTCTTATAGGACAACATATATCATAGGCTTTCGGCTTAATTGGATTGGCCAAATTTATTTAGCCTTTCTTATGACATTTACTTCGAATCCTTCTATTTTATAATGTTGTCCAAAAAAACAACATTCATTTATATTAGTGTTAAATCTAATAGGACATATTCCATTGAAACAATTATGAAACTATTATATCCATGATTATCTTAATATTAAAATAAAAAAACTATTATGATCATCAATACTCTAAAAGATATAATTACTATGTTACCCACTCTGGAATAGATTACCTATAGTTCATTCTATATTTGTGAAAAATATTCCATTCATTTTAAATTCATATTATACTTGAATATTTTATGAACATAACTTCATTATTATCATCAAAATTATGGATAAAAAATAGTAGTTTTTTCTTAATCCGATTAAAAATTGAACTTCAAATTAATTTATCTTCAGTGATTTACTATCCAATGTTCCAATTAACCATATTTTTATTAAATAACATTTATGACTATAATTTATCTTCCCACATGTTTATAAATATTTATCAATATACTGAAAACGTCTTTCCAGGGTGAGGAAAAACCACTCTAATAAATACATGGTTTATTTTTATCATTGCCACTAAAAACACTCAACAATTGATGATTTTTCATAAATAATATTATTTTGAGAATCCGTTCATTTTTTTGGAATGTGGAACATATTCATAATGTATTTCCATATAATATTCATTGTATTCACATTAGTTTTCTTCAAATCCTTTAAGTTACTCTTAGTTGTGAAATCATTTTTATCTTAATTGATTTTTAAAATCATATTACTTTCCATTTTTTGACGTACATAATTAAACATATTCCTCATTTTATTCCATTATTTCTCCCCATAATTTATTTCATACTCACAGAGAGGTAATTTTTTAAAAAAAATTATACTCTATGTACTCATATATCCATCAAAACGAAAAAATGTCCATTTATTCTTGATCTAATATAGATGTACAGATTTTCGTTGGTATATGTTTTTCATCAATTAGAAAATTATTTAATATCTGATTTCATATAGAATTGGAAATTACCATATAGGTTGTATCTTATAACTTCCATTGTTCTATATTTCTTATATCAATTTCCAGTCAAAGCTATATAATTATTGATAATTAAAAATAGATGGTCAGTATAATAAGATGAAAATTTATGTTTGGTTTGAATAGGTATCAACATATTCATTGTCTGATTTATTCCAATAGTTTAATATATTTATTATTTTAACTTATAATAATTGTTATAATTCCATTTCATTTTATTATATGTATTTTCATCCTCAGTGATTTTTAATTGATTCCTACAAAGATAATCATCATAGGATTATTTCTTCATCATGATCATTAATTATTTTCATAAAATTCCAAAACCATCAACTTCAGATAAATAATTTATGTTATATAAAAATCATTATATTTGAAAAATAATTCATTTTCTTCATTATTCTTCTAATAGACCTTCTTCAATTCCATGGATTCACCCAAATGATTATGATTTTTCTCAAGACATGTAAGAAGTTATGATATTAGATGATATATCCTATTGGATTACTACCTTTATTCTTATTCAATTTAGGATGTATCTTACATTATTTTATTATGATCTATTATGGTTCTAAACCTATCAAAATTTTCATTTTCTAATGATCAATTTTATGTAGATTTATAATATTTATTTTTACTCATATATTTAATATTTTTTTCTAGTGGGATTTTTATTATTCCCAGTATTTTGATTAATATAAATACAGGCTATACTCCAAATATTACTTTATTGTATTTCTATAGAATATTATTAATCAAAATGTCCTTATTTTATCTTCTCGTTGTTAATTTCAAATATATTTAATGCATCCACCCCGAAAATATTTATATGGGAGTTTTCCATTCAAAATTTACCTAGATTTCTAGTAACTTCATTAAATGAGGTAAAAAATTTATATAAATCATATATGTATCACATTCTATTATTTTTTATTCACATAAATCTATTACCTCTTTTTCAGTTTATAATATTTAATTCATTATCTTATCTTTAAAATCCATCACATCTGTAATATTTATTTTTATTTTGAGTTCTTTCCACATTTCGTATGAAACGTTGATTCCATATTAATTATTAAGGGACTAAAATTGATATTTAATAAATTATATTTTTTAGTAGAAAACATATATGGATATATCATATTCAATTTTTAAGAATAATTTATTCGTTTGAGGAATCCAAAAATAACAATGAATTTTTTTAAAAAATTAATCATCTCTGTAAAAGTAGTCATCATGGGTTTTTCTCCAGACATTTTTTAAATTTCATACATTCTTATATAGATTATATGGTTTTAATATTTTTCTTTTACAATTCCCCTTGATGATTCATTTATGAATGTTCAATGATTCCTTTACATTATTATTATTTATGAGCATAATATATAAATTAATTTAATATAAAAAATGAATAAAATTTTAAGTCCTTCCTTCAACCTCGAGATTGAATTTTTTAAAAAATTTAATTGGATAATATTTCATAATGCGTTAAAACCGTATTTTGTTTTGATCAATCACCTCTTGAAAATTATTGATAAGAAAGGGTTTGATAATGTAATTACACCCATGACGTTTTCCCATCCATGGTAGTAATTCCTCTAATATAATACGAGTTTTTATTAACTAAAAAATAAATATATAGATCATAAATAGAGAGACTAGATTCATTTAATCAATATGGTGTTTCTATGACTGTGTAGACCACTTTATTGGGGGTGGTTGAATTTCTGGTGATCTTTTCAAAATGTTGCCCAATATGTGAGTGACTAAATAATTTCCAAAATTAATTCCATAAAAACATTAATTTAAAAAATATAATAAGGATATTACAATTGACCTAACACCTTATAAAATAATTTTGTACTCTAAAATATATTTAAATTAGCTCACACTAGTGATAATATCTTATTATACATTTATGGGATAAATTTTAAAATATTTTATTTTTTTTACTATAAAATCATTCTAGAAATAATTATTCTCAATGAACATTGTATATTTCACCTCTATAAATATATCCTCACCCTCAATCTTGAATGAGTCAATTTACTGTACCATAATTTTATGTGTTGTTCTAATGCACTAATTTCTATAAAACTCTATCTAGTACCTACATTGATTGAATCTTCTTTAACTAAGTGAATCCATGGAGGGAACCTTTTCCTATGAAAAAATTAGTGCTGCTAAATTTGGTAGATACATCAACTAATTCTCAAAAAATAAAGAACCCATTTATTCAGGTACACTTCCATTGGAAAATATGGTGGATATATAGGATCCAATTTGATCATTTCCACTAAACTGAACATTTATATGATAAAATTCAAATCATATAATTTATTTTTGTAAATAATATATATATATATATATATTAGTATCCTAAAATCTCTGCTAGATTTTTTATCATTATATGAAAATAATAATATAATGATGGTGGGATAATTTAAAATAATTTTTCCACGTTATTAAGGGATATGTCCATAGTTTTTCAGTTGAGAACACTAAAAATAACTTCATCATATTTTACATATACAACACCTCATTGCCTAATCATCATTATCAGATCATATCAAATTGGTGATCCTAGGAATATTCTATTTGTTGCTCTTATCTTTTTTTTATATCTTATGTTTTTAAAAAGGGTTTTATCTATTGATATGTATAATGATTTATAAAACTATCAATGTGTTAAATCTACATTAAATCAATATTAATATAGAGATTAGAAGGATATATAAAGAAATAGGGCACCTCATTCTCTAATCATTCTTAATCGCTCTGCTCGTCATTCTTTTACTAGGGTTTATTTATATTCGGTGGTGATGAATCAATCACCTTGCTCCATTTAGGTTCTCCTTTCTCTTCCTTGATCTCTTTATCATGAATTTTCCCCTACTTTCTTCATCTCTCTTTATTGCTCCCCTCTAGGTTTCCCATCATTATTTTGCCTCCCTAATTCATGAGGAAAATTGGTATCTTCTTAGTGGCCTCTATTCCACTCTTACCTTGTGTTACTTATAACTACTCTAGGTCATATTGGGAGTGAGGGATACTACAAAGCTTTAGTCTATATGTTTGGAGGTCTTTGGATTCCTAGGCACTACCATATTCATAACTTCTTGCATGGGATCCATCCTAGTTTCCTCTTTTTGTATTTATGTTTTATTCATTGGGTATCTTCCTTGGTTGAATCACCTTTCCTTGACCTAGCTTTCCACCTCTCCTCTCTTAGTAAGATTTGGATGTATGGATACATTGTGGTTTTTGGCCTTGTGTTTTGGAAGTCATGGAATCTCCTATGTAGGCCTTATTTTGATTTCACTTGTCCTAGAATCTTTCCTAGTTACCTATTTATTCGGTTTTATTTAGGGTTATTTCCCTAGTTTCGGTTATCTTTTGGTGTTCTTCCTCTATGGTGTTTCATGATCATTTATAGTTTCTTCTTTCCTTAGTGTGGTTCTTTGGTGGCGTGAATATGTAATTTTGGTGATGGTGGAAACATTAGTTGGTGTCTCCGGGCGGTGTTCTTGGTTCCAAAGTGGTATATGGTGTGGGTTTGTGTTGACAAATATAGTATTGCTTTTGATTCTATGAAGGCAGTCACATGACTGTGTAGAATTCATTAAGTAATGAGGATGGTGGTGTGAAAATATATGAGATTTATTCCTTAATAGATTAGCTGGTGTTTCTTTTCTAATGGTACTGATACCAGATAGTGGTTCCTCTAGCCAGCGACCAGTGATGTTCATGACGACGACCCTTGGTCAAGGGATGACGGTGAAGGGACACTAACTAAGGTGATGTGATGATGGTTGTGACTATGAGGATGTGACTATATAGGCCAATCCTCACTCCAAAAAGTTTATATCCTGGATTTCGAGGTGGCGATTTGGTTGGAATTCAGGATCACATTATTTTGAATTCATGGATCCTGATTTGTTTTCATATTGAATTTTGAATCAAAAAAATTTTAATTTTGTAATCCTGATGTATAGTTACCAATAAGCATAAATATGCATTCATAAATTTCAAAAAAAAAGATTTGGGGATATATGGCTTGGATTGATAAAATTGTTATGATGACTTCTTCCCTCTCTGGTCATATTTGAAATTTATAATCAGGTATTCTCTATCGACTTATGTATCCTGTGAACATAAAAATTATGTAATGTATGAAATGGAATACTCTTTGCATAAAATTCAAAATATCCCCTTATTTTGATAATATTTTCCCAATCCAATTGTTTTTTTGAATCAAATTATCGATTTTTTGTAAAAAATCACTCTATCTGGTGGAAATTTTATAAATAAATCAAATAAACATTATATATTTCATATAAAGATAAATATTTTGTGTCTAATAAAAAAATCTGGTGGTTTCATTTTAATAGCCTTTATAAATTTCTGAATGACCATTAGATATATATTCAATACTTCAAAGATTATGCTTTGTGCAGCTGTAACTCAGAAATTTCATCATTAACAATTAATAGTTTCCAACATCATAAATATAGGAGAAAATCAAAAACAAAACTATCTATGTATATAAACATAATCTTGAACCTTGAGAACCATTTAGTAAACATGATTCTAGAAACATTTAGGACTATTAATTCATCATCAAAATATGTATATGTATATAGATAAAATTAATCTAATAATAAAAATATATTTTTATTCTAATATAAATTAATAAACAATAAATGTTTAAATCAAATACAAATATCATTAAAAATAAACCCAATGGATTTTGACATTTCCTACGATTTCCCCCACAATAAAAAAATATGATACTAAAAAAATGTATATAAAAACTCTTTTTTAGTATACAAATCAAATTTTATAGTTTTAGAAAATGTTAACATATGATATACCATATACATGGAATAATTATGATATAATTTGATCATATATCTCATAAATCACTACACATCTACTCATAATCCCCTCAAGGGTAGTATAGTTAGTGATATACATCGATGGATAAAAATATTTATGGGATTTTTACACATGTAAAATGATAGAATGATATCTTATGACCTATAATAATTTATGTCATAGGGGATGAAATACCTAACACATTATCACGATTTACCATTTATGATCCTTTTATTGAATATTTGGATGAGTCATCTCAATGGGTAAATGTGCGGAACATATAATAAAAAATTATTAATGTAATTATTCAAATAAATGAATAATATCATTCAAACATAAATATTCAATTATTTAATCATTTAATTTGATTTTTCATCACACACCCATCCTAGAGAAAACCATAAAGATTCTAATGCTCACATAGAAAAGGGATATACAAATCTATACATGATGTACACCCATAAAAACACTGTATAAATGTATATGAATTTGAACGAATTTGAAATCATATAGGTAGAAAATAAATTCTACCCTATAAGTTTGATCACCTAACTATCTATCTATTTAAATTCAAGGGACATAAAAATAACTTGAATAATCCTAAATAGGATGGTGAAACAAGGGAGTGGAATCATTTAGAATAAAATGATGAAAATATACTGTCATTTTCTTCAAAAAATGACCATGATAACGCATGTATGTCTACTAAATTATATTTTTTTAATATCCTTATTATGAATTTATAGTTTGTTAAAATTTTAAATTTTGAAAGGATTTGATTTTATTAAAAGATATTATTTAATTAATTAGAAACTAATGATATGAAAAAAAAATTATTGTATTTACATCAAATGATTTCATAGTTACATCAATATAAGGAATTGTTTATTTATAACATATGTTTCAATTTGTTAATTATAATAATTAAATTTTCAAATATAGTTATTTTTTAATATCATTGCATTTTAAATAATTTTACAATGTATTCAAAATATATTTTTTTCTTTGTAAATAAAAAATTTATTAGTAAAAAAATCATTTCCCATTTATTATAATATTTTATCTTAATTATATGTTTATCATATTTAGTACATGAAATTTAGTGAAACATAATTCATATATATATATGATTGATAAAGTATGCAATGTATATTAATTTTTAATAAATATTGATAATATTATTTAATAAGAAAAGTTTTATCTTTTAAAGAAATTATTTTCTAATTATCAAGTTTATTACTTATCATAATCAATCTAATCGATCAAATTAAAATTATTATTATATGAAAACGTAGCTTTATAAAAAAAATACATTAATACATATTTAAAAATTAATTGATATTATAAAAAGTGGAAAAAGTAAATTTTTTTATAAAATTGATTTTCAATTATGTTTTTGTAGTTGTATAAATATAAATATATATTATTCTGAATTTCAAATTTATAGATTGAAATGAAAATTTGGCTCTAAATTTACATATTATATTAGTTTATTATTTTTTTATATTTATGGGAAGAAATTTAGTTTAATAGTTCAAATATATTGTTTTTTGGAATAATCATAACTTTTTTGACAACAATATATTACAAACATGGATACATATTTATGAATACTATTAAAAAATTATGGAATTATAATATTCATAAAATAATATATTAATAAAATTCAATTAAAATAATTTTATTTTAAATGAGATAAATAATTAAATTTTTTAGTTCTTATATAGTGATTTTTCCATAATATAATTGAAGAATTCGTATATATGAAAAAACACTTATAGGGGGATAAGATAAAAATAAGAAATAAAGATATAAATGACAAGTAACCAATTTTATCAGTGCATTTTTATCAATTTTAGAGTCTAATAGCATGAAAATTATTCAATTACTTTCACAATGCCTACATAATGTAAGGAATGTAACAATAAAATTTGTATATGTTTTTCATGAAAAGTATGAGAATAAATATACACTCCAGATTATTCAATATTAAAACAAATATTAATCATAAATTATCTTTATATGTGTAGTTTTTAAAAAATTTATTAATATTATAATTTTCTGAAATAATTAATCAACATTAATATAGAGTATGGGAATATAGAAGAAAAATAAAATTACAGCCCTTTTAAAATAATCTTGATATATTTTCAAAAAATTATTGTATAGAATATTTATTAAGGATTATAAGGAAATTAAAAAATTATTAACATTTTTATTTTAAAATTATATATTTATATAGATAATATAAAATTAAAAATATAAAAATTACATATACAATGACCTTAAATTATATTTAATGCTGAAAATTAATTATTAATGGATAAAAACTCATAATTTTCTCTTGGGTCAATTAGAATGGGGATTATTTTATAAAATAATATATTAATAATTTGTTATCTACTTATATTATTAAATACCATTCCTAGAACTTATGAATGAAACTTTAATAATGTATCACTGAATATTTCCTTTAAATGAGAACTCATTTTATACATTCCAAAAAACATTTGATATTTGGTTTTGCCACAATATTTTACCACAATTCTTCTAAAAAATAGAATTCCATGTTTTTGAAGACATTTCATTGATACAAAATTTTTATAATGGGGATTTTTTTTATTACAATTATGTTATTAAATGTGAATATTGGTAGTTTCTAATCATCTTTCTCATTTTCATTTTTTTAATGTTTAGATTAAATATTTTAAAATATGAGTTAATTTTCAGAAATTATTTTTCTCTCATGGTATTTGAATCATTTCAATCCTCCAGTGATGAGAGATAATCCATTACCTCAAATCGAACACATATTCATAATTTTTTTCTTTATCAAAATATAGGTTTTTCAAAAATTTCTATTTTATAATTATTTTATTAATATTTTCAATAATATAATAAATTTAAAAATTAACTATAAATTATTTGTATATTTATACTCATAATTTTACCATTTATATATGTTCACTTTTAAAATATCATTTACAAAGGTTGTTTTTCATTACATAAATGAACAATGATGTTTTAATAAAATTATGTCTTCCATGGATAATCATGAAAATTTATTTTATTATTTAACATATAATTTATTGTTAAAAAATATAATAATTTGTATTCTAGATTTTAAATATTATTATTATTTATAATATTATTCTTATACGACCTTCATTTTTTTCAAATTATTTAATGAATTGTATTTGAGATTAAATCATTATGAATGAAACCAAACAATCTAAGGGAACAAAATTAGAACATTACAGATGATTATTTTTTTATATTCTTTTACATTGAGAATTAATAAAAATAGTTTTTTAGAAACATGTAAAAGTGTCCAAAATAGTTTTACATAATCATACACTAAATAAATGGAAATACCAAAAATTGATGAACAATATAATCTAAAAATAAGTTAAAAATATATATTATAAGAATATAAATTTTAGTATAAATAACTATAAAAGAATTTGTGTAGTAAAATAATTATTAATGAGTGAATGTTTTTTAAACTAGATGCTTGGTCACATTTGACTAAGGGAGAATCTAATAAAGGGCTTTTCAACTCAATATTACTTCATCTATATCTGTTTCATATTATTTATTAACATAAATTAATATGGTCAATATACTTCTTATTTGATGTATTTTGGTACAATTAGTCATTTTTTCCTATTTAAAATTTCATTATATTTTCTCTTATTATCAATATGTTTGTTTTTATATTATTTTTATAATATCATTATATTGAGTTATAATGTTTCATCTTAAAAAACATTATTTTTAGTCTATAAAATTTTCCCTTATAATTATATTATATTTTACTATATGATTTTCATAGGATATACATTTCATTGAAATGTACTCATTTTCATATGATTCTAATTTCATAAAATATAATGGGTATGAGTGTTTGAATTTTTATTCATTATTTCCATCTGATAAATTTTCCGTTAAATACCTTTTTTTCATTATTAATGTATATATAGACTCATGGATGTATTTTGATAGTTTTTTATATAATTCATTCTCTTGAAAAGACTAAATCTTGTATTATCTTTCTATGGATATTTATTCAAACACTAACAACATCAAAAAGTTTTTTTTTCTAGTCTCAAATTGAGTTTTTTATTTGTTATGAAAATTTTTAATGTAATGTAATTTTATTTCCTAAATATCTAAATTCAATGTATTCTATTTTCAAAATTTTATTTTTATGATATTATTTATATTATATATATGTACCATATTTATTTAGGTGGGATGTGATCATATACTGTGTAAATATTCATGATACCCACTTCTTCCTCCAGTGTTTGTTATTGTATGTTGGAAGTAAAAATTTTTTAATGTAGCACCCTTATTGATATAATGTTTTGTTTATTACTATTGAGAATTCCAATTACTTTTCCCCCATAATTTAATATTTTTATATAAATTTTTTTCCATGTATTTTGGGATCAATATTGAAAGTTATAATTCTCGATTATTAAATAATATTTTTCACTTTTATATTTATCTCAATGGACATTCCCGATGTCTCTAAATTGGGAAATTCAATTTTTATAGGTTTACATGGATAGTGGGATTTAATTACCTCCACCTGAAAAAGAAATAGCTAAGACAATTTCGGGTTCCAAAACATCAAAAAGTATTAAAAACAATTAAGTTATAGATTTTAAAATCCTAAAAAAATAGATATCACACCATTTAATAGACAATAATCAGGTCATTATAGTTTTATATTATAATGTTCTTGAAAATTAACGTTTTCATTATATTTCAAGAAAAAATCATTAATTAATATAGATTATGCATGTGTAAAACTAGATGAATATGAATATTGTATTAATTCAAATAAAAAACTCAAAAAATTATTTAGAATATATTATATGACTAAACCATTAATATACATGGATATTTGAAGAATGGAATATAATATAAGGAAAATATTCTTCCAAAAGAACACAATTATATATTTATCTACATATTTCGAGAAAAGTGTGTATTAATATAAAGGATGATAACAAGATAATATTTTCCCAACCCAATTCATTATAATTTAGAGTCACCACATTTATTTCAAATTTCTGAGAGTGGGAGAGTATAATAAATGCTAAAGTGGATAAACTATAGAATTGGGGAACACATGGAGTAATCTTTTGGTGTAGGGTAAATCTCCAATGAAGTTATGGACAGTAGTGATACATGTGTAATAGATCTTATATTTTTTTTTATAAATTTTAATATATATGAAATATTTGAGTAAGATAATTACTTTTGTAAAAAAATATCATCACTCTAGAACTAAATTTATTCTAACTTTCCTAAATGGATTCAAATTATGTGATCTCAAAGTAGTTGTTCATTCTATTTTAAATTCTTATGTGATGTGTATATTTTTGGTGTAGTAGGTGACTTAGTTCTATCATATAGCGAAAAAATTATTGTCCTAGTAACTCAAAGTTGATGACATGGGTCGTCTCACATGGGGAAATTCTGAAATTTAATCACCCACTTAAAAAATTCCCCTATACTAATTTTTTTCATCTGATTATTTTCTAAAAGAATTATAAATATTTTTCGGTTTAATTTTCATTATATAAAATAATTCAATTATGTTAAATATTATGACTTAAACAAACATTCAATGATAAACTATATCAGTTAGGAATGAATGAACAATGTTTCATGTTTTGGTTTTTGTGTAATCATTAATCTCTTTTGTTTGTTTGAATATAGTGTGATAATAAAAACATAAAATCTCAGGATTACATACTATTAATTTTTTATTGAAATTTTGGAATCATTGAATACCAATTAAATCTCAATTTCACCAATTCTAGTAATCAACTATTATAAAACACTCTGGTGGATGGTGGTATATCTTCTAAGATAGGGATTTATCGATGCTTATTTGTTCCTTGATTCTAAAAACTCTATAATATTATGAGATAATAAATAATTATATATAAACAATAATAAACAATATAATAAACATATATTATGTTTCATTTTGTGGGGTACTGTCACCACCCCCTTGAAATTTTCCACACCCAATCCTTATACTCAAATACACCAATGATGTAAATTAATAATTAATTAAAAATTCAATAACATCGTGACCTCCCCCAAGCCAATCCTTGAGTTAGAAACCCATTATTGGGAGTAATTGAACCAAATGGTGTTTGAAGAGGAAAAGCTAGATGAAATTATAATTAAGAAAATGAAACTAATTTGGACGAGAGAGTGATATTGAAAAGACTAAGAAAAAAAATAAGAGAAGAATGAAACAAAATATAAAGACAAATGATAAATAATAATAATATTAATAATAATTAGAAAATAAGTAAATGAATTGATTAATAAGAGTGAAATTTTTTGGGAAAAATATTTTAAAATAATAATGTATATGTTATTTAATTTACTAAAATTCAAATTAATTGAAAATAAAAAAAAATAAAATTAAAAGAATATAAAACAATTGAAAATCGATAGAAGCATGGACTATTGACTAATCTCCCATGGGGTACATAAAAATACATCATTATGGGTTAAATAATCACTATATAATTTAAGGTGATTGTATCCATCAATATTCAAATTCATGATCATCAAAATCTCTGAATCAGATATTTTTTAGATTTTATATAATAAATGGATTCTTATAGTAGGCCCATTAAATGACTTAATATGAAAAAAATTTCTTAAAAAAAATATTTTGAAAACATATTTCTTGTTTGAACATGAAATTTTAGCTTCATACAACTTTTTTAGGAAAAACAATGTATTATTAACTCTACAAATGTATTTTGGCCATGTGGAATTGTTGAATTTCTAAATTCAGATTTCTTATGACCTTATAAGATTTGAATGAAAAAACTCTATTGATTTTATAGTTATTAAATTAGTTTCTATAGATTTTATCTTTCTACTTTAATAATTTTATCTCATTTTGACCTTCCATTTATGATATGTGGGTGTATCTTAAAAAATATCCAAATCTATGATAATATTCCTTGATTTGACTTTTGATAATATTTTGGTCCTCCAAATATTGGATTACTCTCTTGGAATAAATGAATTAAATGAATAACAAGATTTAATTATGACTATTAAAATAATTATATTAATTAAATCATTATACTATAATTTATTTCTGAAAAAAATAAATCAATTAAAATAGATAAATTCCAAAATTTGGGATTCTTCCAGTTAATACCATAAAAATACTTATAACATAGAAAATGTTAATTAATCATAAAAAAAGTCTATTTGGAATTAAAAAAAATTAATTAAAAATAAAATCTTTATTTTTTATCTATCAATTCCACCACACATACGAAATACTTATCCCCAAGCATAATATTTCCACATTAAAAACAAGATTGCACGAATGCCATTATTATTTAAATTTAAAGGCAATAAAATTTTTCAATACTTGATTTTGAATTGATATGTCAAATTTCACATAAAATATAAAATCCATTTCACAATATTGAAACAAATAATCAATTAATATATTTTACCTTTCCCTTTGAAAAAATTATGGAATTTCTTCTTTCATTCATTCATGCATTTCAATTCATTTCTATTAAACATGCCAAATGATTACCTACCTCTATTATTAATCATCTGTCTCAAAAATAAAAATAAAAATGCAATTAAATATATGATAATATGAATAGGACATTCACTTTTCCATAATTCTATAAATTACCTACATTTTATATAGATTAAAAAATAAAATTCATATAATATATTAAGGGGTGGTAACTAGGGTTTCAATATATTTGAGGCTTAAGGATGGTAGGAATTGATGTTCGAAATTAAGGCTCAAGGAGAAGGATTATCACATAAATCAAAATACATGTTAATAAAAGTAAAAGTGTGATGAAATTAACAACTTTTATTATAATTACTCAAAACATCTCCAAAAAATCAATGTTAATATTATGATAAAATTTACCATAATAAATTTTTTGTAAACCATCTTGAAATTTCTCTAATTTTTTACATTTTTTTATATTTCCAAGATTCATTTAATTTTAACATTTTTGGAAAATTATTCGGAGAATAAAACTAAAATCCACCACCAAAACACATATTATAAAAATCAATGTTATAGTAATGGATATTTTTGGTTTTCCAAAATCAAAACCTATTTTTATAATTTATTTTTTGGTTTTTTAATTTTAAATTTTTTATTTAAGAAGGTTAATGTAATGAAGTATCATCAATGAATAAAAAAATATTTCATTATTCCAATAAGGAAAACCTATTTTTTCTCTTTCTATGTAAAACATCTCATTCACCAAGTTTCCCTTCAACTCCACACTTCAACATTAAAATATCATCCCAATAATAAGATTATGGATGGACTAGATAAAACCATCTTAAAATTTGGCTTATTCCTATGAATGTCATTTGTGTTTCCAATGGGTTGTGAAATATTGAAATATAAGTTGTCTGTAAGAATAAAGGGTTTTCTAAATATACCAAAATTATTTTAATTTTTTTCATAGTGAATGAGTTGACAAGATAAAATGAATCATCTTGTAGGTGGTATGTGTCATGGTCACATAGAAAATATTATAATTAATAAAATAAGAAATAATGGTATAGGAATACTATTTGGAATGGAAAATTGATTTTGAATAATCACCAATGTCATGACTAATAATAATGAATTAATTATTTAAATTTTATAAATTTAATACAATGTATGTTTTTTTTGAAATTTCCATTATAAGAATCAATTAATTTCCTAAAATCATGAATAATCAGTTTAATATCCATTTTTCACATTAATCATTTTATTCTTCATTTTAATCATTAAATAATAATAACTATAAAATATGACATATGGAATAATAGGATTCCTAAGAAACTCATTTCTCTATGATAAGTTGTGTATATCATTAATATATACGTGGCAATAAAATATCTTGTTTGATTATAAAAATTGTTGATTAAAAAATCTATATTGTTAGAATGACAAAAAAAGAGTAAAATCATTTTACATTGAAGCTTATACTTCCTCATTATACGGGGATAGGGGATTACTTGTTATATAATTGTCCTATAAATTAGTATTATCAAATTAATCAAAAGGATCTGGTATTTTACGCTAGAAAATATAATATATAGTGTGATAAATTATAGAATGAAAATATTAATAAATTAAATTGAATATAATTGAAAAACATTAATGGGAAAATTCATGGTATGATCCCTTAAGATTGAGATGATGTTTTTCTACCTCCATAGGGAAGTACCAGTTTTATACAAAGTTTTATAGTGGATAATATTCATTGAGTTGAACAAACACATGTTTTTCATTACATATTGTGTTTTTTCTTTCATGATGTGGAATAATACATGGATAGTGTATACTATACCCTCCCCCATCAAAATAAGGTATATCATATATGGCGGGGTAGGATAAACTATGAATCATCCTCTTGTTTTTTGGTACTATTTTAACGGTATTATTTTTCAATAACATGTCAACATGGGAAGGACGAATTTATTGACAATATGGAATGATAAGTGTAATTTTTGACTTGATAAAAATCGTATTTTCATTTTCTAATATTTAACTTCTATTTTTCAATATGATCATCCTCTATATTTATTTTCGTAAGACCAACTACATGGTATAATCAAAGGATTCCTCAAATTAATTTTTAATAAATTCATAGAGTTTAATGTTTTCTTCAACAAGTGAATTTTCAATATATACATCCTCCCCAAAGGCAGTGGAATATGGGATGAATCTGAATAATAAAAACATTAAGGAGTGACTCACAATTATGTTTCATCAAAATCAGAAGATATTGAGTCAACGAGGGGTTCAAATCCCATAATCTGTTTACAATCAATATCTTATTAAATGCAGAGTGCCTCTAAGATTTAGATGGTGGAATGGGGAGGTAGGTAGTCAAGATGCCCCATATTTACTTCTAAATAATCCACTTGTGTTGTGTCATCCTATAATAGAATGAACAATTTTTTACTAAATGGTAAGAGGGATATCATGTAGTTATTTATAATCTTTAAAAAATATGATAATTTATAATTGGTATAACTTATGTAGATTAGTAGGATGGTCTAACTCTTTATGTAAAATAGGGAAGTGAAGTAGATCATCTTCTAATTAATGTTCGGGATGCTTTGATGATGATTGAATGATTTTAGTTATCTAATCCATTTTTCCTTGTAGATCATACACAACGTCTTTAAGAACTTGAATATCATTTTTTGACCCAAGCTCCTTTAATTGTTCTTGTCAAAATGACTAAAATATTTGGGAGGAAACAAGGCACCCTATACTATTGTATTATCCATTTTTTAAAAAAAATTTAGGAAGTACTACTCAATATCTCTTAAATACCTAAACTATCCTTAAATAACTAGATGCTCAATGGTGTCATTGAGATACTTGATGAGGGTCTCAAATTCATTTGTAGTGTAAATTTTTCTCTTGGATACCCGGATTATTATACATCATACAAGAAAAAATTATTCAATAGACCATTAATATTCAACCATGGGTTTATTACACCTTTTAGTAATCGTCATTCCTTGTAGAATAATATTCATATAAATATTTTATGGGAAAAAATATTTTTTTAAAATAAAAGTATCTAAAATTTATAAATAAAAATATCAAGAAAATTACTGATTGTATCTCAAAAAATGATTCCAGTTATAATGAACTCTTATCATAGATCAAGATGAAAAACATTATTTTCATATTACAATATAGTGGCTCAACATAGTCATCTAAATTTTTGAGCTTATTAGTTTTGTTCACTACCATAAATCTAATTCCCCAAAACAATTTTTTTTATTATTCATTGAAAATAATATTATATATTATTCTGTTTTGATGTTCATTGTCTATTCCAAAGAAAAATTTAAAATGTGAGAATGTAAAATAATATCAAATGTAAAACAGAATACGTTAGGAATGAAATACCATGGTTTGGGTTATATCCTTATTCCCCTTAATTATTTTAATTTTAACATGATAATAAAATCATGAATGGTCATGATGAATTTTAATTATTTATTTTTAAACTCTGGAATAATTGAATTTCCACTAAATATCAATCCCACCACCTTAGGTAATTGGGTATGAATAAACACATTGGATATGGGTGTTCCATCTTTCAGGACTCAGATCTATCTTTTTTGTTTCATCTATTAATTACATCATCTCAATTATGTGAGGATATAATAATTGTAGATATGTAAAAAAAATTAAATTAAAAATAGAAATATATTGTGTTTAATTTTATGGGGCATATACTCTGCACCATGTGTATTTTTCATACCCATTCATAGTACAAATCTCAATGAAAAACATAAAATATTATTTTACTGAATATTCAAGATTTCTGTTACCTCCCATAGGCCAGGCCTTCGTTCTACCTGCCATTTTAGGGAGTATGATATCACATTTCTGAGTGAGGAGGAACAAAGAGAGAAAAGATATTAAAACCATAACATAAGACAATGAACCATAATATAACAAATTTTTCATAATAAAAATAATGAAATTAAAATTATAAATTAATAAATTCTTTTCTCTTTCAATATGTGGAATCTTTCTCATCTTACTTGGTTAATTTGGATAAAAAATTCAATTTAATTAATATATAAGAAATGATATTCATGTTATTTATATGGAAACTATGATCCATAGTTGTTCACTAGTATGCTTTTGACTGGGTATTGGGCAATTCAAATTGTTGTTATTTTTAGGTATAAATATATTGTAGTGTCCATGAGTTGAAAACAATCTATAATTACTTTATTTAATGCTTATGTACCATTTAGTATTTACATTCTCCATGAAATGTGATTTCTAATTTCATTTTACATTGGATTTTTTTTAAAACAACAACTCCCCACATTTTTTATTAAAAAATTATAATAAATATGAATGTTTTTGTACATAGTATACATTATATCCCATAAAAACACTATTTACCACTATTCTACATATCTAGATGAAAAATTTGTGATATAGTGTTTTTAAGAAAGAAATAAATTAACTAAATACATTACATAGGTTCTTTATTATGTTTTTATAAATTAGTTTCTGTTGTACTGCAATTTTATCCAGTAATTTAGAGAAATTAAAAAATTGTATTTTATGGGTATTTAACATATCTTATCAATTTCTTCAAAAACATATGAATAATAGTAATTATTTTTTTGTATGAATAATGTGACATTGAGATATATTGATTTATTAATATAGTAACCTAATTGATCTTCTTTCTATATCCATTGGTATATTTCCGTAAGAAACAAGGAAAATGAAAATTCTATCATAATAAACTTTTATATTTAAAAAACATGGGTAGATGAGTAAAAAAATGATTTTTAGTTTCTTTTTTTGATCATAAATTATCAAACTATAATTTATTTATCCATTTTTGGAGTCTAATAAAATGATTAATTTATTTAATAATTGGGAGGTTTTTTTATAATGAAATTCCATGTGAAATCCCTTGTTTTTATGATTAGAAATTTGAATTGTTTTTACAAAACATTGAAAATAGGGAATAAAAAACGATTCAAATGTTCATTAATGAATGATTAGTGTATCCTAAGCTTCCACAATACTACTATAAAGAAATAATAACTACAATAAAATTTCACGAAGACCTATAATTAGAGAATACATATTAATAAGCATCCAATATTAATTTTTAATCATAATATATGGATAATGAATTGTAAAAAACGACATTTTGTTAATATTTTATTCCCAAGTGGTTCTATTAGACTACTTTATCATATTCAAAAAAGGATATAATGGATGATTTTTATGATAAATTATTTTATTCGATTGATAAGAGCGTTGGATTATATGAGCAATATGTTCCCAAACTGAATATTTTTTAATAAATAATATTTCAATGTAAAACTGTAAATGAACCATAACACACATTGGTATTCTAGAAACCATTTCATGAAACCTTTAATGGTAAAATGTGGTTATGGTGCCCTTATAGTTTTCCCTCTTCCACTACTAAATTGAAATTTCAATTACATGGAGGGGAAAATTAATAAATATTTTTATGATTATACATTCTATTTGTTCAATAAAATAATATTTTATTAATATCTTATGGTTCTTATGGAAGAAACTACACACACAAATACCATATGGATAACCATTTAACAGTAAACATTTTTGGACAACAAGAAATCTTCCACCTTCTTATAAGGTTCATATTTAGATTATCATCCTTAATAAAATTTCTTATTACTTTTCCCCTTTTCATTTAGAATAATGATGATAGTTTTTTTAGTTTTCCCATAGTTTTTATTGTGGAGTATTTTAGGATGATATCATGAGGATAATTCTTCATAATGAAAACTACACTCTATACTACCTATTTAATTTTTTATTCCATAAATTCATAATTATCATTTCCAAAATAAAATATTTTACAATACATAAGTTGGACAAAATCAGTGTGGGTCATGAAAATATTTATTTGATTATGTTTTGATTATTTTATTTTAAAATTCTAATTTTAGTTTTCAATGAAAACATTTTGTATCATCAATTTAATTGTTCTATCAAAATTTCTGCCATTTTGGACCATGTTAGCTCAAATGATTAATTTTTTTATTCCAAAAAAACACATAAATTAGAAAATCAGTTCACATCTAAAAAAAATTTAAATGAATTATATAAATTATTTTGTTTTATGTTCAATAGATTTATATTTTCATTAATTAAAAAAAATTTGTATTTTATCCCCCAATTTACCATCTATGTTTTAAAATTTCATCCCTAGGGTGTTTTTGAAAACAATTTAACTTATTCATCAAATTATCATCATTGAGTAAGACAAAAAAAATTTGTTACCATGATTTGGTTTATATCAATCAACACATTATCAAATTTTATACTTTTGATTTATATGATTGAATAAAATTCATTGATTTTAAATCATTATTTGTTAAAATTAATCAATTTTTATGTAATCCTCTATTTAAATATAAATTTTATTCAACCGAGTAACTATGAATAAACTTTTTGGTTAGCCAAATTACAAGCCATATATTATTATTCATCATAAATTGGATATAAAATTTTATGATTTTGTTAAAATAATGTGTGGGTGATTTTATCTTGGGGTGTGATACATTATTTTCATAGTTTTAAAATCATTATATAAAATTTGTTTTTTGTGTTTCCATTTTATTATAAAATTGATATTTTTATTTTGTTTTATTAATAAATATATTTGAAATATTATAGAGATAATTATATTGTGGAAAAAATGAATAAAATAAACATTAAGGAGAAAAAAATAAAATTTATGATCATCAAGATGTCTTGATATTTAACATCACTGTTTGAAACTCAATTAATTTATCACTAAATGTGGATGATTTTATTTGTATAGTTTATGAAAATACAAGAAAAGTACAAATGGGAATGTTGTTGAGTTGATATTATACTTCCATTAATGCTATCAATTATGTTTACCTTCCATTAATAATTCTATATTATTTGAGACAAATTTTTCTGAGATGTTTTATGATAATATCTTATGGTTGTATCATCCAAATGTTGATTTTATTATCACAAATGAAAAAAATTACCCTACTCTACATTAGAAATTACTACATATAAAAACATCAATACATAATATAGAATTTCTATTTGACAATTAATTATATTAAATGTAATTTTTTGACATATATTTTGTTGCTATTAAGTTATTGAAAAACCAATTTACGGCCATGGAGTGTGTATAGAAGAGAAATTCCATGATAAAAATAAACACTTGTGTTCAAGGGGATAATTTATTGGATTTATATTCTTTCATTAAATTTAGAGATTAAGGATATATGAATGAATTGAAATAACATAAGGGAAAAATAGAGATAATAATTTTTAGGGGAATGATTATTTTTTTCTTTATGATTAATTTGTTGTTCTCATGGACATGTGTTTTTAATTTACCCAGATATAAGATATCACTTCTCTAGGATTCTATGACTTATTTGTGGGGGAAAATATATCTTGATGTTTTTTTAAAAATAATATGTACTTAAAATATTTACCTCTAAAAATTTAAAATATTTGGTTGAATTACATCATTTGAAAATTTTGGGGAATCCTTAGCTTAATTGTGAATAGGGATTAATTATATTTGTAATAGTTTTTATCATAATGTAACTTCATTCAAAAAAATATTCAATATAATTGAAATTATTATCCAATTTTTTACATTTTTATTGAGAAAAAATTCCTTTAATGGGACCAATTCAATCCCTTATGGGAAAAAATAAATCAATTAAAATGAAATTTTTTATTAATAAATTAATTTAACACACATAATTAAAAAGTGGCTGACTCCTTCTGGAAGTGATAAAATCTGGTCTATTGTGTTTTGAACTAAAAAAACTCAAAGATAGAAAGGTACAATAATGCTACACAAAAATTTATTTCATTTAAAATTATAATTTATGGTTAAAAATGAACGATGATATAATATTTTTATCCAAAGAATAATTCTATATAGTTTCATCTTCAAATATTTTAACACATGATAATTAGGCATTATATTTTGAAAATAAATTAAAAAATGATAAATGTTTATCGACATCTATAAATTTAAAATTTTCCATTGACTTCTTCAAGAAGGTTAAAACAATTGATTGTCCAAAATTATATAGAATTATAATTTAGTGTTATATCTATATATATAGGTATCAACATCTGTTTGAATGAATTCATAGTGTGTGGGTGTTGGGTGTTCTCTAGATGATTATATAGAGAATAGATGTATTCTATAATAATATATTTATGTTGTAATAAAGTTGAAAATTGATTTGTATAGTGGTTATATGCGGTTTCTAACACTTTGTATTTTATTATTTTCATTGTATTGATTTTGTATTATAATTGATACTATTTTATTTATTAAATATATTATTTTTCACTAAAATTAAATAAAATTAACTATTATTTATTCATTTATAAATTATGAAAGTAATGTACTATTTATTTATCTTTTTTATCTCTAGCGATGTATCATTTTTAAAACAATGAGTTCAATTGGTATCGATTCTGTGAGGTTTATAGGGTAATATTAACACATTAATAAGGTAATAGAAACCCATATTATTGTTATCAATATTGTCTATGGGTGGATTTAATTTTCAATTCAATTATTTTGAGTGGTTATTAGTTAATTCAACTTAGTGGTTTTTTAGAAAATGACAAGGGGGAGTGTTTAAGGATGAAAACATAACACGCAAATCTATCTTTAATATATAATTTATACTCTTTTTTCTTCAGTTCAATCACATATTATATATTTTTTAACATAATACTTCTTTAAACCACCAAATCCACATTTATATTTATCACTTCTCAAATAAATATTAAATAAAGCATCAATTTTTTTAAAATATTCTATAATATCAAAATCAAAAAACTGTATGTACCATGGAATTACATTTTTAGTGATAAATTATTAATTAAGGATTTTATGATAATATTTCATTTGTCACAAATAAAAAAAATTATTCATTATTTGATGGGTGGAATTGAATTATATATACCCCAAATGCGTTGTAAATTTTCATATTTGATGACATAATATTTAAGGGGTTGGGGAGAAATTACAATCCATTATGGTACACTATCGATGATAATTTGATGTTATTGGACATGTGGATCGATATAATACTTAACTATTTGTTCTTAAATATATGTATAATTTTATTCTTCATTTCTATTTATGTGTTATGTTTTCATAGATCATGACTATTGATTAATTATTCAACACTTATTTATTTTGGGTCTTATATTATTCCAAAACCTTTATTTCATAAAACATTATTTCAGATCTATGTTTTAATGTGTATGATTCTACTATATTATATTCCATAAATAAGATCATATTATAATACACACAGGTTTATCTTATACTCAATCATAATCTATAATTTTTATGTGTCATATTTTCCAATTATGTGTGTTTGATCTCACTCATTCCAATGTTTCTACCCCATCTAAATGAATAATAATACAATATTTGATTTTTCAAAAAGTATAACCGTTGTGGATAATTTTATAGTGACATAGAAATAATTGTATATGCCATTATAGTGTTCTATTTTTTTGGAAAATAAAAACATATTAGTGATAAAATTATAAATTTTACCACATACATTTTTTCTTAATATAAAAAGACATTAACTGTAAAATGATTATCTTTAAAACCAATCCTTAAAAACACATTATTTCATAACCTTTAAAAAACTGCCTAATAAAAACATGTTAGGGATAGGTGTCTTGTATAATTTGATGATTATACATACAAGTTCAATATCTCAAATCATGATGTCATTGTCCTTAGTTAATCTTTTTAAAGTTCTCTTAAATCAATTTTACCCTCTTATATATCAAAAAAATAACCTCAGGGAAAAAAATAAGGAAATATGTGAGCTATAAATACTCATAATTGAATAAAAATAATAAAATATTATAACACGGGAGGCATAATATGATATTATTAATAGAATAATAATAATAATGAAATATTGGACATTAGAAATGATAAGATAAGAGAACTAATTAAAAATGATAATATCATAAGATCATGGAATGATTATAATTTGAAAACTCTATAATTGTAGAACCATAAGAAAATTTTATGAAAAATTTCCTTGTTTCTATAACATTATTTGATACGGTGACTTCCCTCTAACCATAGTTGAATTGACTCACCACTCATTACCATCATTTCCTAGGATTACTGCCTACTCTCCATAAAATATAATGAGATTGCAAATTTACAAATTCTTTTGGGGGTTTTATAATTCCAATCCCAATTATTATTTAACTATTACTATACATACATGTTCCACATTTGGAAAATAATCCATATATATGTCATAAGGATTAAAAATATCCATGATAAATAATGGAGATTAATTATCATGCCTCAAAGAATAACTAAATTCTATAACACAATGATTTCCACTATATGGAGGAAATAAATTTTCTTTTGAAATTATTACCTCTAGCAATGATATGTCTTGGAAATCAAATTATTGTGGAATAAAAATCCATGATTATTTTCAGATACTAAATAATTACAAAATATACTTTTGTGATTATTTTTGAAAAAGTAAATGTATATTTTAGAGAGACTGAAACATAATTCTCCATTTAAAAAATTGACCATGAATGGTTCGATATAATAAAATATAAATCTTAAAATACGTTAATGGTATAGAAAATTTGTTTGTCAGTGTTGGTTAAAATGAAATAATAATTTTTAAATGCCCTTAAAATTAGTTCACTTTAATGTGGATATTTTTATGGAACATAAAACATGTGTAATTAAAAAATAGAAGGTTTATAATTTTTTATATATTATGGATTATTAAAAAATAAACAAAAAATAAATTATAAAATATATACCATTTTATGGATAATTTAAATAGAAAGGTTAGATGATATGTTAGAAGGGGAGTATGGTATATCCATTAACTTTATATTGAAATGAGTTTTTCAGGTGAACATAAATTCTTATAGAATTAAAATTAGATCATCAAAACATATAAAAACATACATCATCTATAATTTTTCCACATGTGTATTTATTTTCAAATCTTGTTAATTTATGAAATCCTTTTCACCAGTTCATTTTAATCGAGGTGGTGTTATTAATTTTTACATGAATATGTTAGCCTCTGGACCATAGTGAAGTAAATTTTCAACATGGATTCAAAACATCCATAATATTAATATTTCATTGAAAATAATTTTTATATCTAATTTTATTAAATTCTTCCATGATTATGTGAATGTGAAAAAAAATACATCGTTATATGAGTGTAGTATTATGTGTATATAAATGGACCAAATTATTATTTACCATTAATATGTTAGAAGGTAGAGAGAAATATTATTTTTAATTTAAGAATAGTAGTCCTTATGAAAATAAAATATTTAATAATTTTGAAAACATCATTAAAATATAATGAAACCAGGGATAAAAAAAAGGACAAATTGTCCCTGGAGGTGGATTTCCTCATATAAACAAGAAAACTATTTTTTAATAGTTGAAGAGGAATTCATATAAGTAATATTCCATTTGTATGAATAAAATATCACAATATCATTAAAAATGTTATTATTATATTATGTATATAATTAATTTTTGGTGGAAGGATAAATAATGGATAATAAAAATAGGTTATGAAGTATGTAATTTCATCATTGAGTAATTTAATATTATCTAGAAAGTCTCAAATAAAATAGTGTATTTAATCTATGCTATGGAATCTATGGGATTGATAAGTTTAATGTGATTCTATGAGAGTTAATTAGTTCATATTTTTATTGAAATTAGAATGGGAGGTCATTTATGTATGGGTTGAAAAGTCGTATCCATTATATGTAAGGAAAAGGGCAATTTGCATGGAATTGTTTTAGGGGAAGAATGGATGTTCATGAAATTTATTTAATTTAGGGTTAGGATGGTTTCTATGAAATGTAAGTATGAAATTAAAACATATACACGGGGTTATAGTTGTTCTAATGTGGTGGAAAATGTATGATAATTCGAACCAATTTCTATTAGTCATTTGAACACAAATTCCGCAAAATAAATATTAATCATTATAATTAACATATTAAAAATATATAAGAGGACACATTATATGATTTTTTATACGATGAATCTATATTTTACCTCTAGTTAATATATATTAATTTTTATAAAGAGAAATATTAATTTTAAATTAAAATATATAATATTCAGATACAAAATTATTAAATCAAAATCCCACTTATGTTTATCCAATATTAATTAATATATTGTAAATTATATAATAAATATATTTAATATATATATATATATATTATTTTATTATTTTAATAGAGGAAATTTAAATATTACACCTAAATCAGTAAAGAACGCAATATTTATCTATTCACATAAAAATAAAATCTTTTAAAAAACCACTAAAAATAATTACCATGCTTAATTTTTTATTAAAATGTAAAAAAAGAATGTTAATATTATATAAATTTATTTTTCAAAAAAATATTTATGAATCTTTTAGATGAAAATATAGTATTTTTTGATTAAATTTTATTATTCTACAAAGATATTTTCTTCAATCATTATTTTAAGAAAAGTTGTATACAAACAATCCCACTGAAATAATTTCAATATATTATTTCTTAAATTAATACAAAATAATATGTTTATTTTGTTCAAATTATATTATTAATGATTATTCATTTTATTATTATAATATAGTTGTTGACAAAAATGGATTACATATCGTGCAATTCTAGGTGTTTATACCCCTAAAGAAAATTCAACATTAAACCATATATAAATATACTATGATGAAGGAATTGAGTTTATTTATATTTAATGGTCTCTTCACGTTCCCAAGCCTACACTTTTGTCATTTGTTTCCTCTAAATTACATTAATAACACTCCTTATAATTCAATAATGTCACCAAATTCTCCTAATTATTTGGATCATCCTTCAATTACATGGAATTTTTATTTAGTACAATTGAATGGTAATGTATGTACATTTTTATTAGCGATACATGGAACACGTCATGGGAAATTGTTAGGTTTATAAGTAGTTCTAGTCGATATTATATAGCTCTAATGCACTCAAGGATATCATTGGGTCAAATGTATCTTAAACATAACATCCCTTACCTTCCATACCTTATACTCTATTCAATATCAATATTTATAGATGAATTTTATGATATTCCTCAAAATCTAGGTCCTATATTCTATTATCATCACAAAACATCTTTTGGCTAAAAAATTATTTGACCTTATGATGAATGGTCTCGACCTTCTCTACCATATCATTAAGCATCGTAGGTAGTATAAATAATCTCTAATATATTTCTACATAGTTAATGGGTATTCTATATATTTTTCTATAGAGGGATTTTTATTGTAGAATATGGATGCTCAAGAGAAAAAATTTTATTTCATAATAACTCATCTTGAAGAAGATATTGTTCCAAACAACCATTAATGTTTATATAAGAGGAACTAATCAAATAAATATTATTCTAGATTGATCTTTTCATTTAAGAATTAGTATGGGAGTGATATGGAATAATTATTTTGAAATATATAATTATATCATGCTAAAGCCTCTCTTAAAAATTATAGTGATATTCAAATATAAGTCAAATATTAATGATTGTTGTGTCTTATGAATCAAAAATACTTCTATAGTATATATCAATACATATTGATAGAATGATTAGTCCTCTCGAATGGAAGTTATTTTAGAAATATTTGTAATATGTTCCTCTAAATTCCAAAAAATGTTATCACCACTCGATGTATTTGGATGACTCATGAAAAAATTCATGGTGATTTTCCCCATTTTTGAATAGGTATGAGAAATAGTTATATAATTAATCATTAATTTTTTCTCACTTTATTTACATTTTAATATGACTGAAACATTGATGTATATATTGAAATATCATTCTCCATATTGATTAAAATATAGTATTTTATAATATATATATACATTTTTTTGTTTACAGGGTTGATGGAGAACACTATGCTATGATCATCATACAAAAACTCAATATTATACTATAGTTTCGAGGGTCCAAATTACCATTTACATAATCTCACAACTCTATAATAATCATACGATAATTTAGTGGTATTTCATACATCTTAATAACATCAACCGTCTTTTGGATCCATATATCAAAATTTTTAGAATTGACAATAATCTAATGTATTGATGACTTTGAAAAAATATGATAAATAAAAGAGGATGATCCCATGTTCATGATTCTAATGTTCATCTATTTTAAATTAAATGATGATTAGATCCTTATTCATTCTTATCATAGATAACGTTTTGTAATCTTTTTTTCCAAGTAAAGAATATTGCACTCTCCTCTATGTCAAAATATTGTGGTGTATTAATCAATAATCATCATTGATCAACTATATCCATCGTCATTGTAAAATGATGATATCCTTCTATGTTAATATATATTTTAGGGTTTTTCTCTCTATATCTATCATAAACCTTATAATAATTCTACTTTGGTATTTTCTATTTTATTTTTCAAAATTATATTTTTTACCATAGTTTTCTAGGCTTGTTTTGAGAAAATGTGGTTTTCAGGATAGTGAAATAGAGGCACATTGTTAGTGGATAATTTGTTCCATCTGAGTGAAAATCGTGTACCCTAAATAGTGGAACAATCTCGGATGCATGGACTAGAACATGGGAATGATCCCTCAAAATAAAACTATTTCTTCCGCTTTTCATCTTTGATATAGAAACCTCATGGTTGGGGTATTATTTGGAATACCTTGCTATTAAAAATTGTGGCCTTCCAGAATATTAAGAATTTTAAAATTCAAAAATTACCGACCCCATGTAAGACTATAACCACTATTTGTCACCCCATTAATCCCTTTTATCCATATTCACAACTCCCTATCCTCCTCCACTCTCTTATGATGCAATTTTGGGGTTGATTTTGGATGGAGAACTTCACAGAACCGTCAACTTTGTTCCTCCTCTCTTTGTTCCTCGCTTCCTCTTATTCACTTCTATTTTATTTATTGTTTTATTATTTATCCTGTAGAAATATTAACCTATATAGGGGTTAATATATTTTATATGATAAAACTATTTTTGGTTTTGTTATGATTTTTCCTTTCTATTATATCCTCTTGGCATGGTTTCTGGATTGCACCAAGATTATTGATGTTTTAATTATGATTTTTTGTACTTCTAAATGGATTTTATAAATTTTTTGGGTTGATCGGGTTGTGTTTTCAATGTATTTTGAGTCTATTTCAAGGAATAATTGTTATTTTTTCCTTTCTAAATTTCAGTTTATGTGGTTTTGTTGAAATTATTAAGATTTTTTTCAAGTAGGATATTTCGCTTTATGTAGGGATTTGAATATAACACATTTGAATACTGGGAACATAGGTGGATAGACTAGGTCTATTATTCTTGGTGATTTTATAGGTCCGATTACCAATCTCTCAAGCAATATTTTGTTATAAAAATAACTAAAATCATAAAATGGGGATAGGTTGGATCAAGAAGGGTATTGATCTTTGTGTCTATCATTACATTAGGAATACTATTAGGATCCTGGAAAAATAACAACCCATATTTCATAGATATTTCCCAATGTTCCCACACTTTAATTCAATATTAGTTTTTCTTCCTATTATTTTCCTCTTTTATGGGAAATTATTTTTTTAATTAAATTGAAATATTTTTTTATATAACCATTATGCTAATTCGTAACTTATGGAAATTGCATGGAATCTAATTGTTGGTATCCCCAAAGAAATTTTTTCTCACACCCAACAAACTCTCGTAACTATATGTATACATTGTCTTATTTTTCCCCATGGTGAAGATGGTGGTCCTATATGATAGTCATTTTTTGGACATTTGTATGTGGTGGTGGAATTTGGTGTCAACAGACATGTTTCATGGGAGTTATTTTACTAAATAAACCCCTATCTTATTTTGGAATTCCTGTTTTTAGAATCAAATGATATAAGAATAACTCATGTTTCTATAATTTCTACTGATTTCTCATGTTAAGGTTATTGGATATAATGAAATGAAATTTTATTTATTGATTAAAATTTAATATAACGGGTGAAAATATTCAGAAAGGTGTTACATGAATCATAGGAAATATTTTCTAGCCGAAGGGAGATCGAGTATTCACTTCATGAGTTTCGACAGATCCAGAGACAAACCAAATAAGGTGTCACGTCAGAAGGAATCATTGGATGGTTGAGATAAAACGTTATCAAATGGGTATTCTCTTTCACCCAATCGTGTTTTTTATTATAGTTTAGAAATAATTTATCAAAAAAATATAGTGTTATTATTTTTTGTTTTGAGTGCATTTTTAAGCCAACATAACTTGTGACAGGCCTTGAGTCACAATGGGATGTTCATGAGCTGGTTTGACTCTTCATCTAGGTGGGATGTAAATACTACAGACTATTCATGGAAAACATATTTGGGTGGATTGGTTTAATATGTTTTTTTATTGATATGTATTTTGTTTTATTTATTAGAATATTTTACACTTCTTATTGCTGAAATTTTCAACAAGATTCATTAATGTTTTCAATGATTAGTTAATTAATGTAGAATCACTTCATAAAAGATAAAAAATTTGATACAATGGAAAATTTGAGAGAAAATTATCCCCCACTATTTTATTGATATTAGTGGAAATTATGGTTCTGGATATATGAGCTTCAGATCCAGAATTAGTAACCAGTTTTAATCATATAAGGAAATCATCCCTGAACTGGAAAAGTAAAATGCTTAAGTGTTCCTCAAGAAAAAATATCTTCTTTATGGGATAACAAAGAAACATATGATGTTTTTATTTGTTAGATATGATCTAGAGGATATTTGAGTTTCTAGAAACATATGATTCGGTCATGGTAAACTATGATTCATTCTTTTATGTATTGTATAGTCATAGGTGGTGGGACTAAATGATTCAAACTGGAAAACATAGAAGATAGATAAGAAGTACATCGAGGTTTTCATTAATGATTTATAATTTTCCTAGACCATGGTCATTGCAATGACCTAGGATTTATTTGTTATACATCTCGTGGAATGAATGATTTTGATTCATTCAAACCATTTTGTTAGAATTGGTTTATTTTTAACATTAGGTAGTTTCTAATGAAATTATAATGGCACTGTGATTTGATATAGGTTTATGGATGGATATGGGATCCTAGAAATTTATGTTCAGGATAAGGACTAAATATCAATGTTTTTGACCAATCCATAATGGTGGAGATTGATCACACTGGTAAACAAGGTTACACTTGGTCGTTATTAGTAGTGGTATGAGGCCACAGTGTCATGAATTTGAATAAAAGGAATAATTATGAGTAATAAAATAAGGTATGTGGAAGTTTTGGCAACCAAACATGAAATACATTATATGAAACCATTGGTGGTAGGTTATTAGTTTTTTAATAATGTAGAAGGTTGGGGGAAATGTGTTCATCATATCTAGTTCCACCTAGATCCTTCTATCAGTGTGTGTGGATAGGTCATTTGAATATGTTATTATGAGAGGGTTTCCAACTAATAGTAGTGAAATCTTTATAGTGAATTGTGTAACACCCCGAGCTTCCATGATATGCCTCTCTTTCAATAATGCAATAGCTTTCATTGTACGCAAGTTCAAAGTCTAAAACACCGCGACTAATCAAAGTAGCCGTTATGAATAGTAATAACCACTTTTTAAAATTATAGAAATTTTATATTTCAAAATGGACTTCATTTTTGTATTCTTAATATCAAAATTATCCAAAGTTGAATTTTTTGTAATTTTCTGAGAACTTCCAATTTTTTATGAATAGTGAAAATTACTTAAAAACAACTTTTTTAATCAAAATAATTTATAGTGATAAGTTATACTATTGAGTGGTTTTAAAGTATAATTAGAATATATTTTTACCATTTTATCCAATGGTGGTAATTAGAATTAATTTAACATTGAAATTGGACATAAACAATTGCCAATCTTTTGATATAAATTCTTTCTTAAAACACGCTATTTGTTGTGACAGTGGGAATTAATTATAAAATTAATTAATGCAACTTATATGTTTGGAATTTTTTAAAATAGACATCATTTTTGAATTCGGAATATCAATTATAGCTTAGGGTAAAATTTTGGCATTGTTCTGAAAAACTTCAATTTTTGATGAATAGTGAAACCACTAAGTGGTAGTTAAATAACTGATTTTTCATTTAAATGAAATATCACCACTTCTGTGATTTGATTTTCAAAAATACGACATACATGGTTGTCATTAGGAAGTAAAATGTGGTTCAATGAGATCAAAATAATTTTTTGGTGAATAGTAACTTTTAAGTTCTTAATCGCGATTAGAGGTAATTAGTGTAGTTTAAGGTAAAAACAATGTTTTAATAATATTAGATGAGCTTGACACTTGTACTACTCCTATTGGATGAGTCATGGAAGACCCAGACAACCCATGGGTCAACATGGGGACCCCATGGAGCCACTTTGGTTGGAAAATGACATTAATATATATTTATTTAATGTTAAAATTAAATTGACACAAACATGAGTTGTTTTACTAAAACAGTTTTTAAGTGGGGTTACACAAGTCCAAATTTTTATTATAAATATTAATTAGAAATCTAAAAAGATTTCCTACATTATAGTATTTTTTTTATAATTTTTAGACATTAAATAAATTAAATTATTTAGGACATCATGATGATGCAGTGATGACCTCATTATTTAACGATTTAAATAAAATGGAAAGATAATGTAAACTCCAAAGCGTACACTTGTCAAAAACCTATTGGATGAGTATATTTATAACCCTTATCATCGTATCCTATAATTATATAAGTTTGGGACCTCTAAAATCCGAAAATAATTTTATAATAAAGTGACTTTTCTTTACTTTCCAAGAGTGCCCCTCCTCTCCACATATAAAAGGCCCCCACCTCTCCCACCTTATTCACACCTTCAAGCCATTTGGCACGGCCAAACTCTTCCCAAATACTCTCCCAACATCCACCTCTTACTCCTAGAAGACTCAATTTGGGCAGAAATCTTCCCAAGGAAACCTTTTTCTCAAATCAAAAAGAGTTACCCAATTTTGAGGTAATGTCTTCTTTAATGTTGTTTTGTATTATTTTTCTTCTCCAACACCATAAACTCATTTTATTCATTTATTTTGTAACAACACCAGTATCCTAAATATACTAGGATGTTGTTATAAGAAGGATTCGAGCTACACTTACACACACCTACATCTAATGGTTATTGAACATACGGTTTATGTGGATGGCGAATTTCTGCCTCACGAAACGATGATTGTTCAACACTCATATAACACCTTCAAAGGTGGCCATTAAGATGTCAATATATTTATATATGATATATAATGTGTTTATGTTTTACTTATTTATATTTATTTCTCATTTATGGCATACTTTATGATTTCCATAATGGGTAAAACGCGATAATTTCATTTTAGGAAGTGCGGACTACCGCCCCCTCAAAGTGATTTGAATCGTTAACGCCATATGTGGGATGTATAAAGGATGGAGTAAATGGTATTATACACTATATTATACTGGAATTATATTATACATTTATATCATTATGATTTCGTTCCATTAAATACGAAATAGAAATGAAAGTAGCGTTCATGCGTACGTACGGCTTACCGTCTCCATGAACGGTGCATTTAATTTTTTACCTCTAAATGTTACGTGACATTATGATTGAATGTATATAATATATATATATGATATATATGATATCTACATCATGAATATAATTCTGGATATAATGGATATTCCACCACATGAACAACTTTTAATTATAAGAAGTTTATTTTTGACTCAAGTACCAAAGATCGACAAAACGACCGTTATTAACTTAAATAATTAAATAATGTTCATAACATGGTAATAAGGGATATAAAAGGAATAATGAACATGAAAAAGGTTCTTAAGTAAATATAAATTAACTCTAGTTTATTATTCAGGAGGTTAAAGAACGGTCGAGTCAGGACAAGACGCTAGGTAAGGGAACTTCTTAACCCAACTTCCATTCTTTGGGTTAATATCCTACTTTCCAATTATGTCATGATATTATTATGTATTATTTTGTATTTTTACTTTCTTTATGTGTACCTATAGTGAATACACATAATAGATCTATTTTATTTTAAAAATGATCTTTTTAAGGACTTCGTCTCGATCTCCATTCATTGAGTCATATTTGGTTTTATACACAACTTTCTTTTATACGGTGTATAAACCCCTTTGACTTTTACGTTTATTCAAAAGGAATCTTTTTATACGAATCATTTTACTAAACGTCAAAAAGAGAATGTTTTTCTTTCCGTACATATGCGGCGACAACGACTTCTCCGCCGCCGTGACCATTATTTGAGTTTCGGCTTCCTTTACAAGCCATCATTTTTTTAATGAAAAATAAATACAAAGTTTTAACTTTCTTTTATTTTGGTATTGAAAATGGTTTTTAAAGAGTTTTTATTATATCAATGTGTTGTATTGATATCTTGTGATTGAAATGTGGAAATGTTATGTTTCCTTTATGCCTGTTTTATGTGATACGATTATGTTATGGTTTATGATATGTTTAAAATTATTCATATAAAGAATGAATTGGACTTAATAAGTGACGGGTGGAGCCCGCTATAGCTCCTCGATGCATCGGCAGGTCTCATGAGACAAAATAGTGTCTTGGCACGAGGCCTTGACAAAATCTTATTTGTGGTCTTGGCACGAGGCCTTGGCTACGTGGTTATGATAGTCCGGCATTATGCATTCCATCATTATGAAAGTGGTTATTGTTATTTCATGTGATTATTCGACCAGTAGAATATCCATGTGCAGAAGTAAATGGCATTATCTCATTTTACTTTTGCCATATTATGTTGATGTTCAAGTTTAAAAGGCTTTTGTTTTAGTTATACATTTCCTTAAATGTTTATGTTTATTTATGAAAGCTTCCGCAATATTGTTAACCTTACTGAGCATCTCAGCTCACCCCTTTAAATGTTTTAATATTTTTACAGGATGTGAAGAAGTATTTTATGAATGACCTGCAGGGGTAGTCAGAAAGGGATATGATTGTGGACTATGAAGACCATGTTATTGTAGTTTGTTTACTTTTTGATGTAATGAAAGACTTATGAATGTATCTAGTGTTTCCAAGGCAAATAAACTAATCGGTATTTCGAGACATGTTCTTTTGTGATCATGACAATGTTACGAAGTAATGCACTGACTCTGGGTAGCTGGGGTCGGGGCGTTACAGTTGGTATCAGAGGCAGTTTAGTACTAACCTTGGAAGCTAGATTTAGATAAACTCTGATTATAGCACATAGCCCGAAGATAGACTTTGAGGATTAGTATAGAAGAACTTCCTAGAATTTTGTTATTGTAGATATTTTGTGAGTTTTCCGAGCAATACATCCCTGTCTAGATACGAGCAAGTAGAGGCGGCTTTGGCACAGATGTACCTAGGGGTAAAACCCGAAAACACCGCTTTGAGCTAGACTCGAACGAGAACTGGTGCACGACAACGTGCCTTGCTACACTCTTGGTTACGACACTCCCAGGGGATATGCTTTGGATAATTCTCATTTTCTTTATAAACCACTATGAAGGGTTATGAGTATATACTTCCTCAAAGAAAACATTTTTATGGATTATATCCATAAATAGTTCAATTTATGTTAAGTATCTTACAAGTATGGAATTATGTATTCTGATTTATAAACTAATATAGTTTATGCCATTGTTTAGAAATGGCGCCTAGTGGTAGGAATTGTTGAGCGGAGAAAAATGGGAAGGATGGCAAGAGGGGGGGTGAATTGCCTTTTAAAAAATAATTAACAAATTAAAATCAAAGTAAAGAATGCAGCAGAAATAAAAGAGGAAAGACACGCAATTGATAACGGAGTTCGGCCAAAAACCCGGCCTACGTCTCCGCTCCCAACTCAACTGTTGAGAGATTCCTACCACTTGCTTTTCAATGGTTTTAGCAAGAAACCCACTAGGCTTTGAGGTAGCACTAGGACCTATTACAGCTTGCTTTTGGTGGTTAAGCAAGAACCCACTTGCTTTTAATGGTTTAGCAAGAACCCATTAGCCTTCTTACAGGTGAAGGCTAGCTCACCTATGACACAAGACTTTTAAAAGGAAAGGCTTGAAGAAACCTCTTCACACCTTAATGGTGATGTGAAACCCAAAAGAAAGAGGGATGAAGAAAGAGTTTGGGGTTTGTAGGCACAAACCCAAATTTAAAGCTCAAAATAAATATACAATAAAAACCGTAATGGGAGAAGCCTTGGGCGCCTTTGATTGATTGGAGATGTTGAAGGCCGCTTCCAAGCTTCTTTGATGGAGCTCCTTGGATGTAGAAGTTGTTGGAGCAAAGAGGGTTCCTTTGAGGAAGTCCGCCGGAGGTACGCCAAAGATGGAAAATGTGTACGGTGGCTTTTTATATGATCCGGGTGGTGTCCGGGGCTTCCTCAGCCTTTATTTATAGGCATGGAACCCTTGAGTAGTCTTCGGAGCCGTTGGAGAGGCTTAAAGAGCCGTTGGGAGCCAAGTGGGCCAGCCTGGTCAAACTGCAACGGCTAGTTTGACTGGGCTACCGGCTGGCCGGTGCAGGGCCACCGGCTGGCCGGTGCCGTGGCAGAGGAGAAGAATTTTGGTCCAGGCTCCACCGGATGACCGGTGGAGGAGCCACCGGCTAGCCGGTGGGGAGACAGTAGCTGGCCCATTGGTCTGGGTGCCACCGTCTGGCCGGTGACAGAGCCACCGGCTGACCGGTGGAACCTGGCAGTGGGCAATGCCTCTGCCAGGTCCACCGGCTGGCCGGTGCTATCACACCGGTTGGCCGGTGGACTGAATTTCAGTCCACATGATTTGCTTCATGGCCCATTTCCTTGGCAATCTTTTGCCTCTAAAACAAAAACACCTAAAACAATGTTAAACACATATGAAAGTGATTGTGATCATGAAAATCAAAGAGTGTGGGGTACAACAATCTCCCCCTATTTTGATGATCACAATCACTTATCTAAGCAATGTAAAAACTTAAATGAAAGGCATGCTTTAATGAATAAAATGAAATGCAAAGCAATGCATGATCAAAAAGGTTTCTCCCCCAATCAATCAAGAAATTTCTCCCCCTTTGTGATTATCAAAATAGAATGGGGCATAAAACTTGATTGAGGGATAGGGTTTGAAAAACAGGATATGAGAATTGAAAAAACAATTGAGATTTTTGAAATTGAAATGAGAATTTTAATAACAGTTTGAATTGAAAGTTTTTAATCAAAAACCAATTGAAATTTGAAATTTGAAACCAAATGAAATTTTTGAAATTGAGAGTTTTGAAACAAGGTTTGAAAACAATTTAGAAAGTTCTCCCCCTAAATAGAAACAAAGAATCACTGGGGAAAGGAAATAAATTTTGGCCCGGAGAGACTCGCAAGAAGGGATTTTTCAATCCAAACATGTCTCATAGCGGGTCTCCTCCTATAAAATTCGTCCGAAAAGTAAATAGATTTAGGCATACCATAACGGGCATTTTTGCGATCACATTCATAAATTAGGTGCCCGGGTTTTTTACAATAATTGCAAAATTTATAACTAGAGCTCCCCCTTACAAAAACAGTGGGTGCATGGGAGGAGGAAGCTATATTGGTGTAGCCAAGTCCATTGGTGGTTCTAGATACTCGTTGAGAACCTAAGAGTTTGGACAAATTTTGGTCACTTTGGGTGAACTTGGCTAGGGATTCCCTAAGGTCCTTAATGGTTGATTCCAAAGAATCAACATTGGGGAAATTTTGGATTTTTAGGGAGAGTTCCTCCTTCTCTTTGAGAAGTTGTTCTTTTTCGAAGGAAAGCTTTTTGAAATTATTTTTTAAAGCAACAAATTTTGAAGAGAGTTCATGAAAACCATTTTCAAGTTGGTCTCGCACATGTTGGAGTTCTTCGTATGAAAAATGATTAAAAGAATTTGAAGATGAGGAGGAAGAGGAAGAAGAGTCGGAAGATGATACCTCATGTTTTGCCATTAGGCATTTTTTACCTTGGTCGCTCGAGGAGAAGGAGGAGAAGGAGGAGATATCACTCCAAGATGCCTTTGAAGCCTTCTTATTTCCCTTCTTTTTCTTGGCCCTTTTCTTGTGAAGTGGGCAAGCGGGTTTGAATTTTTCGTCGAGTTCTTACTCTTGAGCGGGTTCTTGCTTTGGAGCCTTGCTTGTCCCTTCATGGGTTAGCTCTAAATATTTCCAAATATCATAAGAGGTAGTGCAAGAAGAAATGCAATTAAAAACATTACGGTCAAGACCACAATGAAGAGCGTTCATGGATTTTCCATCAAGCTCAAAATAAGCAATGTCATTGGGGGTCCATTTAGACTCATCGGGAGAGGAGAGGGAAAATCCTTGCATAACAATTTTATAAATTGGATAACCAATACTTTTTAAAAAAGTGGTCATGCGGGTTTTCCAAAAAGAATAGTCGGTTCCATCAAACAATGGAGCACGACCCAATGAATGACCTTTGAGGGTTTGAGAAGAAGAAGCTGTAGAAGCCATCAGAAAAGGATCTTTAATTTGAAAACGGTTAAGGAATTATTCAAATACTACCCTCTGATACCAATTGTTGAGCGGAGAAAAACGGGAAGGATGGCAAGAGGTGGGGGGGTGAATTGCCTTTTAAAAAATAATTAACAAATTAAAATCAAAGTAAAGAATGCAGCGGAAATAAAAGAGGGAAGACACGCAATTGATAACGGAGTTCGGCCAAAAACCCGGGGTACGTCTCCGCTCCCAACTCAACCGTTGAGAGATTCCTACCGCTTGCTTTTCAATGGTTTTAGCAAGAAACCCACTAGGCTTTGAGGTAGCACTAGGACCTATTACAGCTTGCTTTTGGTGGTTAAGCAAGAACCCACTTGCTTTTAATGGTTTAGCAAGAACCCACTATCCTTCTTATAGGTGAAGGCTAGCTCACCTATGACACAAGCCTTTTAAAAGGAAAGGCTTGAAGAAACCTCTTCACACCTTAATGGTGATGTGAAACCCAAAAGAAAGAGGGATGAAGAAAGGGTTTGGGGTTTGTAGGCACAAACCCAAATTTAAAGCTCAAAATAAATATACAATAAAAACCGTAATGGGAGAAGCCTTGGGGGCCTTTGATTGATTGGAGATGTTGAAGGCCGCTTCCAAGCTTCTTTGATGGAGCTCCTTGGATGTGGAAGTTGTTGGAGCAAAGAGGGTTCCTTTGAGGAAGTCCGCCGGAGGTACGCCAAAGATGGAAAATGTGTACGGTGGCTTTTTATATGATCCGGGTGGTGTTCGGGGCTTCCTCAGCCTTTATTTATAGGCATGGAACCCTTGGGGAGTCTTCGGAGCCGTTGGAGAGGCTTAAAGAGTCGTTGGGAGCTAAGTGGGTCAGCCTGGTCAAACTGCAACGGCTAGTTTGACTGGGCTACCGGCTGGCCGGTGCAGGGCCACCGGCTGGCCGGTGCCTTGGCAGAGGAGAAGAATTTTGGTACAGGCTCCACCGGCTGACCGGTGGAGGAGCCACTGGCTGGCCGGTGGGGAGACAGTAGCTGGCCCATTGGTCTGGGTGCCACCGGCTGGCCGGTGACAGAGCCACCGGCTGACCGGTGGAACCTGGCAGTGGGAAATGCCTCTGCCAGGTCCACCGGCTGGCCGGTGCTATCACACTGGTTGGCCGTTGGACTGAATTTCAGTCCACTTGATGTGCTTCATGGCCCATTTCCTTGGCAATCTTTTGCCTCTAAAACAAAAACACTTAAAACAATGTTAAACACATATGAAAGTGATTGTGATCATGAAAATCAAAGAGTGTGGGGTACAACAGGAATGGAAACCGTATCAATGCACACACTCCGTGTAGGGATTGCCCTCCTGCTCAAGATAATTATTGTGGAGCTGGAGATACAACTGGTGCTGATCAACTTATTACCATACTGGGACAACTCACTCAGGTTATGAATAATAACCTTACTCGTATGGAGCACCCTGATCCGCAATGTGGAGGATCAATGCTAGACCGTTTCATGAGGCAACAACCACCAACCTTCAATGGGAGTACAAATCCTATAGTAGCTGAGCAATGGATAAATTCCATAGAGAAATTATTCCATGCCTTGGGGAGTATTGAAATGGAGAAGGTTGTCATGGCAGTTTACCGCCTCACTGGAGATGTCGATCAGTGGTGGTCGCTGATTCAAAACACAAAGGAAGATGATGACGTATCGAATATGGAATGGAGGGAGTTCAAAGAGCTTTTCTTAGAAAAATACTTTCCTCATGACCATCGAGCAGATATGGAAAGGAAATTTCTGAGTTTGAGGAAGAAGGAGGATGAGAATGTCGCAAAGTATGAGGCTAACTTTACAAGGTTAGCGAGGCATGCTGCCGATTATATACGTAACCCAAGGAGTAAGATTGATCGTCTCTTTGATGGGTTAAAACCATTTCTCCGTTGAGCTTTAGTATCACAATCCTTCTCATCATACGAAGATATTGTCTCGTGTGCTATCAAGACAGAAAAGGAATTCTCTAAGTCTTATGACAACAAAGTAAAGCAAGAAAAGAACAGAACGGTGGAACAAGAGACAGATAAAGGGAAAAAGGGAAAGAAGGATTTTCCATTATGTGATAATTGTGGTAAAAATCACCCTGGTACTTTCCTAAATGGAATGGGAGTTTGTTATAAATGTGGAGAAAAGGGTAACCAGGCTCATGATTGCAAGGGAAAGAAAGAGGCTATCAATGTTGAATGCTACAATTGTAGGGAAATGGGGAATTATGCAAATGAATGTCCTAAGCGTCAAGGATACTTACCTCAGAAAAGGCCAAGGGATCAAGGCCAATATTATGCTATGACTACAGTTGAAGCAGAATAATTAATGTATTGGTGCTTTTGGAATCAAGGATTATATTCTGGTTATAAGAATAATGTGATATGTATAAAGATTGTACTGTAGTACTTTTTGATTTCAGTATGGTTTTAATATGATTAAGGTAATCATATTTTTATTATGTGACAATAAGAGAAATTTTTTTTTGTTTGGGGAATCTGATAAATTGATTTTGGAATTAAGAGACCTTTTAGAGAAAGTCGGGACAAAGGTATTTTGGATAACTATAAATGTTGGAGTGCATTAAGTTGATCTTTGGATAGTATTGTTTAAGGTTAAAAAAATATATGAAGATTATTTTTGGAATATTATGATACTATAGTTTTAGGAAAAGGACAACCTGCAGGGTGGGGCATAACCCGTCGCGTCGGACAAAGCTGCAGGATTCGAACCCACAATCATAGTGCGACATGCCTTTATTTCCTACCATTAGCCTACAGGAAGTCCCCAGTTATTACAAAATAATTTTAATAATCTAAATGGTATGTGTTAACATTTGGAACCTTATACAATTATGATAATTATAATATTTTTGAGTTCTATTATCTTTTTGAGTGAAAGATGAGTTGAAGGTTGAAACTCTAATTGTCAAGAATAAATATATATATACCTATCTCTTATTCAAAGAATAAATTAATTCTTAAACTTTAGTAAAGGGATATTAAAACAAAAAAAATTTGTTATCCTAATACCTTATGTCTTGTTGAACTGATGATATTTTAAATCAACATAGATTGAAGTTTTTGAGGCCCTCAATTTGACAGTTGATTGTGATTGATGACCTCAATCACTCCCTACAAATATTTACGGGTTTCCTCCAATTATATGTCTCTAATTGCAACCAATGTTCTCCTTATCGAGATCATAATTTGGTGGTGACTTTCTTATTTCCATTTCCCTCTTATTAAGGCTAAATTTTATTAACCTTATTTCCGATGTGGGTTTTTCACAAAGGTATTTTCTATTTTCAACCTTTTGTTTTCAAAGAAAAATTTCATATTGCGAGGTCACAATTTATTTAAAGAGGGGAGAATGTAACACTCCGAACTTCCATGATACGCCTCTCTTTCAATAATGCAATAGCTTGCATTGTACGCAAGTTCGAAGTCTAAAACACCGCGACTAATCAAAGTAGCCATTATGAATAGTAATAACCACTTTTTAAAATTATAGAAATTTTATATTTCAAAACTGGACTTCATTTTTGTATTCTTAATATCAAAATTATCCAAAGTTGAAATTTTTGTAATTTTCTGAGAACTTCCAATTTTTTATAAATAGTGAATATTACTTAAAAACAACTTTTTTAATCAAAATAATTTATAGTGATAAGTTATACTATTTAGTGGTTTTAAAGTATAATTAGAATATATTTTTACCATTTTATCCAATTGTGGTCATTAGAATTAATTTAACATTGAAATTGGACATAAACATTTGCCAATCTTTTGATATAAATTGTTTCTTAAAACACGCTATTTGTTGTGACAGCGGGAATTAATTATAAAATTAATTAATGCAACTTATATGTTTGGAATTTGGTAAAATAGACATCATTTTTGAATTCGGAATATCAATTATAGCTTAGGGTAAAATTTTGGCATTGTTCTGAAAAACTTCAATTTTTGATGAATACTGAAACCACTAAGTGGTAGTTAAATAACCGATTTTTCGTTTAAATGAAGTATTACCACATCAGTGATTTGATTTTCAAAAATCCGACATACATGTTTGTCAATAAGAAGTAAAATTTGGTTCAATGAGATCAAAATAATTTTTTGGTGAATAGTAACTTTTAAGTTCTTAATCGCGATTAGAGGTAATTAGTGTAGTTTAAGGTAAAAACAATGTTTTAATAATATGATATGAGCTTGAAACTTGTACTACTTATATTGGATGAGTCATGGCCGACCAAGACAACCCATGGGTCAACTTGGGGACCCCATGGAGCCACTTTGGTTGGAAAATGACATTAATATATATTAATTTAATGTTAAAATTAAATTGACACAATCATGAGTTGTTTTACTAAAACAGTTTTTAAGTGGGGTTACACAAGTCCAAATTTTGATTATAAATATTAATTAGAAATCTAAAAAGATTTCAGACATCATAGTATTTTTTTTATAATTTTTAGACATTAAATAAATTAAATTATTTATGACATCATGATGATGCAGTGATGACCTCATTATTTAACGATTTAAATAAAATGGAAAGATAATGTAAAATTCAAAGCGTACACTTGTCAAAAACCTGTTGGATGAGTAGATTTCGAACCCTTATCATCTTATACTCGAATTATATAAGTGTGGGACCTCTAAAATCCGAAACTCATTTTATAATAAAGTGACTTTTCTTTACTTTCGAAGAATACCCCTCCTCTCCACTTATAAAAGGCCCCCACCTCTCCCACCTTATTCACACCATCAAGCCATTTGGCTCGGCCAATCTCTGCCCAAATACTCTCCCAACTTCCCCCTATTACTCTTAGAAGCCTCAATTTGGGCAGAACTCTCCCCAAGGAAGCCTTTGGCTAAAATCAAAAAGAGTTACCCGATTTTGAGGTAATGTCTTCTCTAATGTTGTTTTGTTTTATTTTTCTTCTCCAACCCCCTAAACTCTTTTTATTCATTTCTTTTGTAACAACACCAGTATCCTCAATATACTAGGATGTTGTTATAAAAATTATTCGAGCTACACTTACACACACCTACATCTAATGGTTAAAGAACATACGGTTTCTGTGGATGGTGAATTTCTGCCTCACGAAACGATGATTGTTCAGCACTCATATAACACCTTCAAAGGTGGCCATTAAGTTGTCACTATATTTATATACGATATATAATGTGTTTATGTTTTACTTATGCATATGTATTTCTCATTTATGGCATACTTTATGATTTCCATTATGGCTAAAACGCGATAATTTCATTTTAGGAAGTGCGCACTACCACCCCCTCAAAGTGATTTGAATCGTTAATTCCATATGTGGGATGTATAAAGGATTTAGTAAATGGTATTATACACTATATTATACTGGAATTATATTATACATTTATATAATTATGATTTCGTTCCATTAAATACGAAATAGAAATGAAAGTAGCGTTCATGCGTACGTACGGCTTACCGTCTCCATGAACGGTGCATTTCATTTCTTACCTATAAATGTTATGTGACATTATGAATGAATGTATACACTGTATATATATGATATATATGATATCTGCATCATGAATATAATTCTGGATATAATGGATATTTCACCACATGAACAACTTGTAATTATAAGAAGTTTATTTTTGACTCAAGTACCAAAGATCGACAAAACGACCATTATTAACTTAAATAATTAAATAATGTTCATAACATGGTAATAAGGGATATAAAAAGAATAATGAACATGAAAAAGGTTCTTAAGTATATATAAATTAACTCTAGTTTATTATTCAGGAGGTTAAAGAACGGTCAAGTCAGGACAAGATGCAAGGTAAGGGAACTTCTTAACCCAACTTCCATTCTTTGGGTTAATCTCCTACATTCCAATTATGTCATGATATTATTATGTATTATTATGTATTTTTACTTTATTTATGTGTACCTATAGTGAATACACATAATAGATCTATTTAATTTTAAAAATGATCTTTTTAAGGACTTCGTCTCAATCTCCTTTCATTGAGTCATATTTGGTTTTATACACAACTTTCTTTTTTACGGTGTATAACCCCCTTTGAATTTTACATTTATTCAAAAGGTATCTTTTTATACGAAGTGTTTTACTAAACGACAAAAAGAGAATGTTTTTCTTTCCGTACATATGCGGTGACAATGACTTCTCCGCCGTCCTGACCATTATTTGAGTTTCGGCTTCCTCTACAAGCCATCATTTTTTTAATGAAAAATAAATAAAAAGTTTTAACTTTCTTTTATTTTGGTATTGAAAATGGTTTTTAAAGAGTTTTTATTATATCAATGTGTTGTATTGATATCTTGTGATTGAAATGTGGAAATGTTATGTTTCCTTTATGCCTATTTTATGTGATACGATTATGTTATGGTTTATGATATGTTTAAAACTATTCATATGAGGAATGCATTAGACTTAATAAGTGACGGGTGGAGCCTGCCATAGCTCCTCGATGCATCAGCAGGTCTAATGAGACAAAATAGTTTCTTGGCATGAGGCCTTGACAAAATCTTATTTGTGGTCTTGGCAAGAGGCCTTCGCTACGTGGTTATGATAGTCTGGCATTATGCATTCAATCATTATGAAAGTGGTTATTGTTATTTCAAGTGATTATTCGACCCGTAGAATATCCATGTGAAGAAGTAAATGGCATTATCTCATTTTACATTTGCCATATTATGTTGATGTTCAAGTTTAAAAGGATTTTGTTTTAGTTATACATTGCCTTAAATGTTTATGTTTATTTATGAAAGCTTCCGCAATATTGTTAACCTTACTGAGCATCTGAGCTCACCCCTTTCAATGTTTTAATATTTTTACAGGATGTGAATAAGTATTTTATGAATGACCTGCAGGGGTAGTCAGAAAGGGATATGATTGTGGACTATGAAGAACATGTTATTGTAGTTTGTTTACTTTTTGATGTAATGAAAGACTTATGAATGTATCTAGTGTTTCCAAGGCTACTAAACTAATCGGTCTTTAGAGACTTGATCTTTTGTGATCATGCCAATGTTACGAAGTAATGCACCGACTCTGGGTAGCTGGGGTCAGGGCGTTACAAATTGGGAAATGAAAAGTGAGTTTGGGTAATCAAGGTCTATAGGTTCTTGGTTCTATGGGTTTGGTGGAAAGGATGGAAATTTTTTTGGTAGTGCAAACTAAAGATATATCCAAATGATAGGAATTGATACCAAGAATCATAAATGAAGATGAAGATTCATAATATAGAATAAGCACTAGTGGAATTTAAATTAGGACCTACAATAGATTGAGGTGTTGTTCTTATTGAATCCTCTATAACAATCACTTCAATTTAATATGTGTTAATTTATATATTTTATTTATTATCTTATCAAGTAACTATTGATATTAATATCCATGATTATTCCTTATATAATGGAGTTGTTCACACCACTTTTCATGAAGATGTAAATAGATATCGAATTTTTATCTTATGCTCTCACGCATTCAGGATTTGAATTAGAGTGGGACTTCCTGGTTATGAAAATGGTTATTTTTTACTAGATATTAAACATGGAATCTATAGAATTTTTCATGGTGGATATAAATTTTTGTCATCAATGAGTTATTTTTCTCACCATATGGGGTTAATAGTATCGTCCAATGATTAATGGATACACAATTGGGTAAACCTAGACCTCCGATTCTAGTGCTGAGAATCCTCATTTTTAGGTCACTTCTCTTTTGATAGAGGATTCTTGTTAAGGTTCCATGAATAATTTCCATCATATAGTATATTATTCTCTTAGGGTTTTTAGATAATTTATCAATATAACTAATGTAATGGGTTTGGTAGATCACCATTTATATTGTGATGGGAACACAATTTATATCTCTTACCTCATATCAAATTGATCTAGATGAAAAGAGAGAATTATATATATAATGGACAATTTGGAATCCAAATAATTCATTATATTGTGTGTTTGACATTGGTTCACCGTAGTTCTATTTGTTAAAAAGCTAATGTGTCACTCTAATTGTGCCTTTACTACTAAATGTTGAACTAGGTGACATAAAAAATAAATATTTCATTCCCCACATTAATGAACTATTTGAAAATCTCAACAAGAAATTTTATTTTCTGAGATCTACCAATGCTCCGGGAATCACCATGTCAGGGTAAGTTAGGTAGGAATTATCTATTAAAACATTGAATATGGCATGACCACATTAGGTATATGGTTATTCCATTAAAGACAAAAAATAATTTACCATTTTTTTTGGATTCTATGAATAGGGTGTTCCCTAAGTACCTTGGATCCACTATAATGGTGTTCATGGGTGTTGGTGTAGTGTATTCTGGGGCATGTGAGGTGTATGGGATGCTCATGGGGGTTAGTATATGCTCGATTTTAGAAAACTCTAATTATGAAATTCTCTCCAATTTCACTATTTTGATCCAAAATTTTTGTTTCTATGTGACAAAATCACATAGAATGGTTCTTTGGTGGACTGAAAGAATATCTGATTGGGGCTTCCCCTAGAGAAACTGAGAAACTGCTTTGATATTATGATCTTCTTATTCCTGGAAGGGTATTTCATGTTGGTATTTGTTTATTTTTTCTAGAATGCTTCACCGATGACCATTTTATCACCAAAATAGGTTTGGATCAAATAGATGGTCTACTCTAAATAGTCATTTGAGTAAATAAATTACTAATTGTCCACATCCCTTTTATTTGTTTTACCAGAAACTGGAAAGTGATTTTGGGTCTACTATTAGGCTTTTAGTGTGGTTCATGGGTGTGGGTTGATATGAGATGAACATTTTTTTGGCATCTAGAATTTTCCATCTATAACCACAAGAAAATAAATATCGAAACCTTGACTAATAAAAAGGAGTGGTGATGAATCATTTGAAAATATAGAGCACCTATATTTTTTAGGGAAAATTCAAGGTTTACCCTGATCATAAGAGAGTTCCCTATATTATCTTCTAGACAGATCCAAATATATGTCAACACATATGAGATGAGTAACTTTTGGGGTTATAGATTTATATTTTCTACACCCCGAGAAAGGTTAATGTGGTAGAATATTCTATAATAATTATTATCCAATTGAAAGATGTAAACAAGTCCACTGATGAGTGGAATTTGATGGGGATTTTTTGAAGATGCATATTGAAACAAAGTATCATAGTGGAGGATTGTTTGGGCTAGAAATAAGTTTTCTCCATCTCTTCTATAACTGATATTTGATGAAAATAAAAATAAATTACCACTATAATGTTCAAGGAGTATTTTAAATAGCATATAGGTTCCCAGTGAGTGGTTTTTATATTATAATGGAATCAATTATTCCAATGTACCATTAATGGTTCAATTTTAATTAAATAATGTGGTTATGAATGATATCCACTATCCATAGTAGTCCATTCCTCCTGGGGCCACCAAAAAGTTCTACAACATGAATCCCCATTTCTAGTGTCCTTGTATGTACCGTGATATAAAAACATTGTATTTAGAGGTTTTACATGTCAGTAGGTTAAATATGAGCACCAGATACCCTCATAGTTGCTTCAATAACTCAAAATTCCAACATATATATAGGAAATTATTTCCATGGACATCATAATTTGGATACCACCTACGCCCCATGGAAGGAACTCAATTTTTGATGTATATTGACTTTGAAACGACGTAATCCCATTTCATTATGTTCTTGTATTTGATCAGGTTAGATGAGTTATGATTATTTGTTTCAGGGAAATATGAGGCATCATGGTGTGGAAAAAAAAATTATAAAGGGACCCATGTCTTACGTATTAGTTCAAAAAATGCCATTATATATAAATTATGTCCCAGATAAAACTCAATAAAATATAACGCGTTCACATGGATGGTCTGATGGAGGGGGAAATAAAATAATGGAAGACATTATTCTTGATTGAATTTCATATTTCTAAGGATATTTGGATAACCATTTGGTATTGGAAGAATTTTCATAAAATAATACATACCAATCTATGCTTGGAATTTTTCTTTTTGAGGTTCTTTTGTTGACGGAAATCCAATATCCCCTTTCATGAAAAAATGTGGGAGATACTACTTTTATGGGATAAAGCTTTATAAATGATACATGCAATCATGATCGATTGATAATTCATTGGTTATTAACGTTGAAAATAGACATTTTATCATAGATTGATCTGATATGTTGATCCATGGAATTCTTCATTGGTGAAAAGGTATTTAAAAAAGATGTACCTCGCCTGGGTCACCGTTATTTTGGTAACCATATGATGTGTACACCGGGGTATGTCAAACTATCTTAGATTAATGAATTAATTGGTAAGGATGAATACTTGTTATATTTATTTACCTAGTTGATGTTAATCAATAATGTGTTCCATGACTCAAAATTGGTGAATTATAACATAGACCCATCTCACATGCAGAATTGGGAAGAGTTGTAGATGGAATATGATTTCTCTATGATCAATAAATAACTTGTGATAGGGTATTACCAAGTAAAATTCTATTGAGGGATGTTTATACCACTGATTCTGGTTCATTGGAAGTAAAAAAATGATAAACATGAAACATGGGAATGAAAGTCGCTGGTAGAGGTGTAGTTTCTGTGTTTATTATCTGATCATAAATCACATGGACTTTCAAAGTGAGGAATGTTATTATAGTGGGGATAAAATTCACATCCAAAGTGTTATTTTGAGAGGTTTTATATTTTATTTTATGTAATATAAATATTAAATTGTTTTCCTGGTTATTTATATGAAAAACTGTTCTTTTCTGGATTGATTGAAGGAGGAGAGAGGTTGGGACACGATTATGGGAAACCAGGCACCAATTCAGTGAAAATAGTTTTCCCAAGATAATGGAACAATAAAAGTTGAATGAAATATAAAAAAGGTTTGCACTATACCGAGGAAACCTTAAGGGGAACTTATTAACATGGACATAGGAGCTTCATGTTTGGCTTACATTTTTAATAACTGTGAGGCCAAATAATGCTTTGTGTTGAAATATATATATGTACATTAAATTTCTAAACTACCCATCCCAGATTTTAATATCCTAACACACCCTTTCACCCATTCTATCCCTAAAAAAATAATACAACCCCCTCTCCTTCTCCACTACATTGGGCTCAAATTATTGGGTTGATGTGGCTTCGAACCATCATTGAAATATCATGTATGTTCCTTTACTCTTCCTTCTTCCCAACTTCTTACATAATTCTTACTTATTTCAAATGTCTTTATTTCCCTATTGTCTATATTAACCTATAACAGGTTCAATTTTTTTTATTTGGGTTAATATTTGTTTTTATTGGTGATCTCGTTCCCTTATATGATTTCCTCTAAGTCCATCTTGTGGTTTCCACTAGGATGTGTGATGAATTCAAGAAAGTGGTTGATGGTTCAGAAATTGAAATTTTCTATATATTTTATTATTTTCGGTTTCAAAATAATTTTAATAAAATAGGTGGGTAGTGGAAAATATGTTTTCCAATGATTTATTTATGAGATTAAAATTTTAAGGTGGTTTTACATTTTAATGGATTTCTGTAAAGTGATGCTATAATTATTGGGATTGGTATTGAATAATGTGGTTTTTTACATGATATAAGGATTAGAATAAAGAACAATGGAATTTTGGTTACCAAGGTGGAAATATTTAGTCTAGTTTTATGGGATAGTTTGGAGTTCCATTGATTAGTCTCCCTAGAATTATTTCAGTACAAGAGTAAATAAAAACTTATGATGATGATTGGTTGTCTTGAATAGGATATATATCATTTTAAATGATTTTTCATCAGAATGAGTATAAGGATTATGAAATCACCTAGACCAAAGTAAATTTTGGATTTCCCATGGGGCTCATATTGTACTTCTATTTCAGCTTCTTTTCTCATTATTTTCCATTTTTAAATATTGATTTTAATTAAATTGTACACTTATTTTTCAAAAAAACATGTTAATTATTTATTTAATTTAAGTTCATGTAATATTTTTTGGTTATAACATATATTCCAATTAAGGATACACTCTACATACAAACTATGAAGTATGAATCCAATTTTATGTTTGATCCAAGTAATGGTGGGGATCCCCATGATGGAGGAGGTGGTAATTTCTGCTAACGGATTTTAATTTTGTTAGTGACCGTGGTATGGGGTGTCAACACACATTTGTTATTGATGCTTGTTTTTCTATTCAGCCACCTTAATTTGTTTATATTTTGGGTTATTGGATTTAAAAACTATATTTCTATATTTTTTTAAGAATTTCAATTATTTTATTTTGATGTGTTTATTGGATGTTATGTGGTTTAATTTTTTTCACTATTAAAATTTTATTTTCATCTGTGAAAAGTATTCCAAAGGTTATACTTGATGCCCATGAACAAGTCACTTGACCTGGGGGGATAGGAACAATGTTTTGGCAATGGCACGATAGATATGGAAGTTTGATGGTAGGAAAACTGGGTCTATTCATGAAAATTATTTCTTTTTGTTTTAATTTTTTTATGTTTTGAAATATGACACTCCCCTAGGTGGTTTAGAATAGAAAAGATAAAAAATCGTTTTAATAGAATGAATTCATTCCTAAGTATTATTCAAAATTGATAGTATGGTTCTATATGTAATTGATAATCATTTAATAAACATATTTACTTTTATTATGTGATGTTGATATTAATACATACCTTGTTATCAAAAAACCACTATTTTTTATTTAAAAATTTAAGAAACATGATTTTTAGGAATTTCATATTTGAAAATATACCTAAAACTAAATTGATAGAAACTGGATACACTTAAATATTTATGGAACATTTGTAATAGAAACATTAATATATGTGAGAATTTTAAATCATTGACATGAATTGTTAGACGAAATCATTATTATGGAATAAAAAATGAAACGTTTAAATTACTGACAACTACTGATTAATATAAATGTAACATAAGTAAAAATATTGTAATCAATAATAAAGTCTAATAAAAATTGAATTACCCATGATTAAATTAATTGTAAACAATAATACCCAGTATAATTATAATATCCAATAATCTAGATTGAGTATGAGCATATTAGAATCCCTGGAAAGGTATGTAATCTAAATATTTTATATTAATTATAATTCCATTTAAGTTTTTTATGTCCCATTATATGTTCCTTCTTAGGTTTAAAATTTCATTATTCATTATCAAATTCTATGTCATTTTTGAACAAAATTTCCTTTCATTGAGTTATAATTTGTCTTCTTTAACACCATTATTTATAGATAGTTTTATTCAACCATATTGGGGAATTGTCTTATTTCCCAATTTATTTTTATTTTAATTATAATTTTCACATAAATTCATTCTCAAATGAATCATAGTTGATTAAATGTATAATCCACAATAGTTTTACATTAGAAAAAATCTTTTTTAGAAGTGCTAAATATTCACCACCTTCAATGATTAATTATTAATATATAATCCCATGAAATAACACTACCACATTTTTTATTAAATTGAATGTAATGATAAGTACAAAATATATTCTTTATTTTAATGGATTGTTATTATTTATTTACCAATTTCATTATGTTTTTTCTTAAATTAATATTTTGAAATTAGGATTTTTTAGAACGAAATTTTCTTTTCATGAAAGTGTACATTTTTATTCTAAAAAATAGGTCTGCTTTATTCTACTTTTTTATTTATGGAGATTCCATGCCTTCTAAACATATTAATTCTGAAATTCATACACATTTTGTTTAATTCGCACGAGCTGTATTAAGGTTAAATTTAATTGTTTTCCAAACATCAATTTCAAATGATATATAGTATAGTAAGAGTGTCAGTTCGATCCCATGTGGAATTGATTTGACAGTAAAAACATATTAATTGAAACCATATATTTAGGTGTCCTTCAAGGTTTGGTCATGTTTTCTAAAACTTATACTAAATAATTGTTAATTATAAACAATTATAAGGATGGGTTTACGGTAAATTTCAGGGTTTTAGGTAAAAGACACTCTCTATCATTACATTGTATGGTCTTATGATCTAGGCTATGAAGAAAGTGAAGGTACCTAGATTACTATTATAAAGACAACTAGTTATACCTAGGAGGGATATATTCCATTATCTATAAGTAATTGCAATATATGAACATTATAAATATCATCTAAGGTAGGGGGTTTCATATGATATTTTTCAGAGCCTACTCTACACTAATCTAGTTAGGGTCATTCATCCAAACATCTTGTGGTCATGGTGACTTGAATATATATAATAAATTTTATTACATAACATGATTAATATTTATAGGATAAGATTATTTGGTATTAAATTTTCATTAAATTCATATACCCTTACTATCAACACAAACTGTAGGTGGATAAAAAACAGAAGGTAGAATTATTCATGAAAGGGTAAAATATTGAAATCCTGTCATGTTTAAAAACAAAATTTGGGTTTATACAATTATAAAACATGCAATGATTGATAGTTATTATTTAATAAACATGAAACAATGAAAGAATAATAAAAAAAGATTCAATCATAATTATAAATAACTAGATATTTAAAACAAGAAAAACATATTGTGATGAAAAGGGTCATTGTTGATCGATGATCAAATAGAAGAACACATAAAGAATGGTGTTTCTGTTGAAAAATTGTCCAATGATTTTTGTTTAAATTAATCCTTTCTAATTGTATCAATGTATATGAATTAAAATAAATAGATAGAATTGGTTTTTTATAGGGAGTATAAGGAAAATGAGAGAAAAATGGATGAAAATTAGTTTTCCCTGCTCTCTACCCATTTGTACCTACAAAAAATATATTGATATGAAATAACATGATGTGAAATGGGTATTAATTTCCAGTAATTCCTATACACTGTTTTATCCACCGATTTTGAATCTTCTTGTATCTTGTGAGAATCTAATTTGAGATTTGAAATATTTACCCTTATCATGTCGTGTAACTTGATGTTATGTTATGAAGATTCAAGAGGCCAGATCATTTTTATAGGGACATGTGATTTTAAAGAAACATGTGATGGACTGGATATTCACGTTATCTATGTATGGTTCACATTTTGTAATGATTATTCTCTTCATTAAACATCTAACGACATTTTTCACCGCTATTATCAGGTAGTGGAATGAAACTAGACATTTTGTAATGATGTTTCATGATGTTTAAAATCCAATTTCTGTAATTTTAATTATTATTTCATTTGAAACATTAATATTATTTTTTCCAAAAATAATCATCACATACTAGCTTCATTATTAATCACATCATTGAAAATATGTAAATTGAAACCAAAATGTATATATGATTTTAGTTTATCAAAATTTTACATAGTTGAACAATTATTTTCCACACAAAAAATGATCTCAACATGGATTTAAAAATATAATTAATTTTTCAAAATAAGAAACAATTGTTTTATCCTGGAAAATAAAACATTTTTTATGTAGAAAAAGGTATTATCACTAATAATTGCTAAATGGAGAAGTACTTAAGCCTCATAGATCAGTTCTTCAAATGACATTTTAATCATTTAATAAATATTTCATTATAATTCCATGAACCCTATGACCATTTTCAATTAACCTAACAATAAATTTACTATTATCACTCAGGGTGGATGAAATTGGAGTTATTATCATACACTGAGTACATCTTAATAACCGGAGGACTTCATTGGTTTTAGAATCTCTACATTGTAATGAAAAATACAAAATAACTCTAGAGGGACTCAATAATTTTTCTCTAATGACTCTAAGGATGTGGGAAGGTGGGTAAATTGTAAAAAAATAAAAAATGAGGGTAGGATATATAGTATAATTCATGATTGGTGTACGAAGTGTAATAAAATTAATCAAGTATAGTTGGTAAAGACCATTCTACCCGAAACTATAGTTAGTTCCAGGTATATATGTCAAGGGAGTACAAGAAGGTTACTGTGTTCCCCTCTTTTTCTTTTTTGTTTTAATTTTTGAATTTCATTCCGTGACCATATCTCTCTTCCATCAATGAAACACATATAAATTTTCAGGGGATCTATCCAAATGAAAATGGTGTTTTTTGAGATTAGTAGTATTCAACAAGAATATTTTTTTTGTTCTGTTTTATTTTTCAAAATAATATGATAGATGTAAAATACATAAAATTAAAAATCAATCCATATCAAGCATCCTGGTTAGAAACTGAATACATCTCCATAGTTGAATCATCCCAAACAGGCTAAAAACATCCCCCACACTTGGTCAAAGTAATGACATTGTAACGCCCCGACCCCAGTTACCCTGAGTTGGCACATTATTATGTAACATTGTCATGATCACAAAAGGTCAAGTCTCGAAAGACCAGTTATTTTAGTAGCCTTGGAAACACTTGATACATTCATAAATGTTACATTACATCACAAAGTGAAAATATACAATAACATGGTCTCCATAGTCCACACTCATATCCCCTTTAGACTATCCCAGCAAGTTAGTCATAAAAATATTTCTTCATATCCTCGGAAAAATAAAACATAGAAAGTGGTGAGATCAAATGCTCAGTAAGGATAACAATATAACGGAAACAGTCATAAATAAACACAAGCATTCAAGGCAATGTATAACAAAAACAAAGGCCTTTTAAACTTTAACATTGGCATAATATGGAAAAAATAAAATTAAATAATGTCATTTACATATTCACATGGATATTCTACTTGTCGAATAATCACATTAAATATAAATAACCACTTTCGTAATGATGGAATGAATAATGCCAGACTATCATAACCATGTAGCCAAGGCCTCGTGCAAAGACTACAAATAAGATTTTGTCAAGGCCTCATGTCAAGACACTTGTTTGGCTCATGAGACCTACTGATGCATCGAGGAGCTATAGCAGGATCCACCTGTCACTTATTAAGTCCAATGCATTCCTCATATGACCATGTTTAAAGATATCATAAACCATAACATTATTGTATCACAGAAAACATGAATAAAGGAAACATAACATTTCCACATTTCAATCATAAGATATCAAATAGAACACATTGATATAAAAAAACATTATAAAAAACATTTTCAATACTAAAATAAATGAAAATTAAAACATGGTATTTATTTTTCATTTAAAAACAATGTTATGGATTGTAAAGGAATCTGAAACTCAAATAATGGTCATGGAGCAAGAGAAGTCATTGCCTCCACATACGTACGACAAAAAGATATTCCCTTTAGTCATTTAGTAAAATTCTTTGCATAAAAAATTTATTTTGAATAAATGTAAATGTAAAAGTGGTGTAAAAACCGTATAACAGAAAGTTGTGTATAAATCAAAATATGCCTTAATGAAAGGAGATTGAGATGAAGTTCCTTACGTCGTGTCTGACTTGACTCGATCGTTCTTTAATCTCCAGAATAATAAACTAGTGTTAATTTCTAATTGCTTAAGAACCTTTTTCATGTTCATTATTAGTTTTATATAACATATTACCATGTTATTAACATTATGTAATTATTTAAGTTAATAACGATCGTTTTGTCGATCTTTGGTACTTGAGTCAAAAATAAACATCTTATAATTACAATTTGATCCTGTGATAAAGTATCCATTATATCCAGAATTATATTCATGATGTAGATATCATATATATCATATATATCCTGTATATAAATGCATTTATAATATTACATAACATTTAGAGGTATGAAATGAAATGCACCATTCATGGAGACGGTAAGCCGTACGTACGCATGAACGCTACTTTTATTTCTACTTGGTAATTAATGGAATGAAATCATAATGATATAAAGGTATATTATAATTCCAGTATAATATAATATATATAATATCATTTAATCCATCCTTTATACATCCCACATATAGCGATAATGAATCAAATCACTTTGAGGGGGCGATAGTCCGCACTTCCTAAAATGAAGATATCGCGTTTACGCATAATGGAAACCATAATGGTATCCCATAAATGAAAAATACAAAGTAATAATGAAAACCTAAACATAATATATATCATATATAATTATAGTGACATATTAATGGACACCGTTAGAGGTGTTAAAATAAGATTGAACATTCATTGTTTCCTGAGGTAGTAATTCACCACCCACAGAAACATTATGTTCATTAACCATTAGACGAAGGTGTGTGTAAGTGTAAATCAAATCCTTCTCATAATAATATACTAGTACATTAAAAATACTATTTATGTAAAAAAAGAAAGTAATAAAAAGAGTTTAGGGGTTTGGAGAAGAAAAATAAAACAAAATAACATAAGAGAAGACATTGCCTTAAAATCGTGTAACTTTTTTTGATTTCATCCAAAGGCTTCCTTGGGAAGACTTCTGCCCAATGTGAGGCTTCTAGGAGTAATATAGAAATGTTGAGAGATTATTTGAACAGAGGATGGCCGAGCCAAATTGCTTTGGAGGTGTGAATAAGGTGGTAGAGGTGGGGGCCTTTTATAAGGGGAGAGGAGGGGCACTCTTGGAATGTTATGAAATGTTACATTATTATGAAATGATTTTTTGATTTTAAAGGTCCAAAAATGATATATTTTGGGGATAAGGTGATAAGGGCTCGAAATATACCAATCCAATAGGCTTTTTACTACTTTAAGTCTTTGATTATACATTATCTTTTCATTTTATTTATATTGTTCATTAATGAGGTAATCGATGCATCATCATGGTGTGATAAATAAATTTATTTATATAATGCCTAAAAATTATTAAAAATTACCATGATGTAGGAAATATTTTTAGATTTCTAGTGGAAATTTATTGTCGAATGTGTAACTTGTATAACCCCTTATAAAAATTGTTTTCGTAAAATAATACATGTTTGTGATATTTTTATTCATGATTTAAATAAAAGGCATTAATGTAATTATCTTACCCAAGTGGATCCATGGGGTCCCAAAAATTGACCCATGGATTGTCTTGGTCGGCCATGAGTCATCCAATAATAGTAGCACATGTTTCATGGTAATTTCATATTATTATAACATTATTTTTACCTTAAATTACTCTAATTACCTCTAATCGCGGTTAATAAAACTCAAAAGTTACTATTCACCAAAAATTATTTTCATCCCATTGAACAGCATTTTACTTCCGAATTATAACCATGTATGTAGGATTTTTGTAATTAAATCAATAGATGTGGTAAAATTTCTTTTAAATGAAAAATCAGTTTCTAAACTACCACTTAGTGGTTTCACTATTTATCAAAAATTGAGGTTTTTCAGAAAAATTCCAAAAATTCACCCTATGATATTTATTATATTTCAAATTCAAATATGATGTCTATTTTACCAAATTGAAATAATATATGTTTCATTCATTAATTTTATAATTAATTCTCTGTTGTCAAAACAAATAGAGTGTTTTTATGAAAGAATATCAATCAAAAGATTAACACTTGTTTATGTCCACTTTCAAAGTGAAATTAATTCTCATGACCACCATAAGATAAAATGGTAAAATTATATTATAATTATAATTTTATACCACTAAATAATATAATTTATCACTGTAAATTATTTTTTTTAATTATGTTGTTTTTATGTATTTTTCACTACTCATCTAAAATTGGAATTTCTCAGAAAAATAAAAAAATTCCAACATAGGCTAATTTTGATATTCCGAATCCAAAAAGGAAGTCCATTTTGAAATATAAAATTTATATAATTTCAAAATGTGGGTATTAATATTCATAACAGCTACTTTGATTGGACACAGTGTTTTAGAACTCGAACTTGCGTACAATGCAAGCTATGGCATTATTGAAAGAGAATCATATCGTGGAAGCTTGAAGTGTTACATTCGCCCCTCCAATAAATTGCGTCCTTGAAATTTGAAAATTTTCTTTGAAAATAAAAGGTTGAAAATAGGAAATAACTTTGTGGAAACCCATATCGGAGATAAGGTAAATAAAATTTAGCCTTAACAAAAGGGAAAGGGAAATGAGAAAGTCACCACCAAATTATGATCTTGATTAGGAGAACATTGGTGGAAAGTAGAGACATATAATTGGAGGGAAAACGTAAATATATTGAGGGAGTGATTGAGGTCATCAATCACAAACACGTGTAAAATTCATGGCCTCAAAGCCTTCAATATTTGGTGATTTTAAATATTATCAGTTCAACAAAACATAAGGTATTAGGATAACACAATTTTTTTATATCCCTTTCCTAAAGTTTAAGAATTAAATTATTCAAAGAATAAGATAAAGGTATACATATATAGTTGACAAGTAGAGTTTCAACCATCATCTAATTTCTACCACAAACATATCATTCCCTCAAAAAGATAATATAACTCAACAACATTATATTTATCCTAATCGTACAAGGTTATAAATATTACCACATACCATTTAGATTAGGAATACAATTTTTTAATAACCAGGGTCATCTTGTAGGCTAGTGGTAGGTAATAAAGGCATGTCGCACTATGGTTGTGGGTTCGATTCCTGCAGCTTTGTCCGACGTGATGGGTTATCCCCCAACCTACTGGTTGTCCTTTTTATAAAACTTCAGTATTATAATATTCCAAAAATAATCTTCAGAAATATCATTACCATAATCAATAATATCTAAAGTTTATACTAATCCATTCCAACCATTATAGTTATCCAAAATAACTCTATCTAGAATTTCTCTAAAAGGTCTCTAAATTCCAAAATCAATTGTAACATCAGATTCCCCAAAAAAAGTAAAGTTTCTCTTATTGTCACATACTAAAATTCTTAGTACCATCATCATATTAAAACCTTAATGAAAACAACAAGTACTGTAGTACAATCCCTATATATATCACAATATTATTATAACCAGAATATAATCCATTAGTCCAAAAGCACCAATACATTAATTATTCCACTTCAACTGTAGTAACGGCATTAGATTTGCCTTGATCCCTTGGCCTTTTCTGAGGTAATTTTCCCTGATGCTTAGGACATTCATTTGCATAATTCCCCATTTCCCTACAATTGTAGCATTCAACATTGATAGCTTCTTTTTTTCCTTACAATCAAGATCCTGGTGACCTTTTTATCAGCATATATAACAAACTTCCATTCCTTTTAGGAAAGTTCTGGGGTGATTCTTCCCACAATTATCGCATAATGGAAAATCATTTTTCCCATTCTCCCATTATCTGTCTCTTGTTCCACCATTCTCTTCTTCTCTTGCTTTTATTTATTGTCATATGATTTAGAGAATTCCTTTTCTGTCTTGATAGCACACGAGTCAATATCTTCGTACGATGAAAAGGATTGTGATACTAAAGCTCAACGGAGAAATTGTTTTAACCCATCAAAGAAACGATTAATATTACTTCTTGGGATACGTATATAATGTGCAGCATACCTTGCTAACCTTGTAAAGTTATCCTCATACATTGCGACATTCTCATCCTCCTTTTGTCTCAATCTTAGAAATTGCCTTTACATATCTGCTTGATGGTCACGAGGAAATTATTTTAATAAAAAAAAGCTCTTTGAACTCCCTCCATTCCATATTTGATACTTTACCATCTTCCGTTGTGATTGGAATAAATGACCACTATTGATCAGCATCTCCAGTGAGCCAGTAAACTATAATGACAACTTTTTCCCTTTCACAACTCCCTAATGCCTGAAATATTTTCTCTAGGGAATTTATCCATTGCTTTGCTACTAATAGATTTGTACCCCCATTAAATGTTGGTGTTTTTCGCCTCATAAAGAAGCCTAACATTGATCTTTCACATTGTAGATCAGGGTTCTCCATATGAGTCAGGTTATTATTCATAACCTGAGTGAGTTGTCCCAGTATGGTGATAAGCTGATCACCACCTGTTGTATCACCAGCTCCACTATAATTATCTTGAGTAGGAGGAAAATCCCTAAATGGAGTGCGTGCATTGATACAGTGTCATTTCCTTTCAATAGGTGCCACTTAAAAATAATGGATTAAACTAGATGAGTTCATGAATCAAAATACATAATTCCATATTTATAGAACACTTAACATAAATTGAACTATTTTTCAATATAATCCAAAATTATAATAAAAATATTTTCTTTGAGAAAGTATATACTCATAAACCCTTCATAATGGTTTGTAAAGAAAATGAAAATTATCCTAAGAATATCCCCCATAACTGTTGTAACCAAGAGTGCATCAAGGCCCGTTGTTGTGAACCAGTTCCCGTTTGAGTCTAGCTCAAAGCAGTGTTTTCGGGTTTTACCCCTAGGTATATCTGTGCCAGATCCGCCTCTACCTGCTCGTATCCAGAAAGGGATGTATTCTTGGAAAACTCACAAAATCTATATAGTACCAAAATTATAGGAAGTTCTTCTATATTGGTCCTCAAATTCTATCTTAGGCATATGTGCTCTAATCAGAGTTTATCAAAATATAGCTTCCAAGGTCAGTACTAAACTACCTCTGATACCAACTATAAGGCCCCGACCCCAGTTACCCAGAGTCGGTGCATTATTACGTAACATTGGCATGATCACAAAATATCATGTCTCGAAATACCAATTAGTTTATTACCCTTGGAAACACTATATACATTTATAAATGTTACATTACATCATAAAGTGAAAAGCTACACTAACATGGTCACAATATTACACACTCATATCCCCTTCACACTATCCCGACAGGTCAGTCATAAAATATTTCTTCACATCCCAGGAAAAATAAAATATAGAAAGCGGTGAGATCAGATGTTCTGTAAGGATAACAATATAACAGAAACTTTCATAAATAAACATAAGAATTTAAGGCAATGTATAAATAAAACAAAATACTTTTAAACATTAACTTCAGCATAATATGGAAAAAATAAAATTAAATAATGCCATTTAATTATTCACATGGATATTATACTAGTTGAATAATCACATGCAATATCAATAAACATTAACATAATGATGTAATGCATAATTCCAGACTATCAAAACCACATAGCCAAGGCCTCGTTCCAAGACTACAAATAATATTTTGTCATGGCCGCCTTCCAAGACACTAGTTTGTCTCATGAGATCTACTGATGCATTGAGGATCTATACCAGGATCCACCTGTCACTTATTAAGTCTAATTCATTCCTCATATGAACAGGTTTAAACATATCATAAACCATAAATTAATCGTATCACATAAAACATGCATAAAATAAAACATAAAATTTCCCCATTTCAATCACAAGATATCAAGACAAGACATAGATATTATAAAAAAATTATCAAAACCATTTTCAATACCAAGATAAATGAAAATTAAAACGTGGTATTTATTTTTCATTTAATGAAATGTTATGGCTTGTAGAGGAAGCTAAAACTCAAATAATGGTCACCATGGCGGAGATGTAGTTGGCGCCACATATGTACGACAAAAAGACATTTCCTTTTGTTGTTTAGTAAAACGCTTCATATAAAAAAGATTCCATTTGAATGAACATAAAAGTCAAAGTGTTTAATACACCATATAAAATAAAGTTGTGTATAAAACAAATTATGCCTCAATGAAAGGAGACTGAGACGAAGTCCCTTACCTCGTGTCCAACTTGACTCATTCATTCTTTAATCTCATGAATAATAATCTAGAGTTAATTTATTATTTCATAAGAACCTTTTTCATGTTCATTTTTCCTTTTATATCACTTATTACCATGTTATGTACATTATGAAATTATTTAAGGTAATAATGGTCATTATGTCGATCTTTGGTACTTGAGTCAAAAATAACCTTATTATAATTACAAGTTCTTCATGTGGTAAAATATCCCTTATATGCAGAATTATATTCATGATCTAGAAATCATATATATAATATATATCTAGTATAAAAAAGAATTTATAATATTACATAACATTTATAGGTACGAAATGAAATGCACCGTTCATGCAGACGGTGAGCCGTATGTACGCATGAACGCTACTTTCATTTCTATTTCATATTTATTTGAATGAAATCATAATGACATAAAACTATATTATAATTACAGAATAATATCATATATAATATCATTTACTACATTCTTTATACATCCCTCATATGTCATTAACGAATCAAATCACTTTGAGGGGGCGGTAGTCCACACTTCCTAAAATGAAGATATCGCGTATACCCATAATGGAAACCATAATCGTATGACATAAATGAAAAATACAGAATAATAATGAAAACATAAACATAATATATATCATATGTAAATATAGTGGCATCTTAATGGCCTCCATGAGAGGTGTTAAATGAATTTTGAACAATCATCGTTTCGTGATGGAGTAATTTGCCACCAACAAAAATAGTATGATTTTTAACCATTAGAAGAAGGTGTGTGTAAGTGTAAATAAAATAATTCTCATAAAAAAACCTATTATATTGAAGATAAAGGTTATGTTTCAAAAAAAGAATAAAAAGTGTCTAAGGGGTTGGAGAAGCTAAATAAAACGAAAGAACATAAGAGAAGACATTACCTTAAAATCGGGTAACTCTTTTTGATTTGAGCCAAAGGCATCTTTGAGAAGACATATCACCCAAGTGAGAATTCTAGGAGTAATATAGGGAAGTTGATAGATTATTTGGGCTGTGGTTGGCCGAGACAAATGGATTTGGAGGTTTGAATAAGGTTGTAGAGGTGGGGGGCCTTTTATAAGAGGAGTGGACGGGCACTCTTGGAAAGTTATGAAATGTTACATTATTATGAATTTATTTTCAGAATTCGAAGGTCCAACAATGATATATTTCCAGGATAATGTGACTAGGGTTCGAAATAAACCCATATAATAGGATTTTGACATGTTTAAGTCTTAGATTTTACTTTATCTTTTCATTTTATTTAAATTGTTCATTAATGAGGTAATCGTTGTATCATCATGGTGTGATAAATAAATTTATATATCTAATGTCTCAAAATTATAAAAAAAATTACCATGATGTAGGAAATATTTTTATATTTCTAATATATATTTATAGTAGAAAATATAACTTGTATATCCCCTTGTAAATATTGTTTTAGTAAAACAACACTTGTTTGTGACATTTTTATTTTTACTTTAAATCAAAGGTATTAATGTCATTATCTTACCCATGTGGCACCATGGGGTCCCAAAAATTGACCCATGGATTTTCTTGGTCGTCCATGAGTCATCCAATTATTGTAGGGCATGCGTCAAGGTAATTCCATATTATTATAACATTATTTTTACCTTAAATTACTCTAATTACCTCAAATCGTGGTTAATAAAACTCAAAAGAAACTATTCACCAAAAATAATTTTCAGACCCTTTAACCACCTTTTACTTCTTAATTATAACCATGTATGTTTTAGTTTTTAAATTTAATTCACAGAAGCCGTAAAATTTCATTTAAACGAAAAATTAGTTTTTAAACTACCACTTAGTGGTTTCACTATTCACGAAAAATTGAAGTTTTTCAGAAAAATACCAAAAAATTACCCTAAGATATATTTGATATTCTAAATTCAAATATGATGTCTATTTTATGAAATTCAAATAATATAAGTTTCATTAATTACTTTTATAATTAATTCCCTTTGTCAAAACAAGTAGCGTGTTTTTACGGAAGAATATAAATCAAAAGATTGACAATTGTTTATGTCCAATTTCAAAATGAAATTAATTCCAATTACCACCATTGGATAAAATGGTAAATTTATATTCTTGTTATACTTTTTAACCACTCAATAGTATAATTTATCACTAAAAATTATTTTTCTTAAAATGTTGTTTTTAAGTATTTTTCACTATTCATCGAAAATTGGAAGTTCTCAGAAAAGTTCCAAAAATTCAACATAGGCTAATTTCAGTGATCCGAATCCAAAAATGAAGTCCATTTTGAAATATAAAATTTATATAATTTCAAAAGGTTGTTATTACTACTCATAATGCCTACATTGATTGGTCGTGCTGTGTTAGAATCTCGATCTTCCGTACAATGCAAACAACTGCATTATTGAAAGAGAATTGTACTATGGATGCACAGGGTGTTACAAACATGAATTATAAAACGATTTGGGGGGAAGGGGTATTCGGTTTGGAATATATGCATCATGTAATTTCATTCACGTAAAATAAATTCTTAAAGAATGAAATATTTTATGTTGTCCTTTCAAAATATTATCAGAACAACTACATAAATGTATTTAAGATTGTATTCATTCTTCCATAACCAAATTAAGATCTCAATTCATGATTTCATGGACAAACATGTCCTTGGATTCACTCATGAAATTTGACCATAAAATAATATTCTCATGTATGATTAGAATACTATCCAAAATTAGAGTAAAAATAGAAACCGAATATCACCAACTATATAAATACACATAATAACTCTATTATAATAAATTTAAAAAATTTTGAATTTGATTGTATTTATTAATATCATCACTGATTATTCAATTCTAAACTATTAAATAAATCTATTTTCAACATTTTCCAACACATCATTTTCTTTTATTTAAATGGGTACAATGAGTTTCATGTTTAAATCATGCCTCAAAATTAACAACATATCCTAAAAATATTAGAATGAGAAAAAAATAATGTTTAAAAAATGTGATTCTAAAAAAACATCCATACAGTTATAAGGGGAAACAACTTCACTATCAATCAAAATACATTTGTAAGGTCGTTGTACATAAAATTTTAGAAATGAAAATGGAAATTGGAAAATGAAATTCTATGGAATCAAGATATTATTTTATATATATTAATTACCTGGAGAGGTTTGAGTGATATTTATTTATAGAATTAGAATACCTTTAAAAATTATGAAAAATAAAAATCATTCACTTCAAAAAACATCATCCCATAGGGTTAAAAAAGTTTGTAAGATTAAAAATATTTATGTTCATATAGTGAATAGTAATAAAATAAATGTTATTTAAATACAATAAGGCTTATAAAATAAATATAAAAGCTCAACATGACCAAAAGATGTGAAGATACTCTATAATGATAATTATAAGGATGTCATAATGACTTCTGTGCCTCCATAATGTGATAATAGATGATTTCTAGAGCCAGATATATGGTGAAAAGTATCAGGAAATCTGTTCTATTTTCTCAGTCTCTTATCTGAAATCAATACCAACTGGTGGATGTGACTTCTCGATCAGGACATATTTTGGAAGGATAAATCACATTAGGAAAATATCAATCATGGATATTATGTGGAAGGAAGGGTATTAAAGCTTTTGGTTGTGTCTACTAAGCATGAATCTCATGTGTGGGCTCTAGATGATGATGCTCGAACTCATCAAGGTTTTTAGACACTCGTCGAACAAGGTAAAATGGAGGAACCAATGAATGTAACGAAATAGTAGAAATAAAAGAGCTAGAAATGGATACATCCAAAAATTAAATATTAGAAAAATAAGACCATTAAAAAAGGGAAAAATCAGTTTCCCATATATAGATATTGTGTAATAGTACAATGTGAATGGAATCCAAGACTCAAAAAGAATATCAGCAAGCCTGTATTAATATTAAAAAAATATTAATGGTTATGGTTGAAAATTATGATAAACCAGATGACTCAAAAATCTCATAAACCATCCACTCTCAATCAGAGAGAGGATGTACATGTCATGTCTAGATTATTGTAGTGATTTCAGAATGTGCTAGTAGGTAGCTAATGTGGGTGTTGTCATGGTGCTGGAAGGATTATCTATGGGAGATGGTGGGTATGTGGCGATCCTTAGTGGGTTCGTATGTTCTAAAATTGGATAAAAAATGGATCATTGGTTTGTTAGATTGTGGATGGTCCCTTTCCCTAATAATATTATTTTGAATGATACTCTTACTAGGTCACATAGGTTTGAGAACTCTGAAGGTAGGTCAACCTCATATGTGGATGGGGATAGAGTGGTGGTGGAGGAGTGGACATAATGGGATCATAGTACCGAGATGCTTTTGGAAATGATGATTTTATATGGGTAGTGAAGTGGGATAGATATGAAAAATGGATGTGTAGCTTCTCCATGTTCCATATCAGATTCTCTAGGATGAAATGCTACATGATCTAGAGATATATCTGGAAATAATGTGTTTGTAGATATGTAGTGTATGTACTAGTGGTAGAGTTAGGGATATGGGAGGTATGGATAGAGGGAATGTGGTGGGTGGAGTATGTGTAGGTTACATTTCATGATTTCATGTGGTGTCATCGACTACCTCATAGAGTTCTGGATCCTAGCAGTAGGTATCATCATCCTTGATTGGTAGCGTCATCTTTTAATAAAAATTATTCATAGGGATTCTATCAGACCAATAGAGGTGAATAGTATGGAGGCATAAAAAATTGATATGGTGGTCTATGATAGTGATGAAGGAACCTCCTATCAATGTGCCTCTCATATTCTAAGAGTGATCTTTGTAATAATCTTAAAACTGAACAGCCATATCAATAGAAGTTATTCACATTGATGCTTCTAAGATGATATAGACTTACTGGCTTAGACAATCCTAAGGCTTGGCCCCAGAATACCATGAATGAGTTAAGTATCGATGAAGGATCATGGGTTTCGGGTGTTAGAGCTAGGACGACATGGTGATCCTGGGATCATGATCTATATGAGAATCTCATTTGATAATCCTCCAATGTCAACTGATATCGGACATCGTAGGATTGATATGTATGGTAGGAAATACAACATACGTAGTGATGTTCAATGTATAAATTACAAGGCCTATTCGAAATTCAACAAATGAAATCTCATGAGGTCTTCCTCTTATTCGTAAGTGGTTGATGTCCACTATGACCTCAAATGTGGAGGGAAGATCCAAAAACATCCCATGATATGCCTCCTCAGGTACTATAACGACCCGAAATTTTTAAATAAATTTTGTTTCCTAATTTTATGTGTTATTGTTATACTCAACAAAAATGTTTTATTTGATAAAAATGATTATAATTAAAATGAGATCAGTGGGTTTTGACTATTATATAACCATCAGTCGATATGACCGCTGTGAACAAAATGTTTTGATTATTCTCTCTAAATATAAGTAATCTTGGTTAATTATTATAAAAAGAAGATTCGATGGCCTCACCTAGTAGTCTTGGACCGATCGAAGCCCATCTAACAGAGCTTGGGAAGGAGGTAGCACCACTGGGCTTTGCTCTGGATCAAATCCAAGCCGAACTTCATCATGTGAAGCTGGAACGGAATCGCCTTCGTGAGAAGTTCAAACTGATAGAAATTACTACTCGGGCAATGCTGACTGAGTCGCCCCAAGCTTCTATCACCCTAGCACACCTTACTCTTAGGTCCTATGCTGGTATTATAAGGGGTTATGTAACGAGACCGTAACAACCTTGTGTAATCCTTGTTTTAAATAAAAAATTGGGATTTCTTCTTATGATGAAGTTTATGAATTTTTAAATGACCGGATAAATATAGTATGCATATTTTTGATGAATTTTAGAAAAAAGATATTTTAAATATGTTTATGTAAACCCTAAATAATTAAAAATGTGTAATGATTTTCAAAAAATGGTCTTCTGCAATTATGTTCAGTACTAAATTTAGAGTCTAATAAGATCAACTTGATTTTTGATGAATAGTAAATTATGAATAGTGATTTTATGATTAGGATTAGTAATATGACCAAATGGATTAGTAATCTCACTTAAAAAAAGTTTTAAAATAATCTAGGCACCTTGATTAAGTAATGTGATTCAATAAAATAGTTAAATAACGGTTTCATTAATTATTATTCAAGTATTAGTTTTTCCAGATGAATAGTGTTTTTTAATTAAAAATTTAATTAAAAATAATTAGAAAATTATTTTTATAAAAATGACTTTATTTTTGAACTCAGTGCATCGATATTATGTTATGGTAATTTTTGGGGTTTTTTCTGAAAAAAATGAATTTTCGATGAATAGTGTTTTTATTTAAAAATTAAATTAAAAATATTTAGAAAATTATTTTTCTAAAATGGATTTCATTTTTGAAATCAGAGAATTGATATTTGGTTAGTGTGAAATTTTGGGATTTTTCTGAGAAAGTTGAATTTTTAGTGAATAGTAAAAATACAGTTTTAGGGTTTCGGTATGTTTAATGACATCATAACGGTGTCATGATGATGTCATGAGATCTTTTGAGGGTTGGCCGACCAAGGGTGATGAATTATTGTTTTGGGGGCCCCATGTGGCCTAACTCCATGATAAATGACAAAGGAGAGCACATGGGTTTGAGAAAAGCACATGTGAGGTGTCCCTTGGCCATTAATGCCTTGTCCCCTCACTTTCCTTATAAATACCAAGCCCTCCTCTCATCCATTCGACTCCCCACTCATTCCCAACGAATTTCTGGTCTCATTACGTCCCATGGAGTCCTCCCAAGGTTCCCCCAAGCCCTCAAGGTCCCAACCTTTGAGGTTTAAGAGTTACATTTTAAGGTAAGGGATCCGGCCCCTCTCTTTCTTTTCAAGTAATCTCTTTTATGTCATTTATTTTATACTCCATGTTCTTATGTTGGAGGATGTTCTTTTATATTCATCCTACTGCCTATTTCATGTTTATATGATGAGAGACCCCCCCTTTCTCTCATCAATTCGTTTTAAGAATGTTTAAGTGGCGCTGTTAGGCTGCCGAATTTTTAAGGGATTCTTTCACCTTCCTCGTTTTCAAGTTCTATTTTCATTCAAGTCTTTCATGTTCCTTTTTATTATGTTGGGGTATTATCTCTAAATTATAATACTGATCTTTTATGATCATATTATGAGAGACCCCATTTGATCGCTTCAATTCAGTATTTTGAAGTTTTAAGTGGCGCCGTTAGGCTGTCGAATTTTTAAGTGGTTCTTCACCCTTCTCGTTTTGAAGTTCTACTTTCATGTCAATTATTTCAAGTTCCTTTTTGTTATATTGGGGTATGATCTCTATATATATCATACTTGACTCTTATGTTCATATGATGAGAGACCCCATTTGATCTCTTCAATTCAGTATTTTGATGTTTTAAGTGGTGCCGTTAGGCTGCCGATTTTTTAAGTAGTTTTCACCCTTCTCGTTTTGAAGTTCTACTTTAATGTCAATTCTTTCAAGTTCCTTTTTGTTATGTTGGTGAATTATCTCTATATCTATCATACTGATCTCTTATGATAATATGATGAGGGACCCTATTTGATCTTGTCAAATCATTTTCTTTTGAAGTTAAGTGACGCCGTAAGGCTGCCGAATTTTCATAAGAGAAATCTAATTTTTTTTCCTTCCATTTTTTTCATTTCAAATGGTATGCCCCTAAAATTTCATTACCATGTCCATATGTCCTTTTTATTCTTTCACCCTACTATTTTATGGATCATTTATGAGAGGGTGACCCATGTCCCCTCTCATTTCAATGTTTTCTAAAACCCCGAAACTTAGCTGTTATGCTACAGAATTTTCCCCTCAAAATGCCTCTCTCTTTTCTCAAAAATTATTTTATGTTATAAAGTGAATACTAAAAGCTCTTATTTCTACAAGGGTATTCACATATATATCAAAATTTTCCATTTTAAATTCTGGTATTTACATACATGAGACCCTCTTTCCCTTTCCGTGGGTTTAAAGTGACGTAATGATCATGTCTTTAAAGCAGTTTTTAAAAAGTTATGATTATGAAATGAAACCCATTTATTTTATGCTATGTGGGTTATTTATGAAATTTTTGATGATGATATATGTGGCTCACATGATAATAAAGGAAAATTTAAGGGTGCGCCCTGATAGCGCTCCAATGCATTGGGTAATGATGTAACCACTAGAGATTACAATTTTCACGATACCTTGGTGAATAACCTTGGTAATTTTCAAATGACACCTTGGGGATGGACCTTGGTGATATGTTCATGATTGTCTATGTTAAATGATGTAGCCACATCTTCAAGTTATGAAAAAGTTTTATTTTTATTATGATATGCCTCATAATTTCATTTTCATGCATTAAAGTTCTTTTCATGACTTTATTGATGTATCTCAAGTTCATATGTAAAATGTTTCACTTGTTTCCCTTGCTGGGCCTTCTGCTCACCCTTCCTTTTGATGTATGTCCCCAGGTTATGAGATGCAGTAATGAGCCTAGTGTGAACATGAGGAGAAGCCTTTCAAGTGTTTAAGAAGAATGTTTTTTTTGTTTCATGTTTTATGTTCCTTGTTTCCAAGACACTAAACCTTAAAGATCCTCAGTTCCGTGTAATGGAATGAAAAGTTATGTTATAAAAAGATGGGATGATATAGTTGGTATCAAAGGATGGTTTAGTTATTTGTGGGAATTAGGATATGAAAACTCTAGGAGGAACCCTATAGAAAAGTTTAATATAGGAAATCTTCCTGGTATTTTGGTGAGTATTGAGTAAGGGGTTGCCAAGAAAATACATCCCTGTCTGGATACGAGCAGGTAGAGGTGGCTCTGGCACAGATGTACATAGGGGTAAAACCTGAAAACACCGCTTTGAGCTAGACTTGAACGGGAACTGGTACACGACAACGGGCCTTGCTGGACTCTTGGTTACGACACTCCCGGGGGATATGCTTTGATAAATTCATAAGCTCGGTATGAACCATTGTTAAAGGAACAAAGATAAAATAAAATAAAGGTTCACATAAGAATATATTATCTTTCATAACCTAGATGGGAACCTAAGAGATCACAAGTTAGGTTATACCTTTCATATACAAGTTATCCTTATATGCTTTCAGTTCCTTTTCATGATTATTAGCTAAGTACTTAAGCCCCTAATTATGCTTTCTCTTATTAGTTAATGGTGGGAAATGGAAGAACATGTTACGACAACCAATGTGATAGGAAATGCGACGATTTTCGTATTAATATGACAGGGATGATTAGGGGATTAAAATATGATTATTATTTTGGAAGACGTTCACTATTTTGGGAACCATATTTGATCGAGGTAAATAGATTACTATGTATTTTCATTGAGGAGTAAGGTTGACTTATATTTTGAAGAATCGATGAATTTAAGGTGAACTTATAGTAATTTAGGTTACTTATGGGAATGACTAACCTATCTTGGGTAAAATATGTTTAGGTTAGCTACTTTTTTTATAAGATGTTAGGAGTGGTTGAAGTTGTCTGGAGATGAACAATGAAGTTGTTTTGGAAGACTATGTTATCAAATCCTTATTGTATTTGGGTTTCAATCTTAGTTTGGTTTGTTTTGAGGAATTTTAAGGACCGTTATTTATGGAATGGTCTATGATGAACTTTGGGTAGTACCATAGAACTTTGATGATTTAAAAGTAGTTTCCATTCCTATGGGATTCTTTCTTTTTGATGAGTTGTTTTACCTTAACCTTTCTGTTTTTGGGATAATGTTTAAAGATAGAAGAAATAGATAGTTAATCTTTTGTAGATTATGTGATTCTATAGAAGATGATTCTTGTGCTTTTATGAGACCAAGTGTTTTTGAATTCTCATCACTTGGAGAAAAGATTAGTGTTGGTAGGGACTTGTTAAAGGATGAAACTCTACATGAAGGTAGGTATATTTTCTTATGCTGTTGTTCTATGTAGTAAATGAAATCCTCAAAATTATGAAAAGAAACGTAAAACAAAAATGTTGTTGGTTTACGTTTCCTACTAGGTAATCAAAGACCGTTTACACACATAATAAGTTTGGGATTTTCTCATGGTTAACTTTCTCCTAAATCATGTTCTCTATCACTCTCCATCAGAACTTGACCCTTTGTTTTCTCCTCCATGTCCATGTTTTCCTACATGGAACCCTAGTGTGGGTTAACTCGGGTGACCTTTGTACTTCCCTTTCTTTATTTTAAAGTAATAGTTTTACTGACTCCTTTTCCGATGTGGGACTTTCAATGAAATTTCAAATCCCAATTTTAAAATTGCGAGGATGTAATTTCTTAAGGGGGGAAGATTGTAACGACCCGAAATTTTTAAATAAATTTTGTTTCCTAATTTTATGTGTTATTGTTATACTCAACAAAAATGTTTTATTTGAAAAACATGATTATAATTAAAATGAGATCAGTGGGTTTTGACTATTATATAACCATCGGTAAATATGACCACTGTGAACAAAATGATTTGATTATTGTCTCTAAATATAAGTAATCTTGGTTAATTATTATAGAAAGAAGATTCGATGGTCTCACCTAGTAGTCTTGGACCGATCGAAGCCCATCTAACAGAGCTTGGGAAGGAGGTAGCACCACTGGGCTTTGCTCTGGATCAAATCCAAGCCGAACTTCATCATGTGAAGCTGGAACGGAATCGCCTTCGTGAGAAGTTCAAACTGATAGAAATTACTACTCGGGCAATGTTGACTGAGTCGCCCCAAGCTTCTATCACCCTAGCACACCTTACTCTTAGGTCCTATGCTGGTATTATAAGGGGTTATGTAACGAGACCGTAACTACCTTGTGTAATCCTTGTTTTAAATAAAAAATTGGGATTTCTTCTTATGATGAAGTTTATGAATTTTGAAATGACGGGATAAATATAGTATGCATATTTTTGATGAATTTTAGAAAAAGGTTATTTTAAATATGTTTATGTAAACCCTAAATAATTAAAAATGTGTAATGATTTTCAAAAAATCGTCTTCTGCAATTATGTTCAGTACTAAATTTAGAGTCTAATAAGATCAACTTGATTTTTGATGAATAGTAAATTATGAATAGTGATTTTATGATTAGGATTAGTAATATGACCAAATGGATTAGTAATCTCACTTAAAGAAAGTTTTAAAATAATCTAGGCACCATGATTAAGTAATGTGATTCAATAAAATAGTTAAATAACGGTTTCATTAATTATTATTCAAGTATTAGTTTTTTCGGATGAATAGTGTTTTTTAATTAAAAATTTAATTAAAAATAATTAGAAAATTATTTTTATAAAAATGACTTTATTTTTGAACTCAGTGCATCGATATTATGTTATGGTAATTTTTGGGGTTTTTTCTGAAAAAAATGAATTTTTGATGAATAGTGTTTTTATTTAAAAATTAAATTAAAATTATTTAGAAAATTATTTTTCTAAAATGGATTTCATTTTTGAAATCAGAGAATTGATATTTGGTCAGTGTGAAATTTTGGGATTTTTCTGAGAAAGTTGAATTTTTAGTGAATAGTAAAAATACAGTTTTAGGGTTTCGGTATGTTTAATGACATCATAACGGTGTCATGATGATGTCATGAGATCTTTTGAGGGTTGGCCGGACAAGGGTGATGAATCATTGTTTTGGGGGCCCCATGTGGCCTAACTCCATGATAAATGACAAGGGAGAGCACATGGGTTTGAGAAAAGCACAAGTGAGGTGTCCCTTGGCCATTAATGCCTTGTCCCCTCACTTTCCCTATAAATACCAAGCCCTCCTCTCATCCATTCGACTCCCCACTCATTCCCAACGAATTTATGGTCTCATTACTTCCCAAGGAGTCCTCACAAGGTTCCCCCAAGCCCTCAAGGTCCCAACCTTTGAGGATTAAGAGTTACATTTTAAGGTAAGGGATCCGGCCCCTCTCTTTCTTTTCAAGTAATCTCTTTTATGTCATTTCTTTTATACTCCATGTTCTTATGTTGGAGGATGTTCTTTTATATTCATACTACTGCCTATTTCATGTTTATATGATGAGATACCCCCCCCCCCTTGCTCTCATCAATTCGTTTTAAGAATGTTTAAGTGGCGCCGTTAGGCTGCCGAATTTTTAAGGGATTCTTTCACCTTCCTCGTTTTCATGTTCTATTTTCATTCAAGTCTTTCATGTTCCTTTTTATTATGTTGTGGTATGATCTCTAAATTATCATACTGATCTTTTTTGATCATATGATGAGAGACCCCATTTGATCTCTTCAATTCAGTATTTTGAAGTTTTAAGTGGCGCCGTTAGGCTGCCGAATTTTTAAGTGGTTCTTCACCCTTCTCATTTTGAAGTTCTACTTTCATGTCAATTATTTCAAGTTCCTTTTTGTTATATTGGGGTATGATCTCTATATATATAATACTGGACTCTTATGTTCATATGATGAGAGACCCCATTTGATCTCTTCAATTCAGTATTTTGATGTTTTAAGTGGCGCCGTTAGGCTGCCGAATTTTTAAGTGGTTCTTCACCCTTCTCGTTTTGAAGTTCTACTTTCATGTCAATTCATTCAAGTTCCTTTTTGTTATGTTGGGGAATTATATCTATATCTATCATAATGATCTCTTATGATCATATGATGAGGGACCATATTTGATCTTGTCAAATCATTTTCTTTTGAAGTTAAGTGACGCTGTAAGGCTGCCGAATTTTCATAAGAGAAATCTAATTTTTTTTCCTTCCATGTTTTTCATTTCAAATGGTATGCCCCTAAAATTTCATTACCATGTCCATATTTCCTTCTTATTCTTTCACCCTAATATTTTATGTATCATTTATGAGAGGTTTACCCATGTCCCCTCTCATTTCAATGTTTTCTAAAACCCCGAAACTTAGCCGTTATGCTGCAGAATTTTCCCCTCAAAATGCCTCTCTCTTTTCTCAAAAATTATTTTATGTTATAAAGTGAATACTCAAAGCTATTATTTCTACAAGGGTATTCACATATATATCAAAATTTTCCATTTTAAATTCTGGTATTTACATACATGAGACCCTCTTTCCCTTTCCCTGGGTTTAAAGTGACGTAATGATCATGTCTTTAAAGCAGTTTTTAAAACGTTATGATTATGAAATGAAACCCATTTATTTTATGCTATGTGGGTTATTTATGAATTGTTTGATGATGATATATGTGGCTCACATGATAATAAAGGAAAATTTAAGGGTGCGCCCTGATAGCGCTCCAATGCATTGGGTAATGATGTAACCACTAGAGATTACAATTTTCACGATACCTTGGTGAATAACCTTGGTAATTTTCAAATGACACCTTGGGGATGGACCTTGGTGATATGTTCATGATTGTCTATGTTAAATGATGTAGCCACATCTTCAAGTTATGAAAAAGTTTTATTTTTATTATGATATGCCTCATAATTTCATTTTCATGCATTAAAGTTCTTTTCATGACTTTATTGATGTATCTCAAGTTCATATGTAAAATGTTTCACTTGTTTCCCTTGCTGGGCCTTCTGCTCACCCTTCCTTTTGATGTATGTCCCCAGGTTATGAGATGCAGTAATGAGCCTAGTGTGAACATGAGGAGAATCCTTTCAAGTGTTTAATAAGAATGTTTTTTTTTTGTTTCATGTTTTATGTTCCTTGTTTCAAAGACACTAAACCTTAAAGATCCTCAATTCCGTGTAATGGAATGAAAAGTTATGTTATAAAAAGATGGGATGCTATAGGTACCTCACTAATGGATTAAATATGTAGATGGTTGAGGAGATAGAGGATCACATGGTTGATATGCTAATATTTGATGAGGACCATGTCAATGGTTTTGTTCATCCTCATTGGTTTTTCCATTTGACAGTTCAAGGTGACATGGTTCTTCTGGTCGGAGAAATGTTGGATGAGGTGAAACTTTTGGCTATCTTCCCCAAATGATTCATGTAACACCTGAGATTTTTATGAGAAATGTTTTGTTTTTATGATATATAAATCATCAAAGGAATCTTTCACTACACACAACAATAGATTGGATTTCATTACACGCAACCGTGGCCTTCCTCGATAGCTTGCGTTGTACGCAATACCGAGTTTCACTAAACAGTGATATGCTATTATAATATTATTAAAACTAGCCATTATGAATAGTAATACCCACTTTTAGAAATTTTATCTTTCAAAATGGACTTCATTTTTGAATTCGGAATATTGAAATTAGCCTAGGGTTAAATTTTGGTATTTTTATGAAAACTTTCAAATTTATAAAAATAGTGAAAACACTAGGTTACTATTTAAAAACAAACTTTTGATTTTAATAATTATTTATTTCATTTAAATTTAATTAAGGTAAAAATTGATACATAATACCTATATACGTTCAATGTTATTAATTTCAGTCATTTATAATAATTTTAGATATATAAACATTTTATTGAACTTTTCACCGTCTTTTACCCACCTCCTAAGAGAATTTTCAAATTCAAATAAAACATAATTGTACCGCTTCTGTGAGTGGAATTTCGAAAATCCAAGAGACACGGTTAATATGAAAGCGTATAATGTGGTTCAATAAGATAAAAATAATTTTTGGTGAATAGTAACATTTTACTATTATTTACCACGGTTAAAAGTAAATATGGTAATTAAAGGAAAAAATTATATTATTATTACCCTAACATGTGTTCTAATTATATTGGATATGTTTAAATCAGCCAAAAACAAATTTAGTAATAAAATATGACCATTTAGGTCAACTTGGATTAGATTATAACATTTATTATTAATTTATTTAAAGAAGGGTTAAAATAGTTAAAATCAAAGTTTAATAAATAAATCATTTTTAATATAGGGTCATACATAAGATAAAATCGAATATAAATATTAATTAGAAATATAAAAATATTTCCTACATAATTTTATTTTATTTATAATTTTTAGACATTAAATAATTTAATTTATTTATGACACAATGATGATGCAATAATTATCTTATTAGTAAAATATTAACATAATTGACATTATAAATACCCAAATAAATGTAATTTGAGATCTTTTCTGAATTCCACAAATTTTTTAGGTTAATATGACATGTTAGTATTGATTTAATTAACTTTTTTCTAACTAATAATGTAGATATGATTTTCACAAAAATCAAGTACCAAATAGTGTCAAAATTGTTATAAAATAAATTTTTTAAAAAATATTATATTATTAATTATTATTTTATTCCTAAACATATAAGGTTTGTCCAAATGACAAAGATAAGGATATATATATATATTATTAATGAACCAATTGGGGTTATTTTGGCTTGTTATAGTATGTTTATTAACCTTATAGTGTAAGAAAAGAAGAAGACACGGTAAAAGTTATATTTTGGAACTTAGAGTTAAATCTAAATGATAAGGTTAAAATAGAAACCTAGACATGTCTAAAACCCATTGGTTCAGAGGCATTCGACCCATTATCACCTTAGCTTCGAAATAAATAAATTTGGATCTATTAAAAACAGAATATGACATTATAATAAAATAATATATTATCTTTTCCTAAGGTGCCCCTCTCCTCACTTATAAAAGGGAACCTCCTCCCTCTCTTCCTCAGACCTCATTGAGCCTTAAAGCTCAGCCATCCCATGACAATGTATTTTCTACACTTCCCTATTAACAACTTATAGGTCATGTTCTTCTTCAATGACCATCTTTAGTTCCCTAAGTGGATGTTAAGAAGAGGCGCTTCAAAGAAGAGGTAATGTCCGTTACCGATTCTTTCAACTTTATTTCTTCATGTACATATTATTATTTAGTTGTCTTATTATGAAGTAATAACATAAATATAACTCATACACTGATATGTTATTATATGTATTAAACAACCCTGTTTCACCATCTATCCATCCTACGGAAAATGAAATCACCACGCGTGCGTAGGAACGAAATACCGTCTCCACGCCGTGGAGTAATCAATTTTCCACCACCACCTTACTTGGATGGGTATAATAGTGTATAGAATAACTATATATGATTACTATAAAGTAATATTTATTCTTATATATTATATATACACTTCAATACAATTCCACGATCATGGGAATGATATCATCGATCGTGCATACGTACGGTCTACCGTCTCCACGATGTGATGCGACTCGTTCTACATAATCTTCATTACATAATGATTATATAAATGAATTGATTGAATAAATATGATATATATTAAAATAATACCAATCTGGAAATGAGGTATCTATAATCTAAAGATTTGAATACAAATTTATTCGACAAAACACGCATAAGAACAAAAAGTAATAAACCCCCGAATAACAATTAGCAATGAAATATTACTAATAAGAAGCTAAGAATATGATAATATATGATATAATAACAATTAGTATGAATCATTAATAAGTAAATGACATTATTTAAATCATTATACAGGGGGTTCAGACACTTATAATGAAAATCAGACCTATGGTATGGGAAAATATCACAATCCCATTTTTTATCCGAGATTGTTTATACTTTGTTATTTACAGGGGTATATTTGTCATCCAAATCCATGATTCCTCAAAATTTAATATTATTTCCATCCTCCAAAAAAATTTTAAATCCAATATTACCCTTCGGTGAGTTTTTAGTAAAAGATATGAAAGTAATCTTTTGTCGTTTTTCATTAGAGGTACTTTTTGACTTTTCCGGCCAAAGTCCGAGAAGAATGTTTTATTTAACTTTTACGCCAACAATGGATTTTTTTATGATTTCATAGAACATTATTTCCATGAAGCTTCTTTTACATGTTCTCAAGTTTATTTTTAATATAATTATTTTAGATTAAAAATTTATGACATGTTAAGAATGGAAAAATGTTTATGAAATGATATTTTCCTCATGAATGGAGTTCAAGTGTTTTATCAAAATTATTTTCCATCTAAGATAATATAGGGTTCTGTTTCTATCACTATTTTTACATTGATTTGATTATTTTATGATGGAATTAATTTTATGATGTCCTTTAATCTTTTATGGATAATGTTATGGTGGCATGATGTTTAAGAATCCCATTTTTATTATATGGGTTATGTTATGATGTATGATTTATGATTTTGTGGCACACATAATAATGGTTTCATTATGAGAAGGGTGGGATGTAACACCCCGATATTTTATGAGATATATTATTTTGAATTTATTTGATCTTCTATTGTACACTACAACAAGATTATCTTGTACTATACGCAACATGGAATTAGCTTGCAGGATATGCAACATTATTCTTGGCTTTCTTTACACACAATCGAAACCTACCTCAATAGCATGTGTAGTACGCAATACCAGGTTTCACTAGACAATGATATATTGTAATAATATTATAATTTATAGCCTTTTTGAATAGTATTAACTAAATTTTTAATTTTATAACATTATTATTCATCTTATACATTTTCTAGAATATGGTATAAGAAGAAAATAATTTTTTCGTGTAAAATATTTATTTTAAAAAAATTGATGTTTTCTCGCCTTTTGATGGAACACCCACCATAAATCTTTTTATTGACATGTCTATAAGTTCAATTTGAAAAAAAAAATTCTTCTTTGGAATTAGGATGTAAAAATTTACTTCGGATAAAATTTTCATATTATTCTGATAACTTTCATATTTTAATGAATAGTAAAAACATGCTATATTTTAATTTCAAACAACTTTTTTTCATCGCTATAATTTATATTGTTACATTATGTTTTTAATTCGTTTTAAAGTTTAATTAGAATATATTTTTTCCATTTAATCCAATTTAGTTCATTTGAATTAATTTCACTTTGAAATTGGATATAAAGAAGTATCAATCTTTTGATTGTTTTTGTTTCTTACAAAAATGCTATTTGTTTTGATAAGGGGAATTAATTTTAAAATTAATTAATTCCACTTAAATATATTGAATTTGGAAAAATATACATCAATTTTGAATTCGGAATATCAAATAATGCTTCGGCTGGATTTTTGGTATATTTCTGAAAAACTTCAAATTTCAATGTATAGTAAAACCACTTAGTGGTAGTTAAAAAAACTGAATTTTTCATTTAAATGAAATTTTACCACTTCTGTGAATTGAATTTCGAAAATATGAGAGACAAGATTAATATCAAGGTCTAAATATTGGTTCAATGAGACGAAAATAATTTTTCATGAATAGTAATGTTTTAATTTTTATTTACCACAGTTAAAAGTAAATATGGTAATAAAGGGTAAAAATGATTTTAATATTACCCCAACACATGTAATAATTCTAATGGATAAGTTTAATTCGTCCAAAAACAACATTAGGAATAAAATTTGACCATTTAGGCCCACTTGGATTAGATTAGGACATTTAATATTATTTTATTTAAAAATAGTTAAAATAGTTAAAATCAATTTTTAATAACTAAAAAATTTTTAATATAGGGTTATACATAAGATAAATTCGACTATAAATATTCATTAGAAATATAAAATAATTTCCTACATAATGGTATTTTATTTATAATTTTTAAACATTAAATAATTTAATTTATTTATGACACAATGATGATAGAGTAATTATAACATTAATAAAATATAGACATAATTGATGTTATAAATACTCAAATAAATGTAATTTGAGACTTTTTATGAATTAAAATAATTTTCTAGGTTAATATGACATGTTATTAATGATTTCATTATCTTTTTTTGAACTAATCCTTCTTTTATGAGTTTCACAAAAATCAATTACCAAATAGTGTCAAAATTGACATAAAATAATTTTTAAAACAAATATTATATTATTAATTGTTATTTTATTCCTAAAAATCTACGGTTTGGTTAAATTACGTAGATAAAGTCATATATATTAATAATAAACAACTTGGGGTTCGTTTTTCTTGTTATAGTAAGTTTATTAACAATATAGTGTAAGAAAACAAGAAGACACGGTAAAATTAAAATTATTTAACTTAAAGTTAAATCTAAATAATAAGGTTAAAATAGAATCCTAAACCTGTATAAATCATATTGGATGAGATTATTTTGACCCCTCCCCACCTTAGTTTCGAAATAAATCCGTTTGGAGCTATTAAAAACTAAATATGACTTTATAATAAAATAATATTTTAAGTATTCATATGGTGCCCCTCTCCTCCCTTATAAAAGGGAACTTCCTCCCTCTCTTCCACAAAGCACTTTGAGCCTTAAATTTCGGCCAAACCCTGACAATTTCTATTCTCCACTTCCCTATATACATCCTATAGATCCCAGTCTTCTTCAAAGACCATCTTTAGTGCCCTAAGAGGAGGTAAAGAAGAGACGCTTCAAATAGGAGTTAATGTCCGTTACCGATTCTTTCAACTTTATTTCTTCTCCTACTTCTTCTTGTTTAGTTGTTTCATTATGAATTAATAACATCAGTATCAATAATATACTGATATGTTATTATAAGTATGAAAAAACCCTATTTCACCATCTATCCATCCTACGGAAAAAGAAATCATCGCGCGTACGTACATATGGAATATCGTCTCCACGCCGTAGTGTAATCTATTTTCGACCACCACCTTACTTGTATGGGTATAACGGTGTAAATAAATAACTATATATGATTATTTCAAAGTGATATTGATTCTGAAATATTGTACATACACTTCAATATAATTCCACGATCATGGGATTTATATCATCGCTCGTGCGTACGTAAAGACTACCGTCTCCACAATGCGATGAGAATCATTCTCCATGTTAACCAATCATGAATGATTATAAAGTATATGTAAAAAGTAATCATGAAATATATGACATAATAATGATACTATATTTATTTATATATATATATTTAGGTCATCTACTTAATTCCATTCAATTCAATAAGGAAACAAAAACAACGTTCATGCGTACGTACTGCCTACCGTCTCCATGAACGGTGTATTTAATTCCATTTATTGATCTATCATATATATATATGTTTATGATGAATATATATTACATATAAATCATGTTTTACATTCTAGAATTAAGTAAATCAGGATATAAGTAATAATATCATGAACAACAAGTCCAAACATGTACAATAAATAAAATGATTTTACCCAAAACGTTGTTTTAACATGGAACTTACAAAAGAACGGGAAATATAAAGTCATAAGTGAACCATATATGATAAAACAACAATGAATATGATTCTGTAATAAGTCAATTAAACTATTTAAATCATTATACAGGAGTTTCGGATACGTACGAAGCATATCAGACCAAAGGTAAGGGATAACCTTCCCAATCTCGTTCTTATCCGAGAATGTTTATTCCTATGTATTTGTTGGGGTTATTGTTATCATCCAAGTCCATGTTTTCTAATAGAGTTTTTATGTATATTTAATGTCCTTTTTACCCATTTTGTCTTTTACTACATGGTATGTAAGGAATCTTTCTTTTGTTTACGTTACGAGGTACTTTTTGACATTTCCGACAAAAGTACGTGAAGAATGTTATTTTTATGTTATACATCATGGAAGTATTTGTATGGTTTTATAAAGCCTTATTTTCATGAAGCTAATTCCAAAATATTTCATGAATATTTTCAAAAAAAATCCTTTTCTTTTAAAATTTCCTGACATTTCGTGAAAAGAAAATGATTTTGAAGAAGAAACGATATTTTCCTCAAGAATTCATTTCAAGTGTTTTATCAAAACCATTTTTCATCTAAGATGAAATTATATCACATGTGTAGGATTCAAGTATAATGTCTCTAGGATTTACATGGTTTCACTATTATTATTATGAAATGATATCCATTTCTTTTATATGGATTATGTCATGATGGGATGATGTTTAGGAAACCCATTTTATTTATTGGGTTATTATGAATGATGTATGTTTATATTGTGGCACAAGTAAGATAGATTTCATTATGAGAAGGGTGGTACCTATATCTCCCTCCAATGCATTGGGAAAAGATTTATATCTCATTAGATTGACATGGCTAGAATGGAAAGTTAATCCGGTTCAGTAATACAGGACTGGAACGAAGAGTGAACTCGATTAATAAAGGGACTTTGTCCACTAAGACGGTCTTGGCAGCAATGCCTTGGATACTATGGAAATCATATCATGTTCTTAATGTTTTTCCACAATTACATGTTTTATTTACAAGCTATTTTATCATGATTGACGTTCTATTTTGATCTATGCCTTACGTAATGCCATTTTTTATGTCATTGTACAATATTTCGATGATTAAACATTATGTACATATTTTTATGTTCAAATTTATATGGTTTGTTTTATTTTCTCCATGATTACCCTTACTGAGCATTTCAGCTCACCGTTTATATGTTTTTTTTTCACATTCATGTTTTTATGTTCAAATGTATATGGTTAGATTTATTTTGTCCATGATTACCCTTACGGAGCATTTGAGTTCACCATTTTTATGTTTTCTTTTCCACAGGATATAATGAAAGGTTTTAGGTAAGAAAAAAGGGGAAGATCATTATGGAAGATGTTGAAGATCTTTCACCATGATAAGAATATTACGTTCCATGTTTCCAAAGTCACTAAACTATTATGGTCCTTGTGTTTATGTTTTTTGTTATGTTCTAAGTATTCTGCAAAAGTAATCTAATTTCCATGTATGTCAATCTTTGGGTCTCTGCAGTTGGTATCAGAGGAAAGGTTTAGTTAACCTTTGGAAACTAGGATGCGAAGACTTTAGTGAAATACCTTGAAATTTTTCTAAGGTATGTCTAGGGATGTCCCTAAATTTAAGTATACATATAGGTTATAGACCTAGAATTCCGCTAACGATCTTAGAATTAAACCTAAGATGATAGATATTGAAGGTACTCCCCCTTTATTATGTTGTTTCCTGAGCATGGTATTTTCCTTTCACACTATTATTTTTGGGTTTTAGACGATGGATGGAACCCGAAGGATCTGTGTTGATCAATGTAATGGAAAATGAAATAATTTTCCTACTGACCAAACCAATGTCATGGGAGATGGAGTGAACAATCATATTTCTATACATACACAAGCTATGAATCCTTCTGCACTTAAAAATGAGCAGAGAAAGGAGCAACAATCTGTTAAATCCTTCACGAGGCAGTGTCCACCTTCATTCAATGGGTCTTCTAATCCCTTAGTGGATAAACAATGGATCAGTACCACTGAGAAGATATTTTCAGTTCTACAATGTTCTAAGAATTATAATGTCATCTTAGTAGTATATCTTTTGGAAGGTGATGTAGATCAATGGTGGGATCTTATCAAGAATACGAGGAAAATATATGAAATTGAGTCAATGAAATGGGACGAGTTCAAGAACTTGTTTTTCAGTAAGTACTTCCCTCGTAATTTTTGAACAAAGATGGAAAAGGATTTTCTTGAGCTTAAGCAGAAGGATGATGAATCTGCTGGTATATACGAAGAGAATTTTACAAGACATGCACGGTATGTATCTGGCTTTGTCATCCAACCTGAAAGTAAAGTTTATCGATTTTTCAGTGGCTTAAAACCAAGTCCTCGAAGGGAATTAGCAATAAAATACTTCGGTAGCTATGAAGAAATTGTGCATTGTGCTATAAAGGTAGAACTGGAAGTTGGTGTAACATATCCATCTCATGGTTTTGACAAGAAATGAAAGATGGAGTTCAAGGAGAAATCTAAAAACAATGGTGAAAAGAAGATTAATTTTTCTTTATGCTCATTGTGTAGAAAGAAGAATGGTGGAGATTTCCTTAGAGGTATTAGAAAATGTTTTAAGTGTGGAAAAGAAGGTCATCGAGCAGTTGATTGTCGAAGTAATGGGAAAATGGTTTCTAATTATGTGAATAGATAAAAGTCTACAGAGAACACTCCACCAACAATTCAATTCTTCAAGTGCAAGGAAATGGGGCATTATGCTAATAAATGCCATAATCCACGGGTTAATGATGATCAATGTGAGAAACCTCTCATGGAAAAGGATAAAGGGAAGTCTCATGCGACCACTATTTGTGATGTTGATTATGAAAATGATGTTGTGTAATGATTAAGTGTTTATATATTAGTATTTCAAAATAGTATCATGGAATCTCATTTATGGTATTGTGGAATTTTGGAATATCTATGTATTGGGTTTCAATAATTATATGGTACTGGTAACCATGAAAAAGTGATTAAAATATTGTTGGAAAGCAGACAAAATGTGCATAATGAAGGGATAAGGAGAAAATAATATGATAGTAATCATGATCTCATGACTAAAATAAGGAGAAAAATATATCATGGTTTGAGTATATAGAAATTTTGGGATTTTGGTCTGTGGAAAGAGCTAACTTTTGACAAAATTCATGTATTCACAATGGTTAAATGGGTATTCATTTTATTCAAGAGAATTCTTGATTAAGGTATTCACATAATTGGAATGTAATCAACAAGATATATCGAGGATAAATGATGGTATTCACATGCTCAGTAGATGACATTTCTTGTAATTGTTTTCTTTATACTATAAGCTTGGACAGAAGTATTTTGGATTATCCTAAAGATTTGAAATGGATTATGTAGAACATAAGTAAGTTTAATTCTAGAACTATTTTCGATATTATCGATGGATTGTCATAATGATGTAATTTTAGAAAAAGGACAACCTGCAGGACGGGTGACAACCCATCGTGTCAGACAAGGCTGTGGGAATCGAACCCACAACCAAAGTTCGACTCGCCTTTATCGCATACCAATGGCCTACAGGAAGTCCTTGGTTAGTAAAAAACTAGTTTTATTGTATTATGCGGTATGATATATGAAGTATATGTTAATTTTTGGAATCGTATATGATTGAACTCACCATAGATGGAATTATGTATATTTGATATCTTTTTTTAACATTTTGTTTGAAACATATGGAATGACCCATCATTCTATCACGTGATCTGTTAACACTTCATGAATAAAAAATTCAACTTCATTTCTTTAAGAGATGATGTAGAAATTGTTCAAAGCATGAAAAACAGTGAGATTGAACCAAAATCAAGCAAGTATTTCTTCTAATTCAAAATTTTCAACTTTAGGGAAATGATATTGAAAACAAAAAATGTTGACTTAGTGCTCTTATATCAAATGAATCAGATGTTACCTTAGATCATCACAAATTTATGGCTTTGTGATTGTTGGCTTTTTCATTGCCATGTTCTCTACCACTCTCCATCAGAACATGATGGTTTGATTTTTCTTCCATATCCATATTTTCACCAATGTTCTCTTATATGGAAAACCATTGATGAGTTACGTTGGGTAATCGTTACATTTCATAAAATAGATTTTAAAATTATGTTTTATTATTCCTTTTTACGATGTGGGTTTCTATGAAAAGTAAACAATTTATAACCCCGAATAATTTCAAGGATGAAATTCATTTTAAGGGGGGTAGAATGTAACACCCCATGATTTTATGAGATATATTATTTTTAATTTCATTCATCTTATATTATACACTACACCAAGATTAGCTTCTACTATACGAAACACCGCATTAGCTTGCAGTATATGCAACAATATTCTTGGGTTTCATTACATGTAATCGCGACCTACCTCGATAGCGTTTGTAATACGCAATACCATGTTTCACTAAACAATGATATATTGTTATAATATTATTATGGACTAGTCATTATGAATATTATTAACTAAATTTTGAATTTTATAACATTATTATTCATCTTACAAATTTTTTATAATTTGGTATGACAACAAAGTAAATTTGACATGTAAAATATGTATTTTTAAAAAATTACAGTTTTCCCACCTTTTGATGGTGCACGCACCATAAATCTTTTTTTGACATGTCTATAAGATCAATTTGAAAAAATAAAATTTTTCTTTGGAATCAGGATATAAAAATTTACTTTGGAAATTTTTTTCATATTATTCTGATAACATTCATATTTTAATGAATAGTAAAAACCTGCTATATTTTAATTAAAAACAACTTTTATCATATCAATAATTTATATGGTCAGATTACCTTTTTAATTGATTTTAAAGTGTAAATAGAATATATTTTTACCATGTAATCCAATGTTTTTCATTGAAATTAATTTCACATTGAAATTGGATATAAACAAGTATCAATCTTTTGATTGTTTTTGTTTCTTAAAAACACGCTATTTGTTTTGATAACAGGAATTAATTTTAAAATTAATTAATTCCACTTATATGTTTTGAATTTTTAAAAATAGGCATCAATTTTGAATTCGGAATATCAAATAATTCTTAGGCTGAATTTTTTTTATTTTTATGAAAAACATCAATTTTCGATTAATAGTTAAACCACTTAGTGGTAGTTAAAAAACGGTCTTTTTCATTTAAATAAAATTTTACCACTTCTGTTAATTGAATTTTGAAAATCCAAGAAACATGATTAATATGAAGGACTAAAATGTGGTTTAATGAGATGAAAGTAATTTTTTTGGTGAATAGTATCTTTTTATATTTTTTACCACGGTTAAAAGTAAATAGGGTAATTAAGGGTAAAAATGATATTAATATTATCCCAAAACATGTCCTAATTCTATTTGATAAGTGTAATTCGACCAAAAACAACCTTAGGAATAAATTTTGACCATTTAGGCCCACTGGGATTAGATTAGGACATTTAATATTATTTTATTTAAAGAATAGTTAAAATAGTTAAAATCAATGATTAATAACTAAAACATTTTTTATATGGGGTTATACATAAGATAAATTCGACTATAAATACTCATTAAAAATATAAAAATATTTCCTACATAATGGTATTTTATTTATAATTTTTAGACATTAAATAATGTAATTTATTGAAGACACAATGACGATGTAGTAATTATCTCTTTAATGAAATATTGACATAATTGATGTTATAAATACTGAAATAAATTTAATTTGAGACTTTTTATGAATTAAAATAATTTTATATGTTAATATGAAATGTTTGTATTGACTTAATTAACTTTTTTTAGATCTAATAATTCTGTTATGATTTTCACAAAAATCAATTACCAAATATGGTCAAAATTGACATAAAATAGTTTTTAAAATAAATATTATATTATTAATTGTTATATTATTCCTAAAAATATATGGATCGGCCAAATGACTTAGATACGGATATATATATTAATAATAAATAACTTGGGGTTCGTTTGGCTTGTTATATTTAGTTTATTAACCTTATAGTGTAAGAAAACAAGAACACACGGTAAAAGTAATATTATTTAACATAAAGTTAAATCTAAATGATAATGTTAAAATTGCAACCTAAACGTGTATAAATTATTTTGGATGAGAGTATTTCGACCCCTCCCCACCTTAGAATCTAAATAAATAAATTTGGAGAAAATAAAAAACAAATATGACTTTATAATAAAATAATGTTTTATGTTTTCCTAAGGTGCCTCTCTGCTCCCTTATAAAAGGGAACCTCCTCCCTCTCTTCCACACACCACTTTGAGCCTTAATTTTAGGAAATGCCCCTCAAATATCTCTTATCCACTTCCCTAGAAACATTCTAGAGGTCCTAGTCTTCTTAAAAGTCCATATGTATTGCCCTAAGAGGAGGTTAAGAAGAAGCGCTTCAAAGAAGAGGTAATGTCAGTTACCGATTAATTAAACTTTATTTCTTCTTCTACTTATTCTTATTTAGTTGTTTAATTATGAAGTAGTTACATAAGTATAAATCATATACTGATATGTTATTATTACTATGAAACAACCCTATTTGACCATCTATGAATCCTACAGAAAACGAAATCACCACGCGTGCGTACGTATGGAATACCGTCTCCATGCCGTGGTGTAATCTATTTTCGACCACCACCTTACTTGGATGGGTATAATGGTGTAAATAAATTTCTATATATGATTATTGAAAATTGATATTGATTATGAAATATTATACATACACTTCAATATAATTCCACGATCATAGGAATGATATCATCGCTCGTGCGTACGTACGGACTACCGTCTCCACGATGCGATGAGATTCATTCTCCATGTTAACCAATCATGAATGATTATAAATTATATATAACAAGTAATAATGAAATATATGACAGAATAAAGATACTGTATTTATGTATATATATATATATATATGTATGTCATATACTTAATTCCATTCAATTCAAAAGGGAAACGAAAAAAGCTTTCATGCATACGTATGGCCTACCGTCTCCATGAACGGTGTATTTCATTCCATTTATCGATAAATCATATATATATATATATGTATATGCTGAATATATATTAAATATAAATCATGTTTTAAATTCTGGAATTATGTAAATCTGGATATAAGTAAAAATATCAAGATCCAGATGTCTAAACATGTACGATAAATAAAACTATTTTACACAAACTGCTACTTTAACATGGAACTTACAAAAGAACGGGTAATATAAAGTCATAAGTGAACCATATATGATATCATAACAATGAATATGATTCTGTAATAAGTCAATGACATTATTTAAATCATTATACATGAGGTTCGGATACATATGAAGCATATCGGACCTAAGGTAAGGGATAACCTTTCCATTCTCGTTCTTATCTGAGATTGTTTATTTGTAAGTATTTGCTGGGGTTATTGTTATCATCCTAGTCCTTGTTTTATAAAATTGTTTTTATGTATGTTTAATTTCATTTTTACCCATTTTTTCTTTTACTACATGGTATGTAAGGAATCATTCTTTTGTTTACGTTACGATGTAATTTTTGACTTTTCCGACAAAAGTATGAGAAGAATGTTATTTTTGACTTATATGGCAAGAAAGGATTTTTACAGTTTTATAAAGACTTATTTTCATGAATATTCCTCCAAATGATCTCATGACTATTTTCAACAAAATCCTTTTCTTTTAAAACTGCATGACATTATGTGAAAAGCAAATGATTTTGAAGAAGAAATGATATTTTCCTCAAGAATTCATTTCAGGTGTTTTATCAAAACCATTTTTCATCTAAGATGACATTATTTAATATGTGTATGTTTCAAGTATAATGTATGTATGATTTACGTGGTTTCACGTTTCTTTTTATGAAATGATATCCATTTCTTTTTATGGATTATGTGATGATGGGATGATGTTTATGAAACCCATTATATATATTGCATTATTATGAATGATGTATGTTTATTTTTTGGCACAGGTAAGAATGATTTCATTATGAGATGTGTGGGACCTATATCTCCCTCCAATGAATTGGGTAAAGATTTATATCTCATGAGATAGACATGACTGGAACGGTAAGTTAATTCGGTTCAGTAATACAGGACTGGAACGCTGGGTGAACTCGATTCAGAAAGGGACCTTGTCCACTAAGATGGTCTTGGCAGCAATCCCTTGGATACTATGGAAATCATATAAAGTGCTCAATGTTTTTCCACAATTACATGTTTTATTTACAAGCTATTTTATCCTAATTTATGTTCTATTTTTATCTATTCCTTACGTACTTCCATGTTTTATTTCATTGCACAATATTTCTACATTTAAACATGATGTACATGTTTTTATTTTCAAATTTATATGGTTTGTTTTATTTTCTCCATGCTTACACATAATGAGATTTTGAGCTCCCCCTTTTTATTTTTTCTTTTCCCCAAGATATAAAGAAATTTTATAGGTGAGAAAAAAAGGGGATGATCTTTATGGGAGATGTTGAATATCTTTCACCATAATTAGAAGATTATGTTCCATGTTTCCAAAGACACCAAACTATTACGGTCCCTGTGTGTCTGTTTTTTGTTATGTACTATGTATTCTTCAAAATTAATGTAATGTCCATGTAAGTAATGCATTGGGTCTCTGCATGGGACCTATATCTCCCTCCAATGCTTTGGGTAAAGTTTTATATCTAATGAGATAGACATGGCTGGAATGGCATGTTAAACCAGTTAAGTGAAATAGGACTGAAACGAGGATTGATATCAGTTCAGAAATGGACTTTGTCCCCTAAGATAGTCTTGGAAATGAGTCTTGACAGCTAAGAAATGATTCTCTATGATTATGCGTGTATTCCACAAAATTTCATGTATTATTTTATGATTATTGGGATTACATTTTTGTACTATGATTTATCCTATTATTATGAAATTATGATCTCTTTTGTAGGTTAAGATTTTGAAAATGTTATGTTCTTATGAATATGATGTGATTGATCTTTCTTTAGTTTAGCCTTACTGAGAATTTGAGCTCACCCTTTTGTATTTTTTCTTTCCCCATGTCAGAAAGAAGGTTATTGTATAGGATATGCCAAAAAGGACTCTAGATATGATGAAATAAATGGGAGACAATGTAGATGCTTTATGAACCAGTTGTTTATGTTTCCAAGTTTCTAAAGACTCTATACCTATACGGTCCTTTCATGGTTTTGTTATATGTTGTAATAAGTGTACATCAATTTTGAATTATTAACAATGTATGTAAAATATTGGTCATTATAGATGGTATCAGAGGAAAGGTATATTCAACTTTTGGAAACTAGGATGTGAAAGCCTTAGTAAGAACCCTAAGGATATATCTAAGCATAGAACACAATATTTGTGTTTTAGAAATGGTCATGAATAACATAAGATAATAACTTATGTGTAATATTTTATTCATGATTATGTGGTTTTCTTATTATAATTAGCATTGATCACACTATTTTTCTTGGTTTTAGTCAATGTATGGAACCTGAAGGAACCGTCTTAATGCAGAATACGATGGGAAATGCAATTATTGTCCCCCTGAGCAACCAAACGTTATGGGAGCTAGAATTAAAAATCTGGTAGCCATGCTCACACAACTTTTTGAAGCTATGAAAAATGTAGGACTTCCAAACGAGCAAATGAAGGAGCAACATTCTGTTGAATCCTTTATGAGGCAGCGTCCACCCTCATTCAGCGGGTCTACTCATCCATTAGTTGCGGAACAATGGATCAGTACTACTAAAAAGATATTTTCAATTATTCAATGTACTGAACATGATAATTTCATCTTAGCAGTATATCGTTTTTAAGGTGAAGCAGATTAATGGTGGAATCTTATCAAGAATACGAGGTCAATAGATGAAATTAAGTCCATGGAATAGGACGAGTTCAAGAACTTATTTTTCAATAAGTACTTCCCTCGTATTCTTCCTACAAAGATGGAGAAAGAGTTTAATGAACTAAAGAAAAAGGATAATGAATCTATTTGTACCTACGAAGAAAATTTTACAAGACTTGGAAGGTACGCTTCAGGTATTATTATCCAACCTAAGAGTAAAATTGATCGATTCTTTAGTGGCTTAAAACCTTGTATTTGAGGGGCGTTAGCCATAAGGGACTTCAATTGCTACGAGGAAGTCGTTCAATTTACTCTCAAGTTTGAGATGGATATTGATGTAACCCATCAGTCACATACATTTGATATGAAGAGAAAAATGGAATTCAAAGGAAAATCTAAAGAGCACACTGAAAACAAGATGAGTTTTCCCTTATGCTCAATGTGTGGAATGAAACATGGCGGGATTTTTCATAAAGGGAAAATTAAATTTTTCAAATGTGGAAAGGAAGGACATCGGGAATTTGAATGCCACAATGATGGGAAAAAGATGTATAGTGATGCGAACAAAGAAAAGGCTACGTAGAGTGCACCTCCTACACTTCAATGTTACAAGTGCATGGAAATGGGACATTATGCTAATAAATTCCCTAATCCAAGGGTTGTTGATGATGATCGACGTCAACAAACTCTTAAGGCTAAAGTCAAAGGAATGCCACATGCTATTTCTATCATCGATGTGGAGTATGATAATGAAGTGGTGAAAGGTACACTTTCCATCCACTCTAAAGTAGCAAATGTTTTCTTTGACTCTCGATCCACCCACTCTTTTATTACTGAAAAATTTTCTAATGGTATTACAATATTACCTCAATATTTAGATGTTGTGTTAGCGATGAAAACCCCTAATGGCACAACAATCACATCAAAAGTTTACAATTCTTCTCTGAATAATGTTTGTGGGAAAGTGCTTCCATCAAATCTTGTGATCCTTCTTATAGTAGAATTTGATGTGATTCATGGCATGGATTGGCTTTCTCTATATGGAGCTCATATCAATTTCCAAAGAAGGGATGTCACGTTTCATATTCCAGATCAATCTATGATCATCTATTGATGCAAGGATGAATATAAACTTCCAGTGGAAATTTCTTCCATCTAATGGGAATTGATTTCAATAAATGATGGTTATTTATCTCAAATGGTTGGAGATAAACTCACGTTTATTAATATGATCATTGTACAAGAGTTTGATGATGTCTTTCCGAAGGACTTTCTAGGTCATCCACCAAATAGTGAAGTTGAGTTTTCAATAGAACTCATACAAAGTGCTATTCCTATTTTTTATACACCTTATAGAATGGTCCAAATTGAGTTGCAGGAATTGAAGAAGAAACTCCAAGAGATTCTTGATAAGGGATTCATATACCCTAGTGTTTCACCTTAGGGAGAACCTATTCTATTTGTTAAGAACAAAGTTGGAACAATGAGACTCTACATTGATTATCGAGAACGTAAAAAGATCACTATAAAGAAAAAATATCATCTCGCACGCATTGATGACATATTTGACCAACTACGCAGAGCTCAATACTTTTCCAAGATTGATCTTTGTTCAGTGTATCATCAATTAAGGGTCAAAAGGGAGGATATACCATAGACGTATTTCTGCACAAGGTATGGACACTATGAATTTATAGTGATACCATTTGGTCTTACTAATTCCCCTGCTATCTTCATGGATCTGATGATATAGTCTTTAGATACTATCTTGATCAGTTTGTGATAGTATTTATCGACGATATTATTGTTTATTCAAAGATCAAGGATGAACTTGAAGATCACTTGAGAGTTGTATTAAAGACCCTGAGAAAGGATAATCTTTATTCCAAATTTACAAAATGTGAATTTTGGCTTCAAAAAGTTTCATTCTTGGGTCACATAATCTCAAAAGAGGGGATATTTGTGGTTCCATCAAAGACATTGGTTATCAAAAGATGGTCGAGATCAACAATAGTAACAGAGTTCCCAAGTTTTCTTGGTTTGGCTGGATATTATCGATGTTTTGTGAATGGTTTTTTCACGATTATCTAATCCACTCACCAGGATGACTTGAAAAGGTGTTATGTTCATTTGGATGGTGGAGTGTGAAGAGAATTTCATGGAGTTGAAAAGAAGGTTATCCAGTGCACCTGTGCTCACACTGCCTTGTAGTGGAGAAAGGTTTGTGATCTATAGTGATACATCCAAGAAGGGATTGGGGTGTGTTCTCATGAAAAACGATATGGTGATAGCTTATGCTTCAATACAGTTGAAAATCCCTGAGCAAAATTACCCAACTCATGATTTGGAGTTTGCTGCGGTAATCTTTGCATTAAAGATTTAGAGACATTATCTTTATGGTGAATGGTGTGATATTTATACAGATCATAAAAGTGTAAAGAATATTTTCACACAAAAGGAGCTGAATATTCACCAATGAAGATGGTTGGAGCTAATTAAGGATTACGACTGCTCAATTCATTACCACCTTGGGAAAGAAAGAAAGGTGGAAGACGCATTAATTCGACAAGACCATGCTAGCTTATCCATGATGAGGATAACAAAATATCCAATATTTATTGATTTATAAAGGATGGATCTTAGAATTATAATGGAACGGGAGAAATATTATATTTAACAAATGAATGTTCAACCATCTATACATGTGAAGATTAAAGAGGCACAAAAAGAAGATGTTGAGTTACAAAAGAAGGTGAGAAATGTTCTTGAATTCAACCTTGATTGTGATGAGATAATAATGTTCGGGAATTGGGTTTGTGTTCCTCCCATCCAAGAATTAAAGAAGGAGCTACTGGATGAGGCTCATAGTTCTTCATTCTCTATTCATCCTGGAAGCACAAAGATGTATAGGGACGTGAAAGAGTACTTCTGGTGGGATGGTATGAAAAGAGATGTTGCTGAATACGTCTCTAGATGCTTGGTTTGTCAGCAAATTAAAGTTGAGAGATAGAAGTCTAAGGGGATGTTACAACCATTACCCATACCCTAATGGAAATGTGAAAAATCACAATGGACTTTGTCACCAGACATTATAAAACATCCAAAGGCAATAATACTATATGGGTCATAGTTGATGATCTAACAAAGTCTGTACACATCATTGCTATTAGAGATGATTTCTCTCTGGATCAGATTGCCAGGATATATATAAAGGAAGGGGTAAGATTTCATGGAGTACCACTTTCCATTATATCAGATAGGGATCCAATGTTCACATCAATGTTTTGGAGAAGTCATCGGCATACACTGGATACACAGTTGAGATTCAACACTACTTATCATCCTTAGACAGACGGTCAGTCTGAGAAGACAATTCAAACTCTAGAAGATATGTTAAGAGCTTTTTATATATATTTCAAAGGTGGTTGGGATCAACACCTACCTTTAGTGGAAGTTTCTTATAATAATAGCTTTCACTCTAGTATTCATATTGCTCCTTATGAATCACTCTATGGAAAGAAAAGCAGGACTCCAGCTTGCTGGGATGAAGTTGGGGAAAGAAGGCTATTAGGACCTGATATTGTTGATGAGATGGCAGAAAAGGTTTGGTCTATTCAAAAAAACATAAGAGCAGCTCAGAGTCGAGAAAAAAGTTATGCCAACATCCAAAGAAAAGACCTGGAGTTTGAAGTGGGTGATAAAGTGTTCTTACGAGTATCTCCTTGGAAGAGAGTAATGAGATTTGGAAATAAGGGAAAGTTGAGCCCTAGGTATATCGGGCCGTTTGAAATACTGGATCGTGTTGGGAAGGTAGCTTAACAATTGGAGATTCTACCGAATCTCTCTCATGTTCATTATGTGCTTCATGAATTATTCCTCAGAAAGTACATACCCGATCCTTCACATGTACTATGCTCAGAAGTTGTACCGCTGGAGCAAGAAAATTATTATGAAGAACAGCCGATAAAGATTCTGGATCATTGCGAAAAAGTCCTACAGAACAAGACCACTTTCTTGGTGAATGTTTTATGGAGGAACCACCAATTTGAAGAATCTACATGGGAGATAGAGGATATGATGAGGGAGAGGTATCCTCATCTGTTTGTTACAAAGTGACGATTTTCGACGGCGAAATTCATTTTAAGGGGGGTAGAATGTAACACCTGAGATTTTTATGAAAAATATTTTGTTTTTATGTTATATAAATCATCAACGGAATCTTTCACTACAAACAACACTATCTTGGCTTGCTTTACACACAACTGTGTCCTTCCTCGATAGCTTGTGTTGTATGCAATATTGAGTTTAACTAAACAACGATATGATATTAAAATATCATTAAAACTAGCCGTTATGAGTAGTAATTCCAACTTTTTTAAATTTTATCTTTCAAAATAGACTTCATTTTTGGATTCTAAAAATAGAAATTATCTTAGGGTGAAATTTTCGTATTTTTCTGAATACATTCAATTTTTGATGAATAGTGAAAACACTGAGTTACTATTTAAAAACAAACTTTTTATTAAAATAATTATTTATTTTATTTAAATTTATTTTATGTCAAAATTGATCCATAATACCTATATAAGTTCAAACTAATTCATTGGAGTCATTTTATAATAATTTTAGATATATAAAAATTTTATTGAATTTTTCACCGTCTTTTACCCACCTCCTTGGAGAATTTTCAACTTCACATAAAACAAAATTTTACCACTTCTGTGAGTTTAATTTCGAAAATCTAAGTGACACAGTTAATATCAAGGAGTAAAATGTGGATCAATAAGATAAAAATAATTTATGGTGAATAGTATTTTTTTTCTTTTATTTACCACGGTTAAAAGTAAATAGGATAATTAAGGGTGAAAATGATATTATTATTACCCTAAAACATGTCCTAATTATATTGGATAAGTTTAATTCAACCAAAAACAACATTAGGAATAAAATATGACCATTTAGGTCCACTTTTATTAGATTAGGACATTTATTATTAATTTATTTAATGAAGGGTTAAAATAGTTATAATAAAAGATTAATAAATAAATCATTTTTAATATAGAGTTATACATAAGATAAATTCGACTATAAATATTCATTAGAAAGATAAAAATATTTCTAACATAATGGGATTTTTTTATAATTTTTAGATATTTTATAATTAAATTTATTTATGACTCAATGATGATGGAGTAATTATCTTATTAATGAAATATTAAAATAATTGATGTTATAAATACCCAAATAAATGTAATTTGATACTTTTTATGAATTCCAATAATTTTTTAGGCTAATATCACATGTTATGATTGATTTAATTAACTTTTTTAGAACTAATCATGCAGTTATGATTTTCAAAAAAATCAAGTACCAAATAGTGTCAAAAATGACATAAAATATTATTTAAAACATATATTAAATTATTAAGTTTTATTTTACTCCACAAAATCAATAGATCGGACAAATTACTTATATAAGGATATATACATTAATAATTAACCACTTGGGGTTCTTTTGTCTTGTTATATTATGTTTATTATCCTCATACTGTAAGAAAACAAGAAGACATGGTAAAAGTTAAATTATTTAACATAGAGTTAAATCAAAATGATAAGGTTAAAATAGTAACCTAAACATTTCAAAAACCCATTGGTTGAGAGGATTTCGATCCATACCCACCTTAGATTATAAATAAATCAATTTGGAGCTATTTAAAACTGAGTATGACTTTATAATAAAATAATATTTTTTGTTTTCTTATGGTTCCCCTCTCCTCCCTTATAAAAGGGCACCTCCTCCCTCCCTTCCTCACACCACATTGAGCCTTCAAGATCGGCCAAACACTGCCAATTTCTCTTCTAATATTCCCTATAAACATCCTAGAGGTCCTGGAATTATTCAAATACCATCTTTAGTTCCCTAATATGAGGTTAAGACGAGGCACTTCAAAGAAGAGGTAATGTCCTTTACCGATTCGATCAACTTTATTTCTTCTTGTAATTCTTCTTCTAATTATTATTCTTTAGTTGTTTCATTATGAAGTAATAACATCAGTATCACTAATAAAATAATATGTTATTATAATAATGAAACAACCCTATTTCACCATCTATCCATCCTACGAAAAGCGAAATCACTGCGCGTGCGTACGTACGGAATACCGTTTCCACGCCTTGGTGTAATATATTTTCCACCACCACCATACTTGGATGAGTATAATATTGTAGAGAATAACTATATATGATTATTGTAACTTGATATTTATTATGAAATAATATACATACACTTTAATACAATTCCATGATCATGGAAACGATATCATCGCTCATGCGTATGTACGGCCTACCATCTCCACGATATGATGTAACTCATTCTACATGATCTATATTACATAATGACTATATAAATGAATTGAATTAATAAATATGATATATATAACACTAATAACACTATGGAAATGTGGTATCTATAACCTAAAGAGAATAATAATAATTTATTCGACAAAACACACATAAGGACAAAAAGTATTAAACACCTGAATAACAAGTAGCAATTAAATATTACTAATAAGAAGCTAAGAATATGACCATATATGATATCATAATAATGAGTATGATTATAGAATAAGTCAATGACATTATTTAAATCATTATATAAGAGGTTCAGACATTTACGAAGAAAATCAGACCTAAGGTAAGGGAATATATCAGAATCTCATTTTTTATCCGAGATTGTTTATAGTTTGGTATTTACATGGGTATATTTATCATCCAAATCCATGTTTCCTCAATATGTAATATTATTTCCATCCTCATAAAATTTCTTAAATCCAATTTTTCCCTTCGATGATTTTTTGTAAATGATGTGAAAGGGATCTTTTGTCATTTTTCGTACGAGGTACATTTTGACCTTTCTGGCCAAATTACGAGAATAATATTTTTTTTAACTTATACGACAAGAATGGATTTTTTTATGATTTCAAAGAAAATTATTTCCATGAAGTTTTTTTTATATGTTCTCATGTTTATTTTTAATCAACTTCTTTTAGATTAAAATTGTATGACATGTTAAAAATGGAAAAATGTTTTTTAAAGGATATTTTCCTCAAGAATGGAGATCAAGTGTTTTAGCAAAATTATTTTCCATCTAAGATAATATAGGGTTCTGTTTATATCCCTATTTTTACATTGATTTGATTATGTTATGATGAAATTACTTTTATGATTCCTTTAATCTTATATGGATTATGTTATGATGTCATGATGTTTAAGAATCCCATTTTTTACATGGGTTATGTTATGATGTATGATTTATGATTTTGTGGAACACATAAGAATGGATTCATTATGAGATGGGTGGGACCTATAAATCCCTCTAATTAATTGGGTAAATATTTATATCTCATGAGATAGACATGGCTGGAACAGCAGGTTAAACCGGTACAGTGAAACAGGACTGAAATGAGGATTTAACTCAGTTCAGAAATGGACTTTGTCCGCTAAGATAGTCTTGGAAATGAGTCCTGACTACTAAGAAATGATTCTCTATGATTATGTGTGTTTTCTACAAAGATTAATGTTTTATTATATGATTATTTGGATTACATTTCACTACTATGATTTATCCCATGATTCTGAATTAATGATCTCTTTTGGAGGTTAAGATTTAGAAAATGTTATGTTCTTATGGATATGATGTGATTGATATTTATTTTGTTTACCCTTACTAAACATTTGAGCTATCCCTTTTGTATGTTTTCTTTCCCCACTCCAGGAAGAAGGTTATTAAGTAGGATATTCCAAAAGGGACTCTAGATATGATGAAATAAATGGGAGACAATGTCGATGCATTATGAACCAGTTGTTTATATTTCCCAGTTTCTAAAGACTCTATACCTATACGGTCCATTCATGGTTTTGTTATATGTTGTAATATGTGTACATCAATTTTTAATTATTAACAATGTATGTAAAATATCGGTCGTTATAATTCATTTGAGATACACCATGATTCTTCTTGAGAAGCAATCTTAGAATGATCTATATTAGGAGGGTGGGTTGATTCTGTCTAATGTCATGGGGGTGTTGGAGGTGCAGTATCTCAAAGGACACTTTTCCGATGGTGTATCATCATGGTCAAATGAAAATAATACAAGATCAAGTAAAGAAGGCTTTCTTCATTCGATAATGTGATTAGGTCGAAAGTAGTGTTGGTTAAGAGGATTGGTTTATCCAACTCAGTGATGGGAGGTGGTGTTTGATTTTGGCTAAGAGGGGATAGGAGAGCGGGGTTATGGTATCACGGGAGAATAAGGGGAGGGGTGGGGGTCGTGCGGCTGAGAGGGAGGGAAGGGGAGGGGTCATAGGGGGGATGTGATTTTATTCTATGAATCCTATGATGATGGAAAAGAATTAAAAATGATCCATGGTATTATATGATGTGAAATTACGTTTCATGTCAGAAAATTCTATGTTTAATGATTATTTTCTTGTAAAATGTACATGTTGTGAAATATGGTTACATGACAAGTAATTTGTTTATTTTCCTCAGTGTTGGATAAAAATTCCATCCTTTTCTCCATGAATTTCTCAATAATTCTTAATGATTTATCCTCATATAATATAACATATGGGGACATATCATGGGTTTCCTCCCAATCGACACATTGTTTAATATCGATAGCTCGAATCATTGTGGTTATTATAAAATTCAGGCATACAAGGAAACCATTATAGAATGGTTATTGATATATTTTCATATCATTGGACATTCAATTAGAATAGTGTTCCACCTACCTTCTGAATTTCAATTGTACCATAGGGAAAAATGAGTGACTCTAATGGGTCTAGAACATCTATATTTCATCTTTCAAGAAAAAAATTTTAATCTTTAGATTAATAGTTGTACCATATTTCAGTAGATAATGATTTTTCTTGAAATTCATTGATCATTATTTTAATAATTTTTTATTTGTAGAAAATAGAATTTATATAAGAATATTTTGTTGAATTCGTCTAGTTCATCCTATTATAACATATATGCATCTCCATTTTTTTGAGATTCGAAATTGAAAATTGAAATTAACAAGTATGTGCAATGATTTATTTCATCTAGAATATGACCAAGTTTTCCACAAACTAATTTGAAAGGTGTGGTACCAATATGTGTTTTGTATTCAGTAAGGTATTCCTATAGTGAAACATCTAATTTTAGACTCATGTGATTTTTACTTATTTTCACAGTCTTCTATTGGATGTTTTTATTTCTATGTTTTAAAATTGATCTTCCCAAATTTATTTATGATAGAATAGTGATCTTATGTTATTTATAATTTCATATAATTCTAGAAATCCTTTAACAAATTGATTGGTAAAATTTTCTCCCCTATTACTAATAAGTAATCTAGGAAATTCAAATCAAGATACCACATTATTTTCCCAGAAATTCATAACCACTTTTCGTATAAAATGTGATGTCGATTAATCTTATACCAATTGGGGGAAATATTAAACAAAAAATAGAATATAAGAATTTCCATGTGAATTTGGAAATGAAACCATTAAATCTAGTCACCATACGTGAAATATTTCAACTTCCATTGTTGGGTTTTGGTGAAATTTTTTGTTTTCCAAATGGATCCTGTTTGTTGGAGCCTATCAATGATTTGAAAATAATATTTTGCATCTTGGGGTAGCATGTTCTCCAAAATTAAACATTGTATAAAATATTTATCCATACAATATGTTCTATGATGTCCTCTAGTTGGTGTTGTATGATATATGTATAACAAATCATGAATTTCATCATCTGCAATGTTGCGTCCCAAAAAATCCAGTAGCATATTTCATAAACAAGAGTTGATTATCCCAATATTAGTGTGATTATTTATCTATATACCATATTCAATAATGTTATGATGGGTAATGGATTAAAAAACACTTTGGAGATATAATTTTAATTATTTTAAAACAAATACAATTCCTTTATGAAGAAGATGGTTTCATTGTCAATTTTGTCTTAGATTCCAATTTCATCACAATCATTTATATGTGGTAGTGGAATTCAAGACATATGATCAATGTTTATATTTATGGTTCCTTTGGTATTTGGGATTAATATTTCAAAATCATGTAGTAGATGGATCCACCTTGTCATTCCTGCCTTGGCCTCCTTTTAATTCACCATATACCATATGGAAACATGATCGGTGAACACAATAACTGTCGACAAAACCAAATTGGAACAAAAATTTCTCAAAAGAATTTACAACTACTAAGATATATTTCTATAATGTTGTGTAGTTATCTGGATAATCATTAATGGTTTTACTGGAAAAATAGATAATATAGAATATGTGAGAAACTCATTTCCCTAAAACACAACCTATAACTAAGTCACTATAGTTTAAAATCAATTCAAATTTCTTATCCCAATCAGGTGAAATGATTAAAGGTGCATATATCAGGATTTTTGTCTATGTATTGAATGCCCGATGAAATTATTTAGTAAATTTAAATATAATTCCCTTATATAAAAGTTGTGTTATAGGGTGATATTATGTTTTGAAGTCCATCACGAATCACTGATAGAATCATGCATGTCCTAGAATTATTTTTATAACTTCGATTATTGAATGCTCGGGTAAATATTTGGTCACTTGTATCATGGAGGGATCAAAATCCATTCCATTTATAGAAATTATATTTCAATGTACTAATACTTCATTAACCATAAAGTGCCATTTTTCCCATTTAAAAACTAGACACTTCACTTTACAACACTATATTTGTAACTCAATATTTCAGAGTATGTCTTCGAAGGATCTTCCATAAACTAAAAAATCATTAATGATTTTTTATTCGATTTCATCCACCATATCATGGAATATACGTGCCATGTACGTTTTAAATTTCACTAGTGAATTGCACATACAAAATGACATGATGCAATTGTAGAAAGTTATAAATGGCCATGATAAGGTTTTCATTGAGTAATAATCTAGGTTAATTACAATTTGATTGAATCCTAAATATCCACTTGGAAAAACTAGAATTAATGTACATATAGTCAGTCCACTATTTGATCCATAAAGGGAATAGAAATGTGATTTTTTAGGTTTTCCGCATTTATACTTTGTAGTCCACACATACTCTCTATCAGGTGATGGTGTGAGTTGAAATTAAGTCATCTTTGCCATTTTTTCAACTATCAAATCACATATTTACAAAGTACATTTTGTACGTTTACCAAATCACTCTCAGAGATTGAAAATATTACTAGATCATCTTAAATTTTCTTCACTTGCATTTTGGAAACATCAATCATTGTTGGTGTGAGTATCCTCTAAGGTTCGCATCTGGTTTTTTATGATACATAAAGTATAATTTTGTGGGATCATACAGTCTGAATGATTCCATTGATATATCCCACTCCCCATGAAATTAAATTCTTATACATTTTTATATCCGCGTCTAGATTTCGTATTATCTATGTTAATGTACAGAGTTAATTACTAACGGTTGTGTTGTATTAGTTTCCAGGAAAGAGTACTTCAGTGTACGGGGGAGGGGCTTCAGTACATGTTTTGGTGGATGAATAAGTGAGGGTATGAAAGGTGAGACATTGTCCCTTATTAGAGGTTCAATGTATTATTCTTCCTAAATATCATATTCCCCATCTTATTTAGGGAGTATGTCATTATAATGTTTATGTAGCCTTCTCTTAGTGTCGTGAAAGAGATTGATTGGAAATAAAAATTCTCATATTATTCTTAAATTTTTATATTGAAAAAAAATTGTTGGTCTCTTACTCAAAATATATATCCTACTAAATTAACATCGATCAATGATGTAATCCCTCGACTACAATTATACAGAATCAGTGCATTATTATATAACATTTGCATGATACAATGAATCATGTCCTGAAATACATATCATTTTAGTAGAATTATAGTTACTAGATACATACATAAGTATTTCATTACATTATGAAATAAAAAACATTGTGTCCCCATGGAAAATTCTTATATCCCATAGCCCATTACAGAAGGATTATCTTAATATACTTCTTTTAATCATGTAAAAAATTAATCCTATGAAAGTGGTGTGCTCAGATGCTCAATAAGGATAACTATATTGTGAAAACATTCGAAAATAAGACTAGACATTTAAGGAAATGTATAAGACTAGAAGACAAGACTTTTAAACATAAACTTTAGCATAATGTGGAAAAGATAAATCAAATAATTCCATTTACTTATTCACAAATATATTCTACTAGTCGAATAATCACATGTAATATCAATATCCAAATTCATAATGATGGAATTCATAATGGCGGACATCATAACCACATTGTTAAGGCCTCATTCCAAGACTACAAATAAGATTTTGTCAATGCCTTGTGCCAAGAGTGTTGTTTGTCTCATGAGACCTACCGATGCATTGAGGTTCTATAGCGGGCTCCACCCATAACATATTCTGTCCTATTAATTACTCATATGAAAAGGATGAAACATAATCTAAACATTCATATTTAAAATATCATTGGGAATGTCATTATTTTAACTACAACCCATGAATGGCTTAAAAATAGCACATCCACAGTCAAACATAACTCATTAAATAAAATATATATGATTGTATAAATCAACATCAATCTAGAATAAAATACACTGAATGATATTTACATAGATGAAAATAGTCATTAAAACTATTTGAGAGAAATATCCCCTTTTTCTTGACAATATCTAAATGTCTCATTATTTAGCAAAGAACTCATTTAAAATAAATTTTTGAATCAGTGTTTCTCACACCAATTTGAACATTTAAAAAGGAATTTTTTTAAATACATCCATGTATATAAAAAAAATACTTAATTACATTTTGAAATCAAGGACATTAATGAGAATGATTTATAATATTAAATATTTGAGACATATAAAATAATATTTTAGTTAATGAGTTCGCAACAAAATAAGATACACTTGAATACATGTAATTAAGGAATATAATTAATCAAATCATTATAATATAATCAGAATAAAGGGATGCATGATATAAAATGTCAAGGGATAGTATATAGACCATATAAATGTGAATTGGTTCATAACGACAATGAAGTCTCAAAGGAATGTAAATTCAGATGAAATACCTTATAAAGATTGTGTCTATAGATTATGTATTAATAAATGTGAAAATTATGTGTATAAAATATAAATACACTCAATATAATTGTATATATAGTGTAAATCAATCAGGTTTCATTTACACATATTCTTGTTTAAACAAACCCAATGGCTTGGAAGTTTAACTCAATGAATAGAAATTGAGTTACTAATATCCTTAAAAAGATCATATCAATGGAATGAAAATTTATCAATGAAGTGATTTTGTAAATAAATGGTATATCCACATAAAGGGTAGTTTACATTACATCATAAATAATAGATAGATATTCCACACATAATCTTGGAGTAAAATAATCAATGGAGAATGGGTAAAGCCCTATGAGTGGAAATTGGAATTTGAAATCCCCTTACTGATTTTCTATAATATAAATCATACACACCATGAAAGAAGTATCATACAATAAAAATGTAAATACCCATAAATTAATGTTTATTACAAAAATAATACAATAATGGTTAGTATATTCAACACACAAAAGGAAATAGTTGCAATATAGCATTAATCTCAAGGGAATAAGAAGTGAGATGAAATCCCCTTACCTTGCACATTTCCATTGTATAGGGTAGGTTAACAACCTGTATAATGGTGAAATAATTGTTATTAAATTATTCAAGAACCAAATACATAAATATGATATCATATATGATCTTGTAAAATTTCATTTTTATTGATATTTCTGTAGTATCACTATTTTGGTTGTAAACTGGTTGATTTTCTTTTATATGTTTTGTTACGTAAGTAATGTTTGTTATGTGTAGTCTACATTTGATTTGTATCCAGAATGATATTAAGTTCTTATGAATTATTTTAAATCAAAAAATGAAAATTATTTTTTTAATGATTGCGATGGGGAATGAATCTCATCGCATTCGTGGAGACAACAAGTCGTACGTACGCACGTGCAGCAATATAGTTATTTTGAAGGTGATATACTATATAATTGGATGGTATATTATATATAAATAATCATTAAATTGTTATATTTATTATTTAAATCAGTTATACTCATTATTATACCCATCCAAATAATGATGTTTCTGAATAATAATCTACACCAAGTCGTGGAGACGGTGAGCCGTACGTACGCACATACAGTGACTTAGTCAATTTTAGGAAGGTTAGAATAAAAATTATGGTTGAACCATATTTAAAATAACATCACAGTATATAAATATTACAAAAGATTTTATTTTGGTTTGGAAACAACAAAGAAAGAGAAAATGGTAGAAGAAAAGAACTTGATAGAGGATGGTGAAATTATTTTTTCTTCTTTGGGTGTTTCCTTTTGAGTTGATCAAAATGGATACATTGGTTTGAGTTATAATCAATGTAATGATTCTTTTTTGATGTGAGGGAAGTTGGGAGGATATTTGGGTAGGGTTTGTCCAATCCAAATGGATTTGGTGGTGTGATTTTGAGAGTAGTAGAAGTCCCCTTTTATAAGAGAGGTGATGGTCACTTTTGAAAACCCGTGAAATATTAGTTTATTATAAATCATTTTTGTATTCTAAAGAATACCAATTGATTTATTTCAAATATAAGGTTGGTATGAGTCAAAAAATCTCAACCAATATGTTTTAGACATGTTTTGGTCACCATATTAACCTTACCTTTTAGATTTACCAATTAGTTATATACTTTATCTTTTACAGTGTCTTCTTGTATTCCTACACTATATGGTTAATAAACATACTATAATCTTACAGGTGAAATCTAGTGGTTGATTAATTACATATATAATATTATCTAATCCTTTAGGTTGAAACGTGTATTTTTATGAATATTATATCAACCAATAATATAGTATTTTTTTAAACTAATTTATGTCAATTTTTTCATTATTTGGTATTTGGTTTTTTTGAAAACCATAACAGCATGATTACTTCGATAAAAATTATTTAATCAACCCTAACATGTCATATTAACATAGAAAATTAGTGGAATTCAGAAAATATCTCAAATTACATTTATTTGGATATTTATAATATCAATTATTTTAATCCTTCATTAATATTAAAATTATTGAATCATCACCGTGTCATAATTAAAATTAATTATTTAATGTCTAAAAATTATAAATAAAATTCCATTATGTAGTGATTCGTTTTATCGTTCTAATTAATATTTATAGATGAATTTATCTTATGTATAACCATATATTTAAATAGTTTTTGTTAATAAAAATTGAATTTAACACTTTTAACTTATCTTTAAATAAAATAATAATAAATGTCCTAATTGATTCCAAATAGACAAAAAGGATCATATTTTCTTCAAATATTGTTTTGGTCTAATTATACTTATCCAATAGAATTAATACATGTGTTGGGGTAATTATAATATCATTTTTTACATTAATTATGTTATTTACTTTTAACTGTGGTAAATAAAAGTCAAAAGTTACTATTCACAACAAATTATTTTCATCTTATTGAACCACTTATAACTTACTAATGTAAATCTTGTTTCTCAGATTTTTTAAATTCAACTCAATGATGCTGTAAAATTATGTTTTATGCAAATTTTCACATGCTCTTTGAAGGTGGGTAAAAGGACGAAAAAAGTTCAATAAAATTTTATACATATATTTTTATTATAAAAATGACTCCAATGATTCACATAGAACTAATATAGGTAATATGTATCTATATTGACATAAATAAATATAATAAATAATTATTTAAATAAAAATTTGGGTTTTAAACTATAACGTAGTGTTTTTCTCTATTCATCAAAAATTGAAAGTTTTCAAAAAATACCATAAATTCACACTAAGATAAATTTTATACTCAAAATTAAAAAATGAATTCAATATTACCAAATTCAAAACATTTATGTTTAATTATTTAATTTAAATTTAATTCTCTTGGTCAAAACCTATAGGCAGGTTTTTAGGATGTGAAAACTAACAAAAGATTGATATGGGTTTATGTCAAATTTAAATTTGAAATTACTTATAATAAACTAAATTGTATTAAATGATAAAAATATAATCTGATTATACTTATAAACCATACAAATTCATAATTTAACACTATAAATTATTTAAATATAAAAAAATGTTTTCAATTAAAATTTAGAATTTTTCACTATTCATCAAAATATGAATGTTACCAGAAAGTACCGAAACATTATCCAAAATAAATTTTTATGTCCTTATTATAAAAAAAGAATTTAATTTGATTAAATTGAATACATAAAAGTGTCAAATATTGGTTTTAAAAAGGGGTTTCCATTAAAAGGTTGTAAATTTGATTTTTTTTTAAAAAATAATTGTTTTATCTGAAAAAAGGTATTTTTTTATTATATTATGTCTAAGAAACACATAATATGATTTCATAAATTATATGGTGTATATAAAATTTAGAAATACAGTTAATACTATTCATAATAACTTTTTGAATAGAATGTTTGGTAAGTCTTAGTGTGCTCGAACATAGTGTTATGTGTAGCACAAGACATTAAATTACTTTTAAAAAAATAACTTACTACGAAATCTTGGGGTGTTACAAATTCCTTTACAATTCCTTTAAATGTTCTACCTATGATCATTGGAAATTCTTAATTTTATTCTATGTCCAAAATAAGGATTTTTTCACTAAAGATGAACATTATGACATTGCCTATGACTTCATCAAGAAGTAATTTGTGATATTTTACTAATTAGTTGGCTAATAGGGGTTCCACATTAATTTTTTTGAGTTATTTGAGTCCCCACATGTGGAATAAACTCATCATCATGAGGATGATACTGGCTGCAAAATTGTGTAGGGTTATTTTGAAGTTACATTCAATAACTGTTCATGGAGTTTAATAGAACATATAACCTCCAATTTTATGTTGAATTTTATGCCACAAAATATATAAACATACTTCTTTTAGTGAGAGTACTCATTGGTATTCTATATAACTTTTTCAGATGGATCACTTTGAGAAATTTTTCATAGGTGGCAGTTCCATCAAACTCATCATTTATGATCAGTGTATGCTTGTTGATATCCTTTGATTTTATTTTATCCCTTCCACATGGTTGCTGAAAATCCAGTACTTTTCATATCATCATAATAATGACCTTTTACTCTTTACTTCAGTATATCTCTAGATTACCATGTAGAGTTCCTAGTAATGGGTTTGACATGGTTTTAAATATCAGACACATTTACTGCTTCAGGTTACAATGATCAACCCACTTATTCTGCATTTCAATTTATTGGGTTTTCATACATTGATCATCCATTTGAATAGAAGATAAGAGTATATTTTTCAAGCCTTGTTTGAATAGGTACAACTAGTTATTGAGGTCGTGGTGGAGATGGATTTAATGGTTGTTGTGATCTTAGTGGAAAAGGTCGTTCTATTGTTTGGTGTGCTGGTCAAGGAACATGATTAATCGGTGGATATCCTGTTGTAACATGATTCCTAAAAGCTTTCTAGCCACATTATTATTGGTAATACACCTAATTACTTACTATTTTTGTTTTGTGGGACTCTGCTAAAAATAAAACTATGGATGTTAGAACTATTTATTTTTCTAATTGTTATAATCTTTAATAAAATCATCATTTGGTTTCATATCAACATATTTTTTGCAGTCTTGATAGGAATGTGGGCAGCCACACATTTTTTATGATTTAACTTCCATTACAGTAAAAGTATAAGGTGGTGGTTTAAGAGGTTCTTGAAAGGATTTAATCCATTTGGTTAAGGATCCTACTTCTACAGCTAATCATGTATTCACTGTAACATATTGGATACTTGGTTGGGGTGGTCCATGATAACTCTTCCACAAACATCCAATATCCGAGACTTTATCTAGAAGTGCTCATCCAAACTCAATAATTTTAAACATCAGTCATACATTAGTTATGGCAACAGAGACACTGTGAGCACATAGTTGGAGGACTCGATATAATATCTATACCAAGATCTACATATCCTGTCAATGGTGTGGTTACATCATAGTGAGTTCCTTGATATGATACCATGCTTCCATTTGTGATTAATTGTTTTTTTAGTAAAATAATGAATTTCATTCCACACGTTCCATGTGAGAATTTGTGGGATGAACATATCCAGAAATTTCGTGGCCACACCATCGATGACATATTGAATCAGGTGATTTAAATATGATAGAATCCATTGATCAGTCTCATAAAGAGTTGGTAAAGTCTTGGCGTCTTATCGTATATGAAGACACTTCATATTTTAGAATGGTATCTCAAATTTTCAGGATGACGGGAATGTTTCCATTGGTGTGTTCACTTTGAATCCCACTAAACAAGACCATGTTCTGGATAATGTGAATGAGACTAGGTTCTATTTCATAGATGTCTTCCCAAATAGGAGGCCAGGAAATACCAATCATAGAACAATGGATTGAAGGAAATTCATAATTCATGATGGTGAATTCTTGATGCGCCAGCTACTCGCTATAAACAAATGACTTCATGTTAGAAAGTATTGGTGTGTTGGATCATCCTAGATTGATTAGGTCAACCATGTTTGAACAGTGGCATGTAGAAATATTCTATTAGATTTCTAGTTCAAAGGTAGATTTTTATTATTTATGAATGATTTTTGAGTGATTCAGATGGACTTGATACATTCACTATGTTGTAAGATAATATGTTAAAGTAAATTATCAAATGAACGAAAAAAAGATGATAAATGAAATAGTATAGGGGACAACTAATATTAATTTATTTCAACATAGGTTATAATTAGAGGCAAAAAAATTATTTCCGGACATTGGTCATATAATTTGACTTGCATGTACACGTGGTTTAATTTACACGGTCTGTATTCAAGTTAAATTTATTTGTTTCCCAAATAGAACTTTATACTGATATGTAGTACATTGATAGTTAGTGGTTGATAATATGTGAAATTAAGAAATAATAATGAGAATATGACATAATACTATATATGTAGGAGTCCTCATTAGTTTGGAAATGTACGGGAAAACAAATAATAACAACTTGTGAATGAGGAATCATGATTCGGAAGGGATCTTGTTCCACTTCATGATTTTAGGTAAAAGATATACATTATCCTAATATGGTATGGTCCTACATTCGAGGTTTCAATGAATGCATTGGTCGCGAGTTAACTATTGTAAAACCACCTATTTCTACCTAGGATGAAGTTATTCTTTGGTCTATATGTGATCATAACATAATTAAATTATGTTCAACGTATTAGTCTTGAATTTTCATAGGTTATTGGTCATACCCTAATCTAATCCATTAAAGATATGGTCTTTTATTCGAACTACTCATAGTACGGGTCTCTCAAATGATTTGGATATTTTTTAACCAGATTAATGAGCTTGCTATTACCAAGTTGAGAAATAATGTTTCACTACATTCATATTACCTTACTCTCCACCCATACCCTATGTTGTTAAGCCAGTCATGGTATAATTGATGAAGAATGGGTAAATTATTGAAAAAATTTGTATTTTACAAATAAAAACAGTGTATGAACATTTAATGATCAAGAAATGAATTATATTTATCAATTAATTAACATGGAATCATAAATTATAAATAAAGTGATTGATTCGGTAAAAATTACAACCAATTAATAACATGAAACAAAACAAGTGCAAGAAATGTTCATTGATGATCGATGATCAAAATGATGAATATGAGAATAATGGTGTTGGTGATTAAAAAACTTATGTTGAAAATTTTCTAAATATATCAACAAAGCTTGAATTTAATGTAAAACAATTAATTTTTTTTGAATAATCTCAAGTTTGGGTAGAGGGAGTAGAAGGTAATTGAGGGAAAATTGTAATTAAATGAATTTTTTCCCCCTATCTTCCCAAGTTCTCCTAATACAAATATATTTATGGAAAATTACATCTTATGAAATGGGTATTGACATCACATAATAGTGATCCATGATTTTCTACATGGATTGTTAATATGAAAAAATCTTGTTGAAGTCTCTTCTGATATTAAGAATTTAGACCCTTATCACATTGTTTAACTGGATGATAAGTCATGGAGCTAGCTTCAGTCAGATCATTTTGAGTGGGATATTTGATTTGAATTTAAAACATCATGGGCTAATGTTTCAAATTGTGCAAGGATGGTTCACATCATGTACTGATGAATCACATTGTGAAACTTGTCATGCCTTGATACACGGTATACAACATGTGGATAAATGATACTACACATTGTGTAAAGATGTATCACAACATGTAATAAAAAAATTTCTTTATTCCTGTATTTTTTTCCTTCAAACTATTGAAATATTTTTTCCTATCATAATCAACAGAAATTTTTTATATTATTTAGTTCATATTTGAAAATCATTAAGCAAATGACATTATAATATTTATATTTGATTTTAGTTTATCACATTCTTTCTCTACATAGATTATAATTATGTTTTGTGTAAATCACCATGTATATTGTTTCTTTATCATGAGTAAGGTATTCTATAACAAGATCATGTATTTTGTTTATGGAGGACATGAATTTTGTTTCAATACATGGGATTTGTGCCAATAATTATTTATCCCTCAAATGTACTAGGTAATGTTAAATATATCATGAGTAAGTATTTAAGAGACTAGTGATTAAATCCATTCCAATTTTTGGGAACATTTTATTAGGAGATGATGGTGCTTGAAATGAGAAATTACATAATAAATGATTTTCTATTATTATATATATAAATATTACCTTCAAATAATATATTATTATTACTCTATTATGTTCTTTTTCTTCATGTTAATGGGCTAATGTTTCCTCTCACATATGTTATGATTTGTATATTAATCCAAAATTGATGTTCTAGGGATCATAATTTTGGAACTGTGTTTTCTCAGGTTATATTCTTATTTTCTATTATTGTTTATCTTGATTATGTTATAAAACCCACAAATTCATCATATTCTATTATATTATCTTTTATTGATATTACTAATTCATACCTTACAGATCATTTTAGATCATACATTCTTATACTTCCATCCCATAGTAATATGAAGAAATATAGGTAGTGTCAAAATGGGTATCATGTGTAGGTAATTTTGTAAGATGTGATTAATTAGTATTCTATATCAATAATGATGTTTACATTGGTGAAAAAACATCTTTTTTGAATAATATGTATTGATTTTACATTTTATTATTATTTCTAATCATCTGAAACAATATTCTTAAATTTGTAGAAACTATTTTAGTGAAGAAATATTATGTGAAAAATAATAAAATATTCGATTGATAGGTTTAATAAATTACTGAAACACTATGTATCATCATCACCAGAGCTAATTAATGTGAAATTTTATGAATCACATAACATATCATTATAAATAAACCATGAATATATGAAAATGTACTTCAATATTCATTAGAGGTTCTCAAGGGATTAAATAATGAATATGATTTCTGACTACTACTCATGGATCATGATTTACCAACATGATCTGAAAGATCCTCAAAAGTACATGTGTATAATATTTCTATTACCCAAAAAACCATGTAATTGTAAAAATATGGACACTCTCAAAGGCCATTCAAATATGTTGTAAGGAATAAATTCTACATTGGTTGCATTGGATCAATTCATATAGATAGTTCCTTGTTTAATAATAATATGTACATACCACTCTATCAACTAGACAATATATATTTCTTTTAACTATAGGGATGGGTTGTGTCTCTCATTTTATCATATTAGTTAATAATAAAATGATATCCTCTATGTTCTGAAGCATACATCTATGAGAAGGTAATTCTATATTGAAAATTATAGTGGGCTATCTGACCTAAAATGTTGACCACCCAGAAATGACAAATTATTATCTCATTTAAATGGTGAGAGTTTTCTTGATGTACTTAAAAAAAGGTTGGTATCACCATTATTTCATTGTTGAATATTTATCAATAAATAGTTTTTGTTCAATTATTTTGTATTCCCTATTTGATGCTCTATATAGGGAGAGAAGTATAACTACAAGAGAATTTATGAACGAGTTGTCTAGATGATAGGGAGGTAAAAACATATTTGATAGTTGAATTATAAATTTCAATCTATTCAACAACACATTAAAGCTACAAATATGCATCACGATATCTATGTTTTTAATTATCAATGAGAATTAAATAATGATGTTGGAGGGAATTTGTTCCTTTAAATTAAACCCTATAAGAGAGTCATAATGTTACAAATTAAATGAAATATTATACATTAGTAGAATCCCATTTTAAATCCATTATTATAGAGGCATGTTTTTCTATTTACTAGAACATCCTCCAAACCATAATCAAATGCATGATGTATCCATTGTTTCTCGCTTGAGAAAGTAAATATCGGTTCCATCACATGTATTGAATCTATAATTTGTAAAAAATGATCAGTTAATCTCTTATTAAGGTGAACTAGTAATGATATTGGGAGATGGAGAAATTTTCCGAAGGAAAAAACAACACAACATGATAATGTATTTTAAAAATGATTAGTATCAAGTTTAAAAATATAACCTAAAGATTAATTTAAATATTATTACCCTCATTAATTCATATCCAATGAAATGATTTAAACATTAATTTACTAAATATATAATTGGATATTACTATAATGAAATATAATTTTTCATATACAAAAAATTATCACACTACGAACCTTCATTTTTTTAATTATTTTAATTATTTATTTACAATTTTTTATCATAGGATTAGGAGATATAATTATTTTTGTAAAAAAATTAATATTAAAAACATGATATATTTTTTTGGCTACATGGTTGGATATAATATATTGTAGGCTTATTAAAGAGGATGTTCGATGTTAGGGAAGAGTTTTATAAACCATGAAACAAAACCATTCGGGTTACTATGATCGATAGTGATCATCACACTGTCGGAAAATTTTTTCTTCACCTTTTATCTATACATTGTACCAAATTATAGTATTCAAATATTATATTTTTATAAAATTTACCCTATTTTATTTGACTACCATTTTTAGTCTCCTCCATTCAATTTTCTCAAATGATGTTCTCTATAACTAGGCTTCCTTAAGATCATGCCTCCCCACATCGATCAACATAGTTCAACACTAAATCATTCATTAATTTGATATTCTAATAAAATATGTTATTATTTATTCCCCCATATATTATAATTCTTATTTATTAATCACCAGTCTTTCAATTACCTTAATTTTTCATGTGTGAGATGAAACGAATGGTATAGGGTTTTCTGGTTTTATATTTCCTCTTCCGATATTGGTTTCCATCGATATATGGGATGATGTCAGGATGTTATTATTTATTTTGTTGAAGAATTAAATTTTATGGTTGTATTGGTGTTAGGTTTTCCACATGAACAACACTTTAGTTTTTAGAAAAATTGATTTCAATGAATTCATATTAATTGCCTTGATATCTAATGATTTTTATGGATGATCTATAAATTTTAATGGATGGAATTATATTTCAACTAAATTCTTCATGGCACACCCCTTTTATTAACTATTATCTTGAATGATATTTTCTAATATATAATAAGAATATATTTTATATGGGTTATTAAGTGAAATTTGGTATTTATGTGGATGAATTTATATGTTAAACTCATAAAACATGGTAAAAATTTCATCATAATATTTTCCATACATAAACTGATTAATGTGGACATGTATATAGATACTTTAATTAACTTATTAGCACAAGGATTTAAAGATACGAATGATTATTTGAGTTGTACATATATATATAGTTGTTTCTAAGTATAAAATATTGATTTTGGATCTCTATTATATAAAAGACATTTTTTAGTGTCACATAAGAGATGGGGTTATTTAAATTATATTTGAACAGTTAAATAGTACTATAATATAATAATGTCTACGTAGAATGATTTATTTATATTTTAATGGATACAAAAGGGTATTTTAAATATTGAAATAAATTTCACTATTGTTTGTTGTACAATTCATAGATGAATCATGATTATTCTTAAATAAATCCCTTTGTTTTTTATGGACACAATTTAATATAAAAATAGTATATGTGAAAAAGGTTTTATTCAAATTGAAATGTCATAGGGGAAATATATTTCTTATTATGGATTACAATAACATGTACACTATAAATTGGAATACACTACCTAGACATGATTTCGTTAAAATATAAAATAAACAACCATTATGTGATATGTTTGGTTTCCAATGGGACATTGTCTTTGACCTCCCCAATGAATTTTGTATAGGAAAAATTATGAATGGATTTATCCAAATGAGTATATATATTATGGGATGAAATGAAACAGACATATTTTTATAAGGGTTTTTCAAGGATCATTTTATGGAATATGTTGTAACAAAAATTTCCCTATCACGAGAATGGTTAAGGAATGCATTCATGGTCTATTGTGAATATGAGTCATATGACCAAAACATCCTATAAATTAGATTATTCATTTTTATAAGATCCTTTTGAAATATATGGAATTAAAAATGATTTTTATTTGAAATGGATCCTTTAAAAATTTGTCAAATCCTTCCCATAAAATCAACAATGGATACATTAAGGGTCTTGGAGTACTGTGGGAATGTGTGACGAATTGTTCGTAACCTCTAAAAATACCTTTCTCGGACATAGAGAGGCATTCCCCATCATGAAACTCTTACAACATTGTGTACACCTAAAACATTAAAAAAATCATAAAAATACCCCCTTAAGTCTAAATTTTTATAAAAAATAGGCGATAATTGGAATTCTAAAATCCATCCGTGTTTGTTATACTATTGAGAATCCGAAAACAATTGAAAATGGATCACCCATTAAACTTGATCTTTATGAAACCACCTTTATTTTTTTTATCTAGAACCTCTATCCCCATCTTAATATTCCTTTTATGATGGATTATACATATCACGAATGAAGAAGGCCTTCCAAGGAACACAAGGCTTCACAAATCAATCTCCCTTCCCAAGGAACATCTCTTAGGGATCATGAGATCATCTTGAGAGAGGTTAAGCATTATTTTTTATCATGAAGACATATACCATAGTGGTTACCTTCAATCCTTGATTTAACAAACATAAAAACCTCCAATCATCATGGATGATCTCTCCTTTTATTCACTATGGATCCACCTTTCTAATAACATCACATTGTGAATGTTGATTTCTCAAGATCCCCACGGTAATCCAAAACAGCTTTAGCAACACCTCAAGCCCACATGAATCAAATACCACACATTATTCTGTCAACATAATACACATTATGTAGGATCAAGTCTCACACTTTAATTTTGATTCTGTGAATAGGTTTTATAAATAGTTTTTATTCAAATCATAGGGATCATAATGGTCATGACTGACCACTCCTCCACAATAGTGGCAACTATATGCCCCTATAGAAGGGTCATGTGTTGTGGTACCAAAAACCAAAGGTTTATTGAGTGAGTTCCCTCCCATTCGACCTAAATGATATTAAACAACCCAATCCCACATCATATTCATCTGATGTTGTGTTTCAATACAACATTGTCATTTCATGTTATAAAACTATATCCTTACCCTATGCAATTAGTAGGGGTTCACCATGTATGATCATCATGGGATGTAACATTCTCTCCCACCATATTATAAGAGTTACTTTGATGGATTATCAATAATTAATCCACAAATTTTCACCTCAATAGGAATACTCTTTGGATGTTTATCATATATCTATAAACCACACACCAATACTCCATAATTCTCCTTTTGTAACATGAGTGTTCATAACCCATGATATTAAACTTCATAGATTGGTCAGGTCAAATGATATTATATTTGGGAATAAATTACAAGTTTTTAATACCTATATTTAAATTAAGCTATATATGATTCCTCCTTTAGGTTCAATCCCAACAGTGGTAAGATCATTGTGTTCTCTCTAAGGGACATACATCTGGAATCCGCCACCATGGGGTGTACATGACCACTGAAAAAGTGCTACGTGTGATATCTCCCCTCCTAGAGACACACCTCCCCGATCAACTACTATGTCGTGTTCTGATACATTGGTAATAATATCATATGTGAATCATACCTTTTAGGGGCACCTCTCCCATATCCACATCCTTGTGGGGTTCTAATCCAATGGTAAACATTCAGGTGTGACATTTTCTCTCCTAGGGATAGACCACCAGAATTATCTCGAGAGGACATTTTGATCAATTTATTGAGGTATAGAATCCTCCATACAAGGAATCAAACTCCTATATCCAAATCAATGAGTATTCTAATCCCTTAATTCAGTAACCTCCTCATGGGATATTCAAATCCAACATTCCGAGATTCAACTCATGGTATTTGTAAGTTCTTCTTTTTTTTAAATCCTCCCATATATGGTAGCACCTATAAGATCCACCTCAGTGGTAATTCTAATCAATGAATCACAGATCATTCTCAATGGGAATTCTGATCCAGCCAACCCAGATTCCCCCCATGGGGCCTTCTAATCCATCAGTTTGTATATGATATCATCAATCCAAGGGAAAACCCTCTTCGATCCACCTTTACAAGGGTTTTTTTTAAACGATACCCACATCCACAAGATGTGAAAATTGATCCCTAATTAGTATGAACCAAAAATTTATATTTACCTACCAAAAATTTAGAACATTTGACATGACACCCAAATCACCCACTCCATTAAAAGAACATAGGACTCCAAAGGAAAAAAATAATGAGGAATTATACCCCATGACATTCAACCTCCGTAAAAACTTTGCATACTTTGGGTTCTATACCTATGACGCCATGTGTGAGTTGGCCACCTATGTGTAAAAATATAGGTGACTAATGTTCTCATATTCCAATCATCCCCAACGATTGCCTAAATAAACACGATGATATAAAAAAGTTGTTTACCTATCAGGTATAATGTTGAATTATATGATAATTTATTGTAATTAACTGAAATCCACATTGATATGGACCCTAGAATGATTTTGAAAAACATGAAATAACACTATTAGTGAGACCCAGACTAAAAAATACCCCCAATGAGAAATATATAGATGGAGTAAATGATATACTATCATCTTATTTCTACCATGGAGTATAAATTTCTATTGAATGTTTTGAAAGATACAATCCTTTGGAAGGTGGGAATTAGGAAAAAAAATTAAATGTCATTTCATGCTTCCTATTTCATCGCACATGAGGGCCCCAAAAAATGAGTATGAATCATGAATTGTGTTGCTTATGTGAAACTATTATTTTTAGCCATAGGGGATAGTAACCCGGAGTAATAAAAATATTTTCATGTCACTGGATTCCAACATCGAGTTCCATAACTCACTAGGAAAATGGTGGACCATTAATTGATCTCACTAGATAATAGGGGTTCTTATAAATTGGGGATCCTCAGTTAGAGACATAATTTGAATGGATCCCTCTCAGACTTTAGAATGTTGGATGATGTTTAGGAATTGGAGATCATGTCCATTGTTACTATACTGATTGAAAAAAATACACCTTCTTAATCATTTTACTGCTATGGGAAATCACCCACCCAGTGCCTTTAGACAATGGGAATGTATTAGTAGTTATGTAGTGATCCAAAAAAACAATACAACTTCGATAAATTCCTCTATGAACTCATTTAATGGGATCAGATACCTTTTCTTGCCTTATATAATCTTCCATATGATGGATATCAATACCCTAGTGCAATGATAAAAACAAGAGGGGGTTATTCCCATAAGGTATATAGACCACTAGGACATAGAGGAATCATTCCTTCATCAACACCACCACGAATAAGGATCATTCTATGATAAATAACCTCTGCCCACTTTGAGAGTTTGTCCCTATAGTGATCTTATGACTCGCTCACCTACACTGGTGAGGATGGGGATGCCCGAATCACCCTCGCAGCTAATAATATCTTATTTTCACTCAATATGCATCCCAAAATATTGTTTCAATGACATAAACTACTGGTCCAATGGGTCAATGAACATATGTAAATTAACTTCTCTTTAAAAGCCCCAATTCGAAGCAACTGACACCAATGTTTGGGGTAGGCCCATTAAAATTTATGATATGATGATCTGTATTACATGGGTTTAGTGGACCATACCACTACAAGTTCATCCCATTGAACCTATATATATGATAACTGGGGTTCATTGTTCATAGATTGGGTTATATAACATTATCTCTTCATAGGTGTCAAAGATGGACCTTATAATCACTGATATGATAAAAAAATATTTTAGTCTAACCCATAACAATGAGATGAAATTGGGAGACCTCTTATAAACCATTACTAACCAAAGATTAGGTTCTCTAGTTTCCCCCAATAGATTGTATAGAGGCCCTTTGTTCTCACATTTAAAATTAGAGTCCACCCCTACTTTATCAACAACCAGTGTCGAGGCCTTATCCACACTCTTGGTCCTCATCATGGAGGACCTTCAAATGATTGTTGCAACCAAGATGAAGGTCATGCAAATGCGCTGCCCAACAAATGTGGAGCCCCTCTACATGATAATGTGTTATCATAGCCTGAATAACCATCTTGTAGAAGAGGAGATAACACCAATCATATATGTTGAAATCATGGTGAACATATGTTGACATCATACTCATCAACATAAATGATTTTCATGGAACAGATGCCTTGGTAATGAAATCTCAACCCTGATAAAAAGAGTCACAGGAAGGATCCCATATTGTGAGATTAACAATCTATGAGGATGAGATATACCAGAACCTTGTATCCCACTATAGATACATTAAAGGGGAGGTATTTATTGTCACTTTCTTGGGGATCAAAATACAACCATATTTCCCACCACCAGTTTCCCTCCAATCTTCTTCTACATAACTTTTGGATATCTAAAATGGTTAGGGTTGTATTTTAAAAATGGTTATAACCTTGTTGAGCCATATATAAGTGATCTATCCCTCAAACACAAGTCAGTGGTAAATATTAAACCATAGAGGGATGTGATGATGTGGTTGGTATCACCCCTAATGGAATTGATGGGGTGCAGGGAACAAATGCCTCATGTAGTGGGTCCACTATAGGCAAAAAAATAATCCAAAATTATCCAAAATGGTCCCCAAACCCATATCCAATACTAGATCAATAGTTATTTTGGACAAACCATATCACGACACTTCCTCTTAACAAGAGGGATTAATAGATGATGATGGACAATGCTAAGTGTTAGTTGTATTCTAGAACCCTATGAGTCCCAACATTTACATCCTGAAATCCATTAATGAGTGGTAGTCCACATATTTCTTCCAAATCATCTAGGGGTTCTTCACATCCACTTTGATAATCAATTAGACTACCTTGGAATCCTGGTTAACCTCTAGGACATCGATCAACAATGACAAAATATTGAGTTTATAGAACTCCCAAAGGATTATTTACCAACATCAACTGGATATAACTAGTTCTTCAAATATAGTGTCATCAAGTGCTTATTGTGCTCTGTAAGATCAAATAATTGGAGTATCATCATATATATATGAAGTGTTTTTGATAGTATGCTTCTATCCATTTAATAATTTTTTTGTTATAGCCTAACCAACCAGATGATGATGGGGGTGCCCTTTAGTGTACTATTATGGTAAACATGGTTATCCCATGTTTGCAACATTATTAGGAAAAAATAAATATAATTATTGTTGAGCCCTCTGGGAAACTTAGTTGAAATTATATTTTGATAATCCCAACTATGCTCAATCATATTTTAACTATGCTCAATTATATTTTGATAATCACAATTATGTTCATGTATAGTTTGATAGTTCCTATATTAATTAATGAGCAATTACTTATTTCATTATTTATGTACATCATTCACATATTCATTTATTATATTATTTATATTATATTCAAAATATGGTTACTGGATGAATATATATTCTAACTTAAGTCATTCTACCAATAGAATGCTTAAACAGGTGAAAGGTCACCAGTATGCAAGTCTACTGATACACGGAAGGTTACTGATATACTAAGCATACTGATATAAGAAGGTTACCATCAGACAAGCCTACCGATACGTAAAGGTTACCGATACAGGAAGGTCACTGTTACATCGAGTCTACCAAAACGTTAAGGTCACTGTTACATCGAGTCTACCGAAACGTAAAGGTCACCGTTACGTCGAGTCTACTGATACGTGAAGGTCGCCGATACATCACTGATACAGACAAGTCTTCCGCTACCAATGCAATCAAGTCTACCGACAGAAAGCGTACAGTTACAAATGAAGTCTACCGATAGAAGGGTTACCGATGGAAAGGATACAGATACACAAGAAGCTACCGATACACAGACCTAACGATAAACAAGGTTACTGGTATCCAAAGCTACCATTCCAGAGACAGAACCCGATGCTGCTTTAATTTCTTTATCATTATTTAATCTAACAATTGGTCATATCAGGTATATTTTAATACACTGACATTTATTTAATGTGTGTTGTTGGATGTTAGGGAACCGTACCTCGTACCTGCAAAACTGAAATCATGTCTTTCTGGAGCTCGTGCTTTAAATAAGAGATGATCCTGCGGCTAATAGTGGTGGTTCAAAAAAGAAAAATAAGAGTGTGAAAAAAATAAGAAGGGTGTGCATGAAAAGAGACGAATGAACTTACACGAAGAGCATATACATTCCTGCATACCTGTGAAGATCTGAGAACGCGAATGAGAACATCCACACAAGAACATCATCGAATACGTTCTTCTCTGTCTCTACACCTGGAAGTCAAGGAAGCAGATGATACTCTATTTTCCAGGCTAAAACCAGAAGAGGACTCATGAACCAATTCTGATCAATACAAAGGAGTCCATAGCTGCACTGCAATCGCTAGAGCCATTATAAACTCTACACCTTTGCCTCTATGATATAATATTTACATATTGAGCAGTGTGTGTCATCTGTTGTATTTTACACACACACTTTCTCATGTACTTTAACTGGAGGATCTATAAATCCCCAACCAAACGCTTTTGTTTCCCACTGGGATAGTGGTAGAGGTTGTGTGTGACCTGTACATCTGGTGCTGCTGTTTTTATTCACACGGATAACAGTGGTAGAGGTCTTGGACCAGGAAAATTATATACTGTTGTAAACCCCAATATAGGATGTAGATAACTTCTATATAAAGTTTTGAGGTGACTAAGTCTCAGCTTGAAACTGAACCTCTTAGATAAATCTACGGTTCTTGTTTATTTTCAATGTTTTTTATTATTCCACTACAAGATACTTTAAATCCAAAACTGTTTTAAAGTCACTTTGATAATTAAACTTGCAAGTGTTTATATTAGTTTTAAATCAGTATGTTAGTATCAAAAGTTAATTAATTATTCTAATTTGATTAACTGGGAAATAATCAATCATTTGAGATCTTAATAGAACCATTATTTTGATATAAATTCACTACAGTTTAATTCTGTGTTTTATTTGTAGGATTTTTAGAAAATGATTTTAAACAAGAATTTTAGAAGGAACTCAATTCACCTCCTCTTGAGTGTCCAATCCGACCAAAATTTGGTATCAGTGGAATTAAAATATTTTCTAATGTACTCTATTTTTCAATTGTTATTTTAGATGTATTTTAACGATCTTAAAATTTCTGTTACTTCTAAATTTTTATCTCTTTAAAATTTTTGTTTCAACATAGTTATAATGGATAATAGACTAGAGGGTGCGGCTACTAACATTCCACCATTCTTCAATGGTACAAACTATGATAACTGGAAACTAAAAATGAAAATTCATTTAGAAAGCATAGGTTTTGTTATATGGACTGCCATAGAATCAGAATATAAACTTCCCACTACGGCTAGATCCAAATGGGATGAACCTATAAAGACTGCTTACAATAATAATTGTAAATCCATGAATTCCCTGTACTGTGCTTTAGGAGATGAAGAGTTTAACAGAATTTATGCTTGTAAAACTTCTTTTGAAATTTGGGATACCGTAGTTGTTTCTCATGAAGGAAACAACCAATGTTAAAGAAATGAGATTAAATACTTATACTATTAAATATGATAATTTTAAAATGAAGACTGATGAACCCATTTTTGATATGTATCTCAGTTTTATTGAGATAGTCAATACAATGAATTCAATTGGAATGGTTTTTCCAGCAAAGGATCAAATTATGAGGATTCTGAGATGTTTACCAGACAGATCGAGAGGCACATCTTTTTCTATTAGAGAGTCGTGTGACATTGCTGCTTTCCTTGTCAAAGGACTCATTGGTAATATTATGATGTGTGAGGAAGACCTCAAGGTGAATAAAGAGGAAGATGGTGAACCTAAGAGAAAATCGGTTGCTTTCAAGACTACTACATCAAACAGAAAAGACAAAGATAAAGCTCAACTACCTACTGACAGTTCAACTAGTGAAAATTCAGACTCTGATAGTGATGCTGAAGTGGCTCAGATAGCCATAAGATTTAAGAAATTTTATAGGAAGAATAAATTCTTCAGAAAATCAAATTACAAAGGAACGTATGACAATAAGGGACATTGGAAGAAGGATTGGAAAAATCCAGATAAAAGTGATGAAGTTGTCTGCTATGAGTGAAAAAGAAAAGGACATATAAAAGCAGACTGTCCAAAGCTGAAGTACAAAAAGAATTATGAATACAAGGACAATAAGTATAAGAAATCCATGAAGGATACCTGGAGTGCTTCTGATGATATCTCTAGTGAGTCTGAAATTTCTGAAACTGAACTCAGAAATAAGTCAAATATATGTTTCATGACATACACATCTGAGGTAACATCTGAAACTCCGGCTTTAAATACATATTATTTTGGAGATGATTCTGACTCAAAAAACATGTCAAAAGCTGAACTGTTTGAATATTGTGATATGTTAGAAGAAACCTGTAATGAGCTGATAGACAAATACAAAGGTTTAAAGAAATAGTATGCTTTAACTCTTAAACATAAATCTGATCATGATATTGAAATAGAAAAGAATGTTCAGTTGCTTAAAGAGAATGTTGAACTAAAATTATATAATGTGAAACTTAAGAAAGACTTAGAAAAGTTTACAAATGGTAAAGATACTCATACTCAAATGCTTGGTAAGCAAATAGGACCTAGATACACTACTGGTATAGGATACCAACCAGGACAGAGTAAATTTACCAAAACAAAATTCATTCCTAAATCTGGACAGAATACTGCTAGTTCTAGTTATGGACATTTATATACTTCAACTAGTTATATTCATAGTTACGGATCTCATAAAGATTACCTTTATAAATCTATTGATTCTAAAAATTTTATGAGACCCATAAGACAAATTCGGGTACCTAAAGTTTTGTTGGCTAACCTGTCTGGACCCAAGAAAATCTGGGTACCAAAATCATTTCCAATCTAAATCTATTTTGTAGGGAACTTGCTTAAAGAGATCCTGTAGAAAGACCTGGTTCTGGGACAGTGGATGTTCAAGACATATGTTAGGAGACTACTCATGCTTTAAATGCTTAGTCAGAGTTGATGGAGGTTTTTTCACTTTTGGTGATAATTCTAAGGGGAAAATCATTGGCTTAGGCCAGATTGGTAACACTGACTCCGTGTTAATTTCTAATGTTCTATTTGTTGATGGGCTTAGGTATAATTTACTAAGTATTTCTCATTTATTTTATGATGGTTTTAATGTTAAATTTGAAAATGATTCTTGCAATGTTTTTAATTCAAAAAATGTTTTAGTATTTTCTGCCTTAAGAAATTAAAATGATTATGTTGTTGATCTGAATTCTTTAGCTAAGCAGAATATTACTTGTTTAAATGCTTTACATAAAGAGTCTTGGCATTGAAAAATAAGATTAGGACATTGCAATATACATTCACTTAGAAAACGTACTAGGAAGAACTTAGTTAGAGACCTACCAAAACATGAATTCCCAGTAGATAATGTTTGTAATCCCAGTCTACAGGGAAAACAACATAATGTTTCTTTAAAATCAAAGAAAGAAGTGTCAACTTCTCAACCTCTCTAGTTGGTTCAAATAGATTTGTTTGGACCTTCTAGAGTTTCTAGTTTAAATGAGAAGCCCTAGGTCTATGTTCTAGTAGATGACTATTCTTGGTATACTAGGGTATATTTTCTAGCTCACAAGAGTGAGGCCTGTTCTTACTTTGTTAAATATTCCAAGTCTGTAGAGAACTGTAGTGGACTTAAGATCAAATCCTTGAGAAGTGATCATGGTCGTGAGTTTGAAAATAATGAGTTTGAATCCTACTGCTCACACAATGGCTATAGTCACAATTTTTCTTCCCCTAGAACACCTCAACAAAATGGTGTAGTAGAAAGGAGAAATAAAACCCTTCATGAAATTGCCAGAACCATGCTCAATGAGTATGACCTACCTATTTATTTTTGGGCTGAAGATGTCAATAAAACTTGTTATATTATCAATAGAGTCGTCATCAGACCTGTTCTAAAGAAGAACCCTTATGAGTTGTGGAACCATAGGAAACCTAAGGTTAACTGTTTCAGTGTTTTTGGTTGCAAAGTCTTTATTCTCAATACAAAAGACAATATTGACACGTTTTCATCCAAGAGTGATGAAGGAATTTTCCTAGGTTACTCTACTTCTAGTAAAGCATATGGAGTTTTCAATAAGAGAACCAAATGTGTGGAGGAATCTGTTTACATCAAATTTGATGAAACAGATCCCCATGAACCTAAGAACTCTTTTGAAAATCTTGAAGATGATCTCTCTGTTTAGAACCTTAATGATAAAGACAGTGAACCCATAGTTAAAACATCCAGTTCTGGAAATTTTCCAGAACCTGCTTCTGTTGACTCCCAAACTGTTGATGAACCTGAAATCTCTAGTCCTACTTTTTTGAGACCAACTAGTATTCTAAAGAACTATCCTTTAGATGATATTGTGGGTAATCTAGATTGTGGAACACAGACTAGAGCTTCTTTAAGAAATCAGGTTGAACATAAATCTTTTCTTTCATAGTTAGTACCTAAAAATATCAATGATTCTATCAATGATGAATTTTGGGTAATAAATATGCTAGAAGAACTAAATCAATTTGAATGAAATAAAGTCTGGGAATTAGTAGAAATACCTAAAGACACCTTGACCATAGGCACATAGTGGGTGTTTAGAAACAAAGTTGATGAATCTGGAAATATCATTAGAAATAAAGCTAGACTATTTGCAGAGGTTACAATCAAGAAGAATGAATTTACTATGAGGAAACCTTTGCACCAATAGCTAGATTAGAGGAAATTAGGATATTACTTGCTTTTTCATCACATCAAAATTTCAAGTTATATCAAATGGATGTGAAAAGTTCTTTTCTAAATGTTTTTATTGATGAAGATGTTTTTGTAGAACAACCACCTGGTTTTTCAAATCCTCGCTTCCAAAATCATGTTTTTAAACTTTTCAAAGCATTATATGGTTTAAAATAAGCTCCAAGAGCTTGGTATGAAAGACCTACAAATTTTCTTATTTCAAAAGGATTTTCAAAAGGAATTGATGATCCCACTATTTTTATAAAAAGAATTTCAAAAGATGTTTTAATAGTAAAAATCTATGTTGATGATATTATTTTTTGGTCTTCTATAAATTATTTATGTACTGATTTTTCTGAGGTTAAGAAAAATGAATTTGAAATGAGCTTAATGGGGGAGCTTAAGTATTTTCTTGGTTTTAAAAATTTTCAAACTAAAGATGGTATTATTTTAAATCAGAGTAAATACACTAAGGATTTATTAAAACCTTTTGGTTTGGATAGTATTAAGGGAAGTGATACACCTATGAGTAACACCTGTAAATTGGATATTGATGAAACTGGGAATCCAGTGGATCAAACTAATTATAGAGGTATGATTGGGATTTTACTTGATCATACTTCTAGTTGACCAGATATTATGTTTAGTTTATGTTTGTGGGATAGATTTCAAGCTAACCATAAAGAGTCACACTTACTTGCTGTTAAAATGATTTTCAAATATCTTAAAAATAGTGCTAATTTGGGATTGTTTTACCCAAATGGACAATCATTTGATTTAATATGTTATTCAAATTCCGACTTTCATGGATGCAAGTTAGATAGGAAGAGAAGATCTAGAACATTTCATTTACTTGGAATGTCCCTAGTATCATGGTGTAGTAAGAAACAGAACTCAGTTTCATTATCTACTGCTGAAGCAGAGTATATTGCTGCTGGTAGTTGCCGTACACAGATTTTGTGGATGAAACACACTTAATTGGACTATGGATTTGATTTTAACCATGTTTCAATCAATTGTGATAACACCATTGCGATCAACATCTCAAGGAATCTATTGTCTCACTCTAGAACCAAATACATTGATATTAGACACCACTTTTTAAGAGATAATTATCAAAGAGGTGATATGACTCTTGAATTTATAGGCACTGAACTCCAATTAGCCGATTTTTTCACCAAGACTTTATGTTCAGAAAGATTATGTTTCATTAGACATGAATTAGGAATGATAACTTATTCTTAAAACCGTTAGGAACCTCACCGTTAGGGAACCTCACCGTTAGGAACCACACCATTAGGGAACCTCATCGTTTGGAACCTCACTGTTAGGAACCTCACCATTAGATGAACCTCACCATTAGATGAAACTCACCATTAGGACACCTCACCGTTAGATGAACCTCACTATTAGGAACCTCAACATTAGATGAACCTCACCATTAGATGAACCTCACCGTTCGGACACCTCACCGTTAGATGAACCTCACCTTTAGGGAACCACACCGTTATGACACCCCACCGGTACATCTCTCGCACTATTTTTTAATTTTCGTATTAAGGTCGAGACATTGAATACCTTTTCTAAAATGAGATATATTTTATATGTGAATCCTAAATGATATTAAACCTGACTCTAGACGTCACTCAATCAACGCGAACCGGTTTGTTCGAATTCCTCCCACCTAAACCTCTCAAGCTCATAAAACCCTAAACCTCAGCATTGGAAATGGCCCGTGTAAAGTGACCCACAGTGGATGAAGGGAGTGATGCGTCGTAAGCTAAAAGGCATAAAGCAACAGAAGATGGTGCCATTGGAAACAGTAGAGATGCTGTTAGAATGAATCCTGTGAATCCACATTTGTCGAAGCATGAAATAGTAATAGAAAAGGAATTATGTGCAGAATTGCTGCTGGAGAGAAAATCCCTGATTCTAATAATCTTACAAGATCAAGGATGGCTCTAAGGCTTCATGAACAACAATGGACCGTATTATCCAGCCCTGATAAAATAATTCTATGAGTCTGTCAGTTTGGAGACATTAGAAGAAGAGAACAGGACATGCTCCTATGTGAATGGTAAAGAGTTTTTGTTTTCATCTGTTGAATGGGTTGAGAACCTTAGAGTTCCTCACAGTGGTGATTAGGGATTTTATTCAAAATCTGTACCTACTACTAGTGATTTTTTCAATTATGAGGATTCCTTGTTGGAGCTGACAGGAAATGGAACCCCTCGAAAGGTCATTGCTGCAGACATGGAAGGGGGGACAAATTGCTTTTCAAATTCATTCATCATGTGATTAGTCCAAGGAGAGGAGATTTTGCTACCCTCAAGTTTTAGAATATTTATCTGCTGTATCAATTAAAACATCTAGTAAAAGTGAATATTTGTAGATTACTATGATTCAGATTGAGGATATGACTATACCGAAGTCCAAGTTCAATGCTCTTTTCTTTTCCAAGCTGATTTCTATAATGTTGAAAGAAAAGGAGGTAGCTGGACCTCAAGGTGAAACAGGTGTAGTTAAAGACAACTTTTATATCACCAGGACTGTTTGTAAGTTCATGAAAGTTAGATGGAACCCTTGTAAGAAGTCTTGGGTTAATGATGAAGGTAGGATTTATGACAAATTCACTCTTGTGGATTATCCTTCTAGACCAAAGAATGTGAGGGATCCTGGTCTTGGACCAGATGAGTCAGAACCGGTCTACATTGATGATGAAGCTGAAGCTAAGGAGGAAGTGACATCAGTAGAGGAAGGAGGAGACCCAGACTTACCCCCTATTCCTGTGCATCAAGTTATTTCTTATGGAGCAGCTAGCCCGCCAAAAGAACTACCAAAGAGAGAAACTGTCTTGAAGGACAGTGATACAGAGACTACAGAAGAAGGAGAAGAAGCATGCCAGTATGTTGTCAAGGACACCTCTGAGGAGGATGATGCAACCGAATCAGATCATGATGTTAATGGAGAAAAGGAGGCTGCTGGTGAAGCAGATGATGAGGAAAATGAAGAAGAAGAGCCATGTTTGAGCCCTCTTATAGACAGTACAATCAAAATAGTGCCTGATCAGAAAGTATAAGTAGCATATGTTGTTGAGGAAGTTCTTGAGCCATCAAAGAAAATGGCTATTGAATCTACTAAAGTTGTAGAGAAAATTACAGAATTACCTCTGGAAGATCAGTTGGAAGCGATTCCTCAGGAGAGTGTTCCAAGTGAGGGGGAGAATATTGACTCAGTATTAGTGCTATATGACATTGAAAGTTTGACATCAGACCCAGGATATATGATTCTTGGAATTTCTTATGGAGATTCTGATGAGGAAGACCATCCCCAAAAGGAATCAATTACCCTACCCACTATGGCTCAAAATGTGGCAACCGAGGAGGACCTTGAGTCCTTAAAAGCTGAATTAAAAGAAGTAGTAAGGGAATCAGTGGCAGATATGAAGAAAGGTATGGTTGAAGAGAAGAAAAGCGTGGAGAAATCCCTTGAGTTATCCAGTGGATATTGTGTATCCAGTCCTGTGAAAGAAATGATGGATGAAATTAAAGTGTTCCACACTAATATTGAGAGTTGGGCAGCAGCTGTAGTTGCTTTGAGACAATTGATTGCTTCTCTGACTACCATTCATAGCTCTCAAACTCAAGTAAACTCTGTCATTCTATATATCAAAGAAGTGGTCAAGAAATTTGTGGAAGTTTTTGAGGCTTATAAGAAGTTAGTCAAAGAACATCTGAACAATCAGGATGAACTTCTTCAGAAGGTAGTTTGTAGTCTGACTCAATCCTTCAAGGAGACTGTGGCCATCTCAATGAAACCTCTTCCCTCATCTAGCTCTAGTGTGAACCTTGACCAGATCCGCTCTATTATTCAGAAATAATTGGCTAAGGCCGGTCCCAGTGGTGCATCAGATACTCAGATTCTTGATACCACTAGGGAAGTTAGTAGTTTTTTTCATGATCACCTACGGGCAGCTACTACTTCCCAAGAGGCAATCAAGAATAAGGTGGATGCTTATTTCAAGAAGGTTTATACAAAGCACCAAATGAAAAACCATTTCATTCTTTCGATTGAGAATCTGAAGTTACCTCCAGTAACCCATGCCTTCAAAGAAAAGGTTAGTAAGCTCAGGTAGCTTACTACTGCCTTGGATAAATTCATTGAGAATCCAGATGACATTGTGTCTGCAATGGATAAAGGAGGGAGTATTATTATGGATTTCAAGAATCTGCTGCTACCATTCTTACATGTGGATGCAAGACCAGTAATTGTACATCCTGCACTTCCAGCCTCTGCCTCTGGGAGTACACCTCAAATGACTCCAGTTCAAGATATTTGAAGCTTGACTCCTATGATCCCACAGAAGACCGCAAATTTCAGATCCGGAACAGTTTCAGTGGCTGACCCTCAAGTTGTTCTGTCAGCTATTCCCAGGCCTCCTACTCAATCTGAACCAAGACCTTTTTCTGATCCTAAGGGAAAGACTCAAGTTCAAGAGAAGGATTGAGTGATTCTGGATGTTTTTGATTGGACTCACTTGTATTTTATTTGAATTTATAAGTTTGTAACTCTTATAATTTAATGGAAATTTGTTGTTCTAGTCTTCAATTTTCTTGTATTTATATTCCTTCTACCCTTCTTTTTGTTAATCACAAAGGGGGAAAAATAAAGGGGGAGAAAATGAGCCTCTTGTTTTAAAGTTTTTCATGAATGGGGGAGAGAAAATCATATGGGGAGAGAAATGAGATGTAAAACAAAGGGGGATAAAGTGAAATATATTCTATGGGGATATGGGAGAAAACTAATAACAACACAAAAATTTATCATGAGAATTTTGTTTTAATTTTTTTTTTCTAAGAAATTTTTTTATTCTTTCCTCTGATACTATTTTACTTTTCTTAAATAATTTGGCAGATGTTGTGCTAGGTTGTGATTATCAAGAAGGGGGAGATTGTTGAGCCCTCTGGGAAAATTAGTTGAACATATATTTTGATAATCCCAACTATGCTCAATCATATTTTAACTATGCTCAATTATATTTTGATAATCTCAATTATATTCAAGAATAGTTTGATGGTTCCTATATTAATTAATGAGCAATTACTTATTTCATTATTTATGTACATCATGCACACATTCATTTTTTATAGTTTTTATATTATCTTCAAGGAATATGGTTACTAGATGTATATATATTCTAACTTAACTCATCCTGCCAATAGAATGCTTAAACATGCAAAAGGTCACTGGTATGCAAGTCTACCGATACGCGGAAGGTTACCGATATACTAAGCTTACCAATATAACAAGGTTATCGTCATACAAGCCTACCGATATGTAAAGGTTACCAATACGAGAAGGTCACCATTACATCGAGTCTACCGATACGTGAAGGTCACCATTACATCGAGTCTACCGATACATAAATGTCATCGTTACATCGAGTCTACCGATACGTGAAGGTCTCCGATATATCACTGATACAGACAAGTCTACCGCTACCTATGCAATCAAGTCTACCGACAGAAATCTTACCGTTACAAATGAAGTCTACTGATATAAGGGTTACCGATGGAAAGGCTACCGTTACACAAGATTCTACTGATACTCAGATCTACCGATACACAAGGCTACCGATATCCAAAGCTACAGTTCCAAAGACAGAACCCAATGCTGTTTTAATTTCTTTATCATTATTTAATATAACCAAAGGTCATATCAGGTATATTTTAATACACTGTCATTTATTTAATGTCTGTTGTTGGATGTTAGGGAACTGTAACTCGTACCTGCAAAAAGGAAATCATGTCTTGCCTGAGCTCGTGCTTTAAATAACAGATGATCCCGCTGCTAATAGTGGTGGTTCAAAAAATACAAATAAGAGTGTGACAAAAATAAAGAGGTTGTGCATGAAAAGAGACGACTGAACATACACGAAGAGAATATACATTATTGCATACCTATGAAGAGTTGAGAACGAGAACGAGAACATCCACACAAGAACTTCGTCGACTACTTTCTTCTCTGTCTCTACACCTAGAAGTCATGAAAGAAGACGACAGTTTTTTTCCAGACTAAAACCAAAAGAGGACTCAGAACCAATTCGGATCATTCCAAAGGAGTCCATAGTTGCATCGCAATCGGTAGAGTCATTCTAAACTCTACATCTTTGCCTCTGTGATTTAATATTTGCATATTGAGTTGTGTGTGTGATCTTCTGTATTTTTCACACACACTGTCTCTTGTACATTAATTGGAGGATCTGTAAATCCTCACTCAAACTCTTTTATTTCCCACTAGGATAGTGGTAGAGGTTGTGTGTGACCTGGAGATCCAGTGCTGTTGTTTTTATTCCCACAGATAACAGTGGAAGAGGTCATGGACCTTGATAGTTATATACTATTGTAAATCCCAATCCAGGGTGTGGATCACTTTTATATAAAGTTTTGAGAGGACTAATTCTCAGCTTGAGACTGAACCTCTTGGTTAAATCTGTTGTGCTTGTTTATTTTCAAAGTTTTTTTTATTCCGCTGCAAGCTACTATAAAACCAAAACAGTTTTAAAGTAACTTTTATAATTAGACTCGTAAGTGTTTATATTAGTTGTAAATCAGTAAGTTAGTTTCAAATGTTAATCAATTCTTCTGATTTGATTAACTGGGAAATAATCAATCCTTTGAGAACCAAACAGAACATTTATTTTGATATAAATTCACTACAGTTTAATTCTGTGTTTTATTTGGGGGGTCTTTAGACAAAGTTTTTAAACATGAATTTTAATTGGAACTCAATTCACCCCCTCTTCAGTGTCCACTCTGACCAAAAATTATAGAGCATGTTGGTGAAATGAAAGTATGGTCCATTTGAACCCTACAAGTTTTAATTGAATATAGATACATTTTCAACTATATCCTTTATACTTCAGTATCATAACGAGAAAAAGGATCATCGATCAGTCCATTTATGAATAATGCACAAATTAAAACACTTCTCTGTTGGATAATATTTCACCTCTAATAGAGAAACAATTTTTCATTGACCAGTTCCCCTACTAAGGTCAATAATAACTCTCATCCATAATGAGAAAAATAAGGGATATATGGAAATCATATGAGGTATGAGTCCAGAAAACTGCCCAAGTAGTGACATTATCCTATTTCGGACCTTGGGAGAACTTCTATATGAGATGCATATCCTTATTATTGAGTTTATGTGCATTTAAAAACATATTTGGTAATAGATTATAATCAATATATAGACCCCATCCTATATTATTTTACATCCAACTTCTCTGCACAACTCTAGGACATATAGATGTGACTGGTAGTGATCTTTCATGACTGAATGTTGTACCTAATATTGGTGGGTGGGATGCAAACACTTCCATTTAATGAAAACCCTATATTTTCCACATTAAATGGGGATGGGGAAAACAAAATAATTTATCCCTTGATATATAATAATGTAAACTCATCATAGAACTCCATAGATGAACAAGATCGCTAAGTTTCCAGGAATAATCCGCATATTAGAAGGAAATGAATTCCTTAGGTATGCCTTGCTACCAATAAGGCATGTCACTAGATGGGAAGTCCTTCATAGGATGTTCCTAAATCTGTTCATATACAAAATATGTAATAAAACTATTATTAACTCATCTAGTGTAATAAAAATCAAAATGAGTGAGTTGTAAGATTTTTCAGCCACATGAAAGGCCTCACGTATTCACTTGGCATGACAATGACACAAGATAATATTATAAATATGTTTATAAGTAATGATAAGATGATCATTGTCCCTATCATAATCAAAGAAATTATAACATGTGTGTTCTGTAAATTATTTTATAAGACCCAGTTCTTGGAGGAATCCCTGATGTAGGCTAAATAGTTATGACCAACAACAATTATTAATCTTCTGAGATGTTATACCAATGTATGGACAACCTCCACAATATAGGTATATTATTTTGAACCATTTTACTTTTCTTCACCTTTCCCTAAAGAGAATCATCCGGGGTAGATTCCATATGAAGATTCTCCTCACCCATTATAGAACTATCAGGCTCCAACTCAGCATGAAAAAATCTATTATATGATATAATGTGGCGTGAGCCCCTCGACAAGCTCTATCCCCTCATTAATTAAATTCTACCAGATCACTGTTCCTAGACATAAGTAACTATAAATATTCTTTCAAAAATTATCATGTCCTAGGTTATTTCATTTTTAACCAAGTGAAGGTGATAATAAATCATCCAGAGTGTAGAAGGGCCCAATAATCAAAGCACATTGATAACCCAAACAATTTCTCCGACCACATGATTATTTAGAATACCATTAAATCGTCATGTCTTCATGGATTGGATATAGGGCCATTTGGTCATGGGTTTTTCATGTTAGGTGGTGTTATAAGATATTTAACAAATATGTATACAGATTTTTACAATTACAGTGAGGGTTTAGGTGAATGGAAGTTGGTTTCCTATCATGGGACCAGGAAGTATCCTGAATGGTTGGGTTGTAGAGAAGAAGGTTATGCATATAGTGTCATCTATTCTCACATTGGTCATCCCAATACTCACATGGTCATTGTGCCTTCCTAATTTACTACTTCATAATCTATGTTATAACCAATAAATTCCCAAATGTGCATGCATCGAATGTGTATGGGAAACAAAATTACCCTTTGGGTGCCATATATAGCCTGTAATCTTAGTTATTTCATGCCTATTGATTTATAAATTTTCACGATTTTCATCCCACCATTGGAGGTCCCATATAATGATGTGCATGTGAATTTCAATTTTAATTATATCAAGTTGTAAGACTAATTAAAACTACCTGACAATAGGGAATTCTCCAATAATACATTGGGAACCTTCGACCAACACCATCAAAGGAAAGGTCAAGGACATGTGAAAAGATAGATTTCTCAATCTAGGACTTCAAACTAAATCAAGCATGATACTAATCCTCAGAAGCAGGTTTTTGTATATTTTAGAAGGAATAGTCAACCCAACCCTCCCTGTCGGATATACTTATGTATATAACCTTGTAAACCAATCAAACACATCATCCAGTGATGAATTTATTTTATAATTGATAATATATTCTATGAACATGTTGTGGTTATCTAAATCTTGATAGAGACAACACTCAATCATCCAATAGTCTATTTATAGTCCTTTAGAGCAAGTCATATAGTCATAAGAATAGTATTCCTAGTATCATACATAACACACTTGTACAATTGGAATAACCATTGTTACCTCATTAATAGAAAGACACCATAGTGGTTGTAACAGTAATTATTTCGTAGAAATATAAATTTTTGAACCATATCCATTTCATACCTTCAATATTACCAATTCTAGAGGGACTCCTCTTCTTGAAAGAAATGTGTGATGACACCAATAAATCATTCATAAAACCTCTATATTTTAGAAGTAGAGATAGCTTCTGTAGATCCCTACAATGTAGTGAGGGCTATGAAAGGTGAATTCAAATTTTTCATCTCATTATATGGCATTGATGAGGGAACCCTCATGTGGGTGAAATACAACTGTTTTACTTCATAGACTAGATTTCCACATATTCCTATACAACATCGAACTGTGTAGTAACATAATCGCCCACACCTATGATGTACCATGGTATTTTTCCCTAGGTCCTCATCACATGACATTCCCATATGTTTAATAGAAACAAAGGAATTTATAGAATCCAACCATCCACCATTGAATGAACATTAGGAATTAGCACAAGGGTCACTATCTTGATGGTATTATCTTAATATCTTATGTATCCATGGTTATACAAAGGAAGTAACCCCACTATTTAGATGTTGTATCCTCTTAAGAACACACCTTTGATCCCCCAAAATCATGTGTATTGGAAGAAATATCTCATCCTTCTAATTATACTTCATAAAATGATAAATATAATTTCAAATATGTGACAACCATATTTGAATAGGGTGTCTTCACAACCATATATGGGCTTATTTAGGAGAATATGGGTTCCAAAGAAAATCTGAGGCCAATACTAATTAGTGCCTCACAGCCTACAGAGGAGAAACTGTAGTATGTGGCTTCCCTAAAGAATCATCACAATTAATACTACTAATGTTATTAATAGATGCTCATACTAGATCCTCTGGTCATTATCCACCATATTGGTGTCCTAGGGATTCATCGTGGGTTCATTATACCACTCAAAAAATTCTCCATTCTCTGAGTGTAATGGTTGATGCCATAATATACAATCATTTCAATAACAATGTCATTATGGGAGTCCAGTACTCTATGTTGATAGCTACGATAATCAATGTAAAGAATAAGAATGAGAATGAAAAGTTTGTATTGACTTCTTGGAACTCAAATGCTATTGATCCAAGGATTATTTTACCCCTTCGATGATAAAGAAATTAATATATGCTACAACGGAGTTTGAAGACCTCTCCAATATGGTTGGGTACTCTGGGTATAATCAAATCTAGATGGCCCCTTAGGACATGAAGTCTAATTCTTTCCGGGAACCAAAAGTGTTATTCTACTATCAGGTGATTTTGTTAGATATGAGGAATGACGGAGCCACATATCTGTGGTCCATGCACGAAATCATCAAACTGATTCTTATAATATTATTGGAATCCTATGCGGATGACATTGTGGCCTAATATCACCAGAATCTGGTCAATCATAATGTCCTTGAGAATGTGTCTGGATTCCACCAATCCCAACATTTGAAGATAAACCCCTTGAATCATTCATTTAGAGATACCTGGAAAAAGATTCTATATTCTACCTCATATATTGTGGAACTAATATCAACCTAGAGACGATAAAATCCATTAGCCAAATTCCTAGTAGAAGAAACCTCATAGTGCTTTAAGTCCTCCAAGGATACATGGACTATATACACATATTCATTATTAACCAAGATAAAAAGCATCATCCATTTTCAAGGGTCAGGAATAAATTATAGTGGGATGTGAAATTAAATACTTCCTTTAAAAAGGTCATGCAGTATGTTCTATATCCCCTTGTTCGGTTGCCTCCCATCTTAGGGAATCATCTGGTCCTCTATGTGACTACCAACAAATGGTCTTATGGAGCCCACGTTGTCCATAGAAACCATGATGGTATATATGACATTTTATAATATCTCATTCTTATGCTCCTTAACATGGAGACTACATGATTCCCATTCTTGAAGATTTTCCTCACACTATTTAATTCAGTGCAATATGTTTTTCATTATTTCATGAATCCTGAGATATAGATGCTGTGATGAGTATACCAACTAATTTATATCATATTAATCCAATGTTGAATAGATTAATAGAATAATGTGAAGTTATCCTTTAGCATTTCGACATCCTATTTAGTCCATTGAATGTTTGTAAGGGATACGGGTTGGATGAATTCCCAACTTCTCATCTAGGTCTTGATGAATTTCCCTTGGATTTTGATTTACCAAAAAATTTCATCCTCTATGTGGATCATGAAATACCATATTGTAAGATTCACTTTGATGGTACCTCCTGAAGCTCAATTGGTATGAATCTCAATGAACCCATACTCAATAGAGTTTGTCTATGGATAATATTCCTCACCCATGCATAGTCCATCCTACCATACTCATTGTTTTTATTATAAGGTTTCACTAACATTGAGGAGGAGTATCAGGCCCTCAATAACAGTCTTGAGATGTCCCTCATGAATGATTTCAGATGATTTAATGTGATATGGGACTTTGAGCTTGTCATAAAATAGCATAATGGTGACTATATCAGCATAAATCCAGATCTTGTGCCCTGACTAGAGTGCAGATTATATATAATGGACTAGTTAACTTCTCATGAAAATTTGAATCACATACATATGGTCTTGACTGGTCGAGTTGATTCCTTGTTAATCTAAATGGATCCATTATAGGGCCAGACCATGTTGACCAAATAAATCACATGTAACAGTAGATTTTCATTATTACAATAATTTCATATAATAATGAATGAAATATTGTAAGCCATATGGAAAATGGTGGTTATACAACATGACCCTCAGGGCCCTCCTCAAAGTGGTGAATACTTAATTGGAATACTCCATTATTCGAGTATCTATATTAGTATATTCTCCAACTGGACTAAGATGAGCGTGAGTGGTTCTACCAGCATGTTGGGTAGTTCACCATCCTGAGATGGATAAGAATCAAATTGGCATTATGTATAGTTTTTTTTAAGTATTTATCCACCATTTCATCCAAATAGATTATATTCACTTATATAAGAATATGTCCCATTGGGTCTAATGTTTCCCATCACGAAATATTGAAGCTCTACCACCAAATTCAAAAGCTAGGTTACTTCTGTCCCTATATGGTCCACAACCGCATCATGTATTCCCAGAGGTGTAATTAATTTCTGGTCTATACCAGCATTATGCATCTACCATTATAGAATCTACACGCCACCATGTATTGGTATCCCTTTGTTGTGTGTGAACTTGATGATGTCGGAAAGTACCATTCGGTGATAGCTTACCGATGTAGGTTCTTTTTGACCATGACTGGTTTCTTCTCCATGTAGAAAGAAGATATTATTCTCAAAGATTTCAAGGCCCAATCCATAATCAATTTCTAGATCTACCACTTTATCTATCAATTTGTATTTCCACGTGCTCTTCTCATAGGATATGGAACCAATTACCAATATATTGAGCTAAATAGATTTTACATCAAGTACCATATCCTTTCTAACCATACTTCTATGCATCACAAAAAGACAAATTGTAAGATAGATTAATTTAGTAAGACATTCTGTTACAGTTTTCCAATGATATTTTGAACAAATATAAAAACATTCCCAAATAATATCCCAAACAACCTATGATCCTATCAAATGATTACTTAGAATTCCACACAGGTGGACCATATTACATGGTAGATGAAACAATGCAATCAGTTCCCATTGGGAATCTGTTTCCATTACTTTGAATATCTTCTTATAAGCCACACAAATTAAAAATAAAATATAAGGCTTTATAGATGAGGTGGAAGCTATCATTGGTAAGAGACTCTTGGCCTTTCATAATATATAGGCGTACCATAAAAATACATCATGGGAATCCACCGAAAAATATCACATCCTCTCCTTCATCAAGTGTGATATGGAACATTTTCATTGAAGACAAATGATAACTGTAAAGATAACAAAATGTTGGATCCTATGTGGGAAGGTCCATACATTATTTTTAAATTATATTTCAATGTTACAAACTCTTTTTTATCTATAGATGGAGATCATATAATAGCTACCAAAAATCCAAATTTCATCAAGTTTTTAATGTAATTTGGTGTGAAAAGGGTGTAAAATATGTAAAGTTAAATTAAGAGAATTCTGTCCAAAATCTCTATCCTTGATCTATGATTTCATGTCCATCCATCATGTAATTAAAAAGTATGCGGATTTCCTCATGAAAGTGTGTTGTGGTGATGGGCCTCTTGGGCCCTTATTCGGATTGGGATTGTTACTATATTATACTGTACATATCAATTTGATATTCTTATCACTATTTTCTAAACAATAGGACCATAATATATGAGTTCATGTCCCACCATCACAACATTATATTATGTGTTAATCAACCCTAGGAATGTGTGGTACGTCCTAGGCATCTTAAGTTCTCATTCATGTTATGTTGTTCCTATCATACACCATATTTTCCCATTTGTAGTATCCACTCCCATGGTTCAAACTCAAAACCAATAAACTAAGAGACCATATTGGTCAAATATATATTGCCTTAAACTAGGATCCCATGTCCCATGATAACGAATTTTACCTATGTGAGGATCTTCCATTTGAATGTGTTGTTTGTAGTTGGACTTCTAAGGGCCTTATTCATATCTAGTAATTCAATCTGAAATATTACACATATCCCATTTAGAACACTAACCCTTTGGGTAGAATGTCTTTTACCATAAACTGAAAGAATTTGGAAAAGGAAATAAAAACATAAATTATTCTCCATATGTCCATGAATTACTAACATAGAGAGTGTGTATCTCAATTCTGTGTAGTATGAAAATAAACTAAAAACCTTGTAGTCCACTACACATGAAATGTAATGGTAGTCAAAATTCATATATGTTTTCGATTCCACTAATTCAGATACGACCTTACAATTTATCAATATAGGACTCCACATAGGGATAATATGGTAGGAACAAACATCCTATGAAAAAGACGCTAAATGAAGACCTTTACCCATCTAAACCCACATTTCCTCTTATATTTATAACATGATATGATGTTTGCCTAATATATAATTTTTATTCCTTGTACATTAAGTATGGGATGGTCAAAAAATCACTCCCCATGACCAAAACATGGGATACCAAATGTTAATTGTATAATTCCTCAATTTCAATACCAATATTGGATCATCCCATAACGATGTAGGACTCATAACTTAATGTTATTCAGAAATACATATTTCTTTTTTACCATCATCATAGGAAATTTAGAGAATCCCAAACATCCAATCCATTCTCTATCCACATATACATCATCCCTTCATACCCTCATCTCTATTCTGGTTCTAATAATAATGACATTAAATATTTGTTACTTGTGTATTCATCCATGAAGGGTATGGAAGAATCAATTGGCTCATTCATGTAGTGTCTTAACTATTTTTTTATAAAGGTTCCTTAGAAAAAAATGATCCAAAATCCCACACATTATGACATAGAAAAAATTTCCCATAGTTCATGACACCTAACTCTAACACTATTTTCCAGGGTCTAGACTACGTAACAATAAAATTTATAAAACAAGATTTGGGTTCGACTAATGTGGTGCAGGGTCTCCTTTGCTTATTCACATCAGGTTTTAAATCATGCAGTGCATAAACATCATTAACCCCCTCTATATTTTCTGATGTTCTACAATGAATGACCTTAAACTATGTGTATCTCTTCTAGTACTATGTGTGGATTTATTTCTATCCTAACGGGATATGTAGTGGTGCCTACACATTCTGTATATGGGCCTAATAGAAAAATAACCAAAGAACCATTGATTACATATGGTATGACCACCCAAAATGTAACATATGCCTCCTTCTATGTATAATGCCCATTCGATTATAGGGATCTATATGTAGGTCTATATTTCCTTGTTAGATGACATGTTAAAGGAACATCATCAATCCATGTCATTACACTATTGTCTTACCCAGACATGTTTAAGACTCTATTGAGGAATTGATGATCATACCCTATATCCAATTAGGATGCCTTGTACAAAAAATTTGGGTTGAAAAATCTTTCACAGTACATAACATTAAACTAAAAAAATACCCCTATAAATCCAAGATGCCTATTTTACATGTATGTGGAGATTCAATACTCTTGTTTAAGGGGTTACCCCCATCATCATTGATCTTTTAATATTCTAGGTTTCATTACAACATGTGGATTGATTACCATCCTATAAAAATATGTAGCGATTCACAAATCTATTATCTTTGTTGTCTATTCTAACTTGACTCATCACAAAGACTATTTCATTCTTACTATCATGGCCTAAACATTATGGCCTTATTCTAAAATCAATGGCCTAACTAACCCAATATTAAACCATTTTATACCAACCCATTATGTTTTATATGGTAGGAAGCATCCATTTTCCTATTCATTTTGGGATAATACTATTTAGTGACCTAGGAATCATTTTAGGGAACTTCATGGTCCATGAACTATGGGAATATTCTAAGAGTAGACCCCATGTCCAAACATCATGGATTTACAATTTGTATACATTGTCTTAGGGTGTATATGTGTGACATATGGTGGTCTGATATGTCCCTATATTCACATCGATTAACATTATTTCAATGTCTCTTACATTCCTTTATAACACCAATGTTATGGTCTAATATTCATCACCATTAATTGAAAATAGTGGTCCATTGTTTATGACATTAAAATATTGGAAATAGGTCCAAATATTATAACAATAAAATGGATGTGGTGTCCCATGATCATGAAATTAAAATATATGAGACCATCCATGATTTCGTTTTTCTTGGTGCGAGATATCATATCATGCTCTCTTCCATATCCATTAGAACTCATGGTTGGTAGGATATCAATAATTATAGTTCATGACACCTGTTTCCAAAATGATAAACTAAAACTCTACCTAGATCAATGAACATCAGAATCCCTCTTATCATGTTAGGGGGTAGAAATGTTGGGCCACATGGTACACAATCTCTGCACACTGCATGTCCTAGTCAAATAATGTTATATCTTAAATTATATCCCAATCACATGACATCAAAATGTAAAATTCTCTATCCTAAAAATATGATGTTAAAATATGTGTCCCACATCCTCACTATACACCACTAAGATGCATGTCTATCTTCCTCATTGCACAATGTAAAACAACATATTGTCTTTGACCCTCAACAAAAAATACATTTCATATAGTACTGATAACCTATGGTATTATTCATTTTCATTGACTATTGATCATCATCAATAAATTCCCCTTGAATACGGGTTGGTCTTTCATTCATACTAATAAGAACCCACCAATGTGATCTAAGACACAATGTCATAGATCAAGGATTGTTGAAATCCATTTTAACCTTCCATCAATTCATTCCCATGATTTTATGCCACTTATTTGGATCGTTATCCCACACCACATCTGAAGAGACCCCTTAAAGAATGGTTCCTTGACTCGTTGGATCACCTACCATCTTGTGAAAATATTCAATATAACATTTAACGATATTCTAGGATCATTGTTCCAGTCATGGTTAGTAGTAGACCCTCGTTGTTTGTCCCCGTTCATGAGAAAGAAATATATATACCTTGTTTCAAATAGGGACAGAAGTTATCTAGTATCATCAAAAGAATCCCACTATATTCTGATGTTTTTCAACATGATTCAAAACTTTCATTCCAATTTCTTGATGCTTAATTAAACACCCCAAGAGATACAAGATTAATTCAATAGAGAACATTGTAAATGTAATTCTGTTTTTCTAAGAGTCTCTCTCCCATATAATCACATCCATCATCCCAAAAACTCTCATATAAATTATCAATCACATGATCAAACCATGTTTCTCAACACAAGCTTGTCTTAAGTGATTATAGGGATTAGTTTTGCATTGAATCAAAAAATTTATTGATGTGTGATGATAAAAATAATAATTTGTTCAACAGTGTAAAAATGAATAAAATATCCATTAATTCATATGGTTATACACATATTAGATTATCTCATTTTCAAAATTACTTCAGAGATACCCCATAGAAATCTTGAAGTCGATCTCACGGAGCCATTATGAGTGGACTCTTGGGTCTACCCCCACCCTTACCAGTATTTATTCTTGTCATAATCCATGGAACTGATGTATTTGCCTCTGAACTACTTCCATTTTTTATCATACTATAACTCTACTAGAATGGATATCCCATTTGTTTCCTTGTCATTGACATCTTCCAACTAGGCCATCATACAATTGATAATATAGGTCATACATGCATTGAGAAACCAGTACTCCTACACAATTCCCTCTATGTGTGAAATTTATTCTTAATCCTCATTGAGTTCCTGGGATCCCTCTACCTTGTGCCTATTATTGTAAAAATCCATATCCTGATAGTCTGCATGTGCTCTCACAACAAATTTATCTCAAGAAAGTGTAAAAAGGATATTGTACTCTACCACACTTATCTTCACGATGACTATCCATTGGAGTAGATACCCCATGTTGATTGGTAGATCAAGAACTATGGACTGAGTGTTGTTGTTTGGCACATTCTTCCACACTTAGTGGTGGAAAATTTGAAATTATCAGTATGGTATAAACAATAATACCAAAATATTTCATCATTATAGGTTCATAATGAGGGATTAACTCCAATATATTATTATATATAACCTATATTTGTATGTTTTTAGTCATATGATTATGGAGGTATAATATGAAAATAGATCCTCATCATCCTTTCCACCTATGGTGGTCGCCTATGCTTCCCCCTTTGTCTCCCCTATGATGTGATCGATCATGCCAACTCCCTCAGCTAGCTTTGTTATTGGCATATTCTAATCACGGACTTCTATGGACCCACTAATGAAATTTCCATGGTGTGAAAACATCCAATGCATCACACCCAACCAGTCCAGTAATCAACACAATAGCAACTTCACCCGTTGTATCTTCATCTCTAAAGACTGTCTCTGGTAGAGCCTCTATGATTGGATCCAACACCAAAAAATCCTTATTACATACCATTTTAGGACTCTCATCAACCCCCTAAATATAGGTAAAGTTAAAAATGGACCCCTAAATTAGAACCTCCATGGTAATCCCAACTGACATGGTCTCCTCATGTATTTCTATATGGAGAACAACACCCTATATTTCCACCTCAGCCATAGGAGTAGTTAATCAAAGTTTTATTATAGATGGATGAGTCCCAAGCTGTGTTCGATCAAAGATTAAATTTTATTCAGTAAATAATGAGATATTAAAAAGATATAGATTAATAAATAGTGGTTTAAGTGAGTTATGTGTAATATATAGTCCATAGTGGATATCCTAAAGGTTCATTTGTAATACATTATGAACTGTCTATTCTAAATTCACGACATTATATGTAGGAATATATGGATGGATTATCATAGCCCCAACATTTGGAATGGACTAAAAAGTTTACATTTATGTATTGATTTCTTGTCACCCCCCTTTTTAGTTTAATCACAGACATCCCATATTCTATGCAAGCCGAATCCAACAAGTGAATGAAGTACAAATAAATGATTTTAACCATTATAAGTTTTTATTAAATTCATAAAAAATATGGAATTTATCTTAATGAAAATAGAAAATTTTTCACCATCTAACACATAATAGGATTCACTTCCCCAATAATCATTTCAATCATATGGAAGAGGTACAATCCTTTCCAACTCCAAAATCGAATTCTTTGTGGTAGAATTCATGTTAATCAGAACCCTTACCCATTCAGTCAAATGTCATATTGTGAATTTAATGTGGACCATTTCTTCTATATCCACTATATATATCCCCCATTTTCTAAAGACACATGAAATTTTGCACTGGAATGACCAATCACAACATGATGCATCCCGATTCTTTTAATTTTCAGCCTTATCCCTTGAGAATTACATAACTATATGTAGAATTCCCTATTTTCCCTATATTCATGAAATATAATGACAATAAAAAAATACAATTAGGAATATCTACTACTATATATATTGGATGGATGTATTAAGGTAAACCATATATGGATAGAAATCTTCATGACTCCCCTTTTCCTGGATTTTAAAGAGTGATTTAGCTCTACTCCTTACAGATCCATCCTATGTTAGGAAGGGAATGGATAGACTAACTGATGCTACCTCTCCCACAGGGCCTATCTTGCCTCCCCACCACACATTAACGACCTCAATAACTCATCCCCATTGTTGTGGGCCTCTCTTTTTTGGTCATGTTATTCCACTACCTCAACGTATCCCCATGCTATGAACTCTCCAAACATAGAACATATTCTTGAATGATTATATATGAAGTGGGGGGATGAGGTAACTCAATCTACATTTTCCAATTCTCATGCATAAAAATGTGACATATCAATTTCATCACTAGAGAACTGCATTCATTCCCCATCTATGTGTATACATTCAGTGTCAGCTGCTGTTAACACCTAAATATCCTCTTAATCTGATGAGGGCTTCTATGATCAGAGATTATCTCATATTTTACCTTCAACACCAATAAAATACCATGAATGGAAGGGATGTATCATCACTGATCAAGGATACATGTTCCATTATCATTCAACATACATGTAGGATGATTGAATGGGTGAAATATGAAGTTATTCTCTAGCCTGGCCTTCTCTAGAAAATCCACTAAACCCCCCTGGAATGGGTGTTTCCCTATGTTATTTTCAATGATAAATCGATAGTTTCAGTTTAGAGGATAAATTCAGTTTGGTTACTCATATACCCCCATGGGTAAGGAAATTTAGATTTATTGGAAATTTATATGTTCACACACACCTAGTAATGTCTTACAGTCATTTATGTGGCATAACACATTGTACAACTTCTATGGTACATATATATAATTTTCTTTCCCAATGCCAACGTCGATTCCCGGATAAATTTTCATGGTTGAACCCCCATGTGTGAATCCCACAGCTATAAAATCTACCATCAAATAATAATTATGGTGACCAATTACAAGTGGAATATACGATGATCATTAGGCTTGTGGTTGTATCCACATAGTATCCTCTAAATAACCTCCATATTTATGCTTAATAATTGATCCTTCCACCAGATATATGATCCCTGGAAAGTGTGTGGCCTCAATTATCGATTTTTATTCATCTCTTCCCCATCATGTTACTCCACCTCTACTATACCATTCATGAAATAGATGAAAATTTTCGTGAATGGTATGTGACACATCTACGAATTCACATTACTTGTTCACCACAAAAAAATATTTAAATTCCTTCTCTAGAGCCATAATGTTCATTGATCCCCCATATGTTGCCTAAAGGGAGGAACGTGTCAAAAAAAACAAAATAATCATGATCCAAGAAACTTGATGAAGGTATCATAGGATTAATATGTCCTCCTCATGATGTAGATGAAATGAGTTGTTCCTCATTTACCACCTTCTCAACAACATGGAAATAATATCATCATGGGAAAACATGTGAAACTACATGGTCCGTGATACATCCTGGATCCCCACTCACTTTTGATATACCTCAAATTCATGGAATGAAACAAACTCCTAGTAGTCCCAATCACACCCATTTTAAAAATTTCAACTCCTTCACAAGTCACTATCATAAGTCCATCACATTAGTGGATTTCCAAATAACTCCTTGAGAATCTCCTCAAAATATGGTGGGGATTTCTCATCCCCAAGCTTCTACCCATTATATTTCTTGATGTGGATATAAATAATGCCATTGGTGATCAGAATATAGTCCTTCCAAATGTTTCATACAATTTCCATATGCCAATTGGTTTTCCCATGTATACCTCTAAACCAGTAGTATGGTTCATCATTTCTCAATGTAAGAATAAAAACAGATACCATTTTCTTGAATCGACAATGTGGAATTTTCCTGCATAAAGGGTACTCTCTACAGGACTCTATCAATATTGGGATTAGTGATTCATGGTCTATGTAACTTTTGATTCTCTCACTAATCATGATGTTCATGATCATCTCATCTCTAAAATATGTGATATTTTCAACTCCCGGAGTAGCCATATTATTCTACACATTGTTGATTTTCTAGTATTGTTTATTGATGTTGTTTCTTTATGTCATTCACATAGTTCATTCATGATGCATGGGTATGGAGAGTCATTCTTTTTAAGATGTGTTCAAGGATATTGGTCCATGGATATAATGAGAATATAAAATGTTGAGGATAAGTATTTCAAAGTGTTCATGAGGGGCATGAAATTCACAAAAACAGAGGATAATGTTTTAACCATTTGAAAGTTTGGTGGATATATGGCGCACCCCTCAGCAATTTATATGAAAACATATGGCCTCTTGTGTGTGATGGTCTCCAAAATATGTCCATTCTATGAGGTATTTGTCAGGTAGATATTTGAAAAGGATAATATTTCAATTTTTTTACATTTTCCCTCAAAATATGAACCTCTTATTTCCTAGTAGAGTCCATTATTATAGTGTACATTTGTTGACATTGAAATACAAAATCTACATCAATGATCATGGAAATAATGACTAGTTCTGAGTGAATACAATAAAAAATAGAAACAAAATAACTCTAAAGGGTCTACATTACAAATATCATCTCCTTTTTAAATGATAGGATCTCTTGAATCTACATGATCAAAAGTGGAAATTCATGAATTCCTGATGTCTTGTTGGTAATTTCCATAGGGTATACGTTCATAGTAATTGTTATCCTTCTAAATGTGATAATAATTGTTCGTAATGATCACAGATTCCACTCTCGAACTCATAGAGGAATTCTCCTTCGTGAAGATCGTACACCATTATGAGGGCATCCAATCATTGTAGAATTGAGGCTTATAAATACACCCATAATTATGAAATTATAGGGATGTTGAGTGATTTTTTTTCATCCTAAATGCATTCTGATTCCTGAAACTACTAATCTTTTTGAAAAAAATAAAAATGGATTACCCAAGTTACCTATGATTCATTAATGAACCTCTCATGTGTTCTTATCATCCTCTACCCCTGATGAAGATTCCTTTCGTGAAGGCCACCACCCATATTGAAGGGTAAATTACCTATGGGAAACAATAGGATTCACGAAGCATTCATATTTCACCACACACCGCTCTTATATAACATGAAGACATCCTAATGAAGGGTTACCCTATCTCAAAAAGCGTACTCCTTTAGAAATCCACTAAGCTCTACGAGGAAACTGATCCTTGTTTATACCGTATTTAAAAATCTATAATCATGGATAATCACATGTCCTTTGTATCTATATGGTGAATCAATTTTATGGGAATAATTTGATGATATTGGATTATTGAGGATCCCCACATAAATCTAGGACCAGTTTAGCTGTACCTTGAGTCCCTATGGGACAAGTGCCACACATTCATTAGTTATTCCACATCACCGAAAGAGCATCTAGATTCTCCCAAAAACCTTTCACTTATTCTAATGTTAATCATTAAACATTTATCTATATGAATAAGGATTACAACATGGAATCAGGGAGTGACCACTCATCTGTAGTAGTACCACCACTATACCCCTTACAGAGGCATATGGAATGGGTTCACATAGTCACAAAGTGTGTGGAGTGAGTCCGCCCATGTTTTAGAAACATGGTGCATAATGGAATTTTCATATTTAAAATTAATATGAAATTAAATTAAATGATATAATAGTCATAACATTATTTATAAATATGTCCATACCAAATTTTAAAATCATTGGAAGTCCCATGTACGAATATATTGGGATTCCACCTTGTCTACTATCGCAAAATATAAGTTCCCCAAATAGATTATAAATTATTAGTCCCGATACAATTCCACCAATTCTAATCCTCTTGGGATGGGTATATTATATTCATAATCCCACAACATCCCTCATCAAGGATCCAATCACGACATGATCATCCATGCTGTAGGAAATTAAACACCATTGATTAATCCGGTCAAAATCCTTATACTTTGGAATCAATCATTGTGTGATTTGATACCATTATACAAAACATGGTCTGTAAGATGATATCCTATGGATCATTCACATCCATATTATGATAATAGTGTTCTCTATTAGAGAAACACCTATGTTATCCACCATTAGGGGTAATTTAGATTAATTGGTAAACATTAAGGTTTGACATCATCCCTCTTTGGGAAACACCTCCCGGATCCATCTCAAGGGGGAGTTATAATACATTTGTAACCATTCAGGAGTGACATATTCCCTACAACGATCACACCTCACTGATTCGCCTCTATAGGTAATTTTAATCCATTGGTAATATTTTATGAGTGACATCATCCCTTAAATGTATACCCATCCCCGATTTTTTTCAAAGGGAAATAAAATACATCTACTCATTTGTGACATTTTACCTCATAGGGATGCACCCCCAGATATCCCCCAAGGGTAGTTCAGATCCAGTCATCTGATATTATCATTAAGCAGTGTTTAATCGATTTATCTTAGATACACCTCATTTTTTTTTCTGGCCCATCAATCTTGGATCCACCTCCAATGTGCTTTTTGATCCATTAGTAACATTTCATTTTTAACATGAACCTCCAAGGTATACACCTTCCATACCATCCATGAGAGTAGATCTGATCTGTATATTGAGTTCTCATGACTTCTATCCAAGGGATTCACATCCTAGATCCTCCCAAATGTGCCTTATGATCCATTCATACTAGAAAATAATTCTCTGAGTGTTCTGATCCACCCATCATAGATATACCTCATGGGGTGTTTAGATCCAACTTTTCATTTGTGACATATCCCCATATAGGGACACTCCTCCGTGATCGACATCTATTGGTTGTTTTGATCAATCAAAACCCATATCCATAAGACATATCTATAATGACACGATCCATTTGAACTGGTCATTCTGATCTGTAACCATATAATGTAAAACTTGTGAGTTGACTAAACAAACATAATAGTTGCAATGAACAGGATTTATCTAGAACATGAGCCTCATCAATGTTGTTGAGGACTCAGCATGTGCGTCAAAGAGATCTAAGGTCAAAACTAGGTGGAGACATATTTCTAGGTACTATATCAGTACTAGAGTTGGTACAGTATTAGGAACTATTGCAAAAATTGTTCGGTACTATCGCAGCTGGAACTTTTCATCCATCTAGATCATTGGACCACCGATTTGGTCCTCTGGTGCTGCAAGGCTTTCAGGCCATCCAAGAACTATTGTCTAGTTATCTCTCAAGGCCTTTAGGCCACCTCAAGGCCTTCAGGCCACCCTTAGGCATTCAGGCCACCCTATGGCCTTCAGGCCACATGAATTTGCAAATGTACCAGTCACAATACAAGGGACAAGACACCATATGAGGATCAGAGCTAGAAAATTTACTAGAGAAGAGATATCCAAAATTGGATGAATGAGATGGTATGGCATTTTCGTCGGTATCGGGCCTATTCATCTCTACACATGACAACTAGCTGTCCAACCTTGATAAGGGGGAGTGCTATTATCATGAAATGTGTTGTAGAAGAGCAGTTCAAATTTTTATTCTTAGTTTATTTCCACTAATACCTATGGGTCTTCTAATTGTACCTAATCATTTAGGCGATGTATGGTTTCCACATCAACCCTTGAAAGGTGGATTATCAAAAAGAAAAAATGGCCTTTGGGCCATTCAGTCGAATATGATATATCTAAGGTAAAAACCCTTGGAGGAATCATTCTAATGTAAATTTTAACTCATGATCGATGAGAGATGTTGTGGGTTTCATGGATATGATTCATCATAAGAGATTCACTCTTATGAGTAAGAATATAAGGGACCTATGCACCTGGTTTCCAAAACGGGGCAACATTTCTCATCATCACTACTATCCTATCTGAAGGTTGTCTCCCTATCAAGATGAAATTATAATTTCATGAAAAAATAATGTAATTAACTATAGTCGATAAATATATTGTACTAGGAATGGCTTCTAAAAACATGAATTAGCCCAATGATGGATTTCCATATTAGGAAATGATCTTTAAGAGGAATATTTCCAAAGAGTAATTCAAATCCCATAAGCTAATTTTAATCAAGTAGAAGACATTACTAATATATGTCCTGAATGCCACACACATTTGGATAGTGGTAATGTGGGCCACAAGGAAGATATTGCACACATTATATTCTAAAATGCATTTGGTCCTTGATGAAAGAGTTTAAAAGCATCTATATATATATGAATCTCTCATTGTGAATTATATTTATCAAAAGAATTATATACATAAAAATCTCTTTTAATATTCAGGTTAATATTTATCATTGTTCTTATAGAGTTTCATAAAATTTTTAAAGTATTTTTAAAATTGATTTAATAAATGTAGAAATTTTATTTATTTTAAATCTATCATATAATTATAACTATAGTTGTACTTTATTTTCAAATTTTTGTGAAAATGAATAATTAATTAAAGTGTAATAATTTGTCAATGTGGGAGGTGTCTTACTAGTAATTTTTATTCTCACACATATATTTCATCTATGTTTTAGAATATTCAATACATTTCCATATAGAAATTTCTATTATATTTTTTGGCATACTATAAACATGGCCCGAATTGGAAATGTTGATGAGGTTTATATGTCACATATTTTATAGTTCAATTTTCATTCACAAGACTGAAAAAATAAAACATTTTCCTTCTTCAAAGGATTGATGACGTTGATATCTTATGGTGGAAGATTCATAGACAAATGGTTGTAGCTTCTTTTATATTTGTGAATTTATTGTGTGATATTATAGTTGTGATTAGTGTGTTTTTTTTTCTTTCGTTTCTTACTATATTTTAAAATATTCATATTTATTCCTAGATATCTAATTATGAATGAAACTGTGATATATAGATGGGTCATGATGGTATTTTATTAATTTTTTCCTAAATAATTTACTTCTATTTTAGGCACAATCATTCCTAAGTGTTGTTTCATTAAAACACATGAACTTGTTCCTTCGTGTGGGAATTGGTAATTATCATAGGGACTTGTCGAGGGATGGTTAAGGAATCCAACGAAGGTATTAGCAAGGATTCTACATGGAAAATAGTAACTATGAACAAGTTTTAGATGTAGATGAATGTTCTTAATGTGAAGAAGTTGTTTAGGATGCATGGGAGATTAGATATAGTATTATTATATCTCATGTTATAGACCATGTGTTGGTACTTGATCCCCAACACTTAGGGTGAAACCTAAGATACCAGGGTATGATACAATTTATGTTTTAATTTTTTTTATTTTTTTCATTCCATTATTATATTACAATATAAATGTGATGTAATTATGATTTATTTAAATGTTATAACGATATATATAGGTTGTTTTTAACATTTTAGATTAAAATAGAGAGTAAATTAAGGTAATAGTATATTAAATGGACTAAAAAATCAAACACATCTTGTGAAAATGGTTTTAGGAAACTCTCTAGTGTTGATGCATAATTGGAATAAGCTTTTTCAAACAATATATTCCTACCATGTATGTCAACTAGAACTTTAATAATTTTAATTGTGGTATATATTTATTTTGAATTTTTCAAAACAGTATTGTAATAAAACTTTAATTTGAATTCAAATGAGTTTTAAAATGATATTTTGTTTAAAATTGATAAAATTATGTTCCTTAAATAAAAGATGATATTTTTTAGTAAATAAATATATATTTTTAGGTATTTAATGACTCAAAAGTTGTTTCAAAAAAAATTATGACGTTGATATGATATTAAAATTGAATATGTTTTTCAAAAATGAAATTCAATCTTAAAGGAATCTTTTAAAAACTGTATAAAGTAGATACTTCGAAAAAGTAACACATTTAAATTTATATTTTAATACCAATAAATTTATGTGAAAAATGAAATTTTATCTTTTTAAAATATTTATTTAAATTGAAATTTTAGGTTATAATGACTTTTTTTATAGGGATTAAAAGCTGATGTAATGGATTTCCTGGGTTACAAGACCGGAAGGTATGGAAATTTTTTTTTATTCAATACCATTTTATGTATGTTGAAATTTAATTTTAGGGTATTAAAAATTATTTTACTGTGTAGATTATTGGATTTATTTTTATTTTTAATTGTTTAACATTTGGTTTGGATTTTAAGTTCTGTTTATTTGTTTTTATGTATAAATAATTTATAATGAAATATTTTTAAATTAATTCTCAACATTATCAAGGGTATTCCAATTTAATATTTAATATAAATAAAATTATTTTTATGAAATTTTAATGATGTAAATATCAGGATTATGGTTTTTAAGATACATTTTTTTACAATTATGAGTCTTGTTTTTTAATGAGATTTATGTTTTATGTGGTTTGAATAAACATTCATGAATGTTATCTCATTTTATTGTTCCTTAAAAATTTTCTATTAGGGATTTCGGATTAATAGAGTTTTTATAGAATCCCTAGGTTCATTTTTCTTCTCTATATCTCATATAGATAGTTCACTTATCTTTCGATAATTTTGGATTATTTCGTGGAATTAATAATGAGGATATCCGTCATCCGGATCATTGGTGATGGTGGTTGTGGATAATACTATTTCTGATTTAATAGAGGTGTGAAATCCCCATATGGTGTTTTAGGTGGCTTTTATGACTCCATACTAGTCGATTTTAGTCTTGATATTGTGGTGTTTGGATTGTTTTCATAATCTAAATAACATGGGGTTTGGATTTGTTATCCTCGGCCACCCTCTATTTCGTTTCAACGTAGGTTTTTATCCCATCTCATTGTTAATGAGTATTATTGTCTCGATGCCCTCCCCACAAAGTGTACCGCTCATGGGCCGGCAATGTGAGAAGAGAGATAATGACCCCCAAGTCCCACCTCCAGTAGGCCCCGGGATGGCGACTAGCACCGAGGGTATAATAAACATACAAATGGGAGGCATTACCCTCTAAGAGAACACATGTAGAAGAGAGAGCTAGAATAGACTCCAATCAACTCCAACTCAGAACTGAAATATTAAAGAAATCCAAGTACATATTTGAAATGTCATGCAAAAGTACTAATACAGAAAGGGGAAACTAAAAGCACCCAAAAGAATGTAAAACGGCAGCGACCACAAGCCCGAACAGCTCCTCCTCCAACCAAAAGCTCGTAGTAACATGCTTGATCTCCAACCTGCTCCAAGTGACCTGAAAAACAATTTATATATGCATAGGGTGAGTATAACAGTATACTCAGTAGGATCCTTCCCAATCCTCTCGTGGAAAAGTAAAGAAAGCATACTAAAGCCTAGTGAACAAGAATTGAAACTAACTCATCACCTAAACTGGTATACTATGTTCCCAACCTCACCATGGCTACTCTCACAAAGTAACACATACAAGAATATAGAGTATAGTAATGAATTTCAAGGGTACTCTGCTACTACTTCCCCACTGGTTTGCCGCTTTTCCCCAACGACATATGTCATGTGCATCTCCCTCCAAAGGCTTGCCCGCAGACACCTGGGCTATGCTCCACAATCTGCACCTTGTGCACCACAAAGGCTTTCCCGCAGACACCTGGGAGAAGCACCACACCATCCTCACATGCAAAAGAAACCGGGTAAGTTCTGAGGGCCACCGTAGCCCGCATAATGTGTATCATGCATGGGGTATTATACCTCAAGCCATTATAGCCCATACACCGAATAGGGATCCTCAAGCCATCACAACCTATACATGGTACACCTATAGTAGTCCATAGGATACTATATCCAGAATATATGTGTCTGAAATAATCACAAGCCATTACATCCCACTACAAACATATATGGGTAAAACTAACCATTGTGCCTACAAGAACAAAGATCTACCAAGAGAAGAGAGCGGGGTCAAAGGGGGTAGTCATTCATTCAACCTCCCATCAGATTGTTGGGGAAAACACCCCCCAGGGCTCAGAATCCCCGGGGTGTCAGTTTCCCTTACCGACAGGGTGTTGTAGCGTATATAAATACAAAAAGTTCATAATATATATATTACTCACATCCACACTATGGGAATTATCTAGTATTAGGTACAACTGCAGGTAACGTCTCTCAGACCCCAGGCAGTTACGTCTATGACTAGGTATCCTATAAACACACAAACATTTGAAGAGATTTATTAGATTAATCCATTCTCATTTTATTAGTTCCAATGTACATTAATTAATTCTTTAAACAATAATTAAGCATGAAAAATTCATCATTAAACTAAATTGCCATCACATTCAAAATCACCTGCACCTTTTAAGATTCACATCAACTTTTAAATTCTTGTATCTCCATCCCCGTGGATTTTCACCATTTAATCAAACATTCATTACAGAATTACTTTTCAATATTCCCAGGAATTCTAGAAAAGAATCCTATGCTTCTAAACACAAAGGAGGCTCAACACAGTGAGTAGATATACAACCCGTTGAGTCTTTGCCGCCTATAGAAAGAGCATAGACTCTTTCTCCCTCGAGAGGCATAACACGGAGAGCACGTGGCATACCCCGCGTTTCTTCGCATCGTTTGGATGAAGGGTAAGAAAGACCATCTTCCTTGAGCAGTGGGGAAAAGCAAAGCAGATAAACATTCAAAGAATCCTCAAGCATCCAGCAACCACATCCATCCCATTCCGTGACCCATGGTGTCCTCCCCGACACCCACATACATAAGCTGATGCATTCGCCACCCTAGGCGTCATCCACTACCACAACCACAAGGCCTCCATGCCTCCACTTATCACAACACCCCTCCAGGGTCACATCACAGCACAACCAGCAGGAAAACAACAATCACATCAATGTGGTCTTGTCCCTTTAATAATCAAGAGGGTAACTCAAAACCCTTAAGAAATTATCATACAATATGTTCTTTAATCCATATTGAATTAGAAGATTTTTTATGCATAGGTTCCAATTACAGGATACCTAATCAGTAAGTTATCACAATTAAATAACCATGATTACTTCCCTAATTTGGTTATCCTCAAATTAGAACAACTATAACAACGACAATAACCAGATTTATTTACATGCCTCTTTATCTTTATCCAATTAATAAACAATTAATTACGGCTTTACGTTCATTATAAATATCTATAATGAATGAACAACAGATCAAATAAATCATAGATATTACTCTATCTATAAAAATACGAGGCAAACTGTTATCACAGTATAAAGCAACAACATGCGATCAACCAATTCTTTTAATCCGGTTCAAGTATTTAATTAGGTCAATATCATTGTGATCCAAAGGCCTACATCATGATAATTATATGATTGCACATATACAAATAGAGAAGCCATGAATCCCCTACCTAGAAGAGTTCTTGAGGCCCTTTATCCACACAACGGGTCAAAATCCTCCTCTCACGACAACTGCATCCACCAGAGGATGCCACGGTACGACAATACCATCCAACCCCAAGAAAAACCCATTAGAATCATGGAATTTGCATGATACAATATGGAAGGGAGAGACAAGAGAATATGATACCCAAAAGAACGACGATAAAACATAACTTATTGGGAAGATTGACCGACACAACTCGGTTGCATCCAAAACAGAGAAGAACCAATCCAAGGAGTAAAGATTGAATTTGAAACTCCTACGGGAATGATTGAAAGGTTCTAGCGTCTCTTAGCTGAGAACAAAGATAAAGAACAAGGGAGAATGATATCTCGTCCCTTTTTGAAGATTTAATGGGGCAACGTTTTAAGATCTGGTTAATTCTCCATTAAAAACAGATCGCATTAACCCACGCGGTTTGACCAATTAAATACATTCCAAGCCATAGGAATAATTAATATAGGATTTATGGCATTTGAAACGTCCATAAGAGCCCTTAAAATAAGGATTTAAATGTATTTTAAGTTAATGGAAACATCAAAAGGGGAAAAACTATAGGAATATGGAAACACTATTCACCCACTGTTACTGTACATGAAAGCGATCTGTGAAATCGATCTGTCAGACCGATCTGTGAAACCGATCTGTCAGAACGATCTGTTAGACCGATCTATGAAACCTATTTGTCAGAATGATCTGTGAGACCGATCTGTCAGACCCATCTTTGAAGCCGATCTATGACACCGATCTGTGAGACCGATCTTTGAGACCGATCATTGAGACCGATCTGTCAGACCGATCTGTGAGACCGATCTGTGAAACGGATCTGTGAGACCGATATGTGAGACCGCTTTGTGAGACTGATCTGTGAGACAGATCTGTGAGACTGATCTGTTACTGTTCACAAAACTAGAAACACTGTTCACTGAATTGGAAATTTGGCAAATTGTTGGGGATAAGTAACCTTGACCTCCTGGAACACCTCACACACCACATTTTCACAAAGTAATGGACCAGAGAGGTCCGGGCCATTACATTAGATACCTCTCAAACCATTCTCGTCCTCGAGAATTAAAAACCATCCCAGATGAAAAGAGGGGTCCGAACAACCACCCCATAAGATACCTCTCAGGGGAAAACCACCATGAGTTGTTCGAAAGCTGGAACAAAACTACGACATCCAAGAGTATTGAAACAAAAAATCGATACCCAAAAAATTCAATCATAACATCACATCAAAGGTACATAAATAAAACATGAAAGGTCTAACAATAAAGGAAACATCATTACATGAAAGGAGTTAAACATTAAACAATTTTGGGTACTGAGCACGTATCTGTGACTCATGCTCCAATGTACTCTCCTCCATGCCACCGTGTCGACTCAAGACACGAACTAAGGGGATAGAACGCCCACGCAACACCTTCCACTTGTGGTCTTGGATCTCCACAGGTCGCTCCTCGAAGGTTGCATCATCATCAATATCGATCTCTCCCCAATCGATAACATGAGATTCATCATGAAGACAATGACGGAGTTGTGATACATAGAAAACATCATGTATCTGAATCATCTGAGGGGGAAGTTCTACTCGATATGCCACAGCTCCAACACGAGATAACACCTCGAAAGGCCCAACAAACCGGGGAGAATGCTTTCTTCCACGACCAAACCTTCGCTTCCCATGACGGGAAGTCACCTTCAGAAACACATGATCCCCAACATTATACTCTAAGGGTATCCTTATTTGATCAGCATATAATTTCTGACGATCATGTGTTGTCTTCATCCTCTCACGAATCTCCTAAACCATCTCTGTTGTATTATGTACTCGTTGTGGTCCGAAAATTGCTGACTCTCCGACCCCAGTCCAGCACAACGGAAAACAGAATAGTCGGCCATACAAGTCTTCAAACGGTGCCATACCGATGGTAGAGTGAAAACAATTATTGTAAGCAAACTCTACCAAGGTTAAGTGCCTCATCCCTGAACCTCCAAAATCAAGAACACAAGAGCGCAACATGTCTTCAAGAGTCTAGATGGTTCGCTCTGTCTGACCATCCGTTTGAGGATGAAAAGCAGTGATAAGGAAAAGTTGAGAGCCAAAAGCATGCTGGAGACCTCTCCACACCCTGGAGGTAAAACGAGGATCTCGATCAGAAATGATCATCCTATGTACTCCATGAATTCTGACCACCACCTCTAGATATTGCCTTGACAAAACTTCCACTGATCTTGAATCCTTGATCCCTATGAAGTGGGCCGACTTAGTTAAACGATCCACTACCACCCATATAGCATCATGTCCTCCCGGAGCTCGAGGTAAACCTGTAACAAAGTCCATTGATATGTCCTCCAACTTCCACTGAGGAATCACTAATTGTTGGAGAAGACCACCAGGAACACGATGTTCAGCCTTCACCTTCTGGCAGACTAAACATCAAGACACACACTTTGCAACCATACGCTTCAGCCCAGGCCACCAAAACCGACTCCTCAAGGATCGGTACATCTTCGTCACACCAGGGTGTACTACCATGGGTGAACTATGGAACTCTCGGAGAACCGTCTCGCGCATCGCCATGGGAAAAAAATCCTTCCATGATACAACACTCGGTGTTGTTCATCCTCCGACCAAACATCAGGGGCCTCACCACAAACAACTCTGTCTCTCCAAACATCCACCTCTAGATCACCCAACTGAGACTCTTCGACCTTATGCATCAGGGATGACTGCACCGTTATCTGGAAAAGACATCCTCTACCCCCAACTTCTCCCATATCAAGATGCAAAGATGATAGCTCCTCCATCAGTATCCAGGAATCACCAGATTCACGCACAACATTATTACGTGTCTTTTGTCTTAGTGCGTCAGCTACAACATTCCATTTTCCAAGTGTATACGATATTTCAAAGTCATATTCCTGTAAGAACTCCATCCACCGATGCTGCCTCATGTTCATGTCACGTTGGGAGAAAACATACCTCAAACTCTTATGATCAGTGAAAAGCACAAAGTGTTCACCAATGAGGTAATGTCTCCACAACTTCAGAGCAAACACCACAGATGCCAAATCAAAATCATGGGTGGCATAGTTTCTTTCATGGGGATGCAACTGACGATACCCATAAGAAAAAAATGACCTCTGTTGCATGAGAACAGAGCCTAGCCCCAGATGTGAAGCATCACAGAAAACATCAAACTGGACTCCCTCTGCTGGAAGACAAAGGACTGGAGCACTAACCAACTACTCCTTTAGATACTCGAAAGCTTCTTGAGACTGATCAGTCCAAATGAATGCTTGATCCTTCCTGGTCAAAGCTATTATAGGAGTCGCAAATTGGGAGAAATTGGCTACAAACCTCCTATAATAGCCTGCGAGACCGAGGAAACTTCGCACCTCTAACACGATCTTGGGGGCTGCCCAAGACACCACTGCTTCTATATTCGACAGATCCACAGCTACTCCCTGTTGGGACACAACATGCCCCAAGAAACAAACTTCTTGAGGCCAGAACACACACTTGGACAACTTCCAAAACAACTGATGTTGGAGAAGAACTCCCAAAACGGCTCGTAGATGATCTGCATACTTTTCATAAGATGTGGAGTACACAAGGATGTCGTCGATGAAAACCACAACAAACCTATCCAGGAATTCACATAACATAGCATTCATCTACCCCATGAAAACAGCTGGAGCATTCGTCACACCAAATGGCATTACAACAAACTCAAAATTCCCATGACGACAACAGAATGCAGTCTTCGGGATATCCTCATCCTTTACACACATCTGATGATAACCTGACCGCAAGTCGATCTTTGATATCCAACATGCACCCTTTAGTTGATCGAATAGGTCATAAATCCATGGAATAGGATTGAGGTTCTTTATTGCCACGTTGTTTAATCGATGATAATCGACACACAACCGCAAACTACCGTCAGCCTTTTTCACAAACAAAACTGGCGCTCCCCATGGTGACACACTTGGTCGAAAAAAACTGCACAGCAACAGACCATCAAGATGAATACGTAGCTCTCGTAACATAGAAGGGGCCATCCTATATGGAGACATAGAGATATCAGACTCTCCTGGATGTAGCTCAATCCCAAAATCAATCTCTCGTCGAGGGGGTAAGGTAAAACCTCTTCTGGAAAGATGTTAGGGTACTCCTCTACAACCCTAGGAAACTCCAACTGTTGAACCTCTGAATAACTCGGCATCATCCCAGCCATCATGGATGACAAGGATGGAACTCGTCTATGACTCATTTGAGGATCTCTCTCACCAACAAACACCACTTTCTCTCCATTTGCATCAACTAAAACGACCTTCTTCCTGTAGCAATCCACAATAGCCTGCACCGAATGCAACCAATCCATGCCGAGTATGACATAATATGGTTGTATTCGTAAAAATAGGAAATCTCCCAAAGAGCGGTGTTTACCCAACATGAGATCATAGTCTCTACATACTTCAAACAAGTCGGATCGACCTCCAACTAGCGTAGTAAACACCAAGGGCACTAGAAGCCTCTCTACCTCAAGTCCCAAAGCATGGACATGGGTAATTGATATGAAGGAGTGTGTTGCTCCTGAATCAAACAAAGCATACACCAATGTAGAAAACAAGAAAAGAGTACCACGAACAACATCTGGCTCTCCTGGGACTGGCATCGCTAGAGCATGAAGCTGACCACGACCTCCTACACGGCCTCTCTGACCCTGATGACGACGGCCACCACAGTTGCGCTCTACTCTATGAGGATGGGGAGTGTCATGGGGCTGTCCTCTGCCTGCTCCATCTACCCTTGGGTGATCTAAAGTTGGTGCAACCTGCTGCTACTGCCTTGGCTGGAACTGCCTCAAAGGAGGAACCTGGAGCGGAGTGCCCGGTGCACGATGACTGCTCTGAAAAGTCGTGCACTCCCGCTGCTGATGACCACGACCACCACATGAAAAACAAGTGCCTAATCCCTTGGCATAGCCCTAAGAGTTTCTTCCTATGGAGAAATGATATGGAAAGGGCTGGGACCTACCCCCTAGTGAATGTAAACTCTTCTTCCCTGAAAACCGGGAACCCCAGACCGCAGCTCTGCTTCGTGAGGAATCATGACGATTCCCCTCTCGTGACGATCCAGTCCTAGACAAGGTCCTCTCAACAACCTCAACCCTCGCCAGCACCTCAAGATACGTCTTTAGCATAAATGGGGTGACCTGGCATTGGATATCTGGATGCAAAGCCTCCTCTAAATGCCTCTCCATGGCCTCCTCATATGGTAATAGGTCTGAAGCATACCGTAGAAGGTTCCTTAAACTGATTCCAAACTCTTGAACAGTGGAGCTCCCCTGTCGAATGGTAAGAAGCTCATGGAAACTGGACGCCTTCAGAGTCAAAGAAAGAAACTCGACTCTAAACCTGTCTCAAAACTCCTCCCATGAGATCGCTGACTCCTCATGATCCCCGAGGGACAAGAACCACCACTACCTTGCTACTCCACACAGCATCATCACAACCAAGGACACCCAGTGTTCCATCTGAGCATGAATCAAACAGAAGCCTATCTCGACCTCCTCCAACAAGTCTTCTGTGAATTCATATGAAACAAATCCCTCGTACTTCTGTATACTCTGGCGCTAAAACCCTCGGAGTGTCTTCCTCCAAGTGTCATCGTCGTCAACCTCTACCCGGCGGCGATCTATTGGAACAGATTTCTGGGCATCTTCTACGTAAACTTGACGAGGACGTCGACCTAGATCCATACCTGTAAAATAACAACTATTAGAGCCCCTAAGCCTGGAATATGGAAGAATCAACATTAATGAATTAATTGTTTTCATTTATTAATTTATGTTTTACCTATCCCAAGGTCTACCCATTCAAACACAGGCACAAAGAAGAATGATGCATGATCCTTTCCTAGGTCTCTACCGTGCAACCAGTATCACTTTGTTTAGTAGCTATTGTAAACTTAATGGTCCATGAAACAGATCATAGGGAGCCATAAATGCCTATGTCTCTGCCGGTCTCCAGTGTTTACCCCACATTCTAAACCAGAATGACACTGTTGCCTTACCATCCCATGTATCCTAACCTGTGCCTAACTACAAACTCCATCCTATCCCTCAACCAGATCTCTGATACCACTATGTCACGACCCCCTCTCCAAAAAGTGTACAGCTCCTGTGTCGTCAATGTGAGAAGAGAGATAATGACCCCCGAGTCCCGCCTCCAGTAGGCCCCAGGATGGCGACTAGCACTGAGGGAATAATAAACATACAAATTGGAGGCATTACCCTCTAAGAGAACACATGCAGAAGAGAGGGATAGAATAGACTCCAATAAACTCCAAATCAGAACTGAAATATAAAATAAATCCATGTACATATATAAAATGTCATGAAAAAGTACTACAACTGAAAGGGGAAACAAAAAGTACCCAAATGAATGTAAAATGGTAGCGACCACAAGCCCGAACAGCTCCTCCTCCAACCACAAGCTAGTAGTAACCAGCTTGATCTCCAACCTGCTCCAAGTGACCTGAAAAATAGTTTATATATGCATAGGGTGAGTATAACAGTATAATCAGTAGGATCCTACCCAAGCCTCTCATGTAATTGTAATGAAATAATGCTAAATCCTAGTGAACAACAAGTGAAACTAACTCGTCACCTAAACAGGTATACTTAGTTCCCAACCTCACCATGGCTACTCTCACCAGGTAACGCATACAAGAATATAGAGTATAGTAAAGAATATCAAGGGTACCCCACTAATACTTCCCCACTGGTTTGCCTTTTTCCCCCAACGACATACGTCCTGTGCATCTCTCTCCAAAGGCTTGCCCGCAGACACCTTGGCTAAGCTCCACAATCTGCAACTCATGCACCACAAAGGCTTGCCCGCAGAAACCTGGGCGAAGCACCACACCATCCCCACATCCAAAAGCAACTGGGTATGTTCTGGGAGCCACCACAGCCCGCATAACATGTATCATACATCAGGTATCATACCTCATGCCATTATAGCCCATACACCTAATAGGGATCCTCAAGCCATCACAGCTTATACACGTTACACCTATAGTAGTTCATAGGATACTATATCCAGAATATATGTGTGCGAAATAACCACAAGCCATTACAGCCCTCTACACACATATATTGGTAAAACTAACCAGTGTGCCTACCAGCACAAAGATCTACCAAGAGAAGAGAGTAGGGTCAAAGGGGGTAGTCAGCCATTCAACCTCTTATCAGAATGTTGGGGAAAACACCCCCCAGGGCTCAGAATCCCTGGGGTGTCAGTTGCCCTTACCGACATGGTGGAGTAGCGTATAGAAATAAAAAAGGTACAAAATATATATATAACTCACATCCACACTATGGGCTTTACCTAGTATTGGATACAACTGCAGCAAACGTCTCTCAGACCCTAGGCAACTACTTCTAAGACTAGGTATCCTATAAACACACAAACATTTGAAGAGCTTTTTTAGAGTACTCCATTCTCAATTTATCATTTCCACTGTACATTAATTAATTCATTAAACATTAATTAAGTATGAACAATTCCACATTGAACTAAATTGGCATCACATTCAAAATCAACGGCTCCTATTAAGATTCACATCACCTTTTAAATTCTAGTACCTCCATCCCCGTGGATTTTCACCATTTAATCAAACATTCATTACATAATTACTTTTCCACATTCCTAGGCATTCTAGAAAAGCATCCTATGCTTCTAAACACAAAGGAGGCTCAACACGGTGAGTAGATATACTACCCGTATAGTCTTTTCTACCTATAGAAAGAGCATAGACCCATTCTCCCTCGAGAGGAAAAACACAGAAAGCACGTGGCATACCCCGCACGTCTTCGCCTCCTTTGGAAGAAGGGTATGCAAGACCAGCTGCCTTGAGCAGTGGGGAAAAGTAAAGCAGATAAACATTCAAAGAATCCTCAAGCATCCAGCAACCACATCCACCCCATTCCATCACCCCTGGTGTCCTCCGCGACACCAACATGCATAAGCGGAAGCATCTCGCCACCCTAGGCGTCATCCACTACCACAAACACAAGGCCTCCATGCCTCCACATATCACAACACCCCTCCAGGGTCACATCACAACACAAGCAGCAGGAAAACAACAATCACATCAATGGGAACATGGCCCTTTAACAATCAAGAGGGTAACTCAGAACCCTCAGTAAATTCTCACACAATATGTTGTTTAATCCATATTGAATTAGCAGATTTGTTATGCCTAGGTTCCAATTACGGTATACATAATCAGTAAGCTATCACAATTAAATAATCATGCTTACTTCCCTAATTTGGTTATCCTCAAATTAAAACAACTATTACAACGTCAATAACCATATTAATTTACATGATTGTTTATCTTTAGGAAATTTATTAAAAATTACTTCCATCATTACGTTGATTATCAATTTATATCATGAATGAACAAAAGATCAATGAAATCATTGATATTACTCTATCTAGAAAAATACGAGGCAAACCGTTGTCACGGTAAAAAGCAACAACAAGCGATCAACCAATTCTTTTAATCCGGTTGAAGTATTTAATTAGGTAAATTTCATTGTGATCCAAAGGACTAAATCATGCTAATTCTATGATTTCACATATACAAATAGAGAACCCATGAATCCCCTGCCTGGAAGAGTCCCTGACGCCCTTTATCCACACAACAGGTCAATATCCTCCTCTCAAGACAACTGCATCCACCAGAGGATTCAACGGTAAGACAGTACCAACCAACCCCCAGAAAAACCCATTAGAATCATGGAAATTACATGGTACAGTATGGAAGGGAGAAACAGGAGAAGATGATCTCCAAAAGAAAGATGATAAAACATACCTTATTGGGAAGATTGGCCGACACAGCTCGGTTGCATCCAAAATAGAGCAGAACCAATCCTAGGAGTAAAGATTGATTGTGCAACTCCTACGGGAATGATTTGAAGGTTTTAGCGTCTCTTAGATGAGAACAAAGAGAATGAACAAGGGAGAATGATATCTCGTCCCGTTTTGAAGATTTAATGGGGCGATGGTTTAAGATCCGTTTAATTCTCCATTAAAAACAGATCGCATTACCCTACACGGTTTGACCAAGTAAATACATTCCAAGCCATAGTAATAATTATTATAGGACTTATGGCATTTGAAACGACCTTAAGAGCCCTTAAAATAAGGCTTTAAATGTATTTTACGTCAAAAGGGGCAAAACTGTAGGAATATGGAAACACTATTCACCCACTGTTACTGTACATGAAACCGATCTGTGAAACCGATCTATCAGACCGATTTGTGAAACCGATCTGTAAGACCGCTCTGTCAGACCGATCTATGAAACAGAACTGTCAGACAAATCTGTGAGACTGATCTGTCAGACTGATCCGTGAAACCGATCTATGACACCGATCTGTCAGACCGATCTGTGAGACCGATCTCTGAGACCGATCTTTCAGACCGCTCTGTGAGACCGATCTGTGAGACCGATCTGTGAGACCACTCTGTGAGACCGATCTGTGAGTCTGATCTGTGAGACTGATCTCTCAGTCCGATCTGTGAGACCGATCTCTCAGACAGATCTGTGAGACTGATCTCTGAGACGGATCTCTCAGACCGATCTGTGAGACCGCTCTGTCAGACCGATCCGTGAGATCGATCTGTGAGACTGATCTGTCAGAACGATCTGTGAGACCGATCTGTGAGACCAATCTATGAGACCGATCTGTAACACCGATATGTGAGACCGATCTGTGAGACCGATTTGTCAGACCGATCTGTGAGACCGATCTTTCAGACTGATCTGTGAGACCGATCTGTGAGACTAATATGTCAGACCGATCTGTGAGACAGATCTGTTAGACCTATATGTCAGATCGATCTGTGAGACTGATCTGTTACTATTCACAAAACTGGAAACAATGTTCACAGAACTGGAAATTTGGAAAATTGTTGGGGATAAGTCACCTTGACCTCCCGGAACACCTCACACACCACATTTTCACAATGTAATGGACCAGAGAGGCCGGGCCACTACAATTATTCCAGAAATATGCCTCTCCACTTTACAATATTTGTTAAAATAAGCTTGATGAGAGTGTAAATGGAATTTATTTTGGTTGTAAATTCTTGTGTTACTTAGGAAGCTCTATTACTTCAAAGAGTTTTTTATGGAACATTAGGAAAATTAACTTTATTTCTATTTACTTTCATCAACAATTAATTTTCCCCCATTTTTTAATCGGTATTCCTTTAGAAAAGTTATGTTGTTTATTGGGTTGATAATATCAATAATTAGTTATCATCTCTAATATTTTTAGGATGAGCTATGATGGAATTTTCTGTATTAGTCTTTTTTATATGGAAATTGAGGGATATATTTAGTTATAATTCATATAATGATTCACTTATTTTTCATTTAATTACCATAAAATATCCCATAAATTATAGGGAAACCAACTGTGAGTCTCTATATCTTATTGATTGATAAATTTAGTTAGATGTTAAATCATATTTTGAGGTCACTTATGTATTAATTGGTATGTATTTTTGGGAAAGTACTATATAGAATATTTCATTGATGATACTTTTTAATGTATATGTTTCTATGGAGTGTAATCCTTCATTTGTTTAGTGACATTTATGGGTATAATGTTTCATTGTAAGAATAGTTTTCACACTATATACTTCATGTTCAAAAATATTTTATTATTTTATTGATTGAAATGATGAAATAAATTATATTTTATATTTTTAAAAATATCAAGAACTACTATGTCTATCCAAGTATAGCTTCAAGGTTATATAATTTTTTTTAACTGTTATGTGATATAATTTTATAATAGAGGGGGTGTTCATGGTTTGAACAATGTATTATAAAATGTACAACCCTACCATGTACGACTCCTCAATGGGACTTACTGTCCATATTTGTGGTGAATGAATTTTCCAATTAGGTGTTTGAACAAAGAATTTTCCCTTGAAATTATAAAATTTCTAAATAAAATTGTATCCCAAAATGGATTTGATCATAATTTTCAACCTCACATTTCAACAACATCAAGAGATACGCCATAGTAGCTATGAAACCATAGGAACACACAAAAAATCCTATAACCCCTCCATTATTCATCAATTTTTCCTTTGGTTTAGGGTGATAAAATATAAGGTAAATATTTTTCTCATTCTAATCATTCTTCCTCTTTTTAATTTTCATTCCCTTTACTTAATCTCCCATTATTTTTTTATTTTTGGATTAACACTTTTGTATAGGAAAAATGTATTTTCTATTTCTTCTTATAAATTTGGTTTGCCAGTTCATGTAGCATTCTATTGGTACATTACTAAAACCATTCATGAGGGTTTTTAGCATGTACACATGTTTTAGGTGGGTTTTCATTATGTACAATAGTAATTTTATATAATTTTATTTCGTGTATTTAATATTAATTTTAATGGTATCAAGTGATTTAATTATAGATGTTTATAATATTTAAATGGGTGAAAATTTGTTTTATGTGAAGTATTCCTAATATTACATAGTTGATTGATTCTTCTTTCAAAAAAGTGTACTTCCATTACTGAGAAACATTATTGGTGGTTTCTAAAGAAATAATTTGAATCTTAATACCTCATTTATTTTTTATATTTTTTAAAATAAATGTTAAAATAGTTTAATAAAGTTTTCATCTTCCATACAATTTTTATACATGTGAATCATGATTATAATTTCTTCATGATAAGTTCAATACATACACACATTTTAATGGATAAAAAAACATTAAATTACTACAAATATTCATGTATTAAGTTCTGAATATGTTAATTGATATGGTTAGTATATTGACATAAATAAATGTGCATGTAAACATAAAGGGTGGACATATGAACTCAAGTTCTATTTTTTAATCATGGATTTTAATTTTTACATTAAATTGTATCTTTTAATCAATACCTAACAGGTAAATGGTAATTTAATTTTATGAAGACATGTTTTCACATCCAATATTTCAGGTTTTTTACAATGGTTATTTTAAATACCTAATGTGATGAAACAAAATCTAGAAAAAACAAATCTATATATATCAGTGTTAATTTCGAATGATTCCATTTTTTGTGAAATGTAATTATTGTTGTATAAGTTTGTTTGCTAATTTTGTACATGAAATGAAAGTGGAACATGAGAATTGGGGAAATTATATGAGATAAAAAGGGAATATAAATGTTGAATTGTTATTTCCTATATATAATATATTATTCTACTACACTAACTAAATTAAAATTATATGATATGGTTGGTTAATATTGAGAAATTATTTTTGAAATCAATAATAATTCAACCACAACAAGAATTATGAACAATGTAGTCACTAAGTGTAAAAAAAATACATATATCAATTTATCCAACCATAGAAAATATGGTTTCTCATTTTCTGTTGAATTGTATAAATTGGAACTTTTCATTGTTTAATCATATTATCGAAATAATGTTTTTCTTAAAATATAATTTATTTAGAATAAATTTTTTTGTAGTTATTATTTTGTTTAATTAAAAGGGATTTTTAAAAAAGGGATACAATAAAATTCAATGATGTTTCATGTGTATTATTTATAATTAAAATATGAAAATATATTTATATTTATATTTTCAATATTTTATTGTAATGGATATTTAGTTAACATAAAATGAACAGAATAAGTGTTTGGAAACCAATTAGGATTTTTTATGCTAATAACTATATATATAATTTCATTTTAATGTTCAATTCAAGCATTCTCTTTGAGAAATTGGTGTTTTAATTCTAGATGGAGTGTGACCATGTGTTGTGTGGGACAGTTTGATCTCATACTCTAGTACTTAATAAAATTTTCATAATTTCAATTATTTCACCTACCATGTTGAAATTTTTCTTCTTTTATCAAATGGAGGGAGGAGATACATATTAGTGGATGATGAAAATGTAACTAGTAGATTCTTATTTTAGGTATTATTTACTTCTGACAGAGATATGGGTGAGAATATTGTTTTTTTATTTATTTTCAAGATTTATTATTTTCATTTACATAAATATTTATTATTTATTTTTACATATATAATTTCTCTTCGATGACTGATATATGGTTCATAACTTCCATTTTTTTATTTTTACCCACCCCCTACAAACAAAAGAAGATTACTTATTGTGAGAAAGAAAATAAACCCACTAGTTCAACCTCTATTAGGCACCAGTTTGGTGACTACTTTTGAGGGTATAAAAATATCACAGTATTTGAGGCATTTCACTCTATAAATGTGAAAAGATCGGGAGATAAGATAATTAATCACCAAAAAAATACGTCTTAAAATATTACGTCACAACATAAACCATCACACAATTCATGAATAAAGTAATATTTATTCCTATAAAAGGTTATAATGAAAAAAAGTAAAAATCTATGGAAACAATTAAACAATAACTCTAACCAAGCTAGTAAATTATATATTGGTCCCCAATGTCCACTCAGAATCTAGAAAAAAAAATTATATGATGGGTGATGATAATAACTATTCATATAATGGAAATAATCAATGTTTCATGTCCACATGTAAAAAGACCATGAAAGTATTATAGTGAACGGACAAAAGAACTATATAGATACAATTTGGGTAATCTAACCAAAACCATCCTCTCTAGGGCTCACATACCAAATCATGCATCTAATATTATATAATAAGATTTAGATAATAATATAGAAATGTCTCTCACTTCTTATTTCCTACTAATTTTTTTCTATAATACCCCTAACCTAATGTCATGTGATCCCATACCTTCCACACATATCACATCCTATAAATTCACAACCTTCCTGAAATCACTATGGACACACACCACATCCAATATTGAACTATAGTAGTTGGGAATCATGAATGTGATACACATAGACCTCATGTTATCCTCCTACAACACATTACCATAACCATATATCATATCCCACGAAATCACATTTCTCCCATACACAATTATGATAAAAAAATTTCTCAATTGTAGACATCGGGGACTCAAATCACATCTGTAAAGCAGGACCTAGAGTCGGGGAAGCTAGACATATTTGTCACTAGCATTTTCTTTGTCTGGGAAAACACCCATAAATTAGAACCTCTAATCATTTGTGTGGATATCCAACTGAAGTGGTTATGTAAAAAATAACATACAGATACATGTTATAAATATATCACACAATTACAAACCTAAGTGTTCATATCAAAAATTATATATCGCACTACATCACAGCCCCGTTATTCACATCAAATATCATGAATACTAATTGTACAATGTGAAATACCGTCTAACCACCCCACAAGCCACACATCACATTCCACTTCCATCTTATATGATTCACCACATTAATCTATTAATATATTTCATTCACATTTCTTTTACCATCACATTATACAAAATTTTAAACCCCTTTATTTAAAAATCTCATTTATGTTTATGATATTTATAACATTTCTATTTCCAATATACAATGTTTGTTTACTAGAATATTTTTATACATTTATCATAATATTTATTCACATGGTAAATAGGGAAAATATATCAAACATGATATAATATAACTATGCCAACTCACACAACCACTTCCCAAAAATCCACTCATCCATAATATCTATCATATCACATCACCTAATCCATCTAACCATAAAAACTGCACATCTCATCAATCAACCAACCTCAAAAACTCGGAAAAAAACCATAGTTACACATCCACTATTCCACTGACACCACACCACAACCATGACACAACCTCTCATTTGGGATAACCAACCACCACCACACTACCCTCACACAACATTACCCATTCACAAACTTTTATCATCTCACAAGATCCCAAACCATGCATGGAAACACATATTTATAATCACCAATCACAACACATATTTTGGAATCTATATTTATTTACTGTCTATGTCATGTTACATATTTATTTTAGTATGGGTAATATCTCAAAACAAGAATCAAGAGGCAACCAATTATAAGCCAAATATACAATCAATAGTTATTTATTTAGGTCATGATCACACAACAACAAAAAATGGTTAATCATAGCATAATAAGTAAAGCTTAAGAATGGATCCCAATAGCCTTTATTTTTAAAAATTGGAATTGGAAATAATATTCACATTAACAACATATATTGACGTAGTTAATCATGTGATAACCAAACGTATCCGTTTATATTAGACATTCCAATGATTTATATTATTATGAAAACCCTTAATATCCACCCAATGATAAAAATTAATAGGATCCAATATATTGAATTTAAAAAAATGTGAAGGAGAATCCAATCCATCAATGAATATTTATGATATCCCCACACACTGTAGAGTGATGATGAAATGCCTACAAACTACAACCACATGAAAAACCCACAGATCAACCCACACCACATCAATGTATTGTCATAATGTTTCCCAATAACTCATTCCATACCCAATAAACATCGTATAACTGAATCAATAAATAATAATGGAAGGAATAACATGAAAAATAGAGGATAAATCATCCAAAATCAAACACTAGAAGCAAAGGGTTTATCACCATTGAAGGATTCCTAGGGTGGATAATGGGAGAGCTGGTGGGACACCTGGAAATGAGAAGGTCATTAAATCTAATGAAAAACCTATAAAATATTGGATTTAATTATAAACATAAAATATAAATCACATGGAATGCGACATTTACACATTTTGTAAATTTTGGTTTTCAGTTCCTTCCCAAAAACATGTATGCTCATCCATTAAATCTATAATTTATTGCACATTGTGTAACACTATGTTAATATTTCTTACAAGATGTGAACCATCAATTGAAATTTTTTAAACATTTCACATCATTTATTCCTCCCAAATTTTTCTTTTTAATATCAAACTCCACCAACCTCACACTAGGCCTCCACTGGTCATCATGAAACCTCCACAAGCATCCACTAAAACACCTCCAACACCTAAAAAATAAAACGTAAGAGGCTAGGAGGACACTAAAAATTACATAACATTTCTTTTAAATGATTATTTATATCAATAATCAAAAATATTCCAAAAAATAAAATGGTTTCAAAAAAACCACCTCTCAAGATACATCTCATGTCACTCCATAATCCAAAACACCACCACCATCCCAACACACCAAACCAAAAACGTCCACATAACATCTCACAAAAAATCATCAATAAACAACAAAATTATCTCATTCTTCGATACTAGACACAAGACACCACAAACGAAAAAACAAATTCTTAGCCATACAACCTACACATAGCCCATAACAAAAACCATCAGAACCAACAAACGACACATCACAGAACATTCAAATTATGAAATTTCAACCACTATGTCAAGACATAATATGCTCTGGGTGACATTGATTCACCCACATGTTTTTAATTGCATCACAACTAATATAACTAAATTAGGATTAAGGAAATACACAATCCATATGACTAGATATTTGTTACACATATCACATTAAGGGAAACAACACATCCCTTGATGTAATTTGATCTAAACATCACATCATATGATAAAAAGAACAAATGAAATCACATCATACATCCTATTATTGGGAATGAATATTTTTATCTTATTCCATGTACTTTTCTATAAGAAACAATTCCGAAAAATAGTTAAACCGATGTAATTGTATGACCATGCATCACCATCTATCCATGATTGTGGAATTCTAACGGTCGCTCCACAAATGTCGTGTTTTCCATGAAATTAAACTCTCCCTATTCTTTGACATGAGAGTCTTCATGATGATATTGAGAAATGTGGGACACAAGAAATACTTCATGGATCCTCTCTTACAATAGTGGAAATTAAAACCAATATTCCACATTTCTAACATGTACCAACACCTCATTGGGACCATCAAAATTAGGAGCAATCTTTCTCCCCCAACAAAACCTCAACCTTCAACTCCAACGGGTGTCTCTCAAGAACACATGGTTTCCAATCATGAAATCCAATAGCCTCCACCTATAACACAAATATATCATTTTATGGTCTTACGATTCCCACATCATCTCATGAACTAACTGGATCATCTATCTTGTTCTCTACACCACATCAGGAACAAGAACTATTCACCCTCCAATCAATGACTATAATAATGGAGAAAATAATTGAAAGGAAAAAAAACACCTCATGCAGATCCTTATCAACGAAAAAGGGATATCTATTATCCTTTTAAAAGTTAACCAAAGTTAGGTTTAATACCCAATATCAACCAAACGCCTTGATGAATTTCCACAACATATCCTCCAACACCTAGATGGTCTCCTGCATATTCACATATATCTAAGGATAAAATGTAGCCCTATGGTGAAAATGGGAGGCAGAATCACAATGAAATATCCTACCATGTCATGAGCTAAAATTAATATCCCTATCAGGGAATATGGTCCTCTATACCCATAAATTGAAACAACGTCGTCAACATTTCACACTACTCAATCATCCATGGAACTCAACACATTGATCAACATAAAGAGAGGGGATTTTAGAAGTTTCTCCTTTGTCTACATATCCAAATCACAACCAGTATGAGCGTGTAGTGTCCCTGTAATGAAATCAAAAAAATATATTCTCCCACTTCTACTCTATATCGTCATGGGAATACAAAATCCTCTTCAGGGCATGATGATCCACATTCACCTAACGAGAAACCACACATCATACCACAAACTGCACTAGATTAAAATTTATTCCCAACCACCAAACATGTCACCTCATGTTTTGAAACATATTATTTACTCCAGGATTCACTACTAGTGTTGATATATGAAACTCAAATAGAATGTAATCACACTTATTATGTGGGGACAATATACTATTTTGTAATAACACTCAATACTAAAAATCTTAGTACCATCACTCATAAGAGCCACCAAGGAATTCCATATCACAAATAAACTCTAAGTCAGCTTCTCCCCTCTGATACTCCGCAACATACTGCGTCAAAGAAGTCTCCACAATAATCTAATAAAAATTACCTCATCCACTTATCTACCCATCTTACTGATTTATCAATGCAAGATCACTCATTCCATTCAAAACATCTACAATATCGGAACACAAATCCTCTTGTGAAATCTGAATCAAAATATTTGAATCTTCATTACACTTAATTTGGTGTAAAATATCTCAAAAGCATAATCCTTATGAATCTATATCCATCTAAACAATTGTATATTTTGATAAAGTGCATGTAAAACATATCTCAAGATCATATACTTTGTGAAAACCAAAAATTCTCCCGGATGAGATAGTATATCCATAGTTTTAGTGAAATAACTATTACCAAAAACATATAATAATCATTTTCATTATTAAACCCATGAAGCCATAAATTCATGAATCAAAAATATATCTCCACTCTCTATTGTTTTAGAAAAAATACCAATTCCATAATGATTGCTTCACAAAAAACATCAACCAACCCACCCTCCTCTGGAAACTGAGGCACTATAACACTAAACAACATCACTTTCCTGCAATATATTGATTCATGGACCTGATATTTACAAACAAAATTCTATTGCATTTGGACTACACTATTATAGGGATTTAATAGGAGAATAATGGGGAAAACCCCAATGATAAGTATAAATACCAGGAAAACAATGATAATATATAACCTTAATGGATGATTCCTAAGAAAAAATAATTCTTCCATCAATGGGACCACTCCAACACCCTGCCAAGACACCACATGTCTATGAAAATACTACCTTCCTATCCAAAACTCACATTTGGCCAACTTCCCATAATATATGTGTTTTCAAAGGACCTTTAAAAAAACTCTGAGGTGCTCAAAAATCATATCCTATGAATAAAATGGGGAAATGGTAAAATCATTTAAGGTAATGATTAACCGGTCTAGGAACTCATGTAAAATAGAGTTCATAATTTCCATTAACACGAGTGGTGAGTTTGTAACAGCAAAAGATATAAAAAAACTCAATGTTCAAATACCCATATCTAATTACAATATTCCGAATAACCTCATCTTTCACTATTAAAATGTATTATCGAGACCCCATATTGATCTTTTAAAACCATATAGATCATAAAAGATGGTCAAACTGATCATCAATAATTGGAAGAGGGTAAAGACTATTTATTATTACATGATTCAACATTCGATAGCCTATATACAAAGTCAGTCTACCATCTCCCTTCTTGGAGAACAATCGTGGAGTGCCCCACAGTTTCACATTATGCGTGATGAAACCCATATAAATGGTATCATCAATATATACCATCATATCTATAATATTTGTTGTTTTCAAGTAATAAAGATATATCAAAATAAGATATTTACCTTGATACAACTCTATAATGGACAAAAAGTCATATTAATGAGATATTTTCATATCCACTTCTCGGGAAACATGTCAGAAGTCCTCCAGAACATTGGGAGAATATCAAATACGTTCTTATACTAACATATTTTCTACCTATAATATAATAATATCCACATTCCAAACACATGACCAAAAACCTTTATGACTAATGAACTCCACTCGCTGTCCATCCACATTGGAAAATGTTACCCTTATCAAATAATACTGGATGACTATATTCCCAGAATTTAACCAATACATATCTAGGATTAAAATGTATTGTTTTATATGTAATATGCATAAGTCCCCCACTAACTGGTCATTCCCCATTTGTATTAAACATTCCCAAAACATAGAAATCAAGAATTCCTAAAAATGTGTTTTGATATACAAATCTATAAAATGCAAATTTAAATTTTTATTATCAAACACTTTTAAGGAAGATAGTGAGAAACTGAGTGTAGCACTAAAAGATAAAACAATGTCATGAACGTGAAACTACAGCCTGCCTGTTTTAACCTCTCTAAGAAGTTTCCAAGATATGGTGTTTAACTGGATGTCCGGTTTCTCCATCAGAATAACTTCAAATCTGAATGTCAGCTTTCCCCATGATTGGATGTACTCTTCTACATTGATCTTTCCATTGTTAATCCCCCGAACCAGAATCAAATCCAACGTGTCCATCCAATCACTCTTCTCATCACTTTTTTCCACATTAATCATCTTCGTCATCGTTATCTTTGCCACCTCCTTAGGAGCATTGATAATCAGACTAGTTTTAATCATAATCTCATCCGAACTCATAAGCATCTCAAGAGGATTATAATCCCTATCCCATTGCTGGTTTTCCCCCTTGGGGGGGGGGAGAGGGTCACAATCCTTCGGTTTGTCCTTCACCTTCTTCACCGACCGAGTCTCCATCGGTAAGGGTAAATATGAATAGTCCTTTTTCTCCATCCGTTTTCCCCTTCTATTCTTGCTCCACATCGGGCTAGGATACCTTCGCTCCTCGCCCTCGTCCTCTGTATCAGCAATGAAATGGATTGAACGTTCATCACTTGATGCTCACTCTGAAGACGTCTCCACATTCTCCACATACTCAGGATCCACCACAACCAGAGCATCAAACCAGTTTTCCATCTCGATACCTTCATCCTCTACAGAGCCCACCTGATGGCAGCTGTACTCGTTCCAGCCTGCTCAAAGAGCTTAACAACTCTATCGCTCTTACCACCATCTGAGCATAACACCTCAACATAAGAGGAATTTCCTTGAAAAATGCAGACTCCCTCATCCACCAATTGTAGCACCTACCGGTTGTGGGCACCTCCAGACATATCCTCTGCCTAGCCAGATCCCTCGATCCCAAAAATGGCCTTCATCTCTTGCTGATCATTCAGAAAACCCCTTTCATCATCACATCCAGGTTCCACACCCCCTAGGAACTGTTCGGGATCCTTAGTCATCGTGGGAACTGCCTACCGCAGTCCACTCAGTGAACCCCCTGCATCTGTACTCTCAGGAACCTCACCCGCAATATTCTACTCAGGCACCCCGGGCTCAGCAGAGGCTTGTCTTCCCATACCACAATCCATGGTCTTCTCCTTGGAGGAATTCAGTGCCCCCCAATGATATAGAGGTTCCGAGTGACCCAAACTCTAGGATCCCAAATAGAACTCAGACCATGCTTCATAAAACACCAGCTGCATACACCTAAATTCTTCGCCCACTGTAATAAGGGACATGATAATATTTATTTTTCACAAAAATAACACTAGTTTCTTCTAGATATTCAACCACTAATTCAGATATATAACCATAAAAAACTCCTACACCTCTCTGATCCTAGGATCCATGTCCACACTATAGACTATGTAGCTCGGGACGATGACCATTATGTGATTTTAATCGTCAAAATATGCTTTTCTTAGCTACTTAACAACATCCTATGTTCACAACATCTTTCACATTTATAGAGAGAACTGGAGTGGCTAGAAAGGGGCATGACCACCCAAATGAAACTGGCCTCCATGAGTAGGCATACATTGGGGTTTGTAGTGCCCATACCTCCCACGGACATTAGAAACAAATTTAAAACCCATGAAATGAACAAATATACCACTTATTTCTGATATCCTTAATTGAAACATCCTTACACAGTTCCCCGCTAAATGTGACACTGAATGACTAAACACCATTGTACCAATACCTAATGCTTTCCTCCACAAAACACCATGATTAGCATCGTTCTGAGGAACAACACCTAAGGAAAGCATGTGCATGATATCCTTAGCCTTTTCATACCCCATTAGATATTTTATGAGATGAAAAGATGTAACTACATATCTGCTCATTGTGTGCAAATCCTCATCTTGATGTCTCACTATGGAATCCTCATTTGGGAAAAAACATAGAGAATATTGAATTTGGTCCTTGAGGTTAATCCCAAATGCATTCTTTGACACCCTTCTAATGGGAATGAAGCTTATTCGTCTTTAACGACCTCCTCTTCCTTGGTAGAAACTCTTCTAGAAAATGACTATGAATTCTGAGAAATAACACATATTCAACCTTACGATAACCAAGAAACTATTTCCCACACAAACGAATGTCTCCTAAAATTTGAGTAACTTCTACTAGATCTAAAAAATAGAATATTTATGGATCAAACTGAAAAATAACTTTAAACCAAATATCTGTGACTCTACCTCTAGATATAAGACACTACCATCCTACTTACCAAAACTCTAATGTTGAAAGAACACAAATCCCATATCCATGAATCACCCTCCTCTATTAGAACTTCCATTTTCCATCATCAAAATGATACTAAATAACCCTAAATGCTTGAGAAACATGTGGATGATTAAAAAAACCATTCTGAATGACAAGGATAATGTCCTAAGACAAGTAACAAAAATGTTTATCATAGATTATTTATTTTATAATTTTTTCCAAAACAAAAAATTCAAAAATTAAAATAATGTTATCATATTAATGTACTTGTCCCAATTCAATACCCAATAAAAGGACCAAATAATTTTTTTTTCAATAATATCAAATTGATTTCACTAGATGATAGGGTGGGATAATATCATGTGTCATAACCGATCTCCCTAGAATATGTAATGCGATGCGGTCAAATGGAACTAATAAAATATCATCCAAAGATCTATTCACTGTTTGTGACAACAAACACCATCATATATGTCAAACAAAAAATTTTAAAACACTCTCTCAGGAACCCATAAAACTAAAGACCCTACAATGATCAAAGAGAGATAATGTCCCCCCAAGTCCCAACACCAGTAGGCTATAGATTTTCCACTAGAACTGAGGGTATACAAATATATTATTATTAGATAATTTCCTCTATAAATTAACTAGGATTGTGAGATTGGATAATCAACCACCAAAACAATATTATTATAATGTTCAATTTATTCCAAAACAACACCATAATGCACGAATACAGTAATTCTGATGCAAGAAAAAGTATCAAAAGTAATTACCAGATGAAAAGATTTTTGAAGTAAATTAAAAAATCCCCATCCAAGATTGTAATGTCCATCTCAAACCTCAAATCTATCAACAAAACATAAAAATATATTTTAAACATCATCTGAGAATAAAATGTATACATGTTAGGGAAAAAACAAAGCCTTGAAGTGAACATGTGAAAAGATAATGCTAATACACTAATGAACAAGTAGTATAACCAATTGGTTCCTATACAGATCATCTATCCAAGACTATATTCACCATGGATCACTCATCAAATTTCACATCCAATAAAATAATAAAACACAGTGATCATAACAAAGAAAGCATCATCACTGCCTCTTCTACACTAATTTTACACTCTCATGCCCCAATGTTGAATTCTCTATACTCCAAAATATTCTAAAAATATATTATCACATCACATCACATCCAGCCCTTAGGAAAAATGGATAGTCATCACATCCCACCCGCTAACACCTGTCCCGCATATAACATCACAATCATAACCAGAGTTATATGATATCCAAAACATGAATGACATAAACCTCATTCCCTACTCCTACCACACATGACCCCACACTATATCGCATCAGACAAAATCTTGTCTCATCGTGATAAACTCTTTATAACACATCACATCTCATATATTGAGATCTATTCCAAACATTGTTTCTAAGGAAATAGCTTATGTGAGGGGGCGTCAAGCCAGCCATATCACTACCATCATATTTGTAGGGGAAAACACCCTAGACTTGTAACCATTGAGCTCTGGAATGGTATCCAACTCTAATGGGGATAATATAAAATCACACAAAAAATTAAATATATACAGATAGTAGAAAATAAAAAATCTAGGTTTTATATCAAAAATAATAGAACCCACCACATCTCTACCTCATATCTCAAATAAAACATCTCAATTGCATCCAACAATATATGAGACCACACACAAACCTCATGAAATTTTCCACTTTTAACATTATTGTTTTACCATATTTTTTCATTAAACCCTTTATTACAAATATCGATTTCCATTAAATTATATTCAATTGTAACCCGATTAATTTATTCATTTTAGTTGACATTAATCTAATTAGCACATATCTTCTTCTAGCTGTATATGTTTTTTAACCACTCTATCTTATTTTATTATCATCAATGTTAATCCCTTTGATATCCATGTAACTATCTATACAATTCCATTCATAAAATGGCCCAACTGACAGAACCCCCACCAAATAATTAACAATCCATCATTGTTGTTGTGTCACCTCAACCATGAAATCTCTCCACAAAATCTATACATCCTTTCCCCGAAAAAACCACTAATGCAACACACCAAAACCATAATTTTGCAACCAATGGCCCAAAACCATTATTTCAAAACCACTAATCCATATCACATCAGTGGAAACCGACCACCATATCACTACCCCATACACCGCATAGCCCAGTCAGTTAGATACATCGCCACAAAATATCATTAACCACAAAGTGAAACACAACAATAATAAGCACATATCACAACATGCATTCTGGACAACACAGTCATTCAGGTGATTTATGACATATCTTTTTATTTGATTGTGGGTACTAACACCGAAACCATAATATAGAATAATCCAATTAATACAAAAATACAAATTAATTAACATTTTATGGAAGGTGTTATCACCCAATAACATTGAAATGACATTATAACATAACAACTACCACAAAAGAAAGGATCCCAATAAATTTTACTTTTCGAAATTTCTTTAATCATGTGTCGTAACATTAAATACATATATCAATTCATTAAATAATGTTATAAAACCCCTTAAAAATAAATTTTAGAAATTGATATTAATTAAATTATTACAATAACCAACAATATCAAAAAATAGCTTTGAGAAATTAAGAAAATCTCACACATAGTTTGTAATAGCGTGAGGAGGAGGATCCTCTTTCTCAAAAATAATTTTTGATATCACAGATCATCGTAGGGTGATAATGAATCGCCAATGAAATACAATATCTTGAAAATCACATAGATCAACATACACCACATCATAGAGTTATAAAAATTTGACCCTGACTCCTCTTTATTCAGGGAAGCATCACTACAGTTAATCCTAAAAGAATTATAGAATGAAAACAATAGAAAGAGAACAAAACTCACTACTTAATGATAATGGTATGTTAAGGATGGATCCCTATCAATTGAATCCAAGGGAGGATAGAGATAGATCTTCTAGGGGTCCTCAAAATGTGTGGAAAATAGGGTTTAAGGGAAATATTCATCACTATAAGAACTAATATTGCACTATATAGGGAATGTAATGGTCGTGTATCCTTTACACGTCGTGTAAATATTAGGAAACAATATACAATGATAAATTCAACATCATAACTTTAAAATTATTAAATTTATAAATATGGTCTCACACCTCGTGAACCATTATTAGAAGAAATAATTGCTTCCTTTCATGTTATGTGAAAATTAAACATCATGCATTCCTCCTACCTCCCGCTTTTTCATAGGCAACACCACCAACATCACTCAAGGCCTCCTATGAACACTAAGAAAACTCTCAAGGAATCCCATAAAACACCTAAAATAACAAAAACCAAAAAATTAATAGGCTAAGATGATACATACCGTAAAAAAATTTATAATTATTTATGGAGATATATTTCTTTAGTGAAATAATTCCCATGTGGTGTTTTTAAGATTCCATGGACCTTGTGCCTACCATTGGGGATTGCGAGTTCCGTACATGCCATGTAAAAGAAAAATTTTAGGTAACATACGGGGGGATGTGTTGGGTTTGTTCATGAAAATATTCCTTTTAAATATAAATTTTTAATGAAATATTTTATTGTATTGGAAAATTAACCACGAAATAAATTAGAAAAAATGTAGTTTCATTAATTTAGATCGTTAAATATTTTGAATAAATACACCTCTTGAAATTAAAAATAATACAGGGGGATAAAATTTAAACAATATATAAATCATCCATAAATATATTTTTTCATGGTTTCCTAGATAATATATTCTTGTAAAAAATTGATTACATAAAATCTTTAATTTAGTATATGATTTATGTTTTTGTAAAGGTCATGTAGACCTTAAGAGTATTATATGTGAATATTGAATAAATAATATAATTAGTATGTATAATAATTATTAATCCTATATTATCATTGGAATATTAATATGACCATTTGTATTGTAAACCTAATATTTTTATAAATTAATATAATTATTATATTATTAACAAGAAAATTGGAAGGAAAACATGAACATTAAAATATAAAATTTATATTAAATAAAATTTAAAATTTATAATGGAATTTAATATAAATAATATAATTCAAAAAATATTTGGAATGTCAAATATTTTAAATGTTTTTATTTTTAATAATGTATATTATTTATTTTTTCCAAAAACAATATTTTTTACCTAAATAATAATGCATTAAATATAATAATGGTATAATTTCGTTTTATAAGATGAATATTATTTTGGAATAATCACATAAAAATGGGAAAATAGTTTGTTTTTCAATCATAAATTTTAAAACACAAATTTAATTTTTATATTGTTTTTTATATAAAGAAAGTATATGACTTCTTTTATTTCCAATGTCAAGAAAGTTCTTATTATTCAAATATAATTTGAAGTCTCTAATACGATTGGTATTTTTTAAAAAGGTTGGGGCTAGAGCCTCATATATTATTAAACCCTTATATATTATTGGTCATTACATAACATGAAAAAATACAGGATTCCCCTAAAGGATTAGTTTATTTGGAATCATGTGTATAAACAAGTAGTTAATAAGTGATCTTCATCACCTCATAATATGTTCATTATAAATAGATCACTTCATTGAATTATAATTCGTAATACCTTTCTTCATAACCCATGTATTATAAAAATAATAATGGGTGGTAAAATATTATTAATAATGGTAATAATGAAGATTATCATGGAACACATTAATATATCATGAGCATATGTGTATAAGTACGTGAGAATAACACTGGAAATCAATACCATGCATATATTCACTAAAAATATCGATTCATTGAATAATTATTTGAAATTTAAAACACATTATTCCTAAGGGAACAAATTTCAATGATCCTTTAGAACATAAAAAATGTATAATAAATATTTATGCTGCTTAAATATAAAAAAATATTTTATATTTTTTTAATGGATCATTTCTTTGACTATCATTATTGAATTGGTTCCCTCCAAAAATAGTTATAGTATTCATGGTCCAATGCCTAAAATAGTATATTTTAGAGACCACAGTACTGAACTCGTTGATTCACTATTCTATTCTGATTCTAGATATCTAAATTTACCTGATGCATTTGTGGATTTATTATTCTATTAACACCCATCAACTAATAAAAATCATACAGATCCGTTCCAGATGAACCTAACACACTCATCATGTCATAACCCCAAAAAAGGTAATGGTCTTCATAAAAAATAATAACATCACAACTTGTGTAACACTTATTGGTTTAATCAATTCATCATTAAATTACCAATGGAAAAGGAAAGGGTTTTTAAATAATATTTTCATCATAATCATAAAAAATCTATTGAAATAATAAAAATGTTACCACTAAATTATATATCCGATAAATAATATATAACATAAATGGATGTTTTAGAAGATGAAAATTTATTTTAAGTGACCACATAGTTAATTTATTGAGGAATATATCATTTCAATTTTAAAAACATATATTTATAATATTAGACATTCCCAAATTTTCTAGAAATAAATTTATTCTAAAATAAAATTGGAATATTTTATTGTAATATTCAATCAATTGATTGATCATGATATTACTAAATACCATTCATGTAGTGTAAGTCCAAACAATTACACTAGACACATTTTACGTAGAGAGTTAAAATTACGTCATTTTATAAAATGATTACAAAATACCCATAAAAATTTTTGTAAAAGTTATGACGTAAATTATTAACCTAAAGGCTTCTAAATGGTTCCCTGATACGGTGGTTCACATGTCCTAAAGTTTTCCTCAAAATATTTTAATGGCTTCTTTCTAATAGAGAAGGTATATTATTATATTGTGGTGACATTATAACCTTAACACCATGAGAATAATTGTAATTGTTTTTTCATATTATTTATATAGTTTTGATACTTTCAATTTTATGAAAAAATGTATATAGGTTATTTATATATTAGATCACATTGTTATAATTTCATGAACTGCACAAAATACTAATATTATTTGCGATTTATGGAATAAATAATTGGCTTGTGTTACATAAAACACCGAGTTTCGAAAAAACATGATTTTATTTTAATAATTATTCAAAATTGATTGCTAAAACATAGTCTTTAAACAATAAAATGTAAACATATCTAAATAATTTGTAAATATTATTTATAATCATTTTATATGAAATAAGCATATTGGTAATAAAACATGTAATATTGTTATAGTATTTATATGTTTTAAAATACTAAATTTTCAAATGAACGGCTTTTTATGAAATTATATTAACAATAATAAAAAAATTCCAAATTATTAGGGATAATTTTTTTTAAAATAATCATCATTTTTGAATTTATATTTTGAAAATTATCATGGAGCTAATTTTTGGGTTTTTTACAAGAAATATCATTTCTAGGTGGATTGAAAAAAATACTCATTATTCAAATAATTTATTTGTATAGAAAAGTTATATATGTTGTTGTTCTAATGGTCATAATATATCCATTATAATTTATTTATTGTAATTTATTCCATTTTAATAATTTTTATATTTAATTTATATATTTTTTCCTGATAAAAATTTGAATATTCACACATTAATAACCCACCGTCTAGACACGTATACGGAATGAGAATCAAACATAATTTTTCTAATTCTATGAACATAGTTTTGAAAAATAATCTAAATGATGGTAATAGGTATAATATTTATATTATAATAAGATTAAATTTATTTTTTACTAAACAATTTGTTGAATCTGATTAAAATTAATTACAATAATTAAGGTAAATTAAAAATAACAAAGAACTAAATCATAATGATTAGAGGACAGAATGTCCTATAGAATTGTCAAAAAAATATTGTTACATATTTCCCAAATAATCCTTAGATTACTAATTTTTTTAGTTTATATTATTTATTAGGTATAATGATGGCTACACCAAACTAGTTTTTAAAAAATTGGATTTATGTACCCTACCTCACTTATAAAAGCCAACACCGCTTCCCCTATAAAACACCAATCAAACCACTTAATTTTTTCCTATATATTCGCAATATAATTCTTAAAATCCCTCCCACACTCATTTAATCCTCCCATTTTTGATAAATCCAACCAACATATCCTTTTTTTGAAAAAAACCTTAGTTAACCAAATAATACCTATCAACCTTCCACAATCTCTTTTCAATTATTTTATTTATACAATCCATTAATTCCTCTTATTCAATTCATACATAATTGAATAAGTATATTAAATATAGTGATATTTTTCTTGATATGGTTTTGATTTTCATTTAATCACACTACTATCTAATGAGAAATGACCTTATTGTTTTTGTGTACGACCAACTACCACCTCTAAAAGTGATGTGGTAATTTTTCATTTAAAACATATCATTAATGGTGAATTTGATGGATATTTTTTTATTTTATAAATATTATACTAGAGATGTTTTTATACTTGTGTAGTTATTATATAAATCCCCCCATAATGATTTCTATTTTTAGTGCATATGATAACTTCTTTTGTGGATGTATGGACTACTGCATCCTCAAAGAGATTTGATTCATTCATATGTTGGAAGGAATGTGTGAAGGATATCATCAATACATGTAAATTATATATATATAATTATAATTATAATTAAAATATAATATAAGTACAGATATAAAAATTGATATTCTTTCATTCATTCAAACATGATAATAAAATTCATGCAAAAATCATGCATACATTCGACCTATCATCTCCATAGATGGTGTATTTCATTTAATATTTATATATATATTTATATATATATACTGAATATATATATAATATATATATAATTTTATTCATTCTAGAAATAATTACTTAATGATCTAAGTAAGAATATCAAGAATAATAATTTCAATCACATATGATAAACCTAGAGTTTATTAATCAAAATGTTATATTAATAAAGAATTGCTAATAAATAGATATTATATAGTCATATATGAATAATAAATGATATTATATATAATAATATGTTTCATTGGTATATTTATAATAAAAATATATTTTTTATATAGGAGGTATGAACTTGTGATAAGAAAGTATATACTTTTGGTATGGTAATTTCATCAAACATATCATTTCCATGAGATACATGTCTTATTCACCACTAATTTATTTTTATGCTGTGTATATTGAAAATGGATGTTTTATATGATTCTTATTATTATATTTATGGGTATTCACATATCAATGTTACCATCATTCTTTCACAGGGTTATGTTTCAAAAGTGACCCCTTTCTTAATGAAATTTTGTCTCAATTTTATTTATTCGGGACTCATTAAATGATATGAATATTTATTTTTATATATGGTGAATATACATATATTGGCCATGTTATACCATGAATATCATTATTTTAATGATTTTTTACTCTTAATTTAATTGTTTTATTTCCATTTTGTTATGATTCAATGTTACCAATGTCGTATAGGTTGACTACTTTAGTCTCATCATTTATCAAGGTTGTTTATGATTATGCTTCCATTGATGAAATATTAATATATATCTTTAGATAAATATCATTAATTTCATAGCATGGATATATATTCATTTTATATGTAATTTATTTTTTCAATTTTCAATTTTTTTACTTAATAAGATTAATAAATGTTTTCATGAAAACGTAACATTATTCCCCCTTTCAGTCAAAAATCATGGCTCGTTCAAAAATTATTTTTCATAAAATGTTTTCAAAATTAATTTATTGATACACTATAATGTTTAGAAGTAATTTTTTACCACGTATTAACTTTTTCCAAAACATTTTAAAGTCATATATTCAGGTATTTTTCTTGATCAATGAAAATTTCTTAAATTTTACGGTAAAAAAGGACTGTTCAGAATGTATAGACATGCCCACATATATGACTATAATTTTCATTATTATTTTATTATATGTTTCCAATTATATTATTTTAAAAAATATTCAAAATATTGTAGAATTTTTTAAATTTAAATCATTTTTTCAAAATAAAATGGATTTTAAAAAAATTGATTTTTAGAATTTTTTTCAATGATTTTAAATACATCTTTTATATGTTTTCAAAATGATATTATCATTGAAATTTTTCTCAATTATATAATAAAATATTTTAAAATTTATGAAATTATTTTAAATGATTTTTTTTAAAAAAATTCTAGATTCTTTTATAAATTTTCAGGGAAAATTGTTTTTGAAATATTTTAAAGATTATTTTATTCTCTTTTAAACAAAATTTAAAAGTACTTTTTAAATGGTTTTTGTTTTTAAAAAACGTGTCTCAAAGTGGAAAATAAATTCTCCTCAAATAATTCATTTAATTAAAATTTTAAATCATTGATTAAAATAAAAGGATTTTTGAAATTCCTTTATCAAAAGTATTTTCAGAGAAAATGCCAAATTTCATTAAGAAATGTCAAAATTAATATTTCAAAATCCCTCTCTTCCTAGAATTCCATCCATTATTATAGTTTAATACTTATTGAAAGCTGATCCAAATATACAATTCACATTATTTTGTGATTTTTTTGGTTTTAATATCATGACGTTTATGAAACCTGTTTGTCTTAAAAGAGTTATATGCTTTTCAATCCTTCTTCTTTTATAGGGTAATGCATTGAGGGAATTTTTATTAAACGTATCTATATTGAATGTGTTTTTATTTGATGACATTATTTTAATACCCATTTAATTTAATGGGTTATAATATGTTATTTATGAAACCCATCTCTTTTTATGGGTCATTATCATATGAATGTTTTATTATCTTGTGGAACTTGTATGAATGATTTTATTATATGATGTGTTGGTACCATATCTCCCAAAAAACATTGGGTATTGATTTATATCATGTGAGATAATGACGAGAATCAATATCAGGGGCTTGATTCACTCTGTGATGATGGGGAAATTAGAAAAAATATTAGGAAATGACTACGTATATGGATGGTGGTATATCCCGCCTAGTTGGATTAGTCTCTATGAAGATAGAATATGTGGAAAACTGGTCCACTATTGACGGACAGGGAAACTCAATACACTATGGGAAGATTGGAAATCCAGATCCACCTGGGGAATATGGGGAAATTTGATCCCTTTTAATGAAATGACTATGACTGGTGATGTTGGTGTGTAATATCTAGCAGTTATTTTCCCCATGAAGTGGTCATATATGTTCTCGTTATTCATATTTTCTTATATGGACTAGTGATACATGTTTATTTGTAAGCCATAATTCCATGTGTTCCTGCAGTGAAATGTTTTCATGTCTTATTCTCTTGATTCTTATATGAATAATGACTTATAAACTGATAGTCATTATTCCTTGATTCATGTGTTTTTATCATTGATATAATATTTATTATCTTTTAATTGTATTATCATGTTTTCATAACATTATGATATTGTCTATGCTTACATATCTCTATTGCATATCCCTACTAAGAATCTAAGGTCATCTCCTTTTAATTTTCCATCCCCAGATTACGAATATATAATTAATATATCATGTGTATAAGAGGGGTTCTAGTCCTATATAATCTAGTGAGAGATAATGTAGCTCAATGATGTACAAAAACTTTCATTTATTTGTTTCTGACAACAGTAAAATAATACGATATATTGGCATCTGTTTGTATAATGGTTTAAATATTCTACAAAAATGTTGTAATATACATGTATGTTAAGACTAGGTTGTTATATTTTGTATCAAAGTGATGGTTTAGTCAACTATTATAGACTAAGATGAATGAAATTAGTTATATCACTACATATATTTCTAAATATATGTATGCATCTGTCTCTTAGGAAACAAATAATGATGATTTAATTTTTAGGAACATTTCCTAGAATATCGATAAATTTTAGAGTGAGTGGACCATCTAGATATTAAAATTGGATAGTGTTCTAGCACATATAAAACTAGGTGTAATAAGTTTAACAGTGTTCAACATGCTTGAATCAATTGAAACCTCGTATGCAACAATATGCATTACAATGCACCAGTTATGACAGTCCTGGGGTATATGCATATTGAATTGAAATACACTTTTTTAGCCATCATGATGTATATAAATACAATATAATAATGAATAATATTGGATAAACCTATGGTTTCATAGATTAAATAAGATAGTGTCATTATTTAGACATCTTATAAGTAATTTTTAATGATTATTCAATTTTATGCTATGATTTGTGTTTATCAAATTATGTTTTCTTATTTTAATCAATGGTAGAAACTAGATGGAACTAGATCATAATTGATTGTTTTATATTTCAAAATTATGAGCCTGATGAAAATTCATTTTATATGTGGAAATATAAGGAATATATTCTTGATGGTCCATGAGTATTGGATATACTACAATAGATAAAGTGGAAAATGTGACATGTGAATGTCATGGTATGTTCTTCCAATATTATTTACATTAAATGTAATGACTGTGATTAGATAAACATTAAGGAACCTTAAAGCATGATTTATATTTTATATTATAGGAATGGTGTATTATGGTATTATATGATGAATCCTGAGTAATGGTTTCAAGATAAATTATGATAGTTGATATGTATATGTTTTGGAATTCAACGATTATATAATATGAATAATGAAATATATACGTATTTTCAAATAAGTTATTATTAATGATTTTAACAGATATGGTGAATTATGATGGTGATGTAGAATGATGATTTCATAGAAAAGTAATATTTTATTTATGTTATGTTTACCCATAATTTATTCACGATGTCCAGAAAATGATGTTTATATATTGCTAGGTTAAAGAAGAATATATAAATTGGACTGCACTGATTACCTCAAAAATGATAAAGGATTTTTAATAAAGTATTCATTGTTATCAATGATGAATTTTGTGACTTGTTATATGTAATTTTTATATTGAGAAATCCTTGGAATTGGTAAAAATGAATGTATTCCAAAATTATTTATCATACTTCAGGTTATTACCATGTTTCTAGAGAATACATGTTGACAATATTCACTTGTTTGTAACATGCCAAATAATAGATACTTTTTGATATATGGGGGTTCAATATGAAACTAATTTAAGGACATTTATTCAAAAAAATCAAATTTCAAATGGGTAATAAGGTTATAAATTTATGAAAATATTATGCCAAAATTTTGAATAAGTATTTAGGTATGGGCATTGTATTTAAAACGTTATTTAGAATATTATTTAGGGATTAAACTTATTTGAAGGATATAAAAAATATTTATTTGCCAAATTATATAAATGATGTTTTAAAAAAGGAATTCTAATTTGATTGGTGAAAACACAAAATATTTGGCATGGTCGCATGTCTTGAACCCATGGATGAAGGAAAATAAGTGTTTCACACCTTCCAGAGGCTTATGCAATATCCTCGTTAATTTGTAATTATAATTATTTCTAGTAGATCAATTGGATGAATAAATATTAATAATGAACCATTGTTTTTACATTTCTTGATTAGTCATTAATATATGAATGAAATTGATTTTGGAAAGTTGTTTTAGGAAAATAGTTGGACTTGTTATTATTTTATGGGAATTAGTATCTAGTAAAATTATATTTAAATGATTTAGACATCAATTGTAATTTCGAGACAACCATTTCATGATGTAATCTGTGAATCAGAAAAGGATATATGAAAATAAAAATTCTGATTTTTTTTATAGAAATATTTCATTTAATTATATTTCAATTAATATTTGTTTATTAATATAATTACTAAATAGTAAGAAAATTTTCAAAAAAAAACTTTATAATACCTTAATTTTTATTAAACCGATGGCCATTGAAATAATCATTGATTATGTTTCCTAAGTACATAAAAATTACCTAGATAATAATATTTTTATTTTGATAGGTGACGTCAATAAAACCCTAATAATATTTACACTTTTCCACCAAGTCCATATATTAATTTTCAACAACATTCTCCCTCATGGAATCCTAGTTGTGAGATTAATTGGGTAAAAATCATGTTTCCAATAGTCCCATTTTAAAAAAAGGTTTAGTATTAATTAGTATAATGATGTTTCAAGGAATAGATATTTTTAATTTTAAATCCTTGATATCCCAGATGAATTTCAAATGAAAAATCAATTTAGGGGTGCATGAATTTAGCACACTATGATTTTGTGAAATATTTTTTTTTTCAAATTAATTGTATCTTTTAAATATATTTCATTTCATGTAACAATGACAGGATTTGTTTTATTTATTAAAACACTATGTTTTACATTCCTTCTCCAAATTAAGTACTTATATTAGCTTGAGATTTAGTAAATACCATCTTGGCTAACACCATATACAACATAGAGTTTCTACGAAATATCGTTATATTATAATTATTTAAAAGAGATCGATATAATCTATCAGTTAAACCTAGTATTATGAATATTATTAATAAATTGTAATATATTATTAATTAAATTTTTAGTTAAATAAAAAATATTAATAATAAAACTTGTAACATGGGAAAAGTCTATATATGCTTGAAATTAATATTTTCTCAAATGAATGGCTTTTTAATGTGCTTTTTTCGATGATAAAACAATTAATTTTTGAAACTCATAGAAATGTTATTTGATAAAATTAAATTATTTTTTTTAATTTTTAATTTCAAAATTATATTTTTTGGTGAATTTTGGTTATTTTTTGATAAAAATAATTTTGTGCGTGAATTGTAAAAATTCATGAATTTTAATTCAAAGAATAAAATTTCTTCTAATTTATTTATATAGTGAAATTATAATTAAAATTGTTTATGAAGTCATAATCAATCAATTATAACTTCATTAATACAATTTAGTTCATTGGAATGATTTTCATTATGAATTTATATATAAATAAATAATAATATTTTGAACGTTCTCACAATGAAACACGATTTCTCGCCACATGTGTGTGATTAACATCAATAATTTTTTTTTTCTATGAACTGAATTTTGAAGAAATAAAATTAAAAATTTTAAATCAAAATAATATTTAAAATTTGTTAGTTTAATAAAAATAATTTCCAAATATATCACATAAAATGATTAAAATTAGTTATAGTGAGTAAGGTAAAATTAAGCATGACATGGAACTAATCAATAATCTTATGGACCAAAATGAATGATCTACTTGTCCAAAAACCATTTTTTAGAAATATTTAATACTTAGTCCTTCCATTTTTTGATTTTATATTTTCTATTAGGAATTTTGTTAGCTAAAAGCATGGGTACAAATAACTTGTTTTAAAAAAATGTCATGTGTGTCCCCTCCATCGACTATAAAAATCCACTAACTCTCCCCTTTCTACACACCCCACAACCCACATAATTATTTCCAATATCTAACCAATTGTTTTCCTAACATAGATAAATTACCCCTTTAGTATTATCATTGGGAAAAATACAACCACGGAATCCCTTTGGGGAAAACAAAAAGGTGTTTCCCAAAGAAGATGTAATTTCCTTCATGATGCTCCTTTTATTAATTTTCATTATTCACTACCTCAATCATTCTTATTAAATTCAACATAATATAATAATTATCCTAAATATACTGATATTTATTTATGATAATTTTTTCAACTACACATACACATCCATCCATATAAAAGGTAACTAACTCACCTTTTTTGTGTACAACAAACTACAGCCTAACAAAATTATGTTGATAATTTTCTCCTTCAACAACTATTGCTGTTGTGAATTATGATGGAAAAAAATTTTATATGATATATATGATATTTACTATTTATTCATATTTATTAGTTATTATATATACCCAACATTCATAATTTCCATTTTTTGGGAACATGATAACTTTCTATGGGGATGTGTGGACTATCACCTCCTCAAGGGAATGAGATTCATTCGCACATTACATTGAACATATTATGATTGGGTTCTATAAAATTATATTATATATATATATATGAAATTTTAATTATTCTTGAAATTTTATATATATAAATATATTTCATTTCCTTTTTTTCTTTAAAATACAAAAAATAAAACGAAAGCAATGTTCATGCATATGTACAATCTAAATCTACAGGAATCATGTATCCCGTTTAATATTTTTTTCTAGATTAATATAAAATTTTTATACTGAATATCTATGTTATAAATCATTTTTTAAATTTTTTTAAATAATTAATTCTTTATATAATTATGAGGATTAATAATAACAAATCAAAACATGTACCAAAACAAAGCCTCTATTAAATGAGAATCAAATTTTACATTAAATTTTTAAACAATTGGTAATAATAAAGTCATAAGTAAATCATATATGTTATTAGGTATGTAGATATTTTAATGTTATATAGTTATAATAAAATTATATTTATTATACAATATTTTTGGTCTTGTTCAATGAAAATCACGACTTAAGGTAAATGAATTTCATCTCACTTTTTATTTCATTGATACATATGTATTTTTCACAAATATTTTTTTCGCGTGTATATTTTCCATGGATGTATTCTATGATTCATATATATATAGTAATTTGACAAGGTATTTTTTATCTCTCTTCTAGTGGGAAATGTTTTAAAAGTGAAAAAATCGGTAATTTGATTTTTTTCCATTTTTTCATTAACGCGCATGTCATGTTATGGACATTTTTTTTTCTTTGAGGTGTATATGCTGACTATTCATAATTTTTATCAGGAACCTAGTCATTTTCATAATATGGTAATATTTATTAAATATTTTTCTTTCCATTGTATTTTTCTTCAATGTTACCAAAATAGTAATGTTTTTGAACTTCAATATCATCAATTATTGATATTGTTTATGAGCATGCTCGTGATGAAATATTTTTATTCATCTATCAATAACTCCCCTAAATTTTATTACAGTATAGATATGAATGTTATATATATATAATAGTACAATTTTTACACTATTTGGGACTTAATATAAGTAATAATGTTTTATGAAAATATGCCTTAATTTATCATTTTTGTCAGAAATCTATGTTCATTCCAAATAGTGTTGTATAATAATGTTATCAAATAAGTTATATTATAATAATATTATGTTAAAAGGAAATATTTAACCATATATTACCAATTTAAAAAATGTTTCTAAAATGGGTATTTTGGTTATTTTCCTTTCAAGTCAATTTTCAAAGCATTTTACAGTTCAAAAAATTAATGTTTAGCATCAATAGATATACCCACCATCTTGAGAATCATTTACATAGTGATTGCATAAAATGATTACGAGATTATTATTTTAAAATGAAATTTTTTTTCTAACATTCGCGAAACAATTTTATTTGATAATGTTTTTCAATGGTTGTTTTTTTAAAAAATTGTGTTCTTTTCAACAGTTATTTAAAGGATTTTCAATGTCACTTTTTTTATATTTTCAAATTATTATTGTCCTTAATTTATTAATTTTCAAGGAAACAGTATTTTTTTCACTAATCTATTATATGTTTTTAATTATATTTTAAAAAAATTGTTTTAAAAATGCTTTAGGTTTATAAAATAATTTTCCAAAGTGAAACTTAAATTTTCCTTAAGAAATGTTTTAAATGATGTTATAAATCGTTATTTAAAAGAAATGGATTTTTGAAATGGTATTATGAAAATGATTTTCAATGAATATTTAATATTTGAAAGAAATTTTTCATGTGATCTTTAAAAATCCCTCTCCATCATAGATGTCATCATCTATTTTGATTAATATTTATTGGGGAAATGATCCTAGAAAATAATTCAAATTCATTCATAATTGTATTATGTTTTAATATAATATTATTTATAACACCCATTTGTTATCCACATGTTATATACCAGTGAAAACTGATTATTTAAATGGATTATTATTTTGAAGAAATGATTATGAATCATGACAATTTTCTTTAGGTTATGATATGGTGAAATATGTTTATATCGATTTCATTTCATGTGTTATGATACAAGATATATGAAACCCATCCATTTGTATGGGTTATCATATGATAAACATTTTATTCTCTGGTAGAATATGTATAAATGATTTTATTACATGATTTTTGAGACCAATATATTCATCAAATAAATTGGGTAATAATTTAGACCTCATTTCATAATTATTTGAAGCAAGTAAATGGGCGTGATCAACTTTGGGATGATAGGGAAACACAATACATTATATGAAATGGATTGTGACTAGGGATGGTGGTGTTCCCCACCAAGTAGATCTAGTCACCATGATGAGAGATTATGGTAGAAACCCAATACAATATTGGAATATGGGGAAACCCAGTCCTCTATGGGAAGATTTTGAAACCTGATACACTACGAGATGTTGGGGAAACTCGATCCCTTAAAAATGACTACGATTGAGGGTGGTGGTGTTTCCATCACAGTAACTTTAGTCACCCCATGAACTACACTATTATGTTATTGAAATTCATCTTGACATATTGGGAATGATGTTACACATTTATGGGTATGATAAAAGTCCATGTATTACAAATATGTTATTATTTCATGGATTATTCTCTTTTTTCACATATTGTTCATTCCCTATAAACTTATAATAATTATTCCATGATTAATTTTTATGATCTTTAATATTCATAGAATGACCTTATATTGTCATGATAACATACTTAGACCGGTTTTCTCATGTTTACGCTTATATTTCTCCCTTGTTTACCTTTACATTGCATTTGGGATCACCCATTTTTTGTTTCATTCACAAGGTTTTGAAGTTAAATTTTATGCATGATGTTTTTAAAAGGTGTCCATGTATTAGAGAATATTGTCGGATATAATGTACATCACTCATATACAAGAGTTAATTTTTCATTTTTCTAAAGGAAGTAAAGTAATATGGTTATTTGGTGTCTATTTTTCTAATGTTTTGTGTATTCCACAAAAATTATGTCATTTCCCTATATGATAATGTTGGGTTGTTATAGTACCCACAAGAGTAAAATAATAGTATAATATGTGATTTAATTAGATGAATCATGATATAATTCACTAATAGATGATAAACATCTATATTATAGTTTTAAAATTAATTAGAGAAAATGTAAATATCATATATAATATTTAAACGCCTTAAATCAAAAAACTTTTATAAAAAAATGGAATTGGGAAAAAAATATCAAAAAAAAAATTAAAAGAATAAAATTTTCTTATATTGAATAATGATCAGAGCTCTGTCCAATTCACCCTTGTTCTTTTTCCATTATCATTCATGTATCATAAAATTAGGCACATTACATAGACCTTACAAGTATCCATTATGATAGTTAGAATACCCCACAAAAACCTAAACATGGTGTGCGATAATACCTATTATTACATCACAAATTATTTCAATAACCAACACCATATATGCAAAAAAATATAATGGAGTTTTTAATATACAGATGTAAGATAAATTAATAATAAGTATTAACAATATCGAACCAAGAAGGCTCACTATAAAACAGTCTATTTAATCATTTTCTAACTATAATTCATGTTAATTCATGATTGATATTATCTAATATAATAACTTTAATCAAGAATCCACAATAACTGATATCTATAATCTATGTTAAGATATCCACTATAGCATATGGTGAATAATGCAATGTGATACCCAATGGAAAAAATGAAATGAATAAAAGAAAAATGTACCATAAATACGTCATCTTATAGGTGATGCATCCAAGGTATCAAAGAGTGAGTAATACTCATCAATTACAAGGATCATATACATGGAAATATTAGTAAATTATTTGGTGGAGCCTATTGGGAATGCCAGTGAAGCATGTTTGAGGCTATCCAAGCTAGCCAGATCTAATGAGTGGGAATTTACATTACTTATAATGTAATCTAAATCCATGGAGTATAAATTCACATGGAATCAATTTCAATCAGGGTCCATTAAGTTGAAATTACCATGGAGTCCAATGTAAAAAATATAATATCATTATTCATTTCATAACCCATTCCACATTCATAAATTGTCCATATATTCATCCAAATCATTCACATTTATCTATATAAAGTATTTCACAATTTTAATAGCCTATAATCACATGGAATGGAGAAATTAACAGTATACTAATATCATCATTAATTTATTATGGTTCCCATTAAGATGGAAAACTTTATTATACCAAATGGGTATGTAAAACATTTGTATGATTCATCAACACAACACAAATGAGTTATGGGATGAGGTTTAAACAACAAACCATCTCATGGTACTATGTGGGAATCCTATCGTGGTTTCTAAAACATATAAAAATAATTCAAGCAATTTAAAAGAAATGATCAGGATGTCTAGTATAAGGAAGACTGGAAAATAGCTATAAAAAAATATAATTTCCAAGAAAAGGTTTATACCACATACAATATTACCTTGGTATAAAAATCATCAAATATTATTTCATAACATTACCAAGTTGGGATTAAAATATAAGATCATATGAATACCCTAGAAATATAGAATATAAGATTTAATGAAAATTTAATTGTTGATATCAAGAAAATTAAAGGAATGAAAAGGTGGAATATATAACTTCTTGATGTGGATATAATGTGGTAAAAACTCAGAAATAAGAGGTCAGATGAAGAATAAACATTGATGTGTAGGTCTGGATTGAATTAAATCTCCTATGGAAAAAATTAAACACTCATTATTCATGAATTATGAAATTAATATTATGTTTTAGGTAGATTTAATTTTCATTGAATATGACATTTTACAAAAAATAAATGGGTCATATGGGTTAGTTTCATTATTGTCCATACCTTGAAACAAGTTTTATTTGTCCACTATCCATATAAAGAACCCAAATGGTACATTCATAATGTTTATAAAACTGTATACAAACCTTGTGATAATCTTCTTCAAAATATTTTTGGTCGATCAAATGGGTGTGTGACCCTAGATGTATGGTTTCATCAAACAATGTTGCTCTGGTTTGATCCATGCACACCATAGATTTTTTAATAAAATTGGGCATCATTATAAACACAACTTATACTTACCATGAAAATGATCTTCCTTTTCAAAAATAATAGGCACCAGGATCCGAACAAGCCACAAACCCCCCATTTTACCTTCATAAACACACTTATAATTAGGAGTTTTTATAAACCGTGGAATTAAAAATATTATAATGATTTTTACCTCCAAAAAACTATGGAACATATAATTTCCTCATAATGAAATGCATCCCAAAATTTCCCTTCCAATGGTGGTGAAACATTGTAGGAAAATATTTATAGTAATTTATCCCATAAATCGACATGAATATCTCGTGTCATGACATGTACATGATAATGTTTCCATAACAACAATACAAGAGGAACTGACCAACCTCCGATATCATTTGTTCTCCGATAAATGATGTATATAGCACAATTCTTAAATGAAACATCTACCATTTGTTCATCATTTTCTAGATGATGAGTATGAGACATGATTGATTGATAATGGATTATAAATGAAAAATAGAAGATGCCATGCATGAACTGATGCCTCTAAGGTAACCAATACCACTAATATACCATCTCAACTATATTGTGAATCTCAAGAGGCCCAATATAATGTGGTGAATACTAAACCTTTCTATAAATCAATCTATGACCCAGCTTCAGTGGGATACATAAAAAACAATTACTAAAATGAAACTATTTAGTTCATTGATGGTGATCATCCTTGTATTCTTATCCACTATTTGTAGTATCCATATGAGTTTTGATAAATTTGACCTTCTCCAAAGTCCCCTAAACAAATTGCAGCATGAGAGGTACTTTATGTCCTACATTTAACCATCATAGATTTAATTTTCTTAACATAATTTAAAAATACTCATAAGGATACATGTTAATAGAATAATGATAGGTGTTATTGTATTATAATTCAACACGGGGTGTATGCCTCCCCCAAGAGACCCCAAAATCAAGGATATGTGCTCTACAAATGTCTTCTATATCCTATATTGTGTGATGTGACTAAAAAATAGTCTTTGAGTGGAATTACATTCTCAATAGAAACAATGTGCCTAACTACCATGGTATTACTATTGAAAATAGATATTAAAACCATGCATGCCTATCTGATAACATAGTATGAGGAACCCTGTAAATGTTCTTAATCTCACAAATATAATTCCCCCAAAGATCATATACAAAAAAGGATACCATGATTAGTAGGAAATGATTGAAAATCATCTACCAATAAACCGTAACCCATCTAACATGACTAATGTAGTGTGACAAAAAACCTACTCAAGAAATTCACCACAACATCATCTCATTTCCACTAGAGAATTGATAACTGTTGGAGAATCCTTTTGGGTTACTGGTGTTCCTCCTTCAACTATTGATAGGTATAGAAACTAGGGGCAAAGATTTCTATTTCTTGATTCATTCCTAGCCACCAATAATCACAGTGTAAATCCTAATAAATATTTTTAATTCCAGTATATAATATCCATGATGAGACATGAAACTCTTACTTCAGCTCCACATGAATGTCTCCAGAGAATCTAGGCATGATAATTCTATAGAATCATAATTTTATTAATGCAATTTTTCTTCATATGTCATAAATCGGGTACATAACATTTATAACCCAAAAAAATTAATTTCATAAATTTAAAATGATACATTAGTTTCTAGATAAACTAATAATAATTTAATATATTATAGTGGGACAATTAATATAAAATAAGATAATATGTATATGTAATTTTTTATCTTCTAGATCCACTAGAATAACCGCAATCAAATCCAAATCAATAGAAATAAAAATTAATCTTAATAATATAATGTATATTTTGAATATGAAGTATTACATATAATTGTTTTTTAAAATAGAAGAGAATGTATAATGAATGAAATAAGTTATATTTATGAAAAATAATTAACCTATTTAAATGGAATAATAACTTGAACATTGAGATAATAATATTACCATTATGAGTTGTAATCAATCCATTAAAATATTATACTCACCTAAGAAATATGAAATAAAATTTATTTATATTATAAATAAAATATTATTAAATTATTTCATTTTATGGAAAAAAAATATTTTATAAAATAAAAATTTCTAATCGTATTTTTTATAAAAAAAATTATTTATTTAAAATTTATTTAATAAATTATTTATTTAAAATAAAATTTCATATAATAAAATAGTGTCAAAATTTGATAAATTGTTTTATTAAAGTTATTAGAAAATATTATGAGTCCTTAATTAATATTTAATGGGTCATAGAATTAATTATAATATTAAAATTAAGGGTCTTCAATAAAATGTTGATTTTTTAAAAATTATATTTAACATATTCAGAAAATTAATATCATAAAATGGATTCCTTTTTTAAAATCTACCCATCTATGAATTTTTAGGGTGAATGTTTTATAATTTAGTAAAACAATGGAATTGTTTTTGAATAATGAAATACTGTTAAATTCTGTATGTAACAATATAAAATTTCCTGAGTCATAGCTAATGAATGAATTATATAAGCATCCATTGGTTCGATCTATCCTAAAAAATAAACTATATTTAGACATATGAATCAATACTATTGGTATTCTTGATCGAAAATAATAAACTAATGAATATAACAATCAAAAATAGACATCTTCTCACCTTATAAATAACACCACATCTCCACATAGCATCTAATCCTTGTAGATTGTTAAGATTCTATCCAATTAGCTTCCCCTTATTGTACACATTAATTATTATCTTTTTTATCAATTATTGACAAAACCCAGGTGCCTTAAGAAGTATATCATTGTGAAAAAATTCAAGAGGTAAAATCCACAATCATTATATTTAGATTTTTTTTTCGTTTTAAGTCCTACAATCACCTCCTCTATCCAAAGTAGTCTAAAAATTACATTATAAAATATAAAGTGTAATTTAATTGAGTTAATGGGATATAAATCATCATACCTCTTATCTTCTTATTTTATTTTAAAAATGTAAATATCATCTCTGATATGTCGGATCACCACCGCCAAGGATGATGTGTATTCATTTTCCATTATTATCTTCACGGATGATAATAAAACCAATATTATAGTTACAAAGATAATTATACAAAAATTATAAATTCCATACTATTATATAAATAACATATAGTCATAATATTTAATAAAACATTACTTCTTCTTCATGATTATAAAACCCTCCAAAATAAACTAAATAATTGTCATTAATATTGTATCATAGGAATCTTCCCAATACAAAAAAAAATGATATTTGGGACCATTTAAGATTATTTATGACCATTATTAAAATATAATATCACTTTTATAGAAATTATTCCATTTAGAAATAAGGTTTTTAATTTTAGAAAATGTGAACTGACCATGAAATCATGAGATGAGCACCCCCGAAATAATGAAATTAAACTCTATAAATCATTGAAATGTTCATAATTAAACATAATAAAATTATAATAAAATAGAAAAATATTAAATAGGTTCCAAAATAGGTAAATAATTAATCTAATTTTATTATACATAATATAAAATTCCACAAAAATGAGATTAAATATAAGGTATGTAATCTCTCTGAACCTCAAATTTTTTCATAGAGTAATAATATCTCCAATTTTACACCAATTTAGTTCTCAAGTATTCTTATATACAGAACATATATTATTTATATATGTAGATAACATTTTAATATATGTCAATTTATATGTATTTCATGGGGAAATGCATGATTTAAATGGTTCCCTTCTAAATTCATCACGATAATCAATCACAATTAAAGGGAACTTCTTTATATCATAACTTTTATTCAGTACTCTCAATAAATGTCATTTAAATGAAAATATGTTTCTATAATCACAAAAAAAAATTATCAAAAAATTATTTAATTTTTATTTCATATTTTATGCCATAAATTTTTAATTATTCTTCTTTGGGGACTCATTATGTTTTATCAAAAACCATGTAAAGTATCACATTTCCAAAGACACATAAACTCTATTTTTACATGTTTTCACATTAGTTGGATAGAAAATTTTATATTATACTCTTATATTAAATTAATTATGTAAATTTATTATTTAAATCCATTCATTTTTGGATATCACTTTTATATTCCCTTTGGCTATTCGATATGACATGATTATGATTCACATTTTCTCCCATAAGGCACCCTTATGTTTATCTATTTTGTTTGATTCATTATGTGGTACACATATTCATGAAATATTAATTTTGTTTACACTAAGATAGTCCTCTAATTCACTGGGAAATTTTTCGTATCAAGAGACATCATGTATGGGATTCTGGAGTAAACATATCATATTATCGTACTTTTTCAACCATCTGATATACTATTGACGATTACACATGAATCAGGTTTATGTCAAATTTTATATTGATTAAACATTCCTATATTTAAATAATCATATGATTACTGGATATTAATGATATTACCTTCCACGTTATTCTTGTTTTATGCCTTTCATGTCATTATGTAATGCCTTCTGACTCGTGTTCTTAAAATCCTTCCATGATAATTCCTTACCTAGGATATCATGCTCATCAATTTAAATCATTATATTCCATGGTTATCCTATACTGATCTGTGATATCAAAGGAATGATGACCTCACTTTGAATTTTAATATATATATATATATATATTTATATATATTATTCTATTTTCATTATTTTAATTATGTACATTGATTGAGAAATACACAAGACAGGTCGATCCTTAGAATATATTTTGTGGATAATTATTCTAAAAATCATGTAATGATAGGTATAAATGATTGGTATCTCTATTGTAGGTATCAAATCATATTCCAGTAATTTTTGGGATTATGACGTGAAATCATTAGTAACAAACCTAGGAATATTTAGAACCCCATGAATAAACTAATATCAATCTTACGGAATAAAATTTTTGGTTAAACTTTTCATTTGTAATTTTATCCTTCTATGATCAATATTTCGTTTTTCATAATATATATTCAAACCCTTAACTGTATTTTATTACATGTTCATAGTTAATGGTTGTATATAGGAAAACTAATTCCAAAAATAAAGGAGATAAGGAAGGTGATGATTTAGATAAAGAGACTCCAAACATGATGGGAACATGATCCCATAACATCCTGAAGGTACGGGATAAACTACATCATGTTATGAATAATTGCATGAATCTTCCGGAACACCGTCCTAATCATTAGATATTAAATTATATGGTAGAATCCATTGTAAAAAAATAAATTGTATCTTTATTGCATATTATGATCCCCCCATCAGAACGAAATTTAATTAAACGATTTAGAAGATATTTCTTTCCATTCATTGATAATAAGAGAGAGATATTCATTATGGTGTTCTTTTATTTTTATGGGGAAGATGATATTGGTCGATGCTGATAAAAAACACAATGCCTACAATTGAATTTGACTATGTGGATTGGGAATTATTCAAGAAAATATTTAATAATAAATATTTTCCACTACCTCTCCAATATTAGATTGAGAGATAATACCATATACTGATGAAAGAAGAATTTAAATCTGTAAGGGAATAAAGAAATCATTATAAATCATTAATGATATGTCTATCGATTTTCATGAACAATGAACTTATATTAGATTTCATATTCAGTGAATTAATTCATTGTCTATGAAAATCATTGGTGATTTAATATAATGAAATAAATGCGGAAATTTTTTGATGTTACCTAATGGTTGAAAGGGATATTGGTTAATCGTAGTGGTTGCATGAGATCAAAGATTAAAAGAGTAATATATAGTTTAATATGTGAGTATAAATCGATAAATCCCATAAAATTAATAAAACCAAATAACCCCAATGTAAAAAGTGTGCAATACATTATCTCTAAAACTATCTAAATTGAGCTTAGCGATGCTACAAATGTGTAAGATATGTGTATCTTGATAATTATTTATGATGGGATTTGATGAATCCCACTAATTGAGAATTAATAACAGAAGGTTCATATCAACACTCATCCCAAATAAGAAGTTTTCAACATCCTGTAACATGGTAATTATGAGAGAAAGTTCAACAAGACAAGGGTTTTTTGAGGCAATAAACAATAACAACCGCCAATGAAATTGGGAAGGGAATATTCTTTAACTACTATTCAGGAGGAGCCAAAAAACGAATGGTTGAAGGTATGGTAGTTACTTATTCATGAATATTGATTATACTATTCTGTTATGGTTCTACGAATATAGTCATATCATTTGAGAATAGTTGAACTGTTGAATAACCTCCTCGAAATGTGAATGTTGAGTTATCTATAAGAATTGAAAATAGAGAAAATATTTCATCTAATGTATATTAATCATCCTAAATTAACGTTTTTGTAGTGAACCAACAATAAAATCAAATCTTATATTTTATGGTGTAGTTTGATGCTATATTTTTCATGGATTGGATATTATTATAAAAGTCCAACATCAACTGTCATGAAATGGAGATGATGCTGCATATCCACAGGCATCCCCCAAATTCAATAAAAGTTTATGTTAGATAATGAATCCCCATTAGAATCATCATCTCCATTGTCGATATTATTACCATATTATTATGAATATCATGTGAAAATTATTTATACAATGAGAGAATCATTCTCATTGACATGCCCATCTAGAGGAAATACACTAATATGATCTGTGAATAATTTTTGGGTCTTCCTCTATACTAAGAGGATGATGTATAAATATATCATACGCTTTGATCTAATCATATTCAATAGACTCATTATAGGATAGACACAAATGAGTTGTAGGAACTATAGAAGTAGTTAAAATAAAATCTGTAAATTGGTTTTATATGACTTAGTACTTCACCATGATGATCTCTTGTCCTCTCCATTAGGAAGAAGGGTGGATCAATGTTCCTCTGTAATGATAACCATGACCTTAAAATAAATGACGATAAATAAAAAATACCCCAAAAAATGTATAAATGACATGTTTGATCTACTACATAGGGCCATGTACTTCTCAATGGTGAATATTCATTCTGGATATCACAAATTAAAGGTGAGGAAGGGAGATATTCCAAAATTTACTTTTGAAAAATGTATGGAACCTATGTCTTTATAGTGATTCTATTCAGACTCACTAATACTCTATTATTTTTCAGGGACATAATGAACAATGTATTTAGATATTAGATCAAATGAATTCAGCTAGTATTTATCAATGTTATTCTGATATACTCTAAGATAAATGAGGAAACAAGGAAAATTTGAAAAATGTTGTGATGAATTTTTGAAGGGCAACTTTTTTATATATATAGTAAACATTAGTTTTAGATGAATGAAGTATCATTCCAGGACCATGTTATCACACGAGATGGAATATAGGTAGGATATTCTAAATCAATGGAAATTGATAAGTTGCATAGAATAAAATCTATTATACAGATTAGTAGATTCTTTAGTCCACCTATGTATTATTGAAAATTTATGAGGAACATATAATTATAATATGATCCCCTAACCTTGATAACTCATATTGAAGTAAAGTTTTCCTAGACCAGTGATGTGATGTCTACCTCAATGATTTGAAAAATATTCTTATCACTAGACTAATACAAACACTACCAACAAGTGGGGAACTCATTGTTGTGTACAATAATTCTTCAAAGAATATATGAGGTTGTGCACTGATGAAAAATTACAATGGGGTATCCTTTTCCTCAATTATAATTATTGTTCATTATAAAAACGATCTGGAACATGATCTAGAGTTGAAGGCTATGATCTTAATTTTGAGAATTTGAAAAAATTATCTCTATGGGAATAAATGTGAGATATATAAGTATAATAAAAGACTCAAATATATATTCACACATAAGGAAATTAATATTTTCTAGTGAAGATGTATAGATCTCAAGAAGGACTATTACTACTCAATCAACTACAATCATGGTAATGAAAATATTGTTGATGATTCTCTAAGTGGAAATTATCCTACAATATTATCAATGATGAATAATGGGGAAAAACCAATCATTATAGACTTAAACTAGATTAAATGGGAAACCAAATGAGTTGTACATCATAATTACTTTCTTAAATTATTCCAAAACCATCCCTATGGAAGAAAATAATTTATGGTGAAATAAATTATGACAAAATTCAGGAAAATGATGAAGCAATCAGAAAATTGAAATGAATATAGATAATAATTGACAAGAATGAGTTGTGATATTTCAAAAATTACTCTGTGTACCATAAAATCTAGAGATAAAAATGATATTCTGAATGAATCATATTTCTCAAAATTCATTATACACCCCACGATTATAAATATTTATCCAGATATCAAAAAGAACTATTGGTGGGCCAACATTAAGAATGAGATCACTGAATATAAATCAAATTTTATTCAATCTTATAAGGTGAAGGATAGAAGAAAAAAAATACTAATTGATGGATGAAACTATTACCCATACCTATATGGATATGGGAAAAATAACAATAGACATATTTCTTGAAAATGTTAAATCATCAAGAGGAAATAATTCTATATAGTTATTATCAATAATCCTATGAAGAATCCTTCAATTATTGTGATTCTAGAGGACTTCTCACTCAACCAAATTTAATTGATATACAACCTAGAAGGGGAGATGATTCTTTGTTTACCATATTCAGTTATATCTGAATGTGACATGAGATTTCTCTCTACAATTATGAAATGATTACAACATGATCTAAATATTGATTTGAAATTCATTATGACTTATCATCACTAAATTTATGTACAATATGAGTGAGATTTTTAGAAAATGGAGGTTATGTTGAGATAATTCCCAATGTACTTAAAAATAATATGGGATAAAAATATTTCATTAGTAATGCTCAAATACAATAATATAATCCAATCAAGCATCCAAATTCCCCTATATGACGACCATTATTAGAGATTATTTGCAAAAAACTACATATTGTGATGATGTCGAAGATCAAAAGATACTGCGAGCAAATAATTTCGAAGGAATATAATAAAATTCAAAACCCATTTAGGAGTATATCAAATCATCCAAATGTTGACTATAAATATCTTTAAATAATCATCATGGAGGCATTGATATTTGAGAAGTGACATTATATTCCTCCCCATATCTCTATTGAAGAGATTCATGGGATTTGGGATGAACGGATTGCTATATCCCATGTACATAGGCTGAATCAAGTTTATTGAACATGCCTGAGGAGCTACCAATTAACCAAAACTTCAACTAACCATGTCTTATGTTCATGAATGTATTCCAAAAATACAAATTAATGAAGTACATACGAGATTCCTCACATGTACTAAATTTATAATTTTTACAACTGTAACATTATCTCTCAAATGAGTAGCATCCAACGATGATCGTGGATAGTTGAGATAATGTTATAAGCACCAAGAATACATACATGGTCCAAGTATAATTGAGGATGCATAACTATGAAGAGGTGAAATAGGAACTAGAAAAGGTTATGAATGAAAAATACCATTACATTTTTACACCTCATTAGGTAAAAATAAATTTCAATGGAGACATTTAATAAGTGGGGAGAATGAAATGACCCCAAATTTTATCAAGGTAATTTCCCTACATATGTTATAAAACACGTACATCACATAGAGAACCAAATAAAAATTATACTCAAAAATAATGATTGATAATTTCTTAAAAAAAATAAGTGAAAAATAATTTCAAATATTTCATTATGATAATAAACCAATTATATAATTTGTATTGGGATGTTTGGATTAGATCAATGCACTAGATTAACTGATGTAACAAACAATTTTTGTGAAATTAATCCTAATGTTAATAATCTAATATTTATTTTTACGATGAATATTTATAAATAACCTATAGAATAAATAGAATTGAATGACTACTTAATGAAATAAGTGGTGTTTATAGAAATAAATGAACCTATACAATTGAACTAGTAAACTAGCAGGGGAAATAATAATATAAACATGATGAGTTATAACTTGGTCATCAGAATAGTAACATCACCTATGAAATTATAATTAATTTCTTACTGTAAAAAAAATTATGTAATTATATTATACTATATGTATATAAATGTTTTTATTATTAAAAATTAAGTGTTGTTTTATTTTAAATCATAAATTATTATTTATAATTTTAAAATTAATATAATAATTAAAAAGAAAAATTATTTTTTAATATAAATTAATAAATTAAAAATATGATTTATTAAAATTATGATATTTTTCAGAGGCATTATTTAATTTTTTAAAGTGTCAAAATATTGATTATAATTTTAAAATATTTTTTTGAATAAATATTTTTTATTTAAAAATTAAATTTAATAAATTTAAAATATTGTTTTCATAAAATGGATTATATTATGGAAATTTAGATGGATGAAGATTTTATGGTTTATGTTTTTGATTTATTCGAAAATAAATGAATTTTTTATTAAAAAGGAAATGTTCTATATTTTTGTATTTAAAATTATTATGACTTTTGGTACATGAATGATTGATAGATGATATAAAAACCCATTGGTTCTAGATAATATAATCAATTTACTATATTTTTTCATAGTAACAGACAATAATTATAGTCCTCAAAAAAAAAAAACCGATGGATATAATATCAAAAAACGACCCTCTCAATTTTAAATAGCACCTATTTCCACCCGTTATCCTAAAAACATATACGCCTTGTAATTATTCAATATGCTACCAAATTCCTTTTCTATGACTCTTCTCCAAATCCAATTGAATCTAATATCAATAAAAGACTAATCTCATGTTCCATAAAGTGGTCCTCAAGCAGACAACATTCATTATGCAATATCCTTAATAATTATCTTTTAATTTATACTAATTTCATATCCTCTCATTACCTATCCATACCAAAGATGAATGATAAATTCAGTATCATATTTATACTATAATATAATTTTTTAATGTAAAATCTGTCATCAGAGCTTTTCTCTTTTCATTTTATACTAAAAATGAAAACATTAACTATGATATTTCTATTCACCGCCTTTATAGATTACAATTTTTCATTTTCCATAAACACCATGATGTTAGGTGGTAAAAAATATACTATGGATAAATCATATTTTAATATTAATAAAAAAAATTCATTTTATTGAACAAATATATAAATATTATATTAAATAAAACTAAACTCGTTCACAATGATTGTAAAAACACAAAAAAATCAAAAAATTCAGCATCAACATTTTATCAAATAAATCATCCTAAAAAAATAAAAACAAATGTTATATAACATAATCTAAATTTTTTTTAGATAATTAATATCATATAATTCCACTTATATGGATGTATTCACATTTTATTTAGAATTTCATTAATTTTATATAAGCAAACTGACAGTGAAACCTAGAAAGAAATGTTATGGGAACAATGAAACTGAACTCTATAACTCATTGATATTTTCATAAACGAACATAATAAAATTATACATATAGAATTCATATATAATATGTTATTAATTAATTAAATAATATGATTTGATTATTTAGGACATTATCTACATTTGAAAAGTACATTCAAACATTAGGTAATGGATCTCTTCAAACATCCAAATTTTTCCTCGGGTTATTCTTTTAATCTCATTAACAAATATAATTCCTCGTTATTATTATATAATTTTATAAAATTAGGTGTATATGTTCCAAAAAAGTGTATATCTCTCAATTAATCATTATTTGATGTGGAAATACTTGATTACAAATGAGGTTTCTAAATTATTTTGGATATGAAAGCCAAATTAAAGGGGACTATTCAATTTCTAAACTATATATAAGTATAGTCCATAAAATATTTAAATCCATGATTTTTTTTATAAAATCAAACATTTAACATGGAAATACTATTTTAGTTCATTAATGTTTTACAAACATGAATATTCCAAATTCCACTTTCTATGTTCATTATCATTTACCCTAAACCTGTGTTAATGAAAAACATTTCCAAAGATACCTAATCACTATTTTTATAGATTTTCAATTTAGTTGGACATATTTTTTCTTCATCTATTATTATATAACCCTATTAATGTAAAAAAATTATTTAAATCTATTCATTCATGGATTCAATTTTTAAATTCAATTTTTTTCCCTTATGACATGATTAGGATACCCATTTCATTCCATGGGTAATGTCAGGACCCGTCCTTGGGGCCCATGCCTTGACTACCCCAAGCCCGCCTTCCATAGGCCAGGGGCTGGTGACTATCACAAAGGCGTAAATTCCGGTAAAAAGGGAAGGAATTTCCTTTGAAAAGTAAACAAACACCACAGAGTAAACAAGCAGTAGAAGTAAACACTAAGTAAAAATAGAGTACAACTGTAAGTGCAGAAAAGTATGTGTGCCAGTATACAAACCCAAACTGAAAGTAAAGTACAACTCGAAAGGGAAAACAACAACTGAAAAGTAAAGGCCGCTACGCCGAGCTGTCCACTGGAAATCCCACCTGAAGGGTGGGTACAGATAGCTCCACTACTCATCGGGTCCCGCCGTCCGCTATGAGTACGTCTGCCCAGTGGTCCACCTCCAGGTACCGTCCTGCTCTGCAAGTTTCGAACACGATCAACGCTGTCTGTCGTCTGCAACCAACACAACGTAGTGTGGGCATAGCCCGTGCAGGGGTGAGTATAAGCTACTCAGTAGGGAGCCCGATACCCCTGAAGGTCCCCCAAAATCCACAAAGGATAAACCACAAAGGAATGATACAATCACGAAGTAACAAACGACACTGCTTAGATATATGCACATACATATACCTAAGTCATCAATTCCAATACGCTCCAACCTCCAAGCCCAAGTACAACCCAGCCCACACAAGAAAGTATACGTATTCCACACAGGAAAGAAAAATGTAATCCACACAGGATAACACAACACAGTCCACACAGGAAAGCAAACAGGATTCAGCTCACACAGTTATACTTCTTCGATGAAGATAGAGATGATCACTAATCCATCTAAGTCGTCGGACCCACAATAGATCGATAGATACTAAACCCCGCAAAGACCCACACAGGATCGGTAGGAAACTAACCCTCGCAAAATCCCACACAGGATCGGACCAACACAGGATCAGTAGGCGCTGGCTCACACAAAACCGCTGAGCGCTGACCCACACAGGGTCAGACCCACACAGGATCGGTAGCACTGATCCACATAGGATCGCTGAGTGTTGTAGTCGTCGTCGTCGTCGTCGAATCCACTGAGGATCTCTGCACAGTCGTCGTCGTAGTCACAGTAGCAGTCGCCGCCAGCACTAGGGTTCATGCACACAACAAGCTCGTTTGGGAGGGTCCGCTCCACGAGCCGAGAGGCTGATAAATCAACTAACACATAGTCCGAAATTGATGTATCCAAAAGTTCTGTATCGTCAATATGAACTGAACGTCGCAGATGGCGCGTCGATCGGATGCCCAGTCAGAGAGTTATTGGCTTTTTCGTCCCAGGGGCCAGGTTGGTTTTTAAGGAAAAACCAACCCGACCGTACACCACCTGCATCCAATCCTCGGGCGGAGTATGCCAAAAGATCCGTCTCACTAAGAGGAACTTAACAAAGTTGACGACACGTCAATCGGACGTCCGTAGCTCAAGATATGAGTGTTTCCGCTCCGAGGACCTGGTTGGTTTTGTGTACGAACCAACCTGGTCGAACTCAAAGTATTCTGAAACCTTGAGTGCGATATGTCAAAACGACCATCTCGTTCCAAGGATCGTGTCGCCGCTGACGACACGTCGATCGGAGGTAAGTATCCCGAGTTGTTGGAAATTGAACCCAATCAGTCCGAAAACTGGGGTTTCAGGCCCGGACTGACCCGGCCCGAGACCCCCCTGGTCGGCCCGAACCGGGTTGACCCGCCCCGGTCCATGTCGGCCCGGCCCATCGCGGCCCGGCCCGGCTGGGAACGGCCCAGCCCGGAACGGCCTGGCTCGGCCGGATGGGCGCGGTCCGGCCTGGCAAACCCACCAAGCGCCGGTCCGGCTCGGCATAGCGCGCCCAGCGCGCTTCCAGCTCGGCCTTCGGCCAAGATGTTGGAAAAAAGGGGGGGCACCTGCCCCCCTTTAGTAACTACGGACCCCCTCATTTATGGGGGGCTGTTTGAAGCTGGCCAGGGGAATTTAATTCCGCCGGCTCCTCCCCTTCCCGGCCGGCCCGACCTTGCCAGCCGACTCCTTCTCAACGGGACAGGCGGTGGTCGGTCCCCTTCCAGTTCCGACAACGGCGGCCCGGTTCGGCCGCCGGTCACCTTGCTTCGCCGCAGCCTGGAACCGGCCGCGACTCTTGTCATCTAGCGCGTTGCAACGACACTGCGCCCCACCGCCGCGGCCCTGCTCCGGCCGCGGCGCCTTTTGTTTTCTTCGACGTGGCGCGACAGTATCGCGTCCTTGAACTTCTTTCCACGGCGCGGAGCGACGGCGCCACACATTTCCTTCCACATGAATCCGCGTGGTGAGACAGCACCATGCTCTCCCATACCATTCACAAAGGAACCAACACGAAAATTAAGGAGGAGGGTCGGCCGTGTTTTTAAGGTCCGACCCCCTCGCGTTATACGATAACAAATGGTTTAAACCCAAGAAGATCGTCAAGTTGGTATTCACGAACGAATAAATAAATAAAACCCCTACCTAGGTTCAGGAATGTTGCACGTTAATCGAGCCGTGGAAGACGAGCATCGCGGAGGTCGGGCGTCACGGAAAACGAACGTCGATTCCGTTCTCGTCGAGGTGCGTACGAAGAGGAAATGTCGTTGGAAGAAGCTGTCACGTTCTTCGTCGAGGTTGAAGAAGAAGAAGACTCCACACTTCCCAACCCTCTCAAGGTTGAAAAATTCTAACAAAAATAAAATAAGACCAAGTCTTATTTTATTAACACAACCTAACCATTTGAATTTCAAGAGTTTGAAATTAAGTGACTCACTTAATTAATTATAACAAGTTGTCAAAAATCAATGAAGTGAGTTAATGGAGAGTTAGGTAAGTGAGGGGTTAAGAGGGGTTAGGGAATTTGAAAAGGTGGGGGGTTCATGTGGGCCCCACCCCCTTCAAATTATCCACACATGGGAAGTTGGGTGGATGTGGGCCCCACCACCAACTTCCCATGGGAGAAATAAACCACCTCGAAAAGAAATAAAATTTATTCATCAATTTTATTTAATTTTTTAATTAAACCCCATTAATTAACTTCTTCACCCTCACAAATGAAACTACGGTAAAGGTTTCCTTAAGCGATTACCAGCGTTTCGAGTTCATCGGTGCCCTTAGAATTCGATTCCGAGCACCGGTTCAAAATTTTGAAATTCCCGCTCGTTCGTTCACTGAACGTGACCGAGTCAAACATTGGAAATTGATTCCGGGCACACCGGGCCTCAGAATCAGGTACCGTCAGAAACCGCGTTTTTGTAAAATTCCAAAGAAAATTAAGAAACAATTTCCCTTGAATTTTACGGCTCTTTACATTACTCCCACCTCAGGGCATTACGTACCCGTAAAGATACATCATAACTAGTGAATCAAATGTTGGTACTGAGCACGCATCTAGGCCTCCCACTCCAAGTGCTCTTCTGGAGGTTTATGTGCTGCCATCTGATGCGCACCAGAGGAATCGACCGCCCATGTAGGAACCGCTCCTTTCGATCCTCAATCTCCACTGGGACCTCCACAAAAGTCTCTCCAACATCAACATCAAGATCCCCATGGTGAATGATATGCATCGGGTCCTGCATGTATCTTCTCAGCTAAGACACGTGGAAGGCGTCGTGCACCCGGTGTAACTGAGGTGGTAGATCCAGGTGATAAGCCACCTCACCAATCCTGATGAGGATCTGGAAGGGTCCGATGAAGCACGGAGATAACTTGCCGCCTCGACCAAATCTCCATAAACCACGTCGAGGTGAGACACACAAGAAGACGTGGTCGCCATCCTCGAACTCTAGTGGCCTCCGCCTCCTGTCAGCGTATGACTTCTGCCGGCTCTGATCTGTCCTCATCCGCTCCTGGATGACCTGGACCTTATCTGTCGTGGCTTGGACCATCTCCGGTCCCACAATTGCTGACTCCCTAGGGTCTATCCACCTCAAAGGAGATATTCAAGGTCGGTCGTACAACGCCTCCTACGGTGCCATCCCGATGGTGGAGTGGTAGCTGTTGTTGTATGCAACCTCCACCAAGGGTAGGTGGTCCTCCCAGCTACGACCAAAGTCAAGGACACATGTGCGGAGCATGTCCTCGAGAGTCTGAATGGTCCTGTCCATCTGACCATCTGTTTGAGGGTGAAAGGTTGTGCTCAGACGTATTTGCATCCCAAATGCCTCCTGCAACCCCTTCCAAAGCCGGGAAGTAAAGAGAGCACCTCGATCGGAGATGATAGATGAAGGCACACTGTGAAGCCGAACAATCTCATGAACGTAAAGTCGTCCCAAGATCTCCACTGAGCCCTGCTCTCTGATGGGTAAGAAGTGAGCCGACATGGTGAGTCGGTCGACAATCACCCAAATGGAGTCATGACCTCTGGAAGTGCGTGGAATTCCAGTCATGAATCCCATAGATATTCCGTCCCACTTCCACTCTGGAACCTCCAAGGGTTGTACCAAGCCTGCTGGCACCTGGTGTTCAGCCTTCACCTGCTGGCTGGTGAGGCATCGAGAAACGAACTCTGCCACAACCTTCTTCATGCCCGGCCACCAGTGCTGTCGCCTGAGATCCTGGTACATCTTCGCCACTACGGGATGTACTGCCAAAGGAGAAGTGTGAAACTCTCTCAGAACCTCTTCCCGTAAAGTGAATGGTACCATGGTACGTCCTCGGAAAAGGATTTCGTGCTCTGCTCCAATGCAGAAACCATCAGGTGCCTGTCCTGAGGATATCTGTGCACGCCGCATCTCACAGTCGGTGTCCCCACGCTGTGCCTCTCTGACTCACTGTAGTAGTGGAGGAGTGACTATGAGAGACTGAAGTAAGGCTTCCCCATCTCTATCCATGAAGGATATCTGAAAAGCGGCTAGCTGCTCTGTCGCCTCCTCAAGTAACTGAATGACCATCCTCCTGCTGAGGGCATTGGCTACTACGATCCCCATTCCAGGAGTATAGACTATCTCAAAGTCATAGTCCTAGAGGAACTCGAGCCATCGCCGCTATCTCAGGTTCAGGTCCTTCTGAGAGAATATGTACTTGAGACTCTGATGGTCAGAAAAGACTGTAAAGCACTCGCCCATCAGGTAGTGTCACCAAGTCTTCAGAGCAATGACCACTGCTGCTAACTCCAGGTCATGGGTAGCGTAGTTCTGCTCATGCAGCCTCAACTGATGTGATCCATAGGCGATCACTGCTGGATCCTACATCAGGACACATCCGAGTCTGGTCCCTGATGCATCGCAGTAGACTACGTACCCTACTCCCTCCTCAGGAAACCTCAAGATAGGTGCACTGGTCAATCTTTGTCTCATCTCCTGGAAGCTATACTGACATCTGTCTGACCACACGAAGGGTTTCCCCTTCTTCATAAAAGATGAAAGTTGTGCTGCAACTCTGGAGAAGTCTGGTACAAATCTCCGGTAGTATCCAGCTAGTCCCAAGATACTCCGCACCTCCGTCACGCTCCTGGGTGGCTCCCAAGCTAACACTGCCTCGATCTTCGCAAGATCCACTACAACTCCCACCTCAGAGATGACGTGTCCCAAGAAGTGGACCTCACGTATCCAGAACTGACACTTCGAGATCTTTCCATAAAGATGGTGCTCTCGAAGTGTGTCTAGTACATCCTGTAAGTGGTAGGCATGCTACTTCTCAATCGTCGAATAAATAAAAATGTCGTCGATGAAGACCACGACAAATCGATCGAGGTATTGCTGAAAGATCCTGTTCATGAGGGCCATGAACACTGTTGGAGCATTGGTTATGCCGAATGGCACAACCATGAACTCATAGTGGCCATACCGACATCTGAAGGCCGTCTTCTGCACGTCCTCGTCTCGAACTCTGAGCTGATGATAGCCTGAACTGAGGTCTATCTTCAAGAACCACCGTGCTCCCTTGAGCTGATCAAAGTGGTCATCAATCCCCGGTAGAAGATACTTGTTCCTCACTGTCACCCGGTTCAAGCGACAATAGTCGACACAAAATCACAAGCTCTCGTCCACCTTCTTGGCGAACAATATCGGGGAAGCCCAGGGTGAAACACTGGGTCGGATGAACCCCTTGCCCTGAAAGTCCTCCAACTGTACCTGTAGCTCTCGAAGCTCAGCGAGGGCCATCCGATACGCTGGAGTCGATATGGGGGATGTCCTGGGGTACATGTAAATATAAAAGTCTACCTCTCTACGAGGAGGTAGCCCTGGAACGTCGTCGGGGAAGACGTCCGCAAAATGATCCACCACTGCAGGAAAACCAAGACTCCGTACTTCAACTGATCCTAGGATGAGGCTAGCCAAATGATGAGCGATGGGCAGTCCTCTCCTCCGCGGAAGTCCATCCTGTGCTGCAAAGGCTCCCTTCTATCCAGTGAAGGTGAACCTGCTCCCATCGGAGCATACACATCTCACCTTGCGCCTAAAACAATAAATATGTGCATGGACCGTGGATAACCAATCCATGCCCAAGATGACGTCGTAAGGCCTCGACGCTGCTACAAGAAGATCCCAGCCGAAGCTCTCACCTCCTAGAGTAAACTCACATTGCCGGCACTAGTGTGTAATCGTTGAGTCTTCTCACGTAAGAGTCTCTAGCTGTAAGGATCGATCCAGCGGCTCTGTTGGAATCTCCGAGCTTCTAACAAGGGCAGCGGCTATGAAAGAGTGACTCGCTCCTGTGTCTATAAGTACCGCAGCAAGGGTGGAATAGACATAGATAGTACCTCGAATCTCCTCGGGCACGCCGTGGTCGTAGGCCTCTGCTGCCTGGAGCTGTGCCTGCCTCTGATACCAATTTGTCTGGACCCGTCCTCGGGGCCCGTGCCGTGACTACCCCACGCCCGCCTTCCATAGGCCTGGGGCTAGCGACTAGCACCAAGATGTAAATTCCTTTAAAAAGGGAAGGAATTTCCTTTGAAAATTAAACAAACACCACAAAGTAAACAAGCAGTAGAAGTAAACACTATGTAAAAAAAGAGTAAAACTGTAAGTGTGGAAAAGTAAGTGGGCCAGTATACAAACCCAAACTGAAAGTAAAGTACAACTCGAAAGGGAAAACATCAAATGAAAACTAAAGGCCACTACGCCGAGCTGTCCACTGGAAATCCCACCTGAAGGGTGGGTACAGATAGCTCCACTGCTCCTCGGGTCCCATCGTCCGCTCCGAGTACGTCCGCCTAGTGGTCCACCTCCAGGTATCGTCCTGCTCTGCAAGCCTCAACCACGATCAACGATGTCCGTCATTTGCAACCAACAAAACGTAGTGCGGGAGTAGCCCGTGCAGGGGTGAGTATAAGCTACTCCGTAGGGACCCGGAGACCCCCGAAGGTCTCCCAAAATACACAATGGATATACCAAAAAGGAATGATACAATCACGAAGTAACAACCGAAACTGCTTAGATATATAACCAAACATATACCTAAGTCAAAAATTCCAATACGCTCCAAACTCCGAGCCCATGTACAACCCAATACACATAGGAAAGTATACGTTTTCCACACAGGAATGAAAAACATAATCCACATCGGAGAGCACAACACAGTCCACATAGGGAAGAAAACAGGATTCAGCTCACACAGTTATACTTATTTGAAAACGATATAGATGATCACTGATCCATCTAAGTCGTTGGACCCACAAAGGATCGATTGGTACTAACCCCCGGAAATACCCACATAGGATCGGTAGGAAAATAACCCCCACAAAGTCCCACACAGGATCAGACGCACACAGGATCTGTAGGCGCTGGCTCACATAGAACCGCTGAGCGCTGACCCACACAGGATCGGACCCACATAGGATCGGTAGCACTGATCCACATAGGATCGCTGAGTGCGGTAGTCGTCATCGTCGAATCCACTAAGGATCTCTGCACAGTCGTCGTCGCAGTCACAGTAGCAGTCGCAACCAATACTAGGGTTCCCACACACAGCAAGCTCGTTCGGGAGGGTCCACTCCACGAGCCGAGAGGCTGATACATCAACTGACACATTGTCCAGAGTTGATGTATCCAAATGTTTTGTATCGTCAACGGGAACTCAACTTCGCAGACGGCGCGTCGATCGGACGTCCGGTCTGAGAGTTATTGGCCTTTTCGTCCCTGGGACCCGGTTGGTTTTTAAAGAATAACCAACCCGACCGTACTCCACCTACGTCCAAACCTCGGGCGGAGTATCCCAAAAGATCTGTCTCACTAAGAGGAACTCAACAAAGTTGACGACACATCAATCAGACGTCCCTAGCTCAAGATATGATTGTTTCCTCTCCGAGGACCCGGTTGGTTTCGTGTACGAACCAACCCAGCCGAACTCAAAGTATTCTGAAACCTTGAATGTTATATATCTAACGACCGACTCGTTCCAAGGATCATGTGGCCACTGACAGCGCATCGATCGGAGGTCAGTAGCCCGAGTTATGGGCAATTGAACCCAATCAGTACGAAAACGGGGGTTTCGGGCCCGGACCGACCCGGCTCGAGACCCCCCTGGTCGGCCCGAACCGAGTCGACCCGCCCCAGTCCGGGTCGGCCCGGCCTGTCATGGCCCGGCCCGGCTTGACCCGCCCCAGCGCGGCCCGGCCCAGCGCGGCCCGGCGTGGCCCGGCCCGGTGCAGCCCGGCATGGCAGACCGGCCAGGCGCCGGTCCGGCTGGGCACATTGCACCCAGCGCGCTGCCAGCTCGGCCTTCGGCCGAGCAGTTGGAAAAGGGGGGGGGGGCGCCTGTCCCCCTCGAGTAACCACGCCCCCCTCATTTATGGGGGGTCGTTTGATGCCGGCCGGGGGAATTTAATTCCCAAGTCTCCTCCCCTTCCCGGCTGGCTCGACCTGACCGGCCGGCTCCTTCTCAACGGGACCGGCGATGGCCGGTCCCCTTCCAGTTCCGACACCGGCGGCCCGGTTCGGCCGCCGGTCACCTTGCTCCGCCGCGGCTCGGAACCGGCCACGTCTCTTGTCGTCTGGCGTGGTGCGACGTCACCGCGCCCCTCCTTCGCTGCCCTGCATCGTCCGCGACGTCTTTTGTTTTCTTCGACACGGCACGACGACATCGCGTCCTTGAACTTATTTCGATGGCACGGCGCGACAGCGCCGCGCATTTCCATCCGCTTGAATCTGCGTGGTGCGACGACACCACGCTCTCCTGTACCATTCACAAAGGAACCAACACAAAAATTAAGGAGGAGGGTCGGCCGTGTTTGGGCGGTCCGACCCCCTCACGTTATACGATAACAAATGGTTTAAACCCACGAAGATCTTCAAGTTGGTATTCACGAACGAATAAATAAATAAAACCCCTACCTCTGTTCAGGAATGGTGCATGTTAATCGAGCCGTGGAAGACGAGCGTCGCGAAGGTCGGGCGTCACGGAAAACGAACGTCGATTCTGTTGTCGTCGAGGTGCGTACGAAGAGGAAACGTCGTTGGAAAAAGATGTTGCGTTCTTCGTCGAGGTTGAAGAAGAACAAGACTCCACACATCCCAACCATCTCATGGTTGCAAAATTCTAACAAAAATAAAATAAGACCAAGTCTTATTTTATTAACACAACCTAACCATTTGAATTTCAAGAGTGTGAAATTAAGTAACTCACTTAATTAATTATAACAAGTTGTCAAAAATCAATGAAGTGAGTTAATGGGGAGTTAGGTAGGTGAGGGGTTAAGAGGGGTTAGGGAATTTGAAAAGGTGGGGGGTTTTTGTGGGCCCCACCCCTTTCAAATTATCCACACATGGGATGTTGGGTGGATGTGGGCCCCACCACCAACTTCCCATGTGAGAAATAAACCACCTTGAAAAGAAATAAAATTGATTCAACAATTTAATTTACTTTTTTAATTAAACCCCATTAATTAACTTCTTCACCCGCACAAACACAACTACGGTAAAGGTTCCCTTAAGTGAATACTGGTGTTGCAAGTTCATCAGTGCCCTCGGAATTCGATTCCGAGCACTGGTTCAAAAGTTAGAAATTCCCGCTCGTTCGTTCACTGAACGTGCCTGAGCCAAACTTCGGAAATTGATTCCGGGAACACCGGGCCTCGGAATCAGGTGCCGTCAGAAACCGTGTTCTTTTAAAATTCTAAAGAAAATTATGAAAAAATTTCCCTTGAATTTTACAGGTCATTACAGGTAACCACTGTGTTTATTCGTTATGTTTGATTATTTATACAACATAAAATACGTGTGGACATGTTCTGTTGTGTGCCGATACATATCACACCAAAAAATTGAGAAATGTTTACTCTAATGATACATAATGTATGGGGTTAAGATGTAAACAAAATTTATTTTGGGATTTCTCCACATGTCATATAGTTTTTTAGTATTTGATAATTTTTATGTCATGTAATAGGTTCAAGACACCTTAATAAATTTCCATGGTCATATGATTCCATATTATCTATGCTATGAATATACATGTTATTCATGCTCCATGCCTTTCATGTCATCAGTTAATGCCTTCTTAATCATATTATTTACTTAATTTCCATGACTTTCCCATGAATTTTGAGCTAATCTATTTTGATCTATGTAATCCCAAGGATTTTCAATGCTAGTTATGGAGATCAATGGATGTTATGAGAACATTATGATGTTAAATTAAATGATGATTTATTCTTGTTTCGTATTTTTTTAATTATGTTACTAGTAATAAAATGACACTACATTTGTAAATCACTAATTAGTAACCTATGGATAATTATAATTTAAATCATGTAATAATCTGTGTAAAATGATATGGTATCTATAACAATGATTGTGTAGAAATTATTCCTCCAGAACATTCCAATAATGTGGTGGGTTCTCACCATCCCAGATCTCATGTATAACTATGCCCTAAAAATGATAAGTGTATTATCCCCACTCTATAAGTAATATGGGATGTTAAAATGATAGATGAGATAAATGTGGGTCCTTGACTATCCCACACCTCCATGTGAATATCTATAAACATGGACATAAGATTCCAATCTATACTTCCCTCCTAAACTACCATTATCTGAGTCCTCCTTCACAGTTCATAAGTAACACCATTTCCATTTTTAGGCACGTATGACTGATTTTTATCATCAAACAAGAGATACTAAACCTCACATTGTTTAGGATTATTAAATTAAATCTATTTAAATATATAAAATTTGATTCTAGATCGGTGTACACCAAAAATAATATCCCAGTAAATAATTCCTCTAACCCTATTGGACATGATCATCAACAACTTTCTTGATATTGTCTGTCTGGTAATTCCTCATGTTTGGACTCAATTAAAGTGGCTCATATTCAATGAATCAACCATCCCATATAAAAACATATCGAATCATGGTACAAAATGTGTCACGATATAATATATATATTCTTCTCGGCTCTAGAAGAATCTGGAACCCCACTAAAGTCATACTCACTATTATCTATTGAAATGTTTTCTCACAAATTTTTAAGCATATTAAGTTCGCTCCCTTTATAGTAATGAACGTAAGATGTGATTCATTGTTTGAGAATTAATATATAAAGTGCCATTACTTACCAGATATCCCCACAAAATTATGTATGAAAAATAAATTCTTGGGTTCTCCAATGATACTAGAGATCTCACCTTCACTGTGTCAATTTATACTTTTCCTTCTAATATAATAAGACACATGATCTGAATATTATATATAAATATGTGGAAAATTTTGAGATTAGAATATAACTATTTCCTTATCAGTGTATCAAATATGATCTCTTAAATCTTGGAATGATCTTGTCATGTTTGTGGATACCCAATGATATCATCCCTGAATACAACCAAAATCAAATCTAAACTACTGTGGAAAATTCGGATAATCAGTGCTAAGGAAATAGTTGGTATATTTTTGAGATCGAACAACGTAACCATATAATCATTCCCACCAAAACTACTCGAAAAATATTTATAAGGTATGTCTAAATGTTGAAAATTCACCTGGTGTTAAATAGTCTCCATATAAATCTTCAAGAACACTTGAGATCCTTATAGTTCATCAATGTTATTATCAATTTTTAGCAAAGTATTTTGGTTCTTCATCATATGAATCTCAATAATATCTATACTATAAGGGATATTAGACAACAATTAAACACTTAGGACTAGTTTGAAGGGAAACTATACCTCTTCCTTAGTAGATATATTAGAAATTTTATCCTGGAAAACATCATTTAAATGGTCTACCACTTGATTGATGTCCTCCAATTGGATTTCATGATCAACCAGAAATAATCATGAAATAGGGGTTTCCATCCTATCCATCACATATTTCTTGTGTAAATTTGTCCTCACCTAGACATCACATTGACCCTTCTGAAAAAAACCCAACCATTTAGTGATGTGATGATCAACCTCCAATAATTTCAGTCAATGAAAACATGGAAGGGAACTAATCAATCCAACCAACTAATGAGGTTAACCATATAATCTAGAGGATAATTATGTATGATATGATGTGCATCCTACTTACATAAATGGGTAACTCCTAGGAGTAGTGTTCATTCTCCGATTAAATCTCCAAAAGAGATTCAAGTGTCATAACATGATAAAAGAACTAATAATTGGGGACAAGTCCCTCTAAAAGTAGTACAAATAAGAAAGAATTTGAAAAACATATGTAAAAAAAAGGGATTATACAAGAGTAAAAGTTAATAAGATCATACATCTCAATATATATATCTAGGAACATTACTTCTTAGGTAAAATATACCTGGTTATATCAGGGATAAATCAATGTGTAAAGAAACATCCTGAAAATAATCGGTTGGCACACTGTTATTTTATGGGTAAACAAGTTTTGGGATCAATTATCCCTGAAAAACGTCTTTTATTAATCAACTAGTAGTAATAAAACTCTCATCCTAATGAAAATTTGTGAATCCTTCTTCATAACAAAGAGGTAGTGACGACCCACTTCACACTAACATGGGGAGGATATTTAACTACAAAAGTACATTATATCGCCCATCCTAAAAATGATAGGTATTTGACTATGTATTAATTACAATGGATGATAAAGTGTCCCAACCATCCATAAGGATCAAAAAAGAAAAATGTAACTTCACTCACACACTGGCTAGTATTTTCCCCACTTGAAGTATGAAATTGATGATTCCTTCCATCTCACACTAAACTACTTGTTTGAGAAGATGAACTACCCTGCTATGGTCCACAATCATTCCCATGTTATGTTTAGTAATTATTTCCTAATTCACTAGGTTAGTAATAATAGTCCACTAAAACAAGTTCAACTGTTTTCGTAAGACATAACAGATAATTTCCTCAATTATCCTTTCCCTAGACTAATTATCCAAATGATAAATGGTCTTAGTCTAATTAATATCTATTAATAGATATGAATACACCAGAAAGGTTAGATCACACTTCATTGGACACAAAAACTCACTGTTCTATTCAAATCACAAAATCTCATGAAATATATAATCATAAAATATAGACAAAAAATCCCTCCAAACCATATCTTTAATCTTATCATCATGGATCATAACATCCCAATAATACATAGAATATTCTTAAAGCATATAAATCATGAGATTCACACATCTATAAATAGGTGTCTCTAGGTGATCTATAATTAATGCAACAGTATCAAGACATAACTCATTATCTTTTGGCCCGCCATCCATGGAAAAGGTGGATGGATGTTGTAACTGGAACACATATCTCATTTCTATCATTGGAGAGGAAGGTTACGAGGACCCTTGAACTGTATAAATAAAATACACGAAACCATCTCAAAATATGGCATAATAACCCATATTAGGAATAATTTTCAGTGCCATAAGTTAAATCAATTGAGGTTATATTGGAATCTCAGCCCTCCTCTAAATCCTGACCTTTTTCACACTCTTAGTGCTTGAAAATAGGTCCCCATGGTGGTATCTATCTACAAATAACAAAAAATACACCTCATGAAGATTTTTTAATAACCTGATCACATATTCAATCATAAGATAGGTACAAGTATTATTGTAACCAAGCAACAAATCCTATCCTTCACATGATTCCTGTACTGGGTAAAAGGAACAATCATAATGATTACTAGAGAAAATTATTATATACAACCTAAAATAAGATTCTTGTTCAATCTCTTGGTTTCTCTATATAAGATCAATTATACAAAAAATCAATTGAGATTGGAAATTTCATTTGATTGAAACCATTCTATTTCAAAATTTATAAACATTCAATTTCATATTTATTTTATAATTCCCATTAAATGTAATGTGGAATCCCTTTAATTGTAAATGTATCATGTTCCCAAAAATGATACCAAGGGTCCACAAATCAATGTTCTATAATTTACTTATTTCGATGTATGTTATAGATTATGTTTGAAATTGTTGTTCATTTTATGAATTTTACTCTTAATAAATGATAGGATTCTTAATATACAATATGAAAGAATAATGAATAAATATTTTTTTTACATAATGAGCTCATTATAAATTTCATACAGTCATTAAATGTATCCAAAATGTCATAGAATATACATGGATTGTGAATCCAATAATATTTATAATATGATTCATGATCCATGATTACATTTCATATCAGGTCATGTATTAAAAATAATTTATCAATTATATTAGTAATTTCATCACGCAATATGTGGATCACACAATGTTGGAAGGATGTCAATACTAATTAAAAAAACATAGATAAAATAAATCAACATTTTATTGAATTTTGATTTTTCACATATGATTGTGAATAACAACCACAAACAACTTATTTCCATATTCCAATTCCATGATAATTTCATTTATATTATTTACAAGTATTATGTTATAGAAATAAAATCATCTGATACCACTTCCTAATGTGCTGACTTATGACCCACTAAATGGTGCCCTGATCTAGTGGGTCACATGTCATCATGTGGACCTCCCCATATAAAACTGTTAGTAGAATAACAACAAGGGTCTAAAATGGTATGGGGTGACTATTACCTATGTCTTAGAGTAACTTAGTGGGTTAAAATGTGAATAAATTATTGGTATCTCTATATAAATCACCATAATAAGGTAAATGTCTAAATTATAATAGTAAAAGTGAACATATTTAAATTTAATATCATATACAAGATGAGTGTGTTATGTATCTATTAATAATGGTATGAAATATATGGATATATAAAACATGAACAATACATGTATCAAATTAGAAAAGACCAAAAATAACATTATCTTGATAGTTTCATGGGAAAATCATGGTTATGTTCTCCCCTAATAAAATTTCACATCAAATCAAGCATTGTAAATCATGAACGTGACCCAGTTCCTACCTACATCTACGATGTCAATCCGACAACTCGATGATGACCCAAATGGGGTGTGTGATAGCACTCAGTAGGCTATGAAAAATGATGGGTTTAACAAATAGAGTTTATGAATATTAGATAAAGCATCATGAAATATATGGAAATAATATAAATTAATAAGAACAAGTAACAATATTAAGCCAATATGGACTACTATGAACACACAAAAGTGATCATATGGTAACTGTAAATCATGATTATGAATGAGTTATATTTTCAATTATAACAACCATGAAAATTAACTCAAAACAAGGGATACATAAATATATTGAAAAAACAACCAATTCTTCATATACTAAGTAATCAACTGTCAAACCAGAAGGACAAAACTAAGGTATTAGATACAAAGGATTAATCATTATTTCAGGGATACAAGGGCCAAATACATGGAATAAATTACCAAATAATCTTAATCAAATAATTCATTCATATCAATATATTACTATGAAATGACCTGCAAAGAGCATAACGATCATGTCCAGGCAGCTTGTTTAAGGCAGTCCAATCAATTTAAATAACGGAGTATCAATGTCCTTGAAATCTATATTAATTGGGATCCATGGAGTATAAATTTAAGTGGAATCTAAATAAATATATTTTCATTGTGTAGAAATGTCCATGGTATCTAATGTGATAATAAAAATCTAATTAATTATTTTGTAACCCATTTAATAATTTTGCATAATCCATGAGTTTATCAAAATAATTAAACATTTTCTAGGTAATCCATTTAACAATTATAATAACCTTTCATCACATGGAATGGAGGCATAAACCCTCTTATAATATTATATTTAATTTTTTATGCCACCAATGAAAATACGGATGACACACACACACCCAAAAGTGTTGTACATCATGGTTAATATACATAAAAAGCCTTAAAGGTGATCTTAGTTGAGTATGAAATCATACTAACATAGAATGGTACTATGTGTTACTCCTAAAAAGGCTCTATAAATTTATTCAAGTAAATCCATTAATTTTTCAATAACTCCTAGGAATTCTATCATGTGGAAAAATGTAAAATAGCTATAAAATAAGAAGACATTAAGGGAAATATATTAACCACATACATTATGATATTTTTAAAAAAAATTATCAAGTATCATCTCATAACTCTACATGTATTTAAAAAACCATATGAATATAAAAATTCCCTAGATATAGTGAATATTATCTTAATCCCAAATATTTCTATCGATATAATAAAAAAAATTATCTTAAAAGAATATTAAACTCATTGAAACACATATAACAAGTTGACCAATTAATGAAGTAGTGGATGGATGGAGACTATAGAAAATATGGGATTTGGATTGATGAAACTCTTTAATAGGGAAAAAGAAAACCCTTCTCTACTAAAATGAATAAAAGTATTAAATATTTTAGGGCATTACAATTATATGGAAAAATTATTATTTTAATAATTTTATATGGTTACATAATTTGTCCACATTTTTTTGTCTAAACATTTCATAAACCATATTTGTACCACAATATAAGGTGGGAACATTCATGTTTCATGGAAAAGGTATTAAAAACAACGTTCAAACCATGTTATTACCTTCTTCTAAAAATTAAATGTGGATTGCATAGGTGTGTGATTGAGGATGCACAGTTTCATCAAATAGTGTGTCCCTAGAGAGGGCTATGGAACAGTTGAAAATATTTTTACAAGCATTTTATCAACGAATACATGGTCGATACAGACTAATATGTGACACTTCCTTTTACAAAATATTATGCTTGATGCACAAAGCAAGAATCGAACACCCTTGTTTCATCCATAAACACCCTATCAATTCACATTTGGTCAAAACTTATGTATTAAACTAAAAATATATATATATATTAACCTCTAGAAAAAAATGCATAAAAAGTATGAAAAGGATAATAATGACTAAAAAATACTAATATTAATAAAATTAATGAATATATTTTTAGAAAGCATTTATATACTATAAAAATGACGTTTAACCAATTGGAATAATAATGTATGGGTTCCCTTAAATAATTATAAGGTTTTTTAGTTCATTACATAAATAGACAAAAAAAATGGTAAAATTTATTATCTATAAATTACCAACAGAGAATTAAAACATGAGTTTCATGAGTGTTGGATCTCAATATTTCAGTATTATAAGCATAATAATAAAAATTACTTCTAGAAAATGATATTTTATTGACAACACATTACCTCTTTGGTAACATATTTTTCATAAGAATGATGAAGGAATGCAATAATTTTTTTTAAATTGTCATTAAAATATTCATATTAATTATGTATCATTTAAAAGAGAAATTATTTAAACCACATAATAGAATTGACTATTCAATATGATAATTGTTTCCAAGAAGCAAACATGAGATGAAATTCTAATACCTCACATACTACATCCTTCATACACATTTGATGCTCTTATATAATAAAAATATGTTTATTATAAATCTATTAATGAACCATATCCTTTTATATCATTCCATTTATGATTTTATTAAAAACCGTTACCACCATTTTATTGACAATTCTTTGTTCAAATCACTATTTCAGATAACAATTAATTTATTTTTCATGTATGTTATGTTTCATTAATAAATGTCCTTGTGCATTGATCAGGGTCAAATACGCTATATAATATTTATTATGATATTAATATCATATCAAATAATTATATATATTCAGTATCATCCATAAAAATATAGATTAATAAATGAATTGTGTAATTCATTAAGACATGAGGTTGTACAAATGGAAGATCATCATTTTCATTTTTAATGTATAGAAAAATGAACGGGAAAAAATTTACCCTTCCCTAAATTATTATTATTTCTCATATATCATATAAAATATTCAAATACTTCTTTATTACCATTGATATAAAAAGAAAATAAAAATCAATACCATCTCTTTGTAGAGTAGTTAGTCCACAAGCACATAAGAGAAACATTATAATTTTATAATATAATGGAATGTAAGATCATATCGAAGATATTATAATAGAATTTTATTATTTATTTATAAAATTCCACATTCATATGTATATATATATATATATGTGTTTGTGGTTGTGTGTGTGTGTGAAATCCATCATTATATCATAGCATGGGATGCGGTGATTGAAAATTAATTATGTCTGCTAGTGAGGCGGTCATATGCCATATGTGAAATCGATGGATTTTTTTTCTCATTCTATGGAAAATGAGATAAATGATGGTTTTACCATTAAAATAATTTCATATATGTATATGGGAGATACATATCGATTAATATCATCTTTTTTGATGTTATTTTTAGTGTTTTCAAAAACGAAATTAAATTAAAACCGATGTATGGGAACTATACATCTTCTTTATAAAATATATATATGATTACATGTAAAGTACTACTAAGATGAATTTATAGATAAAAAATAGGTTGTATTTTATGGTTTTTTACTTAAATATATATTATTTACAATGGTTTTCTGAAAATATTGTCTCTTGAATTGTGGAGTTGAGGGACAATGGTTTCCTTTTAGTAGTTGGTGATAAGAAACCTATAATTGTTTTGAAACCAATAAACAATTTCCATGATTTATTGACAATAAGCATATAAAAAATGGATCCTTCCATAAAAATATATTATATAAAATTTAGATATGGAATACAAATGGAATTTAGACCAATATTTTGTGTTATATAACACTTATATTTTAGGCTCAATCCAAAGCAAATGTATTTTTACCTTATACACAAAACCATTTATTTATATTTTTATTATTCAATATTAATTAAATTTAGATTATTTTAATACATAAAACTAAATATAGGTCTTGAAAAAACTAAATACGATTAAAAAAAATAAATTTACTGAATTTGATGAATTTATCTTAAAACTAACCATGCAGACCCGAGGAAAAAAAAGTTTTTCAAATTGTTTTTCATAAGTGTATAATGTTATTATGTTATAATTTAACGTAAATATTTTATAAAGACTTAAATATGTTGAATAATAATATAAATAAACTAATTTTACTTTTAAAAAAATTTAATTAATAATGGAATTTTTTAAAATTATTTAAATGAAAAAAATATGTCTAATAAAAATTGGTATATTTAGTATTAATTGTGAAAATAATCATTTGATGATTTTCATTTATATTATCATTAAGAATTAAATTAAATACATATTTTTAAAATTATGTTATTTTTTACAAATACATTTTCCTAAATTGGAGGAAATAAATTTTAGAATGAGTGTGTAGAATTTGATGAAACCAATTTTAGAGAGAAAACACAATTAATCACAGTTATATATTTAATATTCATACAGCCCTACGAAAAATATTATATAATTTATAAAATAGGTTTTATAATATATAGTATATAAATATTATTTAAAAACTTATCATTAGTGAAAATTTTAATTTTTTTATATAAACCACAATTTTGTTATATGAATGATTTTTTATAAAAATGTTTCATTTTATTTGATTTTATTTTTATTTTCCATTCTAATAAATTAATCCCAAACAAATATATTTCATACATTATTAAACCAAATAATTTTCATAATATAATTATCACTCTATAAAACAACAAATTTATTGGATTGGTGAAAATAGTATACAATATCATAGTTTTTTATAATAGTGTTTGTGTATATCACAGAAAATTAAATATTTTAAAAATATTTTAAAAATATTTCATAAAATATACATGTTTTACATTATTAACCATTAAAAATAAATTCTATAACCACATCATATAGAATACATAGGATCTTTCTACCATATCACATCTTCAAGTAATGACCATATCCTATTAATATAGAAAAATAAAATAATTTATTGCATTGGCATATATATAATCGAACAAATCCTAACGGGTTGATCAGTTTATCATTTTTTAAAACTAGATACATACATGATAAATATTAATCTTTGTTAATAAAAAATAAAAAATAATACATAATTAATTGAAATTTTCTACATCTTTGGAAACTTAGTCCTTGAATTATACTTCGTATCATGTTGAAAATAAGTAAAATAAGTGTGAAATCAGACACTAAGTAATATTTATGTGAATAAAAATATATTATGAATCAATAAACAAAAGAAAAATTTAAAGTCAAATAACTGAAAAAAAATTCTATTTAAATAAGTTTAATATCATGATAAGATAAGGTATAAAAAATCTGGCAATGAAAATTACTAAAAACATCAGTTATTTAATCAATAACTATAAATGAAATGCAGATAGAGATAATTTAATAGATAAAATCACATATATAAAAATAATAATTCTAAACGCAATGATGAAAATTATTAGGAATTAGTCCTCATGATCTCAGGAATTGGGATACCATTATCATCAATATCATTGCTCAAGAAAATTCAAAACTATTGGGTAAAAACCCATCTGATTTTGTCAAGTGATTTTTTTATTTTACATATTGATGTATAGATGGGCTATCTGTTACTAGGCCCCATCCATTAAAGTTGTTCGAAAAAATTGTTCATATATCAGATTATTTATTTAATTCAAGTGGAGTTTTCCTTATCATCAAATATTTGGATTGATTAACGGATGAAATGTTATTGATATTTCCACGAATATTAAAATACTAGTCAATGTAAATGCCTTTTATAAATAAATGGATATTTTTTATGGAAAAATAAAATAAATTCTAGAAAATTTATTTTTAGGATATAATTAATATTTAATTAAATTGATCACAATAATGTTATTATTTCAAAAAAAACATAGATATGAAATAATGGTGAGACTGTTCAATAACATTTACCACTTGTTAATTTTCAAGTAAAATACCCTTATATGAAATAAATAAAATTAAAACATGAATCATAATGAATTATTATTTCATCATGATATTAATGTTAAAAGTTTCATTATATAAACTGTAATAAATAAATTATGTTCAAAACATTACAACATGCCTTAATGAAGAGAAATTGAGAAAAATTACCTTACCTCATGTTTTCTATTGATGAACATGATTTAACCACGTTTATATTTTATTAATTCATTTTATTACATATAATATAAAATATTTGTATATATAATATCATTTCATTCTCGAATAATATCTTAACAACTATCCATTTATAATCATTCATTATTTTCATTGATCCAGGTGTCTATTTATTTGTTTGGCCATTCATGATATGTCATGAATGTTAAAATTCATGTTCATATATTGTTATTATATAAAGTGTATAATAAAAATCATTAAATAAATATCATATTTATTCATAAATTACATTTAAAATACAAATCACGATTGATGGCTTTGAAAAATGATGTCTGTTATGATTATAAAGACGATATGTCATATGTATGCATGGGTAACATTTCCCTTTTATTGTTATTATCATTGAAATTAGGTAATTAATTTATTATATTTATATAATTATAATAATATCATATACGAAAAAATATTTTATTAAATAAACTTTTTGATATTATCCATGTGGGGTGGTGATGAATTGTGATTCACAACACTTCATGAAGGTGGTAGACCACATGTACTCGAATAGTGTTACCATCATTATATAAGTGAACACTAAACAATGAAAATGATATTTAATATTTAAATAATGTAATATATTTCTTTTATATAACAATTATATTATATATATATCAAATATATTCATTAATATTATCCTTATTACATTATTGATAATGTGTTATTGAAGAAGAAATCACATCGCATCACATGGTGGTAGTCCGTTATACACATTAATGATGTTAGCATATATCCTAAGGAATGGAATGTAAAAACATATATATTAAATAATTAAAAAACCTATATAATTTATATATAAATATTATATATGTATTTCATATCTATAATCATTCCTAGCCATGAGAGGTGGTAATGGATAAATAAATGACATCAGTTCATGATGTTGTAGTCCTCTACACACATGAATGATGATTTTGTAATCTATTTGATGGAATTTTGTATTATATTAGTTAATTCATTTCAAATAAACATATAATTTCATATGTAATATATTAAGGTATTTATATCAGAATTTATTAATAAGAAATTCATGATTTAGAGGAATAAATAATATAAAACATCCTCTTGAAAAAATATACACTTCTTTGGGTAAAATACATTGGATTAAACTAAAATCTTAAATAGAAAGGTTTTATCGCATAATAAGGATTCTAAGATAAGGTTACATATTTTTCGATTTCATTTTTTATTTTATTTTCCAATAAAATATGTTTTTACTCTTTTTATAATAGAGGAGAGTGTGTTGCCTTTAATATGTGATGTTATGAGTACCCATGTAATTTTTAAAATGAAAATATTGTGCCAATGTTCATCATATGAAAATTAATTAAATATAGATAATTATCTATAATTAGATATTTTATAGCATAATTTTTTCTATAAAATATATTTATGAAAAAAAATTATGTAATTTAAACATTTTTGTTTGGAGTGTAACCCGCCGATGAAACCATTTATTCTTTAACCCATGTAATATTTTTATTCATTATTCAATTTTTTCAAACATATATTGAAATTAATATAAAACATAAATTATAATTATTAAAAATATGAAATAATTTTTTCAAAATACCATTCAAATAATGGGAAAATGTTAATTTAAAATTAATTCTGCAAACACGATGAGAGTTAATTTTTTATGAGAAAATGCTCAAAAATTTATAATGTTTTTATATGAAAATTATTAATGAAAATGATCCTTATATCCAAAATTCAATTAATAGATATATAATTAATTCAAATTTTTATAAAAATTAGTATACATATATTTTTTAAATAATTTTAAAAAGGGAAGTCATAAAAAATATTTTTCACTATTCATCGAAAAATTTATCATTTCAAAATAATACAAAAAATTGATCCCAAGATATTTTTCAGAAGATTAATTTAAAAATAAAATTAGTTTTAAAATTTTTTTTTTGATATAAAAAAAATTATTTAAAATTATGTGGCTGAATCATAACTATAATTCCCTTTAGACAAAATACTTTTATTCGGAAAATGTTTTTTTTCTTTTAAAAAAATATTAGTTTTTATTTATAATCCATTAATAATTAAAAAAATTCATAAAAATGAATATTTATTCATATTTTATATAGGTATATTAAAACCCTAAAATTTAATAGCTATTATATAATGTTCATGTTTTAATAATAATGTTATAGATTATCATGTTTCGTTTAATCCTAGTGTTACATGCATTGCAAGATATTGAAGATATTGAATTTATTTAACAAGAAATAAAACATATATTATATAGGGATTACATTCATAAAAACTAATAAAAATAGAATTTATAAATTTAATCATATTATATTCTAAGTAGATGAGGTAAATTCATCTTTGTAGCATCCACTAGTTCTGATGTTCTCTCCTCCATTTTATGATTTCTCCAACGCACATTTACCAGTTGAGTTGAACAATTACTCAAAAAATTATCTCCATTATCAATAATATATGTGGGTTATTCATAGTTTAACATATCTAGTTACAATTTTATTTCATCAAAGGGTGGAACATGTGTTCAGTCTAGAAATTACCTCAATGACCTTGATATGTTGAACATATCAATTACTATTAAAATATTTTATGGATTTACAAATGAAAAGTGAAAAAAAATTATTTCAATGATTTTAATGGGTTTTATGTACCAAGGGATGAGTATAATTTTTAACCAAACCATATAACACCCTTACATAGAGATATATTTATTAAAACATTATCTCCCATATTGAATTTAGAATCACTCCTCCAATTATAGGTATAATTATTTTTCCTACTTTGTGTTGCATTAATGAGATCATGAATTATAATTTCTATTATTGTTGTATCTTATTTAATTCATAAAATATAATTTCACTACATCCAAATTCATATTAGCATGTTGGAGTATAACATATATTTCCATAAAATGCTTCTTTTGTCTCTAATTTAATACATCAATACAAATCATTTTTTGGGAATACATTACCAAAGGTGAATAATGATTGAAAATACCATTAATGTTTACTGATATTGACCTAAACATGTATTAATTTATCTAAATAGTCTATTTATACATATAATCTATCTAAGGATTGATGTAAATTCTAAAATGAAGCTCATTATCATGATCTCCGAGAAGACTTTTCCAGAATATCTATATCAAGTGTGGATATAAATCAGACTAAATTGAAATATTTGATTCATGGAGTCCTTGAATTTTTTTTTCACAACTCGTCCCTTAGGACATGTGCCATGACTACCCCATGCCTGCCTTCCATAACCCAGGGGCTGCTGACTAGCACCAAAAAGGCATATTCCTAAAATGGGAAGGAATTTCTTTTAAACATGTACAAACACACAGACTAGAACACAATAAAAATATTCCGCGAATTAACTCATGTAGTAAAAGTGTGTTGAAAGATATAGGGCTGTATTACAAGCCCAACTAAAAAGTACCATTACAAGTGAAAAGTAAAAATACAACTGGAATGTGACAAAAAGATTTTGGATCATCCATCAAGGATCCTACCTAAAAGGGTAGTTATAACTCACGATTTGTATTCCCTACGTCACATCACATCAAATGGTCCACCTCTAAGCACCATCCTGTCCTAGATCATTCATCCTCGTTCAATGTTATATGTAGTCTAATCTAGACACAATAAGGTGTGGTCGTAGCCCATACAGGGGTGAGTATAATGTAACTCAGTAGGGACCCTGAGACCCTATTAGGTCTCTCAGAGTTCCACAAATGTAAATACACTAAGCAAGACTTCCATCACGAATCACGAAGCGATATACATCATATCTACATAGGTATATTCCCATTCATATACCTAAGTAATCAATATATACTCATCCCATACAAGATGTAAGATTACAACTAAGGTTACAACACATAGGTAGAAGTACCACAAAGGTAAAACCACGAAGTAGAAGTAAGACATAGGTAACACCATGAAGATAACAACATGAAGGTAGAAGTGCCACACAAGTAACTCAACGAAGAAAACACCACGAAGGTAGAAGTACCACATAGGTAACACCACGATGATATCACCACATAGGTAAAAGGTCCACATAGGTATCACTGCGATGATATCACCACAAATGTAAAAGTACCACACAGGTATCACCATGAAGATATCACTAAATAGATAAACGTACCACATATGTATCACGACGAAGGTTAAAGTACCAAACAAGTATCACCACAAAGGTTAAATACTTTGCTCACACCAGGTTTTTAGTGATGTATAGAGGTATAGATGATTAGTCGCAAAGCTATATCTTTTTATTCCATCAAAAGGCACAGCTATTGACTATATGGTGTCTGAACCACACAATATTTATAGGTAACTAACCCCGCAATGGACCACACAGGATCTGACCCACACATGATCGATAGAAAAAAACCCCCAAAATGACCCACACAGGATCTGACCCACACATGATTGATTGGCAACTGACCCTCGCAATGAGCCACATGGTATCCAACCCACAGAGGATTGATCAGTAAATAACCCCTGTAATGACCCATATAGGATTTGACCTACACTGGATCAGTATTCATTGGCCCATAGAGGATCGCTGAGCACAGACCCACACATGATCGATAGGTAACTGACCCCACAATGACCCACACAGTATCTAACCCACACAGAAACAATAGATAAATAACACCCACAATGACCCACACATGATCAATATGTAACTAATCCCCATAATGACCCATAAAGTATCTGACCGACACATGATTGGTTGGTAACTAACCCCCGTAATGACCCACATAGGATCTGACCCACATAGGATCGGTATGCGCTGACCCACAGAGGATCACTGAGCGTGAACCCACATAGGATCTAACCCACCCATGTTTGGTATGCGCATACCCACATGGGATCACTGAGTACTGGCCCACATAGAATCTGACCCACACAAGATCGGTGCTGACCTACAGAGGATTTCTCAGTATTAACCACCTTATGTTTTTTCTCCATCCTCTACCTCAATGCCAGCCACTGGATTCCCCACACCTTGTGTGCTCGAGATTCTGTAGAATCTTCTCTCGAGATATTGGTTATTCCTAGACTACCACTATTCTGAATCAATAAGTAACCCTAAGGACCTCCATGTTGTAAGTGTTCCAACGTGACAAATGGTGCATCAATCAGACACTATGTCTGTGAGTTATATGTGTTTTAGCTCCGAGGACCTGGTTGGATTTGGGTTTGATCCCACCTAGCCATACATCAACAATCTCAAAAATTTAAGTGTATTATCCCAAAAGTACTGTTAGGATCCATGGATCCCAATGCCACAGATGGTTTTTCTAACTAATTTCATGTTCTCATGATATGGCACTATAAGTGTTTCTGGGCCCAGTTGGGCCCGAGTCCGGTTCAATCCAGTCAGCCCGACCCGGCCCAGACCGGGCAGTGGCGGGCTCGGTCGGGTAGGTATTGGTCATGCCCAGCTCATAGGGGGGCAACCAACAATGGTGGCCCAACCCGCAAAGGTCATCCCACAAGGGAGGCCTGACCCACAAAAAATGGCATCCTGCAAGGGGGTGGCCTAGCCCGTATAAGGAGGCCCATAAGGGGAATCCCTCAAAGGGTGGCCCGAACCATAGAGGGAAACCCACAAAGGGTGGAATATAGAAGAGAAACTCGCAATGGGTGGCCTGTAAAGGGGTTAACTGGTCACATGAGGTGCGACCTAGTCCAAGGCGGAGGGAAACCTGCTGGTAGAGTCGTCCACTAGCAGGTGGCCTGACCGCAGGAGGAACGCGACACAATGGGGCGGCCCGACCGCGGTCTTCCTGAGCTGGAAAGTGGGGAGAAGTTCCCTCTGGTATCTCGAATGGTACGAAGGACATTCGGTTTTGTTAAATGGTGGTGCCACGTCGGCGCCCTCCCGGTCGCCGTGGAACCACCCCGGCGGGTTCCACCTCTGCCATGGCTTCGGCTGCAGCATCAGCTCGTTGGTGGTGCAATGGTCGTGCCACCTCTCCTACCACAGCTATCTGATGTTTCGAACACCTCCTTTGATCATCGTGGCTGTCGAGCCGTGACCCCTTACTCACAGGTGGCATATGACGGCGCGCATCACCTCCTCCGCGGCCGGTCACTGCCGACCATTCTGATGGCCATTTCGGCTTTGTGCAACATCCTCCTCTTGCGAACTGCAACAGCACACACCTTTTTCTTATCCAATTGGTGTCGCCGCACTGGATTTATTCCATGGAGAATTCAAGGGTTTATCAAGATAGTGGTGGGTTCGGGCTGGGTTCGTTTGACCAACGTCCTCCATGTTATCTAATAAAGAAGAGGGAGCATAAAGAGGGGTTCAATAAAAATTCACATGAATTTAAAACAATAATTAAACCCCTACATCATGAATTACGGTTAACATGACTTTGAGGAAGTGGGTTGGTGTTCGATGTCCTCCACAAATAGCTTCCAATAGCGCCTCTCGTACGTCATTATTTGATTTGTTGTTTTGGGTCACTCATCACTACCCGCCCGAACCTGCTCCATCCCCCAAGGGTCCGACATCTCCTTACATGGTCAGCACATCGTTACTTGGCGAATCAGTGGTGATACCCCTCCCCATGATATATATACATAGAAGAGGGGGAGATTAAATAAAGGCATAAGGAATTAATAGTGGCTCATTAATTAGGAAGCCTCCTAATTCCCCAACGTTGATGTTTCTGAGATTTAAGTGTCAAGCCATTAAATTTCTTGACATATCGCTATCCCCTCAATCCACTTGTTCATTGGAGGATAAGAATGAAAAATAATCATATAATTTTTGTTTTTTATTTCATTTAAAAATTCAAAAAACATTACTTTATCTCTAGACCTACTGCGGTAAATGTAAAGTCTCCCTTAAGTGAATACCAATGCTACAGATTAAATGGTGCCCTAAAAATTTTAATATGAGCACCATTTTAAAAGTTAGGAAACACCGCTCACACGTTTAATGATTGTATAAAATAAAATGTTCAGAAAATTATTAACCGTCACACTTGACTCAGGTCGGATGAGGTTAGGCTCTGCCTATGTAAAACACGCCCTCATGAGCTCAGTGGTACTCTTAGATATTCAACCTAGTTTCCATTTAAAAGTTATGTTTCTTACAATAAAATAATTGTCACATAATTATTTTATTTATGGAAAAAAAATTACATTCACTTGCAGATTGCGCCAGCCAATGATAGTATCTATCTAAAGAGATAATACCCACAAGAGCTAAGCAGTGGTTTTAGATATTAAATCTGAGTAACTGTTTGTGAGTTATAATCCATTTAAAATTATTATAACATTATTTAATTATTTTATTTATGTTTATTCCATATTCTGGTTTTCACATAGAAGGCCTACGATGACTAAACTTATGTCACCCCTCAGGTAAACATGCCATCCGGAATAAAATAGTGACCATGGAATTCTGATATGGGCAACGGGTAATGAGTTATTTCACTTTTTCACGAAAACAGCTTACTTACACTAATTAAAGCATTAAAAAACATTGACGGGTCATTCTAGGTACTCCAAGCCTTAGAAAAACACATTATCAAATTTTGATGTCTCAAAATAATTTAACTTAATAAAAAAAATATGGAAATTCTAGGACATTAAATTCACCTCACCATACGGATTTACGTCCCAGAAATCCAAAACATAGAAAAATCATAAAAATGAGGGTACTGGGCACGAATATGAGCCTCTTGCTCCCATGTTCTCTCTTGGAGGTCTCTGTGTTACCACAAGACTTGCATTAGTGGGATTAACCGTCCATGAAGGACTCAATCCAGTCGATCCTCTATCCATGTCGGGAACTCTGTAAAAGTCACCCCATCATCAAAGTTCCATTCCCTCATGTTGGTAACGTGTGATGGATCATGTATGAATCTCTTCAGCTGCAACACATGGAAAATCAAAATCACCTAGTGCATATGTGGAAAAAGATATAGATGGTATGCCACGTCAACCACTTTTCTGAGAATATAGAAAGGTCCGATTAACCTTAGAGATATCTTTTCCCCCGACCAAATCTTTGCAAATCTCGTCGAGGTGAGACCCATAGGAAGAAATTGTCACCCTCCTCCTTTTGGCATAAACATTGTTGTCAATGTGGGGTCTCTTTTTAATAACATGTGAGTAATCGTGATACAAACTCTGCCACTCCTTCTTTCATCGCTGGCCACCAGTACTGATCTCAGATTTCCTAGTACACCATCACCACTACATGATGTACGCTATGGGAATGTATGGATATCTATCGACACCCCCTCCTGAAGCATCAACGGTACCATGGTGCATCCTCTGAAAATGATGATGTGCTCCCCACCTTCAGAAAATCCTTCAGGAGACTGTCCTGAGGGTATCATAGCATGTTGGGTCTCATTGTAAATTACTCATGTTGTGCTCCCCGAATTTACTAAATAATTGGGGGAGTGATAGTCATTAGACTAGAGGTAAGATTCTCCATCATTATCCATGATGGATATTCACACTACGACTAGGTTCTCTGATTCCTCACACAATAGTTGTAGACCTGATCTCCTACTGAGTGTGTCTGCTACAAATTCCCTTTCCCAGAAGTATATACTATCAAAAAGTCATAGTCCTCGAATAAATCTATCCATCGTGGATGTCTCAACATATGAAAACTTTTATAACACTTCTCCATCCACAGGAAAGTCTCCCCTTTCTTCATCAAAGTTGACAAGGGAATTTCTATCCTATAGAATTCGAGTTCAAAAATCCATTTATTGGAAGCCAAAGAAAATGTCCCTCCCCATTTGGGGGGGGGGGGTAATCTGGGAAACATCCTTTGAAAAGATGCCCCAACACTCAGCCACCACTTTCGGGAACTAAACCCCCAAAATTCCTACTGACATGAGGGTAAGCCTGGTCAACTAACGAGTGGATAGCTGCACTCTCAAATGCATGAGTTTATCCTGTGTAACCTAGGTTTCCTTTTTCACAAACCAAGGAAAACCATATTCCTATGTTATACATAAACGAAAAACATTTTGACTAATATAATCAATATTAGTATGAACTGCTGATGTCCAATCATTACACAAACTAATGTCGTTAGGCCTCGACGCTTACACCAAGAGGTTCTAATTGAAACTCTATCCCTAAGGGTCAGATCACACCATCAACATAAATGTGATTTTAGTGTCTCCTCCCAATGGGAATCTTCAGACATAAGGGTCATTTCATTGGTTTAACTAGGAACTCAAGGTCTTGAACAAGATTTTTGGAATGAAGGAATGATTAGTTCTTATGTTTATTAATATGGTTGTTAGTAGAAAACATATACCATACCATTAATCATTCCTAGATCCATTGGGTCACACTCCTTGACCGCATACAGATACACCATTCCCCTATCCTCCAGCTCCCTGAACTGGGTGCAGACCACATTGAGGTGCTGGTTGAAACAATTTGAAGTTTAAACCACCTCATGCTGCTCTCTGAGCTCTACATCAACATCTGCTTCCCTACATATTAATTTTCCCCTATCACACCTTCATTAGGAAACATTTTACACACCAAATTCTGTAATACTAACATCAGTTTCCTGCTTTCCACTATTAACATTCACTGGTTGTATCTTCTCATCCAAGGAATATAAATACATAATGATTCTCTCTAGCACCCTAACATAAGTATGAATGCTTATTTGATATGTGATTGCTTGGATGTACCTAAACAAACCTCGTTTGGAGGTCTGAGCCCTAAAGCACTAGTCATACTGTATTCACCGAGTAGATGGAATGGTCGGTACATCTTGATAAATACTCAGATACTGACATGTCATCCTTCCGAAGCTGTAGAAGCCTTATGGAACACTAACCCCTTAGATTTTTATGGAATGAGACCCCCTACTCAGAAAAAATGATCTCTATCTTGTCCACAGAAAAGTCACCTCATCACAAGATCAGGGTAATCCAAACATTTTCATCGTCTAGCTAACCCACATAGAAGGATCTCTATCAGTACCGCCATATAATCAAATGGTGCCCTAGATAGATATAAACTCATCCACCTTCTCAATCCAATCCTTAGAAACCTTTAATTCTAGATCTCCTTGCATCCTAACGGGTATCTTATACAGAAACTCATGTAAGGAACTAAGCCTACATGTGTCCTTTACTGGTACCGCGGGTTGTAACTTTTGTCCAACGGGATATTGTTTAACAGGTACACCACATGATGGTGCTAAATCCATAAGAGGGCACTGAAATGAGGCCTTATCGATCGATGGCCCGTCATTGGGTACTCCATCTGGAATCCTAGCTGGTTATTTATGTGGCGACATCCTGATAAAGAACAGATGAACCACGATCATAAGTTAAAACTGATGAGATGACTAAAGATAAATGACAAGAAAAGCTCTTCAAAAACAAATGCAATCAGTGCTTTTCTATTCTGATTCAGGAATCATAATTAAAGCTCTTGGTGTATTGAAACATCAGTCGCTGCTCCAACACTGGGCTTCCAAAACTAAAAAAACACTCATAAAACATAATACTATTAATACATAGAAAATATTAGAGTCCTTGTTCATTGGTAGAACTGACCCCTCTGATACCACATTGTCATGACCAGTCCCTCAGGGCTGGTGCCATGACTACCCCAAGCATGCCTTTCATTGGGCAGGGGCTAGCGACTAGCACCAGAAATGCATATCCATATAATGGGATGAATTTCCGTAAAACCTATAAAAACACATAGACTAGAAGACAACAAGAAGCAACCAAGAGGTAAAATTCTATAGTTAATGTGTTCAGGAATATAAAGGGGTAGGAATAAAATCCCAATTAAAAAGTACCAGTACACCCAAAAAGTAAAAAATACAACCGGAAAGTGAAAAACTTCTACGGGATCATCCAGTGAGGATACTACCAGAAGGGTAGGTACCACTCATGATTAATATTCCCTACGTCTCGAAACGTAAAAAGGTACACCTTCGAGCACCATCCAGTCCTGGCTCCCTTACCCTCGATCAACATTGTATATCATCTACATAAGACAAAATGAGGAGTGGGCGTAGCCCGTGCAGGGGTGAGTATAACGATACTCAGGAGGGACCCCTGAGACCCACGTAGGTCTCCCATAGTTCCACAAAGGGAATACCAGAATGAAAGACTTCCATCTCAAATCACGAAGTGATATACATCATCTCTACTTAGGTATAAATACATTTATATACCTATGTAACCATGATATAATCATCCCATACAAGAGAGAATATCACCACAAAGGTAACACCATGAAGTAGAAGTACCAAACATGTTCTGCCATGAAGATAATACCATGTTGGTTGATGTACCACACATGTAGCACCACAGAGACAACACCATGAATGTTGAAATACCACACATGTAACACCACAAAGATATCACAATGAAGGTAAAAGTACCACACCAGTATCGGCATGAAGATATCAGCATGAAGGTAAAACTACCACACAAGTATCACCATGATGATATCCCAATGAAGGTAAAAGTACCACACAGGTATAACCACAAATGTAAAAGTACCACACATGTATCACCATGAAGGTAAATGACTCAGCTCACACTAGTTTTTCTATGTGGTATATAATTAAATAGGATTAGTCATGAAACTACATCATCTTATTATGTCAAGAGTCAATGATTCTGGCCATATGGAGTCTAACCCACATAGGATGGATAGGTAACTAACCCCCTCAATGACCCACAGAGGATCTGACCCACATAGGATCGATAGGTAACTAACCCCCACAATGACCCACATAGGATCTAGCCCACACAGGATCGATAGGTAACTAATGTAGAGACCCAAAACTTGATGTACATGGACATTACATTACTTTTGCGGAATACTTCATACATAAAAAATAGACAACAAAGGACCGTAATAGTTTAATATCATTGGAAACTTGTAATATAAACTTCTAATCATGTTCAAAGATCTTCAACATCTCCCATAACGATCTTCCCCTTTTTGTTTTCTTACCTAAAACCTTTCTTTACATCCTGAGGAAAATAAAACATAAAAAGGTCGAGATCAAATGCTCAGAAAGGTCATACCTAGGGAACATAAAACAATCCATAAACATTTGAAATCAAAAACTTGAACATGAAATTTAAACATCAAACTCTTGAGTAAAGTCATAAATCGTGGAAGTATGTAAGGCATATATCATAACGGAACATCAACCATGATAAAATGTAATGGGATTAAAACTTGTAATTTTTGAAACCATTAATCATATGTTATGATTTCCATAGTAGCCAAGGCATTGCTGCAAAGACCATCTTAGTGGACAAAGTCCCCTTCTGAATCATGTTCACTCCTCGTTTGAGTCCTGTAACACCGAACCGGTTTAACATACAGTTCCAGCCATGTCAATTTCATGAGATATAGATATTCACCAAATGCATTGGAGGGATATATAGTTCCCACCCATCTCATTGTGAAATCATTCTTACTTGTGCCACAAAATAAACATAAAACATTCATCATAACTCAAAGAATAAAATGGGTTTCATAAACATCATCCCATCATCTCATTATCAATATAAAACAAATGGACAATTCATCATAAGAAAAGTGAAACCATGTAAATCATAGTGACATTAAACTTGAAACATTCACATATGAAATAATTTCATCTTAGATGGAATATGGTTTTGATAAAACTATTGAAATTAATTCTTGAGGAAATTATCCATTCTTCTTCAAAATCATTTTCTTTTCAAAAAATGTCGTGCAATTTAATATAAATGGGTTTTGTTGAAAATAATCATACAATATTGTATAGTAAGTTTCAGGAAAATTAATTTTTATGAAACCGTAAAAATCCATTCACGCCATATAAGTTGAAAATAACATTCTCCATTTACTTTTGTCGAAAAATTATAAAAGTACCTCATATGGTAAAAAAATGATTCCATACATACCATGTAGAAAAAGTAAAAAATGTTTTAAAAGGACTTTAAACATACATGAAAACTTTTTTATAAAACTTGGACATGTATGATAAATATAACCCCAGTATATACGTACGTATAAGCACTATCGGATATAAAACAATTGAGATTTCATCATTATCCATTACCTTCTGTCTGATATGTTTCGTATGTATCCGAACCTCCTGTATAATTATTTAAATAATGTCATTGATGTATTATTGAATCATATTCATTTGTTATTATATCATATATGTTTCACATAGGTATTTATATTACCCGTTCATTTGTCAAATCCAAGTTAAAGTAGCGTTTTGGGTAAAATTGTTTCATTTATCATAAGTGTTTGGACTTGTTGTTCTTGATATTATTCCTACTTATATCATGATTTACTTACTTTAAGAATGTAAAACATGATTTATATATGATATATATTCTATATATATATAATAGATAGACAAATTAAATGAAACACACCTTTCATGGAGACGGTAGGTCGTACGTACGCATGAATGCAGTTTTCCTTTCATTATTGACTTGAATGGATGTAATTTGATGACATATATATATAAATAAATCCATTAGATTAATTATTTCATATATTTCATTATTATTCATTATATATACTTTATAATAATTCATGAATTGTTTACATGGAAAATGAATCTCATCGCATCGTGGAGACAGTAGTCCGTACGTACGCACAAGCAATGATATCATTCCCGTGATCGTGGAATTGTATTGATGTGTATATATAATATTTCAGAATCAATATGAATTTAAAATAATCATATATAGTTTTTTATTTACAACATTATACCCATCCACGTAAGGTGGTGGTCGAAAATAGATTACACCACAGCGTGAAGACGGTATTTTGTACGTACGCACGCGCGGTGATTTCATTTTCTGTAGGATGGATAGAACGTGAACTATAGTTGTTTCATATTTATAATAACTAATAAATATATAATTAATAATGATTTTATTAATTTATAATGATACAAATAAATAAGAATAAGTTGAAGAAGGAATAAACTTGAGAGAATCGGAAGAAGATATTACCTCTTCTTCGACGCACCTCCTTTAAGCCTTCTCTGAATGAATTAGAGTTGGTCTTTTGAGAAGACCAGAACCTCCGGAATGATTATAGGGAAGTATATAAGAGTAATGGGCATTGGTTGGACGAGATTAAAGGCTCAAAAGGGTGTGAAGAAAATTGGGAACGAGTTCCCTTTTTATAAGGGATGATAGGGGCATCATTGGAAATCTTAAAAATATTAATTTATAATAAATGTAACCCCACTTAAAAACATCCAAAAATGGCTCATATTCGAAGATTATATGATATGGGGTTTTAATCTCATCATTATATAAAATTTAGATATGCAGGGAATTTACTTTATACATTACCAACTTGATTTATCCTTATTTAATATTATTAAATTTTATTTGTGGTAATAATATTTAAAATTTAAATTTTAATAAAAAATTTCTTATGTGCTATTAATTATACACAATTAGATAATTAATGATATTTTAGACTATATAAATTTCAATTTATAATTTTTAAATATTTTTTTTATTTTTAAACAATTTAATAATATGTTAATTTTCTAAAATATCTATAGTGTCAATTTTGACACTATTCATTTATTTGAATTTAAATTATACCCACACAAAGGATATATCGAAAATAAAATATTTAATAGGTTCATAACATGTCAAAGTAATCTATAAAATTAGTGGAGAAAATTCAATAGTTCATATAATATTTATTTTACTATTTGTAAAACAATTTATTTGATATTTCTCTTAATAAAATAATGACTACAACATTTTATTATAAGTATTAAATATACTTATTTTTGCATAAAAGTTAAAAATAATATACTAGGATGAAGATAAATCTAATATCTTTTATAATAATACATTTAGTCGGATTTATTCTCCGAAACACCAAAATATTAAAATGTTCTATTTATTAAATTATGAAGGTGACAACTTGGACATCATATAAAATAAAATAATATAAGTGTTATAATCACTTTTATAAGACTCCAAAAGGTCATATATTCGGTCCTTGAATTTTTATGGTGTACATATACACTAGAAATATGTATTGGTCAGGTTTGTGATCCTTTCAATATGTATTTCTATTTCAATAAAAACAATATTATTGATTTTTTAGTAAATAAATAATTTCTACATCATTAATGTATAAACTAATAAGGTAACTAATAACTCTTGAAAATTACAAATAAATTACCATGATAATGAAAAACAGTTTAGCTTCCAAATGATTATTTATAACGTAATTTATATTCTGTATATCCTTATATTAAAAATACTTTAATTATTCAAGTTAGAGTAAGACATATTTAACTTTCCTTTAAATAAAATAAACTAAAGGTCTTAATCACCTCCAAGTGGGTTCTAATGGATTTAATTTCTACCCAAATATGACTTAGGACGAATTATAATCATCCAATTGTATTATGAAAAGTGTTAGGGTAATTTTATAATATTATATTTACCCTTAATTACCCGATATATCTTTTACTATGGTAAATAAAATTTATCGTAGTTACTATTCATAATGCCCAAAAATAAAAAGTAGTCTATTAATATAATTTGGACACACTGATCCCAAATATGGAATCCATTTTTCTATATTCAATACATAAAATTTTCAGAAATTAAATTAAAATTAATCCAGTAGTCGAAAGTAAACGGGTTTTTGTTTTAAAAATTGTAAAAGATTGTAATGAGTTTACCTATGAATTCAATGTAAAATCAATGCTAATGACATAAATTATATTTAATGGTAAAAATATATTCTATTTATACTTTAAAACAATTAAATATTCTAATTTAACCATATAAATTATTATGATGAAAGAAGATGTTTTTAATTAAAATATACTGTGTTTTTAATATTTATTAAAATATGAAAGTAATCAGAATAATATGAGAATTTTATCCAAAGTAAATTTTTATATCTTAATCAAAAATAATAATTTAATTTCATCAAATTAAACTTATAAAAATGTCAAAAACTATATTTAATGTGGGTGTGCCATCAAAAGGCCGAAATACTGCATTTTTTTAAAATACTTATTTTACCCGAAAACTTTATTTTTTTCACATAACATGTTTTAGAAAATGTGTAAGTTGAATAATAATGTTATAAAATTAAAAATTTAGCTAATACTATTCACAACAGCTTGTCCATTATAATATTATAACAATATATCGTTGTTTAGTGAAACCCAGTATTGCGTACAACACACGCTATAGAGGAAGGTCGTGATTGCGTGTAATGCGAGCCAAGTCAGGGTTGCGTGTAGTGAAATATCCCTTTGTTGTTGTGTATGACATAATTCAAAAATTATTTAATTATTACATTAAACATAATCTATACTTAATGTTTCGTAGAATAATTTCTAAAAAACGAACTTGAAATTTTGTGTAACACGAGCCAAGAATAGTGTTGCGTATACTGCAGGCTAATACGGTGTCGCGTATAGCACAAGATAATCATGGTGTAGAATACATTAGAAGATATTAAAGTTATTAAAAAAATATATCTTATAAAATCTCGGGGTGTTACATTCTACCCCCTTAAATTGAACTTTTCCCTAGAAATTCATCAGAGTTATAAATGGATTACTACTCGAAAGTTTTAATAGGAACTCACATTGTAAAAAGGAATAGAAAAACTTAATTTTAAAAAGTGACGTATGAAACATACTGTTTACCCAAATTGACTCATCATTGGTTTTCCACATAGGATAACATGGGTGAAAATATGGATATGGAAGAGAAATCTAACCATCAAGTTCTGATGGAGAGTCGTAGAGGACATGGCTATGATAAAGACAACAGTCACAAAGCCATAAATTTGTGATGATCTATGGTACCATCTGTTTCATCTGATAAAAGAGAATTAGGAAATCATTTTTTTGTTTTCAAGATCATTTCCCTAAAGTCAAATTATTGTTGAAAAAGAAATACTTACTTGATTTTGGTACAATATCACTGTTGGTTGTTACTTAGACAATTTCCACTTCATCTCTTAAAAAATGAATATGAATTTTTCATTCGTGAAGTGTTAGAAGATCATTTGATAGAATGATAGGTCATTATATCTGTCTCAAACAAAAGGATAGAAAAAGTTATCAAATATACATATGTTCATCTATAGTGACATTAATCATATATGGACTTATAATTCATATATCATACTTTTTAATATAAAAAAACTAGTTTCTACTAACTAGGAACTTCATGTAGGCCAGTGGTAGGCGATAAAGGCCTGTCATACATCGGTTTTGGGTTCGATTCCCACAACCTTGTCCGACGCGATGGGTTGTCGCCCACCTTGCATGTTGTCACTTTTTCTAAAACTACATTATAATAACATTCCAGCAATAATATAGAAAATACGTCCTAGACTTAAACAATACTATCTGATGTCTGACATATCCCTTTCTAATATTTAGAATTATCCAAACTACATCTGTCCAATCTCATAGTATACGGAAAATGATTAATTGAAAGGTCACATAATAAGAATTTGAATAACATCATTTTATCATATGATATATCTTGTTGGTCACATTCCAAACATGTGAATTCCTTAATCATTTTTTCTATTGAAACAGAAATTATCATAGAATGTTTGTGAAAACATGAATGTTGTCAAAAGGTAACTCTTTCAACATAACAAAATCCAAAAATTTCTATATACTCAAACCATGATATAACTTTTTCATTTTATCAGTCATGAGATCATTTCATTTTCCTTTTATCCCTTTATTATGCGCTTATCATCTTCTTTCCAAAAATATTTCATTACCTTTTCATGGTTACTGGTACCATATTCTTATAGAAAACCACAATGGACCAATACATAAATATTCCAATATTCCATCATACTATGTACAACATTATTTTGGAATCCCATTACATAAACACTTAATCATTCCACCACACCGTTGTCATGTTCAACATCACCAGTAGTGATTGCATGTGACGTCCCTTTGTCCTTTTCCTTAAGTGGTTGCTCATGTCGATCATCACTAACCCTTGTATTAGGGAATTTATTAGCATAATTACCCATTTCCTTAGACTTGAAGAATTGTGTGTTGGTGGAGAGTTCTCTGTAGTTCTTTCTCTATTCACATCATTAGCAAACTTTTTCTTATTACATCGAAAATCAACTTCTCGATGACTTTATTTTCCACACTTATAAAATTTTGTAGTACCTTTTACGAAATCTCCACCATGATTCATTCCACACATTGAGCATAAAAAATCATTCATCTTCTTTTCACCATTTTTCTGAGATTTCTCCTTGAACTCTATCTTTCATTTCTTGTCAAAACCGTGAAATAGATATGTAACACCAACTTCCAGTTCAACCTTGATAGAACAATGAAAAATTTCTTCATAGCTAATAATGTCTCTTATAGGTAATTCCCTTCGAAGACTTGGTTTTAATCCAATGAAGAATCGATCAACTTTACATTCAGTTTGGATTATAAATCCAGATGCATACCTTGCATGCCTTGTAAAATTCGCATCGTATATACCAACAGATTCATCATCATTTTTCTTATGCTCAAGGGAATCCTTTTACATCTTTGATCGAAGAATATGAGGGAAGTACTTATTGAAAAATAAGTTCTTGAACTCACCTTATTAAATGGATTCAATTTCATCTCGGGGAATTATATGCTTAATTAGAGTCCACCACTGGTCTAGTTCACCTTCTTAATGGTAAACATACAAAATGACTTTTTCATGCTCTGAACAGCGAAGTAGGGAAAATATCTTTTCAATGGTACTGATCCATTTTTTAGCAACAAGTGGATCAGAAGACCCATTAAAAGAAGGTGGGCGTTGACTCATGAAGGACTAAATAGAATATTGTTCCCTTCTCTACTCATTTGGAAGTCCAGAATGATTGATAGCTTGTGTAAGTATAGAAATAAGATTTTTTACTCCATCTCCCATCACATTTGGTTGTCCAGGAGGACAATCATTGCATTGTAAATTACATTGATCAACACTGTTCCTTCGGGTTCCAGCCATCCTCTAAAACCCAAATAAAATAGCATGAGAGGTAAATATCATGATAAAGAAAAAAACATAATAAAGGGGGAGTACCATCATTATCTAACATCTTAGGATTAATTCTAAGATCGTTACTATAATTCTAGGATTATAACATATACTTATACGTAACCTTAGGGACATCCCTAGACATACCATAGAAATATCTCTACGGATCTCACTAATGTTTTCACATCCTAGTTTCCAAAGGTTAACAAAACCATTCCTCTGATACCAACTGTAGAGACCCAAAGATTGAAGTACATGGACATTAAATTTCTTTTGTGGAATAATTAATACATAACAAAAATAGACACCAAAGGACCATAATAGTTTAGTATCATTTGAACATGGAATATAAACTTCTAATCATGTTGAAATATTTGCAAAATCTCCAATAACGGTCTTCCCCTTTTTGTTTCCTTACATAAAACCTTTATTTATTTACTGGGGAAAATAAAACATAAAATAGGTGAGCTCAAATGCATAGTAAGGAAAAACATAGTGAACATAATTCAATCCATAAACATTTGAAAGTAAAAACAGGAACATGAAATTTATACATCAAAATCTTGAGTAAAGACATAAATTTTGGAATTACGTAAGGAATATATCATAATGGAACATCAAACATGATTAAATATAATGGGATTAAAACATGTAATTGTGGAAACAATTCAGCACATGTTATAATTTCCATAGCAGACAAGGCATTTCTGCTAAGACCATCTTAGTGGAGAAAGTCCCTTTCTGAATCGAGTTCACTCCTCATTTCAGTCTTGTAACACAAGAACCAGATTAACTTACCATTCCAAACATGTCTATCTCATGAGATATAAACCTATACCCAATTCATTAGAGGGAGATATAGGTCCCACCCATCTCATTAGGAAATCATTCTTACTTGTGCCACAAAATAAACATAAAATATTCATCATAACCCAAATAATAAAATGGGTTTCATAAACATCATCCCATCATCTCATAATCCATATAAAACAAATGGAAATTTCATAAAAAGAAAATTGAAACAATGTAAATCATAGAGAAATTAAACTTGAAACATACACATATGAAATAATGTCATTTGAGATGGAAAATGTTTTTGATAAAACATTTATAATGAATTCTTGAGGAAAATATCCTTTCTTCTTCAAAATAATTTTCTTTTTGCAAAATGTCATGAAATTTTAAAAGAAAAGGGTTTTGTTGAAAATAATCATGAAATATTGTATAATAATCTTCATGAAAATGAGGTTCTATGAAACCGTAAAATTCCGTTCACGCCGTATAAGTTAAAAATTACATTCTCCTTGTACTTTTGTCTGAAAATACTAAACGTACATCGTATAGTAAAAAAACCATTCCTTACATACCATGTAGTAAAAGTAAAAATTGGTTAAAAAGGACATTAAAAATAATGTAATCATTTTTATAAAACTTTGACAAGGATGATAAATATAACCCTAGAATATACTTACGTATAAGCTATCTCGGATAGAAAACAATTGAGATTGCAGCATTATCCCTTACCTTATGATCGATATGCTTCGTATGTATCCGAACCTCCTATATAATGATTAAATAATGTCATTGACGTATATCAAAATCATATTCATTATTATTATATCATATATGGTTCACTTAGGTATATATATTTCCCGTTAATTTGTCAATTCCATGTTAAAGTAGCGTTTTGGGTAAAAATGTTTCATTTATCATACATGTTTGGACTTGTAGTTCTTGATATTATTAGTACTTATATCATTATTTACATACTTCCATAATGTAAAACATGATTTATATATCATATATATTCACTATATATATATAATATTTAGATAAATTAAATGAATCACACCGTTCATAGAGATGGTAGGTTGTACGTACGCATGAACGTTGTTTTCCTTTGTTTATTGACTTGAATGGAAGTAAGTAGATGAAATATATATATATATACATAAATCCATTAGCTTAATTATGTCATATATTTCATTATTATTCATTATATATACTTTATAATCAATCATGAATGGTTAACATGGAGAATGAATCTCATCGCGCTGTGGTGACGGTAGTCCGTATGTACGCACGAGTGATGATATCATTACCATGATCATGTAATTGTATTGAAGTGTATATATAATAATTCAGAATCAATATAACTTTACAATAATCATATATAGTTTTTTAATTACACCATTATACCCATCCAAGTATGGTGGTTTTCGAAAAAAGATTACACCACGGCGTGGAGACGGTATTATGTACGTACGCACGCGCGGTGATTTCATTTTCCGTAGGATGGATAGAAGGTGAAATAAGTTTGTTTCATATTTATAATAACATATCAGTATATAATTAATACTGATTTTATTAATTTATAATGAGACAACTAAAGAAGAATAAGTAGAAGAAGGAAGAAACTTCAGAGAATCGGAAGAAGAGATTACCTCTTCTTCGACGCACCTCCTTTAAGACTTCTCTTAAAGAAGTAGAGTCGGTATTTTGAGAAGACCAGAACCTCAATAATTTTTCTAGGGAAGTGTAGAAGAGGAATTTTCAGGGGTTGGTAGATATTCAAGGCTCAAAGTGGTGTGAAGAGATGTGGGAAGGGGTTCCCTTTTTATAAGGAATGAGAGGGGTACCTTTGGAAATCTAAAAAATATTAATTTATAATAAATATAACCCCAATTAAAAATCTATAAAAATGACTCATATTAGAATATTATATGATATGGGGTAGGAATATCATCAAGCAATAAAATTTAGACATGTAGGGAATTTATTTGAAACATTATCAACTTGATTTATCCTTATTTAATCTATTAAAATTTATTTGTGGTAATATGATTCTAAATTTTAAATTATTATAAATAATTACTTATGTGCTGTGAATTATCCTTAAATAGATAAATTATGAAATTTTAGACTATATAAATATCAATTTATAATTTTTATATATTTTTGTGATTTTTAAACAATTTAATAATATGGTATCTTTGTAAAATAACTAAAGTGTCAATTTTGACACTATTCAATTATTTGAATTTAAATTAAATCCAACCTAATGATATATTCAAAATAAAATATTAAATAGGTTCCTAACATGTAATAGTAATCTATAAAATTAGTGGATCACATTAAATAGTTCATATAGTATTTATTTTACTATTTGAAAAACAATTATTTGATATTTCTCTTAATAAAATAATGACTACACCATTTTTTTATAATTATTAAATATACTTATTTGTTTCATAAAAATTAAAAATAAAATACTAGGATGAATATAAATCATATATATTTTATAATAATACATTCATTCGGATTTATCTTCTAAAAAACCAAAATTTTAAAATGTTATATTTATTAAATTATGATGGTTACAACTTCGACATCATATAAAAGAAAATAATATAAGTGTCATAATCACTTTTATAAGACTCCAAATGGTCATATATTCGGTCATTGAATGTTTATGGTTTATATATACACTACCAATATGTTTTGGTCTGGTTTTTGAGACCTTTAATATGTATTACTATATCAATAAAAACAATATTATTGATTTTTTTTTCTAAATAAATAATTTCTGCATCATTAATGTATAAACTAATAAGGTGATTAAATAACTCTTAAAAATTACAAATAAATTAACATGATAAAGAAAAACTTTTTATATTCCAAATTTGTATTTATATCCTATTTTATATTCTTTATAACCTTATATTAAAAATACTATAATTATTAATGATTGAGTGAGCCATATTTCACTTTCATTTAAATAAAATAAATTAAAGGTCTTAATCACCTCCAAGTGGGTTCTAATGAATTTCATTTCTACCCAAATATGACTTTGGACGAAATATAATCATCCAATTGTATTAATAAAAGTGTTAGGGTAATTTTATAATATTATATTCACCCTTAATTACCCGATTTACCTTTTACTATGGTAAATAAAATTTACCATAGTTACTATTAATAATGCCCAAAAATAAAAAGTATTCTATTAATATAGTTTGGAACCACTGATTCCAAATATGGAATCCATTTTTTCTAATTCAATATACATAAATTTTATAAATTAAATTAAAAATAATCCCTTTGTCGAAAGGAAATGCTTTTCTTTAAAACATTCTAAAAGATTGAAATGAGTTTACCTATGAATTCAATGTAAAATCAATCCTAATGACAAACATTATATTAAATAGTAAAAATATATTCTATTTATATTTTAAAACCATTAAATATTATAATTTAACCATATATATTATTACGATGAAAAAAGTTATTTTTAAATAAAATATAGCGTGTTTTTACTATTCATTAAAATTTGAAAGTTATCATAATAATATGATAATTTTATCCAAAGTAAATTTTTATATCTAAATCACAAAAAATAATTTTATTTTGTCAAATTAAACTTATATACATTTCAAAAACTATATTTAATGTGGATGCGCCATCAAAAGGCGGAAAAACTGCATTTTTTAAAAAATATTTATTTTACCTGAAAATTTTATTTTGTTCACATAACATGTTTTAGAAATTGTGTAAGATGAATAAAAATATTATAAAATTCAAAATTTATCTAATAATATTTATAACGTCTAGTCCATAATAATATTATAACAATATATTGTTGTTTAGTGAAACCCAATATTGTGTACAACACACGCTATCGAGGAAGGTCGTGATTGCATGTAACGCAAGCCAGGTCAGTGTTGCGTGTAGTGAAATCTCTCTTTGGTGTTACGTATAGCCTATTTCAAAACTTATTTCATTTATACATTAAAAAAAATCTATACTTAATATTGTGTAGAAGAATTTCTACAAAACGAACTTGAAATTTTGAGTAACACGAGCCAAGAATAGTGTTGCGTATACTGAAAGCTAATACGGTGTCGAGTATAGCGAAAGATAATATTGGTGTAGCGTACAGTAGAAGATATTAATGCGATTAAAAAGAATATATCTTATAAAATCTCTGGGTGTTACAACTATCCCCTTAAATGACCCATACATTATTCTAACCACACAGGATAGATATTTAACAAACCCCCGCAATGACCTACATAGGATCTGACCCACATATGATCGGTATGCACTGACCCACATATGATCACTGAGCACTGACCCACATAGGTTCAGTAAGTACAGACCCACATAGGATTGTTGAGCGCTGACCTAGACAAGATTGATGTTGACCCACACAAGATTGTTCACCACTAACCGCCATATGATGTGTTTCAAACCTCCACCACACTACCAGCCACTGGATTCCTCGCACTTGGTGCCCTAGAGTTCCATAGAATCTTCCGTAGAGATATCGATCATACCTCGACTAGCACTAAGCTTCGCAAAGGATTAAACCAAAGGAAAACCATCTTTTAAGGGTTCCAACGCACAAGACGATCTGTCAATCGGAAAACTGGTCTGTGAGTTATAATCATTTTAGCTTCAGGGGCCCTGTTGGATTTGGGTTCAATCCAACCAGACCGTACTCCAAATGTGTCAGAAACTCATGTGGAGTATACGAAATGTAATTTTATGATCCAAGGATCACAATTACACTGAGTGTTCATCCATTAGATATTTGGTTCTCAAAATTTTTCCCTTTACGTGTTTCTGGGCCCAGTTGGGCCCAGGTCCGGTCCGACCCAGTCGGACTAACGTAGAACAGGCTAGGCCGTGGTGGGCTCGGCCTACTGGTCCATGTTCCGGCCCAGCTCTCATGGCGGGCGGCCCAAAATGGTGTCCCCCAAGGGTATCCCAGCTACTAAAGGGTGTCCCATAAAGGGCGGCCCGACCCACAAAAAGGGGCGGCCCTCTACGGGCGGCTCGGAAGGGGGTGACCCGGACCATATAAGGCACCCCACATGGGGCTGCCTGCAAAGGGCAGCCCGACCAATATAGGGCAGCCCAAAAAGTGTGGACCGCAATTTGGAAGCCTGCAATGGGGTGACCCAGCTGTGTGAGGTGTGACCCGGTCCGAGGTGGAGTGCTGCCCATTGGCATCGTGGTATGTTGGCATGTGGTGCAACTGCATGAGGCATGGCCCACAAGGGGGAATCCAAACCACGGACCACCTGAGCTGGAATGGGGGGAAATGATACCCCTAGTATCCTAAAGGGACCAGAGGCCATTCGGTGTTTTGAAACGGTGGCACCACGTGTGCACCGTGCGATCGTTGTGAAACACGCGCGACGGGTTCCTCCTCCATCGCAACTTTGGCAACGGCTACTGCTTGCCAGTGGCATGCTAGTCGTGCCCCATCTATCGCTCATCGTTGGTGCCCTGAGGGTTCCACCTCTCATTTCATAGTCGAAGAAGTGTCGTCTTCCTCCTTCGATCGATGTGGCTATCTAGCTTCAACACATTGGTCAACGACAGTGCACGACGGCACGTCGCACCTCCTCCGCGTCCACCCAGTGTCGGCCATTTCGATGACCTCCATGGCATTGTGCTACGGCCTCCACATTCGGTGTGCGTCACTACAGTTCATCTTTGTGGCCAATCAGTGTCATCGTGCTGACAGTATTCCATGGGGAACTCAAGGGTTTAACAAGAGAACGGAGTGTTTGGGCCCAATTCGTTAAGCATGCACCCTCCACGTTAGCTCATAAACAAGAGGGAGGATAAAAATGGATTCCATAAAAATTCACATGAATAGAAAACAAGAATTAAACCCCTACCCCAAGAACAATGGTAAGTACACATTTATGGAAGCATGTCGATGTTCACTGTCCTCCGCAACTAGCTTCGAACAATGCCACTCGTACGATGATCTTCAGTTCGTGGTTCGAAGTCGCTCATCACCAAAAGCTAGAACCGGCTCCTTCCAGTAGGGGTTTGGCATGTCAGCACTTATTCAGTACATCGTTTCTTGGTGAAGCCGTGTTGATACCTCTCCCAAAGCTCCATAAATATAGGAGAAGGGGAGGTTATGTAACGATATTGAGAATTATTGGTGGATCATTAATTAAGAATCTTCCTAATTCCCCAACGTTGTTGTTTCTTGGATTGAGGGGTCAAGCCATTTAATGTCTTGACACATCGGTGGCCCTTCCATCCTCTTTTATGTTAGAGGATAAGAATGAAAATAGATTAATTAAATTATTTTATATTATTTCTTTTAAAAAATCACAAAAGATATCATTTTATCTACACCTACTACTGTCAAAGTAACATGAATGAATCCCAACAATGTATATTGAATGGTGCCATCAGTTTTTCAATCTGAGAACTGGTTCAAATGTTCGAAAAATTCCACTAGGCCGTTCAATAAAGATACCCAAAAAGGTCATAAAATAATTAACAGTCACCATTGAGTCATGTCGGTCATGGTTTGGATTCGCCTATGCAGAACATTCCATAATTAGCTCAATGGTACTCTCATATATTCAATCCATTTTACTATTTAGATTTCATGGATTTTACAATAAAATAATTTTCACTTTATTATTTTATTTACATCAAAAAACAAACTTTCAATACTGGCCCGCGTCGGCTTGTTTATGTTTCTAAATAAAGATATCATACCCTCATGAGCTCAGTGGTGGTTTCAGATTTTTTATCTGAGTCACCGTTCGTGAGTTATAAGAATTTGAAAAATAAAATAACTATATTTAACCATTCTATTTACAGCTATTCCATTTTGGGGTTTTCACATAGGAGTCCTGCGCCGACTAAACTTAAGTTTTACCTATGGTAAACCCTCCATCCTAAACGCAATGATGCCCTAAAAATTATGAATGGGGAAACCATTTATGTGTTATTTCACTTTTGCATATAAATTTTTTATGTACCCTAATTAAGGGGTAACAAAACATTGAAGGATCATTTCGGGCACTCTGGGCCTCAGAATCAAGCATCAACCGATTTCACGGTGTCAAAATAATTCCATATTATTTAAAAAAATAATACAGAAATTACGGGGCATTATATTATCCAAAGTGATCCTTCAATGGATCTCAAGTGGCATATGTTCCCATATAGTGAGGAAATGCGAATATTTAGTTAGACGATAAGTGATAACCCATATTTCTATATTCATTCAAAGAGTAATTGGGAGTCCTATGATATAGTCCATATAAATGACATCCACTTTCCAAATATTAGTAGAAATATGTTTCATGATTCCTATATGATTATTTTTCGTATAATTGGAATTTTGAAAAACCACACATTTTGACACATATTCTATTGTTTCTTGCTAAATATTATCATAGAATAAATATTACCTCAAATAAATATCAATCATTGTGCTACTGAATTCTATAGTGGCACATGATAAATGAGAAATAACCAAAAATAACATAATTAGCTCATTTATAAATGTAATATATATTCTCCCTCCAGACATTATAATACCATATTCACATACAACGACTTATATTCCATCATCATTCAATGCATTGATTTTCCATTTAATTTTATCATGAAATGATATAGGTCATCATATATTTTATAAAAATCATGGTTTCAAAATAATATGAAAAAAGACGGACTTTCCTTTTTTCTTAAGAATTCCCAGATCCATCATTTCAAGATCCATGAACAATAGATCTCTCCCAGTCTTCCTTCATATAATTATTACTTTTTCATTATTACTCAAATCATCCCCAGCAACATTTTATTTCCCTAGGTGGTAGGGTATTGATTAATTACAATAATTTATTTTCTTTTTCAATGTAATTTTCTAATTTTGAGATTTAACTATGAGAAAAAACTATATTAGCACATTATGGATAAAGTATATCGCACAAATTTAACCATATTGATAATTTCTCTACAGTATCAATTAAAAATTTATATATACAAACTCAATTTCTTGGGATACATATTACTGTTCATGAATCAACAATTTATATGGAGTATATAAAATAACATCATCAATTTTTATTTAGAGAAAGTTGTGTCTCCTTTTTATGCATCACTATATATCACTAACCCTTATTTTTCTAATGGTATTTTTAAAACGAGGGAAAAGAAAAAAAATATTATTTAGTTTATCATGATATTATTCACCTTGATTTTTCGAAGTAATGATAATCCCATTACATGTATTCATTAAAAATTTGTTATCCAGTTAGGAAAATTTATGAGTGTATAGCTGATAGTGAACTACAAACAAATTATCCAATAAATCTCATTAATTTGTATTGATGTATTCCATTATATAACTAAATTTTTTCTCATTTAGTCAAATGATATTCAATCGTAAAATTAAATATTTATTGGAAAATTAAAAATAAAAATATATAAATCATACTTACTAAATTTCCCATATTACCCAATGCTTTTACTAGAATGAAGAATAATTTAAATCTGATTATATTAGTCCACATTGAATTTAGAATACACAAAAATATCAACATTAAATATAACAAAAAATAATCAATATATTCCTTTAATAATAAATTCATTATATCATTAAGAATATAACACGAATTATTGAATCCCAATAGTATTATAATAAACTCGTAATGCCTATACCACATTGGAAAGGATCTATCTAGAATGTCTTCCTTCAGTAATCGTCATTTTTTGATACCTATAATGATGATTAATATTTGAAAATATAGACTTTCGTGATGTTTATCAAGTGAGACACCAATGTGAGGTATATGATCCATGTATTTTATGGTATTTTAATTATTATATCAATAGAAAATGCAAAGATTCATGTATCCATCTAAGATTTTAATTAAGTGAACTATCCCTTCATTGGGTGAAACAATAGGAAAAAAGTAATCCCTTATCACTTTTCTCCTCTAGATTTTCCATCTATTCAAATAGATTTATAGTGGATTTTCCATAAGGATTCCTTCATATTTTTTTGTCAATAATGATTCAATTAATGGAAAACTCATCTTCAATCTCTAAGAGATTTCATGGTAATTATTTAATAAATACATAAATATATCCCAATAAAGTAGGAATATTCTAAATTTATGTAATTCCATAATCAAGAAAAATTTAAATTTTATCTTCTTACCTAATAATCACATTCCGTAGATCCACATATGGTGGTTGTATATATGACTCAGGTGATGGTGTATCTTATCTTAATGTAATAAATTCTACACCTTCTCAACAAATCATTATTGTTTTTCTTATTTCCAAAAAAAATTATCATATTTTTAAATATATCCAATAAAATGGATTATACCATTGTAAACCATAAGTATGATAATAATTTTACCAAATAAATCATGATTATGTGTCATAATGGGGAATTTATGAAAAATACTTCTAAGTATAAGACATCCTATAGATGTATCTATTGGAAATTCCAATATTAAAATAAATGTGATATATTATTTATTATTCGAAAATTTGAAAGATATAAAACACTATAATTATATTTAAAAAAAATTACATAAATTTTAATATATTAATAAATTCCTTTCCACTATATTACTAGGTACTTACAAAATAGCTATATAAATAACGATGTCTTGGATTATCCCCTTGGCCTCTTCTATGGTGGATTCCCCTTATTCTTTGGGCATCAATTTGTGTACTGACCCATGTCCCAAAAAAATGAAAAATAGAATATCAATGTTTTACTTATTCCATGTTTTTTCGTGGAAACACTAATTTCAAAATATATAATAAGATTTTATTCACATTATTCATTTCTCTGCCTTAATCAATCCATACATTTCACCATACGGGAATCAAATTGTTCTATTTTCTTCTTTTACATGATATTTATTTCATGGGGATCAGATGATCTCATATTAACTTTATTTCCCTTGATATATATGATATAAAGACTTCATTTTATTTTTTGATGTAATATACTAATATTTAATCAGATGAGAAAATATTTTATGTGACCCTCTCCCATTAGAGACATGGATTAATCATTTTAATGAATTGGTTTGTTATGGACTCTATGATGTATATTTCATCATTATCATACATTTATAACCATTTAAATGTATATTCAATATATTCAAAACAATTAATTTAATTTTTATTTAAAAAAAGTAATATTCTCTTTTTTTTTGTTGAACATGGGGGTAATATTTGTTGAAATTTTCATTTTAAAAGGTAACCATTCTATGTGTTATATTTCATTTTTTCCCTAGAATCGTGAATAAAAAAACCATGAATTAGAAACTCATTTTAGATAATAAAAATCAAGTGTAACCTTTTCAATTTCAGCACATACCAAGGACATAAATAACACTTAAAGATACAAAATCCATTGATCTCCTTTTATTAGATTGGTAGGCTTACAAAAATATGGGGTTTCTATAGAATGAAGTGAACTCAAATATGATAATCACAATATGGGTCAAGATCCTCCATCTAGTTATGGTTATTTATCATATTATACAAAAAAAATTAACAGTTCTTAAACATGATTTATTTTATTCTTTGGTAGGGAATTATATATATTTTCTATGATTAATGATACCATATTCCCTTTTATGATCCACTTCTACACCATTCCATATATTGGATTATCACATAAAATAAATAATTTTAAATTATAATTTACAATTACAAATATGGTGTATCAAATATTATAAATTAATATTTATGAATTTTTATGAATTTTTAATCTCATAATTGTAATCGTGGATTCCCTTGGGATATCAATAATTTAAAATATTTTATAATGGTAAATGATGAAAATGTGAATTATCATCAGAAATAATGACTGGGAGTTTCAAACTAGGTGAATATTATTTCCCATTTTCATGCACCAGGTGATGAAAGGGTAAATACTAATACACCCTTTTTGGATTTATTATCCCTAGGTACCTCCCTTATAGAACCATGTTCACCTATAGTTTCTAGAAAAGGATGTAATTATATAGAAAACCATATAATCATTTTTTTAAATATTACCATGTTATTCAATAATTATACTCAAATTATATCATATTATTATGATACCTATCTATGTCTTCCATCATATAGTTCCCATAGAGTATACTAAATTTTCTATGATACCAACATTAATTTTTCGGAACCGAGTAACCTAGATATAATGTCTTATTTTACTACATTTTAATATATATTAATGTTCAAATAATAAAGGAAAAATCAGTTTAATTTTTTTAGAAGTATGTAAAGACATGATAAACATTTTACAACACTAATTGAGAAAAACAAATAACACATAAAAAATCAACTAAATCCCTGGTAACTTATTCTGAGGATTGTTTTTCCTTTCCTGGAGGAAGGAAACAAAATCATAATAATATCAAATGATATGTAAGGGTTTAATATTGTAGAAGATGACCTAATACAATAATAATAATCATAATGGAATGTTATAAAAAATAACATATATTTCATTTAAATTACTTGAAAATCATGGTAGGATAATGCACAATCAATATGGAATAAAAATAACAGAAAAATATTAAGTTTAAAAATTGCTGAGAATGAAATGATCCCAGATCTAATATCATAGTAAAAATATTATGTGTAATAAAAAAATATTTATTCTAAATTATGAAAATTCATAATTATTGGATATCATGATTTCAGAAATGGTGATACCTCAACTATTATGATATTTCATTAAGACATTTAAAACTACATTGTAAAAACCAATATGATTTAGACAACAAAATTATCTCATGAAGAATATTAATGTATTGAAGAGATATTTAAAATTATATCCCACCCATATCAACATGTTTAAAAAAATACACATATACCAAATGATTGATTTAATTCATGGAAAATGATCCTAGATGACATATATTCATATTCATTAAAGGATGCCAATTTATCAATATTACCCTAGTTTATCGAAGAATGTACAAAATAGAAACATTATGTAAAAATGGTATTGCATTTATGAAATAATGATATAAATTAAATAATCATGTTAATATATGAAAAATTTAATTTAAACTGAAAAATAAACACATGAAAGTGATATTTTCAAGAAGAAGTTAAAATTCAAAAAAACCATTTGAGTGCTTAAAATAAAATTTACCACTTGGTAATTTTCAGTTCAAATCACCTAGGATGAAATAAATAAAAATTAAATTTATTATTCCATGATATATTATGTAATCATGATATTAAAACTAATAAGATAATTATATATTTGGTATAAAATAAGTTAGTCGAATAACATTACAATGTACTTCAATAATGGGAAATTGAGACGGGGTCCCTTAACTGGTGATTCTTTCAGCATTACCATGAATTATACATTGTTATAGTTGTTTTAAAGATATTATCATCTTACAAAAGAACAATTATAATGTTTTTAATTTCATATATGAAATTTTATATATTCTTATCATCCATGTATTAATAATCCATCATTAATTACATTGTTTTAGTCATTAATCGTATTGTTTTATCATCTATTATTTGTCATTAATGTTCTAGTATTTAGAATATTATATATTTCCATCATAGAAAAAATATTAATACTGATATAATTATCCCATTAATAGATTACTTATACTTTTATGAAAAATAATGAAATAAAAACTAGAAAAATGATGTACATTAAAATCATGGAGATCATAGGTCGTATGTACTCATGGGTCACATTTCCTTTTTTTAGCTATCATTTTTGAAATGTGGTATATTATATTTTATATTTATTGAATTATAAATATCCAATAAATAAAATATTATTTCTTAAAATATTATTTTATATATCATTTATTTGTTTTGGTGATTAAATAATTGTCTCATCGCTTTGTGAAGGAGGTAGTCCACATCTACAAAAATGAAGTAATCATCTTTGGCTGAGTAAAAATATTAGAATGAAATTGATATATTATTTTTATATATTGATGAATTTGTAATTAATAAATGAATTATTTAATTAAATTAAGATATATTAAATAATTTTTCTGCATTACTTTCCTTTTAACGTGTTATTGAAAAATGAATCACATCACTTCATGAGATGGCAGTTTTTCGTACAAACGATGACATTATCTTATATCCCATGGAATGGATTGAAAATGTTATATATTATATTATAAATCCATAGGTATATATATGTTATAAAAACAATATATATACTTTAAATTCGTTTTAATATTAAATCTTTAGATACTGTACTGAAAAAATGTACAACCACAGTCATTAGTTGTAAGGGCTCCATTAACAGGAAAGATTATTTCGAAATCCATTTTTTGGATTTTGTGACGGTTTTAGGTAATTATTATAACATATAAAAATAATTGAATATTAATAAAAATAAGGTAAATATTCCATCATGGATTTATATATATATTTTTTTATATTGGACGAAGAAATAATATATAATCATTGTTTATGAATATTACGTCTTTTTTAGGTAACCTCCTTAGGATTGCACCAAATGACTTCCAATGTTAGATTCGTACCAAAACTAAGGATTCTAGGTTGATGGAATGAAATTTGGTTTGTGATTTTTGGTATGGTATTGGCCGATTCAAATGTGTTTGATGTTGTCAATAAGAGAGGAGAGTGGGTCGATTTTTATAAGTGAAATGAGTGGAACATTTGTAAAATTTTAAAAGAAAAAGGTGTAGAAAGTGTTTTATTGTTTATAAATGGAATAAAATGGGGTATTCTAAATAATTATACATTATTTTTTATAAATATAGATACAAAATATATTTTAAGAATGTTTCTAGGACATTTTAACCTTTATATATTTAGTTTAACCCCTACTAAATCATTTTTTTTCTTAAACAGTATAAATAATATGTATTGTTTTTAATATATAATATTTGTAAAAAAATAATTTCACCATATTATATAATATAAAATATCCTGATTTAAAATAAGTAAATTATTTATAAAAATTATTATTAAAAAAATGGAAAAAATTAACTAAAAAATAATCTCGTATACAAGATGAAAAATATGTGTTCTTAAGAGAAGATATTCGAATGAATTCAATTTTTTATATAAAAAATAATTATGGAATTGATTGTGATGAAATAAAATTTAATAAAATATATATATATCATTTATCTTCATTCATATTATATAAATTGAAAATTATTTACCTTTATTAACAAATTAAATGATATATAATGTTTCAAAAAAAATTAAATATTTGACACTATATATTGAAAATTGAAACAATTCAGAAAAAATCCAAATGTTCAACCTATCGAAAATTGATATTTTTTTTAAAAAACCAATATTCATTTAATAAAATAAATTATCCAATTGTGTTAAATATATTTAATTTTAAATTATTTGTGTTAAGCGTTTTTATCCTCTCTTTTATAAATAGAAAAAAAATTCAAAAAACATTTATTTTTTCATCGAAATGATGATTATTTTTTAATATAATCAATTGTTAATAATCATTTGTTTATAAAAAAATATTTTATAATTTTTATTTTATTTTTATTCATACCCTCTAATCTAAAAAATTTGTTATAATTTTATTGTGTAAACAATATTTTTATAGATAATCTAATTTCATTTAAACATGATGGTGTATTCATCACAAGAAAATGAAGATATAAATATTAATAAAAGGATAATAATTCATAAATCATTAGGGGTTACCCAATATATTTTCACAAAGATTTATAATAATTGGGGTCTCACTATAGAACATGGACTATATGAGTGGTCTGGTTCCAACGAACCTCCCCTACATGATCTAAAATCTCCACAGATTTCTTCCCATAAGAGAGATCACACTCTAGTGGTATGGCATATGAGTTTAGTAAATTTGACGGATCATATAAGATCTTCTTTAGGAGAGACTTATGGAAAAAAAATTCAACTTAAGAGTGTTCTGTAGGAATATAAAATTGATAATCTACCATCCCAATACAATCATGAATTTCAAAACGAAATATACAACAAGAGTTTAGATTTTTATTTTCCAGAATCACATTTCCCACTTCCATGGATAGATTAAAAATAATTTCGTGTCATCATATTGAAATTAAATTTCATTTTTGTGGTGCTCATCATAATTTTATTATTCCATATTGAGATTCACATATATTTTTGAGAATGGTCCTAACCTTATCTTCCATTTTTTATATATATCAGATATAGATCATTTTATTCTTTATCATCATTCCATCTTCGTGGTGTTATGTATTTACAACTATAGAATAATTTATAAAGACCCATATAAATTATTGACTAAAATTTTTTGTTTTAAGAAATATACACCAAAGGAAGTTTCTAATACCAAAAAAAATTTAAATCCCAAGAGTATGATCTCACCTAGTCTTCTCGAGTATGAATAGTATACTCAAAATAACCATCTTTCTATATATAATAAGTAGTGATGAAAATATACAACATATCAAGATCTTAATTAAGCCTACTTATGAGCATTGAAGTAAAACATAGACCAAGGGCAGTAAAAAATTTGACTGGTATTATAAAAAACCATACAACGTCCTTATTATATAACCTATCAAGTTAATCCTAGGAGATATCTGCACATATATCGATTATGTGTACTAAATTAATAAAAATATTGATTATAACCCTTATTGAGTAATTATGTGTATAATTTTATAGCAGTATGATGATAAAATAATATTGGATGTTTTCCCAATTATATTATGGTATGATTAATGGTTTCTACATCCCCTTTAATTAATTCTCTTATCGTTATCATTCAAATAGAGTAAACAATTGTATACAATCTCTAAAATATCTCACTTCATTCCACCCCTCTATAAACACTCTTAGAATGTATTACACATCATAGTAATTCCTGGATTAATAGAGGATTAATAACAGCATTATTCCTCAAACACCTCCTTTTTAAATCAGGTACGGTTGGAAAAAATAAATGGTTCATAGACATTATCATTACAACATTAAAATTTTACAACTCATGAACATTTCCAACTTTATTACATAGTTATATATCTTCCTTATTCCCTGTATTAATATTCACTTGTATATATATTTTAAAACGCATTTAGGAATTATTTGTATTAACCCCATTCATCATTATTTCAATATATATCCCTCAAAAAATAGATAATAATTTTAAACATTTTACTCATCATCATATAAAATATTTTATGTTCATTTCTACTTATAACTTCAATAAATTTTTTTTATATAACTAGTATGAATTTTACTAAGTAATCATAATCATTAATATGTTTGTAGCATCATATATGGAATGTTTTCATCAATTTATATATGGAAATATACTATAAATTATTATTATTATTATTATTATATATACCATACCTTTATCCATTAATATAATTCTGAAAATTTATTAATAATAAAATTACTATGGATAACTATAAAATAATGACATGAGTAAAATTTATCATTAACTAGTTATTTTTATGGTTTCATAAGAAATAAAAATTTAATTTTTCATTAGAAATTTATATATTACACTCGATGATGCATCATTAACGATTATAAACTCTTCTCCACTATAGGGTAATGATATAATTGGTGTCCTTACTATCACTCTCATTATTTAATAGAAATTATCTTCACATTGAACTGTGAAATGGAACATATAACACTTTCCAGTTATCTTAGTGGCTGGATTGGAAAACTATGAGAAATTATACACAAATCATTAATACTATCAATAAATTCCATGTAATCTATAGATCTCTGTTAAAATTGTTAGTGTTGGATGATATTAAAAAAACTTCATATTTGATCTATTATTCTATATAACACCACATGATATTTTATGACCCAAAAAATTAAAATTTGTACAAAAAATATTTCCAAATTCAATTTCTTTTACAGATTTTCACTTTCATTGGGGTCTTCTGTATAATCATAACATGCACATAATCCACTTCCGTTGTAATTGAATAAATATAATTTCATCAAAAAGAAAAAAAACATATCAAGATAATATCTAAATTTATATAATTTATATCAATGTAGATTATGGGGGAATTAGTATGACCAAATGAAATACTTAAATCTTCAAAAATTCTATACTTTTTATGAAATAATGTCTTTGGTTTATCCTCCATAATGACCCTCAATTGATGGTATCCAAAATGATGGTTATATTTTGAATTGTATTTATCTTCACATTTCTAAAAAAATAATTCCTTAGTATGGTGTATCAGATATGTTTTCTTTAGTGTGATCATTTTTAGATATTGATTCTAAATATAGAGTCAAACCAATCCACATTTATTATTAAATAAATTTATTACAGTATAAGGTAAAAATATTATCTGAATGAATTGTTTTTCAATATTCTCCATGACCTTCATTTTCAATTATTATAATTCAAATAGGTACATCATATATGTTGTCATACAATAGTTTTAGCACAAGGAATGAGTTAAATATAGAAAAAAACATAACTATTTAGTTTAGTTATGTTAATTATATTAGAAAAAAATAAACAATTCGTTAAAAAATAGAAATATCCTTAACGAAGTGTTTCTACCAAACAATTAGAGACAAAAAACCCTCATAATTATGAATGATGATCCAAAAAATGGATGTAAATTTAATCAGAATATCATATTTATCATCACCATGATATATAAAGGTATTTATTTTTGGAATAAAAAATGTGGCTTTTTTTACATAAAAATTTCTATAATATATATATTTATAAATCTATTTGATGTCTAATAAAATCTAAAATCCTACAAAAGGGAGAGTTATAATATTTAATGAAAGAAAATTCCCATAAACATATATTTGAGAAGAATTATAGACATGATATGGGATCATCAAACCATTAGGGATTTTCACTTATAATTAACATCTAATCAAATTGGTTTTATTTTTATATGATTATCTAATTCATTATATATATAAAAATTATAGAGCTAGAGTCAAATAATATATTATCAGATAATGATTTTATAGTATGTGTACCATTCAACGTGTCATTATTATAACCCACATCATAAATAGTGATCACATGAAATTTCCATTTTCATTCAAATTAAGATGTTGATGACATTGATCATTGTTTTTATCCTGTGGAATTTAGATCTAGTTAGAATAATCTGCATAACCAATTTATTTGTAATAATAGACTTTTGTGGTTCATTTTGTGTTATTTATCTTTTTTTTCATTTAAATTGATATATTCTTCCCATCACATCATCATTAATATTATCAATGACCATCCATTCAAATATTATAAAATATACAAGTACCCTTAGGAAAATTTTCTCCTTGTTTCCTTCCACACATCAAACATAATTGAAATTTAGCCATTTTTTCTAACTATTTTTTTGTGTCTTCACATAATTCTATCATTCACTTCTTATCATATCCAAGAATGTAATATTAAACTCCAAAATCTATTTCTACATTGATAAACCGTTGAATGACTACATCATAGCTACCAAAGTAATATATTCATAATTCCATTTAAAAAGTTGTATTTATTATACTGATTAGTAGATCAACTTCAAATTCATGTAGGATGATAATACCAGAATTATGCCCCACAAGTCAATGTAAAAAATTTATCATAGGTACCAATAAATATATCATATATCATCTTTAGATATAGGAATACACTCCAAATTTTTATATGAGTATTATTATGAACATACATACTGAATAGTAGTCCTTTAGATGCATCCCACTATATGGTTATATTTTCACCATGTTTCCTCGTACTCATGATAAGGGTACACCATTGATCAGATTCACCATCAAATTGATAGATATCCTAATTGAAATTTTCATGATCAAATATCTTTGAAAGAAAAAATTATCATTTAAATGTTTTATATTCATTAATCAGAAACTAGTGGATCAATAGAACCCCAAATAGAAGTTAGACATTACATCATGAATGACTAAATAGAATAGATTCCCTCATTTTCACATATTGATGTTCAACATTATTTATAACTTCATAAATATTTGTGATAAGAGAAATGTGAATTTTTTAATAAATATATAATAATATTTTTTCTTTTTGGAGGAATTCATTAAATTTTTTTCATATTTACCATAAAAAATGGTTCCCTCATGTTATGTCCATTGACAAAGATGAAAAATAATAGTGTATGAAATAATAATCAAACTAGGAATTTGTATGATCTTAAAAAATGATCTATTACATGTATAATGCTGACACCTTATTTTCATTATATGTAATGTTATGTTTTATCTAATTCATTAATAAAAATAATCTATTAACATCCTTCATAATGAAACATAATGAATATGTGAATTAACACATGAATATGTCCCATGAGTGTCAAATCAGGGGTGTAGAAAGGCCGCTTCTTCATGCATAGGGTGATGATAGATTAAATTCCTAATGTTCCCTTTTAAGAGTAATTATAATGATGAAAATTTATTAAAAATCCATATCCAGTTGTAGTATCTATATATGTATTTTTTATTTGTAAAACCATAGTACCTTTTTACTTTATCAAAGGATGTTCCCATATACACATGGTTATTCTGAGGGTTCCCACTAATGTTTTATCATCTAAGTTATAATGAGTTACGAATATTTTCCTTTTATAACAAATATATAGACTTATACTATTAATATATAGATATTACACCTTACTTATTGATTTTTCATTTCATATTAAAAAACATGCATGAGTATTGTAACTGATTATTGTCTTTAGGAACATTGATATATTAACAAGTCATTAAAAATTTATGTACATCATATCACACTTATTATTTAAAAATAAAACCATATTTTGAAATATCATATTCAATTCCATTATTAATAACCTAGAGAATGGAATTTTATGAAACATTGACCTTATATGCTTAGTAATGGTAAACAAGGGAGACATCAATGGTAAAATAAACATTACATGAACATAAAGGTATATGTACATGATGAAAACAATTGAATACTATAACCATCATATATTAGATCAAAACATAGAATCATGTAATAATAAATGGATGGTCATAATACATTAATCTGAAAAAAATCAAAGGGAATGATCCATGAGATCATAAATCGGCATAAAATAAAGCATTTTGACCTATACATAAGCAATGAAAATAATTTCATTAGATGTTATGTTTCACTCCCAATACTATTATAGATGAATTGGTTCAATCCCTAAACCAGAGTAGTAATCTAGTTTAACTAACGATACTTCTATTATGGATAAAGTTCCATAGTAAACAGGGTTCACTCCCCATTAAATTATTTTTTATCTAATAAGATACTCAGATTTAAGAAATGTATTAGAGGGATATATAATATCTTCCCACCCATCACTTAATGAGAATCAGAAAAAATTAAACCACAAGATCATAAAACATTCACTTCATCATAAAATATTTAAATGAAATTTGTTTTATTAAAATTTTATCATTTAATAACCCATGGAAGAGAAATATGATTCATTATAATTTCACCAATTCATTATAGTATATCCAAAATAAAAATATAATATTTTTCATTAAATTTATGTCTTCATAAAAAATATCTAGAGAAATAATAAGGATGAAATTATTGGATCATATCCCCCTTGAATCTTACATAATATTAAATTATTCCATATTATATGTAAAATGATTTTTAATGACCACAATAACCATTTATTATGGAAATTATCCATTCCATTTTTAAATATATTATTTTAAATAAAAGTTTTGTTAAATATTAAACATTCTATATTATATTAAAATATCCTAGGAAAAAAATTTATCATTGCTTAATTCATTATAAATTCACGAATTTATAAAATATATTTTATTCCACATTTTTTAAAATAAATATTCCTTTCACTTTTTCTGTAATTAATCTATATTAACATATTACAAAAAGCTACAAGTTGAATAAATTTAAACAACTTTTTAAAAAATTTGTAAATTTGGAAAAGGTTATTTGAACATTCAGATAGTAATATTAATAAAATTCTTGAAAGGTTTTTAGAATACTTTGATATTGAAGAAAAATTATTTTTTACTAATGTGTGAAGTAAATTTTGTTTCCAGTGAAAATATTCTTCTAATCTCTAGATTACATAATTATTGGAAAATGAAACAAAAATAAGAAATATATAAAAATCAAAATATTATTATAACATAAATTTGATTATTGAAAATTGAATAACAATAATTTATAATAATAATAATAATAATAAAACAATCTGATAAATAATGAGTTTGAAAAATCAAACCATTTCCCCTTTCTATACATTTCAATAAATGGAAACATGAAGGAATATCATAAATTGAGTATTTAAATATAATTAGAATAATGATATTTATGATCCTACTAGTTAAAAATTTATTATTTATACCCCATTAAATAAATCATTTTTTAATATGGAATATGAATTATAAATGTAAAAGTGAGATGATAATATCTTTCAACACAGTTTATTGCCTTTGATCAAATTACAAAATCCTATTTTAAAATATATATGTTTATTAAAAATTTATAACAAAAAAATACCCAAATTTATCATACAATATACAATTTAATTGGAACCTTTTTTCTGAAGTGATTAATAAATATTTTAAAAAAATGTTTTATGTATTTACTTCATTTGTTTTCATGTCTCATTTGGTTTGTTCATTTTGATCATTGAAATTTGATCATGAATCAATCATTTATGAAATTTTTTTAATGATATAAATATCCTAAAAAATAATTTAATTAATATTTATAGTCATCCATAAAATTACATATAATGAATTGAATAACTCCATTTAGGGAGATAGTGCGAAGTACGTTTGCTTGAATAATATTTCCATATATATAACTGATGGAATAAATGAAATGAATAAAATATATAATATTTTAATAATTATTATTATTTTATATAAATAATATATAATCATCAATTAGAATTATTAATACCATGCTCATAAAAATAAAATAAAATATGATCCACAAAACTTCGTGGTGGCGATAGTCCACATGTTCGCACGAGCGATATTATCATCTCCAAATGATTAGATTATAAGAAGTTTGGGTGATATTATAATTCATATGTTAAATTATATCTTAATTATGAAATATCTACATTTATGTATCACTATATATATACATTAAAGGCTGTTATAGAAAATGAATTACTTTTTTCCCTGAGGTGTTACTCTATTATACTCTGGATTGACAGTTTTGTTCCCCTTAAATGGAAGAGGAGATGAATGTTTGTTATGAAATTACATATTAAAATTTTAGTAAATGTCAGATACCTTTTCTCTCATAATTAATTTTTAATATTTAATTTTGGTATAAGAATAAATAAATTGAAGTGTCTCATTAAGAACTATACAACTTCTCTATTAAATATCACTAGGTTTACACATAAATCCATCCATTAAATGTTATATGATCAAAAAATAGGCTCTTGGTCCTTTGTATGAATGTAACAAATGTTTTTGGTAAAAATATTATGCTAAAAATGGCTCTATAATTGTTGAAATTAGGAGATATTTCTTGAAATTTATAATTGAGGTAGCATAAATAATTGGTATTTTTGAAATATATAAAATATGACCACGTTTAACCCCCCCCCCCCCAAATGGATCAGAACGGTCATTATAGACTCTTGTATAATATAAGGATAAATTATGTCTATAAAAATAAATTATTTATGTTTTTTGGTCATTTCAACACATATATGGTTAGTTTAACCCATAGAGAGAGTTTTTTAACATGATTATTTTTTGTTTTTTTCATTTCAATAAAGTGGTTGAATTTAATTAAAAAATTAATCCCTATAGATAGACTGAATAATAAGTTTTAAATAGAAACTTATTCGTAAATATAAAAGGGTTTTATAAGAATATAAAATATATATTCTATTAAAATTTACTAAATAAGATCAATTAAAATAATTCTAATAAAATTTTCTTTTAAAACCATTTTAAAAAAATGTAACTTTGAAAATGATTTAACAGAAAACAAAATTTATATTTATATTTATTATGTTTCACAATTTATTAGAATATAAATATTTTTTAAAATTATAAAATAAACAATATAATAATTTTTTGAAATTATGATTTCAAAAAACATTATCATGTTATTAAATTGGAAAAATAAATTATAAGATATATACACATAACATGTCAATAATTCATTATTAAAAAATACACATTTTATAATAATAGTGGATTATTTCTGATTCGATTTTTAGAAAAAATTAAAAAAAATGATAAAAAATTTTCTTACTTTTATAATATATAATATAATTTAAATCATACACAAATAGTTATTAATAGATTTTATTATAATAAATTCAAATTAAATTCATAAAATTAGTTTTTTAGAAAAGTATTTATTGAACATTTAAATGATTATTAATTTCATTTCTAACCAATTGATATCCAATGAATATAATTTGTAATTTCCTAAACAATAATATTTTCATTATTTATTACTATTCATACCTTCCAAATTAAGATATATTTGATAATAATATATTATATTATAGATTATTTTGACCATGGGTAGCATGTATAACATGATTTCAAAGAAATTTAAATTATTTTAAATAAAAAATTTCATAAAATCTTGAGGTGTTACACATTACTTATTAGTACCCCTAGAACCCATATGATAAGTGTCTTGGATGATGCATAATATTTAGAATAATATATGAAAACCCATTGTCGTTAGCCTCCTGGGACTCTATGAGAAGTTGACATTTCATCCATCTGTAGTCCCCCAAGGCATTATGATATTATAAAAGGATAAACATTGAAGAATGTTGTTTCATTTATATATTCCCTTTTAATTTAAAATCTCACATACATCTATTCCCTTGATATATTTAAATATACATGCATCCTAAATTAATTAATGATAATATATAATTTGTATAAATGGTATTATTCTTATTCATATTTATAATAACCCTGTTAAAATATTTATATTATCTATCGGAAACTTTTTGATAAATCCATTTTAATTGTCATCTTATTACTTATGAGGGAAACCTCATTTTTAAGGTATCCCACCCCTATTGCTGATATGTTTTTCATATATTTTGATAAATATAAATATTCCACCGTGTTATTTTTCTAAACTATAAAATATATATATATATATATATATATATATGTTTTTCATATTTCCATGTATTGGTATATCTCACTAACAGGAAATTAACCATGTATAAGGATGCTGTAAATTATTTACTTATCATTGACATTATATATAGTTAACATAAAAAATTTACAATATATAAATATGTAATTTAATTTATTTTAATCCTCTAAAGGTAATATTACTAATATAGAAATACTTTTTGATAAAAACATAAATAAAAACAAAATGGATAATTTCCAGGAAACATGAAAATAGAATTTTAATCATAAAAGATAAATTTGAAATTAAGCAATAATGATTAAAATATATGAATATTAACATAAATTAATTTTATTAACTTATATATTAATGTTATAAAAAAATTATGTTGAATATAACAAAGTTGTAAGTCTGACGATATAGATAGGTACAAAATATAAGTGGGCCCTTAATATTCCAATGATTTTCAGTGGATTATACTCAATTTATCCACCTTTTCATTTTAGGTTTTATGAAATTTCATCAAACAATATTTTAATTATCATTATTTTTTTCTTATAAATACAATCTAGCTTAAAATTTATTTAGATCAACATGAATCCATGATTCATTGACTATTTATGATGACTTTTTTTATGAAGCCTCTTTATGATTGTTCATACTCTTTGTTTTTCACCTATTCATTAAATATGATGTGTTATTCCTATATTAAACTATTGTAGCTCAGAAATTTGGTTTTATATTAAAATAATGGGTTTGATAATGTTTACTATATTTTATAGATTATATCATCATTATGAAACAAAATTTTTCCCATGGGTTTATGTCATGTTTATGAATGATATATAATTATGTTCTGTTTGGAATGCCTTCTTTTATGTGTGTTATGATGTACATGGTGGGCCGAATATATATATATATATATATATATATATATATATATATATCTATTTCAACTCATAGTGGAATTTTTGGTTGAAATTATTGTATTCCCATTTTTGGTGTATGATCATGAGGATCACCTGATGTTTTTTGGGAAAATGTTATATATGCACTAATTTTGTTTTATGTTACCAAATTGTAATTTATTGAGTCATGAAGTGGTATTTCATGAAATTGATTTTTTAGAAAAATAAATAAATAATGGAATTATGATGGTAAATGTTAACTATTTATATAAATAAATAATATTAAAAAAAATTGTATTTTTATTTGGATACATATTTCTGTAGATCCATTCATGATTTTTTAAAATTGGATTCTCCTATGATAAACATTACTCATAGAGTGACATTTGATTAAAATATTAATTGATTATAATAATATGATGAATTATATTAAAGAGTTAATTTAATAGTAGTTTTAATTCATCTAATACATGATATAAAGGTTATGATTATTTTTTTATCTATATAAATCATAAATTGTAATTTGATATAAGGGTGTATCGTTTTTTAATATAGTTCTAGGTTATTTATATTTTGTGAGGGGAATTACACTACATATAACTTCGAATTATATTCCATGGTTCATAATTCAAAACATTGGAAAAATTCTCCCCATAAGATGATTTTTTAGTTTATTTCAATTGTATGGGTTTGATGCACATTTTCATGTAATGTGACCTCATCCCAAGATGAAACAAGTGGTTAGGGTATGTTCATTGTTTTGGATTAATGATAAAGTATGCACTAGAATAAATAAAATGTTTTATGAAGAGTTTCCCAATACCAAATATAAATTATTTAATGTTTCACCTATATCATATTGAATAATATTATTATGTAATATGGTATGACATAATTGAAAAAAAATTCCTATCATATTATTGTAATGTGCATCATTATATATAATATATTTATATTATATCACTATTTCCATAGTAAAAAATAGTGTATGATATAGGCATATCATAATTTAATTATATATTTTAACCATAACTTATGATTAACAAGAATGTTTATGATTGTTATTATAGTTAAAAATTATGTTATAACATTTGAGTAATCTTACAAATAATCTTTTATTGTACAAAATAATTTTATATAATGAATTATTTTAGATAATATTTGATGTTTTTATTTTATAAATTATTTCTATAGGGTTATAATCATTATAAAAACATGTTTAAAAACCAATAGGTTAACCAAAACATACACCTTAGCTAGCCATCATATGGTAAATTAAAGAATGAAAAAATGAAAAGTCTTGAATATAATGATAGAAGACCTGAAACCAGATTACCAACATAAGAAAATGATATACGAAAATCCCTACTATTACTAAATAACTACCAAATTTGAATATATGAATAGGGAAAGACCCAAAAGTCTATATGTGTCCAATTTCAACCTCAAAACCAACCCAAACCAAAGGAAAGGACCAAAGGGGATAATTGAATGCTATAAGATTCTATTCTATTTACCCATAAAATGTAAAAAAAACATATACAAATCCAAGGATAAAAATTACTGTGTGGTATAAACCCTTAGTAAAATACCACCATAAAATCTAAAACAAGTATAATAACTAGAATATGAAAGTATTTCTTTTTAAAAAACTAGTTTTGAAAATTGTTTGTATAAATCCAATTCATTTTTAAATTATTTCTTATTTGGTTTTCCATAAAGAAATTAATTTTCAATAACCATACATATTTCATGTATAATTTTTAAAAATAAAGATCATATCTTGTAATAAAGAGGTATTACGTAATATTGTAACCATGAAAATTATGTAAATTATGGTGATAAATCCTCATATAAAACATCTGTGAAATAATCCATGAAAAAAAACCATGCGATAAATAAATGTAAATGAAAAAACATCATATTAGGCTCTTCCCTGTGGAAAATACCTACATGTCACTCTATATCCTTAATAGTTGTAACATTTAATATAATCCATATCGATTCCTTCCACTGTCTATTGATAAAGCCAAAGGGTAACTTACTGTGGTTCCCCACAAAAAAATTTTACACGCATCTATTTCTAGATTTACCCATGGTTCCCAAAATGCCAATTTACAAAAAGAATGCCGCCATTTTTATTAAAAAAATAAAGTCTAGGTAATCATCATTAGGGTTTGAAAACTATTTTCCAAATCAATAAAAAAAATCAGAATAAATACAATTTTTTAAAATATTTTTCTTTCGAATCAATTCTTTAAATGAAGATTATCACTATAAATCATTGATGAAACCTAAGTAATTTACCATTAAAGAGAATAAATTCATTTTATTAGTTAATTTAATAGATTTACCTAAGTCAAATTTGTATAAACCTATATTCCCATATCAATGGTGATTTGAAATTGTTGGATTGAATTTCCATTAACAAGGCACACTTGTAAAATGAAAAGGATCAATATAAAAAAATCATATTAGAAGTCCAAAAAACTAACGGCACAAAAAAATGAAAGGATTAAATAGAAGGAAAAATTACCCAGGTAACAACACTAAATCCAAAATAATGATCAATCACTAATGAAAATAATATTGTAGGGTTGGAGGCCCCCAAAATCACAAATGGGAGATTCTATGTTGAGGGGAGAAGAGATAAAAATGAATGGATGAGAAATTATTTGTGCACCACCATAAATTACAAACTCACAGTAATCAAACTATGTTTAAACCCCTTACATGTTTTATATTCTCTTATGATCATATACTCTGAAAAACCTATCAATATTTTATTTAAAGGATATTTTTTAATGTAAATGACATGAACCTTTAACTTGTTATGAAAATACTTCAAACCCTAAAAATAATTCATAGAAACTACCTATATAACATTTCATGACATGTAATAGAGTTAAAAATCATGTAATTTACTTCATTTTTGTAGAAACTACAGTTTTAGGAATTAAATCCTAAAGACTCTAGTCTGATATTTATCTAAACAAGGTAAAAACTTAACTAAGTATTTGAAATGTCCTTTTTTTTACTCCATTACTAAAAAACATAAATTCATGAAAATTGGGTCATTTTTCAACAAAAGGTTCTCTATCACTATGAATCCCATAATTTCATGCAAATAATTATGATAAAAAAACAATACAAATGAGTACCTGAAAATTGTAACAAGGTACTAGAATCACCCCACCATTTTCAATTGTGGTAGTATAAATCCTTTGGATCCCTAGGAAAAAACTAAATTCCACCACTACCTATACAGAAAATTTCTCTTCCACATATAGTGGTTACCCTATTGGAACTTCCACAATAATTATATAATGGTAACCATGTTACCATTGTAACACCCCATTCTCCCACGGTACACATCTCTTTGATTAATACAGTAGTGTGTGTAGTACGCAACTTCGAATTCTAACACATCACAACCAAATAAACTAGCAATTATAAATAGTAATACCAAAATTTTGAAATTTTATAAATTTTTCTTTCAAATTGGATTTAATTTTTTGATTTGGAATATCAAAATTATCTTAGCGTGAATTTTTGGTATTTTTCCAAAAACGTTCAATATTGGATGAATAGTGAAAAAACATGAGTTACAGTTTAGAACCGAATTTTCATTTAAATAAATATTTATTATATTTTAAAGTATATTGGGTCAAAATAGATATAAAATACTTATATAATTTTAATGAAATTCATTCGAGTCAGATTATAATAATTTTAGTTATATAAAAAAATTATTAATCTTTTCACTGTCTTTTACCCACCTCCTAGGAGAATTTGAAAATTTACATAAAAGTTAATTTTGCAGCATTTGTGAGTGGAATTTCAAAAATCTGAGAGAAACTATTGATATCAGTACGAAAAATTTTGTTCAATGAGATGAAAATAATTTTTGGTGAATATTAACCTTTTAATTTTATTTACAACATTTAAAAGTAAATAGGGTTATTTATGGTAAAAATGATATTATTATTACCCTAACACATGTCCAAATTATATGGGATAGGTATAATTTGACCCAAAAAACCTTATTAATAAAATACGAACCTCATTAGGCCAAAGAAAATATATAATGATATTTTTATCATTAATTAACCTCTTGGGGTTTTTTGGAAGTATATAGTATGTTTATTAACTATAAAATATAAAAATACAAAGGGTCATGGTAAATGATAAACTATTTAACAAAGAGTTAAATCTAATAGATAAAGTTAATATAGTGACCCAAACCTACCTAAAATCTATTGGTTGTGTGGTTTTAGAACTAACCCCACCTTATACATTAAATAATACATTTTTGATCCATTATAAATATAAAATTATTTTATCAAAAAATAATATTTTTAGCTTTTCCTAAGATTCCCATCGCCCCTCTTATAAAAGGAAACTCCCCCTTCTCTCTAATTCAGTCCATAAATGCAATTTTGATGGGCCAAAACCCTCCCAAATACCCTCTCAAATGTTATCCCTAAATCCTATAGGCCTTCCTTTAGTCAAAAATCCAACCTAAGGAGGCCTTTTGATCAAATCAAAAAAAAAAGAGCTAGAAAAAGAGTTCAATATTTCATCACTTCTTTCAAGTTCATTTTTTCTTCCACTTCCTTTTTCATTGTTTTTTACATTATAAAATAATAAATCATTTATATTATATATAATATGATATTCTTATAAATTTGGTACACCTAAATTCATTATTATATCCATCCTCTGAATGACATGTCAACATACATGCGTACGTACGGCTTACCGTCTCCACGTCGTGGTGTAATTGTTATTCAATACATTATTATTTGGATGGGTATAATGATGATGTGTAATTGATGTATATAATAAATATATCATGATAATTATTATTTATATATTATTCTCCATCCAATTATATATTATTTTAATATCCAAAGAATGTTTTTTTTGTCGTGCATACGAACAGATTACTGTCTCCACGAATACGGTGAGATTTATTCCCCATCGTATCCATTCAAAAATAATTTGCCTTATATGATTAAAAATAATTTTTAAAGACTTCATATATTTATGTATATGAATAATATATATCACTTCCACATCAAATATGACTCACATAAAAAAAATATAAATGAAAACGAGTCTGTTAACACTCGAAACAACGATAATACTAAGATATTATTAACAAAGAAATGCTAAAAGATCATATATGATATCATATTAATGTACATGATTTTTGTATAATTTAATAAAAATTATTTCACAATTATACTAGATGTTAAACTACACTCTACCACAGAAAAGGATAAGGTAAGGGTTAATTTACCAATCTCTTTATTATCCGAGGTTGTTTTTACATAAGTATATACAATGACCTCTTTATCATACACATCCATGTTTCTTACAAATATATTTCAAAACATTCTCACTATTTTATAGACTATGTGTAAAATTCATTTATACACTTGTTTTACTTTTTATAATATGTTAATAAAGGAATATTTTTGTCGTTTTCCAATCAAGGTACTTTATAAACATTTTGACAAAACTAAGGTAAGAATGTCTTTTTAAACTTATACAGCGGGTGGGGCTCTTTTCCACTATTATAACATCAAAAAATCTTCTCATACAAGCTTATAAGAATATTTGAAAATATAAATGTTTTCTTTTATATTTATGTGACTTTTAAATGATTTCAAAATAAAATAAGATATTTCAATAAAAAATGTTTTGATTTCATCTAATTCAACATCATTTGATGGATTTTAATTTTATTTGAAGTAGATTAATTATGATACAAAAATATATATTGTATTTAAGGATTTGTGATGTGTTTGACTATGGATGTGTTTTTTTATAACATTCATTGTCTAGGAATGAAATATGGACATTTCATATGCTACTATTAATACAAATGTTTATGTTATGTTTAATCCTTTCCACATGAGGAATGTATTGGACTTAGTAAGTGACGGGTGGAGCCAGCTATATCCCATCAATGAATTGGTATGTCTCATGAGAAAAACTAGTGTCTTGGCACATGGCCTTGACAAAATCATGTTAGTAGTCTTTGCACAAGGCCTTGACTATGTGGTTATGAAAGTTTGGCATTATGAATTCCATCATTATGTAAGTGGCTATTGATATTTCATGTGATTATTCGACTAGTATAATATCCATGTGATTATGTAAATGGCATTATTTGATTTTATATTTTCTATATTATGGTGAAGTTCGTGTTTAAAAGTCTTTTGTTTTAGTCTTATACATTGTCTGAAATGTTTATACTTATTTATGATAGTTTCCGCTATATTGTTATCCTTACTGAGCATATGATCTCACCCCTTTATATGTATTATATTTCCGAGGATGCGATGAAGTATTTTATTAATGACCTGTAGGGACAGTCTAAGGGGATATGACTGTAGTCTATGGAAGCAAAGTTAGTGTAGTATTTCATTTTATGATGTAATGTAATACTTATGAATGTATCTAGTACTTCCAAGGCTACTAAACTAATCAGTCATTCGAGACATGATATTATGTGATAATGCCTATGTAATGTAATAACGCACTGAATCTCGGTAACTAGGGTCGGGGAGTTATACTTGGTAATAGAGGAAGAGTAGTACAAACATGGAATCTAGATCTATATTATCTCTGATTAGAGCACATATTCCTAAGATAGACTTTTAGGATTATTATAGAAGTACATCCTATAATTTTGGTTTTGTAGATATTTTGTGAGTTTTCCAAACAATCTTCCCTATCTAGATACAAGCTTGTAGAGGCGGCTCTGGGACAGATGTACCGAGGGGTAAAACCTGAAAGCATCTCTTTGAGCTAGACTCAAATGAGAACTGGTGCACGACAACGAGCTTTTCTTCACTCTTTGTTACGACACTCATGGGGTATAAGATTAGGATAATTCTCATTTTATTTAGAAACCATATTTTAGGGTTTACGAGTGTATAATTCCTCATAGAAAACATTTTTATAATTACAGATTATATGCATAAACTGTTCAGTTTATGTTATGTATTTTACAAGGTTGGATTTATATATTTCGATTCATAAAATAATATTGATTATGTCATTTTTTAGAAATGGATCCTATTGGAAGGAATGGAATCCCTATCAATTCAGGCACTCCTTATAGGGATTTACATCCCTCTCAAGATAATAATAGTGGACCTGGTGATACAAATGGTCTTGATCATCTTATCACCATACTTGGACAAATCACTTTGGTTATGAATAATAAACTTACCTGTATAGAGCACCCTGATCCACAATATGGAGGTTCAATGTTTGATCACTTAATGAGGCAACAGCCACCAAAATTCAATGTGAGTACAAATCCCTTAGTGGCTGAACAGTGGATAAATTCCATAGGGAAAATATTCCATTCCATGGGGAGTAGTGAAAGGGAAAAAGTTATTGTGGAAATTTACCGCTTCACTAGATATGCTGATCAATGGTGGTCATTGAATCAAAACACAAAGGAATATAATGATTTATCAAATATGGAATGGAGGGAGTTTAAAAATATTTTCTTAGAAAAATACTTTCTTTATGACCATTATAAAGATATGGAAATGCAATTTTTGAGTTTGAAGAAAAAGGGGGATGATAATGTCGCAAAGTATGAAGCAAACATTACATGGTTAGAGAGGCATGGTGAAGATTATATACATAACCCAAGAAATAAGATTGATCATTTATTTTATGAGTTAATACCAATTCTCTGTCGAGATTTATTATCACAATCCTTCTCGTCATATGAAGATAATATCTCATGTGCTATGAAGACAAAAAAAAATTTCTAAGAACTACAACTTTAATACAAAGCTATAGAAAAATTGATCTGTTGAACACTATAGAAATGGATATAATGGGAAGAAGGGAAAAGTTGAATATACATCCTACAGTAATTGTGGGAAGAAACACCCAGGTACATTCGTAATGGGAATGGGAGTCTGTTATAAGTGTGGTGAAGAAGGCCACCATGCTCGTGATTGCAATGGGAAGAAAGAGGCTACCGATGTAGAATGAAACAATTGTAGAGAAAGTGGGTATTATGAGAATAAATTTCATAACATTCATGGGAACATACCTCAGAAAATGCCAAGTGATCAAGGCCCAGCTTATTCTATCACTACTGCTGAGGTTGAAGCTCTGAAAGATGTGGTGGCAGGTTATTTAATGGTTTTCTCAAGTTTAAGAAATTATTTATTTTATTCTAGTTCATCGCATTGTTTCATATGTTCCATGTTTTCTAAGACAAGTTTTTATTTCCAATTTTATTTAACAAGGAATTTGTTAGTCAAAACTCCAAAAGGAAGTTTCATTGAATCAATATTTTTATGAATCAGTCCCCATTCGAGCTAATAAATGTTTTTTATCTGTTGATCTCATCATCAAACCCATTATTGAATTTGATATAATCCTTGCTATAGATTGGATTTTGGACCATCATGTGAAAATTTATTGTATGTAGAAGGAGGCTACGATTTTTGATGACGATGATAAAGAAAACCTCATCATTAGAGCAGAATCATCATCATCTGGTTCCTATCTAGATCCACCCCCAGTAGCTCAATTAATTCAAATATTGGGGAGGAAGAGAATGAAATAACTGTGGGTGAGGAAAAGAATCTACCAATAAAGGATGTACCAATTTTGAAACAATATGTTGATGTGTTTCCAGAATATTTACCTGGAAATCCTCTAGAATGAGAAATTGGGTTTTCCATTGATTTAATTCTGGGATCAATGCCCATATTGAAGACCCCTTATAGAATGGCCATTGTGGAATTAGTGTAACTAAAAAAAAAATAGAGGAATTGAGTAATTAGGTGTTTATTTTCCCTAGTGTTTCTCTGTAAGGATCACCTGTTCTTTTTGTTAAAAGGAAAGATGGATATATGGGGTTGTGCATTGACTACATTGGGATCAAATATATAACAATAAAGAACAAGTATCCCCAACATCACATTTATTATTTATTGTACCAACATCATCGAGCACAATAATTGTCAAAGACTGACCTTTGATATTGATATCATCAATTGTGTGTGAAGAAAGAATACAATCCGAAAATAGCATTTTGAACCAGGTACGGGCATTAAGAGTTTGTTGAAATGCCTTTTGGATTGAATAATTCACCCTCTATCTTCATGGATCTACTGAATACAGTTTTCAATGAATATCATGATGACATTGTAGTGGTATTTATTGATTATATCTTGTAATACTCCAAAATCTATGAAGATCATGAAATCACATGCGCATTATCCTAAATACTCTTAGAAGACATGAATTATATGAGAATTTTAGCTTGTGTGAATTATGGAATCATGAGATTTCTTTTCTATTCCATATTTTCTGTACGGATGGAATCTCTATTGAGCTTTCAAAGACCAAGGAAATCCATGAATGGTCAGATCTGATGAGTATAACTGAGGTAACCAATTTTATTGGTTTAGCAGTTTATTATCGACAATTCATCCAAAATATTTCCCATTTGGCTAACCCTTTAAAGAAGCTCACACGAAAAGGGTTAAATTTTGTTTGGACAAAAGAGTGTGAAGAATTTTTTGATGAATTGAAAAGAAGATTAGTGAATGCTTCTATCTTGACTCTACCATCGGGGAATGATGGGTTTTTTATTTATAGTGATGCTTCAATGAAAGGACATGGTCTTTTCCTTATACAGAATTATATGGTTATTGCCTATGCATCACGACAACTTAAATTTAATGATAAAAACTATCCTAATCATGATCTTGAGTTAGCAGCTGTAATATTTTCATTGACGATATGGATACATTGTCTCAATGGTAAAAAATGTGAGATATATACCGATCACCAGAGTTTGAAGTATATTTTCTCACAAAAAGAACTCAACATGATGAAAAGGTGATGGCTTGAACTACTCAAGGATTATGATTTCACTATACACTACCACCCGAGGAAGGTAAATAAGGTGAAAGATGATTTGAGTAGAAAGGATGATGGGGTTTTGAACAAGATTAGAGTTGAAAAGGATCCTATATATATGGATCTAGAAAAGATGGATATGTGAATAACCATGGAAGGTGAAATATCAATACTTTTTCAAATGGTTTACAAACGATCTTTACTAGAAAGGATAAAGAGTTATAGGACCGGTGATGAAGAGTATCAGTAGAAGATTAATTCCATTAATGATGAGAGATTGAGTGACTTTGTGTTTGAAGATGGAATTATTAAATTTGGGAAGAGACATTGTGTTCCGTATATACCTAATCTAAAAAGGTAATTGTTGGATGATGCCCATAGTTCCAATTTCTCTATACGCCCTCGTAACACCAAAATGTATAGACCTTTGAAGGAAAATTTTTGGTGGGAAAAAATGAAGAGGGATATTGCATATTTTATTTCATGATGTGTGGTTTTTCAACAAGTGAATGCTGGATGAAAATTACCTGGAGGAGTCATGCAACCTCTTCCCATGCCTGAGTGGAAATGAGATAATATTACAATGGACGTTGTCATGGGATTACCAAATACTCCTAGAAGGAACGATGCAATATGGGTCATTGTTGACCGTTGTTCCATGTCGGTATATTTTCATGCTATAAGATAACATTTACCACTTGAACATATAGAAAGGATATATATTAATGACGTTGTGAGACTTCATGGAGTACTTCTATCGATTGTTTCTGATCATGATCCACGTTTTACATCAAGATTCTGGAAAAGTCTTTAGAAAGCAGTGGACATTGAACTTCATTTGAGCACTGCCTACCACCCCCAAACTAATGGAAAATCAGAACGGACTATTCAAACCATAGAATACATGTTGAGATCATACTCGCTTGAATGTCATGGTATGTGGGATCAATATTTACCTATGGTAGAACTTTCCTATAATAATATCTTCCATTCAAGTATTCAGATTCCATCATATGAAGGATTATATGGAAAGAGATGTCGCACACCAACATGTTGGGATGATGTTGGTGAAAGAAAACTCCTTGGTCCAGAACTGGTTGAGGAAATGATGGAAATGGTGAAGGTAATCCAAAACGGCATCAAAGCAGCTCAAAGTAGGCAGAAGAGTTATGTCGATAAACAAAGGAAGGATTTGGAATTTTATGTAGGAGATCATGTTTTCTTGAAGGTGTCTCTATGGAAGGGTGTTATACGTTTCAGTAAGAAGGTAAAATTGAGTCCTAGGTAAAATGGACCTTTTGAAATTCTAGAACAAATTGGGGTTGTATCTTACCGTTTGGAAATGCTGCCATGTCTCTCTAATGTTCACAATGTATTCCACTTATCAATGTTGAGAAAATGAATGCCTAACCCAACACATGTACTCACCTATAAAGAATTAGAACTAAAACTTGATCTGTCTTATTATGAAGTGCATGTCAAGGTTCTTGATACAACAAAACAAGTGCTAAGAAACCAGATGACTCGTCTGCTAAAAGTTCTATAGAGAAACCATAAGATGGAATAGGCAACGTGGGAAATGGAGGAACATATGACAATGAACCACCCGAGTCATTTTATGTAGTATTATTCGAGTAATTTTGAGGGCGAAATTATTTGATGGAGTGGAGAATGTAACACCCCATGAATCCACAGTACGCTTCTCTGTGAATAATACAGAAGCGTGTGTTGTACGCAACTTCGAGTTCTAACACACCAAAACCAATCAAAATTACAGTTATGGATAGTAATACCAACTTTTTGAAATATTATATATTTTATCATTCCAAATGTAATTCATTTTCGGACTCGGAATATTGAAATTATCTTAGGGGGAATTTTTGTATTTTTTTGAAAACTTACAATTTTTGATGAATAGTGAAAAACAATGGGTTACAGTTTAAAAAAAAAATTTATAATTATTTATTTAATATAAATTAATTTTGGGTCAAAATAGATATACAATACCTATATATGTTCAATTTAATTAATTGGAGTCAGTTTATAATAATTTTAGATATATAAAAATATTTATTGAACTTTTCTCCATCTTTTACCCACCTCCTAGGAGAATTTAAAAATTCACATAGAACATTATTTTACCGCTTCTGTGAGTGAAATTTAAAAAATCTTAGAGACAATTTTGATATCAATAAAAAATGTTGTTCAATAAGATGAAATAAATTTTTGGTGAATAGTAACTTTTTTACTTTTATTTACCAGGGTTAAAATTAAATAGTGTAATTATGGGTAAAAATGATATTATTATTACCCTACCACATGTACTAATTCTTTTGGATAAGTATAATTTGAACAAAAACATCCTTAATAAGAAAATATGAACCTCTTTGGTCCACTTGGACTAGATTAGGACACTTATTATTATTTAATTTAAAAAAGAGTTAAAAGAGTAAAAATCAATGTTTAATAACTAACACATTATTAATATATGGTAATACATGAGATATATTTAACTATAAATATTTATTAGAAATATAAACATATTTCCTACATAATGGTATTTTATTTATATTTTATAGACATTAAATAAAATATTTTATTTATGGCACAATGGTGATGCAGTAATTACTTAATTAATGAAATATTAAAATAAATGATATTATAAATTTCCATATAATATAATTTGATAATTTTTATGAATTACACTAATTTAATAGGTTAATATGACATGTCATGGTTTTTTAGTTGATTTTTTATTGATGTAATGATGCTGTTATGAATTTATTAAAAACAAAATACCAAATAGTGTCAAAATGGACATAAAAGCGTTTTTAAAAAAAATATAACATTATTAATTGATATTCTATTTCTAAAAAACTACGGTTCTGCCAAAATATATATATAATTACAGGTGTATCATTAATGAACCACTTGGGGTTTACTTGGAAGTATATAGTTATTTTATTAACTATATAATATAAAAATATAAATAGATGGTAAATTACAAACTTTTTAACTACGAGTTAAATCTAATAGATAAATTTATTATAGTGACCCAAAATTGAATAATACCTATTAGTTAAGTGTTTTTAAACCCATAACCTACTTATCCTTTAAATATTACATTTCAGAGCCATTAGAAACCGAAAATTATTTTATTATAAAATATAATTTCTAGCTCTTCCTAAGGTGCCTCTCACCACTCTTATAAAACAGAACTCCCCCTTCTCTCTATTTCACACCATGAATGCCATTTGGCTTGGACAAATCCTAGCCAAATACCATTTCAACTGTCCTCCTTTCATCATAGAGGCCTTCCATTAGTCTGAATGCAATCTTAAGGGGCAATATTGAACAAATAAAAAGGAAGAACCCGAATAAGTGTTAAATATTTAATCACCTCTTTCAAGTTCATTTTTCGTCCACATCCTTTTTCATTGTTGTTTCCATTATAAAATAATAAATCCAATATATTATATATAATATGATGTTCTTATAAATATTGTACATCCAAATTCATTATTCAATCCATCATTTGTATTACATGTTACCATACGTGCATACGTATGACTTACCGTCTCCACGTCGTGGTGTAAATGTTATTAAATAGATTATTATATGGATTGTTATAATAATGTTGTGTAACTATTTTAAATAATAAATATAAATTATAATGATTCTTTATATATGATATATAATCCAATTATATATTATTTTAATATCAAAATAATGATTTTTTCCCTCACGCATACTTACAGATTACTTTTTCCATGAACGCGAGATGATTCATTCCCCATCGTATCCATTAAAGAATAATTTTCATTATATGACTAAAAATAATGTTTAATGTCTTGATATAATTATGGATATTAATAAGATACATCCCATCCATAAAAATATGACTCAAATTACAATGAATATAAAGGAAAACTAATCCTTTAACACCAAAAAAAATGATAATACTAAGATATTATTTACAAAGTAATGTTAAAATATCATATATGATATCATATTAATGTATATTATTTTTATATAATTTAATAACAATTATTTCACCATTATACATGAGGATAACCTACACACGGCCAAGGAAAAGTACAATTTAAGGGTTAATTTCATAATTAATTTTTTATTCAAGGTTGTTATTATGTAAGCATATTCTGGGGCCTCTTTATCATCCACATCCATATTTCTTAAAAATATATATATATAAAATATTACCATTTTATAGACTATGGGTTAAATTCATTTATTCCCTTGTTTGAATTTTTATAAGATGTTAATAAAGGAATCTTTCTGTCATTTTCCAAACATGGTACCATATATCCTTTACGACAAAATAAAGGTAAGAATGTCTTTTATAATGTATACAACGGGTGCGGCTATTTTCTGCCATTATAACATAATAAAAGATTACCTTACATGCTTATAATAATATTTTCAAATATAAACGTTTTCCTTTATAATTATGTGATTTTTAAATGATTTCAAAATAGAAAGAGATATTTCACTTAAAAAGGTTTTGATTTCATCTATCTCAACATTATTTGATGGGTTTTAAGATTATTTGAATTTGATTTAGTATGATACAAAAAATCCAAGTTTTATTGAAGTTTTTTTGTTATGTTAGAATACAGATGTATTATTTTTATACCATTCATGGTTTATGGAAAATGTAATGACATTTATTATGCTAGTTTTAATATGAATGTTTATGTTATGTTTAAAACTTTTCATATGAGGAATGAATTGGACTTAGTGAGTGATGGGTGGAGCCAGCTATAGCTCTGCGATGCATTGGTAGGTCTCATGAGACAAACTAGTCTCTTGTCACAAGGCCTTGACAAAAGCATATTTCTAGTATTGGTAGAAGGCCTTGAATATGTGGTTATGAAAGTCTGTAATTATACATTCCTTCATTATGAAAGTGGATATTGATATTGCATATGAATATTATACTAGTAGAATATACCTGTGAGTAAGTAAATGACATTATTGGATTTTATTTTTTCCATATTATACTGAATTTAAATTTTAAAAGACTTTTGTTTTATTCTTATACATTGCCTTAATGTTTATGCTTATTTATGAAATTTTCTGCTATATTGTTGTCCATACTGATCATCTAATCTCACCCCTTACTATGTATTATTTTTTCCATTATGTGAAGAAGTATTTTATGACTGAACTGCAGGGATAGTCTGAGGGGATATGACTGTGGTATATGGAAACAATGTTTTTGTAGTTTTTCATTTTATGATGTAATGTAAACCTTATGAATGTATCTAGTACTTCCAAGGCTACTAAAATAATCTTTATTTTGAGACATAATCATTTTTTATCATTCCAATGTTATTCAATAATGCACCAACTCTGGGTAACTGTGGTCGGGGTGTTACAACCATGTAGTGCCTTCTATCAGTGATCCATAATCAGAACCGGATGGTCATCTTAGGAAGTCTGTGTCTGAAGTTTAGCATCCCCCAATCATATGAAATTCAAAGGATCTGTTATATTCTTCCTCTCCTATGAAACACGAAACACATCATCTATACAAGTGAAATCAGAATATACATCCAACCTATAAGACACCATCCTTAGTCTTCTAATGATCTCAAAGGGATCCAAAAACCTCTTTTAAAATATGACATACTTATGAAAATAATTTTGTCCTATGTGATTTAAATCTCATTGAAGCCCCCAATCACCAATATCCATCAACATTGGAAAATTATGTGATACTACATTATATATTTTCTACTCGTTGTTGTGGTTAGTCTCATCTAGAACAAATTCAAAGAAGCCATCATCTCTAGAATAAGTCTCGGCCTATCCATGGACCTATCTGCCATATCATCCCATAATAATGGATATCTACATATAAACCCAAAAAAAATTCAAATATTTTCATCCTAATTAAATATTGATATTTATTTTTATAGGAAAATTTGACTAATTGAAAAATAAATTTCCCATGACCTACCAAATTTCATCACATAATCCCTGATCATATCCTGATGTACCTAGATAGGGAATTAAATCTATCCATCCTTCATCCTAAGATACTCTATACTAAATATAATCTAGAAATACATCACCTCCTATAAATGTTTCCGAATATGATATGTGAACCTCATATCCCTATCATATACAACATCCAAGGTAACCCCATGAAGTGTCAATATCTAATGGATATAAAAGTCTCCAAGATATTCCATCATAGTCATCATATATATCAGGATGAAATTTACCAATTTATTTATTTGATCAATGTTTACCCAAATAACATACATTACATTGGGATTACAGGGAAATTCATTGATAAAATCCATGGAAATCTTATCCCAATACTATACCGGAAAGGGTTATGGATTTAACAAATTAATAGGTCTTGGGTGTTCCACCTTACCTCTATGACAAGTAATACACTAAGAGACAAAATCTATATCTATCCATAGAATTCCCTGCCACCAATATATATATATATATATATATATATCATTTAATGAAACATCATGGTACCCCCAGGGTGTACAGACAAACAAGACTAGTGTCCAATATCTAAAAAATCCTACCTCAAGGATAATAGAATAACCAACCTACCAAAAAAAAGAATCACATGGAGACCAAGATGGATCAATTGATGTCACGATACCATAATGTATTTCACTAAACTATAGTCAATTAATGTATTCCACCTTTTTTAGACGGGATTTCTCATCAATAGAAGATTTAGCTTTCATTATATCCAATAACACATTTCCTCTATCCCTGTCATCTCCCAAGTTCATCATAGAAAACAAACTCTTCTAAAAGGACAACCAGACTGATTCCGTCAAGGTTTGTGTAATTAATTTTACACTTAATAAATATGAAACCACATATCTCTTTATAAGAATATGTTCTGTATCAAAATAAAACATCTTATGATACACAAAATAACATATTTTCACATGTTGTGATCCATATATAAAAAAATACTTTTTCTTCATATGATTTTAGTAAACTATAAACCACTCCCCAAATTGACAATGAGACACCATTTATAGGTCATATATAACCACTACCCAATCATGATTGATGGTGTGATTTTTCTTCATCTGAGGTTGTATCATTTTTGATATATAAGACCCGACCTTTTTTCCCAACAACAAGACAGTTCTCAAACCCACACCATAATCATCAAAAAAAACTTCACAATGAAAACCTAGTTTCAAATGAATGAAAACAGATACATATATTTACCTCACCTTCAACAACTAAAATGAAATAAAATATTTTTCATTACATTCAAACATTAGACCACAATGGGTTAAAGTAGTTATAAATTATCTAAGAATTGATAAATCAAAAAAAAAACGTTTATTGTAACTAGCCATACCCATGATGTGTAAGATCTATAACATATTTCATGGATTCTCTAATGAAATCACTACCTGTATCTTTTTATGATCCAATATGACTCCCCTGTTATATATTGTATTCTGCATAAATTACACTTTGTAAAAAAATCACATTGGGAAATATTATCATATAGGTGATTTTACATTATGGTTTTAATAGTGATATCAAAATAGTAATTGTTCCCCTCTTATTTCATAAAGTAAAGCAACAAATAATAAAAGAATACAATACTCCAAAAACTGATGAAAAAATAAGTACATCAAATCAATAAACACTATAACAACTATAGTCAAAACTGAAGGGCATAACCAGAAATTCAGAATTACCATTTCGAATCCTAAATGCGGTCATAGGTAAATCATCTTCTCGGACCCTCAACTGATGGACCCCAAACAACAGTTCAATCTAATAATTTTAAATTATGTTCAATGATTGTCAATAATATCATAAATCCTAGGTATTTTATATTTACTCTTAATAAGAACTCGATTTAAGAACTAATAAGAATTACAAATTCTAGGACTCCGCTATTAATTTCGAGAAACATAGAGATGAGATGTTAAAAGTGACATTGTAGGATGAATAATTCTATAATCCTCTAGGACCTCATGCTATACCTTATGTTATACAAACACATTAGGTTCCATTCAAAAAGAAGGAATAGAAATTGGATTAGGACCATGGAGTATGTAAAAAGAAAACATAACCTCTCTATGGTGTTATAAAATAAAAAAATATTCTACACTGAGCTTCTTGTATGTAGTCACCAATACAAGAAGTCGACCAACCAACAGTGGTTCAACCACCACAACAAACGTCTCTAGAAATTGACATGATATTATCCCATTATAATGAAAAACATTCCCTTACATTCATGATCTAGATTCCCACTCACTATGAAAGACATGAGTGACCCCATCAATATTTATAAAATATATACAACAATGATAAAATTATATCTAGGAAATAAAATTATTAATATAATCCATTCTAATAACCTTGTTTAATACTTCAAATCAAGATGAATGGAGTCCTTATCTACCTCACAGTCGACTATCATTAGCTAATATATGGGACAATTGAAACCTAGTACTGACCTCATTACTAATTGCATGGAATGATAACAAAACATGGCATACGATACAGAGTGAATACAATCATGAAAACTATACTTGATAATATAAAGTAATGACTACAACTTTTATCAAGGATATAAAGAACTATATAGGATGAAATAAACACTCTACCAGTATCAATAGTTGACCATACATCAGATTCATCTAACATATAATCAATCATAAAAAGATGTTCACTAATAAACACATACCATTATTTCTAATGATTTGAGTGAGATTCTTTGAAACATAAGTATGAATCCATTAACCCGTGGTGAAGGAAAACCCTCCACAACATCATTGGGAAATATTATCACAAAAACACTTCTTATAGACCAATAATTTATAATGAGAAAATATCATAGGAGCCTCTATAATATTAAGGATAAGATAAATAGATCACCCACAATAATAGAAAATAACCTAGTGCTACCATTACAGAGCTCCTAGTACGGGTCTTAAAGATTGCTAACGACCCATTCCCTTCCTCTTCTAGCCTAAAGATAAACCCCCAGTAAAATATGAACCAAATGAATCTCAACCTAAACATTTCATCCTATTTATATCATCTTCAAGCAAATAAAAAGTTTCAATTATGTTAAAATGGTCATAAGACATGAGAATAATCATTGACCTAATATCATGTCATAGTACTAACTCAATCCCTAATGAATTAACGAAATAAATAATTAGAATCCATTATAAAAAATGAACCAAATCAGTATAAAGATTTTAATAATCCAAAAATGTTACACTCCTCAAGCCCCATGGTCAAAAACTATTGAGACTTTTCCACATATAACATATTAATGTTAAACTTATTATTAATGAATTTATTTAAATAATCCCACTTATGATCCTCTTGTTTCTTATACTTCATAATTGATTCCAATTTCCTCCATCCCAGTTCCAAGAGAATAAATGTGAAAATTCCCAAATCCATATCTTTACGAGACATCATGAAAAAAATGACACTCATAATCACATAAAATCCACTCCACAAAATCATTTGATATTTTATCTCCACATATTTTGGGTAGATGTTTTATAGTAAACATAGCTTCAGGATCCCCCAAACATTCTACAATCCCAACACCCACTTGACATAGTGACAAAATAGTGAAGATAATAGTTTATACCATTGAAGGGTCTTGTAGAGGAATATCTTACATAAAATGTCTCAAAATATCCTCTATAAGAATTATAAGATATCTTATTTTAGTCATTTAATAAGAATAAAAGACACTCTCGAATTAAATCAGGTTAACTTTATGAAAATTTTAGGATCACATTCATATTTTAGATCAATTCTTCCAAAAAACTATATTTAAAAAAAAAATTAAAATTTTATCCCCAGTAAAATCCCAAATTTTAATTGACCAATTTATATATAAATCCCATATATTAAATTCAAAACAACCCAAACCTAATTTTCATTCCGGGTAAAATTTTATTACAACCCATTATAACTAGAGTTTACTATTGGAAGTTTGCCAATATTTTCTAGTTTCTACACCCACTACACGAGTTCATATAGTTCTAACTCTAATTTTCATATGAAACTGAACCAAACTCAAGTAATGTGAACAAAAATTAGGCACAACCATCCACCCTAATACCAATTTGTAATAGACATACTAGGGTCAACCAAACATTACACCTGAGGCAGCCATCACATGGTGAGGTGCATCATGAAAATAGAAAAAGTATTGCATACAAAAAAATAACACATAACTAGAGTAATATTGGAATAAAAAGATACAAATAAATTCATAAAATCCAATCTAAACTATATAATCCAAATAGATAGAATAGAGAAAGACAAACAAATCCCCATGTTAGTAATAGTCACCTAATAAAAAAACCAAACAAATGGTAAGGAAAAATAGAGAATCATATATTTTATAATATGACTATACCTTTATATATATCAATCAATAAATATTCTAAAATTTGACATGGAAAAATTATTTTTATAGAAAAATTCCTTGTCACTAACCACCACCAAATCTATGAAATGTTTAGTAACACGAATTCTATAGTTATATCTTAAAAATATATTTTGGAAATCATTTTTATATATCTAATTCATTTTAAACCATTTTTATTTTGTTTATCCAAATAATATATTCATATTCAAAAAAAATTTCATGTAGATGTGAGATAAATAGAAATCATATTCATGCAACAAGAGATATGAAAGAGAACACATATCCATGGAAATAATGAAAGGTATTGTGATACCACCTCCTATAAAACATGTGAGAAAACAACAAAAATAAATACAACAATTCGATTGTAAACTATTAAATAAATTCAATCACAAATTGAGCCCTTGCCTTTGATATAAACATACTAGACCCTTAAGATCATAAATGGTATAACATTGGATCCAACCAATATTGTGTCTTACCATTGCCCATCAATATCTGAATGGTTATATATATATACAGTTCCATGTATATTAAGGTTACCATTGTCTCTTTCATGATACCCCCAATGATTCCAAAATTCCAATTCGCAAATTACATTTCAAAAATATATCACACAATTCTACAAAACATTTTCTAAACCAATACAATCCACTTCTGTGTTTGAAAACTAATTTCCAAATTAGGAAAATTATTTTGAAACATAAAACCATTTTGAATCCATTTTCAATTCAATAACATCATTTTAGAAAAAAATGTCACATAAAATAAATGGGCAAGACAAATGAATAATAATTGAAAAAAATAGTTTTTTAACCCATAGTACGGAATCACCAAACTAAAACTGTTATAAACAATGATGCCTTCGTCAATAGTGATTAGAAAGAACATGAATGAACATTGAAAAATGGGGGACACTATGAAACTAAAATAGATTAATTGAAAAAAACATCCAATCAGAAATATGAACACCACAAGAAAAAACCAAAGCCACATAAGATCCATATGGAACACTAACCAACCGAAATGAACTATAGAGGAAACAATAATCTATCCTATAATGAAATGATCTAGTAGTTTCACAGGACTATAAAATTACTCATGACAGATTTTAGGTCATGAGGGAGAATTTATTAAAAATGGAGAATGCGAAATAATCGTTGTAAAACCTAAAATCCAAACCTGCAATGATTAAATGGTGTGAAATCCCCCTACACATTGCATAATCAACCAAGCTAAAGTATTTCAAAAAACATGATTCATTTTTATTAAAACCCTTATTTTCATAGTACATGATTTGAACATATTAAATGATATATAGAACTATCGTTACCTAAAACATTTTTATAACATATTACTAGAGAAAATTACAAAATAATTTAATAATTTGACATTGTGTTTAATCTCCTAATAGACTATAAAACTAGATCGTTAGCCATAAAAACCAAAAAACCAGACTATGAGAATTCAAGGAATTTGGGAATAACCATAATAAGACCATTCCATGTTCATACATAGACTCTATATATTAAAAAAAACTAAAATCATAGAATATTAGTCTATATTATCCAACAAATACTCTTCATCCAAATGAAACCCTAGATATCACTAAAAATGGATGATAAAAACAACAAAAATAAGAAACCACTAGAAAAATGTAATGGGGAATTACAAAATCCACACAATAAATTGTTTTTTCACCAAAAATATCTGATTTATATATATTATAATATATTGAAGGCTACTACTATGTCATCAACATTTTCCTCTCTCACCTATTGTTGTTATCGTATCTAGACTGTCATAGTTCTTGGACCGTATGAATCATTTTACCATGTAGTACTATCTATCTGTGATCAATAATATGAATTAGAATATAAAACTATGTTGGTTCAATCTCAGGATCAACATACTATAATCTAATAACATGTTAATGACTTGGTACATACATCCTAACCAAGCAAACTGTATTCTCATCCTTGATAAAAGTAAAAATATTTTGAAAATTCAACAGATTTTCCACTTTACCCTGTTTTCTAATCTTTATAATGTGGCCCAGAATCCTCATTGATTATTTACCCTTCATACCCAACTAATGATGTTCCAAATGAGGTGAGGCACAATGAAAAATATGATCAGTATCCTCAACCACCATCAATTGATGAAAATGGTCCAGATTATATTTTTGACCACAATATGACATAATAAATCTCCTCCAGATTGACATCACCATATAGTTTATCTCATAAATGATAGTCTTCAAACAAAGGACCGCACTCCCATCTATTCTACACACAATGGAGATATAAATGGTCAACAATACAATTCCTCAAATTGTTCCCTCATAATCAAGGAAGGATAAATATTCGTTGTAGGAAAAGTAATCTAGAGGAAAATGATTTTCCTATGATCACCAATTCAAGAATATAATCCTATATCATATCCTCAAGTACATGAATATACCTCTATATAATTATATTTATATATAGATGATTATCACTGTTAATTATGAATTGGGAACACATCACCTCTTGGAAACCATTCAATAACTTATATGTGAAAATTTATGCCCTATCTGATAAATCTATAGAGGAAACCCCATGTTGTCTCACAATCATGCAAATAAAAAAACCCCAAGATATTAATCATTATCTATCCCCTTTATTGGGAGGGAATTTTCCAATTTTGTGAATTAATCAAGGATCACATAAATCAAATCATTCCCACTAGGAGCCCCTGGAAAAATTTACAAAACCCATGGATATGTTAATCTACATAGATACTGAAATTTGAAAATAAAGAATGAAAATTTTAGGTTTCTTATGGTCCACATTAATTCTTTATAAAGAAATAGACTCCATCAAAAAATCCACATGTGACCCCCTTATACACTACCTCTAATATTGAAATCTCATGTGTTAATATATCTTCTTATTTCTTTTTTCCACATACCAACAATAGAATTTTCCACTATCTAAAAACTAAACCCTTAAATAAAATAGAATAAATAAGCTACCATAGAGCACAAATAATTAATAGGAAATTGAGTACATTCACCTGAGGTTTCACCACCATAAAGGGATTCACTAATGTTTTAGAATTTGGTGTCTTCCACATGCTCGTGATGAACATGCTCATTTAAAAATCATTTCACATTTCACTAATAAGAATAAAAACAATCCACTAACATCTTCCCCACCCAATCTCATATGAGGAAGAAATCATTAGAGGCTAATTATAAATAGATTCTTTCAGGGAATGTGTCATTAATTTTGTACAAAAATTATTAGAAACATAATTTCCCAACCCCAGATTGAATGTAATATAATATAAAATTTTCTATGATAATCTAACTATTATATATATTTTATGTTAAAATACCTCTTAGTAAACATATATTTCAGGCTCTAATTATATAAATACACTGTAAACTACCCCCCGCCCAAGATATTTTTATGTAATAGTTTTAAGTAATTCATAATAGCAGATAACTCAAGATCATGGATTTGGTAGTTTATATCACAACTTTTTAACTGGAATGGGCTTAGTTTTTCACTGATTTCCCGTAAATCAATAAACATCCAAAACACATTCCATAATAATAGATAAAAACATCATTTCTAGAAGCTGGATATGGATGAATCAAAATAAGCATAAAAGTCAACCTCATTTCTACCTCCTCAAAATATTTGTCAATATTTTCATTCCATAAAATATATAAACCCTTATATGATAATGAACTCATTAATGTTGAAATCAAATACAAATACATACAAAAAAATCTATAGTAAATAGAGAATCAAAATATTCCAGATAACTAAAATACATTTCATGTTTTATTTAACTAAATCATTACCTTTATCATTTAATAATACATTGATACACCCCTCTCAAAAATTAGTGGTCCCATAAAGTTAATCACTCAGTTCTGGAATTCATGTTTGGGAGGAATACAATATAGATGGTGTTCTTTAATGGTTTGAATAATGATATCCAAATGGTACTAGTTTTCCACCTCTAACATAGAGTAGACCAATAAATCATCATTGAACACATCCACTAAATTGTCTAAAATTGATGACACATCATTTTCTCAGAATCCATAAAAACCATAATTGTGTTAGGTAAACCCAATGGTATAATAAAAAACTAATATGTACTATGCCATATACTTAATTTTTTCTTATGTATATTCACTATTCAAAACATCAACTTTCTCTACCCTCAACACAAGTCAATCATGGAAAACCATCATTTCCCTCTAAACAAGTCAAAATGTTCATCTACCATACGAAAATGATATCAGTTCTTAACAGTCACCCTATCATGGAATTTTACAGCCTATGAATATTCTAAGACTCCCATATTCCATCACATAATAGAGGACAGTTAAATCCATCTATGAAATTAAAGGAAGAATAAATCCATTAGCATTTAGGTCCCCAAGCTAGAGTTGTTGTTCCACCGACTCAAATTGTTCCATTTAATGTTATGGCTTATAAATTTGCATCATACCAGTGAGAAGGTCAATTGTAAACTACACCTCTCTTAGGCTATAAAACAGATCAAAATCGTGAAATACCTCTAGGTGTAAACTCACTACTGCAAGAAGTAAACCACTCAAACAAGGGATATCTACGTTATGAAACATCTCTACCAACAAACCGAAGATTTCTCTAACATAAGAAAAAATAGTGAATTACCTTATCAATCTACACTCTCACTCACACTGAATGAAATGAGTGACCCAATAGATAGATAATAACTATAATAGATAGTGGTAGGCATAAAACAGAGCAATCAATCAATGATGACAATGATGTCAAATATGAATGTATTAATAATAATGAAATACCATTCAACCTCAAAAGTATTTATATAACCCAACTCACTGGACACATTAAACTATGTTTAGACGTCAATCACAAAGTCATTAAATGATCCATATAGTGTGTAATACGGTCCAAACATCTTCCTAATAATTAAAATGTCATTGATAAAATAAAGGATTCATTATCACATATATCAATAAATTCTAGCACAATTTAATTTGAAATATGAATCATTCCTCTAAAAATAGCTTTCACATCATTATATTCAACTTTTAGATAATTTGAAACATAAATATATCAGATTCTAACCCCATGAACATCTGCATTGGACTTTTTTTTGACCTTCTAGTCCTGTAAAAATCATAACACACCTACAAACCATTGGTGATATTATGACATTCCATGCTTCCCAATGACATCTTTTTAAGAATACACCTATGATGGTCCTATAATTTACAAACATGGAACATACTATGAGCATCTATGAATTTAGTTATGGTATGATTAGATCATCCACACTAATATAAAAAAATTGAAAATAACCTTTTGAATCCCACGAAAATTTTTCCAATGAAGGATGATCACCCTTGAACTTCCTCTTTTCACCATAAGATACACCCTTGATGAAAACAAACCAACTAATTATCCACCTAAAACAATATTCAAAGATATATGTCCATAAAACAATTTTTTTGATGTCAAATACCTCCAAAAAAGATGGAATGCACATGAGAATAAATATCAAAAAAAATATAATTCATCCATTCTAGGAGAAAACAACCATCCCTTATGGTAATCATTATTCACAATCTATGATTCCAAATTAACCAAAGTGTAAAACATGTAGAATACTATAGAATGGATTCCTCCCAATTATCTTAAAATGTATGGTGTATTTTCCACATGCAATTTCATACGTAAAATAACATGATATATATTTTCTAAATAAATTTTCATGACATTTTCTCATGAAACACATATCTAACAATCAAATCACACAATCACATTATTCTTAATGTGATCAATTTTGTGGAAGAAGCCACCTTCAATTCATTAGGTATATTAATGTAATTTAATATCATTTCAATTTATTTAAAAAATTATTTAGATTATTTATGTTCATTACTATAATATAATTCGGGCGGATGATACTTAGTAAACTAAATTCCGTGATTGAACACATGTTAGGGTTCCTGACAACCACAAGAACCATATTCTTTTATAATATAGATAACAACTTATACAAAATAATTATCCACTATAAAAAACACCAATGGAACATTTATTGTGGCTTACATTCATATATTTTGATGGAATATTCATAGAGGAATTGACTATGAAATATAATTTAATAACTAAATAGGTTATGATCACCTTCCAAAATTTATAATTACAACATCCAAAATTTAAATTAATTCATTTAAAAATTAATTTAATGAAATTAAAAAATTCAATCTAATAAAGTAATTCATCAATGGAATGGGAAAATTTAAAAATCCTATAGATTTCATTCAAAGGCTCCCAATCTCCAAGTATCAAACCATATAAATGTCACTAACCACTAATGGTAACTCATGTTTAGTCATAAATGTGAGACGAATTGGTGAATTTTATTCTCTTAATCTCAGAATTATGGTGGCCCTAAATCTTTTTTAAACAATACAAATTACCAGACTCATTCATTTTTAATTTACAGCAATCATCTAAAATCACTCTAATACCAATTTGTAACAAACCAACATGGGTCATCCTTACCGTGTACCCAAGCTGGTTGTCCTACGGGGTGGTCATTTAAGATAATTTAAAAATACTTTTATAATAAAATTTACATACGACTAGAGTAATGGTGGTGAATTACCTAAAAAAATATATAAAATCCTTTAATAATCTAGATAACCCAAAAATTATAATTATTTAAATAATAATAAGTCATCTTGTGACCAATAGTCACATCCAAACCAACCCAAGCCATTGGAATGGACCAAAGGAGATGGTGAGATTTAACATGATAACGTTTAATTTTCCTCTATCATTTAATATGACATCAATAATAGGCCATGTGAAAACATATGTCGTAATCATAAAGAATTTTAGTATACCACCACATAATCTCTATAATATATATTAACAATATTGAAATAGCTATATCATTTATTATAGCAATTTTACAAATCCATTTCATAAATCCAATTCTATTTAAAATAAGTTTCCATTTGGTTTTATATTTTAATTCAAAAATATTATAAAACTAGAAATATGAAAATTATTTTCATATGAACAATAAGACAATAAAAAAATCAAGAGATATGCATTTAATCACATATACATTAAAATTAGGTTAGAATATATGAATCATCCTCATATAAAACCAGTGAGATTAAATCCCTGATATAAAAAATATGAGATAAAAAACTATAAATGAAAAATAAACTCATATTGTTCCATTTATATGGGATAATACACACTAGACACTCATGAACCAAAACAAGAATAACATTGGATCCAAAAAATATTGAGACCTTCCAAAGACATTCTATATCAAAAATGATAATTCTTTGTGGTGTCACACACACTAAGGCAACTTGCGTCTCATTATCGATACAATATACATTCCCAATGTTCTAATTGTATGATTATAATTTTAAAAAAACTTCTCAGTTTTATAATTTTTTATTGAAGATAATTAAATATTATTTTATATTTCAATGAAAATTTTCAATTCAAGGAAATATGTTCTTAAATAAAAAGTAATTCTGAATACATTTTCCTTTCTATTAAATCCTTGTAAAAATAATTTATCACTTCAAATAAGTCTAAAAGACAAATAAATTTACTAATAAAAACAAAAATAATTATTTTGTTAAACCATTGAATTGAATCACCTACCTCAAAAAGGATTAAACATACCTAATATTGACAATATTTATTGGGAACTATTTGAATAGCCTTTGGAAGACAGTTCGTGACATTAAACTGAAATGTATCGATATAGAACACTATTTGATCAAAAAAGAACTCAATCCCATACAAAACCAAATCCAATGACGAACCATAAAGAAATCATTCCTATAGAATTAAAATAATGTCATAATAATGTCCAAACATTGTACAATATTATCTAGAAGGGTTGAAGGTCTCCAAAATCATCCATGATATATTTTAAGTTGAGAGAGATAATTGATTCAAATAAATGAATGATAAATCATTCATGAAGAACTCTAAAATCCCAAATCAATATTATTAAATAATTTTTAATCCCCTCAAATTTCATGTATTACACGAATGTCATGGGTGTAGAAAAATCAATCAAATATTTATTAAAAACCAAATTTCATACAATACACAACATTAAATTATTACACAGTAGGTAAAACATTCACACCAGTGAACAGTTTCATGATATCATCCAAGAAAACATTGTGTGGTGTTTAATACACTTACATGTCATATAATCACCCATAAGACTATTTAAACTACAATTTTAGTCAAAAAAATTAAAATACCCCACTATGAGCATTCTCCAATATTTTGAAGAACTCAACTACATGTTTGATATGTTTAAATCCAAACTACCATAATTCTAGAAAAAAATTCAATAAATAGTATGTCATCCTCCAAAAAAAATTCCCCCAACCCCATGAATCCCAAAAATACACCCAAACAAGGATGATAAATAATACATAATCGATGGAGTACCTAAATATTATAATTGGGTGCTATGATATTGATTACACAATGATTATGTATCCTTTTAACAATTAAACATAGAACTTGATGAATTTCCCTAAGGATTATATAAAAAAGACTTATTTTACAAAAATAGAATTTTAACAGATTTCATCATTGTATTGAATCTCTTAAATCTCTATTTTCATTTTTATTAATTTTTTTTTGAAAATTATTACCATGAAATCCAAGATAATATCACCCAATAATTTGGTTATTCATTATACCATGTATACATGTAAGAGGAAAAATTTATTTTTTCTCGTGTCGGTGATTTTCCTTAGATCTTTTATTAAATAAATGATATTATACAATCATTGGTGCAATGTACTGTTAATATTTTTTATAGTATTCATGTTTTTAGTTGCAATACATAGTGAACAAGGTCTATTGTTTCATATCATCTTCCATTGAAAAAATCTATTATTATTAAATCCAATTAAGCACAAAAGTGGTATCTGAGACATACAATGATCTATGATTCATTAAATGGTGATGAAAATAATAAAATACGATATCATATTACATAAAACAACATCATATTGTCTTATAAAATACATATATCAAAAATCTATTTTTTATGCAAGCGAAATTAAATATAGAAGACATATTTTTATTAGATTTTTCTTAACATATGTGTAGTTAAAAACATCTATTTAACAACATCATATGATAAGTAAAATAATAAATTTAAATACAATGAAAATATTTCTATTTTGATAAATAAAAAATATAATCTTGGTAATTTTATTCTAAGAATTTTTAATTTTGATCCAAATATATTGATATAAAATAGAGTAACATACAACTTATAAAATAGGAAAATTATAATTTATGACTCATGGGATCAAAATGTTATATCATAGGCCACTAAAACCATATATTACCATGTGTGTGATTTTTTATATACACCATATGTAAGAATTGAATTATATCAAAATCTATGATTCATAATAAGTATAATATCTATCATAGGTTGTGGTCTAATAATCATAATGAACAATATAAATTATCATATGAGTTGTGACAATCAATATATATGAGGAATAAAATATTATATGTTTAAAAATATATTTTTTCATATTTTTTCATTACAAATAAATGATGATAATTTATTTTTTCTAAATATATTATAAAAATGGTTTGATAAGAAAAATATCTATTATTATTTTAGATTAGTTGTATTTCATAACATTAATTACTTTTTTAATGATGAAAAAAATTAATAATTAAATATAGTCAATATTAATTGATATTTATATGGTAAATTTTTTTATTCACATGAAAATATATTTTAAAAAAAAATAAAAATAAAAATTATAATGTAATTTTACGTAGTGTTTATATAATAAAATAAGGTAAAATATATTGTAATTTCTATTTATTTTTTAAATTATCATATTTGTACATATGATGAATTGAATTTTTAACCCACATATAAAAAAATAAATTTGAACCATATCAAAAAGACATTTTGAATTTCATACGATGGAGGATTAGATAATATTAAATATTTAATACACTTATTTCATATAACATTTAAATATTTTCTAATTTGATCATGTGAAATAAAAATTTTATATTAATTAAAAATCATATAATTTTTTAAAATAAATATCAAGGATAATATAAAAGATTTCAAATTATAAATATAAATAATTTTTTTATATTTATTAAATTATGGATACCCAAAATTTATTGAGTAATTACAGTCTTTATAAATTTTGGGTTAATAAATTGTCGGTAAAAGTATATCTCGTTATAATTTTATTACTTTTATAATTTATTAATTAGCCTCTAATGTATTCATATATATTAATTATATATATTTTTATCGGTTTTTGGATTTATTCTAATTTTTCAAAAATTATCTTTAAATTATCATATATTTATTTAAAAAGTTATGTGCTTCATTTTATAATTGATTTTGTTTTATTCGTCCATGAAATATTCACATTTATGGTTATTTTGATTAATTAATAATTTAAATAGTAGTTATACATAAATGGTGTTAAATTTTTGATTAAATTATACCTTCGCTTGTGTGAGAAACTATGGTTTGTGGGACTTTGGATCAAACATCTCACTTTCTAATGGTATTATGCATCAATTAAAGAAGTGCATTATTTCTACTTGTCCTGCCATTCTTGATCATGATTGTATATTCTATTTCATATAATTGTGTTACATTATATGAAATGGTATGTTGTACCTTAATCATTTGGATATGTTTAAATACATAATTTATTTTAAAATTTGAGTAATGAAAACAATATATTGAAATTTTAAAGAGATATGTTTAATATTGTTTGGGCATATTAATTTTAGGGAATAATATCGATATCAAACTAAACAATAGAAGCAAAAAACATGAAACATGAATACATAAGATATAATGATGAGATATTAAAATCCTATAAAAGTAATAATTACTAGATTAGTCCAAAATAAAAAACTTCTCAGCAATTTATAAACTAATATGATAGGCCATGCCAAATTTTTGAACCACATAGATTATCTTATCTAAATATAATGTTATCATAGATTGAGAAATAATTATTTCAAAATATTTGGTGTGAGCATCAGGTTACACATTACATGATTAAAATTCTAGGATTAAGATACAAAAAAATAATTCAGTGTCAGTAAATGTGTTTGATTATAATAATTGGTTAGAGACTAAACTATTCAAGTGTAACATTTGATATTATTATCCATATTTTATAACATTATATATATGTGATGGGGATGTTTTCAATTCAACCAAATCCTAGTTAAATATGATTCATAAAAATATAATTGTTAAAGAGAATATTTGAATGAGGTCTTCATTTATATCGGAAGAATATTATGAAATTTCCTTATTAGTTTAATGTAATACATGATTCTAATAAGAAAAAAGGAATCTTTTTTAAATTTATAATAACATAAAAAATCAAACATGAATTTGAGTTGTACATGTGGAAAAGTGTATTATGATATAAGTATATTGTTTGATTAGTATAAAAACATAAGATTCATTTTTAATGGAAAATTGAATTCTATGTGTTTGACCATCATAATTCTGAATAACAAGAATCTAAATTTTTTAAACCAAGTAAATTCATATGAGTAGGAAGAAAATATATTATTTTAAATACAATTGTAATGAAATAATTTCAATATATTATAATTGAGTATAAATTATCCTCCACTCTTATACTCAATATTACATTGATTTTCAATGACATAGAGAGACCATGATTCTCCAACGTTCTTTATTCTAAGTAAAAAATTATTCAATAAATATTTTTTCAATGGATATAATAATATAATAATTTTTTTGAATGATACATGTGTTTTATAAACTAAAAAATGTATATCTATAAATAAAATATATATTTTTAAGTACTCTATCCATAGTATCGCTGTGTATATCTATCTTTTTGATAAAGAAAACATGATCTACAATTAGAATATGGTACATTAAAAATAAAATGATAAAAAATGTTTTTTGGATGTATTTCAACTACATATAACTTCTATAAATACATGAAGTGGTTTTTTAAATTCTAAGAATATTCCAAATTAGTATTTGGTATTATAAACAAGGAATTTTCAATTTTCTAGGTATTGTGAAGCCAAGTATATTTATATTAAAATAATTATTAATATTTAGGTTATAAAAATAATGCATCTAATAAATGGAGAATTCATTTTTTGAATCATATATATTAAAAATGATTTTTATGATGTTTATTTCCAAAAGAAAATGAATTTATGGGGTCAAATGGTTGTAAATAAAGGATTACCTTTTTTATTTCATTTCCCTTATATGATTATGTGATGATGTTTTTTTCAAATAAATTACTCTAAATAAAATGAGTTGATATTATAAATTCACATAGTTTATAATTAAATTGTTTCGTTAGATGTGTACATGTATGGGATAAAAATTGTTTTATGAAGGATAATGTGTTTTATCAAAAATATTGTTTGAACCACCAGGGAAAGTGTTCATACAACCCATAAATGAAATATATTGAATAATAAATCCCTATATTTAGAATAATTATACAAATATATAGAATACCATATTACATATGGTTTAGGATAATTTCATTTTAACATATACATTTTAGAAGAATAAAAACACCGTTCTTTAAATTATTGTATTCTGTGTACCATAACATGATATTATCGAGTGAATATAATTTTGATGAGGCTATAGGGTTAATATACTGAAATATTTAAGTTTAATATCTACAAAATAAATTATAATAACAGTGAAAATGAAAGTTTATGGTCCATTTATTTCATTAATGTGTTTTTTGTGATTTGGTAGAGAATGTTACTTTGAATAGTTACATAATTTTATGGAAAATATCTCTAATATGAATTTTAATTAAACTGTTCCATGAGTATGATAATGAATTTGCAATGATTTCTAACTAAATAAAATATGTTATTAGAAAAAAATATAGCATGTAGTGATGTAATGAATCTTGAAAAGTTGTTCCGTGAGTAGAATAGTTTAAATAAGATTCATAGTCTCACTGTAATTCCAAATGAATTTAATCATTAATGATAATAATTAAATTATTTAAGTTGCAAGATTTTTTCATATGGTTAGATAGATGTATGGAGGTAATTATAATGAGAAGTAATGAGTTTTTCATATATAAATAATTAAATAAAACATAAGTATTGTATTATTGAATATTACATAGGAAATTATTTTATGTGTGATTTTTTATATAATTAATAATATTCAAAAAGGATTATATTAATGTAAAAAATATCATGTTATAAAATTTTATTTTACCTTTTATAATATATGTTTCATTATTCATAATTTATATAAAGATGAATAATAAATAAACATGAAGTTCATGAAAACAAGTTATCCATAACCATTGTTCCATGTAGAATATTTTCGGATGTGATGCAATTAACAACATAAGATTAATATGATTTCATATCATGATAATAAATATGTTAATGTTGGAAAAATTTTATTTTATATTCTTTTTTAATATTCATGAATAACAAATATTGTTATATACACTATGTGTTTGTAATAATTATGGTGCATGTTCAATATTTGGAGTTCGCTATTATGTGAGTATAATAAGATACAAACAAATAAAACTAACAATCATCAACACCATTCATACACCATTCGTGATGATGTCCTATTTACAACATGGTTTTGTCTTTTTTAACATGCCATTCATTTCCAATCGTGATGCTATTTTCCATTTTGTTTGAATGAAATCAATAGTTTTCCCTATATTTGAGAATTATTAATGGAATAAGATAAAAGTATCTTGATTTGTTAAATTTGATGTGAATATATATTTAGTGTTTGGAATGTGGTGTGATCCTCCAATATTATTAGTGGAATTGAAATTAGTTTTCCCATATTGTTTTTCTATTAATGTATAATCAATAATAAATATATTTCTGTTATACACTTCAATATTATATGTCTCATTGTTACATGATATTGCATAATATGGTATTATATGATTTTACATACTAGTATATGACTCATAAGGAAGCCATGCATGTCATGTTATATGTTTTTGATGGATATTATATCATATCACTTTCAGGATTGAGTAATAAGTGTAACATCCCAGTTAAATAAACAGTAATACGTATTTCATATTTATTAACTTTTATGAATTAAATATTAAGTTTACATTAAAGGGGTTTTAATGTTCGATAGCGTACCTGATACGCAACAACAGGTTTCTTACGTTGCACACTACTAATATAATATTATTATTTTAAATGGTAGTTAACTTTTAGTCATTGTATTAGTGGGATTGAACAAAAGTAATTATAATATTATTATAAATGTTTGTTAATTGTATTTACATTTATCCAATAAAAATATATAGGCTTAAAATATGAAAGAATCTAATTTTAAGCATAATTTACATTAAAAGTCGATTTACCACCTTTTAATTGCGAACCCTCTTTAAATTTTGTTTTGGTAAGTTTAATACATTTTATATGAACAAATAAAATAATTCTTTAGAATTAGTACATCAAAATGTACTTTGTATAATTTTTTGGAATTTTTATGATAAAGTTCATTTTTTTTAATGAATAGTGAAAATATTGTATTTTATTTCAAAACTGCATTTTAATCTAATTTATTTATATGGTCATATTATCATTTTAATTGTTTTTAAAGTGTAATTAGAATATATTTTTTCCATTTAATCCAATTTTGGTCATTATAGTTAACTTCAATTTGAAATTTGACATAAAGTAGTGTCAATATTTTGATAGTTATTGTTTCTTAAAAACACGGTATTTGTTTTAACAACTGGATTTAATTTTAAATTAATTAATGCCACTCGTATGTTTATAATTTAGAAAAATAGACATTATTTTGGAATTGGTAATATCTAATATAGCATAGGCTGAGTTTTTGGTATTTTTCTAAAAAAACATCAATTTTTGATGAATAGTGAAACCAAATAGTAGTAGTTAAAAACAGACTATTTCATTTAAATGAAATTTTACCGCTTCTATGAATTGAATTTCAAAAATCCGACATACATGGTTGTTATTAGTATGTAAAATGTGTTTCAATAAGATTAATATAATTTTTGGTGAATTGTTACTTATGACTTTTAATTACGGCGGTCAAAGGTAAATAGGAAAAAATCAAGGTAAAAAGAATGTTCTAATAATTCATAATTACCTTAACACTTGTCCAAACCTTATTAGATGAGTCATTTACGACCGTGGCGATCTTTGGGTCATTTAAGCGACCCCATTTAGCCACATGGGAGTGATAATGAAAATTTAGATTAATTAACTTAAAGTAATGGAAAAAATGACAAAAAAAATAACTTTTAGTAAACTAATTTTTATATAGTGTTATATAATAAATATTTTTGAATATAAATATTAATTGGAAATTTAAACTATTTACTACATTGTGATATTTTTTTATAATTTTTAGACATCAAATAATTTAAATTATTTATGATAAAATAATGAAGCGGTATTAATATTTTTAATAAACCATTTAAATAATTAAAATTATAAATATTAAAATAACATCCAAAACATTTCCAATTATTATTGGATTATTTTATTTAAACCATGAGTCATCTTATCTTTGAATCAAATTATTTTTGGACCTTTCAAAAACCGAATATATGTTTATAATTAAATAATAGTTTCACACTTTCCTAAAGAGCCCCTCCTCTCCCATATTAAAACCCCCCACTTCTAAACAATTACTCACAACTCTCAAGCCTTTTGGATAGTCCAACATCTTCCCAATTAATCTCTCTACATCCTTCTCCTCCTTTTATAAGACTTAACTTAGGTAGAAGGTACATTATGACGTCTCTTTGGTTCAAACCAAAGTAAGTTACCCAAATTAATGGTAACAGTTTCACTTAACATGTTTTTCTTTTATTTTAATTCTCTAACCCCTATACTCTTTTTCATAATTATTTTTTAACAACACCAATATACTTAGTATACTAGAATGTTGTTATGAGAAGGATTCGAACTACACTTACACACACCTCCATCTAATGGGTGAAAAACATAATGTTTCTGTGGATGGAAAACATACTCCTCACGAAATGATGATTGTTCAATTACCTCCAACCACCTCACATGGTGGAAATTATAATGGCACAATATTTATATATGATATATAATATGATTATGTTTTCTTTATAATTCTGTATTATTCGTTTATATTATATTTTTATTATTTCCATTATGGGTAGACGCAGTAATTTCATTTGAGAAAGTACGGACTACCACCCCCTCAAAGTGATAGGACTGATTAATTCCATAGTTTGGATGTATAAAGGATGAAGTTAATAAAATTATATATGTTATTATAATGGAATTATTATATACCTATGTATAATTGTGTTTTAATTCAATTAAAATAAGAAATATAATGCAACGTTCATGCGTACGTACGACTTACCGTCTCCATGAACGATGCCTTTCATTTCATACATCCAAATGATATATACTATTATATATATATATATATATTTTGGATATATATAATATATATGATATCTAAATAATGAATTTAATTCTGGATATAATTGACTATTGACCACATGGATACCTTGTAAATATAAGGTGTTCCTTTTTGACACAAGTTCAAAATATAAACAAAATGAACGTTATTAACTTAAATGATTACATAATGTTTATAACATTGTAATAAGTTATATAAAAGGGATAATAAACTTGAAAAGGGCTCTTAATAAAGTAGAAATTAACTTTTGTTTATTATTCAGGATAATAAAGAATTAACAGGTCATGTCGGACACGAGATAATGGAGTTCATCTCAATCTATTTTCATTCATGCATATTTTGTTTTAATACATGATTTTCTTTTATATACATAATAAAAACCATTGAATTTTTATTTCATTCAAACAAAATCTTTTTATATGATGCGTTTTTCTACATGAAAAAAGGAATGTTTTTTGTAACGTAAGCGACAACAATGACCTTTCCGCCACCGCAAATATTATTTGATCTTTTCCTTCCTTAACAAGCTGGAATGTTTCTATAAGGAAAAAATAAATATCATATACTATTTTTATGAATTTTTGTATTTAAAATGATTTTGATAGTGGATTTATTATTTCAATATCTTGAAATGATACTTTGATATTACAACGTGGAAATGTTATCTTTTCTTTATTCTTATGTTATGTGTTATGATCATGTTATGGTTCATGGGAATTATTTAAGTATATGGGTGGTTCCATGATAAACCTAGGGCAGGTGAGCCCGAGATAGCTCTCCAATGCATTGGGTAATGCGACAGAGGTAAACATGATTGTTTCTCCTAAGAGATTTAGGTAATATACTATGTTGGATATTCCAATATAACTCTTTATGTGGATGGGATAGCTACAATGTAAGTATGATATGTATTCCACAAGTTACCTTTATTATTTATGATTTCTATTTGTTATTCATAATATCTTATGATTTTATGAGTTAATTAAATGAGTTCAGGTTTTGTATGTATTTATGAACAAATGTTTTCATTCATTATTTTATAACCCTTACTATGTTTTTTAATGATGATCCCAAGTTTTGAAATGCTTTCATGGGACATAAAGATGAATAGGGTCAGGGATGGGATCAAGGAAATGTAATGTTGTCTAAAACATGGAACTACAAATGAGTCTTTTTTTCAAGAGTTATTTTTAATGAAAATAATGGAAACTGTGTAGAAGTGTCTACTTTGTAATCATTTTAGATGTAATAGTGATGTCCTAATTCTCTATAACTCTAAACCATAGGAGATCAATAATGTGAAATTATGCATTTAATTCAATATTATGTAATGTTTATTGTCTGGTCCTTATAGTTGGTATCCGAGGCCAGTTTAGATAACTTTAGGTGTTAGGGTATTGTTAAATTAATATCCATAATGTATTTTATGTTAATATTGAAATCATATAGCATTTCCATATTACCATGTTGATTCGCCTAAATATTTTTGTGTTCATAATGGTTTTCTGTAGAGGAAACATGGCAACTATGTTGGGACGACATCAGTAGGAATAAAACCTTCCAAATCAGCAACCTTATATGGTCAGAATCAGAACTGAACCGTTTGTTGTTGTGATGGAACAGTTGACTCAGGATATTAATGGTTGTGGAATCCATGTACGAGATCAGACAGATCAACCACGGAGGAACATGTCAGTAGTGGATCATTTCATTAGGAAACATCCGCCATCATTTAGAATATCATGTGACCATGTGCTAGCTGAAAGGTGGATTAATGAACTGGAGATGATTTTCGATGTTACGTGGTGTTCAGAACATCAAAAGGTTAGTCTGGAAAATTACCATTTTGAAGGTGAAGCTGATCAGTGGTGGTTGATGGTGAAAAATATCAGGGATATTGAGGATATTTATTCTCTCGATTGGGATGAATTCAAAGGTATGTTTCATTAGAAATATTTTCCTAAGGTAGTTCGTCTTAGAATGGAAAATCAATTCCGAGAATTGAGGCAGGAGGATGACTCAGTGGCTGCTTATGAATCAAAATTCACTGGACTGGAAAGGTATGCTACAAACTTCATACGAGATCTTGATTGTAAAATCAACCAATTTTTCTCAGGATTAAAGCCAATGTATTGAAGTGATTTAGCTTCTCGTTAGTTCAAAAGTTATGAAAATCTTGTTCGTTGTGCATAGAAGGTGGAAATGGAGTTTTCTGATGATCATCTGTTCTTTGAAAAACAACTGAATAAGAGGTCAAGGTGGTAGGCTAAAGGGATGAACTCTTCAAAAAAGATTAATGGTAAGAAACTTAATTTTATAGTTTGTGAAAATTGTGTTAAAAAAATTCTGGAGAATGTATATTGAATTCTGGTAAGTGCTACCGATGTGGTAAATTGGGACATAAGACTCGTAATTGCATTGAAAAAGATTAGGGTAATGGTAAGACACAATCTGATTTATAGTCAGTAAAATATTTTAAGTGTAAGGAAATGGATCATTATGCAAATGAGTGTCCAACAAAGAACTCAACCGAAGTAAAGCAGCCAAACTAAAAGAAGAATGGTGCGGTGAAATTCATTACAACTACATCAGCAGATGTTGGGCCATCAAATGAAGTAGTATCTGGTACACTGTTCGTTTGTTTAGATTATGCCAATGTGTTGTTTGATTCAGGGTCTACACACTATTTCATTTCGGAGAAGTTTTCTAGTGAATTGGGTATTCTATCTCAAGATATGAATACAGAACATATGGTAAGAACACCTGGGGGAAATTTTGAGACAAAAAGAAAACATAACAACATTCTTGTCCTTGTGTACGGAAAGAATCTACCTGAAATCCTTTTTTCCTCTAGAAGATTCTGATGTTATTTTGGTCATGGATTGGATCTCTTTTTATCATCCTATGATTTACTAGAAATCTAAAGATGGTTTCTTTTCATAAAGATTTATATTTTGTGTACAAGAAATAACCCCTTCTTTTGATAAAATATCAGGATGCTGAGAAACTAGTAAAAGATGGTAATGAATGTTACCTTGCACATATTGTTGAAAATAACGGAACAATTAAGATTAATGATGTGTTAGTGTTAAATGAGTACCTTGATTTTTTTCCTTAGGAGTTGCTTAGTATTATACCTAATTTTGAATTTTAATTTACTATTGACCCCATTCCTGATGCTAATCCAATTTCAAATACCCTTATTAAAAGTTTCAAAATGATCTTTAAGAGATAAAAAAGCAATTGAAGAGGTTATTATATAACGGTTTCATTCGACCTAGAACATCACAATTTGGGTGCTCTTGAATTTTTTTTAAGAAGAAAGAAGGTTAAATGAGACTTTCCATTGATTATAGAGCATTGAATGACATCACCATTAAAAAAACGTATCCTTTGCCTCTATTCGATGATTTGTTTGATCAGATCCTGGGAGCTCAGTATTTTTTGAAGATTGACCTGAGATCGGGGTACCATCAGTTGAATGTAAAGGAATAAGACATTCCAAAGACCGCATTTCATACTAGATATGTCCATTATGAATTTTTTGTTATGCATTTTGGTTTAACTAATGCACCTGCTATATTCATGGATCTTATGAATATAATTTTTTGTGAGTTCTTGGATAATTTTGTGGTTGTTTTCATTGATGATATTTTGGTTTATTACAAAAGTATGGAGGAACATGAAATTCATTTAAGGGTTGTCTTGCAAACCTTTAAATAAAAGAAACTGTTTGGTAAATTCAGCAAGTGTGAGTTTTGGTTTCATCAATTTTCTTTCCTTGGTCACATTGTTTCAAAAAATATATTAACTATAGATCCTAATCATACTTATGTTGTTAAATAATGGCCAAGACCCAAAAATATAACTATGATCTATAGTATTATTTGTTTGGCAGGTTATTACAGGAGGTTTGATGAAAAGTTTACATAGTTATCTAGTCCAATGACTAAGTTAACTCGAAATGGTGTTATGTTCATCTAAACAAAATAATGTGATGATTATTTTCTAGAATTGAAATGAAGAATGGTGAATGCTCAAGTTTTGGCACTGCCATCCCAAAAATGGTGAGCTTGGTATCTACAATGATTCATCGTTGAAAGGACTTGGTTGTGTCCAAATGCAAAATGATAAAGTAATTGCTTACGCTTCATGTCAGTTGAATCCTCATGAGTTAGATTATCCTACACATGATTTTGAATTAGCTGTTGTTGTTCTTGCATTAAAATTTTAGAGGCATCATTTGTATGGAGAAAATTGTGAAATATATTCTGAACACAAAAGTTTATACTGTATATTTACTATGAAATAATTAGACATTAGATAGAGGAGATGGCTGTAATTAATCAATGATTGTGATTGGAAGATTCATTTCCATTCGTGTAAAGAAAATAAAGTGGTCGATGCATTGAGTCGAAATAGTAATCCTCCATTAACCATGTTATGTTTAGAACAAGATCCATTTGTTTTTGATTTGATAAACTTTGGAATAGAAGATGTTGGTGTAGAAAATTATTATTTTTTGTATCAGGTGTCAGTGAGATCATGTCTATCAGACATAATTAAGCAAGCACTGAAGGAAGACAATAAGTTCTAGACAAAGGTAGAGTTGGTTCAGAAAGGTAACTTTCTTGAATTTAAAATTGATAATGATTGTGTATTGAGATTTGGAAAGATATTATGTGTGGCTTGTGATTCATAGTTGAAGAATGAGTTGTTATGTGAAGCTCATAGTTCCATGTTTTCAGTTCATCCTGGCAGTACTGTGATGCACAATGCTCTCTGTGAGTCTTATTGGTGGGATGGAATGAAAAGAGATATTGTTGATATTACATTGAGGTTTTTGACATTCTAGTATGTTAAAGTAGAGGGGTAGTTACTGAATGGGTTGCTTCAGCTTTTACCGATGATAGAGTGGAAATGGGAAAATATATCCATGGACATCATTATGTGATTACCAAAGACATATTGAGATAATATTGCAATCTGGGTTATTGTTGATCGATTTACTAAATCTTCTCATTTCCTTCGTATTCGAGATACATTGTCTCTATATCATCTTTATCGGTTATCTGTTGAAGATATAGTCAGGTTTCATGGATTTTCGTGCCCCATTGTATCTAATCATGATCCCAGGTTTACTTCTATCTTTTGGAAGGGCCTTTAGATGTCGTTGGGTATTAAATTAATTTTATTACATCTTTTAATCCTTAATAATATGTGAAATCTGAACAAACAATTCAGACATTAAAAGATATTTTATGTGCTTTCTCGATGGATTATCATGGAAGTTGGGACTAACATATTTCTATGGTTGAATTTTTATATAATAATATTTTTCATTCCAGTATACAGATGGCTCCATTTGAGGCAATATATATAAAGTGTTATCTGACACCACATTTTTAGGATGAAGTATGTGAAATGAAGTTGATGGGACTAGAATTGGTAGAAGATATGGTAGAGAAAGTTCACCTTATTCAGAAGCACATGACAACACCTCAGAGAAGACAGAAAAGTTATGAAGATAACTAGAGGAAGGATATTTCATTGGAGTTAGGTGATCATGTCTTTCTCAAATATTCTCCATGGAAAAGTGTGATGCGTTTTGGTAAGATGGGAAAGATGATTCTGAGGTTCATTGGACATTATGAAATCCTGGAGAAAGTTGAAACAGTTGCATACAGAGTGGTTGTACCTTCAAGTTTATCACAGGTACATAATGTTTTTCATGTTACGATGTTGAGAAAATATATGCCAGATCAATCTCATGTTTTTAGCACAGAGGTAGTTCAGTTGGAAGAGAGTCTCTCTTATAAAAACGACCAGTACATATTCTTGATTGAAGAGAGAAAGTGTTGTAGAATAGGGTAATTCACTAGGTAAAGGTTATGTGGAAAAACCATATGGTTTAAGAGTCAACGTGGGAATCTTAAAATTCTATGAGGGATAAATACCCCCACTTATTTTGATTAGTAAAATTGCGAGAACACAATTACTAATAGGGGGAAGGATTTAACATCCCGGGTAAATAAGGAATAAGAAATATTACATATTTATTATTATTTGTGAATTATATATTAATTTTACTTTAATGTGGTTGCTATACACTATAGCGTACCCGATACGCAACAATGGGTTTCTTACGTTGCACACTGATAATATTATATTAATATTTTAAATGGTAGATAAATCCTAGACATTTTATTGGAAAGAATGATAAAAACAAACTACAATATGATTATACATGTTTGTTAAATGTTTTTACAATTATTCAATAAATATTTTGTGGCTTAAAATATGAATTATTCAAATTTTATGCATAATTTACATTAAAAGATTGATTTAACACCTTTTAATGGTGAACCCGCATTAATTATAGTCTTGGTAACTTTAATAAATTTTAAGTGACCAAATAAAATCCCTCTTTATAATGGGGACATAAAAATTTACTTTGTGTAAATTTTTGACATTTTTCCGATAATGTTCGTTTTTTAATGAATAGTGAAAATATTGTATTTTAATTCAAAAATGAATTTTAATCTAATTTATATATATGGTTATATTATCTTCTTAATTGGTTTTAAACTGTAAATAGAATATGTTTTTACCATTTAATCCAATGTTGGTCAGTATAATTAATTTCACTTTGAAATTTGACATAAAAAAGTGTCAATATTTTGATCATTATTGTTTCTTAAAAACTGGCTATTTGTTTTAACAACGGGAATTGATTTTAAATTTATTAAAACCACTCCGATGATATGAATTTATCAAAATAGATATCATTTTTGTATTGGGAATTTCTAATGTAGCTTTGGCTTAATTTTTGATATTTTTCTGAAAAACATCAATTTTTGATGAATAGTGAAACCACTTAGTAGTAGTTAAAAAATGGCTTTTTCAATTTGATGAAATTTTACCACTTCATTGAGTTAAATTTATAAATCAGATATACATGGTAGTTATTAGTAAGTAAAATGTGGTTCAATAAAATGAAAATAATTTTTGGTCGATAGTAACTTTTGACTTTTATTTACCGCGGTTAATGATAAATAGGGTAATTCAAAGTAAAAAGTATATTATAATAATTCAAAATTACCTTAACACTTGTCTAATCCATATTTTTTGAGTCATTTACGACCATGGGAATCTTTGGGTTGTTTTTGGGTCTCCATTGAGATACTTGGGAGTGATAATGACAATTTAGATTAATTAACTTAAAGTAAATGCAAAAATGATAAAAACAAATATCTTTTAGTAAATTAATTTTAATTTGGTGTTATATAAGAAATATTTTTGACTATAAATATTCATTAGAAATATAAACATCATTCCTACACCATGAAAGTTTTTTTAAATTTTTAGATATCAAATTACTTAAATTATTTATGATACAATAATGATGCAGTGTTTACGTCATTAATAAATCATTTAAATAAATAAGATTACAAATATTAAAATAACATCCAAAAACTTGTCCAATTATTTTTGGCTGATTTTATTTGGACCATTAGCCTTATTATCTTCATCTCTAATGAATTTTTAACTTTTTAAACTAAATATATGTTTATAATAAAATAATATTTTCACACATTCCAAAAGACCCCCCTCCCCCTAATAAGAAGCTCTCAATTTTATCCAATTCCTCACACCTCTCAACTCTTTTGTTTAGTCCAACCTCTGTCGAATTAATCTCCATACATCACTATCCTTATCCTAGAAGCCTTACCATAGGCACAAGACACTTTAAGAAGTCCTTTTGGTTCAAACCAATGGTAGTTACCAAAATTAAAGGTAAGAATTTCTCTTAACTTCTTTTCTTTTATTTTACTTCTCCAACCACTATATTATTTTTATTCCTTTATTTTATAACAACATGAGTATCCTCAATATACTTGGATTTTTTTAATGAGAATTATTTTAACTACACTTACACATACCTCCGTCTAATGGGTGAAATACATAATGTTTCTGTGGAAGGAAAACTAACGCCTCATAAAACGATGATTGTTCAATTATATCCAACCGCCTCTCATGGTGGTCATTATGAAAGAACTGTATTTATATATGATATATATTATGTTTATTTTTTCATTATGCTTCTGTATTTTTCATTTATATCATCCCTTTATGGTTTCCATTATGGGTAAACGTGATTACTTAATTTGAGGAAGGGCAGACTACCCACCATAATATTGATATGAATCGTTAATGCCATATGTGAGATGTAAAAAGGATGAAGTTAATGATATTATATATGATATTATACTGAAATTATAATATACCTATGTATGATTATATTTTAATTCCCTTAAAATAAGAAATAGAAAGTAGCCTTCATGCGTACGTATGGCTTACCGTCTCCATCAACGGTGCATTTCTTTTCTTACATCCAAATGATATGTACTATTATAAATATACATATATATATATATACTGGATATATATGATATATATGATATCTAAATAATTAATTTAATTCTGGATATAATGGACTATTGATCACATGGAAAACATGTAAATATAAGGTGTTCATTTTTTACACATGTACCAAATATCGATAAAATGAACGTTATTAACACAAATGTTTACATAATGTTTATAACATTGTAATAAGTGATATAAATGAATTAATGAACTTAAAATGTTTCTTAAGCAAGTAAAAATTAACTTTAATTTATTATTCAGGATAATAAAGAACGAATTGGTCATGTTAGACACGAGGTAAGGGACTACGTCCCAATCTCTTTTCATTGAGGCATATTTTGTTTTAATACATGATTTTCTTTTATATGATGTATAAACACCATTGAAATTTCATTTCATTCAAAGGGAATATTTTTATACAGATAGTTTTAATAAACAAAAAGAAGGAATGATTTTTTAACGTAATCGGTGTCAACAAACTTTCTACCGCTGCAAGTATTATTTGATTTTTGGCTTTCTTAAGAAGCCAGAATGTTTTTAAAAGGAACAATAAATACAATATTCTATTTTATAGATTTTTTTATTGAAAATGATTTTGATAATGGATTTATTATTTCAATATCATGAAATGATATTTTAATAATGCATTGTGGAAATGTTATCTTTTTTTTCTTATGTTATGTTTTATAATCATGTTATGGTTCTTGGGAATTAGTTGCGTATACGGTTGGTTCCAAGAAAAACCTTGGGCGAGTGAGATAAAGATATCACCCCAATGCATTGGGTAATGTGATAGAGGTAAACGTGAATGTTTCTCTTATTTTATTTAGGAAATATATTGTAATTGTTATTCCAAAATAACTCCATATGTATCTATGATAGCTAAAATGTAAGTATGATATGTATGCCACAAGTTACATTTACGATTTATGATTTATATATGTTATTCAAAAAATATTATGATTTCATGAGGTAAGTAAAAGAGTTCATGTTTTGTATGTATTTATGAACAATTGTTGTATTTATTTGTATTATAACCCTTGATGAGTTTTTATACTCATCCCACCTTTTTAAATGTTTTCATAGGACATAAAGATGAATAGGGTCTAGGATGGGATCATGGAAAAGTCATGCTGTCTAAGACATGGAACTAGACATGACTATTTTTGTCAAGAGTTTTTATTTTATGAAAAAATAGAAACTATGTAGAAGTGTCTTCTTTGTAATCATTTGAGATTTAATAGTTATATCCTAATTTTATGTAAATCTGAACCTGAAAAGATCCTCAATATAAATTATTCATTTAATTAAATATTATGTAATGATTAAGGTTGGGTCCTTATAATAAAGATGTTTTTCCCAAGGGTTCCCTTTCGTAAAATTTATGAATTAAAAATTCCTATTATATATCAATTCTATAAACACTACTGATGTTATGTATTGTCCTTAAATTTTCATTATATACTATTTTAAATGATATTGGAGTGTCATTTATAATTATCATCCTTAGAGTTATTTCATATAGAAATAGGGGCCTTAGAAACAATTAAAATTGGTTTAGGGCCGTATAGACGAACATAATGGTGTAAAAAACATCGACTAAAAAAATTGTGAATCAAAAAATTAGTGGATCTATAATTGGGTCATGTAGAAATATATATCCCCCACCCAGCTATTTGTTAAGTTAATGTTCTTATAAATATACTTGGCACATTGACCATAATAATTCCTTGAAATAGACTACTATTGGATGCATAAACCTACCTGTAAAGCCTAACCACCAATAAGTGGTACCCAAAAACTAGAAATAGTAATGTAGTTATTTTTATTACCTATAATTAAAATATTAATAGAATATTGAAAGTAAAATCTCCCATTTATGACAATAACATACTTAATATATTTTCTTTGTCTCCCTATGTTTTCCTCCAACTCCATTTTGTTTCGTAATGTCTAATAGATTCCATGGAATCCATTGATGTTAGATCAATTCATTCTATTCTAATTTTAACTATTACATTAGAATTAATCATATATCTATGAAACATAAGAATAATATAAGGGATAAAAAATAGATATTTTATAGAATTAATTCTTGAATTATATATATTTGTTGTATCACTTGATCTTATGGCCTCTCATCAATCAATCATTGATCCACCATTGGTGGCTGAAACGTTTTAGTATTTTGTTCCATTTTTATCACAGGTAATGATATTTTCCTATAATTTCCATTCTATAGTCTCTATATTGATGCATTTTACCTTGATCTAGTGAATATAATTATAAAAGGTTTATCTAGTTGTTTCATTATTGGATCTTGGGTTTTGTCATTGATTAAAATAAATGTAGAAGTCCATACCATATAAGGACATAATATGATTTTTTGTTTCCCTACATCCTTTGTGAGTATGTTCTTGTTTAGAGATTCATTGATAATAGCCACACTGACTTTCATTGGGTGTAATGTGAATCCATTTCATTGATATTCTTTATATATTTCCTAACTATTTTCTTTATTACAGATGATATATTTCATAGAATGTGGATTTACATATTTTTATTTATTGTTATATTGTTTGTTATACCATACATGTGGTTCTACACATATCTACTGGAATATCCATTTAGGTGTTCTGATTGATCGGTTTCCTTGATGAACATATTCATCTCTATTAAGCATATGTTGATCCAATGATAATCATTAAATTTTTATATATTCTAATGCTCAAAAAACACTATCACTTGTTATATTAATTAATTTATTATTATTGAATTATAAGGATTATATTAATTTGAATATTTAATTATATATACTTATTGTTCCATAGTTATTATATTTTTGATTAATATTTATTTTTTATGTATTCTAGTTGCGTCAATGTGATCCAGAGTCACTATTATTTACCCATCATTTTAATAAACAAATAATGTTTTTGAGAACCTATACTATGGTAATGATATATATATATATATATCATATGAATTTAGTAAATGTACAGATCAATATTCATTCATTAGTGGATAATTATAAATTTTTATAACTGAATATCGTTCAGCAACCCAAATAATTATATAAATAATACATTTTAAACAATATGATTAAATAATATCCATATATATTTCATCCCTATGTTTGTCTTCTTCATAAATTATATATTAATTATGGATTAATTTCCATGATTTTGTAATGGTTTGACTATCGAAAATATATCATTATTGTTTTTTAAAGATAGATTCAATGTACCAAATTCAAGGGATTAAATCATTCCTATTTCTTACAGAAAATAATATATTATTAGGAATTTTATTTCAAATTTATAACCTATTTTGTTTCAAAATAAATGATATCCCTTTATGAAGGGATATATGAGGATCTATTTGACCTGATTCAAACCAAGCATGATTTTAAATACTGAGAGTTTCTACTTATATGATAATGATGATGTCCATAGTATTCCAATGTGATTCAATTTTGATACAAACATGTTTTGATCTATTATTCATTGATATTAAAGTTTGTGTTATTCTTATATCTAGATTATGTGTTTTGATTAATCTTATAAAAAAAATTATTTGAGATAAAATTTTGAAACATACATGTTTATAATATATTATGTGATCACTCTACATTTCATAAGAGAATATATATGCATTCATGAAATTAATGATCATTTTTTTTCATCTATTACTTATTTAATATGATCTACATATATTATTTATTCATATAAAAAAGTGTTAAACCACTATTCCACTATTAAATGTAATCAATTTTCCGAAGTGATGGATATATGTCATCAATTGTGTTGGATTACCATCTTTTTATATTTTTTTATGGAAATTCCAATTCCATATAAATAATTTTAAGGCCATATAAAATCATTTTAGTGAGTTATCAGCATCATAAACATAGTTGTAGACATCCCTGAGAAAATGAACTTCTAGTAAAAATCCAAAAGATCATGTAAAGAGCATTATAGGAGTTGAATAGGTTATTTATTTTCCATGAACCATTGTTCATCATTATGTCATATTATAACCTTTTTTATATTCTACTAATCCACACATCATTGATATATATATAATTAATTGTTTTAAATAAAGTGGGATGATTGTAATTTCAAAAAAATTTGAAGGAAAATTAATCACCCACATCTATTGTATTCATCGTAGTTATTCTAAAACAACCAATGGATTCAATGGCCAGTATATAGAGCATAAATTATTTTTCTATATTACATGGATGGGTTAAGATCATTGAGAATACTAATTTTTATTTATGATATAATACAAGGTGAGTAAAGGTATTATGATCATTATTGTAATTGATAGAAATATAGTTGTTCAAATTAAATAATTTCTATCTATTGGATGATTCAATATATAAGATTTTCTTTGAATGTTTTATAGACTTATCTAATTCATAATGAGGGACCAAAGGTTTCTAGTTCAACTCAAATGAATAATTTTGATATTAATTAATATTCTAGGAATCATATTGTTTTTATATTAGGATCTGAAAAATTCAACTGAGATTCTCTGTATGCTACTACAAATTGGGTGATTAATAGAATTTAAAATTTACTATAGTGAAACTAATAATATTAGATAGTTGAGGAATACCACTACAGAATTAAATATTTTTACTAACATAATTTATTTTTGAGAGTTCATCACTCAAAATAATGGAATGTCAACTAAAATATAAAATAGTGTTTCATCCTTAAAATAAAAAAATTCTTGATCAAAATAAATCTTTATATATTTTTATTTTTTTAATCTAAAAATGGAATGGAATACCATCTATGTGCATATAAACCATTCATATTAAAAATATATTAATTAGGGAGTTGATTGGATCCTTTATAATGCCTTAAGACTACATAAAAGAAGAAGTATAAAATTATATATCAATAAAAATGGAAAATAAGGCCCTCAATGTTTTTATTGATAAATTTATTATTCTAGTCATTCACGATATTGTGATCAACTATGAGATATTTGATGAAAATTTCGAATAATGTATAATAATCGATTAGAAAATCAAAGAGGAATAAATTGATGAGATTTTGTTTAAAATAATATAAAAACAAATATAATTTGATACCAGACTATCCCATGCATAATGCATAAAGGAATAATAGCTATAAAAGAAACTGCATAAAATCTATTATGATTACTTGTAGTGAAATTAAATATTCATTTAAATAATTTTCTATAAACCTTGAATCTCATCATCAAAAACAAAAGGAAATTCTTTGTATTAGATCATGCTAACGACGTAAATTCTACAAATATTCATATTATGATCACATTGTGATTATGAAATTAATAAATACTATTTTAAACATCATCATAAATATGAGTCCTTATAAAAAAATACTAAAATTATATGGTGATATTTTTATTGAAATGGATGGTCTGAAAAAACATATTTCAAATGAAAATTATAATTCATCCAAAAATTCTTATGCATTGCATGAAAATAAAATTATTGAAATATTAGATGAATTTGATACATTAATACAATATTCTAGTATTCCTTTCAAGGGATATAAATAACTAAGTCAAATTCATAGAACAAATAAAATTAAAATTATCATGCATAGAATTGGTAGTAATAGATAACCCCCAAAATTGTGTAGGAATAATTTTCTTCATTTTTCTAAAAGAAAAATCATTCCATTATTTAACTATTTTTCATTACATTATTAATGGAAATTATGTTAATGGGTGTCATTTTAGAACAAAATTTTTTTTTGTTATTAATTTTTTTTATTTAGATGATTTATATACAAATAAATTATAATATTATTCCCCAAATAAAAAAAATACAGAAACCCATATCATTGGTTTCTAAGACTTCTTGACCCAAATGTATATGGGAACCAAAAGACACATTTGTTTTATATCATAGTGGTTTAAAAACATTAACTTCATTTTTATATCAATATGCGGCTCCATGAAAAATATGGATTTTTATTATATTTTTATTTCATATAATTTTAACTATTTTTCAAATATTTACTTTCTTTTAAAGAGGTTCATTATATGAAAGTAAATATCCAAAGAGATATGACTATTTAAATATAATAATCTTATGTTTTATATCTAAAAAATAGTCACTTTTTATGCAAGGGGATATAGACATATAGTGTTGATATCTTTTATTACTACAATATAGATTATTTTAATTCTTAAAAGTGTAACATTTTTACAGTCTATTTTTTATGATTAAAAAACTCATTGAATTAATTTTTTTGAAATCATGATTTCACTATAAAATTATATATTGAAACATGTATTTTGGTTATATTTAATTCTATTGTAAGAAAGTACATTAAATTCATATGGAAAATTAATATATTTCATTTTGTGAAAAATTATTATTATATCATTTTTTATCATTTATAAGATGTAAATGGTTGTTTTAAAATTATTTCAAAATAATTTTTCTTAAAACATTGAATACATTATGTATCTATTCTATGTCATCGAGGTATTTATTTCATAAAAATTAACATGTGTTTAATAAAAATTATTATTGATGGAAGAATTAAATTTCTCGATATATAATTTAATTTATTTCACTACATTTATATTCGTTGAAGAATATGTTACATGGTTTCATAGCTCCTTGGTAATAACTCTGTAAAGGAAGCCTTAATTATGGGGGAGCTTATAATATTTCATGTATTGAGATGTCATATATATATATATATATGAAGGTATATTTATTAAATGTTATGAAAAAATGGAATGATATTTAAATTTTAAATCCATTGTATTCGTTTTTTTTCAATTTTATTTTTTATAATAAGATAATTTAATATCATTAAAATTTTACTTCAGAAATAACTTTTTTGAAAAATTTTATTTTAAACTTTTTAATTGAAAAATGATTAGAAAATAATTTTAGATATAGAAATCAAAATATTATGTTGGAAATATCATAGTAAAACTGGGTTTTCTTTATCTTTTGATACTAAACCCTATTAATCTCACAATACCTCAAAAAACATCCTTCTTATTTCCTCGCTATGTCAAATTTAGATACCATAAATTAATCATAAAAAATAAAAATAAAGAAGAAAAATCTTTTTTGATTCTAAAAGATGCCTTTATGAAATACTAATATTTTAGGTTCTATAATATATTTTATTAAATGGATTTCATTATCTGTGAATAATGATGAGATAATAAAAAACTATAAGCAAGGTATTTATTTTTTATCTTTTTTAACTTTAATGTTTGCGGAACAACATGTGTCCATTTTTGAAGAATCCTAATAGTAGACATTTTAAAAGTAAAAACGAAATTATTGGTTGTGTAAATATTGATGTTCATTCAAATAAATATATTAATGTGAAATGCCGTTTATAAGTTATCAAAATATCCATCAATTGTAGATGAGATATTTTATAGAGATAATTCTCATTTAATTACTATGGAAATAGAAAATAAGTTTAATCTATCAATAATTGAAGTAGTAATCCTACATGAATATATTGAAGGCTATTTTAAGTCATCAGAGAAGATAAAAATTTAGTGCATTTCCAAAATATATCATGAATAACTAGATGAAATGTATCAATGACTAATAATTTTATCATGTATTTAGATTGAATCTTTTTAAATGGAAATAATTGATCAAATGGGAATGATAAAAAAATATTTTATTTGTAGTTTAGATTTCTATTATATCAAATAATTATTATCAAAATGGAAATCTTCTACAAAATAATTTTGATATAATTGAGAAATATATAAATTGAAACCAAAATGATATGAGGATATTATAAGATGAATATATCAGCTTTTAGATATATGAACAGTTATAATTGAACGGGTTTGAACTCTACCATGTAAAATAGAATCTCATATCTCCTTAGTTTTGACTAATATAGTGACTGATATTTTGAACATTTTAAAACAGTAGATCATTGTTAATGGGATGGTCTATAAGAATAAAACATAATTTTAAACTATATATAGTTGAGTTAAATCAGGTTATTATATCGTTTGTTATTCTAGGGTATTTAAATCTTCATCCTCAAAATATAATGAGCCTAAAACTTTTTCTCATCCTACACATTAGTTTTATAAAACTCTTAATCCCAAAATATTTTTCTAATATTGTATGTTTAAAAAAATTTCATTTGTTTTTTCATTATTATTTTATATTTATATTTATCATTCATTTAAATCTAAATATTATTATTTCATGAAAATAAAGTATCAAGGATAATTATTTTAAAAAAATATTTTTACTATATTATATTTGTTGTAATCAATTTCAAAATAAAATTTTGATATCAATAATTGGGGATAAATCTAGATAAACACAACGTATGTTAAAACATTGTTCTTAATCGACTATAGGATAAATATAAGTAAAAATGAAATAATACTGGAAGAAATATATATTTATATTCTACATTAGTTGGGAAGAACGATGATTATTTCTTAATCACTAGAATATATATATTTTTATAATGTTTTATAATATGACTTATGTGTATTGTTCTATGATATTTTTGGTATTTAAAAATTGTGTGTTTTGATTGGAATATGTTGATCCAACAATATTTGTCAAATTTATATGAATTTTGATGATCACAAACCACTATCAAATTTATTTCATTAAAAGTTATTTTACATGAATTTCATGATTATATTTAAATTGCAATTTATTTATCAATAATTATAGACCCTAGTTGTTTATATTTATGTTACACATTTTTTTAAAATGTATTTTGTAGTTCCAATATAATTTGGTATCATTATTCTATTCGATACTTTTTATAATTAATTTTATGTTTTTGGATTTACATTTGGTATGGAATTCTACTTTTTTAAGCTATGTTTGAAAAAGAAGTATGGATCAAGAAGAAAATAATTTTGAGGAACACCTTATTTTAGTAATTAATTTAGGATTTTACATCCCAATTTTTCAAATTGACTACTAGTTTTCAAAAATTATATTGATGATAACCCACATGTTGGTGAACCCAATGGTTTACTAAATCACCATTGAGATTTGAATTATGTATTATTTTATTTTTCTTTTATAATGGTTTAATTATAGAAAATATATTAATAAATATTTTTGAAGACATATTATATGGACCACATTTGATGGATTGAGTAATTATTATTTCTAATGGAATTTAAGGTTTTATTTTGAATTTGAACTCAAATTTTAATAAAAATTTATAAATAAATGATCATATTTTATTAGAAGATATTCCAAACCTTTTAGGATACAATACAATAAAAAAATTTATTAAATACAGAGAGTAAATTATTCATTGATGATGAAAACAACTCTTGTTTTCTTAATAACATCACTTTACATACATAAATGTTTCAATATATTGTGGTTTTATCAATGTTTTGTTTCTGCTACTATATCCATTATTAGTAATTTTTGTATAAAAACGAGGTAATGAATAGTGCTACACATTTGGTGGCATACATGTTTATCATCCAAGGATTGTTTTATGTACTACTCTTTAATGAATAATTAATCATGTTAGAAATTGAAGATTATATTTCTACTATTGTAATTTATTTATGATGACATACATATTTAATTTTCTACTGAAACTATGATATTATAATTAAAGCACATATGTGGTCAGGGAAGGGCTAAATGGTATGAAATTTTAGAATAATAAGGAAATCTAACAAAATGATTTAATAAAAAGATAGTTGACTAGATTTTGTTTTTGGGGTTTTTAATGATTTTCCATAAAATATTTGGTTCCTTCATTTCATTCTAATAATAAATGAAGAAAAACTCCCATATTTCTAATAAAAAACAATTAACTAGCATCTACAGATATTATTTTGTTAAATAATATGATTTAATCAATTTGACATGTGAGTGTGTTAGATTCAATTATTGATATACGGATATATTGGTCCCCTGTAAAAAACCATACGAACCTATAAAATTCATATTTTCTTGATTCAAATTCCTATAATATGATATAGTGGTCCTAAAGAAAAAGGAATGTTAGTGAAAATCATTATTATTCGTGAGAGAGAATTATCATAGAGGAAATAAGGATTTTAATACCACACATAACAATATATCTTCATGTCTTGTTCATTAGTTTTTTTATTCATTCGGACCCTACTCGTATTTGAGAAATTATGATGAAATAATTTCTATTCAGTAGGTATATTTTTAGTTTTTCAATATTTTTAATAGAAATAGTTCATCCCAAAAAATTTTCAATCTTTTTACTCATTATAAAATAATAGGATCCTTAGTGGCTGAGATTATGTAACATTATCTATAGGAAGTGGATCTATACTATATGGTTATCACCGAGTTTGTCATGAGGTTGTCCCATTATAGGATATTTCCAGTCGATGTTTGATGGGGGAATGTTGGATGGTATGATGTATCAGTGGGGATTATCGTTGAATTTTTACAGAGTAGAATTTCTTAATAAATTTTAATTCATGAAATAAACTCATATATACTTGTAAAATTTTCGTAAGAGTGTATATGTGTGTCTTATTGGATTTATACTCACAGACTCATTGGGAATTTTGATGTGCAGAAAGACAACATGATCAGTGATCCGGAGAATAGAAAGGGACTCTTGGTAGGTTCATGAGGAGCCTGGTGCTGGGAAGTGGGACCTATATTTAAAAAATATGTGATTCATTCCCTAGAAGTCTTATTTTATATCATTCCTTGTTTCACCACTATAATATTCAAAATTATCAATGGTGTGGTTTAGGATTAATATTGTATGATATTACATTCCATCTATCACAACTTTAATGTTTACTCTCATTGTATTGTGGTTTGTTTTTTCTTATATTTATATCACTATTTTATAGATGAATGTGATTATTGACGGTTTAATATTACCTTGTCATGTTACACAATAGTTTTTAGTTTCTATCTACCTTTATATAATGATTAATCCATGTGCTTATGTGGAACTTCATCTCAGACCCAATGATTTTGGTTGGGGTTTTACAAAATTGAATGAGATGATCAAGGTCTTCTTTTTCATATTTTTGGGTTATAGTAGAAAAGAGATAAGATGTGTGGAAAATGGGAATGAGCGTGACCATTTTCATAGATAAATCATGTTTGAATTACCTATAATTCAATAGAGATGAAGATTTTGTAATAGTTTAATTGGATATTAGTTCCTTCGTGCATAATGAGTTGGAATATAGGATCACATTTCACACACAAACACACACATATATATATATATTTTTATAGTAATATTTTATGTAATTCCCTAATTTTTTAATAACTATTGATTGATTTATCAATATACAAATTTTTTTACAAATATTTATTCATGATTTATTTAGTTATATTAATGTATTCTATTTTATTCTTTTATATATAGGATTATGAAAAACAGAAAAGTATAGTGATTTATTCATGACACAGAATAAGTACTATGAGGGATATACCATGTATCTGGGTATCTCATAGGATATTCCTTCTTATAGGAATCCCTTACGCGGTCCTAATAAATTATTATATTGTTATCACAAAAACATTGTAATACTCATTTTAAATGATAATTATGTATTTCAGAAAAATAACAACTCATAGATGCCCAAAATATTTTAGGTTTATTAACTCATTATACCACATTTCATATATAATTAGGCACCAGAATACTCTAAAACAAAATTTATAGAGGTTTATAAGGTAATCACATCCTATCAAATAGGATTATAGATAATGGAATCTTATTTGGAATGTGTGTATACAATGATGGTCAAATATTCCAAGGATATTCAGATAAAGTATCTACTAATTTTCGTTGAAAATTAAGTCAAATGGATATTGAGGACTTTATTTAAATATTTTTCTTAATCATCCACAGGGATGAGACATCTAGTGACACAATGGTGAATATGGTGGCATTTATGAATAAGGAACACACCAAGAATTTTAGGGGAATCATAGGCCAAAATGATATATGTGAGGGTCTTATAGGGAGGACGATGATCCTTTCATTTTGGATTTTTTCCTTATATTAGTTATTCCTAATAAAATCATGTTTTTATAGAGTTTTTTATGTTATTAGGTAAATTCACACTCACTCAACTCACATTGAAATGTTTGTAAATTTTCACCCCTTTTCATTTTAAATGCATCTCATAATTTAAGGACATTTATGATAGGCCAAATTCCAATACTCTAATGCTATGTAAGGGTATTTTCCCTAAGGACATAAAATTTGTTACATAATACGATATTTAATTTTGATATGGGTATACAAGAAGAAGGGTTTTTTGTTTTACTCACCTCGTTTTGAAGAATGTGGTGTGTGGATAATGTGGTAAACTTTTGTTAAAATAGTTGAATTTTAGTAGTGATTCTTATCATACTAATGGGGGAGGATAAATAACCATGATCTAAATTTTTTGAATGAAGGATCTTTTTAGGACTTCATTGGTGAATTAATTAAATAATTATCATCGATATGTATGGATGTGTCATCAAAAATTATTTTTTCCTTATGTTCCACATCCTCATTTGAGGAGCTCTGGTCAGGTTCTGGGAAATGTTTTTAGCTACATTCCTAGGAACAATGCATATCATTGACAAAGTAAAATCATGATCTGAATTGGTAGGGACATGTTATCAAGATAGGTAAGATTTATATGAAGGATGAGGTTCATTAATCTAGGGAGTGGGACACTATAAATTTAGAGGTATTGTCTTAATTACCTCTAATTTTTTTTACATTTAATTAAAATAAATGACCTACCAAATCATTCATAAAATCTAATGTTTTTTATGACTGTATTTAGAGGTAAATGTATCTTATGATATATCTCCCATTAAACACTATGAGGAAAGTATATATTTTGACTCTAGTGATGTCCTGAATGTCTCGTAGAAGTTACATGTTATATACATCCATGAGACATCATGATCATAGGTGTATTTAGTTTCATTCTGATCCTCGGAATGGGTTGTTTTATTAGTAATAAAGACCAATTAAATTATTAATGGATACATGTTTACATTTCCATGATAAGTGTGAAATTATTATAATTGATGATGAGTGGTATTTATTTAAAGTAAGGATTAGAGAAAAGTATAGTCAAATTGGAGCTATCATAACACAACTAGGCATGTACATTTTAGCTCAATCTGTTATGGCCTCAAAAATCATCCCACCAGTGGTAAAACCTATGTGATCAGTAAATTGAATATATTAGGAATGTATATACTCATGAGAGATACATTTAATATATTTTGAACATGGGAAAGGGTTATTGAAAGGGATAATAAGTACATTTCCATCACAACATGATAAATAATGACAAAATGGATAAATTTTAAAAGGGAATACCTTTCCATTAAGTTAGAATATCATAAAAATATTATATAGATAAATTCATTTGAATACCTTCTACCAATATAAAAAATAATAAATTCCACCAATGATAGTTAACACGACATTTCTATTAACTCTAGGTTTTAATGATGTTCTACTAAAAGGTTCTGTCTAAATATTTTATTTCCTAAGATATAATAGTTCCAAATAGTTTTTTATTAATTATATTCACCATAAATATTTGTTTTTTTTACTTATTATAGGGATTTTTAAGGATACAATCGAATGATTGGGTGAACATTATTTTTTCACTAAACTGGACTATTGGAAATTATTTATCTTACACCCCTTTTAAATATATTGAACAAGATATCTCTATAACCTCAGCATTTTAATAGTTATCTTAGTGAATTTTTTTTCCATTCATGATATTATGTAATAAAACCCAACTATATATCCAGATCAAACTGATGACATAACTAGAACATTGATGTAAACCTCAGAACCTATTTTAAAATAGTATAATGTGATACTCCCTGAATCATTTAAACATTGTTAATATATATTTTAGATAGCAGCTAATGATAGAAACAAAAATTAATAGTATGAAAGTGTGCCATTTTTTTGGTGTTCAACTACAACACAAATTGCATTATCAACTTTAGATGATTTAGGGTGTGGAACAACAGAATCAATGTTGATTTTTCTAAAAATCCATTCTTGTATATTTTTGGTTGTGTCATCCACATAGACGTATATGTATCATCCATAAAAAACTCACATATAATGAATTGGTATATATATATATACTATATGTTATCAATTTTCATGTTCTCCCACCAGCAATATAGTTTTTGATATCAACAAATCATCATAGTTCAGGGAAAAATAGATAATCATGAACAATGATATTTAACAAATATATATATCAAATATTGTATGGATGAAACTCATATATGGTTCTAGAACCTTATAATTCTATAATCATTAAGGATAAACTCACAAATTTTTTTTGAAGTTCTTCTTTAGTTACACATTTTTTAATATTGCTATTTATTCATACAATAGATATATGATTGAGTTATCATTGGATCTAGACAAAACATATCCTCATCCATTATGATTTATAGATTTATCCCAATAAAATGTAGATATATTGTTATTTTTGTGAACAATATCAATGATAATCATGATTTATTTTATCGACACAAAGGATCATCCATCGTTTCAACATTCTTAGTGTGGTAATGTATTAAGTTGTAAAATTCCTTAATCAATTCTGACCATCTTCTGTCATGCATGTTCGACTCAATTATAGTGAATATATGCATTGTGAATTCATTATTATTACATATATTCCACAATAATCAATAGATATAACTAATCCATATAATTAATATAATTATTAAAATTGCTAACTCTGAATCACAGTTTGTGTATTTTTAATATTGATCACTCCATTAGTGGGAGGAATAAGGTATCACCATAGAATTATAAAGGTATAGATACCCCTAATCTATTATTTTATTAAATACAATAGATAAAAATACATAATCAAATTTAGGGTAATATAAAAACATGTGAACTAGTTAACCTTCTCAATAGTTCCATAATAATATATTCACATTCATCTACTAATATTATAATCTCCAATTATAAGTTAACATGGTGAGTGGATTATATATCCTTGAGAAACGGTCAACAACACATCAATAATTTAAACGAAAACAAAGAAAACTAAATTCTCAATCATAATGGTTGGTCTTAAAAGACGTTTATAAACTTATATCTTTAATTGATCCACTAACATAACTTCCACTGAAATTATATAAGAAAAATCTGATATTATTTCTTAAAAAAATATACACATTAGTTTTTTCATTCAAAATATCCTTCAATAGGGACTATTGTAAAATACTCAATTAGTATTCTATATCAACATTTATATTAATAAATATTAGGATATCATATATAAATACTATCAAAAACTAATCAATGTAATCCTTAAACACACTACTCATAAAATCATTGATGATTGTGGGGAATTAATAAGTTCAAATAAGATCACTATAAATTTATAATTACTCTACCATTGAAGAAAATATTGTGTACATTCTCCTTATTAAACATAAATTGATGATATTGAGAATGATGTTCAAAATTCAAAAAATATTGAAATCATTATAGGTGATCAAACATTTCATAAATATGGGGTAAAAGATACTGGTTAGTAATGGCAATTTACTCAAGTCCTTGATTATCAAGGCATAGTCACGTTGGAAAAATATTATTCCTATCTAAAATAAATGGGGTACCCCAAGGTGATAAACATTACTAAATGATTACCTAGTAAGGATTTTTAGGGGATTATTATTCAATTTTTCAAACTCAATTGAGGGTATTTTTTATAGAGAATTTGAAATTATTGTATCACCTTGTATGATTTCTATTGAAAACTCAACTCCCCTATTTTTTGTTTATGATTATAAAATTTTTCTTGGGAGACATAAATAATATCTCTTACAATAATAATACATATGATGATGTGTTTTTTCCAATATATATGAGATACAAACTCCTAACAAATATGAATAATGACCTAAATAATGGTTATAATGTTCATTAGATGTTATTATTTATCATCACAATATTATAAGATCAATGGTTGGTTTGGAATATCAATCATGACGTTAATTGATTAGAAATCGATGTGGGATTTGCCTAATAAGCGATGATACATGGCTAAGAGAACATCAATTTACACTAGTGCGATAAAATTATGATTTGTAGGATCCCATTCCCAACAACATCATCCCAAAATGAATCATAAAATCAAGATATAATTTTTATATAGATAGAGGATTTTAGTTCTAAAACATAATCCAGTTATTGAGTTTAGGAAGTAAAATACTTGGAGACATTTCATAATATAAAGAAATTCATATAACAATGATAGAAAATGGAACTCAATAATTATGTTTACAAATTACCCAATCAACTTCATCGTTTTATATTCAATTCCATACAAAAATAAAAATAGTTAGAATGATGATCAAGAATCCTCGACCAGAGTGATAAATAATGAAAAACCATTCATATGTGGTCTAAATTAAGAAAATTTATTTAAAATCTGTGACACCATAGTTCTATTATAGGTCATCCATGATCATTATCTATTATAATAAATCGTATTAGTTCATAATGAAAATGATAATTGACCTTGGATTGTCGCCCATGAGTTTCAAATGAGGATCAGAGTACGGGAACTGTCATCATGAACTATAATAATGATTGAGAAATACACAACCAACTATTTTCTAGGTTTCACCCCAAGAAGAATCATTTTTAAATACACTTCCATATATATTATACTTAAATGAACATATTTATATAAAATCCAAGTAATATCTTCTATGAAAAAACTTTTTGATGTTACCCTTAATGTAGATTTATCACCTAGGATTCTAATAATGTTAACTCATCACAATCTGTTAATATTAACTAATCTATTATTTAATACCATACATAGTAAACCATAATTTTCATATTTTAATATTACATATTATTATATAAATATTCGTCACATAAAATTTTTACCCATGATAGATTCACATCGGTTTATATTCATTGGTGACTCTATGAAAAATATATTTTATTCTTAATGGATATTCAATATATACCGCAATGATCTTCCCATGTAGTACTCTTCTTAAATTTACCCAAAATCAATCCTTTATTCATAAACATGGGATAGAAAACATATAAAAGGTTGATATTAGATAGTAATTAAATGTAATAATGGGATATATCAATAATCATTTAAGAATATCCTTGTCACAAATAATATGATAATAATATATTTCCAATCAATTAATATATCTGATATATATGTCCTGGAATAAATCATGGATTTTTATAAGAAAACATTCATAAAAATATCAATGATTAAGATCCCTGAAAACAAAAAATGGTCATAATATCATGTTATACATTTGCGCAATGAAGTCTTGAATAATTACAATAAGGGATATATTATGTCCAGGATATACATAGAGACAATCCAATCATGTAAGTAATGATATAACAGCATTTATACCTTGTTTGTGATTAGGATATCCTCTATAATAACTTCAATATAGTTTGAATAATTCTCTCATTTACCCTGTCATTTCAGTTTTGGGATAGAATCTTTTGTGCCCTTTAATCTAAAAGAAGATTAATCTACACCCAATATAATGGTGGGATTTACAAAACTATGTACACCCATCAACTATTCATAAATAAATTCTATTTTTTGTTTCAAGATCATAAAATCATTCATCATAATATATATCATAGAAAAAAAATTGGATTAAATATATATTTATTTATCACAATCATAAAACATATATAGAATGAATGTGAATGATATATTTGGATCATGTACCCAATACTAATTATGTAACAAAAAATGATATCAACATATATGAAAATCACATTAAAATATCACTTGGATTATTTCTACGGAAAAATAACCTTGTAATCTTGAAATAATTTATATAGATTCTATGCACATCCATCATATCATAGAAAATATATTATTTTTAAATGAAAATTAAAAAATATAGATAATTCCTCAATACATCTAATAGTCAAAAGTATAATAAATTATGTTCCATTCAGGTATATTAAAATCATTATTCTATTCACTTTCTCAATAAAAGTAAAAAAATTTCCCAATCAAAAAGTTACAGGTGTATTACATTTAAAAAAAATTATAAAAATTCACTAATGGTAGAAAATTAATAAAATTATCAAAAGATAGTTTCAAAAATATTATTTAAAACATTTTTATAATTCATTGAATTGGAAGAAAAAAGATATTCAACTAATGAGAGAAATAATGATGTCTTTCCTTAAATATATTAATTATATATCATGATTATATAATGTGAACAAAATTAAATAGAAAAACTTAATTTTCCATTAATAAATAAATTAAAATTAATTTCATTACAATTTTTTTTGTTTTATCTTGATATTTCTTTATCATATATTTAATTATATACAATACGATTAAATAACGAGTCAATTACATAAAACCATTGCATATTTATTAACATTTTAATTTTATAACCCATAAAAAATATATTCAAATATAAAATTAAATAACATGAATATAAAGATATTTGAAATATAAATTTTCAATGGGAAGAATGAAAACATCATACGTTAATATAAGTGTATACCACAATTTATGTCTCAAAAGAGACAATTTGAGTTAATAATCCATTACATAAGGAAGGATTCGCATCAACGTTGAACTGAACTCCTTTTGAAAAAATTTATATTTACTATACATATGTCCCATAGCCATGAAGAAATTTTATAAAGTCATATATGATCAATTTTTATAATTCTATATCTAATTTGAAAATAATTCTAAATTAACTTCATTTTTCTTAGTGTTAACTATTTTTTCTCATGAAAAATTCTTATTCGTACTTACAAAACTTATACATTGATTACATTTTCCAAATTTACATATTTTTATCCATGGTATAAATATCAAATATGTTAAATACATAATGATCAGTCCATATATACAAGATATTGAAAAATGAATTCCACTGATCATAGATATGGTATTTCGCACATATAAAGAAAAACTATTTTGACTATTTAATGGACGGAATAAAATAAATTTATATAATAATTCACCTCAATATAATCATTATTATAGAATAAATATTTTATATGATCATTAAATATAAAATTATTAACATTCCTATAATGAAATGGGAAAAATGAATCGAATTGATATATGAAGGTGGTAGTCTACACATTTGCACAAGTAACATTATAATTTTCCTACAGATGGGAATCTGGGAAAAATTACTTGTACATATCATTGTAAAATATCACATATTTTTATCTAAATATTTACTACATAACATATTTGTCAACAAAAATTCAAATTGGTCAAGTGCCTTTGGAAACATTGACATCTTAAAGACATGTCTATAAAATATCTAAATCATCCCCAACTATGTACATAATAACTAGAACCCCTTATAAACATATCATATGTAATATTAATCTCTATGAAATGGGGAAATGATATATATAAAAGGGTGATCTCAGATTCCAAATATTGGTAAAAAAAGAAGATATCAATGTAACTGTTGGCTTTTGGTGAATATGATTTTATGAGAACATGATATTTTCATTTCGAAATCATATTCCTTATATCATATATCATAATCTAGATTTGGGTACTCTATCACTGTATTTCATAATACATTAATCATGAAGGAAAAAAACATGGTAGATGAGAACAAATATTAGAATATTACAAAATTTTGTGGAAAAAACAAAACCTTATAAGAAACATACCTTTGTAGTAACATAATATTAAAAATACTATCATATTTTAATGGTTTCACTCCCCAACAATCATTATAGTCATGGTTCACTCCCACAAATATCATTGTGGAATGATTCCCCTAAAAAATATGGTTCACTCGCCATTCTCGTATTATTTATCCTATGATATATCAATATTTAAACAACGTATTTAATTGGTATATAGGGCACACCCATACTATTATCAAACTCATATATATATATTTATTCCACAAACTCATAAATCACTCTCATATATTAGCCCATTAAAAGAGATCAATTCCATAATAATTTCATCATAGCATTACATGATTAATAGGAATTGGTTTCACATATAATTTATCATAAGCATAAAACACATTGAAAAAATTAATGATGTTACCATTGGAAAATATCCTCATTAAATAAAATGTTAAATCTAATTTTTTTATCTTTTATGAGTAAAAATATCATTAAATCATTCTCCAGGATAATAAACATTGATTTTTGAAATCAATTCATTTAAATATAAATATTTCAATCATATTATGATAAAATTAAATTAAAATAAAAACAATATAATATAAATTATTCTAAAAAACACATATAGATTATGAAAGAAGAAAATTCCATTCATTTCATATAATTGAGATTAACATATTTCATTTATAATTTTTTAAAAAAATCAAAAATAACATCTTTTAGAAAAATAATAAAATATAAATTTTTAATCCTTACCCAAAATTAAATGTTAGGTAAAAACTAAATAAATAAATCATAATATAATATTATGAAACATCTGTAAAACATTTTTGGAAAACTGATATATAAAAGAAAATATATTTTCGACCTATGAGATAAATAAAATATATTTTCCTTAAAATATATTTTTATTCATGAGAGATAATAATGATAATAAAATGAAAAGAAATCATTGAACTTAAATAAATAAAAAGTGTATAACAAATTAATATTTTTCTATAGAGTTGGATCATAATATTTCATCATCAGAAAAAATATCATAAACATTACATACACATAATTAGATTATAACATAAAACTATCATCACTTGGGAAATTATTGATTTATAAGGCCAATGAAAAAAACATATATCTATTGATTAATAAAACACCAGAATACTCATAATAATCACCATTAATGAAATTTATTTCAATTATATAAACAACATAAATGAAACAAGTTGTATATAAGGAAAGTGTTCGATAGAAATAAATGAGAGATTAAAATATCGTGTATTATGTATGACTTTCTTCTTATGAATTGGAACCTATTGTATAATAAATATATATTTTTTATACAAATATTAAAATAATTCAACTATATACAAACATATATAATTTTATTAAAACCATTTATCAATTTTTTTTACACTCTATTAAAAATATAATTGAGGGTGATATATGCTTAAATTTTCACATGTGTTTTGATTTTCTAGTTGTATTCCATGTCTAATGATCATGGTTAAATCATATCTATAATATAAAAAATGATTTCAATATTATTCATATTCATAATATAATTTTTTATAAGTAATTTACAAATTCAATGAAAGAAAACTGAAATACACATTTCATGAAGAAAATATGCCATACACACACATGAATATTGATTCATTTTTTATGGATTAAAAAAATAAAGATAAAGAATAAATAACCATTAAAAATAAATATTCTCTTAGATATATCAAACGATTTCATTAAATCCATATTTATTACCATACATGAAATACATAAATGGAAATCGAATCACGTCACTACGTTGAGGTGGTAGTCTACACTTACACACGATAGACTTTTTTTTATTTCTATTGGGTTGGAAGAAATGAATGTATATATGATATAAATGTAAAATTTTGTTTCTTATGTCATAATTATGATACATAAACATTATTATAATCATGAAATCCTCCCATAATATATTTCTATGAGAAATTAATTATATCATTAAGTGGAGAGGATAAGTCGTATGTATTAATGATTGATATTTTCAGAACACATTAAATAGAAAGAGGTTTATTAATGTTGGATTCAAAATAATAATAATAATATTTCATAATATTTATTCCACACAATTAATTACTTAATGGGAAATATATTAAATTTATAGGATATGAAATAATGTTTAATAAGAAAGTGTTTCATTAAGGAGATTACATCAACTTTAAAATAATTATCTTTGATATCCTACCATGGGCGTTATGGTAAAAATATTAGAATGAAAAAAATATCTATAATGAGGAACTGTAAGAATAGAAAATAAAGACTATGACTTTGGTTATATATAATTCTCTATGTGGTGTGAATAATAGAAATTACGCGTTTCCTTTTTTAAGTTAGTGGAAGAAACACTTTGAAATTAATAAAATATTAATTTAATATAAATTAATTTTGATGTAGAAATTTCTATTGATTGATAATATTTGATGATAATATGTGGGTCACTAGACATACTCTAAAAATATATACTTTGGACAATTTTGGATCTAAAAAATATGCATATATGTTTATCTAAAACACTTAATAACCCTTCCGATAAATACAGTAATATTAATGTCTTCATCAAATTATGTTTCAATAATGTCATATTAAATGAAAATCATTAATTAAATAGGACATGGATGATATTTAAAACCACATCATACAAATTTGGATGTATATATATTATTTTTATAGTTTTTATATAAATGAATAAATTTTTATTTATTATAAAATATCATTAATATCAAATTTTATGTAATTCATTTAATATAAAATTAAATAAATCTAGAGTAAGGGTTATTTGGAATATAATTTTTTAAAACCTGCGTAATATTTAATATATATCTATGAAATGCATTATAAATCTTAAATAATTAAAATTATATCAATATTCATATTTTTATATCTTTATTTTAGTAAATTGAATAAATACATTATTATCCTTGAATAAGAATTTATTGTTATTTTCTAATTTCAAAGTAATTGAAATAAATTTTATAATGAAAAAACATTATTAATATAAATATAATTAAATATATATATATATATATATATTAATATATTTTTTCATTATGTGTACTTATATTTGATATTTTAATGTCTGAGAGTGACATGTTCTCCCATTCTTCCCCATAAATTTTAAATAGCTCATTTTCAGGGGAAAGCACCCATAAAAAATTCTATTTTTCATATAACTCAATTATTATCAAATTTTATACATACATTTATAATTATTATGAATAATTGTGGAATTATCATATAGATAAAACATTGATTAAACTAAATTACCCTTTATAGAGGTGATAATTTTTACCAAGTTTCCAATTAATATTGTGAAAAAATAAAATGAGAATTTTCCTGATGCTTTCTACTGGGGATCCCCACACGAGTGATTTGTCTTTTGCTGATGGTTGCAATGATGCCCCATATTCCAGCTAGCAATGGTTGGTGACATGCACCAATTTTCAGATGATGTTTTCTCATTGATCGAAATAGGACGATGGGATGTCGATTCATCCTTCCATGGATTCATCCTCTGAAATCATTTCCATGTTTGGGTCTCCCTTGTAGATAAATACATTTTCTCGGATAATTGATCTTCGTTCCATCTCGTTGTGGATGATATATAATTAAAATAATTTTTTTAAAAAAATCCAAGGGGCCATGTCTGGGTAGCAACCTTCAATCAATGGAGTAGTCAGGATGTGGCATCTGTGGAATATCTTTATAATGGAACACTGAAACACAAGTATTCATCCACTTTAGAGGGATTTAAAGTGTCTAGAAACCTAAGGCTTCCTACGGTGATCATGTGGAATTATATGTCAGATCCATGTCTCTGAGATTTTCTTTAGCTTCCCATGTTTCACATGGGGCATGCCGCGAGTTTATCCTCTTGCTTAGATGAATCTGACTACTCAGACCACTAGTGAGAGTGGATGATGGGGGTAAATCCCAAAGAGGGACAACCTAGAAGGTATACCATATGGATGGATAAAAAGGCCCAATGACCATGGATTATGTGTGTCACATCCAAAAAATGTAAGGATTAAAAATGTATAGGATGATGTTGACAACAAAGTGGGAATATCAGAGATAGTTTTTCCCAAGAAGGGGGAACCAATGTTTTCCATTGGTAATGATTGAACCTCATAGTGGCATCCTATATAACCTATGTAAAAGATAGGGATCAAATCCCACATAGTTCAAAAGGGTGTCTTAGGGAATTCAATTGACTAGTGTCCCATCGCAAGAGGGTCACTCATTTTTGGATGGATATGGTGTGTAGTGTTAATGTATGGTCAGAGGCCCATAAGAATGGTGTGATCCCACCCAGATGTGGTGGACCACATAGAAATTAGGATGGATGATGGATGGATGAATGAATTGGGATTTTAATGAGATGGAACAGATGTGACGATGAATGTAGTGTGGTGTTTAACCATCCGGGCGGTTTCCTATGTATCCCCATGGATGGGAATAATTGTCCATGTAGTTTATAGGGGAAATATGAAACTTGAGGAGCTGGTACAAGTGAATTGAACCCATGGATGGGGACCAAAAGGATGTAGAACTTCCAGGCTGAGGAATTATCGCCTGGAAATACAAATGATCAATGGAAAAACAATGATTGGAAATGCATGATAGGCCTGAACTTCTTGGGGGATTTTTACTTATCATCGTGGTAGGGAATAAATTTTCATATTGTTTAGGATGGGTCATATAATAGGGGTGTAAAAAAATGATAGGGAACCAGAAAAATGTCGAGGAATTTGCCTGGTTAGCTCCCCATCGCAAGAGGGTCAATAAACGATGTAGGAGTGTGGGATGTGTGAGGATAGTGTTGGTTCATATTCCCAAAAATATGGGACAGGTGGTTGGTGTGTACAAAAATTACAACAACCCCTCAACATGGTAGGGATTACTCATGGTTATTATCCCATATGAATGGATAATAACAGCTCAGGAAGTAGGATCTGAATGATGTGTCCCAAAAAATGATGATGTCACATCTAGATGGTATGTCCCTGGGATGGAGAACTAGGATTTACCATTGATCAGGGTTGAACCTTTATGAGGTACCTTATATACCATGTGTAGAATAAATGGATCAAAACACATGTTGTTTGGAGGGTGTAGGTCAATATAATGTATAATTAAAGTGAACCGATGTGAAGTGGTCGGGGCACATGAATGCTAGGAAGTGATTGGATTGAACCTTGATTGTGATTCCTACGTACCCTATTTAGTGATTAGGGATCAAATTCCACGTAGTTATAGGGGGTATATAGTTTAATGTCATAAAGGATGAGGGTCATTGGTCCTACACTTGGTTAATGGACTTAAGAAATTCGGGGGGTTATGCATGGTTAACAACTAGAGATGGCATCATGGTCGCTGCATCCTCAAAGCCCTCCGGAGTCATGCTCTGTGTGAGAAAAAAGATGTTGTGTTGAAAAAGAAGATTGTGTCGTGAACAATGTGGCCACGTGGAATGGTCATGAATGGGACATACTCATGGATGGAATCTTGAGATGGGTGACCCAATGTACATAAAATATATGGCCATCATACAAGGAACACCCTATCAAGGTGTGTCAGGGCATACGTGGAGACAACCCAAGAAACACATGGACACAAAGAAAAATTCAAAGGGAAAGGCATTTTGAAATTGTGGGATTTGAAATGGCTCCTAGTCACATCCCCTCTTTGGTCCACTATGAAAATTCACACATGCGATGATTATAGCATACCATTTTATGTTGAGGAAGATGGGTGCTATGTAGTTTAACATCCTATATCTCAGATGATGGGTACTCATTCCTCACCCATTGGACATACAAAACATGTACTAACCTGTACATGGGGAGGGGAACATGAAATGAATTCTACGTATTAATGTGTTGGAGGAGTGCCCAATGAATGGTTTCATATTCGTGTGGCTATGATAGGAAGCAATATCTATTAGCCTGCCCATGAAAAGAATCATAAGTAAGGACAACACAACATGAAGCACCACTCGAGGTAACTTGAATTCACTTCGTACAAGCCATGAGAGCCACATAGGGGAGGAGTTCATAATTTATGACTCCTTTCAATGAATTGATTCATGAATCTCTCATTCATGGTGAGATAAGGGGCTTCGCAAGGAAATTTGATTTACAAATCATGGGGAAAAAGGGTCTCCATGAAGGGAGGTTCATTGCGAAGCATGATGAACCAGCTAAGGCATGGGGTTTACATGTTCATGGAGGTGCTTTATAAAGTCTAAATACATAGTGAATTCCCAAATGACCAAAAGGGACTGCTACATTTGTGAGGGCCAACAAGCTTCATGAAGGGAATCCCCACTTGATTTTATGAGAAATAAAATCAAATGGAAATCATGTTCTCAATTCTTGGATACCTTGGGCGATGTATTTTCCTTGCTAGTTCAAAAAGAAAATGAAGCTTCATGAATCCAGAGATTACAAGAACATATGTTAGGGTATCAATAAACTGAATGGGGGGGGGGGTTGAGAAGTATATTTATATTCCCCATAAATCATTATTCTCGTAGGTTATTCTACAGAGAAAAATAAACATCATGATTGGGAGGAAGCTCTGTTATTGACCAAGAGCCCTCCATTATTCCTCAACAGTAGTCATGGTGTATGTCAGAGTCACGATGGCCTTCTTCAGTCAATTATGGTATTCATTCTAGATCCCTTTCTACAAGATTCACTCCATTCGTGGTGATGATGGGGCATCATGCTGCCCAAAAATTCACCCCTCCCAGTCAGAATAAGAATTAATGGGAAAATGAGGGTCATATTTTGTGGGTTGATCACCAAAAATATAGGCTTAGGAATTAGGATCTCGATGATGACGTGCAGTGGATGGGGGAGTTTACCGTGATCTACATAGCAGGAGAGTGCATCGCAATTCTAAAAGGGCCATGACCAATAAATTCAATACAAGGGGCCTTCTTTGTATGAATCTATATTTACGAACTTGTTCTTGAGCTCTCGAATCGTGATGATCCAATACATCCATGAAAAATCATTGTGAATTGGGTCCATAGATCAGTGATCCAAGAATGCGACTCATTAAACAAGTTCACCTTGATCCTGTATTTCTCTATAAAACACACTTGGGCTTTCAGGGCTTCGTGATCATGCGGTTCACGAATCATTATTTATGAACATACTCTATGAACATGCCCCATGATTTTAATAGAAAAATGCCATAATTTTGAAATAAGTAGTCAATACATAAATTTATATGGAGGTTCTTGTTGATTCTGCTCGAAGAAAAGATTTGACTAATAGTCCCGAGATTGGATAATGTGTGCGGATTCACTCGGATCTCGAGTCTCTAGTGGGGATGTTGACAAAACAGAATAATGAATACCCAATCTATAAGAGATTATCATTTTATGGCTTCTATTTGAGGTCTAATTTCTTCATCCTAGAAGATAGTAGGGTAAAACCCACATACTATTTCAGGGGCACACAATGCCAATATCATTGAATCAGGGCTGCCAATGGCCTTACCAATATGGATTATATGCATGTCACTACCAACTATCTCTACATCCTTGCAAAAAAAATTTACGACAAAGCATTAAAATCAGAATAATATCCACCATAATAACGCATGTTTATCAATGTGTTCTTAGAGAACATGGAGAAACAATTGAATAATTGTTGGTACCTACACCAGGGAGGCAACATCATAGAAGAATAGGCTAGGCCTACCCAGTCTGTGCATCTTGAGACAACTTCAGGGACAATTTACAGTTAGTGGTTTGTATGAAGTTATGTGGAATTGTCAATTTCACATCTGCTAACCGAAGAACATAATGACATAGTTTCTATATAGGATGTCTTTGAGGAAAAATACATTCTATTATCATCATGGGGAAGTCAACATTGGACTTTAGGACCTCCACTATATTTTAGGGATACCAATTCAAGGGGATATGTACGATGAGTTCCACCCCAAGGATAACACATGGGAGGATACTCAGTAGAAGTTGGGGATGGAAAATCTGATGATGGTTGTGGTGTTAGAAGATTATAAGAAGTTGGTGAGGGATGTCCACTTCGTATTATTATTAAAAAGTTTCATTAATTTCCCAGCAAAGCATCTTGTTTTAGGAAAGGAGGCACATATGAAACTTCCAATGAGGCACCCTACCCATCCAAGGGGGGAAAATGCAACATGGAACGTTCATACTAAAGAACGTTGGAAGATTTCCAGTTGAAGTTATGGGGGGGTTATATAAAAAACAATTGGTTATGATGTTTGGGTTCAAATCTACACTCATTTGAGTATATATGCTTACAATCGATGATGCACACATGGGTTTTGGGTCAAGAACATTTATCATGGAGTCCATTTTGGATATGGGGAATCACATAAACCTCATGATCCTAGAATTGGTTAAAATATACTGGGTGTTCTGGAATATTGGTGAGGGGAATAAGCCACAAAAGTTATATGAACCATTCCACTTCTTGTACGACCATATAGCATAAAACAAGAGGTTATGAAAATATCCAATCCCCATTTCCCCTCAATTATAAATTGTTCCCTCCATTAAGAATTAATTGGGAAGCTTCTTGACAAAGCTGACTTCAGCAGCGGTGCTGAACAAAATTTGGAGGGTGAAAAAATTATAAATCCATGCATTTACACTATTAATTGGTGTATTTAATGATGGATGTCTTGTGATTGAGGAGAATAAAAAATATCCCAGGAACATTCTAGGTGGATTTCTAATGGAGTGGGTAGATCACGAACCTTTCTGAGAGCCATATACCACACATTACATTGTCAGGCAAGTAAGCATGGACAATAGAGGTTCGTCTAGGAATGTAAGATTTCACCCTAGTTTGTCAGACCCTTCGAGTTATTGAGGCATGTCAGCAATGTGGCCTATAATCTGGTGCTACCACTGCCGCTACTTATGATGTGCGATGTGTTCCATGTTCCTCATCTCCATCATTATCTACAAGATGATTCACACATCCTCGATTGGGGGGCCTTAGATATCGGGGGCGATGTGATATTTGTAGAGAGAATAGCGACGATCATGGATCGTGATGAGAATGTGATTCGTGGATGAACCATTCCTTTGGTTCATGTGTTATATAGGCATGGTGGGATGGAAGAGATTTCCTTGGAATGAGAAAAATAGATGTACACCTAGTACCAAGATTTGTTTTGAGTTTTGTTATGTTTTGTTTTTTACATTTTTGGGATGTAGTGTTTGACCTTATTAACAATGAAGTGGATTGTTTCCCTTGTTCTTGGGATGTGTGTGAAGAGTCTTGAGCATGGAGAGGGGAGAACCTAATCCCTAATCAAGATACCTTAAAGTGGATGCGGTTAAACCTGTGCAAGAGATTTTGTGCCACCTAAAGTGGATAATATCTTTACATGGTGGAAGGGACTCATTAATCCATATGTTAGTTGGTATGAACATTAAATGTTCATATGGATTCATTAGGGAGAGGTGTTTCTAGATGTCGAGGAGGTTTACTCAGGAAATGTATCTTCTGAGGTGGTTGTTCTGACCCCTCTCTTTTCTTCGGGTCTAGTTTTACTTCTTGAGGGAGAGATTTTTTGAGAGGGATCTGATGTAATGGCATGAATAATTACTCATTAAGGAGTTTCCAAAATACTCGGTTCTAAAAATGGGTCCACAGAAATGGTGTCAGTGGTAACCATCGCACACCAAAATGGTGTCATAGCTTACGGTGTCCCACCGAACTGATGACACTATGACGGTGGCACCGTAACAGTGGCACCATCATGGTCACACACCAAAAAGTTGGCACCGATAACTGTGGAACCATGAGGGTAGCACCATTACATTCACACCATAATGTTCTCACCTTCATGGTCACACGCCAAAACAGTGGCATGGATTACAGTGGCACCATGACCATGGAACTACTTACGGTGTGTCACCAAATGGTGTCCAACCCTTGTTTCTTTTTCCAAGTCAGCTCTTCAATGTATCTTTTTACATAAAAGTATTAATATACACCCTTTAAATTAAAATAAAATTCCCCAAATGATATATAAAATCCACCATGATCCAGGAGACCCTAGACATACCAAAACGTGTATCATTTTCCTCGATGCCGAACTCTTTTCCCGAACATTCTAGTTCCTCTACTGTTATGAATTTTCCACAAATTAATGGAAATACATTAATGCACAGCTATTATGGAAACCTCTCCAAGGAGAATTATTAAATAGATATTAATTCCAACTAGTCTAACCAACCAAAAATGTGGTGAAACCATGATCTATTTTTAAAATAATTCAATATTTTATATTCTATAACTCTAGGAGGTCCTCCATTTATCGCACAAGATTCATTCTTCTTCTTATCGGATAGTCTCTTTCTTTCCTCAGTGATTTTGGAGTCCCCCTTCATGAGGATAGTGGTGTACCTATACTGGAATCTTTCTTTCTCTCACATGGAGTCCACGAAGTTCCTCCACATCAAGTCATGCATCCCCAGTTCATGGTGAATGGAGAAAAACATAAATCATTGATGATCCAAGTAGGGTTCATCCTTCTTCTATCTTTGTTGTGTATCATGCAGGGAGGGTATACTAATGATTCTAAAGGGAAGGATGAATCCAAACATTAACGGGCATAATAAACCAACTTTTAAAGAATGAATGGGGGTGTTAGATGTTGTTTTTGTACTCCATCACCCTTTCTTATATATTGTGAATTGTATGGGGTTCTTTCCACTGAAAATCATTGATGTTGGTTGAATTTCCTTGGGCACTAATGGACCCATATCTTCTGTAATTATTGGATGGTTGTAACATGATAATTGGTTATTCATGTAAGATTGGTTGACTTAACGGATGTCCAGTGAACACGAATCCTTGTGTGATCACCCCTGTTAACCAAATGGAAAATAAGGAACTCAATGAATGGTGTGTTTTCATCATGAAATCTCCTTTCTCTATCTTGGTAATATGTGTGGTTGTTCTTCTTGATTCATGTGGTTCGACATGGATGAGGATGGGATCCCCTATTGTGGCGCATTCTTGGTTTTATGTATCTAAAGCCATGTGGGGCCGTATGGTGGGTCTTTGTTTGGTTATAGTACATTGAGGGATCTCAAAGATCACTAAATGTTGTTGTGAATTATAAGTGAACTGGGTGTGAATTCTTAAATTTCTTCTGAATGTGTTTCTTTAATTTGGCTTATGGATATGCCTATTAGTTTCCTGGTAGTGAAGAATTATTTAACATAAATCACTTGAATATGAATACAATAATTGATTCTATGTGGAATTGTTTTCTGGGAATGGATTGGTACATGGTTGTAGTTGTTGTGCTTTTTCTGAATGAATATTAACAAGGGTGTTTGTGTATGGGATAGTCAGCGATACCATAGGATGGGATGTGTGTTTGTTTACCTATATGTATAATTTAGTTCTTATTTTTCTTATTCAAACCCCACCCAATATAAACACGTCATGTTGAACACCCACATTTCATGGGGAAGGGTGTTTTTTCCCACACTACATTGATTGGCTGGTTATTAGCTCATTTTTATCCATTTCCCTAGTAACCCAAGTCTCTTTGTGTAGGCTGTGATAGCATGAGGTTTATTATAGACAAATATTCTTTGGGAAGGGTATGTTGTGGTAGTTGGCCCAGGTTTGTGGTGGTAGGATGTTTTCCAAGTGTCATCGGGATATGGCCTAGGTGTTTTCCGGCATGGTAGCAGTTGTACAGGCCCAGGTCTCTTCAGGTATGGTTTCCTATTGTTGTAGCCCATGTGTTTGAGTGTGGGATGTGTGGTTGTTGTATCCTTGGTGTCTACAGGTAGGGTATAGTCGTGGGACTGCGATGAAAATGGTGGGGAAGGTCGGATGCGTAGGATGACTCCAATAACTTGTGTGAATGTTGTGTTGGGTACCCAAATATTGATGAGTTACCATTATTTATTAAAATGACCTGCATTATTTGGGGTGTGTGTCATGGTGAGGTTTGGGTGGATAGTTTCTTTACTATGTTCTTTGGTTATATGATTTTTTCATGAGAGTTAGAATGCCTACCCACTTGTGTATGAGAGATTTTTGTTTTTCTACTCAGTATACCTGTATTCTCACCCAATGTATATAAAACTACTTTTAGGGTTCCAGGAGGACATTGAGTACCATGTCAGACCCTATTAGCTTAGATGGTGGGAACGTTGACATTTGTTTTTTTCTTCTCTTTTTGTACTTCCATTTCTTTTATTTCATGTACCTTGTAGCATCATTATTATTGGAACATGCATATAGAAATAGATTGGTTTGGTGTTACTTTTAGTTCCTTCTTTGGTGTTGTTTTCTATTTACTATCTTATCTCTCGATATTATTAAATAAAAGGTTAATTCATTCCATATTACATGTGATTCTATACCCTTTTTTCTAGTCGCCACTCCACGGCCAATTGAACGTGGGTCTCGGGGGTCATTATCTATCCATAAACATGAGGAAGGAAGGGTTTGTTAGTCAGATGTCCCTTCCCTTATCTTGGTGAAGGAGGGTCTTGATACCTACTTTGGTCTTATCATATCTCTATTATCATAAATGGGTCTCTATAAGGGAACATTCAATTCTCTAGGGGAGGGAGACAAGTGGATCATATCTCAGCTATCATCATTGCATTACTGTGATTTACCTCAACATGTGTTTCCTTCAAATGGTGGAAATGGGTGATGTTAGAACTGTCTGAGTGACAAGAGTTAACTCTAATACTTCACATCTATTTTTAATGACGAAATAATTATATTTTATCATGGGTAAAGGATTTACATTAAAAACCACAGTTACCTTTTTCATTAAGAAATCATGTCAGATAAGGAAATAAATTGGATCATGTCGGTCATATATTTTTTCAAGAGAATTCCAATTTCAAGGAATTTTATCATAAATAATGATCATGTAATTATGGAAGGTTCTATACGATTTAATTATATTGTATTCAACTTGTTCTGGAAAAAACTATTAACCTCTAATTCTAATGATTCTTTTAGTCGAATTAGAAGAACTATTGCCACTTAGAATAGAAATGATCTCTAAATGGAAAGAATCATTTGCCTTACAAATCATTTGGTGTCCTCAAATATGGTCTATTCATTCATGTTGAGTAATTGGAATACTTATTTTATTAAATCAAGGATGAAAATGATGAGAAACATGGTTTGGTGTAGAAATATTTAGGAATGAAATGAAATTATAGATGACGTGAAATAATTATTCTTACCTGAAATTTTTGGTTGGCATAATATCAAAAATATTGACATTTCTAACCAGTATCTTCTTACTAAATTTATGTGGAGCATAATAAGCAATAACTCTAAATAAAAGGGATTACATAGATACAATTTTTTTATAAATATTATCATAGGGACCTTGAGTTATATGGTGCTTTCTATTTAGCCATATCTGAATAAATTCTTTCATAAAATAAACATGCACTCTCACTGTCTTTTTATCATGAATCACACAATCATATTCTTGAATGAAAACAGAATTATAACTCTATTGATTGGAAGACCTAACTCCTATGATCATGATTGTAACCACAACATCTCAATCAAGGTCCAGATAACCATCCTATAATTTCTTCCTTTTGAAATATATGTTGTTTCCTCCAACTATGATTTTCTTAATCATGATGATATTTACATTTAGGAACCATACCCAAATTGAGTACTTGACTCTATGAATTTTTATATCCATATTATACAAGGAAAAAACAAATGTATTTGTAATTTCAATAATACATAAATCATATAATACATATTTATTCTTCTATAGATACTCTATATCAACAAGAATCCTATCGATGTCAATCTATTACATGATGTAATATCTCTTTGTTTAAAGTGATCCCTCATCCATCAAAATAGGGAAACTGTTAACCCCTATTTTTTTCAATAAAATATAATTATTCAAATAGAATTTTGTTATCAAAATCATTGATGTTTGACCATTACATGCGGCCTTTTTCTTGGATTTTATGTGTGTAGTTCTCGGCACCAAATTCCCCAAGAAACATACACTTCCTTTCTAGGTATCCTATTCAAAGATGATTCATATTATTTGGAGAACTCAATACATGACCATTCATGAGTAGAAGTTATTTAATTTGTGAACTTAAATTTATGAAATTATAGATACAATACATAATTTCAATACACTCTATCCTAATCACTTCACCAAAACAGTGAAGGACCTCCCCATTTTTAGGATATTGAAGATCATAGGGGACATTCCTAATCCCTGAGGGACACTTGAGGGCATCAGGAATCCTCCCTTCCCTAGCATTTTTAAATTAATATTGTTGGGGAAAAGAGGAAAAATATGATGCCCAGAAGATATGGGTCCATTTTTAAGAGAACAAAATATTGATGTGGTGGAAGTTCTACATGGTTCTTATAGCTATGAAAATGCCCTTGAATAATAAATCACGAGATTCCTCTGGGATTTTGGCATTACTAGGGAATAAAATTGGAACAAAATATCTTTTGAGTGTGATTTAACTACCATTGTTCTTGCTATCAGTGTGAGAGTCATTCACCTTATGTGGAAGTAGAAAAAGGATTGGATAATTGTATTTATTTTTTTCTTTCATGAATTACGTTATCACACACCTCATTCATGAAGCAAATTACCTTACTGATGGTCTTGATAACAATGAAGTCAATAAAGAGGTGTCATGTTACTCTAAATATATCCCCATTAATATGATTCAAATATTTAAATAGGAAAATTTTAAAGTACCATCTATCATATTTTTTGCCCATTTGTTTCTTTTACCTATGAGCCTTTATGATCAATTTTCTCTAAAAAAATTCCGATTCAATAATAGTTTTATTAAAAGAAAAAATTATTAAATTTTATTAAGAATAATAAAATAAATATAATTTGAGATGATTTTTGTTGTCCAACAGTATTTTTGACTTATTTAACATTTTATTGATTTTCTAGATTTTTTTATAGAATTTAACTTGCTTTTAGGATATATTTAAAATGTCTATTATAGAATAGTGTCAAAATTTACAATATTGAAATTTAAAAATATATAGTATTTTAAAAATTGTTATAAAGCATAAAAATATATCCAATTCATAAAAAGGATAAGATTAAATCTTAAAATTTTATTAATGACTATTATTTAGTATTTGGGAATTTTAAATTAATTGTATTATTCTTCAATGTGTAAATTTCTCATCATCAAAGTAGGAATAAACGATTTTAAATAATTTTTAAAATGATAAGGATTAAAAAAAATGCAAAACATGTCCAAGTTTTATTATATGAATATATTTACACCCATATTTAATATATATTTTAAATATATATAATTTGAAGAATTTTTAATAGAAATACAACTTACATTAATTTAATATTTTGATGAATTTAAAGAGTGAATATATCCTAAAATATATAAAGGTACCCATTATTCTCATTTAAAGACACATAGAAATGTTGTTGGTCTATCATTGAATTGTTGAAATACAATTATATAATATACCCACACATAATAGATCTATAATTTTAGTTGAAATATCACACTTAGTGGAATTAAGTTATAAGAAAAGGAGGAGGTCCGAGGAAGTGGTGCCATTTTTAATAAAGTGTTTCTTTTTTATTTCTTCTTCCAGATCATTACTAAAATTTTCTAGTCCTCAACTCCAAAATAATTATACCATGATATGGTACCAACTATAGAGATGTAAAGACCCGCAAATTTCAAGGAAATTTTTTTTTTTCTTAATTTTCTTTGGAATTTTACAAGAGCACAGCTTCAGACGGCACCTGATTCCGAGGCCCGGTGTGCCCGGAATCAATTTCCGAAGTTTGGCTCGGGTACGTTCAGTGAACGGACGAGCGGGTTTTTCTATCTTTTGAACCGGTGCCCGGAATCGAATTCTGAGGGCACCGATGAAATCGCAGCACCGGTATATTCTTAGAAAGGCCTCTTCCGGAGTTGCGTTTTCTCAACCGTGGTTTTTAAAATTTTGGGCTTTAAGTCGGAAATAAAATAAAGGTTGTGCGACAACTTTATTTTATTTCACTTAAGCCGCATGGAAGCCACTTGAACTGAGTTAAAGCGGATAGGGTGCTATCCGGAAATACCCTACCCCTTGGTAGGATATTTGTGCGGTGGGGCCCGCACGAGCCCCGCCGTTTCTTTCGCTAAGTAACGCACCCGCGAAAACCCGTCAAAATAACTGAAAAGTCAACCGGCGTGTTTTCTTTAATTCTTAACAGACCATTTAATTTGGCGGTTTATTTCGTGAATTAAATGGGCTGTTTCATTCGTTGAATTAATTCAACGAATTTAATGGGTCGTTACTTACGCGTTTGCGTTCGTTGGCGAATTAATAAAATAGACAAACTTGTCTATTTTGGAGGATTGCTATCGTTGTGCAAATTCTCTGAGCCTCCACCCTCCTCGCGAAGAACGCGAAGAACGCGAAGAACGCCGGCGACCGGAATTCGACGACGCACACCGTGATCTGCGACGTCGACGAGCTCTACCCGCGACGTTCTTCGGCGACGCCTCTCCTTCCGCGGCCGATCCTTGTTCGGCAACTAAGGTGAGAAACGGATCGTTTAATTCTCCCTTTTAATTTCAATGAAAACGGATTTAATTAATTAAATCTGTTTGTTCTAGATCCGGAGATCGTCGGCGCGACGTTTTTCCCGCGGTGCGACGAACGTCTATTCCCCGACGACGCGACGATCCCCTCCTTCAGCGACGAGCGATTCCGCGACGACCTCACGTCCGACGGCGACATCGAGGTAGGGATTTTATTTTTCTTGGTGATTCGTTCCCGTGATCTAATTCTTTTTAATTAAAGAACCATACTTGAACAATTTTATTTTTGGATAAAATTGTGGCTGCCCTAATCCCTCCCGATGATTTTATGACTAACGCGGAGGGTGCGGGTCTAACGAATAAGACCCGGAAACCCTCCGCCGATCTTTTTGTTGTGCGGATTTGGCGGACGACGACGAACCGTGCGGCAGGGGTGATCCGTTGATCCCGCAGTGAAGATCGGCCCCCGGGAGGAGCTATGGCGCAGACGGGAGGCAAAACGGGCCACCGGAGCAACTCCGGCGGCCCGCGGAAGGCGGCGGCGGCGCCCGGCGCACCGCCGGAGGAATCCGCCGCGGCGGCGGCGAACCGCCGGACCGCGTCCGCGGTCGGGCCACCCAGCACGCGGCCCGCGCGGGCCGCCTTCCTCCAAGCCGCGGGTCAAACCCGCGGCGGTTTTCTTCGGCCGCTCGGCCGAAGCCGAGCCGGCCGGTCCGGTCGGCCGAAGCCGAGCCGGCCGGTCCGGTCGGCCGGGCCGCGCCCGGGCCGGACCGGACCCGGCCCAGCCGGGTCGGGCCGGGTCGGGTCGACCCGGGGCGACCGAACCAGGGGGGGTTCGGGCCGGGTCGCCCCGGGCCCAGAACCCCCGTTTTCGGGCCCTCTTCGGTCTTTTGCCCGTATCTTGGGCCTGGTACCTCCGATTGACAAACCGTCAGCGGCTACGCGATCCTTGGATCGATACGGTCGTTTCGGTATATTACACTCAAGGTTTCGGAAGACTTTGGGTTAGGCCGGGTTGGTTCGTACACGAAACCAACCGGGCCCTCGGAGCGGACACGCTCATACTCGAGCTACGGACGTCCGATCGACGTACCGTCAGCTGTGGTAGTTTCCTCTAAGTGAGACGGAACTTTTGGCATACACCGCCCGAGGATCGGACACAGGAGGAGTACGGTCGGGTTGGTTTTGCCCTAAAAACCAACCGGGCCCCTGGGACGAAAATGCCAATAACTCTCAGACCGGGCGTCCGATTGACGCGCCGTCTGTTGCGTTGAGATCCTGTTGTCGATACGGAACTTTTGGATACATCAACTTCGGACTACGTGTCAGTTGATGTATCAGCCTCTCGGTTCGTGGAGCGGACCCTCCTAAACGAGCTCGCTGTGTGCGGGAACCCTAGTGTTGGCTGTGACTTCGACGACAGAGCATAGATCCTCCGTGGACTGCGACGACGACAGAGCAGAGATCCTCTGTGGACTGCGACGACGACAGAGCAGAGATCCTTCGTGGACTGCGGCGACGACTGTGCGGAGATCCTCAGTGGACTGCGTCGACTACTGCACTCAGCGATCCTATGTGGATCAGTGCAACAGGTCCTGTGTGGGCCCGATCCTGTGTGGGTCCTTACTACCGGTTATGTGCGAGCCACTGCCTACAGGTTCTTTGTGAGCCCGATCCTGTGTGGGTCTTTTGCGGGGGTTAGTACCTATCGATCCTTCGTGGGTCCGACGACTTATATGGATCAGTGATCACCTTTGACGTCATCTGAAAAAGTATACCTGGTTGAGCTGAATCTTGTTACTCTCCTTTGTGGATTGTGTTGAACTATCCTATGTGGATTTACTGTTTACTCTCCTTTGTGGATTTGAGTCTTGCTTTCCTGTGTGGATTGAGTTGTTCTTGAGCTCGTGAACAGAGCTAGAATTGGGGACTTAGGTATATGTATACGCATATACCTAAGTCGAGTCAGATGTTACTTCGTGATTGCACCTTCCTTTTTGTGCTATATCCTTTGTGGATTTAGGGAGACTTTCGGGGGTCTCGGGGTCCTTACTGAGTAGCTTATACTCACCCCTGCACGGGCTATGCCCGCACCTTGTTGTGTTGGATGCAGACGACGGACAACGCTGATCACGGTTGGTGCGTGGAGCAGGACGGTACCTGGAGGTGGACCACTGGGCGGGACGTGCTCGGAGCGGACGTGGGACCCGAGGAGCCTGGAGGCTATCTGTACCCACCCTTCAGGTGGGATTGCCAGTGGACGACACGAGGTCGCCGTCTTTTCTTCAGTTGCTGTACTTTACCTTTTCAGTTGTGCTTGTATTCCGGCCCCCTTTACTTTTCTGCACTTGGTAGTTACTTTCCGCTTGCTAACTCTGTGGTGGTTGTTACTTATAAAGGCAATGCCTTCCCTGTTTACCGGGATTTTACGCCTTGGTTCTAGTCGCCAGCCCCTGGTCTATGGAAGGCGGGCTTGGGGTAGTCACGGCAGGGGCCCCGAGGTCGGGTCGTGACAAATTGGTATCAGAGGTGGTCGGTTCTACCGCAGACTCTGATCGTCTTTTCTTTCTATATGAAACAATAGTGTTTAGTGTATTGAGTGTGGTTATCAGTTCAGGGAGCCTAGTGTTGGTGCGGCGGCCGACGTATCCGTACACCATGACCCTGACTCCTGATTTCCGACTTAATGCATGAAAACATTTATTGCGTGTGTGTTTCAAGTTTTCTTTGTGATTACTTGTGTCAGCTCACCGGGTATACTGATCTGCTTCATGAAAGTCTCATGTTTTCCTTGTGATTACTTGTGCCAGCTCACCAGGTATACTGTTCTGACTGTGGTGCTCTTGTTCTCCTTTTCAGGATGGCCCCGCGACGACAGCCAGCTAGGGTTCCGAGTGTAGGGCGCGACGGCAGCCCACCGAGCGACGAGGCCTCGGTGCAGGGCCCTTTTCCAGCAGTGGCACCGGCGGTAGCTTTACCCGCCGAGCCACCGATGCTACCAGTACCAGACGCTGATGATGCACGTCGCCTCAGGGCACTGCATGAGTTTCAGAGCCAGCGACCGCCCAGGTTTCGCGGTGAGGCGGACCCCCAGGCCGCCGAGGACTGGCTAGAGGCGGTGGTATGGATCTTTAGGCTAGTGAGGACACCAGCGGATCTCATGGTGATTCTCGCGGCGAGCCTCCTGTAGGCGGCGGCAGGACGATGGTGGAGCTTGATGCTCCAGGTTCACGATGAGGCATCCTTGCTCTGGACGGACTTCGAGAGCCTCTTCCGCTCTGAGTTCGTCCCGGCCACCCTCCGAGCGGTGCGCATCCAGGAGCTTCTCCAGCTGCGCCAGGGCAGCATGACGGTCGCTCAGTACGTGGCGAGGTTCACTGACCTATCTCGCTACTCGACCGACATGGTACGAGACCCCTTCTTCCGGGCCCGGACCTTCGAGCAGGGCTTGCGGCAAGAGATTCGGGCGTCGCTGATCTCCCTCAGCATTCCGACCCAGGCGGGAGTGCTGGAGCGAGCCCTCCTGATCGAGAGCTTCCTGGCAGAGCCTTCTTCAGCGGCGAGACCTAGCGCAGGGCGACAGGTAGCGGAGTCTTCGGCAGCAGGTAGCCGACGGATGACTCTCGGGTCCAGGCAGACCAGACCCCCACGCAGACGGCCTCGGGACACCGGCTCAGCAGTGCGGGGCACACAGCGGAGTGCCAGCCTTCCGAGAGGCAGGCTGTGCTACTCTTGCGGCGGGCAGGGTCACATGGCTCGTGACTACCCGACTCGCCGATCAGAGGAGCAGCAGACGGTGGAGGGGCCACCCAGGCATAGGCAGAGGGTCGACCGTGGCGGTCCGCAGGGAGGAGGCGGACGAGGCAGAGGAGCTGGCCGAGCAGCGGGTGGTGGGCGACGCTTCCAGGCTCTACCCCCACCACCACCAGGAGGGCCACCTCGACCACAGGGAGCTGGCGGGCAGGGACAGGCCCAGCTCCAGGCAGTGGAGGCCTACGACCCCGACATGCCAGAGATGATTCGAGGTACGATCTGTGTCTATTCCACCCTTGCTGCAGTACTTATAGACACAGGAGCGAGTCACTCTTTCATAGCCTCTGCCCTTGTTCGGAGCTCGGAGATTCCGACTGAGCCGTTGGCTCGATCCTTATGGCTAGAGACTCCTACGGGAGCAGACTCGACGATTACGCACTGGTGCCGGAAGTGTGAGCTTACTCTAGGAGGCGAGAGCTTCGGCTGGGATCTCCTTGTAGCGGCGTCGAGGCCTTACGACGTCATCTTGGGCATGGATTGTCTATCCACGGTTAATGCCCAGATCGAATGTTTTAGGCGCAAGGTGCGATGTGTTCGCACCGACTGGAGCAGGTTTACCTTTACCGGCGAGAAGGGAACCTTTGCAGCACAGGATGGACTTCTGCGGAGGAGAGTGCAGCCCATCTCTCATCAGTTGGCTAGCCTCATCCTAGGAGCAGTGGACGTGCGGAGTCCAGTTTTTCCTGTAGTGGTGGACCAGTACGTGGACGTCTTTCCCGACGACGTTCCAGGGCTACCTCCTCGTAGATAGGTAGACTTTTACATCGACTTGTACCCCAGGACAGCCCCGATATCTACTCCAGCATACCGGATGGCCCCCGCCAAGCTTCGAGAGCTGCGGGTACAGTTGGAGGACTTGCAGAGCAAGGGGTTTATCCGACCCAGTGTTTCACCCTGGGCTTCCCCGATATTGTTCGCCAAGAAGGCGGACGGGAGCTTGCGACTGTGTGTCAACTATCGTCGCCTGAACCAGGTGAAAGTGAGGAACAAGTATCCGCTTCCACGGATTGATGACCTCTTCGATCAGCTCAAGGGAGCACGGTGGTTCTCGAAGATAGACCTCCGGTCAGGCTATCATCAGCTCAGAGTTCGAGACGAGGACGTGCAGAAGACAGCCTTCAGGTGTCGGTAAGGCCATTATGAGTTCTTGGTTATGCCGTTCGGCGTAACCAATGCTCCAGCAATGTTCATGAGCCTCATGAACAGGATCTTCCAGCCATACCTCGACCGATTTGTCGTGGTCTTCATTGACGTCATTTTGGTATACTCGACTACTGAGGAGGAGCATGCCTACCACCTGCGTGTTGTACTAGACACACTCCGAGAGCACCAGCTTTATGGAAAGCTCTCGAAGTGTCAGTTCTGGTTACGTGAGGTCCACTTCGTGGGGCACGTCATCTCTGAGGCGGGATTTGCAGTGGATCCCGCGAAGATCGAGGCAGTGCTAGCTTGGGAGCCACCCAAGAGCGTGACAGAGGTGCGGAGTTTCTTGGGCCTAGCCGGATACTATCAGAGATTTGTGCCAGACTTCCCCAGAGTTGCGGCACCACTCTCAGCCTTGACGAAGAAGGGGAAACCCTTCGTGTGGTAAGACAGATGTCAGCAGAGCTTCCAGGAGATGAGACAGAGATTGACCAGCGCACCTATCTTGAGGTTGCCTGAGGAGGGAGTTGGTTACGTAGTCTACTGCGATGCATCAGGGACCAGACTCGGGTGCGTCCTGATGCAGGAGCGGGCCGTGATCGCCTATGGATCACGTCAGTTGAGGCCGCATGAGCAGAACTACGCCACTCATGACCTGGAGTTAGCAGCAGTGGTCTTCGCTCTGAAGACTTGGCGGCACTATCTGATGGGCGAGCGCTTCACAGTATTTTCTGACCACCAGAGTCTCAGGTATATCTTCTCTCAGAAGGACCTGAACCTGAGACAGCGGAGATGGCTTGAGTTCCTCCAGGACTATGACTTTGAGATAGTCTATACTCCTGGGAAGGGGAACGTGGTAGCCGATGCCCTCAGCAGGAGGACGGGCATTCAACTACTTGAGGAGGCGACGAAGCAGCTAGCCTCCTTACAGATATCCTTCGTGGATAGAGACGGAGCAGCCTTTCTTCAGTCTCTCACAGTCTCTCCTCCACTTCTACAGCGGGTCAGAGAGGCTCAGCGTGGGGACACTGACTGTGAGACCCGGTGTGCACTGATATCCTCAGGTCAGGCGCCTGATGGCTTCTCCCTTGGAGCAGAGCACGACATCCTTTTAAGAGGATGTACCTTCGTACCAGTCGCTTTACGAGAGGAGGTGCTGAGAGAGTTTCACACTTCTCCCTTGGCAGTACATCCCGGAGAGGCGAAGATGTACCAGGATCTCAGACGACAGCACTGGTGGCCGGGCATGAAGAAAGTTGTGGCAGAGTTCGTTTCACGATGCCTCACCTGCCAGTAGGTGAAGGCAGAGCATCAGGTACCAGCAGGCTTGGTACAGCCCTTGGAGGTCCTGGAGTGGAAGTGGGACGGGATATCTATGGACTTCTTGACTGGACTTCCACACACTTCCAGAGGTCACGACTCCATTTGGGTGATTGTCGACCGACTCACCAAGTCGGCACACTTCTTACCCATCAGAGAGCAGGGCTCAGTGGAGAGCTTGGGACGTCTTTACGTCTAGGAGATCGTATGGCTTCACGGTGTGCCATCGTCTATCGTCTCCGATCGAGATGCTCGTTTCACTTCCTGGCTTTGGAAGGGGTTGCAGGAGGCGTTCGGGACGCGGCTCAATCTGAGCACAGCCTTCCACCCTCAGACGGATGGTCAGACTGAGAGGACCATACAGACACTCGAGGACATGCTCCGTGCATGTGTTCTCGACTTTGGTCACAGCTGGGAGGACAACCTACCCTTGGTGGAGTTTGCGTACAACAACAGCTACCACTCCACCATCGGAATGGCACCATACGAGGCGTTGTACGGCAGACCCTGCAGATCACCGTTGTGCTGGACAGACCCTGGGGAGTCAGCACTCGTGGGACCAGAGATGGTCCGAGCCACGACAGAGAAGGTCCAGATCATCCAGGAGAGGATGAGGACACCTCAGAGCTGGCAGAAGTCATATGCTGACAGGAGGCGAAGGCCACTAGAGTTCGAGGATGGCGACCACGTCTTTTTGCGTGTCTCACCTCGACGTGGTTTAAGGAGATTTGGCCGAGGCGGCAAGTTGTCTCCACGCTTCATCGGGCCTTTCCAGGTCCTCAGCAGGATAGGAGAGGGGGCTTATCGCCTGGCTCTACCACCTCAGTTGCACCGGGTGCACGACGTCTTCCACGTGTCTCAGCTGAGGAGATACGTGCACGACCCGACGCACATCATCGACTTTGGGGAGCTGGACGTGGACGATGGGGCGACTTTTGCGGAGGTCCCAGTGGAGATCGAGGATCGACAGGAGCGGGTCCTACGTGGGCGGTCGATTCCTCTTGTGCGCGTCAGATGGCAGCACGGGAACCTCCAGGAGAGCACTTGGGAGCGGGAGGCTCAGATGCGTGCTCAGTACCCCCATTTGTTCCCCTAGTTTTTGATGTATCTTTACGGGGACGTAAAGCCCTGAGGTGGGAGTAGTGTAAAGACCCGCAAATTTCAAAGAATTATTTTTTTCTTAATTTTTTTTGGAATTTTACAAGAGCGCAGCTTCAGATGGCACCTGATTCCGAGGCCCGGTGTGCCCGGAATCAATTTCCGAAGTTTGGCTCGGGTACGTTCAGTGAACGGACGAGCGGGTTTTTCTATCTTTTGAACCGGTGCCCGGAATCGAATTCCGAGGGCACCGATGAAATCACAGCGCCGGTATTTGCTTAGAAACGCCTCTTCCGGAGTTGCGTTTTCTCAACCGTGGTTTTTAAAATTGTGGGCTTTAAGTCGGAAATAAAATAAAGATTGTGCGACAACTTTATTTTATTTCACTTAAGCCGCTTGGAAGCCGCTTGGAAGCCGCTTGAACTGAGTTAAAGCGGATAGGGTGCTATCCGGAAATACCCTACCCCTTGGTAGGATATTTGTGCGGTGGGGCCCGCATGAGCCCCGCCGTTTCTTTCGCTAAGTAACGCACCCGCGAAAACCCGTCAAAGTAACTGAAAAGTCAACCGGCGCGTTTTCTTTAATTCTTAACAGACCATTTAATTGGGCGGTTTATTTCGTGAATTAATGGGCTGTTTCATTCGTTGAATTAATTCAACGAATTTAATGGGTCGTTACTTACGCGTTTGCGTTCGTTGGCGAATTAATAAAATAGACAAACTTGTCTATTTTGGAGGATTTCTATCGTTGTGCAAATTCTCTGAGCCTCCACCCTCCTCACGAAGAATGCGAAGAACGCGAAGAACGCCGGCGACCGGAATTCGACGACGCACACCGTGATCTGCGACGTCGACGAGCTCTACCCGCGACGTTCTTCGGCGACGCCTCTCCTTCCGCGGCCGATCCTCGTTCGGCAAATAAGGTGAGAAACGGATCGTTTAATTCTCCCTTTTAATTTCAATGACAACGGATTTAATTAATTAAATCCTTTTGTTCTAGATCCGGAGATCGTCGGCGCGACATTTTTCCCGCGGTGCGACGAACGTCTCTTCCGCGACGACGCGACGATCCCCTCCTTCCGCGACGAGCGATTCCGCGACGACCTCACGTCTGACGGCAACATCGAGGTAGGGATTTTATTTTTCTTGGTGATTCGTTCCCGTGATCTAATTCTTTTTAATTAAAGAACCAAACTTGAACAATTTTATTTTTGGATAAAATTGTGGCTGCCCTAATCCCTCCCGATGATTTTATGACTAACGCGGAGGGTGCGGGTCTAACGAACAAGACCCGGCAACCCTCCGCCAATCTTTTTGTTGTGCGGATTTGGCGGACGACGACGAACCGTGCGGCAGGTGCGATCCGTTGATCCCGCAGTGAAGATCGGCCCCCGGGAGGAGCTATGGCGCAGACGGGAGGCAAAACGGGCCACCGGAGCAACTCCGGCGGCCCGCGGAAGGCAGCGGCGCCCGGCGCGCCGCCGGAGGAATCCGCTGAGGCTCGGCCGCGGCGGCGGCGAACCGCCGGACCGCGGTCCGGCCACCCAGCACGCGGCCCGCGCGGGCCGCGTTCCTCCAAGCCGCGGGTCAAACCCGCGGCGGTTTTCTTCGGCCGCTCGGCCGAAGCCGAGCCGGCCGGTCCGGCCGGCCGGGCCGCGCCCAGGCCAGACCGGACCCGGCCTAGCCGGGTCGGGCCTGGTCGGGTCGACCCGGTTCGGCCGACCCAGGGGGGGTTCGGGCCGGGTCGCCCCGGGCCCAGAACCCTCGTTTTCGGGCCCTCCTCGGTCTTTTGCCCGTATCTTGGGCCTGGTACCTCCGATTGACGAACCGTCAGCGGCTACGCGATCCTTGGATCGATACGGTCGTTTCGGTATATTACACTCAAGGTTTCAGAAGACTTTGGGTTCGGCAGGGTTGGTTCGTACACGAAACCAACCGGGCCCTCGGAGCGGAAACACTCATAACTCGAGCTACGTACGTCCGATCGACGTACCGTCAGCTGTGGTAGTTTCCTTTAAGTGAGACGGAACTTTTGGCATACACCGCCCGAGGATCAGACACAGGAGAAGTACGGTCGGGTTGGTTTTTCCCTAAAAACCAACCGGGCCCCTGGGACGAAAATGCCAATAACTCTCAGACCGGGCGTCCGATTGACGCGCCGTTTGTTGCGTTGAGATCCTGTTGTCGATACGGAACTTTTGGATACATCAACTTCAGACTACGTGTCAGTTGATGTATCAGCCTCTCGGCTCGTGGAGCGGACCCTCCTAAACGAGCTCGCTGTGTGCAGGAACCCTAGTGCTGGCTGTGACTTCGACGACAGAGCAGAGATCCTCCGTGGACTGCGACGACGACAGAGCAGAGATCCTACGTGGACTGCGACGACGACAGAGCAGAGATCCTTCGTGGACTGCGGCGACGACTGTGCTGAGATCCTCAGTGGACTGCGTCGACTACTGCACTCAGCGATCCTACGTGGATCAGTGCTACAGGTCCTGTGTGGGCCCGATCCTGTGTGGGTCCTTACTACCGGTTCTGTGTGAGCCACTGCCTACAGGTTCTGTGTGAGCCTGATCCTGTGTGGGTCTTTTGCGGGGGTTAGTACCTATCGATCCTTCGTGGGTCCGACGACTTAGATGGATCAGTGATCACCTTTGACGTCATCTGAAAAAGTATACCTGGTTGAGCTGAATCTTGTTACTCTCCTTTGTGGATTGTGTTGAACTATCCTATGTGGATTTACTGTTTACTCTCCTTTGTGGATTTGAGTCTTGCTTTCCTGTGTGGATTGAGTTGTTCTTGAGCTCGTGAGCAGAGCTAGAATTTGGGACTTAGGTATATGTATGGGCATATACCTAAGTTGAGTCAGATGTTACTTCGTGATTGCACCTTCCTTTTTGTGCTATATCCTTTGTGGATTTCGGGAGACCTTCGGGGGTCTCGGGGTCCTTACTGAGTAGCTTATACTCACCCCTGCATGGGCTATGCCCGCACCTTGTTGTGTTGGATGCAGACGACGGACATCGCTGATCACGGTTGGGGCGTGGAGCAGGACGGGTACCTGGAGGGGGACCACTGGGCGGGACGTGCTCGGAGCGGACGTGGGACCCGAGGAGCCTGGAGGCTATCTGTACCCACCCTTCAGGTGGGATTGCCAGTGGATGACACGAGGCCGCCATCTTTTCTTCAGTTGTTGTACTTTACCTTTTCAGTTGGGCTTGTATTCCGGCCCCCTTTACTTTTCTGCACTTGGTAGTTACTTTCCGCTTGCTGACTCTGTGGTGGTTGTTACTTATAAAGGCAATGCCTTCCCTGTTTATCGGGATTTTACGCCTTGGTGCTAGTCGCCAGCCCCTGGCCTATGGAAGGCGGGCTTGGGGTAGTCACGGCACGGGCCCCGACGTCGGGTCGTGACAAGAGACTCCATTTTTTTACATATATTGTTACATGATATGAAAAATAATTATCCATAATTAATAAACCAATGATCAAAAAGTCTAGTGTATTTGGAATTCATGGAACATAAATGAAAAACACAAAAACAGAATAAAATATATTTTAATTAAAAATCCTAATAATATCATACATTTTTTTTATATTTTAAATATCATATGATGACCTTAAAATATTTAGAAAAAATGGGATGGGCATTATATCCCATTAAGGTAATAATCATGGAATGAAAAAAAGAACATGTATCACAAGGCATAACATAAAGTCCTGAAATGAATATAAAATGGCTAGCGTATAGATGAATATCAAAGGATACATGTTTTCATATGATCATGTAAATATTGTATTATAGAAATGGCATATAACATAATAAAAACATGAGACCAAGGTTCCATCCACAATTATTTCACTTGTTGGAAAAAGTGACATAATAGAATATGTTTACTCCCTAATCCAATACAAGATGTATCATGATACCAAAAACTAACTTGATCGATGGACCACTATATTGTGAACACATCATAAAATTATCTTGAATATGTGTTCCATATAATTAATCAAATATAAGGGATACACATTTTGGTTCCCTAGGGGAGAGAAGGGGTATCATAATCTTGTTATAAGGAATAACCAAAGGGAATATAAAAGTTATATCCATAAATGAATAGATTTAAATAATACATAGACATTCATAAAGGAAAATAAGTGTAAATCATCAAAAATAATTTCTAACTAAGGTGGAAACATGTAAAAATATATATTAGGTTTCTTTTTAAATGGGCATCTTCGACATTTTTTTGGGAAAATAATAATGGGTCCATAAAAATAAATTTAAAAATTTTGATTAAATAAAATAAAAATGGAATTAAAATATAATTTAATGATAAAAAGAGTGACTTTAGTAAAATATTTCTCCCTTTAATTAGTTTATGGAGTGTACTTGGCAATTGGTATGAGATTGAGAAGGTCTTTAAATTGGGATTTCTTATCTTGAAGAATTGTGATGGGAACCATTTAAAAAACTAATTTTCCCATATAATAAAGACTACATGGCCTTTATAGACACGTTTTTTTACATAAAAAAATAATTTATAATATGAATATAATAATTAATATTAAATTGGAATAAATAGTGATAAATTGAAATAAGAATAAAAAATTAGTGGTATATAAGATCTCTTAAATTATGTATAAATGCATTCTACATGGGAATTTAATGTCTATATAAAAAACAAATATTCATTATTTACCTAATTCAGAAACTATTATATTTGTGTTTCATTTATTATAATTTTATTGAGTTTTTTACGACCATTTCAATGACTTATAGTGTCAAATTTCATTATTCCAAGAGCAATTCGTTCAAGGTTTCTTGGTCGTTTCACTTGTGTTGTGTTATGAAAGATATTGTTAACTGGGAATAAATATTTAGAATTAAAATTATACGGTATTAGTTGTCATATATAATTTTATATGTTCCCTTGTATCACTAAATCTTCTCGTATGTGGATTATTCATATGATAAAATTTTAATGATATATTTCTAGTTTATTTTGGCGATAATTAATATCATCAAGAACTAGTTGATTATAATTTATTATTTTGACTTTATATTTGTTAAAAGTCATTAATAATGTTATAATATTAATTTCAAAATATTTATAAGTTGTCATAATTGTTTTGTGACCATCCTAGATGGAGGTAATGGATAATAGAAAAAACATCATCCACACAGGCGTTGAACAAACATATTAGAGATGATGTTTTAATTTTTTTATTAAAAGTGGAATATAAGATATTTGATGATAGATATTCCATTAACACGAAAAAATTACACTATATATTTTATATTGTATCCTTCATGCTACATTGGATTGGTGGTGAGGATTGGATATAATGGGAAAGTAATTAAAATAGAATAATTGAGGATTTTACCTCTTGAATATTGTGTCCTTTATATCATCCTTATGGAACATGGAATTGGTCTTCTGTTGATACAATAAGATCATAACCTTGACAAAGATACCAATGATGGTATTTGGGTATAATATTAAAAAAATACAAGGATTAGATAATCTAAGAATAAGGGGTTGGGACAGGTGGTATTTATAGGGAGAGGAGAGGGGTGTTTTGACTATTATAATAATTTGTATATTATTTTTGGTAAAGACTATAAATAGTGAGGATTCATATGGATAAATACATTAAATGGTTCAATGTAGTTCAATACAATTGGTTATTACATTATGCTTATTTCATCCATAAATGAAAATAGTTTATAATTCTAAATAACAAAAAATACAGTAACTTACTATTCACAAAAACATACACTATTTTTGAAAAATAAAAAAATCACGATATCCTCTTGATTAAATTTAAATTTAAATAATGTATTGTTTTTTATGAAATAATTTTTTAAATATGAGAAATTTAATTTTTAAATTAAATCATTGTTTTATAGAGAAATCTGGAAAAATTATTAATTTATAAGGTATTATAAAAAATCATATAATTATACAGAAACATTTTATTAATTTTATAATATATTCTAAAAAAAATTATTTTAATTAAAAATAATAATTATTTAATTTTAAATGAATATTTATTTTTATTTAAAATTATGAACACCTAATTTTTTTTTATAACATTTTTTACTTTAATGATATAATGTAATAAAATATTTCATTATAATAAAAATAATTGTGTTTTACTTTATTTGGTTGTGATACTATTCTAATAGCTAGATTACTATTATTAATAGTGTGATTATTATCCAAATATTCATGACACTAAGTCATTGGTGTAGTTTTCTCAATTTATATAAATACCACTTATTTCATTAATTCTTCATTCAATTCTATTTTCTATTACTGTTATATATGATTTATCTCCTTTGTAAGGATTATTATTATTATTATTATTATTATTATTATTTCAATAAATGTTTTAATGATTTTGGTTATCCTAGAAGATTGAGAAGATCAAAATTTCTTTATTATTATTATTAAATTTTTTATCTTTATTATCCCACTCTAAAATTAAAGACTAATATTAGTATATTTGCTGAATAATGATTCATTCTTAATTTTATATATTTTTTGGATATCTAATAGAAGAATTTGTATTAAGATATATTAATTAAAATTTAATTGATAAAATTTTGGGTTTTTACAATTGTCACATTTGGGTTCTAGCAGACCTATATGAGGAGATGATGAAAACGATTCATAGCACATCGTCACTACTATATACTATAATAAAGATGATGATTTGAGATTTATTCTTCCATTATTGGTAATCTAGTATGAATTGGGAAATAGAAATATTTTTCACTTGGTGTTCCATCTATGTGAAGGTGATAGTGTAACACAAGTGACTGACATGGATTTTACAGAACATACCAATTATCGAGTTGAAATGGGTTGATGTCGCAATGGATTACTTGAATATGTTTTAAGGTCACCTTGATTTAGTGATGTTGGATAGGTTATTCTAGAAAGGTAGATGAAGGTTGTTTATTTCCGTCCAATCATGGATACCATTATTATAGATGGTCTGAGGATGTTTTATAATTATGAGATTACAAATCATCATAGGGTTTCTTCATACCATAGTATCACAATGGGATGCTCGGTTTACATCAATGTTTTTTAAAGGATTACAATAGTTGCTAGTTATATTAATTATTTTGCACATGGAATACCACCCTCAGACTGATGACTTGTCAAAGCGCACAATACATGCTATAGAGGACATTCATAGAGTATCAATTCATGATTTTGTGGGATCTTGGGAGTGGAATATACCCCTAGATTAATGAAAGTAAAATAATATCAATCAAAATACTATTTTTTTCTTATGAGGAATTCTATAGTAATAAATGCTAACCACCTCTCTGATATGTGATAATGGACATGTAGCACACCTCGAACTGCATCTCGACTAGGTGACTTCAGAGGAAGTAAAATTTAACGAAATGTTGAAGGATACTACATAGTGTAGAAACAAATCATTGGATGATCTCCATCGATGAATTGCTTCATGCAAGGATTCATATATTTTTCATAGCTACATAATTATCACTAAAACACATATTATACAATTCAACTAGATTATATTAAACTATGGGTAGATGTGTTATTATAGGAGTATCCAATACATATAGTTGATAAGAGAGCAAAGTCTCTCGGATTCTAGCTAGTTCATCAGGTACAGGTGTCATGGATATGTGGTTGTGTATAGAATACACCATGATAGAAGAAGGTAAATGTATGTTCTTATTCGATATAATTATCCTCAGATGATATTTTACCACCCCAAGAAGGAAATATTGGAGACAATTTTCTTTGTGTGGTATTATATATTTCTATTATTATATTGAGAAATTAATATTTTGAATTTTAGTTATATTATGTGGTTTTGAAAAAATGTGAATCATTAGTCTGTTTATGGAGGGATCATGGTTGTTAATGACTTGTTCCGATCATAGTGCCTATTTTTTTGTAAATGGAAACTGGCATTCAAAGATTTTTGTTGTTGTGTGGCCCAATAGGCAAAGTTTCAGTAAACCATGAATGGTGGTACATGGATCCTACTAAGGCCACTTGGTTTTATGAAATAATACATCCAGGTCCACATAACTATGTTATACAACATTATTTTTTAGAAATGGAAAATCACAAGGTTTTTGTGTTGTTTCATATATTTTTAACAATAATAATGCATGACCCCTCTTTGGATAGTGGTCTAAGGAATGTTGTCACCTAGATTGACCAACTGTGTGACAAAATAATATGAAAACATTATTTTTGGTAAGATGAGCATTTTTACATTAAATTATTATTGACCTATAGCATATTCTAATTTTTTTTCATTCTAAAGGAAATTGGGTTTCATTTTATCCCATAATAGAGTTTATTAAATCCTTAACTATGATTCAATGATATTTCACTATACGAAATATTATTTTTGACCCATTTATCACAGTAGATACACATTATTTATTTCATTATTTAACTTTTTTTCTTTCTTTATTTGTATCCATATTATTGATGCTATTTGGGTGCAATATAATGTTCCTTGTTTCTAGGGCATTCATATTATATTATTTTTTCAACCATTATATGTCATGATTGATGCTGATATTTCATGACTGTTCTAGAATGAGTATAATAACGGTGGCATACATGATTTTTTAAAATTATTTTTTCTTAAAGTTGGTTTCCTTTGGCCTCACACTAGACATCTCGATCGTTTCTCCTAAATGAATTGAATGCCTTATATAAATATTTGGAACTATGTTAGGATTCCAACATTGTTCCATGTGATGGTTGGAGGTTGTGAACCACATCCCAGAAACCCTTTTTCGTAAGTTTATACATAATTATAATGTTATACCAACCTGTTTGTTATGAGGTATCTCTCTATTTCTTGTGGGATCCTTACTGAATTAAATTTTATATAAGGATAAGGTTTTTTCATCCATTCCTTGTGATTATGTGTTATATAAAAGTTCAAATCATTTAAATGGAAAATATTGTAGGATTCAGATGAACAAATTAAACATGAAGGATTGTGAAATTTGATATTAAATAACTATTGATATTGTTATGATTACATTGGATTCTAATTTTTTTATCCATTTGGTTCTCGATTATTATATATTCTATGGTAATTTCTACTAAATGCATCCACATTACATTGGATGAAAAGGTAATTAGTAGTTGTAGATTGGGCTAGCTTGGATATCCGTAGTCATTCTCCATAGACATGCACCTTGGTCTCTACCCATGTCATTACCGAGTTGTCAATGCAGATTAACACTAGAATTTATGAGGATTCCTCACACAAAGATACCTTGGATGAAACCCATATAAGCATGTCACATTTCGGATTCCTTGGTATTTTATACCTTATATCCTTCCAATTATATCAGATAATAAATTAGTCATAATATTCCATAGTGAATGTTTAATAATAATTTAACAATATCAATTATTTTGGGTTCATGATTAACATGATTATATTAAATAGTATCACTCCTGAATTATAATACAATATTGATAAATAGTTATTATGAATGTTGTTTTCAGTTATCCTTGTTCGATGGATAATGCTACCACTTCTTGTTGATTTATATTCTTGTCATTGTCTTCACACTCCTTCAGATTATATTCATATAAGTTAATTGGTATATAGATAGTGTTGGTGGTGGGATACTGAGTGAAATCTCACACCATAATCAGGTTTCTTTTGGGTAACATGATACAAATCCTGGATGCATGTGGGGGCCATGTAATTAACCTGCATTATGATACTATATTTATGATGGTATAGATGATGGGGTGTATAGGTCGATCTATTATCATGTTTCAATCGGGAGATGGTCCTTTCTTGTATTTTTTATTTTGATATACTTATTGTACAATTTTCGTATTTCAATGTATTTCTGATCAAATTTTATATTCATTTCCTACTCCTCTTGTATATGATATTTACTTAGTGTATGTTTACATTAGAAACTATAATCTAGATGTTTATCTTCTTCCATTTATTTATATTCTACTTAAGCTTATTTGTTTAAATGTGATACCGATGTGTTACTCATGGGGGTATTATCACAGCTTATTATTAAAATACATGGAAATTACTTCATTTTTGTGGAATAACTCAAACATTACAAATGAAAGAACCCAAAATAGTATAATTTTTGTGGATTAGGAAACATGGAATTATTAATGTTCCTAAATGAGAGAGCTACATTATCTCCAAAATGTTTAACCAAGACAAGAACCCCTCTAAGACACATATGAGATTAAATATATATTCGTAATATGTTGATGGTAACACAAAAAGGGGTGATATCAGATGCTTGTAAAGGGTAAATAAGGGAGATATATATGGGTATGAATTAGAATAAGGACCTGATAAAATGATAATAACATTAAAATATCATACCCATCATTTTAAGGAACATAAACATGAATAATGGCATTAATTTTAAAATTTTAAAAGGATTTCATCAAAAAGGAATCAAGAATATAATCCATGAAGTACTAATATAGGAATAAGAAATGGAATTTTGGCATACATATACTATTTAAAAATAATTCCCTATTACTCCAGACACACTACTATCACTTGACATGGAACATCATGGGGACTACACCTGTTGGTGGGTGGACACACCACCATCCCCAGTCACATTCATTTCCTTATAATTGTATTGTTTTCCGGAACATCCCAATGTGGATCAGGTGTCAACATTATCTATTATTTAATCAGCTTCTCCATCTTCAAATATAGGTTTTGGATTCTCCATCATCCATCTATAGGGTGACTACACAAACTAGGTGGGACATATCACCATCCCTTGTCGTGGTTCTTTTCATGTAATGGAATGGATTTCCCCAGATTTCTGTGGTAGATCAATCCCGTTGACTCAATTCCCATCATGGTCCCATGAGATATAAATATTCACCGTATACATTGAGGGGACATATTGTTTCCACCCATCACATAATAAAAACATTCATAAACATTCCACACTAAAATAAAAATTTCATCATATGATGACCCCTAAAAGGTGATGTGTTTCTCAAACATCATTTCATAACACATGAATCGAATTGGGTATTATAAACATTTCATCCCATCATAACCTATGGAAAATGGATATGATTATTAATAATTTCATCACAGTACAAACTGTAATTTGAACTGGTTTCAAAATCATAATCCCATGGAAGGGAAAAATTTGTCCTAAATACCATTCTATTAAATCCTAAACCATTTAATAAATGAATATGAAAGGTTTTTGGGTTAATTTACACATTAAATTTTATCAAATAATAAAGTACTGCATATTTAATAGACACGAATTTTGAAATATCACTTGAAACTTTTCATTAGGAAAGTTGAATTTTATTAGAATTAATTTTTGTGAAACCATTTTGTAAATACAATATTTAGAATTATAGATTTTAAATTACATTTAATAAATTTAATCATGAAAATAAGTTTTTTTGTCTAAAATATTTTTAAATCATTGAGCATTTAGAAATCCATCCCTATTAATATATATATTAAATCTAAATGTGGAGGCATGAAAATATTATTTAAAACATATTTCATACAAACATAAAAAATAAGATTGAAAATATGTTGGAAATATATTTGGTAAAAAAAAATTAAAAACGTATGATAGAGTCATTGTGATCATTGGTATTGATTTCATGGAAATAAACGATTTTAAAATAAATAATGAAATCTTTGAAAAAAAATTAAAATTATTTTTAAACAGAAAAGAAATTTTTAAGAACAATTATTTATTAAAAAAAAATTTAAATTTGAAAAATGTCATTAATTTTTTGAAAACAATATCATTAAAAAATTTCTTCTAAAAAAACATATCACTTATTATGTGAGTAAAAGTCAAGATAGTGGGTGGGTCCATACATTCTGAACATTTAATTTTTAATAAATGTTTTTATATAAGGGTGATTATCTGAAAATGATTAAAATATATATATTAAAAACAATTTTAAAGATGTAATACGTGGGTAAATTATTTTATAAACATTATATGAAAATAGTCATACTTTTTTAGAAAACACAGTTTTGAAAGAACACAGATTTGTGACCGAATGGAGATATAATAGAAAATTTCCATAAAAATTTATAAATTATAAAAAGTACCAAAGATAGTATAAATAATACCATTACGTAGATTTAACATGAAAATAAATAGGGTATAAAAATTCGTGTGTGTTCCTATGATATGGTCTAAAATATTTCATTTGTGGATGCATAATCATTATGAGTTTTGATAAATGATGAGATTGAAGCTATAAAATATTAAAACATTGGAAAAATAGAATCATAATAAAATGTAAAGAATAAAATAACCTTAATCATAACCATTCAATAAACTATGGATATTCATGATATTAAATTTAAAAGTGATTTCATACAACTCATTGAAAATTTTTGGTGCATAAGATGACATGTGTCCAAAATAAGGAAAACTGTGTCAAAATTAAATTTCTGATTTGGTCACTTTTGAATCATAACCCTCATGAAAAAAATATATTAATTTTGGTATTTCAATAGATATAAATTTATATTTGTGAAAAATAGAACAAATAGAAGGGATGTAAACACACCATATAAAATAAATGAGTTGTGAATAAGGCATGTATCTCATAGAAATAAATAGTGAGATTAAATTCTCCTACTCTAAGTCATGAATTTCTTTACACACATAAATATATATTGTATAATAAAAATATTTTTATTATAAATATATAAATGAAAAATATTTTTATATATAATATAATATATGATTCCATAATGACATATTATTACCCATTTATTAATAATAATTTGTTAAAATAATGTTATGGTTAATAGATGCTTTTTTATCAGGTGTTTTTTGACATGTTATTAATGATCCTCTTAAATAGATCTTGATTATATTTTTTAGGGAATGAAAAAATTTACTTATATATCATATATAATAATTATTTTAATATTAAAATTATCCTATAAAAGATAAAAATTATTAAATGAAATTAACTTTTCATGGAGATGGTAATCCCTACGTACCCATGGACGATGCTCTTATTTTATGGTTGTATATAAAAGAATGAATGCAAAAGGAATATATGTATATACAAAAAATCATTAGATTAGAATTTTTATTTCATATATAACATATATTTTTTACTAAACATATTTTTAATACATTAAATTTTATGTGTGAATGAATCACATAGTGTGAGGGGGGTGTAGTTGAGACATTCACAAATAAAGTTATCACATTGACACAAAAGTGGAAAAATAAAGGTATGATATTTATATATATATAAAATTAAAATATAATTATAAATAAATCATAAATATAATATATATCATCAAAAAAAGAGTTTGCATAATAATTACAAACTATGAGAGGTGTTAAAGAAAAAATGAACAACATTGTCAATTTAGGTGGTAGTTCATCATACACATTCTCGTGATGTTAGATTACCATTATATGAATGTGACTGTAACTAAGGGTCAGGACAATATAATAATAAAATATTAATATATTATGGATATTAAAAAAATCTCTATGAATTTACTAACAATAATTGAGGTAGGGGTGAAATAAAATAATGGAATGTAGATTGAGGAACGACATTACATCTTCGTTGGGAAACAACATTTCGTTTTCCTGAAAAGAATTAATTAGTTGGATGTATTGTAAATGGTATGATTCATATAGTAATTTTCGGGATTTATGAAGTGAATTCGGATTATAATGGACTAAATAATGTTGGTTGTGAGGTGTGGATAAGGGTGATTGTTTGTGTCCTTTTATAATGGGGGAGGTGACACACTTGACATTTTTTTATACAAGTAAGGTGTAGACAAAATTTCACCTAACAATAGTAATCCAAAATAAATTATTAATGTTTTAAAGATTATATAATTCAATGAAATGATTTTTAGACTAGTGGATTGGTCATTTTTTTGCTTAATATTTAATTTATGTTCTATTTTGAAGATTATTTTTACCATAACCACTATAATTAATTTTATCACTCTCACAAATATTTTTAGTCATAAATTATTTTTATTATTTCATTATACAAATATTATACATATAAAAATTAATTATTTATGTTTTTCATACTTCAGATAATATAAGTGGAAAAATATATCTAATTTTAATGAAACAAAAGTGGAGATAAAATTATATTTCAAATTGAGAATGTCTTGATGTTAATTAAGGATTTATATCTTTATTTGATATAAACATTATTATAATGACCAAATTTGGATTAATAAAATTATTATTTATGTATTTTAACTATAAATAAACCAAAAATAAAATTTAACTGTATAAATAAATAAAATAAAATGTTATTTTGTTATAAAAATTCAGTATTTTTTCTTATTCCCCGAAAAATGATATTTCCTAGAAAAATACCTAAAAAAGAATTGTAATCTAATTTTTAAATTAGGAATTAAAATTTTAATTTCATTTTATCAATATTAATTTCTAAATGTGTATGATATAAATTATATTATCATTCATATAAGAACATTTAGAATCCTTTCTTTTGAGAAAATATTATTTTCAATCATATAATGTTTTTAACGACTTTACATGACTTACTATCAAAATGTTCATTCTATATAAAAATTTTAAAAAATGTTTAAAAATATTTATTAATTTAAATATTACAAATTTTAATGGATATGTTTTCCCTATATATTGGAATCCTCTTATTTTATCATGTTTTAAAGCTCAAAAATCAAGAAAATTATGAAAATTATGCGAATCATGTTTAAATCATATTTAGAGAATGTTGGTCTCCTTTTGATTCCATGCTTACTAGTTATATTTCAGAGTCCCACAAATTATCATCAATATTTTTCTATAATGTTTTATTATAACAATTATTATGTTTAATACATTCTGGGAAAATTACTGTTTAATAATGTTTATAGATTTTTTGATAAGTCCGTAAGACAATAAGTTTTCTTCCCGTTATAGATTTTTGTAAGTCCTTGATACTGTGAACATAACACTGTCAAACTGATACCATAATTCTGATACTGTTAATCAAATACCTTACTAAGTAATAATAACATACTAGACACTACTACTAGAGACACAGTAATCCTAACACCACATTTGTGCTACCAGTTCAAGAGGACAATGCATCTATGGCACCATGACTGCCTCACCAATCAAAGGAAAAGGATAATACAACGTTTCAAAGTGATAACATTTCAAGACAAACTATGATACCATTATTTAATCTTTTTCTGTCATTTTCAATTTAATTCTATTGGTCATATTCATGTTATTTCCTGGAAAAGATGTTATTAACGGTTCTTTGTAGACATATTACCTGATTGTATGAAGTACGAGGTGTAGAATACATGCATCATGTCAGCTCCACCATGTGAACCACTAATTAAAAAATGATATTTGTGGAACAAAAAGATAGAGAATAGAATGGATGAAAAGAAAACTTGTGTATGCTACATTATACTACTGAAGAACAAAAGAAGAACTCTTGATCTCCAAGGGAAAATTACCATATATCAGAGCATCTAACAACTTCTTAGTACCATCACAAGGAAGAACACTAGTTACATAGTTCAATTCATTGAACTAAAATCAATGGAAAATGACTTGCGATACTCTGTTTTCACTAGATGACTTGTAAATCGCAACTACGACATACTATTAGTCCATAGTTGCATAGAATAACACTTAGAGAACCTCTCAACCATTGTCATCAAATTTTCTCTCTTCTGCACTACATTTACTAATTTTCTATCATTTTTTATTTTCGAATGAAAACACCACATTATCTTGCATTAAATTGGAGGATATAAGATATCCTATCTCAAATATTGTTCTACTATTTTCATTCACCCTTGAATAACTGTGGAAGAGGTCCTATGTGACCTAGTTCTTTATTTTTCCTAGGTAGAACAGTGGTAGAGGTCGTGTAACCTATAAATTCTGTGTATTGCTGTTTTACCCTGATCTAGGGTATAGATCAATATTTTATATATATAGAATTTGTGGTGGCATTTGATCCCCAAGTAGGGAGGCTTAATTATTGGATTGTGACTAAACAACTTGTTTTTTCCACTGTGTCTTTTAATTTTGGTTTTATCTGTGTTACATTATATTTTAGAAAAATATATTTTACTTTTTTTATTACTCTTGGATAGAAGTCATAAACGTTTTTTCCATTTATAGTAGCTTCAAAAGTTTTATCAATAACTTAAATTGATGTTACTATGAATTGATCAATATTTTAATAAGTTATTTGAAGAATCAAAATATTATAATGGAATTAAATTTATTAATGGTCATGTATTCATTTTTATTGGTGAATCATTTTTACTAAACATTTTTAAAAAATATTTTATAGATACCCAATTCTCCCACCTATTGAGTACTCTACTGTAACTAACATTCGGTATCAGATGATTTATTCTTGTTAAGGATCCGTTTTAAAATCATTTCATATTTTATTTTAGTTGGAATTTAAATTTCTTCAAATTTCAGTTATTTATAGATTTCTAGTTCATTAAAAGTATTTATATAATACTGATAATATACTGGAAGGTGCTGCTACCAACAGAACACCATTCCTCAATGGAAAAAATTATTCTTAGTGGAAGCATAAGATAAAATATACATTTAGGAATCATGGGATTTGAAATATAGATCGCTATTGAATGTAAATTTTAAATTCCTAAAATAGATAGAAACACTTCGGATAAACATATCAAGACTGCCAAAAATAATAAAATCAATGCAATGAATTTTTATATTGTGAAATATGATATGAAGAGTATAATCACATTTCTACCAGTAAGATTTCCAATTAGATTCGGGACACTTTTTCTATTTCCCATGAGGGAACATATAATGTAAAAGAGATGATTATAAATACTTATACTATTAAATATTACAATTTTAGAATGAATCTAGATTAATATATTTCTGATATGTATCTCTGCATCAATGATATTGTGAATACAATGATTTATTTAGGAAAAGTTGTAACAACTACCAAACAGATCATGAGGATTCATTGATGCTTACCAAGGGGATGGAGAGGGACAACTGAGTCTATAATAGAATCATGTTACATTGATAAAAATCCAATAATGGAATTTATTGGATAACTAATGATGTACGGAGAAGATATGAATGTCAACAAGGAAGAGAGGATAAACCCAAAAAAATATGTGCCTTTTAATACCACTACATCTAAACACAACGGTTAAGAGAAACAATAAGACTCTATATAATGATCAGGAATTGAACAATCATCTACCGATAGTGATGAAGAGATGGCTCAATTACCCAAATCATTTAAGGAATTTAAAAAAAAAGATGATATTTTTCATATATCATAATTTCAATGGAATATATGATCAAATTGGATGCTGGAATATGTAATGTAAAATAAATGAAAAGTATATTGAGATAGTATGTTATGAATTTAAGTTAATGTGACATGTAAAGGATGACTATCCCAAGATCACGTATAAAAAGAAATATGAGGACAATGATAAAAATTATAAAAATGCAATGAATGAAACCTAGAGTGCTTATGAGGACAAACCAAGGGAATTAGTGTCTTTACATGATGAACATGAAAACAAGGACAATATGTGTTTCATGACAAACACATCATAAGTAATCATATAATATCCTATACAAAATTGATAATATTCAAGAATCAAAATTAATTTTGGAAAGATTTATAACGAAGAAATGATTATGTATTGAAATATGTCTGATGGAAAATGTAATGAACTAAAAGATATACAGAAGTCCATAAAGAGATAGTATGATCTTACCTCAACTGTCAACATTGAACTTTCTATTGAGAGAGAGGTAAATGCTCACCTGTAAAAGGAAAATAATGATCTAAAGTTATCTAATGACCAATTAAATAAGGATCGTGAAATTTTTTCCCATGGAATGACACACTAACATAGTTACTTGGTTAAAAAATAGATACTAGGTATACTACTAGAATAGGATAACATCCAAGATAATACAATTTATCATAAATACATTTTTTTATAAAAATATGGAAAATATTCTCCATTTCACAAAAATCATTATTTTATATCATGTTACCGTTCTAAAAATTCATTTACTACATCAAATATTTCTAGAACAAACTATGTTTATTTTTCGTATAATCTATATTCTACATACATGAAACCCATCAGAAACATATGGGTTCCTAAATATTTTATTACTAATGTTTCATGACCCAGAAAAATATGGGTACACAAATTACTTCATGAATGAATTGTTTTGTATGTAAACTATCAAATGATTTCTTGTAGAAATCATTGTTACATGGACTGTGGCTATACAAGACACATGAAAAGAGATTAATCAAGATTCAAGAATCTCATCAATATTTATGGAGGACATGCCACATTTGGTGACAATAGTAGAGAGAAAATAATTTCCTTAGTCTAGATTAGTAACCCTAACTCAATTTCAATTTCAAATGAACTATTAATGTTGACTAATTAAAATATAACTATTTTATTATATTTTAACTATATGATGATTAATTTAATGTTAAATTAAAAAATAATTTAGGGAATGTATATTATTCGAAGTAAAATTAGTATTTACTCCTCTTAGAAATGATAATTTATATGTTGTAACCATAGACACACTACCATCAAGGAATGTTTCCTGCCAAAGTACCAGTAACAAATAGTATTGGCTCCGGAACAGAAGATGAGAGAATTGTAATGTACACTCCCTTATAAAGTTTACGATAAATGTATTAGTTAACGACCTACCCAAATTAGAGTTTCTAGATAATAAATTGCGCCTTCTTATTTAGAAAAGATAGTGACGTAAAATTTCCTTCAAACTAAATAAATAAGTCCCAACTTCTCATCCTCTTGAGTTGGTTCACATGGATTTGTTTGTACCATCTACATTTTCTTGTTTAAATGGCAGGAACTATGTTTATGTTGATGTAGATGAATTTTCTAGGTATAAATGAAACTTCTTATTGGCTCACAAAGGTGAATCATTCTCTCATTTCACCAAGTATGCTTGTAACACGCCGACCATCGTTACACAGATTCGGTGCATTATTTTAATACATTGGGATGATTACAAGGAATCATGTCCCGAAGGACCGATCAGTTTAGCAGTATTAGAAAATAGATTACATACATGAATGTTACATTACACTTTAAAACATACAAAACAACACAAATAATACTTTATGAATGCAATTATTCCCTTGGCTTAACCCTATATATCAACCACAATTCACTTCTTGGAATCCTGGGAAAAATAAAATCATTGAAAGGGGTGAGCTCAAATGCTCAGTATGGGAAAACAATGTAGCGGAAACATTCATATATAATAATAAACATTTATGGAAATGTATAACTAAAAAAATCCTTTTAAACATGAACTTCAACATAATATGTAAAAAATAAAATTAAATAATTCAATTTACTTATTAACATGGATATTATACTAGTCGAGTAATTACATCAAACATCACTAACCACTTTCTTATTGATGGACTGAATAATGTCAGACTATCATAACCACATAGTCAAGGCCTTGTACCAAGACTACAAATAAGATTTTGTCAAGGCCATGTACCAAGACACTAGTTTGTCTCATGAGACTAACAGATGCATCGAAGAGCTATTGCAGGCACCACCAATCACTTACTTAGTCTAATGCATTCCTCATATGAAAATTTTTAAACACAACATACACATTCGTATCAATTATAGCATACAAAATGTCGATACTTTTCCCATAAACCATGAATGGTATAAAAATGACACATCCATTGTCAAACGTATCACAAAACCTTAAATACAATATGGAATATTTGTATCATGATAAATGTACATCAAAAAAAATTTGGAATTCATTAAAGGACATTGACATAAATGAAAATGATTTATAAAAATCTTTGAGAGAAATACCCCTTTTTCAGGAAAACACTTAAACATCACAAAATTTAGAAAGGAATACATTTAAATATATTTTTAATCATAGTTTCCCATACAACTTTGAAACTTTTTAATGGATTTAACATTTTAAAAACATTCATGTCCATATAAATAAACCTTTTAAACCATTTTGAAAACATGGACATTAATGAGAAAAATTTAGATGAATGAATATTTAAAACATTTAAAATGATGTTTTAGTAAAAATTACATTAAAATGATTCTCTTTGAAAACTCTTTTATGAAACTTTTACATGGATAAAAAATATGTCCCAGCAGATACTGACGTAAAAATAATCTCAGATAATAAAGAGATTGTGAAATTAACCCTTGCCAATTTTATAACATACGAAACATACACCCCATGAAAGAGGTATCATACAATGAATATGTAAATACACATAAATTAAAGTGTATTACAAAAATAATTAAATTATGGGCATTACATACACCACACTAAATGTAATTGTGGAAATATGGTATGAATCTCACATGAATAAGGAATGCGATGAAAACCCCATACATTGCACTTTCCATTGGTCGAGGGTACGTTTAACCTCTTGTATAAAGATATTAGTATATTGTTAAATCATAATAGAACCATATTAATATTTATTATATCTTACTTGATTCATTTATGAAAATACAATACCAATTTAATAATAATTTCCATGTTAAATTAACATTTCGTGTAATAATCACTTTCTTTATCGTGTGTGTTTTAACTTCATAATCTTGATTGTATCACATAGAACAAGATTTAAATACATCCAGAATATATAAAATTATTTATATATCATATATATTTATAATATAAATATTTATAATAGACATATATATGAAATGAAAAACACCATTTATGGAGACGGTAGTCCGTACGTACGCATAAACACTACTTCCGTTTTCATATCGTGTTGAATGGAACTAAGTGAATAAGATATATGTAAGAACATACATACATACAGATATATATATTCATATATCTCCTGTAGAATTATTATTTCATATATTACATACTTATTAGTAATATATATTTTTATAATAGTCAATGAATGGTGAATATGGAAATTAATCTCATCGCGTCGTGGAGATGGTAATCCGTACGTACACACGAGTGACAATATAATTTACATAGAGGTGTGGAATTGGATGGTATATTAATTTTACAGAGACATTATCAAGTTATTTTCATTATTTATATACATTTACTAATCATTATATCAATCCATAAAACATAGTGTTATATATCAAATTACCCCATGGCGTGGAGACGGTAAGCCGTACGTACAAGATACTGGATTTATAATTTTAGAATGTTAATAACAAAGAAATAAGAATTGGAAGAAGAAAAAAACATTAAATAGGGTGGTGAAATTATTACCTCTTCTTCGGGTTCTTCCATTTGATTTGATCGAAAGGGCTCTTTATGTTTGATTTATGACTAATGGAGGGCCTCTAGGATTATGTTAGTATAGTTGAGAGAGTATTTGGTCAGAGTTTCGCCAAGCCAAATGTCTTTGGAGGTGTGAATTTTAGAGAAGGGGAAGTTCCCTTTTATAATAGGGGTGATGGACACCTTTGGAAAAAAAGAAAATATTATTTTATAATAAATCCATATTCGGTTTATAATGGCTCTATAATGTATTATTTGAAGTCTAAGGTATTGACGGGTCTAAAAAACTAAACCAATAGGTTTTATACAAATTTAGATTACCATTTTAACCTTATCATTTAGATTTAACTCTATGTTAAATAATTTAACTTTTACAGTGTCTTCTTGTATTCTTACACTATATGGTTAATAAACATAATATATTCTTCCAATATATCCCAATTGGTTCATTAATATCATATATATTATTATATAAGTCTTTTTTTAGAAACATAGTTTTTTTGTACAATTATATCAATTAATAATATGATATTTGTTTTAAAAACTATTTTATGTCAATTTTTACACTATTTGGTATTTTCTTTCTTGTTAAATTAATAGCAACATTATTACATCAAAAAAATACATTTAATCAATCCTAAAATTTTATATTCACCTAGAAAATTCGTGGATGTCATATAAACAATGAAATTATATTTATTTTAATATTTATAATAACATTTATTTGATTCGTTCATTATTAAGGTAATTACGACATCATCATTGTGTCATTAATAAAATTATTTATCTAATCTCTAAAAATAATGAATAAAATACCATTATGTAGGAAATCTTTTTATATTTCTATTAAATATTTATAGTCAAATTTATCTTATGTATAACCTTATATTAATAATGGTTTAGTTATTAAACGATGATTTTTACTCATTTAACTATTGTTTAAATAAAATAATAGTAAATGACTTAATCTAATCCAAGTGAATCTAAAGGGTCATATTTTATACCTAATGTTTTTTTGGTCAAATTACACTTATCCAATATAATTAGGACATGTGTTAAAAAATATTAATATCATTTTTACCCTTAATTACCCTATTTACTTTTAACCGTGGTAAATAAAAATAAAAAGTTACTATTCACCAAAACTATTTTTATCTTATTGAGCCACATTTTACTCCTTACTATTAACCATGTCTCTCGGATTTTCTAAATTCCTCCCACAGAAGAAGTGAAATTATGTTTAATGTGAATTTACAAATTCTCATCGGAAATTGGTAAAAGATAGTGAAAAGTTCAATAAAAATTTTATATATCTAAAATTATTATAAACTAACTCCAATGAATTAAATTGAACTTATATAGGTATTATGTATCCATTTTGACCTAAAAAAATTTAAATAAAATAATTAATTAAATAAAAAGTCGGTTTTATCAAATAACTCAGTGTTTTTTACTATTCATATAAAATTGAATGTATTCAAAAAAATACCAACAATTCACCCTAAGATAATTTTGATATTCTGAATCCAAAAATGATGTCTATTTTTTCAAATTAATAATATAGAAGTTTCATTAATTAATTTAAAATTAATTCTCATTGTCAAAACAAATAGCGTGTTTTTAAGAAACAATAACTATCAAAAGATTGACACTTATTTATGTATAATTTCAATGTGAAATTAATTCCAATGACCAACATTGGATTAAAGGGTAAAAATATAATCTAATTATACTTCCAAAACATTAAAATGTATAATTCAACACTATAAATTATTTTGATTAAAAAAGATTTTTCTGTTAAAATATAGTATTTTTCACTATTCACCCAAATATGAAAGTTATCAGAAAAACACCAAAAATTTATTGAAACTAGATTCTCATGTCCCGATTCTAATGAGGAAGTTTATTTTTGTCAAATTAATTCTATTCAATTTTCAAATATTGGACTTAAAAAGGGATCACCATTAAAACGCTGTAAAATTGCAATATTTGAAAAATAATTCTTTTATCTGAAAAAAATGAATTTGTTCTTAAATTATGTCTATGAAACTCAAAAAATGGAAGATCTATGTCATTATATATCAACTTAAATTTTTTTTAAAATTCATTAAAGGATATTGACATAGATGGAACTGATTTTTAGTACACATTGAGAGAAATACCACTTTTTCATGAAAACATTTAAAAGTCACACAATTTTGAAAGGAATACATTTAAAAAAAATCTGAATCAAAGTGTCCCATAGAACTTTGAATCATTTTAAAGTAATTAACAATTTCAAAAACATTCATGTCTATATAAATAAATCCTTAAAAAAAAATTTGAAAACATAGAAATTAATGAGAATGATTTAGATGAATGAATATTTAAAACATTTAAAATGATGTTTTAGTAAAAATTACCTTAAAGATAATCCCTTGGAAAACTATTTTATGTAACATGTACATTGATAAAAAAATTTCTCAGTAGATACTTACGAAAAAACAATCTCGGATAATAATGATATTGTGAAATTAACCCCTACCAATATGGTAACTTACGAAACATACACCCCATGAAAGATGTATCATACAATGAATATTTAAATACAAATAAATTAAAGTGTATTACACAAAGAATACAATTATGGGCATTACATACACCACACAAAAGGTAATTGTGGCAATATGGTACAAATCTCACGGGAATAAGGAGTGAGATGAAAACCCCTTACCTTGCAAATTCCTTTGGTCGAGGTTATGTTTAACCTCATGTATAAAGATAGTAGTATGTTATTAAATTATACCAGAACCATATTAATATTTATGATATCATACTTGATTCATTTATGACTTTATACTACCCTTTTAATAATAATTTCCTTGTTAGCTTAACATTTCGGGTAATAATCGCTTTCTTTATCGTATGTGTTTTAACTTCTTACTATTGATTGTATCACATAGACCATGATTTAAATACTTCAAAAATATAAAATATTATTTATATATCATATATATTTATAATATAAATATTTATAATAGACATATATATGAAATGAAATACACCGTTTATGGAGACAATTGGTCGTACATACGCATAAACGTTGTTTCCGTTTACATATCATGTTGATCGGAACTAAGTGAATATGATATGTAAGTACACACACATATATATTTAAATATATATATCTCCATTAGTATTATAATGTCAAATATTACATACTTATTAGTAATATATATATTTCTAATTGTCGATAAATGGTGAACATGGAAATGAATCTCAACGAGTCGTGGAGATGGTAATATGTACTTACGCATGAGCCACTATTTCATTTACATAATGGAGTGTAATTGGATGGTATATTAATTTTACATAGATATAACCATGTTATTTTCATTTTTTATATACATATTACTCATCATTATATCCATCCAAATAACATAGTGTTAAATAACAAATTACCCCACGACATGGAGACGGTAAGTCGTACGTACGCATGCATGGTGAAATTAGCATTCATAAGATGGATAGAATAATGAATAATGTCATTAAATATTTATAATAACATCTTAGTATATAGAATATAATGGAGTTTTTATTTTATAATGGAAATAATAAAGAAATAAGAAGTTGAAAAAGAAAAGAACATGTAAGAGGGTGGTGAAATTATTACCTCTTCTTCGGGTTATTACTTTTGATTTCATCAAAAGGGATCATTAATATGGATTTATGACTAATTTAGGGAAAATATAATTAAGTTAGGTTAGTTTAGAGAGTTTTTGTGGAGAGTTTTTCAGAGACAAATGGATTTGGAGGTGTGAATTTGAGAGAAGGTAACATTCCCTTTTATAAGAGGGGTGAGGTGCACCTTTGGAAAAACTTAAAATATTATTTTATAATAAATTAATATTTGGTTGATAATGGATCTAAAATTTATTATTTAAAGTATTAGGTGGAGATGGGCCTAAAACCACTTATCCTATAGGTTTTATATGGGTATAGGTTACCATTTTAACCTTATAATTTAGATTTAACTCTAAGTTATATAATTTAACTTTTTCCGTGTCTTCTTGTATTCTAACACTATATGGTCAATAAACTAAGTATTTTCTTCCACTCTAACCCCAATTGGTTCATGGATATAATATATATTATAATATAAGTCTTTTGGAAGAAACATAGATTTTTAGGACAGTTATATCAATTAATAATATAATATATGTTTTAAAAACTATTTTATGTCAATTTTGACAATATTTGGTATTTGTTTTCTTGGTAAAATAATAACAGAATTATTACATCAAACCAAATACATTGAATGAATCCTAACATTTTATATTCACCTAGAAAATTTGTGTTTGTCATAAAAACATTGAAAGTATATTTATTTTAATATTTATAATACCATTTATTTGATTCTTTCTTTAATATGGTAATTACTACATCATCATTGTGTCATTAATAAATTTAATTATTTAATCTCTTAAAATTATGAATAAAATACAGTTATGAAAGAAATATTATTGGTTTTATAATGAATATTTTTAGTTGAATTTATCTTATGTATAAACCTATATTAAAAATGGTTTAATTCTTAAACTTTGATTTTAACTCTTTAAACTCTTCTTTAAATAAAATAATAATAAATGTCTTAGTCTAATCCAAGTGGACCTAAAGGGTCATATTTTATTCCTAAGGTTGTTTTTGGTCGAATTAAACTTATCCAATAGAATAGGACATCTGTTAGGGTAATAATAATATCCTTTTTACGCTTATTTTCCCTATTTACTTTTAACCGTGGTAAATAAAAGTTAAATGTTACTATTCACCAAAAAATATTTTTATCTTATTGATCCACATTTTACTCGTTGATATTAATAGTGTCTCTCAGATTTTCAAAATTCCACTCAATGAAGTGGAAAAATTATGTTTTATGTGAATTTACAAATTATCTTATAAGAAGGGTAAACGAGAGTGAAAAGTTCAATAAAAAGTTTATATATCTAAAATTATTATAAACTGAATCCAATGAATTACTATAAAGACCCATAATTTACATACATTGTTAATAATTCAAAATTGAAATACACTTATTACAACATATAAAAAAACCATGAAAGGACCGTATATGTAAAATGTATTTAGAAACTGGGAAACATAAACAACTAGTTCATAAAGCATCTATATTGTCTCCCATTTATTTCATCATATATAGAGTCCCTTTTGGAATATCTTACATAATAACCTTCTTCCTGACCTGGGGAAAGAAAACAATCAAAAGGGTGAGCTCAAATGCTCAGTAAGGGTAAACAAATGAAATATCAATCACATCATATTCATAAGAACATAACATTTTGAATATCTTAACCTACAAAAGAGATCATAATTTCATAATCAAGGGAAAAATCATAGTAGTGAAATGTAATCCCAATAATCAAAACAGAAAACATGATGCTTTGTGGCATACATACATAATCATAGAGTATCATTTCTTAGTAGTCAAGACTCATTTCCAAGACTATCTTGGCGGACAAAGTCCATTTCTGAATCGAGTTCACTCCTCGTTTCAGTCCTGTTTCACTGAACTAGATTAACCTACCATTCCAGCCATGTCTATCTCAAGAGATATAAATCTTTACCTAATAAATTATAGGGTGATATAGGTCACACCAATCTCATAATGAAACCATTCTTATGTGTGCCACGAAATCATAAATCATACATCATAGTATAACCCATGTTATAAAAAAATGGGATTCTTAATGATCATCCCATCATAACATAATCCATATAAGATAATAGGTCAACATAAAAATAATTCCATCATAACATAATCAAATAAATGTAAACATAGGGATAGAAATAGAACCCTATATTATCTTATATGGAAAATAATTCTGATAGAACACTTGAACTCCATTCATGAGGAAAATATCCTCTCTACTTCAAAAACATTTTCCTTTCTTAACATGTCATATAATTTTAAACTAAAAGAAGTTGATTAAATATAAACTTGAAAACATGTAAAGGATGATTCATGGAAATAATGTTCTAAAAATCCATTCATTCCATGTAAGTGAAAAAAAACATTCTTCTCGTACTTTGGCCGGAAAAGTCAAAAAGTACCTCGTATGAAAAACGACAAAAGATTCCTTTAATATCTTTTACTAAAAACTCACCAAAGGGTAAAATTGGATTTAAAAAATTGTAGGAGGATGGAAATAATATTACATGTTGAGGAAACATGGATTTGTATGATAAATATACCCCTTTAAATACCAATGTATAAACAATATCGGATAAAAAATGAGATTGTGATATTTTCCCTCACCATAGGTCTGATTTGCTTCGTATGTGTCTGAACCTACTGTATAATGATTTAAATAATGTCATTGACTTATTCCAGAATCATACTCATTGTTATGATATCATATATGGTAATATTCTTTTCTTATTATTAGTAATATTTCATTGCTACATGTTATTTGTGTGTTTATTACCTTTTGTTTTTATGCGTGTTTTGTCGAATAAATTATTATTCTTATTTTTAGGTTATAGAGACCTCATTTATAGAATATTATTAGGGTAATATATATCATATTTATTCATTCAATTCATTTATATAATCATTATGTAATGAAGATCATGTAGAATGAGTCGCATCACATCGTGGAGACGGTAGGTCATACGTACGCACGAGCGATGATATCGTTCCCATGATCGTGGAATTGTATTGAAGTGTATGTATACTATTTAAGAATCAATATACCTTTACAATAATCATATATACTTCTTATCTACACTATTATTCCCATCCAAGTAAGGTGGTGGTGGAAAATAGGTTACACCACGGCGTGGAGACGGTATTCCATATGTAATCACGCGCAGTGATTTCATTTTCCGTAGGATGGATAGATGGAGAAATAGGGTTGTTTAATACTTATACTAAAATATCAGTATATGAGTGATACTTATGTTATTACTTCATAATGAAACAACTAAATATGAAGAAGTAGAATAAGAAATAAACTTGAATGAATCGGTAACAGACATTACCTCTTCTTTGAAGAGCCTCTTCTTAACCTCCTCTTAGGGCACTAAAGATGGTGCTTGAAGAAGACCAGGACCTCTAGGATGTTTCTATGGAAGGGGATAAGATAAATTGGCAGGGTCTAGCGGAGCTTTAAGGCTAAAATTGGTGTGAGGAAGATAGGGATGAGGTTCCATTTTATAATGGAGGAGAAGGGTACATTTGGAAAAACAAAAAATATTATTTTATAATAAAGTCATATTCAGTTTTTAATAGCTCCAAATTGATTTATTTCGAATCTAAGGTGGGTATGGGTCTAAATACTCTCAACAATAGGGTTTTAAACAAGTGTAGGTAATTATATTAACCTTATATTTTAGTTTTAACTCTTAGTTAATTAGATTGACATTTCCCAACTCACTTTGTATTTTTATATTATATAGTTAATAAACACACCATATACATCCAAGAGACACCCCAGTTTTCCATAAATGATACACCTATCATGGTATAAGTATCTTGGAAGATCCTTATATTTTTCGGAATATAATAACAATTAATAATATAATATTTGTTTTAAAAACTATTTATGTCAATTTTGACACTATTTGGTAATTAATTTTTGTGAAAATTATAACAGCATGATTAGTTAGAAAAAAGTAAATTATATCAATAATAATATGTCATATTAACCTATAAAATTAGTGTAATTTATAAAAAGTTTCAAATTACATTTATTTTAGTATTTATGACATCTATTATGTTAATATTTCATTAATAAGATAATTACTCCATCATCATTGTGTCATTAATAAATTAAATTATTTAATGTCAAAAAATTATTAATAAAATACCATTATTTAGGAAATCTTTTTATATTTCTATTGAATATTTATAGTCGAATTTATATTATGTATAACCCTATATTAAAAATGTTTTAGTTATTAAACATTGATTTTACCTATTTTAACTATTCTTTAAATAAAATAATATTTAATGTCCTAATCTAATCCAAGTGAACCTAAACGGTCATATTTTATTCCTAAGGTTGTTTTTAGTCGAATTAAACTTATCCAATAGAAATAGGGCATGTGTTAGGGTAATAATAATATCATTTTTACCATTAATTACCCTATTTACTTTTAACAGTGGTAAATAAAAGTAAAAAGTTACTATTCACCAAAAATTATTTTCATCTCATTGAAACAAATTTTAGTACTTGATATTAACCATGTCTCTTGGGTTTTTGAAATTCCACTAATATAAGTGTTAAAATTATGTTTTATGTGAATTTGAAAATTCTCATAGGAGGTGGGTAAAAGACGGTGAAAAGTTCAATAAAATTTTTATATATCTAAAATTATTATAAAATGCCTCCAAGGAATTAATTTGAACATATATTGGTATTATTTATCAATTTTTACCAGAAATAAATTTAAATAAAATAAATAATTATTTAAATAAAAAGTCGGTTTTTAAATAGTAACCCAGTGTTTTCACTATTCATCAAAAATCGAATGTTTTCTGAAAAATACCAAAATTTCACCCTAGGCTAATTTTGATATTCCGATTCAAAAAAATGACTTCCATTTTGAAAGATAAAATTTCAAAAAGTGGGTATTAATATTCATAACGGCTAGTTTTAATAATATTTTAATAGCATATCGTTGTTTAGTAAAACTCGGTATTGCGTACAACGCAAGCTATCGAGGAAGGCCATAGTTGCATGTAAAGCAAGCCAAGCTAGTTTTGTGTGTAGTGAAAGATTCCATTGATGATTTATATAACATAAAAACAAAATATTTCTCTTAAAAATCTCGGGTGTAACATTCTACCTCCCTTAAAATGAATTTCACCCTCGAAATTCATCACTTTGTAAAAAATAGATGAGGATACCTCTCCCTAATCATATCCTCAAGCTCCCATGTAGCTTCTTATAATTGGTGGTTCCTCCATAAAACATTCACCAAGTGAGTGGTCTTGTTCCGTAGGACTTTTTCACTACGATCCAAAGTATCTATCGACTGTTCTTCATAAGAAAGATTTTGCTCCAGCGGCACAACTTCTGAGTTTCTTACATGTGAAGGATCAGGTATGTACTTTCTCAAGAGAGATACATGGAACACATCTTGAACTTGAGAGATATTCAGTGGAAGATCCAATCTGTTAGCTAGCTTCCCAACACGATCCAGTATTTTAGAATGACTGATATACCTAGGGTTCAACTTTCCCTTCTTCCCAAATCTCATTACTCTCTTCCAGGGAGATATTTTTAAGAACAATTTATCACTCACTTCAAAATATTGGTCTTTTCTTCGGTTGTCGGCATAAAATGTTTGTCGACTCTGAGCTGTCCTTATATGTTGTTGAATAGATCGGACATTTTCTGCCATCTCATCAATAAGATCAGGTCCTAATAGCTTTCTTTCCCCAACTTCATCCCAGCAAGTTGGAGTTCTGCATTTCTTTCCATAGAGAGCTTTATAAGGAGCCATCTGAATACTGGAGTGAAAGCTATTATTATAATAAAAATCCACCAAATGTAGGTGTTGATCCCAACCACCATTGAAATCCATAGAGAAAACTCTTAACATGTATTCTAGAGTTTGAATTCTCCTCTCAGACTGACCGTCTGTTTGAGGATGATAAGTAGTGGTGAAACTCAACTCTGTATCTAGAGTATGCTGAAGACTTCGCCAGAACATCGAGGTAAACATCGGATCCCGATAAATATTAAGGGATGTGGCACTCTATGCAATCTTACCACATCCTTTTCATATATCGTGGCAAGCTGATCCAGAGAGAAATATTCCCTAACTGAAAAAAGTGCGCCGACTTCGTAAGATGATCAACTATAACCCAGATAGCATTATTGATTTTGGATGTTTTAGAACGTCCAGTGACAAAGTCCATATTGATGTTTTCACATTTCCACTCTGGTATGGTTAATGGTTGTAACATCCCATTAGACATCGGTGTCCTCATCATTAACTTGATGACAAACCAAGCATTGAGAGACATATTCTGCAACATCTCTTTTCATGCCATCCCACCAGAAGTACTCTTTCAGGACCCTATACGTCTTCGTGCTTCTAGGATGAATAGAGAATGATGAACTATGAGCCACATCCAGTAGATCCTTCACTAATTCAAGGATGGGAGGAACACAAACCCGATTCCTAAACCTTATTATCCCATCACAACAAAGGTTGAATTCAAGAACATTTCTCACATTCTTTTGTAACTCTATATATTCTTTTTGTGCCTCTGTAATCATAACATGTATAGATGGTTGAAAATTCATTTGAGAATGATATGATTTTCCCCTTCCATTATAATTCCAAGATACATCCTTTGTAAATCCATAAATATTGGATCTTTTGTCATCCTCATCCTGGAAAAGATAGCATGGTCTTGTCGACATAATGCATCTGCCACCGTTTTTTAATTCCTTGGGTGATAAAGAATTGAGCAGTCATAATCCTTAATCAGCTCCAACCATCTTCTTTGGCGCATATTCAGCTCATTTTGTGGGAAAATAAACTTTAAACATTTATAATCAGTATAAATATCACACCATTCACCATAAGGATAGTTCCTCCAAATCATTAATGAAAATACTACTGCAGCTAACTCCAAATCATGAGTTAGGTAATATTTCTCATGGATTTTCAACTGTCGTGAGGCATAAGCTATCACCATATCATTTTTCAAGAGAACACATCCCAATACCTCCTTGGATGCATCACTGTAGATCACAAACCATTATCCACTACAAGGAAGTGTAAGCACAGGTGCACTGGATAACCTTCTTTTCAACTCCATTAAATTTTCTTCACACTCCTCAGTCCACAAAAACTTAACTCCTTTCCGAGTCAATTTTGTGAGTGGGTTAGATAATCGTGAGAAATATTTCACAAAACATCGATAATATCCAGCCAAACCAATAAAAATTTGGATCTCTGTTATTGTTGTTGGTCTAGTTCATCTTTAGATGACCTCTGTTTTTGCAGTATCCACATATATCCCCTCTTTTGATATTATGTGACCAAAAAATGCTACTTTTTTAAACCAAAATTCACACATGGTAAATTTGGCATAATGTTTATCCTTTATGGGGATCTTCAAAACGATTCTCAAGTGATCATCATGTTCTTTCTTTCTCTTTGAATAGACAAGAATATCATCTATAAAGACTTCCAAAAACTGATCAAGATAGTCTCTAAAGACTCTATTCATTAGATCCATGATGATAACAGGGGAATTAGTTTGACCAAATGGCATCACTATAAATTCATAGTGTCCATACCTTGTACCGAAATCCGTCATTGGTATATCCTCTTTTTTGACCCTTAATTGATGATACCCTAAATGAATATCAATCTTGGAAAAGTATTGAGCTCCTCGTAGTTGGGAAAATAATTCATCGATGCGTGGGAGAGGATATTTGTTCCTCATAGTGATCATGTTAAGTTCTCGATAATAAATGCAGAGTCTCACTGATCCATCATTATTCATAACAAATAGAACATGTACTCCCTAAGGTGACACACTAGGGCGTATGAATCCATTATCAAGATTCTCTTGGAGTTGCTTCTTCAATTCCTGCTACTCAATTGGGGACAATATATAAGCTGTCTTTGAAATGGGTATAGCACCTGGTATGAGTTCTATTGAAAACCCAACTTCATGATTTGGTGGAAGACTTGGAAATTCCTCTGGAAAGACATCATCAAACTCCCGTACAATTTGTGTATTCTTTATCGTGAGTTTCTCTCCAACCGTTTGAGATAAATAACCTTTATTTATTGGAATCAAGACCTATACGATTGATGAAATTTCCTCTGGATGGTTATATTCATCCTCGCATCGATAAACGATCATAGATTGATCTGGAATATTACATGTGATTTTCATTCATTGGAAATTGATATGATCTCTATATAATTAAAGTCAATCCTTACCATGAATCACATCAAATTCCACTATAGGAAGGATCAAAAGATTTTTAGGAATCACTTTCCCACAAACTTCAATCGGAGAAGAATTATAAACTTTGGATGCGACCGTTGTGCCATTATGAGTTTTCACAGCTAACTCAACATCTAATTTTTGAGGTAATACGGTGATAACCTTAGAAAATTCATCAAAAATAAAAGAGTTGGTGGATCTAGAATCAAATAAAACACTTTCTTCTTTAGAGTGGATGGTAAGTGTACCATTCACTACTTCGTTATCATAATCCGCATCACTGATAGTAATTGCATGTGAATTTCCGTAGTCATTGGCCTTAAGAGTTTGTTGATGTCGATAATCATCAACAACCCTTGGATTTGGGCATTGATTAGAATAATTCCCCATCTCCTTGCACTTGAAACATTGAAGTGTAGGAGGTGAATTCTGTGTATCCCATACTTTGTTCGCATCATTAGAAATCTTCTTCCCATTATTTCGACATTCAACTGCCCGATGACCTTCTTTTCCACAATTAAAACATTTTCTTTTCCCTTTAAGACAATTCCCTCCATGTTTTTTCCACAATTTCTGCATAAAGGAAAACTCATATTCTTTTATGTGTGGTATTTAGATTTTCCTTTGATTTCCATTTTCCTCTTCTTACCAAAGCCATATGACTGATGGGTTACTCCAATATCCATCTCAACCTTGAGAGCACAGCGGACAATTTCCTCGTAGCTATTTATGTCCCTTATTGCTAATGCCCTTAGAAGACTTGGTTTTATGCCACTAATGAATCGGCCGATTTTTCTCTCAGGTTGGATAATAATTCCGGAACCGTACCTTGCAAGTCTTGTAAAAATTTCTTCGTAGGTACCAACAATTTCATCATATTTTTCTTCAGTTCAAGAAACTTCTTCTCCATCTTTTATCGATGAATATGAGGGAAGTACTTATTGAAAAATAAGTTCTTGAACTTGTCCAATTCCATGGACTCAATTTTATCTCTTTGCCTTGTATTCATGATAATATTCCATCATTGATCAGCATCACCATATAAATGATACACTACTAAGATTACATTGTCATGTTCAGAAAATTATAGAACTGAAAATATCTTTTAAGTGGTACTAATCCATTGTTCATCTACTAATGGATCTAAAGACCCTCTGAATAGAGGTGGATGCTTCCTCATGAAGGATTCAACAAAATGTTGCTCCTTCCTTTGCTCGTTTGGAAGTCTTTCATGATTCATAGCATGATAAAGTTGTGTGAGCAGGGCTACATGATTTTTCATTCCATCTCCTATAACGTTTGGTTTCTCAGGGGTACAATCATTGCATTGCCCATCACATTCATCATTAACACGGTTCCTTCGGGTTCCATCCATTGACTAAAACCAAGAATCAATGTGCGAGAAACAGTAATCATAATAGCAAAACCACATAATCAAGAATAAAATTTCACACATAATGACTTTTCATAGGTTACTCATGGCCATTTCTAAAACACTAATACTGTGTTCATTGCTTAGACATATCCGTAGGGTTCTTACTAAGGCTTTCACATCCTAGTTACCAGAGGTTGACTATACCTTTTCTCTCATACCAACTATAACAACCCATACATTACATACATTGTTAATAATTCAAAATTGTAGTACACCTATTCCAACCTATAACAAAACCATGAAATGACTATATAGGTATAGTGTCTTTAGAAACTGGGAAACATAAACAACTAGTTCATAAAGCATCTATATTGTCTCCCATTTATTTCATCATATCGAGAGTACTTTTTGGCATATCTTACATAATAAACTTCTTCCGAACCTGGGGGAAGAAAACATACAAAATGGTTGGCTCAAATTCTCAGTAAGGGTAAACACAAGAAATATCAATCACATCATATTCATAAGAAAATTTCATTTTGGAAATCATAACCTGCAAAAGAGATCATAATTTCATAATCATGGGGTAAATCATAGTAGTGAAATATAATCCCAATAATCATTACATAAAACATGAAACTTTGTGTCACACACACATAATAATAGTTAATCATTTCTTATTATTCAAGACTCATTTCCAAGACTATCTTAGCGGAGAAATTCCATTTCTAAACCTAGTTCACTCCTCATTTCAGTCCTATTTCACTGAACCAGATTAACATGTCGTTCCAGCCATGTCTATCTCATGAGATATAAATCTTTTCCCAATGCATTGGATGGTGATATAGGCCCCACACATCTCATAATGAAACCATTATTATGTGTGCCACAATATCATAAGTCATACATCATAGCATAACCCATGTAATAAAAAATTGGATTCTTAATTATCATGCCATCATAACATAACCCATATAAGATAAAAGGACTCCATAAAAATTAATCCATCATAACATAATCAAAAAATTGTAAAACTTGGGATAGAAACATAACCCTTTATTATCATATATGGAAAATAATTTTGATAAAACACATGAACTCCATTCTTGATGAAAATATCCTTTCTACTTCAAAAACATTTTCCTTTCATAACATGTCATATAATTTTAAACTAAAAGAAGTTGATTAAAAATAAAGTTGAAAACATCTAAAGGAAGATTCATGGAAATAGTGTTCTAAAAATTCATTTATTCTGTATAAGTTAAAAAAACATTCTTCTAATACTTTGGTAGGAAAAGTCAAAAAGTACCTTGTACAAAAAATGACAAAATATTCCTTTCATATCATTTACTAAAAAATCACCGAAGAGTAAAATTGGATTTAAAAAATTATAGGAGGATGGAAATAATATTAAATATTGACGAAATATGGATTTGGATGATAAGTACACCCCTGTAAATACCAAAGTATAAACAATCTCGGATAAAAAAATCGGATTGTGATATTTTCCATTACCTTAGGTCCGATTTTCTTTGTAAGTGTCCAAACCTTCTATATAATGATATAAATAATTTCATAAAATTATTATATAACCATACTAATTGTTATGATATCATATATGGTCATATTATTATCTCCTTATTAGTAATATTTCATTGCTACTTGTTATTCGGGTGTTTATTACTTTTTGATCTTATGTGTGTTTTGTCGAATAAATTCTTATTCTTCACTTTAGGTTATAGATACCTCATTTCCATAACGATATTACTGTAATATATATCATATTTATTCATTCAATTAATTTATATAATCATTATGTAATGAAGATCATGTAGAACGAGTCACATCACATCGTGGAGACGGTAGGCCGTACGTACGCACGAGTGATGATATCATTCTCATGATCGTGGAATTGTATTGAAGTGTATGTATACTATTTTAGAATCAATATCACATTACAATAATAATAAATAGTTAATATCCACACTATTATACCCATCAAAATAAGGTGGTGGTGGAAAATAGATTACACAATGGCGTGGAGACGGTATTCCGTACGTACGCACGCGCGGTGATTTCATTTTCCGTAGGATGGATATATGGAGAAAGAGGGTAGTTTCATACTTATAATAACATATCAGTATATGAGTGATCCTGATGTTATTACTACATAATGTAACAATTAATGAAGAATATGTAGAAGAAGAAATAAAGTTGAAAGAATCGGTAACACACAATATCTATTCTTTGAAGCGCCCCTTCTTAACCTCTTCTTAGGGCACTAAAGATGGTCTTTGAAGAATACCAGGACCACTAGGATGTTTCTAGGGAAGAGGATAAGAGATATTGGTAGGGATTGGCCGATCTTGAAGGCTCAAAGTGGTGTGAGGAAGAGAGGTAGGAGGATCCCCTTTATAAGGGCGGATAATGGAACCTTTGGAAAAACAAAATATATTATTTTATTATAAGTTCATATTCGGTTTTTAATAGCTCCGAATTGATTTATTTGGAAGATAATGTGGGGATGGGTCAAAATAATCTCAAACAATGGGTTTTATAAAAGTTTAGGTCATTATATTAACCTTATATTTTAGTTTTCACTCTTAGTAAATTAGATTGACATTTACCATGTCACTTTTTATTATTATATTATATAGTTAATAAACATACCATATACATCCAAGCGTCCCCCAAGTGGTCCATTAATGATACAACTATCATGATATAATTATTTTTTCCGAACTGTAGATTTTTAGGAATATTATAAAAATTAATAATATAATATTTGTTTTAAAAACTATTTTATGACAATTTTGACAATATTTGGTAATTCATTATTTTTTAAAATCATAACAGTATGATTAGTTAGGAAAAAGTTAATTAAATCAATAATAATATGTCATATTAATCTATAAAATTAGTGGAATTCAGAAAAAGTCTCAAATTACATTTATTTGAGTATTTATAACATAAGTTTGTTAATATTTCTTTAATATGATAATTACTGCATCATCATTGTGTCATAAATAAATTATAGTATTTAATGTCTAAAAATAATAAATAAAATACCATTATATAGTAAATCAGTATATATTTCTAATGAATATTTATAGTCGAATTTATCTTCTGTATAACCCAATATTAAATTTTTTTAACTATTAAACTTTGATTTTAACTATTTTAACTCTTCTTTAAATAAAATAATATTAAATGTCCTAATCTAATCCATGTTGACCTAAATGGCCATATTTTTTCCTATGGTTGTTTTTGGTTGAATTACACTTATCCAATAGAATTAGGACATGTGTTTGGATAATAATAATATCATTTTTACCCTTAATTATCATATTTACTTTTAACCGTGGTAAAAAAAAAGTAAAAAGTTACTATTCACGAAAAATTATTCTCATCTCATTGAACAAAATTTTAGTCTTTGATATTAACCGTGTGTCTTTGATTTTCGAAATTCCACCCACAGAATCCATAAAATTATGTTTTATGTGAATTTGAAAATTCCCCTAGGAGGTGGGTAAAAGACGGAGAAAAGTTCATTAAAATTTTTATATATCTTAAATTATTATTAAATGAATCAAATGAATTACTATGAACTTATATAGGTATTATGTATCAATTTTTACCTGAAATAAATTTAAATAATATAAATAATTATTTAAAAAAATTGTCAGTTTTTATACAGCAACCCAGTGTTTTAACTATTCATCAAAAATTGAAAGTTTTCGAAAAATACCAAAATTTCACCCTAGGCTAATCTCTATATACCGAATCCAAAAATGAAGTCCATTTTGAATGATAAATTTTCAAAAAGTGAGTATTACTATTCATAACGGCTAGTTTTAATAATATTTTCATAGCATATCGTTGTTTAGTGAAATTTGGTATTACGTACAATGCAAGCTATCGGGGAATGTTGTGGTTGCGTGTAAAGCAAGCCAAGCAGGTGTTGTGTGTAGTGAAAGATTCCTTTAATGATTTATATAACATAAATAGAAAATATTTCTCATAAAAATCTTAGGTATTATAATTACACTAAACATATATAGGTATTATGTATCTTTTTGGACCTAAAATAAATTTAAATAAAATAATTAATTAAATAAAAAGTCTGTTTTATCAAATAACTCAGTGTTTTCACTATTCATAAAAAAAGAATGTTTTTAGAAAAATAACAAAAATTCTCCCTAAGATAATTTTGATATTCTGAATCAAAAAATGATATCTATTTTTCCAAATTCAAAACATAGAAGTTTCATTAATTATTTTAAAATTAATTCTCGTAGTCAAAAAATAACGTGTTTTTAAGAAAAAATAACTATCAAAAGATTGACACTTGTTTATGTATAATTTCAATGTGAAATAAATTCCAATTATGAACATTGGATTAAAGGGTAAAAATATAATCTAATTATACTTCCAAAACATTAAAATGTATAATTCAAAACTATAAATTATTTTTATTAAGAAAGGTGTTTTTGGTTAAAATATAGTATTTTTTACTATTCTTCCAAATATGAAAGTTATCAGAATAACACCAAAAATTTATTGAAACTAAATTTTTATGTCCGTATTCTGAATAATAAGTATATTTTGTCAAATTGAATATATAAAAGTTTCAAATATTGGATTTTACAATGGTTCTCCATTAAAAGGCGGTAAATTTTCATTATATGAAAAATAATTCTTTTATCTGAAAAAATGAATTTGTTCTTAAATTATGTCACTAAAACTCATAATATGGATTCTAAAATGATTAGGATTATATAATGCTCAAAATTCAGTTAATACTATTCATAACTGCTTTTGAACGGCTAGTTTGGTAAGTCATGATGCGCTTGAGTACAGTGTTGCGTGTAGTGTATGTTATTGCAATACATTGAATAAATAATCTACTCTGAAGTATTGGGGTGTTACAATGCTAGGACTGTAGAAAATCATATTGGACATGGAATTAAATCTCTAAGAATTTATAAAGGTAGTGAATTTAAAAATCATGAGTTTGAATCCTTAGGATCAAAAATGGTTGTAGTCCTAATTTCTCTTCCCCAAGAACACTTCTATAAAATTCAGTTATAGAAACATGCAATGGGACACAAGAAAAAATTTATAGAACCATTATTATTTAATATAACTAACCTCTTTGTTTTTTTTGGAGAAATATGTAAAAACAACATGAAATATTATTAATAGAGGGTTAATTAGTCCTATTATTAAAAGATTTCCATATGAGAGGTGGAATAATAGAAAACCCAAAGTGGACTACACCAAAGTCAATGGTTGAAAAGACAATATCCTTAATACCAAGGAAAATCTTGATAAACTTGCATCCATGTGTGATGAGCACACTATTCATGGAAATACAATCTATAGTACATCCTATATATTTTTTAATAAATGAACTAAATGTGTGGAGAATTCTGTCCATGTCATGTCTGATAAGACAGATCCACACGATCCTAATACCTCTTGATAGAATCTTTAGGATTATTAGTAAAATATTGACATCAATACAAAATATTATAACAGTCTTATGAATTAATCTATTAAACCATCGATTTCTGGAAATTCTCCACATTCAATCCATAATGGACCCAAACCTGTAAAAGAGTATAAAATCACTAACCTATATTTTTCTAGAACTATTATAACTCTTATGAACCATCTATTAGATGTTTATAATTGATATTTAGATAATGTAACACAAACTAGTAATTCTTTGAGAAACCTGGTTGAACACCAAGAATTATTTTAACAACATCATTCTCAAATCAGCAATGATGTAATGAAGGGTGATCTTTGGGTGAGGTCTAGGCAAGAAGAGATTAATCGTTTTGAAAGGAACAAAGCTTAGAAATTTGTTGAGAGACCCAAATACATTTTTACATTAGGCACAAAGTGGGTGTTTATAAATAAATTATTTGAATTTGGTATCATAGTTAGAAACAATTCTATATTGGTTGAACAAAGATATTGTCAAGATGAAATAATTTACAATGAGGAGACCTTTGAATAATTATCTAGACTTGATTCCATTTGAATCTTGCCTGCATATGCAACACATTTGAATTACAAACATTATCAAATGGATGTCAAGAGTGAATTCCTAAAAGGGTATATAGATGAGGATGTTTTTGTTTAACAACCCCCTAGTTTAACAAATCCCCAAATTCCAATCAAGTTTTTAAATTATCAAAAAGAATTGTATGGTTTGAAATAATCTCTAAGATTTTTTAATGATAGATAATGTAATTTTATTATGTCCAATGTTTTTATAAAAGGTATAACTTAAAAAAACATTTAAATAAATAAATTTCCAATGATGATTCAGTAGGTCAAATTTATATTGGTGATATAATTTATGGATGATCATTGAAAATTTATGTATTGTGTCTTATAAAATAAATAAAAAATTAATTATAAATTATTTTAATGGGTAAACTAAAATTAATTTTGGGTTTCAAATATTTCAGAATAAATATGGTATTAATTTAATTCAAAAAAATATAGTTAATGCCTTATAAAATGTTTTGGCTTGAACAACACATAATGTATTGGTACTCCAATGAATACTACTTGTACATTGTATCTTGAGGAAGTTGAAAAATATTTTGATCAAACCACTTACAGAGGAATGATTGCAATATTACTATACTTATCTTACAGCTGACCTAATAATTTGTTTAGTGTCTGTATGTGTGCTTGCTTTCAATAAAACCGAAAATTGTCTCGCATAAATGCTTTTAGAAGTATTTTTAAATACCTCAAACATACACCGAATCTAAATTTTTTCTATCAGAAAAGACAATAACTTGAGTTAGTTAGCTATTTTGATACTGAATTATGTCAAGAATTCACATTGAGGATGTATTCAGGTTTAGAGTTTCAGATAATTTTATCCATACCTATTATATAACAACTTGAATTTTACATGTAGAAAATACTACCCAGTTTTTTTTTCATAAAATAAATACACATGAAAAAAAGAGACTTGTCTAGTTCCATGTCATAGAAAACATGAATTTTCAATGATCACATCCTTGACTCTATTCATCTCTATGTCCTCTGAAACACATTTCCAAACTTGGGATGATCATAAAAGCTCAATAAGTATTATAAAATAATGAAAAGAAACATTATCCCATCAATAAATACAAATTAATGAAAGCATAAATTTTAATCATAATATACTTCATGAAATCATGAGATTTATGAACAACATATATAAGTCATAAATCATAAAGTTAACTTATTGAATTCATAACATACTTACATTATAGCTATCACAACTATATAGAGGGTCAAATTTGGAATACCAATCACAGAATATTCCATAAATCTCTTAGGAGAAACAATTATGTTCACCTCTGCCACGTTACCCAATGCATTGGAGAGCTATCTCGGGCTCACTCGCCCTAGGTTTATCATGGAACAACCCGTATACAGAAACAGTGCCCAAGAACCATAACATAATCATAACACATAACATAGGTATAAAAGAATGATAAAATTTCTACATTCCAACCACAATATATCAATTCAAGTTATTTAAATAAACAATTATTTATCAAACAATTTTCAACACCTTTTAAAACATTTAATAAATATATTTTAAATCAAAGTGTCCCATACAAATTTGAAAATAATATATAAATTATCATCATAAAACACTAATTTCCATATAAATAAATCCTTGAAACCATATTTAAAACATGGACATTAATGATAATGATTTAGAAGACTAAATATTTAAAAAATTTAAAATGATATTATAGTTAATGAATTTTTAACATAATGAGAGCCTCTTGAATACAAATTATTGAGGAATCACATTGAATAATAACATTATAATATAATGAGTATAAATATGTTCATGATGTAATATTTCAAAGGGTAGTATATACACCGTATAAAAGTGAATTGGTGCTTAACGACAATGAAGTATCAATTGAATGTAAATTGTGATGAAATCCCTTATAAAAAATATATAATTAGTATAAGGATAAATAAATTTCATAAAAATGTGTGACAAATATAAATACACTCAATATTATTTTATATTAATTGTAAATCAATCATTGGAAATTCAGACATTATCTTTTTTAGACAAAACCAATGACTTAGATGATTAACTCAATGAAGGGAAATTGAGTTAAAATTACTCTTATCATGTTCATTTCGATGACTTAAAAATTTATAAAGGTAGTGATTTGGTGTACCATAAGTATATAAAAAAAGGGGAGTGTAAATTACAACATAAATAAACAAATAGTTAATCCACACCTAATCATAGCATTATATAATTAGGAATTAGAATGCTAACCCATGGAATTTAAATTTGGTAAAAAGGATCCCATACTGGTTTGGTAACATATGAAACATACAACCCATTAAAGAAGGATCATAAACTGAATATTTAAATACCCATAAATTGAATTATATTACACAATGAATAAAATCATGGGTAGTACATACACCAAAAAAAATAGTATCAAATATAGTGTGAATCTCATGGGAATAGATAGTGAGATGGAAATACCATACCACGTTGTAATCAATCGTTCGTATGAACAAACCATAATAACCAAAAAAATGATTCAAAAAATAACATGAATATAACGAGAATCATGATAATATATATCAAATGTTAGTACACAAAATACCACATGCAATAAATGTAACGAACCGGACCCACCAGGTCCATTACATTGCCAAAACACGACTCCACCGAAACTATGGCACTATGACGGGATTACATAGGGCAGGGTGGCACCATGAGGGTGACACCGTGACGGTGGCACTATCAGGGTGATACCATGACGGTGGCACCGTGTCCTCACCTAGGGTCTTCATTCTTTTTCTAACAATTGACTTTTCCACTCTCGCAACGTATCATTTGATATAAAAATGATTTAATACCCCCTTTAAAATACATTTAATTCCCATAAATAATATCCAAAATCCCCCAAGAGTTGGGAGACCCTTAACGTACCAAAATGTGATGTTTTCCGTGCGCCACTCCCTTCCACACACCTTCTAGAGCCGCCCATTTTACGCATTTCTTTATGATTAAATAAAAATGATTAACTCATAGATGTTATGACCACCCCTCTGAGGAAAATTGTTAAATGAAAATTAATTCCATCGTGCAGAACACCCCAACCACATGGGGAACCACGATCTGACTTTAAATCCATTCAAATTTCCATATCCCATAACAACGGGATCTCATCCTTATATCGCACGGGAATTCCATCTTATTCCTCCTCTTGGCTAGTCTCCTTTTCTTCCTGGTGTGTTTGGAGTTCCCCATCCCAAGGAAAGTGGTGCACAGGTGCTGGATCCTTTCTGCTCACACTTGGAGTCCCCGAAGTTCCTCCCCAGCATGTCGCGCATTCCTAATTCTTGGCGCATGGAGAAGAACTTAAATCCTTGATCAACCATGTAGGTATTTTCCTTCGTCTCTCCTTACTATGTATCATGCAGGGTGGGTGCGCTACTTTTTCTGTGGGAATGGATGAAGCCAAACCTTAACAATGATAAAAAATGGACTTTTAAAGAATGAAGTTGGGGTGTGATCGATGTTCTGCTGCTTTTCCTTATCCTTGATAATTTAAGTTGTGGATTGTGTGGGCATATGCCCACTGAAAATCGTGGTCATCGGTGGTCATTCCTTGTGCATTAATGGACCACCGTCTTCTGTGATGATTGAATGGATCTAACATAATTATTTGGTTAATCATGTAAACTCGGCCGATTAAATGAATTTACAATGAACAGAAATCCTTGTGTGATCACCCACGTTAACCAAAAAGAATGAATAAAACTTGGTGAATGATGTAATTGTGTCTGGAAACATCCTTGTTCTATCTCGGTGGCTTGTCTATTTGTTCTGTTCGATGATTATAGGGTGACATGGATGAGGATGGGATCCTCTATTATGCCACGGTTGTTGGTTGTGAATCTGAAGCTTTGTAGGGCTGTATCTCGAGGCTTGGCTTAGTTCCAATACTTTGATGGATCTCACTTATCACTTTTTTTTCGTGACTGTAGAAGAGAAATAGGTGTGAATGCATAAATTTTTGTTTGGCTGTTTCTCTTTCTCTAGCTTGTGGTTATGCCTATGAGTAACCTAGTGGTGTGGAATTCACCTAAATGGAATCACATTCACATGAAAACAAGAATGGTTAAAATGGTGAACTGGTTTTGGGAATGAGTTGTGACTTGGTCATGAGTGATGTGACTTCTTTTATGAATGAATAGTAACAAGGGTGTTATGCTTAGGTTGGATTTGGAAACCCTATATTGGGATGATTTCTTGTAACCTATATATATATATATCTACAGATTTTTCTTATGTTTCTTATTCGAGCCCCACCTAAGTTGATCACTTGGTGTCGAACACCCCCATTTCATGGGGGAGGGTGTTTTTGCCGACACTCCTATGAGTGGTTGATTACTAGATCCTTTTCTGCTTCCTTTCCCGAATAGCCCAAGAATCATCAGGTAGGCTGTGACGTCCTGAGGTCAATTATACCACATTATTTTTCAGGTAGGGTAGTTTTGGTGGTTGGCCCAGGTGTGTGTGGGCAGGTTGTCTCCCAAGATTCTTCAGGATGAGGCCCATGTGTCTTCAGGCGAGAAAGTAGTTGTTTTGGACCAGGTGTTTGTGGGCATGGTTATGCGTGGTGGTTGTGTACCTGGTGTTTGTAGGATGGATGGTGGTTGTGGGCCAGGTGTTTGAGGGAAGGATGTGTGGTTGTGGCCCAGGTGTGTGCGGGCAGGGTGTGGTAGTGGGACTGCAGTGAGAATAGCGGGATTGGTTCGATGCAAAGGATGGCTTAAATAACTAGTGTTAAAGTGGTGCGGGGTACCCAAACATCGAAGTGCTATTACTATATATTACTGTACATTAGTTATTTGGGGAGTATGCCTTGGTGAGGATTGGGTGGATAGTTTCCCTTGCTAGGTGATTTGGTAATTTCTTTTCTCCCGGGTTATTAAAATGCCTCTCCACTTGTGCACGAGAGTCTTTGGTTTTCCCAACATAGTGTACAAGTATGCACACCCTATGTATATAAAACTACATTTAGGTTTCCAGGAGGACTTCAGGCATCATGAGAGGCCATACATGCTCGGAAGGTGGGATAATTTCAGTTTCTATTTTTCTTTCTTTGGTACTTTACCTAGGTAGACTCATTGTACATGTGGTATTTACTTTTGTAACATTCATATGGGAATGGTTTTCTTTGGATTCACTTTTACTCACAGTTTTGGTGTTGTTGGGATTTACTATCTTATCTCTTGATCCTATAAATGAAAAAGGGTAATTATTTACATCTTATGTGTGATTCTATAGTGTTGGTGCTAGTCTCCACTCTGGAACCTATTGAAGGAGGGTCTCAGGGGTCATTATCACTCCTTCAACTTGAAGAAGGAAGGGTTTGTAAATCTGCAGTCTCTTCTCTCATCATGGTGAAGGCGGGTTGTGACAGAATAGTATCAAAGGATGTGAGGTTGAGAGATAAGATGGGGTCTGGAGTGATGCACGATGATTATTGCATGGGGTGGTAGGGAAAGCGTGTTGGGTGATCTTGGTGCGTGAATTATGTCAAGGAATAAAGGCTTGGACATGGGATTTTAGGGCCCCCATGATTCGATGCAAGGACTCTGGGCCTACCAATCAACCAAGTGAGGTTGTACTTATTGCAGGGTAGATACCCTAGGGAAGTTACATACATCATAATGACTTAGGTTCTTATGTTCATGGGAATTCATTTGAACTAAAAATGAATAATAAGTCTTTGAAAATTTAAGAAAAATATTCTACACTACTCGGGCTTTGGCATTCCATGTTTACCTCGCAGGAATGACAGCTGGGAGACGACCATGACTAGTGTGTGTGACCGTGGCCTAGGAGGATGACATGGCTGATCGGCATAGGGTTGACCAAGCAGAGGAGGATGATCAGTGGCAGAGGTCTCTTTGTGCCTTTCAGCTGCAGAACCTCAGGATGTACGAGGGTAGCATCTCAGACATGGAGGCAGAGAGCTATCTAGAGGAGTTGGTGATAGCTTTCAACTTTATCTAGGGCTCCGATAGAGTACTACGTTCCTCTGGCTGTATGCTAGATACATGGAGAAGCACGTCAGTGGTGGCCACTTTATCTTGGGGAGATGAGGGAGGCTGAGGTTATGTCGGTTGACTTCGCGAAGGAGATCCGGGCGGAATTCCTCTCTTCCACAATGAAGGCTGAGAAGAGGTAGGAACTAATCTCCCTCCAGCAGCATAGAATCTCAATGACAGAGTTGGGGATCAAGTTCAAGGATCTCCATCGCTTTTCTCCCGTCCTCTTTCCGGATGAGGAGTCTTATGAAATGCATTTGGATGAGGCACTTCGACCATCTCTCCAGTATGTTGTTACTCCCTTTACCCTATAAATGCACTCTGAGGTCTAGAAGAAGGCTGAAGTGGTGGAAAGAATGCACACGTAGGGTGTTGTATCATGAGATGGAATCCAGTTGGGCTTGTCGAAGGGGAGAGTTGTCAGTAGCAGGCCTCTAGCATCAGGGCCCTCTAGGTTTCGACCAGGAGGAATCCGACCTCACAAGTTCCAGTTCCGATCTCCCGGTCCTCACCCTTTCCATTCAGGACCAGGGCCGAAATGATTCATCTGTGGAAGCCATGGGAAAATTTGGAATTAGTGCCCGGACAGAGTACAATACAGAGAGGGTGGGCAGGTTCAGTTCCCACCTCGGCAGCAGTAGTTTCTAGCTAGGCCCTTTCAACAGGAGTAGGAGGGGCAGCAAGCTCTCATTCCTCTGAGGACAGGCGTTATAGAAGGATGTCGACCACAGGATGCACCTCAAGGACCTCTACCAGGATGTGGTTGGGGAGGCGGCTGACAACTGAGAGGCAGGGGAGCTGGGTGTGGATAGTTGCACCCTGCAGAGGAAGCTGTTCCAGTAGGACTAGAAGTCATCTGAGGTACAATCATCTTGTTTGGTACTCTTCCCTATGCCTTTTTTGAAACAGGATCTTCGTTCTCCATTGTTGATCCCAGTCTGGACTATGCTCAAGGATTACACACTGAGAGAAATCAAATTCCCCTAGTGCTGAGCACACCAGTCGGAGGTAATACCGACTTGTCTTATGTTTGCCGACGGTGTAGACTGATGATAGGGCCGCATCAGTCTATTAGGAAACGTCTACTATTGCAGATACAACCTTAAAATGTCATCCTAGGAATTTTTTGGATGTCATCTGTATGTTCCGTCATTGACTTATTCTGATGAAGGGTCGTGTTTTCAGATTTGGGTAGCTGACATGTAACTTTCATTGGTGACCAGGGTTCCCAAAAAAGCAGTAGGCAAGAGGATCCCCTCCTTTACATGTTGGAAAAACTATTAGTGGAGTTGGTGGATGTAGAAATGGTGGATGTCCCCAGGATCTCCAGTGAGTTTATGGACATCTTCCCAGAGGAGATGAAAAATCTACCCCCTCGACGTGATGTTGAGTTCAGGATAGACTTGCAACCAGGTGCCCATATGATTTCAATGGCTCCCTATAGGATGGCTCCTTTCGAGTTGCGGGAGTTGCAGATTCATATTGATGATCTGATGAAGTAGGGTTTTTGTTCGACCAAGTGTGTCACCATGGGGTGCTCCAGTCTTATTTGCAAAGAAGGCAGATGGTGGTCTCAGGCTCTGCATAGACTATCGGAGACTGAATTAGGTAAGAATCAAGAACTGTTACCCTCTCCCAAGGATTGATGACATTTTCGACCAGTTAATTCGGGCAGGATGGTTCTCAAATATTTACCTGCAGTCAAGATATCACTAGCTGGGGGTGAAGGAAGGTTCCATCTTGAAGACTGCCTTCAGGTGCAGATATGGATAATTCAATTTTTTGGTCATGTCGTTCGCCATTATGAATGCTCCAGTTTTGTTCATGGGGCTCATGAACTCCATCTTCCTAGAATATATGAATCTGTTTGTAGTAGTGTTTATTAACGACATTCTAATCAACTCAAGATCAGAGGAGGATCACACTAAGCACCTGATAATGGTTTTAGAGGTCCTCCGACATCACCAACTCTATGGGAAGTTGTCCAAGTGCATGTTTTGGACGCGAGAAGTACACTTCCTTGGGAATATGGTGTCCCAGAAGGGAATAGGGGTGGACCCATCGAAGCTTGAGGTTTGTGTTTCTAGGGTAGCACCCAAGAACGTGGTAGAGGTTCATAGTTTACTTTGACTAGAAGGATACTATCAGAGGTTCATGCCAAACTTCTCCCGAGTTGCAGCACCTTTGACATCTTTGAGAAAGATAGACCAGGCCTTCGTGTAGAATGGGTAGTTCTAGGCAGCCTGTAGCTATCTGAAGGATAAGTTGGTAAGCGCCCCAATGCTGAGGTTTCCATAAGAAGGGGTGGCGTATGAGGTGTTCTGTGATTCTTCAGGAAATGTCCTCGGCTGTGTGTTGATGCAACATCAATGGATGATCTCTTATGGGTCTTGACAGTAACGTTTCCATGAGCATATTTATGCCACCCACGATCTGGAGCATGTGGTGGTCGTGTTTGCTCAAAAGTTGTGGTGGCTCTACCTCATCGGGGATTGTTGCATGATCATCGTGGATCACAAAAACATGAAGTATAACTTCTCCCAGCGGGACCTGAACTCACGACAGCGAAGGTGGATGGAGTTCCTTTAGGACTACAACATTGAGATTTCCTACACCTCAGGAAAAGGGAATGTGGGGGCCGATTCCATGTGAAGGAAGTCACATAAGGATGTGGTTAGAGAGTCATAAGATGCTTGGAATGTGATGGAGGAGTTGGCTGCCATACACCTAAATGCGAGGATTGGTGGTGGTAGAGGTTACTTGTATCAGATGACAGTGCAGTCTTCTCTATTGCGGTAGGTAGAGGAGTCTCAATTGGGAGACTTAGAATGTGATGTGATGTGTGACCTGGTTAACCCAGGAGACGCTCCGGAAGGGTGGATGGAGGATGGTCTGAATCAGATGATTTTCCAAGGGATGTTGTTTGCTCGAGAGGCGATGCACGAGAGAGTTCCTAGTGAGTTCCACAACTCACCCCTAGCTGTGCACCCAGGATATTCTAAGATGTACCAGGGTCTGAGTAGTCAGTTTTGGGGACCCGGGGTAAAGCGGGAGGTGGCAGAGTTTGTGGCCAGGTACCTAGTGTGTCAGCAGGTGAAGGCTGGACTTCATATTCCAGGTGATTTGTTGCAGCCTTTAGACATCCCCGAGTGGAAGTGGGATGACATATCGATGGATTTCATCATAGGGATACCCAAGGTTCAAGGATGTTGTGACTCTATCTTGGTAGTGGTGGATAGGTTGAAGAAATCGGCTCACCTTCTAGAAATCAGGGAGTCAGGAGAGGTGGATGCATTAGCACGGAGGTACGTGGTTGAGGTTGTGAATTTTCATGGATTTCCGAAGTCCACAGTCTCGGATAGGGATGCACGGATTTCCTCACGAGTCTGGAGAGGATTACAGCATGGATTGGGCACCCAGCAAGGTCTTACCACTGATTTCCCACCCCAGAGAGATGGAATGACAAAGCACCCCATACAGACGTTGGAGGATATGCTACGAGCATGTATTATAGACTTTGGGAGATCGTTTGTGAGAAAATTTCCTATGATAGAGTTTTCTAAAATAATATCTATCACTCTACCAATGGAATGGCTTTGTTTAAAGATTTTTACGAAAGACCATGTCGCTCACCCGTGTGCTGGACCGAGGTTGGGGAAGCAGGTTTTCTTGTACCATAGGTGGTATAGAGCATGACGGAGAAGGTTCAGCTTATACGAGAAAGGATGAAGGCAGCCCAATAACGACATAAATCATACACCGATAATATGAGAAGACCCTTGGAGTTCTAGGTCGAGGACCAAATGTTATCGAAGGAATCCCCTCGACGTGGGAAAAAAAGGTTCGGCGGGGGGAGTAAGCTTTCTCCTAGGTTCGTCGGACCGTTCTAAGTGGTGTGGCGGGTTGGTGAAGTGTCTTACTAGCTGGCTCTATCACCGCTGCTTCTAAGAATTCACAACCTCTTCCATGTATTTCAACTCCGACGGTATCTGCATGATGATTCACACGTCCTCTACTGGGGAAATCTAGATATCGAGAATGATGGGACTTTTGTGGAAATACTAGTGAGGATTGAGGATCGCGAGAAGAGGGTGCTCTGTTGATGAACCATTCCTTGGGTTTGTGTGTTGTGGAGGCATGGCGGGCTCGAGGAAAGTACCTTGGAATGGGAGAGGTTGATGTGAACCAAGTACCCAAAGATGTTTTGAGTTTGTTCTGTTTTGTTTTTACTGGTTTGTGATGGTACACTTTTCCTTGTTAACTACAAAATGTGTGGTTTTCCTTGTTCTCTGAATGTGTGTGAAGAGTCCTGACTATCTGGAGGGAAGGACCCGATCCATAATCAAGATGAATTAAGGTGGAAGTGATTAAACCCGTGCGGGCGAGTCTGTGCCACCCAAATGGGAGAGTATCTTGGCATGGAGGAAGAGACTCCCTAACCCATATGACTGGGCTATTTGACCCTTGAATGTTTCCTAGTTACTTGAGGGAGAGGTGTTCTTATGGGTCATTGATGTTCACTCATGAGATGTATCTTTCGAGGTGGTTGTTTAAAACAGATTTTTTTCTCCTTGTCTAGTTTTGATTCACGAGGGCGAGAATAGTATGACAGGTATCTGATGTAATGACCCGGACCCACCTGGTCCATTAAATTTCCAAAACGCGACTCCACAAAAACAGTGGCACTATGACTGTCGCACACCTGTCATAATGGCACCGTGAGGGTGGCACCGTGACGGTGGCACTATAAGGGTGACACCGTGATGGTGGCACCGTGTCCTCACCCAGGGTCATCATTATTTTTCCAACATCCGACATTTCCACTCCTACAACGTATCTTTTGACGTAAATATTATTTAATACCCCCTTTAAAAGCCATTTAATTCCCATAATTAATATCAAAATTCCCCCAAGAGTCTGGCGACCCTTAACTTACCAAAAAGTTTGGTTATTCCTCGGTGTCACGCTCTTCCCCATACCTTCCAGATCCACCCCTATTACGTGTTTTCTTATGATTAAAAAAATTGTTCAATGCATAGCTGTTATGACCACCCCTCTGAGGAGAATTGTTAAATGGAAATTAATTCCCATGTGTGTAACTACCCAACCACATCTGGAACCACGATCCGACTATAAAGTTGTTAAACTCTTCATATCTCGTAACAACGTGATCTCATCCATATATCTCACATGAAATCCATCTTCTTCTTCCTCTTGGCGAGTCTCCTTTTCTCCCTAGTGCATTTGATGTTCCCCTTCCTGAGGCATGTGTTGCAGCTGTGCTGGAGCCTTTCTTCTCACCCTTGGAGTCCCCGGAATGCCTCCCCTGCAAGTCACGTATCTCTAGTTCTTGGTGCGTGGAGATGAACTTCAATCCTTGATCAACCAAGGAGGTATTTTCCATCTTCTCTCCTTACTGTGTATCATGAGGGGTGGGTGCTCTACTTAATCCGTGGGAATCTATGAATCCAAACATTAACGAAGATAACAAACATACATTTAAATAATGAAGGGGGTTGTGATCGATATTCTACTGCTTTTCCTTACCCTTGATTATATATGTTGTAAATTGTGTGGGCCTATGCCCACTGAAAATCATGGCCATTAGTGGTCTTTCCATGTGGATTAATGAACCACTGTCTTCTGTGATGATTGAATGACTCTAACATGGGAATTTTGTTAATCATGTAAAATCGAGTGATTAAATGAATGTTCGGTGAACAACATTCCATGTTTGATCACCCTGGTTGACCAAACAGAAAGAAGAGAACATGGTGGATGATGTACTTGAGTCTAGAAATTTCCTTGTTCTCTCTCGATGGATTGTCTGTTTATTCTGTTCGATGATTTTGGGGTGATGTGGATGAGGAAGGGGTCCTATGTTGTGGAGTGGTTGTTGGTTTTCAATATGAAGTTGTGTGGGGATGTATCTCGAGGTTTGGTTTGGTTCCAGTACTATGAGGTATCCCACTGATCCCTTTGTTGTTGTGACTTCACAAGAGAACTGGGTGTGAGTGCATAAATTGTTCTTTATCTGTTTCTCTTTCTATAGCTTGTGGTTATGCCTGTGAGTTTCCCAGTAGTATAGAATTCACCTAAATGGGATCACAGGAACATGAAAACAAGAATGGTTAAAATGGGGATCTGGTTTTGGTAATGAGTTGTGACATGGCCATGAGTGATGTTCCTTCTTTTATGAATGAATAGTAACAATGGTGTTGTGCTTAGGTTGTCTTTGGAAACCCTAGGTTTGGATTAGTGCTTGTTACCTATACATATATCTTTATTTTTTTCTTATGTTTCTTATTCGCACCCCACCCAAGTTGAGCACTTTGTTCTGAAAACCCACATTTCATAGAGGATGGTGTTTTTTCCAACACTCCTATGAGTGGCTGTTTATTAGCTCATTTTCTACTCCCTTTCCCAAATAGCCAAAGATTTTTCGGGTAGGATGTGATGCACTGAGGTCCAATATAGCCCTTGATTCTTCGGGCAGGGTAGTTGAGGTGCTTGGACAAGGTGTGTACGGGAAGGTTGTTTCCCAAGAGTCTTCGGGACGAGGCCTAGGAGTCATCGGGCATGGCAGCACCTGTTCTGGCGCTGGTGTTTGCGGGAATGGTTACGCGTGGTGGTTGTGGCCCAGGTTTTTGCCAGTGGGATGGGGGTTGTGGCCCAGGTGTTTGCGTGCGGAATTTGTGTTTGTGGCCTAGGTGTGTGCAAGTGGGGTGTGGCAGTGGGACTGTGGTGAGAATTGAAAGATTGGTACGATGCGTAGGATTTCATCAATAACCAGTTGGAAATTTGCATGGGGTATCCAAACATCGATGTTCTATAACTATATATTGCTAGACTTGTGTTATTTGGGGAGTGTGCCTTGGTGTGGACTAGGTGGATAGTTTCACTTTCTAGGTGCTTTGGTTATTTTTTTCTCACGGGGCATTAGAATGACTCTCCACTTGTGCACGAGAGTCTTTGGTTTTCCCTGCTGAGTATACTTGTATTCTCACCCTATGTATATAAAACATCTTTCAAATTTCCAGGAGGACTTCAGGGATCGTGCGGGGATGTACTATCTCAGATGGTGGGACAATTGCAGTTGCGGTTTTTATTTCTTTGGTAATTTACATTTTTAGTCTCATTGTACTTATGGTATTTTATTTAGTAACATGCATATGGGATTGTTTTTCTTTGGCTTTACTTTTACCCCCAGTTTTAGTGTTGTTGGGGGTTTACTATCTTATCTCTCGATCATATTTTTGAAAAAGGGTAATGCCTTCCATCTTGTGTGTGATTCTGTAACTTTGGTGCAAGTCGCCACTTCGGGACCTATTGAAGGCGGGTCTCGGGGATCATTATCTCTCCTTCAACTTGACGAAGGAAGGGTCTGGCAGTCTGTTGTCTCTTGTATCATCTTGGTGAAGGCGGGTCGTGACAGTAATTTAGTGGTGAAAAATGGAAATCTCATGGAATTAAATGTGAGATAAGAACCCCATTACCTTGTTGTAATCAATCATGTTGTATCGCCAAGAGTTAATAATCACCAAATGATTCAAAAAAATACAAAGAATATAATGATAAAAATGATGAAATATATCAAATGGAAATACATAATAAACCACATGAAATAAATAAGTGGTGAACAATGGAAATCTCACGAAATTAAAAGTGAGATAAGAAACCCCTTACCTCGTGTTTGACATGACTTATTTGTTCCATGTAATTCATGAATAATAAATATAAGTTAAATTATATATGATTAAGAAACCTTTTTCATGTTTATTATTTCTTTTTTCTAATTATTACAATGTTATAAACATTATGTATTCATTTAAGATAATAATGGTCGTTTGTGGATATTTGGTACATGAGTAAAAAATTGACACCTTATAATTACAAGTTGTCCTTGTGGTTAAGATTCTGTTATCTATGGAATAATATTCATGATTTTAAAATTGTATATATAATATATATCCAGTAAATATATATATTTGTAATAGAAATTAGAATTTGGAGATAAAAAATGAAATGCACGGTTCATGGAGACAGTAAGCTGTACGCACGAATGAACGCAACATTCATTTATATTTCATATATTAATTAAATGAAAACATAATGATACATAGTAATATTATAATTACAATATAATATCACTAATAATTTCAATCAATCATTCATTCATATGTCCCACGTACGGTATGAACGAGTTATTTCACATTGAGAGGGCGGTAGTCCGCAGTTCCTCAATTGAAATTATTGTGGTTACTTATAATGGAATCTATAAAGGTATAATATAAATTAAACATACAGAACCATAAAAAAACATATACATAATACATATCCTATATAAATATAGTTCCATCATAATGGCCACCATAAGAGGTGGTATGAGATAATTGAACAATCATCATTTCGTGATGCGTTAGTTTTTTTCCATCCACATAAACTATTTGGTCATTACCCATTAGATAGAGGTTTTTGTAAGTGTAGTTCGAATCATTCTCATTACAATATCTTCGTATATTTAATATACCGGTTTTGTTATTAAAGGAAGGAATAAAAATATTTTAGGGGTTGGAGAAGTAAAATAAAAGAGAATAATTTAAGAGAAACTATTACATTTAATTATGGTAACTCTATTTGGTTCGAACCAAAAAGACTTCTTGAAGTGCCTTCTGCCTAAGATAAGGCTTCTTGGAGGAATAGAGGGATATTGAGATCTTATTTGGGTAGGGTTTGGTTGATCCAAAGGACTTGACTGTTGTGGGGAATGGGTTAGAATTGAGGGCATTTTATAAGAGGGAGGAGGGGTTCTTTAAGAATATGTGAAAAAATTATTTTATTATATAATGATTTTTGTTATCTAAAGATCCAAAAATAATTAAGGTTAAAGATAAGATTAATCATGGTCTAAATAAATTTTTCCAATATGAATTGGCCAGGTTATAGACGTTATTTTAATATTTATAATATTATTTATTTAAATCATTTATTAATGACATAAATACAACATCATTTTTGTGTCATAAATAATTTTATTAATATGATTTCTAAAAATTATATAAATAATACCATGATTTAGGAAATATATTTTTCTTACCAATGAATTTTTATTGTCGAAATGATCACTCATATAACCCCATGTAAAAATTATTTTACAAAAATATATTTTTTTGTGTCATTTTTGTCTTTACATTTAATTAATTAACCAAAGGTGTCATTATCACTTCCATGTGGATCCATGTGTTCCCAAAATCGACCCAAGTATTCCCATCGTCAGCTTGGCCTCATAAAATAAGTTTAATACAATTATTAAGGTAATTTCTCGTTATTATGATAAACGTTTTTCCTTCAATTACCTTTTTTAACTTTAACTGCAGTAAATAAATGTCAAATGTTACTATTCACCATAAAAATAATTTCATCATATTGAACCAATATTTACTTACTAATAAATAACATGTATGACTGATTTTAAAAATTCAATTCATAGAATTAGTAAAAAAATTAAATGAAAAATTCAGTTTTTTAACTATTACTTAGTAGTTTCACTATTCATTAAAAATCGTTGTTTTCTAAAAAAATACCAATAATTTGGCCGAAGATATATTTGATATTCTAAATTTAAAAATTATTCCTATTTTCCAAAATTAAAAAAAATATAAGTTTTTTTAATTAATTTAAAATTAATTCATATTGTCCAAACAAATAGCGTGTTTTTATGAAAAAATATCAATCAAAAGATTGTCACTAGTTTATGTCCAATTTCAAAGAGAAATTTCATCCAATGACTAGAATTAGATAAAATGGTAAAAAATATAATCTAATTACAAAAATAAAACCATTTTAAAAGATAATATATCCATATAAATAATTTATATTAAAAGGTTGTTTGGAATTAAAATACATTATTTGTCACTATTCATTAAAAAATGATTTTTATCAGAAAAATACCCAAAATTTTCCAAATGTAAATTGTGATGTCCTGATTATAAAAATATATTTTATTTTACCATGTATAATATATATAAAGTGACAAAAACTATATTTATATTAGGTAGACCATGAAAATTCGGTAAATCAACCTTTTAAATTATATTTTGCATAAAATCGAATTCTTTCCTATTATAAGAATCTAAAATTTATTGGGAAAATGAAAAAACATTTATCAAAAATGTATTATAATTTTTTAGTTATTTATATTTATTCCCACCATTACAATGGCTAGGTGTCAACTACCATTTAAAATAATATAATTATTATAATTTTTTCAGTACAACTAAACATTCTGTGCAACGTACGTTTTCAAAGAAACACATTGATGTGTATCGGGTATTCCATAAAACATAGCACCCCCTTTTAAAAAAATTAATAATTAATTTAAAAATATTTATAAATTTCAAAATATCATATTTTTTATTTACTTGTTATTTTACATTCTTCCCCCCTTTGGGGAATTACATCTTCGAAATTTTAAAATTGGGCTCAGAAACATCATTGAATGTCCCACATCGGAAGAAGAGTCAATAAATATATCAATTTAAAAATAAAGCAAGAGAAGTACAAAGGTTACCCAAGACAAAAGACACATGGATTCCATGAAAACATGGATATGGAAGAGAAAACAAACCATCATGTTCTGATGGAGAGTTATAGAAAACATGATAAGGAGAATGTTAACCACCCAAAAATCATAACCTTGTGATGGGTTAAAGAGTCTTTTATTCACATGTTGGAAAAGTTAATTGAAGACATTTTTTATTTAAGTTACTTTTCATTGAGGAATCTATTTATGAACTTAACTAGAAACATATGGATACATATATACTTGTCATGTAGACTTTCATCCTTTACATGATTTCTAACACAAACCCATATTTTCTCTAAATGAATAGTATTTAAGATGAAATGTTCACATTGAAAGTGCTATAATCAACTACATGAGAATCACATAATCCACAAATATGAACTATATTTCTCCCATGCCTTTAGACATTATCAGAAACCAAAATGGTCAGTTTAATATTAGACAACAACCAAAAAGTGTAATCTTTTACAAAAAGAAACAAAACTGCTCTTAATATCCAAAATTTATCAAAAAATACCCAAATCTTATAAAAGACCATTAAATAAACAAAAATCCATAAATTTATTAAAAGTAATCAAAAAAATATAGAATCCAAAATCTCAGAAGGATTTAATCCCATAGTCTTCATGATAAATCTAAACATTTATCTCTAGAAAACATCAGTTACTCATATCATCTCATATTGAAAAGTAATTAAACTTATCACAAATTATCCATGATAGGTTAATCATTTCCATTGATAACCCAATGTAATCTTATTCTTGATTCTTAAAATCATCTAACTGAAAATAATTAGTCATATTAACTACAGAGTTCACATTATCAAATGGTAGGTGATAAATCCCTTTTGCACTTTGGTTATGGGTTCCATTCTTGCTTCTTTTTCCCATGTGATGGGTTGTCACATGGCCATCGTGTTTTCCTTTTTCAAAATACTATATTATTTCATAGCATTCCCAAAAAGATATAAATTCATCAAAAATAACCTTAACATATTTTAACCTCAAAGGTTGTCTAGTAACATTCATTTCACATCCTAAAATGTATTAACCTATAATTTCCTGAAATTAATGGATCATATAAACCCAAATGGTTGGTTATAACTATATACACAATAGAAAAGATAATTATTCCTTGACTAAAATTTTCATATATCTGACTTCATGGTTACACATACTATAAAAAGTCATCTAACATAATCCCATCATCAAAATAACGTTATTAATTTTAAGCATTTACCATCATAAAATCTACCATAACACTTGAATCCCTTATTTGTTGACTTCAGGTTCATTCAACATTCTTCATGATCCATTTACCATTATTTTCCAACTTATTATAAAATACTTCTTTCCTAAAAACAAAATCATTAATCATATCTTATGATTCAATAATACCAAAACATCATCTAAGAAATAATCAATAACTTTCATTGGTCACTGTCAGTTTCCTTTTCTTCAATTGGAATGGCATTAGGCATTGGTAGACATATATATGTATGATCTTGCTGATCCCATTCTCAAACCTTCTTCGTAGTACATCTGTTAGTATAATGGCCATGCACACTACATTTAAAACATATAATTGATCCATCAAAATGAACATCATTCCCTTTCCTAGAGTCAAATGGATTCTTCATTTTTCCATGGTAAGTTCTTACTTTATGACCTTAACATCCACAATTTTATAATCTTCTCATATTTTATGTATTTTGATTAATCATATCGAAGTAATTTTTAGAGATTATGTTTTGAAACATACATGGTTATAGTATACTTATTGATCACTCTACATTTTATTAGAGAATATGGATGCATTCCTGAAATTAAGGATCATTTTTTGCATCTTTTCCTTATTTAAGATTATATACATCTGTCATTTATTCATATAACTATGTGTTAAACCACTATTCAACTATTACATGTCATCAATTTTCCCGAGTGATTGCTATACGTAATCTATTGTGGTGGATTACCATCTTCTCGAAATTTTTTATGGACATATCACTTACATATAAATAATTTTAAGGCAAAAAAAAGACTTTTAGTTAGGTGTAACTATCATAAACTTAGTTTCAGACATCCTTGTGAAAATGAACATCTAGTAAACATCATAATGATCATAGAGAGAGCATTGCTAGAGTAGAATAGGTTATTTATTTTCCCTGAACCATTATTCATCAATTTATCCTATTATACCCTTTTTATTTTATACTAATATAATTATAAGTTATATATAAATAATTAATTATTTTAAACCAAGTGGGAGGTTTGGAATTTGAAAAAAAAATTGAATGAAAATAAATCACCCACATCTTTTGTCTTCATCGTTGTTATTCTGAAAAAATAAATGGAATCAAAGGCCGGTATATAGAGCATAAATTCTTTTTTCTATAAAACAATGATCACTTAATATCATTATGATTAATAATTTTAATTTATAAAATTATAGAAGGTTATTAAAAGATTAATGATCCTTATTGTAATGGATATAAATATAGTTGTTAGAATTAAATATTGACTATATATGGGAATATTAATTATATAAGATTTTATGTGAATGTTATATTTCCTCATCTATATAATAATGAAGGACCAAAGGTATCAAATGAAACTCAAATAAATAATTTTAATATTAATTATTGTTCAATGAATTGTATTGTTTTTATATTTGTATCTGAAAAATTCGATTGAGATTCTATGTATGATACTGCAAATTGGGTGATTAATAAAATTCACAATTCCCTATATTAGGAAAAATAATAATATATATTTGAGTAATACCACTACAAAATTAAATATTGGTACTAAAATACATTATTTTGTTGAGTTCATCTCTCAAAATAATTATATTTCAACTAAAATAGTAAATAGTGTTTCATCCTTAGAATAAACAATTTCTGGATAAAATTAATTGATTAAATATTTTTATTGTTTAAATATAAAAATTGAATGGAATACGTACTATATTCATATAATCCATTAATATTAAAAATATATCAATTAGAGAGATGATTTGAACCATAATAATGCATGTAGATGAGATAAAAGAAGAAATATAAAATTATATATCTATTAAGATGGAAAATATGGCACTCAATGTTTATATTGATAAATTTATAATTATAGTCATTCAAGATCATGTTATCAACTATGAGATACTTGAATAAAATTTTGATAAAATTATAATAATAGACTAGAAATCAAAGAGGAATAAATTGATGAAATTTAGTTCTGATGAATATAAGAAGAATTTTAATTTTATACCAAACAATCCCTTGCTTAATGCATAATGGAATGATAGCTATAAAAGAAACTGAATAAAAAATATTTATGAACACTTGTGGTTCTATTAATTATTCATTTAAAAAAATTACAATAAACCTTGAATTTGATCATGAAAATCAAAAGGAAATTCTATTTATTAGATCATACTAAAGAGTTAAAATCTGTGAATATTCATATTATGATCACATTGTGACTGTGAAATTAATAAATATTGTTTTACGCATCATAATAAATATGAATCCATATAAAAATATAATGAAAATCGTAAAAACCTATGGTGGTATTTTTGTTGAAATGGAATTTCTAAAAAAATCCTATTTCAAATAAAAATTATAATTTTTACAAAAACTCTTATGCTTTGCAAGAAAATTAAATTATTGAAAAATTAGATTAATTTTATACATTAATACAATCTTCCAATATTCATATCAAGAGAGATAATTTCCTAAATCATGTTCATAGAACAAATAAAATTAAATTTATCATGCATATAATTGGTAGTAATAGATATCCCCCAAATGTTATAGGAATTATTTTATTCGTTGTTCTAAAAATAATCATTTCATTAGTTATCTATATTTCATTACATTATTAATGGAAATTATGCTAATGGGTGTCATCTTAGAACACAACAAATTTTTTTATTAATATTTTTCATTATTTAGATGCTTTATATAAAAATAAATTTTAATATTATTCAAAAAAAAATACAGTTACACATATAATTAGTTTCTAAAACATCTTTCCCCAAAATTATATTGGAACCAAAAGACAAATTTGTTTTAAGTAATATTGGTTTACAAATCTGGACTTCATTTTTATATCAGTATGCGGCTTCCCAAAAAATATGATGTTTTGTTATATTTCTATTTTATATAATTTTAACTATTTTACAAAGATTGACCATATTTATAGTAGTTCATTATATGAAAGTAAATATAAAAAGAAATATCAATATTTAAATATTGATATTATATGTTTTCTATTTTAAAAAATAGTCACTTTTCGAACAAGTGGAGATACACATTTAATGTTGTCATCTTTCATTACCCAAATATGGATTAATTTAATTATTAACATGTAAATTTTTTAATCTCTATTTTTATGATGAAAAAAACTCATTGAATTATATTTTTTAAATCAGGATTTCTCTAAAAATTATAAATTGAAATATATTATTTTGTTATTTGTAACTGTATTGTATGAATGTACATTAAATTCATATGGTAAATTATTATATTTCATTTTTTGATAAATTATTATTATATTATTTTTCTATCATTTATGAGATGTAAATGGTTATTTTAAAATTATTTCAAAATAATTTGTCTTAAATCGTGGAATATATTAAATATATATTATAAGTCATAGAGATAACTATTTCAAAAAAATAACAAGTGTTTAAAAAAGAAAATTTTGTTGGAAGATTTAAATTTTTTGATATATATTTTAATTAATTTCACAACATTTATATTCATTAATGAATTTGTAAAATGGTTTCATAGCTCCATGGGTGTAACACTAAAAAGGAGTCTTTAATTATGGTGGAGCTTATAATTTATCATGTAATGAGAAATCATATATACATATGATGTTATATTTATTAAATATTATGTAAAAACAGAACATTATTTAAATTTTTAATCCATTGTATTCGTTGTTTTTCAATTTTATTTTTTATAATATGATAATTTAATATCCTTAAAATTTTAATTGTGAATTTATTTTTTTAAAAAATTGTATTTTTAATTTTTTAATTCCCAAATGATTAGAATATAATTATCGATTTATAAAACATAACTTTTAGTGGAAAATATCATTATAAAACATGTTTTCCTTTATGTTTTGATATTGTACCATATTAATCTCACAATACCTCTCAAAACATATATCTTATTTCCTCACTATGACAAATATAGATACCATAAATGAATCCTAGAAATAAAAATAAAGAAGAAAAATCATTTTTGTTTCTAAAAGATGCCTTTCTCAAATACTAATATTTTAGGTTCTATAATTTTTATAATAAATGGATTTCATTTTCTATGAAAAATTCAGAGATAATAAAAATCTATAATCATGGTATTTCTTTTTTTACTTTTTTAACTCATATGTTTGGGTAACAACATGTTTCCATTTTTGATGAATCCAAATAGTGGACTTTTTAAAAGTAAATAGAAATTATTGGTTATGAAGATCTAGATGTTCAGTCACATAAAATATATGAATATGGAAAGGCATGTATAAGGTATCAAAATATACATTAGTTGTAGATGGGCTATTTTATAGAGAGAATTCTTATTTAGTAACTATGGAAATAAAAGATAAGTATAATCTATTAATAATTGATGTAGTAATCCTACATAAAGATACTTAAGTATGTTATAAATCATTGGAGAAGATAAAAAATTATTACATTTTCAAAATATATTTTCAATACATCAAAGAAAAGTATCAATGATTTAAAAATTTATAATGTATTTAGTTTGAATCATTTTAAATGGAAATAATTGATCAAATGGGGAAGATAAAAAATATTTTGTTTCTAATTTATATTTCAATTATTTCAAATAATTATTATCTAAGTGGATATCTGCTACAAAATAAATTTAACATAATGGGGAAACATATACATAGAATAAAAAATGATATGAGGATATTATAATATGATTGTATCTGTTTTTAGCTATTTTAACTATTATAATTGAAAGTGTTTGATGTCTACAATGTTAAATAAAATCTCATATCACCGTAGTTTTGAATAATACCGAGACAGATATTTTGATCATTATAAAACAATAGATCATTGTTAGTGCGATGGTCTAGAAGAATGAATCATAATTTTCCACAATATATAGTTCAGTTAAATTAGTGTATTATATCATTTGTTATTCTAGGGTATTTAAATTTCTATCGTCAAAATATCATTATCCTAAAACTTTTTCTCTTCCTACACATTAGTTTAATAAAACCCCTAACCCCAAAAATATATTTCTAATATTTGATGTTGAATAAAATATCATTTGTTTTATCATTATTAATTTATATTTGTATATCACATTAATTTATATCTAAATATTATTACTTCATTAAAATAAATTTTCATAGCTATTCTTCTTATCAATTTTTTTTAATATATTTTATTTTTTATAATCAATTACAAATTTTAATTTTTATGTTAATAAATGGGGATATATCCAGATGATCAAAATTTATGTTAAAACATTATTTTTAATCCACTATAGGATAAATATGAGTCAAAATAATATAATACTAGAACTAATTTATAATTATATTATAAATTAGATGGGAGGAAAGGTGATTATTTTTTAATCACTAGATTCAATATTTTTTGTTTATATTTTTATAAGAACTCTTATGGTTATTATTCTATGGGATTTGTGATAATTAAAAATTGGGGGTATTGTTTGAAATATGTTGATCCAAGAATATTAATTAAATTTATATGTATTTTTTTTATCAGAAAACACCATCAAATGTATTTCTATTAAAGTCATTTTACATGAATTTCATGATTATATTAACTTTAAAATTTATTTTTAATGAATTATAGATGCTCATTGATAATATTTATGTTACACTTTTTTTAAAAAGTATATTTGTAGTTATAATTTAATTTTCAATCATTGTTGTATTCCATAGTTTTTATGATGAATCTTAGGTTTTGGGATTTAAATTCGTTATGGACTGCTACTTTTGTACCCTTTGATTGATGTAATAGTATGGATCAAGAATAAAATATTTGTGAGAAAAACTTTATTTTAAAAATTATGGTACGTTTTTACATCCCAAATTTTCAAATCAAGTTCTATTTTTCAACCATAATCTTGATGATAATCGACATGCTGGTTAACCCAATGGTTTACTAAATCACCAATGAGATTTGAATTATGTTTTATTTTATGTGACATTAATAATATTTTAATTATTCCAAATATGTTATTAAATATTTTTAATGACATATTAAATGGTCCATATTTGATAGATTGAGTAATTCCGATTTCTAATGCAATTTAGGATTTTATTGTGAATTATAACTCAAATGACAAACAAATTTTTTCCTTATAAAATAATCACATTTTATTAGGAGATATTCTTAACCTTTTAGGACAGAATATATTAAAACAATAATTTTAAATACCAAGAATAAATTATTCATTAATGATGATAACAACTCTTGTTTTCTGATGAACATCACATTAGAAAAATACTTGTTTTAATATACTGTGGTTTTATCAATGTTTTGTTGTTGTTACTCTATTCATTATTAATATTTTTTTGTACATTGACAGAGTGATGAATAGAGCTACACTTTTAGTGGAATACTTGTTTATCATCTGCATATTCTTTTATGTACAACTCTTTAATGAATAATTAATCATGTTAGAAATTTATGATTATGTTTCAGCAATTGTTATTTATTTATGATCATATACATATTCCATTTACAACCAAAACTATGATATTATAAGTAAAGAACACATGTGGTCGTGTAAGGGCTAAATGGTATGAAATTTTATTATAAAAATGTAATCTAATTGAATGAATCATGAAAAAGATAGTTGGTTAGTTTTTTTCTTTGGTGTTTTCTATGATTTCCCATTCTCCTTTGGGTTTCTTCATTTCATTCATAATAATAAATGAAACACAACCCCCAAATTTGTAATAAGAAACTAGTAAATTTCATCTAAGAATTTTTTTAAGACATCATATTCGATTACATTGACATACGAGTGTGTTATCCACTTATATTGATATTTAAATATATTGGTTCCCTGTAAAAGAAACAAATGACCCTATAAAATTCATATTATATTGTTTCATCTACCTATAATTGTTTTAATAGGTCCCCAAGAAAATGTAATGCTAGTGAAAATCACAATGATCCGTGAGATATAATTAGCGTAGGAGAAATAAAGATTTAAATACCTTTAATATCTACACATCTCCGTGCCATGTTCAATAATTTTTTTATTCTCCATCACACTACTCATCTATGAGCAATAATTAAGGTATAATTTCTATTCAATAGTTATATTTTTAGTTTTTTAGTATTTTTAATAGAAATAGTTCACTCCACAATTTTTTCCATTATTATAGTCATTATAAAATAATAGGATCCTTAGTGGTTGACATCAGATTTTATTATCTATTGGAAGGTGATCAATACTTTATGGTTATCACTGATTTGGCATGTGGATATCCCATTAGAGGATATTTCCAATCAACGTTTGATGTGGGCATGTAGGTTGGTATGATGTACCGGTGGGGATCATCCTGGAATTTGTGTTGAGTACTATTTCATAATAACTCATCCTTCATGAAACAAACTCATATATAAATGTTAAATTTTCTTAAGAATGTATAAGTTTGACTTCTTGGGTTTATACTCACAACTGTTTTAGGAATCTTGGTGTGAAGAGAGACTTCATGATCAAAGATCTGGAGAAGGGAAAGGGACTCTTGGTAGGTTCCAGAGGAGCCTCGTGTTGTGAAGTGGGAGCTATAATTAAAAAAAGAGACGATTCATTCCCTAGAGGAATTATTTACTATCTTTCCTATTTTCACAACTATAATATTTAAAATTCACATTGGGGGTGTTTAGGATTAACATTGTATGACATTACATTCCATCTATCACAGCATTAATTTTTACTATCATTTTAGTGTTGTTTCATTCTTATATTTATAACACTTTTTAGAAATGATTGTGTTTATTGATGGTATAGTATTACCATGTCATGTTAGACAATACTTTATAGTTTTCACCCCCTTTATATGATGAATAAGGCATGTGATTTTGTGTAACTTCCTCTCAGAACCAATGATTCAGGATGGGCTGCTACAAAATAGAATGAGAGGATAAAGGTCTTATTTTTCTTCTTTTGGGTTATAGTAGAAAAGAGATAGGTTGTGTGGAACATGGGAATGGGAGTGAGAATTTTCATAGATAACTCATGTTTGACGTACCACTGAGTCAATAGAGAGGATGATTTTGTAATATTTTAATTCAATTTTAGTTCCTTAATGCATAATGAGTTGGAATAAAGGATAAAATTCCATATATATATATAGTGTTTAATAGTAATTTTTTTATGGAATTCCATATTTTATAATAACTATTGATTTATATGTCAATATACATTGTCATTTTGATATATTTATTCAGGATTTAATTAGATTGATTAATGAATTCTATTTTTCTATTATATATAGGATTATAAAAAACAAAAAAGTGAATTGTATTATTCATGTGACAAAAGAATAACTATGATAGATATACCATGTATCTGGGTATCTCATATGATATTCATTCTTAAAGGAATCCCTTAGGTGATCCGAATAAATTATTATATTATTATCACAAAAACATTGTAATAATAATTTTAAATGATCATTATGTATTTCATAAAAATGACACCTCATAGATGCCAAAAATATATTAGTGATGATGAACTCATTATTCCACATGTCATATATAATTCATCACCTGAATACTCTAATACACAGTATCTAGAGGTTTCAATGGCAATCATTCCCTATCAAATAAGATTATTGATTATGGCATCATATGGGTAATGTGTTCATAAAATTATGTTCAATTATTCCCATGATATACATATTAAGTGTCTGCAAATTTTCGTGGAAAATTTTGGTCATAGGTATTTTGAGGAGTTGATTTAAATCTTTATGGTAATCATAAACAAGGATGAGACATCTAGTGACAAAATGGTGAATATGGAGGCATTTATGAATAAGGAACCCACCATGAATTTTAGGGGAATCTATAGTGACCCGGCCTTTTCATAAATTACTATTAAATCATTACAAAGATAAACAACATAATATTATTACACATGTAGGATCCAAAGGATTAGTGTCTTGGAAAAACTAGGACCACACATAACAAATACAACATCAAGCATAAACATTTATTTAATTTCTTCTTCACAAGCATCTTAGTGGCACTTGTCCTCTCCTTAGTACATGTTGCCACCTGAGGATATACATCAAAAGGGGTGAGCTAAAAGCCCAGTAATGGGATAGATAAGAACAATATAGCATGGGGTGAGCATAATCATGACATAGGAAGAGGACCATGAACATGAGAGGAGCATAAATAATAAAGATGAAATGTGGCAATGCATAAAAATGAAACATCATGTCTTAGTGGTTATCTACCACACATACTTGTGAAAAAATCTAGCATCTTGTTCACACGTAATTTCACATTTACTCATGAGATTCATCGCTTTACCCAATGCATTGGAGCGCTATATTATTCCGGGCGCACCCGTCACATTTAAACATTCATATTGCGCTATATAATTCCGGGCGCACCCGTCACATCATAACATTATCATTTTCATGCTTGCCACATAGAACACATATCAGACATGTACATAAATAACCCATGGAAAGGAATGGGTTTCATCTCATAATAACACATTCATGAGCTTTGGGTTCCCAAAATAAAGAGGGAACAACATACTTGATACAAGAACCATCAACCTTGAATGAGAGGTAAAAGGTGAGATCTTGAAAGAAGAGTTCTTTTGGAAAAACATTCTATGGGCATAAAAACCAGTGACAAACATGTATATCACAGAAAAGTAAAGGAAATGATGAACAAATGATCTTCGAGGAGTAACCATATCAAAAATGGAGTGAATGAGGGAGAACCCGAAGTAAGAAAATTGGGTTCGAGATTTCCCCTTACCTTGTACTCGAATGCCTCCATATCTTTAATGTCCTGTATAATGACATTACATTCATTAATTAGAAATTACATAACCTTTTAGAAATTAATAGGGTTCATTCTGGTTTCATTCTTCATATTATCTTCCTTTTGATGACTTATAGAGTTTAAAAACATTGATCGAGGATGTTCGTTTTCATGGTTTTCTTGAGCGGTCCACTTGTATTCTTAAATTGATGTTTGGGAAGATAATTGGAAACATCCTGAACTGATATTACATGTTAATAATTATATTACATAAGATTTAATGATTTTATAATGAGCTATATTAGATCAATGTGGATGAATCATTAGATAAGATTTTAATGATGGTTATTTGGGTAAATTAGGGCGGTTTTTGGATCACAATGAACTTGTTTTAACATTTAACTTAGTAATATGGCCATATGTTATTTCCATAACATAAAATAGAACATAATACATATAAAATATTCTGTTTCAACCATAAAAATGGTTTCATGACCAGATCTGAATGTAGAAAAGGAAAAGAGAACATGTCGTTTTTGAAGGTGATAAATTTAACACCTCATGAACAACGTTCTCTTTAATAAAATAAAAGGAAGAGGTAAAGGGTGTGGGGTGATATAATATACCATTAGAATCATAATATTACATTATATGTATAATACTGGTGTTACAAAACAATTTTTATGATGATAAGTGGGGAGAGATCAAGAAAGGAACTTGAACATGAAAGGAAATTAAAGGGGAAGAGGGAGGGAAATTACCTCTTGAATCATTCTCTTGAGAACCTCTTTAAGGGCCTATGCATGGTCTTTTGAAGAGACCAGAAGCTCTTGGACGTGGTTACGGGGCTAGGGGAGATGATTGGTCAGAGTTTAGATAATGCTTGAAGCTTGAGAGGTGTGGTTTGGCAAGAGGAGGGGGAGGGCTTATTTATACAAGAGGAGGGAGGTGTTTTTGGTATAAAATATTTAGTAAAATAATATATCATAAGTTATACTTGTAATAGTAGTTTTTTGACATCCTAAATCATATATTAATATAATAAAATTCTTTTTAGGATTTAACTCTTATTTATAATTCGAATTCATTAATTTATTAAAATGAACGTGAAAGAAAGAGAAAAATACACTTTAAGAAATCTCCTTTTGACTTTAGGCTTTGGAAAGTTCTTTTTAAGTTTGAGAATTTGATTTATTGTATTTAAAGGAAAAATTCACTAAATTTAATATGTTTTGGCCGAAACTAAAGTTCTAGAATGTTTATTTCATCATTACATGATTAATGATGCAATTTAGTGTACACCGATTATGTGAAAAACTGTATTTTTTACTATTCACCCGAAAATTGATGTATTTCAGAATAAACCCAGAAATTTCCCCTACCATTTTTTGACGTGTATAATCCAAAAATGATTTCCATTTTTCATAAATAATTTTCTAAATATTAATAATTTAATGTTTAATTAAAATCATAATTTACTAAGAAAATAGTTTTTAAAATTAAAACTGATTTTGTAGTTCTTTCAAAAATTACGTAGGGTACTATAAAATTATCTAAAAACTGTTAGAAATTTATTCAATACATTATGATAACATTTAAGGGAAATAAATATTCTTTTAAATTAATTAATTAATTATAATTAATTATTTATGACATATAAAATACAAAAAACGTTTACTAAGGTCTAATTGTCACTTTCTAAGATGTCTAAATTTTATTTTATTATTCATAGGTAATGTTACTCTTTTTTACTATTCTTAAGGGTCATATTACTATTCATAAGGGTAGGTTATTATTCATAAGTGTATGTTACTATTCATAAGTGTAGGTTACTATTCACCAAAAATTATTTTTGTTTCATTAGATTCCAAAAACTATCTTGAACATAACCGTGTGTGTCGGATTTTTAAAATTTCAAACATAGGGGTGACACAATTATGATTAAGGGTCACTTATCACTTAGTAGTTCATTATTTTGTGTTTTTATGACATAAATATAAGAATGGAATTTACCATTGATATACTTTGGGTCGTTACATTCTTCCCCCCTTAAGAAATTTCGCCCCCAAAATTTCACATTACACTAACAGGTGAGGGTAATTCTCCTTCATTGCCTCTTCTGGTTCCCAAGTTGCTTCCTCAAACTTATGGTTCCTCCACAACACTTTGAAAAGGTGGGTTGTCTTGTTGCGTAGAACCTTATCACTTCGGTCCAGAATTTTTACAAGCTGCTCCTCATAAGAGATATCATCTTCCATCTGTACCACCTCTGAGTTTAGTACATGTGAGGGGTCTGGTATGTACTTCCTTAGTAGTGATACATGAAACACATCATGAACTTGAGCCATATTCGGTGGAAGTTCCAGACGATAGGCCACAGCTCCTATGCGGTCAAGGATCTCAAAGGTGCCAATGTACATTGGGATTAGTTTCCCTTTCTTCCCAAATCGCATGACTCTCATCCATGGAGATATTCGAAGGAAGACTTTATCTCCAATGTCAAACTCCAAGTACCTTCGACGATTGTCAGCATAGCTCTTTTTTCGTCTTTGAACAGCTTTGATGTGTTTCTGGATGACTTGAACCTTCTCGGTCATCTCCTGCAGAAGATCGGGTCCAAGTAGCTTTCTTTCTCTAACTTCATCCCAACAGGTTGGAGTTATACATCGCTTCCCATAAAGAGCTTCATACTGAGCCATATGAATACAAGAGTGGAAGCTATTGTTGTATGAGAACTCAACCAATGGGAGGTTTTGTTCCCATACACCTTTGAATTCTAGAGAGCATCCTCTTAGTAAATCTTCGAATTTCTGAATAGTCTTTTCCGGCTGGCCATCGGTTTGGGGGTGATAGGCCGTGCTGAAATTTAATTCAGTACTCAAAGCATGTTGAAGGATCCTCCAGAACATAGATGTGAACCTTGGATCATGGTCAGAGACAATCGAGAGTGGAACACCGTGAAATCTCACTACTTCCTTCGTATATATCCTTGCATGTTGTTCAAGTGGGAGGTCTTCCCGAATAGCGATAAAATGGGCAGTCTTGGTGAGTCGATCAACCACAACCCATATCGCATTTTTCCCTCTTGACATCTTCGGGAAACACATCAAAAAGTCCATAGTAACAATTTCCAATTTCCACATGGGTATAGGAAATGGCTGCATCACACCATTGGACTTTTTCCGCTCAGCTTTAACTTGCTGACATACCAACCACCTTGATATAAACTCTGCAATCTTCTTCTTCATGTTATCCCACCAGAAGTGTTCACGGAGATCACGATACATCTTGTTACATCCTGGATGGATAGAGAATGTTGAGCAATGTGCATTATCCAATAGCTCCATCTTTATCTCGGGTAATGAAGGCACACAAAGCTGTGTTCCAAACCGAATCACACCATCATCATTGATATGGAACTCTTGAAGCTTCCCTTCCTTTATTGCATTCACCCTCTTTTATTATATCCACATCATCCCCTTGTGCTTCCTTAATCTTCTCTTGGATGGATGGTTGCGCAATCATTTTAGAAAGGTAGGATGTATCCCCTACCCTTACGATTCCCAAATCCAACCTTTGCATATCCAAGAAGATAGGGTCTTTCTCAATCCTCAACATGGATAGAGTAGCAGGTTCTTTCCTGCGTAGAGCATCAGCTACCTTGTTCGCCTTTCCAGGATGATAGTGATTAGAGCAATCATAATCCTTGATTAGATCTAACCATCTCCTTTGATGCATGTTGAGCTCCTTTTGTGTGAATATATACTTTAGGCTCTTGTGGTCGGTGTATATTTCACACTTCTCACCATAAAGGTAGTGCTGCCAGATTTTCAAGGAAAAAATCATGGCTACCAGCTCTAGATCATGTGTCAGGTAGTTCTGCTCATGAATCTTCAACTGTCGTGAGGTGTAGGCTATCACATTATCATTTTTCATGAGTACACAACCCAAGAATTTCATTGAAGCATCACTGTATATCACAAAACTTTCCCCACTTTTCGGTAGTGTGAGTACAGGTGTAGTGATCAACACTCTCTTTAGCTCCTTGAAGTTTCCTTCACATTATACCATCCATACATACCTTACCCCTTTCCTTGTTAACTTAGTTAGAAAGCTCGACAATCGTGAGAAGTTTCTCACAAAACGTCGGTAGTACCCATCTCATCCAAGAAAACTATGGATTTTTGTGACACTAGAGGGTCTGGACCATTCCTCAATTGCCTTTGTCTTTTAAGGATCCACAGAAATTCCCTCACTTGTGATCACATGTCCCAAGAACATGACTTGATTCATCCAAAAGTCACACTTGCTGAACTTGGCGTACAAGTTCTCCTTTCTCAGTGTCACCAACACATGTCTTAGATGTTCTTCATATTCCTCCTTGCTCTTGGAGTAGATGAGAATATCATCGATAAACACTACCACAAATTTGTCAAGGTAATGTATGAAGACACTATTCATCAAATCCATGAAGATTGCAAAGGGATTATTAAGTCTGAACGACATCACCAAAAACTCATAGTGCCCATACCTTGTACGGAAGGCAGTCTTCGGAATATCTTCCTTCATCACCTTTACCTGATGATATCCAGAATGAAGATCCACCTTTGTGAAGTATTGAGATCCTCTTAACTGATCGAACAAGTCATCAGTCCCTGAGAGAAGATACATGTTCTTTATGGTTATCTTGTTGTGTTCCCGATAATCGATACACAGCCGCATGGTTCCATCTTTCTTCTTCACAAAGATCACTGGTGCACCCCAAGGTGATGCACTAGGGCGTATGAACCCTTTGTCCAAATTCTCTTGCAGCTGCTTCTTTAACTCCTCCAGTTCGATAGAAGCCATCCTATAGGGGCACTTTGAGATAGGAGTAGCTCTAGATATGAGTTAAATTGAGAACTCTACCTCACGAATCGGGGGGAATTCCGGGTAACTCTTCGGGAAATACATCACTATATTCACTCACGATGGGCATTTCCTCAAGGATGGCACTTTCATTCGACTCAACCATTTGGGCAAGGTATGATTCTTCATAGGGAATCAACACCCACACCATTGAAGGATTTTTAAAGGATATTCATGATCTTCCTTGCATTTGTAGAGGAGCATGGGATGGTTCGGAAAATGAAAATATATTTCCTTTTCCCGACAGTTGATATGTGCTCTATATAGCGAGTGCCAATCCATTCCCATTATAGCATCGAATTCCACCAAGGGAAGTATTACTAGATTTGCCGAAAGAATCTTCCCACATACGTCAATATTAGAAGAGTCAAACACTTGGGTTGCAATGATTTCACCACTTGGTGTTTTTACCGATATCTCTACTTCAAGGTTTTGGGGCTTTGATTCTATATTTCAAGAAAACTTACAAGATATAAAGGAATGTGTCAAAGCAGAATCAAATAAGACATTTTCCATTCTTGAGTGAATATGAAGTGTACCTTGTATGACTTCATTATCATATTCCACCTCTGCAGTAGTGAATAAGCCTTCCCTTTTTCCATTGGCTTTGGTGGTTGTTGGCGCTGATTACCCTCAAGATCTCGAGGTTTAGTGCACTAGTTTGAATAGTGCCCTAGATCCCTACAGTTGTAGCATTGAACCACATGTTGTTCTCTCCTTTTTTCGGCTACATTATCCTTCCTTTTCATGTCTTTTCGACACTCGTGAGAAAGGTGTCCTTATTTCCCACACTTGAAGCATTTCGCCGTCACTTTAAGGTAGTTCCCATGGTGCAACTTCACACATTTTTGGCATGTGGGTCGTTGATTTTTCTTCCCACCATTGTCACTAGATCCACCAGTTTGAAACTCCTTCTTTCTTTTCTTATTACCATAGCCATGGGACCATTCTCCAAACTCTATCTCCACTTTGAGAGCACACCGAACAAAATCTTCATAACTCCCAAAGTCTCTAATTGCAAGAGCCTTTTGAAGATGTGGTTTTAATCCACCAAAGAATATATCAATTTTTCTATCATTGTTGATAACAAAACTCGAAGCATACCTTGCGAGCCTTGTGAAATTTTCTTCATAGGTTGTGACAGATTCTCCTTCTTTTTTCTTGAGCTCTATGAATTCTCTCTCCATCTTCATGTGAGGAGTTCGTGGGAAGTACTTATTAAGAAACATTATCTTAAAGTCTTCCCATTCCATCTCTTCAATTTCCTCCCTTGGCTTGGTGTTCTTAATCAAATCCCACCATTGATCATCTTATCCATCTAGACGATAAATGGCTAGAGTCACCTTCTCCGTCTCGAAATAGTGAAGAACAGAAATGATCTTCTCCATGGAGTTGACCCACTATTCCGCAACTAGTGGATCAGATGATCCAAAAAACATCGGTGGTCATTGCCGCATAAAACATTCGATAGCTAAATGATCCATCTTTGGTGAAGGAGGATGTTCCCCATTATTATTGTTATTATTCATAAACCGAGATAATTGGGTAAGCACCGCCATGAATTTTCGAACTCCACCTCTAAAATCCATGGGTATGTTGTTCGGGCAATCGTTGCATTGGCCCTCGCAAGAGTTGTTGGCCTGATTTCTCCTGGTTCCCACCATTTTCTAAAATAGAAACGGTTAGAACAAAACATAAGTAAACAAGTCATGAATAACATATTCATTTAAAAAATTATACCAAAAACATAACATATGGGATCCCTAGGTAAATATCCTTGTGTGCATATTTGTACTTAGTCTCATGTTGTAGGTTTTTTCTATGGTTTACTAATCCTAATTCTCAAATTAACAAATACTTTCATCTGATACCAACTATAGAGACCAGGCCTTTTCTTATATTACTATTCCATCATTACAAAGATAAAAAACATAATAGTATTACACATGGAGGATCCAAGGGTTTAGTGTCTTTGGAAAACTAGGACCACACATAACAAATACAACATCAACCATAAACATTTATTTAATTTCTTCTTCACTAGCTTCTTAGTGGCACTTGTCCTCTCCTTAGTACATGTAGCCACCTGAGGATATACATAAAAAGGGGTGAGCTAAAAGCCCAGTAAGGGGATAGATAAGGACAATATAGCATGGGGTGAGCATAATCATGACATAGGAAGATGATCATGAACACGAGAGGAGCATAAATAAAAAACTTGAAATGTGGCAGTGCATAAAAATCAAACATCATGCCTTAGTGGTTAACTACCACGTATACTTGTGAACAAAGCTAGAATATTGTTCACACATCATTTCACATTTACTAATGAGGTTCATTACTTTACCCAATGCATTGGAGCCCAATATAATTCCTAGCGCACCCGTCACATTTAGACATTCAAATTGCGCTATATAATTCTGGGTGCACCCGTCACATCTTAACATTATCATTATCATGCTTTACACATAGAACACATATCAAAAATGTACATAAATAACCCATGGAAAGGAATGGGTTTAATCTCATAATAACACATTCATAATCTTGGGTTCCCAAAAGAAAGAGGGAACAACATACTTGATACAAGAACCATCGACCTTGAATGAGAGGTAAAAGGTGAGATCTTGAAAGAAGAGTTCATTTGGAAAACATTTTGATGCACATAAAAACCAGTGACAAACATTTATATCCTAGAAAAGTATAGGAAATGATGAACCAATGATCTTTTAGGAGTAACCATATCAAAAATGGAGTGAAATGGGGAGAACCCAAAGGAAGAAAATTGGGTTCGAGATTTCCCCTTACCTTGTACTCGAATGCCTCCTTCTCTTTAATGTCCTATATAATGACATTACATTCATTAATTAGAATTTACAGAACCTTTTATACATTAATAGGGTTCATTCTGGTTTTATTTTTCATATTATGTTCCTTTGGATGACTTATAGAGTTTAAAAACATTGATCAGGGATGTTCGTTTTCATGGTTTTCTTGAGAGGTCCACTTGTATTCTTAAATTGATGTTTCGGTAGATCATGGGTAAAAATCAAGAACAGATATTACATGTTACTAATAATATTAAATAATATTTAATGAATTTATAATGATTAATATTAGATCCATGTGGATGAATCATTAGATTAGATTTTAATGATGGTTATTTGGGTAAATTAGGGCGGTTTTTGGAACACAATGAAATTGTTTTAACATTTAACATAGTAATATGGCAATAGGTTATTTAAAGAAATTAAAATAGAACATAACACATATAAAATATTCTGGTTCAAACATAAAAATTGTTTCATGACAAGATTTGAAGGTATAAAAGTAAGAAGATATCTTGTCGTTTTTGAAGGTGATAAATTTAACACCTCATGAACAACGTTCTCTTTAATAAAATAAAAGGAAGAGGTAAAGGGTGTGGGGTGATATAATATACCATTAGAATCATAATATTACAGTATATGTGTAATACTGGAGTTAAAAAAAAATTTATGAAGATAGGTGGGGAGAGATCAAGAAAGGAACATGGACTTGAAAGGAAATTAAAGGGGGAGAGGGAGGGAAATTACCTCTTGAATCCTTCACTTGAGAACCTTTTTAAGGGCCTAAGCTCGGTCTGTTTATGAGACCAGAAGCTCTTGGACGTGAGGAAGGGGATAGGGGAGATGATTGGGCAGAGATTAGGGAATTATTGAATCTTGAGAGGTGTGGTTTGGCAAGAGGAGGGGGAGGGCTTATTTATACATGAAGAGGGAGGTGTTTTTGGTTTAAAATATTAAGTAAAATAATATATTATAAGTTAGACTTGTAATAGTAGTTTTTTGACATCCTAAATCATATATTAATGTTATAAAATTAGTTTTAGGATTTAACGCTTCTTTATAATTCAAATTCCTTAATTTATTAAAAGGAAAGTGAAAGAAAGAGAAAAAGACACTTTAAGAAATCACCTTTTGACTTTAGGCTTTGGAAAGATCTATTTTAGGTTTGAGAATTGGATTTATTATATATCAAGGAACAATTTGTGAAATTTAATATTTTTTGGCCGAAACTAAAGTTATAGAATGTTTATGTCATCATTACATCATTAATGATGCAATTTAGTGTACATCGATTATGCGAAAAACAGTATTTTTTACTATTCACCCGAAAATTGAAGTATTTCAGAATAAACCCAAAAATTTACCCCTACCATTTTTTGACTAGTAGAATCTAAAAATGATTTCCATTTTTCAAAAATAATTATCTAAATGTTATTAATTTAATGTTTAATTAAAATCATTATTTACTTAAAAACATTTTTTAAAATTACAACTGATTTTGTAGTTCTTTCAAAAATTACGTCGGGTCTTATAAAATTATCTAAAAACTATTAGACATTGATTCAATACTTTATGAATACATTTCAGGGAAATAATTTTTCTTTTAAATTAATTAATTAATTATAATTATTTATTTATGACTTATAAAATACCAAAAATGTTTACTAAGGTCATATTGTCACCTTCTAAGATGTCTAAATTTTATTTTATTATTCATAGGTAATGTTACTCTTATTTACTATTCATAAGGGTCATATTACTATTCATAAGGGTAGGGTACTACTCATAAGGGTAGGTTACTATTCATAAGGGTAGGTTACTATTCACCAAAAATTATTTTTGTTTCATTAGATTCCAAAAACTATCTTGAACACAACCGTGTATGTCGGATTTTTAAAACTCCATACATAGGGGTGACAAAATTATGTTTAAGGGTCACATATCACTTAGTAGTTCAATATTTTGTGTTTTTATGAAATAAATATAATAAGGGAATTTTCCATTGAAAAACATTGGGTCGTAACAGAATCATAGGCCATGACGATATATTTGGGGGTCTTATATGAGGAGGATGGTCCATTCGTTTTTGAGGTTTTCCTTCAATTAGAAATTCATAATAAAAATCATGTTTTTATATAGTTTTGAAATGTTATTTGGTAAATTCCCACTAACTCATATCACATTGAAATGTTTGTAAATTTTAACCCCTTTTCATTTGGAATGCATCTCATAGTTTTAGGAATTTTATGATTGGCCATATTCCATTACTCTAATGTCGGGTAACTGTATTTTCCTGATGTTCGTATATTTTGTTACATATTACAAGATTTAATTTTTATATGTGTATACTAAAAGAAGGGTTTGATGATTTCCTAACCTCATTTTGTAGAATCTGTAGTATGGATAATGTCGTAAAACTTTTATAAAAATAGATGGAATGTAGTAGTGATTCATATCATACCAATGAGGGAGGATCAAAAACCATGTTCTAAATTTTTGGAATGAAGGATGTTTTTAGTAAATCATGGGTGAATCCATGAAATAAATATCATCGATATGTATCGATGTGTCATCACAAATTAGTTTTTCCTAATGTTCCACATCCATATTTCAGGAGCACTGGTCAGGGTCCAGGAAATGTTTTTGGCTACCTTCCTAATAATAATGAATGTCAATGAATAAGTTAAATCTTTCACTGCATTAGTAGGGACATGTTATGGAGATAGGTTTGATTTGTATGAATGAAGAGGTTCATGAATCGTGGGAGTGGGACCTTATACAAATAGATGTATTTTATTAATTACCTCTAAATTATATACTATTTTTTCAAATAAATGACCTACCAAATCATTCATAAAATCAATGGTTTTTTCTGACGGTATTTATATGTAAATGTATCTTATGATATACTCTCTCATTAAACACTATGAAGAAATAATATATTTTCACTCTAGTGATGTCCTAAATGTCTCGTAGAAGTTACATGTAAAATAAATCTATGAGACATCATGATTATATGCGTATTTAGTTTCCTTGTGATACACAGAATGGGTTGGTTGATTAGTTATCAAGATCAATTCAACTATTACTGGATACATGTTTACATTTCCTTGATGTTATGGAAATTATTATAATGTCTGATGAGTGGTATTTATGTAATGTATTTATTGGATAATAGTAGATTCATATCGGAGCTATCACAACACAAGTAGGAATGTACATTTTAGCTCAATCTATTATGGCCACAAAATTTTTACCACAAGTGGTAAAACATATGTGATCAATAAATGTAATTTATTAGGTATGTACTTAATCATGAGAGATACGTCTAATATATTTTGAACATGAGAAAGGGTTGTTTAAAGCGCTGAATAGTAAATTTCCATCACAAAATGATAAATAATATCAAAATGGAGAAATAATATAATGGAATATATTTCCTTTTTATTTATAATCTCATAAACATATTATATAGATAAATTCGTAGGAATACATTCTACCAGTATAAAAAATAATAGATTCCACCAATGACTGTTGACATGAAATTTCATTCAACTCTACAATTTAATGATTTTCTACTGAATGGTTCTGACTAACTATTACATTTTCTTAGATATCATAGGTCCAAAGGGATGTTTAAAATTTTGATTCAACATTCATTGTTGGTTTTCTAAACATCTTAATTGTATTTATAAGGATACCTTTGAATGATTGGGTGAACATTATTTTTTCATTAAACTAATATGTAGGAAAGTGTTGATCAAACACCACTTTTATATATATTGAACAAGATATCAGTATAACCTCTACTTTTTTAATAGTTATCTTAGGGAATCCTTATGTTCATTAATGATAAGAAGTAATAAATCAACTATATATCCAGATCAAACAGATGACATCACTAGACCATCGATGTAAACCTCAGATCCAATTTTGATCTAGTATAATGTGATCCTCCATGAATTATTACAACATTTTTAACATATATATAGATTTCATAGAATTATAGAAAGAAAAATTGATAGTAATAAAGTGTTCTAAATGTTTTGGTGTTCAACTACAACACAAATTTCATTATCACGTTTAGATGATTTAGGGTGTCAAGCAACACAATCAATGTTTATTTTTCCAAAATTACTTTTTGGTATATTCATGGTTTTGACCTCCCCTTAGTCACATATCTATCACCCATAACAAACTAATATAGCATGAATTGGTATAAATATATATATATTATACAATAAAAATTTTCATGTTCTCCCACCTGCAATATAGTTTTTGATATCAATACATCATCGTAATTCAAGGAGAAATACATAATGATGAACTATGATATTTAAAAAATATCTATATCCAATATCTTATGGATGGAACACAAATATGGTTCTAGAACCTTATAATTCCATAATCATTAAGGTTGAAGTCAAAAAATGTTTTCACCCTCATCTTTAGTTACACATCTTCCTAATATACCTATTTAATCCTAAAATGGATATATGGTTGAATTATCATTGGTTATAGATAAAATATTATCCCCATCAATTATGATTTATAGATCTATCCCATTCAAATATAGATATGTAGGAATTTTTGTGGTCAATATCATGGATAATAATGCTTGATCTTATTGACACAAAGTATCATCCATCATTTCAAATTTCATAGGGTAGTAATGTATAAAGTGGTAAAAATATATAATCAATTCTTAACATATTCTATTTTTCATGTTCAACTCAATTACAGTGAATATATACATTGGGAATTCATTATTATTATATATATCACACAATAATCAACAAATATAACTAATCAATACAATTAATTTAATTATTAACACAGCTAACTCTAATTCATGGGTTGGGTCTTTTTAAAATTGATCATTTTATTAGTGGGAGGAATAAGGTATCACCATATAATTCTATAGGAATAGATATCTATAGTCTATTATTTTATGCAACACTATTGATAAAAATACAGTATCCAATTTAGGGTAATATAAAAACATATGCACTAAGTAATCATCGAAATAGTTCCATAATAATTTATTCACATTCATCTACCAATATGATCATCTCCCCTTACATGTTAACATGGTGAGTGGAATATATATCCTTGATATGTGATCAATAACACATCAATTAAATAAACAAAAAAAATAAAACTATAATCTTGATCATAATGGTTCATCTGAAACAAAATTCAATAACTTCTATCTTTAATTGATCCACTAACATAACTTCCACTGAAATTATATAAGCAAAGTATGATACTATTTGTTAAAAAAATTGACACAATACTTTTTCCATAAAAAATATCCTTCCATTGGGACTATTGTAAAATACTCAATAAGTATTCAATATCAACATTATTCTTCAAAAATATATGTATATCATATATAAATACTATCAAAAACTGATCAATGTAATCGTTGAACACACTACTCATAAAATCATTGATGATAATGGGGAATTAATAAGTTAGTATAATATCACTATAAATTTATAATTACTCAACCTTTAAATAAAATCTTGCATACATTCTATTAAGTGAGACTAAAATGATGATATTGATAAAGAAGTTAAACATTGGAAAAATATTGAAATACATGCAGGTGATCAAACATTTCATCAATATGGGGTTGAAGATACTGGTTTGTAATGGATATTTTCTAATGTCCACGATTATCAAGTTTTAGTGACATTAGTAAATCCTTATTCCTAACAAAATTAAATGGGGTTCCCCAAAGTGATAATCATTACTGAATGATTACCTTGTAATTATTTTCCTAGGGTTAATTATTCATTTTTTCTAACTCAATTGGGGATATTTTTTATAGAGTATTTGAAATTAGTGTATCACCTTGTATGAGTCCTATTGAAAACAAAATTCCATTTTTTTTGTTTTTGATTATAAAATATTTCTTGCGATACATAAATAATATATCTTAAAATAAAAATACATATGATGATTTGTATTTTCCAATCCATATGAGATACACACTCCTAAAAAATATGAATAATGACATAAATAATGGATATAATTTTCATTAGTTGATATTATTTATCATCACACTAATATAAGATCAGTGGTTGGTTTAGAATATCAAACATGACTTTAATTCCATTGAATTTGATGTGATTTTTGTCTAATAAAAGATTAAACAATGCAAAGAGAACATTAATTTTCCACTATTGGCATAAATCCATGATTTTTAGGATCACATTCCCAAAAACATATAATATAATCATAAAATCAAGATATAATTGTTATATAAATAGAGGATTTCAGTTCTAAGACATAATCAAATTATTGAGTATATGAAGTAAAATACATCAAGAAATTTCATAATATGAAGTATTTCATAAAAAAATTATAAAAAATGGAACTCAATAATTAAGTTTACCAATTACCCAATCAACATCATTGTTTTATATTCAATCTCGTAAAAAAATAAAAATAGTTAGAACGATGATCAGGAATCCTCGACTAGATTGATAAGTAATGAAAATCCATTCATATGTTGTCTAAATTAAGAAAATTTATTTTAAATCTATAACGTATTAAGTACATTATAGGTTATCCATGATCATCATCTATTCAATAAAATCTTATTGGTTCATAATGAAAATGATAATTGACCGTAGTATGTCCTCTGTGGGATTGAAATGAGGTTTAGAGTAAGGGAACACTCATCATGAACTGTAATAATGATTGATAAATACTCATAATACTATTTTCTTGGGTTTTACCCCTTAAATATTCATTTTGAAATCCACATCCATATATAACATACTTACATGTACATATTTATAGGAAATCCTAATAATATCTTCTATAAATCATCATTTGGATGTAATCCTAAATGTAGATTTATCACCTTAGATTCAAAAACTATTATCTCATCATAATATCCTAATATTAACTAATACATCCATAATACCATCTATAGTAAAACATAATTTTAATATTTAAATATTACATATTATTATATGATTATTAATCACATAAAATTTTGATCCATGATAGAATCACATAGGATTAATTTCATTGGTGACTATATGCACAATATAATTTTTTCTTAATGGATCCTCAATATATAAATTAATGATATTCCCTTGTAGTAATCTTCTTAAATTAACCCAACATCAAACCATTATTCATAAACTAGGAATAGAAAAAATATAAAAGATTGATATTAAATAGTAAATAAATTTAATAATGGTATATATCAATAATCATTTTGGCATGTCTAGGTCACAAATATTATGATACCAATATATTAAGTTTTAAAAATCATAACAATCAATTCATATTTCTGAAAAAAAATTCATAGAATAAATCATGGATGATTATAAGATAATATTCATACAAATATAAATGATTATGATCCATGAAAACATAAAATTGTCATAATATCATGTTATAAATGCATATAATAAAGTCTTCAATAATTATAGTAATTGAAATATTATGTCAATGATATAAATGCGGAGAATAAAATCATGTAAAGAATGATATAACAACATGTCTACCTTCTTAGATATTTGGATATTCTCTATTATAACCTCATTATAGTTTGGATATGTGTCCGATATACCATCTAATTTCAGACTTGTTTTAGAGTCTTTTGATCCCTATAATCACCAAGAAGATTAATCTATAACCAATACAATGGTGGAATATACTAAACTATGTACACCATCATCTATTCCCAAATCAATTGTTATTTTTGTTTCAAGATCATAAAATCAGTCATCATAATAGGACTCATTGAAAATAAATTGGTTTAAATATATACTTAATTATCACAACCATAAAAAATCTATAAAAATAACATTCATGGTATCTTTGGATAATTTACCAAATACTAATTACGTAATGACAAATTATGTAATCATATATGAAAATAACATTAAAATATAACTTGGATTATTTCTATAGAATAATACCCATGTAATCTTAAAATAACTTATATATATTCTATGCACATCCATAATATTATGGAAAATATATTATTTTTAAAGTAAAATGAATAAATATAGTGAATTCCTCAATATATTTAATAGTCAAAAATATAATAAATTATGTTCCTGTTAGGTACATTAAGATGGAAATTCTATTCACTTTCTCAATAAAAGTAAAAAACCGACCAATTCTATAACATACATGCCTATTACTTATAAAAAACATTCTAAAAATTCACTAATGGTAAAAAATTAATTAAATACTCAAAATATATTTTAAAAAATATTCTTTAAGTCATTTTTATAAGTCATTGAAATGGATGAAAAATGATATTCAACTAACAAGGGAAATAAAAATGTATTTCCTTAAATATATAAATTATATATCATGATTACATAATGTGAAAAAAACGAAATGGAAAAATTTATTCTAAATATATAAATAAACTAAAATTAATTTCATTACATTTTTTAGACTTTTATCTTAATATTTCATTATCATATATTTAATTATTGAAAATACTGTTAAACAATGAGTGTGTTACACAAAACCATTACATCTTTTTTAACATTTGAATTTTATGACCCATAAAATGTAACTGCAACTATAAAATTAAATAACTTGAATATAATAAAATTTGAAATACAAATTTTCAATGGGACGAATGAAAACTTCATAAGTAAATATAACTGTATAGCACAATTTCTATCTCAAAAGAGACATTTGAGATAATAATCCATTACTTAATGAATGATTGGCATCAATGTTGAACAGAAAACATTTTTAAAAAATTTATATTTACTATACATATGTACTAGATTCATGAAGAAATATTATAAAATCATATATGATCAAATTTCTTAATTATATCTCTAATTTTATAATAATTCTAAATTTAGATCATATTTCATAGCGTTAATTTTTTTTCTAATGAAAATTTCTATTTATTACATATGAACATTATACATTGATTGCATTTACCAACTTTATATATGATTAACCATGGTTTGAATATAAAAAAAGTTATATACATAATGATCCATCCGTAGATGCTAGAGATTGAAAAATTAATTACACCGAACATAGATATGGTAAGTGGCACATATACAGAAACACTATTTTCACTTTTCATATGATGGAATGAAATAAATTTAAATAATAATTCACCTTTCTATAATCATTTTTATAGAATGCCTATTTTTTATAATCATTAAAAATAAAATTATCAACATTCGTATATCAGAATGGGAAAAAATGAATCGAATTGATACATGAAGGCGGTAGTCTACACATAGGCATAGGTGACATTATCATTTTTCTATAGATGGGAATCTGGGTAAAATTTCTCATACATATCATTGTAAAATATCATATATTTTTATCAGAATATTAATTATATAACATATTTATCCAAAAATAAATCAAATTGGTCTAGTGCCTTTGGAAACATGGACATCTTAAAAACTGGTCAATAAAATATCTAAACCATCCCGAGCTAAGTACATATTACGTTAAAGACCTCATAAACATATCATATGTAATATTAAACTCTATGAAATCAGGAAAAGAACATATAAAGGGTGATCTCTAATTCCAAATATGTATTAGAAAGGATGATATCAATGTAACCTTAGTCTTTAGTTGAATAGGAGTTTTAGAGAACATGTTCTTATAATTTCACAATCATATTCCTTATATCATATATCAAAATATGGAGTTGAGATCTCTATCGTTGTATATCATAGTACATGAATCATGTAGGAATCCAAAAACATGATAGATGAGAGAAAATATTATAAAATGACATAATTTTGTGGATAACACAAAATAATATAAGAAACATACCATTGTATAACATAATATTAAAAATACTATCATAGATTATTGGGATCCCTCCCCAGCCATATTTGTTGTCATGGGTCACTCTAATGAATATAACTGTGGAAAGAGTCCCCTAAAAAAGATAGTTCACTCACCATTATAGTCTTATTTATCTTATGATATATCAATCTTTACTCAATACATTTAATTTATATATAGGGAAAACCCATAATATTATGAAAATAATATATTTGTATTCCACAAAATCATAAATCACTCATCATATTTGAACCCATGAAAAGAGATCAGTTCTATAATAATTTCATCATAACATAACATGATTAATAGGAATAGGTTTTAGAAATATTTTATCATATGCATAAAACACATTTAAAAAATTAATGATGTTACCCTGGGATCATATCCCCTATAAATAAAATTTTAAATCATGTTTAGTTATCTTTTATGAGTAAAAATATTATTAAATTATTATTATAACATTCTTCGGGATAATAAACATTGATTTTTGAGATCAATTCATTGAAATATAAATATTTCCAAAATATTATGAGAAAATTACATTTAAAATAACCACAAAATAATATAAATTACTCTTAAATACATATATAGATTAAGAAGGACCAAAATTACATTCATTTCATATAAATTAAATTAATATATTTCATTTATAATTTTGTAAAAAATTCAATAATAAAAGTGTTTAGAAAAATAATAAAATATTAATTTTTAACTCTTACCCAAAAATTTTATGTAGGGTAAAAAATAAATAAATAAACCATAATATAATATTATGAAACTTCTGTAAAACATTTATTGAAAATTAATAAATAAATGAAAAAAAATTCATCCTAAGAGATAAAGTAAATATATTTTCCCTAAATTATATTTTTATTCTTGTGATAAAATATTGTTAATGAAATGAAAATAAATCATTTATCTTCATGAAGTAAAAATTATATAACAAATTAATATATTTCATTATATTTGGTTCATAATATTTCATCATCAGAAACAATATCATAAACATTATATAAAGATAATTATATGTTATCATAATACAATTATCACTTGGAAAATTATTGATTCATAAGTCCCATGAAAAGAAAATATTTATATATATTTTTAAATCACTGGAATAATCATAATAATAATCATTAAAAAAAATTATTGGCATTATGTAACGACATAAATGAAACAAGTTGTTTATAAGGAATGTGTCCCATGGAAATAAATGTGAGATTAAAATATCTTGTATTATGTATGACTTCCTTCATATGAATTTCAACCTTTGGTATAATAAATATAGATATATTATACACATATTAAAAAAATATAATAAAAAATAAATTAACATATATTATTTTCTTAAAACCATTTATCAATGTCTTTTAAATTTTATTAAAAATATAATTAAGGGAGATATTTCCTTAAAGTTCCCTATGTGTGTTGATTTGATAGTTTTGTTCCATGTATTATGATAATAGTTAAATCATATATATAATATTAAAAATGATTAATATTATTCATATTCATCATATAATTTTTTATAGTCATTTATAAATGTAATGAAATAAAATTGATCTACACGTTTTATGGAGACAATATCCCATACACACATATGAATATTGATTCATTTTTTATGGATTGAATGAAAGAAATATAAAGAATAAATAACCATTAAAAATAAATATTATATCATATATATCAAATAGATTCATAAAATCCATATGTATTACCATCCATTAAATACGTAAATGGAAAATGAATCATGTCACTTCGTTGAGGTGGCAGTCTACACTAAAACACAATCGACGTTATTATTTCCAATTTTTGGGAATAAATGATGTTAAATATGATATAATAATTAAATTTTGTTTCTTATGTCATAATTATGATACTTAAACATTATGATAATCATGTAACCCTTCCATGGTAAATTTTTATGAGAAATTAATTTTATCTTTAAGTGGATTTGATAAGTCGTATTTATGAATGAGTGATATTTTCATAACACATTAAATGGAAAAGGGTTATTAATGTTGGATTCAGAATAATAATATTAATATTTTTGAATATTTACTCTAGACAAGTCATTATTTAAGGGTAAATATATTAAATTTATAGGATATGAAATAATATTTAATAACAATGTGCTTCGTTATGGAGATTTCATATACTTAGAAATAAATAACTTTCATATCCTACCAAGGGCCTTATGGTTAGAATATTGGAATGAAAAAAATCATCAATAATGTTGATATATAAGAATAGAATATAAATATGATGACTTTTGTGATATATAAGACTCAATGTGGTGTGAATAATTGACATGATGGGTTTCCTTTTATAAATGTTGGGAAGACACACTTTGGAATTACTAAAATACTAAATTAAAATAAATTATTTTTGATGTATAAATTTATAATGAATGAGAATATTTGATGATAATATGTGGGTGACTAGACATACTCTCAAAAAATATATTTTGGACTTTTTTGGATCACATATATAAGCTTATATGTTTATCTAAACCATTTAGTAACCCTTTTGATAAATACTGTAATATTAATGTTATAATATAATTATGTGTCAATAATGTCATATAAAATGAATATTGATAAATAAATGGATAATGAATGATATTTAGAACTATATCATAATAATTTGGATTTATATATTTTTTGTATGGTTTTTATGTAATTTAATAAAATTTTATTTATTATAAAATATCATTAATATCTGTTTTCACATTAGTCATTTAATTTATAATTAAATTTATCTAGATGAAGGGTTATTTATATTAATTTTTTTTAAAACCTTCCTAATATTTTATATATATATCTATAAAATTCATATTAAATCTTAAATAATTAATATTATATCAATATTCATAATTTTGATATCATTTTTTACTAAATTGAATAAATACATTATTAGCTTGGAAAAAGAATTTATTGTAATTTTCTTAATTTCATGATATTCAAAATAAATTTATATAATAAAAAATTTAAATAATATATATATATATATATTAATATCTTTTTCCTGATGTGTACTTACAAGTGATATTTTAAAGTATTAGAGTGACATGTTCTATCATTCTTTTCTATAAATATTAAATAGCTCATTTTCAGGGGAAAGTATCCATCGAAAAATTAAATTATGAGTATAATTCAATAATTATAAAATTTCATAAATATAGTTATAATTATTATGAATAATTATTGCATTATCACATAGATAAAAAAAATTGATTAAACTAAGTTAACCATTATAGAGGTGATAATTTTTACCATGATTCCTATTATTATTGTGAAAAAATAAATCGAGCATGTTTTTGATGCTTTCCACTAGGGACCATCACACGAGCGTGTTTCAATTTATTGATGGTCACAATCATGCTCTACATTCCTGCTAGAAAATGGTGGGTGAAAACCACTAATTTTTAGAGGATGTTTTCTCATTGATCAAAACAGGATGATGGGATGTCGATTCATCCTTCCATGAATTCTTCCTCAGAAATCATTTCCATGTTTTGGTCTCCCATGTAGATAAATACAATGTCCATGAAAATTGGTCTCATTTCCATCTCGTTGTTGATGATATCTAATAACAATACTTCTATTAGGAAATTCCAAGGGGCCCTGTCTGGGTAGCAACCTTCGATCGAGGGAGTAGTCAGGATGAGGCATCTATGGAATGTCTTGATAATATAATAGTGAAACACAAGTATACGGCATCATTTGAGGGATTCTAAAGTGTCCAGAATCCTAAGGCTTCCAATGGTGATCACATGGAATTATATGTTGGATCAATGTCCTTAAGAATTTCCTCATCTTCCCATGTTTTACACGGGGCATGCCACGAGTAACACATCTAGATGAGATGAATTAGACTATTGATACCATTAGTGAGAGTGTATGATGTGGGTACATACCTTAGCGGGAGAACCTAGAAGGTATCCTATATGGATGGATCACAAGGACCAATAAAATGTGTTATATGTGACATTTCCAAAAAAAGGAAAGCATTCACATTGTGGAGGATGATCTTGATACGAAAGTGGGAATATAAGAGATAGTTTTCCCCAAAAAGGGTTCACAAATGTTTTCCATTGGTTGGATTGAACCTCATAGAGGCATCCTATATAACCTGTGTAAAATATAGGGATCAAAGCCCATGTAGTTCAAAATGGTGTCTCAGGTCTATCACAGGACTAGTGGCCCATCGCAAGAGGGTCACTCATTGTTTCATGGATATGTAGTGTTGTGGTAATGTATGGTAAGAGGACCATAAAAATTGTTTGATCCCACCAGGATGTGGTGGACCACATAGAAATTAGGATGTATGATAGATGGTTGAATGAAGTGGGAGGTGAATGAGATGGAACTGACGTGATGATTAAGGTAGTGTTGTGTTTAACCATCAGGGAGGTTTCTTATGTATCCCCATGGATGGGAATCATTGTCCATGTAGTTCGATGGGGATATAGGATAGTTGATGAGGTGGTATATGAGAATTGAGCACATGGATGGGGACCTAAAGGATTTAAAAGCTTCAGGCTGGGTAATTATCTTCCCGAAATAGAAATGATTGAAGGAAAAAACAATGATAGGAAATGCAAGATTGGCCTGAACATCCTAAAGGCTTTTTATATATCCTCATGGCCGGGAATAAATTTTCACAAAGTTTAGGATGGGGAAAATAATCAGGGTGTAAAGAATGGATAGCGTTCTAGAGACTTTTCGAGGCTTATGCATGGTTATCCCCCCATCGCAATAGGATCAATAATGGTTGGAGGAGTATGAGATGTGTGGGTATTATGTAGGGTCATATTACTAGAAATATGGGATAAGTGGTTGGGTTGTAAAAAAAGGGAAGAAAACCCCTCAACATGCTGGGGAATATGCAAGGTTAGTGTCCCATATGAATGGATCAAAACATCTCCTGGTGTACGATCTGAATGATGTGTCCCAAAAAAGGAAGATGTCACATCAGGAGGGTACATACCTAGGATGGAGAACAAGGTTTTAGAATTGTTCAGGTTTGAACCTTGAGGAGGTATCCGACACACCATGTGTAGAATAAATTGATCAAAACACCTATTTTTTGGAGGGTTTAGTTCAATATCATGTAGAATTAAAGTGTATCAATGTGAAGTGGTTAGGCCCCATGGATTCCATGATGTGATTGGATTGAACATCGAATATTCTTCCTATGAACCCTATTTAGAGGATCAGAATCAAATTTCACATAGTTCTAGGGGGTATATAATTTAATGTCATGAAGGATGAGGGGAATTGGGCCAGCACATGGTTAATGGACCAAGGATATTATGTGGGTTATGCATAGTTAATAGTTATAGATTGCATCATTGTCGTTGTATTCTCGAAGCCTATCCGAGTCATGCTCTATGTAAGAAAAAAGATGTTGTGGTGAATATGAATATTGTGACATGAACAATGTGGCCCCAAGGAATGGTCGTGAATTGGACTTACTCATGGAGGGAATCTCGACATTGGTGACCCAATGTAAAAATAGGATAAGCCCATCATATGGGGAACATCATATCAAGGTGTGTTAGGGATTACATGGAGACTACTCGAGACACACATGGACACAATGAAAAATTCAAAAGAAAATGCATATTGAAATTATGGGAAGTGAAAGGGATCTCGGTCCCATCCCCTCTCTGGTCCAATAATGTCGTTCACACATGCTATGATCATAGTTTTACCTTATATGTTGAGGATGAGGGTGCTATGTATTTTAATATCCCACATCTCAGATGATGTGTACTCAATCCTCACCCATTGGACCTACATAACTTGTACCGACATGTACATGGGGATGAGAACATGTAAGGAATTCTATATATAAATGTGTTGGAGGAGTGGTCAATCAATGGGTCCACATTAGTGTGGCTATGAAAGGAAGAAATATCCATTAGCCTACCTATAAAAAGAAGCATAAGTAAGGCCAACATGATATGAAGCAACGCATGAGGTAACTAGAATTCATTTTGTACAAGCCTTGTGGGACACATGGGGGACTGGTTCATGATGTATGATTCCTTTCAAAGATAGGTTTCATGTATCTCTCATTCTTGTTGAGGTAATTGGCTTCACAATGAAATTTTATTTATAAATCCTGGGAAAAAGGGTGTCCATGAAGGGATGAGCATTGCGAAGCATGATGAACCAACTAAGGCATGTGGTTTACATGTTCTTTGAGTTGCTGTATAATGGATGAATTCTCCACAAATTCCCAAATGACCAATAGGGACTCCTACCATTGCGATGGCCATAAGGATTCAAGAAGGCCTCCCCACTTGATTTGAGGAGATATAAAATCAAATGGAAATCATGTTTGCAATGCTCGAATACCTTGACCAAGCTGACTTCACCCGCAATGCTGAACAAAATTCGGAGGGTGAGAAAATTCAAATTCTAGGCATTTAAACTGTTAATAGGTGTATTTAATGATGGAAGTCATGTTATTGAGGATAATAAGTCATATCTCATAGACTTCTGAGGTGGAGTTCTAGTGGAGTGGGTTGATCACAAACCTATATGAGAGGCATATACCACAAATCACATAGTTAGGAAATTTCAGTGCATGTACATGATTACTATGAAATTATACATAGAAGTTCACAAGGAAGAAACACCATGTGTAATGAGGAAAATGTGTCTCATGTTCACAAAAGAAGAATAAAACAATATAAAATAGATGCATCTTCTGATAGCTTCATTCATGATAGTTGAGGTTTTGTCATTGAGTTGGGATATAGCCTACTTGGTAGAGATGTCGAAGTAATGGACTACTCGAGTTGATGTTGGGGTTCCCCCTCCACCCTAGGTTTAGGGTCAAACAATGGAAAGAACCCAATATTGTGCTAGGGTTTATGAACATCTAGGTTGTAGAGTAGGGATAATGTTAGTATTTCCAAGTCTTGCTCCAGGTGAAAGTGGAAGGAAAGGTGTAGCAGAAGACCCATCCATCCAAACTGAACAGAACCGACAGAGATAGAGGTCATCCATAGGATTGTTTATAATACATACGCAATCACCTAGGATGTGACTGCTCCATGTAGAAAATCAAGATGATTTTTTATCCAAAAACATGGGAATACAAGAACATAAAATGGAAATTCGTTAGTCCTTCTGAGTTGAGGGACCATCATAACCCGTTGGGGATGGATCTTCTAAATATTGGAATCATCAAGGCCATGTTTCTAGTTTCTCAGGTAGAGGTGGGGAAATATGTACACGAGAAAGAATATACTCAGAGCACCCCATTTCTGATGATGGACAAGGATAATACACTACAACACGAAACATCCCTAACCCAATTTTCTTCTACGAGATGAGTTACTATAGAGACCCAATGTTGCAATACATGGAAATTACATCTATTTTGTGGAATACATAATACATTACACAAACAGACTCCCAAATATCATATTCATTTAGTGTCTTTGGAAACTCGGAACATAATCTTCTAATCATGGTAAATGATCTTCAGCATCTCCCATAAATATTTTCCACTTATGTTCCCCTAACTAAACCCTTAATTTTTATCATAGGGAAGAGAAAACATATAAAGGGTGAGCTCATATGTTCATTAAGGGAAATCGTGGGGAACATAACACAAACCATAAATATTTGATCATAATGCTTGAACATAAATCCTTCAGTCATGAAATAAATCATGGTTGTACGTAAGGCAAGGATCATAAAGAAACATTAACTATGATCGAATAGAATTGGAAAATAGGCATGTAATTGTAAATAACTAATAAGAATATATTATTATTTCCATAGTAGCCAAGTAATTTCTTCCAAAACCATCATAGATGAAAAATTCCATTACATAACCGGGTTTACTCGTTGTTTCGTCCATGTAGTACTGAACCGTATATACTTCTCATTCCAGTTATGTCTATATCATGAGAAATAAATCATTACCCAATGAATTGGAGGGAGATATAGGTCCCAACCATCTCATAATGAAATAATTCTTACATAATCCACAAAAACATAAATGATTCATCAAAGCATTACCTGAGAAATAAAATGTGACTCTTATACATCATGTCATCCAACCATAATCCATATAAGATAAATGGACTTCTTAAAAATAATAACATCATAAACACAATCAAATAAAGGTAATAATAGGAATAGAAACATAACCTTGTGTCGTCTTATATGGATTACAATTTTGATAAAACACTTGAACTTCATTCCTGAGGAAAATATAATTTCTTTTTTTAAAAAAATTCCTTCTCCAAATGCCATGAAATTTAAAAATAGAACAATTTTATTGGGAATGAACATGAAACAATCTTGAGGAATCGTTATGGAAATAAGGTGGTATTAAATCAAAAAAATTAAATCATGTTGTATATTATAAAAAATATATTCCCTCGTACTTATTTTGGAAAAGTCAAAAAAGTACATCATATTGTAAACAAAAGAATGATTCCTTTCATAACATTTAGAAAGTAATAATGTTTAAAAATGACATTAAAGATATATGTAAAAAATTTAAACATATTAGGAAAATAAATTATAAAACATGGACATTGATGATAAATATTACCCCAATAAATACTTACGTAAAATAAATATTAGATAAAAATGTAATTGCCAAATTATCCAGTTCTTTAGGTCTGATTTCTTCCGTATGTGTTTGAAACTTGGGTATAGTGGGTTTAAATAAATTATTAACTTGTAAAAGAACTATAATAACATTTATGGTATCATATATGATTCACTTAGGACATTATATTACACAATCATTTGTTAATTCAATGATAAATTTTTTTTGGGAAGTAATGGTTTTTTATCATACATGTTTTGAATTGTTATTCATGATATTATTACTTATATCAGAGTTTAAATACTTCATGAATTTAAAAATTATTTTAAAATTATATGTATTCATTAAATGAATATATATATATATATAATATATTAATGAATGGAATACCCCAATCATGTAGAAGCTAGGCCGAACGTATTCATGAACGCTATTTTCATTTATCAATTAAATTGAATATATGTAAGAAAATAATATATATATATACATAAATCTAGTAAAATTATTAGTTCATATATTTAAAGATTAGTTATTATATATAATTTGTAATTGTTTTTAATGGCAAACGTGGAGAATGAATCTCATCGCGTTGTGGAGACTGTAAGCCTTATGTATGCACGAGCAATTATAATATTCTCATAATTATTGAATGGTATTGGAGTGGATGTTGTGTAACATATTTTAATTATTATAATATTATAATAGTCATATATAGTTATTATTTCTACAATTATACCCTTCCATGTAAGGAGGTGGTTATCAACTGATTACACCATAGCGTAGAGGCAGTAAATTGTACGAACACAAGCACGATGATTTCATTTTGGTTGGTTGGATAAAAGGTGAAATAGTGTATTATCATATTCATAATAAGATATTACTATATGGGTGATACTGATTTTATTACTTTATAAACAAGAAATAATAAATATAAAATAAAGGAAGAAATTAATTTGAAATAATTGGTAAAAGAGATTACCTCTTGCACGACATGCCACCTTTAATGTTTCTCTTAGGGAACTAGTGTTGGTATTTTTAGAAGACCATAACCTCTAGAATATTATTAGGGTATTTTAGTAGTTAAATGGGAACATTTTGGCCGATCATGAAGGCACAAAATGGAGTGAATAAGAGAGGGAAAATGTGCCCATTTATAATAGAGGGGGAACATTAAAAAGATATCAAAATATTAATTTCTTATAAATTCAATTTTGATTGAGTATTGTTTAAAACATTATAAATTTTAATATAATAATATTTTTTTGTAATATCAATCATCCAATAATTTTTAGAGAAGTTTTTAATATTTTTTAATCCTTTTCTTTTTTGTTTAACCCTTATTTGACACTTTTAATCATAACGTGATATCATGTTATTTACAAATTTTGGGTTAATGTAATTATCATATCAAGTCAATAGACCCCAAAAAATTATTTATGACATATTTGGACATATATTAACTATTGGACTGAATCTTAGATTATTAGAAATTTAATATCATTTAATAAACTATTTTATGTTTTATGTTATGAATGCTGTCAATTTTTGAAACTATTAATACATGACATATTTTAGAAATTCATAAAAACTATAATCCTTTAAAACAAGATATTAAATCATCCATAATATGTAAATTTGATCCATAAAATTTGTGTATGGTATCAAAATGTTTAAATTATATTTATTTTAATATTTATAAATTAATCTATTTGAATCATTAATTAACGAGTTCTCACTACATCATTATTAATTCATAAATAAATATATTTATTAAATGTATAAAAATTATAAATAAAATACCATGATTTACGAAATATTTTTAGATTTCTATTTAATATTTATATTCATTTATATCATTTATATAACAATATATTAATATCGATTAAGTAAAAGATATATGTTTAGGTTAGAATAATCAGTATATTAAATTAAATCTCAAAAAATGGCATTCTCACATCCATGTGAATCCATGGGGTCCCAAAATCTACACAATGATTCCCATGGTAAAAAATATATCATTATATAGGATTAGGACATGTGTTAGGATCGTTTATTATTATTATAATATAATAGTTTTTCAATTATTTACTAGATTTACCCTTTAACCATGGTAAATAAAATAAATTGTGATGTCATTATTCATAATGTCTAAAAATAAAAGGTTCTAATTTACACAATTTGAATGTTATGATTCCAAATATGGGTACCATTTTCTTAATTTCCAAACACATAAAATTCAATAATTAATTTAAAATTAATTCCCATTTTCCAAACCAAAAAGCTAGTTTTTAAGAAGTAATAACTTTTAAAAGATCGATAGGTGTTTAATTCAAATTTAAAAGTGAAATTATATCCAATGTCCCAAATTTGATTACATGATAAAAACATAATCCAATTACATATTAAAACCAATTAAAATGATAATCTAACTATATAAATAAATTATTTTAAATGGAAGGTTTGAATTAAAATTTAGAATTTTTAAATTTTCAAAAAAATTTGAGATTTATCAGAAAATACCAAAAATTAAACATTAGTTAATATTTATGTCTCTATTCCAAATAAAAAGTTTATTTTATCAATTATAATATCAAAAAGTTCTAAAACATGATTTAAAATGGATGTTCCATCAAAAGGCGGAAAAATTCTTTTTTTACATACTTCTTTAATCCAAAAAAAATAAACATGTTATTATATAATGACTAGAAAAGACATATAAATTTAAAAATGTAGTTAACGCTTTTCATAACAACTTTTCTATATCCCATAATTAATTTTTATCAATATATCATTGTTCATTGATACTTCTTATGGCGTACAATGCAAGGTATCAAGGAATGTCGGTCTTGCATGTAACACAAGCCATGAATATTGTTTTGTATAATGCTAGCTTCTACATTGTTGTGTATAACGCAAGATAATATTTTTGTAGTGGCCATCACAAGGCATGAATGAAATTAAAAATACACTACCACATAGAATATTTTGGTATTACATTCTACTCTAATTAAAATTAATTATACCATCGAAATTCGTCTGGTTTATAAATTGTTTTCGCATTGAATGTTTCTTTTAAGGAATCCCACATTATAGAAAGTGATAATAAAAGATCATTTTAAAAAGGAATGTTACAAATATAATGGTTACCCAAAGTAACACATTACTGTGTTTCTACATAGGATACCATAGGTTGTATGTGAAAACATGGATATGGAAGTGAAATCTAACAGTCATGTTCTAATCTATAGTGATAGTGAATATGGTTTGCAAAAATAAAACTACAACAAAGTCATAAATATTAGATGATTTAATGAACTATATGATTAATTTGATAATATGTTACTAGGATATTATTTTTTGTTTCATGTTATTTCTCCTAAAGTTGATGACTTTTTACATCAGGGGAAATAATTACATGATTTCTGTACAATCTAACCATTGGTTGTTCCATGAAAAAACATCCACATCATCTATTAATTATGAAAATGAAGTGTAATTATTAATTTTTGACTTGTTATATGATCCTGTGATAAAAAGGTAGGTCATTCCATCTGTCCCAACAAAAACGTTAGAACAAGTTATCAAATATGCATAAGTCTACCTATAGTGAGATAGTACATTAATCTAACAAAATTCAATCGGTATATAACTTATACTATCCAAAAATGTATATCATTACAATCCTTCCAAAAAATAATAAAATAAAACTTTAGAAGGAGGTGAACTAACTCAACATAACAATTGTCTCCTATATCTCATTTGGAATTTCTTGGTTTTCACATTCCCACCATGTGAATATCTTAATCATTTATTCTCATTAAACATGATAATAAAATGAATTTCTGTATAATTGTAGTGAAAAAATCAATTTGATCAAAATTAACTATTTCCATAGACAATAAATACCAAAATATCAAACCCCAATATCACTTTTCCCTAATATTAGTCATGAGCTCATTAATAATATCAAAAATATGATTATCTCCATATCCCTTCATTTGTTCATATCACGTGCATTCCAATAATATTCCAATCACTTTTCATGGTTATATGTACTCTATAATTACTGAAATCCTCAATAAACCCATACATAGATATTATGATATTTCATAATACTATGACTGATATTCCACAACACTATTTTGAAATCCCATTACAGAAACACTTAATCATATCACCACTTTTTTTTCATACTCAAAATCTCCAATAGTGATCGCATGTGACATACCATTTTATTTTTCATTAAGAGGTTATTGACGTCCATCATTAGTAGCCTTTAGATTAGGGAATTGGTTTGCATAATTCCCCATTTCCTTGTACTTGTAGCATTGAATTTTTTGTGGTTCATTTTCTGTAGTCCTTTCTATATTCAATTTATTAAAAACGGTTTGCCAATACATCGACACTCAAATGATCGATGACCTTATTTTCAACACATGAATAATTTTCTAGCCCCACTATGACAATATGCACCATTATTATTTCCACACGTTGAGAATATTGAAACATAAATCTTCTTTTAACCATTGTTTTGAGATTTTTTCTTTAACAAAATATTTCATTTTTTATGAAAACCTTGAGATAGATACATAACACCAACTTCTAGTTCTACCTAGATACCATATCCCACAATCTCTTCATAGGTGACGAAGTATCATAGAGCTAATTACCTTAGAAGACTTGGTTTTAAGCCACTAGATAATTGACCAACTTTACATTCAGGTTGGATGATAAAGCCATAAGCATACTTAGAATGCCACATAAAATCCACCCTGTATGTGCCAAATTATTCATTATCTTGTTGCTCAATCTCTAGGAACTCCTTTTCAACCATTGATCAAAGAATATGAGCGATGTACTTATTGAAAAACAATTTCTTTCACTTCTTCCATTCTTTGGATTTAATTTCATCTTTTTTCCTTGTATATTTAATTAGAGTCCACCACTATTCTTTTCCACCATCTAAATGATAGACATCCAAAATGAAAACTTCATGTTCTGAATAGTGAAGTTTGGAAAATATATTTTCAATTGTACTTATCCATTTTTTATCAACATTTTGATCAAAATACCCACTGAATAAAGGTGTAAGTTTCCTCATTAAGGAATCAACAGAATAATGTTCCCTTCGATGCAAATTTGGATGTCCAAAATGATTCCAAGATTGTGTAAGTATATAAATAAGGTTTTACACTACATCTCCAAATTCTTTTGGTTGTTCATGAGGACACTCATTTCATTTCCCAGTTCATTGATCATTAATAGGGTTCCTTTGGGTTCCATCCATTAGATAAAACACAAAATGAACATTGAAAGATTAAAAAATCATACTAGGAAAACAACATTATCACTGGGATTACATTCGATACCAAAAATATTATATTTAATCCTAGGTTATTAGTGATCATTACCATAATTCTTGGACTATTAAATATATTTATACAATCTTTTAGGGACATCCCTAGACATACTGTATAAATATACATAGGGATCTCACAAAAATTTCATATCCTAGTTTCCAAAGGATGAATAAAACCTCACTTTAATACAAAATTTAGAGACTCAATTTTTACATACATGTAAATTACACTTATTTTGCATAATACATAATACAAGTCACAAACAGATGCTCAAAGATCATATTATTTTAGTGTTTATGGAAACTAGGAACATAATCTTCTAATCCTGGTGAACAATCTTCAACATCTCCAATAAAGATCTTCCCCTTTTGATTTCCCACCTAAAACCTTTATTTATATCTGGGGGAAAAGAAAACATAGAAAGGATGAGCTCATGTTTTCAGTATTGGTAAACATGGTGACCATAAAATAACCCCTAAGTATTTGAACAAGAAAACATTAACATAATGTTTGAACATCAAAACCTTTGGTCCTGAAATAAATCTTGGTAGTACGTAATGCAAGGCTCATAAAGAAACATTAGCCACGATAGAATAACATAGAAGTAAAATATATAATTGTGACAAACTAATAAGAACTTTATATGATTTCCATATTAGCCAAGGCATTTCTTCAAAGACAATCATAGTAGAAAAATCCCATCACGGAACTAGGTTTACATGAAATATCATGCATGTATTACTGAACCTGATTTAATTTCTGCTGCAGTCAGGTCATTCTTTGGAGATATAAATATTTACCCAATGAACTGTAGGAAGATATACGTCCCACCCATCTCATTATGAAATCATTCTTATATGTGCCACAAAAACATAAATCATTCATCATATCATAACCAATGAAATAATATGGGATTCTTAAACATCATGTCATCATAAAATAATCAGTATTAGATCAATAAACTTTATAAAAACCATTTCATTATAAAAAAATCAAATAAAAGAAATATTTTCATAGAAATATAACCATATGTAATCATAAATTGAAAATAATTTTAATAAAACACATGAACATAATTCCTGAGGAAGATATCTATTTTTTTTCAAAAAGTTTTCTCATATCAAAATTCCACATAATTATGAAATAAAATATTATCTTGAGAATAAAAAAGAAACCATGTGAAGTAATATTCATGGAAATAATGTTTCATGAAACAATAAAAATTTATTCATGTCATATAAGATAAAAAAAACATCCCCCCATACTTTTTCTAGAAAAAAATGTACCTCATTTGGTCAACAAAAGAAATATTCATTCCATACCATGTATAAAAAGTCAAAAAGGGTAAAAATGATTTTTAACATTAATGCAGAAATAGTAAACATTTTATGATCTTTTTTAAGAAAACATGGGCATGGATGATAAATATAACCCCAATAAATTCATAGGTATATGAAATCTCAATTAAAAATGATATAGCAAAATTATACCTTACCATAGTTCTAATTTCAGAAAAATGTGTCTCAAAAAACAGTATAGTGTGATTAAACATATTAGAAACATGAAACAGAACCATATTAATATTTGTGATATTGTATATGATTCACTTATTACTTTAGATTAACCTTTCATTTGTCATTTCTAGGTTAAAGAACCGTTTTGGGTAATAATAGTTTTATTTCTCATAAATGTTTTGAATTGTTATTATTCATATAATTTATTATATAATGATTTAATTATTACAGAATGTAAAACATGATTCATATATTATATATATTCATTATATAAATATATATATAATATAGAGATAAAATAAATGGCATATACTGTTAATGATGATGGTAGGCCCTGCGTACGAATGAAAGTTGTTATCGTTTCATTATTTAATCGAATGGAAGTATATAAATAACATATATATACACAAACATTAATCTAGTATATTTATTATGTCATATATAGAAAAAAATTTATTATATATACATTATAATCATTCATGAATGCTTTACGTGGAGAATGAATCTCATCGTGTTGTGGAGAATGTATGTCACACGTACGAACGATTGACGATATCATTATCATAATTGTTGAATGGTATTGGAGTGGATGGTGTATAATATATCAGATTTATTATAATTTTATAATAATCATATATAGTTATTATTTCTACTATAATACCCATCCATGTAAAGTGGTGGTGAATAATATATTCCCCCACAACATGGAGACTGTAAGCCGTACGTATGCACACGCGGTGATATCGTTTATCATAGAATGGATACAAAGTGAAATATTGTTGTTTACTATTTATAATAACATGTTATTAAATGAATTATACTTATTTTATTACGTTATAATTATACAACTAATGAATTTAACGTGGAAAATGAAAATAATTTGAAATAATTGGTAGAAGAGATTACCTATTACACAGTGTGCCGCCTTTAAATATTCTATTATGGCTCTAGAGTTAGTCTTTTGAGAAGACCAGAATCTCTAGAATGTATGTATAGAAGTTCAAAATTGGAATAAAAAGTGGTTGGTGAATATTAAAAGCTCAAAATGGAGTGAAGAGGAGAGAGAAGAGGTTCCGTTTATAAGATAGATGAGCGCATTAGAAAACTCTCAAAATATTAATTTAGTATAAATTAAATTTTGATTAAAAATTATCCTAATCTTATTTAATTAGAATATAATATGATCTGGGTTTGAATACCGATCATGCAATAATTTTTAGATATGTTTTGAATATTTTGTTTTCCATTTCAATTTTAAACCTTATTTTACCCTTTTTAATCTTACCGTGATATCATGTTATTTACCCGTTTTTGGTTGAAGTAAATACCATGTCATATAAAATGACCAAAAAAAGTAATTTGTGAAATATATGTAATTATATTTACCATTTGGATAAATATTTAATATTTATGAATTTAATAATATTTAATATAATATTTTTTGTGTTAAATTATGAAATATGTCAATTTTGGAAACAATTCATACATAACTGTTTTTAATAATTCATATCAACCTAATTCCTTCTAAAAATAGATATTAACCCATCACAAATATTTAATTTTCATCCAAAAAAATCTCAGATGGCATCAAAATGTCCAAATTAAATTTATTTCATTTTTTATAAATTCATTTATTTGAATGTTTCATTAATTAGGTAATCACTACGTCATAATTGTGTCCTAAATAAATTTATTAATAAAATGTATTAAATTTATAAATAAAATACCATGATGTAGAAAATATGTTTATATTTCTAATGACTATTTTTATAGATATATAACTATTATACAACAATCTATTAAATTAAATTAATCAAAGATATATGTTTAAGTTATTATTATCTTTACATTAAATTAATTCTTATGAAATCTCATTTTCACATCCATACGAATCCATGGGATCCCAAAAACCAACCAATGGATTCACATGGTCCTAAATATATCATCTATAGGATTATGACATGTTTTAGTGTATTAAATGTTATAATAATATTATTTTTTACCCTTATGTACATGATTTATCCTTTATCCATGGTAGATAAAATAATTACAGATGTTATTATTCATATTTTCTAAAATTAAAAGATACATATTTAAATAATTTGAACCCTAAGATTCCAAATATGGAATGTATTTTTACAAATTCAAAACATAGAAGTTACAGTGATTAATTATATAAAATAATTTCCTTTTTCAAATTCAAAATGCGAGTCTTTAAGATGTAATAACTGTCAAAATATTAGCATATGTTTAAGGCCAATTAAAAAATAAAATTACACCTACTGAACATCATTGGAATAAATGATTAAATAATATTCCATTTACACTTTTAAAAAATTAATATTATAATTTAACTATACAAATAAATTAGACGAAAATACAGTTTTAAATTAAAATGCATTATTTATTCAATATTCATTAAAATAAGCAATTTATTATAAAAATTCCATAAATTCTACATAAGTAAATTTTTATGTCCGGCTTCAAATGAAGATGTTTATTTTGTAAAATAGAATATATATAAAAAGTTAAAAACTAGATTTAAATTTGGAGTTCCATTAAAAGGGGGTTAAACAACATTTAAAAAAAACAACATTTATCTAAAAAATGAACTTGTTCTTAAATCATGTTTAAAAAATAAATATAAATTTTTAAAAGTGTTTTATACTATAAATAATGGATAGTTTATATCCCATAATTAATTTTTTTTCAATATATCAATGTGGGGTGAAACTCGATATGGCATACAACACAAGCTATCAAGGACGGATGGTCTTGCATGTAACACAAGCCATGAATAGTGCTTCATATACTACCAGCAAATTCAATGTTGCATATAGTGCAAGATAATATTGGTGTGACATAAAAAAAGATATCAATGATAATAAAAAATAATATATTCTATAAAATCATAGGGTGTTACAGTTACCAATTCCCGTTTCAGGAAGAATTAGAGGGGTCCTGGGATGAAAATGATGATAAGGGGAGACCTCTATAGGATAAAGAGGTTTGGCCTCACAGTTGGGAGAATATACCCAAACACATGGAGTAATCTATAAACAATTCCTTTGTTCTACTTAATTAGGTTATCCATATTTTGCAACTGCTATTTGTTTTGTGAATGAGATCCTCATGGAAAAGAACCTTTCTATCATGGAAAAGACCATAAAGGGACAATCTATGTGACCTCTATCTAGAGAGATGGTGGGAATCGGGTCTAGCAGGGCTATGGAAACTAGGGTGGCCATTTCAGAATCTTTGGAGTTCCCAACCATTTACAAGGGGAAGTGTCCGACTATTCCTATGAAAACTACTTTGGGGTGCGATCATAATATCAACCTTTGTGTGTCATTTTCCTTAAAAAGTTATATCTGTAATCCAAAAGTGTAAGAAAAATGACACAATATCTATAGGGATGGGTTTTTAATGCACGTTGTGTGTTTCCAGTAAAGATGGTTTGAGGTCCTAGTGCTCCATTACCGATGTATATACCTATCAATAGATAATCAGATGACCGAGATGAGAAGGTCACAAAAATATCAAATACGGGTGGAACCACTATTGGGGCAGAACCTAAAATCATCATGGTATAATCCAGTGATGAGGACCAACAACATGACTTGGATCCCATCCCTTCAAATGAAATTCTAGATAAGAACCATACTGTTGAACTTCTGGAGGCTCTTTAAGAATATGAACTAGCTAACCCAAAGGAGTTAGATGAGGCCAAATTTGATGCAGATCAAAGTCGGGCTATCCAATAGTAGTCATGGAAACTAAATAAGTGATTTATCGATTACATCCCACAAATATAATAGATAATCTATATAGGGAAACATTTTTCTCAGATACATGGCCCATTCATTAGAGGGATAGATTCATGAGGAATACACATGATTTATTGTATTACCATGAAGAGAATTTATGGGACTGTGATAGTGATTTTAGTGTGTTCTACCTACAAAAGATTTTTTCAAGCAGTGGAATGCATGAAGAGGTTTAACACGAAATCAAATGCTTAGAAACATGAATGAATGAGTTCTCTTCATTAATTAAAAACCAATCAGAACTCATATCATGACTACGTAACCATGTACAAGAATCTGAAAATTAGTGGAAGAAAAAATCACACAGAGTATCCAATATTTGAGTTGAGAAATATCAAATATAGATCAAATAAGATGGAATTTTCTCCATGGACAATAAAAATGGAAGTGATCTCTAGCGGGGACAGCAGGTCCTAAGCACCACATGCCAAAGCTCATTGAAACTGAGGAACTCCATTGAAGAGGTAAATATTTAAAGGGTTTGTTTTCAAAACCTAAAAAAATTTCTCATTCGTGATTCCTCATTTAGGTTGTGTGGATGAAAAATATTGTTTACCTTAATCACTACATCTTAATCACATTTACGATACAACTATTAATCAATACCAAATATCATATGGTTCATACCTTTTCTAAGAAACACAGTACAAATACATTATTATTCTTGAATAAGAGATCATTGACCAATCATCAAATAATCATGGTTTGACTGACCATAAATAGCTTCAGGATTATGAGAGAGAAGATATGTAACTAGAGAATATGGTTCTCAGAATAGAAAAATAACATTTCCCATCACATTTTAGACCATTAGTAGTGTAATTAAAGGGTCATTAGAATCAATTCGGTAAAAGGGGAATGAGAATTATAAATTCCAATACCAATGATTTAGAAACACGTGTATTTGGCATGATGATGGAGAATACCATCTGGCCGAATTCAAAACACAAAATTCATATCATGTTACCCTGATATAGGGATAATCAAACTAGGTCTGTGCATTAATCATAATCAAATCATTGTACAAAAGTTGATGTGTTGTCTGATGTATTCTAGATCATCGGCATGGGATGCTGGGAGAGCCTTAAGGTCGAGCATCTACACTATTATAGGGTTCCATCAAATGTGAATAGTGATGAGGCTCTAAATGGAAGTAACAAAAATCATGGTATGTGGTGTTGGGATATTTGAATGGTGTCCAACACTCCTGAAATTATGACAACATGACAAGATAACATTGGAGGAGAACATCATTCTGAACCAGGATCAATATACCTAACAAAAAAGACTTATTTGGTGTTTTCCTAGAATACATCATAGATTACTATCATTTTATGTCATATGGTAAGGACACTGTATGGAGTTGTTTAATGTACTATAAAAAGGAGGTTGTTCGTAGAATGAAGTTCATATTTCTTGTCTCGGGGATAATAGTTTAATGTTATGTTGAATATACTATAGGCTTCTAGTTTGGGATCATCGTGTTCAGACCAAAATCATGGTCGGAGGGCTTGAATGGTTAATGGGAATCTCTAACAATCCCATAATGATGGGAATGAATCCAAATGTAGTTCATGATGAATAATTTGATTCTAGACCAACACTGGTGGGGGAGTTCCTCTTAGATAGTGAGTAATCTTAATTATCCAACAATTATGATTGGTTATCCTAAATTTATTCAGGGTATGGTTTTAGTTTAACATCATGAACTAAAGATAAATCAAAAGGAGAAATAACACTGAGGTTGGACCCAAGATCTATAATCTAGGTGTCACTTCATATTCATAAAGTGTTGGAATCATTCCACATATAGATCTTAGGGGTGTGCAGGTTTTACCTATGAACATTAACAAGAGACACTAGATATCTCTTGTTTTTCCTCTTGGGTGTGGTGTATATTTCATATATTTATATATATTGATCCTAATAATTTGGATTAAACGTTTGGGTTTCATTATAGTAATCAATATATATGTGGATCTTGAAATGATTCATAGTGGATAACCATTACCAAATGTGATTCCCTCTCGAGAGTGAATACCCCAATACAGTTTCATATTTTCGTCTTGCAGTTAGGACAATGGTGTTACAGTTTAAGATCATATGACATAATTAACCCATAAATTATAACAACGTATAGTGAGGATGAAAAACATTAACGTTAGGATGGCTGAGGTAGCATAATTTAACATTATATATTTTTTTGGACGGAATGCTATCCAAGATTATGGTATTAGATGTCAATCCATAAGGCCACAAATCTTTCATATGTTGGTATAACACTACCATGATATCTAATCCTACATGATCTATATTTGATGTGGGAAATGATGAGATACATCATTCATTCCCCATATAATGACTGTGAAAAAAATTTGAAATGAAGCATTAAGTTCTGAATCTTCACCATTCCCTTAATCCTACTCAACAAGTGTGAATGTGTGATTGGACAACAACTTGGGAATTGGAAATCCAGAAGATCATGAAAGGGAAGGAAAAATTTAAATCACCAAGACCGATATTTGGGGTGGGTTGGGTAACAGAATAATGATGGATGATTAATTATTAACATATTTGAAATAATAAATCAATATCATGTAGCCTGATATGCGAATAAACTACTGAGGATTGGCTGCTAAACATATTCAAAACGTTGGCGGAACCTATCTCAAGATGCCTTTGAGGATCCTTTTGAACGTTGGTCCAGAATCATATGTGATCCCTAATGCAATGAATTCACACCATTTTGGGATCCTTTCAAGTAAGAATGATGATGATCACAAAAATAAAGGGTCATATGTATCGTGGATTTGAATATGGGAATGTTTCCCTATGGTATAAATTTTTTTTGTTCTTGCATCACTACACAATCATGCATGATGGTGTGTAACATCTATATATAGAATGAAATCGACCCTCAATGATCAGTATCCCTATGGATGATGTGATCTATTTAAAATTCATGTTTCTCATACATCATTCTCTCAGCTTACGTTCATAAAATTTGGACCATGGGTGCCTAGTTTAATTTCATGCGACTAGGACAGACCCATGCAATTTAACATCATGCGGTGAAGAAGATGATGTTGTGTAGATTATCTTCATGCTAGTGGGACATCAGGGAAATGTGGGGTGTTGTAATCAAACCCGATGGGAATGTGGAAAAAAGGAGTCCAACCCAAACCCCACACATCTTCAATGGGAAACCCAGACTGAGAGGGGATGGAAAAATAGAATGGGTGACTTTATAAGATTACCTAAGAACAAGATATATGGGAGTCACCATATATCCTACATAGGTATGAATAATAAAAAATGTAGTTCATGATGAAATATTTGTAAAATGGAAAAAATAAAAATGGGAGAAATCTTCTAAATAATTGAAAATATTTGAGGTACTCGACAAAAGGATTTGTCCAAATAGGCATATCTTCTGCTATAATATCAGGATTTGGTGGCCCTTCTTTTACACCCGAGATTTTTATGAGAAATATTTTGTTTAATGTTATATACATCATCAAAGAAATCTTTCACTACACACAACACTAGCTTTCCTTTCTTTACACGCAATCGCGGCCTTACTTGATAGCTTGCGTTGTACGCAGTACCGAGTTTCACTAAATAGCGATATGCTATTTATATATTATTAAAACTAGCCTTTATGAATATTTATACCCCCAATTTAGAAATTTAATAAATTTTATCATTCAAAATGGGCTTCATTTTTTGAATCGGAATATCAAAATTAGCCTACGGTGAAATTTTGGTATTCTTCTGAAAACTATCAATTTTTGAAGAATAGTGAAAACACTAGGTTACTATTTAAAAACCGACTTTTTTTAAAATAAATATTATTTTTATTTAAATTTATTTTAGGACAAAATTTATACATAATTCCTATATATGTTCCATGTAATTCCTTGAAGTCATTTTATAATAATTTTAGATATATAAAATTTTATTGAACTTTTCATCGTCTTTTACCCACCTCCTGGGAGAGTTTGAAAATTTATATAAAACATAGTTTTACCGCTTCTGTGAGTGGAATTTTGAAAATCTGAGAGACATGGTTAATATCAAGGACTAAAATGTGGTTCAATGAGATGGAAATAATTTTTGGTGAATAGTAACTTTTTACTTTTATTTGCCACAATTAAAAGTAAATAGGGTAATTAAGGGTAAAAACAATATTATTATTACCCTAACACATGTCCTAATTCTATTACATAAGTTTAATTCGACCAAAAAAAACATCAGAATAATATATGACTATTAAGGTCAACTTGGATTAGATTAGGACATTTATTAATAATTTATTTAAAGGATGGTTAAAATAGTTAAAATAAAAGTTTAATAAGTAAATAATTTTTAATATAGAGTTATACATATGATAAATTCGACAATAAATATTAATTAGAAAGATAAAATGATTTCCTACATAATGGTATTTTATTTATAATTTTTAGACATTATATAATTTAATTTATTTATGACATAATGATAATGCAGTAATTATCTTATTAATGAAATATTAACATAATTGATGTTATAAGTACTAAAATAAATGTAATTTGAGACTTTTTATGAATTAGAATAATTTTCTAGGTTAATATGACATATTAGTATTGATTTAATTCACTGTGTTTGGACTAATCATGCTGTTATGATTTTTACAAAAATCCATTACCAAATAGTGTCAAAATTGACATAAAATAGTTTTTAAAATAAATAGTATATTATTAATTGTTATTATATTCCTAAAAATCTAAGGGTCGGCCAAGATACTTATATCATGATATTTGTATCATTAATTGACCACTTTACGGTCTCTTGGATGTATATGGTATCTTTATTAACTATATAATATAAAAATACAAGTGACATGGTAAATGTCAATCTATTTATCTAAGAGTCAAAACTAAAAGATACGGTTAATATAATGACCTAAACTTGTCTAAAACCCATTGGATGAGATTATTTAGACCCAGCCCCACCTTATATTCGAAATAAATCAATTTGGATCTATTAAAAACCGAATATGACTTTATAATAAAATAATACTTTATGTTATTCCTAAGGTGCCCCTATCCTCCCTTATAAAAGGGCACCACATCCCTCTCCACCTCACATCATGTTGAGCCATCAAGCTCGGCCAACCGCTGAAACTTTCTCATCTCCACTTCCCTAGAAATAACCTAGTGGTCCTGGTCTTATTCAAAGACCATCTTTAGTGCCCTAAGAGAAGGTTAAGAAGAGGCGCTTCAAAGAAGAGGTAATGCATGTTACCGATTCATTCAACTTTATTTCTTCTTCTACTTATTCTTCTATAGTTGTTTAATTATGAAGTAATAACATTAGTATCACACATATACTGATATTTTATTATAAATATGAAACAACCCTATTTCACCTTCTATCCATCCTACGGAAAACGAAATCACCGCGCGTGCGTACGTACGGAATACCGTCTCCACGCCGTGGTGTAATCTGTTTTCCACCACCACCATACTTGGATGGGTACAATGGTGTAAATAATAACTATATATGATTATTTTAATGTGATATTGATTCTGAAATATAATACATACTGTTCAATACAATTCCACAATCATGAGAACGATATCATCGCTCCTGCGTGCGTACGGCATACCGTCTCCACGATGTGATGCGACACGTTCTACATGATCTTCATTGAATAATGATTATATAAAGGAATTTAATGAATAAATATGATATATATTACACTAATACCATTCTGTAAATGAGTTAAATATAACCTAAAAAGAAGAATTAGAATTTATTCATGCAAACACGCATAAGAACAAAAAGCAATAAACACCTGAATAACAAGTAGCAATGAAATATTACTAATAAAAAGATATGAATCTAATAATATGACCATATATGATGTCATAACAATTGGTATGATTTTGGAAAAAGTAAATTACATTATTTAAATCATTATATACGAGGTTCTAACACGAATGAAGCAAATGGGGCCTATGGTAAGGGAAAATCTCACAATCTCATTTTTTATCTGAGATTGTTTATACTTCATAATTTACTGGGGAATATTTATCATCCAAATTCATTTTTCCTCAATATGTAATATTATTTATATCCTCCTATAATTTTTTAAAATCCAATTTTACCCTTTGGTGAGTTTTTCGTAAACGATATTAAAGGAATATTTTGTCATTTTTCGTACGAGGAACTTTTTCAATTATCCGGCCAAAGTACGAGAGGAATGATTTTTTAACTTATACGGCCTGAATGTAATTTTAGAACATTATTTCCATGAAGCATTCTTTAAAGTTTTCAAGTTTATTTTTAATCAACTTCTTTTCGTTTAAAATTGTAGGACATGTTAAGAAAAGAAAAATGTTTTTTTGAAGTAGAAATGATATTTTTCTCAATAATGAAGTTCAAGTATTTTATCAAAATTATTTTCCATAAATGAAAATATAGGGTTTTTTTCTATCCCTATTTTTAAATTTATTTAATTATGTTATGATGGAATTATTTTTATGAAGTCCTTTTATTATTTATGGGTTATGTTATGATGGTGCGATGTTTAAAAATCCAATTTTTATTACATGGATTATGCTATAATGTATGGTTTATGATTTTGTGGCACACATAATAATGGTTTCATTATGATATGGGTGTGACCTATATCTCCCTACAATGAATTGGATAATGATTTATATCTCATGAGATAGACATGGCTGGAATGGCATGTTAATCCAGTTTAGGGAAACTGGAATGAAACGAGGAGTGAACTCGGTTCAGAAATGAAATTTTCTGCTAAGATAGTCTTGGAAATGAGTATTGACTACTAAGAAATGATTCTATATGATTATGAGTGTATGGCACAAAGATTCATGTTTTATGTTATGATTATTGGCATTACATTTAACTACTATGATTTATCCCATGTTATGAAATTATGATCTCTTTTGGAGGTTAATATTTTCAAAATGTTATGTTCTTATGAATATAATGTGATTTATATTTCTTTTGTTTACCCATAATAAAATTTGGAGCTCACCCTTTTGTATGTTTTCTTTCCCCGGGTCAGGAATAATGTTATTAAGTTGGATATGCCAAATGAGACTCTAGATACGATGAATTAAATGGGAGACAATGTAGATTCTTTATGAACCAGTTGTTTATGTTTCTCAGTTTCTAAATACACTATACCTATATGGTCCTTTAATGGTTTTTTTATATGTTATAATAATTGTGATTCAATTCTGATTTAATAACAATGTATGTAATGTATGGGTCATTATAGTTGGTATTAGAGTGAGGTTATTCAACCTTTAGAAACTAGGATGTGAAACCCTTAGTAGGAACTCTAAGGATAAGTCTAACCATAGAACACAATCTTTATGTTTTAAAAATGGCCATGAACAACCTATGATAAGACCTTAAGTGTGAAATTTTATTCATGATTATGTGGTTTTCCCATTATAATTAGTGTTACTCACACTATTCTTCTTGGTTTTAGTCAATGGATGGAACCTGAAGGAACCGTGTTAATGCAGAATGCGAAGGGCAGTGCAATGATTATCCCCATGAGAAACCAAATGTTATGGGAGCTGGAATGAAAAATCATGAATCCATGCTCACACAACATTCTCAATCTATGAATCTTGCAGGACTTCCAAATGATCAAAATAAGGAGAAAAATTCTGTTGAATCCTTCATGAGGTAGCGTCCACCCTCATTCAACGGGTCTACTGATCCGTTAGTGGCTGAAAAATGGATCAGTACCACTGAAAAGATATTTTCAGTTCTTCAATGTTCTGAACATGATAAATCCATCATAGCACTATATCGTTTGGAAGGTGAAGCTGATCAATGGTGGAATCTTATCAAGAATACGAGGCCGAGAGAAGAAATTGAGTCCATGGAATGGGATGAGTTCATGAACTTATTTTTCAATAAGCACTTCCCTCATATTCTTCAAACAAATAGGGAGATAGAGTTTCTTGAACTAAAGAAAAAGGATGATGAATCAGTTGGTACCTACAAAGAAAATTTTACAAGACTTTCAAGGTACACTTCGGGTATTATTATCCAACCTTAGAGTAAGATCGATCGATTCTTTAGGGTCATAAAACCATGTCTTCGAAGGGCGTTAGCCATAAAGGACTTCAACAGCTACGAGGAAATTGTTCGATGTGCTCTCAAGGTTGAGATGGAGATTGGAGTAACCCATCAGTCATATGTGATTAATAAGAAGAGGAAAATGGAGTTCATTAGATAATATAATGACCACACTAAATAGAAGATGAGGTTTCCCTTATGCTAAAAGTGTGGAAAGAACCATGGGGGGAGTTGTATTAATGGGAAAAGTAAATGTTTCAAATGTGGAAAGGAAGGTCATCGGGCATTTGAATGCAACAATGATGGGATGAAGATGTCTAGTTATGAGAATAATGAAAGGGCTACATAGAGTGCACCTCGTACACTTCAATGTTACAAGTGCAAGGAAATGGGGAATTATGAAAATCAATGCCATAATCCAAGGGTTGTTGATGATGATCGATGTCAACAAACTCTTAAGGATAAAGATAATGGAATGTCGCATGAAATTTCCATTAGCGGTGTGGAGTATGATAACGAAGTGGTGAAATGTACACTTACCATCCAATCTATAGTATCAAATGTTTTATTGTATTCTGGATCCACCCACTCTTTTACTTCTGAAGAATTTTCTAAACGTATTGCCATATTACCTCAACAATTAGATATTGAGTTAGCTGTGATAAACCCTAGTGGAACAACAGTCGCATCAAATGTTTATAATTCTTCTCTGATTGAAGTTTGTGGGAATTTTCTTCCTGCAAATATTGTAATCCTTCCTATATTGGAATTTTATGTGATTCTTGTCATGGATTTCCTTTCTTTATATGGATCTCATATCAATTTCCAAATAAGGGATGTCACATTCCATATTCCAGATCAATCTATGATCGTCTATCGATGCATGGATGAACATAACCATTCAGTGGAAATTTTTTCCATCTTATGGGTCTTGATTCCACTAAATGAAGGTTATTTATCGCAAATGGTTGGTGAGAAACTCATGATTAAGAATATTCCCATTGTACGAGAGTTTGATGATGCCTTTCCGGAGGAATTGTCGTGTCTTCCACCAAATCATGATCATGAGTTTTCAATAGAACTCCTACCAGGTGCTTTGACTATTTCCAAGACACCTTATAGAATAGACCTAATTTAGTTTCATGAATTGAAGAAGAAACTACAAGAGAATATTGATAAGGGAGTCATAATCCCTAGTTCATGACCTTGGGGAGCACCTTTTCTGTTTTTTAAGAAGAAATATGGATCAATGAGACTCTGTATTGATTATCTTGAACTTAACAAGATCACTATCACGAAAAAATATCATCTCCCATGCATTGATGACTTGTTTGACCAACTACGCGGAGCTCAATAATTTTCCAAGATTGATCTTCATTCAGGGAATCATCAATTAAGGGTCAAAAGGGAGGATACACTAAAGACGGCTTTATGTAAAAGGTATGGACACTTTGAATTTATAGTGATTCCATTTTATCTTACTAATGCCCCTACTATCTTCATGGATCTGATGAATAGAGTCTTTAGAGAATATCATGTTCAGTTTGTGGTAGTCTTTATAGAAGATATTCTTGTCAATTCCAAGAGTAAGGAAGAACATGAAGATCACTTGAGAATTGTATTAAAGACACTGAGAAAGGATAATCCTTATTCCAAATTTACCTAGTGTGAATTTTGGCATCAAAAAGCTGCATTTTTTGGTCACATAATCTCAAAAGAGGGGACATCTGTTGATCTAGAAAAAACAAAGGTTATCGAAAGATGGTAGAGACCAACAACAGTAACCAAGATCCAATGTTTTCTTGGTTTGGCTTGATATTATCGACGTTTTGTGAAAGATTTTTCAGGATTATCTAACCCACTCACCACAATAACTCGAAAAGGAGTTATTTTCATGTGGATGGAGGAATGTGATGAGAATTTCATGTAGTTTAAAAGAAGGTTATCCGGTGCACCTATGCTCACACTGCCTTATAGTGGAGAAAGGTTTTTGATCTACAGTGATGCCTCCAAGAAGGGGATGGGGTGCATTCTCATGAAAAATGATATGGTTATAGCTTATGCCTCATGAAAGTTGAAAATCAATGAGAAAAATTACCCAACTCAATATTTGGAGTTAACTGCGGTAATCTGTGCATTAAAAACACGGAGGCATTATATTTATGGTGAAAAGTGTGATATTTATACTGATCAAAAAAGTTTATATTATATTTTCACACAAAAGGAGCTAAATATGCGCCAAAGAAGATGGTTGGAGTTGATTAAGGATTACGACTGCTCAATTCACTACCACCCTGGGAATGAAAACAAGGCGGTAGATGCATTAAGTCGACAAGACCATGCTAGCTTATCCATGATGAGGATCACAAAAGCTACAATATTTATGGATTTAAAAAGGATGGATCTTGGAATTATAATGGAAGGGGAAAAAACATATCTTTCTCAAATGAGTGTTCAACCATCTATACATGTGAATATTAAAGTGGCACAGAAAAAAGATGTAGAGTTACAAAAGAAGGTGAAAAATGATCCTAAATTCAACCATGTTTATGAAGGGATAATAAAGTTCAAGAATCGAGTTTGTGTTCCCCCCATCCCTAAATTAATGAAGGAGCTACAGGATGAGGCTCATAGTTCTTCACTCTTTATTCATCCTGGAACCAAAAAGATGTATATGGACCTGAATGAGTACTTCTAGTGGGATGGCATGAAAAAAGATGTTGCTGAATATGTCTCTTGATGCTTGGTTTGTCAGCAAGTTAAAGTTGAGAGACATAAGTCTAAAGGGATGTTACAACCATTACCCATACCCGAATGGAAATGTGAACACATCACTATGGAATCTTTCACCGGACTTCATAAAACATCCAAAGGAAATAATGCTATCTGGGTCATAGTTGATTATCTTACAACGTCTGCACACTTTATTGCTATTAGGGAGGATTTCTCTCGGGATCAGCATGCCAGGATATATGTGAAGGAAGTGGTAAGATTTCATGGAGTACCACTTTCCATTATATCTGATAGGGATATGAGGTTAACCTCATTGTTCTGGCGAAGTCTTCCGCATACTCTAGATACGGAGTTGAGTTTCAGCACTTCTTATCTTCCTCAGAAAGACGACCAGTCTGAGAAAACAATTCAAACTCTAGAAGATATGTTAAGAGCATTCTCTATGGATTTCAAAGGTGGTTGGGATCAACACCTACCATTGGTGGAATTTTCATATAATAATAGATTTCACTCCAGTATTCAGATGGGTCCTTATGATGCTCTCTATGGAATGTAATGGAGGAATCCAACTTGATGGGATGAAGTTGGGGAAAGAAAGCTATTATAACCTGATCTTGTTGATGAGATGGTAGAAATGGTCCGATATATTCAACAACACATAAGAGCAGCTCAGAGTCGACAAAAACGTTATGTCGATAACCGATGAAAATACCTATAGTTTGAAGTGGGTGATAAAGTGTTCTTACGAATATCTCCTAGAAAGAGAGTAATGAGATTTGGAAAGAAGGGGAAGCTGAGCCCTAGGTATATTGGTCCATTCGATATTCTGGATCGTGTTTGGAAGGTAGCTTACCGATTGGCGCTTCCACCTAATCTCTCTCAATTTCACGATGTGTTCCATGTATCTCTCCTGAGAAAGTACGTACCCGATCCTTCAAATGTACTCAGCTCAGAAGTTGTAATGCTGGAGCAAGATCTTCCTTATGAAGAACAGACGATATAGATTCTGGATCATAGTGAAAAAGTTCTACAGAACAAGACCACTCACTTGGTGAATGTTTTATGGAGAAACCACCAATTAGAAGAAGCTACATGGGATCTTGAGGATATGATGAGGGAGAGTTATCCTCATCTATTTGTTACAAAGTGACAAATTTCAAGGGCCAAATTATTTTTAAGGGAGGAAGAATGCAACACCCAAGAGTTTTTATGAGAAATATTTTGTTTTATGTTACATACATAATCAAAGTAATCCATCACTACACACAACACTTGCTTGGCTTGGTTTACACTCAATCGCGACCTTCCTTGATATCTTGCGTTGTACGCAATACCGAGTTTCACTAAAGAGCGATATGCTATTAAAATATTATTAAAACTAGACGTTATGAATATTAATACACACTTTTTGAAATTTTATAAATTTTATCCTTCAAATGGACTTCATTTTTGGATTCAGAATATCGAAATTAGCCTTGGTTGAAATTTTTATATTTTTCTGAAAACTTTCAATTTTTGATAAATAGTGAAAACACTAGGTTACTATCTAAAACCCGAATTTTTATTTAAATAATTATTTATTTTATTTAAATTTATTTTAGGTAAAAATTGATACATAATACATATATAAGTTCAATGTAATTCATTGGATTCATTTTATAATAATTTTAGATATATAAAATTTTATTGAACTTTTCACTGTCTTTTTCCTACCTCCTAGGAGAGTTTGAAAATTTATATAAAACTTAATTTTACCACTTCTGTGAGTGGAATTTTGAAAATCCATGACACACCGTTAATATTAAAGACAAAAATGTGGTTCAATGAGATGGTAATAATTTTTGGTCAATAGTAACTTTTTCTTTTACTTACCACGGTTAAAAGTAAATCAGGTAATTAACGGTAAAACCGATATTATTATTACCCTAACACATTTCCTATTTCTATTGGATAAGTATAATTCGACCAAAAAAACCTTAGAAATAAAAAATGACCATTTTGGTCCACATGGATTAGACTAGGACATTTATTATTAATTAAAATAAAGAAGGGTTAAAATAGTTAAAATCAATGTTTAATAACGAAGTAATTTTTAATAAACGATTATTCATAAGATAAATTAGACTATAAATATTCATTATAAAGATAAAAATATTTCCTATATAATGGTATTTTATTTATAATTTTTAGACATTAAATATTTTAATTTATTTATGAATCAATGATAATGCAGAAATTATCTTATTAATAAAATATTAATATAATTGATGTTATAAATAATAAAATAAATGTAATTTCAGAGTTTTTATGAATTAAAATAATTTTATAGATTAATATGACATATTAGTATTTATTTAATTAAATTTTTTCCAACTAATCATGCTGTTATGATATTCACAAAAATGAATTACCAAATAGTGTCAAAATTGACATAAAATAGTTTTTAAAACAAATATTATATTATTAATTGTTATTATATTCATAAAAACCTAGGGCTCGGCCAAGATACTTATATAATGATATGTGTATCATTAATTGACCACTTGAGGGTCTCTTGGATATATATGGTATGTTTATTAACTATATAATATAAAAATACACGTGACATGGTAAATGTCAATCTAATTAACTATGAGTTAAAACTAAAAGATAAGTATAATATAATGACCTAAACATGTGTAAAACCCATTTTATGAGATTATTTCTACCCATCCACACCTTATCTTTTAAATAAATCAATTTTGAGCTATTAAAAACTGAATATGTCTTTATAATAAAATAATACTTTATGTATTTTCAAAGGTGCCCCTCTACTCCCTTATAAATGGGCACCTCGTCCCTCTCCACCTCACACCACATTGAGCCTTCAATCTCATCAAAACCCTACCAATTTCTCTTCTCCACTACCCTATAAATATCTTATAGGTCCTGGTCTTCTTCAAAGACCATCTTTAGTTCCCTAAGAGATGTTTAAGAAGAGGCGCTTCCTAGAAGAGGTAATATCCATTACCGATTCTTTCATCTTTATTTCTTATTCTACTTCTTCTATAGTTGTTTCATTATTAAGTAATGACATAAGTATCACTCACATACTTATAGGTTATTATAAATTTGAAAAAACGATATTTCACTTTCTATCAATAATACGGAAAACGAAATCACCGCGCGAGCGTACGTATGGAATACTGTCTCCACGTCGTTGTGTAATCTGTTTCCCACCACCACCTTACATGGATGGGTATAATGGGGTAAATAATAACTATATATGATTATTTTAAAGTGATATTGATTCTTAAATAGTATAAATACACTTAAATACAATTCCACAATAATGGGAATGATATCATCGCTCGTGCGTACGTACGGTCTACCGTCCCCACGATGTGATGCGAATCGTTCTACATGATCTTCATTGAATAATGATTATATAAATGAATTTAATAAATAAATATGATATATATTACACTGATACCATTTTTGAAATGAGGTATCTATAACTTATAAATAATATAATGAATTTATTTTATAAAACACGCTTAAGAACAAAAAATAATAACCACCTGAATAACAAGTAGCTATGAAATATTACTAATAAAAACCTATGAATCTATGAATATGACCATATATGATATTATTACAATGGGTATGATTCTGTAACAAGTCAATGAAATGATTTAAATCATTATACAGGAGTTTCGGACACGTACGAAGAAAATCAGATCTAAGGTAAGGGAAAATCTCACAATCTCATTTTTTATCCGAGATTGTATATACATAGTAATTTACTGGGGAATATTTATCATACAAATACATATTTCCTCAATATTTAATATTATTTCTACCCTCCTATAATTTTTTAAATCCAATTTTATCCTTTGGTGAGTTTTTTGTAAAAGATTTTAAAGGAATCTTTTGGTGTTTTTCGTACGAGGTACTTTTTGAATTTTCTGGTCAATGTAAGAGAAGAATGTTTTTTTAACTTATATGGACTAAAAGGATTTTTAGAAAATTATTTCCATGAAGATTTCTTTACAAGTTTTCAAGTTTATTTTTAATCAACGTCTTTTCGTATTAAATTGTATGACATGTTAACAAAGGAGAAATGCTTTTTGAAGTAGAAGGGATATTTTCCTCAAGAATGAAGTTCAAGTGTTTTATCAAAATTGTTTTCTATCTAAGACAATATAGGGTTCTATTTCTATCCCTATTTTTACATTTATTTGATTATGTTATGATGGAATTATTTTTATGAAGTCCTTTTATCTTATATGGGTTATGTTATGATGGAACAGTGTTTAGGAATCTCATTTTTATTACATGGGTTATGCTATGATGTATGGTTTATGATTTTGTGGCACACATAATAATAGGTTCATTATGAGATGGGTGGGACCTATATCTCCCTCCAATGCATTGGGTAAAGATTTATATCTCATGAGATAGAAATTTTTGGAATGGCAGGTTAATCTGGTTCAGTGAAACAGGACTAAAACGAGGAGTGAACTTGGTTCAGAAATGGACTTTGCCTGCTAAGATAGTATTGGAAATGAGTCTTGACTACTAAGAAATGATTCTCTATAATTATGTGTGTATGCCACAATGTTTCATGTTTTAATTTATGATTATTGGGATTACATTTCACTACTATGATTTATCCCATGTTATGAAATTATGATCACTTTTACAGGTTATGATTTCCAAAATGTTATTTTCGTATGAAAATGACGTGATTGATATTTCATTTTTTTACCCTTACTAAGAATTTTTACTCACCCTATTGTATATTTTTTCCCCAGGTTAGGAAGAAGGTTATTAATTAGGATATTCCAAAAGGGACTCTAGATATGATGAAATAAATGGGAGACAATATAGATGCTTTATGAACCAGTTGTTTATGTTTCCCAGTTTCAAAAGACACTATACCTATACGGCCCTTTCATGGTATTTTATATGTTGTAATAAGTGTGATTCAATTATGAAGTAATAACAATGTATTTAATGTATAGGTCGTTATACCTACGGTTGAGGAATCGAGGATAAGATTCCATAACTTCTAACATTCATAATTGGGTAAAGCGATGGAAAAAATGACACTTTGATGTCCCAAATGTTTAATATGGTCATCCTGATCAGGATTTGTGAGAAAAGCATCATGGTTGGACATGGTGCTCGCATTACCATTCTTTGACCAATGGAAATGAGTGACCTCCAATGGACAAGGGAATTGGGACATCAATTAGAGAGTTCACTTTTAATAGGTGCATGAGAATGGAATTCAAGATGAGTATGTTACAATTGATCTACCTCATAACCATCTTAGAGTATCCAATCAAATGTAAGTGGGGGTCATCATTCTCAAGAGACAAATCGAGACCAGTGATGAGGGCCTGATACTGTACATCATTTTTTGTCTAGTTTTATGACAATAGGAATGAGTAGGGAATGATCCCCAAAGTAGGAGTGATGAAGGTGATACCCTAGTCAAGTCTATTGAGTCTGGATTCATTGATTCATCTAATAGTTTAACTTCGGGAAGCACCATCGAAGTGCATCTGCCAACATGGAATATTCTAATACACTGAGAGGATTGCCTCATCCAAGAAACCAATATCTAGTTACTTCTCTACAGGGGTTGGATGGGATGCCAAAAATTATGAAAATACCTAACCCTTGGCATATACATGAATAATGATCCTGATGTCATACTAATGAAGGATCTCTTCCCACCAAGACATATGGCCTATCAACATATGGAGATTCAGAATATAAATCAGTGGATCCAGGTGGTACACTCGTTGTATCTCATGGTGCTTAAACAAATGCCATATTTTTTTGTTCCACAAATACTACAGAGAGAAAAATCCTCTTGATAGAGAAATATATGGATTCAAAATAGGATTGAATGTGACAGACATAGTATAGACTACTCTCTATGCCCCCGTTATTTTTCTAGGATTGAAGGGAGTCGAGTGACCATTCTAGGGAGGTAACATAAACGACTAGTAGATTTCTTGAAATGGGTGGCATCATAACCTGAGGATGGTAGAAATACTACATTATATCTTCAAAAGTGGTATGATATTCTTCATCCCATTTGTATATGACATCTGTCACTGTGATTTTGGAATAGGTATTACACTTTCCAACAAAATTTGTAATGAATCGATGTACGTAGGATATGTTCCCTTGAAATCCTCAGTGCTCTCATAGACTACATGGAGGAGGAATTTGATTGATATCCTTAATAATATATGGATCAATCATTATTCATCAAATTTTGAGGAAAAATCAATGAATATTACCAGAGAAAACCCTAAAATCACACTTCAAGGGGTTCAACTACAGAAGGCGGGAGTTGGGGAAGCCAAACACATTTTCAATATCATTGAGATAGTCCTAATGCAAGTGGGATTTGACCACCAAATCATCCTTGTAGAATTACTCTAGCATTCCAATGATTTGAAATAATAATATTTAGATCAAATGTTAATAGGTTTCTCATTAATTAATTAGAATTAATTTAATCACCTAGTAACAAAAGGTACCTCACAGTGCTTTAAAAGAAGTGGACTCTTCTTCATCAGTGACCATTCAGATCGTATTATATATGGAATACCAATCAATGATAGAGATAGCCTTGTACCAAGCAGTGGAAGAAATCAAAATATCTTCCAATAATAGGAAAATTTCATCCTTTTGATAATTTCATTTGGGATCTTGAAAACCGATACAGACATTGATCCTTCCATTCTACATCATGATGGGGATTATGTAGGACAACCAAATAGGGTACTAAACATCATTGATGTAGTTGGATTTGATGAGCTTTTCATCCTCGGCTTTGACAATGGAAATGTGAGAATGATGCATATTTCTAGGGAATATTTAAACATGTATTGATTTCCAGGAGACCATGGTGTTGGAAAACAAGATAAAGGTCTATTCCTGTGATTTCATCATAGCTCTAGGAAACTTCATCCTAGTTTTTCTTTAGAAAATCCACATACTACATGTTCCCTCCAACACGAATAGATTCACTGATCAAGTCTTTTCTCAGGTTTCTATCACTTCTGATATTTTCCTGGATTAACTCATCAATAGTGTTGGAGACACCCTCCTCGAACATGGGTGGTTCATCATCCAAATCCTTTTTCTTATCAATAGTGAGAGGATCATCGACAAGGGGTCGATGTTCTGAATCAGCTGACCCAAACTAAAAGATGATTCCAGACTGGTGGCTGAGGAATATTCATTATGAGACTCTTATACTACTAAAACCACAGAGAAAAATATATATGTTGGCTTGATTTAATCAATCCTTTGACCGAGGGGGGGGGGCATTAGATAATATCAATGAAATTGAACTTAATTGTCTTGAGTCGATTCATCCCAGCCCTCTGGTACATGGAAGTATGGTGTATTATTGTTGTCATCAGATAAACGTCTCGTTACCTTACATAGGTAAGGTGCTTTAAAATCTCTTGAACATGAATTATATAGGAATATTAATTTATCATACAGTGCTCCATGGGTCTGGGAATATGATTCTTACACTATAGAGAGAAAACAAAATAGTGTTGTATATCAAGGGTTATAGACTCTAACAAGGGAATATAGTGGATAAAAGTATCATCCATGTCTATCCATGGATTATCCATAGTGGTTGTACGACCTCCCTCATTATCCTGAACATGTTTGACCTTGTTCTTATATTAGTATGTATCTATGTAGCATGCTTCATAGGAGGAAATGGGAGACACAAAACCATGGAGTACACCCAATCGACCATTGTAGATGTACATGAGGAACTGGTGATACGAGTATGGGACTGATGCATGTTGATGGAGCCAGGGTCTACCAATCATTCCATTGTACATAGTGTCCATTGAGATTACTATTAGAATAGTACTGAAAATTAGGCCCCCAAAATTTGTATTTTGGAAGATCATTCCAACCAGCGTCTGCTCTGTCCTGTCATAACCTTGAATATTCAGGTTAGTGAGACTCCAATATTCATCAGCATGTCCTAGCTTATGGAGCGTCTAGGTTGAGATGAGATTCATACCACAAAATGATTAATTGAGATTTTTGAATACCAAAACACCATTAAATTTAAGAGTACTATACACTGAGATAATGTACACCTATATGAGAGAACATTCATCTTCTCCTGGTAATGAGACAATATCATGGAAACTTGTGGTCCCACCTTCCACAACATGAAAATAATCTGCAACTGCTACCTCTATTTGGATCTAGAGGGGGCTTCTCAAATCCTCTGTAAGGCCCTCACACATATCGTCAAATAGGCCTAGTGTCTTGTGAATCAACAGAATTTCATGAATGTGGATGAGGTGCTAAATCACATCATACTTCCATGTCAGATAAACATTTATTCCAACATGATGTTTCTTTTTGGTAGGAGGTATGAAAGGTATATCTACTCGAATCAGAGGAATTTTGATACATCTAGAAATATACCTCTAATCACTAGTCGAACCATACAAAATGACTGCTTACTAACAGACTGATTGATGAGATCTTCCCACAACTAAATTTGGATGATCATTGCATGATTATGGAATCTCTTCCCAATAGACCGTAAAAATGCTGATGGGGTGAATCTGATGATACATAATGAGAGTAATGCTCATTCTAATCAGTCAATTGATTCTACATTCAAATTTCAGTATCATGATCAACATGACTAAATGCACTGGTTGGTGTAGTCTTACGGTTCACATGCTTTCAATTTCACAGATGATTGGGTCGATTGGGTACTTTATGAAGTTTTTCTTGGATAACTCAACCTTTATAACTGATATATACTAATAATCACAACATGAATAACATTACATTTCGGGGTGAATTCTGGGGAAAATAGCTTTCTATGTGGGCATGAAGATACCAATTGTGTGGGAAAGATTTGGAACTGGTGGAGGAAATTTCATTCAATTATGCACTAGTTGCCTACATTTCTAAGAGGTGGAAGAATGATGAGAGGATGTTGAAGAGATTGTGAGATAAGGCAAGGTGGCTCTAGAAGGCTCCGACTGATTCAAATAGGATCAAATGATACTGTGATCATGAGTGACTGACTTGAAAGCCATGAAATCATAATATTTTTAAGACCCAATGATTGAAGACTACACCCAATCACTCTCACTATCTCTATCTTGCTCCATGGAAACACATGACACTTGTTCTGGGGATGGACCAAATCTGAAAATGTTATTGTCATTCTAGTCGTAGGGATGGTCATTAAACACAAATCGCATCTTGAGTGTTAATCCTAGGAACAAGTGATAAGGGAAATATTTGGGGAGATCAATGAGATCTACCACCTTGGGTTTCCTACATACTAGAAACACCATGATTCTATGATCCACAACACTCTAAAAATAGTAGGGTACCTAAACCTCTTCGGAAGAGTATTTGCATTTTCAACTGTCTGGGAATGGGACTATGGGTGACTTGCCTTGACGAGGGGTTCGATTATTCTTGAGGTGGTGGATCCTGATTATCTATCCTAGGTGGAAGTGGTTGATAGGGTGGTTCCAGCCAATTATGAGACTAGTGATGTTGATATTTAGGATGATCCAGGGGTTTCTGTCCTTGATGAGGCTACGAGGGAGACTCTATGGGTAGAAACTCTACTGGCCATGGGCCCTAAACTAGTGCAATGATAGTTGTATCAACCTTGGATGCTGTTCTTCAAGGGACTATGGGAAGAAACAAGTATTCATATATGGCATGCTACAAGGCTTCCTCTAGGAAATGATCCATATCAAATAAATATCATAATCCACCTGGAATGTTCTGTGAGAGGAGAGATGGAACTAATACATATTTATGATTCACAAACTGATTTTACAAATATTCACTAGTTTTAGAAACATATCAAGTGAAAATTACAGCCCTTACCATATGGAAATAATGTTTAAAATTCACTCATACAATCATTTTCTTTAGCATAAAGTGGTCAGTTATAATAGTCTTGTGAGTGGTGGAGCTAAATTGTTATTGAAACTTCATAGAAAGATCCTCCCAACCACATAATAAACATATAGGTAATTGGTTATATATGGAAAAATTTGTCCCATCCCATGTATGTATGATGAAAAGGTGCTTAATATACTTTTAATGCACTTGTGTTCCCAACAAGGGTATACACATTGAGATGAAGTGAGATGAATGTTGTAGTGGGTTGACTATCGCATTGAAGGGGAAATATAGGTTTCCCAAAGCCCATTGGAGTCGTAAAATCATCCTCCCCTTCCGAATATGGATTTCCTTATGGGGGGATCACCACATGTTGGGATTCACGTGCCATATAGAGAGGGATGAGATGAGCCATCAGATCATCTTGGATAGGGTTCCTCTACTATCATGGATCCCAAACCACCGTTTCATTGGTAGTTTATTCAACTTTATAAGTGGGTCCAGTGGCTCGTAGAGTAGCTAGTGTAATGGCACAAGGAGATACTATTTTATTGACCTAAAATGAAACTAGTAGAATAACCAAAATAAATGCCTAAGGATTGTTATCGGGTAGCTCAGGTGGGTTCGGTGATGCATATTGTGGATTCCTTCCATAAACAATACCCACTATCCTTTTGGGATATGTAGTGTTGTCGAGATCAATTGGTGGTAATTGACATGATGGATCCTATAGTTGTCCCTTCTTACCCGTTAGAGGAAAATTGGGGTCATAACAGGGGATCACAAATGTTTGGGCATTGCTCTAATACACAATCAAAAATGAGTTCATTAATGACCATATTATATTTTATGACTTATTGGTGAAACATGACCTTCTCAAAATCATCATCTATCATGTTTAGTAAACTAAATGGGTTAGAGGGCTTAATAGTCACTATGATTCCCTTTCCCTTTATGGGGTCTCGTCTGAGAGGCAATGACTTGGGGGGGGGGGATATAAGGCCATGAAGCTGACATTGATGGAGATTGACAATGTCTTGGTTGTACAAACGATGTGATAAAATCCCTGGAGGTAGGTTTTATTCAATAAGACCTACCTCTTTCCTTATATATGTGTTCAGAAATGTTTATGCTGATGACAGATAGAGGTATATACTTTATATCATTGAGCAAATCTAGTTGTCATAGGATAAGGATAACGTGGAGGGCATCATATTATCCCAAGCAATGGTTATGGATTTGTGGGTATGCATTCTCAATAACGTGTAAGAGCCTAGTAAAGCTCTAAATTCATCATTGATGAGGATCCCTTTGATTATTGGGTAATGTGGGGTGTTGAGTAATAGTAAGTGCAGAAATTTCATCCATGTGAATTTCTTGGTTGATATCATCATAATGCTTCTAGCTCTCCAGATAAACCATCCATTGATGATAAATAAGAAAATACATCATTTAGAGAAATTTATGATAACATGTTACTTCACCCAAGTCATAGGACACTAGAGCATTTAATTTTTGTGTAACAATATGCCAGAACATCGCCAAGAACTGTTCTACTATTAGGATATCTCATAAGATTCTGTGTTCGGAAGTGGGATCTGGCATCTGGATCCTCCATTATTCATTGGGGAGTTTTTGAAGAACTATTGACGACATAGGTATGGATCACTACAGTGGTGGATTGGACAATGGAGAGAATGGTTCATAAGCTAACAAGATGATGTATACAGGGCTGTATCTTGGAGATGGTACAGACTGCCTCACAATGAACATATAGTATGAGATATCGAATGTTGTTTTCATTATAGGGGTGGATATTTTTTGTGGAGATTCAGGAAGGTTTTCATTAACATCCAAAACCTCAGAACAACTCCCTGTGATTTCATGTAGTGGAGGTGGTGAGTTCGGTGCTGGGAGAGAAGACAATTGTACCAGATCATGGATGGGATCCATATCTACCTCCAACTCCATATACATATAGAGGGATTCCAGGAACTGGTACATTTCAATTTCAAGATGGGTGAAACATCCATGCCTGGTTCTTATCCTATAATATGATGTAGAGGACCAGGATGGAGGATCCGTTATCGAATCACACCACACATTAGAGACTGAATGGCCTACTAGATTGACATTGATATGGTGTTTCATATGATTCTTTCTTCCCCAACGATGGTTCTCCCTTCTACTCTGGGATTCTCCCCTGGGTAGGGTACATTTTTTACATATGGAGGACCTCCCGTGAGGGATTTTTCTTGAATTGGGAGGTCCACTTCAAGAGTTTCAACGAGAATGTGGAAAATAAGCATGCCTGATGTCATCAGAAAAGGAGTATCTCCACACCAGGTGATGATAATGACATGGAGTGGTCCTCCATGTAGGAGGTGATAGTAGGTAGAACCTCCTATTTAATACACCGGGGTTCATGGGGGGAATCCGAGCATATGTAGGATGGAAGACGGGGATGACCCGCAGACTTAGTTTGAGATGCATGGGGAGGGACTCCTTGGTTAGTAGTGATGGAGTTGGGAGACCCCTCAGTAGATCGTGAAATGACATGGGGTGGACCTCCATGCTGGTGACTAGTAGAACCTGGAGGATCGTCGTGCTTATTTGTAGTGTTGGTTCGTGGTGGGAATTTCAACTGATAATGTTGGATATGGGGAGGACCATTATACTGCTGTGTCTTGAAGGGAGGAGGATATTAACATTGATAACATGAAATATGGGTTATATCACCATACCTAGGATCATGGTAAAGTGGAGGACCTCCATGATGGGTTTCAATTATATGGGGGAATTATCTTCCAAAAATGGTGATGGTAGCAAGGGGAGGAACTATTTGCTGAGCACTAGAGTAATAAGTACTTAATCTTTGGATGATGAAGGTTCCAGGAGGACCTCTGTACAGAATTTCATCACCAGGGGTTGGACTGTGATGGCTAATGCTCACAACGATGACTAGAATGGTTTTTCATGCCTGACCATGTGGTGGATGGCGTCTTAATCTTGATCAGGAGTATACATTCCCCTATTATGTAATAATTGGGTACTCATTGTATGAATCATTGGAGTCATGGTCCGCTGATTTTTGTAGAAGATGAAATTCCCTATTGGGCATCTTCCTGAGTCTGTGCCTAATGTTGAATCTAAGTTAGTTGGACCTGGGATGAATGATTAGGGATGTAAACCAACACTTCATCGTCTGGCAGAAAAATATTAGCATTTAAGTGGGCTAGTGGGTGATTTCATAGGTGGATCCCTATATGAGGTTGAATCTATATTGGCTCGAACATTCCACACGTCATCATTTTAGTGTAGTTAATCATTGGATAGTTTTAGAATGAGGCTCCCAAAATGATTGTATGTTGGAGTGGGGACCAGTGGCACCTAATGCAGCCCCGGGGGATGACTGTGTAGAAGTGGCATAGAATCCTCCAAATCATGCTGGGATATATCCAGTGTGGGGATGATCCCCTTTTATTCATATCATAAAATGAGAGAATCAATCACCCTCATCTAGATGATCAGAGAGGGTGATATACAGTGTTGGTTCCAAGTAGCTATTATTGTGGATGAAATTGTAGTGGAACTGGAGCTGAGTAGAGTTTCCACATTAGAATATCCCCTACCCATGCACCTGTGAGCAGGAGGTGACTAGAATCTTGTGGCCGCAACTTGGGTCATGTAAAGAAGGAATATTCAAAAATCATCACATATTTTTGGAAATAAAATTCCCAATTCACCACCACCACTTAGTCATCCATGGTTGGAGAGAGAGATCCACACATACAAGGCCACCGACTGGAACACCCAACCATTGACTGACTATAATTCTGCTAAGTTTCAAATGAGGCCAAATATTTTCTTGGTGGGACCTAGATATTGATATTTGAAACTAGTGACATGCTCATATACTAATTTCATAATAGTAACAAATCTCCATAATTAGTGGAAAATAGTTTTTTTCTAATTCACCATTTCTTTTTCAGATTCTTTCCACCAGGGATATACGCGTGAGTGGGATGATGAACACTAAAATTTGCATTCATTCCCCATATTTCCCACATTCCATTGGTGAGCGGAATTCACTAACATTCCAAGGACATTTTCACCTAGATCAAAACTAGATGATGGGATGTTTGTTCCCCCATCTGTGGATTCCTCCTTGGATATCGTTGCATAGTATAGAAATCCCTTATAGATTAATATGTTTTTAGTGAAACTCATTGATTTTGCCATCTCTTTGGGGACTCCGTTAATTAAGCTACTTATGTCAGGACATTCTAAGGGTTCATGTAAAGGATGTAACCTATGGTTAGAGGAGTAGTCACTTTGAGTAATCTGTGGAATGTATTCATGCTGGAACACTGAAAATCATGTATTATTCCTCCTCAGAGGACTTCTCAAGGGGGTAGAATCCTAGGAAATCCCATGGAGATCATGGGGAATCTTATGCTGGAGGCAAGACACATGGTTTTCCTCAGCTTCCAAAATTTATCACCGAGAATTCCACAAGTTTTACATCTAGCTGAGATAAATTCGATTAATTGGAACACTGTTGAATGTGTACTAGATGGGTACATTCCTAAGAGGGTGGACATAGAATTCCTAATCGAAGGATCGATCAAAACACCCAAAGAGTATTGATTTAGGATGGATCAAAACACCCAATGAGTATAGATTTAGGATGGAGTGTTCCATAAATGGAAGGTTTCACAACATAGTGTATGATCTGGACACCACAAATGGAGGAATAGAAAGTGTGAAACCAAAGTATGGGGAACTAATGTTTACCATTGGTTGAGATTAAACCTCATAGAGTCATCCTACTTACCATTTTTAGATTATAGGTATCAAAACACATATAGTTTTAAAGGGTGGCGTGGAGGGTTTCACATGGCTACAAGACCATCACAACAGGGTCACTCTTGGATAGATGGATTTGGTGTGTGTGGAATATGAATTTTTAGTGACCCATATGAGTGAAATGATCCCACTATGATGTTGTAACATTGGTAGGAAATAGGATGGATGATGGATGGTTGAATGAAGTGGATGGTGAATGAGACAGTACAGACATGAAGATGATAGTAGGGTTGGGATTGAACATGGAAGAGAATTCCTATTTATCCCTATGTATTGAAATCAATATCCACATAGATCCGTTGGGTAATGGGACGCCTAAGGAGGAATCCCATGAGAATTGAGCATATGTATGGGTGCCCAATGGAATAAGAACCTTCAGGCTGGGGCATGATCTTCCGGAAATGCAAAGGATCAAAGGAAAGACCAGGATGGGAAATGAATGATTGAACTGAACCTTAAGGTGGCATCCTACGTATCATCATGAATCTATGTGGACATAGTTCATGATAGGTCCAAGAATCACGGTTTAATCAATAGACAGTTATGAAAATATATCCTAGCGCTAACGCATGGTTATCCACCCATTATAAAAGGATCATTTTTTGTTGGAGGATTATGTGCTGTGTGGGGACTATGCATGGATAGCTACCCATAATCATCAGACAACTGGTTGGGGTTTACATGAAAGAAAACAAGCATTCTATATGTTGGGGATTAAACATGGTTAGTGGACCATATGAATGAATCAAAGCACATAAGGACTCACATATTGAATATGTACACAAAAAAGGGAAGATGTCGCATAGGGAGGGTATATCTATATGTGGGAGCGCTGGGGTTTACCATTTATAAAGTTTAAAACTTAGGGTGGAATCATACATACCCAATGTAGAAGAGAGGGATCAAAACCCATAGAGTTTTTAGGGTGATGTTCAATGTCATTTGGGATGGTTGTGAATTGACATGAAGTGGTCGGGAAAGATGGATGTTGCGAAGTGATAGTCATGAATATTGAAAAGGATTCCTACATAGCATGTTTATAAGACACATATCAAATACTATGTTGTTAATGGGGGCATATAATTTAATTTCATGTAGGAAAGGTCCATGGGGATTACACGTAGTTATAATCCCAGATACATTTTGTGGAATTCGCATGGTTATCATCCTAAAGTGGATTTCATGGTCGGGGCTTTTTTTAATCCCACATGGGTCCTGCTTGGTTTGAGAAATAAGAGGTAGTCGTGGACATGAATTTTTTGTCATGAAAGATGCATCCATAAGGAATGATGATGATTGGAAATTAATTTAGGAGGTAATACTGATGAGGGTGACCCAATGTACATGGAGGATATGGCCATCATTTGGGTAACCCCCTGTCAAGGTGATTCAGAGCATACACAGGGAGTACTCGAGAGGCACATAGTGACAAAGCACAAAGGGAAAGGGAAGATAGATTGAAATGGGGGGATGTGAATGGGAACATGATCCCTTCCCATCTTTGGTCCTCTCATGATTTTCACACTTCCATTGGTCATAGGGTAACATCGTTTGTCTGTGAAGAGGGGTGCAACATAATTAAATTTCCGGCAGCTAGGATGGTGAGGACTTGCTCCTCACGCCTTGGACATATATAACATGTACTGGACCATAAATACATAGGAAAAGGAAACATAAATTCTATATCATAATGATTTTGAGTAGTGTTTAATCGAGAGGACCAATTTCTATTGGTTATGCGAGGAAACAATACCTATTAGGTTGTTTATGCGACGAAGAAAAAGGAAGGGAAACAGAACAAAAAAACCGAGTGGGGGGATTATGAAACCACTTTTCACATTCCTAGAGTGCTGAATGGGAGAGGGTTTCATGAATCAAGAAGCATATTAACAATCAGATACAAGAATCTCTAGTGCTTCTCCAATAGATGAGCATTGTAATGAAATGTTCGTTATGAATAATAAGTAAAAGGATGTCTACGATGTGATGATCTTCATAAATCATGATGACTAATCCAATGAATGGGGTTTACATGTTCATGGAGGTGATTCATGATGGATGAATGATCCATGAAGTCCTGTGTTCCCAAAAGGGACTCTTACAAAGAGGATATCTGTTGGGATTTTCAAAGGGCATCCCCACATAATGTGAAGGGAAATAAGAACAAAAGGAAATGTACTTCATCATGGTAGGATACATTGGGAGATGCATATTCCATACTAGTTCATGGAATTTAAGGGGATTTTAAAATTGTGATATCATAAGGAAAAAGTTCAAGGTATCATTCTTTGGGGTGGGGGGGTTATCGGCATATATAAAGGCAGCAATCCTCCAGATTCTCAAAGGGTGTTCCATGGAGAAAACATGGTTCACCATTTGGAGGTAGATCCATTGCAATTGTGAAGCCCTTCATCATTCCAATGTGATTTTTACAGTGTGAATTGGACATGTGGGGGAATATGTTACTACTACATGATGGTTCAAAAGGATCATTTTATACTGCATAGTGTCGTTCATGGTGATTATGGGGCTTTCGACTAGAGATTTGCGAGGAAGCACCCTTGGTGATTTTTTTTCATTTTTTTATCAATTTTGAGTGTGGGATTTGGCACCAACAAGACCAATATGAGAAATATAAACCACTTTCTTCCTAATATGGAATAAATTATATCAAATTCCTCACCATGTGTTATATAAAATTAAATTTAAAATAAGTGTGTAAATGGGATGAATAAAACATTTAGAATAAATAAGGGTTTAAACATAAAATGGATTTATTATTATCATTTTCAGTTTTAAAATATTTAGATGGATGGTAATTTTTTTATTATATAATATATTAATTTAACTAAATTTGTTTTAAAAAAATATAAATACTCATCCTTAAATGTTACATATAATTTTTTTTTAATTTAGAGATAAAATTACTCAAATTATGAGTGTTTTTTCATTTTAGAGTTTAAGAGAATTTGGAAAAACTGTTACATATTAATCCAATACATTATACGTGGTCACTTATACCATGTATCCATTTTACCACAAAAAAAGTTCATTATATTAAATCATTGGTTCCTGTTATGAAAAATCTATATTGTTTCTCCTAGATCTCATCCATGTCCCTACTCTCATTTAATCGTGGTGAAAACACATTTTGAAACATGTGAAGGCGACAAAAATATTATTATGGGACTTAATAAGAAGGAACAAAACCATTATTCCATGAATAATTACAATATTGTGAAATCATTTTCACAATGTTGTACTTTTTTCCCATAAAACATATTTTCTTTAGCTAATCTCATGAAATAATACGAACTCATTAAAAAATATATATATAATTCATAAAGGTAGATTATTGGATCAATTTTATATAACTCTTAGATTTATTATAGTTATCATTGATACATGGGGATGAACATTCATGATTAATATTATAAAACCCACCTGAGTACATTCCCTTAATCTCTTATGTGTAGTCCTACCAATTATCTCCATCTCACTACCTAATACATTGGAGAGATATAACAGGCTCACCCACCATTAGTTTAGCACTGAACAACATGTAATCATAAATAATTCCATAGAACAATATCATATTAAAACACATAAATAAAGAATATTTTTAAAATATTTTTCCACATTTAAAACGCATTTATGTTTTATAGATACATGCACACAAAAATGAAAACAATTTATTTGAATGTAAATATTTAACCATATAAACGAAACATAAAAAATTAATGCATAAAAAATATAAAAACCATGGAAATGATATAATAATCATATAATATTTTATAAAATGTTTAAAAATAACAAAATATATTTTATAAGAATAATACAAGAATAGATCGAGTTTTAATCATAAAAATGTTTTTTTATATTGAGAACATTTGTTGCCTTTTAATGGATAACTTGTTTTAATATAAATTTTTTTTCACTTTTATAAATTCTATTTAAAAAAACTCATTTATTAGAAATTGGTATGTATTAATTTTAATTGGATGAATTTGGAATATTTTTCGGATAAGTTTTATGGTTTTATGAATAGTGAAAAATTATTATATTTTTAATAGAAAACAAAAGTGTCATCTAAATATTTTATAGGCTTGTATTATATTTTTAAGTTGTTATCATTTGAAGTTAATTAAATATTTCATCATTTTATTCCATTATGTTTAATGTAACCAATTTCACATTGAATGTGAATACAAAAACATTGTGAACTTTTGAACATTTTTTACTTTAAGAATTTTTTTTCTTATTCCATCAAAGGGATAATATTTAAATAATATTGTGAAATTTCCATGTTTTAAATTTTAATAAATGGATTCCATATTTGGAATAATTGGAGTTAAATATAGTCAATTGGTCACTATTATTTTTTGACAATATGAATAGTAACATTAGTAATATTTTCATTACGACAATTAAGGGAATATTTTGTTATTAATGGTAAAAAAATAATACTATAATTTTTTTTATTACCCTAAAAAATGTACTAATTTAATTACATGTGGTTTTTTGTCCAAAATCATCATTCATCAGAAATTATTATCTCTGAAATTTAATTATATGAGAGTATTACATTTATAACATTATAATCAATGAAATGTCTTTATTAACACATTTTTTTGAAAGGTGATGTATTTTTAATAGGTTGAAACACTAAAGGATCCATTCAAATGTAAATATAATTTTAAAGTTTAAAATATTTCTATTTACCATTGTATTTTATTATTATTATTTTTTGGAATAAATAATTAATCTTAGGGGTTGTACAATAAAGATTTATTCAACCCTATATGCAAGATATATTGTGTGGGAAGATACTATACTGAAATAAACAATAGAAAATATCATTCCTATTATTAATAATATTTTAGAATTGAATCATTCATACTATTTTGGGAAAGATCTTTAAAATATACTTATAATAATATTGATGTAGGAATGTACATTTAATCCTACCTCACAAAGCTATATCATTTGTGTCTTCCCTTGGGGATGTAAACATTTTCGAGTGATGATAAAAATATAAACTCCATTAAAAACACACGGGAGTGTTCCATTAGAGAGAATTATGATTCAGAAAAAACAATTCAATGAAAGGATATTTTATATTATCGCTCCCGAGTATTATTTATTATGAAAAGGCAAAAAACCTTGGTATTATGATGATATAAAAAATAGTATCTCTCATTTCCGGAACTCTTAAAATTGGTGGTTAATTTCTATTAGAAAATTCGACATCAATATCATCCTTTAGAGGAATTAAGATATTTATTTGTCTTGGAGTTATGGAAAAAGCCATCCCATACAAGGATTTTGTAGGCTTTCAGAATAGGATCCAAATTTTAACCCTTTTAATAAAAGGTATTACATTGCTTGGGTCAGGTCCGGCATCAATGGTATCCCTTAGGTCTATTATCATCTAGAAATCATTATTGATTGGTATTCTTGAATAGAAACCTCAATGAATATCGACTGTTGGACTATAAATTGAGATATTGGTATGTATGAAAGTGTGATGATCATGATTTATAAATAATAACCTCCACCATAATGAGCCAATTTGTTTTCAAAATATCACCATATAGAGGTAAACAATGAATTTGACAATCTTCCTCAATTATATGAACACTGATAAGTGGGGGATCAGGCCATAAAAAATGTAATTTTTTTCAGATGGCTATTAAACATGAAAAGTATATTAGGGCCTAGAAGGAGATCTCAATAGGGAATAAGTTAAATACAGTGGATATTGGAAATAAGTATTCGAGTGATCTAGCTAGGGGATCAAAATGGGAGAAGCATGATGGTATAATCACATCGTGTGGGAGACGTGGTTGAGGATGAATAACATCATCATTCTTGTTCAGTTGAAACTCATGATACACTCCACAATCCCGATGATCTGTAAAAGTAATAAAATATCACATAGGATTTTCATTTGATTACCATTTCATGAGATATTCATTTTAATTCCTTTTTCTGTGAATGTTGAAGTGTACTTTCATGAACATATTTCTACCAATATAAATGCTACAATACACATTGACATTACATTTATCGATATTCCAATGGGTCTTCAACATATTCTGCAGAAATGAAATGAGTCTGGTGACTACTCGGACAAATGTTTATTAGAAAATAGTTGAATGGCCAATCTAGTAAATGAATTGAAAGAGGATTGCTCATTACCTGTTTAGGAATACAATGATGATGATCCAAAAGATTCACCCCATGGTCCCAATTGTAGTAAGAAAAGAACCTATATAAAATAAAAAAGATGGTTGAAATTGGAAAAGGGATATTGGGGTTTAAACCAAAATCCAAAAAAAAATGAAGTAGCTTTTTTGGATCCTCTTGTGAATACCGACCCTGGTATAGAGGGTTACCTTAGTCTCATTATTGGAATGTATAAACATAATGTCATTAGAATCTCATTTCCAAAGAAAAAATATTATAGTCAAGGTTACCTTTAATCAATGAGTGTGTACCTGACTCCGTATAATGCACGATGTACCTCCAACCTGTATATGATTTGGATTTTGGTTATACCATCATGTAAAATCCATATATATTCCAATATGATGAGAAAATAATTATTTACATCTTCAAAAAATTATGGATAGAATGTGTTATTATTAAGTGTTTATTCTTATAAAAACTATATTCAATTGCGGTATCTATGAATTAATATGAATGATTGTCCCTTAAGTAATTAAAACAATTTCCTGATTAATAGAGAATTCAAATCTATCCTTTATGTAGATGACAAAATCCGACATTTTTATAGCACTACATTGATCAAATATTTCAGATCATGTATTGAGAAATCCACCATTACAAAAATCATCATCATTGGTGTTAAATTCACATGGTGCATAAGGAACATAAATTGAATTATACTAAGTTGAATTTATTGGGCCTTCATGAATGATGTCACCATTAATAATTAGAGTTTGATATAATGGTTTATCATTGATAAATATAATTCTGATCAACCCCCAATCCTGGTAAGTATTATTTAAATCATGGGAAAGTATTCTATTCCATATAGTTTAAATAATTCCTGGAATACTCTTCTAGAGTGCACTAAACATTTCCAAGCTACATGGGCCTCAAATGAGTTCAATCTCAATCCAATGACATGCATCTACAAAATTAAATTTCTCATGATCAAAATGAATTATTAGAGAAAAAGAATGTTTATCATGATTGATGAATATATTGATAACCATGAAATCTCTATGAAATATTTACAAGAATTCAATAGTTGGAATAATTTATATCGTGACATTGATCAAGAAGTTCAGATGTCATCTAAGATAAAAAATTTCATTAATCGTAACTATAACTATAGAAGGGACATTTTCTAAATTTGGTGGCTTAATAGCAGAGTTAGAAACAAAGTGTTCTTAAATTCCCTCCATAGGGTAAAAAGGGACAATATGCAACATTCGATTATCAATGATATAGATCATTTCTGTGATTAAAGGAAGGATATTTCAAGCCACATTGTCTCTTTCTATAGGAATCTCTTCAATCAACCACCAAAGAATGTGAGACTCAAGGATGATATCATACATAAACAGATTAATGAATGTGAAAACTCATTTCTTATCAATATTCACTTGGATATTGAAATCATGGATGAAATATATAGAAAAAAATAACGATAACCTGAACCAGATAGATTCCAAAATCAATTCTTCCAATTTTATTTGGACATCATTCAAAATCATCCATGGAACATTGTTATGAACTTTTTTAATGGTGGATCCTTTACTTTAGTGTTCAATAACCATTTTATTAACATGATCTGAAAAGAATATAATTCAAGTGACACTAATAAATTTATCCCAATTGATCATGTTAACACCATTCAAAAAGAGATTAAAAAATAATTTCCAAAATAATTTTAAATATCTATGACATAATAAAATAATGGAACAAATTTGGATTTTACAAAGGGAGATACATCCAAGGATTAAAACTCACTACCTCAGAATGTGTTAATCTCTTATGAATGTCCACTAGTAGAGGCAACGTTGATTATAATCCTGACATCTGGAAAGCCTTTGATACAATTGATTTTGGTTTTATTGGTGATGATATTCACACATTCAGCTTAAATATAAAATATATTTAGGGGATAAAATTCCTAATGTAATGGACAAGGAAATGACTCATTGAAGAGTTTTCCAAAAAAATTGGTTCCATTAAACATTTCCACTAAAACAGTGGCACCGGTCAGGGTCGCTCAATGAAATGGTGGCACCGCTAATGGTGTCCCACCGAACTGGTGGCACCATGATGGTAGCATCATGATAGTGGCATTGTGATGGTGGCACTGTAATGGTCATGCCTTCACAGTCACACACTAAAACGGTGGCACCGAAATGGGTGCACCATCATGGTCGCACACAGAAATGGTGGCACCACGTACGGTGGCATGGTGACCATGCAACTGTGTCCATGTCATCGCTTATGGCGTCTCACCAAACTATGTCCCACCCTTGTTTCTTTTTCCAGTTCCACTCCCGCCACGTAACATTTGACTTAAAAGTGTTTTAAAACCCCATTTAAAAGCCATTAAAAGCCCATAAATGATATCTAAAATCCCCCAAGAGTTGGGTTACCCTTGAGTTTCCAAAATGTGTGGATTTTAACATAGTTCCACACCGTTTTCCCAAATATTCTAGTGCTTCCCCTATTATGTGTTTTCCTATAATTAAAGTTAATACTTTAATGCACAACTATTATGACCAACTCTTCGATGTGAATTATTAAATAAAAATTAATTCTATCACGTGTAACCATCCAACCATGTGGTGAAACCACGATGTGCCTATAAATCCGTTCAATATTTCATATATTGTATCTATAGGATATCTCCCTTTTATCACACGAGATTCATTCTTGTTCTTATCAGCTTGTCTCTTTCCATTTCTTGGTGCGTTTGGAGACCCCCTTCTAATGGATTGTGGAGCTCTTGTGCTAGAGATTTTCTTATTCACAGTTGGTGTCCGAAGAGTTCCTCCCCACCATGTCATGCATCTCCAGTTCTTTGTGAGTGGAATAAAACATCATTCCTTGATCATCCATGTAGGGATATTACTTTTTTCTTGTTACATTGTTTCATGAGGGGAGGGTATTCTAATGTTTCTACGGGGATGGATGAAATCAAACCTTAATAAAGATAATAAACCGAATTATAAATTATTTAGGAGTGTGTTTGATGATGATTTTGTTCTCTTTTACCCTTATTTATATGTTGTGAATTGTATATGCTTCAATGCAGGGAAAATCATGTCTGTTGGTTGTCTTTCCTTGTGCAATAATGGACCCCCATTTTCTATGATGATTTAATTGATGTAATAGGGAAATTGTTTTATCATGTAAACTTGGTCGATTTAATGTATTTCTAGTGAAACATAATCCTGGTGAAAACACCGTGGCGAACCCAACAGAAAAGAAGGAACCTAATGAATGGTGAGTTCAAATATGGAAACTCCCTTGCTCTGTCTTGGTTATATGTTTTGTTTTTCAGCACGATTCATGTGGGATGTCATGGATGTGTATGGGATCCCCTATTTGTGGTGTAGTCATGGTTTTGGGGATATGGGGTCATGTGGTGTTGTACAGTGGGGATTGGTTTGGTTACAGTACTTTGTGGGATCTCACAGATCCCATTATTTGTTCTGACATACAAGAGAACCTAGTGGAAATTCTGAAATTTTTTCTTGAATGTTTTTCCTTCTTGGGATTGTGGCTATGCCTATTAGTTTCCAAGTACTGAATAATTATTTAAATAGAATCGCATGAATATGAATACTAGAATGGGTTCAATTGGGAATTGTTTTCCCGGAATGGGTTGGGACTTGGTTGTGGCTATTGTGCTTTTATGAATGAATAGTAACGATGGTGTTTCTGTATGGGCTAATGTTGAACCCATAGGTTGGGATGCATTTTTTTACCTATATGTATAACTTTTTTATTAGGTTTTTTATTCGCGCCCCACCAATGTTGATCACTTTGTGGCAAACACCCCCATTTTCATTGGGGATGGTATTTTTCCCAACACTCCAATAAGTGGCCGGTTATCAGCTCATTTTTTTCTCCCTTTCCGAAGTATCCCAAGAACCTTCAGGCAGGTTCTGACAGCCTCAGGTCCATTATAGCCCATGATTATATGGGCAGTGTATGTTTTTGTGGTTGGTCCTGGTGTGTAGGGGTAGGTTGTTTCCGAAGTGTCTTCGTGATGAGTCCTAGGTGTCTTCAGGTGTGGTAGTACTGGTTCAGGCCATGTAGTCTTTGGGTGTGGATGCATGTGGTTGTGGCCGAGATGTGTTGGGCAGGATGTGTGGTTGTGGTAGACCAGGTGTGTGCTAGAGGGGTTTTTCATTGGGACTGCAGTGAATGTGGTGGGGAAGGTCGGATGCATAGGATGTTTCCAATAACCATAGGGAAAGTTGTGTGGGGTACCCAATCATTGATGTTTTATCTCTATTTCATAATTTGAGTTTCATTATTTGGGGGAGTGCCTTGGAGAGTTTATGATGGATATTTTCATTACTTGGTACTTTGGCTATCTCATTTTCTCAAGGGCATTAGAATGCCTCAACAGTTGTGAACGAGAGAATTTGGTTATCCCTAAGGAGTATACCTATATACTCACCCTATATATATATAACTACATTCAATTTTTTAGGAGGACATGGAAGACCGTGCCAGACACTATTAGCTTGGACTTCGGGAAAATTGACATTGATGTTTTTCTTTTCATTTGGTACATCCCATTGGTGTTTTTTTGGTACCTTGTATCACTCTATTATTGGAACATGTATATGGGAATTTATTGTCTTACTTTTACTTTTACATAAAAAATTGGTGTGGTTTGGGATTTACTATCTTATCTCTCGATCCTACTAAATAAAAAGGGTAATGCCTTTATTATTACATATGATTTCATACCATGGGTACTAATTGACACTCTAGGTCCTATTAAAGAAGGGTATCTAGGGAATTTTTTCTCCTTCAACATAAGTATGGAAGGGTTTGTCAGTCTGTTGTCCCTTCCCTCATCTTGGTGAAGGCAGGTCATGACATAATTGTATCAGAGGCGAGGTTGAGAGATAAAATGGAGATCGGGGTGAGGCACAGTGAGGATTGCTTAAGGTGTAAGGGAAACAGTATTAGGAAATCATGGAGCATGAAATTTTCTTGGGAATACCAGCTGGGAAATGGGATTTTAGGGCCCCCTGTGATACGATGCATGGACTCTAGGCCTACCAAATGACTAGGTGAGGCTAAACTATTAAAGGGTAGAGACCCTAGGAAATGTATATGAATCATAATTTCATGTGTTATTGTGTGACTTTGGTATTTTTATGTTATAAAAATAAATAAAATGTTGATGAAAATTTAAAAGATATCTTTTCAACTACTCGAGCATCATAATTTCGTGTTTACCTTGCATCTATGGCACCCAGATGACGACCATGTGTAAGGAGGATGATCAAGGCCTAGTAGGTTGACTTAGCTGATCAGCAGAGGCTTTCTCGAGAGGAGGAGGTCATATAATGGTAGAGACAATTTATTTCATTCAGAAATAGACCATCATGTTTTACGAGGGTATTGTCTCAGTCCTGGATATTGAGAGCTGGCTCGAGGAGATGGTGATAGATTTACCCTTAATTTAGGCTCTGATAAAGTACAAGGTTCCTCTTGTTATAAGTCAAATGCGGTGAGTTTTGTGTCAGTGGTGGATGCTCTATATTTGGGAGAAGAGGGTGCCTAGGGCTTCGTGGACTCACATCGATTGGGATTTCTGGGCAGAATTCATCTCTTCCAGGATGAAGGTGAAGAAGATACATGAGATACTCTCCCTTTAGTATGGGAACACTTAGGTGAGGGATTTGGGGATCAATTTCATGGATCTATGACTATTTTCTCCAGACCTCTTTCTGGATGAGGAGTCTCAGACATGATATTTTAAACTGGCACTCTGACCTTCTATTTAGTATGTTGTTACTCCCTTCACTATACTGATATAAATGGAGGTCTAGAATTAGGCCGAAGTAGTGGAGAGGGTGCACAAGCTGGGAGGTGTGATTCGAGTGGGGATCTAGTTGGGCTCATCAAAAGTGATTTTTGTTAGGAGTATTCAACCAATGTTAAGGCCTTCCATGTTTCAGCCAGTGGGGAGTAGGTGCCCATAGTTCAAATATCCATCTCCCGGTCCTCTCCCTTTAATTGTGGGCTAGTAATGATATGCTTTATCTATCGAAGTCGTCAGAATAATCATAATCTGTTCCTGCACCAAGTTCATAACAATTGACATGGGAATGTTCAGAGCCCTCCTCTGTAGTAGTAGTTTCCATTCTGTCCCTTTCAGTAGCAACATCAGGGACAACAAGCTCCCGATCCTCTGAGAGCACACGCTGCATGATTGGGCTGACCTCAAGGCACTCTTTAGGGACCTTGACCAAGGCATGGTCGGGGAGGCAGCCAACAACCAAGGGGAAGAGGAGATGGGAATGGTAAGTTTCACTGCATAGAGGGAGCAGATCCAGCATGACCAAATGTCGTCTGAGGTATGATCAACATTTTTACTACACTTGTTTGTGAATTAAATGATTATGGTTCTTCACACAATTCTATTTCACCCAGTTTAGACTATACGGTGTGTCTAGGCACATATAAGCTTCATGTACCCTTGGTTTTGAGTATGACTATCTGAGGCTAGACCAGCATGTCTCATGTTTTTCCGGGATGTAGACTGATGTTGGGACCACATCAGTCAAGTGGGGACCTTCTTCTGCTATAGCTGAAGCCGTATGATATGATTTTAGGCATCAACTTACTATTCTATGTATGTGATGTTAATAAAATCTTTATAATATTTATCTTATTTTTAGATATGGATGGACAATGTGTGACTTTCGTCGGTGAGTGACGTTTCCAGGAGGGAAGCTGGTGAGTGGATCCCCTTCATTCCTTGTTATTCGAGCTATCAGTAGAGTCAGCAGACTTATGGATAGTGGATTTCCCAGGGATAATCAGTGAATTTATGGAAGTATTCCATGAAGTGGTCATGATGTTACCCCCTCGAAGTGATGTTGTGTTCAGGATAGACATACAGCTCAGTGCCTATACGATATCGATGGCTCCCTAGTGGATGACGCCTTCTGAGTTGTGGGAGTTACAAATTCATATTGATGATCTGATGAAGAAGGGGATTGTTCAACCATGCACATCCCAAGGGGGTTCTCTAGTCTTGTTAAAAAATAATGAAGATGTTGGTCTCTGGTTGTGAACATACTACTGGAGAATGAATCAGGTAACAATCAAGAACCATTACCCTCTCCCAAGGATAGAAAACATTTTTGACTAGTTAAAGCAGAAGGGTGGTTCTCCAAGATTGACCTGGAGTCAGGATATTACCAGTTGAGGGTGAATAAGGGTGACATCCCGAAGACTGCCTTAAGGTGTAGATATGGACTTGTTGAGTGTGTGGTCATGCAGTTCAGAGTTACGAACACACCAGCTGTTTTCATGGGGATCATGAACACTGTCCTATAGGAATGTCTGGATTGGTTCGTAGTCATGTTTACTGATGACATCATGATCTAATCATAATCATAGGAGGAGGACTCTGAGCATTTGAGGATTGTTTTAGAGGACCTCTGGTATCACCCAATCTATTGGATTTTATCCATGTGTATGTTATGGACATGAGAAGTGCACTTCATTGGGCACACGGATTCTGAGAAGGGGATATTAGTGGTCCTATCAAAGGTCGAGGTTGTTGTTTCTTGGGATGTACAGAAGAATTTGATGGAGGTTTGTAGTTTCTTGGGACTGGTAGGCTATTGCAAAAGGTTTGGTACTGACATCTCTCGAGTTGGAACTCCTTTGACAACTTTGACTAGGAAGGAACAGACCTTTGTGTGGAATGAACAATGTCAGGAAGCCATTAGTTACCTGAAGGGAATGTTTGTTAGTGGCCTAGTGATGAGGTTTCCAGAAGAAGCGGTGATGTATGAGGTGTTATGTGATGCTTCAAGCCATGTTTTGGGATGTGTGCTAATGCAACAACAGAGGTTGATCTCCAATCAGTCTAGGTAGTTATGTCCCCATTAGACTAACTACGCCACCCATGATTTGGAACTCGTAGTGGATGTGTTTGCACTAATGTTATGGAAGAGATACCTCAACGGGGGAGCACTTTGTGTTCTTCACGAATCAGAAGATCATGAGTTATATCTTCTCTCGTCAAGACCTTAAATTTCTTCATCAAAGGTGGATAGAGTTTCTTCAGGACTACGAATTCAAAAATTCATACACCTCAGGAAAGGGGAATGTGGTGGCTTGTGGGTAGAGAAGGAAGTCATAGAATGATGTGGTTCGAGAATCAACAAATTTTTAGAGAGTGATTGAAGAGTTTCCCTTCTTACACCTAGATATAAGGGTAGAGGATGGAAGAGGTTGTCTACTCCAGATAAAAGTGCAGTCCTCTCATTTGTGGAAGGTGGAGGAGTCTTAGTGGGGGGAATTAGTGGATAATGTAATGTGTGATCATGTTAGCTCAGGTGATGCACCATGAGGATGGTTGGAAGATGAGTAGAATTGGATTTTGATTGGAGGAACATTTTTCATACCTGTGGGAATTCACAAGAGAGTTATGGGTGAGTTCCACAACTCAACCCTGGCAGTAAAACCTTGAGTTTCCAAGATGTACCAGGGATTGAGGGGTTGATTTTCATATCCTGGGGTGAAGCGGCCAGTTGAAGAGTTTGTGGAAGTGTACCTCAGGTGTTAGTAGGTGATCTCTGAACACCACATCGGAGGAGGTCTTTTACAACCTTTAGATTTCCTAGAGTAGAAGTGGGATGATATAATGATGGATTTTATCACAGGACTTCCCAGAGTTGAAGGGGTTGTGATTCTATCTAGGTAGTAGTGGAACAGATGATGAAATCAACTCACTTCATGGAAATCAAAGATTCAATTATGGTGGATGCCTAATCACACTAGTACATGGACTAGGTGGTGTGGTTGCATGGAGTTCTGGGGACCATAGTCTCTGATCAGGATACATGGTTTAACTCATGAGTCATGAATGGATTGCATATTACTTTTGGCATCAAGCTATGACTCAACACTACTTTCCACCCACAGATAGATGGGTAGACAGAGCACACTATCCATACCTTAGAGGATATTCTACGTGCATGTGTATTGGAATTTGGGGGATCATGGGTGCGACATTTGCCTCTCGTAGAGTTTTCCAAGAACAATACCTATCACTCTACCAATGGGATGGCTCCATTAGAATCCGTGAACAGGAGGAGGTGTTGCTCATCCATTTTTTGGAAAGAGGTTGGGGATGTAGGTGTTCTTGGCCCAGAGGTGATTTGAGGCATGAAAGAGAATGTTCAGCTTATACGGGAGATGATGAAGGAGGCTCATGACTGGAAGAAGACGTATGTAGATCATAGTAAGAGATTTTTAGAGTTTGAGGATTGGGACCACATGTTCTTAGTGGTCTCCCCTCCACATGGAAAATATAGGTTTGGCTAGAGGAGTAAGATTTCTCCCAGGTTCGTCAAACCCTTCGATGTGTTGAGGCAAGTCGAAGAAGTGGCTAATCATCTGGTACTATCACCACTGCTAATGAGGATGCACTACATCTTCCTTGTGTCTCATCCCCATGGTTATCTACAAGATGTTCCGCACATCCTTGATTGGGGGGACCCGAATATCGAGGATGATGTAATTTTTGTAGAGAGAATAGCAAGGATCGATGTTCGGGATGGTAAGTTTCTTCGTGGATGAACAATTCTTTGGTTCGTGTGTTATAGAGGCATGGTGGGATAGAGGAGAATACCTTGCAATGAGAGGCACAAATGTACACCCAGTACCAAGAATTGTTTTGAGTTTTTTTATGTTTTGTTTTGTACATTTTTTTATGTACTGTTTGACCTTGTAAACTATGAAATGGAATGTTTCCCTTGTTCTTGGGATGTGTGGGAAGTTTCCTGAGCATGGGGAGGGGAGGACCTTATCGGTAATCATGTTTCCTAAAATTGGATGTAGTTAAACCCGTGCGGGAGAGTCAGTGTAGCCCTATGCCGATAGTATCTTGACATGGAGGAAGGGACTCATGAATCCATATGTTTTTTTGGTATGAAAATTAAATGTTCATATGGATACTTGAGGGAGAGGTGTTCCTAGATGTCGAGGAGGTTTACTTTGGTTAGGTATCTTTCGAGGTGGTTTTTCAGACCCTTCTCTTTTCTTTAGGTCTATTTTTTCTTCTCGAGGGGGAGAATAGATTGAGAGGTATCTGATGTAATGGCCCGAACAATGACTCATAAAGGATTTTTCCAAATACCTGGTTCCAGCAAATGTTTCCACTAAAATGGTGACATCTGTAATGGCCACACACCAAAATGGTGGCACCGCTTACAGTGTCCCACCGAACCGATGACACCGTGATGGTGGCACTGTAACAGTGGCTCCATCACGGTCGCACAACAAAACGATGGCACTGCTTACAGTGGCACCGTGAGGGTACCACCTTGATGGTGGCACCATAATGGTTGCACCATCATAGCCAACACGGAAAGAGTGGCACCACTTACGGTGGAACAATGACCATGGCACTACTTATGGTGTCTTACCAAACGGTGTCCCACCCTTGTTTTTTTTCCAATTCCGCTCTAGCAAGGTAACTTTTGAAATAAAATTTTTATAATCCCCCTATAAAAGACATTAAAAGTCCATAAATGATATCTAAAATACCCCAAGATCTGGGAGAACCTCGACTTACCCAAACTTATATCTTTATCCTTGATTCCACCACCATTTTTTGAACAATCTAGTTCATCTCCTGTTATGAGTTCTCATCTACTTAATTGAAATACATTAATGCACAACTGTTATGGCCAAATCTCCGATGAGAATTATTAAATAAATATTAATTCCATAATTTTTTTCCATCCAACCGCATGGTGAAACAATGATATGACTTTAATGTAATTCTATATTTTATATCCCATAACTCCAAGATCTCATCCTTTTATCTCATGAAGTTCATTCGTCATCTTATTGGCGAGTATCTTTCCTTTCCAGTGTGAGTTTTAAGTCCCCATTCTTGAGGCTAGTGGTGCACATATGATGGAACCCTTTTTACCAACACATGGAGTCCCCAGAGTTCCTCCCACGAAACTCGTGCATCCCTAGTTCGTGAAACATGGAGAAAAACATCAATCATTAATCATCAAAGTATGTTCCTTCCTACATCTATCTTTACTGTGAATCATGCGGGGTGGGTATGATATTGTTTTTATGGGGATGCATGAATCCAAACATTATCAATGATAATGAAAAAACTTTTAAAGAATGGAGGGGTGTGTTAGATAATGTTCATGTACTCTTTTACCCTTGCTTATATATTGAGAATTGTATAGGATTCTATCCAGTGAAAATCATCTTTGTTGGTGTTATTTCCTTGGGCACTAATGGACCTCTATCTTCTGTGATGATTGGATGGTTGTAACATGGATAATGATTAATCATGTAATCTTGGTTGACTTAATGGATGTCTAGTGAACTAGAATCCTTGTGTGATCACCCTGTATAACCAATAGGAAAAGAAGGAACTCAACGAATGTTGTTTTTACATCTGGAAACACCCTTTCTCTATCTTGGAAATATTTGTGGTTGGTCTTCTTAATTCATCTGGGGTGACATGGATGAGGATGGAATCCCCTGTTGTGGCGTAGTCATGGGTTTATGGATCTAAGGTCGTGTGGGGCTAATTGTGGTGCTTGGTTCGGTTCTAGTAATTTGAGGGATATCATAGATCCCATTTGTTGTTGTGACTTATTAGAGATCCGGGTGTGAATTATTAATTTGTTTTTTGATTGTGTTTATTTATTTGGCTTATGGATATGCCTAGTAGTTTCATGATAGTGAAAATTATATAACATAAATCACTTGAATATAAAAATAAGAATGGGTTCAATGGGGAACTATTTTCCGGGAATTGGTTGTGACGTCGTGGTAGCTAATGTTATTTTTCTGAATGAATATTTACAAGGTTATTTGTGTATGGGATAGTCATGGAACCCCTAGGTTGGGATGCATGTTTGTGTACCTATATGTATAATTTAGTTCTTATTTTTCCAATTCACACCCCACCCATGTTCGTTACTTCCTGTCGGACATCCCCATTTCAAGGGGTATGGTGTTTTTTCCAACTCTCCTTTGAGTGGCTGGTTATTAGATCTTTTTTTATCCCATTCCCTTGTATCCCAAGAGTCTTCATGTAGATTGTGATAGCCAAAGGTCTATTATAACCCAAGATTATTTAGGAAGGGTATGTTGCGGTAGTTGTCCTAGGTGTGTGAAAGGAGGTTGTTTCCCAAGTATTATCATGATGAGGGATATGTGTTTTCGGGTAAGGTAGAAGTTGTTCGGGCCCAGGTCTCTTCGGGTGCAGTTACCTATGGTTGTGGCCCATGTGTTTACATGTGGGATGTGTGGTTGTGGTATCTCATGTGTGTGCGAGAGGGCTATGGTTGTGGGACTGTGGTGAAAATGGTGGGGAATGTAGGACGCGTAGGATGTCTCCAATAACCCGTGTGAAAGTGGTGCGGGGTACACAAATATCGATGTGTTACCACTATTTCCAGAAATGACTTTCGTTATTGGGAGAGTGTGACTTGGTGAGGTTTGGGTGGATAGTTTCCTTACTAGGTACTTTGGTTATCTATTTTCCCACTAGCATTAGAATGTCCCCCCACTTTTGCATGAGATATTTTGGTTTTTCCTACTATGTATACATGTATTCTCACCCTACGTATATAAAACTTCTTTAAGGTTTCTAGGAGGACATCGAGTAACATGTCGAACCCTATTAGCTTAGATGATGGGACCGTTGATGTTGCTTTTTTCCTTTTCTTTTGGTACTTCAATTTGGTTTTTTTCTTATACCATGTAGCACATTACTATTGGAACATGCATATGGGATTGGATTGTTATGGATTTACTTTTACTTCATGATTTGGTGTTGTTTTGTATTTATTATCTTATCTTTTGATCTTACTAAATAAAAAGTTTAATTCTGTCCATATTATATGTGATTCTATACCCTTGGTTCTAGGATCCACTCCAGGTCCTATTGATGTCAGGTCTTGGGGGTCATTATCTATCCTTAAACTTGAGGAAGTAAGGGTTTGGTAGTAAGATGTCTCTTCCCTAATCATGGTGAAGGCGGGTCGTGACACCATCTTTGGTCTTCTCATATCTCTATTCTCATAAATGGGACTCTAGAAGGGTACATAAAATTCTCCATGGGAGGGAGAGAAGTTTATCATATCTCAGCAATCATCTTTCAATTATAGATATCTACCTCAATATGTATTTCCTTCATATGGTGGAAATGAGTGTAGTAGAACTATCTGAGTGACAAGAGGTAACTCTAATCCATCACATCTATTTTGTAAGATGATATTTTTATATTTTCTCATGGGTAGAGGATGAACATAAAAAATCAGTACTTACCTTTTTCATTATGAATTCTTGTTAGATTAGAAAATAAAATGGTTTATGTCCATCATATATTTATTCAAGAGAATTCCGGCTTCAAGGCATGTTTTCATTAATAATGATCGCAGAATTAGGGAAGGTTCTATAAAATTTAGTTATATTGTATTCAACTTTTTCTGGAAAACAACTATAAGCCTCTCATTTTAATGAATCATTGAGTCTAATTAGAAGAACTATTTCCACTTAGAATGGAAATTATCTCTAAATAGAAGGAATAGTTTCTCTTAATAATCATTTTGTGGTCTTAAAGATGGTATATTCATTAATTTTGAGTAATTGGACTACCAATTTTATTAAATGAAGTAATTATTTTGGAATGACATTTCATTATAGAAGACGTGAAATGTTTATTCTTGCCTCAAATTTTTGGGGGCCATAGTATCAAAAATATTGACATTTCATAACAAGTATATTCTTAAAATATTTATGTGGAGAATGATAAACAATAAATCTTACGACCAGGGATTATATAGATACATATTTTTACAAAATATTATCATTGGAACCTCAAGTGAAATGGTTTCCTCTATTTAGTTGAGTTTGAATAAATTCTTTAATAAGATTCACATGCACTTTCACATGATTTTTAACCTGAATCACACTATCATATTCTTGAATTAAAACATGATTAGAAGTCTATTGATTGGATGAATTAACTCCAATGATCATGATACTTCCCACAACATCTCAATCAAGGACCTGATAACCATCCTAGAACTTATTCCTTTAGAAATAGATGATGTTTTCTCCAACTATGATTTTCTAAATCATGATGATATTTTCATTTGGGAATAGTACCCAAATGGAGTACATGACTATAAGATTTTGAATATCCATATTATCTAAAGAAACAAAAAATGTATTTGAAATTTCAATAATACATGGGGCATACCATAAAGATTTATAATTATATAGAGACTTTATACCAATAAGGTTCCTATCTATGTCAATCTACAACATGATGGAATATCTCATTTCACAAAATGATCTCAAATCCAACAAAATAGGGAAACTGTTAACCCCATTTTCATTTCAATAAAATATAATCTTCCATTTGGAATGTTTTTTTCTATATCATTGAAGTTTGATCATTACATGCATCCTTTTTCTAGGATATTATATTGGCTATTATCGACACCATATTCTCTAGGAAACTCACATTTCTTTTTTTGGTAGCCTATTGAATGATGATTCATATTATTTGGAGAAGTCAAAACATGACCATTCATATGTAGAAGTTATTCAATTTTTGATATTACATTTATGGAATTATAGATACAATACGTAATTTAAATACACTCCATCCAGATCACTTCACCAACACAGTGAGGGACCTCCCAATTTTTAGGATATTGAATATTAAAGTGGACATTCCTAAAACCTAAAGGACACATGAGGGATTTCTGAATCCTCCCATCCCTAGCATTCATAAATTATTATCGATGGGGATAAGAGGGAAAATATGATTACTAGAAGATATGGGTCCATTTTTAAGAGAAACTAATGTTGATGAGGAAGAAGTTCACCAGGGTTGTTATAGCCATGCCAATTCTCGTGATGAATAAATCATTAGATTCCTCAGGGATTTGGGCATTACCAAGGAATAAAAATTGAACAACATATCATTTTATTTTGATTCAAATACCATTGTTCATGTTGTCACTATGAGAGTCGTTCACCTAACATGGAAGCTGATATATGGATTGGATAATTGTATAGATGTTTTTTGTACCTGAATTGCATCATCACACACCTCTTTCGTGAAGCAAATTACCTTACTGATTGTCTTGAAAACAAACAAGTGACTGAAGAGGTGTCATGTTACTCTAAATCATTCCCCATTAATATGATTCCCATATTTATATGGGAAAATTGTGATGTGAAATCTGTCATACCTTTTTAACCATTTGTTGTTTTTATCTCAGAGCCTTTATGATCAATTTTATAAAGAAAATAATGATGCAGTAATTCATTTATTAATGGAAATATTTATTAAATGATATTAAAAATAATAGAATAAAAATACATTGAGATGATTCTTGTCGTCTAAGACTTTTTTATATTTCTTTTACAATTTCGGGATAATCTAGTTGTTTTTATTGAATTTAACTAGCTTTTTGGAAAATTTTAAAACATTTATTATGGAATAGTGTTAAAATTGACAATATTGATATTTTAAAATAAACAGTGTTTTAAAAAATGATATAATGTTTTAAAATAAATCCAAATCATAAATAAGATAATTATAAGTCTTAAAATTTCTTTAATGACTGTTATTTAGTATTTTGGAATTTTATCGTAATTATATTATTCGTCAATGTGTAAATTTCATGATATCGCATGAGGAAAAAAAAGATGTAAAATAGGGTTTAAAACGACAAGGATGAAAACATATTCAAAACATGTCAAATTTATATTTAATTAATGTATTTATACCAATATTCAACATATATTGAAATGAAATATATTTGGAACTATTTTTAATATAATGTATATTTAAGTTAATTTAATATTTCAAGGAATTTCAAGAGTGAATATATCCTCCCCTGTAAAAAGGAACCTATTATTCTCATATAAATTCACATAAAGAAATTTTTGGTCTATACAAGATGAGTTTAAATACAATTATTGAATATACCTACACATACTAGATATCTAATTTAAGTAGAAACACCACCCTTAGTGTAATTAAGGTATTAAGAAAATGTGGAGGTCCAATGAAGATGTGTGATTTTTAATAAAGTGTTTCCTTTTTATTTCATCTTCCAGATCCTTACTAACATTTTCTAGTCCTAAATCCCAAACAAATTACACCATGATCTGATACCAAATATAGAGACTCCAATGTTTTACATATATTGTTACATGATATTACAAAAATTTATCCATAATCCATAAACCAATGATAAAAAATTCTATTGTATTTGGAAGTCATGGTACATAAATGGAAAAAAAATTCCGGAATGAAATATATTTTAATTAAACATCATAACGATATCATACATCTTTTTATATCCTAAAATAGCATATAATGATATTAGAATATTTAGATACAAAGGGATGGGAATTATATCCCATTAAGGTAATAATCATGGAATGAAGAAAAGAACATGCGTCCTAAGCCATAAAATAAAGGCATGAACGGAATAAAACATGAATAATATGTATGTGAATATCATAGAAAACATGGATTCATATGATCATGTAAATATTGTAATGTGGTGATGGAACATGACATAATAAAAAAATGATTCAAAGGTAACAACCACAACTATTTCAGTTCTTGGAGAAAGTTGCATAATAAAATTTGTTTACTCCCTAATCCAATACATGATGTATCATGATACTAATCAATTACTAGTTCCATGGATCACTATATGGTCTTTCCATGAAAAAATTATCATGAATATGTGTTCCATACAATGAATCAAACACAATAGATACATATAATGTTTACCCAGGTGGGAAAATGGGTATCATAATCATGTTATAAGGAATAAACAAAGGGAATATATAAGTTATATCCATAAAAGAATGAATTTAAATAATACATAGACATTCATAAGGGAATATAAGTGAAAATCATCAAAAATAATTTCCAACTGATGTGGAAACATGTAAATATATATATATAGAAAGTTTCTTTTTAAATGGGCCTCTTAGACATGTTTTTTGGGAAAATAATAATGTGTCATTAAAAATAAATTTATAAAGTTTGTTTAAATAAAATAAAAACTGAATCAAAATAGTATTTATTGACAAAAATATTGATATTAGTAAAATATTTCTCCCTTAATGTAGATTACAGATTGTACCTGAAAATTGGTCTGAGATTGAGAAGGTCCCTTAATTGGGATTTCTTATCCTGAATAAATGTGAAGGGAACCATTTAAAACAAGAATTTCCCCATATAATAAAGATGACCTGGTCCTTATAGAAAAAAATTTTACATAGAAAAATAATTTATATGATGAATATAATAATGAATAATTAAATTGGTATAAATAGAGAAAAATTGTAATAAGAATAAAAAATTAGTGGTTTATAGAGATTCCATAACTTATGTATAAATTCATTCTACATGTGTATTTAATGTATATATAACAAACATATATTCCTCATTTTCTTAATTTAGGAAATATTTTATTTTTTTTCCTTATTATTAATTTATTGAGTTTATTTATGACCATTTTAATGACTTATTGAGTTCGATTTCATCATTCCAAGAGCATTCAGTTCATGGTTTCTAGGTCATTTCACTTGTGTTGGGTTATGAAAGATATTGTTAAATGGGAATAAATATTCAGAATTTAAATTATATTGTATTAATTATCGTATAGAATTTTATATGTTTCATTGTATCATTAAGTCTTCTAGTATGAGGATGATTCCTATGATAAATGTTTAATGATATTTTTATAGTTTATTTTGGGGATAATTAATATCATCAAGAAATAGTTATTTATAATTTAATATTTTGACTATATATTTGTTAAAAGTCATTACTAATGTTATTTCAAAATATTTTTAAACTGTCATAATTGTTTTGTGGCCATCCTTAATGGTGGTAATGGATAATAGAATCACGTCATCCACAATGGCGTTGAACTAACATATCAGAGATGAGGTTTTATGTTTTTTATTTAAAGCGGAATATAAGATATTTTATGATGGATATTCCATTAACCCAAAACAATTACACTATATATTGTATGTTGTAGCCTTAATCGTGCTTCAGATAGGTGGTAAGGATTGTATATAAAGGGAAGGAAATTAAAATAGAATGATTGGTGATTTTACATCTTGAATATTGTGTCTTTCATATCCTCCTTATTGAACATGGAATTTGTATTCTGTTTATACTAGAAGATGATAACTAGGACTAAGATACCTATGATGGTAATTTGGTAGAATATTAAAAAAAATACAAGGATTTGATATTGTAAGAAGGGGTTGTGACGGGTGGTATGGGTAGGGAGAGGAGAGGGGTTTTTTGACTATTATAATAATTTGTATATTATTTTGGTCAAGTCTATAAATAGTGAGGATTCATACGAATAAATACATTAAATGGTTCAATTTAGTTCAAACCAATTGGTTCTTAAATCATGCTTATTTCATCCATGACTGAAAATAATTTACAATTCTAAATAAAAAAAAATAATAATTTAATATTCACAAAAACATCGACTATTTTTTAAAAACAATCACACAAACCTCTTGATTACATTTAGAATTAAATAATTGAAAGTATTTTATGAAATAATTTCCAAAATATGAGAAATTCAATTTTTAAATTAAATCATCATTTTATTAAGAGAACCTGAAAATTTATAAAATTTTAAGGTATCATAAAAATCATATAATTATATGAAAATATTTTATTAATTTTATAATATATTTTATAAAAATTAATATTCTTTTAATTAAAAAATTTAATTAATAAATTTTAAAGAAATAATTTTTTTTGGTAAAAAATTGAATAACGAATTTATTTTTTAAAATATTTTTACCTATAATGATATAATTTAATAAAATATTTCATTATAATATAAATAATTTTTATTTATACTTTATTTGGTGTCGTTACAATTCTAATATCCATATAACTATTCTTAATAGTAAGATTATTATCCCAATACTCAGGATACTAAGGCATTGGTGTAATTTCTGAAATTTATATAAGTACCACTAATTTCATTAATTCTTTATTCAATTTTATTTTCTATTATGGTTATATATAATATTTCATCTCTGAAAGTAATATTATCTTATTATTATTATTATTTAAACACCTTTGTTAAAGAGTGTGGTTTTCCTTGTTGATTGAGAAGAACAAAATTTCCTTATTATTATTATTAAATTATTTTATCTTTATTATCCCAATATTAAATTAATCATTCATATTAGTGTATTTTCTTACTAGTGTATCATTATTAATGATATATATTTTTAGGATATCTAAGTAATTTATGTGTATTAAGATACATTAATTAAAATTCCATTGATAAAATTATGTGTTTTTGCAATTTTCACATTGGATTATAGAAGACCTATATGAGGAGATGATGAAAAAGATTTGTGGCTCATCGTGACCAGTATATAATATTATTACGATGATGAATCGAGATCTATACATACATTATTGGTGATCTAGTATAAATTAAGAAATAGAAGGATTTATCACTTGGTGTTCCACCTATGTGAAGGTGATAGTGCAACACTAGTGATCTACATGGCTTTTATAGAACATACCCATTATCTAGATGAAATGGTTTATCGTTGCAATGGATTACATGAATATGTTTTGTGGTCACCTCAAGTTAGTGATGTTGTACAGGTCATTCTAGAATGGAAGATAAAGGTTTTTCATTTCCTTCCTATCAAGGATACCATCATTGTATGTAGTCAAAGGATGTTTTATAATTGTGAGATTACAAACCTTCATATGGTTCCTTATACCACAATATCAAAATGGGATGCTCAGTTTACATCTATGTTTTTGAAAGGATTACAATTGTTGTTAGGTACATTAATTATATTGATCATGGAATACCACCCTTAGACTGATGACTAGTCAAAGTGCACAATACATGCTCTAAAGGTCATTCATAGAGTATGAATCCTTGATTTTGGGGGACCGTGGGAGTGGAATATACCCCTTGATGAATTCCAGTATAATAATATCTATCACAATACTATAATTTTTTTTTCTTTTGAGGAATTACATAATATGAAATTCCAACCACCTCTCTGCTAGGTAAGGTTGGACATGTAGCACACCTCGTACAACATCTCGATTATGTGATTTTGGAGTAGGTCAAATTTAACCGAATGTTGAAGGATACTATATAGTGTTGAAAAAAATCCTTGGATGATCTCCATCTATGACCTATAGAATGTGAGGTCGGGTGTTGAATTTTTTATGTGTGTCATTAATGTAATGTCAGAGTTATATTCTTAAATATTGTTATAATTCAAAACATTATGTTGGGACTTTACAAATTCTCAAAAGAGTTGAGCTAATAGATATTCTGTATGAGTCACCATAGATCTACTATTCCATGAATAGTTTCTTCAATTTTTCATAGCTACATCATTACCACCAAAACACATATTATAATACTCAACTAGATTATATTAAACTATGGGTAGATGTGTCATTATTGGAGTATCCAATACATATAGTTGATTAGAGAACTAAGGATCTCTGATGCTGGCTAGTTCATCAGGTAAGGGTGTCATGGAAATATTGTTGTGTATATAATAAACCAGGAGATACAAAGGTAAATTTATTTTCATAGTGGATATATTTATACTTAGATGATATTTGACCACACCAAGAAGGAAAAATTAAGGAAAATTTTCTTATTGGGGTATTAAATACTACAATTTTTATATTGAGCTATTATTGTTTTGAATTTTAGATATATAAAGTGGTTTTGAAAAAATATGAATTATTAATCTGTTTGTGGAGGGAGCATGAGTTTTAATTACTTGTTCCAATATTAGTGCCGATTTTTTGTAAAAGGAATCTGGTTAGCCTAGAATGTTTTTGTTGTGTGGCCTAATAGGCAATGTTTGAGTAAACCATGAATGGTGGTACATTGCTCCAACCAAGGCCTCATGGTTTTATGAAATCATACATCTAGATCCTCACAGCCATGTTATACAACATTAAATTTTAGCAATGGAAAATCCCAAGTTTTTTATGTTGTTTTATATATTTTTAACAAGAAACATGGAGGATCCCTCTTTGTATAGTGGTATAAGGAATGTTGTCAACTAGATTTACCATCTGTTTGAAAAAATCATATGAATGCATTACTATTGGTGAAATGAACATTTTTTACATTAAATTATTATTGACCTATAGCATATTCTAATTTTCTTCTTTCCAAAGGACATTAGGTTTCCTTTTATCCCATAATAGAGTTTATTAAATCCTATACCAAGATTCAATAATATTTAACTGTACAAAATTTTATTTTTGATCCATTTATTTTAGTGGTTCCACTTCATTGATTTCATTATTTAACTTATTTCTTTCTTCATTTTTATCCATATTAATGATGCTATTTTGGTGTAATATAATATTTCTTGTTTCTAGGGAATTCTGATGATATTTTTTTGAAACCATTATAAGGCATGATAGAAGCTAATATTTCATGAGTGTTATAGAATGAGCATAGTAAAGGTTTCATATATGATTTTTTAAATCAAATTATTTTTATAGATGGTTTCCTTCGGCCTCACAACATACATCTCAGTCGTTTCTCCTAAATTAATTGAATGCCTTAAATCAATTTTTGGAACCATGTTAGGTTTCCAGCATAGTACCATGTGATGGTCGGAGGTTGTTTACCCCAACCCAGAACACCTTTTTGTTATGTTTATGTATAATTATAATTTTTTACCAACCCATCAGTTATGAGTGAGTACTCCATTTCAGTGGGAGACATACTGAATTAAATTTGATATAAGGATAGGTTTTATGACTCCATTTCTGGTGACTATGTGTTATATAAATGGTCAAATATTTTAAAGTGAAAATATTGAAGGATTTGGATAAAAATATAGAATATAATGGATTGTGAAATTGGATATGAAATAACTATTGATATGGTTAGGATTACATTGGATTCTAAATTTTTTTAACAATGTGCTGCCCGATTATTATGGATTCCATTGTAATTTCTACTGAATTGATCCACATTACTATGGGTGAGAAGGAAATTGGTAGTTTCTAGATTCAGCTATATTGGATATCCTTAGTCAATTTCCATAGACATGCTTCCTGGTCTATATGCATGTCAGTAATTAGTTGTCAATACATATTAAAACTAGAATTTATGAGGACTCCTCACACATAGATACCTTGGATGCATCCCATATAATCATGACACATTTCGTATTCCTTGGTATTTTATACCTTTTATACTTCCAATTTGATCAGACATTAGATTAGTCTTAATATTCCATAGTGAATGTTTAATCATTATTTAATAATATAAATTATTTTGTGGTCAGTTTTAATGTGGTTATATTAGATAATATCGCACCTGAATTATAATAAAATATTGTTAAATAGTTATTATGAATGTTATTTTTCAGTTATCCTTCTTTGATGGATAATATTACTACTTATTATTCATTTATTATATTTTCATATTCTGCACACTCCTTCATATTATATTCATATAAGTAAATTTGTATATAGATAGTGTTTTTGGAAGCCTACAGAGTGTTATATCACACCATAATCACATTTCAATTTGGTAACATGACTGAAATCCTGGATGTAGGTAGGGCTATGTAATGCACCTGCATTATGATACTAGATTTATGATGGTATAGGTGTTGGGGAGCATAGGTCGAGCTATTATCATGATTCAATCAGGAGATGGCCCTTTCTGGTATTTTTTATTTTGATATCTTTATTGTACTATTTTCTTATTTCAATGTACTTCTTACCATTATATATTTATTCATTTCCAAATCCTCTTATATATAATATTTACTTAGGCATTTTTTACATTAGAAAATATCATCTAAATGGTTATCATCATTTATTTTATAATATTTTACTTACTCTTATTTATTCTAATGTGATACCGATGTGTTACTCATGAGGGTATTATAATGGCCTATTATTAACAAAAATGGGAATTACATAATTTTTGTGGAATACCTAAAACATTACCCACAAAGGCACCCAAAATATTATTATTTTTGTTCATTAGGAAACATTGTATCATAAATGTTGTTAAATGAGAGAGCTACATTATATACCAAATTTTTTTCCAAGAGAAGAACCCCTCTTTGACACATCTGTGATTAAACATATATTTGTAAAATATGGATGGTAACGGAAAAGGTGGTGATATATGATGCTTATTAAGGGTAAATAAGGGAGATATGTATGGGTAATAATTACAATAAGGGTGTGATAAAATGATAATAAAATTAAAATATCATACCCTTCATATTTAGGAACATTAACACGTATCATGGCATTAATTTTCGAATTTCAGAATGATTTATCATAAAAAATTCAATATTACAATCTATTAAATACTAATTTAGGAATAAGAAATTGAATTTTGGGACATGTATAATAATAAGAACTCATTCCCTATAACTCAAGACACATTTTTATCACTTAACATGGTAAATAATGGGGGCTACAACTATTGGGGGTGGATACACCAACATCCCCAGTCACCTTCCTTTTCGTATAATTGTCCGGTTTTCTTGAACTTCCCAAAGTGTATTAGGTGTCCACATTATCAAATATTGAATTGGGAGTCCCCATCATCCTTCTTCAGGGTGACTATACATACTAGGTGGGACACATCACCATCCCTTATCATAGTTTGTTTCATATAAGGGAATAGGTTTCCCCTTATTTCATGGGTGGATCAATCCTATTGAATCTATTCCCATCATTATCTCATGAGATAAAAATATGCACCTTATACATTGTGGGTACATATTGGTCTCACCCATCACATAATAATTTTTTTTTACACATTCCACAATAAAATAAAAATTTCATCATATGATGACCCCTAAAAGGTGATGAATTTCAAAAACATAATTTCATAACACATGAAATGAATTGGGTATCATAAATATTTTATCCCTTCCTAACATATAGATAAGGGAAAAGTTTATTAAACATTTCATCAATGTATAAACTGTCAATTGAATTGGTTTCAAAATCATATAACCCATGGAAGGGAAACACTTGTCCAAAATATCATTCTATTAAATCATAAACCATTCAATTAAGAATATGATTGGTTTTTGGGTTAATTTTCCCATTAAATATTAACAAATATTAAATTATTACATATCTAATGGAGATAGATTTTGAAATATCAATTGAAATATTTCATAAGGAAAATAGAATTTTATTAGAAATAATTTATGTAAAACCATTTTGTAAATACATTAAATAGAATTACAGATTTGAAATTTCTTTTCAAATATTTATTCACGAAAATATCTTTTTTTCTATGAAGTATTTTTAAAATATAGTGCATTTTGAAATCCATTCCTTATTAAAATATATATTAAATCATAAAAAGGAGGATTGAAAATATTTTTTAAACTGTATTCTATAAAAACAAAAAAAATAATATTGAAAATATGTTGGAAGCATATTTTGTTTAAAAATTTTAAAAATATATAAAAGAATCATTGTTATCATTAGTATCGGTTTCATCGAAAAGAAACATTTTCATAAAATATACTGAAATCTTTGAAAATAAATTAAAACAAATTTTAATCAAATTTCTCAAGAACATTTATTTATTAAAACCCATTTTAAAATATCAAAATTTCATTAATTTTATGAAAACGATTTCATTAAAAAAATATCCTTGTAAACATACATATGGTGTATTATGTGAATAAAAGTCAATATAATGGGTTTGTCCATACATGTCAAACATTCAGTTTCAAAAATAAAATTTTATAAAAGTGTGTTAATCTGAAAATGATGACAGGATAAATTTGGAAAACAATTTTTAATGATGTAATACACGGGTAAAAGTTTCTATAAAGATCATATGATAAGATTAATAAATTTGAAGAAATCATAGTTTTGAATGAACACAGATTTTTATTAAAATAGAGAAATAATGGAAAATTTTTATAAGAATGTTTTTAAATACAAAATGTACCAAGGATAGTATAAATGACACCATTTCATATATTTAACATGAATATAAAAAGGGTACAAAAATTATTCTGCGTTCCTGAGATATGGATCAATATATTTTATCAGTGGAAGTATAATCATTAAGAGTCTCAAAAAAATGATGAGATATATGATATAAAATATTATAACTTTGGAAACATTGAATCCAAATAAAATGGAAAGTATAAAATTACCTTAATTATATACTATCAATAAAATGAGGATATTAGTGATAATAAAATTTTAATTTTATTTGAAACACCTCATTGAATATAATAGGTGCATAAGATGACATGTTTCCAAATGGAGGAAAATTGGTAAAAAAATACTTTACTAATTTGGTCACTTTTGAATCATAAACCTCATGAAACAAAGAACAAAATGTTGATATTTCAATAGCTATAAATTTATTTATGTGAAAAATAGAATACATTGATGGGATGTTTACACAACATATAAAAAATGAGTGGTGAATAATGTATGTATCTCGAAGAAATAAAAATTGAGATTAAATTCCCTTACCCTAAGTGTTGAATTTCATTACAGACATAAAAACATTTTTAAAAAAAATATAAGTTTATTATAAATATACCAATGAAAAATATTATAATATATAATATAACATATGATTCCCTAATGAAATATTATTAACCATTTATTAATAAATACTTGTTAAAATAATGTTATGGTTTATAGATTCGTTGTTTATCATATGTGTACTGACATGTTATTAATGACCCTCTTACATAGATCATGATCAAATTGTTTAAATAATGTAAAAAATGACTTACAACTTCATTGGGAAACACATTTTTGTATTCCTGAAAAGAATTCATTGGTTGGTTTTATTATAAATGGGATGAGTAATGGAGTAATTTATGGGATTTAAGAAGTGAATTGGGATGATAATGTACTAAATTAATTGGGTTGTGAGGTGTGAATCAGGGTGATAAATTGTGTCCTTTTATAAGGTAGGTATACACACTTGACATTTTCTAAACAAGTTAGGTGAATACACGTTTTAAACTATAAATATCCATTAAAAACAAACAAAACAAAATAATTAAAGTTTTATAGATGATATAATTCAAGGAATTGAGTTTTAGAAATGTGTATTGGTCATTTTACGCTTAATATTTAATTTAAGACCTATTTTCAAACTTATTTTTACCTTAACAACTATAATTAATTTTATCACTTTCACAAATATTTTTAGTAATAAATTATGTTTATCATTTCAATATACAGTTATTGTACTTATAAATATTATTTATTTATCTGTTTCATATTTCATTTTATAGAAGTGGAAAAATATATCTAATGTTAATCCAATAAAAGTGGAGATAAAATGATATTTTAAATTTGGAATGTCTAGATGTTCATTTAGGATTTATATCTAAATTCTATTAAAAATGATTATAATGACCAAATTTGTATTAATAAATGTATTATTTATCTACTTTTATTATAAAACAAACTAAAAATAAAATTTAACTATATAAATAAATAAAAATTGGTAGTTTGGTAGAAAAATTCAGTTTTTTTATATTCCCCTAAAAATGATGTTTCTAATAAAAATCCATTAAAATCATTGTAATCTAATTTGTAAATTAATAATTAAAAATTTAATTTCAATTTATCAAAATTAATTCCTAAATGTGTATGATATTAATTGTATTATCATGTATATAAACTCATTTAAAAGATTTTATTTTTAGAAAATATTATTTTCAATCAAATAAAGTCATTAACAACCTTACATGATTTACTATCGAAATTTTTTAGCTATATAAAAATTTCAAAAAATATTTAAAAAATAGCGATTACTTTTAATATTACAAATTCTAATGGATAGGTTATAGCTATATATTTGACACCTCCTATTTGATCTTTTTCTAATGATCAAAAATCATAAAAATCATGAAAAGTATGCTACTCATGTTTAAATTATATTTATAGATTTTTGGTCTCCTTATGATTTCATGCTTACTAGTTCTAATTTAGAGCCAAACAAATTAGGATTAATAATTTTCTATAATGTTTTATTATGCCAATAATTATTTTTACGACATTCTGGGAATATTACTGTTTATGAATTTTTATAGATGTTTTGTTAAGTATGTGAGACAATAAGTTTGATTGCGATTTTGGATTTTGGAAAAGTGCCTGATACTATGACCATAACAATGTATCACTGATACCATAATTCTGATACATTGAATCAAAAACCGTACTAAATATTAACAGATGACTGGACCCTACTTCTAGAGACACAATGATCCTAACACCACATTTTTGTACCCAATTCATGTTGACAACACATCTATAGCACCATTACTGTCTCACCAATCAAAGGAAAATAAGAATACACCATTTCAATGTGATAACATTTCAAGACAAACTGTGACACCATTCTTTAATCTTATTATGTCATTTTCATTTTAATTATAATTGATATATTCATGTTATTTAATGGCACTGGCATTTTTAAAGATTCTTTGTAGACATGTCACCAGATAGTACAAGGTACGAGGTCTATATTTCATGCATCCTGTTAGCTCCAACATGTGCACCCCTAATTAAAAAAAATGATATTTGTGGTACAAAAAGATAGAGACGAGACAGTTTTAAAAGAAAACTAATTCATGCTACAATATACCACTGAAGAACATAAGAAGCACTCTCAATATTTGAAGGATAAACTACCATATATCATAGCATCAAATATCTTTGTAGTACCATATCAAGGAAGAACACACATTACATAGCTCACTTCATCATACTAGAATCAAGGGAAAATGACTTGAGATACTCTGTTTTTATCAGATGACTCTTGAATCAAATCAATGAAGTCATATATGTCCAGAGTTGCATAGAATAACACTCAGAGAACTTCTCCCCCTTTATTATCAAATTTTATCTATAGTGTATTGCATTTACTAATTTTCAATCATTGTTAATTTTTCAATGAAGACACCCACATTATCCTACATGAAATTGGAGGATACAGTATATCCTCTCTCTAATATTGTTCTACTCCTTGCTTCACACATACGTAAATGTGGAAGAGGTCTTATGTGACATGGTTTTATATTTTTCACATGTAGAATAATGGAAGAGGTCGTGTGACCTATATAGTCTGTGTATTGTTGTTTTACCCTAATCAGAGATGTTGATAAATCTTATATACATATATAATTTTTGGTGGCATTTGATCCCCATGTAAAGTGGATAAAGTCCCGGCGTGAGACTGAACAACTTGTTTTATCCACTGTGTCTTTAAATTTGGGTTTTATCAGCTTTACATTATATTTTAGAAAAAATATATTTTCCATTGATAACTACTCTTGGATAGAATTTATAATAGTTTTTACGCATTACAGTATCTAAAAAAGTTTTATCAATAAATTACATTTATGTTACTAAGAATTGATCAATCTTCAAAGAAGTTATTTGAAAAATCAAACTATCATAATGATATTACCTTGATTAATAGACCTGTATTCATTTTCATTGGTGAATCTTTTTAATTGAACTTGTAAACAATTTTTTTATAGATACTCAATAACCCCCCCCCATTGAGTTCTCTACTCTTACAAGCATTTGAAAGCAGATGATTTTTTCTTGTTAAGGATCAGTTTTAAAATCATTTCATATTTTATTTTAGTTGGAATTTATATATATTTAAATTTCTATTAGTTATAGATTTACAGTTCCTTATGAGTATTTCTATATTATTGATAATATACTGTGAGGTGCTTCTACGAATAGAACACCATTCTTTAATGTAAAAAATTATGCTCAGTGGATGATTAATTTAAAATTACATTTACGAAGAATTTGATTTGAAATTTGGACTACTCTTGAAAGTAAATTTTCAATTCCAAAAACTGCTAGAAACCCTTGGGATAATCCTCACAAGGCTGAAAAAATTATAAAATCAAAGAAATGAAATTTTATATTGTTTATTAAGAGATGATGTGTTTAATCACATTTCTACTTGTAAAAATGTCCCATGATATTTGGGAAACTTTTTCGGTTTCCCATGAGGGAACATCTAATGTAGAAGATACATGAACAAATACTTATACTATTAAATATTACAATTTTAGAATGAATCATGATTAATATATTTCTGAAATGCATCTTAGGTTCCATGAAATTGTAAATACCATGATTTATTTTGGAAATGTTGTCACAACTATAAAAAAAGGATTCTATGGTTCTTACTAGGGGATGTAGAGGAGCATCAATGTCTATAGTAGAATCATGTGACAATGATAAAATTTCAATAATTGAATTTATTGAAAAACTATTGATGTATGATGAAGATATTAAAGTCAACAAGGAAGAGGAGGATAAAACCAAAAAAAAATTATGTCTTTTAACACCACTACCTCCAAACACAAAAAATAAGAGAAACTATAAGACTCTATATTATTTTCATGCATTGAACAATCATCACCCGACAGTGATGAAGAGATGACTCAATTATCCAAAAGGTTTAAGAAATTTTACAAAAGGAATATAGTTTTCTGAAATTCTAACATCAATGCATGAAATGGTCAAAATGGTAGCTGGAAGAGGGATTCGAAAATAATAGAAAATTTGGTTAAGATTGTTTTATTTGAATGTTAGCGAAAGAGATATGTAATGGCTGAATGTCCCAAGATCATGTAGAAAGATAAATACAAGGACAAAGATATAAATTATAAAAATTCAATTAATGAAACCAAGAGTTCTTATGAGGACAAATCAAATGAATCAGTGTCTTCACATGATGAAAAAGAAAACAAAGGAAAAATAAGTTTCATGATTAACAGATCCGATGTAATCCTAGAATCTCCTATACATAATTCCTGTTATTCTATAGAAGAAAGTTATTATTAAAATATTTCTAGGGATGAAATGATTTTGTATTTAAATATGAATGATGAAAAATTTAATAAACTAAATGATATATACAAGTCTATAAAGAGACAGTATGATATTTCCTAAAATGTCAACACTGAAGTTACTGTTGACAGAGAGGGAAATTCTCAATTGCCAATGGAAAATAATGATCTATTGTTATTAAATGACCAATAAAATAAGGATCGTGAAAATAATACCGATGGAAAGACATGCTGAAATAATCACGTTATAAATTGATAAATCCTTGGTATACTACTAGAATAGGATATCATCCAAGATAATAAAAATTATCAAAAACACATTTTGTGACTAAATATGGAATATCTAATTCATTTCACAAAAATCACGATTTTATAGAATGGTCCAGTTCTAAAAATTATTTAACTACATCAAATTTTTCTTGAACAAACAATGTTTATTTTTCATATACTCTATATTATACATATTGGAAACCCATTAGAAAATTATGGGTTCATAAATATTTGATTACTAATGTTTCATGACCCTGACAAAGAGGGGTACCCAAATAACTTCATGAATATTTTTTTGGTAGGTAAACTGTCTATTGATTTCTTGTAGAAATCTTCGGTATATGGATAATGGCTATTCAAGACACATGAAATGAGACTAATCAAGCATCATGAATCTCATCAAAAATGTTGGAGGAAATGACACATTTGGTGACAATAGTAAAGGGAAAATAATTTCCTTAGGCATGATTGGTAACCATAAATCTATTTCAATTTCAAAGGTAACTTATATTGATTGATAATAAAATAACCGTCTTAGAATATTTCAACTATATAATGATAGATTTAATGTTAAATTCAAAAAAGATTCATTACATGTTTTTCATTATAAGAATAAATTAGTATTTACTAATCATAGAAATGAAAATATATATGTCGTAAACATAGACACACTTGCATCATTGAATTTTTCCTACCAAAGTGCCATTAACAAATAGTATTGGCTCTGGGATAGAAGATGATGAAATTGTCATGTAAACTCCCTTAAAAAGTTATCCAGAAAAGGATAAGTTAAAGACCTACCCAAATTAGAGTTTCTAGATAATAAATTGTGCCTCCCTTGTCAAAAAGGAAAGCGGAAAAAAAATTCCTTGAAACCAAAAAATGATATCTCTACTTCTCAACCTCTCGAGTTGGTTCACATGGATTTGTTTGTAACATCTTGAGTTTATAGTTAATATTGGATACACTATGTTTATGTTCTTGTAGATTAATTTTCTAGGTATACATGTACCTTCTTCATGGCTATCAAAAGTGAATCCTTCTCTCATTTCACCATGTATGCTACGACTGTAGAAAATCATAGTGGGCGTAGAATTAAATCTCTACGAAGTGACCATGGTAGTGAGTTTAAAAATCAATAGTATGAATCCATTGTCTCAGAAATGGCTATAGTCAATATTTCTCTACCCTTAGAACACCACAATAAAATGGACATATAGATCGATCAAAGTGGACATTAGAAAAAATTTCTAGAACCACGATTAAATAATATGACTAACCTCTTTATGTTTTGGGTTGAACCTGTAAATACAACATGAATTATTATTAATATAGTGTTCCTTAGTCCTATTTTTATATGATCTCCAAATGAGATGGGGAATAATAGAAAACCCAATGTGGACAAAACTAGAGTATTTGGATGAAAATACAATATCCTTAATACCAAATACAATCTTTAAAAAATTTCATCCAATAGTGATGAGAGAAATTTTTTGTGGAAATTAAATCTATATTAAATCCTATAGAGTTTTAAACAAAAGAACTAAATGTGTAGAGGATTGTATCCATGTCATGTTTGATGAGATAGATCCACATGAGCCTAATAACTCTCTAGAGAATCTTTAAAATAACATGTCAAATATAGATGACAATTCTAAATATTCTGAACGTCTTATGAATGAATATGTTAATACTTCAAAATCTGTAAATTCTATACATTCAAGCCATAAGGAACAAGAACCAATTAAAGAGTCTGGAATCACAAACCATTCTTTTTCTAGTGCTGTTAGAACTCTTATGAACCATCCATTTGATTTTTTTGTTCAAGATTAAATAATGTAACAAAAACCAGTGATTCTGTGAGAAATCAGGTTGAATACCAAGCATTCTTTTCACAACTTCAATATCAAAAAATAAATGATGTAATCAATGACGAATATGGGGTTAGGGATACGCTAGAAGATATTATTTGGTTTGTAAGTAACAAAGTTTGGAAACTTGTGGAGAAACCCAGAGACAATTTTACCATAGGCACTACATGGGTGTGTAGAAATATAGTATATGAAGTTGGTATCATAGTTATAAACAATGCAAGATTTGTGGCACACAGATATTCTCATGAAGAAGGCATTGACAATTTGGATTCTTTTTCCCCATTTTCTAGACTTAAATCCATTAGAATCTTGCTTGCATATGCTACATGTCTGAATTATAAACAATATCAAATGGTTTTCAAGAGTGAATTCCTAAATTGGTATATAGCTGAGGATGTTTTTGTTGAACAACCAAATGGTTTCACAAATCCTCACATTAAAATCATGTTTTTGAATTATAAAAATGAATTCTTTCGTTTAATATAATATATAAGAGTTTTGTATGATATCTTATGTAATTTTCAAATTTACAAAGTTTTTACAAAAAGTATTGCAAAGACTAATCATTTTAATAAATGAATTTCCATTGAAGATTCAGTAGTAAAAATTTATATAGGAGATATTATTTTTGGATCATCCAAAAAAATTATGTATTTATTCCTATAAAATAAAGAAAAAATGAATTTGAAATGAGTTTAATGGGTAAACTAAAATTTATTCCTTGGTTTCAAATATTTTTGAATAAAGATGGTATTATTTTAAATCATAAAAAATAATCTTAATACCTTATAAAACTTTTTCACTTTAACACAATTTAATGTATAGATACTCTAATTAATAATAATTGTATGTTGGATATTGATGAAGATGGAAAATCTATTGATCATCCCACTTACAGAGGAATGATCTGAATCTTACTATACTTAACTTTTATGTGACCTGCTAATATGTTTAGTGTATGTATGTGTGCATGATTTCAAGAAAACCCAAATGGGTCTTAACTAATTGATTTTAAATAGATTTTAAAATACCTCAAACATGTACCCAATCTAGAATTGTTCTATCATAGAATACAATCACTTGAGTTAGTCACCTATTCTGGTGCATATTTTGGTGATTTTATGATAGACAAAAATATCACCACTGAAACATGTCACATTTTAGGCATGTCTCTTGTGTCAGGGTGTAGTATGAAACAAAACTCTATTACATTATCTACAATCAAATATGAATTAATAGTTGATGGTATTTGTTGTTCACAAATTTTGTGTATGAAACTCACATTAATAGATTATGGATATCAATTCAGACATGTACCTATAAATTGTGACTGTATAAGTTTTATTAACATTTCAAAGGATCCTGTTTCACACTCTAGGAAAAAAACATATTGATGTAAGTATAAGGACCCAACCTTAAACATTACATAATCAAGAATTATGTCAATATTTCACATTGAGGATATTTTTAGGATTAGGGTTTTGGAAAATTAGGCCATAACTATTATATAAAAACTTTAATATTACATGTAGACACTACTACCCAATATCCATTTAGCATTAAATAAAAACTCTTGAAAAAAAGGCATGTCTAGTTCCATGTCATAGACAGCTTGACTTTTCATTGATCTAATCCTTGACACTATTCATCTTTACGTCATGTGAAATACATTTACAAACTTGGGATGAGCATAAAAATCCCAATAAGGTTTATAAAATAATGAAAATAAACTTTATCTAATCAATAAATTCAAAATACTGAAACCATAATTTTAATCATAACATACCGCATGAAATCATAAGATTTATGAATAACATACAGGAATAATAAATCTTAAAGGTAACTTATTGCATTCATAACATACTTATATTGTAGCTATCAATACTATATAGGGATTCACATTTGGAATACCAATCACATTATATTCCCTATATCTCTTAGGAGAAACATTAAAGTTTACCTCCGTCACATTACCCAATGCATTGAAGAGAGCTATCTCGGGCTCACCCTCACTAGGATTATCACAGAACTACCCATATATGTAAACAATTATCAATAACCATAATATAATCAAAACACATAACACAAGTGTAAATGAAAGATAACATTTCCACAATCCAATCACATTTTATCAATTCAAGATATTTAAATAAACAATTCCTTATCAAACCATTTTCAAAACCATTTAAAACATTTAATAATGAGTGTTTTTAATCGATGTTTCCCATAACACATTGAATGTTTTAAATAAATTATCATTTTAAAATATTAATTTACATATATATAAATCCTTAAAAACATTTTTAAAACATTTATATTAAATATAATTCTTAAGAATAATAGATATTTAAAAATTTTGAAATGATATTTTAGTTAAAAAGATTTTTTCAAAATGAGAGACACTTGATTACATATTATTGAGGAATAAAATGGAATCAGAACATTATAATATCATGATAATAAAGATTTTCATGATTTAATATGTCAAAAGGTTGTATATACAGCATATAGGTGTGATTTGGTGCTTAACGACAATGAAGACTCAATGGAATGTAAATTGAGATGAAATCCATTATAAAAAACTATATCCTTATATTAAGTATAAATAAATTACATAATAATTTGTGAAAAATATAAATACACTCAATATGATTTTATATTCACTGTAAGTCAATCATATGACATTCAAACATGTTATTTTTTATACAAAATCATTGACTTGGATTTAACTCAATGATTAGAAATTGAGTTAAAAATACTCTTATCATGTTCATATCAACGTCTTTAGAATATATAAATGGAGTGATTATGTGTATCAAAATTATATACACAGAAAGGGTAGTGTAAATTACAACATAAATAAAAAAACTGTGATTCCACAACTAATAATAGCATGACATAATTAATAATTAGATGATTAACCCAAGGAATGGAAATTTGGTTCAATGGTTCCATTTCTGGTATGGTAACATAAAAATCATACATACCATGAATGAAGGATCATAAGATGAAAATGTAAATACACATAAATTGATCTATGTTACACAATTAATACAATCAAGGGTATAACATACTCCACAGAAATGAATATAGTTGTAAATATATCATGAATCTCATTGGAATAAATAGTGAGGTGAAAATCTCATACCATGTTGTAATCAATCATGTCGTATGACCAAAAGTTAATAACAACTAAATGATTTAAAAAATAACATGAATATAATGTGAATCATGATAATATATATCAAATAGTAGTTCACAATACACCACATGCAATAAATTAGTGGAGAAAAATTGAAATATACAGGAAGTAAAAGTAAGATAAGAAACCCCTTACCATGTTGTAATCAATCATGTTGTATAAAAAAGAGTTAATAACCATAAATGGATTCATAGAATACCATTAATATAATTATAATAATGATAATATATATCAAATGTATGTACACAACAAACCACATTCAATTAATAAGAGGCGAACAATGGAAATATCATGGAATTAAAAGTGAGATAAGAAACCCCTTACCTCTTGTTCGACATGACTTGTTTGTTACTTGTTCATTATGAATAGTAAAAATATGTTAGTTTATACTAGATTAAGAACCCTATTTCATGTTTATTATTTATTTTTATCTCTTATTACAATGTTATATACATAATATAATCATTTATGTTAATAATTGTCGTTTTGTTGATATTTTGTACATGAGTAAAAAATGAACAACTTATAATTACATGTTGTCCATGTGGTCAAGAATCCATTATCTCCAGAATGATATTCATGATTTATATATCATTTATATAATATATATCTAGGATATATATGTATTTATAATAGTATATAACATTTGGAGATAAGAAATGAAATGCACTATTCATAGAGACGGTAAGTCGTACATACAATGAACAATACTTTCATTTCTATTTTGTATTTTATTTGAATGAAAACATAATGATACATAGTTATATTAAAATTCCAGTGTAATTATAAGGCCCCAGCCTTAAACCATACTTAATCTTGAGTTATTAAAAGATTACACATTGAGGATCTTTATAGGTTTAGAGTTTTAGAGAATTAGATCATGAAACTTGCATTACATTCCACATTTAAACAAAGTGGTTACATAAAAGACAATATTTATTCTTCCCATCAATGAAAACATATTTAAAATAAAACACATAATCATTCTTGACACATCCTTGACACTATCATCACATCATGTACCTTTCCCTTGACCTGTGAAAAACATTTCAAAAACTTGGGATGAGCATAAAAAGCTCAGTAAGGGTTATAAAAATATGGAAAGGAAACATGAGTTCATAAATACATAATAATGAAATCATACTTTACCCATAAAACATAGGCACTTTAACATACCTCATCAAACCATGAATAAATCATAGAAATCATAAGACATAAAGGTAACTTGAGGTATTCATAACATTCTTACGTAGGGAGTAACCCTCTTGGTTACGTTTGGAATACCCATCATAGTATATTCCCTAAATATCTTCGGAGAAACCTTAACGTTTCACTCCTTCGCGTTACCAAATGCATTGGAGAGCTATATCAGGCACACCCAACCTTAGTTTATCACGGAACCACCCGTCTTCATAATAATGCCCATGAACCTCAACATAATCGTATCACATAAAACATGCATAAAGGAAACATAACATTTCCACCTTTCAATCACAATATATCAATACAACACATTGATATTAAAATATTATGAAAACCATTTTCAATACCAAATTAAAAGAAAAGTAAAACATGGTATTTATTTTTCTTTTAAAAAAAAGGTATGGCTTGTAGAGGAATCCGAAACTCAAATAATGGTCACGGCGACGGAGAAGTCGTTTTTACCGCATACGTACGACAAAAACATTCCCTTTTGTCGTTTAGTAAATGCTTCGTATAAAAAATATTCCTTTTGAATAAAGATAAAATTCAAATGATTTTATACACCATATAAAAGAAGGTTGTGTATAAAACAAAATATGCCTCAATGAAAGGAGATTGAGACGAAGTCCCATACAAAGACGGTATCCTTGGATTAAGGAATAAATCAATTGAATAATTATGTGTGACAAAAAAATACACAAAATATAAGTGGATATTAAGTGTAAAATAATCAAAGGTCATCCAAACATATTCAAAATATGACATATTCAATAACTACATGTTGAACCCAAAGAAATCTAAATTGGGTTAAGAAGTTCCCTTGACAGCCTAACGGTGTCACATCAAAATGAGTTGATGAGAGATAAAAAAAGAGTATCTCATCACATGGACATAAAATTTACATCAATAATGATATATGAGAACATATCCCAACATAACAATATGTAATTTAAAAGACCCAACAAAAGAAGTCTTTTAAAAAGAGGAGGGTGAAAGGTTCCCTTACCGACATGGGTATCTTTCGAAACATACACCTCGTGAAATAAGGACAATACAACATAGATGTAAATACTCATAAAAGAACGTATATTACACAGTGAATTAAATAATGGGAAGTAAATACACCACTCAAAGGAAATTGTGGAAAATGTAGCATAAATTTCACAGGAATAAAAGTGAGATGAAAAATCCTTTACGAAAACTCCGCAGCCTAACAGCGCCACATAAAACTTTCAAAATGGATTGATGAGAGAGAATAGGGTCTCTCATCACATGAACATAAAAATTATAGTAATATTAATATAAAAAAACATCCCAATAACAAGAAAGATGAGCTTTAAAAGGAATGACATAAAAGAGTGTACTTAAAAAGAAAGAGTGGAGTAGGATCCCTTACCTTGGGTCCGACTTGACTCGATCGTTTTTAACATCCTTAAAATCGGGTAACTCCCTTTGGTTTGAGCTCAAAGGCTTCCTTGAGAAGACTTCTGCCCAAAGTGAGGTTTCAAGGAGTAACAGAGGGAAGTGGAGAGACAAAATGGGAAGGGGATGGCCGAGCCAAAGGCTTTGGGAGTGTGGGTAAGGAGGTAGAGGTGGGGGTCCTTTTATAAGAGGAGAGGAGGGGCACTCTTGGAAGGTAAAGAAAAGTCACTTTATTTTAAAATGGTATTCGGATTTAAGAGGTCACTCATTGATGTGTTTCGAGGATAAGGTGATAATGGTTCTAAATCCACTCATCCAATAGGTTTTGGACATGTGTAGGTCTTAGATATTACATTATCATTCCATTTTATTTAAATCGTTAAATAATGAGGTCATCACTGCATCATCATGATATCATAAATAATTTAATTTAGGTAATGTATAAAAATTATAAAAAATTACTATGATGTATGAAATATTTTTATCTTTCAAATTAATATTTATAGTCAAAAATCTGATTTGTATAACCCTATATAAAAATTGTTTTAGTAAAACATTTCATGTTTGTCTCATTTTTACTTTAACTTTCAATAAAAACATATTAATGTCATTTTCCAACCAAAATGGCTTCATGGGGTCCCCAAGTTCACCCATGGGTTTTCTTGGTCGGACATGACACATCCAATGATTTTAGGACATTTTTCAAGTTCATTTCATATTATTAAAACATTATTTTTACCTTAAACTAAACTAATTACCTCTAATTGCGATTAAAAACATAATAAGTTACTATTCACCCAAAAAATTATTTTTATCCCATTGAACAACATTTTACTTCTTAATGACAACCATCTATGTCAGATTTTTGAAATTCAAAACACAAATATGGAAAAATTACATTTAAACGGAAAAATCAGTTTTTATAAGTACCACTTAGTGGTTTCACTATTCATCAAAAATTGAAGTTTTTCAGAAAAATCCCAAAAATTCACCCTAAGCGATATTTGATATTCCTAATTCAAAAATGAAGTCTATTTTACAAAATTAGAAATATATAAGTCAAATTAATTAATTTAATAATTAATTCCCGCTGTCAGAGCAAATAGCGTGTTTTTATGAAACAATAAGTATCAAAAGATTGAAACTAGTTTAAGTCTGATTTCAATGTGAAATTAATTCCAATGACCACTATTGGATTTAATGGTAAAAATATATTCTAATTTCACTTTAAAACCAATTCAAAAGATTATCTAATCATATAAATAAATTAGATTAAAAAGCGGGTTTGAATTAAAACACAACATTTTACACTATTCATTAAAAAATGAACTTTATCAGAAAGATACCAAAAATTTACACAAAGTAAATTTTGATGTCCCAATTGTTAAGAAGAGATTTATTTGGTCCAAAAGGATGTATAAGAGTTAAAAAAATTATATTTAATGAAGGTTCTCCATCAAAAGGCAATAAGTGAACCTTTAGTGAAAACTAGGGCATATACGCCTAAAATTGAATTCTTTCCGTATTTTATGCCTTTATATTTTATTGGATAAATGTAAAAACATTTAAAAACATATATAATCATATTTTAGTTATTTATATCCATTCCTTCCAATACAACGACTACATGTTAACTACCATTTAAAATAATATTATTTTATTATTAGAGTGCAATGTGAGATTCCCAAGAAACTCGTTGTTGCGTGTTGGGTATGCCATCGAGCATAGCGCCCCCTTTAAAGTCAAATTAATATTTTATTCACAAATATGGATAAATATGAAAATTTCATATTCTTTATTTACCTGGGGTGTTACATCCTTCCCCCCTTTTGGGAATTGCATCCTCGCAATTTTTAAAATTGAGCTTGGAAACATCCTTGAAAGTACCACATCGGAACAAGAGTCGGTAAAACAATTACTTTAAAATAAAGGAAGATAAGTACAGAGGTCACCCGAGTTAACCCATATGTAGAAAAACATGGAATTGGAAGAAAAAGAAAAGGGTCATGTTCTTGAGGGAGAGTGATAGTAAACATGTCTAGGAGAATGTTAACCATAAGAAAATCACAAACTTGTGATGGGTTAAACGGTATTCGATTCCCCAGTAGGAAAAGTTAATAGACAACATTTTTGTTTTAATTTACTTTTTATTGAGGAATTTATTCATAAGGAAACATAATCACTTATCATGTTGACTTTCAACTTTTACTAGATTCCTTAATCAAACTCATATTTTTTTCCAAAATACGAGTATTTAGGGACACTTGTTCGCATTAAGAGTACTATAATCAACTTCTAAAGAATCCCCTAATCCACCAAAGTGAACTATATACATCCAATGTCTTTAGGCTTTAACCAAAACCAAATCCAAAAAGGTTAGTACAAGGTCAAATAATCCAGAAAAGGATAACCCATTAAAAAGAAAATCTATGCTTAATCTCCAAAATTTGTCCAACAAAACCCAAAGTTCAACGAGGACCATCCGATAAACAATTGTTACATAAAATTCATCAAAGTAAACCAATATAATATTGAAACCCAAATATTTGAAGGATTTAGTCACATAGTCTTCCATGTTAAATCGTAACATTTATCTCCAAACAACATCAGTAGCTCCTAAAGTCTCGTATTGAAAAGTAATTAACCTAATCACATATCCTCCATGATAGGTTAATCATTTTCATAAATAACCCAAAATCAACTTACTATTAATTCATAAAATCCTATAACTAAAAAGAATCAGTCAAACTAACCAGGGACTTCACGTAGTCCAGTGGTAGGCGATAAATACCAGTCGCACTTTGGTTGTGGGTTCGATTCCCGCAGCTTTGTCCAACGAGATGGGTTGTCACACGGTCTGCATGTTGTCCTTTTTCCAAAACTATATAATTCTTAAATCATTCCCCAAAAAGAGATAAAATCATCAAAAATGATCATAACATATTTTAACCTCAAGTTTATCTCATGCCTTTCATTTTCCAGCATACCATATAATAACCCATAATTACCTCAAAAGTAAGGATCATATATACTCTAATGGTTACCTTTATAATTATTACCTGAACATCCACATCGATTGGTCATCTCGTACATGATGCATTACAGAACATACCAAGGTTCAAGTGGTTGATCATGACTCCTTGATATTTGGTTTAGAACAACCACGAGTTTCCTCATTAAATCCTCCATTTTATCTAGTATCTTAATTGGAGAACCACCACAGTTTCCTTCAAACCTGTTGTCTCTTTGGTTCCTGCTAGATCCATCCATTCACTAAAAACAGAAATGTCAGTGTGAGTATATAAAAAAAACCATCATGTACTAATGAGGAAGGTAAACACTAAGATATACTTACTCATTCACTTTATCTAAAAGTAGGTCTCTTTCTGAAATCCTAACCATTATGGTAATGTCACTTATGCTTAAAGAATACACTAACCTCTAAAGTTATATAAACCAACCTTTGATACCAACTATAAGGCCCTATCCTTAATCCTTACTTAATCTTGAGTTATTACAAGATTACACATTGAGGATCTTTATAGGTTTATAGTTTTAGAGAATTAGATCATGAAACTTCCTTTACATTCCATATTTAAACAAAGTGGTTACATAAAAGACAATATTTATTCTTCACATCAATGGAAACATTTTTAAAATAAAACCCAGATTCTTTCTTGACACATCCTTGACACTATCATCACATCATATACCTTTCCCTTGACCTGTGAAAAACATTTCAAAAACTTGGGATGAGCATAAAAAGCTCAGTAAGGGTTATAAAAATATGGAATGGAAACATGAGATCATAAATACATAAGAATGAAATAATAATTTACCCATAAAACATAGGCACTTTAACATACATCATCCAACCATGAATAAATCATAGAAATCATAAGACATAAAGGTAACTTGAGGCATTCATAACATTCTTACGTAGGGAGTAACCCTCTTGGTTACGTTTGGAATACCCATCACAATATATTCCCTAAATCTCTTCGGAGAAACCTTAACGTTTTACTCATTCACGTTACCAAATGCATTGGATAGCTATATAGGGATCACCCACCCTTATTTTATCACGGAACAACCTATCTTCATAATAATGCCCAAGAACCTCAACATAATCGTATCACATAAAACATGCATAAAGGAAACATAACATTTCCACCTTTCAATCACAAGACATCAATACAACACATTGATATAAAAATATTCTGAAAACCATTTTCAATACCAAAATAAAAGAAAAGTAAAACATGGTATTTATTTTTCTTTCAAAAAAGGTATGGCTTGTAGAGGAAACCGAAACTCAAATAATGGTCACGGCGGCGGAGAAGTCGTTGTCACCGTATACGTACGACAAAAACATTCCCTTTTTTCTTTTAGTAAACGTTTCATATCAAAAAGATTCCTTTTGAATAAACATAAAATTCAAAGGGGTTTATACACCATATAAAAGAAGGTTTTGTATAAAACAAAATATGCCTCAATGAAAGGAGATTGAGACGAAGTCCCATACAAAGACGATATCCTTGGATTAAGGAATAAATCAATTGAATAATTATGTGTGACAAATGAATACACCAAATATAAGTGGATATTAAGTGTAAAATAATCAAAGGTCATTCACACATATTCAAAAGATGACATATTCAATAACTACATGTTGAACCCAATGAAATCGAAATTGGGTTAAGAAGTTCCCTTGACACCCTAACGGCGTCACATCAAAATGAGTTGATGAGAGATAAAAAAAAGTGTATCTCATCACATGGACATAAAATTTACATCAATAAGGATATATGAGAACATATCCCAACATAAAAATATGTAATTTAAAGGACCCAACGAAATAAGTCTTTTAAAAAGAGGAGGGTGAATGGTTCCCTAACTGACATGGGTATCATTCGAAACATACACCTCGTGAAAGAAGGACAATACAACATTGATGTAAATACTCATAAAAGAAAGTATATTACACAATGAATAAAATAATCGTCAGTACATAAACCACTCAATTTAAATTGTGGCAAATGTAGCATAAATATCATGGGAATAAAACTGAGATGAAAAATCTTTTACGAAAACTCGGCAGCCTAACGGCGCCACGTAAAACTTCCAAAATGGATTGATGAGTGAGAATAGGGTCTCTCATCACATGAACATAAAAATTACAGTAAGATTAATATAAAAGAACATCCCAATAACAAGAAAGATGAGCTTTAAAGGGAATGACATAAAATAGTGTACTTAAAAAGAAAGAGTGGAGTAGGATCCCTTACCTCGGGTCCGACTTGACTCGATCGTTCTTTAACGTCCTTAAAATCGGGTAACTCCCTTTGGTCTGAGATCAAAGGCTTCCTTGGGAAGACTTCTGCCCAAAGTTAGGCTTCAAGGAGTAAGAGAGGGAAGTGGAGTGACAAAATGGGAAGAGGTTGGCCGAGCAAAAGGCTTTGGGAGTGTGGGAATGGAGGTAGAGATGTGGGCCTTTTATAAGAGGAGAGGAGGGGCACTCTTGGAAGGTAAAGAAAAGTCACTTTATTTTAAAATGGTATTCGGATTTAAGAGGTCCCAAATTGATTTGTTTCTAGGATAAGGTGATAAGGGTTCGAAATCCACTCATCCAATAGGTTTTGGACATGTGTAGGTCTTAGATATTACATTATCTTTCCATTTTATTTAAATCGTTAAATAATGAGGTCATCACTGCATCATCATGATGTCATAAATAATTTAATTTATTTAATGTAAAAAAATTATAAAAAAATACTATGATGTAGTAAATCGTTTTAGATTTCCAATGAATATTTATAGTCAAAAATCTGAGTTTTATAACCCCATGTAAAAATTGTTTTAGTAAAACATTTCATGTTTGTCTCATTTTTACTTTAACTTTAAATAAAAAGATATTAATGTCATTTTCCAACCAATGTGGCTTCATGGGGTCCCCAAGTTGACCCATGGGTTTTCATGGTTGGACATGACATATCCAATGAGGTTAGGACATGTGTCATGTTCATTTCATATTATTAAAACATTATTTTTACCTTAAACTACACTAATTACCTCTAATTGCGATTAAAAACATAATAAGTTACTATTCACCAAAAAATTATTTTTATCCCATTGAACCACATTTTACTTATTAATGACAACCATGTATGTCAGATTTTTGAAATTCAAAACACAAAGATGGAAGATTTTCATTTAAACAGAAAAATCAGTTTTTATAAGTACCACTTAGTGGTTTCACTATTCATCAAAAATTGAAGTTTTTCAGAAAAATACCAAACATTCACCCTAAGCTATATTTGATATTCCGAATTCAAAAATGAAGTCAATTTTACAAAATTCAAAATATATAAGTCACATTAATTAATTTAATAATTAATTCCCGCTGTCAGAGCAAATAGCGTGTTTTTATGAAACAATAAGTATCAAAAGATTGACAGTAGTTTAAGTCTGATTTCAAAGTGAAATTAATTCCAACGACCACTATTGTATTTAATGGTAAAAATATATTCTAATTTCACTTTAAAACCAATTCAAAATATAATCTAATCATATAAATAAATCAGATTAAAAAGAGGTTTTGAATTAAAATACAACATTTTACACTATTCATTAAAAAAATGAACTTTATCAGAAAGATACCAAAAATTTACACAAAGTAAATTTTGATGTCCCAATTATTAAGAAGAGTTTTATTTGGTCCAGAAGGATGTATAAGAGTGAACAAATCTATATTTTCTGACAGTTCTCTATCAAAAAGAAATAAGTGAACCTTTAGTGAAAACTAGGGCATATACTCCTAAAATTGAATTCTTTCCGTATTTTATGCCTTTATCTTTTATTGGATAAATGTGAAAACATTTAAAAACATATATAATCATATTTTAGTTATTTATATCCATTCCCACCAATACAACAGCTACTTTTTGACTACCATTTTAGAAAATATTATTTTATTATTAGAGTGCAACGTAAGATTCCTAAGAAACTCGTTGTTGCGTGTTGGGTACGCCATTGACCATAGCGTCCCCTTTAAAGTCATATTAATATTTTATTCACAAATATGGATAAATATGAAAAGTAAATATTCTTTATTTACCTGGGGTGTTACAGTAATATCATATATAATTTAAACAACTCCAACATTTATACATCCCACATATGGTATGAATGAGTCATATCACATTGAGAGGGTGGCAGTCCGCATTTTCTAAAATAAAATTATCACATTTACTCATAATGGAAACCATAATGATATGATATAAATTAAAAACACATAATCATAAAGAAAACATAACATAATATATATCCTTTATAAATATAGTTCCATCATAATGGCCATCATAAGAGGTGGTAAGAGATAATTGAACAATCATCATTTTGTGATGCGTTAGTTTTCCATCCATAGAAACTATATTTTCTTTATCCATTAGATGTAGATGTGTGTAAGTGTAGTTTTAATCCTTCTAATTACAATATCCTTGTATATTTACAACACTGGGGTCTTTAGAAAAGAATAAAATTTAAGAGAAATTGTTACCGTTAGTTCGGGTAACTCCCTTTGGTTCAAACCAAAAGGGCTTCTTAATGTGTCTTCTGCATAAGGTAATGCTTCTTAGAGGAAGATAGGGAACATGATTGCTTATTTTGGAAGGGGTGAATGAGACATTGGGCTTGAGTGTTGTGTTGAATGGGTTAGATGTTATGGCTTTTTATAAGAGGGGGGAGAGGGTCTTTAGTAATGTGTGAAAATACGATTTTATTATATAATGATTTTTGGTTTCTAAAGGTATAAAACCCATTAAGGTCAATGCTAAGATTAATCATGGTAGAAATAACTTCATCCAATAAAAATTGTCCATGTTTTGGATGTTAATTTAATATTTATAATCTTATTTATTTAAATCATTTATTAATGAGTTAAATACTGCATCATTTTTGTGTTATAAATAATTATATTTATTTTATTTGTAAAAATTATAAAAATAATACCATGATTTAGGAAATATTAGTTTTCATTCCAATGAATTTTTATAGTCGAATGTTTACCTCATATAACATTATGTAAAAATTAATTTACTAAAAAATACTTTTTGGGTCATTTTTTGTCATTACTATAAATTAATTAATCGAAAGAGTCATTATCAGTCTTTTGTGGCTCCATGGGGTCCCAAAATAGTCCCAAAGATGCCCATGGTCGGCCAAGACTCATTCAATAAGTTTAAGATAATTTTTATGGTAAATCTTTACAATTATAATATACTTTTTACCGTGATTTCCCCTATTTACTTTTAACAACGGTAAATAAAAGTCAAAAGTTAATATTCAACAAAAATATATTTTTATCTTGTTGAACCTCATTTTAAGTACTAATAACAACCATGTATGTCGTATTTTCAAAATTCAATTCACAGAAGTAGTAAAATTTAATTTTAATGATAAATTCAATTTTTAACTATTACTTAGTGGTTTCAATATTCATCAAAAATTGATGTTTTTCAGAAAAATAATAAAACCTCAGCCTAAGATAAATTTCATATTAAAAATTCAAAAATTATGTCTATTTTCAAAAATTCAAAACATATAAGTTTCATTAGTTAATTTAAAATTAATTCACATTTTCAAAACATATAGTGTGTTTTTAAGAAACAATGTCTATTAAAAGATTGACACTTGTTTATGCCCAATTTCAATGTGAAATTTCATCCAATGACCAGAATTGGATTAAATGGTAAAACTATAATCTAATTACACTTTAAAACCATTTATAAAGATAATCTAACCACAAAATAATTAATATTAAAATGCAGTTTTGAATTAAAATACAGTATTTTTCACTATTCATTAAAAAATAAATTTTATTAGAAAATTGTCAAATATTATCCAAAGTAAATTGTGATGTCCTGATTCTAAGCATGAATTTTATTTTTCCAAATAGAACATATTAAAGTGACCAAATGTAGATTTCAATACGGTTCTCTATCAAAAGGCGATAAATCAACATTTTAAAGTATATTATTCTTATATTCAGATTCATTCCTATTTTAAGCCTCTAAAATATATTCAGAAAATTTAAAAACACTTAACAAACATGTATAATCATTTTGTAGTTATTTTTATTTATTCCATACATTACAATGACTATGCATTAACTACCATTTAAAATAATAATATTATATTATTATTTTTCAGTACAAATCAACATTGTATGCAACATAAGATTTCCAAGAAACATGTTGATTCGTATCGGGTATACATCAATCCTATCATCCCATTTAAAATAAAATTAATAATTAATTTACAAATATTTATAAATTTGTAATTTTCATATTCTTTATTTAGTTGGGATGTTACATCCATCCCCCCTTTGTAAAATTGCGTCCTCGAAATTTTAAAATTTTAATCAGAATCTTCATAAGTCCCACATTGTAAAAAGAGTCAATAAGTCAATCACATTAAAAATATATGAATAGAAATACAAAGGTTACTCAAGACAAAAATACTTGGATTCAATGAAAACATGGATATTGAAGATAAAACAAACAATCAAGTTATGATAGAGAGTGATAGAAAACAAGATAAGGTGAAATTTAACCACCCGAAAATGACAAATTTGTGATGGGTTAAACAGTCTTTGATTCTCTAGTAGGAAAATTTAATAGACCACATTTTTGTTTTAAGTTACTTTTCATTAAGGAATCTAATTATTAGCTTAACTAAAAACATAAGGAACCATACTTACTTGTCATGTAGACTTTCATCCTTTATAATATTTCTAACACAAACCCATATTTTATGGAAATGATGAGTATTTAGGATGACTTGTTCACATTAAAATCTCTATAATCATCATCTAGAGAATCACAAAATCCACAAAAGATAAAATATATTTTTACCATGTCTTTATACATTATCAAAAACCAAAATGGTAAGTAGAAGATGTGACAATTACCAAAAAGGGCAATCTTTTTCAAAAAGAAAAACTACTCTTAATCTCCAAAAATTGTCAAACAATACCCAAATATCAATAGATACCATTCAATAAACATATATCCATAAATCTTATAAAAGTAATCAAAACAAATATTGAAACCCAAGTCTCATAATGATTTAATCACATAGTTTTCATGATGAATCTTAACATTTATCTCTAAATATAACCAGTTACTCTTAAAGTCTCATATTGAAAAGTAATTAAACTAATATCATATTAGCCATGATAAGTTAATCATGTACATAGATAACCCAAAATCAACTAATTATTGATTCATAAAATCATGTAACAAAAATATGTAGTCATAATGACCAGGGAGTTCACATAGTCCAGTGGTAGGTGATTAAACTTTGTCGCACTTTGGATGTGGGTTCAATTCCCACAACATTATCTAACGCGATGAGTTGTCACATGGTCTCCGTGTATTTACTTTTTTGAAATCAAGATAATTTCATAACATTACAAAAAAAGATAAATTCATCAAAAATAACCATAACATATTTTAACCGAAATGGTTATCTAATAACTTTCATTTTTCCTCCCAAAATGTATTAACCTATAATTTCTTCAAATTCAAGGACCATATAAACCCAAATGGTTCTTTATAACTATATCCACAATAGAAAACATAATTATTCCTTGATTAAACTTTTCATATATCAAAATTCAGGGTTACACATATTATAAAAAGTCTTTTAATAGAATCCCATTATCAAAAGAGCCTTAATACATTTAATCCTTTCACCATCTTGTAATCTACCATAACAATTGAATCCATTATTTGTTGACTTCATACACATTAGACATTCTTCATGATCCATTAACCATTCCATTCCACATTATTATAATATAATTCTTTCCAAATAACTAAATTATTAATCATATCCTAAGAATAAACAATTCCAAAACATCAGCTAAGAAATAATAGATACCTTTCATTGGTCATTTTCAGTTTCATCATCCTCAATTGGAATGTAATTAGTTATTAGTAATCATATATTTGTATGATCTTGGTGATCCTCGTCACAAACATTCTTTGTACGACTTCTGTTTGTATAATGACCGTGCACAAAACATTTAAAACATTCAATTAATCCCTTAGAAATAATTTCTTTCCCTTTCCTAGAGTCAACTGGATGCATGCTTTTTTCATGGAAGGTTCATGATTTATGACCTTTACTTCTACATTTATATCATCTTCCCATCCCTTTGAATCATTTTCCTATGTGTTTCAATACACATCCATGAAACAAAAGTTTTTTAATATACTTATATTTATGATTATTATCTGAAATTCCTTGGGGATTTGATTCTCACATAAACTCTGCCTTATAGAAATCACCAAGGTGCAGGTGGTCAATCATGACTCTAGATAGTTGGTTGAGAATAACCAAAAGAGTTTTCATTGCAACTCCAATTTCATTCAGTTGCCCACTTAGAAAACCGTCACAGTTTTCATCATATCCAATGTTACTTTGGTTCTTGCAAGATCCCGTAATTTACTAAATCCAAAATGGTCAGTGTGATTATATAAGTAAAATCATCAAATAATAACTTATGAAGCAGTTAAATACAAAGATATGATTATTCTTGTTATCTTAATCTCATTCAATTTCTCTGAAATAAATACAAATCATTCTAAAATCCTAACCATTATGGTAATGTCACTTATGCATAAAAAAATACCCTAACCACTAAAGTTATCTAAACCGACCTCTAATACCAACTATAAGGAAATGGCCTTAAACATTACATAACATCGAATTAAATGAATAATTCACATTGAGGATCATTTATGGATTAGATTTTTAGAGAATTAGGCCATAACTATTACATAAAAATAGAATATTTCATGCAGATTGTACTACCCAGTATCCATTTTTCATAAAATAAAAACTCTTGAAAAAAGAGACATGTCTAGTTCCATGTTTTAGAGAACATGAATTTTCCTTGATCTCATCCTTCACCATATTCATCATTATGTCATTGAGAAACAATTGAAAACATGGGACGAGAATAAAAAGCTCAGCAAGGGTTATAAAATAATTTAAAGAGACATTAGCCCATCAATAAATACAACTCAATGAAACCATACTTTTCAATCATAACATACCTCATTAAATAATATGATTTTTTAATAACATACAGAAATAATAAATTGTAATGTTAACATATGGAATTTATATCATACATACAAAATATTTATCACAACATCATATGGATTCACATTTGGAATACCCATAACTGTATATTCCCTAAATCTCTTAGGTGAAACGTTAACATTTACCTCCTTCACATCACCCAATGCATTAGAGAGCTATCATGGACTCACCCGCCCTAGGCTTATCATAGAACCACCGATATATGATAAAAATGCTGAATAACCATAACATAATCATAACACATAACACAAACATAATGAAAAGATAACATTTCCACATTTCAATCACAATATATCAATTCAAGATATTTATATAAACAATGATTTATCAATCCATTTTTGAAACCATTTAAAACATTTAATATATTGATTTTTTAATCAATGTGTCCCCTGCCACTATGAAACTTTTAAATAAATTATCATTAGAAAATATAAATGTCCATATAAATAAATTCATAATTTTTTTTAAAACACCTACATTAATGATAAATATTTAGAAGAATAAATATTTAAAACATTTTTAATGATATTTTAGTAAAATATTTTTAAACAAAATGAGGTAATCTTGAATACAAATAATAAAAGAATATCATTGAATTATAACATTATAATATCATGAAAAAAATGAGGTTCATGATGTAATATTTAAAAGGGTAGTATATACACTATATAAATGTTAATTGGTGCTTAATGATAATGAATTCTTAATTGAAAGTAAATTGAGATGAAATCTCTTATAAAAAATTTATATCCTTAGATTATGGATAAATAAATTAAATAATAATGTGTGAAAAATATAAATACACTCAACATGATTTTATATTCTGTGTAAATATATCATAGGACATTCCTAAATGTTCTTTTTAAGACAAAACCAATGACTTGGATGTTTAACTCAATGATTGGAAATTCAGTTAAAATTACACTTATCAAGTTCATATTGTCTACTTGATAAATTATAAATTGAGCGATTATGTTTATGAAAATAGCATTTCGAACCAGGTACAGAAATTTTGAGTTTACATTAATGCCTTTTGGATTGACTAATGAAGCCTTTTTCTTCCTGGATCCAGTGAATAGAGTATTAAAGTTATATCTTGTTGAAATTGTCGTGATATTTATTGATCACATCTTGGTATACTCAAAAATCTATTATGATCATGAAAATCACTTGCACACAATTCAAAAAATCCTCATATGAAATGAATTATATGGGATGTATATTAAGTTTGAATTCTGGTTTCAAGAGATTTATTTTCTTGTCCATATTGTCACTAAGGATGGAATCTCTTTTGATCTTTCAATGACCAGGGCAATCCATGAATGGCCAGCATCGACGATTTAACCGAGGTATGTAAATTTATTGGTTTAACAGGTTATTATCAATGTATCGCCTAGAAAATTTCTGGGTTGCCTAATCCATTAACCGAGCTCACATGGAAAGGGGTTAAATTTGTTTTGAAAAAATAGTTTGAAGAATGTTTTGATGAATTGAATAGAAGATTATTTAGTTCTCCTATATTGACTCTAACATCAGGTAATGTGGGATTGTTATTTATAGTGATGCTTCAATGAAAGGTCTAGGGTGTGACCTTATGTAGAATGATAGAGTGGTTTCCTATGCAACACGATATCTAAAAATTCATGAGATAAATTATCCTACTCATTATCTTGAGTTATCAGCTATAATCTCTACTCTGAAGATATGGAGACACTATCTCTATGGTTAAAAATGTGAGATATATACTGATCACAAGAGTTTTAAATATGTTTTCTCACAAAAAGAACTCAACTTGAGGAAAAGGAGATTGCTTGAACTACTCTTGGATTATGAATGCACAATACACTACCAATTGGGGAAGTCAAATAAAGTGGATGATGCTTTGGTAAAATATGATCATGGAGTTTTGAACAATATGAGAGTTGAATGGGATCCTATTTTAAAGGATCTTGTAAATTTGGATATGTGAATAACCATGGAAGGTAAAACATCAATACATTTTCAAATGGTTTCCAAACCATGTTTTCTAGAATGGATAAAAATATATTAGACTGATGATGAAGAGCTATAAAAGAAGATTAAATCTATAAATAGTTGGAGATTGAGTGAATTTTTTTATGAAAATGAAATTTAGAAATTTTGGAAGAGACTTTGTGTTCCCGATATACCTGATCTAAAAATAGAATTGTTGGATGATGCTCATAGCTCCAATTTCTCTATAAACCATGGAAGCACCAAGATGTACAGAGATTTTAAATAACATTTTTGGTGCGACAACATGAATTGGGAGAGTTTTTATTTTGTGTCATGTTGTATGGTTTGTGAACTAGTGAAAGCTGGAAGGAAAATATCCATGAAGTGTCATGCATCCTCTTCCCATACATGAGTGGAAATGGGATAATATTACGATGGACATTGTCATGGGGCTACCAACGAATCCAATAAGGAATGATGCAATATGGTTAATTAATGATCATCTTACCAATTCAGCACATTTTATTGCTATAAGAGAATATTTAGAACTTGAACATATATCATGAATATTTATTAATGATGTTGTAAGACTTCATGGAGTAACCGTATCGATTGTTTCAGATAGTGATCCCCATTTTACATCAGGATTCATGAGATGTCTTCTGAAATCCTTGGATACAGAACTTCATTTTAGAACTTCTTACCACCCTCAAATTGATGGATAATCAGAATGAACTATTGACACCTTAGAATACATGTTGAGATCTTCCTCACTTGACTTTCAAGTTATGTGAGATCAATATTTACAACTAGTAGTTTTTTTCCTATAACAATAGTTTCTATTCAAGTATTCAGATGGCTCATTATGAACTGTTATACAGAAAGAGATGTCTCATAACAACATGTTGGGATGATGTTGGCGAAAGAAAACTCATCGGCCCAGAACTTGTTGAGGAAACAATGGAGAAAGTGAATATTTTCGAAACTCGCATCAATGCATCCAAAGGTAGGCTAATGAGCTATGTCGATAACCAAAAAAAGGATTTGGAATTTCAAGTAGAAGACCATGTTTTCTGAAATTTAATACCATGGAAGGGAGTTATTCGTTTTGGTAAAAAGGGTAAATTGAGTCCTAAGTACATCATTTCTATTGAAATTCTAGAACGAATTGGAGTTGTAACTTATCGGTTGGCAATGCCACCAAGTTTCTCTAAATTTCATGAAGTGTTCCACGTATTATTGTTTAGAAAATACATGTCTAACCCAACGCATTTACACACCTATGATGAAATTGAACTGGGACCTGATCTTTCTAATTGTGAAGATACTGCCAAAAGTATTGATACCAGAGATCGGGTGCTGAAAAACCGGACGACTCGTCTGGTAAATAATTTATAGAGAAACCATAAGATAGAAGAGGCAACATGGGAAACCAAGGAACTAATGATGAAAAACCACTAGAATAATTTTAGGTAGTTATATTAATGAAATTTGGAGGAAAAAATTATATTATAAAGGGCAGAATGTAACACCCCAAGCATTCATGGTATGTTTCCCTTTAATAATACAGTAACTGGTGTTGTACGCAACATAGAGTTCTAACACACCACGGCCAATGAAATTAGCCTTTATGAATAATAATACCCACCTTTAGTAATTTTATAAATTTTAAATTTCAAAATGGGGCTCCTTTTTTGGATATGGAATATAAATATTTTAGTTGGGGGATTTTTTTTTCTGAAAACATTCAATTTTTTATGCATAGTGAAAAACACAGTGTTATTCGTTAAAATTGAACTTTTATTTAAATAATTATTTGTATTATTAAATTTATTTTAGGAGATAATAGATAAATAATACATATATATGTTCAATGTAATTCCTTGGTGTCATTTTATAAAAAGTTTAGATATATAAAAATTTTATTAAACTTTTTACCGTCTTTTACACACCTCATTGGAGCATTTGTAAATATGCATAAAACCTAATTTTTCTTCTTCTTTGAGTCGATTTTCAAAAATCCAAGAGACATAGCTGATATTAGTAAGAAAAACTTTGTTTAATCAGATGAAAATAATTTTTAGTGAATAGTAACATTTGAATTTCATTTACCACGGTTAAAAGTAAATAGGGTAATTAAGGATAAAAATGATATCATAATTACCAAAACATGTATCCTAAATATATTGGATAAATATAATTTGACCAAAAACAACAATTGGAATAATATAATATCCCCTTTGGTCCACATGTTTTAGATTAGGACATTTATTAATATTTTATTTAAAAAAGAGTTAAAAAAGTTAAATTCAATGTTTAATAACTAAACCATTTTTAATATAGGGTTACACACAATATAAATAAATATATAAATACTCTTTAGAAAACTAAAAATATTTCCTACATAATGTTATTTTATTTTTAATTTTTAGACATTAAATATTTTAATTTATTTATAGGACAACGATGATGTTGTAATTACCTTATTAATGAAATATCAAAATAATTGATATTATAAATATCCAAATAAATGTAAATTAATACTTTTGATGAATTAAAATAATTTTATATGTTAATATGAAATGTTTAGGTCGGATAAATAAATTTCATTTGAATTGATAATGTTTTTATGGATTTAAAAAAAAAATAAAATACTAAATAGTGTCAAAAATGACATAATTGAGAATTTAAAACAAAATCTATATTATTAATTGATATAATATTCCTAAAAATAAATGGATCATGAAATGGAAAGATATAAGGTTATTTATTTTAAAAATGAACCACATGAGGTTCACTTGACATTTTATAGTGTGTTTTTTAACCATATAATATAAAAGTACAGAGAGACATTTAAATGTAAAACTATTTAACTAAAGTTAAATATAAAGGATAAAGTTAATATGATGAACTAAACCTATATAAAACCTATTTATTGAGAGTTTTTCCACCCATACCTACTTTACCCTATAAATAATTTATTTTGGAGCAATCATAAATGAATATTAATTTATTATAAAATAATTTTCAAGCATTTTCAAAAGTGACCCCCACCTCTCTTATAAAAGGGAACATCTCATTCTCTTAATATCACACAAAAAAAGCCATTTCGATAGGCCAAACCCTACCCAAATATCCTCCGAATATTCTTCTATTAATCATAGAGGTATTAATTTGGTCAGAAATCCATCCAATAGAGCCCTTTTGATCAAATCAAAAGGTAGAACACGAAGAAGAGGTAAATATTTCATCACCTCATTCATGTTCATTTCTTCTTCCACTTCATATTTATTAGTTGTTACCATTCTAAAATAATAAATCCAATATATTCTATATATTGTGATGTCATAATAATAATGGTACAATCAATTTAATTATTATATCCATCATATGAATGAAAAGTCACCATATGTGCCTACGTAAGACTTACCGTCTCCACGTCGTGGTGTAGTTTGTTATTCAAACACTTCCTTATTTTTATTTGTATAATAATTAGAATAAAAAATTTAAATAACAAAATAACATATTAATGATTATGTATATATTATATTCCATCCAATTACATACTATATCACCATCAATATAATGATATTGTGGCTCGCGCGTACTTATAGATTACCGTCTCCTCAAATGCGATGAGATTTATTCCCCATCACAATCATTCAAGAATAATTTTCCTTTTATGATTAAAAATAATCTTTATGAACATAATATAATTATTTATATGAATCAAAAACATCCTATCCATAACATTCATGGCTTACATATCCATGCATATAACAGCAAATGATTTAGTTAACATCCAAAATGATGATACTACAAAAATATTATTAATAATGAAATATAAAAAAAATCATATATGATATCATATTTATGTATATAGTTATTGAATGATTTAATAACAATTATTTAACTATTATAAAGGAGGTTAACATACCATAGACTAAGGAAATGTATAATGTATGGGTTAATTTCACAATATATTTATTCTCTGAGGTTCTTTTTACGTATTTCTCTACTAGGACCTCTTTATCATCCACATCCGTGTTTTCTTAAAAATGTATTTCATAATAGTTTTACTATTTTCTAGATAATCAGTTAAAGTAATGTATACCCTTATTTAACCTTATATGTTTTGAAAGGAATCATTCTATCATTTTCCAATTAAGGTACATTAGTACCCTTTCAACAAAACTAAGGTTAGAATGTTTTATTAACCTATACGGCTGGTACATCTATTTTCTACCATTATAACATCATTGAAGCATCCCTTACATGATTAAAAGAAATTTTTTTAAAAAAATCTTTTATAATTATATGACTTTTATATGATTTCAAAATAGAAAGAGACATTTCACTAAAATATGTTTTAATTTTAACTATGTAAACATCATTTTGATGAATTTTATACTTATTTCAAGTTGATTTAATATGATACAAATCATCCATAATGTATAGAAGGTTTTGTTATATGTTTGACTGTGGATGTGCTATTTTTATACTATTCATGGTTTGTGCATAATGTATTGAAATTTTTTATGCTAGTTTTAATAAGAATAATTATGTGATGATTAAATCTTTTCATATGATGAAAGCATTGGACTTTGTTATTGATGGGTGGAGACCGCTAAAGCTCCATGATACATCTGTAGGTTTCATGAGACAAACTAGTGTCTTGGAACAAGGCCTTGACAAAATCTTATTTGTATTCTTGGCACATGACATTTACTATGTGGTTATGATATCTGACATTATGCATTCCGTCATTTTAAAATTGGCTATTGATATTGAATGTGATTATTCAACTAATAAAATATCCACTTAAATAATAAATGGAATTATTTGATTTATATATCCATTATTATACAAAAGTTTATGTTTTAAATTATTTTTTTAAGTCATATACATTTCATTAAATGGTTATACTTATTTATGATAGTTTCTACAATATTGTTATCCTTACTGAGCATCTAATCTCACCCCTTCATATGTTTTATTTTTGATAGGATGTAAAGAATTATATTATAAATGACCATTAGGGATAGTCTAAAGGATATGAATGTGGTCCATGGAGACAATATTGTTGTTGTTTATCATTTTATAATGTAATTTAAAACTTATGAATCTATCTAGTACTTCCAAGGCTACTAAACTGATTGGTCTTTCTGGATTTGATCCCTTGTGATCATGACAATGTTATGTAATAATGCATTGACTCTAGGTAACTGTGGTTGGGGCATTACAAAATTAGTGATCGTATTTCCCTATTTTCCAGGGTGTTGGTCCACCACACTCATTGTACAAATATATACGGTACTCCACTATCACACTTGGGTTCAAGTACTCTATCTATAGAGATGGCACTCCCATGTTATACCTGGGTGGGGGTCCTCCACACATATTATATAGATGCAGAGTGTAATAAAACTAAAAATATAGGGCATTGCTCCTATTCTAGGAAATTGTACTCCTTGACTATCTGATATTGGGGGAAGTGTTGGTCCTCTACTCGGTTAATTTTAATTTGATGTTTGAGTAGATGGGCATCATTGATAAATTTTTTGAATTATTGGATAGTATTATTCTTAGGATGATAGATTATATAGAGATCTACATTATCACTTATTTGGGATTCTTTTAATGATTAAATATATCAATCCTTATTCTATATCCCCAACATGGATTTGGAAAATCTCCTTCATGGAGAGTTGAAGACATGTGTTGGATTCTATGTGTTTTCCTTGTTTAAGTTATTGTAGTTTTATGATTCTACTATCCTACTAAAGGTGGAAGACTTTCAACAAGTGGTTCATCTACTCACTATGTCAAGAACCATAGGTTTATTTAAGGATACATTCACTATTTTTTTGGTTGAGTTTTACTCTTCTAATATACCATGTGCAATCTGATGTTTTTCTCTTCTATTGTATCTCTTACTTCCCAGCTTCATCTTTAGGGGTGTCTTAATAAGTATGTTTATACTCACACTTCATCAGATTTCTATACACATTTCATGTCCTATGAAGATAACATACATTCCGGTGATGACTATGGAGTTTTTTAGGGATATGTGGTGTTTTTAATCGGTATAGTGGTCCTAGATTTGGGTTCATGAGTTCAGATCTCTGTCAATTTTTTACATTTCAATTTTTTCATGATTGGAAATATATATAGTTGGGATTTATTTTTACTCTCTACATCCATTTTATACTAACATATATTGGTACTTCCTATAGGGTCAAGAATGCATAACTTATTTTATAGAAGTGTTGCATCTTCTATTCAATCCTTCTACAGCTTTTCATTATGTTAGTTGCTTGTGTATGTATTAGTACATAAGAATATACATCTCTGAGTTAGTTATTTTTTCAGTGAATACCGCTACCCCTAGAGAATGGAGGTAGTCATCAAATAGTTCATGATCAATCCCGATCATGGTTTGGGACATGACATCATTCATGAGGATTATGATTTAAAATGTTTCAATATGGTATGATACACATGGAAATTTTTAAAAATTATTTTACAAAATAAATATATTAAAAATATTTCACTTTTATTTGATAAAATTATAATACCTTTGTTCAATAAACATTTTAATTTAATTTCCATTTGGTAATTCATGACTTTTTTTTAGTTAATAATACGATTTTACCACTCACTATTACACGAGATATTTTAGAATTTTTTTTTATGAAACCACAACATCATTTACTTATTTTGTTAGTGAACCTATATTTATCTAATTCATTTTATAAAAAAATTACATGTTTCATAACAACTTCAATTGGATATAGTAATTAAATTTTCAACCATTTTTACTTTTACTGATGTTTTCTCCAGAATCTTCTTATCTCATTCCAAACAAAGAAATTTTCTAGTCTTTTACTATGTTAATGGAATATTCTTTTTACCTCATATGGAATGTATGTATTTACCTATAAATATTTCATCAATTTATATTATTAATGTTGAAAAGGATAATTTTTAAACAAAATATTTCATAAAATCTATTTTAAAAGATAAATATTTTAAAAATGTTTATAAATATAAAATGGATATTTTACTCATGATGTATTTATAAAAACCTTTTATAATATTAAAATTAATCAATGAAAATGAATTATTTTTTACTCAAATTTTGATATGTTGTATTGATAACATGCATAATCTTTCTCTAGAGGGTTTGCAAATGATTTTTACAAGGGTAATATTGACATTATCTTCCATGATTATTTTTATTCCCCTTGAAAAAATTTATAACATATTATCATTTGACATTGATTTTTCTCTAAATATTGACATAATTTTCACGAATATCTTTATTAACTGAACAATATACCAATCTTCATACTGTTATTTTATTGAATGTTAATTTATTATCTGGTGAAACATTTATAAGTTAATATCATTTATTAAATATTGGTATTTGATAAGGCTTATTGTTTATTCAATATATTGAATTCTTTGGACAAGAATAATAAAAGTTTAGGAACATTTAGTGTATCCCATATGGGGTGGGGACCCAATAATTTTAGTCCATCTATGAATAAGAAGTCACATGAGATGAAATTAGTTTCAGGAAAACCCTTCATATTTGTTTCCATGCAGAATAGATGAGTATCTACCCATATTTTTAAATAGACAAAAGGAAATATAATAATAATAGATGATTTCATGTTCCTTTGGCATTAATTCTAATAATTAATCAATTCATTCAAATTTAATTTGTCATTATTTATCTGTGAGATTTTATAGAAACATATTAATGGTTCTATTGGATTCCAATATTATACATTAAATAGAATGTGTTTTCATTTTCATACAATTCTATATTTATGTTTCCATATATAATTATTTAAATGTAATGTGTTTAAATTTATTTACCCCAATATTTGATTATTCAAATTGATTTATTATTAATTTTACTATACATTATCTTTACCAGTCATTTGATATCACCCATATTTTCTTCCTTTCCCTGAGAATCTAGGAAGGGATATATGAATGATATGTACAGACATACTAGTTGGAATGATATTATACTTAAATGAAAAAAACATTTCTACTTATTGTATTCATTTGAAATAGAGAAATCACGTATTTATCTAGATTACCAAGACTAATAAACTCATAGATCTTTCCGGATACGATTACTTATAATCATGACAATATAATAGAAGTAGACAACATCTTTGAGATTCTGGGGACATTTCGTTATTGTTGGGCTAATTGTATGTTATTCAAATACCATGGAAACTAGATTTTGAAAACCTAGATCAATGAAAATTAAACAAAGGATGAATTTGAGGATAGTTATAGAATAAAATCATAGAATTTTGTTACAATGTATATTTTTGAGTCATTCTAGAAAAAAATACCATTATGGAATCTAAAAGGGGATCTGGTTCTATCATAGATATACATAGGAGTAACAACTCTGATAAGGTTTGTCGAGCATGACTTGGTATAATCTGGTAAATGTCAATGGGTCTTATTGCGCACCTGGTCTGACAATCAAGGGAGACACGAAAAAGATTAATAACATTTTATTTACAAACCAATATGAATGATTTCAATTGATATTGGCTGGCCATGATTAAACATATGGTCTTTCACATTGATGATATATTTTCATTATTTGAAATACTAAAAATAATATTTTCAATAAACTCTATACCATTTAAGGACCTATGTGTAATTAAATTGTTGATGTGTTTTCATATTGGTTTTATATTTAAAAAATTTATTAAAAATTTATTTAGTGATTAACATGACTTTATGTATGTCCATAATATTTATTTGGAAAATTATATCAATATAGTTCTTGACAATTCCAACATCTATACCTAGTGAAAACTGATCAAATCTGTAATTTCCATGGTACATGAACCCATGACCAATGTATGATAAGGTTTTCATGCCAACCCTTGTCTGAAGTAATTTTATGGTTAATATTTCATTGTTTTTAGTTGAATACTTTTATGAATATATAATAAAAATTAACTTATAGAATTTATTTTAATTTTTAGATATTAATGTATTATTTATATTGTTTTTGGAGAAAAGTTAGAGACAAATATTTATATTTTTCACTATTTCACATACCATATGATCCGTTAAAAATAATTTAGTGCATAAAAATTGATTTAAATGTAGGATATCTATTCCATGGAGTATTGTATGAATTATAATTTGATTGAAGAAATACGAAAATGTGGATATTTTAATTTGAAATTAAAACCAGTCATGAAAGTAAATTTCATTAGAATCAATGCTACTAAAGTAATTTCACAATACGAGGATAAATATATTTAAAAATGGGTATCCAAATACCATAATTTTTGTGAACCCATGGTCATTAATGTCATTACAAAATTATGGATTTGATTACATTAATGTTTTATTGATCATTATCTAGTCTCTGATTGTAGACCTCAATCATTTCTTATCATGGTTTACTCATTTAATCAATGTACGTATCATAACATACCAATAATGTTATTGTAATCTTTGTGGACATTTTGCATACCAGTATCTATTTTCTAGAGGATTTATTATGAACCTTTCTCAAGATGTGGGATTTCTAAAATTGGAAATATAAATCTATATATTACAATAATTGATATTAAATTTCAAGGATTCAGTTTAATTTTTGCTAGGAGTATGTAACAAACCAAAAATCTAATGTAGGATCATTTTAATATATAGATTGTATTAAACACTTCAACAAGCTTCTATAGGAATAAAATAATAAGTATTTATAATATATTTATTATTTTCAACATATTAAATGTATTTTATAGAAATAAATGGATGTGATGTTGGGTAAGATTTTATCTCACACAACAAACAGTTTCTATGATGTCTTGCGTTACATGCAAGGCTGAATCTCACCAAACATTAATGTATTATAAAAATTTAACTATTAAAATTAATAAGGTTTAAAAAAAGACTTTAAATTACCATTAATTAATTATAATAAATAAATTATGAAACTCTATACTTTATTGAAATATAAAATGAATTAATTTTTTACAAACTATTTAAAAATGAATATCAGAACCTGTTGAATATAAAGTGAATGTTTTTATAGAAAATTGTTTTTATGATCATAAAGATGTTTTACCATAATAAATAAAATTAATTAAAATTAATTATTGATATTAAGTTAATTTATTTACTATAAATTCAATATAATATGTTTTATATACATTCACAAAATTTTATAAACATTAAATGAGAACATACAAAATTTAATGCAAAAAATACTGTATTTTATTAAGGCAGTTTTAACACCTTTTAAAGAAAATACAATTTTAAATACATATTTCATCAATTTTATATATATTATATTCCTAAATAATAATACTATTTGAAATAGAGAAATAAAAATTATGTTAGAGTTATTTGTTTTTCTTTTTATGTGATGTTCCAATTTTTTATGAATAATAAAAAATACAGAATTGTAATTAATAACAGATATATAATATAGCTATTTATAATTTTAAATAATAAAATAATATTTTAGTATTGATTAATTAGATTAAATTTTATCTATTAATCCAATTTAGGTTATTGGAATTGATTTCAAATTGATATTCAATATAAATACACAACAATCTTCAGAACATTTTTACATTAAAAATATGCATTATTATCTCGTCTGTGGGATTAAATTTAATCTAAATCGTCCCAATTATTTAATTTGAATTTTGAAAAATTGATTACATATTTGTAATTTCAATTATATATAACTTATAATAAGTTATAATTATATTTTTACCAAAATAATTGAGAAATTAACTAATTTTAACTTCAATGATTAAGGTGAAATTCAGTTTAACAAGTGACAAAACAATATCAATAAAAAATCAATTGCCTAGAAACATATCTGAATGTTATTGTATATCCATATTTAAACCCAATACTCATGAGTATTTAATTTTTTTTATTATTTATGCAACATTGAATGGTAAAAATGTATGTGGAATTCCCTTTTCCAAAATTTATAGGAGTGCCACTCCTGCAGTCCAAAATATAATCCGCTCCTACCAATTCCTCAAAACCCCCAAGAAACATGGGATTGAACAATAGCATTCTAATTATAACTTAAAAAATAATACCATGATCCTAAAATTCTCAGATTGGTTAGAAATGCATCCAAAAATTCCCTTTGGTAAAAACCAAATTGAGTTACTCGATTAAGTGGTAACATCTTTTCTCAAGTTTAATAGTTTAATATCCATTATTCACACCCTATATATCATTATTAAATTAATATATAAGAAAAATAATTATAAATATATATTGATAATTCAATGTTATGTTTTTGAACTACAGATACACACACTTCAATCTAATGGTTAATGAAATTAATGTTTATGTGTATGGTGAATTTCCTCCTCATGAAATCCGGTTGTTCTTTTTTCATTTACAACCATTCAGGGTTGGAAATTATAATGGAAAATAAATCTATATATGTGTTTTTTAATGTTATATGGTTTTTATTCTTCTTTAATTTGTTTTTATAACATATCATTATGAATTCTATTTTCTATTAATATAATAACATCATTTGTGGATGTGTTGTTCACATCATCCTAAATGTGTTGAAATTTAATCACATGATAAATAGATTGTATAGAATATAGTTTTAATTAATAATTTTTGACATAAAACATACTACACTATATTTATCTCATAAATACTTTTGATTAAATATAATATATCTCATTTCATAAATACCATTTTACACACTAAAATGTTATAATTCCAACAGTGGATTTGGGGACTACAACCTCCTAAAAACAATGTGATTCATTTTACATATCCAGAATAATATATATAGGAATAAATAATTAAATTAAATATATTTTATGTTATAATTATAATTCTTAAAATATATGGTGTTACTTACCTTCTTTCCATAACGATCAAAATAATTGGGGACATTAATCATGCATATGTACGACTTTCCATCTCCATGTTTGTAACACTGGATCTTTTTTCACATCGATATTTAATTATTGGTTGTAAAATTATAATAGATGTATAATTATACTAAATACATCATTATTATTATTTTTGATATGATAAATAATGGCCCATTTGAACATTTTTGACCTACACTTGTTGTTTTTGACAAATAAACTGAATTTTGTCAAAACACCCCACCTAAACATAATTTATTATGTAGTGGTATAAAACCTAGTAATAAGGGAAATAAAATTGACAATTATTTGAAAATGTATTAAAATAATGTAGAAAAATTAACATATGTTTATTATTTAGGAATACGAGGATACAAGAGACAATTTAGGCTCCAGGTAATGAATCATCATCTCACTTATTACATTTGTATGATAAATTTCATTTTTACAACAAACTTATTTTCTATGGTGTATCTACTATTATTTTTAATGTATTATAAAATAATTTTTTTTAGCTTAATTGTGTATAACAATTTAATTTAATTAATGACAATCATGTATATTATGAAATAAAATATTTCAATGTGGGATGGGATAGTTTGGAATGTTTATAGATTATTTTCCTCAAGAAAAATTTTAAAAATATTTCATTCCCATTCAACAAATTATAAAAAAAATTAAACAAGCCCTTTAATATTCCTTTGCTCTAGTTATTCAAGACATCTTTATGCACTAGTACCATTGTATCACATTTTCTTCATGAAATGTAACAGAAAAATTATTTAGGAAAACACAAATTTATTTCACTCTTTAGCAAGAGAACATTTTATATTTTAAAAATAATTATATATTTAAATGTTTTCCAAAATGATTTGAAAATTTTCAAAATGAAATTGAAAATAAAATTTTACCCCTTCTTTCATTTACCCATTTTTTAAAAGGAATATTCTTTTCCCTTTCTATACAATGATTTTTTTTAACATTTTACAGTGACAAAGAAATTTACTTTTTACATTATATGGCATGTAAAAATTTACCCACCATAATCTTTTCGATGTTCTTTTCGTATTAGAGAAGGATAATTTTAAAATAATTTTTTAAAAAAATTATTGTCATAGAAAAATATTTTCAAAATGTTCCTCAGAATAAAATTTACATTTTCTTCAAGAATTTTTTTAATGTATATTATTATAATATTTATATTCATCAATGAAAACAGCCATATTTGAAACATTACTAGGATAGTTTTTTCGAGTACCATCATTAATATTCATATGGATGATTTATGATGGATTCAGACCCAGTTATTATTTAAACATACATTGTTTAATCCATTTATCCTCATTGAAATATTCAATTTCCATCGATAATATGAAAAATATTTTTACATAAATATCTATATCATTTTTCATATATATGATTATTTATTTAACCATATAATAATTTTCCTATGGCGTTTACTTAGAATAAGATTCTTTGGAAAATTAATGATGAATATGCCTCTTTTAATTAATATGGATATTTGTGCAAAAATATTTTTTATTTGATATTAATGATGCTTAAGACATAAAAGAAACATATTTGGGGCCATTTAATGAATTTCTTATTGGATTGGAATTGGTTATTTTAATCCCCTTGACGAATCATTTGGATCATGATATGAAATTAATTGGTGAATATCCCTTCAAGTATGTTTCTAATCAGAATAGATTGTTTTCAACCTATATGTTTAAATTTTTGGACGTTAGATATTAATTGTTGAGGATTTCATGTTCCTTAGACATTTTTGTCTAATAATTAAGCATTTAATTCATTTGATATTAGTTATTATTTAAAATGATAATTTTTTTTGATAGAACTATGGCTCCATTTAATTCCCCGATTAATGATTAAAGGGAATCCTTTTTCATTTTTTACCATTCCTTATTCACTTTTCTAAAACAATTTAGTTGAATATGGTGTGTTTCCATTTATTTATCCTTCAATTTTATTATTATCGTTGATTCATTATTTATTCCAATATACATTTCCCTTACAGTGTATTTGATCTCAATCTTCTTTTTTTCCTCTCCCTAGGAATCAAATAGATCCACTATAAAAGATATGAAAGGATATAATATATTGAATAATTTCATCCTAAAAATAAAAAAATTATGTTATAATTAGTGTATTAATTTTAATAAATGGATCATGTATATATCAAATTTATAATGTCAACTAAAATCATCATTGAATCAGGATTTGATTTATTGTAATCATGATAGTTTAATGGTAGGAGGCTCAATGTATTGGCATCTGGGGTCCAGTCACTAGAGATTTTTGTTTTTTAATTATTGATATGCTGGTATAATATAGATGTAGTGATGTTCATAAGAAATTAATATCCATTTTTCCCGAATATTATCTAAAAAAATATAATGAAAATTTAGTTACTGTGATATTTATAGAAGATATTTATTTCTATAGGAATATTATTTTTAAATATGGTATAACTATTTACCATGAAAAAAATAATTTTTTTATTAAATTGGAAATATTGTAAATGGTAATAGATATTCATTTTTTAGTGTGATTGGATAATATAATCAGTCTTCTAAAAACTATTCATTTTTATTTAGACCGTCGAATGTGCTAAATTGTAAATTAGATAAATTCGTCTAGAATAATTTCTGTATGTTTTTTCTTCTAGAACTAAAAAGAGAGAATTTCATTCTAAAGTTTTTGGATTTCGATTTTGAAGTGATTTATTATTTATATACATCGATTTTTTATTTAGGATACATGGTTGTGTTATGATATCGGAATATATTTTAATTACATATAGTTCATGTGAATTGAAACAACATGAGTGAAATTATCCTACACATGATCTAAAATTAAATTCTATTTTTTCACCAAAATAATTCAGAGGCATTATTTATATTGAGTAAAGTGTGAATTATTTAATTCCCAAAAATGATTTAATTTATATATTTAATAATAATGTGTTGGCGATGTGGCCCAGAATATTGTTTAATGTTTTTAAAGATTATTACATCATAATTCAATCTTCTCTTGCAAACTAAAACAATGTAATTGATTATTTGAGTAGAAAAGATAATTCCATATTAACAATGACATATTTGTAAAAAAGTATTTTGATAAATATTTGATTTATTTTTACATACAAATTATTCATTATGGAACATGCTCTATATTTTTTCAAATATAATTACAATAATCACCTTCATAAATATATTTTAAATCTGAGAAAGAAAATCATTTTGTACATACAGAGGTAGTATCTGTTAAAAATGTTATTTTACCAAAATTTACTTTTAATTAGGAATTGTGAATTAAAATTAGATTAATTTTACATTTTCCTATGATTTTAATTTAATGGTGTAATTGTGGGTTGAATCTCATTGTTTCCTTTTTACGATTCATCCTGGAAGAATTATTATGTATAGAGTCCTTGAATAGAGTTATTATTGGGATATAATTAAAAGGGATTTTTTTCACATTAAAATGAGGTGTTGGAATTGTAAATAAGTTATTGAATAAAAACAATTATATAAGAGAATTCATCATATGTTATCAAATTTCAATTAGAAATAAAAAATATATAAATGGATTTTATAGTGGTATATTAAAAGAAATATCAAGTAAAAACTAAATTTTTTGTTATTGTTTATTGAATAACTAAATCTCAAAATTTCCATCCCATTCAAGATATTATATAATTAGATCAACTTTATCAATTTTATCTCAATGATTTTATATAGTTACATAGATTTAAAATCTTTATTATATCGCACCATGATCATAGGTTTACATTGAATATTTCTTCAGATCATTAAAAGACATTGGGTACTAAATTAAATTTCAATATAGATTTTATTTATCAATCATATTGACAATACTATGAAATTATTTATACCATGGATGAAATTATTCATGAATATTTTGTACATTATCTTGTATGTTTGGATCAATATTATTAGTTACTATAATTTTTTAACATTAAGAGTTTTCATTCAAGATTATAGTGGTGTCATTTTGAAGAATTATTTTGAATGTGTTTGGGTTCAAATTATTTAGGTGATATAAAAGAAACAAAGTTGTTAGGTACAAATAATGAAGAATGCATTTTTGAGAATGTGATCATGGTTTAGAAAAAAAAAGAGGAAGTCATAGATCATGGATATACAATTTTTATATAACCAGATGAATGATATTTTATTCGAGAAATTTGATCTTGTTTTTCATAATGTATAGCCATGGAATCATATTATAGATTTTTGTAAAAATGGAAAATTAATTCCTTGGTTAATTTTTAATATGTTATCATAGAGAATGTTGGATCATTTTCCCACTTAGAAGGATTTCATTCATGATTATCTCATGTACATGTTGTATTTCATGTTTCATTATTAAGAAAATATATGTCGAATGCATCACATATTTTTAACATTAATGTTTATCAATAGAAATAAAACTACTCTAAATAGGAATTTTCTATTTATATTCTTAATTATAGATAGAATGTTATTTATAATATATTAATTCATCATTTTATGGATTTTTTGAACAACCATATTTTTTAAGCAGCAATATAATTATCTGAAATTTCTATAAAGGGAAAATATCTATATTTTTTATGCAATGAATACAAATTATAAGGATCCAATTTTAAAAATGGGGAATGGATGTAAAAAAATTGTTAATGTAAATTTTATTATAAGATAATTCTATTTTATTTGGGATGTTTTATTTTTTATTAGGTTTTATTAATAATAATAATATTATTTATTTTTTTATTTAGGAAGAAAAGTATTAATTTATAACCTAATTGGTATATATTTTATTATATTGTTTTTTACATTAATTATTTTAAAAAATATATAATAGTATATTGTAAAAATTAAATTCAAATATTAAATTTTTTGGACAAAATTATCTTATGATAAATTTTTATTCATTTTCGACATGTATATTTTTCTGATGATTATAGAAATATACATATTTATATTAAAATATGTATATTCATTTCAAAAATTCCAAAATATAATTTTTTTTTCTGATTTAAATTATTTCATGTTTTTTTGAATAATTTAACTAAACATTCTATAATATATATTATATTATATTTTATAATAGAAATATTTTTATATAGAAAAGTAATTTTTCCATAATAATAATCTTTGTAAATTTTTTTGGGTAAAATTTTAAATTAATTTCCTACACTACATTGAATTTAATTTAGAATATTGGATTCGAAATTTTCAAGAAACATAAATCATATTTTGAAAAAATTTCAACAAAATATTTGGTCATAATGAAGAGTTAAAATAGTAAAAAAAATTCAATAGTTAAGGGTAAAACATGATTACCATGGTGTTAACCTAATGTAATATAGGATAAATAGCTACTAACATCTCAATAAATATGTTATGTTCATATTTAAAACATATATGATCATCTTTTCATAATTGGTTCATTTACGATGAATTTTTTGTGATAATGGAATTGAATTATTTTATTCTTTTTAAAAATCAAAGTTTGTCTTCTCCACCACTTATAAAAAAATTCCCATATACATTCATCAATAAATATTAAAAACATTTTAATTATGAAAATTACTACCCAAATATATTTCCAATATACATAAAAAACCATGATTCTCACTCGTTCATAATCATTACCCAGGAAGGAATTAGGTATAAATATAAAGGGGTCCTCTAATGAAGTGGTATAATTACAATATGTGTGTTTTTGTATTATTTATTTTCATACTTATGTCAAATAATCCTTAAGAATTTGGAAATAATATCACCAGTACCCTCTGTACACTTATATGTTTTTTTACATTTCATAACTTCTATCCATCTCATTATTCTATCAACTAGAATACTTGACCATCATTCTTGTGTAAGGTAGACTACCACATCGCGATCCAATGTATGTAATTTTATACCCTACCTCTCACTAATGATTATAGTGATTGCAATAAAAAATAGATATGATAATAATAATATATTTATAATTTTGGAAAGGTAATATATCTTTTATTTTCAAACCATTCTATCCATTGAAAAATTATAATACTATATTTGTGTACGTGTGGTAATCTACCTCCATGAAGTGATGTAATAATGTTGGCATCCTCGAAATAAATGGAATATATATTAATGATCATCTAAAAATGTAATATGATATATAAGATATAATAATTATTTTAATTTGTAAAATAAAACATTTCAACTTTCCATCATGATTATAGAAAATTATAAATATTATTAATGTGTACCAATGACCTGCCATCTCCATGATGGCAGCATAGTTCATTTTTCCACCCACATTACAAGAATGGTTTTGAATCTATAATATATATATATATATATATAATTTTTAAATATAGCATTAAATTTATTATATATATTATTGAATATATTCATCATTAACCATAATCAATCTACTGAATTCATCTTCAACAGATGAGTCGAACATCATCAAAACAACTAATGAAAAATTAACTGATTAAATAATTAAATATGAAATGGTAATTTATAAAATAAAATGAATTATAATCATAAAATTCCAATTATGAGTCTAAAAAATAGACATACAATTATTATTTAGGATTATATAGAATGTATGTGATGTGTCAAACTCATGGTAAGAGAAACTATTACATTGTAACTAAATAGAAATGATTTACACATTTATTTTATAAATATTTTTTTCAATGTAAATATTTAATGAAAGGTTTCTATTTATATATTTTAATAGAAATAACATAAATATAAACAACATTTTAGGCATTTTTTAATTTCAATCCATTTTTAATAAATTAATATATTTATATATTTATTATCGAATGTTTTTACAATATTTTAAATAAATTAATAAATGTAATATTTTAATGTATATGGTGTAAAAAAATCCACACCTTAAAACCATTTTTTGGCGGGATTATTCATTTAGGAGATTCCGTATTATTATCAAAGAAAACCCCAAATAAACATAATTATTAGTAATTTGGTTTTAAATAAGGGTATTGAAAGAGATATTGTATTTAGATATCTAAAAGTGTCTCCCAAATGTCTTAAAAAGTTAATTTTAATGTTTTTTCATTATATGGTACCAGATAATTATTGATTATGATGTCTGAGATTGACATAACATATACAATGTTTGAGAATAATACTTTTTATTTGATGGGTGAGGCTGATACAACATGTATGATGGGCAGTCTATATATAGATATATAATGAAATTTTTAATGTTCCATGTCATCATTACATCAAGGGAGTGAACCCAAGAGATTTAACTATTTGGATTATACTGGTCACATGTTATTTCTGGCATATTTTTTAGACAAGGTTAAAAAATGATGCTCTGTGGTAAATAAATGTATATTTAGATTATCGCTGTGTTTTTTAATGGCTTGTCTTTTTCATAATGCATGTGTTCTTAAAGTGGGAATGATTTAATTCAAACAGTCAAAAAATTGTAATAAAGGTAAACATTTCATGGGTTGCATGTTTCTAATTAGACTAAAAAAATTTGTTAATTTTTACTAATGTGTGATTTCTATATTAATACATTTTTTTCAATTTTTTTCACATGGTTTAATGATTAATATGAAAAAAATTAAAATTTAATTTCATGTCAAATTTCTATGATATTAAATAATTATTCATTATAAAAAATTATATTATGGAAATTTTTTTACAAAGTAGAACTATCTATTTTGAAATATATGGGTTTGTTATATAAAAGTAAAAATCAAATTATCCCAAACTATAATCCATAAATATCCATTATAATATTAGAATGTGAAATATTTACTGAAAAATTAATAATATAAAAATTTTTAAGGATATGATTTTATATGATGTGTGGATGTTATCTTATAAGAGGTGAAGTGTTATTTATCCTGTTAATGTATGTGGAATAAATTTTTTTACACATAATTTTTTAAAAAATTAAGTCACATTGAAGGTGTGTTAATCATGATCACCGACCATATTAAATACTGGAATATTTGATTTCTCTCATTTATCAAAAGAATCGAGGCAGTCAATTGTGTGTTGACATCTATCCTGAAGATATTTTTACACATTATGGTGCCGTAGTCGTTCATAAAATAATTTTTTAGCATTTTAATCGCATTTATATAGGATGCATTAGAATTTGGGATAGATCAGTGAGCCTATTGGAGTAGGTTTATTGGCTAGTTGATCATGGGGGTATTAATGCAAGAAAAGTTGTGATGGTGATGTAATATCTGCAAGGTAAACTGGCATGTGAGGTAATTGAAGGGTGGCTTTTTGGAGTAGTTTCATTAGAGAAAATATTGACATGATGTAAGATTGTAAAAATTAATCACTCCTCCAAATAATAAATTTATCACCTATATCACATTTTAGTTCTCTAGTGTCAATTTTCATGAATTATTGGTTTCTGTGCGATTAAATTTGTAGACTGAAGTTGTACTGGATTGTTCATTGGTCATCCTGGATGCCCAATTCTATAAATGAAATTAAAATAGGCATGTTTTCATCCAAAAATTACCTTGTATGTCTTGTAATTTATTTGGAAAAATGAATTTGATGATATGAAGAGGGAGAAGTCCCCTAACAAATGCATTTTCATTTTCTCTGTTCTGGGTAATTTCACTATAATGGCCAATCAAAGGGTGATAATTTCAAAACATCATAATAGTAATGTGGGTTAATATTCTACATTGTAATTCCATTCCATTCAAATAAAAAATTCTAGTTTATATGGTTTAGAATCACAAAATACCTACTTATACAGCTCTAAATGGAAAGGGATCTTATCTAGTATCCTTGTGTTTTAAATATATTGTTCATAAGAAACATACATGATACATCTTTTTATCCATAGAATTTGGGTGGGAATGACATAGAGGTATTTTCTTGAGTTCCCTGAAATTTCATTGGATGTAATATCCTATGTACAGCTTCTAATGTGATGGTTTGGTGGTACAAACCTAAAAAAATATGAGCAAAGGACCCATTATATTCTATTGTTGTTCTGTTGTATGTACATTTTGACGTCCTAAAACCAATCTTGCATCAATAGACCCTATATGTCTAGTTTTGAACTGGTGTTGATCCAAAAATTCCTTGGTTCATTCCTCATTAGTTTCTTAAGGCATTGTGAGGAGGCACTCTCTCTCTCTCTCTAGTGGTGCATGGCTAGTACTAGTCTCATTGACTCACTATGAACTGGGATTTTCAAGAACCATGTCGGGTCTCCATCCGACCCGGTTCCCGACCCGGTCCGCGACATGGCCCGAAGGGCGTTGCTAATCCCCACAGGTTGGCACAAGTTCCCGGGTATCAAAACTTGCACATGGGAACGATTTACCAGAAATAGTAAATACAAACCAGCTGAAAAGTTAAAGAAAATGAAACTGAAAATAGACAACCAAACATTTACGTAAACTAAGAAATAATTTAGAGGTTTAAAACATGGACCAACGTCTAAAAATAAATGACAAAAAAGAAACTAAAACTCTAACTCAAACCTCCACGCAACAAGATAGTGCAACATCCACATGCCACAACACCAACCTGCTCGAGAAGACCATCAACGACCAAAACCACCATCTCTAAGCATGATGTCACAACCTGTAATACACAAGAAATAATGGCCACATACACCCAAAGGAGTATGTAGGGTGTGAGCCAAGATCCTAGTAGGACGTCACCCAATTAAATGGTTCCACGAAAAATTATTAAATGAAAAACACATTTGTAATTTTAATTAATGCAAAGAAGTAAATGCTGGACCATTTTGACAAAACTATGTCTATGTAAAATAGTTTCAAATGGAACAACATAAATTAAAACACACACACACCATTACATATTAAAAAACAAAGTGTCACACCAATGAGCATAATGTAATCCATGAGCACTGACATGGGAGAGGCCGCATATGTGTTAGCTTGCTTGGGTCCCTAGATCTTCGTGTCTTGGTGAAACGTGGCATAGATCGGCACGACTCTCAAAAAACATGGCTTGGAAGGTCATGACCCTCAATAAACATAGCGTAGAAGGCCACGAACCTTAGAAAATCATATGTTTTATTAATTTTGCAATCATTAGTCCTGCCAGTGAAACTGGGTCGAGTCACCTCCAAAACACTAGCCCACTAGTTTAGTCAGCCCTCCTAGTTCCCCGAGCCTCCCAGTTTGTGCTCAAACAAGATTCAAGTTAATTTCACACGTCATACATATGCATAAAACCCACACAGGGTACTTACACACACAGGATCACCATTTTCACACACAAACCCTCTTTTAAAACCATACGCACACAAAAATTGTTTTCAAAACTCAATCTGCATAGGTTACATCCCCAGTTAAACCATTCTCACAAATAATAAAAAAATGCTTATCATTAAACAAACCACCACTTACACACATAAAAACCATTTTGAAATAATACACACACTAAAATGTTTTTTAAACATGTTTTACACCATTGTCATAATTTATTACAACACTTTAAAAAAATATAAACCAGTAATAAAAGAGTGTTACATGGCATTGCACAAACTAGAATAACCAATTATAAATTCAAACACATTTCAACATCACTCAAACTCAAATAATGTTTTAAAGGGTTACCTGCACAACACAAATAATTTGTTGGAATACAATACATTATTTTTAAAACACCATTGCACAATTAACATATTTTAATAAGCCAAAAATAATAGCTTACAGAACAATTTAAAATAAATACTTGGTGTTACCAACTAAACTCACACACACCCTTCTTTCACAACCAGACACAGACAACACTATATTAGAAATAAATATAAGGCACACCCCTTGCAATGATTAGAAAGCCACCCACACAATGTAAAGAAAAATTCACCAACAGTTAACTAAAAATGAGTCTTAAGCAGAAACAAAACACATAAATTAGACATTATACTAAATAGTCCAATGCATATCAAACATCAATGAAAACCAATTTTTTATAACGAAAATTAAATATATGATTTGCTAAAAAAATAAACTATAAAATTAATTTATCAAATAATTATTAGACATGGAACCACCTACCTCGCTTTTAAACCCTGATAATTTATGTGGAATCTTTCAATTCTAGTGCCAAACATCAATTACGCGCCATTTTCAGTGCAGGTAACCTCGCGTGAACTAAAAAATACGAATTCGAATAAAAATGATTATATTGGAACCTAAAAAATAAGAACTCATACCGGCTGGAAGACCAAAAAAACAATGAAAGATAAAAAACAATAGAGGGGAGGATCAACCGGTGGGGCGGCAGTTAGAGGGAATCCAGAAGAGGGAGGGGGTATGGCAGTGTTCCGAGCTGGATGTAGGAGGGGAAGGGGTGCGGCGTAAAATGTTACCAGTAGGAGGGGGTTCCACGGGCCGAGGGGGGAGGCCGCCGCACATCAGCACATCGGGAGGAGTTCGGCCAAGAGCGGCATGCGCAAGAGTTGAGGATGAGGGGGGGAGTGGGATGGTATGGGTACGCCGGCAGGGGCCGCATCAGAATAGGGGTGAGGAAGGAGTTCATGCGGCCAAAATCCTTGCCGGGTGGCCGGGGCACCGAGCAACGGGCTGGCCGGCAGCAGGGGCGCGGTGCTATTAGGGCTAGTGGGAGGTCGTGCCGAATAGCCGAGGGAGAGAAGGTGAGGGAGAGAAACGAACAATAAATGAAAAATAAATAAGAATAAAGGATAAAAAGAAAACATAAATATAAGAAAAATAAATAAATAAATAAATTAGTAATAAAATAAATAAATGATATAAGCAAAAAAATAAAAATAAAAATTGTAATAACATCACATAATATTAACATTAATATTTATTATTATTGTCAAACAATATTATTATTGTTATCATTAAAACAACTTCTTAAATTTTCATTCCATTTACATTTTGTTACCCAACATCATTTTATTATTCTCTTATGTTTTAAACTTATTTTGAAAATCGGGCAGGCCATGCGGGGAACTGGGTGAGGCCGTGCAGCTTCGACAGAGGAGCGTTGAATGCTGTCAAAGCCAAAACGCTCATTCATCAGCGCAATATCATAAATCCCGAATCGGGCTCGGCCCACGTTTCATTTAAAAAGAATAACAATAATTAGAATCATATAAAATTATTGGATAAAAAACTAATGATTAGAAACATGACACAATGCAATGTCCGGGTGTGACAATTCTCCCGACCATAATGCTTTCAATCCCTGGAAAGACACAACTAGAACCAAACCCCAAAGTAGAAAACCAAACTCCCTTAAGGTCCAAAGTGGATCCCCAAAAACACCATTCAAAGAGAGGAAAAAGTACCATGCTCAGAAATAGTGACTCAAAGACAACTTCGAGAAACTCATATAAAGACTTCTTGATACATGTCGCCCACCCGGAAGAGCTAGAACGCCTTCAGTTGACTGATCAAGGAGGGGAAATCTCGCACCCAAGAAAACCAACTTCACATGTTGAAACATCTCAAGCACTATTAAATGAAAACCAAAATATTTGGATAGAATGATCAAACAATGTCCAACCACGTCCAAGGAACATTCTTATAACTTATCACTAAGACAAATTTAGAAATAAAACCAAAAGGTCAAAGTGGGGATGTCTGAGGGGATCCCCACCACTAAGAACAAACTACCGCACAAGACTATATTAGAAAACTGACGCAGGGAGGACCGAGAAGACTCCCCATAATTAAATAAATTTCCAACATCAATTCATTCCAGAGACATTCATGTGAGATCAAATGTTGGTATCCCCGCCATTAGAACTAACAGAAGCTACAAAACTTTAGAAATTTTCGGATTGGGACCAAGCACCCTGCCACAAGGTGTGGGGAGGGTCGGGCCCAAGTATCGGGCATCAGACCCACGACCTAAGACAAACCAACATCTTCACATCCCTAGACGAGCACTAATCCAATATGAAACAAATTTACCCACCAGACAACATAAGGTCCCCTAAATGTGATTACATCATGTGGGATTCAACCTCCAAAACTTTAAGGCAACGAGAGAAACATGCCTCCACATAGTCACAGAAACCTTATGTAGACAGACTGTTCGTTCAGAATGGAACAACCATAGAAACAATTTAACTTACCTCTACATTCAACACCAATGACATAAATGATGTTGGGGTCCCATACACTCCTGGGGTTCCTGACCACGCACCATATTCACTTCATGGCCTAGGGCTAGAGCATTGATGATTAAAGCATCTCGTACCTCACAATCTAGTATTGAAAACTTCTGAATGGAGCTTTACTTTCAATGTCACATAAAACCATCCTGTAACCGAGAAAACACCATCATTTACTTCACACCTCGATGTCCAACCACTCTCTTGCGGCATATCCACAAAATAAGGGTTTAGATTATACACATGCATCACCTCTTCAAATTAACCAGGGAACATAAATAGTAGAAAGACGCATGACAAACACTCTCTTTTAAATAGAAATAAACAAAACTCCCTAAGATGAGGACACACATTTATGAAAATAAGAATTCCTGAAGGATCCTACGAAATCCACCATTGCTCTTCAAAGTGACTCACATGACAAGACATCACCAAACATGACCCTTACAACTGATGAAAATACTACAAATCCCTTAAAGTCACTGGTCAACATTGATAATTCTGAAATGCCTTCACCCTTCCTCGCTGAAATTCATTTCACCGTTTCTGGGGTGGACACCTTCAAACAAAATGATGTCAAACATCATACCTGACGACTCAGGAAAATCAAAGAGGCCAAAACTCCTATCAAATACTCCATCATCTGTCATCCCGCTGTGAAAGGATAAATTTAGTTATACAAAGGAGAGGTGGGTTCAATTGTAGAATTCAAGAACATAGTCCTCTGATCAACTGGAGGGTCGGCCAACGGTGAATTTCCCATGGCCACATTTCAATTCGATGCTAACGCTTTATGGGGCATACACTAGTCAAGAAAGAAACCCATGGACCCAAATAAAATTGGTCCAATGGTCAAGACATACCGCAAGCGAACGCTAAACGCACTAAGGGGACCACTATAAGGGCACCTTGAATAAATTTTCAAAAGAAATCAGTAACTACTGGATTTCATACCAACCAACAAATAAGAATAAAAAAATGGGACACAAATCTTCTAGGAAGGTTTATTGGCTCGAAACGCCTCACATCTATCATTTCAAAAACCCAAGGACACACCATGAAACCACCGGTTACTAAAGCACCAAAATAATATTTAATAAAACGTTTTGAATATAACAAAAGCTGGTGGGTTCCACAGTCACCAATGGTGTCCCACAAGCCTCCCACATGCATGTTCATGTGCCGCACTGGCGCCCACCTTATATAGATACAGAAACTCATCTTCTCATGCCATTAACCATTTCACATTCCATATATGCTCATGCATGTGGTTTCCCATGAGAACACCAAGGATCAATACAAAACATTTCCATTTTTCAAAACCTAAACATTCAACCAAAAATTTTCAAATATTTCACATCATTTTATTTTTAAAACGCTTCATTTCAAAAAAAAATTCAAAGAGAAAATCGTTTTTACATATAAATATAATTTCCGAAATTCCAAAACAAAAAAATGAGAAACAGTGCAAGAGAAAAATAGTGTCAGTGGGGGACTAGAACATATGGTTGGCGGCCATACGTCAATCAAATCACCGGCACCGAGAGTATTCTAGGACAGTGTTTCCATCTCCACAAGTCTTTCCAGACCCTACAAGCTCACTAGGACCACTGACCCTACTCGCTATTCATTTTCCCTTGAATAATTATCTGAAAGGACCAAAAAATAAGAAAAACCTCAAAATACTTTGGTAACATGAGTCCAGCCACTAGGTGTGCTGGCCAGTCACCTTACTCGTAGCTAGGACGTCGATTCCCGACAACATTAACCCTAGTAAACAGTGACTCTAACCCAAAAGAACACAACCTAAGAGAGAAAACATGATCCTCTAATACCATTTTGTCATGAAATGGGTTGGGTTGCCATCCGGCCAAGCGCCCGACCCGGTTGATGACATGGCCCGAAGGCCGTTCCCGATCCCCACAGGCAGGCACAAGTACCCGGGTATCAAAACTACCACATTGGAACGATTTACCTAAAATAGTAAACACAGAAAAACTAATAAGATAAAGAAACTGAAACTGAAAATAGACAACCAAACATGGCCTTAATCTAAGAACAAATTTAGAGGTTTACAACTTGGACCAACATCCAAAAATAAACGACAAAAAAAGAAACTAAAACTCAAACTCAAACCTCCATGAAACAAGAGAGGTGCAACATCCACACGCCCCAACCCCAACCTACATGAGAGGACCATCAATGACTACAAACCACCATCACTGACCATGATGTCACAACTAGAAATACACATGAAAAAAAGTTTACATACATCCAAAGGTGTATTTAGGGTGTGAGCCAAGATCCCAGTGCGACGTCACCAAATGAAAAGGATCCACAAGAAATTTATTCAATGAAAAATACATTTGAAATTTTAATTAAAGAAAAGAAGTAAATGCTGGAAAAGTTTTAAAGATAATGGGATGAAGGAAAACAGTTTCAAATGGAAGAACATAAATTAAAACACACACACATTTACTTTATAAAAACAAAGTGTCACACTGACAAGTGTAATGTAATGAATTAGCACTAACATGGGAGAGGCCGCATGGGTGTTAGCTAACTTGGGTCCCTAGATCTTTGTCTCTTGGTGAAACATGGCATAGAAGGACACAACCCTCATAAAACGTAGCTTACAAGGCCACAACCCTCACTAAACGTGGCATAGAAGGACACGACCCTCAGAAAAGAATATTTTTAGTTATTGTTGCAATCGTCAGTCCTGCCAATGAAACCGGATCGAGTCACCTCCAGAACACTAGCACACTAGTCTAGTCAACCGTCCTAGAAACCCGAGCTTCCGAGTTTTTTCTCAAACAAGTTTCAAGTTCATGTCACAATCAAACTTATGCATAAAATCCAAACAGGGTACTTACACACATGGGATCACCATTTTCACACAAAACTCCTCTTTTAGAACCATAGGCACAAAAAAATGGATTACAAAACTCAATTTTCATAGGATACATCCCCAGTTAAGCCATTAGTATAAATAAAAAAATTGATTAACATTAAACAAACCACCACTTACACACATAAACACTATTTTGAAAAAAGACACAAACCAAAATGTTTCTCAAACAATTTTTACATCATTCTCATAATTTATTACATCACATTAGAAAATATTTAATGTAGTAATAAAATAGTGGTACACGGATTTTCACACACTAGAATAACCACTAATAAATTCAAACGCATTCCAAAATCACTCACACTAAAATAATGTTTCAATGGGGGACCTTCCCCAAAGAAATAATTTGGGGGAAAACCATACATTATTTGTAAAACAGATTTGCACAAATCACATAGTTTAATAAGCCCGAAATAAGATCTTGCAACACGATTTAAAAGAAATACAAGGTGTTACCAACTAAACAAACATAAACCCTTCTATGACAACTAGGCACACATGACACTTTATTAAAAAAATATACGTCGCAACCCTTGCACATATTAGAAAGCCACACACACAATGTAAAGAAAATGTCACAAATAGATAACTAAATAAGAGTCTCATGCAGAAAAAACACAAGTAAATTAGACATGCTACTAAACAGTTCAATGCATATCAAAAATCAACGAAAACCAATTTCACACTACGAAATTTAACTAAATGATGTGATAAAAAAATTAATCTTTCTAATTAATTTATACAATAATGATTAGACTTGGAACCACCTACCTTGGTGTCAAACTCTAGCGCAAAACATCAATCTCACGCAATTTTCACCTCAAGGAACCTCAAGTGAACTCAAAAACATTAATTCGAATAAAAATCATCATGTCAGAATCTAAAAATAAGAACTTATACCCACTGGAAGAACAAATAGACAATAAATGATAAAAAACAATAGAGGGGAGGCTCAACCGGTGGGGTGGCGGTTAGAGGGAAGCCGGAAGCAGGAGTTGGCCCAGTGGGGTTCCGAGCCGGAAGCAGGAGGGGAAGGGTTGGGGAGTGACAGGGTACCAGCGGGAGGGGGTGCGACGGGCCAAGGGGGGAGGACGCCGCACAGCAACGTGCTGGGAGGAGTTCGGACACAAGCGGCATGCACATGAAGGTAGGATGAGGGGGTGAGTTGGATGGTGTGGGTGTGCCAGCAAGGGCCTCATTAGAACCAAGGTGTTCAAGGAGGTATAGCGGCCAAAATCGTGGTTGGGAGGCAGGGGCGTGGAGCAATGGGTTGGCCGACAGCAGGGGTTCGGCGTGCATAGGGTTTGGGGGAGGTCACGCGGAACAGCTGGGGGGAGAGAATGTGAGGTAGAGAAATGAAAAATAAATGAAAAAGAAATAAGAATGAAAGATAAAAAGAAGAAAAATAAATAAAATAATAAATTAATGATAAAATAAATAAATGAAATAAGAAAAATAATATTAATTAAAATTGTAATAACATCACATAATATTAAAAATAATATTTATTATTATTCTCAAAAAATATTATTATTATTTTCAATAAAACAACTTCTTAAATTTTCATTCAATTTATATTTTGTTACTCATTGCATTTTATTATTCTCTTATGTTTTTAACTTATTTTGAATACCGGGTAGGCCATGCAGGGAACCGGGTGGGGTCACCCGGCTTCGATAGCAGCGCACTGAACGATGCCAAAGCCAAAACACTCATTCATCAGTGAAAATGAATAATGCCCAAATTTGGCTCGGCCCTTGTTTCATATAAAAAGAAAAATAATAATTATAATCAGATAAAATTATAGGATACAAAAATAAAGATTAAAAAAATGACGCAAGGCAAAGTCCTTGTGTGACGAGGATACTAGGTCATTGGGTGATCTTGGATTCTCCTTCTCTTGGTCTCAAACTCAATATTGATTTATTTTTTATCAAAGGATGCTATGGGGGAGTGAATTTTTCTACTCTATGGGTTTGGTATTGTTTACCATTAGCATATTATTTTTAGTGAACAACTTGTTAACGTCAGAAGTGGATGAAATTAAAAATAGACCGGAATTTTTCTTCTTAAAACATATATTATTGGAGGTAGTATATATGGATATTAATATTATTTTTAACTAATTTAAATTTATTTCTTTCAATCATTGGAATATAATCTAAACGATTCCAAAATTCAGATCCCTTCTATCAAGTGGAATTGGCCTTCTTTATACATACAATGTGGTAAATCAGGTCTCTATTTTCTTGGAATCAATGGCTTCTTTAGATTAAACTCTAATTGAGATTTATTGAAATGGTTCCCTCCCTCCACATGGTGTCTTCATCATAATTTTGGAATTTCATGGTCCCTATTACTTTTTCTTCCTACATGTATTGTACTCATTGTTTTAAAATAAATAAATTATTGAGAGAGGTGGTTCAAATGTGATAAAATATATTTCATCTGGTCTTTTATAATAATTAGTTAAATGAGATAAAATATATTTATTTTACTAAATTATTATAAAAATACTAACAATGTTGGAATTTATTATGAATTTTATGAACATAATTATTTTATTAGATTTAAAGATTAATTAGATTTATAAAAACACATTAATATTTTAAATATATATATATATATATATAACCTAAAATATGTTGTTTTTCCATTTGCCAAATTATTATATATTTTAAAATAAAATTATTTATTTATTGTTTTTCACTACATAACATATTATAAATGTCACGTTCATGAAAACACTTTTAGTAACTCATTCAAAAATATAATATGGTGTAAAGTGTGGATATATGGATAGATGATTGTTATTGGAGTTGATGATAAGAAATTTCTTTACCTTATATTCTCATTTTAACCACTAAATGAACTATTGTTTACCTTAATCAATATATTTAATTTTAACTCTTTTCACTAATATTTTTTGTAAAAAAAATATTTTAAAATTATTAGATATTATAAATTATACTTACAACAAATATGAAATAAAATTTTCAAAATTCAAACAACAATTTAGAAATAATTAATTTAATATTAATTCCATAGTTACGATAATAAATAAGGAGTTTAATGTGAAAATTATTAAAAGTTAGCTTTGATTTTATATCCACATTAAATAAAAAAATTAATACAAAGAATTATATGGATTAAACTATTTATTAGATATATATTATTTCTGGAAATACAATTTAAAAATATAACGTAACTATATAAGTTATTTATAATAAAAAATACTTTTCCATTAAAATCTATCATTCTTCTGTATTCATCAAGAAATGAATCATTTCATAAGAATAAAAAATTTACCCTTTGATGATATATAAGTTAATATTTTAAAAATGTAGTTTATTTTTTCACATAAAATTTCTAAATATGTCACAATATATTTATAAAATAAGTGTTCCATTAATAGTAGGAAAACTAATGTCAGAAAAACATAGCTTTGTACATGTAATATTTTATTTTTTTATCTTATTCCTATAGAATAAATTGTGTCAATGTAAAAATATTATTTTGATTATATACTATTTAAATTTAATTATTAATATCCACTAATACCAATTAAATTAATTTATTACTATATAATTCCACATGATTATAAAATATGTTTTTTCTAAAAAAACATTCATTAAATTTTATAGGTGATTATATTAATTTGTAATTAGTTGGTATCCAATAAATCCAAAAATATATTTTCATAAGTTAGTTATCATATTTATACTAACCATTACACTATATTGGTGATAACTATTATAATAATATTAATTGTTTATTTATTTTTTGGTAAAAATATGTCTTTAGTGTAACTCATGGAATAAAATAATCTCATTGTGTCATCCATCCCAAGGTTTCTTAGTATTTGGTGAATTATAAGCTATAGAATATATTTAATTTATTTAAATTAGTAAATATATCATTATGTCTTAAGATGTTAAAATCTAATAAATTCATGGTCATTTATTTCTTACATGCTATCAAATATGATGTTCATATTTTATAATATTACTGTGTTAAAAATTGTTTAATAAATTAATTTGATATCAAATAGTGATGTTTACCCAAAAAAATCTGGTTTTAAATTATAATAATTCCTAATCAATTGATATATAAAAAATTAAATATTTTTAATAAGTTATTTACTTAAAAAATATATTCTCATTGTTACTTTTCATTTGTAATGAATTTTATTTTAACTTCTAAATCATTGATATTTAATATAGTCATTCAAATAAATTCATTAGTGGTAACAATAATATCATAAATGTGAACATTGATCTATATATGGATATTATTGATAATAATGCAAGAAATGTGATAAAATTGTTCTTCAGTAGTGGTAATATATTGATCAATGTCAAGGATAAGGTATATTTCACTTATGGGTATTTATAAAATTAATTGAATTTCGATTGGGAACATAAAGGTTTAAATTATTTATCTTTTAAATCCATGTGAATCATAAATATTCTATTTTTTTATTATATCATTCCAATTTTTTTGTCACATTCCTCTAGTTACTGGTAATAATTGATCAAGGATATTTTATATGGACTTCTAAAATTAGGATTTTGATCTTAGGTTCATGGGTCCCAGGTTACAGTATTATAGAGGGTGTGTTTGGTATCATACTGACAAGAAATATATATATATATATATATATATATATATATTTTATTCCTTTCATATGTGACCTTTTTTGCAAATAATATGATGAAAATGATAATTTATATAGATATGTGAAAAAATAATAGAAAGAAATCCTTGTTAAATTAGTGTCTTTAATAAATATGTAATGATTTTTAAATATTTTTTAGCGAAAACATTGTGAAGGGGAGTAAGTATGATTTCTCTATATAAATGTTTATTCCAACTATATATGAATTTAAAACATTATTTCATATTGATGTTTCTATTTCTATATTTATATAAATGTTATATATCAAGTCATAAAATCAAGATATTGAATAATAATAATTGAGATGTTAAAAATTTTGACTTATATTGAATAAATTAATATAATATCAATGGTGATTTAAGTTTTATAGAAAAAAAATAAATTATATTAATCTAACAAAATGATTTACCACAAATTTTTTTTATTGTTTATTATGTTATGTAATTGATATAAAATATTAAAAATAATGTATTATAAAATTATATGGAATGATTTAATATTATAATACAATATAATATATATTTAAATTTTATATGTTTATGATGATGTGTAATTTGTAAGATTAATTAATTAATGATGAAATTTTATTTGGTTGATAGGTTCTTGTAATGTCCTTGATGTAATAAAATTTCACAATTTGAATTAATTTTAAATTTAAATGTGTAATTGGTGGTTTGGATAATAATCAATATAATATTTTATTAACATCTAAATCACATTTCAAATAATTTAAAACCACTAATTCATCTTTTATATTGAAATATAATATATTATCAACGAAAAAGTAATTTGTTTAAATATAGTGCACTCTTTTTTAGTATACCAACTATGGATATCAATATTTTGATATATATAATAATGATTTAATTAATTATAAATTATAACCATGAACCTTTTCATTCATTGGGGACTCCTTGAGCAAGCATAGAAGATTATGGATATGGTGATCGAGGAAAATGGATATAATTTCATTCCCTTCTACGGGGCCATAAAACATGGTGACCCTATCATCGAGGATCTATTTTACAAACCATGAAATATTAGAGAAAATATAATTTATAAATATCATGTTTATGTGTCTATATATTTGATTGAAATATTAAATTTCAAAATTATTTCATGTCACAAGAATATATTATATAATATATAATATTCCAATTACACAAAATATTTTCTCTCGTTAATATATAATATATAATATTACAATTAAACAAAATATTTATTGAAATAGTCATTAGTTTTATCATGTCACCAGAATATATTTATTGAAATATTCATCAGTTATGTTATAAATAGATACTTATTTATATTATATTATTATTTAATTATATTATTTAATAGAATAATCCCATAAATAATTCAACCATTTAAAAAAAATTATTGTTTTTAATTTGAAAAAATAGTTTCATTCTATATAAATTTTTTTCTCTATATGTTATATGATATTTATTAATGAAAAAAATTTCTTATATAGATATTATCATTTAGTGAAAGTAATATTCTATATATATATATGTACATATATGAATAGAAATACATTAGATGGTATTTCTTGTTAGAAATAGAGATAACCCATTTAATATTATTGGTAAATATTTACAAATATTTTTTTCATATATTTTGTGTCGTTTTTACCACAATAAAATATGTTGATTAATTTTGAAATATTATTCTAGTATTATTTTACTATATATAAACATATAAATCAAAGTATACTTAATTAATAACTTATATTAAATTATATTAACAATATTTATTGATCTAAAAGTCAATTTTGATATTTTGTTTATTCATTTCATTTTGTTTTCTCAATTTTATGTTAAATATGTCAATTTTAAAATTATAATTTAAAAAATTTTAAATAAAATTTTTATTCATCATTTTAAAAATCTAATGTAATTTATTTATTCTCATTTTTTAGTTTTTTTTAAATACAATAGTGAAAATATAGTTTTTACAAAAACCTCTTCCTCTTATGAAATAGTCTATATAAAAATTAAATGTAATGTTTCTAAAAACCTATGGAATAGGATATGTATGAAAATATAATAAAAATATCATGTAAATACTATAACAAAAAAATTATTTTCAGGTCAAGATAAATATGAGAACATATTTTCATGTTAACACAGCGATTGCTCAACATATGAAATGACACAATATTCATTGATGATATATCATATTAGGATGTATGATTATATTATCAATATTAAAAGTATAAATTATGAATAATCATGGATATAGGATTATATTTATGAAAGATATAATTTATTGATATTTTAATTATTAAAATGATTACCATGAATTAGTGCAATTTATGATAATTCAAAATTACATCTTAAATATGTTTTCATGATAAATATGAGAATAAAAATTCACCATAATTTGTTGAATATGATAAAAACTATAAATAATATACTATATTTTATTACTAATTTTATTTTATTTTAAGAAATTTGTAAAACTATACAATATTCTTATACAAAGTAAATGTATAAATAATGATGTTAGTAGAAAAAATATATTAAATTATATTAAAAATATTTTGTGACATTGTTCAGATAAATTGTTATTTTGGATGACTAATGGTAATAATAATTATTGGTATAAAATTATGTATATCTTTTAATATGAATATCAATAATTTATAGATCTTATTAAATTCAAATAAGAAAATTAACCAATAAATTATCATAATGGCTCTTCTATGTTTACAATTATTTTAAAATTGATAGAAGTTTTTTCCACAAGAAATTTGGGATTTTGATTTTTTAATAAAATAATATATTTTTCATTTATGATGATAATCCTTTTTAAAATTAATTACCAACTCATTTTGACTGAATATTTGTGAAAATACATTAACATTATTCTTATAAATGAGGACCCATTTAAAAATTACCAAATCAAATTTCATAGTTGTGTTTAAAATTATAAAATTTGAAAATCATTCACTAAAATCCTAATCCATTAGATAATGTATCTGTAATTTATAAAATTATTTTATTTTAAGGCATAATTTTCAATTCAGAAGATACAATTCAAATAGAAATATACGGGGTTCTAAGAAACATTCAAATTTATTATTTCAAAATTTTGACCTTATATTTATTTTGAAACTCTGCTTCCATATTGGCCCTAAATTTAATATAATATAACTGAAATATTTTTTAACTAAAATGTATGATAGATCAACAACTATCTCTTATTAAAATCCTCTTCTAAATCATTTTCATTATCAGAAGTTGTGTTTTTAGAAGTCATTTTTTTCATTTAAATTCTGTACTTACTATCCAAAATACTATATGTAACAATCAAAATTAATATTAGATGATTATTTTTTATTATAATATAATGATTTAAAAATATTTTTAGGGTTTCTATTCAATTAAAATATTGAGGAATATCAGAAAACAAGGTAATTGTATGATAAATTATTAAAATATGGTTATTTTAGAAAAAATTAATTCCACATATGTTCTTAATATGTTATTATATATAAGAAAATATAATTTTCACTCATGTATTATAATTATTATATTTCATTTATGAAAATATTATTATTATTTTCATTATAAAAATAAAATTTCAATTTTATATTAGTAAAACAATATTTTTGGGGATATAATCGTTAAAATTACTAATTAATATACAATAGAAGGAATATTAAACAACACATCACAGAATAGTACACCAACTATTTTAATATGAGTGTTAAAAAATTTATGAACTAATTAACATTAATAAATGAAAAAAAATTATACAAATATTAATAAGTATCAGTTGAAACTACTAATAAAATATGATAAATATAATGTAAATGTAAGTAATACCATTTGGGTTAGAGATATATGGAATGGGGGGATGAAATCAATAAATAAAAATAAATTTTAATAAATAATTAAATGTGACAAATGAAATGATGATGTGTTATAATAAATTTATTATGTAGATGTAAATAATAGTAGAAATTAGTACAACACAACTAAGAGAATACATTATCGAATTTAATGTCACAACATAAAAAAAGAATTTTGAAATTTTGTAATGATGTTCTCTAATATTTCATATATGTACTCATACATCTCCTTCCGAAAGAACATATTATTAGGATAAATTCAGTAAAAACCTTCATTTTTATATGAACTAATAATCCAAATAACATTGTGTTCCAAAAAATCAATGAAATTTAAAATAAATTTCTTTTTTAAAAAATATATAGAACCTCAATCTCTTAGTTTGAATAAAATATACCAACTAGAGAAATATGGGGAGAAAAAAGTATATTGTTCTATTAATTTAAATCAAATTATAATTTAAGGCAATGAATATTTATAAAAGATTTATATCAAGATAAAAATGGAGAGAGTGATAAATAATATGTAGGAGCCAAAGTGTTTTGAAAACAAGATAAATATGAATAGATAGATAGAGGAATACCATATATTAAATGAATTTCATTAGTTATTCAGGTGATTTATTTGAAAATCACTCAATTCGTGATTTGGTTCCTTGATCTACTCAAATGATGTTAACATTAATCATCATTAGGAATGGATGAGGTTGATGGAAAATTTAATCTCTAAAGGATATAATTATGTTGTTGCATAAAAAATATAATTTTTTATTCACACTACAATAAGATGATGGTAAAAGCCTCCAAAATTCTCCTTTTCTTCCTATATATGTATCGAATGTATAAGGGGTGAACAATGATATTAACTAACAAAAGAAGGAAATGTTTTACCATAATTAATACCTCTTTAAACAAGAATTGGAAACTCCACTAGATATTGGGTGGCCTCTAAAATATATCTATTAGACTACGTGGAACTATAAACATTTTTGGATCCAACTGTCTAGTTAGTGAGCTCCATTGGCTATCCAATGTGCCATTTGGAAAAAATTGTGATTCATCATTATGCTATAGGTGACTTGGGGGAAATGTATTGGATTTTTAGTGTTTGAAATTATTTATTACAAAAAATAATTTACATAATAATGATGTGAATAATGAAATAATGATTATCAAGGAGGATGTTTATAGGATGTTATTGAAACTATCTCTTCCCTATTTTGATTATTTAAAATAATGTTCTCCCCCTTTTAAACCTCATTTTAAATAAAAATTATTCCATCATATACCTCCATCAAAAAATAATCCCTAATTGAGATTATCAAAAAGCACCATTCTAATCTAGGAGGTCATAGTGGTTTGAATAGATAATAGAAATTGAAGAGAATTTTAAAATAACCATAAATAATAAATTACCCCCTCCCCTTGAAGAAAGCAAAAAATATTAAATAATGGTAAAAAATTATCTTCTATCCATATTGAATTAAATAAAAGGATTTTGAGGAAGAAATTATTTAGATATTAATAATTATGAAAATGATCAAGAAAATAATGTGTACATGAAAAAGAAAAAAATCACATTTCTAAATTAAATTACTATAAAGATTGAATTTTTAACTATGAATAGATAAATTTAATGAAATATAAAATATTTCCAACAAATTAAATGATCATTACAAGTACTATAAATTAAAATATAAATTTTAGAATAAATATTGAATATAAAATATTATTTATAATCTGATATAATATGACAAATAGATTATATAAAATTCATGATAAATGGGGAATATCATTAAAATAACTTACCCGAAATCAAATTCATATCATTATAAAAACTAAATAATTCGTCGATTTTTTATTCCAACACAATTGATTTTATATATGATTTTATCCTTCTTAAAGGTGGTTCTTTCGTTAATTTCATTTACACCATATCATTAATATATTTTGGAATGTGTTGATTCACTATAATATTTAAAATAATGATTCCTTTTAGTATCATTGAAATTCCGAAAAAGTTAATAGAAGACGATTTCGGCATGAAAAAAATGTTTTTCCAAATAGTTGGTAAGAATGTACTTAGATTCCCAAATATATATATATATATTTTAATTTAACAAATATATATGGACATAATTCTACCATTATCTTATTTTATGAAATTATTCTCCTGTATAATATTCACTTATTTAAGTAAATATTTTTCAAAAATTATTCTCAAATAAATTTTCCCTAAATGTCACACCCACGACTTTTCTTATTCATTTTTCATTTAATTTCCATTCTTGATTTTGTTTTGGGGGTTTAACACTCATTTTTGTGAAAATGGTGGGTTTTGAAAATTTGGGCCAAACCGTGAGCCCAATTCCAGATTTAATAACAAATTCCTTTTCATCTATAAATCTTTCATTTTTTACTATTTTATACCAATTCCACATCCCAATTGTCATACCCTGATATATTTAAATCACCATATACCTTTGGACAACATAGAAACCCAAAATCATGAGGGATTTGGGTTTTTGATTAAGGTAATGGGCCTGCTCGTAGGCCCATTTCTTCCATTAAATATTATTTAAAAAAATTTCAATATCTCATTCATTTTTTACTCTTTCCCCATGATGCGACCTCCCACTCAAACCCAAACACCTCACGATCACCCCCATTAGACTGTTTACCTATTTGGAGCTCATATATGCCTCAGATTAGGGAGATCCTTCAGAATCATTCTCAAAAAGACCATATTTGATGAGGTAAAATGATTCTTTCAAACTTCATCAATTTAATGCATTTTCCCCAAATTCAGTCCCCAAATGAACTAATATAAATCATTAAATCATACATACCATTATAGGGTCCTTCAAGATTCAAATGATGGTGGTTTGGGGCCGATTTCTATAAGATATTTCAAGTAAGGGAATTCCTTCATGGTTCCTTTCATCCTCTTTTAGTTTTATTTCCAGTTTATTGAAGTTTCTCATGTCCAGAAGTAGGGGTTAGATCCAAAAGTCTGATTTGGAATCTTTTGGGTCAATATTTGGTGGTATAGGTCTGTATTTATATTCCTTGTTGTGTGTCGGTGGTGCGCTTAAGGTTTCAAAACATGTTTTGATGGATTCGACTCAAAAGGTAGGTGATTCCATGTGTAGCCACTTTATGATGAGTTAGATTGCTTGGTTTATTAATTTATCATTTTTGTAATTAGTTTTGTGTGCTGGGAAAACTGTTTTTGATGGATTTGGATAAACATTTAATTTTTTGTTTCATTTTAGCTTGAAATTGGGTACATTTCAAGTTTGACTCTTGGGGTAATGTTTTGGATTAGTTTATAACATATGAAAGTGATTTATTAGTCTTGAAAGGGTATTCCAAATCTGGATTGTTAATTACTTATTGTCATGTGGGCCTTGAAAGGTGGTTTTTTAATGAGTTTATGGTGTAAAACTGTGTTGTACTTCTTGTAGGTGATTTGTGAAAACGTGTGTTTTTAATGTGTATCTTTGTGGTATTATTCGATGTATTTTTATAACACTGGGTGTGGTTTAATAATTGTTTTAGGGATGAAACCTATGTTTTGGATTGGTATTGGTATGATTTTGGTCTTTCATGAGGGTTTTCAAATGGGTTTTTTCTGGAAACAATGGTTATACCTCTTGGGTTTGTTTTATAAAAATTTCTAATGTTTTATTTGGTTAAACAAAGTTGGAAAAGGGTGTATATGTACTGTTTGGGTGAGTGTGTTCACATAATGTTGGTTTTTGAATGGTTATGTGGTGATTTGAGATGTCAAACAATTATTTGAATGTTTTATAAATTGTTGAAATGTTTTCCTAAATTGTGTTTTGTGTGCGAAACACGGGTGTGGGATGTTTCATGTTAGTTTATTGATAAAATGAATTTTGAAGGTGATAAGGGTATTGTGTGACATGTGTGTGGGTTGTTATGTGAGTTTATATCTTTTAATTGTTTTATAAAATTGTTTAATGGATTTGTTGTAGTGTTGAAGAAATGTAAAATGTGTTGTGGGTTATTTTGGTATGAGTCAGATTTCAAAATCATTTTGAATGAAATATGGACTTTTGGGTGAATTTGTGATGTGGAAATGCTATTTTCATGTTCATTGTATATTTATTGACTTTTTGAACATGTTTGAGCACAGGGGGAAAACCTGGGTAACTAGGGGGTGAACATGTTCTATTATGCTAGTGAATCCATGAGGTTTGGCCTCAGTTTCACTTAGGAATATTGATGCATACAACTCTAAATAAACTATGATGATGACGATTAGGGACCACTAGGTTTTGGGTATGTTCCCTAATAGTTTCTCATGCATGGGAATGGATATATGTGATGGTTATTCTCACCAAGGTACGAGGTACATGGGACACACAGCTAGCTAGTGCATAGGGGTTATGTCCTATTGCTTGTACTCATTAGTTACTTTATACGTGCCGTCGACATATGGTACATTTGGATGGAAAATTCAGTAGCTTTGTTGTTTATTTTAAAAGTGTTAATCCTTTAAAATTTTCCCACATGAAAATGGTTTTCATTTATTATTGCATACTTTAGAAAATTCTAACAAACATTTGTTATTTACAAAACATGCAACGCATTTTGTAATGAAATGTTTACCACATGGAATATATTAGTGGTGGTATCCTACTGGGATTTCTCTCACATCCTACTTACACCTATGGGTGTAAGTAGACTTGCTTATTTTATGTCACAAGTTTTGGCATGGGTTGTATGCCTTTCGTTCGAGGTTTTAGCGGTCCATCGTGATGCAGTGTAGTGGAGATGGCTTGAGGGTGGTGCCTCTTTCCATGTGGAGGTTATTGGGCTGTCATTTATTGGGTTTGTACCTTTATAATGGTCTTCAATGATTTTTTAAAATTGTGTAATTCAGTGATGAATTTTACTAAAAGATGTTTTTGTTTGAAAAATCCAGATTTGATTTCTTGGATTTATTTGTTGTTTTAAGTATAAAACCTCGCGTAAATAGTTCTGAATTTTCATTTTTTATACCCGGGAACTTTTGACTGCCCATGGTGATCAGGAACGCCCTTCAAGACTTGCCACAGGTCGGGCCGGGTGCCGGTTTTGGCGGTGACCAGATTCAGTTCGTGAAAAAATGGTATCAGAGGAGGTACGCTCTATTTGAATCATTTTATTTTTGAAATAGTTGAGATAGACTGATGTAAAGATTTTCAGGACATTAAATTCTAGTTATGGGTAGTGTGCTTGATAACCACACCCCATGTCGGGATTCAAGTCTCCAGTGAAAGTCGGTATTTATCTATGAATTTTTGTTTTCGTGGTCTGATGATTATTAGGGGAAATGAAAAGAGAGTTGGGTTAATGGTATCAGTGAGCTCACAGGGTCTAGCAAGCCATATGGAGTCGGGGATATTCCCTATAACACTCTCTGTGATGGTTAAGTGATTGGAATATGGCTGCCAACCGTACGTCCAAGTCACCCACTGAAACGAGTTTCCTCTCGCATTGTATTGTTCTTTAGTTTTGAAATCATGGAACATTTGTTTTAAAGTTAGTTGGTTTTATGAAGCGTAAAGTTTTTGTGAAATGATTTTCAAATATAGAGGGAATGGTTTGACTTATGAAATTGTGGAACAGAATTTTCAGAATTGTTTTGAAATGGAAAATAGTGTGCTTACACCACTTTTGAATTCAGGAACCATATTGAAGTTGGATTTCAAAAGTGTTTGCAATATAGTTTTCTAAACAATTAAAGTCTATTTTAATGGGATTAGATGTTTTCAAATTATTGTGAATAAATTTAAAGTGAGTTCTTTTCTAATTGTTCGTGTCCTTATGAAATGTTTTGAATGATTTGAATTCTGATTTTGATCTGTTTGTTAGGAGTTTTGAGAAAAAGGATGGGTTTGTTGACCATTTTTTTTGAATAATGGAAGGAATTTTAGTTTTATCCTTTGTTATTTCAATGAGATACCTCGTGAAAGTGGTTATATGGGATTATGGATGGTTTATGGCATGATTGGATGAGTGTCGGGATGAATATGAGAAGGGTGCCTGGTGTGGCACAAAAACAAGCTTGTGTGAGGCCCGTGGGGTACCATTGCTGGATACACTAACCGATGAACCGTTGGTTTTCAAAGAAGTGCTTTTTAATGAAAATCATGATGTATTGATGAATTTTTTGGGATGTTGTATTTTGTGTGTCTTTGTAAAATGTTGATGTCGTGGGATGTTTTGTGTCCAAGAACCCCTCCTGTTTGAACTATGTTTTGGGTTTGTGTTTGGTCGGTAAGCTGGGTAGAAGGACTGGTTAGTAGACTCCTATGCGATATGTTTCTAGAAACCATTAAGGTGGTTCCATAAATGTGTTTGGATCTGTTTTGTGGAATTTTTCTACCAATGGACTAGCTTGGTTGGGTCCTTGGGTTCTCTCGTTTGATAGGGTACACCCCCATTAAGGGGTAGTGCACAATTGAAGTGAAACCCGGATTGTTTTGCCGATGGAAAATCCTCTAGTTGATCAATGTATGGAATATTTTCTTGAGCATTCTAGAATGATTCTACACCATTTACAATCTTGGTTTTTGTTCAAATCCTCTTGTTACGGAGGACTGCTCATGGATGGTTGAAAGAGACCTTAGTTTCTTAAGCTACTTGATTCGTCGAAGGTAGAAGTTGTATGGGGTCGTCAGTATGGATAGTGTCTAAGAGGGCCTCTGAGTCCTTCGTAGTCTCTTCAAAGAAGGGGTTTATGTTAAACCACCAGTGTGGGAAATATGGCCATGAGAGGTTGTTATGGAAACATTCTGGAATGTTGTGATGTTTGGGGATGTTGTATAAGGCCCCCTCCTTGTATTATTTCTATCAGTCGATTTGGTCATGTTCAGTGGAACGTTGTTATTCCGCGGGATCATTTGATTGTAAAGGTGAACTTGTACAATATTTTGTGAGTCTATTTTTTCATATGTGTTTATCCATTCCGGAGATCTCGACATACGTTGTTTTAGAGGAAGGTGTTTATATGTGTCCTTTATTTTTGTTGTTTCTCACCCGAAGATACAAGTTGTGATGTGAGTGCATCCTCTAAAACCTTATTTCAGTGAAATTTAATGTTAGGTTAATGTGAGTTCTAGAGTGTGTTATTTCTTGGTGAACCCATTTGGGATTGCGTGTAGTTTTTTGGAGCATCGGAAGAAGAAATTCTATTCGGCGGTTTCCTAATCCTATCTGTGAGGCCGATGATTCTTCAATCATTTCAGCTCCAGCCATAGGTCCCGGAGAGAAGCTAGCACGTAGTCAGGGGAAATCCCAGTGTCGTTCATAACCTTGTACAAAGAAATGTTCTCAGTATGAGTGATGGTAATTTTTTAAACATTTGGTGTTGTCATCTTACTTCTGTTGTTCCCGTTCGGTGGAAAGAGGAGGAGGGCTTCATCCTCATGTTATCTCCCAATGACTTTCTTTTCCCCTTTGGTTTCCTTTAGGTTCGAGGGAAAGATTTAATATTTTTCTAGACATTTTGAGTGAACATTTAGTATTAATCATTCCCCAGATAACTATGTAGGTATAAAGACCCACATGGTTAGTGCACAGTTTCCCAAACTGTGCGGGAAAACGATTCGACTGTCCCAACTCTTTATGTTTTGGGGTTTTTCTGTGTTGGACCATATTGGTCAGTTAATATGGTTGGTTATTATGGTGGGGAGACCCACTATGAGTCTCATGTATATTATTTGTAAAATGCCTAATGGGATTCACCCTTTGTACAAGGGAGTTTGTTCGGGGCTCCCTTGTTAGTGTATTGATTCTGTCTCGGAAAAAAATTGAAGTGGTCTCTTAGGGATGGGGAGCCCATTTGTGAATCCTTGTATCAGTGACTCAATTTTGTACTTGGTCTTGGATTGGAAGTGGGTAGTCTCATTTGAACCTATATAACCACCTACATATTCTTTCGGTAAACGTTGGGATTAGAGATTTCCCAATAGTTTAGTTATAACAAGGTATGTGTAACCTTGTTTGATGTTCTTGTTTGATTGGGTAAATTTCTTGAGCCTTGTTCAGACAGTGTTTGAGGTGTTTTCATTTAGGATAAATACAATTGAGCTTGATCATTTTAGTAAAGAGGTGTATGTTTTGGTTGTGAAGTATTCCTTCCTTAATTGATCACTGGAGGTGTTTTGGCCTTTGGGGGCGAAGTTTAGCAAAGTAGTCCATTTCTGCCTTTCGGTTGGGATTGGTTTTTTGCTTTGTCCTTGATATGGATTTCCGAGGAAGGAAAGTTTTATGGTGGGGAGAATTGTCACACCCATTATTTTTTATTCATTTTTCATTTAATTTCCATTCCTGATTTTTTTTGGGGGTTTACCACTCATTTTGGTGAAAATGGTGGGTTTTGAAAATTTGGGCCAAACCGTGAGCCCAATTCTAGATTTAAAAACAAATTTCGTTTCTTCTATAACTCTTTGGATTTTTTACTATTTTATACCCATTAAACAACCCAATTGGAATAACCGGTTATATTAAAATCACCATATAGCTTTGGACCACATAGAAGTCTAAAATTATAATGGATTTGGGTTTTTGATTAATGTAATGGGCCTGCCCATAAGCCCATTTAATACTTTAAATATTTTTTAAAAAAATTTCAATACTTCATTATTGTTTGTCTGTTTTTTGGTCATTAAACCTCCCACTCGAATCCAAACACCTCAGGATCACACCCATTAGTGTGTTTGCCTCTTTGGAGCTCATATACCCCTCAGATTGGGGAGATGTTTTTGAATCTTTCACATATCATCCAGATTTGATGAGGTAAAATGATTCTTTCATAACTCCCTCAATTTTCTCTCTTATTCCCAAAATGTTTTCCCCACATGACCTAATATAAATCCTTAAATCCTACATACCATTTTAGGGTACTTCAAGATTCAAATATTGGTGGTCTGGGGCTGATTTATTCAAGATATTTCAAGTTAAGGGAATTCCTTCTTGGTTCCTTCAATCCTATTTTAGTTTTATATCCTCTTTCTTGAAGTTCCTCATGTCCAGAAGTTGGGGTTATATCCTATGGATAAAAATGTAATTAATGAAAAATAATATTATTTTTATATTATTTAATTTACATCACTATAAAAGAAAATATTACATGTCACATTAATATGATCATTAAAATTTGAAGATATGAAAAAATGTAACTATTTTTTAATTCATATCCTTTATTTTATCAAAGAAAATAGATAGGGGTATCAAAATGGAATATATTCTTATTGGTAAATTATTTTCATATCAAATAAAATACAATTTTTTATTTAATAAATCCTACTTAAAAATACATATCATAAAACTGTGTAAAAAAGACTATATAAAAGAAATAATTGGAAAAATTGTACTCACATGAACTCATATGTGACCTATTTAAAAATATAATAATATATCATATCATTAAAGAGGTAAACCATGACATTTGTTAAAAACTATCGTTTATAAGGATGTGAATTATTTATAATATAGTTTCATTTTGTAGAATGAATAATATTCACAAATAAGGCTGATTTTGAACCAATGTGGTCTACTATTAATTAAAACATAATAATATATTATATAAATAAAAGATCATAGAGAAACATTATAAATGTATAATATATATTGAGTAATGAATTGTGGAAATATTTTTTGTAATAAATAAATAAAGTACCAATAAAGCATTAGTATTTCTATGAGTGAAATAAAAATGAACAATTTTTTTTAAAATTTAATTTACAGTTTTATTTGTTAAACTATTTAAAATATTATTTTGTGCATGATATAAAAAATTCCATATTGTCATATGAAAGTGAAAAAAACCCCATCATCTCAGAAATCACTTTAGTCAAAGGGCATTTGAATAAATGAACTTACTTTAGATTATAATATCTAGATAATTATAGAATAAAATATTATAAAAATAATTAGGATGGATCCAAAATATGGCACGATAAAAAATTTACTATAGTGTATAAAATATAACAATTCTCTTGAATCAGAATTGAGAAAAAGAAAATGCTTACGTAGAATTCCTACTTACACAAATATGTTGTAACGTCATGTATATAAATGATGACATTAAAAATAAAATATCCCTGAAATTAATTAACAAATAAAAACTTTTACAATTATCATTAACATGTATTCTCTATAATAGTTTTATTTAGTTTTTTCCAGTTATCAATATATGGTGTGACTAATTAAGATAGTTTTGAACATTGTTAACAATAGTAGTATCAATTTGTTATCTCATATTTTCTATACATAAAAGACTATTAAATGTACCAAAATTAGTAATATTATATTTTTTATAATAATTAAATATTATTATATTTGTTTTTTAAATTCCTTGATGATGATCTATTTGATGAACATGTTGCAGTGATCTTTACAATATGAGTTTTAATATCGTAGTGAATGAGTATAATTTCCTTAATATCATTCCATTAAAGAAAACTATTTTTTTAACATCATATATTATATATTATCTATAAATAGGTTCAAATATTTATCCCTGACATTTATAATACCATTTATCACGTAGGTTGTCAAACAGAACAAATTATGGATATACTGTATTTAATAGATGATTCTGTCTATAAAGGTGGTTTCTTAGAATAATATATTTAATATAGAAGAATTTTAATATTTTATATATATTTAAGTTGTTGAATCATGCACTAGTGTTTTTTAATAAATAATAAATTTATTATATTACAATCAATATATTTTACTTCATCAAGGTGGAAGCCCACAAAATGCATGATTAACATCTTCATGTCTTGTAGCATGGGAGAGAACTAATTTGGATTATAATTTGTATCTATATATTAATAATTATGTTATATAAATTACATTTAATGTTGATACTCATATTTTCTCCTTAAATTGTTTATTATATGGAATTATTATGAGTCTTTGAAAATTGATGACACCTAATTCCGAATCCCAGGGTGCCCAGAATGAATTTCTGTACTTTTTTTCAAGTACACTTAGTAAATAAGTGAGAGTTTTTTTAAAACATTTTGAATGCTACTAGGATTAAAAATATGAGGTCATCGTTGAATCCTCAATGCCGTGATACGTTTATGGGTGTCTTAAATTTGACAGCAGTCGGTCTGGAGAAAAGCATATTTTTGGCGACTTTTTAAAAGAAATGAAATAAAATAATTTTAATATTTTATTTCATTTCCTTCAAAATATTAACCATGAGGTGGGTCCAGCAACGTGTCATGCCAATAAATGGATTGACCTGTCAAACCTATGTATTGATGTCATTAGGGAATTAAGAAGTTTTCTAATTGATGAGCCCCATTATACTCCAACTTCATAACATACCCTCACCCTCTCTTATTTAAATAGTGATTGAGTGGTGGTACTGGCACAACTTCACCAAACAACAATGTGTTGAAGGAACAACACAATGCCGGACCCTTAGAGGATGGATCCGAACCCAGTGGGAGGTGACAGACAACACCAAACCATGAACCAGAGGATAACGTATGAGCGGTGTCGTTGGAAGCATGTAGCAGGAATGAAGAAGACCAACCCACCTTTAGGCGCGAGCGTTTCTCTTATGTTTCAAGGAAGGTGGTTTATTCTTTTATAGTCTCTAAATGTTTTCCTTTACCCATTCATGAATAATACAGAGAATGTGGGTCAACTGACTGATGGTTTGACCCGTGATTCATTCGTTTTTGCAGGATGTTATTGTGGGTTATCATTGTGGGGTTTATCTTCATTTAGATTCAAGATTTTTTCAAACCATTAACCCCACTCATGTTTTCAAGCTACCATGGAGGGGACGAGCCTAACGAAACCAACCTGAACCCTCCATTACCTTGCTAATTTTTCACCTCCATGGAACACCGATGACACAACAATACCGACTAGCTATGTTGTGGATACCACATCGACCCATGCCGTGAGAAGAGGCCACGACAAAATACTGTAGCAGTCATTGGAGTGGTACGCACCTGCTGGAAGTGGAGGAGGCATGATGTTCCATCGTGCACCGTAGATGAACAAAGGAGGCTACGGCTCGATAGCCGCGATGACTGGAGGAAGGCGGCCGCCACACTGGCTGGCCACAGGGGATGGTGCGGCACGCCATCGCATGGCGTTGGAGAGGGTGCCCGGCACTCTGGTCGGCCTTGGAGGAACCAGCGAAGCGGGGGGTGGGGGGGGCAACGAACTGCCCACGTGACAGGATTAGGGTCCCACTGTTTGACCAGTGGCCGGTGGATGGGGCGCGGGCCAGCCGTGCACCTAACAACAAATACACTGCCCGTCAGCCATGGCACGGTGGACCCGCCATGCCACACGGCGCCGCGTTGGGTCCACCCCCGCGTGTACACCCACTTAAGTGGATCCGCACCAAATCATACCTACCTGAACAATTCATGTCTTGTATCTTTGGCGGCCCACCCCACTAGGAAGGTGGCACCACCGAGATGGCCCAGTGGACTGAAAAACCGCTTAGCAGGCCGATCTGCGGCCCAGCGGTCTAACCCACGGCCCAGCCGGGTTATGACGAGCCCAGTGGGCCGGGTGCACCCCGATCGTGTTGGACCCGATTTGGGCTGGGTTGAACTACAGAAATCTATGTCGGCCCATGAAGAATCGGGTCAAGCCGGTCCTACTGATGTAGACCAGACTAAGATGCATTACAGACTAGTTACACAAAACGAGCTCTAACTCCCAAATTGGATGTCTATTTGATGTACTATCTACGGCACCAGGATCCATGGAGCGAGACAGTGATTTTGACTTACTCTATGAGAGTTTTGGAGAAAAATGGAGTATTACCAGGTTGGATCGAATCTGAATCCAACCGGGCCCTCGGCACTGAAATTCCAACAATGCACAGTTCGTGCATCAGGTTGATGTGCCATGATTTGCGTTCGAACCTTTATGACATAGCAGATCATCATTTAGTTTCTTTGTGAGACTTTGTGCTAGTCGAAATAAGACCAATGGTTTGAGGAGTGGTTCTGCCAAGTGAGATATGTATGAAACCATGTAATTGGTTGAGACTTGATGATTGTTGACCATTTCAACTCAGAGTGACTCGACAAGCCCAGGCGGAGCGCCTATGTATGATGCGAAATACCCATGGTGGGGAGTGCCTCTATGCGATGTGGCAGACCCACGATTCTCGACAGGAGGATTAAGTCAGTATGTCATGATGTGGAGCGCCTCTATGTGATTCAGCAGACCCACAGTGGAGAGAACATCTTTTTGATACAGAAATCCCACAGTACTCGATAGTAGGAGTACCTCAGTAGTACAATGTTAATTGGAAGATCCTTTGTGTGATGCGGAATGTAACACCCCGAGATTTTATGAGAAATATTATTTTTAATTTTATTGATGTCTTGTGTTGTACGTAACAACAAAGGAGTCTTGCACAACACCCAACCCAAAATTGGCTGCATTACACACAATCGCGACCTTCATCGATAGCGTGTGTAGTACACAATACCGAGTTTCACAAAACAAGATATTATTATAATATTATTATGAACTAGTCATTACGAATAATAATACCCACTTTTTGAAAGTTTATAAATTTTATCTTTCAAAATAGAATTCATTTTTGGATTTGGAATATCGAAATTAGATTTGGGTGAAATTTTGGTACAATTCGGATAACTTTCATATTCCGATGAATAGTGAAAATTACTAAATTTTAATTAAAAAACAACATTTTTAATACAAATAATTAATAGTGATAAATTATTAATTTGAGTGGTTTTAAAGTATATTTAGAATATATTTTTATAATTTAATATAATGTTGGTCATTAGATGTAATTTCACATTTAAACTAGACATAAACAAGTGTCAACCTTTTGATAGTTATTATCTCTTAAAAACACGCTATTTGTTTTGATGACGGGAATTAATATTTAAATTAGTTAATGTAACTGATATGTTTTGAATTTGGTAAAATAAACATCAGTTTTGAATTCATAATATCATATATATCTTAGGCCTAATTTTTTGTATTTTTCTGAAATCTTTCATTTTTTGATGAATAGTGAAACCACTAAGTGGTAGTTAAAAAACTGAATTTTTTCATAAAAAAATAATTTTACCGCTTCTGTGAGTGAAATTTCAAAAATCCGAGAGACACGGTTGATGTCAGTATGTAAAATGTGGTTCAATGAGATGAAAATAATTTTTTGTGAATAGTAACTTTTTACTTTTATTTACAACGGTTAAAAGTATATAGGGTAGTTAAGGGTAAAAATGATAATATTATTACCCTAACACATGTCCTAATTCTATTGGATAAGTGTAATTCGACCAAAAACAACCTCAGTAATAAAATATGACCATTTAGTCCCACATGGATTAGATTAGGACATTTATTATTAATTTATTTAAAAAAGGGTGAAAATAGTTAAAATCAATGTTTAATAAGTAAATAATTTTTAATATAGGGTTATACATAAGATAAATTCGACTATAAATATTCATTAGAAAGATAAAAATATTTCCTACATAATGATATTTAATTTATAATTTTTAGACATTAAATAATTTAATATATTTATGACAGAATGACGATGTAGTAATTATTTCATTAATGAAATATTGACATAATTGATATTATAAATACCCAAATAAATGTAAATTGAGACTTTTTTTGAATTACAATAATTTTATATGTTAATATTACATATTAGTATTAATTTAATTCACATTGTTAGAATTAATATTTCTGTTATGATTTTCACAAAAATCAATTACCAAATAGTATCAAAATTGACATAAAATAGTTTTTAAAACAAATATAATATTATTAATTGTTATTTTATTCCTAAAAATCTAAGATTCGGAAAAATGACTTAGATAAGGTTATATATATTAATAATAAACAACTTGGGGGTCTTTTGGATTTTTATAGTAAGTTTATTAACCTTATAGTGTAAGAAAACAAGAAGACACGGTAAAAGTAAAATTGTTTATATTAAAGTTAAATATAAATGATAAGGTTAAAATAGGAACATAAACTAGTCTAAATTATATTTTATGAGAGTATTTCGACCCATCCTCACCTTAGCTTCGAAATAAATAAATTTGTATCTATTTAAAACCGAATATGACTATATAATAACATAATATATTTAGTTTTCCAAAGGTGCCCCTCTCCCCCCTTATAAAAGGGAACCTCCTCCCTCTCTTCCTCACACCACTTTGAGCATTCAAGCTCGGCCAAACCCTACCAAATTATCTTCTCCACTCCCTAGAAATATCCTAGAGGTCCTGGTCATCTTCAAAGACCAATTTTAGTGCCCTAAGAGGAGGTCTCAAAGAGGCGCTTCAAAGAAGAGGAGGTTCGGATACGTACGAAGCATATCAGAAATAAGGTAAGGGATAATTTTGCAAATCTCATTTTTATTCGAGATTGCTTATTTGTAAGTAATTACTGGAGTTATTTATATCATCCATTTCCATGTTTTATAAAAGTGTTTTCATGTATGTTAAAAGTCATTTTTACACATTTTTTACTTTTACTGCATGTTATGTAAGGAATCTTTCTTTTGTTTATGTTACGAGGTACTTTTTGACATTTCAGACAAAAGTACGAGAAGAATGTTTTCTTTAAACTATACTGCATGGAAGGATTTTTATGGTTTTATAAAGACTTATGTTCAGGATGCTTCCTCCAAAATATTTCATGACTATTTTCAACAAAATTATTTTCTTTTAAAATTGTATGACATTTTGTGAAAAGAAAATGATTTTGAAGGAAAAAGGATATTTTCCTCAAGAATTCATTTCATGTGTTTTATCAAAACCATTTTCATCTAAGATGACATTATTTCACATGTGTATGTTTCAAGTATAATGTCTCTATGATTTACATGGTTTCAATTTTCTAATGATGAAATTATATCCAAATTTTTTGTACGGATTACGTTATGAAGGAATGATGTTTATGAAACCCATTTTATTCTTGGGTTATGATGAATGATTTATGATTATATTGTGGCACAAGTAAGAATGATTTCATTATGAGATGGGTGGGACCTATATCTTCTTCCAATGCATTGGGTCACGATTTTATATCTCATGAGATAGACATGGCTGGAACGGTAAGTTAATTTGGTTCAGTGTTACATGACTAAAACGAGGAGTGAACTCGATTCAGAATGGGATTTTGTCCACTAAGATGGTATTGGAAGAAATGACTTGGCTACTATGGAAATAATTACATGTTCTTAATGGATTCCACAATTACATGTTTTATTCCCATGCTATTTTATCATGTTTTATGTTCTTTTATGATCTATGCCTTATGAACTTCCATGTTTTATGTCTTTCCTCAAGATTTTGATGTTTAAACATTATGTTCATGTTTTTATGTTCAAATGTATATGGTATGTTTTATTTTATCCATGATTACCCTTACTGAGCATTTGGGCTCACCCTTTTTATGTTTTATTTTCCCCCAGGATCAAAAGAAAGGATTTTGGTAAGGAAACAAAAAGTGGATGATCTTTATAGGAGATGTTGAAGATCTTTCACCACTATAAAAGATTACGTTCCAAGATTTCAAAGACAATAAACTATTACGGTCCATGTGTGTCTATTTTTGTCATGTATTAGGTATTTTGAAAATTTAATGTAATGTCCATGTACGTCAAGCTTCGGGTCTCTACACCGAATTCCTACTATTCTTGTTTGAGAAAGAGTTCTCCAACTGTTGATGTGTTTGAAATTGTGATTGTGAATGTTACGTGTTCCTAGGACTAGAGAATATGTGGCTGGCTATGAGCATTCATAGCGATCCTATGTGGGAGAACATCATAATTCTGTTTGACTTTGTTGTATACCTGGTTCGAGTTGTGTCCATTGCTTGGTGCTTTGATATTGAGATCATGATTTGTGGTTTTGTTTCATGGAGTTCTGAGAGACCTTTAGAGTTCTTGGTGTCCCTATAGGTTTTTTTTATACTAACACCTGCACGGGCTTCGCCCACACCGTTTTGTGTCTTGTGCAGACAACGCGAAGCTGGGTTGAGGATTGAGGGAGCCATGACTAGGAGGTAAGTTGAAGAGATGGGCGGACATGGAGTGCTAAGGTGGCGATATGTACCTACCCTTAATATAGGATCTTCAGAGAATGACATAGTAGTTGTTTCCCATTTTTCTTTTGTAATTTTATTTTTTAGTTTTACTGGTACTTCCATTGGGTCTTGTATTCCAGCCCCTTTTACATTTAGTACTCTATTTTCTTCAACAGTTTTTGTCACAGTTTCTTCTTGTTGTGTTATCAGGCCGTGTATTAGAGATGAATGGTTTTTCTGGAGAACTATGACTCTAATCTTATGAAAAAACTATATTATTTTGTGATATGAGTGTGGTTTTTAGTTCGAGGAGTCTAGGGCTGGTGCGCTGGCCAATGTATCCAGAGTTTAGGACCCTAATTTTGGAATTCCAACTCAGCGCACGAAGACACTAATTGCGTGTGTTTTGAAAAGATTTATGTTTGATCTCATGAGTCATCTCAGTAGGTATAAATTATTCACTATGTCATACCTATTTTCTTTTTAGATGGTGCAGCGTAGATAGCCATCCAGGATTCCATATAGAGTACGCTATAACGTCCCAATGAGCGATGATGCCTTCTTGCAAGTCCCTCTTACAACATTAGCACATTCATGTGGTATATCGGCATCACCACTACTTGTTTGGCAGCTGATGCAACCAGCCCCACCAACAAAGGATGAACACCGAATGTGCATGTTGCACGATTTCTAGCGACAGATGCCTCCTTGGTTTTATGGAAAGATGGACCCATACATGGATGAGGAATGGCTAGAGGATGTGGTTAGAGTTTTTCTCTTATTTGGGACACCAGCTGATTATATGATGATCCTAGACGACATCCTTTTTCAGGAATCAGCAAAGAGATTGTGGATCCGAATGCTCCAAATAAATGATGTGACGACCCTCATCAGGTTAGACATCATGGTAAATTTCATGGATGTGTTCATCCAAGTGGCCTTAATATTTGTGCGTATATCGGATTTGTTGCACTGAGAGTAGGGCAGCATGACCGAGGCAGAATACTCTGCAAAGTTTACTGATCTCTCCTGCGACTCCACCAACATGGTATAGGACCCTTTCTTCCAGGCATGGACCTTTAATAAGTGAATTCGAAGGAATATTATAGAATGTATGGTATAGATTAGTATAAGGACTTAGGCTAGGGTTCTAGAGAGGGAACATTTGGTAGAAATAATCCTAGTAGAAAATGCACCAACATCGAGACCCACCATCGTGCAAAACGAGGAAAAGTCATCTTCGGCTGGTAGTAGATAGATGAAACAATGGTATAAGTAGACCATACCTCTTGTTTGATGGGCTCGGGATCCAGGGATAGAGGTGCAGAGCTCACGAGGCAGAGGAGGTCATGAATGGGACAAGCAGTGCTACATGCGAGGTGGTCCACTGGTAGCAGGACAATGTGGTAGAGGATTTGGCGGTGTAGTGTGGAGTGGGAAGCATTTTGTGGTTTTACTACTACCACCACTAGGTTGTCCACCCCGGCCACATGTTGCAAGAGGATGGGGACGATCTTAGCTCGTGACAGTTGAGGCCTACGACCATGGAGCTGTGGAGATGATTATAGGTATGATCTATGTCCAATCCACATTATCTTTAGTATTTATAAACACAGGTTAAAACCACTCTATTATTCCCTAGGCCCTCTTTCGAATATCAGCGATTTTGGTGGAGCCTTTGGCTCGATACTTACATCTAGATACTCCTATAGTATAGTATTTTATGATTACAAACTTTTGTCAGTAGTGTGAGCAAAATAGAGGAATCAAGAGCCTAGACTGGGATCTCCAAGTAGTGGCATCGAGGCCTTACGACTTCATCTTGTGTATGGTCTAATTATCCACCTTCCATGCTCAGATTGACTGTATACTGATCAAAGTGCGGTGTGTCCACATGGATGTGACCAGGTTTTCCTTCAACATTGAAATGGGGACCTCGACAGCATTGGATGAACTTATCTAGTGGAGGGATCAATTGATTACTTCTCAGTTGGCTAGCCTTACCATCAGAGAAGTTGATTGTTTTGAGTCTGAGCTATCCTGTAGTGGTGGACAGGTATGAAGATTTCTTTCCAGATGACATTCCAAGAATACCTCCATGCAAGGAGGTAGACTTTTACATCGATATGTACCCCCGTAAGAAATTTATATCTACCCCAACATATCAAATAGATCCCGTAGAGTGTCGTGGGTTATGAGTACAGTTGTAGGACTTATAGGAAAAGTGGATCATAAGACCGATTGATCTCCATGGTTAGCCCTCATTTTGTTCTCCAAGAAGGTAGATGGGAGTTTGAAACTCTATGTGGAATATCGTCACCTGAACCAGGTGACCGTTAAGAGCAAGTATCCACTTTCAAGGATTGATGATTTTTTTGATCAGTTGAAGGGAGCTTGTTGGTTTTCGAAGACAGACCTCAGATCATGCAATCATCAGCTCATGATACATGATGAGGATGTGCAGAAGAAGACCATCAGATGTCAGTATGGCCATTATGTGTTTTTGGTTATGCCTTTCAGCAGGACCAACACCCCAATAGTGTTCATGGATCTCATGAAAATAATCTTCCAGTCATAGCATTATCGCTTCGCGGTCATGTTCACTGATGAAATCATGGTGTACCCAATAATGGAGGAGGAGCATGCCTATAATCTGCAGATAGTTCTAGATACACTCGGAGAGCACCTATTGTATTGTAAGCTCTCGAAGTGCCAATTCTGGATATGAGAGGTCCACATTCTGGGATATGTTATCTCAGAGTCTGGAGTTTCATTGGATACAGTGAAGATATAGGATGTTCTTTCTTGAGAGCCATATAAGTGTTTGACCGAGGTGAGGAGTTTCTAGGGTTGGCTGGATACTACCAGAGATTCGTTCTTGACTTTTCCGGAGTTTTGGCATCCTTGCCGATGTTGAAGATGAAGGGGTAGCATATTGTATAGATGGAGAGATGTTTTCAGATTTTATAGGAGCTGAGGCATAGGCGGATGAGTGACCCATCTTGGGGATACCAGAATAGGGAGTTGGGCATGTAGTCTACTGTGAGCATCGAGAACCAGACCTGGGTGATTCTTGATGAAGTAGAGAGTACTGATCTCTTATGGATCATGACATATGAGACAAAATTAGTAGAACTACTCCACACAAGAAATGGAGTTAGAAACAGTGGTGTTCGCCTTGAATATGTGGTGACATTACTTGATGGGCTAACATTTTACAGTCTACTCAGATCACAAGAGTCTCAGGTATATTTCCTCTCAGAAGGACCAGAACCTGAGACAATAGTGATAGCTAGAGTTCCTCCATGACTATGACTTTGAGATACACTATACTCTAAGGATGGGGAACGTTGTAGTAGATGAACATAGTATATGGTCTGGTCTGTAGTTGCTAAGTGAGGCGATTGAGCAGCCCTCCACATTGCAGATATCCCCTATGGACAGAGATGGAGTAGCATACCTCTAGTCCATGATAGTTACCCCCACCCCTTCAGTGAGTCCAGGAGGTTCATCATGTGGACATTGAATTTGAGGCTCGATGTGATCTGATATCCTCAGGGCAGGAACCAAATGGGTTTTCTGTAGGTGGGGAGCAAGTCATCTTCTTCAGAGGACGTACCAAGGTACCAGTGGAACTACTGTATAAGGTGTTGTGGGAGTTATATATGTCCCCTCTAGTGTTACATCCTAGTGTTATGATGATATTCCAGGACCTTCAGCGTCAGCACTGGTGGATAGGGATGAAGAAGAAAGTGGGAGAGTTTGGTTTTAAATTGCCTCAATTGTCAGCAAGTGAAGGCCGAGCATCACGTTATGGCAGGATTAGCTCAGCAACTAGATATTCCAGAGTAGAAGTAGGATGGAATCTACATAGATTTTGTGATAGGGAATCCACGTATGTCTAGGGGACAAGATTCCATTTGGGTGATCATTAACCAACTCAGCATGTCAGCCCACATTCTACCCATCCAAGAGCATGGATCATATGAGGTATTAGAAAACCTTTATATACTAGATATTTCACGAATTCATGGGGTACCATCGACGATCGTCTCTGACTGTGAAACTCGTTTTACATCCCAGTTATGGAAGTGATTATAAAAGGTATTCATGACTCTGCTATGTTTGAGCAGTGCCTTTCATCCTCAGGTGAACGGTCAGACAGAGCAGACCATACATACACTGGAGGAAATGCTACGTGCATGCATCCAAGATTTTGGTCGTATTTGGATGGATCACAATCCCTTGGATGATTTCTCCTAAAAACATTTATCACTCCATCATCGGTAGGTCACCTTTCGAGGCATTGTGCAGTAAACTTTGCACATCACCTGTATATTGGACAGACCCTGGGGGTCAGTACTTATGGGTCAAGGGTTTTTACGGGCTACCACTGAGAATGAGAAGACCATCCAGAAGTAGATGAAGACTGCACAGAGCAGACAGAAGTCATATGTCAATAAGATATGGAGACCTCTCGTGTTCTAGGAGGGAGACTGCATATTCATGCGAATCTCTCCTCATCAGGGACTACAATGACTTGACCAAGGAGGAATGTTATCACCAAGTTTTATCAGGACATTTCTAATACATAAGAGGATATGTGAGGTGGAATACCACTTGGTGCTTCCACTGTAGTTGGAGAAGGTTTACAACATCTTCTATGTATCCCAGCTGAGGAGATACGTTCACAAACCATCTCACGTCATCGACCATAGACTGTTAGACATAGACGATTGGTGAAATTTATGAAGGATCCATTGGAGATTGAGCATCGATAAGAAAGGGCCCTTCTTGTTTAGTGGATACAACTAGTGCACATTTTTTGGTAGCATGAGATCCTCTAGGAGAGCACTTGGGAGCAGGAGGCTCCGATTGGTTCTCAGTACCCCCATTTGTTTTATTAGTTTGTGTTTTGGGATTCAGGGATGAAAAACCCTAATATATGGATACTTATAGACATGGATTTTACATATAATATTTTTTATCATAAGGAATTATTACAAGTCTTTTAAAATTGACAGCGCCTGATTCCAATTACCAGAGTGCCCAGAATAAATTTTCGAACTATTTTTGGGGTATGTTCAGCACACGCATAAGCAGTGTTTTCTTTCTTTTGAATCATTTCTCTGATTAAAAATCTAAGGTCAATGTTGAATCTACAGTACCAAGATTCTCTTATGGGAGACTTTACATTGAATGTAGTAGGTCCATAGAAAATGTTACGTTTGGAGTTATTTTTATAGAAATTAAATGAAATAATTATTTTATTTTATTTCATATCCTCTAACGGACAAGCAATGAGATTGGTCTATCAACGTTGCAAGCCAATAACTGGATTGACCTTCCAACCCTATGTAACAACATTGTTGGGGAATTTGGAAGCTTTTTAATTTATGTGCCCCATTAATCACCAACATCATTACATACCCTCCCCCACTCCTATAAATATGGATCTTGGGTGGAGGTACGAGCACAGCTTCACCAAGACATGAAGTGCTGAAGGAGCACTGTGATGCCGAACCCTTAGAGGACGGAGCGAAACCCCAAGGAAGGTGACAGAAGACACTGAACCACAAACCGGAGTATGACTTAGGAGCAGCGTCATTGGAAGCCTTTTGTAGGAACAAATAACACCAACCCTCCATCAAGTGTGGGTATTTTTTCAAGGACTCGAGGTAGATGATATTGGTTAATTATTTTTAAATGTTTTTATTTTCCCCAATATCGAATATTACAAAGTACCCTTGACAACCAACTAACATGTCAACCCATGATTCATTCATTTTATTAGGAGGTTATTACAGGGCATCTTTTCCTGGTAAATATTGATTTAAATTCCAAGAGTTTTTTTAAACGCCTAACCCCCTCGTGTTTTTAGCTAACATGTAGGGCGCATGCCTACCTATCATATCTTGAATAGTTCGCTACCTTGCTAATTTTTCACCTCCACGGAACACTGACGGTGCAACAATATTGACACTCTACCTTGAGGATAGCACTCCAACGCACACCATGGGAAGAGGCCATGACACAAAGCCGCGGTGGGCATCGGAGCGGCTCACACCGACCGAACATAGAGGTGGCATGGTGTGCCATCACGTGTCGCAGATGAATAAAGAAGGCCATGGATCTTCATCCTCGACGACTTATGTATGGTGCACATCATAACGGCCTACCGCGGGGGATATTGAGGTGCACTGTCATGCACCGCTAGAGTGGTCGGCTGGCACATCGGTGAGCCACGACGGAATCGGCAATGAAAAGTTGGGGGATGCCCCCGGTGGCTTTCCGGCGCGGCAGCAAGGCTGCAGCCTACGACGAACATGACGGGAGCAGGAGGGCCACAAGTTCTACCGAAAAATGGTGGATGGGGAGCACACTAGAAGTTCGCCTGATGGGAAAGCTACGACATGGTGGACCCATGGCACCATCGGGGGCCGTGTTGGGTCAACCCCCTCGGGTGGACCTGTAGCCTAGTCGGGTCCAATGGTCCGGGTCGACACGGGTCAGGTTGGACCCATGTTGGGCCGGGTCGACTTAGGTAGATCTGGGTTGCCCCATGCCAAACCGGGTCAGGAAGGTCCAACCGCTGCACACCAGATTCAAACATAGCACTGACCAGTTATAGAAAACAGACCCTATCTCCTAAACCGGACGTATGTTTGACGAACCGTATGTGGCACCTTGATCCTTGGAGTGAGATAAAATTTTGACTTATTATAAGAGAGTTTTTCAGAATCTCATAGTATGACCGGGTTATATCGTACCCAAATCCAACCAGGCCCTCGGTACTAAAATGTTTATAACGGGTAGTCCGAGTGCCTAGTTGAAGAACAGTCTATGGTGTTGGAACCCTTATGAAACAGAGGTTAATTGATTACATTCTTTTTTTGACATAGTGTTGGATGATATACAACTGATGTCTTTGGGAGAGGTTCTCCCAAGCACACTATATACAGAACACTACGAGTGGCTGCGACTTGATGAATACTGACCATTTCTACTCGAAGTGACATGACAGTCCATGTGGGGAGAACCTCTGCGTGACGTGGAAGAAGAATAGTGGATAACGCCTCTTTGTGGAGCAACAGACCCACGGTACTTGACATGAGATGTTCCTCAGCAAGCCACGAGGGGGAGCGCCTCTCTGTGACTCAGAAACCCCACGGTGGGGAGTGCTTCTGTGTGATGTGGAAGACCAACGGTACACCATAGGAGGAGTACCTCAACAGTCCAAGATTATTTGGATGTGCCTCTATGTGATGCGGCAAGAAAACAGTACTCATTAGTGGAGGAGTTCTCCAGTAGCTGAGGTGTTCAACGATTTGACAGGGAATGTTACTTGTTCCGAGGACTAGAGAGTACGTGTCTTGATATCAGCATTAATAATGATTGTGTGTGGGTCAACATCATTATTATGTTTCTCTATGTTTTATACATGGTTTAAGCTGTGTCCATTGATTTGTGAATAGTGATTGAGATCAAGCATTGTGGTTTTTCTTTTGTGGATTTGGGAGAAACATTAAGAGGTCTTGGGGTCCCTACTGGGAATGGTTATACTCACCCCGACCCGAATTTCACCCGCACCATGTTGTGACTTGTGAAGACAACATGATGCTGGGTTGAGGTTTGAGGGTGCTAGGACTAGGAGGCACGAGTAGGAGACGGGCAAATGTGGAGTACTGAGGAGGTGATCTGTACCTTCAATTTAGGTAGGATTCTCGGATGAAGACTCAGTAGCTATATTACCTTTCTCAGTTGTATTATTTATTTCATTTGTATTTTTACTTTTTCGTTGTACTCATACTTTCTGTTGGGATTCTATTTCTGGCCCTTTTACTTTCAACACTCCTATTTATATACAACATTTATCTTCATAGTTTATTCTTGTTGTGTTCTCCGTTTGTGTGTTAAACATGTTTAAAGGTAATTCCTTCTGTTTTATGGAATACAACTTTGGTGAAAGTCGCCAGCCCCTGTCCTATGGAAGGTAGGTTTGAGGTAGTCACATTATGGGCCCCGGGGGACAGGTCGTGACATTTATTTAAAAATTCACCTGTATAATCTTTGAATATATTTGGTTGTGATAAAATAGATGACATCGCTTCTTGGAGACTACAGATCACAGAATATAGAAATGAAATTTAAAATTTTCATAATTGGAAAATGGTTATGTGGAATATAGTTATGAAAATTCACAAAAAAATTCATTATAAAATAAAAACTATTGTTACTATAAATGAATTAAAAAATTACAATTTAAAAATTATGATGTAGATAAATTCAATTTTTGAATCCTCTGTACGTAAGTTAAATATCAATATTTTCTATAGAGGATTCCCTAGAAAGGGAAGGCATAAGGTAATTCCATGTGAATAAAAGATAATAATAGTGACAAAGGATTAGAGGATAAGGGAAATGGATAGGTTTATTGAAAAAATATATATATTTTTGACTCTCATTAATGGGTGGATTTGGTCTTTTTCTATATGTTGTGAGAATAGTGTTTTGCTAAATTCCATTTAAATTAAACTAATTTCATTACCATATTCAATTATAAAGGCTACATAGTTGAACCAAAATTTGTTGGGGAAGGTATATGGTTGAGTTTAATTCCAACATCTAGTAACACACATTTTTAAACATGATTTATAAATTTTTATAAGCTATTTCAGTTTTAGAATTTATTTATGGATACTACGTTATCCTAAGTTTTACTCTCAAATACCAATTTTATCTAATGAAATTCAAATCGATCACAAAAAACTATTTGAAATTATTTTAAATCAATAATATAATTTTATCTAATAAATTGTAGAAGACTTAATGAATTTAATTTCAATATTAGTGTAGAAAAAAATAAAATATATTTTAAGAAGAATGTGTTATTTTATGCATAAAAACTTTGTGTAGGAATAAATTAACAATGTTACTAATTTATATATCTTTTATTAGATTATGAATAAATAATATAAGATTTATATGAAATTAAAAGGTATAAAAACTAGATTTAACAACGTGAATAATTTTTTTTGAAAATAAGTAACCATTTATTAGTAGAGTATTATATATATTATCTTCCAAAATAAGAAACCTGGTTTTTCTAGGTTTATTATAGTAGTCAATGATGTCATATTTCAAATACTAATATATTTATTTGTAAAATAAATGTTTAATTAAAAAATAATTATATACTTATATTACAAATATGTCATAAATTATAATGTATTCATGCAACAAGGTTTTATACTATTCACATAAATATCATTCTATGACAAAAAATATAAAAATATTATCATAAGATAATTCTTCAAAAATAATTACAAGTTTGATAAATTAATGCCATTATATTTTGAATGTAATAACCCATGTAATTATTTAATATTTCTACACTATTTTCTAAGATGTTGTTATATTCATCCAATAGATTTTATAGGAATAATATAAGAATAAATCACGTTTTACACTTAAAATGTATTTTTCAAGAAAGATGTTTTAATGACATTTGATACCCATCTTTCCTCAAATTTAGATATTTAAACTTATTTAAATATTAATTGATAAAATAAAAATCTTATTGGGAATAATAATATTAAAATTCACTTTTGATATTTTTTTTAAGATTTTATAAATATGATTTATGTATAGATGATGAGTGACAAAATATTATATTTTTAATGGAAAATAGCTATGTTTTCTAACTGATTTCTTGTGTTAAAATATTTTTTCTAATTTTGTTGACATATATTATGATATATTTTTTATCAATTAATACAATTATTATTTTTGTAATCAATTTCACAATGAAATTGGATATAAATTTTATGTGAATTCTTGAACGATTTTACTTTAAAAAATGTTTTATCATTTTGTTAGTGAGATTAATATTCAACTAATTTATGAAATGTCTTTGTTCGCAATTTTGGAAAATATATTTCATATTTCGAATCATGTTTTATTAATATAATATAAATGACCATTTTATATTTTGGAAAATATAAATTGAAAATATTCTAATATTTTTATTACCATGATTATGGGTAAATCAGGCAATTAAATGAAAATATTAATATTATTATATTATCAGAAAACCCTAAAAAATTTCCTCATTTAATTAGATGGCTATTTTATATATCTAAATAATCATTGGTAAAAAATTATATCTTTTTGAAGCCACTAGTATGAGATTATTAAAATTATAATATTATATACAATGAAGTGTTTTTTTTCAAACTGTTTATTTTAGTAAGTGAAATAATTTTAATATGGGGTAATGTAGTGGTTTTATATGAATATAAATAGTAGTATGAAAGCTAAAATGTGAATCTCAATCATTATAAATTATTTTTAATTTTATAATAAAGAAATAATAAAAATAAGTTTTATAAAAATTATAATAGAATAATTTTTTAATTAATGTAAATATCAAATAAATGATATAGAAAATAATATGAAAAATATACTCTGAGATGATTTAAATCAAACATGGTATTTTTAATTATTTGACATTATAAATATGTTTATTATTTTTTTTGATCTTAACTAGTAGTTATGATATTTTTGAAAAGTCATGTAATGAATAGTGTCAAAATTGACACAATTTATACATTATAGTAAATTATTTTTTATTAAATAACATAAAATATAAAAATACAATTTAATCTCAAAGATTAGGTTTAGTCATTAAATATATTAGAGGATTCACTTCTTGGACTATTTTAATTGTTTTTATTTATACTAACACACAATCTGTAGATTACAAGATATCACAACATAAATTAATGAGGTTTTATAAATGCATATAATAGTAGATATGTATTAAAAATAATAGAAACATTTATAATTTTTAGTTTTTAATTTATTTCTACCCATAATAATCATATAATGTAAATAAATTACATTATAGTAATTTGGATTAGAATTTTAATTTATATTAATTTAATATTTTAATGAATTCACACAGTTCACCTCCCCTCCCCTTTTAATGGAAACCCATTATTATTATTTCAGTCTACATCAAAACCAATTTTGATTAGAAAATATATACCAAAATAATTTAACAAAACCCATCCCAACATCTTAGAGATCATATATTATGAATGACACCACCCTTATCCATCTTAAGGTGTTGAGGACAAGAGGATGTCTGATGAAGATGTATCATTTTCAATTATGGGTTTCTATTTTATTTTTTCTTCAAATTATTTAAAATATTAGTCAATTTTGATGAAATAAGAACTAAATTATCATCAATATAATGAGGTGTTATTATGAAAATATAATCCCATAAATCCATCTACATTTTCTTCAAATTTGATTGAATTATTCATCCGTGTGTATGGTGGACTACCACCTCGAGAAAAAATATTATTATTTTTCCATCACTGTTTCTTATGATTGGTTGTAATTATTGATTTAATGATAATATATTATATTAACTAAATATTTATCAATATTAAAAAAGAATATAACATCTATGTTCTTAACTTTATATTAACACATAATGGATAATGTTGTTCATGCATAGATGTGAACTATCACCTCTAAGAAGAGATGTTATTAAATTTTCATAACCACATCACATGTTTGATATAAACAAGTTTATTTAAATGTTTTAATATGATCATACTTATATTATTAAAATGTTTTAATTGTAAAATAATATTTACCTTCATTCCAATATTCTCATAGAAAAATAATAACATTATTCATGTGTATGCATGAACTACCATTTGCATGATTACAACATAGTTAATTTTTCATAACCATACACAATGGTTTAATTTAAAAGTGTAATTTATCTTTATAAATGAACATAATTTCTCTAATAATATTAGCATGATTATGAACTAATGACCACTTTTGTAATTGACATTATACTATATTAATTTTGGAATCATGAACCAAATATCATCAAAAGATCATATATGGAAATAAATAACTAATTTGTTGTTACAACATAGTAATAAATGATATAACATGAATAATAAAAATGACGTATTTATAATGAATATATATAAATAAAATAATTTTAATACGCATGAATGTAACAGACATACATGGAAAATCAGACTCAAGGTAAGGGATTTAATCTCAATTTCATTTCATTGGTGCAATTATTGACATTATGAACCATTTTCCTCTAATTAGGTGTATGTACAATATATTATACTTTTTTTGTCAAATAAATCCAATAACATAATTCTATGTTTTTAATGAAATCATATTATGGGTTTCATGATTCATGAGTTTACTAATTTATATGGGGATTTTTTTGTGTGAAAATAATATTTTATGGTTTTCCACTATATTCATTTTCTTCCTTGTCTATGTTTTCAAAATTATTTTTGGAATTTTTTATTTATGATGTGGTTCTGGGAAATTATAAATTATGGGTGTTATGAAATATCATCCATTGATCCCATTATTGTTTAACCGATCAGTGTTCCAATATAGATCTATAATTCATTGTTTAATGAATATATTCTCTTATGAATTTTATTGGAAGTAAACCATTTTGTTATAGAAATTTTTAGTGGATCTATAATGATTTTTTTAGATATTTTATTAAGGCTACTATATGAGTATTATATTATTTGAAATGAGTTTTTTTTGTGGGAATAATTTAATTTAATAAGGTAAAATAAATGATCTTTTTAATGGAATATTAATTACCATTATGGATAAAATATTATGTTTTTAGGAAAAAGTTATTCCTTACTCCATGATTCTCATAGAATACTTATTTCCATTCCTTTCATATATTTTAATAAGTTGTTGTGCTCAACCCTTGTTTTTATACATTTTTCAAAATATACAAGGGAGAGTAGACACCTGAATGAGATAAAGGGGAAAATTGTGATGATTTTCAAAATTAAAACTACATTGTTTTATTATATATGTTTTATATTAATTATAAATGAATTATATTTTATTATTATCTACTTAGTATAAATTTTGGATGCAATGTATTAACTATATCATATTTTTATATAAACTATAACTCTAAATACATCATCAATGAGAGAGAATATAAATTATTGACTAAAACTCAAGATAACATAATGGTTATGATAGGGTCATATAGTTAACATTAAAGGTAGGTTTATATAATATTGGAGACTATGGTAATATTAATAAAATTTCCATAAAAGAATTTTCCACCACGAAATGATAAAATGTTTTATAGTTGGAACATTACCATGTTAATTCATCTAATCTGTGCTTTTTTGGAATAAGTTTCCACCAAGGACACATGGATGACGTTGTGGGAAGGAACTAATAGGGAGATACCCTTCCAAATCAGTATCCCGAAATGGTCTGAATCAACACATAACAGTTTTGGTTGTGATAGATCAATTCAATCAAATGATAAATGGTTGTGGTATCAAGGCTAGTTAGAAACCTATTATACCATGAAAGAACATTTATTTTGTAGATAATATAAGTAGAAATCAGCCCCCATATTTTTGTGGATCATCGTACCATGTGGTAGATAACGGATGGATCAATCAAATAGAAAAGATATTTGATTTAATGGGATGTTTGGAACATCAAGATATATCCCATACCATTTATCAACTTGAAATTGAATCAATACAATGGAAATATTTTTTTAATACTAACATAGAGAAATATGATCTTTATTCTATGTAATTTGAAACATTAATGAATATTTTCATTGAAAAATATTTCTCTATGGTTATTTTCTCATAATGGAACAATAGTTTCTAGAATTGAGGATAAAATATTATGATTTCATATATCTCTATGATGAAATATTCAAAATATTTTACAGGTATGTGATAAATTTTATTTAAGAAACTGATAGATGATTTAATTAGTTCTAAATAGGATTTAAACTATGTCTACAATGAGAATTGGTTGTGGTGGAATTAAATATCAATGAAACCCCAACTTTTTGGGATGAAAAGGTTGAGTTGGAGTTATCTGATTTCTATGTTCCTCATAATGATTAATGTAAGAAGTGGACATGGTGGATGTCAATGAAGAAACATACAATAATTATATTTTTTCGGAATGATAATAAAGTTATACTCTTGGGGTATGTTCCTTAAGGCCCCACTATGGTAATTCTTAATAACAACATGGAAGGGCTGCTATTGCGGATTTTTTTTCCACAATAACCTTAAATTAATGTAAAATAATCACGAGGAACCAAAGAAATGTATAACAATAAAAATAGAACAATGATATGTTTAAACAATAATTAGTGTGGTAATAATGATAATATGTTTCAATGTTTAGGTTTACAGGATATAAATTTTCAAGAAAAAAGTTGAAAAGGTTTAGCAATGTCATTTGATGTTACTACAAATAATTTTTGGCATTCAGAGGAAGTGAGGGCATGTATGTTCCTTATGTATTTGAATTATGATACAAACCATTTTGACTCTGGTCGTCACATTATATCATTTTTTGAAAAAATTTCTTGTTAATTTGGAATATCGTATAATAATGTAAGATATATAATTTGGTTAAAACACTATGTGGAAGTATTAAAAAAACTATATTAATATTAACCTATAGATTCTTAACAGTGGGATGGTATTTCCTACATATATTGTTGAACTGGACATTGTAGAGTTTTATATCATGATGTGCATGGATTAGATTTTAGTATATCTGGCCAAAATAGATTACATTTATAGGAACGTTTTGTTCAATGATTTAATTCCATTTAAGCTTTCCAAGAATAAAAGAAATTGAACTGATAAAACAACAAAATTGACCAACCTAAAATTGTTAAAAATAAATAGAAGGATTAAATTACTAATGTGAATGTTGTATGTAAATATATTATTGTTTTTTCAGAGGAATATCCTAGTCTTATTCTTAATCGATAGGGTGATTTCACTATCGACTTAGTTCTTCACACTAATCCAATTTCTAACCCCCATTATAGAATAGCTCATGTTGATCTTTTATATTTGAAACAAAGCGTGAGGGTTTGTAGATAAAGGTTTCATCTAACCTAGAAAATTACTATGGGGTGATCTTGTCTTGTTTATTAAAATGAATGATAATTCAATGAGACTTTTCATTGATTATATATCCTAGAATAATATATCTATCAAGAAAATTTATCCCTTTTCATAATATCAATGATTTTTCTGATCAGCTATAGGGGAGAAATATTTTTTGAAGGTTTCCCAAGGGTTGGGGTATCATCAGTTGAATGTGAATGAATTATAAATTTCAAAGATTGTGTTTTAGACATGATATAGGAATTGTGAATATATAATTTTTATTTTTTGATTATATAATTAACCTATTGTATTCATGGTTCTTATGAAAAAAATATTTCATGTGATCAAGGATAATTTTGTAGTTTTCTTTATTGATGAAATTTTTTTATATCTTCTAAAAGACATGATGAATATGAAAGTGATCATATTATTGTTACAAAAACCATAATAGAGATGAATGAATATGTATTTTTTTTAAACTGTGATTTTTTATTAAAAAAATTACATTATATTTTTTCGAGGTTTCTAAAGATGGAATAATATTGTATCCTAATGAAATATATGTTATTGATGAATGAAGAAAACCCAATAATACGACTGAGATTCATAGGTTTCCTAGATTTGTGGATATTACGTAATATTTTTTAAAACTTTATCATAGTTACCCAGAAAATTGTCTATGTTAACTAGAAAAAAAGATATGTTCATCTAGAAAAAAGAATAGGGGGACTGTTTTCACGAATTGAAATAAGATTGGTTAATTATCTTGTTCAAGCCCTATCCACTTGAAAAGGTGAATTTTTCATCTACAATGATTATTAATAGAATGTACTTGGTTATTTCCCAATGTATATTGATGATGTAAATGCTTATGTTTCATGTTTGTTAAAACATCATGAATTAAATTACCCAACAATTGATTTTGAAATGTATTTTGTTGTTGTTTAATTATATATTTTTAGGAATCTTCAATCTAGAGTAAAATGTTAAATATAAAATGATTATAAATAATTTATGTATAAAATCACTAATAATTATTTTAATATGATGAAATAGAATATTGATAGAACTAATAATGGAATATGATTGTATGTTCAATTGTAATCCTAGAATAGTAAACAATGTGGTTGAGGAATTGAGTGATAAAATTAATGCAATATTGAGAATGATAAATTTTTAATGTGAATATTTTGTAAATGATTTGATGAATTTGTGTTATATGTTTTTAGTTTAGGATGTTCGGTTGGGTAATTTCAGTTTTAGTAGAATAATATATCATAGACAGATGTAAGAAAAAACTGATGGTATATCAATTCTTTATAGATAATTGTTAAATGGTTCAAAAGGGTATGTTTCCAAAATTTAACATTAATAATGATTTATTATATTTGGGAATAAATTATTTAATAATTTAAATTCAATTTTAAAGAACTATATGTTATATGAAGTTAATAGTTCTCTATTTTTAATTCATCACAACGTCACTAAGATGTACTGACACCTTAGACCATATTATTAGTGGGATTTAATTAAAAGAGATATTCCTGACATTACCCTATGTTTTTTGACATTAAAATAGGATAAAAAAAATTGATAATTAATGAGGTCAAAGATTCATCATTTTCTAGTTTTAGTGTTGAAATGGGAAGATATTTACATGGATTAAATTATTGTGTTACAAAATAAATAACAGGGATAAAATGTGATTTGGGTTATTGTTGATATAATGAAAAAGACTATACATTTTTATCCTAATTGAGACACTCTATATCTAGATCAAATTTAGTATTTTTTTTATAAAATATATATTCATGATAAATGGACATCTTCTATGCATTAAACTGAATCATGATCCTAGGTTCACATCAAAATTCATGAAAGATATTTATAATTTATTTGTAATTGAATTATGAAACCCCCAAAACCATTATTTCTATGTTTGATAGAATGATAAAATGAAAATTTTAGACCTTCTTGTATATGATATGTTTTTATTAAAAGGCTTTCTAGGGATTTGGGGATCAATAGGTTTCTTTCGAATAGTTTTCATATAAAAATTGTTTTCATTTCAGCATATATATGTAACTATAGAAGGCATAATATAAGAAGTTTTGTTCGATACAAGGTTTTTTGGATGATATTTGAGAGTGGATGTTAATGGGTCCAATATCGGAAAATAAATTTGCATTGAGGGTATAATCTATTCAATTATAAATGATAACATCATAGTGTATGAATAAATTTATGAAGGTAATCAGATCAAGGACCCTACATTCATGGTAGGTGATCATGTCTATATCAATGTTTATTATAAGGCCCCAACCTTAAACCATACTTAATCTTGAGTTATTACAAGATTACACATTGAGGATCTATTTGGGTTTAGAGTTTTAGAGAATTAGATAATAAAACATGCATTACATTTCACATAAAAACAAAGTGGTTACATAAATATAGTATTCTTCTTTCCCATCAATGGAAACTTATTTAAAATAAAACATGGATTCTTTCTTGACACTTCCTTGACACTATCATCATATCATATACCTTTCCCTTGGCCTGTGAAAAACATTTCAAAAAAACTTGGGATGAGCATAAAAACCTCAGTAAGGGAAATAAAAATATGGAAAGGAAACATGGGTACATATACACATAAGAATGAAATCATACATTACCCATAAAACATGAGCACATTAACATACCCCATCAAATCAGGAATAAATCATAGAAATTATAAGACTTAAATGTAACATGAGGCATTCATAACATTCTTACGTAGGGAGTAACACTCTTGGTTACGTTTGGAATACCCATCACAGTATATTCCCTAAATATCTTCGGAGAAACCTTATCATTTAACTCATTTGCATTACGCAATGCATTGGAGAGCTATATCAGGCTCACCCGCCCTTAGTTTATCACGAAACCACCCGTCTTCATAATAATTCCCAAGAACCTCAACATAATCGTATCACATAAAACATGCATAAAGGAACCATAACATTTCCACCTTTCAATCACAAGATATCAATACAACACATTGATATAAAAAACATTATGAAAACCATTTTCAATACCAAAATAAAAGAAAATTAAAACATGGTATTTATTTTTTTTCTTTTAAAAAGAAGGTATGGCTTGTAGAGGAAGCCGAAACTCAAATAACGGTCACGGCGGCGGAGAAGTCGTTGTCGCCGCATACGTACGACAAAAACATTCCCTTTTTTCGTTTAGTAAAACGTTTCGTATAAAAAATATTCCATTTGGATAAACTTTAAAGTCAAAGGGGTTTATACACCGTATAAAAGAAGGTTGTGTATAAAACAAAATATGCCTTAATGAAAGGAGATTGAGACGAAGTCCCATACCTCGGGTCCGACTTGACTCGGTCGTTCTTTAATCTCCTGAATAATAAACATGAGTTAATTTATACTAGTTTATGAAACTTTTTAAAGTTAATTATTCCTTTTATATCACTTATTGCCATGTCATGAACACTATGTAATTATTTATGTTAATAATGATTGTTTTAACGATCATTGGTACTTGAGTAAAAAATAAGCCCTTTATAATTACAAGTTGTTCATGTATCCATTATATCCAGAATGGTATTCATGATGTAGATATCATATATGTCATATATATCCAGTTCATGAATGCATTTATAATTTTACATAATCATTTAGAGGTAAGAAAGGAAATGCACCGTTCATGGAGACGGTAAGCCGTACGTACGCATGAACGCTACTTTCATTTATATTTCGTATTTTATAGAATGGAATCATAATTATATAAAGGTATATTATAATTCCGTTATAATATCATATATAATATCATAGGTCCATCTTTTATACATCCTACATATGGTATTTAACGAATCAAATCACTTTGAACGGGCGGTAGTCCGCACTTCCTTAAATGAAGATATCGCGTTTACCCATAATGGAAACCTTAAAGGTATTCCCAAAATGAAAAATACAGAAGTGTAAGGAAAACATAAACATATTATATATCATATATAAATATAGTGAAATCTTAATGGCCACCTTTGAAGATGTTAAAATAATGTTGAACAATCATCGTTTCGGGAGGCATAAATTTGTCATCCACGGAAACAGTATGTTCGTTAACCATTAGATGTAGGTGTGTGTAAGTGTAGCTCGAATCATTCTTATAACAACATCCAAGTATATTTAATATAATGTAGTTGTTACAAAAGAAAAGAATAAAAAGAGTTTAGTGGGTTGGAGAAGAAAAATCAAACAAAAGGACTCAAAAAAAAGACCTTACCTTAAAATCGGGTAACTCTCTTAGATTTGAGATCAAAGGATTCCTTGGGAAGACTTTTTCCCAATGTTAGGCTTCAAGGAGTAATAGAGGGATGTGGAGAGCCAAAATGGGCAGGGTTTGGCCGAGCCAAAGGCTTTGGTAGTGTGGGTAATGAGGTAGAGGTGGGGGCCTTTTATAAGAGGAGAGGAGGGGCACTCATGGAACGTAAAGAAAAGTTACTTTATTTTAAAATGAGTTTCGGATTCAAAAGGTCCCACATTGATATAATTCGAGTATAATGTGATAAGGGTTAGAAATCCACTCATCCAATTGGTTTTGGCCATGTTTAGGTCTTATATTTTACATTATATTTCCATTTTATTTAAATCGTTAAATAATGAGGTCATCGCTGCATCATCATGATGTCATAAATAATTTAATTTATTTAATGTCTAAAATTTATAAAACAAATACTATGATGTATTAAGTCTTTTTAGATTTCCAATGACAATTTATAATCAAAAATATGACTTGTATAACCCCATGTAAAATGTGTTTTTGTAAAACATATCATGTTTGTGTCATTTTTTACTTTAACATTAAATAAAAGGTATTTATGTCATTTTCCAACCGAAGTGGCTCCATGGGGTCCCCAAGTTGACCCATGGATTGTCTTGGTCGGCCATGACACATCCAATGAGGGTAGGACATGTTTCTAGGTCATTTCATTTTATTAAAACATTATTCTTACCATAAACTACACTAATTACCTCTAATCGCGATTAAAAACATAATAAGTTACTATTCACCATAAAATTATTATAATCTCATTGAACAACATTTTAATTCTTAATTACAACCATGTATGTTGGATTTTTGAAATTCAAAACACAAAGATGGCAAATTTTCATTTAAACGAAAAATCAGTTTTTATAAGTACCACTTAGTGGTTTCACTATTCATCAAATATTGTAGTTTTTCAGAAAATTGACAAAAATTCACCCTAATATATATTTTATATTCCGAATTCAAAAATGAGGTCTATTTTACAAAATTAAAAACATATAAGTCACATTAATTAATTTAATAATTAATTCCCGCTGTCATGACAAATAGCGTGTTTTTATGAAACAATATGTATCAAAAGATTGACACCAGTTTAAGTCCAATTTCAAAGTGAAATTGATTCCAATGACCACCATTGGATTAAATGGTAAACATATATTCGGATTAAACTTTAATACCACTTAAAAGGATAATATAACCTTATAATTAAATTAAATGAAAAAGCAGTTTTGATGTAAAATGCAGTATTTTCACTATTCATTAAAAAATGAACATTGTCAGAACAATACCAAAACTTTATCCAATGTAAATTTCAATGTCCCAATCATAATGAATATGTTTATCATGAAAAACATAGCTTATAAAATTTTCAAAAGATATATTTATAAAGGGTTTGCCATCAAAAGGCAGTAAAATAATCTTTTAAGAATATTAGTGTATTCCAAGCCTAAGATTGGATTTATTTTCATTTTAAGACTCTAAAACACTATCTAACTCGTTAATAGACATAGATAAAAATATCTATTACTCATTACTTACATGGGATGTTACATACTTCCCCCCTTTATAAAATTGCGTCCACACAATTTATTTACTTATCGAATAAATGGGGGTACTTATCTCTCATTGCATTTTCAGATTCCCAAGTTACCTCTTCCATCATGTGGTTTTTCCACAAAACCTTTACCTGTTTAATCACATTATTCCGTAAAACTTGCTCCATGTGGTCAAGAATCCGGACCGGTTGTTCGTCATAAGTTAGGTTCTCTTCCAGCTGACCTACCTCTGGACTCAAAACATTAGATGGATCGGGCATATACTTTCTCAACATCGAAACGTGAAAAACATTGTGTACCTGAGATAAACTCGGAGGTAAAGCCACATGTTATGCAACTGATCCAACTCTCTCCAGAGTTTCATATGGTCTAATGAACCTTGGACTCAACTTTCCTTTCTTACCAAATCGCTTCACACTTTTCCATGGTGAGACTTTGAGAAAAACATGATCACCTACCTCAAAAGTTAGATCCTTCCTCCTGTTGTGTGCATAACTCTTCTGCCTACTCTGAGAGATTCTCATGTGCTTCTGAATCAACTGAACTTTTTCTACCAACTCTTCTCCCAATTCTGGTCCCATAAACTTCCTTTCACCCACTTCATCCCAGAAATCTAGAGTTCGACACTGCTTCCCATATAATGCCTGAAATGGTGCCATCTGTATACTGGAATGAAAACTGTTATTATAAGAAAATTCAACCAAAGAAAGATGTTGGTCCCAACTTCCCTGATAATCCATCGAACAAGCTCGTAGCATATCCTCCAATGTCTGAATTTATTGTTCTGACAGCCCATCTGATTGAGGATGAAATGTTGTACTAAAATTTATTTCAGTACCCAACGACTTCTGAAGGCCTTTCCAAAATTTAGAAGGGAACCTGGGATCACGATCAGATACAATGGGGAGAGGAACTCCATGTAACCTGACTATCTCTTTAAGATACATACGGGAAAGTTGATCTAGGGAAAAAGTATCTCGTATAGCAAGGAAATGAGCAGATTTGGTCAAGCGATCAACAATAACCCAGATTTCATTATTACCTCGAGATGTCTTCGGTAATCCCACAACAAAGTCCATGGATATATTCTCCCATTTCCACTCTAGCACCGGTAAAGGCTGAAGCACCCCTTTCGGTAACTGCCACTCTTCTTTAACCTGTTGACATGTCAAACACTTCATAGTAAAATCAGCAATATCTTTTTTCATTCCATCCCACCAGTAATACTCCTGCAGATCTCTGTACATCTTAGTACTGCCAGGATGAACTGAAAACGGAGAACTATGAGCTTCACATAACAACTCTCTCTTCAACTGTGAATCACAAGGCACACACAATCTCTTCCCATGTCTCAAAATACAATCAATATCAATGTTGAATTCATGAAACATACCTTTATGAACCAGATCTACATATTTCTGCAACTCACTGTCTTGCTTCTGTTCTTGATTGATTCTATCTGATAGAGATGATCTCACTGATACCTAAAACAAAATAGAAGAATTTTTTCCACCAACAACTTCTATGCCAAAGTTCATCAAATCCTTAACCAAAGGATCACGTTCCAAATGCATCATTTCTAATGAAGCATTACTTTTTCGACTAAAAGCATCAACCACTTTATTTGTTTTTCCCGGATGGTAATGAATTGTACAATCATAATCCCTGATTAATTCCAGCCATCTCCTCTGTCTCATGTTTAACTATTTCTGAGTGATTATATTCTTTAAACATTTGTGATCGGTATATATTTCACACTTTACTCCATACAAATGATGCCTCCAAATTTTTAAAGCAAAAACAATAACAGCAAATTCCAAATCATGTGTAGGGTAATTCACCTCATGAGTTTTCAACTGTCATGAAGCATAATCAATTACCTGATCATTCTGCATTAGGACGCAACTATGTCCTTTCAATGAAGAATCACTGTAGATAACAAACTCACCATTCCTGGAAGGTAGTGCCAAAATTGGAGCATTCACCAATCTTCTTTTCAATTCCTAAAAACAATCATCACATTCTTTTTTCCAGATAAACTTAACACCCTCTGAGTTAGCTTAGTCATTGGACTAGATAACCGAGAAAAATTTCTAACAAACTTTCGGTAATAGCCTTCCAAACCAAGGAAGCTACGAATCTCTGTTACATTTGTGGGTCTTGGCCAGTCTTCCACAAATTTTGTTTTTGCAGGATCAATAGTTATCCCATCTTTAGAAACAATGTGACCAAGGAATGAAATTTGTTGCATCCAAAACTCACACTTTCTGAATTTCCCATTAAATTTCTTTTTTTTATGGTTTGCAAGATAACCCTTAAATGACTTTCATGCTCCTCATTACTTTTAGAAAACACCAAAATATCATCAATGAAAACCACCACAAACTTATCCAAGAACTCATGGAAACTATTATTCATTAAGTCCATGAATATAGAAGGTGCATTGGTTAGCCCAATAGGCATTACTACAAATTCATAATGGCCATATCTTGTACGAAATGCAGTCTTCGGAACATGTGCTTCCTTTACCTTCAGCTGATGGAACCCCGATCTCAGGTCAATCTTTGAAAAATACTGAGCTCCCTGGAGCTGATCAAACAAATCATCGTTATGAGGTAATGGATATTTGTTCTTAACAGTGATATTATTCAAGGCTCTATAATCAATGCATAGTCTCATAGAACCATATTTCTTTTTTAACAAATAAAACAGGAGCACCCCATGGTGATGTTCTAGGTCGAATGAAACCTTTCTCTAATAAATCTTGCAATTGATCCTTCAACTCTAAACGTTAAATTTGAGCCATTCGATAAGGGGGTTTTGAAATTGGCTTAGCATCAGGAACTGAGTCAACAGTAAACTCAACTTCCCGATCTGGTATTATTCAAGGCAACTCATCAAGAAAAACATCAGGATATTCATTTACCACTGACAAATCATTAATCTAAACAGTTCCTTTATTTTCAACAATTTGTGAAAGGTAACATTCATTTCCATCTTTTACAAGTTTCTCGGCCTCATGATATGTTATCAAAAGTAAGGGTTCATTCTTGTAAACAAACTGAAATTATTTCTGAAAAGAAAATTCTTTAGCTCTACAGTCAATCTTATCATGGTAAATAGAGAGCCAATCCATACCCAGGATAACATCAAACTCTACTAGAGGTAGAACAATAAGGTTTTCAAGTAGGTTCTTTCCACAGATAAGGATATGAAGATTCTTATAAATTCTTTTTGCCTCAACATTTCTCCCAGGTGTCTTTACCACAATTTCTAGAGTCATTTCTTGAGATGGTATTCCTATTTTACTAGAAAAGGTTTCAGAGATGAAAGAATGTGTAGACCCGGAATCAAACAACACATTGGCATAATCTTATTAAACAATGTACCTGATACAACATCATTTGATGGCCCGACATCTACTGAAGTAGTGGAAAAGGATTTCACCACCCCATTCTGCTTGTAGTCTAACTGCTTCCCATCACTCAAGCTCTTTGTCAGTCACTCATTTGCATAGTGACCCATCTCATTGCACTTATAACATTTCACTAACTATAAATCAAATTTGGTCTTACCTTCACCTTGATCCTTTTCAGTGCAATCACGAGCCTTATGTCCCATCTTACCACATCGGTAGCACTTTCCAGAATTCAGAAGACATTCCCCAACATGCCTTTTTCCACATTTATCACAAACTGGAAACTTTGTTTTCGTACCATCAGACTTTTTTGAATAAATTGTTACCTTTCTCCTACCACCTCGGTCTCTTCTTCTGTTTGTTGTTATAGAACACTTGATCATCGGCAAACTCCATTTCTACCTTCTTAGCACATCGAACAAGCTTTTCATAACATTTAAACTCACAATAAGATAATGCCCTTCGATATTTTGGCTTTAATCCTGAGTAAAAACGATTGATTTTACTATCAAGGTCTCGGATAAAATTTGAAGCATACCTTGCCAATCGAGTGAACCTTTATTCATAGGTAGCCACTGAGTCTTCCTCTTGCCTCAATTCCAAGTATTTCTTTTCCATCCTAAGTCTAACAGCCTTAGGAAAATACTTCTCCAGAAACATACCTTTGAATTCATCCCAGTCGAGAGCATCAATCTCATCAGCGTCCCTGATATTTTTAACCATCGACCACCACTGATCTGATTCACCCTCCAAACGATAAATAAAAAGACTAACCTTTTGATTGTCTGAACACCCCATGACATCAAAAGTATTCTCCAGTGCTTTAATCCACCCTTCAGCTAACACAGGGTCAGATGATCCTCTAAATGATGGGGGATGTTGCCTCATGAAATGTTCCACCACTGACATGTTCCTCTACGGTTGATCTGGCTGATCTCGTGCATGGATACCACCACCAGTTATCGCTTGAGTCAACTGCGCCATTACTACAACAAACTGTTCAGCTCCAATTCTGACCATCTCAGGATGCTGATTCGGAAGGTTATTTCCTTTTTCATGTCGTCCTAGCACTGCTTCCCTATTTCCTCTGCAGAAAACCATTCTGAACAAACATGTCTTAGATGAAGCAACATAGTAATCTTCAAATACTATATCACTTCAATTTGACCATAAAAAAATATTTTTTTATAATCATTAAATAGAATTCTAACTCCTAAAGTTATCTAAAACGACCTATGATACCAACTATAAGGCCCCAGCCTTAAACCTTACTTAATCTTGAGTTATTACAAGATTACACATTGAGGATCTTTTCGGGTTTAGAGTTTTAGAGAATTAGATCATAAAACTTGAATTACATTCCACGTAAAAACAAATTGGTTACATAAAAATAGCATTCTTATTTCCCATCAATGGAATGATATTTAAAATAAAACATGGATTCCTTCTTGACACTTCCTTGACACTATCATCATATCATGTACCTTTACCTTGACCTATGAAAAACATTTCAAAAAAACATGGGATGAGCATAAAAAGCTCAGTAAGGGATATAAAAATATGGAAAGGAAACATGGGTACATATATACATAAGAATAAAATCATAATTTACCCATAAAACATAAGCACGTTAACAAACATCATCAAATCATGAATAAATCATAGAAATCATAAGACATAAAGGTAACTTGAGGCATTCATAACATTCTTACGTAGGGATTAACACTCTTGGTTACATTTGGAATACCCATCACAGTATATTCCCTAAATCTCTTTGGAGAAACCATAACATTTCACTCCTTCGCATTACCCAATGCATTGGAGAGCTATATCGGGCTCACCCGCCCTTAGTTTATCATGGAACCACCCGTCTTCATACTAATGCCCAAGAACCACAACATAATCGTATCACATAAAACAAGCATAAAGGAAACATAACATTTCCACCTTTCAATCACAAGATATCAATACCACACATTGATATATAAAAATTTTAAAAACCATTTCCAATACCAAAATAAAAGATAATTAAAACATGGTATTTATTTTTTTCTTTTAAAAAAAAGTAATGGCTTGTAGAGGAAACCGAAACTCAAATAACGGTCACGAAGGCAGAGAAGTCGTTGTCGCCGCATACGTATGACAAAAACATTCCCTTTTGTCGTTTAGTAAAACGCTTCATATAAAAAATATTCATTTTGGATAAACGTAAAAGTCAAAGGGGTTTATACACCGTATAAAAGAAGGTTGTGTATAAAACAAAATATGCCTCAATGAAAGGAGATTGAGACGTAGTCCCATTCCTCGGGTCCGACTTGACTCGGCCGTTCTTTAATCACCTGAAAAATAAACTTGAGTTAATTTCTACTTGTTTAAGAACCTTTTTCAAGTTCATTATTCCTTCTATATCACTTATTTCCATGTCATGAACACTATGTAATTATTTAAGTTAATAACGGTCGTTTTAACGATCATTGGTACTTGAGTAAAAAATAATCCCTTTATAATTACAAGTTGTTCATGTATACATTATATCCAGAATGGTATTCATGATGTAGATATCATATATGTCATATATATCCAGTAAATTAATGAATTTATAATATTACATAAACATTTAGAGGTAAGAAATGAAATGCACCGTTCATGGAGACGGTAAGCCGTACGTACGCATGAACGCTACTTTCATTTCTATTTCGTATTTTATAGAATGGAATCATAATGATATAAAGGTATATTATAATTCCGGTATAATATCATATATAATATCATAGTTCCATCCTTTATACGTCCCACATATGGTATTTAATGAATCAAATCACTTTGAGGGGGCGGTAGTCCGCACTTCCTTAAATGAAGATATCGCGTTTACCTACAATGGAAACCTTAAAGGTATGCCCAAAATAAAAAATATAGAAGCTTAAGGAAAACATAAACATATTATATATCATACATAAATATAGTTACATCTTAATTTCCACCTTTGAAGGTGTTAAAAGAATGTTGAACAATCATCGTTTCGGGAGGCATAAATTCGCCATCCACGGAAACAGTATGTTCGTTAACCATTAGATGTAGGTGTGTGTAAGTGTAGCTCGAATCATTCTTATAACAAAATCCTAGTATATGCAGATACTGTAGTTGTTACAAATGAAAATAATAAAAAGAGTTTAGGGGGTTGGAGAAGCAAAATCAAACAAAAGGACTCAAAAAAAAAGACATTACCTTAAAATCGGGTAACTCTCTTAGATTTGAGATCAAAGGCATCCTTGGGAAGACTTCTGCCCAAATTTAGGCTTCAAGGAGTAATAAAGGGATGTGGAGAGCCAAAATGGGCAGGGGTTGGCCGAGCCAAAGGCTTTGGGAGTGTGGGTAATGAGGTAGAGGTGGGGGCCTTTTATAAGAGGAGAGGAGGGGCACTCTTGGAAAGTAAAGATAAGTTACATTATTTCAAAATGAGTTTCGGATTCAAAAGGAACCAAATTGATATAATTCAAGGATAAGTTGATAAGGGTTCTAAATCCACTCATCCAATTGGTTTTGTCCATGTGTAGGTCTTAGATTTTACAATATCTTTCCATTTTATTTAAATCGTTAAATAATGAGGTCATCGCTCCATCATCATGATGTCATAAATAATTTAATTTATTTAATGTATAAAAACTATAAAAAAAATACTATGATATATGAAATATTATTTTATTTCCAATGACTATTTATAATCAAAAATCTGACTTGTATAACCCCATGTAAAAATTGTTTTAGTAAAACATATCATGTTTGTGTCATTTTTTACATTAACATTAAAGAAAAGGTATTTATGTCATTTTCCAACCAAAGTGGCTACATGGGGTCCCCAACTTGACCCATTTATTGTCGTGGCCGGCCATAAAACAACCAATGAGGGTAGGACATGTGTGTAGGGCATTTAATTTTATTAAAACATTATTCTTACCTTAAACTACACTAATTACCTCTAATCGCGATTAAAAACTTAATAAGTTACTATTCACCAAAAAAATTATTATAATTTCATTGAACCACATTTTACATCTTAATTACAACCATGTATGTCGGATTTTTGAAATTCAAAACACAAAGATGGAAAAATTTCATTTAAACGAAAAATCAATTTTTATAAGTATCACTTAGTGGTTTCACTATTCATCAAAAATTGTAGTTTTTCAGAAAAATGCCAAAAATTCACCCTAAGATATATTTGATATTCCGAATTCAAAAATTAAGTCTATTTTACAAAATTCAAATCATATAAGTCACATTAATTAATTTAATAATTAATTCACGTTGTCATGACAAATAGTGTGTTTTTATGAAATAATAAGTATCAAAAGATTGACACCAGTTTAAGTCCAATTTCAAAGTGAAATTGATTCCAATGACCACCATTGGATTAAATGGTAAAAATATATTCAGATTACACTTTATGACCACTTAATAGGATCATCTAACCATATAAATAAATTAAATGAAAAAGTAGTTTTGATGTAAAATGCAGTATTTTCACTATTCATTAAAAAATGAACATTGTCAGAAAAATACCAAAAATTTATCCAATGTAAATTTCAATGTCCCAATCATAATGAATATGTTTATCCTGAAAAAAATAGCGTATAAAATTTTCAAAAGATATATTTATAAAGGGTTAGCCATCAAAAGGAAGTAAAACAATCTTATTGTATTCCATGATTAAGATTGGATTTATTTTCATTTAAAACCTCTAAAACACTATCTAATTCATTAATAGAAATAGATAAAAATATCTATTACTCATTACTTACTTGGGATGTTACATTTATCCTAGGAAAGGTGTGATGCATTTTGTTAGGGAGGAGAATATGTGTTCACGGTTTATTAGACCCTATGAACTCCTAGATAATGTTGGATATGTTTCCTAAAATGTTTCCATACCATATAATTCATCCAAATAACACAAAAAATTTCTTCTTTCAATGTTATGGAAATATGTTGCAGATTCATCAAATGTTTTGACCCCTAAAATAGTTCAATATTAAGAGAATTTGCCTTATGAGGAATACCCAGTTTAGGTTCTTGACCATAGAGATCTTATGTTTTGGAATAATATTATTCATTTTTTTATGGTTTTATGTAAAACATTATGGTTGAAGATTTAACATGATGCTATAAAAATTATTTGAGGCAGACATTTTTTCACTTATTTAATACGCTAATAAAAACGTGAGGAAAAGTTTTCGAAAAGGGGGGGAGAATGTAACCAAACTTGAAATAATGTCATTATCTTAATATATTTTTAATTTATTTGAACTTCATCCAACTTATCTATTAAGAATATGATATGAAAAAAAAATCCAATTTTATACATAAAAAAGTATTTAGATTAAAAGCATGTTTTATAAATTTTCATGGAGAACTTATTTGAAATCTAGTTCTTTTACATTGATAAATTTTATTTGAAAAAATAAAACTCTACATCATAATAATTATATCAAAATTTATTTTGGTTGAATTTTTGATATTTTTTTATCTGTTTTATATTCAAATGAATAGTGAAAAACTAATGCAAATTTAATTGAACATAGCTTTTTCGTCAAAATAAATTATATCTTTAAATTAAATTTTTAATTGGTCTTAATGTATATTAAGATAAATATTTTACCATTTAATAAAACTAATGTTATTCAAATAAATTTAAAATCATATTTCATTTAAAAACAATGTGAGATTCTGAAATGTTATACATTAAAACATCATTTTCTCATTCATTTAACGAGATTAATTTTCATTAATATTCCGCAATTTATATAATTTTAATTTTGAATAAAAATATTCCATATTTGAAATCAAGAGGGACCAATTTAGTTAACACCTCGTTCATTTGGATAATATGAATAATAACTTGAGTAATATTTTTATTTAAACTATTAATTATATATCAAGTAGTTTAAGGTAAAAAAATATAATAATATATGATTACAATAACATCCAACCTATTTTCATTAGAGGAGTGTTGTTTGAAAAAATTCATCATTTGGAAGAAATTACTACCATTTGAATACATAGTATGATATTATGATATTTATAATAGTATATTTAATGAAATGATAATTTTATCACACATGGAATTTTAATAGGTGAAATATTTTTAATAAGGGATTACAAAGTGGATGAACTAGAACATAAATAGAATTATTAAATATAAAAAAATTAATCTTTATAATTTTTTTATGTTTTTAAAGAAATAAATAATTATATTTAATTGTTGCAAATAAATTATGTAGTGATTTTTTATATGATGGATATATCAAATAAATGATATTAAGAATAAGTAAATAAATATAAATTGATATGATTAATATCATCCAAAAATTATTTACTTTAATTTACTATTTTAGTGATGGTTTATAATATTTTTTTAGTATTTATATGGGGGTTATGATATTTTTAAGAAGACACCTAATGAATAGTGTTAAAATCGACATTATTTATATTTCAATATAATTAATGTTTTATTAAATTACATAATGTTTCTAAAAAATGTTTAAATTATGATTAAAATAAGTCTTAAAATATCTTAAATGACTAATTTATTGGTCATTTTTTATTTTATTATGGTTATATTATCTATTATATTGAAAATTATTTGATATCACATTACGAATTAAAGAGGTTAAATAAGGCTTAACTTAATATGACAAGGAATAAAATATATTGAAAACTTGTCCATTTTTTATTGTATTAATGGAGCTATACCCATAATAATACGATATTCTAAATAAATTATGTTAGCCCTATTTTTGGTAGAAAAATAATTTTTATTATTTTAATATTATGATAGACTCCCAGAGTTCCCCTCGTATCTCCTATAAAAAGGAAATTGATCTTATCATTTAAATAAACAAAAAAATCTATTTGGTTCCAAATATATCCTACCAAATACCATACTTGAATCAATAACCACATCATACACCTCAAATATTTTGAATAATGCCACACATAGTTGTCTTATGGTGTTATGAAATGTAGGAGGTTGGAGGAAGATGTATCATTTTTAGTTAGGTATTAAAATTTCATTTCTTCTTACACTATCATAAAATCATTTTCAATCCTAATGAATTAATAAATAATATATAGTAAATATAATTATATTTTATTATGTTAATATCAATACGTAAATCAATAATAATTTCATCAAATTGGAGATGAATTATTCATTCATGTATACGACAATCTACCACCTCGTGAATCGATATAATTCATATTCGATCACCATATCGTAATACTAGTTATAATGATGAAAATAATATTTTTTTTATGATATTAATTACATTTTAATCATTATTAAATAAAAATATATCTATTATTTTCGTTCCATTCTTTGCACACAAAAATGATTATGTCATTAATGCACGCGTGTGAACTATCTCCTCTACGAAGAGATGTAATTTTTCATGAATAAACAAACAACATGGATAATATATATAAGTATATTGAAATTTTAAAATTGATATTAATGATATTATAACAATTATGGAATGATAAAATAACATTAACCTTCTTCCCAAAAGGATCATTGATAAACATAATTGTTACTCATTCGTACATACGACATATTGACTCCCTGATTATCACATAGTTCTATATTGATAATGATAATTAATGTATTATTTAAATGTATAATTTATATATAAATATGGTAATATGGTCATGAATAATTTTTTGAGATGATATACTAATGAACACTTTGACCATTTACATTATTCCAAAATCATATTTTACTCGTGTACATAATATCATCTAAACATCCAATGTGGACATAAATAATTAAATAATTATTATTACATAGTAATATGTGATATAAAATGAATAATAAAAATTAAATGGTTCATAAACATGTAAATAAGAAACCTAAATTTATAATTTAGGAATGTAGTGTTCATAAGTGAAAAATCAGTCTCAAGGTAAGGGATTTTTTATCAATTACTTTTCCATAATGCGACTCTTGTTGTTATGCTACTTTTTCCCATTATATGGTTTATATACTTCCTATATATAATTTATATAAAAAATTTATCAATTATCTAGATATTATTTTTATGATGTCATTGTTTTATGGGTTTTACAATTTAGGATTTTCCTATGGAATAGGGAGGATTTCATTACAAAAAACATCTTTTATGGTTTTCTGTCAAAACATTTTTAATCCATGTTCATGTTTTCGAAATTATATTTGATATGATTTATTCATGATTTGGTTCTATGAAATTAAAAAAAATTGGTTCTAAATGATATTTTGGGGTCATCCCAATATAGATTTAATGATGTGTTTTCCTAAATAGTTTTCAAATGCATTGTTTTATGATTATATTCTCTGGAGAAATATCATGTAAGTCATCCACTTAGTTATTCCAAAATATAAGGGATCTATAAGTGTTATATTTTATGATTAAAAAAGGTAACTATATATAATATATATGGGTTCTAATTATTTTTATTAGAATCATTTATTTTTAAAAGGTAAATGAAATGATCATTTTAAGAGAAATGCTAAATAAATTTATTAGTAATATTTTATGTATTCACAAAATGTGAATTCTATGGGTTTCAATATTCTTTCATGATCTAATGGTTTTCTTTTCATATATATATATTACAAATATTTTTTCTCATTACATGTTATTAATCACACTAATAAACTATGTATATATATATATATGTATACATATATATATATATCATAATTTAAATACTCCATTATGCACATGGTAATTCAATTACAAGTTTTAACAGTATCATTTTCTATTCAGAAACAGTATTTTTCATATATTTGATAAATGTTACTAGTGGATAAATCTATCAAAAATAATATTTTATTTATAAAAATATATATTAAAATGTCATTTTTTAATATTCTACCCCTTAAATAAATTTCATCAGCATAATTTTAAAACTCATAGGATGTGAATTATTTTTATAAAGGGATCCAAATAAATCATAAAATGATAGTTTATAGTGGGTGATTTTTGATATGTAGTACATTTTAAAATTTGGGAAACATTATTATGCACACTAAAATATTAATTATCTTTTATTTTTTTGTTTATTTGTAACATATTAGATTTTTTCAAGGATTGGTACTCACATATTTTCACATGATGGTGTATACATGGTTTCACATAACAGAATCTATCCTAGATGACTATTAATGGGTTTTTATTATAGATTATCGGAATTAATTCATTTTTTATCCATTATGTTTTATAGTGTCTCTATTTCCATTACAAATTTGAGTTTTATGGATATTATCTCCTCAAATAATGAATCTATAATTCCAATTAAGAAAATTACATCTATATTTAATTCCATAATTATGAAATGTTATGAATTTATTCTTCTTCCCATATAATACATTTCTAGAAATGTTATATGAAAATAATTTATTATCTCATTTTTTTTCATTGTGACAATGACCATTTTCACATTGTTAATTATATTTTTTGATATTTGTTTTTGGATATTCACAAAATTAGTCACATCACCTCATATTTTTGTGGGTTTTTTTTGAGGTAATCATTAGCTTAACCACAATTTTCATCCTCCCTTCATGTTCCATAGAATATTAATGTTATATAGTGATACAATTAGTGATGAATAACTAACCATATATGATTATTATCTTAAGTATAATTCATATATTTTTTCTATAAGATGTTATAATCTATGATTTGATACCATTAAACAACATTTAATTTAGTTTTAATTAAATTACTCATTATTATTCCCTAATTATAATATGTTACATTAGGTTGAGTTTTGTAACACTTCATAACCTTATCCATTATATAAATCATGAAATTAATCCTTCAAAGTTGGTCGTAACGAGTATGACTAACCAATTCATATCACTCACTTGTATTTAGTATGGATCTATAATAATTCCAAATTATTGTACTCTATATTAAAGTCATATTAAAACCAAAAGATACATTTTGGGGTCATTATGACATGGAACATTAGTTCTAGGGCCTTTATCAACATTATATTATCTAGAGAAGTAGAAATTTCTTAGGATTCAACAAACACTAAAAATTAACAAAATTTTAGAATGATATTACATAGTTAGAATCATTCTAATGCTTTTCAGTAAAGTTCAATCATCATAAGATCCGAAATTAATTAGAATATTATATGATATATTGTATATATTCTAAAAGATTAAATATATATTATTACCATTTTTGACACTTAAAATTATATAGTGAATTCAAACCAAGGATGAATAATGGTGGTGTATTATAAAGAATATGGAAAACAAGAACGTTTAACATACAATAACACATTAAATTCTAATACCCTTAAAATTATAACTATATTAAGATGGGTTTATGACATAATATATCTTAAATATCCCCAAAAAAATATTTCATAATATAATAATATAGAAATAAAACACATACTACATTAACCACCTTACATGTGAAAATTAATGTATAAAAAGTGTTGAGCACAAATACTCAATAATTTAGAGAATAATAAATATATTTCAAGGATTATATGGAATTATATTTTTTATATTTTGAATTTCATATAACACAACCTAATTATAAAATAAATTTTTCATTTAATGGAATCGGTGTATGTGATTTATTTTTTATCAAGGAACAACGTTCTCAATCGAATTATGATACACATTAGAAGTATTTCACAAATATTATTGTTAGAAACACGCTATTGTTTTGTGGATTGTTAATACGAATAATAAATTGTGAAATACAGTTAAAATGTTTTATTTTTATTAAAATAATAATTTAATAATGTATTTATTTTGAAATGGTTGTAATGAAAGATAAAATATTTTGAAGTTAAATGATTTATTTTACATAAAACTATACTAAACTATAAAATAAAACTTATCTAAATAGAATGTGATAAGAAATATTTATAAATGATAAAATTGAAATATGTACATTATATATCCAATTTAATGAATTAAACATCATATAATTATGCCTTTCTGTTTTGTAATGGGAATACATTCATTTGATACTTACAAAATACATTTTCATTAGAAACGGGTTTTTTTATTTTATTGGTTACATATTATAATTAATTTAAGATTATTTATTAAATTTTATTTGAAAAAATTTGCCTCATTTTTTATATTATAATTTCAATGTAATAATTTGATGATATTTTGGTATTATATTTTAGTTATTTATTTTTATGTGAATTGTGGATAATTATGCTATCAGGAGAACTATCATTTTTTTATTTAAATTAAATTATTTAAATTAAAATTTATGTTTTGAATTTTGTTCAAGCAACATAAGATCCTTATGAATATGAATTATCTAATCAATAAAATAATAACTAAAATTATAAATGGTTTTATACAATGTTATTTTATTGAATAAGAACAATGTTTTATCTAAAAAATCATCTTTCAGTTGAATCACAAAGATCCACTATAGTTTATGTTGTAAGAGTTGGGTGAGTGCAACATTATAGATTATTTTTAACAACCCTACTCATTATTACACAGATAAAATGATTTATCACACAATCATACTCTTAATACAACTATGAAGATCGAGGGGTCTAGTGTCTTAGGAAATTAGGAACATTACATAACATCTTAAAACAAAAAAATCAACATATTTATTGATTTTTTATCTATATGACCACTACATTCCCTCATACATAACATCGAATGGGATAAAATGATGCCATATATAAGAAAAGGGTGAGCTATAAATCCTAGTAAGGGAGTATGCCAGGTATAAAATGAATACTACAATACATGTTAGGCAATAATCATATCAATATAGCATAAGAGAAACATGAACATAAAGGCAAGATATAACATGATTATCATAACATGGAAATATGGAAACAATATTTAACATGATATTAGCTTGAGAGAAGATTCATTGAACATCGAGCTTGAGTAAACCCTCATTTCACATAAACTAGCATGAGTCAACACTCATTGTACATGATGTGTAATTATACTATTCATTACCCAATGCATTGTAGAACTATTACAACTCACCCTTCCTAATCATTTCATTTTATTAATAAGGGTTCCTTTTGGATTATACAACATTGGTTCATTAATCATCATAATTTATTCCACGAATAAGACAAATTGATATCTCACCTTTTATACAATAAATGGACAGTATGCGGGTAATGAAACATAATATCCCAAAATATGTGATGGATGTTAGATTCATAATATAAAATAATTTCATGAATGTAAATGAGGAAAGAGAAACCCCATACCGAATTTCAGTGTGCTAATGAGTGTAATTAAAAGGCATTAACGAGAGTGAAATGTGTCACTCATCATTCAAACATATTGAAGAAATTATATGGTAGGCAGGAAATCATACCCCATAATTTTTAATTGATAATTTATGGGGAACTACAATATATGGGAACTTTGGCATAAATAATGAAGGAAGGAATGTGAGAATCCCTTACATGTATGTGTGATCCCAAAGTCTTAAGAGAGGGTTGATAGAGGCTTTTTTGGAACTTGGGGAACCTTAGTAGGATTACATATAGTTGAGGGAATGAGTTGGTTTATCTCTAAATGTTTTGAGTGAAGATGAATCATATATTGAGTGCGTTTATATAGGGAAAGAGAGGAATTTTTTTATTTAGGTTTTAGACAATACACATTAAACTAATCAAAACCACAAAGAATCTAATGGTTTTTCCCATTATTATATAAAATGGGGGGTATAAAATATTGTTTTATAAGGCTAGTGGTAAAACATATTTAAATATTAGGCTACTTTATGTGGAAGAGAGTCACACTCTCAAGGAAATGATATTAAAATATTAAAATATTATATAAGTCATGGTAGATCCACTAAAGAACTATAAATATAATCAAAAAAATTCCAATAATTTTGAAGGTAAAAATATTTTTTCTGAATATCTCTTTTATAGTGTTTTATTACATAACTATTGTGTCATTATGATGTCATAAAAAACATTTTATATTTCCACAGTATTTTTTTACCCAAAAAATTGACTATCTCAGAAAATTATGAAAAACTCACCATTAGATAATTTCTATGTCAGGAAACCAAAAATAATATTCATTTTATCTAATAATTTTATAAATATATTTATTTTCAATATTAAAATAAAAACTAACATTTATCAAAAAAAATATTGGTTATGATAAAAACAACTTATTACACCCACATAATAACTAGGGGTATGATGTGCGATAGTGACAGACTCATGGGATGGCTCAGATAACATCACATGGGTAGTAATCACTATTAACATCCACTTCTCCTGTGAGTGTTTCCATTCCAGATTTACGTGTTGAATATTGGCTTGTCCTTGGTTAAGAGCAAGTCCCAGTGACACTACCTCCAATCCGGGATCAGAAAAATGGGCTTCGTGTGGAGAAATTCAACATGATGAGGATATCACTTTCTTTTTCAAAGTAAAATTTATTTGATAAATCCTTATAATTATAAAAATAATTTGATCAGCATTCAACATCTATATTAACAAAAATAAAAATTGTTAACAAAATTTTAAAATCCAAAACCATAAAACAACAGAAGTGCATATGTTTTATATTTCCATTGTAACTAATAATAAATATTATTAGATCGAGTTCAATTTTCTTTAATAAATGTTTGGTTTGTTAAATAATTCTATATGTTTTTCAATTTTGTAGAATTTTGGCCCAGAGCATGTCACAAATGATTACAATAGAGAATGGATTCTATAGTTGGAACTAAGATTAAATATTATGTAAATTATTATTCTCTTTTTCATTAAGAACCAAGTATATGTTGTTGACAATACATCATTGGTTAAGATATACATAAGTGGGAATATATAATTATATTGAGATTTAGATTGATCTGTTTCTAGGCAAGGTGTATCATCAGGACTGATGTGGAATCAAAATATTGGAAATATTTCATAACGACTAGTTACAAGGGATTTGAAAGGGTAGTATCATGTTTTTTCTATAATTGTAGGAGATCTGGTTATACCCATATTAAATACATGGAGGATACTAAGATATTTCATTGGTGTGGATTATTGGTATATTAGATGAGTTTATTTTTTGAAATGAAATACTATGGAAGTAGGGAGGGATTTACAATGACCAAGACTTTAATGATTCATATTGATGCAACAATGGGTGGTTGGTCCGTACATAGTTGAAGAGGGAGATCATAGGGATATATGAGATGTATTTAGTTAATTTAGTATGTGATAGTGGAATACAAAAAATATCCAACTATTTATAATTATATGATTTAAATTTCATATAATATGGTTTTGTCTTTATTTGATGTTGGTAATACTCATTCATTTATATCATCATTTTTTGTGGAAGTTTTGTGATTGTGTTAGGAATATATTCCATAGATATTTCATCATTATACTCATTTGGGAAAGAGTTCCGAATATGGTTTCATGTGACCCTCTTTTCCTGTGATGATAGCATATATTATGGTAGAATGGGACTTCATATTGCATGATCATGAAATCTTCAACTTTATTGTTATAAAAAATTAAATGGAAAGTGTTAATCCCCAAATTGACTATTATCAAAATAATTTGTAGTTATTGTCCATATATGGGGTTATTAATCAATTTTTGGCAATGTGAAACTCTTGATTGAAAAAATAAGGCCCTATTGTTCTATATATTGGGTTAATCTCATATCATTTATCAGATTAGTTTCATGATTCATTTAACCCCTATTTTTTGGTACCCTTAATGTATAGGTTAGTGTGTACCTATATGAAGTTCATGAAACTTTTTATTTTTCACCACCTCATAATAAAATTGAGTTAACTAATGACTTTATCCCTCGCATTACATGAATTTTTATTCCATATTATATAATTAAACATGCTATGTGGGAGTAATTTTAGCTCTCTCATAAGAAACACAATTAACACGCATTTTTCTTTCTTTGAATGTCGTAGTGGGATTCACTTATGATATTTTCAATGAAAGATGATGATAGTATAATATATTTTATTCACTAACATATGTTAAATTGGGTGTCCGTTAATAAAAAAATATCATTTTTATAGTAGTGGAGATCTTTTTGACTAGCATAGAGTGCATAGTGGTTTTAAGGATTGACATGCCATAAAGGTACTACTAGAAGATAGATAAGGATGTGTATATATCCAAGACATTAATTCATATGATGTATGTGAATTTAAAGATTCCAGTTATTCCATTTTGTTTGACTAACAATCATTTTTTGTTTATGGAATTGATGAATAAATATTTTCATCTGTCCTTAGACAATTTAATTGTTTTCGTAATTCATGATATATTGGTATACTCATGTAATAAATGAAAGTCATATACCATTTGGATATCATTAAAAAAACATGATTGAAAATAATCTATATGTTAAGCCTTCCATATATTATTTCTATATCAAGGATGCTAATGTTTTAGGCGTGTGATATCTAATTGGGGGACCATAGTGGATTATGAATAGATACAAGTAATGATGTCTTGAGAGAAGCCATAAAATGTGTTTGAGATCCCCTGATTTATGTTTATGGTTAGATACAATATATGGTTTGATTATTATTTCTCCAATATCATATATTAAATTATTTATATTACCAATTGGTTTGTAACATTTTATAGAAATAAAACATTCGAATATCATTTGAAGATCATTAGATGAGGCTAACATATGTGCATGTTGTGATTCTTCCAGAACTGGGATTGGATTATGTCATTTTCAATGATTCTTATAGTATTGGTTAAGAATGATTCATGATATTGAGGAAATATATAGTGTAATATATGTCATTCTATTCACATCCTCATTGGATGAAGCAACCCACCCATGATCTTGAGTTATCAGCGATCATGTTGGATCCATAAATATAGCCTAAATAGCTCATTGGAGAGAGTTTCACACCATTTTCATATCATATGATCCTAATATTGTGTACTCAAAAATACATTATCATTCAATAGATATGTAGTGTGGAGTATCATTAGACATTTTTTTTATATTTCTTACACTCCTAGAATGGAAACTGTGGTTGAAAATATTTTTAGTAGAAAATTTATAATATAAGGAATAAAGGAATTATTTCAGGAGTGGTCTATGGGGATATTGTTTTTGTAGATTATTTTGTTAGGGGAAGAGGTTGTTGGACTAGTTTTGTTTCAATAGATGAAAGATGAAAACTCTTTTTATGAGAATGTTCAGCTCGATCTGGTCGAATTCACTAATTTCCAACAATTTAGTGACTTCATTTATGTTTGGAAGACATCATATGATATTTATCAACTTTATAATGATTCTATGTGATAATGTGGTAGGTTTTATTCCATTTTATAATGTGCATATAGGTTACACTTTTAATTACAAAAAATATTAAGAAATAATAATTCATTGTGGTGGAAAATTCATCAAACTAAAAGCATTCTCACTGAAAATGTGTCCATAGTTTAAAAACAATTAGGGAAATAAATTATGATTTGTATTTCTATAATTTTAAACCCTATTTTTTTATACATGTGTATAGAATTTTAATCTTAACTATGGTAATAAATGTTTTAAGAAAAATAGTTTAAATTTTGTCATAAAATGTAATATTATTTTTATAAATTGTTATGAGAATAAATTTTAAACCATTTTAGAAAAAAATTTAATCATTAATTATTTTTAATGTTTTTATATAATTTGAAAAAATGTTTGTTTCATAAAATATTTGTAATATCATATTTAAAACAATTCACATAATTTTATTTTGGAACATATATAATAATAATGGAAAAAAATATAAACCTATGAAAAATCATTAATAATTTTTATTTATCTAAAAAATTAATGGAAACCATAATTAACTCAAATTTTATTACATTTAAAAAATTTAATACTATTTATTTTATGTTTTTTACAAATTAAAAAAAAAATTTACAAAATTTTGAATGAATTATTTATAATTTTTTAAATACTAAAAATTATATATAAATAAAATGATATAAAATACATATATATTTCAAATTAACATTATGAATCGATATTATACACTTATTATTATTACAATGATAATTTAATGTTATTAATGTCGAGAGTGTAATATATTGTAATTTTTATTTTCATTAAAAAATTGTAATGTTTATAAAATTAATATTCGAAACAGGGATCCTTATTTTTCTGAAGATGATGTAAATTCATGAATACTAACTAGAGAATAGGAAAAAGGCATGTGTTAAGATGATTTTTGAACCATATTTCTTGGGTGGAACATTATTTTAACAATTTATCCCTATGAGGTGACAAATATTTACTGGGGATACTAAGAATAAAAAACATTAATGTGAACTATTAAATTAATTTTATCATCATAAAATAAAAAAATATGGATCCTATTTTTCATGATTTTATTTCTGTAAATGAATATATTCAATTAAATATATGTGCAAAAAAATTAAAAAAAGAATTTTTTTTAGAAAAATAAATTTCATTCATACACATTTATATATTATCATTCCAATCCTATAAAAAATAGTTGATGAATGTCACACAATATTATTTAATATATAATATATAAATCATATAAAAATCAATCACCATTAAGGATATATTTAATTAAAAATAATAAAATCACATTATTCATATAAAATTTGTTTTTTTGAAAAATATAATTTTTACATTAAAATTATTATTTTTATATGTAATAAATTAATGACAAATGAATTATTTTTATAAATGTGAATCCATACTATTTTCCTAATATTGTTAGTCCTGCTCGTAATTTCCATCACAAAATCAAGGCAATAATTGTCACATTATCTAATAATATTTCAATAGTTTAGAGAAGTTAGTTTAAACATAATGTTTAATGAAAAACAAGAAATCAAAGAAGTCATATTTATTTATGAAAAACATATCATAAAAAATAATGTGTTTTGAAAATAAGAATTTTGTTATTTTCTTATGGTGATTTTTATTATTATTAACTTATTAAAGGATTTATTATTATATACTGATTCATGTTGAAGGATAATGATTAATTATATAGTAGGTATACAAAATAATGATATAATTTTATTGGGATTAAATTTTCTGATAAATTAATGTTTTATAATTATGAAAATTGAAATGATTTTTTAAATATTTCACATTCTAATTTATATAGAACACATTGAATATATTATGATAAATTGGGAAAGAAAATTAAAATTTCTTTTTTTGGGATCGAATAAGTGAATTGAAATATATTTACCAATATTTATATTTACAATATTTATTGGAATAACATAGATGAATAAGTAGGTTATTGAATCCATGAAAAATATTGAAAGGAATGTGTAATGATATTTAAATGGGTTTATGGATTATGTTTCCCTAATAACCAAGAAATCATGACATAAATTGGGCACTTAAAGTTAAACTATTTAATAACATGTTTATTTCCTACAACATAGTGAACTCAATTAATAAACACTGTAAAATTTAGGTAAATAGATTTTCTAATGATCATTTGTTGAATAATTCATTCTCTAACTTACTTCGATATACTACTATGAGAATATTTAGACTAAGTACAAAAATACCTGAATAAAAGAAATATAAAAATTAATATATATGTATATATTCTGGAATTTATATGTTTTGAATTATTTATTCACATTGAAAACTATTTATAAGGGTATTATTAATTATTCTACTTTGTTTATAAAAACAATAATAAATCATCGATTAGGAATTCATTTTTTATGAACTATTTGACAATCAATGCCAAAACACAATATATTAGATATAGTTTGGTAAAATGATGATTTTTATACATGATATTTTGTAATATATTTTAAAACGTGTAATGTTTATTTAGAATAATATATTCTCAAAATAGATTACAAATAATGAATTTTATATTTTATTATTCTGGTCATTGATAATTTATTTTAGGGAGTTTTTAAAATTTATTATTTCTCCTAGGTGATGAAACAATCTGTTAAAAATATGTATATAATTTATTACACATAAAATGTGCTATTTTTATATTTTGGAACTCATTGGTGAAGTTCATTATTATTAATATTCCCCAAATATTATGTCAAAAGATTAATTTTTCACGATTTTCATCAAATTAGGATTCTACATGATGAATCCTTAGTTTTTATTAAAATATGGTTAAGATAAGTTAAAATAATATATATATATATATAATGTGTAATTGACCCCCTAAATTATGTATTGGAGGGATAATACAATTTTATAATGGATTAATCCTTTGGTGAGTGTGTTTTAATCATGTGCATCAATTCAATAGAAAATGTGAGAATATAATTTTCATGTATGTTAGTTGTTTCAATAAAATTTTAATGTTGAATTTACCCAATAGTGCCTCGTTGATTAAATGTTCTATGGAATGGGAATAATAACACATATTTGGTTCATAAATTTAATAATAATTATAATGAATTTAGTTTATTTATGGTTTATTACTATGATGGTAATGTGATACTTTTTTATTTATATATGAGGTTTTAAATTGTTGAACATTAATTTGATGGAAGATTGGATATTACTGGGTCATGATGAGTTAACTAAATGTTTTTAGTTGTCCTGATTAACTTATAAAGTATTGTATAGAAGTATAAAAAGGATTCCTTATAATTGATTATTTATTTAAATAAGGTATTTTTCACTAACATGGGATATGTGGGTATAGTTTTTTTATAGAATCATGGAAAATGATTAAATAAATTTTTGACAGAAATAGTGATGTAGAATTTGTTACTATAAATTTTGTTGTATTTGAGAATTTAGTGTTATGATTACTTCTATTGGTTTTACATGACTAATTTTAGGGTAAAAATACAGATTTATGATAATCCTATAACTGAGATATTTACGATTGACCCACCATCACAATAATATATAGTCAAAATAATTATAAATTGTACAATATATTTGGATAGTTTTCAAACCATTCAAAATTTTTTTTTCTCATAGAATATTTTTTTAATTGATGGATATTTTAAAAATAGACATGTTATCTATTATATTTGTATACATGAATTCTCGGTAATTTTTTTTTCAATGGTTGATATGCAGTAGTTTATGTAAAATCAATAATACATATGTATATTTAATTATATTCATCAATAAATTATATTTTATAGATTTATATTCATTATTTCAATATTTTTTAATTTTTTAGTCAAAATGAAAAATTGTTATATCTAACAATATTTGACTTTTAGGAATTCTATGTTCTTTATTTGAAAAAAATATTTTAAACCTTTATAATTATAATTTTATTTAAAATTAATTTATTTTTTTATCATTTAAATATAATTTTAGTGTGATTTTTGTTTGAAATTCAATAAAAAGAAATTTAAATGAGTACTGAAAAATATTGCTTTTTAATTAATACCTTCATTTTATTAAATGTATATACAAAGATTTATATTGATTTAGAATTTATTAAATGTAAAATTATATAATTTATATTATTAATTATACTAAAAACAATTTAATAATCAATATTATTCATCAAAATTTTATGAAAAAAATATCTAATGTAAAATTTTTTATTGAAAAAACTATTTCCATAAAATTTCTCTTGTTTAATTTTTGAATTAAATTCTCAAACTACAATTAATTGAATTTAATAAAATTAATGAAATATTTTTAATAATATTAGTTAATATTTTTATATATTTCATATATTTATTATTCCAAATGACTACTAAATATAAATGAAAATTGTCACCAGAGTTATAGTTAAAACAAGTTTAATAGGGATATCTAAAGAGATTGGGAATAAAATGACAAAATATATTGACCAATTATAATTTATGACTATATATCTATAATAAAACAATAAAATTATTGAATTTTCCATAAGGAAATATTTTTTGTGAGAAATAAATTAAAATATGTTATTATTTTAAAAATATTTCAGTTTCCCCTCTACCAACATACAAACAGACACCCACTAGTCTCTACTTCAAACGTCATAAAATCTTATGTTTTACTATTATGTACACAAATATCCTCCATAAAAATATTCCCAGTTACGAGAGATCACATTTTTATCCTAAAACCATCATAGGAAGGCAATACTTAAAAACCTTAAGTCGTCGTCCGAAGAATATGTATCATTATTAAATAGTAGATTTTTATATATTTCATCCTATAAATCATTATATTATTATTAAAGCATGAAAAAATAATATAAATATAACCTTCCATATATTAACATGTTTTATTTTAATTAGTTAATCTTTATCTGTCCCTGTCATCAATTAAATGTTAGAGAGATACACCACTTGTCTATTCAGTTAACTACTTCCTCACGAACCAATATAAATCATTTTCTATTACAACATATCATGGATTGTTATAATGTTGGAAGTAATTAATAAAAAAGATATTCATGAAACATATATCTCTCATTAATTATAAAATAGGAACAATTTTCTTGCAACATAAATAATTTTTTAATAAATATTTTCATTTTGGAATTAAATTGTTAAATTATTTATAAATGAATAACTAAATAAGTGTAACTAACCAAAATTAAGGTCTTTAAATTAATTTAATAATATCTTTTCTCATTATATTAAAAATAAAATTTATGTATTTTATAAGAAATTTTTTTCTATATTTAAATAATATTATAAGTTAATAAGCAATTTATAAATGAAAAATTATGTGCTGGTATTTTTGTCAGTCATAGAATTTTAATTAATATATTATTATTATTATAATTATTTACATGAAAATATAATTTCTTAAAATAGATTCATAAAATAATATTTTTATGTATTATTATTATACGATAATTTTATAAGACTTTATTTAATTTTTCCATGTTTTGTCAAATTGTTTATTATTTTAAAATTAGAATTTACGGATTAAATAATTATATTAAATAAAAAAATTCCAATATGTAGAAAATTATTTTAATAAAATAGAGTTTATTTTTGAATATTACACATCATAAAATGACTACGGTGATTTTTTGAGATTTTTTTGAAATAGTTTATATTTTGGTGAATAATGAAACATTGTAATTTATGATATAAGATAAATAGAATGAATTTATTGATTCATAGTCAGTGTATGGATGATTTAATCCCATAATATGGAAATCATAATTATTAATTAAATATATTTACTGATTATTCTAAAATCATTGGACAAGTATATGCTAAAATAATAAACTAATGAATAAAATACTAAAAAAAACCCTCCCCTCCACTATAAATACTTCCCCCACCTATTAAACTCACAGATAATATCTAATTGTGTTGTTTATTTTATTCAAAATTCACCTCCCATGCTTCTTCACCACGTATAAGTCCTTCTGGTCTCACAAAATTTGAAAATCAAGTTCCTTACTATGGTTCTCAACGAGGAGGGTTCCCGTGGTAAATTCCTCTTTGATTTTCATTTAGTTTCATTTCTGTATATTATATTTTATTATTCACACATAACGTACACAATACAATGTAACATTATTACTGCAGTATCTTATATATACTATAATTTCATTGTGTTAATTGACTATAAATCGTTAAACATTTTTTCTTGTTCTCTTATTCTGAAAGAATATACATTATCCATGATGTGTTGATTTTGGATCCTCCTTGATGATGTGTCTTATATTGATTTAAAAAATGAAATTCTAGACATAAAACTATTATTATGTATTAATAATAATATATTATAAATATTATATGTCATATAATTTTTTAAACAAATATATAAAAATTATATTAAATAAAATGTTATAAGTTTGTGATGGTTGTAATAACATCCAAAGTAAATGAAATAATTTTAATTAATTTTTTATCTAATTAATAATCCTCATATCAGAAACCAATTATATATTTTATAATTTAATATTCTTGGAAAGTATGAATTTTTATTATTTCCACTTCTTGTTTTTTTCATTCGACATGAAAATCCATAAGGAACAGACCTTGGAAACCATGAAACGAATTCCCCAAAAACAATGAAAATAAAAAAATATTATCAATAAGTTACAAGAATGTTTTTATAAAAATAATACAGATGGTTTAATAAATATGAATATTTTACTTATAAAAAATTAATAACACACTATAATCCATTATAGTGGTTATTTATACACATTGGATGGATATCAACCACAAAGTGACTTTCCTTTTAAAATCATCTTTAATGTATTTTTTACACAATTAAAATAGAATGTATCTTCATAAAATTTAACTCCTGATTGGATTATCCTTAATTAATTTTTCCATTTTGTTTTAATATTGTCAATATAATATTACATGATTATATATAGAGAAATTATTAACATATGTATTGGTGTAGAATTCTTTTGAAATAAGTGATTTTCCTTAAGAAATGTTTTATTTATGACTGTCTTTATATTTTATTATTATATTTTGGTTCTTAGGAATTATTTATGATTTACTATGGAAAATTTATCTCTCTATAATTATTCAATATTTTTATGTTGTATCTTTATTGTAATGGGTTTTCCAACTGTAACTATGATCGTTAAACCATAACGTAGACATGAGGGTTACCTAATCTTATAGTTATTAGGGATACACTGTATAGATGTCATAATGATTACAATTGATATGGTTTCCATGAATGTTTCAATATTATTTATATGATTCATTTTGTTACTTTTATTGGTTTATTTATATTTTCAATGTGTTATAGATGTCTATTATATCCACAAAGTATGTATATGATACATTTTTTAAAGAATTATGTAGTTATGAAAATGATTTCATATGGTTATAAGTATCAATGAACTAATGTTTTAATTATTCGTATATTTTTACCTTAATAATATATCTATGCTCCTACCATGGTTTCATATTTATTTAATAGGGATTTAGGGTTTTTAAGGGAAAAGAATATTCATTGATTAATGGTGTAGTGATATTCATGAAAATATTTCATGTCTCATTAAAAACATTTGTGTTTTCAAATAAATGGAAATTTTATTATACTAACCAAATTGTATTATTTTTTGTTAATATATTTGAATTATATCCTAAATATCTATACTATAATCCAAAATTATATAATAGAATGAAATAAATTGAAATCTAGTTGAATCATCCACTTTTAGTAATGTTCAAGGCAGGGTTCATATAGTAGGTTATAGAGCAAGGCATCGTTTAATTTAGTTGTTAGGATGATATTAATAGGATACCATAAATTATTTTTAACTTATGGTTATTTATAAATGATATATCATTTAATGATTACCATGTTGTGTCATCTAAGATATGTCTATTCATAATGATTTCCCAGAAAAGAAAAAAAGGATGCTAAAGTTGGATGACACTAAGATGTCGATATGTTCATGAATATGTGACCTAAAATGGAGAGAATTATAACCATGGGTTTTGTGATGATAATTAATATTTAACCCAAGCTAAAAGTGGTGGTGTAATTAATGTAGTAGGAAAACCAGAGATGCCACAAAGTAATATAACAATAATGGATAAATTTATGAGGCAACATCCTCCGACTTCTAGTGGATCATCTGACCAAGTGTTGGAGAAATGGTTGATTAAGACTAATTAAAATATATTCTATATTATCGGGTAATAAGATAATCAAAAATTTAGTTTCTATTTATCTATTCAAGCTTCATTCGAATAGTGGTGGTCAACAACCAATAATATCAAGGATAGTGAGAAGATTGATTCATTGGAATGGGATCAAGTAAAAAATATATCCATTAAAAAATATTTCACTATGTTGTTTCTAATTTGTATGGAAGTGATATTCTAAGATTTGAATCAAAATGATGACGATTAAGTTGATGTGTGTGAAGAAAAATATCCTCGATTGTAATTATATACTCCAAATAATATTTAGTATATTGACAGTAAAATCAAATTTTTTTACTAAATATTAATTCTATTATATCAAGGGGAATTGGCCTTCAATGAATTAATAAGTAATGCGAAACATTTCTCATGTGCAGAGTGGTTAGAAATAGTGTTTTATGATTATAACATTTACAATAAAGGTGGAGGATAAAATCCCAAAATATCTTTCCATAATAGATATGGGAATTATGTCTTTGTTGTTATTTCTTTTTGGTTAGAAACATATTCCTGCAGTATTTATGGATATTATTAATATATTCTTTCAGGAATATTTGTATATGTTTTTGGGTATATTGATTATATTTTTGTTATTTCAAAAGTAAATAAATATCATGTAAAATTTATGGATTTTTCTAAAAACACTGAATGAAAATAATGTATATGATAAATTTATAAATTGTGAATATTTTTTTGATAGATTTATATTCATGAGAACATTATAAATAATGATTATAAACAATTAATATCTACAATAACAATTGTTTCTATGTAAAGTACCTAAAAAATTTTATAGTTTTTTATTTTTATTTAATCATCTTGATCTAACCAATTTATTTTTAAAATTCATTCTTAGTTATCAATCCTTCTAATTAGTTTAACACTAAAAGGTTGTAAATTTTTATGGATATATGAATCATATGTTTTTTAGGAATATAAAATAATATTGTAGAATTCCCTAATATTGGACCAGTCTTCCTAATATGGAGATTTTTTCATCCATTCCGATCTTTCATTTTAGGTACCTAGTTTTTCGTGATGTAAATTGGTCATATAATTTCTTATATTTCATGAAAACTAAAACCTCATGAGTTATATTATGCCGCAAATAATTTGGAATTATAATTTGTGGTTTTTTATTTGAAAAATTAGAGGAATAATTTAGATGGAGAAAAATGTAAAATATATACTATCCATGATGGTTTTAACTATATATTTACATATATTAAATTATACTTGTGTTAGACAATATGCATGGAACTAATAATGGATTGTTGTTTCATGATAAATTACTATCCTAGAAATGATAACGATTTTCTAGATTACATGATTCAAAAACATCAAGCTACATTAATTATGTTACTTTTGAAACAAGGCCTCTTAATTAATGATTTGATGAATTTTGGATTTGAAGTTATTGGTGTGGGAAATTCCAATATTTTGTTTCATGTTTTAGTTTATTCATCTCTCCCAGATAGAATCAATCAACTGCTGAAGGAAGTCCATGAGGTAATGAAAACTGTTTAATTGGTTGAGGATGGACAATTATTCAAAATTTATCATTGAGGAAGGCCATGTCTTGATGTTAGGGAAGATATTATGTGTTCATTATGATTCAAAGTTGAATAAATAGTCATGAAGTAAATATAATATTTATCTAATTATAGTTTGTCCAGGAAGCACTAATATGTACAAACACCGTCAATATTTTTAATAGTTTGAAGGAATGAAAAGTGATCTTTCTGATTTTACAAAGAAATGTTTGGAATCTAAACATGGTAATTAAGAATAGTAACTACCAATGGGTATGCTTCACAATATTCTAGTACAATAGTTTAAATGGAAAAATAAATCCATGGACTTCAAGGTGTGACTTCCAATGAAATCATGAGTTAATAATGTGATTTGTGTTATAGTTGATCAACTGACTAAATCTTCATATTTCCATCAATTTTGGGACATTGTATCTTTATATCAACTTTATTAACCATACCAATGAGATATTATCATCTTATATTGTGTTATTATTTCCATTGTATATGAAATTGATCCCAGGTTAACTTTTATATGTTGAAATGGTCTTTAGATATTGTTGGAAACTACATTAAATTTTAGGAAAAACATTTATCCTCAATTTGTGGGATAAGACGATGGATCAATCCATACATTGGAATAAATATTATGTTCTTTTTAAAGAGATTACAGGGGAGGTTGTTATAAATAACAATATTTAGTTGAGTTTTATTATAAAATTGTTTCCATTTTATCATACACAGAGAGCCTAATGATGCATTATAAGTGAAGTAGTTTTAACTCCAGCATTATTGGATGATATAAGGGAAGAGATGTTTATGGGACATTAATTAGTAGATGAATTGGCTGATAAAGTGAATATAATCTATCATGACATGAGAAAAGAATCTAGGATGTTAAAATTTTATATATATAAAAAATGAAAGACATTTCTCTCATGGTAGGTGATCATGTTTTTCACAAAATATCTCAATTGAAAAGTGTTATTCACATTTGAACGAAAGGATTGTTGTTTCCACTATTCATTTTACCCAATGAAATCTGGGAGAAATGTGGACTTATAGCATACCTGGTAGTTTTACTTCTGATATTATCTTTGGTAAATGATTTTTTTTCTAGATATGATGGTAAGAAAGTGTATTGTAGATTTATGTAATTATTTGAACCCATTTGTAGTTCAATTGGAAGATAAACTTTCCTATAAAGATATCTTTTTTTAAATTATTGACCATTTAGAGCATGTATTGAAGAGAAAAAAAATCCTCTAGTTTTGTTAATGAGGAGAAATAACATGGTTGAAAAAGAAACATGGGAATATGAATATTCAATTATGTAAATGCACCCTTAATTGATTTATAATAGAATGAAAACTCTAAGGATGCAATTTAAAAATGGGGTGTCGGAGAATGTAACATTCCAGGTACTTATAAACAAAATTGATTAATTTTGGAATAAAATAATAAAATTCATTATAAATGTATAATGAAATAATTTGTAATTACAAAAAATAAGGAATCTACATTAAAAGAAAAATATCCTCACTTATAAAATTATATAATAAATATTTGCATCTAATAAGTGAAAATATTCTATATTTATATCATAGAATAAGTGAATGAACGATTTGAAAATTATAAATTAATTTTTAGTATATTAGTATCTCGTAAAAATATAATTCCCATTGTATAATTTATATTATTATTGAAAATAAAATATAATTTCAAATAATAGATTCATATATAATTATTATTATTTCTTATAATTATAATAAAATTCTATGGGAAATTTAAAAATTATTCAATGTGTAATAAAACCAGTAATAATTTTTAAATAAGTATTTTTAAAATAAATTATTATTTCAGATTAAAATTAAATTTCTCATATTTATAAAATTATTTTTCTAAAATGGAGTTCATTTTTAAATTATGCACATCATGAAATGGTTAACATTATTTTTTGGTATTTTTCTTAAAAAGATTTATTTGAATAGTGAAATACAATAATCTAAGACAAAGATAAATACATGAATAATTGAATCATAGATGATTTATGTTTGATTTAATTCCATAATCAAAAACTATACATCATTATTTTAATATATTTAGCAATAATTCAAAAAATAGGCATAGTCTTGTGATAAAATAAGAATTTAATTTATAAAATAATTAAAAACCCCTTATATCCTCAATAAAACATCCACCCCTAACCACCACTTATCATCATAGATCAATGGATTTTATATTTTTTTAATATAAACCCAATACCATTACCAATCCACATACCAGAATTGATGAAGTACAAGTCTCTCCAAAAGTCATCAAAATATGCCTAAAATAGGTTCTCAAGGATGACATTTCCATGTGGAAAAATCCAATTTAATTTTATTTTATTTTCATTTTCATTTTCTTTTAATTTATTATTATTGCATCCCATACCCATTACATGGTGTCAAGAAAACATTAGAATCATTCATATACATGAAAGTTATTTTCTTAATAGGATATCCATCTTAAAACCTGTCACCTTCATATTTTATTTTAAAAAATGAAAACATTATCTGTCATGGGGCACATTACCATTATCATAGATGTTAAGTTTTTATAATATATTAATGACATAAAGGATGGTAAAAAATACATTATTATAGTTATGTGATATTTTATTATTAATATTAAATGTTACAAAATGTCATGGAACCAGTAAATAAATATGATATTAAATAAATAAATTAAATCATTTTCATCAATATCTTATCTATAGATTAATCCTAATATCAGATAACATGAATGATGCATGGTTTTATTTAATTTTATTGAAACATAATAATACCATTTTTTCCACTTCACGTGTTTTCCTTCCACTCTGTAAGAATATCTATAACAATCCAACCATGGAAACTGTGAATTGAATGAACAAGAAATAATGTAATCAACAAAAATTAAAAATAAATGGATTGAAAGATGTAATAAAAATATCATATAAGGAATTATAAATATGAATATTTTTATGAAATATATTAATAAATCCTTATTAACCATTATATATTATTTAGGAAAACATTTTAAGGAGTTCAAACCCATGGTACTAGAATCAAATTTTAAATTCCTCTTTAATGTTCCTTTTTAAAAACATAAAAAATGAGTGATTCTTCTTACCTTATATATAATGTGAACCTTATCCTGCATTCACTATTATGTAATATTATTATTTTTTCTTAAAATATTACATGATTATTTAATAATAGTAGTTTTATAATTGTTTGGAAATTATTATTTTATGTAATTTATTTTCCACAAGACATATTATTTATATTGAATTTGTAATTAGGTTATGATTATACTTTGCTTTGTCGGAATTGTTTTTTTTAAGGGTGGGACATAAAAATAGCTCAAATTAATTGGGTATGATTATATTGGATGTTGAATATAATGTTTATTTCATGTGTTACTATGATGTTTGACCCAAAAGTTATCCATGAGGGTTGCATAACAAGCTATCAATGAGGGTTACATTGTAGGGGAAAAGTGTGGGTAAAAAATCATAAGGTATCCACACAGGTAAAAATTATATGTATATAAATCCCCAAATTACATGTATCGTTTTATATATCTTTTATATGTTTTGTTGAAATATCTTTTTTTGATAGTGTATGTATATGATTCTTTATGGGTGATAAGTATGTCTTTTTTAAAATGATTTAATTTGTTTATAAATATTCATTATTTAAAAGGTTCTTTCCTTATTTTTATGCCACATTACATGAATTTTATTCTAATCCCAATATTGAAAAATAAATATATGGTTTAAGGATGGGTAAATAAAATATAAATCCATTAATATTGTAGAGAATATTTTCATGAAAATATTTCATGTTTTATTAATAACATTTTTATTATGGAAGAAATGGATAATATTTCTGTAGTAGACACTTTTTATTCTTATGGGTTGAAATATATGAATTATTTCCTACTTCTATATAGTAATAAACCAATATTATATTTAGGAATGTAATAAAAATAATTATATTAGCATTAAGTAATTTACGTAATGATTAGGGATGTGTCTGTATATATTTTTTTACACTTCGATCCTTATAAAAATGAAAAATTCAATCTTGTGTACATGTTGACTACAATACCCCTAATAAGATAGAATTATTTTCATCACCAAATATCAATGATGATATATATAATTTTATATAAATATTTAAAAATCTATTTATTATATAATAATAGTTTTATAATGGTAGAATAATTATTGTATTAATTAAATCATGATTGAAGAAAATTATTATTGTTACTCATATGTACTTACGACCTACCATCCCAAGTATTGTATCATAATTAATTTTTTATAACCATTATAAATGAAATTTTTTAATTATTTATATAATGTATAAAATATATCATCATTTCATGATTATTTTTTCTAATATGATTTAATAATAACCTCACTGAACATAGTCAAACTACTAATGTCATTTTTTCAAAATGTAAAAATATCATTAAAAACACAGAAATAAATATAACTAATTAAGATAGTAACTTTTATATGGTAATAAATAAAATAACATGAATACGAATTTGAAAAATATTATTTATCAGTTAAACAATCGATATAATTTTGTTATTTTTTCTCATAAAAGATTTATGTAATGAGGTAAACTCAAGGTAAGGGACACATTAACTTAAATATTCATTTAAAATGTTATAATGATTTCTTTGAAAATATTTTTCTTTTATGGTGATATTGTTAATATTATTTTATGGATGTAATTATGTTGAGATTAATTAATTCTAAATAAAATTTATTGTATCCTCTTTCGGTATAACCAAATGGTTTAGAAAAGTATTATTGTAATAGATTTCATGTAAAATTATTTTATGTTTTTTTTAATTTTATTTGGAATGTAATAATCTCATGTATATATCATTAATATATTTTCCATCGAAATTAACCATTAATTTATTTTCTTTCCTTTTACAAGAATCTATGTTTTTAACATTTAAAACCCATTCATCCCTTTTTTTTTGTAAATAGGAATTAAAAGTGGTATTTTAAAAGAAATGTGTATTTTATTATCCATAAGTGCTTTTTATATGGGTTCCAAAATGTTTTTATGGTTTTCTCATTATATGGAACATGATATTATAAGATGATTCCAGGTGAGAATGATAAAATATTAGTTAAAGGTGAAAGTATTTTAATTTATATGATGGGTGTCATAAAAAATCTTATATAATGTGTGATGATAATATTGTTATCCAATACATTGTGTATTTATGGATTTATTCATGGAAAGTAATTACATTGTTAATAATAGTGGATTATTATTTGGACTTAACCCAGATATAGATATTTATAGAACAACATTAACATGTTTTGTGAAAATGATTCTCTATGACAAATAAATGGGTTTATGTTTGATATATATGATTGTAATGTTTTTATTTGATAAAAATGTGTGTGTTTTTCAAGTGGATAATAATAATTTTATGTGAATCGAAATATTTTTATAAAAGTAAATTGTTTTTTGTTTTTTATATTTTCACTAGACTAATGGACTTATTTTTTAGGTCAGATACAAAAAAAAAATTCTCATCACCCAATTGAAATATTTTTCACAGGGTTTATGGATGAGTATGAGAAAATAATACTTCATTAAAAAAACAGGATGATTAGTCTATAAAAAAGTAATATTCATTTAAAAATGTATATATGGTTGTAAAGTTATATAGTGAGTATCAAATTCAAATTATTAATACAATGGTTTTTCATGTACAAGTAATTACCTAAATCTCTAAAACTATAAACGTATAAAATCATAAATAATTAAAGAAATATTAATATTGAAATAAAATAAATGATTATGACACATTTTAACATTGGGTCCAACTTGATTTTATTCTAGTATGAATTAGTTAATTTTTGGGGGTATGGTAATTGATATAAATAACCTTTATGGATAGTAATTTGTTGTCAACGTGATTTATCATTTGATTTATATAAAATTTTATAAAATAAACATTGAGTATTATAAATTTTTATCTATATATTAAATATGTAACATTAATTATGAATGAAATAATACGAATATATCCTCTAAAATTAGAACCCAAAAGTGGATGAAAATTTAATAGATTATTTTATTATTGAGGTGGCTTAGTTGAAACATTTTATAAATGGATTTTGTTTCAACATTAGTTAGAAGGTATATTTAACCCAAAGGAATGCCATTTCTAATGGTAGTGAAATTATGGATCAATGCACTAGAAAATATAAGACTTGTTATGATATGTAAAAAATGATAAAATATAAATTCTATCATTTACCATATTGAATGTGAAGCTTGACATCTATGAGAATTGGGTAAAAATATATAAGACATAAGAGAGAATGATTCTATTGTATCAAACACATTTATGAATCTTTTCTTGGATAAGTACATAACCTTTTTAGCTCGAATCTAGAAAGAGTGAAAATTGATTGAATCCAATAAAAAAATATGATGATTCAGAAGCAACCTAAGATGAAATTCATACACTATTTACTAGGTACAAACCAAATTCATTTTTATAAATTCATAGTAAAATTACTAGATTGAACAATCCATTAATAAAATATTTTATTATATAATTGTACTCATGTGAAATAAAATGTTATGATAATGTAGTTCATTTTTATGAGATTATTGATATATTGTTTTCAAACAATTAGGTTCTTCATGATGATAAGATTAAAAAGTAGTCATGGTAGTAAGAAATGGAGAAGGATTTAAATAGTAAATATATTTGTAATCATCCAACACGTTACATTTGTGGTTAAAAATATTATGTAATGTTTTATATTATGTTTAATGTGTTACCGTCATGGTATTATTAATATTCGGGTTGGTTACTATAAACAATAGTGTCATGAAAAATCCATGAATGCGGTTACAAAAATCTATCCAATGGTGGAATTTTTTACTTTCAATTAGTGTGTAATAATTATAACATGTGACCAAGGATAGAAACTCAATGTATATTTAAATATTATTAAATAATTAATGGTGTATAAAACTAATTTTCTACAACCATGGTTGATATTGGCCCATCAAAAGGAGTGTGGATAAGTATTTTACTTGTTTATTTTAATAATTTAAATATCATTTTCGACTCTGGAAACTCATGTTCATTAATTTATAAAGAAAATTTAAAAGTAGAATTTCAAATAATAAAATAGGATACAACTATTATTATAAAAAGAAACAAAACTTATTAAAAAAACTACAAATTATAGGTAAAATCATTTTATTATCAATGGTACAGTATTTAAAAAATATCTTGTTAAACTTAGAAATGTGGGATTTTATGTTATTCTAAGCGTGGAATGAATTTTAGTTTTTCATCTTGTTAATGAATATATTTCCAATAATTTTATAATCATTGATGTCATTAAATTGTTAATATATCATGACCCTGAGACATTGACTTATGATAATTGGGACAGTTACAAAGATCTTGTTGAAAAAAACTACAAAAATTTTTAATTATCTAATAGTGGATTAATGTAGGATTGTTTTTACTGTTGAATTTACTACTCTAATTACTCATCAGGATGTTGAGTTTAATAATTAATTATTGGTTGATGATAATATGATTTCAAAAACCCCTTATCCATTGGCCAAAGGAGATCTTTTCAAATATAAGAAAAATTGAAATAGTGTTTAGTTGACGTATAATTCATCATTGAACATCCCCATAGGGTTCTGTGGTTATATTTTTAAAAAATATTAATGGATTGATGAGACATTTAATTGATTATACATAACTATATAATATCACTATTATAAAATTATTTTCCTCATATCGATTATTTTTAATAACCACACGGGATGAGTTTTTTTATGAATAATCTATTTTTAGAGCCGTATCAGTTTTTGGAGAAGAGGTTAATATTAAAAATATAGAATTATAGATCATATATGTGCATTATTATTATTTTTTATTCCTATTGAATTTTCTAATGCAGTAGCTATATTCTTAGAACTTTTGAATATTGTTTTCTATGAACAACTAGATATGTTTTTTTGGATTTTTTATTAATGCTATATTGGTTTCATAAAAAATTCATGAGGATCATGATAAAAACATATGATTTGTTTGTCAAATGATAAAGAAAATGTAACTATATTAAATATTTATTAACTATGATTTGTTTCAAAATATATCTTCCTTAAGAAATATTTTTTGTAAATATTTTATGACAACTAAATATGAAAAAACGCAAGATGTTGATGATTTGGAAGGATTTCAATATGGAATGTAGGATCATATTTTTTAGGGTTGCGGGATACTAGAATCAATTTGTCAAAAAAATTCTTTTTTATCTAGGCCATAGTCTATGATATATTTAAATGAATTAAAATTCATCTATACAAAAGAGTGTGATGGTTCTTTCTAGGAGGTAATAATTATATTTCTGAGTGCTCCTACTGATTCATTATAATTTAGAAATAATTTTTTTTATCCAAATCGAAGCTTAATTAAAGAGATATTTTTTTATTCTGATGCATAATGATAATTGAATTCATTATACTTCCTGTCAACTAAAAAAATTTGAGAAAAGAAATGTTACACTTGATATGAAATTAACATATATGGTTTTTACATAAAAAATATAGGCATAATTAATACTGAGAAAGTGTGAAATATTTATTTATTAATAACGTTTAATTTATATTTTTCATCATAAAGTGTTCAATTGTAGGAATAAAATATTGTTTGAACTGAATAATGATTATGACCGGAAGACTCATTACTATCTTTTAAAAGAAAATAAATTAGAAAAATATTTGACATATAAATATATTAAAATATTAAGCATGATATATTTGAATTAGAACACTTTTTATCTGTTTTGGAATAATTTCTACTGATAAATTGTGCATTATATAAGTTTCTATGTATTGTTTCAACTGTCAGTTCATTTATCTCTTGTAAAAATAATTAATATAACATAAAAAGTGAGAAAATTTGTACATTAGAAGAATGAATCATTAATAAACCCTACGTCTCATGAGTTCACGTTTAATGATGAATTTATTATTAAAATAATAAAAAGATTATATGTGACCCGAATTCACATTAAATGATGGAATTGTTTGGTGAATCTTATAGGTCCTTAATTTTCATTCCTCTTGGAAGTATGAAGATGTATAGTGTCCTTTAGGATAATTACTATTGGGATATAAAGAAAGGGGGTTTTTTATTATACAATGAGGTAATAAAAAATTCGATAGGTCAATATATAAAAAATTTATAGAAGGGGATAATTCATCCTTTTTAAATTTTCAAATGGAGAGGGTAAAATAAATAAATGGATTTTTTAATGGGATTAACATAGACAAATAGAGTTGAAATGAAATTTGGGTAATTATTTATTGACCAACTAAATATCCATCTTTCATTCTTTTTAAAGATAATATATCATTAGATCACCTTAATTTTATATATATCAAGGGTATAATCTACTTACATGGAGTTCCATTCTATATTATATCTCACTATGAACGTAGTTTAAGTTATTTTATTTTTAAAGGCCTTCATATATTGTTGGGAAATGAATTAAAATTCTTTAAAAAATAGCATCCTTAATCTAAAGGATAGTTATTAAAAATTATTCATAACTTTTATGAAATTATTCATGCATAATTAATGTATAACTCGGAATGCGAGGATCAACATTATTCATTAGATTGACATTATTATAATAACAGTTTTGATTCGAGTAAATGAATTTGACATTTTAAAGAATTTTTCTAGAACTTGGTGTGGGACTCCATATTGCTTATGTTATGTATGAGAAATGAAGTTGTTTGGAATATATATAAAAGAAAAAATGGTTGAGTAGGTGAATAATATTTAATATAACTAGAATATTTCATAGGGATTGAATAAATGTTTTTAATATAAAAAAAGTAATTAAAAATCTTTTGAGGTAAGTGAACATGTTTTTCTAAAATTATATTCAAGGGAACGTGTTATGGAATTAGATGAAACTTGAAAATTGAGTCCATGGTTAATATTTTTATATGATAAAATTGCTAAAGTATGATCAATTTCTTACTAATCAGAATTTTCTCCATGTTTATCTCATTAAGAAGATGTATTTCATGATCCATTATAATTAAAATATATGTCAAATGAAAATCATGTTTTGAAACATAATTCATTTAAGGTTTAATATTAACAATATAAAAATTAATAACATATCTACATTCTTGTGGGATGGTATAATTTTTTTCGCGATATAGTAATACATCATGTTATGGTTTTTTGAAGAAACAATATTTTTTAAGAAGAAATAGGGGAATAAAAAACATCTTCGTAGTTAAAATATCCCATGTTTATTATGCAATGATTAAAACAATGAGGGTAATATTTCCATAATGGTGAAAGAATGTTAAAAAATCATTAATTTAAATATTAAATTATGTACATTCCATATTATTATCAATGATGTAAATTTTATCATGTTATATTCCCAAGATTAATGTTATAAACTTTTTAGTCAAAAGGAAAACTTTTTTCTTTCCTACCAAATTTGGATATATCATATTATTTGGTTTTATTTAAATTCATAAGTTTAATATTATATAAATATAATTTGAAAAAATTAACATCCTTTTTGAAATATTTATATAAAATGTATCTTAAGATTATATGTTTTATTTTTTATAAATGATTAACTTATTGATGACTGTTCAAAAAAACTTGTTTTTATAGAAAATATATTTTTCAATTAAATCATTTAGAATGATATTATTTTATTTAAAGTGGTTTCAAAGTATAAATATATCATATATTTGTATAATAATACTATTAATCTATTTATCATCTATTCTCTAGTTAAACATGGCATAAAATCATTTGTATATTGAAATGAAATTTTTCTGAAGCAATAGAGCCTTGGCCTAGTTTGTGAGGACACAGAAAGTGCATCCAAGAGACCAGAGTTCAAAATCGAGTAAAGATATATTTCTGCGTATTGTAGTAGTATTGTACTTGTACTATACCAGAAACTGTAGCTGGTACTCCAACAGGTATCGTATCAGCCTCTGTTTGGTGATATAGCTGCCAGAACTATTCATCTGTTTGGGCTTTCAGGCCACTGGTTTGGGTCTCGGGTCCTTTCAGGCCTTCAAGCCACCAGAAGGCCTTCGGTCCACCTCAAGGCCTTTGGGCCACCTCAAGGCCATCAGGCCACCTAATTCCCTTTGTGCCACCCTAAATTGGGCATACTTAGTAGATAGACTCTACAAGAATAGATTCTGGATGGGGATCAGAGTTGGAACATTCACTAGAGAATAAGCTAATTGGACTTTAGAAATATGGGGTATGACATTGCCATCAAGGCTAGCCTACACTTTCATGGGAAGCCTCTCCGAACAACCATACGAAAGTGGAGAGTTGATATCACGATGATGAAGCTTGGAGGAGGAGTTCCATGTAAAGTCTATATAATTGCCTAAGGCCTATGGGTATTGTTTTATCTAAGCATATAGGCCTTGTAAAGGCTCTCCCACATAACATAAAAGGGGGTTATCGAAAATAAATAAAAAAATAAGGCATTTGGTCCATTCGGGATAAAAAATGATATTCATCACCTTTTTGGGGTATAGTTTAAAATTAATTTCATTCACTACAATGAATTTTATTTCGTTAAAAGGATTAAATATTTTTAATCTATTACAACAATTATTGTTAATCAATGTATACCAGGGGTTAAACTAAATAGATATGGTATAAAGAGAGTAAAAAATCTCTAAAATATATTTTTTCATATATTTAATTCATATATGATTTGATATTCCTAATTTGTAAAAGGTTTATTCATTTACTATGATTAACACAATGAAATATTTTATTTTTTATAAAAATGAAAGTTTTCCTCACCACCACTAATAAAAAGACACAAATATCCTATCAAATATATAGATAAAAGAATTTTATATTAGTCAATTCCTTCCCAAATACAATCACTACTATAATAAAAAAACCAAGAGTAACATATTTTCATAAATATTAGCTAGGAAGTCTTTAGTAATAAACCTAAAGAGGTCCTTTGAAGAGGAGGTATCTTTCCTCACTGATTGTTTTGTATTATTTTTTCTTATACCTCGATCAAATATTCTTGAAAAATGCAGGAAATTTTTTCCCAGTACCCTCAATATAAATATTTTATATTGAACATTTCATAACCAATATCCATCTCATTTTCCATCAATGTGGATACAGAACCATCATTCATGTGTAAGGATAAATACCACATCACAAACATAAATCATTCATTTTCCATCACCACCAATCAAGAATGTTTTTAATGATTGAGTTAATTAATATATATTACATTAAATAAATATTTATCATTTGTTGGAAATATATCATAAATTTTAAAATGATTACATTTACTAAAAAATGATAAAATCTTGCATGTGACCTTATAAACATCTATCTCTATTAATAGATGCGATACTTTTTCATCCCGACATTAAACGTATATATTGAAAAAACCATCTAAACTATAAAATGATATATATGATATAATAATCTTTATAAAAATGTAAAATGATATATTTCATATTTCAATCATTATCATTGATGAATGTAAATGTTATTGATGTGTACATATGTCCTATCATCTCCATGACTGTGTCATAGATAGTTTTTCATAACCACATTTCATTGATGGTTTTATAATTATAATTCAATTAAAAAATGATAACTATGTCATGATAAATACCCTACAAATGATTGAATTATGAAATAATTAATCATATTAAATATACCAAATTCAAATTTGACATATGAACTAAACGTCATCAAAATATCCCTCATGTAATTAATTGTTTACTAAATTAAATATATAAAAATAATTTATAAAATAAAATGAATATTAAAAATGAAAATAAATATTTAGAAACTAAAATTGGACCATATATTTATTATTCATAATTATAATGAATGTACCTGATGAGTCTTCCCCACAGTGATATAAACAATTTTATATTAATGAAATTTTAAATGATTTATTGAATTATTTAATAATAATTTTTGTCTAATATACATATCCAAAAAATAAATAATGTGTATATTTATATAGGGCTACACAAATCAGAAAAATAAATTTATGTCTCTTTGGAATGTTATTCAATTCTTTTTAATGAATTAATTTTATATATTTTAATAGTTATTGTATTGCTCTATATAGAAAAGTTAAAATGAAATTCCAATTTTAATGTATATTGTGTCAAAAAAACACTCCATATAAAACAAATGTTATTTTATGTTATTATAATTATATTATCATCCTTATTTTCATCAATAAAATCCCATATTTCCCTTCATTTTGGGAAATGGATTATAGAATATTGGTTTTAAAAAGGATAAGTTATTTCAACATATGAAAGTGTTTCACATATGGGATAAAAATTAAATTTCATTGTTTTTGAAGACTTGGTACATGATAATTATACATCATGATGGGGAGCTTGATATGACATAAATGATTAGGGAGCATGATATATTTATTTTTATGATTAAGCATGAAACAATATGTACGATTTTTAACCTTGCTATTTCTCTACAATGAATTTGGTAATGTTATTAACCAAAAAAGGCATGTGGGTGTTAACTAGGAAGGTTATTCCAAAGGATTTGACCAGTAACATGTTATTTTTAAAACATGTTTGGAAAAATTTTAAAATATGATACACTAAGATACATAAAAGTTAAATTATTTTATATCTATGTGTTTGAAATGGTTTTATAGATAGTTAGGTGTGCCATATTTATATAGATATGATTTTACTCATACAATAGACGAATATTTCAAAGATGGTTATATTTTTATGGGTGATCATGCTTTTCACTAGAGAAATGGATTTAATTATTTAATCCCAAAGAGTGTTTTATATTACCATCCCATGTTTTAATTTTTTATCACTAGTCTTAATAAAGATGATTAAAAATGATGAAGTTAAATTAAATTTCCTAAGGTTTTCCATGAAAATAATGCATGATTATTTTTAAAATTATTATATTTTAGAAACATGGATACAATATATAATTTCCACTTTATAATATATGAGTATTTATATAAAAGTAACAACATAATTCAATAACACTCTAAATCATAAAGATCCTTTAGAATTTAACAATCGAAAATTTTGATTAAATCTCATTATTATATAATTTTATGATGTCAAGATTTTATATGATGTTTGGATGCAATTTTACCTGAGTTAAAGGTTTTTTATCATATTAATGTGTTTCAAATTAATTGTAGTAATATTTTTAATGTTAATAAATATGTGTATAGATAAAAAATAATAGAATATATAATTTTATTTAATCATATTTATGGAATTTAATTAAATTTTATATAATTTATAATGGTATTTATTTAACTTAATAGGGACCATTCAACTTAATTGATTATTACTCTTAGACCTTTTTAATACAATACCATGAAACAATGAGATAGATGAGGGTCAAGTAAACAAAAATGTGGTTCATAATAGTCCACAATGGGTTTATACAGCGATACATTATGTAACACAGGGATCAAAAAAATATTTTGATACATAATAATTGATGACATAAAGAATCTCTAATTCGTAAAATCAATGGAAAATTCATTCAAATAAACATTTATGTTCAATAGATTTTATATTTCTATTTTTAAAGGTTTTTAACATTATGAATTAGTAGTTACTCATGAAAGGCATATTTATTTTATAATTTTTAAGACTATTGGAAATAATAAATTAGTTGGTGGTGTTAACACTATCCATGAGATTGTCACATCCATTGAGTCATTGTGCATTAATTATTATATAATAAATGAAATTGTTTCTATAATTTATAAAAATATTCGGTTTCTTTATTCTTATACTAGAAAAAAATTCAATGGAGGGTGTTTTGGTTTACCAAATTATTTTTATGATATTTAAATCATAAATCATTCATTTTACTTATTTGATTTTAAATTGATTTTGATGGAAAACTATTTTGAATCTAATAAAAATTATCCATGATAAATAGGAAAAATAGATAGCATGTATCATGATAAAATATAGTTAGTATGGTAAAGAAGGAAAATAATTACACAATTTCATATTAGTTTTTTTTACTTATGATTTTTTTTGAATTGTTGATGACAAGATTCAAATATGGGGAATTAGAGAATGATGATTCAATTCATCCAGATAATGTAAAGGCTTATTTAGGTTAGTTGGACACCATTTTTATTAAACAAATATTCTATTTATATTCTATAAAATGATTTTTTATGTAATATTTAGTTGTATAAAATTTTTGGAGATTGAAAATTTTCATTATTTTTCGGAAAAATAGTTTTTAGTAGAATAATGCCTATATATATTTTTCTAAAAATATTTTTTTATGGAGAAAAAATGTACTGATCCAGACCCCAAAAGCCAATAGATGATGAAAAATTATTAAAATTGGAACATATATATGATTAAAATCCAAATGTACTAATCTATTTAGTTATTTTATAAAAAGAGATTACATACATTGTAGAAATATTATAATGCAAATATAAAATAAATCATAACCAATGTAAAAAAATCACTATCCTCGAAAATCATTCCAATAATTCATCTTAAAATCATGGGTAAATGAAAATAAATAATAGAAATCTCAAATGATAAATTATGGTTAAATAAAATCGAATAAAAAATGAATAAACAAGCACAATAATTATGGAATGGTAAATAAATTAGAACACATTTCTTGTAATCTATAAAATAAAAATGATGTAAATAAATAATATAGTAAGGAAAATAATTAAGAAAACATTCCATTTTATAAATAATTTTGTAATGAAGTGAATAGATATATTTTTTAATTGTTAATTTCATATGGATTATGATAAAAAAACGGAATAAATACAATTCTTAAAAATGGGATGTCATGTTTTCTATACACAAGTATCCTTTACTATCAATGCCTTTTGTAGGATGGTTTTAAAAATTCCTCATAAAAACCCCCACAGATTTTGATAATAGATTCAATTCATGACTATAGCTATAGATTTAGGGGATTAATTTGAATATCCCCAGACCAATATGATACAATTCCATATCAATCCTCTTATATCAAATAAAAAATTTAATGCATAAAAAAGTTTCTTTATCAATCTTCCTTATCATGTAAATGGAATGTATTTATCAATATTTCCATATTAAATCATATATATTTCTATGTAATGACCATATGTAAAAATAATATATGTTTTCTAATATATTTATATTCATAACACATTAATATGTATACTTAATATAGGATTAATTACCATTGAAAATTATTACATGAGTGTGAAATATTATAGAGAATGTTATCAATCACAAATCAAATAGAGAATAAAAAATAACTTTTACACCATATTTAATTTCTTCCAAATTTTATTGGATAAATTAAGTAAAATTGAATCACAAAATACAATTACTAATGAAGGATTCATGATATTAAATTTCTTTGTTTCATTATACAAACCACAAAAAAGTTAATTGGTGAATTATAACAACATTACCTTAGTTGAAAGTATATTGAGACAAAATCCCTCACCATACACTTACGTTTGTTATAACTCACATAAAACTCAACTATAATTGTCTTAATCATGTTATTTACTTATAATAGAACCATATTAATTTGTATAATATCATACAAGGAATTTTTATAACATCATATAACCAGTGTGTTAATAATCTCTCATTATTTACAATGTTTCAGTTTTAATTTCATAATTTTTCCAATTATATTTTGACTTTTATTTTTTTCCTCAAAAATATCAATTATTTAATCAAATAAATAATTTAAAAAGTTGATTTAATATCATATATGTTTATTATATATGTATTTTAATTAATCTCTAAAACTATGTTGTAGGAAATGTAATACATCTTTTATGGTGATGGTAGGTTGTATGTATTTAAGAACATTGTTACCCTTTTCATGTAATATTTTATGAATAAAAATTTATATATATAAATATAAATATATATTTTAATTATTTTTTTATTATTCATATATATATATCACACATGTTTTTTAAAACCATTATTTAATATATTACATGTAATACGTGAACGAATCACATCACTTTGCGAGGCGATGGTCCTCCATAGACATGAGTGAGGCCAGTATACTCCCAAAAAATTGAATTCATATAGGTATATATGATACGATAATTAAATAATAATAATAATAATAACATAACTATTATTTTTATTATATAAAAATAATATTTTAATCAATATACCATACCTCAAATTGTGGTAATGGAAAAATGAATTACATTAATTTTTGTTGTAGAAACATATATTCCCACGAACGGTGATTTTGTAAACCATTTGATGAAAGTGTGTTTTGTTGAAGAAAATTAACTTATTATAATAACAACTCAATCTATTTTGGATACTAAGGATATAAAAAACAATATTAGATTCAGAATTGATGGAGGTGGAGAAAGAAATAAAATGAAAATTCATTTAGAAGATCATTAGCTCTTTATTTGGTATCCTGTTTAGGAGAGTAATAAATAAAAAAATAGATTAATACAGAAATTAATTATTATATGATTATGGGAGGAAGTCTTTGTTTTTATTTGGTATAGGTTTTGATGATCCAAATTTATTTATAGTTTTAAAGATGAGGTGATAGTGAGTTCAAATTTATAGTTGTGGAGGAGTGGTATTCCTGAAAATAACGAAAGTTATTGACTATTTATAGTTATCTCATACCTAATTTTGGTAACAATATCATATTTAATAGGTTTCAATGTTTATATAGTGAATGAACACATCCAACCACAATAGACGGGTTTTTTTATCATTCTATTTGTTAACTCTTACGTTTCATAATTTTAGAATTTTAGTTTTTAAAATATGTTAAATAGTTTTCTAATAAATATAATCTATAAATTTAAAAAATAGACTAAGAATTATTATATATTTGTTAACCTATGATTATAAATATTATAAAGAAATAATATTATGAATATCCGTTGTATTTTGAAGATTAATTTTTACGTAGGCATTTGAAAGATGAAAAAACACCTCTTTAACTATAACCATGATAACAGAGTTCATAATATTTAATGGTCATCATGGACCATTTTAAATTTCAATTTATATATTAATGGATAAAATTTTATACTTATTAAATATTAATAATACCTTAACAAAGCATAAGAATTTTTGTAAATTTAAAATCATATAATAAAATATAATTAATCATAAAATTACATTAATGTCAATTTTTAAATTATTTAATTAAATTAAAATTACATAATATAATGATAATTATAGAGATAAAGTTTATCATTTTATCTTATTTTAAACATGATATATAAATCTAAAATAAATTAGAAAAAAATAATTCTTTCTATTTACATAAAATTTAATATTTTTAGTCTGATTAATTTCAATTAATTATTAACTCTATAATTATTGTTTTGGTGTTTCATAAGAATTTTAATTTACCTATTAATAAATTAAAATTAAATATAAATTATCATGATAACATCAACTCTTTTATCTTTAAAAATAATTTATATAACTGAAAGTATGTTAATTTTGACACTTCTCAATGTGTTGAATATATTAAAAGGAAGAAACAAAATTATTTTTTCATTTTCATTACATAACATAATATATAAGTCAATTTTATGTAAATGTATCCCATTCAGAAATAAAAATAGTGACTAAGATGATAAGGGTAAAACTATGGATATCAAATTATTTTTGTCCATGATTTTATATATTAATGCACATAATAATCTATGTTTAGCCACTATTTAGACTCTTTTTTTAGCTTAATAAATATAATAGATTTAAACATCATTCAGTAATGATTTTGGTAACAAATTCATAAGAGAATATTATAATTTATACATTATGTTGATTCCAAATATAGAATCCATTTTCCAAAAGTTGAACACATGAAGCGTAAAAAATATATTCAAATTAATCTCGCAAATGAGATCTGAAACTGGGCTTTTAATGTGAAAAGCTTCACATGTTTACTATTTTTTATATCTAAATTCAATATAACGTTCATTAAAATGACAGAAATCATTTTAATATATTAATTAATGATTTAATATCATTTTAAAAAAAGTTAACCATAAAAATTATTTAGAAGAAAATATATTGTTTAATTAAAATCCACTATTTATCAGTATTCTTAAAAAGTGAATGTTTTATAAAAAATAAAAATAAAATCACCATAATATCATTTTTACATTTATATTTTATATGTAATATTTATTTTTTAAAATTATTATTATAAAATATTTAAATATTTTTTTAAAAAAATTTCATTATTAAAATGAGAAATGTTGTCATCAGAAAAATAAAATTATTTCTACATAAAAATAGAATAATTATTATCATAAGCGTATAAATTTTTTTTGATGAATACCAAAACCATTTTTTGAATATATATTATTTATATTTCATTAATATCATCAAATAATATAAATTAATTAAATTTGTAAAAATAAAACCTCTTTGGTTCATAATAATTTTCTTTAAATGATATACAATTATATTTAATTAGTTATTAACATTCAATTATAAATAATTTGTAACCAATTAATTAAAAAATATATTTATTTTAGTTATATAATCCTATTAATACATACCTTTCCATTTTATAGCTGATAACTACTATAATAGTTGTAATATTATATTTTTTTCGATAAACCATGATATTGCATATTACGCATACTGTCCAAAAACATTTCATTTCATGCATCCACAACATAATTAACAAAAATTTCATTGAATTATATATAACATATTAAATTTATTTTAAATAATAAATATATAATAATGTGTCGGAATTATATATTTCTTTACATTCTTGTTGTTTGATACCATATACGTTATTAAATATTATGATCATATTTTTAAATTCATGGGTTTCATGTTTTCACCACCTTAAATAAATTCCATAATCAAATTTTAAACATTATCATGGTAATAATGGTTTTTAAATTTGAAAATACCATTAAAAACGTATATAATTGGGTTAAAAAATATCATCTTAGTAATAGGGAATGGAAATTAGAAATTTCATATGAAGTAACACATAACTATGTTCTTGAGAATGAGGATATTTGTGGAATGTAAATATATTGATATGGGATAAAACATATATGACAATAAAGAGTGATAGAAGAAATTTAACAAAATAAAGAGAGTAATCAATTAAACCATATGGGACTCAAAACCATAAATCTGTTATGATCATGAAAACCATCAGGTTAACATAATTGATTGCATTATTATAATGTTTTTTTTTCAATATCATTTCCCTAGAATTTAGTATTACATTTACTGTATACAAATACACATAAATTAACTTACATGATATATTTCAATTTTACTATCAAAATTTTATTATATGGTTGTTCATTGATCAATTTCAAATTTCCACCTTTACATCAAGAAATGAACACCTAAAAATGATTTATTACACCTCAATACCTAATCATTTATTTTAATGCATCATCCATTACATAAAAAAGAATTTTTTTCTTGGTCCCTAACAATTTTCCAAATCTAATATAGTTTAAAAATTTGGTCTAATATATTTAATTAACAACCAAAAAATGTCTCTATATTTAACACAAACCATTTAATAAATAGTTAAACTTATGACCCTCTTAATGTTTATGATCTATAACATTAGAATTATGGTTAATGAATATAAAAAATGAACTTATTATTTAATCAATTAATAGTTATTAATACTCAAAAATTTAATCTCTACATATTAATCATACCTTTATTCCATCATAATAATATAAAAATTTGAAAAATATTTAATGTTTTCATTCCCTCAATCAGTTATTTTATATAATTCTTAACTATTTGTTGAAAGAAATTTCTTTTTAACATTATAAATATGATCTAAAATAATTAATGAAATATTATCGTATTTTATTCTTTATATAATTCATAATTCATTTGACAAAGATATCATTGATAAAATATTCAAATGAAATAATAATTATATTAAAACACAATCACTTTAATTATTAAAATTATTTTATTGTAGTATAAAAATCTTATCAATGATCCATTATCTTCTTTTGAGGAATATTCGTTTGACTATTGGGGGATTTATTTATTTTGTTCCCCATATCCTTATATTTGATTTATTAATGAATTTAAAACTCTTTATTACACATGAACTAATGAGAATAATGTCCAATTTCTCCATACATTAAAAATATCCTTTTTCTTCTCAAGAATAAAAATAGGTGTTTCCTTGAAAAATTATATCATTCCACAATATCCATCTTTTTCGTCCTCTATGTAACCTTATTTTTCTCTTTTGTATTCAAATTATCTTGAATCCTTATGATTCCATTTACTTGTATACATCTCTCCTGATTTTTTTAACATTATATTATGTCATCATATGATGATAATGTTTATGGTATAATATAACATTTAGTGATTCTCTCAAACCCCAAAAAGAAAAGATCATTATTACCCATTTCAAAACCTGGATTGATACAGTTCCCATTCATTCTACTTGGAACCATTTCTAAATTTTATAACATAATATATTATACCATATATTTTTAAAAGATAATTTAAAATTCAAAAACTAGTGAAATTCATAGATATAAAAAAATTTCCACTATAAATCTCATAATCAAATACATGGTCTATTTGGGGATATAATTACCATAAAATCAATCATTACAATTTTTAATAAATTTTTGAATTATCATAATAATATCATCTCATAGTTTGAAACTAGTGCACAGTAAGGATCTTTATCGTGTACTATGTTATGATTGATTCAAGACTGAAACTCTATTCGCTATGGTATTACACCAAGGTACATCTATTATAGAAACATTCGAACTAATATAATGTATATAATGACTTATTACTAAGAATAACCACATAAACTCAACCTACATTTTTTTCATGATCTTCTTCTACAAGTGTCCTCAAACTCAATAATAGTGTTACATTCTCTAATATAGGTTCCCCAAAAAACAAATCACAAGTTTAATACTAAAAATTCTATGATTCCAATTATAGAGACCAAGAACCTAGAATCTTAGATTATATTCCATAATATACTAAATCATCATTGTTAAATGATTCAAATCCAAATTGATTGAAAATATTTTCCAATTTGGAAATCCAGATTATATAGCTAGTACCCATATTACATTAGAAATGTAAAATAATGAATAAATAATGTAAAATAAAAAATATATGAAATAAATACTAATAATTCATCTTTATTTCATGGGGATTGGAAAAAAATAACGGTGAAAACAAATGCTCTATAAGAGTTAAATACACTCAATGAAATACTTAATAAATGAGAATAGTCAATATTGATGTGTAAATAACTTAACAGACAAGCCTTAAAATCAAAAAACTGATAATGTAGTGCATATAAAATATGGAAAGTTATATAATTAAAAATATATACCATTTAATTAATAAAATTACAATGAAATTCATCCAAATATTTTTTCGTTGTGAAACACTCATTGATAATAATAACTGAATTTTCAATGAATCAAAAACTAAAATATTGGATGATATATTCATCATAAAAATGAAACCATATAATTCAAGACCATTCACATGATTTTTTAAAATGTAAATGGTAAAAACACAACTGATTGGGCAAACTAATTCATCTAATGATACTACCAATGCATCAAGGGGATTATATTTAATGGTCCCCAACCCATGATATAATAGTCCAATAAAAATCCACATATACTGAATAATTGATTTAAATAATATAAAATGTTCCTTATCAGCAATCTGTATTCATTAAAAAATACATATTTATCAATATTTCCATAGATAATAATATAATATTACAATTATAAACCATATTAAAAATAGTATAATGTTTTTAAAAACCATCATATATATCATAGAAGAATACATATATTTAGGATATGTTAAATGTCCAAAAAAATATTATATGATAGTGATTGTTTCATGAAAAAATTAACCATAAAAAAGAGAGTGACATATATATTTCCATTATGTATCTTAGTGTGTTTTAATACATTTATTTTTGTATTTAAATGTTTAAAATAGTTAATTTATAGAATATATGATTTATTTTATATTTTATGGAAGTGAAGAAAAAATATATAGATTATGATAAAAAGAGAATAATATAATGGAAGGGACAATAAACATAGTTTCACATCACCCATGGAATGATAGATGATTTTTAATGTTTCATGAGAGTAGGATATCCTAGAAAATGAAATTTAAATTTTGTCTGTATAAAAAACATATGTTCTTTTATCCCAACCACCCAATGCATTTTGCGAAAGAATACATGATCTGAAAATTAATTATACTTCTTCTACCATGTCATCTATGAATTTATATTGAGCTTTTTATTGGTTTATTATTTGTTGTATAATTATCTATTGGGTAACATTATAATTATTATAGATAAATAATTTATTGGTCATTGCAGAAGGTGGCACCAAGATAATGCATAATTAGGTGAAATCCAATTCAATCCCTTGGAAAACCATGTACGTTGGAAAATGGATCTATCCATGATGCACGACCTACCTCCATGGGTGTGTAACCTCCCCAATGAATTTATGACACATGTTTCCAATTGTACATAAGAGACCACACTATTTCCGCAATGTTACGAAAATAATAAGGGAAAACCATGAAAACTATCTAGGTATTAAAAAATTATATATTTTATTTTATTTCCTCATCCAATTTATTCAAAAATCCCCCCTAACCTGATTCATATATAATTTCATACATATAAACTCTATCCACTTCTTCTTGGTCCCATTTAACGCTAATTTCTATTTAATTTTGTTGTGTTATATTCAAGGAAAAATCAATTAAAACAATTTTCCCATGACTTCATACATATTTATGTTATGTTTGAGGGGTGGTTGTTGTTTTACAATGGATCCCAAATGTTTTCAAGCATGAGTAAGTTGTTTATGTGATTTTTTGTTTAATATGAGATTATAATGCTATATTGGATTCATAAAAGTGTTTTATAGATAATGTTTGTGGTGTCACCAGTGCTTTCAATGTGATTTTAATTGTCTGTGAGGTGAATGATGGTTTTCAAAAATATTTTATTTTCTATTTACATGTGATCCTTTTTTTATCTATATTTATGCAATTAACAGATTGTGTGAATGGTAAAAAAAAATTCTAAAATGGTATCATTGTTTAAATGCAATGAAATTGGGATTTTAAAGGAAATGTGTTTCTAAAAAATGTGATATTTGTTTTTTTGTTTTATAAAAGTGTTCTATATATTGGGTATGTGATAAAAATAATGATTTAAACTCGTTTTGGTTTGATTATGGATTTGAAAGGCGTTTTGATTATGAAAAATTGAGGTTTCCATGTGAGAATTGGGTTTAGGATGATATTTTTGTAATATAAATGACGTATCATTTGTCTACATGATTCATGCAACTTGTATGTGAATGTAATGATTTTTGGATCATGTAAAATAGAAACAAAGAAAAATTGGAATCCCATGTATCTAGGGGGTATAACATGCACTAACATGCTTTTTGATTTAATGGGTCGAAGGTATGGCTTCTTCTAGAAGGATTGATGGTACAACATTGACAGAAAATATAATAGGGTCAAAGACCCCTAGACCTTGGGATGTGTTCCCTTATAGTGGCTTATGCATATATCTTCCCTGAGATTTTTTTTATGTCTGGAGACCCCTATTATGTGGAATTTTTTCTCCTATATAGTTTCGTGCATGAATATGTTGTAGGTTTTGGTTGGAGGGCCACATCACTATGGTATGAGGTTCCTAGGATCCCACTAGTTCTAGTAACAATAGAGATTTTCTATGTCGATCCCTTCTGACCAGATTATTTTGTGATGTGGGGAAAAAGTTTGCATACGGTGGACCTTCTATACATTCAAATTTCAATTTTTGTTTCAATTATGATAGGTTTAACTTAAAAAAATTTCTCAAAATTTGTTATTTAATAATGTTTCAAAGAACACTTTTTTGAAAACACCTGAATGGTAAATTTTATTCTAATCATATACCATGGAATCATTATTTTGGGTTATAACCATATGGGATTTGGATCACAAGATACATAAACACATGGATATTATTTTAAATTGTTATGTTTGACTGGGTAATTGAATGATTTTTTGTGATATTAATAGTGGATCTGGTTTCTGCAGTTACAACTCTTATAGGTGTATGTGGTTGTGAATTGAGGATTTTGAACCTCTAATTGTATGGGGTATTTTTAGTAGTGGTTTAGTTTTTTCCTTTTCCACATTGGTATTTTGTCATTTCTTAATATTTTAAAATCATGAACAAAAAAATTGTTGTATCCTTTTTATTTTTCGATGTTAATTTTTTTGTAATTTTTTCTATACTATATTGTTCTTCCTAATATATCATGGGTGATATATTACACAATAGTGCAATGTTATCAACCATGAACTATTTTCCATCCTGTAGAGATTAGTAATTCCCATAAAGACATGTGTTGGGATGTGTTGGGTGTTAGGTTTGACGGAACCCTGCCTTAGTTCATGGAAATAATGGTATCAAAAATGGTTTACACACTTTTATTGGGCTATGTTATTTGTGAAGATTATGGATAGAATCAAACTAGGTTTTTTGGGCATAATATTTGGTAGGACTGGGGTTTTTGGCCAACACACCTCATAATGGACATTAGTTCATCATATGATGATGTGAATTTGTTTAACTACTCCTCTATGTGAGACTTACATGTTGAATAGTTTATATAGACACTCAGTGGGTGTAAAGTAGTTTGGTATTACTCATTATAGTGATTAATTTTGGGTTTTTATGATTTATATAAGTGTTCAAAATATGTTATTGCTGGTAAATATTTTCAAAATAGTGTATTTATGGTTTTCCATTATCATTTTTTTATTGATGTATCAATATTTTTCTTTAGAGAAATCGTGTATTTCCACATGAAGAGCAGGGTGAGAGTTCTCCCCATCTAATTGATCAGATAATATTGGATATAGTGGATTGTAATGTCCATGAACTAGTCAAAGGAGTGGGATCATGTCCTTCTCATGAGGGGGGGAAGCTGAACTAGTTCCCGGAATGTAAAACTATCATGAGTTACATTAGAACATGCCCCATCCCTTTCACTATAGAACAGATCCAAAGGAAGATGAGGATTTTTTGAACCAATTGAGAGGAAATTTGAGTTTCATTGAACTGCATATGTAGTCATGATTATTTGTTTCTTGTTGATGTTAGATTTTCATAGTTAGAAATTGTTGGATTCATTGGTGAAAGATGAAATTGATGAGAAGATGAGGTGGATGGATTTCACTATTGTCTTTAATGAGAAATATTTCCCATAGAAATTGAAATACAAATACTACCAGGTGTTATAATATCCTCACATGGTAGACTAGATGATGATGGAGGATACTGGGAACATTGTAGAGTTGGATTTATTCACACACGAGGTTATATCCAATTGGCAGCTGAAGACTTAGATGATCAACTAAGGCATGTGACCTAAGATCTAATCTCAAGTCTCCTTTTACAAGTTTAAGGATTATTATAAGGTGGATTGTTGATCTTTTATGGTAGATATTTATCATATATGTACATCTAATATCGATAGATTAATCTATGTAGTGGGATAGGGTCCCGAAAACACATCTGAGATGAAGACGGAGCGAGAAGAGAAAAAAAATATTTGAAGTGGTACACTAGTATTTTATTCCCATATTTCATCATTTGTTCCTTTAAACGTTGGTTCTATTACATTCTATTACAATGAGAAGGTGTGATACAGGCGATTTATATTTATTCTCCACCTAGAACCTTCCGTTAATATATGGATACTTGAAAATTGCAAGATTTTTTTCATAGTGAAAAACCCATATATGAGAGGTGCAAGATCTGTGTCATTAAAAGGAATTTCATACTGGTCAAAAACATCCAAAAATAGTAGTTTTTTGGTTCGTTGTTCATTTCATCAGGGTTTGATCTTCTATCTGGAATAGCTAGTTCAGTGACAACCAAAAGTCAACAGTCATTCTTTTGGACATCTTGTAATGACAAATCTTAACTATATTGATTACGCACTAGTAGAATAATATATATTGCATGAGATAGTTTGTGGGAACATTCTTATTGAATAATTAATTTTTTCCACATTGTTTGATATTGGTTCATATAATTCATTTATTTCAAAATATGTCATGGATGTGTTAATGTTTTCAATCAAGAATATGTTTTACGTTATTTTGTTAGTGTCACCACATTTTACGAAGCATGATTAGGTTTTCTGATGTCCTTCTTGCAAACATGCCACATCTAGGGTCAAGATAGAATGGTATTTCATGGTGATGAAAATTGAAATCTGTGAAATTATTATACACATGGATTGGGTGGTGTATTTTTAGAGGAAAATATGCTTTTATAGATAATGAGTGAGTTTCATTGAACTTGACATAATTAAAATTTTTTCAGGGAGAGTGGGATCTTGAGTCATTATGTGCATTATAATCACTCCCTAAATTGAGAAATCAAATTTTTCCGATCTCATCAGACATGTTGGGGGATTGTGATAGAGGTATAGATGTTGGATTACATCTTATAGTGGATGATTTACCATAGGTATTTCTAGTGTATTTTTTAGGGTTTCCCCCAGATCTATATGTGGAGTACAAAATTGATTTTTCACTAGAAACATAACTAATATATTTTCACACGTACAATATGGCTCACACTAAGTTGAGGGAATTAATGGTACATATATACAATCTGGAATACAATGGATTCATTCACCTGATTGTCTCACCTAGGCCTTCCCAAGTTATATTAGTGAAAATGATGAAAACTATTTCATGTTGTGTATTTATTACCCAGAGCTAAATATAGTGACCATAATGAAATCATAATATTTTCCAAATATTTATGACCTATTTAACTATCATATTGGGGATAAGTGGTTATCAAATATTAATTTTAATTTCAGTTGTCTCCACGTCAAAATAAGGGAGGAAAATGTTATGAAAATGGATTTGTGAAGAAGGGTAGACCATTTTGAGTACTTGGTCATGCCTTTTGGGTTGATGAAAACCCCAATGACCACTATGGATCTGATGAAATGAGTTTTCAGCCTATATATGGACTTTGTAGTTGTTTTATTTGTGGATTAAATATTTTTCTACTATTTGACTATGTAGGAGCATGAACTACATTTTAGAATTGTGTTAGACACTCATTGGGATCATCTCTTCTATGTAGAGCTTCACAGGTGTTACTTCTATAAAATAGAGGTGATGTTTGGGGGTCATGTGGTTCCAGATCATGGGGTTATGGTGAACCCTATGAATATCAGTGAAATAATGTATGTGTATAGTTGAAAAATTGTTTTGAGTTAAGGAGGATTTTTGGAATGGAAGAAATTTATAGGCATATTTTCTAGAAATTTTCATTGATTTTTCCCCAATGACGGTGATCTCTCTATAGGGGGTGATATTTTATTGGAGTTCTGAATGGAAAAATATAGTATGATGAGAATATTTAATGGTTGACCGAAAATTTGTATTTTATATTTTCAAAATATGTAAAGGGATATGTGGTCTACTATGATTCTTCAGGTAAGGGTATTGGTTTTGTTTATATGGACAATTATAATATTTTGGAAATCATTTCGTGTTATCTATAACCACATGAATAGAATTACCCAAATGATGTCATAGAGTTAGCAGTGATGATGGAAAACAAAAATAATTTGAAATATTAACTTTGTTGGGATATGTTTTAAGTTTATTTTGATCATATTATATTGGGCTAGATCTTATCCTATATGTAATTGATTTTGAGGTATCATCACTGGGATGAGTACCATTAGGTGTAAAAATTTGATATCATCTAAACCTTAAAATAATTATTTTGTAGAACATGATTTGAGAAAAAACTATTGTTGTATGCTTTGAAAATAGTATAGTGATGAGTGGAATTTAGTTTAGCATTTTTCTATCATGCATTCAAAGACCGATGAGCCTAATTGTGGTTTGTTATTGGATAGTGTTCAGTTTAATCCTTCCCATATAGAATTTATTCATCCATAGAAATATGGTGATGTGTTATTTTAGCATTCGTTGTAGTACAAAAAAGCTGGGGATGTATATTGTCAGTTTTCATTGTCTCTAGAGTGATATTTTTTATTTATGTGTAACCTAATGTTTCCTTTATCGATGTGGGAGGTTGTGATGCTTTATTTCTACATGTCTATATGGATCATTCTTCCATAGACCACCATGTTGTTCTATGATGTGCAGCGTCTGTTCTAGTGGCTAGGAGTAAGGTAGGATGCACCTAACATTTAATATTGTTGTTATACTTGTTACTATGTTAAGGAATATCACTAGTGGCCCTATCATTTTGTATCCACTACCCATTCCAACCTATAATTTGGATGAATTTATCCTTGGTTTTTTTTCCAGAGTTCGATGTACACCTTTGGGATGATGTTCTATTTGGGTAGATATTAGTCATCTAACAATATCATCCCACATCATTCCAATCATGGATTCACTAATGGTGGATTATTTGGGTCAGTTGTCTTTTCTGTAGATACTGTGGATACATAGTGTTTCATCAGTGATTTTTTAAGATAAAGAACCTTGTTATACCTTGCAGTTTGGGGTAGGACATAAAAAGCTGATGGGATCACAGGTTATGTCGATCATAACATACCACACTTAAGTGGATAGTAAGATGATTCTATTGAATTAGATCATAGAAGGCATGATATTGGTGTGTTTGTTGGATTTCAATGGATCACAAAATATTAATTGGTTTCGGTGTAGTTTTTATATAATAATAGTTACCAAGCCTCAATTTTAAAAAATTATTTTGAGGATCATTACAGTCAGGTGTGTCTGTCCCCATTATTCTGAGTAATGGTGGGTAATATATCATTGATGGGTCATGCCTTATGCATGATACATAATATAATTTCATGTATACCATGAATCAATTTTTGGTATATAGATTCACTTTAAGTGTCATGATGATCAGAGATGTTTGAATTTGGAGTTCTTTATCAGTGAATATGTGCCCTTTAATGTGGAAACTCATTTGGGTAACCACCATTTGGTTAAATATCTAACATTTTTTATCAATGATAAGTGTTTTTAAGGTGGAATAACAGTCATAATTTCCCTCTTAATTTTCTTCAATTCCTTATGTTTTCCATTTATCTAAGTTTAAAATGTATAATCCAGACATTTCTCAAGTGATGACTTGGGAGGAGTTGAAGTTAGAGACAAATATGACCATATTTGAGAAGCCAGTGCGGGTTATAGATTCTTAAGAGATTGTTATTTATGGGATGCACATACCATTTATATGAGTTATTTGGATGTATGGTTGGGATGAGCATAATAATTTGAGTAAAATTAATAGATTAAAAAAATATTTGTTTTCTTTATCTGATTGGACTTCAAGTTATCATTTTTCAAGAAAATGTTTTCTTTGAAATAGAATTTTCAAATCCATTATTTTATTTTTAGGCAATTTTTTTTATTTTGGTGTTATAATTTCCCCTTGGTTTACTTAGGATATTTTATAGAAAAATTGAGTTTTGGTATCAGATTCAGTTGTAAAATGGTTTACACATGGTTAGGGGAAAATGTGTTGTAGTCTATGGAAAACCATGAATCTCGAATAGTTTTTCTATACATGATGCATGACTATTTTCATTGGTGTTCTCCCTCCCTACGAAACCATGTGGCTAGTTTCCACTATAACAATGGAGAACACACATTTTGGTGAACAATGCGGGAGAACCATGCAGACTATCCATGCCACTAATAATTCGTAAAGTTATAATGTTCCACTCTTTGTAGCTAACCCAAAATCACTAGTAATAATAGGCATATGGGAATTTCCTTCCTACGAGATTCTTAAAATCCTTATTGGACCCCTTGAACATTACTTTTTCGATGTTTTGGTGTGTCATCTTCATTGAATGATCATGTAAGTCTATTGTTATCAACAATTAATTCCTTTAAATGGTTTGTTTGAGATGTGGTAGGGATTTACCACCAGATTCCAGATGTTTACATGAGTGATGTATATGGTTATAGGATTTTACCATTTTTTATGATTTTGGAATTCTTTATATATTTGATAAATGTATTTTTGTAGATTATGTCTGTGTTGTGAAATGTTTTTTTTTAGGTTATTGGATTTGTGTATGTGTTAGAAGATGGTTTTATAAATGATGTTGATTGTGTTTCATGAATAGATCTTTAATGTGATTTATAAATATGTTTTGTGGACTGTGTGAAAGGTGAAAAATATATTTTAAGTGTTTTGGATTCGTATGTGATGATTCTTTTCAAATGTAAATTTGTTTTTATGTGTGCTTCTTATTGTGGTTCATAAAATTCTTTTAAATGTTGTGTAAGTGATGAAAAGGTTGTTTAAAAGTGGTTTTGGTGTGAATATGGATTTGAAAGGGGTTTTGATTATGGAAAATTTTGGTTTCCATGTGATCATTGATTTTGGGGTGAAAATGATTGTGAATGAAAAGGATTTTCATTTGTGTTAATGATGCTTGGAATGTTTATGTAAAATATATGATTTATGTTACATGTAAAATAGGAATTTAAATAAATGAAATACTAGTAATCATTGTGGTTGAACTAGAAATAGTACTCTAGTCGATTTAGTAGGGCTGAGTACCAGTTTAATCATAATGGATTAATTCTACAACACTAACTATTCATGTTATATGATTGAGGACCACTATATATTAAGATGTGTTTCCATATAATAGATCATGAAATATGATTCTATGGGGATGGTTTATTTTATCCTTTTCAATATATAACTAATTATATAAGTCACCTTCAATGAAAATTTTTCCTCTAAATTATAAAAATATATAATAATTTGATAAGGGTAGATATATGGATATACATTGGGTTATGTACAATTTTTCAATTAATGTACCACTATATGTTATATGTTTAACTACTAGGTAAACTTGTTTCTAACTTAACCACTACAATTAATTTTATCTCCTTTCAAGAATAATTTAGAGAAAAAATTATTTAAAACATATTAGGTATTATAAATTAATTTTTATATCAAAATATAGAATCCATTTATCCCACTAAAACAATGTATGTGGGAAGATTGTTTTTAAATTATCACTACATATGAGATGAGGAAGGATGGTTTTAATGTGCAATTTTTAAAAAGATAATTACGTTTTTATATATGTATTAAACATAATAATGATTCCAATGACACAAATTGGATTAATATATTTATAACTGATATATTTTTTCATTAAATCGAATTTTAAAAATATAATTATTCAATTTAAATTATTTATATGAAAATGCATTTTTAAATTAAAATCCATCATTTTTACAACTCAATAAAAAATAAAACATTTATGAAGAATAACATAAAATTTAATATAACATAATTTTTGTATTAATATTTTGAAAAATAATTTTTTTTCACATAATATTTATAACAGTATCAATTCCCTTTTCTAAAACATGTGTGACATTAAAAGGTGGGAAAATGCCATTGAAAATTACACATTTATATTCATAAAATATTATTTTTTTTATCTTATTCCGATCAATTATATTGGATGAATTTAATAATATTTAATTTTATATATAATATATAAATTTATATATTTTCATCCCTAAATATAATATAATTTAAATTATAAATATAATACACCTTTGGGACATGATTTTAGTTTTTTATAAAAACATTCTTATATATTTACTTAGGTTTTATATTCATTTCCAATAAATAATTTTAAAAATAATTATACAATATATTAACATTACATATTTATCCTATTCATTCAGACCATTTAAATGGCTAGATGTTAACTTTTATAATAATATAAATAGTATATTTTTTGTAGAACTTAGTCTTTTTATTACTCATGTTATACAAGAATCTAATTATTCCAGACATTATAGAATTACTCAATATTTATTTAAATAAAAGATAAAAAATATATTAAATGTATTTATAATAACATTTATATATCGATTCCTCACAATTTAATATTCATTTATACAATTTCTGATGTGTTTCATACGTGTTATCAAATATGATGTTATTATTTTAACATTTTAAGGTGTTATAAATATAATTTATAAATTTTAATGATATGAAATAATTTGTGTTTTTTATAAAAAAAGATAGGTTTGCAAAATTATGTTATACACATTCATTTGATATCTATCAAATTAAATATTTCTATAAAATAATTATTTTTCAAAAAAAATTGGATGATTAAACAATTTTTATTATAATGCCTTTCATTATAACATCTCAATAAAGGATATTTATTGATTTAATTTATGGAAATTTAACTAATGTTAAACAAAAATCATAAATTTGTACATCAATGGACATGTATATATTATTAAAAATGAATCATGGAAAGGGATAACCATATTCACATCTACTGGTAGGAATCTTATCCATGTAAATGAATTGGTTTGTGGTACTAATGTGTGTTTTATAAAATTAAATAAATATTATTTGTAAAATAATGGATTAAATTAATTCTTTTTTAAGTGGACATGAAACTATAATAGTTGAAATTGTTATATAAAATCATTCTCAAAATTTTTTATCTCTTTTTTCTAGTTACTGACCTTTAGTGATCAATAATATATTATTTAGGATTAGTAGCCTTATGATGTGTGTCGAAGGTCCAAGGGTATTGGTTCATGGTATTATATTGTGGGATTGGTTGTGTGTCATACCACATGGAATGTTATACAAGAATATTCTCTTATGTGTTCATCTTTCAATCTAATTTGTTGAAAATGATGATTTATTTGGATATACGAAAAAAAAATGAATCTAGTATATCCTTGTTAATGTAGTTTCGTTAATAAATATTTATTGATTTTAGTTTATTATTTTTATTGGAATGAATCTGAAGATAAATAACAATGATTTCTCCAGTTACATGTTCAGTTCAACCCAAAATGAATATGTAACATTATTTTCTGGGATATTTATGTCCCCATATTTCAATGAATACTATATTTCAGGTTTTCATATAACTATATTGAGTCATACTAACTGATAAAATAACAATTATAAATCAAATTCACTAAATCAATATAATATCAATGGTAATATGGGTTTCATAGAAAAATAATTTATATATTAAACTATAAAATAGGTTTATTTCAATTACATCCCACTTTATAGGGTTATGTAATAGATATATATTATTGAAAATAATTAAATGGAAAATTATTTTGTATTATTTGATATTATGATATTTTTTTGATATGACTATGACAAATTGGATGTTAATGATGAGAAATCACTTGAATGATTATATGGACATTCTTTTTAATATTTCTTTGGTTGACAGATTTGTGTAATGTCCTTGAATAATTAAATTATTACAGTTTTTTTAATTTAAAATGATAAAGTCTAATTAGTGGTTATTTGATTAATAAACAATATAGTTAATTCAAAGTTATATCCAATTAAAAAAGTTAAAAATAGATATTCATATTTAATGGTTAGTTAAAATAGATTTTAAATAAAAAAATTTGGGTTTGATATTGTGGCCCATATTATAACATACCAACTTTAGATATATATATTCTGTGAGATTCATTAAGGAGTAAATTAATTTTATTTTCTACATAATAAAAATTGTATTCATTGAGGACCACTTGAGATATAAGAGGGTGTGAGGGATATGGTGACCATGGAAGCTAATTATAATGACTAACCCTTCAATGGTGTTTATGATCTTAGTGCTATGATCATTAGGGACCATTTTGAAAACCCATACAATTTAAAATAATAAGTTATTAATATTTATTTTATTATTATATAATTTTCGAAGAAATATTTATTTTAAAAATGATTTAAATTTAAATTTTTTTATTATATCTATAATTTTGGTTCCAAAATGAAGAAATATCATATTTTAATAATCTTAACATGATTTAATATATTAATCTATGCAAAAAAATATTTAATTATTAGATTTTATATCAATGTATATTTATTTGAATGAAATTATTTAATATTGGTGTTTGATAAAATTAAATTTATAGAAAAAAATTTATCATTGCACGAAACAAAAATTTTGATTTTCAATTGAATACTTCTTTTTTTAATTTTATACAAATTGTTTCTCAATATTGTTATTTGATATTATTTAAAGGATTAATATTTTATATATAGATAATATTATGTAGTACAATTTATTTCTTACACATATTTATACATATGAACATAAATTCTATAAATTGTGGTAGTATATTAAAAAATAATGAAAAAAAGTCATTTAATATGAAATATTCTTATATATTATTTAATTGTTTTTCTTTGGTTCGGTGATTCTTCTCATAACAGATTAAATTTATTGGGTTTAAAAGATCAATATAGTAAAACTATTAATTTTATAAAAAATAAATAATAATTTATTTTTGTATTAATTGATATTAAATATGATTAAGAATACAAAGTGTTCTTAAATTCATTTTTTGATAGACTTGTTATTGATTTTATTTTGAATTTTTATTTTGAGGTTAAATTTCAAAATACTGGAATTTTATTTCATTAAAATAAACCTTATTTTTTTTGTATAATTAATATAAATATTTTTTTACAATATAATGTTTTTAAAATATCCTAATGTTGATTATATTTTGGTGAATAGTGAAAATATGGTTTTTATTAGTAAATATAAATTTTATGAGATAATCCATATTAAAATGTTATTTATTTTTCATTGAAAATTGTGGAATATGTATTATATAAAAATATAATACAACTATCATGTAAATACAATCCCAATAATATATGTTAATTTCCATGGTATGATAAATATTAAAGCATCTATTAGCATTAATGTAGTGCCTGTACAATATTGGAAATGATAAAATTTGTATACATGATATATTATTCTAGGATGTATACGTCAATGATCATCATTAATAATATAAATCATTGATAATCATGTTTATTGATATATATTTATAAAATTAATAATTATATGAAATTTTAAGTATTAAAATATTTACCTAGAACATTCTAAGGTTATGAAAAATATAATTAAATTATTTAATGTCATTTCTAGATAAATAAGAGAATAAGAAATTTTAAATTAATTTTTCATGATGATAGAAATTTAATTTCATTTTTAAATAGCAGTATAATTATTTTTAATTTATACATACAGTCTATGTAGCTATAAATATGTTAGTGGAAGAATAAAATATACGGTATTTACAAATATATTATTATATTATTTTGATAAATTTTTGTATTGAATTATTTATTATGAATATAATTTTTGTTATAATATTATTTAGCTGTTTAAATTAAAATTACATCACTATTTGTATATTATAAAAGTAAAATTATAAAAAATCCTATAAAATTATTTTAGTGGAGTTTAATGTTCATTATGACATATAAATTGATAATTAAATTGTTTTTTCATGAGTCAATTGGGATTTTGAATTTTCAATAATATGAAATATTTTAATTTTTGGACCCTTTAATTTTTTTAAACAAATTCCCAACTCTTAATGATTGAATATTTGTGAAAATACTATCATGGTATTCTTATTAACGGGGAATATTATAATATTTCTAAAACAAATGAAATTTTTCTCATTATAATTATATCACTCCAAATACCTTCTCTATATATACATATCCATGTTGAAATTTCTAATTATTTTCAAAAATTCTATTTTTTTAAGGCTTAATGATTAATACAAATTCGCCAATTCGAAGAGAAATATACATATTTCCAATATACATTCTCATTTATTATATGTTAATTTATTCCAACTTTTATAAAAATTGTATATTAAATTTTTCCTTTTACATTAACATCATTTCATTGGAATAATTTTGATCCCCCAGATAATGATAGATGAACCACTATCTGTCACTAAAACCCATATTCATAAGTCTTTTATAAATCAAATTAAATGTTATTCAAAATTATTATTATCATTTTTTATCTATTGTTACTCATCTCAATAATATATCCAATCAATCAAAATAATATTAATTAAAAAATTTATTTATAATATGATCCTTTAATAAATATTCTGAAGGTTTACCTTCATTGAAAATAAAAAAAAACACACAAGAATATAATTATATGTTACCAAAGATAAAGAAGATAGATTCTAATGATAATAACTTCAATGTAAATTCTTATTATTTTATAATATATTATTATACCCTATTTAATATCAATATTGTTAATCATAAATGGTAATATAAATATTTATTATATTATAAATATAATTTTTTAATTAAACATTATTCAATATTTTTTATATATATTTCATTACTATGAATCATAACATAAAATACAACTGAATGAAAATAATAGTTCACAATAGATTATAAATAATCAATTATATTACCAATACTATTAAAAGAATCGAAATCATTATAATAAATGAATAAAAAACCAATTATATGAAAAAAATATTGTGTAGTTGAATCTAGTAACAAAAATTATATATATAATGTAAAAGTATATAATGTTTGTCTGGTTGGAAAATTATTAAAAGTGGGGGATGGGGTATGATTGAATATTTTTAAGTAAAAGAGAATAAAAATTAAATAGTTATAAAATATATGACAATTAATTAAATTAATTTTACTATATCAAATTAAATCATAATCAAAATATAAATATAGAACGTAATGGAATACATTGTCGGAAGTAATGCATGAAAAATAAATGCACTAAATAAATTTTGTAATTATGTTATCTAACTATACATATAGGTACCCCTCTGTATTCTCCCCAATGGAATTATGACTTTTATAACTTTAATAAATGTCGGGTATTTAACATGACCCAATAAGAAAAATTCATTTTTTACCAAAAATGATGATCATAAGAAACTGTTGTTTTAACCTAATATAATAAACCACAATCCCTTTTTTCGATAAAAAAATCACAAATAAAATTAATATTTGAAGTATAGAGTAGATGTTGTTTATAATTTCAATCCCATTACGATGTAGAGAAATTACACTTTGAAATATAATTATATCAAGAAAAAAAATAGAGATATATATGGATAACTAGATATATTCAAGGGGATTTATAAAAATGATCAATATTTGGACACATAAATAAGCACAATAAGATTTAAATGGAATTTCATTGGTGCTTCAGATGAAGTCTTCCATGAATGCCCCATGATGATTGGTTTCCATTATATACATGATTGATGATTACATTAATTATATCCAATAATGGATCAAGAAGATGGAAAATTTATTTAATTAAGGAAATTATGAAGTTTTTTAGGTGTAATAGGGTAATGGATCCAATCTCTACGGTCAATCCCCATGTTGAAGTATTGTGTTTGGGGTGTTCTGTGAGGTTAAGGTGACTTATTCAAAAAAAATTCCAAAATTTCCATTTTCTGAATAGTGTTTCCAGGATGGTTGCTTGTTTCAACAGTTTCTCATTCAAACTATAGTTTGTTCCCATGATAGATTTTTCTATCATTGGTTTTTCCTAAAAATGTTTTTCCAATGACGGATCATCCAATGATGGATCCTCCAAGGGATACTCATTCATTAGAGTCTCTTACAATGGTGACTCATCTAACAGCGACTCGTCCAAGGGAGGCTCGTCCAATGGTGACTCATGAACAATGTTTCTAGCTTCTTACAGTTTCTCACATTTGACATTATCTTGGATGTAAAACATGTTAAAATCATAGTTTTAAGTTATTTAATTCCAATTAGTGTCCCAAAACCCTTGTATATTTTTTCCCTATGGGTATTAGTGCCTTCACTCAGTCAAAACACATGAGGTTGACAAGATCTAAATTAAATGGAAATTCTAAACCCTATTTTAATCTGTTGCTCCATTAGATTTTCCAAAGGGTTGAGATATCTTCCTCCCATGTTCTTTATTCATTTTTCCTTGGTCCAAGTCACCTATAGTTCTTCCTCCTACAGGATTTATAATCTTTGGTTCATATCCCCTAGATATTTCCAACTGCTTGTGCACCCATTTTTTGTGCAACTAGGATATATTGACCAGAATTCAATATAAGGTATGTTTTTCCACTGTTATTCTAGGTTCCTAGATTTGGTTCGTCCCATTATCATTTCCATTTTTTGGAAAGTGATCTAGTTGTTTCAAATGGATATCTCTATGTTGTTGGTCGTTGTTGTGGTGCATCAATATCATCGGGTAAATACAGTCTTGTGGGTGAGGTAATCATGATCTATTATTGTTTCTAATGCTTTCGTTGGGGCGTGTGCATCCCTCTCATTCAGGGATGAGGGGCATGGTTTTTTTGCCCCGCATTCCAGCTTTCTAAAGGCGGGTGGCATCCACTCCTTATTTAGGGACATCTGCTCCTTGATCAAAACAGGATGATGGGATGTCAATTCTTCCGTCTGTGGATTCCTCCTCAGAACTCGTCACCTAGTCTGGGACTCCCTCATAGACCTAAGACGTTGTCCGTGAAACTCTTAACAGGGACATATATTTGTGGACACCAATTAATTACACTCCTTCTATTAGGACATTCCAAGTGGTCTACTCAGGTCAGCATCCTTCGGTTAAGGGAGTAGTTAGGTTGTGCATCATTGGTGTGTCTGGACACTGGGGGATTGGCGTAACTGAATTTTGTCCCATATTATAGGGATTATCGAGGGCACGAAAGCACCGGACATCCCACATCGAACACGAGGAATCATAAGCCAAGGTCATGCATCTGAGGTTTTCATTAACTTCCCTTGGTTAACATAGGGTATGCCACAAGAATAACGTCCAGTGGAGATGGACTAGACTGATCAGGACACTGACTAGAGTTGATTAGATAGGTGAACCCTTTGGAGGGATCACCAATATTGGTTCCAATATGGGGGTGGTTTTCCAAATATTGTTAAATGGAATGTGGAATGGGGTGGCATGATCTCACTGGGATGTTGTGGCCCAGGTAAGGATAAGTATAGATAATGGAATGTTCCATGAATGGGAAGGTGAATGGGATGGAACCATCATGAGGATGACGATGGTTTTGGGCTCGATCAAGGAAAAGTCTTCTTACATATTCTCATGTCAGGGAATAAAAGTCCACATAGTTCATCTGATGAGGGCTTACCGCCGATTGGGGTCTTCAACAGATTTCTACTAGATGGGATCGCAATGGATTACCGTTAGATAAGGTGTCAACATCATACGTTGGGTGGGGTTTCAATGGCTTAATACTGATTGAGGTCACAACATCTTAACGCTGGACGGTGCTGTCAGCATCTTACCACTGAGGAGGTCGCAATTGCTTACCTCTGCATTGGGTCGCAACGGCTTACCACTGATTAAGGTCACAACGGCTTACCACTGGATGGAATGAAAATGGATTAATGTTTAATGTAGTGACAACAAATTACTTATGAATTTAGTGACAGTGTCTTACCGCTAAATGTAGTGAAAAAATCTTATAACTTAATGGAGTGAAAACGGCTTACCGCTGAAATAGGTCCACAGTTTTATGTCCTGCGGGACGGGGGCGAACCGATGTGTGGGAGGAAATGGGGTCCAATGGTTGTTGGGATTGAACCTGAGGGAGGCTTTGTACGTATCATTACATGGCAAGGATCAAAGACCTTTAAAATAAGGTGGTTGGGAACCAACGTGAAGGGGGTCAGAATGACTGGTGGATGGTGGGCTTTAACATTAGGTACGCTTCCTACGTACCTTGCCTTGGCAAGGATCAAAGACTTCATAGTTCATGTGGTTCAAAACCGACATCAAGGGGGTTGTAATGACCGGTGGATTGTGGTCATGATCCTTAGGGAGGCCTCCTATGTACCTTTCCTTAACAAGGATCAAATACCTCGTAGTTCGGATGAGTCATGGGGCTGTTGAACTGATGCAAAGGGGTGTTGGGAAAATTGGGAGTTGGGATTGAACCTCGGGGAGGATTCCTATGTACCATACGTTAGCATGGATCAATGTCCACATATTTCATGTAATGGTAATTGGGGATTATTCTCTAAGGAGGCCAAGGGAGTTTGTGAACTAATGTGAAGGGGGTCGGAACGACAGGTTAATGGTTGGCATGAACCTCGGTGAGGATTCTTATGTATCTTAACATAGCAAGGATAACATACCACATAGTTCAGATGGTGTGGAAGGGGATTACACTCTAGGATACCCAAGGTGTCTATGAAATGACATGAAATAGGGCTTGGGGACCAACGGTTGGTGGTGGGATTGATCCTCGTTGAAGGTTCCTATATACCATTCCATAGAAATGATCCAAGACCACATAGTTGAGATTGTGTGGAAGGGGCTTACACTCAATTCTACCCAAGGTGTTGGTGAACCGATGTGAAGGAGAACCTGGGGTCCAACAGTTGGTGGTGGGATTGAACCTTGTGGAGGCTTCCTACATACACAGCCTTATAAAAGATCAAAGACCTCGTAGTTCATAATGGTTACGGTGGTGTTGGGGCTTACACTCTAGGATCCCCAGGGTAGATTTCATTGTCGGTTCTCACTCTAATCCCATGTGAGTAATGCTCAGTGTGAGAAATAAGAAATACCAGAGACCTGACGATCACGTCGTGAAAGGTGTGTCCATGGGTAGTGAATAGGGGATTACATGTGGTGAGTAGGTCATAGAGGAAAACGGGGCTTATGAATGGTTAGCAGCCCAAGAAGTAGTGATATACTCTAGGATGGAGGACCTATGGAAACAAAGCGCACTAGGAGAGGTACTTGGGACCAAAGAAAGTAGAAGCAATGTCCCCCATCATGCCCTTTTCTAGACCTAGGGACTAAATATGTTAGGAGGAACAAGAATGATGCCTCCAACATGAAATTTATGGGCTTACACTAAGTTGATCTCCCTTCCCCCACGGAGAAACGCCACTCCCATAAAGAGTATATCATCCCACATGGAGACTAGTGGTTGAGGAGAATGTCCTAGGTGGGGTACCCCACTTTTGAGTCATGGGTCGAGGTCACTGTTTAACGTCATCCCCTAAGGACGAGGGTGCTTGGCAGTTTAACGTCCAGCAGCTCGGATGAGGTGGGTTTTCTCCGCACCCATAGGACTTACATAATCGGTACCCTCTACACTTTGATCCAAAGAGGGGATAAGAAAAGCCTTGGTGAGGGGGTGTCATGGAGAGAACCATCGAAGGGCCCACATTAGCGTGGCTATGCAAAGAAGCAATATTCATTAGCATACCTATGCAAAAAAGAATTAGGTGAAGAAACACAACGAGCAATATCATCTAAGGGACTTTCAAATCACTTCATGAAAACCTCGAGGGTTTCATGATAAATGGAATTTCTATGTAGAGGGGTTCATAGGTGGGGCCTTGTGAAGATATGTTGCTCAACATGGTGAAGGGAACTTGTGAAGGGGTGTGAATTGCAATGTTGGGTGCCTCAGCCTAAGCATAGGGTAGAGGTGCATATGGGAGGTGCATCACGAAGTGGAAAGTCATTTGTAGAGAAGTTCCCCATGGAGAAAAAGGTGACTCACAAAGCTAGGTGTCGTGAGGCAATGTGATTCATGAAGTATAGTGAGCCTGCCTTAGGATGTGGATCATGTGTACATTAAGGTTGTTTCATGAAGCATAAACACTCCGCAACTACCCGGGTCCCCTTGGGGTTCCCCTTCCTTCGTGAAGGCCCTTAGTCTTGATGAAAGGATTTCCTCTCAAAAGGGGGGATCAAAATGAGACAAAGGGGAGGCACTTCGCAGATCATAATTACCTCGCACAGCTCATGGTTCGCATATCAGAAGGGTGATTCGCGATTCGGGAGATGGGAAGTAGAAACTTCACATTGTCTATCCATTGGGCTCAGGGAGATCCTGGTATTTATAGGCATGAGGAGCTGCAAAGCGGTGCTTAAGCGGTGTGAAGTGGGACTTGTTTGCTTCGCAGAAGGCTCTCGAATTTCAAATGCGATCGTGGAGTGTCCCACATCCTTTCTTCCCGGTGGGCTCATGAATATCAAATGTGTTTGAGGAGCATCCTGCCTCCTTGCATCGCGGTAGGCTCGCGAATGTCAGTTGCGTAAATTGGGAGTCCCGCCTACTTGATTCGTGGAATGCTCACAAATGTCAAATACATATGTGGATCATCACGCCTCCTTCCTTCATGGAGGGATCCAAAATGTCAAATGAATTCGTGGAGCATCCCGCCTCCTTGATTTGCAGGGGCCTTGGTGGTGGGGGGGAATCCATGAAATAGCTTTGCGAGGCAGTCAATGGTGCCTTTGTTTTGGATCCTTCTATGTCCCGAGTTATGGTGCAAAAAAAGGCCCCCCTCAGAATTGGAGCCACTTTGAGATCGGGGGTCGATGTATGAGGGTAATCGCCAAAATCCTCAGCTGTTTGTGATGCTGGCTCACAAAGAGGGCTTGCAAGGAGGATAGGGGATGCACATGCCAAGCACTCCACGAATCTCGGCACGAACTAGATACGTCGCGAAGCACCGAGGTTCATCGCCTATAAATAGGGGAGCTACCCTCTATTTTTTCCTTCCCCTTCTCAGCGAATTTGTCATTATGCACTATATATTTGAGAATCTTCGTGTACTCTGTGAATGTCCTATAAGAATCAAGTCTTCACGGCGCACAAAAATTCCTCGACTCCGCATTTGCGCTCTATGATCCGGTACCTGAACCCCTTGGTAGGGCTCTGTGAATAGTCTGTATGAACAGTCTTTGTGAACACGCTCTTCGAACAGGCTTTACAACCCAACCAAAAAATAATCCAAGTTATAGATCTGAATGTCCCACCATGAAGCTACCCAGGGTGTCCACATGGATGACGCATGAAGGGATGAGATGGCGAACAGTCTGGGACTAGGAGAGATAGTTAGTAGCCACTCTGACCATAGTTCAGTGGTGGAGCTTCTATCAGAGTGCCATAAGAACATCCTGTTTTGTTGGTGGTTTCCCTTGTATGGAATCAAGATGAGGGATGACGTCATTATCTATGAAGAATATAGGGTTGCGCCAGCTTACTGGTTCAAGAGCATACCTTGTCAGCACCGATGGTTCAGGGAGGCTGATGGTCATGCATGGGATGACTTCATGCCCATCGTTGTCGACTGTGTATACCACCATCTGAACAATTTCGACAGGAAGGAATTGCAGCTGGAGACATCCCCTCTTATATACCAAACTATCCTCAAGGCGGAACTGGGGAACCTGAAGAAAGGGTGGTCTGAGGAATGGGACCTCTGTCAGGGCAGAAACATCACGGATGATTCGGCCTAGGCCTATTGGGTAGGAGCCTTGTGTGCGGTGTTCAGAGCAATGCTGAGAAGAGTGGCCCTGTATGAGGCAGCTTGGGCTTCCCAATTTCACATCTACCAATCGACGTAGCTAATACTAGTGTTGTTGAGTCGGTGATCACCGGGGACCAATACCTTCCACCTGCATCACAGGGAGGTTGACATCATCTTATGGGACGTGCACCATATCTCATGGTCCTGATACTGGGGGAAATATACGACGAATTCCTCCCTATTATGGGTGCGTAGGAGGGTCTGAAGTAGATGCTGCTTCTGGGGATGTCATTGATGAAGCCTGTGCCATGAGAGGACAAGGAGGGGGTGGGGATGGACAATTCAGGCATTGGGTCAAAAAGATTCATAACATCCCATTAGATATTCAGTTCTTGGAAAGACCTCGAACATGCCCAAAGGGGGAGTGGAGTATGGAACTCTCTTACTAGTAGCTATTGGAGAATATCCAGTGGAAGACGTGGTGGATCAGTGTCAGCACTGAGCAATATCCAATAGTCAGGCTCGTGACATTCATCACGGCCCCCATCTGCGGATGGATCCTCACAGTGAGGGATACCAACAAGGGAGTGTGACCAAGCACTTTCATAATGGCTTCCACATTGGAAATAGTAGGGCGGTTCAACCTAGGGATCCCGATGGTCTCCATGTTTTATAAGGTGTTGTGTCACATCAGCGAGGGGAAGAGGCCATAGGGGATATGCAGGTTGTTCCACCTATTGTACGGGTGGATAGAGGTGCACATCTGGGGGATATATGAGAATCTAAACCCCATCTTGCCTCTAGGTTCAAACTTATTCCCCTTGATTATCAATGCCGCTGGGAGTTTTCTGGCCAAGCTGACCATACAATAGGTATTAAATCGAGTTTTCAAGGTAGAATTGTTCAATTTCTATCAATTCCCATTGTCGATGGGGGCCTTCAAGGATTATGGTTGGGGAGCGGAAGAGCACCGGGCTAATCTTCTGGCCTTTTAAGATGGTTCCTAGGTGTCCAGGGTGGACCGCGAGCATCTCTGTGAGCCATACACCTTGAAACTGTTGGCAAGTCAATTCTGGTTCCTGAAATGACTGACCCTGTAGGTTTACTTGGAGGAGCGTCTCGAGGAGCTACCGTGTGTGATGAGGTAGATGTGGATTATGTTTACATTGGAAGACGGGATGATGTCGAATGAATTGCCTCTGCTGACTGCCATCCTTGAGAAGGTAAAAGAAGATTCCCAGTGCTGGGAGGCGGCATACCCAGGGGATACGCTAAAGTGACCAACCATTCTAGTTAGTGGTGGTGAGTTTTCCCATCCTCGGGGCCAAGGATGGATGGTGGAAAGGGAATCACGCAGCGGCGGGGCTGTTATAGCGATGAGGCCCACACCAACCGAGTGGGAAGTATTGGCTGTAGATCCGACAGTGGTAGCAGAGCCGGTGGTCCTAGGAGAATAGAGTCACCTTGAGGGGTGGCCACAGAGAGTATTCCACATGATTTCTACTCAATCCCCAATGAAACGGCTTTTCCATATTGACATGCAGTAGAATGTTGTCTTTTTTGGAGGCCTGGAATAGTGGGGAAGTCAACTGGTAGTTCCTTGGCCCATCTGAGTTATAGAAGCACCATAACCACATTGGTATGGACATGCAGGGGATTTTCCCTGTTAGATCAGGTTTTGTAGTATCCCAAGCAGAGGTGGAGCAATACATGACCAAACTGGAAGACTTTATCCACATATGGGGTTCCCTGCACCCAATGAAAGATTGGGTTAAGGTGATTTTGGATCATATGGTCCTTCTACAACTGTCAGCTACTAACCTGAGAGAGCACTTCCCTCTACCAGAAGAATCAGAAGAGTCCACCTGGGGAGACAAGGCGGGTAGAAGGAGTCCATTGGAGGATGGTGAAGTTGGCGATCAGTCCTCAGATCTCAAAGATTTCGCTAAGGCCCTCGAGTTATAATTCCAAGTTCCTTCCTCAGGTTATTTTCTTAGGTTACATTGGATTTCTTATCAGCATAATCATGGTGCAAGAGGAACTTGTGCATAGACATCGTTCTCTCCCATCATTGGGTGCCAATGCAGGACCTTCGGGATCGACACTCATGGCTGCATCAACGTCCATGTATAGAGGGGCTAGGACACTTGAGGCAACTCCCCCGGAGTCTCCAGACCTTCCAACCATATATTGGGGGCCATGTTTCGGAGTCCTGACAACATCAGCCCAAGTGCGAGACCATGGATTCAATCTATGTAGTTCTATCAACAAAATTTATGACGGACATCCCCTGACCACATTAACTGACATTCACCTCCCCTTTTTGGCATGTACAGTCCATCAAATGTCCTAGGCCTCTGCATTGATGTTGGTTGGGACTTCTGGTAGCACCCTTCCCAGAGGCATTCTAATGGTCTTGGAGGTGGTAATCCAAAATAACCGAACTGCAGTGCTCCCGATCACTGGTGGGGATGCCGGTGGAGCGGCACCTATGTTTATTGAGGTGGGATCCGAGGATGAGGATAAACCAAATAGTTCAGGCCCCGCCATGCCTGACCAACCCTAGAAATGGACCTGGCTGAGGATTTCCTAGGGTCATTCCCTACATACAAACCTGAAATCTACTCAGACTGGGACGAGACGTCCTCTGACTAGGAGGGAACCAAAACTGTCAGCCGCTGATCATTGAATCTGATCACTCGCTTCATCTATGAAACCCCCATGCACTATGGTTGGATGAGGTGGATAGACTTCACCCGTGACTGAACGAACTATGTTCTCGGGGAGCGGATGACCATCTTCCTCACATGATCATCCATGATCTAATGGGTGAAAAGATTCAGGAGTATGACCCTGGCCATAGTGTGGGCTAGAAGAGAAGGAATGCGTTTAACATCAAGAGGCTCTAGGAGACCGAAAATTTTGTTGCATGGTTGTAGGCCCAGGTGGATGAGAACTCCACATCTCTTGGTGTTCAATCAGAGCTTGTCTCGCAACTGAAATCACATCTGGAAAAGACCGAAGAGGGTATAAAGCAAGCCTCTAAGGAGATGGCAGTTATCCAGAGTGTTGTGGAGTGGGCTCGGGTCACGACTGGTGAACTGCACCCCATCGCTGCTGAGGAGGAGTAAGAGGAAAACAGGTGGCAGAAAATCATAGACGCCACGGGCCAGAGGGTGGAAGAGCTGCAATGTTCCTTTGAAAAGGTCAATCCATCCATGGGGTGAACCTACCATCAGGTACAGTAATGATTACAAACCCTCTATTGTAATTTCATCCTATTATTGTTTGATGCCATATCACGCATGAGTTCTGTTGTTTACATGGGTTATTGAATTCTCATGATGTTCACAGAGCATCCAGTGATCATTACCTAAGTTCGCGTTAGTCGGGCCTGATGTGAGAAACAAGTGATGACCACCATATCACCCCTTCCAAATGTAGGAGTGCAAACAAAGCATCGGGAATCCGGGGTTTGAGAAATCGGTCCGGATTTCTGAGAAGTAATGGGAGAAACTTGACTGAAGAATGATGCTCTCAGAACAGTTGATTTACCGTTTTCATATTGTGCTCTTGTGAATGAATGGGGAAATTCCAGGGGTGCTATAATCAATCCTAACAGATTGGAATGGGAGGTGTGAATCAAAATACCCAGGATTCAGAACATTGTGGGGGTGGTGTGACAATAATGAATAACGGTTGGCCACATTCGTAACATATTATCCATATTTTGTTAGACTTGAATGGGGATATCAAATGAGGGCCGACCATTGACCATGTTCGAAACATGGGACCTGACTCAAATTTCATCCATTGGTCTTCTAGAACGTTTTCCCAGGACAATAGGTGATCCATAGGCTGAGCATCCATACTATTAGGGGGTTCCTCCTTACGTGAAAGGGGACGATGGTCTGAATAAGGGGCATGGAAAGCATTGAACTTGGAGTGATGGTATGTTCGAACAGAATCCAACACTTTTGAAATTATGCTTCTGTGGAAGAATCACATTAGATGTGTGAAACTATTTGATTATGGGTCATTGTTTATTTTAGAGAGGAACTCTCTGGAGAAGGTGTTGTCGCTTCCCAATGTAATTGTGGGGCAACCCTAACTTGTTTAGTTCAATGTTGCAGTTACATAGATCCCCACAAGTGGTCAGGCCAGGGGCCATAAATGAGGAGGAATAGGATTGATGATTCATGGGGCTAGATCCGAGGTGAAGTGCCTGGGTGTCTCTACATATAACATGAGGATGGAAATCCATCCATACGTAGTTCTGGAAGAACAGTTTAACATCATGCAGGATTAAGAAATTTCGGGCAGCGTCGGTGTACATCCAACCAAAACTATTAAGCCCACGTGAGTAGTGCTCGATGTTGAAAACAAGAAGTAGTGGTGGGAATTTGCTGTCATAGGAAGGAAAATTTTAGGATGAATGGATTCTCAGTTAATGTAAGCCCAATGATGCTAACTTGTCCATGTATCACACCTTGATGTACGATAAAGTAATGCCGAGTATGTTGGAATGACACTTGAACATGAGGATGTGGAAATGTGTGAATCATGATGCTTGAAATCTGGATCAAAATGATAGTGGTGTCACTATGTGGGATAACTGTTGACCAAATTCATAACAAAGTATCCTTATCATGTAATCCTATAATGGGGACATAAAAATGAGGGTCAATTGTTGCCCGTGTTCAAAACACATGACCTTTTGCAAATGTTGTCTGAGATCTAGAGGGACGTTGGCCCGAAACGGAAGGAGAGCCAAAGCATCATAAGACTAGACCGTGAAGGGGGTCCCTTCGAATGTGGATTAGGATGTGGATCCAAATAGGGAGCTCATGAAGCATAGACATGGAACAAAGGGATTATCCCCATGAAAATTCCACACTTCGGGATCTTTTTCAAAATGCATCTGAATTTGACAACGAGGTGTATTATATAGAGGGAGTCGATTCCCATTCCTTAGGGTGATCTTAGTTTAGGGTCATAGAATTCGGACAATGGATGGTAAGAAATGCGGGAGACACATGGTGGGGTAATTGTAAAACCTGACGTGAATGGGAACCTGGGGTTCCGACCACCACATTTTCCCTAGGAATATTTTATATCAAGGGACCAAAAACAAAAGTTAAGCAGGGCCCGCAGTGAGGTGCACAGATGTTACTACATGACCCATGAGGATGGGGATCAAGATAAACATAGTTTTATCGGATAGCAGGGTACGAAACCAGGGCCAGGGATAAAAGGGGTGTGCGGATGTCGCCACCGCACCAACAGAAGCGGTATTTGATGTATCTTGTTTGTCCTTTAAGGTGGATGGATTTTTTTTTGTGAAGTGATAGGACTAGGATATCAAGTCCTGGCTTCGCCACAATAACCAATACTTATGTAGGTGTTGACAAATCGTATGATGTGTGACCGATACCAAACATGGTGTCCCTTTGAGTGAGTACATCACGATGTAGTTTTGTTTTTCATCGTGAAACTATGACGATAATGTCACAGTTTTGGGTTAGGTGATGGGACTAGGCGTGCATTTTAAAGTCATGAAGAATAGATGTAGTAGAGATGAGTCTAACAGGGGAATGTGCATATTGCAATAAAACATACCCTATGTGAATGAGGACATAATCCCATACCACACTGTATGCAATTCCGATAAAGGAACCTGGGGCCATGGTGGCTAAATAGAGGTAAGAGGGTATGGGGCCGGGGAAAGTTGCTCCAAATTGAGATGGACCTGAAAATGAGACATCTGGGTGGTCCTATGTATCCCATAAATATGGGAATCTTGCTATATGTATTTCTAAACGAGATGTTAGTTTATGGTCTTAGTGCTCGGACCATGGAAAAGGGATGTCGGTGTGGAGCCTCCAATGACGCCTTTACCGCGACTTTGTCCTCATAAAGATCAAATGTGCATCATGGGATAGTGTTGGGAGTGTTAACGTTATACATGGACATTATGGGGTGGAAAATGATGTGAATCAGGTAAACAACATTTAAGGCATAATGTGGTTGGCGTGATGATGGAGGATGGCTATTGACCATGATAGAAACACAGCATCCATATCGCGTTAGCCTGTAATGGGGGAAACAAATGAGAGTCGACCACACACTATATCCGCAATGTGGTACTTTTATTGATTTTTTGTCTGAAACCCTCGAGGATGTTGTCATGTGATGGTAGGAGAGCCCTTCGGCCAAACATCCATGCCATTCGGGGGTCCCTTCGGGTGTGGACGATTATGTATGCCAAAATGAAGGGGAACATGAAGCCTGAAAACTGGGTGAAAGAATGTCCAAAAAAAGTCCAACACTCTAAACACTGAACCAGAGTAAGCATAAGCATATTGGTGCGTCGCCGACAAGGGTTGAAGAGGGTGCCCAACTTGAGAGCGGCCAATTTGAATGGATGAGTATAGAACATAGGGATAGAGAGCACCCATGAGGGAGAGGAATGAGGTGTGGTTGTCCCAAACCCAATGAGAATGGGGATATAGTCTTGTACCACACCGTATATCCCATTCATAGATGAATGTGGTCCAAGGGGCCATGATGGGGCTGGACCCGAAGATGAGATGCTTGGGCGGTCCTACATATCCCATGAGGATTGGAATCAAGCAATACAAAGTTCTAGAATCTCAAATAGGGGGAAGGATACCCTAATGAGAGGCCTGTATGGCATCGAAAGTAACTCGACGTGAATGAAGACATAGTCCCATACCACACCATATAACCCTAAATTGGAACATGGGCCGGGGCCTGAAAAGGCCAAGGGGCATGAGGCTGGGCCTCAGTCGGAATGGCCCGACATGTTTGCAGTTTAATGTCTTGCAGTGAGGACGAAGAGGGGAGTGAGATGTCCCACACAAGGGATGTGTACACCATGGCGAATAACCCGACATGAATGTGGACATAATCCCACACCACACCACCCACTACAGGTGGGAACTTGGGTCGGGAGCCGAGAAGGCCAAGGGGCCTGAGGCTGGGCCTCTATCTAGATGGCCCGATCAATTTTCAGTTTAAATTCTTGACATGAGGACAAAGAGAGGATAAGGAATATCATTTGGGTAGGTGTACGACATGAAAAATACCCCGAAGTGAATGATGAAAAAATCCCATACCACACTGTACACTCCCATAAGAGAGAACCTGGGCCGGGGGGCCGAACATTCCAAGGGGCCTAAGGCTGGGCCTCAGATTGAAGGCCATACATCCTCTTGTATGGTTACCACCATATCAAAGCTCTTAATCCCATGTGAATAGTTCTTGGTGTGTGAAACAAAGAGCCAGTCTCAGCTCCCCCAATCACATGGGGGTCAAAAAGCTGGCTTTTCCTGGTGGGAGTTTGTCGCATGGAGATACGACGTGGCAGAATGAACCACTACACTCAATGTTTGGGAAATATGGGAGTGTATCCAACGTCAAAGGACAAATGTTGACCATGTTCGAAACACAGTGTCTCTATGGTGACCTGAAATGGGAGCAACCAATGAGCATCAACTACTGACCATATTCAAAATGCAGTAATTTTATTACCTTGTTACTCAACATCCGCGAGGGCGTTGGCCCGAAGTGGTGAGAGTGCCCTTAGGCCATGATTTTATACCATTCATGGGATCTTTTGGACGGGAAAGTTGATGGGGTCATAATCAAAGTAGTGGGTGAAGCATAGTTGTACCCATTATGAAAGAGGTAAACGTCTCTAGGGAGAGGGATGTAGAGCCAGATCCAGGATAGCTTGACATGAATTGGGGTAAAAGTTTTCCCCCATACCATATGTCTTGACCCGAGGGGAAGACTCTGACATTTGTGTTGGGCCAACAAATAAAATTTCTGAGCGATCCTACATATCCCATATGGATGGGAATCAAGCCATATATAGTTCTTGAAGGCCATGCAATTTAACATCATGCAGTAAGGATGTTGGAGGATTGAAGAATGGGTAGTGGGAATCTGGTGCTACCATTATAATCCTGGTATTAGTGGGACTAAGGATTCCTACACCATATTATGCAAGGATCCTCCAAGATAACCATACCCAGGGGAAATAGTCCAAGAAATGAATTTAGGGGCTGAGCTCAAGAGAAGGCGTCTGAGAATTCCTACGTAACCCACGAGGATGCGAATAAAGCCATACGTTGTTCTCAAAATGTTGTTTAATGTCATGTAGGACGATGCATAGTTTAAAGACATGTGGGACTGGACAATTTAAGGTCATGTGGGACAGGAATGCAGTTTAGGGTCATGCAGGACCATCTAGTATAAGGTCGTGCAGGACCAGTAGGCTCAGGTAATGTATTGCGTGACGAATTTGGAATTGGTGGGAGGACTTATACACTAACCATCCATGGTCACCAGGGAGTATGATCAATTGGGGTAAACCCTGTGAAATATGTAAGGTCCTTCCCATATGGGCTCCAACATGGGTGGCTTCCATCCAGGGATCATTGGCACTCGGGGGGCCAATGACAAGTCACCATGCAAAAAAGAGTGGAGTCGAGCCTTCTTGATGAGTGCTCTATCTATTTTATTCTGATGCCTTTCTAGATTGTACAGGGCATGAAACCTATTCTCACCATGTGCTTCCAATTTATCCAGATGAATTTCGGCCACCTTATCTAGCACATGCTGGTCATAGACCATTGTGCGCAATGAAGGATGTTGGATCTTGACGGGCCTGACAGCCCCAGCTCCGTACACTAGGAAATATGAGGTCACTTGGGTGGAATTATAAGTCATCGTCTGATAGGACCAGAGGGCATTGGGGAGATTTTCTGGCCAACTCTTCATGTTCTTACCAACCATTTTCTGTAATATGTTAGAGATGGTTTTGTTGAATGCCATGATCTGACCATTCGTCGGCACAAGATAGCGGTAGGTGTGGTTCAAACGGATGTTGTACTTAATGTTCAATTTCATCAGCTCAACTGCTTGGAATATTTTTTCATTATCAGTGAGAACATCATGATGGACACCAAACCGGTGGACAATGTTAGAGGTTACGAAGTCAACGATAGAATTGTCCTTGACCTCCTTGAACAGAACAACCTTTTCCCACTTAGAAAAGAAATCTATTGCTGTCAGGATGAAACTGCATTGGAGATTTGTTGTCGGTGGATATGGTCCTATGACATCAAGTCCCCACACTGCAAACATCCAAGATTACATGGTGGAGTGGATACGTTATGGTGGACGATGCAAGAAGATAGCGTGAATTTGGAACACATGACATCTTTTGGTGAACTCGATACAATCATGGATCATGGGGGACAAGAAGTACCCCAGTCTCTGAATCAGATGAGACAGCTTTGGCCCAGGCTGGTGGGAACTACAAGAACCCGCATGGAACTCCTGTTTGACATGTGAAATATTGACTCCTTGGATGCAACATTGGAAAACACCATCAAAACAATTCTTGTAGAGGATCTGCTCAAGACTGGGACCACTCTGGAGGGTAAATTGAAGCACATGGCATCAGATTCTCTCACGCTCAACCCGATCAGTAGGGAGGAAACCATATTAGATATACTAGAGAAAAGGGCTCTCTAGTAGGCAGTCACTTCAACCACTACATCTGAAGAACCTTGGGGACTAGACATGGAGGATACAGTGGTAATATGGCTTACCGATAGGCCGTCATCATCACCTGGGGTAACGGGAGTAATGAATCTTTTACGTGACACATATATAATTAGATCATCATACTTGGGATCTACATGTGATGCAGCTAGGCCGACCAGGGCATCGGCTCGACCATTCTGAGATCGAGGGATATGAGTAACTTATGGACGTGATGGAAATTGGGCCATTATCTGAAGTGGGTGCACCAACAATGGTATGGGATCTGGATTTCGGACAACATAGTGATCGTTGATCTTCTTGATGACGAGTATAGAATCCCTTTTCACATGAAAATGGGGAACATCGATCTCGAGGGCCAGCTCAAGGCTAGTGATAAGAGCCTGATACTCTGCCTCGTTGTTGTTGCATCCTTCCGAAAACATGAATGAATATGGAAGAATGGCTTGCGTCGGGGTAATAAATACAACACACAAGCCCACTCTATTGAGCCTACGATCATTGAGCATCCTGCCGGTGGGGCTTCGGGAGGCACCATTAATGTGAATCTACCAACAAGGGATGGCATGATCTTCCGAGAGGTTTGTCTCATCAGGAAAATCCAAGGTTAGGGAATGGTATACCGAGGTCATATGGGTAGTAAAAAATTCTTCCAATGCTTGTCCCTTGATGGCCTTCTGAGGCATGAACCTGATTTCAAACTACTAGAGGATTACTGCCCACCGTGATAGACGGCAGTTCAACATGGGGCGGTTCTAGACGTACTTCATTGGGTCTACCCGAGATACCATCTATACCTCATGGTGTTGCAGGTAATGTCACAACATCTACACAGAAAATACCAACGCAAGTAATCTCTTCACGATGAGGGAGTATCTGGTCTCTGTATTGAGGAATATGTGGCTGAGGATGTAGAGGCTATTATTCATCCCCTCATTATTCTTCTAGGCAAGAAGGGTGCCGAGAGATCATTCCATGGAAGCCATGTATAATATTAGAAGCTTCCCTGGGATGGGTGGCATCAGGACCGTAGGTTGGAGCAGATACTACATAAATTCTTCAAACACAGTCTTCCACTCTTCATCCCACTCGTAGGCAGAGCCTTTCTTCATGAGCGGGAAAAAGGTCTTAAACATTCCGGACTGATTTGCAATGAATCAACTTGTGTAGGTGATGTGGGCTTGGAAACCATGAATCTCGAGAATATTTCATGGGGGAGTCATCTGAAATATTGAATTAAAATTCTTTGGGATGATCTTGATGTCCCGTTCCCTGACAAAAATTCCAAGAAACTTCTTAGAGCTAACCCCGAAGGCACAAATCTGTGGGATCATCTTCAGGTGGAGGGAACGATGGAAGCCGAACACTTTCTCAAGTCCCTTGAGAGGGACCTTTCACTAGTGATATTTTACCACCATATCATCCACATAAAATTCCACCAATGTGCTAAGGATTGGCTTGAATATCTGGTGCATGCTCCACTGATAGGTGGAACCTGCATTGTTCAGGCAAAAGGGCTTAACCTGGTAACATAAAGTAACTTGGGGATCCCTGAAAGAGGTGGAATCTTCATCTTCAAGGGACATCTGGATCTCATTATATCCGGAGTATCCATCCATGAAGGAGATGTCTTGGAACCCATCCCTAGAGTCGATCAATAATTATATCACTAGAAGGGAAAAATCATCCATCAGACAGTGACGATAGAGATCACAGAAGTCGATGCAGACTCTGATATGACCATTTTTCTTCAAGACTGGAACAATGTTGGATAGCCACATGGGGTTCTGGACAACCTTGAAGATGTTGGATTTGATGAGATTTTCAACCTCATCCTTGACCACATCACCATGAGAAGGGTGCATCTTCTTGGGAGGCTGCTTGAACCGATGATGATTTTCCAGAAGAACGAGTCGGTGGACGACTACCTGAGGATCTAGTCCAGGTATCTCGTTGTAACTCTAGGAAAACTGGTCACGATTCAGTTTCAGGAAATCCAAGTATCATTGCTGCTCCTTGAAGGGCATGGAGACACTGATCAATGAGGGTCTCAGATCTGCCTCACTACCAAGGTTCACCTATACCAGTTTATCGATCATGGAGGAGATGACCTTTTCAAAGGCTGGGGGAGCATCATCTAGATCCTCATCTTCACATGCATAGGAGGGATTCCCCGCAGGTGATGCTTCCTCTGGGTCGGAAGAACCTGACGGGAGGTTGGTAGCAGCCCGAATATCAGTGGAAAATATATCAAAAGATTCACATGCCGTAGAGACCATAGTGAGGAAGGCAGTCAATCCGATCCCATCTGATCATTGGACCAAGGGGCCATGCCTGATGATATCCAAAAAATAGTGGCGCATCAGCTTGTGCTGGTTAATCCCATCCCATTGAAACAAAGATGTATGACGTACTGTCGTTGCCATGGGGCATACATCCTGATATCTTATGGGGGTAGGTGGTTCCAGGATCACCTGAGCCTTGTCTGTGTTGGAGTATAAGTTGATTTTCTGTTGTCACATGAACTTGGGAATATGCCTTCCACTTTTACCAGAGACAACAAAGCATGTCCCCATGTCGGGGGTCGTGGCCTTCAGTCGATAGATCAGGAAAACGTAGGCGTCATTCAGACCTTCTCAGGGGTCAGCTGTGACCATGGCGGGCTAAACCTCACTTTTTAAAATTTGCATATTCTTTCTCTTGTAATATTCAGTGGCCATATAAGGGGCTTCACAAGAGCCTAAAGGAGATTAATCATCTTGGATTACAACTACTCAACAATTAATGGGGTACTTGATGCATGGCCGATATGATGAGGGGACCACCCTGTACAGGTGGAGCCATGGTCTGCCCATCAATGCATTTTACGCAGTGTCCTAGGAGAGAACCATAAACTCGGTACTGGAAAATAGGCCATCTAACTAGGTCGTCAAATGGATCTCGCTAACTGGGTTGTGTTATGTCATGTCATATCATTGGATCCTTAAATCATAGGGAGTCAGGTCCTCCTCGGATAACCCTAGCTTCCGTAGAGTCTACGTCGGGATAAGGTTGATCCAGGAGCCGGTGTCAAATAGACTGCAGAGAATCTCTATGCCGTTAAATTGGCTAGTGATGTACATCGGGAAGATGTGCCCCTATATGGGAGAACCTTCATCCTCTCTTGAGAAAGAAATGATAGCCTGGAATTCCACATCCTCGACCACTTCAGCATGAAATACTTCTGCAGCTACTACCTCCATCTCAAACTAGAGGGGCTTCTTAAATCCTCCGCAAGGGCCTTGAGAATATCTGACGATAGGTGAAGGGCTTCAAGGATGGAATATAAGGCCCCGACCATAAAACTTACTTAATATTGAATTAAATGAATAATTCACATTGAGGATCCTTTCAGGTTTGGAGTTTTAGAGAATTAGGACATAACTATTACATCTCAAAAGATTACAAAGTAGACACTTCTACTAAGTTTCCATAGAATAAAACTTCTTAAAAAGAAACATGTCTACTTCTATGATTTATATAGAATGACTTTCCCTTGATCCCATCCTTCACTCTATTCCACATTTAGTACTGTGAAAAACATTTCAAAAAAACATGGGGTGAGCATAAGAAGCTCAGTAAGGGATACACAAAGAATGAAAACTGTTTGTTTATCAAAACAACAAGTAAACGATGTATACTTTATCAAAGTAATATTTTCACCTTTATGAAGTAGTAAAAACTCTTCACTGAATAAAAGATCATTACTTACCCTTTTTTAACCAAAATATTACCATAAAACACATAAAAAGATCACATAACATATAAAGGTAACTTGGGACACAAACATACGTAAATGGAATAACCATACGGTCAACTTCCACACATATCACTTAATGGAATAGCCATACAGCTGACTTCCATACCCAATGCTTTGGAGGTTATAATGTAACCACATGTCCTGGTAATCACGGCACCACCCATCATATGGTTTATCACGTAACCACCCATCAAATGTCCAAGTACCATTATAAAATCATAATACATAAAACAAATATAATGGAATGGAAACATTTCCACACTTTGATCATAATATATCACTTAAATATATTGACATAACAAATCAATTATAAAAAACATTTTCAATACCAAAATACATAAAAGAGTATATGGTATTTATTTCTTTTTAAAAAAACATCACGGCTTGTTGAGGAAGCCAAAGACCAAATATTACTTGCGGCGGAAGAAAAGGTCGTTGTCACCACGTACATTAAAAAAACATTCCTTTTAGTCGTTTAATAAAACACTTCGTAGAAAAATCTTCCTTTTGTATAAAAGTAAAAGTCAAAATGGGATTATACACCGTATAAAAGATAGTTGTGTATAAAACGAAATATGCCTCAATGAATGGAGATTGAGACGAAGTCCCTTACCTCGGGTCCGACTTGACTCGATCGTTCTTTAACGTCCTGAATAATAATGTTGAGTTAATTTCTACTTGCTTAAGAGAATTTTTCAAGCTTATTATTCCATTTATATCACTTAATTCCATGTTATAAAAATTATGTAATCCTTTAAGTTAATAATGTTTTTTTGTCGATATTTGGTTCTTAAATCGAATGTGGTCTTCATACAATTACATGTTGTTCGTGTGGTCAAAGGTTCTTTATATCCAGAATGACATTCCTGATTTGGATATCATATATATCATATATATCTAGCATATACATTTATTTATCCTATCACATAATCATTTAGAGGTAAGAAATGAAATGCACCGTTCATGGAGACGGTAAGCCATACGTACGCATGAATGCTACTTTCATTTCTATGTCATATTAATGGAATTAAATCTAAATGAGAGGTATTTATATTTAAATTCCAGAATTAGATTAATAATTTAGAAGTAACATAGATCATATATATTCAATATATATATGTACTTATAATAGTACATTACATTTCGGGATAAGAAATGAAATTCACCTTTCACGGAGACGGTAAGTTGTACGTACGCATGAACGCTCTTACATTTCTATCTCATACATTAATGGTGTGAAATCATAATGATAAAAAGATATATTATAATTACAGTATAATATAATATATAATATTATTAAATCCATCCTTTATACGTCCACGTATGGAATTAACGAATCAAATCACTTTGAGGGGGCGGTAGTCCGCACTTCCTAAAATGAAGATATCGCGTATACACATAATGGAAGCCACAAAGGTATGACATAAATGAAAAATACAGATGCTTAAAGAAAACAAAAACATATTATATATCATATATAAATATAGTTACATCTTAATGGCCACCTTTGAAGGTATTAGAAGAATATTGAACAATCATCATTTCGTGAGGCAGAAATTCGCCATCCACAAAAACAGTATGTTCTTTAACCATTAGATGTAGGTGTGTGTAAGTGTAGCTTGAATGCTTCTTATAAAAACATCCTAGTATATTGAAGATATTGTAGTTTTTTCAATATAAATTAATAAAAATATTTTAGGGGGTTGGAGAAGCAAAATAAAACAAAAGAACACAGGTGAAGACATTACCTTAAAATCGAGTAACTCTCTTAGATTTTAGCTCAAAGGCTTCCTTGGGAAAAATTCTGCCCAAAGTGAGGCTTCAAGGAGTAATAGAAGGATGTGGAGAGAAACAACGTGCAGAGATTGGCCGAACCAAAGGCTTGAGAGGTGTGGGTAAGGTGGTAGAGGTGGGGGCCTTTTATAAGATTAGAGGAGGGGTACTCTTGGAAGGTTATAAAAGATTACTTTATTATAAAATTATTTTCGGATTTTAAAGGTCCCACATAGATATAATTATAAGATAAGGTGATAAGGGTTCGAAATATACTCATCTAATAGGTCTTTGACAAGTGTATGTCTGAGAGTTTACATTATGTTTTCATTTTATTTAAATCGTTCATTAATTAGGTAATCACAGCATCATGATTGTGTCATAAATAATATAATTTATTTAATTTCTAAAAATTATAAAGAAAACTATAATGATGTAGGAAATATATTTATCTTTCTAATGAATATTTATAGTGAAAACTATGACTTGTATAACCCCATTTAATAATTGTTTTTGTAAAACAACTCGTGTTTGTGACATTTTTATTTTAACTTTAAATAAAAAGATATTAATATCATTTTCCTACCAATGTGGCTACATGGGGTCCCCAAGATGACCCATGTATTGTCTTGGTCGGCAATGACACATCCAATAATGGTAGGACATGTGTCAAGTTCATTTCATGTTATTAAAACATTATTTTTACCTTAAACATCAATAATTACCTCTAATCGCGATTAATAAACATAAAAGTTACTATTCACAAAAAATTATTTTAATCCCATTGAACTAAATTTTAATTTTGAATGACAACCATTTATGTTGGATTTTTGAAATTCAAAACACAAAGTTTGTAATATTTCATTTAAACGAAAAATCAGTTTTTTAAGTACCACTTAGTGGTTTCACTATTCATCAAAAATTGATGTTTTTCAGAAAAATATCAAAACTTCACCCTAAGCTATAATTGATGTTCAAAATTCAAAAATGAAGTCTATTATAAAAAATTCAAAACATATCAGTTGCATTAATTAATTTAATAATTAATTCCCACTATCAGAGCAAATAGCGTGTTTTTATGAAATAATAAGTATCAAAAGATTGACACTAGTTTATGTCAGATTTCAAAGTGAAATTATTTCCAACGACCACTATTGGATTAAATGGTAAAAATATATTCTAATTTCACATTAAAACTATTTCAAATAGTAATCTAATCATATAAATAAATTAGATTCAAAAGTGGTTTTGAATTAAAATACACCATTTTTTACTATTCATTAAAAAATGAACTTTATCGGAAAAATACCAATAATTTACACAATGTAAATTTTGATGTCCCGATTCTAAAAAAGAGTTTTATTTGGTCCATTATAATGTATATGAGTGACCGAAACTATATTTAATGACGGTTCACTATCAAAAGTTGATAAGTGAACCTTTAGTGAAAATTAGAATATATATGCCTAAAATTGAATTATTTTCGTATTTTAAGACTTTATCTTTTATTGGATGAATGCAAAACCATTTAACAAACATATATAATCATATTTTAGTTATTTCTATTATTTCCTAACTATACAATGGCTACGTGTTAACTACCATTTAAAATAATATTATTTTATTACTAGTGTGCAACGTATGATTTCAATGAAACTTTTTGTTGCATATTGGGTCATCTATAGAAATAGCAACCCCTTTAAAGTAAAATTAATATTTAATTCGTAAATGTTAATAAATATGAAAATGATTTATTCTTTATTTACCTGGGATTTTACATCCTTCTCCCCTTTTTGGAATTGCATCCTCGCAATTTTATTCACCTATCAAAATAAGTGGGGGTATTTATCCCTCATAGCATTTTCAGATTCCCATGTTGCCTCTTCAACCATATGTGTTTCCCACAAAACCTCTACCTGGTGAATAACCTTATTTCGCAACACTTTCTCTCTTCGGTCAAGAATCTGGACTGACTATTCTTCATAAGTGAGATTCTCTTCCAACTGAACTACCTCTGGGCTCAAAACATGAGATTGATCTGGCATATACATCCTCAACATCGAAACATGAAAAACATTGTGTACCTGAGATAAACTCTTAGGTAAAGCCACTCAGTAAGCAACTGATCCAACATTCTCCATAATTTCATATGGTCCAATGAACCTTGGACACAGTTATCCTTTCTTACCAAATCGAATCACACTTTTCCATGGAGAACCCTTGAGAAAAACATGATTACCAACCTCCAAAGATAGATCCTTTCTCCGGTTATCCACATAACTTTTCTGTCTGCTCTGAGCTGTTCTCATGTGTTTCTGAATCAACTGAACATTTTCTTTAATCTCTTCTAACAATTATGGTCCCATCAGATTCCTTTCACCCACTTCATCCCATAAACCTGGAGTTCGACACCGCTTCCAATATAATCCCTTAAATGGTGTCATCTGTATACTGGAATGAAAACTGTTATTATAAGAAAACTCAACCAAAGAAATATACTGGTCCCAACTTCCCTGATAATCCATCGAACAAGCTCATACATATCCTCCAAGGTCGGAATTGTTCGTTTTGACTGCCCTTCTGATTGGAGATGAAAAGATATACTAAAATTTAATTCAGTACCCAACAACTTCTGAAGGCCTTTCCAAAAGTTAGAAGTAAACCTGAGATCACGATCAGACACAATGGAGAGAGGCACTCCATGAACCTAACTATCTCTTTAAGATACAATCCAGAAAGTTGATCTAGAGAGAATGTATCTCGAATAGCAAGGAAATGAACAGATTTAGTCAAGCGATCAACAATAACCCAGATTGCATTATTACCTCGATATGTACTCAGTAATGCCACAACAAAGTCCATGGATACATTTTCCCATTTCCAATCTGGCACTGGTAGAGTCTGAAGCATCCCTTTCGGTAACTGCTGCTCTGCATTAACCTGCTGACAAGTCAAACACTTCACAGTAAAATCAGCAATATCTCTTTTCATTCCATCCAACAAGTAATACTTTCATAGATCTCTGTACATCTTAGTACTGATAGGATGAACTGAAAATGGAGAACTATTAGCTTCACATGACAACTCTCTCTTCAACTGTGAATCACAAGTCACACACAACCTCTTCCCAAATCTCAAAACACAATCATTATCAATGTTGAATTCAGACAACTTACCCTTCTGAACCAGCTCTACCTTTTTTTGAAACTCACTGTCTTGCTTCTATGCTTTCTTGATTCTGTCTGATAGAGAAGATTTTACTAATACCTGAAACAAAACAGAAGGACTTCATGCATAAACAACTTCCATGCAAAAGTTCATCAAATCAAAAACCAAAGGATCTCATTCTAACGTAGCATGGTTAATGAAGCATTACTTTTTCAACTCAAAGAATCAGCCACTTTATTTTCTTTTCCCAGATGTTAATGAATTGTACAATAATAATCGTTGATTAATTCTAGAAATCTCCTTTGTCTCACGTTCAATTCTTTCTGAGTGAATATATACATTAAACTTATGTGATCGGTATATATTTCACACTTTACTCCATAAAAATGATGCCTCCAAATTTTTAGAGCAAAAAAACAGCAGCTAATTCCAAATCATGTGTAGGGTAATTTACCTCATGTGTTTTCAAATGACGTGAAGCATATGAAATTACCTGATCATTCTGCATAAGGACACAGCCATGTACCTTTATTGAAGCATCACTGTATATAACAAACTCACCATACCTGGAAGGAAGTTCCAAAACTGGAGCATTCACCAATCTTCTTTTCAACTCCTGAAAACAATCATCACATTCTTTTGTCCAGATAAACTTAACACCCTTCCAAGTTAGCTTAGTCAATGGACTAGATAACCGTGAAAAGTTTTCAACAAACCCTCGGTAGAAGCCTGACAAACCATGAAAACTATGAATCTCGGATACATTTTTTGGTCTTGGCCATTATTCAACAACTTTTTTTTAGCATGATCAACAGTTATGCCATCTTTAGAATCAATGTGACCAAGGAATGAAATTTGTTGTAACCAGAACTCAAACTTCCTGAATTTTCCATACAGTTTCTTTTTTTTAAAGGTTTTCAAGATAACCCTTAAATGTCATTAATACTCATATTTACTTTTAGAAAACACCAAAATATAATCAAGAATCACATCCACCAATTATCACATGATTCAATTGATCCTTCACTGAAACAAACTATTCAATTCTGATTCTGACCATCTCAGGATGCTAATTTGGAAGGTCATTTCCATTTGAATGACTTCACTGCACAACTGCCATGTTTCCTCTATGAATAACCATTCTGAACATAGAAATATCTTAGGCAAAGAAACATGGTAATATTCAAATGTAATATCATTTCAATCATACCATAAATTAATTTATAATTTAACAATTTTCTAACTCCTAAAGTTGTCTAAACTGACCTCTGATACCAACTATAAGGACCCGAACTTAAACCTTACTTAATATTGAATTAAATGAATAATTTACATTGAGGATCTTTTCAGGTTTAGAGTTTTAGAGAATTAGGAAATAACTATCACATCTCAAAATATTACAAAGTAGACACTTCTACTAAGTTTCCATATAATAAAAACTCTTAAAAAGAAACATGTCTAGTTCCATGTTTTATATAGCATAACTTTCCCTTGATCCCATTATTGAAATTATTCCACATTAAGTCCTGTGAAAAACATTTCAAAAAAAACTTGGGTTGAGAATAAAAAGCTCAGTAAGGGATACCCAAAGAATGAAAACTGTTATATTATCAAAACAACAAGTAAACCATGTATATTTTATCAAAGTAATACTTTTAAACTTTGTAAAGTAGTAAAAACCTATCACAGAATAAAAGATCATTAAATACCCTTTTTTAACCAAAATATTACCATAAAACCCATAAAAAGATCACATAACATATAAAGGTAACATGGTACATAAACATACTTAAATGGAATAACCATACGGTCAACTTCCACACATATCACTTAATGGAATAACCATATGGACGACTTCCATACCCAATGAATTTGAGGTTATAACGTAACCACATTCCTGGTATTCACGGCACCACCCATAATATGGTTTATCATGTAAACACCCATAAAATGTCCAAGTACTATTATAAAATCATAATACATAAAAAAATATAATGGAAAGAAAATATTTCCACGGATTGATCACAATATATCACTTAAATATATTGACATAACAAATACATTCTGAAAACCATTTTCAATACCAAAATACATAAAAGAGTATATGGTATTTATTTCATTTTAAAAAACATCACGTCTTGTTGAGGAAGCCAAAGACCAAATATTACTCATGGCAGCGGAAAATGTCGTTGTCCCCACGTACGTTAAAAGAAAAATTCCTTTTTGTCATTTAGTAAAACGCTTCAAATGAGAATATTCCTTTTGTATAAAAGTAAAATTAAAAAGGGGTGTATACACTGTATAAAAGATAGTTGTGTATAAAACTAAATATGCCTCAATGAAAGGAGATTGAGACGAAGTCCCTTACCTCAGGTCCAACTTGACTCAATCATTCTTTAACATCCTGAATAATAAACTTGAGTTAATTTCTACATGCTTAAGAACCTTTTTCCATCTTATTATTCCTTTTATATCACTTATTTCCATGTTATAATCATTATGTAATCATTTAAGTTAATAATGTTTGTTTTGTCGATATTTGGTTCTTAAGTCGAAAGTGGACTTCTTACAATTACATGTTGTTCGTGTGGTCAAAGGTTATTTATATCCAGAATGAAATTCCTGATTTGGATATCATATAAATCATATATATCTAGAATATACATGTATTTATAATATCACATAATCATTTATAGGTAATAAATGAAAAGCACCGTTCATGGAGATGGTAAGCCGTACGTACGCATGAACGCTACTTTCATTTCTATGTCATATTAATGGAATACAAACTAAATGGGAGGTTTGTATATTTTAATTCCATAATTATATTAATCATTTATATGTAACATAGATCATATATATCCATTATATATACGTACTTCTAATAGTACATTACATTTGGGGATAAGAAATGAAATTCACCGTTCATGGAGACGGTAAGCCGTACGTACGCATGAACGCTTCTTTCATTTCTATCTCATACATTAATGGTGTGAAATCATAATGACAAAAAGGAATATTATAATTCCAGTATAATATAATATTTAATATTATTAAATCTATCCTTTATACGTCCCACATATGGAATTAACGAATCAAATCACTTTGAGGGGGTGGTAGTCCGCACTTCCTAAAATGAAGATATCGTGTATTCCCATAATTGAAGCCACAAAGGTATGAAATAAATGAAAAATACAGAAGAATAAGGAAAACATAAAAAAATTATATATCATATATAAATATAGTGACATCTTAATGGCCACCTTTGAAGGTGTTAGAAGAATATTGAACAATCATCGTTTCGTGAGGCAGAAATTCGCCATCCACAGAAACAGTTTGTTCATTAACCATTAGATGTAGGTGTGTGTAAGTGTAGCTCGAATTATTCTTATAACAACATCCTAGTATATTGAAGATACTGGAGTTGTTACAAAATAAATGAATAAAAATAATTTATGGGGTTGGAGAAGCAAAATAAAACCAAAGAACACAAGTGAAGACATTACCTTAAAATCGGGTAACTCTCTTAGATTTGAGTTCAAAGGCTTCCTTGGGAAGTCTTCTACCCAAAGTGAGGCTTCAAGGAGTAAGAGAGGGATTTGGAGATACAAAAAGAGTAGAGATTGTCCAAACCAAAGGATTGAGAGGTTTGGTTAAGGTTGTAGAGGTGGGGGCCTTTTATAAGAGGAGATGAGGGGCATACTTGGAAAGTTATAAAAGATTAATTTATTATAAAATGATTTTCGGATTTTAAATGTCCCAACTTGATATAATTCTAGTCTAAGGTGATAAGGGTTAAAAATATACTCATCCAATAGGTATTTTACAAGTGTATGTTTTAGATTATACATTATGTTTTCATTTTTTAAAATCGTTCATTAACGAGGTAATCGCTGCATCATCATGGAGTCATAAATAATTTATTTTATTTAATGTCTAAAAATTATAAAAAAAAATATCATGATGTAGGAAATATTTTTATCTTTCTAATGAATATTTATAGTAAAAAATCTGACTTTTATAACCCCATTTAAGAATTGATTTAGTAAAATAACTCATGTTTGTGACATTTTTATTTTAACATTAAATAAAAAGATATTAATGTCATTTTCCTAACAAAGTCGCTCCATGGGGTCCCCAAGTTGACCCATGTATTTTTTTGGTCGTCCATGAATCATAAAATAAGTGTAGGACATGTTTCATGTTCATTTCATATTATTAAAAAAAAAATTACCTTAAACTTGACTAATTACCTCTAATCGCGATTAATAAACATAAAAGTTACTATTCACCAAAAACTATTTTGATCCCATTGAACCACATTTTACTTCTTAATGAAAACCATGTATGTCAGATTTTTGAAATTCAAAACACAATGGTGGTAATATTTCATTTAAACGAAAAATCATTTTTAGGAACCACTTAGTGGTTTCACTATTCATCAAAAATTGATGTTTTTCAGAAAAATACCAAAACATCACCCTAAGAAATATTTGATATTATGAATTCAAAAATGAAGTCTATTTTACAAAATTCAAAACATATAAGTTGAATTAATTAATTTAATAATTAATTACTGATGTCAGAGAAAATAGCGTGTTTTTATGAAACAATAGGAATCAAAAGATTGACACTAGTTTAAGTCCGATTTCAAAGTGAAATTAATTCCAACGACCACTATTGGATTAAATGGTAAAAATATATTCTAATTTAACTTTAAAACTAATTCAAACGGTAATATAATCATATAATAAAATTAGATTAAAAAGGGATTTTGAATTAAAATACAACATTTTTCACTATTCATTAAAAAAACTTTATCAGAAAAATACCATAAATTTACACAATGTAAATTTTGATGTCCCGATTCTAAAAAAAAGTTTCATTTGGTCCAATAGAATTTATAAGAGTGACCAAAACTATATTTAATGATGGTTCTCTATCAAAAGGCGATAAGTGAACCTTTAGTGAAAATTAGAGTATATATGCCTAAAATTGAATTCTTTTCGTAATTTAAGCCTTTATCTTTTATTAGATGAATATAAAACTATTTAAGAAACATATATAATCATATTTTAGTTATTTATATTATTTCCCGCCAATACAATGGCTACGTGTTAGCTACAATTTAAAATAATATTATTTTATTACTAGCGTGCAACGTAAGATTTCAATGAAACTTTTTGTTGCGTATCGGGTACGCTATCGAACATAGAATCCCCTTTAAAGTAAAATTAATATTTAATTCGTAAATGTTAATAAATATGAAAATGTTTTATTCTTTATTTACCTGGGATGTTACATCCTTCACCCCTTTTGGGAATTGCGTCCTCGCAAGTTTATTCACTTATTAAAATAAGTGGGGGTATTTATCCCTCATAGCATTTTCAGATTCCCATGTTGCCTCTTCAACCATATGGTTTTTTCCAAAAAACCATTAGTTGGTGAATTAACTTATTTTGCAACACTTGCTCTCTTTGGTCAAGAATCTGGACTGGCTATTCTTCATAAGAGAGATTCTCTTCCAACTAAACTACCTCTGGGCTCAAAACATGAGATGCATCTGGCATATATTTCCTCAAAATTGAAACATGAAAAACATTGTGTACTTGAGATAAACTTGGAGGTAATGCCACTCGGTAAGCAACTGATCCAACTTTCTCCATAATTTCATATGTTCCAATGAACCGTGGACTCAGCTTTCCTTTCATACCAAATCGCGTCACACTTTTCCATGGAGAAACCATGAGAAAAACATGATCACCTACCTCGAAAGAAAGATCCTTTCTCCGGTTATCCGCATAACTTTTTTGTCTACTCTGAGCTGTTCTCATGTGTTTCTGAATCAACTGAACATTTTCTGCTATCTCTTCTACCAATTATGGTCCCATCAGCTTCCTTTCACCCACTTCTTCTAAAAAACCTGGAGTTCGACACCGCTTCCCATATAATGCCTGAAATGGTGCCATCTGTATACTGGAATGAATACTGTTATTATAAGAAAACTCAACCAATGAAAGTTGTTGGTCCCATCTTCCCTGATAATCCATCGAATAGGCTCGTAACATATCTTCCAAGGTCTGAATTTTTCGTTCTGACTTCCCATCTGATTACGGATTAAAAGTTGTACTAAAATTTAATTCAGTACCCAACGACTTCTGAAGGCCTTTCCAAAAGATAGAATTAAACCTGGGATCACGATCGGACACAATGGAGAGAGGAAATCCATGCAACCTAACTATCTCTTTAAGATACAATCGAGAAAGTTGATCTAGAGAGAATGTTTCTCGAATAGAAAGGAAATGAGCAGATTTAATCAAGCGATCAACAATAACCCAGATTGAATTATTACCTCGAGATGTCCACGGTAATGCCACAACAAGGTCAATGGATATATTTTCCCATTTCCACTCTGGCACTGGTAGAGGCTGAAGCATCCCTTTCGGTAACTGACGCTCTCCTATAACCGGCTGACCAGTCAAACACTTCATAGTAAAATCAGCAATATCTCTTTTCATTGCATCCCACCAGTAATACTCCCGCAGATCTCTGTACATTTTAGTACTAAACGGATTAACTGAAAAAGGAGAACTATGAGCTTCATATAACAACTCTCTCTTCAACTGTGAATCACAAGGCACACAAAATCTCTTCCCAAATCTCAAAACACAATCATTATCAATGTTTAATTCTGGTAACTTACCCTTCTGAACCAGCACGACATTTTTCTACAACTCACTTTCTTGCTTCTATGCTTGCTTGATTCTGTCTGATAGATAAGATTTAACTGATACCTGAAACAAAACAGAAGGACTTCCTACACAAAAAACTTCCATGCCAATGTTTATCAAATCAAAAACCAAAGGATCTCGTTCCAAATGTATCATGGTTAATAAAGCCTTACATTTTCGACTCAAAACATAAACTACTTTATTTTCTTTTCCTGGATGGTAATGAATTGTACAATCATAATCGTTGATAAATTCGAGCCATATCCTCTGTCTCACATTCAGTTATTTCTGAGTGAATATATACTTTAATCTTTTGTGATCGGTATATATTTCACACTTTACTCCATACAAATGATGCCTCCAAATTTTTAGAGCAAAAACAACAGCAGCTAATTCCAAATCATGTGTAGGGTAATTTACCTCATGAGTTTTCAACTGACGTGAAGCATATGCAATTACCTGATCATTCTTCATAAGGACACAGCCAGGTCCCTTCAATGAAACATCACTGTATATAACAAACTCACCATTCCTGGAAGGAAGTGCCAAAACTGGAGCATTCACCAATCTTCTTTTCAACTCCTAAAAACAATCATCAAATTCTTTTGTCCAGATAAACTTAACACCCTTCTGAGTAAGCTTAGTCATTATACTAGATAACCGTGAAAAAATTTCAACAAACCCTCAGTAGTAGCCTTCCAAACCAAGAAAACTATGAATCTATGTTACATTTTTGGGTCTTGGAAATTTTTCAAATACTTTTGTTTTAGCAGGATCAACAGTTATTCCATCTTTAGAATCAATGTGACCATGAAAAGAAATTTTTTGTAACCCGAACTCACACTTGCTGAGTTTTCCATACAGTTTATTTTCTTTAAAGGTTTTCAAGATAACCCTTAAATGTTCTTAATGCTCCTATTTACTATTATAAAACACCAAAATATTATGAAGAAACACAACCACCATTTATGACCTAATACAATTGATCCATCACTGAAACAAACTGTTCAATTCTGATTTTGACCATCTCAGGATGTTGATTTGGAAGGTCATTACCCTTTGAATGCCTTCACTGCACAACCGCCCTGTTTCCTCTATGAAAAACCATTCTTAACATAGAAATATCTTAGGTGACGCAACATGGTAATCTTAAAATGCTATATCATTTCAATCATACCATAAATTAATTTATAATTTAACAGTTTTCTAACTCCTAAAGTTGTCTAAACCGACCTCTGATACCAAATATAAGGCCCCAAACTTAAACCTTACTTAATATTGAATTAAATGAATAATTCACATTGATGATCTTTTCAGGTTTATAGTTTTATAGAATTAGGACATAACTATTACATCTCAAAAGATTACAAAGTAGACAATTCTACTATGTTTCCATAGAATACAAACTCCTAAAAAGAAACATGTCTAGTTCCATGTTTTATATAGCATGAATTTCCCTTGATCCCTTCCTTGACCCTATTCCACATTAATTACTATGAAAAACATTTCTAAAAAACATGGAGTGGGCATAAAAATCTCAGTAAGGGATACACAATGAATGAAAACTGTTAGTTTATCAAATAAACAAGTAAACCCTGTATACTTTATCAAAGTAATACTTTTCACCTTTATGAAGTAGTAAAAATTCTTCACTGAATAAAAGATCATTACATACCCTTTTGTAAAAAAAATATTACCATAAAACCAATAAAAAGATCACATAACCTATAATGTTAACTTGGGACATAAGCATACTTAAACGGAATAACCATACGGTCGACTTCCACACATATCACTTAATGGAAAAGCCATACGGCCGAATTCCATACCCAATGCATTGGAGGTTATAACATAACCACCCATCCTGGTATTCACGACACCACCCGTCATATGGTTTATCATGTAACCACCCATCAAATTTCCAAGTACCATTATAAAATCATAATACATAAAACAAATATAATGGAAAGAAAAAATTTCCACACTTTGATCAGAATATATCACTTAAATATATTGACAAAACAAATCCATTATAAAAACCATTTTCAACACCAAAATACATAAAAGATTATACGTTATTAATTTCATTTTAAAAAACATCACGGCTTGTTGAGGAAGGCAAAGACCAAATATTACTCGTGGCGGTAGAAAAGGTCGTTGTCACCACGTACGTTAAAAGAGACATTCCATTTTTTAGTTTAGTAAAACGCTTCATAGAAAAATATTCCTTTTGTATAAAAGTAAAATTAAAAAGGGGTTTATACACCATATAAAAGATAGTTGTGTATAAATCAAAATATGCCTCAATGAAAAGAGATTGAGACGAAGTCCCTTACCTCATGTCCGACTTGACTCGTTCATTCATTAACGTCCTGAATAATAAACTTGAGTTAATTTATACTTGCTTAAAAACCTTTTTCAAGATTATTATTCCTTTTATATCACTTATTTCCCTGTTATAAACATCAATTAATCATTTAGGTTAATAATGTTTGTTTTGTCGATATTTGGTTCTTAAGTCGAAAGTGGACTTCTTACAATTACAGGTTGTTCGTGTGGTAAAAGGTTATTTATATCTAGAATGACATTCCTGACTTGGATATCATATATATAATATATATCTAGAATATACATGTATTTATAATATCACTTAGTCATTTAATGGTAAGAATTTAAATGCACCGTTCATGGAGACGGTAAGCCATACGTACGCATGAACACTACATTCATTTCTATATCATATTAATGGAATTCAAACTAAATGAGAGGGATGTATATTTTAATTCTAGAATTATATTAATCATTTAGATATAACATAGATCATATATATCCATTATATATATGTACTTATAATATTTCATTTCATTTGGGGATAAGAAATGAAATGCACAGTTCATGGAGACGGTAAGTCGTACGTATGCATGAACGCTACTTTATTTTCTATATCATACTTTAATGGTGTGAAATCATAATGATAAAAAGGTATATTATAATTCCAGTATAATATCATATATAATATTATTAAATCCATCCTTTACACATCCCACGAATGGAATTAACGAATCAAATAACTTTGAGGTGGCGGTAGTCCACACTTCCTAAAATGAAGATATCGCGTATACCCATAATGAAATCCACAATGGTATGACATAAATGAAAAATACAGATGATTTATGAAAACATAAACATATTATAAATCATATATAAATATAGTGACATCTTAATGGCCACCTTTGAAGGTGTTAGAAGAATATTGAACAATCATCGTTTCATGAGGCAGAAATTCGCCATCCAGAGAAACAGTATGTTCTTTAACCATTAGATGTAGGTGTGTGTACTTTTAGCTCTAATTCCTCCTATAAGAACATCCTAGTATATTGAAGATTCGGTAGTTGTTACAAAATAAATTAATAAAAAGAGTTTAGGGGGTTGGAGAAACAATATAAAACAAAATAACACAAGTGAAGACATTACCTTAAAATCGGGTAACTCTCTTAGATTTGAGATAAAAGGCATCGTTGGGAAGACTTATGCCCAAAGTGAGGCTTTAATAAGTAAGAGAGGGATGTGGAGATACAAAAAGAGCAGATATTGGCCGAACGAAAGGCTTGAGAGGTGTGGGTAAGTTGGTAGAGGTGGGGGCCTTTTATAAGAGGAGAGGAGGGGAACTCTTGGAATGTTATAAATGTTTACTTTATTATGAAATGATTTTAGGATTTTAATGGTACCACATTGATATAATTATAGGATAAGGTGATAAGTGTTAGAAATATACTCATCCAATAGGTCTTTGACAAGTGTATGTCTCAAATTTTACATTATCATTTAATTTTATTTAAATCGTTCATTAATGAGGTAATCACTGCATCATCATGGTGTCATAAATAATTTAATTTAGTTAATGTATAAAAATTATAAAAAAACTATCATGATGTGGGAAATCTTTTTATATTTCTAATTAATATTAATAGTCAAAAATCTGACTTTTATAACCCCATTTAAGAATTGTTTTAGTAAAACAACTCATGTTTGTGACATTTTTATTTTAACTTTAAATAAAAAGATATTAATGTCATTTTCCTACCAAAGTGGCTCCATTGGGTCCCCAAGATGACCCATGTATTTTCATGGTCGTACATGACACATCCAATAAGGGTAGAAAATGTTTCAAGTTCATTTCATATTATTAAAACATTATTTTTACCTTAAACTTCACTAATTACCTCTAATCGCGATTAATAAACATAAAAGTTACTATTCACCAAAAATTATTTTAATCCCATTGAACCACATTTTACTTCCTAATGAAAACCATGTTTGTCGGATTTTTGAAATTCAAACTACAAAGGTGGTAAATTTTCATTTAAACGAAAAATCAGTTTTTTTAAGTACCACTTAGTGGTTTCACTATTCATCAAAAATTGATGTTTTTCAGAAAAATACCAAAACCTCACCATAAGATATATATGATATTATGAATTCAAAAATGAAGTCTATTTTAAAAAATTCAACACATATAAGTTTCATTAATTAATTTAATAATTAATTTCCGATGTCAGAGCAAATAGCGTGTTTTTATGAAACAATAAGTATTAAAAGATTGACACTAGTTTAAGTCCGATTTCAAAGTGAAATTAATTCCAAAGACCACTATTGGATTAAATGGTAAAAATATATTCTAATTTAACTTTAAAACTAATTCAAATGGTAATATAATAATATAAATAAATTAGATTAAAAAGATTTTTTGAATTAAAATACAACATTTTTCACCATTTATTAAAAAAATGATCTTTATCGGAAAAATACCGAAAATTTACACAATGTAAATTTTGAGGTCCCGATTCTAAAAAAGAGTTTTATTTGGTCCAGTATAATTTATAAGAGTGTCCAAAACTATATTTAATGACGGTTCTCTATCAAAAGGCGATAAGTCAACCTTTAGTGAAAATTAGAGTATATATGCCTAAAATTGAATTTTTTTTCGTATTTTAAGCCTTTATCTTTTATTGGATGAATGTAAAACCATTTAACATACATATATAATCATATTTTAGTTAATTATATTATTTCCCGCCAATACAATAGCTACGTGTCAACTACCATTTAAAATAATATTATTTTATTACTAGTGTGCAACGTAAGATTTCTATGAAAATTTTTGTTGCGTATCAGGTACGCTATCGAACATAGAATTCCCTTTAAAGTAAAATTAATATTTTATTCGTAAATGTTAATAAATATGAAAATGTTTTATTCTTTATTTACCTTTGATGTTATATGGAAAGCCTCACTAGGATGACGACGAGGTGCATGAGAACATCATACTTCTGCACCTGTCGAGAACTTCTGTTTACAGGAGACCGCTCTGCAATTGGAGGCATGGCAGGCCCTACCGGCTGGACTGGCAGCTGGTAGGTGCTGGGCATATCCCGCTGCTCACTAGTTGAAGCCTGATGAGTAGGTGCCGGTTGAGGATCAGGCGCATTATATCAGTTTGTAGTCTGGTGAGGCTAGTCGCGGGCTAGAAGAGGAGGCTTTGCCCGATCTAGTTGTAGAAATGGTGGTGGAAGTGGTCCAGACGACACATGATAAAGAGGATGCACATGATGAGCTCTACAATGGGCATGTTGTCTAGTCTTCTTGATATGCATGGCCTGGAAGGAGGTGACAACTAATGCACCTCGACAACCCATATGGTCGCGTCTTCACTGATATTGGCGTCGACTGGGGACGTTGGGGAGGTTCTCTTGGCACTCCCATTGTTGGGAGTCATATAGGGGTTTACCAACTCCATGATATTAACCGAAGCGTACCTTGCACTGTCACTTGAAGAATCATCCACCACTGGGTGGATTCTGGGAGGGATCTCCAACTCATGGGGCATAAATTCGTCGAGAGTGCGGGACAATGATGGCATTGGCGGGGCGCGTTGCTTTTTTCTTGAACCACTGATGCTTGCTCTTCTGGGATTATTTCGGCTGAGATGATGATGCAGAAGTGGCGGCTGCAGCTTCTGAAGACTCTGACTGATTCAGAAATTCCCAAATGATGCCATGGGCATGAGAAACTATCTTGTGAGCCAACCAATCATCAAACATTTGGGACCCGCGGGTAGAAACCTACTAGCAATCGCCTTTACTATTGCTACTACTGTCTGGACTTACAAAGACACCTGCAACTTATTTCGGGGCCGAGCCCAGCCTAACAAGGTTGTTGCCGACATGGTCTTGAATCTAGTCTTTGAACACATATCACTACTTTTGATTGTGCCCTAGAATCCGATGATAGGGGTTGTAGTTGGGGAAATAAGTGAGATTTGCCTCTCCCGGCCTTCTGCACCCAGGAAAGCGTACAATCCCTTGTTCCAAGGCGCTACGGAAGTAATCAGGCACTTGATTCTCGCTGAATGAGTAAGTCATGTTTCTTCATTCCAGAAAGGGGGCCCTTGGATCCTTGCCCTGATGCGGATCTAGAGGGGCTTATCAAGGAGGTGGGCCCTGATTTTCCCGCCTTGGCGGTGGCTGCGCATTCTGCTGAGGCACATTATGATTCTGAGGACGCTGCTGAGATGGACGCTATGCCTGAGGTGGAGGGCCTCTGGGAGGCTATGGGGAAAGTGCAATAGGTAGTAATTCTAGTTTCCTAGGGGCTATTACATGGGCCAATATTGAGGTCTCGGATCAAGCAGCTCTCCTCGTTGGGATTACAGTGGGCCATGAATGTGCCTGGAAGACATATTGTAGAGATTACATGAGGTGCTGGGCCTTGCCGAATAAGTCTTAGAATCCTCCAAGGTTGTTCTGGTGGTCAGAGATGGAACCAGTTCCATCTTGACGTTCCCTATGCACATCGTCAATAGTTTCTCATAAGTTAGTCGCATGTCAAGGGATTATTAGCGCCCCTTCCACCAGGAAATAATTTCTGTGACATGATCATCAGGACATTGCTTCCACATGAATAGGTCTTTAATGCTGGTTTCCCCGGCGGTAGAGGTAAACTGTTAGAGGAATTTCCTACGTAGGTCCTCCCAGTAGGTCATGGATCTGACAAGAAGCTGGATGTACCAGACGAATCTTCCCCCTCCAATGTCTAAAAAAAACCACTGATCATGGTATCCTCTTGCGGCATGGGAGTCCCTAAAATGGGCACAACCATTTAGTGGAAGTGGGACAGGTGCTACAGTATTCCCCCATACCATTAAAGGGGGAGATTGTGGGATTCCCAAAATCAGGAGGTGCTGACATATCATCCACCCATGCTAGATATGGCTTACCCTCAGGTGGGATTGCCACCTATCATGTTTCCATCGCCACAATTTGGGCTATGAACACTGCCATAGGATCACCTGGGTGGGGATCCCGGTCATGACGGGGATCCCAAACCATGAGCACATTTATGGGTTCTTTAACAAGGTGGACAGGCTCAGCGGCTCGTGGAGTGACTTACGGGGAAGCTGGAGGAAACCTGTCCAGATTCCATGGATTGGTGCACCATTCAGGAGGGTATGGAAAGACATATTGTTCCCTCTTTCCATGAGCTCTGGCATCAGCCTTGTCCATAGGATCAGTATTATCAGGGTTTCTTGGAGGCAGCATGCCAAGGGGAAGTTGTTCTTTCACATGATATACTGGCCTAGGATTGTCGAAGTTGGGTCGTTTCTCTACAACACGTTCATCCAGGAGTTCATTGACCGTCTTCTTTTTCTCAGTAAGTTGTTGGCACAATGTGGCCTTCTCGGGGTCCTCCAATTTCTCTTGTACTGTAGTAGACAGGTCATAGTGCTTGACATCTCTGACGTGCTCTTTTCCCTTACCAGAATTCCAACAGAGTACCAATACCTTTATGGGCATAGGAATACCCAGTAGGTTCCTCTGTGGGCATGTAACACTTCTAGATGGGTCCAACTATAGAGACCCAAAGCTTGACGTACATGGAAATAAAATTACTTTTGCAGAATTCTTAGTAAATAACAAAAATAGATACACAAGGATCATAATAGTTTAGTTTCTTTGGAAACTTGGAACGTAATCTTCTAATCATGGTGAAACATTTTCAACATCTACCATAAAGATCTTCCCCTTTTTTCTTACCTAAAACCATTATTTATATCCTGGCGAAAAGAAAACATAAAAAGGGTGAGCTCAAAATCTCATTAAGGGTAAGCATGGAGAAAATAAAACAAACCATATACATTTGAACATAAAAACATGTACATAATGTTTAAAAATTGGAATCTTGTGTAATGACCTCAAACATGGCTTTATATAAGGAATAGATCAAAATTGAACATCAATCATGATAAAATACTTTGTAAATAAAAATTTTATTGTAAAAAAACATTAAGCACATGATATGATTTCCATAATATCCAAGGCATTGCTTCCAAGACCATCTTAGTGATCAAAGTCCCTTTCTGAATTGTGTTCGCTCCTCGTTCCAGTACTGTATTAATGAACCGGAATAACTTACCGTTCCATCCATGTCTATCTCATGAGATATAAATCTTTACCCAATGCATTGGAGGGAGATATAGGTCCCACCCATCTCATAATGAAATCATTTTTACTTGTGCCACAAAATAAACATACATCATTCATAATAACCCAATAAATAAAATGGTTTTCTTAAACATCATCCCATCATCACATAATCCATGTAAAATAAATGGATATAATTTCATAATAAGAAAATTTAAACCATATAAATCATAGAGACATAATACTTGAAACATACACATATGAAATAATGTCATCTTAGATGAAAAATGGTTTTGATAAAACACTTGAAATGAATTCATGAGGAAATATCCTTTCTTCATCCAATTAATTTTCTTTTCACAAAATGTCATGTAATTTTAAAAGAAAAGGATTTTGTTGAAAATAGTGATTAAATATTTTAGAGGAATCATTATGAAAATAATGATTTATAAAACCGAAAAAATCATTTCATTTACGTATAAGTTAAAAATAACATTCTTCTCATACTTTTTTTTGGAAAAGTCAAAAAGTACCTCGTAACGTAAACAAAAGAACGATTCCTTACATATCATGTAGTAAAAGAAAAAATGGGTAAAAAGGATATTAAACATACATAAAAACACTTTTAGAATACATGGACTAGGATGATAACAATAACCTCGTCAAATACTTACGAATAAACAATCTCAGATAAGAACGATATTGAAAAGGTTATCCCTTACCTATGGTCTGATATGCTTCGTACGTATCCAAAACTAATTTATAATGATTTAAATGATGTAATTGAGTTATTAAAGAATTATATAAATTGTTATAATATCATATATGGTTAACTTATGACTTTATATTACCTGTTCTTTTGTAAGTTCCATGTTAATGAAGCATTTTGGGTAAAATCGTTTTATTTATCGTACATGATTGGACTTGTTGTTCTTGATATTATAACATATATCTGGATTTAATTAATTCCAGAATGTAAAACATGATTTATATGTAATATATATTCATCATATACAAATATATATGATAGATCGATAAATGGAATGAAATACACCGTTCATGGAGACGGTAGGTCGTACGTACGCATGAACGTTGTTTTCGTTTCCTTATTTAATTGAATGGAATTAAGTAGATGACATACATATTTGTATGCATAAATCCATTATCATTATTATGTCATATATTTCTTGATTACTTATTATATATAATTTATAATCATTCATGAATGGTTGACATGGAGAATGAATTTCATCTCGTCATGGAGACGGTAGTCCGTACATACGCACGAGCGATGATATCATTCCCATGATCGTGGAATTGTTTTGAATTGTATGTATAATATTTAAGAATCTATATCACATTTCAATAATCATATATAGTTATTTATTTACACAATTATACCCATACAAGTAAGGTGGTAGTCGAAAATAGATTACACCACAGCGTGAAGACGGTATTTAGTACATATGCACGCGCAGTGATTTCGTTTTCAGTAGGATGGATAGATGGTAAAAAATGGTTCTTTAATAATTATAATAACATATCAGTATAATATTGATACTGATGTTATTACTACATAATGAAACAACTAACGAAGAATGAGTAGAAAATATAATAAAGTTGAACGAATCGGTAATGGACATTACATATACATTGAAGCGCCTCGTCTTAACCTCCTCTTAGGGCACTAAAGATTGTCTTTGAAGAAGACTAGGACCTCTAGGATATTTCTAGGGAAGTTGAAAAGAGAAATTGGCAGGGTTTGGCTGAGCATGAAGGCTCAATGTGGTGTGTGTAAGAGAGGGAGGAGATGCCCTTTTATAAGGGAGGATAGAGGCACCTTTGTAAATCTTAAAAATATTAATTTATAATAAATCTAAACCAACATAAAAACCACCACAAATGACTCATATTCGAATATTAGATGATATAGGTTTTTAATATCATCAAACTATAATGTTTAGACATGTAGTAAATTTTGTTTAAACATTATCAACTTGGTTTATCATTATTGAATCTATTAAATTTTATTTTTGGTAATAAGATTCTAAATTTTAAATTATTATAATTAATTACTTATGCATGATGAATTATACATAATTAGATATTTAATGAAATTTTAGACTATGTAAATTTCAATTTATAATTTTAAAATATTTTTGGGATTTTTAATCAATTTAATTACATGTTACTTTTATAAGATAACAATACTGTCGATTTTGACACTATTAATTTATTTAAATTTAAATAAAATCCACACAGAGGATATATTCGAACTAAAATATTTAATATGTTCTTAACATGACATAGTAATCTAGAAAATTAGTGGATAAAATTAAATAGTTATTATGATATATATTTTACTATTTGAAAACCATTTATTTGATATTTCTCTTAATAAAATAATTACTACAACATTTTTGAATAATTATTAAATATAATTATTTTTTGTACAAAAATTAAAAATAAAATACCAGGATTAAGATAAATCTTATGTATTTCATAATTATACATTTAGACGGATTTATCTTCTAAAAGACCCAATGTTTAAAATGTTATATTTATTAAATTATGAAGGTGACAAATTTGACATCATATAAAATAAAATAATATAAGTGTCATAATCACAATAATAAGACTCCAAACGGTCATATATTCAGTAATTGGATGCTTATGGTGTATATATACACTACCAAAAAGTTTTTCTCAGATTTTTGAGCCCTTTAATATGAATTAATATTTCAATAAAAACAATATTATTGATTTTTTTACTAAATATAGAATTTCTGCATCATTAATGTATAAGCCAATAAGGTAATTAAATAACTCTTAAAAATTACATATAAATTACCATGTTAAAGAAAAAAAAATTATCTTTCAAATGAGTATTTATAACCGAATTTATATTCTATATATCCTTATATTAGAAATACTTTAATTATTAAAGTTTGAGTGAGACATATTTCACTCTCCTTTAAATAAAATAAACTAAAGGCCTTAATCACCTCCAAGTGGGTTCTAATAGATTCCATTTCGACACAAATATGACTTAGGATGAAATATAATAATCCAATTGTATTAATACAGGTGTTAGGGTAATTTTATAATATTATATTTACCCTTAATTACCCGATTTACCTTTTACTATGGTAAATAAAATTTACCATAGTTACTATTCATAATGCCAAAAATTAACAAGTAGTCTATTAATATAATTTGGACCCAATGATTGCAAATATGGAATCCATTTTTCCAAATTCAATATAAATAAGTTGCAGAAATTAAATTAAAATTAATCTTGTTGTCGAAAGAAAACGAGATTTTGTTTAAAACATTGCAAAATGTTGAATTTATTTAACCTACGAATTCAATGTAAAATCAATGATAATGACATAAATTATATTAAATGGTAAAAATCTATTCTATTTATACATTGAAACCATTAAATATTATAATTTAATCACATAAATTATTACGATGAAAAAAGTCGTTTTTATTTAAAATATAGCATGTTTTTACTATTCATTAAAATATGAAAGTTATCAGAATAATATGAAAAAATTATCCCAAGTAAATTTTTATATCCTGATTCCAAAATATATTTTTATTTTTTCAAATTTAACTTATAAACATGTCAAAAACTAGATATAAAGTGGGTGCGCTATCAAAAGGTGGCAAAACTGCATTTTTTAAAAAATACTTATCTTACCCGAAAAATTTATTTTGTTCTTATACCATGTTCTAGAAAATGTGTAAGATGAATAATAATGTTAAAAAATTTAATATTTTGTTAATAATATTCATAACGGCTATTTAATAATAATATTATAATAATATATCTTTGTTTAGTAAAACCAGGTATTCCGTACAACACATACTATCGAGGAAGGTCGTGATTGCGTGTAATGCAAGCCAATTCAGGGTTTCGTGTAGTGAATGACTCATTTGTTGTTGCATATAGAAAAATCCAACAATATTTCATTAATACATTTAATATATATATATATATATATACTCAATGTTGCGTAGAATAACTACTGTCAAAGAAACTTGAAATTGTGTGTAACACGATCCAAGATTTGAGCTTCATATACTACAAGCAGATACAGTGTTGCGTATAACACAATATAATTTTGGTGTAGCATACAAAACAAGACATCAATGAAATAAAAAATAATAATTCTCCGAATATCTCGGGTTGTTACATTCTACCCCACTTAAAATGAATTTCACCCTCGAAATTCGTCGGGGTTATAAATGGTTTGTTACATGAGAATTTATTTCATAGAAACCCACATCGTAAAAAGGAATGCTAAAAATTAATTTTAAAAAGTGAAGTATGAAACATAACGGTTACCCAAATTAACTCATCATTAGGACTCCATATAGGAGATCATAGGTGAAAATATGGATATGGATAAGAAATCTAACCATTATATTATGAGGGAGAGTGGTAGAGGACATGGTTATGATAAATACAATAGTCACAAAGCCATAAATTTCTGATGATCTAAGGTACCATCTGATTAATCAGATATGAGAGTACTAGGACAACATTTTTGTATTTCAATATAATTTCTCTAATGTTGTTGAATTTGAATTAGAAGAATAATTACATTATTTCGGTAGAATCTCACCTTTGTTTGTGCCTTAAACAACTTCCACTTCATCTCTTAAAGAAATGAAGTTGAATTTGTCTTCCGTGAAGTGTAAGCAGACCCTGTGATAGAATAATAGATCATTCCATCTATATCAAACATAAGGGTTGCAAAAGATATATATATAAGTCCATCTTTGGTGAGATTAATCGTATATGGTTCCAAAAATTGACTTATACATCATCTATCATACCGCATAAAATAATAAAAGTAGTTTTTACTAACCAGGGACTTCCTATAGGCCAGTGGTAGGTGATGAAGGAATGTCGCACTTTAGTTGTATGTTCGATTCCCACAGCCTTTTCCGACGCGACGGGTTGTCACCCGTTCATCAGGTTTTCCCTTTTCCTAAACTACATTATTATAACATTCCATTAATAATATCGAAAAAGTTCTAGCCTTAAACAATACTAACTTATGTCCAACATAATTGATTCCAATCTTTAGGCTTATTAAAATACTACTTTCCAAGCTCATAGTATAAAGGAAACAATTACTAGAAATGTTATCTTCCGAGCATGTGAATACCATTATTTATCCCCAATATATCATGTTGTTCACATTCCAATCATGTGAATACATTAATCATGTATTCTCTTGAATATATGAAAATCCATTGAACTTTAGTGAAAGCATGAATTCTATCAAAAGTTAACTCTTTCAACATACCAAAATCCCAAAAATTCTATATACTCAACCTATGATAACACATAGTCCTTATATCAATCATGAGCTCATGAATATTGTCAGACATTTCATTTTCTCATTATCCCTTCATTATGCGCATATCATCTTCATTCTAAAAATATCGCAATCACTTTTCATGGTTACCGATGCCATATTCTTATAGAAAACCACAGTGGACCAATACACAGATATTTCAATGTACTATAAAAGTACCTCAACAACATTATTATTTAATTCCAAAACATAATCCCTTAAATCCATCCTATTCAAAAAATTGGCATGGAATAGGTCCTTCCTCGATTTAGAAGTATCTTATTAGATCAGGGTATTGTGTTGGGTAATTCCCATGTTCTCCACAGATAAGACATTGAACTCCATAACAGTCTGTCACTCTATGACCCTTTTCTCCACACAGATAACATCTTCCCCTCCATTTGAGGTATTCCTCAAGGTTCTTCATCCCTTCTTTAAAAATCTCAATCTTTCTTTCACTATGATCCTCACCATGAGAACATGCATAAAATTTCATCTTCCTCTTATTTTATGACTAAGGAATACCACCAATGATTACCTTGTTAATCATATATCGTGATGACTGGTTCGACATAATCACAATATCATTCTCTCTAGGAATTACACAATTTTGTTGATCACAGTCACCAATTTTTCCATCGGAATCTATGTTAATCGAATTCCTTCGAGTTCCCTCCATTGACTAAAACACAAAAAGAATTATGTGAGAGGAAAAAATCGTAAAAGGAAAATAACATAATCAAGGGGGAGTACCTTCGACATCTAACATCATAGTTTTAATTAAAATATCATTACCCTAATTCTAGGACTATAACCTACACTTATACTTAACCTTAGGGACATCCCTAGAGATACCTTAGAAATATCTCTAGGGTTCTCACTAATGTTCTCGCATCCTAGTTTCCAAAGGTTAACTAAAGCTTTCCTCTGATACCAATTATAGAGACCCAAATATTTATGTACATGGAAATTACATTACTTTTGCGAAATACTTAGTACATAACAAAAGCAGACACACAAAGACCGTAATAGGTAATTTTCTTTGGAAACATGGAACATAATCTTCTAATAGTTGTGAACTATCTTCAACATCTTCCATAAATATCTTCCCTTTTTTCTTAGATAAAACCTTTCATTATATCCTGGGGAAAAGAAAACATAATAAGGGTGAGCTCAAATGCTCAGTAAGGGTATGCATGGAGAAAATAAAACAAACCATATACATTTGAACATAAAAACCTGTACATAATGTTTAAACATCGAAATCTTGTGCAATGTCATAAAACATGGTAGTACATAAGGCATAGATCAAAATAGAACATCCTTCATGATAAAATATCTTGTAAATAAAACATTTAATTGTTGAAAAACATTAATCACATGATCTGATTTCCATAGTAGCCAAGGAATTGCTTCCAAGACCATCTTAGTGGACAAAGTCCCTTTCTGAATCGATTTCACTCCTCGTTCCAGTCCTGTATTACTGAAGGAGATTAACTTACCATTCCAGCCATGTCTATCTCATGTGATATAAATCTTTACCCAATGCATTGGAGGGAGATATAGGTCCCACCCATCTCATAATTAAATCATTTTTACATGTTCCACAAAATAAACATACATCATTCATAATAACCCAATAAATAAAATGGGTTTCATAAAAGTCATCCCATCATCACATAATCCATATAAAAAAATTGATATCATTTCCTAATAAGAAAATTGAAACAATGTTAATCATAGAGAGATTATATGAAATAATGTCATCTGAGATGAAAAATTGTTTTGATAAAACACTTAAAATGAATTATTGAGGAAAATATCCTTTCTTCTTCAAAATAATTTTCTTTTCACAAAATGTCATGCAATTTTAAAATAAAAATATTTTGTTGAAAATAGTCAATAAATATTTTGGAGGAAGAATTATGAAAATAAGGCTTTATAAAACCGTAAAAATCCTTTCATTCTGTATAAGTTAAAAATAACATTCTTCTCGTACTTTTGTCGGAAAAGTCAAAAAGTACCTCGTAACGTAAACAAACGAAACATTCCTTACATACTATGTAGTACAAGAAAAAATGGGTAAAAATGTCATTAAACATACATAAAAACACTTTTATAAAACATGGACTTGGATGATAACAATAACCCCAACAAATACTTACCAATAAACAATCTCAGATAAGAACGAGATTGGAAAGGTTATCCCTTACCTTAAGTCTGATATGCTTCGTACGTATCCGAAACTCCTATATAATTATTTTTTTAATTTCATTTAGTTATTACATAGTTATATTAATTTTGTTGATATCATATATGGTTCACTTATGACTTTATATTACCCGTTCTTTTGTAAGATCCATGTCAAAGCAGCGTTTTGGGTAAAATCGTTTTATTTATCGTACATGTTTGGACTTGTTGTTCTTGATATTATTACTTATATCCTGATTTAATTAATTAAATAATGTAAAAAATTATTTATATGTAACATATATTCAGAATATACATATATATATGATAGATCTATAATTGGAATGAAATACACTGTTCATGGAGACGGTAGACCGTACGTATGCATGAACTCTGTTTTCGTTTCCTTATTGAATTGAATGGAATTAAGTAGATGACATACATATATATATACATAAATCCAGTATCATTATTATGTCATATATTTCTTGATTACTTATTATATATACTTTATAATCAATCATGAGTGGTTAACATGGAGAATGAATCTCATCGCGTCGTGGAGACGGTAGTCCGTACGTACACACGAGCGATGATATCATTCCCATTATCGTGGAATTGTATTGACGTGTATGTATAATATTTCAGAATCAATATCACTGTGTAATAATCATATATAGTTATTATTTTACACCATTATACCAATCCATGTAAGGTGGTGGTCGAAAACAGATTACACCACGGTGTGGAGACGGTATTTCGTACGTACGCACGCGCGGTGATTTTGTTTTCCGTAGGATAGATAGATGGTGAAATAGGTTTGTTTCATACTTATAATAAAATATCACTTTATGATTTATACTGAATTTATTACATCATAATGAAAAAACTAATGAAGAATAAGTAGAAGAAAAAATAATGTTGAACGAATCGGTAACGGACATTACCTCTTCTTTCAAGCGCCTCTTCTTAACCTCTTCTTCGGGCACTAAAGATGGTATTTGAAGAAGACCAGGACCTCTAGAATGTTTCAAGGGAAGTGTAGAAGAGAAATAGGTAGGGTTTGGATGATCTTGAAGGCTCAATGTGGTGTGTGGAAGAGAGGGACGAGATGGCCTTTTATAAGGGAGGAGAGAGGCACATTCGGAAATCAAAAAAATATTAATTTATAATAAATATAACCCAGGTTAAAAACGACCAAAAATTACTCATATTCAAATATTATATGATATAGGGTTGTAATATCATCAAACAATAAAATTTCTACATGTGGGGAATTTATTTTAAACATTATCAACTTGATTTATCCTTATTTAATCTATTAAAATTTATTTGTGGTAATAAGATTCTAAATTTTAAATTGTTATAAATAATTATTTATGTGATATGAATTATCCATAATTAAATAATGTATGACATTTTCGACTATATAAATTTTAATAATTAATTTTTAAATATTTTTGTGATTTTTAAACAATTTAATAACATGTTATTTTTATAAAATAACAATAGTATCAATTTTGACACTATTAATTTATTTGAATTTAAATAAAATCCAAACAAGGATATATTCGAACTAAAATATTTAATAGGTTCCTGAAATGTCATAATAATAAATAAAATTAGTGGATCACATTAAATAGTTCATATAATATTTATTTTAGTATTTGTAGACCCGTTTATTTGATATTTCTCTTAATAAAATAATTACTACATCATTTTTGTATTATTATTAAATATACATATTTTTTGTATAAAAATTAAAAATAAAATACTAGGATGAAGATAAATCTTATATCTTTCATAATAATACATTTATTCGGATTTATCTTCTAAAATACCCAATTTTTTAAATGTAATATTTATTAAATTATGAAGGTGACAACTTTGACATCATATAAAATTAAATAATATAAGTGTCAAAATCACTTTTATAAGACTCCAAACGATCATATATTCGGTAATTGGACGATTGTGGTGTATATATACACTAACAATAAGTTTTGGTCAGGTTTGTTTGCCCTTTAATATGTATTACAATTTCAATAAAAACAATATTATTGATTTTTTTACTAAATAAATAATTTCATCATCATTAATGAATAAAATAATAAGATAATTAAATAACACTAAAAAATTAAAAATAAATTACCATGATAAATAAAAACATTTTATCTTTCAAATTAGTATTTATAACCGAATTTACATTCTTTATAACCTTATATTAGAAATACTTCAATTATTAATGTTTGAGTGAGTCATATTTCACTTTCCTTTAAATAAAATAAATTAAAGGTCTTAATCACCTCCAAGTGGGAACTTATGGATTCCATTTCGACCCAAATATGACGTAGGACGAAATATAATCATCCAATTGAATTAATATAAGTGTTATATTAATTTTATAATATTATATTTAGCTTTAATTACCCGATTTACCTTTTACTAGGGTAAATAAAATTTACCCTAGTTACAATTCATAATGCCCAAAAATAAAAAGTAGACTATTAATATAATTTGGACCCACTGATTCCAAATATGGAATCCATTTTTCCAAATTCAATACTCATAAGTTGGAGAAATTAAATTAAAATAAATCCCGTTGTCGAAAGAAAATAGGTTTTTGTTTAAAACAATGCAAAAGATTGATTTGATTTAACCTACGAATTCAATGTAAAATCAATGATAATGACATACATTATATTAAATGGTAAAAATATATTCTATTTATACTTTTAAACCATTCAGTATTATAATTTAACCACATAAATTATTACGTTGAAAAAAGCTGTTTTAAATTAAAATATAGTCTATTTTTAATATTCATTAAAATATAAATGTTATCAGAATAAAATGAAAATTTAATTCAAAGTAAATTTTTATATACTGATTCCAAATAAGAATTTTATTTTTTTCAAATTGAACTTATAAACATGTCAAAAACTAGATTTAAAGTAGAGGTGCCATCAAAAGGCGGCAAAACTGCATTTTTAAAAAAATACTTATTTTACCCAAAAAATTTATTTTGTTCTTATACCATGTTCCATAAAATGTGTAAGATGAATAATAATGTTATAAAATTAAAATTTTAGTTAATACTATTCATAACGGCTAGTTCATAATAATATTATAATAATATATTGTTGTTTAGTAAAACCCTGTACTGCGAACAACACATGCTATCGAAGAAGGTCACGATTGTGTGTAATGCAAGCCAAGTCTGGGTTGCGTGTAGTGCATGACTCATTCTTTGTTGCGTATACCAAAATCCAACCATATTTCATTAATAAATTCAATACATATATATATATATATATTCAATGTTGCGTAGAATAACTACTATCAAACAAACCTGAAATTGTGTGTAACACGATCCAAGATTAGTGTTGCATATACTACAAGCTAAAAAGGTGTTGCATATAACGCAAGATATTATTGGTGTAGTGTAAAACACAAGACATCAATGAAATTAAAAATAATAATTCTCACAAAATCTCGGGTTGTTACACCAACAGTGGTGGAAGACCCTCAGGGGGTAAGTCTTCATCGAGAAGCTCCATATCATCCTCCTCGTCCACTAGGTCGTCCATTTTTTTGTGACCCTTCCTGGTGGAATGACATCGATATCGCCTAGCAAGTAGGGCTGCCGCTGAATAGGACCAAATAGGAGGGCAGCATACTGCTCCTAGCCATGGATTTGCATATGGGGTGTATCCTCCTTGATAAGTTTGCAGAATTCCATGATACTCTGAACGCATTGTTTCTGGAGAGCGTCACGACGACCTGGTGACTCGGGGCATTGGGCTATAGGGAGTGTGGCCAGATCAACCAGACGAAATTTCTCATTGATGTCTTTTAAATGGATTTGGATCCTTGGATAAACCATGCGCTGATGATAGACACTAAAATCTGTTTCCTAGAGGGTGTAGCGGAAACACTAAACTTCCTCTGGGGTGAGGGACTCCAGTATGCATAAATTTTGTGATGCCATGTGCCATAACATCTCAGGTATAAGGCCCAATTCATGGATGCTCCAGAAGCTCCTCGTCTCAAATTCAAGGTCTAACACTTGATTTCCCCACTCATCTACTCACGGTGGTTGAGGAACTGGCAGCGGTACTGAGGCAGACTTATGGGACGATAGGCTGCTCGGGTGAGTGTACGGCGAGTGGGTTGACTGGCCACTGATTCATGTGCTTTCCTCTATAGAGTGTAGCGAAAATGGCCACTAAGTCGTGATAAGATGGGATGATAATCGTAATTCCTGGCTTAATGTCCAGGGCTGCTGGTGATAGGTCGCAATGCTTCTTACCTGCCATCGGTCCCCAGAATAGCTCTCTGTGATCTTTTTTGGAGGTAGAAAGGGCTTCTGGGGATGATGGTGGTGATTACATGACCGTAACCTATGGTGTCACCATATTTTTATCCTCTTGGATCTACCTATAGAGGGAGGAAGGAATCCTGTGGACCTCAGATTTCGAGAGTACTAGGTTAATGTGCCTCATCCCTGCCCTTTCCCATGACTCTGATGAGCGAGGGGAGGGTTCTGGAGCTGAGTCATCCTCTGCTTCAGAGTTTGATAAGTGGAACAGTTTGATCTATATCCGGGACTTCCCAGGATTCTTCTTTTGGTGGCGGCGACCCGACTTCCTGCCCCTGGGTGGCTCCTTGGGACAAGGTTGATTTTTTACACGGGGTCCTACTAAAGCATTGGAGCTGGGGGCATAGAATGTTTCTTCCCAGAGAGCTGGGGTGAAATGATTACCATAATGACTGTTGAAGGGGACATGGGGAGGAACACCATGAATAGCTCTAGAGCAGGGAAAACCTTGGCTGGAACTAGTAGGAGCAGGTGTAGGACCTTCAAGCTAGGTGCGGGTAGAGCGAGACTCACCTAAACCCCTCTGGTAGTAGAGTCGAGGAGTACCTTCACTAGCTGCAGAGAGGACGTAGGGAGGATCCTCACGTTGGAGAGATACCAAATCGACAATGTTCCTTACATCGACGGTCGAGAGTAGGAGGAATCACACCATACATAGTTTAATGGGCATGGGAGAGGCTTTCGTACTGAGTATCACTACAGTGGGGTAGACCCTCATTCAGATTGGGTGGTGGAATAGGGCGTACCTCAATGAAGTGCCTCGATGTGGGGAAGACCCATGCTCTTTGTGCTAGTGGTACGTGGAGGACCTCTGTACAGGATGGCATCGCTACGGGTTGGACCACAATGACCACTATTCATGCTTTCAGCTAGGTGAGTCGACCCAGCCTACCCATGGGGCGGTTGGGGACACAATTATTGTTTGGAGTGTAAGCGACCCTACTAAGAGTATGCAGGGAATTGATGATATGCATCAACGGTGGCTCGGGACACAGTAGTCATCGACGTTGACGCCCCTTGGCGGGCGTCCTCCTAAGCTCGTGCCCGATGCTGGCGTCAGGTCGGATGACCGGGGGTTGGTGGCATAGGTATGTAACATACCTGCTCCTCCTCGAGCAAGACTGGGCAGTGGCACTGATGCGGCCGGGTGAGAGCCCTTGCTGGGAGCCCCTGGATTGGGAGTCCCACTGGGCTGGGTCGGACATCACTTACCTAATCAGCATAAGGAAAGAAGTCAACAAAGTGCTCTCGGGATAGGCTCCCAATGCTGTTTTATGTCGGGGTGGGTAGAAATGGCTCCCAGCACGACCCTCGGGGGCGGCGTAGACGGCGAGGCGCAGACACCTCCAAGTCTAGGCAAGCCATATCACGGGTTGGGATTATGCCCTCATCCTCGTAACATCAGACGGGGTCATTAATTGTCGTTCGTTGGATAACTTCAAATGGGGAGATGGGGCGTGGGCACCCCACATTGGTAGAAGTAGTGACCGTCGCAAAAGCGGTGTAGCCACACAGAGTGGTTGTGCCGGTGTTTCCCCTACCCCTGCGTAGATGGGCAGGCGGTGATCGTGTTCCTTAGGCAGCAACATGTTTCGTAAGAAGCAGGGAGATGAACTCGTTTGTGCTAAATGAAAAAGGTATAAATGACCAATTCCCCAAATCCACCATGTCTTCCATTGTCATTAATAGGGATCCACGCTGACAATATCATAGAATTGGATGTACAACATTCTATTTCCCCATCTTCTAGTGAATTTCATGCGAGGCCTACTATTTGCTTGGCGGGACCCGACGCGAGATAGTTGGATCCGACGACACGTCAACGCATTGATGCCCTGGGAGCTTCTGAACCCTATTTTTAGGAGAAGAATTTCACATTGGGTTCACCATTTCTGTTTCTAATTCATTCACCATAGAGCGTGATTCCGTCTCGTTCGGGGATGAGGGATGAGGTTTTTGATGCCCCGCATTCCCGCATTCCAAAGGAGGGCGACATCCGCTCCTTATTTAGGGACGTGTACTCCATCATCGAAACGGAATGATGGGATGTTGTTTCTTCCTTCTGTGGATTCATCCTCGGAACTCATCACCTAGTCTAGGTCTCCTTCATGGACTTAATGTGTTGATCGTGAAACTCTTCCAGGCGCCATATCTTAATGGACATCAGTTAATTACACTGCTTCTGTCAGGACATTCCAAGGAGTCCTGTAAGTGCAGAAACCTTCAGTTAGGTGAGTAGTCACGTTGGGTATCACTGGAGTTTCTGGATGCTGGGGGATTGGTGTGTCTATCTTTTTTCTCTTATTATAGGGCTTCTCGACCATGCAGAAGCTTATGGAATAGCACATCGAACATAAATAATCCAATGCCATGGGCATGTATCTGAGGATTTTCTCAACTTCCCATGTTTAACATAGGGTATGCCGCAAGTTTAACATCTAGTGAAGACGGATCAGACTGATAAGAACACTAACTAGAGTTGATCATTTGTAGGAGCCCCCTAGAGGGAACAATGATATTGGGTTCAACAAGGGGGTGGTTTCTAAAATGCTATTAAATGGAATGGGGAATGGGATGGCATGATCCCACTGGGATATGGCGGCCCGGGAAAGGATCAGGATGGATGATGGAATGTTATGTGTAGGGGATGATGAATGGTATGGAACCATCATGAGGATGAAAATGGTTTTGGGCTTGAGCCTTGAAGATGATTACTATGTATCCCCGTGGCAGAGAATCAATCTCCACATAGTTCACGTGATGATGGCTTACCGCCGATTGGGGTTTTCAATGGCTTACATCTGGATGGGATAGCAACAGCTTACCGTTGGATATTTTGTCAAAGGCTTACCACTGGGTGGGGTTTCCACGGAATACAGATGATTGAAGTCAAAACATCTTAACACTAGATAGGGATATTATTGGCTTGCCACTGATGAGGTCACAACTTCATACCACTGCATAGGGTCACAACTGCTTACAGCTAATTAAGGTCTCAATGACATACCACTGGATTGAATGAAAATGGATTACCACTGAATGCAGTGACAATGGATTACCAGTGAATGTAGTTACAATGTCTTGCCGCTGAATGTAGTGAAAACAGATTATGGCTGAATGGAGTGATAACGGCTTATCGTTGAACGAGGTCCATTGTTTAACATCCTTCGGGATGGGGGTGAACCGGCGTGAAGGAGGACCTAGGGTCCAATGGTTATTGGTCTTGAAACATAGGGAGGATTCCTACATACATTTCCTTGGTAGGGAACTGAAGTGAATGGTGTCAGAACTAATGGTGGATGGTGGTATTGAACCTCGGGGAGGCTTCCTATGTAACTGGGCTTGGAAATCATCAAAGACATCGTAGTTTATGTGGTTGGGAATCGACGTGAAGGGTGTCAGAACGACCGATGGATGGTGAGCTAGAAACTTGTGGAGGCTTCCTACGTACCTTGCCTTAGAAAGGATCAAAGTCCTCGTAGTTCAGATGAGTTATGGTGCTGTTGAACAGATGCAAAGTGCTGCCGGGAAAACTGGGTGTTGGGTTTGAGCCTCTGGGTGGCGTCATACATACCATACCTTACCAAGGATAAAATTCCACATACTTCAGGTTAATGTATTTGGGGATTCCACTCTGAGGCGGCCCAGGGAGTTGGTGAACTGATGTAAAGGGGGTCTGAATGACTGGTGGATGGGGCGGTTGATCCTATGGGAGGCTTCCTATGTTCTTTAACTTAGAAATGGTCAAATACCACATAGTTTAGAATGCGTGTAAGGGTCTTTCACTCTAGGCTACCCCAGGTGTTGGTTAACTGATGTGAAGGAGGACCTGGTGTCCAACAGTAGGTGGTGGGCTTGAACCTCGTGGAGGCTTCCAACATACCATACCTTAGAAAGGATCAAAGACAATGTAGTTTAGATGGGTTGGAAGGGGGTTACACTCAAGGCTACCTAAGGTGTTGGTGAACTGACGTGAAGGAGGACCTGACATCCAATGGTTGGTGGTGGGCTTGAACCTTGTGGATTCTTCCTACGTACCCTGCCTTATCAAGTATGAAATACCTCATTGTTCGGAATGGCTATTGTTGTTTGAGGCTGACACTCTAGGTTTCCCAGGTTAGATGTCATGGTCAGTGCTCACTCTAATACCACGTGAGTCATTCTCGATGTTAGAAACAAGAGATAATACAAACCTGACGATCACGTCATGAAAGGTGCGTCCGTGGGATGTGAAGTGGGTATTACATGTGGTTAGCGGCCCATATAAGAAACATGGGATTATGAATGGTTATCAACCCAAGAAATTGGTACTCTCTCCAGGATGGAGGCCATATGGTGAGAGAACACAGCGGGATAGGGACTTGGGACTGAAGAATAGAGAGGCACCATCCCCCATCACACCCTTCGCTAGCCCTAGGGACCGAAGATGAAAGGAGGTGAAAAATGATGCCTCCTACATGAAATATAGGGGCTTACACCGAGATGGTAACCCTTACCCCGTAGACAAACGCCACTCCCATAAGGAGTATATCATCCCCTGTGGAGACTAGTGGGCATGGAAAATGTCAATGGTGGGGTACCCTATTTGTGAGGCACGGGGCGAGGTCACAGATTATCTTCATGAGCTGAGGAAGAGGGTGATTGTTAGTTTAAAATCAGGAAGCTCGGATGAGGTAGGTTTGCTCTGCACCCCTAGGACTTACATAACCCATAACCTATCCTCCTTAGTGCAGAGAGGGGAAAGGAAAAGCCATGGTGAGGGGTGTCATTGACTGAACCATCAAGGGTCCCACATTTGCGTGTCTCTGCGAAGAAACAATAGGCATTAGTGTGCATATGCGAAGAAGAATGAGTCAATGAAACACAAAAAGAAGTATCATTCAAGGGACATTGAAGAGATATCATGAAAACCAGGAGGGTCGCACGGGAAAAGGAATTTGCAAGCATAGGGGTCTATAGGAAGCTTCCTTGTGAAAATTTGTTGCTTCGTATAGTCAAGGGATCCTTAGAAGGGGTGTACTTCACGAAATGGGGTGCCTTAGCCTAACCATAGGGCAGAGGTGCATATGGGAGGTGCTTCACTACGTAGAAATAAATTCATGGAGCACTACCTCATGGAGAAAAGGTTCCTCTCGAAGCAAGGTTTCATGAAGCAATGTGCTTAGTGAAGTACAATCTCCATTTCTTAGCATGTGGATCGTGTGTACATAAAGGGTGTTTCCTGAAGCATAAATGATCTGTAATGACCCGAGTCCCCTTGGGGATCCCCTTCCTTCACAAAGGCCCATAGGCTTCGTGAAAGGTATCCCTCTCGGCAGAGGAGATGAAAACGAGACCATGGGGAGGAACTTTTCCGAGAAGAAGTACCTCACACAACTCATGGTTCATAGAGTAGAAGGGGGCATCACGACTAAGGATCTGGGAATTCGAAAAGTTATATTTTCTATCAATTGGGATTAGAGGGAGCCTGGTATTTATAGGCATGATGCGCCATGAAGGGGAGCTTAGGCGATGCGAAGAGGGACATGGTTGCTTCATTGTGGTCTTGCGAACGTCAAATGCGTTCCCAGAGTGTCCCACCTCCTTGATTCATAGTGGTCTCAAGAACTTCAAATGAATTTGTGGAGAGTCCCACCTCCTTGCTTCGCGGAGGGCTCACGAACATCAAATGTGTGCCTGGGGAGTCCCGCCTCCTTGCTTCACGGAGGGCTTGCAAATGTCAAATGTGTCCGCGGAGCGTCCGTCCTCCTTGCTCCGTGGAAGGCTCGCGAATGTCAAATTCCTTCGTGGAGTTTCCCACCTCCTTGCTTCATGGTAGATGCAGTGCTAGGTGGACTCCGTGAAATAGCTTCGTGAGGCAGTCAACGATACCTTCATTTTGGCTTCTTCTCTGTCTGCAATTTTTGCACCAACATTTATTTTGGTCATTCTTTTGCAAAGATCATCCGAAACCTTTTGATGTATCAGATTCTTGTATTATTTCCTTTTAATATGTAGTCATGGAGTTATCATGTTTCATCCTTCTATATCACAATGAAATTTACATAATAAATTTATGAACTAGATAAAATAATTGTCTGCAATTTCATAGCGATGTTATTACCACATTATTTTGTAGATAGTGTGATATATATACTTTCCATGTTTATAATTTCATTCCTGATGAAAATTAATAATGATCAGAATACTGGTATTAATTTTAAATTAGTTTTTAGAATGATAATGTGACATGTTTAATTAATCTTGTTGTTATTATTTTATGTTTATGATAATCAAATTCATGTAGTAAACATGTTTAATTTATTTTTTTATTAAAAAATGATGTGGATTATTATTGATTAAAGGCATGTCAAATTGAACATTTAAATAATATTTGATATATTTAGATAACTAGTTGTTTAGGTTGGCCATAGTTTGAACCTATGATAATAAATTAGTTAATTCAATATAGAATAAAGAACCAGTCGTGTGATAAATATAATGCATTTTTGGGTATGAGTTACCTACTAACATGTATAATAAATGAACCTTCAAAATTCTATATTTGAGTGCACATTGTTTGTGATGGATGAATTCCTCATTTAGGGCCTGGTGCCTAGATAATATTTTGTCTGTTTCCCAATTCTAGTGTAGTTGTGTTAGCTTGGGAAATCTGGGAAAGGATGGTTTTTGGGGTATGTTTTGTCATGGAGGCCAACTATTTCAAGTATAATTTGATGACTTTATTGGTTAAATTCATTATTTAATGCATATGGGTATCAGGTAGGATATAGAATATGATCAGACATGATGAATTTTGGCATACCAGCCGACATGAATGTGGTTTCTGGTGAACCTATTTTTGTTTATCTATTTAACAATACCCACTACCTGAGGAAGTTGACATTGGATACCCTCATTCCAAAAATAGTGATGAAGTGTGGGTTATTCGATGTTCATTCTATGTTGATATTTATCCTAATGGATTGGTCTATGCTCATAAAATAGGTCAAACAGACTCGACATGTAGTTCACCTACTAACCATGTTGAGGGATTTTTTCTTGGTATTGTATAATGTATTCAATGAATAATTGGAAATATGGAAAAGTGATAATTCTATTAATAAATGTATGAGTAAATGATGTAGAACCAAAGGGATTGGATACAACTCTATTGTAATGATATGAATACATTTCTGAGGAACCATATAATGTATTTGGTTATGACTTGAGTGTAAAGAACATTGTGGTGATGTAGATTTAATGTAAGGGGGAGATGTTAATGGTTTATTAATGTTCAAAAATTAACTTAATGTAATGTGAAACTAATTAAAAGTGATATGTAATTTAATAATTCTCTTCAAATTATTTTTTACTTATAGGATATCTAGTTATAGCATTTATAGTTAAGAGTTCGAGAGGTGTTAATTGTTGTTGAGTCTGAGACAAGGTTCTTCCCAATGTGTGGTTTTCAACTATGTTATAATTGGTACTTTTTCTGATTCTATACACTTTTCATCCTTAAAATTTAGGTAAAATGAAATTACAAGGATTTTGAGCCCTGGTGGGTGTTCTCCACAATATCCCGGTGAGAGGATGGATGGCGGAATCTCGCCTATGTACCCACCATCTTCACTAGGTAGTTACATGTGGTAGTATGAACATTGGTTATTTTTCCTTGTATATGTGGGTTGAGGGCGGTAATGTCTTGCGGTTATTTCACACACATATATTTTAGATAGTGTTTCCAGCAGACTATTATAAGGAAACTACTATAATCTGTTATGGATTGAGGATCCTTACTCAATACATGGGATGTAGTTGATTGAGGTATAATAATTGATGTATTATATACATTATGAAGGATATATTGCCTCCTCAAAACTACATGGTTCTTTTCTATTATGTGTATTGTGTAGTTCATTTCCAAGATGGTAGTGGGAAACCATTATGTTGTACGAGGTTCATGTAGTTGTTCTCTTCTAGGTGTCATTAGTCATACCTTTATGGAGAGTGATAACTAGGACATGAAATGTTGAGGAATAGAGGAAAAAAAGAGGGGGTTCGGTAGTAGGTTACCATTATCATTATGTATTTTATGACATTCTATTGTATGCAATACATGGTGAGTTTATCGATATTGAGTCTGGGAGCATAGTATAACTATTTAGTAAACGATTCAGTTTCACTTATTGTTCAATGTGCATTAGCATGATTTCTATAATTTTGAAGAACCAGATCTAGGGTGGATCATATTAAGTATAATTTTATACTCACCTAATGTTATAAAAGTATTTTTCATGTCACTTGAAGGAGGTTGGAGATCATTCTTCTTACTACAAGATTAGGGGTTTTTTCTAGTGCTTTTTGGGATTCATTGTAACTAAAGTTATACATTATTTTGATACTGGTAGATTTCTCCGTTCATTTTTAGAATTTTTAATGACATTTCCTAACCATAATTGGGAATTATTATATATTGTAGTATGGGTAGGAGTTGGATGGTCTCTATATAATCTATGTTTTCTGCTTGTGTTTTCTTACATGTTAATGCCTCCCATCTAAGAGATTAAAATTCCCTCAGTATTAGTCACCAATCGGGGCCTACTGTATATGGGACACAAGGGTCATTATCACTATTATCACATTGAATTACTTGGAGTGGTTATCATTGTGGACTTGGGGTCTTGACTGTGAGGTATTAGAGTTCTGGTTGTGGGATATGATAGAGTTAAGACTTAGACACATGTAAGGATTCAAGGGTTGGTAGGGAAGTTGTGTCAGTTATGTTTTTCATGTGTGGTAAACACTGGATACTAGAAGAGACCTAAGTATTTGGGGACCCCTGTGATATGATGAATGGAACTGTATGTTTATAGTGTCAAATAAATAAGGTTACATTGGTTTCATGGTACATACTGTGGAATGAATCATTTAGAATTCTTCATTTCACCTGTCTTTCAATGGTTAGACCTTGGAAGAGGATAAAAGATATGGAATAAAATAAAACAACAAATTAATGTACAATCAATCCATATTCTAGTTTTAAAAATTCCATCTATTATTTTTCACCTATATGGGTCTAGGTTGATGTCCTTGTCAGGTTATTGTCAAAGATGTTCTATAGGATACACCAGAAGATCATCACATAATAGAGGATGATAGTGATGAAACTTGGAGGAGGAAACTCAAGGAGATTTATGGCTTTAGTCTGCAGATGTAAGATAGATATAGTTTATATTTATTCATAGAAGACTAGTTGCAGGAGGATGAGATGGCTTTCAGTTTGATCTATGCCCATAAGGAGCACTGGGTTTCTTTGGTTGTGACGTTGTAGCTGGGGGTAGAGAGTATGTGTATGTTCTTACTCTTCAGGGATCCTGAGGTGTTGATAGTCTTGTGTGAGAATTTCCAAGAGTAGTTTATAGAAGTGATTCTTTATTAGATCACAAAGGTATCCAGTCTATAAGACTTAGTTACAGATTGATGGGGGATATCTAGTGTTCAAGAGTTTGGAATATGTTTTTGGATCCTTTAGGGATATTCTTTGGATATGTTTCTTGATGAGGATGCTAGGACAAGGAATTTCGAGGAGGCTTTTCATCCATAGATCCTGGTCCAGGTAATCCTATTTATGATGAATACATATCTCGATGTGCAGGTGAGAGAAGAGGACATTCAGAGGATGTTATCCATTATTGGATCACCATGAGAGGGGAGTCTTCAAGATTCCTCATGATTTAGATTTGTGGTATGGTATTCTAGGTTTTTAGTACAGAAGAATTACCGTTCAACCGGGTATAAGTCCCATTCCTCAGTATCATGTTTATCTAGGTACAATGTCTCTCTAAGAATTATGAAGAGACGATGTGCCTGTTTTTCTTATAGAGTTTGAGGACATAAAAAGCGATAGAGATCGAGTTTTCTAGGGATTCAATGTGTGTCAAGTGTTCTACTTCAACTTTCTCCATTGAGGAAGTTTCATCTGAGCTTGCAGCAACAGGTTGGACCATTTTTTGATCATTAAAGAGCAGTTGGGGTAGGAAGACGATACCCCAAGATTCCCTTCATCCAATAGAGAATAAACTAGCCATGGTTGTGGTCTTTTTCAGGGTCAGAGAGGATATTAAGTAGGTCATGGTTAGGATCATTCTTTAGTGTTTCCATCTCCAAATGAGCCATATGTCATACAAGGTACACTTTTATTTTTTTTTCTACTTGGGTGTATGCATTAATTGATTCAATAGAAACTCACTCCTTCATATTATATTCCCTAATCCATGATTTGGGACACGAGGTAGAAATGATTCAGGTACCCTGGGCAAGGACTTCCCCAGTTGGAGGTCGAACTGACTTTTTAGAATTATGTAGAGTCTGTGAGCTAGTGTTGGTAAAGCCCCACTCTTGAGGATATTTCATATGATTATGGATAAAAATATATAATTTTATCCTTAAAATGGAATTTTTTTATTCAGATGTAGATATCATGGAATGATTCAGGTGGTTGGTGGAATTCCTCGATGTTGATGAAGAGACAATAGTGTTTGTTGGTGAGTGAGACTCTCAGATGTATCAGATTCGTGTTCCATACAATTCATCCTTGATGACTGAGGTGATGTTGAGTTTCATGGAGGATAAATAGAATACAATTCTCATGGTCATAAGAGAGTACCCTAATGTCATTCCAGAATAGGTTTAATCATTACCCCATCAACTACAGATCATTTTTTTGATCAATCATCAGCTAGGCATGTTTCCTATCTCGATGTCTACGTATATGATGATGCCTTCTTAGATGCATGACCAATGTATACATATCTATGGTTTGTAATATATAGTATTTTTAGTCATGTTCTTCATAATATGGTGAACTAATTTTGTTCATTAAGAAGGATGGCGCCAATTTGCAGTTGTTTGTCGATTATCTTAATTTGAGAAAAGTGTTGTTGAATAACATCCATCATCCTCCTTGGATTGATGACTTATTTGATCAACTGAAGTGTGGAATTATGTTCCTAAGGATTTATTCTTAGGCAGGATATCATTATATGCTTGCGAAATATGATGATATACCGAAGACTGATTTCTATTGTCTTCATTAAGTGTTTTTGGTGATACTAGTTGGTGTGATGAGTTCTCATTTTATTTGCATGGGTTTTATGAAAGATGTGTTTGATGAGTTCCTAGATAAGTTCAAGGTGATATTAATAGACAACATCCTGTTTTACTCTTTATCTATAGAGGAGCATGTAGAGAATATGCCTGCTATTTTGGGAGGTATTTATTGATAGTTGTTGTTTGTGATGTTTTTGAAGTGGTAGTTTTGGCTTTGAGAAGTCCTTTCCAAGGGGGTATTGAATTACCAATGGGAGTAGATTTGGAACCATCAAATATAGAATAAGATGATTCTTAGTCATCCCTCAAAATTATGGCAGAGGTGAAAAAACTCCTTGGTCTCACATGCTATTAATGGTGGGTTGTAGGATATATATCTCAGTTTGTGAATCCTCTAACAGTATTGACCAGAAATAACCATTTATTCACGTCTTCTGAATAGTGTTAGGAATATTTTGAATTTCTAAATAATATTTTTGTCAATGCTCTAATTCACAGTCTTCCAATAGAAGGAGTTCAGTTTTATGTTTTCTATGATGCTCCATGTCTGGGGTTAGGCTGTGTTATGATGAAGTGGAAAACATTCGTTTCTTATGTGTTCTATAATTTATTTACCCAATAATGTAGATATACCACTCATGATCTAATTTTGGTAATATTAGTGTTTTCCATGATGTTTTATTACCTCCTTAGTGAGCACTGTATGGCTTTCACCATTCTTACGAGCTTAATGTATGTTTTCTCTCAACACGACACGAAATTGCCACATCGTTGGTCGATGGATATTGTATAGGATTATGACATCATAATTACTCATTTCCCTTCAAAGGATAATATTATTCCCCAAGCGCTGATCATGAATTTGTGTAGTGATGTAATTCATGAATTATGAGATTCTTAAAGAGTGAGGAAATATGTTTCAACATTACATAAGTATATTGGACAAGTTGGGAGTTGAGGTTTCCTTTTTCAGTTGATGGTTCAACAACCTTTGGGGTAGAAGGTATAAGATTCCAAATTGGTGGACCTTGAAGTGGAGGTTTGGAGAGACCTAGTTGTTAATGGCAAGTCTTGTGATGGTTGGTCTAATGGTGAAAAACTATGGGATTTGTTTTAGGGAAGTATTTTCATTACTTTTTTGATCCTTGAGTTGTTTCTAAGAGGCTTCCATAGTTCAAAAATAGCGGCACATCATTGAGTGGCCATGATGTACCAAGATTTGAGAAGTCAATTTTGGTTTCCTAGGTAGTATCATGCAGTTGTAGTGTTTCTGTCTCAATTCATGGTGTCCTAGAAGGTGAAATCTAAGCATCATATTCCATGTGGTTTTCTCCAACCATTAAATGTTCCTCTGTTGATGTGAGAGGAAATTTCTACAGACTTTTTTACTAGTGTACCTCGTATTGAGGGAGGCAATGATGCTATATATGTGGTAGTGGATTATATTGAGAAATCAACCCATTCCTTTACAATCAAGGATTCATGCTTAGTGGAGTGTTTATCAGGGAAATATATGGAGGAGATGGTGAGACTCCATTGAGTCCCAAGGATGATTATTTTCAATTGAGATCCTCATTTGACCTCCAAATTATGGATAAGAATCTAGCATGCTTTTAGTTTTAATATTTGACATTTCACTTTTTTTAATTCGTAGATGGGCAATGAGTCATAATAGACCATCCAAATGCTTGAAAACATGTTGTGCTCCTGTTTCCAAGATTTTAGTGGTTCGTGGATAAAGTACCATCTTTTTATAGAGTGATTTTACAGTAATATTTTTCACTCATCCATTGGAATAGAACCATTAAAATATTTCAATGGCCGACCATTTCGTTCTTTATTATGCTGGACTATGTTTGGAGAGTCATCAATTCTCAGGATGGAACTGGTACAGAACAAAATAGAGATATATTAAGTGCTTCGTGATAGGATCATGGAAACAATGGACCGTCAAAAATATTTATCTGATCATATGAGGAGGACTTTATAATTTGACGTTGGGGATTATATGTTTCTGATGGTGAATCCCAATCATTGGTAACATAGATATGGCCATGAATGTAATATTTCTCCCAAATTTGATAGTCCATTCGAGGTGTTGTATCATGTTGGATCCATGGAATATCAGGTTGCACATCCCATGATGATGATCTTCAGCTCAATCTCTATCTTCAGGAAGACACTCACATCATCGAATGGGGAGAGATCGATGTTGAATATTATAAGACCATTGAAGAGTAGATCGTAGATATATAATACAACAAGAAGAAGGTGATGGAGAGTACCTGGGACACAGAGTCACATATATCTACTTTGTATCCCAATCTATTGCATATTTATCTCAAATCATATAACATTGTACTTTTTATGGTTGTATAACCTTTTTGTTTATAAGAATGATTTCTCCCGTTGCTTAATGTGTCAAGATAAATTTAGAGAGGTATCACCCTTGAGAGAGAGTATTAGAGGTAGTTTTGGTTTTCGTGTGGTTTTTCATTGTTCCGTTTATGAAGTGGTTGAGAGCATGTGTTGGAGGAAACATTGAGAATTTTGTTTTAGGATGGTTATTTTGACCCTTTTTTATATTTTCCCTCTGGGATGGTTTTGGATTATTGAGGATGAGAATTTTTTGAGAGGTATATTATGTAATAGCTTGGACCTCTGTTGTCTATCCCATTGTGAAAATCTAGTATTTGGGGTGTTCTAAGAGGTTCAGTGACTTATTTCAACATATTTACAAAATTTCCAAATTTTTTGAATAGTGATTATAGAATGGTAGATAGTTCGAAGATTTTCACATTCCAACAGTAGATCATTCTAACGGTAGATCATTAAAATAGTATCAATTCCAGTAATTACTAGTCAAACGATGAATCGTACTGTGGTGACTCATCTAATGAAAACGCATCCAATGACGACTCATCCAATAGAGACTGTTCTGTCGTTACCTAGTCCAATGGTGACTCATCTAGTGACCTCTAATCTGATGATGAATTTTCAAACAACAACTCGTCTAACGACAACTAGTATAATGGAGACTAGTGAAAACTATTTCTAGATTCCTATCGAATAACCCCATTGGATTTATCATTTACGTAATCACATTCAAATAATTTTTATGGTATTTTAGGAAGATTCTAATCCCATACCTCCTGTCTAATGTTTTCCTATGATTTCTAGTGATTTTAATCTATCAAAACATGTGTGCTAGAACATATCCTTATTTTAAGGGAAAATATAAATTGTATCATAAACGATTGATCCATTATATTGTTAAAATATCTAATATATATTCTTCATTTATTATTCTTTATTATTTTTCCTTAGTACATTACACCTAGGGATCTTCCTCCCATAGGATTTGTGTGATCAAACATTAATCATTGTATTTTCTCCCCATGGAGTTTTCATATAGCAGGCAAACCAACTATTTCAGTGCAACCGTGAAGTGTTGATCAGTCATTGACCTATGGTATGTTCTACTAATGTGTTTCAATGTTCTTCTATTTGTTTCCTCTCATACTCGTAGACATGTTATGAAAAGTGATCTTTATTTTTCTAATGGATCGTTCTTGGTTGTTGGTTGGTTTTGTGGTGTCACAACATCCTCGGGTGGACGTAGTATTTCAAGAGAGGTGATCATGATCTGTTGGGTAGGTTATACTAATGTGAAAAAAGTTAGTAACCTTATGAGGTAGGGTTTTTGTTTCTTCTTTACTTTTTATTTGAAGTCAAATAGTTAGAATGTTTTACCCCATTAGATAAAATTTAAATCACCATAATAAAAATTTGTATAGGATTAATGAATTTGTATGAATTTCCAGGGATGTTATTTTCTGTTTATTTTCTAAATAGTTTCAAATCTTTACTTTTTGTTAATATTATGTCATTCATCATTGAAATTGGTAAAGAACATAGATATGAGATAATTTTATATTCATTGTCTAAATATTAGTAGGAATATTTAATGAATCTGGTTGTTGTTGTTGTAATTTTATGAAAATAAAATTGATGTAGTAATCATGATTAATTAAATTGGATGATAAACCTAGTGCATGTTGATTCGTATTGATTAAAGGCATGTAAAATTTATTTTTAAATTAATTTGAGATAACTTGATATATATAGTTGATTAGGTGACCTTATTTGGAACATGTCAAAATGAATCATTTAATTCATGAATGATTAATGAACATTTTGTGTGATAAATAAAATTCATTGTCGGGGTTGAGTTACATTCATACATGTAAAGGCCAATCACCACATGATTTTTAGGGGTGAGTTATCATTTTGTGTGAAGTATGAATGCCTTGGTTAGGTCTATGATCCCAAATGCCATATTGTTGGTTTCCTGCATCTAATGTTGTGGTGTGTGCCGGGGATAGATAATCCAAGAGGTATTTGGTGGTAAGTGGGGGTAGGGAGGCCCAGTGGTTGGGGCAGTAGTTGATGCATTGTGTGGCGAGATGCATTAGACAATGATTGTGACTACTGGGGAGGACACCATGGATGATTGAATGGGTCGATACTGTGATTACCCATTAACATGAAATTGGTTTATATTGAACTTATAGTTTTGATTATAAGATTTACCTTCCCCACTGCTTGAGATAGATGGTCCTGATCACCCACCTTCATGAAGAGAAGAATAATCATGTGGTATGTCGCTTTATTTCCATGTTTGGCTTCTGGAGGATCGATGGGACTATTTTTCTGTAATTAGTGGAAAAGAATCTGCAGATTGTTCATCTACTCACAATATTGAGCACCTTGTTCTTGGTAGTTTAGAATATTTTCATAGAATACCTAGAATTATGGAACTGTGATGATGCTGTAAATAAATTATTAATGAAATAATGTTGAAACAATTGGTTTAGAGATTTATGGAATGTAATGATAAGGTAGTACTTCTGAGTATTTGTGGACTCTGTTTGGTTATGCATGGATGGCATGGAACTTTTTGTGATGCTTATATAATATATCATTCAAAAGTTAATGGTAAAATTATTAAATAATCCAATGTGAAACTGAACAAATGGATATGTAATATAAAAATTCTATTCAAATGGTTGTGTTCATATACGATTTAAATTCGTTGTAGTGTAATATAGTAGTCCTAGAGACATTCATTGTAGTTGAGTCTAAGACTCAGTGTTTCTCATTCTGTGGTTGGGAGCTATGTTATTACATGAACTTTTTGTGTTTCTATATGATATTCCACCATTTCAGTTAGAGACAATTATACCCCATGGATTTTGAGCCATAGTGGGGTTGTTTCCCCAATATTCTAGTGGTTGGATGGATGGATGACTTCTCTCTATGTCCACGATCTATTCACATGGTAGTTACATGTTCTTCTATCAATGATGTTCAGTTTTCCCAATATATGTGTGTAGGGGGTTATAATGGATTATTGTTATTTCACAAACATATATTATATATATATATATTTTTTAGTGAACAACTATATGAATATATGTATAGGTTGTGATGCCTTGGGGATCTCCAGTCATTTTATTGGCTATAACAGCTTGATGAATAATACCTGATGTATGATATTTATTATTAAGGTTGTGGTGGATCCTTGAAAATAAATTGTCACTTCTGGTTATATCGATGGCACAGTGCTTTGACCAGTTGTTAGTGAAAAATCCTTTGTGGTGCACAAGGTGCATGATGTCCTACTCACCCAGGTGTATTTGGGACATCCTTTTTGGAGAGATATGATCATGACATGTGACATTGGGGAGAAGTGAAAAACCAGGGAGGACATGGGGTTCCCTTTATATTCCTTATTATATTATATTCTCTTTTTTGTGATACATGGAGAGTATCGAAATTGTGATGATTGAAAAATACTAAACCTATATAGGTAACGAGTTAGTTTCACTTGTTGTTCACTATTATTTAGTATGATTTCATTAATTTTTAATGGGAGGCTTCAATGTGGATCCTGTTGACTATATTTTTATACTCACCCTATGTTATATAAAAAAATTTCTGGTCACTTGGAGCATGTTGGGGATCATAACGGTCACTACAAGCTTGGGTTTTTCATCGATCTATTTGGGATTCATATTCACTATTATTTTACTTTTTTTGGGTACATGTATTTTACCAATTTAGGTTTTTTGGTTTTGTATAACATTACATATGTGTAAATGGGATTTATTTTATATTTCCGATTGAGCATGAATTGGTTGTTTTCTATATTATTTTTTTATCTACATGTGTTCTCTTATAGGGTAATTCCTCCCTTCTATTTTTTTTAAATACCCATGGTGCTATTTCACAATCGGTCCCTTCTCGAGGTGAGACTTATGGTACATTATCTCTCTTCTAACATTTTCGACCTCGAAGTGGAATACATTGTGTGTAGGGGGTCCTAACAGAGTGGTCTCAGTGGTATGGTGGATTTATAAGATGGAATTTTGAGTTAGGAAGTGGTGAGGTTTCATGGGTTTGTAGGTAATTGATTTCATTCATGTTTAGAATGTGTTGTAAACACCGGAGACCGACTAAGACCGAGGTATTTAGGGACCCTATGATTTGATGCATGGAAGTATATGTTTATATTGGCTGCGAAATGAGATGATACTACTTGAAGAGTAGATAATTCGGAATGTATATTGGATAATTAGAATTTTTAGTTGTGTTTAAATTAGTATAACTTTAGATATGTTAATATAAATTAAAATAAAGAAGAAAACTATTACTGATAATGTCTTCCAAATACCATTTTAAAGTGATCAGACTATTTCTGCTTTTGTAGGAATGGATCCAAGTCGATGTCAAGGTCAGGTGTGTGTAAATGATGTTCTGATTGTCATGCTAGTAGATCACTACAAAGTAGTGGTTGAAAATTATGACATGTGGTGGAGTAAACAATAAGTGCTTCAACACTAGAGTTTGTAGATGTACGGAGAATCTATTTCTAATCTAGTCTCTGAAAAATGGTTGGAGGAGTTTAAGAATGATTTATGTTTTTTACATGATTAGAATGTGCACTTAGTATCATTGGTTGTGATGATCCTGTATGGGTAAGTGTGGAAGTGGCGGTTCTTATTCATTGGGGATCCTAAGGAGTCTAAAGTCATGTTGGAGTTTTTCTAAGAGTAGTTCAGATCCATGTTTCCTTCCCCGATAGTGAAGGAGAGCAGTTTCTAAGAGATACATACCCTTCAATAGGGGAGCTCTAGTGTGTGAGACTTTGGAATCAGTATTAGTAAACCATTATGATGTTCTTTGATATTATTTCTAGCTGAGGAGGTAATGGGGATGCATTTTTAGGAGTATTTTCATCCATAAATCCATAAATAGGTCATCCTGTTTATTGTGAATACATATCTAGAGGAGATAGCGAGGGAAGATGGAATTGAGAGGATGTTATCCAAAAAATCATCATCAGGATAGGGGAGTCTTCATGATTCACTATTATGTAGAGATGTGGTTCTGGGACATCAATTTTCTTGGTAGATGTGTTTCTGTTCAGCTGATGTGGGTCCCAACACTTAGTATCTCATTTCAATGGGGGTAGTGTCTCTCAGACCTATGTGAATATATCATGTTCTTATTTTTCTTATAGAGGATGAGGCCATCAGATGTGAGAGTGCCTGAAGATTATGTGATGTCATCATGCGTTAGGTTTTCCACATTATGTTCCTCTATTGAGGCCGTTTCAACTAAGGAAACAATAATAGGTTACACCTGTTTTACACCAGAAGATAGAAAATGGGGTAGGCATTTGATATCCTTGGGTTGCTCAATATCATAAAAGAGAAGAGCATGACCATTGTGGTGATCTCCATTACGGTCATAGAGGTTGTGGAGAAGGTCATGGTCAGCATCATGTGATATCATTTCCAACACCTAGTGATTCAAACACCGTTCAAGGTGACCTTTTGATTGATTAAATACAAACAAACTCCTTCATATCACATTCTCATGTCCATTCTTTCAAAGTCAATGAAGATTGGCTTCCAGTTTTGATGGATTTTTATTCTCTAGTTGGAGTCTGAAATAACTTGTTTGATGTATGTATTGATAGAGAGGTTGTGTTTCAGAAGCACCGCACTTGGTGAGATTTATTATGCTTACAGATACAACTATATGATTTCATCCTTGAAATGGATCAGTTGTTTTTGTTTTAGGCAATTATAGATTGACTCTAGATGTAGGTGGTGTTCTTTGATGCTGATGGAGATCTTGCAAAGTTTTTTGGAATGCGTGGACCTCGGATGGGTCAGATGCATGTTATGACATTGTCGACCTTGATTAATGAGATAATGCTAAGTTCATCAGAATTTCAATAGTTGGTGTTTCCCATATTCTTAGGATAGTACCCTGACATCTTTCCAAAAGGGGTTATAGCGTTACCCACTTAATGACATGTTATTTTCAAGATCAAGCTTCATCTAGGCTTTTCTCCAATCTCGATGTATCTATATTTTTTGACGCCTTATATGTTGCAAGAGATGAATATAAAACATGATGGTCTACTATAGTTTGGTTTCATTTGTCTGAGTGTGAAATAGTGGGGTGCACTGCTTTTGGTCATCCGGAAAGATAACATCAGTGTGTGGTTGTTTTTTTCTATTATCATATTTTAACAAAGTGATGGTGAAAAAAATTCTATCCTCTTCCATGGATTAATTACTTATTTGATCTACTGAAGTGTTAACATTGGTTCTCAATGAATTATTTGTGGTTATGATATCATTAGATGTGTGTGAAAGATGAGGATATCCTAAATACTTTTTTCCAATTTCATCATGGAAATTATGAGTTCTTAGTGATGTCGTTTTGTGTGATGAAAGATCAAATTATGTTCATGGTGATGATGAATGATGTTTTTCATGAGTTCTTGTATAATTTTATGGAGGTATTCATTGAAAACAAATTCGTGTACTCCTTATTTGAAGAGGATACTGTAAAGCATCTGCGCGAATTTTTTGGTGTTCATCATCGACAGTAGTTGTGTGGGAAGTTTTTGAATGGTGAGTTTTTGGATCAAGAAGCCTATTTGCTGGGCTTGTTGTGTCCCATTATGGAGGATACTGGGATATTTCAATGAATGAAAAAGTTGTGTCTTCGGTCCCACCACGATAGAGGTAGAGGTGCAAAGCATCCATGGTCTCATAGGAAATTACAGGTAGTACATAGATGATGTCTCTCAGTTTTCAACACTTATAAGAACGTTGACTAGATAGCATCTAGTCCTTCTGTGGATTGATCTGTGATAGGATGCTTTTGAGTATATGTTTAGATGTTTCTCAGTGCTTTAATTCATTGTTTTCCAGCAGAAGGAGTTCATTTTGATGTTTTCTATGATTTTTTGTGTCGGTGGTTAGGTAGTGTTTTGATGAACCAAATATTGGTCATTTATTATGGGTACTGTAGATTATGTCCCCATTAAAATAACTTTGGCACCTACAATATCGAGTTGGAATAAGGGATGTTTTCAATGATGTTGTAGAGACATTACCCCAATGGCTTGCATTTTGGGTTTTGCAGTAATCATAATATCCTAAGGTACATTTTCTCAAAGGGAGACATGGACATCATACATTGTTAGTTGATAGAGCTCTTACAAATTTATGTCTTCGAAATTCTGTCTACACCTTGAAAAGATAATGTTATAGCCGATGTACTGAGAATAAATTCGTATAGTAATGTAGTGTGTGAATCAGGTGATTCTTGGAAAGTTATGGAATAAATTTCAGCATTACAAATGGATTTGGGAGAAGTCTGGGGTAGAGGTTGTCTTTTTAATTCAATGGTACATTCATCTATGTTGATGCAGGTTGAAGATTCCCAGTTGTGAGATCTATAGGTGGTGGTCTGCAGAGACCGAGTTGTTTGCGGAGAAGCCACAGATGGTTGGTCCGAGGATGAACAACATAGATTGTTGATTCTATAAAGGATCTGTGTTCATTTTGTGATACATAATTTGGTTCTTAGAGAGTTCCATAGTTCCCACTTAGTGGTTCATCATGGAATGACAATGTTGTACCATGATTTTTGGAGTCAGTTTTTGTAGAGACTAATATCATGACATACATGGAAATTATATTACTTTTGTGAAATACATAATACATAACAAAAACAGACACCAAAGGACCGTAATAATTTACTGTCTTTTGAAACATGGAACATAATCTTATAATCATGGTGACAGATCTTCAACATCCCCCATAATGATCTTCCCCTTTTATTTTATTACCGAAGACATTTCATTATATCCAGGGAATATAAAACATAAAAAGGGTTTCCTCAAATGCTCAGTAAGGGTAATAATGGAGAACATAGAACAATTCATAAACATTTGAATGTAAAAACATGAACATAAAACATCGAAATCATGATTAATGACAGAAATATTCTTAGTACGTAAGGAATAGATCATAAAAGAACATTAATAATGATAAAATAGCAAGGGAAAAAACATGTATTTTTGGAATCCATTATGCACATTTTATGATTTCCATTGTAGCCAAGACATTGTTTTCAAAACTATTATAGTGGATAAAGTCCATTTCTGAACTTAGATTACTTGTCGTTCCAGCCCTATATTACTAAATCATATTCACCTGTCATTCCAACCTTGTCTTTCTCATGAGATATAAATCATTGCCCGAAGCATTTGAGCGAGGTATTGGTCCTACCCATCTCAAAATGAAATCATTCTTTCATGTGCCACAAAATAAGCATAAATAATTCATTATAACTCAAAGAATAATATGGGTTTCATAAAAATCACCCCATCATAACATAATCCATATTTAACAAATAGATATCATTCCATCCTATGAAAAATAAAACCAAGTAAATAATAGAGGAATTATACTTGAAACTTAAAAATACTAAATAATGTCATTTAGAGATTGAAAATAGTTTTGATAAAACACTTGAAATTAATTATTGTGGAATAAATCCTTTCTTCTACAAAATAATTTTATATTATCAAAATTCGATGAAATTTTAAATAAAATATATATTTTTTAAAATAATAATGAAATATTATAGAGGTGTCTTCATGAAAATAAGGCGTCATGAAACCTAAAAAAATCCAATCATGCCATATAAAAAATCATTCTTCTTATACTTTGGTAGGAAAAGTAAAAAAGTATCACTTAATGAAAAAACAAAATATGCCTTTCATAGCATTTACTAAAAGTTAACCAATAGGTGAAATTGTATATAAAAAAATTTAGGAGGATAATATTACAATTTTAAGAAACATGGAAGTGGATGATAAATATGCCCCGTAAATACTTACGAATAAACAATCTCAGATAAGAACGAAATTTGAATAATTATCCCTTACCTTAGGTCCAATTTCTTCCAAACTTGTCTTGGACTCTTGTATAGTGGGTTTAAACATATTGATAACTTGTAACAGAACCATAATAATATTTATGACATCATTTATGATTCACATACAACTTTATATTACTCGTTCATTTTCCGATTTCCCGTTAAAGCAGTGTTTTGGTTAAATCGCTTCATTTGTCGTACGTTTTTTGACTTATAATTATTCATATGATTACTGAGATCATGTCTAATTTCATCCAGAATGTAAAGAATCAATTATATATAATATATTCAGAATATAATATATATATATATATGGAATGAAACACACCGTTCATGGAGACGGTAGGCCGTACGTACTCATGAACACTATTTTTGTTTCAATATTAAATTGAATGGAAGTATGTAAATAACATATATATAAATCCTTTATCATTAATATTTCATATATTTAATGATTATTTATTATATAAATTTTATAGTCATACTTGAATGGTTAACTTGGAGAATGAATCTCATCGCATTGCGGAGATGGTAATCCGTACATACGCATGAGCGATTATATCATTCCCATAATTATTGAATATAATTGGTGTGGATTATATAATATATAAAAACAAGTATGATTTTATAAAAATCATATATAGTTATTATTTCCACAATTATATCCATCCAGTGTATGGTGGTGGTGGAAAAACAGATTACACCATGTCTTGGAGAGGGTAAGTCGTAAGTACGAACGTGCTGTGATTTCAGTTTTCATAGGATGGATATAAGGTGAAATGTGCAGTTTCATATTTTTAATTACATATTAGTATATTAGTGATATTTATTTTATTACTTTATATGGAAATAACTAATTAAGAGGAAGTATATGAAGAATGAAACTTGAAAAAAATGGTAGAAATGATTACCTCTTCCTCGACGTGCCTCTTTTAATCTTTATCTTAGGGAACTAGAGTTGGTCTTTTGAGAAGACAGGAACCTCCATAATGTTACTAGGGATGTTTAGAAGAGTAATTGGAAGGGTTAGGAAAAGCTTTAAGTCTCAAAATAGTTTGATGAGGAGAGGGATGAGGTGCCATATTATAAGAGAATGAAGGGGCAGTTTTGGAAACCTCGAAAATATTAATTAATAATAATTTCAAAACCCAATTAAAAACCTCAAAAAATCACTTTATTAGAATATGATACAAGATAGGGTTGTAATCTCATCAACCAATAAAATTTAGACATTTTTTCTGTTTATTGTAAACCTTATCATTTTGATTTATTCCTATTTAATCTATTTAATTTTATCATTTGGTAATAACATTCTAATTTTTTAATTGTTATAAATTCTTACTTATGCATTGTGAATTTTACATAATTAGATAAATTGTTATATTTTAGACCCTATAAATTTAAATTTTTAAATTTTAAATATTTTTGTGTTTTTAATCAATTTAATAATATGTTATTTTTAAAAAATTTCAATAGTGTCAATTTTGACACTATTATATATTTTAATTTAAATAAAATCCACACAGAAGAAATAATCGAAAAAAAATATTTAATATATTACTTACATGTCAAATTCATCTAAAAATTTCACGGAGAATATTAATTTGTTCATATAATATTTATTAAAATATTTTTGACACCATTTATTTGATAATTCTTTGAATAAAGTAATTACTCCAACATTTTTGTATAATAATTTAATATACTAATTTTTTGCATAAAAATTAATAATAAAATACTATGATGAAATAAATATATCATATTGCATATGGATACATTTACTGGAATTTATCATCTTAAAATCAAAACAATTAAATTGTTATATTTATTAAATTATGAAGGTGACAACTTTGACATCATTTAAAATAAAATAATAAAAGCGTCATATTTGCTTTTATAAGGCTCCAAATGGTAAAATATTATACTATTGGATTCTTATGGTTTACATGTACACATCCAATAAGTTTTGGTCAGATGTTGGTGCCTTTTCTTAGCATTATTAGCTCAATAGAATCTATATTATTGAATTTTCACTTAATAAATAATTTCTGCATCATTAATGTATAAGCTATAAAGGTAATTATGTATTTATTAAAAATTACAAATAAATTTCCATAATAATGAAAAAAATTTGAGCATTATAATTAATATTTATAGTTGAATTTAAATTCTATATACCGTTATATTAGAAATACATTTATTATTAACGTTTGAGTGAGACATATTTCATTTTCCATTATATAAAATAATATAATGATCTTAATCGCATCTCTGTGGGTTCTAATTGATTCTATTTGGACCCAAGTATGTTTTAGAGAGAAATATAATCAATTAATGATATCAAGACAAGTGTGACTATAATTTTATAATATTATTTTTACCCTTGATTACATTAATTACCTTTAACTGTGGTAAATAAAATTTACAATAGTTACTATTCATAATGACCAAAAAATAAAAAGTAACCTATTAAAAATGTCAAAAATTTATACAACATAAATTCTATATCCTGATTCAGAATAAGAAGTTTACTTTGTCAAATTTAACTTATAAACATGTCAAAAATTTTATTTAAAATGGTTGCACTATAAAAATATGGCAAAACTGCTTTTTTTAAAAATACCTCCATTATATGAAAAATTGATTTTCTCACATAAAATTTTCTATAAAATGTTTTAGATTAATAATAATGTTATAAAATTAAAAATTTGGTTGATAATATTCATAATTGCTAGTTCATTATTATATTATAATATATCATTGTTTAGGGAAACTCGTATTGCGTAAAACACACGCTATTGAGGAAGGTCTCTCTTGCATGCAACACAATCCCAGAATAGTGTTTGTGTATTCTACATTATACTAAGGTGTTACATATAGAGAAATATAATATTGGTTTATCATACAACAAAAGACATCAAATAAATTAAAAATATTGTTTCTCATAAAATCTCAGGGAGTTACATTCTACCCCTCCTAAATTGAATTTCTCTCTCGAAATTCGTTGGGGTTATAAATGGTTTACTACATGACAGTTTCTTTCTTAGAAACCCACATCGTAAAAAGGTGTACTAAGACTTAATTTTAAAAATTAAAGTATGAAATATAATGGTTACCCAAATTAACTCATTACTGTGTTTCTACATAGGATAACATAGGTGAAATCATGGATATGGAAGAGAAATCAAATCACCATGTTCTGAGGGTGAGTGGTAGTGATCATGGCTATAAAAATGCCAAAAATCAAAAAATACATAAATTTGTGATGATATAAGGTACCATCTAATTAATTTGATATGAGGGTACTAAGACAACATTTTTGGTTTTCAAGATCATTTCCCTAAAGTTGATGGATTTTTTCATATGGATAAATACTTACCTAATTTTAGTGTAATATCATTGTTGGTCATTCCATGAAAATTTCCACTTCATCTCATATGTAAAGAATTGACATTGAATTATTCATTCATGATGTTTTATCAAATCATGTGATAGAATGATAGGTCCTTCCATCTGTCTCTATCACAAAATGGTTAACACATTATATTAAATATTCAAAAGTCCATCTATGATGAAGTTAATCATATATGGTTACTAAAATGGACTTATACTTCAACTATCATACATATTAATAAAATATAACTACTTTATACTGTCCATGGAATTCCAATAGGCCAGTGTTAGGTGATAAAGGCCAGTCGCACTTCGGTTGTGGGTTTGATTCCCGCACCCCTGTCCAACGCGACGGGTTCTCGCCCATCCTTCTTGGTGTCCTTTTTCTAAAACTAAACTATTATAACATTCTAGAAAAATGATTTATCCTTAAAAAATAATATCTAATGTAAAACAAAATCCATTCCAATCTTTAGGTTTATCTAAAATACATCTGTCCAATCGCATATTATAATGAAAATGATTACTAGAGAGGATATCTACCAAACATGTGAAGACCATCATTTATCCCATGTATATCTTATGATATATCTTGTTGTTTTCATTCCAATCATGTTAACTCCTTAATAATGTATTATATTAGAACACTAATTACAATATAATCGTTGTGAAAACATATATTCTGTCAAAAGTTAATACTTTCCACATACCAAAAATCCCAAAATTTCTATATACTCAAAACATTATATCACTTTGTCCTTATATCAGTCATGAGCTCCTTAATACTATCAATAATTTCATTCTCTCCTTGTCCCTTCATTATGTGAATAATAAGTGCTTTCTAAAAATATTTCAATAAATTTTCATGGTAACTAGTACCATATAATTATTGAAAACCACAACAAACCAATATAGAGATATTACAATATTCAACTATACTATAAATGAGATTCCACAACCCTATTTTGGAATACCGTTACATAAACACTTTATCATTTTACCACATCGTTGTCATATTCAACATCACCAATAGTGATCACTTGTGACTTACCTTTGTCCTTTTCCTTAATAGGTAGTTGATGTCGATCATTATTAACCCTTGGATTAGGGCATTGGTTGGCATAATTCCCCATTTCCTAGCACTTGTAGCATTGATGTGTTGGTGGTACATTCTCTGTAGTCTTTTATCCATTCACATCATTAGCTACATTATTTTCATTACATCAGCACTCAGTTGTTCGATGACCTTATTTTCAACACATAAAATATTTTCTAGTCCCATTAAGACAATCTCCAGCATGATTTTTCCACACATTGAGCATAACGAAACATGTGTCTTATTTTCTCCATAGTTTTGAGATTTTTCCTTGAACTACATCTTTCATTTCATGTCAAAACCATTAGATGGATATGTAACACCAACCTATTTTTCATCCTTGATAGAAAAATGCAAAATCTCATAATAGCTACTGAATTCTCTTATATCTAATGCTTTTCTAAGACATGGTTTTAATCCATTGAAGAATCGATCAACATTACTATCTTATTGGATGATAAATACAAATGCATACATTGCAAGCCTTGTAAAATTCACTTCGTATATACCAACATATTAATCATCCTTTTGATTAAGATCATGGAACTCCTTTTCTATCTTCATTCAAAGATTACAGGGAATGTACATATTGAAAAACAATTTCATGAACTTATCCCATTCCATGGATTCAATTTCATCTTCGAGCCTCGTATTGTTAATTAGAGTCCACCACAGGTCTACTTCACCTTCTAAACGGTAAATATCCAGAATGGATTTTTCATGTTCCAAATAGGGATGTATGGAAAATATCTTATCAATTTTACTAATCCATTGTTCTGCAATAACTGGATCAGAAGACCCATTGAATGAAGGTGGATGTTGCCTCATGAAGGACTTAATAGAATATTGTTCCCTTCTCTGCTCATTTGGAAGTCCAGAATGATTCATAGCTTCTGTAAGTATAGAAATAATATTTTTCATACCATCTCCCATAAAATTTGTTTTTTCAGGAGTAAAATCATTACATTTTCCATTAAATTGATCAACATAGTTCCTTCAGGTTCCAGCCCTCGCCTAAAACACAAAAATAATATTGTGAGAGGCAAAAATCATTCTAGGAAAAAACATAATAAAGGGGGAGTACCTTCAATATCTAACATCTTTGGTATAATTATATGATCGTTACCATAATTATAGGGCTATAAGATATACATATAAGTATCCTTAGGGACATCCATAGACATAAGTTGGATATATCTATATGGATCTCACAAAAGCTTTTGCGCATCCTAGATTCCAAAGGTTAACTAAAACTTTCCTCTAATGCTAATTGTAGCAGTCTGGAATTATTTATAGTGGACTATAATTGATAAATAACAGAGCACTCAATGTTAGGCTACACCCCCTGGGTGGGACACACCATCATCCCCATTGACATCCATTTCCTCAAGAAGACCTTTGGCGGAGAGCCATGCTTCGTCTAATGCTCACACGTGAGAGTTCCCAGGGATCATATTCATTCCCACCTACTTTCCTCTGATTCCTACAATAAAGACCCATATCGTGACATACATAGACATTAAATTACACTTTTTGATTAATTAATACATAACAAAAATAGAAAACCTAGGACCATAATAGTTTAGTGTCGTTGGAAACTCTGAATGTAAAATTTTAATCATGGTGAAAGATCTTCAACATCTACCATAAAGATCTTCTCCTTTTGTATTCTTACAAAAATCCTTTCTTTTTATCATGGGGAAAATAAAACATACAAATTGTGCACTAAAATTCTTAGTATGGGTAGAAATAGAGGACATAAAATAATACGTAATCATTTGAAAGTAAAAACAAGAACATAAAACATCAAAATAATGAGTGATGACATAAATCATTAGAGTACATAAGTCATAGATCATAAAATAAAATTATTAATGTTAAAATTTAATTGGAATTAAACATGTAATTGTGGAATCCATTAAGAACATGTTATAATTACCATTATAGCCATGGCATTGTTTCCAAAACCATTATAATGGATAAAGTCCATTAATGAACCGGGATTACTTGTCGTTCCAACCCTGTATTACTGAACCAGATTCACTTGTTGATCCAGCCATGTCTATATCATGATATATAAATCATTACCCAATGAATTGGATGGTGATATATGTCTCACCCATCTCATAATGAAATCATTCTTTCATGTGCCACAAAATAAATAGAAATCATTCATCAAAACCCAAAGGATAATATGGGTTTCTTAAACAACATCACATCACAACATAATCCATATAAAACTAATGGATATCATTTCATCCTAAGAATAATAAAACCATGTAAATAATAGATACATTATATTTGAAACATAAAAATACTATATAAAGTCATTATTAGATAGAAAATAGTTTTGATGAAACACTTCAAATGAATTATTCAGGAAAATATCCTTTCTTTTTGAAAATAATTTTCTTTTCACAAAATTCCATGCAATTTTAAAAGAAAATGATTTTTTTGAAAATAATAATCAAATATGGAAGATGATTAGTCCTGAAAATAAGGCGTTATGAAACCAAAAAAAATCCATTCATGCCGTATAAAAAACAATCTTCTTGTACTTTTTCCGGAAAAGTCAAAAAGTATCTCTTAATGAAATCAATAAAATATTCATTTCATAACATTTATTAAAAATTCCCCAATAGTTAAAATTGCATATAAATTTTTTTTGGAGGATAGTATTACATATTGTGGAAACATGGATGTGGATGATAAATATTCCCCAGTAAATACTTATGAATAAACCATCTCGAATAAGAAAGAGATTGGAATAATTATCCCTTACCTTAGGTCCAATTTCTTCCATACGTGTCCAAGAATCTTGTATAGTGGGTTTAACCATATTATTAACTTTTAACAAAACCATAATAATATTTATGATATCATATCTAATTCACTTATGACTTTATATTACTTGTTCATTTGTTAATTCCTTGTAAAATCCATGTTTTGTGTAAAATCGTTTCATTTGTCATACATGTTTTGACATGTAATTATTCATATGATTACATAGATTATGATTACATAAGTCCAGAATGTAAAACATGATTCATATATAATATATTCATATATATATATATATATATATATAAGATCAATATATAAAATGAAATACACGGTTCATGGAGACAGTAGGTCATACGTACACTTGAACAATGTTTTATTTTCCGTATTAAATTAAATAGAAGTATGTAAATAACATATACCTAAATCCATTATCATTATTATGTAATATATTTCATGATTATTTATTATATATAATTTATATTCATTCATGAATGGTTAACTTGGATAATGAATCTCATCGCGTCGTGGAGATAGTAATCCGTACGTACGCACGAGTGATGATATCGTTCCCATAATTATGGAATGGAATTGGAGTGGATGATATAATATCTCTGAATCAGTATGATGTAATAATAATCATATATGGTTATTATTCCCACAATTATATCCATCACGGTATGGTGGTGGTGGAAAAACATATTACACCACGGTGTGGAGATGGTAAGCCGTATGTACGCACACACTGTGATTTCATTTTACGTAGGATGGATATAAGGTGAAATAGGGTTTCATCATATTTATAATAACATATAAGTATATTAGTTATTCTGATATTATTACTTTGTAATTAAACAACTTAATAATAGGAAGTAGAAGAAGAATGAAACTTGAAAGAATCGGTAGAAGTGATTACATATTCCTCAACATGCCTCTTTTAACTTCCTCTTAGGTAAATAGAGTTGGTATTTTGATATGAAAAGAACCCCCAGAATGTGACTGGGGAAGTTGAGAAGTGTAATGGCCTGGGGATGGCCATTATTTAAGGCTCAAAATTGGGTGTAGAGGAGAGGGACGAGGTTCCCTTTTATAAGAGAAAAGAGAGGCTCTTTTGGAAACTTCAAAAAATATTAATTAATAATAATATCAAACACCACATAAAACCCTCCAAAAAACACTAAATTATATAATGATATGATATAGGGTTGCAATATCATCAACTAATAAAATTTATACATGTTTTATTTTTATTTTATACCTCATCATTTTGATTTATCCTTATTTAATCTATTTGATTTTATTAGCTGTAATAATATTAATCTTTTTAAATTGTTATAAATACCATCATATGGGTTGTTAATTTTACATAATTAGAAAAATAATTAAATTTTAGCAAATATAATTTTTAATTTCTAATATTCAAATATTTTTGTGCATTTTAAATAGTTTAATAATGTGTTATTTTTACAAAATATAAATAGTGTCAATTTTGACATTATTTGATTATTTGATTTTAAATAGAATCCACACAGAAGATATATTTAAAAAAAACTATTTAATATATTCCTAACATGTCATATTCATCATAAATATTCATGTAGAGTATTATTTTGTTTATATTGTATTTAGTTTAATATTTTTGAAACCACTTATTTGATATTTCTCTTAATAATGTATTTACTACAACATTTTTTATATAATTATTTAATACACATATTTGTTTCATAAAAATTTAAAATAAAATACTATGATGCATAAAAATCTAATATCGTCCATAATAACAATTTTACTCAAATTTATCATTTTAAATCACAACATTTAAACTATTATATTTATTAAAGAATGAAGGTTACAACTTTGACATCATTTAAAATAAAATAATATAAGTGCCATAATCACCTTTATAAGGATATTGAAGGTTAAAAATTATACCATTAGATGATTATGGTTTACATTTAGACGACCAATAAGTTTTTGTCAGATTTTTGTGCCTTTTATGAGCATTATTATTTTAGAAAACATTATTATTGATTCTTCACTTAATAAATAATTTCTGCATCATTAATGTATAAGCTATTAATGTAATTATATATTTATTAAAAATTAAAAATAAATTTCCAGAATAATTAATAACATTCTATATTTCAAATTAGTATTTATAATCCAATTTATATTATATATAACCTTTAAAAATACATTAATTATTAATGTTTGAGTGATACATATTTTATGATCCATTAAATAAAATAAATTAAAGGTCTTAATCACATCCATGTGGGTTCCAATAGATTCTATTTAGACCCCTGTATGTTTTATCGAGAAATATAATCAACTAATTATATCCAAAAATGTTAGTGTAATATTATTATATTAGTTTTACCATTAATTACATGATTTACCTTTAACTATGATAAATAAAATTTACTATATTTACTATTCATAATGCACAAAAATAAAAAGTATCATAATGAAATAATTTGGACCTATTGAATCTAGATATGGAATCCTTTTTTTCAAATTCAATACATAGAAGTTGTAGTTTTTAATTTAAAATTAATCCCCCTATTGAGGAAATTATTTTTTAATGTTAAAACATTACAAAAGATTGAAATGTTATTACCAATGAATTCGATGTAAAAATAATGATAATTACTTATATAATACTGTATAGTAAAAATATATTCAATTTATACTTTAAAACCATTCATTATTAAAATTTATACATATAGATTATCTCGATGAAATGATGTTCTTTTAAGTAAAATTTAGCGTATATTCACTATTCATCAAAATATGAATGTTATCTAAATAATGTCAATGATTTATCCAGTGTAAATTTTTTATACTGATTCAAAAGATGAAGTTTACTTTGTCAAATTGAACTTATAAAAATTTCATAAATTTTATTTTAAATTGATGCGCTATAAAAATACGGCAAAAATGCATTTTTTTAAAATTACATCCTTTATATGAAAAATTGAATTTTTTCTCATACCATGTTCTAGAATATGTGTTAGATGAATTATAATTTTATAAAATTCAATATTTGGTCTATAATATTCATAGTTCATAATAATATTATAATATATCATTGTTTAGTGAAACTCGGTATTGCATACAACACACACTATTGAGAATGGTCGCTCTTGTGTGCAACACAAGCCACAAATAGTGTTTTCGTATACTGTATATTAATATGGTGTTTTGTATAGCTCATACTAATCATGGTGTTGTGTACAACACAAGATATCAAAGAAATTATAAATATTATTTCTCATAAAATCTCGGGGTGTGACAGTTTTAGTGGACTGGGATGAAGTATACAACTGCCTTGATGGGCGAAACTTTTTGCTTCTTCAAGACTGTCTGTGGTGTTCATCTAGGGGACCACATGTCCCCATTCCACTTTGTTCTCGCCCAGGATGAGCTTTCAAGAAATTTGAAATGTTGGATGGATACATTCCTTATGCATCCCTTCTACGGAAGGAATAGTGTTACCATCACCCATCTTATGTTTTCCGATGATATCCTAATCTGTATCAATGGTAGGAAAAGGTCATTGAAGGCTCTCATGGATTCATTAACCACCTACAACAGATGGAGTGGGCAGAGTGTCAACCCATCTAAAAGCCATTTCTTCACTTCTGAAAAATGCCCGGTTTCAAGGTACAAGGAGTTCCAAAAGATCCTGGGTTGTTGTAGGATTTCGTCTCCCATTTCTTACCTTGGGGTTCCGATCTCCTGTGTTCGCATTAAAAAGGTGAATTTCTCTATGATCCTTGTTCGCATTCTAGGCAGAATCAACAACTGGAAGAATAAGCTACTCTCCTTCGGTGGACGGATCACGTTGATCAACAGTGTCCTCACGTCCATCCCCATGTACGTCTTCTCGGTGATCCATCCTCCAAAGGGTACTGTGGAGAGGATGTAACTTATCCTTAATTATTTCCTGTGGGACGCGAAGGTGGAGGAAAGATTCCACTGGGCTTCTTGGAAGCGTCTGTCCAGACCAGTGGAGGCAGGAGGAATTGGCCTCCGTGATATCCAAGGTACGCTTCAAAGTCTTCAGGCTCGACTCGCTTGGGAAGTTATTATCGGGGATTCGCTGTGGGTGAAGTTTTTTAAAGCACGCTACCAGGGGATTGAAGCAATAGGCCTCTACAGTTCCAAGAGGCTGGAAAGGTGCATGTTCTCCTTCATTGACACGCTATCAGGTCATGCGAGGTGGATCATCGGTGCTGGGAATATCAGTTTTTGGGATACCAGTTGGCCGGGGGAGCCTTGCGATTCCTCGACTGCCCCTTTCCGGATATCAACTTCAGTAGTGCAAGTAAGGAGTCTGTCATGATCAATACCTCTTTGAATGCTAATCAGATGTCTGTTTTCGAGAATATTGTCATGAGTGAGGAATCTGATAGATATTGCTTCTCGACCACAAGATCAGGAAGGTTTACCTCGCAAGGCTTCAAGAGTATCGTTCAGAAAGGTAGCAACACCATTGCTTTGGCTCCAGCACTTTGGTTCAATGATATCCCCATTAGAAAGAACTTTTTACTATGGAGGATCAGAAACATGGCGTTACCTACGGAGGACAGCATCCAACGTCGTGGAGTTGCTTTGGCCTCTAGGTGTTTCTGTTGCACTAATCACACGTGCGAATCGGCGAAACACATGTTCTTTCAAAGTCAGTGGGCACTTCATCCTGTTCACGTATAATCCATGCAGATTAGTTAGAGAGTATTCAATACAGGAATACATGGAGTGCTGGTTTTCTGGCTCGGGGTCTTCTGGCCAGGAGCAGACGGTTAGAATGATCATCATTGTGGCCTTGTGTTGGGTACCTTGGGAGGCTCACAACCAGGTTCAGAGGGGTGAAAGTCATTCGTTGATATTCCTATAGGCTAGCCTCAAGTCCCTCATCATTGAGACTTCTTCTTAGGTCAATGGTGGTTCGACCTCAACTGTGGTTAATAATCTGCTTAATCGTCCCAGTTTTCTGAGAAAGGGGACTGGTCAGTGGGTTATGTGGCGCCCGCCGGTCATGGAACTCTAACTCAATGTTGATGGATCATGCATGGGGGGATCATGAGGGGGGAGGTGTGCTGTAAGATTCCTCATGCTCGGTTTTCATCGCCTTTAGTGCCTTTTATGGGCCAGGAAATTCTATGAGTGCGGAGGACCATGCACTGGCTTCAGGTCTGTCGGTGTGTAGAAGGAGGAAGTTGACAGCGTCCGAAATAGAGATGGACTCATATACTCTTGAGAAGATCATGAAAGGGACGAGTGGAGTTCCTTGGGAGATCACTTACATTATCAAAAGGTGCATGATCGGAACCTCACATGAGAAACTTATCCATCACAGTTGGAGGGAGTCTAATTTCGGAGCGGATTCCCTTGCTCGCTTGGGTAGGCAGGACGAGCCTCTCATCATTTATGACTCTATCCTTTCCCTTACTCTAGAATTTGCCACTTTTTTGCTGGGGGATGCTCTAGGGCTCCACCATTTCTGACCCCTTTGAGGAGTCTTGCATCCCTTGTACTTTTATTTTTGAACAAAAAAAAATAAACTACTACTACTACCATGAACTCAAGGATTATATTATCATATATGGGTTGTAGTGGATCATTTAGAGAAATCGTCTCACATCACTGCAATAAAGTAATCTAAATTAGTGGAGGGGGTTCGAGGAAATATATAGAGGTGGTGGTGAGACTCCATGAATTCCCAAAGACAATCATTTTTTAATGAGATCATTGTTTTACCTTCAGGGTTTTGACAGGTCTACAACATTCTATTAGTTCCCAGTTATGACATTACACTAGTTTTCATCCAATTATGGACAACCAAACAGAATAGACCATCCGAACATTGGAATACATGTTCTTCTCTTCTTTCCATGATTTTATATGTCCGTCGATGAGGAACCTACCTTTGGTATAATAATCTTTAAAAATTGTTTCCACTCCACCATCAGTATTGCACCATTTGAAGCCTTGTAAGGATGACCTTACCACTCTCTATTGTGTTGGACTAGGGTCCGAGAGTCAGTAATTCTTGGGCTGGATCTAGTACTAAACATTATATAGATGGTTCATCTTCCTTAGGAGAGGATAAATGTATGATTGGAAATTCATAATTCTTATGCTGGTGATTGGAGGAGACCTTTAAAGTTTGACATTTGTGATCAAGTTTTTTTTAATGTAACTCCCGATATTGGGTAACATGTGCTTGGTCGTGAATGTATGATTTCACGCCAATTTGTTGGGCCTTTTGAGTTGTTGGATCATCTTGGTGTCATGTCATATCAGGTAGCACTACTCCCTTGCAGATCAGTGGTAGCTTATTAGATAACTTCATGATGAATCTCACACAATATATTAGTATGAAAGCAATGTTAACGATGATTTGACCATCGAGTAGTGGCCTATAAGGTTCCAGAACTGCGGGAATAAGGTGTTGAACAACAATGATACCCCCTTAATTCATGTATTATGGTTGCATGCTTGAATGGAGTAGTGTACCTAGGATCATGAGTCATTGATACATGATCTGTATCCTAAGATGTTGGATTCTTAGATATTATCTTGTACATTGATCCTTTGGTGGTTGTAGATCCTTTGTATTTAGAAAACTCTTTCTCTTTTTTATCATTGCATAATTCTCTCTTTTTAGAGTTATCTCTCTTGAGATAGTGTTTATGATATAGATGTGATTTGAATTTTGTTTCATGTTGTTCCTTTTATGATGCGATTGAACTCATGTGGGGGAGACAACCTTGAGAGATATCTCATAGGATGGTTTCTTAGATACTTTTCTTCTAATTCATCTCATGTTTGGTTTTGGTTTCTCAATGATGATAATGTTTTGATAGGTTTCATATGTAATGTCTATGGCCGCTCTGGTCCATCCTTTTGTTGAAACGTAGTGTTTTAGGAGTTCTAGGAGGTCAATGATAAATATTTCAACACATTTATAAAATATATATATTCTCAAATTGTATTTCTAGGATGGTATATCATTCCAATGTTATCTCATTCCAATGTTATCTCTTTCCTATCATAGTTTGTTCCACCGGTTGCTCATCCAATGGTGACTCATCCAACGTTGAATCGTTACAAAGTGACTCATCCAATGGTTACTCATCAAATAATGAATCGTCCAATAGAGTCATGTACAATGTTGTCTCATCCAATGGTAACTCATATAATATAATCTCATCCAACAACAACTCATCCGATGGTGAATCTTCCAATAGCTACTCATCATACAATGGCTCACCCAATGGGGACCCGTGAACAATGTTTCCATCTTCTAATAATATTCCCCCTATGAAATTATCCTTGAAGTAAAATGATTTATAATACAATTTTCAAAGATTAATGGCTGATTGAAATCCCAAAAATTCAATATAATTTTTCCCAAATGGACATAGAGCCTTTAATCTATTTACATGCATGAGCTAGAATATATCTGCCTTTAATGGAAAATCTAAACTTTATCAAAAAATGTTGATCAGTAAGATTTTCAAAAGCAATGATATATATTCTTCCCAAGTACTTAATTTTGTTTTTTTTCATTGGAACATGATTACAAAATATTTTCCTCCAATAGGATTTATGGGATTAACATATAATCCTTGAATCGTCTCGCCACTGAGTTTTCATTGGGAATGCACACCCCAAGTTTCGGTTCAACCACAAATTGTGGATTAGTCATCAATATAAGGTATTTTCTGCCATCATTCTTTTTGTATCCTTAAATTTTCCCTCTAGTTAACTTTTCCATGTTATGTCATGAGATCTACATGTTTATATTGGACCATTATTAGTTGTATGTTGGTGCTGTGGTTTTGCGGTGTCCTCAGGTGGATGCAGTTTTGTGGGAGAGGTGATCAGGATATTTTGTGTTGGTTGTTCTCATGTAAAGAATGTTATAAAACCTTTTAGGTAGGGTAATCATGAAATCTATACTTTTTAAAGGTATTTAGAGTGTTAGAAGGTTTTATCCCAATGGATAATAATGAATGTAAAATTATAAAATTTTGATATAGATTAAAGAATTTGTATCAATTTCATAGATGTGTTATTGCCTCTTAATTTTCTGGATAGTGTGATATATATGGTTTTCTTGTTTGAGAAGACATTCCTGATGGAAATTGGGAATGAATGTAAATTCAGGTTTAATTGTATATTAATTGTCCAAATATAAAGAGACATTTTTATGAATCTGGTTTTTTAGTTGTAATTTAATGATAATAAAATTGGATTATAAATCAAGTTTAATTTAATTGGTTGATAAATCTAAATAATATTGATGCACATTTATTAAATGAATTTCAATTTGATTTTTAATGATTTTTTGTAGTTTGAGATAGCAAGTTCTTTATGTTTCCAATAGTTTGAATATGTGATGATTAATCAGCTAATTCAATATAGAATAATGAACCACGAGTTTGATAAATATAATTACTTATTGGGTTTTAGTTACACGATACCTTGTAAAGGACATGCACCTTATGCTTTTGTGTTGTGAGTGCTCACTATGTGTGAAGGATGAATGCCTTTTTAGGGCCTATAACCAAAATGCTATGTTGTTTGTTTCCTAGTTCTAGTGTTGTGGTGCAAGCTTGGATTAGTGAGGATTTTAGGGTTTTTATGGTATATATGGTAAGGGATGAAATGTGTTTGTGGTAGATAATGACACTTATTATGGATATATTCATTGGTTTGTGCATGTCTATGTCAGGGACGACACAAGTGATAATGGGATAGTTTCAAGTAGGGCATACCTATCGATATGAAAGAGGTTTCAATAGAACATGTTGTTTTTTATCTATTTTAACTTCCTCATAGCATGATGAAGAATGTATTTCTTACCCACCATCAATAAGAGGAGAATACATGCAAGGTATTCGACATGCATTATGTGTTTATATTCTGGAGGATTGATAGGGGATATACTCCTACTATAGGTGAAAACACATGAATGAGAGTTCATCTACTCACCGTGTTGATCGCATTTTCATGGTAGTTTAAGATGTTTTAAAAGAATACCCAGAATTATGGAAAAGTGATAATGCTGTTAATAAATGATTGAATAAATGATATTGAATCCATTGGGTAGAGTTTGCTGGGATAGAATTCTTAGGTTATAATTTTGAGGAACCCTCCACTCAGTTTGGTTATGCCTGTAGGGAATGGAACATTAGTATGATGTTGTTGTTATCTAATATGGAAATTTCAATGTATAATTAATGGTTAAATAATTAATTAACACTAATTTCAAATGCTTAAAAGGCAAAAACAATTTAATAAATCACATCAAATTGTTTTGTGTATATTGGATATCTAGTATATGAAGTGGAAGTCGAGTGTATGAGAGATAATAGTTGCAGTTGAGTATGAGAATTGGTTTTCACCATAGTGTGTTTTTCATCTATGTTATACCATGTACTTTTTTTGTTTATATATGCTACTCCATCCTGTCATTTTGGGAACCAGACACCATGAAGATTCCAAGCCCTAGGGTGGGTGTTTTACCAAACATTCTTGTTAGAGGATGAATGAATGACTTCTACCATTGTCCTCACTAACATATCCTGGTAGTTATTTGTACTGGTTCACACAATGGTTATTTTTCACCATATATGTGTGTAGAGGGATATAATGGATTTTCGTTGTTTCATACACATATTTTCTGGATGTAGTATCATTATGACCACTACATGCATAACATCAATAGGTTGTGATGGATTGAGTATCCTTACTTAGCGTATGGGATGTAAAGGCTTGAGGATTAATGCATGATGTATGATACACATTATGATGGCAATGGTGGCTCCCAGAAACTACCTGGATACTTTTGGCCATGTCGCTGGTGTAGTTCTTTCCATAGGTGTCTGTGGGGAATAAATTGTGTTGCACAAGGTGCATGTTGTGGTGCTCTCCCAAGTGTCTTCAGGGTAGCTTTTTTGTATAGAGATTCCCATGACATGCAATATTGGTAAATCATAGAGAACTTGTTGGGAAGAGATATTAGAAAACACTTGAATTTCATTATTATATTACATACTATTGTATGTGATACTTGGTGGGAGTATACATGATGGGTTTTGGAACATAGTATACCTATTTTGGTGATGAGTTAGTTTCACTTATTGTTCACATTTATTTACTATGACTTCATTATATTTTCACAAGAGGCTCCGTGAAGGATCCTTCTGGGTATAATGTTATACTCACCCTATATTATACAAATCATTATTTAGGTAAAATAGATTTGGATATAGATCAGTGTAGTTACTACTAGCTTGGTTTTTTAGGAACATTTTGGGATTCATGCTCGCTGTCATTGTTCATTATTTTGTGACTGATAGTTTCCCCCTTTCATTTGTAGTCATTTTTTATCACACTAAATAATGGTACCTGTTATTTATTTTATATTGTAGTTTGAGGAAGAGTTGGTTAGTTTTTATCTTATATCTATCTTCTCCACGTGTTCACTAATATGGTAATGTCGATCATTTGTGTGTTCTATAAAACATCGGTTATAGTCTTCGACCCAATGCCTACTGATGGAGGGACTCTGGGGGACTGATCGCGTTGTTGAGCGCGACAAATTAGTTGTTTATTTTTAACCAGAATTTCTGCAGTATAGCAGCAACCCTAGGTCGTCTCTCGACGGAGTCATAGATCACTAATTTAAAAAGAAGGTTATAATTATGTTAACTAAATTGAAATTAAGTTAAGTGGTTATGGGTTCTTAAATTTTTTAAATAGCAATTGAAACACTATACTACTAAGTGAGAGAAACTGGTTGGAGAAAACGTGATCAACCCGGGTAAGTGTCCCTTGATGCTCAATCCATCATTTCTCTCAAGGGAATGGGAAGGATCATTGATTCCTTGATTTTATACCCACTGAAACAAGTAGTGTGTGAGTTCTTATTAGGTTACCACCTAGAATTTGATCGATCAATGTTGTTGATTATTGGCGACCGCTCATAATCAATAAAACTATGTCGATGTTAGAACCGAACTCAATCAAGGCATCACATCAACAACGTGATGATATGTACAGATTTAGGTCTTTATCAAAATCGATCTCAGTACAAAAACATGAATATACATGGGTTAAAACTTCTTGATGTCATCAAACAAGGTGATTCAAAAGAAAACTAATGAAAGAGAAGAGGTGAGAAAAGTGGCAAACACACCCAAATCATCACCAGATCCAGGTTATGCATGGAAGCACGAGGATTATTGTTCCTTTGATTTATATTTAATCATACAAGAATAAACACAAATTCATAATGTAAAAATTAAGAACAATAGACAACAAACCTGGAAATTAAATCACCTTACGATGATTTCAAATGTAGAACTCGGGATTACAACAATGGACACCCCCCAAGTTGATCACTATGAAACTTAGATGTATATGAGGGAGAAGGGAACTAAAATAAAAACAAGAAGCTCTCTAATTAGACTATACTTTACCCCTATTCGTGCCACACGAGATAATGTGGGTGAGAGGTGTTTATATGGACATACACATCACACTTTCCACAAAATAAGTCAAGTGCCTAAGAGACTAGGTCACTATTCAGGGTAGACTTTTTACTCCTTCATTATCTGGATTGTTGAATGATCAAACGCGTTAAAATGACATTAAATTCTCTAGAGATGTGGGAAATCAAGTTATCTGTCGATTGGAGGTGCATGAAGCACCATTGGATCTCCGAGGCCCGAGTTATGGCCCAAATACAGAAGGGTCATCAAATCTGGCTCTCCCAGAATTGTTTCACATTGTGTGGCATATTATAGGCCTTTAAATGGGAGAATTGGGCTCCATGGTCTTCTATAGAAATGTACCACACACAATGTTACATTAATACACCAATTTGTAGCCCAATTTAATGCACTGAGCATCCAAATTTTATATTTATATCCACAAAAATACTTGGGCCCTTGCGCAGTTTGGCCCGTTTTCCTTGATTTCCATCGTGGGCTCTCCAAATCAACACCTCCTATAATATAAACAATTAAACAATAAGATTTCCCTATTAAATAGTAATAATCATTATCTCATTGAATCAAAAAGTATGTTCAATTTATTATTATATTTGAAAATATTCATTATAAAACTTTTTTAAAACAGCGGTGTAAGGGTGGAAAAAAACATTTAATCGTGGTACGATCACACCCCCACACCTAAACATTTGAACTCCTGGGAAAATTCACATATCCCAATAAAATATTTCATATATAAATATTTCCAACATCATGAAGATTTATCATTTGAATAAATTTTATTTAAAGTAAAGTGATCAATGCACGAACCACATCAAGGAGTTCATCGTAATGAAAATAGAAAAAGATGTCTCATAAATGATATCATAGAAAAAATCCAAAAGATTCATGATACCAAATTGAGAAAGGAATTCAATATTCAACAATTACACTAACTCTCCACGTCTGTGTGTAAAAACCATTCCATGCTATTCTTTCCACTTTTTTCCAAATAAATATAGGGTTTTTAACATTATTCAGCTTTCAATGATTTTTCACCGAACCTTTCCTGCAACCTTTGCAATTATATTTCAAGACACACTCACAAAAGCATTCCCAGAAGTCAAACCATAATCTCCCAACCTAGATATCCACATATGTTTCACATTTCATCACTCCCCTCTTTTATTATATTTTTTTTGAAGTTGCAATTGGAACAAATCTCACACTCATCTCTCAAACCCTATTTGATCTCCTCACGACACTAATTTCAATAGTTATAACAAGATAAATGGTTGAGAAGGAGTGGTTTTTGACCATCTCAAGACACAACCAATTTTTTTTTTCTTTAAGGGCGCACAACAGTTGGACATTAGGTACACAAACATAGGTCAATCTAGTACAGTAATGAAACAGATCGGATAAGGAACAAACGTATGGAAATATCATTTAAGGCTGAAAAATATTAACACAATATATATTTTACTTATATTAAGTATGAAATATTCACACTTTGTGGGTTTTGAAAAAATATGTGGAGATATTAGTGACATAGTTTTCCCAAAAACTACTCACACAATGGGCATCAATCATCTCAAAATTTTCACATAGATACGACCATTAATATCATTGACAGAAAACCAATTCACTAAAAATCAGCCCCTGATGTTAAATACATACAAATACTCTTTTTATCCTTCATTATGGTATTTTTACATTCCCCACTCTATGGTTTCCAAATCATGGGACTTCAAAATTGTTGATGGGGAAAAATGAAAATACCATAAAGAAGGCAAAAAAGTGAAAACAAAAGGAGAAAACAATGAAAATTCCTAACTAACCCAGGAATGTATCCACCCCATCCCTAGAGTATGCAGTGTCCTCACTGAAATAATTGAGAATATGAGAAGGAAGGATAATACCGGGTGTGTTTTATTGGTATGATGAATCGAGAAGGTGGATTTCATCCACCTGATTTTTCAAAAAAACCTCATAGAAGTGTTGAAGTCGTTGCCCATTGATGGTAAGACTTCATCCACTCTGCTCATGCAAAAACCTGTATTACACCAAAAGGGTAAGCATTAGTAACAGTATAAGGACCGAGCCATCAGGAACAAAGCTTACCTGGGTGGAGCTTAAGCCTGGAATTGTACATGATGACATTTTCACCAATATGGAACTTCCACTGGTGAATCATGCTATCATGAATATCATTTGTCTTCTAATTATAGATTCATGAGTTCTCATATGCATCAAGTGGAATTTCTTCCAACTCCTGAATCTGCTTCTTTCTTTGCTCACTTGCATCTGAAAGGCTCATATTACATTGTTTAACAACCCAATATGCATGATGTCCTACCTCCACATGGAGGTGACAAGCCTTTCCAAACATAATTCTATATGGTGACATTCATATTGGGGTTTTAAAAACTGTACAGTTTTCCCATATTGCATCATCCAAGCGCAAACTTCAATCCTTCCAATTGGGGTGTACTGTTTTTTCCAAGATTTGATTAACTTCCTGATTTGATATTTATGCCTGTCCATTAGTTTGGGGGTGATATGCAGTGGAGACTATATGATCAACCCCATACTTATGAAGCAAATTTGTCATGTTGATATTGAAAAAATGTGAACCCTGATCACTAATGATGAATCTTGGTAAACCAAACCTACTGAAAATTTGGGACCTCACAAAATCAACAACCACTCAAGACTCATCGGTATTTGTGGGTTTTTATTCCACCCATTTAGATACATATTCAACATCCAATATGATGTATACAAAGAAAAATGAATTTGGAAAATTCCCAATGAAGTCAATGCCCCTTGCATCGAAGCTCTCACAAAATAACATGGGCTGTTGGGGAATTTCATTCCTCTTGGAGATATTCCCTGCGAATTGACAACTATTACATGACTGGAAAAATCTATGGGCATCCCTATACAATGATGTCAAATAAATTCCTGAGTCAAGGACCTTTCGAGCTGTATGTTGAGAGCCAATGTGGCCCCCACATTCCAAGGTGTGGCAGAAGGTCAAAAAAGAGGTGAACTCACGGTCAGGGACACAACTACGAACAAATTGGTCACTACAGATCCTCCACAAATATGGGACATCCCAAATGTACCATCGAGAATCATGTTTATGTCTATGGGATTGTGAAGTGCTAAAATCAGTGGGGACCCTAGATGTTGCTAGAAAATTCACAATGTCCGCATACCAGGGGTAAGGTCAACAACATCACAAAGGTTCTCATGAGGGGAGAATTATCCAATGGGTAGGGGTGAGTCAACATGATGGTGCAATGGTGGGGAAGTCCTACTATTGTGGTCAGCTACCACATTCTCCACCCCTTTCTTATCTCTAATCTCAAGGTCAATCTCCTGGACGAGGTGCATCCATTGAATGAGGTAGGGTTTGGCTTCAGGTTTCTTTAGGAGGAATCGAAGGGAAACATGATCAGAGAACACAATCAATTTTGACCCAAGAAGATACGAACGGAATTTTTCCAATTCAAACACAATAGAAAGGAGTTATTTCTCTATGGTTGTGTAGTTTACCAGGGTAGGGTCAAGGGTACGTGAGGCATATTCAATGACATGAGGGGACATTGAAACCCTTTGTGATAAAACTGCCCCAACTGCAAAGTTAGAGGCATCAAACATATGTTCGAAGGGCAGATCCCACCTTAGTTGTTTGATTATGTGTGTTGATGTGAGCCTCAATTTTAGTGAAATGAAAGCATCCTCACAATTTATATCAAAAACAAATTCAGAATCCTGTTGTAATAACTGAGATAAAGGAAGTGTGATCTTAAGAATGTATTTAATGAATCAGCGGTGAAAACCAGCATGACCCAAGAATGATCTTACCTCACGAACACATTTTGGAAATGGAAGGGTTGAAATTAATTAAATTTTCGATTTATCAACTTGATTTCCCTTATTTGATATGCCATTCCCAAGAACTATCCCCCGCTCAACCATAAAATGGAATTTATCAAAATTTAAAACAAGATATTTTTCAATGCGCCGATGGAGGACATAACCAAGGTGTTCCAAAAAATCCTCAAAAGATGATCCATATACCGTGAAATCATACATAAATACTTCCATACAACTCTCATGGTACTCAGAAAAAATACTCAACATACATCGCTGAAAAGTACCAGGAGCATTACAAAGATCGAATGACATCCTTCTGTATGCAAATGTGCCAAATAGACAGGTAAATGTGGTCTTTTATTGATCCTCAAGGTCTATATTGATTTGGAAATAACCCAAATAGCCATCAAGGAAAAAATAATGGGAGTTACCATCCAATCGTTCTAATATTTGGTCAATGAATGGTAATGGAAAGTGGTCCTTCTGCGTGGCTTGATTCAGTCGACGGTAGTCCATACAGACTCGCCAACTATTTTTCAAACGCATTGGAACCAATTCATTCCTTTAATTTCACATAACTGTTATTCTTTTTTTAGGAACAATTTGAAATGGGCTAACCCATTTACTATCAAATAGAGGATAAATGATCCCAGCAGTAAGTAATTTACTAACTTCCAATTTTACCACTTCAATGAGAGTGGTATTAAACCGGTGTTGAGCCTGACTTATAGTCTTAACCTCATCAACCAAAAGTATGTGTTGCATAAAAATATATGGGATAATACCAGGAATATCATCCAATGTCCATCCTATTGCCTTTTTACACTCACTCAAAATTCTCAACAGTTTTGATTCATGTTGTGGAGGGAGGTTATTTTCAACAATGATGGGAAATTTTCCAATCCCCTCATGATAGGAATATTTTAAATTTGATGGAATTGGTTTTAATTCGAACACCGGGGGTTTTTGTATTGATGGAGTGGATTTAGGGTGATTGTGGTCCATGAAACTATCTATCTACTCATGTTTATTCTCAAAGGAAGAGAATCTATTTAAATGAGAATTGAAGAATCATCGATAGTCATGCGTACCTAAGAATAAACACACTCATCAATTAAAGAACAAAATTTACATTTTTCTGAACCCTCACAACATTCAAAAGAAGAACCAAAACTTAAATCATCCATGGGTGAATAAGAGTAAAATAAATCAGAGGATGCGTCAAGGATAGAATTTTGTGTGTGTTTTTCATTAGAGAGAACCTACATAGAATATATATATAGGAACAGTGGAGTTCTCCTCAACGGGGTGTTTTATATCCTCAGGGATGTTAAATCTTACCTTTTCTCCACCAAACTCCATGGACAACATACCATTCTGAACATTGATGATCGTCTTTGCTGTTTTGAGGAATGGCCTCCCAAGTATGAGAGGGGCATGTCCTTGGGTTCAGGTATCTTTTATCTCAAGAATGTAATATTCTGCAGGGAAGATGAGATTCTTAACTTTTATGAGGACATCCTTGACCACTCTTGATGGGTGTGTTGTGCTTCGGTTGGCAAGTTTCACAACAATGCCTGTTGGTTGAAGCTCTCCAACCTATAAAGAGGTATACATGGAGTGAGGCATTACATTAATCGAGGCACCTAACTCTAGCATAGAATCATAAAACAAGGTCTCCCCTATGGTACAAAGTATTGTGAATGTGTCGGGATCGTTGCATTTGGTTGGCATTGCTGGTTGAATCAAGGCCGAGAACATTCCTTCCCAGGTTGACTCTCTCATTCCCCTTCAGCCTCCTTCTATGGGTGCAATGCTCTTTAAGAAATTTGGCATATTGAGGGATTTGTTTAACTACATCCAATAAATCAATGTTAACTTGAACCTTTTTAAATGTATCCATTATTTCTTTATTAATCTCATTATAGAAATTCTTCCTAGATTTTGAGAGTCTTTGAGGGAAGGAAGAGGAATGGATTGTTTTTTTTTGAATCATCAATGACAATTCTATTACCATTTTTGTATTTTTTTTTCTTTACATGAAATTTTTGAGGGTTAGGAAAGAGAGTTTTCATGAGGGGGACATACCTGCTATGCAGAATCAGTAGACGGAGAAACTTCTTTACCACTACGAAGTGTTACTACAAATACATTACCTTTTTCCTTTGGATTGGTAATGGGTCGGGATGGTAGTTGTCCAGAACCTTGCATCTTAATCTCACTGATGGTGTTTTCCAATTTCCCCACTTGGGTTCGTAGGTCTTGAATAGTTGATTGTGTGGTTTTTAGGAAATGGAGGTTCTGGGTTTCCATTTTCTTCACCATATCCTCAAGGATTCTTTCAGGCTTGGGAGGAGGAGGATTGTTTTGAGATGTTTAAGGATAATAAGGTTTCATACCTTGGCATTGTTGATACCAGTTCTGCTTGGGGTATCTTGAGTTTCCTCCTTGACAGTATTGTGGGTGTGATTGCCACCCGTGGTTAGGATTTGTCCTGAATGGTTCTTGATTGAATGGTAGCGGTTGTTGGAATGGACACCCAGGGAACACTATGACACAAGACTCAGATGAATCTTGAAGTTGTGGGCACTGGTCAAAAAAATAAGTATTATCAGAACAAATACCACAATGTAATCAAACTAGAGGAGAGTTTGAGTTATCTTGTGCTTGAGAAAATTGCATGAGAATGGTATTAATATCATCAAGTTTATTATCTACCTTTTGTTCTATGGATGAATGGTGTACCTCATGAACTCCTCGGGATGGTCCAATAGCTCATGTACCAAATTGTTGTGCATTTTGAGCCATGTTGGCTATTAAGTCACGAGCGGCGGAAGAAGTTTTGTCAACTAGGGCACCACAAACTACCACATCAAACATTCCACGATCCATGGGAATAAGTCTCTCATAGAAGTATTGGATTAGTAGTTGTTCACTAATCTGGTGGTGGGGGCATCATGAACAAAGTCTTTTGAATCTCTCCCAGTATTCATGAAGGGTCACTCCTTGTAACTGCCTAATGCCACATATTTCTTTCCTAATTGAAGCAGTTTGGGAGGTAGGGAAAAACATTTCTTCAAAAAGTATTTTTAGGTCATTCCATCCCCCAATTGTTGAAAGAAAATAGTATATCCAATCATTGGCTACACCATAAAGGGATAAAGGGATGGACGTAATCAAAATGTGGTCCTCAGACACGTTTTGGGGTTTTATGGTGGAGCAAACTATGTGAAATTATTTGAGATATTAGTGAGGATTCTCACCAGGAAGACCCTGGAATTTTGGAAGGAGGTGTATTAGGCCTGATCTTAGATCAAAATTGGCCGCTTACCCAGGATATTGGATGTACACAGGTTGGTACTCCACATCTGGGGTGATCAGTTCTTTTAATGTTCTGTTATTTGCAGCCATGATCTCTGGGGTTTGATTTGGTTCAATTTTTGATTGGTTTTGGAACACTTGAGGTTTCAAAAGGGGTTCCTAAATGTTACTTGATTGACCTTCTCTATATACCTTTATTTTTATGTGAATTGACTTTTCAATTTCAGGATCAAATTCATGTAGTGTTTCTTTACCAGATCTTGTCATGTAACAATGATGTCCACATAGATTGATTGATTTTTTTTGTGTTTTTATTTTTATTTGAGATGGATAAAAAAACATAAAAAAGGTGAATGAAGAATATAATGGTATACAATATAATTAGAGAGGGATATGGATAAGAAGAGATAGATAGAGATAGAGAGAGATAAAGAACACACCAAAAACAACCAAAAATAAAGACAAAACCCAAAACAAAAACAATAAAATGGGGGTGGGGTATCTAAAATAGTACTAATTAAGAAGTAAAATAACTAAATAGAAGGAATTAATGAAAAAAAATGATCTTGTATCCCCGGAAACGTCACCAAAATTTGATCGCGCTGTCGAGCGCGTCAAATTATTTGTTTATTTTTAACTATAATTTCTACAGTATAGCAGCAACCCTAGGTTGTCTCTCGACGGAGCCTTAGATCACTAATTTCAAAAGTATGTTATGATTATGTTAAAAAAATTGAAATTAAGTTAATTGTATAGGGGTTCTATGGTTTTTAAATAGAAATTGAAACTATACTACTAAGTGAGAGAAACTGGTTGGAGTAATCGTGATCAACCTGGGTAAGTGTCCCTTGATGCTCAATCCATCATCGCTCTCAAAGGAATGGGAAGGATCATTGATTCATTGATTTTATACCCATTGAAATTAGTAGTATGTGAGTTCTTACTAGGTTACCACCTAGAATTTGATCGACCAGCGTTATTGATTATCGGCGACCACTCATAATCAATAAAACTATGTCGATGTAAGAACCGAACTCAATCAAGGCATCACATCAACAACATGATGAGGTCTCCAGATTTGGGACTTTATCAAAATTTATCTCAATAAAAAAACATTCATATTCATGGGTTATAACTTCTGGATATCATCAAACAAGTCATTTAAATAGAAAACACATGAATGAGAAGAGGTGAGAAAAGAGGCAAACACACTCAAATCATCACAAGATCCAAGTTATGCATGGAAGCACGAGGATTATTGTTCCATTGATTTATTTTTAATCATACCAGAATAAACAAAAATTCATAAGGTAAAAATTAAGAACAATATACAACAATCCTGGAAATTAAATCACCTTACGAAGATTACAAATGTAGAGCTCGAGATTACAACAATGGACACCCCCCAAGTGGATCACTAAGAAACTTAGAAGTACATAAGGGAGAAGGGAACTAATATAAATGATAGAAGCTCTACAATTCGACTCACCTTCACCCCTGGTCGTTCCACATGAAAGAATGGGGGTGAGAGGCGTTTTTATGGACATATACATCACACTTTCTACAAAAGAAGTTAAGTGCCTAAGAGACTAGGTCACTATTCAGGGCAGACTTTTTACTCCATCTTTATCCGGCTGGTTGACTGAACAAAACGCGTTCAAATAACATAAAATTAGGTGGAGCGGTGTCCCATCAAGTTATATGTCCATGGGTGGTGCAATCCGCCCCATTGGATCTCAGAGTCCCGAGTTATAGACCAAATACAGAAGGGTTGTGAAATCTGGATCGCCCAGAATTGTTTCACATTATGGGCCTATTATGGGCCTTTAAATGGGAGAATTTGGCTCCATAGTCTTCTATAGAAATGTTTCCCACATAATTTTACAGTCATACACCAATTTTTAGCCCAATTTAATGCACTAAGTATCCACAATATATATTTATATCAACAAAAATGCTTGGGCCCTTGCACAGTTTGGCCCGTTTTTCTTGATTTCCATCGTGGGCTCTCCAAATCACCTCCTCCTATAATATAAACACTTAAACAAGTTCAATTTCCCTATTAAATTTTAATAAACATTATCTAATTTAATCAACCAGTATGTTCAATTTATTATTATATTTTTAATATTTATTACAAAACTAGTTTAAAACAGCGGTGTATGGGTGGAATAAAACAGTGAATCGTGGATAATTATATGTAAGACATATTCAATATACATCCCTTTTTTATTTCCATTGGTGTATAAACTGATGAAAAATATACATTATTTTGACTATCATGAAAAATACGGGCACTTCAAAATCCATATAATTTTTACCCTTCCATTTTGTTTTTTGAGATTACTATAAAAGTAGTGGATAATGTTACCATCTCTTTTTTTAAAAAAATATTAGTGACTATATTTTCATTAAGTGAAATTAAATGGGTCAAGTACATTACAAAATATAAATATTAATATCACTACTGATATTATTATATAAATATGAAATATTACTTTTTTCCACTTGTTTAGTATATATAACATGAATATATGTTTAATAAATATCAAACTGATAACCTCCATTTTCGATGAAAATTTTTGTGCATTTAAATATTGAAAACAATTTCCTGAGAAAATTACTTTATATAATAAACGGATTATTTGAGACTATTTTCATAAATATTTATTTTTCTATGTAGAATGTTCTAAAAATAATATTTATAATATATTTCAAATATTTTATTTATAAATTTTATTAAAATTTCATACTTGAACCATTGTTTCAAAATTTACCATACTATGGATTTTTTCCTCCTTTAATCATATACTTTTATATAAATCTTACATTAAAAATGTCATATATTATTTAAAATAATTTTATTATCAAATTCATATAATTTTGGTTAAAATTTATTAAAATTAAAGTGATGTTTTCATCTATTTTTTAAAGAATAATTTCAATTATTTTATAGAAGTGGTTTTTTCATATGCCATCCTATTTTGAGTACTTTTAGGCACCGGATGGCATATTTTCCGAAAAATGAAAATACAATTTTCTATATGACTGATGATGATGATGATACCATGATTATTTACAAAAAATATTAAATTTGGAATGGGATAATTATCTTATATCATTATTGTGAATAATATTATGATTTCATTTCATTACTTTCTCCATGTTAATATTGATTACTTGATTATTAGAGGTTTGAAATACATGTTCCTATTTCATATGTTATGTTGTGGTGGTATGATAAAATTTTTATAACTATGTGGAACATATATCTATATTAATTAGTATTTTATGGGAGGTGTCATAATTATTAAAATGTATAATTTACTAGGTAATAATGATGTAGTCATGTAGTGGTGAAACATTTTTGTTATGATGAGAATTATTAGATATGGTAGATTTAAAAAGATCTTAAGATATTATATAGTTACCTAGATATAGGTTTCTTCTATGGTATTGTAATAATTAACATATATTGGTATATCTGTGATGAATGAATGATTCATGAGATATAATTTTTATTGTCAATTCTTATTATTTGCATAAAAATAAATTTGAAATGGTCTAATTATTATAACATGATCTTTTTTATTATGATATATGAAGAATAATTCCTCAATATATTAAATCATGTCTTTTAAAATGATAATTAATTACTTTACAAAAAATGTTTCCTGATATCTGGTATATTGGGTAATTAATTTGTAATTTAGAATCATGATAGACGGTCATTATTACCATAATTTAAATTCATATGATAATCAATTGATAACTAACATGAGTACAAATAATGTGGTTTTTATTTCACCTATTATTATGTATACATTTTCCCCGATTATAATTAATTTGATTATATACGATTTCAAACTAAGATTAATATTTTTGAAAAATATAATGTGAGATGTTGAAGTAGGTTAATTTCAAAAATATGAAAGTTATATTGGATAAATACCATTTCAAGAGAAAGCTATTAGTTTTTTATGTATTGGGTTTTTTTCATAATTAACTAAAAAAATATCAATACCTTAGGTATGTATGTCAAAAAATGTTTACTAAGGATTCTATATTTGTGGATATTTAAAATTTGGTATTTCATGGTTTTATCATTTCTATATTCTAAAGATTAATTTTTTTTAATTATAATCAGATATACATGTCTTGGTGTGTTATAATGTAGATTTATAGAAGGAACATTAAAATAATATATTCAATTAATACTCAAAAATGATAATAATCTATTATTCATAGAGTGAGTCACTATATTTATAAAATGATTTATTTCATCTTTTATTTAGGTTTTTTTATGTAGTTTTTTTGGAAGTCTATAGTTATTAAAAGGACCCAGATTTAATGGGGCATGACTGGTGGGCATGGAGTTGCTTAAAAAGATAGAGTAGATCCACCGAGTAGTTAGTTGATTCTGCAAGATCTGCAGTGTGTCCAGATACCCACTTCACATCTTTTGGGAACCTATTAAATATTTTGTAAGGTTCCATGTTAGGATAAACTATTCCAAAAACCCCTTAGAAAGCCTAGTGTTGAAAAATAGATTTCCAGGGTCCTCCTAGAGGGAACTAATTATGACCACCAACCATCAGCCTCCATGTGGAAGCCACTAGGAAACTAAAAAAATAGTTTGGGGCCCAATTAACCATGTTTAGGACAATCAAATTTTTAATAACATCTCAACCACTCTCAATCTTTATCATTATCACTAGCCTCCCTCATTCCCTATAACCCTTATATATCTATTTCTGTGACTGGTTGTTTATCATATGCTTTAATGTCATCTTGTCTAAACGTGAACATCATTCTTACCAAAAATTTCAGAATATAGTGATTTTTTCTCACTAGATCTGTTTTCTTCACTTATCATTGGTGAAAATCAATTAAATTCATTAGGTTTTGTTGAGTTCTAAGTACATTATCCTAGAATGACATTGTAATTACTTAACATTGATTGCATTCGATCATAGATTTTGGGAAATATTATCTACGCACTATTCAAACCATAACAGTTATTGGTAGTAGAGATTCAGCGCTATTTTGATATAGTCCAAATTTTTTCAGAAGAAACAATTGAATCCTAATCGTAGAAATCTAATCATGTAGGGTCTAGAATAGCTCTAGGACTTGATTTGGTAAAATTACACATGGACAACAATCCATTTTAATTTGAATTGCATTACACACAATATTGGTGTTCTTTATCATTAGCACATGTTTATTCAGTTTCATGGAATGCTATTTTCACCTATACATGTAGTCACTAATAACTATTTATGATGTTCAACCAAATTTGGTTGCGTGTTTATCCGATAATACATATTCATGATTATTCTGAACATCTGTGTTTTTTTGTTGTGAATAATTTTGGATTTGATGAGTTATTAATCATTCATACTGTATTTATGCACTACATGAAATATCTTCTATTGGTTTTGCAACATATGCTATACCCATGGGATGGATTTTTCATACATTAGACAACATATGAATAGAATATCCATTCTAGTGGGTTGTGTCAAACATGTATTATATGATATTCCTCGTGGGTGGATGTGTGATGAGACTAATTAATGGTCCTTTTTGTATGAAGTGAAAGCATGTAAATCTGGTATCTAATTAAATAAAACATATGTTTTGACTGTTGTGATATAATTGTTTTGTAAATGTGATATTTTTATATTCATGTATTGTGAATGTTTAATTATTATATTTAGGTTAATAACATCCATTTTTATCCATGAGGTTTTTAACGAAAAACTATATAGGAATCATATATTTTGTAATCAAATTATGAAATTATATCCATTTATTGTATAATGGCCTAAGGTGGGAGGATTAATAGGTTTATTAGGATATAACAAGGATTAAATAATGTACATCATGATATATGCATACTTTTATATTTATTTGGATACATTATATCATGCACTGATCCACTTCAGTTGGGATACCCTATTTCATAGTTATTGTATTATGTGATTGGTTTTAGAATTTTCAATTAGATGGGTTTTTATAATTTTGTATACTAAAATTTTATTCATTTATTCATTTTTAATCATTTTTTATTATAGATTCCTTGTAAAAAAATTTGTTTACCTGATATATATGTAATAATATTTCCATGGATTCCAACATCGACCTCATTTCATTTCAGAAATAATATGTATATTTGGGGGAACTCATGGTGTCTTGTACCATTCCAGGTCAAACCTAGTGAATTGGGTTAGGGTGATAGAAAATTTTAATATAATACTAGATTCACTATCTTTTTATATTCCTTTCCCAAATATTATATAGGGTACACATGATATATTATTGTTTGGAGTTAGGTAATGTAATTTTTTAGACCCTTGATACCACTACACAAGGGGCTTATTTTTGTCCATAAATTGGGATTTTATGTCCGTTTCATTCAACAATATATTGATTTTATTTAACCATGGTGATGCATAATATCATTATATAATGCATTAGGGGTTTTTGTGTTCATTTATGTGCAATTTCATGGAATGGTGGATCACATTTCGTATGCTTCATTCATACATTATATAGATATTACTTATTTAAAATTCATATTATAATTAATGATATATTATTTTGGAGCATTATATATGAAATTAATTTATTTTAAACTATGTATTTTATGTTTGAGATTATACATATGTTTGTGACTAATGTTTTCAACATATAGTCTTTTCAATTGTAATTTATAGTTCTTAGGTGGTTATTCCGTGTTTATTGGGTAGGATATTATGTTGAACGTTTTTGTACAAACATTTTTGAATTCATGATTTTAAATCTATCATCTTGGTATAGTTATTATAATCCTAAAAAAATTTAATTATATTTTAATGAAATTCCACCACATAGAATATTTACACAACTCATTGTGTGGGAAGATGTTTTAGATCATTCTCCGAGTGACTATTCTTAAAAATAATATATAAAACCATCCCAAATAGTTCTATTGTAACTAGTACCTATACATGGATTAGGATCCCACCTTGGATGGATAATGATTCTAGATTCCTCTCATGACATCAAACTCTATCACCCCCATCAAAATAGGTTAATAGATTTCATCATTAAGTAGATGATTAGGTATGAGTAATTTAGAGAATCATTAATCATGTGATGACCTTAGAGGACCAAATAGTTATTCTAACACACATTATTATTTATGGATATACCAAAATATTTTGGGAATTTATTATTCATGACAGATGACATATATGGATTACAAGCGGGACCAGAAAAGACCTATTCCATTAGGATATTTTTTATGATGTGATGTAGATTGTCCATGCAGCAGATTTTACGGAGATTCTATCAGGGGCTATGATATTGTCTACATATTCAACCTGATTCACCAATTTGAATATTCATGATAAAATTATAGCTTAAAAATTGGTTTAGAAATAGTGGAAGTTTAGTTGTGTTCCGTGGTGGCAGTTGTAATCGACTGAGTATATATATAAAAAATGGTGGGTGTTTGAGTATGTGATTCAAGGACAATAAGGACATAATGCTAGGAATACTATTCTAATATCATAATATTTAATTCTTCATAATGAATTGGTAATAGATAATGGACTCATTGAAAAATGTTTTTTGTAATTATTTTTTAGGCTAGTAGTGGCTAGACAACTTCTTTCTCTATCAATGATTAAAATACATTTTCAATTAATAAGAAAATGATTTTAGAAGCTGGATTCCAGGGTAGAAGTTGACAATTAGAGTAGAGAAGTGGCTCATTGTATCCCTCTATTGGATATGTGTATATAAATTTCTTAATTATTAGTATGAGGTTACTACCACTTGGAATGTTCTATTCCACTAAGATATTTTCATTGCTGTGGAACGAGCGTTCATATAATCATTTTTTGTTCTAGTGATAAGTAGATCTAGAAAAAAATATTTCTATAGTGTGGGTATTCGACCATAATTTCTTGCTCAAAATCCATTAGGATCTATGAAACAAGGCTACTCATGAGCCTCCAATTTAATAACGAGTGCACAATAATTTCGTATATGTGACAAATCAGGCTTCTGATGATGATAGAGAGTGACCATTAATAGAATGAGTTACAATCATAATTTCTTACAGTCTTTTGTGTGTTGGATTGATACAAGTGCATCCCATTCATTTTGTTTCACTAATTTGTTTTGTGTTTGTCACATTATTTATTTACTATATTGAGTTTTTACCAGTTGAGAAACCCTTGGATTGAAATTTCATCATCTTTATATCATTCAAAAATGTATGATGGTTATTTCTGTATTATTCAATGTCTAGTTCTTCCCATTTTTAAAAATATATGATTTTGATATGATAAATGGTTTTTTATGGTTGAATAAATAATATGGACACATCAATTTTTTTTATATATAATAAGAATAAACAAAGTCTCCCAGATTAGGATCATTAAATTATTAAAAACTGTTGGATACAATTTTTCAATTAAAAAATCATCAAAATTGTTTGAATTTTTGGAGAACCTTATTGTACACAAGTTAGAAAATTAACATTTTTAATTGAAAATTAATAATTATAAATACAAATGTAAAATTAAATAAATCCTTAAAACTCATTACGGTAATTTATAATGAAACCATGGGGAAATGGAACAAAATAAGGTGAGATCAAATTCATTGTAGGGTTATGTACAATAAAAGATTCGTGAATCAATATTCATAATAAATATGTAAATGTATATAATTTAAAATATTATTTAATTTTTGTTAAATGACTTCATGAATTGATATGGAATAATAAATATGAAAATCATGATTACTGAATAAACATGGCACTTATTAAGAACATATAATGAAATGCATTTGAGGATAATGTGATAGTGAAAATATCATGGTTCGTAACCAATGAACATCGAATGAAGGAAATTTTTTATTTTTCAACATCATGTATATCAGGAAAAATATACCATTACCAACATGATCTATCCACAATACCATTTAAAACATACTTGGTAAAAACAAATCTGATTTCTCCATTTGATTAATCTCATGAGTCTAATAATCCATTGATGAGATTTTATTAGTCATCCCCAACAATATTATTGATATTAAAAATCATTACGCATATATTAAATAATTAATTTAATTAAAATTCAATGTTTCATATCATATATCCATCTGGAGTAACAAATACATTTTTCTCAATATTTTGCCCGAAAATCATATGACATTTAATATAATCATTGTACGAGAAAATCGAATACAATATTGGAAATAATCACATCCATCGCACATTAATATATATATTTAAAATTAATATTGTTTCCATTGATTAATGATTATTAGATTATGAATTTTTAAATATATGGTTAATAATTACAAAATGGAATAGAGGTTTTATAATAACTTTATCCACTTGGAAATTTTAAAATCAAATCCCCTTAAATGAGATAATTAAATAAAAAATGTAACATAAGATGAATTATGAATGAATAATTTTATTACATGTCAAAACAAATATTATATACCTCTATGAAAAGTGAATTGTTTCATAATAATAGATAAGTCTCAATAGAACAAAATTCGAGACAAAAACTCATAACTCCAACTTCATATTGGTTGAATGTGATTTAACCACCTATATATTAGTTACAAAAATTTAATTAATTTATACCTAAAAACCATTAATATTAATAAAATCATATTTGTTTATATTATAAAATTGTACATCCAATTTATTGATAATATTTTATTATTTTTGTTGTTTCGAGGGTTGACTGTCTCATTTTCTCTAGTGTGGTTCATTATGAAATATTTGGTTAATGAATATTTTATATAGTTGTATCATCCTTATAATAATAATCATGAAATAATAGTCATATTATTTCAATAAATGTAATTATGTATCATCCCGTTTTTTTGGTGATGAAGTAGAGTAACATCGCCCATTGAATGGGGTAGTCAACACGTAGACGAACAATGTTATCATATTTACTTGAGATAAAACAATACAATATAAATGATATATATATATATATATATATATTATACTTATAGAATCATTAGTATATGATTAAGAATACAATTATTTCATCAACCTCATTAACATTATCTTTATCAATTTCCTTTCTATGATTTAGTTAAAGTCGAATCACATTGCTTCACAAGCTGGTAGTTATCCAAAGAGACGATCGACGTTGTCATATCCTTAATTTTATGTAAAGAAATATATATATATATATATGTGATATAATGAATGCATATATATATCTATTTTATATATATAATAAATAAAATTTAGATATATAATCATTCCCTATAATGTGAGGTGGAAATTGGAAAATTGAATGACATTAGTTCGCATGACATTAGTTTGATGTACATAGGAGAGATGATTACATAACCCATTTTAATGTTGTTTATGTTGTTTTGGTTCATATCCAAAACATAAAAACAACTTAATAAATATAATATAATTGTTATATTATATAATCATGTTGTAATATTAACTTACAATGTGGATAAAAGAAAAAATATAAGGACCCTCATCGAGGATCATTACATATCCTTTAGGTATAATAGATAAGATTAAAACAAGGCCTAAAATTGAAGGAATTATTCCAAAAACAAGGAATCTAAGATGATGGTAGGGTTTTTTTGAATTTATTTGGTTATGTTGTGGCAGAACCAAATTTTTGTATGTTGCGAATAAGAGAGGAGGTGAATTGGCCTTTTATTAGCAGGGGAGAGGGCACACATGGTATTTTTTAAATGAATTGAGTGCTCCAAAAATTTTCATATTGATCAACTTTACAAATATAAAATTATATAATATTAGTGGTCTAATGATAGAAATATTTTCTTCCAATTGATATTGGTCAATTTTATATGTAAATTTGACCCTTATCTTTTCATTATAAAAATGGTATATGCATTTTTTCCTAAACTACAGAAATTAATTTCTAATATTTTCATTATTAATTTTAGTTATAAATATGTTGACGTTAGTATAAATTATAAATTATTCTAATTCCAAATAATAAATCCAATTTCTTAAATTTAATTAGAAAAATTGGAGAAAATTTGAATGAAAATTAGTCACACAGAGGTGGTGACAAAGAATGTTTTTGTGTTGAAAATATGAAAATCTTTAAAATGTTTGTTATAAAAATGAAATACTAAAATGATTTAATATTCCAAAATTTAGCTAATATTTGTATTATTAAACTAATTGTTCATTCAAAAATATTCAAAATATTATATAACAATATAGATTAATAAAATGAAAAGGTAGTTTTCAATTAGAATTTAGTATTTTTATTCTTCACCAACAAATGATTATTCCCAAAAAATCCATTACATTCCCCATTGTATTATATTTCTATATGGCTATAACATTTGAGTTTATTTTTTCAAAATATTTGTCAAAAATTTTAAATAATTAACAATAATTTATATTTTCAATGCATCTATAAACATAGTTTTTTAAACTCATTGTGCTTCACAAACTATGGAGGAAGATATATTTATTCAATGTGATGTATGTCGTAAAATTGTGTGGAGTTTACTAATACCCAACTAAAAAATTTAATCATTGAAATTTCATGTAAATTACATTTGTAAAAGATTAAGTAAGTTATTAATGATAACTTCCTTGGGTTCCAACAATTATTCTTATATTATTTTTATTTATACAAAGTACTATTATGGGATGAGTCATCCTACTCTACAATACTTTTTCTCTAGTATCAAGTAAATGGATAGGTTTATCAATGAAGGATAGACCAGGTCTCAAATATATTTCATTATATGTGATAATATGTTACGTTTATTGAATGTACCTTATTAACAAATATATATATATGAAATATATTGTGTAATTTTCTAATATCTGGTAACATTTCCAAATGATAATCCCAAAAATCAATTCAGTCAATAAAATAAAATCTTTTGAACTACCTAGGGCTCAGTTTAACATTCTTAATGAACCTTATAACACCCTTCTATAATGTTACATTAATGAAAACCTGACCTCGAACATGAAATTCCTAATCATTACTCTGATTATCATCATTAAAGTTTTTCCTATTTTGAGCTTCTTTAATATGATCATAAATATAAATTTCCTTTTTTGTTTCCTCATCCACATGTTTTGGGAATTCTTGATTTCATTTACCAACATCCTCCCATGATTTTTGGAGTAAAAAGTATCATTCAATATAATTATGCTTATGGCACCATAGGAATACCCAAATGGAAATTATTGTTATAGGAAAAGTAAACCAATCTATAATAATTATCCCATATACCTTGAATGTCATGTGATCATGACCACAACAAGTCTTCAATTGATTGAATCATTCATTCGAATCATCTATAATTTCTCATATGTTTGGAATATCTCAATTGATGCACATTATCATTATCCCATTGAAGACCACACCAAACATTTGAGGTAAAACTTATACCTCAATAAAAAATTGAAATAAACGCACCTTAAAATCATACAAATACGATGATATAGATCCTTATGATGGTCTCAAGTAGAAAACCACTTCAAAAATCAATGAATAGTTATGATTTTCTAATGTCATCAATGATTACACATTGCATCAATTTTTCTAGGAGTATTTGGTTGTCCCATGAAATGTCAACTATTAAGGTCATCCGATTTATATATGATAATAGGACGAGGTTTCATGACTCAAATTTTATTCTACATTATTGATTTGAGTTTTTGACAGACTAATCATCTAGTTACATAATTATAAATTCCATTTTTTATTCAATTACTCAAAAATTGTTCCTTAAAATAGCTATACATATTTGTTTTAATAAAGTGTATCATGAAATTTGAGTAATGTGAATCTTCCAAAAATTAGTTTTTTATCTGAATAACAGATGGTACCCATAAATTTTTTTACTAAATTTAGAAACACCATATTCCCAAATGATTTATTCTAATTTCCCATTATTCATTGATTTACACTTCATACAAATATACTCATTATCACATTAGGAATTCATTACCCTCTTTAATAATGACGGTATTGAAATAAATAAAAAACTTATTGGTGTCTAACCTTCAATTTGCATTACCATATATATAATTATTAGATACATATTGATTGGATTACTCTAAATCCTCTTTTTATTCAAAATTCAATTATATTTTATAATTAATTCATCCATGAAGTTATTTTTATTCCCTTTGTGGTAATGTTTTGAGGAATAATAATTGATGAGTATATTGATCCATCACAATTATATTATATATATTAATTTCATAAAAAGATGTATTTCAATATTATATGATCATTTTATATCTCAAAGCATTAACCATTTAGGTAATGTCTTCTTATTCTCAAAGATATATTTATAACAGCTAACTCATTATAATGGGTTGGGTAGTTTTCTTCCTTAGTCTTCAACTCCCATGATGTATATGAAATATCAATATCATTTTGCATTAGAGGAAAACTAATTTACTTACATAATGTATCAATATATATTGTTAAACAATTTATTCAATTATTATGAGTTAGAATCAAATAAATGACCAAAATATTAATTATTTCATCAAAAAAATTATTCACATTCCTTCTTCCAATAAATTTATCCAATTACACGTAATATTTATAAACATGTTTTCCAATCGAGAGAAATTATGAATGAATCACATATAGTGACCTTACAAACCGTTGAAAAGATTTAAATCAATTATGATCATTATTAAAGGCCATTATATTATAGCCTTTGTCTTCATATGAATAAAAGATATTCAATATTTAGGGAAAATATGGCCAAAAAAGGAACATTATGAATTCATAAATCATATTAAATAAATTTCCAATATATCAATTTCCTCTAAGAGACTCATGAATTATATAGATTTCATTCTAAATATAGTCATATATTTTATAATACATTATAATATCATTACTTAATACAACCAAAAATTCTTCATGATATTCCATTACTGATCTATTCATTAGATCAATAATAATAGAGGGTGCATTTGGAATCCAAATAGAATTATTATAAAATTGCAGTGTCGATACCTTGTTTAAAATTTTGACATCTAAATTTTATCCTAATTTACATGTAAATTAATGTACACGTTATAAAGATCAATAATTGATAAATATTGGTCTATGTGAATTCAATCATGTAAATCATTAATTTGAATAAGATGATTCTTTTATTATATAGAAATAGATAGATTTTCCCTATAATTGATGCATAACATCACAAATCCATCAATTTATCTTATTATGAGAATAGTGGATCCCCATGGAAAAACACTAGGGAAAACCCCCCCTTATCAAGGAACTACCATAATTTATTCAAAAATTCCATTAATTATATATGGACAATTATCTTCTGAGTCTTTTATATTTCTCATGCATTAGGGATTAAATCAATTGAAAATGAAATTTCACAATATAGTGTATTTACTTGTAATTACATAAGAAATACATCAATGTATTTTTCATAGTAGGTATATCTACAATTTGGTGATTACATTATTTTTCCATAGATTTAGTTTTATATTATTCCCTTAGAATCTCATTTACTAGAGCTATTGTGGGTAGGTTAATATATGACTTAGATAACGATGTTTCAACTCTAAACATAGGTAATTATTCATCTTCCCCAAATATAATAATTTCATTTTCGTAATAATTAATCTATTTGCCATTTATTTAATCCAGTATATAATAGGTATTATACATAAATGAACTATATTTATGATAATAATGTTGGAATATAATGTGCATTTGTGTTTCATAATGGAGACTACCTAATACATCATTGTTACAATGTGGCACCCCTTAAAGACTTCCAACTAACAAATATATTATTAAATTAAATGTTTAATGTATAAATTAATAGGAATATTTTATAGATATACAGTATTATGGGGATCCATAATCAAATAAATCATTAGATAATTTTTAAGAGTAGTTTAATGAATTTACTACCACATCATTAGGTACTTTTCCCCAACTGTAGTGATTGAATAATATTGTTATTATATAATTTTCCCATTATGAGAATTATTTCCTTGATTATGTGTTAATTTGTTTGCGTAGTGACCCGTATACCTATAGTTTAATCACTAAATAATGGGTTTTCTTCTTCATTCCCTTTAATTCATTAACATGTTGAACCCAGTCACCGCATAGAAAAAAACCACCACACATTCAGTAATTTTTTCTTTTGATTCATTCTATAGTTCTCAAATGATAGAAATTACATTATCTTTTTCATTGATAGAATCCATTTTTCAGGGTGTTCATTTGAAATCTTCATATCTTGAACCCCCTTGAATATATTCATTCATGAAAAATAATTTTACATTTTAATGGACCATAAAACTATTTCATAATATAAATAAAAGGTTTGAGATACTCCATCCATTTCAAATATTTTTTTTAATAACCTCAAGTAAATGGACAATATTTCACTCCATATTGCATATGTGATTCCTAGAATAAATATCCCAACATGAATTAGTGGGTTCATAATATGTGAAACTGTCCAATTCTGTTTTATTTAAACTATGTAACATTATTTTCATATAAATTGATTAATAATGGGGGATATTTTTTAAAAAAATTACATCTTTAAAATCATCATATTCCATGATTTTTATTTATTCTCCCACCATAGTACTATTTATCAATGACGAGCATTGACCAGCTTCAACATTGAGAAAATAAACTGCTACTGTTACTTTTTTACTTTTCAATAAATCCTAATTCCCTAAATATCTTCTCCATAGATTAAATTATTTTCTTTGATACAATTGGATAAGTAGTCCAAATAAATTATATTGAAATCATTCTCATATAATAATCCAGTATAAAATATTACTAATGAGGAATAGGTTTCTACATTTCAGAATGGATATTTCCCAAAATGTTATTATGCTACCCAAATATATCTATAATATACTTAGTTCTAATACTAGTTGTACTATATTCATTAATATTGAAATATCAACATTGATCGTAACTTTCGATACCTTTCATCCTTCTAGGAACCATTAATAAACACTAACATATAATATATTATCTCATAAAATTAATAATTTTTCTTCATAATATATAATTCCTAAAATGTTGTAATACAAAACATAAATTAGAAAAATTATTCATTTTTAATTTGAGAATCATAACCATTAGTTTTCCTAGCTATATAATTATATTCAAGTCCTTAATAATGTTTTGTAATGAAAATGTGAATAATTTTAAAAATAACACTCGGTAATGAAAATCATGGGGCATAATAAGGATCATTGTTGGGTATCATGTAATAATTGAGCCAAGAACAATAATACATTATTGGAGTTAATTCCTATATTCACCCTTGGTCCAGAACCGTATCCATGAGTAGTATCCAGAAAAATAAGTATTTCAAGAAACACCCACATAATCGTAACCTCCAGGAATCCATAGGATGTTATTCTATACATATCATAAAAATGCATCATATAATTATTTTCCCTAATATAAATATTATAAATCATGTCTAATGGTTTCTATAAAATTTCATTTGAAACTAATTCTAATGACCCTATCACATGTGGTCTAATATTTGTACCTCACATTATTACATTAGCATAGAAACCATTTTTTAAATCCTGAATGACCAAATTTTTTCATAATTTGGAGATCAAGATTGCCTAAATAATTCCAATTTTATATTAAGAATATCATATAAAATGTAATCCATAATATTAAATAATATAATGCATCCTTTAATGTCATTCTATGATTTAATCTTTATAAATTATTGAATAAAAAAAACAAGGGTGAGCTCAATTGGTCAGCAAGGATTAGGTACAACATAAGATATCATGAATCAAAAGACATAATCAATAATTAAAGATAAATAATTTAAAACATATTCTATTTAAATAACAAGAAAACATGAATATATAAGATATAATCCATAAGGAAAGTTAATAAATGAACCCACATTAAATTTAATTAATACCTTATAATGAGATACATCCATAGTTAATGTAATAGTTATATTATCCTAGATAGTAATTATTGAACATTGAACGATGGAAATTATTAATTATCATATTTCATGCTTCCTAGACACATGCTACCATTATTTTAATGCACATTTTTCTAGGAATGCTCATGACATACTAAGTGAAAAATCATCTGATTTAGGAAACAAATTTGTCTTAGGAGATTATGGATGCATTGAGGGGGTTACATAAACCATTCTCCAATGCATTTATTTCATTTAAAAATCATTAATAATATTTCAAATAATAAATTTATTTCATAAAACAATTCATTATCAAATATTAGTATTGAATAATGTGTACAAATTTTTTAATATTTCCCCAAAAAATAAAAAAACAATAATTTATGAGCCTTATGTAATAATGGTATAAATATAATGAAATAATTATATACAATTTAATAAAATATGGATTTTTAAAATTAATATAGTTTCCAATGAAAAATGATGACTGGAAAGCAATTTTTACAAGATAACATTAAAAATCCCAAAAAGAAATGAGATAGTAAGATAACTTTTACAATAAACTAATTATCAATTGAAATTGATATTGATGATTTAATTAAATGTTTAACATAAAATTCCATGAATTATGATATAATTATGATATTAAATTTTAAATGGTATTTCTTATACACCAAATAAATGTTAGTTGGTTCTTAATAAAAAACAAACCTCGATGGAATGTAAATTGAGATTAAATAACATACACACACTTCATTTTGGTTTAATGTTTTTTATCCTCTATTATCGTGATGTTAATCATGTAACTAAATTACAGTAGAACCATATTAAAATTTTTAATATCTTATATTATCCTTTAACAATATCTTAACATTCGTTATTTAAAAATCATTTATTAATTTCTCTGTTTGTAGCGTTAATTGCATTTTTTCACATACGTGTTTCATTATGAAAGATTCAGGTCATTCACATATCATAATGTTTTACCATCCCAATAATAATAATCCCGATACAATTATAAAAATATTTATTTAAATATTATATTATATATCACTAATTTTTTATGATTATGAAGGATAGTCACATCACTTCGTTAAGACGATAGTCCATATGTACACAAATTAAGTGATCATCTTTATATGAGTATAGATGATTGGAAGAAAATGAAATATATAATATATAATATATTTACCATTATACCTTTTATTTCATAGTTGTTTCATGTGTATCATTAACATTTTCATTATCTCATTCCAATAAATGAATTTGAGAAAGATGAATCACATCCCTTGGCATGGTGGATATTTCAAATACATATGAGAGACGCTATCACATTCCCTATGAGGATTAATGAAATATATATATATATATATATATATATATTATAATGAATCTTGAGGTATATATATATATATATAATAAATATAATATATAAATTATAAATCAATCCTAATTTTGATTCTTGTAGGCTGGAAATAGAAAAATGGATGACATTAGTTTGTGAGGAGATAGTTCTCCATATTCATGATTGCTGAATTTTAATCCATTTAAAGGACGTGTGTTGGTTTGTAGGTTGAAATATAATCATTAAAACCAATTAGTATATAAAATATAATGACCATGTTATATAATCATTGAATAATGGTAATTTAATTTGGTGGATAAAGATATATAAAAATACACATCTTGGAAAACATTACCTCTCCTTCATAAATTTAATTTAGGTTTGCAATAATGTTTTGAAATTTTCTATTTTCCCATAGCTAAGGATTCTAGGATAAGTTTATGATATTTGGGTTTTTATTTGAGATCGGATTGGTCGAAAAAAAGTGGGTTTAATGTTTAAAGAATAGAGTATAGTCAATGATATTTTATATGATTGGGAATAGAAATGAGCGGAATATGTGAAAAGAATAGTGTGGTCCCCTAATTTATCATATAGAAAAAAAGTCCAAAACGGAATATTACTATTTCCTATATTTAATGTTTTATTTTTCTATGGGGGTAAAGACATCATTACGTAGTAAATTTAATGAAACTGTGTTCCAACCATAAAAAGTACATCATATAAAAATACTAACATTTTCCCATGGATTTGTGGTCCTGGGAATATGGTTATGGAATAATTTGAATCAAATTTCACCCCATTGTCTATCTCCTCCTAGTTTTGGAGAGGCCTATTGGATGAGTCACCTGATTTCTCATAAATGTGTAGCTCAATGTTTTTATCCACTATTTGGGGTTCTATTCTATGAAAATTCCCTATAAACCAATTAAATATTCATTAAATCACTATTAATTTGTATTGTGTCTATAATAATTAATTTAAATGGTTATATATAAGATAAAAACCCAAATAATACTTCATAACATTGAATGAATATTTGATTTATGACATTTTCTACTATATTTTTCTTCTTTTAAAATAATTAATTCAAATAACTATAGGATAAATAATCATTCCCTAAAATTTATTAATATATTACTCACTCTTATTTGAATTATTATTTGTTAATTTTTATTATTATGTTACTTCATTAAATGGTTTCATTTATTGAACATGTATTTTTTATATTTCAACATTGTTGGAATTAATTGTGTCACACGTGGTATATGTATTTTGTAACCATAAATCTTCTTTCATTGGATGTATTTTGATTATTTAATTAAAGGTTAACTTGTTTTAATCCTATATATGTTAATATAATATAAAATATTATATATTACTATGTGAGTATGATTATTTTTTCTTTATCTATCCATCATCATTCTGTGGATGTATTATGTTCAGTTAATCTCATTTATTTATAAGGAAATTCTTTATATGTTAAGTTATTGTATTTTCATATAGTTTTTATATATTCTTATGGCATTTTATTTAAGAATTATATAGTTATCTGAATCATTTATTTGTGAATGAATATTAATTAAAAAGGTGATTTATATGGACTAATATCAGATACACTGTTGATGCATCAGTTGGTTTTATGAGACCAAGGGATTGGGTATTTTATGTATACAGACCCAATGAAACAATGAAATAATTTTTGTGAACATCATGAATTAATTCAGTGATGGTTTCATACCAAGTGTAATGTATAATTTATGGGTTGGGACCTTTTTGGTAAATTTCATTTTGATTAAAATTAGGAATTCAATCACTATGTATTCAATTATTTATATCCATTTCACTATTAAAATTCTTATCTTATCTATGTATTTTATTACATCTCACATGATCATATATGGCGCATTTATTTATTTTAATTTATTTTAACCCAATCTAGTCAAGACCTATTTATTATATGATAGCTTCTGGTGTATTTGTCCCTTCTCGAGTGTTTAATTTCACACTTCATATGTTACTAGTTCCCTGAATGGAACAAAATAGATACACATATTAATTATATGATAAATCAATGTGTTGATAATTTGGATTAATGTTGATGAATTTTTATATACTAAATCGATTTTAATATTATTGGAAAAATATCAATATTATTAGAAATACAATAATTTTTCCAGTTAAAAATTTAATGTAAATCACTAAATCTTTGACAATATACAGTCTATGTGATGTACGTTATATAAAATTACCATTAAGTTGTATAATTATACTATTTTTATGTTTAATATAACAAATATTTTAATCTTTTTAGAAATTTTTCGAGATATTCATGGACTATTGTACAATTTATGGTTCCTTATTTGATGATTTTCACCTTAGTTTTTTTAAACTGTTACAACTAATTATTTAGAATAATATACATTTTGACATATATTATTTTTATTTCTATATATGGAAGAGAATTTTCCTACTGTATATGTTTTCTAAAAATATAATAGACAATAGCATATTAATGGTAGATATTATTTCATTATTCCCTTTCTTATTATGTGTTTATGATATTAGTCATTCTATTATGAAGTTTGTGAATTTATAGATGGTTCATAAAAAGATTAAAATTTATTTCTGTACCATTGTAAATATTCATTTTAATGAATTTTAGTTTTTAGATTTTATTTTATATGGATTATTAGAATCATATAATGAATATTGAGTGAAAAAAATATTAACATATATTTCTATTTCATTATTTTAGTTAATATCCATTATATTTCACAATTACACATTAGAGATAACCATAATGGTATAATTAATTTTGAAAAATGATACATAATAAACATGCATGATGTAATATATTCAAAATAAACAAATATGCTCTTTTATCATTGTACCATTGTTAAAAATATAATACTGTAATAAATATATAATTCCCCTATAAATAAGAAATATTTGAATGTGTGAGCTCATATATAATATATAGGGTTAATCATATTATGTGTAAATAGATGAATATTTAAATATTTGAGATAAAAATAATAAAATGCAATCAATTTAATGAAAATAAAGAATCCTAAAAAATCATTAATAGATCATGAATTAAGGGGAATGGATCAATTATATATTAAGTTTAAAGACAAGTGACATATCAGTGAGTAATCAACATAGATAAAAAATGATTCATGAGGGAATATATTGAGAATAAGGAAATTTAATGTGAATATAACAAAAATTAGAAAACATAAAAATCAATCCCTTATTCATGGTACATATAAAAGGATATAAAATTTGGAAAAGTTATAATAGAGGACTGGTTTTAGTCAATTTAACATAATTTCCATAGTAAATTTCAACACTAAATAAAATTATAGTAGAATCTGTCCATTCCTAAATTAGGGTCACTCCATATTCCAATACATATTATCTCATTGTTTATGAAAAATTAAGCAATATATTTTTGGGATACCTAATTTCAGGAACACCCATACATAATAAATAACATACATTTTTTCCGAAAAAAATAATAAAAATAGTCTTCAATTAATACTAGAATAACCCATGGAAAACAATTGACATTGAAAAATATTTAATCCTAACATAATTAACCCATTGGATTGAAATGATTATTTTGGAATCATACTAAAAACATCATAATAATAATATACCCTTGGGAGTTAATGTATATTTTATCATAATATTATATCTGATGGGAATTATATCAATTAATAATTGTTTTTTCATTAATGAAAATTTATATTATTAAACATTGAAAACATTTTTTGAAGTGATTGAATTCCATTATAATTTATAAAAATTAAATACTAATTTCAAAGAAAATTTAAAAAATATTTTTGATTGAAATTAAACATGGAAACATGGACTAAAATTATCATATAATTTAACTTTTTTATATCAATTTTCTTTCTTTTGGTAATCATTAAAAAAGGTTTCATTAGTTTTTTTAAAAAATAATAGAAATTAAATTGTGATAATATTATAAAAAATAATTTTCAATACATCGTATATAATGTTAAATATTATTTATAATTACATTAAATAATAATTTCCTTATATAAATGTTCATTCATGATATTATTTTAATGAAAACTGACAAGGAATAAAAACATTGTCCACCAATGATGATATATTGTCAACATTTTGTTAAAACTTTTCTTTTATAATTTTATTTCAAAAAATTTAATAAAAATGAGATGAAAAATTTAAATACCATAGAATAAATTGGGAAAAATAAAATAAATGTGGTTTTAGAGATAAATCATAATTATTTAGGGAAAATATATATATATTAAAATTGATATTGAAAATTAAAACCTTACATTTGGTCCTGACTATCATCATATTCCCAATTATGTACATATATAAAAAGTTTATATTTATTATAAATAAACAGTATATCCAGATTATTTTTTATTATAAAATTTTATATTCGCTTATATTTTCAATTAACACATTTGTTGAACAATTGTTATGAAGAATAACATTCCGGTAAAAAAACTACTTTTTCATGCTTGTTTCATTTTCATAATACTTGTACATAGTACTTTTTCTGGGTTTCTTCATCTCGAAATTAATAAAAATTTAATAAAAAAAAACAATTATTAATTATATTCATTATAATAATTATATTAACATTTATAAAAATTAATTTAATTTTGTGATGAGAAGTGATTTATATTACTTTGTGGAGACTAGAGTTTCTAAGTACGCATGACTGTGATTTTCATTTTTCAACGAGTAGTAGTAAATATAGATAAAAAATAGATATTACAAAATTCATTTTAATTATATATACTTCGAATTTATTCATTGAATCCAACCATATTATTATATGTGTATGATGTACATGTAAATTGAATAACATTACTTTGTAAAAGCATTGTCCACAGGTATGCATGAACAACATCGTCATATCTCATATAGTAGAAAAGGTGTAGAAAATAGGGGTTCCGTTAATATAAAAAAATCTTATTATAGTAATGATAAATATTTCCTCATTTTAATAAGGTTATAAATTAATTAGGTGAGGTTAAGGATGAATAATTCAAAAAATTTATCGTTAATAACACTGGACTTTTTTGAGAATCCTCATTTCAAAAGCCCATTATGCCATTTAAAGATTGTCTTCAGGGAAAAATAGAATACCAAACACATAGGTATGGAATTATAGATGGTAATTCTGAATTTAAATGTCAATATTTATTGATTAAATTAATTGAAATTATGATGGAATTTTTTTCCCTTTTATAAGTGAGTTGTGTGTTATTCTTATCAAAACCTCAAATAATAAAATATAAAAAAGGAATATTATAGAAAAATTGGATATAGTTCAACCTAAATTTGAATATAATAAAATATAATGTATAAATATCTTCAAATAATCAAATTTAGGTTGGTTTATGTTATATTTGAAACCATACCTCATAGTTTATCCCCATCTTTATTGTTTTTATTATTTACATAGGTGAAAAGTATCTGACCTAATTATTATTAATTATGAAAAAAATAATGTTTATTCATTAAAATGCTTACACATTATGAAATAATAATTATAAAGAATTTTTTAAAATCCTTATTATATGTTTTCAGAAAATCAATTTAGTATATGTACATGCAATGTAAGGGAAAATGTTTTAGAAAATCACAATATTATATATAAAACTAAATTAAATCTAACAACATTCCGAGAAAAAACCATTAGAATAATATTGTAATATTTTAGGAAATATAATCTCTATTAATTTTTTTTAAATAATTTTTCAATAATGATTCATTAAATTTATTAAGATAAATCAAATTGTGGGTATAAAAGTAGTTTCTAGAAAAAGATCAGTCTTTATATACCAATTCTTATATTTTTTATTCTGACCAATTGATAACCATTTAATTCATTTTTTATATTTCTAAATAAAAAATTATATTTTATAATGTTTTGAATTATATGTAATAAATAACTATTGGAAAAAAAATAACCATAAAATAATACTTCAAAAATTCTTTTAGGATCAATAGTATTTCCATGATGAATTAGAAATTATTTTCAACATTTATGTTTAATTTATTAACTATATCATTTGAATCTATTTACATTAAAAAATAATTATTCATTGAAGATCATGGTTCTGTGATAAATAATCTATCATAATACCTTATTTGATAATGATAAATATATTATACAATATATAGATTTCACATTCTATACCCTGATATTTATTTTTCAATCAAAATTATATAACTCTGATTCAAAAAATAGAGAATTCATCATCATACTAAAATATTCATTTTCCAATAAGACATCATAAAAATAATTATAAATATATATTACCTTAACTATTTGATCAGTATTGTTTGGTTTATCATTATATGTACTATATAATATTTCTACTAGAAATACATCAATAAATGGATCATGATACAGATGTATGACTTCTTATTTTAGTAGTTATGATGGATTATATTTATATATTCCAAAAATAGGTTCGTAGATTCTTATATAAACATAAAATATATTCAAACAACGTTTTACGTTGTATTTTACTTTCTAAAAAATATTATTAATCATAAAGGGACTGATATATGAGGGCATTAACAATAAATTATTTCAAAATGTACTTTTTTCTTCACGTTATACTTTAATTCAAATTGCATATATCTAACTATGAACATGAAATCTTGATAATGGCTATCATTCATACACATAATTCATGATTATTTATCTCTAATACTTCATTGAATGGATCTAACATTATATCCTATTTTCACAACATTCATAGGTAGAATTATCTTTCATTATGGAACAATATCCAAACATGGTGGAGTCTTTCAATTATTTCAAGAGAGTTATTTAGAAGGATCCTTCTAAATTCAGGATTAAGTGAAATTATAATATAAAAATACAACTAGAGGTTTATGATTATCTCAAAATACAATTTCATCTATTAATATAACTCCAAACACATCATCTTGTGTTAGATTGTGCATTTAATGAATATCTATCAATCAGAGGATAATATATATTGATAAATATAAATTTTATTTTGAAATCTTACTGAATAATTCTACAATTAATGTAGTTAACCACATATCCTTATTAGATATGATTTAGAGTGTTCATCTAATAAACATTACTACATCCTTAAAAATGATAGAAAAAATATCTAGAGATAAATATTATCAAATAGTAATGATATTTGCTAATTTCTAAGTGAAATTTACTTCAATTGAAATAAATTTATGAAAATTAGATTAACAAAGGATACAAACCATGAAACTCATATTGATTTTCCCACTCACAATCGGTTTTTTGTATTTTTTATAACAACTCCACACAAAATTGTCTCCCAACCCTATGTTTTTGGGATACCAAGAACTGGGATATATAAAATATAATATATCTCATCATGTTATCCACATATAAATTATCTCTATGATATAATTAAATAATTATAATTTCATGTTGATTATAAATTGATGAACTAATGTATTCATCTAAAAACTGCTTCAATTATTATATTAATTGATTATATACTGTACTCTTAAATCATTTCATTCCCTAACTATCAAGGTTATAATCTTGAAAAATTCATGGATTCTTTTGTATTATACATCAACTTCTACGAATTTTGAATTTTCACATGAATAGAATGTTGAAAATCCATCTTTGATATATTGGATATTTTTCCATTCCTAATGGTTTAAATGTCTATCTGATGAAAATATATACGTATTAGATAACCTTTCACCAACATCATCGAAAAAATAAAAGAGTCCTTCTACCGTAGAATATCATTCACAGTTTCACCATCATGGGGTGATAATGTATTAATATTCATTTTTTATTTATTAGATCTAATCCTAGACTTTTCTATATATTTATCTCATTATATGTTTTTATATACTTCATGATTTTATGAAACTTATAAATGTCACACTATTAACAATAAAGATAATTCATGCATATCCGTAATGAATAAAATTATTGATGGTAATTCAAAATCTTGTGTTTGGTAATTTTTCACATGACATTCAAATGGTGTGACGAAGATGATAACACTATGTAATTTTGACTAAGAAGAAAACCATATAATTTTTTTTATGAATCACTACACATCGAGACCCCTTACCAACTATAGGGTAATGTGAGAACATGTGGCCTAACAAATATTCCCTGTAGTTCCAATAAATTCTCATCATATTCATCTATTGTTAGAATTCATCATCCTTTTTTCATGAACTTTGTTTTGGATCACTTCTAAATGTAAAATATACCACAATTCATTAATAAAATCATGATATCCATGGAAATAATATTTTTTTTTTCAACATGGTTGGACTATTATAAATATTTATATAATCAAAAGTATACGTATTACAATTTACCCCCTCTATATAAATAATCTGAACCACGATTGGAATTCTCAATTGATAGAATTCAATTATAAATAATTTACCATATATATTCTCCAAAAAATAATGTCTTTATCTCAATTCTCAAATGATCATCCAGATCATCCATTCTCAGTGAATATTTAATAATATCTTCTATATGTGCTACCCTGAACTGATCAAGGTAAACACGAAAAACACAATTCATTAGTACCATTAAAACTAAAATGGAAGTCCGATGTCTAATTTTCATTATTATAATCTATAGTGTCCATATGTAATATGAATTTTCTCCCTAGAAATATCTTTATTTTACCCCTAAAATATTGATATCCAGATTAGAAGTTAATAATTGAAAAGTACATATGTCCATGTAATGGATCAGATAAATCCTATATAAGAGGTTGTAAATACTCTTTTCCTATAGAATACATGTAATATTCTAGATAATAAATGTTGAAAATAATGATATTCAATTGTAACTTACAAAAATAAGAGGTAAAACACATTTCAACATATTTTTAAAAATAAATCCCTTATAATGTTTCTCAAATCGTTTCTTTATCAATTCCTACAACAAAATCAATACCCTTCAAATTTTTAATAAGCATAGCCCTAGGAATAAACATTATTTAAAATTTGAAAATCATTAATTTTGGGAATATTTGATGACCTATAATGAAATAAAAAATCATTTTCCTAAAAAATGTCCTTATGGTAAATGTTGATTCACATCTCTAATTTTAAAATATTCCACTCATTAATTTGTAATAAGGCCCATATTATGGAAGACGTTTCCATTATTTATTTCATATTAATCCTCACACAAATAATTAGTCATCGTTAGATTTTGAATATCAAAAATTGCAATCCAACTTGTTAATAAATTTATGATATTTATATAGAGAGTCAATACATTTCTGAAATCACGTCTACATCATATAGTGATATAATTAAAAGAGATTCATGAATCGTATTCCAAAAATAACATTTATGAGTGGAGTTATGTACCTGATGTGTAATCATCATACTATTATGTAACTTCTCATTAAATTAAACATATTATAATCGATATGGTTATACACATAGAAATTTATATATATATAAAAGTTAGGGTAAAACAATAATCCTATAATACATGTTCAATTATAGAGTGGTTGATATGTATACCTTAAAAACTACATCCCTATTACAGTGTAGAACTATTATGATTTAATGATTGTTCCCTTAATCTCTTTGTTTAATAGAATATTAATGTTTTATATCATTATTATCCATTGTATTTGGTCCTTCTTTGGAATAATTCCAAAAATCCATGAATTTATATAATTGGATTGTGGGTTTTTGACGTGGTTGAGTTATATCTATAATAATTTCTTTTTATTTCTTCTTAACAAATATTAATCAATCACTTTCTTGATTAACTTCCATTAAAAAATTAAACAGTTTACAAATCCATTAGAAACAATACTACCCGTGCTTCATTCAAGACATCTACCATAAAATAAAATTCATTTTATTTCCACAATGGTCTTAATGTTTGGAATTTCTTCAAAACACCAAATTTATCTTAATATATAAACCTTTAAATATAAGGGAATATCATCTCCCCATTTACACCATAATTGAACAAAAATGTTTTTCTTCATTACTACTAATGTCACTAATGGATTTTTCGTTTTAATTTATTATTTTTAATCCATCTAATAACAAAAACATTTTTAATTCATGGTATATTGTAAAAAAAGTATGTTCTCTTTTCATGTATTCTAGATATTTATTCATAGGAACCAATAGATTCTTAGTCCATATTAATATAAAATAAGTACCTATTCAATTACATGTAATTATATTTAGGAATATACTTAATGAAAAATACCCACATAATATCATCGAATTACACTAAATAAGTACATTCTTCCTGCTTAAAATTATTAATAAATGTCACCATTATTTTTCTTCTTCATCTAGATGATACACCACTAAGAAAATATTTCAATGCTCCAAGAATTCATTAATAGAAAAAAAATATTTTTTACTAGAGGTACATTACATGATAAATAATTGATAACTGGAACAAATTTTAACATCCTGTGGTTTTAAAACATAAATATAGTCTATTTTTAGAGAAATATAGAATACATTTTAAAATATAGACCAGAGGACCGTAATGGGTTGTTGAATTTGGGGTATTTATATAATTATTATATTTTGTAAAATAAATTCAATGTCTTATATATTGAAATTCTTGTATTGTAATATTTATAAACATAACCTACTAATTACAATTCATTTAATCCTAGGGAAATAAATCATAGAAATTTTTGAGATAAGATGATAAGTAAAGGGGAACATGGGAGACATTATTGTATTATCATATGAAGGCAGAATATAAGAATAAGTGTTTGAGATCATGATGATAACATTGATATTTAATATGAACCTATCATAGATCATAAGTATAATTCACATCATAATTAAATATCATCAGAGAAGACATGTGACATATTGTGTTAAATAATTATATTTCGTAAACCATATGACCAATAACAATATTTTAGCATCAAGTATGTATAATAAATTTCAATTTTCAATGATAAATACCAATGAAATTAATCAGAGTGGATTAGGCCTCATCCTAGGTTTTCTATTAATGATCAACCCCATTATCATATTTCCCATTATTATGTAATGAGATATAATGATTTTCCTATTGAATTTGAGGCAGATACTTGTACCACCCATCACATTAAATAATGCATATATATTTGTTCCCCAGGATCATAAATCATTCATCATATTATAACCTATAATATGAAATGTGATTCAAAAATTTCATTATTAAATAACACATATATATGATTTGGGTTTCATAAAATTGTTTCCTTCAAAAAACATCATACATATAAAGAATTAATAGGGATGGAATCATTGGATCATATTAATTGTAAATACAATTACATTAATTAATTTCATATTATATGGAATATGATTTTGAATGAAACTTATCTTGGAATATTTCCATTAGAAAATAACATCTCATTGAAATTTACCGTCTTAAGCATAGTAATTTATAAAAAAAATTGAAATAGTTTTATTTAAAAAATCTATAAAATATATAAATAAATATTCCAATAAAATAGTCTTCCGGATTTTGGGAAATTGCATTCATTATCTAAATGTTTAAAACATTGTACCTATCACATAAAAAACCAAACGTGTTTTTTAGGGAATTGGCCTGATGATTCCATTTAAAAAAAATTTAAATGTAAAATATGGATATGAATGTATTCAAATATTCAAATTGATATATTTAAAAGATTTTCGAAAAAATTTACATACAACATTAATATGTAAGAAAAAGTGATTTTGTCCAAAGTGATAAATAATGGCAATTTTTATTACAGACATTCTAAAGGTCTCTTAAATATTTTATTAGATGAAAATGAACGGAAAATATTTATCCCCATGAAATTTATTTATTATAAGAAAAAATTAATTTGTTTGAAATTTATTTCACTATATTTTATCATTTTAATCATCAAAATAAAGACTTTTAACAAATAGTGTGATGGTATCATATTTCCTTTTAAGTATTTTTGCCTTTTGAATTATAAGATTAATTAATGAATAGCATCAAATGGAACATTAAATGTCTTGAAAAGAGGAATATTAATTATAAAACACTTAAATATGGTATTATAAGCACCACATAATATATTATTTTTTCATAACATAACTTCGATTCCAAATAATGAAATTTCCAAAAATATACATTTCATTAAGTCTCAACATCGTTCTAACACGTTCAAGACCCCCTTTTATAGATAACCTTAATAATTTTATACCAAAATATGTATTAAGATATGATTATGAAAAAAATAATCCCTATAGGATGTGATTACTAATTAATGGTAGATATTGGGGGTGTTCTTAGATACACCAAAATGATTGGTATGTGTGATGAGTAGAGGAGTTGGGGTGGCCCATTAAAAAATGGTGAGTGGAAACACATGAAATACATAAGAAGAAAATATTGGAACTAGAGGTATCATTATAAAAAATGATAAAAAATTTCAAAATATAGAACCATAGTGGAGATAAAGTCAAAATATGACACATATTGGGATTTAGAAATTTTGGTAGATTAATTTTCCCCATATCATTTTAGTTTATCTATCTTTAATCCTATTATAAACGTGCCCTTGATAAATAATTTTTTATTTATAATATTCATACTGACCAAAATATAATTTATAATTAAAAAATACTATAATGAATTGCAATTAAAAATAATTAATAGATTTTTATAAATTTCATTCAAATAAGAAATAAAATATATTTTAAAATTAATCTCTTGGATGTGATAAAAAAACTGATTTTCCAAAGAGAAATTTTTTATAAGATGTAGATATTTTGATTGAAAATTTCAATTTTATGGCCATTATAATGTCATAAATTTGATTAAAATATGTAATTATTTTAATTTTACAATTAAAATCCAAATTAAAATTAAATGGATCATGTAAATACATTAAATTAAAATTAAGATTCTAATAAAAATCCATATTTCGTTATTATTCATAAAATAATTAATTTTCCCCCAAATTTACTCAAAATATAAATAAAATATAATTTTATGTTATAAATTTATTAAATTAATAATATTTTTTCAAATACATGTCAATAATGTTTTAAAAAAATTATTATATATTCACATAGAATATAATTTATTTTCGAAAAAATTCTATTTTCAATGAACATAAGAAATTTACTAAAAATTATATATATTTTGATAAGTATGATATCATTTCATAAAAAAATAGCAAATAATTTTTTTAAAAAAGTATTATAATTTATTATTCAAAATTTAATGGCTATGTTGTAATAGTTATTTTTAAAAATTAATAATAATATCATCTCCCTACAGGATTAAACATGATATTGTGAGTAAGACATGATATCATAAAAATAAAATTTCATATAAAAAATATTAATAAAAATAATGGTTTTATAAACTACAACAATATAAATTTATTTATACCTCAACATTCAATCACATTGTAAAAAAAAGAGTATTCATTTGAATCATTACATCCTCATGTTTCTACATGGCTTGCTCATGATGGAGGTTTCACAAAGATAAAATCTCCTAGTGAGTGGCATTGTTTAGATGATTTTTACCTATATGATCTGGAATCCTCACCGATTATTCGACAATATAACCATGGGTATAACCTATGAGCACATTAAATGTGTATCATCGTGTATATACATCCATAGGACAAGATCATGGAACACATCCTAAAAATTTGTAGAGGATTGGTGGAAGTTCTAATCGATAATATACCATCCAGATAAAGTCAATAATTTAAAATGGACAGATATACATATGGATTTTTTATCTACTATCATAATGTCACTACTTTTACCAATATAGATTCATATATACTATTTGTCACCTACAACAAAAACTAGATCACATAAGTGATTTCATGAATATCTTTTATTCCATATTTTTTTATCCCTTATGTGTTGCTGAATTGATGTATCCATTTCGTTAATTTCATTAGCCAACTCAAGTCCCATTATATTTTTTTCTCAAGAATCACTACAATATCTAAGAGTTGTGTACTTATATCCAAATAGGGATTTATATAGAGTCATATAAATTTTTTGGTGAATGTTATTATTGATTTAAAACTCCACTTGAGGATTGTGTTAATCATAATTACCATTCTAATACATTGAAAAAGATCATGATATATCCTAAAAGGTTTTAATAAGTATCTCAAGCTCTCCATATTAATAGGGATGATATATAGTACACAGATTAATCTCACTAGAAAAATCTTGTTGAAATCATTTCTTGTCCTTTGAGTAAAACCTTATATACTAATCATGTTTAATTGAATGTGGTGATGTATGGATAAATATAACTTCATTAATTTAAATTAGATATATATACTTTTGAGGAGAATATTCTTAAATATCATGGTAGTGTGATGACAATATAAGTGTAATGTCCCAGATATTTTCCATGTATTAATTTAATATTATATGGGAATTAATTCGAGACCAGGCTCTGAGACGGCATGCAGTTCCAAGGCCCAGTGAGCCCGGAACAAATGTTTGAATTTAATTTAATAATTAAATTACACGTGCGTGCCGTTTTCCTAAAAAAGTGGAAAAACTCTCGAACGGGTGCTCGGATCAGAAATATGAGGGCCTCGTTGTGTTCAGAACGTTGTTTTACCTATGGTGAGGCCTAACATCGGTCAGCACAGGTCGGTGGTGAAATAGGGGTTTTTGACGCAACAGTAAAAAAATATTTAATTAAAACATTTATTTAAACCCTGTTACGACAAATATCACTTATCTTTAAATAGAGATTTCGCAGGGGATCAGGGTTACAATCCCCATAACCCTGATTTTCCCCTAAAGGATCTGGGAATGCTCTGGAAGAAACCCCCAACGCGACAGAGACATTCTTGACGGATTTCGTCATCGACAACGACTCAGCAACCAGATATTCACCAACGAATGCCGCAGATCTAGGTAGGATGTTGTTTTGATTTTATTATTCCCTGTTTTTGATTTCCACGATGAACGTAGACTAATCCACGAACAGATTAGCCCGCAGATCATTCATTCTTGTGGGATGGGATATTTGTGGGAATCCTGGGATTTGATTCTCGAGATTGTTTTTTTTCTCATCCTTCTAACGGTGACAAACCAAGATCGACACGAACATCGATATAAGTTTGTCCCTCTTGATTTCTATGTCTTTTCTCCCAATCCCGACGCATTCTTCGTGCGCGTTCTTCACATTCTTGGGGAAGATCGATCGTTGCGTGCTTGTTTGTTGGTGCAATGATCTAAAATTGAAGATCCCACATCGAGATGACCTAACGGAGGTGCGACGATAATGGTGACAGTCAAATAAATGTGGTTCCAAAGTTTCCATTATTCGAGCGTTTTCGTGAGGATTCATCGATATGCGTTTTCAAGGCTGATCAGAAGCCTGAAACTGACGAAATCGGTTTTCTAGGGGTGGGAGGACCCCAAATACGGATATTTGTGATGATTGGGCGGTTGGATCAAGATCCGGAGGATTAGCCGAGGTGCACGGAGGAAGACGAAGCTTCTGTAAATTTCCCGACTACATGCTGTGTAGTATAGGATACACGGCGTGTGTTCGTCGTCGAGATTTAATAACGTGAAATCTGGGACTACACTGACATGGGCAGGGTACACGGCCATGGACGCGCCATGTATACCCCTCCCCGACCAGACCCAGCCAGATATAGGGGATACCCCATGTACTGGTACACGGGCATGTGACACGGACACGGGCATAGACCATGTACGGGGAAATGGCCAGTGTACACGGAGCGAGCCTAGGTTGTCGGACACGGCGTGTGATTCTTCTACATGCCGTGTAGTTTCTTTCTATCTGACAAGCCTAATGACATGGGCTGATTACACGGGCAGTACCCAGGGTCAAGGAACACGGCGTGTAACCATACCACACGCCGTGTAACCTTTTATACATGACTTGAGCCACTTGTCTTCTGTATCATGGACTAGCCTTCTTAGGGTTCTTACCATTGGTCTTTTCCCTGATGGTTTTGGTATCATTTAATTTATACATGAGTATAATCCCTTCAGCAGAACTCCATGAATAGAGTTTTTGGAATCCCCTCTGTGAGACTTAGAGCCGGATCCTCTATTTAGTCCTGGAACCCTAGGTAGAGTTCTTGGTATCTATGTGACCAACATTACCTAGGCTTCGATCCTCTTCTTAGCAGATTAGCTCTGAATGAGTTGTCAGAATCACCCCATGATTTGGTTGTGATCCTCACCTGAGCAACATGTTCCCAAGGTACTTGTGGAGTGTGCTCTCCCAGAATGAGTACTTCATGTCTCTCTCTTCAGACCAAGGAGTGTGTTCTCCTGATGGTATGCTTAGTGGAATCTTCGAGCTGGATCTTAGTGGTGGTTTTGCGATGGTCGTCTATGTATGAGTATATCTAGGTATTCTAGTTATAGGTTCCATAGAAATATACTATGTAGTGATGACTGTACATTTCTTCATGGTATTTTTCCTTTGTTGTATTTTTGTTGTGGTTTTTGGGGTGTCCTAATAGATATTGTTATACTCACCATTGCCTGGTATTTTCCCACACATGTCGTGTCTTGCGCAGACGAGCAACCCTTTAATAGGATTCTAGATGGACCAGGACCGGACAGTACTCAGTGAGATCAAACAGGCCGAGGTGTGTCCCTTCAGCGACAGGTTGCAGTCCCAGTACCTTTCTCTACAGGTTAGACTTGTTGCAGACTTTCTTTTGGTGGACTTGTAATTTTGGCCCAGGGTTTTACTTTATTGTACTTTACATCCCTGTCGTACTCTGTGGGTTGGGATTTTTGTGTATTCTTTCTTTTTCAATTGTTAGTAGTTTTTACTTTTCAGCTTTGTGGGCTTGGAGATGTGTGGCCATGTGTACTGGTTTATAGGAAATGACTCCCATGTTAGTAGCATGCCTACTCGGTCCTAGTCCCCAGCCCATGGCCTATTGGAGGCGGGCTTAAGGATTTGCCGCTCAAACCCCACCGGGATGGGTCGTGACGTTGTGGTATCAGAGGATGATCGGTTCTACCTTAGGACCGAGAGTATGTGAGTGGCTTTGGGGAAACAGTGTTAAGGGTTTCGAGTTCAACTCTCAGCCCAGGGGCCCCAGTGTTTGTGCGGAGGCCGACGTATCCATACACCAGGACTCTGATAACTTTCTTTTCACCTCGGAACATGAAAGCACTAGTTCCATAAATGAAAATAATGGAACATGCATCATATAGGAATGGGGTGTGGTTTCCATGTCCTTTTTCAGTCAGCTCTCCAGATATACTCACTGACTGTGATACATCTTGTTTCTTAAACAGGATGCCTCCGCAACTCTCACCCACTAGGATCCCGTAGCTCAATCATGGGGATGACCCCCTCAGTCATGAAGCTTCGATACAGGGACCAGATCCCCCAGTTCTACCACCAGGTGGTGTTCTAGTTATTCAACCACCTGTGTCGAAGTGTTTAGCGCATGCTGTACCAGTGGAGGAGGAGTGCATGCTGAGCGCACTCCACGAGTTTCAGAGAAAGAGACCCCTCAAGTTTCGAGGTGAGCCTGACCCACAAGAAGTAGAGGACTGGCATGGGGTAGTGACCAGAGTCTTCCATTTGGTCGGGACACTAGCAGACCATATGGTGATCCTGGCAGCGAGTTTTCTGCAGGGCTCGACAGGACGATGGTGGAGTTTAGTTTTCCAGACTCACGATGAAGAGACACTTGCATGGTCGGAGTTTGAGCATCTCATCAGAGATGAGTTTCCACCGGCTACCCATAGAGCAGTACGCATACAAGGCCTTTCTGAGCTCCACCAGGGAACCATGATGGTGGACGACTATTCAACGAGGATTACCGACCTCTCGCGGTACTCGAGGGATGTTGTCAGATATCAGTACTTTAGAGCTTGGACTTTTGACAGGGGATTGCGTAGATATATCCGAGCTAGAATCATCCCAATTAGTATTCCTACTTATGCTGGGGTGCTTGAGAGGGCTTCAGTGGTCATGAGTTTCCTGGCAGAGTAGGGATAGCCGACAGTTGTCCATAGTGGGCGAGCTGGAGCAGAGGCCTCGGCGGCAGGAAGCCAACGTCAGGGACCCAGGAATGGGAGACATTTCTAGAGGAGATACCAGGACAGGGGATTAGTCATACAGGGTTCACAGGGTGCATCCGGCGAGCCTCGAGATTGGCGATGTTACTCATGTGACGGCAGGGGACATCTCGCTCGAGATTGTCTGACCCACCGTACTACTGACATGGGAGAAGTGGATGGACCACCGAGGTAGAGTCAAAGTGTGGGGCAGGAAGATCCGCGGGGGTGGAAGACATGGCAAAGGTTCTGGGGGAGCAGCTGGAGGTGGTTGGCGTTTAGACCCTTTACCTCCACCACCCCCAGGAGGTCCACCCCAGGCTCAGGGAGCTGGTGGATAGAAGTAGGGACCGCTGCAAGCGGCAGAGGCTTATGGACCATCTACTCGCGGAATGATTAGAGGTTCTATTCATTCATTTCTAGGTGCTTATCTTTTTCGAGACCGTGAGATTCCAATTGAGCTGTTTACTCGACCCATACGTATTGAAACGCCGACTGGAGAAGATTCGGAGATCAGACACCTTTGTAGGCAGTTTGACCTGACCCTTGGAGGTGAGAGTTTCAGTTGGAACCTCTTGGTGGTAGCGTCGAGGCCTTACGATTTCATTCATGGTATGGATTGGCTATCCATAGTTCATTCCTGGATTGATTGTTTTAGGTGAAAGGTGCAGTGTGTCCATAGTGATGGGATAAGGATCTCTTTTGTCAGTGAAAGTGAGACCCAGGCAGTGTAGGATGCACTCGTGCATCATAGGGAACAACCGATTTCACATCAGTTGGCTAGCCTAGCCCTTGGCGCGGAATATGTTACGTGTTTCCAGTTTCCAGCAGTGGTGGATGAGTATGAGGACGTCTTTTAGGAGGATGTTCTTAGGCTACCTCTCTGTCGGGAGATAGATTTCTGCATTAAGTTGGAACCTGGGACGACCCCGATATCAGCATCTGCTTATCGGATGACTCATGCAGAGCTTCATGAGCTGAGGATGTAGCTAGACGACTTGCTAATGAAGGGATTTGTGAGACCCAGCATTTCACCCTGGGAAGCCCCAATGCAGTTTAACAAGAAGGCGAACGAGAGCCTGAGGGTGTGTGTGGATTACCAGTGCTTAATTCAGTTGTCCGTGAAGAACTGGTATCCACTACTGAGGATCGATGACCTCTTCGACCAGTTGAGAGGGGTACGATGGTTCTCGAAGGTTGATCTACGAGCAGACTATCACCAATTGAGAGTATGAGAGGAGGATATACTGAAGACGTCTTTCAGATGTCACTACGGTCACTATGAGTACATTGTGATGGCCTTCGGCATGACGAACGCCATGGAAGTGTTCATGGGACTCATGAACCATATCTTTCATCCCTATCTAGATCAGTTTGTAGTGGTCTTCATCGATGATATCCTTATGTACTTTACTTCCGAGGAGGAGAACGCAAGACACCTAAGGATGGTTCTGGACACACTCTGAGAGCTCCAGTTGTATGGGGAACTTTCGAAGTGTCAGTTCTGGTTACAGGAGGTCCACTTTCTGGGGCACATTATCTCAGCGGATGGTGTAGAAGTGGACCCAACAATGGTGGAGGCAGTGCTAGCATGGGAGCCACCCCGGAGCGTGACGGAGGTGTGGAGTTTCCTTGTGATGGCAAGCTACTATAGGATATTCGTCCATGATTTCTCTAGGATTGCATCACCCATGAAAGCTTTGACCTGAAAGGGATAGCCTTTCATGTGGACCGAGAGATGCCAGCAGGATTTCCAACATTTGAGAGAGAGTCTGACGAGCGCCCCGATCATGAGATTACCAGAGGAGGGTGTCGAGTACATAGTGTTCTGCGACGCATCAGGAACAGGGCTTGGTTGTGTCCTGATGCAGAGGAATGCATTGATTGCCTATGGCTCGTGTCATTTGATACCACATGAGCAGAACTATGTGACCCATGATCTTGAGTTGGCAGTGGTAGTCTACGCATTGAAGATGTGGCAGTACTACCTGATGGGTGAGAGGTTTACCATCTACACTGATCACAAGAGTGTCAAATATATCTTTTCTCAGAAGGATCTGAATTTGAGATAGAGGAGATAGCTTGAATTCCTCCAGGATTACGACTTTGAGATCGTTTATACTCCTGGGAATGGGAACGTGGTGGCAGATGCTCTCAGTAGGAAATCCAGTTCGTAGTTGCTGTATGAGGCAACAAGGTTGTTGGCCTCTTTACAGTTTTCCTTCGTGAATGGATATGAGGGAACTTACCTTTAGTCGATGGTTGTTACCCCTCCACTCTAACAGTGAGTCAGGGAAGCACATCATGAGGATGCTAGCTGTGAGACTCTATGTTCACAGATATCCACAGGTGATGCTACTGATGGATATTCAGAAGTTGGAGAGCATGTTGTCCTTTTCAGAGGGAGCATGGTAGTACCAATGACTTTGAGGGAAGAGGTTGTGAGGGAGTCACATACATCCCCTTTACAAGTACATCCAGGCATGGAAAAGATGTATCAGGACTTCCGACGTCAGTTCTGGTGGCCAGAAATGAAGAAGAGTGTGGCAAAGTTTGTTTATCGGTGCCTTACTTGTCAGCAAGTAAAGGATGAGCACTTGGTTCCAGCAGGTTTGGCTCAGCCCCTTGAGGTTCCAGAGTGGAAGTGGGACAGAATATCCATGGATTTCATGACGGGTTTACCAAATACATCAAGGGGACACAATTCCATCTGGGTGATCGTTGATCGACTCGCCACATCGACCCACATCCTATCCATATTGGACCAGAGTTCAGTAGAGAGATTGGGATGCCTCTATGTGCAGGAGATAGTTCAACTTCATGGTGTACCATCCATGATCATCTCAGATCGTGATTCTCATATCACATCCTGGTTTTGGAAGGGATTTCAGGAAGCTTTTGGGACTCAGTTACGCTTGAGCACAGCGTTTCATCCCCAGACTGATGGTCAGACAGAGTGGACCATCCAGGTCCTAGAGGATATGCTATGATCTTGCATACATTACCTCATTCGTAGCTAGGATGATCACCTACCACTGGTGGAATTTTCTTATAATATCATTTATAATTCCACTATTGCTATGGCACCAGTCGAGGCTCTATACGGGAGACCTTGCAGGTCGCCACATTGTGGGACTGACCTGGGAGAGTCCACAGTCATGGGCCCAGAGATGGTGAGAGCTACTACAGAGAAGGAGCAGGTCATCCAAGAGCAGATGAATACTGCACAGAGTCCGAAAAAGTATTATGCCGACCGGAGATGGAGGCCGCTGGATTTCGAGGAAGGAGACCACGTGTTCCATCGAGTCTCACATCGACGGGGATTGCAGTGATTTGGCTGAGGCGACAAGCTATCTCCGAGGTTCGTTGGACCTTTTCATATTCTGAGTAGATTTGGCGGGGTGGCCTATCTCTTGGCTATCCCACCTCAGATGGACAGGGTACACAACATCTTCCATGTGACGCAGCTACGGAGGTACGTGCATGATGCATCGCACTTCATCGACTGGGTCGACCTGGACATCGACGATGGAGCACCTTTTCTAAGTACCCAGTGGAGATTGAAGATCGACAGGAGAAGATCCTTTGTGGACGAGTTATTCCCTTGGTGTGTGTCCGGTGGCAGCACATGAATCTCCAGGAGAGCATGTGCGATTGGGAAGCTCAGATTCGCATGCAGTACCAACATCTTTTTGAGTAGCACATTTTTTTGGCTTTTCGGGGACGTAAAATGCTGATGTTGGGAGTGATGTAATGTATCGGATTTTTTCCATGTAATATTTTAATATTATATGAGAATTAATTTGAGACCAGGCTCTAGATGGCGTGCAGTTCTGTGGCCCAGTGAGCCCGGAACAAATGTTGAATTTAATTTAATAATTAAAATACACGCGCAAGTGGATTTCCTGAAAAAGTGGAATAACTCCCGAACAGTTTCTCATATCAGAAATCTCAGGGCACTGTTGCATTCAAAACAATGATTTTACCTAAGGTGAGGCCTAACATTGGCTGGCGCAGGTCGTTGTTGAAATCTGGTTTTTGGACGCAACAGTAATAAAATATTTAATTAAAATATTTTATTTAAACCTTGTTAGGTCAAATATCTCTTATCTTAAAATAGAGATTTCGCAGGGGATCAGGGTTACAATCCCCATAACCCTGATTTTCCCCTAGAGGCTCTGGGAAAGCTCTGGAGGAAACCACCAATGCGGCGGTGACATTCTTGACGGATTTTGTCGGCGATGACGACTCGACAACCAGATATTTGCCAACGAATGTTGCGGATCAAGGTAGGATGTTGTTGTGATTTTATTCTTACTTGTTTTTGATTTCTACGATGAACGCGAACTAATACACGAACGGATTATCCCACGGATCGATCGTTCTTGTGGGATGGGATATTTGCGGGAATCGTGGGATTTGATTCTCGAGATTGTTTTGGTTTTTTGCTCAGCCCTCTAACGGTGACAAACCAAGATCGACACGAACATAGATCGAGGTTAGTCCCTCTCGATTGCTGTGTTTTCTCTCCTAATCCTGATGCGTTCTTCTTGATCTTGGGGAAAACAAATCATTGCATGCTCTTTTATTGGCACAATGATCTAAAATCAAAGATCCAAAATCGAGATGACCTAACGGAGGTGCGAAGACGATGACGGCGAACAAATAAACTTGGTTCAGAAGTTCCCATTCTTCGAGCGTCTTCATGCGGATTGATCGATAAGCATTTTCAAGGCCGATCGGAAGCCCGAAACTGACGAAATTGGTTTCGTAGGGGCGGGACAATCCCAAATCCATAGTTTCGTGATGATCGGGAGGTTGGATCAAGGCTCGGAAGATTAGCCGAGGTGCGCGGAGGAAGACGAAGGTTCTGGAAATATCTCGATTACACACCGTGTAGTATGGGATACACGGCGTTTGTTTGTCGACGGGATTACACAACATGTACTCTGGGAGGTCAGGGACATGGGCATGGTACACGGCCATGGACGCGCCGTGTATACCCCTCCCCGGCCAGACCCAGCCAGATACATGGGATACCCCGTGTACTGGTACACAGGCAGGTGACACGGACATGGGTAGAGACCGTGTATGGGAACATGGCCAGCGTACATGGAGTGAGCTGAGGTGCCCGGACACGGCGTGTGATTCTTCTACACGCCGTGTAGTTGATTTCTATCTAACAAGCTGAATGACACGGGCTAGTTACATAGGAAGTACCCGGGTTCAAGGAACACGGCATGTAACCATACTACACGCCGTGTAACCTTTTCTTCATGACTTGAGACACTTGTCTTTTGTGACTTGGACTACCCTTCTTAAGGTTCGTACCCTTGTTCTTTTCCCGGAGGGTTCTGGTATCATTTCCTTTATACAGAAGTATGATCCCTTCAATAGAACTCCCTGAATAGAGTTGTTGGAATCCCCTCTGTGAGGCTTAGAGCCAGATCCTCTATTCATTCCTGGAACCCTAGGTGGAGTTCTTGGTATCGACGTGACCAACTTTACCCGGGCGCTGATCCTCTGCCTAGCAGATTAGCTCAGACTGAGTTGTCGGAATCACCCCATGACTTGGTTGTGATCCTCACCTGAGCATCATGTTCCCAAGGTACTTGTGGAGTGTGTTCTCCCAGAACGATTACTTCATGTCTCTCTCTTTAGACCTAGTAGTGTGTTCTCCCGATGTAATTCTTAGTGGAATCATCGAGTGGGATATTAGTGTTTGTTTCACGATGGTCGTATGTGTATGAGTATATTTGGATATTCTTGATATACGATCTGTAGAAATATACTATGTAAAGCTGATTGTACCTTTTTTCATGGTATTTTTAATTTAATGTGTTTCCATTGTGGTTTTCGGGGTGTCATACTGGGTATTGTTATACTCACCCCTGTACGGGCTTTCCCCGCACGTGTCGTGTCTTGTGAAGACGAATGAGCCATTGACAGGATTCTAGGCGGACCAGGACTAGATGGTGCTCAGTGAGATCAGATAGGCCGACGTGTGTTCCTTCGGAGACAGGTTGCAGTCCTAGTACCATTCTCTATAGGTTGGACTTGTTGCAGACGTTATTTTGGTGGGCTTTTACTTTTGGCCCAGGGTTTTACTTTACTGTACATTACTTCCCTGTCGTACTCTGTTGGTTGGGTTTTTTGTGTATGCATGCTTTTTCCATCATTAATAGTTTTTACTTTTCACCATTGTGGGCTTAGAGATGTGTGTGTGTGTCTACAGGTTTGTAGGCAATGCCTCCCATGTTAGTAGCATGCCTACTCGGTGCTAGTCACCAGCCCCTGGCCTATTGGAGGCGGGCTTGGGGAGTTGCAGCTTGGGCCCCACTGGTACGGGTCGTGACAATATGGTAATCGACTATAACCCATATATCATTATTCATTAATAAAAAAAATTCAAATTGACATATTACCAGTTCTATATTTATATGGGTATTAGTGTAGCATCCTAATAATAATTTCCCTTTGATAAATAACTAACTAAGAAAACAATAAGTTAGATACACACTAATATTTAAATATATAAATATTTTCTCACATTAAAAAACACTTTCAAATATTTATATATCTTTCTACGAAAGGTATGAATAGATAATGATAAAATGAGGAGATCTTCTAATAGATCCTTCTTGTACTCTGGTATGGGTGGAACACATACATAGTTTGTGGGGTATATAATTATATCACAATCAAGGTTGAACTCAAGAATGATTTCACCTTCTTTTTTATTCATATATAATCTTTATACCCAACATAAATCATCACATGAATAGATGGTATAACTGTAATTAGATAAATATATTATATCATTCATCATTTCATAATTTCTAGATACAACAACTAAAAATCCAAAAATATTTGTTCTTATATAATCCCCATAATTAATAATCTAGTATGATCAATTCGGCATAAATCTTATTCTACATTGGATACATTTATATGGATGTAATTTATTGGGAATTTATAATATTTATTTATCACACCCATCATATTTAGTAATATTCAACTCGTTCTATGTGAATATATACATAAAAGGTTTTGACTGGTATATATATTACACATTTGAAAATAATTATAATTCATCTATATGGAAAATGAAAAAAGGTTTTTAGCTTACTCCAAATCACATATTTGGTAATTATTCTCATGATCCATTAATTTTAATGCGTTAAAACAAATAATATAATCATTTTATATGTAAAATATCACAATAACTTCATGTTTGGATCAATATTGAATAGAAACATTTCTCCACTAAAGGGTAATGTAAGATCTTGTGCACTGACTAATTTTCACTTCAGTTCAATAAATTTTTTATCTCATTCATCCATATAAATGATCATGGATCCCTTCCAAGCTAACAAAGTTCTTGGATTTGATAGTTATATGAAATTATCGAAAAAATAATTATAATATACATCTAATCCAAAAAATATATAAATACCAAGAAATGGTTAACCATAGATGATGATCAATATCATCTTACATTGATGGATCCATCGATATACCCTAAATTCAGATTACATGTTCTAAAAAGTAATCATATTGTTTCTAAAATTCACAATTTTTTTTTCATAATGTTTACCCTTCCTTTGGTCATTTAGTATAATAATCTTATGATCATTATTCTCTCAATAACACATTTAAGATATAATGTTATTATAATCATTTAATTCCAAACAATTATCCATATAATGTGTAATGAATCTATTAATTAAATCCATTAAGATAGAGTAGGAATTATTCATTTTGAATGGAATCACTATAAACTATTAGTTTCCAGACCTCATATAGATATACGTTAAGATAATATACACAATTTTGACCCTTAATAGATGATCTCTATAATAATGATCAATCTTGTAATCATATTGAGCAATATGAAGTAGATCAAAGAAATTATCGATATGTTCTAGAGGATATTTGTTCCTGATCAACATATTTTTCGTCTCCGAACAATCAATAATATGTCTTATCAATCCATATTTATTCAAAAAAAATTACCATTTTTTACCCCTAAATGATACAATATGTAGTATAAAATCCTTTAGAGAGATTCTCTTGGGATTCCATATTAAAATATTGAAACTCAGTCAAGGACAATTTACATAGAGTCTTTAAAAAGGGTTCTATTCTTTATATGGGTTCTTTTTTGAACATAAAATCATGATTTTGGTGATGACTAGAAAACACATCCAAATATACAAAAAATTTGTAAGAAAATGTTATTTTAACTAATTTTTTATTTCTCCACAACCATTTAAGACAAATAGATGACATGGGTTACAATTAATTTCCATAAGGTATTATTATGTCGCATTGTAAGTTTTTATTCATCATCACACCGATAAATGGTCATTGGCTCATTTGGATTACGATGTGTGACCTCACATACTATTCAAAATGATATGGGATCCATATAACCAATCTAATCCATTCCTAAAATCCCATAATATTCACCTAATATAAAAATAATAACATTTTTAGGAAGCATGTTCCAAAAAATATCATTTAGAGAGTAACTGTAAACATTTGATGAAACAAAAATAGAATTATATAGGTTAACAAATAGATTGATAGCAGTTTCTTTATTATTTTAAAAAAACATTTATATAATATAGTGTGGAGAAAAAATAATCAAATATTAGATTATCTATTGTAGATTGGATGATATGAGTAATTTTCAATACATAATTTTCATTACCCATTAAGTAATTGTTATTTTATGATATTTCTAAATATATTTTGGCTTAGAAGGATGTCGGTACCGATAAGTGAAATAATAAAATTAATTAACTACAAAGAGTAATGTTCATACTCCTTTCATTTTAGCATAAGAGAGTGGGTTGTTCATTACATTGAATCTCCATCTCCTTCGTAGTATTATCATGGCCATTCATCAGATTCCAACATTAATGAGCCTTATTATTCGCTTCCAAATTTAAAGAACCTCAATGTTATAATAAACTATTTCACTATATTTTCCCCAAAATAGTTATGGTATATAGTTAAATGATATTTATTTCCCATGACTTTTTATTCGTGTAATAATTATATTAGGTCTTTGTTTTTTATCATAACCATGGTAATATCGGTAATATCATATTTTCATGTCTTAAATTAATGAAAATCAAAAATATTCATTACATATGCTAAATTATCATAAGGCTAACACATTGGGGAAATATTGTTCCATGGAAACAATGGATCAATAAATTTTATTATAGGGATAGTAATTAATCCAGACACATACTGTTCATGTATTGTAAAATTTTCTACATAGGCACAAAATAAATCATCCTCTTTTTTACTAAGCACAAGGAATTATTTATAAATTTTTGTTAATAAAATAGAAGGGATGTTCCTACTAGTAATTATACACATAAAATCATCCCTTTTTATATATTCAATTTCATCATCTACCTTTTCAGTCATTATAAGGATCCAATGAGGATCTTATTCATCATCCAATAAATATATAACAATGAAATACAATTCACTTTCTTTGCACTGGAGTAGTGAAACATATATTATCAGTGATGTTGATCCATTACCTAGTCACTAGTGAATTACGAGTATAATTAAAATACGATTAATGTATCATGAATTATTTAACAAAAAATTATTCTAAATATTGTTTTGGAAGATAATCATGAATTATGGCTTCAGAAATTTGTTCAATATTAATAAAAATTTTCTACATCCCTACTCCCATTGTATTTACTTGATATTGTTGAAAATCATAGAATTGTACATTACACTCATCATTAAAATGATTCAATCATGTTCTACCCATTGAAGAAAACCAAAAAAATTAGTTTTAGAAACACTAATAATAATTTTTAGATCACATATATGTGAAAAAACATGTATAACTTGTTTTAATCAATACACCACTATTTTAAATCTATATCTCCTTATTTTTGACATTGGTCGTCCATGATCATCAACTATATAAATCATTCCCAATAGTTCATAGATAAATTTGGAATTAAGCAAAGCATATAACAATAGAGGGTCAAACCATGTGTGTAGTAAGGTCCAATTAAATATAATACTCTATGTTCGAGTCAAGCACAAAATTCATTTTTTTGGAGTTAATACCCAAATGTATATTGGATCTTGAAGATATCAAGATGTTTTATATAGACATTGATTTATTATGAGTCCGAACACATTATATATTCATTGTAATGTAATCTTATACATAGGATCATATATTGATTTCTCACTACTGTTTTTTGATCATTTTTTCCAATGATTTATGAAATCATTTTATGATACCAAATATAATGATAGAGACAGTTTTCACATAAATATCACATTTTAGTTAATGTTTAGTAATTATATTTTACATATACACACCTATAAACTATAATGTTATTTTTAATTAGAGACTATGTGAAAATAATTAATATATAATAGTTATCCTAAAAGCTCCAATAATTATCTTCTAATTTAAAACTAGTTATAACCATACCGTATATAAAACTATTCCTCCTAACCTAGGGACACGAAAAAAAAGAAAATATGATCCCATATTCTTAGTAACGGTACAAATACAAGATATCGTAATATGGTCATATGCAAATTTAATTTTTGAATAAGCGAATGTGACCATGAATATACATTAAAAAATTCATACCAGACCTTTCAAAGATCATAAACATGAGTCAAATAATAAATAACTAATCTTTTGAAATACATGATCCATAAGAGTGTGAGATCGTCAGTATTCATGATCCATATAATCATGGAATAAAATTGAGGTACAAACATACGTTCATAGACCATATTAGTTTTCATGGATAACTACAAAGGTGATAAAACATAGATAATCAATCATCATCCCCTATTTCCCCATGTGAATCATAAAAATCTTTATATTTCCGATTATTAGATCGTGACATATAATGCTTCACCAAAGTCATTGGAGGGATATATAGGTCCGAACCTTAGAATAATAAAAATAATAACTATTTGTTTCCCCAAAATCCAAAAATAATCATCATATAAAATTTTAATAAAAATTGACTTCATAAAAAATTTCATCAAAATATAATCCATGGAAAAAATGGGGTTTCATAGACATCATTTCACCATAAACATAATCCATAATGGGAACAAATAAGGTTCGTATGCTTAGATAATATACCCAATAAAAATTATTTATCCTGAAATGATGTTATCATAATGAAAAATCATTTAAAATTAAAAATAAATTTGAAAATTCCTTCTCGAAATTACTAATTCATTATAAATAAATTATTTAATATAGAAATTCATAAATTACTGTAGAAATAATTTTAATTGTAATTAACCAACAAATATTGGTTAAATTATAAAAAAAATTAATGGTGACTATAGTGGGATATATCATTCATGTCTTACACATTAAAACAATTAATTCGTTCCCATTATTAAAAATTGTGAAACATAACTTGGTATGAAATTAAAAAGAAGTTTTCATTTTAAAAACATTTTAACAATATTATCATTGGTATTAATATATTAAATAAATTAGTTAGCGAATGATAATAAATTGTTAAAAATAGTCCATGAAATCATGTGTGTAGTAATAAAATGGTATTCAATCAATTAGATAATGAAATAATATTTCATTTAAAGAAATAGTTTTCCTCTTTAATCATATAATAGAGGAAAATAAAAGGACAACATTTATACATTAAAAATAACCATAAATAATGAAAAAAACAAGTTTCTGGATGGTTAGTTCAAAATATATCATCATCTAAAACATAATTATATATATTGTGGATATTACATGAGACATTAACATTAATCAAGTACCACAATATTTTATTTTGAATCATAATCTAAAATAAGGAATAAAATATATTGAAACATTAAATAACATGAATAAAAGGAGATTCCAAACATAACATATAAAAAAGTATGTATATAAATGTGATATAAGTTGATAGGATCATAACCTAAATTATTCCATAATTAAATAAACGTCTTCCCAAAATCCATCACATTAAGTATCAACATCCTTCATACATGTTCGAACCTCCTCTTATTGAGAGAACCTCTTCAGGTTTATACCTAAATACTTAATTGAAATAGAAAGACTATATGATTTTTGTATTGATGTATGGAATATATTTATTTTCAGTTCTGGTCCAGTACAATGGTTTCTATTTGTGTGAATATTAGCGGTGAGTGTAGCATTTTATAAGTGTGGGAGATGACAGACATGGAATTTCATAAAAGAAAAAAATTAAACCCACATATTTCACATGCAAAATAGTTCAGAAATGTCTGATTACCTATCTTTATATGTGATAAGGTTTAAATATGGATAACCAATTTTATTTTTTATAGATTATACCTCATTTAACACTATATATTTTATGTTTACCCCCTGGTAATCCTTTTTATCCATAACAATAATTTTTTTTTCATTTTTTCCAAATTATTATGAAAATGATTAGTCAGCCAAATTATATAATCTGTGTTATTCTGAATCAAAATCAGGAATCATAATTCCTAAATTCCATTATATTAATGGGATAATTTTTTGTTAATATTATACTGACCATCGAGATGGAAAAACATGTTCCAAAGGTGATTTTTTTCATAAGTACAAATAGTTTAAATATATGAATTAAAGTTGAAATTGATTTAAATAATCTAAAATGATTTAATAAATATATAATTTAAAAAATTTTATCATTAAAATTTATTGCCAGTAAATTTTATCTTATAAATAGTTTAAATGGGAATTTTATATTTAATAAAACAAAATAATCAATTCATCAAAAAATTAATCCTTTCATTAAATTCATCAAAATTCATTGAATGGTAATATTGACATATATGTTTTAAAAATAAACAATATTTTTAATATATATCATCAGAATGATTAAAACTATAGTGTTATTATTTTATTAGAAAAAAAACACAAATGATTTTTAAGAAAACTGTATTTTTGAATCCTATAAAGACATTACTAAATATTATGTTCTTGTTAATAAATATCTTTTATTTATTAAAATACATAATAATTTTTTAAATAATTTTTATTCCAATTCATATAGTGAAATTTAATCTCTATGAATAATTATCAATATTAAATAATAATATAAAAATATATCAAGGTTCATTAATACTAAATGTTATTATTAATGAATTATATCTAATAAAATAAAATTATTCAAAAAATATCATTCATAAAAACAATTGGAATTACAATAAAAATATAATCTATATGATTTTAAATGAAGGAATCAATTGTACTTCAACTCAACCCTATCTCATATGAATAATGTTCTAGATTCATGGAATGAGAAAGTTATGTGACAACTGAAAGAAGTTCATTTCATTCTATAACTCATGATTATTCAGTCTCCTAAGATGAAAATCATTACAGTTTCCACCAAATTAATTATTAACAACATTCCTCCTAGAACAATACTTTGAATTAAACAAAAAATAATTTTCTATATATATAGATATACTATAGTATGAGTGATAAATCATATAATCAAGAAAAAAATCCTTTTTATTTCACCAAATATAACAACTTTATAAAAGAATATTTAACCTTCAGGTTCACTATATATGACATTAAATTTAACATAGGATATATTAATTTCTATACAAATATTTTTCATAATTTAATTTCAAGAATTAACAAAACACTAATATGACACTAAATGTGGTTACCCTAGAATATATACAAATATATTTTGTCATTTTATAGGAAAATTCAATAAATTTTATAGTTATTCACAAACAAAAACCATAAATGATTAGATAAATTATAGAGTATATTCTAAAAAATTTTATTCCATTAAGAGAGTCATCCTCTTAGACAAATTTCTTCAATCATGGTACTCTTCAGTGGAATTTCACATTTAATCAAATTTTTATAATATATGTCAAATGGAATCAGAATAATGGTTGAGAATATATGATATTAAAGGATAAACATTGGATGTATCAATTTATGATCATATGAAAGAATTAGAAAAACATAGCAGTATAATATAATGATCCTTAAAACAAAATCCTATAATCATCCATCTATATATCAAAAATCATGAGTTGCGGAATAAATCATTAATATGTCAAAATTCATGGGTTATAATGTTGAAGAATCATCATAGATCAATAAATGTTCATGAGAGCAGGTCAAGAGAATAATAATGATGAATATGAATTATGGTACAATCATTATAATTAACATTCATTTCAGTAGAAATGGGTCTCTTATTTGAAAATGAATGTTGTTGAAGACTAATATTATATTGGATTCACTCTTTATTTCACCTATTCCATAGTTAAGGATCACTCCAAAGACTTCCATAGTAGAAACTATCCCTTACTAATATGGTTTCACTCCCTATATAATCAATTCCATTTAATATGTAATCAATAATTACTCAATTCATTGGAAGGATATATAAATTTGGGACCACTAATCACATAATGATAAGAATACATGTTCCTATTAATATATGAAAAAACATTCCATCGTTCATCGTATCATTACAAATATAAAAGAAATGACTGAAATTACTATTTCCTTAGAACATATTTAATATTCTGAAATATAGTAGTTTTACTAGATAAACATTTTAAAAAAATCTTCAAAGGTCATAATGAAAAATAATTTTTATGATATAATAAGATTATATCACCAATGAAGAAAAAAATTCATACTATAATATGAAAGTGAATAGAAAATGTCTACATTTATTTGGTATCATGATAACTATATATTCTTTCCACTGATTTCATTTTAAATAAAATATATACGAATATTATGAAAATTATTTTCTAGGAATATAACCATGGAAATATGTAAATCATACATAAATCATTACAATGGTTTTGATGTACGAAAAATTAGTTTATTTTGTAAAAATTAAAAACATATTCTATCCACATTTTTCTGAGATATCATTAATATAATTTAAAAAAAATAGATTAATAATTATGTTTTCAACCATCATTAATAAATTAAGGTATTTTTTAAAATTATTATTAATAATCCTAGAATAATAAAAAATAAAATTCATGAAAACATTTTATTGTATAATGTCATGGAAGGAAAATTTCATCACTGAAATGGAAAATAATGAAATTTTATCTAAAACATTATCATTAAGATATTGTATACTAAACAGAGGGTAATTAATAAATAAATTAAAAAACATTAAATATTTTATGGATATATATACGGTTTAATACATAAAGAGAATATGATTCCCCTAAAGTAGGTTCATTCATATACCACATCGATGAAAAATGATATTTCAACATAAACAATCACCTTATGTCTTAAATTTCATAATATGATCGCTTCTATTGTTTTATATTAACATTTTTTTATTATAAATATAATCTAAATCTAAATTTTAAATTATATTTAAATAAATATTTACCTTATTATATTAACTAAACATTTTTCAATAATTCATCATTTAAATATACTTTATTTTGGGAAATAGTCTTTCTCCAATGCATGTTTCAGTTATATTGTTCTAGACCATGGACTTTTATCAGGCTAAAATAATATGTATAATATTTATGATTTTATATAAATCATATTTATTTACTAGATAATATTATTTTCTATACCAATAAGGTTTTGGAAAAAATTGAATTACATAACTTCATTAAGATGGTAGTACAAATGTATGCATGATTAATGATTTAATTGAAAATTTAATATCAATTAAATAAATAAAAAATATAGATATCCGCCAAAATTTATTAATAAATAATATATATTATATTTGTTCATTAAATATATCGATAGTATTTTCCATGGAAGTAGGATATAAAAAATAAATCACATCATTTAGTGGATGTAGTACTCCACAATTACACATGAACTATAATATAATTTATCATAATAAGGATAATATGTATAATATTTTTCAACCAATAACCCCAAAAATTTATGGATAGAAAATATATTGATTTTATAATATTGACATGACTGGTTAATGAATATTTGGAGGATTATTATAAATAAAAAAAATATATATCAAAAGATGCTTCTGTCACCATTGGGAAACCTCCTTTAGATAAAACTAAAGGCCTTCAATAGTTTTCCTTTTTGGTAGAAAATAAATTTAGCGATGCGGGTAATAAATTTTTTATGTTATTAGAGAATGTATTTTCATATATATATATATGGATTAATATGAGTGAATATGTAATGGGAAGAGGTTATATTTAATATGTCATATTTGTGGCACATTGGTAATTACATAAAACATTAAAATATAATAAATAATTTTTCATTTGAAAGTGGATCCATGGATACATAAATTCATATATCAGATATTAAAATTACAAATATCATTAGAAAAATAATATTTTTATATGTTTAAATTTAATTATAAACGTTGTATTGAATTTTCATATCCAATGATAACCCTTTATAATCATAACCAAATTAAAAAACATTTACCACAATAACGATATGGTTAAATAAAAAATTAACATGGACTCATTACCAATTTTTTACATGATTATTTACAAAAGGAATAAATTATTACAAATTCCATTTTTAATGTATTCCTAATTAATTTTTACATTAGTACATAAACAGAACCAAAACCGTTTTAAAAAAAATCCATTTTAACTATAATACTAATTTTAATCCAATTATATTCTTTTTAAAAAAAATTTAATGATTCATAAAGTATATCAATTCAAATATAAATTTATATATTTACATTAAATATATCATTTATAGAATTCAATTTCATTATCATGGATTAAAACACATTAAACTCATAAAATAAATTTTATTAAAAAAACCTTTTCTCTTTTAACAACCATTACATTAATTTCATACAAATTGATAAGAAATGAATAAAAATTACAATTTTCAAAATAAATAATTTAATATTTTTAAATATATTAATTAATTAATTAATAAATCATATATGAAAAAACAATGTTAAAAAACCCAATACATTTAATGTATTCATCAAAATCAAAAGTTTTTGATAAATTATTTTAATATTATTTTCAATAATTATTTTTCATTAAAATACGTAATAATTATATTCATCTTATAATGAATAATCATTATTCATCTAATATCATGGATTTAGGATTCAAAATCTTTCTAACGCAATTATTTTTTAAACATAAATAAATTATAAAATCTTTCGGTGCTATAAATATGCACACCATGACACTAATCATACTTCATTTATGATTGAAAATCATATTCAAGAATATATTTTTTATATAAAACAATATGATAGTATTATTAATATAAAATAGTATGGAAGGCCCACACTATGTGATTTCCAATGATTTAAGGTGATTTGGTTCAGTGTTGTCAAATTACACAATAATTGAAAAGAAGTTTTTGGTTATATAGTCTTTAAATTATTTTGTTACTATTAATTGCCTCAATAGTAGTTTACGTATTTGAACATAAAAATTTGAGAATCCTATTAAATAATACAGTTGATTAAATAATACTTATTCATTTTATTCTCTATTTATCAAAATACTGTATGGATAATGGAGGTTATATGGTGTCAACTAACATCATAATCGATCACATTAGTGGGATCCTATTCAAATTAAACATCAAAACTCTTAATAAATTTATAATATGAGGAATCATGTTCTAAATATAATTTCATTTCACATTGAAATTCCTAAAAATTATATTATAATTGTGTTAAATATCATTTTACCTTGGAAATTAATATTAATTTCATGAAAAACAAATATGACAAAATGATAGGTGATTTTTGGTAAAAAAAATTAGGATATTATTTTCCTTTTTAATATTTTTAAAGAAAATATCATTTATAAATATCACCCTCACAATGATTATGAATCTATATTTCTTTTCTATTACACATTATTTTGGTAGGAACATTAGCTTGTTAGCTATAGAAAATATGTTCTTGGATTAAATATTATGGTGTAAAAATATTTCCCCTATTGCCCATATATATTATATTACATTTTAATATTGAAAACACTATAGTTATTGTCTTCCACACATTAGAATCTTAAAAAATATATTTTTATTATTATTATATTTGTGTGATTTATTTTATGGTTCAATTTCCAAAAGTAATTAATTTATTTAATATTTCTTACTTTATTTGAACTAGAAAAGGGGTTGAGGTCAAGGTCCCCTGACTAATGATTATCATGTCATATTCAATTTTTTATATAGTAAAACATTATATGGTTTTTGTAATCAATTGTAACCATTAAAGAAGAAGATTTGTGCATTTAAAATAGGAATATTGGATTCATCCTTTTGTTATATGGCATGTCGCATAAAACATATACTCTATTCCACTCCCATGAAACTTCTAGGATAATGTATATGATTATGTTTTAAAGTAGATATTAGAGAAAACAATATGAACAAGTGTTAAAGATAATATATAGTTGTAGTATGGTATATATTGGTATTAATGGAATATATTTAGAAATAAAATTATTATGACACTTTAATTGATCATTATTGTGAAATAATTTCATTTTACCCTATATGTATATAAATCTCAATATTATGTTATAATGAAATGAAATATGAACTTATCTTCATCATTACAGTAATTGAATATAGATTTTGTGGTCAAAAACATGATCCACATAACTTGTGCTCTGATCTCGTGGTTCACATTGCCTCATACATGCCTCCATGTATTCTAGAGGTTTCCAACATGTTAAGAGGGTATAATGTGGTATAATGGGGAGACAATACCTTAATTTTATTTTGAAAAAATATATGTATTAAATAAATAAACGATATTGGATTATTACTATAAAAGAATATAATAGTATAAAAAATAACAGCAATGAGCTATGTAAGTGTTATTAACCATGGAAATCTAATTGTCATAAAAATAACACATGATGAGTAATATAAAATAAAGTCATGGAATGATGAATTATAAAATTCTAAAAATGGGATACATGGGAAATTCATATACAACATCATATTTTAAAATCATTTATTCCAAAAGACTTATCCTCAAGAATAATGAGTAAATGCTCAGTCCTCATCTCGAATTATCAATTCTATAATTAAAAAAAATTAAAAATCTATACAAAGGCTCATTTACTATTTAGTATATGTAATAATTAAGTATCCCAATGGAGGATTGAGTAGGGTGTGAGATAAAATCAGTATTACACCACTAACTGTGCCTAGAAACAATCCAAAAATTGAAAATAGAATAGCATTGAACATCAAAATTGAATAATAAACAAAGCTAAAAAAATAAATCCCAGCCATCTCAGGTTCCATCAGGACACATAACATACTATGCCTTCAATGAAATTGTCAAGTTCATGTCTGATTAATGTTCCATATAGATAGATATAATTAATACTATATACACATATTAATATATTTAATACATGTACATGCACTATGTACATGAAAAAATAAGTATGAAATTACTTAGATAATATATTCCATCTAGAACTTGGGTGTATATATGGAATCCACTAATATTTTAATTAGTTATTGGCTCAAAAAAGTGTATAATATATAAATCTCATGATGAATGTGATGCATCATTCATGTCACTTAAGAATTGTGGGGTGATACATCATATCCAACACCTGATATGAAGGAACATGCATCTTCATGAAAATCACCCAAATTAATGATTAATGGTGAGAGACATCTTGATAAACACCTGATTTTTGGGAGAATGAATCGTCATTCTCAACATGTCTCTTATATATTGCTCCATATAAAATATAAAAGGAATATCAATAATAACATTTAAATAATATGTGAACAACTACTAGGAATTATAATCAATAAACCGAATAAATCTATTTGTATCATCATTCTTATAATCTATATGTAAATGAATACATCACATGGAATGTAATAAAAATACCTTATCATTATGTTTAACAATGAATTTTATTTTAATTGATATGATATTTAATTTGATGATTAATACAAACAAAAATAAGGTTATTTTATCAACTAGGGAATTATATAAAAAATGGAAAATCCATTGATAAAACAAAATTAAATCATAAGTGGTGTTAGGTCTGTTATGAATTTAGAGAAAATGTGGCATCCTCACATGGTACACATAATGTGTGGGAAATTAATATTTTCAAAACCATAAATCAAATTGCAATGGTTTACATTACAACCCTCTTAATTATAAAATAGTTATATATGATTTAACTACATAAAATTACAAAAAATAAACCAATGATGTTTAATAAGTCTAGTGCATTTGGGAATTAATAAAATTTCATTGCATCATTAAACATGAATTATGAAAACATTATTTAAATCATCTATAACATGTTAAAACATAAAACATAAAGTGATAACCTGAAGAAAAAAAATAATGTGGTAAGATATATATTATAGTAAGGGAATAAAAATGGAATTAGATAAAACATGATAAAAACATGCATATCTAGGGGAATAATAATATTATGAATCATAATAATGAATGATAATAAATGATTCAACATTATAACATAAATATAACATTGGTAGGACTACACCTTGGTTAGGCTCTCACTTCAACGTCTCCCGATTCCCAAAGTGATCACTTCTTTGGCGCCTCCCCTCCTCAGCCACTACAGGGTTGGGGGGGGAGTGTCATCCTCCTTCTACCTCTCCTCCTCACCCCTCTACATTTAGTGCTTCCACAGATCCTTCCTCACTACCCATTTCCCCTCCGTTAAAATCATCCCTAAATCCCACTCGCTTGTTGATGGTTTCCCAATGGATATACTATATTAAATTGACATTAAATATTCCTATGTGATGAAAAATCTTAAATTGTGCACTCATTTCAGTAAGAGACATCCAAAAGTTGATGCAATTGACATGTTTATCTCTAACCAGTCGGTGCTTCAGGACCAGGCGAATGATGTGGTCCTAGACTCGAGACACCTACTGATTCACTTCTCGTCAGAATAAGATCTCATCTATGAATGTTAAAATTCTACACTAGTAATCTCATGTTTTAACGTCCTTATTTTTAGTGTTCAATTTATTTGAACCTTAATAGAGACCATCCTATCTCGGTGATTTGGATATTTCTCCCTTTCCTTCCAATACCATTTCAAAATATACTGATTCTTCTTTTTATTGTAAATAATTTTGGTCATTCACAATGCTCGATCCACTGAAAAAATGTCATAAGACACATGATATCCCCAAGAAAATGTGTTCATGATGACATCTACAAGAATCAGTTTGATACCGTTTCCATATATATTGAAGGTGAGCATCGGTGGAATCAAAATGTTTTTTATGAATCGTGGGTCATCTTCTGTTCGTCCTGCTACCATCTCAGACATGATGTCTCCCAGTGAAGGAACCGGTCAAAGGGGGTATTTCAAATATCCTTGTGTGATGGTCTATCTTTACAGGCCATGGGAGAATTTTCAATGTCAAAATCGGTTGTGAAATATTAAGGTCAATTCTTTGAGGATGCCAAACAAGGGGCTAGTGTGATTTTGATGGTTACCTTGACTGCTGAAGAATGATCGACTAGAGAGAGGAAAATAATCTATAACATAGTTCTGGAGAAGGTTGATCCTCGAGAGGATTCATAGATTAATCCCTTGGTTTTGGATTTTTCAAACCATTTGAGGAGAGATTTGGGTATTCCCACACAAGTTGTTCAATGTCTTTTGGGAAAAGTGGAATCTGGATTGGCTAACCTCACTGTTGTTGTTGTTCTAGCCCCTATATATGGTCGTAATCCAGTAGTGGAAACTCGAATGGACATTATGGAAGGTCCAAATTCCTCCAAGGAATCTTTTCATATAAAGGTTGTGCTTATAGGACTTGAGTACAGTGGATGTTTGGGGTCCCTATGAAGATCAATTTCTAGGGAACATATCATCCACTAGAAGAGTGGTTCCAACTATTATGTTTTATAACTGCTTTGTGAGATTAGAGAATGAAGGGAATGACTAGGAGGGAGATAAAACATAATATAATAATGATTAGATGGTTATCATCAGGGAGGAGTCTAGTGATGACTCTTCTAACCATTTTTCAGGAGTTAGTGGTCAAGAATTTTTGGGAATAGACTTATGTAGTCTGACGAGGTGGAAGGGTGGTTGTTGTGGTATTAATGGATTCAAGTATTATTAATATCTACCTTCACCAAGGGAGACAATCTTTCCTCGAAAGGTGAAGGTCCAATGGAGGGAAGGTGTTATCAACATAAATGGAAATGATGATTGAGCAGAGGTTTCTATCTATGGGATGACCCCCTTAGGAATTTCATACATGATACATGTATGGATGTTGATCAACCTATAGAGCTTCTACCACATTCTGAAATAGAATTTGAGGAGGAATCCCTTGTGACCAATGCTTCAACAGGTGATGGTGATAAAATGATGGAAAGGACCATTCTAGTGGAAACCAATAGAGGACAAAGGGATTTGTTTTACAAGTAGAATCATATCCTAGTAATAGGTTTCAATGCAGGTTAAATCAACAAATATAAATACATCCAAGCATGGTAAAAATGTGACATAAAGGAATCAGGATCAACCAATTTCTTAATATGACATATCTTAATAAGAAACATTACCCAATGTATAGAAATGCTATAAAATTCACAGAAAACCATCACATTCATTTCATACTGATGCTTATGTTTTCCATGTTGATCAGAAAACATGGATTCATTTATCATGCTAATTTTTTCCATGAACAAGGAGTGAGGAATAAATACATTTATATCTCGAATAAAAGGTATATGTTCATAATAGTGAACCCCTACTATATGGGATGGGCATGTTATTCACTACACAATTGGTTTTGCATGAAAAATTGTGGATAAAATTCGGCATCATGACGATGTTACATAAAAGTTCAGAAAATGGGTTGATGAGAGAGAAATAGGATTCTCATCATATTTACATGATGAGGAATCTAACAGAGACTAGGAAGGAAATATCTAGACTTTTAAAATTAGAAAAAGAAGGGATATGATATTAAATATGTTTGAATAAAAGAGAAAATAATGGATGATAATGAAATTTCATCACAGTAATGGGTGTATATGGGAGGGATTAATTAGTTATAAAGGGGTCTATAATAATTTAGTAATATTAAGGAATGTGTGGGGAGGTTCAAAATCATACAAAATTAGTAGAAAAAAAATAAAAGGGCATAAAAATGCAATGGAATTATGATTATGATTTGAAAGCAAATAACCTATACATGATTGTGTGAATACAGAAGCTTGAAAATGGGATTTTTGAATGATTGGGGATCCATGGGATAATTATGTAGAGTTGAGAGAAGAGTCCGGACGTGATCCATGGATTTTAATGAATAAAAGTGGGGGATTTTCAATGTTTGTATATGAAATTAGAGGTATTTCATTACTATTTAATTTTTGTATTATAAGATAAAAATGTTCAAAACCAGAAAACATTCCTTGGTTTTTGACAGTTGGAAGATTTTAATTATTTAATAATAAAAATGGTCTCGAATATTAATATATTAACCGTTCTTATGTGGAGGTGAGTCAATATTTTAAAGAAATGAATATAAAATCATTGAATATTCTATATATTTTGAACGACTCATAAGGAATTATTAAAATTATTAAATAAAAATAATATGTATTTTTTAAGGAGATACCTATATTAGGAAGAGGATACCTATTATAGAATTTTTACAACATTTCATTATCATTATGATGACCTAAAACATGTTATATTTTTATACGATATTTAATTTGAACCTGAAAATTCAACTATCTCATAAAATCATGAAAAAATTTCATTGAAAAATTTAGATGTTCTGATTATAAAAATATTATATATTTTATATAAAACTTTTTTTAAAAATGAATTATTTAACATTTAAAATTATATTCATCATTTATTAAAAATGAAGGGTTTTTTACAATAAACTTTTTCAAAACCATATAAAAACTAAATTACAATTCATAAAAAATATATAATTATTTATTGTCAGTGAACCAAATTGAATAAATTTTTTAAATACTATTTATTTCAAAACAATATTAATTAATTAAAATAAATCTCTTATGTGAACATTCATATTACCTGAAAATAAAATTCATTTTTAATAGAATAAAAATAAAAATAATTTCTAATGTAACTAAAAAATAAAACAAATATCATTATTCTATACAATATAAATATTCAAATAATTAATGTTATGATACATATCACTCTTTCACACTAGTGTACACCCAACGAGTAAGGTGTGTAATAGTGAGTCCTTTATGGGGTCGTTTGGAGAACATGTTTTGGATCGTGATCTCTATGAGCTTGAACATCTCCCCTAAACAGTTTTTATCATGATGAATTTGTTGGATATCACTATAGAATTGGTAAAGGTAAAATACCATAGATTATATCTCTCATAGAAACTCGAATAATTTAGTATCATAGGGCATGATTCTACAGGTTTATGACATTACTTCTTTTTTCTAAGTCAATTAGATTTGTTAAATCCCAATATGTATAATGTTCTTATGATTTATGATCAATGTTTGGATCATCAATGGTAATATTCATAATGGTATTTTTAATCCAATTGGATATTATAAAACCAAATAATGTTTTGTGTTTTCAATTACCATATAACATAATTAATAATTAAATCATTGGAGAATTTAAATTATAACTTTTTTGGTCATTTTAATATTCCCCCATTGAAAGATTTATCCCTCTAATTTTTTCCACCCCATAAATCATAAAAGGATAATTATATCCCACCACATCATCTAGTTCCCATAATTCTTTTTCAAACATCAGGTTTCTCCCCAACACTTTGATATGGATCATTGTCTGGATTCGTATAATGTTGGCTCTATGATCTAGGATCTTCACCAACATCTCCTTGTAGGAAAGACCATTATCTAATGGTATCACTAGTAGATTGAGTATATGTGATGGGTTAGGTATGTACTTCCTCATGAGTGATATATGTAATACATCATGATAACAGGATATGTAAGGTGGGTGTTCTTGTTGATAGTCCACCACACTGATGAAATCAAGGATCTCAAAGGGGATGATTTATCACGTACTAGGCTTTCCATTCTTCCCAAATCACATCACATTCTTCTATGGAGGAATATGAAGGAAGAAAATGTCTTCAACATCAAACTCTAGTTCTCAGTAATTATTGTCTGCATATCTCATTCATTACCATTGAGCTTCCATGAGGTGCTGCTGAATTTTCATATAATTTTCCACCATTTCCTTGGCCATTTTAGGACATAATAGTATTATTGCCCCAACATCATCACAGTGTCCAGGTTCCATGAACCTCTTCCCATAAATGGTATCATAGGGATCCATTAAGATTCTCACTTAGAAACTTTGATGCTAAGAGAACCCGACCATAGGAATATGTTGATCATATTGTCCTCATATGTCCATTAACCATTCTTTCAATAATTACCCATGTGTCAAGATATTTAATTCAGAATAGCCAACAATTTGAGGATTATTGGTCATGATGATGTTCAACTCAGTAATCAAATCTTGAAATTGACTCTTCCAAAACATATAGTTAAATCATTGATATTGATCAGATATAGTCGATTTTTGTACTCCATACAACATGACTAATTCCCTAATGTATATCCATGCATGTAAAATATTTTACAATACCATTCATATCTCAGTTAATTATATAGTAATTTTAGGATGATACCCTATTAAGAATGTAACATTTCTATCTCTTGATGTCTTTGGAAGAGCAGGGATAATGTATATGGAGATGTTTTACCATTTCTATGTAGATATAGGTAATGGATTCATCATCCCCTTATATGGTTCCTTCACACATTTACCTGCTAAAATACAAGAGATATTTATTTATATACATTGATATAAATAATCATATGGTACAAAAAATAGTGTTATCGGTAATATGGATACATAATTTTGCATCTTGGGGTTATGGAGAAGGTGGAACTAAGTGGATCATCAAACATCTCCTTTAGCATAGGATTTGATGGTACATAGAGTCTTGAACCAAATATCATGACACCTTCATCATGTATAATATACATTACAGATATCCCATTCCTTACATCTTCCACTTTCCTCTAAATTCCCCCATCAAATCTTTGATCGTACATTAATCTCTATAGAAGATATTGTTGGTAAATAGTTTTTGAAAGGATTGATCATTTCCTTTACAGTATTATTACCATGTCCATTCATTCTACATCTAAAAATAATGGATCCCTCTCAATTATCATAAATGAAAAATTTTATAGATCATTTCTACATAGGGAACTGTACAATTTATTCACTTCCACATGATTATTATGGATTGATCATCCATAGTAACTGATTAACTCTAAACATCTTAATCACCACATATTCAACTCTTTCTATGTGAAAATATACTTGAGTGTTTTGTGCTCCAATATACTTTACACATCTCCAGAATTATTTAAATACAAAAAATAACTATATGTTACTATAGATAAAGAGTTGGGTTGTTTGGTTCCTGATCATTAAAATTACATGAATCATAGGCAATGTATTTTTTCATTTTTCATCAACACAAAGCCCATTACCTTCTTCAAATAATCACTAAATACCACCAAAGGAACTCTACTTGTGGTTTGTGTGGGCATAGTCACCATGATAATACCTCGTTCAGCTCCACAATGTTAACTCTAAATTCATCATTTCTAGAAAACATTACTCATATTAGAGTTAGTTTGGTGAGAGGGTTTCACAATCATGAGAAATTTATCACGAATATGATATAATACCTAGCTAACCAAAGGAAAATATAGATATTTTTAATTTATTTTGGCCTCATCAATCCTTCAATTTAATTTTAATTCGAAGGGTCTAAATATATCTCATTTCTTTCGATAATATACCCTAAAAATATATACTTCTTTCGACCAGAAATCAAATTTCATTTACTTGGTATAAAGCTTCTCCTTTTTTCTAGTTCATTAACACATTATTCAAATTCTCAACATTATTCTATGTACATTTGTTGTATATTAGAAAATTATCTATAAAGACTCCCAAAAAAGTAGATGAGATAATATCTAAATACAATATTCTATAATTCCAGGTTCATTGATGGAGCATTGGTGAGTTTGAATGGAATTACAATGAATTTATAGTACATGTACCATGTATGAAAATCATTATTGGGAATATCTTCCTTCACCCTAACATGGTAATATACCCAAAAAGATCCACCATTGAAAATTATTATGCTCCGCATATCTGATCTAACATGTAATCAATCAGAGGGAAATGATACTTGTTCAATATTGTGATCTTGTTTATTTGATAATAATCGACAAAAAGGTAAATTAACCCATTATTATTCTTGATGAATATGACTGGTTCACCCTATGGTAAAGAACATTGGAATATTATACAATTACCCATATTCTCCTATAATAGTTTTTTCATCTACCCATTTTCCTAAAGAAACATTCTATATAGTTTCTCAGATATTATTAATCCCTTAGGTATATAATAGATTTAAAATTTAACATCTCAGATATGTGGAAGACCAGGAAATTTCTTAGGAAACACATCAGTCTATTCCCTTACAATGGGAATGTATTCAAGGATTTTTATTTCATTATAATCATCCATTTTATCTTAATACAGTGTATCATAAGGAAATAATATACATTCTTGTGATGAATTTTCTATATAATATTCATCCTTATCCTTGAATTTGTAAAAAATATACGGACGATTATGATTATGGATAGTGATTTTGTTTCCATAGAATGTAACACCCCAGGCTTCTATGGTACACTTCTCTTTGAATAATGCAATAGCATGTGTTGTACGCAACATCGAGTTCTAACACACCACAACCAATCAACTAGCCGTTATGAATAGTAAAACCCACTTTTTGAAATTTATAAATTTTATTTTTCAAAATGGACTTCATTTTTGGATTCAGAATATCGAAATTATCCTTGGGTGAATTTTTGGTATTTTTCTGAAAACATCATTTTTTGATGAATAGTGAAACCACTAAGTTGTGGTTAAAAAATAGAATTTTTCATATAACTTAATTTTACTGCTTCTGTGAGTGGAATTTCAAAAATTCGAGAGACATGGTTAATATCAAGTAGTAAAATTTGTATCAATGAGATGAAGATATTTTTTGGTGAATATTAACTTTTTACTTTTATTTACCACACTTAAAATTAAATAAGATAATTAAGGGTAAAAATGATACTAATATTACTCCGAAACATGCCCTAATTATATTGGATAAGCATAATTCGACCAAAAAAACCTTATAAATAAAATATGAAGCTCTTTGGTCCACTTGGATTATATTAGGACATTTATTATTATTTAATTTACATAAGAGTTAAAAGAGGTAAAATCAATGTTCTACAACTAAAACATATTTAATATAGGGTTACAAATAATATAAATTCGATTATAAATATTCATAATAATGAAAAAAATATTTCCTACATAATTGTATTTTATTTATAATTTTTATACAATAAATAATTTTACTTATTTATGACACAACGATGATGTAGTAATTACCATTATAGTGAAAAATTAAAATAATTGATATGATAAATACCCAAATAAATATAATTTGAGACTGTGTATGAATGACACTAAATTTCTAGGTTAATATGAAATGTTAGTATTTATTTAATTAAGTTTTATCGAAGTAATCATTCTGCTATGATTTTCTCAAAAATCAATTTTCCAAATAGTGTCAAAATTGACATAAGAGAGTTTTTAAAACAAATTATATATTATTAATTGATATTAAATTCCTAAAAATCTATGTTTCGTCCAAGATGATTATATAATGATATTTGTATCATTAATGGACCACTTTTGGGTCTCTTGGAGTTATATAGTTTGTTTATTAACTATATAATATAAAAATACAAAGTGACATGGTAAGTGTCAAACTAATTAACTAAGAGTTAAAAATAAAATATAAGGTTAATATAATGACCCAAACCTGTCTAAATTCTATTGGCTGAGTATTTTTCTACCCATTCACACCTTAACCTTTAAATAATACACTTCTGAGCTATTAGAAACCGAATATGACTTTATTATAAAACAATATTTATAGCTTTTCCAAAGCTGCCCCTAACCCCTCTTATAAACGAGAACTCCCCATTCTCACTAATTCACACATGAAAAGCCTTTTGGCTCGGCCATCCCATTCCCAAATACTCTCTCAACTTACCTCACTTCAACCTGGAGGCCATAGTTTGATCATAAATCAGACATATGGAGTCCTTTTGATCAAATCAAAAGGAAGAACCCGAAGTAGAGGTAATGTTTTCACCAACCTATTTCAAGTTTCTTTCTTCTTCGACTTCTTAATTATTTGTTATTCCCATTATAAAATAATAACTCCGGTATCTTATATATACTGTGAAGTTATTATAAATATGGTACAACCGTATTCAGTATTCTATGCATCCTTTGAATGACATGTCACCATACGTGCGTACGTACGGCTTACCGTCTCCACGTCGTGGTGTAATTGTTATTCAATAAATTATTATGTGGATGGGTAAAATAATATTTTTTAATTCATTTAAATAATAAATATAACATTATAATTATTCTGTATATATGATATACCATTCAATTATTTATTATTATAATATCAAAAGAATGATATTTTCGCTCGTGCGCACATACGGACTACTGTCTCCATGAACGCGAGGAGATTCATTCTCCATCGTATCCATTCAAGTATAATTATAATTTTATGATTAAAAATAATGTTTAAGGACTCCATATAATTATGGATATTAATAATATACAACCTATCCATAATAAACATGGCTTATGTAACAAAACATATAAAAGAAAACGAGTAAGTTAACACCCAAAACAGCGATAATTCTAAGATATTAGTAACAAAGCAATATTGAAAGAACATATATGATATCATATTAATGTATATGATTCTTGTTTAATTTAATAATTATTATTTCACCATTATACAAGAGGTTAACCTACCCTCAACCAAGGAAAAGTACAAGGTAAGGGTTTATTTCGCAATCTCTTCATTATTCGAGGTTGTTTATACGTAATAATCTACTGGGATTTCATTATCATCCACATCCATATTTCTTCAAAAAGTATTTCAAAACATTATTAGTATTTACAAGAATATGGGTTAATGTTATTTATAACCTTGTTTGACTTTTTATAATATGTTTATAAAGGAATCTTTCCATCGTTTTCCAAACAAGGTGATTTTTAACCTTTTTGACAGAATTAAGGTAAGAATAATTTTTTTATCTTATACAGCGAGTGTGGCTATTTTCCGCCTTTATAATTATGTGACTCTTAAATGATTTAAAAATAAGAAGATATATTTCTCTAAAAATAGTTTTTATTTCATCTATGTCAACATCCTTTGATTGATTTTTAGTTTATTTGGAGTTAATTTATTATGATACAAAACAACCATATTTTTTTGAAGGTTTTGGGATATGTATGAATATGGATGTGTTATTTTTATACCATTCATGGTTTATAAAGAAAGTATTGACATTTGGTATTCTAGTTTTAATACAAATGTTTATGTTATGTTTAAACCTGTTCATATGAGGAATGCATAGGACTTAATAAGTGACGGGTGGAGCCCGCTATAGCTCCTTGATTCATCGATAGGTCTCATGAGACAAACTAGTGTCTTGGCACAAGGCCTTGAAAAAATATTATTTGTAGTCTTGTCACGAGGCCTTGGCTATGTTGTTATGATAGTCTGGCATTAGGCATTCCATCATTATGAATGTGGTTATTGATATTTCATGTGATTATTCGATTAGTAGAATATCCATGTGAATAAGTAAATTGCGTTATTTCATTTTATTTTTTCCATACTATGTTGATGTTCAAGTTTAAAAGGATTTTGTTTTAGTTTTACATTTCTTTAAATGATAATTATTATTTAAGAAAGTTTCTTCTATATTGTTATCCTTACTAGGAATTTGAGCTCACCCCTTTTTTATGTTTTATTTTTTCCCAGGATGTGAAGAAGTAACTTATGAATGACATACAAGGATAGTATGAGGGGATAAGAGTGTAGACTATGGAGACTATATTATTGTTGTTTTCATATTATGATGTAATTTAAACTTTATTAATGTATCTAGTTATTCCAAGGCTACAAAACTAATCGGCCTTTCGCGACTTGATCATTCTTGTGATCATGCCAATGAATTGTAATAATGCACTGACTCTGGGTATCTAGGGTCGGGGCATTACAGTTGGTATCAGAGGAAGTATAGTACAAACCTTGGAAGATATATTTAGATAAACTATGATAGAGGACATAGATTTAAGATGGACTTTGAGGATTAGTATAGAGGAACTTCTTAGAATTTTGGTGTTGTAGAAATTTTGTGTGTTTTCTGAGCAATACATCCATGTCTGGATACGAGCAGGTAGAGACGGATCTGGCACAGATGTACCTAGGGGTAAAACCCAAAACACCGCTTTGAGCTAGACTCAAACAGGAACTGGTGCACGACAACGAGATTGTTATACTCTTGGTTACGACACTCCCGGGGGACATGCTTCGGATAACTATCATTTTCCTTACAAATCATTATGAAGGGTTTGTGAGTATATAATTAACCAAAGAAAAACTTTTTATGATTATGGATTATATCCATTAATAGTTAAATTTATGTTACGTATTTTATAAGTATGTAATTATGTATTTTGATTCATAAACTGATCTAGTTTATTCCATTGTTTAGAAATGGAACCTAGTGAAAGAAATGGAAACCGTTTCAATGCACACACTCCATCTAGGGATTGGACTCCTGGTCAAGATAATTATAGTGGTGTTGTTGATGCAACTAGTGCTGATCAACTAATAACCATACTAGGAAAACTCACTCAGGTTATGAATAATAACCTTACCCGTATGGAGCACCCTGATCCACAGCATGGAGTATCAATGTATGATCGCTTCATGAGGCAACAACCAAAAAAATTCAATGGGAGTACAAATCCATTGGTAGCTGAGCAATGGATATGTTCCTTATAGAAAATATTTCAGGCTTTGGGATGTATTGAAAGGGGAAAAGTTATCATGGCAGTTTACCGCCTCACTAGAGATGTTGATCAAAGGTGGTCATTGATTCAAAACATGAAGGGAGATGATGAAGTATCAAATATGGAATAGAGGGAGTTCAAAGATATGTTTTTAGAAAAATACATTCCTTGTGACCATCGAGTAGAAATGGAAAGAATATTTTTGAGTCTGAGACAATATGAAGATGAGAATATCGCAAAGTACGAGGCTAACATTACAAGGTTATCAAGGTATGATGGAGATTATATACATAACCCAAGAAGTAATATTGATCATTTATTTGATGGGTTAAAACAATTTCTTCATCGAGCATTAGTCTCACAATCCTTTTCGTCGTATGAAGACATTGTCTCATGTGCTATCAAGACAGAAAAGGAATTCTCTATGTCTTATGACATTAATGGAAATCAAGATTAGAAGATATCTGCTGATCAATATGGGAATGGAAATAAGGGCAAGAAGGGAAATGTTAAATATCCAACCTGCAGTAAATGTGGGAAGAAACACCCCAGTATAATCTTAAAAGTAATGAGAGTATGTTACATGTGTGGTGAAAAATGCCACCAAGCTTGTGATTGCAAGGGGAAGAAGGAAGCTAATGATATCTAATGCTACAATTACAGGGAGATGGGACATTATGCAAATGAATGTCCTAAGCGTCAGGGTAACATACCTTAGAAAAGGCCAAGGGATCAAGTCCAAGATTATGTTATCACTACTACTGAGGTAGAAGCCCCTAAAGACATAGTGGAAGGTAATTTAATGGTTTTCTTCAAGTTTAGGAAATGCATTATTTGATTCTGGATCATCGCATTGTTTCATATCTTCCACGTTTTCTAAAAAAATCAGATATTTCCAATTTGATTTAACAAGGGAGTTGTCAGTTAAAACGTTTAAGGGAAGTATCATTCCAACAATGTTTTGTGAATCAATCCCCATTAGAGCACATAAATGTTCTTTATCTGCTGATCTCATATTCAAACCTATTATTGAGTTTGATATAATCATCGGTATGGATTGGATTTTGGACTATGATTAGAAGATTTATTTTAAGAAGAAGGAGGTTATGATGTGTGATGATGATGATAAGGAACACCTTATCTTTAGAGCAGAATCATCACCACCTAATTCATATCAAGATCCACCCCCAGTAACTCAACTAAATTCAATTATTGGGGAGGAAGAGAATGAAATTACAGTGGGTGAGGAGAGGAATGTTCAAATAGAGGATGTAACTATTGTGAAAGAATATGTAGATGTGTTTCCGGAAGATTTACCAGAACATCCTCCAGAACGAGAAGTTGAGTTTCCATTGATTTAATTCCTAGATCACGGCCTATATCGAAGACCCCTTATAGAATGGACACTGTAGAATTAGTTGAACTAAAGAAACAACTAGAGGAATTGAGTAATAACAGATTTATTCACCCTAGTGTTTCTCTAGGGGGAGCCCCAGTTCATTTTGTTAAAAAGAAAGATGGATCTATGAGGTTATGTATTGACTACGGGGAGATCAATGATATAACAATAAAGAACAAGTATTCCCTACCTCGCATTGATGATTTATTTGACCAATTGCATGGAGAACAATACTTTTAAATGATTGACCTCTGATATGGATATCATCAGTTGTGTGTGAAGAACGAAGGCATTCCGAAGACAACATTTCAAACCAGGTAAGGGAATTATGAGTTTACAGTAATGCCTCTTGGATTGACTATTGCACCCTTTATATTCATGGATCTGATGAATAGAGATTTCATGGAATATCTAGATGAATTTGTGGTGGTATTTATTGATGAGATCTTGGTATACTCCCAAAGCTATTAAGATCATGAAAATCACTTGAGCATTGTCCTGAAGACTCTGAGAAGACATGAATTATATGGGATGTTTAGCAAGTGGGAATTCTGGCTTCAGGAGATTTCTTTTCTTCGCTATATTGTCTTTAAAGATGGAATCTTTTATGATCCTTCTAAGACCAAGGCAATCCAAGAATGGCCTGCACCGACGAGTATAACTGAGGTACGTAGTTTTATTGGTTTAGCAGGTCATTATCGACGTTTCACCCAGAATTTTTCCTGGTTGGCTAACCCATTAACAAGGTTCACACGTAAATGGGATAATTTTTTAGACCAAATAGTTTGAAGAATGTTTCGAAGAACTGAAGAGAATAATAGTCAATGCACCTATATTGACTCTACCATCAAGGAATGATGGGTTTTTTTATTTATAGTGATGCATCGAAGAAAGGACTTGGCTATGTCCTTAAGCTGAATGATGGGGTCATTGCCTATGCATCACGACAGTTGATAACTCTTGGACAAAACTATCCTACTAATGATCATGAGTTAGCAGTTGTGATATTTTATTTGAAGAAATGGAGGCACTATCTCTATGGTGAAAAAATGTGAGATTTATACTGATCACAAGAGTTTGAAGTATATTTTCTCACAAAAAGAACTAAACATGAGGCAAAGGAGATGGATTGAATTACTAAAATAATATGATTATACGATACACTACACCCGGGGAAAGAAAATAATGTGGCTGATGCTTTGAGCAGAAAATATCATGGAGTTTTGAACATGATGAGAATTGAAAGGGATCCTATTTTTATGGATCTAGTAAAGTTGGATATGGGAATCAACATGGAAGGTGAAACATCAATTCTTTTTCAAATGGTTGCCAAAACCACTTTACTAGAAAGGATAAAGAGTTCTCAGACTGATAATGAAGAGTTTCAGAAGAAGATTAAAGATGTGAATGATGGGAGATTGAGAGACGTTGTGTATGAAGAAGGAACATTAAAATTAGGGAAGAGACATTGTGTTCCCAATAACCCTGATCTAAAAAGGGAATTGCTGGATGATGCTCATAGTTCCAATTTCTCTATACACCCTAGGAGCACCAAAATGTATAGATATTTGAAGGAACATTTTTGGTGGGACAACATGAAGAGGGAGATTGATAATTTTGTGTCAAGATGTATGGTTTTTCAACAAGTGATAGCTGGAAAGAAACAGGCTGGTAGAGTATTACAACTTCTTCCCATACCTGAGTGGAAATGGGATAATATCCTGATGGAATTTTTCATGGGACTACCAAATTCTCCTAGAAGGAACAATGCAATATGTGTCATTGTTGATAGTCTTACAAAGTCCGCACATTTTCTTGCTATAAGGGAAGATTTACCACATGAAGGGATATAAAGACTATATATTAATGAATTAGTGAGGCTTCATAGTGTACCTTTATCGATTGTTTCTAATTGTGATCCCCGTTTGACTTCGAGATTCTGGAAGAGTCTTCAGAAGACATTGGATACCAAACTTCATTTGAGCACTGATTACCACCCTAAAAAAGATTTATAATTGGAACGAACTATTAATAACATAGAATACATGTTGTGATCTTGCTCACGTGACTTACACGGTATATGGGATCAATATTTACCTCTGGTATGATTTTCCTATAACAATAGCTTCCATTTGAGTATTCAGATGGCACCATATGAAGCGTTATACGGAAAGAGATGTCGCACACAAACCTGTTGGGATAACGTTGGTGAAAGAAAACTTGTATTCCTAGAACTGGTGGAGGAAACGATGGAATAGGTGAACGTAATCCAAAACCATATCCAAGCAGCTTAAAATGGGAAGAAGGGCTATGCTGATAATCAAAGAAGGATTTGCAATTTCAAGTCGGTGATCATGTTTAACTTAAGGTATCTCCATGGAAGGGAGTCATACGTTTTGGTAAGAAAGGTAAATTGAGTCCCAGGTACATCAGACCTTTCGAAATTCAAGAACGAATTGGGGTTTTAGCTTATCGATTGGTAATGCCGCCAAGTCTCTCCAAAGTTCACGATGTGTTCCATGTCTCTCTGTTTAGGAAATACATGCCTGACCCAACGCATGTACTCACCTATGAGGAATTCGAACTGGATCCCGATCTGTCTTATTACGAAGAGCCCGTCAAGATTCTTGAAACGAGTGAACATGTACTGAGAAACCGGACGACTCGTCTGGTAAACGTCTTATGGAGAAACCATAAGCTGGAAGAGACAACGTGTGAACCCGAGGAACATATGATGAAGAACCACCTGAGTCATTTTATGCGTTAGTATTCTAGAATTTTCAAGGATGATATTATTTTAAGGAGGGGAGAATGTAACACCCCAAGATTATATGGTACACTTCTCTTTGAATAATCCAATAGCGTGTGTTGTACGCAACATTAAGTTCTAACACACCACATCAATCAAACTAGCCGTTATGAATAGTAATACCTTATTATTGAACTTGATAAATTTTATTTTTCAAAAATGGGCTTCATTTTTGGATTCAGAATATCGAAATTATCCAAGGGTGAATTATTTGTATTTTTCTGAAAAACTTCATTTTTTGATGAATAGTGAAACCACAAAGTGGTAGTTAACAAACTGAATTTTTCATAAAACATAGTTTTACCGATTCTGTGAGTGGAATTTCAAAAATCCAAGACCCACCGATAATATCAAGGAGTAAGATGTGATTCAATGAGATGAAAATAATTTTTTGTGAATAGTAACTTTTTACTTATATTTACGATGTTTAAAAGTAAATAGGATAATTAAGGGTAAAAATGATATTAATATTACCCTAACACATGTCCTAATTATATTGGATAAGTATAATTAGATCAAAATAATCTTAGGAATAAAATATGAACCTCTTGGGTCCACTTGGATTAGATTAGGACATTTATTATTGTTTAATTCAAAGAAGAGTTAAAAGAGGTAAAATCAATGTTTTACAACTAAAACATTTTTAATATAGTGATAAACATAAGATAAATTCGATTATAAATATTCATTCGAAAGATAAAAATATTTCCTACATAATTATATTTTATTTATAATTTCTAGACATTATATAATTTAATTTATTTATGACACAATGATGATACAGTAATTACCATAATAGCGAACAATTAAAATAATTTATAATATAAATACCCAAATAAATATAATTTGAGACTCTTTATGAATTAAACTAATTTTATAGGTTAATATGACATGTGAGGATTGATTTAATTAACATTGTTTGAAGTAATCATTCAGTTATGATTTTCACAAAAATAAATTTTCCAAATAGTGTCAAAATTGTCATAAGAGTGTTTTGAAAACAAATATTATATTATTAATTGATATTCAATTCCTAAAAATCGAAGGCTCGGACAAGAGACTTATATCATGATTGGATTTTTATTAATGGACCACTTGGGGTCTCATGGAGGTATATAGTATGTTTATTAACTATATAATTTAAAAAATACAAAGTGACATGGTAAGTGTCAAACTAATTAACTAAGAGTTAAAACTAAAAGATAAGGTTAATATAATGACCCAATGCATTCTAAATTCTATTGGTTGAGTGAATTTCGACCCATCCCCACCTTATAATTTAAATACTCCACTTTGGATCCATTAGAAACCGAATATCAATTTATTATAAAATAATATTTCTAGCCTTTCCAGAGGTGCCTCTCACCCCTCTTATAAAAGGGCACTCCACCTTCTCAATAATTCACAAATTCAAGGCTTTTTGGCTTGGCTAACAATTGCCCAAATACTCTCTAAACTTACCTTACATCAAACTAGAGGCATTATTTTCATCAGAAATCCAACTTATGGAGACCTTTTGATCAAACCAAAGAAGAACCCGAAGAAGAGGTAATGTTTTCACCACCCTCATTCAAGTTCCTTTCTTCTTCAACATATTATTTCTTTGTTATTACCATTCTAAAATAATAAATCCAGTATCTAATATATACTGTGATGTTATTATAAATATGGTACAACCATATTTAGTATTCTATCAATATTTTGAATGACATGTCACCATACGTGCGTACGTACGGCTTACCGTCTCCATGTCGTGGTGTAATTGTTATTCAATAAATTATTATTTGGATGGATATAATAATGATTTGTAATTAACGTAAATAATAAATATAACATGATTATGATTCTGTATATATGATATACCATCCAATTATATATTATTTTAATATAAAAAATATATATTGTCGCTCGTGCGTACGTACAGACTACCGTCACCATGAAAGCGATGAGATTCATTCTCCATCATATCCATTCAAGTATAATTCTCATTTGATTATTAAAAATAATGTTTAAGGACGTGATATAATTATGGATATGATAAGATACAACCTATCCATAACAAACACGGCTTATGTAACAAAACATATAAAAGAAAACGAGTAAGTTAACACCCTAAACGACAATAATTCTAAGATATTAGTAACAAAACAATGTTAAAAGATCATATATGATATAATATTAATGTATATGATTCATGTAAAATTTAATAACAATTATTTCACCATTATATAGGAGGTTAACCTACCCTAAACCAAGGAAAAGTACAATGTAAGTGTTTATTTCGCAATCTCTTCATTATCCGAGGTTGATTATACGTAATAATCTACTTGGATTTCTTTATCTTCCACATCCATGTTTCTTAAAAATGTATTTCAAAACATTATTACTTTTTAAAATAATATGGGTTAAAGTAATTTATACCCTTGTTTTACTTTTTATATGATGTTTATAAAGGAATCATTCCATCGTTTTCATAACAAGGTGTTTTTTAACCTTTTCGACAGAATTAAGGTGAGAATGTTTTTTTAACTTATATGGCGGGTGCAGCTATTTTCTGCCGTTATGAAATCATTGAAGAATCCCTTAAAATCTTATAAGAAAATTTTCAAAGTAAATTTTTTATTTTATAATTATGTGACTGTTAAGTGATTTCAGAATAGGAAGAGATGTTTCCCTAAATAGTGTTTTGATTTCATCTATGTCAACATCCTTTGATGGATTTTATGTTTATTTGGAGTTTATTTAAAATGTTACAAAACTTCCATATTTTATTAATGGTATTGTGATATGTTTGACTATGGATGTGTTTTTTATACCACACATGGTTTATGAAGAATGTATTGACATTTTGAATGCTCATTTTAATACGAATGTTTATGTTATGATTAAACCAGTTCACATGAGAAATGCATTGGACTTAATAAGTGACGGGTGGAGCCCGCTATATCTCCTCGATGAATTGGTAGGTCTCATGAGAAAACTAGTGTCTTGGAACAAGGCATTGACAAAATCTTATTTTTAGTCTTGGCACGAGGGCTTGGCTATATGGTTATGATAGTCTGGCATTATGCATTCCATCATTATGAAAGTGGTTATTAATATTGCATGTGATTATTCTATTAGTAGAATATCCATGTGAATAAGAAAATGGAATTATTTCATTTTATTTTTTCCATACATTGTTGAAGTTGAAGTTTAAAAGGCTTTAGTTTTGGTTATACATTTCCTTAAATGTTTATTCTTATTTATGAAAGTTTCTGATATATTGTTATCCTTAATGGGCATTTGAGCTCACCCCCTTTCTATGATTTATTTTTTCCCAGGATGTGAAGAAGTAACTTCTGAATGACCTGTATGGATAGTATGAGGGGATAAGAGTGTGGACTATGGAGACTATATTGTTGTAGTTTTCATTTTATGATATAGTGTAAACTATATTAATGTATCTAGTTTTTCCAAGGATACTAAATTAATCAGTCTTTCGAGACTTGATCTTTCTTGTGATCATGCCAAAGTTATGTAATAATGCACTGAATCTGGGTATCTAGGGTCGGTGTGTTACACAATAAATTAGCATGGATCTACATAGGGAATTCTAGTCTATTTAATGAACATTATAAAATTTCACCAAAGGGAGTATCATATGGTTGGTTGGTAAATTCATCCCAAAAACACTGCATAGGAGTATTTATATACATGGGATGAAATAGTTTCCTCATTTTCTATTTTCACCGCCAACTCTACTTCCATTCTTTTTTGTGGTGTTTGAAATGTTCAACTAAAATTTTTCAGATATGAGGGACTTTGTATAACAATAATTGAAATTGTATTCACTATTATTGAATGAATAACTAATATACCTTCCACTATGTTGTTTTTAGGATTCACATTAGTTGCATTGATGGAATAATCTATATATTTCTTCCGTGGAGGTTTTTGAATGTCTCAAAAAACCCTTAACATTTTTATTGGTTTTCAAGGTTCCCTAGTTCCTTATAGTTATATAAATGATCAATAGATTAAGGGATGAAAAAATCCTTCCATTACACTTTCATGGTAGCGGGTTTCTACGACCAGCAATCACTAGCTAGGTAACCTTCTTTCTTTCACCTAATGAATTTCCTTATCCACGTAAGCAAATTTCTCAGATACTTATTATTGTAACATTGGAAAGGTGGATGTTAAAATTTCATGGCACCATTAGAAATCTCAATCAAAATTATATAGTTGATATTCTCTTTCCACTTCTTCACCTTGTGATACACCTGATATTCTATCATATCCATTTCAAATTATAGTGAACGTCACACAATTTCCTCATAGATGTAAAATTCATAGATTACCAAGTATTTTTGTGGGCAAGGTTTTATTCCACCAAACGAGTGGTAAAACATGAATTCAGGGGTCAGGATAACGATATAGGCATATTGTGAATGTCTTATGAAGTTCTCCTCAAACACCCAGATATATATATCACCCTTTTATTGGACGGAAAGGAAATATATTTTCATTTTACGACTATGGGTGAATGTATAATATTGATAAAAAATCAATTACCCAAAATCAGTCCACACCATTTATTATATCTATTCCACTGGAATTGTGTTTTTTATCGTTGTAAATTGTTGATCAGATTCACCCAACATATGATATAAAATAAAAATAAAAACCCTTTATTTGGATCATGGAAGGATATTGAATATATTCTAAACATAGTTTATCTATAGTTCGTTGATTATGAGATCAGATGATCCATTGAATATAGGAGGCCTTTGACCTATTAATCTCTCAATTTTAGCATCTCACCTTTGGGGGGATTTGGTCCCTATTATTGATCCATGATTCTATTTAGTACCTAATTTAGTTGTGATAGTATCATCATGAAGTGTGTGATTACTTATCTCATTAGTTTCATCATCTCTTTGGGGGAAATCATCACATTAGTCATCACATTGATTTTTTTACATAATTTCTCCAGTTTCCAGTCATTTCCAAAGAATAAGAGGAAAATTATTTAAGATTACATTTAACATTAAAACACAAAAATGAAAATTTTTTAACATTAAAGGGATACCATATAACTTATCTGTATTTCATTAACTAATGAAATTTTAGGATTTAGTATTTTTTATCCGTGATATATTTATTATTATATACACATATGTGTATTTTTTACTCTTTAATAATTTATCTTAATGAGATTATAAATTACCAATGAATGTAGCCATGGATTTTGAAACCATATGAGTAAGAAGGCATGTTTTCATGTACAAGGTCTCTTCAAGTTTGGCATGGATGACCTTGTCGGTGTTTTTTCTCGTAAGTATTTATATGCTAGAACAACATTCACATAATGTATCTAGGCATAGATGCATTTTCCGGATAGGAAAATTAATCTATACTAACCAAATTTTTGGATGTTTTCATATACATAGTCTTATCCATAATGCTCTCACTAGAGTGTTCAAATAATAATTACAAAAATAAATAAACACTTCCTATAATAACAACTATAACAACACTTATCTAAATGGAACACTAATATATAATTTAATTACATATAATTAAACCAAACCTAACATGATTTTTCGATAAGTCGAGTGTATTTGGAAATTATGTACATTTCATTACATCTATTAACATGAATGAAAACATATTTAAGGAAAAATTAATTCATATGGTCACACTTAAAATTGCTGTGGATAAAACGAAGACATAAAAAAATGTCTGAGGTACAATGTTCAATATGGGAGTAAAAATTGAAATAGGTAAAACAAGTTATAAAATAAGAATATCATGGGGAAAAAATCATGTAATAAACATAATCATTATTGATAATACATGATATATCATGATTACATAGAGGCAACATGAGAATGTGGCAACAACAAAAAAAACATCATCATTGGACAAGGCTAACTAAAAGAAATCAAAATTCAAAAATCCACATAATGTAACCAGATTCACTCCATGTCCTAACATTATCTATCATGTTATTAAACCTTACACAATTCATTTGAGAACTTTATATTTCCAAGTGCATCAATCACTTTTATTTCGTTCTTATGCTTATTTGTGCATAATAGATCATTATACATGGATTCATTCATCATCTTACTTTATTTCCAAATAAAAGATTGTTTAATAAATACATTTAACTCTCCAAATTAAAATTTATATGTGAATAAAAATTATCACACGTGATAGAAATGTGTACGGTATTCTCTACCAAATTGGTTTGGCTTGAAAAATTGAGTTGAAAATGTTGCATGATAACGATAATAATTAATAGGACATAAAATGGTTTAATTAGAGAAAAATGGGCATTTTATCATTTTTAAATTAATTGGAGAGTAATAAGGACATGTAAGTACATTTCTAAATATTTATAATTATAATAAAGAAGGAATTTTATAATTAATAAAAATTAATTATCAATGAAAATAAGACATGCTTATGAAATTTCAACATTGAAATAGGTATTCATGAGAGGGATTAATGAGAGTTAAATGGGTATCACATTAATTATACATATTATGTAATGTTTTGGGGATTTTAGAAACAATTCCCAATCAAATTTAATTGAAAATACAATGGAATAAAATGATAAATAAATTTTTTATAATGATGTGAAAGGAACGAACCCTTACTTATGTGAGTGCTTACAAAAACATGGAAAGGGGTTTCATGATTGATTTCCACATATTGGGAGTATTATAAATATATTATATCTTATTAATGAAATTATATTGTGATTTTAATTGAAAATATGTGGGTTTTGGGTGGGTTTATATAGGAAATTAGAGGGATTTCATTAATATTAAGATTTTGTACTCTACCAAATAAAATGCTCATAACAACAATCCATACCATGGTAATTAATAAAATAATATTACATAGTGGAGAGGATTAGATTATTTTATTAGGTAAATTTTTGAGAATATTATAATACCACACTTTCTTATATGGATATGAGTCACTCTTTTAAAGAAATAAACTTAAAATAAAATACTTTTTTATACATTCCAAATGATTCGTAAATAAATTATTAAATTAATAAAATAGACAAAAAATTGAATTATTTTATGGTGAAAAATTATTTTTTTAGGATATCCATTATATTATTTATTAAATATTTTTTGGTTCATTATCAGGTCAAAAAACACATCATATATTTATATGGAATTTAATTTTTACCCAAAAATTCACGTGCTTATAAAAATTATTAAATATTCACCAGTATTTAATTTCAGTGCTTGGATTCAAAAAATAATATTTATTTAATCTAAATACTTTTATAAATATTTTCATTTTTAATGATTAAATATGATTATACATTGGTTGAAAAATGTTGGGTTTTTTCTATAACAGTTTTTGAACCATTATTAAAAGAGCATTTCACCACAAAAAATGAGCATTTATAATTAATACACATTATTACCTAGAAAATTTTAATTAGAAAAAAATTACTTTAAAAATTCCTTAATTAATCAAATTGAATACCTAATTTTATATTGAATATTGCCAAAACATAAAATTTTGGTTTAATTGAATAAAAATAAATATCATTTATAATCTAATAATAAATTATTAAAATAAATTCAATATTCAATAAAATATAAATATTTATATTAATAAGGAATTGACAAAAATAAATTTTTTACAACAACATATTCCCTAAGAGTAAGGTGTGTGATAGTGAGACTTTCATTTGGTCATTTGGAAAACATGGTTTGGTCGGTGATCTCTAGGAGCAAGAACTTCTATTATATATAATATTTCTCATTCTTATGTTGTTGATTCTTAGTTATCGATTTTTTAAGGTAATGTACCATAGATGCATTGTCCCTTGGAATAACTGATAATTGGGAATCTAATGGAATGATTCAAATAATTTGGACCACCACAACCATTTTTTGATTCAAGTAGATTTGTTAAAGTCCAATATTTATACTAATCCTATGACCGCAATTTGACGACTATATAATTAATGGTAAAGATTTTTAATAGTTCTTTGAATACTATTGGATATAGTATGAAATATGAACATATGTTTTCTATAAACATATTACATAAGAAAAGATTAAACCATAAGTTAATTTTCTTTAAAACATAATGCGTCATTATTGTTTACAAGAATAAAATAACATGCTTAAATTCATTTAGAAAGAAAGAACATATTTTTGAGAAATTTGTAGTGTTTTTTGGAGCGAGAAACAACTATAGAGCTATGAAAAAAATTGTAATTTCTTATAAAACATCTATAACACCTATCGTAGAGAAATATATGATTAAAATTCCAATATCAACTTCAAATTTGATGTATAATGAATGAAATCAATGAAATGGACCGACACCAAGAAAACTAGCCAATGTGCTCATAAAAAATAAAATAAGTGTTGGAATGATTAAGCAATAAGTGATGAAATTGTATTTTGGAAAATACCTATAATGATCCGGTTATTAAATCATTATATGATTTTGATCCTATTAAGTGATTTCCATTAATGATAGTCTATGTAGGAGAACGAAGCTATCACGAGATAGAAAATGGTTATTATATCCGTTATAATGGAAATGTGATATAGGGGGTGACATTTTAATTTATTTAATTGTAATATTAAAAATCATTCTCCAACACAAATTAGAATTGATTTTTGGTAAGATTGGCTATACATTGTGCAAAACATGAACAAGGATTTTCCTAAGGAGGGACTCTACATGGGACTGATAAAGAGTTTAACTATCTATTACCAAGCAATGTGGAAATCAATTGTCAGCAATCTATGAATTCCCACAATGATTGTGGTTATATATCATATAGTTTCATATAGTCACATAACCCCTTAACTATTCCCATATTGTGTGGAATGACATTATAACCAATAAGGGTGCTCCATGTAGAAACAAAACTTCTGAGATAAATATCATCCCTCTCTCGTCTACTAAAAAGGACACCTAAAATGTATGAAAAGTTATAAATTATTTAAATGGCCAATTTCATCACACACATTATAATTTCCATGGGATTATCTATGAAAAATTGTCAGGATGTACATGGAAACATCATCTCACTCTAAAGAAATAATGGAAACCAGATATGAAAGTCATGTTAGTCACAGATTTTATCTTATAAACTACTGATAGGTGGGTCACTCTGTGATAAAACCATCCATCTTCTATTTCACTCAAGGAAACCAATGCTGGTGTTGAATTTCCAAATATATCATGGTGACACCTTTATCTACTAACCAAACCAAGGCACAATATTTCTATATACGCTTCACAATGATTTTAGTGAAAACCAAAACCCAACCAAAATTGCATAAGGATTCATCATTCTCAAAGGACCAACAATAAAAAGTTTACTCCTCTATGATATATTCCCAGCAGACTATTTTTTCATTATTTGAGATTTACCACATTATCACCCATTTTAGAATTGTATAGGTCACTTCAAATGCTGAGAGGACATTCTGGACATGATCACCTAAAACCACCACAAGAATATCTAAAAATAAATCAATAAGACACCACTCGATAATAGCCTATAGAATATACTGTATATTTTTCTATATATTCATACCATTGGCTACATTATTTGCCTTTCCAAGCATGTAGACAATCTCAATATCGAACGATTGTTGGAACAAAACACATACATTTTTCCCGATATGGAGATCAAACTATGTAAAATTTATTTTGGGATATTGTGATAAATGACCAAAGGAAAATTCTCCCCATGTAAAAAATATATCCAATAGAATAGATCATGAACCAATATAGATCTCATGAAGTTATTCATCAAATAATTCCTCCTAAGATTCCCCAAATGAAAAACCCATACACTAAGACTCATAAATCATCCATGTGAACTACTCCTATCATGATACCTAATTCATCATAGTAAATAATATTTATTCTTTGCAAATATAGAGGAATCAATATTGGTGATGAATCAAATATCCCATCCAACTATTGATGTTTTACATCATAATAATTTGAAATTAAAAATATCACACCCTTCATAGTCCAACTAGTAAGAGGTGTTTATAGGAATGAGAAAACATGGATGAAGCATCAGTATTACCATTTTAACCCTAAGGAACTCCATATATAAATTATTTTCAACATATTATATGATGAAACTAATACTACCTTCATTTTAACATATACTAATAGTATTTTCATTGAGATTATATGACCCTGATGTGTACTGTGTCAATCAAAAAATTGAATTTTCCATTTTTAGCATAATTTTTCTACCAACATAGTGTATTCAATAAGATTTGAATATGGTTATATGATCATTTAATGAGTGTCAAAACCCTAATATTTCATACAAAAAGTCTACCATGAATGAATCCTTATACTAGTTGAAAAACATATTAATCAGACCCAAAAATGGTACTGGAATTTTTGTGCGACCGAGTGACCTTTTGAGGTATTCGTAGAGAACATTCCTGTTAGAGAACATTTTATGTGGTGTTATTGAAGATAAGACTATCTGATGATGATAAACCAATTTCAATTAAATCCTTGAAAACACCCTCACACCCCATAGCTGATAAAATAGGCCATCTACTTAACTAAATTATTATCAGTTCTTGACCAATTTCTGGATCAACTATTTGAAATCTACACATGTCCTAAGGTTTCCATATAATTTTTTTTGAAAAATGACTAGTGACCTCTATAGTGAGGTGCTAGGTGAACAAATCATTAATCCCTCATGTGTTATAACTATTTATTACTCTCCTAAAGATTCATAGTTTCCATACTATTGGGATGAATGGTCTCTAATGAGTATCCATGGAGTAACTCAATGGTTAATTATAACTCTATTGATAGAGGTAGCCCAAAAATGTCTCCACGGTATAAATCTATAACATTATCTAATACTCGAGGTAAATAAAGATTTGTAACACATGATAATACATTAATTGAATAGGAATATGGGTTTTCACTCTTACTATCCCATAATGCTATGGTCTATCTCATGTTTCATATACATCTCATTCACACTTATTCACATGTATACCACCCTATACTGATGTAAAAATCACCCTCTTGAGAAAACATTCAACATGGTATTGATATGAAATAGACCAATCCATATTAATAATGGTTTTAATTGATTTCATTTTGAGGATAAAAATATTCCAATTAAAGAGTTATCTATATATCTCAAGAAGAAAAGCCACATAAAGATGTATAATCTCTGATCAGATTACCAATGGGGTATCATGTGTAATATCACCTCTTTTATACTCAATCACGAGGCTTAGAATATACATAATTTTGATTTATATAAACATGTGTGATGAACCGATATCAAAAAAATATGACACAAAGATAGAGGCTGCTAGTATAGTATATTAAATAGTACATTGTCTAACAACCCCACTCCTCTGGCATAGGACGTGCTACATCTAACAACCCTTTATTATCACCTTGAGTCTCATTGTTACATCCTAGTGTATGCCCGATCCTATGCATCTGAAATTCTTGAGTCTGAATATGTTTTTTGTTACCACCAGATTAGTTTGAGCGGCTGGGGATATTCCAACTACCTACAAAGAGTTTTATAATGGGTCCCACACTAGAATGTGGCATTGGTGTAGATTCTAGATCAAACGTAATTCATTGGTAACTATAATAAAAGAATTGAATTATCACTAACCTACCACATCCAATGAATCCAACTAGTTCTTGAATACACTAATGTTTATTGTGTCATGACATACTACAATAGTGTCATATGAGGAAACTGATTGTATAAATCATCTGACCGTTGTTACCCCAATGAAAAACATCTATGAAATGGTTTCACCCACTACAAGAATCTATGGGATGTGTAGGAGATTAAAAAACCTAGTTCCCACCACGAAATCTCTGAAGGTTTTCATTGTATTGAAGACTAGGTTAAATATCTCATAAATAATACACATCCTATTTTCATAGACATATGATTATATTTCGCATAGTAACCAATCTGAAATTACATAGAATCTATAAGATCGTCACCAGATTGAGGTAATGTGAACTGTTGATTCCTTATAAATTGAGTAGAATACTCAATGATATAAAATGATCTACTATTAATGATAATAAACTATATAATTTAATTATATCACAATATATATGGGTAAATGTAGTCATAGGATATTTTCTGGAATATCATCTTGATCATATCATGATGTCGTTATGACTTGGTAAAAACATCCCACCATCGCAAGGAAGGACAATGAAAAATAGAGGCAATGTGTTTGACCATAAACATTGGAGACATCTTCACATGTGTGAAAATAAATTCGTGGAATCCATCAATGAATTTTTAGAGTTTTCTGCAATATAATGAAAATGTGGGAGGATTGTAATATTGGAACTTCTAAAGTGACATCTACCATTGAACTGGATGGTTGAGAAACTCATTGAATAGATATAATCATAGTAAAAAATAATCCTAATAACATGGCCTCAGTTCCCATATCCTAAATAAATGGTGGCTCTATATGTGGAACTAAAAGAGGTATTAGTGTAATCTCAGGGACTACCACATATGGAGCATGTCGTCGCCAGCCCCTTGAATATGAATCAAGGGTTTTAAGGTGAAATTATTATACAACTCTAAATTCACACAGTAAAATATTATTTTACAGTTGAGAGATTACTTATACACAACTAGTAATAGTTCATAACCTTCCCATTGTATATGACACACCTATATAACTTCTACAAAATCCAGATCTATGTGAGTTGGAAAGACCCTGACAGACCATAAGAACATAAGATACACTCCAATCATCCCCTAATAGGGTAATGATTAGGTCTAAGTCTCATAGATGACAATATAGGCTCATGTATATGAAGTTTCAATTTCATGGTATATATTAAAGGACCTTCCATTTCAAACTGACATCCCCATTTTGATGTAACCATTTCACATTTGATGATTAAATTTAAAATTTAACAAATAAGTACTTTAGCATCACTAGTAAAAGGGATTTTAATATGATATAAAAGAATAGATAATGTGATAGATGTTAAAGGGTATTATTTAACAATACACATAAATAGAACTAACAAAGGCCCCCTTTAAATGTGCTATCAAAATAGGTGATAAGGGGGACCTTCAACCTTTATTTTTTAGTGAAGTTAATGACCTACATTATCATTTATATTTTTTGCACTCATAATTTAGCTCGTTAATAGTTTGAATAAAAGTGATCAAAAAGGCCTCGATGATAATGTGGATACAATTTTTTGTTCCCACCCCACCACTTAATCAGTACTTCCCCCCACATCCCCTTAATTAGTCACCCACATTATCAGATCTATATATAATCCAAGCAACATGCGCACACCTTCCTCCATTGAGTTTTGAAACTAAGACCTCAATCTTAATCCCGAGGGCCTTTTCCACTCACCTATGTTGATTTTTCTAAAATTTTATCATATATCTATATATTTATTTCTCTTCTGTTACATTTTTTATCCATATATATATATCATTAAATATATATATATGTTTATATATATATATATATTTAAATACATATAGAAATTATGTTTTTATATGGGTGTGTGTGTGTGTTTGTATATAAATATAAATATAAATATATTTATAAATATATTTATATTTATATATATCTATGTGAGTGTGTGTGTGCATCTATAAATATATTTATACACCATTCTATTAATGTACATATATTATATATTAAAAATTATATACATATTATAGAATATATAGATAAATAGATAACTATTTGTCAACTCAGACATATATATATATATATATATATTCATTATATCTTCATTAATTATTTCAGTATATAAATATTCATACATTATTATTTTATATAAAATGTACATTATTTTTTGTTCAGATAATGCTTCTATATTGACAAATAATTTTTATATTCAAATATACATAAGTATTTATTAATAAAATTAATTACTTTTATTTTTCAATAAAAAAAATATATATATATTTTTATATATTTAATTATAAAGAATTGAACAATATGAAATATAATAAAATCCAATATAATAATATCAAAATGATTGTAATCCTAAGGAATAAATTCATATCCCATTGATAAGAGAAATAATAACTCCTCAAATGAGGGTGAAATTTTAACAAATGTGAAAACATTGGGGTACCCTAACAAAAAAATCAATTTATTGGACTTATAGCATTATTTTTCGTTGAAAAAAATTACATGATTCTCTTTAAATAACATTATAATAGAGATAAATTCATGCTTCAATTTGATATGTTGTAAATCACCAAAAAACACACGAAAAAAATATTTTGTTATTTTATGTTCAAAATATTTTTTCTACTAATTAATAATATTTAATTGTCTTTTTTAAAAAATTTATCATCAAATTGATATTATATGAATGTTACTTGACAATAATTAGAATTTAATTGATTAAAAATATATATTTTTATATTTTATATTTTATATTTTATATTCACTAAATCTTTTATATGTTATGTGTGAATACATATGTATCCATATCTAAAACATATTTAAAATATAATTATAAGTATATATTACATTTATATGTTATTCTACTATTTATTATGAAATATTTTTTTAAACATACCCATTATCAGTGCTAGTAAAAATTCCATGATAAATTACTCAACACCCATATCAGTGCCTTTTTACAATCACAAATAATATCCCATGTGGTCATATATATTTTATAAGAAATCATAATACAGACCCTTTAAAATCTATTTTATAGTACTATAAGTATCCCATTTAAAATAATAAAAACTAAATATCTTAAATACCCCCTTTAAATGTAATTTTCTTATTAGTTATAAAATGGTTTTTTTAGAACACTTATAGATAACACTGTTAAATTCATTGAAATAGATAAACCCATTTTTTTGTTTTATTTTTGTTCTTAACCAGTGTATGAATATATAAATATATATATATATATATATATTGGTCCAAAACAAGTACTTCCCAAACCAATAATATGATATAATTCTCTACATAATATTTTATCACCAATCAATGCTAGAAATAACTATTTAGATTTGTTTTGGATCATTAATTAATCAAATTATATTATCCCTACAAGAAAGGACTTCACATTTCAATGTATAATAATCAATGAAAAATCTATATGGAGATGGAAAACTAACATAGAAAGTAGACGTGGCATGAAAAAATGCTATATCAATCCTAAAGTTTCTATGCTGATGAATGATATGACCATTCCTTTCTTAATAAGTCCATGAAAAGGTAATTCCTTATATGAAAATAGGTAAAAATATGTATAAAATCATTGAATTGGTTTTGCACTGATTGGTGAAGTTACATATATTATAATATATGAAAAATTCGAACTGTAATAACCCATCCCATGTAATTTTATTCCACATATAATTGTTATCTAACCCTAGGAAGAGTCTTATTACAGAATTCCATTTCATTATAGTGTCCTATGTAATACCCAAATAGAAAGACAAAAGGACTAAAAGAATATTTTATTTCAATTTGTAACATCCTACACATGAACCACTTATCATGTGCCCTAATCTAGTAGTTCATATAGCCTCAAGAATGTCTCTTCATCTTCTTAAGGGTTTCAACTAGAATCGAGGGTCTTTGGTGTTATAGTTGGGAGAATATAACCGTGTATTATAGTTTCATAGTGGGTATAATAAATAAACATTCTACTATATAATCATAATATAACAAAATGGAATGCAAGGAAAAATTAATATCATCCCATAGAGAAGTATAAATTATTAATAAACATGAATATTAATCAAAATCCGAAGGAAATTTTCCTACACATTATTATTTAATAGAATGATAAAAAAAATTGGAAAATGGGATACAATGGAATTTAATATAAATTATTCTATAAGACCTAATTTTTTAAAAAATATTACTCCACTAGAATCAAGAGAATATTCTATATCCTCTTCTCCCTATCCAAAATTTATATATAATATAAATGAATAAAAAAAATTTGGGTGGTTTCCCATAAATATACATTCAGAAAGTAATTCTACGCATGTACCAATTGTATCCCAATTAGGGTGTGAAATGAACATAGATAGACTCCACAAAAAGTGCCTGTAAAAAATCCATCCAGTATAAATAATATAGTATTGTATAGATAAAATGAATAATAAAAATTATTGAATAATAATTACCACCCACATCACTATCCATCAAGACTACTGGTACACTTCTCCTACTTTAGAGTAGGTCTAAATATATATGACTAGAGTAATATATATATATATATATCTATATAATATGTATAGTTTTATTCTATATACATGTATATTCACAATGTACAAGATAAAATATGTGGGACTATACATGGATACTAGGTGTTGGCTAGGATAGGGTGTAACTCAGGGTCCTAGAGTAATCTAACTAGCTATATGATCTAACAGGGGTACATTCATGGAATCAAAAAAAATAATTAGAGAAGTATTTAAAAACACTTGATAATAGTGGGGTGAGTAATCTTGACGATCAACCGATATAGAGGAACAATGAGCATGGTAACCATAACCGAAATTAATGTATAAGGGTTAGAAACATCATTCCCAACATACAATGTGTGGGATGGGGAAACTACATTACCAAAAAGCAATTTATCCATTGTTCCACAACCATTATCAATGAATTAAAAACATTGTTAATAATAATATAAACAACGGAATTACTTTCAAGAATTATATTCAATATTCACAATATATCAATGGTTATTACAGTTCATATAATAAATATGTAAAATTATGAAACAAATTGTGGTTCATGACCCCCAATTATTATTTAATTTAAAAAATCATTAAAATTATTGGGCAATTTAAATTAAATTCCATTATTTATCAAAATAGTTTTAGGGTTCCTTATTCCATAAGAAAATTATATAGGGGAGGGAAATTATATTTCTATGACATACCAGAGATATTGTCATCATTTAGACATTTAAGAATATAGGAAAAGGGATAGAGTTTCACAAGGAATACAAAAAGTGTTGGAAATAAAGAATATCAACAAACATGAATTGCATTGAAAGTTTCTACTATATTACAACAATATGAATTAATTATATTTTATGGAATGAACATATTTGATAGAAACACATGATAATAGAAAGCATGATGCACATAAATGAAGATATAAATACCACATGTCTATTAGGGAAAATATACAGACCACCTACCTTAGTTAAATAAAAGTATCCCAATATAATATCAACTTTAGAATTGATATATAATAGATGAAATCAAATAAATTTGTCATTACCTTGAAACTATGTGGCATTACCTCGTAAATGAATACTGCATGAGTTGGGAATATAGACCTAGGATGGAACACATACAATAAAAGAGCATGCCTATTGTTATCTAATTTTACATATTCAAATAGAATCACGTTCAGGATGAGTGAATGGAAATAAAGCATATCCAAAAAGGTGAAACAGGATCTCAGGGCGGATATTAGGGGAACTTTTTCTACTGAGATAATAAAGAAAAAAGGTGAGGTTTAAATTAATCTAATATTTGAAAATATAATCACACACCCACAATAGTTAGGATGCTTTAGCAACATAGTTCTCCCAATATAGTGACAACTATGCATAAGGCTCAGACTATGGAATGACCTCGTCTAATGTAGGAAAACTGTTATGTAAACATTTCCCATTCTGTGTGAAATGACTCCATAACAAACCTCAAAAATATTACACAATCATGATCTCTAGATCCCACGGTTTTAGACAACCATATAACCCCATGATCCACACTTTAACTCCATAGTTTGTTATAAGAAATGTTGTGGGTTGGGCATCCCTGTTTCAACTAACAATGATTCCATATATGATTCTCTAATTTCTAAGGCTTTGTCTATGAATTTTCCCTTGAAAACATTTTTACCTTTACAAATCCATTAGATTGAATTTCAAGGGACAAACTATAGAATTTAATAATAATTAATCAATGATATTTACCTGCATGAAAATATGAGTGGATATATATATAATTAGAATAATTATATGAGATGTTTATGATCAATAAATAAATATCAAATGAAACACAAGATTTCATGATTTAATATTGAGAGATTTATATGGTTTAAAAATTAAAACCCATATATTAAATGGATGAAATTTATTATTGGTTGATTGAATGATAAATTGTTATGTAAATTTGATTGTATTTCATGTTTTCGTTTAAAGAGTACTAAAAATAAATAAAATATTCCAAAAAATTATCTTTATTGTCAATAGGTGGTATTGAAGAAACACCTTGTTGCATTTCATGCACTTGTATTTTATTTCACCACACTTCATGACCCTACCATCACATGAAAAAATTAGGCTTTCCCTTACCTACATAATTTTTTATTGGTGAAAATAAATATAATTGGTAAAGTTATATTAATATATCCATTCATAAATGTAAAATAGATTTTAATGTATAATTTCAAGTGTATTAAAGTGTTAAAAATCATGAGTATATTTTATAATTTTTTCTTGTGGTAATGGATTCTTTTTAAAAATAAAATATTATCATTTCATAAGTTTAATAATTTAATTTGAAATTATATAGAAATCATTTTTAGTTATTAGATGATTATTCCTTAACTTATGAAGTATCTTCAATATTTTTATTTAATATATTATCTTAACAATAAATTGTTCTTCTCAATGACATAATTAACTGTATATTAATATTTTTTTAATTTTGACCCTATCCCTTAGGATATTATTTATGTTACATTTTAAAATGATGTATCAACTTAAAAATATGTTAGAAAACCATGGATTTTGTTTTTTTTATACTCAATTTTAGGTATTTACTTGTTATTAATGAGTTCATATTATAAAAAAGATTTTGCAGTTTATTCATTCCTCATATAATCATTATCATAATTTTACCCAAATTATTCATTTTTTTTAATATAAGGTGAATATTTTAATTCGTCATAAATATTAAAAAAATGAAATAAATAAAATTGAAATTTATATATATCAAAAATATATTGGATATTAATGTTAGGAGATTAATAACAGTGTTTCAGAATGAATAAGTCGGTTGGTGCTGAATTTTGATTACAACTAAATGGAAGTGGTTTAGTGAAATGAATAATGTAAGAATATATATTTTAAAAAATCAAAACATAAAATATAAATGGTTGAATGGAAGATATGATATAATATAAATACATGGTAAATTAGTGGAACTAGTGATTCATTACATGTTTCATCATGATTGAATTACTAATTCCCACTAGTTTTTTAATTGATAAAATATATGAGATATTTCATTATATAGTCATTTATATTAAAATCAAAATAAGAACATTACTTCATCAAAATATCTATCATGGATTTTAAAATCATTTAATTTATTTATTATCATTTTTTCTATAAAAATGATATGATTCAATTATTATGAGATTAAAAGGGTTGTATAAAGGAATTGATAAAAAAATTATAATTTTTTTTCTAAAATTTGATTTAATTTCACCACCATTTACTTTTATATATATAATAATAATAATTTAAATAATAATTTCTATTTTTAATTTTATGAAAATTTGATATTGAAATTTTAAATTTATTTAATTATTTTTAATATTAAAATACATAAATAAGATTTTTGATAACAAATTGTGTTAAAATATTTATATAATTAATGTTATAAAATATTATATTATTGTTTTCTAGATAGATATCATGATTAAGAATTGTAAATTTCCAAAAAAAAGTTATAGATGTACTAGGATCATGAATATAGTCATCAGCAAATCTTATGGATAAAAATATTTTGATCAGCACTTGAAAAAAGATAAGTTGTTTATGTATTATATAGGATTATGATACTAACATATAAATCAAATATATTAAAAATATTTAATTATTTTATTATTGTAAATAATGCAGTAAAAATAGAAATTTATTTTCATAGAAAAAATATAGAATTACCCTTATTTTTTCAATATTGTAGCACCCATCCTTTATATATAAAATTAGTAGAAACAATTTTAATTGTTTTCCATATATTATATATAGTGTATCTAATTAGAGTTATTCCTTTCGATAAAAAATGAAGATAAAATATATTTATTTTTACATAATTTTATTAAGACAATTATAAAATATGTCAAATAACCACAAAGTCCCATGTATAGAGTGTTTAATGAAATTCAATAATTTTAACCTTAAAAAATAATTATCAAAACTTTTTAACATTCCTCCATTATTAAAAAACACTAATTGACCTTCTATACCTCTCATATGTTACTCTCATCTTCATAACCACGATATAAAGACATAATAAATGGGTCATCTCATATTCTCAACATGGTTACACATAAGATATAAAAATGAATGATTATAAATAAACATAATATGGTCTTATTGTAATGATATGAGTTTCTAAAAATGTTTTATCCAATAATAAATTGATCTAAATCATTGAACAGTGCATGGAATGATAAACTTGATTAAAATTTCATACCAATGAGTCACATACATAAAATGAAATATATAATTATTATATTAGATAAATATAATGGTGGGAAAATAATATTTATATGATATCATACTGAGGAAAAAAATATTACTATTCATTTGAGAACAAACTCAAGATATTCGAAAATTAAAATGTGAGTGCGATCATTATTCAGATGACTTTATGAAAATAACATACAATGTTAACATATCTAAATGTGAACAACTATTTATTACCAATAAATTATAAATAAAATAAGAATTTTCAGGTATTATATTGTGAGAAAACTCATTATGCCCATGAATTTTTGAAATTAACCAAATATATTCATGTAGTAAATGTATGACACCTCAATTTTCTAATTTTTTTTTATAAAAATAGAATATTTCATCACATTAAATTGTTAATAGAAACATTATGTCCACTCATAAATATCTGATGATTTATAAAATGTAGCCAATGATATATATGGTGATATAAGAACACAACTTTCAATCATTTAGACATATATCTTGAATTTTAAAACATTCATTTATTATATGAAAAACACAATGAAATAAAAAAGGATCCTAAAACCTTTATAAATTTTGTGGCCTTAACAAACCTCAATAATATAAATGTGTTATACCAATTATATGATAACCAATAATTACTATATCGTAATAATATATAGATAGTATTTCATGGAAATTAAATTCCTTGGAAATATATTATTATCGATAAATAATTAAATTTTCTCAAAATCATAAGATATTTCTTATAAAACTATTTAAATCTTGGATAATATGTTGAATTTTAGTGTGTCTTTGAAGAATCATTTTTAGAAAGGTAACATTTCGAAAAATTTAGTGAAATATCATTGAAAACAAATATTTTTAATGAAATATAAAATAATAAACCCTTGGATAAGAATAATTTTTTTTCCAAAAAGGTGAGATTACTTTTTTAAAACATTAAATATAAAATTTTTTCATAAATATATAATTTTGAAGAAAAATTATTTCATATAGAGAACTTGAAATTTTTTGAAAATAATAAAATTTAAAAGAAACATCCATTATAAATCCATTAAATGAAAAAAAATTAAAACATAAATATAGAGTAAATGATAAAACAATTTATTTTCAAAGAATTCCAAATATTTTTATTAATTTTAAATGGATTTGATGAAAATACCCATCATAAATATATTAATGAATCCTAAATACGAATTGAATAACTTGGAAATAACAATATCAAACAAGATAGAACATAATTATGATACTTATTATAAATGATAACATTTGGTGGAATAGTAATTATGTTCTAGGAGGGGATACAATCATTAATGTAGAAAAACTATTCGTAACACGTACATTCATTTTAGGGAGGAAATTCATCAATGAAAATGATTTTAATTTAAAATCATTTAACCCCTAAGAGGAAGTGGATATACTATGAAATTAAATTAGAAAGTGAAATCAACCAATAATAGATAACATAATTTATGATGAACCACTCTTACCCCATAAAGGGATTTGAGTTATCAACGACCCTTATAACCATAGTATACATTGAGTTGAAATCTATTTAATAAAATAAATCATTTTTGATAAAATAACAATTAGTTAATTTTTTTTGAAGGTCATTTGATAGTAATAAAATCAAATCAAAATTTACATGGTTGATGATGAAAATTATGAGACAATCCATAAAAATTAGAAAATTATCCTCAATCCTTGATTTATCAATTACATGAATGTGCTATAAACCCTTTCATACTAGAAATAACCATTATATTAACTTCATTCTAAAAAATTTTAATATAAAAATAAGTTTTGATTTATTTTACAATCACATTAAAATAATAGACTACTATTTTTTAGTTTTTTCAATTATTTGGGAATTTGAAATTTTTAATGTTTATTTCATTAAACTACAATAGTTTTCAAGAAATAATATTTAAAAAATGTTTAAGGATAATATTTCAATGATAATTAATCAAATATTAATTTTTTTCTCATTGTATCATAATATCCTTCTTTATATTTCTATGGATAAAATAAATTTCGTGATAATGGAAATTATGATGAATTGGATTAAACATTTTTACTGTAAAAATGAAATGGAACTAATAAATATATAAAATATCAATAAAAATATTATACAATCATAAAAAAATCAAAAATAATTTATATATAAATTATTCTATCATTTTATAATAATTTCTAATCATTTAAGAAATAAATTTTACATCATTTTTCTCATATGTCAGAAAATAAACAAAACATTTGAGTGTTATAATGATTTAATATGTATGGACATGCTCATAATATAATGATAGTATAAAACTAAAATAATATGAAAATAATCAAAATTATCAATTAAGATAATTAATTTTATACTTTTATCAATCTAATAAGGGTTGGTATTAAAAATGAAATTTGTTATCTGTAGAGGAGATAGTCAACAAATACACATGATTAACGATTCCATTTATCAAAAACTAAGATGAAATGAATATATATGATATATAATTGTATCCATATTAAAATTATTTCATATTAATCAATTAAATAGAAAAAAATGTATCCTTTTGACCATGTAAGAGTGGCAATTGTGTGAAATGAAAAAAATCTTTTTTTAGATACTGTAGTCCACCTGTCCATACAATCTATGTTTTTACAAAAGGGGATTGAATGGTTTTCAAAATTATTTTTCCAATAATATAATAAAAATATATTGTACTAATAACATTATTTTAAATATAATTTTATTTATTCATGTTTATTTATTGTGGAATATTAATAAGAAAAAGTTTCGGAGTAAGAAATAATGATACTGGGAACTTTTGTTTTCCTATAGAGGATTTCATTGGAATGGATACCGTTTCGAATCTATGCTAGACCGAAGTCATGAAAAAATTATATATTGTTATATTATTACTTATCAATATAGATTCATGTAGAATTTTTTTGTGATATTTTTAGCATTTATTGGGGGATGTTATCCCCTTAAATAAGTGACGATACACGCAATTTTTGTGTACTCATTACAATCCAATACTATTATGTTTCTATTCATCAAAAATGTATTAAAAGAATAAAATAATAGAGGTAATGGTATTTTAGTATCTTCATACAATCCATACACATTTATTAGCATTAAATGTTTTTTCATTTATTGATTGTAATTAAATGTTTCCCATTTTTCATTTATAGTGGTCAATATTTTTTATAAAGATAATTGCTCTGAAAATCTAAAATGAAAAATGTAATTTTTTTTAAAATGATGATAAAAAATTGAATATATTTTGATATAATAAAATTTCTTATTTTGGTAAATTATAATTTAAAAAAAACACACATGACCTGTAAAGAGTGTTTTCAGAAAATGTAGGTTTTTGATATTAAATTTTTTGGATTGTTAAATTTTTTAATATAATAGTCTTTCGTGACAGAAATTATTTTATAATCAAATAGATTAAAATTTAATCATTTATTTTAATCTAAAACAAATTTTTCCGAGAAAAATGATTACTTAAAATTATACGATGATACATATTTTTAAATTGGAATTATTATTTTATTTTATTTTAAAAATTAAACAATACTATTTAAATTTTCATAGAAATATTATGAAATAAACATTTTTACTTCATAAAAAATATTTAAAAAATTATTTCTATTTATCATCTATTATAAATTTCAATTATATTTACTAATTAAATAAATATATTAATACAGTAAGAATAATATTTTTCATTATACACGTGAATATTTTATTACTTCTTAAAAATTCCAAAAAAACAATTATTGTTTTGTAATTCCATATCAAAAAATGAATTTGATATGGTCAAAATAAAATTTTATCATGTGAGAATTTAACTCTTATATTGATATGTGATGAAAATTGTTTCCATATAAAAATAACATTTAGAATTATAACAGTTCGTATTGTTATTTACTATCAATTACAATGTAGATTATTGTTAATACACTATTCATATCAAAAAACAAATATTATTCATTATTTATATATATTCAAAAAATATATTTCATAAAAATTTTAATATAGATATAAAATACGTTTTTGACACTAAAATTGTCTTTTTATTTTTATCATTTTCTTTTATAGATCAACATTATTTCCCATTAATACTCAAAAATCTGAAAATTTTAAAATAATTACCATAAATAGATAAATTACATAATGATTAAATGTTAATTTAATACAATTTTTATTATATAATCTTTTTGGATCATTTCAAATGATCAAATAATATTTTATTTTGTAGATACAATCAATCATCCTGATTATGCTAGCATAAGTCTTATAGAACTTTCCATGAGCACAAACATCTATTGAAATAAATTTCACTCAAATCAATGTTATTTCTGAATCTATTGAGATTATTTTAGGAATAATCATAGTGAATATATATCTATTTTATATTAAAAAATAATCATCATAAGTTATACTTCTTCTACCAAATTATATTTTTTGAATTTTTTGTATAGATTTTAGAAAATATGTACATCATTTTATACCCACAAATTTAATAGATTTATTAAAATTTTAAAATTTTATTATAATATTTCATATTATTTTTGTATATTTTTTTGTGTATAATTTTATATTATAATAATAATAATTTATAGAAAATATATAGTTAAATATTTGGTGGTTACATTCCCCAAAAATAAAATTCACTACTCATAATTTTTATATTTACCAATTTTTAAAGATAGTGGTTTCCATGAATCAAGATATAAAATTTATTGATGTTTCATCCAATTTATGACTTCTTTTACTAGTAAACTCATATTCTCTCTCATATTAGAAATATAACCATTTTGTGTTTTTATTTAACTATTTTTTATAATACCGCAATATATTGGGAGTGATTTTTTAGATATTATAGTAATACGTATTTTAATATTTTATCATGATATTATTTTTACATGAAAAATTCATATACTTTAAACACTAATTTACTCTATGTAAGATGAGTCAATCCATTCCCAATATCCCATCACTATTAACTAAAGGTGGGTAATTTAATTTTATAGTAATAATACTTGTATAAAGATCAAAAATGTATGATTAATTTAATTTGGATACAATAATTATATTGATAAAATATAATTATTCAGTACCAACTCAGTTAGATTACAATGATATGTTCTAGGAATAAAAATTAGGTATAGAAGATATGGATGAAAAAGATAGATATATAATACTCATAGATCATTAGTGGGAGATTAGTGTCCCTCATTTAAAATCATTATTATAATCCACCATAGTATTTGTAGTTTCATAGGATTTAATTTCATTGATGATTCTTCTAATCCTCCTTGTAAACCCTCGGTGCAGTGAATAGACATAAATAATGGATGTTATACAAAATTTAAAACACTGAACTATTTTTGGTACCATCATAAAAATTATATTTTTTTATTCTATTGAAGACGTTACAATTCCTTGTAAATAAATTGTTTTATTTCCTTCTTTTTAGCATAAAGAATCATCTCTCATATTCTTGGAGTTATTTTCCATTATTCCTCAACACAAATATTTTAGAATAATAAAATTGGCCATTCCTTATATAATAATATTTATCACCTGAACATATATGAGACTTCATTATTCTCATTATTGTTATTTTTGGAAACACAACTAAGGTCAAGTAGTGAATTATAATTCTTAGAATATGATTTTTAATAATAGAAAGATTTCTCAATATGATTTTTCTTTTATTATGTTTCAAATAAGTTAAATAACAATCTTGCCTATGGACTATTTTTATATCATGATTTTTGTGATGGGTCATCTTTTATTATAAAAAAAAGGATTTTATGTTGAGGGATGAGTAATTTACACCATACCACATATATTTTTAAAAATATTGTATATCAAACATCATATGTCTTAAAAAATATATTATAATCCATTATTTCAACAAGAAATCCCACTATGTTCAATCTAGTCTTATTTATGTTGAGTTATATCATATAACATAACATGATTAATTGATAAAATAAATCATTCGTGGTGGATTATAAATATAATTTAATTATCCACGATTATCCTCCAAGAGTGTCTCATCAAATGTATAATTGTTTCCCACAAATAATGTTACAAATGAATATACATTCAATGCTCAACAAGCCATTTGGCATGATTACCACATTGTAAATATATTCCACAATGACATTCACATGATGGTATCTAGTCGTGGATTTAATTTCAATGAGAACCCAACAATGTAAACATTGTAAAAACATCCAATATCATTCACTAAATAGACATATCACATATACTTTTTGAGGGGTTTTTATAAATATCTCACAGAATGATCTCTAAATGTAGAAAAATGATCATAAAAATTAATTAATACTAGTAATTATACCAACTAAAACAACCAAATCATAATATATCATTATATTACCAAATTTTTTATGAAATTTCTCATAACTCAAAAATACTCATATAAACCCAATTATGGGAGGTTTGATGTTTTTTAGTACAAGTAGTATATGCAAATTTTATTTTTAATATTTCTCAAATTTCCCCATAATTCTACCACTCTGAAAATAATTTTTTAATAGTTATAAGTAACACATGATTTATAACATATGTATGTGATGGGAAAAAATACTATTTATGGATAAAAATATGGTATAATAATAAAAATACCTAATTAAGCTTAATATGTTCATATATGCATTATCAAGATACATAGTGATTATTATCCAAATAAAAAAAACATATTAAATCATTGAAAAATCATGGAATAATATAAAATGTCATAATATCATTGAAAAGGTGAATAAATATAAAAAGTTACATATTAAAAAAAATTAAATGACACATTTAATGGTGGAACAATAATAATCACATGAAAACATTGTGAGAAGAATCGTTATTCCCATGTCTTTGTAAAGAAATTCATTCCAATGAAATAATTTTTTGTAAACTAATTATTTTAATTTTTATATAAATATATTCATTTTTTTATGAATTGGCTTAAGAGAAAATTGTTACACTCAATCATTTAAAAAATACTACATTATGTTGATGAATTATTATGTGTGAAGACAAAATATTCACATTAATATTTGTTTAAAACATCATTTAAACACAATAAAATATGATAAAACACCATATATCAATACAACTGTAATCAAACTGATTATTTACAAACATTTGAATGAGAGTAAATGCATTATTCTTATGACTTTTAATATAAAATCTATATATACATGCATTACGATCTAATCAGATATCAAGAAGACCACTCTATTGGGATGGATTTATAAGACCCACCCATCCATCATTCATACAAGTGGGCACTACAAAGAATTAGTCGTTCATTAAATTCTAAAGAACCCATAATGTAAAAATGATTTTGAAACCCCTTTTAGGATGAAATTCAAAAATATTTCTCAAGAATGTAAAGGGTGACAGCTGAAATTCAATAAAGAATTATTATTTCATAAGAAACTTTATAGGGTTATTCATGGCATATAAATTTGATGGATATATTTTGTTTTGTAATGAAGATGAACAATATAGTGAAATAGTAAATGTGTATTGGATAACCATTTTATTAATACTATATGTGATGATTTTCTAGGTCACTTGGAAAAGTCAATTTATTTATGGTATCATTTTTGAGAAAGGAACAAAATAATTTTCGAAATCCATTTGTTGAATGAAATCTCAATAATGGAGACATGTGAATTAAATAATTTATTTAAATAAAGTAGTAAACTTTTTGAAACCATTATTCTTATGAAAACAATCAATAATGATAATCCTTATATAGATATAATGGTTTAAAATATGTGAAGTTAGAAAAGTTTCAAAACATTTTCATTTAAAATGTAAATTCACTAAAGATCATTGAAATTAAATGAATGATATTTAAAATAAATGTGTAACAGAATATACAACAATTGATTTCCAAAATATTTGAAAATGTTTTGTAATATTTTAATGTAGCATAGTTCAAAACCCACATTGTAAAATGGGAAAAATTTATCTTTTGGAAAATTGAATAAGGTAATTATGAAATTTATGTGAGGAAAAAATTAATTCGGTTTCCTATTATAAGGGAATATATTATTAAGGGCGAGCATAAGAATTATTCTCAACAATAATTTAGATTTTAAAAAATTAGCACATCCCTGATAATTGATTAAATGAAAATTTATTTCTCCAAATAGTTGAATTTAAATATCTATGAAACAATCATGTACTGTAAGTATCCAATCATTGAAGAAACATGTTCAATAAGACATATTATAACTCAACGAATGTTGTGTAACTAACAATGACACATTCATGAATTTAATCATTTAAATTAAAAATCATTTTAATAAATGGAACGAATTTACTATACATAACACATTAATTAGATGAATTTAATAATTTACATTCAATGGGTAGTAATTTAAACATATAAAAAATATTTTATTCTCAAACAATAAAAATGTCTCATAAAATTAAATTTTAGGAAAATAAGCTGTTAACATTAATATGTGCTAACATGAACATTCTCTAATATATTTTTTTAATTAATATTAAAATAAAATCTACTGAATTAAGATAAGTTTTCCTATAAAATTTATAGAATACAATTCTTTTATAACCATTTACTACTATTATATTAATATATTATAGGTTATTTCCATCATATAATTACAAAATATTGATTGATTATTTCATTAATGTAAAAATGTGACCGGTAATATTCTGACTTTTTAGTTAAAAATGAATAATTTAGAGAGTTAAAATAATATAATTTTTTTAAATGATTTTTCATATCCAATTTTTATTAGGAAAATGATAAATGTATAGATTTGGAAAATGAATATATGATAAACCACTATTGAAATGTATAGTAATTTATTGGTGATATACTAATAAATATATTATAATTCAGTAACACTGTCCCAACATTATAAAAACATATTATATTCATTATTGTAACATAATTTTATATTTTTATGATAATCCTTAATAATTAATTCATTAAAATTATAACATCATTCTCATAGGTCGTAAAACATACCAAAATTGGGCTTCAAAATAAGCAATTGATGAGTAAGTCATTTTTCTAATAAAATGATAAAATTAGTTTTATTGAATCAAATAAATTATGTAAATAAATTCATTAATTTAATAATTATAATAATCCAAGTAAAATGGTGATAACACACTATATTCATCATTTGTATAGATTTTAATATATATGTATGAAAAAAATCACATAAATTTTTCAACAATTGGGATAAAATAAAAATATTTTACAATTTATCCTTACAAAATACTGATTTTGTTATTGGAATCAAATATAATCTAAAATATATCATTTTATGAAGAAATGATTGGTTTTGACAAGATTCTTCATGTAAAAAGTGGTTTCAAAATAAACATGATTAATGATGTTCTATTTTTCATAGTTTATTGATAAGATTAAGAAGATGTTGTTCTATTAATATAATTACAATATAAAATTATAATAAAAATGATTCATTTTATTATATTGGAAATAACATGTTCTATATATAAATATAATGATGAAATGGAAATGGATTGAGTAATAGTGACATTCAGAACTAATAATTTTTCATTGAAATATCCGTGGATGTGGAGGCATTAGGAAATTTTATTGAAAAAATTGATTATGATAATTAAAGGGGATTATATGAGGGGATAAATTAATTTTTTTCATAATTATATTCAAAGTGATACATTTAGCATGAATTGGGGATGTGATCCCATATTAAATGATGAAATAATATTAATTTAAAATCTACACTTTACATTTCAATAGTATTATTCCACTATTCAAAAGTGAAATGACTATAAAGGGAATAATAATTGATTGTTGGATGGTTCAAAAATCCATCTTTTATCCACCAACATGGATATATTTTATTTAAATTTCATCGGACTTTTACACCTATTAAAACACTTTTATAAATATTTAATTTTATTATGGAAACATATATTTTAATCATGAAATTTTTTAATTATAAAAAACAAAAATTTAATACATTTATTAGTTTAAATAATGTTTTTAATATTTAAAAATCATTTCATCAAATATATTTTCAATATATGAGAAATAATCTTTTGAGAATTAATTTAGAGAATCCTTAAAAATGAATTTTTTGGAAATATTGTGCTTGTATCCTTAAAATTTATGTATATTATATATTTATCCATGTTAATAACTTATAAAAATATATTGGGTTATTAAATAAAAGTTTATTTAATTTATATGATTAATCATTTCAAAAAAAATTCAAAAATAATTTGTAATGAAAAATAATGATTATAAACAATATTATAACATTAATAAAATATTACATTAGTTATAAAAATTATTTTTAGGATTTTTGTGATCAGTATAATATATTAATATACATTTTTCACTCCCCAAGATATCATTAATAAATTAAATGTTTTATTCACATCATGGTATTTCATAGATATTGACAATAGTCTTAATCATTAGAAATTAAGTAAAAACAATATTTATAACTATATACTAAAAATATTATTACATCATAAACTAATCTAAAACATTAACCCTAAGATAAATATTTGATAAAAAAATAAAATAATTATGTCAAAGTCATAATATTAAAAATATCATATTTTATTATATAACATTTCATCAAAAATATAATTTAAACTATTTTAGTTAGAAAATAACAACTTAATATTTTAATTTTTAAAAATGGTTTTTGAAATCAACTACTAATTAGATTATTTTTACATAAAATTTATATAAAATATATATCATATATAATATATTTATGTTTTTTGAGTATATTAAAGTTTATTCAAATTGAAAATCATATTTTTTTTAGTAAAATGATGTCGTTAATTTTTCTGGTCAATTTTTAAATAAACATAATATTTTTTTATGAGATAGAAATGTGAAAATTATAAAATATATATCACAAATAAAAAAATATTTATCAAAAAATATTTATGAATACCTCAATTATATTCATATTTCCGATTAGGATCTTCTAATATGACCTAAAAATTTAAGGTCTGGGTGTAGCGGACTGTGGTTATTCAATAATGATTTGTCCAATGGTAAATAATATAATATTGGACTTATATCACATTTAATTTAACTCATATTAAAATTGTGTTTTTATTTTTCGTTATTTTTTATTTATAACCCTATTGAAGCTTCATAATTTAAAAATATTTCAAAAAACAGATTCATATTATAAAATTCATCTTCCAAATTTCATGCCATTATGTTTTATATGTATATTTCAATGTAACTTTACATCCCATTATTATAGAAAAAAAACACCTATATTAAAATAATAAAATTTTGTTTCAATGATTTATATATTTTTTATCGTTGAGGTATTTTATAATAATCAATTTACGTTTTTTATGTTTATGTAAAATTCCAATGAAATTTCATGTCATTACATTCTATATGTTAAGAAAAATTGAAAATTATGGATTTAATGAAATGATCCTTATAATTAGATGTCATTATAATATATTTTTTACTTTTTTAATATAAAAATTTATTCAATAAAAATATTATATGATTCCATTTATATTAATTTTGTTTTCTTATTTGGTTTTTGAAAATAAAATGTATATTAAATTAGAATGTTACGAATAAAAACTTGTCCATAATCAATTTGATTCCATGATTATCACCCATCCCATGTATGTTTCATTTCATAAGATAATAAATATAATTCCTACACCATTTTTTTATTGTATTTGAATCCATTACCATTTTATAATTCAAAAAATATATTTATTAAATTTGTTTTGATTTTTTATAATATTCATTAATAATAACACAAAATATGGGGTTATGCTTGTAGTGATCATAATAGATAACTTTGTGTCATCAAATCCAACCAAATGAGGTATATTTAATCTGTCTAAATATTATCGCCAAAATCAAATAATTTTCATCTATATAGTATATATTAATAGCTAATTGGGAAATAACCATAATTTTTCAATTACATGTTAATCAATGTAAAGGTTTTTGATTAGTTGTTATGGGATTAAGTTAGAGTTCATTTGTTTCCAATGATTTTTGTAGTATTATTATAAATATAGTTTTTGTGGTTATAATATTAGGGGAAAATAATAAAATTATTTTTATCTTATGTAATAATGATGAATATATAACATAATAGGTAGATGAAATTTATTATGATCATTGATGTATATGTTTTTAATTATATAGTCATGTAATTTATTTTTTATACAAATTTATTAAACACAAATAGCCACTAATTTATAACATTTTTTAATTATATTGTATTTTTCTATAAAATAATTAAACATGGATTCATAAACTCTTACATAAATAAGAATACCAAAGAAATTTATTGTTATACACATCCAAGATGTAAAGACTTGGATATTCCGTGAATTTTTTTCTTGAATTCATGGGATTTTTACAAGTCCGTGAAAATATACGGTGCTTGATTTCAAGGCCCGATGTGCCCGAAATCAGTTTTTGATGTTTTGTTCAGGTATGTTCAGTAAATGTGGGGGGGAAATTTTAGAACATTTGAACCGGTGCTCAGAATTGAAATTTGAGGGCACCTTTGAACTCACAGCGCCGGTGATATCTTAGTGACACCTTCACTACAGTTGCGTTCTAACGAGAATGGTATTTAGTTTTTAGAGATTTTTTGAATTAAGTTAAATAATAATAAGTGTAGCGTATTTTTATTTTGGTGGTTAAAATCTATAAGTTGGGGTTAGAGGTAGGGGCCAAAACACCCAAACCTCATATGGGTGGTTAATGTGGTGGGGCCCACCCGAGCATAACCTCCCTTGGCAGGATAATTAAGGGTGGGGCCACTAGGTCTTGTAACCCTTGGAACCCCCCATTTTTGTGGGGAGAACTCTTCAACACCCCTCCATATGTTCCAAGTCAATATAAATTAAATAAATGAAACCATTTGAATTCATGTGAACCATTAAAATAATGGATGAGATATTATTTTATTTTGGTTGGCATGCTTTCTTTTGGTTGAATGGGGGAAAAGGAGAGCTAGGGAGAACTGTCATCTCCAACAAAGAATACGAAGAATTCCATTTTCAACTACGTCACCTCCGAAAACTATATGATGCTCGAGGTTGTAATTGGGAGTGCGTGATGAACACAACGGTCAACGAATCGACGTTCCCCTTTTCCCATCCTCGTCAACGAATGAAAAACATGAGGTATGGGTTTTGAGTTGAATTCATTTCTGTTATTCAACATACAATGTTTTTGGAATGTGAATTGTCGATTGACAATGCCAGAACAAGGAGGGCTCAGACCGCACAAACATGGACCAAACCTCCCAATTTGTTGTTCTCATTTGTTGACGACTGTGGCCGTGAAACACTATCGGCAGAGGAATAGACCGCTGCAAAAGCAACGGTGGCCGACGATGGGCCGACCGCGAAGAAACCGGCGGTGCAAGGCCTTCGGGTCACTAAGGGGGTGCACCACCATCGTGCCGCGTGGAAGGAGATCTGTGGCTATGGCGGGACATGGAGGAGGGGTGATCCATCATTGCACCGCGCAGAGGATATTAGGGGGTCACGGCTGAGGGGAATGGCGCTGGCGCGCCCCGCTGGTGGTGCAGAGCAGCTGGCCACTAGGCCAGTCGGGAGGAGCGAGACCTCGTTGGGTCCCGCGTGTGCTGGATCGGTGGCACCTGGAACCGGTTGGAGCTCCACCCCAATGATAGAGCCATTTGGGAACCAGGGGCATGTGACATCCCCATGGTCGTGGCTTAGCCGGACACTGTGAGCCGCTGGGCCCCCTGTCCAGACTGCCCTCAGGCCAGGCCACTCATCCGGGTCAGGCCGCCTCGGGTTGGGCCGATCTAGGGCAGGGCCGCCCCCTCGGGCCGGGCTGCCTTCGGGCCGGGCTGCCCACTCAGGCCGGGTAGCCCCCGTGGACCTAGTCAGACTCGCGGACTGGGTCGGACACTGGTTTGACAGTGTCGGACCGGACACGGATCGTCTATGGCTAGTTTACATCTTTTCGCCCATATCTTGGAATACGAGTGTCTGATCGACGAACCGTCTGCAGCGACAGAAATCATAGTGAAAGATGATTATTTTGGCATATACCACTTGATGATTGGACATAGTTGGAGTATAGTCATGTTGGTTTGAACCTAAAAACCAACATGGGCCTTGAGACTGATATGTCAATAACTCACAGACCGGGCATCCGCTTGACGTTCTATCTGTTCCGTTAAGACCCATATGACGAGGTAGAACATAGAGATAATTCTAAATGGCACTTCATGACAGTTAGAGTATCGAATGGTAGCTTGTGGATCGGATCATCCTGGAGACGAGCGAGCGGAGTACAAATACCTAGTAACTGGCTGAGACCTGACTACTGCTATCCATTCGACTCAGAGTGTTTCAAGTAGCCCAGTGGGAAGCGCCTCTGTGCGACGTGTCAGACCCATAGTGTGTAGCGCCTTTTTGTGACGCGGCAGACCCACAATACTTGACAGGAGGAGTATCTAAGCTGGCAATGAGGGGGAGCGCCTCTGTGTGACATGACATACCCACTGTGGGGAGCGCCTCTGTGTGACGCAACCGACCCATGGTATTCAACTGGAGGAGTACCATAGTAGTCCATGACAGTGGGAAGCACCACTGTGAGACGTGGCAGGCCCATAGTACTATATATAGGATGAGTACACCAGCAGCCGAGGTTTCGACAGTTTTACTGGGAGTGTTAAATGATACCACACTAGAATAAAATCCCGGTTTTTATTTGAGTCAATAAATTATGTGTTTTTCTCATGATTGAGATGATTTACTTAATAACATAGGTTTATGTATGGGTATATACCTATGTATGTGTTGTCCATTGATTTCAGACTTTGTGGTTATCCTTGTCAGATTTTGTGATACCCTGAGGGTATCGGGGTCCCTACTAAGTATCGTTATACCCAACTCTGCATAGGGTATGCATGCACCTCATTATGTTGGTTGTAGATGAAGGAATGTGTTGATCGAGGCAAAGAGTAGCAGGACTAGACGGTACCCGGAGGTGGACCACTCGGAGTGACGGTACACGGAGCGGACGGACGGACGTGGAGTGCTGAGGAGGCCATCAATACCTATCATTCCGGTAGGAACCCCAAAGGATGACCCAGTAGCTAAATTACTTCTTTTCATCATTTTTACTAGAATTTTAGTTGTACTGTAGTTTACTATTGGGCTTGTATTTTGGTACACTTTTATTTCAGCACACTATTTTGTATATAGTTTTACATAGCGTTTTACTTCATGTTGCGTACTCTATAGTGTTTGTTTACTGTTATAAATTCAATGGCTTCCCATTTTAGGGATTTACGAAATTGGTACTAGTTGCCAGCCCCTGGACTATATAAGGCGGGTTTGGGGTAGTCATGATATGGGCCATGGGGGACGGGTGGTAACAAATTGGTAGCAGAGAAATCGATTTTATTGCCAAACATAAGACTATGATCTTTGTTTTCTTTGAAGAAATAGTGATAAAGGTACTATGTGTGGTTTTCAGTCAGGGAATCTAGTGTTGGTGTGTGCGGCCGACGTATACATACACCAGGACCCTGACTACTGATTTCCGACTTAGTGCAAGAAATCACTGATTGAGTGTATATTTTCAAAAGTTTTCTTAAGTCAGCTCAACCATGTCAAATCACCAGGTATAATCATTTGACCCTGTCGCTACAGTTTCCTTATGGAAGCCTCCCCGCATAGCCCCGAGAGTCATACACACTTACAACCAACCTAGTGATGAGTCCTCGGTGTAGGGCCCTTTACCAGAAGAGGCACCAGCGGTACATCATCCTGTTGGGCCACCGATGCCACCAGCCTCAACAGCAGATGATGCACATTTATTGAGCATGTTGCATGAGTTCCACCACTAGGTTTCACCCAGGTTCCAGGGAGAGATGGACCCATAGGCGGCTGAGGATTGGCTGGAGGCTGTAGTGAGAGTCTTTCGGCTGGTACGTTCACCAACTGACCACATGGTGATCCCTACTGTGAGTCTCCTACTGGAAGCAGCATGTAGATGGTGGAGCCTGATGCTTCAGGTCAATGACAAGGCAACAATACTCTAGATAGACTTCGAGATCCTGTTTTAGGTGGAGTTTGTCCCAACCACCCTTCGTGTGGTGCCGATACAGGAGATACGTAATCTTTATTAGGGAAAAATGACAGTAGCATAGTACCCTGTGAGGTTCACCGACCTCTCTCGCTACTCCACAGATATGGTTCAGGACCCCTTATTTAGGGGCCAGACCTTCGTGCAGGGGCTCAGGGGAGGGATCAGGGCATCAATGATCTCCCCAAGGATCCCGATATAGGCGGGGGTGTTAGAGAGATCTCTCTTAGTGGAGAGTTTCTTTTCCGAGCTGTCACTGGAAGTGAGACCCACCACTAGTAGACTTGTAGCAGAGTCTTCTACAACTAGCAGTAGAGAGATGACGTATAGGTCCAAGAGGACCAGACCCACAGGTGGACGACCGCTGGACTCGGGATCAGTTTTCCAGGGCACTCAAGGCAGTGAATTGTTTTTTGGGAGTATACAATGATACTCATGTGGTGGCAGGGTCACATGGCTCATGATTGTCCGAACCTCCATTCAGATGATCAGGAGATAGTTGTGGGTCCTACCAGACAGAGTCATAGATTCGATTGAGGCTGTATGCAGGGAGCAGACAGATGTGGAAGAGGAGCTGATCATGGAGATGGTGGTGGATGATGTTACGAGGTGCAACTATCCACACCACCAGGTGGTCCACCCTGACCACAGGGAGAAGGTGGATAGGGGAGATTTCAGCTTCAGACAACTAAGGCATACGACAACAACACTCTGGAGATGATTCAAGGTACTATCTGTGTCTACTCCACCTTAGCTATAGTTTATATAGACACATGTTCTAGTAATTTTTTCATAGCCACTGCCATATTTCGGAGCTCAGATATTCTGGCAGAGCTGTTAGCTCGATCCGTACGGCTAGAGACTCCTACAATACAATACTCGATAATTACCCACTTGTGCCAGCAGTGTGACCTTACTCTAGGAGGTGAGATATTTGGCTGTGATCCCCTCATAGCGGTGTTGAGGCCTTACAACGTCATCTTGGGTATGAACTGGCTATCCACAATCCATGATCAGATCAATTTTATTAGGCGGAATGTGCGGTGTGACTGCATAGATGAGACTAGGTTTAACATCACCAGCGAGAAGGGAACCTTTGCAGCATAGGGAAGACATACTCAGAGGAGGGTGCAGCTAATCACGCATTAGTTGGTCTGCCTAGCCCTCAGAGCAGTTGGCGTGGAGAGTCCGACTTATCCTGTAGTGGTGGACCAGTACGCATTTGTTTTCCCTGATGAGGTTGTAGGACTACCTCCTCATAGAGAGGTGGACATCTACATTAACATGTACCCCGAGATGACACTGATATATACTCCATCACATCAGATGGTTCCCACTGAGCCTTTTGAGCTGTAGGTACAGCTATAGGACTTATTGGGAAGGGATTCATCTGGTCTAGTGCTTCTCCCTAGGCTGCCCCGATTCTGATGGCCAAGAAGGTGGATGGGAGCTTGAGGATTTTTTTCGACTAACGCCGCTTGAAACAGGTGACCATGAAGAACAAGTACCCACTCTTGAGAATTGAATACCTCTTTGATCAGGTCTTGGGAGCACGATGGTTCTTGATGATAGGCCTTAGATCAGGCTACCCCATCTCAGAATTCGAGACAAGGATGTCAAGAAGACAAAAATCAGATGTCAGTATTACCACTATGAGTTCAGGTTTATGACCTTCGGTCTAACCAATGCTCCAGCTGTTTTAATGTGTCTCATGAACATGATATTCCATCCATACCTCGATCGCTTTGTCTTAGTCTTCATCGACGACATTCTGATCTACTCGACCACTAAGGAAGAGCATGCCTTCCATTTGCAGGTGGTACTGGGAACACTCTGAGAGCACCAGCTTTATGGTAAGCTCTCGAAATGCCAGTTTTGGATTTGAGAGGTTCACTTCATTGGACACATCATCTCGGAGGATGGAGTTGCAGTAGATCCAGTGAAGATTGAGGCAGTACTTGCTTGGGAGCCACCCCGGAGTGTGACAGAGGTACATAGTTTCATGGTTTTTGCTGGATACTACCGGAGATTCATTCCATAGTTCTCCAGAGTTGTAGCACCACTAACAGCCTTGATGAAGTAGGGGAAACCCTTCGTGTGGTCGGAGAGATGCCAGCAGAGCATTCAAAAGTTGAAGCAAAGGCTAAATAGTACCCCCATCATGAGACTTCATCCGGAGGGTGTAGGGTATGTAGTTTCCTACGATGCATTAGAGTCCGGACTCGGGTGTGTTCTGATGTAGGAGCGAGATATGGTCACATATGGTTCTCAGCAGCTGAGACAGCATGAGCAGAACAATGCTACACATTACCAGGAGTTAGCAACAGTGGTCGTCTCCTTGAAGATGTGGCGGCACTGTCTGTTGGGAAAGTATTTCACAGTCTACTCTTATCACAAGAGTCTCAAGTATATCTTCTCCTAGATGAACCAGAACATGAGACATCAGTGTTGGCTTGAGTTCCTCCAGGACTATGACTTCATAATATTCTATACTCTTAGGAAGTGGAAGGTTGTTGCAGATCCGCTTAGCAGGAGATCTGGTATACCGCTGCTAGGAGAGGCGACATATCAGCTCACTGCCTTGCAAATATCATTTGTGGATAGGGATGGAGCAGCCTATCAATAGTCACTCCTCCGCTTCATCAACAAGTTAGGGAGGCATAGTGTGGTGACGTTGACTGTGAGACACGAAATTCTTAGATAACCACATGGAAGGAACCTGATTGAATTTCTGAACATGGGGAGCATGTGATCCTCTTAATAGAATGTACTACGGTACCAGTTACACTTTAGGAATAGGTTTTGAGGGAGTTCCACAATTACCCTATAGAGGAACATCCAAGAGTGTCGAAGATGTCCATGACCTTCGAAGATAGCACTAGTGTCTAGGTATGAAGAAGGATGTATATGATTTTGTCTCACCATTCCTCACTTGTTAGCATGTGAAGGCAGAGCACCAGGTACCAGCAGGCTTGGTACAACCCATAGAGGTCCATGAGTGGAAGTGGGATGGGATATCCATGGAATTCGTGACGGGCCTTCCACGTACATCCATGAGTCATGATTCGATATGGGTGATCATTGACCCACTCACCATGTCATCTCACTTCCTACCGATCAGAGAGTAGGGCTTAGTAGAGAGCCTAGGACGACTCAATGTGCAGGAGATTGTGCGTTTTCATTGAGTACCTTCTTCTATAGTCTCTGAACGTGACACTTGGTTTAAATTCTAGCTATGGAAGGGAATGCCAGAGGATTTCAGGACGCAGCTACGTCTGAGCACCGCCTTCCATCCTCTAACAGATGGCGAGACTGAGTGGACCATTCAGACCCTTGAGGACATGCTCCGTGAATGTGTCCTTGACTTTAGTCATAGTTGGGAGGATCACTTACCATTTGTATAGTTTTCCTACAACAACAGATATCACTCCATCATCAGTATTGAACCCTTTGAGGCCATGTATGGTGGAACTTGGAGATCACCACTGTGTTGGACAGACCTAGGGGTGTCAGCACTAGTGGGATCAGAGATGGTACACGCTACCAAAGAGAATGTGCAGATATTCCAATAGAGGATGAAGACTACATAGAGCAGACAAAAGAGGAATGCTAACCAGAGACAGAGACCTCTGGATTTCGAGGATGGAGACCACTTCTTTTTACGGTTCTCACCACGATGAGGTCTATAGAGATTTGACTGAGGCATCAAGTTGTCTCCCCGATTTATCGGACTTTTCTAGGTCCTCAGCATAGTAAGCGAGGTGGATTATCGCTTAGAACTTCCACCTCAGTTGAAATGGGTGCACGAAGTCTTCCACGTATCTCAGCTGAGGAGATACGTGCACGACCCCTCACACATCATCGACCACGGGGAGCTGGACATCGATGATGGGGCGATGTTCATGGAGGTTCCAGTGGATATTGAGGATCGACAGTAGTGGGTCCTATGTAGATTGTCGATACCTTAGGTTCACAATCGCTAGTCGCACGAGAACATCCAGTAGAGAACATGGGAGATGGAGGCTCAGATGCCTGCTCTGTACCCTCATTCATTCCTTTAGTTCAAGTTGTAGACTAAGGAGACGTAAAGACCTGAGGTGGGGAGAATGTAAAGACCCTGAACATTTTTGAAATATTTTTCATAAATTCAAAGGATTTATACGAGTCCATGATAATTTACGGTGATTGATTCTGAGGCATGGTGTGCCTGAAATCAATTTTTGATGTATTTTCAGGTACGTTCAGTAACCGTGCAAGAATGATTTTATATGTTTTCACCCGGTGCTCGGAATTGAAATATGAGGGCACCGTTAAACTAATATCGTCGGTGATTGCTTACTGAGACCTTCACCGTAGTTTCATTTTAACGAGAATGGAGGATAGTTTTTTGAGTTTTTATGAATAAAGTTAAATAAAAATAGGGGTAGATTATTTTTATTTTGGCAGTTAAAATCTCTTAGGGGAGGTTGGAGGTGGGGGCCACCACACCCAAACCTCCCATGAGAGGTCATGGTGGTGGGGCCCACCCGAGCATAACCTCCCTTGGGAGGATAATTAATGTGGGGGAAACCCAAGCTTGTAACCCTTTGAAACCCCTATTTATGTGGGGATAACTCCTAAAATCCCCTTTTTAGGTGACAACTCCCTTTTAATTAATTAAATGAACCCATTTGAATTCATGTGAACCATTAAAATAATGGATAAAATATTATTTTATTTTTGTTGGCATGATTTCTTTTGGTGGAATGGGGAAAATCGAGAGCCCTGGAGAACTGTCCTCTCCAACGAAGAACATGAAGAATGCCATTTTCGACTTCGTCACCTCCAAACACTTTCTGATGCATGATCATGAAATTGGGAGTGCATGAAAAACGTGATGATCAACGAATCAACATCTGCCCTTTTACCGACATCGTTAATGAATGAAAAATATGATGTAGGGTCTTTGAGTTGGATTGATTTCCGTTCATCGCCTAACATTTTTTTTTTGGAATGTGAAATGCTGATTTATAACACCATAACGAGGAGTGCTCGCACTACACAAACACGGCCCGACCCCCCCCTCATTTTTTGTTCTCATTTGATGATGAAGGTGGCGGCACAACACTACATCTGGAGGAACCGACCAAGGAAAAATGCAATGAGGGCTGGGGATAGGCCGCCTGTGAAGAAACAAGCGGCCCAAGCCCGCTGGGTCGCCAATAGGGCGTGGCACCATCGTGCTGTGTAGAAGGAGAGCTGTGAGAAGGGCGGGCCGTGGTGGAGGAGCATGGTGCTGGGATGCCACATGAAGGCCATTATGGGGCCACAGTGGAGGGGCCCGGCATCGGCGCACCCCGAGGAGGTGCAAAACCGCGACCAGGGAAGGATGCGGCGGAGGGGCACGACGCCGATGCACCACGAAGGGGGTGCAGAGGGGCTGGCCACTCGGCCTGCCGGGAGGAGCTGGACCCCGTTGGGTCCTGCGTACACTTGATCGGTGCCACCTGGTGTCGGTTGGAGCTCTACCCGAATGGCAGAGCGGTTCGGGAGCCAGCGGGTGTATGGCTTCCCCCTAGCCATGTTATAGGTGGAATGAATGAGTCGTCGTGCTGCTGGGTCGAGCTACCCTTCGGTCGGGCCGCCCTCGGGTTGGGCATCCCCCTCGGGCTGGGTCGCCTTCGAGCCAGGCCCCCACTCGGGTTGGGCCTATCACTCGGCCCGAGCAGCCCCCTGGACTGGGTCGGCCCGACTGGTTAGGACCGGACTCGGACCCGCTATGGCCAGTTTACACCATTTCACCCATATCATGGGCTACGAGTGTCTGATCGAAAAACCTTCTGTGGTAACCGAAATATTAAAGGAAGACTATTATTTTGGCATATCCCACATGAGGTTTGGATAAATTTTCATTATGGTAAGGTTTGTTTGAACATAAAAACCAACCGGGCCCTCAGGATGGAAATGCCAATAACTCACAGACCAAGAGTCTGATTAGCGTGATGTCTGTTGCGTTGAGACTGATATGATGAGGCAGATCATTGAGATACTTCTACACGGGACTTTGTGATAGTTGTAGTATCGACTAGTGGCTCATGGAGATTATCCTATCGGAGACGAGCGAGCGGAGTACGAAGACCTAGTTGCTGGATGAGACCTGACGACTACTGACCTTTCGACTCATAGTGTTTTGACTAGCCCAGTGGGAAGCGCCTCTTTGTGAAATGTAAGAACCACAGTGGGGAGCTCCTTAGTCTATCACAGCAGACCCACGGTACTCGACAGGAGGAGTACCTCGGCAGGCAATGAGGTGGAGCACCTCTTGGTGACGTGGCAGACCCACAGTGGAGAGTGCCTTTGTGCGATGCAGCATACCCATGGTACTCGACAGGAGGAGTACCACATCTGTCCAGGATAGTGGGAAGTTCCTCTATGTGACACGGTTGGCCCAAAATACTCTCTAGAGGAGGAGAATACCAGCAGCTGAGGATTTTATAGTTTGACGGGGAGTGTTAAATGATACCACCCTTGAATAAAATCTATGTTTTGAGCTTATTAAATGACATATGTGTTTTCTTCATGATTGAGATGGGTTTCTAAATAACTTAAGTATATGTATGGGAATATACCTATGTTAGGGTTATCCGTTGATTTTATACTTTGTGGTTATCCTTGTCGGATTTTGTGAGGCCCAGAGGGTCTCGGGGTCCCTACATAGTATCGTTATACTCACCCCTGCACGGGATAATCCCACACCTCATTGTGTTGGTTGAAGATGAAGGACATCAGAGATCGAGCCGGTGAGTAGTAGGACTGGATGGTACCCCGAGTGGACCACTCGGCGTGATGATACATGGAGTGGACGGACAGACGTGGAGTGCTGAGCAGGGCATCAGGATCTACCCTTCAAGTAGGAACCTCGGAGGATGAACTAGTAGCTGCTTTACTTTTTTTATTCAGTAGTACTAGCATTTCAGTTGTATTGTACTTTACTTTTGGGCTTGTATTTCCGGCCCCTTTACTTTTAGCACACTCTTATGTATACAGTTTTACAAAGCATTTTACTTCTAGTTGCGTACTCTGTTGTGTTTGTTTTCTGTCATAAAAGAAATTCCTTCCCAGTTTAGGGATTTATGACTTTGGTGCAAGTCTCCAGCCCCTGGCCTATTGAAGGCGGGTTTGGGGTAGTCACGTTATGGTCCCCAGGGGAGGGGATGTGACACAAGAATTATAATTTTTTTAATTTTTTGTGGCAATGAATATAAAATTGATTTAAGAGATGTGAATCTCTAAAGCCAATGATATTTGAATGATTATATATTGAATATATTTACATTGTAAGAGAATAATGATTTATTATAGTTTGTATAAATTTTATATTTTACCATTGAAAATTATATTTATAGTTCAATGATGGGGATTGAGTTTTTTTGAGTGTTGGACAAAATGGGAAATCAATTACATTGAAAGCGGGTGATCTTATCATCCCAATATAAAGAGAAACATTTATTTCATGAATAAATTATAAAAGAAGAAAATAATTTTTAATATGAATTAATGAATTATTTAAATCATTATTTTTTACAAGATTATCAATTAAGGAAGAATATGTAAAATTTATGAGATTTGTTTAATTGAGATACAATTGAAATTTTAACCATGAAGATATTTTATTATGAAATTGGTTCATGTTATTCCTCATAAATAGAAGGTATTGATGAGGTAAAATATTATATTAGTTAGTATATTATAGAATCCTGATTGTGAACTAAACAATTCCATGGGAGAGGGAGAAATATATAATTTTATAGGCTGTATAAAATTATGTAACATGAATAATTGTAATTTAGCATGCGAAAAAATTCTTACAAATTTGGTAATTATGACTGCTTCGCAATATTATATTTCTATTTAATATAGAATGTTTTTTAAAAAATTTAATTGAAGTGGGAGAATGTATTTATTAAATGAATATGTTATGAGTAGACATATAACTCACTATATATACTATGTATTTTAGAAATTTAATGAAATATGTTTTTTAATATTTGATTTATATTAAATTATTAAAGAATCAAAAAATCATATTTCATAAAGGAAAATTTATATTAAAGAATGATGATTAAATAAAAACAACAAAACTATGTATTCAGTATAAGATACAAGTGCATATATTCAAATCAACTATTCTCCAATTCTATCAAATACTATGATCCTAAAAATTATTTTATTTGGTATTTGGATACCCTATGATAATTTAGGGGTACATAATATCTTTAAGGATGAATCTATATCATTTATTTAGTAGAATGATATTTTTTACGGTAAGTATCATAAATATATTGAGTTATTATATCTATTTATATATATCGATTTTCTCACACCGTATTCCATGATTCAATATGGATCAACAGATAATCAATTAAAGAAACCTGAACATTGGATGAAAAATGGAATTGTCATGAAATCATTTTCTAATTTGATGGAAATGAAGGTTCATATCTAGAATACCAATATTATAGATAATTTTTTGAAATTACTAAAATTTTTCCAGATATTGATGTATTATATTCATTATTATGTGGGATGGGATCCATTTATGTATTATTTTGGGTTCTTTTAATATTAATCATCAAGGTATTTAATTTATCAAATAATTTTTATCAAACATTAATTTATAAAATTGTAAAAAATATATATCTTGTAATGTAGAGTTTGATCTCAATTAAAATTATTGAATCTCTATTTATTAAAGTAAAATGTGAATGCTTTTTAAAATTAATTTTTGGAGCATGATTATATTTCTTAATATTTATAAGGATTCTCATGAATGGAGTTTTAAGAAAAAGGGATTTTTTTAATTTCAAATCATGATCATGTTTTTAATAAATTAAATTTTTTCAAATTAACAATGTTATAATGGGTTTGAAGGAGTAAATTTTATTAAATTCAATCTATTAAATATCATGTTTTACTTTTTTCATTATAGCATAATTTTTATCCATACCTTGTTTCATTACACATTGATTGTATAAAGGGTAAAATACTCATTTTACTAGATTTTAATGGTATCAATCTGGGGAATAAATTTGATATGAAACTACCACATACTGTTTGTCACATATATGGAATTCTACGGGGAACAAAAAATTACACATATTAATTTTCCATTCATTAATCATTCATCACTTGTACAATTTCAAAATACACGGGGATATATATGTTTAAAATGTTAATCCTAAATTATATCCCAATATTAAATGTCATAATATTTCATGATTTTGTTTCATTGGTTCTTCTAGATTTCTTTTTCCATCCAGAAGTCATAATAGGGTAGGGTCATTAAATTGAAATTACAATACACCATTCCTCATCATGTAAGTCCAATGGGGATGGTTTTTGTTTTATAATCTATTTTCAAGTCACATATCAAACATATATTTTCTATCCCATGACCAATCATTCCCAGATAATGATTAAATCCCATCTCTACATAATATCACACCAAACCATTATAAATAGTTTCAAAATACAACAACTCCTAACCTTTCAGTTATGTTTATATTCACCACCAAGCATCACCGCACTAGAAATACCATTCCAAAAATAAAGGGAATACTAATTTCATCTCCATTTAATATAAGAAAAATAAATTCAAAATATTACCAACATTATAATAATACATAACAATAAAAAAACAAATAGATAATTATATTATGCTACAAAACTAAAATTATGATGGAATAATGTGATAATGAAAAAATGAACATGATTATTATTCATACAACCTAATATTTGAGCCTATATACAAACTCATCCCATTAATTACATATTATATAACATTTTCAAAGTCCATCAAACTCAATGTTCTCAGAAAAATATTTTTTTGAGTATCTAAAACTCATGTGATACACATAACCTCTATATCAATTTTCAAATATAATTTTCTTTTTACAAATCAATATCATGTATATAATTTGTTAAAAATGTCAAAAATTCATCAATAATATTATATAAGTTTTTTTTTAAATCCTACCATCCATATTTTTAAATTTAAATATCATGTAATATCAATGTTAATGTCAATTAGTTATAAAAAATTCAACATGTTCAAGTCATGGGACTGACATAAAAAATCCCAATGTTTAATTTCATTTAAAACCAATCATTTTAATTATTTTAAATTATATCATAAAATAATCAACGTATCATATTAAAATGATTTTAGCTTATTTTAATGTTTTCATGATCATAATTTCTTACCTATAGAATTTTATATCTTACATAAGTCATAGAATCCAGGGAATCAATGGAGTTGACATTCTTTGGTTTGATCAGGTGTCTAATGATCTCAATCCATTTCTTAAAAGGGATTGTGAGAAATATCCCATTTTAATCTTCTATAAGCTGTTTTTAGGGATGTAGGAAAGGTGTCTCTTGATTGAATTCTTTTTTAATTTTTTTGTTCTATGATGTGTTTCATCTATCCTGTTGTACAATTTGAGCTTCTATGATGGGTCTGCAGGTGTATCGAAGGAATAGAGATCCTTTAGTGTATGATATCATGGGTTTTCTTCTACACTACATTATTGTTCTTGGACATGCAGGGAGATGGTCCTGCATTTTGAAATTGTTTCCTGCTATGCTGGGTCTAGATTGAGGGAATGACTTAATATCTGGCATACATGGTGCGATGGCTGTTTCCTGGACACACATGGTGTTGCATAGATCAATTTTCAATTGAAGCCACTATTGCTCTTGTACATTCATGGGGCTAAAATAGCTATGTTTTGTTCTTATCTTATATTGTTTCCCATTTATTATTATATTTGATGTCTGGGTTCACTCGGGTCCTGTCTCTCAATCCTCATTATGTTACATATTCATTCTCTCGTAACAATCTATTACAAAAATTGATATAAAATAAGATAAAAACTATAAAATTATTATAAATAACAACCTCATGATTTCAATGGATCGCATGAATAAAATATTATTAAATTATCATAACATGTATATTTAATTTTGAAAAAAAAATTCTTCTCACACCACAAAATGAAAATATCATATGGAAAATTATATATTTGCCTATAACTACATCATTAACTATATTAACACATTGTCTATAATGAATCGTCAATGTAATTTTTCATATTGAAATACCCAAATAGTGAAATAAATAATGTAGAAATGAAGATGAAACCCTACCATATTAGTCATCATTTCATAGAATTACACCCTTTGTATCATTAATCCCCAATTGTAAAATATAAAAAATTACCATATTGAAAAATTTCTAAGTCTATTCTATCCACATTATAACAAAAAACACAATAAAATCTAATTTTACAACTGAATTACTGGTGGAAAACCACCATAACTCTTTTGGAAGTTGGATTGGACAAATACACAATATAATCCACAATAAAATTAATTATTTTCATATAATGTTTTTCTGGAACAATTTCCTTGATAGAGACAATTCTCATACCACAATAACTCTATTGTATTCACCAAAATAATTTAATATATTTTTATACACCTATTTAGTACAAAAAATAAAAAAATTCCTATAAAAAATCCCTTGGTCCATATAAAATCATTTTTAATCTTAATATGTTAACATTTTTTCTTATAAAAATTTACGAGGAAAATTAAAAAATTATAAGAAAATAATGAAATATAACCTCTACAATATATACTTATCATCCTTAAATATATTAATTCTATAAAATGTGTATTACATTGAATCCTCCATATAAATATCATTCCATATTAAAGGAATGATAAGTGTTGGGCTTCCCCAAACTTGACTTCATTAAGTTAGGTGTAAAAAAAATATTAAACTATTTTTAACAGTCATAAAGAGAGAATTACTTTCCAAAAAACACTATGTAATTTTTAAAAGGCAATGAAAATATAAAACATTACAGGAATAACATCAATATATAATTATAAATAAGATAAATGAATAAAAATATAACCTTGTAAATATATTGAATATTACATACAAATTTTAGGAATCCACTGAACTCAAAATATTTAGAAACCAATATTACCTTTATAAATCAAAGCTACAAAAAACAGCCCCAAAATATCATGTCCATTCATTAAATCATGTTATCAATGATAAAACCTCCAGAAACCCTAACTAACATGTTAGTGTAATCATATTTTAAAATTTAGGGGTGAAAATATATATGTACTCATTTAACCATACTAATATGATGAAAATTTCTATGTCATTATTATATAATAGTAAAATAATTATAACTATAATATATTATCATTCAAACAAATCACTATACAGAAAAATAAATTATGGAAAATAATATATTGTAAATAGACCTACCATAGGAATTTATAGAGAAATGATTATTCGTGAAAGAATTAAAATTCTACTATATTGATATTATAAATTCATTTAGTAAAATTATTTTGTCATCATTTTGGGATGATATATTGAGTATATAGATTTAATAAACCCATATTTTTTACAAGAATTAAATATTGAGATAATGGAGATGATTTTTGGTTTCATTGTAGTGACTAAGTTTTAAGACATGATTTTTTTGTATGGGGATTATTTGTTATAATTATGAGGAATATGATATGTTAGGATTATCCATCATATCAAGGGTATTATTTTCCCTAATTTTTATCTATAATTTTTTAAGTTGTGATTCATGAAATTAATTCATTAATTATATAGATAATTATGGATTGATGTTATTCAATTATTGAAAATTAGAGTATGATATTTACTTTTAATGTGTTCTATTGAGTTCATTGAATTTAATTTGTGTGTTAAAAAACATGGTTGTAGTAATCAATCAATTGATTACTGAATGTGGGATAGAAAGTGAAATAATGTTCACATCAAAAGTCTAGAAAGTGGTGTAACCAATGAAAATTCTTCTCATATTAGTATATAATATACATGGATATAAATATATATTATAACATCACATTATTTGATTATTATATTCTATGAGCCAAAATTTTTTTGTTCTTAACCAATTGGGAAGTCCTACTGAGTATTTTTACTCACCCATATATGAGAAATTATATTGAAATGTAGTTGTGGTGGTGTTGTTGTTTGATTGTTAACAAGAATACCTATGGATATATAGATCATGGTGTGAATATATAGTGTAGGATATTGTATATTTTTTTCTGGATGGTCCAATGTAAATATATTCATTTATTTAAAACTTTTTTAATCTATTAATGATAGATTTATTCCATGTCAATCTTATTTTACTTTGGGAATAATAAAATGAAATTTTCTCTAAATATATTCCTTTTGAATAATTTTCTTTCATATATATCTTCTCAACCATGATTGTTTACTTTATTATTGTTATTTTATATATGTAATGTAAAAAAAAATTTCTAATGTTTTGGTCATGTTTTTTCATAATGAAATTAATGGGTGAAATCCACCATCATTAAGTGTCCTCCCTCATTATACTAGCACACATACTATAGCTTACAGGAGGGAAATTTTATAAGGGACACCCATACATTTCAATAAATTAAGTATGTTCTCTGATATTCATTTCATGTAACATAATCGATAATAAAAATAATGCAGCAAAATGTTTGTAATTATGAAAAATCCCAGTTTCAAGAGCCACCCAGAGGTTCCCTGTACCTAGTTGGTTACATGGCCTCAAGCGCATTTCCCGAATTCCATAGGTTTCTGACTAGTAGTGGGGGCCATGGGTGTGATATTGGGTAAACTATGCCTTCATTGGCAGAGTAACACAACATAAATAAAACAGAAAGCAACCGCAGATGTAGTAAAACATGCGTCAAGTAAACAAAGAAAGTAGTACACAACTGGAGCACACACATATATATGGTGCATGATATATATGTCCAAGAATGAATCCAGACAAGTAAAAATGCTATAATATCATGCTAAACCAAATTATAAAAGAAAATAATGTATACATCACCACGTCCTCATAATCCTCAGCATGGTCCCATTCTCCCCAACTCCACACCAATCAAGTACAAGAAGTAGAAGGGCCCTTTCCCTTTTCTATATTTGTAGTAATATAATTAGTTTGGGACTAAAATTATGACCCAGAATGGGTGTGAGACTAATCCCAGTAGGCAAACACACAAAGAACTATTCCTCATGGTCTATGAATATGTATGGTAGGCGATAAGAAAAAATTAGCAGTGAACACAGAAGTAATCAAAAGTATACAGTCTGGCATTTTCATTTAAAAACATTTTATAAATAGTTTTTAATTATAAAAAACAAATACAAAAACCTAATGGGTTGTTTTCATAGCCTAACCCCTCTAGTTCACATTACAAGAGAAGTTATAACAAAGACTCTACGAGGAAGAACTCACCGTCAATTTCCTCTACAATCATGTGCGATCAAAGACTCTCTAAATAAGAACTCCCCATCAATTCTCGCAATAGTCTTTTATCGATAATCTACAGACACTATAATGAAGGAATCAACATCAATTCCTATTATGGACTTTTAACATAACTATAGACACTCGGAGGGAGTAGTCAACGTCAATCCCCAATATGGTCTTGCAGCGGGACAATTATAATAGACACTCTGGGAAAGCTCTCAACATTCATTTCCCCTATGGTCTCACTACACACGGTTCCTGTAGCCCCATGCAAGTAATCATGCCCAAATGATAATCAATATCCAATGTAAACCTCATGAACTACATAGCTAAACATACGACGGACTCACACAACATTTCTGATAAAAACCACTACATCCTAACAATACTAGGCATGGAAAGAAAGTTGCAGCCTAATAAGAAAGGCTAGACCAAATGGTCAAAAACAATCAAACATGATAAAAACTTCCATATCTTGGAAAAGCTAACATTATTCTCTACAATTAACCTATATCTGGTCAACAAGGAATAATAGTTAAATAAAAGGTCTATAACCATAAAAACACAATGCCCAATTGATTCTATTGGGATCTATTTTTCACATAACTCAATGAATAACTAAGGAATGGCACAAACATATTACCATGGAGTCTTGAAATCGATATACATGAACCTCGGTCCTTGAATCAACCTATAACATCATAGATCTATGAGAACATTAAAATATTCAACCATGGATATCTCATGAGAGACGAGAAATCCAGAGATGAAATTCAAGAACAAGAGAAAACTCACCATTGAAATTTTCATACAACCGGCAGAGTTTGATTCAGATAAAATATTGTGAGTCAAGGGATCAGAGAGGATACATGGCCGTACAGATGATCCATGATGGGGCAGATGAAGAAGAAGTGTGTTATGTCCATTAGATGAGACTCTGGTCCATTTAAAGAAAAAATAAATGATATTACCCGGCTTGTATTGTAAATGGATACGACATGTACTTTCCTTAACTAGGCCCTACATAATGAGGCCTCCAGGTCACCTCTCACGGCCATGTACTCAGCCATTACATGGCCATTACATGATCACCCATGGTAAGAGGGTTCAAAATCTGTACATATAAGTACATGCAGAGTACTACGAAAATTTACAAAACTCCACTTTTTCTCACAACAAACATAAAAGTAAAAAATACCTGAAAAGATGATTCGGGTTCTTAAAAACATCCCCCCTTACTGAAATTAATCCTTGAATTTTGCTATAATAAAGGCATAGAAGAAGAATCCTCAAAAATCTCTGGACACTACAATCATTCGTCAGCCTCCCTCTCCCATGTCTCATCCTGTACATGCCTAGAACTCATAACTCAAGAACTTACGAACCACAGAGACACTGAAACATTTGATCAATAATCCAGATAGGAAGCTCCTCGAATAAGGAATCCACCACTAAATCCACCTCCCCGGGATGGAAAACATGAGATGGATCTGAGAAGTAACATCAAAACTATGAAACATGGAATAAATCATGCATATCCCGATACCTCTGTTGTAACTCCAACCCATAGGAAACTGGCACAACTATCCCCATGACCACAAACGACCCGACATATTTCCGTGAAAGCATACCATGTCTCCTAATCCCCCTGGGTCCCAACCTCGGAGTGACGTGCATGAAAACATGATCTCCAACCTCAAACTCCAGAGGTCATCTCTTTGGAATAGTGTAAGACTTCAAACATGAATGTGCAGTAGGCATCCTCTTTCGAATCATCACTATCTTCTTCGCGGTCTCCTTGACAAGACACGGTCTAAGAATAGCTACCTCTCCTGCCTCCAACCAACATATGGTTGATCTTCATGGACTACCATGCAATGCATCAAAAGGTTCAATCTGAAAAGTTTCTTGAAAATTATTATTGTAGGAACAAACCAAAGTGGTATATGTTTCAACACAGAACCTCCAAACTCCAGGATTCATTCTTGAAGCATGTTCTCAATCACCTGAATCGTATGCTCGAACTGTCCATTTATTTGTGGATAGTAATCTATACTTAGATGTACCTATGTTCACAAAGCCCTCTGAAGTTCCTACCAGAACTGAGAAGTAAAACAGGCATCTCTGTCTGAAGTAATGGAATACAGAACTATATATAAATTTACAATCTCTCGAATGTACTACCTTCCCAACACATCAACAATGAAGGTCTCCTTTATATCCAAGAAGTGAGAAACCGTCACGATTCATTCAATGATAACCCAAATAGCATCATACCCTCTAGGAGGCCTCAATAATCCTACCACGGTGTACATTGCATCATTATTCCACTTCCTCTCAAAATAGGGTAGCTGTTGTAAAAGTCATTCTGGTCACTGATCCTCCGCCGTCACCAACTGACAGATGGAACACCTCACGACGAAACAAGCAACATCTCTCTTCATACCTAGACACAAATAATGACAGTTCATATCTTGTTATATCTTTCTGACACCAGGATGAACATCCCAAGCTGATGAATGAAAGTCTCACATCAGGTACCCATGTATGTCTGCTTTCACCCACACGTGCCCATGAAAATTCATTATCTCATCCTCGCCTACTGTCTCTCTAGGGATTGGGTCCTCTCCAAAAAAACACTCTTGTAGGACTAGGCCTTCATAATCTGATAGCTGCCTCAATCAAATTTGATCTTGGATAGTAGGGGCAACAACAAAAATAGATAGAAATGTCTTTCCCTGTTTGTCATATTCCTCCAAATTTATCTCATTGAATAGATCCATAAGCTTCCACTCACATCTGGCCTCCTGAACTAAATTTATCTAATTCCATTATCTCAATTCATTATCCACTATGTTGCCCTTCACAATCGTGTAGGCAATCTCAATGTCAAAGGACTATGGGTACTCTACCCACCTCTGATGTCTCAAATTCAGGTCACACTGAGTGAAGATATACTTGAGAATTTTGTGGTTGGTGAAGAACACAAATTTTTTTCCAAGAAGATAATGTCTCCAACATCGTAAAGCATGAAAAATTGCATCCAACTTGAGATTTTGTGTTGGGTAGTTCTTCTCATGTGGCCTCGTCTGCTAAGGTTGTTATGAAAAATCCCCTTCTCACAACCTAAGAACTCTTCTCAGCCCGACACATGCATCATTTTACATAGTATAGCTCCATCCCATCCCTAGAAAAAATAGTATCGGTGATGAATTCAACCTCCCATTCAACTCTTGAAAGGCAGAAGAAAAAGAATCTGACCAGAAGTACTTCACACCCTTCATATTCAAGCCTGTCAGTGGTGCTTCTATGCATGAATAAACCTATATAAAACATCAGTGTTAACCAACCTACACTAGAAAACTCTATACCTCAATGAAGTTTTGTGGATGCCCCTAAAGAACTACCTCCATCACTTTCTCTAGGTATAATGATACTCTTGTCTTTATGATAACATGACCCAAGAAGTGAATCTGTTCAATCCAAATGTGGAATTTAGTGCACTTAGCGAATAACTGATGCTCTCTCGTTGTACTCAAAATGATCTTAAGATTGATATCATGGTCATTTAGAGTGTGAGAGCACACCAAGATATCATCCATGAAGACTACCACTAAATAATACATGTATGGATGGAACAATTGGATCATCCGTGCCATGTAGTCTATAGGTGCATTCGTGAGACCAAACGACATAAATACGTACTCATATAGACCATTCCTCCTCTGGAAGGCTATGAGAGGAATATCGAATGGTCTAACATGCAAATGATGATAACTTGATCTCATGTCAATCTTTGAGAACACCTTGGTTCCTAGAAGCTGATCAAAGAGATTATGAATCCTTGACAAGGGATAACTGTTCTTGACAGTCAACTGGTTCAACATCCGATAATCCACGAAAAGTATGAGGGTATCATTTTCCATCTTCGACAATAAAACAGTCAAACACCAAGGATAACTACTAGGATGGATGAACCCCTTAGCCTGTAATTCCAATAGCTACTTCTTGAGCTCCTGTAACTCTAGAGTAGCCATCATATAAGGAGAAATGGACACCAAATCCGCTCATGGCACATGGTTGACATAAAATTCTACCTCTCACTCAGGATAAAAACATGATAATTCCTCTGAAAAGACATCTCTAAAATGATCCACCACTAGAGGAACGCCTTTTTGGGATTTCCCCTAGTCATCCATATACAGACTAGCAATCTAGGTTGTAACCCATCCTAGACATTGACGCTCGGGTGCCACTCAGCTCCCCGAAACATCCAACTCCCCATTATGAAAAATGATCAGCCCTATCGTGATGTGAAACTCACCCTACCACTACAACAATCGACAATTGATTGGAAGAGAACTAAACAGTCCATCTCAAGAATGACATCATTGCCTATCATCTCTATGACATAGAGGTCACATAAGAAGTGGCACCCACCGACCTCATGAGAGAACTTCTTTCACTATCATACACTAGCTGTTCTTGTTCCGAAAATCGGATTCTTGTATTAAGACATCGACCGAAGAATAGATACAGATCCCATGGCTCTCCATGACATCATCAGATATAATGTTATGGGAAGCCCCAATATTGAAAACAGAAGAAGATAAAATGGACGCAACTAGGATCGTACCTCAAACAGTAGAGGGTCATGGATCTTAATTTTTCCTTGTCTAATCAACTAAAAATGTTCGAATTGTATCGCAACCATGTGACCCTGCCTGGCCACTCTATGCTGATCCACCATGTTGTAGGTGAATGCATGGAGATAGGCTACCAGAACCATGAGCTCGACTATGACCTAAATAGCCGGAAGAAATATAGTTCCCCGACTGATGAGAAACCTGTGGTGCTGCTTTTGAATGAGGAGTCATAGAAGAACACGTGTCCCAAACTGCTGGTGAAAAAAATTAATAAACTACAAAAGATGACCCATTTTACTGTAAGATCTGCTCTCTACTAGGACTCTCATGAAATGTGGCTAGGTATTCCAGACCTTCCCGCACTGGTAAAATTCCACATGGCTCTCTGATGGTGCATCCCACCTACATGGATCTCTACATGTAGACTCCATGTGGTGCTTCCAACTACCAGGTGAAGAAATACCAACTATGTTAGTTGAACTACCCAGGCCCAGACCACTATAATCTCTTAGGTTGTCCTCTGTGAGTAGTGCCTGGTTGACTATAGATGTGATGGAAGTCAACCAGAAGATGTTCACATGAGTTTGGATATCCTTCATGAGAGCATCCTCAAACACTCGTGCAAGGAATAACTCATCTACCCCTAGAAAGGTTGTAAATAACTTCAGATATATGAACTGATAAGAATACTACATAACAGAAAGAGAAACCTGATCCAAACTCATGAACTCATGGGCTCGATCGGCCCTCAATGTCACCAGATTGAAGTAGTCATAGATGGTATGTTGAAACTCCGCTCATGTCATAACCTGCTGACATCCCGCTTGTGAGATCCCAACACACCATCTCTTGGTAGAGTCCCATAGCATGTATGTATCAAGAATCACCCTCCCCTATGGGGACGTCTCCATATGGTCGAAGTTAGATTGCATGGATTCAATCCATGACTCTGCTTCATGAGGTCCTCTTTTTTCTATAAAGGTGGGAGGATGCTACTGCTGGAAAACCCACCTCATGTCTGCAATCGATGGGGCATGAGGTAGTTCTCCCTGAATAGTATGCCTGAAACTCATAATTCTTTCTTGGAATAGTGAATCAAAACCGTTGTTCAGAATGACAGTTGGGTCCAAGACTGGCATAACTTGAGGATCTACTATTAGTCTCTGATCAACCATAACTGGTGCCTAATCACTGCCCAATTACTGGTTGACACCTGGAGGATGTCTTGGTGTCTTGACTCTGAAAGGTCAAGCACACACTTTAGATCAAGTGTATCAAGGACTGAAACATAGAAGTGTAAGAATGGAACCATGTAATGAAAACATTCGTGTTTTTTAAAACATGGATACACGACATGTATAATGCCTACATGGCGTGTTACCTTAGGACATCACATGGGCGTGCACTTTTTCCAAACCCGATCAGGTAACACCCCATACATGCGACATGTTTCCAAACACACGATGAGTACATGAGTCCTCTTCCCCAGCTGAAGTTATTCTATATGGCTAATCCACACAGTTTTCCTAGAACAATATTACACATCATGTTATATCCAAACATGAAATGTACTAGACGAACTTCATGGACCTCTGTTGTTAGTTACACAGCCAATTACACGACTAACCCAACACAACATGTTTGAGCCTGACACGGCGTGTACTAGAAAGATTTCACTGACATGTGTTGTTCCCTACATGGCCATATACATTTGATACACTACCTGACCCATTCAAGCTTGACATGAAATGTATAACTTATGTTTTAACCATCAGTGACTTTAGTCATACGTGTGGACACATGGCTTACACAACATGGCATGTACAATCGGTTCACGACGTGTTCCCCCAAAAGATTTCCAATCCCTGTATCTCTTCCCACATAGCTAGTGACATTTTTAGTGACTACACTACATGTACATACAACACACTGAATATACTTATGAAAAATAGTTCCATCCTGAAAAGAAGGACACATGCTATGTATTCATCATTACACAATGTGTATTCTTGGTTTTCCTGGACAATAAGCCTGAGAAACAACTCCAAAACCCAGAAAAACATTGAATGAAACATGAAATTGCACAATTCTGATCAGTGTATCCTATACTCCTTTCAAATAAAATCTTGGCATCATATGCATGTCATATACAAGAAAAACAAGGAAATGATCCCCCAAATTCCAATCCATGAGGGCCCATAACTGATAAATAACCAGTGTTTTGCATTAATTTAAAAGAAAGCTTACACAATTTAATTACCAATCAAAATCATCTACTACATCATGGAATCTGTCAGAACGACATGAAATCACCAATGCACTCAAAATGGAATTGTATGAATGTATGACATGTGATTTCCCACAAGTTCATATATGATTCATGAGATGGCATACCCTCATCTTGTCGGGTTGCAAAAGAAATAGAACCTAAATATTATCTATGATAACAACAAAAAAATGTGAATCACCCATTGGTGAAATCATATCAACTGTAAAATTGTAAAACTAGAAAAATTTCAATAACAAGATAAGTTGACAATTCCTTGTACATGGGTTAGACATGCTCAGGCACGACATTTTACCAAGAACCTATTCCTTCTTATACCTTGATATAGTCTCCAAATAGTATTTCATGAAGATAAGAATTACTCTGATAACACTGGGTAATGTCCATGTTCTTGGAGCCGCACAGAGGTGCCACATAACCGGTTAGTCACATGACCTTAAACGCATTTCCATGAATGCCAGCAGCTGCCGAGTAGCAGCGAGGTCGTTGGTTGTGATAGTGGGGAAACTATTCCCTCATTGATAGAGTAACATAGTGGAAGTAAAAAATATAGTAATAAAAGAAGTTGTTAAACATGAAATAAGTAAACAACGTAAGTAGTAATCAACTAGAGACCACATATATATATATATGATCCATGATATATATGTCTAGGAAAGCATCCAAACAAATCACAATGCTGGAATAAAATACTAAACCAAAGTAAAAAATGAAATGAATGTAAATAGCTTTATCGCATCATAAGCCTCATCCTTGTCCCATGCTCCCTAGCTCCACAAAATTAAAGTACCTAAAGTAGAAGAGCACTTTCCCTTGACTATACCTGGAACAATATAATCAGCTTGGGCCCAAAGTCATGTCCCAAATAGGGTGTGAGACTAATCCCAGTATGAAACCTCCCAAAGATCTATTCCTAAAATCAAATGAATATATATGACTCAAAATAAGAAAAAATAAGTAGTGAACACCGAAGTACATAAAAGTAATCTGTCCTAAAATTTCATTTACAATCATTTACTTTAAAGTATTTAATCGACCAAAAACAAATACAACCAACCCTATGGGTTCTTCTCATAGACTAACCCCTCTAGTTCACATTACAATATATGATATAAAAAAGAATATTTGATGAAGCAATCGCCATTAATTTCCCAAATAGTCATGTGTGATCAAATAATCTATGAGGAAGCACTCACCGTCAATTCACTCTATAGTCTTTTAATGTTATTCTACATACACTCTAAGGTGGAAAATCAATGTCAATTCCTCATGTGGCCTTGTAAAATAACTATAGACACATTGAAGAAGCACTCAACATCAATCCCCCCTATGGTCTCATAGCGTGATAATTATAGCAGGCACTCTAGGAAAGCCCTCAACATCAATTTCCCATATGGTCTCACTACACCAGGTTCCTATAGTACTATGTTACAAATTGTGAACAAATGATAATTAGTATCCCAGGTAAGCCTTAAAACTAATTGGATAAACAAACTACGACATAGCATGAAATGTCAGATAAACACATCTCCATCATAACAATACTAATAATGGAAAGAAAGAAACATCATAACAGGCAAGGCAAGACCAAATTGTCAAAAACAAAAAAAACATGTGAAAACCATAAATATCATGGAAAATATAGCCCTATTTTAAACAATTAACCTATATCCAATCAATAAGGAATAACAGGTGAATTAAAGGGCTAAATCTATAATCACAAAATATCCTAGACAAGGGTATTGGGAACACTTGCACATATAACTCAAAGACTAACTACATAAAGGCACAAACCACCTATCATAGTGTCGTGAGATCGATATACATGAACATCAGGCCTTGAATCTTCTTACAAGATGGTATATTTACAAAAACGCTTAAAATGATCTACCAAGGATATCTTATGGGAGAGGAGAAATCCAGAGATGAATTTCAAGAAGAAGATAGAACTCACCAATGTGATTCCCACACAACCTATGGAGTTCGATTCAGATAATGAAGGGAAATTTGGGTGGTCAGTGAGGATATATGGCCATACGAACGCTCCTGGATGAAGCTGACGAAGAAAGAGTTTGTTGTGTCCATTAGATGTGACCCCAGTCCATTTAATGTAAAAAATGTAAAGTACACATCATGTATTTTAAAAGTCCATGGTGAGTACATGCCGTTACCAGGACCCTCTTTAGGTAGCCTCCATGTCACCTCACACATCCATGTACTCGACTGTTACACGGCTAGTACAGATTCAACCCTGGTAAGCATGTACATTATGTGTACTTATATGTACATGACGTGTATTATTGAATTATTAAAAAACTCCTCTTTTTCTAAAAAACAACAAGAAAAGTAAAACATACTGAATAATAAGATCCAGGTTGCTACGAATTAAATGAAATGATCGTATAAAAATCCCAAACCCATTAATCCATTTATAACATGGAACGAATAAAATATTTCATTATAATATATCCCCAATAGCATTTATATTTGAAAATTTATAGAATTATGAAAAAAAATTAATGAAAAATACTCATGTATTTTTCAAGTAGTTGACTTGTTTACGTTATATAAAAAATATCTTAAAAAAATTGATTTCATTAACATAACCCAAAAAATTTTACCATGAAATAAACATGTAGAAACATTATATATTTATATATTCTTCATAACCAAGGGTAATATAAACATATAAAATGAGTGATCTGAAAGGATAAATTAGGGATAACATATCCTATGTCTATAGATGATTGAAAATAAAAAACTGAGAATTATGGAATATGAGGAATTCTATGACAAAATATGAACATGAATCATTAACGAATATTGATAAGAATCAATTATAGACATATATTATAAAATGATAAATCCTTTAACCAGACATATGATATAAAAACATAAAGAAAAAAATATTTACCCATGAAACATTGGAATGAATGTCACATAATAATAAAATGGGAATTCATTCATTTTTCAATGTTTCTACCCACCAACAAATTCAAATGAAAAATAGGTATTGGAGGTTATATCCATAAAACAAAACCTTTATGAACAAATATATATTATATCATATTCAGAATTAAAATTTTTTAACAGATCGAATCTCCATAATTGTCATCCTATATAAAATTTGGAAATCAATAAACTATTAACATATCAGTTATAAATCATGATATATAATACATTACAGAATTTGATATAGGGGGATATAGATACCACCAATCTCCAAAATTATATATTTGTGTGACAAAAGAAAAATAATCATCTCATATTAATATTACCCAAGGAAATAAAATGGGATACATCTACTTTTTATGTGGAATCAAATATAGATATAATTTATAATTCAACCATTAATCATAACATGATATACCCATGAAATATAAAATTATACCCCAAGAAATTTATTAACTATAACGGTAAATACAATTCAAAAAATATAATATGATCTATCATATTTTCAACAGACATATATGAGATATAAAATTAAAAAAAAATCCCCAATCATTCAACTTATAGAATGTTGTTGAATACTGTTTAATAAATAGAACCATGAATATGTAACCCTTGAAGGAGATGAATTTTATGAAAACATTTGGTTATACCCTAAAAGTATCTATGAAAGATAAAATAAGTTCTAGAAAATTTATACAAAAGATATGTATATTACTTATTACAAAAAATAAATACTACGAATAGTTACAGAATAAAATATATCCCCAATATAATAAAGAAAACTATAAACATTGTTGATATAGATAAGAGAATATATTGCCAATAAACGTTATAGGAGTTATTATCGAGGAGGGGACTAAAAATCAATTTTTTGATACATTTTGTGAAATCCAAAAAATTATAAATATATATATTTATTTTAGAATAAATTATGCAAAATATATCATTTGAGAATAAATCCATTTTAAATTGAAACTAAAAATGCAGGGTATAACATAAAAGAGATTTTAAAAAAATAACATCTATATAAAACACCATCATACATGTCACTTTACAAAGGTTCATCTGTAATGGTGAAGGGAATTATTTTTAAAAATTTTAATATGAAAAATAAATCACCAAAAATTGAAACTTTTAAATGATATAACTCTTTTATATTACAAATTTTGATCCAAATATAGTACATTTTATAATGATCATATTGAATATTTCCTAATAATTTAAAAATAATTTTTTTAAAACCAACATTGTAAAATTTTTTATGATTCATTCTTCAAATAAATAAAATATTCTTAAAATTGGGATTAAAAAATACCATATAATATAATAGCAAGGTTACATAACATACCCATAAAAGATTAACTGACTGAATAAAAAATAATAAATCAAATAATTGATATTTGAAAAAAATATAACTTACATGAATCTTACAAGTTAGAACATAAAATACATGAATGTGGATTTGAAATGAACCAACCCAAACCAACGAGTTTGAAAAAAAGAGACACAATACCTGATGGGAATATCCAGAAAATAGTTGGTCTATATCATGCAGAGATGGTCTGAATGCTATCAGAGGGGTGACTTTACTGTAAATATCATATACATACATTAATAATATAAAAAAATACTACCACATGGCGTAATCATGGAGGAAAAGAATAAAACATTATAAAACCTCATATGTAACACAATTATTTAAAATTAATAAATATTAAAAAAATGATCCTTACTTTTTTCCTAGATAATGTAGTGAAAATGATAATAAATATAAATAAATAAAATATTGGTATTATATATTTTAATTTCTAGATCCACCAAATGATCCATTGTCATGAATTATCCCCTAGGGCCCATGTCGTGACTACTGAAAACCCACCTTCCCTAGGCCAACGGCTAGTGAATAGAACCAAAGAAGCAATCCCTGGAACAGGGAAGGCATTGCCATTACAACCTGTAAGCACACATAACCAAGAACACAACATGATAGGAACAAAAGTAATCTGAACTATAAATAGAGTGAGTGCAGAAAGTTAAAGGGGCCAGAATACAATCCCAACTAGAATGTACAAGTACAACTGTGAAACAATACAACTAAATAAAAGGGAATGACAATTACTGGATCATCCTCCGAGGTTCCTACCTGAAGGGATGGTACAGATCACCTCCTCAGCACTCTGCATCCACCGATCTTCTCTACGTACCGACATGCCGTATGGTCCACCTCTAAGAACCATCCAGTCCGGGTACTCTCATCCTCTGTCAACGCTATTTGTCATCTGCATCCAACACAACAAGATGCAGGCATATCCTATGCATGGGTGAGTATAACGACACTCCTTTGGGACCCCAAGACCCTCATTGTCTAATATATACCACCAAGGATTTACCACAATGTATGAAATCAATAGATAACCCTACTTAGGTATATGCCTATACATATACCAATGTAATCAAGTAATACATCTCAATCATGATGAAAACACAGTGGTAATTACTTAGCTCACACCAGGATTTATTCTTGGGGTAGTAATAAATATCATCTCCAGTCACATCTTCGAAAACTTCGGCAACTAGAGAACCCCTTCTCTTTCGAGTATCGTGGTCCTGTCACGTCACATAGATGCATTTCCAACTAATCTTGGACACGTGAGGTACTCCTCTTGTTGAGTACGATTTGTATCCTGTGTCACACAGAGGCTCTCCCTCTCATGACTTTCTACGGTAATCCTCTCGATTACTGTCGGTTTGTCGCGTCACATAGAGCCTCTCCCCCTTATAACATACTAAGGTACTCCTCCTGTCGAGTACTATGGGTATTCCGCATCACAGAGTGGCTAAAAGGCCCCAGCCTTAAACCTTACTTAATCTTGTGTTATTACAAGATTACACATTGAGGATCTTTTTAGGTTTAGTGTTTTAGAGAATTAGATCATGAAACTTGCATTACAATCCACATTTAAACAAAGTGGTTACATAAAAGGAAAAATTCATTCTTCCCATCAACGGAAACATATTTAAAATAAAACCCAGATTATTTCTTGACACATCCTTGACACTATCATCATTTCATGTACCTTTCCCTTGTCCTGTGAAAAACATTTCAGAAACATGGGATGAGCATAAAAAGCCCAGTAAGGGTTATAAAAATATTGAAAGGAAACATGAGTTTATAAATACATAAGAATGAAATCATACTTTACCCATTAAACCTAGGAAATATAACATACCTCATCAAACCATGAATAAATCATAGATATCATAAGACATAAAGGTAACTTGAGGCATTCATAACATTCTTACGTAGTGAGTAACCCTCTTGGTTATGTTTGGAATACCCATCACAGTATATTACCTAAATCTCTTCGGAGAAACCTTAACGTTTCACTCCTTCGCGTTACCCAATGCATTAGAGAGCTATATCAGGCTCACCTGCCCTTAGTTTATCACGGAACCACCCGTCTTCATAGCAATACCCAAGAACCATAACATAATCTTATCACATAAAACATGCATAAAGGAAACATAAAATTTCCACCTTTAAATAACAAGATATCAATACAACACATTGATATAAAAACATTATCCCAAATATTTTCAATAAGAAAATAAAAGAAAAGTAAAACATGGTATTTATTTTTCTTTTTAAAAGAAGGTATGGCTTGTAGAAGAAGCCGAAACTCAAATGATGGTCACGGTAGCGGAGAAGTCGTTGTCGCCGCATACGTACGACAAAAACATTCCCTTTTGTCGTTTAGTAAAACGCTTCATGTAAAAAAGATTCATTTTTGGATAAATGTAAAAGTCAAAGGGGTTTATACACCATATAAAAGAAGGCTGTGTATAAAAAAATTTGCCTCAATGAATGGAGATTGAGATGAAGTCCCTTACAAAGATGGTATCCAGGGTTTAAGGATAAATCAATTGAATAATTATGTGGGAAAAACGAATACACCAAATATAAGTGGATATTAAGTGTAAAATAATCAACGGTCATTCACACATATTTAAAAGATGACATATTCAGTAACTACATGTTGAACCCAATGAAATCAAAATTGGGTTAAGAAGTTCCCTTGACAGCCTAACGACATCACATCAAAATGAGTTGATGAGAGATTAAAAAAAAGCATATCTCATCACATGGACATAAAATTTAAATCAATAAGGATATATGAGAACATATCCCAACATAACAATATGTAATTTAAAAGACCCAAAAAAATACGTCTTTTAAAAAGAGGAGGGTGAAAGGTTCTCTTACGACATGGGTATCTTTCGAAACATACACCTCGTGAAAGAAGGACAATACAACATTGATGTAAATACTCATAATAGATAGTATATAACACAATGAATAAAATAATGGGTATTACATACACCACTCAAAGGAAATTGTGGAAAATGTAGCATAAATATCATGGGAATAAAAGTGAGAAGGAAAATCCATTACAAAAACTCGGCAGCCTAACGACACCACATAAAACTTCCAAAATGTATTCATGAGAGAGAATAGGGTCTCTCATCACATGAACATAAAAATTACAGTAATATTAATATAATAGAACATCCCAATAACAATAAATATGAGCTTTAAAAGGAATGACATAAAAGAATGTACTTAAAAAGAAAGAGTGGAGTAGGATCCCTTACCTCGGGTCCGACTTGACTCGATCGTTCTTTAACGTCCTGAATAAAAACATGAGTTAATTTCAACTTTATTAAGAACCTTTTTCTAGTTCCTTATTACTTTTAGATAACTTATTTCCATGTTATAAAAATTATGTAATCATTTATGTTAATAATGTTTGTTTTGTCGATATTTGGTTCTTAAGTCGAAATTGGATTTCTTACAATTACATATTGTTCGTGTGGTCGAATGTTCATTATATCCAGAATTATATTCATGATTTTCATATCATATATATCATATATATACAAAATATATATGTATTTATAATATTACATAATCATTTAGAGGTAAGAAATGAAATTCACCATTCATGGAGACGGTAAGCCGTACGTACGCATGGACGCTACTTTCATTTTTATGTCATATTAATGGAATTAAAACTAAATGACAGGTATGTATATTTTAATTCCAGAATTATATTCATCATTTAGATTTATCATTCATCATATATATCCATTATATACATGTACTTATAATTGTACTATACATTTGGGGATAAGAAAAGAAATGCACCGTTCATGGTGACGGTAAGCCGTACGTACACATGAACCCTACTTTCATTTCTATTTCATATTTTTATGGAATGGAATAATAATGATATAGAGATATATTATAATTCAAGTATAACATCATATATAATAACTTTAAATCCATCCTTTATACATCCAACATATGGCATTAACGAATCACATCACTTTGAGGGGGCGGTAGTCCGCACTTCCTTACATGAAGATATCGCGTTTACCCATAATGGAAACCATAAAGTTTTGCCAAAAATGAAAAATACCGAAGCTTAAAGAAAAAATAAACATATTATATATCATATATAAATATAGTGTCATCTTAATAGCCACCTTTGAATGTGTTAAAATAATGTTTAACAATCATCGTTTCGGGAGGCTGAAATTCCCCATCAACGGAAACAGTATGTTCTTCAACCATTAGATGTAGGTGTGTGAAAGTGTAGCTCTAATACCTCTTATAAAAAATCCTAGTATATTTATGATACTGTAGTTGTTACAAAGTAAATTAATAAAAAGAGTTTAGGGGGTTGGAGAAGCAAAATAAAACAGACGGACTCAAGTGAAGACATTACCTTAAAATCGGGTAACTCCCTTTGGTTTGAGCTCAAAGGCTTCCTTGGGAAGACTTCTTCCCAAAGTGAGGCTTCAAAGAGTAATATAGGGAAGTGGAGATACAAAATGGGCAGAGTTTGGCCGATACAAAGGCTTTGGGAGTGTGGGTAAGGAGGTAGAGGTGGGGGCCTTTTATAAGAGGAGAGGAGGGGCACTCTTGGAAGGTAAAGAAAAGTCACTTTATTTTAAAATGGTATTCGGATTTAAGAGGTCCCACATTTATGTGTTACGAGGATAAGGTGATAAGTGTTCGAAATCAACTCATCCAATAGGTTTTGGACATGTTTAGGTCTTAGATATTACATTATCTTTCCATTTTATTTAAATCGTTAAATAATGAGGTCATCGCTGCATTATCATGATGTCATAAATAATTTAATTTATTTAATGTCTAAAAATTATAAAAAAATACTATGATGTAGGAAATATTGTTATCTTTCCAATTAATATTAATAGTCAAAAATCTGATTTGTATAACCCCGTGTAAAAATTGTTTTAGTAAAACATTTCATGTTTGTCTCATTTTTACATTAACTTTAAATAAAAAGATATTAATGTCATTTTCCAAACATAGTGGCTTCATGGGGTCCCCAAGTCAACCCATGGGATGTCTTGGTCGGCCATGACACATACAATGAGGTTAGGACATGTGTCAATTTCATTTCATATTATTAAAACATTATTTTTACCTTAAATTACACTAATTACCTCTAATTGCGATTAAAAACATAATATGTTACTATTAACCAAAAAATTATTTTCATCCCATTGAACAAAATTTTACGTCCTAATGACAACCATGTATGTCGGATTTTTGAAATTCAAAACACAAAGATGGAAAAATTTCATTTAAATGGAAAAATCAGTTTTTATAAGTACCACTTAGTGGTGTCACTATTCATCAAAAATTGAAGTTTTTCAGAAAAATCCCAAAAATTCACCTTAAGCTATATTTGATATTCCAAATTCAAAAATCTAGTCTATTTTACAAAATTAAAAATATATAAGTCACATTAATTAATTTAATAATAAATTCCCGTTTTCAGAGCAAATAGCGTGTTTTTATGAAACAATAAGTATCAAAAGATTGACACTAGTTTAAGTCTGATTTCAAAGTGAAATTAATTCCAACAACCAATATTGGACTAAATGGTAAAAAAATATTCTAATTTCACTTTAAAACTGATTCAAAAGATAATCTAATCATATAAATAAATTAGATTAAAAAAGGTTTTGAATTAAAATACAACATTTTACACTATTCATTTAAAAATGAACTTTATCAGAAAGATACCAAAAATTTACACAAAGTAAATTTTGATGTCACAATTCTTAATAAAAGTTTTATTTGGTCCAAAAGGATTTAATATTGAACAAAACTATATTTAATGATGGTTCTCCATCAAAAGGTGATAAGTGAACCTTTAGTGAAAACTAGGGAATATACGCCTAAAATTGATTTTTTTCCGTATTTTATGCCTTTATCTTTTATTGGATAAATGTAAAAACATTTAAAAACATATATAATCACATTTTAGTTATTTATATCCATTCCCGCCAATACAATTACTACATGTTAACTACCATAATATTATTTTATTATTAGAGTGCAACGAAAGATTCCAAAGAAACTCGTTGTTGCCTGTTGGGTACGCCATCGAACATAGCGTCCCCTTTAAAGTCATATTAATATTTTATTCACAAATATGGATAAATATGAAAATTTCATATTCTTTATTTACCTAGGGTGTTATAGTGGCTCTCCCCACTGTGGGACTTATGCGTCACACAAAGGCGCTCCCCACATGGCATGTCATGTCACTCTCAGTCAAAATGGTCAGTAGTCATCAAGTCTCCGCCAGAAACTAGGATCCTGCACTATGCTCACTCATCCCCAGAAATATCCACTGCACAAGCTACTATTCGATACTCAAACAACCATGAAGTACCCCGAAAAATCATCTCAGTGGTCCATCACATCATAGTGCTCTCTACACAATAGATGACACTTCAATCGGATGCTCGGTCTTTGAGTTATTAGCCTTTTAGTCCTGGGGACTGGGTTGGATTCGTGCTCGATCCAACCTGACCATCCCCCATATTAATAAAAACATTTAGTGGGGTATTCTCAAAGTGACTGCCTTTCTCCAAGATTTCTAGCGCCGTTGACGGTTCGTCAAACAGACGTCTCATGCCAAAGTTATTTCCAAAAGGATGTAATTGGGTTATAGTGGGCCTGGTCCCGGTCCGACCCGGTCGGACCAACTCAACTCAGCCCGCTGGGCGGCCAGGCTTGCTAGGTCTGGCCCGGAAGGCTGTGAGGGGCCACAGTGGGCTATGTGTGTCCGTGAGGCCGCGATGGGTGCCACGAGGGCGCGAGGCCACTGGGCGGCTCGGTCGGGGATGATGATCCGACCGTGCGGCGGATGTCCGACCATGGGGGTGGGGGAAGGGGGGCGGCGGTTCGGCCGCAAGAGGGGGGCGTGGGGCAGCGGTCCAGCAGTGGGGGGTGGCGGCTGTGGCGTGTCAGTCTAGGCTCCGGGCGGTGGTCCTGCTGCGGGGGCGGTAGCCCGACCGCGGGGTGGCCGCAGAGGCCACGGTCGGCGTAGAGGCCATGGGGTAGCGACAGAGGCCGCATGGAAGCACTGTTGTGTCGTCGCCTTCATCGCAGCCGGCGATGGTGCAAACCGCCGTTCTCGATCCCAACCATGGATGGGTTCTATACTTCTCCATAGCGAAGAACACCACAAGATTTGTGAAAGGGTCGGGCCATGTTTGTTTGACATGTACCCTTCGCGTTATGGTGGTAGCATATGGCTCATTAAGACCATGAACATGAACGTCAAATCCTATCCTCACAGAATTATTGTTCCCAAACCGCAAAAGAAATATATGGGGTGTACATGGGAAGTGATAAACAAATAGAAATAAACCCATACATCGTTCACTTGAGGATGTCGACAAGGTCGCAAGAAAAAAGATGAATTGTTTAAAAAATATGAATGTCGGTGTCATCAGTGTTTTCTTTGATTGTCATTTTGTGCGTCGTTGGTGATCCTTCAACCGATTTTGTAGAAGAATCCGTCAGAGAAGAGGCAATCTTCGTTGGGGTTTATCATTGGAGAACTTTTCACCCCAATATCCTTCTTTACCAATATCACCAAAATGAAATAGTAGGTCATAAATAATAAATTATTTGTTATATTTTGTTTTTTGGAAGAAATTCAAATTGGGTTAATTAAATTGGCTCCACTTAATTAATTTATGAGGTTGGCACAAAATCAAATAAAATAGGGTGGCATAATTAATTGCAGAGCTCAAGAGGTTTCTCTCCACATAATTCAGAGATTAAGAGAATTATAACTAGGGTGGTCCCCACCTCCTTAAAATATCATGGGAGGTTAGTTTCGGTGGTCACCACCATCATAACTTCTCAACAGTGCCCTCAAATTTCCATTTTTTGCACCAGTTAAAACATTAGAAAAACCTCCTCCCACGTTTACTAAACGAATCCTAAAAAAATGTTCAAAAATTCATTCTGGGCAATCTGGGCCTCGTAATAATACGACGTCAATTTTTTCAGACTCAAAAACTTCCCATTTATTTTAAAAAAATTACATGTCAATTAAGGGTCTTTACATTCTCTCCACCTCATGGATTTCTGTCCCTGTAAGCCATATCCAAAAACTTGTAAAACAAATGGTGAAACTGAGCACACATCTGAGCCTCCCGCACCCAAGTGTTCTCCTGGAGGTTCCCATGCTGCCAACATACGTTCACAAGAGGTATCGACCACCACCAAAATACCTGATCCTATAGATCCTCAATATCCACTTGAACCTTCGTAAATGTCTCCCCATCATCGATGTCTAGCTCACCATGGTCGATGATGCGGGAAGGGTCATGCATGTACCTACTTAGCTGAGATACATGTAAGAGTTTATACACCTGGTGAAACTATGTTGGAAGATCTGAGCGCTATGCCACCACTACAAGTCTGCAGAGGACCTGAAAAGGTCCAGTTAATCTCAAAGATAACATGTCTCCTTGGCCTAATTTTCGTTGACCTCATCGAGGCGAGACCTGTAGAAAGACGCGGTCGCTATCCTTGAAATCCAATGTTCTCCGTCTCCAGTCGACATACAAATTTTGCCTGCTCTATGCAGTCTTCATCTACTTCAGGATGATCTTCACCTTCTCTGTGGTAGCCCGTACCATCTCTGGTCCCATGATTGCTGACTCTTCTTAGTCAGTCTAGCACAAAGGTGATCTGCATGGTAGCCCATACAATTCCTCAAAATGTTCCATCCCTAAGGTAGTCTAATATCTGTTGTTGAATGCAAACTTCATCAATGGTAAGTGATCCTCCCAGCTGCGACCGATGTCAAGGAAACAATCACGGGACTTGTCCTCAAGTGTCAGAATGGTTTTGTTAGTCTGGCTATTCGTCTTAGGATGGAAGGTGGTGCTCAAACGAAGCAACGTACCGAAAGCCTCCTACAACCCCTCCCATAGATGGGATGTAAAATGTGCATCAGGATTGGGGAAAATCGTTGAAGATATTCCATTCATCCACACAATATATTTAACATAGAGGCGTCCCAATAATGCTATTGAACCTTTCACTCTGATCGTTAAGATGTGGGCCGACATGGAGAGTCGGTCAACGATCAAACAGGTATAGTCATGACCTCTGGATGTGCGTGGATGTCCAGTCATGAAGTCCTTGGATATCCCATTCCACTTCCACTCTAGAACCTCTATAGTTTGAACCATTCTTGCTGGTACCTAATGCTCTGCCATCACTTAATGAAAATTGAGGAAACAAGAAACAAACTCCACTACTTATTTCTTAATTCGTGACCACCAGTGTTGTTGTCGGAGATCCTAGTTATTCACCACCACAATTGGATGTACATCTAGAGGGGATGTGTGAAACTCCCTCAAAACATCCTCCTGATTGACACTCGTACCATGGAACGTCTTCTGAAGAGGATGACATGCTCCCCACCTTCATAAAATCCATCAGGTGCCTATCCTATGGATATTTAATCATGTCGTGTCTTACATTCAGCGTCCCTATTATGCCCCTCCCAGACTCACTTATTTAGTGGGGGAGAAACTATAATAGACTGAAGAAAAACTCCTACATCTCTATCCACAAAGGATATCTCCAAAGAAGCTTATTGATCTGTCGTCTTGACTAGAAGCTGTATACCATATATCTTGGCGAGTGTATCTGCAACAACATTCCACATCCCAGGAGCATAAACAATCTTTATGTGATAGTCATAGAGGAACACTATCCAACGTCAATGTCTTAGGGTTAGGTTCTTCCTAAGAGAAGATATACCTGAGATTCTTGTGATCAGAGTACAATGTAAATGGCTTCCCCATCAGATAGTGTCTCCACATATTCAAGGAGAAGACTAGTGCTGCTAAATCCAGGTCATGGGTATCATAGTTCTTCTCATGTTGTCTCAGATGGAGAGAACCATATGTGATCACATCTTTCTCCTGCATCAGGACACTTTTGAGTCTGGTTCCTGATGTGTCACCGTAAACTATGTACCCTACACCCTCCTCTAGAAGCCTCATGATAGGGGCACTAGTCAGCTTCTGCCTCAGCTCCTGAAAACTTCACTGGCATTTCTCTGACCCAACGAAGGGTTTCCCCTTATTTTTCAATGAAAATAGTGGTGCTGAAACACTAAAGGAGTCTCGCAGAAACCTCTGGTAATATCCGGCAAAAACCAGGAAACTTTGTACCTCCATCGCACTCCTGGGTGTCTCCTAATCATGTACCACCTCAATCTTCACTGGGTACACTGACACTCTAGCCTCCGATATGACATCCCCATAAAGTGAACCTCTTAGATCCAAAAATGGCACTTCGAGAGCTTACCATATAGCTGATGTTCTTGGAGTGTATCTAGTACTACATGCAAATGATGGGGTTGCTCTTCATCAGTAGCTGAGTATATTAGAATTTCATCGATTGAATACTAATACAAAGCGATCAAGGTATTGCGGAAATATCTTGTTAATGAGTTCCATGAACACTGCTGGAGAGTTGGTCACAACGAATGACATAACCATGAACATGTATTGGCCATACCAACATCTGAACGTCCATTTCTGCATATCCTCTTCCCACACTCTGAGCTGGTGATAGCCATATCTGAGGTCTATCATAGAAAACCATCGGGATCTCTTAAGCTGATCAAAGAGGTAGTAAATCCTCAGGATTGTGGACTTATTCTTCATGGTCACTAGGTTCAGGCACATATTTTCAACACAAAGCCTCATGCTCCCATCTGACTTCTTGGTGAAAAAAATTAGTGATGCTCAAAGAGAAACACTAGTCCAAATTAATCCCTTCCCCTGCAAGTCCTCCATCTATACATGTAGCTCATGAAGCTCCGTGGGAGCCATCCAATATGCTGCTGTAGATATCAGGGTTGTCCTAGGGAACAATTCAATGTAATTTTCCACCTCTCTACGAGGAGGTATACTTAGAACATCATTAGGGAAGACATCCGCGTATTGGCCCGTCACTATAGTATTGCTCAGACTTTCCACATCAACAATTTCAAGGGTAAGGCTACCCAATTGATGAGTGATCAGCTCCACTCTCCTCCGTGTTATTCTATCCTATGATGCAAAGTCTCCCTTCTCATCCGTGAAGGTAAACCTGGTCCCATTCGTGTCGAAACACCTCACTTTGCGCCTAATATAGTTTATATTATCATGGTCTATAGATAACCTGTCCAAACCCATGATGACATCGTAAGGCCTCAACGCTGCTACTAGGAGATCCTAGACAACGATCTTGCCTCCGAGAGTAATCTCACACTACCAACACAAGTGCGAAATCATCAAATCATTTCCAGTAGGAGTCTCTAGTCGTAAGGATTTATGCAATGTCTCTGTTTGAATCTCTGAGCTCCGAACGAAGACAGTGGAAATAAAATAATGATCGGGACTTGAGATAATAAATATTAAAACTATGGTGGAGTAGACCCTAATCATAGCTCGCATCATCTACAGATCACCATGATCATAAGTCTCAGTTTCCTAGAGTTGAGCTCTCCCTTTTCCACTTTCTCCCTACAGTTGGGCTGGACCTCCTAGTGGTGGTGACGATACTATCTTGAATTGTCAGCCACCACCTGCTACATGAGAAGCTCCTCTGAAAGCCCTCCCGCACCATGCTGACCTCATCGGTCGAACCTCTGTCTATGCATGGTTGGTACTTTGACCATCTTCTTATCATCGGTATCGCGGTTCGGACAGTAATGAGCCATGTGACCCTTCCCACCACATGAGCGACACTACATGATCCTTTCCTGACTGGTTCTGGCTCGGGTGCCCCACACAACTGATCGTGAGTCATGTGGTCATCATCATATTATTCTGGTCCTCTTGGACCTCTAAGATATCTGTCTGCAGCCAACTATAGGAGACTCCGCTATGTGACGACTTGTAGTGGGTCTTTCCATTGGTGACTGCTCGGCAGGGAAACTCTTCAACAAGAGGGCTCTCACTAACACCCCCGCCTACATTGGGATGCTGAGTGAGATCACAGAATCCCTGATCACCCGCCTGAGCCCCTGCTCAATGGTCTGATCCTTGAAGAAAAAGGACATTTACCCTATCAGTTGAGTAATGTGAGAAGTCTGTGAACCTCCCTGAATACTGAGCTACAGTCATGATGCTTAGTAGTAGATGAATAAGATCATGTATACACACTGCACAGAGAGTCACTGGGACAATCTCTACCCGAAATAACATCTTGAAGTCTGCCTAGAGATGCATCACTTCATCATGATCTAGGAGCATCATGCCCCACCATCTGGCCGCTGCAACCTATAAAAGGCTGGTGGAAAGGATGACCATGATATTGGTTGGTGTTCCTACGAGTCAGAAGACTCTCACCACAGCCTCCAGCTAATACTCTGCTGCCTATGGGTCCATTCCTCCCCTAAACTAGGGTGTCCTCTAGCACTGTAACATTTGAAACATGCTCAAGTGTAATGCAATCACTGATGATGGGGATGGTGGAATCATTGGTCCAATAGTTATGGGTACCATTGGTGCCTCTGGTGGTGCCTCTACTGGAAAAGGCCCGGCACCGAGGCCTCTTTGCTCGGTGGGCTATCAGTGCATACTACTCTTAGAACCCGAGATGTTTGTTTGTGTTGAGGGATCTTAAAATGAAATAGGTGCACCACTGTTAATAAGATATTCCTACTGAGATAAGTCATATGATCACAAAGAAAAACATTGGAAACACACATGTAGTCCGTGTTTTCGTGCACTGTGTAAGATTTTAGAAGTCAGCGTCCTGGTGTATAGATACATCAGCCACTACACCAACACTGGATTCTCTAAACTGATAAACACACTCATTATAGTTAACACTATTTCCCTTAAATAAATGATAAAAGTCTTATGTTCTGTCGTAGAACCGACTCCTCTGATACCAATTTGTCATGACCGGTCATATGGGGCTCGTTCCATGGCTACCACAAGCTCGCCTACCCTAGGCCAGGGGCTAGAGACTAGCACTGAAGGAGTAATACATAAAACTGGGAAGGCATTGAACTTATAACATGTAAGCACAAATAATTAAGCACACAACAGGATTGGAACACAAGTAATTTAAACTGTAAATAGAGTGAGTGCTGTAAGTAAAAGGGGCCTGAATACAAGCCCAACTGGAATGTACAAGTAAAAATGTAATACAATACAAACTAAGAAAAGAGAAAGTCATCTACGGTATCATCCTCCAAGGTTTATACCTGAAGGAAATGTATATATCTCTTCCTCAACAATACACGTCCACCCTTATCCACTTGGTACCAACACGTCGTATGGTCCAAATCTGGGCACCGTCCAGTCCTGGTACTCTCAGCCCCTGTCAGCGATGTCTGTCATCTGCATAAAACACAACAATGTGAGGGCATAGAGCATGAAGAGATTATTACAATGATACTCAGTAGGGACCCTGAGACCCTCAAGTTCACACAAAAACCTACCAAGTATAAACCTCAAATTATGAAATCAACAGATAACCCTACTTAGTTATATGCCTATACATATACAAAAGCTATCATGTAATCCATCTCAATCATGAGGAAAAAATAGAGGTACTAACTCATCACACACCAAGATTTATTCATTGTGTAGTAAAAAGTAACATCCCCAGTCACATTTTCAAACAGTTCGGCTGCTAGAGAACCCCTTCTATATCGAGTATAGTGGACCATCCACGTCACACAGAGGTACTTCCCACTATTCTTGTACTACTAATGTAATCCACCTATCTAGTGCCATGGGGATGCCACATCACATAGAGGATCTTCCCCTTGAGACTTGCTGAGGTACTCCTCCTTTCGAGTACCTTGGGTCTGCCGCATCACACAGAGTTTCTACCCCTCAGAGACAACTTAAGTACTCCTCCTATCCATTACCGTGGGTCTAAAATTTCACATAGATGTGATCCCCACCATGGGTATACTGTGTCACACATAGGAGCTCCCCACTGGGCCCGACATGTCACTCCAAGTCGAAATGGTCAGCAGTCGTCATATCTCAGCCAACTACAAGGTTCCCGCACAATGCGCGCTCGTCTCCAGAAGGATTTTATTCACATGCTACTGGTTGGTACTATAATTTCAACGATGTCCCATGAAAATCATTACAATTTTTCTCCACGTCATAGGGGTTTCAATTCAATAGATGGCTCGTCAATCGGACGAACGATCTATGAGTTTTTTCCCTATTAGTCCAAGGGGTGAGGCTGGATTTGTGTTCGATCCAACTTGACTTAGCCCCATATTAATGAAAAATTCTATTGGGGTATACTAAAATGTACCGACTCACTCCATGATTTGTAGCACCACTGACGGTTATTCAAACAGACATTCAGTGCCAATGTTATGTCCAAAATGATGTAATTGGGTCGTACAGGGCCCGGGTCTGGTCTGACCCAGTCGGGCCGATTGAACTGAACCTTGCCTGGCCCAACACAGTTTGGGTCGACCCGACCTGACCTGCTGGGCAGCCCGACCAGCTAGATCCGGCTCGTCTGGCCGTGAGGGGCCATGAAGGGTTGTGGGAGATCGCGAGGATGCAGAGGGTTCCACAAGTGTGCGAGGCTGCAGGGTAGCTGGGCCGGGGATTGCATTTCAGCCGTGGGGCGGCGGTCCGAAAGCGGGGTCGTGGCCAGGCCGTGGGGTTCCGGTGGTCGTGGGGTGGTGCTCTGGCCGCAGGGCGGCGACCCAGCCACAGGGTGGCATTGGTGGCCGCGGGGTAGCGCCATTACACTATCGCCTTCGTCGTGGATGGTGGTTGTGTCGGCCACCATTCGTGTGCCCAACCATGGAAGGATTCCATCCTCCACTATCGTGAAGAACACCACATTATTTACGGAAGGGATGGGCCATGTTTGTTTGGCCCGTACCCTCCGCGTTAGGTTGGTTTCATATCGCTCATCAAGAACATGAACATGAACATCAAATACTATCCTCCCGCAATGATTGTTCCCAACCCCCATAAGAAATAGTAGCGGTGTAAATGGGAAGTGATAAAAAATTGAAATAAACAACTAACTCATTTGCATTATTACATTGACACGGTCAAGAGGATGAAGGAGAATTGTTGGGAAATGATGGATGTTGGTGTCATCAGAGTTTTCCTCGATTGTTGGTTTATGCGTTGTTGGGGATTCTTCGATAGAGTTTGGAGAAGAATTTGTCTATGGAGAGACATTCTTCATTGGCATTCATCATTGGAGAGCTTTCTCCCAAGGATCCTCCACTCACAATATCACCAAAATGCAATGGTATCCCAAAAATAATAGATTATGTGTTCTATTATGTTTGATGGAATAAATTCAAATTGGGTTAATTAAATTGGATCCACAATATTAATTGATGAAGATTTCACAAAATTAATTAATGGAGGGTGGCATAATTTAGTGGGGAGATCAATTTATTTTTCTACACTTAACAGAGAGTTTAAGAGGATTATACCTCAGGTGGTCCCCACCACCATAACCTCTCCAGGGAGGTTAGTTCGGGTGGTCCCCACAATCATAACCTCTCATGGGAGGTTTATGTCTGGTGTTCCACACTTCTGTACTTCCACATGGAATAAAAATAAATATAATGATCCATATTGTTTTTATTTTATTCTTTCTTGAATATGTATAAAGCTAACTTCTACCCTCAACCTACTACGGTGAGGTGAAGGTCTCCTTAAGAGAATAAATTCACTAAATGTTCAACAGTTCCATTAGATTTCAATTCTGATCACTAGTTCAAAAGTTAAAAAATCAGCTAGCCTCTTTACTGAATTTACCCAAAAAAAGTTCATAAATTCATTTCAGGCACTCCGGTCCTCAGAAGCACACACCATTAATTTTTGCGGACTCGTAAAATTCGAATATATTTATAAAAAATTAAATAGAAATTATAGGAATTTACATCCCTGATATTAATCTTAAACAGCATCCACAATCTCAATTCTATACCGTAAATGGCTATATATGATGTATTCACATACATTGAGATGCCCTTGTCTGTTTTTATTAACAAAACCAATTTATACACCACCAATTCACATTTCTAATAGGAATTTATGTGTAAATTGTCAATTCCATGATAATAATAATTTTAAAAGTAGTCATAATCTATCATTGGCTAGGAAAACTTGTGTTATCTAAGCCCTTGTGATCCATGGATTGACCAATATTGAATCTACTCTTTTTGGGTGATGAATGATATTCAATGTGACTATGGACTAGCCACAATTATGAATATTTGTTTCACAAAGAACTCTTGAAATTTAGTGATATTGATTCTCAATATCAACAATGCCTTAAATCATATTTTGTGGCTTGATAACATTAATCCATCGAGTGTTGGATTAGCCATAAGGCTCTCATTCTATCACACTATTTATATATGTACTTCTATTGTCACTACATGTCATTTACACTGACCCTATAAAGAATAATGTTCACTCAAACTCATGACTAATATAACTACAAAGAACAACCTTACAATTTCATGGTAACACACATAATATAGAAGAGAGTTATTTGATAAAATTATAATTTATCATAAGAAAGTAGTTTCAATATATTACAACATGTGATCAACATAAATAATGTAATCAATATACCAAAAAAAACATATGGTACGAAAGAACATATATGGGAATATTTGGATTAACACATAACAAAAACAAAACTCCATTAGCCATAAATAAAAACATATTCTTTTTTCCTCATGAATTAAGAAAACCTAAATTTATCCATGTCTCAATTTCTATGGGAATTCATACAAAAACTTTTTCCATAATGGAATCCAATTTTAATATAGGATGAATGACTAAACTGTATTCCACACTAATGAATAATTTCATGATATGACATAAATTCCTAACACGGGGTCCATTTCACCAATCATGAGGATTATATGGTTGACCCATGAATATTATTGATCATAATTGGAATTTTATAATTACATACCTCATGGTTTTTGTAATCAAAACTTATTACATTACATATTTTAGAAGAATATTTCCACTCACCAAATCTATTGTTGATTGAAAAATTGATGTTTAATTCCTCTTAAAAACATTATTATAAAGTTGGGATTATAGGAAAAACGTTATTCCACCAAACATTCATCGATAATTTCTCAATACAATATGATTTCATCAATATGATATCCTTATGTTTATTAGTATTAGTAAACATACCATGATGTGTCCCCTATTAAAGAGGAATAAACCCATTGTCAATGGATGTTGTTGAAATATTTAATCTTCCAACAATATATTAAACAATATTAAATGTATTATTGTTATATCATCAATCCTTTAACATGAAGATATTTAGGATTATGATTCATTTACAATTACACAAAAAAGATATCTAGTTGATGGTAGACATTGATCCATTCATGAGACAACAAAATGATTATAAATCTACCAATGATATATTAAGGAATAAATAATTTATCATTCAATCATAACAAAAGAACAAATACATCAAATATTGATGCTCATATCTGAATTAGGAGATTCAATTTGAAATGAAACATAATAAAGAAATTGATATAGTGTAGTTGGATAAGTCAAAAAAGAAAAAATAATCAAGAATTAGTGGGATAGTTCTACAGAAAATAGGGGGAATCCTAAATAAAAAAAACTACATATAGGGTTATAAATTTATTTAATTTAGGTTCACCCAATTGAGGTATTAATATCTTTTGGGTGCATTAAAATTGCCATCAAATTGGGTGCACCAACCCCATAGTGTTAACACTATCCAGCAAATATCCTCTGAAGAACAGTATGGGATCCACCAACCCAAACATTGGGATGGTTGAACCCCATTATGTGGATGGTGGGGTCTACATAAATCTAAAGATCTAGTAGAACCCCCCACATGGTATGTCGGTTCCATCAAATATCTGGAAGATTCATTCCAACCACTACAAAACATAATCATTTTCTCACACTCTAATTGATTATTACAATACACATTTTTAATAAAATGATTCATCATAAAACCCGATAATAAAGAAAAATTATATGATAATAGTGATATTTATAAAATTATAATATCACATTCATCTAGTAAAATAATGATAAATAATCATACTCCTTGTGTGTCATGCCAAACTAGAAAAATGTAAAAATAGAAAAATATTTTTAATTGTTGCATCATATTTAGTACATTAAAATAACTCTCATGGATACATGCTGATTTTATCAATAATATTTCATAGGGATCTTTCTGAATATTGGATACCAATATATGTTGTCTAAACTTGAGGCATGAATCTTATGTAGTGTGTGAGTAATAACACATATTATTGATCATCATTGAATCGTAAACAAGTGTTTAAATGTATAACATGTGTATTCCATTAAGATAGTATTTTAATAAGTAATCATCAACATTCATGTTTTAATAACCCACATACTAATCAATCCCACATTACCTTATACTTCAATTCATCGACCCCATTACCATAGGAAGATTAATTAATTTAGACTTGAGAATGAACTAGCAACAAGGTTGGAAGAATGATACTAATCATCATCAAGGAATCATTTGATCATGATACTCAATATCCACAAGGAATCTAATTTGTGAATTTTACATGATCTCCTCAAGGATGAAGGGATATGAGGATGTAATGATCCTACCCTATATGTGGATACAGCTTCCTGATATCCACATGTCATTGTAACTCACCATTTTAGGGTAATCATACCTCAATGGTGTATCATATAAGAATACCATGAACAAACCTCAAATATCATGAAAATAAAAAATAATAGGAAATGATATTAATAATATAATAAAAACATATCACATTATGTAACGAGTTTCTAAATATAAAAATACATGATCAACATTAATCTTGTAAAAAATCTACTCTAAAAAACACATTGAATTAGGGATCAAATATGAATATATTTTTCTACACAGACATATAATAAAACACCATAATCCATGAACAACCATAAATTATAACCAATGATAAACCTATAAATCAAGAGTATACTAGGTTCTTATTTGTTCTGGAAGAATGAACCTTAAGGTTGTTTATGATGACCACTAGTATTCATCAAGATAAAAGTCTAAACTTATTACACACCCATCAGAAACATAAACTCATGTAAAGGGTGTCCAAATTATGTTCTGGTTCATTAAAATTATGATTTAGAAACATTATATAAGTACTATCCAAAAATAAAAGTTCATTGTAAATTGGAATTACTAATAGTTTAATTTAATCGAACTGGTTATGAGAGATGTCAAAGATGAGAATTTTAGTTAACAATATCCATTTTTGATTCAAGAATAGATTTTGTATTTATCTTCAAATAAAGTAGATAAATTAATTTATATCCAATCAATATTCATTATCTAAAAAACCTCATTATAAATTCGATAAATTATGAGATTTTGGATGAATAGTTTCATAAGATAAACATTATAATTATATATACCTGGAAACATCCACCATTGAAGATGAATCGTGCATTGGTGCAAGGGATGTTATTAGCACATCCAATCGACCTCCACTATATCAAAGGTACCTCATGGTTATATAGGTATATCATTATTATTTATTATGGAAGTGATCGAGCAAGATGATTCATAAACACATACCCATACTTTTTTTATGTGATGCTAAATAACTACAAATAATTAGATGTTGCAAAACATCGTTTTCTTCATAGATAAATTATGGATAAAATATTTAATATTCTGATAATTTTATATTCAATTTTTTTTCATAGATCAATTTCATATAATTAAAATAGGGAATAAATAGAATTAATCTAGATTATACTCCCTATTCAAGAATCTGTAAATTGATCGATGATGGATTATTCGTGGGGAGATGAATGTGAAAACTCTGGAGATAATTAGGGAGGTGTAAAATTCCGAAAATGGACTTTCAGTTTTTAATTTTTTATTAATATGTGTGAAAACCAGGTTGTATTTAAACCCCATGGAATATATTAAACTAACCCTCATACTATGTGTGACTATGATTTGGTGGGCTTCACTATGTGTAGATGGAACTACCAGTGAATTAGTGACTGACCACTAGATAGAAGGTATTCTTGGCATAAGCACATAGGTTCATCAATCACAACTGGTGGCGTTTTATAATTATAATACCAAATAGAATGAAACCAATTATATTTTATATTCATATATCTCAATGGTGGGAACCATACAAACCCCACAGAACCAATTATTTTTATAAAATTATATCCTTTAAAAAATATGACATTTTATTGTATAATGTAACCTCAGGACAACCATTATTATTGTAAAATTAAATGTTAATAAATATATAATTAAAATTTTAATATCATTAAATTAAATTATGTGAGGATATTAATGGTTTTGAATAGGTAAATGTTTTACAATAAGACATCGTCTCATAATATAATCAAAGGGAAAAATTTACACCTCATATATTAATTAATTTTAATATATGATTCCTAACCCAATGAATATAAATCGAGTTACACGAATCTACAATGACTATGGTCTAACATGAGTGAAAATAAATTTGAATAAAATAACAATACATGCCTTAGTATATCCTAAGAATTATATAAATATAATGTATAGAACATTCATGGGAAAAGATATTAATAGAAAACAATATAAGGAAAAAATTGTGTAAACATGAAAAAATATCCTAGAATTGGAAAAGATTAACACATTAGTAAAAAACCATTGAAGAGAGGGAATGAAATTGAATGCCAAATACTATTACAAATTCTGATTCATGGTGAGATTTGTGATAAGGGTATTATATACAAGACAAAAATTAAATTTGGTGTGTAATACCAAACATGTCTCAAATTGAGGAATTCGGGGTGAACACCCTTAAATTTTTTCACATGGGCTATCCCACTCTGTGTTCCTGTAAAACAAACATAAATATTTTAATCACAAAATTCAGATCCTTTTAAAAAAATATTATTATAAACATATTTTATAATTATTACTAAAATTTGTATTATTTAGTGATTTTCTAGTTTAGAGGTCACTTATTTTGAATATTGTTTTTTTAGCCTACACTCACAAGAAAATATTTAATATTAATATTTATTCTATGTTTTATCAATCCAAAATTATTAATATTAATTTAATGGGTTATTTATAATGATTTTTAAATTTTCATTTTCCTTTCATTAATACTTTAGTCAATATCTGTTAATTTAAAATTTAGAATGAGACATTTTCATTGATTTGTAACATATGAAAGATGTTTTTTCATTAAAAATTTCAATATTGATGATTCTTTTAAGAATAAAAAATATGTTTCTACATATTTATGTACTATTATATAATTAAATTTTTTCAATAAGCATATATAATATAATTTCATTGGGTTGTTCATTCGGTGGTCAAACAGACCAAATCATTAAGAGTTTGTGATTAATGGATGATTATGAGGTTATTAAGTTGAAATATCATTATTAATGTAGAATAGTTATATAATTTTTGTGTTTATTTTTAATGTCCCTTACCATAATATTATGGAGAATGGGTATTTATTTATTACAAATGCCCAGATACAAATGGTCAACTCCAGAATGACCATTTAGAGTAGTTAGATTTGAGAAGTACAAACATAAATGATACCCATTATAAATTAAGGAAATAATATATAACATAAAAAATAACAAATTCAAATGTAATGCATCCTTTAAAACTCATTCAAATAATTATTCTTCATTTCTAAGGAAATGAAACAAAATATTGGGGAGCTCAAATTTCAATTAAGGGTTATTTATTTCAGATGATATAATCGATGAATAAGAATAATTAACCTAGAAATGAAAATAACCAAACATAAATGAATTTATATAAAATGGTTTTCATGATAAGACATGGCCCAATCAATATATCAAGGTAAATAACTTAACACACAATCAATATATTATGAAAATGTGAATGAAAGGAATCCATTGATAACATTATTTTGAAAATATCAAGGATACTGATAATAAATGCACTAACAATGATATAAATTCACAATTATTGTACTTCATGATCTATGATTTCATGATACCACTACATTCATGGTTATTCCCCAAAATTGATTAAAACTATTCATTACAAAATCATTTAATTTGATTAATAGTTTATCTCATGATACATATCGATGAATCCAGAGGATATAAATAATCAGCCCCCTCCCATGTCTACATGTGATAAAAAATATTTATATACTGAATTATTTATTTTATTTATGAAAAATGTGTATTTTCATCAAATGTACATATTTAGTAAAGGATATAGATTTTTTTATATTTTATCTATTAATTATATAACTGTAAATGAATGTACCTTATGTAAAAATGTTATTGGGTATGTGAAATAATCATATATGTTATATAAAAACTAATATTTAAGTTAAATGTAACATAAAATTTAAATTGAAAACAAGAAAGTGATTTTCTCCATAGAAAGCTATCAATCACCTCACAATGCGAGATTCTACAATGAATTTTACCACTAGGTAATTTTCTTATAGAACTACTTTTGACAGAATAAATCATATTGAGACATAATGAAAAATATATTATTATGTAATCATGATATACATTTTTTTAGGAGAACATATAAACCATATAAGAAAAATTAGGTGTATTCCATTACGATATTACTCAATGAAAGGAAATTATGATGAAGCCCCTTACCAAATGATTCCTTCTAGTTTTAGTGGTATATAACATCTTTTAGGTTGTTTTAATCATTTTATTAGAATATATTAGAACCATTTTAATATTTATAATATAATTTATAAACCATTTATAATATATTATCACATATTGGTTAAAAATATTTCATTTTTCCCATTTATTTAGGTGTTAATTTCATTGTAGTCTCAATAATGATTTTTCATGAACCTTCATGTTATGGTGAATAGTATATATTATCATCATATCTAGAATAATAATAATTTCCTAATTACAGTATTTAAACTTCAGCTATTCATTTAATATTAATTAAGAATTATTTTTTCTAAAAAATGAACTATGTTATGTTCGAGGAGACAGTAGGTCATAGGTATGCATGAGTTTAATTTCCATCTTCAATGGCCATCACAAAAAATAGTGAACAAATATTTTATCATTAAATAATTTTAATAATATCACAAACACAATATTATTTCCTTATATATGCTTATATATATCATTAATGTGTTATGGTGATGAAATGAGAGTCTCACCACTTTATGAATGTGGTACTCAACATGTACACCCATGATGTTTTCAATTTTAGTTATTTAAAATTTAATAAATAAAATTATATATTATACTGAAAAATATTCATATTTAGTAAATATTATACTTATCTCAATTATATCACATATAGTTATCCTCATTACCCTTGCAACTTTCTATGCAATTCTTTTTTTAAGAAACATATCACATAGCTTCGTGTGGAAGTAGTCCACCATATACATGAATGATGATATGTCTTCTCCTAAAAAATGATAATTTAAATGTTATATATTATATAATGATTCCATAGATATAAATATTATATATATATATATCAATAAAATCAATCATTATACCCAACATTGAGATGTTGTAAGGGGAAAATTTTTGACATCAGATCTTGAGGCGGAAGACCACCATACACACGAGTGATGAATTAATTACCAATTTTATACTATTGTGGATGATTTAATGTCATTATATTAGCATGTAAAATTATATGTATATTGAAAATACTAATTTTAGTACAGAATAATAGTTTAATAATATTTTTTGAAGGAGGAGGAATGAAAAAATAAAAAATATTTTTAAAAGTTGTTACATAATCTACGGGTAATCTACATTTGTTTTCACAAAAATCATTCCTAATATTCAATAGTTACCATAATGGGGCCACTTTGATGAGGTTATGGATGTTTGTACATGAATTGGAAATGGATTGGCTGATCTAAAAGGCTATGATGTTGTGAAGAAGAGATTATAGTGGGTGGGGTTTTATAGTCGAGGTGTGTGGAAAGCATATAATTTTAAAAAATTAAAAGGCATAACCATGGTTTTAACATCCAAAAAATGAAAAAAGGGATTATTGTGGTTATATGAAATTATATTCTCTAAATATGGAAACAAGATAGATTGTATACTTCTTTTGGTCATTTTATTTCTTATATATTTAGTTTAACCATTGATAACCAAATTTTTTACCTTATCCTCATTAAATAATTTTTACGGTTTGTGTTGTTAATAATGGAAAGAAAAATATATAGCATTATTACATAATAAAATTATTAATATTAAATTTTTTTAAATATATTTAATAAAAATCATGTCACAAATGTCGATGAATTATTTTCAAAATATATCCCACACACAAGATGAGAAACCAGGTTTTCAATGAGATAATGTTCAAAAGCCAATAATGATTTTATCCAAAATCAATACGATAATGATTAAAATTAACTAAATTGTAATAATTTATATACAATTTACAAAAAAATACTTTAAAAAAATATATTATATTTATGTTTTATAATAAATTTAATAAATATATATGTTTTTAATTAAAATTCAGAATAATTAAATATTTAATGTAAAATGAATCCTTTAAAAATTGTCCCAAAAATTAATCATAAGTTAATATTGAAATTCACATTTTAAAACGAGGATTATATCAGAAATTAAATTTTCTAAAGTTGGTAAAATTAATTATAAATTATATGAAAAAAATAATACTAAAAAATCTCTTAGAAAAAATATATTTTTTGAATGCATTTCTTTTTCATTTAAATTATTTATAATTAAATTTCTAATAAAGAGATTAATTTTTTTTGGTGAAAAATATATTTGTAATAATTTAATCTTTTTAAATTATATAATATATTTAATAACTTGGCTATAATTTTCATATTTATATAATATATTATTACAGTATCCACCTTTCATTTTAACATGGTGTTACCTACATTACATGCTATCAGTGAAATTAAATTTCCATTAAAAGAAATTTATTGTAAAATAATGGGGTGTTACATTGTTCCCTATAATTAATCACTTATAAAATCATTCAAAAAAATTTCTATAAAAATCATAATATGTCGTATTCATAATACCCATCGGTTCCCTCATTGATTCCACTGTTTTTTTAATTTTTTAAAAAAATCATTACAAGTAATGTTGTTTGATTCCTCAACACATTATATATCTTATCATCAATATTTTTTTTCATAGTATGCTAGATTATTCTTCAATTAAGATTCATCGTAGCTTTTCACTTAAGTTGTATCAGGTATGAACATCCATTCCAATGACATGTTAAACATGTATCATTCTTTGGACAAACATGGTCGTGTTTCAAAATTATAATACTCCACTTCAAATTATTCATAGATTTCAAAATGTCCAAGGTACTGGTCAACCAGTTTCCATTTTATACAGAAAATTTTAAAACCCTTATATAGATATATTTTCAAGAAAATCTGATCTACAACATGGAATTCCAACTCTTTTCTTTAATTATCAGCAAATAGATTTTTACTAATTTTTAGATAATTTAATTTCATCCTAAGTAGTCATTACCTTTTTTGATATTTCTTAAAAGACTCATGTTGTTTATGTTTCCATACATCATCTTCATCCCAAAAAGACATATTGTGACATAGGTTTCCATTTAATGCTTTATAATATTCAATTTGAATACATGAATGGAAATTATTGTTAAAGGAAAAATCAATAAAAGGTATACATATTTTAAAAATACAATGAATGGTAAGTGAAAAGGACCTATACATGTATTAAATTTTTTTATTAGTCCCTGTAGACTTTACATTAGTTTGATGTTGGTAGGGAGTGTTCAACTAATTCTCATTATCAAGATCCTTCTAGTGACTTTTCAAAAATTTCTATGATAAATGATGATCTCAATCAGAAATAATTGATATAGTTGTACCGTTATGTATTAAAAAATAATTAATATATCACTTTTTGATGATTATAATAGATAAATATTATCTTCTAAAAAATATTCATATTTTTTACGAGATCCAAGATATCCCATATTTCTTCATTATTTCTTTGACCCTTTTGTACTCCTATAAAAAAATTCCATAGTAATGTCTTCCCATTTCAACATATTAATATGAAATGTTTCTTTAATCCCCTCAGATGGTATTTAATATCATTCACTTGTTGAATCCAAATATTCTGAAAACAAAATCCTCAATTTCAATCTTTATGTTATCCCACAAAATGTTTTATCTAAAATACAAATAAAATTTTGTGTACCATGGTGTATCGATACATTTGAGTAATGAGAGTCATCCCACACTTCCATTTTTATCTCATGTATATATGAATCATTTAAATGTTTCAAAATTTTAGAACAAAATATTAACAATTGATATCATATATTTTATAATATTTATAATCATTAATATTATTTAAAAATATGACAACATCAGATTGGGTACATTTTATCTATTCTAATAATTATCATGTCATGGTAATTTGAAAAGTCAATAATGTCTCATATTACATAACAATTATTGTGTCTATCTATATTAGATCCTAGAGCGTAAAATCTAATTAAATCATTATTTCAGAGAGAAATCCATTATCTTTCCAACTCATTTCACATGTTACCTTATTTTCTATCCCTAGGTTTTATGTTATTGGGAAATCATAATTGTTTAGTATCTCAAGCCATTACATTTGTCTCATATTGAAATATTTCCTTGAAATGAGGTATTCTTGGATATTATGATCAATTTATATCTCGTATTAATCTTAAATGGAATATAGTATTAAAAATATTTATGTAATGATTTCATATCCCAACTCAGTATCCTGGGTTGTGTGGTTTTTTTTTCCATTTTCATGAATTTTTATAATGCATATTCAATAACTCTATCATGTTTCACTATGTAATAATATGATCCATTATAATATACATCAGAATATATAAAAAATATATCATTTCTTAATATTAGATTCAAATTTAGATCATTGAACAATATCATTATTAGTTCATCCAAAAATTATTAACCTTTATTTCTTCCATTCAAACATAAAAATTAATATGTATTCTTTGATAATGGGTTTTCAGATCAATAGAATTTTTTAATGAATCTCTGATAGTAACCAACCAAGACAATGAAACTACATACCTCAATTTTGTTTGTAGGTATATGTAATTATATTAATGCCTTCATCATTATTGAATCAATCAATACTCCACCCCTGGAGACAAAATGTAAAAAAAAAGAAACCTTATAAATAGATAAATCAAACAAACTATGATTCATAATTAAAAAATCCCCTACATGAGTGTATAGAATGATCAACATGTGATTCTCATGGTCTTCATAGATTTTATAATACAAAAAAATATCATTTATCATTAACACTTTAAATAATGATGAAATTAATTGAATAATATATTAATTTTTTAATAAAATATGGGGGTTCATTGTCAAAACAATATATAACTATAGTTAACTCATAATGTGTATAATTCATTCAAGAAGTATTAATTTGATATATTTTTCCTTATTTTATAACAATTAATTATACCTAGTGAAAATTCCAATCCTGGAGAAATATAATGATCCATGAAGACAATGGAATTATGTCATGAATGAGAGAAAGATGATAAATTGACATTGTCAAAATATAATTGATTTCCATACAATAAATTCCTATATTCGTGGACTTGTCTTTATTCATCATGAAGAGAACATTGGATCCACATTGTGGATCACCAGGGAGAAAAAATTCTATATCACCCAAAAACTATTGATGTTTCATCAACTCCATTAATTCCACAGTCGCTATTATATAGTGACTCATTGATGTTATTCCTTCATCAGGGGTAAAATCATTGGAAAACTAAACATCATAATCAATTGGATTCCTAGGTAATTGCATATGGAATACAACAATTTATTCTTATTCAATAGGTATGTTATCAAATTGAATACTAACTTATATCTCCCAATATTTTTTTCCCTTCCACAAAATGAGTATATTTCTATAGAGATACTTTGGTGGATCATGATAAGATTCAAATTATAAATAATTTCATGAAAGATAACGAATTTTTGATCTTCCTCACAAATCATAATTTCCTTCTCCATGATATATTTTTTAAAAAAATTTGTATGTTAATGCATATTAGAGAGTATATAAATTTCATCCATATGTTTTATAATAAGGTAACCAAATAATGAAAATTTATGTGTACTTATGGGCATTAAAAAACAAATCTATTATCCAGTGATACTTCCTCAATAAATATTACCAGATAACTTATTTCTCAAAACAATGGGTAAATTTATAAAAGTATTAGAAAATCAGGTATATATTAAAGAGTTTCATGATATTTAAACAAATGAATGATTATCTAAATTTTTATATAGGATTAATATAGATAAAACAATATTTTTTTTACAAACAAATCATCTATAGTGATCCCATAATATTGTCCCTCCCCTATTGACATATTCTATGGAGGTTTTACTTGATGGTAGTTTAATTTATTTATATATTTCCCCATCTACAAATATTTTAAAATTAAATTTAAATGTTTTATTTCTTCCCATTTCATAATTTATCATGTTTCCAATGACTCCACACTTATAATAAACTCACATTTAATTCAATCATTTCCAATGGTGATTCACTCTGTAGATATCAGAGGGATTAAATCATTGCATTGTCCACTTCATCTTTGAATAATTTCATTTATTATGGGGTCATAATGACCTTTCTAATAATTATTTCTATTGAATATTTATGATCTAGATAATTTATTCTCTATTTTTATAGAACATAAAACTATCAAATCATTTGAGGAAACGTATTGAGAGATTGGTTCACCTTGGAGACATGCCTTATGCCCTTCAAATATGTTCCCAATCATTCCCCCCATATGTTGTATTTATTTTGTAGCATACCAATATGAAGATTTAAAGGTAGAATCAATATTAGTGACACATTCTTCTATATTTTTATTACAAGGAGAATTATCCTAATTTAATATTTTTTCTTATAACAAGAGTATTTTTCATTGAATGTATCCTTAAAATCAATATATTCTAGGAGTTCTATTTCCATGTCCTTCATAGTACTCAAGATAAATTCTCAACATTGATTTGCATCTCATTTGAGACAATACACATAGAAAGTAAAATATTAAATTTCAACACATCCCTTGGCTATAAATATATTATCCAAATACATACTCTATTTATCAGTATTGATTGGATTAATTGTTGCACCAAATGATTTGGGATTCTATCACATAAAATGAGATAACATAAGAGAATCATAGTGCTAAATAAGATTCTCCATCAAAAAAGTTAATTTGACATACTCTTTTAAAGATTAAATAAATATAGTGATAATTTCATATATTCTAATACAAGCCATATTAGATTCTCTTGCATGGAAGTCTCAATAATATCCATATGTATTGATACCCCTATTCCACTGAGACTACATTTTTAAACAATGTAATATACAAGAATATCACATAATATTGTAATTTAAAAAAAATAACTCTGAATACGAGGCAGTTCATAAAATAATATTATAAATAATTCATTTTTCATTAAATAATTATAAATTTGTTTCATTAGGGATGCCTTCATTTTTTAATCCTTCATAATCAATTATAATGAAAATGAAATTTATCTGAAGCATATTAGCATGGTGTGTGAAAAGGGATAAAAATTAAGATCAGTTTTCAAACACCAAGGTGTGATCAATTCAATCTTAGTTCTCCCTTTTTGGAGATATTTTTCCTACATATATTTATGCCCGAAGCACATCCCATTCTAGAACCTATAATAGGGTGTGTTGAATAGAAACCCCTCATAATCACTACATTAAAAAACATTAAAATGTTCTTATTTAAATATAATCAATTTATATTATATGTGTTACTCCTTAATAATTTTTTTCAAAAATAAATTTCCTATAATCATATTATAACTCCTATAATACCATCTCTAATAACATGAACCCTAGAAGTCTCGAGTCAGTGTATTGTTTTTATACACTAGCATATTCAAAAAGGTTCATATAATTAAATTCCAAAGATTTTAGTAGATTTGTGGAACGAAATTCACACATGATATCCATATTAAATTGACAATATAATATAAAACTCAAAAAAATCAACTAAACTACATCCATGAAAACTTGTTATTATAATTTTTCAACATATTTAGTAGAATATACTATGGGTGGGAATAAATTCCTTGTAAGGGATAAGTATGGTGGATGATATCATGATTAAATAAGAATATTAAATGTGTAATGTTAAATAAATTAACACAAATTGAATTTTAATTACTTGACAACAAATATAATATAAGTCATAATCAATGTGACAAAGTAAATAACTAAAAAATCAATTTAATGAACAAAATTAAATGAAATAAATCTGAAAATAATATCATATTGAAAATATCAAGGATAATGATAACAAATAAATTCCCAAAAAATTAATTACATAAATAATCAAATTCATGATATAATGCATCATGATAGATCAACCATAGATATCGTTCTTTAAGACAACTTAAATCTACTGGGTAAAATGCCATACATTTTCCCAACAAGTTTTTCTCATGAGACTTGTTGATGCATCGAGAAACATAATATCCAAAAACATTTTAATATATCAAAAACATAACTAGTATACGAAATAATCAGTTATTATCAAGAAGAAAAGTACCTTATCATTAAATATCGATATTTATTAAATGTTATATGTTTTCAGGATTTTTCTACTAAATAAAATAATTGTAAAAGTATGCACAAAAAGTAAAATTAATATATGGTATGAGAATTAATCATATTAATTATATATATATTTTTATATTTTATAAAAATACAATTTACAATGAAGAAAGATCACAATAATGTGATCTCTCCATTAGAATGACTATAATAAAATATGCAATTTAGATTATACAGAAACATGTATCTCGTTATAATAAATTTTTCAATTAACCATGATGTAAATAATTAATAATGAAACATGAAACACTGTTAATTATTATGTAATCACCATATTACTTTCCAATGTGTATGTATAAACATCATATATATGAAATTTTGTGCATAGCATAAAAATATGCCCTAATGAATGTAAAATGATTTGAATCCCCTTATATATCTATTCCCTTTGGTTGAATATTATTTCTCTTCATTTATTGTGGTATTAATATTGCAAAAAATAAATAATGGAATGTTATATTGTCACGACCCATCCCCCAGGTCCCATATAGTTACTACCCCATGTACGCCTTCTATAGGCCAAGGGCTGGCGACTAGTATCGAAGGTGTATATCACTGAACTGGGAAGAAATTTCCATTATAATAGTAAACAAACACAATAGAGTATGAAATTGGAAGTAAAACACTATGTAAAACTATTTACAAAAGAGTGTGTTGAATGTTAAGGGGGGAAGAATTATAAGCCCAACAGTAAAGTACAATGCAACTGAAAAGCTAGTACAGCTATAGAAAAGAAGTAAAGAAGCAACTGGGTCATCTTGCAGAATTCCTACCTTAATGGTGGGTACATATGGCCTCCTCAGACCCCCCAAGTACGTCTGTCCGCTCCGTGTACATCTAGCCGAGTGGTCCACCTCTAGGTACCATCCAGTTCTGCTACTCTCTTCCCCGATCAACGATGACTGTCGTCTGCAACCAAAACAAAAGGTGTGGTCATAGCCCATGTAGGGGTGACGATAACGATACAAAGTAGGGACCCTGAGACCCTCAAGGACTCACGAAATCCCACAAGGATAACAAAAATGTATGGTTTCAACGGATAACCCTTACCTAGGTACTTGCCCATACATATACCCATGTTATTTAGTAACCCATCTCAAACATGAGGAAAAAAAATCATTGACTCACCTCAAACCATGATTTCAGGGAAGTATAGAAGTACATATTATTAGTCACGAAGCTAGATCATATTATTCAATCAAAAGGCACTGTTTCTGACCATACGGTGTATGACCCACACAGTATCGTTATGTACTAACCCCCGCAATGACCCAAAAAGGATCTGACCCACACAGGATCGGTATGCGCTGACCCACACAGGATCTTTGAGCTCTGACACACACAGGATTGGTATATGCAGACCCACATAGGATTGTTGAGTGCTGACCTACGTATGATCTGTCTCCAACCTCCACCTCACTATATGCCACTGGATTCATCGCACCTGGTGCGCTCGAGTTCTGTAGAATATTCCCACGAGATATCGGTCATACCTCAACTACCCCTAACTCCACAATGTTGCAACCCAAAGGACCACCATGTGCTAAGGGTACCAACACGACAGAAGGTGCGTCAATCAGACGCCCGTTCTATGAGTTATTGACATTTCTGTTCAAAGGGCCCATTTGGTTTTTATGTTCAAACCAACCCAACCATACTCCAACTATGTCCAAACCTCAAGTGGGGTATGCCAAAAAAAACTGTCTCTCTTCAAGACTTCCATCTCCAAAAAATGGATCATCAATCGGACACTCGTAGCCCAAGATAGGGGAAAATATGTGTAAACAGACCAAACAGGTTCGGGTTCGATCCGACCCAGTCCGTACTGAGGTCCGACCCGGTCCTCAGGTCTGACCCAGTCTAAGGAAGCGACCTGGCCTGTGGGGGCGGCCCAGTCGAGGGAAGCCTAGCCGAGGGCGGCCCGACCGATGGCGGCCCAGCGGCCTGCCCTAGCTCCACCCAGGGGTGAGGCGCGCACCCCTGGAACCCAAACGGGTCAGCCGTTTGAGAGTGAGCTGAAACCGGCGCCAGGTAGCACCGATACAGCACATGCGGGACCCGACGAGGTCCCTCTCCTCCCGGATGGCCCTAGTAGCCAGCCACTCCTCCCACCAGGGCTGCGAAACGTTGCCACGCCCCTCCACCGCGACCCACCCTGGCCACAACACTCTGTTGGCCTCCTCGCAGTGAGACGGCGCCGCGTGCCCCTGCCATGGCCCATCTTGGCTGTGGCTCACCTTCCCTATTGCAAGACGGTTCTATGCCCTCATGGTGACATGGCAGCCTTACGCCACTAGTTTAATCATAACAAGTCTGATGCCAGTCATGTTGCTCCACCTCCATTGTCAACAAATGAGAACAATCAAGGGGGAGGGTCGGGCCGTGTTCATGCGGTCCGAGCCCTCCATGTTACGTTGATATCAATCGGAATATCTCAACCATAATTTGAATGATGAAGAACGGAAATAAAAATCATACATAAAACAACTCAAATCCCCCAGCCTCCTATGAAAATCATTAACGGTGGAAGGAGAGGAAAAGTGTACATCGATTTGTTGACATCGAGAAGTGTCCGAGGAAGAAGCATCATCGGCGTTCTTCGCGGTCAGATCCTTCTCTTTAGGCTCGGTCATAGATCGTTGAAGAAGTTCGTCATTCATCAGTGGTGTGTGGCGTTCTTCCTTGGAATAATGGAGTTCTCCACTCAAAGCTCTACCCAAAGATTTTCCAGCCCAAAAATAATAGATTATCTATTATTTTAATGGTTGGAAAGATTTCAACAGAATTCAAAAGGGTTCCATTTAATTAAAAGAAGTTAAATTAATTAATGGTGAGGTTTGGTAAAAAAAATTAATGAGGGAAGGTGGAGATTTGACATAACGCATAAATGGGGAGTTAAAAGGGGGGTATAAAGCTAGTGTGGGCCCCACAAAATATATCCTCCAATGGGAGGTTATGTGTGGGTGGGCCCCACAAAAAAACCTCCCTTTGGAGGTTAAGATTTCATGACCCCACCTTCAACCACCACTTTGAGGTTTATCCTGCCAAAAATAAAAATACAGGAACACTTTATTTTTATTTAATTTAATTAAATACACCGAAAACTAACTTCCATTATCGTCATAACGCAACTACGGTGAAGGTCTCCCTAAGCAATCACCAACACAGTGAGTTCAATGGTGCCCTCATATTTCAATTCTGAGCACCGGTTCAATAGTTATAAATTCTCGCTCGTATGTTTATTTAAAGTACCTGATCAAAACGTCAGAAAATGATTCCAGGCACATAGGTCATCGGAATCAAGTGTCGTAAACATCCACGGACTCGTAAAAATACAATGAATTTATGATAAAAAAGTACCATGGAATATCCTGGTCTTTACATTCTCCCCACCTCAGGTCTTTACATCATCGTAAGCTACAAATAACACTAAGGGAATAAATGGGGGTACTAAGAATGCATCTGAGCCTCCTACTCCCATCTACACTTTTGGAGGTTCTCGTGCTACCAGCGAACATGCACCAGAGGTATCGACCGTCCATGAATGACTCGATCCTGTCATTCCTCAATGTCCACTACAACCTCTATGAAATTCTCCCCATCATCAATTTCTAGATCCCCATGGTCGATGATGTGGGATAGGTCGTGCATGTATCACCTCAGTTGTGATACGTGAAAGAGGTCGTGCACCCGATTAAACTGAGGTGGAAGATCCAGGTGGTAATCCATGTCTACAACTCTACTGAGGACCTATAAAGGTCTGATGAATCATGGATAAGGCATGCCGCATCAACCAAATATCTTTAGACCTCATCGAGGTGAGACCCATTAAAATATGTTGTCGCCATCCTCGAACTCCATAGGTCTCTGTCTCCTATCAAGATGTGACTTCTGCCTGCTATGTGTAGTCTTCATCCGCTCTGGGAAGATCAGCACATTCTCCATGGTAGCTCGTACCATCTCTGGTCCCAGTAGTGCTGACTCCCCTGGGTATGTCCAGCACAGTGGAGATCTGCAAGGTCGACCATACTAGGCCTCAAATAGTGCCTTACTAATGGTTGAGTGATAACTATTGTTGTAGGGGAACTCCACAAAAGGAAAGTGATCCTATCAGCTGTGACCAAAGTCGAGGACACAAGCACGGAGCATGTCCTTGAAAATCTGAATGGTCTTCTTAGTCTGGCCATCCGTATCAGGATGGAAGGTGGTGCTCAGATGTAGCTGTTTCCCAAAAGCCTCATGAAACCCCTTCCATAGTCGGTAAGTAAATAATGTGTCATGGTCGGAGACAATAGAATAATTTACTCCATGAAAACGAAAAATCTATTGCACATAGAGGCATCCCAGGCTCTCTAATGAGCCATTATCTCTAATAGGTAGGAAGTGGGACGATTTGTCGAGTCAGTCAACGATCACCCATATCAAATCATGACTCTTGGATTTAAGTGGAAGACCTGTCACGAAGTCCATAAATATCTCATCCCACTTCCACTCTATGACCCCTAAGGGTTGTACCAAGCCTGCTGGTACCTGGTGCTCCACCTTCCCTTATAGACAAGTGAGGCATCATGAGACAAACTCAGCTACCACCTTTTCATAACTGGACACCCGTGATGTTGTCAAAGGTACTGGTACATCTTCACCACTCCTGAATGTACCACTAGAGGGGAAGTGTGGAACTCCCTCAACACTTTCTCATGATGTGATACGGGTACCATGGTACATCCTCTAAAGAGGATGACATGATCCCCACCATGAAAAAATACATTAGGTGCCTTCCCTGTGCATATCTTAGAATGTCGTGTCTCATAGTCAGCGTTCCCACACTGTGCCTCCCTGACTCGCTGAAGAAGTGTAGGACTGATTATAAGAGACTGTAGAATGTCTACTCCATCTCTATCCACAAAGGATATCTGCAACGTGGCCAACTTCTATGTCACCTCTCATAGCTGTTGAATGCTGATCTCCTGCTGAGCGCATCCGCAACAAAATTCCCCTTCCTAGAAGAATAGATTATCTCGAAGCCATAGTCCTAGAGGAACTAAAGAAATCTCAGTTGTCTTAGGTTTAGGTCCTTCTGTGAGAATGTATACATAAGACTCTTGTGATCAGAATAGACTATGAAACGCTCACCCATTAGATAGTGATTCCACATCATCAAGACGAAGACAACTACTGCTAACTCCAGGTCATTGGTAGGGTAGTTCTGCTCTTGTTGTCTCAGCTGCCGAGAGCCACATGCGATCACTGCTCGCTCTTGTATCAGGACACACCCACGTCCGGTCCCGGATGCGTCACAGAAAACTACGTACCCTACGCCCTCCTCTAGAAGCCTCAATATGGGGGAACTATTCAACCTCTACCTAAGATCCTGATTACTCTCCCGGCATCGTTGTGACCACACGAAGGGTTGCACCTTCTTCATCAATGATGAAAGAGGTTCTGAAACTCTAGAGAAGTCAGGAACGAACCTGCAGTATAATCCTACAAAGACCAAGAAACTACATACATATGTCCCACTCTTGGGTGGCTCCAATGAAAGTACCGCATCAATCTTCGATCGATCTACTGCAACTCCATCCTCTGAGATGGCGTGTCAAAAAATGTGAACCTCTCAAATCCAATGATGGGACTTCGAGAGAATAACATAAAGACGATGCACTTAAAGCATGCCCATTACTAGCTACAAATGGTAGCCATGCACTTACTCAATGGTAGAGTAGATCAGAATGTCATCGATGAAGACTAAAACAGTGATATTCAGGTATTCTAGGAAGATCCTTTTCCTGAGACACATGATCATTGTTGTAGTGTTGGTTACGCCGACGGGCATAACCAAGAACTCATAGTGGACATACTGACACCTGAAGTCCATCTTCCGCACATCCACGCCTCGAACTCTGAGCTGGTGATAGCCTGATCTGAGTTCTATCATAGAAAACCATCATACTCCCTGGATCTGATCAAAGAGGTCGTCAATACTCGTGAGTGGGTACTTGTTCTTTACGGTCACCTGGTTCAGGAAACGGTAATCAACACAGAGCCTCAAGCTCCAATCCTTATTCTTGTCAAACCAAATCAGGGCTACCAAGGGAGAAACACTAGGACAGATGAATGACTTTCCCTGCAAATCCTCCAGTTGTACCCACAGCTCACGAAGCTTAGAAGGAGCCATCTGATATGCTGGAATAGATATTGGTGCCATCCTGGGTATAGGTCCATGTAGAAGTCCACCACTCTGGGAGGATGTAGTTCTGAGATATATTCAGGGAAAACATTTTTGCACTGGTCCACCACTACAAGATAAGTCAAACTCTATACCTCTACTTCTATGAGGGTGAGGCAATGACAAGTGGTGAGTGATCGGCTGCACCCTCCTCTGAGTAAGTCTGTCATGTTCTGCAAGGGGTCCCTTCTCATCAGTGATGGTAAACCTAGTCCCATCTATGCAGAAAAACCACATGTTTCACCTAATACAATCAATCTGATCATAGACTGTAGATAACTAGTCCATGCCCAAGATGACGTCGTAATGCCTCGACGCCGCTACTAGACGATACCAATCTAAGCTCTCACCTCCTAGAGTAAGCACAAACTATCGGAACTAGTGAGTAATCATAGATTTAGATCTAATATGAGTCTCTAACTGTAAGGATCAAGCCAACAGCTCTATCGGAATCTCCGAGCTCCAAACGAGGGCAGTGGTTATGAAAGAGCGACTGGAACCTCTGTCTATAAGAACTACATATATGATGGGGTAGACACAGATAGTACGTCGAATCATCTACGAAGTTCCATGGTCAAAGACCTCAGTTCCCTGAAGCTGAGCTCTCCCCTCTCCACATGAACCCTACAGTTGGGGTGGACCACCTGGTGGTGGTGGATGTATCACTTCGTAATGTCATCCACCACCATCTACTCGACCATCTCCTCTAGCACGTTTATATGCGCCCTGAAGACCACCTTCATGGAATCTTTGACTTTGACTCGTAGGTCCCTCATCCATCTGCTGATCATCTGAATGGCGGGTCAGACAGTCATGAGCCATGTAACCATTCTGACTGCAAGAATAGCACTATCTGCTCCTGACATATGTGTCTCTGCATGGTGAATGCACAATGGATCATGAGCCATGTGGTCGACCACCTGTGGGTTTTTTCCTCTAAGACCTCTGCGTCATCTGTCTACAAACAACTGTAGAAGACTCCACTACATGTCTATAAGTAGTGGGTCTCTCTTATGGTGAATGCACATCAAGAAAACTCACAACTAGAAGGGCTCTCTATAACCCCCATGCCTGTGTCGTAATGTTTAGGGAGATCATTGAGGCTCAGATCTCTCTCCTGAGCCCCGGATCGAAGGTTCGGGCCCTGAAGAATGGTTCCCACACCATATATGTGGAGTTTCATGAGAGGTTGGTGAACCTCGCCGAGTACTATGCTACTATCATGCTACCATGATGCAGATTAAGTAGCACACGTATATGCACCCCACGAAGGGTGGTTGAAAAAAACTCCTCCCAGAACAGGCTCTTGAAGTCTGTCCAGAGTAAGGTCGCCTCATCGTGGAACTAAAACATTAGGCTCCAACATATGCATGCTACTTCCTGAAGGATACTCGGAGAAAGGATCACCATAAGGTCTTCTAGTGTCTCTACCAGCCTGAAATCTCTCACTACAGCCTCCAGCCAATTCTCAGATTCTTGTGGGTCCATCTCCCCCCGAAACCTTGTTTTCCTATGGCGCTGGAACACATGTAGCCCACTCATGTGGCATGCTTCATCTACATCTGGGGGTAGTGGAAGCAGTGGCCCAACGGGAAGTGGTACCACTGGTACCTCAGCTAGTAAAGGGCCCTACAACAAGGCCTCGTCTTTCGGTAGGCTGTCAGAGCGTACGAATCTCGGGGCTCTAAATGGTCGTCTACTGGGAGACATCCTGAATGAAATAGATGTGACACATTTAAATGATTTATACCTGGAGAGCTGACCTGGTGGAGCATATTTAAGAAAACTATTAAAGACACACACATAATCAGTTTCGTTGTGTACTAAGTCAGATATTAGTAGTCAGGGTCCTGGTGTATGGATACTTCAACCACTGCACTAATAATGGACACCCTGAAATGAAAACCACACTTAGTAATCTTAAAAATATTTTATCTCAAAAAAGAAATACCAGAGTCCTATGTTCTCTGGTAGAACCGACGCCTCTGATACCAATTTGTGACGACCTATCCCCCGGGTCCCGTATCGTGACTACCACAAGCCCGCCATCCATAGGCTTGGGGCTGGAGACTAGAACCAAAGGTGTAAATACCTAAACTGGGGAGGTATTGCCTTTATAAGAATAAAAAAACACAACAGAGTACAGAACTGGAAGTAAAACACTATGTAAAACTGTAAAAAAAAAGAGGGTGATGAATGTAAAGGGGGCAGGGAATACAAGCCCAATATTACACTACAATACAACTAAAAAGATAGTACAACTAAAGAAAATAAGTAAAGAAGCTACTAGGTCATCCTCTGGAATTCCCACCTGAAGGGTCAATACAGATGGCCTCCTCAGCACCCAAAGTTCATCCATCTGGTCCATGTATGTCTCGCCGAGTGTTCCACCTACAGGTACTATCCAGTTCTGCTACTCTCTCCCCCGATCAGCGTTGTCCGTCGTCTGCAACCAACACAATGAGCTGCGGGCATAGCTCGGGTAGCGGTGAGTATAATGATACTCAGTAGGGACCTAGAGACCCTCAAGGTCTCAAAAAATCCTACAAGAATAACCACAGTGTACGTAATCAACAGATAACCCTTACTTAGGTACTTTCGCATACATATACCTATGTTATTTAGTAACCCATCTCAAATATGAGGAAATCATAGAAGACATTGAATTACCTCAAACCACTATTTTAGTGAAGTATAGAATTAAAACTAACTAGTCGCGAAGCTAGATCATCTTATTCAATCAAGTGGCACTGCTTCTGACCATATAGACTCTGAACCACACAGGATCGCAGGGTACTAAACCCAGGAATGACCCACACAGGATCTGACATACACATGATCGATATGTGCTGACCCACATTGGATCACTGATCGCAGACCTACATAGGATCTGACCAACACAATATCGGTATGCGCTGACCCACACAGGATTGCGGAGTGCTGACCTCCGTATGATCTATCTGCAACCTCCGCCTCACTATCGGCCACTGCATTCCTCACACCTGGTGTGCTGGAGTTCTATAAAATATTCCCTTCAGATATCATTAGTACCACGACCACCAATAAACTCCAAAAATGTGTAACCCAACAGACCGCCATGTCTTAAGGGTTCCAACGCGACATACAATGCATCAATCGGACACACGGTCTGTGAGTTATTGGAATTTCCGTCCTAGGGGCCCCGTTGGGTTTTAGGATCAAACCAATCTGACCATACTCCAACAATGTCCAAACATCAAATGGGGTATTCCTAAAGAACTGCCTCACTCCAACCCTTCTATCACCGTAGGCAGTTTGTCAATCAGACACCCGTAGGCCAAGATAGAGGCGAAAAGGTGTAAACATGAAAAACGGGTTTGGGTCCAGTCCGACCCAGTCGGACCAACTAGGCCCGTAATAGGGTCCGAACCAGCCCGTACCAGGGTTCGAATCGTTCTGAGGAAGGGGCCAGGCCCGAGTGGCTGGCTCGACACGAGGGCGGCCCGACCTAGGGCGACCAGGCTGAGGGTGGCTCAGACGAGGGTAGCTTGGCAGAGGGAGGCCCGACGACCTAGCATAGCCATGATCAGAGGGGGGGGGGGGGGGGTGGCGCGCGCCCCCTGGCACCCGAAGGACTCTGCCATTCAGGTGTGAGCTGAAACCAGTGCTTGGTGGCTCCGGTCCAACACACGCAGGACCCGACGGGGTCCCGCTCAACCTGGCTGGCCTGAGCGGCCAGCTGCTCACGCCTTCGGCGCGGCGCGACGGTGCCACCCCCTCCAACGCGACCCACATTGGTCAGGCCTTCAGATGGCCTCTGTGCGGCACGACGGTGCCACACCCCTATATCATGCCCCATCGTGGCCGCGACTCTCCTTCTGCACGACATGATGATGTTGTGCCCTCTTGGTGACCCGTCGACCTTGGGACTCCAGTTTATTTTCATCCAGTCCAATGCCGGTCGCGTAGCTCCACCTCCGTTATCAACAAACGTGAAAAATCCAGGTGGAGGGTCCGGCCATGTTTGTGCGGTCCGAGCCCTCCATGTTACGTTTATATCAATTGGTATATGTCAACAATAATTAGAATGATGAAGAAAAGAAATAAAACTCATACATAAAACAAATCAAATCCCCCTACCTCGTATGATGATCGTTGATAGTGGAAGGAGAGGAAAAGAAGACATCGATTCTTCGACGTTAGGAAGCATCCGTGGAAGAAGCGTCGTCGGCGTTCTTCGCAGTCAGCTCCTTCTCTTTTGGCACGGTCGAAGATCGATGAAGAAGTTCGTCCTTCCATGGTGTCTTGTGGTGTTCTTCATTGGAAGGATGAATTTCTCCACTCAATGCTCCACCAAAAGATTTTCTAGCCCAAAAATAATAGACTATCTATTATTTTAATACTTGGAAAGTCTTCAAAAGAATTAAAAAGGGTGCCAATTAATTAAAATAAGTCCAATTATTTAATGGTATGGGTTGGCGCAAAAATTAATGGGGGAAGGTGGAGAGTTGACATCCAACATAAATGGGGTGTTAAAAGGGTGGTTTAAAGCTAGTGTGGAGCCCACCAAAGATATCCTCCCAATGGAGGTTATGTGTGGGTGGGCCCCACCACCATAACCTCCCATGACAGGATAGGGTGTCATGGACCCAACCTCAAACCTCCCCTTGGAGGATTAAACCACCAAAAATAATAATAATGTAACACTTTATTTTTAATTAATTTAATTAAAAATCCCAAAAACTAAATTCCATTCTTTTTAGAATGCAACTGCGCTGAAGGTCTCACTAAGCAATCACTGATGCTGTGAGTTCAATGGTGCCCTCAGATTTCAAATCCGATAACCAGTTCAAAAGTTATAAAATCCTTCTCGTATGTTTACTGAACGTACCCAAACAAAACATCAGAAAATAATTCTGGGCACACCGGGCCTCCGAATCATGTTCTTTAAATTTTTGCAGGCTCGTAAAAACCAATGAATTTAAGAAAAAAATTTCAGGGAAATTTCCAGTTCTTTACATTTATTATTTATCATATCATATATGATCATTTTTTAATATTCTATCACCCATTTGTTAAGAATATTTAATTATTTTCATTGATTTACGTGTAAATATCAGTGATCTATCGTTCACAATTTTTCATAATTGTTCAACTTCATGGGAATATAATATACCTAAATAATAACCAGAAATATAATATTTACCTAATTATAATTTTTGTATAACAATTATTTGATTAATACATTTCATGAAAAATTATTTTGAAAAATGATGTATGTGGTGATCATGGATATGGAAGTCCATATGTACAAATTCATATGTGGTGTGGTGAAAAAAATAGAGTCACATCGCTTCATGAAGAAAAAAATACAATTTACATGAATGATGAAAATATTATTATGTTAGTGAAATAGTAAGAATGAAAATGATATATATTTCTTAAATAATGATAGATATATATATATCATTAAAATCATAATTTTTTCATTCATGTCAATTATTTTAATTTATTTTATCCTTATAACATTCCCTAACAATTGTTATTAAAAATGGAATCACACTGCTTAAAGTGTTGGTAGTATTTATCACACAAGACAAAAGTTATTTTAAACTTTAATGAATGTAAATTAGATAAATTATATATAATATTATTATTGAAAATGTTATAAATAATTTTTAAAAATAATATATATATATATATATATATTATCTATAATCAATCCAAACCATCAGAGGTGTTAAAATAAAATTGACTGACATCAGTTCATTTGTTTGTTCTCCAACGTACACATGAATGATGATTTTGTTACCATTTTTATGGATGTTGGGAAGTTTATAGGTCAGACCATAACATAAAAACATCTCATTATATGTAATATAATTATTTCATTATTTCAATTTATTTTTAAAGTAATATAATAAAATGGAAGAATGAATAAAATTAAATGCTTGTTGAAGAATATTAGCCCACCTCTGGGTAAAATCGTATTGATTGCACAAAAATCATTTTATGGATTTAGTTATTCGCAAGATATTGGATCTAGGATGACGGTATGGATGTTGGGATGTTAACATGGTTGATAGTTTCTGATATAAAATTATTTTTACGGTATGGTGAAAAGTGCATTGGGGGATCCGTTTTATAAGTGAGTTAGTGTCAGAATTGAAATTGATAAAACGAAATTGGTGTACCCATTCTTGTAACATGAAAAGGTGTCCAAAATGAATTATCATGTTTAATTATAAAATAAATGGTTGAAATAAGTCAACAATATACGTTTTAGAAAAGTTTTTAGGTCATATAACCCATCTATTTGTTGTTTACAATATATAATCCCATTTTTTCCTTAACTATAGATAATAATTTTTTTTTCATTTTCAAATTAGATTAAGGTTAAAATAAAATATGAACAAATAATTTAATATAAATATTAATAATTCCAAATATGGAATTTATTTTTCGAAATTATTTTCATATATGTGTAAAAAGTTAATTTAGAATTAATTTTATATATGTGAAAACAAAGTGTGTATTCAAAGTCAAAACATACAAATGTTTATAGACTCTTAATTTTAACAAAAAATATACAAATTCTTCCAATGAACTAAATTGTATTTATAGATATATAAATTAAATTATTTTACATTAAAACAAATTTATAAATTAATTTTTCTCCATAAATAATTAAAATGAAAAGGATGATCATTTTAATATAATGTTTTTTACATTATTCATTGAAAAAAATGATTTTCAGAATAATAATGTCAAAGGAAACATTGATATTTTTTATATAATTATTCAAAAAATAATTTTTATGTTTTAAAAAAATTATTAATGATTAAAATAATTTTACATTATCATTGCAACGAATGACAAAATTTCCTTTTAGAAAAAAAAATAAGAAAAAATTATTTCATATTTAAATGATTAATAACTATATATAAAAAATAGATTAAATATAAAAGATAAAAAATTAATATATTTTATACACCTTTTTATATTTACACCGCCTAGTTTTATGACTAGGTAATAATGGTCATGTTTAAATTAAATATTAAGAGAGTATCTTATTTCATTTCAGCACGACATTTGGTGCATTAAAAGCATTCAAAAATAATAAATCCTTTTGAAAAAATAAATATTTTAATATATTTTGGTGTAAAAAATTTACTTTAATCTATATAAATTATAAATAATTATTAAAATAAGTGATTGAAGCAACATAATTCACATGTATGAATAATTATTTTTCATATTGATTCCCTTGATTATGATAGTAAAATATATAATGTATGTTTACCATTAAATTAATTAATATTATAATTTTTTTTGTATTAGCATTTTTTTTCATATAATAAATTAAATATTTATCAGTTTAAATCCATTACTAAGGCCATAGTTGTATAGTAGTGTTAAAATGAAAAATACCGACTCATCATCCCATCGAGGCAGGAGTCAACGCATATGCATTGATGAGGATTTCATTTTAAATAGAATGATGACAAGGAGTAATATATTTTATAATATGAAAATAGAATATAATTTATATATATGATATTTTCCTAATGGAATTCCAATTATATTCATCATTTCACAGTGGTGTAGTATAACTAAACTTTTAGTGTTTTTTGGTTGTTGTCCCCACAACGCATTATTCATAGTACCATTTTTCTTTATGGGAATGGGGATAATGGTAAATTCATGTTACATGATAATAATAGAATAAAAATAGAATAATAATGTTGATTTTATCATTATTAGACTGTTATAAAAAATATGAAGAAGAATAGTGGCACATAAAAATTGAAAAAAATGAAACAGAGTTTATGAAATTATACATCACTTCATGGATTATCATATTTGAAATGTGGTTACGATTTTGATATATGATGTTTCTAGAGGAAGGATACCACCAAATATAGATTTGAGTGTGGAATACTGTATTAGGGTTATTTTTTATTGAATTTATGAAGTTTTTGTGTGATACAAGTTAGGGTGGAGAGCTACTGAAATAAATAAAAAGGGTTAACAATTTTTAAAATACAAAAAAGTATTAAATAATTGGATGTCACACTAACAGAAAGTGTAACACCCAAAAAATTAATTTCAGTAAAAAATAATTTTGATGTCATTCATGACACAAAACATTGTTCTTTAAGTGAGTTGATATTTATTGTACATGTTTCATTATTTAAATGTTAACGATGTAGTAAAATTATTTAATTGTAAAATTTGAGTACTAGAAACTAATTTATGAAATAGTTTTATATTGTTCCATCAATAAATAAATAAATTGACCATTTTTGTAAATATGAAGACAAATTTTAGTGATATACTTTTACACATTAGATGCATTTATACTTCTAAAAAATTATTTCATTTTATAAAAATAATATGAAAACATATTTCTAATAAATTTTAAATTATAAATTAAACATATAACTTTTCAAAATAATAATTAAAAAATAATCTAAATGTAAATATTTTTGAAAAGTAACCTATAATGAATAATTTATTCCAGAATATTTAAATAAACAAATGTTTACTACCGTGTCTTTATTTATTTAAACCATACAAATAGTCTATTTTATTTATAAAATAATTTCAATGAAAAACTACATCATTTATGATATTAATAATAAAATTAATTTCTTAGTATATAATATTTTAAGGGATTTAAAAACCATTTTTATTTTAGGGAAACAAATTCCCAAGAAAACTATTTTTTCATTCGGTATTATGACATTGTTATTAAATGAAATGACACCCAATTGTTTATTTCAATCATTAATAATGGATTCCATATTGGGAATCAAGAATATCAAAATTTTAAAGAGTCTCAATTTTTTCATTATGAATATTGACATTGGTTATTTTTTGATACAATTATAATGGTAAAACGGTTTAAATTTGTTTCAAAATTTTAGAATTTAGTTTAATATTTTCATGAGTCTTATTCTACTCTCATTAAATGAGTAGAGTTCAAACTATTTGATCTATTATTAGATAATATTTCCACTACATTCCATTTTTCTATGATTATGATATATATTTTAATTTAAGAAGGGAATAAATATAAAATATCACTAACATGACTTTAATATCCATTAAATATAAATAATAGAATTAAAATAGGAATATATTATTTAAAATATTTATTATAATGATAATTTATGTTTATTTATAGTAATTTTTAAATATTAAGTATTGATTAATTACATTAAGTGATTATTTAATTATAAGGCGTTATTTAATCAATTAATTGAAAAAACGATATTAAAAATACTAAATTTAATAACATATGGATAAATTATCAAGTTGCATGACTTTATTACATATATATATATATCATATTATGGATGTGTGAATGGTTTATATTAAAATTTAATAAATATTTTGATTTCATTAATGTCAATGTGAATGGAATTTTCGAAAATGACATTAACGATATTTTAGTATGTAAAATATTTCAATTAATTAATTCAATGTTTTATAAATCTTATTTTAGACAAAGGGAATATAATATGGAAAAAAATTTCATCCATGTTGTATTTAGAGGATATTTTTTTATGTTACCATTGTAGAACCTTCTTGTGTAAAAATCAATGATGTTATTGTAATAATCATTATAGTTATCACGGTGTAAATATAAAAGTAATGGGTGTAATCCTTACTTAAACAACTAATTTTTTTTTGAAATTAGTGGATTTCAACTAATTATCACCATATCATATTAATAAAATATTTATTCTATATAATAAAAAAAATAATTTACATTAATTTACAATAATTTAATATTTAATTTAATTGCATGAGGACCCATATCCTTACATATAAAATAGAACCACTTCTCATCACTTCCTCACACCCTTTGAGCCATATTTATAAACTACCCCTCACTAATTGTATTATAATATTCCTTATAAACAATTTATATATTTTTTCTTCATGAAAGGTTATTCTAAGGGTCCAAAATAAAGGATTCATGGTAGACATACCAAATGAGAGGTAATCATCATACCCAACCACGACCAATTTACTTCCACTTATACCTTTTATATATAGATTAAATTCCAAATATAATAATAAATAAAAATATAATTTTAATGCTAAAATCGTATTGCTAATATTTAATGACCACTATCAACCCTATATTTCTTCTGCTGGAAAGAGAATGTATCACATATTTGTACATGTGTACTATTAGATCCACATAGTGATGAAATTATTTTTTCATCGTGATCCATAGAGGGTTGGTTTTATCATGTTTATATATTTTATTAATTATATTAATGAAATAATTATAATTCTGAAATTAAAATATCATATCTAAAATCCTCCCACCCAACACATTAAAGAACAATACCATCGATCGTGTGTATGTGTGCACTGACACATCCATGACGTGGCGTAAATTATTATTTACTATAATTTAAATGGACAACAAAATTATATATTGAATGAATATATATGATATAAATTATATTAATAATATTACAAAATATTATATTATATTTTACAATTATTTTGATTTATCCTTAAAAATGTGAAACAATGTTCATGCATGTCTATAACCAACCATCCCCTAGATTAGTGAAATTTATTTTTCAATATCATCCATTTCGGGGATTAATACCAATAAATCATTAATTTTATTGAATATATATTCTATTTATATCAATATTAATATTCTAGAGATGATGAATCCATGATCATTTTATGTAGCCCAAAACAAAAGAATTGAATTTACTATGAATAAATAAAATGGCTTCCAACTTTATAATACAAATTTAAGAAGGAATTACCTAAAAATGGATGATACAATGTTATATACGATTAATAAATGAAATTATAATTATGTTAATTACCCAACAATGGAATTGTTATGAATAATAATTAATTATATAGGAGGATATAGTTCTTTCAAAAAAAATTATCATGAGGTTATGGATTCTTGTCATACTATTATTTCAATTAGACACATGCCCAATTCACAACTCATTCCCTTGTGTGCTATTTATAATTATTATTAATTAATTTTATGATTATTTTAGAGAAATTAATATTTATTTAGAAATCAATATATGTTTATCAATTTCATTATGTTTTGTTTTATAAATTAAAAATATTTTTTGATATATAAACTCAAATTATATTTAATTAGATATAAGTTTTTGTTTTGTATCTATCTTATTTTATAAGATGTTTGTATTTCCATTAAACTAGATATTTAATGAATATAATAATTTCTATTATTTTGAATTATTTATTTTCTGTTATACATTTATTGTTCTTAGAAATCAAATTTTTTTAGGTGGTATTGAATAAATGTTTAAATATATATTAATTTGGGATATTTATTATTATGTTTTCATTAAAAGGAACAGTATGATCCATATTTTATAAAACCTTTTAATTCTAATCAATGTTTTTTATTCTTTTAAATTTCATGAAATATTTCAATTTTATTCTATATAGAACATAATATGATTGGGAAAATAATTTTAGGATTAATTAACTTTAGTTCTCGATTAGCAGGAAGTATTTTTCTTAAATTCATATAAATTCATTAAAATATTTAAATAATGATTCTATTTAAATCCATTTTTTCACATTTTTTAATTTTCTAAAAATGGTATAAAAAAATTCTTTTTTCCATTTATCAAATTTTGTACTTTGTACATCATAATAATTTTTTTAGTTAAATAATTGTATTAGATTATACAAAATTAAAAGAAATTTTCACCATTATGAAAATTCAAGGATTTCATGATTCCATTACGTTTTTACAATGGTTTATTAATATAAAATATTATCAATAATTCTTTAGAAATTTCATTTTATAATAAATATAATTTCAATATTTTAAATATTTTTCCATAAGAAATGTTCCCATGATATTTTAATGAATTTTTATTTTATAATAACATACATTGATATTACTCATGATTGATAAAATATATAACTCTATTTAACCATCGTTGTTATACATATATATTTTTTATAAATATGATTTTGAATGTTTTTTAGGCATATTTATTTTTTGTGTTATGCTATGATTAATTGTAGAAATGTTTATGAATCCCATTTCATTTCAATGGATAATATTATATGATTTATTTATATAATCACATTAAATCATATTAATGGATATTGATTATGTGATGGGTGGGACCATATTAATATACCTCTCTAATTATATATATGGATATGAATATTTCATGGGACAATAAGGGTGAGAATGTGGTGTAAAACTATTTCAATTTGTAATTAAACATACTTTAATATTCAGTGGAGTATACCATGACTAAATTCATGAGGTAATGAGGAGTGAAGACAATAAAATATTACAAAACCCCAAGCCATGATTCCCATATATGGATCCTTACCTTATTTGTTTGAATTGATTACAAGGAACAAAATAATGAAGGACTGATTGGTATAGCTATTTCTGAAGTATTACATTACATACATGAATCCAACATTAAATTTGGGATAAATAATAAAATATAAAATAGTAAAATATCCATATCTATGAAACAAATTATAGTAATACATCTTCATATCCTATAGAGAATAAAATAATAATAATAATATTAAATTAACTGCAAGGGATATGTACCGAAAATTGAATAATGAATCAATGTGAATTGTCAGTATGGAAAGGTTGCTAATTGAACACATATGTCACATAATTAACTAGATAATTCATAATCAGTATGGTCGCATATATAATTGAAACATGTGACATTGAATCAATGAATTTAAAATAAAATGAATCCATTGAAAAATTCCATGAAATGATATCATGGATAATAATAAATGAATTTTAAATGAAGGAACTGCTTAATTATTGGACATCTTGTTTTCCAGGCACATTATTCCATTACCATTATGATAAATTCTCAAGAAATATTGAAACGTACTTATCGAAAACCCATATTATATAGAAAAATGATTCATGTCATGAGACTATCGATTTCACAAGGGGAATTCGTTGTATGGTCCCCAACTCATGTCTTGCATGTACAAATAATTCTTCATATGTCAAATAATAGATTAAAATTAAATAATAATGTGCATTATCAAATATATTTTTATAGTAAATGATACATTTTTTTTCATATTTCCATAGATAATCAAATATCATTAAATATAAATAATATATTCAAAAAAATTATATGGTTTAATAAATGAACATATCTATCAAAATATAATATTTATATTTAAGAGTGATATAATGATTAATGAAAATTATTACAATTATGTAAAATTATCATGAAACTATTATTATTTAAAAAATAATGTGTGATTGCACAACATGTTTTATTATTTTGTTAATTTTCAAGTCAAACCCAGATGACTGGTAGCAATTGAAATGAAAAATTAAATACCATGTAGTATGATACAATCATTATATTAAATGTAAAATTGGTAGTATATAATCCAAATCAAAGTGAAGTGATTCATATTAACCTATATGTCTCAATAAAAAATGTAAATAGTGATGAAATCCATTATATTGACATCGACTTAATGCATTTGTCTAAATCATCATGAATAATAAAATTATTTACATTTCCAATGTCCTTTTTAATATTTATTATTATATTCCTATTGCATATGAATAATTTATATTAAATTATTTAATCAATAATTATTAAGTCATATGATTTTACAATATTAGGTATATCTATCAAAAATTGACTTTGGTAGTTAAAATACCATCAAAGGGTCATTATTTTATCATATATTGAATAATAATTATAAATTATTATTATATTAATACAACAAAATATAATTTTAAAACCAATAAATTAAAATGTTTATATAAACTTAAGAAATGTTATGATAATGAAGGTGATAGTCCATACGTCTTTGTGGGTAACATTTCTTATTTTCAATGATCATTATGGAATATAGCTAACTAAAATTTATCTTTCATAAATGATATTTAAAAAATAAATTACACATTATTTATTTTTATATACTTTTTTATATAATTTTGTTGATGTATAATGAATTACTTCCCCTTGAGGTGATGGTAGTCCACACGTTCCCAAACAACATTATCACTTTTTTCAGTGTGTGGATGGGTCATAAAAATTGATTTATTATATTAACATAAATGTAAATATTTCATGAATATCATAATGAAAATTTTAATATCATATATATTCATTATATATTTAATTATATTAGTCCATAATATTTGGTGATAGGAAATGAAATACATCTTCCATAGAAACTGTAATCTGTGTGTATTCATGAGCAACGTTTAAATTTCATTAATTTATAAATAGAATAAAAAGAAAAATTTATATAATTATATTAGAATAATATTGTATACATTTAATCATAAAAAAGATTTTTTATAAAATATATCATTTATTCATTCCATTAAATGATTGAACGGATCACATCGCTTTCGGGATGTACTAGTCCACATGTCTAATAACGATGTTATTTTAATCCAAAAAAATCATAATAATGAAGGTATGTGTTATATAAGTATTCAAAAAGAATAATTAAAGTATAAAAATAATATATATATATATACATATCATATATTCTTTAAAAATCCATAATTATTCCAATCCTTGAATGGTTGTAATGTAAGAACTAACGACATTCGGTCGTGAGGATGTAGTCCTATATACACAAAAATGACGATCGTATTGTAACATCCCAAGTAAATAAAGAATAAGATATATTCATATTTATTAATATTTGTAAATAAATTATTATTTTTACTTTATAGGGAATGCTTTGTTTGATGGTGTACCTGATACACAACCACGGGTTTCATTGAAATCCTACGTTGCACACAACGTTGGGTCATATTGAAAAATAATAATATAATATTATTTCAAATGGTTGATAATACCTAACTATTTTAATGGAAGGAATGGACAGAACTAACTAATAAATTATTTTATATGTTTGTTAAATGTTATTACATTTATCCAATAAAATTAAGAACATTAAAATATGAATGAAAAATTGATTTTATGCATAAATGATCTAATTCTCACTAAAAAGGTCGATTTACAACTTTTTGATGGTGAAACAATCATTAAATCTCGTTTTGGTAACTTTTATACATTTTACTGGACCAAATTAAAATCTTCTTTAGATTCAGTACAACAAAATTTACTTAGAGAATTTTTTTGGTATTTTCTGATAAAATTAATTTTCAAAAGAATATTAAAAAATAATGTATTTTAATTCAAATTTGCATTTTAATATAACTTATTTATATGTTTATATTAAATTTTTAATTGGTTTTAATGTGTAATTAGATTATATTTTCACCATTTAATCCAATGGTAGTCATTGAAATTAATTTCAACAATAAATTGGACATAGACAAGTGTTAATCTTTTGATAGATATCATTTTATAAAAACACGCTCTTGTTTTTGACAATGAGAATAAATTTTAAATTAATTAATGAAACATCTATGTTTTGATTTATTTAATATATACATCTTTTTTAAATTTATAATATCAAATATAGCTAGTCTGAATTTTTGGTATTATTCAGAAAAACATTAATTTTTTATGAATAGTGAAACCAATAAGTAGTTGTTAAAAAACTGACTTTTTCAGTAAAATGAAATTTTACAACTTATGTGAATTGAATTTTGAAAATACAATATACATGGTTGTTATTTTTATGTAATATATGGTTCAATAAGATGAAAATAATTTTTCTGTATAGTTACTTTTGACTTTTATATACTACGGTTAAAGGTAAATCGACTAATTTAAGGTAAAAGGTATATTATAATAATATTAAATTACCATAACACTTGTAATAACCTTATTGGATGAGTCATGGATGGCCATGGGAATACTAGGGACGATTTTTGAACCCCATGGTGCAACTTTCTAGATATAATGATACTTTTAGATTAATTAATTTATTGTAAAGTCAATAATTACATAAAACAAATATCTTTTAGTAAAGTAATTTTTTTCTAGGATTATATAAGTAATTTTTTCAACTATAAATATTCATTTTAAATTAAAAAATATTTCCTAAATAATGATAATTTTTAGTAATTTCTAGACATCATATAAATAAAATTAATTATGATACAAAAAAGATGCAGTATTTACCCCATTAATAAATGATTTAAATAAATATGATTATTAGTATTAAAATAATATGCAAAACCAGTCCAATAAATATTGGATAAACTTATTTCAACCAGGAATCATATTATATTCTACATTATTAAGTATTGGACTTTTAGAAATAGAAAATCATTATATAATAAATCAATATTTTCACACATTCCTAATGAACCCCTCTCGCCCTTAGAAAAATCCCTCAATTCTAACCCATCACCCACATATCTAAACCCCCCAGCTCATCCAAACCCAACCAAAATAAGCTATCATGACCCCTTTCTTCCACTTATAATCCATTCATTAGGCAGAAGGCACTTCAAGTAATCCTTTTTGGTTCAATCCTAAGGGAGACACCTAGTTTAAAGGTAACATGTTCCCTTAAGTCCTTTTGTTTTATTTTACATCTCAAACCCCCTAAACTCATTAAATTCCTTTCTTTTATAAAAACTGAAGTATACGTAATATATTAGTATGTTTTTAGTAGAAGTATCTATTCTATAGTTACACAATACTCCATTTGATTAGTAAAGAATATATTTTTTCTGTGGACGACGGACTACTCCCTCATGAAATGATGATTGTTCAAATATCTCCTACCACCTCTCATGGTGGAAATTATGATGGCACTATATATATATATATATATATATATATATATTATTTTTATTTTTCATTTATTATATGGCGTTTTTTTTCCATTATAGCATACCTTTATGGTTTCCATTATGGGTAAATGCGATAGTTTCGTTAGAGGAAGTGCGGCCTACGGCCCCTCAAAGTGATATATCTCCTTAATGTCATATATGGGACGTATAAAAGGAGTTAATGAAATTATATATTATATTATACTAGAATTATAATATAAATATGTACCATTATGTTTTCATTCCATTAAATATGAAATTGAAATGAATGTAGCGTTCATGCGTACATATGGCTTACAATCTCCATGAACAATGTATTTTCTTTCATACCTCTAAATGTTATGTAAGATTATAAATACATATATATACTATATATATATATGATATATATGATATCTAAATCATGCATATCATTTTGGAGATAATTGACTCTCGACCTCTTGGACAACTAGTAATTATAAGGTGTTCATTTTTACTCAATTACCAAATATCGATAAAACGAACATTATTTACATAAATGATTACATAATGATTATAAAATTGTAATAAGTGATATAAAAATAATAATAAAAATTAAAATGGTTCTTAATCAATTATAAATTAACTTATGTTTTTTATTCAGGAAGAACATGGGACAAATAAGTCATGTCAGACACGAGGTAATGGATTTCCTATCACACTTTTAATTCCATGGGATTTCCATTTCAAGACACTAATTTATTTCATGTGGTGTATTATGTACTTATATTTAATATATATTATCATAATTCTAATTATATTCATGTTATCATGTGAATCATTGTGTTGTTATTATCTTTTGGTCATACAACTTGATTGATTACAATGTGGTATTGGATTTTCATCTCACTTTTTATTCCCTTGAGATTCATGTTATATTTTCCACTATTTACATTTCTGTGGTGTATGTACTACACATTATTGTATTTATTTTTTAATATACTAAAATTTATGGGTATTTACATATTCATTTTATAATCCTTCACTCATGGGTTGTATGTTTCATAACATACCAAAATGGTATGGGAACCATTTAATCTAATTTCAATTCCTTGGGTTACTCTTATACTTCTTAATTATGCCATGCTATGATTATGTGTGGAATCATTATTTATTTATTTATGTTTTAATTTCCACTTCCCATTGTGAGGATATAAATTTGATACACATAATCAGTACATTTATAAATTCTCATGTCATTGATATGATCTTGATAATAATAATTTTAACTCAATCTCCATTCATTGAGTTAACCATCCAAGTCATTGGTTTTTTCTTAAAAAGAAAATGTGTGAAAGTCCTATGATTGATTTAAATTGATTATCCAATAATATTGAGGGTATTTATATTTGTCACAAATTATTATATAAATTATTTATCATTAATCTAAGGATACAGTTTTTATAAGGGATTTCATCTCAATATACATTCCATTAGGACTTCATTGCCGTTATGGACCTATTCACTCTTATATGGTGTATATACCGCCTATTTAAATATTACATCATGAATCTCGTTATTCTCATGATAATATAATTTTATTATTCATTATTATTACTTAATTATTTGTTTTCCAGAGTCTCTCATTTTGTTAAAAACTCTTTAACTAAAATATTGTTTTAAATGTTTTAAAGATTTATTCTTATAAATTTTTATCTTTAATGTATATTTTTTTTAAAAAAATTAATGATTTATTTGTATATACATTAATGTTTTCAATTGATATTTTATTTAAAAGTTTCAAGGTTGTATGAGACACTTTCATTCAAAAATCCCTTTACAAAATGCTCAAAAAGGTTTTGAAAAAGGTTTGATAAAGCATTGATTGTGTCTATATATTGAAATGATATGTTGAGATTTAAATTTGAAAATGGTATATTTCTTTTATTATTGTTCTCAGTGTTATGAATATGTTATGGTTCTTGAAAATTGTTTACGTATAAGGGTGGTTCCAGGATAATCCTAGGGCTGGTGTGCCCGAGATAGCTCTCCATTTCATTGGGTAACGTGATAGAGGAAAATGTAAATGTTTCTCCTATGAGATTTAGGTAATATATTATGAAGGGTATACCATATGTGACTCCCTATATAGCTGTGATAGGTACAATTTAAGTATGTTATTAATTTCATAAGTTACTTTTATGATTTATGATTTCAGTATGTTATTCATAAATCTTATAATTTCATAAGGTATCTTATTATTGAAAAGTATTGGTTTTTTTGATTTGTATTTATTGATGGAAAAATGTTTTCATTCCTTATTTTATAACCCTTACTGAGATTTTAATGATGAAACTATGATTTTGAAATTTTTTCCATAGGACTTAATGATGAATAAGATCAATGATGGGATCAAGGAAAATTCATGCTATCTAAAACATGATAATAGAAATGTTTCTTTTTAAGAGTTTTTATTTTACGAAAAATGGATACTACGTAGTAGTGTCTACTTATAATATTGAAGTTGTTATGTAATAGTTTTGGCCTAATTATCTAATACTCTAAACCTAAAAAGATCATCAATGTTAATTCTTTACATAATTCTAGATTATGTAATTTTTGAGGTTGGTTCAATATAGTTGGTATCAAAGGTCTTGTTTGATAAATTTAGAGGTTATGGAGTTATTTAATCATAAGTGACGTAACCATAATGGTTAGCATATTGCAAAGAGTCGTAGATTTTTTTTATAAATCTAACTATTATAAGATAACAAGAAAAAGTATGTTTTAGTTTTTACATTCATCATAATATAATATATGATGACTTTCATGATATAATTAGACTGTCCTTTTTGGTTATAGTTAGTGGATGGATCTAGATGGCATCAAAGTAACAATGCATGTGAAGAAAACTATGATGGTTTTCTATAATGAGAAATCGAATAAAATGTGAGCTTCAAATAGAAATTTTGTGGATGTTCTCAACCAACTATCTGGAGTCATGATTAACCTCTTGAACCTTGGTGAATTTTATAAGGAATCGTATATGAGAGAAAGAAATTCCCATGGATGTTCAGGTAATAACCATAAAGGTATGTATATTTAAAAACCTATGTTTAATGGATCTAGAAATAAACACATTAGAAAATGTATCAAAGGGATGGGAAGATTCTATAGATGTTGAAATGAAGGTAATAAAGCAAGAACCTTCCATAGAAAGAGGAAGCATCGATTTTACTATAGGAAAGGAAAACATGTTCATTTTAAGGGATCAATTGAATGTTTTATATGTGGTGTGCATAGTCATTATTCAAATAGATGTCCTACTATGATTTTTGGGAATGGGATCACCAGGATCGTATAATTTTTTTTAAATACCTAATTCTATTAAAATTGTGGATAAATATACTGACAATGACCAATGAATGTGATGGGTTATTTATTAACATATGTTTTTGATATTATTGAATAATAGGTTATGAATAATGATTTTGTTTGTAGGAATGAATTATTTCCAAATAAGTTGGAAAGTAATGGATAAATGATAATGAAGAACGGTGAAAGAGTAATAAGTCAACATATAAGGGATTCCAGAGTTATGGTCGATTTTAGGATGTTGAAATTTTTAAAAGTATTAAGTTTCTTTTGATGAAGGGATTACATTAAAATAAATTATATTGTATGTATAACCTTTATGGATGATATATAAAACTTTTATTCATGGAGTACATATCTTTTATATTTTGAATATGGTCATTAAGAACCATTTGGGTTTATATAATCCTTGAATTTGGGGAAATTATAGTTTAATTCATTTTGGGATGAAAAATGAATGTTATTAGATAAAATTTGTTTTTGAAATATGATATGGTTATTTTCGATGAATTTATCTCTTTTTTGGATGGTTATAAAATTATATAGTTTTTTAGAAAGGGCTACACCCAGACCACGTGATAACCTATTGCGTCAGACAAAGCTGCAGGAATCGAACACAAATCGAAAATGTAACAAGAATTTATCATTTACCACTAGACTACGGGAAGTCTCTAGTTAATATAACAAATTAAATTTGGATAGATTTTTCAATAAATCAAGAATAATTTGATTTTGGGTTATCTACGGAAATAATTTACCTATCATGGGGAATATGTGATTAGGTTAATTACATTTCAACATGAGACTTTATATGTAACTGATGTTTTTGGAGATAAATGTTATGATTTTTCTTGGAAGAATATTTGTTAAAATCATTATGAGATTTGGGTTTCAATATTAGAATGGATTACTTTAAAGAAATTTATTGAGAGTTATTTTTTGAATGGTATTTGTTGAACATTGGGTTTTTTTGAAAATTTTTGGAGATTAGGAGTTGTTTACCTTTAGGTAAAAGATTATTCTTTTTGGGTATTATCTAATCTCACACTACCCATTTTGGTTTTGGTTAAGGTATAAAGACATGAAAAATATATAGTTAATCTTTTGTGGATTATGAAAATCTCTCAAAGTAGATTATAACAATTTTAATGTGAACTGGTCATCCTGAATACTCATTGTTTAGAGGAAAAATGAGTCTGTGTTTGAAATCTAGTAAAGGATTAAAGTCTACATGACAAGTAAGTATGTTTCCTTATGTTTTTAGTTAAGTTAATAGATAGATTCCTCAATGAAAAGTATCTTAATACAAAATAATTGTTTGTTAACATTTATTTTTGTGGAATCAAAGACTGTTTAACCCATCACAAGTTAGTGATTTTCTGGTGTTTAACTTTCTCCTAATCATGTTTTCTATCACTCTCCATCAGAACATAATGGTTTGTTTTCGTTATCCATATCCATGTTTTCAGGAAATCCAAGTATATCTTGTATCATGTAACCTTTTTTACGTCACTTCCTTTATTTTAAAGTGATAGTTTTATTGAATATTTTTCTGATGTGAGGCTTCCAATGAACATTCCAAGCCCAATTTTTAAATCGTGAGGACGCAATTCCCAAAAGGGGTGGAAGGATGTAACCTCCGAGGTAAATAAAGAATATTTCATTTTTAAATATAATAATATTTATAAATCAATTAAAATTTTTACTTTAAGGTGTATTCTATGTTTGATGGCATGCCCAATACAAAAAAACTAATTTCATTGAAATCTTACGTTGCACACAATGTTGGGTCATACTGGAAAATAATAGTATAATTTTATTTTAAATGGAAGTTAACGCCTAACTGTTGTAATAGAGGGAATGAATAGAACTAACTAGAAAATTATTATTCATGTTTGTTAAATGTCGTTACATTTATCCAATAAAGGATATAGGCTAAAAATAAGAAAAGAATTTGATTTTAAGCATAAATACTCTATTACTCACTAAAAGTCCAATTTTCCATCTTTTGAGGGAGAACCCTCTTTATATCTTCTTTTTTTTCACTTTTATACATTATATTTTACCAAATAAAATTCTTCTATAGAATTGGGACATCAAAATATACATTGGGTAATATTTTGGAATTTTTTTGATAAAATTCATTTTAACTAAATATTGAAAAATAATGTATTTTAATTCAAATAGTATTTTTAATATAATTTATTTTTATATGTATATTACAATTTTAATTGGGTTTAAAGCTCAATTATATTAAATATTTACCATTTAATACAATTTTGTTCATTAGAATTAATTTAACTTTGAAATTAGACATAAACATGTGTCAATCTTTTGATAGATAACGTTTCTTAAAAACAAGATATTTTTTTGACAACATGAAATAATTTTAAATTGATTAATTCAAATTATTTGTTTTGAATTTCATAAAATAGAAATAATTTTTTAATTTGGGATATAAATTATAGCGTAGGTTGAATGTTTGGTATCTTTCTGAAAAAATCAATTTTTGATGAATAGTGAAACCACTACGTAGTAGTTAAAAATTCGATTTTTTCCATTTAAATGATATTTTACAACTTATTTGAATTGAATTTATAAAAATAAACAATCATGTATATTTTTGTTAAATAATATTTTGTTCAATATGATTAAAATAAGTTTTTTTATATAGAAACATTGGACTTTTATATACTGCGGTTAATGATAAATATGGTATTTCTAGGTAAAAAGAATATTATAATTATAGAAATTTTTTTAACACTTGTCCTAAACTTATTGAATGAGTCACGACCAACAATTGGCATCCTTGTGTCAATTTGGGGACTCCATGGAGCCAATTGGGAGTGATAATGACACTTCAGATTAATTATTTTAAAATAAAGACAAAAATGACACAAACAGATAACATTTAGAGAAATAACATTTAATGGGGCTTTATAAGTTATAATTTCGACAATAAATATACATTGGAATGATAATAATATTTCCTAAATCATGATATTTTTTAAAACTTTAATATATCAAGTAAATAAAATTAATTATGTCAAAATAATGATGCATTATTTACCTCATTAATAAATGATTAAAATAAATAAAATTATAAATATTAAAATAACATCCAAAACCAGTCCAATTATTATTTTAAGAAATTATTACGACCATGAGTCATCTTATCTTCTACATTAATTATTTATAGACCTTTAAAATCCTAAAATTATTATATAATAAAATAATATTTTCAAACATTCCTAAGGAACACCTCCTCCCCTTTATAAAAATATGTCACTTCAAACCCATTGCTCCAACCTCCAATGTATCTTGCCTCATACAGACCCTACCCAAATACTCTCTCAAGATCTATATATTCTAACTATAAGCCTTACCGCAGGCAAAAGGAGCTAAAAGTAATCATTTTGATTCAATCCAAAGGGAGATACCCAATTTAAAGGTAATGTCTTCTCTTGTGTCCTTTTTTTATTTTACATCTCCAACCCACTAAACCCTTTTTATTTCTTAATTTTATTAAAAAACCTATATCATAAATTTACTATGATTTTTTATAAGATTTATTAGAACTATACATACAATAAAGTCCATCAAATGGGTATAGAATATACGGTTTTTGTGGACGGTGAACTACTGCCTCACGAAACAATGATAGTTCAAATATCTCCTACCGTCTCTTATGGTGGACATTATGATGACAATATATTTATATATGATATATATATAAATATATTATATCTATTATTTATTTATGCTTATATTTTTTTTTCATTTATTGCACACCTTTATGGTTTACATTATGGGTAAACGGAAAAGTTTCAATTGAGGAAGTGAGGAATACCGCCCCCTTCAAAGTGATATGCCTCGTTCATTCCATTCGTGGGATGTATAAAGGACATAGTTAATTAAATTATATAATATATTATACTTGATTTATAATACACCTATGAATCACTATGTTTTCATTCCATTAAATATGAAATTGAAATGAAAGTAGCATTCATGCGTACGTATGACTTACCGTCTCCATGAACAATGCATTTCACTTCCTACCTCTAAATGTAATGTAATATTATAAATAAATATATATATACTTGATATATATGAAATATATGACATCTAAATCATGGATATAATTAGGGTGATAATAGACTCTTGACCACAAGGATAACTAGTAATTATAAGTTTTTCATTTTTTTTACTCAAGTACCAAATATCGACAAAACGACCACTAATAACATAAATGATTAAAAAATGTTTATTAAATTTTAATAACTGATATAAAAGGAATAATATACATAAAATGCTTCTTAATCATGTATAAAATAAGTTATGTTTATTTTCAGGAAGACCATGGGACTAACATGTCAAGTTTGACATGGGGTAAGGGGTTTCTTGTCTCACTTTTAATTCCGTGATATTTCCATTTTTTGACACTTATTTATTTCATGTGGTATATTATACACTGACATCTGATATATATTATCATGATTATATTTATATTCATGTTTTTATGTGATGAATTTTAGGTTATTAACTTGTGTTTATATGACTTGATTGAATACAATGTGGTAAGGTATTTTCATCTCACTTTTTATTCCTGTGATATTCATGCTATATTTGCAACTATTTCCTTTTTTTGGTGTATATAGTGCACATTATTGTATTAATTGTGTAATATAATTTAATTAATGGGTATTTAAATCTTCATATAATGATTCTTTTTTCATGGGTTGTATGTTTCGTGAGTTACCAAATCAGTAAGAGAACCTTTTATCCCAATTTCCATTCCTTGGTTTAATCTTATAAATCATAATTATGTAATTCTATGATTATGTGTAGAATCACTATTTATTTATTTATGTATTAATTTACACACTCCTTTGTGTGCATATAATTTTGATACGCATAATCAATACATTGATAAATTCTCAAGTCATCAATATGAACTTGATAAGAGTAATTTTAACTCAATTTCCATTGATTGAGTTAAACATCTATGTCATTGGTTTTGTCATAAAAAATATGTTTCAATGTCCTATGATTAATTTACACTGAATATAAAACAATATTGACTGTATTAATATTTTTCACACATTATTATGTAATTGATTTATCCTTAATCTAAGGATACAATTTTTATAATGGATTTCGTCTCAATTTACATTTCATTGGTACTTCATTGTCATTATGCTCCAATTCACTCTTATATGGTGTATATACTGACCATTGACATATTACATCATGAATCTATTTATTCTCATGACATTATAAATATTCGATTCATTGTTATTCCTCAATTTCTTTCTTCAAAAGTCTATCGTTTTGTTAAAAACTCATTAACTAAAATATCGTTTTAAATGTTTTAATGATTTATTAATCTCAATCACTATTATTAATCGACATGTTTTAAATATAGTTTTTAGGATTTATTTATATGGATATTAATGTATTCAAATGATAATTTATTTAAAATTTTCGATGAGGTATGAGACACATTGATTCAAAAATCACATTATAAAATGTTTTAAATGGTTTTGAAAATTGTTTGAAAAAATAATTGATTATGTCTATATCTTGAAATGATATGTTGTTATTGCAATGCAGAAATGTATAAGCGTGGTTCTATGATAAACATAGGCTGGGTCAGCCCGGGATAGCTCTCTAATGTGTTGGGTAACACGACAGAGGTAAACGTTAATGTATCTCCAAAGAGATTTAGGGAATATTGTAAAGACCCGTAAATTTCAATGAAATCTTTTTCATAATTTTCTTGGAAATTTTACAAGAACGCAGTTTCTGACGACACCTGATTCCGAGGCCCGGTGTGCCCAGAATCATTTTTCGAAGTTTGGCTCGGGTACTTTCTGTGAACGAACGGGCGGGCTTTTCTATCATTTGAACCGGTTCTCAGAATCAAATTCTAAGGGCACCGGTGGAATCGCAGCGCTGGTATTTTCTTAGAAATGCCTTTTCCAGAGTTGTGTTTGCTCGGGTGTGGTTTTTTTTATTTTTTTTGCGGTTAAGTTAAGAAATAAAATAAAAGTGGTGTGACACTTTATTTTATTTCACATAAAGCCACTTAAGCTAGGTTAAGTAGACAAGGGGGAACCCACAATATCCTACCCATTAGTAGGATGTTTATGAGGTGGGCCCCGCACGAGCCCCATAATTTCTTTCCCTCTAAGTAACGCAGCCGCACCCCCATTTTAATTAAAGTAAACAGTGCGTTTATTTGGGATAAGAAACTCCTCATTAATTGGGCGGTTAATTCGTTGCAATTAATTAGATGAATTAATTTTTCTTTTCATATATTTGAATTTCAAATTGTTGGCATGGGGAATAAAATAAGAACAAGAGTAGGTTTTTTGAGGGGTTGCTTGTTGAGAGGATTTGTAGAAACTCTAAAGCTTGAAGATCTTCCTCCGCCTTCGCTGATGAACGCAAAAAACGCGAAGAACTCGAAGAACGCGAAGAATGCCGACCTCCGACAAAGGGCGACAAAGAACGCTGAATCCTCGGAGATCGACGATGCGACGCCGTGTACCACAACTCCGATGATCCTTCTTCCGCGACGCTTCATCCGTGATGTTCCTTCCCCCGCGACAGTCTTCGATCAACAACCGATTGAGCGACGCCCATTCCGCGATGCGACGATCCTCTTCTCCCGCGACGGTTGATTCGGTGACGAACTCACATTCAACGACAACGTTGAGGTAGGGGTTTGATTCATTTAAATCTTTGTGATTTATACCCGCGGTGTATGATTAAATACTTGTTGGAAGACTTTTAAAACCGCTAACGCGGTGGGTGCAGACCAACAAACAAGGCCGAACCCACCGCCCTTTCGTTCTTTGTGTGCGGAACGGAGGATGATGAAGAAGAAGGCCTCACGGGCGATGTGAGGTCCTCGTACTGAAGGACGTGCCCCGGGAGGGACATTGGAGAAGAGGACACGCAATTTTTGACCACCGGAACTCGTCCGGTGGTCCGCGGAGCAGCCCGTCGACGCGCAGGTGGTGGCGGCGCCCGGCGCGCCGCCGGGAGGAGCCGCCGTGGCTAATGCCGCAGTGACAAGGTGTGGTCCTACGACCGTGCGGGTCCGAAGGTGATGCAACGCGACATCCGGCCATGTCTGCTGATATGGGAGGTGCCACACGGGGCCGCAGTCTCTCCACGCGGGGGCAGCACGCCACCCGCATCGCTCGACCGTAACGTCCGAGCCGAACCGCTGGCCACCCGACCAGAGCCAGTCGAGTCGTGCCCAACAGTGTTAGACCCAGACCTGTGATGGGTCGACCCGGTTCAGGATGACCCATGGGGGTTGCGTCGGGTCGGTCCGGGCCCAGACCCCCTGTTTTCAGACCCCTTTTGGTCTTTTGCCCAAATCATGGGATATGGAACTCCAATCGACACACCATCAGTGGCGATGTGATCCTCGGAACGAGACGGTCGTTTCGATATATTACAATCAAGGGTTTTCAGTACATTGGGCTCGACCAGGTTGGTTTGTACATGAAACCAACCGGGCCCTCGGAGCGGAAACGCTCATAACATGAGCAACAGACGTCCGATTGATTTACCGTTGACTTTGCTAGATTCATCTTAGTGATATGGATCATTTGGCTCACTACACCAGTGGTTTTGATGCAGGTGGAGTACGGTCCGGTTGGTTTTTCCTTAAAAACCAACCGGGCCCCTGGGATGAAAAGGCCAATAACTCTCAGACCGGGTGTCCGATTGACGCGTCGTCTATGACGTTGAGTTCCTATTGACGATACGGAACTTTTGGATACATCAACTCCAGACTATGTGTCAGTTGATGTATCAGCCCCTCAGCTCGTGGAGTGGACCCTCCCGAACGAGCTTGCTGTGTGCGAGAACCCTAGAGTTGGCTGCGTCTGCGACGGCAATGAAGACAGTACGGGAATCCTCCGTGGGTTCGGTAGTGACCACTATAGTACTTTTTGGGATACATAAACTCCGGACTACATGTCAGTTGATGCATCAACCTCCTGGATCGTGGATTGGACCCTCCTGGAACGAGCATGTTGTGTGCCGAAACCCTAGAGTCGGTTGAGACTTGACGACTGCTGATTGAACGAATCGATGTGTTACAGATATCCCAGTGGGAAGTGCTGGGTTGTAGCAGCAGACCCACTGCGGAGTAGCGCTTGGTTGTAGAGGCAGACCCGCGGTACTCAACAGAAAGAGTACATCTAGAGTCTATGAGGGGGAGCGCTTGGTTGTAGCGGCAGACCCACGACGGAGGAGCGCTTGGTTGTAGTGGCAGACCCACGAAAGAGGAGCGCTTGGTTGTAGTGGCAGAGCCGTGGTACTCAACAGAAGGAGTACCTTTAGAGGCTATGAGGGGGAGCGCTTGGTTGTAGCGGAAAACCCATGGAGGGAAGCACTTGGTTGTAGAAACAGGCCCACAGTACTCGATTGGTGGAGTACTACACCAGTCCAATGTTAGAGGGAAGCACTTGGTAGTAGCGGCATACCAACTGTACTTGATAGAGAAGGAGTTTCCCAATATCTATGGTTTCAACTTCATGATCGATCATGTGTGGGTCATTGCGGGGGTTAGTACCTACGGATCCTTTGTGGGTCCGACGGCTTAGATGAATTAGTGGAAACATCTGATCATCTCTATCGTCTTATGAAGTAGTATACCTGTGTGGGATGAATCCTGTTTTTTTTCCTTTGTGGACTGTGTTGTGCTTTCCTTTGTGGACTGGGTTGTGATTTCCTGTGTGGACTGGGTTGTACTTGGGCTCGGAGGATGGAGCGGACTGGAATTGGTGACTTAGGTATATGTATGGGCATACACCTAAGCAGTGTCGGATGTTACTTCGTGATTGTATCATTACTTTGTGGATTCAGGGAGACCTTAGGGGGTCTCGGGGTCCCTACTGATTAGCTTATACTCACCCCTGCACGGGCTATGCCCGCACTACGTTGTGTTGGTTGCAGACGACGGACAGCGTTGATCGTGGTTGAGGCCCGCGGAGCAGGACGGTACCTATAGGTGGACCACTGGGAGAGACGTACTTGGAGCGGACGGCTGGACCCGAGGAGCTGTGGAGGCTCTCTGTACTCACCTTTCAGGTGGGACCTCAAGTGGGTAGCTCGACGTTGCGGCTTTACTTTCAGTTGTTGTTTTCCCTTTAGAGTTACACATTATTTCTGTTTGGGTTTTTATTCTGGCCCACTTACTTTTCTGCACTTACTATTGTACCTAGTTTTTACTTAGTGATTACTTCTACTGCTTTCTTTCTCTGTGGTGTTTGTTTACTTTACAAAGGCAATGCCTTCCCTTTTTACCGGGAATTACACCTTGGTGCTAGTCGCCAGCCCATTCCTATGGAAGGTGGGCGTGGGGTAGTCATGGCACGGGCCCTGCGGACGGGTTGTGACAAATATACTGTGATATTTATTCCAAAATTGACTCCCTATGTAGCTGTGATAGCTACAATGTATATATGTTATTAATGCCATAATAACCTTTTTGAATTATTATTTATGTGTGATATTCCTAAATTTTATGATTTTGTAAGTATGCTATGATTTAAAAGTACTAGTTTTGTTGATTTGTATTTATTGATGGGATATGTTTTCCATATTTATTTTATATCACTTATTAAGATTTTTATACTCATCATAATTTTTTGAATTTTTTTCCACAGGATATAAAGATGAATAGTTTCACAGAAGGGATCATGGAAAATCCATGATGTCAAAAACAAGGAACTAGAAATGTTTGTTGTCCTAATTAAAGATTATGTAATTATTAAGGTCGAGCCCTTATAACTGTATCCCATTAGATGGAAGTTTTCATTGGAGTAGGTTTCACCATTAATATAAGAACATATATACATATTTATGATACTTTTGTTAATATATGAAAATTAATTAATTATAATTGTTTTATTGTAGACATAAATAAAACCATTGTTCTCATTGTAGAATGTTACATCCTCATCAGGTAACTCCTTTTTCATTTAGAACAAAATTGTTCATTGGATTTTTTTTAGAGGAATAATTTTATGAGTTTTGGGATGTATTAATATTAGTTGTGAATATTTTATTGAGTTAAATAGCTTGAGATATGTAAATAATTGTGCAGTTGAGTCTCCTTTTATAGTGGAGAAGTAATAGAATTCATATAACTAAAAAATGGGATAAAATATTGGGTGGATTGACTAACATAATTTCTAAGAAATAATGATAATATATTTAAAAATTGGATTATATTTTCTATAAATGGCCATGATGTATGTTTTTGAAATGTTTTCTGGTTTTTTTGTGACTTTATGTATTTTTTTTATCCTATATGTAAACTTATTTTCACCATAATATCATTAATTAATAATAATATCATTCATATAATTTTTTGGTCAAAAAAAATTTTTTACACAATATAATGTATAAATTATTTTCATTAAATAAATTCTATCCTTTTTGAAAATTTCAATCACATTATTTGATTAAATAAATTTAAAATTAACCCTGCACACAGAATGTTAATGTTGGTTTTTATAAAGAGATAATGTTCAGAAATTCATTATGTTTTTAAATGACAATTCAATATAAATTTATATAAAATAACTAAATTGGAATAATATATATTAATTTTATATATTAATAATTTAATATAATAAATATATTTATTTAACTCAATAATTTTATTTCACCATAATTTTGATTTAAATTTAAATTAATTTGTTTTCAATATTCATCAATACAATTGTAATAAAAATAAAAAACAATCTACCAAATATAGTTCGTCAAAACCATTTTATAAAATGAATTTTATTTTACATTAAAATTTTTTTAAAATAGTAAGGAAAATTTAAATACATTATCCAATAATATGCGACCGAATTGACTTTCAAAGAATATAGTTTTAGATGAAAAAACTTGATTTATTCTTATCTTATTCCTACCAAACGTATTGGATGAAAGTATAAAATATTTGATTTAATATTTAATATATATAGTTTATTAATTTCAGACACTAATTATAATTTTTATATTTAATTACGATGAAAATTAATTCATAGAATTATTGTTTATTATCTAATCTTTTATCTTATATTAAACTATTTGTTAATTTTATATATAATTATTTAGTATGCAATGAATTCAACTATTATTTATTAAACCATATATTTCAATATGTTAGTTATTAATATTCATTACATTCAATTTAAATTCTATGTTAAATCTTATTATATAAAATAATTTTTTTAATACTATATTGTTGTTTGGTAAAACATTGTATTGTCTATAATACTAGAAAATCTTGGTGTTCTATGTAGATAACACTAAATGTAAGGTTCAATTTATATTCATCACATATTAGTATTCTGTTGAATATATTCTAAATAAAATTTTAATTTCCCTAAATATTAATATATTATTGTGTGTCGGGATGTTATATCTTGTTTTACACTTGGTGTTGCGTGTCACATAAGCTATGAAATACAATATACTTTTTTAGAATTTTGGGGTGTCACAATTTCCCCAACATAGATAAGATGTTTCATATTAATTTAAAATCAATATTTTTAATATAGGGTTTATATATTAAGATACCATAATTGAAATCCCACATCATGTGAAGGGTTAAAAAAATATCCTCTCAATAAAAGAATAATTAGAGTAAGATAGTCAAATAACTCTATTTCAACATAAGACAACATCAGTGGAATGTGAAAATATGCACATAGAGTCGAAGTGTAAATAATTATAGTGAATGATAGAGGTCATTGTTCCAATACAATTGAATGATAAATGAGATGTTGAGGGGAACAAACCATAAATGTGTGATGATTTTTAAGAGCACCAGTTCATAAAATGAATTAGGGAAAAAATTGTTTGGAATATTTTCATAAGGTAGAATAATAATATTAATAGCAAAGTCGATGAGGAAATATACATACCTGATATATTTTTAGAAGAAAATATTATACCGTTAGTTTTCCATCGATCAATTTCTAATTTATCCTTTACTCAAAAATCGAATCTCCAAAATTGATTATTTTAACTAATTCCCTAAAAATAAATTTTAATAGATTCTAATATCCAATATATATATATATATGTCTATAACTATTTTCTAAAACAAATATTATTAATAACATAATCTCTAAAACAATTTAAACTATTTGTTATTCATTAATATTAATCCATGAAATTGTTTAACTATAAACAATGACATATCAACTAGGAAATCGTATATGCCAGTTTGAAGGCTTTAACAATTGTCATTAATAGATCATCGGTTCTAGACTCACTGCAATTTTGGATTATATAGGTTTTATCTAGAATATATTTTTTCCAATTTCAAAAACCAAATTTACATAATTCCCAAAAAACATATATGGACATCCTTGAAATTTAATCATTAATTGACATTCAAGATAAGGTTTTGAATACTATCCAATCATATAAAATAATTAATAATTTTTTTAACGTATAATTATTTCCATTGTCTAGAGTTTATCCTTTAAATGATGGCCTTGACTCTGATAATGCTCAGTTCTCCAAATTAATTGAAATAATCTCTAAATAAATCCTTGTAATGATATTTTTTTTTCAATTTCAATTTATATTTTTTTCTCAAAAATTAATTTATTCATCCCAATCATTCAAAAAAATAATTCATTTAATCACAACATTTAAATGCAATCACAAATGTCCCCTTACAAATTTCATACAAGATGGATATTGGCCCTTTTTTCCTGCATGGTCTCCACCACTCGTGATCATCGAAAATAGAATCGTTCACTTCATCGGTGACTAAAAAAATAGGTTAAGGTATATTTTTTAATAATTTTTTTGGAAAAATTAATTGTTATCAACATGATATATTTCAATCTGATCAACATCCAATATGGATTCTCCCTATCACCACCGCATCCTTTTTGTTCGATTTTAACATGATTCCTTCTTGTTCCATCCAATGAATGCATCCCAAAAAAATTGTGTGATCAACTACTATAATTTTTGAAAACTATATAATTTCTTGTTAGATGTCTAAATATTTTTCACATTATTTTCAATTTATGACATTAAGGAATATCATATTTCATTCATAATAATTATGTATTCTAATTCTTCATAATGGTTTGTAAAGAAAATTTTAATTATCCTAATAATAACCCTCTTTCTTGTTAAACTATATTCGTAGTAAGTCCAGTTGTTGAGTACCATGTCTTGATGGAGTCAAGAAAGACAAAACCTTTTAAAAATTATTACCCATGTGTAGATCTATTTTAGAACCATTTCCACTTCTAGTATTTTGATAGAGATGTATTGTTAGTTAAAATTCATAATATATATCCAAATGAAACATTATGATATAAATTTGTATGTATAATAAAATTATTATTTATTGTTATGTTCACTAATATTATTTTTCTTAATTCTAGTTACCATTGTTTCTACTGTACTTCCTTTGATACCATCTATAGAGCCCTACCCAAAAAGATAAAGGCTATTTCCCTTCATTATTAAATATTTACTAATAGATATAATAAAATACCAATGGAATTATATGTTTTTTTGTTTTAGAATATCAAAATACAAAAATCATACCCATTTTATATTGGGGGGTAAAGAAGAATGATTAAAAAATACATGGTTAGAATATGTGAAACTCATTCCCTGGATGCATCTTCTTATCCTAAGTAATGGAAACAAAATAAGGGTGAGATGAAATTATCAGCAACAATTTGGTGTAGTTGATTACATATTTATTCAATTAGATTAGTCAATATGGAATGGTTTGAATCTAAAAATATATTCCACATAAATTATTTGATAAGGCATAATTTATATAGAAATCTAAATAATTGAGGATCATTCTATTTAATCAATGTATTGATAATGAAACACATCTATAGATAATATCTATTAAAAAAATAAATTACATGATAATAAATGAATACTAAAAAGAGGAAATAATTTATTATCAAAATTCATGTTTCATAGGAACATGATAATTTTCCCATCAAGATATTTACTGATGATAGTTTAAAACAAACAAAGTTAAAGCCCATCTAATTTGGAAATCAGATTCATCTCATCAAACTAGCATTGAATCAAGGTTGTATCATTATCCCATATGTATCCCTTTTATTGAATTTATAAATAATTAATCATATATTTAATAATTGATTTAAATTCTTGAATAATGTCTCTTATCATGTACTAATATTGATTAAATGATAAATGATTATCAATATTTTCATAGTTAATCAAATAACATTCAAATTAAACATTATATGCTAAATTGGTATATGGTTTAATAAATGAAGACATCCATCACAAAATTATATTTAAATTTAAGATATATGTAATTATCAATGAAAAATGATTATAATAAACATATTGTTTCAAGATAATATTAAAAATCACAAGAGAAACTATGATTGCACAATTGAATTTACCATTATGGTAATTTTCATGTCAAAACCAAATTATTGTGTTAATTAAAATTTATAAATAGAATACCATGATGTATTTGGGAATCGTGGTATTTATTGAAATATGTACATTATTACCACATCAATGTGAATGTGAACATAATTATAAATAACTCTCAATAGATTGTAATTTTAGAAAAAATCAAAGATGTTGAGTCTGACATTCCTCAGGTTTCTCTATCATTCATATTAATAAACATATGATAATTATTTTCTTACATTATAATCATTATATAGTATATTATTATTATTTTACTTAATAACATCTTATATTTCCATTATATTTCAAAAAAGGACATTAAATGGTTAATAATGAAGTGTTATTATTTAAAATACTCCTTAATAATAATCATTATATTATTAACTTAATTATAAATCATTTAAACTTTTAATAATTATAATATATGTTGTTTATGAATTAGTATCCTACGATATGATAATGTGGACATTAGGATGCACGTACCCATGGGTAATGTTTCTAGTTTTCAATTATCATTATAGAAAGTTGGTATGTAATATTTTACTTTAAAAATTGATAATTATGTATATAATTTCACATTATTTTAACATATTAACAGACACACATAGTGATTTATATATATATTTCATTCAATTCAAATTAAATCTCATCTCTTCGATGAGGCGGTAGTCCATATGTCCAAGAACAACATGAACACTTTTTAATTGTGTGAAAAGGTAAAAATTAAAATGAAATTTTATATTACAATAAATTTATTCATTTCATGAATATCATAATTAATTAATTTATATAATATATATTCAATTTATTTTTTTATTAATCCATAATCTTTGGTGAAATGAAATGGATTACACCATTCCGGGAGACGGTATATTGTATATATTTAGGAATACAGTCTCCATTTTCTTTTAATTAAAAGAATGAAAGCTATATAGAATATATGGATATTATAATTACGATATTGTATTCTTATCATATAAATCATATATATTATTAAAATGATATTTTATTAATTCAATGTAAGGCTTGAAAAAATCACATCGCTTTGAGGAGGCGGTAGTCCATAGGCCCACAAATGATGTTATCAGAATCCCACACAATGGAAATAATGAATGTATCTGTTGTATAATAATTAATTAAGGATAAATTAATTAAAAAATTAATATATATTATATATAAAAAATAAATCCATCATTATTCTCATTTATGAAATGTGATAGTGGATGAAGAAATGACATCATTTCACACAACGATTGTATGTCATACACAGGAACGATGATTCTATATCCAATTACATTGAACTATTTATTGGTTTATGTCATAAAATATAACTTGTAAATATGCCTAAGATACATAATATGCTATATGAACAACATATAATAAAAATTTATGTAGGAAAGAATGAGATAAATAATAGTTCTCATTGAAGAATATTACATATTCATCAGGATACTTTTTCTTTGGTTTATAAAAAAAGGCTCCCTTGGATGGATTTTATTAAAATGTGAGAATTATAGGGGAATGTTATGAAAATTTGCACATTATTTGTGTATATTTGGTTATGTGAAAAATGTATTTAGTGGTGTGAATGTGTGATTGGATGAGTTCCCTTTTATAGTGGATGATGACTGGAATTCTTGTAAATATGTAAACATAAACACTATTAGGATGTATTCCATACGTTATGTGAATCAAATTAGGAAAAAAATTATATTAAAGGTATTATTTTCTTGCGATATTTCCATAAAATATGATTTGGAAATGTTTCTAATTTATTAGGATCCATAAGAATAATGTTTTACAACTTGGTCAACTCAGTTTCACCTAAATCACTATAATTAAATTTGATTACGTCTAATAATATTTCTTTCCAAAATAAATTAATCATAAAAATAAATTATTAATTTTTATGATTAAAAATTTTTAATTCAATTTTAAAAATTTCATTCACATTTGTGATAGTGATTTATTGAAAATAATTTCTTTAGATTGAACGAGATTGGTGGTTTTTAATATGAAGTTGTTTAGAAGGTTAATAAATATTTATATCAAAATTCTAAACAAAATTGATCTAGATTATCTAAATATGATTATTATATGTAATATATATCTAATAAATAATTCAAATTTTTTAATAATATAATTTCAAACTATAAATTATTTAGATGAAAATTCAATTTTAATTAAAATTTAGTGTTGTCTCTATTCATCACAAACTGAATCATCTGTAGAAAAAATCGAAAAAGAACACAATGTTTATGTCTAAATTAATAATAAAAACATTTTATTTTTTCATAAATCATTTATAAATGTGTCACAATTTTTTTGTAGAATATGTACACTATTAGAAGGTGAAAACCGCATTAAAAACAAAGCATTTTGGAATTAAATTTTTTTTCTACTTATCTTATGCATATTAATCCTATTGTATTAATTAATAAAATTATTGCATTGAATATATAATATATGTTATTAATTAATATTATTTAATATTATTAATTAATTTAATTAATTATGATAAAATGGATTTTTTATCGAAAAAGGTTTTCATATAAACTTGTCATTTATATGTAACAGTGTTTTTATAATTTATAATTAATTTTTAATCAATGAATTCATATTATATTTGTGTAATCAATTTATTTTGATAGATAGTTACCCATATTTATCACCTCCAATTAAATATATATTTTATCTCTTCTCATATTAAATAATAATCAATTAATAATATTTTGTGGTTTAGTAATACTCGATTTTATGTACAGTTCTTGCCAACCATTGTGTTCTATGTAGAGAAAGATAAATAATACATTAATTGTAATACATGTTAAAATATTTTTTTTGTAATATAAAAAATTTGACTTATTTAATTTATCTATATAATCATATATCTTAATTTCTAGGGTAGTTACTTTTCATTCTTCGCTTAGTGTTGGATGTCATCAAGGATATCAAATACAATAACCCTTTTTTATAATTCTACGGTGTTAAATATATGATATTATTTGAAACTATCCTTTATTAAGAATTTTCTTTATATTTAGGTGAAATAAAATATATTATTTCTTTTGACTATGTTATTCTCTCATGGCACATGTTCTTTGATTTGATTCAGATTTATTGATTATAATCTATCATCATATATGCCAAAACACTTTATTATAAACTATTATATAATGGGTATGATTTGAAAATTTTATGCTCAAAGTCACGCAAAAATATATTCATGTTATGTTTAATTGATCTTTGATATGTTTCTTTTTTACCCTTACACTGCATCTGGGGAAACCATTTCTTTTGTTTATTTTCCCCATATTATTTAATATTGTATTAGTTAGTGTACTTTTAATTAAGTAATTTTTGGAATTTTATTATTGGGATACAATGATGATATTTCATGATATTTTATGATTTTTATCTAGTATCCAATGAATCCAACAAAATATGGTCTTTCAATTTGTATTTTTAATATATTTTGAATATTCCTCGATAATGTTGTAATATATAAGCATGAAAAGATTACTTATCTATAATAATTACCTACCAATTTGATAAATAATTTGGATAGTAAGGGATAAAGTTGAGATATGACACCAACAATCATTCCGTAATATATTCTATCAGTTTATTGAGGTCTCTTAGACTATCGTTTTTTAATTATATCATCTTATATTTTTTACGGTATGTTACTTTAACTTAAAAAAATTGTCCTTTACGAAAAAAATGAATTACTATTTATATAGAATTTCAAATAAATGTATCCATATTTTGAATCCATTTAATAATATAATTTTTTTAAAGATTATAAAAATTAATTTACAATTATAAAATATATAATGTTGTTAAAAATATTTCAAAATTATTATTAACTGCTAAAATTCCAAAAAATGGATTCTAAATTAAAACCAACACTATTAATATCATAAATAAATTTATAAAATACATATTTGGTATAATAAAAATATTTTCATAATTTAAAAAATTTACTTATATACTAATAATATCAAAAATATAATTTTTCAAAAATAAATTTTTTAATAATATAATTTACTGAAGAGTCCTAGATATTCCATGTAATTTTTTTATTATATATAATTAATACGAGTCTGGGAAAATTGACGGCGCGTGATTCGGAGGCCCGAGTTCCTCGAATGAATTTCTGAACATTTTTTCAGGTACATTCACATAAAACGTGAGCGGTGTTTTCAAACATATGAATCGTTTCTCGAATTAAAAATCTGTGGGCATCATTGAATCTGCAATTCTGGGATTCACTTAAGGAGGGCTTCACTTTGACCGAAGTTGGTACGGATAAAAACTTATTTTTTTCTACTTTTTAAATGAAAATAAATGAAATAATTTTATTATTTTATTACATTTCCTTCAATAGACAGGCAAAGGGGTGGGGCCATAGATGTGTCAAGCCAATAAATGGCTGACCTACCAACACTAAGTAATAACATCATTGGGAAATTAGGAATCATAGTAATTGATGAGCCCTATTAAATTCCAACTTCCTTACAAACCCTCCACATCTTCTAAATATATGGAGTTAGAGAGAAGGTATCGGCATAGCTTCGTCAAGAAACTATGTTCGGAAGGGGAACCATGACGGTGGACACATAAAGACAGTTCTGAGCCCCCCTGGAGGTGACTGGTGACACTGAACCACGGACCAGTGGATGACTTATGAACGGTGTCGTTGGGATCCTGTTGTTTGAATGAAGAACACCAACCCACCTTCAAGCTGCAGATGCTCTCCAATGGGTTATGGGGTAGGGGGATATTCATTTATACTTTTTTAATTATTTATTCTTCCTCATTATTGAATAATATGAATAATGTGATCCAACCGACTAACGAATTTATCATTTATTCATTCGGTTGTGCATGAGGTTGTGGCGGGGAATATTTTTTGGGATTCAATATTTGTTAAATAAAATTGATTATTAACCCCTTAACCCCTTCATGTTTATGAGTTAATGTGGAGGGCATAGGCCTAACGAAACTGGCTCAAACCATAAAACATATTTCTATCCTTTCACCTCCCTGGAACACAAATGTTTTGGTGACACAAACTAACTATGTTGGGGATAGGGCATCGCAACACACTGCTAGAAGATGTTGTGGAACAATGCCATGTTGTGCATCGGAACAGCCGAGCCCAGTCGGCCGTGGAAGAGGTGCGACATGTAGTCGCATGCTGCTGATGAAAAAAGTGGGCCATGGATCATCATCCGCGGTGACTGGAGGAAGGTGGCTGGTGCACCGGCTAGCCACTGGTGGCAGTGAGGCGTGCCGTCATGCGCTGTTGAAGATGAAGGAAATGCGCCGAATGTCATGACATAACCGGAAGGACCCACCGCAGTGTATCCCATGTGCTACCAAACGGCACCACATGGCCCCTCTGGTATAATGAAAACCGATTGGCCTTCTCCCGTTTGGGAAAATCAGGGGTCTCTCCCCCTGGTGGTGGCTAGGGAGATCCCCCATGAAGGCCATGACACTTGCGGCCGAGCTGCCGCCCTACCGGGCCGCCCCCTCATGGGTTGTGCCCTATATAGGTAGGGCTGCCCCCTTATGGGATGGGTTTACCCTTGCAGACTGGGACACCCCTTTACGGGCCAGTATGAACCTCAACTTAGTGGGTCGAGCCCTACAAGGCCCAGCCTAGAATGGGTAAGGCTGGATCAGTCCGTCTAGGTCAGACATGACCCGGTCCCAATGGATCCTGGAAACACATAAAAGGCCTTAACATGAGAACTGGGTGTTAGTTTGATGAACCTTAGTGGAATTGGGATACTTGGAGATAGAGATTCCATTTCATATACTCCATGATAAATTAAGAGAACCTTAAAGTACGACTAGGTTGGATCGCACCATAATCGAACTGGGCCCTCGACACTGAATTACAAAAAATTCACAGACTGGGCAGCCAATTGACGCGCCTTCTGTTGAGTTGGAACCCTTATGTGGTGGAAAACCAATGGGACACTTCTTTGTGAGACATTGTTATAGTTGTAATATGACCTATGGCTTGAGGAGCAGTTCTCCCAAGAACGCTATGTACGGAACCCTACGACTGGCAGAGACATAATGAATACTGATTTTTTGACTCTGTGTGACTCGACGGCCCTGTCGAAAGCACCTCTACGTAATGTGGCTGACCCACAGTGGGGAGAATCTATATGTGACATGGAGGACCCATGATATTTGATAGGTGGAGTAGCTTAGTAGACCACAATGTAATGTTCCTCTATATGACATGGTAGACCAATGGTAATCGATAGGGGGAGTATCTCAACAGTCCAAGGATATTGGGATGCTCCTCTGTGTGATATGACATACCCATTTTACCCAATAGAGGTGGAGTTCTCCAGTAGCCGAGGTGTTCGACGTTGTTAATTGGGATGTTCCTTTTTACTATCCCTAGAGAATCTTGTGGCTGGATACCAGCTTTCATAGCGATCATATGTGGGTAAGCATCATAATCATGTTTCTCTAAGTTGTATGCCTGGTTTGAGATGAGTCTTACAAATATGGTAATTTACCTTATTGGTGTTACCTTGTTTCCTTTGTGGAACTCTGGGAGACCTTCGGGGGGTCTTGGGGTCCCTAATAAGTATCGTTATACTCACAACTACATGGGCTTCACCCACACCTTGTTTTGTCTTGTGATAACACCAAATAACTCGACTGAGGATTGAGGGAGCCAGGACTAGGAGGTATGTAGAGGAGACAGAAGGATGTGGAGTGCTGGGGAGGCGATCTGTACCTACCCTTTAGGTAGGATCCTCAGAGGAAGACTCAGATGCTATTTTCAATTTTCATTTAAATTATTCCTTTTAGTTGTATTTTTACTTTTTAGTTGTACTCATACATTATGTTGGGAATTTATTTTGGCCCCTTTACATTCAACACTCATTCACACCAGCAGTTTACTTAGAGTTACTTCTTTTTTAGTTCTCGGACCATGTGTTTGTACAAGTTTAAAGGTAATGCCTTCGCAATTTCGGAAATATGAATTTTGGTTCTAGTCGCCAGCCCCAAGCCTATGGTTGGCCGGCTTGGGGTAGCTACAGCATGGGCCCCAGGGGACGGGTCATGACATTTGTGTTCTAATTATATATTAAAAATATATAATGGAAATATAATATAATTAAATATGAGGAAATCTTAAAACATCAAGTTTTTTCATAATTATATATTACATATTTCTAAATAATATTATATTTATATAGTAATTTATATATCTAAATATTACGTGTTATGAAATTTTTTTAATTATTTTCATTTATTTTGTTATTGAAAAAATCAAAGATATATTTTGATATAATTATTCGAAAGCTAATATTTCTGGAATATTAAAATAATATAATAATTATATATAATCAATTTTATTGATCATTTTAATTTTATCTAATAATGGCTATATTATTCACGTATCTTTAATATGTATCATTTTATTGTTTTCATGTTTTGAGTTGGTTCACTTTTTCATGTGACACCTGATATGGAACATAATATTTTCATAAAAATCACTTTTCATTAAGTTATTCCTTATTAAAATAAATATAATGTTCTTTAGGTTTATTGGACAACTTTGATAATGAGGTTGAATTAGTGGTTCCCTTCATACACATTTCCCTCTTTTTGTAATGAAACCCATGAAACAGGGTAGACTTATTTCCCTTATTATAATTTTTTGAAAACATTTTTATTATACAAGGATAATATTGTAAATATGTAATGATTTATATTAAATATTTTATCTCACTCTAATATCCTTCTTCCTATACATAGAGACTATCGTCTTTGAATAGATAATATATATTTTAAAAAAGTAAATAATACATTGAAGAAAAACCCATTGAACTCATTCCTTATCCATATAAAATTTATTATACTAAATCCTATTAGGATAAAATTTTATTTCATACAACATTGTGTAAAAAAATTCTATGATTTTTTTAAAACTCAATTACACATAAAACATTTTACTTTAAAGTATATCCAATTACCTCATCCTCAATTTCTTTTTGGTTTTATCTTTATATGTTCATTTTAAATTCATCTAGCACATCACACATAAACTATACTAGATTTTCTAACATGTAAATTGTTCAGTCAAAAAAATCACTACAACAAAAAATATTTTCTACAAAACTATCTAGAATTTAAATTCTTATATTATTAAACATAAATTTATATATAATAGTCTATTCAAAACATTTTATAATACTTTTTATTTAACCTAAATGTGTAATTTTTTGAATTCATAAACATTCACAAAACCATCAAGGTTTTAGGATTACAAATGTATTTATATTGTTATGTATGAATGTGATTTGGAATCCCCTAAATATATTTAATCTATGAAATAGTAAACATAGGTAAAAATTGTCAACTTATTCACACAAAAAATCAAAAATTTATCATCCCCCCTTTTTTGATATTCGCTGTATTCTTCTTGAATTTTATTAGATATTTAATATCCTTCATGAATCATCATTTATTCTCTATTGGACACAATTTCATAGAAAATAATTAAATTTAGAATATAACAAACACATTATAACTTCATTGAAATTTTTCTAGAAAACAAAACATTAAAAATGGCACTACATTGTCAATCCTCAACAGGGTTTAAAATTATTTTAGTTGTGGATCTATAAAATAAATCATATATATGTTATTATAATGAACCCTTTTCAAACCCCTCTATAAATTAAATTTTATATAGTTACACCAATAATTATATCTTATCATGATATAAAACTCTACTTCTCCAAAATTCATAATCTGACTAAATATATCCAGTCATCCTTTATCTAATAAAATATTTATCACAAAATTATTTGATAAGTATATATAATTGATTTTTGTCTGTTAAATTTATACCTATATTATTTTTTATGATGGAATTTCATATTATTACCTTTCATTAGTAATTCAATTCATCACTTCACAACATCATACGTCATTAAGTATATAATAACTAACGTTTCCACATGAAATATCCTTAAAACTGACTGTTTTTAAAATTAAAACAAACCCATAACTTTTAATACACAGTGCAATAAATTTTGTTTATATCTATTTTAAAAATTACTAACACTATAGAAATAAATAAGAAAATATTTTGTTTTGTTAATAATCACGTCTTGTTTAAATTATAATCAGACTCTATAGTTTCCCATTATTATTTTTTGATTGAAAACTCAGATTTTAATGCAACATTTCATGGAAAACTCTATTTTTTAAATTCCATTAGCAAAGTTCAATGTTTAATTATTATTTTTAAATCTTTAAAAAACATATTATATGGATTACCTTAGAAAAAATATGTACAATTTTGCATTATTTGTCTATATATTATCTCTAACACTTTGAGCATACAAATATTTTTTTCCAAAAATTAAAAACATCCGAATTGAAAATGATGTAAAAAATAATTGCAATTGTCCTTTTGTAGGTAATGTGTTTTTGGTGATAATTTTTCATTAATAATGTAAATCTCCCCATTTTTCATTTTATTTCAGAATCACTTATATCAAATTACATTTCTTTTTTAATCAAAACACAGTATGCACCTTTTAACAACATCATGTATCATTGAATATATATTGTTTATGAATTTTTTTCAACCACATCTAATAATATGATTTTAGTGGAAAAATACATAATAGCGTTAGGAAAACATTACAACATCCCCCAAAAACAACATAACAAATAATTCTTTAAAATGATTTATAAAAATTATCTTTACGTGCATCTTGAAACTTTATAATAAATTATTTCCAAAAAGGAACAGTTATTCTATCTTTTTAGAAATAAAATTATAAAAAATTATTTTTCATAAAATATATATCAATTTATAGAACTCATGAAAACACTAAATTCAATATCCTTATTTTATTTATTATAAATAATTATTAATAACCTCTAAAAATCACACAAACATTTTCACCATTCAAATTTTTTTTCATCTATCAATGATTAATAAATGCCCTCATTTTTTAATATATCGTTTCATAGATAGACACTATTGGATAATGTATTGGTTTTGAAATAATTAAATCCCTCAATGAAAAGAAATATTTTTACAATATTAGGAAAAAATCTCCAATACTAATTCAGGGTAAAAAATTTCACTCTTTGAGACATGAATAATGATTTTACTCTCCAATTATATGATAGAAACAACTTTATATTCCAAACAAATGGTATGTAAAACCTTATTAAATTGTTTTTATGATTTATCCCCTTTTATCAAAATAATTCATAACATATTGGGGGGACATACTTTAGAAAATTAAAAATCATTTAGTTACATCTATAAAAAATGTTTTTATCATCAGTTCCTCTAATATATACATTGGAATGAATTTTTTGAGACAATGTAAATTTTATATTTTATATAAATATATAAATTCATCACACCTCAACCAATAACTTTCTATCATTCAATTTTATACTTTATATCAATTTATATTGGTCTTGGTTTTTTATCAATGTTTTAGGAGTGATTACTGGCACTTTGGTTACCACAATAAATCACCCATTATCTAACAACATTGAATATCATGTAATCCACATGATAATTCATCCATATAATTTTCATATAAACATGGGTTGTGGTAACATATTTTTAATATTAATACACAATGAAACTGAATGTTGTTTCTTACTATACTAACTCACACAATATTATCTCCTAAAAAATACTATGTTTTATATAGCCTAGCAATATTCAGACCAATAAGTATATGTATATGAATGAAAATTTGTATGAAAAAATATTTTATAAAGTATCCAATGAGAAGGTATACCTATACGATATAACATGATTATTTTTCATTCCAAAATATGTGATCATTTAGGATCAGTATGAAATATTACACACAATATAACAACATACACATTGTAAAAGCTTAAGGTTATATTGTCACGACCCCCTTCCATCAAAGATGCCCCTCCTGAGCTGGAAATGGTGAAAGGGAGATAATGACCCACGAGTCCCGCCTCCAGTAGGCCCCGGGTTGGCGACTAGCACCAAGGGTATGAGTTTTCACAAATATGGGAGGCATTACCCTTTTTATTATTTTTGATCGGGAAATAGGACAAGTCAACCACCAAAAAGGGGAAAGAACAAGTGTATATAAATAAACCCAAACCAAGCCCACATGCATGTTTAAACAATTTTTTATAACAAGGTACAAGTACAAGGAAGCTCAAAAGTACAATGCCAATGAAAACAGGAGAACAACAACTGCAACAACTCCAACTGCCCGACTAGTAGGGTCCTGCACGGTCCTGGTAGTCCTCCTGGAATCCGGAAAGTAAACGTAGGGTGAGCATACAAGTATACTCAGTAGGGAAACCTAATGCTCTCGTGCACAAGTGGGGATACACCCTAAGGTCCCGTGAGAAAACATAAGAACCAGAAACTAACAAGCAAAAACTATCCACCCAGCCTCACTGGTCACACTCACCATGTAACACAAAAAAGTTTAGTATATATATATAGAACAAAAGTATTGGGTACCCCGCACCGTTTCCCACTTAATTAGATGCTGCTCTTCCTAACGGCAAACGTCCTGACGCTACCACACTCTTCCCGCCCGCACACACCTGGGCCAAACCACGCATCCTGCCCGCACACACCTGGGCCTCACAACAATACATCTCGCCCGCACACACCTGGGCCACAACCACTAACCCGCCCGCAGACACCTGGGCCTCATCCCGAAGGTTCTTGGGAACAGTAAGCCTGCCCGAAGATTCTTGGGCTAAAGGTCGGCTCAAGCCATCACAGCCTCTGAGACCTACACGAAGAGTCTTGGGTGTAAGTTTACCTCAAGCCATCATAGCCTATGGAAGAAGGAGCAGGAAGGAGCTAGTAACTAAGGGGGAACACCCTCTCCCATAAAATGGGAGTGTTCGGCACTAGGTGCTTGACATGGGTGTGGTGCGACAAAACACAAAGATACAATAATATATATACATATACCAAACACACATCCCAACCTATGGCTTCTTAAAAAGAGAAACTGAGCATGTGCCTCGACACTCCTACCACGAAGCATGCATCAACAACCAAACAGTCATCCCCCAGCCCCATTTAGGTTTTCATGTTTCATGCAATGGTTTAACAAATTATTACTACTGGGCAACTAACATCAAGACAAAACCTTTCACAAACATATCCCTGCCATCCACAACCAAGGTTAGGTAAAACGCAAGCAACCACATGCCATTTCATTTACAAGAGTTTATCACAACCATACAACATTCCATCATTAATTTATTTCAAAGTTCCACACATCAAACCCTTTCCACACACAAAACATTTCCGCATTTGAAAACACCTTTTACTTCAAAACACATTTCATAATCAAAACACTTTTCATAAATAAAGGCATTTTCCACAACCAACCACTTCCCATTTCAACCCCAGCGTTTACAAAACATTTCCCACAAAACAACCAAACCACCAACATGTTCATTATTCCAACTTTGTTCAACCGGGGTGATCACACAAGGTTTTCATTCTCATTTAATCAGCCAGTCTTTACGTGCTTATCCATTTTCCATGTTTTAACAAAACCAACCACAAACAATTCAGATATCAATTGCGCACGCAATGGCCACCAACGACCTTGGTTTTCAGTAGGCAAAGGCCTTTAAATCCAAAAATCACAATCAGAAGATAAAGAAACTGGAAGGCAATAGAAACAGCACAAAACCCCAAACCCTTCTTTATCCATTTATTATCTTTATTTAATGTTCAACTGCATCCCATGGAACAAAAGGAAAAATATACCACCCCGCATGATGCACCAAATAGAGAGACGAAGGTAAACCCCTACCTCAAAAGGTCCCGATCACGTCGCTTCCGACGACGTCCTTCGGTGTCCTCCGCCTTCGCCAAACCTGACAAATGCCTCCTAGGATGGAAGCTAGAGAAGGAAGGCCGGTAGGAAAGGTGACAAGTCTAGGCTTAGAAGCTTCGTCTTGTCGCTATGATTTTGTGGCCGCTGACGGATCGTAATTCAGAGCTCGGACATAGAAGTTAGAGGAGGAAGACTTCTTGATCATCCAAGAGTGTCGTTGTGCGAAGAAGAAGCGATTGGTCTGGAAATAATCCGCGACCCTTTCTTATATAGGCAACGAATAGGTAAAACAGTATGCAGCGTGTATTGATGAGTACACGGTGTGACCGTACACCCGTTACGCATTTTGACTGGTCAACACAAGACACGTCACGCAGTTTCCACGCGTTTTAAAAAAAATAATGATAATTCTATCAATATGTGGTGTTTCGTTGACCTGAGGCATTAGTCATAAAATTAGCTCATTAATGGACTTAAAATGACCGTCATAATTTCAGGGTTACGCTGTCGCTAACGGATCGTCAATCTGATACCGTATAAGGGAGATACGTTGGATACAAGATCCCGTAATAATATCAATATTAAATCTATTAATTCATGAGCGTTTCGGGTACCCAATCCGAAACCCCGAAAAAGACATCCAATATTGGACTCATAATTTTCGTCTCATAGTCAGGGTCGCACTGCCACTGACGGTTCGTGAAACCGAGGTCGCATGAAGAAGTTACGGACAAAAAAGTGTTTTATCAACAAAATTAATAATAACAATATTTTATTATTATTATTAATCAATTATTTATTTATTTTTCATAACTCCAAAAGCAATCACGTTTTGGAGTCTTCATGGGCGCTATAATTAAGCACCAAATCCTCCTTTTTCATTTATTTGTCTTTTAATTTTATTTCTCTTATTATTATTTTTTTGTTTCTCTCTCCAATCTATTTTTTTTCATTCATGATTCACTCCCACCACCAAAAGTGGCGCCTCCCATTTCTTTTACTCCATGTGGAACGCCCCAAACTCCATTCTCACTTCAACTTTATTATTTAATAAAATTAATAAAAATAACACCCATAATTAAAGTACTAATTTAATCCCATTAAATTAGTTTACCATGGTTATTAAGTTAAAACCATTCCATTTAATTAAATTCAAATAATATAATTTACTAACCAAAAATTAAACCCATTTAATTTAATTTACCAATCACACACATATTTCTGTCACCTTTATCATTATTATTTAATTCAATAGTAATAAATCCTCTTTCAATTTCATCAACGGGTCCCCATCATTAACATTAATAATTATTATTATTATTGACGCCCATTATTTTCATATAATTACTCCATATATCCCATAAAATTATATTCATTCATGGTTGGGAACCCCATTCACTTGCCTCTTCATGTTATTATTATTATAACAAATTATTATATAATAATACCCTTTTAATGTTATTAACACAATTCCAACTGTAATTGTGGAGAACCGCACAACGCCTCCTGTACAAGGTCACACCCATGCACCCCATGCATTTCATTCCTTTATAATTTATTACATGAGCCTCATTTATTGTAATTTATTCCTTTATAACTTATTCCATGCACCTCCCATCATTTTATTAAATATATTCGATTTTATTTGTTATATTTTACAATGATTAAATTAAAACCATTTTATCTAATTAACACCAAATACTTTCATGCCACCATTATCAATTATTATTATAAAAATTATTATTTCAACACGTGTCGTGTTTGACCACATCAAAATTTTTTTACAAAGAAATGGACCTGAGAGGTCCGGGCCATTACATATATGATAGAAAAATTCCCATAATGCTTCATCAATATTTATAAGTTATAAATTTAACAGCATTATCCTTAATTGTTTTCATGAATTCATAAATAACTAAATAATTTTATTTGGATTCTTCCCTGAATTTTTTTTAACAATTTTAATGCATGATTTTATTTTTTAATAAATATTTATCCATTACTATATTTCAAATTAATTCATAGAATTAATGATATCTCTATGAGTATTGGATGCTCAAAATTATTCAGCATTTCTTAAAGAAAATTACAATCATTTTCATCTTTCCATAAAAAATATATCATCAACATAATAAAAATCAATAAATGTAAATGATATTAAATCTTTTAAATAAAAGAGGGTTTGAACATATCCATTATGAAAAATCCATTTTTTCATGAATCGATCAAGGTCAAGGTAGTAGGAATTTGGTGATTCTATAAACCCATATAATCCTCTAATCAACATATAATCCTTCTTCAATCCTAAAAATGTTATAATTACTATGGTTTATAAATGTAGACGTCTTCCCCAAAATCTTACATCATGAAATATAACATCATATCCTTAAGATAATTTTTTTCAAAACAATGTGAAGAATCTTCTGAGGATATTCATATAGTATCAAATAATGAAATGGGGAAGGAATTTTATTCATAATCTACAAATTATTCCCTTGATTATAATTATCATTCCTATTACACAATATCTATTGAAAACATTCCATATTCATTCACAATTTTTTTATAAAACAACTATTTTCTCGTAATATTGTTTCATTTTCTATGTGGAACAAGTTCTCATTTTTCATTCTTCTAAATAAGATCTAACTATTCATTCATTGCACCAACACACACTTTCAGTTCAACAGCCTTTATAACAGATTCTAGTTTATCGTTCCATATAATTTATTTATGATATTTTAATGTAAACATTAATTTATTTTGATGTGGATATTTTTAATTTGAAAAAATGCTATCAGATTCAAGATATTTCTATAAAGTTAAAAATTTCATTTATTTTCATCCATTTTAACATTAATCAAAACATAATTCTTATAAATATTCATTTAACAGTTTTTTCTCAAATTCATATATACTCTTACACCTCTCATTGGAAGACTTCAATTATATTCAAATAAATTTTCACTAACCATTGATAAGGATTTTGTGTTGTCAATAAAATTTAAAAAATATTATTCCACCATGATTTTTAAATCTTTATCCTAAAATGTATAACATCACTAATAGGGTGAATATTCATCAATAATTCTTTCATTGTTATTTTCATCAAATATTACATGATACATATTTTTAATCAGTAGTATGAATGGACTTCCAAAAATGATTAAGTCATTCTATAATTGTTATTTGTGTAAAACATTTATTTGTATGTCATTATGGAATCATTCTACAATAAACCACTATTTATTACTTATAAAATAGTACTAATATTTTCACTCTTGAAGATAATTTATTTTTATACTCACACATCATACTTCATCCCATTAAAACCAAACATATTTTTTACCATTCAACTTCAAAATTTTAATGAGGGGTTTATAAAAAACTATATTGATATCTAATTCAATGCTTCATTATAAAAAATTTGAAAATATTGAATCTGTACTCCATTCCATTTTCAATTACTATACCTAATATGTAAATACTAATTTATCTTTCAACATCACTTCTAAATAATTTGAACATTTATATATCCTCTGATGTATACATAATAATCACTATGTTGGCTATCTGACTAAAATCACTAATAACAATGATAATAAATAAAATAATTTTTTGATTTATGACTCATCAACCAAAAAATAACCTAGTATATAACTAAAATATCACCTGTTCATTTAAGATCTATGTTCATTGAAATTTTAGCATTAATAATTATATTGTAAAATTTTTACATGTATATATATCATTTCATTTATGTATTGGTATATTTCTTACAACATCTACATTTAAATTTTCTTTCATAATTTTCTTCCCCTAATTCAACAGTAATAAAAGTCTAAAATCATTTTCAAATTTAACACTCTTATAAGAAGAGTTTCGATTTTTCTAACCTAAATTAAATTTCTAATAGTTATCTCTCTGATTTGGCATATCATTTTCCACAACTTATTCTATAGATTAGGACTTAGCAGTTTTTTTCCCCAACAACATCCTAGCATGTAGGCTCCTTGAACATCTTCACATAAATGGAATCATAGGGAGCCATTCAGATTCTCACATAGATACTTTTGTTCTATAAGAACATGACCAGAAGAAGAAGTTGAACCTATCCTCTTCTAATGTCCATTGAGCATGATCAAAATAATTCCTCATGTGTATATATAGTTCTCTCAGATTGGCCATCAATTTGAGGATGCTTATTCATGATAAAGCTCAACTATGTATTCAAATACTAAAAGAGGATCTTTCAAAACATATAGATGAATATTTGATATTGATCAGATACAATAAATAGTGGTACTCTCTACAGTGTGACTAGTCCCCTGATGTATATCCATGCATGTAAATATAGTGATAATACCTCTCATATCTCAGTTAATTGTATAGTCTCTATTGGATGATACCCCATAAACCATATAACATTTCTCTCTCTTGATGTCTTTGGATGATTATTGAAAATGTCAATGGAGATGTTTTACCATTTCCATTTAGGTGTTGGTAATGGTTTCTTCATCCCCTTAAATTGCTTCCTTTACACATTCACATGATAAATAGAAGAAATATTTATGTATATACTTTGAAATAATAATTCATATTGTACAAAAAATAGTGTTATCGAAATAGGGATACATGTTTTTGCCTCGTTGGTTTTTAGAAAAGGGTGATTTTAGTGGATCATCCAACAACTCTTTTAATTTAGGATTTTATGGTAAAAATAGTTTTGAACCAAATCGCACAACCCCTTCATCATGTACAATGTAAATTGAGGATTTACCAATCCTTATATCTTCCACTATCATCTGAATTCCCCCATAAGTTCATTGAGCATACATTAATCTCTATAAACGATATTATTGTGAAATTATTTTTTAAGGGATTGATTATGTCCCTTATTTAATGATTACCATGTCTATCCATTCTATATCTATGAATATTGGATCGCTCTGAATTCTAATGAATGAAAATTTTTATAGAACCTTTCTACTTGGAAAACCTGCCCCTTTATTCTATTTTACAAGATTGTAGTTGATTTGGAATCTATAGTAACTGATCAGCTCTAAACATCTTAGTAATCACATATTCTTCTCTTTATGTGTGAGTATATACATGTGTGTATTGTGCTCCATATATTTAACACATATCTAGAATGATATAATTTAAAAAAAATATATAACTATATCCAACTCCAGATCAATTGTGGGTTGTTTGGTTCCTCACCATTAAACAAACATTAATCATATGTAATGGGTTTTTCATTTTTCATCAACAAACATATCATTCCCTTCTTCAAAGAGTCTCTGAATACCATCAAGTGATATCTTTTGTGGGTTGTTTGGGCATATACACCATGATAATTCTCATATCCAGCTCTATGAAGTTTTTGATGCATCCATCATTTCATGAAAACTTTACAAACATAAATGTTTGTTTGGTGAGAGGGTTTCACAATCATGAGAAATTTATCATGAATCAGAGATAATAACCAGCTAACCCAAGGAAACTATGGATATTTTTAAGATATTATGGCCTCATCAACCATTCAATTTCATCATTATTTAAATGAACTAAATATTTCTCATTTCGTTCGATAATATACTCCCAAAAAGAAACTTTCTTCCACCAAAACTCACAAGTCATATACTTTGTATAAAGTTTCTCCTTTTTGTAGTTCATTTACGCATTATTCTAATTATCAAAATTATTCTCTGTAAATTTGAATTATTTTGGAATATTATATATAAAGGAACCCAATAAATTTCATAGATAAACTCTGAGGACAATATTTTTCATGTCCATTGACATTGTAGGAGCATTGGTGAGTCTGAATGGAATTACTATGAATTTTTAATACATGTACAGTATAAAAAAATCATTATTGGGAATATCATCCTTTAAAATAACATGGAAATTTAAAAAAAATGACCCACCATTGAAAATTATTAAGCTTTACATACCTAATATAACATGTAATCAATCAGAGGGAGGTGACACTTGTTCATTATGGTGATCTTATTGATCTCATTATAATCAATGAAAAGGAGAATGTACATATTCTTATTCTTGAGGAATAGGACTGGTTCACCCGATGGTAAAAAGCACGGGAATATTGAATAATTATCCATATTCTAATTTAGTAGTTTATTCATCTCCTCATGTTCCTAAACAAGCATTCTATGCTGTTTCTCAAATAATATTAATCCCATATGTATATTATTGATTTAAAATTTAACATCTCTCATAGGAGGAAGACCAACAAATTCCACAGGAAACACATTAGTGTATTCCCTCACAATGGGAATGTCTTAAAGTATTTTTATTTCATTATAGTAATCCATTTTTTATATATTGTTTATCATAAGGAAATAATATATGTTCTTGAGAGGAATTTTCTAAAAAATATTCATATGTATACCAACATTTGTAAAATAATATAAATATGATTTACATTATGGAGAGTGATTTCCTCCTCATTGAAAATTAAGATGGACTATACAGGGAACATCAATCTATTCACAAAAATCTAACAAAGGGAGTATGATATGGATTGTTGGTAAATTAATCCCACAAAAATCGAATTGGAGGATTGATATACATGGGATGAAATAATTTCAATATTTATTATTTTCACCAGCATCTCTACTTCTGTCCTTCTTGGTGGTGTTTGAAATGTTTATCTATTTGTTTCTATTATAATGGTCTACGTAGAAGAAGAATTGAAATGTATATTCACTATAATTGAATTAATAACTATTGCACATTCCACTATATTGTTTTCAGGATTCACATCCATTGTATTGATGGAAAAATCCCTCCATTCCTTCATTGGAGGTTTTTGAATGTCTTAAAAAACCCTTAACATAATGTATTGTTTTTCAAAGGTCCCTAGTCCATTGTTGTTTTATCAATGATGAACACATTGAGAGGTGAACAAATAATTCTTTTATACTATCACAGTCGAGGGTTTCTCTTGTCAGTAATCACTAGCTTTGTAACCTTCTTTCTCGCACATGAAGCATTTCTATATCCACTTCCACAAATTTCCTAGGTAATTATTTGTACACCTTTGGAAAGGTGGATGCTAAAATTTCATGGAACCATCAGATATCTCTATAAGAATTATATAATTGACATCCAATTTCAACTTCTCATCCTCATGATACACATGATATTCTATCATCAACATTTCATATTTTAAGGAACATCACAAAATTTTCACATAGATATCAATGTCATAGATAACCAAGGATTTCTATAGGCTAGGTTTTATCCCACCAAAAAAGTTGTCAACACTGAATTCGGGGGTAAGGATAAAGACCAAGGCATACCGTGCATGTCGTATGAAGTTTTACTCAAACACCATTATAGACTTATAATATGTTTTATGGATGGAAAGGAAATTCTATTTAATTTGTAGACTAAGTGTGAGATTAAAATATTTATCAAAATCCAATATCCCAAAATCCATCCACACCATTTATTTGATCTATTTATTTGGCATTGTGTTTTCAATAATTTTACATCATTGGTCATATTCACCTTCAAAACGATATTAAAAAAAGAAACAGCCCTTATTGGGATCATTGAAGGATAGTGAATATATTATCAACGTAGATGATCCATTGTTATGTGTTTATAGGATTAGATAATCCATTGAATGTTGGAGGCCTTTGACATATGAATCTCTCAATTGTTTTTTGTTCTCCTATAAAGGGATTTGGACCATCTTCTTAATCTAGGATTCTATTTAGTACATGATTTAACTATGAATGTATCATCATTAAGTTTGTGATTATTACTCTCATCAGTTTCTTCATCTCATTTGGGTAGTGATCACATTAATCTTTTCATTGATTTTTACATGATTTCTCTTATTTCTATCAATTACCATGAATAAAAGGAAAATTATTTATGAGTTTATTTAACATTAAAACAAATAAATGAAAATGTATTAACATTAAATGGATAACTTATAACTTACATGTATTTCGTTTACATGTGTAATTATTGGATTTAGTATTTGTTATCCATGATATAATTTCTATCATATACCCATATGTTTTTTACTCCTTTAATAATTGTTTTTTATGATAATATCAATTACCAATGAATGTAACTAGGGAGATTTAAACCATGTGTCTATAAGTCATGTTGTCATGTACAAGGTCTCCCCGAGTTGGGCCTGGTTGACCTTGTTGGATTTGTTACTCATAAGTACCTCTATGCTAGAACAACGTCCACATAAAGTATTTAGGTAGGGATGCATTTTCATATTAAGAAAACTAATCTATAATAACAAAAATGTTTGGATATTTTCTTATAATTAGTATTATCTGTATGTCATTCAATAGAGTTTTCAAATCATAAATATAGAAATTATTAAACATTTTCTCTAATAACAACAATAACAACACTTATCTGAATGGAACACTAATAAATAATTTAATTAAATAGTATTACACCTAACATAACATGATTTTTCGATAAGTCAATTGAATTTATAAATTATGTACATTTAATTACAACTATAAACAGGAATTAATACATTATTAATGAAAATTTCTTTCATATGATCACACTTAAAACTACATGAGATAACCAGAATAAATACGTAAGAATGGGGTGTGGCATAATGTACCGTACGAGAATAAAAATGGAATAAGGTTCAACATGTTATAAAATAATGATATCATGGGTCACAGATAGATTAGGAATCATAATCATGAATTATAAGACATGATATATCGTGATTACATAAAAGCAACATGGGAATGTTGAAACAACATAAAAAATGCATCGTTGGACAAGGATAACTAAAAAAACATCAAAATGGAAAAATCCCCATAATTTAGAGTGATTCACTCCATGTTCTATCATGATGTATCAAGATATTAAACATTACACAATTTATTAACGTACAATATATTTTATGGTGCACCTGTCACTTTTAGATCATTCCCATGCTTAAGTGTGCATAATAGATCACAAAACATGGAATCATTCATCATATAATGTTATTTCCCAAAAAATTAGTTACAAATAAATAATCTTTAATATACAATTAAAATTTATATTTGAGTAAAAAATAACACCATTTATATAAAATGTGTATGGTCTTCTCAGCATAATTGGTTTGCCAAGAAAAATCGATTTGAAAATTTTGCATGATAAAGATTATACTTAAAAGGTCATAAAATGGTTTGGTGAGAGAAAAACGGGTATCATATCATTTTAAAGTTAATTGGAGAGTAAAGGGACATGTAATTATATTTATAAAAATTTATAATTATAAAAAATAAGTAATGTGATAATTAATAATCTAGATAATTTGAGAAAATAAAATATGCTTACAAATTTTGAACATGGTAACTTATGTACATGAGAGGGATTAATGAGAGTTAAATGGGTATCACATACATTATAAATATTAATTTAGTTTTGGGAGATGTGAGAAATAATATCTAATCAAATTTAATTTAAAATATATCGGAATAAAAGGATAAATAAATTTTTGAAAATGATGAGAATGGGAAGAAACCTTACCTATGTGTATGCTTCCAAAACCACAGAAAGGGGTTTCATGAATGATTCCTACATCTTGGGAGTATTATAGAGATATTATAAAACAATATAGAACATATATTGGGATATTTAGTGAAATAAGTGGGATTTTTGGTGGGTTTATATAGAATATTAGAGGGAATTCATTAATATTAAGATTTTGTACTCTACAGAATAAAATATTCAAAGCAACAAACCATACCATGGTAATTGAAAATAGATTTTTGAATTGTGGGGAGGGTGAAATTATTTTATTAGTTAAATTTCTGAAAATATCTTAATATTACAATTTCTTTTGTGGAAGTGAGTCAATCTTTTATTGAAATGAAATTAAAATAAAAAAATATATATTATATTTTAGGGGATTCATAATGAAATTATAAAATTAATAAAGTAGACATAAAATTACATTATTTTAAGGTGAAAACATATATTTTTATGAGGATAAACATTGTAGTATTTATTAAATCATTTTTCATTCATTATGATGTTAAAAAACAGATCGTATATCCATATGGTATTTATTTTTTAAGAAAAAAATCACATGCCTCCAAAAATTATTTTAAATTCACCATTATTTAATATAAGTGATCAGATTTAAAAGAATAATATTTATTTAATCTATATAATTTCATAAATTTTTTCATTTTCAATGATTAACTAAGATTCGATTTTTATTTGAAAAATGGTGGGTATTTGGGAATAACAGTTTTTGAACCTTAATAAACAGTACATTTAAAATCTAAAAAAATTATGAGCATTTATAATTAATAAAAATTATTTAATATTAATTTATTTTTAAAAATAATTATTTAATAAATTATTAATTAATCAAATTAGACCCCTCATTTGAATTGGAATATTCCCCAAAACTATAATTTGGGTTTAATTGAATGAAAATCATAATCATTTATAATGTTACAATAAATAATGAATATAAATTCCATATTCAATAAAATATTAATATTCATATTATTAAGGACATGATAAAAATCCCCTTATTGAACAACCATATTCCATAAGAGTAAGGTGCGTGATAGTGATACTTGGATGTGGTCATTCAGTGAACATGGTTTGGGCTGAGATCTCGAGGTGCTTGATCTTCTCCCGTATACACTATTTTCCATTCTAGTGTTGTTGGTTCTAAAATTTGGAATTTCATAAGGGAAAATACTATAGATGTAATGACCCTTAAAATAACTAATAAATGGGAATAAAATGGCATTATTCTAAAAATGTTTTCCATCTCTACCATTGTTTGATTCAATAGTATGCATCAATGCCCAATTTTTATACTAATCCTATGATCATAATTTAACGATTATATCATCAATGGTAATGATTCTTAATATCATTTTGAATACGATTGGATATTGAAATAAATACGCACATGTGTTTTCTATAACCATATTATATAAGAATAAATTAAATCAAAAGGTATTTTTCTTTATAATAGAATGGGTCATTATAGTTTACATGAAAAAAACCACATGCATGAATTCATTTATAAAGAAAAAACACATATAAGAGAAATTTGCAGTGATTCGTGGTGCGAGAAAAACCTGAAGAGTAACAAAAACTATATTAATTTCATCTACAATATCTATGACAACTAACATAATGAAATATATGAATCCCTTTACAACATGAATGTAAAATTTGATGTACCATGAATGAAATCAACAAAATGGACCAACACCTAGAAAACATGACCATGTGCTCTTAAAAAATAAAATATGCGTTGGAATGATAAAGCAATAAGTTAAGAAATTGTATTTTGGAAAATTCATTTAATGATCCTATGAATCAAACATTAATCTATTGAGATTATGTTAAGTGAATTAAATTAATGATGATCCATGTAGGATAAAGAACATCTCACGAGGGAGAAAATTGGTATTATATCCACTATAATGGAAATTTGATATTGGGGTGAGGATTTAATTTATTTAATTGAAAAATTATAAATTAATATCCAACACTATGTTGAATGGTTTTTCTGGTAAGATTGAATAAACCATGATCCAAAAATAAACCAGGATTTTCCTAAGGAGGGACCGAGTATGGGCTCGGTAAAGAGTTTATATAACTATGCCCATGCTATGTGGAAATTCATTATTACTAATCCTGGAATTCCCACATGGATTGGGGTCATCGATCATATGGTTTCATATAGTCGTAAAAACCCCTAACTATGCCAAAGCTATGTGAAATTCCATTATCACCTATCATGGTTCTCCATGAAGAAACAAAACATCCTAGATATATATCATCCCTAGATCATCTACTAAAAAGGTCACATTAAAGGAATGAAATGTTATAAATTTGTCAAATGGACAATTACACCACAAAAATTATAATTTCTATTAGGTGACCTATGAAAAGTATCCAGGAAGTCCATGGAAACATCATCTCATTTAGAATCAATAATGGAAACCGGATATGAAATTCATGTTAGTCACCAATTTTACATTTTAACATACTGATAGGATGATCACTATGTGATAAATCCATCAATGTTATATTTCATACAAGGAAACCAATACTAATGTTGGATTTCCCAATACATCATGGTGACACCTAGATGTACTAATGAAACCGAGGCACAAAATTTCTATATATGCTACCCAATGATTTTCATGAAAACCCAAAAAACAATCAAAATTGCATAATGTCTCATATTCCCCAAAGGTCCAACAATAATATTATTCTTCATCTAACATACATTCCCAACACTCTATTATTTCATGATTTGAGATTTACCGCATTCTCACCCATTTTATATTTGTATAGGCCACTTCTAATGTTGTGAGGATATTCTATCCATGATCACAGTTAATCACAACAAAAATATCTAAAAACATGTCACTAAGACACCACCCAATAATAGCATATAGAATAGCATGAATATTTCCTTATATATTCAAACCATCAGATACATCATTTCACATTCCATTCACGTAGAAAATCTCAAAATCAAATGATTTATGGTACAAAACCCATATATTTTTTCCGATATAGAGATCAATCAATGTAATATTTATTTAGGGATTTTGTGATCAATGAAAAAATAAATTCCCTCCATGTAAATAATGTATCCAACAGATTAGGTCATGAACCAATATATCTTCCTTGAAGTCATTCATCAATTAATTCCTCTTAATATGCCTCAATTGACAAAAACCATAAACTAAGACTCATTAATCATCCATATGAACTAATCCAATCCTGATACCTTATAAATCATAGAAAATAATATATATTCATTGCAAATATAGAAGAATCGTAATTGGTGATGGATTAAATCATCTATTAAACTAAGGATGTTTTACTTCATAATAATTCGTTATTACAAATATCACACCCTTCATAGTCAAACTATTAAGAGGTGTTTATAGTCTTGAGAAAATAAGGATAAAGCATCTATATTCTATTTTTCTCCCAATGAAACTCCATATATCAATGATTTTCAACGTATGATATGAGGAAACTATACCTCACATCTTTTTGAGATATACTAATAGTATTTTCATTGAGAGGATATGACCCAGGATGTGGACTGTGTCAATATAAACATGGAATTTTCAATGATTATCATAATATTTCTACTATGTTAGTGTATTCAACAATATTCGAATATAGTTAAATGATAATTTTGTTATTTTTAAACAAATAATATGTCGTACAAAAAGACTACCAAGAATGAACCCTTATAACAGTGGAATAAAAAATTCCTCAAAACCAAAAATACTACTAGAATGTTTGTGGGACCGAGTAACTATATGAGGTATTGGTAGAGAATATACCTACTCAAGAAAGTTTTATGAGGAATGACTGAAGATAAGACTCTTGCATGATGATAACATAATAACTAATTAATAATTGAAAACACCTTCACTCCACAAAGTTGATCAAATTGGTAAGCAATTTAACTAAATTGATATTACTTAATTACCATTTGCTGGTTTAGATATTGGATGTCTACACAATTATTATGGGTTATATCAACCTTTTTAGAAAAAAAGGACATATGAACCCCTTGGTGAGGTTCTAGGTTGAATAAATCATTTAGAAGTAAAGACTTCTAGATAATTATTATACACTTTAGTATTCAATGGTTTCATCCTATGGGGATGAATATACTCTATTGAATATTCATGGAGTAACTTAATAGTAAATAGTTCATCTCTTAAAAGTGGTAGACATGAAATGTGTACATGGAAGAAATCTGTAAAATGATCTAATACTTGAGGTAAATAGAGAATTCTGACACATTATAACACTATAATAGAATATGAATATGTGTTGTCACTCTTACCATCCCCTAATGCTCAGGCCCATATCATGTTTCATCAACAACTCATTAACTCTTATTCAAATGTATACCACCCTTTTGTGATGTAAACATTAGTATCCGGAGAAAACATTCAACTGGGGTTCAATTTGAAAGGTACCAATCCATTTCAATAATGGTTTTGAGTGATTTCATTTGTAGGATAAAAAGATACCACTCAAATTGATATTTTTATATCTCCAAATGAAAATTCACATACAGATGTCTACTCTCTGATTGGATTACCAATGGGGTATCAAGTGAAATATTTCCACTGTTATACTCTATCATGAGGCCTAGAATCTACATTATATTCAAGGATATAAACATTTTGTGTGAACCAATATAAACAAAATACTAAAATGATCTAGAGGATACTAGTTTAGTATCTAAAACAATATATGGATAGACACCCACCTCCTCTGGAATAGGATGTGATACATGTAACTACCCTATATTATGACCTTGATTCACATCCTGACATCCTTGATTATGATCAATCTGATGCTGCTGAAATTCTTGAGTCTGAATATGTTTTACTTGACCACAAGATTAGTTTCAGTTTCTAGGGGTATTCCAACTTCATTTCTAGAATTATACTACTGGCGCTACTCTAGAATGTGGCATTTGTATAGATCCAAGCGCATAAAGAATTTATTGGAGTATAGAATAGAATAATTGGATTAACCCCAACCTACCACTTCTAAAGAAATAAACTAGTTCTTGAATACACTATTATTTGTGTGTTTCGACATCCTACAGTAGTGTCATGTGAGGAAAATTTCAGTTTAAACCATCTGAATATTGTTACCCCAATGAACAACATCCATGAAATTGTTTCACCCACTATAAGAATCAATGGGATGTCTAGGTGATGAAATACTCTAGTTCCCACCACCAGTTTCTGTAAAGGTTCTCATTGTATGGAATACATGGCTAAATATATCAAAAATAATACTCATCCAATTTTCACGAACCTATGATAATATTTCATATAGAAAACAATCCAAAACATGAAGGGAATATACAAGATCATCACCTGATAGAGCTCATGTGAACTATTTCTTCCCAATAAATAGAGTATAAAACTCAATGATAGAAATGTATCCCCTATTCAGGTTAATAAACTCAATAAATTAATTATCTCTAAATATATATAGGTAAATTTATTTTTAGAATATTGACTGTAATATCATCTAGATCATATCTTTATGTTGTTATGCCTTGGAAATAACATCCCTCTATTGCAAGGAAGAACAATGTCAAATAGAGGCATTATGATTGACCCTCCACTCTAGAGGCATCTTCAAATGTGTGAAAATAAATTCCTAGAATTAGTCAAGGAATATTTAGAGTTTTTCTGCAATATAATGAAAATCTGAGAGGATTATACTTTTGGAACTACTCAGTGACCTCTACCATAGTTCAAGATGGTTGAGAAACTCATTCCATATACATAATTATAATGAAAAATAACCCTCATAACATGTTCGTAGTTATCATATCAGGAATAAATGGTTGCTCCATATGTGTAAATACAAGAGGTATCTATGTATTCTCAAGGACTACCACCTTTGGAGCATGTCATCACCTCCCCCAAGCATACAAATTGAGGGTTTCATGGTGGGATTATTATACAATTCTAAATGCACACCTCATAAGATTATTTTATAGTTGAATGATTATTTATATACAACTAGTATTAGTTCACAACCTTCCCATAGAAAATGAAACACCACTATAAATTCTACTACATCCTGATCTATGTGAGCTGGAAATACCATGATAGACAATATAAACATAAGAGAAACTCCAGACATCCCCTACTATGGTCGTGATCTGGTCTATCTCTCATATTAGACAATATAGGCTCATTTATATGATGTTTCAATTACATAGTATAAATTAATCTCCATTTAATTTCAAATTAACAACCCCATTTTGCAGTAAATGTTTCCAAATTGATTATTTAAATTTATACTTCTACAAATCGGTACATTAACATCACAATTAAAAATTCTTTTTAGATGATATAAAAACACTAATAATGTGATATATGTTAAAGGGTTGGATTTACTAGCACTCATAATTAGAAATAATTAATAAAGACTTTATATGTTCTACAAATATTGGTGATAAGGGGGAACTTCAACCATTCTTTTTTTGTGATGTTAAATACCTCCTTTATCATCTGTATTTTTAGCGCTCATAAAGTAGATTGTTAACAGTGCTATAAAAATTTATCATTATGGCTTCGATGATAAAGAGGAAACCTTATTTTATTCCCACACCACCATTTTATTAGCACTTCCCTCGCATCACATTAATCAGACACCCCCATTATCATCTCTATAGATAATCCTACCAACCCGGGCACACCTTCCTCCAATTAGTTTCGAACCTGAGACCTCAAGCTAAAACACGAAGGCCTTTTCCTCCCACCTATATTGATTTTGTTAAAATTTAATGACTTATATATATATTTATAGGTGTTCTGTTATATTTTATATCCATATATATATATATCATTTTATATTTGTTTATAAATATATATATATATCAATACATATATAGAATATGGTTTTATAGATGTGTGTATGTGTTTGTATTTGAATAAATATATATGTGTGTGTATGTCTATGTGTTTGTGTGAGTCTATAAATATATTTATACAAATTAATATTAATGTGCATATATTATATATTAACTATTATATACATATATTAGAATATATAGATTAATAGATTATTATTTGTCAATACAGACAGAAATATATATATATATATATATATATATATATTAATTATGTATTCATTAACTGTATATGTATATAATGATTCATACATTGTTATTTTATATAAAATATATATTATTTATTGATTTGATAATGCTTCTATATTGAGAAATATATTATATATATATATATATTTGCTTAAATATTTATTTATAAAATTAATTACTTTTATTTGTGAATATATAATAAAAATTTTATATATTGTAGTATATATAATTATAAATAATAGTAAAATAGAAAAATAAAAAAATCTAATATAATAATATCAATATGATTGTAATCTTAAGGAATAAATTCTCATCCAATTGAAAAAAGAAAAAAAGCCCCTCAAATGAGGGTGAAATTTCATCGAATGAGAAAAAATTGGGGCACACCAACTAAAATATTAGTTTAGAGGACTTAAAGCCTTATTTTTCATTGAATAAATTACAACAGTATCCTTAAATATCCTTGGTATATAGATAAATGCAATCTTCGATTTGATATGTTGTAAACCACCAAAAAAAGAAAACATTATTTGGTTGTTTTATGTTAATGTTAATTTTTCAACTAATCGAATATATTTAATTAATTTTTTTATCTTTTTATCATCAAATTGATAATATATGACTATTAAATGATAATAATTTGAAATTAATTTATTGAAAATATATATTTTTATAATTTATATTTCATTGTCACTAAATATTTTGTATTGTATGTGTAAATAGCTATTTATCCTTATCTAAAACATATTTTAAATATATATATTATATTATACTTATATTTTATTTTACTATTAGTTTTAAAAAAATTAATCATACCCATTATCAGTTCTAGTGAAAAATCCTTGATAAATTCCTCCACACCCTTATCTATCCCTTTTTACAAGCACTAATAAAGCCCACATGATTAGATATATTTTAGAATAACCCATAATGAGGACCCTTTAAAATATATTTTCTAGTACTATATATATCCCATTTAATAGTACCAAAAATAATTATCTTAATGACCCCCTATAACAACGATTTTCCTAGTACTGACAAAAGGGGTTATTTACAGCACCTTTAAATAACACTATTAAATGCGCAAAAATAGATAAACCCATTTTTTGTTTTATTTTCATTCACAATCATTGCGTTAATATATATATATATATATATATATATATATATATATATATATGTACAAAACTAGTACTTCCAAAACCAATAATATTATATAATTGTCTACATAATATTTTATGACCAACCAATACTGGAAAAAACTATTTAGATTAGTTTTGGAACATTAATTAATCCATTTATAATATCCCTACAAGAAAGGTCATCGCATTTTAAGGTATAATAATCAATGAATAATCTATACGGAGATAGAAAATTCAATCAAAAAAGTTGATGTGGCATGAATAAAATGGTATATTAGTCAGAAAGTGCTTATGCTGATGAATGAGATGACCGTTCATTTAATAATAAAGTTAAGAAATGGTAATTCCTAATATAAAAATACATATAAATATGAATAAAATAATAGAACATGTGTTTCACTGTTTGGTGAAGTCATATATACTATAATCGGTGAAAATTAAAACTGCAATATCCCAACCCATGTAATTTTGTTTTCCAAATATAATTTTTATCTACCCTCAGGAAAAGGCTTATAACAAAATTCCATTTCATTATAGTTTATTATCTAATACAATAATATAATTATAAAAGGAATAAAATATTCTTTGATACCAATTTGTAAAGTCCAGACCCAAGATCCATGTACCGTCTGCCCTAATCCAGTTGGCCCCATGGCCTCAAGCTTGTCTCCTCATATTCCAGAGGGTTTAGACTTGAATTAAGGGACTATGGTGTTAGAGTTGAGAGAATATAACATTGTATTAGAGTTTCATTGTGGGTATTTTAAATAAACAGTCTACTATAGAATTATAATATAACAAAATCCCATTGGCTTAGTCCGACACATTATGATCTAATGGAATGCTAATATACAAAAGGGAAAATGGGATACAATGGAATTTAATATACACTATTCCTTAAAAACTAAAAAATTCAAAAATTATACACATCTAACATCAAGATAATATGCTCTATCCTCTTCTCCCATTCCCAAATCTCTATGTAATATAAATCAAGAAAATACAGTTGGGTGGTTTCCCTAATCTATACATTCAGAATAGAATTCTACTCATGTGCCAATTATTGCCAAATTAGGGGGTGAGATAAACATAGAAGGCCACAACAAAATGACTATATAAATAATCCATCCAGACTAAACAATATAGTAGTGTTCAGATAAAATGAATAATAAAAAATATTGAATAAGAAGTACCACCCACATCAGGATCCATCAGGACACCTATTATACTTCTCCCACTACATTGTAGGTTTGAATATGCCTAATTTGAGTAATATATATATATATATATATAATAGTAAAATATTATATGCATGTATATTCAATATGTACTGGATAAAATAAGTTGGAATGTACAAGGGCGCTAGTTGTTAGCGAGGGTGCGTCGTAACTCAGGAGTTCTTGATTAGTAAAACTAGATATAGGCTCTAGCAGGTGTACAATCACTCAATCACAATATTAGTTATAGACATATTTCATGGCACTTGATATTTAATGGGTGATTAAACATGACTATCATCAAATATGTAAAAATAATGTACATTGTTCCCATATCCAAAATTAATGTATAATGGAGAAAAACGTCATCCCAACAGCCTATGTATGGGAGTGTGAAATGACATTACTAAGGATCCCTTTATCCATTTTTCCACAACAATTGTCGATAGAGTATAAATATTAATAATAATAATGATAATAACTAGGGAATAACTATCATGAATAATAGTCAATAATCATAATATAAATATGGTTATTACACTTCATATAAGCAATATGTAAAATCATGATTCACATTGTCATTCGAGACACCCAATTATTAAATAGTTATAAAAATATATAAAATTAAAGGGTAATGGAAATTAAATTCCCTTATTTATCGAAATATTTATATGGGTTTTTATTCAATAAGACAATTATATAAAGTATGGAACTCTATTTCAAAGGCAAACTAGATACATAGTCATCATTTGGTAAATTAAGAATTTAAAAAAAATGGATGGAGTTTCATAGGGAATACAAAAAGTGTTGGAAATAATGAATTTCGACAAACATAAATATCATTGAAAGGGTCTTCTATATTACTACCACATGATTTAAATATTTTATAAGGAATTAACACATTTAACAGAATCACATGATAAAAGAAAACATTATTCACTCCTATGGAGATATTTATACAATGACCATTAGTGAAAATATATAGACCACATACCATAGTGACATAATATTATCCCAATCTATTATCATCATTAGAATTGATATAAAACTGAATAAATCAAATAAACATGACATTTCCTATAAACAATGTTGAATGACATCATAATAGAATATCACATGAGATGGGAAGCTAGAACAAGGATGAGACAAATATGATAAAAGATTGTACCTATAGTTATCCAATTTTACATATTGAAATTAAATCATGTTCTGGATGATTTAATGGTAATGAAGCATATCCAAAAATGAGAAACAAGGTATTAATGCAGAGTACATGGGAATTTTTTCTACTTGGGAGAAAATGAAGTGGCAGTGTGAGGTTCAAATTAATATAATAATTGAATAATAAAATCACCTGCCCACAATAGTTTGGACAGTTTGGCTACACAGTTGTCCAAAAAATTTTACAACTATGTATTAGGTTCAGCCTAAGGAAAATCCTTATCTAATGTAGGAAGATTATTTTGTAATATTTTTCCACTCTATGTGAAAGGACAATTTAAAAAACCTAAAAAATATTATACCAGCATGGTCTTTAGATCCCATGGTTGTAGACTCCAATATAACCCCATGATCTACACATAATCTCCAGGCATTGTAATAATAAATGTTGGGGGTTGGGATTCCCGATTCAAACTAACCATGATTCCCAATATGTTTCTCCAATTTCTAAGGCTTCAGTCTTTGAACATGCCCTAGAAACCATTTTTACCTTTATAACTACTTTAGGTACCATTACATGGGACAAAAAATGGAATTTAAGAAAAATAATAAAATGATATTTACCTGTATGAAAATCTATGTTGATATATATATAATTATAAGAATCATGTAAGATATTCAGGATCTAGAAAAAAATATCAAATAAAGAACAATATTTTATGATATAACAATGGCAGTTTTATATGATAGAAAAAATTACATCTCAATATTTAATGGAAGAATTTTATTCCTATAATATTGAAAGATAGATGGTTATATATATTTGATTTTATTTCATGCTTTAATTAAAAGAGTAATAAAATATAAATAAAATATTCCATGAAAAATAATCTGTATAGTCAATCGGTAGTGGTTGATGAAACACAATGTTGGATTTCATGCACATGTATTTTCATTCACCACACTACATGACCATATCATCTCATGAAATAATTATGGTTTCCCTTACCTTCATAATTTTTTATTGGTGAAAATAATTTTTATTATAAAATTTATTTGAACATATCAATTCATTAAGGGAAAATATATTGTAATATTCAATTTCAAATGAATTGGAGTGTAAAACAATTTTGGGAATATTTTATAATTTTATTGTTATGTCATGGATTATTTTTAAAAATAAATAACAATCATTTCAAAATTATAATAATTTAATTTTAAATTATTTAGAAATCATGATTAATTATTTGATGATCCTTTATTAACATATGAAGTATCATTAAGGTTTTTCAATAAATTTTTATCTTAACAATAATTGATATTTTTAATGAAATAATTAATTTTATGTTTCTTAATATTTTTTCATAATCATTCTATTACTTGAGATTTTATTAATGTTTCATTTTTTGATTTTTTATCATGAAATTATGTTAGAAACCCACGAATTGAGACATTATTATACTCAATTAAATGTTTTAACATGTTATTAATGTTTTCTTATTATAAAAATGATTTTACATTATATTAATTCCTCATATAATCATTATCATAATTATACCTAAATGATCACTTTTTTAAAATAAACTAGTAATATAACAATTAAATGTTTGAGAGGTTTTTTAATAGATTATATGTGGTGTATCTCTCGGGAGTTTTTCCAATCAATAAAAAACCATACTAAAAAATTATTTTGACATAATTTCTTAAATAAATTAATAAATCTAACAAATAACCACAATGTCCCATGTATAGAGTGTTTAATGAAAATGAGGAATTATAACATAAAAACATAATTATCAAAACTTTTAAACATTTCTACATTATTAAAAAAAACTAATGTACCTTCTACACTACTCAGAAGTTATAATCATCTTCATAACAAAAGGATATTGAGATAATAAATTGTTATGCTCATATTCACAGCAAGGGTACACTTGAGATATAAAAATCAATGATAATAAATAAACATTATATAGTCTTATATGAATTATATATGTACATAAAAATGTTTTACCCAACAACGCATTGAACAAAATCATGGAATTGTGCATGGAATAATAAAATTGTTTAAAATTTCATATAAATGAGTGAAATGCATAAACTGTCACATATTATGATAATAGTAGATAAAATAGAACGATGGAAAATAATATTCATAAGATATCATAGTGGTGAAAATAAATATTATTATTTATTTGTGAACGAACTCAATATATCCGCACATAAAAATTTGAGTGCGCTCATTATTAGGATTTCTTTATGAAAAAAACATATTATGTCAACATATTTAAATGTGAAGAAACTTCTTATTCCCAAGAAATTATGAATAAAATTATAATTTTCATGTATTAAAATGATAAAAAACTCATTATGTACATGAATTTGTGAAATAAAACCAAAATATTCATGCATTAAAATGAATGACGCCAAAATATTCAAATTTCTTTTTGAAAAAACACAATATGTCACCACATTAAATTGTTAAGAGAAACATTATGTACACTCATAAATATCTAATGAGTTTTAAAATGTATCATAGTATTTATATGGTGATATAGGAACATAATAATCAATCATTTAGACATATATTAGAATTTAAAATCATTCATTTATTATATAAAAAATAAGCCAATTAACTAAAAATGGATATCACAACATTTATAAATTTTGTGACAATAACATTCTCCAATAATGAAAATGGTTGATAATAATTATTTCAAAACCAGTAATTACTAATTCACAAAAATATATTGGGAGACATTCATTGAAAATAAATTCCTTAGAAATAAAATCATTAATGATAAATAATAAAATTTTAGAAATATCATAAGATATTTTTTATAGAACAATTAATCTATTGGAAACTGTGTTCAATTTAAGGGTCTTATTGAAGAGAAATTTTAAAAAAGCAAGCTTTCATAATGATGAGTGAAATTTCTTCTGAAATAATTATTTTCATTGAAATATAAAATAATTAATCATTGGATAAGAAGATTTTTTTAAAAAAAGGTTGCATAATTTTTTTAAAATATAAAATTATAAAATGAATCATAAAAAATCATTTGGAATGAAATAGTATTTCATAATTATGACATGAAATTTTTGGAAAATTTTATGTAAAAAGAAAAATTCATTATAATTCTATTAAATAAAAAATTTCCAAACATATATAGAGAGTTAAAGATAATACAATTTATCATGAACAAATAAAAAATATTTTTAGTAACTTTAAATGGATTTCATGAAAATTCACATCATAAACATATTAATGAATGATAATTTTGAATTGAAAATAATGGATATATTAATACAACAAGAGATAGTACACAATTATGATTCTTATTATAAATGATTACATTTTGTGGAATGTTAATTATTTTCAATGAGGGGAAACCATATTTAATGAAACATAACTATTTTCAACAGATACCATCTTTTTGGGGTGGAGATTCATTAATGAAAAATATTTGATTTAAAAATCTATTATCCCCTAAGAAAAAGCGGATATACAGTGAAATGAAATTTGAGTGTCGAATCATCCAAAAATAGAAAATTTTATTTTATAATGAACCATACTAACAACGTAATGTGAGTTGAGTTAACATTGACCCTTATAACCATGGTATAATATTGGGAAAAAATCACTAAAGGTATAATTGTGGTATTTTTAGTGCTAATTGTGTCTGTTTCCAAAGCAGGTTTCCATAATGAATTGTCGAGTTCCAGAGATGTTGTTGACAATATATGTGGACAAAGAACCATGACAAAGGAATGGATTATCTGGAGGTGGTGAAGAGCATTTTGAGTGGCGAAGAGCATTGCGAGAGGAGCTTCGCGGTGAAGGAACGAAATAAATAATGGGATGCAACACAATTACTATGAGCTCCGCGATCCAAAAATTGATGTGGTGCTTCAAGATTGTGAGAGAATATCAGCGGGAATTTTGGAGCTTCACGATTTTAGATGACATGGCGTTGACTTCACTTGGAAGGTTCGAGTGTCAGTGGAATCTTCTATAAATGGAATTTGACCCCCTCAAGAGAAGTAGAGTGTTTTTAGAGGAAATAGTTTTCTCTTGGTTTGTGAAGTTGATTCACAAAGGTATTGTTCTTTGCGAAAGAAGTGCTTTGAGGCAGGTAATCTCGCTCCGCGAAAGTCATGTGCTCTGTGTTGGACCATTCATCTTTATGAGGGATGTCGCTCTATGAAAACATGAACTCTGCGATGGACTAAGAATTGTGAAGGCTTGATCTTTGTGAGAGTGCATCATGAGAGTGCTTCACAAAAAGGCAGGAGATTCATGAAGGCTTGTTTCAGCTTCACGAAATTGGGAGCCACGCGAATTAGGGTACTTTGAGAAGGTTTTTCCAAAGGAATTTCCCAGTGTTCAAGGGAAAAGGTGTTTAAATCAGTGGATGAAATTTGGGCTTTAGTAGAGAATCTGCATACATTGGAGTATTCATTCATTAGTGTAAATTAAGAGACTGATAATTCTATAAATAGTGAGGGGTTCCCTACAAAGTGCAGTGAAAAAAGAAGGAGGAAGAAGGTTATCATTTCTACCGTTAGTGAGCCAGAGAGAGAGAAACAGGGAGGGACCCTTGGCAAAGCAGTGATCTGAACCTAATATTTATAAAGGAAGTGAGACAGGGCATAGAAGTGATCAAGCCTAAACATTATTGGTAGTGAGCTTTATTGGATTTGGTACAGCGGCACATCATCGTTGTATACTCCTTAGACGTAGCCGAGTGATGGTGAACCAAGTAAAAATCTTTGTGTCTACCTGGTTTCTTCCATGCATGAAAACCAAATCATCACCATTATATAAATATAAAAATTAGTGATCAACATAAACCCAGAACAAGAAACGAAGTGTCCCTAATAATAAAGAGTTCATGCTCTAGTGGGGAAGGAAGAATTTTGAAATCGAATATCCATACCCTGATTCACCACCACCCCTCTGGGTATCTAGGCCCTTATTGTTCCTAACATATATTGTGAGTTAAAATATTTTTAATAAAATAAATCATTTTTAATCCTGAAACAGAATTAGTTAACAAAACAATTTGACAATTATTTGATAGGAATCAAATCAAATCGAAATTGACATAATTTATTATACGAATTATGAGACTATCAATAATGTATGAGAAAAATATCCTCAATCCTCTATTTATCACTTACATTGATGTGTTATAAGTACCTTCATACTGGATATAACCATTATATTAAAGTCATTCTATAATAGTTTCCTATATATATATATTAAGTATTTTACAATCATTTTATAAAAATATAGTAAAATTGTTTAGTTTTTAAAATCATTTGGACGTATGAAAATTTTAATGTTTATTTCATTCATCTTCCCCAGTTTTTAAGAAATAATATTTAATAAAGGCTTATGTTTAATATTTTATTTTAAATTAAATAAATAATAATTTTTTTCTAATGCATCATAATATCCAAATTTATTTTGTTATGGATAAAATAGGTTTTGTGACAATCCAAATTTTGAAGAATTGTATTGTACATATTTAATGAACGAATGGTGTGGTATTTATAAATATATAAAATATCAATAAAAATAATCTCTAATAATTTAAAAATCAAAACTAATTTTAATATTAATTATTTTATCATTATATAATATTCTCTAATCGTTAATGATATAAATATTACATTATTTTTATCACATGTAATAAAAATACACAAAAATGTTGTGTGTTATAATGATTTAATATGTATGGACATGCAATTAATATAATTATAGTCTAAAAATAAATAAAAATATGAAAATAATAATAATTATCAAATGAAAGAATTAATTTTATTATTTTATCAATCCTTGACGGGTAATGATTAAAAATGAAATTTGTTATTTGTGAAGGTGATAGTCAACACATACACATGATTAATGATTACATTTCCCCAAAACTGAGATGAAATGAATATATATGATAAATTATTGTTTCCATATCAAAAATATTTTATTAGATGAATTTAAACACAAAAATTTTATCCATTTCACCATATAAGAGAGGTAGTGATGAAAAATGAACAAAATCATTTAGTGCACACCATTGTCCACATGTCCAAACAATCGATGTTTTTTATTAGTGGATTGAAAGGGTTTGTTAATTATTTTTCCAATAAATTAAATAAATTTTATTATAATAATAATTCTATTTTAAAGTCTATTGGATGTATTTATGATTATTTGCTGAGTAAAATTAATAAGAAAATATTTCGGGGTAAGAAATACAAATATTGAGAACATTTGTTTTCCCTTAGAGTATTCTTTGGAAATTGATACTATTGTTGATCTATGTTAGAACAGAGTCATAAAAACCTTATATATTATTATATCATGACATATAATTATAGATTCATGATGAAATTGGATGCGATATTTTTAGTATTGATTAGTTGAAGTTATCACATTAAATAAGTGAATAAACAAGCAATTTTTTAAATACTCATTACATTCCGATTGTTTTATGTCTATATTTATGGAAAATGTTTTTAAGGATTAAAATAATAATGGGAAAATGGTATTTTAGCATCCTCTTATAATCCATAAAATATTTTACCATTTAAAAAAATAGTTTGTTTATAGTTTGTTAATATATGATTACCCATTTTTCTTTTACCATGTTCAATATTCTTAAGAATGACAATTACCCTGAATATCTAAAATGAAAAATGTACTAAATTAGCATTTGAAAATGATGATATAAAATGTTAAAATATTCTTATATAAAAAAATTTATAATTTTTTTGAATAAAAAATTTTAAATAAACACACCCGACATGTAAAAAGAGTTTTTAGAAAAAGGATGTTTTTAAGATTAAAACTTTTAGGATTATTAAAAATTTTTAACATAATTGTCTTCTATGATTGAAATTGTTTTATTTTAAAATAGATAAAAAAAATTTATTTAAATTAAATATTGAACAATTTTTTCATGGAAAATGTTTACATTAAATAAAATAATAATAAATTTTTAAGAAATGGGATAAACGTTTTCTTATATTCTAAAATTAAACAATATGAATAAAATTTTAATAGTAATATTTTGAAATAAATATTATTACTTCATAAAAAATTATTAATAAATTAATGGTATTTATCAGCTAGTACGTATTTCTAAGATATTGGTTAATTAATTAAATTTATAAATATTGTGACCACAATATTTTTCACTATACACATGAATATTTTATTACTTCATAAAAATAAAAAAATCTATGATTATTTTGGTATTCCATATCAAAAAATGAATTCGATATTTTCAAAATGGAATTTTAACATTTTATAATTTTACTCTTATTCTGATATGAATTGAAAACTATTTCAATATAAAAATAACATAGAAAATTATAATGGTTTGTATTTTTATTTATAATCAATTACATTATAGATTCTTATTATGAAATTATTCATAAAAAATATATTATTAGTTATTTAATTATTTTCATAACATGTTGTTTATAAAAATTAAAATGTAGATAAAAAATACATTTTTTAAAATAAAATTATCTTTTTATTTTTATCATTTTATTGTATGGATCAACATTATTTCAAATTAATAGTAAGAAATATGAATTTTATAAAATAATTATCATAAATAGGCAATTTACAGAATGATTAAAAGTTAATTTCATTCTATTTTTTTGTCATATAGACCATTAGGATTTATTTTAATGATCAAACAATAAGTTATTTTATGGTTACAATTACCGTTCTTGACTAGGAAACCATATGTCTTATTGAAGTTTCCATGAGCATAAACTTATCTTGAAATAAATTTCTCACATATAAATGATGTATCTAAATAGGTTGAATTAAATTTAGGAACAAACATTGTGAATCTATATCTTTTTGAAGTTTAAAAAAGAACATAATATGTGACACTTCCTCTAATAAATTCATTATTTGTAATTTTTTATTGATTTTAAAAAATCGGTAAATCATTTTATAGCGTATATTTTAATAGATTTATAATAATGGTAAAATTTTCTTATAATATTTCATATATTTCTTTTATATTTTTTATGTATAAATTTATATTAAAATAATATTAATTTATAAAAGATATATTGTGAAATATTCGGTTATTACATTCCCCAAAAATTAAATTCAATCCTCGTAATTTTAATATATACACATTTTTAAAGTTAAATGTTTCCATGAGTCAAGAAATAAAATTTATTGATGTTTAATCCAAATGAGGATATGTTTTACTAGTGAAATCATATTCTAACTCATATTAGAATGATTACCAGTGTTAAGTTTTCCTTTAACTATTTTTTAAAATACCACAATATAGTGGGATTGATTTTTTGGAATATTACAGCAATCCTTATATTAATATATTATCATGTTATTATTTTTTCATAAAAAAATCTTATACTGTGAAATACTATTGTCTCTATGTAATATGATTCAATCCATTCTGAATATCGCATCACTTTTAACTAAAGAAGGATAATTTAATTTCATAGTAAGCATACTCCTATAAATATCAACTTGGTAGGATTCACTTATATTTTATACAATAACCATATTGATAAAATTTAATGAGTCAACACTAACCCAATTAGTTTACAATGATATGTTCTATGAATAAACATTTTGTTCTGGGAATAAACATTAGTTTCCACGAGAGTAGTTTTGGCTTCATAGGAATTCATTTCATTATTGTTTCTCCAATCCTCCTTCTAAACCCTTGGTGTTGTGAATAGACATAGATATTCTATTTTTTAAAAAAATTTAAAACACAAATATATTAGTGGTACAATCATAATGACTATATTTTTATTTTTTTATTCCATCGAATACGTTATATTTCCTTGGAAATAAACGTGTTTATTCCCTTCTTTTCACCATAACAAATCATCTCTAATTATATTGCAGTAATTTTACATAATGCTTTATTCCACATATTTGATAATAAAAAGATTTTAACATTCCTTCTATAACAATATTTATCACCAAAACATCCATGATAAATAATTTTTCTCAATATTGTAATTTTTAGAATCCCAACAATGTTCAATTAGTTGATTTAAATTCATGGAATCTAATTTCAATTAATCACATGATTTCTCAAAATAAATTTTCTATTATTATGTTTCTCATTATTAAAAAAACAATATTCCCTACATAATCAATTAATAACATGGATTATTGGTAGTGTCATCCGTTATTAAAACTAAAAGGATTTAAAATTGAGGGATAAATAATTTACACCAGACCATATATATTTTCTAAAATATTCAATATCAAAATTTCAATATATTCAAAAATATTTCATTATCATTTACATCATCCAAAATCCCACTATGTTCAATCTATGCTTCTTTATGTTGAGTTATCTTATATAATAGAACATCATTAATTTAAAGAAGAGGTCATTCATATTGTATTATAAATATAATTTTATTAACAATGATTATTCCCAGGAGTTTCTCACAAAATATAAAATTTGTGTCCCACAAATCATGTAATAAATGAATATCAATTCAATGCTCAATTATCCATTTGTAATGATTAGAAAAATGTAAATATATTATATAAAGACATCGAGACCATTATATCTAGTGATGAATTTAATTTTTTAGTGACCCAAACAATGGCTACATTAAGGAAACATACAATATCTTTCTATACATAGAATTATCAAATATTCTTACCCTTAGGGTTTTTTAAAAATAACTCTTTCCATGATCTATAAATGAAGAAATATGATCATAAAAATTAATTAATACTAATCATTATAAAAACTAAGATAACCCAGTCAAAATATATCATTATTTTACATAATTTCCAAATGATAATTGTTATAACTCAAAAAATATTCATAGAACACACATAATTGAAGGTTTGATGTTTTTTAGTACATGTTACATAGGGAAATTATTTTTTAAAACATGTGAAATTTCAACATAATTCTACCACTCTTAAAACTATTTAATAATAATTATATGTAACACATGAATTTATTACATAAGTAGGGGTTGGAACTAATACTATGTAAGGATACAAAAATGAGATAATAAACAAAATACTAATTTTGAATAATATGTAAACATATTTACATTCATGATACATAGTAATGATCATCCCTATAAATAATAGATATTAAATAATGGAAAATTCATGGAATAATAAAAAAGGTTATAATATCTTAGATAAGAGTAATAAATATCAAAGGTTATATATTAAAAAAATTAAATTTAACATTGAATTGTGGGACGACCATAATCATATGAAAACATTTTGATAATACTCATTATTCACATGTCTTTGTAAAAAAATTACATTCCCATGAAACACTTTTTTTTAAATATTTATTTCATTTTTTTTAGAAATATATTCATTTTTACTATGAATTAGATTATGATAAAACTCATTGTGATCAAACCTTTCTATATAAGTACATTATTTTGATTAATTATTATATGAGATGAAACATTATTCACATGTGTTTTTGTTAAAAAAACATAATTTAAACATAATCAAATATGATACAACACATTATATCAATACAATTATGATCTAACTGATTATTTACAAACAATAGAAAGAGAATAAATGAATTATTCCAATGTCATTGTATAGAAACTCAATATATACATGCAATACGATCTACTGGGATATCAAGAATAACTACAAATTTGGATGATGATATATGACCCACCCATCAATCATTCATACATATGGCCACCCCATAGAAATAATCATTAATAAAATCTTAAATAACTTATAAAATTAAAATGGATTTGAAACCAATTTTAAGATGACATTAAAACATTTAACTCCAGAATATAAAGGGTGACACCTAAATTCAATAAATAATGATTATTTCATAAGAAAATTATTAGGGAGATTCACGGATCATTAATTCCAGAGATATATTTCATTTTGAGATAATTATGAAAACTACATTGAAATAGTAAAATTTTTATAGATAAAAATTTTATTAATACTAGATATTATGATTTTCTAGGTCACATTTAAAAGTAAATTTATTTATGTTTTCATTTGTGAGAAAGGAACACCGGATTTTTCAAAATCTATATTTTGAATGAAATCACTATAATGGTGCCTTTAAAATTAAATAATGTTTTAAATATGATTATAAACTTTTTTAAAACCTTATCATTGTAAAAACAATCAGTAATGAAGACCCTTATATAGAAATAATGTTTTCAAAGAGAATATGTTAAAAAAATGTTCAAAACATTTTTTTTAAATGTAAATTCACTAATGATCCCTGAAATGAAATGACTTATATTAAAAATAAATGTGAAATACAATATATAATAATTCATTTCCAAAATATGAGAATTTTTTTTATATATTTTAAGGAACCATTGTTTAAAACCATCATTGTATAATGAGTAAGTAATTTCTTTAGGAAAAATGAATAAGGGAATAATAAAAAATATGTGAGAAAAAAAATTAATTATGTTTACTATTATAAGGGAAAAATCAGTGGGAGTTTGCAAGATAATTATTCTCATCAATAATTATGTTTTTAAAAAATAAATTCTGTAATGAAAAATATTTTTATTAAAATTTATTTCTCCAAATAGATTAATTGAAATATCAATGAAAAAATCATCTGTTGTATGTATCCAATCATAGAATAAACAAGTTCAATAATAAGTATATTACCTCAATGTATGTAGTTTATGTATCAGTGACAACTTCAAGAATTTAATCATTTAAATTGAAAATCATTTAAATAAATGATATGAAATTACTATATAGGCCCCTTTATTTAAAATCTTTTTAAAATATTCATTAAATGTGTAGTAATATCAGTATATATAAAAAAAATTATTCTTAAACAATAATAATGTCCCATAAAATTAAATTTTACGAAAATAAACCATTACATTGAATATAAACTTATATGAACATTCTCTATTATATTTTTTAGTAATAACTAGAATAAAATCCACCGAATTAAGATTACTTTTCATATATATTATATTTTATGATTTTATTTTATAAAAATTTATTACCATTATATTAATCAATTTGAGTTTATTTCAATCATTGGAATTTAAAATTTTTGATTGACTATTTCATTAATGTAAATATTTGATAGGTTAGATTTTGACTTATTAGTTAAAATTGATTAATTTAAAGATGATATAATGTAGTATAATTTTTATCAATGATTTATCATATACCATTTTAATTTATAAGATGAAAAATATATGGATTTCGAAAAAGGAATATATAAGGAACCATTTTTGGAATGTATAATAATTTATAGGTTATATACTAATTAATTTATTATATTTCAATAACACTGTGACAAAATTATAAAAACAAATTATATACATTATTGTTACAAATATTTTTAATTTTATCATATTACATAATATTTAATGAATTAAAATTATAACATCATTTCCATAGATTGTAAAACATAACAAAAGTGTCCATTGTTATAAGAATTTGATGTGTTTCTAATTTATCATATAAAATTGTAAAATAGGTTTTATTGAATCAGATTTATTCTATAAAAATTTTATTAATTTAATAATTATAAAAATCAAAGAATAATGATGATAACAATTGATATTCGTCATTTGTATAGATTTAATTCTACATGTACAAAAAACTCAAATACATTTATCAACAATAGGGATAAAATAGAAATATTTCAAAATTTATCAATTAAAAATATTAGTTTTAGTATAAATAACAAATTTAATCTAAAATATATAATTTTCTATAGAAATAATATGTTTGGATTAGATGATTCAGGTATAAAGTGGTTTCCAAAATAAAATGATTAATGTTGTTCTAATTTTCAAAGTTTATATATATGATTGAGAAGCTGTTGTTCTATTAATATAATTACAGTGTCAAATTCTATTAATAGATGTTTCATTTGATTATATTTGTAATTATATGTTCCTAAAAGAAATATAATGATGAAAAGGAAAATGATTAAGAAATATTGACATTCAAAACTAAAGATTTTTCATTGAAATCTCTATGGATGAGGAGGCATAAAAAAATTTATTTAAAAAAATTGTTTATGATAATTACAGAGGATTATATTAGAGACTAATGAAAGTGTTTTATAATGAAATTCAATGTTATACATTAATCTTGAACTGGGGGAAGTGATCCCATTTTAAATGTTAAATGAATATTAATATAAGATATACTCTTTACATATCAATAGTATTATATAATTATTGAAAAGTGAAAGGACTATAATAGGATTAATAATTTATTGGAGGATGGTACCCAAATCCACCTCATATCCATAAACATTGATATATTCTATTTAAATTTCATAGGTATTTTACCCCTATTGAATATATTCTTTCAATTTTTAATTTTATCATGGAAACATATATTTTAAGCATGTAATTTTTTGATGGAAATTATTTAAATATACCATTTTTAATAGTTTACATATTTTTATTTCATATTTAATAATAATTTATTCTAATATATTTACAATATATGAGAAATATTATTTTTATAATAAATTTAGAGACACATTATAAAATGTTTTTTTGAACAGTGTGTTTGTAGTCATAAAATTTATGTGTAGGTTATAATTATCTGTGTTACTAACTTATAAACATATATTGATTTATTAAATAAAACATTATATAATTTATATTTCGAATCATTTTAAAAAATAAATTTTCAAAATAAAAATATATAATGTAACGTAATTAATATTAAAAATAATTTAATTTTAATAAAATCATACTTTAGTTCTAAATATCATCTGTAAGATTTTTGTGACCAATATAATAAATTAATATAAATTTTTTTACACCCCTAGATATAATTAATAAATTAAATTTGTTATCAACTTCCTGTAATTTCATAGATTTTGACTCTAGTCTTAAACAAAAAAAAATTAGTAAAAACAGTATTTATATCTATTTACATAAAAATGTATTGTTTCATCAAAAAACTATAATATTAACCCTATGATAAATATTTTATAGAATATAATCAAATTATGTTAATGTCATAAAATTTAAAATACCAAATATTATTACATAACATTCCATCCAAAATATAATTTAAACTATTTTAGTTGGAATATAACTTCTTAAAATCATAATTGTTAATATTATTATTAGAAATCAATTTCATATATGAATATTTTTTTTAAAAATAATTATATAAAATATATATCATATATAAAATATTTATATTTTTATAGTAAATTTAATTTTATTAAAATTGAAAAATATAACAAAATATTCGAGTAAAATGATGTTGTTAATTTTACTAGAGAATTTCTAAATAATCATTATATTTTATTATGAGATAGAAATGCAAAAATTATAAAATATTTATTAAAAATAAATTATATTTATTAAAAAAAATTTAGGTAATCCTCAATTGTATTCATATATCTGTTTATGATCTTCTAATATGAACTAAAAAATGTAAGTGATGGGTGTAGTGGAGTGTAGTTATTCCACGATGATAGGTCTAATAGAAAATTATATATGATTTAACTAATATCAAATTATAATTCAAAAATATCAAAATTGTTGAATTTTTTTATATGTGGAACCCAATTAATGCTTTATAATTTACAAAAATATTGAAAAATAGATTCATAATATAATCATTACCTTCCAAATTTAATTTCATAATGTTTGCAATCTAAATTTGAAGGTAACATTACATCCTTGTTTAGGGATAACATAACAACTATATTAAACTTTTTAAATTTTGTTTCAATGATTTATATATAATTTTTGGTTGGGGTATTTTATAATTCTCAATTAACATAGTTTATATTTTAGTAAAATACAAATTAAATTTTATAATGTTACATTCCACATTTTAAGAAAAATAAAAAATTAAGGATTTAATTAAATGATATCTTATAATTTGAGGTCATTATAATAAATTGTTTACAATTTTAATATAACAATTTATTCAATAAAAATGCTATATAATTCCAATTATATTAATTTATTTTTCCTATTTTGGTTTTTAAAATAAAATGTACTTGAAATTGGGTCCTTACTATTATGAACTTTTCCATAATGAATTTGATTTCTTGATAATAACTCAACCCATGTATTTTTTATTTCCTTTAATGGTAAATAGAATTAATACGCCATTTTTTATTGGTTTTAAATCCATTACCCTATTATAATTCAAATATTATATTGATTAAATACTTTTTTTATTATAGCCATTAATAATAACATAACATCTGAGGATTTGATTGTAGTGATCATAATAGATAACATTTGGTCATCAAATCCAATCAAATGAGAAAAAATTAATCTGTTATAATATTATTGCCTAAATCATATAAAATTTAATCTATGTAATATATATTAATACCTAATTGGGAAATAACAATAATTTTTCAATGAAATGATAATCAATGTAGGGTGTTGTGATTAGTTGTAATGGGATTAACATAGTGTTCATTTGTTTGCATTGTTTTTTTAGAATTACCATCAATATAGATATGGTTTTGATAATATTAGAAGAAAATATAAAAATAATTTTATACTACGTAATATAGAAAAATATATAAAATAATTGGAAGATAAAATTTATTATGATCATTATGTATATTTTTTTAATGATATAGTCTATATATTTTTTTTATTCAAATTTATTATACAAAAATATCCACTAATTTATTACTTCATTTAATTATATTGTATTTTACATCTAAATTATTAAACATGGATTCATAAACTCCTACATAAAACGTAATACCATTGAAATCCATTGTTACCCACATCATAGAATTATATTTTTTTAATTATATGTGGCACAGAATATAAAATTGATTGAATAGAAGTGAATCTCAAAACCCCATGGTATATGAATGATTAAATTCTTAATTTAGTAACTTTGGAAGAGAATAATGATTTATTTGAGTATGTATAAATTTTTTATTTGACCCCCATAAATTATATATATACATCATGGATAAAGATTGACCTTTTTTGAGTTTAGGAAAAAATGGGAGATCGATTACATTGAAATAGGGTGATCTTATCATCCCAATATAAAAGGAAATTTTATTTCATGAATAAATTAAGGAAGAGGAATATTTTTTCAATTTAAATTAAATAATTACGTAATTTTGTGTTTTTTACATTGGATGATGTAATTCATCATCAATTGAAGGTATTGAGGGAGTAAAATATTTTATTAGTTAGTATATTTTATAATCATGATAGTGTATAGAAATATTCCAAGGGAGAGGGAGACATATATAATTTTTGAGGATATAAAAATTTATGTAACCTGAATAATTGTAATTTTGCATGGGATGTAATTCCAATAAATGGGAAATATTTGACTGTATCATAATATTTTATTTATATTTAATTGAGATTTAATTTTTAAAAATTATAATTGAAGTGGGAGAATGTTTTTTGTGAAATGAATGTGTTATGAATGGCCCCATAACATGCTATATATAGTTTTAATATTAGATATTTAATGAAATAAGTTATTTAATAGTTTATTTACAATTAATAAATGAAGAATCAAAATATTTAATTTCGGAAAGAAAAAATTCTCTTAATGAATGAATAGTTGATGGATGATTAAATAACAAAAAAACAATGTATTCATTTAAAGATACGAGGTCGTATATTAAAATCCATTATTCTCATTTTATAACCCATACTATGATCCTAAAAATTATTTTATTTGGTATTTGGATACACTATGGAAATTTAGGGTGACATACTGTCTATAATGACGAATCTATATAAGTCATATAGTATAATGATATTTGTTTTATGGTAAGGATCATTAATCTATAGAGTTCTTATATCTAATTATATATATATATATATATCTTTTTTCTCACCCCATATTTAATTATTCCTTATAGTTAAATGAATTATCAATTGAGGAACACTTAATTTTGGTTGAAGAATACAATTATCATGAAATAATTTTCTCATTGGAAGGAACTGAAGGATTATATCTAGAATATCAATATTAAAGATACTTTCTTTCAATTATTTAATTTTTTCAGAGAATGTTGTATTATATTCTTTATTATGAGATTTGGGATACATTTATGTATCGTTTTTAGTTATTTTCATTTTATTCTACAAGGTATGGAATTTATCAAATACTTTTTTATCAAACATTGATTAGTAAAATAGCCAAAAAATCTTCTCTGTAATATAGAGTTCGAACTCAATTAAAATTATTTTTTTCATATAAAAGGAAAATGAGAATGATTTTAAAATATATTTTTTGTACTATGATAATATTTATTAATATTTATAAGGATTCACCTGAATAGAGATTTCATATAACATATTTTTATTATTTCAAATCATGATCAAGTTTATAAAAAATTAAATTTATTAAAATTTTCAATGTTACAATGGGTTTAAAGGTTTATAATATTATAAATTATATCAATTAAATATCATGTTTTTCATCTTTTAAATATAATAAACTTATTATCCATACATTTTTTCATAACACATTGACTATATGAAGGGAAAAAATCTAATTTTACTAGAATTTTGTGGAAGCAATTTGGTGAATATATCCCATATAGAACAAAATCTTATAGTTTTTCACATATATGTAATTCTTTGGTGAACTAAAATTTAGACATATTTATTGTCCAATCAATAAACATAAAACACTATTAAAATTTCATAATACACGGGGAGATATATGATTAATATGTTAAACTGAAATTATATCCCTTTGTTGATTTTCATTATATTGTATGATTTTGATTCATTCTTTCACCAAGATTATCTATTCCATCCCGAAGAAACAATAGGAGATGGTCATTAAATTAAAATTACATTAAACCATTCTCTATATAGTAATGTCAATGGGGATGGTGTTTGTTTCATAATCTCCTTTATAGTCACATATCAAACATATATTTTCAATCCCATGACCAATTGTCACCAGATAATGATTAAATCCCATCTCACCACAATATCACACCAAACATTTAAAAATAATTTCAAAATACAACATTATATGACCTTTATATAATGTTTCTATGCATCACCACACATCACCCCACTAGAAATATCATTCCAAAAATAAGAGTAATACTAATTTGTTCACAAATAAATAAATGAAAAATGAAATAAAAATTTTACCAACATTTCAATTATAATAGCCAGCAAGAAAAAAAGAAAGAGATAATCATATCATGATAAAAATGAAAATAATAAAGGAATAACGTGATAATGAAAAAATATACATGATCATTATTCTTACAACCTAATATTTGAGACTATATACAACCTCATCCAATTAATTACAAAGTATATAAAATTTCCCATGGTCATACATGTCATTTTTCTTCTAAAAATAGTTTTCCTTGATCCAAAACTGAGTTATTACCCATTACATCTATATAAATGTTTACTATATATATCATTATACTCATCAATATCATGCCAATAATGAATTAAAAATGACAATAATATATCAATAATATTATATATGAATTGTAAAAATCCAACCATACATCTTTATAAATTTCAATATCATGTTGTATCAGTGTTAATGTCACCTAGTTTTCAAAACTTCTACACAATCAAGTCATGGGACCACCATAAAATAACCAAATTTTTAATTTCATTTAAAACCAATCATTTTAATTCTTTTAAATTATATCATAAAATAATCAATGGATCACATTAAAATGATTAATCCTATTTAAATGTTGTTCGAGACATTAATTACTTACCTATAAAATTTTATAATTTACATAAGTCATAGAATCCATATTGAGTTACATATTCATTATATCATAACAATCCATTGCATAAATAGATATAATAAAGGTAACCACAATACAATTGTCATAAATACCAACCTCAAGATTTCATTGGATCGCATGCATCAAATATTATAAAAATAATATAACATGTATATATAATTTAGAAAAAAAAATAGAAATAATTAAATTCGCATACACAAAAATTAAAATATCATATGGAAAATCAAGTATTTTTCTATAACTGCACCATTAAATATATTAATACATTGTCACTAATGAATCATCAATTTAATTTTTGATATTTAAATAACCAAAAAGTGAAATAGAATAGGTGGAAAATGAAGATGAAACCCTAACTTATTAGTCATCATTTCATAGGATTAAAAACCGATGTATCTTTAATCCCCAAAGACAAAATAAAAAAAATTACCATATTGAAAAATGTCTTAGTTAATTCTATCCACATTATTATGAACAACTGGATGAAACCTAAATTTACAAATAAATTACTAGAGGAAATACGCCATAACCCTTTGGGAAGATGACTTAACATAATCCACAATATAATCCTCTGCGAAATTAATTATTTTCTATCAATTTTTGTGTGGAATGATTTCCTTGATAGAGACACTTCCCATACTACTATAACTCTACTAGATTACCCAAAATCATTTAATATATTTATATACAACTATTTAAAAAAGATATTTTCCTATAAAAATATTAGACATTCCATATAATATCTTTTTTACACTTAAAATGTTAACATTAGTTCTTATACAAATTTATCAGAAAAAATATAAAATTAAAAGAAAATAATAAAATATGACCTCTAAATTAAAAACATATAATCATTAAATATAAAAAATCTATAAAAAAATTCACTATGAATCCTCTATATAAATATTACTCCCTATGAAAGAAAATATAACTATTGATCCACCAAATACATTACTTCAATAAGTTCAGGGTAATGACAAGATAAAACACTTTTTAACACTCCAAATGAGGGAATTTTACTCAAGAAAACTCCAAATAATTTTTAAAAGAAAAAAAAAATAAAAAAATAATGGAATAACAGTAATATATAATTATAAATATGATAACTGAATAAAAAAATAACCATCAAACCAAATTAAAAATTATATATAATAATTTAAGAATCCACTATCCCGAAAGTATTGAAAATCCACAATTAGCTTTAGACTTCAAGGAAACAAAAAATATTCCCAATATATAAATTCCATTCATTAAACCATTTTATCACATATAAATCCACTAGAAACCCTAACAAACATATTATTGTATTCTTATTTCTAAATATATGGGTGAAAATATCCATGTACTCATTCTTCTATGCAATTATGAGGAAAATTTTCAATATCTTTAACGTATAATAGAAAAATAATTATAACTATAATGCATTATCATTAAAACATATCATAATACAAACAATAATTAATTTTGGAAAATACTATATAGAGAATTGACCTACCATAGGAATGTATTGAGAAATGATTATTCTGGAGTGAATTAAAAATTTTATATTTTTATATTATAAATTCATTGAGTATAATTATTTCATCATCATTTTGGGATGATATATTGAGTATATAGCTTTAATAAACCCCCATTTTTGACATGAATTAAATATTGAGATAATAGAGATGATTTTTGGTTTCATCATTGTGACAATGTTTGAAACATGATATTAGTGTTTGGGGATTATTTCTTATAATATTGAAGAATATGGTATATTAGGATTTCCCAGTATATTAGGGGTATTAATTTCCACAATTTTTATCTATCGTTTTTTTAGGGTGTGATTCATGAAATTAATTCATTAATTATATAGATCATTTTGGATATATGTTATTAAATTATTTAAAATTAAAGTATAATATTTATTTTTAATATATTCTTTAGAGTTCATTGAATTAAATTTGATTGTTGAAATAACAATATTCTAGTAACCAATAAACTGATTACGGAACGTGGGATAGAAAGTGAACTGATATTCAAAAAAAATTCTAGAAAGCGGTGTAACTGATGAAAATAAATGTTTCATTAGTATCAAATATACAAAGTTATCAATATATATTATAAATTCACATGATTTGATTATTATATATCTACGAGCCAAAATATTTGGTTCTTAACCAAATGGGATGTCCTACTGAGTATTTATAGTCACAAATATATCAGTAAATAAATGGAAATGTAGTTGTGGTGGTGTTGTGATTTGATTCATAACAGGAGTACCTATGGATATATAGATCATGGATTGAATATACAGCAAGTATCATGTATATCTTTTTATTTTATTTTGGATGGATCCGTCTAAATATATTCAATTATTTAATACTTTTTGTTTCTATTAATGACTGATTTATTCAATATAATTCTTATTCTAGATTTGGAATAATCATAAGATATTTTCACTTAATATTTTTTTATTGAATAATTAAAAATCATATATATATTCTCATTCATGATTGTTCATTTTACTATTTTTATTTTATATATGTAATGTATATTTTTATTTACAAAATTTTGTCATGTTTTTCCAAAATGAGTTTGACTGGAGAAATCCACCATCATTATTTGTCCTCCAACATTATAATATCACCCAAACTATAACCTGGTAGAGTATAAATTGGAAAGAAAAAACCATAAATTACATTAACATAGGTAGGTTAACATATATTCATTTCATTGAACTGAATCAGGATGAAAAATAATAAAACAAAATGATGGTAATAAAATGAAATGATCCTAGAAAAATCCAAAATCCATTAATGCATTAATCCCATTCAATGAAGCAAATATTTCATTATAATACATTCTCAATACAATATCGATTTATATTATTATAAAATTATGATAAAATATTATAGAAAAATACTTTTGACTTTTTCATGTAATAAAAAATTTTAAATTATATAAAAAATTTCTTAAACAATTAAATTTAATAAACATAGCGCAAAATTTTTTTTCCTGAAATTAAATTAAAGAGACATAAGATATTTCTATATTCTTCATAACCAAGTGAAACAGAAACAAATAAAATGGGTGATCTAAATGGCTAAATTAGGGATAACATATCAAATGTCTATAAATGATTGAAAATAAATATCTCAGAATTAGGGAATATGAGGAATTCTATGACTTAATATGAAAATGAATAAATACTGTTTATCAATAAGAATAATATATATACATATATCATCAAATGATCAATCCTTTACCCAGACATATGAAATAGAGACATGAAGGAAAAAATAATTACCCATGAAACATTGGAATGAATGTCACATAATAATAAAAATGGGAATTCATACATTTTTTTAAGTTTTTAACCACCAAGAAAATCACATGAAATATTGGTATTTGAGGTTACAACCATCATAAACAACCTTTAAGAACATATATACATTAAATAAAGTTAAATATTAAATTTTTTAATATAACAAATCTCCATAACACTCAACCTATATAAAACAGGGCCATCAATAACCTATTGACATATCATTTATTACACAAGATATATAATACATTACCAAATTTGTTAGAGTGGGATATAGATCCCACCCATCCAAAAAATTATATATTAGCGCGACATAATAAAAATATTCATCTCATCACCATATTAAATATGGATATAAAATGGGATACATATACATTTTATGTGGAATCATATGTAGATAAAATTTATAATTCCACCATGAACCATAACAAGATATACCAATGTAATATAATCATATTCCAAATGAAATTTTTCAAAATTAAAGGCAAATAAAATTCATCAAATATAATATAGTATGTCATATTTGAAACATACTTATATGATATATAAAATTATAAAAAATAATTACCTGATCATTAATCATATATAAAGTAATTGAACACTCTTCATTCAATGGAATAATGAATATGTAACCATTGTATGGTATGGATTTGATGAAAACATGTTGTTATACACTAAAAATGGTTTTGAAAGATAAAATATATTACTTAAAATTTATACAAAAGATATGTATAATTCATATCAACAAAATTAATACTATTAATTGTTACATAATATAATATATCCCTAATATAATAAAACAAATCTATAAAAAATATTGATATAGATGAAAGAAAAAATTTCCAATATTTGATACAAGAGTTATTACCGATAATGTTACTAAGAATCAATTTTTTTATAAATTTAATGAAATCTGAACAATTATAAAGATATTAATTTATTTTTGAATAAATCAAGTAAAATATATGCATTGAGTGTAAATACATTTTAAATTGAAACGAAAAATTCATTAGAGAACATAAAAGTGTGTTTTTTAAAATAACATTTATGTTAAATACTATAATACATGTCACTTTCAATACTATAATTTGTATTGATAAAGGGAATTATTTTTAAAAATTTTAATTTGAAAAATAAATTCTCAATAATGGATACATTAAAATGATATAATTTTTCTATATTTCAAATGTTGATCCAAATATAATACATTTAATAATGATCAGAAGGAACATTTCCTAATAATTTAAAAATAAATTTTTAGAAAACGAAAATTGTAAAATGTGTTATGATACATTATTGAAATCGGGAAACAGTTTTTATAAAGAGGATTATAAAATAACAATAATATAATATTATGGTTAGAAAATATACACATAAAACAATAACTATCTAGATAAAACATTATAACTCCAATAATTGATATTTGAAAATAATACCTCTTATGTGAAACATACAATATAGAACATAAAATACATGAAAGTGGGTTTATAATGAACCATCCCAAAACAACATGTATGAAAAAGAGACACAAGACCTCATGGGAATATCCACAAAATAGGAGCTCTTTAACATGTAGAGAGTTTCTGAAGGCTATATTATGGGAGACTATAACCTAATTGTCATATACATACACTTGTAATACAAATAAAATATTACCATATTGGGAAATCAGAAAGGAAGATAATAAAACATTATGAAACCTTATATAGAAAACAATTCATACAAATTAATAAATATATAAAATAATGGTACATTTTTTCCTAGCCAAACCAATGAAAATTATAATGAACATAAATAAATAAAATAGTGGTATTATATATAATAATTCTTAGACCCACCTCTAGATCCTTGATCCAAATCTTAAATATCATCCACAATCTCTATTCTCTACCTTAAATTCCTATATTTGAGGTATTCACATGCATTGAGATGCCATTTTCTATTTGTAGTAACAAATCTAATAAGATACCATCAATTCACATTTCTCATATGTTTGTTAGTGTAAATTTTCCATTCAATGATAATAATAAATTTACTAGTAGTCATAATCTATCAAAGTCTAGGAAACAAGGTGTTATTTAAGGAATCATGATCTATGGATTTACCTACTTTTAATATATTATTTTTGGATGATGAAAGATTTTAAATGTGACCAAGAACTAGCCACAATTATGAAAATATATTAACCAAATTACATAAGTAATTGAGTGATATTGAAACATAATATCAATAAGAAATTAAATCATATAATGTGACATGATAGGATTAATTCATCGAGTGCTGGCCTAGCCATAATGATCTCATTCTCCCACACTATTTATGTATAGACTGCTATTATCACTACATGTTGATTCCACTAATCCTATAAAGAATAATATTACCTCGAACTCATGCCTATTATGAATACAAAGAACAACCCTACCATTTCATGGTTACACACATACTATAGAAGAAAATTATTAGATAAAATTATAACTTTTCATAATAAAATAGTTTCAATATATAAAAACATGTGATCATCTTAAATATTGGAATTAATATACATAAAAATACCTATGTTATGAATGAAAATGTATAGAAATATTTGGATGAACAAAAAAACACCATTAACCATGAATATAAACATATTCCTAGAAGTCATTAATTAAGAGTAATTGAATTTATCAAGACCTAAATTTCTATGGATATTCATACCCAAACTATATCAATAATGGAATTTAATTTTAATATAGGTTAAAATAATAAACTGTATTACACACTAATGAATAGTTTTATTATATGAATTAAATTCCTATCATGGGATCATTTTCATCAATATGGAGGATTATATGGATGACCCATGAATATTATTGGACATAATTGGAGTTTTAGAATAACATTTCTCATGGTTTGGTAAATAAAACTTATTATAGTACATATTATAGAATAATATTTCTACCCACTAGATATATTATTGTTTAATGAATGGATGACTAATTCATATTCAAAACATTATTATAACTTTATAATTATAGAAAAAACATTATTCCACTAGAAAGTCATCGATAAATCATGAATGCAATATGATTTATGAAATATGATGTTTTTAGTTTTATTAGTCTATGTTAACATAACTCAATGTGTCTACTATTCCTGAGGAATCAACCTATTGTCAATGGATGTTGTTGAAATATTGAATAAGCCAACGATATACTAATGGATCCTAAATTTTTTATTGTTATATCATCAATCCTATAACATGAAGATATTTCGGATTATGATTCTTTGACAATGAAAAAAACATACCTAATTGATGGTAGACATAGATCCATTCACGAGACATCATAAAATATTAAATCGGTCACTAATAATTTGTGGAATAAATAATTTATCATTCAATCATAAAAAAACACAAATCAATCATATATTCATTCTTATCTTTCAATTAAGAGATTCAATTTTGAATGTAACATAATAAAAATCCTTTTTCAAGTGTTGCTGGATCAGTCAAAAAAGAAACAAATAATTGGGAATGAATGGGATAAATCTACTAAAAATAGGGGAAATCCTACAAAAATAAATTTCATTTAGTGTTATAAATGTGTTTTATTGATGGACACCCCATTGAGGCCTTAACACATGTCAGTGAAAAAACATAACCATCAAATTGGATTCTCCAACCCCCTAGTGGTAACCATACCCAACAACTATCCTTAGAAAAACAACACGGGCTCCACCAACACAATATTTGGGCTGGTCGAACCCCATCTTGTGGATATTAGGGTCTACATAGATCTATATATCTTCATAGAACCCTCTTAATGGTTGGGGTTCAATAAAAAATCTAGAAGAATCTTTCCAACCACTACAAAACATAATCAATTTATCACATTCTAATAAATAATTGTTATATACCTTTTAAATAAAATTAATCATCATAAAACCCCATAATAATGAAAAATTAGATGAGAATATAGATATTTCCAAAATCATAATATCACAATCATCTAATTAAATAATGATAAAGAATCTTGCTCCTCATGTGGCATGTGAAACCAGACAGAATGTGAAAACTGATAAATATATTAAATTACTACATCATTTAGAATACATTACAATACATCTAATGGATCCATTCTAATTTTCCCAATAATTTTTCATAGGGATCCATCCATATATTGGATCCCAATATATGATGTATAAAAATGATGCAAGAATCATATGTAGTGTCTGAGTAATCAAACAAAGTATAGATCATCATTGACTCTTAAAGAAGTGTTCAAATTTTTAACATGGTTTTCCATTATAACAATAATTAAAGAAGTAATCATAAACATTCATATTCCAATAACTCAAATAATAATAAATCCCCCTTGAGCTTATATTCCAATTATTCGACCCCATTCCGATAGGATGATTAATTATTTTAGATTTGTAAATGAACTATCCATAAGGATGGAGGAATGCTACTAATCTTTCTCAAGGAAGTTTAGGAGCATATTACCCAATATACACAAGGCACCTAATTTGGGAATGTTACTTGGTATCCACAAGGAATAAGGGACATGAGGATGTGATGATCCTACCATATATGTGTATACACCTCCCTAATTTTCCCATTTCAGGGTAACTAACCATTTATAGGGTAATCATACCTCAATAGTGTATCTTATATTAATACCAAGAACAACCCTAAAATATCAAGGTAACAAACATAATAGGGAATGATTTTTATAAGATAAGAAAAAAATATTACATTAAGTAAGAACTTTAGAAATATAAAAACAAATGATGAACATCAATCATGTTAATAATATACTCTAAAAACACATTGAATCATTGATCTAATATAACTCTATTTAGCTACACACAGCTATAATAAAACACCATCATCCATGAACAACCATCTATTCTAACCAATGATGAACCAGTAAGTCCAGATTATAAAAGATTCATAATTGGTTTGCAACTTTAAACCTCAAGGTTTTTGATAATAACCACTTGTATTCATTAGGATCAAAGCCTCAACTATGTTACACACCCAAGGGGAACATGATCACATGTCAAGGATGACCAAATTCAATTATGGTTCATAAAAATTATGATTCAAAAGGAAAAAATAAGAACTAACCATAAATAAATGTTCATTCTAAATTTGTATTACTAATAGTTTAATACAATCAATCTTGTTATGAGACATGTCATGGAAGATGATTTTAGTTAACAAGATCCTTTTTTCGATTTAAGAATTTATTTTGTATTTTTCTTCAAATATAGTAGATAAATTAATTTTTTTCAAATGAATATTCAATTTATCATAATAACATCATTATATATGATATAAAAAATGAGATATAGGATGAATAGTGTGAAAAGATAAACTATATAATTATATATAGCTATAAATATCCATCATTCAAGATGAATCATGCATTGGTGAAAGAGATGTTATTAGCACATCCAATCCACCTCCATTTGTATCGAAGAGTCATTATGGGTATGAATTTCTATCATTAGTATTTCTTAAAGATGAGGTCGAAGAAGATAATTAATAAACACATACCTGTAATTTGTTTTTATGTGATGTTAAATCACTATGTAGAAAATAAATATTTTAAAAGCACTATATTCTTCACAGATAAATGATGGATTGAATATTTTATATTCCGGTAATTTTATATTCAAAAAATATATCATAGATCTATTTCACAACATGATAATAGAGAATAAAATGGAATTATTTTAAATACTGCTCTATATTCAAGAATCACATAGTTGATCCATGATAGATAATTCTAGTAGAGATGAATTGGAAAACTCTTGAGACAGTGGGGGAGGTGTCAAATTCTTATAATGGACTTTGGGTTTTTAATTTATTATTAATAGGTGTGAAACTCATGGGGTATTAAAACCCCATGGAATACATTAAATGAACCCTTGGACAATGTATGCCTATGAGATAGTGGGCATCACTAGGGGAAGATAGAACTACCAGTGAGCTAATGACCGGCCACCAGTTGGATGGTGTTCATGGCATAACCACAAAGGTTCATCTGCCACAACTGGTGGGATTTTGATAATTATAATACCAATTATAATGAAACCAATTATATTTTATAGTTATCTTACTCAATGGTGGAATCCGTACAAACACCACACAACCCATGATTTTTATAAAATTAAATCTATCAATTCATATGCCATTTTATTGTAGAATGTAACCTCATGAAAACCATTATAATAGAATAATGAAAAGATAAAGAATAAATTTTTAATTTTGTAATATCATTAAATTAAATTTGTGAGGATATTAGAGTTATTAAAAATAAAATTGTTTTACTAAAAGACAGAGCCTCCTAATACAATCAAAGAGAACAATTTACAATTCATATATTAATTAATTTTATCTCATGGATCATAACACAATGAAAATAAATTGTGTTACAAGAAAATATAATGGCTACGGTATCACTTGAGTTAATATAAATTTGAATAAAATAACAATACATGTCTTAATATATCCTAAGAATTACAGAAATATAATTTATAGAAAATTCATTGGATAATATATGATTAGAATAAAATTCAAGGGAATGATTGTGTAAACATGTAAAAAATCACCTTGAATTGGAAAATATTAACACATTAGTCATACCCAGTTATAGAGAGTTCATGTAATTGAATGTCAAATAATGTTAAAAAATTATGGTTCATGGTGTGATTATTGAAATAGGTATTATATACATGACATAAATTATTTTTTCTGTGAAATCTTACATGCCTCAAATATATGAATTCAGGGTGAACTCCCTTACCTATTTTGATGCATGGGCTAACACACTCTATGATCCGGTAAAACAGACACAACTATTTTGAGAACCAAATTGAGATCAGTTTTTAGAGAAAATAAATTATTACTAATATAATTAATAATTATTACCTATATTTATATTTGTTAGTGATTGTCTTATTTTGAGGTCACTTATGTGTAATATTGGTTTTTTTGGATTACCCTCACCATTGATGAATCTATATAAATTTTTAGTCTATATTTTATCATTCCAAAATAATTAATATTAATTTAACGAGTTTTTATAATTATTTATTAATTTTCAATTTCATTTCATTAATATTGTAGTCATTATCCTATACATCAAAATTGAGAATGATAATTTTTCATTGATTTTTAACATATGATGGATGTGTATTCATTAATAATTTCCATAATTATGATTCCTTTAAGAATAAAAAATCATTTTTATGTATTTTTTTATTATTCTATAATTAATTTTTTCCCATAATCTTGTGTAACATAATTTAATTGTGTTGATAATGTTTGTGGTAAAATAGGCCAAAACAATAATAGTTTGTGATTAATGGATGATTATGAGGTTATTAAGTTGAAATCTCCTTATAAAAATAGAATAATGTTATATTATAGTGTTTATTTTAATGTCCCTTACCCAAATATTCTGGAGAATGGTTCTTTATTTATTACATACACCTATATACAAAAGGTAAATTCCAAAAATACAGTTTACTTCAGTTGGTTTTGAGAACTACATACATTATTGATACCAAGTATAAATTTAGAAGATAATATAAAACATAACAAATTCCAAATTCTAATGAACTACATCCTTCAAAACTCATTCAAATAATTCTTCATCATATCCAGGGAAACAAAACAAAAAATGGGTGAGCACAAATTCCCATTAAGGGTTAATTATTTCAGATGATATAATCAACAAACAATAATAATAAACATAGAAATGTAAATACCTCATTAGAAAAGAATTTATATAAAATTGTTTTCTCGATAATACATGTCCCAATCAATATTTTAAGGGAAATAACTTAACACACAAGCAATTTAATCAAAAAATGTGAATGAAAGCATCCAGTGATAATATTATATTGAAATTCTCAAGGATATTGATAATGAATCTATTTAAAATGATTTAAATTCATAATAATTGTACATCATGATCAATTCTTTCATGATACCACTACCTTCAGGATCATTCTGCATGATTGATAAAAAATATTCATTACAAAATCATATAATTTTACCAACTAGTTTTTCAAATGAGACATATTTATGAATCCATAGGATTTAAATAATCAGCCCCCACCCATGTCTATATGTGCTAAAAATATTTATATACTGAATTATTTATTTAATTTATGAAAAATGCACTTTGTCATCAAATATACATATTTATTAAAGGATACCGATTTTTCTATATTTTCTCAATTAATTATATAACTTCCAATATATGTACTATATGTAAAAATGTTATAGGGTATTTGAAATAATTATATATGTTATATAGAAACTGATATATAAGATAAAAGTAACTTATAGTTATAATTGAAAACAATAAAGTCATTTTCTCAACATAAAGCTATCAATAACATCACAATGTGAGATTGTACAACGTCCTTTACCACTTGGAAATTTTCATGTAAAACTAATTTGGACAAAATATATCAAATTGAATCATAATGGGAAATGAATTATTGTATAATAATGATGAAAATTTTATGAGGGGAAAATATACACTATATAAGAAAAATTAGGTCTATAGCATTATGTCATGCCTCAATGAAAGGAAATTGAGATGAAGCCCCATACCCCATGATTCCTTCTGATTGAGTGTTATTTAAAATTCGTTATGGTTATTTTAAATATTTTATCAACAAATAATAGAACTATATTAATATTTATAATATCATATATTATCATTTTATAATATATTTTCACCCATTTATTAAAAATATTTCATTTTTTCATTACTTAAGGTGTTGATTTAATTGTTTTTAGATTCATTATTTGTCATGAAACATCATGTTCATTTTAATATTATACAGTTACATCGTATCTAGAAGGATAATAATTACATAATTACAATATTTAAACATCAATAATTCATTAAATTCTAATTAAGAATTATTTTTTCTGAACAATGTACTGTGTTATGATCATGGAGACAATAGATCATAAATATGCATGAGTTGAATTTACATTTCTAATGTTCATCACGGAAAAGTGGGATGAAATATATTATCATAAATAATTTTAATTATATCACAAACAAAATACTATTTCCTTAATTATACTTATATATATCATTAATGTGGTATGGTGATGAAATGACAGCCTCATCCCTTCATGAATGTTTTATTCAACATGTACATGCATGATGTTTTCAATTTTAATGACTCAAAATTGAATAAAGTGATATATTATAAAATACATATATTAATATTCTGTAAATATTATATTAATTTCATTTATATCACATATATTCATTATCATTATCCTTACTACCTTCAATGTAATTCTTTTTTTGACGAAACATATCATATTGTTTCGTGGGACAGTAGTCCACCCTATACATGAACGAGGACTTACCATCTCTTATGGAATGATGATTTAAATTTTATATGTTATATAATTAATCCATATATATAATTATGTTTTCGAAAATATAGATCAATAAAATCCATCATTATACACAAATGTGAGATGTTGTAATTTGAAAATGATTGACATTAGTTTATGAGGCGGATGTCCACAGTACACACGAATGATTAATTCATAACCCATTTCATAAAATTGGGTATGATTTAGTGTCATTTAATTAACATGTAATAATATATTCATATTTTAAATACTTATTTTACTATATATTAATTGTTTAATAATATTTTATGGAGGAGGAGGAAGAAAAAAATAATAATTATTGGAAAAATATGATCCAAAATCTACAGGTAAATTCCATTGGTTTTCACAAAAATCCTTCCTATGATGGGTTACATTACATAATAGGGTTACTATGATGAGGTTTTTGATGTTTTTATATAAATTGAGAATGGTTTGTCTTATCCAAAAGGTAATGATGTTGGGAAGAAGAGAGTATAGTTGGTGTGGTTTTATAGGTGAAGAGTAAGGATTACTAGAAATTTTTTAAAATAAAATGGTGTTCCAATGGTTTTCACATAACAAAAAGGAAAAAGGGATTATATGTGGTTATAAGATATTATATTCTCTAAATATGGTTTAAAATTGATTTTATTAACCTTTAGGTCATTTTCAGTCTTACAATTTTAGTTTAACCACTGACAACCCAATATTTAATTTAACCTCATTAACTAATTTTTACAGTTTGTGCAATTAATAATCAAAGGAAAAAATATAGTATTATTATATTATACAATTATTAATATTAGTTTCTTTAATACATTTATTAATAATCATGTCACAAATGTTGATGAATATTTTGAAAAATCTATCCCACACAGGACGAACAACCTTGTTTCCAATGATAATATATTGAAAAGTCAATAATTTTTTCTCAATATTCAATATTATAATGATTAAAATTATCTAAATTGGAATAATTTATATAAATATTACAAAAAAAATACATTAAAAAATTTATTTTTTAATTAATCTTTAAAGACAATTACAATAAAGGAATGTTTTTAATAAAATGTTTGAACAATTTAATAGACAATAAAAATTGAATCATTTAAAAATAATCACAAAAATTCCTTATAAGTATATTTGAAAATTATCATTTAAAAATGAGGATTATTTAGTATAATAAATTTTTAAAAATCGGAAAATTAGTTAGAAATTATATGAGAAAATTAAGACTAATCAATCGCCTTGAAAAATTAAATTTATTGGAAACAATTTTTTTCAATTAAATGATTTATAGTTATATTTCTAATAAAGAGAAGGAATTTTTCTTTTGAAAAACCTATTTTTTATATTTTACTAATTTTAATTCATAACTTCTATTTTATTACTATGTTATAATATTCATTTTTAAATAAAATATTATCAAATTATTCACTTTTCAGTTTAAAATTATGTTACCCACATTGCATGCTATCAAAGAAATTAATTTCCTCTAAAAGAAATAAATAGTTAAATAATGGGGTGTTCCATTGTTCCATAAAATGAATCCCTTAAAAATAATTCATATTAAATTCAATGAATGTCATAATATTTCTTATACAGAATACCTATTTGTTCACTCATTGCTGCCTCAAATTTATTTGATTTCTATAAAATACCTTTACATGATAAGTTGTTTGATTCCTCATCACATTATATATCTTATGATCAATATATATATATTTTCTTCACATTATGATATATATTTTTTCAATTAAGATTCTTTATCCGTGATCCCATGTGTTGGTTATGGCATGAACATCTATACCAATGATATATAAAACATGTCACATAAAATTTAAAGACACATTCGTCTTTCAAAATGATAAGAAACAAATTCAAATTACCCCTAGATATAAATGTATCGAATGTACTGTTCTGTCGGTTCCCATATAATACAAAAAATCTTATAACTCTTATATAGATATATTTTCAAAAAAATGTGATCTTCCAAATAAAATTCATACTATTTTATTTAATAATAGTAAAATCATGTTTTCATACGTCTTAGATAATTTAATGTCTGCTTATGTAGAAAATTCCTTTGTGTATATTTCTTCAAAATTTCAAGGTGTATATGTTTCCTTTCATCAACATCATCCCAAAAAGTCATAGCATGAAAATTTTTGTCATTTATTTATTTATCATATGCTATATGAATACATGAATGTAAATGACTGTTATAGGAAAAATATATAAAAGGTAAATATTTATTGCACATACCATGAATGCTAAGTGAGAATAACCTAAAAATGTATTAAATATTTTGAGTAGTCCATGTATACTTTCTATAAGTTTGATGATGGTAGGGAGTGTTCAACCGATTCTCATTAACAAGATCCATCTAATGAGTTTTCCAAAATTTCAATGATAAACAATGATCTCAATCAGAAAAAATTGAAAGAGTTATACCATTATGTGTTACAACATCATTAATATAGATCTTTTTTATGGTTATAATAGATAAATCATGTCTTTTAAAAAATATTCATATCTTTTAGGATATCCATGATATCCTATATTACCGGATTATTTCATTGAGTCTTTTGTTGTCCTATAACATATTCCATAGAAATGTCATCCCATTTCAACATAGAAATATTAGTATGCATCATCAATCCTCTAGGATAGTATGTAATATCATTCACTTGTTTAAAACCCAATAATTTAAAAAAAACGTCAATTTATAACTTTATGTTTTCCCACCAAATGTTTTCTATAAAATACCAATAAAAATTTGTGTACAATGTTGTATAGATACATTTGAGTTCGAGAGTCATCCAACACATCTATTTTTAACTCAGCTATATATAAAACATATATGTAATGACCCGGAATTTCTATGGAATTTTTTTCCTTAAATACATGGTAATTTTGTGAATCAGTGAAATTTGACAGCGCATGATTCTAAGGCCCAATGTGCCAAAATAAAATTTTGATTTTTAGTTCGGGTACGTTCAGTAAATGTAAGAGTTGGTTTTTATATCTTTTGAAGCGGTGCTCAGAATTGCAATCCGAGGGAACCGTTGAACTCGAAACACTGGTGTTAACATAAAAATACATTCGCATCAACAGCAGTTGGTCATGAATAAAAGTTAGTTTTTGGGTTTTTACTGAATGACTTAAATAAAAATAAAGTGGTTTAGTTTTATTTTTATTTTTTAATTAAATCCTTCACTAGGAAGATGGAAGTTGGAAGTTTGGGGACCACCCGACCACAACCTCCAAATAGAGGTCATGGTGGGGGGCCCACCTGAACCTAACCTCCTATGAGAGGTTACAATGTGTGGACCACCCAGGATTAACCCCCCCCCCCCATAATATTTTTGGTAGAAGAAACCCACTCAAATCCCCTCATTAATGAGTGAGAGACTCTACACCCCCACCATTAATGTGCGAAACCATCCTCTAAAATTGATTGTTCTAACCCCGCGAACTAATTAAGTGGAGCCTATATAAATAAATCACACTTTTTATTAATTCTCATGCCAAATGTAGATTTTATAATCTATTACGTTGGATTCTGTTTATTTTGGTTGGCATAAGGTAGGAAAAGTAGGATTTGAGCTTTTGATCGAAAAGATCTCACCAAAAAACAACGAAGAACACCTTGGACTATGAAAAAAAATCTCCTTACACATTCATCTGTGGACTCCTATCAACGTGGAACATCATCGACCGACCTTCCTTCCTCATCGTCATCAACGAACTGATGCTTGAGATCGGGATTGGAAGTGTGTGGCATCCGTGACGAATGACAAAAACTCCGTCTTCTTCCCCATGACTTCTTTGACGAACAATGATCAAGGTAAGGGGATTATTATCATGTTAATTATTTCATTGATTTATCTTTTGCGGATTGAGAAAAAATCGTTGCGGAGGATATAGAATTTGAAGTTCATCGTTCTCCTTCCTTGATGGACTGATTGTAATAACCGTAAACGTGGATGGTGCTAGCCAAACAATCATGGACCGTCTCAATATGCTAATCACTTTTGTTATGAAATCTTGAATGGAGATAAAATGATGAGGCGAAGAAGTCTACATGCAACGACCACTCTACCCTTGGACTCCACAACAGATGCCGACCTCACGACACTTCTACTGAATCAGCTCCCGGCCGGCTGCAGGCCTCCCACACACCCCGGTCGTCCTACGCTGGCCAGCACCTCCCGGCTCCCAGCCGCCACCGGCCTCCCGAGCTCCTCAGAGGGACCACTCTGGACCCCACACCCCGCACGCCCCGCGCCACTGCTGGCCAATCCGGCCTAGGCCATCTAGGCTGAGCTACCCGAGTCTCGCCCCTCATGGTGCTGGCTGAACCGGCCTTGCCCATCCAGGTTGTGCCTCCCAAGTCGCATCCCCCACGATGCTGGAAAAACAGTACTCGCCCATCCGGGACAAGCTGTCAAGCCACTTCCCACGAGAGCCTAGTAGAGCCGGCCTTTCGTGCCCCTATCGGCACCTCTCGGCCGAACTGCCCTGACACCAACCCGCAGCCGGTCCGCGCACATGCGGTTGATCTGCACCCTCTTGCTACTCGTGACCTTCACGGCCCGCTGGTCCAGGTCCAGTGGGCCAAGCTGAACCCAACTGGTTAGGATGGGCCAAACCTGAACTTGGTCGGCCCAGACTATGTCGGGCCTGGTCAGTCCGAAGGAGTATGACTCGTCCCGGGCCCATTACAACCCTTTAGTTACTTTTGACATATCGTTGGCACCTGTCATCTGTTTGACAAACCCTCAGCGGTGCTGGTATTCTTGGAGTGTGATGGTCCCTCTGTGTATACCCCATTATAATATTGGGTATAGTTATGATACGGTAATATTGGATTGAGCACGAATCCAATCGCGCTCTCGAGACTAAAATGCTAATAACTCAAAGACCGGGCGTCTGATTGTCGTGCTTCCAGTTGCATTGAGACCCCTATGACGTCGTGGACCATTGTGATACTTTTTTTGTTGGAATTCATTAAAGTTGTTGTATCAACACATGGCTGGAGTAGCGAACCCTCCAAGAATCAAGCGTGCTTTGTGCGGAAAGCCGGTGGCTGGCTGCACTCTTACTATTGTTCCATGATCCTACGTGGGTTCGACAGATCCGAATACTATTCTATGATCCATGTGGGTTCGATAGATCCAACTAATATTCCATGATCCTACATGGGTTCAATAGCTCTAATTACTCTACCAGGATCCTACGTGGGTTCGAGAGTGGAGATGATTCAGTGGCTACATCTAATCATCTCTATCACTCTACATAAGTTGTATACGTGTTTGAGCTTAGTAAGTAACTTTTGTTTTTACCTCATGATTGAGATGGATTACTTGATAACATAGGTGCATGTTTGGGAATATACCTATGTGGGGTTATCTGTTGATTTCATACTTTATGGTTTCATCTTGTTGGATTTTCTATGACCTTGAGGATCTCAGGGTCCCTACTGAGTATCGTTATACTCAACCCTGCACGGGTTTTTCCCACACCTCGTTGTTTTGGATGTATATGACAGATAGTGATGATTGAGGCTGAGAGTAATAGGACTGGACGGTACCTGGGGTGGACCATACAGTGTGACAGTACAAGGGGGAGATGGACATATGTGGAGTGCTGAGGAGTCGTTATGTACCTACCCTTCAGGTAGGAACCTCGAAGGACATTCATGCGCCAATTTTTCCATTTAACGGTTGTACTTTTTTTCTTTTACATTACGGTTGGGCTTGTATTTCTGTCCCCTATTACTTTCAGCACACTTTTGTTATACCATTTTTTGTAGTTTATTATTTCCAACTCATGCTCTGTTGCATGTGATTACAGGTTATAAAGACAATAACTTCCCAGTTCATGGGAATTACGCTTTTGGAGCTAGATGCCAACCCCTGGGCTATAGAATGCGAACATGGGGTTGTCACGACACATACCATGGGGGATGGGTCGTGAAAAATTGGTATCAGAGGAGTTGGTTCTACCGCAGAATTTAGGTCTCTAATATTTGCGGTGTAGAAATAGTGTTAAGGTTATTGTGCGAGGATTTCAGTTCACGGAGGCCAGTGTTGGTGTGGCAGCTGAGGTATCCTTTCACTAGGACCTAGACTTATGATTTCCAAATCAGTGCATGAAAACACTAAATGTGTGTGTGGTTTCATAATTTTTCTTTGAGTTAGCTCACCAGGTATAATCTTTTGACCGTGGCGCTGCTGTTTATTTTCAGGATGGCCCGATACAGACATCTATCAAGGGTCCTGGCATTGTACAACATTGAATCCCACTGAGCTACAAGGCCTTTGTAAGGGGAACTATCATAGTGGATGCACCAACAGTACCACTACCTGATTGTCCACTGATTCTACTAGCCCCAGCAGTAGAGAGTGCATGCCGCCTAACTGTGTTGTATGAGTTCCGGCGCCAGAGGCCACCCATGTTCAGCGGTGAGTTTGACCTACATGCAGCTGAGGATTGGCTGGAGTCTGTAGTTACTGTCTTAAAACTTGTAGGGACACCACCCAAACTTATGGTGATCCTTTCCGCTAGTCTCCTTTATGCAGCAGCATGCATATGGTGGAGCCTAATGCTCCAGGTGTATGAAAAGGAAACACATCTCTGGGCAGACTTCGAGGGAATGTTCCGGGCGGAGTTTCTCCCGGCCACCCTACATGTAGTTCGAATATAGGAGATACTTAATCTACAACAGTGCTTCATGACGGTGGCACAATACTTAGTGAGGTTCACCGACCTCTCGCACTGCTCCACAGATATATTGTGGGACCCATTTTTCAGGGCCCGGACCTTTGGGCAGGGGCTCAGGCGAGAGATCAGATCATCAATGATCTCCCTCAGCATCTCAATGTAGACAAAGGTGTTGGAGAGATCCCTATTAGTGGATAGTTTCCTTGCAGAGCAGTCAGCAGTAGTGAGACCCACCACTGGGTGACACATTGCAAAGTCTTATGAAGCTGGCAGTAGACAGATGTCGCGGAGATCCAAACAGACCAGACCATCCAGTGGAAGACCTCAGTACATGGGTTCAGATGTGTGTGGAACAAGAGATAGAGCTAGTCATATGTGGAGCATGTAGTGTTATGCATGCGACGGGTTGGCTCACATGGTCTGAGACTGTCTGACCCACCATGAAGATGATCATCATACAGTTGAGGGACCTCCGAGGTAGAGGAAGAGGTTTGATCGTGGTGGTCCGTAGGGAGATGATAGACGTGGAAGAGGAGCAGGCCGAGCAGAAGGTGGGGGACGATGTTTCGATGTCCTACCACCACCACCATCAGGAGGTCCACCCTGACCGTAGGGAGCTGGTGGACAGGGGAGAGCTACGCTTCAGGTAGCTGAGGATTATGATCATGGTGCTCCAGAGATGATATGAGGTACCATCTATGTCTATTCAACCATTGATATAGTTCTTTTAGACATGGGGGATAGTCACTCTTTCATTTCCACCTCCCTCGTTCGAAGCATGGATATTACAACGGTGTTGTTGGCTCGATCCATAGAGCTAGAGACTTCAACGGTAGTATAGTCGATTATTAAGCACTAGTGCCAGTAGTTTTAGGATATTCTTGGAGGCGAGAGCTTCGGCTGGGATGCCCTCATAGGGGCGTCGAGGCCTTACGACATCATCTTGGGTATAGACCTGTTATCTACATTCCATTATCAGATTGACGGTATTAGGTGCAAAGTCATGTGTGTCCACGTGGATAGGACCGGGTTTACCATCACCGGTAATAAGGGAGACTTTGGAAAACATGACAGACTTTCTCGGAGGAAGGTAAAATTGGTCACTCATCAGTTGGAATGCCATACCCTCCAAGAAGTTGATGTGGACAATCCGATCTATCCTATAGTGGTGGACCAGTATGCTGACGTGTTCCACGATTATATCTCAGGTCTACCTCCTCATAGAGAGGTGGATTTTTACATTGACTAGAACCCCAGGACAACACCGATATCTACTTGAGCATATCAGATGGCTCCCATGGTGTTTCACGAGGTGCAAGTGCAACTGGAGGACTTACAGTGGAAGGGATTCATCCTGCCCAGTATTTCTCCATGGGCAGCCCAGATTCTATTCGCCAAGAAGGCGGATGAGAGCGTGAGGATTTGTGTCGACTAAAGTTTCCTGATCTAGGGGACCGTCAAGAACAAGTACCCACTCCCGATGATTGATGACCTCATTGATCAGCTGGAAGGAGCATGGTGGTTCTCAGAGATAGACATCAGATCAGGCTATCACCATCTTAGAGTTCGAGATGAGGATGTGCAGAAGACAACCTTCAAAAGTCGGCACGACCACTATGAGTTATGCGTTATTCCATTCGGTGTAACCAATACTTCGGCAGTGCTCATGAGACTCATGAACATGATCTTCCAGCCACACCTCAATCGCTATGTCGTAGTCTTCATCGACGATATTCCGATCTACTCGACTACTGAGGTGGAGCATGCCTACCATTAGTTGGTAGTATTGGACACACTACGAGAGCACCATCATTATGGTATTATCTCAAAGAGATAGTTTTGGATCTGAGAGGTTCACATTATGGGACATGTTATCTTGGATTCTGGAGTTGCAGTAGATCATTTGAAGATTGAGGTGGTAATTTTTTGGGAGCCACCCAAGAGTGTGACAGAAGTAAGGAGTTTCGTGGGGTTATTAGGATACTAACAGAGTGTTGTGCAATACTTATCCCAAGTTGTAACACCACTATCACCATTTAAGAAGAAGGGGAAACCCTTCGGGTTGTCAGAGAGATACCAGTAGAGCTTTCAAGAGCTGAGGAAGAGGTTGACTAGTTCCCCCATCATGAGGCTTACAATGTAGGGAATATGGTACGTAGTCTATTGCGACACATCAGGGACCGCACACAGATGTGTCATGATGCAAGAGCGAGCTGTGATCACTTATGGATCTTGATAACTGAGAAAATATGAGTAGAACTACACTACTCATGACCTGGAGTTAGCAGTAGCGGTCACCGCCTTAGATATTTGGCATCACTATCTGATGGGTAAACGTTTTACCATGTAATATGATCAGAATATTCTTAGGTAAATCTTATCTAAGAAAGAATGGATCCTGAGAAAATGATATTGGATTCGGTTCCTCTAGGACTATGACTTTATGATTGTCTATACTCCTGGGAAGGGGAACGTTGTTGTAGATGCGCTCAGATGGAGATTTGATATACATTATCTAGGTCAAGCGAGAGAGCAGTTGGCTGCTTTACAGATATCATTTTTAGATATAGATGGATCAGCCTTTCTTCGGTCTCTTATGGTCACTCCCCCACTCCATCAGTGAGTTAGGGAGGTGCAACATGGGGTCGTTGACTATGAGACATGACGTGCTCATATTACCAACAGTTAGGCACCTACTATATTTTCTGAAGGTAGGGAGCATATCATTATCTTCAGAGGATGCACCAAGGTACCAATGTCCCTTACGGAGGGAGTGTTGAGGGTGTTACACACATCCCATCTAGCGGTACATCCATGAGTTTAAAATAGGTACCAGGTTCTCCGGTGAGAGTACTTGTGGCCGGGAATGAAGAAGGCAGTTGGAGATTTTGTCTCTTGGTGGATCACATGATAGCAAGTGAAGGCAGAGCACTAGGTTCCAGCAGGCATGGTTCATCCTTTAGAGGACCCAGAGTGGATGTGGATTGGGATATACAAGGACTCTGTGATGGGACTTCCACATACATCCAGAGGACATGACTCGATTTGGGTTATCGTCGATCGACTCAACATGTCAGACCACTTCCTTCGGATCAGAGAGCATGGTTCAGTATATTTCATGGGACACCTCTACGTGTAAGTTATTGTGGGTATAGATGGATTACCGTCAACAATTTTCTCTTATCATGACACACATTTTACTTCCTGACTATGTAAGGGGTTGTATGAGGATTTCTGGGCAAAGCTTCGTTTGAGCACCTCCTTCCATCCTCAGATGGATGGTCAGACTGAGCGGACCATTCAGTCCCTCAAGGAAATGATTTGTTCTTGTGTCCTTGACTTTGGTCGTAGCTAAGAGGATCACTTACCTTTGGTGGATTTTTTATAAAACAATATTAATCACTTCACCATTGGGAAGGAACCTTTTGAGGTGTCATACGGACGACCTTGCAGATCACCCTTGTGATGGACTGACCCTAGTGAGTCAGCACAAGTGGGAAAAGAGATGGTACAAGCTACCACAGAGAATGTTCAGATCATGCAATAGTTGATGAAGACTGCACAAAGCAGACATAATTCGTATGCCTATAGGAGATGGAGGCCTCTAGTGTTGGAGGATGGTGACCATGTCTTTTTACGGGTATCACATCGATGATGTCTACGGGATTTGGATGAGGCGGGAAGTTATGTTTGAGATTCATTGGACCTTCCCAGGTCCTTAGAAGAGTTGGTGAGGTGGCTTAACACTTAGATCATCCACCTATGTTGCACCGGCTTCATGATGTCTTCCACATATCCCAGCTAAGGAGATACGTGCATGACCATTCCCACCCCATCGACCATGGCAAGATGGACGTCGATGATGAGAAGAAATTTACAGTGGTTCACTAGATATTGAGGGTCGACGAGAGCAGATTCTACATGGAATGTCGATACCTCTGTTTCATGTTCGTTGGAAACACATGCTCTAGGAGGGAACATGGGAGTGTGAGGCTGAGATGTGTGCTCAGTACCCGCACTTGTTCCCTTAGTTCGAGTTGTAGCTTTGAGGGATGCAAATCCCTGAGGTGGGGTCAATGTAAATACCAGGAATGTCAATGGGAAATTTTTTTCCTTATATAAATGGGATTTTTACGAGTCCCTGAAATTTGAAGGCACATGATTTTGAGGACCGGTGTGCCTGTAATAAATTTCATATGTTTTGTTCGGGTATGTTCTGTAAACATACGACCAGATTATTATAACATTTTAACCGGTGAATGGAATTGAAATACGAGGGAACCGTTGAACTCACAACGCCGATATTCACATAAGAAGGCATTCACCACAATGGACGTTGGTCGAGAAAAAAAGTCAGTTTTTGGAATTATAGTGAAGGAATTAAATAAAAATAATGTTCTGTAGCTTTATTTTTATTTGTTGGTTAAATCCTCCACATGGAAGTTGGAAGTGTGGGGACTACCCGACCATAACCTCTCTGAGAGGTTATGGTGGTGGGGCCCACCCTAAACTAACCTCTTGCGAGAGGTTACGATGTGGGGACCACCCTGGACTAAACCACCTTAATAATGGTTAGAGAGGAAAACCTCTCAATTCCCCATATTAATGAGGTAGAGTCTCTCCTCTCCCCACCTATAATGTGCCAAATATTCTTCTAAAATTTATTTGTGCCAAACTAAAGAATTAATTATGTAGAGCCAACATAATTAAATCTCCTTTAATTGAAATTTTTTTCCAACCATATATTACCTTGGATTCCTTTTCTTTTGGATGGAAATAGGTTGGAAAAGCAAGATTTTAGATTTTGAGAGAAAATCTCTCGCCAATGAAGAATGAAGAATGCCTTCGACTACGAAGAACGATCACTATCGACCTTCATCCATGAGATCCTATATATGTGGGACATCTTCAACCGACCTTCCCTTCTCATCGTCGTCAATGAACTATCATGCGAACTCGGGATTAGAAGTGTGCGGCCGATGCGATGAACGACGACAGCCCCGTCTTCATTCCCACGACTCCATCGATGAACAATGATCAAGGTAGGGGGTTTATTTTCATGTTAATCCTTTCCTTTATTTATCATTAGTGGATTGAGAAAGAATCATTGCTGAGGATGTAGAATTTGATGTTCATCATTCTCCTTCCTTGATGGACCGATTGCTATCACCCTAAATGCAGATGGTGCGGGCCAAACAAACAAGGCCCGACTCCCTCCGCCGATCTCTTTTGTGATGTTATTCGACATGGAGGTGAAACATTGAGGTGACCAAGGTGACAAAAGATGACAACGCTACATGTGATATCCGCTACCCATGAGGTCCTCGCAGAGCATCGACCGAACTAGCTCCCGGCGACTAGTAGGCCTCTTGGCTCCGGGCACCCCTCCGTCCACCCACCTCTAGGCCGCCCGTCGGCCTCCTGTGCACCCCGGCGGAACCACGCCGACCCATGCCACCCATCTACTGGCCACTGTCGGCCTCCCATACAGCTCGGCTGAACCGCGAAACCCTGCACCTTCAGGATCCTGGCCGTCGCTTGCCTCCCGTTCCCCCCGACTGAACTGCGCCATCCCGCTCAGCCCGAATGCCCAACACTACCACTGGCCAAACCGGTCTCGGGCATCTAGGCCAAGCATCCCAAGCTTCTCCCCTCGCTGCGCTGGCATAATCGGCCTCGTCCATCCGGACCAAGACTCCCGAGCCACTCCCCTTGTGGCACTGGTCGAACCGGCCTCGCCCATCCAGGCCGAGCCGCCCGAGCCACTGCCCATGCTCTTTTGGCAGATCCAGCCTTCTGTGCCCCTCGCGGCACCTCTGGGATGAACCACCATTACACCTACCCATGGCTGGTCCACGCCCTCGTGCTACTCACGACCTTCTCGACCAGCTATGCCAGGCCCAGCGGCCCGAACCAAACCCAACGGGTCAGGCTAGGCCGAACCCAAACCTGTTCGGACATGACATGGGCCCACAACGACCCTTTACATTATGTTGGACATATATTTGGCACCGATCGTCCATTTGAAGAACCATCAGCAACACTAATATTCATGGAGCGTGACAGTACCTTTGGGTATACCCCACAAGAATTTTGGTTATTGTAGAGATATGTTCAGGTTGGATCGAGCACGAATCCATCCAGGCCTCTGGGACTAAAAGGATAATAATTCACAGGCCAGAGGTATGATTTATACGTCATCAGTTGTGTTGAGACTCTTATGGAATGGCATAACATTGGGATACTTCTTCGTGGGACATCGTGGTAGTTGATGTAACAACACATGGCTTGAGGAGCAGACTCTCCCATAATGAGGCATGATTTTTGCGGAAACCCTGTGGCTGGAAGCTCTATGACTACTATTCCAGGATCCTACGTGGGTTCAACAGCTCCAACTATTGTTCTAGGAACCAATGTGGGATCCAGAGCTCCGACTACTTCTTGGGATTCTACGTGGGTTTGACAGCTCTGACTACTGATCCAGGATCCTTTATGGGTTCAAAAGCTCTAATTACTATATCAGGATCCTACGTGGGTCCGATAGAGTAGATGATTTAGTGGATACATCTAATCATCTTTATCTCTCTACATAATATTTATACATGTGTGAGATAAGTCAGTATATTATGTTTTTACCTCTTGATTGAGATGGAATAAATGATATCATCGATGTATGTATAGGAATATACCTTTGTGGGGTTATCTATTGATTTTATACATCGTGGTTTATCCTTGTTAGTTTTTGTGATACCTTGATGGTCTTGGGGTCCCTACTGAGTATCATTATACACACCCCTACACAGGATATGTTTTCACCTCATTATGTAGGATGTAGACAACAGGCGGTGCCGACCAAGGCTAAGAGTACCAGGACTGGATGGTACCCATGGTGGATCTTACGATGTGATGGTACACGGAGGAGACGAACAAACCTAGAGTGCTAATGAGGCGATTTGTACCGAACCTTCAGGTAGGAACCTCAGTGGACATTCTAGCGGTAGTTTTTTCATTCTACTATTGTAATTTTAGTTTCTTGTACTGTACTTTGGGGCTTCTATTTCTAATCCCTTTTACTTTCAGCACACATTTTTATATAGTTTAACTTGATGTTTTGTTTCTATCCCATGATCTGTTGCTTGTGTATACTTGTTATAAAGGCAATGCTTTCCCAATTCTAGGGAATTAAGCCTTTGGTTCTAGTCACCAGCCCCTGGTATATTGAAGGTGGGATTGGGGTAGTTACAGCACGAGCCCCAAGGGACGGGTCTTGACAATATAATTGTTGGAAATTTTTAGTACACAATTATCCCAAGGTATATCATATATTTTCCAAGAATTATAATCATAAATATTATTCAAAAAGTTGAAAACATAATATTGTGAACATTTTATCTGTTATAATAATTTTTGTTTCACAGTCAACTAAAAAATCAATGATTTCCAATATTACATAATAGTTGTTTTATCCATCTATGCTATATCATTAAACATATGATCTCAATAAATAAACATTTTAGTATGAAATTCATTATCATTCTGGCTCATTTAACAAGATAACTTATTTTCCTTACCTAGGATATAGGTTAATGAGAAATCATAATTGTTTACTTTCTCAAGATATTACTTTCGTCTCATATTTCTATATTTCATTAAAACGGTGTATTTACAGATTTTATGATCAATTTTTATCTCATATTAGTCATCAATGGAATAATGCAATTATATTATTTTAGTATTGATTTCATTTCACAACTCAATATCATAGGTTGGGTAGTTTTTTTCATTTTTCATGAAATTTTATAAGGCATATTCAATAATTCAAACAATTTTTTCTAGGAAATTACAATATCCCTTATAATATAAATCATAATATATCAAAAAATTGATCATTACTAGATATTAGAGTAAAATTTATATCATTGATCAATATAACCATTAGTTTATAAAAAAATTGCTAACATTTCTATTTTCAATTTGAACATAACAACATTATATGAATTATCTATTAAAGGATATTTGAATCAAGAGATTTTTTAATGAATCTATAATGGTAACCTACCATGACAATGAAACTATATAGCTCAATTTTTTTGTTGGTACATGTATCTCTTCTAATGACTTTATCTTCATTGAATCAATTTATATTATTCCCTCTAGACAAAATTTCAAAAACAATATAAACATTATAAATTAGTAAATAAAAAATACAACATTTACAAAATAAAACATTCCCTACATGAGTCTCATGAATGATCATCCTGTAATTCTCATGGTCATAATAGAATATATAAAACACAATAATATCTATAATCAACACCACATTGAAAAATGATGAAATTAATTGAATGATCTATTCATTTTATCCATAAAAACAGGTGGTTGATTTTTATAACCAACTATAATTATAGTTAACAAATAATTTCCATATTCATTCAAGAAATAATTATTTGTTATCGAAACCTTATTTTCTAACAATTAATGATACTCAGAACAGACACCAGTCTAAGAAAAATATTGTGATCCATGATGATAATTTAATAAGTCGTCAATATGAGGAAGTGTTTAAATTGACACTATCATAATAGAATTGATTTCTATACAATCAATTCATATATTATTGGACTCATATTTATTCATAATGAATAGAACAATGGATACCAATTAGGGATTACTAGGGATAATATATACCATATCACACAAATTCTATAGTTGTTTCATCAACTCCATTAATTCCACAATGGACATTATATAGGGAGTCACTGATATTATTCTTGAATCAGGGGTAAAATCATTGGAAAACTAATCTTCACACACCATAGGATGTCTATTTAATTCCTTAGGGAATACATCAATGTATTCATATTCAATAGTATGTTATCAAATTGAATATTACCCTATACATCTCAATATTTAGTTTTCCCCTCCAAACTATGAATATATTTCAATAGAGCTACTTGGGTGGATCGGGATATGATTCAGATTATGATGAATTTTCTCTAATGATAATAAATTCTCCATTTTCCTCACAAATCATAATTTCCTTCTTCATTATATAATTTTTAACATATTTTGATAGTAAACCCATACTAATGCATATATTAATTTCATCCACATGTATTATAATAATGTAACCAAGGAAATAACTTTTAGGTTCCCTGATTGGGATTACTAATCAAATTCATTGTCTAGTGATACATCCCCTAAAAATATTACCTGATAAGTCCCTTCTCAAACAGAAGGTTAAAATTTTAAAATTATTGGAAAATTAGGTATATATTTAAGAGTTTGAGGATATATAAACAAATGAATAATTTTATAAATCCATTATTAGGATTAATTTACCTAAAACTCCATCATTTATACACCAAAATCACTTTTAGTGATCCTGTAATTTAATCCTTACCCCCTGGATATATTCTATGAATGTTTCACTTTGTGGTAGTGAAATTTATTTATATATATCCACATCTACTAATATATTAAAATTAAATTTCAATGTTTTATTTCATTCCTTTTTATAATTTATCATGTTTCCCATGTCTCCATATTTATAAAAAATTCTCATTTCATTCATTCATTTCTCGTGGTGATTCATTCCACTATTTTCACAAGGTTGAAATCATTGAATTATCCTCTTCTTAATTGACACATTTCGTTTATTATGATGTAATAATGTCCTCTTATTCAATTAAATTCCATTAAATATTTATGATCTAGATAATTTATTGTATATTTTTATAAAACATAAAATTATTTAATTATATGAGGAAATGTTTTGAGAGATTAGTTCACCCTGGAGACTTGTCTTACACCCTTTAAATAATTGTCTAATCATTCACTCCATATTTTGTATTTATTTTATAGCATACAAATATGACCATTTAAATTTATAATCAATATTACTAACACAATCTTCTATATTTGTATTACAAAGAAGATTATCCTAATTTAAGATTTTTTCTCATAATTGAAGTATTCTTCGACGAATATATCCTCGAAATATTTCTATTATATGAGTTCTATTTCCTAGTCATCCCTTGTACTCTAGAAAACATACAACCATATATCAGCATCACTTTTTCGATAATACACATTAAATTTTAAATATTCATTTTCAACACATTACATGCCTATAAATATCTTATCCAAACCCATAATCCATTTATCAGCATCGATTGGAAAAGTAGTCTCCCCAAATTATTTGGGATTAAATCACCTAATATTATATAACATAGGAGAATATGATTTTTGAATAAGATTATCCATCCAAAAATATCATGTTTATACTCTTATCATGATTAAAAAAAATATAGTGATAATTTCATAAGATCCAATACAAGCTATACTGGATTCCCTAGTATGGAATTATCTGTAATGGCCACATGTTTTGATACCCCAATTCCATCAAGAGTACAATTCTAAATAATGAAATATACCAGAATATCATATAAGATTGTAATTTAATTAAAAATAAATCTTAATATTATGGATTACATAAAATAATATTATAAATTAAGCATTTTTATTAAATAATCATAAACATGGTTTCATTAGGAATGACTGTATTTTTTAATCATACATAATAAATTATAATTAACATGTTATATATATAAAGGATATACCCATGGTGTGTCAAAAGGGATATAAAGTACGTTATGTTTTCAAACACCAAGGTGTGATCAAGTCAATCCCTTTTCTCCTTTTTGGGAGATATTTACCCAATGTAATTTTGTGCCATAACCACATCCAAATCTTGTATCTATACCAAGGTATATTGCAAGTAAAACCAACATAATCACTACATTCGAAAACATTATAATGTTCTTATATAAATATCATCATTTTTTATATAATTTGATATTCCCTAATATATTTTTTCCAAAATAAAATTATCATAATCCTATTATAATTCATATGATACCAATTATAATAAACCTAACCCTATTAGCCTCTAGTTAGTGTATTAATTTTATTCATTGGCATATACAAAAATCTATAAATCATGAAATATCAAAGAGTTTAGTTTGTAGATTGAAATTCACATATGATACCCATTTTACATTGGGAATATAATATAAAACATAACAAAATCAAATGAGCAACATCCATGAAAACTCATTATTATAATTGTTATTCATATTGAGTAGGAAAAAAAATGGGTGAGAATAATTGTCTTGTAAGGAAAAATTATGGAGGAAGATATCACAAATATATAAGTTAATTAAACATTGAATGTTAAATAAATGAACAAAAATTCAATTTAAGTAACATGACTAACAATATAAGGAAATTCATAATCAATATGATAAGGTACCTAACTAAAAACATTCAATTTAATGAAAAAATTGAATGAAATGAATCTGAAAATTATATGATATTGAAAATATCAAAGATAATGAAAAGAAATAAATTCCCAATAATGAAATTACATAATTAATAATATTCATGATATAATTTATCATGATAGATCTACCATAGATATCATTCTTTAAGATAGATTAATCTACTGGATAAAAAGCCAACTGATTTTCACAACTAGTTTTTCTCATGAGACATGTTGATTCCTCATGAAACAAAATATTAATTGTCCTTAGACATTTCTATATATTTGAAATATTACTAGTATACTAAATGTTCAATCTAATTCAGGAAAAATATTCCTTATCATTAAATATCCATATTTTTTAAAGGATATATGTTTTTCAGTATTTCAGCAGTTAATAAAATAATTTTAAAATTAAACAACAAAATTAAAAATAATATATGGTTTATAAAATAATCATATTAAATGTATATAATTTTTTATATTTCAGGTAAACATAATTTACAATGAAAAAGATCACGATAAAGTGATATCTCAAATAAAATGATTATAATAAAAAATGAAATTTAGTTTATACATCAACATTTATCTCCTTATAATATAATTTCATATATCCCTTGAATGAAATAATTAATAATGAAACAAGAAACACCAATAATTATTATGTAATAATAATATTACATTCCAATGTGGATGTATAAACATCATATATATATCTATATATATATATATATTTGGTTCATAATAAAACAATATGCCTTAATGAAAGTAAATTAATTCAAATCCTCATACCTCTCGATTCCCTTTGGATAAATATTATTTATCATCATTTATTGTGGTTTTAATATTGTCACTAATTAATACTAGAAAAAAGTTAATTTTTATCATATAATATATGGTCAATTTTTAATCATTTATCACCCATTTGTTAGTAATATTTAATTATTTTAATTGATTTAGTTGTAAACATCAGTAATCCAACATTTGATATATTTCACAATTGTTCTACTTATTTTGAATAATATATACCTAAATAGTAACTAGAAATATAATCTTTATCTACTTGTAATGTTTGTATAGAAATTATTCTCCTAATACCTATCATTAAAATGTTTTGTAAAATGATTTATGTAACAATCATGGAGATGGATGTCCATATGTACAAATTCATATGTGGTGTGGAGAAAGAATGGAGTCACATCTCTTCATGAATACATTATTCCAATGTACATGAATGATGTTAATATATTTATGTTATTGAAATATAAAGAATGATAATAATGTATAGTTTTTAAATAATGATACACATATCATGAATAACATATCTTTTTCATTCATATCACATATTTTAATTAATGTTATCCATATTAAATTCTCTATGAAGTTTTATTAAAAAATTTGTCACAGATCATTATGTGTTGGTAGTATTTCATTCACACGAGAAAGGTTATTTTATCCCTTATTGAATGTAAATTATAGATATTATATTTAATATTATTTTTGGAAATGTAATACATAATATTTAAAAATAATATATATATATATATATATATACATTATCTATAATCATTGTCAACCATGAAAGGTGGTAATATAAAAACGAGTGACATTAGTTCATGTGTTGGTTCTCTAATGTACACATGAATGATGATTTTGTTACCTATTTTATCGATGTTGTGATATATATAGGTCAAACCATAACATAAAAACATATCGTTATATGTAATATATTTATTTCATTTTATCATTTTTTTTAAACGTAATCTAATTATGTGGAGGAATGAATTAAATAAAATGATCGTTGAAGAAAATTACCTCTTCTCACGGAAACCACCTTTGGTTTTCACAATTATACTTTTAGGGATTTAGTTATTCAAAAAATATTGGATCAAGGATGATGGTATGGATGTTGGAATTTTATTATGGTCATTAGTTTCAAATATAAAATTGATTTAAGGTGGGGAGAAAAGTGGATTTGCGGTTCACTTTTATAAGTGAGGTGAGTGTCCCATTTGTAATAGCTAAAAAGAATTTATTGTACACATGTTTTTTACATGAAAAAATGTCCAGAATGAATTATAATGTATATTTATACATTATAATGTTGAAATAAGTCATCAAAAAAGATTTTAGACAATTTTATGGTAATTTAACTCATCTATTTGATGTTTACAGCAGATAATCCCATTTTTTATGGTATCTATACGAAAATAAATTTTTCAAATTTACAAATTCATTAATGTAGAAACAAAATATGAAAAATTAAAAAAATATAAATTACTATAATTCCAAATATGGAATTGAATTTATGAAATTACTTTTATATAAGAGTAAAAAGTTAATTTAGAAATAATTTTATATATGTGACGAGAAAGCGAGTTTTCAAAGTGAAAACATTCAAAAGTTTACCAACATTTTATTATAACCTATAATTTTTAAATTATTCCAATGAACTAAATTGAATTATTAGATATATATTTTTTTATTATTTGACAATAAATATAAATTAAAAATTAATTTTTCTCAATAAATAATTCAAATGAAAAGGGAGTTCCATTTAATCTATTGTATTTTTCATTTTTCATTAAAAAATTTTCATTTCAAAAAAATAATAAAATACGGAACAATGATATTTTTTTTATTACGATTCAAAAAATGAGGATATTTTTTTAAAAAATAGTAGTTGATAAAAAATAATTTTACATTATCATTTCAATGAATGACTATATTTTATTTTATAAAAATATTTTTTTAAGAAAAAATTAATTCTCATTTAAATGATTATTAATTTTATTTATAAATAGTTGATAAAAATAAAAAATAAATATATTTTATACATTTTAGTTATATTAAAACAATCTAGTTTAATGACTAGATAATAATGGTCATCCTTAAATAGTATTTGAATATATTATCATATTTCGTTTCATCATGACATTCAGGGCATCAAAAGCATTCAAAAAAAAAAAAATTTGGAAACAAACACTATTTTAATGTCTTGGGGGTAAAACTATTATTTTTATCTATCAAAATTATAAGTAGTTATTAAAATAATTGATTTATTAAACATAATTTCCATTTCTGAATAAATTATTTTTCATCATCATTCACTCGATTACGAAAGTAAATTCTATATTTTATGTTTACCATTAATATAATTAGGATTATAATTATTTTTATATTACAAAAAATGTTTTCATATAATAAATTTAGTATTTATCACTTTAAAACCATTACCTTGTACATACATTTATATTACTGATACAATGAAAAATAAAAATTCATCATCCTAATGAGGATGTAGTAAAAACGTATGCATTGATGATGGTTTCATTTTACATAGTGTGATGGGATGGAGTAATATATTTTATAATTTATGAATATACAATTATTCTTAAATATGACATTTTTTAATGGCATACCTATTATGTCCATCATTTTAAAGTGGCGTACTAAAACAATACTTTTAGTGTTGTGGGGTTGTTATCACAACAACGCATTATTTATAGTATCATTTTCCTTTTTGGGAAAGGGGATGACGGTGAATTCTTGTAACATAATAATAATAGAATAAAAATTTAATAATTATGTTGATGTTATCATTATTGGAATATTATAAATAATATGAGGATATATACTGGGATATAAAAAATTGAAAAAAGAATGAGAGGTTATCAAATTATACATCACAGCATGGATTAGATTTTTTGAAATGTGGTTACGATTTTTATATATGATGTTTCAAGAAGAAGAAACCCACCATAATGTGGATAAGAATGTGGATGAATGTATTGGGTTTATTTATCATTGAATTTATGAAATCATGGTGTAAGGGAAGTGAGGGTAGAGAGGTATTTAAATAAATAAAAAGGGTTACCAAATTTTAAAATACCGAAATGTATTAAATACATGGATGTCACACTAACACAATGTGTAACACAAAAACAATTATTGTTGAAAAAAAATAATCTAGATATCATTCTTAACACAAAACATTGAACATTAAGCTAGTTGAGATTTCTTGTACACATATTATTATTTAAATGTGACAAATGTAGTAAAATTATTAAATTAGAAAATTTGAGAACTAGAAACCAAATTATTAAATAGATTTATATTTTCCCACCTAAATATAAATTAATTGGATATGTTTTTGGTAATAATGAACTAAATTCTTAGTGATGTACTTTTATGATTCAGAAACCATTATTTTTCAAAAAATATTAAGGAAATTTATAACAAATATATGATATGATATTTGTAAACCTTTTTGAAATTTTAAATTAAACATAAAAATGTTAAAAATTATAAATTAAAAATAATCTAAATGATAATTTTTTTGATAAGTAACCAATAATGATTTATTTATTCATAAATAGTGAAACAAAATAATATTTACTAAAAACTACCATTTCATTTAAACCTTATAAATGTTCTATTTTATTTAAAAATAAATTAGGAAGAAAAATTAAATCATTTATGATATTAGTAATATAATTATTTTCATATTAAATAATGTTTTGATGGATTTAAAAACCATTTCTATTTTATAAATATTTTGTCCCAAGAAATCTATTTTTTCATTTAGTATTATGTCATTGTTATTAAATGAATAGATACCCATTTTTTGAATTCAATATATAATAATGGGTTACCTATGGGGAATATGGAGTATAAAATTTTTAAAGGGTTTGTATTTCTACATTTTGAATAGTGACATTGGATAATATTTGTTACCATTATAATGAGAAAATAGTTTAAATTGGTTTCAAAATTTTGGATATTGGTTTAATATTTTCGTGAATCTGACTCTACTCTTATTGGATTAGTGGAGTTCAAAGTATTCGATCTAATATTTGTTAATATTTCCACCAAGTTCTATTATTCTGTGATTATAATATTTATATTCAATTAGGAAGAGGAATAATATAAAACCTCACTATCTTGACTGTAATATATATTAAATATTAATATTAGAGTTAAAACAAGAAAAAATTATTTAATTTTTTTATAATGATGAATTAGGATTATTATTAGTATTTTTTAAGAAATTAGTGATTGAGTAATTACATTAATTTATTATTTAATTATAACACATTATTTATTCAATCAATTGAAAAAATGATATTACCAATAATAAATTTAATAACATTTGGATGAATTATTATGCTACATGAATTTATAACACACACCTATATATATATATATCATATTTGGAATGTGTGAATGGTTTATAATAAAATTGCATAACTGTTGTGATTTCTTTAATATCAATGCAGATGTAATTTTTGATGATGACATTAATGATATTTTAGTATGGAAAATATTTCAATAAATGATTAAATTTTTTATTAAATCTTATTTTAGACTAAGGTAATATAATACAGAATAAAATAACATCCATGGTCTATTAATAGGTTACATTATTTTTTATTTTACCATTAAAGAACCTTCACATGTCCAAAACCGTGATGTTATTATAATTATCATTAGGGGTATCAGAGAGTTAATATAAAATCATTTGGTGAAATCCTCAATTAAAAATGTAAAATTTGTATAAAATTCCTGAATTCCAACAAATTATCTCCTTATCATTCTAATATAATATTTATTTCCATATAATAAGAATTAATAATTGACATTAATTTACAACAATTTAATAATTTATATAATATCAATAATACTTGTATCCTCACATAAAAAATAAAACCACTTCTCATCATGTCCTCACACCCATTGATCCATATTTATTAACTACCCCTAACTAATTGACTAATAATATTCCTTTTAAACTAATTATAAGTTTTTTCTACTTAAAAGGTTCTTCTATGGGTCCAAAATAAAGGATGTATGGGATACATACCATAGAAGAGGTAATCCTAATATTCCAACAACGATCAATTTACTCCCACTTATGCCTCTTAAATATATATTAAAATCCAAATATATTAATAAATTAAATATCATTACAATGCTAAAATTATATTGATAATATTTAATAACCAATATCAATCCTATATTCCATCAAATGGAAAGTGAATGTATCTATTCTTTTACATGTGGACTATCATATCTGTATTGTGATGAAAATATTTTTTCATCACGGTCCATAGAGGATGGTTTTTATAATGTTTATAATTTTTATTAATGATATTAATGATATAATTATAATTATGGAATTATAATATCATATCTTAAACCATCCCTTCTAATCCATTAATGAACAGTAATTGTGGTCATGTGTTTGTGCGCACTACCACATCCAAGATGCAACATAAATTATTTTTTATTATAATTTAAATGGATATTAAAAACGATATATTGAATATATATATATGATATAAATTATATTATTAATATTATATAAAATAATATTTTATTTAACATTTTTTGTGATATATCTTTAAAAATATGAAACAATGTTCATGTTTACGTACATCCAACTGTCTCCTAGATTAGTGTAATTTATTTTTCAATGTCATCCATTTAGGGATTAATCCAAATAAAACTATAAATTTATTTAATATATTATATATTTTTTTAGTATTAATATTATGGAGATTATGAATCCATGACCATTGTACATAGACCAAAACTAAGGAAGAAAAATTGACCATGAAAAATGAAAGTAGTTGACAACATTAAAATATAATTTTAATAAATAATTACATAAAAAAGGTTTATATAAAGTTATATATGGATAATATATGAAATTATAATTATGTTCATGACCCTACACTGAAATTATTATGAATATTAATTAATTATATAAGAGGATTGAGTTATTTCCAAATAATTTGATCATGAGTTAATGGATTTATGTCTGAATTTTATTCCTATTAGACGCATTCCATATTCACATATTTTTCCCTTATGTGGTATATATAATTACTATTTATTGCGTTTATGATTAATTTAAGGAAAATAATTTTTATTTAGATATCATTATAAGTTTATCAATTTCATTATGTTTGGTTTTATTGATTACAAATATTTTAGGAGATATAAACTGCGATTATATTTCATTAGATATACGTTTTTATTTTGAACCTATCTTATTTTATTATATGTATACATTTCAATATCACCTGATATTTCAGGAATATAATTATGTCTATTATTTTTAATTATTCATTTTATATTATAAATTTATGGTTCTTATAAATCAAATGTTTCCTATATGGTAAGGAATTTATTTTTAAATATATATTAATTGGGATTATATATTATTTATTTTTAATTAAAAATAACTATATGATCTATATCATATAAAACATTGTAATTCTCATCTAAATTTTTTATTTATTTAATTTTCATGAAATATTACAATTTTCCTCTATATATAACATTATTTGATTAAGAAAAGGAATTTAGAAAAAATAAACATTAGTTTCTATTTAATAGTTAGTCTATTTCTTCCTTGAATATTCATTCATTAATATATTTCAATAATGTTTCTATTTGCATCCTGTTTTTTTCACATGTTTGAATTTTCTTATTGTGGTTTAACATTAATCACCTTTCCATGTTACAAATGTGGTACTTTTTCCTTCTATATGAATTTGTGAAATAAATAAATTATTTAAATTAAAAAAATTTAAATGAATTTATCACCATTATGAAAAATCAATGATTTCATGATTCCATTACATTTTTACAATGGTCCATTCATGTAAAATATTCTCAATACTTGTTTAGAGAATTTTTGTTATAAAAAACTAATTTCAAAATTTAAAATGTTTTTCCCTAAGAAATGCTCCCATGATATTTTAATGGTTTTTTATTCAATAATAACATACATTGATGTTACATATAATTAAGACAATATATAACTCTGTGTAACCATCGTTATTATACATCTATATTTTTTATAAATACTATTTTGTATGAGTTTTTAGGCATATTTATTTTCTATGTGTTCTGATATGATGAATTATAGAAATGTTTATGAATACCATTTCATTTCAATAGATAATGATATATGATGAGATTTTTTAATAAAATAAAATCATATTAATGGATTTTGATTATGTGATGGGTGGGACCATATTTATATACCCCTGTAATTAAATATAAGGAGATTGTTATATCATGAGTCAAATTGGAAGAGAATGTGGTATAAACCCATTTCAAGTGGGAATCATACTTATTATAATATTCATTGGAGTAAACCGTGACTAAATGTATGATTTAATGGATAGTGAACCCAATCTATCATTATAGAACCCCAACCCATGATTCCTATAGATAGATCCTTACCTTATTATGTTGAATTGATTACAAGGTACACAATCACGAAGGACCGACCAGTTAACCTATTTATGATAAAATACATTACATGTGTGATACCCACATTAAACTGGGGATTTCTAAAAATAATAAAAAATTAAAATATCAGCATCAATGCAACTCATTCTAGTAAGACATATTCATTTCCAATGGAGAAAAAATAATAAGCATGGTCTCAAATTTTTTCAATGGATAGGTAGAGTAAATTGAATAATGAATCAATGTGAATAGTCAGTATGGAATGTTTTGTAACTAAACACATATGACTCATAATTAACCAGATAATTTATAATCAATATAGATGTGTATATAATTGAAACACGTTTAATTGAATCAATGAACTGAAAATGAAATGAATCCATAGAAAATTTCAATAACATAATATCATGGGAAATAATAACTGAACTATAAGTGAAGGACATGCTTAATTATTGGACATCGAATTTTCCTGGCACATTATACCTTTACCATGATGATATATTCTCAAGAAATTTGGAAACGTACTCGGTGAAAACCCATTTAATATGGAATAATGATTCATGTATTCAGACTATAGATTTTATTTGAGGATTTCATTAAGTGGTCCCCTACCCATGTATTTCATTTCTAAAGAATTATTTATATGTAAAATAATGGATTTAAATTCATGAAGAATGTGCCAAATCAAATATACGTATTGAGTAAAAGATATAAATTTATCCAGATTTCCATAGATAATCAAATATCAATAAATATAAAAACTATATGTAAATATTTTATAGGGTTTATAAAATTCACATATCCACAAAATATATTATTTACTTTTAAGAGTAATATAATGATTAATGAAAAAATCTTACAATTAAGTAAAATTTTCAAGGGAATATTAATATTAACAAAATAAAGTGAGATTTCACAACAACATTAATTATTTTTGTAATTCTCAAGTCAAACCCACTAGAATGTTATAAATCAAATTTAAAAATTAAATACCATATAGTATTATATAATAATATTATTCAATGAAATATTTGTAGTATATAAAAAACATAAATTTCAATTGGTTCATATTAACAAATACGTATCAATACAATTCAATTTGAGATGAGATCAACTTAACACATTTCTCACTATCATAATGTATAATAAAAAAGATTTAACTTTTCCAATAACCTTTTTAATGTTTATTATTACATTTATTTTACATATTAACAATTTATATTAAATGAATTAATCAATAATGATTAAGTCATATGTTTTGACCATATCAGGTTTATGTGTCAAAAAATGACATTGGTAGTTAAAATATTGTCAAACCCGTAGTTATGTAATAATATATATAATAATAATAATAAATAATTATTATTTTTATACAAAAAATTTTATTATAAAACCAATAATTGAATATGATTATGAAAAATTATGAAATGTTAGGATCATGGAGACGATAATCCATATGTTTGTGTGAGAAACATTTATATCATTCAATGATCATTATGTAATATAGAAATATAAAATATATCTTTCATAAATGATATTTATATCATAAATTACACATTATTTATTTCGATATAAATTTATATATTTAATTTTGTTGATGTAAAATGATTCATATCCCATTGAGGAGACTATTGTCCCCATGTTCTCAAATGATGTTATCACTTTTATCGGTGTGTGGATGGGTTATAAAAATTGATTTATTATATAAACATAAACATAAATATTTCTAGAAGATCATAATGAATTTTTTTATATCTTATAAATTCATTATATATTTATTTATATTGATCGATAATATTTTGTGATAAGAAATGGAATACATCGTCTATAGAGAGTGTAATCTGTGTGTATGCATGAACAATGTTTCAATTTAATTATTGTATTAGAAGAATGAAAATAAATTTTTATATAATTATATTATAATTCTAGTATATTCATTTAATAATAAATTTTTTAATTTATGTTAAATATATTTCTTATGCATTAAATGCAATGATTGAATAGATCACATCACTTTGAGGTTGTGCTAATCCACTTGTCTTATAACGATGTTGTCATATTCCCAAAAAAATATGAATAATGAAGGTACGTGTTATATAAGTATTCCAATAGTATAATGAAAATATAAATATCATATATATATATATATTATCCATAATAAATTAATGGTTATTCACATCTTTGAAACGATGTAATGGATGAACCAACGACATCTGATCAAGATGTGGTAGTCCTATATACACCCAAAAGATGGTCATGTAGCCCATTTTATGGAAGTGTGAATCTGTGTAGTTATAACCATTAAAATAAAAACATATATACATATTTAATCTTCTTTCATTAATATATAAAAATTAAATAATTATAATTTTTTTAGAATGGAATAAAACAATTGTGCACATTGTAGAATGTTACATCCTCACCAGGTAACTCATTTTTCATTTACACCACAATTGTTCAGTGGATTTATTTAAAAAAGTAGAAATATTTTAAGAGTTAATAATGTTTTAATGTTTTTTTCAATTTTTTTAGCTAAATATATTGAGATGTGTAAATAATGGTGTGGTTGAGTCTCCTTTTATAGTGGAGAAGTATTGAAATTCATATAAACTTAAAATTGTAAACAATATTGGGAGGTATAACTAACATAATATTCCTCAAATAATTAAGAAATTTTAAAAAATTTGAGTATAGTTTCTATATATGGACATGATGTAGGTTTTTGGAATGTTTTCTTGTTTTTTCTAAACATTAAGCCTATTGTTTATTGTATATGTAAATTTATTTTCACCATATTCTCTTTAATTAATAACATTTTCATTCATTGTATTTTTTGGTATAAAATTATGTTTAACATAATATAAATTATAAATTCATCTGATTAAATAAATTGAATACATTTTAAAAAATATCAATCACATTAATGGAATAAATTAATTTAAAATTAACCCCATACATGCAATGGGAATGTGGGTTTTTGGAAGAGAGAATGTTATAAATTTCACTATGTTTTTATATCCAAAGTCAATATAATTTTTGTAAAATGACTAAATTGGAATTATATATGTAAATTTAACATATTAATACTTTAATATAATATAAAATCTTATTTAACTCTATAAATACTTTCAACCCTAATTTTCATTTAAATTAAAAATAATTATTTTTCAATAATCATAAAAAAATATAAATTCAAAAAAAAATGAAAAATCACCCTTACCAATTTTATAAATTATATTTTATAAAATGAATGTTATTTTTTATTATAAAATTATTATAATAATAAATTTATATTCTTAAAATACATTCTCTAATAATATTCCACCAAATTGATGTTCAAAGAATATAAGTTTTTATGAGAAAATGAATTTATTTTTGTCTTATTCTTATTAACGTATTGAATGATGGTATATAATATTAGATTAAAAATATAATATATACAATTATTTAATTTTAATCAATAATTTTAATTATTATATTTAATTATGATAAAAAAAATTAATCATAGAAAAATAGTTTATTATGTAATCATTTCTGTAATATTCACCTGGTTTTTATTTTTATGTATAATTAATTAATAACCAATAAATTCAATTATTATTTTTTTGAACCTTATATTTCTATATGTTAGTTAATAATATTCATTACATGAAATTTAAAATCAAGGTCATCTCAAATTATATAAAATATTATTATTATAATACTATATATCTATTTGGTTAAACATGGTCTAGTGTGTGGTGATGTCCAAGCACTTTTCCCATGTAAATAAATCTAAATGTTAGGTTCAATGAATCATTATGTAATATCAACATTCAATTTAATATAATATTTTTTCAAATTTTTTCAAATTTTAATATTAATATATAAAAGTGTATCAGGAAGATATATAGTGTTCTACATTTGGTGTAGCGTGTCATACAGGCTATGAAATACAATTTACATATTTTAGAATTTTGTGGTGTCACATTTTCCCCTACTTAAATAAGGTGGGTCTTATTAATTTAAAATTAATATTTTTAATACATGATTTTATATTTGAAGATACCATATCTAAAATCCCACATCAAGAGAGTGGTTAATAAAATATCATCTCAATAAAAGATGAATTGGAGTAAGATGGTCACATGGATTTGTTTCAAAAGAGGACAACATTAGTGCAATATGAAAATACAGATATATAGTAAAAGTTTAAATAATTATAGAGAACTATAGAGGTCGTTGTTCAAATAAAATTGAATGATCAATGATATGTTGAGGGGAACAAACCATAAATGTATGATGATTTTCATGACAACCTGTTCAAAAATTGAAATTGGAAAAACATTTTTTTGGATTATTTGTTTAAGGTTGAATAATAACATTAATAGCTATGTATATGAAGAAATATACTTACTAGATATATTTTTATATGAAAATGTTATACCTTTTTTTCCGTATATCAATTTACAATTTATACCTTTCTCGAAATAATGAATATAAAAAAGTGTTTTTTTGAATAAAACACTAAAAAAAATTTAATTGATTGTAATATCCATAAAAAATATAGGTCTTTGAATATTATCATAATCGAATGTCGTTAATACCATATTCTCAAAAAATAATTAAAACTATTGGTTTGCCATTATTATTAATCCATGACATTTTTTAACTATAATCAATGACATATCAACCATTTAATAATATATACTTACTATAAGGCATGAACAATTAATATAAATAAATCATTTTTTCAAGACTCACTACCATTTCTTATTAGATGGATTTTTATCTTGAATATATTTTTTCCAATTTCAAAAACCATATTAACATAATTTCCTAAAAAATATTTATGACATCCTTTAAATTTAATCATTAAATAACATTCTAGATAAGGTTTTGAATAAAATACCCACACATAAAATAATTAATATTTTTATTACCATATAATTATTTCCATTGTCTTGATTTTAACCTATCGATGATGGAATTTAATCAGGTAATAAACAGGTTCCCCACCTTAATTGAAATAAACTCTAAATGAATAATTATATTGATTTTTATTTTTTTCAATTGCAACCTTCATATTTTCTCATTAATTATTTAATTAATCCTAATCCTACCAACACATAAATAATTTCTTCATTCCATTTAAATGCATTCATGAATTTCCCCTACAACATTTCATACATGATGAATCTATACTATTTTTTCTTTATGGTCTTCACCACTTGAGATCTCAGAATGTAGTATCATTGACTTCTTCATTGACTAAAAAATTTGGCTACGGTATAATTTTTAATCATATTTTTGGAAAAATGAATAGTTGTCATCTAGATATCATTCACTCTAAAAAACAGCCAACTGGGTTTCTCTCATTCACCTCCTCATCCTTTATGTTCGATTTTAACATGATTTTGGCTCATTCCAAATAATTAATGAACCCCAATGAAATTGTGTACAATAACTATCATATTTGAAAACTATAGAATATTTTTTGTATTTCTAAATATTTTTCCCACTATTTTAAATCTACGACACTTTTTGTGTATAATATTTCATTCATCATTATTATCTATTCAAATTCATTGTACTGGATTGTAATGCAAATGGTAATTATCCTAAGAATATCCCCGATGGTTGTTAAATCTATTTTCATGTAAGGAAAATTGTTCATTACCGTGTTATGATGGAGTCAATTCTGACACAACCTTTTCATATTTATTACTCATAGGATCATCTATTGCAGAACCACATCTTCTTCTACTATTCAGATAACGACATATTGTTAAGGAAACATCATAATATATATCCAAATAAAACAATCAGATATAAATTTAAATTTATAATTAAATTATTCATTATGGTTATGCTCACTATTATATAATTTTTCGTAAGTCTAGTTCCCATTTTTTTATTAAACATCCTTTGTTAACAACAATAGAACACTACCCCAAAATCACAAATCCATTTCCTGTATTTATTAGATTTTTACTATTTGATATAATGAAATAGAAAAGGAATTATTTGTTTTTATTTTTTGAATATATAATTACATAAGTGATACCCATTATATATTGGGGATAGGGAATAACGATTAAAAAATATTTGATCAGTATCCTTGAAACTCATTCAATTAATTCATCTACATATCCTAAGGAATGGAAACAAAATAAAGGTGAAATGAAATTTTCAGTTACAGTTAAATATAGTGGAATAAATAATGAATCAATGAGATTAAAAAATATGCAATGATATGAAAAGAAACATATATTCCACATAAATAATTTGATAAGTCCTAATTAATATAGAATGTTAATAATTCATTCTCATTCCATTTAATCAATGCATTGAGAATGAAACACATCCATAGATAATATCAACTAAAAAACTCATACATATAACTAAATGAATATTTAATGGGGGAAATGATTAATTAAAATAAATCATGTTTCCCCAGAACATGATAACTTTACCATCAAGATATTCACTCATTATAGTTTAAAACAAACATAGTGAAAACCCATCAAATTTGGCAATTAGATTCATCTCATCATACTACCGTAGTATCAAAGTGCTTTCATTAACCCATCCCCAATCCATGTATTTAATTTATATATAATTTTTCATATATTTTATAATCGATTAATATTCCGGAATAATGATTCTTATCAAGTATCTGTATTGATTAAAGGTAATTATTAATCAATATTTTCATAGTTAATCAAAAACAATCAAATTATACACCATATGATAAATTGGTATTTGGTTTAAGAAATAATCACATCAATCACAAAATAGTAATTAAAATTATGATATATTTAATGATAAATAAAAAATTATTATAATAAATATATATTTTTAAGATAATGCTAGAAATGAGAGGAGAAACTAAGGTTGCACAATAGAATTTTCCATTTTGGTTTTCATGTCAAAACCACTTTGATGGGTTGATTAAAATTTATATGTATAATACTATGATGTGTTTGGTAATCATGGTATTAATTGAAATATGTACATTATTACCACATAAAAGTGAATTGGCACAAAATAATAACTACTTCTCAATGGAATGTTTTTTAAGGAAAAATCGCTTACCATGAGTCTAACCTTCCTCATTTGTCTATGTCATTATTAATAATATACCAATGATAATTATTTCTTTACCTTATAATAATTATATATTATATTATTATTTTTTACTTAATAACATCATAAATTTGGTTTATCTTTCAAAAAAGGACAATTGATGGCTGACTATAATCAAATGGGTTATTATTTATAATCCGTCCATAATTATAATCATTAAATTAATATCATATTTTTAAATCCATTAATCTTTTAAAACTAATAATCTAGGATGTTTATGAATTAATATTATATGATATGATAATGTGGCTTGTGCGCCATATGTACCCATGAGTAATGTTTCCATTTTTAAATTAACATTATAAAAAGTAGGTAAGTAATATTTATCTTTCCAAATTGATAATTTTCTAGGCAATTTCACATTATTTAATCATATTAACATACATATATATTTATATATATATATATTTCTTTCTATTCAAAATAAATCACATCACTTCGATGAGGTGGTAGTCCATATGTCCAAGAACAACACTAAAACCTTTTTATTATGTTGAATGTTAAAAAATGAAATCATATTTTATATTACCGTAAATATATTAATTTCTTTAATATCATTATTAGTTAATTTATATCATATATAATCAGTTTATTTAATTTTTATAAATCCATAATAATTGTTGACATGAAATTTAATACACCATTCATGAAGACGGTATGTTGTATGTATTCAAGAATATTGCCTCGATTTTCATGTTATATTAAAAGAATGAAAATTATATATAATATATGACTAATATAATTATGATAAAATATTATTATCATATATATCATATATAATTATAAAACCATACTTTATTCATCCCATGTATGGAGGGAGCGAATCACATTTCTATGAAGAGGTGGTAGTCTAGAGGCCCACAAACAATGTTCTCATAATCCCACAAAAAAGTTCATAATGAATGTAGGTTTTATATTAAAAATAATTTAGGGAGAATTAATTAAAAAATTAAAATATATTATACATTAACAATAAGTCCATCATTTTTCTCAACCATTTAATGTGAAAGTGGATGAACGAACAACATCATTTCAAAAAGGGGTACTCTGCCGTACACAAGAATGATTATTGTGTATATAATTGCAAGGAATTGTGTGTTTGTTTAAGTCATAAAATAAAAAATCTCACTATAAATAAGATACATAATATTATTTATGAACTACATTTAATAAAAATTTATGTATTCAAGAATGGATTTACTAATAGTTCTCATTGAATAATATTACCTATTCATTGGTTAACTCCTTTTTTGTTTATACAAAATGTATCCCATGGATGGATTATATTAAAATTTGAGGATTGTAGGTGAAGGGTAGGAATATTTGGACATTATTTGTCTATATTTTGTTATGAGAAATATGTACTGAGAGGTGTGAATATATTATTGACTGAGTCATCTTTTATATTGGATGGATACTGTAATTTATGTAAATATAAAAAAAGAAACATTATTAGGCGGTCTCCAAAACATTATGTGAATCCAATTAGGATAGAAATTATATAATATGTATTATTTGGTCGAAATAATTACATTAAATAGAACTTAGAAATGATTCTAGGTTAATTGGTTCTTTAATACTAATGTTTTACAAATAAGTAAACTCATTTTAACCTAAATCGATTTAATTAAATTTAAATAAATATAATAATGTATTTTAAAAAATAAATATGACATTAAAACAAATTATAAATTTTTATGATTATAAATTTTGAAATAAATTTTATCAATTTCAATTACATAGGTGGTAGATATTTATTTCAAATTATTTCCACAGATTGAATGAGAGTAGTGGTTTTTTTAGATGAAGATGTTTAGAATGTCAGTATGTTATTATATCAAAATTATAAATAAAATAGATATAAATTAAATAAATATGATTAATATATGTAATATATAAATAATAAATCATTAAAAATTATTAATAATATAATTTTAAACTATAAATTATTTAAATTAAAATTCAATTTTAATTAAAATTTTGAGTTTTCACTATTCATCACCAAATGAATCTTCTCTAGAAAAGTTTAAAAAAGAACTCAAATATAATGTTGATATTAAAAAAAATATTTTTTATTTTTTCATAAAAAATTTATAAATGTGTCACAATTATGTTGTAAAATATGTATACCATCAAAAGGAGGAAAAAATGCCTTTAAAAAAATAGAACTTTTTTGAATTTAATTGTATTTCAACTTATCTTATGCCAATAAAAACTATTGTATTAATATAAAAAATATTTAATTAAATATATAATATATATAATTTTTTTAATATCATTTACTAATAATAATTAATTTAAATAATTATGATAAAACACATTTTTTGCATAAAATTATTTTCATATAAAAATTTCATTTAAATTCAAATGTTTTTTTAACATTTATAAATAAATTTTCATAAATGAATCTATTTTATATTTGTCTAAAAAAATTATTTTGAAATCATTTTGGCCAAATTTATCAACTCCCTTTAATGATAATTTTTATATCTTATCATATTATTAAATATTGTTTTAATAATATATTATTGTTTAGTATCACTCGATGTTATATACAGTTCAAGATAACGATGGAGTTCCTTGTAGAGAATGATAAATAATTTGTTACATGTAATACATGTTAAAATATTTTTATGAAATATATGATATTTGACATATTTAATTTATCTAAACAAACACGTGTCTTAATTTTTATAGTGGCTATTTTTCATTCTATGATTAGTGTTGGGTGTTATCAAGGATATTAAAAACAATATCCATTTTTTATAATTAATGGGAATTAAATTTATGATATTATATGAAAGTATCCTTGATTAAGGAAATAATTTATTAATTTTATTTAAAAAAATAGCTTTTGTCTTTTGCATATGTTATTCTCTCGTGGATCATGTTCTTTGATTCCATTCAGATTTATGTATTACATTCTATCATCATATGTGCCAAAAACTCATTATTATGATCAATGATGTAATGGGTATGATTTGAAAATTTTATGCTCATAGTCTCTCAACCATATATTCATGTTCTGTTTAATTTATCATTGATATGTTTTTTACCCTTACAGTGAATCTGGTGAAACCATTTCTTTTGTTTATTTTCCCCAGATTATTATGAATTGATTTTATTATTTTATTTTCAATATCATTAATATGTGGAATGTTATTTTGTTATACAATGATGACATTTTTTTATATTTTATGGTTTGGTATCTACTATCCAATGATTCATTCCCAATATTGTATTTCAATTTTTATTTTTAAAATATATAGAATATTCCAGGATAAAGTTGTAATATATATGCCGGAAAAGTTTATATCTCTATAAAAATTCTATAAAAATTTGATAAATAATGTTGTTAATAAGTGATAAAGTTGATAAATTAATCAAACAGTCATTCCAGAATATATTCAGTTAATTTATTGTGGTCTCTTAAACTATCATTGTTTTACTTATACCATTTTAGGTTTTTTACAGTATGTTATTTTTTCTTGGATAAATTATCCTTTATGACCAAAAATGAAGTGTTAATTTATATAAATTTTGAAATAAATGTATCTAAATTTTAAATCCCTTAAATAATATAAATTTTATAAAAATATTAAAATTAATTTAAAATTAATTAATATATAAAGATTTAAGGAATTTTTTAGATTTATAATATAACTGCTAAAATTCCAAAGAATGGATTGTAAATTAAAATCAAAAATATTAATATCATAATTAAATTTAAAAAATATATATTTGGTCTGATAAAAATATTTCCATAATTTTAAAATTAAACTTATAAAACAATAATCTAATAAATAAAATTTTTTTAAAACTGAAATTTATAATCATATAATTTCTTTTATAATTTAATATAAAAACTATATAATGTAAATATTATATAATTGATTATGAGGAATTTCTAAATCATTGTGTTATTTGAAAAATATTTAATATATATTTCTAAATAATGATTTATTGATAACGTAATTTATATATCTAAATATTACCTTTTAAGATAAACTTTTGTTCACTTTCATTTTTATTTATTAATGAAAAAATCAATAATATTTTTAGATATTATTATTTAAAAGATATGATATAGAAAATATTAAAAGAATATAAAAATAATATATATTAATTTTTATTGATCATTATAATTTTATCTAATAATGGTTATAATATTCACATATCTTTAATATGTATCATTTTTTTGTCAAGTATTGTGTTGGTTCACTGTTTCATGTGACACAAGATATCGAACATGATATTTTAAAAAAACAAAATCACATTTAATTTTGATATACCTTCATAAAATAAATATTATGTTTTTTTGTGTTACTAAACTATTGATAAGTATGTGTTGAATTACTGGTTCCCTTCATACAAATTCAAATATTTTTTTAATGAATCCCTTGAAACATGTTAGACTTCTTTTCCTTATAATCTTTTTATGAAAAAGTAAGTAGGATAAAATTATAATACTATAAACATGAAATGAAATATCTAAAAGGTTTTCCCTCACATTGAGAACCTTCCTCCTACTCACGGAGACAATCGTTTTTCAATGAATAATATCTATTTTAAGAATGTAAATAAAATATTGACGAAAAACCCATTAAATACATTCTTTCACCATATATTATTTATTATAATAAATCTCATTAGATTAAATGTTTATTTCAAACACCATTGTGAGAAAATAATTTTATTATTGTTTTTAAAATCATATAAAATAACAAAATTTCCATAGAAGTAAATCCAATTACAACATCCACAATTTCTATTTGGTTTTATCTTCATATTTTCATTTTAAATTCATACATCACATCACTCTAAAACTATACAAGATATTCTGAAATATACTCTGTTCAGTTAAGAAAATTAATATATCAAAAAATATAGTCTAAAAAATTATATATCATTAACTTTCTGAAAATATTAAACACACACATATATATATATATATACAATAGGCTACTAAAAAAATGTATAATACTTTATTTATCATAATTGTGTACTTTTTTGGAGTCATCAACATTCATAAAACCATCATTGATACATGTTTTCAATTTTATTAATATTGTTATGTATGAATTGTATTTGGAATCCCCTAAATATATGAAATCTATGAAATAGAAAAGGAAGGAAAAATATTTCAATTTATACACACTAAAATTCCAAAATTAATCATTCTACCTTTTGTCATATTCACTAGATTCCTCTTAACTTTTATAGAATATGTAATATCATTCATGAATCATCAGTGTTTCTCTAGTGCACACACTTTATGAAAACATAATTAACATTAGAATGTAACAAACATAGTATTTCATCCTTGAAATTTTTCTAGATAAAAATGAATATAAATAATGACATTTCAGTGAAAATCATCAAAATGGGATTAAAATTATTTTAGTAACGGATCTATAAAATAAATCATATATATGTTATTATGAGGAAGCCTTTTCAAACACAATTATAAATTAAATTTTTTATAGTTACACAAATAGTTATATTCATCCATCGATAAAACACTACTTCTCCGAAATTCATAATCCGACTAAATATATCTAGTCATCCTTTATCTAATAAAAATATTTATCAAAAAATATTTCATATGTATATATGATATATTTTTTCTGTTAAATGTAAACCTAGAGGATTTTTTATGATGGAAGTTCTTATTATTTCCTTCCATTAACAGTTAACCTCATCACTTCACTACATCATACATCATTAAGAATATAAAAACTAACATTTCTGCATGAATCATCATTAAAACTGACTGTTTTTAAAATTAAAACATACACTTAACTTTTAATGCATAATGAAATAAATATGTATAAATATAATTTCTGAATTATATACACTATAGAAATAAATTAAAATCAATTTTATTTTGTTAATATACTCTATTGGTTTAAATTATCATCAGACTCTAGTGTTTCCCTTAATTTATTAGATTGAAAACTCAGATTGTAATATAACGTTTTTGGACATCTCTATTTTTTATATTCCTTTAGAAAAGTTCAATGTTCTATTATTTTTTTAAAATCCTGAAAAAACATATTATATGGATCAACTTAGAAAAAAATATGTACTACTATTCATTAGTTATCTATATATTATCTCTTACTATGTGAGCATACAAATCATTTTCCACAAACATTAAAAACCACAAAATTGAAAATGTCATAAAAAATAACTATTATTTTCCTTCTTCTCGTAAAGTTTTTTTGGTGAAAAATATTTATTAATAATGTAAATATCAACATTTTTTATTTCATTTCAATATCCCTTATATGAAACTACATTTCTTTTTTATGCGCAAAACAGCGTATGAACATTTTAATAACTACATGTATCATGAAATTCATAATGTCATTATTTTTTTCAACAACAACGAATAATATTTTTTACTGTAAAATTAATTATTTTTGTTTGCAAAATATCACAACATCCCCCAAAAACATCATAACTAATAATTCTTTAAAATGTTCCATAAAATTTTCCTTACATACCAATAGAAACATTTAAAAAAATTATTTCTACAATAAAGAACTATTTCTCTCTTGTTACAATTAGATTTCTAAAAAACAATTTTTTATAAAATATATATCAATATCTATAAAGGATGAAAAATAAAATTCAATATCCCCATTTTATTTGTTTTTAAAAAATTCTAATTACATCTTAAAATCACACAATCATTTTCACCATTCAATTTTTTTTCCTTCTATCAATGATTAATAAATGAATGCATTTTTTCAAAGATACTATCAATAAAGGAAATTATATGACAAAGTATTTGTTTTGAATGAATTAAATCCCTCAATAACAACAATATTTTCAACTTATTAAGACAAAATCTCTAATACTAGGTAATTGTAAAATTTTCCACTCTTTGAGACATCAATAAGGATTTCACTCTCCAATTATATGAAAGAAACAACATTAGATTCATACAAAATGGTATGATAATGTAGAGGCCCAAAGCATGAAGTACATGGAATTATCATTATTTTTGCGGAATACATAACACATAACAAACACAGACACACAAGGACCGTAATAGTTTAGTGTCTTTGGAAACTTGGAATTTAATCGTATAATCGTGGTGAAAGATCTTCATCTTCTCCCATAAAGATCTTCTCCTTTTGTTTTCTTATCTAAAATCTTTCTTTATATCCTGGGGAAAAGAAAACATAAAAAGGGTGTGCTCAAATACTCAAAAAGGTATGCTTATAGATCATAAAATAATCCATAAACATTTGAATGCAAAATCTTGAACATAAAATCTAAACATCAAAATCTTGAGAAAAGACATAAATCATGGAAGTACGTAAGGAATATATTCTAAAGGAACATAAATCTTGATAAAATAGCATGGTAATAAATCATGTAATTATAGAAACCATTCAGCACATGTTATGATTTCCATAGTAGCCAATGCATTGCTACCAAGACCATCTTAGTGGTCAAATTCCCTTTCTGAATCGAGTTCACTCCTCCTTCCCGTCCTGTATCACTAAACTGGGTTAACATACCATTCCAGCCATGTATATCTCATGAGAAATAAATCATTACCCAATACATTGGAGGGAAATATAGGTCCCACCCATCTCATAATGAAATCATTCATACTTGTGCCACAAAATAAACTTAAAACATTCATCATAACACAATGAATAAAATTGGTTTCATAAACATCATCCCATCATCTCATAATCCATATAAATCAAATGGAAATTTCATCATAAGAAAATAAAAACCATGTAAATCATTGAGACATTAATCTTGAAACATATACATATGAAATAATGTCATCTTAGATGGAAAATGGTTTTGATAAAATATTTGAAATGAATTCTTGAGGAAAATATCATTTTTTCTACGAAATCATTTTCTTTTCACAAAATGCCATGCACTTTAAAAATAATAGTATTTTTTTGAAAATAGTCATAAAATATTGTAGAGTAAGATTCATGAAAATGAGGCATTATGAAACCGTAAAAATCCGTTCACACCGTATAAGTTAAAAATAACATTCTTCTCGTACTTTTGTCAGAAAAGTCAAAAAGTACATCTTATGTTAAACAAAAAAAGATTCCCTACATACCATGTAATAAAAGTCAAAAATGGGTAAAAAGGACATTAAGCATACATGAAACCATTTTTAGAAAATAGGGACATGTATGATTGATATAACCCCGGTGAATAATTACGAATAAATAATCTCGGATAAAAATGATATTGGAAAAGTTATCCCATACCTTATGTCTGATATGCATCGTATGTATCCAAACCTCATGTATAATGATTTAAATATTTTCATTGACTTATTATAGAATCATATTCATTGTTATTATATCATATATGGTTCACATAAGTATTTATATTACCCGTTCATTTTTCGATTCCATGTTAATGTAGCGTTTCTGGTATAATTGTTTTATTTATCGTACGTGTTTGGACTTGTTTTTTTTTATATTATTGTTACTTTATCATGATTTACATACTTACAGAATGTAAAAAAGGATTTATATATCATATATATTCAATATATATATATATAATAGATATATATATGAAATGAAACACACAGATCATGGAGACGGTAGGTCGTACGTAAGCATGAACGTTGTTTTATTGTCCTTATTAACTTGAATAGAAGTAATTAGATGAAATATATATATACACATAAATCCAGGAGCTTAATAATGTCATATATTTCATCGTTATTCATTATATATACTTTATAATCATTCTTGAATGGTTAATCATGGAAAATGAATGTCATCGCGTTCGTGGAGACGGTAGTCCGTACGTACGCAGGAGAGATGATATAATTCCCATGATCATTGAATTGTATTGAAGTGTATGTATAACATTACAGAATCAATATCACTTTACAATAACCATATATAGTTAATTATTTATACCATTATACCCATCCATGTAAGGTGGTGGTGGAAAAACTGATTACACCACGGCGTGGAGACGGTATTCCATACATACGCACGCGTGGTGATTTCGTTTTCTGAAGGATGGATAAAAGTTGAAATAGGGTTGTTTCATATTAATAATAACATATTGGTATATGATTTATAATTATGTTATTACTTTATAATGAAACAACTAAATAATAAGGAGTTGAAGAAGGATGAAACTTGAGAGAATCGAAAGAAGAGATTACCTTTTCTTCGACGCACCTCATTTAAGCCTTCTATTAAGGAAGTAGACTTGGTCTTTTGAGAAGACCAGAACCTCCAGAATGTTTCTAGGGAAGTGGAGAAGATAAATTTCTAGGTTTCGTCCGAACATCGAGGCCCAAAAGTGTGTGAAGAGAAGATGGAAGGGGTGCCCTTTTTATAAGGGAGGAGAGGGGAACCTTTGGAAAACATCAAAATATTATTTTATTATAAAGTCATATTTAGTTTTTAATAGCTCCAAATTGATTTATTTCGGATCTAAGGTGGGTATGGGTCAAAAATCTCATCCAATAGAATTTAAGCAAGTTTAGGTTTCTATTTTAACCTTATCATTTAGATTTAACTTTAAGTTAAATAATTTTACTTTTACTATGTCTTCTTGTTTTCTGACACTATAATGTTAATAAACATACTATAAAAATCCAAACGATCCCCAAGTTGTTTATTATTAATATATATAGCCTTATATATGTAATTTGGCAAAACCCTATATTTTTAGAAGTTAAATAACAATTAATAATATAATATGTTTTATAACAAATATTTTATGACAATTTTGGAACTATTTGGTAATTGATTTTTCAGGAAATTATAACAGAATGATTAGTTCGAAGAAAGTTAATTAAATAAATACTATCATGTTATAATAACCTAGAAAATTAGTGTAATTCAAAAAAAGTCCCATATTACATTTATATGGGTATTTATAACATCAAGTATGTGAATATTTTATTAATAAGATAATTACAGAATCATCATTGTGTGATAAATAAATTAAATTATTTAATGTATCAAAATTATAAATAAAATACCATTATGTAGGAAATATTTTTAGATTTGTAATGAATATTTATATTCTAATTTATCTTCTGTATTACCCTATATTAAAAATGATTTAGTTATTAAACATTGATTTTAACTATTTTAACCCTTCTTTATATAAATTAATAATAAATGTCCTAATCTAATCAAAGTGGGCCTAAATGGTCATATTTTATTCCTAATGTTGTTTTTGGTCGAATTACACTTATCCAAGAGAATTAAGACAAATGTTACGGTAATAATAATATCAGTTTTACGCTTAATTACCCTATTTACTTTTAACCATGGTAAAAAAAGTAAAAAGTTACTATTCAAGAAAAATTATTTTCATCTCATTGAACCACATTTTATTCCTTGATATTAACCATGTCTCTTGTATTTTCGAAATTTCACTCACAGAAGTGGTAAAATTAATTTTTATGTAAATTTACAAATTCTCCTAGGAGGTGGGTAAAAGACGGTGAAAAGTTCAATACAAAATTTATATAACTAAAATTATTAGAAAATGACTCCAATGAATATCATTGAACTTATATAGGTATTATGTTTCAATTTTGACTTGAAATAAATTTAAATAAAATAAATAATTATTTAAATAAAAAGTCGGTTTTTAAATAGTAACCCAGTGTTTTCTCGATTCATCAAAAATTAAAAGTTTTCTAAAAAATACCAAAAATTCACCCTAGGCTAATTTCAATATTCCGAATACAAAAATAAAGTCCATTTTGAAAAATAAAATTTCAAAAAGTGTGTATTACTATTCCTAACGGCTTTTTCATAATAATATTAAAATAATATATCGTTTAGTGAATCTTTGTATTGTGTACTACACACGCTATCGTGGAAGGTCGCGGTTGCATGTAATGAAAGCCAATTCAGGGATGTGTGTAGTGAAAGATCTATTTTGTGTAGCATATAACAGAAGTAATCAATAAAATTAAAAAGAATACTTTTCATAAAATCTCTGGGTCTTACATTCTACCACCTTAAAATGAATTTTTCCCACAAAATTCTTCGGGGTTATAAATGGTTTACTACTCGAAAGTTTCTTAATAAAAACACACATCATAAAAAGGAATTCCAAAACCAATAATTAAAAAATAAAGTATGAAACGTAATGGTTACGCAAATTAACTAATCACTGGGTTTCCACATAGGAGAAAATAGGTTAAAATATGGATATGGAAGAGAAATATATCCATCATGTTCTGAAAGAGAGTGGTAGAGAACATGGCTATAAAAAATCCAACAATCACAAAGCCATATATTTGTGATGATCTAAGGTACCATCTGATTCATCATATATAAGGGTACTAGGACAACATTTTTGGTTTTCAAGATCATTTCCATAAAGTTGATGAAATTTTAATTAGAATAAATAATTTCTTGATTTTTGTACAGTCTCACCATTGGTCGTTTCTTTGACAATTTCCACTTCTTCTCTTAAAGAAATGAAGTTGAATTTGTCATTCGTGAAGTGTTAGCAGAACATGTGATAGAATGATGCGTCATACATAAGTCCATCTATAGTGAGATTAATCATATATGGTTCCTTAAATGGTACTCTACTTCATATATCACACTGTTTAATATAATAAAACTGGTTTCTACTAAACAAGGACTTAATATAGGCCAGTGGTATGCGATAAAGGCCTATCAAACTTCAGTTGTGGGTTTGATTCTCGCAGCCTTTTCCGACGTGACGGGTTGTCGCCCGTCCTGCAGGTTTTCCTTTTTCTAATGCTACATTATTATAAAATTCCATCAATAATATAAAAAAAGTTATAGCATTAAACAATACTAACTTATGTCCAGCATAATCCATTCCAATCTTTAGGCTTATCCAAAATACTGTTATCCAATCTCATATTATAGTGAAAATGATTACCAGAGAGTTCATATAACAAGCATGTTAATACCATCGTTGATCCCCATATATCATAAGATGAGTCTTGTTGGTCACATTCCAATCATTTTAGTTCATTAATCATGTATTCTCTAGAAAAATAAATACAAACTGAACCCTAGTGAAAACATGAGTTCTGTCAAAAGTTAACTCTTTCAACATACCAAAATCCAAAAATTTTGTATACTCAAACCATGATATCACTTAGTCCTTATAATAATCATGAGCTCATGAATAATATCAAACATATTATTTCCTCCTTATCCATTCATTATGTTCATATCATCTACTTTCCAAAAATATCTGAATAACCATTCATGGTTACCAGTACCATTCAACATATACTTTCAAATACTTTAGGGAAAAAAAATATTGTAACAATCCATAGATGTTTATTTATTCCATAGTACAATTAAATTACCTATACAACATTACTCTTGATAAACATACAATCATTCCACTACCTTCTTAACCCATTGACCAAGCTTCAACACTTCTTTCATTTCATATATCATTTTTAGTCTCCTCATCATCATCTACATAAATACTACCCATATGACCATGTTGATTCTCTTTATGAGATTTTCCCTCAGGGTATTGGTTTGCATAATTCCCATACATTCCACATTTAAAACATCTAATCATTGTTGATGTCTTAGAAATACCATTATCCTTATCCATGGGGTTAATTGAACCTTTTCCATTGCACTTACTAGTTTTGTGTCCTTCATTTCCGCACCCAAATCATCTTCCAGTTCCTTTGAACCATTCTCCTTGATGCCTCTTCCCACATGATTTACATGATAGAAATTGAACTTTCCTTCTTCTATGATTATCATGAAACTCCATCTTTCTCTTATTAGATGAGTCAGGAAACATACCAAAGTTGATATTATTGATTATTTTATGAGATATCTGATTAGGCATAATAACGATATGTGGACCTCTAGACCCAATTTCTTTCGGTTGATCATGAAGAATATCATTCCATTGTCCATCATATCCCCCATTGTTGTGAATCTTCCCATTCTCAGCCATTTTATAAAACACAAAAAGAAATAGTGTGAGAGGAAAAATTCATAATCAAGGGGGATTAAATTCAATATCTAACATATTAGGTTAAATTCTAAGATCGTTACCATAATTCTAGGACTATAACCTATACTTATACTTAACCTTAGGGACATCCCTTAGAAATACCTCTAGGGATGTCACTAAAGATCTCGCATCCTAGTTTCCAAAGGTTGACTAAACCTTTCCTCCGATACGAACTGTAGAGACCCAATGCTTGACTTACATGGACAATTCATTACTTTGGACGAATACTTAATAAATAACAAACACAGACACAAAAGGACCATAATAGTTTATTGCGTTTGGAAGCTCAGAATTTAATCTTCTAATCGTGGTGAACGATCTTCAACTTCTCCCATAATGATCTTCCCCTTTTGATTTCTTAAATAAACAATTTCTTTATATACTGGGGAAAAGAAAAAATAAAAAGGGTGAGCTCAAATGCCCAGTAAAGGTAAGAATATAGAACATAAAACAATCCATAATCATTGAATGTAAAACCTTGAACATAAAATCTAAACATCAAAATCTTCAGCAAAGACATAAATCATGGAAGTACGTAAGGCATATATCATAATGGAACATCAATCTTGATAAAATAACATTGGAATAAATCATGTAATTCTGGCAACCATTCAGCACTTGTTATGATTTCCATAGTAGCCACGACATTGCTGCCAAGACCATCTTAGTGGACGAAGTCCCTTTCTGAATCGAGTTCACTCCTCGTTCCCATCCTGTATCATGGAACCAGATTAAATTACCATTCCAGACATGCCTATATCATGAGATATAAATCTTTACCCAATTAATTGGAGGGAGATATAGGTCCCACCCATCTCATAATGAAATCAATCTTACTTGTGCCACAAAATAAACTTAAAACATTCATCATAACCCATAAAATAAAATTGGTTTCATAAACATCATCCCATCATCTCATAATCCAAATAAAACAAATGGAAATTTCATCATATGAAAAGTGAAACCATGTAAATCATAGAGACATTAATCGTGAAACATACACATATGCAATAATGTCATCTTAGAAAGAAAATGGTTTTGATAAAATATTTGAAATTAATTCTTGAGGAAAATATCCTTTGTTTTTCAGAATCATTTTATTTTCAAAAAATTCCATGATCTTTTAAAATAAACGTATTTTATTGAAAATGGTCATAAAATATTTTAGATTAAGCTTCATTAAAATGAGGCGTTCTGAAACTGTAAAAATCCGTTCACGCCGTATAAGTTAAAAACAACATTCTTCTCATACTTTTTTCAGAAATGTCAAAAAGTACCTCGTATGGTAAAAAAAATATTCCTTACATACCATGTAGTAAATGTGAAAAATGGTTAAAAATGACATTAAGCATACAAGAAACCATTTTTAGAATATTGGCACATGGATGATAGATATAACCCCAGTGAATACATACGAATAATCTTTTTCACATAAAAATGAGATTGGAGAAGTTATCCCTTACCTTATGTCTGATATGCTTCGTATGTATCTGAACCTCTTGTATAATGATTTAAATAAGGTCATTGAATTATTAAATAATCATATTCATTGTTATTATATCATATATGGTTCACTTAGGTATTTATATTACCCGTTCATTTGTCGATTCCATGTTAAAGTAGTGTTTTGGGTAAAATTGTTTCATTTATCGTACGGGTTTGGACATGTTGTTATTGATATTATTATTACTTATATCATGATTACATACTTCCAGAATGAAAAAAAATGATTTATATATCATATATATTCAGTATATATATATAGTAGATAGATAAATGAAATGAAACACACCGTTTCTTGAGACGGCAAGCTGTACGTACGCATGAACACTGTTTTCTTTTCATTATGGACTAGAATTGAAGTAAGTAGATGATATATATATATATGTATACATAAATCCAGTGTATTAATTATTTAAGATATTTCATTGTTATTCATTATATATACTTTATAATCATTCTTGAATGGTTAATCATGGAAAATGAATCTCATCACATTCGTGGAGACGGTAGTCCATACGTACGGATGAGCGATGATATCATTCTCATGATCATGGAATTGTATTGAAGTGTATGTATAATATTACAGAAAAAATATCACATTACAATAACCATATATTGTTATTTATTTACACCATTATACCCATCCATGTATGGTGGTGGTGGAAAAACTGATTACTCCACGGTGTGGAGACGGTATTCTGTACGTATGCACGCGTGGTGATTTCGTTTTCCGTCGGAGGGATGGAGGGTGAAATAGGGTAGTTTCATATTCAAAATAACATATCAGTATATGAGTGATACTGATGTTATTAATTTATAATGAAACAACTAAATAATAAGTAGTTTAAGAAGAAATAAACTTCAGAGATTCGAAAGAAGAGATTACCTCTTATTCGACGCACCTCTTTAAGCCTTCCCTTAAGGAAGTATAGATGGTCTTTTGAGAAGAACAAAACCTCCAGAATGTTTCTAGGGAAGATTAGAAGAGAAATGGGCAGTCTTTGGCCGAGCTTCAAGTCTCAAAAGGTTGTGAAGCAAAGAGGGAAGGGGTGCCCTTTTTATAAGGGAGGAGAGGGGAACCTTTAGAAAAACTCAAAATATTATTTTATTATAAAGTAATATTTGATTTTTGATAGCTCATAATTGATTTATTTAGAAGCTAAGTTTGGGATTGATCTAAATCCTCTCATCTAATAGAATTTATACAAGTTTAGGTTTCCATATTAACCTTATCATTTAGATTTAACTTTAAGATAAATAATTTTACTTTTACTGGGTCTTCTTGTTTTCTTACACTGTAAAGTTAATAAACATACTATAACAACCCAAAATAACCCCAAGTTGTTTATTGTAAATATATATAACCTTATCTGAGTCATTTCTCTGAAACATATATTTTTAGGAATAAAATAACATTTAATAATATAATATTGGTTTTAAAAACTATTTTATGTAAATTTTGACACTATTTGGTAATTGATTTTTATGAAAATCAAAACAGAATGATTATTTCTATAAAAGTTAATTAAATCAATTCTAACATGTCATATTGATCTATAAAATTAGTGTAATTCATAAAAAGTCTCAAATTACATTTATTTGGGTATTTATAACATCAATTATGTCAATATTTCATTACTAAGATAATTAATGCATCATCATTGTGTCATAAATAAAGTAAAATATTTAATGTCTAAAAATTATAAATAAAATAACATTATGTAGGAAATATATTTTTCTTTCTACATAATGTTTATAGTCGAATTTACCTTATGCATAACCCTATATAAAAAATTATTTAGTTATTAAACATTGATTTTAACTATTTTAACCCTTCTTTAAATAAATAAATAATAATTGTCCTAATCTAATCCAAGTGGGCCTAAATGGTCATATTTTATTCCTAAAGTTGTATTTGGTCGAATTAAACTTATCCAATAGAATTAGGACATGTCTTAGGGAAATAATAATATCAGTTTTACCCTTAATTACCCTATTTAATTTGAACCATGTTAAAAAAAGTAAAACGTTTCTACTCACAAAAAATTATTTTCATCTCATTGAACTACATTTTAGTCCTTGATATTAACCGTGTCTCTCGGATTTTCAATATTTCACTCACAGAAGCGGTAAAATTACGTTTTATGTGAATTTACAAATTCTCCTAGGAGGTCGGTAAAATACGGTGAAAAGTTCAATAAAATTTTTATATATCAAAAATAATTATAAAATGACTCTAATGAATTACATTGAACTTAAATAGGTATTATGTATCAATTTTTACCTAAAATAAATTTAAATAAAATAAATAATTATTTAAATAAAAAATCAGTTTTAAAATAGTAACCTAGTGTTTTCACTATTCATCAAAAATGGAAAGTTTTCATAATAATACAAAAAATTCCCCAAGGTTAATTTCAATATTCCGTATCCAAAAATGATGTCCATTTTGAAAAATAAAATATCAAAAAGTTGGTACTACTATTCATAACGGCTAGTTCATAATAATATTATAATAATATCTCATTTAGTGAAACTTGGTATTGCGTACTAAGAACTCTATCGTGGAAGGTCGCGATTGCGTGTAATGAAAGCCAAGTCATGGATGCGTGTAGTGAAAGATAATTTTGGTGTTGCGTACAACACAAGACATCAATAAAATTAAAAAAAAAATCATAAAATCTCGGGGTGTTATAGTTAAACATTATTAATTTTTTTTATGTTTTCTCCACATTCATCTAAAAAATTCATATCATATTGTGTGTACCTACTTCAAAAAATTACAAATCATTTTGATGAATCTATAACTATGATTTTTATCCTCTGTTTAAAAAATATATACTTTGTGATTTATTTTTTGAGGCATTAGAAATTTTAAATATTATATAAATATATTCATTCATCACACCTCAAACAATAAATTTCTATTTTCTATGTGATACTTTATATGAATTTTTACTGGTCATTATTTTTATACAATGTTTTAAGAATGATCACTAGCACATTTGTTACAAATATAAATAATCCATTATCTTGAGACTCGGAATATAACATAATATTCATAAACATTCATAAAAATAATTAGTGTAAAAACATGGGTTGTGGTAACATATTTTTTTATTTAAATACATAAAGTATCTGAATGTTGTTCATTACTATGCCAAACCACACAATATTATCTCCTAAAAAATACTAATTTTTTAATATCTTTGTAATCTCTAGACCAATCAATATATGTATATGAATGAAAATTTATATTACAATTACTTTTATAATTTATCCCGTGAGAGGGTATACTTATAACATATAACATGATTATTTTTCCGTCCATCATATGTGATTATTTTGGATCAATATATAATATTTCTCAAAATATAACAACAATAACGATGTAAATCTTTAATGCTATAATATAGAAAAAATCCTTTAATGTTTCATAAATATTCATAATTTATACATTTATCATCATTATCTTTACTTGTTTTCATGAAATCATAAATAAGTGAATAATTTTATTTGGAATATTCCATGAATTTTTGTTAACAACTCCATAGAATGATTTTATTATTTAATAAATATTTTTCCATCCCAATATCTCACATTAAATTATACAATTAATGATAATTCTCTGTTTCTTGTAAGCTCTAAATTATTTTTCATTTATTCAAAACATAACATTACAATCATTTTCATTTTTAACTAAAAAATATATCTTCAATATAATCAAAATCAATCAATATTCATGATATTAAATCCTTTACATAAAAGATGGATTAAGTATTTCCTTTATGAAAATTCAACTATTTCATGAATCGATCAAGGTTGAGGTACTAGGAATTTGGTGCTTCTATCAACCCATATGAACCTTTAATCAACACATAATAATTTTTCCATCATAACAAAGAAATAATCCCTCAGGTTTCTAAATTTAATCATCATCCTCGATCTCCTACATTATGATATATCACATCATATACATATGATAATGTTTTTCAAAATAATGTGAAGACACATCTAGAGACATTTTTATAGTATATAATAATGCAATGAGGTAGATATTGTATTCAAAATCTAAAAATTCATCCGTTATATATAATTATCATGCTTGTTGCACATTATTTATTGAAAACATTCCATATTCATTAATAGTTTTTCTATAAACCAAATATTTACTCATAATTTAGTTTCATTTTCTATGTGGAACATGTTCTTAGGTTTCATTCATCTAATTCAGATCCAACACTTCATTCATAGCACCATCAATCACATTTAGTTCAACAACCTTTATAACTGATTCTAGTTAATCCGTTCGTATAAGTAAATAATGATTTTCTAATGTCATCATTCATTTATTTTGAAGTAGATATTTTTTATTTAATTTTTTTACTAGATTACAAATATTTTTATAAGGTATAAAATATTATTTATTTTCATCCTATTTCACATTCATCACAACATGATTCTTCAAAATCATCATTTAAATATTTTTCCCACGTTCATATATTGTATTTTTACTCACATTGGAAACCTTCAATTACATTCAACTAAATTTTCACTAACCTTTGATAAGGATATCATGTTGTAAAAAAACGAAAAACATATTAATCCACAAAATTTTTTAAATGTTTTCCCAAAAATGTATAACACCGTTCGTTGGGGGAATATTCAACAAAAATTCCTTCATTGCTATTTTCATCAAATATTTAACGATCTATATTTTTAATCATTAGTAATAATGGGCTTCCAAAAATTATTAATTCATTCACTAATTGTTTTTTTAGTACCACATTTATATGGATTTCATTATAGAATATTTCTATAAAAACAACTATTAATATCTTGTAAAATAGTACTAATTTATTATCTCATGATGATCATATATTTTTATACTCACCCATCATAATTAATCCCACTAAAAATACCTATTTTTTATCTTTCTAATAAAAAATTTTGATGAGGGGATTATGGAGAACTATATTGATGTCTAATTGAAGGCTTCCTTATAAAAATGTAGAAATTACTGAACTTGTACTCCATTCCAATTTCAATTACTAGACCCATTATATAAAAACTAATTTCACATTCAACATCCCTTCTAAATAATATTAACATTTATATAGCCTCTGATATATACATAATATTCAGTATGTTGGTTATCTGACTGAAATCCTCAATAAAAATGATAATGTTAAAATATTATTTGTTTGATTGATGCCTCATAAACCATCAAGAATTCAATTATACAACTACAATATTACTAGTATATTTATGTTTTATGTTCATTGGTATTTTAGCATTCATAATTATATTGTAATTTTTTTAAAATTATATACATTGTTTAATTTTTGTACTGGTATGTTTATTAAACATCAAAATTGTAATTTTTGTTCATAAATATCTTCCCTAATTTCCCATGCAATAAAAGTCCAAATTTATTTTCATATTGTTGAGACATGTTAAAAGACATTCGAATTATTCTAAACAAAATAAAATATCTAATATTTATCTCTCTTATGGTAAAAAAAATTCCTTATGTCACAATTCTAATGATAAATTACTATTTTCAAAATATAGTATCAATAACTTCATCATAATATTGGATAATTCCATATTATGTTTTAACCTGTAAATATTAAAAACAACATTATATTTTAGTTTCTAAGTGATATTCGAAATTTTAAAAAATCAAATAATTTTTATTGAACTATTATTACCTAGAATAACTAATCCAAATTTGGGATTTTCAATATAGTTAATGATTTGTAAATAAAATTTCGTATGTAAGAAACAAATGCCATAAAAATCCATGATTTTTCCGTTTTATTTATTTTTAAATTTTTGCAGGAAAAAAATATTTATTCGAATTTCTAATATACATCTCAATTATATTTTCTATTTTAATATGTTTATCCCAGAAGTGATATTAAATATTCATTAACAATATTACATGATTGGTCACATATTCAAAAAACATTCCCTAGGTTTCCAAAACAATATTTAATTAGGAAATTACCATCATCATTACATTTTAACTATATTTGATCTTGTAATATATGATAGTCTCCATGTTTTATTATATATATTATCTCAATTCATACGTACTTCCATGGAGAGACATATTGTTCCAATAATAAAAATCATTGTGCCTATATATATAATATCACCAATAATATCTATTAAATCAATATTTTTATTAAAATATAAAAATTTAATGTAATTATATTTTCATTGTTCATAACATATCTATATTTATATTTCATCATATCTTACAGAGATATTCAAACAACTGATATTCTATAAAATATATTTTATGGATTTATCACATACATATAAAGGACAACACAATATAACATCTTTTTAAAACATTATATTTAAAACAAGTCTCATGAGCATTCAATTTTCTGGGTTTATATTCCACCAGATTATTGGAGTGAACTTTCCATACATAGTGAAATGATTTATCTTTTACTTTTTAATACATGGTGAAATTTTTGTTCATTTATCTTAATTAATATTCAACCATGAGAAGATTTTATTTTAAGAAAAACATCATATCCTTTTGGTCCAACATTAATAATTAGATCTTACTCCATAATTCCATATTTTAAATCAATCAGTTTGAAGTTTAAAATCTCTATCACTAACTAACCTTACCATTTTAGTATATATTTCCCCCCTTTGTTCCTTAAACTATCATTATTCATCATTATAATTTCTATTGTAGGATTGGTATTTTACTTATGAAATGATATATGTTCTAATTTGAGATGATATTATAGGTACATTTATTCCCCTACATATACTTATTCACAATAAGAAAAATCATCATATTTATTCATCATTTTCTAATATGTTTCATAAATTTGTATAATCATTAATTTATTCTGATATATTTTCACTAAATACATATTCAAATTTCAGAATCAATTTGATTTATATGCTTTGATAAAACATAGTCCTATAAAAAACTATGTCTTATTTTTAATTGATGTTGTGTGAAACATATTACACTAAATATTTTCATTACATTGATATCCATATCACCCAAAAATATTATTCGGTCAATTCATATCAAAATTCTATATTCCTCAAAACATGAAAAACATGTTTGGATGTTTTCAAACATAAATTACCTTGCCTCTTTTGTAATATTTGAATATAGTAGACTAGATAATCAATTTTTTTCATTATCCACCTTAACAAACAAATCTCTATAGTAATTTTTATAATTATCATTGATTTATAAAATTCTAAAATATACACAATTAATTTCTTCAGTGATCTTCTTATTAAATATTGTGGCTTCCTTCGTTTCAAAAGATTCATGTTAGTAATTCTATTCATCCATAGATAAAGAATAATTATCTAATAGAGATAATGTTTTAGTGTCAATAATTTTTTGGAATTGTTTTCAATAGTTTACTAAAAATTGTATCATTCTATATAATTCATTGTAAAGATAATAATATTGTACATAATTTCAATTAATATAGATAAGTACTGGAAAAAATCTTCTTTATCATCTATTTTGATATTTTTTTAAAAAATTTACATACATGAAACTTTTTGTTCCATTACATTTTCCCTTGAAGTTAATTTATATATTTCCCTTTGTTACATTTTCTTATTTTAGAACTATCATATTCATAATTAAATTTTGTGATAATGAAACATGAATATAATTTATATAATTCACATCAAAATAAATACTTCTCATAACATCATAATTCATAGTATAATTTTTTCACATTTAGTGAGAAACTATATTCTTTCCATATAAACTCATGTGGGTATTTGTAAAATCATGATTAAAAATTAGTTACTAGAAAATTGATCTATATTCTATTAGAGACATTCTATAACCTAATAGAAATGATTATATTGATTCCCACAAATTTATTATGATTTCCTTATAAACAAATACACAAAAATACCTAAAACATTGTAAAATCAAATATCTAAATATTTTTATCTATATTGGACTACATTAGTCAACTCCCCAGAAATTTTATTCTATTATTATCTTCCAACAACCAAGAAATGATTATATATTATTCCTCATAGAAGCTACAAAATATAATATGTCATACATTCTATTGAATTTAGAAAATTATTGGGAACCAAATCAATTCTAAAAAACAATTTCATACATTATCTATCTAATTTCTAAAAATAAATATGTTATTCTCTAAATTAATCATTTTAGTGTACATTTCCTTCAACAGAAATGTGAAATCGATTGGCCTCCCAGGCTATTACCAAATTTTCTTATAGTCAGCATTACATAAGAATAATAATGTTAATTAATTGTGTATATTATAATATACATTATATAAATTCACCATGAAATAGAATTTTTTTGGAAATGAAAATCACATGCCCACTCTCTAAAATTAAAAAGAAATATTTTCCAAATAATTGAAATTCACTAGATGATTCCTAAGTCCTATGTAATTTTTGGGAACATTATTTAATATTCATTACAGCTCTAACAAATTCACATTCATAAAATATACATAGCCTCAGATGTTATGGAATAAACTGAGAAATCCATGAATTTTTATAAATAAAAAACCACTTCAAAAGTATCATATAATCTTTAGTCATAGAAAATAAATTAAAAATATTTTTAAATGAAAACAAAAACTCCATCCAATATTTTTTTTTGTTCAACCTATTTGGAAACACATGTATCTTTGGAAATTTATTTTTAGTAACGCATTTATAATAATTCATCAAATTTACAAACTGAAATTCTATTATTTTATTATTTCTATATGCTATTTTTGGATAATATTCATCCAGGAAATCATTTATCAAAACATACTTATCAAATAGAAATATTTAATAGATGTTGATTTAATGGATTTTTTTAAAATAATGATTTTATAATGAATGCTGATTAAATTTTTATCTATTAGTTTCATAATAGAAACCTATTGGGGTTCTACCCGACATCAATTTTTCTCCATCATATTAAATCACCTTCAATTCCTTAATTTAAAAAAAAATTCATGAATAAGTGAATAAATTATAAAATCAAATTTATGTACTTATCCCTATTTTACATCATTTTTCACAATTGAATACTTTCATTCTTTTTTCACACCTTCATACAAAATCTCATAATTGAGATTTTCTTGTTATATTTTTCAGAAATATTTATTGCTAGACTCATTCATGTAGCTCAAAAATTTAATGTTTCCAAATCATTTTCCGAACACATTATAAACAACATCATTTAGAATTTCAAGAAAAACATTATCCACTATTATTTATCCATTAATGATTTTAATTATCTCTTTTTAAAAACAATGTTGATCTCTACATTAATTATTTGTCATATGATTCTATTTTGTCTAAAGAGACATATTTTTTCAGAATCTAAACATCCTCTCCTCCATAAAATAGTATATTGTAACATGAATATATTATTTTTTAGCAACATAGTTTAATATATTATATTCATATAAATTTGTAGGAATGTTTTGTTATAGTGTTATTAAAACATCCCATCGTAGACAAATATATTTCTCAAAAAATCTTTCTTATCAATCATTGTTTACAAATATTAATAAACATTACAAAAAAATTTACACGTTGTATGTTTTTAAATATTTTAATTGCAATTATTATTAAAAATACATGTCTACAAAGAATAAAATACATATTCTAGAAAACAATATAATGGATATAAAAAATTACATCATCAATATTTTAATTATTACCCATTCATCAATGTAGAAGATGATATTTTTACAATATTAAATATAATATATAAAATATATATTACAAAATTTAAACTAATAACTTAATTAGAATCAATATAATAATATTTTCTAAAACAACATTCATAATTTATTATTTATTATTTTATTTTCCATCATTTTCAGTTTTGAAACCCATTTAACTCTCCAAAAATTTTCACTATACAGATGTCATTTATTATTTTAAATTTTACTCTTCCACTCAAAACATTAATTAAAAAATCACACACTAAACAATACAATCTAAAAAAAGAGATTATATTTATCAAAAATGTCATGAACTAATTATTTATCATAGTGACAAAAATTTATCTTAATTTAAATTTTAGAAATAATGAATCACCTTAATAAATCATCCACACTTATATATAAATTTAAAATGTTTTTGAAGCCACGATATAGTGTTCATTAAATGTTATCCAGATAAATCATAAACATTCCATAACATATATTTTGAATGACATAGATACCATTTAGTATATGTTTCCAGACAATTAATGTAACACTACATAAAAAATGATTAATAGATGTTTGACATAACTCTCATAAAATTTATATTATTAAATAATACTAATAATAAATATCAACCACTAATGAAATTAAATATAATTTATTGCAATTATGGAATCAACTTTGAAATAATATGTAATACATAGAATGAAAAATTTTATATTATAAATATAATATACTAAGAGACCAAACCATTTACATATGATCCCTTGTTTAGTAATGAGGCATAGTGTTTATTAGATTCATACCTTTCTCAGCTCTCGCTCCAATTCATGTTTCAAACAAATACTACTACCAAAATGGTTTTGATAAATTATAAAATAATCAGAATATTTGAATATTAAATCTAAAACCTAATATATCCTCTCTAGTGTATCCTTCATTTTAACATATGATACATTCATTATATGTATTAAATAATGAGATAAACAATAACCCTATTAGATCTAAATTTGATACATTAATTTTTTATCTCGATTACATCTTAATGTAACCCAATAATGTAATTATAAAATAAGTCAAATATAATGGTTTATAAACAGTATATATAGACTAATGCATTTATCTTGGGAGGGTCAACCAAAAAATGTAGCTTGGAATCATTATTGTGAAGCACATTTCATTTTATTTAATATGCATTTTTCATTTTTCATTTTTATTAGAAATAGTTTTATTTTTCCAAGATCCCACATAGATTTGTAATATCCACAAAATGATGTAGTTTCCCATATAACCAAAAAATATATTATTATCAAATACATTGATATATTATATTCTTTATGCTTATATCCATTAGACATAAACCTTTTGTTTTCACTAATGTTGTTTTAACCTAATCCCAGATCAATTGATATTACCTTCACTAACTAGAAAGTTATCTATACCATTGATTTTAGTGTGAACATTAAAATATCAAATATTTATGACAATTGAAACTCTCAAATTTTCCTCAACCAATAAAATAAAAATCTCTTGACCTTGGAACACTAATATAATATTATCGATGAATTATCAAAACTAATGATATTTTAAATACATGATTTAATTAAAATATTTCATTACATTAAATTCCAAAAAACCATCAGTTTTATAAATTTAGATAATTAGGAATATATTTAAATACCAAATTTTAATTCATTTCCAACTAGTTGAAATATTCCATTATATAAACAACATCTAAATTTCTAGAATGCCTTCATCAGTATAGAAAATTTTTGTACGTGAGAAACACTACTATAATAATTTTACATATTAATTTTCACAGTAGCATGCTGAAATAAAAATATAAAAATATGTTGATATCAAATTATCAGTAAGGTATTCTATAAAAAATATACTTCATGAATAAATCAAAAATAGGTGATAATAAATTACAAGGAATAACATAATTATTTAAATAAATTAAAAAAATAGTAAGAGATGTTTAAATTCATTGAATATTGACATATAAAATCATACATTGAAAACATAATCATGAAAAATTTAAATTCATAAATCTTAAAAAATTATGAATTTTTCATTTGAAATAATGTGACATATTATTTAATATAATATTTCCAATCATTGTAATCCTTTCTATTATAACACCCAAATATTTCATAGTACGTTAGTTTTTCAAAGTAATTCAATAACTTATACTACATGCAATATCGAGTTCAAACACCCCACGACTTACCAAACTAGCCGTTCAAAAGCGTGTATGAATAGTATTAACATTATTTAGAACTGTTTATATCCCTTATAATTTTATAATCCATATTAATTGTTTCTTAGAAATAATTTTAGTACAAAATTATTTTTTAGTTAAAAGTAGTATTTTTAAAAAATTGTAATTTTACCGCCTTTTAATGGGGAACCCTTTTTAAAGCCAATATTAGAAATTTTTATTTATTCAATTTGACAAAATAATCTTCTTCTTTTGGATCAGGAACTAAGAATTTTGTTTAAATAAATATTTGGTGTTTTTCTGATAAATTTCATATTTGTGAGAATAGTGAAAAATAATATATTTTAACTAAAATCAACTTTTTTAATCAAAATAATTTTATAGAGTTAAAATATAAATTTTTATGGTGTGGATGTATAATTATATTATATTTTTACTATTTATTCCAATGATTGTCATTGGACGTAATTTCACTTTGAAATTGGACAGCAAAAAATGTCAATCTTTTTGTAGTTATTATTTCAAAAAATTACGCATTTTGGTTTTGACAACGGGAAATGATTTTAAACTAATAGATGAAATTTCTATTTTTTGAATTTTGTAAAATATAATTTATTTTGGAATTAAGAATATAAAAATTAGCTTAGGGTGAATTTTTTGTATGTTTCTGAAAACATTCAAATTTTGATGAAATTTAAAAAACATTGACTTATAGTTTAAAACAGAACTATTATTTACATAATTATTTATTTTATTTAAATTAAATTTTGGTCAAAATACACACAAAATACCAATATATGTTCAATTTAATTCATTGAAGTCAGTTTATAATAATTTTAGATATATATAAAAAATTTATTGAACGTTTCACTGTCTTTTACCCACCTCGTAGGAGAATTTTCAAATTCACATAAAACATGATTTTATCGCTTATGTGAGTGGAATTTTGAAAATCATATAGAAATTGGTTAATATAAAGGAGTAAAATGTTGGTCAATAAGATAAAAATAATTTTTTATAAATAGTAACTTTTTTACTTGTATTTACCACGGTTAAAAGTAAATAGGGTAGTTAAGGAAGAAATGATATTATTATTACCCTAACACATGTCCTAATTCTATTGGATTAGTATAATTTGACCAAAAAAACCATAGGAATAAAATATAAACCACCTTGGTCCACTTGAATTAGATTAGGACATTTATTATTATTTAATTCAAAGAAGTGTTAAAAGAGTTAAAATAAAAGTTTAATAAATAAAACATTTTTAATATAGGGTTACATATAAGATAAATTCAATTATAAATATTCCTTATAAAGATAAAAATATTTCCTACATAATGGTATTTTATTTAAAATTTTTAGACATTATATAATTTTATTTATAAATGACACAATGATGATACAATAATTACCTATTTATAAATTATTAAAAGAATTAATATTATAAATATCCAAATTAATGTAATTTTAGCCTTTTTATGAATTAAACTAATTTTATAAGTTGATATGACATATTAGGGTTGGTTAAATGAATTTTTTTTGATGTAATAATGCTGTTATTAATTTAGAAAAAACATAATACCAAATAGTGTCAAAATTGACAGAAAAGAGTTTTTAAAATAATATTATATTATAAACTTATATTCTATTAATAAAAATATAAGGTTCATCCAAAGTACATATATAATGATAGTTCTATCATTAAAGAACCACTTGGGTTCTCTTGGTAATATATAGTATGCTAATTAACCATATAATATAAAAATACAAAGAGACATGGTAAATTTCAAAATATTTAACTAAGAGTTAAATCTAGAAGATAAATTTAATATAGTGACCCAAACCTGTCTAAAACCTATTGGTTGAGTGGTTTTTGAACCATCCCCACCTTATAATTTAAATAATCCATTTTGGAGACATTATAAAGAGAAAATGTATTTTATTATAAAATAATATTTCATGCTTTTCCAAAGGTGCCCCTCACCCCTCTTATAAAATGGAACTCCACCTTCTCTCTAATTCACACCATTAAAGATTTTTCGCTCGACCAAACCCAGACCAAATATCCTCTAAACTTCACTAATATCATCCTAGAGGCCTTCCATTGCTCAGAAAGCCAACTTATGGTTCTCTTTTGATCAAATCAATAATAAAAACCTGAAGAAACGTTAATAATTTAACCACCCACTCTCATGTTCTTTTCTTCTTCCACTTCGTCATTCATTGTTATTTCTATTATAAAATAATAACTCTTTTATATTCTATATAATGTGATTTTATTATAAATATGGTACAACGATATTCATTATTCTATCTATCCTTTGAATTACATTGCACCATATGTGTGTATGTACGGATTACCGTCTCCACGTCGTGGTGTAATTTTTATTCAATAATTATTATTTGGATGGGTATAATAATGATGTGTAATTAATGTAAATAATAAATATAACATGGTAATGGTTCTGTATATATGATATACCATCCAATTATATATTATTTTAATATGAAAATAATGGTATTTCCACTCGTGCATACGAATAGAATATTGTCTCCACGAACGCGATGATATTCATGTTCCATCATACCCATTCAAGAATAAATTTCATTTTATAATTAAAAATAATGTTTAGAAACATTATATCATTCTGTTTATGAATAATATACACCGCATACATAAACAATATGACTCAAATAACAACTAATACAAAGGAAAAAGAATCCGTTAACACCCAAAAATACAATAATACTATGATATTATTAACAAAGCAATGTTAAAAGATCATATATATTATCATCTTAATGTATATGATTCTTGTATAATTTAATAACTATTATTTCACCATTATACAGGAGTTTAGTCATACCTCGACCAAGGAAAAAAGTACAATGTAAGTGGTTTCTTATCTCACTTATGATTTAGTGAGATTTAAATTGTTCAGCACTTATTTATTGCATGTGGTGTGTATATTGCCCATGATTGTATTCATTGTGTAATATATTTTAATTTATGGATATTTAAATCCTCATTGTATGATCCTTATTTCATGGGTTTATGTTTCGTAAGTTACCAAATCAATAAGGGAATTTGAAATTTCAATTTCCACTCATTCAGCTTTATGCATACTTCCTTGATTATTTTACTCCAAGATTAGGTTTGGAATCACTATTAATTTTCTTATGTCATAATTTACACTCCCCTTTCTATGTATATACTTTGGATACACATAATAAATCCATTTATAAATTCTCAAGTAATCTATATGAACTTGATAAGGGTAATTTTAACTCAATCTATATTTGTTGAGTTAAAAATCCAATTCGTTGGTGTTGTTTTTACAAGAATATGTGTGAATTTCCTATGAATGATTTACACTGAATAACCAATCATATTGAGTGTATTTATATTTTTCAGACATAATTATTTCCTTCATTTACCCTTATCCTAAGGATACAGTCATTATAAGATATTTTATCTAAATTTACATTCCATTGAGACTGCTTTGTTGTTATACACCAACTCACTTTTATATGGTGTATATAATTTACTTTGACATGTTATATCTTGAATCCCTTTATTATCATGATATTACAATGTTTTGATTACCACAATTATTTTTATTCAAGTGTCTCCCTTTTTTAAGAACTCTAACTAAAATATCATTTTAAATGTTTTAAAGATTTGTTATTCTAAATCATTCTCATTATTGTGAATTTCTTAAATTTTTTTAAAGATTTATTTATATGTACATTAATGTTTTAAAATTTAAAATCCTTCTAAAATATTGATATTGTATGGGATACTTTGATTCAGAAATCTAATTTTGAATGGATTCTTGACAAATAGTGTGCGTTTTATATGATTTCAAGAAAAATGGGGATATTTATATCTAATAGTTTTGATGATGATTTTCATCAATGTCAATATCCTTCATGATTCTCAATTGAGGTTAATATGATACAATAAAATCATCCATAATGTATCGAAGAAGTTATGTTTGACTTTGGATGTTTTCTTTTTATACCATTCATGGTTTGTGGATAAAGTATTGACATTTCATATGTTAGTTCTTTTACGAGTGTTTATGTTATGTCTCAAACTTTTCATATGAGGAATGCATTGGACTTAGTAAGTGACAGGTGGAGCTCGCTGTAGCTCCTCGAGGCATTGGTAGGCCTCATGAGATACACTAATGTCTCGACACAAGTTCTTGACAAAATATTATTTTTAGTCTTGGCACAAAGCCTTGACTATGTGGTTATGATATTCTGGAATTATGCATTCCATCATTATGAAAGTGTCTATTGATATTGCATGTGATTATTTTACTAGTAGAATATCAATGTGAATAAGTAAATGACATTATTTTATTTTACTTTTACAATATTATGCTGATGTTCATGATTTAAATTATTTTTTTCTAGTCTTATACACTGCCCTAAATGTTTATGCTTATTTATGAAATATTCCGCTATAATGTTATCCTTACAGAGCATCTGAGCTCACCCCTTTCTATGTTTTATTTTCCGAGGATTCAAATAGGTATATTATGACTGACATCTAGGGATAGTCTATTGGATCTCATTGTTTTCTATGGAAATAATGTTGTTGTTGTTTTCCATTTTGTCATGTAATGTAAGAATTATGAATGTATCTACTGTTTCCAAGGCTAAAAAACTAATTGGCCTTTCGAGACAAGATATTTTGTTATAATGCCAATGTTATTTAATAATTCACCGACTCTTGGTAACTGGGGTCGGTCGTTAGAGTTGGTTTTAGAGGATGTTATGTACAAACCTTGGAAGCTATATTTAGATAAACTCTGATTAGAGTACATAGTCCTAAGATAGACATTGAGAATTTGTATAGAAGAACATCCCAGAATTTTGGTATCGCAATGATTTTTTTGAGTTTTCTAGGAAATACATCCATGTCTGGATGCGAGCGGGTAGAGGCAGCTCCAGAACAAATGTACATAAAGGTAAAACCTGAAAACACTTCTTTAAGCTAGACTTGAACCGGAAATGGTGCACAATAATGGGCCTTGCTAAACTCCTGGTTACAAAACTCCCGAGGGATATTCTTAGGATAATTGACTTTTTATTTACAATCCTATTTGAAGGATTTTAATATAAGATGAGAATGAATTACCTTGGTTAATCATAAGGTTTTTAAAAATTGAAAATATGGTGTCATGATTTTCTTCTAAATGATTTTATGACAACTGTTACTTACACAATGCTTTCTGGTTTTAGTCAATTGCTGGATTACAAAAAATTCATAGTAACTTCGAGCATGATGTACAAGGTGGGAAAAGTGGTGTAAATGAGCAAAAAATGGAATGTTTATATCCATAAAATATATCATGTTCATTCTAAATCAGTTTTCCAAATATATGATGAACAACATATATATTAAGAAACTCTCAGACTCAACAAAGATGATAATCATGATGAATGATAAGAGCTCCTCTATTGGAGGCCATGGAGAAAAAAATCCTCAATTTCCATCCTGTAGGAAATTTGGAAGGAGACACCCAGGAATGTGTCTCAATGGAACATAGAAATGATATACATGTGGGAAATAAGGACATAATGTTAAGACTTTCCGAGGAAAAATGAAGAGTACTATGGAAGAAAATAAAAATGGTCCCAAGAATCCATTTACAGTCATTTTCCATAAATGAAGGGGCCATTGCCAATAACAGAGTGAATTCCCTATTCTATAGGATAATTTCATGGTCAAATAAGAAGCTATGTGGAATTAAATGGTTGGAGAAATGTTTAATAGTATTAGCGCTCTTTGTTAATGTGATTTCATTGGAATAATTTTCACTTTTATTTGTAACCCTATAGTTGTCCTCTGAAAATGATATTTGAGGAATAATTATCTATTCTCTTGTGGATATTGTCATAAATAACCATTTGTTTTTATATGAAAATTGGGTTTGAGGCAATTACAAGTTATTATATTTTGGAATGAAAATTCAAGGTATGAGGTAACATTGGTGGAATAGTTTTATTGAGAAATTTATCTAATTTTGGTAATGTTATAAAATTTAGTATTTGAAAAATGACAACACACATACCATGTGATAACCCATCACGTCGAACAATGATTTCGGAATCGAACCCACAACCACTGTGCGATTGGGATTTATCGCCTTCCACTGGACTACGTGAAGTCCCTTGTTAGTGTGAAAAATTAGTTTTAGTTAAATGATTTTTATGATCAATAATATGTTGATTTAGGATATTATGTCTTATAAAATTAATATGCATAGTATAGGAAAATGATTTGGTGATTAAGTGATAAATGTTATTCCGTAAGACGTTCTCTTTTTTGGGAACACTATATACAGAAGGAAAATAGAATACGATGGGATTTCATTTGAGGAATAATAGTGTATTTTATCTATGTTTTTACTGTTGATTTATAGTGGTTTGGGTTATTTATAGGAATGATAAACCTCTAATATATAATATTTGATTAGGTTAATTAATTTTAAGTATGTGACTTTTAGAGTAGTTGATGTCATTTTGAGATACAATTTCACGTATAAAACTATATAACCAAATTCTTCTATGTTGTTTGTTTCAATATTAGTTTTATTATATTAAAGGATTTTAAGGACAATTGTTTATTGAATGGTATTTATTAAACCTTGGGGTATTGTTTTTTTAATTTTAGAAATTAAGATTAGTGTTTCTTTCTCAAAAGTAATATCCATTTGGGGGATCATCTGATCATTTACTAACCGTTTTGGTTTTGGATAATCTATAAAGACAAGGTAAATATGTAGTTTATCTTTTGTTGTTCATGTGATTCTCTTGAAGTTGATTATAGCTCTTCGGGTGTGACTAAGTCATCATGAATACTCAGCGTTGAAAAAAATGAGTCAGTGGTATAAGTTTATTAATTAATGAAACTCTGCATAAAAAGTATGTGTATCACTTTATGTTCTTTTTCATTCTCATAAATAAATTCTTCATCTTTTTGAAATGTAACATAAAACAAAAAAATCATTTTCCGTTTACTTTTCCTACATGTAATTTAATGTACGTTTGTTCCATCACATGTACGTGGTTTTCATATTGTTAACTTTCAACTGATCTTGTTTTCTATCCCACTCCATCAGAACATGACCCTTTATTTATCATCCATATCAATGTCTTCCTACAAGAAATCCTATTATGGTTTATCATGGGTGAACTTCATACTTCTCTTTCTTTCTATTAAAGTGGTCGTTTTATTTACTCTTTTTCCGATGTGGGGCATTCCATTAAATTCTAAAGACCAATTTTAAAAATTTCAAGGACGTAATTTATTTGACTAGGGATGAATTTAATGCAGAATGATTTCATAGTCCTTTAGTTCGTAAAAGTAATTCAATAACATACACTACATTCAACATCGAGTTCAACTGCACGACGACATACCAAACTAGCCGTTCAAAAGAGGTTATGAATAGTATTAACAGAATTTCTAACCTTATATATCCCTTATAAAATTTGAAAGCCTATTTTTAGTTTCTTCGAGATAATGTAATTACAAATTAATATTTTCAGATAAAAGAAGTATTTTAAAAAAATGAAAATTTACAGCCTTTCAATGAAGAACCCTTTTTAAATACAATTTTTGAAACATTAATATATTCAATTTGACAAAATAAACTTCTTCTTTGGGATTGGGACATAACAATTTAGTTTCAATAAACTTTTGGTGTTTTTCTGATAACTTTAATATTTTGGAGAATAGTGGGAAATAATATATTTTAACTAAAAACAACAACTTTAATCAAAATAATATATTTTGTTCAACTATACATATGAATGGTTTGAATGTATAATTAGATTTTATTTTTACATTTTAATCCAATTTTTGTCATGGGAAGTATTTTCACTTTGAAAATTTACATCAACAAATGTCAATCATTTTGTCCTTATTATTTCATAAATTTATGCTTTTTGGTTTTGACAACGGGAATAAATTTTTAACTAATAAATTAACTTTCTATTTTTTGAATTTGGTAAAATATACTTCCTTTTTTAATTCATAATATCAAAATTAGCTTAGGGTGAATTTTTTGTATGTTTCTGAAAACATTAATTTTTTTATGAATAGTGGAAAACACTGAGTTTTAGTTTAAAACCGAATTTTAATTTAAATAATTATCTATTTTATTTAAATTTATTTTTGGTCAAAATAGATATATAATACCCATATATATTCAATGTAATTTATTGAAGTCATTTTAAATAATTTTAGATATATATAAAAAATTATTTGAACTTTTCACCGTCTTTTACCAACCTCCTAGGAGAATTTTCAAATTCACATACAACATAAATTTACCACATATATGATTAAAATTTAGAAAATCCGAGTGAAATGGTTAATATAAAGAAGTATAATTAGGTTCAATAAGATAAATAAAATTTTTGGTGATTAGTAACTTTTTAATTTTATTTTCCACTATTAAAAGTAAATAGGGTAATTAAGGGTAAAAATGATAATATCATTACCCTAACACATGTCCTAATTCTATTGGCTATGTATAATTCGACCAAAAACAACCTTATAAATTAAATATAAACCCATTTTGTCCAATGGATTAGATTAGGACATTTATTATTATTTAATTCAATGAAGAGGTAAAAGAGTTAAAATCAATGTTTAATAAATAAAACATTTTAAATATAGGGTTACACATACGATAAATTCGATTATTAATATTAATTATAATTCTAAAAATGATTCCGACATAACGGTATTTTTTTATAGTTTTTAGACATTAAATATTTAAATTTATAAATGAAATAATGATGATGCAATAATTACCTAATTAAAGAAATACTAAAGTAATTGATATTATAAATATCAAAATAAATTTAATTTGAGAGTTTTTATGAATTACACTATTTTTATAACTTAATATGGAATATAATGATTGTTTATATATATATTTTTTGAAGTAATAATGGTTTTCTGAATTTAAAAAAAACAAAATACCAAATAATGTCAAATTTGTCATAAAATAGTTTTTAAAACAAATAGTATATTATTAATTGATATTCTATTCCTAAAAATGTTAGGATAGACCAAAGGACATATATAATGATATGGGTAAAATTAATGAACCAATTTGGTTCACTTGGACGTATATATATGTTTATTAACCATATAATATAAAAATACAAAGAGACGAGGTAAATGTCAAACTATTTAACTAAGAGTTAAATATAAAAGATAAAGTTAATATAGAAACCCAAACCTATATAAAACCTATTGGTTGAGTGGTTTTAGACCTATCTCAACCATATAATTTAAATAATACATTTTGGAGCCATTACAAACTGAAGTGGTTTTTATTATAAAATAATATTTCTAGCATTTCCCAAGGTTCCCCTAACCCCACTTATAAAAGGGCTCTCACCCTTCTTTCTAATTAACACCATAATAGCATTATGGTTCAGATAAACCCAAACCAAATATCATCTCAACATCCCTAACTTCATTCTATAGGCCTTCCTTTTGTCAGAAAGCTATCTTAAAAATCCCTTTTGATCAAATCAAAATGAAGAACCCAAAGAGAGGTAATAATTTCCCAACCATCACTCAAGTCCTTTTATTCTTCCACTTCTTCATTCTGTGTTTTTTCCATTATAAAATAATGTCTCTATTATCATATATATATAGTGATGTTATTATAAATACTGTATAACCATATTCATTTTTTATCTATCCTTTGAATGACATTTCACCATACATGCGTACGTACGGATAATCATCTCCACGTCGTGGTGTTATTGTTATTCAATACATTATTATTTGGATGGGTATAATAATGATCTTTAATTCATGTAAATAATAAATATAACATGATAGTGATTCTGTATATATGATATAACATCCAATTATATATTATTTTAATGTAGATGGAATGATGTTGTTGCTCGTGCGTAGGTACAGATTACCGTCTCCACGAACGCGATGAGATTCATCTCCATCATATCCATTCATGTTTAATTTCATTTGATTATTCAAATTAATGTTTACAAACATGATATCATTCTGGATATGAATAATATACATCCCATCCAAAACAAATATGACTCACATAACAAATAATATAAAGGAAAATGAATCTGTTAACACCCGAAATGATGATAATACTTAGATATTATTAACAAAGAAATGTTAAAAGATCATATATGATATCATCTTAAGGTATATAATTAATTTATAATTTAATAAAAATTATTTCACCATTATACAAGAGTTTATTCTACCCTCGACCAAGGAAAAAGTACAAAGTAAGGTGTTTCTTATCTCACTTTTAATTCCGTGAAATTTCAATTATTCACCATTTATTTATTACATGTGGTGTGTGTACATCCCATGATTGTATTAATTGTGTAATATACTTTAATTTATGGATATACACATCATCATTTTATGATCCTTCATTAATGGGTGTATGTTTTGTAAGTTACCAAATCTATAAGAGAATTTGAAATTTCAATTTCCACTCATTCGCCTTTACGCATAGTTCATTGATTATTTTACTCCAAGATTATGTGTGAAATCACTATTCAGTTTCTTATATCATAATTTACACTCCCATTTCTGTGGATATACTTTTTATACACATAATCAATCCATTTATAAATTCTCAAGTCATTAATATGAACTTGATGAAATTAATTTTAACTCAATCTTCATTTGTTGAGTGAAACATCCAATTCATTGGTGTTGTTTTTACAAGAATATGTGTGAGTGTACTCTGATTGATTTACATTGAATATCCAATCATATTGAGTGTATTTATATTTTTCACACATAATTATGTCATTCATTTAACCTTAACCTAAGGATATGGTCTTTATAAGAGATTTTATCTCAATTTACATTCGATTGAGACTTCTTTGTTTTATAAACCAAATAACTTTTATATGGTGTATATAATGTACTTTTACATGTTATATCATGAATCCCTTTATTATCATGATATTACAATGTTATTATTACCACAATTATTATTTTTTCTAGTGTCCCTCTTTTGTTTAAGGACTCTAACTAAAATATCATTTTAAATGTTTTAAATATTTATTATTCTAAATCATTCCCATTTAAGTCAATGTTTTAAAAAATGGTTTTAATGATTTATATATATGGACATTATTGTTTTAAAATTAAAATTCCTTTTAAAACAGTGAAAGTTTTATGGGACAGTTTGAGTAAAAAAAACTATTTTTAAATGGAATCTTGACAAATAGTGTGACTTTTAAATGATTTCAAGAAAAAGGGGGATATTTCTCTGTAATAGTTTTGTTGATATTTTTCATTTATGTAAATATCCTTAATTATTATTGATTGAGATTAATCTGATACAATAAAATCATCCATATTGTATTGAATGAGTAATGTTTGATTGTGGTTGTGCTATTTATATACCATTCATGGTTTGTGGATAAAGTACTGACTTTTCGTATGCTAGTTTTAATACGAATGTATATGTTTTGTTTCAATCTTTTCATATGAAGAATGCATTGGACATAGTATGTGATAGGTGGAGCCCACTATAGATCCTCAAATAATTGGTAGGTCTCATGAGACAAACTAGTGTCTTGGAACATGACCTTGAAAAAATCTTATTTGTAGTCTTGGCACAAGACCTTGACTATGAGGTTATGATAGTCTGGCATTATGCATTCCATCATTATGAAAGTGGCTATTGATATTGCATGTGATTGTTCGACTAGTTGAATATCAATGTGAATATGTTAATGGCATTCTTTGATTTTATATTTTCTATATTATGCAGATGTTCATGATTAAAAGTTTTTTGTTCTAGTCTTATAAACTACCTTAAATATTTATACTTATTTATGAATGTTTCAGCTATAATGTTATCCTTACTGAGCATCTGAGCTCGCGCCTTTCTATGTTTTATTATCCCCAGGATTCAAAGATTTATATTATGACTGGCCTCTAGGGATATTCTATGAGATATCATTGTTGTCTATGGTAACAATGTTGTTGATGTTTTCCATTTTATCATATAATGTAAGACATAAAAATGTATCTAGTGTTTCCAAGGCTACTAAACTAATCGGTCTTTCGAGACATGATCTTTTGTGATCATTCTAATGTTATGTAATAATTCACTAAATCTGGGTATATTGGGTCAGGCATTATAGTTGGTATCAGAATAATTTTATTGATATATTTGGAAGCTAGATTTAGATAAACTATGATTAGAGTACATAGCTCTAAAATAGACAATGATGATTAGTATAGAAGAACTTCCCAAAATTTTTGTATTACAGAGATTTTCTGAGTTTTCCAAGATATTCATCACAATCTAGATACAAGTTGGTAGAGGCAGCTTAGAGATAGATGTACCTATGGTTAAAACCCGAAAATTCCGCTTTGTGCTACACTCGAACAGGAACTGGTGCACCACAATAGGTCTTGCTGCACTCAAGGTTATGAAAATCCCAGGGGATATGCTTAGGATAATTTTTATTTTCATTACAAACTGATTTGAAGGATTTTAATATAATATGAGAATAAATTACCTTGATTAGTCCTAGGGTGTTTCAAAATTGAAAATAGGTTTCCATGATATTCTCTAAATTATTTTATGACTACTGTTGCTCACACAATGCTTTCTAGTTTTAGTCAATGGATGGATTCCAAGGAAGTCATAGTAACTTTGAGCATGATGTTCATGGAGGGATCAATGGTGTAAATGTGCCAAAAAATGGAAAGTTTATAGCCATAAAAGATATCGTGTTCAGGAAAAATCATTTTTCCAAAAATATGATCAACAACATATATATTAACCAACTCCTGGACTCAACAATGAAGAGGATGAGGATTAATGATAAGATCTCCAACATTGGAGACCATGGAGAAATGAATCCTCAATTACTATCATGCAGGAAATGTGGAAGAAGACATCCATAAATGTGTCTTAATATACTTCATTTTTGAATTCATAATATTAAACTTATAATAGGGTGAAATTTTGGTATGTTTCTCAAAACAATCAATTTTTTATTAATAGTGAAAAACACTGAGTTATAGTTTAAAACCGAGTTTTTAAATAATTATTTATGTTATTTAAATTTTTTCGGTCTAAATAGACACATAATACCCATATATGATCAATCTAATTTATTGAAGTCAGTTTATAATAATTTTAGATATATATACAACTTTTATTGAACAATTTTACCGTTTTTACCTACCCCATAAGAGAATTTGAAAATTCGCATAAAACATAATTTTACCACTTATGTGAGTGGAATTTAGATAATCATAAAGACATGGCTAACATCAAGGTTTAAAATGTGGTACAATAAGATACAAATAATTTTTGGTGAATAGTAACTTTTTTCTTTTATTTTCCACAGTTATAAGTAAATAGGGTAATTAAGGGTAAAAATGATATCATCATTACCTAAAAAAATGTCCTAATACTATTGGTTAACTATAATTCGACCAAATACAACCTTTAGAATAAAATATAATCCTCTTTGTTCCACTTGGATTATATTTGGACATTTATTATTATTTAATTCAAAGAAGGGTTAAAAGAGTTAAAATCAAAGTTTAATAACTAAAACATTTTAAATTTAGGGTTACACATAAGAGAAATACAATTATAAATAATCAATAGAAAGGAAAACTGACATCCTACATAATGGTATTTTATTTATAATTTTTAGACATCAAATAAATAAATTTATAAATGACCCAATGATGATGTAATAATTACCTAATTAAAGAAAAATTAAAATAATTGATATTATAAATATCCAAATAAATTTTATTTGAGTATTTTTATGAGTTCCAATAATTTTTTATGTTAATATAAAATATTAGGGTTGGTTATATGAAATGTTTTAAAAGTAATAATGTTGATATGAATTTAGTAAAAACAAAATACCAAATAGTGTCAAAATTGATATAAAAGAGTTTTTAAAACAAATATTATATTATTAATTGATAATATATTCCTAAAAATATAAGGGTTGACCAAAGGACATATATAATGATAGGTGTATCATTAATGAACCATTTGGGAGCACTAGTATGTATATATTAAGTTTATTAACAATATAATTTAAAAATACAATGAGACATGGTAAATTTCAAACTATTTAACTAAGAGTTAAATACAATGGATAAAGATAATATAGTGACCCAAACCTGTCTAAAATCTACTGTTTGGTTGGTTTTAGACCCATACACAAATTATTCTTTAAATAATACATTTTTGATCCATTAGAAACCGAAAAGGATTTTATTATTAAATAATATTTCTATCTTTTCTCAAGGTCCCCATCACCCCTCTTATAAAAGGGCACTCCACCTTCTATATAATTCACACCATCATAGAATTTTGGCTCAGCCAAACCCTATACAAATATCCTCTAAACATACCTCAGTTTATTCTAGAGGCATTACTTTAGTCATAAATCCAACATAATGAGCCCTTTTGATCAAATCAAAAGGAAGAACCCGAAAAAAGAGGTAATAATTTCACCAACCCTCAAGTTATTTTCTTCGTACACTTCTTCTTTCTTTGTTATTTCCATTATAAAATAATAACTCTATTATCTTCTATATATTGTGATGTTATTATAAATATGGTACAACCATATTCATTTTTCTATATATCCTTTGAATTACATGTCACCATACGTGCGTATGCACGGATAACCGTCTACACGTCATGGAGTAATTGTTATCCAATACATTATTAGTTGGATGGGTATAATGATGATATTAATTTTAGTAAATAATAAATATAACATGGTAATAATTCTGTATATATGATATACCATCAAATTATATATTATTTTAATATATAAAGAATGATAATGTCGCTCGTGCGTACGTATAGATTACCGTCTCCACGAACGTGTTGAGATTCATTCACCATCGAATCCATTCTAGAATAAATTTACATTGATGATTAAAAACAATGTTTAGATACATGATATAATTCTGGATTTGAATAAGTTACATCCCATGCATAATAAATATGACTAACATAACAAATAATATAAAGTAAAATGAATCTGTTAACACCTGAAACGACGATAATACTAAGATATTATTAACAAAGTAATGTAAAAAGATCATATATGATATCATATTAATGTATATGATTATTTTATAATTTAATGCCAATTATTTCACCATTATTTAGGAGGATATCCAACCCTTAACCATGGAAAAATTACACAGTAAGGGGTTTCTTATCTCACTTTTATTTCTGCGAGATTTCTATTGTTCACCTGTTATTTATTGCATGTGGTGTGTGTATTACCCACGATTGTATCATTATTTAATATAAAATAATTTAATGGATATTTACATCATCATTTTATGGTCCTTATTTCATGGGTTTATGTTTCATATGTAACCAAATCGACAAGGGAATTTGAAATTTCAATTTCCACTCACTCGGCTTTACCCATTCTTCATTGATTATTTTACTCCATGATTAGGTGTGGAATTACTATTTATTTACTTATGTCATAATTTCCACTCCTTTTTATATGGATATAGTGTTTATACAGATAATAATTCCATTAATAAAATATCAAGTCATCGATACGACCATGATAAGAGAAATTTTAACTCAATCTCCATTTGTTGAGTTAAACATCCAATTCATTGGTGTTGTTTTTACAAGAATATGTGTGAATGTCCACTGATTTATTTACGCTATATATCCAATAATATTAAATGTATTTATATTTTCACACATTATTAAGTAATTCATTTACCCTTAACCTCAGGATACAGTCTTTATAAGATATTTTATCTCAATTTACATTCCACTGAGATTTCTTTCATGTTATACACCAAATCACTTTTATATAGTGTATATAATGTACTTTGACATATTTTTTCATGAATCCCTTTAATATCAGGATATTTAGATGTTTTTATTGCCGAAATTATTTTTATTCAAGTGTCTCTATTTTGGTTAGGAACTCTAACAAAAATATCATTTTAAATGTTTTAATGATTCATTATTCTAAATATTTCTCACTAATGTCCATGTTTTTAAAAATGGGTTTAAAGAATTATTTATATGGAAATTATAGGTTTAAAATGAAAATTCCTTTTATATGTTTCAAAGTGGTATGGGAATCCTTGATTCAAAAAATCTATTTTTAAATGGATTCTTGACAAATAGTTGGACTTTTAAATGATTTCAAGAAAACGTAGAATATTTCACTCTAATAGTTTTGATGATTATTTTCATCAATTTCAATATCCTTCATTATTTTTTATTGAGGTTAATATGACACAATACAATCTTTAATATTGTATCGAATTCGTTATTTTTGACTGTGGATGTGTTATTTTTATACCATTCATGGTTTGTGGATTATGTATTGACATTTCTTAAACTAGTTTTAATACGAATCTTTATGTTATGTTTCAAAAATTTCATATGAGGAATGCATTGGAGTTAGTAATTGACGGGTGGAGCCCATTATAGCTCCTCGATGCATCAATATATCTAATGAGACAAACTAGTGTGTTGGTACAAGGCCTTGACAAAATTATATTTGTAGTCTTGGCACAAGGCCTTGACTATGTGGATATGATAGTCTGGAATAAGGCATTCCATCATTATGAATGTGGATATTGATATTTTATGTGATTATTCGACTAGAAGAATATCAATGTGAATAATTAAATGGAATTATTTGATTTTTTCTTCACCATATAATGTTGATTTTCAAGTTTAAAAGGCATTTGTTCTAATCTTATACACTACCTTAAATTATTATTCTTATTTAGGAAAGATTATTCTATAATGTTATCCATATTGAGCATCTGAGCTCACCCCTTTGTATGTTTTATTTTTCCCAGGATTCAAAAATGTTTATTATTACTGACCTCCATGGATATTTTATGGGATCTTAGTGTTGTCTATGGAAACAATGTTGCTATTGTTTTCCATTATATAATGTAATGTAGGACTTATGAATGTATCTAGTGTTTCCAATGCTAATAAATTAATTGGACATTCGAGAATTGATATTTTTTTTCATGCTAGTGTTTTTTAATAATGCAGAGACTCTGGGTAATTGGGGTCGGGGCGTTACATCTATCATATAATATGTTAATTGGTAAAATTATGATACATGATAATCATAATCACACACACCGTTTACAAACCTTAAATCATGATAACGTTTTCAAATATTAAATTTTGATAATATTTACATTCTATATCAGAAAAAATTTATTAACATAAATTGTATCTAAACTATTCATAGTGAATATGTATCTCAAAAAACTAATCCTTTAAAAAAATCAATTATGGGGAGATATAGGTCCCACACTTCTCAAAATCTCTATAATTTAATGTCACCTAAAAAAACAATCATTAGAACATTAAATAACCCATTAATGAAAGAAATTCACATAAATTTCAAATTGAATCACATAGGGGAAACATTCCTAATTACATCAATAAGAAAAACATTATATATCCATAGAAGGGAAACATGCACTCAAATATATATAGTTACTATCTAGGTAATTACCATTCAATTTAGATGATATAGAATAAGGTATTTTTAATCTATAACTAAGGAATTTATCATTTAGAAACAATATTTACATATCCATCGATGTTTCAAATCATAGTGTACACCCTAAAATCAATTTGGTCAATAATAAGTGTTTTTAAATAGTAAATGATACTACAAAAAAATTACCATTATACTCTGTAAATGACTATGAAAGATAAATGAATTGAAATATCCTTTCTCATAAAGAGAATAGCATTTTGTAATATATTACATGATAAAATGTGGATGGCTTGAAGAAAATACCACCTTTGTAATAAATATAACTAATAATAATCATTAAATAGATTAAAAATCATTATGAAAGAATATTTTGAATTGAATAACCAAAGAACGGATCAAGAAACAATTAGTTTGATAATATGAGTTAAATCATATAAATTATAAGAATAAATATTTATTTGATAAATGATAATAAAACATTATAAAAATTATTTTAATTTCATTTGAATATTATTATTAAATTGGAGATGAACATTTAATAGGGTTTTAAGAAATAATTTTTATTATTGATATAAAAACAATCTTACATCTAAAATTAATGACATTTGAAATGGTGTAGTGAATAATATAAAACAATTAATTTAAACAATTAATTTTTAATAATTTTTTCTAAAAATGAATATTATTGATTTTAAAGGAAATGAGTAAAAAATGTTGATACCATGGATATTGAGTAGAAAATGATATTTTAAATACCTTAAAATTTTCATTGATGAATACACACATTTCAAAAATGGTAATAAAAATGTATATTTTATTTTATATTAATTTTCTTAATTGGGGTTATAAAAATACTATAAAATAGACTATTATCTTCTCAGAACCATATAATGGAATGCAAAACATCTAGATAAACTATTATCAGACGAATAATGGACATTCCAGCTAGAAATATCACTTTTGGTAATCATACTCCCTGAAAAATGAAATATTATTAAAGGTATTTATGTTTTTAGAATTTTCTCAATGATATAATATAAAATTTTTAATTTTTATTATGAAACCAAATAATATCAAAAATTTTCAAGTGACCTATAATAACATAATGTAGAAAAAATTATTTAACTGAAAATCCCAGAAGTTGGGTAACACGTGGGTGATAATATGTTTGATAAAAAAACACATTTTAGATTTTTATATAGAAATAATTACATGAAAATAATATATAGTACTATCATGGAATAATTAATATGTATTTCACCATAAAATTGAATCATTGTGTATTACATGTATCATGTCCCAAATAATTATTATTAAGACCAATAGGACCCTTATGGATTGTGTGACACTTTAATCAAAACCCATTTAATATGAGGGTATAATGATGAATACAAAAAAAACATAACTAAATTATAATTTATGATATTATATTTTGAATATGTTTTATATAACCCACATTCTTGATATTGGGTTCATAATACTTACCATTTCTCTAAAAGATGACATAGTGACAAAACACCTTAGTTTTTTTCATTATCTACTAAAATGAAATATAATGTCTAATTGAAAACATAAATATCATAATCATTAATTTAAAAATCATTTTAATATAAATATCCTTTTATGAAAATAAATAATTATTATGTTTTGAATTTTTATTTGTTTGTTTTTACGTATAAAATGATTTTGTTGTGTGTTGTCGGGATTTTATTAAACTAGTTTTATATGATCTGTATCAGTATTCATTCATAACATAAACATCATCTTTAAATAATATTTTTTTACATTATTGTGATATTTAAATTTTTTTATTTTGTATGAATTTCCAATCATGTCTGCATTAGTAATTTTACTAGAAGATAAAATTGATTATATGATTTTTTTAACTATTTACCATCCAAGGGTATTTTATTTGTTAAAAAGTAAAATATTGAGGTATTAATTGTATAATTAAATAAATAAATATTAATATTTTTTATATAGTAATATATTTTAAATTATTTTCCCATAATAATCTAAAAAAATTATAGAATCGGTTGTGCTCTTGGTCAAACCGACCCAAAATGAACGTACAATTCTTAATGGATAAATATGTGGGGATTTTGGTAAAATATAATTAAAAAGCATCATAATTATATTATTTAGTAATTATGAGAGTGATGTTTGAAAATTATAATTGATTATGTCATTATTTTTTAAACGAATAGTTTCATAGTGCTAATAACATTATTCCATATTAGTTCTCTTGTTTATGAAGGTTAGTTTTCTATCTATTATTTACTATACATATCATTAATAATATTATTGAATTTGAATATATAGAATATTTTTAAAAACATATATATTATATCTATCATATTAAATATGGACTCTTTACTATACTAGTAAGGAAGTGATATAATAATAAATGGAAATTTATTATCGCAAATACCTCATAGTCTATACATTTACAAGGATATTAACATCATTTAACCTGCAATGGGGAAGATTATTAGTATTGATCATCATTTAAAATACAAAAATATAGAATAAATATAATAATTATATATTTAATCATTACTATTAGGTCCATCTTTTTATAGTGGTGAAGGAAAAAAGCATGGCGTGTTGTTGGTGAAATAGTCCACAGAACACACGATTCACTTTTTCATTTTCCGTAAGGGAAAATGGAGATATGGGTAAAATCATATACTATAATTTAAAAACATTATTTATCATATTGATAAAAATATTATCATTATCATATTCCGAAAAAAAAATTTATCTTGATGAAGTATATATACCTGAATAAAAAATGAAAATATAGGTCAGAAACAAATGATTCACTTCTTGAATAATATATTTTGAAAAGGGGATTACAATTTTAATGGATAGTATTTTAATAATAGATGATGAATTAAGGTGCAGTAATGTGTAAATGAGATTAATTTTTTGTATTTGGGTTGAACTAATGTGGTGGTGGTGTGAGTTGAACTGAGAATAAGAGAGCCCCTTTTAAATGTAAAATGGGATGTTATTAGTGTAAATAAAAAAATGATTTCAATAATGGGAAGTAAATAATAGTTAATGTGAAATTTTTTGATAAATAATAGAGAAAGTAAATGATATGTCTAGGAAAAAGACATACATACTTTCCCAAACATGCTTTAAAAATTTTGAATGTATTTTTCCTTTGTATTTTTTAATTTCACTATTTTTTGTTTATCAATGCTAAATAGTTTTTAAATGTGGTAAAAATTTTATAGATTATATCATTTTTAGTTACATGGGTGAATTCCTAGGTAAATTTTATATTATTTATGTTAGTTGGATGGATTTACGACATCTGTGTAAGAACCTGGTTGTTACTATGAGGAACAATTTTTCTTTTACTTTATTTCCTTTGAGTAGTTTTAGACAATACATTGAAATAGTAGGAATGTAATATAAGTATACTATAATGGGATGATTCATGGTTACACGCCATGCAAATATAATTACACTATATTTATTTTTTAATTGTATGATGAGAATACATGGTGTGGGGGAATGATCTCTAGAAAAAGGGGAAAACCAAATACACATCATGTAATTCTTAATAGACACCTTATAGTCATGACGAGAGGTCCAAGAAAGTATGTAAGTGGAAAAAAACTACAAAAATGAAAACTAAATTGATATAATTCCCATTTATATGTTATTACATGCTGTTTATATGTGTTTTCTCAATTAAAATGGGTAGAAGCCCATTTTTTCAGCATAACTGATAGAGGGTCCACGGGTAGAAGAACAAGCACCACGGGAACTTCAACATTGTCCCAAATCATTGTCTGGACTCCAATTTGATCGATGTTTGTTGTGTTTGAACCATATCGGTAAGCTCTCAATTAATATTTCTCCATTCATCCTAATTCTCATTCTAGAATATGTTACATTCCATTGGATGAATATTTTTTTCTATATATCTAAAATGTACTATCTAGAATTGGATGTCGATGCTAGATGACGAGAGTTATACTATGATGAGGTAGGTGGTCACATGATAATATTATAATTTCAAGTTGTCTATTTGTACCTTTCTGTCACACACCCATGTTTTTTGGAATCACTTCATTGAGAATTTGACCCTGGTCGATACCTAATGACAATAGGTAATTTTATAAATTAATTGAAGCATGTTTAGGCTAATTTTGTCGGATTAAGGGCCACCCTATCGGTGTGATTCCCTCAAATGACCATTGTTTTGTTTTTTGTCTTAGGATGCCATTGAGGTTTCATTTTTTCCATTGAATTTTTGTTTTAGAATGAATTTTTTTAAATAATTGTTTCCATGTGAATATGATTTTTAATGATTTGTGATAGTTTAATTCATATGTTAGTCTTGTTATAAATTTTTTTCGACATGAGTATATTATTGAAAACCATGTAATTGTGTAATTTACATGTATTTATTTGAATAGGATGAAATGATGTTATACTGGGATTAAACATTAAAATGATGAAATACTAATACACCAAGCTTTTCCTAGATATTAATATACTGAAATGATGATACATTAGTCTTGACCCAAATTAGAATTTTCTTAAATTATTATACATCAAGATTTTCCCTAAGACATATTGTAATTTAATGACTTATGACGCATCTCCCAATCCAAATCACTAGCATAAATTCAGTCTACACTTCTTTGTTTAGGTATCCTAATTAGGTATCCATTGTGTCTACATTATATAGGGGATTGTGGGATTAAGACAGATCCTAAGACTTATATAATTTAATAAATTTGAAATGATTATAGTAAATGAAATTAATGTAAATGAGTGATATTAACTGAAATATTTATTTACTTTTGAGTTCCTCATAGTTTACTGCATTTCACTATTTTACACTACTATTTCATATACTCATTGAAAAATTTCCACCTACAATTCGTTGTTTCCCAGTCATATTTACTTCACACACCCTATTTGGGACTTCTTTTTGGGTCCAAATAGACTATATTTTTTCATCGGTCGATAGGGGAATGGATCCTTATATAGGTTCTTGATTGATACTTAGGAGGAGGAGAGCATGGGACAAAGCCACGACTTGGGATGCTGCTGAGTTTCATTTTTTTACTGTACCATGGTTTTGTATTGTTCATGATTGTAGTGTATCACGTTTCACTGTTTTCATATAACATGTGACATTCGGAAGCAATTGATATCACATGTATTTTGTTTATCATAATCTTATAATCAGTGGATGTTAACATATGTTTTATGTTTTTTACTACTTCTGCTGTTGTTATTATTTATTCTGCTATGTTACACTCTACCTATGAGGGCATAACATCCCCAATATCACTCCCAAGGCCCTTACTACTAGTCGGAATCCTATGACATTTTGGGAAATCTGGTTGAGGACACGTTTCCAACATGATACGGGGAACCTCTTACTAGATCATGGATATGAGAAGTTATAAACTGTCATCAAAGGAGTTCTTTTCTTATTTGTATTACAATTTTCTATTGATATAAAGGATATAGGTATTAGTAATTAGTTGTGCTCGGCAGTAGCTACCCAATTTACATGGAAGATCCATATTTCCTCAAATAGAATTGTGCTTTTCTATTTTGAGCTATTGTAGTGGATTTGATTTCACCATTGGCGGATGTACTGTTTTTGTGCTATTATTATAGTGATTATGGTGGTTCTGTTTTGTTTCAGCCTGATGAGATGAGGTTATTCCATCTCATGCATCATATGGACACTTGAATAGATCACATTTTATTCATTATTCCATAACATCCATGATGCATAAGATATTTTAAATTCTTTTGATAGATACAACACTAGAGATCTATGTTACTATGATAGAACCTTGAGAGACATGTCTTTCACTATGATAGATGCATTGGTATGTGATATGGTTCAAATTGAATTGATTCCAAATATTGATCTATTATGTGTATGAGACCACATGGATCAATATTTAGTGGATTATGATTAAGAATATTTATTGAATTGTATATGATATGATATTCTTAGGTACAAAATATTTATTTGTGTGGAGTATGGGCCCTCACATATTATAATTTTTCATTCTGTGGTTTCGATTTTCTACTGAACTTGTTTGTTTTGTTAAATATAAAGCTTCTATCATGAAAAAACTAATATAAATGACATGTAGTTTAGCCCAACATTTAGTGTGCTCATCCTGTTGAAGGAAGATGATGTTCCATGTCATTAAGAAGTACACGTCGTGTAACAGGAATACACACCATGTAATATATGACCATGTAACATGACATGTGAGATAAAAACTGAGCTGTAAAGTTTGGATTAGTACACTTCTTGTATTTTTTAAACAATCTGTGTGGTATACCAAAGCAAAACCAGTGTAGACCTAGTCGTGTGAGAGTACATGTCCAGGAGGATGAGCCTTTGCACACGCCATCTTCTTTTAGAAGGCAATGTGTACCTAGGGGTGATACACTCCATGGGTATTTGTAGCACAAGACCATGTGACGACATAATGGTATACACCATTTATTATTTATACATCTATTTAGTCCCATTTTTCCAATTTTTTTTGATATTTTCTTATTTTGTTCATAGCTATTTTGAATGGAAACCCATGAAAAGATGTTTGAACTAATGATTGTTCTTCACCCTAGAGATTCAATCCATCATGACAACCACATGTTCTAATCAGAGAGAGTGGAAATGATCATACTTCAGAAATGGTAGTCCATGGTCTACCGATCGATCCTCCTTTTGTGATAGTTTCGACACAAGCTCTTATAGCAAACGTCGGTGAAAATTCACATTTCTTTGTTGGAATTATGATGTTCTTTCAAATACTTTAGGTATCAATGTAGGTTGACACACCTATGGAAAAGCTAATCCATCTATTCCAACAGTATCATCTTCCATACTTTTCCGGGGATAGTGGACCATAGGCTGCAGATTCATGGCTGGAATTAAGATGATTATCTTCGAGCATCTAGAGATGCCCCTTGAGAGGTGGGACATGCTGGAGACATATATATAGTGTGATTCGACCAATAGATAGTGGGATGTTATCACTTAGGAAGGGAATCATCAAGGCATGACATGGGGAGACTTTTAAGTGGGATACTATGATAATTATTTTCCGAATAGGTAGAGGGCTGACTGAGCCCGAGAGTTCATGCACTTGGAGAAGGGAACACTGTCAGTTATGGACTATTATTCTTAGTTCACTATGCCTCAACAATTCACACTTATTCTGATGGGTGATAACTTATCGAATGCAAGACGATTCGAGGATGATCTCAAGTGTGATATCTGATAACTGGTGAATGTATCCAGGAAGATTTCGATATCTACTATTGTGAATCAGGTGCTGATTACTGAGCCCAACAAATGATAATCTCAGGGTGTTATCCAAGGTGGATCGACAAAGAGATCTAGTACTACCTTGAACAGTAGAAATAACCATTGTCTGGTGCTTTATTATGGTTGAAGGAACTGTAGTAAAATTTATACCAGTAGCGAGGTGAGATACTACCAGTGTGTAGGGATTGGTTATACTAAACTGTAGTGCATAATGGACCCGTTTGAATACCAGGAATGCACCATTATGGGCCATTTATAGTGGTTCTGCTGGATGTTTCCGCTAGCATCTAGTGATAGAGGGTCTTCACCAACTCCACATGTTGGAGTGGGTTTAGAAGCTTCTCACCGGTCAGGGGACAGGAATACATTAAGTCATTCAGGCTGAGGGGGTGTTCAGGGTTGTGGTAGCTAGACCCCAGGATCTGAGTAACAACAGGGTTGGTCATTTCATCGTATACATTCATTTTATCAGGGACGCAGTATAGGTCATACATATGATGTGCAAAGACCCAATATGAGCAAGATCCTAGAAAATATACTATAATATATATGGTTTTAGTTACCTTCATTTTACCTTTTTCACTATTTGATATAGTAGCCACACATAGATTTATTTATATACCCATTTTGGAAAGCCTTGGGACCTATGCATATACTAAACCATATGTTTGGACGCTAGACACATTTTTGGATTAGAACGACAAGACTGAATTAGTGTAAGGAGTTACTCCTTGAGCATTGTGGTTGTCATTTTCTATGGAACATCAATGTCCTAGAGAAGAAAAGCATTGATGTAATTCATGGAATGGATTTTTTGGTTTCTTTTAGAGCCATTGATGATGGCTATCACTATAGGTTGAGTTTCACTTCACCATCGGTTGGAGAGTTTCTACATAAAGTTGATTGGGAAGTCCAGGTGAGAAATGTTGGGCCTGATAATTGTGGGTTGGAAGTATGACATCTTATATTGAGATATTATATCTAGATTATCGGGTAACATTAATCGAAGACTTCCCTCCAGTGGTACATCATATATGCGATGTTTTCCAAGATGAATTTTTAGGATCACAATAGTTAGACATGTGTATTTCACAATCGAGCGAGTTCCAGGAGTAGCACTAGTATCCATTCAACCTTACATGATGTCTATGATAGAGTTACAAGAGCTCAAGAGGCAGTTGGAATATCTGGAATATATGTTATTTCTCTGAACTAGAACTTCTCAGTGCAAATAAGTAATCCTTTATTCTAATAAGCCGGATGGTACCCTTAGTCTATTTGTAGACTATGAGAATTTGAAGTTTTTTCCGATTAAAAAAAAGATATCTTTTTCCACCGATAGATGATCTTTTTTTACTTTGAGGTGATTAGGTGTTATGGAAGATTGACATTAGGTCATGATATAACCAGGTACATGTTCGATTTTCAGACATATCTCGTACAACCTTCTGTTGTAGGTATGGTCTCTATGAGTACAGGGTTATTCTATTTGGTCTCACGAACTCACCTACATTTTTCATGGAACAAATCAACCGAGTGTTCCATCCTTAACTATATTCTTCTCTTTTGGGTTTGGTGGATGATATCTTGGTGTATTATCACAATCGACACAACCATGAAAAACAACATGATAAAATTTTGAGTACCCTAGGAGAGTTCCAGTTATATGATAATCTCATAAAATTCAACTTCTAGATGGATAATATTCAATTATTGGGTCATATTATCTCGAATACTGGAGTATCTTTAGTCCCAAAAATGGTAATAAAAGTAGTTATATGGGATCATCCCAATAAATTTTTTGAATGGAAATGTTTCTTGGGGATTCATAGTTACAACATGATTTATATACTGGACTTCACTTGTGTAACAGCACCAAAGAAGTGCTTGACTAAGAATGTTGTAATGTTTGAGTGGTCATATTCTTGTGATGCAGCCTTTCAAGAGTTGAAGGGGCGTTTTACTTTGGCGTCGATACTGATATTTATAAATCTGAGAAAAAATTTACACATAAAATCGTGATGCATCATGTATTGGGTTGGTAGTATTGCTAATGAAGGGAGATCGAGTTATTGCGTATGGGTCCTGGTAGTTGAGGCCATGTGAGAGGAATATCCTAACAAATATTCTCATGTTGGATGCAGTTGGTTGAGATTTGAATTGTTGGATAAATTATTAACATGGAGAACATATTAGTGTGTACGTAGACCATAAATGCCTAAAATACATATTTACTCAAACTGAATAGAATTTGATACAATGATAGTGGGTGGAATACCTTCATTATTTTAATTTTGAGAATGCCTATACGCCTAGAAAAGGAAATGTTGGGACTAACATACTAATAAAGGAGACTGAGATACATGTTGTTCATGAGGCCAGAGGTGAGTGGAAGTAAATGTTCTTGTTCTCTAAGATGCATTTAGAGTTTCACGATAGTCAGGGACAGAATTATATTTCATCTTTCGATGCTCCCTCTTCCATTTTCGACAAAGTAAGGATGAGGCATCTATCTGATTCTATTGGCCCAGTTCTACGAGTGTGTGTGGTATGTGAGGACCCTCATCCACGATGGATTATAACTGATAATTATATTCTATGTATCAATGGATGTCTATAGGTTCCATGGAAATTATTCGAAGAGATTATTCAAGAGTTTCACGATTTATCTTGGGAAATGCATCCAGGAGTCACCAAGATGTATCGTGGATTAAAAGGTCAGTACTGGTGGCCATGCATGAAGCGAGAAATAACAAGATTTGTTACGAGGTGTTCAAACAGTCAATTGGTGAATTAGGAACATCAGTGGATGAATGGACTCTTAGAGAAGCTAAAAATACATGAGTGAAAGTGGGATGACGTCGCGATGGATTTTGTGACGGGGTTACTTAGGTCTCTTGTATTCAATGATTCTGTGTGGGTTTTAGTTGAAAATACTATAAATGTCTCTCACTTCTTGTATATCAAAAAGACCTTTTGTGTTGATGAGCTCAGAAAATTGAATATCCAAGAGGTGGTATGTCTTCTTGGGATTTCTTGTTATATCATTTCAGATAGGTACGTCCATTTTACATCTCTTTTAAGGAACATTATTCAAAGGGTGATGGGTACACTGGTTCTTATGAGTACCACATACTACCCTCATATCGATGTCTTGTGAGATCATGTGATACAGGATCTACATGACATGATGTATGTATGTGTATTAGAATTTGGGATCATAGGAGAATCATATACCCCTAGATGAGTTAACCTATAATATTAGCTTCCGTGATAATATTTAGATTATGCCAGATGTGGTTTTATATGGTAGGCCATGCCGATCACCACTTTGTTGGCTAGAGGTAGGAGATGCTGCTATGATGGTACCTCTTCTTGTCCAAGACACTAATATGTAGGTCCACTTGATTCAGATGCGGATGGCTACTCCTCAGTCTCATCATAAATTATATCCTAATCATTGTAGTAAATAGTTGGAGTTTGAGGGTAGAGAGCATGCTTTCCTACGAGTTTCATTGAGGTTGGGACACACGATTATCAGATGAAAGGGTAAACATTCATCAATATATTTCATACAATTTGAGAGTCAGAATAGATTTTGCCCAGTTTCCTATTAGTTATAGTTACCTTAGTGGTACACAGCCATGGACGATGTCATCCATGTATTTCAGCTATCTCGCTATTACTCAGACCCATCTCAAGTTTTTTACCCATAGGTGGTTTAGCATCATGTTGATGCATCCATTGAGTAGCAGCTGATTCGTATAGTTGAAAGGAGAACGAAGGTTCTTTATGGCTAGTCAGTTTCTCTTGTACATGTGTTACGGTAGCATAGCCGAGTATAGGATGAGATATTGGAGAGGATGGCCAACGTATGTGCTTAGTGACTGGATTTATTCTCATATATTGGTTCATCACCCTTGGAAGGGATATTCGGGAAGAAATTACATTAAGGGTGGATGTTTTTAAGAAATGGTTTCTTACAATGATGTTTAGTTTCAATTCATTCTTTTTCGTTGGAGTTGTTTATGTTAAAACATTGGAAAACTATAAAAGTAATGGAGTCATAATCTCACTTGAATATTTAGAGTAACATGCCATGTAATTCAATGTTCATTCCTCGTAGTGTGGTATTGTATGATGGTAATACATAGAGTGTTGTCATGTGTTCTATAAAAAGTGGAAAACCCAACTACATATCGTGTGATTCTTAGTACACACCTTGTAGTAATGTCAGCATGTCTAGAAAAGTATGTCAGTGGGAAACGACCACCAATTGAATAGTAAAATGATATACACGTTCTGTATATGTTCTTACTTTCCATGTATATGTGTTTTCTCACATAAAATTGGAAAAATATCCTCTTTTAGGCAGAACAGATTGATGGATCTCTAGCTTGAAGAACTACCACAGTTAGAACATCAACCTTCTCCCAAATCTTCATCCAGACTCTGATTCGTTCACTTTCAGTTGCAGTTGAACCGTATCAATAATATCTTAATTTATATTGGGTCATTCTTCATTATTCGGGTTCTATAATAATTTATATAAGGTTGAATTATTATCCTTTTTTCATAGATCGAATGTAATTTAGCTGGAATTGGATGTTGATGCTCTATGATGAGACTTATACTATTATGAGGTATGTGCCCTCATGATAATTGTTTAATGCGAAGTTGTCTATATGTATTATTGTTCCGCATAACATTTATTAGGGTGTCTCTTGATTAATAATTCGGCTCGTGTTGATACCTAATGATATTAAGTAATTGAATAAATTAATTGAAGTATGTTTAGGCTTATGTTGTTGGATTAAGGGCCACCTTGTATGTGAGATTCATTTAGATGACCAATTTTTATCCATTCTGCATAGGATATCAAGGGCTGTACCTTTGTTTTCCATTTGAATGGTTGTTCTAGAATGAAATTTGTTAAACAATTTTTTTCTAGGTGAATATGATTGTTAATGCTTTTTGATAATTAAATTCACAAGTTATTCTAGTTATATTATTTTTCCAACATGATTTAATTATAGATAACCATGTTATAATGTAATTTACATGTGTTGATTTGTAATTCTATGATTCTGATATACCTGGTTTTGATATGAACATGCAGATATACAGTTATACCAGGCATGTCCCTAATTTTGATATATTAAAATGATGATACACTGGGATAGAACCTGATTTGAATATGTTTAAATGCTTATATATCGTTCATGGACGTGAGACATAATTAAATGGAATGACTTATGGTTTTGCTTCCAAGATGAATCAGAATCTTAGATCCAATCAACACATATTTTTTTAGAAAGAGTGCTAAAGTATCTTTTGTGTTTACATTATGCTTGAGATTGATGGTTTTAGGCTGGATCCGGGGACTTAAATATTTTTAATGAATTTGAATTTATTACAGGAAATGAAATGAATGTAAATGAATGATAGTACTTGTAAGATTATATACTTTTGAGTACATCATGTTTACTGCATTTCACTATTTTACACTACTATTGTATATACCCGATGGTAGATCAGAACCGACATTTATTGTTTTCCTACTAGGATTTATTTCAAAAAACTTGTTTGGGACATGTTTTTGGGCCCAAACATACTATATTTTGGTAGGGGTTGATGAGGGCAAGGCTCCTTATACAGGTTCTTAATTGCTTTTTAGAAGCATGAGAGCAGGGGACCAATCCACAGCATGTGAGGCTTCTATGTTTCATTTTGTGTTACTACACCTTGGTATATTATTGTACTTGATTGAAATGTTTATTGATTCACTATGTTTTAGAAAAAGTTACATGCCACATCATTTTGATATTACATGCCTTCAGTTTATCTTTCACATTCATTATTCAGTTGTTTACATCTGTTGCATATTGTTACCGCTAATGCATTTTTTTATTTATTTCATTGTTTAACAGTCTTCCAAATAGGATAAGGTTTCCCCACTATCACACTATAGGCCCCCGTTGATAGTCAGATGCCTCCGTGGATTGGGGAAATTCCATTGAGTCCATGTGGTGAACTAATTATGGGGAACCTTTTAGTGGATCCTAGATCCAAGACGATACAAAGTGGCATCAGAGGAGTTATTTTCTATTATTCATTACTATTAGGTGATGATATAAAGGATATGGAATTTTTTAATTAGTTGTACCCAAGAATAGCTACCCCGTGCATAGGGAAAATCCAAATTTCCTCAAATTAAATTATACTATTGAATTTTGAGCTATTATAGTTTATTCTATTTCACCATTGGGTGAAACGTGTTTTGGAAAATTATTATTTAAATTTTTTGGTTATATTTTCTTACAGCTCAATGAGATGATGGTATGACATCTCATGCACAAAATAAAGAATTTTTAGGATAACATCCAACACATTATACCATTCCATCTCAGATGCATTAGATATTGAATGGTGTTTTGATTGATATTGGGCTAGATATGCTTGTTGTTGTGATACTACCCTAATAGATACACCAGCTATTATGATAGGTCTATTTGTATGTGATATGGAGCCAGTTGAATGTATTCCAAACACTGATATGAGAGGTGTATGTCCCCTCTTGGACCAGAATTTGGTGGATCATGATTTAGACATTTGTATATAATTGTTCTATGATATTCTCAACTGGTGGTTGTAAACATTGATTCGCAGGGAGAATGGGCCCTCACAGATATGAATATGGCATCCCAACAGTTGTATTTTCTAAAGAACATGAGTTTTTGGGGAAATACGGAGTATATTTAATGAAAAAAACCAGTATACGCATCGTTTAGTGTTTCCTTACATGCCGTGTGTTCGTCTTATTTGGGGAAGACGGTGTTCCATGTATTTAAGAAGAACACATTATGTTCCAAGAATACACTCCAGGTAGTATCTGAACATGTAATGGGCGATGTGAGAGAGAACTCGAGCCGTGGAGTTAGGATTAGTACATGTCGTGTAGTATACCCTGAAAAAACTCATGTACACTTGTGTTGTGTGGTAGTACATTTCTAGGAGTATGGGCCTGTGTACACGACGTGTGCTAGATTAACACGTCATGTACCTTGGGTTGATACCCGCACATGCGGGTGGTAGCACATGACCATGTGACGGCATAAGGGTAAACACTATGTACTCTTTATAAACATCATCTTGTCCCCTTTTTTAGAATTTTGAGGATCGTTTTCAATTTCATTCGTGGACATTTGGAATGGAAAACCTTGAAAATAATTTTAAACTATGGAGTTCTATTGAACTTGGATAGTCAGACTATCACGATGACTGTGAGTAATATTCCAAAAAAGTGGCGATGATCATAATCCTGAAATTGTAGGCCTTGGACTATCTATGGATCCTCTGGATGTGAAAATGTGGCACCAACTATTATACACAATGTTGGTGGATACACAAAGTTTCGGGAATACTTTTTGAGGTTCATGGAGTCATTTTTGGGAGAGCCTCAGGATACCACATATATGGTAGAGATAAGGCATATATTCACTATATAATTTATCAAACATTTCAAGGGATGGTGAATCACATGCTATGGAATCAGGACTAAAATCTGGGATGTCTATCTTCGAGCATCTAGAGAAACCTCTTGGGAGAAAGGTGAAGCTCACGAAATATATGACATGTGATTCTTCAAAGATATGGTCATATGTTTTCATTCAAGTAGGGAATCAATGAGATATAACATGGGGAGACTTTAAGGTTGCCTTCTATGATTATTTTTTTCTCGAGACGCTAAGGGCTAACTGAGCCTGGTCATTTATGCACCTGGAGCAATGCACACAACAGGTTATGGACTATTAATCCTAGTTTAATAAGCTTCAGTGAATCATACAAATTATTATGGGTGTTGGAATATCTAAAGCTAGAATATTTCAGGATGGTCTCTTGTTTGAAATCTGATAATAGGTGAATGTATTTAGGTTGCATTTTTTCTCTATCATTTTGAATCATTCACTAATTACTGATCACTTCCAACAAGAATCTAGGGGTGCAAGCCAGGGATATTCCACAGAGAGATCGAGAATTGTCTCGACCAAAAGAAAGAAGCATCATATGGAGCATCCTCAAGGGGGAATAATTAGTCATATCATTTCATCCAGTGGTAATGAAATATTATACCATTTTAGAATAATTATCTATACTATACCTTAGTGCCCAAATAGACATGGTTTAATTTCGTTCTTTCAGGAGATGGGCCATATACAATGGTTCTGCAGGATGTTTCCACCATCAAGTAATGAGAGAGGGTCTTCACTGACCCCACATTTAGTAGTGGTGTCAGTAGCTTCTCACCGGTCTAGGAACTAGATTACGTTAGGTCATTCAGGCAGAGGGGGTTGTCGTTGTTGTGGTATCTAGAACACAGGATCTGAATGGCAATAGGGATAATTAGCATTGGGTATCCATGCAGTGTCTCAGGGGATCGATACAGGTCAATCATATGCAGTGTAATAGAACTAGTAGGAGAAAGATCCCGAACATTCAACTATCAAAGGATCTATTTTAGTTTCTTTTTTTATCTTCTGTACAATTTGATACTAATGCTACACATAGTTTTATATTTGTAACCCTTGTTGAAATACTTGGGATTTGTGTTATACTACATCTGATGTTATGATGCTAGAAGCTAATTTATGGATTATAATGGTAGGTGTTCATCAATGCAAGGAGTGCCCCCTCATGATTGGTGGGTTTCACTTTATATGGAACCTCTATTTCATAGAGGTGGCGAGCCTCGATGTCATTATTAGAATGGAATGGTTGGGTTCTTTTAAAGCCATTGTAGATTTATATCACTACATGGTGTGTTTCACTTCACCAGAGGGAGGAATGTTTCTAAATAAGGGTGAATGGACAGTCTAGGTGAGCGGATTTATACCCGAGCATCGTCGGTTGGGCTGGAGGATATCCCATATTGAATGTTTATATCTGGATGACAAGGGAACATGTCATGAATACATCCCTCTACTGGTGTATCATTTTAGGGATGTCTTCCAGGATTAATTTTCAAGATTACCACAATTTAAAGAGGTGGATTTCACTATCGGGCATGTTCCGGGAGCTGAACTAGTATCCATTACTCCTTACAGGATGGATACGACAGAGATTTAAGAGCTCAAGAGGCAGTTCAAAGATCTATAAAATAAGGGTTTTATCATACCTAGTACATATTTAAACTTTCACTGTTCCTTTTTGTGAAAATGATGTATGATACCCTTAGGCTACATGTGGACTATTGGAAACTACACCAGTTGATTATTACAGACTGAAATTCCTTTCCATGGATAGATGATAGGTTTGATCACCTTCGAGGAGATCATGTGTTCTCTAATATTTACTTCTGGTAAAGATATCCCCAGGTACAAGTTAGGTCGGTATACATACTTCGTACATCCTTTCATAGCAGCTATAGTCTCTCTATGTAGTTGGTTATGTTGTTAGGTCTTACAGACACCCCATCTGTTTTCATGGTGCTGATGAAACAAGTGTTACAAGCTTACCTATATTCTACTGTGGTGGTTTTCATGGATGATATCTTGATATATTCTCACAATCAACATAAACACTCAAAACAACTTGAGATCATTTTGAGTACAATCAGAGTGAATTAGTTATATGCTATGCTCTCAAAATTACACTATTGGATGGATCAGATTCACTTACTGGGTCACATCATCTCGATGAAATTAGTAAAATTGGACCCAATGAAGGTAAGAGCAGCAGTTACCAGAGAGCAGCCAAAGATAATTTTAGAGGTGAAATTTTTCATGGGGTTAGATGCATTATACAAGCATTTTATACATGAAATATGATTCATATCAGTGTTTGTGATGGGCTTGACTATGAATGTTGTGATGTTTGAGTGGTCATGTTCTTATGACACAACTTTTTAAGAGTTGACGGGATGTTTGACTTCAGCACCGATTATTATATTTCTAGAATCAGAAAATAGTTACAATGTGTACTATGATGCATCATGTATTTGGTTGGGAGAAATCCTTATGTAGGGATATTGCATTTTTCAATATGGGTATCGTCATTTAAGGCCACATTAGAGTAATTACCAGACACATTATCTTGAGTTGGATGCAGATGTTCATGCTTTTATCTATTGGAGACATTATTAATTTTATGTACATTTTGGGGGGTATAGAAATGACCAAATTATCAAATAAATATTTAATCGGTGAGATTTGAATTTTACAGTTCGACTGTGGGTGGAATAAAATTAGTCCTTTGAAGCTTACCTATACACCTAGAAAAGGCAATGCAATGGCTGTTACACTGAGTAGGATGACATGGATACATGCAGGGCATGCGACCAGTGGTGACATGATGATTATGGACTTGTTCCCTAAGATGAATTTAGAGGTGCATGACAGTGATGGACATACATATCGTTAATATTTGCCTATTACATCCACCATACATGACCGAGTGAGGATGATGCATCTTTCAGATTCAGATATCCTAGTTATAAGGGAGAATGTTGAAGCTGAGGTCCCTACTCCTGGATGGTAAATAAGATGTGATGATGTTCTATGTATCCATGGACAAGTTTCGGTTCTAGGGGATATACACAAGGTTCTGATGAGAGAGTTTCATGCTTCGGATTGGCCAGTGCATCATGGAGTCAGCATGATGTACAGTGACCTACGTTGTTAGTACTGGGGGCCGATCATGAAGTAAGAAGTAGCTTTTTTTGTTGTGAGGTGTTCCACCTATATGCAAGTGAAGGTGGAACATTAGTGTCTATATGGACTCTTAATGAAGATAACTATTCATGATTGGACGTGGGATGATTTTGTGATGGATTTCATGTGGGGGTTACCAAGGTCGCCTAGAGGCAATGGTTCTTTGTGGGTCATAGTCGATAGTCTTACCAAGATCGCTCAATTCCTGTCGATCAAAGATAATTTTAGTGTTGATGAGCTTGAAAAAATATATATTAGAGAGGTTATATAGTTTCATGGGGTGCCTTATTCTACCACTTTAGACAGGGACACAATCATTATGTCTCTATTTGTTAGAGTTTTTAGAGGGTGTTGAGTACACATTTTATTCTAAGAACATCATACCACCTTCATACAAATTTCCAATCAGAGCATATGAAACAAGTTCAAGAGGACATGTTGTGTGTTGGTGTCCTAGACATTATGGTCTCTTGGGAAATTCATATACCCCTGGTTGAGTTCTCTTATAATAATTGCATCCATGATAATATTCATATGGCACCATATGAGGCTTTACACGGGAGGCCATGACAATCACCCCTATGATGGATGGAGGTAGGAGAGGTAACTACGATGGGACCTCATCTTTTCAAGGAGGCATTTGAGTAGGTCCACGTGTTTTAGCAGTAGATGGATACTGAACAGTCTCATCAGAATTCTTTTGTTGATCGTCGTAGAAATCCTTTTGAGTTTGATGCTAGGGATCGAGTTTTCTTACATGTCACACTGAGGTTAGGAATCAAAAGGACCCAGAGATAGGGTAACCCTTCACCAGGATACATCGTACCGTTTGATATTTTGGATTGAGTCTGGTCAGTTTCGTATTGGTTACAGTAACGTCAGAGGTACAGATCCTTGCACGACCTCTTTAATGAATCTCAACAATGCCGTTATTTCACAGACTCGTCTGACATTTTTCAGCCTGAGGAGGTTGAGCATCAAGATAACGAATCCTTTTAGGAGCTTGTAATTTTTATAACTTACTAGAGCATGAAGGTTCTCCAAGGCAGGTCTGTTTATCTCGTATGGGTGTTATGGAAGCACAGACGAGTATAAAAAAGAGACATGGGAGCGGGTGGCCAACATATGTGATAAGTGGCATGAGTTATTCTTAGATAATTTTTCACCACCCTTGTAAGGGAAATTCAGGGATGAAATATTTTAATGTCTGATGTTCTGTTAGAACTCGATTCACAGATTGAGGTATGATTTTTCATTAATTCATTTTTATTTGAGGTGTTTTTGGGAAAACAAGGGAAAACTAGATATGCACTGGAATCATAATATCATGGGATGATTTATGTATAAATGATGTGTAATTAAAAGTACATGTAATTTAGTTTCCATGTGTATTATTGGAGTACATGCAGTGTGGTCATGTTGTCTAGAAAAAGATGAAAACCCAACTAAACGTCATTTACTTCTTAGTACATGATGTGTAGTAATGTCAGTTGGTTGTAGAAAGAATATAGGTTGAAAATTCCCTCAATGTGAACATTAAAATGATAATAACACCATTTATATGTTATTACATGCCATGTATATGTGTTTTTTTTTGTAAAATGGGAAGAATCCCCTCCGTTCGGCAGAACAGACAGAGGGCTTGCTGGGCTGAAGAACATGGACCACTGGAACTTCAACCATCTCCCAAATCATCATATGGTCTCTGATTTGATCATTGTTAGTTGAGTTTGAACCTTTTTTTATGCTCTAGATTACCCATCAGCCGTTATTCTTAATTTTTGTTCTAGAAGATGTTACATAAGGTTGTTTTATTATACTTATTTTATAGACCTCTACTGTTCAAGCCTTAATTGGATGTCAAGGTAGGATGGGGAAAGTCATAATACGACGAGGTAGGTGGTCTCCTACTAATTGTTTAATGTCAATTTGTATATATGTACCTTTGTGTTTCAAACCCATGTTTATGGTGTCACTTGATTTATAATTTCAACCATGTTGATAACAAATGAAATTAGGTAATTGAATAAATTAGTTGTATCATGTTTAGAATATATCGGTTGGATGAAGGCCCACCACATGGGTGTGCTTCCCTAAAATGACCATTGATTAGCCATTTGGATTAGTATGTCAATGTGAATACATTTGTCTTCCATTTGAATGGTTGTTTTAAAATGAAACATTTTAAACATATTTTTCAATGTTAATTTGATTTTTCATTCATTTTGATATTTTAATTCACATGTTAGTATTCGTATATATTATTCCCATGTGATACGATTATTCAAATGAATGTAATGGTGTAATTTACATTTGATGATTTGAATATGATGAAAAGATGATATAACAGGCTAACTTCTGTTCCTGTTGAATACTGATACACTCGGCTTGTCCCTGATTTTAATATGTTGAAAAGCTAATACACCTGGCATAACCTTGATTTGAATATTCTGAAATGCTTATACATCAATCTTGTTTTAGAGGCATATTAAAATATAATGACTTATGACTCGTCTTCCAATCAGAATCACAATCTTCTATTCATTCAAAACACTTATGTATATATATCCTACTAAGCTATTTGTTGTGTTTACTTTATCTATGGGATTGACAGGTTTAGGATGGATCACGAGACTTATACAATTTAATTAATTTGAATTGATTAAAGGAAATGAAAAAAAATTGTATTAATGAAGGTACTTGTAGGATTTTTTACATTGGAGTACCTACTAGTTTCCTGAATTTCACTATTGTAAAATACTATTTCATATAATCTCCGATATAGTAGAACCTACCTTTGGTTATTGCATACTAAGATTTATTTATCAGAACTAGTTTGGGTAATCTTTTTGGGCCCAAATGGACTATATTTCTACAGAGATAAATAGTGGAAAAGCTCTTTATACAGTTTCTTGATTGCAGCTTATGAGATGGAGAGAAACAAGCAAACTCATGTCTTGTGATGCCGGTGAGGTTCATATTGTGGTATTATTCCTTGGTATAGTATTATAACTGTTTGTAATGTATCATGTTTTTTAGAACATGTTTCACGCCGCATCAAGTTGATATTACATGCCTTATTGTTATTTTGATCATTCATTATTTGGTTTTTTTATTTATGTTTCATGGTTTTTACTGCTTCAACTATTGTTATTATTTTTTCTAATGTTTTACACAATTGTAATGAGGGAATAGTTTCCCCACTATCACAACCTAGGCCATAATAGCTAGTTGAATGCATCTAGCATTTTGGGAAATGGAAATGAGGCCATTTGGACAACATGGTATGGGGAACAACTTTGCGTCTCTAAGAATTGGTACATCATAATGGGGTTCATTTGGTTGGAGTTTTAAAAAGGATTTTGAGTAAATGGGTCTATTTGTGGTTGGAACACAATTATTGTAAACTTTGAGCCCAACCCAGTGAAACATGTATACCCATGTAGTGAGGGCCACATGGTACTCCTTCCTATAAAAACCATGTTCATGGTTTTATTTCACTAGAGAATTTTTTTAAAAATTCCTCGAACCCCCTAAATCCCATTATTTCATCCTTATGTCAAGTCATAATTTTTTTTTGGGATTCCATAGATTTTATGAGGGGTTCCATGTTTTTCTATCCACCATTCTTCAAGATTCAATAAATAAATTTAAGATATACTATTCTCATGGTATGTGGATCAGATTCTGGTCTATTAGTAGAGTTTATCCTCTTGTTCTTCAAATTGCAACCTATTTTGTGGCATCTAGATCAAGGATTATAGAACTAGATACTGATTGAAGAAATCATGATATCATTGATAATTGTTTTGGGATCTATATCTGAAACTCAGATATACATTTGACTGTTTCTCAGATATTGAGGATTTTAATTGAGTGAATGTCCATCAATGATTTTAGGATGGTGGTCTAAAATTCAAATCACTTATTCTTGATTAAAATTACTTGTATAAAATTTAATAATTTTTATTAGATGTTTCAAAATTGGGTTCTTGATTAAAATAATTATGTTGTTGAATAAATTAATTAATGGAATTTCAAATTTGGGATGATGGGATTTATGATCATTAATAATACAATGTTAAATTATTTATGGAGTCATTGAAGTTGTAGAGATTGATTAATTAAATATTGAATTAATTTATGGGAATGGCTTGGATTATGTAATTATGTTTTTAATAGATAAATTCATAATTATATATTTATATGTTGAAATTACTAGTGTGATAGTTAATTGTGGAATTAATTATGGGATTTTGAATTGAGGATATTGATTAATAAATTGTTGAATTAGTTAATGGGAATGATATGATTAAATAATTTGGAATTAATTGAGTGTATTTGTATGAAAAACTATTCTTTGAATTAGTAATGAAGTTTGGGAATAATTAATTGGTGAATTATTTATTTCTTGTGAAGTTGAGAAAAAGATAATTAATTGTTGAATTAATTAATAGACATTATATGACAAATAATTTTATGTATGAATTAAATAAAAAAATTGAATAATTAATTTTTCGATTTATTAATGGTATAGATATGGATATTTAATTTTTGATTTAATTAAAGGATTCGGTTTTATTAATTAATTATCGAAATTAATTAATGAAATAGTTGTATTTAATTAATAATCTGATTAATTAATGGAAATGGGTTATGGTTAATTATTTGGTAAATTAATTAATTAAAATTGAGTTCGTTAATTTATTTTTGAATTAGATGACGTAGTTGAAATGTAATATTACTTGATTAATTAATTGAAATGTTTTATATGTTTAATTTATTCTGAATTTATTAATATAATTTTTTTAATGTGCTATTTGTTGTGATTATGTAGTAATGTAGTAGCATATAAGATATCCAATTTGTGTTGTTTGGATTAACCATGATTCCCAAAAGAGATTTTATTATTGTTTTCTGAAGGGCCATGTGCGCATTCAATGAAGAAGACTATCTGAGTTTTTGTTTGTTATAAAAAGGATCATGTGATCCTCAGAAGAATAAGTCTATGAGAGCTTCTATTTTTTCGATGGACCATGTTAGACATCTTTGGGAAAATAAAAATAGATCTTTCTCATTCTTCATAGAAATCATTTATTCTTCGTTTGATACCACTCACTTCAGACCCTTGAGGTTAGGAATCATAGTGCACAATAAACAATCATTTATGAAATTTACTTTTTATGTATTAGATTAATTTTATATGAGTTATGATAATGATTGGTAACACAGACATTTAGTTTAGTTATATCCATTGGGAATTATTTAGAAGCAAGCAAGGGATGAATCAGGTATTGTGGAGAAGGTGTCCTTGGTATCCTAGGAGAAAATATGGTCAAATAAAAATTAAATAAATAAAAGTAAATTGAATAATTTATTTCATTTTTTAGTTTTCATACAACTACATGGATTGTTATTGATATTATTTGATTTAGACATCATTGGTTATGGCATACTGGGTTTTACTCACACCCTACTCAGGGTGCCAGATCGGTACCAGAACATACATTATTGTTGCTATAATGGTTAAGGTAAAGGGACCTTGATTTGATTATTGATTGGGGCGGATGAAGGATGTGAGAAAAAAATGTGGTTTCAATATCATTTGTAGTATTTTATTGTCTTTCCTATCAATTTCATTTTAAACTCTATGGCACATACTTTGGCATATCTTGTTTCCTTTTCAGTTAAGTACTAAATTATCGGTTTCTGTTATATTGTGAAATTTTTATTGTTTATGAATATATATTATTCTACTATTTTTTATTTACTTATGTTTTGGAATTACTCTAATATATGTGGGTATAGTCTCCCCATGATGGCATTACCATACCATATTTTCTATTCTTAAGCATCTAGTACATGGGGCGCACACCTGAGTTCATCTGATGGCCTGGATCGGGTCATCGTTGTGTGGAACATGAGAATGGATTTTACCATCTGATATTTATTCTATTATTTTTATTATTATTATTTTCCCTTACTATTAGTGGAGGTTTGACGGGATACTATGTTGTGTTTGGTTTTTGTAATGATATCTTGCATGTGAGTTTCAAAACCATGTATGGGGAAGAACCTAAGTACTCAGGGTGGGATTTTGGTTATCATTGATTGATATTACAATTGAATATTATTTCACCTTGGGTGATTTTCTTGTTTTGTGTTGTCATAATTATTATTGAAATTACAAATAATTGAATGAGGGGCCAGAATAGAATATTTGTTGGGTCTTAATGCATCATCCTCAGAACTCGGGAATATTTTCTTACATTCATTATCATTGGAATGCAAGAGAAAATGAGTTTTGGGTAAGTAGATAAACATAATATTTTTTCTTGGATTATAATATTGAATGGAAAATGTAAAAAATATTTTATAGAAATTGGTTAAATTATGTAATAATTGGAATAAATTTTTTCTTAAATGGGAAACATGAACAATGAAAATGTGCTTACCCTTGTTAAAGATGCCTTGCTGGAGAGTGGTTAAGCATAGTAATAACACCTCATTTTTGACAGTGTGGTGAGTTTTGGGGAAGGGAATTGTGTTGTCCTATTGAATTTTTCCTCTATATTAAATATTATAAAATCATCTTCAATGTCTTAAAGAGTGTGATTTTAATTGTAGAGATATGACTCCACAATAATTCATACTAAAAGGATGGTCAAAGGATATGGTTGGGGATGATCCTCCAGTGGTGGAACCTGAAGCAGTGATAGTTTTGGGGGGAATAAGGAGGGATGTTCAAAGATAACATCAACTGTTTCATGAAATTAATGGAAAGTGACCCATGGAGGGTTGTAAAAATTATTTCTACTTTGAAAAGGGAGTATCAGTTGTCATACCCTACGACCATCACAATAAAGGATTAACCAGAGAATAATGAGTTCTGGATTGAATCTATCCAATCTACAATTGACCCCATGGAGACTCCAGTTGAGAAGTGAGTCATGTTGGAAAACTACATGTTGCATGGAATGAAATGGTGGGACGTTGAGACTCAGAATCCATATTTGGGAGGGGTCAAATGTGAGGACTTTCAGGGGAAGTAATTCAACAACATATAACTAGGAAAGATGAGGTGGGGGAGAGTAAATGAGTTCATGTGGTTTCCTCAGGGAAATATTTCTTTAATGGAATAAGTCATACACTTTATATATTTTGAGACTCTCTATCCAGCAATGGAAATGGATGAAGATACATTAGAAAAATAATCAAGGATGGGATAATGTGTGAAATTCTATCCTAGGAGAATATCGTTATGAAAATTATTTTTACGGAAGTGGTAGATCATGGTGTCATTAAGGAGGGGAACCTGAGGGAGATATCTAGTCATGTAAATGTTGTTTCTACTAGAGGGTATGAAGGTAAATCTTCCATGATTCGGAAACATCATTATGGAAATTTCTCCCAGAGTTGTGGTAGGAAGAGTATACAATGGAAGGGGTTGTTACAGAAGACCTTACCAAGGAGGTGTTCCACTAGTGTGTTGTGATAGGGAATTTATCGAAGTGTTGTCCCTAACCACCATTAGTGTGCCAAAGATACTACATGATGGGACATTTATAAATGTTATGTAGGGACAATGGAAAGATAATCAATGAAAATACATCTAAGAAGAATATCGGTGTGATAAGGGGACCATCCCCACAATATTAGATGGGTATATGGAGTTCTAATCTCTTAGGTGGTAGAGGTAGTGGACATGGTTCTTCTGGTAAATAGGTCACACATTGGAAGAGTGAAACATCACAAGGAAGTCATATATCATTAAAATTTAGGGGAAAAGATAAATACATGGGGTGTAGAATACAATTGTGGATAGTGGGCTTGTTCCACCAATAGTGATAGGTACTATTATTGTAGATTCAACACATCTTAGTTCTATATTTGATATTGGTGCCATATATTCCATTATATTTTATAAAATTTATAATGGATTGAGCCTAGAGGTGGATTTTTTGCATGGAGTAATAACTATTGATACACATTTGGGAGTACAGTCTAGGGACATCTGTATATTCAATGGATTGTCTATTGAGATTCAGAAGAAACAATTTCTATGGGATCTATATAACTTTGACATGATAGGATTCGACTGAATTAGGGGTATTGAATTGATATTCACATATCAAGACATGCATACTATCATCGAGGGAGTTTTATGTTTATGTATCTTTTGGTTGACAATTAGTTTCACTACTGAGAGTTGTATATTCATGCTGACCAACCAGGGCTAATTACCCCGCAACTGGGATAGCTCATAACCCCGGTTGCAATTCATTTACTAGATGATGAAGGTGTTTGGTATGATTTCTTTCAAACAATAGTAAAACTATTTAAGGATGTATTTTCTAAGGACTTCTACAGGTTTATACCGAAGAGAGATGTAGAATTAATTATTGAGATCTTGATGGGGGATGATCTACTATCTATTCTACCATACATAATAACACTGACAAATCATCAAGAGCACAAATATTATATGGGATAATTGGTGGATAATGAATTTATTCATCCATGTATATCACCTTATATATAACTTGTGTTGTTCGTAAAGAATGATGAAGTGTGTACATGTTTGTTTGTTGATTACTTTAATTTAAATAATCTAACTATTGTGAAAATATCTTTCATTCCATATATTGATTATCTTTTTGAACATTAAATGGGGGATTGTATTTTATCAATGATCGACTTGTTATTTGGGAATCATCAGCTGAGTGTTTGGAATTCAAATATAATAAGGACTGGTTTTAGAAGAAGTTATTGACTATATAAGTTTTTCTTAATTCATTTTGGGCAATAAACGCACTAGTTGTGTTAATGGACTTGATTAATAAAATGTCCTATCAGTATGTAGATCATTTTTTGGTTGGGTTTGCAGATGAAATGTTGTTGTAATCTAAAACTCAGTATGATCATACAGAAGATCATGAAATTTTATTGAGTACACTAAGGGAGAATCAACTATATTCAAAATTATCTATGTTTCTGTGTTGTATTGACTAGGTTCACATTATAGGGAACATCATCTCAGAGGAAGGTTTTTCAGTGGACCCAAAAAGGGTTCATCTAGTGGTTTCAAGGGAGAATCGAAATAATGTTTTTGATTTTCGATACTTTCTAGGATAACCTGGGTATTATAAGAGAATCATTCATGAAATTTCTCATTTGTAATCCCCAATTTTAGGATTGACCAAAAAAGTTATAATGTTTGAGTGGAGGGAATCTTCCGAGAATTCATTCCACAACATGAAGAATTATTTTATGTCTTCACCACATTTGATCATGCATTTGTCAGGTGAGGAGTACATGGTGTGATGTTACACTCATGGAGTTAAAAATGGAGATGTGATGATCTAGGGGGATCGAGTCTTGGAGTATGGGAAATTGTAGTTAAAGAACCATAAATGGATTTACCCTATGAATTATATTGAGTTGATAGATATTATTCATGATTTATTATTTTGGAATCACTCTGTATTGGGGTATAAGTTAACTGTGTTTACTGATCAGAAAAGATTAAAGTATATATTCTCATAACAATTTCTTAATCTTCATCAGTGAAGATGAGTTTAGTATATGACGGGTTTTGATGATGAATTATCATATATGCCAATAATGGGAAATTCTGTTTTCGAAACCTTATCAAGAAAACTCACACTTTGGTCGTTCATGATTATAATTTTGAGTTAAAGATGATGATGTTTCTTTTTAAGAAGAATGTTGTGGTTTGGGAATGTCCTATGTATACGACTACAGTTATATTTATAGTGGTGTCTAATGTTTGGAGATCGATCAAGGGAAGACAGAATGAGGATCCAAAGTGCATGTCCTTTAGGGAATGCTTCGATGGAGTTGGGACACCTTGGGGATGGTTGATTGATGAGGATGAAATAATTTATATCAAGAATCTATTTGTTGTACCTAAGAGCATGTGAGAGGACCTCATGAGAGAATTTCATTCCTAGACATGGATGGTAAATTAGGGAATAACAAAAATGTTCCAAGACCTTCAATGAAATTTTTTGTTGGTGGGATTGAAAAATAATATTGTAGGCCTCATGACACAATGCTACACTTTTCGGTAGGAGAGGGTAGAGAATCAACAACCTATAGATTTTATACATCCATTTCCCACTCCAGTAAGAACTTGTGAAGAAGTGGCCATAGTTTTGGGGTAATTCATCCAAGGAAACTGAGGATGACAAACGTTTTATAAGTTTTGGTGTATCTATTGACAATTTTATAACATTTCGTTACAATAAGATTAAACATCATAGTAGATTAGTATTGAGAACTATATGTTCAAGATATTTTCCATCTGTAGAGTGTTCGATATACTATAGTTTTAGAACATGATTCGTGCTTCACATATTGATTCTTCTAGAGCTTATAGAAGATTCTTTGAAAATATGTTTTGTTGAGTACAAAATTCCCCCATTGATAGATGTGGAGGTAGAGGGTATTGTAATGTTTATTAAGGACATGTTATGTCACTATATTCTAGACATCAATAGGTTATTGGAGAAAAAATTGGATATATTGGAGTTCTCCTATAACAACATTTATCTGGAAACTATAATGATGGAACAATTAGATATTATTTATTGTAGTCTAGGTAGATCACCACATTGATGGATGGTGGGTGGTGATTCAGAGTTCGTGGAACCAAGTTCCAGGTAGGTGATGTTCGAGAAGTAGTAGTTGATTCACAAACATATGGCTATGGGTCTGAGTAGACATAAGTCATACGATTATATAGGATGAAAACCCATATCGTTTACAAAGGGTGACCACATATTCCTTTTGCTATCACCCTAGATTGGTCAAAAAGGGATAAAGGGATAGGGAATTTACGAACCATGGTTTTTTGGACCTTCTGAAATTGTATAGTGGATCAGGTCAATGGAATATCAATTTCCTCATCCATAGAAATATAGAGAAATATGTGAAGTTTTCAATGCCTCAAAAATATGGAGGTATCACCCAGACCCTTCTCATGTGATCAATTTTGATGAGGAAGATCGTAAGATAGTTGCATCCTCCTATGATCATCTAATTAGTTTGTTGGATCGGGGTAGATAGGTTGTGGGGAATGATTACATCATGTGTTAGGGAAACATGGATGTTTAAAAAGGAAACATGGAAATTTTAAGTAAATACGCAGGTTCAATGTCCTCATATATTTGTTTCGGGATATTAGTAAAACATGGAAGTGAAACTAGAGGATCATATGTAATATAATTTGGATATTGTAAGATATTAACCTTTTTTGGAGTTATATAATGTGAATATATATGTTCTTTTTGGTTTATTTATGTACCTTTAGTAATATTCAGTCCATGGGGTGTGTTTTGTGGAGTTTTTAGAAAATTTTGATGAACATGGACTATGAAGAGTTGGTACATGGTTAGAGTAAACCATGCACACATTACAACTAATCATGTGGCCCTAGGAAGTGAGGGACACATTGTTCACAAATAGTTCGTTAAACTATGTGCCCCTACAAAAAACTCATTTATATGGTTTTATTTCACATGGATATTTATTTGAAAAATAAACTGAAACCCCTCAAACACATTCATTTTTTCCTTTCCTAGTGACATAGAATTTTTGGGTGATTCCACATATTTCAAGAGGTATTCCAAAGACATCCAACCTTATTTTGATCAAGATTAAATTCCCAATTCCAAGATCTGATATTCTCCAAGAAATTGGATTTCATCCCAATCCTTATTCTACCATTCATATTTATTATCATTATCAATTTGTAGAGTTTCATTTGTATATCTAGATCTAAACCAATTAGGTGATATCTCGATCGATGAATGTATATTGATACCTAGATTTTCATGATCTTGATATCATTGACCTCTATTTGGGGATATAGACTGGGATGTTAGATCAATGTCATTATGATGCTCGGATTTTATGGATTTCCATTGATCCAACATCAATAAAAAAATTCAAGGTACGTGGTGTAAAATCGAAATCCCATAGTCCTGATAAAAATTATTTCTGTGTAATTGTATAATTTACATTAGATGTTTAGAAATGATTTTTGGCTTATATTAATTAATTTGGTGAATAAATTTTTTAAAGGAATTCTAAAATGGGGATGTTGGTATTTTAGATTATGAGTAATTAATTGGTAAATTAGTTATGGAGTCATTTAAGAATTTTTATATTGATTAGATAATTATAAAATTAATTGACATGTATGGTTTGGATATTAAAAATTTTATTTCATTAATTTATTGTCAAATTAATTATTGATATGTAGAAATTTTGAAAGAGATAATTTTTTATGGATTCAATTATGGGATTTTATATTAGTGCATATTGTTTAATTTATTATTGAATTAGTTAATGGAAAAATGTAGTGAAATAATTGGGAAATTAACTATTGTTATAATTATGCTAGACTAATTATTGAATTAGTAATGATGTTTAGGAATAATTAATTTTGGAATTAATTATTGAATGCTGAGTTCTGAAATGAATAATTAATTATTGAAATAATTAACCAAATTTATATTGTCAAATAATTGTTGAATTAATTTACCTAAGTGTTATGAATTATTATTTTTCATAATTAATTAATGTGAAATATGTGTTTAATTGATTATTTAATTAATTAAAAGATTTTTTATAATAAATTGTTTTTTAAAATTTATTAATGAAATTGTTGTCTTTAATTAAACATTTTCTTAATTGATGTAAATTGGTTATGTTTAACTATTTTCTGAATTATTTAATTGAAATTTGGGTTGTTAATTAAATTTAGATTTAATTGACTTTGTGGAAATGACCAAATAATATTTGAATTAATTTATGGGTTTTATAGGATTATTTAACTGTGGTTTAATTATACAATGAATGGTGAAATGTATATTTAATGTGATTATGTTTTCATAGAGTAGAAACTAGGGTAAATGAGGGGTGAGGAAGGGATTAACTAGTAAGTCCAAGAGATATTCTATTATAGTTTTCCAATGTACCATGGGAGCCTTATAAGAAAATATTGTGTGATTTACTTTTTGTTTTACACAGGACCATGAGACCCTTCAAAGAAGAATACTTATAGAGATTCTATTTTTTACTAACCATGAGATATTTCATGGTAAAATAATTAGAGATATATAACTTTATTTATCTAAATAATGTTTTTTCTTTTTTTCGTATTACACACTTCAAACCGTTGAGGTTAGGACCTACACTGAACATTACTAATGCCTATTTGATTTACATCTATTATTTATTTCATAAATTCCATATGAATTTTGATATTGAATTCTAAAATGGACACTCTAATTTTTTATATCCCTTTGTAATGGTTTCGACTATGACCAGGGATGATGAATTTATTATATATTTGGTGTCCTTGAGAACATGAGTGAAAATGTTGTTAAATAATGTGTAATTGAATAACTATACTCTATTTATTTATTTACAAATTTTATTCTTTATACAAGTGAAAACAATATTAATGACTGGATTTGTTTCAGAAATATTTTGTGGTGTCCTAGTGAGTTGTACTCACTACATAATTTGTCTCCCATATCAGTGTCTGAATAGAGTTTACTGTTGTAGGAAATGTTAATAGTAAAGGCCCTGTATTGGATTTCTGATTGGGTATGGTGCATGGATGAGGGATCCAACCATTGTTTGGGACTCTGTTGGGATTCATTAATGAATTTACATTCAAATTCATTTTATAAATTCTTGAACTTACTTAGGTACATCATGATTCTCTTTCATATGTGTACTGTATTTCCGATTTTGGTTATCTTGTGACATTGGTATTATTTTTGACTGTATATGCTTCCTCTATTTTTTATTTACTTATGCTTGTGTCTTAATATGATAAAATTGGGTATAGTATCATCATGAACGACTCTCCAGAAGCTCAATACTAATATGTATCCTCTAGAATATGGGGAGGCTCTCTTGAGGTCAGGTTGGGGTCTAATTGAGGGCACCGGTTCATGAAACTCGGTCCAAGATGTTACACGTATACATTATTCCTATAATTAAAATTTGTCATTTTTCCTCAATGTCCATCCCTAGTGGGGAATTACTGTATGGGGGTGTTGGGGTGGTCTTGGGGTTGAGTCTCCTAAACATCCTTCGTGCATGAGTTTTCATGTTTCTTTAAAACATTGTAGTTCTACCTCAATTACTATTTTCAATAAAATAGTTATTATTAAAAAAATTTACTAGATGATTCTAAATTATGTAACATTTTAATCATATTGTTTGTATAAATATGAGAAATGATTAATATTATATTAATAATGTATTAATAATATTTTTTTTAAAAAAATATATTTAAATTAATTAATGTATAATATGTTTTTTTGAATTAATAAAAAAACATATTTTTCCAAATATAAATGAACTTATAAAGTAGATTTTTTTTCAAATAATAAAATTTATTTTTTTATAATTTATACTAATATACTAAAAATATCATAAATTTATATTTATTTTTAAATAAATATTTTACACTATACAATTAAAAATCAATTATTTCTAAAAATCTAATAAAATTAAATTATTCTCCTATTAAAATCGCTAAAAATTATTTTTATTTTTATTAAAATATATTTTAAAAATATATGAATATCGTTTTAATTTCAAGTACATTATTATAATAAATACACCGTTATTTAATATAATATGTATTTAAATGTACTGTTTCATTAATCATATTAAATAGGTATTGATGAAGAATTTATTATTGACATATTTGTTAATTATAAATAATATCATTTATGATAACATTTTAACTATGATCTATAAATTTTTTGATGGTAAAATACAGCACACATTATTAATTGGTTCATCAAATGAGACAATTTTAAATTATTTATCAAAGAGATTTATAATATTTATTACATTAACTGATTATTATCTCCAAATAAACTATTGATTATATTGTTAATATATATTTAATATTTTATAGTTCATTTTATTTTTATTGTAACTTTTGTATTTCATGTGACACAATATGTAAATTATTGTAATATTTATATGGATCCAAAATCTATGATTGTAACATTATACCTTAAACTTGGATTGGTGGGGTCATTAAAGAGGGTCATGTTAGCACTTCATCATGATGATAAATATATAAAATAGTTATATAAAGTCACATAGTTTCCCAATAATTTTTCTTATGAATTAGGGTGTAATACAATACACATACCCCTTAATTATTATTATATATATATGTATTTTAATTATATATTTTATTATTTTAATATTATTTATTTGAATTGGGTTTGAATCTATACATTTCCCATGAATAGTTAATTTCACTCATTTTTTTGTCTGATTCAAAGGTGTAGAATTTGAAACCATATAAAACCATTAATATATAAATGGTTAATATAAAAATAATAAAAATTAATAGTTAGATTATTTTTCTTGAAATTCAATTCAAGTATTATTTTTTTCATGAAAAAGCCCAATAATGCCTCTTTTTTATCATTTTTTGGTTCAAAAATCTCATTTCTCTTAAAATATATTTTATAACGGGATATGATCATGGTTATTCATAAAATAAACTTATGTTATTATCACATAGTGGGATCCAAAATAAAATATAAGAATATTGAAATCCATTTATATCATCATTCTGGATTGACATTGTAATTTAGTTGTATGAATTATTTCAATGCTTCATGGAATAATTTTTTCATGCTTTATGAGTTTTTTTCTTTTAATAATCATTTATTGTGATTATATTGTCATGTTATGATTGTTTGATTTTGATTATATATATTTATTTAATCATATGACAATCGTAATTTAATAATATCAACCTTTCTGCACAATAGATGATATGAATTTATGGAGTGTATGTTATATTTTGGTGGGTTTTATGTAATTATTCCCTATAAAACTATGATATAATAACTAATTTTTTGAATATATTTGTTCAATAGTTTATCTATTATAGAATGATGATTGATTATAGGAGATCACAATCCTTGATTGACCACAGGAAATAATGAGATAACTAATTATCTAGTTTTGTATTCCATCCCAAGTATATTGACTGACAGTAACCATGGTTGTTTTTTTGGAAATGAAGACAAGGATTACAAGATCAAATATTATATTGAGTAATAAATAATATGAGATAACGATGGTTGTATGTACTATTATGATATTAAATTGGAAAGAGAATCATATATAATCTCTATCATTTTATGATAATTTAGAAATTAATATATAATAGAACTTCACATAGTGTTTTAGTAATTTAATGTCACTAATAAAAAGCATGCTATATTGGTTGGAATATTTTCTAAATAGGAAACTACATGGGGCAAAGTATCATACTATTCATCCATTTCATTAATATTGAATGGGTCCTCTATACTCTATCAGTGTTCGTGTATTCCCATAACTAATACTATTAAGGAGCAATATGGGATGTTATTTCCAAAAACATAATCCATCTCATTGCAAGTCTTTACTGGTGTTTCTAAATCATATGAGATGGAAATTAATGTGATGTTATCAATAGTAATCATTTTCAAAATGATTTCAGAAATTAATATTAAAATGAATAATTTATTCTAATGTAATAATAAATAAAAAATTAAAAACTAAATCTATGATGGTCAACATGGAAAATAAAAAAGTGAAACTGAAATCAACATAACTCTTCTACAGGAAAAATCATAATTTAAATAAAATAAAATTCATTATTAACTCCTTGTCCTACACAAAATCCTCTCTATAAATTAGCACCAATTTCTTCATACCAAAGTGAATAGTTGAGTACATATATATATATTGAAAATTATTCACACTATTAAAATAGTTCATATTTAAAAAAGAAATTATAAACACCATAACATGTTTAAGAAAATACTGGACATTATACGTAAAATTGGATACCACATACTAAATTGAACTATAACATATATAAGTAGTCTTTATATTTTTAATAATTATTTAATTATGATGAAATTAATTTATAAAATATAAAATTAAAAAATGTTCAAGAATATAGTGTAATAATTATTATAATAAATGAAATAATTAGACATAGGGAAAACTTAGGGGAAATATTATCAAGAAAACTATTTCCTGAAAAAAAACAAACAAAAAGTGAGAATGAGCTTCTAGTTCTAGTGTTATATTATAAAATATTGATCCCATTTTATATTTAAATATTTGATATAATCACTATAAATGTATTTACATAAAATAGGTTACTCTCATGTTCTTTAGGATTCAAATACATTTATTATTCAATAGATAGTTATAAGATATAATTCATCCATGATAATATGTAAAAATGATATTAACAAGAAGAGATAACCTCTAATATATGCAAGTTGAATATCTCTTTTACTTTTTTATAGTCAAATAATTCCATGATGTTATATTTATTTTTCTTGTTTTTCCAATGCACAAGTGTGTGTGTTTTTATTTAAGTTATTATATAAATATTCTCATTTTACTTATCATTATTCATAATTTTCATTTGACATTATGAAAACATCACAAGAATAAAATAATTCAATTATGCTGGTTATTTTAATCATTCCCAATTATCAATTATGTATTACAATCAATGAAATTATACAACCCACATTTATTATCTTGTAAAATATTAAAACATGATGAAAATTGTTTATAAATGAATTGAAATCATTCCATGAAAACCCATTCATTAAAATCACTAAAAAATCATACATAGATTACTTACAAACCACGATAATGTGTCAGATTAATATAATTATAATTTAATATTTTAAAACATGATGATTATCAACATAAGAGTTAGCCTAAAAATATCTTAAAGACATATGTAATATTTTTATTTAGAATAATAGATTTATTTTATATCTTATAAATTAAATTTAAATATATGAAAGAGTTAAATTATGTAATAATCTTAATAACATAGATATGTTCACCTACAAAAAGAATCAGTTTTCTAAATCACAGTATGTACTAACAAATAGTAAGATCCTTTTGGAAAAAATAAAATAAAAATGAAATAAAAAAATAAAATATTATAAAATTTAAATAATCTATAAAGTCAATTGAGGTGATAACAATTATTGGTTATCCATAAATTTAATTTATATTTAACATGATGTTGTAATTAATAGTAGAATTTGACTCAAATTATCAATTGTAAAATCCTCATGGGTTTTCTAGATACTTTTTAATGGTGAATTTTCTAAATCCCTATAATTATATATTTAGGTGTTATGTAGGAATAAAATGAAATAGATACAATTATGAAGTGGAGAATGAAAATAAAGTGATAAAAGGTATACCTTTTATTTACAGATAATTATAAGGAGTGGAATATCTATGTGAATAATAATAGATGAATTTCCCCACCCTCTATGAGTGTATTGAAACAAAATAGATGGATTAGAACTATCCCCACTATATAATCTTATTAATTTAGATTTTTTTTTTATTTTTTTGGAAAAATGTAATTCATAGACCATAAGTCATAAAAAATATTTAATAGAATCTTACATGTGATTTGTGAATTATTTTCCACATTAATCACTCTTCATTACATCATACACATCACATTGAATTTCATTAAATCAAAAAAAGTAATTAAACAATTAAAAAGGTTATTAGAATGTGAGTTTTTATCCATAATGAGTTTTCGTACAATATATTTTGAATAGTGTGTATAACTATTACAATAATCCCATTGTGGAAGAATCTCTTTTAACTCGCGGATCTCTCTTTATAAGAATGATTGATCAATTGAAGTTGAGTAAAAAGATAAAAACATATTCATACATCCTCATTGATTTTTCAATTTATTCAATTTTTTATAACTCATAGAATTTATTGTTCATAGTAATTCATATTTATATAGTTTTAAATAATTTTTTATATTACCCCTGTCCAATATTTTCTAAAAAAATATAACAACTTGCGTGAAATTGGAACCCTTTTGGGGAATTATTAGTTTTTTTCTTACATTATTAAATATTTAGAGGAATCCCTAAAAATATAATGAAACCCATGCACTATTTGAAGTAACCATGAATGAAAATGTTCAATACATAATAAAAAACAATATAGAATTATTGCCGAATTTTTTTATTAGGATATATGAACATTCACTATAATTATATGTTACAACGGAATCTCCAAAGAATTGACCACCTTCCCATACGGAATGGTGTCTCTCCAAAAGTTGTAGATAATCTAATAGGACTCATCCAATGAAATAATATTGATAATATTCCATTGGAATAAATATATGGTAGAACATACTTCCCACGAAAAAATAAACATTACAGTCATCATTTAATTTCAAAAAATTTATAAATTTTATTATAATTAAAATGATTTTAGAAAAAAAATATACATTGTTTCTGGAAATATAGATTTTATTTTGAATGGGACCATTATATTACATAAAGATATTTTTAATAATGGACACAATATTTTTTCATTGTTTATTTGTTGGTATCAAATAATTGAGGATTCTATAAAGGATCCTTGTCAATAAATACCTAATTATTTATTTTATCATGATCCAAAACTAGGACCAATCCTATATTAATCTACTGATGGAGTACAGTTTGTAAAACTTACAGGTATGAATTCATTTTTTACCATTCTCCTAGATAATCATAAATTCATATAGGAAAAATACAAAATTAAGGATGGAGTCCATGATAATAATATTATGATTTATACTACTTTTAAACAAATTATTTTTAATATATATATAATTTATGTTATAATCATTATTCAGTAGATAATATCTTGTGAATCCAATTTAAATTCTATTTTAAAAATAATTCTTTTAATTCCTTGACACACAACATCTTCAATGCATATTAACGATTGAATGAACATCCTTTTGAGATAAAAAATATATAATTATATATATTATATGAATCCCCATATCAATATTATCAATTTCCATTCAAAATTAGAATTAATTCAACATCATATTTCTAACTACCTTCATATAATGTAATATTTAAGGGATATATGAAAACTAATACCATTCTTCATTCTCAATCCAATTGCATTAATAGGCCGAAAACAATAATTAAAGTGGATTGGGTAAAAAGGATATTAATGTTCCATACCATAATAAAATTAGCCATAAATTATATCATACATCTAATATGTTAACATGGATATTTTTATTCAATAAATTTATAAATATGTTTTAAAATAATGGATTCTTTAAGAAAACTAAATTATTCAAGAAAAATAATAATTAATTTTTGAATTTTTTATTTTTTTCATATAGAGAAAACAATATCTATAAAATAATAAATAGTTAAACTACACTAATTCATTAGGAAAATAATATAATTGATATTAATTTTAACGACACATATATAAATATGATTACATTGTGGGGACATCTTATTTAATAATATATTTTTCCCAAAATAAATAAATTATTCACCCCAATTGATAGACTATTATGGTACTTCATAATTGCTCATTAAATGATGATTAATTACCCTATTGTTCAACGTGTTCACGAAAATGAAGAAAATAAAATCACTTGAAAATAAATCTATAATTTGGGTAGCTAGACTCTTAATAGTAGAAAAATATTATTTTAAATTTAATCGCCTAAATATGTAACATATCCTGTGATATAATTTTCATTGATACAAAAATAGAAAATTAATTAATTTTATCTTTTCCATTCTCATTTATTCGAAGTGAAATAACACTCATCAATACAATTAATTAACTCATAAATGTAAGATATTGAAATGATAATTCAAAACCAATTTGAAAAAACCAATATAAAGAAAAATTTACACAGAACATTAAAAATGAATTGCTAAATAATTTTATCAAATGGTATTCCTCACATAAACCATAAATGAAAATTCACCATAATTATTTAATTTACATTGATTTTTGATAGATTTAAAAATAGTACTAAATAATTTTTTAATTCATGTTACCTTGTTGAAACCAAAATAATTTTTGTAAATATATTTGTTTTTAATTACATAAAATTTATTATCTTGACCATTTTTGATGACTTTAATATGTGTTTTAGAGAAGGAAAAATGAATAGAAACTTTAATTTTATTTCCATTGACATGTTTTAGAATATTATTAGAAATTCAGATTTGACACATAATGCAATATATATCCTTTTAAAAAATAAAATAAATATAATTACACAATTTTATTGTATGAGTTTTCAAAAAAATCAATAAAAATTGTTTTTTAAATTCATCAAGGCTAATAGAATTCACTCATCTATAAATAGAAATATAATCCAAAATTTATTGGTTTGGGGTGCATTGGAATGATTATTTTTCCTTATCATCTTCATGGTAAAAAAATTAAATTTTCACCTATTTTAAAGGGTTGATGCTGTTTTTGATGGAATGAATTATCATATTACATAATTATAATCTTTTCCAAATAATTGTTTCAAAAATAGTATTACCACTGGATCAATGTTGATAAAGATGATATAAATTATAATTACTATTTCACAACTATTGAAAAAATATCTATTTATATCTCCTTCCCTAATATATATTTTCATTAAAATATAATTCTAAATATCATGAATATTTATCATGAGGGATTAAATTTAACTTCGGATATTGACTTATTTATACATATATATCCCTTCAAAATAATTATAAGTTATATCCTTTTAGAATTAAATATTTTTCAATTTAATTCAATTATATACTCCAACTATATTCTAAAATATGTTCATACTAAATTATCTCAATATGATTTTTAATTCCGTGAAATTATTTTGACAAGAAAATATATCATTAACATATTGTAAAAACATCGTTTTCTCTTTCGTAGTTTACTTACATTAATTATGACTCACCTTAATGTTTTATCCTAAATGGATTTGGATATTTATCAAGACATTATTTTGAAGGAACAATAATGGGATTTTGATAGGAATTATAATGGTAACAATGATTCTACTCTAGAATAAATAGAATAAAAAATGAATTCATTAAAAATAGATCTATTATTCTTATTATCTAACTTCTATTTTGCATGACATAAAAATGATATTTTTATTTAATAAAGTCATAAAAATATATCATTTAAATAAAAATAATCCATGATAACTGTGTATGAAATTAAAATGTGATAAGATCTAGCAATTTCCCCTTATTATGGAATATAATTAAATTCATCAATGAATATCATTAGACCGTCAAAATTATCATTATGTTCATATATTTTCTATTATATATTCCTCTACTATATATACCTTTCAAAATTGAAATCCATGGAAAAGTAAATATTATATCATTTCAGTTCAGATATGAAAGAACACATTTTATCACCCATATTGAATGATTTATCCCCTTGAATTGAATTATTAATAACACCAAAAAATATGCGAGAAAAAATATTAGTTGAGTTAACACCTTATAAATTATTTTCCAATCTCTAGTAAAAACATCATAATATAATATTAATGTTTATATAGATTCATTAATGAAAAAATTAAAATGATTTTAGGAGAATATATACATTTTTAGGAAATTATTTTGATATTATTCTGGATGTGATAGAAAATAACAAAAATTCCTAGTTATTTTGATATTTAATTCCACTTTTTATTCTCCCTCATTCATTTTTCTTTTATTTTATGTCCTTTGGTTATCTCTAAATTATAATTGGTTTACTATCAATTATTAACTTCCTCTCTTTTATACTGATGATCATATCCATTAATATTTTTTATTTTTTATTTCCTTGTGGAATTATATTCTCTAACAATATTCCTTATATCATCACTTTGGATTCATTTGTAATTTTAAGTCACATAATTGCCATGTTGCATAAAATATTTCGTTTCATAATTATTATTTTTCATCTCATAGATATTATCAACATTTTTTTAATTATGAGATCTATTGTTGAGATAAAAATTCATTCCAATGATCATTAGAGATAAGGATACCATTAAGATGTTATTCATCGTCTTTTTATAGTCATTTTTTTCTTATTTGGTAATATTCATTTAACCCTTCTTAGACACCTTACATATATTGTTAATAATTTATTTTTTCACATATTTCACATCCCCTTCATGGTAAACATCTTTCTATAGTCCATTATTTATATGATGTTCCTTCTTCTTCTTAATCATGTTCAATTCCGTATTTCCTATCAACTCCCCAAATTGGATCCATGGTAGTTTTTATTTTTTTACCATTACCAAAAAACATTGAATCGAAATAACTACCCATATTATCATTATTTGCATTATTTTTCCTTCTTTTTTTATGATAATAAATTATATTATATTGAGAACCAATTTTACATCAATTATAAACACCTTTCAAGGATATCCACTTATTTTTAACTTTTAGATTAACATATTTCTATAAAACATGATAGTTAGAATCTATATATCCTATTTTAAAACATAAGTATTAAAATAGTGTATCATACTCCAATTTTCTACACAAATACTCATTCGATCATTTTCCAATAACAATAAATGATTCTTGGAAATTTCCATTATTATTATCATTGATATGAATTCTATCATTATACATTAATACACCCATGATTATATGTTGGTTTACGTTTTGAGGAACTCTCACACATGTGGGAATTTTATTGAAAATTTATTGTTGTAAATAAATCCAAATCAAGATATGACATTTTATAAATATCATTTCTCTAGTAATATTATGATAATACTTATTAATGGTTACTTTTCATTCAATGTGTGTAATGGTACAATTCTGAAGTATCACATTACCAAACTATTGTACCATATTAAAATCCCATAGGGAGTAGAAATTATGTTATAATATCCCTTAATAATGGAAATAATACTATGATTATTTACACTAAATGTATGAGATAAATTAAACAAAACATTATATACAAACAATTACTTATCCCCAATAGGGTATATAATGCACCTTATTATATAATAGTTAAGGTTTTCTATTGTTTTTATTAGTGTTTAATCACCATTATTAATAATAATATATTTTATTTTATAGATATAGGAATCCTAATAAAAATTAACTTTTAGTTAATTTAATTCAAAAACAAAACATGTAGTTATGTCCTGCAAAATGAAACCTATTTCCTTCAATGCATTATATCTCTAGAATTAATATACTGGTTATTTTTCTTAAATATACCATAATATCTAATTAGTTGACTCATTTCAATGAATAAGTTAATTTCATTTCATTTGATATTCAGTAATAATTAACTCATATCTCAATAAAGAATTAATATCACATCAATATCTTTATATTAGAAGGATATAAAAACCACCCCATCCACATAATAATAATAATATTATTATTATTATTATTATTATTATTATTTATATAACCTTATTTAAAACATCAACTAAATTCATCCACAGCATAGTAAAATTAGAAAACTAATAAAATATTAACGATTTAAAAAATTATTATAATAATATAACATAATTGGCTATATAATAAAATTAATTACAATAATATACAAAATAATAAAAATAATAATTAATCTTATAATACATTATTATAATAATTTATAACTTCTTGAATATGTAATTTAATCACCATAGAAATTTTGAGTTATTAAAATATTTATATTTTTTTATAAAAAATATCTTATTATTTTAATATTATGTTGAAAATAATTTATAAACGCATTAAAACATAAAATTATACTTTGTTACAATCTAAAAATAATTTTTTTAGAGGCCTTTATAACTTATAAATTTAAATATTATGGTCATATGCTTATTCAGGGTATTCCATAAATAATAAATATATTTCAAATAAAGAGTATTAAAAATATGATGGTGTTCTATTAAAAAATAATTTTGGTGGTAGGGAACCCTATATGGAATATGGGAGGATGAATCAACCTAGAAATATTAGAAAAATAGACATGTCAGTCCCATATTGTAATTATAGCATCGACAATCACATCAATTAAATATTGTCCTTAGTGGAGAACGGGCCCCCTTACCCTATATGAAAACATATTTATAGCCATGAGTACATTTCCCTTGCTAGGGATGTATGTGTATTCATCCTACAATAACCATAGTTTGTATATAGATAGGTATATAGGTATCTTATAACAAAGGTAATCCCATCCTATGGATATATGCCACATTTTTATCCGTAGGCACACTCTGTGAATTGTTTCATTCCATATGAATGGTAATGTTCCAATTTTTAGGAAATATAGAGGCTATTGTAATTTTTACACAATACCAATTATAATGGTTATGATGACATGTTCATACAAGCCTCTATGTTCCCACAATCTTTCATGACCGTGGAAAGAAGTCTGGCTACTTAAGCCTATATCCATGGTTATTCATAACTATGGCTATATACATCTACGATACCATGGTTGTGTGGGACCATGGTAATATATCATTTTATTAGTCCAATGATTCCATTTATATAATGGTTTGTGGATATATACATTATGTTTCAATAAACCTTGTTAAAAATTATTATAAAAATTAACAAGAACAATAAAATATTTATTCATTTAATAATAATACTAATACAATATTTATAAAATAATATATATATATATATAATGATTTTTTCATATATATATATATCAATGGTATCATTATAGTTTCATACTATAGATTATATGTATGGGGCCTTAGTTGAAAACCATGGGGCATTATAATATTCTAAATAATATAATATTCATGTTCACGGGACGATGAATATATATCTTCCACTAGGAGAAAGTTATATCAATGGGACTCAAGCCCATATATCAAGATTATTACATCTATTCCTATGTGATATCATTTCATACCAAATTTATTTGTATAGTACCTTAAACATTGGACTAGAAAAACACAACTTTTATTGGAACAACATCAATATCCACATGAATTTGGTTTATTGACACATGAAATGCCATTAATTATATCTTATTTTTAAACATATTATTGGTTGGGTTATGAATATCCATGATTAAAACACATATTTAATGAGGTCATAATACCCTACCACTATTCAATGGATAGTGGAGTATAAATATTGAATCATGAACATTTATTATTACTTATTGACAATGGAATTGTGATTTTTTCACCTATCATTAGTGTGTGTGTATATACACGCAAACTGGTATTTGGGGATTGATTTTGGCCATTATTTAGATATGGGATGCATAATAAGATAAAATTATGGTTGATGGGTTACAATTTTAAGGAATGAATTTAAATTTTTTCCATTGTTCTATAAAAAATAGGATAATAAATTATTTAATATGATGCTTTACCTGTATTAACCGTGGATTTAATTGAGTTATGATGTTTTTTTATATGTTATAATCCTGTATGGTTTTATTTCATTTGAAGAAAAATGAAATTTTTCAAATTTTCTCATTGCTTTGGATTTTATTTTATGTTATATCACACTCCTTATCAAGGACATATAGAGTGATATACTTATCGCTATGAGTGATTTTGATTATTTAATGTAGTAATGATGAATAGAAGATGGTATTGTCGATAATTAGTGTATAACTATTGTTATTTACTGATGGAGGAGAATATATATTTTTTAGTTATTCCCTTGTACTTGTATTATGGATTGTTTTATTCAATTTAATAGTTATTTTATTAGATTCATTATTTTATTAAATACATTAATGTATTTTTGTAATCTTATGTATCAATTTTTCATATATGGTTTTCTTTTTTCAGTTTTTGTGGGTATTTATGATTCATATGTTCATTTATATTATGGTTTTAGTGAATATTTAGATTAGGTTTGATACTTGAATATCTCGTACTGTTTTCATTTGTACTCATGTTCCTATTCAACAATCACTAATCACATAACAAAACAAACATTATTAAATGTTTGTTATCACATGACTAAATAAAATTATCATAAATATTAGTAATGTTTTCTATAAAACATATTCTTATAATTATATAACCAATATCATTTATTTCATTTACTTTAACATTCCATCTAGGGATTAAGTATACTAAAATTTTTGATCAATATTACAACAGATAAATGTTGAAAATAATCCCACTATAATATGAAAATTTAGTTATACTCGATCCCCTAGAATGATCAAATGCATCAGATAGATAATATAAATGAAATCATGTTTCTAAAATTCAGTATGAATTTTAAATGTCAATATATATATATCCTTGTGAGAAAATAAACATTGATAAATTGTGGATGAGATGTATTGTAATTTTATAATGTATGTAACCCATACAACCATTTAAAATATGATAATTTTAATATAAATTTTACCATTGAAATTTTAATATCACTATTTAGAATAGTTATATAACCATAGGAACGAATTTTTACTCTGAGAATTGTATAATGATATTTATTTTTCTTTTAAATTTAAATATATAAAATTTATATCTCACTAATGGAAAATGGACCTATCCCCACGGTTTTCCCCAAACCCGTGGGGATATGTACACCTATGCCCTCGGTTTTTAAAAAATGTGGGCTTAGGTAAATTTTCAAGACATATACCCACGGTTTGGAAAAACCGTGGGTATAGGGGGTCTATCCCCATGGTTTTCCAAAACCGTGGGGATATGTACTGAAAATTCACTTATACCCATGGTTTTCCAAAACCAAGGGCATAGGGGTACCTATCCCCATGGTTTTGGGGAAACCCATGGGGATAGGTCTAGGATAAAATACCCATACCCATAGTTATGAAAACCCGTGGGTATAGGTTTCCCGTGTGTGCGCGGGAATTTTTTTTTCCCGTGGGAAGGAATTTTTTTTTGGCGGGAGTCATATACCCACGATTCTTCCCTATATACCCACGGTTTATATAAATATATTTAATTAAATATAAATATATATACATAAAAGCGGTGTTGGGGTAGTGGTTAGGTGATTCGTCTGCAGCTGAGAGGTTGTGGTTCGAAACTCGTCGAACGCATTATATTAGGACCTATACCCACAGTTTTGAAACCGTGGGGAAAAGCCTTTGACACCATGGAAATTGGGTATATTTCTTTGACACAGTGGCAGAACACTTATACCCACAGTTTTGGAAAATCATGGGTATAGGCTGGCGACCTATGCCGACGTCGTTCCAGCCCATGGTTCCCAAAACCGTGGGTATAGCCTATACCCACGGTTTTGGGGGATATGCACATAGTTTTGAACAATGGGTATAGGGTGTTTTTCTAGTAGTGTATAATTATAGATAAAAAAATATTCTGTATTGAAAAATTTATTTATTTTATTATTTTAAACATTAATGTTTTATTATTAATTTTTATAAATAAAATAATAGTTAAAAAAATTTATTTTTTAATAAATTTATTTTTTAATATAATATTAAGTTTTCTATAATAATTTATTTTTAAGATATCATTATTAATAATAAAAATGGTATGATAATTCATCACACCATATATAATTGTGCTTTTAAAATAAATAATGAATTTAGATAAAATTTAGATTTCTAAAAATTTTATATTTTATTCTTTATAACAAAATTTAAAATTGTAAAAATATTTATAAAAAATATTTTATAGAGTTTATAGTATTTTTTCAAAAAAAAATTGATGAATTTTTATTTATTATTTAAATAAGAAACAATATTATATCTTACATTTGAATATAAATACATGAATTTCATACTCCTCAATGATGTATGAATCTATAATCATGAACACAAAATCATAACATATTAACTTTTTCACAATATTCTTCATTGTTGTTAGCAATGTGAACAAAATAAACTAATAAATATTATATAGAAAACACCTCTTATTACCTTATAAATACTGCATCTCACAACTAAATCTCCCCACATATTAAAAGAATCATAACATTTTGATAATAACCCAAAATCACTCCCCATAGACTAGGATGTTCTTTCATTACAAAAGACCATAACATATCGTCATAATATGTCGTGCCAGAGATGACATCCGAGGAGGTAATATTTTTTGATGAATAATCATTTATTCTAATCTTATATTAATTATTCAACAATTATGACATTGAATTTTAAAATTTTAATTTAGTATAATAAATATATAGAAATATTATTTTATTGTGTGCTTATCAATTATTTATCCACAATTCAATTTCCTTAAAATATGGAAACTATTGTTCATATTATGGTCCATTCACAACCACCTTGCAAATCGTATATAATTTTTCTCCACTACCTATATAGATGGTTAGTGAAATTATATTATTCTGGAATATAATGGAAAAAATATATTATGACATTTTTCATTTTTTGGAAAATATTAATGATCATTGAAATAAATAAAACAAATCCACAAATTGAAAGATTCTGAAAAAATCAAAATTAACTAATCATATAATTATAATGACTATTGGGAATGGATTAAATATATTTTAGAACATATTCTATTTTTTATCCATTTTAATTATTTTATGTACATGAATATATTTTTAATTATCATCTATAGTAATATTATGATTTTATAACAACTTCAATAATTATTTGCACACACATGTGACTATAGAAGAATGAAAATAACAATATCATGGGAGTATGAATAGGCGTGATGTATTATTTTTTTTAAACATATATAATAATAATAATAGCAAATAAAATATATCTAAATAAGTTTCATAATTAAAAATAAAATGAATTTAATTTTATTATTATGGTTTTTTAGGGACCACAGCAATTGAGAAAAAAGACCGAAGTAATGTGAACAGTTCGTACAATACAATTTTCTTCATGTTATGCCTTTTCTCTCTCTACAAGAATTTCTCTATCAATTTAATTTTATGGAATTATTATAAATTAAATATTCATAACCTTTATATATACCAATATTATTATATGCTTCGTTGTTACGTTTAAAAATTTATTATATTCATTTCTCAATGTAAACTTTAAACAAACCTGATTAAGTGTAACTCTTTCAGTCATTAACCCACTATTGAAACACATATAAAATATTTAAAACATTCATGAATTGGTAAATATTATTTATTTTTATGGTATTTTTTATTTTCTTTATCGTTTATTATAAATAAATTTATATTCTATCATTCTTTATAATCTTTTTATAAATTAATTTTAAACACTACTTTAAAATGGCCATTTATAAAGATAATTGAATACATATTCATTATAAATTTTCAAAAAATGAACCATATTTTTTGAAACAATGATTTATTACTAAATTCAGTATTTACAAAATATTATATTCAATAACTTCATTGGTATAATTGGTAAATAACCATTACATTTTTTATGAGGTAAGTGTAGATAGCCATTACATTATATGATTACTTTTTTATTCTTATACCAAATGTATGATTCTCATATTTATATGATATATGAATTTTTATGTTTTGATTGGTACACATAGATAGAGCTCTAATTCATTGGTTGATTTTTATATTCCATTTTATTTTATTTATGGGATTACGGAGTAAACCTACCCCATGACTGGACTCTATCGACCCCGATATGTTAACTTTTCAGGGATCCATTAATAATTCGTATGTCATGTTTTGTGTAATTTAAAAATTCTTATATTCACGTTATCTTTTTATTTATGGTTGTCAAAAATATTCTACTATATGATTAAGAATTATAATTTTCTTTATGACCTCATTTTGTTTTTCACCCATATTTTATTCTCTATTATCATTTCTATTACCATACAATTCTTTATAAATCAACCATTTTTTAACTTCCTCTGTCATACTATGTTGTAGTATAACTATAAATGTATAAATGAGTAATATTTTAAGATTAAAATTAATCTTTTTTATTCATCATGATGTTTTATGAACATATTATCCAAATACACATGGACTCCAAATCATTATGTAGTTTTTTGGTGTTTGAATTAAAATTCAAGTAAATATATTTTTTTATAAATGGTATGGGTCACTATATATGGTTTCATAAAAAGGTATAGAATTATCTTATGATTATTTCTTCAATACATTGTTATAATCAATATGGAATAATCATTGTCTATGATTAAACATTAATTTTTTAGAATCTAAAAATAGTTTGATTTCTGGGATATGAAATCATTATAAAGATACTACAAAGGATGTGGAACACTAATAGACATACCTAGGGGTAATAACAAGAAATGGGATCATTGGGTATGAAATCATTCATTACGAGGTGAATGAATAGGAGGCCTTACTAAATACATATTTTGGCACTACCATGGATATTATTTTGTAAATTCAAAAACATTTTCAATACCATCATCAAGGATGTAAATATATTTACACCGAAGAAAGAGTAATGGTAAAATTACCATTTATATCCTAGATTACTATCTAGATACTTTACTAATAGAATATAAATTTCATTTTTTGTATTTCAACCAAATTTTTTAGTTTCCATTTTATATGGTTATTTTGATTGAGTACTATCATACCTAATTTTCCATTATTTATTTATTAATGGATGTAAAGATGAGGGATTTTGAAAAAATATATTATAGTTAATGTTTTTTTTTTCAAGTGATATTTCTGTCTCAAAAGAATATGGATATGAAAACTTCATTATAATACAGACTCAACTGAGAAACATTTTGATTTAATACATGACTTGTGTGGAACATCCACCATATTCAAGAATTAGCATGTTGATCATGGGTAAATTACAATAAAAGGAATCATTATTTTTTATTATCATGTATCCACTCATTAAATAACATCCTAATTAAAATTTTAAATATATAATATATTCTATTAAGTCCTCTAAAAAGAAAAAATCATATACACATTTTATCATTTGATGGGGGATGGAAATTAGTTATGGTCACTGATCAAGAACCTGAATCCCAAAGATAAATCAAGTCCATCTAATGGGAAAGATTCAAGAATATACATATATATATATATATATATATTACTGAATCTATATATCTACATATCTAATGGGTGTTCCATAGGCTGGTGGAAAAGAATGATATGTCAATCCATGTTCATAATGAAAACATCTATATGATTTCATATTATGACACTCTATTTTCTTGATCAATGGAAACAATGTAAATATTAATTTTTTATTAATTATTAATTAATGATATTTATTGTTGATTTTATAAATTTATATATGGGCATTGATATGTTTTTTTCCATGAAGGATGAAATACATATTATTTATTTTCATTATTGTTGAGGGTGTGGATATAGAAGTGAATAAAGGATGTTTATTTCATATGGATCAGTGTATAAATAAAATTATGAATTGATGAACCAAAAAAATTGTCCAAAGTGTTGGATGAATAATCCTAGATTCTATATTGAGGAAACATGTGGATGATTAATGTGTGTTAAATAATGGCAAAAGGCCAATCAGTACTGAAGGTATAAAAATTACCCCACTAATATAATTAGATTAAAAATGGTTAGGATCAATCATAATAATGTATACTATTGTATCGACTAATAGTAAAAAACAAATTATAAAATAACCATCCTCTAGGAAATTGTTTTCATAGATAATCATTAACAACATCCTCCAAGCCCAAGTGATAAAGGAAGGTATGATAATACTAGAACTACTTAGGTCAGCAATGAGATTATTATGGTCATAGGACCCCTAGTTATTCTTTGAAAAATTGTAAACCTATTATTTTATTATATTTCAATAATTTTATTTATCATATGCATGTATCATATAACTATTAAAATGTCATAATAAAATATTAATTTTGATATATATTGAGAATAAACAACATGAAAATTGTTAAATCCAAAGGGAATAACTACACCCTAATCAATAAATGATTAATAAACCCCAATTAAAATAATTTCCGATATCCATTAGTGAATTTTGAGGAAGTAATAGGCAAGGCTTGTTTTTATTTTTAAAAATAAATCATCAAATACCCAAGGAGGAAAATATTAACAAAAATGAGGAGTCATCCTCAATTTAAATATATCTATAACATGGTGGATGAATATAAAAATTCCATTCTTCAAAAGAATGGATTATATTTATATTTTGGTAGTCCTATCTTAGAAAATTTATTGTGTCATTGGGGTGGATCGTGCTTGAACATATTCAAATTATGAGTGACGAGACTAATGATTTATTAGATTATTTTTCACGCTGTTATCTTAATTGATATTATGGGATATAAAATTATATTATTCATATATATCTTATCTTTTATAGTGATCCTTATATAATTTCCAACATTGAGAGGGAGGAACTTATTAAGTATTTTATAGATAATTTATATAGGAAATTTGTACTTCATTTTTCTCAACCATGGTGTATGTCAATCCACTACCTAAATAAGAATGATGGTTAAATGCAATTCTATAAATATTATCCATTAGAAAAAATTCATAAAAATCATCAACTATGCCCTATTACAAAATTATTTCATATTTGATAAGTTATGTGGGGCCTAATACTTCACTAATATGGATCATAGGTAAATGTATCACCAAATAATGGTAAGTGTAGATGATAATCCATTGACTATATTTTTTTAATGATAAGGGAACTATTATTTCATGTTTACCGCATTATGAATCAAATATACTATAGAAACATTTATATACCTCATGGATATTTTCATTAGTGATTAACTATTTAAATGTTTTATTATATATTTCATATTATTTTCTGATTCAGAAAATAGGAGTAGAAATAAGAGAATTTAAATATTGTGCTAAATAATTTATTAATGTTATATATAATATAGAGTAAATGAATGTTTTATAGGGATGAATTATTATTCTCATGGAATATTACCACCAAAAAGGGATATTATTAAATCGTTATTAGAAATAAGGACACGAAGTTGTTTCCTTGTCCAACCACTATAATAGATATCCCTTGTTTCCATAGACAAGATGGGTGTTATTGATTGTTTTTTGGTAAATTAGCATGACTAAAAATCCAATTGACCAAGATAACATATAAGGAATAGAAATTTGACATGAATAATTAAATTGATGGTATCCTAATCCAATTTAATAAAAGGCATATCACTATACTATTACTCACAATACACACAAGATATGAATATTTATTAGAATAAAAAATTACAACAGAGAAGGTAATAGGCTATACACTATTTCATATTTCCACCAGAATATCATATTCATAGAGGAAATTAAATTTCCGTGAGATAAAATATACATCATACAAAGTATATTTAGTCAAAAGTATTTCTTTATTGATTAATTTATATAATTTAATCTATGAAGATAAGTGTGAAATGTATATGAATCGTAAGAGACTCTTGAATATATTTATATAGAAGAATATTAATATTAAACAATAAACAAGGTTTGATATTATTGTTGACTTCATATGCTCAATTTATTACTATCATTGGATGGTAAATAATGTGTAATATGATCTACGTATAATTGATCATGTAACCTTAAAAATTATTAAAATTGATAAGGAATCGATCTTTAATGAATTTTTTGGATTGAAAATGGATTCATAAATAAAGGAACTATATTCAACGTATCTCAAATGAATTTACAAACATCCATTCTGGAGAGGTTAATAGATTCTAATAGGGATCATGAGTAAAAACCAAATATGGTGGAAGATATATGAAAATTCAATTCCTTATAGTTCATAATTAAAGAAGAATGTGTTTTCACATATGGATATTGTTTATGGGTTCCATCAAATATTACCCTTATAAAAGTGTTTTTAATTTAATTTCCATAGTTAAATATTCTATATCAACATTATGAGTGTGAATTTTTATCATGATATCTGGGGTATATATTTTTCTAAATATATGAAGAATGTGATCAATTAATATATAAAAAAGTTTCTAGTATGACTATAATTCAAGGAAGAGATGAAATATGTATAGGAAATGATGCAACTGTTACCCATTCCAACCTGGTAAAGGAATAAATCCATGTATTTTATAACATATATTCCAATGAAATATCATGTAATTGTATCTTTATGGGTCATATGGGATCTTCATAAAAATTCTACTAACATAATTTCATTTAAAAGGGATATCCTTCCGAATCAATATAATTTGATATTCAATATGGAATTGTTATGGCTTCATGAAACACCAATATTGATAATATCTAATCATTATCCAAGGTGTACATCGATGTTCTACAAAAGGATAAAAAATGATATAAAACATATATTGATCTTTAACATGAATTATAACCACCAAACTAATTTCTAATCAGAGTTGACTACAAACACACATATGAAAATATTAAGAAGAATATCAATGGATTCCATAGTAGTATTGGATAAACATATTTCACTAGTCATGTTATCATAAAACAAAATCACATTCATAAAAATCCGAATTTTTCATTACAATGTCCAATGAGAGAATAGATGTACAAAACCGATGCTTTTCAGTGAAATTAGTGAACACAAGATTTGAGGTCCTTCAATTGTTAATGAAAATATAGAAAAGGACAATACAATTATGTAGATAATAATGAAACATCTATGTCAAAAAATATCAATAAGGTGATACCCTTTAGAGATTTATATTTTTAGGTTAGAGATATTATGGTAATCAGTATATATCCATATAAGTGATATATTATATATGGGAAAAAGGGAATTATAAATCCTAAATAAATATTCCCATTTGAGATTCATTATTACAGTATAGTTTCCCTTAATGAATAATAGTACCTCCAACCATATATTTTGTTCATCACATATTCCACATGCCCCTCTAAAAGAATTACATACCAAATCCTTCACATTTATTTAATTTATATTTTTTATAGTGGGTTAATTATCTAACTTCTGATGAGAATTCAGTGAAGTGATCTATCCAATGGGAAAATGTTCTATGAAATAAAACAACAAAAACTTTCAATGAAATACAGAAAGACCCTAATTAATGTGGAGGAGATGTGGGATATAGTCGAAAAAAATTTAGTATTTTTATCCTATTGTTTGAAATGAAATTTCAATTATGTAACTTCATAAGTGGTAAATAATGTAATAACATTGTATAATATCATAAGAATTTCCATTTTTATTATATAAATGTGTCTTATTTTGTAATGTAGTATTATATAATACACATTCTCTATGTGATAGATCTAATAAAAAATTAATACCTCTAATTTAAAACTACATTTGTATTATTAACATTTAATATAAAATGTCAAACATTTAAATTGAAATAATTGAAAATAAGAAGACTATAATATTAAAATGTGGATATGTTGGATCCCCTAGAATGATCACACTCACTAATCATACTATAGATCAAAAACATTATTTTAAAAATGAATTATCCATTTTAAGATAAAAATCTATCAAAAATTGAATGAAAATGTAAACGAATAATGGATGAATAAAATATAAGGAATTTATCAGAAAAAATCAACAATAAATATCATAAAAAATATGGAAATGGAAATAATAATCTTTTTTGGAATATGAATAATACCAGTATGAATATAAATCCAACCAATTGAATTCTCTCCTAACAATAATAAAGTACAATAATATTTATTTATGATAAAAATTGAACATATATTACATTTATATTATATTATTGGAAAATATATCATAAACTTTTAAATTATTTCCTTTTATAGTAATAAAATTGTAAAATTTTGTTCATATTTTTATAATAAATAAAATATTTAGAAAAAATACTTATTTTAATAAAATTAAATTAATAAATATATTTTTTTAATTTTAATTGAGTTTTTTTACCATATGTAATTTTACAAAGTCTTAAAAAATTGATTAGAATATAAAAAATGATATTTCTTCATATACACAAGGATTTTAATTTAATATAAAATTTACTATAATTAAAAATGTATTTTTATTACATGTGTTTCACTTTTAGAATAAAAACTATAAAAAATAGTTATATTTTTTGAAATATATCAAAATAGATGATTTTTGTGAATAGTTAAATACATGAAAAATAATATTTTACATTATATGTTAAATAGAGGAATAAATGATTCTTGGATGATATAATTATCCATTATCTCAAAATAAATTGAATAAATCAGTTCATGGGTAACAAGATTCACCCCTATTTATAGTCTTATGAATAATAATAAAATTAGTAAAATTATATTCAAGAACACCATTATAATCCACATATAAATAATACCACCGACCAACCCTTTTCACTTCACATTAAAAGAAAAATTTTATTTTTTTATTCTTCTCAGATCACTCACAAAACCTCACCACTAATTTAAGATTATCTGGTAATACTAAACTACTGTAACAATTTCTATTAATGTGTTAAACAATCGATGAAATCCAATAAAGATATATTTAAAATGAATTTTCCCTTAATAACATATTATTTTACTTCCTCATATAATCATCCCTCAAATGTGGAATATATAATACATTATAATAAAATAACTGATTTTTTATTTTCTTATTGAAAGTCGGTTGTCAGTGTTATTTTCTATTCATTAAAAAATAAAAATTATTTCTCTAATTGAGTTGGGTTCAACACCTATATGAACTCTATAATACAATTTCATCTTACTCATTAATGTTTGAATATATAGAATTTATTTTTATTAAAAATATATATAATAATTACACTATAACATATTTCATGTTCAAAAATCTATTATTATTCAATGAAATTAATATAAATTAACATGTTAAAGATTTTTAATTTAAACACCTCAATATAAAAACTATGTAATTATATAATATAAAATAAATTAATCATAAATATTTGAAATCAACTTTGGATATTTGGGACTCCTTCAAATTATATAAAAATATTAATTTCATTTAATTTTAATTCTACATTTTCAATATCATTTAAGAATTATTAATATATTCATATACAATGTAATGTTACTATTGAACTATTAAATAACTATCCTTATGATTGTATGAATAAACATGATACAAGTATAATTTAATTTTCAAATATAATAAAATAATATATTTGAACAAAAAATAGATGAATTTTTAAATTAGTGTATTCAATATATGTAACTAGATAATTCATTATATTATGTTATTGTTCTATGTGAGTCAGTGAACTGGTTTAAGGGGAATCATGGAAGCACAATATTTTCTTTAGTTTGTGCATTTTTTTCTATAAATAACATTATATGTGTATTTAATTTCATGTAGTGATTCAATAATTTATATATATGTCTCTTACATATATACATATCTAATTATCCATTTCATTTCTTGGGATATACATTTGTTATGATTGTTTCTCTATATATTATTTATAATCCAAACATATTAAGGGAAATCTATCATTATATTAATCCAATAGTGAATTTTTATTCATATAAACTCATTATTTTTATATATAGTGATTAATTCAAATATGAATTTACAAAACAATCAATTCCTTCAACTCATTACATTTTTTTTAATGTTTATGTGATTTTTGTTAAGAAGTATTATGCAACCCATTACATTCAATTGGTATTTCTAATCCTTCTTATTAATGTTTGATTCCATTATTTGGATCATATGTTCATGAATATTTTTTTATGGTTCACCGATATATCACATTAATAAAATGGTTATGGGTTATATCACATTAGAAGATATGTATGGGATTAGGTAGTAAACAAAATATATTGTAGGACTCGTTTGAACATGTTAGGTTTCTTTAGAAGTGGTCCATGAATCATGATTTTGACATGTTTTATGTTTTTTGAAAATTTAATATCATTCCATAATACTACAATGAAATTTTATTTATTCCATTTTATAATTTTATTATCCATGATCTAGGTATTTTACAACATAAGTTTTTCAATTTTCTAATATATGTTATTTTTTTTATTATACATATTTTATTCTAGGATTTATGTCACAAATATGTTGTACTATATTTAATAGGATATCCTATATATTTTTTAAGGCATAATAAACATATTTTTGAGTACAATGTGGAAATTAAAAATATATATTTAATTTTTGTTTCATTTTGCTAATTTATAAACATATTCTCCCCTAGAAACTACTCTATTAAAGAACTAATTTTTTATTATTTAATATTTAGGTAAAAATAATTTTATAACATATTTAAGGGGATAGGGTCACAAAAAATTATTGGGAATTCACTTAAGGAGTAAAATTAATACATATCGTCACTATAGGTGCACCTTGGTGGTTCATTTCATGTAACAAACTCATATTTGGTATCATTTAATTATTTCAATGAGTGCCCAATATAAATAAAATTAGGTTACTAGATTCATATTCCATTTCAATCATAGAGAAATTCTATAAAACATTACCTTGAAAAAGACTACATATACCATAGTCTATAGATTTAGGTGTCCTAATTCATTTCATACTACAGACAGCCTAATGGACAATATTAAAAAAAAATTAATTTCTACATTTACATAATGAGTATAGTTTTGATTATCTCCATTAATTATAAATTTATGACACTATAGTCCAAATATCACATTAACAAGAATAAATTGCCCCAAACTAAATAACATATATGATATCTAAATGGGTATCAACATCAAAACACAATATATGTTTTCTAGTACCACCACGTCCATGTTTAATTAGTCTACCCACTACAAAAACCATTTCTTAATTTCATTAGTTTTTTAATTTTCAAAAAATTAAATCTTTGCTTGTATTAAGATACGATTCACCACAAATTAATATTTAGAGATCAACCATATTAACGAATTTCCATTATTCCCTAATGAAATATTTCAACTCAATTGAATATAGAAATTTTTATAAAAAACTATCATTTATAATTTTTCCTTATTATTAATGAATCTATTATATTGATACTATCATCATGTAAATTTCAGTAATTTTTTAAATTACTTATTAAATAAATTTTTTAAGGGAAATTTTTTATTCCCATCAAAATAACAATCATCCTAAATCATCCAAAAAATATAATTTCATTTACACAATAGTTTTAACTACATATTATTGACATAATAATAACATTTTACTAATTTATTCATAGTCATGTTTAGTTGATATTCAATTATAATCTATGGTTTTCTATCTCAAAAAAACATCCAACCCAACATCGAGTCTCTAATGTCTTATTATTTTACCTCATCATATAATTTGTGTCAATTTACTATAATGAAAATTTTATATAATATATATATTTCACCATGTGAAAGATTCTTATTAAAAAAATATATATCATTTATATATTATACTCGTTCTAATAAACCATTAAGAATACACCCACACGTCGAAAAAATGTGTGTTTAATCATAGTAATTTTTTTTAATATTTAGTGATATTTTTCAAAAATAATATAATATGTTGCTTCAAAATTTTAAAAAAAATCATCAACAACAAATCATATATGGATTATATCAGATACTAGTTTGTATTTACTAGGATTATCCTCAACCATATATAACTAATGTTATCTGCGTGTGGATAATTCTTCTATAATACCATATGAAAATAAAAGAGACAGTAATAAAAAATCACAACTAAGAATAATATAAATATTAGGTTATGAGATTATAATATATGTTCATAAAAATAATATAAAAGAATCATAATCGATAAAACATATATTAAAAATAATTATCCCCCACATAAGTATTTTTTTAATAATATAATGAATTTATCATATATGTCAGGAGACATTATTTAGTTATAATTATATATGAATGCATAACACTGGTATAAGATTATAACATACTAATGTGGTATAAACATAAGAATATATAATAGAATATTATGATATGGTTTACTTCAATGACCATTATTAGATAGTTGATATTGTATAATAGTGGACTAGACATACTCCCTTAACTCTTAAATATTTTCCCACAAGATATAATTAATTTACCAATGAAGTGTAGGGATATATATTTCACATTACAAATTCATCTAATAAAATAACATTCATTTTTGTTCATCATAATGAAATAAATATTTCAATAATTTACACATCAACACATTTAGATGAAAACTCATTATTAATTTGTTTAACAAATGTAATCAGGATAATTAAAGAGAAATAAGGTAAATGGAATTATTTAATGTAAACCCCAAAAAACAAATGTGAAATAATACGTGGGGTTTATTGAGTAAAACTAAAAAATATCTCTAATAAAAAATTTAGTCATTGAATGAATTCATGGGACTATATATCTTCCATATATAGAGTGATTTATTTAAACATGTAACTTATCACAATTAATGAAAATGTATATAGGATACCCCTTATGGACATTGTATCATAGTTAAAATCATTTCAATAGAGTTTATGAGGTCAGAATTTATATCTCTATAAATGAAATATGAAACATAATATAACATATTAAAATGGTTAAATAATCCCAACGTATATTAACAATGTTCATAAATAATGATTATAACTCTAGTAATGTAGATTGAGTAAAAAACCGCTAAAAATTGGTAATAAATATGGCCATTGAAAAAAAACATCAAACAAAAAATTAAATATTAATTATAATTATAAATTAAAGAATTGGGATAAAATATTTAAATTAAGTTAATATATTTAACAAATAAATGAAAATAAGTGTATGATATAAATCATGTCTCAAATAAGGGGAATTTAATCACAAAAACAATACATTATATTCCAACATTCATAGACATATTCTAGATCCCTAAAATATAATTATCTTTCATTGTATATTTCTGATAAATTTATTTTATATTATAATTTCATTATCCCCTTGAAACACTATAATAAATAAATTTTTTGATGTATTTTATTATGAATATTAAAAATGAATGTCAAAACTCACCATTTATTTGGACAGTATAAATATCAGTAACATAATTTTGATACATACAAATAATTATAAATATAATTAATTCATGTGATTATGAGAAATTATTTTTATAAAATATATAGTTTATTTAAAATATGTTTAATATTCTTAAATTATTAGTGGTTAATAGAAATTTTATTAGTGTTTTATAGAAATTACGAATAAGAGAATATAATATTTTAAAATTTAATTTCCTACAAAAATAGATTTAATTCTATTTTATGATTTTATTAATTTGATAAATTTATATATTATAGAACCTGGATTTAAGAAAATAGAAATAATATATACAATATAACATTATGATAATTAATTTTCATTTTTCAAGGAATGTTTATTTTTTCATTAATTGTGCAAATCAATATTTTTTGAATACCCTAAGTACTATGAAATTTTCTTAATAAAATATTACACTATATATATAGATATAAAGATATTAATGATCATTGATTTATATAATCTTTAATTTTAGATATTATATAATATTATATTGAATCAAGAAAAACCATGATTTTTATTTTGGTACATTTGAAATATTTTATTCTACTAAACTTTTTTTGGTCTACAATTATATTATGTATTACCATGGTATATATTTAGTTTGTATTATGTTTAATGTAATTTAACTATTTTATACATTAATAGTAAAACCATAATTTCCACACATTCGATTACATTTAAAATGTTATCCAATAATATTTTTTTTTTGAAAAGAATTCAATTTATCCTAAATAAGGATTTATGTACTTATACAGTAATTTTAAAATTTAAATTGTATATCATTATATCATATATTTTATAAAATTATTCTGGGTTTTTATATATTCTTTTTAAAATTATTATTTGTAACCAATTTAATTCATTTTCATTAAAATTAGTTTCTAATGATCAAAATAGAGTTATGGTTGTAAGGACTAATAATGGTGAAATGGATTTAACCTTATTAAAATAGATATATCATATATAAAATTTCTGTTCTAAGGGTTTCATAAGTAATTATAGACCATATAACATCAGACCCTTAATTATTATACCTTATTGGAGCCTTTATATAGTATTAATTTAAGAACATTATTTAAATAAATGGTTCTTTTACAAAAACTTAATTCTAACCACATTTAAATACATAATGCCAACCCCCCCCCCCATCAGGGAACAAAAAAACAAATAATTCCACATGATATCCTACCTTGTTTCCAAATCATAAAATAAACATTATCAATAATATAATTTTAATGATAAGTAATTAATATAATCACCTTATTTCAATGTGATTAGTTAAGGAAAACAAAAACATTTGAAAAAAATATAATTATTTTTCATAGAATATCTCTTATTCCATCTTAAATTTTCAATTCTAAATATCCAATGGATTTAAAAAATAATAATATTTCTATAATAAATGTTATTATGATATCATAAAAACAAGTAACCACTTATCCCATTTTCTTTTAATTAAATTTTTTTCATACAATTCTTTTGAAAACTACCACTTCCATAAAGCATCGACTTGAAATTTTTCACCACATCTATTATTCACTAGTTAAATGTAACATTTAAAATATGTACGATTTTATTTATTGATTCTTTTTTAAAACTCTAATTACAACATTATAATATATAAAATAATAGTTTAATATCTTTCATAAACTATATATGTAATAGTGTTTTAAATTGCATTAAAAAAATAACCAATCATCCAAAAAACATAAAAACATTATGATTCTCCAAAGGAACATAATTTTATAGGAATTGCAGTCCGTCACTTACTATAGAAATGTGAAATAATATAATTGTTAATATGAGAAACTTGGTAATGTGTCCCCATATAATAGAACTAATTACAAATAAAACACTATAAAAAGAATTAGTGAACTCAGTTTTTTTCATATTAAAAGACACTAAATGATTAAATAAATATATTACCAATATATGAATGAATATATATCAAACAATTAATAAAATATAAGTTTCAAATGAATTAATGAATAAATAAATTATGTTATTACATGTTAATAGAAATAGATTGAATATATTATACCACGAACGACATAAAATTTAACAGATTCGATGATATCAATAATGAAACAAATAGTTATTAAAATCATGATATCAAACATCTTAAATATTCCGTCATGTACATTTTATAAAACATAATATAAAATATATAAATAAACACCCATTATCATATCATTGTGGTCTCATGAAATATACGTATCCATTATAGGGATATATAATTCCAAGACTAATCAATCATAAAAATATTCTAATATATCCATGAAAAATTAAAACCATTAATATCATATTGTTTAATGAATTAAAAATATAATTAAAAACAATAATATGTAAATTAATCTTATAAATTTTTTTTCTCAAATTAATAAATACATTAATGTTTTGATAAAATTCTCCCCGCACAAAGAACCAAAATTTATTTCAATTTAAAATCCCCTAATGAATAACTTGGGACACCGTAATTTATAAATAAACACTGAAAAAATTGAAGGATATACGGTTATAGTCTATAGTTTATCAAATGGAGTATGGTTAGAATCTGTATATGTGAATGGATAGATGAAATTTATGTAGATGGAGAAAAATTATATGGTTAAAAATTCAATTATAATTGTTTTTATATAGAATATCAATTTTCCAAATTATATCCTATCGTAGTTTCAATAAATATTTGTCGCAAAGATCGTTATCGTGTAACATGTGATGGTTAAGTTAAATAACAATACACTTTTATAGGGATATAACCCTGGGGTAAAATTATTCTAGATCCACATTCAATGTTAGTATAAATATATAGTTTTTATTTCAAGGAAAAAAAACACACATTATTTTTCTAATCTTTTAGGATCGTTTTATGGCTACTAGATATTCTGAGTATTATTATATCTTGAAAAAGGAAATAATTAGTTATAATGAATAAAGTAAAAATTACTGTATATAAAATTGAATATAATACCACTAAGTTGAAATCATTTCAATATATTAAAATTCAATATAATATGAAAATATGATAAAGGTAATGATCATGAAATGGAAAGATTATGATTGATGAAACTTTCCTTGGGAGGATTATTTTTGAAGCTATAAAGGGACTACATTAAACCTTGTAACCACCGTGAAGAGACTATTATGTGTTATATAGAGATATAATTCATGATTAATTGATTTTTTTGTTGAATGTTTTGAAATAAGGATTTATCTAAACATGGGGAGGGCACATTTTAATATTTTAAATACTTTTTACTTAATTTTATAAATCCATTACTTGTGGCTGATATGAATTAAACCAAATTTTTTTATAATTAATAAGTGATATAGGGTGGTTCAATGTTCAAATCTGTCAAAAATATAATCAAACCTTCATACCGAAACATTTATGTAATGAAAAATGGAAATAATATCATTAATAGAAATGCAATTGTTTTGTTTCGAAATATAAAATGTAAATTTATAAATCAATATTAATATTTAAAAAATACGTTTTCATATGAAAAATAAAACATTTAATCAAAAATATGATTCATATTGTTATTAGTCAGGTTTAAAAATATTAATTATAATATGTCACAGTTCTTATCAAATAGTGATTTACAATTTTTCCACATTAAATATGAATTTTCATAAAAGTCCAAAAAAATAACCCTAAAAGAATATTGATGTGATGTGTATTTTCCCAGAGCAAAACATTACCTAGCTATAGCACAATATTGAATGGCTACATGGTATCTAGTACATCTTTCAGAATTCTAGAGGTTTTCAGCTAGTAGTGAAATCCTATGGTGTGTCGGTGTGGAGATTATTCCCTTTGGATAGAGTGTAACAATGCATAATTTCAGTAAAAGATAAATAATGGAGGTAGTAAAACATATATACCATAAATAATAGTGAGTATATATAAAAAATTTTCTATATATTTCACATAAACAATATGATTATACCTGAAATATATTTATAATAAATAATTCAAAAACATGTATATAAGGAAGATATGAAATACATGTATCAAAAGTACCAAAGACTATGAGTGTTATCTCTAAATTAAATCATGAAACTCAACTCAGTCCCATGATCACCTTATCCTATGAGTTGTTCCAAATCAAGCATTTAACTCTAGGTTCCTTCCCCAATCACTACATGTATCCTAATAGTATATTAAGGTACCCAATGATGGAATAAATATGGAGGGAGATATAATCCAAGTAGGAAAAACCCAAAGATCTATAAAATACAAGCATTTGAATATAATATAATCTATGTGAATATAATATAGGTATGTAGTAAATAAAGTTAATGTTCCCATGAAATATCTACTACTAAGAACGTTAGATTGTATTGAATCAAGAGGCTCACACTAAAACAGGTGTCAATTTCTATAAAAGGTAGTTATAATAAATAGAAATAATCCAAATGAACTCTTCCTACATTACACATATAATTTCATTTGTGATCATTCTTTGCAACTACAATTATTAAAACACACAATACAAAAATGGTCGAACAAAATACCATGTAACCCACAACTATGTCTTATAATCAATGTGTAAGACCCTGAAAGTCATGATCTAAGGTGTAGAATTAAAAGACATCCTCAATGATTAAAAAGATCATCTCAATTGAATCTTTGGTAGATCATAGTTTCAGTCCTAATAGTCTATGTTACAGAACAAGTCCTACAAGAGTCCACATAAGCTAGATCGAAGGGGAATCAAGGCCAAAGTCATCCTACGGAATCAAGACCCAAGGAGAATACTCATTATATAGTGTCCAATGAAAAAATCAATATCCGAGTATCATTGTCCAAGGCATCTAGAGAATCATTAATTATTCAAAGCATTTACCATTCCTGCGACATGATAATTCCCAGTCATTAATCACCCAAAAAACATGCATTGAGTATACAAACTCATTTATCCTCCATTAAAATTCTAATGAAGCCAATGATTATAACAACTCATTTTCACAATTTCTGAAAATCGTATTTAATAAATACTATTTCTATATGAAACATTTGGCATGAATCATCACTATTTAATTGAGTAATCCCATCAACAATTTAACTAATTAAAAAAAGTTCAATTATGAACCAGATTCGTCTAACGATGATAACCTAAGAAAACTATCAATGGGTGTTATAACATTTCATTTGCAATGTTATTTATAAGGAACACCCCAAGGGTGGCCTTGTTTAGGGAAAACCACCAACATAGCACAATGGTAATAATGCCCATCCCTAACAAGTCGTATTTCATAAAGTTATAATTATCAATTTAATTTATTGTATCTCAAGAAAGTCTAATGTGTGATACAATGATAACTAGCCTAATACATACCAAAACAAATGGGAAGACTATAGACCACAAATTGTTGCTTGGTAGTAGTGGTCACATCATGTATCAACCGCTGATATGACTCAAATCATGGAAAAAATGAATAATAGACAGAGAAAATGAAATTAGGTAATATTATCATATACCCAAAATGCTATCCAATATTATGAATAAAACGGAATTGAGTACTCACCAATACAGATCAAACGTGACATGATGTTATTGGAACAGAGACCAGATAATGAAATTAGATAAAAAACAATAATTTCCACCAAGGGGCCTCAATATGAGACCATATTGTCTTTATGAAGAAGAATGGGGACGTAGGTAAAATAATATATAAAAATTAGTAATTTACTAAAATAAATGGGCTTTCTAGTTTTGGTTCACAGTTTAGAAATCTGTATGATAACCAATCACTATTATATATATGGATGAAAAACCCTCACAATTTCCCCCACACAGTTTGACTAACCTTGTAACGATCATTCCCAAATCCACGGTGGAGAATTGGTTTTGTTATCATATTTACATAACAACCAAATAGTAGAGTTTTCTATGAGTGTTTAGTCCTCCATTGGACTATGCCCATGCCTCACACAGATTATCAAACTATGTGGCATGCCCCACATAGTTTGATCTAACCCTCTTCCAGGAATATTTCTACCCAAAATCTCTTGTTATTGGATCCAAACAATCCATAGACACCTGAAAACACCAGTTTCCAAATTTATTACTCACAATTGGTCATATTATAACATTTAAACCAAAATAAAAACGGTCCTTACTTCCAAGAAAAACATGGGTTCATGCATGATCAGTCCAAAAAGGAAATATAATTTATGAAAATAATAATGTAAATGTGTTATTTTTATAATATAACATAATAAATTTATTTACATATTATTTTCAATTTTGGATAATAGTAAACATTTTAACGATTATTGACAATATTTATATCATTGTTAAAAAATAAATCCATTTAAAACGGTTTTTAGGATTATATCATTAAATAAATTTTATTTTAAACATATAAATTTATCCTAAAATATATTATTTAATAGAATATAGTTCAATTCTCCATAAATAATTCAAAATTTATTATATCGTAAAATAGTTTGGATGGTCACATCATTTCATCTATATCACCAACTATAATAATGACCAATTATCATATTGAAAAATAGTCATAAAGTCCATCCTCGATGTTTTCCGATTTTCATAAATTGAAATGATAAATTTCCCAATTAAGATATGATAATTTTTAAATCGCAATTCACTATATAAAAAAATATTTCACTTACAGACATAATGATTTTGTATATAATTTTCATATATCATCAACTCACTTTTATGATCTATATAGAATGGTGATACTTTTAGTGGAATTCAACCCTATATTGTTTTCTTTAATGAATATAATATTCTTCAATGTGTATATCAATAAACTATTCCTTATCGTACTATTTATTTATCATATATTAAACTAAATTACTAAAATTAAATACAAATTATAAATTTTGAAGGATTTTTTTTATTCCTTACATTACACTCCCTTAAAAAATTACATCCTCAATAATTTATGTCATACCTCATGGAGAATAAAGAGGATTATTTTGTGCCATTACTTCTTTCATGTTCCCATGTATCATAAAATATCCAATGATTTCAAAATAATATATTCATTAGTTTTTTTCACAAGTACTACAATAGAATATCTCTAGTTTCATGATTCTTAAGAGGACCATCAATATTATTGAAGTCATGTTTGAGCCCAATCCCTCTATGTGGTATTTACATGAGGTGGGTCAACAGTATATTTTGATATTATTGAGATAAAAAATACTCTATAATCCTCAATGTTTTTGTGTGGAAAGTATAATTGATAATATTTAGCTCCAATTCTCCCTAGGATCTCAAATGGACCGATGTACCTTGATCATAAATACTCATCATCCCGTACATTATAACCTCGTTCTATATTCATACATTCAAGAAGGAAGAATCATATACATGTAATTTCATATATTCCCACTAGTTTTCCAAATATATTTTCTACATTATTTTATATATTTTCATATTAGTTGTAATTACTCTCACATTCTCAATGGCACCCTTTACATATTTTTGACCAACTAGTTTACTCTCTCAAACCATTTCCATGAAAAAACAGAACTACAGATTTTCCCCTAAAAGAGATTATATTCTGAAATATGTATTCTTGAATGGAAGTAATTATAATATGTAAATTCCATCATTGGTAATTATTGGTCCCAAAATCCTTATGATTCATGCGAACATGAACTCAAAATTTTCTCGAATGTTTGGATATTCCTTCAACACATTATATTGATTTTAGGTTGAAATAATGTGATTAAATTTATCCTATAACTCGATTCATAATCATGAATCCATCATAATATGGATTTGATAAAAGTATCATGATAATAATCTGTAATATTCTATTCCTTCTCAGTCAATTATATTAAATGCATTGAACATTGGAGGTCTTCTTGGGATGTTCCAATATTATTATTGGATGATGGGGGTGAAGTAGAATTTTTTATGAACAAAAACCATTGTGTATTTATATTACACAATGTGAAATTTGGTTTCAATGGATTTCATTTGATTTTTTAGAACATGTATATATTGTGGGTAAAATAATTAAGAGGCTAGACATTTTTCACTGGAACATGGAATCCTAGGATTACATGACTTGAAAGGGGATAAAACATCATGTAATTCCATGATATTTTATAGTTTTAATGGTATCATCCACTCGAGTAAAGTTTAAATCTATAAGTTAGTATTTATCTATTTAGTATAGGAAACATATGGCATTATCCTTCATCATTTGGAGATTTTATTCAACCAAGACTGTTCCTTGGGTACATTTCAATGATCCATGATAATTCATTCTCTCATTATCATATATTGCATTATGTTCTTCTTCTAAGATCCACTGTGTTAGTGTTTATTTGTTTTGGGGTGTGTTTTGGTATTTTTATAATGGATCATTGGTGTATTATATGTTGATCCATGAATCTTGTTGTGCATTTGTGGTGTGAAGACATTATCCTTCTTGATGTAGTCCACACTGAGTTTACAATATTATTTGATGTTGGATTTACCTCATTTATTCTTATTGTGTAACACATGAGAGGTGATTTCTATTTTTACCTATGGGTAATGACTGTTATGGATTATTTAATGATAAATAGTTGGTTTATATTTTATTATATGGTAATTTGGTGTGTTTGAAATGCATTTTCAACTTTTATGTTATTGTTATATTTTGGATTTTACGGGATTGATACCCCATTGAAAATAGTGGTTGTTGGGGGATTAATTTTGTGATGGATATATTGTCTGTGATTTATACATTGGTAGTGATTTTTGTGATACCACCCTAAAATTGAAATAGTATAACCACTTATATTTGGTAATTAAATTGTTTTCCCCAGGATTATGTTTTCTGTGATAATGTCCAAAAAATAAATTGGAATGTGATAATAGCGCCATTTTAAATTTGTGAAATAATTTTCATGTGGTTTATTGTGTGTTAATTTTTATGGGATGGTGGGGTATTATCCGAGTGTGGGGATCTTGGTTTTTTTGGACATGCTTTTATGAAGGTGATATGATAGTGTGTGGGAAGTTCTTTTGAGGGCACAGTGATATTATGTGGGTCGTTCTTTTGTGGTGGAGAGGTGATAGTCTGTGGGTTTTTCATCTCAGATATAAATGTGTGGTTGTTGGAGATGTTGTATTTTTGGTTATATGATGTTTTGATTTCTACATTCCAATATAGTGATGTTATAATTGAATGTTTAATAATTTATTAAATGTAATTGGTTTCTTTGGTCAATGAGATGTAATTATATTAATGGAAAGTCATATAGTGGTTTTTGTGGTTAAATGTAGTTGATGATAGATATACTGAAATGAATGTCGAGACTAAATGAAATTGGCTGGATATAAGAAATTGGGTTTATCTATTGTTAGGGGATTGTATACATTTAGAGGTAGTAGTAAATGTGACAGGGTATTAAGTTGGTTGGTGGTTTTTTATCCCATAGTTTGGTATTTTGAGTTTGAAAATATATATATATATATATATTATTTTTCATTTTTAATTTTATAAACACCCCAACCACATTGAATTTTTTTTTCCAAACACCCACATATTCATGTGGGGGAATTATTCCCAACATCCCAAAGAGAGAATCGATTACGGTGACCCACTCTTCCATGATTCAACTTCCAAACGACGAGGAATCAATCTACTTTGTGTAGGATGTGATATGATTCGGTATCCCCAGTGTCTTCATTATGAGTTGTGATGTGGTTTCTAAGGTGTCCTTAGGATGAGTTTTGATGTTATTTCCAAGGTGTCTTTAGGATGAGTTATGATGTTCTATATCAGGAGTATTCAAAATGATATATGTTGTGTTGTGAGGCCGAAGTGTGTGGGGCTGGGATGTGTTGTGATGCCCAGATGTGTGAATATGAGATGTGTTTTTAGGCCCATGTTTGTGTGAGTGTGATGTGATATGATATATTTTGAATAGGTTGGAGAACTAGGAGATTTTCCATTCATATGTGAGTGTGTCTAATCATTTTAAAATTGGATTTTTAGGATCCTATCACTGATGTTAAATACATTATATTATATTACATAATGACCATTTTTTGGTGATAGTTCATTGGTGAGGTGGGGATAGTTATTATACACTATTAGGTTCTGCTTGGTATTTTTTTTTCTCCCAGATGAATTTTCATTCCTCCTTCACATATTCATAAGTGAATTTGGCTTTCCTACAATGTTTTCATTTATACAAACCATGAATAAAAAAATGTGTTCAAATTACAAGGGGGGTTTCCTTGATTGTAGTGGAACATACCATCTAGTATCCTAGATAGTTGTTGTGTTTCTACATAAGCATTAATTTTGTGTATTTACATTGGATAATTTTATATCTATCAGTTCTATTTATACATGAATTTGATATGGTCACGGTTTCCCTTTTATATTAAATCATGGGGTTGTTGTGGATGATTCGTTCTATCTAAGTCTATTATATTCTTATAAAGTGTTATGCCTCCTATATTGTCAAATTTGTACAACCATAGTTCTTTTTCAAACATGGGTCGTACTATTGATTATAGTTGGGGGGTCATTTATCTATCCCCTCATTATAATATCTTTGGTGGGGGGTCATGATAGAGTTGTATGAATGGTGATGGTTGAGAGATTGGATGGAGTTACAATTTCGCATAGTGAGGATTGTATAGATTGGTAGGGAATCCATGTCAGTTTATATTAGAGTGTGAAATGGGCTGGGGATGACTGATTAGATCACATGATTTTATCTTCCCATGATATATAGAAACAACTCTAAGCCTACCTACGGACCAAGTGAACATACAGTTCTTGTAGGGTAGAGACATAAGAGAGATAAATGCATCATGATGAAATGTGAAGTTGTTTTAATTGAGTTGATTGGTGAAATTAAAAATTAATTAAATGAATTAAATCCCTTAAATAAAAATTAAATATACCATAATAAAAAACAAAATTTAATAGTTAATAAATATTTGATTTCCTTTCAACTATTGCTCATGTTTTTCATCTATGTGTGGATCAAAATGATGATGTCCAGTTGCCTAATCTGTTTCATCATCACAGGGTTGTTCTGTTTGATGATGATGATCAGTGGAAGAGGACGTTGGATGCCACCCAACGGTAGACAATATAGAATTATGAAGGCATTGTTTATTATTTTTAAATAGAGAACTAGCCGGAGTAGCTTGAAATCACATTCACCAGGATACATGCCTTGCTGGAGTACATAGTATCTATAGAAGATAGTCGGTTATAAGGAGCTTCATGTTAGTGGTGGACGATGTATATAAGAGAGAAGAGGATGGATGAGGTTTTGTTGGTCAACATCTAGAAGGAGTTCTGAGTTTAGTTATTTTCATCAACCATGATAGTATTAAAGAGGAAGTAGCATAACTCTCTTAAATGAGGGAGCACGTGAGTTCATGAGTTGGATTAAATTATAAGGATCTTCATCATTCTTTTCAAGATATTTTTCTATATGTGAAGTTTTCTGCAGAAGATCTTGAGAAGGAACTTTATCGTTCTTTCCGTTATCTAGAAACTCCTTTTACATTTCCAACATACATGGATGTTCACAACATGGTAGAGGTGATCGAGTGAATGCACTAAGGATGAGATTTTCCATGGTTTGAGAGAATGATGTATTCCTCATGGGGAATATTATTCAGTGGAAGGTCTCTAGAACTAGAGAATCTGAGGTTTCAATCATCCATGAGTCAACTTCGGTAGCTTCATGTTTGGACTTCCAATTTCTATAAATTTTGTGTGGGGTTGGGGTTGGTGGGTTTCTTCTACGGGCATTTTGACAATATCTACTTCCAATTACAAATGGAATATAAAGTTCAGTTTTTTGGATGTGGACAAGTTCAACACCAGAATGATGCACCTACAAGTGTATATTAATTTTTATGGGTTGTGATTAGATCATATAAATTATTTTCCCAATCATCACTTACTTCTATGACGTAATATAACGACAGTCCGATGGTGATCTCATATGGAGGAAGTTGGAACATTGAGGTTATTTTATTGAGTCCCATTTAGATAAAATTTCTTTCAAGATTCATTGGTTTGGGAGTTTGTTAAATCAATTAAGGAAGAATACATCAAATGATTAAAGAGGATTCAGGTTCAATTTTGATTATGTTTCAGTAGTATAATCATAATTTTGATATTAGAAGCCCCCTAGAGTGTAGTCTATGTAATAAGAAGAAGTCACCACTTGAAATTGGTCAAGTGAAATTGCTCTACATAAGAGTTAATTGTTCATTGATCTAGAGATAATGACAACTAATGTTCCTTAATATTATTTTTTGTAGCCTAATGTATATTGGTCTAGTAGTTATATCCAAATATACTCCAATTAGGATATGTAATTCCACTTCTAGGTCACATAGTAAGGAAAATTCTATTGAATATTCTAGAAATTGTACCATTAATGTTGATTAATAATCATTTAGGGTTACCAAAATTAGTATTAACAATTCATTATTAATTTAGATACACCTACACTAGATCCATACACCTTAGTAGTTCAACCACTCATTGTAGGAGGAGAAATGAATAAATAAAAAAATAATTCTTGAAATAATTAACTGATTTGAAATTTAATAGTTCCTAATCATTCAATGGTTTGGATTTTCTAAAAATGGTAATAAGAATGAAATTGAATTTTACAAGTGATAAATCACAATTCAAATAAAATGCTTACTTGAATTTAGACATTGATCTAACACTTTTATTGGTAATCGAAGATGATAAAGGTTAATTTATAAAAATATAAATTGAATTTCATTAAGAAAATAAAATCAAAGACTCTTGAATAAAATAAAATATGAACACCAAAGAGTTTCTGATTTTGAGAGGGGAAAGGATAAAGGACACTCAATGGAAACAAAAACACTTATATGTATCGGCTTAGGTATTCTATGAAATGAGCTTCCATGTTGTTGTTTATATCGAAGAAATGGGTCACGATATGTAATGGTGTTACATGTTGTACATCGTTGATCTACATAGATCTCCATAGTTTTTTGATCTCCCACATGAATCTAACTTATATATCCTGATTTATGATGTTTGACGACATACATGTCATTTACTAAGGACTCGCGACATGTACTAGTATTCATACTATTCCTCGAATGCAGATTTCGTATGAAATACAATCCATTTACATCTTGTCATGAATGGGTCATTCATGATGTTTACAGGAAATATTATATCCCGACTTCACGACATGGATCATGGATATTCTCACAACTTGTTGTATGAATTGAAATCATATTACATGATTTGTAATGTTGATTAACGATGTGTAATAAGAGAATTCTATATTTTTTCCATTTATTCCTTTGAATCATTTGAGGTATCATTCCTCCAAAATTATGCACATACCAAGTGCATTATTGAATAAATCAATAAAAATCCTTCAGTACATGTTCCTAACCATAGTATTTCATTGATTCTATTATATCCTTGTGGTAAAATAATGTACAAAATTAATCACAAGGGATTATTCAATTTTTTTACGACTATGTGGTTATGGGTATGAGGTTAAAAGATGAAAATAAATAAAAAAATGATGTTATGATTTGAATAATAATCCATGAATCTCATGATATCAATAAAATATATCCCTAAATACACTAGATTCGGAGGGGATCCATATATATTACATGTATCTATATAATTATAATTTTTTTCATATCCTATTTATTTTTTATTTCTGATTGAAAAATAATTTTTTATTTATTTTCTCAACGTAAAAGGGGGAGAGAAAGCAATAAAATCCCAGGAATTATGGGGTCTTGAAATGGTGAAGACCTAGAGCGTCCTCACGCACCAGATTCACTACATCTGTGGGATGAGACCCAGTGCTCCTGAAACATGAAATTTGTTCATCTGGGGTTGCATAGGAGGCTAGGAGGTCTTCCAGGGTGTTACCTTCATGCCATGTCTTAGAAACCATAGATATTTTTCTCAAATTCAATGTAAAAAATCCAAATATATTTTTATTTTCTTTGTTAATATTATAAAGAATAGAATAAAATTTATGTCCGACATAGTTGACATGGATTGAAACTAAATAGTCTGATGAGTAAACCCGAAATCCATACAAATAGAAATGTTCAGTATGGGCTGAATGCTTCCCCTGCAGTTTTTCAATATTAATATAATGAATAATACAAGGAGTAGGGTAAGAAGGGAAAATTTGATTAAAATAGTTTCATAATAAAAGGCCATTAATGGAAACTACATACTGCAGAAGGAATGATGTAAGATGGGTCCCAGGAAGAGGTTGCTGACAAAGATTACCTCATTCATTTTAAATTTATACATGTGCAGTCATATCATATATAATATTTCAATTCATGTTCCGATCAGTTGACATTTCCAATGTATCACTCAAATAATATGTTCAAAAAATAATATGTCATTGATTCCATAGATTCTCATATGGAAATGATATTAACAATAAAAATAGGTAGTTAAAATGGTTAATGAACTAAGAAATGGTTATATAAACCTTGAATTGAAATAACTAGAAATTGTATCAAATTTCAAAACCCAAAAATTTATCTAATAATTTCTAAACATAGAGAAGACATTGATTAAAAAAATTTATAATGTAACTTTTTCATTAATTTAGATGGTCATAATTTTTTTCAGGTTTAATGCATGGTTATAATTTCAAACAATGACTCCTAGACAAGTGAGGAAAAGAAACAATTCTACTATATCATTAGGGAAAACCATGGGACACCCCCCCCCCTCGACCACAAATAGGGAGAGATTGTGTATTCACATTCCATGAAATTATTAGGGTAGTGGTATAACAAGGAATTATCAATGAAATTAAAAAGATAGTTTTGATAAAATTGATATTCTGTGAATTGAGATCTACGTGGATATTGTCATCTCATGAGAAAATATGGTTATCTATATAATAATTATGTGTCACCTAAAATTTTTATTTATGAAAATTTTCCTATAATAGATGATTGATTAATCAACATGAATTAAACATTTAATAAGAAAAATAATAGTCGCATGAAAAGTATGAATAACAAGAATAACCATGTTTATTTAAATTTAGATGATGTTTGTAACAAGTATCCAGAAGCGATACAACTAAAAATAAAAAATACTAAACATGAAACCTCGATCTATACCAATTATAATCTATGGGTTACATCCCATAAAGTGCTAACAGGTTTTCTTCAACCATACAGATGGAGAAAGAAATCATGTAGTGGTTTTATTAGCTCAGTTACTCATTTTATTCTTAGAGATATTTTTTTCAATGTATTCTACTTACCTATGATTATTTTATTATTTTTTTGCATTTAGGGGAAACAGCGTGAGTATGAATAAGATTTGGAACAAATTTAATAATATATTTAGGTTTCTACATCTATGTTTGAATCTATAACGACAATTCGTGAAGTTGTCATTCAATTTTGGCTACACATTGGCATACTCGTTGGACTATAGATGTTGGTGGAATGGGTTCATTGACAACTATAGAAGATGTAGAGGAGCTATAAATTATTATTTAATAAAAAAATGAAATGGATAATAAATGAAAAATTATTGAAAATATAAATCCCCATTTATAAACATGTATATCAAATATAAATACAAAAAGAGGGGGAAATAGAATATTATTGTAAAAAACATCCATCTCAAAAATTTCAAAATCCCATAAATGAAACAAAAAAGGAACATTATTTATTAGTGCCAAATATCACATCCATTATCAAGCCACCATCAGATGGTGAGAATATTTGTCCGGTAGGGTCAGTATATATGGCAGTTGCAGAAGTAGGTTCTTTACTAGCTAGAGTGGTGGATTGTTGGGTCATGTAGCAGGGAAACTGAACTAGGGTGGGTGGAGAGGATGTACAGATACGTTGAGTGGCCTTGAGTTTGGTTTGAGATTGATAAATGGTACCACTTAGGTCGAGTATGTTCCATTATCCATTCATCACTACGCCATCATAGCTACAAACTCATGTTGAGAGGCAGGATCTGTGATGTCGGTCTGCATGTCGAGATGGGCTATGGGTGATGTGGTCAGAGTAGAATAAGAGGGACCGGATGGGTTGGGTGGTGGTGGTGTGGTGTACTCCATAGGCTCAATGACTGGTAGATGAGGATGAGTGGAAATATGTTATATGATTGGTAATATGTACTAGTGGGTAGCCTAGAAATCACATATGGTATGTATAATATGTGTGGGAATGATGGATGATGTGGTGGAAGAGGTAGGAGGAGGAATGATTGGTACATATGATGATGTGATGTGTGTATCAATTGTTGGGTCTCCTGATGGTGGTGGTGGTGGTGCCTCCTATGTTGATTCATCATGCATGCCTGGTGCACAAAAGTAAGCATCATCATATATTACTAACAACTGAATCATGCTCCGTCCATCATAGGGAGGTGAGGGGTACTGTTAGATCAAACACATCAAGGTGCCTAGTCTGGCAAGATACGAAGGAATCTCCCATCATTATACGTCATTTCCTTAGGGAATTTGCCTTGTAATATTGTTTGAATAGGGAATCCATGTTGATGGCTTGGCTTCACATGGTTACCTAAAGGATAATCACATTAATCTCATTAAAACAAGGGTATGATTCGTCCCCAGCGAACCATCCATGTGTCATGGATCTATGAAGGATATGTAGTGTGGGTCCCCATAGATGTTTGGAATTCATTATGTGTGGGTCATGCTACAATTAATGGACCTGTGTAATCATCTCCAATTAGTGTGGAGAGTCATCTTAATGTTTCTCTAGTTGAAGATTCAGATAAATATCAGAAGTGAAAAACTCATCAGTGTCAAAGAAATGTACGATTACAAACTATGATAATGAAAACTCATGGAATCCTCCACCCATTGAGTTATTTGAGGTATTTTCGAGTCCTCTATAATTTTGATAGTAACTCGAGGATAAATTCCATGTATGTCTCCTCACATACCATGATAATTCTATCAATATTTAGGGTCTCTAAGAGGTCACGGAAATCATCATGGATATTCAAACTATCCAGGATGTGCATATCAAATTTCTTGTTTGTATGCATTGTTTAGGCCCACAATCATAGAAGCTTTACCAATGAAGAGAGTTTGAAAAAATAAGATGGGATATAGGGGATGGTTTTCAACAGTAGAGGTTGAGGTGGTCTTTGGCTATGTATCAGGTGTAGAATGGGTCGACTTAGGAGGAGCAGAAGGTAGAGAAGTTAAGGTAGATTTAGTTCAATAATGATTTTTGGCATATGGTTTTCTTTGTGGATAATGATGATGAGGAGGAGTTATGGATTCTCTTGGTTCATTCCATAGATGAATGGAGAGAGGATTCATGTTTGATGGTTGTATAAGGACAAGGTTCGGTTTTGCAACGAATCGTAGAGGAGGGGTGGATTTGGAGATGTGATAGTGGACATGTAGAGGGGGAAGGTGACGTTGGGTGAGGGAAAAGGGGGTTTCATTATGGTGTGGATTTTCGTGTAATATAGGAAGATAAGGATACAAGGGATCATGGAGAAGTCGGTTGGGAGTGAGGTGGGGTGTCATGTATCGAGGGATGTGAGTGTTGAATGTAGGGTTCAAGGCCTGTGTAAATATTTTATAAGAAAATAAGACTTAATAGGCTACACGATGCGAATAAATGTTTCATGACATGTAATTTTATATTAAAATATTTTTATAAAATGGTACACATCATGGAAAACTAGTACACGATGTGTAATGAATTTAATTTAGCTCAAAATTTGGTCAGTCCATGTGTTCAGTTAATAGACTACATAAATGTATCCTAAGAAAATACAAACAAATCAAGGATAAGATATCATGGCTTGGATTTCCTCCCAATCAGTACATGCTTTTATGTTGGGACCTTGACATAATTTTGACTTAATTTAATTTCATTCTGATGAAAAAACTGTCAGTGAAAAGTTCTCTTGAAAAATTCATCCGTTGTCCATTCACATTAAATGGTGGTCCACCACATCTTTGAGTATTAATGGTCTCATAAGTAAATTCTTAAAGAAAATCAAATTGGACTAACCATACAGAATTCCACATACCAGGTAATATCATCCATTATGAATTGAACAAAAAGATCTTATTTTCATATACAAATAGATGATTTTAAATGCAATGATCATTCCATTTATTTGTATTTTTACAATAGATCATCACATTTTCATATGAATCCCTCATCAAATATTATAATTATGATTAATTAGAGCATCATGGTTTCTCTATCATTCTTGTAATCATGATTCAATTTCATGATTTCCCAAAATGAATGATTCTCCAGCTCAACTGGGAGATGAGATGGTTTCACATAACCCATTCTCAATGATATGGTGCATATGGGTGTCTTGTAAAAAGTTCGGTATTCCTATATTACATTGTCACGTTTCAGTCTCCAATAGCTTCATCATGTATTCAATGTCTTTTAAAATATTTTATTTTCATACCTATTTAAATTTTCTACTTACCCATGTTTTTGTGGGTGGTATGGGGTTCTTGTATTGTTTATTATCCCATACCACTCTATCATTCCTCTGACATCTGGGTTTGTGAAATGTTTCATCAGTCAAAAATGAAAAATCTCTTAAATCCAAATATGGGAAACACATTCTTCCATATATTGTTTATGAAAACGTTTTTGTACCATGTGCACTAGCTTCAACTTCAACCCACATCAATACACACTCAATAATAACAATAATGTATGATTTCATTGACATGTAGTAACTGTTTCCATGAAATCTATGACCAAAACATTGAATAATTATACTACCATGATGTTATACAATGTCATATCATTATTCTTCCCATTCTTTCCAATAACCAAGAATCGGTTACATCGTATCAAAAAAATCCATCATCTCATGGTGTGATGTGTGTACAAAAAATACAGTTTTTGAATTTTTTCAACTCTATTCCCGGTGTCTTGATTTCCGTCAATTGGTGATTTGTGGCACATCTCTATCAAATTGTGGTTTTCCACATTTGGGATGCAATATTTCAATAATTTATTTATCACAACATTTGATAAAAAGTTGTTCATCCCAATATTAATTCTTTGATTAATTTTAAATATTTCTCTCTTCTGATATGAATGGTCATTATATAAAAAACCTTGATGAAATAATTTATAATATTTGAAAAAAACTGTTGAAACTTGACACAGAATAGTGTTTAATATGGTGAATCTACTTCGATGTCAGCCTCTTAATCATTCTTGTTCATGGGTTGCTGATATCTGGATAAAGGATAAAAAATGGCAATCTATATCTCTTTTGTATACCTGATCACAATATGAAATTCCTATAGTAAGAGGATCCAAATTATCAGTATAGTTTTGGTAGCCTTCGTGCTCTTCAAATATCTATAGGTTGAGTGATCAGTATGTACAATCGAATTGGACAAAACCAGGTATGGATGGAATTTTTCAAGGGCATATACAACAAGAATGTTTAATTTTAATATAGTTGTGTACTTTTCATGTTTACTAATTTTTATGTGCCTTACCTAATAGATGGGGTAAAAACAATTCTAATGGGTTTTTCTGTAATTCCCAGACCCTAGTTTCCTAGAGTCGGCACATTATCACATAATAATGGTATCGTCACAAGGAAATCATGTCTCGAAAGACCGGTCAGTTTAGTATTATTGGATTCAAGATTCATACATATGTTCAACTTTACATCTTGAAGAGAAATAAAACAAAAATATATTTCATTAGGAACATCCAAGCCTCCTAGATTATTCCTGAAGGTCACTCATAAATAACTTCTTCATATCCTTGGAAAAAAATAAAACATTGAAAGGGGTGAGTTCAAACGCTTAGTAAGGGTAAGTAATACTACGGAAAATGACATAAATATTAAGCATGGTAAATAATTGAAACCAAATGCCCTTACTAATAATATACATGAATACTTTTATGGCATGAACATTAGATGAGTAAATAATTCCATAATCAAACATAATCATGGGTATTCTACTAGTCTAATGACCACATGAACGATCAATATTATTTCCATAATGAGGGAATGTATAATGCCGGACATTCTGAAACTTTTTGTCAAGGCCTCGGCCATAACGTCTAAAATGAATAAGGCCTCGGCCAAAACCATAAATCAAATGAGTAAAGGGCCTCATCCAATTACACTTCTACATGTCTCATGAGACCTACCGATACATCGAGGAGCTATAGTGGTCTCCACCCATTAGTTACAAAGTCCAATACATTCCTCATATGAATAGGTTTAAACATATCAGAAACATTCGTATTAAAACTAACATATGAAATGTCAATACATTAACCATAAGAAATCAATGATATTAAAATAGCACATCCACAGTCAAACATATCACAAAAAAGTAAATTCCATATGGAATTTTTGTATCATAATAAATCAACTTCAAATAAACTTGAAATCCATCCAAGGAAGTTGACATAGATGAAATCAAAAGTTTTTTTAGAGAGACATATATCTTTATATTTTGAAAACATTTAAGAGTCACATAAAGAAAATATTTTTTTGAAAATATTCTTATAAGCTTGTAAGGGATGCTTTGACGATCTAATAATTTCAGAAAATAGCCGCACCCACCGTATAAGGTAAAAAACATTATTACCTTAATTTTGTCAAAAATGTTAAAAAGGACCGTGTTTGGAAAATGACGGAAATATTCCTTTATAAAGCTCTTATAAAATTCAAACAAGGGTATAAATGACTTTAACCCATATTCTGAAAAATATTATTAATGTTTTGAAATTCATTTTTAAGAAACATAGATGTCGATGATAAAGAGGTCCCAGTGGAAATTTATGTCTAATCAACCTCCAATAATGAAGAGATTGTGAAATAACCCTTACCTTGCACTTTTCCTTGGTTGATGGTAGGTTAACCTCCTGTATAATGAAAAAATAATTGTAATTAAATTATACTAGAATCTTATACATTAATATGATATCATATATGATCTTTTAACATTACTTTGTTAATAATATCTTAATATTATCGTCATTTCGTGTGTTAACTTACTCATTTTCTTTTACATGTTTTGTTACATAAGTCATGTTTGTTATGGATAGATTGTATCTAATTCCTATACATAATTATATCAATTCCTTAAAAATTATTTTTAATCATCAAATGATAATTATATTTGAATGGATACGATGGGGAATGAATCTCATCGCGTTCGTGGAGACAGTAGTCCGTATGTACGCACGAGCGATAATATCATTCTTTTGATATCAAAATAATTTATGATTGGATGATATATCATATATACAGATTCCTTATCATGTTATATTTATTATTTAAATGAATTACATATCATTATTATACCCATCCAAATAATAATGTTTTGAATAACAATTACACCACGACGTGGAGACGGTAAGCCGTACGTACGCACGTATGGTGACATGTCATTAACATGATGGATAGAATACTGAATATGGTTGTACCATATTTATAATAACATCTTAGTATATAGAATATACTAGAGTTATTATTTTAGAATGGTAATAACAATTAAATAAGAAGTTGAAGAAGAAATGAACATGAAAAAGGGTGGTGAAAACATCACATCTTCTTCGGGTTCTTCCTTTTGATTTGATAAAAAAGGGCTCTATAGGTTGGCTTTCTGATCACAATATGGCCTCTATGTTTAAGTTAGGGAAGTTGAGAGAGTATTTGGTCAGGGTTTGGCCGAACCAAAAGGATTTGAAGGTGTGGAGAATTGGATAGAAGTGGTGTTCTTTTATAAGGGGGAGGAGGGGCACCTTTGGAAAATCTAGAAATATTATTTTTATAATAAATTCATATTCCATTTCAAATGGCTCCAAAGTGGATTATTTAATGTTTAAGGTGGGAATGGGTGGAAAACCACTCAGCCAATAAAATTTAGACAGGTTTGGGTCATTATATTAACTTTATCATTTAGTATTGACTCTTAGTTAATTAGTTTGACAATTACCATGTCACTTTTATTTTTAAATTATATAATTAATAAACATACTATATACCTCCAAGAGACCCCCAAGAGGTCAATTAATGATAAACCTATTATGATATAAGTATACTGGACTAACATTAGATTTTTATAAATTGAATATCAATTAATAATATAATATTTTTTTAAAAAACTCTTTTTGGTCAATTTTGACACTACTGGGTATTTTGTTTTTGAAAAATTCATACCAGCATTATTACTTCGAACAAAATTTATATAAATAATCTTAATATGTAATATTGACCTAGATAATTATTTTAATTTATAAAAATTCCCAAATTACATTTATTTGGGTATTTATAATAACAATTAATTTTATATTTCACTAATGAGCTATTTACTGCATCATCATGGTGTCATAAATAAATTAAATTATTTAATGTCTAAAAATTATAAATAAAACACCATAATGTTGAAAATCTTTTTATATTTGTAATTAATATATATAGTCGCAAATATAACATATATAACCCTCTGTAAAAATTGTTTTTCTAAAATATTTAGGCTTATGTCATTTTTGTATTTACTTTAACATAATTAATATAAAGTTTCATTATCACTTACAAGTGGATGCATGGGGTCCCAAAATAGAAAAAAAGATGACCATTGTAGAGAATGAATTAACCAGTAGGTTTAAGACACGTTTTAGAGTAATTTATTATTATTATAATATTATTTGTTTACCCCAATTTACCAGATTAACCCTTTAACCATGGTAAATAAAATATTTACCGAAGTAATTATTCAAAATGTATACAAATAGAAGTTACCTATTTACACAATTTGGACTTCCTGATTCCAAATACGGATTCCATTTTTTCATAATCAAATCACAGAAGTGAATTAAATTAATTTAAATTTAATTTCTGCTGTCAAATCAAAAAGTGTGTTTCTAAGAGATAACAACTTTCAAAAGATTGACACTTGTTTATGTCGAGTTTAAATGTGAAATTATGTCTACTGAACAAAATGTTATTAAATTGTAAAAAATATATTCTAAATATACTTTAAAACCACTCAAATTCATAATTTATAACTAGTAATAATTTCGATTAAAAAAGTTTTTTTAAATAAAAATTTCGAAATTTTCACTATTCATCAAAATATAAAAGTTATCCGCAAAGTACCAAAATTTCATCCAAGAATATTTTTGATATTACAAATCAAAAAATGAAGTGCATTTTGAATGATAAAATGAATAAAATTTTAAAACGTTGGTATTACCATTCATAACGGCAACTTTGATTGGTTGTGGTGTGTGTTAGAACTAGAATTTGCGTACAACACATGCTACTATATTATTCATAGAGAAGCGTACCATGAAATCATGGAGTGTAACATTATACCATCCTTCAATAAATTGCATCCTCGGAATTTATGCTCCGTATTAGAAACTTGGGGTTGACATTTCAAAACATCTTAGTTGAAATCCCACATCGAAAAATGGATTAATGAGGCCTCTATTTAAAATAAAGAGATGTATGTATGAAGGTTACCAAAAATAACACATACTAGGGTTTCAAGTAGAAAAATATGAATATGGAAGAGAAATATCACCATCAATATCTGATGTAGAGTGGTAAAGAACATGGCTATGAAAAGGCCCACAATCCCAAAGCCATAAATTTGTGATGATCTAAGGTACCATCATGGACAAATTTTTTGTTCTATGTTACTTTTATTAATGTTGAGTTATTAATTTAGAATATTGGAAAAGATAATAAAGAGATATACTTACATTATAATTAGAGTTTTATCCATTAATAAATTTCTACCACAAACTCATCTTTCACCCCAAAACATAATACAACTCAAAAATACTATATTTATCATAATCGTATAGGGTTCCAAATACAATGAATTTATAATTCACATATCAGAACCTTTAAAAAAAGAAACTACATTATACCATCCAGGTACATCACGTAGTCTAGTGGTAGGAGATAAATCCCAATTGCACTATGGTTGTGGGTTCGATTCCCACAACATTGTCCGACGCGACGGGTTATCACACGGTCTGCGTGTTGTCCTTTTATAAAAATCCAAAAATAAACTTTCAAACATAATCCATTCCAAAATGTAGAATTATTCAAAATACTTCTGTAAACTCTCAGTCTAGAATTTATATGATAGGTAAACATAATGTAGATCCTTTTTACACCGTAATAGAATGTGAATACCTTCATCATGTATTCTTTTAAAACACTGAATCATCTGGAATTACCATAAACCTTATTGATTACATTCATGTTCCTTATTCCATATAGAATCTATCAAAAAAATTTCTAAACTTCAACAATGAGGGAATATACAAATCTTTAATCGTTTTCAAGGCAGTCAAGAATATCCAATATAATTTACCCAAATCAACCATATCTTATTCCAAAATCAGAACCATAATATTAGAACCATATTAAGGTTTATCTTTCCTTCAACCATGTATTTTCAAAAAAAGTTTAACTCATTGTAGAGTCTCTTTTTTTAGTACCCTAAAATCTCAAATCCTGAATTAAATAGTACTGCAGTACAATCCTTATTTATTTCCAGAACATCATTGATACAACACTTAGATGAAGTAATTCAAAAATAACAACATATGAACACTAGTCATTCCTCATAATCTGTGGTAGTATAATAACTTGATTATTATCCATTAGCATAATTTGCGGCATAGTCTGATGACTGGAAATTGGTTCGCGTAGTGTGCAATCTCCTTGCATATGATGCATTGTACATTTGAAACCTTTTTCTTATAGTTTCAGTCACGTACCTGGTGTCCTTTTTCTACACACTTATAACATACTCCCATTCCCTCCAAGAATTTCCAAAGGTGATTCTTTCCACAGTTATCACATATGGGAAAACCTTTATTTACCTCCATCCCTTTATCCATACTTCTCTCTACCATCATTTTCTTCTCTAACTTCCCTTCAAAGACATAGGACTCCGATAATTCCTTACATATCTTATCAACACATTATACTATTTCTTCATATGAAGATAATGTGTGGGAGACTATTTCCCTTCTAAATTGTGGCTTAAGACCATTAGAGAAAGTTCCTTCGTACTCTTTGGATCATGTGTATTTCATGAGTTCTCATTCCTTCTATTGGGTGCCATTTCTAAACAATTGCATACAGTAGATTAGTTTATCAATAGAAATAACTAATCCAGAGATTGTAAAACATTTAACATAAATTAAACAGTTTATGGACATAATCCATTAGAATAAAAATGTTTTCTTTGAGTATGTATATACTCATAATCCCTTCATAATATTTTGTAATGAAAATTAGAGTTATCCTAAGCATATCCCCCATGAGTGTCGTCACCAAGAGTGCAGAAAGGCCCGTTTTCGTGCACCCGTTCCCGTTTGAGTCCAGCTCAATGTGGTGTTTTCGGGTTTTTACCCCTAGGTATATCTATGCCAGAGGCTCCTCTACCTACTCGTATCCAGACAATGATGTATTTCTTGGAATACTCACAAAATCTCTACAATACCAAAATTCTTGGATGTTCTTCTATACTAATCCTCAAAGTATATCTTAAAGATACATTCTCTAATCAGAGTTTATCTCAATCTAGTTTCCAAGGATTGTACTAAACGTCCATCTGATACCAACTATAACACCCCAACCCTAGATACCCAGAGTCGGTGCATTATTACATAACATTGGAATGATCACATGGAAATCATGTCTCAAAAGTCCGATCAATTTAGTAATTTTGGAAATAAGATTCATACATATGTTCAACATTAGATCATGAAGAGAAATACATCACAAATATATTTCATTAGGAACATCCAATCTTCCTATATTAAACCTGCAGGTCACTCATAACTAACATCTTCATATCCTGGGAAAAAAATAAAACATTGAAAGGGGTGAGCTCAAATGCTTAGTAAGGGTAAGTAATAAAGGGGAAAAAGACATAAATATTAAGCATGGTAAATAATTGAAACCACATTCCCTTACCAATAATATACATTAATAATTTTATGGAAAGAACATGAGATTAGTAAATAATGCCATAATAAAACATAATCATGGGTATTCTACTAGTCGAATGACCATATGAACCACAAATATTATTTCCATACTGAGGGAATGTATAATGTTGGACATTCTGAAACATTTTGTCAAGGCCTCGGCCAAGACTTCTAAATTTATTAAGGCCTCGACAAAAACCATAAATCAAATTTGTAAAGGGGCTCATCTAATTCCATGTTTACATGTCTCATGAGACCTACCGATTCATCGAGGAGCTATAGCGGTCTCCACCCGTCACTTACTAAGTCCAATACATTACTCATATGAAAAGGATTAAACATATCATAAACATTTGTATTAAAACTAGCATACGAAATGTAAATAATTTAATCATAAGAAATGAATGGTATAAAAATATCACATCCACAGTAAAACATATCACAAAAACATCAATACAATATGGAAGTTTTGTATCATAATAAGTCAACATCAAATAAACTTAAAATCCATCAAAGGATGTTGACATAGATGAAATCAAAACCATTTTTTAGAGAGACATATCTATTTATATTTTGAAATCATTTAAGAGTCACATAAGGAGAATATTTATTTTTAAAATATTCTTATAAGCTTTTAAGGGAAGATTTGATGATCCTATAACGGCGAAAAATATCTGCACCCACCGTATAAGTTAAAAAAACATTCTTACCATAATATTGTCGAAAAGGTTAAAAAGGGAATTGTTTGGAAAACGACGGAATTATTCCATTATAAACCTCTTATAAAAGTCAAACAATGGTATAAATGAGTTTAACCAATATTTTGTAAAATAGTTAGAATATTTTGAAATTCATTTTTATGAAACATTGATGTGAATGATAATGAGGTCCCATTGGATATTTAGGTATAAACAACCGCGAATAATGAAGAGATTGTGAAATAACCCTTACATTGTACTTTTCCTTGGTTGATGGTAGGTTAAACTAAATTATAATGGTGAAATAATTGTTATTAAATTATAAAATAATCATATACATTAATATGATATCATATATGATCTTTTAACATTGCTTTGTTAATAATATCTTAGTATTATTGTCGTTTCAGGTGTTAACTTACTCGTTTTCTTTTACAAATTTTGTCACATAAGCATTGTTTTTTATGGGTAGTTTGTAACTTATTCATATACAGAATTATATCAAGTCCTTAAAAATTATTTTTAATCATCAAATGAGAATTATACATGAACGTACACGATGGGGAATGACTCTCATCGAGTTCGTGGAGACGGTAGTCCATACATACGCACAAGCGACAATATATTTTTTTAATATTAAAATAATATATGATTGGATGGTATATCATATATAAAGAATATTTATCATGTTATATTTATTATTTACATGAATTATATATCAATACTATACCCATCCAAATAATAATGTTTTGAATAACAATTACACCACGACGTGGATACGGTAAGCAGTATGCACGCACGTATGGTTTCATGTCATTCATAGGATGGTTAAAATACTGAATATGGTTTTACCATACATATAATATAATCTCAGTATATAGAATATACTAGATTTATTATTCTAGAATGGTAAGATCAAAGAGAGAAAAGGTTGAAGAAGAAATGAACTTGAAAAAGGGTTGTGAAAACATTACCTCTTCTTCGGGTTATTCCTTTTGATTTGATCAAAAGGGATCCCTAGGTTGGATTTCTAATCATAATATGGCCTCTATGTTGAATTTAGGGAAGTTTAGAGATTATTTGGGAAGGGTTTTGCCTAACCAAAAGGCTTTGAAGGTGTGGAGAATTGGTTAGAAGTGGTGTCCTTTTATAAGGGGGAGGCGGGGCACCTTAGGAAAATCTAGAAATATTATTTTATAAGAAATTAATATTCGGTTTTTAATTGCTCCAAAGTTTACTATAAAAAGTGTAAGGTAGGAATGGGACTAAAACCACTCATCCAATAGAATTTAGACAGGTTTGGGTCATTATATTAATCCTATCTTTTTGTTTTGACTCTTAGTTTTATAGTTTGACACATACCATGCCACTTTTTATTTTTATATTATATAGTTTATAAAAATACTATATACCTTCAAGAGACTCCCAAGTGGTCCATTAATGATACACCTATCATGATATAAGTCTCTTGGCCAATCCTTATATTTTTAGGAATTGAGTATCAATTAATAATATAATATTTGTTTTAAAAACTCTTTTATGTAAATTTTGACAGTATTGGGTATTTTGTTTTTGATAAATTCATAACAGCATTATTACTTAGAAAAAAATTTATATAAATAATTATAATATGTCATATTAACATATAATATTATTGGAATTTATAAAATGTCTCAAATTACATTTATTTGGGTATTTATAATATCAATTAATTTTATATTTCAGTAATAAGGTAATTACTGCATCATCATTGTGTCATAAATAAATTAAATTATTTAATGTCTAAACATTATAAATAAAATAAAATTATGTAGGAAATAGTTTTATATTTCTAATGAATATTTATAGCTGAAAATATAACATATATAACCCTATGTAAAAAAATTTTTTCTAAAAGATATAGGCTTATGTCATTTCTGTATTTACTTTAACTTAATTAATATAAAGTGTCATTATCATTTACAAGTGGATCCATGGGGTCCAAAAATCTACCCAAATATGCACATGGTCAGAAATGTATCAACCAATAGTGTTATGACACGTTTTAGTGCAATTTATTATTATTATTATATTATTGGTTTACCCTTATTTACCAGATTTACACTTTAACCAGGGTAAATAAAATATTTACCGAAAGAATTATTCAAAATGTCTAAAAATAAAAGTATCATATTTATACAATTTGGACATCCTGATTCCAAATATGGAGTCCATTTTTCCATAATAAAAACACATAAGTGATAGAAATAAATTTAAAATTAATTCCTGTTGTCAAAACAAAAAGCGTGTTTTAAGAGATAATATCTTTCAAAAGATTGACAATTTTTTATGTACAGTTTAAATGTGAAATTATGCCCACTGACCAAAATTTTATTAAATGGTAAAAATATATTCTATATATACTTTAAAACCACTCAAATTAATAATTTATCACTATCAATTATTTCTATTAAAAAAAAATTTAAATAAAAATTTAGAAATTTTCACTATTCATCAAAATATAAAAGTTATCCGAAAAGTACAAAAATTTCATCCAAGGATAATTTTATATTACAAATCCAAAACTGATGTCCATTTTGAAAGATAAAATGTATAGAATTTCAAAAAGTGGGTAATACCATTCATAACAGCTATATTGATTGGTTGTGGAGTGGGTTAGAACTCGAAGTTGTGTACAACACATGCTACTGTATTATTCAAAGAGAAATGTACCATGGAAGCTTGGGGTGATACATTATACCCTCCTTCAATAATTACGTCCTCACAATTTATTCTCAGTATTAGAAACTTGGGGTTGACATTTCAAAACATCTTAGTTGAAATCCCACATCAAAAAATGGATTAATGAGGCCTCAATTTAAAATAAAGAGTGGTAAGTATGAAGGATACCGAAAATAACATATACAAGGATTCTATGTAGGAAAATATAGATATGGAAGAGAAATCTCACCATCAACATCTGATGGAGATTCGTAGAGAACATGGCTATGAAAAGGCCAACAATCCCAATGCCATAAATTTGTGATGATCTATGTTACCATCAAGGACAACATTTTTGTTCTAAGTTCCTTTTATTAATGTTGAGGAATTTATTTATGAGATTGGATAAGATCATAAGGAGATATACATACTTTATAATTAATGTTTTATCCATTAATAAATTTCTACCACAAACTCATCTTTCACCCCAAAACATAATACAACTCCAAAATACACTATTTATCACAATCGTATAGGGTTCCAAATACAATGAATTTATAATTCACAAATCAGACCCTTTAAAAAAAAGAAACTGCATTATACCATCTAGGAACATCATGTAGTCCAGTGGTAGGTGATAAATCCCAATTGCACTATTGTTGCGGGTTCGACTCCCACAGCTTTTTCTGACGCGACGGGTCGGTACACGGTCTGTGTGTTGTCCTTTTATAAAAATAAAAAATTAACCATTCAAACATAATCCATTCCAAAAATTAGACTTATTCAAAATACATTTATAAACTCGTAGTCCAAAATCTATATGTAAGGTAAACATAATGTAGATCCTTTTTACACTGTAATAGCATGCCAATACCTTCATCATGTATTCTTTTAACACACTGAATCATCCTGAATTACCAAAAACCTTATTGATTACATTCATGCTCCCTTATTCCATATAGAATCTATCCAAAAATGTTGTAAACTCCAACAATGATGGAATATAAAAATCTTTAATTGTTTTCAAGGAAGTCAAGAATATCCAATATAATTTACCCAAATCAACCATATCTTATTCCAAAATTAGAACCAAAATATTAGAACCATATTAAGGATTATCTTTACTTCAACCATGTAATTTACAAAAAAGTTTAACTCATTGTAGAGTCACTTTTCTTACTACCATAAAATCTCAAATCCTCAATGAAATAGTACTGCAGTACAATCCTTATTTATTTCTAGAATATCATTGATACAGCACTTAGATGAAATAATTATAAAATAACAACATAAGAGCACTAGTCATTCCTCTTCATCTGTGGTAGTATAATAACATGATTATTATCCAGTAGCATCATTTGCGGCATAGTCTGATGACTCGTACATTGGTTCGCGTAGTGTCCAAACTCATTGCAGATGAAGCATTGTACATTTGAAACCTTTTTCTTACACTTGCAGTCACGTACATGGTGTCCTTTTTCTCCACACTTATAACATACTCCAATTCCCTTCAAGAATTTCCCAAGGTGATTCTTTCCATAGTTATCACATATGGTAAAACCCTTATTTACCTTCTTCCCTTTTCTGTCCTTCTCACTACCATCCTTTTCTTCTCTGGCTTCCCTTCAAAGACATAGGACTCCGAGAATATTTTACTTATCTTCTCAACACATGATACTATTTCTTCATATGATGATAATACGTGGGAGACTATTTCCCTTTTAAATTATAGCTTAGGACCGTGAGAGATATGATCCTTCTTACTCTTTGGATCATGTGTATTTCTAGAGTTCGCATTCCTTCTATTGGGTGCCATTTCTAAACAATAGCATACACTAGATTAGATTATGAAAAGATATACCTAATCCCGAACTTGTAAAACACTTAACATAAATTAAACAGTTAATGGATATAATCCATAATCATAAAAATGTTTTCATTGAGTATGTATATACTCATAAGCCCTTCATAATGGTTTGAAACGAAAATGAGAGTTATCCTAAGAATATTCCATGGGAGTTTCCTCACCAAGAGTGCAGCAAGGCCCGTTGTTATAAACCAATTCCCATTCGAGTCTTTCTCAAAGTGGTGTTTTTTGGTTTTTACCCTTAGCTACATCTGTGCCAGAGCTACCTCTCCCTGCTCGTATCCAGACAGGGATGTATTTCTTGGAAAACTCACGAAATCTCTACAATACCGAAATTATAGGATGCTCCTTTATAATAATCCTCAATGTCTATCTTAGGGCAATGTTCTCTAATCAGAGATTATCTAAATCTAGATTCCAAGGATTGTACTAAACCTCCCTCTGATACCAACTGTAATGCCCTTACCCTAGTTACCCAGAGTCAGTGCATTATTACATGACATTGGCATGATCACAAGTAAATCATGTCTCGAAAGACCTATCAATTTAGTATTATTGGATACAAGATTCATACATATGTTCAACTTTACATCTTGAAGTGAAATACAACACAAATATATTTCATTAGGAACCTCCAAGCTTCTTAGATTATTCCTGCAGGGCACTTATAACTAACTTCTTCATATCCTGGGAAAAAATTAAAACATTGAAAGGGGTGAGCTCAAACACTCTGTAAGGGTATGTAATACAGCGGAAAATGAAATAAGTATTAATCTTGGTAAATAATTTAATCCACATGCCCTTACCAACAATATACATGAATACATTTATGGAAAGAATATAAGATGAGTAAATAATTCCATAATAAAACATAATCATGGGTATTGTACTAGTCGAATGACCACATGAACCATCAATATTATTTCCATAATGAGGGAATGTATAATGTCGGACATTCTGAAACATTTTGTCAAGGCCTCGGCCAAAACCACCTATCAAATTGGGAAAGGGCCTCATCCTATTCATCATCTACTTTTCTCATGATACCTACCAATGAATCGAGGATCTATAGAGGGCTCCACTCATCACTTACTAAGTCCAATACATTTCTTATATGAAAAGGCTTATACATATCATAGAAATCCACTATATTTACTAAACCTGGGTTCCTCCTTTCTTATGTGTCACCACCACAGCAACCCACGTCACCCTAATCAATTTCACCTTCCCCATTATACCCCCAAATCCTCACGCTCAACCTCCTAAAACGTTCGCCTCCGCCCGTATACACACATCCCCGAATCGATTAGGGTTCTGAGGTCATCGAATGCCTCCCTCTCCTCCCGTATTTTGTCTCCATCCTCGACCCAGGCGCAGCTCCTTCGTCGTTGAATCTCACCACCGGTGCTCCATTCCGCTCATATCCTCCCGCATACTGAGGTGGGATTCATCACGTGCTACTATCCGTGCTCTATTCTATTCAACATTTCTGCAATATTCTCATCTCATTCCCCAAATCGTCCACCTTTACATCATGGTTTCCAACCACGAACGTGAAATCCTCCTCGGGTCTACCGTCACCCACTTCAGAAGCGGCGTCAACAAGTTTCAAGGGTGGTCCTTCCGATATCTCTAGTCTTCGGTGCGGTTCACTGATTTTTTTTGCGTTTCCATACTTCTCACATACCTGCTACATCTATATTTCAATTTCTAACAGGGTGATTCGTTTATTTACAGAACAGCTTCACTGAAGTCCTCTATGTAAACCTAGAAATACGAGATTAGGGTCAGATCCAATCTTGGGTGGACCTTCAAATGCTGATGGATTATCTTTATAAATTAGGTTTTTTGTTGCTTGAATTATATCTGCTTCAATAGAAACTAGGTTTCTGGATACATGTTCTTATGTTTCAATATCAATTTTGGTTTCGATTTCAATTTTGGGTGGTCCTATGAACGTACGGAGCTCATCGTCAAACTCCAAGCACCGTGCCTATGATATAATGATTCTCACAAATGCATAACATCATATAATGACTCTTAATTCAAGTTATCTATATGATTGCAGTAGATTATTATTACTAATATTGATGGTTTTTTGATCTCCAGGTTTGTCATTCTCGCATAAGGTTTAGCCGCAACAAACCAGTATAGATCCGTCACTACTATTTATGTATCAAATTATCTCTCACTTCACGCAGCATATTTTACATGTTTCTTGCTAATCTAATAAGGCTATATCTGTTACAACCCTTCATCATCTGTCATCTTTTTCTTTCGGCATGTAGGTGCTTTCATTGCTCAACTATCTCTGCATATATTTACTGGAGGTAATTATATGTAATGACATTTGTTTTCTTCCCATGATTATATGTTTGTTAAATATAAATCATTATGAGTAAATGGTTTGAATGGTGGAAAATGAGTTCCTTATATTTGGTTTTCACCTTATCCTACATACCCTCTCCTTGTCTGTTTCTCATTTACATCTAGAAAATCTCAACTGAGATCAGCTTAGCAGTTTGTAAGTGTCTTATCCTTTTAATGGCTTATTTTTTTATTGGTTATAAATAACTTCTATTTCATTTTTTATTTAACTCAATTTATATGAAATTTTCAAGCTGAAATGCAATAGTGTGCTTCACGACAGGTGTGTTATCTCCCTGTTTATATGAAATTTTTTATTAGCCGAAATACATTTTCAGTATGGTCTGCATTCTTCTTTCGAAAACAATTTTCTCCATTACTATCTTCTTAGAGCATCTCAACATTCTATGATACCCCACTTCAGCATTCATCACACACATGACATCAAACAACAAGATTTACAATTGTTTTTTTTTGTATTAATCCACTATATTTACTAATCCTGGGTGTAACTAGGATGACATGTCTTCTCCATAACTCAATTGTATGCTTCACATTTTGTAAGACGCATTTCCAAACATCTATCCTATACACAGTAGACAAGAAAAAAAATGCAGATTCCATTAGATTTTTCACAGGTTGTTTTCCTATTGATATTCATATGTCTGTATGTACTTTTATTTTCTGCTGCTCTGAAAATAATGTCTCATATACTTAGATGATTTTTGTTACTATATTTGTAAATGAATTCCAACAACTTCTCCCTTGATGATGTTGATAATTGGTTATTTCAGATTAGATGTTCTATGATTGATCGCACCCACCTGGGTTCTATTCGCTGGATGTTGATCATCATTGGTTATTCTACCATAGATGTTTCATTTATCTATTTGTCCCGAAATAGTTATTTTTCGTTTGATTAAGCATGTGTTTTAATTTTTTATGGTGAATTCATTATAATAGAATATAGTTTTTGATTTGGTTTTTCATTTCAGTTGACAATATCATTGTATTTTTTATAAATAGTTGCAATGATACTTGTTTTTATATTTATGATGTTCTTCTTTATAGACAAGAGAACATGTGTTCTATTGCAGTTCATTAAGTTCATATACAAAACATATATTATGTTTTGATTCTTATTGTTTCAAAATGAAAATTACTTTTAATTTTTATTTAGTAGTAAACATTATTTGTTAATGGTATTTTTTACATCTTAATTGGTTGATTTTAAACTGAAGATTCTATTTTTATTTATGATTAATAGTCAAATTATTATAAATCATCATTTGACCTCTTTAACATCATTAACTATTGTAAATAATTATTTTAATTTGATTTTATAAAGTTAAATTAACTATATCCTCTTAGATTAATACATATTTGGAATGGTTTCCTATCATAATCTAATATATATAATTTTGAAGTAGAACATAAAGGTAATGTAATAAATTAGGTTTTTAAGGATCTGCATGACATCTTTGAAAACATTTAATACTAGAACTATGTTTTTCATTCTTATTATATACAACTAAATTAACTACATATTGGGTAAATAAATATTTGGATTGAAATCCATTGATATATTGAACTTTTTCCATTTTGATGATCAACATAAGGGTAAGGTTATATACTTCATTTCTAAGGCTCCATAAACAAATTTCATCCCCACAAGCTACTATTATATCTACATTGATTGTCTATTTGAAGTATATCTTCATTACACCTAAGTCGCCGAGTTATAGAGGATCTCTTCTGCACCTAAGGTAGGTTCACTTTGCTTCACTGGTTTCAAAATAATATTTACATTGGTTTTCTATTTCTCATTATTGATTGACAACTTATATTTAGAGGAAAAAGCACGTAATGCTTTTCACAAAGCGTTAATTTATTTTTCATTTTGGTGAATTTGGATATGTAGTTCTATGTTTATGGAAATGTTTTAAGATCATATATGAATGAATATTTGATTGTGTTTGGTGTCATGATTCAATAATTTTATTTTAATTTTGGCTATTTAGGTATGGCCTACCAGAGAAATTTTCTTGCCTGATGTTCTGTTTCACCATGTATTTGTTTTCCCATATTCACATAAATGTTTTGTTCTATAGACTTCATTTGATTTTCAAGTTCATGTTTGACCTTCGTATAATCAAAGTATCTCTAGGTTTCTTTATAGATTAATTATTTGTTTTTCATTTTTGTTTTTTGGCTCTGTAACTCTTTCTTAATGAAAATGTTATTTGTATTTGGGTTTCAGGTATGAGATTCCAGAGATCATAGCTTGCCCTAAGGTATGTTTCACTAACTTTTTAGTTTCCCCACAATCACATATATGTTATGTTGGGTGTCCTAGGTGTTTCTTAGGTGGATGTAGACATAATTTTCAGTTTCAGGTTTAACCTTCAAAAAATCAAAGCATATCCAGGTTTCTTTATCAGGACACAGTAGGTAATGTCATAATGAGTTGTTGCTGTTATAGAACTCACAATTTTTTTTATAAACCCTCAGGTTCAAATATTTTTGTTATGCTTCCTTTCAAATTATATATTTAATTTTGACATTCATAATGTCATGATAGCTCCACTTTGATTATGAATGATATCAATTATGTCATTTTTTATAGAAGAGTCTCTATAACAAGACACCGTTGAAGACACGAGTTAGTATACTTAGTTTACATTTACTATTTTATTTCCCCATTTAACCATATGATCTGGATATATTTTAGATGATTATAAAACATTTTTTTCTTCTATATTTCGTCAACCATATTGTCAATTTGATAAAGGGGACCAATACCTTTTTGGTGATGTACAGGTAATCCTTTTTGGTATTTTTGTAGGTTTCATCTTTTCAGTATTTTTTTATTGTTTTTAAGTTGTGTCTTATGATTTTATGTTTTGTTCCCTTTTTTATGTTAGACTCTGTCCAAATTGCTTGCAGTTTATTTGTTTCTCTATTCACTTTCACTGTATTTAATTCTCTTAGTATATTCATTGTTAAATTTAATTTTCTGTACTACATAGGTGTATCCATATTTATATGTCTTCTAAAAGATCATTTTCATAGGATATACAGCTTTCAATGTGTTTTCAAAAATAGCATAGATCCAATCTTTCCATAATTTGGTTATAGTGTTGAATGTATTTTGCTTATTCAAAGTTATATGACCTTAATCGATGTGTGCGCGTCTTCATTTTATTCCTTGCAGTGATGGATTATATGAAGCATAATAGCTTAGACAGATACTGATTTTCATACTTATTCAATGTGGTCAGTAACTAATACTCTAATGTGTTTTTGAGGACCAATTTTGAGTTTGACATAGGTGGATGCAGTTATGATCCTTTCAGTTATGATGTTTCTGTTACTAATCATCCAGGCATTTTGTTATCAACATCAAATTTGTGTCGAATCTGAATACAGGTGACCAACGTTGTTCATCAGCACTGCTTGAACTCTAATGGGGTGATGAATTTCATATTGTAGTTGACATGTTTCACTTCATAACTAAAATTCTATTTTCATGTATTGTAATTCACAGTCTTTGCATTATATTTTTTAAGTAATGGATCATTTTCAACTGAATCAATTTGAAGAAGATTTCATTTTGAAGTATATTTCATATTGAAATAGACTTTATTAGGTTGGACACTCAACAGGTTTCAATGTACACTATAACTTTTATGGAGCAGATTTCAGATTCAAGGTTTCTGAAGCAGGATTTTAAAGCAGATTACATATTGAATATTTTCGTAAACTCTTCATTTTATTAAGCGGGTCCTTCAAACCAATGTTTATGTTTCAGTAATTCTGAATGACATTTTTCAGGTTTATTCACCCATAGTTAATTTATCACATTTTTCTAATAACTAAATTATTCTTCATAATGATTATTACATTCATCACATAATTGTTTTTGTTCTATGTTTGACTTATATTGCAGACATTGTTTGTGGATGGCAGGGAAACTACATTCTTCATAATGATCATTATTCTTCATAATTATTATTACATTCATCAAGTATGGAGTTCAAGCAATGAAATGGACATTGTTGTGCCTCATGAACATAGACTTGAAAAGAATCTTGATGTTATAGAGGAGCATCATAAATCAGCCACATTGGAGGCCACTCATGTGTCATGTATTCATGCGACTGTAGGTAAATGCTCAAAAATGAAAAAAAACAGTATATATTACACTTAATGTAATCTATTTTTAAAAATTATTTGCATCTGTTCTATTTCTAAAAAAACACTAGCACATAAATTCTAGAAGAAAACCACTTAAATAGGCAGTAGTCAATCACTTCTTTAAGAAATCTACAAATCTATTTATAGAAGCACTAATCATGAGTGATAAATAATGGATCCATTTGACATCACTTACTGATAATTTATTTATATCATCACTTCTGATAATCAATTGAAAAAAAACATAAAAAGGTGTCTTCAAATAGGGACTAAGAAGATTTCATTACGAGATGTCTAACAGAGGCAACTGTTTGGCCACACTCGATAAAAACTTCTTATATCTCTTGACACATGTGATAAGAAGATTGAATTAATAAGTGTTGTTTATTTTGTTTCTGAAAAAAAACTTTACAAAGTATGGCCATGGAAGGATTTTTCCATTCTTGATATTCATGCTAAAGAATTGTGTTGTTTTTCATGTTGTTATTGTAGGAGCCTTTTAATGCAGTTTTAAATCTGTGTGAATAAGGATAGATCATACATTATAATTTTTTCGTCTATAGATATGATTTGAAACATCATTCCTCTCAACACTTGTCTTTCTAGGAGGCACTACGGCACTGGAACTAAAATTTCCCACCCCAGCGAAGAATGAAACTACTCAAAAAAAAGATAGATAAAATGTTTATTTGATGAAGTTTTCATGATTCTTAAAAAGTTTGTGACCATAACCTCTTATTGTAGCCTCTTATATATATCGAATGCTGCTAATTTTGGCTTTCTTATTTTATGGTTTAAATTTATGCATTAATATTAGACTGGGAGGATGGTATTCTCATATTGGACATGTTTGTTACACAAAATTATTTGGAATGAACTGTTATAGAAAGGAATGGTTAATATTTGTATTCAAACACCACTCATGAAGCCTGGAAAGCTTTTCAAATCCCTATGGTCCCATGTGGTTTTTCATGCCTTTGCTTCCTTGTGAGTTTTAATCATCCTCGCATATCAGTTATATGTGTGTTTTTCCAAACATTAACATTTCAGATGCCTCATTAGATATTAGATCTCTCTTCCACAATTAGCAATCAAAGGCTGCCGTATAGTTAAATATGGAGGAAACTGCACAGCATCAGAGATTATCTCTGTTTTCCAAAATGAGAGTGTGGTGGGCCTTCCAGTTTCCTCCAAACAAATATTTAAACAAGACATTCTTTATAAATATGTTTTATTTCTCAGTTTTCAAGTTTTTAATGAGTTTATATATCCCATTTCCTCCCACGTTCAAATAGTTCCTTGATGTGATATAAAATATCATTACTATTGTAATGTATTCCCTCTTTCCATGATAAAAAATGAAATTTCACTATGAACTTCTCAACCCAATATACAATAAAAAATAATTCATACTGTAACTGTTGTATGTTCCTATGATGTTTATTCATATCCCTCCCCTTTAATTATTTAATTTCTGTGCCAACTATAATTATTATTGACAATATAATTTTAATCAACCATTTTAATCATTTTTTGAATCTTGTACTTCAATTATTCCAAATATAATTTTTTCAAGCTTAGTGAATTCACTAAATTATTCGTACGTTATAATGTCCCAAAAACAATTCAACCTCCATTCTATAATTATGTATCACTCTCTTTTTCCAACGATTTTAATGGTTTATCCATATTATATTCAATTATATTTCAATATTATATACAACTTATTTGAGATTAAAAATATATTTAATTTTCTTCAAACTTTTATGAATGTTTCTCTTATTAAAATATAGCTATTGATCCATATGACCGTGCGTACGCACGGGCGAGTACTAGTTTGTATTAAAACGAGCATACGAAATGTCAATAGTTTAACCATAAGAAATGAATGGTATAAAAATAGCACATCCACAGTCAAACATATCACAAAAACTTCAATACAATATGGATGTTTTGTATCATAAAAAATCAACTTCAAATAAACTTAAATTTCATAAAAAATGTGGACATAGATGAAATCAAAACCTTTTTTTAGAGAGACATATATCATTATATTTTGAAATAATTTCAGAGTCACATAAAGAAAATATTTATTTTGAAATTATTATTTTAAGATTGTAAGGGAATCTTTGATGATATTATAATGGCAGAAAGTATCGACACCCACCGTATAAGTTAAAAAAATAATCTTACCTTACTTTTGTCAAAATGGTTAAAAAAGACAGAGTTTGGAAAATGACGGAAAGAATCATTTATAAACATCTTATAAAAGTCAAACAAGGGTATAAATTACTTTAACCCATATTCTGTAAAATAGTAAAAAAAAACTTAAATTCATTTTTAAGAAACATGGATGTGGATGATAAAGATTTCCCAGTGAATATTTACGTATAAACAACCGCGAATAATGAAAAGATTGTGAAATTACCCTTACCTTGAACTTTTCCTTGGTTGATGGAAAGTTAACCTCATATATAATGGTGAAATAATTGTTATTAAATTATACAATAATCGTATAAATTAATATAATATCATATATGATCTTTTAACATTGCTTTGTTAATAATATCTTAGTATTATCATCGTTTCAGGTGTTAACTTAATCATTTTCTTTTACATGTTTTGTTAAATAAGCCATGTTTGTTAAGGATATTTTGTATCATATTCATATACAGAAATATATAAAGTCCTTAAAAATTATTTTTAATCATCAAATGAGAATTATACTAGAATGGATACGATGGGGAATGAATCTCATCACGTTCGTGGAGACGGTAGTCTGTACGTACGCACGAGCAACACTATCATTCTTTTGATATTAAAATAATATATGATTGGATGGTATACCATATATAAAGAATCGTTATCATGTTATATTTATTATTTAAATTAATTACACATCATTATTATACCCATCCAAATAATAATGTTTTGATTAATAATTACACCACAACGTGGAGACGGTAAGCCGTACGTACGCACATATAGTGACATGTCATTCGTAGGATGGATAGAATAATGAATATGGTTGTACCATATTTATAATAAAATCTCATTATATAGATTATACTGAAGTTATTATTTTATAATGGTAATAATAAAGAATGTAGAAGTTGAAGATGAAATGAACATGAAAAAGGGTTGTGAAAACATTACCTCTTCTTCTGGTTCTTCCTTTTGATTTTATCAAAAGGGCTCTTTATGATGGCTTTCTGATCAAACTATGGCCACTATGTTGAATTGAGAGATGTTTAGAGAGTATTTGGGAAGGGTTTGGCTGATCCAAAAGGATTTGAAGGTGTGGAAAATTGGTTATAAGTGGTTTCCTTTTAAAAGGGGGAGGAGCGGCACCATAGGAAAATCTAGAAATATTATTTTATAACAAATTGATTTTCTGTTTTAATGGCTCCAAAGTGTATTATTTTAAGGTTAAAGTTGGTATGGGTCTAAAAACACTCAAAAAATAGAAATTTGATAGGTTTGGGTCATAATATTAACCTTATATTTTAGTTTTGACTCTTAGTTAATTAGTTTTACACTTCCCACGTCACTTTGTATTTTTATATTATATAGTTAATAAACATACTATATTCCTACAAGATACCCTTAATTGGTCCATTAATTATCAACCTATCATGATATAAGTCTCTTGTATGAACCGTAGATTTTTAGGAATTGAATATCTATTAATAATATAATATTTGTTTTTATAACATTTCTATGTCAATTTTGACACTTTTGAGTATTTTGTTTTTGATATATTCATAACAGCATTATTACTTCGAAAAAAATTTATATAAATTATCCTAATATGTCATATTAACCTATAAAATTATTTTAATTTTTAAAAATCTCAAATTACATTTATTTGGGTATTTATAATATCAATTATTTTAATATTTCACTAATAAGGTAATTACTGGATCATCATTTTATCAAAAATAAATTAAATTATTTAATGTCTAAATTATTTAAATAAAATACCATAATGTAGTAAATATTTTTAGATTTCTAATGAATATTTTTAGTGAAAAATATAACCTATATAACCCTATGTAAAAATTGATTTTCTAAAATATATATGCTTATGTAATTTTTGTATTTACTTTAACTTAATTAATATAAAGTGTCATTTTCAATTACAAGTGGATCCATGGGGTCCGAAAATCGACCCAAAGATTTCCATGGTAAAAAATGTATCAACCAATAGGGTTAAGACACGTTTTAGGGTAATTTATTATTATTATAATATTATTTGTTTACCCTTATTTACCGGAATAACCTTTTAACCATGGTAAATAAAATATTTACCGAAGTAATTATTCAAAATGTCTAAAAATAAAAGTTATCTATTTACAAAATTTCTACATCCCGATTTCATATATGGAGTCCATTTCTCCAAAATCAAAACCCATAAGTGACAGAAATTAATTTAAAATTAATTCCCGCTGTCAAAACAAAAAGCTTGTTTTTTAGAGATAATAAATTTCAAAAGATTGACACTTTTTTATGTCCATCATAAATGTGAAATTATGTCCAATTACAAAAATTTTATTAAATGGTAAAAATATATATTCAATATACTTTAAAACCAATCAAATTCATAATTTATCATTATTAATTATTTCGATTAAAAATGTTGTTTTTAATAAAAATATAGTAATTTTCACTATTCATCAAAATATAAAAGTTATCCAAAAAGTCACAAATTTTAATCCTAGGATAATTTAAATATTATGAATCCAAAAATGAAGTCCATTTTTAATAATAAAATGTATAAAATTTTAAAAAGTGGGTATTACCATTCATAACGGCTACTTTGATTTGTTGTGGTGTGTGTTAGAACTCGAAGTTGCGTACAACACATGCTACTATATTAATCAAAGAGAAGCATACCATGGAAGCATGGGGTGTTACATTTTATTACACATAACCAACATAAAGGTCACTAGAGATTCACATTAAATACAATTAATTATTCTAGTTTGGCGAAATGATGATTTGGGATGAAATCATTGGTTTTTTAAATGTATCGATTTCATGTTGGTAGTCATCAATGAATTAAAAAAAATTGATTTTATAAATTGATGTCTTAAATGAAGAGAAACATTATAAAAATTGGCCACAAATCATTTTTAAAAGGGACATGGGCTAGAAAACATGAGATACACATTACTGTTGATGGTTTTGAATGATCCTTGATGAAATTGATTTTGGCTAGATCATAATTATTCAATTCCATGGAGATTTTACGAAAGATGAATATCACTCTTTACACCATGAACATTCATTTATCTCAATTTAGGTCTAGGTACTTCTCTTCAATGCTTTACAAGACCAATTAGAATATTCTTATATAGACTTCAAATGGTCTTCCATAGAAAAATATGTCATCCATAATGAACTCTATAAACTCATTATCCATTTTATTAAAATAGGATTCAATCATTTTTAACCATTGTTAGAGAATTTCACATTCCGAATGGCATTTTACCGTATGAAAACAATACCAAATGGACAGGTGAATTTTGTCTTTTGATAATCATCAGTACCAATTTAAATTTGGTTGTATCATGAATAACCATCTAGGAAACAATATAATTCACTTTCTGAAATACATTCCATCATATGATCAATAATGGAAATATAAAATTATCATTTTTAGGGGCTACATGTAGGAATATTTAATCTATATAGACTCTTTATGTAGTGATTGTGCGTGTTGGCATCAATCTGGTTTCATCAGTTCCCTAAAATGTGAGCCCTCCATTATTAGTTGAAACTTTAAGTAGGCTTACCCAATCACTATCACGTATGGTTATGAATATCCTAGGATCCAAGATATTTTGAACTTCCTTTTTGATGACTTACTTCATCAGTGTTGGGAGACGCCTTTGAGATTGTCATTTTGGCTTTTCATCTTCATCGAGTATGATCTTGTGAGTTCATTCAGTGGGATTGATCACTTTATCATCTACCACTAAACATGAAATTGATTTCTTTTTTATCCTCCCAAATCCATGGTATTTATCTTCTGATACCTAATATAGTTCAAAAGAGATAATAATTTTCATTGAGGATGACACTCCATTATATTATTACATCTGATTATTGGGTAGATGTTTGAGTACTAGCTATTGTGATATAATGATAAATTGGATAAATGGTGGAATGGTATTCCTCGTAAGATGTTCAATGATTCTTACATCATTAAAATTATACTCTTCCTGCATCTCTAAGAGTTAATCATCACTTTATTATTTTATGGCCATGTACTCATCTTGTATTTGGATGAGAGGGATAGTGTCACAATCCACAAAATGCTATGATTTTTGGATAACATTATGTAAGTTGAGCACTACATGTTCTTCTGCAACTCATAAGAGAAGACATACTTGATTCACATATATCATATACTTTCTTGTGGATAGGAATGACCTTCCCTTAATGATGGTTACACCACATTCTTCTTCCTTGTCCAAAACATGAAATTCGAAAATAATGAATCATTTTTCAAAATTAACAAAAACATCATTGAGAATATACCCTTAGAGTACTTCACTATTCAGTCATTTAGCTGTAGTTATAATATATTTGTTTTCTGTAATTATATTCATAGTTTCTGGAAGACAGTTAAGTGAATCAAATAAATGATGACCCAAAGATCACATAGGGGTCTTCCCAATTTTCATTCTCCTATGGAATAGGAAATTTAAATACTTCCGTGATCTCTCATTTTTTATTTGAAATTTTACTGCACAATAGTAGATCATTCTTCATTTAAAGAGATTACCCCAATATCTTCTATTTTATTTTTAAAATATCAAATCCTTAAAAAAATAAACTCACATTAGGGAAATGGATTATACAAATGTTTTTTTGATGTGTAGTTTTTTGAACATCTCATGGAACATAATATATTTTCCCTCTTATTTACACATTCATTCTCTCTACAAGAAGGGAAGAGGTGGATTGTATGGAAGTGGGGAAACATAAATGTGTTTATTTCGATATTCATGAGTTTTGTTCTTCTCGTTTTGTATATATTTTTGAGATTGGAAAGATACAGTCTTATCGACCTCTTCATCTTATATTGATTGCTTCAATGGAAATTCCTATTAACATTCAAATTTACCGCTGGGTTCTTGAAAGTCCAAATCATTCCGGCCTTTCAAAAATGCCACCTTGGATTCCTCTATGGGGTATGTCTATGTGTTACCAGGTAGGGAACCTAGTAATCTATTAGTCATGGTCTTCGAGATTAGACCCATTTGTATCCCAAGATTCTTTAAAGCTGCTCTTGGATTTTCTATTTTTATCTGTTACATTTTCATCAGCTGATATTATTTTTTGAAGAAAGTGTACAAAATATACTATATGTTTTTTTAGGAGGAGGATGAGGTTATAGAAGTCATTTTGGGGTGGGTATGAATGGATGATGAGGTATTTGTTGTATGGGATATTGTTGCATTTGTTGATGAGGTTTTGGAATGTAAAGACCCGTAAAATTCACGGAAATTTTTTTCTTAATTTTCTTTAGAATTTTACAAGAGCGCGGTTTCTGACGGCACCTGATTCCGAGGCCCGGAGTGCCCGAAGTCAATTTCCGAAGTTTGGCTCGGGTACGTTCAGTGAACGAACGAGCGGGAATTCCTAACTTTTGATCCGGTGCTCGGAATTGAAATCCGAGGGCACCGATGAACTCGCAGCGCCAATATTCGCTTAAAGAGACCTTTTCGGAAGTTGCGTTTGTTGCGGGTTGAAAGTTAGTTTTTGGGTTTTTAGTTTAAGTTAAATAAAATTTTGTGAAGAACAAATTTTATTTTAACTTGTTAAATCCTACCAAAGGGAGTTGGAAGTGGGACCCACATCCACTTAACCTCCCTTGGGAGGATTAAATGTGGTGGGGCCCACACAAAGCTCCCAACCTTTCATCTTCTCCCAACTCCCCTAACCCCTCCTTAATGACTTGAGTTATTTATTTTGGAGTTACTCTTTTTGAAATTCAAACCTTTGAATTTCTTTTGTTAGGTTTGTAAATAAAATAAGCTCTTGTTTTATTTTGTTGGGTTAGAACACTTTGGCCATCTTGAGAGCTTTTGGGAGTCTTTCTTCTTCTTCTTCAACTCTGACGAAGAACTCGAAGAATGCTCAACTTGACGAAGAACACTCAAGTTCCGACGAAGAACGCCGCTCCGCTCTTCTTCATCTTCTGTGTCAACGAGAGGGAACACCGCTTCCTCCTCGGATTCCCTTCGTTGACATAAGAAGTTTCGCCAACGACGTATCACATCGGACGCATCTCTTCGTCAACGGATTTGACGAAAGACGACCGCGACGCCCGACCTCCGTGACATTGTCTTCCGCGGACGTTGACGAATCCTCGAACCTATACCCAAGGTAGGGGTTGTTGATTATTGTTTAATTATTTTATTCTTGATCGTGGATCTCGCATGTCTAACGTGAGGCTTTTGAATTTTTTTTTAAGTTGTGTTTTAACATGAGGGGGCCGAACCCCCCCTACTTCGTTCTTGGTGTTTAAATTTGTGGATGAATCAAGGTGGCGTGGTGCCGTCGCACCACGCGGATATTCGCCCAATCTTGATACGCGATGCCGTCGCGCGCGCACCATGGAAGAAACATCAAGAACGTGACGTCGTCGCGCCGCGTTGAAAGAAATCAAGGTGCGGCGGAGGGGCGCGGTGTCGTCGCACCGCGCCGGATGACGAACACCGCGGCTGGTTCTGGGCCGCAGCGATTTGAGAAGACCGGCGGCCGGGCCACCGGCGTCGGAAGCCGAAGAGGGGACCGGATTTTCCGGTCCCGTTGGAGAAAACCGGCCGGCCAGTTGGCCGGCCGGATGGTATTTTTTTCCGGGGGAAATTAATCCCCCGGCCAGCAATCAAAACCCCCCTCTTAATGAGGGGGGCGTTTTCCTTGAGGGGGGCAGGAGGCCCCCCGTTTCCTACCAATCAAGCCCCCCACGTGGGGGGGGGGGCGGTTTTGCAAGAAGGGGCGCGGCATATAGCCACGCCGTCATCCCAATCAGCGGGGGAAAATAATTCCCCCCGCGCTGCCTCCGTGCGGCGCCAGGCCGCCGTGCCGCCGCGCCGCCGGCCGGCCGGCCGGCCGGGCCGGGTCGGACCCGGGTCGGGTCGACCCAGGGGGGGTCGGGCCGGGTCGACCCGGACCCGGACCCCCCGTTTCAGATCAGATTCGGTCTTTTGGCCATAACATGAGCCATGGACCTCCGATCGACGAACCGTCTGCGGAAACGCGATCCTTGGATCGAGACGGTCGTTTCGGTATATCGCACTCAAGGTTTCAAATTACTTTGTGTTCGGCCGGGATGGTTCGTTCACGAAACCAACCGGGCCTTCGGAGCGGAAACGCTCATATCTTGAGCTACGGACGTTCGATTGACGTGCCGTCAGCTGTGTTGTGTTCCTCTCAGTGAGACGGATCTTTTGGCATACTCCGCCCGAGGTTTGGACGCAGGTGGAGTTCGGTCGGGTTGGTTTTGCCTTAAAAACCAACCGGGCCCCGGGGACGAAAATGCCAATAACTCTCAGACCGGGCGTCCGATCGACGCGCCGTCTGTTGCGTTGAGTTCCTGTTGACGATACGGAACTTTTGGATACATCAACTCTGGACTTTGTGACAGTTGATGTATCAGCCTCTCAGCTCGTGGAGCGGACCCTCCGAACGAGCTTGCTGTGTGCGGGAACCCTAGTGCTGGCTGCGACTGCTACTACTGCTACTACTGCTACTGTGACTGCGACGACGACGGTACAGAGATCCTGTGTGGATTCGACGACGACGACTACAACACTCAGCGATCCTACGTGGGTCAGTGCTACAGGTCCTGTGTGGGCCCGATCCTGTGTGGGTCTTTGCGGGGGTTAGTTACCTATCGATCCTTCGTGGGTCCGACGACTTAGATGGATCTGAGATCATCTTTATCGACTTTGAAAAAGTATACCTATGTGAGCTGAATCTGTTGCTTTCTTGTGTGGATTGTGTTGTGCAATCCTGTGTGGATTACGTTTTGCTTTCCTGTGTGGAATACGTTTACTTTCCTGTGTGGACTGAGTTGTACTTGGGCTCGGAGGTTGGAGCGTATTTGAAATTGATGACTTAGGTATATGTATGGGCATATACCTAAGCAGTGTCGGTTATTACTTCGTGATTGTTCCTTTCTTCGTGGTTTATCCTTTGTGGATTTGAGAGACCTTCAGGGGTCTCGGGGTCCCTACTGAGTAGCTTATACTCACCCCTGCACGGGATTTGCCCGCACTACGTTGTGTTGGTTGCAGACGACGGACAGCGTTGACCTTAGCTGAGGCTTGCAGAGCGGGACGGTACCCGGAGGTGGACCACTGGGCGAGACGTGCTCGGAGCGGACGGCGGGACCCGTGGAGCAGAGGAGCTATCTGTACCCACCCTTCAGGTGGGATTTCCAGTGGACAGCTCGGTGTAGCGGCTTTTACTTTTCAATTGCTGTTTTCCCTTTCGAGTTGTACTTTACTTTCAGTTTGGGTTTGTATACTGGCCCTTTTACTTTTCCGCACTTTCAGTTGTACTCTGCTTTTGTTTAGTGTTTACTTTCCGCTTGCTTACTCTGTTGTGTTTGTTTACTTTACAAAGGCAATGCCTTCCCTTTTTATCGGGATTTACGCCTTTGTGCTAGTCGCCAGCCCCTGGCCTATGGAAGGCGGGCTTGGGGTAGTCACGGCACGGACCCCGAGGGCGGGTCGTGACAAATTGGTATCAGAGGAGTTCGGTTCTACCGTGAACTCTGATATTTTCTATGTGAAGCAATAATGTTTAGCGTATTGAGTGTGGTTATCAGTCCAGGGAGTCCAGTGTTGGTGCGGCGGCCGACGTATCCGTACACCAGGACCCTGACTTCTGATTTCCGACTTAATGCACGAAAACATTGATTGCGTGTGTGTTTCAAAGTTTTCTTTGTGATTACTTATATCAGCTCACCAGGTATACTGTTCTGACCGTGGCGCACCTGTTTCCCTTTTCAGGATGGCCCCACGATGGCAGCCAGCTAGGGTTCCGAGAGTCGTGCGTGACGACAGCCCACCGAGCGACGAGGCCTCGGTGCAGGGCCCTTTGTCAGCAGTGGCACCGGCGGTAGCTCTACCCGCCGAGCCCCCGATGCTTCCAGCAGCAGCCGCTGACGATGCACGTCGCCTCAGCGCACTGCATGAGTTTCAGCGCCAGCGACCGCCCAGGTTTCGTGGGGAGACGGATCCCCATGCAGCAGAGGACTGGCTGGAGGCAGTGGTTCGAGTGTTTAGGCTAGTGAGGACACCAGCAGACCTCATGGTGATCCTCGCTGCGAGCCTACTACACGCAGCAGCAGGACGATGGTGGATCCTGATGCTCCAGGTGCATGATGAGGCATCTCTACTTTGGACGGACTTTGAGAGCCTCTTCCGCTCGGAGTTCGTCCCAGCCACCCTTCATGTGGTGCGTATCCAGGAGCTTCTACAGCTGCGGCAGGGCAGCATGACGGTCGCTCAGTACTCGGCGAGATTTACCGATCTCTCGCGCTACTCGACCGACATGGTACGAGACCCATTCTTCCGGGCCCGGACCTTCGAGCAGGGTTTGAGACACGAGATCAGGGCATCACTGATCTCCCTCAGCATACCGACTCAGACAGGAGTACTGGAGCGGGCCCTTCTGATCGAGAGCTTCCTTGCTGAGTCTACACCAGCACAGAGACCCACCGCAGGGCGGCACGTGGCAGATTCATCTGCAGCAGGCAGTCGACGGATGACTCAGGGGTCCAGACAGACCAGGCCTTCGGGCAGACGACCTCAGGACACTAGCTCAGTAGTGCGGGGCACACAGCGCGGAGCCAGTCTTTCGAGAGGCAGACAGTGCTACTTGTGCGGCGGGCAGGGCCACATGGCTCGTGACTGCCCGACCCGCCGTGCCGAGGAGCAGCAGACGGTTGAGGGACCACCGAGGCAGAGGCAGAGGGTCGACCGTGGCGGTCCGCAGGGAGGAGGCGGACGAGGCAGAGGAGCTGGACGAGCAGCCGGTGGTGGGCGACGCTTTGAGGCTCTGCCACCACCACCACCAGGAGGTCCACCCCGACCACAGGGAGCTGGCGGGCAGAGACAGGCACAGCTCCAATCAGCAGAGGCCTACGACCACGGCGCACCCGAAATGATTCGAGGTACTATCTGTGTCTATTCCACCCTTGCTGCAGTTCTTATAGACACAGGAGCGAGTCACTCCTTCATAGCCGCTGCCCTTGTTCGGTGCTCGGAGATTCCGACAGAGCCGTTGGCTCGATCCTTACGGCTAGAGACTCCTACGGGAGCAGACTCGACGATTACGCACTGGTGCCGGCAGTATGAGCTTACTCTAGGAGGCGAGAGCTTCGGCTGGGATCTTCTTGTAGCAGCGTCGAGGCCTTACGATGTCATCTTGGGCATGGATTGGCTATCTACGGTCCATGCACAGATTGACTGTTTTAGGTGCAAGGTGCGATGTGTACGCACCGATGGGAGTAGGTTCACCTTCACCGGCGAGAAGGGAGCCTTAGCAGCACAGGATGGACTTCCGCGGAGGAGAGGACATCCCATCACTCATCAGTTGGCTAGCCTTATCCTTGGAGCAGTTGACGTGCGGAGTCCCGGTTTTCATGCAGTGGTGGATCAGTTTGCGGACGTTTTTCCCGACGACGTTCCAGGGCTACCTCCTCGCAGAGAGGTAGACTTTTATATTGACTTGTACCCCGGGACAACCCCGATATCCACTCCAGCATATCGGATGGCCCCCGCCGAGCTTCGAGAGCTACGGGTACAGTTGGAGGACTTGCAGGGCAAGGGGTTCATCCGACCCAGTGTTTCACCCTGGGCTTCCCCGATATTGTTCGCCAAGAAGGCGGACGGGATCCTGCGACTCTGTGTTGAATATCGTCGCCTGAACCAGGTGACAGTGAGGAACAAGTATCCGCTACCGAGGATTGATGACCTCTTTGATCAGCTCAAGGGAGCACGGTGGTTCTCGAAGATAGACCTCAGGTCAGGCTATCATCAGCTCAGAGTCAGAGACGAGGATGTGCATAAGACAGCCTTTAGATGTCGGTATGGCCACTATGAGTTCTTGGTTATGCCTTTCGGTGTAACCAATGCTCCAGCAGTGTTCATGGCTCTCATGAACAGGATCTTTCAGCCATACCTCGATCGGTTTGTCGTGGTCTTCATCGACGACATTCTGATTTACTCTACGACAGAGGAGGAGCACGCATATCACTTGCGAGTTGTTCTTGACACACTCCGAGAGCACCAGCTTTATGGTAAGCTCTCGAAGTGCCAGTTCTGGATACGTGAGGTCCACTTCTTGGGACACGTTATCTCTGAGGCGGGAGTTGCAGTGGATCCCGTGAAGATTGAGGCTGTGTTAGCATGGGAGCCACCCAGGAGCGTGACTGAGGTTCAGAGTTTCTTGGGACTAGCTGGATACTATCGGAGATTCGTGCCAGATTTCTCTAGAGTTGAGGCATCACTCACAGCTTGGATGAAGAAGGGGAAACCCTTCGTGTGGTCAGACAGATGACAGCAGAGCTTCCAGGAGCTGAGACAGAGATTGACTAGCGCACCTATCTTGAGGTTGCCAGAGGAGGGAGTACGGTACGTAGTCTACTGCGATGCATCAGGGACCGGACTCGGATGTGTTCTGATGCAGGAGCGGGCAGTGATCGCCTATGGATCACGTCAGTTGAGGCCGCATGAGCAGAACTATGCTACCCATGACCTGGAGTTAGCAGCAGTGGTCTTCGCTCTGAAGACATGGCGACACTATCTGATGGGCGAGCGCTTTACAGTCTTTTCTGATCATCAGAGTCTCAGGTATATCTTCTCGCAGAAGGACCTGAACCTGAGACAGCGGCGATGGCTCGAGTTCCTCCAGGACTATGAATTTGAGATAGTCTATACTCCTCGGAAGGGGAACGTAGTAGCTGATGCCCTCAGCAGGAGGACGGGCATTCAGTTACATGAGGAGGCGACGGAGCAGCAAGCCTCTTTGCATATATCCTTCGTGGATAGAGATGGAGCAGCCTTCCTTCAGTCTCTCACAGTCACTCCTCACTACTGCAGCGGGTCAGGGAGGCACAGCGTGAGGACGCTGACTGTGAGACACGGCGTGCACAGATATCCTCGGGACAGGCACCTGATGGTTTCTCCCTTAGAGTAGAGCACGACATCCTTTTCCGAGGACGTACCATGGTACTAGTCGCTTTGCGAGAGGAAGTGCTGAGAGAGTTTCACACTTCTCCTTTAGCGGTACATCCTGGAGTGGCGAAGATGTACCAGGACCTCAGACGATAGCACTGGTGGCCGGGCATGAAGAAGGCAGTAGCAGAGTTCGTTTCTCGAAGCATTACCTGCCAGCAGGTGAAGGCAGAGCATCAGGTACCAGTAGGCTTGGTACAGCCCTTGGAGGTTCCGGAGTGGAAGTGGGACGGCATATCTATGGACTTCCTGACTGGACTTCCACGCACTTCCAGAGGTCACGACTCCATCTGGGTGATTGTTGACCGACTCACCAAGTCGGCACACTTCTTACCCATCAGAGAGCAGGGCTCAGTAGAGAGCTTGGGACGTCTCTACGTTCAAGAGATTGTGCGGCTCCACGGCGTGCCATCATCTATAGTCTCCGATCGAGATGCCTTCCTTACTTCCCGGCTTTGGAAGGGGTTACAGGAGGCGTTCGGGATGCAGCTACGTCTGAGCACAGCCTTTCACCCTCAGACGGATGGTCAGACGGAGAGGACCATTCAGACTCTCGAGGACATGCTCTGCGCATGTGTCCTCGACTTTGGTCGTAGCTGGGAGGACCACCTACCCTTGGTGGAGTTTGCGTACAACAACAGCTACCACTCCACCATCGGGATGGCACCGTACGAGGCGTTGTACCACCGACCTTGTAGATCTCCTTTGTGCTGAACAGACCCTGGAGAGTCAGCACTGGTTGGACCGGATATGGTCCAGGCCACGACAGAGAAGGTCCAGGTCATCCAGGAGCGGATGAGGACAGCTCAGAGCCGGCAGAAGTCATATGCTGACAGGAGGCGGAGGCCACTAGAGTTCGAGGATGGTGACCACGTCTTCTTGCGGGTCTCGCCTCGACGTGGTATTCAGAGATTTGGCTGAGGCGACAAGTTATCTCCGCGCTTCATCGGACCCTTCCAGGTCCTCAGCATGGTTGGCGAGGTGGCTTATCGCCTGGCTCTACCACCTCAGTTACACCGGGTGCACGACGTCTTCCATGTATCTCAGCTGAGGAGATACGTGCACGACCCGACGCACATCATTGACCATGGGGAGCTTGACGTTGACGATGGGGAGACTTTTACGGAGGTCCCGGTGGAGATAGAGGATCGACAGGAGCGGGTCCTGCATGGGCGATCGATTCCTCTTGTGCGCATCAGATGGAAGCACGAGAATCTCCAGGAGAGCACATGGGAGCGGGAGGCTCAGATGCGTGCTCAGTACCCTCATTTGTTTCCCTAGTTTTTGGATGTATCTTTACGAGGACGTAAATCCCTGAGGTGGGAGTAATGTAAAGACCCGTAAAATTCAAGGAAATGTTTTTCTTAATTTTCTTTAGAATTTTACAAGAGCGCGGTTTCTGACGGCACCTGATTCCGAGGCCCGGAGTTCCCAGAATCAATTTCCGAAGTTTGGCTCGGGTAAGTTCAGTGAACGAACGAGCGGGAATTCCTAACTTTTGATCCGGTGCTCGGAATTGAAATCCGAGGGCACCGATGAACTCGCAGCGCCGATATTCGCTTAAAGATACCTTTTCGGAAGTTGCGTTTGTTGCGGGTTGAAAGTTAGTTTTTGGGTTTTTAGTTTAAGTTAAATAAAATTTTGTGAAGAACAAATTTTATTTTAACTTGTTAAATCCTACCAAAGGGAGTTGGAAGTGGGACCCACATCCACTTAACCTCCCTTGGGAGGATTAAGTGTGGTGGGGCCCACACGAAGCTCCCAACCTTTCATCTTCTCCCAACTCCCCTAACCCCTCCTTAATGACTTGAGTTATTTATTTTGGAGTTGCTCTTTTTGAAATTCAAACCTTTGAATTTCTTTTGTTAGGTTTGTAAATAAAATAAGCTCTTGTTTTATTTTGTTGGGTTAGAACACTTTGGCCATCTTGAGAGCTTTTGGGAGTCTTTCTTCTTCTTCTTCAACTCTGACGAAGAACTCGAAGAACGCTCAACTTGACGAAGAAAGCTCAAGTTCCGACGAAGAACACCGCTCCGCTATTCTTCGTCTTCCGTGTCAACGAGAGGGAACGCCGCATCCTCCTCGGATTCCCTTCGTCGACATAAGAAGTTTTGCCAACAACGTATCACATCGGATGCATCTCTTCGTCAACGGATTTGACGAACGACGACCGCGACGCCCGACCTCCGCGACGTTGTCTTCTGTGGACGTTGACGAATACTCAAACCTATACCCAAGGTAGGGGTTGTTGATTATTGTTTAATTATTTTATTCTTGATCGTGGATCTCGCATGTCTAACGTGAGGCTTTTGATTTTTTTTAAAGTTGTGTTTTAACGTGAGGGGGCCGGACCGCATGAACACGGCCGAACCCCCCCTCCTTCGTTCTTGGTGTTTAAATTTGTGGATGAATCAAGATGGCGTGGTGCCGTCGCACCACGCAGATATTCGCCCAATCTTGATACGCGATGCCGTCGCGCGCGCACCATGGAAGAAACATCAAGAACGCGACGCCGTCACGCCGCGTTGAAAGAAATCAAGGTGCGGCGGAGGGGAGCGGTGTCGTCGCACCGCGCCGGACGACGAACACCGCGGCCGGTTCCGGGCCGCGGCGATTTGAGAAGACCGGCGGCCGGGCCGCTGGCGTCGGAAGCCGAAGAGGGGACCGGATTTTCCGGTCCCGTTGGAGAAAACCGGCCGGCCAGCTGGCCGGCCGGATGGTATTTTTTTCCGGGGGAAATTAATCCCCCGGCCAACAATCAAAACCCCCCTCTTAATGAGGGGGGCGGTTTCTTTGAGGGGGCAGGAGGCCCCCCGTTTCCTACCAATCAAGCCCCCCACGTGGGGGGGGGGGGGTTTTGCAAAAAGGGGCGCGGCATATAGCCGCGCCGTCATCCCAATCAGCGGGGGAAAATAATTCCCCCCGCGCTGCCTCCGTGCGGCGCCAGGCCGCCGCGGCCGCCGCGCCGACGGCCGGCCGGGCGGGCGGGCGGGGTCGGACCCGGGTCGGGTCGACCCGGGGGGGGGGGGGGGGGTCGGGCCGGGTCGACCCGGACCCGGACCCCCCGTTTCGGATCAGATTCGGTCTTTTGGCCATAACTTGAGCCACGGACCTCCGATCGACGAACCGTCTGCGGCAACGCGATTCTTGGATCGAGACGGTCGTTTCGGTATATCGCACTCAAGGTTTCGAATTACTTTGAGTTCGGCCGGGATGGTTCGTTCACGAAACCAACCGGGCCTTCGAAGCGGAAACGCTCACATCTTGAGCTACGGACGTCCGATTGACGCGCCGTCAGCTGTGTTGTGTTCCTCTTAGTGAGACGGATCTTTTGGCATACTCTGCCCGAGGTTTGACGCAGGTGGAGTTCGGTCGGGTTGGTTTTTCCTTAAAAACCAACCGGGCCCCGGGGACGAAAATGCCAATAACTCTCAGACCGGGCGTCCGATCGACGCGCCGTCTGTTGCGTTGAGTTCCTGTTGACGATACGGAACTTTTGGATACATCAAATCTGGACTTTGTGACAGTTGATGTATCAGCCTCTCAGCTCGTGGAGCGGACCCTCCGAACGAGCTTGCTGTGTGCGGGAACCCTAGTGCTGGCTGCGACTGCTACTACTGCTACTGTGACTGCAACGACGACGGTACATAGATCCTGTGTGGATTCGACGACGACGACTACATCACTCAGCGATCCTACGTGGGTCAGTGCTACAGGTCCTGTGTGGGCCCGATCCTGTGTGGGTCCGATCCTGTGTGGGTCCTTGCGCTCAGCGGTCCTGTGTGAACCAGCGCCTACAGGTCCTGTGTGGGCCCGATCCTGTGTGGGTCTTTGCGGGGGTTACTTACCTATCGATCCTTCATGGGTACGACGACTTAGATGGATCTGAGATCATCTTTATCGTCTTTGAAGAAGTATAGATGTGTGAGCTGAATCTGTTGCTTTCCTGTGTGGATTGTGTTGTGCAATCCTGTGTGGATTACATTTTACTTTCCTGTGTGGAATACGTTTACTTTCCTGTGTGGACTGAGTTGTACTTGGGCTCGGAGGTTGGAGCGTATTTGAAATTGATGACTTAGGTATATGTATGGGCATATACCTAAGCAGTGTCGGTAATTACTTCGTGATTGTTCCTTTCTTCGTGGTTTATCCTTTGTGGATTTGAGATACCTTCAGGGGTCTCGGGGTCCCTACTGAGTAGCTTATACTCACCCCTGCACGGGCTTTGCCCGCACTACGTTGTGTTGGTTGCAGACGACGGACAGCGTTGACCTTAACTGAGGCTTGCAGAGCGGGACGGTACCCGGAGGTGGACCACTGGGGGGGACGTGCTCGGAGCGGACGGCGGGACCCGTGGAGCAGAGGAGCTATCTGTACCCACCCTTCAGGTGGGATTTCCAGTGGACAGCTCGGTGTAGCGGCTTTTACTTTTCAGTTGTTGTTTTCCCTTTCGAGTTGTACTTTACTTTCAGTTTGGGTTTGTATACTGGCCCTTTTACTTTTTCGCACTTTCAGTTGTACTCTGCTTTTGTTTAGTGTTTACTTTCCGCTTGCTTACTCTGTGGTATTTGTTTACTTTACAAAGGAAATGCCTTCCCTTTTTACCTGGGATTTACGCCTTGGTGCTAGTCTCCAGCCCCTGGCCTATGGATGGCGGGCTTGGGGTAGTCACGGCACGGACCCCGAGGGCGGGTCGTGACATGGAATTGGTCTTATCACTTGAAACCCCGGTGGCCCTTGACATTGAAATTATGGATCACCACTTCACTATTGAAAATATCCTGGACTATTATTTAATTGATGTAGATCATTCCACTGCTGTTAATATTATTGCTGTAGTTGAATCCATTGTTTTTTATTGTAATTATTATAAATAAAATTGTATTGATTATCAAATAATTCCTTGAAATCATCATATTGATGTGGGTCACCAGACATTTCAATGGATTATATCTCTATCAGGGGAGCATGAGGGGATTGGGTAACTAGAATTTGAAATGATTCAATATTCTTTGTGAGATAATCACTCTTTCTCCTCTAAAGGGGATGTCAAGGAAGGAATATACTAGTACACCTCAGACCGTGTCTACTCAATCGCCTTCAAAGTTGCCGGGTAAGGTCAATTCTAATATTCATAAAATATTGAATCAGGGTAAGTCCCAATCTAAGTGGGAAAATATTGATGACTCTGATTATGGGAAAGATATGTCTTATTATGATATGTATGTTTTTTCTTGACGAGTGAGGGAAATTTCCATTATTTTCCCAGCTCGCCTCCTCTGTAATTTTTATATTATTTTAATAAATGGTCATAAGATTTTCTTCATACTGAACTTATCTTGTTATAACGGGTGGATTCCATATTATTGTGTTCCATGGTCACTTTTCCACAAACTTGAAATATGAGAAACACTATCACAATTTTCTCTTTAGGATTTTGTTTTTTTGAATATCTACACTCCATTAGCTACATCATCGAAACCACTATTTGCAGTTGGATGGGGTCCTTGTTATAATGTTTGAAACTAAATCCACATATCCAATCCATGATGTGGACACTTCCACATGAGCTATTTTAATCAGTACAATTATACCCAAGATGATTATTTTTTTCATTTGAACAATGTTTCAAATATAATTTTGGAACATCATTTTTGTATTGGTGAATTTATTTTTCAAAAAACATATATGTTACATCATCCCATATCATGATTTACTCGAGAAAATGACTTTTTATCCAGTCTATTTCTCTGGATCTTAGGGAAATGGGATGATGTGCAACCTTATTGGGTCTAAAGAGACTCTATTATTGTCAGTCATATCAAAAGAATCCATGAAGATTGAAAATTGAATATGTGTAATTTTACTCAAAAGGACACTGAATTGAACTATTTTCTGGATCATATGAATTAGTTTAGGTTTAATATCAATGTTATTAGATTTTATGAGTGCAAGAATGATGCTTGGTCTAGTAAAATGGATTGATGGAATTCCATAATCCATGATGGTTTCCCTTTGATGCATTAGTAATTCCCAAGGAATTACCTGATGAGTGCTTTGATAGTTTAGTGGTATGGGTCCCACATAGTGGCGTTGATTGTCCATTATGGATAGGTGGTTTGAAAAAGGTACTTTTCAATCTTAGGATCGAATGCTATAGAATATTCTGACTTAAGGACCCTTGAATCAATCAATAGACCATAGAACATGCACTATACCGTGGAAAATGGGGATGCAAGGGAATCTCGAATGAAAATATGGGAATGTGGTTTATGGAAAGTAAATCCTATGTTTATTTTCATAGGCCTAAGAAATGTCACATCCTTTGAAATGACCACAAAATTTGATGCAGACATAGGCATCAATGAATTTTTATGGGTTATGATAAGATTTTATTTATTATTTTCCAAAACATCACTTATTACAATAGAATAGAATTGATATTGACTGGGGTCACTCCCAAAAGGAGGAAGCGTGCACTTAAAGGATACTGTCTTCAGACCCTTTTATATATAAATCATATCAAATTTATTTGGTTGTAGAGTTATTTAAATATATTGTTTATGGTTTCTTAAAATGATTAAAGGGGGTTAATGTTCAATTTTTAATATCTTTGAGAAGGATAATATTATTTATTATATCAGTCTGGAACTATAGTGTAGGTTGTGTAGAAAAAAAGAAGTTTCTAGCTGAATTTGGTCTTTTCTGCAAGATTGACCTATGAGATAAATATTCTTTATTGATATGTAATTAAAACTTTAGACCTATAATCATTGTTTAGTTAGAATAGAATATCATAGACTATTATGTATAGTGTAGTCACGTCAAATCAAAAAAAGGTCTTCCACCTGGATATCCCATGGTCTGGGGAATTCAAATGAATTAGATAAAAATGTATGATTTATCCAGCTTTATAATCTGACAGGTTAAATAAAATTAGTATTATAGATTCATTATTAATTCATAAAAATATACTATTTTTCTCTAACCACGAGTGATTTAGGAAATCAAGGTAGGAGGAGAAAATAATAAATAACAATAATCCCTACTAGAAATTTTTATCAGATTTGATATTAAATATTTCCAAGTCATTAAATGTTTTTGATTATCTAAAAATTGAAATAAGTGTAAAATCTATTTTTTGGAGTGAAAAATAAAAAATTCGATAAAATTATTACTTTAAAGTAAAATTGTATCTAACACAAGTTTTTTAGTAATAGAATATATACAATGGTAAGAAATGCAACAAAAAAAGAATTTTATAATGAAATAAAAATCAAAAGATCTTGAATAAAATAGAAGGGAACAAAAAAAGCATTGTATCCTCTCTAGGTGGAAATGAAATGAACTACTAAGGTGTTATATATATATAAGAAATGGTACATGATGTGTATTGGTGTTACAAATCTTGGGGAATTCATCCTTGTACATCTAAGAGGTTTTTTTGATCTCCTAAGCTTATCACACATATCTGGAATTATTTATGAGGATGATTGCTTACACATCACATACTGAGGACAAAAGACATGTACTAGTAATCCAACTATTCCAAAAGAATGGATTTCTTATGAAATAACTTTGTCTGATGTCATGTAACATATGGAGACACCACGACGTGTACTGGCTACTTTCATTGCAGACATTACGACATTGTTCATGTCATTTTCCAAAAACTTGTCACATGTTGTGAAATCCTATTACATGATGTGAAAATGTTGATTGACACTGTGTAATAAGTGAATTATAAACATTTTCAGCATTTTATCCTTTGAATAATGTGAGACCTCTTTCCTAAAAAATTAAGCACATACCAAGTTCATTATCAATTAAATCAATGAAAATCCATAATTAAATGTTGGAAAAATGTATATATGATTTTATTTATTATCATAGCCTCAGCAGAATTTTCTGAAGTCTTTGATTTAGCACCTAGAAATGTAGTATTATGCTCTATTGATAGGAGATTGGGCAGGTATATTCTAACCAAAGGATGTTCCCCATGTTCAGATATTTTTTTCCAATCATGGTGGTGGAGGAGTTCATCAGCAGAGTGGTTGAAGAGATGGGTGTGGTCATTTGAACATGATATCTGCATCAGTTCTATAGCAGCTATATATCATTATAGGTCTCATTCATTTTTTATTACACTTGTTTAAGACATTTTTAATTCACGATCTTCGCATGGATTTTTTCACCCTGTCTATAACATATGTTGGGACTAGATGTACAGAGGCTTCACATACCCCTGGTGTTGATTATGCCAGTCCGAGGGTAGCCCTTCTTGTTTTTTGTTTTCATGGGGTGTATAATGATGATGGAGACATATCAGTCTTATAGTGATATTTTCTTTTTAGAGATGAATCCGTACAATTCCATCATTGACATCTATAAGATTTATTCCATAGGTTTTTTTATTGACTACTTCTTGAGTAGATTCTTTTTGATGGATGTTTTTGTTTAGTGTGTGGGTTTCATTAGTGATGTTTTTTTGTGTCCATTTGAATTGTGGGGACCCCTATTTTTTTTATTGGTTTTGATTTCAGTTGAATTAGTAGATACTGGGTTGGTATAGGTTCCAAGGGTTTTGGGGAGGTCCTGAATGTTTTAACCAAGATTGTTGTGACAGTACCCCCTCGACCAGACATTGAATATGAGATATACTTACAACTCGGTACTTATCCTATTTTTAGGCATCCTTATAAGATGGAACCTATTGAGTTGTGGAATTTGAGGAGTTAGATAGATGATCTAATGTAGATTTTTTTTATCCATCCATGCAGTAATTCGTGGGATGTTCTAGCATTGTTCACCAACAAGGTGGATGATAGTTAGTTATTTTTTGTAAACTACCAAAGGTTGAATCTTTTGACAGTCATGAATGGTTACCATCTTCCCAGGATTTAAAATCTTTTTACCTGCTATATGGGGGGGGTTTCTATGATCTATATTCATATCACCAATTGAGTATGAGGGAGGTAGATATCTTCAACACACCCATAATATGCAAGTATGAGCACATTGAGTTTTTAGTAATAACATTCAATTTAACGATTGAACCAACTATGTTCCCATAGATTATGAATGCAATGATCTTTTAGTTCCTTGACAATTTCTTCTTAATATACGATGATAATATCCTAATCTACTCAAAGTCATAAGAGGAGCATGCTGAATAACTAAGATCATTAATTAATTTTCTTTAGCACTATTATAAATTTAAAATGAATTTAAATTATTTGTTTTATACATGATATGAAAAATTCCTTACGAACATTGTATATTAGAAGGGTTGTGGTTGTTGATTCATTGACGGTTGATGTGGTTTAATATTGGGTAGCACCCAAGAATGTGGAAGAGGATCATTTTTTTCATGTAGGAAACTATTAGTTCTTTTTTCCTGATCTCACTTGATTTGTATCCATGCTAATAGAATTGATCAAGAAATTATGAGCACCAATTTCCAAGTGGTTTTTTGAAACACATAAAATTACCTGAGGGTACATTTAATTACGTATCGATGGATTCCATAACTATATTAAACATAAAAAAGGGAGGTTGTGATGTAATCTATGTGATAGGGGACCACTTGATGAAATTTTCCAACATTATTGGGATATAGTATTTAGTAATAGTCTATGACATAGCTAACATTTATGTGGATGTTGTGGTAGAGTTTCAATGATTTTTTTAGTCCATCATCTCAGGTCAGGATGCATAGTTTTGGTCATGAGTCCTGAAGCGATTGTATCATGATTTTCAAAATCAGTTATTACTCATCATTTCATTCAACCCTGAGATAGATGGGAAGATAAACCAGTACATAAATAAATTAAAATATATGTTTCAAGGATGCGTCTTGGACATTGGTCGGTCTTCTATATGAAAACTACCTTTGTATTAGTTTTCCTATATTAATATGTATCAGTCTTCCATTAGCATGGACTCATTTTAGCCATATTATAGGATACTAGGTTGTTCACAATCAAGTAGGATAGATGTTAGGGAGTCAATTTTTCTTGGTTCCATTGGGATGGATATCATGATAGTGAATTTTCAGCATGTTCGTGAGAGGAAGAAAGAAGCGCTTAACCAATAGATGACTTATGTAAAATGTAGAGGGATTCCCTTGGAGTTTGAGGTTGGGGACCACATGTTTTTAATTGATTTCTCTTGATTTGGGAATTAAATTATCGATTTATAGAGTTTGTTTTGTCCCATGATTGGTTTTCTCAATCAGTGGGTGGGTGGGAGATGTGGCATACTACTAGGATTTTGCACCACAGATTGAGAGGATCTATGATGCCTTCCACAACTCTAAGCTTCATTGGTATCTCCAAGATGTCTCCAATGTCCTTGATAAGATAGAACTTGACATATAGGTTGAAACAATTTTTGTCGAGTGGAAAAATTAGGATATAGAATAACCAAGATAAGGTGCTGCATGGACAGAAAATTTCATTGGATTATGTGTTTTGGAGAGCTGGTTTCTTGGAATATAGTACATGGGAGTGAGAAATGAAATATTTTTCCAAGTACCTGAAGTTATTTTCAGTTTGTTTAGCCTTATTTTTCATTTTGAGGTGATTTTTGGAATTTTTTAAGATTATTATTTTCCCTTGGTTTTAGATGTGTGTGGTGTTATGTATGATGAAGCCTTCAAATATGTAGAGGGGAGGACTCGATTCCTAATCTACAAAAAACCAAAATTATATTCAATACACGTGGGTGGGTCAGTGTATCCCAGAGTAGATATTATCATGACATTTAAGATTGAATTCCATTATATTTTTTGTTTTGGATGGTGGAATTTATTGGTTTTAGAGTTAATTGGATTGGGTTGCATGGAGGTTGATATTGTTCTGTAGTTTTTGTGTGGTAGATTGGTTGTTTGAGATGAGGTATTTTTGCTTTTGTTTTTGAAATGTGGTAATTTTGTTATGTTATAGCAGGTGGCTTCTATTTTGGGTGATGTGGTTGTGTTGTGTGTTTGTGGTCATTTTATTTTTCATGTTTGGTTGGTTGTAGCATTTGAGGTTTGATGATACTATTTGTAGTTATCAAGATATGTGGTGGTTTTGAACACTCTTTCAATAGAGGCACTATTTAGGATTATCTGGGATGAGAACCATTTGAGAGTTATCAAATGAAATAGTATATGCCATTCCAGTCCATTACATATTTGTTTTTTGAGCATTGGAGGTGGCTAGGGGATGTTCAAAGAGTTTCGGGTGGATGTTGGAGGTGCAATATAACTAATGTAGAAAAAAACATTGTGTATGTGTAATACAAAACATGAATGTTGTTATTATGGATATTCATCAGTTGGAACTCGATTTATAGATTTTTTGGGTTAATTAATAAAAAGGTGATATGTATTTCAGGTCAAACTAGGAATCCCAAGACAGCACAGTGTGAAAGGGGATTACGTTCCATGTAATTACCCAATGATGTTTAATATAACTGGGTTTAACCACACTGGTTATTTATCAAACCTTCTGGTAGTGGCTCTCCTTTCATTGAAGGCATATGAGGAACTTTTCCGTCTCTATGTGGAGATTTATTTTCTTGGTAATCTATCCTTGTGATCTCATATCAATGATATGGTGAGTTTTACCATCATTCTCACTGGTTTTCTTCAATACATATTTGGTATTTGGTTGGGGTGGGTTTTCATTGGTTTGAGAGTGATTTTGGGTCTTTTTGTGGTTCAATGGTTCATTATTGGTGGATATATCATTCTCATGGTTCCGATATGGTTTGTGTGACTTCATATTTTTTCTACTGAATTAGAAAGCCTCGTTGAGAAATGATTTCCCCCATTTCACTTTACTATGTAACATACAAGAGGGGTTTGATTTTTCCTTCCTATATTTTATGGTTTGGTTATCCAAATTAATGATAATTAATTATTTTATTTTATATTTAAGGATAAACATGTTAGTTTTTCATGCTTTTTAATGATTTGATATTATTGTGGTTTTTCAGATTATACATGCCTAATGCCTTATTGAAAATTTTGGTTGTTTATGGAATTTTTTTTACTAGATAAATGTGTTATTATTTCTAATTTGGTTGATATTTTTTGGATATGACTCTAAAAAGGAAATTGGATAACAACTTATATTTGGTTGATAAATTTGATTTCATATTATTCCAATTTTTCTGATAATTCCCTTAATTTAAAGTGGAATGTGATGAAATAACCATTTTAAATTTTCATGATAATCATGATGTGTTGTGATGTTTGGATGTTCTTTTGTGATAGTGATTTTTGTTTGGGTTGAGGTGAAGATGGTTTTTCAAGCTATGCTTTTGTGGTGGTGATGTGATAGTTTGTGGGCTGTGCATTTGTAGTGTTGAGGTGACAATTTTTGGGACATGATTTAGACGTGAAAAGGTGAGTTTGTTAGGAATTAAATGTTTCTTTTGATGTGTGGTAAGGATTTGAATTATTCATAAGTAGTGATGGAAGAAATATATCTTTATTAATATTTGAAATAGAATTTCTTTCTTGGGTTAATGGGATGAAAATTTGTAAATTGAACAATCAATGGAGTGTTGTGTGTTTAAATGTGGCTTATTCTAAATAAATAAATTAATTGGTCGATTAAATGAAATTGGATGGAAATGAAAAATGAGATTATTTTTCTTTTCGAATGTTGTTAAAGTGGTTGTACTAGATGTAACATAGATGGGATTTGGGTGGTTGTTTGTGAACCCATTGTTTTGGATTTATTGCTTGATACTATATATATTTATTTTCTTTCCTTGTGATATCTATACGCACCCGCCAACACAAAGAACTATGTTCTGAACACCCACATAATTACAAGGGGATATCATTGCCATCATCCTGAGTCAGAGGATAGATGGATGGATACCCACTCATTCCTTCTCACTCTTCTAGGAAATGATGATCAGAGTATTCTCATGAAGAATATGATGATATATGGTATCCTAGTTGTCTCTTATATGTGTTGTGATGTGGTTTCTAATGTGACTTTGTGAGGAGTTGTAATGTGACATTCCAGGGGAATGTAGATGAGTAGTGATGTGGTATCCCATATGTCTTTATGCTGAAATGTGAAGTGTTATGAAGAATATGTGTGTGTAGGTGGGATGTGTTGTAAGGCCTGGGTTTGTATGGGTTGGATATGTTGGCAGGCCTAGCTGTGTGTGTGCAAGATTTTATGTGGTATATTTAGAAGTGGTGGGAGGAAAATGAAATTTTTAATAGGGGTTTGATAGGAACAAATTAGTGGGAAAGTGGTGTGTTGAAACCTATCATTGATTTGATTTATATTATAAAATATTTCATGATATGAATTATTTGTTGAATGTGACTTGGTGAGGTTGGGATGGTTATCATACCTAGATTGGTGCAATTTGGTTATACTATTTTCCCAAAGGTCCATTTTAATGCATGTTTCTCTTGTTCATGATGAACTTCAATTTTCAAACAGAGTATACTTGTATAATCAACAAACATATATAAAACTATTTTCAGGTTTCTATAGTGATATAGTGTACGATGATGGGCGTTACTAGCTTAGATCCTTGATATTGGATGTGTCACTATGCTAACTTTAATCTTTGGTATTTACATTTGAGAATTTTATTGGTATTAGTTCTATTTATATATTCATGTAGGGATAGTTTGGGTATCACTTTTATATTATTTCTTGAATTTTTTTTGGATAATTCATTACATCCCCCAAACTAGTCTTTTTATTAAGTGTATTTTCCCCTGTATTGTGATATTTTTACACCCTTGGTCTTACTCACTAACCTGGGGCCTACTAGTTGCAAGACACAGGGTTTCATTATCACGTTCTCCTCATTGTGGTATCTTTTTAGGGAAAAGGTTATGAGAGAATAAATTGATATTGGTGCAATATGATTTCTAAGTACATCATCGATATAAATTTGAGCATGAAATTTGAGGGGTATTTCATCCACCATTTCTAGACAATATATAAATTTGTTAATGTGATGAAAAATTACCTATATAGAATCATTTATCATTGATGATTTAGATATCCCAGTGACAATGATCAATGAGAAATTTTCTCCCCACCACATTGGTATATAGAAAGACTACATTATATATTTTGGATGTTTCTACATATACCTAACCTAATGTATTACCATGAATCTAAACTCAAATATAGTGATTTCATTCTTCATGTAATCCTACAATAATTTATATTTTAAACCAATATACATGATGGAACTATCAATTATTATGGTTAATATCAAACTATGACCATAAACAGTTATATACATCTTTAGCATATCTACAGATGGAATATATATTCTTCTTTCATTTTATAAGACACTATCTTCACAAGAAAACCCCAATAAGAATCATAAATTTTATGTATTTAAATTTCACATAAATACCCATGAATTCTTACTATAATTCATTATAAAAATATTTAAATGAATATTCAGAAATTATAGTTAAAATGTAGGATAGTTCCCCTTATGAAATAATTTCATTATCAAACATTTACAACTCCTTGAATAAAATATTTTGGTCTATCACATTATTGATAGGACCCCATGATCTTATAAAAAAATAATTTTCCACATTGTTTAACATCCATGGGAGGTAATTTTTTTGAAATATAATATTATTTATATAACTTAAACCGTCTCCTCTTCCTCATGTGAATCTATGTAGGTGAGAATTTTTAATTAAAACTATTTCGATTGATATATTATTCACATCATTCAACATGGATATATTGTCTCTAAATCATTATAGAAAATATCATATCAACAAAATCAATATCATGAGATTGATAACTCTATTAATGGGTTTCAATTTTTCTAAAAACATAAGAAACAACACTATAATTTTTTATTAGGACACTCTCTAGACCCTTATTCAATGCATACTTGTATTTAGAAAATACTTCCTTTTGTAATAGTAATTTTGACATATTATGAATAATCAAGAATTTCATTAGGTCCATAATTCCTTCCACCCATCCATTAGACCTTACGAATTTAACCCATCTATGATCCAACGTGGTTAATGGTTTACTTCGGTTGGGAATACTTTTCACCAGATCACATATTGTATCCAGATAGTATAAGGAAAATATATATCTCTCTTGTATTTTTTAGTGTGGTCATTATTTAACTAAAATTCATTTATTATGTTCAATCAAAATTCCTAAATTGAGGACAATATTTTTTAATTAAATTATACCTATTTTATTTAATTGTTAATTAAAATATCCATAGTTTAATGATTTATTTAAATTAAATAATATTATCATTTTTTAGATTTATATAATTAAAATTAATTGAAATGTATTTTTTATCAATTATTATTATTTCTTTGTTTAATTTAACATGGGGTATTAATGTTAAAAATGTGTCTCCCTTGGAAATCCTAAGGGTGAATTGCATTGAAAACATTATGGAGTATATGATAAGACCCTTGGGAGAGAAGCCCATGTATTTTCCACATGATCAAGATTCATGGATGGTCCATGAAATGTTCCTTCCATAGTGGAAATACAAATAATCATACATGATAGATAGTTAGGAAAAAAGGTCATCACGGGACAATGAGGCCCTAGATTGTTAGTTGTGTAATTGTTTTTTATCCACTACAGCTACCAAGATTCATTAGTTAGAGGAGTTTATTTGTTTATTGGACCCTTTTCCCATGATTACGTTGATTTGGTACATAGGTATGTGGTGTATTTTTTCATTGATAATAGAAATAAACAAATTCTTCCTGGTTTGCCCGTTGAGGTCTTCCACAACCATGTCATCATGTCAAGAGTTCATTTTCATCCTTTTGAAAATTATCCAGATCTTATTATTTCAATATCATGTGTAAAATACTAAAAATCAATTAATTAACCATATATCTCCTCTATTTCTACCAAAGGACAGAACTAGGTCAATCTAACAAAGTTCATCCTTGCAACATCATCATGCATTTATATTCATCATTCAATGAAGAAAAACAACAAGTGATAAAATTACTTGAGAATATATCATTATAATAATATCATTCACCATTTAGGATCTTGTATTTAGGGTTTCTTTTTCGGCTGAATTCAACAAAAGTTTTTTCAATAATTAATAGTGAGAGAGTAACATCATCGATCGATTGTTTAACCATCTTCATCGGTAAAAGAAATGATCCACCATTAACTATTAAGTGAGGATATATTCTATTCTATGATTTCATGGAGTATTTCTATAACTAAACATATTACATAGTTATCCTCCTTACTCTTTAAAATATTCACTACTAGCCTACTACAACAAATGTGATTCTTTATCTATTCTAAAAACTATTGACCATTTGACACAGTGATAGTTTATTTCTAATAATGGTGTCCTAGTGAAAAGGAATTTTTGATTTATATATAATTGGGATGTTTCAATCATGGATTGACCATTGCTGATGGTATAACACTTCAAAATCCACAATATAAATACAATCATGCATCAACTAAAGTTATCATTCCCTGCCTCCATAAATAGATCACAACTCAACGGTACTTCTTCTCCAATGGTAGATTATACCTAATGATAGATAATTAAAAATGTAGAACATTAAAAATGGAGGATCATAATGATATTTAGATAACATAGAATGGATTATCAACATTAATGGTTGATCATATATGATGATATCTCGGTGACCGTAGTGTAAATTCTATAGTCATGCATGTTTAACCTATCATTAGTAAAAAATAATATATCAAATGAAATACAGTTATTATTTACATAAAATTAATGAAATTTTAATATAATATTACATTTACTACTATAGTGATTATAATTCTCATAAAATATAATATCATATTGTTTAAATAATTCTTAAAAAAATATATAAACACATATTACACATGAAAAAATTTATATGACACTCATATTTTATAAATATTTGATATTACAATAAAATAAATGTTTATTATATTTATTTAATCTATTTTATAAAATTTATATATACTTCCTTATTTATATTAATTTCTTCTCCAGATGCTTTATAATGTTATTCCATATATTAATAAAATTAAGAGCTCGAACTATCTACTGTTTGGGCATTATATTTCCAAATTACATGTAAAAGTAATATTTCAATGTTTATTAATTTTGTAACATGTCATTTGAGGATTAATCAATAACAAACTCAATGATGATTTGATTTAATGACATTATTGTATATTAAATATGTGTATCAATACATTGTAATATATTATTGTGAACAAAGAAAATTCATTGTAGATAGACATAGAAAATTAATAAAAATTTTAGTAATAGAAGGATATGAAATTCTTATACTCCATGAGAATTAAAAAAATTATCTTTCTATTATAACTAATAAATTAATTGTTTTCCATAAACCACAATATATTTCATAAAATTTAAATATATGTATATAGTTTTAACATCATCATAACTGATATTCCTTTAATTTCATTCTGTTTATCTTTTTTGTTTTTATTCATTGAAATTATTTTTACTATTAGGTGTGGTTTAAATTTTTTCAATCCAAAAAATTTATTATTGTGTTATTCGTCACATGAAAAAGGAAGACACGATTACTTATCCCTTATAAAATGAAGGTGGGATTTGAGTTCTTAAAAAATTTGGGTTATATTACTATGTGAGAAAAATCCATTCTTATGCGTGATAAGGTAATCATTCCTAATATAAATCGAGAAACTAGTAAATAATAATATCCTCCACTATTAGTATAAATTTATTATTATATTAGGATCATAGTGATCCGAACTACTATAAAAATCATATTGTGTTTTCTATATAATTATGGGTTTCTATTTAACAATGTTTAATAACTCTGATTAATATATTTGATTGAATAATTTTAGAATGTAAATTTAACCCCTTACTAGTCCAATTATAGTCAATACTGATATATATTTGACCTAAAAAATAGGAACAATATATGAAACTTCTTAATGAAATAAATCACAGTTACTAAATTTCTCAATAACATCCCATTCCCTTAGGACCCTAGCGGTGATTTTTAGTTGATATTCATGTACATGATAGGACATTGATTATATCATGATGTCATTTAATAATGCTAAAATAAATTTATCATGATAGACCATGAATATTTTATCCATTATATCCATAAATATATCTAGTGATTTAGTAACCTAAAATGAATTATTATAAACTCACAATGATCAATCCTTAATTTAAAAAATTTCATTTTTATATCATCCTTCCAATCAATCAATTGATTAAATAAATTAATATCAATCATAAGGATGTATTATTCCCCTTAAGGATTATTAAATAAATCATTAGTTTGACGTACTGTATAATTTTTTTGGATAGTGAATTCATCGAATCCCCAGTAGTCAATTTTATATATAATTAAAATATACTTTTTCATCAAAACAAACATAGGTGGTCCCCATAGGTATACACATGGGTATATAAAAAACATTTCAATTATTTCATGGAACAAATTATTAATCAGTACTTACTCCACCAAAGGCATCCAATAGGGAAGAATATATATTGGTTTTTCATTTGGGATAAAATCAATATTAAATTAAACATCTGAATCATTATTTTATGATAGTAAATCCAATTGAAATATATCAACATATGACCAGAAATTATATTCATACTCTACTCATAATATATCATTTTCATTTAATTTTTAATCATTGTAGCACCAGCAATAATATAGTCATATGAGTCAGTTTTAGATACTAGTTCTTATTGGTGGTTTGTTTATTACCCATCAAAGATTATATCATTGCATTATTCTATGTTACAGAAATTATAAATAATATTCCATTCTACCCATATATCATTAAAATATTTACCTTACATATCTTTTTTTCTTCTTCATTCATAGTGTATCAAATTAATTTCCACCGATGTCCAGTATATCCCATAAAACCACATATCCCAATTTGAACCTTCCCCTTCTCATCAAATCACTAGGTATGAAACACAATCTCTATTTTCATTATCAATTTTTCAATTGTAGATTTAAATTCGTACCTACATAAAGATGAGGGTAAATTCACCATGAATTTATCCAATAGTGAAACACCACACTATGGAGTATAATATAGTTAAATGGATTGAAAGTTATTATTCTGAACCATGATTTTCTAAATTAATATTGTATAATTTAATCCTATATAATACAAGTATCATTTAATATATATATATATATAGGGAAATAAATACATTCTTTTTTTAATTGAAAGAGTTCTTCCATACATTATAACCAATTTGATAAAAAAAACCAATTAGTTCATATGATACACTATTATTTTTATTTCTAGAAAAATATCTAAAATATCATGAGATATTCTCCAATGTTTTATCATTTCTAACTAGTGTATACAAAACCTAGTTCATGTGGTGTATGTTAAACTATCATCTGATACAAAAATTAAAACAAAAACTCCTTCATCACAGTGTTAGGGGATATTTTGTAAAAATTGTACATATTTTATTAATATAGAGGATCATATTGTTTGATAGATTTTTGAAACCAGATTTACAACATAATTTTACATTAAAAAAATTAGGAATCAATCGTTACAAAAATTCATAACATTATTATTCACCACTAGACCCTTTTATCACATATAATACTCCTCTTGATTCTGTGAGGAAATAGAATACCATATAATCGATGAGAAAATAATCTATATATGGGTGTTTCTCATAATTGAATAAAATATAAATTATTCATTCTAGAAAGAATAAATGAACTAATTTATCAAATTATTAATTGAAACTAATGGAATAAATAAATTCTTTGATAATTTAATTGTCAATATACAAATTTACAATAATAATTGATCCTATAGTGAATCGAGGAAGGAATAAAAAAAATTATGTTTTATAAAATAATACATTGAATGAAAATAAATCAATGTAAAACATAAAAATTAATTGAAGAAGTGACATCAATAATTAAATATGCAGTTATGGGAGAGAATATTGTTTGTCATTTTTAACATTACATTAACGATTTTAGAAGAAAAATCTAACATAAAGTGTAATTAATATCCTTTTTCCCAATCTTAGTTCTTTATTTGGTCCTACTAGTGCACTATAAAGTTTATAAATCTTGGTTCTAGTAATTAAATAATAGTCTAATGAATCCTTCAATTTTCAAAATTTTGATTATAAAATGGTCTATAAATTAATAACATAAATAAATACTGTAATTTTTCAACAAGGATTATCTGACTTCAACATATAACAAATGAATTATATGATACGAAAAATATTTTCCCAATAAATTAGAAACAAATATGTGTGGGTTAAATTCAATTATGAAATTTAAGGGTATTCCCAATTCCTAGACAAACACACTAAATGAGTGAAGGATATGAGATTGTAGTCATTGGGTGTTCACAATGATGAAGGTTTCATACATACTATTTATTAGGATATGTTTGTTACTGAAGTTATTAACCATGAAAATGATACATAAATAATTTGAAATGTATTTGTAAATATCATATCAATTATCAACGGTATACCCTTGTGGGGTGTCAAACAATGTATATAGTAAGTCTCCTTATCATGAACAATGTGATGATCGAGTAATATGCCAATGTGATCTTTTTAGTTTATCACCCATAGGCAAAAAAATTATTGAGTCACATTTAATATATATATATATATATATATATATCTTGAAATATATTTAATTTATTTCAAATCAGCACAATTTTTAATAAACTAATGTTTAATGGAGGTTTTATAGATATGGGTAGTCTATGTATTATACTGACTTGAATGGAAGCCAGTAATTATTAGTTGTCAATAAAATACCACTAAAAATAGATCAATTTGAAGATAATACCATGGAATAATATGAATTATAGAAAAGGAAAATTAAATTTAAAATTAAAATATTATAAAGGTTGTGAACATGAAAAGGAGTGCAATGGATTGAGGATCCTTAAAATTAGATTCTTATTGTTAATGCTATATAAGGACCCTATATAACCATAGAAACATCGAAGAGGGAATCTATATAAGGACATTGATAATTAATTCAGGATCAAATGATTCGATATACAAAGGGAGTAGGGAATGAAGTGTATTTAGCCATGAGGAGGAGTGGCTCTATAGGATTAATATTTTTTATTTTGTTATATAATACTAAAATTTGAAGTTGTAATGAATGAAGTCCATTTATTGGACTTATAAATGACTTATATGGGGAATTTCATTTTTGTTCGAAAGCACTCAAACCAATGTATTACAATGGAACAAAAAAAATTAAATTCACATACAATAAAATAAAATTTTACCTCATAAATCCGTTTTTCCCAAAATGGAATTTATAAAATGATAAATTAAAATTATTAATTTTAAATTAATTTTTACATGAATTAAACTTAACTAATATTAAATATTCATTATTCTTAAATTTGGATTTTTTTCAAATAAAAATTTAGTAATTGAATAATAGTGTTCGTAAAATATAAATTTTCACTATTCACAAAAAATAACACTTTTTCAGAAAATTCTAAAAAATATACACTATGATAAATTTGATGTGATGTTTAAAAAAATTAATAGTATTTAATAATATTAATTTTGTAAACAAATGATTTTCACCTATTAATTAAGAATCATTTTTTATTGAAAATTTTTTGTTTTATTAAATATTAATCATTCCGACCACTTTAAAAATTACACATGATTATGTTAAAATGTACAGTAAATTAAGAAGTGTTTTATTAGATAATATAAAAAATTATTTAATAATTATATATTTATCATTAAAAATATTTCTTTATTAACATATGTTTATCGTTTCCATAAATAATAATATTTTATTATATTTTAAAAACATATTTATGGTCACTAAGTTTCATATACATAACCATCAATAATAATGCCCATATGTCACATTTCTTAATGTTCATAACTGAGATAAATCATATTTTCCATCAATCATAAATGAACAATGACATATCCCCAATAAATATATGATAATTCATACTGAATTATTCACTATGTGGCCTACAATGGTTATTACAGAATCATTGATATTGTCTATAATTTTTCTGTTCGCTCTATTCATGTGTAGGATAATTATTCCATGGGTGATATTATTATGGGAATTCAAACAAATGAAGTTTTTAATGAATTTATTATTCATCAATATCTATTCCAATGTAATTTTTCTTGTTGTATGGGAATATATTTACACTTGATGTGTAATGTTGTAGAGAAATATACTAGTCTATCAGTTTAAATTCAATGATGTTTATTGGATATTATTAAAATTTAATTAAATATTGAATTTTTATTTATCTTGTAGAATTTTATTTATACTATACTACATTACTAAAAAAATATAAGAAAATAAATTATAATAAGTAATGTTAATGGGTGTTACATTATTATGGTGATATTATTGAATTAATTTAGGTATATAATAGAAATTAAAATATTACGTGAGAGAACAAAAACCTTATTATTTACAACTCATTCACTGAAAACAATTTATATTTCACTATGTTAAATACCACATGTACAATGATATATACCTCATTTTTCAACTATTTTTAATATTATTCATAAAATCCACATCATATATGACTCACCAACTTAAAAGTAACTATGTTATATATTTATTCTTCTTTGAAAATAATATTTTTCTAAATGATTCACCTTCATAATAATTATCCTCTAATAATTAAGTGTTCATGTTTGGTTCGGTTTGACAATCTATATGAAAAATTATGTAAAATGGAATAATAGGTGAATATGAGAAGATATTACTAGTAATATATGATATAAGTATTAAAACATTGTTTTTATTTTATATAGATAACATAAAAATTTTAATCAATTAATATAACACCACTGCTCATTTATAAAATATCTATGAATCATACTAATTTATTTCTTCATCATAATGTATAGAAAGAAAAAATACCAAATAATGAAAATATAAATTTATATATAAATATAAAGGATGAATTTTAGTACCATAAGATTATTATTAATTATGATATTATGGACATTGAAAAAGATAGATATTGATATAAAAAAACTAGTTCAACATTATCATTGTTGCTGCCCCTCGATATTTAAAATAGTTAATAATAACTAATAATAATGTTCAAAATATCAATTAATGAGAAGAATATATTTTAATTATTATGAATGATGATATAAATTAAGTGATTATTAATTTCATGTTTTTAAAATTTGTGGTTACTAAATAATATGATAATCATGAATACAAGGCAATGAATTTCATGGTATCTTTTCTAATTCATAATGAATTGTACCATTTTTTCACCATATTTCATATATTATATTATTTAATAGATTAAATATAGAAGACATGTTTTATAATATATATCATTTTATTCCATTTTAAATACTATGAAAAATATTTTTCCTCTTTTAAAATGTTCATATACTCAATTGTTATCCTATTTGTAAGGATTTACATCTCTATCAACCTTTATTGATGATTTATTTAAAATTATTCATCAAAATTATTATTATTTATTTCTTTAATAATACAAGATATTTAATATAAAAAAATAGTTTTGATATTTTAATATTCATTTCAAATAATCCTCTTCATTTCATGGTAATTTGATTGATATCATCCATAAAGTATTACATATTTTTAGAGATCATTTTTATTTCTAGGGTTATTTTTTTCCTCCATTAAAATTATGATTAATTATATATGTTTTAACATATTTAATATTTCTGTGAAAACATTTTATTAAATTCATCCATATTAATGAAGTCTCTTTCATATTTTTAATGAATCAATGTTTAGAATAATCTCCTCTAATATAAATAAAAATTTTACCCCAATATCTATATATTGATCTAGTTTTCAATGTTATACAAAGCATTATGAAACCATTTAATGTATTAACAATAGTGAAGAACATATTTCCCTTTAACTCTTACAAAAAGGATGATTATTTTACCCATTAGGTGTTGTGGATATTAATCAATTTTATTTACAATTTTATTAAAATATAATTAATTTAATTATTATATTCCTTATCTTCGTTAACAAATTTTAATTGGATACATTTATGTATGTTAAAATGATATATTATTTGATATAATTTTCAAATTAAAAATTTTTATTTTTTTAAATTATCCCTTTTCTAAGTGGATTTTGTCTGTGATAGTAATATTTAATTTAGGAATAATGTTAAAAAATTCATCTGAAAATATTTTATTATTTCACATCTCCAATATTTAACATTTCATATATTATTTTCTTCATAGAATTCATGTTTCACGATATAAAAATATTGACAGTTAACCTTCATGGGTTTGGACACATTGTATCAAACCATTGAATTCCGGATCATTTCTTTTGTGGTACTGTTTGATTTATTATATTGAATGATTTTTTTTAATTTATTTCAATAACCTTATTAGTTATTTTTAATAGAGATATGTCCTTTTACTACCACCCACCATATTTCTCTAATGGGTTAATGGTCATGTTTAATTTATTGGATCATGAACTTGATTTAAATCTAGGAATATTTATATATAGATGAAATTTTACTTTTTTATTCTTCTTTTAATTGATAAGAATGTAAATATAATGATTTTTCATAGGTTACATGTGAAACATGAATTTTATATCTCTATTTTGAATTTCGTAACGTTTTCATCTCATTTTATACGTATCAATGATATAACAACCTACACATATCATACAATAACCTCACATTTAAAAAGATGAATGTTCATATAACAAATATTTCATTCCAGAATCATATAGGTTTATTTCCATGGGATACATTGAAAAAAAATATATCCTCACACATCTAAATTTTCTCTATGTTATTACTTATTTACTAGAATTCATTTGGACATATCAAACCTAATTCCATTCTTCATATCCAAAGGAAATTAAATATAAAAAAATGGTTGTCTCAAAGGACCAGTATGGGTAAACAAGGCAGATATGAATCCCAACATAAAGATAACGATATTAAAATTGGACCACAACATTTTGAAAATAATACACACCATGTCAATGATCCTAAACATTAGTCATTTAATAAATCATAAAAAATCATAATACCTGAATGATAATAGAATACATTTTGAATAAAATAATGAATTTTGGAATTCATTCACGACCCCCTCCCTCCAAACATGACCCTCCTGAGCTAGAAACTGGAACGATAGATAATAACCCCGAAGAACCACCTCTAGTATGCCTTAGGACGGCCACCAGAATGAAGGAAATTCAAATCTTACAATGTGGAAGGAATTAACCTTTAATAGTAAAAAATATATATAGAAACGTTTTATCGACCACATAAAACACCAATATATATATATATAATAAACATATACATAACCATTTCATGTTTAAAATAAAAACTGATACAAAACAAGTGTCTTAAAAGTAAATACCATGAATACGTCTAAGGAGCAATACAGAAACTACCATAATGAAACAGCTAGTAATGACCAGTACGGTCCCTTTCTCTATCATGGAGACCTGAAGGATTTTTAATAATTTAGGGTGAACATACAACTATAATAATTTGAAAATACCAATGGCTCTAGTGCACTAGGGGGAAGAATACTGATGCTCATATGTGATAACAAAAAAAGGAAATATGCCAATATGGTATTCAAACCATCCCTACCTAACTATGTCACACTCACCATGCACACAAGTCATTTAAATTAACATATTAATCACAATAGTAGCAGGGTACCCCACACTAGTATCCCACAAATTTGATGGTATCACAACCTAATAGAATATGTCATTTTACTCCCACATCTTCTGAAAGAACCACATCACAACTCGCCTACACACAAATGAGAGCCAAAACTACGTCATACCGGAAAACACCTTGGCCACATACCACATCACATCATTCCTGCACAAACTTATGAATTACAAATACGTCCTCCCCGCTGACACCTGGGCCACATACCACATCACATATTATGCCCACACACCTAGGACTCACAAATATATCATGATAATAGAAACCTATTCCACATACAAAAAAACATCTGGAAGAGACTTAGGAACACAACACATCTCACCCTAAAAACAGGTAAGATCGAAACACATCTTCTCCCAAGGACACCTGGGACACCCAACAGGATCACCTGCATAAACATAGTCCTCAAAAATCACGCCCATCCTAAAGATTCTTGGCCTATTACCACTTGGAAGAGGGTGAAGGGAAGAGTGTGTTTCCAACTAATCATCCACCGATTAGGTTCTTTGGGGAAATTCAACCTCCATCAAGCCAATGGGGGTTTGGATAGACTATTTTCAACTCAGGTGGAGTTTATAGGAAAAAAATTGAAATTACATTTATATAGATATTATATCAAGAACAAAAACACAAGATATTAGATTCGTGAAAACATGTACCTATATATGCATTGACCAATATTAACGATGGTCAACTCCAAATTAGATAAATGAAATCAACCTCACAACAAAATGCACAAACAAATCATAACCCTGGCCAATTAAGTTATCAAATTTTAATATTTGATTAATTATTAATTTATTCATTCCATCTCTAATCGGTCAACTACTAAGCAAAACTATAAATAAGAAAAAATTAAAAATAGTCAAAACCATCATTGTTTTTTAGAAGGTGAAGTGCCTGCTATTTTAACACACATCATTTTTCTACTTTTTTTTCACACATTCATGAAATAAAAAATTAAAATTCCTAAGACCCTAGGCAACAATTTCTACATGAAACTCATGCCTAAATCTGTGTAAAATTACCTATAAAAATAATATCATTCTTCAATCCCATCCTTCCAATCCAATTATCTGATGAATGATAACCCCTTACCAGAAACACACTGCATCACAACCATATTGGTAGCCATGCTGTATAACAACCCCACATCAATCACAAATAGGAACTCAAACATAGAAAAACACGAGGAAACCCCTCTTCACAAAAATGAACATCTATCACACTAATAAACAATATCTCAACCTAAGATTAATTTAAACCACATATACCAACCCACATGACACAACCAAGTCCAAAAACATAAAATATTCAGATTTAACAAGGGCTTGTTCGTTAATTCCCCTTTTTAATTTAAGAGATATCAGAGAAATGAGTTTATCTAAGGGCATATATTTATTTTCTATTTATTCATGGTTAATATTTTTCATGTTGGGATATTATTTAATGAATAAATGTCAATCATTCCATAGATCATGCAATGCACAAACTAGGACCACCAAATTCCATAATTTTAAATAGGCATATAGCCCATAAAATTCACAATATCAAATAAATAATAAAAAAATCATGCATCACTTCTTCCCAACCCTTTCCCAATGAGAATTCACTGATTCAATTATACTTATTAAATTTTCTAATATTGTATCTTCACAAGTGTGATATTCACACACCCAGATCGCATGATACAATAATAAAATTTCGAGGAAGGAATCCTTAACTCCTAGGGTAACCTATCAACACGCCCTTATATCACCAGAATAGGGGGTGTGTATGATGTAAGAAGAATATACAGGGAAAACATGATCCAAGGGTTACATCACAAAGTGCGACTCCTTGGGAAAGAATGGTTTGGGGCATGACAAGAGAAAATAGAATAATTCAAGGAATATAAGATATTATCTTTATAACTTATAGGTCCTAAATTAATAAAAAGAAAATATTTAAAAATCCATTAATGTGAGATCTTGGCCAAGATCACATAATTTGAGCATTTAAAATCATAGGTAATATTATAAAATTCATAGAAATGGGGAATCACTAGGAATTTGAATAAAAACCATTTAATCATGGTATTAAATTTATTTCAAATCAATGGAAATGATAAAGGGACGAAACTAAATATTTTCGGGTTATTCTAATGTTTTGGAATATTGTTAAGAAATTACTATTTATTGGGTGAGTCACTGTCATGAGCCATCAGTGGATGATTCACAAAGTGTGAGCTACCTGTGAATGAGTCGCCACAAGGTGGCACACAATTGGATGAGTTAAAGGTGGACGAGTCACTGTTGGGTGACTCAAAATTGTATGAATCACCATCAAATGATTAACCATTGGATGAGTCACCATTGGATGAGTCACACCTAGAGACCTTAAAGTGTGATTCATTATTAAGACTAACTATCTAAAACTAACATTGTGAGTTTTTTTCTTGACTCACTAGTCCAGACCCACCGTTATGGGTCACTGTTGTGATTTAATGATGTGACTCACCATTGGGATGACCTACGATTAAAAAAATTGGAAACTCATAAATTGAGTCATTATAACCTCCCAAAAATGTCAAAGAATTTATTTTCACAATTTAATTGATAGGGGAGGTCTATTCCATTAATTTAGATACTTCTAAAAATATTCTCATAATCGAAAATTAAAAAACAGGCATATAAAGAAAATATGGGACCAAACCACAACACCTTGTGAAATGTCTCTTACATATCACTAGTAATGAAACACAGCTACCAACATCAATGGTCAATGATAAACCACCCTGTGATGTTCAAAATATGGAGTGAAATTTCCTCATCCACGAACAAGTCCTATTACATATCTTATCCCAAATGACTAGAAGACACACCACACAAGAACAAAAACCACACTATCTGAACATAAATATCAAATAATCATGTCCTCCATGAAATTATAGTGTTCTCTCTAGGTGGTATTGACTAGACAACAAGGGTTTAATCACATAACAGTTTATTCATCTTGATTAGGAATTTGGTCATCACCTATTCACAGTAAAGGACATTATCATAAATTATGGAGTATTGAAACAAATCACCTATAAGAAAAAAGTTTTTACCATCACATTATCAGGTAAAATAGAGATATCAATACTCAAAACAACTCTCTGTATTGGGAACACATCTTTACATCTCACTCCCATGTACTCTCCTCTAGGAAAACATTCCCCCACAACATGCAATAAAAAGGGAACTCTCTACCCATGTAGTACCTTCTCCCAAAATAAAAATTTAAATTAATTCGAATGGTCCATTTGTGATGGATTATCAATGGAAATGACTATTTTCGATGCATGTCCATGTCAAATAGCCCATCGTAGAAGAAGGAATCGCATATTCAAATATTCGGGATTGTCTATCATAGAATGCAATTTTTGAGATGGATATATAGCCTGTCGCCTGAAAACCCAAAATAATATTTATAATCCTTTTGTTATTATCCATCGCAAAAACCCTTTTTTTGAAATGAAAATTTAATTTATTTATATATAAAAAAATTAAATTAAATATATATAAAAAACATTAATAAATATTTTAATATACTAAAATCATAAAAATGTAATCCATCGTTTAAAATATAATATTTCTATAATACCAAATTACAAAATACTTATAAAATATTCAAAAATCATCAACTAGAATCTGGTGGAGAAGTATTTCTCGATGTACCAAGGGACAAAACACCATACCATTTCCATGAGAAAGTCGCTGAATATAATCAATCATCTCATAATCCCATAGACACCGAATCTTGCACTCCTCCTTCCTCTGCTCCAGCATCTATAGTATCATCTGATCCTGAGATATCATCCTCTCCCCATAATGTGGAGTAGATGATAGTATCGATGAAGACACTCCGTGATCACTCTACATTATCACTGATTCAGCAACCAAAGTTCTATAATTTCTCATTGGCACCATTCAAGAACCAATATGATTCACTCGACCTTTCTCAACACCCTATAATGTTTCCAGTATCCAAGCCCCCATCAAAACATGAATCGGTAGTGACATTTTGATCTATCTAAGCATGAAAATTCTGTGAAGGGGATTTTGTAGCCTCATTTGTTTCTTTTTAATAAAATAAAAATTAGAATAATAATAACGTTATTATTGGTGAAATTGTTCAAAAAATTCACGAACCACATTATGGGGATGTTGTTATACTGCAACTTCTCCTGTAATGGGATTATAATATATCTTATTATATACATATATCTCCATAATATATGGGTCTTTAGTATCCTATAAAATATAACAAGAATATTATCATCTAAATAAATATACATTAAAAAATAATTTCCCTCGCCATATGTATTCAATGTATGAAAAATGTAGGACTTGTATCCCTATGGTTGGCCTCTTGCCTCCCCCATCTCTGATATCCAGATGATGTCCTCCGCATAAAAGTCTCTCATATATTGATGGAGCACAACCCTTCCCATAACATAGCTCATATATAATCGGGAAAATGGGTGGCACAGGACTGATTGAAGATGGTACCACAAGATTTATCCGTAGCTCAATTTCTAATTTTGTGTAGAAATTGATGAATGTGATCACAAATACAAGTTTTCCATACCTTTCAGATTGGGCCTCTCTGACTATTAGAAATTGGAGAAAACAAATAATGCTTGAAATTTAAAAAAAAATTAGTAATTAAATATATTTTAAAATATGAAATATTATTTAATTACGTACAATCAAGTTTTTTAACATCTAGTCATACATGGTGAGGGGTACAATGTCCCATGACACCCATGTCTCATAAAAATAATTTATCATAATCACACCAACCTTGCCAATGGAAAAACGCAAAATCCAGTGCACATTAAAACAAATATATAATCATAATGTAATTATAAAAAATAATATACACTGTAAATATATTATAAACATATTATAAAATAATAAAAAATATAATTGAAAATGAGGATCAATATCAACAAATGGTTGTATCTTTAGAATAGGATATTGAATTAGTAATTGACCAAGAAGGAACCCCCTTCAAGTAGGCGCTCTAGCTTGTGTCAGGGTAGCTGAATCTGGATAATCATCAAGAAGGTTGCAATCAGTAACAGAATTTAATAAATCAATATGAGGATATTCTTTGGCCATCTAATGAAAAAATTCTCACCACTAAGAGAATGATAAAAAAGATATGAAATAAAAAATACTAATGAATTTCAGAATAAAATAATGTTAAAAGTAATTTATTTTGTTTTGCAAATTACAAATTTAAAAAACTACAATATATCATAATATGTTAATTACCTATAACTATATAATAGAATATAATATTTCGATCATCATATTCTTAACTATATTCATTTATATCGATATCTTCATCCTCAACTTCCCTATTGTCAGTATCTATAAGTAATTTAGTTTTATTATCCTTTATTACTTCCTCATCATTATATATATATCATCATCCCTTAACAGAGGGGTTCCAACATCGTTATTTATATCTTATCCTCTAAGAGATATTTGATGGGTTTTTTCTAGAAATATTTGAATATGTTTTAATTCCACATAACAATATTAATATTCAATAAACTGATTATCACATTATTTCATTTTTTTCACTCTCCACTAGTCCTTCAAATCTATCCAAACATCAATGTGATTTCCATAGTAACATTGATGTGCTTGATGTGACAACATAAATTGATCATTTGATTCACGAAGACTATTATTTTTATTGTCAACTACCAAATTTCATGCATGAACTCGTAACCCTTGATCAGTATCATACCTATGAAATTTAATCAAATTAACATAATTTGGTCCTAGATAACATAACTCCATTATTTAATCTAGCATACCATAAAAGATGACATTACATTCTTTATGATGGTATCCTTTCAAATGAACACCAATATTCATTGATTACATCGATTCACCATATATGTGTTTATCAGATTCTAATCGATTAATCACATACCAATTATAAGATTTTAAAAATTTTGATTGAGGTTATTTGAGCACCCATAATTGACTATAAATTTTATTTTCATGTTGTTTTACCTATAAACAATAATAATTAATATTAATAGATATCAATGAATAAATGATTTATCATTCCATAGATATAAATGTCACATATGAGTCCTTTAATCCAATATGAAAAAATTTGTTACCAACATTCCTCAAGAGTAGAAGATGTAATTTATAGAAATTGTTTTTTTGATATGGTCATCCTAAAGAATACAAAAAAGATAATCTAAGTAATGATATATTATATATATAATTTAATAAATAATAAAAATTTACTAATTAATATAAAAAATGTTTCATTTCTTCATAATTCAGAAGAAGATAAGTATGTTCACTTTGTTGTTTTTCATCAGTAAGCCATCGCTCTCGATAACCACTGAAACTAAGCTCAAGTAGATTAGAAACTGAATACTAATTTTCTATGATGTTGTCAATATTTTTTCTCAATGTGACCCATCACATTATGTTTTGAAGGTTATTCTAACTGAAAATAATAAGAAAGGAAATCTGTAATCCCCTCTACAAGTATGCTTCTACAATTGACCCTTCAACAGATGCTTTGTTACGTACTTTTTTATTAAATTTTATTATACATATCAAAAATAGATACATCAACCAGAATTGTATTGTTTCTACACATTTATATTTATAGGGAATATGAAATATTAAATGGTCCATGGAATTTATGAAATTTTATAGGAATATTTTCTCTAATTTACATAAAATTAAAACAATATCAATTTCTACGAAACTCAATGCATTATAATCTGATGATTGCACGAAATTATCTCGAGAAGGTTACATTTTTTAAACATATCCTATATTGAAGGATTCAGAAGCCCCAAAAGATAATCCTTCAATTATTACATTAAAATCAAGACTTTTTAACTTGTTAATATGCTAAATTATGAAGCATTGAGATATTTTTGAACCATAACAATATGGTAAACTCAAAAATCAAGTACATTGATAGAATAATAAATGGTTTTATCTATTAAATGTTTAAGCTTCATTTGTCTTCATTAATTTCTCTGGTCTTTCATCATCATATTATTTAGGTTTAGGACATCTGCAAATCTGTACAAGATATAACTACATATTTAAATTATCTAGGTTATTATCAAGTGTGTCCATCATATTATAAAATTTGTGAGTGAAATAATTCCACACAATATACATACATCTAACATGGGAAGAGCATATAAATCATGCCATCGTGGAAGGCCCCAAAATATACCATACTTTATCCAATTATGATCACTCCGAATATCATTTATCTTTTACTCATTTATGATTGATCCAAAAGTAACGTGAGTAAATACAGGGACAATTAAATTTTTTGGGTTACATGAGAGCACAACTAGTGATGGGTCTATTTTAATTCAACCATTGTAAAATTAATATTATTTCATTGAAATGGGTTATCCATTGGTAGAAATATATTGTGTTAGTTTCAGAGTAACTTACCCTTCTCCCATTTCAATGCAGAAATGGTTTGTTCTAAGTCATGCTGTATAGAAAAAATTTTATACCATGTGTGCTCCATCTAGATAACATTCCATGCATAGTGATTTAACTTAGCATCCACATTAATGCTACATTCAATATAAATGTATGATCCATTGTTATATCAAATGTAGTCATGTCGTTGTTCCGTAATGAAATTAAAACATCAATTAGTGGTTTGAAATAAAAATCAATAATATTCTATGGTTGTCATAGAATTAAAATTATCAGGTATATAAATGGTGTGTTCATCAACATCAATGGTGGAATTTTGTAAAAAGTAATAAAAACATTCCAATAACAATATTGACTGTCAGAAGAAAAAAATGGAATAAAATAATCAGTAGAAAGGCCCATGCATATCTTACATGGTTTTCCAGAAAAGGAATGATGTGTATGATAATAAAATTTTAAACAAGTCACCATCACATGGATGATTGATGCTTTTTAAGATGTAGATCTTATATTTATGACATGTCATAAATCCATTTATTCTATTAGAAATAAATAAACAATATAAAGCATATGTAACTGAACAATATCTTAAATATTACATGATAACTCTGAACATTCCTTATTGTTCCACTTTATTCCTTGATTCTCCACATCTTGGAAAATTATCCAATGGTTCAAATTCACCATAATATAACATGTTGTAAATTGAGCATGAATTTATCTTCTAATAACATAGACCTATATTTTGAACCATCCTTTTATGTTCATCAAAACATATAGGTAATGTATTTATGTCATGAAAAAATGGCTGAAATAATGATAAAATATGATCACACGAACTATTATAAATTATAATATCTTATTTAATAGCCATGAATTTGTTAATAGCTTTACGTTTTCTCTTCTTTATTCTCAGATATAAAGTCACTTTTGTGGATTGCAACAAATTGAAATATTGAGAATGTTTACATTCATGATTAGGAATGTCATTTTGAGTTGTTTTGTTAGGAATAGATGGACCAGCCACCTCATGTATTAAATTAATAAATGATTGATCTAGAACAAAAAAATATGTGTTTCCTACTGACCATTTTTCAACATGTTGATACTAAAAAAATATAAACATTAAAAAAATAGGAATGCAATAGAAGATTTCAAGAATTGTAAAATGTTTCAAATGTTTTAAGACCACATTTCTAACATGGATATTAAATTATTCTGTTAAAATCAAAATCTGAATTTTACAATAAATTTTTTATAATGGCTTAAAAACCAACAATGCACACCATATTTAAAATTGATATGTTTGGATTGTTGTGATTGTTTATCCATTAGTGATCACATAATTGATAATATTATCTATATATTCATAAATATTTATTTTATAAATTTTATATATTTAGTTATAGCACATAATCAAATATATTTACAAAAAACTTATTTTAACACATTTCTTCAATGAAATTAACAAATCAAATCTACATACATATGTACATGTACACAGAAACAAATTTTCTTATATTTCATTAATTTAACAAATTATTTATATTATTTTGTATAAAAAATTAATATTTACTATTTATTATTAATATTTGGTAAATACATGTTTATATAATAATATATATATATGTGTATATATAGACTTATAAATTAATATAAATATACCAAAAATAATATTAAAAATTATTTAAATTATTATAAATATTAAATTTATATACGCATAGATATAAATATATAAATATATAAATATATTTAATATATATTAATTATATTTACTAATTAACTAGAAATTATTATAAATTATGAAATTTTTATTATGAGTTTTTAATTTATTATTAAATTATTAATAATTAATATATATATATATATATCCTGATTTCATAATTAATATAAATACATAAAATGTGTTCTAATTTTTTTAATAAATAAATAAATAAATAAATAAATATATAATATATTTATATATTAAATCTTACATGTATTTTTACAATATTTATATTTACATATTCAAATTTATATATATATATATCTATATATGTTACACATTTTTATAATAAAATATATTTTTAATTTGTTTTTTAAAACATACATTTCAAATAAAAATACTTATACATAAATATATATATATATACGTTTGAAACCATAAACATTTTTTAAAAACATTATATACACCTATATATATATATATATATCTTAAAAATAACATATTTTTTTAAAAACATATATATTTATATATTTTAATTTATATACATGTATGCACATATATATATATTCAAAACATTATAGAATTTTGTATATATATATATATATAATAAAATTTAAACCTTTTTTAAAATGTTTGTCCTAATATAGAAAAAATGTATTTTTGAGATAATTTTTTTTTAAAAAAATTTTAATTAAATCTAATGTATTATTTATATGAATCTATATAAAAAATTATTAATTAGTATAAATATAAAAATTATGTTTTGTTAATTTTTTTGACAGATCCTCATTTCAATTTTATATATACATATATACAAATATACATACACACACACACACACAGATATATATGTTTATATATATCACAAACAATAAACTTATTTTTAAAATAATATATATCAAAACACATTTATCTATATTTATATATTCACTAACATAAATAAAAATTATCATGGTGAAAAAACAAACACACACATATATATATGTACAAATATAAATACAACTAATATAAAATTATCAAAATTAAAAAATTACAAGAACTACTAGATATCAATTTAATTAAATTGTATGATGTAGATTAAAATAAAAATAGATATTAATAATATTTTCTCATTCCTAACTATCAAATAAATCACTTGAATCAGATAAATTTCAAAACATAAGGTTTAACTATACCAATATTATTGACATTGAACACAAAATGCCCAAAAAACCAGATTAAGAAGTTATGAATTTATAAAATTGAATCTATCCTAAATATCAAATAATGAATGAAAATTAGATAAATTTATAAAACTATAGACTAAGTCAATATATATATATATATCATTGAACCGAAATACGCTAAAAAATTGAGGGAAATTGTAAGTGGATTTTGTACCATGAATTTATGAGCTAGAATCTGTAAACAAAATATGGCTAGAAAAGAGGCACATCGAGCTTGGGAAAATGGATGACCATATGTTTCACTCTGGGAGATGGAGTAGGAATAATTAAAGGAGATGAATAAAAAATTTGGGTCATGCGTGTTGTTAAATCACAGGGTAGTTTTGTGATGGCTTATTTTTTTACATATTTAATGTTTTCGGAATTGGTTTTTCACCATGATTATTTGATATTGAAAATATGTACAATCATAAATAATCCCAAGCATATGGTAATTTTTGAAGGATTTTTTTATCTATCAGATATTACTGTTGTGATTATATTTAGTTCTAAGCGGTAGGAATGCACAACAATAATAGTTATGTAGGATGATTTATTTTGTCTCACTAAACCATTATTTATAAAAAACATATTTGACCAAGAGAAATAGTTATAGAAATGGCACTATTGGAAACAGTTCATTTGGTTGTCGCAAATGACCCATCAAAAATATTTGAAATTATAGTTGTGTCCCAAAAATCATGGATCTCTACTGGAAACTCCGTGAATGTGGCATCGTCCTCAGTATCTTACTCCCCGTAGTCAATAATTTTTGATTCATCATATAGATACTGATGAGACTGACAGATGTGAAGATCGTCATGGACTATCACCAACTTTAGTGGAAACATCAATAGGTGTGCCAACTCACCAACTCACCCCAAAACATATAAGGGTCCAAAGATCCTCATAGAATGCTTTATCCGTAGTCCAAACCTATAATTCGCTTTTGGAGGGGAAACCATCAATAACAGATAGTCCTCATCCTCGAAATACAAGGGGATCCTCCAAGTGTTGAATTATGAATTCTTTCATACATGCACTATAGTTATCCTCTACAGAATGAGACAAACATTCTCTATCATGATATGCACTACCACAGGGCCAAGATAGTTGTCTGCCCAACCTCTCTCCATCCAAAAGGTTAATGACATGGTCATCTTTAAAAAATTTCAAATGGATCCATGCTAAAGAAATATTTATAGGTATTATTATATGCAAACATGACCATGTTTTTGTGGAACACACAAGATCTACTAAATTATAAGACAGATGCTTCATCATATCATCTATCATCTAGAGATTATATTTTATCTGACCATATGTTTGATGGTGGATAAAAGTAATGAGGCATAACTGAGTGAAAAACATATGATACAATCCCTAAAAGACCCATGTGATAAAAAAATTTCTAGGTCTTAGAAAATGTATCTCATAACTCCACGTAGCGACACCGCCTCATCTACATACCTCTTTGCCAAGGCTTCCACTCTGCTCAACTACATGATTACTAAAAAGTTGAATAATTTCATTTTTCAATCAACTACTAACTTGAAGGCATCATATCCTCTCTGATCCATGGGTAACCCTACAATGAAATCCCTTGATATTTCATACAACATAAACTCAAGGGAATCTAAGGCCTACAACTAACCATTTCGAATATTGTTCTTATCATTCACCTTCTGGAAAATTAGGAACTTATCCATAAACTCTTCAACTTCCCATTTCTTCCTCGGACACTAAAATTGTATCCTCAAGCCAAATTGCATATTTATAATTTCATGGGTGTATCACAATGTGTCTCATATGAAACACAGGGAGGGCTTCCTCACATATCCCTACCTAATAAAATAATACCACGAAACAACATCCATTTCTGATCATCATCCGACAACCAATATAGTGTCTCACGATGGTCGACGCAGTCGTGCATCACATCTTCCATAGAGACTCCCAACTGGGACACCTCCACTAACTACATTATAGAATACTACACTTTCACCAGAAATCAATATCCTCTGCCATTAGCCATTCTTGCATCTATGTTAATGGATTCCAAATCCACCATCACTTCCAAAGTGTTCACGGATTATAGATATAAATTCTTCTATGACATCTGAATCGAGGAATAATCCACAACGTTTTACTTTCTAGAGATGTAAGAGTTATCAAAAATTGGAGTTTTGAAGAAACTCCATCCACCATAACTATCACAGGTTCATATCACACTATTATATGATATACCTCAAACAATTGTGATAATTGAATGCCATAATGATCACTCTAATGAGGTAATTCCACCATAACTCATGTCCTAACAGAACCAAAACAAACTCCAGATCATGTGTGCTGTAGATACATTCAAGGGGATGATACTTACAAGACTCTTTAGAGAAAACACTTTCCTATTGAATCATAATGCATCTGATTCCTATATTTGTAGAATCACAAATCAAATTAAAAATCACCCCTTACAATAGAAATTGGATCATAGTAGCACAAAAAACATACCATTAAGATATATGAACATTGCGTAACACTGATCACTCAACAAAAAATCATGATCATTCCTATTAAGATATGTTAATATACCTACAAGTTTCTATAAATTGGGTACAAACCTCTGATAACATCCCACATGAACAAGAAATTTATAAACCTTTAAAACATTCTTGGAAGGATAAGATGAAAAAAATGCTTCAATCATTTAGGGGTTAAATGATACACCCTACTAGGACACGACATTCCCATGGAAATTCCTCTCTATTGTCCAAAACATGTAGTTCAACATCTTTATGTAGAGCTGCTAGTGTCGAAATACCTACAAGATAGTCAAAATATATTGGGTATGTTGGTCTTATAATATAATGCAGATCAATATGTCATCAATGTATATGAGAATGAAAATGTCTTGTAAGTCATGGGTTATGGAGTTCATATGCCCCATGACCATGAAATGTGTGTTTGTAACACGAAAGTGATGACAATGCACTCAAATTTCCAATATATACATCTAAAAATAGTCTTTTGGATATCACCCTACTTCACCAACTACTAGTTATATATAGACCACATATCGATCATAGAAAACCAACCTACCCTTCATAGATGTTTGAAAACTATCTATCATTGTAAGAGGGTAAAACATATTGATAGTTACCTAATTCAAACTCCAGCAGTCTATTAACAACATCATACATCCATCATCCTTCTTAGTAAAAAACATTAAAACATCGGAAGGAAGAACACTAGGTCAGATAAATTCCTTAATTATTATATCATCTATATAAATCCCAAACTATTACAACTCGTCTGGTATTAACTAATAAGGAACCATCGAAATAGAAGAAGCACAAGGAAGGAGGTCTATACAGAAATAAACATCCTTCCAAGGGGGTAGCATCACATCCTCATTAGGGAAAACATCCCAGAACACTCCAACAACCATAGGGTCTTCGGTGTCCACTACTCCCACTAACAACTCAGCCAACAAGGAATGAAGATGCTAAACATGCTGTGTTCTCGCCTAACAACTCTGCTCTCCAACGAAAACCATATTCTGGACATCCTCATCTTAAAACATTAATCTTCTCTAGAAGTAGTCATACTGTAATGAGCAATATAAAACCACTCAATGGTGAGAATAACATCATATGGATTCATATATAACAGAAATTATCCTCATGTGACTGAGGTAGTTCAACCATCATTCTATATCCCTAACATGCCTCAATCAAGCTAGTCTGTCCACCAACGGGTTTACTCAACAATACAATAATGAGAATCCACTATATATATAGTCTCAAATCATGGGCTAGATTGGGTGTAAAAAAGGTGTGAGAATCTCATGAATTAGAAAAATAACAAGCTAGATAACTAATAAAGTCAATTATAACTCGAATGATTCTATGCCCTCCTTGAACTGATACCTCTAAAACATGTAACTGATAATTCTTATCTACACTTACCCTATACTGAAAACCTCTTCCATGACCAAACTCGGGTTGAGGTCCCTAAAAAACCGTAATGGGGCCTCTAACTCATTTGACTCCCCTCAGTGGAGCATGATATTGCCGTCCCAATTTCTAAAACATCCAACTTAAAAATTGTTGATGAGGATGGAGTGGAACTCATCCACCTCCACCATGGATATATTAATTGGAATGTTGAAACTAGTTATAACGATTTACATTTACTCCACAATGGAAACACTTCTACCTCAAGACCATTGTTAATGAACAAGGTCTAAATTGACAAAAGAAAAACTAGTGATGTCAACTCCCCACCAGTTGAAAAATAGATGGCCCTGACACTTGAGACATTATGAAAGTAACAGTCCTTCTCGATGATCCATTTTGGATCCCCTATCATTGTAGAAATACTCTAAACTATATCCTCTCAATAACTCCCTCCTTATTTTGGACCTCTATGAATGTTGGAAAGGTGAGGGGGTTTACCGCATACTGGATAGAAGGAGGATGTCACTCCTCTAGGCATCTCACATGATAATTCCCATTTGAAAATAGTTTGGGGAAAAAATGAATGAGATTTTTTAACTTAATCCCCAAATCTCATGTTGACATATTCTCATCTTAGAGGGAAAGTGACTCCTTCATAATCTTTACCTTCATGGTTGATGAAAGGGATTTTTTTAAATCATCATCTCGAAATTTACCCACAACACCTCATCTAACTTTCTCTTCCCTAGTACATATTCCACCACTGACATACATCACCCAACATCTGGATCATTTCCAATGGAACCCAAATCTCCATAATAGCCCATATCAAACTGAAGTTAATATAAAGATCCTAAAGATATCTCTCCAACTACATGTCTGAAACAACACCCTTTTTAATTCTTGTGGCCTTTAACTGGAATTCCCATAATGTTCTCTACCATGGGTCATTGTACCCCCACCCTATCAACCCTCAACCAATCAAAATGATAATCCTATTAAGACTCAAATTCCCAGTACACAAGTGAATCTTGACAAAGTCTCATAGCTGAAAAGGTTAATAATTATTTCCTAATCCTGATTCGTATGAAATGTTATTTAAATTTCATTTTAAAACGTTTTCAAATCAATTTCAAATTCCCCCAAATTAAACCAAATTAAAATAGGGAAAAAAACATTGTGATTCATGTACCTTTCCTAGGATCTCTATACTTCATATGGTGTATCATTATATAGTTATTATGTAATCTCAGAGTCCATGCATTGGATCATGGGGCCCTAAAATCCTATGTGCAACCATGTCTTCCTTGGCATATGTCACACACCAAGATCACCTAACACTTTTTCCCTACCAACCCATGCAATTATTGCTTTTCTTATCTCCAGTATCTATCCAATATCTCTACCATACATTTTGATTCAATTATGTTACAACAACATCAATCCAATTCTTCCCCTCCTATGTTGGCCCTGAAGGAAGACATATAATGAACAATGTGTCCCTCCCCTAGTCGGTATGGGGGTGTTGACCAAAAAGTGGTGTATAAAAATCTCACAAAGTGGGAGGGATTACACTTTTTATAGCAGGAAATACCATAAGATAAGTTGTATGATCCCCAAACTAATCCAAGGAATATATATATATATAAGTGGACCAAAATCCATCCAAAATTCGGGGTTAAAATAAAAACTGACACAAAACACGATTCTCTATAGTAAATTTAAAAAACAAGGATATGAAGTGACAGATCAACTATCCCAATGTCCAATCTATTAATGCCCAACATATTCCCCGTAGAAGTCCAAGAAAATTGAATGCAATTTTATAATGTTGGGTGAGCAAAGAAGTATACTCAATATGAACATCCAAATTCTTTCATTCACAAGTGGAAGAATTAGACTAATTATCTAATGAGAAAATAGAATAACCAAGAACACATAATAAGGTATTATATCTATACCCACATCACCATATCACACTCACTAAATATTCAATTCATATAATGTAATATAGTAACCTCATCGGTAGTTGGGTACCCCACACTATATTCACACTGATTAGATTCTCCCACACCCTAACAACAAATTTCAAGGAACTCCCACCTCATTTGATATACAACATCACAACATTACTGCACAAACATAATCCACATAACTACATATCAACCACAAACACATGGGACACAAACCACATCACATCCCACCAAATGACACTTGGCAACCCAATTATGTCTCTACTATAGACACTTGACCCACATACCACATCATATACTTGCAACTCACACCTAGGATTTAAAACTATGACTCAAATGAATCCACTTATTCAAAATTCGACATCACATCCAAAAGACACATAATAACACAAAACATCTCATCACGAATTTTCCTGAAAAACAAAATATTCCCACAAAAACCTAGGCCTCAAAAATCACAACCTACCTAATGAAACTATTGTTATCACCGTCGAGAAGAGTTATAAGGGAATAGTGGGTGGCCATGGGTCTATCCTATGATCAGAATGTTTCTGAAAGACACCACCCCCATGGAATTGATTGTGTTTGGATCATAGATCACAACTAGGGTTGGGTGAGTATAGAAAAATAATTAAATAAATATATATAGATATAAAATCAAGAACTCATGCCCAACCTATGGGATTCATGAAAAAATATGTCTCTACATTTAATTAACAACATTAGAAATGGTCACATTAGATGTCGATAAATGAAATCTTCCACATGTCAAGAAAAAAAAATCTATACGCCCATATAATTCAATTAACCAATTCTCAATCATTGTTAAATTTTCTATTTATTCATTATATCACAACCTGGGAAATTACTAAGAATAATTGGAAATTAGAAACACTAGAAAATAGTAAACACAACCACAATAATTTCATAAGGCAAAGAGCCTTATAATTTATCACAAATCATATTTCCACTCTGTTTAACACCTATTAATTCAATAATAGAGTTCCTATCCTAGGACATGGGGTAAATCTGTCTTCATGATACACCTAGATAACCCTTGAGCAAACTACGCCTAAAAATCACTACTATCCCACTTCAAAATATTCATTCCAAAACCATTCTCTAAATAGATCTAAACCCCACATAGTGAAACACCTCACCACAACCATATTAGTATTCCCACTCCCTAAAAACAACCCTACCATCACTTTCACCTACACAAATATAGTACAACCCAATGCTTTCCCTACTGCACAACACTACCCATCCATCCCATAATCAAACAATCTATCTACCAGAGATTCCATTCCACCACCTGTACTACCCCATATAACATCCTAGATCACAAATGAACCACCACTCAATCCAAACAAAAAAAATCATATTTTACAAGGATCCATTCATTAATTCATATTTTTAATTATAGGGATACCATAAAAACCTCTTTGTCCTAGAACAACCCTTTAATAGCCATTTGTAAATGGTTAACATTTTCAGGTTGGATATTTTAGGCAAGAAAATACATTATTCATTCCATTGATCATCTCGTGTGCAAACCAAGTACACCAATGTGAATAAATTTAAGTGGATATAAATATCATATAATTAAAAATATAAACAAAAATAATAAAGATAATCATGCGTTTCTTCTTTCTAGTCTATGGTGTTTGATTTTAAATTGATTCAAATTTTTTTAATTAGGTATTATTCTATCTTCAAAATAGATACATTCACACACCCAACCGACACCTGATAAAAATATAAAATAGAGATGAATGTATCTCTACCTAAAAGAAGAACTGATCAGCACTTCCTTATTGTGTAATAATTGGGGGTTCACATTCAGTAGGAAGCTCCTCTAGGGAAAATTTGGTCCAAGCTCTAAAGCAGAGTGTAGAAATACTCGATGATGAAATGTTGAAGGTACAATGTGATAAACATTATGGGTTAAAGGAAGAGAGGATCTCAGCTTAAAAATGTGAGATCCAAAATCAACATAATAAATGGTTTTTAAAATCCATTAAATTGGGATCATTACTAAGAGTACACAGTTTGACCATTAAAAATCCTTAGGATACTTATAAAAGTCAAATATATGATTAATCACATTGAATCGTCTCCAAAAACCATTGAAAAATATATTAAATTAATTTCTTCTAAATTCTAATATTAGTAGGGAGAAACTGAAAAAAACACAGATTATGATGTTTTCACAAACTATCAGAAATGACTCTCCGTAAAGTGAGTCACCATTGTGAGTCACCAGTGGATGAGTCACTAGTGTGATCTACTAGTGGATGTGTCACAACTATGTGAAATGCCAAGGGGTGATATTCAATTATATGGGTCACCATTGGTTGACTCACTATTTGATGACTCTCCATCAAACAAGTCACCATTGGGAAAGTCATAGTTGGATGAGTATCTGTCACGACACACCAATGGTGACCTACCAGTGTGATTCGCCGTTGCGACTCATCATCATGACATACCATTCCAAAATACCATTATTGACTAACTGATAATGATACACCCTTTAAATTCCCCATCATGTGTCACTGATTTGAATCACCATTGTGATGTCCAAACATTAGAAGAGCTAGAATTTTTACATGCTCCAAAATGAGTCATCATTACCTCCCAAAACAATCCAAAAACTATACTTTCATAATGTAATGGACTGGAGACGACCAGGGCATGAAAAAAACTCATTAGAATATATAATATTTCCATTAACAATTAAGTATATTTACCAATACTATCATAGTTTAATGTGTTCAGTCCCAAAACTACCACATTACTAAATGTTCACTCCATAGAATCTCGTGGTGGAAAAGTCCATTATTGAACCGGTATCATGTCCCATTTTTTCCTATTCTGATCTAAGTTCAAAACATATTCATCTAATTTCTATTTCATGATATATAATATCATTAACCAATTTATTGCAGGGCTATATATCTCACATAAAAGAAAGAGTGATGAGAAGCCCTTAACTCATGATTCTCTTTAGATTCCCATACATTAATCTCCCTTATAATCATTTAAATAATTCCATTAATGCATTCCATAAACACGTTCATATTTTAACTCCCTTTTATGTAATTTATATAAAATATTATAACCCATTCATTAATAATATTCCCTAAAATTCATTGTTTATGGTGAGTTCCATTCATGATATTCATGATGAGTTCATTTGTGTAGAATTATAAATATTAAAATCAAACTGAAATAAAAGTACTTTTGTTTTGTGAAATGGTAAATGTGATGTTCTATAATTTGAAATTTTCCAATTTATAATTTTAATTTAATACTTGATTATGATTCATTTGATAAAATATTGATGGTAAATTTTTAGTTTAATTTTGTGAATTTTTTTACCATAGAAAACGATTTTTTTTTAATTTACATTATTTATACATAATTGTGGGAGTTATTTATATAGGTCATAACATAACTATATAAGAATTATTTTTAAATAATAATATATTTACAAAAATCCATAAAATTGGTAATGGAAAAAAACAAAATCAATATTCACGAAGGTGAATAACCGTTATAATTTGAAAAATGTATTCGTTTCATTGAATTAGTGGATTTAATTGAGGTGATTTTTGTAATATATTCCACTAAAAATAAAAAAATAAATTATTTCAATGATTGTAGATTTTTTAAACCCTGATGTATGAATGAGTTTAGGATAAAATATAAGAAGAAATCAAATTAAGAGTGGTATTGTGTGAAAATTATCTCTTGAATATCACTTCAATATGATACCATTGAGTACTTCATATTTGGTATTCTAGTAAGACCATAAAAAATAGTAATAGGGGAAAGTGAATTAATATAGGTTTGGGATGAGTTATTCAGATATACAAGGATTTTGATTAAAAATCGGGAGGTGATGAAACATATTTTTAATTGACAAGAGGTGGCATTATGTGATTAAAATTATTCTCATTGTATATTTCCACCCAACCATATTCAGGTTGAATTAGTTTACATGCCTTAGTATGATAATTATTGTACTATATTGTGGATAGGGTTAATAAAATCCTTAAATCTAAAAAATGTTGTAGTTTTAAAGTATTTTTAGTCTTAACTTTTTTTTAACATCAATCCCTTTCATTTTTACCTATATGAAGGTAAATAAATTTTCTTTCCACGGTAAATATTTTATGAATAAAAATGAATTTCTACTTCAATTATAATTTGGAACATATAATTCTAAATATTTAATCAATTTTCCAAAATTATTTTCACATAATCAGAAGAATTATATATTTATTTAATCACCTACACACAATGAAAAAACATGTTTTTAAAGTGAGAATATTCAAAAAATTTAAATTATTTTACCTAAAATTTCAATAATTAAATAATAATAATGGTGTAATTTTTTTATTAATGTATAATTTTACTAATTATTTTTTAATAAAAAATTAAAATACAATTTTACTATATAAAAAATTTTCATGAAATAACAATTTTCAATTAAAATGTCATGTTTTGACTAATCACTAAAATCTATTCTTAAAGGAATACCATAAATTACCCCTAAAAAAATATTGATATATTAAATTAGAAAATAAAATATATTTTTTTTCATATAAAATTTATTTATGGTGTCATAATTTAGATCTAGAACTTGTGTTACATTAAAATATGGACAATTAAACATTTAGAAAAATAAATCTTTAAGGCATAAACATAAATTTTATTCATGTATTAAGCCTACCAGTAATATTGACAAAATTTAAAAACATTTAATTTAATATTTAAAATATTTACTTTATTAATATCATTAAATATTATTGATTAATTTTATTTTTAAATATATAATTCATTTGTTGACATAAAAATGGAATTTAATTAAAATGATTCCTTTATGTTCAATTAGTTTTTTTAAAAAAATAATATGTAACCTATAAATTATATATGTATACTTGTTTAAACTATAAATTCATTATTTTGATAATATCATTTATTCTTGTCATTCCAATAAGTATTATTTAAATGGTTTTTAGAAAAATTGATTGTTATGTTCATTTAAGCTGAGTTAATTATGAAACATATGAAATTAAGGAGATATAATTTATTTAATAAATTCATACCACAAAATAATTGGTTTTTACACTATACCCCCCTTTAAATAATTTATCCCCTAAATTTCATTTCTTGGACATAAATCTATGAGGATAACCTTACCTCATCACATTCCCGTGTTCCCATGCAGCTTCAGGAAATTGGTGGTTTTCCCATTAACCAATAACCATTTGAGTGATCTTTTTTCATATAACATTATATATCATCTCCGTAATTTCTAAAGGATAGTAATTAAAAGAATGATATTGATTGATTGGTAAAACATCTAATTTTATTAAATGTGAAGGATATGGTATGTACTTCCTCAGGATAGATACATTGAACACATAATGAACTTTAGAGATATTCAGTGGAACAATAAATTGATAAGAAACCATCCTGATATGATCTTGTATTTCTTGAATGTTCATCATTGAAAATTGAAATTTCACTATGAAGATCAATGTTATGTGTTTGAATATTTATTTTATTGGAAAACAACACTGTAAAAAATTCAAAGATACATACCATTAAATATATGAAATGTAAATGGTTAATACCATACCCTAAAAGGATTTTGGTTAGGGAAAAATTAGTCGAATGTGAAATCATGGACATGTGAGAGAATTATATCAATCATGTTCTGATAGAGAATTGTAGTGAACATTAACATTTTATGGTTAAATACACATATCCATAGTGAAAATTGTAATGAAAATGTAATTGATAACATCATAAATGATTATAAAATGAAAAAAATGCAATTTCAAACAAAATTTATGAGATGAAATTATTCAATTTCATCACATAATTGCAATATCACTCATTGGTTGTAGCTTCATTTCTCACACTAGTGAATGAATTTTAAAATATAATGCCTAAAAAACTAGTGGATCATAACATCCATATTGGGATGCAAATTCATTCCTTTTGTATAATGTAATCATAATAAAAAATGGTTATTATAAGTTATTAACTATCTATAAAAATTTTAATTGAAAAGTAATAAATTTATCTATAAAACATTATCCAATTTTCAATGTAAAAAAACACAAATGGTTACACTTATGATCCTTACTAAATTATAATATCCAAAAAATTCAAATGAATGTCTCTAAATATTCAAAATCAACTCATCAATATCACCCCCAAAAAATCATATTATTGATATTAATTTTCACACACATAAAATGCTTTGAAATTTATCTTGTTTTCTCTTGTATCATTGTAATATTATAAATTACCACACTCTATTAGTGAAATCATGCATTATTAAGAAAATTAATTATTTCCTCATAACATATATCTATAAAATCTTTAATACTAATCTATGATATTATAATACCCATTTCAATCATATTATGAATTTACTCTATCATAATAAAAATTATCATTACCTTATTATTCTCCAATTATCATAATCATATTAATGATTTTCATTCCCTTAATCATGTGTTCTCCAAAAATTTCATCATACAATGTCAATAACATTTCTGGGTTACCAATTCCATTCAATGTAATTCCCCGACCCCAGTTACCCAGAGTTGGTGCATTATAACATAACATTGGAATGATCACAAAAGATCAAGTCTCGAAACACCGATTAGTTTAGTAGCCTTAGAAACAGTGGACACATTCATAAGTCATACATTACATGATAAAATGGAAAACTAAAACAGTATTGTTTCCATAGACAACACCGAGATCCCATAGACTATCCCTGGTGGTCAGTCAAAATATTCTTTGTTGAATCTTGGGAAAATTAAATCATAGAAAGGGGTGAGCTCAGATTCTCAGTAAGGATAACATTATAGCAGAAACCATCTAAATAAGCATAAACATTTAAGGCAGTGTATAAGACTAGAATGAAATCCTTTCAAACTTGAACTTAAACATAATTTGGAAATGGTAAAATCAAATAATTCCATTTACTTATTCACATGGATATTCTACTAGTTGAATAATCACATTAAATATCCATAGCCGCTTTCATAATGATGGAATGCATAATGCAAGACAATCATTACCACATTGTCAAGGCCTTGAGGCAAGACTACAAATTAGATTTTGTCAAGGTCTTGTGCCAAGACACTAGTTTGTCTCATGAGACCTACCGATGCATCTAGGAGGTATAGTGGGATCCACATGTCACTTACTAAGTCCAATGAATTCCTAGTATAAATGTTTGAAACATAACATAAACATTTGTATTTAAAATAGAATACGAAATGTCAATTATTTATCTAGAAACCATGAATGGTATAAAACTAGAACATACACAGCCAATCATAACTCATTCGATGCGATATGGAAGATTGTATTGTATGAGATTTACCTCAATCGATAATAATAAAGGATATTGATGTAGACGAAAATAATAATCAATACAATTAGAGAGAAATATCCCCCTTTTTCATGAAATCTTTTAAAAGTCACACTATTTATCAAGAAGCCATTTAAAAATAGATTTTTGAATTAAATATTTGAATACTAGTATGAATATTTTAAAAGTAATTTTACTTTTAAAACCCTAATGTCCATATAAATAATTCCTTAAACCCATTTTTTAAAACATAGACATTAATGATAATGATTTAGAATAATAAATATTTAAAACATTTAAAATTATAGTTTAGTTAGAGTTCCTAACCAAAAGAGAGACACTTGAATAAAAAAAAATTGAGGTAATAAAAACATTGTAATATCTTTGAATAAAGGGAATCATGATATAATATGTCAAATTAGATTATATACACCATATGAAACCTATTTGGTGTATAACAACAAAGAAGTATCAATGGAATGTAAATTGGGATGAAATCTCTTATAAAGACCGTATACTTAGGTTAAGGGAAATTGAAAGAAATAATTATGCGAAAAGAAAATAAATACACTCAATATTATTAGATATGCAGTGTAAATCAATTTGAGGACATTCACACATATTCTTGTCAAACAACACCAATGAATTGGATGTCTAACTCAACAAATGAAGATTGAGTTAAAATTACACTTATCAAGTTCATATCGATGACTTGAGAATTTATCAATGGATTTATTATGTGTATTTAAGGTATATCCATAGAAAGGGGAGTGGAAATTATGATTTATGAAAACAGATAGTGATTCCACACATAATTTTGGAGTAAAATAATCAATGAAGTATGCGTAAATCTGAATGAGTGTAAATTGAAATTTCAAATTCCTTATCGATTTGGTAACTTACAAAACATTCACCCCTTAAAGAAGTATCATACAATGATGACGTAAATATCCATAAATTAAAGTATATTACACAATGAACACAATCATGGGTAGTACATACACCACATTCAATAAATAAGTGCTGAACAGTGGTAATCTCAGAGAATTAAATCATGTCTCTAAACATTATATTTAACCATAAAATGAAATTTAGTCTTCAATGGATACGATGGGGAATGAATCTCATCGCGTTCATGGATAATGTAATCCGTACGTACGCACGAGTTACAATATCATTCTTTTGATTTTAAAATAATATATAATTGGATGTTATATCATATATACAAAATCATTATCATGTTATATTTTTTATTTACATGAATTACAGATCATTATTATACCATCCAAATAAAAATTTATTGAATAACAATTACACCACAACGTGGAGACGGTAATCCATATGTAAACACATATGGTGACATGTCATTCAAAGTATAGATAGAATAATGAATACATTTGTACCATATTTATAATAAAATCACAGTATTTAGAAGATACTGGATTTATTATTTTATAATGGAAATAACAAAGATAGATGAAGTGGAAGAAGAAAAGAACTTGAAAGAGGGTGGTGAAATTATTACCTCTTCTTCAGGTTCTTCCTTTTGATTTGATCAAAACAGCTCCTTAAGATGGCTTTCTAACTAAAGGAAGGCTTATAGGATAAATTGAGAGATGTTGAGAGGTTATTTGGGTAGGGGTTGGATAAGCCAAATGGTTTTGAAGGAGTGAATTAGAGAGAAGGGAGAGTGCCCTTTTATATGTGGGGTGAAGGGAATCTTCGGAAAAGCTATAAATATTATATTATAATAAAATAATTGTCTATTTCTAATGGATCTAAAATAGATATGGTGGGGATGGGTCGAAAAACAATCAACCAAAAGATTTTAGACAGATTTCAGTCACTATATTTACTTTATCTTTTAGATTTAACTCTTAGTTAAATAGTATGACATTTACAATGAATTTTTTTATTTTTATATTATATTGTTAATAAACATGCTACATACTTCCAAGTGAACCCAAGTGGTTAATTAATGTTACACCTATCATTATATATGTAACACCATGAGATTTTATGAGATATATTATTTTAAATTTCTTTGATCTTCTATTATACACTACACCAATATTCTCTTGTACTATATGCAACACCGCATTAGCTTGAAGTATATGCAACACTATTCTTGGCTTTCATTACACGCAATCACGACCAACCTCGATAGCGTGTGTTGTACGAAATAACGGGTTTCACTAAAAAATGATATATTGTTATAATATTATTATGGACTAGCCGTTATGAATAGTATTAACTACATTTTTAATTTCATAACATTATTATTCATCTTTCACATTTTCTAGAATATGGTATGAGAACAAAATAAATTTTTCGTGTAAAATATGTATTTTTAAAAAATTGCAGTTTTCCCCCCTTTTGATGGGGTACCCACTTTAAATCATGTTTTGACATGTCTATAAGTTCAATTTGACAAAATAAAATTTTCTATTGGAATCAGGATATAAAAAATTACTTTTTGATAAAATTTTCATATTATTATGATAACTTTCATACTTTAATGAATAGAAAAAACCCGATATATATTAATTAAAAGCAACTTTTTTCATCAAAATAATTTAAATGGTTAGATTACCTTTTTAATCAGTTTTAAAGTGTAATTAGAATATATTTTCACCATTTAATACAATCTTGTTCATTGGAATTAATTTAACTTTGAAATTGGATATAAACAAGTATTAATCTTTTGATATTTATTGTTTCTTAAAAACACGTTATTTGTATTGATAACGAGAATAAATTTTAAAATTAATTAATGAGACTTTTATGTTTTTAATTTGGAAAAATAGACATAAATTTTGAATTCGGAATATCAAATAATGCTTAGGCTGTTTTTTTGGTATTTTTCTGAAAAACATAAATTTTTGATGAATAGTGAAACCACTTAGTGGTAGTTAAAAAACTGACCATTTCATTTAAATGAAATTTTACCACTTGTGTAAATTGAATTCCAAAAATCCGAGAGTCATGGTTAATATAAAAGACAAAAAACTGGTTCAATGAGATGAAAATAATTTTTGGTGAATAACAACTTTTTACTTTTATTTACAACGGTTAAAAGTAAATAGAGTAATTAAGTGTAAAAATGATATTATTATTACCCTAAAACATGTCCTAATTCTATTGGATAAGTGTAATTAGACCAAAAACAACTTTAGGAAAAACAAATATTACCATTTAGGCCCACTTGGATTAGATTAGGACATTTATTATTAATTTATTTAAAGAAGGGTTAAAATGGTTAAAATCAAAGTTTAATAACTAAAACATTTTTAATATAGGGTTATACATAATATAAATTAGACTATAAATATTAATTAGAAAGATAAATGGATTTCCTACCTATTGGTATTTTATTTATAATTTTTAACCATTAAATAAAAAATGTTATTTATGACACAATGGTGATGCAGTAATTACCTAAATAATGAAATATTAAAATAATTGATATTATAAATACACAAATAAATGTAATTTGAGACTTTTTATGAATTCAAATAATTTTGACGGTTGATATGACATGTTATTATTGATTTAATTAACTTTTTTCGAACTAGTCATTCTGTTATGATTTTCACAAAAATCAATTACCAAATAGTGTAAATATTGATATAAAATAGTTTTTTAAAACAAATATTATATTATTAATTGTAATTTGATTCCTAAAAATATATGGTTCGGCCAAATTACATAGATAAGATTATATATATTGATAATAAACAACGTGGGTTTTTTTTGGCTTGTTACTGTGTGTTTATTAACATTATAGTGTAAGAAATGAAGAAGACCCAGTAAAAGTAAAATTATTTTACTTAATGTTAAATCTAAATGATAAGGATAAAATAGAAACATAAACATGTATAAAATCTATTAAATGAGATTATTTCTACCCATCCTTAACTTATCTTCTAAATAAATCAATTTTCTGTTATTAAAAACCAAATATGACTTTATAATAAAATAATATTTTATCTTTTCCTAAGGTTCCCCTCTCCTCCTTTATAAAAGGGAACATCCTCCCTCTCTTCCACACACCACTTTGAGCATTCATGTTCGGACAAACCCTACCAATTTCTCCTCTACACATCCCTAGAAACATCCTAGATGTTCTTGCCTTCTTGAAAGACCAATCTTAGTGCCCTAAGAGGAGGTTTTAAAGAGGCGTGTTGAAGAAGAGGTAATATCTGTTACCAATTCATTCAAATTTATATCTTCTTCTACATATTATTATTTTGTTGTTTGATTATGAAGTAATAACATCAGTATCACTCATATAGTGATATTTCATTATAAATATGAAACAACCCTATTTCACCTTCTATCCATCCTACGGAAAACAAAATCACTGTGCGTGCGTACGTACGGAATAGAGTCTCCACGCCGTGGTGTAATTTGTTTTCGAAGACCACCATTCTTGGATGGGTATAATGGTGTAAATAAATAACTATATATGATTATTGTAAAGTGATATATATTCTGAAATATTATACATACAATTCAATACAATTCCATGATCATGGTAATGATATCATTGCTCGTGCGTATGTACGGTCTACCGTCTCCACGAAGCAATGGGATTCATTCTCAATGTTAACCATTCATGAATGATTATAAATTATATATAATAAGTAATAATGAAATATATGACATAATAATGATACTATATTTAGGTTTATATATATATTTATGTCATCTACTTAATTCCATTCAATTCAATAAGGAAACCAAAACAGTGTTCATGCGTATGTACGACCTACAGTCTCCATGAACGGTGTATTTCATCCCATTTATAGATCTATCATATATATATTTATATGGTGAATATATATTACATATAAATAATGTTTTAAATTCTTAAATTATGTAAATCAGGATATATGAAATAATATCAAGAACATCAAGTCCAAACATGTACGATAAATTAAACGATTTTACCAAAAACGCTGCTTTAACATGGAACTTACAAAAAATGGGTAATATAAAGTAATACGTGAACCATATATGATATAATAACAATGAATATGATTCTATAATAAGTCAATGACATTTTTTAAATCATTATACAAGAGGTTCGGATACGTACGAAGCATGTCAGACCTAATGTAAGGGATAACTTTTCCAATCTCGTTTTTTGTCCGAGATTGTTTATTCGTAAGTATTCACTGGGGTTATATTTTCCATGTACCTGTTTTCTAAAAATGGTTTCATGTATGTTTAAATTCCTTTTGAACCATTTTTACTTTTACTAAATTTTATGTAAAGAATCATTCTTTTGTTTAGGTTACGATGAAATTTCTGATTTTTCCAGCAAAAGTACGAGAAAAATGTTTTTTTACTTATACGGCATGAAAGGATTTTTACGGTTTTATAAAGCCTTATTTTCATGAATCTTCCTCCATAATATTTCATGAATATTTTCAAAAAAATATCATTCTTTTATAATTTCATGATGTTCTATGAAATGAAATTGATTTTGAAGAAGAAAGGATATTTTCCTCAAGAATTCATTTCAAGTGTTTTATCAATACCATTTTTCCATCTAAAATGACGTTATTTCATATGTGTATGATTCTTGTATAATGTATCTATGATTTACATGGATTCACATTTCTTATTTTGAAATGATATCCATTTAATTTATTCAGATTATGTGATAATGGAATGATGTTTATGAAACCAATTTTATCTACTGGGTTATTATGAATGATGTTTGTTTATTTGGTGGAACAAGTAAGAATTATTTCATTATGAGATGGGTGGGACATATATATCCCTCCAATTAATTGGGTAAACATTTATATCTAATTAGATAGACATGGCTGGAAAGGTAAGTTAATCCGGTTCAGTAATACAGGACTGGAATGAGGAGTGAACTCGATTCAGAAAGGGACTTTGTCCACTAAGATGGTGTTGGCAGAAAAGCCTTTCCTACTATGGAAATAATTTCATGTGCTTAATGTTTTTCCACAATTACATGTTTTATTTACAAGCTATTTTATCATTATTGATGTTCTATTTTGATATATGCCTTACGTACTTCCATGTTGTATGTCATTTCACAAGATTTTGATGTTTAAACATTATGAACATGTTTTTATGTTAAAATGTATATGTTTTGTTTTATTTTCTCCATTCTTACCCTTACTGAGCATTTGAGCTCACCCTATTTATGTTTTCATTTCCCCAATATATAAAGAAAGGTTTTAGGTAAGAAAAAAGGGGAAGATCTTTATGGGAGATGTTGAAGATCTTTCACCACGATTAGAAGATTATGTTGCATGTTTCCAGAGACACTAAACTATTACGGTCCTTGTGTGTCTGTTTTTGTTATGTACTAAGTATTCCGAAAATGTAATGTAATGTCCATGTATGTCAAGCTTTGGGCCTCTATAGTTGGTATCGGAGGAAATGATTAGTTATCCTTTGGAAACTAGGATTCAAATACTTTACTGAAATCCCTAGAAATATTTAAGGTATGTTTAGGGATGTCCCTAAGGATATGTATAAGTATAGGTTATATTCCTAGAATTAATGTAAAGATTTTAGAATTTAACCTAAGATGTTAGATATTGACGATACTCCATCTTTATTATGTTTTTTTCCCAAGCATGATTTTTGCCTCTCGCACTATTCTTTTCAGGTTTTAGAAAATTGGTGGAAATAGGATTATTCTCGATAATGGAGGATATGATGGACAATTGAATGATATTATTCATGAGAAACAAAATGAAACGGGATTTGGATGTCCAAACATCGTTATTATTCCTAATCAGAAATCTCATAATATGATCAGTAATCTCAACTTTGGTAAATTTTATGACTCAGATAAGATGAGAAATATAGAGTTTCATGTTGATCATAGAGGAAAGGATGATCAATTTCACTCATGTAAATCAAGTGGGAAGAGGCATCATGGAGAATGTTTCAGAGGAACTGTAAGATGTTCTGGGTGCGGAAAAGAAGGACACAAATCTAGTAAGTGTAAAGGAAAACGTTCAATTGACACCATGGAGAAGGATAATGGTATTGCTACAACATCAACAATGATTATATGTTTTAAATGTAGAAATTATGGCCATTATTCAAACCAATTCCCTAAGATAAAATCTCATGAAGAGAATAAGCATTTTCATATGGGTAGTATTTATGTGGATGATGATGAAGAGACTAAACATGATATATGATATGAATGAAGTGTTGAAGCTTGGTCAATGGTTTAAGAAGGTAGTGGAATGATTTATGTTTATCAAGAGTTATGTTGTTTAGGTAATGGTACTATGGAATAAAGACACATCTAAGGATTGTTACACTAATGTTTTTCCTAAAGTATTTGAAATTATATGATGAATGGTACTGGTAACCATGAAAGGTTATTCCGATATTTTTGGAAAGAAGACGATATGAGCATAATTAATAGATAAGGAGAAAATAATATGTTTTATAGTATTCATGATCTCATGATTGATAAAAGGACTAAGTGATATCATGGTTTGAGTTTATAGAATTTTTGGGATTTTGGTATGTGGAAAGAGTTAACTTTTAACTACATTCAGGTTTTCACTAAGGTTCAATGTGTATTCATATTTCAAGAGAATACATGGTAAAGGTATTCACATGTTTGGAATGTGACTAACAAGATATATCTTATATGGGGGATAAATGATGGTATTCACATGTATGGTTGATGACATTTCTAGTAATCATTTTCTTTATACTATAAGATTGGACAAAAGTATTTTTGATAAGCTTAACAGTTTGAATGGATTATGTTGGTCATAGGTTAGTATTGTTTAACACTATAAATTTTTAGATTCTATTTCTGGAATTTCATAATGATGTAATTTTAGTAAAAGGACAACTTGCAGAACGGGTGACAACCCGTCGCGTCAGACAAGGCTGTTGGAATAGAACCCACAACTGAAGTGCGGCTGGCCTTTATCTCATACCAATGGCCTACAAGAAGTCACTGGTTAGTAGAAACTAGTTTTATTTTATTAAATGGTATGATAGATGAAGTATAAGTTCATTTTTGGAACCATATACGATTAAACTCTCCATAGAAGGACTTATTGATATTTGATAACTTTTGATAACCTTTTGTTTGAAAAAGATGGAATGACCCATCATTTTGTCACATTATCAGCTACCACTTCACGAATAATAATATTCAACTGTATATTTTTAAGGGATGAAGTTGAAATTGTTCAAATCACGAACAACCGTGAGATTGTACGAAAATCAAATAAGTATTTCTTCTAATTCAAATTTTACAACTATAGGGAAATGATATTGAAAAAAAATGTTGTCATAGTGCTCTTATATCTGATGAGTCGGATGTTACATTAGATCATCACAAATTTATGGCTTTGTGATTGATGGATTTTTTCATAGCCATGTTCTCTACCACTCTCCATCAGAACATGATGGTTAGATTTTTCTTCCATATCCATATTTTCACCTATGTTCTCCTACATGGAATCCCAGTGATGATTTACTTTGGTTATTAATTATGTTTCATAATTTAGTTTTTAAAATTATGTTTTAGTATTTCTTTTTACGATGTGGTTTTCTATGAATAGTAAATGATTTTTAACCCCTATGAATTTCGAGGACGAAATTCATTTTAAGGGGGGTAGAATGTAACACCCCAAAATTTTATGAGATATATTATTTTTAATTTCTTTGATCTTCTATTATACAGTACACCATAATTAGCTTGTACTATACGCAACACCGTATTATCTTGCAGTATATGAAACACTACTCTTGGCTTGCATTATACGCAATTGCGACCTACCTCGATAGTGTTTGTAGTACACAATACCGGGTTTCACTATACAATGATATATTCTTATAATATTATTATGGACTAGCCTTTATGAATTGTAGTAACTACATTTTTAATTTTATAACATTATTATTCATCTTACACATTTTATACAATATGGTATGAGAACGAAATAAATTTTTCGTGCAAAATATGTATTTTTAAAAAATTACAGTTTTCCCGCATTTTGATGGCGCACCCACTTTAAATATTTTTTTGACATGTCTATAAGTTCAATTTGAAAAATAATATTCTTATTTGGAATCAGGATATAAAAATTTACTTTGGATAAAATTATCATATTATTCTGATAACATTCATATTTTAATGAATAGTAAAATCCCGCTATATTTTAATTAAAAACAACCTTTTTCACTGCAAAAATTTATATGGTTAGATTATATTTTTAATTAATTTTAAAGTTTAATTAGAATATATTTTTACTATTTAATCCAATTTTTTTAATTGGAATTAATTTCACATTGAAATTGAATATAAACAAGTATCAATCTTTTGATTGTTATTGTTTCTTAAAAACACGCTATTTGTTTTGATAACAGGAATAAATTTTAAAATAAATTAATGCCACTTCTATATTTTGAATTTGGAAAAATAGACATCAATTTTGAATTTGGAATATCAAATAATGCATAGGCTGAATTTTTGGTATTTTTCTGAAAAACTTAAATTTTCGATGAATAGTGAAACCATTTAGTGGTAGTTAAAAAACAGACTTTTCATTTAAATGAAATTTTACCACATCTATGAATTGAATTAAAAAAATCTTAGTTACATGGTTAATATGAATGACTAATATGTGGTTCAATGTGATGAATATAATTTTTGGGGAATAGTAACTTTTTACTTTTATTTACCATGCTTAAAAGTAAATTGGGTAATTAAGGGTAGAAATGATATTATTATTACCCTAACACATGTCATAATTCTATTTTATTATTGTAATTCGACCAAAAACAACTTTATTAATAAACTATTACCATTTAGGCCAACATGGATTAGATTAGGACATTTATTATTAATTTATTAAACGAAGGGTTAAAATGGTTAAAATCAACGTTTAATAACTAAAACATTTTTAATATAGGGTTATACAAAATATAAATTTGACTATAAATATAAATTATAAATCTAGAAATATTTCCTACCTAATGGTATATTATTTTTAATATTTAGACATTATATAATGTAATTTATTTATGACACAATGGTGATGCAGTAATTACCTAAATAATGAAATATTAAAATAGTTTATATTATAAATACCCAAATAAATGTAATTTGAAACTTTTTATTAATTAAACTAATTATATATGCTAATATGACATGTTATTATTTATTTAATAAACTTTTTTATAACAAATCATTCTGTTATGATTTTCACACAAATCAATTACCAAATAGTGTCAATATTGACATAAAAAAGTTTTTTAAAACAAATATTATATTATTAATTGTTATTTTATTTCTTAAAATCTATGGTTAGGCCCAATGACTTAGATAAGATTATAAATATTAATAATAAACAACATGGGGTTCTTTTGGCTTGTTAGTGTGTGTTTATTAACCTTATATATTAAGAAAACAAGAAAAACGGTAAAAGTTAAATTTTTTAACTTAAAGTTAAATCTAAATGATAAGGTTAATATAGAAACCTAAACTTGTCTAAATTACATTTAATGAGAGGCTTTAGACCCATCCCTACCTTATATTTGAAATAAATAAATTTTGTGTCATTGAAAACCGAATATGACTTTATAATAAAATAATATTTTAAGCTTTCCTATGGTGCCCCTCTCATCCCTTATAAAAGGGCACCTCATCCCTCTCTTCCACACACCACATTGAGCATTCAAGATAGGCCAACCCCTTCCAATTTCTCTTCTATACTTCCCTATAAACATACTAGCGGTTCTGGTCTTCTTCAAAGACCAATCATAGTCCCCTAAGAGGAGGTTTCAAAGAGGCGTGTCCAAGAAGAGATAATATCTGTTAGCAATTCTTTCAAATTTATTTTTTCTTCTACTTATTCTTCTATTGTTGTTTAATTATGAAGTAATAACATCAGTATAACTAATATACTGATATGTTATTATAAATATGAAACAACCCTATTTCACCTTCTATCAATCCTACAGAAAAGGAAATCACTACACGTGCGTACGTACGGAATACAATCTCCATGTCGTGGTGTAATCGGTTTTTGACCACCACCTTAATTTGATGGGTATAATGGTGTAAATAAATAACTAAATATGATTTTTGTAAATTTAAATTTATTCTTAAATATTATTCATACACTTCAATACAATTCCACGATCATGGGAATGATATCATCGCTCGTGCGTACATACGGACTACCATCTCCACGATGCGAAGAGATTCATTCTCCATGTTAACCATTCATGAATGATTATAAAGTATATATAATAAGGAATAATGAAATATATTACATAATATAGATACTGGATTTAGGTTTATATATATATATTTATGCCATCTACTTAATTCCATTCAATTCAATAAGGAAATGAAAACAGTGTTCATGCGTACGTACGACCTACCGCCTCCATGAACGGTGTATTTCTTTACATTTATCAATATATCATATATATATATATGTATATACTGAATATATATTACTTATAAATAATTATTTACATTCTATAATTAAGTAAATTAGGATATAAGAAATAATATCAAAAATGACAAGTCCAAACATGTATGATTAATAAAACGATTTTACTCAAAAAACTGCTTTAACATGGATCTTACAAAAGAACGGGTAATATAAATTCATAAGTGAACTATATAGGATATCATATCAATGAATATGACACTGTAATAAGTCAAGGACATTATTTAATCATTATACAGGAGGTTCAGATACGTACAAAGCATACCGGACCAAAGGTAAGGGATAACTTTTCCAATCTCATTTTTATCCGAGATTGTTTATTCATAAGTATTCACTGGGGTTATATTTTCCATGTCAATATTTTCTAAAAATGGTTTCATGTATGTTTAAAGTCCTTTTTCACCATTTTTTACTTTTACTACATGGTATGTAAGGAATAATTCTTTTGTTTATATTATGAGGTAATTTTTGACTTTTTCGGCAAAAGTACGAGAAGAATGTTTTTTTACTTATACGGCATGAAAGGATTTTTACAGTTTTATAAAAGCCTTATTTTCAGTAATCTTCAACCAAAATATTTCATTACAATTTTCAACAAAATCTCTCTCTTTTAAAATTGCATGACATTTTGTGAAAACAAATTGATTATGAAGAAGAAAGGATATTTTCCTCAACAATTCAATTCATGTGTTCTATCAAAACCATTTTTTCATCTAAGATGATGTTATTTCATATGTGTATGTTTCAAGTATAATGTCTCTATGATTTACATGGTATCACTTTTCTTATTATGAAATGATATTCATTTCTTTTATATGGATTATGTGATGATGGGATGATGTTTATGAAACCCATTTTATTTATTGGGTTATTATGAATGATGGATGTTTATTTTGAGGCACAAGTAAGAATGATTTCATTATGAGATTAGTGGGACCTATATCTCCCTAAAATGCATTGGGTAATGATTTATATCTCATGAGATTGACATGGCTAGAATGCTAAGTTAATTTGGTTCAGTAATACAGGACTGGAACGAGGAGTGAACTCGATTCAGAAAGGGACATTTTCCACTAAGATGGTCTTCGCAGCAATGCCTTCGCTACTATAGAAATCATATCATGTGCTTATTGTTTTTCCACAATTACAAGTTTTATTTACAAGCTATTTTATCATTATTGATGTTCAATTTTGATATATTACTTACGTACTTCCATGTTTTATGTCATTGCACAAGATTTTTATGTTTAAACATTATGTACATGTTTTTATGTTCAAATGTATATGGTTTGTTTTATTTTCTCCATGATTACCCTTACTGAGCATTTGAGCTCCCCCTTTTTATGTTTTCTTTTCCCAAGGATATAAATAAATGTTTTAGGTAAGAAAAAACGGGAAGATCTTTATGGGATATGTTGAAGATCTTTCACCACAATTAGAGGATTACGTTCCATGTTTCCAAAGACACTAAACTATTACGGTCCTTGTGTGTCTGTTTTTTTTATGTACTAAGTATTCGGCAAAAGTAATTTAATTTCAATGTTTGTAATGCTTTGGGACTATACAATATATTTCCTTTGGCTGAACCATATATTTTTATGAATAGAATACCAATTAATAATATAATATTTGTTTTAAAACCACTTTTATGTCAATTTTGACACTATTTGGTATTTTGTGTTTTCTAAATTCATAACAACATTTTTACTTCTACAAAAATTAATATAACAAACCCTAATATGTAATATTATCTTATAAAATTAGTGGAAATAATTAAAAGTCTCAAATTACATTTCTTTGGATATTTATAAATTCATTTATTTTAACATTACATTAATTAGGTAATTATTGCATCATCATTGTCTCATTTATAAATATAATTATTTAAGGAATACAAATTATAAATAAATTAAATTTATTTAGGAAATCATTTTATCTTTCTAATTTAAATTTAAAATGTAATTTATCTTATTTGTAACCCTATATTAAAAATGTTTTAGTTATTAAAATTTTATTTTAACTCTTTTAACTCTTCATTGAATTTAATAATAATGAATATCCTAATCTAATCCATGTGTCCCAAAATGGATTATATTTTATTCCTAATGTGTTTTTTTGGTCTAATTATACATAGCCAACAGAATTGGGACATGTGTTAAGGTAATAATAAAATCACATTCCACCTTAATTACCATATTTACTTTTAACTCGGGTAAATAAAAGTAAAAAGTTACTATTGACCAAAAATTATTTTTAATATATTGAACCATATTTTACTCCTTGATATTAACCATGGCCGTCGGATTTTCGAAATTCCACTCACAAAAGCAAAAAAATTAATTTTTATGTGAATTTGAAAATTCTCATAGGAGTTGGGTAAAAGATGGTGATATGTTAAATAAAATATTTATATATATCTAAAATTATTATAAAAAGACATCAATAAATTACATTGAAAATATATGGGTATTCTCTATATATTTTAACAAAAAATAAATTTGAATAAAATAAATATTTATTTAAATAAAAATTCTGTTTTAAACTATAACTTAGTATTTTTCACTATTGATCAAAAATTGAATGTTTACAGAAACATAAAAAAATCAATCTAAGCTAGTATTGATATTCTGAATTCAAAAAATAAGTCTATTTTACCAAATACAAAAAAAATTAATTTCATTTATTAGTTCAAAATTATTTCCCGTTGTCAAAACCAAAAAGCTTATTTTTATTAAATAATAACTACTAAAAGATTGTCATTTTTTATGTCGAATTTCAAAGTGAAATTACTTCCAATAGAAAAAAATTGGATTAAATGGTAAAAATATAATCTTATTATACATACAAAACATTCAAATGTATATTTGAACAATATAAATTATTTCGATTAAAAAAGTTGTTTTCAGTTAAAATATATTATTTTTCACTATTCTCCCAAATATGAATGTTATCAGAAAAACACCAAAATTTTATTGAAACTAAATTCTTATGTTCTTATCCCAAATATAAAGTTTATTTTGTCAAATTCAATTTATAAAAGTGTCAAATATTTGATTTAAATATGTTTCACCATTAAAAGGTCGTAAAATTGCATTTTTTGAAAAATACATCTTTTATATGAAATAATGAATTTTAACTTACATTATGTCTACAAAACTCATAATATGGATTATAAAATTATAAGGATTATTTGAAGTTAAAAATTCTGTTAATACAATTTATAACTGCTTTTGAACGGCTAGTTTGGTAAGTCTTGGTGCACTTGAACACGATGTTCCGTGTAGTTAATGTTATTGAATTAATTTGAAGAACTAATATACTATGAAATATTGGGGTGTTAAATTATTCCCTCCTTCAATAAATTTAGTCCCAGAAATTTTCAAAATTGGGCTAAGGAATATAATGGAATGTCCCACATCAGAAAAAGAGTCAATAAAATGTCACGTTAAAAGAAAGAAAGATAATTACAAAGGTCATCCATGAATACCCAAACTAGGATTCCAAGTAGGAAATCATGGATATGGATGATAAAATAAATGTCATGTTCTGATGGACAGGGATAGAAAACAAGATATTGTGAAATTTAACGACATGAAAACCAAAAACTTGGGATGGAACAAACAACCATTAGTTTCCCAGTAGGAAAAGTAAATGAACATCGTGTTTTTATGTTTTGAGTTACATTTCCTAAAGATGAGAAATTTATATATGAGATTGACTAAGAAAATAAAGATATATACTTAATTTTTAGGTATAGTTTCATTCTTTAGAAATATTATACCATTAACTATTTTTTTTCAATGCTGTCTATTCATGATGAATTTGTCGCACCGGATGAGATAGAATATAGTTCTAGAGAATCAAATGATCCAAAAAGGATAAACTATATATTTACCTTGTCATTAGAGATTAATCAAAACCAAAATGGTAAGTAAAATATCAGATGATCCCCCAAAAGTATATTCATTTATATAAAGAAACACTAATCTTATGTTTTTAAATTAATCCAACAGTACCCCAAAGTTAAATAAATACCATTCAAGAAACAATTCTCCTTAAAATCCTTTAATATAATCCAATATAATATAGAAAAGGAAAACATAGATGAATTTGGTTATATAGTCTTCCATGTTAAATTGTATCTTTAAATGACATCAACTACTCTTAAAGACACATATATAAAAGTAATTAACCTAATAACATATTCTCTATTATAGGTTAATAATTTCCATAAATAACCCAAATCACTATAAATACACAATAAAAACATTGATAAAATCCATGATTAATCCTTAAATGAAATCCCATATTATTCTATTTTCCTTAAGTATATAGTCTTCCCAACAAAACGAACATCTTCCAAAATAACATTTATCATTTAATCACCAGATCTATTTCCTATACTAAGGGTATTCATTTGATAAGACATAAGATCCAAAATCAACTTATTATGGATCAATAAAACCATTTAACTAAAAATAATTAGTGTAACACCCCAGGTAAATAAAGAATATGACATTTTCATATTTATCCATATTTGTGAATAAAATATTGATATGACTTTAAAGGGGACGCTATGCTCGATGGTGTACCCAACACGCAACAACGAGTTTCTTGGGAATCTTACGTTGCACTCTAATAATAAAATAATATTATTTTAAATGGTAGTTAACATGTAGTCGTTGTAATGGAGGGAATGGAAATAAATAACTAAAATATTATTATATATGTTTTTAAATGTTTTTACATTTATCCAATAAAGGATATAGTCTTAAAATACGGAAAGAATTCAATTTTAGGCGTATATGCCCTAGTTTTCACTAAAGGTTCACTTATCACGTTTTGATGTTGAACCAACATTAAATATAGTTTTTTTCACTCATAAACATTCTTTTGGACCAAATAAAACTCTTATTAAGAATCGGGACATCAAAGTTTACTTTGTGTAAATTTTTGGTACCCTACCGATAAAGTTCATTTTTTTAATGAATAGTGTAAAATGTTGTATTTTAATTCAAAAACACTTTTTAATATAACTTATTTATATGATTATATTATCTTTTGAATTGGTTTTAAAGTGAAATTAGAAAATATTTTTACCATTAAATCCAATTGTGGTCGTTGGAATTAATTTCACTTTGAAATCGGACTTAAACTAGTGTCAATCTTTTGATACTTATTGTTTTAATAAAAACATGCTATTTGCTCTGACAGCGGGAATTAGTTATTAAATTAATTAATGTGACTTATATATTTTGAATTTTGTAAAATAGACTTAATTTTTGAATTTGTAATATCAAATATAGCTTAGGGTGAATTTTTTGTAATTTTCTAAAAAACTTCAATTTTTGATGAATAGTGAAACCACTAAGTGGTACTTATAAAAACTGATTTTTCCGTTTAAATGAAATTTTGCCATCATTGTGTTTTGATTTTCAAAAATCCGACATAAATGGTTGTCATTAAGAAGTAAAATGTGCTTCAATGAGATTAAAATAATTTTTTTGGTGAATAGTAACTTATTACGTTTTTAATCGCGATTAGTGGTAATTAGTGTAGTTTAAGGTAAAAATAATATTTTAATAATATGAGATGACCTAGAAACATGTCCTACCTTGATTGGATGTGTAATGGCCGACCAAGACAAGCCATAGGTCAACTTGGGGACCCCATGGAGCCACTTTGGTTGGAAAATGACATAAATACCTTTTATTTAATGTTAATGTAAAAAAAATGGCACAAACATGATATGTTTTACTAAAACAATTTTTAAATGGGGTTATACAAGTCAGATTTTTGATTATAAATAATAATTGAAAAGATAAAAAAAAATTACTACATCATAGTTGTTTTTTAATAATTTTTATAAATTAAATAAATTAAATTATTTATGACATAATAATGATGCAGCGATGACATCATTATTTGACGATTTAAATAAAATGGAAAGATATTGTAAAATCTATGAACTACACATGTCCAAAACTTATTGGATGGGTTTATTTCGAACCCGTATCACCTTATCCACGAATTATATCAATGTGGGACCTTTTAAAACCGAAACACATTTTCAAATAATGTAATATTTCTTTACTTTCCAAAAGTGCCCCTCCTTTCCTCTTATAAAAGGCCCCCACCTATACCTCATTTCACACACTCCTCAAGCCTTTGGCTCGGCCAAAACGTACCCATTTACACTCTCCACATCCCTATCCTCATCCTAGAGGATTCCCTTTGGGCCGAATCCTTTCAAAGGAAGCCTTTAGGCTCAAATCAAAAGGAATTAGACTTTTAAAGGTAATTCATTCTCTCATGTTCATTTGTTTTATTTTGCTTCTCCAACCCCCTAAACTCTTTTTATTTACTTCTTTTGTAACAAAAACAGTATCTTAAATATACTAGGATGTTGTTATAAGATTTATTCGAGCTACACTCTCACAAAACTACATAAAATGGTTAAAGAACATACGGTTTCCGTGGATGGCGAAATTCTGCCTCCCGAAACGATGATTGTTCAATACTCATTTAACACCTTCAAAGGTGGCCATTATGATGTCACTATTTTTATATATGATATATAATATGTTTATGTTTTACTTATGCTTCTGTATTTTTCATTTGTGTCTTACCTTTATGGCTTCCATTATGGGTATACGCGATATCTTTATTTTAGGAAGTGCGGTCTACCACCCCCTCAAAAGTTATGTGATTCGTTAATGCCATATGTGGGATGTATAGAGGATGGATTTAACATTATTATATATGATGTTATACTGGAATTATTATATAACTCTATATCATTATTATTTCTTTCCATTAATGTATGTGATAGAAATGAAAGTAGTGTTCATGCGTACGTATGGCTTACCGTCTCCATGAACGGTGCATTTCATTTCTTATCCCCAAATGTAATGTACTATTATAAGTACATGTATATAATAGATATATATGATGAATGATACAAATAAATGATGAATATAAATCTGTAATTAAAATATACATACCTCTCATTTAGTTTTAATTCCATTAATATGACAAAGAAATGAAAGTAGTGTTCATGTGTATGTACAACTTACCGTCTCCATGAACGGTGGATTTCATTTCTTACCTCTAAATGATTATGTAATATTATAAATACATGTATATGCTGTATATATATGATATCCAAATCAGTAATGTCATTCTGGATATAAATAACCTTTGACCACATGAACAACATGTAATTGTAAGAAGTCCACTTTCGACTTAAGAACCAAATATTGACAAAACAAACATTATTAACATAAATGCTTACATAATGTTTATAACTTGTCAATAAGTGATATAAAAGGAATAATGAACTTTAAAAATGTTCTTAATCAAGTATAAATTAACTCAAGTTTATTATTCAGGACGTTAAAGAACGATCGAGTCAAGTCGGACCCGAGGTAAGGGATCCTACTCCTCTCTTTCTTTTTAAGTACACACTTTTATGTCATTCCTTTTAAAGCGCATCTTTCTTGTTATTAGGATGATATTTTAGATTACATTTACTGTAATTTTTATGTTCATGTGATTATAGACCCTATTCTCTCTCATCAATCCATTTTTTAAGTTTTAAGTTGCGCCGATAGGCTGCCGAATTTTTGTAAGAGATCTAACCTCTCTCTTTCTTTTAAAGTACTCTCCTTTATGTCACTTCTTTTAAGATCCTATTTGTTATGTTGGGGGATGTTATTTTATATTCCTCTTTCTATAAACATTATGTTTATGTGATGAGAGACCCTATTTCCTCTCATCAATCCATTTTGGAAGTTTTAAGTGGTGCCGTTAGGCTGCCGAGTTTTCGTAAGAGATTTTTCATCTCACTTTTATTTCCGTGAGATTTATGCTACATTTGCCACAATTTCCATTGAGTGGTTTATGTATTGCCCAATATTAAACTCCTTTTGTAATATAATTCCATTTATTGGTATTTACATATTCATTGTATGACACTTATTCAATGGGGTGTACTTTTCGAAAGTTACCCAAGTCGGTAAGGGAACCTTTCACCCTCCTCTTTTTAAAAGACTTGGTTTGTTATGTCATTTAATTCACATACTATTATGTTGGGATATGTTCTTATATATCCTGATTGATGTAAATTTTATGTACAAGTGATGAGATTCCCTTTTTATCTCTCATCAACTCATTTTCATAATTTTTGAAGTGACGCCGTCAGGCTGTCAAATTTTCGCAAGGGAACTTTTTAGCCCAAATTTTATTCTTTGGGAAAAACTTGTACTCCATGAACATGGCGTTCGATGAATATTTGTGAATAACCTCTGATTGTTTTACACTTAATATCCACTTATATTTGGTGTATTCCTTTGTCACACATAATTATGCAATTGATTTATCCTTAAACCAAGGATACCGTCTTTGTAAGGGACTTCGTCTCAATCTCCTTTCATTGAGGCATATTTAGTTTTATACACAACTTTCTTTTATACGGTGTATAAAACACTTTGACTTTTACTTTTATACAAAAGGAATCTTTTTCTACGAAGCGTTTTACTAAACGACAAAAAGGAATTTTTTTTAATGTACGCGGTGACAACGACCTTTTCCGCCGCTGCGAGTATTATTTGGTCTTTGGCTTCATCAACAATCCATTATGTTTTTTGAAATGAAATAAATACCATATACTCTTTTATGTATTTTGGTATTGAAAATGGTTTTGATAAAGGATTCTATTATGATATATTGATATTGAAATGTGGAAATTTTATCATTCCTTTATATTGGTTTTATGTTTTATGATTTTATATTGGTACTTGGACATTTGACGGGTGGTTACGTGATAAACCATATGACGGGTGGTGCTGTGAATACCAGGATGGGTGGTTACGTTATAACCTCCAATGCATTGGGTATGGAAGTCGGCCGTATGGCTATTCCATAAAGTATTTATGGAAATTGGCTGTATGGCTATTCCATTAAGTGATATGTGTGGAAGTCGGCCGTATGGTTATTCCACTTAAGTATGTTTATGTCCCAAGTTACCTTTATATATGTTATGTGTTCTTTATATGGGTTTTATGGTAATCCTTTGGTTACAAAAAGGTAATTAATGATATTTTTTTTCAGTGAAGAGTTTTTACTACTTCATGAAGGTGAAAAGTATTACATTGATAAAGTATTCATGGTGTACTCATTGTTTTGAAAAACTAACAGTTTTCATTCTTTGTGTATCCCTTACTGAGGTTGTTATGCTCATCCCAAGTTTTTGAAATGTTTTTCACAGGACTTAGCATGGAATAGGGTCAAGGATGGGATCAAGGGAAAGTCATGCTACCTAAAACATGGAACTATACATGTTTCTATTTAAGAGTTTTTATTTTATGGAAATTTAGTAGAAGCGACTACTTTTTAATCTTTTGAGATGTAATAGTTATGTCCTAATTCTCTAAAACTCTAAACCTGAAAAGATCCTCAATGTGAATTACTCATTTAATTCAATATTAAGTAAGGTTTAAGGCCGGGGCCTTACAGTTGGTATCAAAGGTCGGTTTAGATAACTTTAGAGGTTAGGGTATTCTCTAAGAATAAGTGACATTACCTTAATGGTTAGGATTTTAGAAAGAGTCCTAGTTTTAGATAAAGTGAATGAGTAAGTATATCTTAGTGTTTACCTTCCTCTTTAGTACATGATGGTTTGGTTGATATACTCACACTGACATTTCTATTTTTATTGAATGGATGGATCTCACAGGCACCAAAGTGACAATTGGTTTGAAGGAAACTGTGGTGGTTCTCTGATTATGAGACTCGATGAAATGGGGTACTCAACGAGGAAACTCATGGTTGTTCTAAACCAACTATCAAGGAGTCATGATCAACCACGTGAACCATGGTATGTTCTATAATGCATCATGTACAAGATGACCAATCGATGTGGATGTTCAGGTAATAATTAAAAAGGTAACCATTAGGGTTTATATGATCCTTACTTTTTAGGTAAATATGGGTTACTCTATGATATGATGGAAAATGACAGGAATGAGATAAACATGAGGTTAAAATATGTTATGATTATTTTTGAATATTTTATCTCATTTTGGGGAATGTTTTAAGAATTATATAGTTTTGGAAAAAGGACAACACGCAGACCGTGTGACAACCCGTCGCGTCGGACAAAGCTGCGGGAATCGAACCCACAACCAAAGTGCGACTGGTATTTATCGCCTACCACTAGACTACGTGAAGTCCCTGGTTAGTTTGACTGATTCTTTTTAGTTATATGATTTTATGAATTAAGAGTAAGTTGATTTTGGGTTATTTATGAAAATTATTAACCTATCATGGAGGATATGTGATTAGGATAATTACTTTTCAATGCGAGACTTTAGGAGCGACTGATGTTGTTTGGAGATAAATGTTACAATTTAACTTGGAATACTATGTGACTAAATCCTTCAAATATTTGGGTTTCAATCTTAGTTTGGTTTACTTTGATGGATTTTATGGAAAAATTGTTTATCGGATGGTCCTTGTTGAATTTGGGTTTTGTTGGACAAATTTTGGAGATTAAGCATAGATTTTCTTTTTAATGGGTTATCCTTTTCTGGATTATCTGACCTTGTACTAACCTTTTTGGTTTTGGTTTTGGTTAAAGCCTAAAGACATGGGATGTGTATAGTTCTCTTTTTTGGATTAGGTGATTATCTAGAAGTTGATTATAATACTCTTAATGCGAACAAGTCTCCCTAAATACTCGTCTTTTGGAAAAAAATATGAGTTTGATTAAGGAATCTAGTAGAAGTTGAAAGTCAACATGATAAGTGATTATGTTTCCTTATGAATTAATTCCTCAATAAAAAGTAACTTAAAACAAAAATGTTGTCTATTAACTTTTCCTACTGGGGAATCGAATACCGTTTAACCCATCACAAGTTTGTGATTTTCTTATTGATAACTTTCTCTTAAACATGTTTTCTATCACTCTCCATCAGAACATGACCCTATGTTTTCTCCTCCATTTCCATATTTTTCTACATGGAATCCTAGTATGGGTTAACTCGGGTGACCTTTGTAATTATCATTCTTTATTTTAAAGTGATTGTTTTACCGACTCTTGTTCCGATGTGGGACTTTCAAGGATGTTTCCAAGCCCAATTTTAAAATTGCGAGGACGCAATTCCCAAAAGGGGGGAAGGATGTAACACCCCAGGTAAATAAAGAATATGAAATTTTCATATTTATCCATATTTGTGAATAAAATATTGATATGACTTTAAAGGGGACGCTATGCTCGATGGTGTACCCAACACGCAACAACGAGTTTCTTGAGAATCTTACGTTGCACTCTAATAATAAAATAATATTATTTTAAATGGTAGTTAACATGTAGCCATTGTAATGGAGGGAATGGATAGAAATAACTAAAATATGATTATATATGTTTTTAAATGTTTTTACATTTATCCAATAAAGGATAGAGGCTTAAAATACGGAAAGAATTCAATTTTAGGCGTATATGCCCTAGTTTTCACTAAAGGTTCAGTTATCACCTTTTGATGTTGAACCATCATTAAATATAGTTTTGTTCACTCTTAAACATTCTTTTGGACCAAATAAAACTCTTATTAAGAATCGGGACATCAAAATTTACTTTGTGTAAATTTTTGGTACCCTTCCGATAAAGTTCATTTTTTTAATGAATAGTGTAAAATGTTGTATTTTAATTCAAAACCTCTTTTTAATATAATTTATTTATATTATTAGATTATTTTTTGAATTGGTTTTAAAGTGAAATTATAAAATATTTTTACCATTAAATCCAATAGTGGTTGTTGGAATTAATTTCACTTTGAAATCGGACTTAAACTAGTGTCAATCTTTTGATACTTATTGTTTCATAAAAACACGCTATTTGCTCTGACAGCGGGAATTAATTATTAAATTAATTAATGTGACTTATATATTTTTAATTTTGTAAAATAGACTTCATTTTTGAATTCGTAATATCAAATATAGCATAGGGTGAATATTTGGTAATTTTCTGAAAAACTTCAATTTTTGATGAATAGTGAAACCACTAAGTGGTACTTATAAAAACTGATTTTTCTGTTTAAATGAAATTTTGCCATCATTGTGTTTTGATTTTCAAAAATCCTACATACATGGTTTTCATTAAGAAGTAAAATGTGGTTCAATGATATTAAAATAATTTTTTTGGTGAATAGTAACTTATTAAGTTTTTAATCGTGATTAGTGGTAATTAGTGTAGTTTAAGGTAAAAATAATATTTTAATAATACAAGATGACCGAGACACATGTCTTGCCTTCATTGGATGTGTAATGGCCGACCAAGACAAGCCATGAGTCGACTTGGGGACCCCATGGAGCCACTTTGGTTGGAAAATGACATAAATACCTTTTATTTAATGTTTATGTAAAAAAATGGCACAAACATGATATGTTTTACTAAAACAATTTTTAAATGGGGCTATACAAGTCATATTTTTGATTATAAATAGTCATTGAAAATCTAAAAAGATTTCCTACATCATAGTAGTTTTTTTATAATTTTTAGACATTAAATAAATTAAATTATTTATGACATAATAATGATGCAGTGATGACATCATTATTTGACGATTTAAATAAAATGGAAAGATAATGTAAAATCTATGAACTACACATGTCCAAAACTTATTGGATTGGTGGATTTCTAACCCTTATCACCTTATACACGAATTATATCAATGTGGGACCTTTTAAAACCGATACTCATTTTCAAATAAAGTAATATTTCTTTACATTCCAAAAGTGCCCCTCCTCTCCTCTTATAAAAGGCCCCCACCTCTACCTCATTTCACACACGCCGCAAGCCTTTGGCTCGGCCAAACCCTACCCATTTACTCTCTCCAAATCCCTCTCCTCATCCTAGAGGATTCACTATGGGCAGAATCCTTTCAAATTAAGCCTTTAGGCTAAAATCAAAAGGAGTTATACTTTTAAAGGTAATTCATTCTCTCATGTTCATTTGTTTTATTTTGCTTCTCCAACCCCCTAAAATCTTTTTATTTACTTCTTTTGTAAAAACACCAGTATATTAAATATACTAGGATGTTGTTATAAGATTTATTCGAGCTACACTCTCACACAACTTCATCAAATGGTTAAAGAACATACGGTTTCCGTGGATGGCGAAATTCTGCGTCCCGAAACGATGATTGTTCAATACTCATTTAACACCTTCAAAGGTGGCCATTATGCTGTCACTATTTTTATATATGATATATAATATGTTTATGTTTTACTTATGCTTCTGTATTTTTCATTTGTGTCTTACCTTTATTGCTTCCATTATGGGTATACGCGATATCTTCATTTTAGGAAGTGCGGACCACCGCCCCCTCAAAAGTGATGTGATTCGTTAATGCCATACGTGGGACGTATAAAGGATGGATTTAACGTTATTATATATGATGTTATACTGGAATTATTATATAACTCTATATCATTATTATTTCTTTCCATTAAAGTATGAGATAGAAATGAAAGTAGCGTTCAGGCGTACGTACGGCATACCGTCTTCATGAACGGTGCATTTCATTTCTTATCCCCAAATGTAATGTACTATTATAAGTACATGTATATAATGGATATATATGATGAATGATAAATTTAAATGATGAATATAATTCTGTAATTAAAATATACATACCTCTCATTTAGTTTTAATTCCATTAATATGACAACAAAATGAAAGTAGCGTTCATGCGTACGTACGGCTTACCGTCTCCATGAACGGTGCATTTCATTTCTTACCTCTAAATGATTATGTAATATTATAAATACATGTATATGCTGTATATATATGATATATATTATATCCAAATCAGGAATTTCATTCTGGATATAAAGAACCTTTGACCACACGAACAACATGTAATTGTAAGAAGTCCACTTTCGACTTATGAACCAAATATTGACAAAACAAACATTATTAACATTAATGGTTACATAATGTTTATAATATGGAAATAAGTGATTTAAAAGGAATAATTAACTTTAAAAAGGTTCTTAATCAAGTATAAATTAACTCATGTTTATTATTCAGTACGTTAAAGAACAATCGAGTCAAGTCGGACCCGAGGTAAGGGATCCTACTCCTCTCTATCTTTTTAAGTACACACTTTTATGTCATTCCTTTTAAAGCTCATCTTCCTTGTTATTGGGCTGATCTTTTATATTAAATTTACTGTAATTTTTATGTTCATGTGATGAGAGACCTTATTCTCTCTCATCAATCCATTTTGGATGTTTTAAGTGGCGCTGATAGGCTGCCAAATTTTCGTAAGAGATCTAACCTCTCTCTTTATTTTAAAGCACTCTCCTTTATGTCACTTCTTTTAAGATCGTATTTGTTATGTTGGGGGATGTTATTTTATATTCCTCTTTCTGTAAACATTATGTTTATGTGATGAGAGACCCTATTTCCTCTCATCAATCCATTTTGGATGTTTTAAGTGGTGCTGTTAGGCTGCCGAGTTTTCTTAAGAGATTTTTCATCTCACTTTTATTTCCGTGAGATTTATGCTACATTTGCAACAATTTCCATTGAGTGGTTTATGTACTGCCCACTATTACACTCCTTTTGTAATATAATTCCATTTATTGGTATTTACATATTCATTGTATGACTCTTCTTCAATGGGGTGTACTTTTCGAAAGTTACCCAAGTCGGTAAGGGAACCTTTCACCCTCCTCTTTTTAAAAGACTTCGTTTCTTATGTCTTTTAATTCACATACTATTATGTTGGGATATGTTCTTCTATATCCTGATTGTTGTAAATTTTATGACCAAGTGATGAGATTCCCTTTTTATCTCTCATCAACTCATTTTCTTAATTTTCGAAGTGACGTCGTTAGGCTGTCAAATTTTTGCAAGGGAACTTCTTAGCCCAAATTTGATTCTTTGGGATAAACTTGTAATCCTTGAATATGTCATTCGATGAATATGTGTGAATAAACTCTGATTGTTTTACACTTAATATCCACTTATATTTTGTGTATTCGTTTGTCACATATAATTATGCAATTGATTTGTCCTTAAACCAAGGATATCGTATTTGTAATTGACTTCGTCTCAATCTCCTTTCATTGAGGCATATTTCGTTTTATACACAAATTTCTTTTATACGGTGTATAAACCCCTTTGACATTTACTTTAATACAAAAGGAATCTTTTTCTATGAAGCGTTTTACTAAATGAAAAAAAGGAATGTTTTTTTAACGTACGCGGTGACAATGACCTTTTCCGCCGCCGCGAGTATTATTTGGTCTTTGGCTTCCTCAATAAGCCGTTCTGTTTTTTGAAATGAAATAAATACCATATACTCTTTTATGTATTTTGGTATTGAAAATGGTTTTGATAAAGGATTCTATTATGATATATTGAGATTGAAATGTGGAAATGTTATCATTCCTTTATATTGGTTTTATGTTTTATGATTTTATATTGGTACTTGGACATTTGACGGGTGGTTACATGATAAACCATATGACGGGTGGTGCCGTGAATACCAGGACGAGTGGTTACGTTATAACCTCCAATGCATTGGGTATGGAAGTTGGCCGTATGGCTATTCCATAAAGTATGTATGGAAATTGGCTGTATGGATATTCCATTAAGTGATATGTGTGGAAGTCGACCGTATGGTTATTCCTCTTAAGTATGTTTATGTCCCAAGTTACCTTTATATATGTTATGTGTTCTTTATATGGGTTTTATGGTAATCCTTTGGTTACAAAAAGGTAAGTAATGATATATTTTTTTCAGTGAAGAGTTTTTACTACTTCGTGAAGGTGAAAAGTATTACATTGATAAATTATTCATGGTTTACTTGTTGTTTTGAAAAACTAACAGTTTTCATTCTTTGTGTATCCCTTACTGAGCTTCTTATGCTCATCCCAAGTTTTTGAAATGTTTTTCACAGGACTTAGCGTGGAATAGGGTCAAGGATGGGATCAAGGGAAAGTCATGCTACCTAAAACATGGAACTATACATGTTTCTTTTTAAGAGTTTTTATATTATGGAAATTTAGTAGAAGCGACTACTTTGTAATCTTTTGAGATGTAATAGTTGTGTCCTAATTCTCTAAAACTCTAAACCTGAAAAGATCCTCAATGTGAATTACTCATTTAATTCAATATTATGTAAGGTTTAAGGCTGCGGCCTTATAATTAGTCACAGTAACCAGGGACTTCACGTTGTCCAGTGGTAGGTGATAAATCTCAATCGCACTCTGGTTGTGTGTTCGAGACCCACAGCATTGTCCAACGTGACGGGTTGTCACATGGTCTGTGTGTTGTACTTTTTCAAAATTAATATTTTATAAAATTACCAAAATGATATAAATTCCTCAAAATAACCATTCCACAAATGTTACCTCATATCTTGCATTTTCATCCCAAATTATAAAAACTTGTAATTGCCTCAAACCAAATGATCATATAAAACCAAATGGTTATCTTTAACAATATACACAATAGAAAAGATATGACATCCTCAAATAACATTTTTAGATGACAACTACAGGGTTACAAATACAAGAGAAAATTATTCCAAAGTAATCCCATCATCAAGGAGAACTAATACTTTTAAACAGTTATCCAACCTTTTATTTCAACATATCTTATTTTTGACCAAGAAAATATCATATATAATAGGGAATTTACTCGGTTACTGGCCAGGTCCCCTAAATTTTTGGAAAATGGCTGTAAATGGATTCTTGGGACCATTTTTATTTTATTCCATAATACTATTCATTTTTACTCTGCAATTCATCAATTTATGTAATTTTTTTCCACACGTAAAGCATTTCTTTGTTCCATTAATACACTTTCCTATGTGTCTCATTCCACATTTCTTTCATGATGGAAATCGAGGATTCTTTTATCTAGGGTCTCCACTATTGGAGCTCTTATCATTCATCACCTTTCTCCTCTTTTTTGAGTCCAGGAGTTGGTTAATATATATTTTTTTGATCATATATTTGGAACACTGATTTGGCATGAACACGATATCTTTTATGCCTACCAACATTCCATTTTTTGCTAATTTAATCCATCATTCCCACCTTGTACATCATGCTCAATGTTACTATGGCTTCTGTGGAATCAAACCATTGACTAAAACCCAGAATAATTGTGTCAGTAACAATAGTCATAATATCATTTAGAGAATATCATGACACCATATTTTTAATTTTCAAATACCATTGGATTAACCATGGTAATTTATTCTCATCTTATATTAAAAACCTTAAAATTGGTTTGAAAAACAATGAAAATTATCATAATAATATCACCCAGGAGTTTCATAACCAAAAGTGCAGCAAGGCCCTATGTCGTGCACCAGTTCCCGTTCGAGTCTATCTCAAAGCGGTGTTTTCGAGTTTTACTCCTAGGTAAATCGGTGCCAGAGCTGCCTCTGCCTGCTCATATCCATACAAGGATGTATTGCTTGGAAAACTCAAAAAATGTCTAAAATAACAAAATTCTGGGATGTTCTTCTATACTAATCCTCAAAGTCTATCTTAGGGTTATTTGATCTAATCAGAGTTTATCTAAATCTAGATTTCAAGGATTGTACTGAACTTCCTCAGATACCAACTGTAACGCCCCGACCCCAGTTACCCAGAGTCAGTGCATTATTACATAACATTGGCATGATAACAAAAGCTCATGTCTCTAAAGATCGATTAGTTTAGTAGCCTTGGAAAAATTAGATACCTTCATAAGTGTTATATTAAATGATAAAATAGAAAAATACAGCACCATTGTTTCCATAGACAACACTGAGACCCCATAGACTATCCCTAGAGGTCAATCATAATATATTTATTTGAATCCCGGGAAAAATAAAACATAGAAAGGTGTTAGCTCAGATGCTTAGTAAGGATAACATTATAGCAGAAATGTTCATAAATAAGCATAAACATTTGAGGTAGTGTATAACACTATAACAAAAGCCTCTTAAACATGAACATCAGCACAATATGGAAAAGATAAAATCAAATAATTCTATTTAATTATTCACATGGATCTTCTACTAGTTGAATAATCACATGAAATATCAATAGCCACATTCATAATGATGGAACACATAATTCCATATTATCATTACCACATATTCAAGGCCTTGTGCCAAGACTACAAATATGATTTTGTCAAGGCCTTGTGACCAAACACTAGTTTCTGTCATGAGACCTACCGATTCATCGAGGAGCTATAGTGGGCTCCCCCAGTCAGTTACTATGTCCAATGAATTCTCATATGAAAATATTGAAACATAACATATACATTCATATTAAAACTATCATATGAAATTTCAATACTTTATCCACAAACCATTAATGGTATAAAAATAGCACATCCACTACCAAACATAACTCATTAGATACAATATTGATGATTTTATTGTATCAGATTAACCTCCACTAGAGAATAATTAATGATATTGACATAGATGAAAATAATCATCAAAACTATTAGAGAGAAATATCCCCCTTTTTCATTAAATCATTTAAACGTCACACTATTTGTCATAAAGCCATTTAACAATAGATTTTTTAATCAAAGTGTCCCACACCAGTTTGAGACTTTTAAAAGGAAATTTAATTTTAAAAAATTAATGTCAATGTAAATAAATCCTTAAAAACATTTTTTAAAACATGGATAATAATGTGAATGATTTAGAATAAGAAATCTTTAAAACATTTAAAATGATAATTTAGTTAGACTTCCTAACCACAATAGAGAAACATGAATAAAAATAATTGAGGTTAAGGGTAAACAAACGACATTATTATCTGTGAAAAATATAAACAAACTCAATATGATTGGATATTTAGTGTAAATCAATTAGAGGACATTCACACATATTCTTGTAAAAACAACACCAACGAATTGGATGTCTAACTCAACAATGGGAGATCGGGTTAAAAATACTCTTATCAAGTTCATATCGATGAATTTAGAATTTATCAACGAATTGATTATGTGTTTCAAAATTATATACACATAAAAAGGAGTGGAAATTATGACATAAGAAAAATAATTGTCATTCCCCATATAATCATGGAGTAAAATAATCAGTGTAGTATGCCTAAAGCTGAATGAGTGGAAATTGAAATTTCAAATTCCCATATAGATTTGGTAACATACTAAACAAACTCCCATGAAAAAAGGATCATACAATGATGATTTAAATATCCATAAATTATTGTATATTAAAAAAATAATTCATTCATGGGCAGTACGCACACCACATGCAACAAATAAGTGGTGAAAAATGGAAATCTCACGGAATTAAAAGTGAGATATGAAAACCCTTACTTTGTACATTTTCCTTGGTTGGGGGTAGTATAAACACATGTATAATGGTTAAATAATTGTCATTAAAATATACAAGAATCATATACATTAATATTATATCATATATGATCTATTAACATTGCATTGTTAATAATATCTTAGTATTATCGTCATTTTGGGTGTCAACAGATTCATTTTCCTTTATATTCTTTGTTATTTGAGTCATATATGTTATTGATCAGATGTATATTATTCATATCCAGATTGATATAATGTCTCCAAACATTATTTTTAATCATAAAATGAAATTTATTCTTGAATTGATATGATGGGGAATGAATCTCATCGCGTTCATAGGGATGGTAATCCGTACGTACGCATGAGTTACAATATCACTCTTTTGATATTAAAACAATACATAATTTGATGGTATATCATATATACCAAATAAATATCATGTTATATTTATTATTAACATGAATTAGACATCATTATTATACCCATCCAAATAATAATGTATTGAATAACAATTACACCACGACGTGGAGACGGTAATTAGTATGTATGCACGTATGGTGACATGTCATTCAAAGGATAGGTAGAATAATGAATATGGTTGTACCATATTTATAATAACATAAAAGAATATATAATATAATATATTTATTATTTTATAATGGAAATAACAAAGAACGAAGAAGTGGAAGAAGAAGAGAACTTGAGAGAGGGTGGGGAAATTATTACCTCCTTTTCAGGTTCTTCCTTTGGATTTGATCAAAAGGGCTCATTATGTTGGATTTCAGACTAAAGTAAGGCCTCTGTGATGATTTCAGATAAGTATAGAGTATATTTGGGTAGGGTTTGGTAGATCCAAAAGTCTTTTATGGTATTAATTAGAGAGAAGGTGGAGTGCCCTTTTATAAAAGGGGTGAGGGGTACCATAGGAAAAACTAAAATTATTATTTTATAATTAAATAAATTTCATTTACTAATGACTCCAAAATGTATTATTTAAATGATAAGGTGGGGATATGTTGAAAAACACTCAAACAATAGGTTTTACTCTTGTTTGGGTCACTATATTAACTTTATCAAATGGATTTAACTCTGTTAAATAGTTTGAGATTTACCATGTCTCTTTGTATTTTTATATTATATGGTTAATAAACATATTATATAATTCCAACCCAACCAAAGTGGTTAATTAATGATACACCTATAATTATATATTACCTTTGGCCTAACCTTATATTTTTTGGAATAAAATATCAATTAATAATATAATATTTGTTTAAAAAACATTTTTATGTCAATTCTAACACTATTTGTTATTTTGTTTTTGCTAAAATCCTAACAGCATTTTTACATCTATAAAAATACATATAACCAACCCTAATATGTCATATTTACGTACAAAATTTGTGGAATTCATAAAAAGTCTCAAATTACATTTATTTGGATATTTATAATATCAATTATTTTAATATTTCATTAATTAGGTAATTATTGCATCATTATTGTGTCATTTATAAATTTAATTATTTAATGTCTAAAAATTATGAATAAAATACCATCATTTATGAAATATTTTTATCTTTCTAATGAATATTTATAATCGAATTTATCTTATGTGTAACCCTATATTAAAAATGTTTTAGTTATTAAACATTAATTTTAACTCTTTTTACTCTCCATTGAATTAAATAATAATAAATGTCGTAATCTAATCCAACTGGACAAAGAGGTTTATATTTTATTCCTAAGGTCATTCTTGGTCGAATTATACTTAGCTAAGAGAATTAGGACATATGTTAGTGTAACACCCCAGGTAAATAAAAAATATGACATTTTCATATTTATCCATATTTGTGAATAAAATATTAAGATTACATTAAAGGGGACTCTATGCTCGATGGAGTACCCAATACGCAACAACGAGTTTCTTTGAAATCTTACGTTGCACTATAGTAGTAAAATAATATTATTTTAAATGGTAGTAAATTCCAAGCCGTTTTAATGGCGAAAATGAATGGAACTAACTACAAAATGAGTATATATGTTTGTAAAAAAAATTTACTTTTATTTAATAAATGTTAGAGGCTTAAAATGTGAATGAATCCAATTTTAAGCGTAAATATTCTAATATTCTTTAAATGGTCGATTAACCTCCTTTTGATGTCGAACCTATTTTAAAACCATTTTTTGAAAATTTTATGTGTTATATTTGACAAAATATAATTCTTCTTTAGAATCGTGACATCAAAATTTACTTTTTCTAAATTTTTGGTATTTTTCCGATAAAGTTCATTTTTTAATGAATACTGAAAAATGTTGTATTTTAATTCAAAACCTCTTTTTAATATAATTTATTTATATGATAATATTACATTTTTATTGGGTTTTAAAGTGAAATTATATTATATTTTAACCATTTAATCCAATATTGGTCATTGGAATTAATTTCACTTTGAAATTGGACATAAACTAGTGTTAATCTTTTAATAGATATTGTTTCATAAAAACACTCTATTAGTTTTAACTGTGGGAATCAATTATTAAATTAATTAATGAAACTTATATGTTTTTAATTTTGTAAAATAGACATCATTTTTGAATTCTGAATATCAAATATAGCTTAGGGTGAATTTTTGGTATTTTCTGAAAAACTTCAATTTTTGATGAATAGTGAAACCACTATGTGGAAGTTAAAGAAAATGATTTTTCGTTTAAATGAAACATTAGCACTTCTGTGATTTGAATTTCAAAAATCAGACATAAATGGTTGTCATTAGGATTTAAAATTTGGTTCAATGGGATTAAAATATTTTTTTGGCAAATAGTAACTTTTATGTTTTATTAATCGCGATTAAAGGTAATTAGTGCAATTTAAGGTAAAAATAATGTTTTCATAATATGAAATGACCTTGACACATGTTCTAACATTATTGGATGAGTCATGGACGACCATGAAAATCCATGGGTCAACTTGGGGACCCCATGGAGCCACATTGGTTGGAAAATGACATTAATAACTTTTTATTCAAAGTTAAAATTAAAATGTCACAAACATGTATTGTTTTATTAAAAAAAGTTTACATGGGGTTATAAAAGTCATATTTTTTACTATTAAAAATAATTAGAAATCCAAAAATATTTCCTATATCATGATATTTTTTTATAATTTTTAAACATTAAATAAATTAAATTATTTATGACACCATGATGATGCAGCGATTACGTCATTATTTATGGAATTAAATAAAATGGAATGATAATGTATAATATAAGACCTAAACATGTAAAAAACCTATTGGATGTGTGTATTTAGAAACCTTATCACCTTATCCTCTAAATATATAATTTTGGGACCTTTAAAATCCAAAATGCATTTTATAATAATGTAAATGTTTATAACATTCCAATAGTGCCCCACCTCTCCTCTTATAAAAGGCCCCCACCTCTACCAGCTTACCCACACCTCTCAAGACATTGGATTGGAAAACTACATCCCATTGAATCTCTCCACATCCCTATATTCATCATTGAAGCCTCACCTTTGGTCATAATCTTTTCCAAGGAAGCCTTTGAGCTCAAATCAAAAAGAGTCACCCGATTTAAAGGTAATGTCTACCCATGTGTTCTTTTGTTTTATTTTGCTTCTACAACCCTCAAACCTCTTTTTATTCATTTATATTGTAACAAAACCAGTATATTAAATATACTAGGATGTTTTTATGTGATGTATTCTAGCTACACATACACACACCTTCGTCTAAGGGTTTATGAACATACTGTTTCTGTGGATGGAGAATTTCTGTTTCACGAAACGATGATTGTTATATCTTCTCTTAACACCTTTTATGGTGGCTATTATGATATCACTATATTTTATATAAGATATATATGGTATTTATGTTTTCTATATTCTTCTGAATTTTATATTTAAAACATTCCTTTATTCTTTTCATGTTGTGCAAATGCGATAATTTCATACGAGGAAGTGTGGACTACCGCCCCCTCAAGTGATGTGACTCATTCATGAAATAGATGGAATGTATAATAATGAAATTAAAGATAATATGTTACATATATAACATATATATTATTATGTAATTATAATATATATTTCTCTCAATTATTTTTAATTTCATTAATATGACAATGAAATTAAAGTAGCGTTCATGCGTACATACGGCCTACCGTCTCCCTGAACGGTGCATTTCATTTCTTTTTATCTCCAAATGTTATGCAGTTGTATAAAATGAATATTTACTGGATATATATGATATTTAAATCATTAATACTATTCTGGAGATGATTTACTTTTAACTACATGGACAATCATTTTCAAAAAAGTACATTTTTACTCATGTACCAAACATTAACAAAAAAGTCTGATATGAACTCACATTATTTACCAATTATTATAACATTAAAATATGTGATATGAACTGAATAATAATAATTAAAAGAGGTACTTAAGAAATTATAAATTGACCAAAGTTTATTATTTAGGAAAATAAAGAAAAGAACAAGACAAGTGGGACTTGAGATAAGGGATCAAACCTCTATCTTTCTGTTTAAGTAATCTCTTTTATGTCATTTCTTTTAAGCTAATATTTAGTATGTTTGGGGATGTTATTTTATATTCCTCATACTGTAAATTTTATTTTAATAATATGAGAGACCCTATTTTATCTCATCAATCCATTTTTAGAAGTTTTAAGTGGCGCCGTTAGGCTGCCGAGTTTTCGTAATGGATTTTTCGTCTCACTTTTATTCCCGTGAGATTTTTGCTAAATTTGCCACCATTTCCTTTGGGTTCTTTATGTACTTACCATTATTACTATTTGTGTAATATAATATCTTTTATGGGTATTTACATATTCATTGTATGACCCTTCTTCAATGGGGTGTACGTTTCGAAAGTTACACAAATCGGTAATGGGACCTTTCACCCTCCTCATTTTAAAAGACTTATTTTGTTATGTCATTTAATTCACAAACTATTATGTTGGGATATGTTATTCTATATCCTTATTTATGTAAATTCTATTTCCAAGTGATGAGATACCATTTTCTCTCTCATCAACTCATTTTCTGAATTTTAAAGTGACATCGTTAGGCTATCGGATTTCAGTAAGGGAACATCTTGACCCACTTTCTTTTCTTTGGGTTAAACCTATAATTATTGATTTTATTATACCAAGATTATATGTGGAATCTCTATGTTGTAATTTCCACAAACCTTTGTGTAGATATACAATTTCTAAACATAATCATCTCATTGATAAATTCTTACGAACTTGTATGGGAAAACATAACTAAATCTCATTTCATTGAGTAAAATATCAATGTCATTGGTTTTTTTTCCATGACTATGTGTGAATGACCTCTGGTTCTTTCACACTTAATATACACTTATATTGGGTGAATTTATATTTCTCACACATAATTATGTGATATATTTATCCTTAATTTAAGGATACCATCTTTATAATGGATTTCATCTCAATTTTCATTTCCATTGAGACTTCATTGTTGTTATGCACCAATTCACTCTTATATGGGGTGTATACCATCCTTTGACATATTATATCATTAATACCTTTATTCTCATGATATTATAAAGTTCCCATTAAATGTTATTCCGCAATTATTTGTATTCAAGAGTCTCTCATTTTGTTAAAAACTCTTTACCAAAAATATTGTTTAAAATGTTTTAAAGATTTATTATTCTAAATCATTATCATTAATGTCCATGTTTTCAAAATGGTTTTCAGTATTTATTTATATGGACAATAATTTTTTAAAATTATAATTCCATTAAAAGCATTAAATTGGTATGGGACACTTTGATTCAAAAATCTCTTTTAAATGGTTTTTGAAAATGGATTGATTAATTCAATATCTTGGAATTACTTATTGTGACTGCAAATCAAATGTTGTTATTTAAATGTTTATATTTTCAATATTTTATGTCTAATGATTGAACTTGGACATTTTACGGGTGGTTACGTGATAAACCATCTGACGGGTGGTACCGTGTATACTAGGAAGGGTGGTTACGTTATAACTTCCAATTCATTGGGTATGGAAGTCGGTCGTATGACTATTCCATTAAGTATATATGGAAGTCGGCCGTATCGTTATTCCATTTAAGTATGTTTATGTCCCAAGTTACCATTATATGTTATGTTTTTTTCATATGGGTTTTATGGTGATCTTTTTGGTTACAAAAGGGTAATTAATGATCTTTTATTCAGTGAAGAGTTTTTTACTACTTCATAAAGGTGAAAAGTATTACATTGATAAAGTATTCTTGGTGTACTCGTTGTTTTGATAAACTAATAGTTTTACTTCTTTGTGTATCCTTTAGTGGGATTTTTATGCTCATCCCATGTTTTTGAAATGATTTCCACATGACTTAATGATGAATAGGGTCAAGGATGGGATCAACGAAATACATGCTATCTAAAACATGGAACTAGACATGTTTCTTTTTAAGAATTTTTATTTTATGGAAACTTAGTAGAAGAGGATACTTGGTAATCTTTGAGATGTAATAGTTATGTCCTAATTATCTAAAAATATAAACCTAAAAAGATCATCAACGTGAATTATTCATTTAATTCAATAATAAGTAAAGTTTAAGGTCAGGGCCTTATAGTTAGGGTAATAATAATATCATTTTTACCCTTAATTACCATATTTACTTTTAACAGTGGTAAACAAATGTAAAAAGTTAGTATTCACCAAAAAATATTTTTATCTTATTGAACCACATTATACTCCTTCATTTTAACCACATCTCTGAGATTTTCTAAATTACTCCCACAGAAGTGGGAAAATTATGTTTTATGTAAATTTTCAAATTCTCCAAAGAGGTGGGTAAAAGAGGATGAAAAGTTCAATAAATTTTTTATATATATCTAAAATTATTAGAAACTGAATTCAATGAATTACATTGAACATATATGGGTATTATGTATCTATTTTGACCACAAATAAATTTAAATAAAATAAATAATTATTTAAATAAAAATTCGGTTTTAAACTATAACAAAGTGTTGTTCCCAATTCATCAAAAATTGTATGTTTTCAAAAACATACCAAAAATTCACTCTATGATAATTTTGATATTATGAAATAAAATATGAAGACTATTTACCAAATTCAAAACATTGAAATTGCATTTATTAGTTTAAAATTAATTCATATTGTCAAAACCAAAAAGCGTATTTTTATGAAATAATTACTACCAAAAGATTGACATTTGTTGATGTGCAATTTCATAGTGAAATTATTTCCAATGACAAACTTTGGGTTCAATTGTAAAAATATGTTGTAATTATACATCCAAACCAGTCATATGTATAGTTCAACACTATAAATTATTTTGATTTAAAATTTTGTTTTCAGTTAAAATATATTATTTTTCATTATTCTCTCAAATATGAAAGTTATCAGAAAAACACAAAAAATTTATTAATACTAAATTCTTATGTCCCTATCCCAAAGAAGAAGTTTATTTTGTGAAATTGAATATATAAAAGTATCAAATATTATATTTAAAAAGTGTTCACCATTAAAAGGCGGTAAATTTCATTTTTTTTAAATACTTATTTTATCTATAAAAAATCAATTTGAACTTACATTATGTCTAAGAAACTCATAATATGGATTCTAAAATTACAAGGGGTATATGATGTTCAAAATTCTGTTAATACTATTCATAACCGCTTTTGAACGACATGTTTGGTAAGTTGTGGTGCGCTTGTACTCTATGTTGCTTATATTGTATGTTATTGAATTGCATTGAAGAACTAACGTACTATGAAATATTTGCGTGTTACATTCAACACATAAATTCAAATACAAAAGAAATAATAGTTGGGGAAAAATATATTGAGGTTTCCATATTCTGAAATTCATGTAAACATATGTAATCACATACATTACTCTAATGGATAATGATAATATTTTCGTAGGTCTCAATCCTAAAATTCCTATCTAAGGAGTATAGATTATCCCTAATTATAGTTATTCTATTCATTAATTAAGATTGAAAAAAATATTTCTTTTTCATTTTCTATAATATATTGTAATTTTTTTTCATTCATATTGGCCCTTATATTAATGCATTTATTCTTATAATTTCTCAAATCCCTTCCTTTTAATCACCAGTATGTGGGAGGAACATTCCATGTAGCTCTATCTCTATTTGTAATATTTTATAAATTGTCCATGTCACCCAGTCAGTATGCTAATCAATCAACATCCCTTACAGACATAATATAATAACCAATTCCCATTAGATATTTTCCGCCATCATTATTAACTATAATAGGGCATAGAAGAATCCAATTTTTCCATTATCCATTTATTTTACAATTTCGTTTGAATCCCATTTATATGTTCTCATCTAAACCATGAGACATGTGTGTAACTCAGATATCCATATCCACATTTATAGCACATAATGAAATTTATATATATGTAATGTTGTCTCTTATAAATAATTCTCTTCTATGATTTGTTTTTAAATGACAAAATAATCAATCAATTTTACTTTTATGACTGAAGATTAAACTATAGTTATGACAGGAAATTTCTTGGAATTTTTCTTATATGTACATATTTGTTTTTTAACATTATTCATTAGATAAATAATGTCATTTTCTATTATCATGTGTATAATACGAGGAATTTAATTTTTGTTGAATATCCCCTTAATCCCATTCCATGGCATCAATTAAATTTTTTTCTTGTATCATATTCATCATAATATTATACCATTCATGTGTTTCTCTTCTATAGGATAAAAAAAGTAAATATTTTCATATCCAAAGCATTGAATAATGTAAAATATTATATCAACGGTGTTAATCTAATTATCATAAATTTTTTGAAATCTAGAACAACTAAAATACGGTGGATTGTGTCTCATGATGGACTCAAAAATTCATTTTTTTTATTTTTATCAATTTGTAGCCTAATATGATTCATGTATTGTTTTTCCAAAATAATAATATTTTTTAGTCCTTCCCCCGTAACATTCAGTTGTTGTATAATAAAATAATTACATTTCCCTTCAAGTTCATCATTAACATGGTTTGTTGAGGTTCCAAAGATTGACCAAACAAAAAAGTTTAGTATTTGAAACACAGATCAAACTTGGAAAATCATATCATCAATAGAAAATAATTATATAATCTCAATCCATTATACCATTGGTATAAAATAGTATATTAATGATCATTACCAAAATAATTGGATTTTAACAAAGAATTACACATAAGATTATTATTATGGATTTATCATCCTAGTTTCCAAATATTTACTAAACCATTATATGACACAAAAAATAATAACCCACCCATTTTATACAAATGTATTATATCTAAGTAGATTAATATTCATCTTACCAAAAAACCCTACTGTAATGTTATGAGATTAGTGTATCTGAAAACATGGAAACAAAGTCAACTTCTTCGAAAACATCTATATTTTAAATATCTTTTTCATTCATTATAGGAACATTTTTGACAATTCTTACATAATACCTTTTATTTATCCCGGTGATATTAAAAATAAGAAAATTGTGAGAGTAGATACATAGTAAGTGAAAAAGGCATATATGAATCATAAAATAGACATAATGATATGATAATATATACATATCATTAGAAATTTAAACCCTTCATATCAAATATATATATCATGTGTTAAAGAATTAATCGTAAAAATTTATTAAGACCTTAATCATAGAAGAATATCATTTGAATAAAACATTAGATTTAATGAGAAAAATAATAATAGAAAATAATTTCACTGTTAAGAATTTTTAATTTCTAATACTATCATAGTGGAATTAATTTACTCCCCAAATCAACATAGTATTTATAGTTCACTCTAAAGAACTATCATGGATGAAAAAGTCCATTACTGAACCAATTTCACATCCTGTTTTATCCTTGTATTTGGTAATTTTAATACCCACTCGATTCATGTATATATCTTTAGATATAATAACAATACCCTAATAATTTCAGTGAGATATATGTCCAAATGATCACATATTTAAAACAATACATATTTTATCTACAACAACATCATTCACTGATTATATTAGAAATCATAAAAAGAAAAATGTTTCATAAAAATTTCCTCACAGTAAAACCAGTGTAAATGAAATGGTTTTCATAAATATCAACCATCATAAAAATAAAAAAATCCTAAATGGAATGAAGATAATTTGCATGAATTATCTCGTTATAAAATCTTATTTAACACCAAATAATGTTATCCATTATGGGAAATAATATTTTCAGATCACTTGAAATAAATATTGAGGGAAAGTTATATTCTGTTTCGAATTAAATAAAATGATACATATTTATATAAAAAATATTTTACAATAAAATACACTTTTATGAAATAAATTTAATATTTAATGAATTTTTTAATTAATAATGTGGTAATTACACTAATAACATATAATTTTAAAAAAATATTCTATATAAAGTTATGGTTGCAAATGTAATAAACAACTTCATCTTGAAAACAATGAAATATAATTTTCCATAAAAAATTATTATAAAATAAATATTGAGAAAAAAATATTTAAAAAATCACAGGTTAATATTACAAAAATTCAAAATAAATTAGGAAGCATATACCTATATGAAATAGAGTTTTATATGTAATTTTCAAATAAAATACCATATATATATGTCATAATTTTAGTGTGAGTGTTAGAAAACATTATTTATTTTTTGATATCCAATTAAAATACACATAAAAATGCAGAAATACAAATAAATAAATTCAAATATTATTTTAATCATAATATTTCCGTGACCTAATAAAAAAATATATATTTAACCAGAAGAATCGAAATTTGGTTTAGAAATCCATTTACACATTCTAATTGGTCAAATAATCAACCTCATAAAAGAGATTGATATCAAATTAAAATATTTATATCATTAATAAAATGTTACTAATGATATAATATTTATAATGATAATATATATATTTTTTACACAAGAATTATTTTATGAATAGAAAATATATCTCATAGAAAAAAATTGAGTGAAAAACCCCTTACACAATGTTTCCCTTTACTTTTCTACTCTTGAACACAAATATAATGGTTTGATAAAATTAATTAATTATTTTTGGAACTATAATAATTCTTGTGAAACCATATATGGATTTCTTATAACATTTTACCATCCATTAAATAATATAATTTTACCCATCTAATATAATAAATATTTATTGAAAATAGTGCATCACGAATACATAACAGAGGTCTAAAATAATGAATCCCACGATCATCATATTTCATAAGATTAACACACGCTAGGGTAAGGGTACCAATTTTATTAAAAATGATAACCATGTTTTCTAAATATCCCTTGGATGTAAGGATATCCACCACCATATTACCCTCAATCCTTATATGAATAATAACAATACTATTGGATAGTATGCTCTTGCATCATTGCATACGATAGGTGATATCCAAAGTTAATGAGATGGTTCATTTAAATGATATTTGAAGAATAGATGATTCAGTTTCCACCCCTAAAAGAATAATATCATGGGAAAGACACACTTCCAATCCATTAAAGATAGATAGAGTTTCTGCAAGAAGAGATGAACCACTGCCAAATGTAGAATTGAAAGATAGAGTAATAGAACAAATCCAATTACATCAAAATCCATCTATAATAATAATTAAACTTATTTATGACCCATCAATGGTTATCTTAAATCCATTAACATTATTATACCATCGAACCCAATTTCCATGTAATAGGGGGATCTGACTCGTGTCCTCATTAATATTATCATGTAGGAGGCGTCGATGTGATGGTGATGTTTCTTAGTGCATGAGAAAAGAATAAAATTAAATTTCCATATTGATAGCATTAATCTTCACAACCATACGAGTGTAGGAATCACATTTATTCCTCCCATTATTTCTAGTATCCTAGATGGTCCAATATCAGAATTCTAAGAGGAGAGCTGTTGCCTTCCGTTCATGGAAATTTTCACTGCAGTCGTGAAACTAGTCATGACGGAATCCATTATAATGATGTTGCAGTCCAAACGGAACAATTTATTCTAGTAAAGAAGGAGACACTATGGATTACTACTATCCATTAAAGAGTATATGATTTAGGATCTCTTTGTGAGGAATATGACAACAACTACACCAATATGGAAATTAAATATCTCTCTTACAAACCATTTCATATATAGATAAGGATTTATTGTGCTCCTACCATAATAATAAATTATTCTTATCTGATATTTAATTACTCTAAATTTTTTCTCCCCATTCATAAATATCATTATCCCTAATCATGATGAGTATATATCCCTTTGTAGAGAAATAATCACACGAGGATCTGGGGAAAACTAGTCTATCATTCTCTGAGAAAAGGAAAACAATATTGAAGACATCATACTATTTTTTATTAAGAGTAGTACTATTAAACATGGGATATGTAATTTCATAGGAATAATAAATATCTACTGTTGGAAATCGTAGAAAATCTATAATATTACCTACTCGGGTGTCATCAAAATAATTTATAGAACCCCGACAAATGAGCCAACTTGAGTGAATCTTAACAGCAGGTAGGTGTTTTCTGATCAAATTACACAGATTAAAACATATTCTCACTGGTCCAATACTAAATTACCGATGTTTATGGGAAATAAACATGTTAATGTAGAAATTGATTCAATTTTCATAAATAGGTTTTAATTATTTATAATTGATCAAATTATACATTAGAATAATTTAAAATATCATTTAAAAATTGAAATAAATTTTCTGAAAAATTATCTTTAATTAAATTGCTTCATCTTTGACTGTTCACCAAAAACTCTATCTTATTTAGAAAATACAAAATACAAACCATACACTAATTTACCTATACACATTTATAAATTTTAATTTTTAATTTAAATATTCTAAAATTGTAAAATTCATGTTTTGAAAAAACAACCCCACTAAAAGATATCAATTTTACATTTTAGAAATATTTATATTTTATGCTTAAAAATAGATTTTATTTTCTTATTGGTCCTATAAATCAAATTGGATGGGTTTATAATGATTTATTTTCATATATGAGAATTAAATTTCATTAATATCATTTAATAATAGTTATTAATATAAATTATTAATGTGAAATTCATTTATGGACATAAAAATAGCATTTCTTAAAAATAATACCTTTAGGGACAATTGGTTTTAATTTTAATTTAAAATTAATTTGTATGAATTGAACTCATTTTATTATTATGTTTCAACTATATTTTAAAAATTTAGATAATATCATTTACTCATGACATTCCAAACTCTCTGAGGTAACTATTTATTTTAAAAAATTACTTTTGTAGTTTATTTAAGCTCATTACTTTGTGAATAGTAGGATATTAAAGAGATTAAATTTTTTTAAATTATTTACTACATTAAATAATGGGGTGTCACATATGTATCCTTATTAATAAACCAATGACCATAATGTTATGTGATTTTTGGTCCAAAAATATATTACCCTTATATGTTTTGGGTATAACATTATATGTCATATGTTTATATGTGTGAGATTATGGAGTGAACCAAATATAATATTGTACATTTTAAACAATGTGATGATGGTCTTGTCAGTGAATGAAGAACATTTATAATGATGTAATATAATATTTTATTCTAAGAATATTATTCTGTTTTGATCCATTGACATTTATTTTTATTACTAATACAAAATGTAATGTGGAATACCCTATCCAAAATCACTAGGTCTGGGATTGAATTCAACAAAACCTCAGGTGTTCATCCCATAAACCAAGGGTTTTGGATTACTGGCGAGGGACCATGAATATATCATAGGAATAAAATTCAGACTATTATAGGAATAAATCAGAGTATAAAAAGGAAATAAATAATAAAAAATGAAAAAATAAATAATAAAGGAATAAAAAATTAAAATAGAATTACACACAATAGTACCCACCCATGTGTTAGAAAAAATAATTGATTGTTACATAACACGAAAATGTGAGAGAAGGATCCCCACAATCAATAAATATATATATGGTATAAATTAAAAGAACAAAATAATCAAAATTTCTTTTTGATTAAGGTTCAACCTATAATTCCCATATAATTATCATAATCCTTCTCAACCACTAACAAAATGGCAATTTGCCTTAAAAAATACCGGGAAATAAAATATATTTTCATACAATGATTCATGATTATATTGTCAGAATGAAACATAGTATTATACTATCAATGGTATAAAAACTATTTTAATATGAATCACTGCTAGAAAATTGCCATTTACGAGAAATTAAATATACCATTATCATCACTAAAGAGTTTTGACTACTATATATCAGTTAAAAGTCCATAAAATTTAAGAGTGATAGAAATGAGCAAACAAATTGGTACTTTATTGATAATAAAAAGTTGATAATAAATCACCCTTTGTAAAATCTTTTTTTAATTCTTAAAGGATCCTCCTAACTATGTGTTTTGGCCACAGTTAATTTTGTTAAAATTATTTTTTATAAATTTCTATTTTGCATAAATTTGTGAGTCCATGACTCCCTTTCCTATTTCTTCTACTCCACATAAATTGTGCCCCCTCCCTTATCATTATTTTTTAACCCTCATCCCCTTTTATATGTGCTTTGTGAATTTCCAACCTCATGTACTTCCAACATGATTTAATCCCTACACCTCTCCTTTGAAGATAAAACCCCTTTAACACTACCCAATGTTTTTTGGTAGTATGTTTAATTGTATTTCAATTTATTTATAAAAATATTTAACAGCATATATACTATTTATATATTCATATAATTATTTGTAAACAAATTTTAAAATATGAGTTTGTATGATATTTATATATATATATTATATTAATTAATATATTCTATAATAATATATATATATATATATATTCAATTAAAAATACACACATATACGAATATACACGCATTATATAATATTTTTATAATATAAATATTTGTTAGATATGAATTTAAATAAATTTTTAGAAAATGTATTTGTTTTCATATATTATAATATATATGTGTAGGAATACATATATATATATTGGTTAATTATTGAAACAAACATGTTTATATATAATTGTTTATTTAATAGGTATATATATACATAATATAGAATTATTATAAGGTAAATAAAATGTTTACTTTTTTAATCTAAATAAAATGAAAATAAATATTTATTTTATATATTTTAAAATATCTTATTATTTAAATATGTTGACATATGTATTCATGTAAGTTCTATATTATACTTAAATACATGAAAATAGGAATCTATTTAATTATAAATAAAAATAAATTTTAGAAAATGAGAAAAATATCAAAGCTATAATATTAATATGAATGTATGTTCTTGGAAAATATTCAGTTTTTGCCATCAAAAAGAAACAATACCTCCTTAAAAGACCCTTAGTATGGTACTAATATTAAAATGTTTTGGTACCATAACTGAAAATCTAGTTTTGGAGGCCTTCTAGGAATTATTTTCCTTTAAAAATGTGATGTGGGTCCCCCTTGTCACTAGGGCACGATGATTATTGAATGAATCAATTTTATATGTTGTGGAGAACAAACTGACATTCAAATCAAAATTTATATCCATTTTATGTTTGAGATACATTATCAACTTATTTTGGATCTCTTATTAATGATGTCAATTTGGTATAATGAAAGTGATATTAATTTAATATTGATTGATAATTAATAGGAAATTAATAACTAAAAATATTTTTTATATATTTTATTTTCTTCGTAAATATACTATATACTTAATTTAAAATGCGTATTTACCAAATCTAATACATTTTTAAATTGATATTTTATATTTATATGAATATAAATGTATTTATATGTTAATATATTATATAAAAATTATTAATTTTTGAAATAATAACATTATCAGTGATTTATTATAGGAACTTATAAAGGATGGTCCTCTATCAATGCTTGTAAATATTTTCTGAAAATAGGGACATATTTAGCAACACTTTTTAGCACTGTTAAAGTCATCCTTTAACATTTCTACAATAAATTTCTATAACAGGCCATTGTTAACTAGGCTTTTTCACATGATGAAATATGGAGTCTTTAACAACACTATTAGATAGTTTGGTTAAAGACCAAGAATTTGATTATCCAAGTTTGTTACTACATATATTTTGGTTTGTTAAATTATTGATAGTAATCTAAAAATAAAAATATTATATTAGAAATGTCATTATATATGTGAAAATCTCTTAAAGAATGGGTCTCTCTTCTTCAGCACAATCCTAACTGGAAAATTGAGAAAAAATTGCACATCAAATTTGGTTGTATATCCCATAAAATATGTTTGAAACATACTGTTAGAAGGTATATTCCATGTAAATTCTTCATGATTTCTAAAACAAAAATCTTAGGGGGATCATCTATATGGATCATCTAGAAAAACTTGACCCACACAACACATAGATGCATGATGAATGACCAATACCACATTGTATAATCAATTGTTTTTAATCATAATAAATCCATACTGAAGAAAAAATTGATAAAATGAATCATGGTCTTCACACGGATATAACATGTGATCAAGAATCCAGAATATGTTTCACAAGGCTACACAAAAATACCAAAAAATCATTGTAAAACCAACATAAACATGTTCACATGATTAGGAAAACATTCCTTAAATGTAATACCATTAATATGATTTAGAAATATATCACCGACTAATTGCAAGAACCAAGATCCTAGTACAATTTTTTAAATTCTAGGATTATAAATCAGTGAACAATATTTCGGATATTACATATAAATTTTTTTGGACAAATGTAACAGTATTAGATTTATAAATAATAATATTCCCAATATAATATACAAAATAAAATATCGAGCTTTAAATGGTCAATCAAATATAATTATTTTATAACATATAAAAAATAGCTTTTTAATCACAGGTCTTAATAGATATATGAAAAATATAATATATATACATATAGTTTCTAAAAAATGAAATTGTAATGAGAAACTATTATTAAATAATAACTCATTTTTTCATAAATTTTTGTCTGATTTCTAAAATATTATTCAATAAAAAATAATTTATATTTATATTTATTATTGAATGTTATAAATTATTTCAGGAAAAATTTCAAATATTATTTGATAATGAGAATGTAATTTTTTAAATCAAAATGATTATATTATCATACTGAGAGATTAAGTATTTTTTAGAAAATATTTATTTCTTAATGAATAAGTAAAAATACTAATTTTTATTAATAAATATACATTTGAATATGAAACATGAAATATAGTATTTCTTTAAATAAAATTATATTTTTAGAAAAAATTATTACTCAAAAATTGAAAAATATTTAATAGTGTGTTTTAATCAATGCTTTTGTTGAATTTGTTAAAAAAATTTATAATTAAAATGAAGTTTATCAGAAAGCCTATTTTTTTCTAAATATTTTTTTCTTATCAGAAATTAATAAATTCTAATTCATGAAATTGAATCCTGAAATCTGGATTCAATATTTATAATCACAATGTAAATGTTCCTTTAAATAGTTGCAATTTATTTTCAATCAATATTTATAAAAAATATAAAATATTCCTTACATTTTTAATCACATGACTTGTTAGTAAGTGTTCAAAATAATGTGATAAGTCTCTAAAATAATTAAATCACATGCATTTATTGATTTTTATGAGTCTATATAATATAAAAGTTTTAAAAATTTAAAAAATGGACATTTTCCATTTGATATTGATTTTTTTCTTTTTTAATAATTACAGAAAACAAAAAGTAAAAAATGTATCTCTCTTTCAATTATTTTTTGTAATATAATATTGAAAGGATAAAAAAATATTATATTTGGTTATAAAATTTATCATTAATTATGAATATTTTATGTTGGATTGAAATATATTTTCAATTTTTTGGGATTAAATAATTAAATTAAATTCTTATGCAATGTCAACAAAAAATTTGTGCATGTAGTAAAAATAATAAACAGAGTTGAAAATATACAAAAGACATATATTTTTGGTGATTTAAATTATCATATTTTTTTAATATTATCATACCATATTTTTTTGAATGATTCTTGTTCTAAGTAAATTTAATTTAGTAATTTTTCAATGATAAAAATTTTGAATAATTCTTAAATTATCATTACTAGTTTTAATTTTTGACTAAAAATTGTTAATTTATTTAAAAATTATAATATATTTATCTAGAAAAAGTAGAATGATAAAAAAATATTAAATTTCTTGAAAATTAATGGCGCAATATTTATCTATGAGTAATATTTATAAATATATAATAATAAAAAGTTACTACTATAGTTAATGATATACTTATTTAAATAAGTGGTTAAACAACAAGATAAAGTTCACAAATGACATTTAAACCTTTATAGACAAGATTTTATTATTAAAAAATGATGATTTTTTTTCATCAAATAATTTTTTTTAAAGATTTTTACATGATTTAGATCACATTTACATTATAATATTTCATGTATTTCATATATTTATGTAATAATATACAATTAATAATATTTAAAAAATGATTTATAATTTATAAAAATAACAAAATTTTAAAAATGAATATAATATGATTGAAAATATCATCCATTTCCAAGTTATGTATCAGTCATTACTTTTATAGTAATATTCTTGACTCTTAAAAAGTAAAAAATAATGTATGACAAAATGTTTTCGTAGAGTTAACATGGTTAAAACTAAGAGATAAGGGTTGGAGATTTACATAAATAAGGACCACTTCTCTCATACAAAAGGACACCACTTTACTCTCTTAATTATAAATAATTGATCCATCTAACCAAAAAAACACTTACAATTTATCCTATAAACATACATATAAATTTTCTAGTTGTAATTTTCTTCCAAAAATACATAACCTCTCTCTATCAAGGGATGATCTAAAAGAATAATTCCAAAGGTGTTAAAATTTTGTTTCTGAATCCTTGAATTTTTCTTCTTCTTATACATGAACTAAATCTATTTAAAAGAAACTGAAATAATCAAAAAAGTGCAATAATTAAATTTCATTTTAATATTATTATCTAAAACCATTGTTTCTTCAAACTTATTAAATAATATTAGTACAAAACCACACTTATGGGTAGAAATGTCATACTACCACCTTGCATCATTGTAATATTTTATATTCAAAATTTAACATGGATTTTTAGAAAATCAAAACAAATTAATAGATATGATATTTATGAAATAAATACTCTTTTTTAATCATAATATCATATCAACATTTTTATAATCCAATATATTGACAAATTATAATGTTGCTTGTTCGGGAATTTAGGAAACCACCGCCACAAATAAATTTGATTCATTTTTTATTATATTAAAGTGATAGTAACAGAAATATCATAAATGAATATATATGTTATATATTATATAATATTTATTCTAAAATTTTTAATAATTTATTTTTCATTTATTTCATTCCATCCCAGAAATTGATAAAAAATTGTTAATGCGTATATACGACAGACCATCTCTATAAATGATGTAACTCATTTTTCAATATCTACCATTGTTGGATTAAAATAAAAATCTATATAATTAAATTATATGATATTGATTAAATGAATAGTTTTTTTAGATATTATTGAACCATTAAAAATGTCACAAGATAGGAACAAGAAATACCACATTATCATGGTAAATGAAACAATTAACTCTAGTCAATGATCATTTAAATAAATAATTAATAAAAAATAGAAATTTTAATTGTAATAATTTTGGAATTATGTTATATGTACATTTATAGTTCTATAATAGAGCTAAAAAATTTCAAATTTATTATACATGATGATGAAATCACATAAAAAGAATGTTATCTAGGAGGAAATCGTTTAATTCACAATCTACTACTTATTTAGGATTACATATGTTTTACTTTGTATTTTTGTGTAAATATAAACATTCAATCGTTAGAAAATATAATTTATTCTAATATATTTAATTCTATAAATTAAATTTTTTCATTTGAGGTTTATCTATTGTGTACTCAATAGACCATTTAATATAATACACGTAAAAATAACATTAGTTATTTATTTGGTCAACAATCATTTTTCAACTATATATAAGTTTTCAATAAAAACTTTTTTTAGTAATATTTGCGGATTTTTTAATTACAAGTATTCCATGATTTAATTTTTATAATTTTTTTTATAAATAATCTTATTATCATTTTCTAAATAATGTAATCATAATTTTTCATTTGATGTATGAATGAAATCATTAACTTCTCTTATATAAAATAAAAGGTGAATCCTATAATCATTTCTAATGAGTGTATTAAATATTCTTTTAAATGTTTAAATGGTTTATTAAAATTAATTTTTTCCCTAATATTTTGGATTTTTATGCTTTCAAAAATTCTTTTTAAAACTAACCATCACATTTCCACTAGAAATGTTTTAAAATTAATTTTATAGTATTTAAATTCATCAATAACAAGAAATCTCATGTTTTGTTATTATTTATTAGGGATATTCTGTAATGATACTATCATTAATCATTATCTTGCATGGTTATGATCAGTTTGACTTATGTACATGTTTAAATAATGTATCTTAGTTCTTTCATTTGGATATTTGTTTTTTTGTCATTGAATATTGATTATGTTTTAATTATTATTCACATGATTAATGTATTTTAATTATTATACTATTAGTAAGATAAATAATTATATATACCCTTGATGAATTTGTAGGTCTCAAGATAAATATGATAAGTTTTTTGTATGAGTCTACTCTCATTTATGTAAAATGTCATTACATGGGAGCTCGAAATTATATTTCAATTGTACAGACGTACGAATTATTCTATTAGAAAATTAGATTATGGTGTGCATGATATTATATAAATACTTACAATATCCGTGGATGAGATTCATTATCATGTAATTACTGATATAATTATATGAGTATCATTTATTTGTGGTATATTATTCATCATTCTCATGTTATTGATTAAATATAATTAGTTTTATGTTTTTTAAATTTTTATAAAATTTTTATAATATTTATTGTATAATATTTTACATATTACATATTCCCTAAAAGTAAATAAAAGAACAATCATTTTTATGTTTTCATTTCCTCACGATGGATAGAAGTGTACAATGATTTATATAGATGTATATTCTTTCGATAATAATGATGTTCTCAAGGAAAATATTATGTTTTATTTTATGTATTCAATGCTTGTTATAATTTAATATATATATATATATATATATATATATATTACCATGAATACTAATATATTAGGATATTGGTCAATAATAACATTTATAATCTACAAATGTAAATAATTTACCACTTCCTTGTGGCCAGTATGGTCTTTTACATTACTGTTTGTATTAGAGATAGTTGATATGAAACCATCGGATCAAGATTTAAGAAAACAAAAATTTCAGATAAAATTTATATGAATGACTTTAAGGATATGTCTAAGTAAAGACTGATAAATTTATATTTTGGTCTAACATAGATTATGTTACTTTCCTTGCAATACACCAATGTATTGACAATATAGGTTTGTGTTATTTTGTCATAGATACATATGTGGGTAATAAACCTAAATTGTTTTAGTGGAACATTTCTATGTTATCATTCAATTATTCACTGACTATTCCCTTACTGAGTACATGGTTTGATTGTATCAATGGATATTCTTTTATTAATTCACATTTTCATTATGAACAACTCTAATTGATTTGAGATGATGATATCTTTGAATGGACTAGGTTAAATAAATAATGTCATATATTGAAAATAAGTCATCATGTAGTTAGTTGCGATATTTGTTTATATATTTTTTGAATAATTTAATTTCATCCAATGGTTTTATTTTTGAAAGTTTATATTAAATATATTTTTTTTATAAAGTTGTATACATTTAAGATACATGCATAAATTGTGGTCGTCACATCGGTTTATGTTAAAATTTATCCATAGGAAGAATACATTTTCCCAATTTTTTGGATAATTCTATCAACTATAATTATATATTAATTCATCATTCATGAAAACATATTATCTAATACTTATTGATTTGTGAAAATTATTTTATTAGTTTGAAATTTATTAAAGTATGTTTACTATAAATAAAGTAAGTATATGTCATTAAATATTTAGTATATATCGTAATTTAATTTATAAACAAACAATAATCATGTTGAATCAAAAATGTTTTCTAATTAGTTTAATTTACAATGAATTGATATATTTTGTCACAAGTTATTGGTATATGGTTTTATGGTCATTAATTTTATCATCATCATTAAATTTTGTTGTTGTTTCTAATATAAATCAATTTTCCCTGATTGTATGATGGGGTTCAGTTTTGTACAATAATTTACATATATTTTTTCTACTACTAAATGGACACCAAAGGCTTTTGTTCAAGAAGACAGAAACTCCCAATGACTCTTATATCTGTTATGAATCACATAAATAAATTCCAGTGGAATGAGTTCATTGGAGAAGATGTCCAAGGACACTTAAGAATTCATATTGTTATAGTGGATGGGATATCTAGATCATCAAAATCATTTTAGGATAACTATTTTTTATTCTAGTAATCTATTATAGATCAAATATATTTTCATGAATCATAGTTCATTCCGATGTATGTACATGCTTATAAATGTAAATTAATGATCCATTATGAATAATAATGGGCTCATAATCTTTAGTATGTATTAGATGATCTCCATTGATAGGGTTATTTTTATATAAATGAGGTTCTAAAACAATGTTACCATTTTAATTAAATATTAGAGATTCATTGGTCCTTTAATTGGATGATGTTGGTTAAAGCCACCTGGTGATGTGATATGGAGTTTTCTACCATCTACAAAGTCGATATTTGTAGGATTTCAGGAACAAACATATGATATGGGCTTCATACATATCCTTGTGATATGAATCAAAAATCACATATTAAATTCTTACATAATAGGACACATCACCTTTTTTGTGAAAAGAGGACGAAATTATTTAGTTTATCTTCATTCAGAAAGGTCATCTAGGCAAAATATAACAAGTCAATTTTTGGTGTGGGACCTACGCTGAGGAGGCCCAAGGGACCCATATGGGTTATAGTCTCTATGGTTGAAATGAACATTCTACAAATGTGGACTAGATAATATTATGGTGAATTAGGGTTTTGAGTTTGGAGCTCAGTGAGGTTTCTTACATATCCTTGTTATTTGGAAAACAAACCCTTGTTGTTTAGTGAGGGAGGGCCTTATACCCAATAGAAGGCCGATTTTTTTCTTAAATAATAGAAATATGGACTTTTAATGGTTGACGTAAGGCTTTATGGCATCAACCAAATAACACACCCTTGTTTTTTGTGAGTTTCAAGATTTCATGATCATTGAAATCCATTAACCCAACATGAGTCATGCTATGTCTGATAAACAAATGGAAATAGTAGATTTGAATATCACACAATCAACCTTTTTCACTAGTGGATTTATACTGGATTCTATGTGGATATATAGAGGTCTCCAATACGCCCTTATAAATTTATACTATAGTATCGAGGATAGTCACATATGATCATCCATGCGGCTATATGTTAGTGTGGTGAAGGGGAGAAATAGAGTAGACTCCCTCTATAATTAGCAGGGGCTTATACTAGGAGGGATGACATATATTTTGGAAACATAATGAGAATATAAACTCCAAGTAATTTAGATCTTGTTTGAGATTACACCTATGAGGATTCACATTTGAGTTTTTTTTGAAATCTCAATATCATTGTTTGATAAATATTATTATTGATGTATAAGGAAAATAATGATTGTAATAGGAGGAAAACTATTCATATTAAATAGGGTATTCCAGAGTTTAAATTCATATATCTAGGTCAATGGAATAAAAATTTAATTTCGTGTTGAGGGGATGATGAAAACACAGCTTAATGTTAGGTATTTGGGAATTTTTTCCATATATTTTTACGTTATGTAGTCAAGATGTGATTCATACAATTTAATGTAATGTGTTTAGGACTAGATCTATAGAATTTAACCGCATGTGTCCATGATTACATGGAGTAATATTCCTACTAAAGGATGGGGCTATACTTTTTCAGATCGAGCCTATCATGTTTAACCTAAATAAGTGTTACGTAATGGGATTGTAAATGAAAATAGGAATTAGTTGACTTTTTAAATTACTTAGGGTGGAAATTATGTCCTTATATTTTAGAACTCAAAATTACATTGACCCACCATGTAATATTTGAGTTATGTGGGAGAATCCCCTTAAGTATAGACCAGTAAGACAAAAGTATTTTACAAAAGGTATTATAGGTATGTCCACATAGGGTTTTCCTTAATGGGGGCCATAAAGTGTTATCCATAATTTCATGTATATATAGATATTCATAGAATTTGTTTGTAGTGTAGTCTCTATCCCCATACATATTAGCATATAGGATCAGTCGAGATGAATCGTTAATGAAGAATTATATGCGATGTGTTTCCCACAAAGGGTAGTCAGTGAAAAATTGATCGTGAATATTTTCACATGAAAGATTTATATCAATGTTCATTCATAAAGCATTATCAGGGAATGTATTCACAAAGGGTTGGCCTTAAGGGGTATGATCGCAAATAAATTCCACAATGGGTCATCTTTGAAGGGAATTTGCATCATGTTGGTCATAAAGGGTCCTTCTACAATGGAATTAACTTTTCTATGTTAGAGGTAATAATCACACCTCTTATAAAAAACTACCAGGGTATTCACAATGTTTCTCATTCCTAGGGTACATGTAATAATTTTTTTAATGGATTTTTGGTATTTAGACTATCGGGGGATTCTCTCCTAATAACTATTTATCCAACACCTTTCATGGAATATTTTCCCCAGTCCTATCATAGGTTTCCACTATAATATTTTTATAGGAGTGTAGTGCAACCAACCATTTGGTTCCCTAGTCCTAGTTAGCCTAGGGGATCTTTTTGTAAGAACCTATGAATAACGCCTAATATCTTAAAGTATTTTGTAATCTGGGGAGTGAAGTTAACGCCATCACGTATAAAAGGTTTAATTTTTCTTGTTTTATAAATCATGGGGGGAAATAATTGTTCGACATTACTAATTAAATTTTATATTTCATGGGAACCAGTAGTTCTTAGGACCCCTCATTGTGTGAAATAATACCACGTGGAGCGGTATTCCACAAAACATTTTTACATAACAGGACCAAGCCTTAATTTATGAATTCCATCCATTTGACCATTTTATTTAATGTATAATTTTGCGTTATTTTTACCATTAAAAACACCATTATTGTATGTTTATCTTCCCAAAAGTGTTGGTAGGACCCAAAAATTCAGATAAATTTTAATTATAACTATCCATCCTTAATTGAATATTAAAATTTCCCTCAATTTCTATATTTCCCCATCCCCAAATATTCCCCTAATTAAAAACTATGTTATGAATGTTTCTAAATAAACTATTTATTTTATTATCCTTATTTGCAAGAGTATGTTTTATTTACCCTTTCGACATTGTGGGATTTCAATAGGAGAATTTTCAAATATTATTTATATTATTATTGATAAAATTTTAAAATTACATAGGTGTGCATAATTATAGGTGTTGATAAATTATATTAGAAATATTTCAAAGGAACTATATCATAGATATCCTAGAAAACATGTTACACCAAGATGAAAAATACTTTGATGTTTTATTATTTTAGGAAATTTAAAACATGGCCACTAAATTTATGGGGATTAATATATGAAACCTACTTATTAAATATATATTAATGTCTAAATAAATAACAATTTTGGATAAATTATAAATAAATAATAACTCAATTATTATTAATTACTTTTTATTTATCAAAATATGTTATTTTGATTTTATTTATCATTTTATGATTAAATATTAAAACTATTTTTGTCAATAACTAATATTTTATATTTGATTCAAATGATATGATATTTTTTATAAACTTTTCCATATTACTGTAGATATGTTTTTTCGTATTATTATGAATTGATTGATTTTCCAATGATTAGTGAAAAAGTGGATTTTAAAAAAATATTAGTTTATTTTAAGAATTTTCAAATTTCATTATATTTGGAAATATTATAAAAGTAAAACTATTTATTCAATACAATAAAAATTAAATTAAATTTATTAGAATCAATTTTATCATTTAATTTGATATAAAAAAATTATAAATAACTATTTTTTTCTAAAAAACATTTTTTTCATAGGAATTAATATCTTCTAATATAATATATTCAAATAAAACTTTAAAATTAATCAAGAAAAATGGATTAAATAAATTAAATTGGGAAGTATAAATGTAGTAATTGTTTAAATTTTATTTTTTTCACTTTTAATACTAACCATAATATATTTTCATTACCATAGTTCAAATAAATTATGTAATTTAGGTTTAAAAATAATATTATATGGCCTAAAAATTATAATATCAGTTGAAATTATTAATTTCGGTTATTCATTATCATATATAATTATCTAGACATAATATTTAGTATATTTTATTTCCATTTGGATTTTATTTTTATATTTATTATATTAGTGAAAGTGAAAATGTTAAAAAAAATTACCCTCATGATTTAAAAATATATAATATTCTGGGAAAGATATAGAATACAGATAAACTCATTTATAAATTTTTACTGAAAATAATATTTAAATTTTCCTATTTTATTTTATGTTCTCATTATTTAGTAATTTACATCATTACATAAGAAATTCTCAAACAATTATATTCAAATTAGTAAAAATATAAAGTCTATGAACATGAAGAAAATTAAATTTGTTTTTTTGGGTGTGTTGAAAACTCTAAATAATTATTAAGAGACATAACTGATATTATATATTTTTAATGGTTATCAATAAAATTATCTATCTTTCATGTATTTTTCCATGTCTATTCATGTCAATAGTTTTTAAAATCACAATAATAATATTTAATCATAAAATATCTATCAAAGTAATTGAAAATAAAAAAAATATGAAAATAGTACAAGTATAATGATAAATAATTTAAAATTTATCTTTTTTTATATATATTAACTAATTATAATCATAAAGATAAATTTTTGAACACTTTAATAATAATTAATTCAATACCACAACTAATGTTAAAATTTGTTAACATTTCAGTAAATTCAAATGATGTTGATTAAAACTATATTTAAACAATTAAAAAAATATTAGATTACATTTTAAATTAATATTCCTTTTATTATGAAACATGTTAATTTGAAACCCTTTTACCTTGATTTGACATGAATTTTATGATAGTGCATCATGTATTTCCCAAAATGACAATAATTATATTTTATAATAAAAATTATTTTATTAAATTTTTTAAAATTATAAAACACTATTTATGACCCTTTTAATAGAATATTGTTTAATAAATCAACCATGGAATGATTATGTGTCAATGTTCCTTTTATTGTAACATGCATTACCCCTAAATAGTAAAAAACAATGATATCACTATAATTTTTAAAAGGGTTACCATGATGAGTAATAATTAAGAGATATAGGTTGAAATATCAGATGAAATTATTTAAATATTATTATATTTTATCATATAAATTTATAATCATAATATCTAGTAAATATAACAATTTGGAGACACTGGATTTTTAAATTTATTTTATATTATATTAATATTTTATTTAATTCCATGATTTCAGCACTAATTATAAATGACACCCCTTCCCTCTCTTATTTTCCACCTATTAAGAAATATATATCTTCTAAACCCTCCTCATTTATCATATAAAATCATAATTAATGTTCTAGATTTTATTTTCATCACAGTATTCCAACCTTAGGTCCTTTAATAGGACTTCTAAAGTAAGACTTCTAAAAGAAGATATAATTATATTTACTGAATCCTTTAATTTTTTATCTTTTTATTCAACATAAAAATATATTTTACAAATACTAAAAAAATAATGGATCATAAATATAATAATATGTAATTATTATTATGTTACGGAAATTTTTGCATACTTTCCCAACATATAAAAAAAACCTTAGTAATTCTTACGTACAACATTCCATATATACAAAGCTTTATATTTTATTAATCAACACACATTTACATGAATTTTCATTAAAATGGAAATAATTAATATATTTGAAATTTATGAATATATTATTCTATATGAATTATAATATCATATCTTATATCATTCCTCACAATTTTTTTTCTAGATGATAATGTTGCTTGTTAGTATGTTTGGACTATCACCTTCCAGAAGTGTTGTGAATCATTTTTATTTTATTTTTTTTCTAGATTGTAATAAAAATAAATTTACTAAATCGAATTGATATATAATATAATTATTAATATTATTATATTGGAATTTATTTTTATTTTTAATTTTTTTATTCACCTATCAGTTAAAATAATGTTCATACATACAAATGACCTTTTATCCAAAAAAACATTGTAATTAATTTTACTATATCAACATTTTATAATTGACTCACTATATATAAATAAATAAGAATATATTGAATACATATGATAATTACTTAATATATAATATTTTTATGATGATAAAATTGTAGTCAACATAGTAGGACTAAAACTAATGAACCAAAAAACCCTAAAACACGATATAATTAACATTCAAAAATATTGTAATTAATAATGATTTATTAATAAATTGGTATTAATGTTTCATAATTGAATAATATATGAAATTATATATATATATAAATTCCATTAATATATGTATAATTTGTTTAATTTTATTATAAATGATTTTATAGAAACATACCAACAAAGAAGAACATGAGGTAATAATTTACATCAAAATATTTTCATTATTCATGTTTTTATATGTCAACATCTAAATTACTGTAATTATTTTTAATTCATATATTAAATCCAATATATTTTTATATGTTATAGTTTTCTATGTAAGTTACATTTTTTCATCAAATGTTTTTCCCTATATGTAATCATGAGACAAAATTAATATTTTTTTTGAAAAATGATTTATTACTATCCTCGATCGAACGTCCTTTTTAGTTACTATCCATGTTTTCTAAAATAATATAAATTTTATTTAATTATTTTATAATGAAATTTTTATCCATCCTATATTTTTTTCAAATTTTTTTTAAATGATTCTTGTGGTTATTTTTTGTATCAGGTACATTTCTATTATAAATGTGAATGGAATTATAATTTTAAAAAATAATCAGGAACATAATTTCCCATTATTATAGAACTCAATGCATTGATAGATCCGTTAAATTATTTCATGTTTATGTTCAAATAAAATATTTTTTATAGTATCATTTTATTATTTTGTTTGCAATTTTTTCCAATAGAAAATTTTATTTTCCCCAATAATTCATTTAAATATATTTTTAGGGAATTATTATACATAAAAGGAAAAATAAGAAATTTACATTTACTCTAATAGGGATATTTTAGAATCATACCATATTAGTCATTCATTATTTGTTTTTTGATTAGTTTGATATGGGAATGTATCAACATTATAAATTATTTTTCTTTCTATATGGTGTGTTTTTGAATAATAATGCATTATAAATAAGTTATATTTTATATTTATATGATTAATCGATTAGTCTTATTAGGTGATGTGTTGTGTATCAAATTTAATTTCCCCAAAAGTCATTTGTTGCTGTCATAATAAAGTAGTATGGATATTTCATTTAGTCATTACACATTTACTAATGATTTATTCACTTAAGGCCTTGACAATATGTTTAGGATTTTCCAAAATATGCATTCAATCATTATTCAATTTTTTACTGATGTCAAAGTGTTATTATTATTATTTTTATATCTGTGGATACATATAAACAAAATTTGAATATTTATATAAAATTATTTAATCATATTTTATCCCTACCATAATATTCTTTGAACTCGTGATTTTGATTGAATTGATTTTTTTAGTTATTTAAATTTCCATGTTGATTATGGATTATTTAAGTCATTGCGTATTCAACATTTCGTATTTCAATAAAAATAATATGAGATCACAAATTTTTTTTATTTTCTTTTACATAGGATAATTGTATGTGTACTATGATTGATTTGAATTCATATTCAACAAATAATAGTGAATATCAAGGGAAAATAATATATTGTATATTATGATTCAAAATGTAATGGTAGATTAAAAAAATTAATAATAAATCAAATATTAATAAAAAATTAAGACCATTATAATAAAATAATTTTTTTACCAATGAAACAAAGGTAACATCGGATTGGGGCTACTAGGTTTGGGTTGTTTATAATGTGATCACTCATACCTAAGAAGATCCTCTTCTAACAATGGCCAAGGTCCAAATAGTTTCTGTATTCCAATTCCCAAAATATATGTTGTGATTCTATAAAGGATCAATAATTCCATTTATAGAAAATGATATATCCCTTATTTCTATGTAGTAATTCAATAATCTATTACCATTTATGCAATGTGATAATAATTGAACTAATTTACAAAAAAAATTAAACTCACCAGATTGGGAAACATGGGACTAACAAAATGTCCATGTATCTACTAGATGATTGATGTGGAGATGAGAGAGATCTAAAACAATGGATGAGTGCTCTCATGTTGTTGGGGGTTGATAGTGGCTTAATATAATGTGATCAATTGAGAGTGGATTCATTTTTATCAAAAACATAGTTAACCTAATTCGTATAACTCCTCACTAAAATTCGATTACGGATGAGCCTATAACATCCATAAAAGAGCTAAAAGTTGGTAGATATAATTGGATTTTCCCAAATACCATCATATTGTGTGATGGGTTCTTTTTTACTTCATAATATCTTAGTCAATCCACTAGCTAGCTTCTAAATATATTGATAATTTTTAGGATATAAACTTCCCACCAACCAAACACCTTTATTTCATCCTCCCAAACACCTCCAATAAAACAAAACACACTAAAATAATTAAACAATATATACAAAATAATATATCATTCTTACCTAAATTAGTGGGTTTCATAGTACACCTCCCCCCTCTTCATAATCAACAACATCAATAAATAACTCTAATGGGTTTTTTAACAACTTTTTACATTCTTCCTGAATGTTGGTGTCCTACTCTCATGCACCATCTTAATATTCTCAAACTTATATAATAACCAATTAGGAAGAAATATCCAACATCATTGAATCTTATTTTATTTTTTTTGCAATCAGAATGGGATGATGATAAAATTAGGCATCTCATTCAACCTTAATATCATCAAAGGTTATCGCATATTCACGATTATGCTCGATCTTTTTATAATGAGTCTGACGGAACAAATTCTTCATTAATTAATATAATGGTGTATGATCATACCAAGAATACATCGTTCTAATGTGTTTGATGATCTATAATATCCCATCATATCTTGGTGGAAATATTTCATGCCTCCCAAATTCCAATTCCCCAATCAATGGGACTCCGACATGTAAACTATGTAGTCCACTGTGAACACCAATGGTCATATCCTCCTATCTATGTACATTATATATATAATATACTCTAAAAACATTCACATTTATTTAAATTAACAAACAATATGGAATATTGTATCATACTAGTCCGTAAAAATAGAATATCCACATCATCCAAGACAATATTGTGGTGAATGACTTGGTTATCTGCATAAATACTCAAATAGATCCATCTATAAATAATAATGTATATTATAATTTTATTTGAACTCTACCAATTCATATTTAATGTTCAAATAAACTTTAAAAAAGACCACCCATTCCCAATGAGTATCCCCTAACAATTTCATATTTTTAATGACTTCCCACTATTATTTATATTAAAATCCATACCATGCTTAATTTGAGTCCTTATCACCTTCTACATCACTTCCTAAAACTATGATGTAAATTGAGAATCTCTTCCCAAAACAATGCATGAATGTATAACTTAAATACAAATCAATTCAATCAAAATGTGATTTTATATCTCATACAATGACGTAGACACCCAAATCTAATTAAAATTATCAAACATAGACAACTAATCCCCGAGAACCGATATGATATCTCAACATCATGGGTATTTGGAATACCTATCAAGAATATTAGTCATATAATACCAATTCCATAGATGAAAAATAATTAATAGGAGCATGAATATATATCATTGTTGATATAAAGGAACCTCTCAGAAGTCATTAATAGGCATCCAAATCCAACAATTACACTTTTAATGTCTTTCCACCATAATTGTTTTCTAAAAAAATGATACATTTTTAACCAGTATTCACTGAATAGAATGAAATATGATAGTATTTCATAATTTCTTCCCACAAGTAATAGATAACATTAATGTTTCATGAAAATAGAAACACACCATTTCTATATAATATTTATGTAATAATTTTTCCATTTTCCACCAACCCCTTCTACATCATGATTTAATTTGTATAATTCTCTTGATTGGAAGTCACTCATTCCTCCTATAAAGAGATGACCAGGATGTATTCTCAAGACACAAAACCTCTGTCCTCAATTGAAAACACATTCTAGTATTTCATCAATTCCATAATAATTTTAAATACATCATATGAATTATATGATGCTTCTTATATCTTCATAACAAGGGTGTATCTGATAATGATTCCAATCCATAGTGAATAATCCATCATAAAGTCAAATATATTTATGTATTCTACCTGAAACCTCTAATAATTATTCTTATAATATTGGGATAATATATTAAATGGTCTTCAATGGTCCATTAATATTACATATTCCTCACTAAATAGGATTTTTCTCGAACATTTCCATGTATGGAGCCAAACTACTAACACCGAAACTACTAACACAATGTCATCTATGTGTAATACCACATTTGTGGTCAATGTTGATGATACTTAAATAAAAATAACTTATCATCATTCATGAGAACTATTTCCAAGACATGTATAGATGTATAAAAAAATTTATACCCAACCCCAGACATAATTTCATCTATTATCACTCAATCAATTGAAACTCATTAAAACAAAGGAAAATTTTTTTATAATGAATAAGTATCTTAGTCGTTCCCATGATATAATTACATATACAATCTCTTGATCAACTAATATTCCTGATTGAAAAACCGTCTCCTTCAAAAACAAATCCTAATATATAAAATTTTATACTTTAATATCATGGTGTAACGTTGATGTTCTCATAAAATAATCAGTACGAGGTAATTTTTTTAATGATGTGATTCTATTGTCTTAGATTATATTAGGATAGCATCAATAAAATTTTTGAAGGATTATATATTTTGGTAAAATATAATGTCAATGATATCCCAAACAACATTAAATGATTTTTTATTCAACTGGAACAATGATGTAATTAGTCACCTATTCATTTACCCCAAAAACTATCATTACTATTTATTTCTATCTAACCCATAGATGATGGTTTCCATAATGTCTAATAATATCTGAAACTCACTCATTGCCTCAAATTTATTTTAATAAGCCAAAAAACCTTGTAAATTATTACATATTTTTCACAATGATATGATTATACTACCTATATTTTATACAAAGGAAAAGTGTATAGCAATATTACATAGAAAATAAATTTAGATCAACCTAAGAAGAATATCTTTGTCAGATTAATCCTTTAGCATTATGATCATCAAATTATAAGTTGATCTCTTTTTACTCAACTAGGGTTATGTTATATGGTGTAAATGATACATGATAAGCACCAAACACGAGATTGATATCAAATTATACTACCAATTTAGGAGGTAACATTGAGAGATACTATATTTGATTTTATTTATAGGTTTAATATAGTATAAAATTGTAGGGAGTGGGTTTTTATCCATTTCATTTTTATTACAATCCACTAATGTTTAGAATTCTTTTATAATGATGATGTAGTCCCACTCATCCCACATCGATTTAATAATAAAAAATCATCATCATACTCTACAATATGATATATTAATATGTTTATAATCTCAAATGTACTACCATGTAATTTTACATTATATTTCTTTATTGAATAAATTTATCTTCCTCGATAGGTTTCAATTAATACTTAGATTTAAAAAGACTATTTATTCAAGCTTTGAAAACATAATTTAAAATTATCATTTATACTATTTAAAAAAATTGTATTTCAAAATGAATATACCTGTTGAAAAATTCATCAAAATATTATTATTGCTTTCATTTTTGATATTTTTTTATGATTCATTTTTTGTGACTTATAAAAATACTAAATATTAATAGAAAAGTTCATTTTTGTATATGAAATTTCTATTTTATAAATATATGTTTAATTATTTTTAAAGACAAAATAGTTCAATTATATAAATATATATATTAATACAATGTATATCATTATAATAATTTTCATATTGACATCTGATATTAATAATTGTATACTATTGGACATGTTCACTTTAAAATCTCACATCCATGTCACACCAATATAAATATTTTTAATGAAAATTTCTCTACTATTATGTATTGAATATTTTATTTGTTATTCATATTTTCATTTATCCCTAAAAAACTATTGGATGATACAGAATGAGGATATTCATAAGAGTAAAAGGTAGGTGTTGTATTTCTTATTCATCATATTTTAAATTTTTATAACATGTGTCGACTTTTTCCATGTTGTTTTGACCTTATGATCTGCTGGAATAGAATATTTATTTATTTAGTACCTATGGTTGGAAACAGTTAATCATATCACACCCCTTGAGATCAAAAATCTCATTGTGTTCCATCAAATTGGGTGATCCATCCTTCATTTCAAATTTTAATTTTGTAGAATATATCCAAGGAACATATTGTATTTATTTTCATTCCATAAAAAATTTGACATGAATAATGAAATGTATGGACGAAATATTCCATCATGGAAAACAATATTATAATGAATTTATGTGATTAGTGGTGAGTTATAATCCCATGATAACAATTTTAAATTGTGCAATTGTTACAGCATTGATAATATTAAATTATAATAACTAATGGGTAGTTCCTTGGAAACAAATAAAACTATTGTTTAGTATCAAATGGTAATTATATTGGAATTATAAATTGGATCATATTAAATAAAATAGATATTATTAAGATTTATTGGTAATTAAATCCCACAAATTTTTAAATCAAATGGTCATGGAGAAACATGAAATAAATATTAGGTATTACCCCCATTTAAGATGTACTATTAATACATACATTGAGTCCCTTGTTATACATTAGAGGCATGGTTTTACATTTTATATATTAAAATACTTGAAAAACAAGTGCTAATTCATATCCTTCTCTACGTTGTTTAACTATATGGGAATGTCGTCCATTACTATGATACCATGCATGGTGACCCTATAGGGGATACCAGAATTGAAAACACTATATGTGATATTAGAAATGGAATTCCCTATATAAGTGATATTAGGCAGGGAGTCCCTTATAAATGTGAGATTGGGCATGGAGTCCATTATAAATGTGATATTGGGCATTGCATCCCTTGATACAAGTAAAGAGTTAATTCTACAATGACCCATTATCATGACATATTGAACTTTTATCCCCATATTGAGTCATTTAATACATTGGATGGTGGTATTTATATTCACATCGGCTATTGTTGTGTCCTTTATGGTAGAGTTAGACCAATTAATATTGGGACAGGTGGAGTAACCACCCATATTTATAGCGTTTTCATGAATGATCATTGACCAAATGAGATTTATTTCCATCCTTTAGTTGAATGATTATGGAATCACATTCTAAAAAGTATTTCATTACTACCTCATAATAGGGATATATAATTTACTCTCAAGATTTCTCTTGGAGCCCAACCAATATCAAATCCTCCTTAAAAGATTTCCCCTAATTAGATGATCGAGTCACAGAGGAATCAAGTTGATAAAGAGGCTGATGATTTTACAATACCTTGTACTTATCACTAGGGATCACCGATCATTTTCACAATGAGTGTGGGTGGAACCCTCATGATTTTTAATGAGTATGGGATGTTGAATTAGATTAAGGTTAAATATTAGTATCACTAACCTCGCATAGATGATATTTTTGACCACCTCATAAGAGTGATGGATTTTTTGATGATTGACCTGAGGGCATGCTATCATTGGGTATAATACATACCTTTAGATATTCCATATATAGATTTTAAATATCAGTATAGTTTTTAGAGTATATTATGATTCCATACATTCTAACAACCATTCCTTCCTTCTTCATTACTTTGTTGAATATGGTTTTTCGTCCCTATCTAAATTCTTTTTTCATGGAATTCATATATGAGATATTTGTGTACTATCATACTAGGTTATTATATTAATGTTATATTTAAATCATTTTTAATACATTGGGAATGTAATAGATGTATTCTAATGTAATTAAATGTTATTTCAGGAGTAAAAAAGTAAAATTCTTGGGTCATATTATCTCATATGAAGGAGTTTCATTTTACCCATAAAAGTTGATTGTTGTGGATACCTTGGAGAAGACCAAGTATATAGTTGAAATATTGAGTGTCTGGGGGATATATGGTAACTTCTTGAATTTATATATGTCTTTTCAAGCCGTTCAGCACCACTTATTAGATGTACATTGAAGGTTTTATGTTCTTATGGCCTGATACTTGTGAGAAGGCTATTTTGGAGATGAAAGAAAGGAATAGCTCCACCCTTATAATGGTTATAAAATATCCCATAAGATGCTATACAATATTCATTGATGCATCATGTGTTGTAATGAGAGTGGTGATAATAGAGAAAGATAGAGTCATTTTATAAAAATGTTTGTAGATGAGGCCTAATGAGAGAAATTACCGAACCCATTATCACTTGTTGGTTGTTAAGTATATGTCATGCGCTATTAGAGGGATGAACTTCTGGTGAAGTTTTTTTATTGTATACAGACCAACAGGTCCTCATGTATATTTTTACACATCAATATATATATATAATGAATTTATGATAGTTAAAATATCTAAATTCCATTGACATTGTGATATCCTATATGCATGGGAAAGGAAATGATTTCTCTCAGTCTCTAAGAAGGTAAAGATAGAATAATGCAGTTTAGGATGCCAGTATGAGTATAATCTTGTTGATCTATTTTTTGAGAATAACATTGAGGTGATAGAATTTCATGAGAACTATTTACTTTAATCATTATCAATGACTTATTCATTTTAATAGAAGGAAATTAATTGATACTGTTTAGATCTAGATGTCTTAGTCCTATAAGTGAATTGTTGATGTACACCCGATTATGGATTGAAATATAGATAATTATGACATCCTATGTAAACAAGGGTGTATCTATGGTCCCACAAATATGGTAGAGGAGCTAATTTTATTGTCATATTCTTCTATGTAGGAATTGCACCTTTGTATTACCATAGTTTATTTTGATATGAAAAAAAATATTGGGGGATATGGAGGGATTGTCTGATAATAGTATTTATCACTAAGTGATACTTGTGTTAACATGAGAAGGTGGACTGCCATTATTTTTACAATTCATTATTGACGTATTCAGTGCTGTAATGGAAATGGGAAGATGTTTCTAATGATATTTTCATTGGCATTCCAATGTCTCCTCGAGTTTGGAACATAGTTTCGGATATCATTGAAAAATATAAAATGGTGTCCAACATGCATACTACCAATGATATATTATCAATTAAAGATATGGGAAGAATGTATGGCCATTAAATTACTTGACAACATCAAGTCCCTCATACAATCATTTTTTATTAGGATGAACTCTTCACATTGATGATCTGGAATGGGTTTCATAATTATATGGGTTCACACGTGCTACATATAATATCCATTCAACCAAATATAGATGGTCAGTTTTAGAAGTCCATAATGGTTCTTGAGAACATTATCAGAGTATGTATCATTGATTTCAGTGGTTTTTAGGGGAAGCATACCAATATCAACAGTTTATCCTACAATAAAATTAATCAAAAATTATGAAATATCTCCCAATCAGTCTCTATATGTTAGGTCAATATATTCACCCATATGATGGTTATATTAAAGAGATGTATCATTACTATTTCCTCCTCTCATTCATGAGACTACGGTGTTGGTTCAGCTAATCATGTAGAATATCTCTACAACTATGTCAAGAAATAATTCATATTATGATCATTGTTGTTGACCTATGGAGTTTCTGAATAGGCATCATTTATTCTTGTAGGTGTCAATAAGACATGGTCATATATGGATTCACTGTCAATAGAATATGTTGTCATTATTTTTTAGGACATTTTAGATTCTTGAGAGTGGTACGCTGATAACCTATCAGTTTATTTTAACCTAGAGGAATCAGGTCGTGAAAAACATCTTCCCCCTTTCACAACATCACTATAATCATGATGACCCATATCATACTCTTGATCCAATGGATATTGAGTTAGTTTCTTGATATTAAATTAAGATGTATCTTATACCCATTTCATACATGAGAAAGTCGGATATTTGTGGAAAAAATACACCTTTAGTATGGATGTGGTTGAATAATGACTTGGTACATGAAGATAGAACAAAGTGGTAGGCCGACATACATGCTCTGTGGATGGAATTATTTTTAGATGATGTTCTCCCACCCTAGAAAGGTGAAATCGGGGATGAATTTCATTATGGACAGAAGATTGTAAGATCATGGATTTTTTATATGGTAAATATCCTATTAAATTTTTTCTATTTCATTTTATGGACCTAATATGTATTAACATTTTGGTTTGAATGTTTTCATCGATGTCTGGGGATTTTGCAGAGCGTAGAACCCTGATCGATGGAGAAAAACATTTGGCTACTTGGTTAGTAGAAAAACTGTGACCCAACACACATGGTCTCTCGTAATCATATGGGGTTGAATGTTGGAGTGATGCGGGGTGCACATTTTCCCTAACCCTATAATAGGGGACGCACATCCATGAATACAATAAAGACATTTTTCATAGCAGTTCTTCATGGTTGGTGCAAAGTTTCTCTAATTCTATAGGAAAACAGTGTTGGTGCCCCCTATAATTGAATATGGTGCACGATTGGCACATATGTTGGAAATCTGTGTGGACAAACTAGGAGACCTATGATTATAGGTAACATGAATAAATTCACCTTAATTGTTTTTACTTATTACCTACTCCCCTAAGATCATTCTAGAAGAATACACCCTTATTTCAGCATATTTGGCATCATTTGAACTGTTGTTGTTGTGTTTGATGAAGATCATCCATGAAAAATATGATTGAAGCATCATTAATATTTTTATATTCTTCTAATTATGATATCATTCCCATTTTATCCATCCTTTTTATATATTTCTTTAAATGGAGTTTTCAAGGTGCATGCTATTATGCTTTATTTTTAGTTTACACATCCATTATTTAAATTTTATAAACCATGGTCAAAGTAATTTATAATAATTCATGAGGTTAGTCATATTTGTAAAAGGTTGTTTATAAAAACCCCAACCTAAAACCCATGATCATATATTAAAAATTCTATGTAATTTTATATATATAAGGAATATTAAATAAATAAATAAATATTTTTAAAACATAGAAACTTTTACTAGTTTAGGTTCTGTAAAATTATATACATCACATACAAAAACACACAAATTGAAAACACTGATTCTCTAGTACGACTAATTCCGCAATAAAGTTTCAATGGAACAAGTATGAAAAACATGAAAAAAAGTGTTTACCATACATATGATAAGTATATGTAATACCAAATAAGGGGTTTTGAAAGAAAATAAGTTCTATTTAAAACATTCCTTGAAAATAAAAATAAATAACTTAAAAGTGATTTTCACAGAAATTCAATATATATAGATATAGGAAAATAATATAACACAAATTAATTATACTTGATATGTCATCGGAATTTACCTTTTTGAATATTAATTTTTGTGTGGATAATTAATTTTAATTTCCCAACCAAGTCTAAAAATCCATACATAAGGTCATAGGTTTCAAAATAGACTTACATGTACACTCCCCGTAACGTCACATCATTCACCACTGCCAATTTTCACAAATATTTTCCCACGAACTGACCTTTCCCATCTTAGTCCCAAAACATTTCCGGAATAATTAAATATTATTAATTTCTTCATAATAGTTTCATCAAAATATTCTTGAAACTATTTATAATTTTTTGGAGAAAATATCATTCATGAGAACCGTTTATTAAACAAGAACTGTATTTTCCAAAAACATGGATTAAATGAATGCATGATAAAATACTGCTGATAATTGTGTGAATGATCTAGGTGATGACCATACCTATTCACGCACGACACAAAAAATGATGAGGGTGTAAATTTCATATGAAATGATAACATAAAATGATAAATATTATTTAAGAAAACAAGGTGTCCATATGAATTTAATTTTATTAAATTGTATACTCCATTTATAAATGTTAAATAAAACAAAATATTTAATTAAAAATAAATTTTTTATATCTATATGTAATTTTTCTTTGAAAGAAGGGTTTTCACGTGCTTTAATTAATATATACCTATATATTTACTAAATAAAATGAAAAAAATTAAATTCACTTACATAATACTCAAAATAATACACTTTCACATATAAAAGTTTATGGAAATATACGGATTTTCACAAATATATATATATATATATACCATTTTATATTCAGATAATTAAAAAATTCCAACACAAATAACAGAAACCCTTACTTTATGGAGGAAACTAATGTGAGGGAAAACATCTGGCTACTTAAGAATGTTATTAAAAGGAGATGTTTGACTCGGGACATCTCACGAAGTAGGAGATATTCTTCCATGTCTCACATAAATATAAAAATTTATTTCATTTTTCAACATCTATGAGAATATTAGTATTTATTATTATAATTAGTTTAATGAAAATAATCCCAAAATAGTCACAATCATGAGTATTCTCTTTTTGTAATGTTTATATGGTATTCCTATCATTCTTTAAGATTCAAAATTTTCCATGTTTCTATTTTTATCTCAAATTTTTAATAGTTATTCGTTATTATTAATTTATATTATTATATATCATGATTATATTAAATTTTCTGTTTATTTTTATTAACTAATATTCATAAATTCATATTTTATTTATAAAAAATCCATGTTTTAGAGATTCTAGTTGATATAAATTTTTTTATCTTTTGCATCATTCAGCCTTAAAAAGTTCAACAATCATTCATCATTCCAACATCTTACCTCATATTTTGACACATAATTTATTAGATCATTTTTAGCCTTTTTCACATTATTTTTGTTAGTTTCACGACAATTTTTTAAATTCTTTACATAACATTTTTTAAACACAATAATGATTTTTTAGTATATAAAATCATTTTTATATACATTAGAATTTCTTATTATATATGAATAAATAATTTTTTTAAATAAATAATAATAATTGAATTAAATTTTATTATAAAGGATTTAGTCTTAATTTTTTTATCTTTTCATTTTTTCACTCACTTCACATCATATCAATATTTTTATGTAATAATTAAATTTTTTATATTATATTTTTTTGAACATAATGCAATCACCATGTTTTTAGTGAATCGTGTATCATATTTTTATATATTTATTATATATTAATCAAAATGTTTAAAATAAAAATATAAAAATTTAAATTCATTTTATTATTATTATTATTATTATTATTATTTTGTTTTTTAACTTTATATTTTTAAAATAAATTAATAATTAATAAAAATAAATTATTCCAAATCCCAAACATAAGAATAAAAAACATCATATATTATTATAATGTATCAATAATTTTTTTATATAATGTAACTCAAATAAATTTTAATATAAAAACATAATTGTTTTACAAATTACTATAATTGTTGTATAAAAGCACTAATTAATACTTTATACTTTATTATTATAAAACCAAAATGATATAATATATTAAAATAATCATTAATAATAATTACTAAATATTAATTATAATTAAAATCTTATAGAAATTTATTTAACAATATTTGAAATCTATATATATATATATATTAATCATTATTAATATAGTATTAAAAACATAAGATGTCATTGAATAATATATCAAAATATAAATATTCAGTTTTTATTAAATGAATACATAATATATTTCATAACATTATTTTTTGAAAAATATAATCCATATATTTATTAAAAAAATTCTGGGATATTCTATTCTACACAAATTAATTGAATTTCAACCCCACAATAGAATCCTTCGCATAATGAAAATAATGTTACAATAGATACCTATTTTTTTCAATATGGTCTAATTTTCAAAAAAAATATAAATCATGCCTCCGATACCAATTATACAAATCCAAACCCGAAGCATTGGTGGAGCTCCTAAAAATGTTGTGTAATTCTGTTAAATATAAATGGAAAGTGAATAAATACACAACATTTGTTACAACTGGGGATCATTTTGTAGTTTATGTTCTAAAAATTTAGATACATCACAATAAAAACCCCACAAATTGAAAACAATATTTCCTTGGTGTGATTGCTTCCACAAATGAGTTTCAACGCAACAAGTATACTAAACATGATAAACGTCTTTAAAATACATAGGGTGAGCATATATTATTCCCAGTAAAGGGGTTTATAGAAAACTAAATTATTTTTAAATTATTCCTTAAAAATCAATGTCCATACCCTAAAATAGATTCTCCCAACACTTGAAAATATATATATATATATTAGAAAAAAGTATAACATAAAATAATTACACTTGAAAAGTCATGAGGAAATATCCTTTCGAAATATTAATTTTTCTGGTGGTTAATTAATTGTAATTAGATTACCATGTCTAAAAACCAATCATTAGTTCATAGGTATTATCTTAGACTTACGAGTTCACTCCCCGTAACGTCACATCATTCATAGAGCCAATTTTTTAATAAATTTTCCCATGAACATTAATTTCTAATATTTATCCCTAAAAATTTCAAAAATACGTACATTGTATTAATTCCATCAAAATAGATCCATCAACATATTCATGAATGTATCTAAACTCATTTGGAGAAAATCTCATTCATGAAAACCTTTTATTAAACAAGATCCTTATTTTCTAGAAACATGGATTAAATGCCTTCATGAGAAAATATTTTTGATAATTTTGGGAATGATCTAGGTGATTACATTACTAATTCATTCACGACACAATAGATGATTCATGTGTATGTTCAAACATGAAAGGATTACATAAAATGATAAATTCTATTTGTGCAAACATGGTGTTTATAGGAATTTATCTTCATTTAATTGTAAACTCAATTTATAAATTTTAAATATACAAAATGGATTAATAAAACATATATTGTTTATTACATTATGTAATTCGTTTTATAAAGATGGTTATTAGCATACTTGTATGCATATATACCTATAAATTTACAAAATCAGAGGAAAATAATAAAATTCTCAAGTATGACAATAAAAATCATACACTTGCACTTAATAGAATTTTGGGAATGATATGGATTTACACTAACACACACACACATATATATATATATAACATTGTATATACATATATTTAAAAAAATACAAAAAAAATAATAGAAACCCTTTCTTGATGGAGGAAACTGATGTGGAGGAAAATATTTGAATACTTAAGAACATGAACCAATGGGGTTGTTTGACTTGGGACATCTCATCAAGGATGAGGTGTTCTTCCAAGCCTCAAATAAATATTGAAATTAATTTTTTTGTTTCCTTATATGATATTCTTTATATTTTTTATTTTTATTTTTTAAAAACGTGAATCCCACAAGAGACACAATCACGGGTATTCTCTTATTTTTAATGACTATTATATTTATGTATCTTTCTTAAAGAGTCACGATTTGCCGTATTTCAATTTTTATCATAATTTTTTTCAATGATAATCATTATTGATATTATGTAGTATTATATATCATGTTGATATTCACATTTTTTTAATATTATTTTTTAATAATATTAAATTCATATTTTATTTATCGAAAATACATGATTCCAAGATTCTACTTAATTTTCATTTTTTTATTTTTTCTTTTGGGTGATTCACCATTAAAAAGTTCATTCATCTTCATCCATTCCAACATCTTGCCCTTCATTTTGAAATCTTATTTATTTATCATTTTTAGCCTTTTATTCATGATTTTGTTCTGTTTATTCCACACATTTTTTTATTCATAACATATAATTTTTTAACACAATCATCGTTTTTTATTATACAAAATCATTTATATATATATATTATTTTAGTGTTTTTTATTATATATAAAAATATAAATCGGTTTCTAAATAATAATAATTGAATTAATGTTTTCAATGTTTGTTCTTCACATTTTTTATATCATATCATTGTTTTCACTCAACTCATGTCATATCAATTTTTTTGAAGTAACCATTATATGTTTTAATATTATATTTTTATTAAATAATGGAATCACCATGTTTTTAATTAATTTTATATCATACACACACACACACACCAAAACATATATATATACATTATATATTAATCAAAACATATAATAGAAACATATAAATCAATAAATTCATTTTACTATTTTTAATATTACTTTTTTTATAAAGATAATATTATTAAAATAAATTGATAATTAGTAAAAATAAATTATTCAAAATGAATAAATTAAAAAAATAAAACCTCTCTTATTATTAATGTTTATCATTCAATCATATATATAAGGTGACTCAAATTAATATTAATATAAAAAAACATAATTACTTTTCATAAAAATGAATATATATTTTTTGTAAAAACAAAAAATAATAATTTATAATGAAGTATTATTTAACCTAAATAATATCATGTATTACAAAATCATTATAAATAATTTCAAAATATTAATTAGAATTCAAAAATTATAATAATATATTTAATATGATTGAAAATCATAATAAATATATGTTTTTTTATAAATGTGAAATTAATCTTTATTAACCATGTATTAATAAAATATGACATCTTTGAATAAAAAATCAAAATAAATAAATATAGTTTTTATTAAATGAAAACAAAATATATTTCATAATGATATTTTTTGAAAAATTATTATCCATTTGTAATTAGATTTTTTTTGAGAAGTTACAATACCAAAAAATAAGGTATTCATCATTTTTTATGTTTAATAGTATGTTCTATCATGACACATGATGGTTTCACATTTCATTTCCCGTAAATTGAATTTACCATAAATTATTTTCCATGAGTCGATCCGAATGATTGTGTTATACCTTTAGAAATCAACCATCTAGGAGTGATCCATTCCTTTATGTGTCCATACAACATTCCTAATTTGATTTATTCAGAATATAGGAAATATCCCATACTGTAGTGGTTTTACTTTCTTATAAATTTTATATGATGATTAAAATGGATTGATTTATTATGGTATAATGGATCAAACATTTGTAATAAATTTTAGAGATTTGTGGTGAGTAGAAATCACACATCACCTATATTCAATCGATCAATGGTTACACTATTTTTAATATAAATTTACAATAATAAATGAATTGTTCTGTGGCCCATAAAAAACACAATTTTTTAAATAAAATGGTTATAAAATATTAATTATTACTTGTTTAATATTTAATAAAATGTGTATTATTAATAATTTATGCAAATTGATTGACTCCTATTATTTCATCAATTTGTGATGGTGACCCAAATTATATATATTGGGCCTGATGACAATTGAACTTGTTTTATAAATAAAGGAATGACACCCCTTGTTATACTTTTATTGGTTGGAGCCCCTAATGATTCATTATGAACATGGAATGCCTTTTGATTCTATTGGGAAATTTCATCCCCTAATATGATGTTGGGCCTGGAAATCATATTTTTCATACCAAGAATGGAATCCATCATATATGTGATATTGTGAATAGAATACATTATTAATGTGATACTTGGAACAACGTCCCTTATATATGGGATATTGAGAATTTCATTCCTTGATACAAATTCAATGTTATTGAGGCCCTATATGATGTTGGTAGTGTAACCTAATTTCTATTTAGGTACCATATTTTTCCAATTTAATGTTTTTATTACATCTTTACATTATAATATCTGCAAAAAACCAAATACTATAAACATACTAGATATTTACCAATTTAATTAGTGATGGTATCTTGATATTTATATCACACCCTTCTCAGTCCTACATTAGAACCCATGTAGACTATATACATGAATGTGTGAAAAAGGGGAATCATACTACTATAGATGAATGACTTCTATCCTGACATAGGTAGGAGCTGGTAACATATGAATCAGATAAAGGTTGGGATTCAATGATATATTTTACCGCTTATTATTTTTTTGTATCATATAGATACATTGTATTTCTATTTATGTTTTTATAATTTATAGATATATAACATACATTATAATCATTATATATATATATATATGATATAGTTGATTAAAAATTATCTATTGTTTATATATTCTCATACTATGTGATCTGTTTTTTATATGCTTCATCTATAATCTTTTATTACAAAACCACTTTGGTCCACTATTATGATGAGGTCATAGTCTCCCCTCATGCAGACCCGAATAATGCAATACTTTTGTACAACCTCTAGAATTTTATGATATATTCATGATTCCATGTGGAAAACTAAGCTCCAAGCACTATCGAGTGTAATCTATGTCCATGAAACGAAAATATACTTTCATAAAATAATTCAATGAATACATTCATAGAAGAGGTGCATTCATGAAAGGAAACAATTGGTTGGGTATTCTACCTTGCAACTGGTAAAGAATGAGTCATGGGGGATAATGACATATTTATAACAAAAGAAAATTGAAAATAATAAAATAGGGTAAATTATTAATGCTGCTTAATTTAAAATAGAATTTAAATTTACATGATACATTATCATTACTATTGAATAATGATTTTTAAATTGAAATTGAAGAAAAAATAAATACATGGGTAATATTATAATAAAAAACCTTTATGACAGAGAGATGATGAAATTGGGAACCAAATATTAGAAAGGAAATATAATTCATGAAAATATAAAATATATGATCAATTTACATCAGTGGAATTAAATTTTCAACATAATACAAAACATGTGTAAATGGATAAAATTTATGAATAAAAACTATTTTAGTAATGATTAAGTAGGAATCATGATAACTTATGTAGGATCATATGAAATGTAGTTTAAAATGTCATAAAATTTATGAAATTTATTATAGTTTATTCCAATTGCTTCAGTTAATATGCAAAAGAAATTAATTAATGGTGTATTTTATAAAACGTATCTAATGGATGTTTAAATTGAGTGAAATAAAACATCCAACCTTAGTATGAATTGAATCATAATTCATGTAAATAAATGACCAGATAATAATCTAAAAACTAAATAAATTACCTAAATATTGAAAAAATGAATCCATTTTATATTAATCATACAATATTTTTTATTCCATGGTTTACAATATGAAATATATATATATACAGAAATTAAATTTCAAATAAAGTTCAATTTGATTTTAATCCACTTGGGCCAAAACGTGATTAAACCTCACATATTAATAAAATATATATCTATATCCCATATTGACATTGTAATTATATATATATATATATATTTCATATTATAAAAATACTTTTGACCCCATTATTGAAAAAATATTCATTTTTTATTAGTTATTTCGATTTTGGTTTCTAGAAACACTGATTTCTTATTTATTACAAGATTTATAATCGATTGGTGGATTATTATTTATAAAAAAAATGTGAAACCTTAAAATATTATCCCATAAAAATTAGTCATTATGTCATAATGATTCATCATATTCCTATTTCAATTATAATTTGATAATGGTCTCATATGTGAAAATGGGAATGATTATGAACTAGTTTCGGTGTGTTTATTGATTTAATGGAGATATATTAATGGATAAATTAAATTTAAATACCACATATAAAATATAATTACATTATTTCTAATATATATTTCCCAAAAAAATTCTATCATTATAAATATTTCCTTATTCATTCGTAATATTACCATCCAAACATTATTAACATAAATGGTAAAATGAACCCAAATTTGAAGGAATTAGAATGTTTTAAAATGAGAGGACTTTTTTATGCCTTTAATATATAACATTTAATGATTCATAAAATTTAGAAAAATATCCTATATCTTCGTTAAACTCATTCTTATATCCATTCATATGTGGTGGTGATTACAAATATAATTCATTTTTCATGGAGGTGGTAAATTAGATATTTTCACGATAAATTGTTTCAATAAAAAAAGAATTGATTGAAATTAATTTATATGAAAAATTATTATATTATAATAAAAATAGAGATATTATAATTATTTTAAGTTTCCAATTCTAAATTTGTTACTATCCCATAGAATTGGTGATGAAAAATTCACATCACATCAAGGATGTGGTGTCCTGCACAAATTCACAACCAATGATGTTTCATTTTTCATAATCGATTGAATGTGATGTCTTATGTTTTAAATATTAATAAAAAAATTATTCATATTTCTATTATTAATTTTATTATATATGGTATTTGAAATTTTTTTTGAAGAGGATGAATATGAGAAAATATATGGAGTAAGAAATAGTCATGTTGAGAACATAAGATCACACCTAGAAAACCATAAATAAATTGGGTCTCTATGATTACTTATTGATAACAACAACATATGACATTTTTTAGGGTTTTATTTTTTCAAAAAATAATGAATTTTTGACATAAAATTTATGAAATACTTGTATCAGGATGTTATATATATGATTCAATTTATAAGGGAATTGAAGGGAAGTTGGTGATTTATTAATTACATTACAATAATGATATTTTAATACAATGGTCCAGTGGAACCAAAATTTTACAATAATTTATTATTGGGGGATATTGGGTCTATAAATACTTTACATCATATTTAAGTAAATTATTTAAATATATTTTGATTCATTTACCAATATATTTTTATAGTTGACAATTTTGGTTTTGGCCATAAACAAATTTTCTATAACTATGTAATTTATGTTGCACTATAAATATACCAAAAATGTTCCTATTTTAATTTTTTCAATGAACATTCTTGATATACTATCTAAACCAACACCAAAATTGATCTTCCACTTATTTAATGGGAATTCATGATCCCCATGGGCAGCCAACCTGAGCATATACATTAGAAGCAATAATATTGGACAAGTTTAACAAATCATCCACAAATAAAAAAAGAAGAAGAATGAAATAAAAATTAAAACAAAAAGAGATACCCAAAATTTGAATATAAATGTATCAAGTCATTACATCATCCAGATACATTAGTTAATATTATCAAACTAAAAGATATGTTTAATAATTTAATCACAAGTTGTGGATGCCTCACCCAACATTTAGACCTAATAATAATGGTTACTCACCACCTATGAGTGGTGAATTACCTGTATATATTTATAATAATTAAATCTAAAAATTCCATATATTAGTGGATGTGTGTTATAATAAAACCCCTACAAGATCAACCATATCATTCCGTAAGAATTTCCACATCAAATATAAAAATTACTATTAATTTTAGATAATCAATGGCATGGAAATATATTATTAGTATGAATAAAATCATTATAAAAGATACAAATTATTTTATAATCATATAATTTGTTAATATATTTTCTATAAAATAAAATAGATATAAACAATTTTCACAAAATTAGCATGAATTAAAATTTTCAATCACAATATTCCTGAATAATTTTTCCTGTCAAAACATGCATGATTTAAAATTTTCTTTACATAAGAAAATCTGAAATTTTACCAAAATAAATCAAGTTCTTATAGAACCACAGTTAAAATAAACTTTTTAATATTGATATTTGGAATATTTTACATTTTCGGAAATTATAGATGACAGTGTTAACACATTTTAAGTCCCACATTAATAGAATTTGTTCTATGATTAGGGAAATATGAACACACATAGAGATGAATTTGATAAGATCTATAAGGACTAATCTCCCAATACAAAAACATTAACCAATAATGAAAATTATAAAAGCATCCCAAAGGGCCTACTATTTATATCTAACCCATTTTCATCATGTTTAATAAAGACCTAACAACCCATTGTCCGATGTGATTTATGGTGTATCAAAAAATTACAGGTCTATAATTAAATTCCATCAAATAAATCATTTATTTTAACCATTTAATATTAATTTTCAAATTTTACCCAAATTCAGCTTTCAAATAATATCGTCACTTATGTTATCATTCATAGAATGGTTTTATAATGAAAACAACCATTTCAATTAAAAAAATGTATTTTACCAATAATTTATTCTTTTTAAAACAACTATTTAATTACAAATAATTAAACATTCAATAAAATTTTTTCCAACTAACCCATTCATAAAATCATTAAATTCACAATAGGACCATTTTCCAGAAATTAAGAATAATTTAGAATGAAGTATTAAAATAATCTCACCACCACACCCATTCATTCTAAAATAATTTGAAAACTACTCAAATATTCCATTAAGAATACATCTAAAATATATTTATTTTTAATAATGAAATTATTGTTTTATGGGATATGAATTTCAGTATGAAATTGCAACCCTTATAATAATAAGAAATAAGAAATTTTGAGGGATTCACAATAGAAATAAGAGAATGTTCACACATAATAAGTAAGTAAAAACCACATCTAATAAAAACCTATGTATCATATAGATAATGTAGACCCAAAACATCTTGATGGAATACTCAAAATATTAAATATCAAAAATAAGTTATTTTATTTAATTATTATGTTGTGGAAGCATTCAAAACCCAAAATCAAAAAACATTTTAATTTTAATTTTTACTGAAATTTTAAATGTTGACGGTTTATAAAAACATAGAAGATAAATTGGAGACTTGAAAACATTTTAATGAAACAATTTTTAATATTTCAATTATTTAAATTCAAAAATGTCATTAAAGATGATGATAAGAAAGAAGAAATTAAATATATTAAAAATATAATTTCTATAAGAAGGACGTTGTAGAATGTAAAATGGTTTACAGTTAATTATCTTCTGGTTTTCAAGTAAGTTTATGCAGTCTTACAATTATGATCATCTTAATCACAGAAATATTTATAAATTGATCGTATGACCATTAGAAATCCTATAATAACATCTCACCCATACATATATTAATATACACTTGGGTAGCTCCTAGGTGCCCCGGAATAGCTTTTCAAATCCAAAATATACCCTTACATATATCTTGTTCATTATATATATTGATATCTTGCACCCTTACAAAATATCAATTTCTCATTAATTACCATTAAATGCTAACTTATATAAGTTAGTACCCTTTTGGGGTACCAATACATAACCCTAATTAATTCTTATTTTTTATTACATAATGACTTGGAATACCCAAATTCTGTGTAGTATGAACCCCAATCAGTATATAATATTATGGAATTACCATTTCATAAAAAGTTTTAAGTTGTTACCCATTTTTAACATATGTAAACATGAAATTAACTTCAAACTGAAATAATAAACCGATCTATACCATTACACAATTCATAAAATGAATGAGTTACAGATTCTAAAATACTAAAAATAAATCAATTTATGGTTATACGGTAATTTCCCATACCGAGAACATATACCATTCATAGAGATAATTATAACCATAAATTTTTAATTTATAATATAAAATTATTTCAAATATGAAAACAAAATGGGTCTATAATGAATATAAATTATATTATGTGATCATTTTTTTGACTATAAGGTTTTATACAAAAAGAACATCAGGTAAAAAAGATATAAAATGAAAACATGCAAAGAACAGGCACACTCATCCCTTAAGGATGATGGTCAAAAAACAGACTAATGACTCACCCAAAATTTTTTATCAATCAAAAATAAAATATCAATAATCATATACAATCAATATGTAATAACATTTAGTGGAATAAAATACTATTAAAAGAAATAGACCTAGAATAGGTATACCTAATATATAATGATTCTCTAAAAGGGTTTCCCTGGAAAATACCATCCACCATTGAAATTATCTCTCATTTTACATTGAAACATCAATCAAACAACACAATGAAACATCCAAGTGACAAAAATGACAAATATTAGAAGAGAAAATCCAATGAACATCAATGTTTTATAATTCATACAATGGTCTTATGGTCCTTAAAAATCCAATTTTCCACAAGAAATGAATCAAATGAAAATAATATATACTATTGAAATGTACGTGAATGAATTAGAACTCATTTTACCCCATGAATCACTTATAAATGAACTCATAAAATCAATCCCCATATCGTCAATGTTCTGGTTCCATCAAGATTCCATATTCACCTAGTTAGTAATGTAATATCCCAAGGAGTATCTATGACCAATTAAAAATAGATTGAGATAAAAAATAATTTTCAAAAATTGTTAACTACATTCTCAAGAGGGAGATCATCCATCATACAATTATTAATTTATAACATTCACTAAAGAATCATTGGATAGTATGGAATGTACATCCCATATAATGGTATCCAAAATAGTGTGGTGAGACTCCAATAGAAAGATGAAACCACATGGATTCATGAAGATAATATAATAAAAAAATAAACATTTTCAAACTATAATTACATTCAAACCTAAACGGATTGAAATAATAAGGGGTCTAAATCCAATCTAGGTAAACTATAACCATTAAAAAGTGTGTATTCATTAGGAACCAAAATAAAGAGCATAATAGAATAAAACCATAATATTGATCAATACTAATGTCATGAAGATAACATCTATAAGGGACCCAAAGAAATATATAATAGATAACCATATCATGAATGACACCAAACACCATTACATTACTATAAAAAAATCAAAATATTTTCAGTTCTCTATAGGAAAATCAATATGGGTCCACATACAACCCAACTAATATCTAATCTAGTTTGTTCAAGAATCACTCTCAGGATTATCAATGGATCATCAATATATTGAATCTTTTGTTACCCCACATCCAAGGGTTGATGATCCATAATAATTAAATCACCCTATGGTATCATAGAATATAGAACTACATAGTGTGACCCATGTACAAATGCATTAACAAAATCCCAGAGCAATGTATAATTTAAAATTATAATTGAAAATTTCCCTAGACTTGATGCAGACAAAAACCTATTCCATTCCCTTGAATATTGTTCTTCATTGACTAAATTTTCTAAAACATCATGAATTTTATATCCACCTATAAAAAATTTGAATTTTTAATTCCTCCGTTGATGTACAAGTGTCTAGGTCCCCGTCATTTTGCATATTTATTTACATAAACTTTAGATAAGTGGTCGATCATGATACTGATATACAGGTCATATATTCTGGGTGATTTTGATTTCTTATAGATACCCATAAGAGAGTCATCACACACATATAGATGTACAAAAAATTCCAAAACATTTTAATTTCATGATATTATCTTCATCAGATAGATGGTCTCGATAGGGAATCAAGAGATTAAAAGATTCTTCATTCTTCAATTTCATAGGGTACATACACTAAATGAATACATAAAAGATGAATTCTAGATTTATTATTTCATTCATTCATGATGATGTATTCACTTCCCTCTACTCTCGGATGAGACTCTAAAAAATAAATTTGATAGAATTAACCTTATGACAATAATAATTCATGACAGTATAAAAGATCCCCTCAACCGATTCAACAATCTTCATTGATTCCAGAGAACCCAACTATCCTCAATATGAAGGTATATTTTTATCTTTGAAGACATATGTGGTATAATTATTTGAATGGATCTGGTAACAACAATCATTTAAGAGTTTTGGATAATTCATCAATTGGATATTCCACTTTTAAAAAATGATAATGACTCCTCTAATGTCAATAACAATATAGAAACATTTAATCAATTTTTATGGAATTTTTTGGATACATTTCTGGATATCAAATAATAAAGACTCGTATTCTCATTCATAAAACAAAACCAAAAACAAAATCTAATAATACCACAAAAAATCATACTAACCCCAAGACACACTTATTAAAGAATAACTAGATTAATGGAAAACATAATTTCCCCAACTATAAAATAGTATACATTTCATCAAAATTATAGATAATGATAAAAACAAAGTGTAATTTTAAAATTACATTTTAGAATATTGGCATTTTTTCTCATGGTTTCAAAAATTAATCATTCATTAAAATTTATAATCTATTTTAATTTTAAAACCATTAAAAATATTATTGTTCCAAAATAATTGAATTATCTCATCAATTAACATATTTTTAAAAATATAATTTCGAAAAAATATTTTTATGAAAATAAAATCATGTTTAGAAAAAAAAATACAATCAAAATCAAAAAAATATTTTTTTATGTAACAAATTTGGTTATTAACTGGATAAAAACAAAGAAAACAATTATGTAATGTTACAAATATGGTTTTTAACTTGATAAATATGATTTAAAAATGATAATGTTGTATAAAAAATATTTTTAATTGGAACACTCCCACAATATAAATTTAAGATAAGAACCTTCCAATCTAACATAACTTGAGTGAATCCCTTTTTTGAAACAAATAGATGTAGAAACATATTTGTGATATAGTGGAATAATTCAAGGATTATAATAATTTATTAGTAAAATATTAAGAAACCTCAAAATAATTCAAATAATGACATGAATATCAGTGACAACAATTAACCACACATTACCATACTATGATCCAGAGTTCATCCCTATTAATATTTTTGGTCCAACAAAAGTTTTAGAAGGGATTATAAAAACAAAATTTAATCTCAGGAGGAATCATCATATTAATTAACATCACAGAACCAATTGTTTAAAAAAATTCCCTTGTCCCAACTCTACCTTGTAACTCTTATCTCATAATAATTAGGTGGTGAACAAGAGCTCGTGCATCATTATATATTTTTTTAAAAATAAAATGTTAAAACTATATGAAATACTAAATGAAAATAAAAAATATATTTCAAAATGTTAGAGACAATAGTATCTAGAAAATATATAATCTTAAAACAACAACAAAAGATGATTAACCCAAAATAAATATGTTAAAAGTGGATCCAATGATCCACCATTCCCCACCATCTTACAAGATCTGAAAAAACATATTCAATCACCACCTCTGTGTGGTACATTCAGTTTTCCTGTATCATATATAAAAATGTATACAACCACCCTAATGATAAATTAGGGTTTCATTCAATAATCACATGGGTATTTAAGAAAGGACATTTGTAATAAATTCAATATCAAATAAACCATTTATTCTAAATTTTTAATTTTAAAAAGCATCAAAAGGTTTTCTATCACATCTGGCCTTCACTTTGAGGTATGTATTTAATTTTAATTTTTAATCACATAAGTTTTATTGCCTTTTTTGTAAATTGCTTTTTTGGAGTTCGAGCTGAGCGCGATTTTAGTGGTACGCACTTGCGCTGAGAAATGGACGCGGGCTTGACGTTTCCCGACGCACGGGCACGACACGGGTGAAGCCTTGTGGCCTGCCCGGTACACATGTGGTCTTACGTGGTATTATTAATATTAATGTTTTAAGCAAGTGTTTTTTTATTTTATTCTTATTTCACTATTATTATAAATATTATTAGTATTTTTATTACTTTACAATTTTTAACTTATGTTATTAAATCCTTTATCATTTTATATTTTAGAATAGTTTAATAATTATTATTTTCTGTGTATACATACATATATATATATATACATGTATATATATATATGTATTTATATCTCTCCATTTTTTTATTATTTATTTTATCTTTATCATTTCATTTCATTTCATATTATTTTATTTAATTCCATTTTTTTAACCCACCTAATTCCTACCCTAGCCGCCACCCCCTTCTATTTTTTTTCTTTTATCTTTTCTTTCTTCTTTCTTCTCCCCACGTTTTCTCCTCCCTCCTTCCTTTTCATCCCTCTCCCTCACGCGGCCCTCTCCCCTCTCCATGTCCAGCGTGCCTCACCCTCTTCCCTTTCCTCTATTCCCTTTTTTCTTCTCCTTCTCTCCTCCCTTCTTCTTCTCTCCTCCCTTTTCCTTCTCTCCTCCCTCCTTCCTTTTCCCTCTTCTCCTACGGCGCCTCTCCCTCCCTTTTGTCCAGCGCACCCCACCCCAATCCCTTCCCATCCTGCGGACCCCCTCCCCTGTTATCTCTTTTTTATTTTTTATTTTTTCTTCTTTTATTTTTTTCATTCTTTCTTCTCGTTCTCTCTTTCCCCTCTCCCCCCTCCCTTCCAGCATGCCTCACTCCCCCATTCTCCTCCCTTTCACGCCCAACACACCCATTTTCCCCCGTTTTTATTTTATTTTATTTCATTTTCATTTCATTTCTCTCTTCACCCTTCTTCCTCCCAAAAATATGACCAGCCCCACGCTCTTCCAGTCTCGCCATCCCGAACTCTCGCTCGCTCTGCTGGACAGCCCCCGCAACCCGGCTCACACTCGCCGGACTGCCGCTGCGCACCCCTCGGTTGGATCCCGACAATTCCGCGATAATGGTTGGTTTTATTTTATTTAATTATTAATGATTTGTTTATTTGTAAATTAATATATTCAGTTATTATCGCATGTGTTTAAAATTGTTAATCAAATTATTTGATTATTATTAAGTTAGATAATCATTTTATTTAATCTGTTTAATTGTTAATCAATTTAGTTAATTGAATTTGATTAATTGTTAATCAATTTGTTTAATTAGTATTAAATTTTCTTATTCATTATTAAATTTGATTAATTATTATTGAATTTTATTTATTGTTAGTTAAATTATTAAATTGATGATGTTGTGATGGGTTGGCGATGAGAATTTTTGGTCTACTGTTTTAGGACCTTTTTGACAGTTCTGTGGAGTGTGACCTTTGTGCATCGGGAGTATTGCGCCGTTTTTTTCTTTCTTTTTTTCCTGCATAGAGGTAGGTGGTTCCATGACTTTACATCATTTAGATAATTTAAATTGTTTGTTTAGATTAGCTTAATATGTTCTATGGTTTAGTTTCATGATGCTAATTATGTTTATAATGTTTTGGTAGTACTGTAGAGGTTTTGCGAAATGCGTTTTAAAAATGGTGTAACATGTGTGCGTGATGAAAATTGCACTTGTTTTTAGAAATTGTCATGTTTTTTCTTTCGATCCGATTGTGGTAAATTTTATAAGTGCTTAATAATTGTTCATAGGGTGCCAATGAGGTTTTATAAGGGTTAATTTGTGAAATTGATTTTGTAATGGTTTCTTTTGCATGCGATATGTTTTATAAATTGAGTTATTGCTTATTTATGTGGCGTTTTGAGTGTGAAACATGGTTGAAAGGTATTTGAGGGTTGTTTGGCAGGTGCAAAAGGTGTTTTCAAGACAATTTAGGTGTTTGTGTATTTAAATAGACATTTTCAAAGTATATGAATCACTTTTGGTGTGTTTTCCTTGTTGAGTATCATTGAAGTTGAAATGCAAAATTGTTTGAATAATGGAAAACAAGTTTTTCATGGTTACCACTTGTATCAAGTTTTAATGTGACGCCTCTATATAAAATCAACTGTCTTTGGTGTAGGGTCTTCTTGGATTTTCATGAAATGATTTCAATAATAACTCAAATGATTTAATGGCGCATTTATATGATGCTCAAATGGTACTTTATAGGAGTTCAATATGTGTTCATTTTTTTAAGTGGTGTATTTTTATAAAATGAGATATGTCATGTGCGTGTGTCTTTGAAATAGTTCTTTGGTATGTAAATGGTGACTTTTGTGTGCAATATCTTGTTTGGTTTGTAAAATGTGAAAGTGATGTGTTATGTGAATGTGGAACATGTTTGAGCACAAGGGAAACCCCTGGGTATCTTGACGGGCGGACTAGAACTAGTGTGCTAGTGAACCAGATGGGTTTTGTCCATATTTCACTTAGCTGGATTGACGATTGCAACACTCACTAAACATATGATATCTGGGGGTTGTGGCCTTCTATGCCACTTGTTCTGACAGTCGTGGCCTTCTAAGCCATGTTTTCTGAGGGTCGTGGCCTTCTAAGCCACGTTTCACCGAGACACGAGGATCTAGGGTCCCACTCGAACTAGATGAACCTTAGGGGATTTACCCATAGTGATATACCATATTTGGCATGGGTCCTTCCGTCGGCATATAGAGGACCACTTGGGTGGGAGTGTGTGTGTGTGTGTGTGTGAGTATGTGTGTGTGTGTGAGTGAGTATGTGTGTGTGTGCCCAAAATGAACTTTTCTCTTCCTCTTTAATATCGTGGTTGTGAAATGAGTTCTTTTTAGTGTTTTCCTTTAGCATTTTTCTTGTAAATGTTTTCTTTAAAAGTATTTAGAATGTATAACTTGAATAAACACATTAAATTGTCCTTTTGATGTTGTTTCATGGAACATTTTTATTGGGTAACGTCCTACTAGGCCTTTCGCTCACACCCTGCATACACCTTCGGGTGTATGTGGACTTTGTTCCTTGTGTTTCCAGGTTGTGACATCGTGCTCAGCGATGGTGGCTCTAGTTTCTGTTGGTCTTCATGTGCAGGTTGGTGTTGGTAGCTTGGGGATGCAACTTCTCGTGTCACATGAGGTTGGTTTTGGAGCTTAGTTCTATATTCATGTTGTTGTACATTTTGTGTTTTTAGCTAAGTTGTGGACCTAAACATGTTTATAGTTTAGATGTGTGTTTTGTAGTTGGTTTCCAGTTTCAGTTATTTATCTAGTTGGTTGTTTTTTTCTGTCTTGTATTTCGGGTAAAACAGTTCCCTCTTGTTGAACATGACACCTAGGCACTTGTGCCAGCCCGTGGGGATCGAGAACGCCCTTCGGGCCTTGCCGCGGACCGGGTCAGGCACCGGGTCGGATGGAGACCCGGCCTGGTTCGTGACAAAATGGTATAAAAAGGCATGGTTTTCTCTCTTGGGTAATTTATTTTGGGATAGAGTCATGGTAGACTTCAGATAAAGTTGTCAGGATTCGGCGTCCTGGCTATGAGTAAGGTTCCTGCCCAGCACAACTCATGGCGGGACTCAAGTTACAAAAGTATGTTGAGGTTTGTCTAAGTTTTTGGTCCTTGTGGATGATCATGTCTAATGGAAATGAAAAGGGAGTAAGGTCAGCGGTCTTAGTGAGCTTGCAGGGTCTGGAAAGCCTTTTAGAGCTGGGGACATTGTCCTAAAATACTCTTTTTTGGCCAACGGTGTGACTGGCGTATGGCCTCCAACTATATGCTCCAATCACCCTCTGACACTAGTTTCCTCCTGTATTGTTTCCCATCTCTTTGTTTTGCATTCATGGAAATTTGGTTTTTAAGTAAAAATGTTTTGGACTTGGAAAAAATGATTTTTAAATGAAGCGCTTTAAAAAGAAAATGAGGTATGAGTTTTGAAACGTGTGGGTTGGATGATTTGGTTTTGAAAAAAATGGAAGGGTTTGTTTTTGACCCTTGGTGTTCTCGTGGGAAACCACATGCATGAGTGTATATGAAAAAAAAATGGTTAATTGCACGAGTGAAGGAGTGCATGGATGGATACGAGGTGGGTGCCAGTGCGGCATGAGAACATGCATGTGCGAGGCCCATGGGAAACCATTGGTGTTTGTGCAACCCACTGCCTTTGCTTATTTTTAATATGTTTTGTTAAAGGAAAAGTTTGGTGTTTTAGTAAATGGTTATGGTGTGGCGTGTCCTTATGTTTTTGAGATGTTGGATGTGTGGCGTTTTGAACTGAGTATTCTTTCTAAATGGTTTGTGTCCCGAGTTTGAGTTCTTATTTGTAAGTTGGTATGCAAGCGTGTGGTTAGTAAATTCCTTTGAGGATTACATCAGGGAGCCCTTTTAGTGGTTTCCCCTGTACGTTTGGTGTTTTCTTGTGGTATGTTTTAACCATTGGACCAGTTTGGTTGGGTCTATAGTTTCCTTTCTGGACTAGTGTATGCCCCCCCCCATAAAGCGTTGGCATGTGATTGAAGTACGACTACGGGGAATTCCCCGTTGGCCGGCACTTTAGTTGACCGAGGGATACTCTTTTTGAATTCTAGAATTGAACCCACTTATCCTTTTTACAAATAAGTGGATCACCTCACAGTAGGACGACAGATGCGAGGGGAGTCGAATGGAGTTTTTGTTTCTTTAAGTTGTCTGAGTGGTGGGAGATGAAATTTGACGTCGTTGCATTTGATGGTTTTCCCTGGAAACGGTGAAAGGAAATCCAGCGGGGAAGGTTGAAGGTGGTTCAGAATTTTTAGGGTTTACCAGTGTCTTGAGGGGCTAGTAGTATTTTCATCAGTTTCAAGGGTCATGTCCGGCGATGTCTTGCAGTGTAAGTTCTCTTTGATTGTGAAGGGTGATGTTTGACCTCATTAATTTGAACGTTATGATTTGAAATGGTGAAGGAGATTCCAGTGGGGAGAGGTGGAAGCAACCATATGTTGTTAGTGCGGCCTATCGTTCTAAATGACCTGTGGTCTTTGGTTTGTTTCGTTTAAGGAAGGGTTCGTGTTAGGCTACTAGTTGGGCAGACCCGGTCGTATGAGGCTGTTATGGTCTTCTGCAGGAACCACGTGTTGTTCAAGACGCGGTTTAAAGTATTTCTCAGCATAATGTTCCTCTCAACAACATTGGTCATGCTCGGTGACAATTTGTTATGTCATGTTCTCATTTAGTGTGACGAAGGGTGATGTGCATGCACCATTTCATCCCTTGTGATGGTAAATTTTCCATGTATGATCAGTGAGATGTTGTAATGTGTTGTGTTTCTGGTGTTGTCTCAGTTGCAGTGATGTTGCGTGTGACACCAAAAAGAGAACCTTCGCACGGGAGTCCTCAATACCTGACTGCGAGGTAGGAGATGCTTCAAATATCAAGGCTCCAGCCATAGGCCTCGGAGTGAAGCTGGTGCGTGGTCAGGAACCCCGGGAGTTTATGGGACCCCAACTTTATTTCTGTCATCAATGTTTAAAGTAGAGGTGGTTTAAATTGTTCCTACGGTTGTTCCTCTTCGAATGAGCCGTCTAGTTGCCTATGGTTTTCGTGTCTACGTGAAGGCGTGTTCATCTCATGCCTTAAAGTCTTGGGGGTTGCATTCCAGTTGATGCAGTCGATTTAGTGGTCCTTATGAGAGTCTATTGGGTAACTCAGTCTCAAATATGAATGGTGTTCATCCAAGAAATTTTGAGATTTTGGTTGTGGCCGGCCGTGGTTTTGACACCTAGTGGTCGGGGCCCTCCCTCCCTGCCCCTTATGGTTGGGTGTTTGGTCACCATCGAGAATTTGTTTTTTCAATGTTCTATATCCTCTGTTAGTTCTAGTGGTGGCGAGACCCATGATGGGTCTCGCACCAAGGTCTCTGGAATAAATCGGTGTTGGCTTTTCATTAATGGCGGGGAGTCCACTCAAACCTCCCCGTTTCGATTTTCCAGTCCCGTCCTGGGTGATAGTAGGTTCTTAATGGTGGGGAGCCCCTCGGGCTTTCCCACGTTAACATTTTTGGTTTTGTTTCTAAAGATAGGTTTGTAATAAGTGAAAAGAGTGTTTCGTGGACATGGTATGACCTTTTTGTTCTTTCTATCCAAATGGTATGGTTTTTGATTAATAATGCTTGAAGAAATTTTATCTTGTAAAGTTGATTTCTATGGGTGCGAGGGCTCATCTTCTTAAACAATCAACTGGAGGTTTTTCAGCTCTTTGGGGTGGGAAACTCATATTAGAAAGCCTTTTTACATTCATCTGGAGGTTTTCATTTGAGTCACTTTTTCTGAGCACGTTTCTTTTGCTTATTTTCGCTTGTTGGTCGTAGAGATCCTCTTTGAACTTTAGTGGGATATCAGTTTCTTCTTTGTGCCTCAACCCTAGCTGTGACTTTCCAGGGACGGAATGTTTTCATGGTGGGGAGAATTGTCACATCTGGCCTTCACTTTGAGATTTGAATTTAATTTTAATTTTTAATCACATAAGTTTTATTGCCTTTTTTGTATATTGTTTTGTTGGAGTTTGAGCTGAGCGCGATTTTAGTGGTACGCACTTGCGCTGAGAAATGGACGCGGGCTTGACGTTTCCCGACGCACGGGCATGGCATGGGTGAAGCCTTGTGACCTGCCCGGTACATAGGTGGTCTTACTTGGTATTATTAATATTAATGTTTTAAGAAAGTATTTCTTTTATTTTATTCTTATTTCCTTATTATTATAAATATTATTAGTATTTTTATTACTTTTCAATTTTTAACTTATGTTATTAAATCCTTTATCATTTTCAATTTTACAATAGTTTAATTATTATTATTGTGTGTTTATACATACATACATGTATATATATACATATATATATATATGTATGTATTTATATCTCTCCATTTTTTTATTATTTATTTTATCTTTATCATTTATTTTCATTTAATTTTTTTATATTATTCCATTTTTTTAAAACACCTAATTCCTACCCTAGCCACCACCCCCTTCTATTTTTTTCTTTTCTTTTTTCTTTTCTTTCTTCTTTCCTCTCCCCCGCATTTTCTCCTCCCTCCTTCCTTTTCTACCCTCTCCCTCACACGGCCCTCTCCCCTCTCCCTATCCAGCGTGCCTCACCCTCTTCCCTTTACTCTATTCCCTTTTTTCTTCTCCTTCTCTCCTCCCTTGTTCTTCTCTCCTCCCTCCTTCCTTTTCCCTCTTCTCCCACGGCGCCTCTCCTTCCATTTTGCCCAGCGCACCCCACCCCAATCCCTTCCCCTCTCGCGGACCCCCTCCCCTGTTATTTTTTTTATTTTTTATTTTTTCTTCCTTTATTTTTTTTCTTTCTTTCTTCTCATTCTTTCCTTCCACTCTCCCCCTCCCTTCCAGTGCGCCTCACTCCCCCCTTCTCCTCACTTCCACGCCCAACAAACCCATCTTTCCCCACTTTTTATTTTTTTTATTTTCTTTTATTTTCTTTTCTCTCCTCACCCTTCTTCCTCCCAAAAATCTGACCAACCACACCATCTTCCAGTCTCGCCATCCCGCACTCTCTCTCACCCTGCTGGACAGCCCCCAAAACCCAGCTCACACTCTCCGGACAGCCGTTGCACGCCCCTCGGTTGGATCCTGACAATTCCGCGATAATGGTTAGTTTTATTTTATTTAATATTGTTTATTTGTTTAGTTGTAAATTAATATATTCAGTTATTATCGCATGTGTTTAAAATTGTTAATCAAATTATTTGATTATTATTAAGTTGGTTAATCATTTTATTTAATCTGTTTAATTGTTTATCAATTTAGTTAATTGAATTTTATTAATTGTTATTCAATTTGTTTAATTACTATTAAATTTGCTTATTCATTATTCAATTTGATTAATTATTATGGAATTTGTTTTATTGTTAATTAAATTATTAAATTGATGATCTTGTGATGGGTTGGTGATGAGAATTTTTGGTCTACTATTTTATGACCTTTTTGACGGTTCTGTGCAGTGAGACCTTTGTGCAGCGGGGGTATTGCGCCGTATCTTTTTTCTTTTGTTCCTACATTGAGGTAGGTGGTTCTGTGTCTTTACATAATTTAGATAATTTAATTTGTTTGTTTAGTTTAGCTTAATATGTTCTATGGTTATGTTGCATTATGTGAATTATGTTTATAATGTTTTGGTAGTGCTGTAGAGGTTTTGCGGAATGCATTTAAAAAATGGTGTAACATGCGTGCGTGATGAAAATTGCACTTGTTTTTAGAAATTGTCATGTTTTTCCTTTTGATCCAGTTGTGGTAAACATTATAAGTGCTTAATAATTTTTTATAGGGTGCCAATGAGTTTTTATAATGGTCAATTTGTGAAATTGATTTTGTAATGGTTTCTTTTGCATGCGATATGTTTTATAAATTGAGGAATTGTTTATTTAAGTGGCGTTTTGAGTGCAAAACATGGTTGAATGGTTTTTGAGGGTTGTTTGGCAAGTGTGAAAGGTGTTTTCAAGTCACTTTAGGTGTTTGTGTATTTAAATAGACATTTTCAAAATATATGAATCACTTTTGGTTTGTTTTCCTTGTTGTGTATCTTTGAAGTTGAAATGAAATATTGTTTGAATAATGGAAAACAAGTTTTGACATGGTTACCTCGTGTATCATGTTTAAAAGTGACACCTCAATATAAAATCAAGCTGTGTTTGGTGTAAGGGCTTCTTGGATTTTCATGAAATGATTTCAATAATAACTCAAATGATTTATTAGTGCATTTATATGACGTTCAAATGGTGCTTTATAGGAGTTGAATATGTGATCATTTTTTTAAGTGGTTTATTTTTATAAAATGAGACATGTCGTGTGCGTGTGTCACTGAAATAGTGCTTTGGTATAAAAATGGTGACTTTTGTGTGCAATATCTTGTTTGGTTTGTAAAATGTGAAAGTGATGTGTTATGTGAATGTGGAACATGTTTGAGAACAAGGGAAAACCCTGGGTATCTAGGTGGGTGGACTAGAACTAGTGCGCTAGTGAACCGAGTAGGTTTCATCCCTGTTTCACTTAGCTGGATTGATTATTGCAACGCTAACTAAACATATGATATCTGTGGGTCGTGGCCTTATAAGCCACGTGTTTTGAGGGTCGTGGCCTTCTAAGCCATGTTTTCTGAGGGTCGTCGCCTTCTAAGCCACGTTTCACCGAGACACGATGTTCTAGGGTCCCACTCGAGCTAGATGAACCATAGGGGATTTACCCATAGTGCTCTACCATCATTGGCGTGGTGCCTTCCGTCGGCATATGGAGGACCTCTTGGGTGGGAGTGTGTGTGTGTGTGTGTGAGAGTATGTGTGTGTGTGTGTTAGTGTGTGTGTGTGTGCCCAAAATGAACTTTTCTCTTCCTCTTTAATATCGTGTTTGTGAAATGAGTTCTTTTAGTGATTTCATTTAGCATTTGGCTTGTAAATGTTTTCTTTAAAAGTATTTTGAAAGTATAACTTGAATAAACACATTAAATTGTCCTTTTGATGTTGTTACATGGAACCTTTTTATTGGGTGACGTCCTACGTGTCCTTTCGCTCACACCCTGCATACACCTTTGGGTGTATGTAGACTTTGTTCCTTCTATTTCTAGGTTGTGACATCGTGCTCTGCGATGGTGGCTCAAGTTGATGTTGGTCATCGTGTGCAGGTTGGTGTTGGTAGCATGGGGATGCAACTTCACGTGTCGCATGAGGTTGGTTTTGGAGCTTAGTTCTCTATTCCTATTGTTGTTCATTTTGGGTTTTTAGCTGAGTTGTGGACCTAAACCTGTTTATAGTTTAGACGTGTGTTTTGTAGTCTGTTTCCAGTTTCAGTTATTTATCTAGTTGGTTGTTTTTTTCTATCTTTTATTTCGGGTAAACACATTCCCTCTTGTTGAACATGATACCTGGGCACTTGTGCCAGCCCGTGGGGATCGGGAACGCCCTTCGGGACTTTCCTTGGACCGGGTCGGGCACCGGGTCGGATGGCGACCCGGCCTGGTTCGTGACATTTTCTTATTTTATAAAAAACTATATGCAACAAAAATTCAATAGATAATAATATAATATGTTTCAAAATTTTCATCAACATAAAATACAAGCAATATAATGAAATATTTTAAAATTTAATATATTAATCCTATATATGAAAGGATTCTTGAAATGTTTTTGATATCAAAACAAACATGTGTAAAAAATTTCAAAACACATGCATGTTAGAATCAATTTCAAAATTTCATTGTGTAATTTTACCATAATGGTTAAGATTCAAAGTGGTAGGATTATAATGGGATTTTACCAAATTTATGTATAGTATGTCTCCATTTTTTTAAAAAAAATATGAGAAATCACCCATACAAAATGGATAAACCATAATGATGAATAGATGAAAATCCCTATTGACATTCTATATAGATAAAACCCATTTCCTATGAAATTTCATCACAAATAACTAAAAAGGCATTGATTTTTTTCAAGTTAAATAAATAAATTTTGTTCTATAATTCAATTCCAACATACTCAATCATTTCAATCATATATTAACTAATTCATTTAAAATTCTCCAAATTTTATTATTTGAAAATATTTTATCTTTATAATAAAACAATCAAAAAATGTTTTCATAAAAAAGTATGGGATTCAATTCAAAAACTAGTACCAAATGGTTCTTATCCAGCCCAAATTCCTTATAAATAAACCATTTCACCTAAAATCAAATAACATATAATGCCTTATTATTTTATCAAAAAATGATTAAATTAACTAATTCCACATTGAAATGATCTTATAGGGACCTCAAATTATTTTAAAACACACTTTTAGAGGAATCTCATCACATGAACGATGCCATTTTAAAATCTATTATTGAAGACTAAAATCCGTCATTATGAATAAAGAAAAAATTAATTTTAGTTTATGAAACTAGTGAGATTTTAACAAGGCATGAATTTCCCTAATAAATTTCAAAAATTAAATAATTGATTGTTTATATCTTAATCTGGGTCCCCTAATATAGAAATGTAAATAGACTCTCATTATAAAAACAACAAAAATCCCACCATTAATACACTCGAACTGATAAAAAATGTTCTAGACATCTAAATATCCTAAATATAATATTTGAAATCAATGTTAGATAATATTACATTATATATAAATAAATATACTAGGTATTACATCATTTAATATGATAAAATAAATTAACCATTTTATATTTTATTTTACAGAAATATTATATGTAATGTGTTTAAAAGAAACTAATGTGGATTTATATCCATTAAAATGTGGGAATAAAATTATTTCACTATATTCGATCATTAAAATACACAACGATAGATTTTTAAGGATAAATGATGATGATAAAATAGAAAATATTTTTTGAAAATATTTTTTCAATAGAATGGATTTTTCATAAATTGAATACATATTACCCATACAATGCACACATTTTTTACTTTTGGGTATTGATTCATACGCATATGCAGGTCCTAAACAATGGAAAACCCTTACACAGATCCATTTTCCATTAAAAATCATTTATAATTAATATATTAGACATATTTCATAGTATGTTAGCTATATAAATTGGATATAATACCCATACACATCTTAAGCCACACATATAATGTAGCAATATAACACCTCATGTTTTAAGGGATAACAATATTCAATAGCCTTTGTGGAACCCAACACTGAACACAAAATAATAATGTGTATTTAAAAATTTCTGTTATAATGTAACCATTATGTTATTGGGTATGAATAATATTAACATATTTATGAAATAGATAATAATTTTCTAGTAAACTAAAAATCTATTATGTTATAAGAACTCATTTTTTAAATTGATGCATTTATTCTTCAAATAATAAATTTTCTTCAAAATTGGTCAATTTTTGAGAGAAAATAAAATATTTAAATTTCATAAAATATAAAAAATTAATTATATAAAATAAAATAAATTTCTAAAATCAAAATATCAACATTAGTATAGAATGATATTTTTCTATTTTTGTAGAAAATATTAATTTTGTACTCAATATCTAAAATACACATTAGTAGATAAAATGTATATTATTTTAATGAAAAAAAAATTAAGACACCTTTATTTATTTAATTTCATTTAATAATATAAAAATCTTATTTAGTTATGCATAATAATTTAATTTAATTTTAAAAATCATTAAAATACAATTTAATATATTGTTATTTTCAGTATGAAATCACGTTTTTTGAAAAACTTTTTTATAGTGCATTATGTTTCTCCATTTAAAATGTTTTTATTAAATTGTAATGCAGATGGATAAAAATTAAATTTAAATAAAATATTAATATATTTATATTCCAGTCTATTTATTAATAATTATATTTCATATAGAATTTATAACATAATCTATTCCCTGAAAATGGATTTCTTGAAAACCCATTGTTAACACATGAATATGTTTTACTTTTAATTAATTTTATTCATATATGTTAAAAATATTCTAAAAATTATTCCATATTTTTACTCAGGATAATTTACATTATATAATATTCCTGATTTTTTTAAATTTAATATTAAAATGTTGAAATAATGGTTAAGTTGATGAAAATTCGTTATAGTAAAAATTTATAAACTATTTAGTTAAATAAATTAATATGATTAAAACATGATTAATTTTAATGGTAGAGATTTAAATGGAATTATATCCCACAAATTATTTGTTTTAAAATTTAGTAGTAATGTGGATTTATATAGACCATCCATTATTGAATACATTTTCCAATTTAGAAGAATTCAACTCCTCCTCTTTTGTAAAATAGAATAGTATTTATTCTATTCATCACAACTGTAATAAAATATGTATATAATATCGCTTTAAAAAATATCTACACATATTACATATTGTATTTTTTAGATTCTGTTCTTCCAAACTGACTACACATAGAGTGCTTAATAAGATCTCCAAAAGAGGTTCTTCTATCGAAGGTATTCACCTCTAATGTGACCATTCTTATTAAATACTATTTACTCACCATGAATTATGTATTGTAAATTAAAATTTTATAGCATAGTTATATAATATATATAATAATATTTTATTATGTTTGTTAAATGTAATTCAACCATCTCTTCTTCTATAAATTGGGAAATGACATTTTTGTTTGCGTGTACGGTAGACTACCACCTTGGGAATTAATGTGATCTATTTTCATTCATCCCCAATCATGTAGGATCATAATTATGGATTTAATGTCAATATATGAAAATAATTACATATTATATATTTTGGAAATGTAATGTATCATACACTACTTCCATACAATCCATTGAAAATGGTAATGTTGTGCATCCTTATAGTAGACTACTTCCACACGAAGTGATGTGGTCCATTTATTTTATTACAAAATTTAATAAATGATATATGATATTGAATTAACTGAAACAATATAATATTTATACTATATGAATAATTAATTTTAGATAAAACAACAGTTACCATTATTCTATCATGATCATTGATAAATGGAAATAATAATCATGCTGACATATAACCCACCATACACATGATTGTATCACTGTTAGTTTGTCATAAAAATATATAGTAATTTTTGTTAAAGAATAATTTATTTATATAAATTATAATTATAACATTGGTATTTTTCTAGATTTGATAAATGAATAATATCATTGAACACTTTCATCCTACCTATGTGAATTTTGACATATCATATGGAGATAACAAAAATGTCAAATGTGAACCAAAATGATTGGTTAATTTAATATGTCATGGTGTTGGAAAATATCACGAGAATAATAATATTTTAAAAAATTCATATGAATCTAATTATTTGACATATGATTATTATCTAGGATGATAATATACACTCGTGATGAATCATTCTTAAGGTAATGCACCTATCTAAACAAACCTTTTATTTATTTTATGGCCCCCTATCTCTAAAAAAATATTGTATCTCTCATTGATGAAATAAAATGACTATAAATATCATATATATTTCTCCAAAATATAAAGCTATCTGATTCTCCCGTATTTTTTAGGTAAATAGATGACTTTTAATATTTCTCAATACATTGTTTAAGTAATATTTCATGATTATGTTACAAGAGAGTATTATAGAACCTATATCTCTCTAGTGGAAATTATGATATTTATTCCATATAATCGATTTCCATAAATTTCAAACAAATCTGTTTATATGATATTTTTTGATGTGTGGGCCCATAATTATATCTATCTCTAGTGAATTGGGTAGTGTTTTAGTCTCATTAGACGTCATGTACAAGATTAGAGAGTGATTCTAATACATATTGGACATTTCCTAAAATTTTATATTGTCCCAAATATTATCATTAACTTATGTTTTTATCATATATTTCTTTTTACTTTCATATTCATTCAAAATATTTTTATTCTATTATAATTATGTTATTATCTCATTTGTTACCTAACTATTGAGAATTACAAAATTATGCAATGTTTTACTTTATTCTATTTATTATTAACAAAGTCATCCAAATTATGTAGTACATTAATATCCTTATATTCTATTTATGCATAATTATATTTAGCAATCTTGTAATAGCATTTATTAAATGGGTTGGGAAATTATATATGGTATTAAGGAAAAAAAAAACTTAACACCGGTAATTAGGATGAGTAAACAATAGTGAGAACCATATTGATAAGTATAGGGATAAACTTGTTTACAAAAAAGTATCATAGAATCATTGTGATGTATAAAAATAGTGGATTCCAATAAATTCCATCTATTTCAAAATACTATAATTCTATTTGGTTATATAACAAATTAATTTATGTGTAATAACTCCCAAAAATGTATTTTAGACATCACTCAGGTGTTACACGACATAATACAGCTTGACTTACTATGCATATGGTTTGAAATTCTTTTGGAATATGTTATTTCAGATTAAAAAACACTTTATGAACCAAAATGAAGGGAGGAAAATGTCCTTACAAATTTATATTCGGAAATATATTTTGTATTCCATATATTGAAACCCTAAAATTAATATGTTATTGAATTTATATCTATAGTTAATTTTTTTCTTTAATGTTTGTTATTTCACATTTTTTGATTCAATAGTTTAAATATAATCATCCATATATTTAACTATTTTTTTATCATTTTATATAAAAAATAGAAATTGATTAGACAACCCATGTATGTGGTAACAAAACGATTTTCTAAATGATATTACAAACAAGATAGACGTATGTGTTTGGAATATTATGATAATACATTCTCATTTAACACTTTTTTTGATAGAAACGTGAATAAGGTGTGATGAATGAATCCCACCATAAAAAATAATGATTAAATTTAGACCTTTGTTCACTGATGTAATCTATCATTCATTGGTTCTTCTAGTCCATTAATTTTATAAAATTGGATCAACACATTAGAAAATATATTATACATCATTCAACACTCTGAAAAATAGAAGTATTTTCATGATTCTTATCACATAGAGGGATAATACTGTCAATTGTGGGGGATGAAAATGTTATAAAAAAATTATGGAGAGATCAATGAGTTTGATTGGAAGGAAATATGAAAAAAATATAACCAATTTTTTATTGTCACACTTTAACATAAAATGGAGTGGGATTTTATAAGATTCATAAAAATAGATTAAGTATCCATTGAGGGGAATTATGAAATATTTAATATAATTTCATGACATGCCTCCATCTTTTTCACCTTCCAAAAAATTAATTTAAATCAATTTCTATATGGGATAATATATCGTCATTAAAAAGGATTGGATATTTTGGTATTCATTCGGTATGAGGATATCCTTCATTATGACCTCAAAGATTAAATATATATTGGGGAATATAATTTTTCAAATTGATATATGAAGTGATAAATACAATTTCATTTTGTTTATATGATGGATAAATCCATTTATCAAAAAAAATGTAAAAAATCCCACAAGTAAAAAAACTGTTCAATAACCATCCTAAAAATTTATTGAATGTGAATAGCATGTTAATTAATTAATTGAAGGAATGTAACATAGGTATTTAATTTTGATTTGTGAAACTATAAAATGTGATGGAGGAATTGAAGGATCCATTAATCCCTTGTAAATTTGTTCTAGTGTATAAATTAAATAAAGGATATGTGTATGAAAAAATATTCACCAAGTAAAGGTATGTTAGTGACAAATAACAACCATAACCTCATTGATTTTGAAAGAATATTAGACATTATTCCTCCCCAAAATAGTGTGTGTATCACAAAAATTATGTGGGGAAAATATTATACTCATTCATTCATGAATATTTAATATATTTTTTCAATCATATTCCATGTACTATTTCATATCATGAATGTTTAAAATAACTATTAATGAATCACCTAAAAACAAATAAGTTGTGTTGGATGTGAAGATTATAAATTGGAAAATTATTTCGTACCTAGTATATAACTCATCCCATTTCAAAAAAAATCTGGCTAAATATATGAAAAATTATATTATACTTCATAGAGTGAAAATTTATTGAATTATAGGAATGAATGGATCAAATTATAAAGATTAATCATAAACTACAGATGAATTGATGTCAACTTCTATATCATTTGTCACCCTCTGATTCTGTACTCAACAATGGAGTAGGTTGATTCATTTTTAGTCTCAACATTTGATGTATGGATATTATTGCATTATGAGAAATCATATCTTACCCAAATTATTGATAAAAATGATAGAATCCTGATTTGATACATTCCCATAGTGAGCAATTATATAAATTTATTCTCTAAAGAGTTTACTGGTCTTCCTCATGACTAATAGGTTGATTAATTAATCAATCATATTCCCCTATCTCAACTCATTTAGAATACCAATTAAAAAATTTAAACTTCTTTATTGGGGAATGAAAAAAAAGTTAAAAGAGAATATAAAAAGGGATTTTTGTACACCTGAGTGCTTTATCATGCGGTTAATAGCTCCACATTATTCAAGAAATATGATTGGTAATTGTGTCTCTTCATTTATTATCATGAAATAAAAAAAATTTGAAATAATAATCATCCCCTTCAATGGATAAATGATTCCATTTTTTCAATTATGTGGTGATAATTATTTCTATATGGTTGATATTAATTCGGGATACCATTGATTAAGGGTTATGAAATATGGTATTAAAAAATAAAAAAATATGTCTACACTATGCATTTATAATAATTCCATTCTAACTCATTAATTCTTCAAAATAATCATGGAATTATTGAATAGAGTCCATGGAGGTTACCTCAAAAAGAAAATTATATTCATTTAAATGATATTTTGATATATATTATCGAAAATAAGGATCATGTGGATAATTTCAATATTGTGACCAATGAACTGAGATATGAGAAGACATAATAAATGTATGATAAATTCAATTATTGATGAATTGAGTAACATTATTGGTCCATATTATTAAAATTAAATTGTTCTCTATGGACACATATTAGTTAAAGGCAATCAAGGAGTGTCCCAGACTAGTATTTGTAATAATGAATGATAGTTTCCAGAGAATATATTAGTATTACCAATGATTTATGAATCAATTCCCATGAACGTACAACCAAATAACAAATCTACCTCTGATGGTGGAAATTTTTTTATGGAATAGTGATTGTGCATAGATCACTAAATGGTTGAACAATTCTTATCAATCCATCAGTACTGATGATTCCATCAATTTTAAAAAAATTTGTGGTGCACTATGATTCTCTCACAACCTATCCCCCATAGAATATGCCATGACTACCCCATGCATGTATCTAATATTCCAGGTGCTGAAGACTAGAACTAGGAATAAATATCCTAAAATTGGGACACATTTTCATAAGTAACGTCACAAACCCACCCACCTCCACGATGAAAATAATAAAACATATAACAATAAGAGAATATTCTTGTGTACCACTAAGATCCCAACACTAATGTATGAATGTAAAAAACAGAAATGTTAATAGGGAAGAATACAACCCCAACCAAAAGGAAAATTATAAGCTCCTAACTCCCACCCATAAAAAATCCTACCTGAAGGGTTAGAACCAAAACAAAGGTTTGACGTCACCGAAGGACACCTCAACTGTTATACCACTCTATAAAAACCACTTCGCTTCGGCCCACCAATGACTTTTTCAAAGCGTCGATCGTCTGCACAAGACACGACACATGCGAGCAAGGCCCATGTAGGTTTGTGTAAAACAAAACTCATTAGGGCCTCTAGAACCAAAAAGGATGAAACAAAAATAAATACACAATGTTCAACAAAAAATAAACACATGATGTACAACTCGAACCGAAACTCAAAATCCAAGATTATAGACTACATGGGCTCATCATACTAGATGTCACTCATCTAAGAGATGAATTTGATCAGGAACAACCATACCAATACTAATGATGTGTTTGAGAGAAATCGCTCCATTATGAACAATCAACAAGTTCCAACTCTTGGTCCCATTACCATAGGTCCAATCATCATTGTTTTGGGCCAGTTTCATGCTATGAAAACTCTCATGAATACGCCCACCCCTCTCCATTGTGCACATAGTAGGGAGAACATCTCTCGACTAACGTGTGAAACCCTATTCACAACTAAAAATAGTGTCACACTCCATAGTATGTCAAGGGGGCACTAAATCCTATTTATGTATGATTCACTGTGATCCAATGTGAAAGCTACTTGTAACTATATCAAAAATTTGAGGGAGATAGATTTCCAATGGAGGACTCTCTCCCCACAGTAACTCAACAATGGGAGAGTACAACTCTGTATGTGGGGACCTTCACCCTGGTTCCAATAGGGTATTACTGCTTATGAAATACCATCACCCTAATAAGACTATGTAGTAATAATTCGTAAATTGAGGACCCTTACCAAAACTCGGTAGGGAAGTACCACTCAGTGACTAAAGGACCTGCACCCTGGTTGTACATGGGAGTATAAAACTAGAAATGATAACACATAGAGTGTTGATAATTCACAAAGCCTAGATGGATCATGAAGCGCCAATTTTTCCCGAAGCATCCATGGTTCATAGAGTATCGATGGATCATGCAACCCCTAAGTCACATAGTCATCATGTCTCATTGAAAATAAGGATTTCGTTCATAGCATTCTTTTACTAGGATAATTTTCTCCCCGAAACATTAGGACACATGAACACATCCACAAAAAATCACATATATTATCCAAAAACAACCATCTCAATTGAAGGGTCCCAATGCTAAAACTCTATGTCCAATAGACACATGGATTGAATGATGTAGACAATTAAGTAAAAGGGAACGGTACGATTCAGAGTTGACCCTGATCAGTTTGGATGCCCATACCGGACCGAGTTTGGTAGACTCAACCCAGCCCAATTCAGTTGAACTGACCCAACTCGATCAGTATGGGATGGCCCAGTCTGACCAAAACTATTGTATCACCAGACTCTAGATAGAACGACCACCAATGAAGCCTAATTCCTTATCCCAGTCTGCCATATGTGGGATATCTCCTTCAGCGTATGTCTCGATAGTGCACTCCTAGTCAATGGTTCTCCCATGTTCAATGGGGATGGCACTGTGTCCTATCCCCATTGTTGTGGATAATTCCATCATAGTTTCCTTGAGAACCATGTCCACATGTTGGCCCCCATGTCACTATATCCCGATCAAGACTCATGGCCTCCCCCTCAAGCACATGTTCCAACCGACACGGACTACGAAGCACGTCCGACCTTAGTTTCTACTATGGCCTCCATTCATTGATTTTGAATGCTTCCCTTATAATTATATACCATAGGCTCCTCCTTCAATTTATTATTTCTTGACCGGATCTATGAGCCCCACCGTTACCCAAGATCGCACCGGGCCACATGATACCCTCACCATCAATGGCCTTGTCAGCAGCCCACCATTTTCACGTCCTCCCTTATAATCCAACAATTCCCTATTGTGCTCCCATCACACATCTACAATTCCATCACAGATTGTGACCTTCCGTCTCATATCATTGCACTAGGAATCGTGGGTGCAATTATTTATTATTTTTATATAATTTCAATGGACAAAAAAAGCTTGAAGAATTCAATAGATTAAGTCGATAAAATAAAGCATATTTACACAAAAATAATAGATCATGTCCTTGTTCATTCATCCTTGATCATTTTTAACAATGGGATCTCGAGAAAACCAATATAAGAAAAATCACCATGATCTATTCCCTTTAATACCTCATTTATTATCCTTCTCACAAGAATGATCGAACCGTGGATCGACAATTTCATGGGTTGGTCCACATTCTTAATTTTATATAGGAAGGGGAAATAAATCCAAATGATATTGATACCCTACCTTGAGTTAGGATTGATTGTTAACAAAGAAAAATTTCATTATCGTCGTCAATGTGAACCTCTAATTCTACTTGCGCAACGTACCATGATTCACTCGATCAATCATCACTATGGTTCTTCAAGAGATAATTCACCAATGTATCTCTAGAGCCTCCTAAAGTTTTTCTGGGGTTATTAATAAATACATGACTCCCTTCTTAAAAGTAAATTTAAAAAGGAAACATTTCTATGTTGATAATAATTTTTATTAAAATATTTTACCGTCGTTTACATCGAAATTAAATAAACCGCAATTAGCTCGAGCCAACCGATATTAGTCCTCGCCAAATGAAAATATCCTATAACTATAAAAAATGGTGGTATTAGATTTCTAAACAAAGTGAGTGTTTATGAGTTATTTTTAATTTAAAATAAAAAAATTATTTAGTACTTTTATTTACTGTTACGTTCCAAAATCTAAATTTCCCAGTTGACCCATACCGATCAATGTTAGTTCAATGTTATGGTAAACTCACATCTTTATGAAAAAAATTTCACTTATATTTCTTATATGGGAAACCATATGGATGTTATGATACATCATTAGGAAATCAACATGAATATACTATTAAAATTTCATCATTTTTTTAAACAATCATTATGGGAACTCCGGGACTCAGAATCACAAACCATCTTAATGTTTGGTAATGGTATCTTACAGAATTATTTTAAAAATAAAATCAACAAAATCCAAGTAATTAAATTCTTCCCACATTAAATATATTCATCCTTGAAATCCAATCAAAGGGACACTAAAACAAACAAGGGTACTGAGTAGGAACTAGATCCACCCACTAAAAAGTGATCTCCTAGAGATTCCTATGTTGTCATAGGACATGAACTAAAGGAATCTCTCATCCAAAAAAGAACCACATCCCATAGATCCTCAATCCTCATGACCAGGATGAAAAATGAGCATCAAAATCAAAAAACAATCATTGATATAATTAATTGGAATCAAACAATATCATGTTTCTAGAGGTGTCCCTAGCTCTATACTGATCTTTGCTTATGGATCGCTACATAGTGGGCTAATGTGGTGAGTCATTCAACTATCTCATAGATGGTATCATGTCCCACATGCATTCCATGTAAACCTATCATGATGTCCATCGATTTCCCATCCCACTTCCACTATGGATATTCTCTAAATAATAGTATAAAGCCTTTCCAAACAATTGTAGTTCTATATAGTGAGTTGGAAAACATGATTGGATTAAAAAAAGATCCCACATTTCACATTAATAGGTAAGCCCATCTTCATCCCATTTTTCCATTCACAGTATACTCATAGACAACCCCTTTATATATCAATTTATCTGGACTCTCTAGGTGTCCATTTTTTATAAAAACTAGGCCTTGCTACTAGATATACCACAGACACCCTTCAGGGTCAGAAATCATAAGCTCATGTGACATTATAAGAATACAGAAATGAAAATTGAAACCAGTATCTCTTCCCTAATTCAAGGAATTTATACAACCTCCAAAATTAGAATTCATGGATAAAATAATAATTTACTTCCACAAAGGGAATATACTAATTATCATATGAACCTCCTCATATACCTTCATAATTACTATTGTGCATACTCTGAAATGGACGCAGTGCTCCCCACCTTTTGAATGTTCATTCAGGGTATGACCTATTGAGATCATGGTATATAATGTCAAATCATCGGAATACTCATGTAGTGAATCCATGACTCATTGTAAGAGTTTATGGGTGTCAATGACCAACTAGAGGAACACCACCACAACTCAACCCACCAAGGATAACTATAACGAGTCAAACTGGACTGATTCATTAATCAGTAACTGAATAAAAGAGCTCCTACTGAGAGAATCTACTGCATCGTACTCCATCCAAGGACTATAGAGAATTTCAAATTCATTGACCAGGATGGTCTCTAGAAAAATCCTATGTCTCAAAATTTCTTTAATCCACTAAAATTCGTCCACTATAATAGGTAATTTAGTACTCGTAACATCAACCGCACCGAGGGTTGGGATAACCAATTGATGAGTAATATGCTGAATCCTTTTATTTATTATTCCATCAAATGCTTCTTTTGTTTCCTTTTATCAAAGAAGGATAAAATCCTTCCACCAATGCGGAAACAACACGAACTTCACCTAAAATTGTAAATCTGAGCATGAATTGTGGATATCCAGTCCATACCATCATTGATGTCTTAAGGCCTCGACACAACAACCATGAGATCCCAACTGAAAATCTCACCTCTATTTGTGAGGTCACACTATGATCACCTATGTGTGATCATTATTTATCACCTAGTAAGAGTATCCAAGCTCTATAATCGAGTGAACGGTTCAATCAAATTCTATGAGTCTCGAAAAATATTCCACGAAATAAGAGAATGAGTATTATGTGTGTCTATCAATATGGTTGCTAACATATACTATAAATAGATCATTAATTGATCATTACTGGAGAACATAGGTCATATTTATCATCCACCTGGATTTTCCCTTCCCCTACAATCTAGATCCATGAGCATAGCATGGACCACCAAGGGGTGATGGTGTTAACATGTCGAAATGTATACCACATCATGTTGCTCTCTTGGCTCCATTTCCACAACCACCGCCATGCATATTTGTCTACTCCAACATTTCAATTGCTAGAAATTAAAAACTGAACTGCTTATCCAAGGGATTCACAATAATAAATTTTTACTCTTGAAATCCAAACTAGGGGATACATAAATATATGATGGTATTTAACCCAAACCTGATACTCCTACAACCATGTTCTCTCTTATAGATTAAAATGCTGACATCGTAGTCACACTACAGTAATCTCCCATCCACAAAGGACCCTCTCCTTTTGTTCCTCAATCTCCATGACCCAGAAGGAATGTGAGAGCCATGATCTAAAATTATCTATTATGTAATTCTATGGATTTTTACATTCTCATGTTGTATAGGTGTCGCATGATCTTTACTAATCACAACATAAGTATCAGTTGTATGTGGTTTGGATTGGTTTCATGGTAAACAATTGCCTAGATGGTATTGTGTCCCCTGACTATGCGTCGTAAAATCATCACAATGTCTATCAATATCCCATCCCACTTCCACTCTGGAGCCTTTTTAAAGAAAAAGAGAAACCCATTCCAAACACAAGTGGTTTGACATGGTGTGTTGTTAATCAACGAAATGATTCAAATAAGAACTCAACATTCACATCAATAGGTATGCCCTACTTCTATTCATTATATCATTCATTGTGTTCTCCCTGACACTCACTTGCTTATCTCGAGGCATCATTCCACTCCAGCCATCCACTTTTTCCTCAAAAATCATTCCTTTCTACACCATATACAAGAACATACAAGCGAGCTCAACTATCCGAGGCTCACATCACCTCAAATGTAGTAGAAAATGAAAATTGAAATCGGGATATCTTCCCTACATAAAGGCAATCAGCCTTCCCCCATAATGCGCTTTCATGGATCTAAGCGGAAAGTACTTCCCCAATGGGAAAGAATGAAACATCCTCAGAATCTCCTTCCCTAATGTTAGTGGTACTACTCTGCATCATCTGAAAATGAAGATAAGATGCATTCATATCGAATGATCATCAGAGGTATACCCTATTGAGAGTGAAGAATATAAGGTCTCACTGTTAATATCCTCCTATTTTTCCTCCTTGAATAACTATAATAGTGGAGGGGTGTCAAACAATTAATAGATGTAGGCCTCTTGTATTATATCCACAATTGATAATTGAAATGAGGAAAACCGCTTCATTTCCTAACTCAGTGACAATAAACAAGATTACATAATGAGGGAATGTTTTATTTCATTCCCTTCTTAGGATTATAGAAATTTTCAATGTCAATGTCCTTGATGGACTCTAGACATGTCCTCTGACTAAACATTCCCTAGATCCACATTCACTGAATCACTTTTGCATAAAATCGAGGACTAATAACATCCACCACAAAAAGGGTTTGGATCAACCATTGATGAGAAATCGGTTGCACCCTCTAATGTGTGAGTCTATCCTATGATGCATGTGTTTTGATTTCACTATGAAGGAAAACCTCATTCCACCACTACAGACATACCACACTCTTCACATAAAACATTCATTCTAAGAATAAAATGTGGATAACAGGCCCATACTATGATTGACATCGTATTGCCTAAACACAGCTAATAATATATCCAAACAGAATCTCATACCTCTAAAACTCATTGTCACACTATCAGCACTAGTGTGTGATCATTGGGTCTCCACATGTAGTAGTCTTCAAGCATGACGATCGAGCCAATGGTACAACCAGATTCTCCAACTCTTGAAAAAGAATAATGGGAAGAAGAAAATGACTAGTACTAGTGTCCACCAATATGGAAACTATGGTAGAATAAAAAGGGCAGTAGATTGAATCAATCATGGAGCTCATGGGTCATATGCCTCTACTTCACGTTGATGCACCCTCCACTATAATATATCTCCTTAATACTATTATGGATCATCTAGGGGTGGTGGTTGTTGCATGTTGAAATTTTTAACTATTACTTCTGGTCTCTATGCTCCCTACATCATTTGATTCCCAATGGATATTTCTGCTCCCACTTTCATATTGATTATAATTAATGAATAAACTATGTAGCTAAGGGATTGTCAACCATAATGTTTTTCTCTTGAAGCCTTGTGATGGTTGTAATGCATAGAGGGATAAAATTGACTCTATATTCCATAAGAATACCGTTCTTGATGTTCTGATCCCTGAAGGCCCAGCCACATATCATATTCTTCATGTAGCTAGAATAGTTATTATTCCTCAATGATTTCTCAGATACCGACATGTTGTTCTACCTAAACTATTGAATGTGTTGACCATGCATATCCCATCGATTATAAGGTGAAAACTGCTCTATAAAAATTATCTCGAACTCTTTCCACCGAAGAGTTGTGTAAATATAATATTAGATAACTATACCCCACCATCGCCCTGATGAGCCACGTAGATGACTCGCTTCCATGACCCCCATATGATTTTCTAGTGTCCTGAAAAGATGGAAAATGGTCTCACCACATAATGTATGTCCTCATCGACATGAATGTTGGGCTCTCCTTGGATCTAGATGAGTTTCTAGTGTTGAAACTCATGATGCACACTAAGCCTACAAAACAACATTACTGGTATTACTTGTTCCATGTGATGATCTACCTGTGGTGGTATAGTTGGTATAACAAACATATGTGTTGTATTTGGTACTAATCACCATACAGATCTATCTCCAACTAGGGGATCTTCCCCATGATCACATAGTGGAATTATGGATGTGGGTCCAGGTGGATTCATCTTGAATCAAAGAAGGATGTACCATGGTCAATCGAGTATATCTGGAGATCTGACTCAAGAAGGAAAAGGATGAATCAACCATTCATATATTATGAATGTACCATTTATTCCTAGCAGCAGGTTTTCTCATGTACCATGTCAAAATGAAGGGGTCTATATTCCATGTATGTGGATATATCTCCCTCCGCACTAACACTAGATTATATATCTTGAAATATGAACTCAAAACACATAACACAATTTCCCTAAACCAATATCACAAACACCCAATCATAAGGTATAAAAGAACTCCTCTGATACCACTCTATTGTGATCTGTCCCCAGGGTCCTTGTCATGACTACCACAAGCCCACCTTCAATAGGCTAGGGGCTGGCGACAAGCACTGAGTAGGCATATCCCAATAATGGGACACATTTTCCTATGTACACATACAAATAGACCCATCTACAATCCCAAAATGCAGAAACTAAAACCATCATGTAAATAATAATTCTTACAAATAATATACCAACAATAGAATACCATAGTTCAAAACTGAAATGTAAATATGGATAGAATACAATCCCATCCAAAAGAAAAATTACATGATATTGAATATCTTCTACAAAAAACTCTACCTGATGGTTAGGTATGAATTTTTTTTTACAAAGTCTCTAAAGCGCACCACGTCTGTCATACCTCTCTCTAAGCACCACCAAGCCCCTTTACACCCCAAACACCATCTATGCATCAATTGTCTATACAAGACATGAATCATGTGGGAATAGAATATGGAAGGATGAGTAAAATAATACTCATTAGGGACCCTAGATATTCAATGATATAACCATTAATCAGTTCCTGAATTAAAAATCCATGGAAACACACGAAGTACAACACAAAAGATCACACTTTGTAAACAACAGCATAAATAGCTAATCTAATGTAAGCTCCACATAGATATATGTCTAGGACACATATATAAATAACATTGAAATTTACTCATCTTAGACACTAATTATCAATATGTTCCAACCTCAAATCCTATAATAGGATTACCTTTTTAAGCTCAAATCATAAAATTAATGCATGGGGGAAACCTTCCACAAGATCAACCATCCTAGATGTCACATGTCAGAGAGTTGTACTCAATTAAAAAAATTAGAACCAATCCTATTTGTACGAACGAGAGAAAATGATCCATAGGAAACATCATACCTGTTCTACCTCTTGATCGCAACACCAATGGTTTAGTAATTTCAATATTGAACCCAACGTATGCTATGGACACCCATGTAAAGAGGCCCACCCCACTCCATTACACATAGTGGAGGAAGAATTGCTCCTGACTAACTCTTGAAATGTCAATTATTGTAGTAAGGAGTGTCCCACATTTTTTTTCCAATGATGGAGAACTAAATCATATATTGGGATCTTACACATTGAGTGAATGGCCCCAATCCTTGAAATTGTATCCAACACCCAAGTGAGCTCCATATCTGATGGGGGACCCTCTTACAACTATTTCCCAGAGATGTGGGAGTTCAAATCTGTAAGTGTGTACCCACACCCTGGTTCTAATAGGGGATTACTACTATGGGGGGAACTTATACATGATACGACAAGGGATTACTACTTCACATTTCGATTACCCACAACATAACATAGTTGGGAGTACAACTAAGTGACTATATGAACCACACCCCAGTATGATAGGGGTGTACAAACTCAGTCACATTAAAACATGGAGAGTCGATAAGGAAAGAATCATCAATGGTATACAGAGAGTCAATGATGCAAGAATAATCCATGGAACATAGATCATCAATGGGTCATGCAGGCCTCATATCACATTGTCACAATGTCAAATCAAAAAAGAAGGATTCTACTTGTAGTGCGCTTGTGCTGGGATAATATTCTCCTCAAACCATTATTTTTTATGCCAACATCCACAAAAACAGACATACAGAATCTCAATAGAACCATCTTGTATCAAGGGACCTAACTCCAGAAACAGATAATCATATAGAAACATGGTTTGAATCATATTTCCAATATGAAGTTCCCAATCGGGATCAAAGTATCCCTATGAGGGGGAGGGGTGAATCCATGATATATTTTTCTTTTTATGTTTCCCCTTTTTGAAAAAACCTTCACCTCCTGTTAAAGAGTTTCTTCCCCGCTGAACACACACAACCACATGAACACAAGATTTACAAGGTTAACTACTCAAAAAGTGTATCTACGTCCTTTGCATGGTACGAAAACAATCCAATATCACACAATCCACTAAAAAAAATCCTCTGATGTGGAATACAACGAGTAGGATACACCCTTACACTCATGTAGCACATGGAAAACAATCAAATAGTGGGTGTTCTCCATCTTATCTCAAATAGGGTAATGTAATTATTCTGTTCTTCTTAATGAAATTTCACAATTCAAATATTTCAGAAAAAATATTCACTTTTCGACCCAGAAGAAGGTAAGAACCACATAGTGAAAACAACTTACACGCCACTCCTTTCATGTGTGCCTCCCTTCTTGCACAACACCTATTTGTGCGCCACTCTACTTGGGATCCACCTATTCGCACGGCACTCAGCTTGTGCACCACCTACTTTCACGCCACTACTTGTGTGCCACAACATGTGCACAACTATTGTGAACAACTCACAACTTGTGCGCAACCTTCAACTCATACACAACACACTTATTAAAGACACCTCCCTGCTTGCGCGCCTCTGACAACTTGTGCATCACTTCTTCTTGTGCACCACCACTTGTGCACTGCCCTACTTGCACGCCTTATAAATAATCATCAACTTGCAAGCCACTTCAGCTTGCACGCCACTTCTACGGCTTCCATGATCATAGCTCAAATTTTCTATTATGTGTTGAGCCTTAAAAAATGAAGAGGCTAGTCGTCTATTTATTGGAATTTTAGTGACTTGTGTGCCACATAAACTTGAGCGCCGCTCTAGCCATTGCACGCCACTCCGGGACGTGCATACTACTCCAGCAATTGCGCGCCACTCTAGCAATTGTGTGCCGCTCCAGCACTTGCGTGCCACTTTCTATCCTTGTCATATTTTTATATGATAATGTTGAAATATGATTTGCGTGAAACATAACCTTCAACACCATATATACTTTCACACCACACTTGTGCGCTGATTTTGACTTGCGCGCCACTTTATTTCCATTTTCATATTTTGATCAGAGGATTTTGAAACATGACTTGCCGCAACATACACTTTCACGTCATATATACTTTGGCACCACACTTGTGCACTTCATTTGAATTGCGTGACACTTTATTTACATTGTAATATTTTGATATGATGATGTGGAAACCATACTTGCACAAAATACACTTGTGCACCATATATACTTGCACGCCACACTTGCATGCTGATTTTGACGGGCGCGCCACATTCTATCACTCTTTCAATAATTCAAAAGTATTTCATCACAAGTTCGCCAAACTTATGATATTTGTGAAATAAAAATTAGCAAAGCATCATCATAGTTTACATGTCCTTTACAAAGTGAATTGATTTAGATTCTTTGAAAACAAAAAAAACACTCTCTAACAGAAAACTCTACTTACTTCCTTAACCGTGCAACATGGTCCCAACAATCTCCCCATTGGATTTTGTTGTCAACCATGATTCATAAATCACCAAACTTTGTAGCCATAATAAATGGATTACTTATCAACAATTATATGCCTATGTGACCTATATCATTTTAATAAACAATAATTATTAACAGCCAAAACCATGTTGTCCAAAAGCAGTGACTATGAAATCGAATTATTATATCTCCTATGCGCTCTTCAGAACACCTTTCGAACTTTTACTTTAGTATTCATCACTTCTTAAACATTACTAGAAAATAAAATTGTTTCCTATAAACACTCCAACAAATAGTTAGAATAGTTCAGACATATACATGCTGGATTCACAGCTTACCCACAACTCCCCCTTTCATCATGCATCTATAATGATTGATTTATGAAACAATTCTCCCCTTTAAAAACTCTATCCAAAGGCAAGATGAGATTGGGGTATAAACATGTACCTTAACCCTGATGAGAAGGAGGTTGGACACCCATGTTCAACAAATAATTTTGAAAATGGTTCCTTCAGTAAAGGTTTTGTGAATATATCAGACACTTGTTCAGATGTAGAAACATACTCCAGCCTCAATTCATTCATCTCCATCTGCTCTTTGATGATGTGGTACTTTATATCAATGTTTTCTAAACGAGAATGTTGTACCAGAGTTATTGTAAGATTTATTGGACTCTGATTAACACAACCCAAGAGAAATGGTAGCTTTACTTCAACATGTGCATCTTCCAGCTGAGTCTTTATCCACATTAGTTGTGTTGCAGCTTGAGTTGCAGCAATATACTCAGTTTTATCTATGATAAGAGTTACCGAATAGATCAACATTTCTCGAGCCATCATACATGATTCCAGAATTTGATGTGCCTTTAATATATCTGATATTTCTTTTTCTAGAAATATGATTTGATACATTAGGAGCACTCTACAATATTTCACATTAAGTGACAGAATAGACAATTTTGGGTCTTGAGGTAGTCAGATAAAACAGACTTCCAATCAGCTTTCAAAACTATTTATGATGAACTTACTTGACTTCTCAATCTTTAGAAAACTTTTTTCCCACAATTGTTGGTGTGGAAATTGGTTTCGAATTTTCTAAGACAAACTTCTTCAGATGTTCCTCATCATACTTTTCTTGAGACAGAAAAACATGATTCTTCTTCTAGGAAACTTATAGCCCAAGAAAGTACTTCATTTCTTCCAGCATGGACATATCAAATAACTTCTTCATCTCCTCAGAAAATTTTCCACATGATCTTGGAAAATGTATAGAAAATATAATATCATCGACATAAACAATAATGATCATTAGAAACACCTGAAATTCCTTTATGTAGATATTACTTTTAACTCTCCCTTTCATATAGTTCATCTTCTTTAAGAAAGTATCTAATTTATAATAACATACTCTCATAGACAATTTTATCCCATAAATATTCTTCTTCAACCTGCACAAATAACATTCATCCATTCAAATAACAAATCCACAACATTGATCACTGTAGACTTCCTCATCAATGTCACCATTCAAAAATGTGGATTTTACATCCATTTTAATGATTTTGTAACCACGTTGTGCAGAATTAGCAAGAAAGATTCTAATTATTTCTAATATTGCAACCGAAGAAAATGTTTCATAAAAATCAATGCATTAAATTTGTGAATAACATTTACAAACAAATATTTCATTGTTTGTTATTAATTTAACTTCTTCGTTCAGATTGTTTTGGAAAACCCACTTTGTACCAATGAAGTTCTTGTTGTCTGTCTTGGGTACAAGTTCCCAAGAATTATTCTTCTCTATCTAGTCAAGATCATCATTCATTTCATGAACCAATTCTGGATTCTCAAATGCATCATTTACATTATTCGGTTCAAATTTCAAATAAAGATAATTATGTAATATATCATTCGTTCTTCTTCTTGTTTGAACCCTCAAATTTTTATCTCCAATAATGTTCTGAGCCTCCACATGCTTCCCCAACCAAGGATGAGTATTTTGAACTCCATCTTCATTAGATGAGATTTCTGAGTCAGATTCGTCTTCATGAGTGGGATTATCAAAATCTGCAATATTATCAAAATTGTTAACAAAATCTTCTCTATCATGTTCAACTTCCACATCAACATATTATTGCTTTTCAATCTCAACATTTTCAATAACTTCTACATCTGAAGAATCAATAATTCTTCATGTTTCTTTGTCGATACATCTATATCCTATTTCTTCTCGAGCATGACCAAAAAAAATTCCCTCATCACTTCTTGGCTCAAACTTTCCAAGGTTTCCACATTTCTTCATTGTAATGCATTGACTCCCAAAAACTCTTAAGTGTTTTAGACGTGATTTTTTTCCATAGAACATCTCATAAAGAGTCATGTCTGAGTTTGGTCTAAAGAAACATCGGTTCTGAATAAACATAGTAGTGCTCATGGCTTGCCACCAATAATAATGAGAAAGACTATGCTCAGGCAACATAGTTCTCCCCATTTCCACCAAACTTCTATTCTTTCTTTCAGTAACCCCATTTTGTTGAGGTGTGTATGGTTAACGAAACTCATTCCGAATTCCATACTTCTCAAGATAACATTCAAACACTTAATTCATATATTCACCACCATTATCAGTTCTCTACATCTTCACTAAATACTCACATTCCTGTTATGCATTCCTCATGAATCTCTTTAACATTTTTAGAGAATCTGACTTATGTCTCATGTACATAACACAAGTAACGTAAGTGATGTCAACAATGAAAGTAATAAATAATTATTTCTATTTTTTGATTCCTTTCTAATTGGTCCACATATATCCAAATGTATAAGTTCCAAGGGTAGTTTTGAACGAATTTCAACTCTTATATGTGATGTGTTTGTAATCATCCTTTTCTCACAAATAGTTCACCACCAATCTCTTCTTCTTGATAAATTAGGCATATCTCAGACACTATATTGTGTTGATAACTTGCACATATTTCTATGACACATATGTCCCAGCCTTTTATGTCGTAACTTATTTTTATACACTACACCCATGTAACAAGAGTTCTTCACTTCACCAACTTGGAACAAATTCCCTCTTATATGTTGGCCCCTTGTAACTATATTTCAATCATTTCACTATTCAAAAAAAAAATATTTATTTTCTTAATATAAATTAATTTCCCTTATCATAGAGTTGTGACAGACTAAGCAGGTTATGTTTCATCCCATCAACATATAGTGCTTTCTAGGATTTCATATTTTCATTTCCAATGACGGTCGTTCCAACACCTTTGATACTTAGAGATTCATCATTTCCAAATTTCATTATTTATTTTTGAAGTCTTTCATATTCTTCAGAATCATTAAGTCTCCTGTCATATGAGGGAACATCCACTATCAAGATTCCTTGGTTATTATCCTTTTGTAGCTTTCAAAGTTGTTTCAACAACATGAGCTTTTGTTTCTTCCTTTTCCTTTAATTTTTGTTGCGCTTTCTCCAATTTCCGAGCCAAGTAAATGTGTTCTAGCCAGATAACCATGCAATCGTTCTTTTCAGACTTATAATACCTATCCCTTTTAGCTTTTAAAAACTATAGCTTTTGTGAATTATTAAGAATCTTCTTTTTTTCTAGTAATTCACTATGGAAGCCCTCAGCACGATGTCCAGGTCGATAACATCTTTCACAAATATTTTCCCATGGTTAGAACCTATTCTCAATATTCACACCATTCTTCTCAGATATCTTCTAAAATTTATTTAGAGACATTTTATTTTGAAAGTATTGACTCCCCCTCAATACATGTCTTTCAAAACATTTGGAATAGTTGTAATGTTTTTGGTTGAAACAACACATATTTTCCATGTGTCTGAATCCACAATAATACCAGCAGGAACCATTGAAAGAATATTTGCATCTAAAACATCTATACTGACCATATTTTTAAGCACGCTTCACAACAGACTTCTTAATAGTACAATTATGACCATAACCCATCATGTTTCACTTGTAACTCCATTTATTAGTTCAGATTTAACAGCACCATACATATTAGAAGTCATTCTTGACTCATGATTTTATTCACTTCTGATTTTTCACCATTGCTGACTTTGACCACATACATGGTCTTCCATCCTTGTTCTTATCATAACCAGTTCTATCTTTCATTCCATCCATTGAAGGTAACTTTTTTGGATCCTTTTTTTCATTCTTAATAAAATATTCACTAACTTATGAGATATAATTTTTGAAACTGATATTCATCTTGTTATCTTTATAAAGATTATATTGGACAAGTTCCAACTCTTCTTCTTTTGTCTTGTGATTTACTTCATGATGATCATTAATATTCATTGTATTCTCAAGAGAATTTTTCAGATCATTAATTTCCATTTCCATCTTGATTTTCTCATCAGTAAAACCTTCTTGATTGGTTAATGTATAGTTTTCATTTATCAACTTGTTTTTTACTTATAAAGCCTTCTGATCTTCATCACGAATTCGTTCAACTCTTCTTTCAGATGATATTCATGTGGAGTTTCTTCTTCTTCTTAACTATTTCTCTCGTAAACTTGATTATTCACTATAGCAATAAAGTTATTCTCTCTAGTTTTTTCAGAATATATTTTATCAGATTCATCTTTGTATTCTTCTTCATCTTCATCTTTAGATAAAAATCTTTATCTTTTTTATTTGAAGAACATTTTATCCTTCCCCTTTCAAAAATATTTATCTTTTTTTTCTTGTTTCATCTAAATCCTTCTTGGCCTTATGTTATAATCATCAATATCTTCCTCTTTATTCTTTTGATTATAGTTAGCCACCAAGTGACCAACAGCTCCACACTCAAAACATTTCAATGGAAGTTTACCCTTTTATTTCCATGTTCTTCTTTTAATGTTCTTCAAAAAAAGAATAAAACTTCATCAAAGTTTTTACATAGCTCATCTTCCGAATCGAATTAAATAGCATCATCTTCCAGAATAGTCTTCTTTGACTTCTCTCTCATTGTATCCTTCAATGACATTTCTCAATCAGCTTTTGTTTTTCCCTCCAATGTCTTCTCCCTTCTCATCTCATAAGTAAGGAGAGTTCTATGAAAATCATCCAAAGATAATGTTTTAGGATCTCTATCTTCTAATGGGTACACATTGGCCTCAAACATGTCAGCTAGAATTCTCAATATCTTTTCGATAAAGGTATAATCCTCCAATGTTTCACCAAGACATCTGATTGTACTAAAAATATCATTTCTCCTTGTAAAGAAATCCCAAACAATTTTCAATTATCCCATTTTCATGTCTTATAACTTCAGTCTCCAGATTGGTAGTTTAGCATTCTTCACTTTTATATTTCCTTCATAGTTGTTCTTCATTTTGCCCTAGATTCCTTTCGCTATAGAAACACATTTTATTCTTAAAAATTCACTCTTAGAAAGAGATGAGATTAATGCATTTTTTTCTCTTCCAGCATTCTCAGGATTTTTCATATTGATAGGAGTAAGAGGTACCTTGTCATAAATAACATGGAATCCATCTATTGTAGTTTCAAGAACTTCATATCCTAGAGACCTAATGTAAGGAATCATTATATCCTTCTAGGTGTGATATCTCTTTCCATCAAAAATCAGAATCCCATTATTGTTCATACAATTTAGATTCTGCATCAGATATTCACTTCAACCACTTCAGCAAAGAATAAATGAAGGGAACATGTCACTCTGATACAAATTGAAGTTCCCAGTCAGGATCCAAGTATAACTGAGAGGGGGAGGGGGTGAATCAGTGATATATTTTTCTTTTTATGTTTCTCCTTTCTGAAACAACATTTTCCTCCTGTTAATGAGCTTCTTCCCTGCTGAACACACACAACCACAGAAACCCAAGTTTTTCAAGGTTCACTACTCAACAAGAGTAGCTACGTCCTTGGTATGGTGCGAAAACAATCAAGTACCTCCCAATCCACTAGAAAACAATACTTTGATGGGGAATACAATGAGTAGGACATACACTTACACTCGTGTAGCACATTGAAAACAATCCAATATTGTTTGTTCTCCCTCTTACCACAAATAGGGTAATGTAATGATTCTGTGCATCTTAATGAACATTCACAAATCAAATCATTCAGAACAATTATTCACTTTACAACCCAGAAGATTGTATGAACCTCATGGTTTCAATTACATGCACACAACTCCATGCTTGCACGCCTCACTGCTAGAACACCACATGTTTGTGTGCTACTCTACTTGCGCACCACCTGCTTTCACACCAAACAACTTGCGCGCCACTTACTTGCGCGCCACAACTTGCACGCCACAACATGTGCTCCACTGTTGTGCACAGCTCACAACTTGCACGCCACCATTGACATATACACAACACATGTCTTAAAGACACCTAACTGCTTGTGTGCCTCTGAAAAATTGCAGTCCACTTCTACTTGCGCACCACCACTTGTTTTCCGCCCTATATTCATGCCTTATAAATAACCCTCAACTTGCGTGCCACTTAATCTTGTGCGCCACTTCTAATGAATGGGCTATCAAAGCACAAAATTTCTCTTAAGTGTTGAGCCATAAAAAAATTAGGAGGATATTCATCTATTTATAGGAATTTTGGTGACTTTCGCACCACATACACTTGGGTGCCGCTCCAGTACTTGTGCACCGCTGCAGCACTTGTGCGCCGCTCCATCACATTCACGCTACTCAGGAACTTGCATGCCACATTATTTCCCTTCTCATATTTTGAAATGATATTGTTGAAATATGAATTCTGCTCAACATACACTTAAACGCCATATATACTTGCGTTCCACCCTTGCATGCCGCTTTTGACTTGTGCTCCACTTTATTTCCTTTGTCATATTTTGATATGATGATGTTGAAACATGACTGGGGTGAATCATACACTTTCGGGCCATATATACTCGCACACCACACTTGCGAACCGCTTTAGAATTGTGTGCCACTCTCTTTCCTTTATCAGATTTTGATATGATAAAGTTGTATCATGACTTGCACGCAAAAAACACTAGTGTGCCATATATACTTGCACGCAACATACACTAGCGTGCCATATATACTTGCGCACCACACTTATGTGATGCTTTTGACTTGCATGCCATATTATTTCACTCTATATATCCTTCTTATGGAGTTCATCACAAGTTTTCCAAACTTATGATATTTATAAAATACAAATCAGCAAAGCATCATCATAGTTTACAAGTCCTTTACAAATTGAATTGATTTAGATTCTTTGACAACAAAAAACAACACTCTCTAATAGCAAAATCTTCTTTCTTATTTATCTATCCAACTTGGTCCCAACACATTATGGTAAAAAGGGGTTGGTCTGATCCTGGCTTACCCCGACCCGGTCTGGTGGACCCAACTAGATCCAATTTTCTAACCAGACCAGACCGTGACATTTTGGGCTACCCCAAACTAGCCAGTCCAAAATCAGACCAGTCTGGTTAGACACATGTCATTGGCCTGGCACATGTTGGCTGACTTCTTCAGCACATGACTCCACATTTATCTTCTAGTCATTGCAGCCACGATGTTCAATGGAAACTGTACTACATCCCGACCTCCTTACCCATGGATTCCACTATCAAAAGTTCCATGTTTACCACACACACATGTAAGCCCCCCTACTCTTTCCTGTGGAAACCATGTCGCTGTGGGATCCGACTATCACGGCCTCTGTGTAGTGTCCCGAAATGGCAGCCACTTTGGCCTCCTACTACAAATCCTATTTTCCACCCACAGGTTCTGATGTCACTGTCTTCTCCTCATGCGTGGTCCCACCATACAATCCATATGCACCCCATTGGAACCCGACTTCCAGTCAAGCCACGTGCTTCCCTCATCACCGTCTGCCCTGCCACCAGCCTTCCATTCATCACACACTCTCTCATAAGTCGTTCCATGGAAAATACAATCCAGTCACACCACCAAAATTTTATTCTGGATCATGACCTTCTATCTCATATCGTTGAACCAAGGATCATAGGCACAATGATTGATCATTCACATAGGGTATAAAAAGGAGAAGAACTCATGAAGAACAAGATAGATTTACGGGGGAGACATTTGAGCACATGTTCACCAAACGAACAGATATTGTCCTTGTTCATTAGTCTATAATCCAATCATCTTAGTGTTATCATGATGAAATAAACAATTGAAAAATCCCCATGATCTATTTCCTTTAATCCTACAAGAATTATCCCTCCCGCCAGAATGATCGAGCAACGAATCTACCTATTCATTCGATGGTCTTTATTCATTGTTTGATTCTAAGAAGGGGAAAAATCAAAAAGAGATCAAAACAGTTCCTCAAGTATGGATTGATAATTGATTATGAACAATTCCATTGTTGTCGTAGACAAGATCCCCCAATTCCACTTATGCAACTCTCCATGATTCACTCGATCTGTCATTATCATTTTCAATGAGAGATATTTCTTTGAGGTCTCTCTATAACCTCCAGGGATTTCTCCATAGTTATGAGATATAACATATCTCTATTCATAACATGAATGTTTAAAGGAATCATTTTTGTGTTGTATTTAATTTTTAATACATTATTTTAATGGTGTTTACATCCAAAATATACCATTCATAGTTGGCCCTTAGTGACCGATGTTAGACCTCCCCTATGGAAAACACCCCCTAAAAAATTCAATGGAGGTCTCTAATTTCAAATATGATTTATTTTTTATGAGTTAATAGGATTTTAAAATAATATAATTTTATTTAACTATTTTTTCTACGGTCACGTCTAAAAAACTACTTTTTCACCGTTGACCCGTGGCGAAAAATGTCAGCTCATGCCTACGGTAAACTCACTACTCGAACAAAATGGGCCCCTCAGATTTTTTATTTGGGTGCTCATTTGGATGTTATTCCACATTTTCCATAAAACGGGTCATGTCTAGTAATAAATTTTTTTCATTTTTTAAACAATCGTTTCAAGAATGCTGGGCCTCTAATGTTCACACAGTCTCAGCAACTAGTCTTAGAATTTCCACAAATAATTTATAAAAATAAAATCAAGATATTTTGAATCATTACATATTCATTAAATATTAATTTGGGTTATAAAAAATGAATAATGATAAAAATATATCCTTCATCATAATCATGTTGATCTTTTAGGATAATAACTATCTAACATATAATCTACAAATTTTACTGGTTTTTTTTCATGAACTGGTGAAATTATTTATATTGATAGATGTGTGAAAGATTTATCTATAATATGATCTGAAAATATATACTCAAATTAAATGAGCATATTATGATCAATTGAAAATAGTTAGAGTCGATCAAGGACTATGAATACACAATCAATTTCCATCCCTTGAAAAAAGTAGTAGACACTCTTTACAAAAATGATTTAAAAAATTTATTGATTTTGAGAGATAAAAATGATCCAATATTCTTTTAAATTTAATGTATAGATAAAGTAATTATAAAAGGATCACTATCCTACATGACTCAATTAAATTCTTAGGAATCTATTCATTATTGGAATAAAGTGGTCTAAAAGGGGATGTGTTGCTACAAAAGTTGGTAATCATCATTCTGTAGATTACCCTTATAGAACATATAATTATAATTTTGGTAACACTACTATGAACAACATTAAAAATAGAACTCATGAAGCATATTTTTTTTTCAGCAATCATCTTTAACTATTCATTATGAAATAACAAATATGAATATATATTTTAAAAAGCATTTGGTGGGATAAAATAATTTATGAGATTACAGAATTTTTTTTGATTCATGGTGTGTCATCAATTCAATGTTTAAGTACATATGTCTTTTGGTATGTTACAACCATATAAAATACCATTATGAAAATTAAAAAAACATAACAATTGATTTAATCATATGACTCTACAAGTCCACTGAAAAAACCACTCCATCTGGTAGGTAGTCGATCTCCATAAAATATTTGAACATCTCTTTTTTTTCTAGGGATTATTTATATATTTACCATGTCTCTATTATATATATATATATATAAAATTTTTGGTAATATTTCATGTAGTTCCACTCTCTATTTTATATGATCGTGATCTACATTTCACCATAAGGTTCATAACAATACATTACCCTGTATTGTATGAAGAAATAAAATTTTCCATTTCTCATCACCATCAAATGGTTGGTAATTTTAAGAGAATGGTATAAACTATATATGATTTATAGGAATTGTATTCAATGGTTTTACAATGATGGTGTGATCAAAATCTACTCGTAATGGAGTCCTCAAATAAAAATGGATACCATTTTATCATTCAAATGAGACCTTATAAGGTTATGAATAGGATGCAATTTCCAAATCAGACATATTGAGTTTGTTTTTGTGAGGAGGAACTACTCTGAATAGATATTTTCTAAGTGATTTTAGATAAGGTATAAATCATTCAACATCACATGAAATCTGCAAAAATTCGAAAAAATATGTTTAGATAATCAATGATGAGATCTATATTTTATTGTTATAGAGAATGTGTCGTTACCTACGTCACCAAGGAATAAATTACTAAGGCATAGGATGAAGGTAAATTTAATCCTAGAAAATGTAGCCCCTTTGAGATCCTTAATCATGTCAGAGCGGTTACCAACATAGAAACACTTCCACCAAACCAATATAATGTATATGATATGTTTTATGTGTCCATCATTATGAATCACATTATAGATCTCTCAGATTTATTTAATCTCAAGGTGGTACAAGATTAGAATGGCCATTTATAGGAGGAAAACCCAGTGATGATACTATATCATAGAGGCAATGTGGTTTGAAACAATATGACTCACCTGGACAAAGTGTTATGGAGAAACTAAAAACATGGGAAAGAATCATGGGAATCGAGAGAGGCTATATAGGGGAAGTACACTCACCCTTTCTCACCATAGTTTATAATAATTTTTTTAGGTAAGAATTATATATGGTAAAATAATGTGACATGCCAGATTTTTCTGGAAAAGCTATTTTGGATTTCCAATGTTACATAGGACAGTAAACCCGAATGAACAATGATAATTTAAAAAACAATATTATAACATAAAAGATAAATTATAGGGTATGGAAAATATTAAAAAATTATGAAATATATATATATTTTATACTCAATTAAGATATTCTAATTAGATGAACACTCATTTGTTAACAATTACATATGTTTTTCAAAAACATGTTTTCTTTAAAATTTATTTTTTATTTTTTTATAAAATATAATTATTATTTAATGGAAATCATTATAAATTTATTTTATAGAATGATAATAATTTTTCAACTCATCATTTATGTATTAAGGATTCATCAATATTTGAGTTTTTTTATAATATATATTTTTTCGGTGAATATTAAAACATAACTTTTTTTGTTAACACGATAATTTGTATTTAACAAAATAAATATTTTGAAATGAAAATTATAATTTTATTTTTACATAAAATTAATGAAAGTAATTTTTTATAAATTTAATTTAGTTAATCAAATTTAAATCATCTTTATTTTTGATATTAACATATGTTTATTTGGATTCGAAAAAAATTGAAATCAAACTTAAAGTGAATAATGGTTTTAAATATCTAGAAATTTAAATAAAACAAAATTAGATATAATAAAAATATAATTTATAAACAATATTTCTAAACAAATAAATTTAAATTAAATATCTTATATTTTTAATCCCTATAGGTTTAATAATATCTTATTATGCTTGAAAATATCATTTCATGGAAAAACAGTTTCTTTGACAGGTCTATAGGTTGGTTTTAAAAATTAATCCCCCCACATTGGTTAATTTACATAAATAAAATATATTATTTATTTTGAATAATAATAAAATTTAATGTATTATATGATCCACTTAAATTTTTATCATAATTATTTTAAAAAAAAATGAAGTAGTAACAGTGATGAGAAATAAAAATGGAAAATAGTTAGAAACTATTACGGTAAATTAAATAAAATTTTTAAAACATTATATTTTTAATGGTAGAAATTTTTATCTGAATTAACTCCCCCATAATCTTTTATTTTCACTTTATGAAACATTTCAGCAACATGACATCCTCTTATGGAATAGTTCGTGGTATTTATATGAAATCCAATCCACATCCTTTAAATTTGGCACCCATTATCCTCTATTTTGCATACCTCTCAGGAAATGGTTCTACAATAAACTATACCCATATCTCTACAAAACACACATAGAAAGATTAATTATCCTCATCTCAACCATGATTTCCAACATTATGGTCTTTAGTATGAGATTCAAAGGAGGTTATTCTAACTGAATGCAGTAATATTTTCTGAACCCTTTTTAACATAATTGTTTAAAAATATAATTTTTAAAAAAAATATATAAAATAATAAAAATATATTATCCTATACAGGAAGTTGTTATTTCATTTTTGGAATAATTTTTTTTCATTTCTTATTCCATTTAATTGGAAACAAACCATCAGTTGTGTGTGTGATAGATTATCACCTCACAACATGATGTAATCTATGTTCCCTCATCGCATATAAATGTTTTTCATAATGAAGAATTTAATGTAAATTTATTATAATTAATTAATAATTAAAAATTATTTATTATTACATATATTTTATCCTTTCTTATATTAATATCCATTGAAAATGATAAATCTGTTATTGTGTATGATGCACTACTGCCTCGCAAAGCAATGTACTTTGATTATTTTATCACATCATCACATAAATGGTGTAAGTGGGTTAATTTGATGAGATAATAATATATTAGTCCCATATTTTTCATTATGGAAATATAAAATATCACATATTGTCATTAAATAATGAATTTTAAAAAATGGAAATGTTAGTAATGCATATGTACGACACATCATCTCCATTATCGAAACGTAGTATATTTTTCAAAAAAATTGTATATTTTGGTTTAAAATTTATAACTAACGTCAAAAATTTTAGTTTTGTAATTAATATTATACTTTATATAATTAATTTGTAATCCATTTGATATTAGAAAACATACCAATGTGATTTTGGACATTTGAACAATACATCATCAATAACTAAAACATTAACCAAAATGATAACATAATTTAATATGACATAGTAATGAATAAAAAATAGGAATAATAATAATGAGAAGGGTTCATAAGAATGTAACTAATTATAATCATTTCACTATTCATTAGGATTAATACAGAAACCTTAAATCATGATCATGGTAACAAATCTATCTAAATTTCACTTTTCTTTGGGTTATGTCTTATATCTCTAATCCTCGAAAAATATTATTTAATGACAAAAAATGGTGATATATTCTATATATATATGAATTTAAAATATATTCCTACTTCATTTTACTTTTAATTAATGTGGTCATTCATGAATTATGACCATTTATTAAAAGATTTCATCGTGAAATACTTTTTAATTATGTTACAAGACATGATTATAGAACTCATTTCATTCCATGGGTAATTCATATGTTTATGAATTATAATTGAATTCCATTTGTGAAATAAAAAACTATTTTCATTAAATTAATATTATTGGTAGGATAATAATTATATATCACTCCATTTATTTTGGTAATGGTTTATTATCAGAAAGCTTCATGTATGGGATTACTATGTGAATCTCATTCACTATATAAATATATGTGCGTGTGATTTTTTCTTAATGGTTCTGATTGACATACGTATATTTCAGGCATTATGTTTATTCAAAATTCAAATTTTCTATGATCATGTAATGAAATTTAAATTTTATAATCCTCTCATGGAATCCAGAAGTTCCATATTTTTTAGAATAAAAATTTATAGCTTAGACTAGGATGTTATGTTTCCTTATCATGTTATTACCTAAATGACATGTTTAACTAAACCAATACTTTCAATTATTCGTCTGTTTATTATTTGTACATTAAGGATCCGAAACTGATTTTGATTCTTACTTTGGAGATAAAATATGCATGAAAATTTTAAATTTCCAATAATGAATAATTAACCAAGTCCTTCAAAGAATATATTTCATTAAGTTACCTTGTATTAATGGACATCAATGTTTACGAATTATTTTATAATATGTGTAATATGTTTTTGATTACTATAACATTAGAAAACAAAAATTTATTTTTTACCCCCCCCCAATTACGGTTATAAATCACCAATTTTAACCTAACATAGACACAATGATTCCCTTATACAGTACCATTATTGAAATTGGTACCATTACACATTAAACATATGTAAGAATTATAAAAGATATTTATCCCTTACATAGTTTTTGTGATTTCCCATTAAATGTTAATGAATTCCCATATATATTATATATAATCAGGTTGTTACCCTTTTGAATCACAAATATTTAAGTAGTTACCCTTAGAAAAACACATTATTTCCCTTGTAGAACCTTCATAAACACAACTATAAAGATACACAACTATATTGTTGTGATATGAGGCAACATGGATGGTATTTTTACCAATGGTTTGATTAATAGTAGGGGTTTAAGGCCTTGGTCAGTTATTTGATTCCATTATTCCTTTTATTCATTCTTCCCTCGTAAAACCAAATGGTTCCCCCATTTATAAATGGGAACAGACCAAATTTACAATGAAATACACTAACATGTGTATTCATGAGTGGTGTCACTACGGAACTCACTTCAGTCAAGTGGATGGGAGGTAGGCATATCATACCATTTTGGGGGGATTGATCCTACATTGGGACTCTATTATATATTTATGATATGTCATGAATCCCTTATTAATCATAATATAGGACTAGTTACAATAAAAATTACTATAGTATATGTCTCTATCTTTTGTATAGAAAATGGGGTCTCATCTATGAATTCATATATATTTATATGAGGTTCTCTATCCATTTCGATTAATGGATGAATACCCAAGAGTAGAATATATATAACCAAGTGATTTAGAATTTTCCCCCACCCAACTATGTTATTAATATATTGATGAAAAGATTGATCCATTATGATAAATCTTACTTAAGATAGCAATTTGTTAAATAAAATACCACACATTTTGTTTTCCCCAAGCAGTTTAATGTTATATTAAATGTACATATATCAGTTATTTGAGGCAATGAGTATTAAAGGTCACTTCCTTGGGATAAATACTTTGTATTCTTATGATATTGATAATAAGAGTTCTTTAGTTATTCACTTTATATTGAAAATTGACGTGTGAGGTAAATTGTTCTTCCCATAGGAATTATTGGGTCACAATGTTTTATGTGCCAAATATTTTAGAAATATTTCAACAAAGTGGGTTCTTATTTGATCTTCTCCGCTAACAATGTGTCCTATATATAATTTTTATGGTGAGAATCAGGGTTCCCATTGATTACATCATTGATGATTACACACTGAGGCATGCCTCATCAAATTAGATATATATAGTTAATATTATATGATTATTTCAACTCACTAGGCCAATGTATATTGTGGTTGTTTGTGGTAAACAAGGGATGTAAAGTGTTCAATTTAATTTCTTATTGTTATAGGACTTACATTTTGATACTACAATTATAATTTTTATAAAATATGTCAATACATATGGAGTTCTCCCATGTATCATGGTTATAGAAAGAATCAAATTATTCATAGTTCAATTATTTAATGTTTATCATCGAGAGTGATCTTTATAAGGGCTTCCAAGAAATCCTTAATAGATGAAATTAGTGTTATCATGTTTCACATTATCAGGGATTACACAGTGTGGATTCTATTATTATTGGTTAATACACACGATGTATAGACATAGTAATCATGTAATGTGAGGCCTTACTTGACAGAGCCTACTTGCATTCCATTAATGTGTTGGTTGTCCACATGAAATGAATTGAGTTCTTACTAGATATGGAGGAGAGTATCTTACTACGAAACCTGAATATTATTATGTGATATATTTTAATTGTACATGAATATTCACATTACCTGGGTGTAACTTTTGAGGTTTTCACAGGATAAATGAATGATTCTCCAGATGATATTATGTGTCCCACATGTATTATCCTAGAAGACATACCTTGACCTAGAAATATTATTTATAGGGGGTCACAAGAACCAGTTTACTTTCCCATGGATAATCGCATGAGATGGATAGAACACCTAAAGGGTGTCACATGAGTTAGTGAGACAAGTACCTAACGGTTTCACATGTCTTCGATGTAATTTCTTGGGGAGCACCGTGAGACCTGGTTGCCTTTCCCAAAGGGAATCATAAGATCCGGTCAACATTAGAATATTTCATTATATTAGTAAGGAATCATGTCTAAAAACGTCATTTAACATAAAATGTGGACCCCAGGGGTTTCATGAGAGTGCGGTGACCTGGCGGGGGGGGACATATGACATGATTTGTCATGACTGGACAACTTCCCAAAATCCAAGTAGTATTCCCAAGATGTGTCACAAGACCTAGTTTACGTACCCATGCAATTTTCATATATTCTAGATGATTTCCATAAAGAAACTGAGGATTACCAAACATGTATTTGTTTTAATAATATCTCATTTAATATTTTTTATAGCCCTTTATATTGTGAATGTATTAGAGTTACATAGTTTTAGTTTTTTATGTCTCGTGAGATCTATAAAATATGGGATGTGTTCTTTACATCTCCCTCCAATAGCCCATCATGTGATATATGAGTGATCAATTGAAGTACATCATGAATGGTGCATGGTGGATTTCTATAATTTTTAGTATATTAAATAACATAAGGCATTTCGTAGATGAGATCAGGAACTCTATGAAACCTACTCTTGTGATGGTAAAATATTGAAGAGTTCATCCTCTTGATTATGATAGATAGTCATGATTTTTTAGGCTATAGTGGGGGATTTATAGGCCTCATATCCCAACTTTCTCTATTTTATTCAATGTATTTAGGGTAGGATTCAATAATGGATTGAAATATGGGATTTGAAACCATGCTTTTTCAGAAGTCTCTTTCGTGGATCCTCCTTTGGGCATCATTCGATTTTCACTCACCATGAGTCCCACAGATAAAATTTTACTTTATTGTTTATTTCCTATTAAATGGAAGTAGTTTAATCATGTGGTAATGTTTAGTGACTTTATTTTTTTCATATTACATGGCCTTGGGACTTATCATGATTATGGAGCCTATTTAATGGTGTTCATGTGATATCAATTGACTTTTTTGGGAATCATTCGAGAGACCTGTAGGGCTTCTACCGTGGCCCCTTGAGATTAGAGTTCCATTTTATATATCTAAACGTATTATAAAATTACTAAAATGAATTAAATTGAACATATATAGGTATTATGTATCTATTTTTACCTAAAATAAATTTAAATAAAATAAATAATTATTTAAATAAAAATTCGGTTTTAACCAATAACGTACTTTTTTTCACTATTCATTAAAAATTGAATGTTTTCAGAAAAATACCCAAAAGTCCCCCTAAAATAATTTTTATATTCCGAATCTAAAGATGAAGACCATTTTTAAAATTAAAATTTCTAAAATTTCCAAAAGTGGATATTACTATTCACAACGACTAGTTTCATTTGTCGTGGCATGTTTAAACTCCAAGTTGCATACAATGCAAGAAACTGCATTATTCAAAGGGAAACATACTATGGAATCATAGGGTGTTACCACCTTCTATTTTATAAATTAAATTACTTTTTATTATTGTCTTTTGTCTCAAACCATATATTACTTTAGATTATGGTGTTTTATCATAGACACACTATAAATTATGTTTAATGTATTTTAGTTTGAACATTTAATTGCTTTTATTATTATCTTATCTCAGAGACGATATCGATTCCATGGAATAAGTTTTTGGCCTCCCATGAATTACACACACAGAAACTGAGGTGATCGGTTATATTGTGGTGTTTAAAAAACACATGCGTAATGGAGTTCTTCTCTTTTAAGGATGAGATGAAATTAACTAGTGGATTATATCACCTTTGCATCGATAAAATGGCTACAAAAGCTTATCTCCAGTCTCTTCTATGGGTAATGAATTATGTATAGATGTAATATGACTTTAATGATAAATAAATGGTCTATTAGGTGTACATAAGTAGAAGAAATATTAGTAATGTAATTCATAACCAAACAGTATGATCCTATGAAAATGTGATAGAGTAGTCATATAGGGGATTACCTACAATAACCAAAGGTTCTAGGTTCCATAGTAGAATTGATGGAGGTCCTAATGATTGAAGTTACTATATAGAATGGATGAGATTCCATTAGTTTCTATTTCAAAAACCATATGAATATATTGAATGTCTTTGTATATCTGATCTACTCATCTTTCAGAGGGTCATGAAATATTTTTGAAGACTCAATCATCTGTAGGATAAAGTTGGGTATTGAAAGAAAGCTATCTAGGAAGGGTTCAGTAATCATAGGGTAGATCACATATTAATTTTGAATATTTATATATATGTCGTTTGGTTTAAAATAATGTGTTTTCGACCATCAATAGCTTTAGTGTGAAAGGACACATTCCTTGTTTGAGAAAGGGACACAAAGTGGAAACATAACAATGTGAATGTTGAAACTTTTATGTTAGTTATCACATATGATGAATGTGTGTCATGGTCCAAATTTCTTGTTTCAATAGGATGATATGGTACATTCATAATAGGATTAGTTAAAAAAAATGCAACGGTGTTTATTTTTATTTTGATGTTTATAGGGATAACAATGATTTTAATGTCAATTTCGAAGAGTGAAACATCAATTTATTACCATATGAGAATATGAAGGAGTCATAAGCATATATTCATAGTTAGTTAAAGGGACCCTAGAAGCCTGATATATTTTACTTGGGCCATGAATTGCTTATAGTGATCTGATGCTCCCAAAACAGTAAGTTTAATTTTTGAAAAGTGATATATTGATTGTAGGATCGAACACCATATTGGGTTTTTTCACCACCTCGTGAACATATTCTCATGGCCTGCAGACAAGACAAATCATTACACTATATGATTAATAGGAAAGGTGTTAAAATGTGCATAGCATGACTTTTAATAGGGTTATAGAGTAGACACTATGAACATTATAACATATTTATTTGCACATTTATTTTTTCCTAAAATCACAAGGTGAATAGTTTTGCCTCTGAAAACATAAATACAACCAAAGCATCCCAATGTGGGTTGTCAACATAACCTTTTATTATGTATCTTTTTCTAGATTTTTAAGGACATGTTATGTAGACCATCATAAGATTGAGTTTAAGGTCATATATCATTGAACATAGTGTGGGTAGTTTAATGTAGGGACACACATTGACCTAATATGGGGATGTAACAAAAGAGAATAATTAGGATACTATGGATCAAGAGTACTCCAAAATACTTTTATGTATGAAAGGTAAGTGTTGAAAATCCTGGATTGTGGTTCCCAAGTCCTGAATAATTATATGGGGAATTCATATGTGTAGTGTTTAATATCATACTAAGATCCATATTTATTTCTCAGGGACATTAGGCTCATAGGTATTTGAAATCCCTTCATATTGGGCCAGGATGGTGCTGGTTGGTGGGTCATAATCACTTCTTCATCAATATAATGACCAAATTTAGACATCTATTTTATTTTTGAAGGGATATGAAAGCCTTTAAGAATCCCAAGGTACTCATGAAATTATGTGAGGTTCTGGGAACATAGTGATTTTAAAAGATAGTGGATGCACTAATACGTTAGATTACTAGGCTATTTCTACAATGTTTCCCTGATAAGGGAGGAGAAATTCGTGATAACCTATAATGTTTATCATCATGTGGTGGGGAAATTTTCCATGAAATTTATCATAATGAAGGAATAAAAATTTCCATGTAGTTTAATTTCATTTGGTAAGGACTTAATAGGTATATAGATTTAATTTCAATAAACCAAGACATTTTCCTTGTAGTTTAATGTCAGGTGGTAAGAACATACTTTCAAAATTATTATCACCATTCACTGTGAACATAAAACAATGATGTTTAATTTCATATACTAAGGATGTGGTAGTAGACATGAAAAATTTATGTATGATATATCATGTTTCCAAGAAATCCATACAATGATCAAGCTCTTTAAAAAAACATCGGTGAATTCATTTCAGAATAGTTGGTGTGCATTTCACATTAGTTATTGTAGCTCAGTCCAGTATTATAGATTCAGAAGTCACAAAATTTCTCTTAAATATTTTAATCAAACCATATGTAGTTTTTAATGATGTTCCTTGCACATTATCTAGAACATAACCAAAGAAATGGATATTTTATCATACTTATCTCATATTATTGGACTCGGGTTTAGAATTTTGGATGTCAGTATATACCCAGTGAAGAAAGGAATCATGTTGCATATTGTTCATAAATAAGAAAATATATCTTTTATGGTTTGGCCTATATGGAGATTTGGGTAATGATTCTATTGAATATTCGTGTTGGGACACTGGTTTGAAATTGAGGCATCACTACATATCCCATGTTTAAAGAAATCAATATAAACATAATAATTGAGTGATGGTTCCATTTTATATATTTCAGTAAGGATATTGATCATACCATTTATCGTATTGTGGTGATTGACTCATTGTTTGTATTTTACGGCCATTCATTCAGGATTGTGTTAGATATATGTTGTACTTATATGACTAATTCCTATAGGAAGCCCTTATTAGAAGGAGAAATCACCTGTGAACTATTCTTGGTGTGAGAAAAATTGAATATAATTGTTTTCTCTTAGAATATAAAGGCATTTGAGTCTACAACATATGTATTTTAAATCATTTAGTAGATGGAACACAATATTGGATAGATGAATCCATACATATCCACTGGTGATGGGAATCATGCAATAGGTAGTTTTAGAAGATCCGGAATTTTAATGCCAAACAGTAAGGATATTGGTCATGATGTTTGACGTCTTGTAGTTGGGAAGTAGATGTAGAGTGTAACTTCATGGGGTCAGGACAAGGGATACCATGTGGTTTAATGAAATTCTATTAAAAACCGGACATGTGCATTTTATCATGTTTCTTATAGGATGAATAAAGAGACATACAATGATGTGTATTTCTATCTGATGATAAAAATGAAAATTATTTCTTGAGAAATATCATGTTTGTTGGGGTGTAACACACTCCCCATTTATTGTGTCAAATGTTTCATCTCCATTATGGCATACATTATGTTTGACATAAGGACTTTCCAAATTGGGGTCTAGCTTCAGAGAATTCTTCCCTGGTATCATTGGGGTTCTTAGGGATAATAGAAGGTATCCATGAGGGAATAAAAAGGTGTGACATTTCTTATTAATGGATAATTTTAGAAAATTATAATAGGAATATATTTTGTGGAATTTATGCAACATGCCCTTATTGATATGCTCCAATTTGTCTAGTCTATTTGTTGATTTATCATCAACTGAGAGATTTCCCATAATGGTAATTCAGAGTGACAAGATTTGTGCTACTATAACATACATAGTCTCATACATAGATCGTATGAAAATTACTATGTGGGAGTATAGGTGGTTGTAAGGTAATCTTATAATGCAAAGATAATATTTTATTACCAATACAATTTATAATTTTCACCATCATTTTTAGTTTATTCGGTTAAGTCTTATTGAATGATTTTATATATACACTTTCTATTGTGTGCTGGTAAGATGCGTGATTAGACATGTTATTTTAATTAGTGTACAATATATTCAACAATATAGAATAGATTTTGGTTAGATTTTCCATCAATATTTTATGAGGGAACCTGAACATGGTTATGACATGAGACATCATAATGTTGAAGAAATTCTTCATCCTGAACTCCTTGATGGGTATTGTCTCATCCCTTTCAGAATAGAAGATGATAGTAGAAGGATGTACCTAGCCATATTACCTATGGTTGGGGGATATTTTCCCACAACATCCATTCACAAAATGCTAAATGACCATGAATATTTAGTTGTATGTATCAATTTTCTAGGTAGATGAATGAAGTTTTCTTGTATTTGGAATGAATGAAATTTCATTTTGAATTCTACATTGTCAAATATAATGGTTTTATAGTAATATTACATCATCTAAATTTATTAGGAGATCCTAATCCCAGATTTATGGGACTAGTAAGAGCCTTCAAGGAATACTTATACGATGGAAAAAACTATATCCTTCTATTATGCAGACGATGATGATTCCTTTAGATCCTTGTTTGTAGAGTTTGTTCTACTCATTCAGATAATCATGTTGAGTAAAGACCACATAACGATGTCAAATTTCTTCCCTTTTGACTCATTCTTTTCGTATAATCCCATTTGGAGATAATTTCTAATGATATACGTTCATCTAGGGCTGATCATTAGTTCATCAAGATATAGAGTGGGTTTGAATTGATTTATTTGTTCCATATCGCATAGACTGATATATGAGAACATTATTCAATGGGTGATATGTGAGAATTCTTCCTTATAATAAGTGACATCCAGGACCATGGATACAGTATCCTGTATGATGACATGATCTTTCTCTAATCAGGGAACATGATACAATGTTGGATCAAAAGTGTTATCTACCACGTGTCCCCTAACATAATGAATGACAGATTCCAGTTATTGATTATTGATGAAATATACTCCATTGAACTACCTTATCACCCAGGATGGATCCCCTTTGATATTCAGGTTTGATATGTGATGATTTATGGATAATTTCGATCCAAAAATGAGGTATTGGTATTTTATCTTGTTATTTATACAACCTTCTGATAGTGAGAAATATTAGTTCAGAACATCATAGTCTTTAGATAAAATACCAAACCTAAGCCAACCCAACTGGGCTTTCGTTTTTTGATCAATGTATTTGTAGAGACAATGAGAGTTGTATCACATCACATGTCCTAGCTTCGTGTAGTTTCATAGGTGTAGGTGACCTCTTCTTCGAGAAACTTCGTGTATTATAATTTATTTTCCAAGGAAGGATGTTTTTTGGAAAAAATTATCCAGGGATTTCCCTTTCTTTGACTTTAGTGATACTAATTTTTTTTGTATATCTATATAATACATACGGATCTAGCAAAGGACCCAGTCAATTTATGGTGAACAATGATATAACTACGTGTATAAATATGAGATATAAGATGGGAATTATGGTGATGAAGATAATTACTCATATTTGGCACTACAAATATTTGAGTAATGCTATTCTGATCAACATTATAAAATCTTTTCATAGTTCAACGCCCAGATATATTCTGAAATATTTTTTTTTAAACATTTCATCTAATCAATATTTTCCATTTCACACAACTCATAATATATAGTTTCTTTTTCTACCACACTACATTTGGCATGTGTTATAAACAAAACCATGATAAAATTATTCTATTACAAAGACATAGATTAACCTGTGATGTATGAAACACTATGCTCGCTCAGAGATACACATAATGTCGAGTTCTTTTGATAGCATTAAATACACTAAAGACAATATTTTATCAAACAATTTTATATTATTAATATATTATAATATAATATAAATATATATAACCATGATTTTAAAATAGTGGTTATAAATTATATTGACATACAAAGGAAAATATAATGTCCTTATATTAATTCATTTATTATCAATTAATTAGAAATGAAAATTCTTACCCATGGAATATAAATGAAATAGTTATATTTTTAGCGGTTTTTTAATAAAAAAATTAACTACAATTACTGAGTTTAATTGATGTAATATATATGATATATATTATATCATATATTTATTATATTAATCTAATATATTTTACAATCCTTTGTTAAGAATAAAACTAGTTTTAGGTAAATTAACATATATTTTTCAAAATGGTAATTTTAACCCTTTTTATATTGAAGAAATTTTAAAAAAAAATTATTACACTTTTGGATATTTTTATTTTAAAAGACACTATTAGTTTTAATTTGTATATAAAAACTTTTAAAAATTTAATTTTTAGTATTTTTATGATTTGTTTCATGTTTAGATGAGAATTGAAAAAAATGAATTTTAATTGTAAACACAATTTTGGTCAAAAGTAATTTATAGTGTTTAATTGTTTATTTTATTGATTATAAAGTATCATTATAAATATTTAATCAATTAATCCAATTTTTGTTTGGTAAATTGATTTCAAATTTAATTTGGATATAAAAAAATGTCAATATTATAGACTTTTTTATATTAAAACCCGATTTTCTCATTCTGTGAAAGGGATTAATTTTAAATTATTTTTAACAAAGTATGTTTTTTAAATTATGAAATATTGATTCAATATTTTCAATATGATATTCCCAATATATTAAATTATCCCCTTTTATTTTTGTACAATATGAATATTTACTTTTGTAATTATTAATTTCATGATTAATGGTAAACTGAGCAATTACGGGTAAAAATGATATAATAAAAATTAAAAAATTACCATAACACATTACCAATAGATATTTAATGAAGATAATTCTAAACCTAACATATAATTATAGAAAATTTATAATTAAACCAATTACTTTCCTTGAAATTGATTAAATTTTTATTAAACATAAACGGTGTTAAAATTGGCATAATCGTATTTTTAATAAGTATAATATTTTTATTAATGGGATAAAATGAAGACATTATTGAATATATATATGTGTGTGTGTGTGTGTTGTAAAGAAATATAATTTTTCATAAAAATCAAATAATTTTATTTTTAGTGTTTATTGAACAAATAATTATCATAAATAATTTCTAAATGATTATGCACTAATTACTGAATAAATTAAACTACCAATTAAATGATGTTATAAATATTTAACGACATATATTTTGATTAAAAAATTGTTAAAAATTGACATTATGAGTGAATATTACATTTTATTGTTGTTTCTTGTGAATCAATTCTATGATATCTTTTTCTATATATTTTCATATTGTCAATATATCGAATAGTTTAAAAAACACTTATGATAATTTATGAAAATATTAATTGATTTAAATATTAAAAAAAATATAAAATTTTTGTATAAGGAAAAGTGGATGGTATATTGTCAAAAGTATTTTAAATTGGTGATTTACGATCCAATTTAATCTCAATATGTAAAAATGAAATCCTTTAAATATTAAAAATATTGTTACCATAGTTAAAATTATAATAGGATAATAAAGGGTAAAAACGATAAGATTTATAAATATAAGTAATATTGTATAATAATTTTTGGCATATGATAGAAAAAAATTATATCATGTTTTATTATAATATATTACCTTTTGGAAGAAATTATATTGTGTTTTCATTTATTATAAATTATTATTTTTGAGATGTTCTAAAACTGCCCTCAATAATATTATAAATGATTACATATCATTATATATTATTATAACCTCTAAATCAATTTTTATCTGAAAATAATATACCCTTGTGTCCTCCCAAAATCCTTCAATTAATCCTATATTCCTTTCATTGATAATAAATTCTTCCAATTAAGTCATTTTTTAAAAATAAAAAGGAGATACCCAAGGCAAAGGTTACATTCTTCGGTGAATTTATATTTCCTATTTCATCTCGGAACCCCAAAAATTGAGTTTCCATTTTCTGATTATCTAGAAAAATAAGTATATAAAATATATATAGATGTTCTTACATTAGGTTTTGGACTTACACTTTGACTCACTTTTATATAATGGGTAAAAAACTTACCATTGGTATTTACAGTGGACTACCACCTAACGAAATGATTATTGTTTTTTTTTTCCTTTATTGCCTGTCACAGTTAATATTATGATGGTCACATTATTTTTTATGAAATAAATGATATTTTTATCAATATTATACTTATGTTATCATAATATCATATATTCATTTTTCCCTAATCATTTGGAAAATGGTAATGTTGCTGGTGTGTATGTATGGCTTACCATCTCTACGATGTGATGCCAATTATTTACCATATATGTTTCAAATGGGTGGTAATAAGGAATTGTTTTTTGAATAATTGTGATTTATATAAAATTATAATTATTCTGTAAGTATAATCTTTTATATATTTCTCTTTCATTTAATATGAATATAAAAATAATTACTTTTCAGGCATACATACGTCCTACCATGTCCTTGAACGGTGTATTTCAATTTTTAATTATATATTTTATAGATAACTATAAATATAGGTATAATGAATATATATGATATATAAATATAATTTATATAATTTTTTATCTAATTAAATAATGATATATATTTGAGAACTATGAATAACATGTCAAAACCTGTATGAGAACTGAAGTGTTTATTAACCAAAAAATAACATAACATTGAACTATTAAAAAGAGGTTATTATAAAGCCTTATGTAAGTCATATATGGTATTATATATGTGAATATGGTTCATTATATGTTTTTAAAATTAATTTACATTAATTATTCAAAAGGGTTTTATGAGTACAATGAGAGTCAATACATAATTTATAGGAATTTCATTTCAATTTTTCTTTTTTGTGATATATCTCAATTCAAAAATATATTCTTTTTTTGTGGGGTATATACTATTATATGAAATTTTATATTATTAATTTATTTTATTTAATGAAATTAAATACCTTTTTTTTACTCTTTTATGGGGTCTCCGATTATATATTTAGTCATTTGTAAGAGACTTCTGAATCGATTTTATTCAACATGAGATACAAGCCCTGTTCACCACATATTTCATTTATGTTGTGTATGTAATACACAAGAAGGTATTATGTTATTATTTTCAACATGATTAAGGGTATTTACATATCCATTTTATGATATCTCTTTCCAAGATATTACAATTCAATATTTTCTAAATCAGTGATAAAAAATTGTCTCTATTTTAATTCTTTGATTCGCAAGTTATATTATGACACTCTATTATTTTATGAGGTTTTTATACTTACCTTTTATATGTTAAAACATAAATACAATTATTTTCAAGATAGTAAAATTTTCATGTATTGTTAATCTCTCTTCATTCAGAAATATTTGTTCCTTTAAAATTATTTCTTTCGAAAACATTAATGGTTATTAATTGAAATTTAATCCAATTTAATGGAAATAGAATTTCAAATATGAATTAAATTTCTTACATATATTACTTATATATTTTAAAGGATATATTTAATGAAAATTATTGATAATTGTTTTATCATATAAATATTATTCCTCCAGGTGTAAATTATATTTTATTCAAGAATTTTATTAAAATGATATTTCAAAACAATTTTTCGTATATGAGAACATAATTTGATGTTGTTTATTCTTTACTAGAGATATTTTTATATGATTAAATTCATATTATTTAACTAAATAGTAAATTTTTATGAACAAATTTTATTTATTTAATGCATTTTACTTCTATTATTTAGGGTTTTGATGATATTTTTATAAACAAAAAGTTCATTTTATGGGTTCTGATATGATGAATGAGCTATGTTCATATAGAAAACATATGATATTATTTTATTATGTGATGGGTGGGATATATTTCTCCTTATAATTAATTGGTAATTGACTAATTACTCATGAGGTATAAATGTTATAAATGGACCTGATTTCATGTTCCCAATACTATGCATAGACATGTATTTAATGTCGATATGTTTGTGAGGGGACATGGTTTTCATGTCCATGTGTTTATGAATGGTCCTAATTAGACGTCTGTAATTAAATGAAGGAACCAATTTCGATTTAGAAATGTTCAAAATATTAGAATAAAATAAGTATTCCATGATTTCATGTCATGTGTTAATATTATTATCACGTGGATTATGTTATTTTATTTCATTATTATTCATTTCTAACAAACTGCCTATATTAATTCCACAATTCATGTTTTTTATCTTTTATATTCATTGTATTGTCATCTGTTGGGATCATCAAACTCCAAAACCATTATTCCCTTGTTTATGATTATATATTATTTCTTTACCCTTACTAGGAATTTTTGCTAAACCATTTCTTTTGGTTCATTTCTGTAAGATATAAGTAATGGTTTTATGTAGAAGTAATAAAGAAAATTATATCATTGGGAAACATTAAATATTATCTACTAGACTAGATGTTTGTGTTCCATGATTCAAAATCCAATAAAATTTTATGTTATTTGAGAGTATTGTTTTATAATATATGGAATTTTATTATAAAAATTAATGTAATATCCATGTATGATAAGTGTGGGAAGTTATAGTTGGTATTAGAGTGAGGGTTTAGTGAAACTTTGGAATCAATAATGTAAAAAATATAATGACATCACAATGGATATTTGACATGATATGTAATCGTATGTATACATGTGTAATCCTATTTTTTCAGAGATTTGAAATTATGTGTCCTGGTTTAGGAATGCTACAAATAATGTTTCAAGATTAGGTGTTTTTCTACTATGGTATGTGTATTTCAGAATTCTCATTCCAATATTTTTCATTACCCGAAACTAGATGGAATGTTGTTATCATTGAATGTTTCAGATGTGGAAAGTCTACGAATTATGAAAGTAGATTTACTATGTGTAAATAACATGAATAGAAGATGGATGGTGGTAAAATTATTTTTTATAATTCAGAGAATAAATAAACACAAAAATTCATGTTAAATGAATTGGATGTTCAAATGGTATACCTTACATAAATAATAATAATCATGATTATCTTAAGGATGAGTAACCTAATGACATGATTCATATTTCAAATTATATGAATATTAGGATGATAAATCATATGTAATTGTTTAAGAATAATGTTTGATGATGGATGTGTATATGTTTTGGATTCAAGTATTATGTTATACCAATCATGGAATATGTAAGTAATTCATGTATATGATTATCTTTAAGGATTGAATATGATATGTTGTATGTGTTTGATTTCATTGAAATTTAATTTAATATAGTTGGGATATTCATGGTATATATGAGATTAATGAAAGTAAAATACTTATTGTGTTTATAATTTTGAGATAATAATGTATGGATATTGATAATTACGATATGGGAAATAAAATTCGATTCAACCAATAACAATGGAACTGATTATGAATTAATTCATATTTTTAATGAATATTTATATTAATTACCCAGTTTTAATAGAATGCAATATAATTTTATTCACATGATTGGTATGTGACAAACAAGAGAATCATTAATATATAAATTTGACAAATAATAAGATTATTTTTAGAAATTTTGTGGCATTTTTCAATAGTTTTGGAATTTCATCATTCAAAAGGGTTATATGTTTATCCATTTATGGAATGGTTGATGTTAGACATCATATGATGTTTTATAGATTAATGTATTATCTTGAAATTTTCGTATTTCCACATATTTGACAACCTATTCTATATTTTATTATGTGACATATTATCATATTTATAGATCACATTAACTAATAACTCTTTAGGAATTAAAAATTCAACATCATTTCTAGAAATAATTGATGAAGTGAAATTTTATAAAGGAAAAAAACATTATGTTTTCCGAATATCATTTATTTATATAATCTCATGAAGATTATTCAACATTTTGTAAATGTTTGTTGAAATCAAATTTTGTCATGTTATAATCATTTTTTATGATATGAGTATACCATTTAAATCCTCTATTGTTTAAGGTTTTGGTATTTCTAACATTATTATGATCATGTTCTCTATAAATATTCAATACAACATGACAGTTTGAATTATTATAAATGTTAATATTTTCTCATTCAACCTGCATTCTCTTTTTGGGAAATCCAGCTATATGTTAATCTAATTAACCATCTAGTTTTCAACATTCTATTTTTGAATGTATGTTTGGGAATTCATTTTTAGGATGTGTTTTTCTATTAATGGACCTTTAGTGAATTAAATCATTAATAAACTAATGAATGATGTGGATGAAATTAATTTTAACAGGGTTCTAATTTAAATCATAGATTAATTTTCGAAATATTGATTTTAGAATAAATTTGAGATTTTTGATATTTTTCATTACACACAATACTGAATATATGTTTTATTGTATAATAAAATCTATTTTTGACATATGTAATATTATTCACAAAGATGATATTGTGAAATAGAAAATTCAAATATTATCTTGTTGTATAATGATCACTATATATGTCTTGTGTTACAAATAACATTGAGTTCTTAGGATAGATTGCATTATACATTGTACCACGTTTTACTGAACAATGTTATATTGTTAAATAATAATAATGTAATATAATAATATATATCCAATTCATTAAATTATAATTTCTTAAAATTATAATATCTCTTATGAAATTAGTTTTTTTATAACTTGAATGCATTGGTTACCAAATAATTAGAAATGAAAATATATAACTATTTATTATAAAGGAAATAGCTTATTTATCCATTTAATCTAAATAAATTAAATAAAATATAAATTTTGAATGATGTTAACGAAATATATATGTTATTTACAGAAGTATGTTTTTATTTTTATCTAATAAATTTTAGAGGCATAAGATAAGAACAAACCCATTTGTATTCTTAAAACCCTATACTTTTCAAAATGGTGTTTCTTCTGCCTTTTAATGGATATCCTATTTTAAATCTATTTCTTACTCATTTATAATTTTATTATGAGAAAATAATCTTCTATTTTGAAATATATATATTAAAATATATATTGGAAGATTTAGGTTATTTTTCTGAAAATATAATATTCTTACTCATACTGAAAAATACCGAATGTTAATTGAAATAAAATTTATCGTCAAAGTAATATATAGTGAATACTTATATATTTTATTTGTTTTAAATTATAATTAGTTAAAAAAAATTCATTTATTTAAATTTATGTAATTATAAAAAAAATTTCATTTTGAATTTGGATATAAAAACAATTCAATCTTTTGGACATTTTTTATTTAAGAAAATGTTTTCTCATTATGTCAATGTGATTAATTTAAAATTTGTTTTATTGAAGTATGATTAATGGGTTCAATATTTTGAATCACTAAGTCTAAATTTATTAAATAGGCCACTATAGATTTTTAAATTATTTGAATTTTAAATTTTGTTATATTCAACTGCATGATTAACATTAAATCAATTATTTGACTGTAGAAGCAATATAATAAAAATTTGAAAAATAAACAAACAATTTACCTAATGATATTTTATAATTATAAATATACATTTAAAAAATTATGATTTTAATTTAATTTTTTAATGTAAATGTGTACATAAAATTGATATAAATATTATTAAACTCAATGACAGTGAAAAAATGTCACACTTATTCATTAAATATGTTGAATATTTTTAATATGGGGATAGATTGTGGATATGACCATGACATGTTCCTTTCCATATCTATCGTTATCTTCTTTTTAGACTCTAGTATGGGAACTATGTCACTTGGTAGATCTCGTAGTGATATGAAATTGATTTTAAACCCTAGTGAATTCACTAAAAGGATCCAAAGTGGAAAGGGGAAATAAATTCAACCTTCTAACACTATGAATACCCCTACATTATCTATATATTTCATTGGTGGAAAAAAGAAAATCATGGATGATGTAGTTTTTTCTTTTAAATAATAATTATCTCAAGCTCAGCAGGTGAAGTAAATAATAGTTTTCTTACTCAAAATTTTTTATACCTTATTGCATGAGATATTACAAATGTATATGGGAACAAAAGAGATGGCATGGATGAACCCAAATCCAGGAAGGTTTATTTTATTTTTGTCATGGATAGAGATGAAACCAATATAGATGATTTTTATTATGAACAAATATATGAAGATGATGAAACATGGGTGTAGGTTAAAGCTTAGAGGACAGGATGTCTCCATTGTGGTCAGGGTGGACACATTTTTTATCACAGTATGAGAAGCCATTCAAAAATGAATGATGACTTTTTATGTTCCCACGGGGTTTTGTGTTTAACCGCATGAATTATCTGTTGTTTATTCCATAAAATATTCCTTAGTGATTCATCATTTAAAAAAAGTATTGTCAAAATTGACACTTAGATTGTTTTATGAAAATAATATTTTATTAAAATATTTAAAAATAATAAAAAAAGATTAAATAAGGATAAGTGGATGATATATTTTCATACATATAATAAATTCTACATTTATGGTCTACTTGAAGCTCTATATGTAAAATTTACATCCTATTAACAATAAATACAATATTACCATAGATAAAAATAAAATATGTTAACTAGGGGATAATTAAAAAGTTATGGTTCAAGAATACATAAACACCTATTTAATATATATTTTTTAATGAAAAAAATACTTATAAAATATTATCTTCAAAAAAATTACTTTTTTAGGTATTATGACTGAGTTTTAATTTATTATAAATTGATATTTTTATAGTTTCTAAAAGATCCCCTCCACTCCCCATTAAATGGAAACATCTCCTTATATTTGATCAACACCTTTAAAGACACTTTTCAAATCCAAACTCTACCAATGTCTCCAAAATACATCCATTAAATCATCCTAGAGGGATTGTTTTGTAATAAATCAAACCAAATTATTACATTTGTACAAATTAAAAGTAAATTTCGAAGGAAGAGGTAATGTTCATCAATGACTTTTTTGTTTTATTTCATCATTTCAACCAATTAATTATTACTATTTCCATATTATATAATAATAATTCAGTATTTTAATAATATTTAGTTGTTATTATGTTATGGTTTAGGCCTTTTCCTTGACACACTTCCATTTATGGGAAATGAACTTATAATTCAGTACTACGAGAGACTACAACATCGCGAAATTATTAATGACAATTTTCCCCTTTATCACATATCATGGTGGGAAGTATGATGTACACCCATATTTTTATGATATATATGATATTAATGATACTATTATACATCCTTAATGATTATGACAAATCAATATTTTTACCACCTATTCTTTTGGGAAATCATGACGCCGCTCTTGCAATCGTATGGATTACAATATCCACAATGTGATGTGATCTGTCTTTCATGTATATATCACATGGGTGAAAAAAAGATGATTTATAAGAAAATATATTAATTACATAAATTGATAATGATTTTCATTTCATGTTATATCATTTAATTTTATTTATTTTAGAATTAAAATAAAATTAATATAGTGCCCATTTTTAAGTACGACCAACCATCTCAATGAACAATCTGTTTCATTTTCTATTTATAAATTTTATCGACCACCAAAAATACATGTATTGTGAATATAAAATATATTGTTATCATTTATATTAATCTTTAGTGAATTAAATCATTTTTTAATTACGAGTACAAATTATAATAAATAAAAACATTTTAGTGAAACAAAACACTTTTTACCTGAAAAATAACATAAAAATCATTTTTAATAAAAGAGTAATATAATATCTCAAGTGTGTAAAATATGGTATTATATATATTAATATGGTTATTTATTATATTTATAATGACATTATATATATTATACATTAGTATTCCATTATTTTGTTGATTTTCAATACACATGGTAAGGGGATTTCCCCTCACATTATATTTCCTTGAGATGGATGTGGTTTTCACCAGTCACTTCAATTTGGTGGCTTATATACTGACCTATGTAATATTATATCCTTATTTTCTATTTTACAATTTTATTAAAGGATTCAATTGATTTTAACATTTTATGTGGTTCATGATTCTATTGTTACTATCATAGTAATGGATTTTTATATCACATTTGATTAATATGAAATACACGTAATGTTCACCACCTATATCATATATGTTTTTTATTTAAATCAAATGAATTAATTATTTTATTTTTATCCTTATTTTAATGTGTATTTATATATCCATTTAATGATCTATCTATAAAGGGGTTTATGATTCAAAATTCAACAAACTGGTATGTTAATTTATCCCCAATATTATGTAATTAAAAAAATGTTATGTTACACAATTATAATCTTTTATGATGTGTATATAATTCCCTTTTAGATACAATATTATTAATCTACATCTTTACATGTTATTATTTGTTTCATGAAATTTTATTCTCTTGTCGATCAAAAATCTATATTCTTTCAAAACATTGAATTATAAATTTTTTAATGGGATATTAAATGGAATTTTATCAAATTTAATGGAACAATAATATCAATGATGCTTAAAATATTTTTAAATGATTCGTTATAATTTTTCAAGATTAATTTCAATGAAATTTTATTGGTAAATGTTATGTGTTTTGAAAATAAATTTTTAAATATGAAATATTATTTTCCTACATAATTATTTTTGAATGATCATCTGATCCAAATAGTCATATATGATAAAAAAAATTTGATGTAAATTATATATTACTTGGGATATGTTTTAATGATACCATTACCGAGTCTGCGTGTCATCCGATCTGTCCGCAGATTTGTGTGGAGGTTGATGTCTCAAGATCACCGGTTAATCATTTCTAGATCACCGACAATAAGTAATTTTGTTGGTACCCAGAAGTCCTCTTCGAGTCATGGATACGGTACTGTGTGAAATGCTGTAGACTTTGTCATTATGATTTGGTTTGTCATAGCAGAGGAAAGAATTGGTTCTCCCAGGCGATGGAGGTGCGAGGAGTTCTTAGTGGTGATGCTTCTGGATCGGCTCCCACTCTTTTTATGGGTGTTCTAGCAGACCCTTTGAGTGCGCGAGGGGGTGTTTCTGAGGATAGGGATGTGGAATGTGTTAGTGCTGGCAATATTGTTGATCGGGGTAACCACATGGGGAGTCCTTTCCTTGATGTTGTACCGAATGTTGTAAACATGGAGCAGGGGGAATGGCATGATAAAGGCATCGAGGTGAATATGTGTGCATGTGTAGTGAAGGAGGTGTAGGAGCCCCTACATCCTACTGTGAAGACGGTTTTTGACCGTCTCAAACGTGATCTTCGTGCTGGAGATCTGCCTTTGATGGAGGCTGTTGTTACATCACACCAAGTGCAGTCGATCTATGACAATATGAGGAATGAAGGAGGTGTACTTGATAAGTAAAATATTACCCTAGCTGGTTGGTACTCTTATGGTAATAGATTTGCAGGGTTGGAGTAGGAGGAGTCACTCACTCTGATGGCTAATCCTCAGGATTTTGAGGGTCTTAATAATATAAAATGTGTCGCAGTGGATATCCCAATAAAGGAGTCACCTGGTGGTGTTGTCGGTGAACTTAACCCTCATTTCCTTATTGTGATTGATCTTAACAGGCTCTCTCAAACTGCAGGAGTGTCTCTAAAAACCACAGATGGTGTCTTGGGGAAGAATGATGTTGGCTGCAAGAGTTTTGTTTCTGTGAATATCACTGATAAATGGTGGAATATATCTGATAGTGATAAAGAGGATGGTGGAGGTACCTCCAGACCCCCCATATAGTGATATTGTTCAAGGTGGACGAATGAAGATGTCTAAAAGTGAAGGTGATATGATTGCACCACAAAAGAGGAGGCCAAGTAAGGAACTCTCATTCCTACTGAATCCAGTTTTGACCAGGTCATTGTCTAGGAAGGAAACAGGGGATATCGCTGCTGCTAAGAAGGGTCACATCAACAAACAACTATGTAAGGAGAAAATCTCAGTGGAGCAAATAGATCTTTGAAGGAATAATTCCAAGGTGTTGAGACAATGTGAAACAAAATCAGTGTGGGAATTAGCTACTGTAGATCATGTCTATGGATATGGTGAGGACTATGGTTACTATGATATGTAGTTGCCTTTTGTCTGGTTTGCTCTGGTTATGAATTTTTTTGACTGTACGACTGTATGACTGTACTCATTTTCTTTTTATTTTATATATGGTCAGAGGCTTACCTCTGAGTAACTTGCTATGTAATGATACCATTATTATTATTTATTTTAATGGTTTATTTTTCTGTTGTAAGGTTATATTTGAATGCCATTTCTTTTTTATGCTTTTTGTTTTGATGATATGCCTATGAATATAGTTTATTTTAAGGGGTTTTGATATGATGAATCATTTATTTTATTATGGAACACATATATATGGATTTCATTATTTGATTTGCGAGATAAATATATCCCTCTAACGCATTGGGTAAATATGTATAACTAAAGAGTAATATATTTTATATGTTAACCTGATTTCATGGTCACAATTCTATTCATGGACCTTGATTTCAAGTCTATAATTTCATGTATGGACCTAGTTTTCACAAAATTTTGTTAATTCAAGGTCCTTATTTAATGTCATCTATTTAATGAGTGAACCTAGTACTATTTATTTACATTAATAAAGTTACATGTTTATGTGTATTCCATAATTCATGTCTTATGTCAATTTCATTATCTCATGGATTATGATCATTGATTTCCAAATGATTCAATACTTATGAATATAAAATATATATTACATGATTCATTTTTACGATATTCTAAATTCATGGAATGATATTATAATTTTAGGATAAGAGTTTCATTCCATTTTCCTCATGATTATGCATATATTTCTCCCATGTTTACCCTTAATGAGAATATGAGCACACTATGTTTTATGTTTCAATTACCTATATAGAAAATAATAGTTTTAAATATGATTGATAATGGTAAAAATCATTGTTAAAAAATTGATGAAATGTCACTAAAATAGAATTGTGCGTTCTAGGATTCCAAAGTAACTAAACTAATATTGTATTGGGGTGTGTGTCAGTATAATGTATTAAATGTTCCATTAAAATTACGTAATTTTAATTTTTGAAAATCCCATGTATTATTACTCAGTACCTATAATAATACATAAGAGGTAGGATATATTATTATCACTTCCTAAAAAAAATTTTGTTTGTGAACATGGTTCCCAGTGAACACTCTACTGTAGACACATATAAGATCTGTAGCCTCCCTTCATCTGAAGGAATCACAAATGTTGTGTATACAATGTACTAATTAATAATTTCAATGACATCTTAAAATTCGGTTTCACATTGATAAATGATTAACTTATTCATTATCTTGGTGAATGGGATATCTATTCCTTAAAATGATGGTTATTAATCGATTAGTGTAGGTGTGGTTCCCTAGGAGTCCACTCTGTTCATTTATATTTTGGAAGGTAAATTTATAATATAGTACTATTCTTTTGTTCGTCAACCTCAATTCCACAGTGGAATGAAAAAAAGAAGTAGAAAAATATTTTTGTTACCCAAAAAGTTCATTTTGATGTATTCATCACTAGATCTCGATGTCTTAACATTTCAATGATTATTTTGAGAACCATGATGTGATCAAATTAATATTGGAATTTAACAACCAAGAATTCAACGTATCATTCATCCATACTTCCCATGAACGACTTAAATATGGGATTAATGGGATGTTGGTGTGTATAAGCATAATTTCTAAATAAAAAATAAATTACCTGATAAAATGTTATCCCCTGATGTTCCATGAAGAACGTGGCTTCCACATCTTAATGATCCATCTTTATTTGATTATACCCCTTGTACATGTCCATGAAGGAATGGGATTGGAATCCAGGCGTTTTATCAGTAATGATTATTGTGATTGGAAATGCGAAACCATCATTCTAGAAATGGTGATTATGTTCTATAAAATCAATGAATACCCCCATCTGTATATTCATTTTCTTGACAGGGATTATGTTGGTGATCTATTTAAGGTATTTCACTTCTGAGAAAAGGTTATGTGCGATCAATTTGATATCATCTGCCTCTAAATTGTTGTTATAAAAGGTTCGAATCCTCCTAGAATATTCATACTATAATTAATGATCATCTTTAGTCCATGATTCCGCCTAGACACTTTTTTATTCTTTAAAGGAATTTCTTTATACTTCAAAAGTAATACATATCAATGTTTCATTATAAACACATTGTAAAAGTCTTTTTATTTATTGGTTATGGAAAAAATAAATCAATTTATGTAATGTGTCATTTTATGTTCTATGGATTGAACACATTGTGCCTCTGATGTAGGTGGTAACCACTCCATTAATGTGGGAGGGTCATTTTTGAGTTATTTATTCTCTTCGTCCGTTTTGTGTCTATACGGACATTTTCAGGGGATGTTGGAAATTTGGGGGCTTCCCCATCACTATCATGGTGAGGAAGACCAAGAGTAGAGACATCATCTTACCCTAATTATTGAGTCAATGCAGAGAGATTCCTGACCTGATTGTATTATACAATATCATATATGACATGAAGGGAATGGTCCTTATGGACTAGATGTCTTAAAATGGGATGATTTAATGGGTGCATATAGTCATATTTGAGCATACTCCAGGGATTTAAAGGGGCTACCCCACTCTACTGGCAGATACGACAAGTATAAAATAATACCACATTGGTGTGTTTCTTCTTGTATAATTTAAATCGACTACATTATTTGTTTCTGTACAAGTCTCTCAAGGGTGAGGTACCCGTGAAATATTAACACTATTCCATTGATGAGGTACATTAGATACTGAAGGAATGTTATGTATACCACCAAGTTTCTATGGAGACAAGGCCATTGAAGTAGGACATGTTGTGCGGTGTCATGCTTTATAACCATAAACCCGATGTCATATGGGAGATCCTCAATCTCATAATCGAATTTGATCTTCCCGATAGGTATTATCTCTCCCAAATCATGCACCTGAATGTTTATCATTGTGGGAGATAGGTCCCCTTCTCCATATACATAATTCCAGATTGTTTAAACAAGAATGAGGATCATCCCAAAACCAATATCAATCGGATCCCTTTAGATGTTGACATTAATAAATCATCTCAATAAATTATGGGACGTAATATGAAAATGGATGAGATCATTATAATCCTAGTTAGTGAACATAATGGAATCATATAATTCTAATGGCATGGCCTATCTCGATAACCCTAGTCTACATCTACTTCAGTCTTGAATACCTTTGGATCAGTATGGATTAAATGTGTTCCTCCATTAGTTCCACTGAAATATTGAGTACATCCATGATCAAGATATTTACTGGGGATGTCACGAACTATTTCATAATATTCTAATTTTGATCTAAGGGTCAATACTTCTCAATGTGGGTTTGTAGCTAGGAATGTTGCATAGGAAGAGATAAAATTTAAGCGGAAGGGACTTTTGATTTTGTGGAGATTAAGGCGGTGTCTTATACAAATGGTGTTGGTTTTTATGACCTCCGCCATTGTCTAGGTTGATCATATAATATTACCCCTCATAATTTACCAAGAAATACAATTGGGTGTGGATGAAAACAAGAGGGTTCTGAGATGAATTGTTTCCTTTTCTGGGTTAAATAGAGTGTCTTTACCTAGTTCTTAGCCACATATATATCCTATTTGGGGACTTGACAGAAATATTAGTTCTGAACATGCCCATTTTGACCCATGTATCCTCTGTTCTTGCGCATGCAATCTCTTATTACCCAATAATATGGTGGGAACTAATATTTAGAGGCATTTTTATAATTATAGAATGATTATTCATTGTGTATCACATTAATAGAACCAATTATGATCTCTTTCTACGATGATGAATCCTTTTTTTTGGGTAGTACCCTTGCTTTCAAGGTTTTATGGATGAAATATGCAAGTGTTAGAGCACGTGTTCGAGTAAGATATGTCTCTCTCACTTATTTTTTCACCATTATTTTAGTGGATACACACACCAATGAGAGGCACTTCTAATTTATCCATCTTAGGAGTTGGAGCTATTGCGGGTGTTCATTGATGTTTTTCCATAGTGGAATAAGCTCGATAGCCCTTTTTTAAAGACAATATGTTGTCAAAATATAGTGCAATCCTGGTTAGAACTCTATACCAATCACCATATTATTCTAACGAGAAATCAATTATACATGGAACCTGCTCTGAATGATGTTCTACTGACACCATCCAAGAATCTACAATTCCTAGAAGGATATATTTCAAGATGATGTAGTCCTTGTTATTATGACCCAAACTTCTTTAGTAAGGGATATTGTTGAGATGGTCGGTGAGGTTTGACCTCATTGGGATTCCATGGTTGTTGGAAACTGAGCATGTTATTGTCCATGGACACCAAGAAATAACATGGGACATATTCATTCTAGAAGATGTATTCCTTGTTCATTCATACATAAATTATCTGGAAACATTTATTTCAATATATTTCAATCAGAGTTTGATTAGGAGGTTTCCATTGATTGAAGGGGGGTGATTGGTGGTTCAAGGGATGCCTATGTGCTTGAATGAGTATTGTTTCTATCTAAAGAGTGACTGTAGATAAATCATATTTTATTACCCATTCTCCAGTGCTAATGGAATGAGTTGAGATTTTTCTCATGATCACTGAATGGATTCCACCAAAATTTGGTCTGTTTTTTGCCAAAATAAAAAACCTACTTGGATATTTTATTGAAATTTGAGGTTTTTTCAAGTAACCATCGGACATTCAACATATATTTCCTGGAGTTTCTATTATAATATACGGATTATGAGTGGGTAGTTTAATACATTACATGTTTCTATGAAGTTAGTATTCATCTCATTTTAATGAGTCTTACAAGTTTTTATGTCGGAAATTTTATTTTTTTATCATTGTGATGAACTGATAATGAAGCTGATGTAGATGGTCATCCCATTTAGTAATAGATGGTGATGGAGGAAATATGTACAATGAAATTTCTATCCCCATTATATTCTATATAAAAGACATCAACTGTATTTCAACCAATTCATTTTGACGGACCTTAATCACCTCAAATCATGTGTTTGAGATGTTTTTTAGTGTCACATACACCATCAAAGGTATAGAATGAAGGCTTGTTGTAGTCTTGTATATGTATAGTAGCATCCACCAATTTGCTAAATTGATTCTCATCTGGAAGAAAAATTGTGGGTCACCATTCAATTTCCTCCATCCAAGTATCCATGGACTCGATGATGTTAAGATCCTCTAGGGGGGATTGTTACATTATCGGTGTCCCATCCCATGTGATCGAGTGGTGGTCAATGATGTGTCCCTATATTCGCGTCACACTGATTATCAATTTGTCTATTCACTGAATGTTTTTCCTTGAGAATGGGATGGTGTAGTCAAATAGGGGGTACTTCAATCTTTTTTTAATTCCTCATCTATGTAGACTGTCTTCTTGGATCTAGAGCTGGTTTGATGCTCTGAGGCCACTTTTTATGTGGAATCAACTATTATGGGAGAAGGGATATTTTCTTTATTCAATGGATGCTACAAAATATTCACAAAAACCCAGATTACATCCCCATTAAGTTGTATTAGAGTTCATATTTTAAATTCATATTGAGATATATATTACTCTATTGAAAGAGCCACAACTCTTCTTGGTGATGATCAAGATTTACACAAAACATTCCATTTTCCATAGGCGATGTCTCACTAGAGAGGAGGAAACACTTTATTCAGATGGGCTAGATTTTGGTTCTTCTCTAGATTAGATTGTGTGCAACCATTGATAGTGAATCTAGATCATCTGCTCATCATTTTATATGTTTTTTTATGAGTACCTTTAAATTAGGGTCATAATCAACAATTTATTTGATATTGATAATGAAGACTTTTATAAAAGAATAATACGAAATAGTGGTTCTTCCATTACATTTGACACAATAGGATTATTTTTTCCTACCATGATCAAGGTTATAATTCTAACCCATGGTCACATTGGGTAGTTTCATCTTGCATCATCGGTAGGGTAAAATTGACTTTTTCATATGTTTCGGTTGTCAAGTCTTATAAGAAGTGACATTGAGTGAGTATTTTTGTCATGATTTCATTCTGGGTTCTGAATAGTATAGGATTTTATTGTGGTGTGAGGAATACGTGTGATTCAGACCACTTGTCATTCTCTCCCATTATATAGAAGAAATATTCACTCTATGTTGATTATAATGATAAGAATTCACTCATCCATGAGTACAAGGTATTATTTTGGGGCATATTTTTCTTTGATTGGTCCAATTTATGTGTATAAAATGCGTTCATTTATGGATTTTCTGATTCCTATGATGGACATTGAGATGTAAATGCCACTAACATAGTTGAGTTGGGGTAATTTGGAATCACCATATATTTCCCCAGGTTTCCTTAATAGAATGATGAACCAGATTATGGTGATTAAGATACAAATATCCTCACCCTAATAGGTTGTGGTTTTATTATTTGTGATGATGATTTGTCCCATATACTCATTGTATCTCATGATCCGTAGAGTTTAGGAGTTTCCAAATATTCACCCAGCCTAGGGGGATAGGTCATCTCATTGACGGCATCTAGGGTTGCTACTACTTCATCCCTATTGATAGGGAAAATATATGTTTGTGTAGGATCTTGTATTAATGGAACATTATGATGAGAACCATTACATACGGGAAGTCCTTTTTGGTGATTACCACATTGTTATTCATGTTCTAAATGTGTTCTCATTTCGTTTAGGGGGGATACTTTAATGTTTTTAGGCTATCCTCTCCCTTTATTAATGATATAATGCAATCATTTATGTGGGGGAATTCGTTTTTGGTCACCAACTTTCCCAAGCATTACCCATCCCCATGATTACATACAGGTTGTGAAATTACAATATTCTTTATCAAAGGGTTTGTGTTTGTGAATGGGTGAGGAAAAGTTTAATGCTCTATAATATCCCCATCGTCTAATAAGGACACATAATGTGGATTCATAGAATAGTTTCTAAATGGTCTGGATATAATGGAGTCAATCATGTCACAAGTTTGTAATACTGTTTTCAATTTCCGATCCTTGTCCCTGAAGACAGAGGATAGGAATAGCAGACAACAGAGTTTAATGGTCTTATAATGGTGACATCAATATCTTTGATAAGGGATATATCGATTCTTCAGTCGTTTATGAGTATCCCACATAATATTTCATAGATATGAAATTCACTCCATTTCTATCACATTTGGGAACTCACTTCTTGAAGAGGCGAGAGGCCAAAACATGGTGGATAGTTTTTTTAAATCCAAATATCTCCATATTTCAATGTCATATTCCTCCAAATCATACTTTCATGCCTCCATTTGGTGATACCATAGAATTATCTTATGATTGTCACTAGATGACTATAGTGTAGTACTTCTGGATGATGCTGTAGAATAATATTTATTTGAATATGATGCATCGAGACCTCCCTATATTAATATATTAGAGTTTTTAACATCTTTATATACATTGGTACTTATGAACGTGTGGGATTTCCCAGTTTGTGGAAGATATCAATGAGGGAAGGATTACTATGGTAGATGTATGTAGAATAGTCCATGTGACCCATATCTACACTACTACATGTAGGACTATAGTAGTAATGAGAATATTTTTCTTCAGTGGAAGAGTTGAAATAACCATGTGGTTTTTTGAATTTTTATAAAACAACCTTAAGGGAAATGGGATTGAGCATATTGGGAATACAGTCCTTGATCTACATTAGTGATGGAATAATCCTACCATCCATTTGGTATTGTGCATGGAAATGGGCCTACTGTATAATGGTTTTGAATAAATACTTATAACCATATGATGCTACCAGATTATGATCCAACAGCTGAGAAGTTGCTGGAATATGACAATAATCTCGCTTATTTAAGAATTGAAATGATGCCATCTAGAGACATATTCCATTTCTACATAGTTATCCTCTATCAAGATGGAATTATATGATAGATATTGATCATTTGGGATATATTTTTGTTCTTTCGTTGTACGTATACATGACTTTTACATGGAATGTTCATATCTCACCTAGTGGGCACCGGTTGGAAAATGAATATGAGACTTGTACAAATATACATTACCCATAAGAATATGTCGATGGAAATATAGAATTGGATATAGGATATGGGCCTCCTCTAGTATTTCCTTGAAATGATTACAATGTATTTTTTTGGGTTTAAAAGGAATTTGTGTCTATTATCCACAAACTGTAATAATATTATAAGAACATTCAATAATAAGAATATAAGAGTTTTTCAAGACTAATTCCTATATCATGTGGTTATCCCTAGAGAGAACAAATATATATGCCCGAGCTTGGGTCTTGGGGTTATGGTGTTGGATTTTGGTGACATGAATATAAAAATATCCCAAGGCTTGTACACCTCTAATAGAGAAAGAGTTGGTTAGAATGGGGATATGAGCATGATCCTGACCCTTTGAAATATACTGCAATAAATTTTTTACATACATGATTTTATTTCCTAAGGCAAGTGCTTCTCTCTCCTAGTTAGCCAAAATTTAAATAGGAGTATGATCCCAGTATGAAACCTCTTCTTTTAATGGAATATGCAAATAATCCTCCTAGAAGGGAGAACCAATCAATACATTATAAGGAATGACCTCATTTTCATAATAATTAGAGCATTGGGTTTCCCTTGCTACAGGGATATGAATATACGACTATCACATCACCTATAACGATGACATAATGTTATGATAAATTTCACTAGATAATGGTAAAATAAAAAGTTATTTTATTAATATTTTTGAAATGATATATGTGTTGACATTTTTTTCTTCATTATAACGATGAAAATGTCGTTGATTGAGGCAGTAATATGCATCAACTTCTATAATCCCTAGGAAAATTGGAGTATACTAATGGGATACATGATTAGGGGTAATGATATGAACCTCCCCTTTCCCAATATGGGTATATGTCATTTTAATTGTTCTGGGTTACCAAGGGATATGAACCTTCTTATTCATTACTTCCAGAAAATGAAGGTGGACTTCATTATTATTATTTGGGATATAATCCAAATCTTGTGTATCATGATCCTTCCATTCCTGACATGCCTTCCTTGCTACTCATACATAAGTATTAAAGGTGGAAGTGTGTCAGGTAGTACCCTCAGCCCGAGACTGGTAGGTACTAGTGGGACGATTTTTTCTGTAGTGATAAAAAATTTCCCTCATCTATGAAACATAAAAAATAAAGGGAGATATAATTTTCATTTTGATGATCCTTCATTAGATATAGAATGTAGAAATTGTGGGACATAGTGATATGATTATAAAGTGCTTAGTTGTAACGATAAGGCCAACTAGCTTTGTAGCACCTTTCCCTATGTGATGTATGCTTGAAAATTTCTCTACATGGGGAACCTCATGAGATAATCACGGGGCATCGATTTTAGAAATTATTCATTTCTCCCACAACATCTTGTTTCCACATTATATTGGGGTTGTCGAGAATTAAAGATCGTTTCACAACTAGTGGGGCTCCAGAAGTTGGTGTTATACTGAGGTAATCGCATGATGAATAGGACATTGTATAAAATTGGGATACTATGAGAATTATCTCTAGTTATGAAGCTGATAAATAAAAAGGATAATGATTAGTGAACTGACATAAGCATAATATGATCAATAAGATATGCATTTATAACATAATTGTAATTTTATTCTCAACTCGTCCATTATGATCACCAAGACTTATCAAAATGAAGATGAACATATTTACTACGAAACTGGGATACAAAGAATCATCTTTTGGATCATTCCGGTCTTAATTATTTATTTGAATAGGGTAAGAAAATCAATGCATCCTAATGCATTGTTATATAATCATATGATAAATTCACATTATTTTTTCGTTTTTTTCCTGAATATAATGTGAAAATGAATTATACTGATGTATAATAACACAATCATTTTTTATTGAAGAGATTCATGTTATTTATTCCATTTTTGTTTCAATAGGACAAGAGGAAACATTTATTATAATATCTTAATAGATTGATTTATTTCATGGTTTTACGGCCTTGTCCAGTCTCTTTCATCATGTTTTCCATTTTTTCAGTTTTCCATAGAAAATCCAAATAGTTTTTCCATCCATAACAGGGTATAGACCTATATTTAAAAAGAAGGAAACCATCTAGATTTTTAAGCCTGCTAAAACATTAGGACACACATTGGTGAATTGGATGGAGGTTCGGGATCATCACAACATTTTTGGGGGGAATTCTTGATTATTCTGGGAATCTTTTATATATTTATTAAATGTTCATGAATCAATTCGGAATACTCATATTGTTCCATTTTTTATACTAAAAAACTATTTGGTAAGCCTATAAATTTTTATAATTAATGGGGGGGTCTCTCCATTTAATTCATCTATAGGTTTTTGTGGTTCTCTATCAATTTTCATTAAAATATGGCCACCCATTTGATTAGTCAGTATAAGAAAGAGAATCGGAATTTTCGGCACCACATGGAGGTTGTTAGTAATCTAATTATAGGTATGTGTCACAATGGGGAAACCTAGGTGTTTGGGATATCATAGGAATCAAAATCCACACATTTCATTATAGTCATGTAGTATAACATCGCCTATTAAGGATATTCATGACTTATCTAAGGCACCAAGTATTCAAACATCATCCCCTGTAGATGACCAACAGATCCTAATTATGCTGAGAATTAGTGTGTTCTTAGTTCATTTATTTTATCATTCTGCTAATATATATAGTAGATCGATCATCCCATTAGAATTATTGGGTATTAGTTGTGGTTGTAACAAATATATAAAATGACATGAAACAATGTTTTTATTTTTTTGAGATCGGAACAAAATAACGTATCATATATATCCTGGTTATGGTAGGAACTAGTGTATTGATAGATCAAATTATCTAGGCTTAGAAATTGAAGATTCCATTTCCATTACAGAGACATAGAGTGTATCTTATATTACATTTAGATCACCCTATTCCCATGTGATATGTTGTTGTTTTTAGGAAACATGGAGTGGAAGGTTATCCAAGAAGCTCATTATGGATATAGGATTTATGTGTTAAGACATCCCGATGTGGATTAATTATAGACTAGGGAACTCAGGGATACATCTTCTATAATGGTTTTGGAAAAAAAATCATACCCATTATATATTATTTTTGAAATTAAGGACAAGGATATAACTATTCAAGTTGGTGTTATTTGTATCCTAATTATGGTAGAAATCAGATCCCTAATAGTTTAGTTGAACAAGGTATACACATTATGGTTTCCCTTACGATTTGGTCTAAAACACTCTGGAGAGACAAGTTTATCATGTCCGAGTATGCCCTTCTGGAATCAATATACTTTCCATCCTACCATTTGTTGATTATATGCATGAATATAATTTATTATTACCACAATATGTAAATGTGTGTCTTTCTTGAATTAAAAAAATATTAAATAATCTGGTTTTCTTTTCCAATGGACGTCAAATGACCTCGGTTTAATATCTGAGGGTTATCGAATTATCTTGTCATACATTTCTAGAGGATTTCACAAGACCAATATGGGGTTTTATGGAGGGAATTACATGAATTTTTTTTCATATTTAGAGTGTATCAAATGATCTAGTTGACTGTCCCAGGTGACATAACAATAGTTATGTGACCCGAAGGGAAGTTTTCATTTGAGTCTGTTGGATGTATTTTAGCGGGTGTAACATGTCTTGGATGGAATGTCTAGAGGGAATCACAAGACATTGTTGTATTTCTCATAGGGTGTCATGAGATCAAGTTCACTTGAGTGGGTGATAGTATATGTGTCACAAAACTTGTCTTAAGGGAATTTCGAGACATGAACTATGAACTATGAGGGTTCATAACACTGGGGTTACATGAACGAGTGGTGAAATATTAATTTATTTTAGATTTATAGAATACTTCATGTGATCCATAATGTATTCCAAAGTGGTTTCATGAGGCCTAGGTGACATACCATGGACCTATTCACATGTCTTTGATGGTTTACAAAAAGAATACGAGGATTTTAAAACATGGTTTTGATTTATGCTTTCCTACTTCAGCCTTTGATATTGAACTTATATTGTGATTTACATAGATATATTCAGTTTCGGTTTATTTTATATCTCGTAGTATCTAGGAGACATGAAAGTGGATTTGTTCATGTCCAACCAAATGTCCTTCACGTGATCTAGGACTGATCACATGTAGGGTTTCATGCACGGATGATAACTTCTCTGGTGGTTCACAAATATATTACCTAATAGAAGGTTTTCTGACCATGAGACTAGTCACTCTATGAAATTCACACTAGTTTAGGCCTGATGTTAAAGAGTTTATTCTTTTAATGGTGATATGTACCCATGAATATTTCATGGGGGATGGGGGATTTATCTACCATTCTACCATTTTTGTTGGATCATTTTCATGGAATATCTCATAAGGATCTAGGATAGAGTTTATGAAGAGCTCTAGTTCCACTCATATTTGTGATTATCTATTGTCAACAAATCCTATGGTGTTGACTTATTTTTATTGATCAAAAGACAATCCAATTAATGTTTCCTTACTAGATTATATTCCAATTAATGGTGAATTTCTTGAAAATATGTACAAGTCAATGGACTTATTTATTGTAATATTAACATGTCCAAGGGCACTCATGAGATCGGGGAACCTATTGAAAGGCATTTCGGTGATATTAGATAACTTGAGCAGGACGTTTTGCAAGACAAGGTTTGATTTCCTGGGGCCTTTGGGAGATCATGGTGTCTTGTCTTGGAATCTCATGATACCATTCTATTGTTATCCATAGTGTGTCACAAGAGTATTAGGGCTATGAGATTCTACCACCCCTCCCCCTTTTTATATCCATTTTCTTATTTTCTATGGTTAGGAATCATGTGAGACTTCACATGTAATTGTTAAAGACAGTTAATTTACCTCATGAGGATGCATCATAAACCCAATAATGGACCTACAAGGATTAATTATCATTTCATTAAAAAATCAACCATTGTTCCATGAGGGAGAATTGAGGGTGTGAGGATTCATGGATATAACCAAGGCCTTTCACATGACATGGATGAAAATCCAATGAGATTTCATAATACGAGGCTGGAATATCACCAATGAATCAAGGTGAATTATGGATTTTCATTGGTGTTTCACATGTATTATAAGAATTTGAGAATCATTCTTATCCATTAATTTTATTTCCATTGTTTTGTGTTGTAAAATTCTTTGGGGAACTCATGATTTCTATTGAATGGTGTCAATGAAATTTTCCAATCCCACTGGCGATGTGTCTAACTATCAATATGAATTAAAAACTCCTCTACCATATAAGATCTTTCCAACCATTATTAATGAATTTTTTGATGTTTCTTCCAGAACTCAATGATCAAAAGTCATGTGGCATGGTGGAGGCTATCTAGTTACTTCTCCATGACCATCAAATGTATTATGTTCTTTTTTGATAATATATTGTCTTTTTTCATGTGGGACTTTCTGGGAACATTTTCTTATTATCTACTACACCAAATTCCATTATAAGATCCTATGATGTTCAAGTGATCACACTTATCATTGGGTCTTATGTGATCCTTAGTATTTAGACACCAAATAATAAAACTTTTTTTATTGTGGAAATAATACCAATAATCAGGAATTCTTTCCATTATTATGTTTTTTGTTATTATTTGGTTGATAATAACAATATATGTCATGACCCGTCCCCCGGAGCCTGTGTCGTGAGAACCCCTAGCCGGCCTTCCATAAGCCAGGGGCTAGTGACTAGCACTGAAAGGCATATTCCCTAAAACCGGGACATCATTGGCTTTATAACCTATAAAAACATACAACCAAGCACACAACAAGATATGATAACAAGAAAACTATATAGTAAATACGGTGTGTACAGTATGAAAAAGGGGCTAGATTATAAGCCATACTTGAAAGTACAAGAAAACTGAAAAGCACCAGTAAACTGAAACAACTCCTCTGAACACCTACCAAGGATCCTACCTGAAGGGTTGGTACAGCTCACGAACGGTCCTCCCTGCGGTACTCCTCGTCTATGGTCCACCATTGTGCTGCCTCCAGACATGGTACCCTCATCCTCAGTCAGCGTTGTCAATCATCTACACCAAACACAACATGTTTCAAGTGTAGCTTGTGCAGGGGTGAGTATAACGATACTCAGTAGGGACCCTGAGACCCTCATAGGTATCAAAAAATCCACAAAGGTTAAACCACCAAGCATGAAAACAACTGAAAAGCCAACTTAAGAATATTCTAATAAATATACCTAAGATATCATGTACACCCAACCCATTCATGAGGAAACACAAGGCCACATTGCTTAGCAAATGTATAATTGTTCCACGAAGGAACGAATACCATGACTATAACCACCAGCATGGTATGTACCCTAAAAGTATGCCACAAAGAAGAATATAAAAAAGATGTCACCACAAAGATAAGTACCACAAAGTTAAGCCACATAGAAGATTACCAAAAAGGTAATGACTTATCTCACACTAGGTATAACATAGGTACGATAGTAAAGATTATTAGATGTAACTATTAAATCAAATTACTATGTTGAAGGAAAGACCCACGTAGGATCCTAAATCAATAGACCCACGTAGGATCCTAATAAATAATAACCACATAGAATCCTAGACTAGTCCCACGTGGATTCCTAGTGCAGATCCAAGTGATACAATCAAACACAGACCCATGTAGGATCCCAAAGCATAGTCCCACATAGGATCCCTTTCTCATTTTACTGCCAGCTACATGGTTCCTGCACTAAGCTTGCTTGATTCTAGGAAAGTCTTCTCCTCGTACAATAGGTAGATACTCTGACTTCCATTATGTCCAATGAAGAAGTATCCCAATAGACCGCCATGTGACAGGGCTCTCAACACAATATATGGCACGTCAATCAGACACACGATCTATATGTTATGGGCCTTTCAGTTCTTGAGGGCCCGGTTAGATTATGGTTCCATCCAACCCAGACATACCCCAATTTATCCAAAACTAAAATCGGTTATACCAAATGGAACTTCTTGATCAAAGGTTTTCGGAGCTGCATACGATTTTTCAAACAGACGCACGTAGCTCAAGTTATGGCCTAAAGAATGAAAAGGGTCGAAGTTGGTCTCGATCTGGTCCGACCCAGTAGGACCGACCCAGGTCCGGCTGTGGGTCTGACGCACCCTTACATGGTTCGGCCCAGCCGCCGGCCCAGCCCAACCCGTTGGACGGTCCTTGCTGGGCGGCTCGTGGCTGGCCGGACTCCCAGCCCTTCTCCATGACATGATCGCATGCCCCCCGGCGGCTGGCAGCGTGTCGGCCGCCCGCCTCCATTGATATAGCCTCCTGTCATGGCTTTTGCATGCCGGTGGCAGAAATTTGTGTTGTTTCCTCCCCTCTATGTGGCCGACCGTGCACTGGCCACCGCCTCTTCTCTTCCACGGCTGTAGGGACGCGTCCCTCCACCAGTGGCGCGGTTGTTCCGCCTCGGTCTTTGTAGGCGGCCAGTGTGCTGGCCGCTGCACACGAGTCCTATCGGCACTTGTCACATGTACAAGTTAGTGACATCATCCATCGCAGAGAACACATCAAAAACCACAAAGGTTTTGGAGTGGATGGGCCATGTTCATTTGTCTAGCACCCTCCATATTAGAGTAGTATCAAGAATATCATGGAGAGAGATTCAACGTAAATGAAATTAATGAAGATTACTTAGATCACACCCATACCTTATCATTTGATGGAGGAGTTGAGAAGTTGAAGATGAGGTCACTGAAGAAAATTGGAATTTTTTTCTTCTGCAAAGCGCTTCTAATTCGTGCTCGGGGTTGGTTCCTCGTTCTTCATTGGAGAGGGAATTCTTCTTTGGAGGAAGAGTTCCTCCAGGTTTATCCCATTTTCCAGTGATATCCATCAAGGAAATGAGGAGCCAACAAATTAAGATTGACTTATCAAATTAATTTACATTGGCACAATTAATGTGGGGATAAATAAAACGAACAATTAATTAATCAGAGAGATGATAGGTTTTCTAGGATTAAGAGGTGTTCGGGTTGTCCCGACCACCATGAATTCAAATTGGGAGGTTTTCTAGATCAGGTGGTCCCCATCTCCATACCTCAAAATGAGAGGCTTCAAAAAGAAAAATAAAACGTTTATTTTTTTATTTTTTCATCTTCCACGTAAAACAAAAAAAACTATCTTCCCCCATCGACCTACTACGGTTGAGGTAAAGGTCTCCTTAAGTGAATATCGATGCTCTGAGTTCAACGGTGCCTTCAAGTTTTAATTTCTATAACCGGTTCAAAATATAAAAAAAATCCCCCTCACACGTTTACTAAACGTAACTAATAAAAGATTAGAAATTTATTCAGGGCACTCCTGGCCTCAAAATTATGCACTGTCAATTTTTATGGACTAGTAAAATTCACATATAATTAAAAAAATTAAATAGAAATTTTCTAGTCTTTACAACATATCATGTAAATAATTATTATCAATTATGATACACATAAAAACCACTTTAATGTAGAATGTTCTTACCCATATTAACACCCTCTAACATACATATGAGTAAAAATAAACTTTAAATAATTAATTTATTTAGAAAAAATTATTTATAAAAACCAATAAAATATCATATGTTACTATAAAATGTTAGATATTATATTTGTTTTGTTAGTTGTAAATTTTTAATAAATATATGGAAATGGAATTTATTTATTGTTGAAAATATAATTTTAAATTTAAAATAATAAAATTTAGAAATATTTTCAATAAATATAATGTTTTCACCATTATGTATTCATAATATTATTTCGAATTGATTATTTATTGGAATGATTGTAATTATATTAAAATATATATTTTAAAATTATGTACATTTTTTTGGTATGTTATTAATTGATTTTATAACATTAAAATTTGAAAATGATTACATAAAAATTCATTAATAATTAACTATTTTATCATTATAACAGTAAGAAGCTTCAATCCTAGCAATAATTCATTTATTTCAAATACATAAATAATAATTTTCATATAATTTTGTCATTACCCATTAAAAATATATAATTAAAATTTTTAAATTTTCAATTTATAACTTTGGAAAAATAATATTAAATATTTTTGAACAAAAACAATGTTTATTAGATTTATATTTCATTATTTTAAGATTAAAATACTGATTTAATAATTTAAATATAGTATTTTTAATTATCTAATTTCTATAAATAATTATATTATTTATCATGAATAATTTTTATATTTATTGATGATGTACATATTTATTTATATAGTTATATCCCTAATGATTTTTGTAAAAATTGTATTTTTTCAATATATCACTTAAAATCAACTATATCAGATTAATCTCAAAAACTAGTGTTAATATTACACTGAGATGATAAATAATAACCAATCATCATTTAATACATTTTAAAATTATAAAATCTATGAATTTTAATTCAAATGAAAAATAATATAATTAAAACGTTTTTCAAAATAAAATAATTTTTTAAAATATTTACTATTCTCATACTAATTTCATATTTAGTTAAAATTTATTTTTCTTGAATGATTAATAACCTAGAAAAAAACATTATCCATTAAATTTTTCTATTTTTAATGTAAATTATATAATACATTAATAAAAACGATCTTCAATAAAGAATAATTCAATCTTATTACTTATTTGGTTATTCTTAATGAGTCACTTTTTTTAATAATGAACATTATTTTATTTCAATTTTTTTAATTTATTATGATTACAATACATTTTATCACCAATTCATCAAATAAATTTATATGTGTATATAATTTTTCATGGTATATTATTTCATTGTGTTGTGGGTAAAAACCTATCAACACATTATGTTTTAGTGAAAAATGTATAGGTAAACATTTCAAGTTGTTATATTCAAACCCTTAAACAAAATGTAACCATGAAATTATATTTATAATTCCCTAGATTTTTTTTAATCATATCTAATAAATTGGAGGCACACAAGACATATTTCAACATGTGTTTAATATAGTAATATATTATCCATCACTGGGTTACACTTCTATTTCATCTATCATGTTAACCATTTAGTTATGTTTCTATAGAAAGTAAATTTTTCCACATTATTTATTGGATAAAATTAAATAATCATATATTTAAGGTATTTATAAGATATAATTCCTTGTGAAACCATCCATCACATGTTTTATGTTCTTAGGATGACAAATATTATATTTTTTTATTCCTCATTCATGGAATATTGATTTACATTATCATTAGAATTCTGACATCAAATATTATCCCATTTTGTTTTTTATTGGGAGAATATCAACCATTTACATGGAACATATCTTCCTCTTATATAATTAATCATCCTTCCATTTCATGAACTAAATGTTTTTAAAATAGGTATGGACAATTATTATTATAGAAATATTTTAAAAACTTCTACATAATGATATCCTTTACTATGTAACCATAATATTATATTATTATTAATTTTTTATAATATGAATCCATTATGGTTGAAATTATGTTTTGATGGGTGTGGTTTAGTAATACAACAAATCATTATACTTAATAGTATCAAATTTCTATGGATATTTTAATACATTATCAATGGAAAAAATCCTAGAAACATATGATCTAAAAATTCATCATATATTTTATAAAATCACACATTAAATAATATATATCATAACTTCTGATTCATAATTATTAAGACTAAATAAAAGGTTGTAAATCAATATTTTGTTCTCCAATAAATATATTTATTTTCATAAAATGTTTTTACATGGTTATATGAGTCATCCAGGGAATATACCACTGGTGTGTCTTTATATGTCAATAATTTTAGGCCCACTCATCATGCATTATTGTGGTGATTGTGATAACACTAAATGAACATCTTCTATGGTGGCCACCACAAGGTGCATATTTTCCACTGCTATATCTTCATTTATGCATCTGTACAAGGATTTAATTTCTATTATAACCACATTCACAAAAAAATATTGATAAATTATTATAAATGGACTTATTTAATTGATTTATCTTTATAGTTATCATGGTATTTATCTAGACTAAATTTCCAATCAACATAAAATATCCTATATTACCTCAAATAAAATCAAGGTTTATCTATAACATGATATTGTATTCATAATTATGATATCAAACCTAACACTATCATTAATTTTCATCAAATCATCTTTTTTTCCTAAACCCTATTCAGTTACAAACAATTGAAATAAAAACATACTCAATCCAAAAATAAATAAATTACAAAATATAAATCATTTGATACATTCACAGGATAATTTAAGATTTCTTTTTTAGAAAATTTAGGTAACTAATTAACTATAAAATAAAATAAATTTATCAATTAATGGAACATTTTGAATGGGAATAAGAGAATAATTAATTGATAATAATTCTTTGAAACTCTAAAAAACACTCAACACAATGTTGTTTTATTGAAATATATGGTGTAACTATATTATTCTAATCCTATAAATTGGATTCATAAGAAGAGTGAGATCAAAAACTCAGTAATGGAATGAGTATGACATAATGTATAATATAATAAATAAAAATTGTGTATTATGTAAGAAACAATGATAATAAAATGATGTAATATAACTAATCATATCAGATTAAAACAAATAAATAAATACCATTACAATATAAATAATCACATGCATTAATATAAGATAATAATGGTGATGTAATATTTAATTATTTAGTCCTTGATAATTTAAGAGAGGGCCTCATCCAAGGCAGTAGTCCTTCAATTAAGAAAACAAACAAGACATTATTTGTTTTTTCAGGGTTGTAACCCACACATCCAACTCGAATTAAGTATGAATACCCAAAATAATGAAATAATTATTCTCAATAAACTGATTAGTTAATTATAGGTTAATATACTTGTAGGTATCACCTATAACTTATCTATGTCCAATGCATTCATATAAAAATATATGAATATCAATACATTGAATATCTATCTTTCCCAAGGAAGAAAAATTATCATATTGAGGTATAAATATAAAAAACAGCATTATATTACAAGTAATCAAATGAGATAACATTTACATAATCCACGCTAATACGAAAAGTTGGTGAATTAAAAAATATATTCAAATTTTAATATTAATTCATAATCATCCAATTTAGAACATCGATATATGGGATGTTGATAAATTCTATAGTCATGAAATAATAATAATACATAAAAATATTAAAAGTGTCTTTTTATACCATATATATCCATTGTTTAACATAATAAATATAAAATTATGTTAACATAGATGGAAAATTGTTTTATATTACGAAAAAACTGTATGGTTTCACATTGAATGTATAATAAAATAAAATAAAAATATACCATAAAATGAATTGTAATGATAAATATTTTTATAAATCATGTTCACTATACATATTTCATTCAATTATATGTAATTTAGGTAGTTAGTAAATAATGATCGTAGTTATTTATGGTGATATATATAATTTTTTTCAAAAATTCATCTAAAGAATGAAACAATGGAAGGAGTTGATTGTCATTAAAAAATTGATTGGTTGGTTTCCTCGAAATACAAAATTAATGGGACATGTGAGATTTCAAATAGACCTAATACATTTCAAACCCCATAAATAAATATATTATAACAAAATTATTTTTTTTCTATAAATAAGGATCTATTCCTTACCATATGATGTTTCCAAAATATTTGAAAGAATCATAAAATTTGATTCTCTTGAGAGAGAATCAATTTGGATAAATAATTTTCATCCCACATTAGTCAATAGGTTTATTATTATTAATATTATCTTATTCGTGTTCATTATGATCTAGGTAAAGGTGGATTAATACATAAAGGATCATATTAATGAAGAATTAGACAATGTCACTTCATTTTAATGGAAATTGAAAATGTTGGAAGATTTTATCATGTAAAAAATAATTCAAGGAGGGTTCAATTATTTCATATAATGTTTAAATTTTACTAAGACTATAATTATATGTCATGTTTCAAACTAATCCCTTGAAATTGGTTTTGAAAATGGGAAATATTATTTTTTTTATCATAATATTACATAACTGATTATATTTCATATGGAATCTAATGTTTGAAATAGAGTTTGGAGACGAAAAATGTTATAGATTGGGTAATAATTTAACCCCAATATATCTATGTGTTAGATATTGATATTTAACATAATATTTCATGATTGAATGAAAATTCATGATATGTCATAACGCATTTGTAGCCTAAACACCATTAAAAAAAATACCATTCATAAGATGAAACACTCTCAAGAAAATAAATTCCAATTAAAAACTCTTTCATTGATTTTATCATAAGATTCCATTGAATGATATAGTATTATAATTAAATAGAATTCAAAATATCATGAAATATAATATATTCATCATTCATAATGGTGTTTGGGCATTACCTGCACATTAAAAATATTGGATGATAAGAAATATCATTAATGTATTATGGAATCGAAGATAGAGGTAACTTATATTTTCAAAGTTGATTAAAATTTAATTGAAATCCATATGAATAAAAATATTGATACGGCTTTGAAAAAAACATTACGTAAATAAATATTTTAATATATATCTAATAGGCTGTAATCACCCCTATTGTATTTATCATGTTCTATAATAATATATATATACTTACTGAGATTAAGATTTTCACAAAGAACCCCTAACATGATCCATCAAACATCAAAATTCAGTATAAATAAAAACAACAAATTATCTTCAAAATAACCTATTTCAAAAAAGAATTATAATATATAAATATAAAACCCTTTATTCAAAAAATTTAAAAATATTAACAAAAATTGTTTTAGTAGATTATAGTTTATTTTCTAAATCGAGTTCTATATACTCTAATAAACAATACAATTGTAGTTTTCGAATGGCATGGATGATTAATATTTATTAACAAAAATTCCATAATTATTTAATTATACATTATAATTGAATTATAGTTCTTCTATGATTATTTATGTCACATTTTATTGATAGTTAATGATAATGGTACAGTTTGGGAAATTGTAAACTGTGAAGATCTATTAACATTATGTATGATGATTAAAAGAGACATTTTAATAAATATATAAATATCATAAAAATATTTTGAAATTTTGAAATTTTTATATAATTATTTTTACAAAATACTATAACTATATAATTTCCCATAGACATTCGTAATATAAATATTATAATATAATTATAGTAGGCATTAAAAAGATTATAACAGGAATATGAAATTATGATTTCTAATTTAGGAAATTTTTTACGAAATAATCATATAAATTTAATAGAAAATTTAAAATTCCATAAATAACGTATTTCATAATTAAAATTATTTTTATTTTTGTCCATGATGTATTGTGAAGAAATTTTAAACTCATCATTCATGGACATCGTATTCCACACATTTCTGTGAGTAACACTTCTATTTTTCAATGAATTAGATTGAATAAAGGAATATAAGAAATTTAAATTAATGAATCTGAATTTTGAAATAGTAAAATTATTAATTCATTAAAATATTCATTTTTATTATCTCATAGAGAAGTGATAATTAATAAACAACTTCATTTCGTGGTGGTCTATGTCTGTAGGTATGAACAATATATATTATTTAGTATTTTATAAATGATTTAATGTATTGAAAAATGATTTCTTATTTTTTATAGAAACTATTATGTATATTAATAAAAAGGATATCATTATATAATGGTGGAAAGAAGTTGAAGCTAAATAATAAGAAGAAATCACTAAGAATTAAGAGATTCTCACTCATAAAAGATGGGACTTCAATTTGAAATCACCATTAAAAAAGAGGACATAGATTAACTAATTTTGAAAATAGAATTTTGAAAATTGATGTGGAATATAGATGTAAATGATTATTAGGAAATAGTTTTTCTTGTAGTAGTGCATGTAACCCACTTTTATAAGTAGTTATAAGGGTACTTTTAGAGGTACCCACAATATTTCTATAATTTAATGTCATTATTCAACAGTTTAATGATAAAAATGGTTAAAATAGTTCATTTTAGAGATTAATTATGTATATATATCCCGAAAATTTAATTTTAGGCTTCTATTAAACATGTTTTTTTATAATTTTCAAAAAAATTTAACTATATGTACCAACTGTTAGGATTGATAACTATTTTATCTTAATATAAAATAAATGTTTTCCAAAAGTATAAAATATATTATTTCCAAAAAAAATACTTTCTTGGTCGTAAAATAAGAATCCATGTCACAAAATACAATTTTATAATTATTCAAAATTAACTTTTAACTGAAATAATTTTTTACCTAGAAAAAAAATGTGCATAAAAATTATTGTCTCCATCCTTAAGGACAATTATTCTTAGTTATATTGAGTACCAATTGAACCTATGTCAATATAAATATATATTTAATCTAATATTATATTTCAATCATTTTTATAAGGTATTCATTTATTTTATTCTATTAAAATTAAATAATATCTATAATATAATTCTTAAAAAATAACAGTTTTTCGTTGATCTCATTAATTGATATAATTTAGCATACTCTAAATATTAGGGATATAAATGAAATTAGGATTTTTATATAAATTTTCACATATAATTCCAAATAAAGAAAAATCCATTTCATAGAATTATATTTTCATTTCAGGTAAAATAATATTTATTATAGATTAAATAACAATTTTTCATTGGAAATTTGGTTTTCATTTTCAAAATATTAAAAAGTGGATTTATTAATTGAATATAGTATTTTTTTAAATAAAAATGTAACTCAGTAAATATATTATTATGTTGGGGATTATTTTATAAGTATATATTTGATAATTATTTCTGGATAAAATAATAAATCCTTCCTTTTTTATAAAAACTATATTTATCACTATTCCAAAAAATAAATTATATCTCAAATATCAAAAAAATTATATTATATTAGAAAAATCAAACAAGAATTAATATTTTTTTAATATTTAATATCCATATTATATGAAATAATATTGTCAACAATCAAAATAAAATCTCTTCTTTTTTGTAAAATAATATTAATAATTATAAACTATTAATATTTTTAATTTCAAAAAAAAATTTGTATTTTTTTATTAATAGTATTTGATTAAGATAATGTTTGTATTTTATCAAGAAAATAATTAGGTTTTTAAAATAAAACATATAAATAAGATTTTTTGGAATTGTATCATTTTCGAACCTAAATCTATGTTATAATTTTTTAAGTACAGAAATTGAGTTTTGTAAATTTAATTTTATTAAAAATGAACATTATTTTATTTTTAACCCGGTTTAATAAATTTTTATAACATATTTATATAAACCAATTCTATGGATACATTATAACTATTATATAATGTTCCATTGTTAATTTTGTTTCGGTGTTTTACTCGTCATATGAAATTGAAAACATTTGGTTTCAATGGAAAATATATAATATAAAATCACATTGTGTTATATAATAGAAAGTCTATATGAAAATCAAGATATTATCTGGGGTGGTACAAAGTATAATTGTATCCTTCAATAATAAAATTTTATGAATTAAAAAGTCATTTCAATCTTCTTGTAATCTACTAGATAATGATAAATAAAAAATTGAAAATTCAAAAAATCCAAATAACTATATTTTCTCTAAAATGATTATATCTCATGTTTTTTACAATAGGATTATAAGGTCATATTGTACATTTTAAATAATATATTTAATTTCCTATATCTAAAAAAACTAACCATTTATTTGAATCTATCATCAGTTATAACTCCACTCTCGCGTTCTAAAAAACTTGTGCTAATTTATTTGTCTCATAGTAAATTAATATTTTCATTGTATCATATTTCTCTTGTGATTCACTATTTGGGTGATATTCAATAATTGTTTTATCCAAATAAAATTCATACTTAATAGTTTATTGACACGTGTGATATGAGTAATTCACGATGTGTACAATTATTATATAACTCCTTGTAAAACCCACTAATAACAAACCAAACGGTGGGTTAGGATTTTTTTTAAACACCACACATTATGATATATATTCTATGTTTTAGATTAATTGTTTCATGTGATAAAATATATTTAATATTTTTATTTATTATACAACGAGGCAGTGCAAGAATCACAATCCAAAACATACTCAATGCCTTACTCTGAAAATATTCCAAAGTATATTCCAATATTTTATTAAGGATTTTATATATATAAATGGACTCCAAATATTTTTAAGTGTTTTTTACGTAATCTTGGAACATAAAAAACCATATAACTCGATAAATATGATGGTTTTATGATGTCTAAAAAATGAAAATGATAAAATTATCCCCATTAATAAAATTATCTTCATCTAGAATTATCTATAGCGGTCTTAATCCAACAATTATCTAAAATAATCTCATAAATTAAACTCACTATTCATTGTATAATCCTTGACCTGTTTATATGACCACCAAATCCAGAATAGTAGTTGAATCATTCCTCGCAACACATTAACACTTTGATATATTATACACACTGGACACTTTCCATAATATTAAACAATATTCATCTCAATGTCCTTGAATTGAAAATCAAGGGTATGGATTTTAATACTCCTTTTATATTGGGATACATAAAAAATGTTATATATACATTGACAATGATAATGGATTTCAAGAATCTATGACACTACTTTATCTTCTTGGTGATCTCAGAAGGTGTATAAAATAAATTTTATATATTTTAATATTTCCTTTGATATATGATCCCTAACTGAGGAGTATATCTAATTAAAACATAATGTCCCATAGTGAACTCCAAGGGTCACCTCCTACAGTCGACATAAGATGTATTTCGTCATTGTGTTTTGATCATTCTGTGGTTTATTAGATATAATCTCTTTGAGGTAACTTGAACCATACTTGGACCAATAACCATTGCCTCACCAACCTCTTTCTAATAATGTAGTGAGAGATATGACCATCCATAATGATTCTAAAAAGGATTCATATAAATGAAATCTGGGTATTAACTATTTTATGTGAACTCAGTCAAGGCTCGGTGATCATAATATACCTCCTTAATATTTAGCAATAAATCTTGAGTCATTTCATCGAATATGAATATATTGTTTGTGGAATGTCCATTGATTTATGGATGGTACATCTTGATCATTTTCATCTAAATCCCTAGTAAGTTATATAATAATTTCCAAAATTGTTTGGTACAATTTGTCTGTCTACCAAAAATAGTGATCAAGGACACACAATGATAGAATTCAATCTATCAGAAATAAATATTTCCAAACACCTCTATAGAGTGAGTCACTCTGATTAGACTGAAGTGAGTAGAATTTTTTATAGATTGAAAATCTCATTAACAACATCACAACCTATCGAGGACCTGGGAAGCCCCATAAAAATGACCATCGTTTCATCCTCCCACTTCAAAGTAAGAATCATAAATGTTGGAAAATACCAAACATTTTGTCGGTACTCAACCTTTATCCTTCAATAGATAATGAATAAATAGATGAAAAAACAATCTACTACATTATCCCATTCCACTAGAACGGAAATCATAATTCATGATAAATCATGGTCACAGAATGATATACTACCCATCTAGATGTATCACCATCCATTATCATCTCATCTCTATTCGGATATAGACCTACCACTCTCTCGGGTATCATGGTCATATAATTTTCACTTAATTTCCAACAATGTATCAGGTCACCCCATCCAACTAATACCTCATCAAAACACATTATTGGTATTTATCCTCACCAGTCTTCACTTGATCTATATAAGTAGACATAAAACAACTATTGGGAAAAGTAATAGATTATTTATCCTATGATGCAATGATAATCTATTCAGCTAATAATTTAATCATTTTCTATTAATCATCTGATGTACTATTTATAATATCCCCCCAGCCTATATTTTAGGGTTATTTGAATCCAAATTGTCAATCCCCTACCATGGATTTTACACCATATTAATGTGTACTGTCTATGAATAATCATCTTAGGGTCGCTATCTCCATAATTTGTGGGTGTAGGCCATTGTTTATATATCTAATTCACATGCTGGCCAGTTCCTCTCATGAGGTCATATTTGAAGAGACACATAGGCTACAACCAATATTCAATGCATCTGTTCCAGTCCCAAACCAATTCTAGAAGTATCACAATATACTAAATATTCACAATATTAGGGATTTTCTATATTAGAGCTATTTTTAAACACTAAAATATCTCATTTAAAACATCTTTACATTCATCATCCCTCTAGAACTACACTCCCTTATTTTTTTTAGAACCATGATGGATAATGATAGTCATGATATGTTTTTGATAAATCATTGTTAATATTCTTGTAAACACAAAAACCTATTAATCCTAATGATGTTCAAGACACATTTCCAAGATGCGACTTCCTTGACATTCTCTAGGTCTATAGATATACCAATCTCAAATACCAAATTTCATAATGACATCAGCACAAGAATCTAGTAGTTAGAAATTAATATATTTTAATAACTATTATTTTCATAAAGAATAATAAAGACTATATATAAGATCCCAGAATGTTATTTTGGTGTATACTATTAGATGACGATATCATCAAATAATAAAAAAATAGTTGTATGCATAGTTTTTCATGTTCATGAGGTCCATGAAAACTACTAGTGTGTTCTTCATCCCAAACAACATTACGAAGTACTCATAAATTCAATACATGACTGAAATTATATAATTGAAATATCTTTCTCTCTAACTCACAGAAGGTGATATAAAAATAAGAAATCAATTTATGGATCCATTGGGATCCCCATTCCAGATCAAGATGATCATCGACCCTGTGTAAAGGCTATATGTTCTTCACTATCATCTACCTCAGTTTATGGAAATAAATACATAACTGATTACTACATTCCTCATTCAGGGAGAAAAAAATAGGTTCACCACATGGGTAGTTAATAGAAATGATAAAACCCTAATTATTAAATCCACCAATTTGTACTTTAAAATCATTTTTTCTTGATTGGTTCAATATGTATCTTGGGTATTGAAATAATTTGTTCACCTTTTAGGATATCTAAACCAAAGTCAAATTATCTATCAGGATTGTGTCCTATGAATTAATCAATATATACATTCTGATAGGGATCTATGACTGCATGAAAATATGAGTGTGATACCTCTAATCCTACTAAAATACCACATATCCATTTTTTTATTAATCATCTAGATTTAACTCAAATGTAGTAAAACTATCCATGATTGTAGTTCATTCAGTATAATCATCAGGAACATGTTGCTATTATGGGAGGTAAAAGACATATTTGTATGATATAATTAAGTGTGATATCAAAAAATCAGTCAATATGTCCTTATTTTGAATTACATATAAATCCATTATCACTAGAATCATGAATTTCCACTGATGTTCATAGAATACACTAACTAGTGGACAGCCTATGAATGAGTAAATACGGTCCACTCCTATCCATAAAAATGTATCAAAAGAATATATATTAGAGGATTACATGACTGAAAAGTCATATCAATAAACTACTACTGTAGATATGAAATAATGGGAATCTGTTGTATAAAATATGGTTTTAGATATAGCAGATGTAATAAAAATAGTACCTCAAAAAGTGGAGGATTTCTCTCATTATCTCTCGAGATAAGATCCCCTACATTAACCCATCCAACTTAATATCTAAATATTTTCCATGTTCCATTATCATCGGGTATGTATGAATCCTTTATTGAGTTCCCTTACCAGACCTTCGGTATCATGTCTATATTAGTTTCTCCCTCTTAATTATAGCTCTAAAAAACAATTTGAGGTATCATATACGACCACATTGTTGGCATTGGCTTTTGGAAGATAAGAAAACAAAATTATATTGTCTAAAAATCATATAATTAAGGAAAATTTGGACACCTTCATACGGTAACAAGGATATAGAACAGTAATCCAATATCTTACCACTACTATACTATATTTTCCTAGAATTCCTTATTCTATAATTGGTGGTGGTACTCACTGCAGTCATTGGAAGTCAAAATTACTATGAAGTAAAATTTGTGAAAATATTAGCTTCTTTTACAACATTTGATATCCACTAAATGGACACTGACTTCCTTAAAACCTTATTGTAAAAAACTAGGTTGATGCACTGGACAAGATATATACATCGGTATGATGTCTGACTATAGTCTTCCTAAACATTTGGAATAATTACCAATTTTATGAAATGTGAAATGTAAGAACTAATTATATAATACAGATTATGCTGATACTATCATGGATCCCTATTTTAGCTCCATGTACAACTCTTCTTGATTAACTATCTGTGTATTGGGATAAACCCATCTATGAAAGAGTTCCATGAATTCCTCCAATGAGATAGCATAATTTAATATATAATTTCCCATAACTCCCAACCAATGCCTATCATGTCCCTATTGCATGAAGGATTCAATATTCACCCTCCTTTACAAATGGTTTTCAATGTCATCTATGATATCTTATATGATATATATACAATATTTAGTATCATATGGTTTATTAGTGTCCAAGATTTCTAGAGGATTACAGAGCAATAAATCACTAGAGTACTCAACCATGTATCTCAGTGGATGTTGGTAAGAAACCACTTAGTACACAACATGAGATTATTTGTGGAGGTTCTCAATAGAATCTTGCTTAGCTATAGATCCCCTGGAATGTATTTTTTGAGTATTTTTATGAAATCTATGTAATTGATGAACATGTAAATTCCAAAATAATACATTTTAATACATAATTTTTTCCTAGGATTCTACCGAGAATATATGGTATACCCCTCTAAATATTAACCATGTAAATCATCCATTCATGAATGTCACAGTAATGAAATATATAAATATTTATATATAATCCAACATAATTATTAGTAAAAGAATAAATTATTGTATTTATATGTCATAACATCTGGGAAACCCATATATATCACACAAACAAGGAAGTTGTCCCAAATAGATATAAAAAATTCTGCTTTTAATAAATAAATACTGTACAAAAAAACAAAAAAGTATATTCATGGAATGTAAATACAAATTACAATTTTTTAGACATAAACACACATGAAATAACATAAATCAGATATCAAAATAATTTGAATCCTCCATGTGGTTTTAGATGTATATTATAAAAACATAAATAACCCACATTATAGAAACTAGAAAGTTCAATATATAGAGTAGGCCAGACACTGGAATAATTTCTTAAGCTGAGTCCCAACCTTCCTATGTGTTATATATCATCTCTCAATGAAGGTAATTTGAAAAAAATGATATTATATAATGATCCACTATTAAAAATTTGTAACATCCACACTTGAACTACCAGTTACAAACCAATATTTAAAATCACATATGCAAGCCTCCCCATAGGCAATATGTTTCAAAAAGTATGCAATTGTCTATTTCAATGAAAGTAGAGACAAAACAATTTGTATCAAATCATTGTTTGAATAATAAATAACATCCTTATAATAAATTATTTTATTTATATTGATGAGAATTAAATTGAATCTTTTTAAAAAAAATTTAAATTATCTCCCAATGTGACACGTATGTCCCTAGTAAATATAACATATGATAAATAAGAGATTAGTTGGGTGCTCTACAGTTTAACCCAGTATACTACATATATATGATCCACCATCATAGCCATCCATCATGGTTTTATATCCCATTATTTATTCTCAAAATAAAACTAAAATTACATTGAAATTGATGAATATGTTGTGTGTACAAGACTTTTTTGTACACCACCACTGTGTCCTTAACACGATGTGATCAAGTATACATGTGTATTCTTTAATAATTATAAATATATAATAGAAGAAAAATATAATCCAAAATCTATTTTTTAGTTCACTAAACAATCTTCCATAACCATGACACATATTAGCTTCATATCCAGAGTAGAAGATAAATGTACTAGTCTTAAGAAGACAACCAACTATTATCTGGAATCCTAACGATTCTCGTGGAGATGATACTCGCCATCATCAATCGCTAAATATGACCATGTTAAATTAGTAAATTGGATGAGAATATATATTTTCCACATCAGCCAGTCTATCACATTGGAAATGACCCAAGGATGTATCAAGGCTCCCTCGAGCACACAATCGACATGACACAATGGCTACCTCGTACCACCAACATGTGCGTAGGTACCTCCATTATTTTTTCACAGTCAAGAACACCCCCCCATTATAGGATGCATATTTCATGGTGGTCCGCCTATATCCAAACAACTGATAACCATCAATTCATGGTTACACATATAAAGGGTGAGAACATGAGTAGGCATATCATGTCATCATTTGTATATAGAATGACACCCAGGAACTGTTGATCTTAAAAAAAATATGGATACAAGCTACAGTAATATCACTCATCAAATGTGACTGCATCTTATGCGGTAAAAACCAAAAAAAATGTGAACTTAATGAAGAAAAATCAATAAAAAATTCAAAAAATATAGTAATAAATTAAATAGTTTAAACGTAATCTAATGAAGTTAGGTAACTTTCTTCTTCAATGTCATCAATGTGAATGTCAATAAAAACCCAACATATGTTTCTTGATATCTTGATTGGAAATGTAAACATCCAAAAATTACTATTCACAACATAATTATCATAAATGGTGACATCGAGTTTCATTATGGGTTCCTAAAAGAAAAACTGTTACTTTATTTATCTAATAAATAAAACAACACAAATGATGAATATTTATATCTCCATCATAATTTTCAAATAATCATTTGATATATCACATGAGATGATATATTATCTCTCCTATAGAATTTTTATACTATAATATATAATATTACATCCATTGATATTTTATCTCTTGGGAAAATTTACAAATTATCGTTTTAAATATTACTTGCAATGACTTTTTATCGATCTGAGATAAATTTATAATTGACAATTTCTAAAAAAAATAGGTTCAAAATTATCATTCATAATTGAGATAAATTATTATTTGAAAATTATTCCAAATTTATTTTACATAACTATTCCTTGATAATTTTTATAAATTATCAATCGATATTTTTATTAAATAATCCAATGATAATTTTTTTAAAATTATCTTTTAAAAGTCTAGTGGGATTATTCCTGGTATAAATCTAGGTTTTATTGACTTATTAATAAACCTTATCAATTTCCAAAATTTCCATAATTACATGAATAATAACACAATTAAATATAAAATGAAATAAATTATCACAAAACTATGAACCAGAAAAAGTACACTAGGAAGGGTATTTTTCACATATAAAATGGATTAAAAATGATGCCTCATTCTGAATCGATTTTTGTAGACATAAAAAATCACCTGATAGAGAGATATGAGGAAAAATTAGACTTGATAAAATAACTAATTTTTTTATTAATTTGTTCATGTATTTCATAAACTAAAAACACATCCATACTTCTACAAATTAATAACCCTCGATTTATTAAATAATTCATCCAAAAATTCATCATGGGGGGTTTAATTTTAACCCATTAATTACATTAAAAATTAATTTGTTTAAAAGGATGATGTCTCTCATGATTATGGATCTCACCCACATGAAAATAGAGGAAAGTAGTGCGAGGGAGAACCGAAAGCATGGAATATCCATTCCAGGGGCTCAGATGGTTTTTACATTGAAACCAACCCTATCGTACACCAACTGTGCCCAAAGCACAAGCGAGGTATTCCAAAAGACCCGGCTTGATCTAAGCCTTCTATTGTCGTAGACGGTTCATCGTTCGAACACCTGTAGCCCAAAATATGGACTAAACGTAAAATGGGTCTACAGGGTTGGGGTCCGGTGCAGCCAAGTCGAAACGACCTGACTCGACCGGGCCCATACTAGGATCTGACCTGGTCCGTGGGTCTAACCCGGTCTGAGGAAATGGCATGGCCTGAGGGGGCGACAAGACCCGATGGGGCGACCTGACCCAAGGGTGGCCTGGCCGAAAGCGGCCCGACCCATGGGTGGCCCGGTCAGGGGTGGCCTGACCGAGGGGGGCCTGGACTTTGGAGGCCCGGCCGAGGGTGGCCCGGCTGGGGGCGGCCCAGCCGCGGGCAGCTCTGCTGATGGTGGCCCAGCCTAGCCACTCCCAGGGGGAGGGGCACAACCCCCTGGGACCCGAATGAATAAGCTATTTGGGTGGTAACCCCAACCGGCGCCAGGTGGCACTGGTACAGGTTATGCGGGACCCTAAGTGTCCCGTTCCACCGGTTCCTCCGGCAGCCAGACTGGTCGAAAGTCCGGATTCTCTTCTGCGGCGCAACGACATTGCGATCCCACTGCCCTCCACATGGCGTGACGATGTTGCGCCTCCATCGTCGTGGCCCGGCTTGGCCACGACCTCCAACTCCTCCGCTCTACGTGACGACACCGCGCTACCTCTGCCACTTCCATGCATGATTGCAGCCCCATGATGCCTCCATCCAGCGCGACGACTCCATGCACATCCACCAGGCCCGTAGTGGTCATAGCTCCCCTTCCGCGTGACACGACGGTGTCGCGCCCTCTTGGCAACCCGGAGGCATTGTGCCGCCAAACTTCTTCATGGTCGGCCCAATAATAGCCACCATTACTTCACCCCCATCGTCAACACAACAAGAACAAAAACAGGGGGTCGGACCATGTTCGTGTGGTCCGAGAACTCCTCATTTGGTTGTTAACAATCAATGTAAATAATCTGAGGTTTTAACGACAATGATCGATAAAATATTTCAACTCAAACACTACCACAATATCGGTGATCAACGACAGAGTCGCGGAAGACAGACATTGCGGGAGACTGACATCATTCCCTCAATTTCGGAGGAGGAGGAGCTCAGAAAAGACAAGCCGATATGACGTTGTTGATGTACTTAGTGGGTGGCGGTGCTTCCCTTCCTTGCCTCGGTTGAAGAAGGAAGAAGTTGATGCTCGACGTTCTTCGGAGATGAGGGGAGTTCTTCGTTGGAATAAGTCATTCTCCATGAACACCAAATCTCTCCCAAAAGAAAATTCCCAACCCAAAAATAATATATGGATTGTATATTATTTTTTGGCATAACCCTTCAAATTCCTCTATTTTAATTAATTGAATTAACTCATCTTATTAATGGGTTGAATGGATCAAATTCAAAAAGAATAGGGGAGGTGAGGAGTTTTATTAAATGAATTGATGTGTCAAATTAAATAATGGGGAGTTAATGGGAGTAAGAATCTTGGGTGGGCCCCACTAAATAAATCCTCCCAAGGGAGGTTTTTCATAGGTGGGCCCTGCCTCCAACCTCCACTTGGAGGATTAAACCCCCAAAAATAAAAATAAAAGCTACTCATTTATTTTTATTTAACATATGAAAAATCAAATAAACTAACATCCAATCTCATTAAAACCCAACTGTGAAGATGATATTATTAAGAGAATACCGATTATTTGAGTTAAACGGTGTCCTCTAATTTCAATTCTGATCACCAGTTTAAAGGATATAAAATCCCAATCATACGTTTACTGAACATACTAGAACAAAAATTCATAAATTGATTCTGAGCACACTAGGCTTCAGAATCAAGCGCAGTCATAAACTGTCGACTTGGAAAATTCCCATGTATTTAAAAATAAATTCCATGGAATTTATGGTTTTTTACAATATCCCCACCCCAGGTCTTTACATTCATTTAAGATACAACTCTCATAAAGGAAACAAATGGGGACATTTAGCATGCATCTGAGCCTCCTTGTCCCATGTGCTCTCTTGCAGGTTCCCATTCAGCCAGCAAATGCGCACTATAGGTATGGATCGTCCACACAGGACCTGATCATGTTGATCCTCAATCAATACTATAAACTCTGTGAATTTCTCCCCATCATCAATTTCTAGCTCCCCATGGTCGACGATGTGGGATGGGTTGTGAACATATCATCCCAACTGAGGTGGATGATCCAGGAAATAATCCACCTTGCCTACCCTGCTGAGGGCCTGAAACCGTTCGATGAATCGTGAAGATAACTTTCCTCCTTGGCCAAATATCTGTAGACCTTTTTGAGGTGAGATTCATAGAAAAACATGGTCACCATCCTTGAATTCCAGTGGTCTCTATCTCCTATCAGCATAGGACTTCTGCCATCTCTGTACAGTCTTCATCCGCTTTTGGATGATCTGCACCATCTCTTTCATAGCCTGCACCATCTCTGGTCCCATAAGATCTGACTCCCCTCGGTTAGTCCCGCACAGAGGCAATCTACAAGTTCGTCCATAAAGTGCCTCGAATGGTTCCATCCCTGTATTGGAGTGGTAGCTGTTGTTATACGAAAACTGTACCAAGGGTAAATGATCATCCCCACTGCGACTGAAGTCATGGACTCATGCATGGAGCATACCCTCAATAGATGGAATGTTCCTCTCATTCTGACCATCCATCTGAGGATGGAAGGTCGTGCACAAGTGAAGTTGCACCTTAAAAGCCTCCTGCAACCCCTTCCATAGCCTGGATGTGAAACGAGCATATCGACCGAAGACGATCGTCATTGCCACACCATGAATCCATACAATATAATGTATGTAGAGGTGTCCTGAGCTCTCTTCTGAGACCTATTATCTGATCAATAGGAAGTGGGAAGACTTGGTGTGTCGGTCAACAATAACCCAGATAGAGTCATGTACCCTAGATGTATGTGGACGTCCTATCATGAAATCCAATGATATCCCATCCCACCTCCACTCTAGGACCACTAAGGGTTGAACCAAGCCTGCTGGATCCCGGTGCTCTGACTTCACTTGTTGACATGTGAGACATCGTGAGACAAACTCTGCTACTACCTTCTACATACATGGCCACAAGTGCTATCGTCGGTGGTCATGATACATCTTCGCCACTCCTGGATGTACCGATAAAGGAGATTTGTGTAAATCCCTCAAAACTTCCACATGATGTGCAACTGGTACCATTGTACGTCCTTTAAGGATAATGACGTTCTCCCCACCTTAATAAAACACATTAGTTGCCTGCCCTGTGGATATCTGAGCATGTCGCATCTCACATTCAATGTCCCCATGATGTGCCTCCCTGACTCACTGGAGAAGTGGAGGAGTGATTGTGAGAGACTGTAGAAAGTCTTCTCCATCTCTATCCACGAAGGATATCTGCAACATGGATAGCTACTCCATCACCTCTCCTAGCAGCTGAATGTCTGATCTCCTACAGATAGAATCTGGTACAACGTTACCCTTCGTAATAGTATAGACTATCTGTAAGTCATAGTTTTGGAGGAACTCAAGCCAACGCCGTTGTCTCCGGTTCAGGACCTTCTATGAGAAGATGTAATTGAGACTCTGGTAATCAGAGTAGAATGTAAAATGCTCACCCATTAGATTGAGTCACCACATCTTCAAGGCTAAGACCACTACTGCTAACTTCACGTCATGGGTAGAATAGTTTTGCTCATGTTATCTCTACTGCCAAGAACCATACGCGATCACTGATCGCTCCTACATCAAGACACACCTGAGTCTGGTCCCTGATGAGTCAAAGTAAACTATGTATCCAACACCCTCTCCTAGAGGCCTCAATAAGGTGGCACAAGTCAACCTCTCCCTCAGCTACCGAAATCTCTACTGGCATCTCTCCGACCACACAAAGGGTTCCCCTTCGTCCTCAAGGCTGAAAGTGGTGCTGCAACACTGGAGAATTCTGGAATGAATATCGGATAGTACCTATCCAGTCCCATGAATCTCTATACCTCTGTCACACTCCTGGGTGGCTCCCATGAAATCACATCCTCGATATTCACTAGATCCACTGCAACTCTGGCCTTTGAGATGACATGTCCCAGAAAGTGTACCTCAGAGATCTAGAAATGGAACATTGAGAGCTTACCATAAGGTTGGTGTTCTTGATGTGTGTCCGTACTACCCTCAAATGGTAGGCGTGCTCCTCCTCGGTAGATGATTAGATCAAATTGTCATCGATGAAGACTACCACAACGTGGTCATGGTATCGACAAATGATTCTTTTCATGATTCTGATGAACACTGATGGTGCATTGGTTACGACGAATGGAATAACCAAGAACTCATAGTGGCCATACCAGCGTCTGGAGGCTGTCTTCTGCACATCCTCATCCCGTACTCTGAGATGGTGATAACCCGATCAAAGATATTTCTTCGAGAACCAATGTTCTCCCTTCAGCTGATCAATGAGGTCGTCAATCCTCGGAAGTGGGTGATTGTTCTTCATGGAAACCTGGTTCAGGCAATGAAAGTCGACATAGAGCTGCAAGCTCCCATCCTCCTTCTTGGAGAACAAAATCTGGGATGCCCAGGGTGAAAAATTGGGTCCGATAAATCCCATTCCCCTTCAAGTCCTCCAGCAATACTCGCCGCTCCCAATGCTCAGCGGGAGCCATCAGATATACTGTAGTAGATATCAGTGTCGTCATGGGGAACACGTCAATGTAAAATTCCACCTCTCTGTGAGGAGTTAGTCCTGGAACATCGTGAGGGAAAACATCTGTGTTTTGATCCACCACAATAGGAAAACTCATACTCCGCACATCAATCACTATGAGGATGAGACTAGACAACTAATGTGTGATCGGCTACCCCCTACTCTGAGTAAGTCCATCCTGCACTGAAAAGGCTCCCTTCTCACTGGTGGAGGTGATGCTGGTCCCATCCATGTGTACACACCACACTATCTTCTTAACACATTCAATCTAAGCATGAACTGTGGACAACCAGTCCATACCCAAGATGACGTCGTAAGGGCTCGACACCACTATTTGAAGATCCCAGCTGAATCTCTCACATCCTAGAGTAAGCTCACACTACCGGAAACAATGCGTAATCATTGAGTCTACTCCTATAAGAGTCTGTAGCCATATGGACCGAGCCATTTCCTCCTTCGGAATCTCTGAGCTCTGAATTATGGAAGCGACAATTAAAGAATGACTAAAACATGTGTCTATAAGTACTTAAACAAGTATGGATTAGACACAAATTGTACCTCGAATCATATCAGGTGCACCGTGTTCGTAGGACTCGACTACATGGAGCTGAGTCTACCCCTGTATGGCAGGTCCCTTTGGTCGGGTTGGACCTCCCGGTGTTGGTGGTGGTAGGGCCCCGAAACGTCGTCCACCACCTACTGCTCGGCTAGCTCCTCTTCCATGTCCACTTGAACCTGGTGGTCCTCCATGGTCAAACCTCTGCCTCTACCTGGGAGGTCCCTCTACTTTCTTCTGCTCATCTGCATGGCGGGTCAAGCAGTCACACGCTATGTGTCCCTACCCGCCGCATGCATTTCCCTGCCAGCTCCTCGTATAGATGGAATTGTATCATGTGCCCCACACAACTTAACAAATATCATGGGGTCACCCACCTGATGACCTGGTCTGCTTGGACCTCTGTGACATCTGTCTACTTCCAGCTGCAGAAGACTCCGCTACATGTTGCCCTTTTGTGGGTCTCGTTGTTGGTGATTGCTCAACAAGAAAACTCTCCACTAAAAGGGCTTGCTCCAGCACCCCAGCATACGTCGGAATGCTGAAGGAGATCAAGGAAGTCATGATCTCATCTATGAGTCCATGATCGAAGGTCCGGACCATGAATAATGGGTCACGTACCACATTCATGGAGTAGCGCGAGATGTCTGTGAACCTCACGGAGTACTGGGCCACTGTCTTGTGACCATGTTGTAGATGAAGTAACTCCTAAATCCACACTTCACGAAGGGTGGCTGGAACAAACTCTAACAGGAAGAGTATCTCGAAGTCTGCCCTGAGTAGTGATGCCTCATCATCCTGCTGGAGCATCAGGCTCCACCATCTGCCCACTATTTCATGCAGGAGACTCATGATAATGATCACCATGAGGTCGGCTGGTGTCCCTACAAGTTTGAAAACATTCACAACAGCCTCCAACCAATCCTCAGGTGCATGTGGGTCCGTCTCTCCCCTGAATCTGGGCGGCCTCTAGTGCGGGAACTCAAGCAATGCACTAAGATGGAATGCACTCTCTGCTGTTGGAGCTGGTGGTATCAGTGGACCAGTGAGTAGTGGTACCACTGGTACCTCCACTATGATGGGGCCCTGCAGCGAGGCCTCATCGCTCGGTGGACTACCATCTCGTATGAAACTAGGAAACCTATCTGGATGCCTATTGGGGCTGTTCTGAAAAGAAACATGTGTGCCACTGTAAAAACAATATACCTAATGAGCTGACACAAATAAATCAGGAAGAAATCATTTCAAAAGATAAAAACACACAATCAGTGTTTTCATGATCTGAGTTGGAAATCAGACGTCAGAGTCCTAGTGTATGGATACATCGGTTGTCGCACCTACACCAGTTTCCCTAAACTCATAACCACACCAAAAACACTTAACACTATTTCCACATACAAGAAGAAGAGTCTATGTTCTACAGTAGAACCGATTCCTTTGATACCAATTTGTCACGACCTGCCCTCAGGACCCATGTCGTGACTACCCCAAGCCCGCCTTCCTAGGCCAGGGGCTGGCGACTAGCACCAAAGGCGAATTCCCGATAAAAAGGGACGGAATTTCCTTTAAAACTGTAATAGAAACAGTCTATACACATGAATTGGAAGCAACAATTACTAATATAGAAAAGAAAAGAGTGTTGTAAGAAAGTGGGCTAATATACAAACCCTACTGAACAACAAGTACAAGTACAAGTAAAAAAAGGGAAAAACAGGTCCTGGACCGCCCTCCAGGGAATCCTACCTGAAGGGTAGGTACATATCTCGAAAAAATCATCCTTGAGGTATGTCCTATATAGTCTTTCTCCGAGCAGTCTCTCATTCATCTCCCTCATCCTCGATCACTGCTAGCTATTTTCTGCAGTGAACAAAACAAGGTTTGGGTGAATCCCATGCAGGGGTGAGTATAACAGTACTCTGAAAGGGAAAACCAAAACCCTGATGGTCTCCCAGAATCCACTATGTTCAAAACACAATATTAAACCACAATTTCGAATTATCAACCATCCCAATGTAGGTATATTCCCATGAATATTCCTATGTTACCAATCATAAATCCAACTCCAACATTCGAGCCCAAGCAAAACCCATTCCATAGAGGAAGTAATGTCAATCATATCGTTGTTAACTACTAAAATACAGGACTCATATCACATAGGTATAAAACTCATGTAGATGGGTGGAGATGATTAGTTGTAGCCACTGAATCATATCCTCTATCGAACCCACGTAGGATCATGGAACATTTTCAGCGTTGTCGAACCCACGTAGGATCCTAGAATAGAAGACATCATTGTCGATCCCACAGAGGATCACGGTACAGTTCCATCGTTGTCGAACCCATGGAGGATCATGGTTATGTATCGTTGTTGTCGAACCCACAATGGATCCTGGTACAATATCGTCGCTGTCGAACTCACGGAGGATCCTATCATCTCAGTCGCAGTCATCCAAAGGGTTTCCTCACACATCACGCTCAATTCCGGGAGGGTCCACTCCTCAAGCCAAGTGGCGATACATCAACAACCCTGATGTATCTATTTTATGTATCTCATAGTTCGGTCTCATCATAAAGAACCCAACACGATAGATGGTGTGTCAATCAGACACCTCGTCTGTGAGTTATTGGCATTTCTGTTTTAGGGGCCCGGTTGGATTCTACGTTCAAACCAACATGGCCATACCCCAACTGAATCCAAACCTCAAGCATGGTTATCCAAAAGATCTTTCCTTCTCTAATACATCTGTTTATGCAGACGGTTCATCATTCAGACACCCGTAGCCCAAAATGCGGACGAAAAGGGAAAATGGGACAACTGGGACCATGTCTTGTCTGGCCCACAAGGACCCACCTGACCCGACCCGGCCCATACCGGGATCCGACCCAGTCCATGGGTCCGTCCCGGTCAGAGGAAATATCCTGGCCTGAGAGGGCAGTTCGACCTTATGGGGCAGCCTAACCTGAGGGCGGCCCGACCGAATGCAGCCCGGCCCATGGGCGGCATGGCAGAGGGCAGCCCGACCGAGGGCGGCCGGCCCGTGGCAGCCCAGCTAAGGGTGGCCTGGACGACGGTATCCCAGTTCATGGCGGCCCGGCAGAGGGCAGCCTAAAATACGGCTTCCCGGCTGGGGGCGGCCCGACCTAGCTCCAACCCCTAGCACCCGAACGACATCGTCGTTCGGGTGGTAACCCCATCAAGTGCCAAGTGGAGCCGATCAGGGTCACGCGGGACCATAAGGGTCCCACTCCTCATGTTCCTCAGGCGGCCGGTCGGGCCAGCCACCTAGCTTCTCTACCACGGTGCGATGGCACCACGGTCCCGCTGCCCTCCGCGCGGCTCGATGGTGCCACGCCTCCTTCACCGCGGCTCAGCCTGGCCGTGGCCTCCAGCACCTCAGTGCGTCGCGGCGGTGATGTGCCACCTCCGCTACGGCCCGGCATGGTCGTGGACCCCTGCTTCCTCCGCATGGTGCGACGACATGGTGTGCCTCCGCCACGGCCCATTGTGGTCATGGTTCCCCTTCCACGCGGAGTAACGGTGCCACACCCTCTTGGAAACCCGGCGGCCATGCACCACCGGTCTTCTTCGCGGTCGGCCCAATGCCAGCCACCAATACACCACCTCTGTTTCCAACATAAAGAGAACGACAACATAGGGGGGAGGGTCGGACCACGTTCATGCGGACCGAGCCCTCCTTGTTACGTTGTTAATAATCGGCATAAATAATGTGATGTTTGAACGATGATGATCATGAAAAGATATCAACTCAATCCCCTACCTCGATTTTAGTGATCAATGAAGGAGTCACGGAAGATGGATGTCGCGGGAGACAGACGTCGTTCTGTCAATGTCAGAGGGGGAAGATCTCGGAGAAGACGAGTCGAGATGACATCATTGGTGTACTTCGTGGGCAGCGGTGCTTCCCTTCCTTTCCCCGATTGAAGAAGGATGAAGTTGATGCTCGACATTCTTCGGAGAAGAGTGGCATTCTTCATTGGAATAAGTCATTCACCATGAACTCCAATGCTCTCCCAAAAGAAAATACCCAACCCAAAAATAATAGATGGATTTTATATAATTTTTTGGCACAAAAATTTGAATTCATCTATTTTAATTAAATGAAATAACTCATCTAATTAATGGGTGGAATTGTTCAAATTCAAAAAGAGTAGGGGGGGTGAGGAGTTCCATTAAATTAATATAGGTGTGAAATTAAATAATGGGGATTTAATGGGGTTATGAATCTCGGGTGGGCCCCACAAAATAAATCCTCCCAAGAGAGGTTATTCGCTAGTAGGCCCCACCTACAACCTCCCCTTGGAAGATTGAAAAATAAAAATAAATGTAACAATTTTTTTATTTAACTTATTTAAAATTCCAATAAACTAACATCCAATCTCGTTAAAACACAACTTAGGTGATGGTCCACTTAAGTGAATACCAGTGCTGCAAGTTCAACGATGTCCTCAGATTTCAATTCTGAGCACCGGTTTAAGAGATATAAAATCCCTCTCGTATGTTTACAGAATGTACCTGAACAAAATTTCAGAAATTGATTTCGGGCACACCATGCCTCGAAATCCAGCGCTGTCAGAAACTATGGACTCATAAAATTACCATGTATTTAAAAATAATTAAAAAATAACCATGGAATTTATGGGTCCCTCATGTTCATGTGGTTTTCATTACTTCCACTAGGAACCATTTCTAAATAAATAGATAATCTAAATTCAGTTGTGAATCATAATGTGTAATTTAGAACTACAAAAAAAATTAGCATAAATTGATACATTATGCATGTCTAATCTCATAATCATACACATGGGTGCTTTGGGACATATTTTCATTTAAATCCTTCCTAATCGTTTCTAATGAAAATGTAAATTACCTAATGAATTTCCCCTTGGAGTGTAAAACTAGTTGCATTGTAATGCCCATTGTCGTGTACCGGGTTCCCCCGAGTTAGGTCAAGGAAAACATGTCAATGTTTTTACTCCTACGTACATTTTTTCCATAACCACATCCCCTTTTTGTATTCAGATACTTTTGTATTTCCATAAAGATTCACATAATCTCTATTTTACCAAAATTATTGGATGTTATTGTATTCTTATCCTCAAATTCTAATGTAGGGTTTTTTTTCCTAATATATGTTTCCTAAAACTACTTCCCAAGGATTATACTATACATCCTATAGAAACAAATATAATGTCCCCATATATAGTAGATGATAGTTATTTCCATACTTCATTAAATGGCATATAAAAAATTAATACACATCCCAAATGACTGAAATGTTTAGTATTTTATAAAACCATATTATATATTTGAACATTACATTACAACAGTTCATGAAATACTATATATCAACTTCTTTTGAATCACACATAATCACTTATATTATGTTTACAGATCAATCATAATACCTATAATTTCATCCTAGAAAAACTAAAAAATATTAATGATGTGATATTAGATTCATAGTAACAGTAATGAAAAACATGGAAGCATAAATAAAAAATAAGGGGTGATGAATGACCGAAAAAAATTTCAATTAAAACTAAATAGGAGCATAATATTGATGAAATATAATCTCATTAAATAATTACATAACTATACTTAAATATGGATATTATACTATTCAAATATTTGCATTTACTATCCATTACAAGTTTCCTAATGAGGTAATTCATAATGTGGGACTTCATAATCATACATTCAAGTCCTCATTCCAATTCCATAGATAAGTGGTTTATAAAAAAACTATATTTTCTAATGATACCTACCAATGCATTGATGGGAAATAGGGGGCCACCTACCACATATTAAGTCATATTAATTCCTGATTTTAAAACTTCGATACATAATAAACAAATACATTTATATTGAAATGAAGATATGTAATGTAAATCAATTTCCCTATTCATTAATCATAAACACTTTTTATTCACAGTAATATGGATAATGGTGTAAATATTACAAATCAATTGTAATAATAATCAGAAAAAATTATATAAAATATTTTAGATGATTTCAGAAAATATTCATCCTATTTAATTCGAATAATAACTTCTCTTTTCTAATAGATGAAAATAATCATATAAAATCCTTGAGTAATTTTTCAGAGAAATACTATTTTTACAATCAAAATAAAAGTTATTTTGGAAAAATAATTTTGTAAAACAATATGTGAAATATTATAATTGTTTCATAATTAATTTTTTTATAGGCATAACCATGGCTTATAAAAAAATATTGAGTGCACATGAAAATATGTATGAATTTGTGATCTTACCTTGAATCGAGATTTTTTATCTAGAATAATTCGAGAATGATCATTATAAAACAAGTCACACTCCATAAAAGAAATAATAAATATGATGAATACATACAAACATACATATATATATATATATATTCAACAAAGAATTTTTTAGAATTATATATTTTTATATAATAATATCATTGCGGTATATATTGAAATAAGTAACCTGAAAGAAAATTGTGGTTCATGTAGAAACCCTTAAATTATGTCTAAATATCTACTACATGTGACCTTCTGATGTTAGAAAATTTAATAGAAAAAATAAATAGTTAAATTAAAAACCTATTAAATTTTTTTTATTCTATTAAAATTTCATTAAATTCATTTTTTGACTTATCGTTAATTTATAAAATTGTTATTGGCATTCTTAAGTGTTTATTTCCATGATTTAATAATCTGTTCAGATGATTAAAAGTGTGTAAATTCATGTATAATGAGTCTAATTGTGTAGAATTATAATTAAATGGTATTAATTAAAAATGTGGAATTCATATTATTTATTAATATTTTTCAGATTGAGTCATTATATAACATATTAATGATAATAATTTATCTTAATTTTAGCGTTGTTTAAATCAAAATGAACTAATTTTGTAAAATTATTGAATATCATGTATATAAAATGGATAATAACCTTAAATAATATAAAATAATTATTTTATAATATTTTTCAACCATAAAAATGTATTCATGACTAGGATTTAATTAGAACGTAATGAATGAATGTTCAATGTCCAAGAATGTTTTAAATCAGCACCACCCTGATGATGATTTTCTTTTTAAAATAAAATTGAGAGAGAGTAATGATATTAATAATGGATATTATATAATTATATTTTGTATATGATACATTAGATATGATGATCATTTTTTATTAGTATGTTAGAACAGGATAAAAAAAATAAAAATAAATTAAAATGAACATAAAAGAAAAGTTAATAAGATTTACATATTGAATTATCCTCCATGAGAACGTCCTTAGGGAAAGGTGTTTTGGAATTTTTATAATACCAAGAGCAACAGAATGTGGGGAAGATAACAGGGAATATTATTCAAGAATAATTTTTAAATGAATAAGGACTTAGATTTTTAGAATAAGAGGAGGATAATGGTGGTGTTTATAGTGGTGGAAATGGGTGATTTCTCATTATTTTATTCATAATATTATTAATTTTCTCTAGATAGGATATATTATTATTTTATGTGACTAAATGCAGTAATATGTTAATTTTTTTTTCTAAAAACGTGTACTTAATTGATTTATTATGTTAAGAATAGTTTTTTAGCTTATTATGTATAATTATTCTATTTTACTATTAAAAAATATTTCAACAATATTAGAAATATTACAAAAAATCACCCTATCCATTTTTCAAAGTGTATAATCCAAAAATGAAAAACATATCATGAAATAAATATTATATATATGTAAATGTTAATTTTTAATTTTATATTAATTTTCATGAAAAATATAGATTTTAAAATGATAATTGACTTTATAGAACTCTAGAAAATTAGGTGTGGCCACCTAAAATAATCTAGTAATCATGAGAAAAAAAATTATTAAATTAGGAATACATTTGAAGAAAAAATAAATATATTTTAATAATTATATTAATTATAAAATTAGAATTCAATATTTATGACTTACAAAAATACAGAAAATTAAATAAAATATTTTAATATATTTATTTACATATATATGATATTATTATATCATTTGGTTATTTATATAATGTCTAAATTACATATATATTATCATAGAATAGGTTTTTATTCTATTGTTCATATTACAATTCATAAGGGTAAAAGTACTATTCAAAATGGTTAATTTAATATTCCATCGGTATAGGTTCTCTAATTTCTCATAACACATAATATATCATGGGTTTCTTATTTATAATGTTTTCAAAGTGTCTTTAGGTGATTTATAATATATAAAATATTTATTACATTGGAAAATACAATGATGGATTTTTTTGTTGTTATATGGAGACTATCAATTGGAGTTGTGGTGCCAGTGAAAAAATGGAAAATAGATTTTAATATGGGTGGATCAAAAAATAAATCCCATGGTGGAATAAAGAAATTATATTCCATGTATCAAAATTATGGGAAGAATTATCATGTGAACTATCTAAAGTGAACCATGAAATGATTTATATATGAAGAAATGGGCATCTGGCTAAGAACTATCTAAGGGATATGATGAATCCCACCAACATGGAAGAAGATAAGAAGGTTCATAGAAATTCTCATCTAGTTGTTTATTGGTTCAATAGAAAGTAACATGGGAACACTATAGACTAATTCCATGAGCCCTTGTTTGTCGATGGAAATCAACAACATCCTCCAAGGAAGAAAGGATGTTCATATTCTATCACAACTGTTGGGTTTGAACGTAAAAATGACATGGTGATAGGTACTCTTGTTAATGATTCAAGAATATTTAACATACTATTTGACATGCTTGAATATATTCCCTTCTCGAGAGGTTGATTCCTTAATTAAGTTTGTACTTCAATAACCACCTAAATCCAATACACCTTAATGAATGGCCACCATTGTGGTGGAACAACTCATTACGCAGTTGTATGATAATCTATATAAGGAGTTTATATGCTCGAGTGCCTCACCATGGGTCGAACTATCCCACTTCTCTTTGAAGATGGATGAATCAATGTGCCTATGCATCAAATATCGTGATCTAATTAAAATCAAGATAAAGAACAAGAATCCCCTACCATATATATAGTACTAGTTCGATCAGCTATTGGGGGCCAATTATTTCTCTATTGTGGTCCTTGGGTCACGATTTCACCAATTCATGATGAGGAATGAATATATTCCAATGAATACCATTCTAACAGGTTTTTCACACTACTAGTTCATTGTGATTCCTTCTTGAATCATTAATTCTATTTTAATTTTCATTGATTTAATGGATATATAATTCTATTTTAATTTTCATTTATCTAAAGAATAATATTTTATTTTGAATAAAATATAGTAAATAAATATTATTTGAAATCATTAATAACATATAATTTCATTTTGGGACAACTATCCACATTTTGACATGATTATCCACAAAAATATACAAGTAAGCAGATTTTGAAAACAAATGAGTACTATCACTCTGAAAAGATTAAATTTAATCTAATAACTCAAAAATTGGGACATGAGTGAACATTATATGATAATATGAATTAAAATACATGTTAAATATGTTATAAATTAATTACTTAATGTATTTTAATTTTATATTCTGGACATTAGTATTAAGGGAAGAATCATATCAGACATAATTAAAGGGATTCTATGCGAACCACTATTATTACATCAGGATACTCCTTATCTATTTTTAACCAAATGAAATTCATATATATTTTTATTTAAATATTCAAAAATCTGTTTATATATTCCTAAATAATGTATCAATATTCTTTATTTATTATTTTTTTGGGACATACTTGTTTTTAAATGGCTCCCAACTCAATTATTCTTGATAAGGAAGCCTGTGCTAGTGGAACGTCCAGATTTCTTACCAAATTTTATGTCCACACTATAATATATTATAATCCACCACCCGTTTTTCTAAAATAAATCATTTTATTATGAAAACCTTGTTGGTTTACCTGTGGATTAATATAAAATTTTATTCCTGATTTATCTTTAAATTCTCATTAATAGTTTCCTTAAACCACACAAATATGTTTTAATAGTAATATTTCATAAATACTATTTTTACATGTTATCACTTCAATTTTACATCACTAAAATAAATATATTCGTATTTACTTTTATAAATGTCCATGTTTTAATTAATTCATTTTTTCATGAACACTTTTATCGTACCCCTATTTATTTTTCTTTATGACATGATTATGATACCAAATTAATTCCATGGGTAACCCTTATGTTTCTGTTTTATTGCTAATATATCATTATTTATGTTGAATAAATTTTCACGATCATGTTATGATGGTGATTCTGGATATAACTCCATTGAATTGGGTAATGTCTATTATCATGAAATGTTATGTTCAATGGCCTTGGTGCATAGTCCTTACTCGTGTTCAAATAGTAATAGTCTTGGTAATTAGCCTTGAATCATGCACTGATGTGTGCAAAAAGCCTTGAATATATCTAAATTTATATTTTATGTTGCTTCCACATTACTATGTATCCATGATTACATGACACCATGTTTTTATTCCTTATATCTAATAATATTCCTTTCTTTTTAGATCGTTATGTTATGCCTTATAACCCCTATGATTTGCGTTATGCTAATGTTTATTCCCTTACTCGGTTTTTAGATAATCACTCTGTCATGTCACGCATAAGTTAACAAATGTATATTTAAGGGGAAAAATAATCTAGGTTCCATTTATAAAGATTAAATAAAATATTTTCATATTTTTGAATCATGATGTTTAATTATGTACATATTCTGCAAGACGATATAATTTATGATCCATTTATTATAATTTGATGTTTAATTAAGATTAAACTCATGCAATGTTATAAGAATATTTTCTCTACAGCTTACCATAGTATATGCTCAGTAATCTTCCACTAAATTACCTTATAATTAATAGATTCTATTCAGAATAGGTAAACCTATGATCAAACATCATTTTATAGACCATCCAATGAAGCACCTCACCATTGAATACTCATCACCATGTTACATTAGTGAAAAATGTTTCGTCTATGTAATGCATAAGGATAACTTCATAATATTCATGGAACCCCTCTCCATATGCATTTACTCACTAGGCCAATCATAGCATAGATTCTTTTGAAAAATCATGCATATAATATATACTGGAAATCATTCCATACCATATCACAAAGTGTATCATCCTATATCAAAATGTCCCATCGTTTCTTTACTTCTACCTAATGAATACATTCTTCACGCTTCTCTTTAATCATAGGGTGTGTCTCTATATTCTCAAAGATTGATATATTATTCTCAATCCATTTCTCAACAACCAATGGACCACTATTCCCAAAAAACATTGGTCAAGATGCTAATAGAACACCCACATCTGCACGTCCATAGAAAAACTATGGTCAGATAATTTTTATAATGTATTCATGAAGCAAAAAAACTATCATAGAAAAATCTCACATAACATATGTCCAATAATAATAGTCGGTACCTCAACAGTCACTCAAGAAGGATCTACTAATAGCACCTGGACCACAACCCCTGATGTGTCTAGTTAGGATCCAAGTATCACTGAGATGGGGAGGGGTGAATCAGTGATATCTTTTTCATTTTATGATTCCTTATTTTTTGAAACAACCTTCCAATACCATTAAAGAGTTTATTCCATGATGAACACACACAACCAAAGGAACACAAGATTTATGGGGTTCACTACCCTATATTAGAAGCTACATCCTTGGTATGGTACAGAAACAATCCAGTACCACACAATCGACTAAAAACCAATCCGTTAATGTGGAATACATTGGGTAGGATATACCCTTACACTCGTGTAGAACTTGGAAAACAATCAGCAAGTGTGTGTGCACCCTCTTATCACAAATAGGTAATTACATTATTTTAGTGCTTTATTACAATGTAACAGTTGTATTCTCTGAAGTACAAATCATCACTTTCTTACCTAGAAGTCAGTAAAAACTATCTTATGCATAACCGAAAATGTTCGAATACATCAATTTTTTTGCGCAACCTTTAGAATACCTTGCATGCAATTCAATTTGCTTGTGCAGAAAAATTCCCTATTGGCGTGGAAATTTTTTTCACACAACTGTCATTTTTTCATGCAACATTTCACTTTTCACGCAACTTCTCACATTTTCATTCAGCTTTCCTCTTTTTGCGTGAACTTTTTTCTTTTGATGCAACTCGCCTAGCATATAATATTACTTACATCATAGCTTAGTATTTTCTCTATGTGATGAGACTTCACCAAATAGAGGGCTTCCCCTCTTATTTATAGGTCATTTTAACCCTACGAGAAAAATACGAATCCGCGCGTAAATCCCACTTCATGTGTATATAACCTCTTTCACACAACATCATATTTCGCGCAATGCTCAAATTTTTCGTGCACATCATGCCTTTTCCATTTTCCGAGCTTCTGATCTTCAAAAATGTCATGCAAGAAAAAATTCATTGCTCAATTTTGCGAACCAAGCCAATATTTCATGCACCATTTTATTTTTCACCTGTCCGACTGATATTTCCCACATACCAAAAATATTTCTTTCATCCTTTTTATTTTTTGCGCACCCCACTGATATTTCACACATCATGAAAATATTTCGCACAACCTTTTTTTTAATGCACTCTGCCCAATTTTTCTCTTACTACATGCCTTCTCCATTTTTCTATGTTCTGACCTTGAATCATGCCTTGCATGTCAAAATCTAAACCATCATCAATAATTCACATTACCACTATTTCCAGAAACACATTTCTTCATATCCATATTTTCAGACCCTGAAATTTGGAAAACACTCCAAAACATCACCACCTTAAATCGTGCTTTTGTGCGGCCTCCAGATTGTCCATTCCATTTTCCATTATCTCTTCAATACTTCTTATAACACTTATTTATATTTCATCATGAACTCAACTATCATGAAATATATCCTTTGATAGACCTGATTTACCGTCCTCATAATTACAATGAGACGTACTAAAACTTCTCATTCTTCCAGTAGCATCATTCTTTCCAATCATAACTTTATATGACTAGCATTATCATTTCTCCTCTTTTCCTTCACGATGATTGAATCACATATTCTCCTAACATGTTATATTTGTGAAATACAAATCTTCAAAGCATCGTCTGGTTTCCATGTACTTTACAATGTGATTTGATTTATCTTCTATGACAACAAAAGACAACACTCTATAACATCAAACTCTTCTTTATTTATTCTCCATCCAACATGGTACCAAAAACCCATAGAGTGGGATTTTATCCACCCTCCTATAATATTACTCAAGGTAATCATGGTTGTATTCCAATACAATGAAAAACATAGTCCTCGGATAGAATCAATAACCTATTTGACAGTCCAAATGCATAATAAAGGTCAAAACGTACGTATAAAATGTTCATACCAAATTGACTACACCTAAAAGAAGGAATATATAAAAATAACATTTACAAAAGTAACTAGAGTTATTCCCTCTTGCAATACTATATATCTTGGTCTAGGTTATGTTGACTATTTATTTTCCAAAATTTTTATTTGAATTGTATACACAGATCATGTTCATATTAAATGGTTGACCCAAATGATCCAACAAATATTGATCCATAAGGGTTCACAGTCATTATGAACTATAATAATTCATCCATTATATCGAAGCCATTACACATTCTAGACCTTGAGACTAATGGAATGTGACACAACATTCCAAAATAATCGTAATAATGTGTTTGCAGCAACCTAATCATGGAAGTAATAAGTAAGTATCATTAGAAACAATGAACACATTCTTGTTTCTCTGACTACTAGAGATAATTCTATCGCAACATAATAAATATCTATAATGACACCTATCAAGACATCAAGAAAAAACAATGAATCCAATTTAGAATTTAATAATTCATATCATTGAATTTATCAAAAGTGTGTAAAATGATGCATGAGATGGAATAAATTAATCTCACTCAGGTATAGAAAAATAGAACCCACAATCATATGAATAGTGAACTCATAATTCACATGGATCACCCAATGTTAGAATAAAATCAATTATAATAGTAAAAATCCATAGAACAACATTTTTTATTCATGGCAATTTGACATTTTTCTATACGTGGGTTAGTTATGCCCTCAGACATCTCATTGAAAAATAAAATTACCATCCTTTAACTATATATTATTTCCAAAATATTAAATAGATAAATAATCCTCTGATACCTCATTGTAAAATTCAAAACTATTGTGCCACTCAATTGTGCTCCGAGCCTGGTCAGCCACATGTCCCCAAAAATGTATCATCAAACTCCATAGGCTTCCAACTCGCATAAAGGTTCAAGGTTGTATCTTTAGATAAACAAAAACCTCATTACAAGGGTGTAAAAGAAATTAATTCATATAATAATCAACAGTTTATGTAGATATAATAAAAATAAAACTAATAAATCAACATGACATGAATTTATAAAAAATGATTGAAGAAATTTACACTATATATGATTATGATTAAAAATTTCATGTCTCTATAATGTAACAAAAATAGGTCTATCATAATATAATACAGTCCACACCAAAAAATACAAAAAATAACAAATGTTATATCATGTAATAGTATCATGATCCCCTACATGTTTATATTCTACCTTGCACCTAATATTAGAAAAAAATCAATCATCACACTATTGGTTATTTCCCAAGTCCCTACTTACAAACGAATTTTATATATTGGTACCTAATGGTTCTATGAACATGTATTGAAATCCATTATGAGTAGTTAACTAGCCTAATATTTAAAAAAATTCCGGGTTTTTCAATATAACAATCTAAATAGTACTCTATAGGGAAAGAGTATGATAGTAATCCTTAAATTTCTGGTATACTAGGAAACCATATGTATTGAATAGCCTCTTAATTCTCACTTAAAAATATGTATCAGGCGCCTATAATAAAGAATTTCATAGGTAAAGAATTATAAAAACCACAACCACTACAACCCACGTCATTTCTGTATGACCAAAAGATTCCGAAAAACCAATGTCGATCCATTCATCTAACCATATCACATTTATAGTGGCCATGATGGATAATAAAAATTTCTAGACCCTTAGTGGATAGATAAATGTTATTGAAGGCCTAGTAATCCTCGTAATTTCCAAGAATCATTTCAATGGAAACATGATAATAGAACTACTAGAGTCCAAATATCACCTCAACACATCACGACCATTTTTACTATATTTGGCATGATATAAGGGGTTAAAATGACATGGAAATCATACAGAATCAAAATCAAAGGATCATACATGTATAAGGAATAAAATATCGTACCAATGGATCCATTGGTGATGCGATCATTACATCTAATTATAATCTATACCCTTGGTATACCAACCAAGGAATCCACTGCCATTTTTTATCCCACATACTTTTCATCCAACCATTTAAATTCAACTCATACAATGATTATATCGACTCATTAAACCATTTAAAACATAAAAGAAAATACTAGTATACCATGTATTACAACACATCATTATTCATCAATTATTTAAGGAATATAATGTCAATTCATGAAAAGGAGGAAATACCTATCAAAATCAAGGAAATTAAATGATCTTTTATTATAATTGGGTTTTTTATAACGTCAAAATCATTATAACACACCACTTGTCTCTATAAAAAAAATCAAAGAAAAAATGGAAATTACATGTCACACCTCACGGTGGCCCTTGGAAGGGAGAACAACCAACTACTTGACTCAAATGAACTAAGGGACATCTTAATAGGTTCCTTTCCATTTATCTCATTTAATCATTTTCTTTCCTGGGATGCTCTGGAATTTTCATTATGTTTATTAATGTAATATAGATTAAAATATCTCCAAAGTAAAATAGAAAAGTCTAGACCACCAATCATTTCTTGGTAGTAGAATTATCATCGAGTACTAACCTCTAATTTTCATTGATCATAAAAAATGTATAGATGAAGAACATGAAATTATGAAATATTATCTAGAACCAAAATAGTATTGTTGATACCATGAATAATGGGTAATAAAAAATATATATATTTAACTTGTCGACATAGATCTAGAGGGATCTTTGTCACTCGATTCAGGTATCATAGGGATGATAGGAATCAGAATCTACCTTTTAGCTTTATTAAATCTCCCCACACTCAGGGTTGTGAAATATGAGGAGTATAGAAATTAGGTTGGATTTGATTGATTAATTGATTTTTAATTTTAAATTTTACCCAATTTATTGGGCCATATGTTTTGGAAACACTGTTTTCATAAGATTCAACCAACCATGCACCCTTTTTTTATAGGAAATAGGTACCTAATATAGTTTGTACATGATATTGGACTGATAATGCACCGAAAATGGAAAATCCATCTGTCAAATACTCTATAGTTTTTTCATGTCCATTTGCCTCCAATGGTATGATGAATCTAACTATTCATCCTTATGGACTATATTATCTTACCGTGCAATGTTATATGTAACATTGAGACCATCCCTACAGAGTATCTACTAATCATGGGACAATAGTTTTAAACCAAAAAGTGGGTTTTCATGATATTAAAAAACTATTGCCACACTCAAAACACTCATAATCGAAATGGGAACCCTAATTAGTTTTAATTATGTATTCAATCAAAAAAATTACATGTACCCCATAAAAAAACATTGTTTACCCAAACTAAACCACCACTTATTAAGATGATTTGACATCATGAAAAACACATGATATAACAGAGTAAATCATCATGGACCTAGATACCACTAAACTGTTAACTGATCCTAGATGGAGAAAATGAATCATGTTCCTCTATCAATACAATAGAGGTTACCCACTAGAACTGAGGTTCTATGCAGCTAATACGTGGGAGAATATACACTCATGTCAAAGATGTGTAGTGGTAGAGAAAATAAATAAAAAAATGATAGTAGAATATGATAATAAGAACTGAATGTAATTGATGTCCAACCAAAATATGATTATATGTAGGCATGACAAGATAATTATACAACATAATAAATTTACATAAAGTATGAACATGATGTAGTACAATTCTAAAATACTAAAATGAATAAAAAATCCCCATGTGTGGTCTATGTGTTCATACCGAGCCCCATCTCATTCCTATTCTCATAACTCCAAGGTACGAGTAAAAGAGCACATGAAAGGGTTCATGGTCCATAGAAAAATTAGTCTACATGGGTACCTTGGTGTCTTATAGTCCCGAGCAGGGTGTGATACTAAATCCCAATAGGCAACCACCCATGGTCTATGCCATTGGGTCAGTCATTATATTGAACAATATAGTGAATTATAATAAATAAATTAAAGGATTTACGTAAAAGTAGAAAAACAATAAATCTCTTTTTCCCATTAATAAAAATTTAATTTCATTTAAGAAATAAATATCTGATTTAATATTCATGATAATGACAACTAATAATGATCAATAACTAGTACAATTCCATTGAATTTATTTGTCTCAGGACCTGGTGCTATCCCAATGTCCCTTGTAAAAATATAGTCATAAAAGATTCATAAATAGTTCATATCAATGGTATCAATCAAGAACTAATAAAATATTTTGATTTAACATGGAATACATGATAGTATTAAATCCATTAATTATTAAATTTATTACCTCATCCCAATAAAGGCATTCATTTATTGGAATCCATATATCTTTCTAATTATAATATCAACCAACACCATGAAATCCTATCCATGTATAACCTATCAACAATACAAGTATCGCTCTAGGTGTTTTATAAAATCACTTCCAATTTATTCTACCCTTTGGGGTCTAAAATGGGATCCCATGTATCACCCAATGAATTTATGATAATTTAAATTTGAGTACATGTATGGAATTCTCATATGAATCCACATATTGCATGCCTTAAAATAGTCAACCAATATATGCCTTTCCATGGAATCTTGTATTGTATTCCACATATCACATAGGGATAATTAAAGGAATATATGAATGAGTCCATCCATTATATTGATATATGAGTCCATGATTTACCAAAGGAATTTAATAGTAATCCCCTAGGAGACCCTTCTTATCATTCCACTTATGATTCCAAGTATCAGCTGATAAATTGCATGATATGTTAGAAATAAGTATGCCCATTGAATTAAGAATTTGAATCCATGTTTCATCACATTAATGTATCATTAAATATAAAATCAATAATACCATGTGTCACCATTGTAATTGTAACAAATAAGGATCACCTCAAAAGGCGACTGAAGTCATTGGCCAAGCTTAGAAGGCTTTCCTCTAAACAACTCACATAGGAATTCCAATCTAATTAGAAATTCAATTAAATAAATTTTTATAAAATACCATCAGTAAATTTAATTTATTAATGTAATGGTCAAAATGGAGAAGATAAAATTTCAATTACATCGAAAGAGGTGACATAAGATAATTCCCACCATAGAATTCATTCCTCTCAAATAAAATATTGGTTAATTTCACTATTCAAACATCTCAAACAAAATTAGATATTATGTAGAATGGACCCCACTTATCATATATGGGAATATCAATACTAATAATAATCCATTCATAATAAAAAATACAATAAATATCATCTCTTCATCTCCCATAATCAATTTAATGTATCAATCCATTACATGGAAGGGGAAAAGTTCATGTTCATTAAACCTTTTCCATTAATCTTTTCAATTTTTGTTCATAATATAAATCATTACATCATTTTATTTTTAATTTTCTTCACGCATTTAACACCATTGGAAAGGAAAAAAGGACACCTCCAAGGTATCTATGAGTCAAAACTGACCATGGAGGCCCATTTCATTAATCAACACACCAAATGGTGGCTCCTTTTCAATGCATTCAACCTATAATTGACATGTATAATTACCTAGGAGATTCATATGAATTATAATATTTAATTTCAATTTTAAAAAATTCCTTAAAATTGGTCTTTCAGTACAATGGAATAAATAAATATCACAAATGAAATATAAAGGCATGGTACTACCTACCATGGGCCCATTTGGGTTTGATCCCCTGATATAAGCTCTTGGTTCAAGTAAATTCGGGAGATAAAAGAGGAACATATGACATACATAAAATTATTGGGAATGTTTATAGAGATAAATAGTGCCAACAACACCAATATGAAATATGGATGAACTAAAATGAATGAATAAATCATCGATGTGGATCCATATAGACTGACGATTTTTGAATCAGATGACTGAATGAGATGTTCTATCAAATCCATTAATAAACAATAAGAGGATCTTCACATGAAAGACATTGTGGTTTGAGAGAATAATTAAATGATTCATTGGAATAAATGAAATTTTAAAGAAAAATTATCATTTTAGGCAAAATATATACACTACATGGTATTGGAACATTGTTTTCTCAAACCATACTCCATCCGCATGGCATACATTCCTTAAGAAATAACCATACATAGTTTCTCCCATGCTATTATCCTAAGCGTTAATATAGTGTACGGTGAATTGTGTTGACGTACTAAAAATGTGGAACTAACCAATTTAGTTAGGGTCTTGGTTTGTTCAAACTATGTTCAAAAACTATGGGGTGCATATGCTCCAATGATCATTGTTGAACAATATTTTTTAGGGAAACATGGTTTTAGAAAAACTGTGCACCCTTTTCAGACCATCAATTCATGGGATTTCTTGCATTTAAGCTCCTAAAACAAAATTATTCACCCTAGGCACCACTTTTTCATTTTCCAAAGTCAAATATAGAACACATTAAAGTGTTCAAAATCTCAAGGTTACATTCGGAAGGTCAGTTTACAAAATTTCTCATATAGTAATCACTAAAATTCAAATTCCATTACAATTTCATCTGGATAAAAAGCATGAGACCTAAAAAACAACCCATCAAATAATTTTATATCTATAAGAATCTATGTGGATAAAAATAAAACATCACCATCATAATGGGTCGTGTTCTATCATTCAAATAGTTAGGTTACATTTCCAAAGGCCAAATGCACCATAAAGCATTACATAAGAATACAATTCTTAAGTCATAAAACCCGACCCAATGGTCATTTTACAAATGAAAAAATGTGAAAACAAATATCCAATTAAATCTTCCTAGAGTCATGATCACATATTCATCTCTATTAACATATGATCAATGTGTCTCCCCATCACACACATTAAAAATTTATAAAAGGGCCAATTCAAAGACACAGTTCTTCTACAATTTGGAATTTCCATATAGAGCACTTCTTAACGGTTCTAGTGATGTTTCTAATATTATTTTTAAACTAGAAATAATAGATAACATATTATGTCATATCCTAGAACTTACTGAAAAGAAATTGTTGATCTTTGACAGACCGAATGGAAACTAGTTGTGATCATTTCAAGAAGACATAACTAACCTTTACACTCTACAGTCCATAAACTATAGATGTACTTTAGAATGCATTCGTATGAACATATTCATCGTCAATAATGAACCGGTATATCCACCACCTGATGAACCATAGGAAGATTCATGACATTGAATAATATATAAATTTTCAATATAATAACAACACCTTTTATCCAGGAATTTTTTATTTACAACAAACGTTCCCATTATAGTTCATACCAAAAACCTGGGGATGTTATATGATTTTACCATCATGAGTAAAGATACATTTTCATGGCTTATCATTGATAAATTTATAAACTAGAGCTGGAGAACAAGAATTTTAACCTTTTGAAACATCACCTCGAGCCTGATTACATGTCTGGGAAAACCTTGGATCATTTAGGTGGATTATGAGGAATTATCCTATGGTATTATGTAGTCCATATTTCTAATTAAGATATTCGGAAATGACAAGATGTCCACATTAGAAAATTGGATGGCCCCATAGTAGCATCTTCATTTTTTTCAAATCATGGAAAATGACTAGTTTACAAGAGACCATAGAATGAAATACATACACGACAATGGAGTAATCACTCAGAACTAACTATACCACCACAGAACCATGCATCTAGTGTACAACACATATAGAGATCCCAATGTAGTTGAAATGTTTTTAAAACATTAGTTCATGGTTATACATATTTAATGATAGTTTATAAAGTATGACATCAATATAGGTGAAAAGATCATCACAAAAAATTTATCCCAATGATGATATAAAAGATACAGTAGAAAAGAATGGTCAACACGACATTGGTCTTTATATTGTAAGAAGTGTTATGTCAACTATAGACACATATTCCTTTAATAGATCAAAATTTATTTACCTCCTAAGGCATTACCATGATATTAAAAACATAACAACAAATTTTTAACCAATACCAATGGATATTTTCAAGGATTTTATACACAACGATCCACATCAACATGATGCTGCTAAGAAAGCATAAACTAAATTCTAAACATTCAATCCTTAAGGGCCTTCCATCAAAAAATATATATTAAAAGAGGCACTCATAGGATGGGTTACTTATAACTCTAATGGTACATTTATAATAATGGACAAGACACTCCCCATATTAGTTGTATCCTATTAATCGTATAAAAACAAAAAACCATATATTCATAAGTTTGATAGACAAAGATTCACCTTAAAATCATTTGTAATACTCCACATCAAGAATCACCACATCAAGGATTTGTCATGAAAGATGAAACAATATTGAATTGTGTGTGAAAACACAATAGTATTTTGAAATTCCTCCCATGTTTTGGAAAAAAAATTCATTCATTAAAAATAAATTAACTCTACTATAGATGTGACCTGAGACCACTATAAATATCCCAAGGATAAATGGTTTCTCTAGTGTCCGCAGGTTCATTAAAGTAATTAATAACAGGAATGGTAACTTTTATATCAACAAACACTAACCCAATATTCATATGTGAGGGGACGCACATTCGATACTATTCCTAGGTTTTCAACCAAATGCATTCATGAATACGGATGTTCATTGAAATAACTAGCCCATGTCACACTTAATACTAATATAAAACAATTGACGACCTCTAGAGTTTACCAAGGAATGAAATAGGGTCACTAAACCCATTAAATGGTCGACCATGACCAAATCATATATGTTCCTATTAAATACAAGCATTAATCGATGCTCATGCCCATAAAAAGGGTCAAACATACGACCACGACCAATATGAAGAAGATTTTGTTTTAATAGTTAGGAATCGAAAAAGGGATAATGGCACCCAAAATGTACAAAGTGTATGTGGGCTCATGTTATTCAAAAGTAAATTAATTCTCTAATAGTGCTACCTACCATGATATTGAAAAATAAAAAGAATAAAACATGTAAATATCATTGGTTCATGGTAATTAGGTTTCATTAGGCTCAAGATTATTTTATTTAATCCATTACTAAAAAGAGCCAGTCTATGGTTAAATGATCATATCTCTATTCCAAATCACACCACAAGAAACATTTCAAATACCCTTACTTGATGATTTAAACAATGTATACCACATTAAGTTCTGTTATTAATTTAATTTCTCAAATTTACATTCAATCACTATAAATTTAAATACTACTAAACAATGCATAAAAATACAATTCATTGGGAATAATAACGAGACACCTTATTTAATTAATAGATCAAAGAAAATCAGGAATGTCTTATCCATCTCTATTCATAAACATTAATCATTTTTAGACATCCCATCATAATTAGGGAATTTATAATATAAATTCATTTATAATAATATTCATAAATGAGACCTACTAGGGAACCATTATACCAACCATGGTTCATTCAGAAGCAACCAGATAGTTTATGTTTAATTTTAAATATTTAAAACACACTGAGAGGGTTATCTAATAAAATCATGCCCCAAAAGACCAACTTTTGTCCATTTTTTTCCTTTCAAAAAGTAATTCAAATCAGTTATAAAGGCTACCATTATACCTTGTCCACTTAAACTCTTCAAAAATAACCCATATGACCATATATATAATGGTTTGATTCAATGGTTGTCTATCTACCAATCCATGAAGCACCCATACACTCTACACTATAGTATTTGGTTCCTATTTTAATCAAATAAATTAACATTAAAACATGTTCAATAAAATACTTTAAATTTTAATTATAGTCTATAAGTATTTATAATAATCTAGATATGGATAGATGAAACATATTACCCTTCCAAACTATAAGGCACACATACACCATACTATGAAAAACTGGTTCCCAACTAAATCAAAAACAATAGGTTCAGACTATGAAATAATTTACATATAGCTAAACACTAGACTGATATCTAGAGATGTAATAAAGAGAAAAACCATATAAATAGGATGAATGACATGTTTCTACCAAAAAAATAAATAAATTTTAAATTTTAAAATAATCACCCAAACATGTTACATTTTTAAGAATGATGAAGAAATCCCAAATCATGGCTTAACAGTCAATAAAATAATCAAATCTGTAGGAAGCATACTAATTCAAATACATGGAATGGAATATTCAAGACACGTGAAGTACTATATACATATAATATAATGAATTCAATGATAGTACCATGTCATAAAATTAAATGGGTAAAATTCCATAAAATCATTAAGTAGAGGAAAATAAACCGATCACTTGATGGGAAATTATATCCACTATAACATTGTACAAGAATCCTAATACTGTCCACATTTTCATTTCCGCATTGGTGGTGAGGTAATTCCTACAAATGGATATTTACCAATCATTGGCACAATCCAATTCTCTTATATACCATCCCAAAATTGTAATACAATGGAACAATAAGCTATGATACAAATTTGTAACATCCTCGCCCTGTATACCATACAACTGTTCCCCAAGCCCAGTAGGACAGAAGGACACAAGAATTTATTCCAATATGCTAGTGGTTTCTGATAATTAGTGACAATATAATAAGGTTATAGTGGGGTACTATATCTCCAAATAAGATAAGTGTAATGAAACAATAAAAAAGAAATAATTTACAATAGCTGAAGATAACAATAACATATTGCAATGGATGTCCAATGCACATATATTTATATGTATGATTGTCTAGATAATGATACAATCTAGTAATATACATTCAAAAACTAAAAGATGTAGTGTTATTCTAAAATTAAAAATGAAACAAATAATAAACTTGGGAGATCCCCATTTTCATCATGAGGCCCATCTCAATCCTATAATCCAATCTCTCAAGTACTAGTAAAAAACCCATGAATGATTAAGTTACACTATAAAAAATTTCTTATAAAATACCCTTTAGTAATGGTGTCCAAAAAAAAGGGTTTCGTACCTAATAATAGTGAACAATAACCCAATTTTTATGCCATCTAGTCAGTGGATATATATTACAATAGTATGAAATAATAAAACAGAACATTATCTACTGAAAAGTTAACTACCTGAAAATTTTATTTTCTCAATTATATACACATAATTACATTTTATACATAAATATCTGATTTTATAATAAAAATCATGTCACCAAATGAGGTTCATTCAATAGTTCTAGGTCATAAAATTTTTATGTCTCAAGACCCTATGTAAGCTTGGTGTCCCCCCATAAAAACAAAATAATTGTAGTTTCCTTATCATTAATCTCAAAGGTATTTGTCAAGACTAATTTAAAACATGTGATTTTTCATGGACGACACATCATAATTCAATTCATTAATTAATTTATTTAATAACCACTCCCTTTCAAGGAATTCATATGTTCGAATCTAGGTATTTCTCTAGTTATAACATCAACTAACACATTACAAGACGATCCATGTATAACCTCTTAGGAACCCATGAATCACTCTTGGTGATGTTTAAGTTCAATCCCAATTGGGTTCATCAATGGATGTCCACTATGTAATCCCAACTATCAACAAATTAATATATGATAAATTCCCTTTGATTCATTCCATTTTATTCATAGATGATTCCATGTATTAATTGCAAGATAATATTGAACCCCCTATGAGTTCGTCCTTAATATTCCATAATGGAGTCCATGTATCACTCAGGAATAATCATGGTAAGAGTTAAATAACTCCGTCAATGTAATTCACACAAGAATCCATGTTTAACCAATAGAATATTACAGTTATTACATTAGAATTATTCCATGGCTATCCGTATTGGATTCCATATATCACTTACTAAATAATATGATAAATATAAAATGACTCAATCCATTGTGTTCATCATTTGAGTCCATGGGTCTACCACAAAATGTAAAATTCTATAAAAAACCAATTATAACAAGGTCCACAACATTAAATAAAAATATTTATCTCCCCTCAAATGATGGCTCAAGTAATTTTCAAATCATTCAATGCAATAATATAAACAACTAACATGGATATTTTATTATAAATAGAAATTAAATTTAATAATATTTTAAAAAAATTATTATATTTCATTTAAACATGCAAAGGACCAAACCATGAAAATTTCATTAATCACACTCCTTAAGATGTGACACCCAAAAAATCCAACATTAAAATGATTTCCATTAAAATAATCACATGGGAAATTTCTCTAAAACACGCTTATCAAGCATGAGAAGCAATTATATGGAATATAATCCACTTATCTCACATTATAATATCTATATTAAAATGAATTCATGAAGAATAAACAGTATTGTACATAACCTCTCATTGACATCCATAATCAATACAATGTATCCAGCAATTACATGGAAATGTAAAGGGTCGTTTTCATTCATCTATTACCATTAATCATTTCAATTACCATTCATAAAAAAAGGAATTCATCATTGTATTTGTAATTTAATTAATAATTTCTAAAACTATGGCACAGAAAAGGCACACTTAAATTGTATCCATGGCCAAAATCCTCCAATATAGGCCGAGTTCATTAATCATCACACCAAAATGTCATTCCTTTTGAAGGTATTCAACATCGAATAAAAATATATAATTAGATAAGAAATTATTATAAATTATATCATATAATTTTAATTTAATGAAAAACATTAAAATTTTGAGATGTGAATAAAGAAATATATAAAAAAATCGACATAAATCAAGAGGCATGATACCAGTAACCATTAGACTTTAGTAGATAGCCCACCCAATATTAGCTATTTATATTAATTATATCAGTAGAAAAATGTAGAAGGTATGAAGACATTGAAAATATGGGAAAATATATTTCACCGAAATAATGAATCTGATACCAAAAAAAATGAGAAGTTGAAAAATATCAATAAAGAGATTATCTATGCAGATCATTAGAGACCGATGGTGCTTGAATCAGAGGATCGATGGAGAATTTATGTCAATTCCAAGAATAAATCTCAAGTGAATATTTAAATAAGAGAGGTTATTTTCTGGTAGAGGAATAAAAATAATATTATGATTAGAATAAATTTAAGGTAAAATTGGTAATTTTAAACCAAATAGATGGGTACATAGTTTGGTGCCATGATATAGTGAAACCATATTCCACCCATGCAACACCAATTCATTTAGAAATCAACATAAATGTTTTGTCACACAATATTATCCTAACTTTATTCTTACCATGTGGTGACTAGTGTTGAGTTAATACATATGTGGCACTAAGTATGCAAACTAGGAACAAGGTTTGGTCAGAAAATGCACAAATTATGCGTGGAAAATATTCTCCAATAATCAATGGAACAATGTTTTTTTTCTAGGGCCACATAGATTTAGATAAACTGCGTGTCCTCTAAAAACACTCAGAAAACTATTTTAATCTCTCCTTAACCAAAAAATAAATGAGACTCCCATGGGAAATCTCATACAATTACCCATGTAAAAAAATAATAGATTGATTTGTTACATCTCTCATAATTTAATTCTGAATACCAGTTTACAAATGAACTGTCTAGTAGTCACCAAATCTCAAATTCCCTAGGAATTTTATCTGGTTCAAAAAACCCAATACCATAAATAAACATACACAAATTTACTTATACTAAAATTGATATAGGACATTTGAAAATCATTTTCACTATTTATTCTCTTTCGGATCACTTTTACTTTATCTATCACATCGTTTAGGAAATTTTTTCCAACAAATGAAATATAAGAAATAAAAAACAATTGTTCTCCCCTCTATCATTAACCTATAAAATCCAATAATATCCCATGGAATATTTTATATATTGTTATTATTTTCTACTCAACATATCAATCAATCAGTTGTTTTAAATTAGTTTTATGGACGGCATGGGAGAAAATGGCATCACAAATGTTGTTCCACACCCAATAGGTGAAATTAGAATCATAAATAGAGACAATAATTTATTAATTTCATTATACCTCCCTAAATTGTCTGGATATTTCCATTGATAAACTCAACTGATAATATCATTTTAACAAATATTGTTTTCAATTACATTATCGTGTGGTCTACAACCATCCATGTTGTATTATTATATAATTGATCTTGAGGAAAAATAGTGATGAACTACATGGATTTGTCCTACACCTTTTACTAGAGAATATATAGTTCATGAGGAGACCATGATAAACATTATAGTCGACCATCATATTCTGAAAATTTGTACATTTATACAAGAAAACATAAACATGCCTATTCCTACAAGACCGAAAAAACTATCCTCTCATAGCATGATATATATTTTCTATACAATGATATACCACCAATGAATAAATGTGGTACTCAAATATTTCAAATTAATAAATCACCTATAGAATAAAAATCATCCATGAAATTATAGTTGATATTGATCATCTTAACACCATCCATTTGGAAATAACCAAAAATATCTCACTCACAACAAACCACTACCTCAAAATCAACCATTTGTTTCTACTTCCCCTAGAACACCCAAAAATAATTTACCGTGCACTAAAAGATTTTTCTATTAACTTTACACATAATCCATAACATTATGATAAATCCTAAAATTAATATTAAAAACAACAATATCATCTATTAAAAAATGAACCAGAGTAGTGTGAAACATATTCATATATGTGAATAATGATTTTCACCAATATCTATATGATATCATTTTATCCATTATCTAAAAAGATGTCATTGGAGTCAGAATTTGGGAAATTTTCAGGAATAACTATATTTACAATTAAAACTAATGGAACCCCACACCACTATCATATTCAGGGAAATAACCAATAGATAAAGGAATCAATATTTTAAATATCCACATTACTCTGTTATTAGACACATAATTCAATTGGAAATATACCTCAAGAGAATATATTGGACACTGAAATAATTTCATTAATAGATTTTTACAAAAAAAACACCCCAAAAACCCACTGAATCTTTATGTGATCATCCTAGGATGAAAAATACAATATGTTGATATCAATTACCAGCAAAAATAAAAAAATATATTGCTCACGGAACATAACATCCATCTGTCCCAAGAATAATGAATTTGTTTCTATCATGAGGGACTACATAATAATGAACTTATAATTCCATAATGACCTATGTTCACTACCCTCCCAAAAGATTCATATTTCTCTTGAATAGGATTATATATAGACTAGAAATATATAATTTTAAACTAGATAAATACTTTTAAAAAATAAAATATATTCCCAATCCATTTAACTGTATAGAATTACATCACCACCACATGATTCATTTGATTATAATTAATATAGGGAATGAGTACTCTGCCAACTTAATTTCCAATTAGATCTATATAACCCAATCCTGACAACCAAGGTCGACTAAAATCCCCCTAAAAATTTTCCTTATTTGGAATATCCATCCCTCATAACTCATAAATGGTCATCATATTCATGGATAATGGTATAAGAGATATTGATAGTTGTAACTCTATCCAAAACATGATATATCATCAATGAGATAACACATTAACATATTCTCAAATGCACTTGTTAATTCAAATATGAACCCTGGGAATGCTATAAGATAATCCAATAATATGTTAAATAGAATAATAAAATTTAAGGATCAAATTGAATAAATATAACTGAAATAAATTTTATGTTATATCATTTTAATAAACACCAACAAGTCACCATTAGAATCATAGACTATAGTGTTTTTTATGAATAAATAAATATTATTATTTACTAAATACAAAAACTCCACCACAAATGTTATGATATAATGTGGTATCCTTTAAAATAAGAACTTCATAATGTTCAATTATTCCTTTGGATTATTTAAAAATCACTAAGGATGTTATAAAAAATTATTGACCTCTAGATGGAATAGTTGGCACCGAAGAAAATGGATGTCCCTATAACTCTTGTCCAAAAAATGGGAATGGTATGGTTAAATTTATGAGGAAATATAATGAAAATTAAAATAGGAAAACGAAAGAAAAATACAGTTCTAAAATACCTCACAATTAATCTCTCTCCAATGAAACCAGATTTTATTATGAAGGAATGTAAACACTTATTAATCTACATTATCAATACCCTTAATATAAACCATTTCCTCAATAATGAAAAATGATTCAAAATATTCTAGTCAGGGTATGAGTGTTGTAGGCCCCAGTGAAATGTAACAAAGATGGTTGGAACCTATATACTTCAATTTTAAAAATATTCACCAGAATTAGATGCTATGAAATTTTAGTAACAACTATACCCTATAGGGAATATCAATTAATATAATCCTACGACGATATTTCATAAAAAAAATTTCTCAAAAACCTCTACCTTTATATATACCATATAAAATAACATTAATTTATACATAGTGATCTTGACCTAGATTTTTGGATGAAAAATATCTTTGAAGATTGACTTCCTCAGCTCCATAATTTCCATATGGTCGAAGAAATCATATAAGAGGTGATAATATTGGTTAAATAACTCCCCTATTCTATAGATTCCATAATAACTTTTAAAAATACATAAAAAACCTGATTCTATTGATGTTTATGAAATATATGAAACATAAACCTAATTTCAAAACCATTACCCAAAAAAGATAGCTTCATCCAAAGAAAATGAATATAACCACAACTATTGAGTTTCACAACATAAGTTAACTGTCTCTAAGGAAAACAAGGGCTTAGAGAATTAATGAATTTAAATGATAGAACTCTCCAAATCCTATAAAAAACATCGAGCTTCTAATATTAAATGAATCCTACATACATTTCTAGGTTTTATCACTGATACTCTTGACGATTCCTCTAATGAATGTTGTCGTTGTTGAACTCTACCCAATAATTATCAATGGAAACATCATCCTAAATTTCTTAATCATTAACATAGTAAATAAATTTAATTTAATACATTCATACCAAATAAAAATATGAATAATATAATGAAACCAAATTTAAGAATATTTTATGTGAAATTAATTATTTATTTATTTCAAAAATCTTATATCTAAAAAATTCAATCAAATGTATAGAATATCATGATGCAATATTCTTACCATGACTGACATACTAATTAGAAAAGTAACATATCAGTGTGTTTTTAGTAAACATATTTTTATTTTGATTATATTATTGGGTTTCTTTAATATCTTATGACCATGATAGTATTGCTAATTTATATCTTTTTTGATAGTAAGGACCTGTTTTTATAATAATTCTAACAACCTAAAAAGTCGCCATACCAAAACTCAATCCTATCTATCATCTAGCCAATTTGATAACCCCATAACACCCGTGCTGGTAATAAAATTTTGTTAGAAATTAATATGAGGTGACTTGACCAAAATGAATTAGTCTAATAGGTCATTTGAATGTGATGAACCTTGAATGAAAACAAAAAGACATAGGTGGCATTACACACAATATATAAAAATATTTGTAGACATGTACCAAATAAAATACACCAATCAACCCCATATCTTAAATAATGGCAACTATCAATACTATAATCAATAACTATATAGTATTAATTAAAAATGACATGGAAGTATGACATATAAAAACTAGGTTGTGAGCATGAACTCATACAACTCCTCAATGAATAAACTAGATATCAATGCCATCTCTGTCACCCATATCCCCATGTAGACCATAAAAAGAATTTTATTTATATTTAAGATGATATTAATATGTATACCAATTATAGTAGTCCCTAAAAATGCTAATGAAAATATTTTTTGATGCAAACTAGAGAAAAAAAGAATAAAACATTAAATAGCGTCATCACCAAAAATTAAATTTATTTTCTCATTCTCAATAACAATCTCCCACCATGAAATATTTTTTATTATGTTACTTTACATTAAATAATTTTTAAAAATCAATGTACCCCAGTTCATATTCCCCATAATTTTGTTTTTTCACACCCAATGACTCATTTCATGAGATTATCATGCCAATGTATAATCATGAATCATGGTTATAAATATCAAAAATATATTATATCAGGTGAATCATATCACAATGTAATTATCATTATCTCAAATATAACTAAATATGAAGAGGGATTCTCCCATTTTTTATGTTTCATGAATTATTTCGTAAACTATTACAACATATTTATATACACTAATGGGAGTACGTATAAAAAATTTCAGACCATTTATATATATATATTATGAAAAAAATAGGTCAAGACCCATTCAATAATAAATAATAATACAAAGAGTTAGGAAATCCACATTGAAGTAAAACCTTTTTATTATGTTTTCACAACACGAGTATTCCCACATGTGAATATGATATTATAAGGTATAGTTTTGGAGGGGTAGTAAACAATATTATACATTCAAATCCATGATGATTGGGATACCAGCTCCATATTATTTTTGTGTAAGATTCCCTGGGGACATAGGTGGAGATGCATATGATTTTAAAAAATATATACTAGGAAAATCCACAAAATGTGAAACTAAATATCCTTAGAATCAATTTCATTTTTCCTCTATAAAGACACCCTACTACCAATACTAATTTCTATATCATAATAATACCCAAGAGACTAATCGTTCCCCATTATGAAATTATTCTATATTATTTAATAATTAGGAATTTTTTTTAACACATCTTACATTATAGATTACATATTTTTTATCATTATAATACATTATAATACATTATAATTTATTCAATTTCATGATTGATTACCCATTTTTCATGTATTTAATTTGTCCTTCCCATATTTATTACCAATTTTTTCGTGTACTTAATTCAACCCTCCCATTTATTCCATTTACAATTTAAATAATTTTACATTAATACTATCCTTAAAACCCCATCTATTTGGTTAATTTTTTATTACATATATCATTCCATAATTTCTCAGGTACTCTACGACTCAACCTTTTATACCGTTTGAAAATAATTAATTTTTTATCTATATAAATAAATACTAGATTAAGTGAGAAAATAATAAAAATCAATCATTAGAAAATCTAACAAGAAATATGAATATCCCTAAAATACCTCTTATAAATCACACATATTAACTCATCCAAACAACCATTGTGTCATCCCTAGTTCTATTATTCATAAAACTTTCATTCATTCTATCACTGAAATCAACCATCAATCTATCATGTTGAAATTTTCTAATATTTCTCTCCAGTAATTAGATAATAGCATGTTCACATGATATAACAATAATTTTATTACATCAAATAGATTATAGGAATTATAACGACCCATACGTTACATACTTTGTTAATACTTCAAAATTGAAGCACACTTATTACAACATACGACAAAACCACAAAGGACCGTATAGGTATAGTTTCTTTAGAAACTGGGAAGCATAAACAACTGGTTCATAAATCTTCTACAGTGTCTCCCTTTTATTTCATCATATCTAGGGTCCCTTTTAGACTATTCTACTTAATATCCAACTTCCTGACCTGGGGAAAAGAAAACATACAAAAAAGGGTGAGCTCAAATGCTCAGCAAGGGAAAATAAAGGAAATACAAATCATATCATATCTTCATGAAAATCATAAACTCCAAAAGAGATCATAATATCTTAACATGGAATAAATCATAGAAGTGAAAATGAGATCCCCATAATCATAACATAAAACTTGAAACTTTGTGGCATGCACACATAATCATGGAAAATCATTTTTTGTTAGTCCTAACTCATTGCCAAGACTATCTTAGTGGACAAAGTCCATTTCTGAACCGAGTTCACTCCTCGTTTCAGTCCTGTATCACAGAACCGAAATAACCTTCCGTTCCAGCCATGTCTATCTCATGAGATATAAATCTTTACCCAATGCATTGGAGAGAGATATAGGTACCACCCATCTTATAATGAACCCCTTCTTATGTGTGCCACATAATCAAAAATCATACATCATCGCATAACACATGTAAAAAAAATGGGATTCTTGAAACATCATGACATCATAAAACAAATATTATAAGGTAAATGACTTCATAAAAATAATTCCCTCAAAACAAAATCAAATCATTGTAATAATAGGGATAAAAACATAACCCTATATTATCTTAGATGGAAAATAATTTTGATAAAACATTTGAACTCCATTCTTGAGGAAATATCCTTTCTACTTCAAAAACACTTTTCTTTTCTTAACATGTCATACAATTATAAACTAAAAGAAGTTGATTACAAACAAACTTGAAAACTTATAAAGGAAGATTCTTGTATATAATGTTTTAAAAATCCATTATTGCCGTATAAGTTAAAAAAACATTCTTCGTACTTTTGTCGGAAAAGTCAAGAAGTACCTCGTACGAAAAACGACAAAATATTCCTTTCATATCATTTAAAAAAAACTTACCGAAGGGTAAAATTGGATATAAAATATTGTATAAGGATGGAAATAATATTACACATTGAGGGAACATGGATGTGGATAATAAAATACACCCCAGTAATTACCAAAGTAAAAACAATCTCGGATAAAAGTGAGATTGTGATATTTCCCTTACCTTAGGTCCGATTTGCTTTGTACATGTCCGAAGCTCCTGTATAATGGTTTAAATAATGTTATTGACTTATTCCAGAATCATACATATTGATATGATATCATATATGGTCATATTCTTAGCTTCTTATTAGTAATATTTCATTGTTACTTGTTACTCGTGTCTTTATTGCCTTTTGTTCTTATGCGTGTTTTGCTGAATAAATTCTTATTCTTATTTTAAGGTTATAGATACCTTATATCCAGAATTTTATTAGTGTAACATATATCATATTTATTCATTCAATTCATTTACATAATTACTATGTAATGATGATCATGTAGAACGAGTCGCATCACATCGTGGAGACGGTATTCCGTACGTACGCACGAGCGATGATATTGTTCCCATGATCGTGGAATTGTATTTAAGTGTATTTATACTATTTCAGTATTAATATCACTTTATAATAATCATATATAGTTACTTATTACACCATTATACCCATCCTTGTAAGGTGATGGTGGAAAATAGATTACACCACGGCGTGGAGACGGTATTCCGTACGTACACACGCGCGGTGATTTCATTTTTACGTAGGATGGATAGAAGGTGAATTAGGGTTGTTTCATATTTATAATAACATATCAGTATGTAAGTAATACTGATGTTATTACTTTATCATGAAACAACAAAATAAGAAGAAGTTGAAGAAGAAAGAAATTGAAAAGATCGGTAATGGATATTACCTCTTCTTTGAAACGCCTCTTTGAATCCTCAACTTAGGGAACTATGATTGGTCTTTGAAGAAGACCAGGACCTCTAGGATTATTCTAGGGAAGTGTAGAAGGGATTTTGGCAGTGGTTAGCCGAGATTGAGTTCTCAAATTTGTGTGAGGAGGAGGGGGAGGAGGTGCCATTTTATAAGGGAGGAGAGGGGCATGTTAGGAATATCTCAAAATATTATTTTACATTAAAGTCAAAATCGGTTTATAATGGTTCCAAAGGGTCTTATTTCGAAGGTAATGTGGGGATGGGTCGAAATCCTATCAACCAATAGGATTTAGACAAGTTTAGGTTATTATTTTAACCTTATCAATTAGATTTAACTCTAAGTTAAATAATTTAACTTTTACCGTGACTTTTTGTTTTCTTACACTATATGGTTAATACACTTACTATAACATTCCAAAAGAACCCCAACTTGTTTAGTATTAATATATATATCCTTATCTAAGTCATTTGGCCGAAACATAGATTTTTAGGAATAAAATAACAATTAATAATATAATATTTTATTTAAAAACTATTTTGTGTCAATTTTGACACTATTTGATTTATGATTTTTGTAAAAGTCATAACAGAATTATATGTTCGAACCAAGTTTTTTAAATAAACACTAATATATCATAGTATCCTATAAAATTAGTGTAATTCATAAAAAGTCTCAAATTACATTTATTTAAGAATTTATAACATCAATTATGTTAACATTTCCTTAAAAGGGTAATTACTGCATCATCGTTGTGTCATAAATAAAATAATTTATTTAAAGTCTAAAAATTATAAATAAAATATCATTATGTAGGAAATCTTTTTATCTATCTAATGAATACTTAAAGTCGAATTTATCTTATGTATAACCACATATTAAAAATGTTTTAGTTATTAAACTTTGATTTTAACTATTTTAACTATTCATTAAATAAAATAATATTAAATTTCATAATCTAATCCAAGTGGACCTAAATGGTCATATTATATTAATAAGGTTTTTTTTGGTCGAATTACACTTATCCAATAGAATTAGGACATGTGTTAGGGTAATAGTAATATCATATTTACCCTTAGTTACCCTATTTACTATTAACCGTGGTAAAAAAAAAGTAAAAAGTTACTATTCACCAAAAAATTATTTTTATCTCATTGAACCACATTTTACTTACTGATATCAACCGTGTCTGTCGGATTTTCGAAATTCCATTCACAGAAGCGATAAAATTAAGTTTTATGCAAAATTCAGTTTTTAACCTACCACTTAGTGGTTTCACTATTCATCAAAAATTGAAAGTTTTCAGAAAAATACCAAAATTTCACCCTAGGCTAATTTTGGTATTCCGAATCCAAAAATGAAGTCCATTTTGAAAAATAAAATTTATAAAATTTCAAAAAGTGGTTATTACTATTCATAACGGGTAGTTTTAATAATATTTTAATAGCATATCGTTGTTTAGTGAAACTCGGTATTGCGTACAACGCAAGCAATCGAGCAAGGTCTTGATTGCGTGTAAAGTAAGTCAAGCTAGTGTGTAGTGAAAGATTCCTTTGATGATATATATATAACATAAAAACAAAATATTACTCATAAAAATCTCGGGTGTTACATTCTACCCCCCTTAAAAAGAATTTCTCCCTTGAAATTCGTCACTTTGTAACAAACAGATGAGGATACTTCTCCCTCATCATATCCTCAAGCTCCCATGTAGCTTCTTCAAGTTGGTGGTTCCTCCATAAAACTTTCACCAATCGAGTGGTCTTGTTTCGTAGGACTTTTTCACTACGATCCAGAATCTCTATCGGTTGTTCTTCATAAGAAAGATCTTGCTCCAACGGTACAACTTCTGAGCTGAGTACATGTGAAGGATCAGGTATGTACTTTCTAAGTAGAGATACATGGAACACATCGTGAACTTGAGAGAGATTTCGTGGAAGCGCCAATCGGTAAGCTACCTTCCCAACACGATCCAGTATTTCTAAAGGACCGATATATCTAGGGCTCAACTTCCCTTTATTTCCAAATCTCATAACCCTCTTCCAGGGAGATATTCGTAAGAACACTTTATCACCCACTTCTAACTCTAGGTCTTTTCTTCGGTTGTCGGCATAACTTTTCCGTCGACTCTGAGCTGCTCTTATGTTTTGTTGAATAGATCTGACCTTTTCTGCCATTTCATCAACAAGATCAGGTCCTAATAGCTTTCTTTCTCCAACTTCATCCCAGCAAGTTGTAGTCCTGTATTTCTTTCCATATAGAGCTTTATAAGGAGACATCGGAATACTGGAGTGAAAGCTATTATTATAAGAAAATTCCACCAAAGGTTGGTGTTGATCCCAACCTCCTTTGAAATCCATAGAGAAAGCTCTCAACATATCTTCTAGGGTTTGAAATGTTCTCTCAGATTAACCGTCTGTCTGAGGATGATAAGCAGTGCTGAAACTCAACTCTGTATCCAGAGTATACTGAAGACTTCGCCAGAACTTCGAGGTAAATCTCGGATCCCGATCAGATATAATAGAAAGTGGTACTCCATGAAATCTTACCACTTCCTTTACATATATCCTGGAAAGATGATCTAGAGAGAAATCCTCTCTAATTGCAATGAAGTGTGAAGACTTTGTAATACGATCAACTATGACCCAGATAGCATTATTGCCTTTGGATGTTTTAGGAAGTCATGTGACAATGTCCATAGTGATGTTTTCCCATTTCCATTCGGGTATGGGTAATGGTTTAACATCCCCTTAGACTTCTGTCTCTCAGCTTTATCTTGTTGACAAACCAAGCATCGAGAGACATATTTAGCAACATCTATTTTCATGCCATCCCACCAGAAGTACTCTTTCAGGTCCCTATACATCTTCGTGCTTCCAGGATGAATAGAGAATGAAGAACTATGAGCCTCATCCAGCAGCTCCTTCTTTAATTCGGGGATGGGAGGAACACAAACCCGATTCCTGAACTTTATTATCCCATCACAATCAAGGTTGAATTCAGGAACATTTATCACCTTCTTTTGTAACTCGACATCTTCTTTATGTTCCTCTTTAATCTTCACATGTATAGATGGTTGATCATTCATTTGAGAAAGATAAGAGTTTTCCCCTTCCACTATAATTCCAAGATCCATCCTTTGTAAATCCATAAATATTCGATCTTTTGTGATCCTTATCATGGATAAACTAGCATGGTCTTGTCGACTTAATGCATCTGCCACCTTGTTTGCTTTCCCAGGGTGGTAATGGATTGAGCAGTCATAATCCTTAATCACCTCCAACCATCTTCTTTGACGCATATTCAGCTCCTTTTGTGTGAAAATATACTTTAAACATTTATGATCAGTATAAATATCACACCTTTCACCATAAAGGTAATGCCTCCAAATCTTTAATGCATAGATTACCGCAGCTAACTCCAAATCATGTGTTGGGTAATTTTGCTCATGGATTTTCAACTATCGTGAGGCATAAGCTATCACCATATCATTTTGCATAAGAACACACCCCAATACCTTCTTGTATGCATCACTGTAGATCACAAACCTTTCTCTACTACAAGGCAGTGTGAGCACAGGTGCACTGGATAACCTTCTTTTCAACTCCTTGAAATTCTCGTCACATTCCTCTGTCCAAACAAACATAACTCCTTTCGGAGTCAACTTGGTGAGTGGATTAGATAATCATGAAAAATCTTTTACAAAACGTCGATAATATCCAGCCAAACCAAGAAAACTTCGGATCTCAGTTACTGTTGTTGGTCTCGACCATCTTTCGATAACCTCTGTTTTTGCTGGATCCACAGTTATCCCCTCTTTTGAGATTATGTGACCCAAAAATGAATCTTTTTGAATCCAAAATTCACACTTGGTAAATTTGGCATAAAGCTTCTCCTTTCTCAGGGTCTTTAATATAATTCTCAAGTGATCTTCATGCTCTTCCTTTCTCTTCAAATAGACAAGAATATCGTCTATAAAGACTACCATAAATTGATCATGATAGTCTCTAAAGACTCTATTCATTAGATCTATGAAGATAGCAGGGGAATTAGTAAGACCAAATGGAATCACTATAAATTCATAGTGTCCATTCCTTGTACGGAATGTCGTATTTGGTATATCCTCCCTTTTGACCCTTAATTGATGATACCCTGAATGAAGATCAATCATGGAAAATTATTTAGCTCCACATAGTTGGTCAAATAAGTCATCAAAGCATGGGAGAGGATATTTGTTCTTGATAGTGATCTTGTTATGTTCTCTATAATCAATGCAGAGTCTCATTGATCCATCTTTCTTCTTAACAAATAGAACAGGTGCTCCCCAAGGTGACGCACTAGGGCGTATGAATCCCTTATCAAGATTCCCTTGGAGTTTCTTCTTCAATTCCTGCAACTCAATTGGGGCCATTCTATAAGGTGTCTTTGAAATAGGCAAAGCACCTGGTATGAGTTCTATTGAAAACTCAACTTCACGATTTGGTGGAAGACCTGGTAATTCCTCCGAAAAGACATCATCAAACTCCTGTACGATGGGCATATTCATAATCACGAGTTTCTCACCAACCATTTGAGATAAATAACCTTCATTTAGTGGAATCAATACCCATAAAATGGAAGAAATTTCCACTGGAAGGTTATGTTCATCCTTGTTTTGATAGACGATCATAGATTGATCTGGAGTATGCAATGTGACTTCCCATCTTTGGCAATTGATATGTGCTCCATATAAAGAACGCCAATCCATTCCAAGAATCACATCGAATTCCACTAAAGGAAGGATCACAAGATTTGCAGGAAGCACATTCCCACAAACTTCGATCGGAGAAGAATTATAAACTTTTTATGCGATTGATGTGCCCTTAGGTGTTGTCACAGCTAACTCAACATCTAATTTTTGAGGTAATACGGTGATACCCTTAGAAAATTCTTCAGAAATAAAAGAGTGGGTGGATCCAGAATCAAATAAAACATTTGCTACTTTAGAGTGGATGGTAAGTGTACCTTTCACCACTTCGTTATCGTACTCCATATCGCTAATAGAAATTGCATGTGGCTTTCCATTTTCTTTAGCCTTAATAGTTTGTTGACGTCGACCATCATCATCAACCCTTGGATTTGGGCATTGATTGGCATAATGCCCCATCTCCTTGAACTTGAAACATTGAAGTGTAGTAGGTTCATTCTGTGTATCCCTTCCTTTGTTTGCATCATTAGACATCTTCTTCCCATTATCGCGACATTCAAATGCCCGATGACCTTCCTTTCCACATTTGAAACATTTACTTGTCCCTTTAAGACAACTCCTTCCATGTTTCTTTCCACACTTTGAGCATAAGGGAAAGCTCATCTTCTTTTCAGTGTGCTCTTTAGATTTTCCTTTGAATTCTATTTTACACTTCTTATAAAACCCATATGACTGATGGGTTACTCCAATATCCATCTCGACTTTGAGAGCACATCGAACGATTTCCTCTTAGCTATTGAAGTCCCTTATGGCTAACGCCCTTCGAAGACTTGGTTTTAAGCCACTAAAGAATCGATCGATCTTACTCTCAGGTTGGATAATAATACCAGAAGCGTACCTTGCAAGTCTTGTAAAATGTGATTCATAGGTACCAACAGATTCATCATCCCTTGGCTTTAGTTCAAGAAACTCTTTCTCCATCTTTGTTCGGAGAATACGAGGGAAGTAATTATTGAAAAATAAGTTCTTGAACTCGTCCCATTCCATGGACTCAATTTCATCCCTTTGCCAAGTATTCTTAATAAGATTCCACCATTGATCAACATCTCCTTCCAAACGATACACTGCTAGGATGACTTTATCATGTTCAGAACATTGAAGAACTGAAAATATCTTTTCAGTAGTACTAATCCATTGTTCAGAAACTAATGGATCAGTAGACCCGCTGAAAGAAGGTGGACGCTGCCTCATGAAGGATTCAATAGAATGTTGCTCCTTCCTTTGCTCGTTTGGAAGTCCTGCATGATTCATAGCTTGAGAAAGTTGTGTGAGCATGGCTACATGATTTTTTATTCCAGCTCCCATATCGTTTGGTTGCTCAGGAGGACAATCATTGCATTGCCCATTGCATTCCGCTTTAACAAGGTTGCTTCGGGTTCCAGCCATTGACTAAAACCAAGAAGAATAGTGTGAGCAAAACTAATTATAATAGGAAACCCACATAATTCAAGAATAAAATTTTCATGCTTAAGGTCTTATCCTAGGTTATTCATGGCCATTTCTAAAACACTAAGATTTTTTTCTATGCTTAGACTTATCGTTAGGGTTCTTACTACGGCTTTCACATCCTAGTTTCAAAAGGTTGACTATACCTTCCCTCTGATACCAACTATAACGACCCATACATTACATACATTGTTAATACTTCAAAATTGATGCACACTTATTACAACATACGACAAAACCACAAAGGAATGTATAGGTATAATGTCTTTAGAAACTGGGAAGCATAAACAACTGGTTCATAAATCTTCTACAGTGTCTCCAATTTATGTCATCATATCTAGGGTCCCTTTTAGAATATTCTACATAATATCCATCTTCCTGACCTGGGAAAAAGAAAACATACAAAAAAGGGTGAGATCAAATGCTCATCAAGGGCAAATAAAGGAAATAAAAATCATATCATATCTTCTTGAAAATCATAGCCTGCAAAAGAGATCATAATATCTTAACATGGAATAAATCATAGAAGTGAAAATGAGATCCCCATAATCATAACATAAAACTTGAAACATTGTGGCATGCACACATAATCATGGAAAATCATTTCTTATTAGTCATGACTCATTTCCAAGACTATCTTAGCGGACAAAGTCCATTTCTGAACCGAGTTCACTCCTCGTTTCAGTCATGTATCATGAACCGAAATAACCTTCCGTTCCAGCCATGTCTATCTCATGAGATAAAAATCTTTACCCAATGCATTTGAGGGAGATATAGGTCCCACCCATCTTATAATGAATCCTTTCTTATGTGTGCCACATAATCATAAATCATACATCATCGCATAACACATGTAACAAAAATGGGATTCATGAAACATCATGACATCATAAAACAAATCATATAAGGTAAATGACTTCATAAAAATAATTCCCTCAAAACATAATCAAATCAATGTAATAATAGGGATAAAAACAGAACCCTATATTTTCTTAGATGGAAAATAATTTTGATAAAACATTTGAACTCCATTCTTGAGGAAAATATCCTTTCTACTTCAAAAACACTTTTCTTTTCTTAACATGTCATAAAATTATAAACTAAAAGAAGTTGATTAAAAATAAACTTGAAAACTTATAACGGAAGATTCTTGGATATAATGTTTTAAAAATCCATTCTTTCCGTATAAGTTAAAAAACATTCTTCATACTTTTGTCGGAAAAGTCAAAAAGTACCTCGTACGAAAAACGACAGAATATTCCTTTCATATCTTTTAAAAAAAACATACCAAAGGGTAAAATTGGATATAAAATATTGTATAAGGATGGAAATAATATTACACATTGAGGGAACATGGATGTGGATAATAAAATACACCCTAGTAATTACCAAAGTAAAAACAATCTCGGATAAAAGTGAGATTGTGATATTTCCCTTACCTTAAGTCCGATTTGCTTTGTACGTGTCCGAAGCTCCTGTATAGTGGTTTAAATAATGTTATTGACTTATTCCATAATCATACATATTGATATGATATCATATATGGTCATATTCATAGCTTCTTATTAGTAATATTTCATTGTTACTTGTTACTAGGGTCTTTATTGCCTTTTGATCTTATACGTGTTTTGCCTAATAAATTATTATTATTATTTTAAGGTTATAGATACCTTATATCCATAATGGTATTAGTGTAACATATATCATATTTATTCATTCAATTCATTTATATAATTACTATGTAATGATGATCATGTAGAACGAGTCGCATCACATCGTGGAGACGGTATTCCGTACGTACGCACGAGCGATGATATTGTTCCCATGATCGTGGAATTGTATTTAAGTGTATTAATACTATTTCAGTTTCAATATAACTTTATAATAATAATATATAGTTACTCATTACACCATTATACCCATCCTTGTAAGGTGATGGTGGAAAATAGATTACACCACGGCGTGGAGACGGTATTCTGTACGTACGCACGCGCGGTGATTTCATTTTTCCATATGATGGATAGAAGGTGAATTAGGGTTGTTTCATATTTATAATAACATATCAGTATGTAAGTAATACTGATGTTATTACTTTATCATGAAACAACTAAAGAAGAATAAGTTGAAGAAGAAATAAATTGAAAAGATCGGTAATGGATATTACCTCTTCTTTGAAACGCCTCTTTGAATCCTCCACTTAGGGAACTATGATTGGTCTTTGAAGAAGACCAGGACCTCTAGGATTATTCTAGGGAAGTGGAGAAGGGATTTTGGAAGGGGTTTTCCGAGCTTGAGTGCTCAAATTGGTGTGAGGAGGAGGGGGAGGAGGTGCCCTTTTATAAGGGAGGAGAGGGGCACCTTAGGAATATCTCAAAATATTATTTTATATTAAAGTCAAAATCGGTTTATAATCGTTCCAAAGGGTCTTATTTCGAAGGTAATGTGGGGATGGGTCGATGTTTTATCAACCAATAGGATTTAGACAAGTTTAGGTTATTATTTTAACCTTATCAATTAGATTTAACTCTAAGTTAAATTATTTAACTTTTACCGTGACTTTTTGTTTTCTTACACTATATGGTTAATACACTTACTATAACATGCCAAAAGAACCCCAAGTTGTTTATTATTAATATATATATCCTTATATAAGTCATTTGGCCGAAACATAGATTTTTAGGAATAAAATAAAAATTGATAATATAATATTTGAATTAAAAACTATTTTGTGTCAATTTTGACACTATTTGATTTATGATTTTTGTGAAAGTCATAACAGAATTATATGTTCAAACCAAGTTGAATAAATCAACACTAATATATCATAGTAACCTAGAAAATTAGTGGAATTCATAAAAAGTCTCAAATTACATTTATTTGAGCATTTATAACATCAATTATGTTAACATTTCCTTAAAAGGGTAATTACTACATCATCGTTGTGTCATAAATAAATTAATTTATTTAAAGTCTAAAAATTATAAATAAAATATATTTATGTAGAAAATATATTTATATTTCTAATGAATATTTATAGTCGAATTTATCTTATGCATAACCCCATATTAAAAATGTTTTAGTTATTAATCTTTGATTTTAACTATTTTAACTATTCATTAAATAAAATAATATTAAATGTCATAATCTAATCCAAGTGGACCTAAGTGGTCATATTATATTCATAAGGTTGTTTTTGGTCGAATTACACTTATCCAATAGAATTAGGACATGTGTTAGGGTAATAGTAATATCATATTTACCCTTAGTTACCCTATTTACTATTAACCGCTGTAAAAAAAGTAAAAAGTTACTATTCACCCAAAAATTATTTTTATCTCATTAAACAAAATTTTACATACTGATATCAACCGTGTCTATCGGATTTTCGAAATTCCATTCACAGAAGTGGTAAAATTATGTTTTTTACAAAATTCAGTTTTTAACCAACCACTTAGTGGTTTCACTATTCATCAAAAATTGAAAGTTTTCAGAAAAATACCAAAATTTCACCCTAGGCTAATTTTGGTATTCCGAATCCAAAAATGAAGTCCATTTTGAAAAATAAAATTTATAAAATTTTAAAAAGTGGTTATTACTATTCATAACGGCTAGTTTTAATAATATTTTAATAGCATATCGTTGTTTAGTGAAACTCGGTATTGCGTACAACGCAAGCTATCGAGGAAGGTCGCGATTGCGTGTAAAGTAAGTCAAGCTAGTTTGTAGTGAAAGATTCCTTTGATGATATATATATAATATAAAAACAAAATATTACTCATAAAAATATCGGGTGTTACAGGAATGTATTCCAATTATAAATCTATCATATCAATAATATAAAAAATTAAGGTAATAACATCAAGGAACTAAATATTCCCACAAAAAATAATGTTATCACTCATCCATTGTCAATTAGCATTGATAAATATCCAATATCATTTTGAGTCATCATTTTACTGATTTTTAATTCAAGGATTTCACCATCATGATTAATATAATTAAATGTTATTAATAATTATGTATCGTTTAATACCATTATATAACCATGATATCCTTTATAAATCAATTTGAATGATTAATATGTAACAGTTTACCAAAATAATCAATTAGTCCTAGTATCATAGAGTCTTTTTTAAAAAATTTATCATTTGATAACATTTCAATAATTCTAAACATTATCAACACGATAAATATGCGACACACTATCTAGAAACTAGAAATAGGTAGCATCTAGAGTAATAATTAGATTAAATAACACATGCCAATTTATAATAAGTAATTATTAATTATATAAGAATTTATACATATACTTTTCTGTAATTTTTATTATTAATAATAACCAACAATATTATTATTCATACTTATTATTTCATATTTATTTTTTTAGCTACTTCAATAATATATAATAATATGAGGAAGTGGGAAGTGGAAACAAACAAATTAAATTCTAACTTTTTAGAATAGATATCAAGTAGCAGGTCCTGAATAGAAAAAGAGCATGTAAATCCTTAATACATATTAAAATATATTATCACGAGACATCATAATTCTACTAATTATTTAATCATTCATATCAAATAATATTTATTATTCAAAAAAATGAGATAGATAACATTATTCATTGATTTATAGAATTTCTATATTTTTAATAATAGTTTCTAATATATAATAAGTGATATTATCTTCATTCACATACTTCTATTCATTTTCATCATAATATTGACTTAATCAATCGACCTAAATAAAAAGATGTTAGTTATTCAAAATTTTAGAAAATATTGTTGGATAAATAGACCACCTACCGTTTAGATGATTCTTAAACATTACACTAAGTACCATAATTGGGTGGGTTAATATGATATTCATCATATGAATTTTGGGGAGGAACTCTATGGAATTACTGAATTCTCTTTAGATTCAATTGTACGAACCTGTTTTATAATGTTTGAGCGAAAACACGGAAATTGTAATGGGGATATAATCTATTATTTATAATACTACATAAATTATTTTATCGATATTAGATATAAATATAGTTTTATAATATTATTCATAATCACCTTCAAATGTATAAATTTTTGTTTTTAGTCTTAAAACACATTTAATTTCAAATTGTTTTTAATAAAGAGATAGAATTCCATCCCTACATAGCTATTTTAGATTCCATAATATTAGGAAGATATTTCTATATAGTTTTCAAATGTAAGTGAATAACAAATCTAGGATAAAATTTTAATTTATAAACTAAAACCAATTTTTAGTATCAAGAATAAGTAATATTTTTTAGGGTATTTCAATCCTACCCTTACTTGACGCTAGAATCATTGGACATATTTTATAAAAAAAATTAAACTATGGTGAATATAGTAATTTAAATATAATGATGTTGGAAAAAAGGTTTTTCATCAAGGTATTTCATTGATGGGGGGTAGGACACACCCACATATGACACACCATTACACAGGATGATATGAAACCTTCAATCAATTAATGCATGACATTTATATAGTGAAGTAAAATTATTGATTACCAATACCTGAGAAGTAAACTATGATAAAAATATATTTCCTATATGTGACAAATATACATCACCATTAAATATGTGTAGGATATGTCCTTCAATTATTATAGGAATGAATAATTAGACATATCATAACCCAACAAAAAATATTTCAGGTAGTAATCATGTGTTTTGAATGTGTAGGATAATCTAGAAAATAAAAAAAAATCCTCGAAAAAAATATAGTAATAAAGTCTGGATTTTTTTAAAAAATATACACATATATATATTATAAACTAAAATTTTAAAACCATTGAAAATTTAAAATATCTACTATGACATTTATCATCCCATAATGTCTAATGAATGAATCATTGGGGCCTTTTGAGTATCCCTAGTGTTGGACATGTATTTCTAATGGAGTTCCCCCAATTAATAATATTCTTATGTATATAATGTATAATAAATACAGTAACAATTTTTTATTTTGTATATTTATATGGTAATTTCATGTTATGACATTGTGATTGTCCATGAAAAGCGGTAGATATTCATAATGTTATCCTAATGATTACTGATGAAGACATTAATTGTGTCTCATTGTACACTTTTTTTGTTGGACTATTTTAATTACGGTTTCATATTTATATTATTATTCCATGATATAATTGTGATATTAATTTTACACCATCATGAAATTTATTATTTAATTTTTAGTTATATTTGAAAAGTATTTCTCTGGTGTTTTTTTAAATAAGTGAATGATTTTTAGGTTATTATTTTATAATCATGAAAGTCTAGTCAATTTTAAATGATTCAATGTGTAATCTACATTTAAAAGGATTTATTTCATCCACCTAATAATAATTTTTTGGAAATATATTTTAAATTAAAATGAATCATGTGTAATTATGTTTTCAAATTTGATTTAAATTCATTTTTATTAAATCCAAATTAATTTCGCTTTATTTTTTGGAAAATAATTTTAATTTTGGATAATTTTTTATTATGTATTAAATATTTAAAATATAAATATATATATACACATTAATTTATTAAATTTAATTGAAAATTAATTTTATGAAGACATTAGTACAATTGAATTATTCATTTTTACCACACTCTTTATATAATCATTGGATCATGTTGTTGGGAACCCTATATATTTTTTTAGATGTCTAGATTTTAATCTAATTTTGGATGATTATTTGTGTTCTTTAGAGGGTAAATATCAATATTACAAGTGATGGGGAGATTTCTATAGATTTATTGTGTTCTATTGGGTATTTTTTTAATATTTTCTGTGATATTGATGTCTCATGGAATTATGGTAGGTGTTTTATTTTTAGATCTGTATTGTTTATTTCTCTTTCCATTTTTGTATGTCCATTATGGGTTTTTTCATCATCTATATTAATTTATTTCTATAATCACAGATAATGGTTATTCATAATTGTATTTTTATATTGTCATTCCCGGATTTTCTTATTCATTTGTTAGAAAATATTTATTTATCATTAATGTGAGAGTAATGTATAGATTCGTCATGTCTAACTCATGGAGATTCCTCTAGATTATTATAACTATAAAACATTTAATTAATTCATGAATGTTTTTTCATTTGATTCCTTGATAGTATATTCTAGTTATTATTGAACAAAAAATGATTAGGGTATTGTTTTGAGTTATTTATGGGGGAATCATTGGGTTAATCATCGCCTGTTTGATAAAAAAGTGATTATGTTTACCCTATTTTTATTCGGATGATTCATTGTTTTTCAAATACTATGATTATTAGACATGGGGATGTTAATCAATAGTATATTATTTATCAACAGTATTTGTGATGAATCATTAGTTTCCTTAGCAATTTAGGATTTTTTTATTGAATTGTTATTTTTGTTTTCATTATTTGGATTGTATTATGACAAAATTGATTGATATCATAATCATTGGGTGTCCACAATTTTTTTGGGAGTGTATATAATTGATATATATTATTAATGAATGATAACATGATCAATAATTATATACAAGTCCTACAAATATTCTATAAGAGACTTATTAATGCTTTTATATTGCTGTAACAATATAGTACACACCACACACAAAAACAGAATATAGAATTTCAAAAACATTAGATATGTTTGTTAGACTAATATATATCTTGAAGGTTCTTAATGTTTCTTGTATATATTATATATTGGTGAATGTGAATTTTTGAGATTTAATAATACTGTTGGATTGGATTTTGATTGATGTGGTGTGTGATGTTTCATTTTCAATTAATGTTTTCAATTTAATTTAATTTGAAAAAACTATTTTCCTAATGTGAAATAATTTATTGAAAATATATTTTGTTTTAACTGAAATTTATATTTCCATTGATATAGTGTTTCTGTTATTAGTTGATTCGACTAGTATATTAGAGAAATATTTAAAACCTAAATAAAATTTCATGATTTTTTTAAAATGAATATTATGGATTTTTTGGAAACCATGTGGAAAAATATAATAATTTAGTAATATATAATTTTTTAAAAGAGAACAATATACCATTTTATTTATAGAATATTTATGTTTATTTATTTCTAATCTACCATGTGTGATTTGGAAACCAACTTATATCAATAATAAAACTGAAGGAATCGAGATTCAATTTTAAATAACTTCCAAAAAATATAAAATCAATTAAAAATAAAATGGAAAATTTGTACAAAAAAAACATTGGTGAATCTTGGTTGTTTTAAATAATACATAATTCTGAAATAAATATAATGTCTGATAAGTGAATTTGTAAATTATCAATTATTTCAAGTTTATAAAATAATTATTTAGATTATTTATAGTTCAATAGGAATGTCGAGGATGTTAGCTGATGATGAGAGGACCCCATTGACATGAGGTCCACTATGACCCTATTGGTAAAATATTTGGTACATGGTGTCACGACCCGTCCCTTAGGTCTCGTGCCCTGACTACCCCAAGCCCAACATCCATAGGCCAAGGGTTGGTGACTAGCACCAAAAATGTGTATCCCTATAATAGGAAGACATTGCCTTCAAACCTGTACAATCATACAATCCAGATCAAAACAATAAGCAACCATGAATTTATCTATTGTAGTAAAAAGTGTAGCAAATGTAAAGGGGGTCGAAATACAATCCCAACTAAATTTTCAAGTACAAATGAAAAGAGAAAACAACTCCTAGATCATCCACCAAGGATCCTTCTAAGAAGGTTAGGTACTGATCATCCCCAAAACACTCCACGTCATCTCATATCTTTCGTGTATAGTCTAGTCCTTGCTCCATCATGTCTTAGCCAAGCTGCTCGTTGCCTGCAATATAAACAACAAGTTGTGTGTGAAGCCCATGGAGGAGAGAGTATAACATTAAACAGTAGGGACCATGAGACCCCCAAAGGTCCCCTTGAAATCCAAAAAGGGAATACCACAAAGAAAGTCCTAAATAACAATGAATGAAATATCCATCAACTCTACTAAGGTATGTGCCCATACATATACCTATTTTTTCAAAATATACTCTTCTTATTCACAAGGAAACATAAGGATCCATCTTTTTATCCATTTTCATAGCTGATCCACGAGGGAAGAGTTCCACAAAGTCAACACCATGACATTTACAACCCGAATGTAAAATTACCCCAATGGTAACCCCATGAAGGTAACACCAAGAAAATAAAATTAGCACAATGGTAACACCACGAAGGTAAAACCTAGAATGTAAAAATACCTCAAAAGTAAAACCAAGAAGGTAAAAGTACCACAAAGGTAACACTAAGAAGTTAACACCAAGAATGTAAATGTACCGCAAAGGTAAAATTACCACAGTGGTAAAGACTCAGCTCACACCATATATAACTTAAGTATAGAAATGGAAATTATAATACATATTACTGGATCATCTTACTCTGTTGAGAGTCTCTATTGCTGACCCGCACAGGATCAGTATACGCTTACCCATGTAGGATCTATGAGCACTGACCCACACAGTATCTGACCCACAGAGGACATGACCCACATATGAATGGTAGGAACTAACCCACTCAGGATATCATATCTCTAACCACACTAGATCAATAGGTACTGACCCACACATGATCGCTAATCGTTCTTCATGTCACAGCCATCCAAAAGATTCCCTCACTAAGCACGCTTAATTCTGGTAGGATCCTATCCTCAAGCTATACATCATATCTCAACCAACAAAAATTTCTATGAAGAAGTATCCCAAAGGACTGAAATGTTGTAATGGTTTCAATGCAACAGACGGCGCGCCAATCAGACGCCCGGTCTGTGAGATATGGAACTTTTTTAATGAGATCCCAGTGAAATTCATGTCTGATCCAAACCAAGTTGCACGTCAACCTCCACCAAAACTCACATAGAGTTTTTCCAAAATACCACCTTGCCACAAGGGTCCATATTCAACCGAGGGCGCGTCGATCGGATGCTCGGTCTGTTAGTTACACCTCATTTCGTGAAATGGGGATGATCACACCTCGGTACGACCCTGCTCGGTCAGGCCTGCCATAATATGACAAAGTTATCTCATCCTAAAATGTATCACAATTCCACTAATGACACATCTATTAGAATCCCGGTCTGTTAGTGATGGTCTTTTCTTTATTCGGGTGCCATTTGGGTCTGCACCCAGTCCGACTCTGTCAGGCCGGCCCGACGCAACTAGTTTTGAGGTCTACTTGACCTCGCTCTGGTCTGGCCCACTAAGAATCAGCTTGATTCACTTATTCTGGATCTTTGGGGTAGGCCCATCTTGTTCACGGGCTCGGGCAGCAGTTGGCCCAACCCATCAGGTGGGGCTTGGCCCAACCACGCTGGCCTACTAGGTCACGGTTCCAGCCCAACTAGCTGCCATATCGGTCCACAAGAAGGCAGACTGCCTCCCTTGCTGGCTCTGCTATTGTGAGACCATTTCTTCTAACCGATGGAGCACTACCCCCACAGTATTTAAACGATTGGACGTTTGGATGACCAGGTTCCGCCAACCCGGCATGGCGTGGGCCGCGATGCCCCTCTTGTCCTGACCGCTTTTGCTCGAAGCACCTATGGGTGCTACACTTTTTCGCGTGTGGTCGGTTCAGGCCATCCCCCCTTTTCCGTCATGGTGCGCAACATCACGCCGCTCTCCACTCCTCAGGGCCTATCGCCGTGGGTCCCCTGTGGCCACTGTCAGTCGCCGCTGATATCATACTCTGGCATTTTATTCCATGTGTCGTAGGACGCGGTCCTGTTGTCCATTTTTGAAGCCATCTATGCCAACAAGGCTCTCAGATCACTGTCTCGACGATGTGAAATGATATTTCACGATGTCATTGAGTTATAAAATGGTCTCTTGAAGTTCATATGATGAACGAAGAAGTCAGGGGGTCTGGGCCTTGTTCGTTTTTCCCCGGCCCTCAGTGTCACATGTTAACAAGTGCGAGAGAAAATAATTCATCAAAGAGAAATTCAAAATAAACCCCCTACCTGGAAGATATGTTCACTTTCGATGATTGAAATAACTATTTTTTCATTTTCGGTGGTTCGTGTTTCAATGGAACTCCTCGCCGCTCACTGGGAACCAGTCTCATCATCTACATGGTTGGCGTCACTATACATTTCCAGTACTTCATATCTTGGTGAAGCCATTCAAACAACCCTCTCCAAGATCCATATGAATAAAAGGGGGAAGAGGTGTGTAACATGATTATTTCCTAAAAATCCCGAGAATCCTCCCCGATGGGGGGTGTATTAAATAACACCTTAATATCAAAGTATGTAACTACCCACTAGTGTAGGAAACCGCTATCCAACTTTCCAAGTGTTCAAAATTCCATATCCTGTAACTATAGGATCTTCTCATTATACCTCCTGCTAGAGTTTCTTTTTTTTTCTTCTCAGCTGAATTTGTTTCTTCACCATGGTGAGGATGGAGTTCTTCTCTTCCTGTGGCTTGTTGTGCGCCTATGATAGATCTTTCTACACCTCTTGGAGTCCACAGAATTCCTCCTGGGTAAGCCACACATCCCATTTTCTTGACACATGGCGAAACACTTCAATCCTTGATCAACCAAGTGGGGATTTTTCCAGCGTCTCAACATTCCGTGTATCATGTGGGGTGGGTAATCTAATTTTTCTGAAGGAATTGATGAAACCAAACCTTAACTAAGATAACAAATGGACTTTTAAATAATAAATGGGAGGGGTGTGATCGATATACTATTATTCTGTTTTCTCCTCTTCCTTGATCACTATTTTGTAAATTTTGCAAGTTTATGCCCACTGAAAATCATGATAGTTGGTGGTCTTTCTCTGTGAACTAACAAACTATTGTCTTCTGTGATGATTAAATGGTGGTAACATTGAAATTGGTTAATCATGTAAACTCAGTGGATAAAATGGATGCCCAGTGATCATAAAACCTTGTGTTGTCACCAAGGCTAACCAACAGAAAGAAGAAAATAATAAATGATGTTCTAAAACCTGGATGTTTTCCTACTCTGTTTTTTGTAGTGGGTATTGTCATGTTGATGCTTATTGGGGAATTTGGGAGATTATGGGATCCTCCATTGTGGTATGGTTGTTAGTTGTGAATCTAAAGCTGTGTGTTTTCTCTACTATAACAAGAACTTGGGTGGGATCCTCTATTGTTTAGAAATGGTTGGTTCCTAGTTTTGGAGACATGGGGCTATGTATCAGGGTCTGCTTTGTTTCTTGTACCTTGAGGGATCAAATTTATCCCTTTAGTGAGGTTTTCCTTGGTCCTAGTAATTTGAGGGATCTCACTTATCTCTGTGTAGTTGGGACTTCACAAGAAAACCGGGTGTGAATGCTTAAGTTTCTGTTTTGTTGTTTCTCATTTCCTAGTTTATGGTTATTCCTATAGTTGCCCAGTAGTTTAGAACATAAATTGGATCACTTGAACATGAATCTATGAATAGGTTAAATGGGGAATAGGTTTTGGGAATGTGTTCTGACTTGGCCGCAAGTGTTGTGCTTTCCTCTATGATTGAATAGTAACAAGGGTGTTTGTGCTTATATTTTTGGAACCCTAGGTTGGGATGAGTGCTTGTTACCTATACATATATCGGTAGTTTTTACATTTCTTATTCGCGCCCCACCCATGTTGAGCACTTAGTGTTGAACACCCCCATTTCAAGGGGAGGGTGTTTTTTCCAACACTCTTATGAGTGGCATGTTATTAGCAACTGTATTCTCCCTTTCCCGAATATCCCAAGACTCTTAAGGTAGGATATAATGTCCTAAAATCCATTACTAGCTCCATAATCTTTGGGTAGGGTAGTTATGGTGGTTTGTAAGAACCCGAATATTCATTTCAAGTATGTCGTTCCTTTTCTAGAGTTTTTAAGAAAAAAATGGGTTCCCTGGAAATTTTGTAAGTACACGCCATGTACTTTCTATGTACACGCCGTTTACTCCCTTGCCACTCGAATCCATGTGCTGGCCATGTTCGGGCCACACACACGGTGTATAGAGGTGATGTGGCGGCCACTTAAAGCGTCGTAGGGAAAAACAGAGTACACGCCATGTAACACAGAAGTACACGCCGTGTATTTTGTTTTTCTTCATTAAACGGACTGGGGTCGCGCCTGCCGGACAAAAAACACTCCTTTTTCAGGTTCTTCATCCGAGAGCGTCCCGTACAGCCACAATTTATCTCTAGATTCCTGATCCTCCGTCTGATCTCGGTTTCAGCTGCCGTCAATTGCGTTGGAAATGCAGTGGTATGTTATTCCTTCTCCTAGAGCCTTGTGTTCCAATTTCTCCTATTTATCAAGATTTAATTTGTTGAGAATTTTTGATGTTTTCTCATATCCTCTATTTTCTAAATAGGATAATTCATTGTGGTTCACATATATCATTCTCCTAGCTTTGAGGTAGGTGGTTTGTGGCTTTCTGTAGGAAGTCTGTGAGTATTTTCTGCAAATTCCACCAATACCCTTGAATGGGGAATTGCGTGCTTCCTATTTTTCCTTTGTTGTTGACTACTTTGCATGATTGCTTGAGTTGAGGTAATTGCTTGTGATAAGGGTAATTTTTACTATACTCTAGATGTTTTCAATGATTGATTTTCTTGTTTGGCATTTTTCCAGTTTCCATGCCTAGTTGTAAGATAGTGGAACTGTTGTATTGTTATGTTTTTGTGCCTTAGAATGATATCCAAGTAGTTCTTGAGGGTTACTTGGGCTGATATGCATGCTATGAATGTTTTTATGCACCGGGTGGAAAGAACCAAGTGTAGTGGTCCATATGGAGAATGCACATATGGGCTTCTCCAGAGTGTCTTTAATTGCGATGTGAGACCACATGGGCAATTGACGTTGACTGCTTCCTCAGAGAGTCTGTAGTTCCTCAACGTGGGCCACAGGGGGAATTGATGTTGAGTGATTCCCCAGAGAGCCTTTAGTACATTATGAGACTATAAGGGTAATGACGGTGAGTGCTTCTTCAGAGAGTCTATTATTTTGGCTGAACGAGGGGGTGAGACTCTGTGTGCCTCCCAGAGGGTTTCTAGTACTTTTAGGTTAAAACATATAGGGATAGGTTGTGTGAAATACCTAGAGGTTACCTTTTTGTTCTACTTTCTTGAGTGGATGTTTCTTGTTTTTAGATTATATGCTAGAAACTGTGGATTGTTACTTATTTTTTGTATCCTATTTACTAATTTCTGTATTTCATTATTTTCATGTATTCACTGACTGTTAGGCACATATCATTGGGTGGTTGCCTATTGGGACTTTGTCTCACACCCTGTTTGGGTCATGCTTTTGGGTCCAAAAAGATTATGTTGTTGCAATTATAGATAAGGGAAAGCTCCCTTCTACTTCAGGTTCTAGATTACACTGGATCTGGAGAGCACGAGACCAAGGTGAGGCTTGCGATGCTGAGGAGTTGCTCATCTTTTTTCGTTTTGTACTTTGTGTTAGTATTTTGTTCATTATTTAGACTTGTTTTTCTATTTTTCCAGGACATATATGTATCATGCATCATTTACATATGCTTCTACTGCAGTTGTTTATTTGATAGTATTTCGTTATATATAGTTTACTCTTATATGTATCTCAACATTTTCCTCTATTGTTGTTATTTGTTTTCAATTCCACTATGTTCTATGCCAATGAGGTCATAGTTTCCCTACTATCACACCCAAGTCCCTCTCTACTAGTCGGCAGCCTATGGCGTTTGGAGAAATGTGCTTGAGTCCATGTCACCAACCGGGTACGGGGAGCCTCTCGGTGGCTTCTAGAACTGTGATGTTACAAAGTGGTATCGTAGGAGTTCTTTCCTCTTGATTTATAGTTTGGAACCTTTAGAGAGGTATTGGACAGATTCGGTACTTGGTATTAAGTTGTGCAAGGGTGTAGCTAACCCATGTACAGGGAAAAGCCATACTACCTCGTTTATTACAGTAATCTGGTTTTTCGATTTTACAGTTTATATGATTACACCTAGAGTTATCTATATTCCTTGTGTTGTTATTTTTATTTCTATTTTTGTTCTATTTCTATCGCAACCCGATGAGATGAGGGTATTCCATCTCATGGATCATATATGCACTTGTTATAAATCACATGCCATGCATTCTTTCCATGCCATCTAGGGTGAATTTGCAATTGCATGTTTTTGTGATAGGCTTTGTGTAGATTATGCATGCTTTTGTGATAGATGCTTGATATAATCTCTACAATTTGATAGAAAGGTTGTTTGTTTGGTACCTTGCTAAAATGAACACCAATTTTTGGTTCTTGAGGTGTTATGGGCCCTCTTGAAATAGAAATTGGTGAATAATTGACTTGTTTATTCTTATATATGACTTTATTAGATGCCAAGATTTGATTAATAGGGAGTATGGTCCCTCATAGACAGGAATATGGCACCTTCATGCTTGTTTTTCAGTGTTTTCTGGACTTCGGTGCAGTTTCAGAGCTACTGCCTTGAAAAAACCTAGAATACATGGTGTGTACTTTATATATACATGTCGTGTAGTATTAAACCATGTCACTGACTATGTGAGAAGAAACACGGATTGCGAAAAAACTCCAGCAACACGCCGTGTTTGGTAGGTGCACGCCGTGTAATAGTGAGCGTGTACCCAGTCATGTAACTAACAACACGGGTGGGGGAAACTCGCCTCAAACACGTCGTGTTTTGTATGAACATGTCGTGTATCATTGTCCTCTGTACTCGTCCGTGTCACAAACAAAACAGGACGGTGTTCTCTCCTCCAATAAACGTCATGTTTTTCAGAACACATCATTTAAGGTCCAGCCGTGTACTTAGTCGTGTCGCCAACAACACGGGTCGGGAATATCATCAAGTACACGATGTGTTTCATCGGAACACGTTGTGTAGTCTCAGCTATGTAGTCTACCATGTAACTAAAAACTAGGTTCATTTAAGCCTTTTCTACTACAAACCTTTTCCACGCGGAAAATGCCGTGTAGTCTCATTTTAAGATGACCATGTGGGTTATCCATGCAAGGAGACACGGGCAGGGGAGTGGAGTTAAGTACATGCCGTGAAGAATTTATACATACCGTGTAGTAATGTTTTGTAAATCATGAGTATTTACTTCTCCTGTTTAAATTTTTTACTCCTTTGTTCTTTGTCTGTCTTTTTCTAATCTAAGGTATGATTTTGTGTTTTGAGAGTTCTGCCTCCGAGACATCCACCGGTTGAATGTCAGTTGTCAAGCTGTGATCAGATGCTATAAATGGCTAATCAGGGACTTCCTGCCGATCCTCTGGGTGGGCCAGCCTTGACACCAGATGTTATACTAGTTGAAGGCGATGATGTGCAATTCAGGGATGGTTTTATGAGGATGATGTAGACCTTTTTGGGAGCACCTTCTCCTGCCATGACTATGGAAGACTTGATGCAGGTTTTCCTGCAGCAGCATCCTCCTACTTTCTCAGGGGTAGGAAGACCACATGCTGCAGTGTCATGGCAGGAAGCCATACCTACTATCATTGAGCATATGGAGACACCTCCATAGAGGCGGGTCAAGCTCGCTACCAACATGTTCCGAGACTCCGCCAAGCGGTGATGGTACGTGATATAACAGACGGTTCATCAGTAGGTTATGGCATGGGAGGAGTTCCAGTGTGTGTTCTATGACTACATCTTCCTAAACACCCTGAGGGCCGATCAAGCCCGGGAGTTCATAAGTTTAGAGCAGGGTATCATTCTGTCATGGATTATTAATATTGTTTCACTGAGCTGCAGCGTTTCACACCCCTCCGGGAGGGAAGTGGGTGTTCTTAGCAAGGATATTTGTGGATGTACTTAGGTGGGAGATCCTCTCGTAGGTGAATATCTTCAAGTTTACTTCTATCACTTCCATTGTCAACTTGGAACTGATTGCTGAGCACAACAAGAGAGACTCTGAAGCTGCGAGCCAGAGTGGTTCTGCTTCCAGAGCTAGTGTTCCTCTAGTTGATAGCAAGACGTGCCTTAGGGAGACTACGCGCGATTATCCGAGGAGGCGAGATACATATTCAGGTATCTAGGTCGTATTATACCACTGCGGAAGGGCAGGGCACACGAGACCACAGTGCCAAAGAGACCCAGTGGAGTGATGATCTTGTGGAATGATGGGGCACCTTCAGAGTTTCTACCAGGTTTTCTCACCAGTAGTTGGTGACAGGGGTTCTTCCATGACTCCCCGTTCAGGAGTAGCACCACCAGTTTCTCACCAGTCGGGGAACTGGAGTTCTTCCGGCCGTTCGGGCCGAGGTGTAGGTTGAGGTTTTGGCAGTCAGTCACCCGTCCTTTAGCACCAATAGGTAGGATCATCTCCGAGTGGTGAGGTAGGGTCACAGGGTCACAGGGCATGCCTGAATTTTGCGGTGGAGCAGACCTATCAGGAGCAGGATCCCGGACCCTATATCATTCTACATACGACTTTAGTATCCTCAGTTTTATCTTTAGTTCTTTTCGATACTGGTGCTTCACATAGAATTATCTCTATTGTTGTTGTGCAGTGCCTTGGGCTCTGTATCTTTTCTTTTTCCGAATCATTGACAGTAGACACATAGTTGGGAACGATGACACCTATTGTACGTCAGTGTAGAGAGTTCCCTCTCGAGGTTTAAGGGTATCGTTTTTTATGGGATCTCTATGTCCTAGAGATGACAGGTTATGATTTCATTCTCAGGATTGACTGGTTGGTTCCATTCTAGGCATTCGTCGACTGTTATCACTGTAGGGTGAGTTTTATTTCACCTGAGGGTGATTCTTTTCTTCATAGAGTCAAATGGGACGTTCAGGTGAGTCGAGAAGGACTCGAGCATCATGGGCTAGGAAGGGCGACGACCCAGATTTCTAGTCTTTATCTGGATGAACAAGGGACTTAACACATGGACATTCCTCTAGTGGTGGATCGTTTCAGGTTTCTCATTCCAGTGGACATTTTAGGTTTTCCTGCAGAGTGTGAGGTGGACTTCTCTATTGAGCTCGTTCCAGGAGTGGCACCGCTGTCCATTCCTCCCTATATAATGGCTACACCTGAGTTGCAGGAGCTCAAGAAGTAGTTAGAGGAGTTACAAGCAAAGGGTTTCATCTAACCAAGTACTTTTCCTTGGGATCCCCTGTCCTGTTTGCGAATAACGTAGACGATACCGTTAGACTCTGTGCAGATTATCGGAACATGAACCAATTGACAGTCAAGAACCGATATCCCTTGCTAAGGATTGATAATATCTTCGATCAAATTTGAGGATCTCGGGTGTTCTTGAAGATCTATTTGAGGTCCGGTTATCATAAGTTTTGAGTTAGACCATCAAATATACCTCTGACAGCCATCAAGAGTAGGTATGGTCTCTATGAGTATACGATTATGTCGTTCGGTCTCACGAACACGCTAGTAGTTTTCATGGCACTGATGAACCAAGAGTTCCATCCTTACATGTACTCCTTCAACGTGGTCATTGTGAACGATATCTTACTATACTCTCACACTCGACACGACCATGATACCCATCTTGAGATCATTCTGAGTACATTGAGATAACATCAGATTTATGCTAAACTCTCAAAGTGCCACTTTTGGAAGGACCAGATTCACTTCATGGGTCAAGTCATCTCAGAGGCAGCAGTATCTGTGGACCTAGAGAATGTGAGAGCTGTAGTTTCCTAGGAGCATCCGAAGAACATTTTTGAGGTATGGTGTTTACTAGGGCTGGTTGGGTATGACAGACGCTTCATTCAGGACTGCTCACAGCTCACAGCACCTTTGACAGGTCTGGCCAAGAAGGGGGGGAAGTAGTTAAGGTCATATTATTTTGAGTTAGCCTTTTTGGAGATGAAGGGAAGGTTTAAATCAGCACCGATACTAGACTTTCCAGAGCCAGGAAAGAGCTATAATGTTTATTGTGATGATTCAGGTCTCAGGCTGGGCATTGTGCTTATGCAGGGAGATAGATTCATTTTGTACGAGTCTCGGGAGTAGAGGCAACTTGAGAGGAACTACCCGACGCACGATCTGGAGCTGGAAGACATTTTTTATGCCTTATGTTGTTAGAGAATTTACCTTTTGGGAGACCACCTTGTGGTTTTCACCGACCAAAAGAGTCTCAAGTACATCTTCATTCAGCGTGATCTGAATCTGAGACAACGTAGGGGGGTCGAGTATCTTCAGTATTTTCATTTCGATCATGCCTATACACAGGGAAAAGGGAAATGCAGTGGAAAATGCGTTGAGAAGGAGAACTCAAATTTTAGCAGTTCAGGAGGCCAGTAGTGAGTGGTAGTGTATGACTCTATTTTCTGATATGCATCTATAGGTGCACGATAGACATGGGTAGACCTTCCTATCTTCTATAGTTGTTACATATACACTACATGATCAGGTACAGAGGAGGCAGCTGTCAAACTCAGAAGGTTTAGTCATGCGGGATAGTGTGTTAGGAGATGACCCCCTTCCTTGATGGACTGTGGGCGAGGATGAGATCTTGCATTTCCAGGGACGCGTATGGGTGCCAGCAGACATACGCGAGGAGCTGATGTGGTATTTTCATTCCTCTGTTTGGGCAGTTCATCCTGGCATCACCATGATGTATCGGGATCTTCATCGCCAGTACTGGTGGCCAGGTATGAAGAGATATGTTTCTGGTTCTGTCTTGAGGTGTTCTACTTGTCAGCAGGTGAAGGAGGAGCACCAGTGACCATCACGCATTTTAAATAAGTTACCCATTTCAGAGTGTAAGTGGAACAATATCACGATGGACTTCGTGACTGGATTTCTAAGGTAACCTTGACGGATCGATGCAGTTTGGTTTGTTTTCGACAGACATATGAATGTTGCTCACTTCATGAAAATTAATGAGACCTTCATTTTAGATGATCTGGGACGACTGTAAACTCGTGAGATTGTACGTTTACATGGAGTTCCACACTCTATTATTTCAGACAGTGATGCGTGCTTTACTTCTCGGTTCTGCCAGGGACATCAGAAGGCCTTGGGTACACAAGTACTTTTGAGTACATCATATCATCCCCAGACTAATGTCCAATCCGAGCGTATGATCCAGGTGCTTGAGGATATGCTCCGAGAATGAATCCTAGACTTTGGTGGTTCTTGGGATAAGCATATCCCTTTGGTGGAGTTTGCCTACAACAACAGTTTTCAAGAGACTATTCAGATGGAACCTTACGAGGCTTTGTACGGTAGGCCATGCAGGTCACCGTTATGCTGGCTGGAGGAAAGAGAGGCAGCATTACTAGGACCTAGTCTTGTCCATGAGACCTCGGAGCAGATAGAGTTGATTTGGAAGAGGATGAATACAACACAGTCTCGACAGAAGTCTTATGCTGATCAGTGGAGACAACCACGGGAGTTTGAGATCGGGGATCAGGTATTCCTGCATGTCACACCATGATTGGGACACTAGAGGATTCAGAGACTGGGTAAGCTTTCACCACGGTACATCAGGTTGTTTGAGGTTTTGGAGAAATTTGGGCCAATTGCCTATCAGTTGTATTTACCTCAGAGGTATCGGGCTGTGCACGACGTCTTCCACGTCTCTCAGCTCTAATGTTACTTTTCAGACTCGTCTCATGTCTTTCAGCCCAAGGAAGTTGAGATTGAAGCCGATGCATCGTTTGAGGAGAATCCTATCCGGATTGTTGATCGTAGTACGAAGGTCCTTCGTAGGAGGTCTGTTCCTCTAGTATATGTGCTATGGCAGCCCAGGCGAGTACAGGATGAGACCTGGGAATGGGAGGCCGATGTACGATCATTGTGGCCTAAGCTGTTCAGGGATTATACTTCTCTGTATCGTTAGAAAAAAATCTGTGATGAATTTCTTTAAGGGGGGAATTTTTTAAGAAAAAAAATATTCATTTCAAGTATTTCATTCCTTTTCTGGAGTTTTTAGGAAAAAAATCGGTTTTCTGGAAATTTTTGAAGTACACGCTGCGTACTGTCTAACTACACGTCGTGTACTCCTTTGCCGCTCAAAGCCGTGTGATTTCCGTGTCTGGGCAACACACACGGTGTGTAGAAGAAATGTGAAGGCCTTCTTAAAGTGGAGTACAAAAAATAGAGTACACACCGTGTACCCTAGAAGTACACACTGTGTATTTTCTTTTTTTCATTAAACAGACCGGTGTCGCAACTGACAGACAGAAAACACTCCTTCTTCAGGTTCTTCGTCAGAGAGTGACATGTACAACCATGTTTCTTCTCTAGATTCCACATCCTTCGTCTGATCTCCGTTTTAGCTGTCGTCGATTGCATTGGAACCACAGCAGTATGTTCTTCCTTCTCCAAGAACCTTGTTTTCCAATTTTTCTTCTTTCTCAAGATATCGTTGGTTGAGCGTTTTTTGACGTTTTCTCAGATCCTCGACATCATAAGGAGAATAAATCATCATGGTTCACGTATATCATTCTCCTAGATTTTAATTTGGTGGGTTTTTCCTTTCAGTAGGTATTCTTTGAGTATTTTGGGCAAATTCCACTGATACCCTTGAATGGGGTATTGAATGTTTATTATTTTTCCGTTGTTGTTTCCTACATTGCTTGATTGCTTGAGTAGAGGTAATTGCTTGTGAGTTGGGTAATTTCTAATGCACTCTGGATGTTTTCCATGCTTGTTTTTCTTGTTTCGTGTTTTTATAGTTTCCATGCCTAGTTGTAGGATAGTGGAACTGTTGTATTGTTAGGAAGTTGTGCCATAGAATGATAGCCAAGTAGTTCTTGAGGCTTACCAGGGACGATACACATGCTATGCATGTTGTTATACACAAGGCTGTGAGAAACTAGTGTAGTGGACCATAGGGAGAATTGGCGTAAGGTCTTCTCCAGAGTGACTTTATTTACGATGCGAGACCACATGAGGAATTGACGTTGAGTGCTTCCTAAGAGAGTCTGTACTTCCTCGACATGGGCCACAGGGGGAATTGACGTTGAGTGCTTCTCCAGAGAGCCTTTAGTACATTACGAAACTATAGGATTAATTGACGGTGAGAGATTCCTCATATAGTCTATTATTTTGGTTGAACTAGAGGGCTGAGACTGTGTGTGCCTCCCAGAGGGTTCCTAGTACTTGTACATTGAACCATAGGGGTTAGGCTGTGAGAACTACCCATAGGTTACTGTTTGGTTCTACTTGCATGAGTGGCTATTTCTCGTTTGTATATTATATGCTAGAAACAGTGGATTGTTACTGCTGTGTTGTATCCTGTTTACTGCTTATTGTATTTCATTACAACTATGTATTCACTGACTGTTAGGCCAAAATCTTTGGGTGGATAACTATTGGGAGTTTGTCTCACACCCTATTTGGTTCATGCTTTTGGGCCAAAACAAATTATGTTGTTGCAGGTATTGATAAGGGCAAGCTCCCTTCTACATTAGGTTCTTGATTGCACTGGAGCTGGATAGCATGAGACCAAGCTGAGGCTTGCGATGCTGAGGATTTGCTCATCTGTTTTTCTTTGGTATGTTGGCTTAGTACTATGTTTAGCGTAGTGAAATGTTTGGTTGTTTTTCCTAGACATATATGTATCATGCATCATTTACACATGCTTTTGATCCAGTTGTTTATTTTCCTGCCTTCCTCTGTTTATCGTTTACTCTTGTATGTATGTCTACTGTTTCCACTATTGTTGTTATATGTTTTCTCTTCAGCTGAGTACTCTTCCAATGAGGGCATAGTTTCCCCACTATCACACCCAAGGCCCTCACTTCTAGTCGGTAGCCTCTGGTGTTTGGGGAAATGTGCTTGAGGCTATGTGGCCAACTGGGTACGTGGTGATTCTGGGTGGCTTCCAGAACCAGTACGTTACATGGTTGGCCCAGGTGTTTATGGGAAGGTTGTTTCCCAAGTGTCTTCGGGATGAGGCCCATGTGTCTTAGGGCATGGCAGTGGTTTTTATGACCCAGGTGTTTGCCGGTGTGGTTACGGGATGGCGGTCGTGGCCCAGTTGTCTGCGGGCAAGATGACGGTTGTGGCCTAGGTGTGTGCGGGAAAGGTTTGGCAGTGGGGCTTCAGTGAGGATGTGGACCAGGTGTGTGTGCGGGATGGTGTGGTAGTTGGACTACTATTAGAATGGCGGGATTGATTCGATGCATAGGATGTATTCTATAAAAAGTGTGAAAGTGGCACGGGGTACCCAAATATTGATGTGCTATTACTATACTTTTCTTACCTTGCGTTATTTGGGGAGTGTTCCTCGGTGAGGCTTGGGTGGATAGTTTTCCTTGCTATGTGCATTGGTTTCTCATTTCTCACAGGGCATTAGAATTTTCCCCCAGTTGTTCATGAGAGCTTTTTGATTTCCCTAATGAGTATACATGTATGCTCACCCTGAGTATATAAAACTATTTTTAAGTATCCATGAGGACATCAGGGATTGTGCGGGACCATACTAGCTTGGTCCTCGGGGCAGTAGCTGTTGTCTTTTTCCTTTTCTTGTTACGTACCATTGTAGTTTTTGTGTTTTTTATCATTTACTATTGAAAATGCATATGGGAATGGGTTACTATTAGCATTACCTTTACATTCAGCTTTGGTGTTGTTGGGGTTTATATCTTATCTCTCGATCCTATTAAAATAAAAAGGGTAATGCATTCCATATTTTGTGTGATTCTATACCCTTGGTGCTAGTCGCCACTCCGAGACCTATTGAAGGTGGGTCTTGGGGGTCAATATCTCTCCTTAAACATAAAGATGGAAGAGTGTATCAATCTTCTTTCCCTTCCCTCCTTTTGGTGAAGGTGGGTCGTGAAAATCATAATTCATGTTTTGGGGCTTACTAATAGATAAATTTTGTTTAATACCTTTTTATTTTATATAATATCAATGCACATTATCAGTATCAAAACATGGGGAAGCATTTAGTTACTTTAAATTGAGCTGTTATTGTTTGACACATGTTACTATAATTGGAATCACATAGGGTAAACCTTGACCAAAATATTTCTACATTATTATAATGTAAAATATAAAAGGTTACAGATACTAATTTGAATTTTAGATTATCTTTTTTTAGAAAAAGTTTTGTGCATTATTCTTATTTTATATAGGGAATATAAAGAAAAACATAATACACAATAACCATATGTTCTACATTCATGAAAAACATTCAATGTTTTTCACATATCTAGGGGAATGAATGAAAATTATTGAATTTCATTATTCTTATTAGGGGTTACATTAATTCAATTATATGATGAATAGATAAATAATTTAAATTAGTTAATTGAAAATAACTGAAAACACAAGTAATCTAATAAATAAAATGTACCTAAATTAATGCATAATCAATATGTCAAGGTAATTAATACAACACACATTTCATTTAGTCAAAATAATTTTGATAAAATTATTCAAAATATAATATCAATGTGATAGAATATAAGATAATAATATGTGAAATAAAATTAATGAAATTTTTTCTAAATTATTAGACATCTTGGTCTTAATAGTAATAATACATCTACTATCATGAGCATTCATAAGATAGTTTAATGCAATGGGACAATATAAATTTAGTTTGTCCAATAATTTTTTCTAATGGGACCTTCTTATAAATAAATGGGATATATAAATCTAGTATCGAAAAATAAAAACATTTCCAATTAGTTCCACATATATATAATAATCTATTTAATTATTGAATAATAATCCATATCATCAAATATCCGCATTGATTAATGAAGAATTATTTATCAATATGTCCCATGATAATCCTATAACATTCAATTTAATCACCATATATTTTAATGGTAAATGGTTTTGGAAATAATATTTTAAATGAAAATTGAATATGCTTATTTAAGGGAATTATTGGATAGTATGAATGATAAATTATAATAAATTTTTAATAGGAGAAAATTAAATCCCCAATGAAAGTGAGATTATAAAAATAGACTCATACCTATTTGGTAAACTATAAATCATAACCAAATTAAATAATAAATAATTATTGTAACATTTATCACCATTAGAAAATATGGAATTAGGTTAAATACATCAAATGGACAATATATAAACCATATAAAAATGAACATGTTCATATTAACAAATATTTCTAAAAAATGGAAATTTTGATGAAAACACATACCTCATCATTCCATTTTGTTGAGAACTGCGTTACATCATATATTATAGTTTAAAAAATGTCACCAACATATAATATTACATGATTAATATTATAATATAATTTATTTTTTATAATATATTCCACCTCATTCAAAAATAATCATTCATTATTAGTATTATTTCAGTTGTAAATTGCATTATTTGTTAATGCATGTTTTTATGAAATTTTAGATCATAATAATAGGATAATTTTAAACATTCACGATAATTATATTTTTGTTATTATTTTATCATTTTATTATTATATAATACATTTTTAAAAAATTGGAAATTATAAATAAATAACACTATTTTATGGAGATATAAAGTCATACGTATGTATGAGCGATGAAAAAATTTGTTAATGGGTAGAAGGGTGTGAAATTTGGTGATATAATAATCATTAGAAAGTTATATATTTTATTTTATATCACATATATTCAGTAAATTTTTCTTTATTAACTTCAATATAATTCCTATGGGAAAAGTGAATCGGATCACATTGTGAGGCGATAGTCCACTCTACACAAAAGGGATATTTTTTTATTATAAATAAAATGTAATGTGACGAAGCTTATGTGATGTTATAATTAAATAGGTATAATTATATCACTAATAATATATATATATATATATATTTAAATGAATAATTTCATCCCTATATATGAGTTTTGGATGGAAAACGAGTTATATATGTTCACAAGGAGGTAGTTCCACTTTATAAACTATCAGAGATTTCGTTTCACATGTGAAAAAAGACAAGATAGATATTTATCACGAAATTAAAATAAAAACATATAAATATATGGGAGATAGTATTTTAAATATATTACCATGATTTAGTATTGCATCATATAAGTGTAAGAATAACTAAACATAAAAATTCTCATTTAAGAACTTCTCTTCTTAATGAGACAACCTCTTTAGGATTGCTGAAGAATCCTTTAATGGAAATCATTTTGTTAAAAATAATTCTTCTAGGAAGATTATATGGATGTAATAAAGCTATCGTGGATTTTATTGGGTGAACCAAATTACATTTAATGTGTTAATATGGGACATAATAGGGAAACAATTTCTAAGTGGTGGAGTGGACACACATAGAATTTTTGTAATGAATTATTTAGACCAAGAAATTTCTCAAGACAATAGGCTGAAAAAGTTCCAATTATAAAACCATGTATTCAATATGTTTTAATATGTATGAATAATAATAATAGGGATAATTATTGGTCAATGATATAAATTATCGTCTCTGTTTAACCGCAAGTAACCCCATTTTCAGGTTTTCTTAGGAAATTAATTTCAATTATTCCCAAATAATCATTGGATAAAAAATTTATTGTAATTATTAGATAATATAAATTATACTGATTGAAAATATTAGAACCATATAAAAAGTTTATTCTCAAAGATATGAATAGATTTAATTAATAATAATTTTCATAGCTGCGATGACATTTTTTTCCATTAATAAAATGCTAAAAAGAATAATGACATATAGCAACAAAATTCCACAAAAAAATAATTCTATAAAAAAATATTTTTATTCATTAAAATATTATTAATCTAAAAATATATTTATATCAAATATAGATAAAATTTCAATTTTAAAATTATTTATAAATTAAATGAATGTTTTCAATAAATCCCAATATTTTTCATTATTCAATAACAAATTTTACTATTCCAAAAATTTTAAAACAGTAACTGAATGTTAATTATGAATGGATTATTCCAACCATGATGTAATTCATTTCATATAAATTTAATAAGATTGGGAAAAATTAATATTAATGTAAGAGTGAAATGTGCAACAGAACATGCTTTTTGAAAAATATAATTTTCAATAAGTCATTACATTTTCATTCAATTGTTTTTTGTTTAATTTATAATCAATAGATTTCAATTTATATTATTTTACAAATTATGAAAAAACATAATTTTATTAATTTATTAAATATTTTTAATTTCCTACAATTTAATATCTATGTTATAATGGATCACTATTTTCCAGTTCTCTTAATCTTGGGGTTACACGTATTGGAAGTCATCAATTAGATTAAATTTATTCTAAAATAAATATATTAGAATCTATCTGGGTGTTAAAATATTATTTCCTAAAAATTTATTATCCTTAATATATTCATGATTAATATATTCTAAATAATTTATGGTATTTCTTCTTCATTAAATCCTCGGGATCAAATGTTCCTACCCAAATTTTGCGATTTATCCAAAAAACATTAAATAATCCAATCTTCTAACACCTCATTAAATTTTCTATATTATATGGAAACATGATGTGTTCATAATACTAATATATATCTTGTTTCCAAAATATTTCATCCTAGGTGAGAACGAGGACTTGTCCTATAATTTACTACCTTAAAAATGATAAATGAACATATCATTTAATTTTAAGGGACATGGTAAAATTACCATCCCTTAATCCATAGCTCTAATAATTTCAAAATTTTCTATTCTTTTCATGTACATGGTTCTCATATTTACCATAAAAACAAAACTTATGAAACACCTACATGGTGAAAAATAATAGAAAAATGATCACCTACATGAAATTCCATATCCTGCCTCAAATTGTCAATATAACTTTTTTCCTACATTGAGCTTCTTGATTATAGGCTTGAATAGTCATTTACGTTGTTCTTGCCACATTAAATTGGTTTTTCCTACGATTTCTCATTTTCAATCATCAACCATATATGTTTGATTATGAATTTTTTTCCATATAATGCTTCATAAAACGATATTTGAATTGCTAATTAGAAACAATTGTTATAAGACAATTCTATGAAAGCTATGTATTTATACTATATTCTGTTGAACCCAAATTCTATCAATAAATTTTTAAATTCATATATTTATATAATATAGTAGTAATCCCCTAATATCAAATAGATAATACAATTAAAATATTATAAACGACGAAAGGATGAAATGCGATGTATTTTGTGGTTATAAAGATCTTTTACCAATGGAATACTAACAAGACATTTGGAATTGTAACATCACCATTATGAATAGTAATTTGATTAATAGAGTAGTACTTTCAAATATGAATGTATATAAAAAAAATATTTTATTATTGAAAATATGATACATTTATATCATGATATTAGTATATAAATGTTTTGAAAATAAAAACTATGTGTTTATATTTTTGTAATTCATGAAAATGTTATTAAAATTTTATAAATTAATATAATAATTTTATAGAAAATTATTTTACATAAAATAGATTCATAAATTAATAATTTCATTCTCTTCATAATAAGATAATTCTATGGGATCTTAATTATTATTTCAAAATGTTGAAAAATCTGATATGATTTAAAAATTAATATTTTTCAAAATAAATAATAATTTCATTAAAATAAATTTTATCATATATATAAAATTAGTTTCATTAAATGGATTCCATTTTTTAGTTCCATATATTGAGAAATTTTTATGTTGTAAATTTGATATTTTTCTAATATAGTTGAATTTAGGATGAATAGTGAAATACGCTCATTTTAAGTTTTAACTTTAACATGAATTCTTGAGTAACAGATGATGTATTTCTGAGTTAAGCCCCAAATATCTTACTATATTTAATTATTAAAATATATTTTAATATAAATATGAGTGTTTTGTGAGAATAATAAATAAATAAATAAATATCATAAAAAACACCCATCTCCTCCATTATAAATACAACCATTCTCCGCCTCTTCTCCAAACTCCTTCTGAGATTTTATCATTGAAAAATTTCTTCCCAATACCTATCCCATGCCCCTAAAAAATTTCTATGAGTCTATGGAATTAACATAATTACAAAACCAATCCCCTTATAGAGGTTCTCATAGAGGATAATTCGAGAGGTATGAATCATCATTCTTTTTTTATATTTCTTTTCAAATTCTATCGTTTTCCATTCCTTCCATAAAATTCTATTTAAAAATACATAATAACTCCAATATATTTTATATAATTTAATATTATAATATAAATATAAAATCAGCTATCATGTATCTTCTCCTTTTTTATTAAATTTTAAAGATGAAAACAACATCTAAGGGGTATTGAGTTACCACTTTCATGGATGATGTGCTTTTATTTTTCAATCTATCAATCAAGGATGGTCATAAAAAAAATTATTGAAAATTAATTATATAATATATGTAATATAGTTTTTTTAATTTTATGGAACAGTTATATATTCATGATATTAATCCGTAAGACAAAACTCGATTGTGACGATCAAAAACTCACCAAAATGATCTAAACAATTATCATTAATGTCATATCTCTCAAATAATACAAATATATTATATAAATAATATATAATACCATTAAAATAATTATTTTCATTAACAAAATAAATTGTTAATTTGGGGAATTATTCCAATTTTACATGATCTTGCATTTATGTGTAAAAGTAAATTGATCCTGAAAACCGAGGAAATGAAGACTCCCAAACAACTAAATTAACTGTCATAACACCTAAAAATTTCCATTAATGAACTTAATAAAAAAATCATAAATAATATAAATCTATAAGAGTTTTTCAATTTAATTTATATTTATTTTAATTTCATTTTCTTGTTTATTAAGCATAGGTGCTAAACACTTTCAAACATAGTGTAATAGTTTCTTCCCAAACCACAATTTTTATTCAAGTTTTTACTTCTCCCTATTTACTCTAATTTATTTCATAATTATTTTTAAATTTTTCTTATAAATTTTTCTTTTATGTTCCAAATACATGTATCCAAAAAAATTCACCTATTTTTGGGGTAATACATATTTTACAATGTACCCTTCTCAATTATTCCAAAAACAAAATCCTAATTAAATAGAACTTCTTGATTTATTTCCCATATTCATGTACCATACATAATATATTATAATACACCATTAATTTTCTATAATCTGAAATTTTTTTACTGGGAATCGGTATTTGTTCATTTCCTGTTTTATACAAACAATTATGTGAAATAAAAATGAATTTTAAAAAAGAAACTTTATTAGAAATGTAAATGGGTATTTCTAGTAAGATGTCATTGATGATTTTATTAGTTTATATTAAGCTATTTAAACAGAAATATTGAATATTATTAATTAATTAAATTTATCTTTTTTGATTATTATATACCATATTATTTTGAAATGGGTTATGATCAATTTGACTATGGATGTTCTCTCTTGATAGAAATCTCAAAACTACATTGAATGCTTAGTGATTATGTTAAAAAAATTGGAGAGATAAATTTACATTTCATAGGTAAATATTATATACTTTTGAAATAATTCATTTTAAGATTTAGTTATACATAGTATGTGATGGGTGGGGCCACTTATAGCCTTATGATGCATCTACAGGTCTCATGAGGGAAAAAAATTGATTTGGCTGAGGCTTTAACCCATAATTTTTTTATGTCTTGGATGATGCACCACTGATATGTTTATGATATCTAGATTATTCATTCCCTCATTATTATATTAATAATTTATAATCCATGTTATTATTAGACTATAATAATATCCTTGGTAAAGATTTATTTTCATTTAATATTATATAAGTCAATTTTTATTCGACTTGTATTCATTCCATATTATGCATAATGTTGTGTTTTATTGGCATGTGTTTGATTTCATACACCTTGAATTATTTCAAATATAATCATTTTATGTATAAAATTCCATTTCTATGAATCCAAGATACACCCTTTAATATGTTTTATTTTTTCGTTGGATGTGAAGAAATATACTATGACTTACATGCAATCATTATTGAGGAGTTATGTATATTTCAAATGTAGTTTCTAGGTAGTTTTCCATTTCAAGAGGTAATGTAGTAATTTTTTATATATATTTCCAATAATACTAGACTATTTTGTCCCTCAGGATGTGTATTCATTATTTATTATAACAATTTAAAAATGTAAAGCATCAGCTCTGAGAAATTGTGGTCAGGGTATTTACAGTTGTTATTAGTGGATGTCGAATAGAAAACATTGAAACAAGATTTATAAAACATATATTATGAAACCGAACCATATGATAGAAACTAATTATAATAAAATTGGAATATACTATAATTTTCATAAAGTATCCATTTTTTGTGCCTTCAATGAAATACATCCATGTTTCCATACGAAAAGGTGAAGTGGTTTAGGAAAAAATGTTCCTAGTAGATAAAAATATAGATGGGTGTCGTGACCATGACACGGGGTAACCAGGTAGAAGACAAAATTACTTAATAAACACCATTTTTTCACTCATTGGGTATGTTAATAAAATAATACACAATTTATTTACAAACCATATAGGTAGATTCAAAAGTAAATATGTCCCCAATGAAACCATGTTATTGATTATGAAAATTACTCTGAATTATATTACACTTTAAGATATCTAATTTTCTATTTTGAAAATATAAATTTTGATTAATATGATAATTTAGTATATTCCATTATTTAGAAATGTATTATAGTAGAAGGTATGGAAGTCGTATGACATATGTATCTATGTTGATATTTTCCCCTATTAAAGATATTGATATTAGTATTAGTCATGTGACAAGTGTTGAGGAACATATAACTATAAGGTGACAACTAACTAAGGATGTGTCCAATTACATTACCCATATGATGCATCCTGAAACACAATGTGTTGGAGAAATGTTAGACATCTTTTTGTGATAATATATTCAATTACTTAAGGAGACTATTAACCCATTTATTGTGTAACAGAGGACATCTTCTATATGAAATATATTTCTCAATTTGGGATGTAATGAAAGTGATAATGTTATTAGGGTAGTTTATTATCTATCTATAGATATATATTAGTGGTGGTTATTAATTCAAAATCCAATTGAAGAGGAAGAAATTTCAAATATGAAATTGAAATATTTTATTGAATATTTCATGGAAAAATATTTCTCTTTTGAACATCGACGGGATTTCAAGAGAAAAATCAAGATCATCAGATAGAAAGAGGATTAAATAGATTCCATATATGAATAATATTTTACAAGGATAGCAATTAATTCCATAGACTACATACATAATCAATGGAGAAGGACTGGTCGATTTTTTAATAGGATAAAGCCATCCCTCCGAAGGGAACTGGTCTCTCAAAAATTACCATCAAATGGAAATAGAGTCTAAAATGATATCAATAAGGAGAAAACATTATATATGTATTACGAATTTATTGAAAATAATATAAAAATATTGTGGAGAAATAATGAATGGATGAATATATGGATAACAATGGGAATTTTCCAAACTGATATTCTTGTGGAAGGAAACACCATGGTTCTAGCATATAAAGAATGTAGTCAACAACCAGATTGGAGAAAAAGGCCACCAATCCCTTGACTACAATGGAAATAAAGAAGCTACCAATGTTCAATGATTCAATTATAGGGAATATGGCACAATATGCTAATGATTGTTCAAATTTTCCTGGAAACATTCCCTTTAAAAAGACTAGGGAGATTGGCCAATCTTATGGGACCATATCTATAGAGTTTGAAGTTTATAATGATGTTTTGGTATGTACTTCAATAATTTCCTAAAACATATATAATTTTTAATATGATTATAATTAATTTTATTCATTTATATTTTCATAGTTCACCAAAAAAAATTGACTATTACCTTATTATTTAATAAGGTAGTATTTGTATCAAAACACCAAAGTGAATATAATAAAAAAAGATATGTCAATCAAATACATTTAAGAAACATAAAATTCATTTTGTTTCTAAAATTATCATAATACCTCTATTTGATTTTGATATATTCATTATTATAATCTGACATTAAAAATATGTTGTGAACATCAATATCATGAAGAATGAAGTTACAAATTGTGAGGAAGATGTAGAATCCCATATCATTTGAGAAGAAACATCATTCTATTATTCATATCTAGACCCACTACTAATATCACTTATAAATGATATTCCTTGGGAGGAAGAGAAAGATTCATCTTTGGAAGAGAAAATAAATCAATAAATTCGATTTTTACTAATTGGGTAAGAATAAAATGATGTATTTATAGAATATTTACCTAGACATCCTTCAGAGCATGATGTTGACATCTCTATTAATTAAATTCTATGTACAAGACATATATGAATCAATCCATTTATAATTTACACATTAGAAATAGTATAGATAAATTAAAAACTATTGGAATGTTGTGATAGAGGATTTGTTAACCCTAGTGTTTCTCCATGGTGAGAACCTATTTTCTTTTTCAAGAAGATAGATGGATCCATGGGGTTATACATTTACTATTGGGAAAAAATATATATTAAAATAATGAAAAATTATCATCATCCTCACATTGGTGATTAATTTAATCAAATTCATGGAATTTAATATTTCTCAATGACTATCAATAATTCATGATTTAATAATTTGTGTGTCAAGAATGACGATATTAAAAAGAAAATGTTTTGAACCAGGTATCAGCATTAAGAGTTTACATCAATCCCAAATTGACAAACTAATTGAGCCTCTATTTTTATGGATTAAATGATCATAGTGTTCATGGAATATATTGATGATTTTGTGGTGGTATTTATTGATTGTATCTTGATATAATTCTTATGATATGGGGACTATGAGATCCTCTTGGTGTTATTTTAGAGACACTATAAAGAAAATGGTTATATGGGTCGTTTAGGAGGTGTGAATTTTGGATTCAAATAGTCTATTTTCATTCCTATATTGTCTCTTGGGATGGAAAATCAGTTGATACTGTCAATATAGATGATTTACGAGAATGGCCTACATTAACAACCACAACCCAGATACGTAGATTCATTGGTCTAACGGGTTATAATCGTCACATAATTTAGAATATTTCCCAATTATCAAGCACATTATCCAATAATAATTTTAATGTGGTTAGGTTCATTTGTACAAAATATTTAGTGGAATATTTTTAAGAACTAAAAATGATACTATTTAATGTGTTGATCATGACTATACCATCGGGAATTTGTGGACTTTTTGTTTATAGTGTTGCATCAATGTAATGAAAAAGCAGGTTTCTTATGTAAAATAATATATTTATTGCATATGAATCATGTAATTTAAAAACACATGAAATACACTATCTCGGTATTTATATTTAGTTAATAGCCATAATCATTTCTATGATGATATGGATATTTTATTTGTATCGAGAAGCTTTTGAGAAATATACATATTATAATATCAATAAAAATATCTTCTCAATAAAAAAACTCAACTTGAGATATATGTTATTTCTCAAGCTACTCATGGATTATTATTTCTCAATACAATATCTCATATGTATGGAAAATAAGGATGCTACTGAATTGATGACAAATAATCATGTTGTTCTAAAAAAATGTTGATTGAATAGGATACAATGTTTATGGATATAAAAAAACGGATATGGAAATTATCATTTATGGTGAGACAACATTCTTATATAAATTGGATTCCATAACATCATTATTGGAATCTATTAGATTTTCACACTCTAGAGATGATATTTTTCAAAAGAAAATTATTGTTTTGAAGGATGAGATGTTAAAAAACATAATTTATGAGGGTAGAATTCAGAAATTTATAAAGGTTATTTTGACCCTCTATACATGTGCTAAAAGTGGATTTATTTGATTTTTAAGATAGCTCCAAATTCTCTATAATACTTGGTAGAACTAAGGGGTATACATATTTGAAGGAACATTTTTTGTGGGATTATATAAAATTAGAAATTGGTGGTCATGTATAAATATGTATAGACATTCAATTAGTGAAGGATAAAAGACAATATTCTATAGATTTTTTTTCAACCTATACATTTTACTAATTAAAAATGGGATGATATTAATATTTATATTATCTCTATAGTACCAAAACTCAAATAATTAATGTTGTAATATGGGTAATTGTTAACTAACTTAACAAATTTACACATTTATTCATTATAACAGATGATTTTTCACTAGATCATCATGCACACATCAATATTAATGAAATTGTAATAAATCATAAAGAACCAATTTTGGCACACCATGACTCTATAAATCCTTTTATTTCTCTAGGATACTTTTTTTGAGCTTTGTGTTGAGTCTAAGTTTGATTTTTTAGGTTTTTAATTTTTTTGGCTGGAATTTGAGTGTGTGCGTGGTTTTGGTGTAAGATTCGTGAAAAAATTCCCCCTTTCCCAAGAAACAATGTGGCGTTATTTGGGGTATATGTTTAGGGTTCATTGGTTTCAAAAGATTTGGTAATCGTGCGATAGCCATGCATGTGGTTCAATCAATTTACACTATGGGGACCATATAGCCTACAAACATCTTGGAAAAAATTTAATCCAAACCATGAAAGATGCCATGATTTTTTAAATCATAAAATTCTTAATCTACAACTACTTATTTCCCAAATATTGACACCCCATCCCTGTTTTTCTCTTTTTGCACATGGTGGGGTCCAAAAACCCCGCTATACATTATTCTCCTTTATCTGTTGATTCTCTACCATGTATCCAATGTAATTTTCTTTGATTTTTTAGTTGACTTATTCTTCAAATCTCTCTCATCCCTTTGATTATTATTCTTTCATGGTGGTATTATCTCTTGGTCGATGACTAGGGCTACGTTTGGCTGATTTTGGTCAATTTAGTTGATTATAGTGTGTGTATATCATCATTTGGGATGTATTGTTCCCCATCACAATGTTTTTCATCATTTTCTCACTGCCATGGATGGTGTTTAATTATATTTTCCTATCCAATGAATTCTATTTGATGCAAACATTTTTTTTAAACAGTATAAAATATTTATTCCAATTAATTTCCTATTATTTATATTATTGGTATATTGTTTTAATATGGGCATAACTAGGAGTAATTGGTTTAAAATGGGGTTTCTTCAAATATGTTATATAATTAGGAAAATAAGGTCTCTTTTCAAATGATAATTATACTTTAATGTAAATATAAGAACATGTGGAATTATTTGACCTTCCATATGTTTTGATACATTTTGTGAAATTATAAATTATGCTTTATGTGTTGTTTGGATTCAACTATATTATATAGGTGTATATTGTAAAATGATCTGGAAGGATTCCCTTGGTTCAAGAATTCTTATTATTGATTTTGAAATTGATTGACTAGTTTTTTTGTTATAATAGAAATTTCTGATTCATAAAAAATGGGGTTTCTATGATTTCACGGACATTTTAAGAATCTAATTAGAGTTATCACATACATGGGAACATGGAGTACACATATGGATGTGAATAAAAATGACGAGAACACTAAAGGGTGATCCTTTTTTCCTTAAAATGCCTTTTTGGATTATAAATGGCGTGTTGGTTCCCTATATTGATTATTTAAAGTGGATTAAAATGTGTCCATTAAGGCATTTATCATTAAGAAATTGAGATATAATTTGGTGAATTTCAATCATAATATCTAGGATAGAACACTTCAAAAAATTTCATGTTTTAATATGGGTATGAAATGGTTTTTCAATTTTATCTATATATGGAAATATTAATGGGCCATTTGGACTTGTGAACATGAACGTTGTGTTTCATGTTGTTTAAGAAATGATTTGGAACTTTTTTATATATAATAAAATTATTAATGCTGATGTGTTGGTTGGATCCATATAATGGTTTGGAAATGAATTGTGGTTTAGAAGTATAAATTCCTAGTTGGAATCTTTGTGCGTTTTGAGAAGTGGTTTGAATGATATTTTGATATGACAATATTTTTTGAAATTGTGTATGTAATATTGAAAAATTCTAACACCTACGAAGTATTTCTCAATATGGGTTATAATGTGGGTGATGTCAGTGTTTGTTGTAGGATAGTTGGTGTTGGTAGGTAAGTTGGGTAACAGATATGAGTGCCTCCTAGATATATAGTATTTTATTACAATGGTTTTCCTAGGCATCTTTAGAGGGTCGAGTTACAGTTTTATATAATCCCTAAAGAGACTTATATGTACACCCTTGGATGTTTTAGAGGCCACCATGGTTGTTCTACTGGTTTTTCAGTTAGAACACACAATTGGTTATAAAATTTTCCGTTTCACCGTATGTTGGCAGTTGAGTATTTCCCCAAAATGTATAGGGATCACTGTAGGGTGGTTTAGGATATTACCCTAGTTACTAGATATATTAGTTTGTTTATATTTTGTTGCACTTTGTTCCTTATTTATACTTCTTGTTTTTTTTCACATAACATGGTATTTTTTTAATTGGATTTATTTTATAAAATGGTATACTTTATGAAAATAGATATGCGGTGTCTGTTCTATTCAAAAAGGGGATTCTTTATTCTTTTAAATAAATAATAAAATCAACTATATATGTATTTAATACAAGTGTTTGTGGAATATTGTTTTATGTAAATTTATGCATTCTATGGTGGTTTCATGCTGATCCCTTAAATCTCACACCATACTGGTCCCATTCAATGTTGGTAGACCCGAGTTTTTTTACAGGTAAATGTTCTTAGTATTGTTGTTTTACTTTGGATGAGTGGTTTTGTTGATGGTGGTTACCACGAGGTCATGTGGAGATTGATATGTCTTCGGTTTTATTTTTTGTTTTTTTTCTATGCAGTCTTTAGTTGTTCATTTTCTATTTTGTTTAAAATTTTAATATTGATTAGTTTTATATCATTAAATGATGATCAGATTTTTGAATATTTATACATGTTCAATTTTAGTTAATTTCATCCTTGTTTAGTTGTAATAAATAGTTACCTTTTGATTACATTGATTTCCAACTCTTGTTGTTAGCCCATATGGATCCAGAATACCTTCCGGGTCAGGTATCAAATGTGATCTGATTTTAGAATGGATGGAATCCTGGGCTTTTTAAATAAAAAATTGAATACAAGGAGGTTCTTTTTTATTTTTTGGTATTAGTTAGATTCGAAAATATTACTATCTGGACATGAGGCTTAGGTGTGATAATAGATTTATGATCTATTTCTCATCACAATCCATTATTTGTCAAGGGTATTTTGGGTATTGAGTCATTTTATTGGTTTTTCGAATGTTTTGGTGGGTAATGAAAATATAGGTCAACTGATGTTATTTCAGGATATCACATAGAGTAGTGACCCATGTGGAGTCTGAGTACATAGTTCAAGCGCCTCCTTGTTGTAGATTATTTCATAGGGCATCACCCACTAAAATTGTATCCAAGGCATGTATAGACACCACATCCCTATTTCAGTTTCTTGGTTTTAGTTTTTTAATCCATGGATATGGTTGGAACAAGTGAGGCTTTGAAATTAATATGATTCTTGAAATTGATATTTCCTGTATCATGTGGTTTTGAAATTTGATTAAATGGGTTTTACAAGAAATTTTGTTGGATTGGAAAAATTTTAAAATCATGTCTTAATGAAAAAAATGGTTTGTGTTATACTTATTATTCCTTATAAACATTCAAATATGTGTAGTTGTGTAAGGAAATTTCATGTGTGAACTCGGTTATGTGTTATGTGATAGAATTTGTATGAGTGGACGTGTGATTATTGGGGGATGGTTTTCCCAAACAATGCAATATTATCTTCAAAATCATGGTAAACCTGATATTGTGTGGATGTATGGTTGACACACAAATTGGTATATTGTGTTCCTACCAAGTAGAAATGGTGTACCCCATCATCGGGGTGCACCGGTAGGGAACATGATTTTAACAACTATGTGGTTCTTCCATGATAATTGCGCATGTAGTATTTTTTTATTTTGTTAATGTATTAAAAATTTCAGGAACCACATTTTCACAGACTGTTAACCCACAAATCACCATGGATTGATTTCATAAGACATGGATGATCTTAAAGACCCATTATGTCTCCTCCAATCAATCCTGTAGTCGATTAAAGCCTAGGAACCATTGATCGATTCATAATAAGGGATCTTCTCCAATACATTCCATGATGGTCTCTATAACACTATTCTATAGTTGTTTTGGATAATTTTTTTGTTGATATATATAAAATACCTTATTTGGGGTCTTCAATATCAGTTATTTTTCTTGATCTCCATTACCAATTTACCATTTTATATATTCTTATTATGGATTCTTTGATACCCGATCCATTGATCCCATGGTATGTGGTCCCATTGAGATTTTATATGATATAATCCTTTTCATTAGTTAATTTAATTTATTATTATTTTTCAATTAAAATAGGAAAACACAATTCAATAATAATTTAAAATTTGGAATATATTTTTTTGAGAATTTGTGGGAAACCCCAATTTTTATTAATATTTGAATTTCGGTTGTATGTTAAATTTGATGAAATTGGTGAAAAAATAATTTTTGGGTTGTATTTTTGAAAAATTGTTTAAAATGATTAGATATTAACCTATATAATTTATATTGAAAAAATGAAAATTTTGATTAGAAACTCATTTTTTTGTTCTCATATTCAAATTGGAATATTGAAGGTCGAATTGGTACAATTTTATTCTAATCATTTTAAAAATTAATTTACCAGTATTGATTATTTTATTATGAATATGTAATCCTGGGTAGTTTGTGAGTTATTTCATACTACACTATAGAATATAAATTCCATTATAATGGATAGATGTTTTAAAACTGCTACAAAAAATATTGTTTTCCCTATCTTATCTCGAGTGGGATGTCAATAATTTCTATTTTTCCTATTCATTTGTTTAATATGTGCATAGTGTCATGTTCACAGTTTCAATTGTGTGAGGATCTCATAACATGGGTTTATTTTACATCATATAGGAACACTATGTGGCATTTTTTGATTAATTTTATATATATACACTTTATAGAAAATTTATTTTCACATGCATTCTATTTTATATAATAATTTTATATGAAATGGTTACATAATTTATTTTTTGAAATGTTTTTATCAAATGAAATGAAAATAATATTTTTATATGAAATTGTACTAAAATTCTTATTTCATTCCTAATTTGAAAGAATGATTTGGTATACTACTTATGTAATATTATTAAGGAACACATGGTGAGACACTAATATGATTTTAGATCACACCATACATTTTATTTTTTTGAATTTATTGATATCTTTATTCTAAGTAAGGTACATGGGAAATCACATCTTGAAGGAGGTTCTTTTTATGGATATTTTTATCTTGGAGTGCTATGACCATTTGGACTTTGCCTATTTATCTTGTCTTCATGTAGAATTGGTGATGTTTTTTGGTTTTTAATATATCTTTTGTACTCCTATTGTAGTATACATAGGGTGTTTTCAATGAACATAAAAGATTATATATGTTTCATTTTCTTTTTGTGTCAATATAATTTTCCCAATTTTATTTGTAAAATTTCAAGTGCTAGTCCCCAAACCATTGGGATCAATATCTCTCTTTAGTATATGTCATTACCATATAGGGTATCAGTTTCTAGGGTATGTTTTTTAATGAAATATGTTATCAAAGGTTAAGGTTTTTAGTCATTCATTGATGTTAGTATGTTGTTTGTTGAATATTTTAGGGGATTATGAAGTAGTTACAAGTGATTCAACAGAAAAAACTCTCCATATGGAGACGTATGTCAACATGGGTGGTTTTATAAATGTGTCATCATGATTCTCTCTATAAATTAATCTATATTGTATTTAGGTTGGATGAAATTAAAATGTTTCTTATCTATCCAATAAGATTAATTTATCTAATTTATATTTTTTGGAGTTCTGATATGTGTAACATTATTTTATCTTCAATGTTTTGTGCTAATGATTTTTTTAATCATTTCTATGATGAGACATGGTAATAGGATTGTAGTTGATACTTCTATTTAACCACATCATGAAAATCCCCCACAAACCCGAATCAACTTGAGGATATTATGAATATTGTCCATGCTCTGGGATATGAACCCACACCAATTTTAATATACGATCAATCTTTAGAACTGTAGAAGGATGAGTCCTGGAATCATTCTATGGAGTTTTTTGAACCAAATACACCTGTATTCCGAGACCAAAACAATCATCACGAGGTTGAGGATTGGATGAGGAGAACTGATATTTTGTTTCTGTTCATGGAGAAACCTAATTCAATCAATTTTAAATGCCCCACCATCATGTTTGAATAAATTTGTGAGATATGGGGGATATGAGGGTATAAATGTATAAGATAAACTTAATATATTGAATGTTCATTAAATCTAGTTCCACCAACTAGTTGTCTCTCGATTCAATGGTGTTGTCCATGTAAATAGAGTTCTACAAACATAATCATGAAGATATGATCACTACTAAATATTCAAATAGTTTATTTGATCTTCTGGAGTTTTCCATTAAGATATTAAAGAATGAAAATATTTGTACTCAATGGTTCAATATGGAAAATTGATATGGTATTCATTCTTCTATTTTCATTTAGACACTCTCTTATTATGCTAAGGGGTTAGATAGAGCAGTCATGGTTTTGCTAGACATGGAAGGCATGATAATTGAGATAAGAATTCAATTTCCTCAATGTGGTAGTTTCATAATATCCTTTAATGTCATAAAAAGGACGTGTGCCGATTCTCATAGTGGTTCTCAATGGAATGGTTCTTGTAGAAACCCTGTAGTTTTTAGTATATGGTCTTTGATTTTCTATATGTTTGGAAATCATGGGAAATCAGATATAAATTCCATTTAGGCACCCGAGATATATGATTCACATAGATTCTTATGTAACTTGAATAAGTTCACCAATATATATTATACTCTATATAGATGGATTAAATTATCCCCAAAAAAATATATCGTTGTGAAATAAAATGTTTCATGAACAAAGGGTATTGAGACATAGTCATTTAGAATGAAGTATCATCATGTAGTGGAAGATACTCCAGAGGATGAAAACACAAATCCAACAACTATAAGAGTTATCATCAGTGTTGCTCCATCTCTATTGAATGATTTAATTTATTATCATGTATATTATTCATTCATTTAATCTCACATTTTGAATCTAATAAATATTTAAATTAATATTATAATATTTATGATTTATATTACTACACACATAGAATGAGCAGGGATTGTGGTCTCCATTTTACACCTTGTGGTTTCTCATTGTTAGATATCAAGATAAATTGGGATTTTCTATTCCTCAACATGTGACATATTTATTTAATAGTGAAGATTGATTATATACTTTTTATAAATCCAAAATTTATTTTCATCTTCAATGGGGCTCATTTGTTGTAATGTAAGGAGTATTTTGTAACATTCATGGAGAATGGGAACCATGATCTTGTTGTTCTAGATCACCTTATCCAGAGTTGGGGAATGTAATATTTGTGTTATATTTTAACATGGTGTAGTAATATTTGATGGATTTCCTACCTATGGTTTCCATCATGTTTCTTGACTTATTTCATTATGAGTTATCTTGTTTTCGACCAATAAGGGATGCAATGTTTTCAATCGATATTGTACTTAGTACTCTATTGGAATATATTCATTTTATACTACAAGGAACACATTGAACGAAATGATTTTTAGAATCATTTGTATGATATTTTAGGGGATGTATTCATTAACCTGATATTCTCACCATTGGTGGTTCCTTTTTTATTTTCTATGAAATTCTATGGGTGACTTCATCATTGTGTTTAATTATGTAATCATAATCATGAAATGGTAAATAAAAGTATACATTTCATTGGTTTGATGAACTATTTTTCAAGTTAAAGATTGAATTTTTTAAAAAATATTTATTTTATTGATTTGGTAATCAAAAGTAAATAGTAAAAAAAGTTATAATTTATAAAACACAAATTATATAGTGGTAATGACCATTATGTGTACATTGTAATGCATTCTCATAAAAAAACTGTTCCATCAAATTTTTTCGGTGTTAATGCAAATGGTCATCCAAGAGTATCTTGATAATTTCTTGGAGGTATTTGTTCATAAAATCCATGTTTACTCTATGTCCATGGTGGATAATATATGTCATTGGAGATCACTTCACGAATTGATATAAAATCACTAAAATTATTGAAATATTTTTAAATATAATATTTGGATACGGGAAGTTATGTTCTTAGGACACGTGGTGTCCGAACATAGTGTTTCAGTTTAATCTAAAATGGATATGATGGGTATAATATGGGAGGGGTTGTGAAATGTTTTAAATAATTTGAAAATATTTGTATTTGTTTGATTAGATCACTGCTCTCAAATAGATTTATCATGTTTGTTCACTCTAATGACTACAAGAACTCTGAAGTGAGAAATTTTATCATTAGATAACAATTGTTTGATTTCATTGGTTGAGATAAAACAAATTTTCAATTCATCATCGGTGTTGGATCATCCCCTTGTTTGATTGTGCAATGTATTCTTCTATGATGCATTTTTCTCAGGTTTGGGATGTGTTCTTATGATGTGTGATCATGTCATTGACAATGTGTCATGAAATCAATTGCCACATGAAAAGAATTATCTGATTCATTACCATTAACATGAATATTTGATTCATTTGATTATCAGTTGGTGAATAAAATTTTTGAGGAATTTTTACCACGTTTTTAGACAACAAAATCTCGAATTATATATTATCCATTATATATTTTATTCTCTTCTTGAGGAACTACAAGGATAATGTATTTACTTTTGATATTTGAATTTCCACTACTATGGGAAAAGGGAATATCATTGCATATTGTTTTTCAAGGGAAAAAATAGAGGCTGTGAAATGATCATTGGATGAGTGCAATGTGAAGGAATATTGTGGACAGTTTCATAAAAGAGATTGGAAACCTGGACAACGACCATTTGGTCCAATATTGATTTTAAAAGTACACGTATCTATAAAATTACTTTCGAACTATATCATGACGATGAATCCAGGGGAAATAATACCTGAAATTATGACGGAGAGAAAATTTCTATGTGGTTTTTCCATTATGAATATCCATTTATTTGGAACTAAAATGTTTTACATTTTCTAAGAAGAGTTTTTTTGGGGATTACCATAATTCCTTGTGGCATATGTTCCTAGTAACCAGGATGATTTTTTGTGGAATTCAGTGATGATTCTTGTGGTCGGGTATGAGACATGGAATCTCTAATTTTTACTCCCATTTTATTTATCTTCCAACAAGACGAGGATGAGAACTAGAGGCCTTGGATTTTTATTCATCAATTTCCAGTAACGTCTCAAAGGTCCGATGAGATCTCTACGAATGTTTTTGTTGAGTTTTCTTGTACCTATAGAAAGGAGAATGTGAAATGGGTTCTCATCAACCATCTACCTAAATCCTATGACTTCTTAAACAATCATGATATGATTAATGTTAATGTTTAATATATATATATATATATATATATATATTTCATGTAGTTCCATCTATAGTGGTCTGTAATAGGGATACATGGTTTACATATTTATTTTAGAGAGTCCGTCAAGTGGTACTTGGATTTCAGGTTCATTTATGTACTAAATATTCTCTACAAATGGATTCCAGATAGATAGATCTGTATAAAATATTTTGGATATTTTTTCTGCTTGTGTCCTCAATTTTTGGTGGGGTAATGCCTTGACCCATGTTACCCAGAGTCAGTGCATTATTTTAATACAATGGCATGATTACAAATAATCATGTCCCAAAGGACTGGTCGGTTTATCAGTCATGGAAAATAGATTACATACATGAATGCTACATTACACTTTATAACATATAACACAATATAAATAATCCATTATGAATTCCATTAATCCCTTAGCTTAACCCTGCTTATCAATCACAATACACATCTTGGAGTCCTGGGAAAAATAAAACATAGAAATGGGTGAGCTCAAAGATTCAGTAAGGGTAAGAAATACAACAAAAAATAACATAAATATTCTGCATGGTGAATAACTAAAACAACATTCCATTACCATTAATAAACATGAATACTTTTATGGCAAAAATATGAGCTGAGTAAATAATGCCATAATGAAAAATAATCATAGGTATTATACTAGTGGAATGACCACATAAACTATAAATATTATTTTCATAATGAGGGAATTAATAATACCAGACTTTAATTTCTATTTCAAGGCCTCATTCCATGACCTATGGGTTAACTATAACTGGACCCAATATCGAGGAGCCTCTGTAACCAGAATCCATCCTGGAGAGCCTCTGTAAGAGGACTCCATCCCAGAGAGCCTTTGTAACTAGACTCCATCTCAGAGATCCTCGGTAACGAGACTCTATCCTAGAGAGCCTATGTATCCGGACTCCATCCCGGAGAGCCTCTATAACCAGACTCCATCCTGGAGGGCCAAATGTAATCGGACCCCAACCCGGAGGGCTTACTTTCACTAGTTCCCAACCCGGAACATACTAGTCCAATGCATTCATCATAAAAAACGATTGAAATATGGAAAACACATTCATATTAAAACTGGCATATGAAATGTCAATACATTAACAATAAACCATGAATGGTATTAAAATAAAACATCCACAGACAAACATATCACAAGACCATCAATAAAATATGGATGTTTGTTATCATAATAATTCAACTTCAATCATTTTAAAAATCCATCAGAGGATTTTCACATAGATGAAATTAATTAGTAAAACTCTTTGAGAGAAATATATATTTTCAATGAAAACATTTTAATGTCACACAATTTAAAATGGAATAAATTTAAAGACTTTTTTGAATCAAAGTGTCCCTTACCACATTGAAACTTTTTGAAGGAATTAACATTTTAAAAACATTCATGTTCATATATATAAATCCTTAAAAACCATTTTAGAAACATGAAAATTAATTTGAAAAATTTAGAAGAATAAATATTTAAAAATTTAAAATGATTTTTTAGTATAGAAGTACCATAAAACGAATATCGTTGAAAACTATTTTATGAAAAATGTATGTGGATATTAAATATTTCCCAGTATATTGTTTTGTAAAAACATCCTCGGATAATAAAGAGATTGTGGAATTAACCATTACCTCATCGTAATCAATCAAGTCATATGAATAATAGTCAATAACAACCAAATGAATCAGATAATTTCTTGAATATAAATAGACTCAGGATCATATATATCCACTGGCAGTAGAAAATACACCACATGTAATAAATAAGTGGTGAGCAATGGAAATCTCACAGAATTAAAAGTGAGAAAAAGAAACCCCTTACATCGTGTCCGACATGACCAGTTCCTTCTTTAATATCCAGAATAATAAACTAAAGTTAATTTATACTTTCTTAAGAACCTTTTTCAAGTTTATTACTAATTTTATATCTCTTATTACCATGTTATAAACATTAAGTAATCATTTTTGTTAACAACCTTCGTTTTGTCGATATTTGGCATTTGAGTAAAAAATGAACAATTTATAGATACAAGTTGATCACATGGTAAAAATTTCATTATATACAGAATGATATTCATGATTTTGTTATCATATATATCATATCTATCCATTATATTCATGAATTTATAAAAGTACATACCATATTTGGTTCAGAAATTAAATGCACATTTCCTGGAGATGGTAAGATGTACGTGCGCATGAACACTACTTTCATTTATATTTATTGTTTTAATAGAATTAAAAAAAATGATACATAGGTGTATTATAATTCCAGTATAATATCATATATAATATCATTAACTCCATCCTTTATATGTCCCACATATGGTAGTAATGAGTTATGTCACTTTCAGGGGGAAGTAGTTTGCACTTCCTCAAATAAAATTATCTCGTTTACGCATAATTGAAACCATTAAGGTATGATATAAAAGAAAAATAAAAAATCATGATGAAATAATAATCATAATATATATATATATCAAATAGAAATATAGTTCCGTCATAATGGCCACCATGAGAGGTGGTAGGATGTAATTAAACAATCATCGTTTCGTGAGGCGTTAGTTTTTCATCCATAGAAACATTATGTTCTTCACCCATTAGATGGAGGTGTGTGTATGTGTATTTCCAATACATCTCATAAACAAATCCTATAATATTGAGGATATTGGTGTTGTTATAAAATAAAGGAACAAAATGATTTTCGGGGTTGGATAATTAAAATCAAAGAATAGAAGTTAAGAGAAACTATTACCATTAATTTGGGTAACATCCTTTGTTTTGAACCAAATGAACTTCTTAAAGAGCCGTCTTCCTATGTTAAGGCTTCAAGGAAGAGGATATGGATGTAGGAAACTTAACTTTTCAGTGTTTGGATGAGCCTAATGGATTGAGAGGTGTGTGTAATTGGTTAGATGTTGTCTCCTTTTATAATGGGAATAGGGTCTCTTTTGGAAAGTGTGAAAATATTATTTTATTATATAATAATATTTGGTTTCTAAAGGTCAGAAATCATTAGGATCATAGATAAGATGACTCAAGGTCGAAATATAACCATCCAATAATAATTGGACAAGTTTTGGATATTATTTTAATACTTATAATCTAATTTATTTAAAAATTTATTAATGAGGTAAATACAACATCATAATTGTGTCATACGTAATTTAATTTATTCGATGTCAAAAAATAATAATAAAAATTACATGATTTATTAAATATATTTAGCTTTCCAATGAATATTTAAAGTAAAATATATTACTTATATAGTACCATATAAAAATTAATTACTAAAATATTTTTGTTTTTGTCATTTTTGCTTTTACATTAAATTAATTAATCTAATGTGTCATTATCATTCAAAAGTAGCTCCATGGGTTCCCAAAATAGACCCAAGGATGACCATGGTCTTCCATTACTCATCCAATAAGGTTAGAACATGTTTTTTGGTAATTTTGATTTATTACAATATCCGTTTTACCTTGAATTACCTTATTTACCTTTAACCCCGGTAAATAAAAGTCCAAATATACTATTAAACAAAAATTATTTTAATCTTATTGAAACACATTTATCTTACTAAGGTTAACTGTGTGTCTCAGATTGTTTTAAAATCAACTCACAGAAGCGGTAAAATAACGATTTTTGCGAATTTTCAAATTCTCCTAGGAGGTGGGTAAAAGACAGCAAAAAAGTTCAATAATATTATATATATATATAATATTATTAAAAAATGACTCCAATTAATTACATTGAACATATATAGGTATTATGTATCTATTTTTACAAAAAATAAATTTAAATAAAATAAATAAGTATTTAAATAATAAGTCGGTTTTAAACAATAACTCAGTGTTTTTCACTATTCATAAAAATTTAATGATTTCAGAATAATTCCAAAAATTTATCCTAAGATAATATTGATATTATAAATTCAAAAATGAATTCTATTTTACCATATTCCAAACATATATGTTTCATTTATTAATTTAAAATTAATTCACATTGTCAAAACCAAAAGTTGTATTTTTTTAAAAATAATAACTATTAAAATATCGACACTTGTTTATATCCAATTTCAAAGTGAAATTACTTACAACAAAAAGAATTGGATTAAATGGTAAAAATATAATAAATTTATACTTCAAAACCTTTAAAATATATAATTTAACACTATAAATTATATTGATTAAAAAAATGCTTTCAGTTAAAATATAGTATTTATTACTATTAACCCATATATGAAAGTAATTAGAAAAACACTAAAACATTATTGGAAATAAATTCATATGTCTCGGTATTAAAGAATTTTTTTTTAAATTTAATATATAAAAGTTTCAAATATTGGATTTAAAAAGGGTTCACCATTAAATGGCGGTAAAAGTGCATTTTTTTTTGAAAACTGCTTCTTCTATCTGAAAAAAACTAATTTGTTCATACATTATGTCTATGAAAATCATAATATGGATTCTAAAATTATATGGATTATATAAAGTTCTAAATTCAGTTAATACTATTCATTACAACTTTTGAACAGCTAGTTTAGTAAGTCATGGTGTGCTTGAATTCGGTGTTGCGTGTAGTGCAAGTTATTGAATTACGTTGAATATATAACGTACTATGAAATATTGGGGTGTTACATTCTTCCCTCATAAAATAAATTATGCCCTTTCAATTTGAAATTGTTCTTCTAAAACAAATGGTTGAAAATAGAAAATACATTTGTGGGGAAACCCGCATTGGAAATCAGGTTAATAAGATTTATTCTTAATAAGAAGAAAAGGGGAATAAAAAAGTCGCCACCAAATTATGATCTAGATTAGGAGAAAATTGTGGGAAATTAGAGACACATAATTGGAGGAAAAATTTAGATATTTATAAGGATTGATTGAGGTCATCAGTCAGAGACAATTGTAGAATTGAAACCCTCAAATCCAACAATCTATGATGATATAAAATATCATCAGATCAACAAAACATTCGGTATTCAGATAACATATTTTTAGTTTTAGGATCCCTTACCTAAGGATTCAGAATTAATTTAATCATAGAATAAGAAAAGAAAAAATATATACGTGACAAGTAGAGTTCCATCCTTTAAGCAATTTCTATTGAAAACTCGTCTTTCATTCTAAAAGATAATATAACATAAAAAAATATTCTATTTATCCTATTCATACATGGGTCAAAAAAATGAATTTATAATTCATCTACCAGAACATTTAGAAAAAAATACATTAATCAATCCAGGACTACACATGGGCCAATGGTGGTTGATACACCCTTACAGCTATTCTTTTGCGGGTTCAAGTCTCACTGCCTTTCTAGACATGACTGGTTACCGCATGACCTCCATGTTTTATTTTTTTATGGAAATCCAAATATAATCTCAAACTAGACTTATCCTGAATACTTATATCCAAACTCACTGTCCATGATTTATAAGGAAGAAAAACACAATGAAGATCCATTTTTCCACATAATAACATGTAAACACCATCATCATGAATTATTTTAAAATATGGTAACACCCTGAATTACCATAAATCATTATTGATTACATTAATGCCCCCTTATCCTTTATATAATACTATATATATTCCTTATATTAAAAAAAATTGAATATTCCAACAATGATGAAATAAAAAAACTATTAATCTGTTCGAAGGAAGTCAAGAATATCAAATATAATTTATCCAAATCAACCATCTTTTATTCAAAAATCACTACCCCATTATCAGGACCATGTTAATTATTACATTTCCTTCAACCATGTACTTTTCTAAAAAATTGTAGCTTACTATTAAGTCAGTTTTCTTTGAACCATATAATCTAAAATCCTTAATAAAATAGTACTGCAGTACAATCCTTATTTATCTCCATAAATCATATAACCAGTATATTTGTTGATACAACACTCAAATGAAATAATCCTATAATTACAGTATAATAAAACTAGTCATTCTTCTTCATCGGAGGTAGTATCATAACTTGATTATTATCCAATAGCATAATTTAAGGTATACACTGATGAATGGGACACTAATTCATGTGGTTTCACATTTCCTTATAGATAAAGCATTATACATTTGAAACATTTTTCTTACCCTTGTAGTCATGTACTTGATGTCCCTTTTCTCCATAGTTATAACAAAATCTCATTCCCTTAGAGCATTTAGCAAGGTGATTCTTTCCATATTTATCACATATGGGAAAATTATTCATTTCCCTCTTCCCTTTATCTATATTTCTCTCTTCCATAATTTTCTTCTCTTGCTTCCCTTCAAAGCCTAATGACTCTGATAACTCATTATTTATCTTATAAACACATGATACTATTTAATCATATGTTGAGAATACATGGGAGACTATTTCCCTTCTAAAGGTTAGATTATTAACGGGAAATATATGATCCCTCTTAGTCTTTGGATCATACGTATTGCTGGAGTTCACATTCCTTCTACTAGGTGCCATTTCAATAAAATGGAATACACTAGGTCAGTTTATGAATTGCAATGGATAATTACAAACTTGTAAAATACCTAACATAATTCTAAGAGTTTATTGATGTAATCAATAATCATAAAAATATTATCTTTGATGAGGTATATACTCATACATCTTACATAATAATTTGTAATTAAAATGATAATTATCCTATGCATATTCCCCGAGAGTGTCATAACCAAGACTGTAGTATGGCCCATTTTCATGCACTAGGTCTCATTCGAGTCTAGCTCAAAGCTGTGTTTTTGGGTTATACCCCTAGGTATATCTGTGCCAGAGCCGCCTCTACCTACTCCTATCCAGACATGGATGTATTTCATGGAAAACTAACAAAGTCTCTACAGTACCAAAATTCTATTAAGTTATTCTATACTAATCCTCAAAGTCTATCTTAGGGTAATGTTATCTAATCAGAGTTTATATAAATCTAGTTTCCAATGTTATTGTTAAACTTCCTCTGATACCAAATGTAACGCCCCGACCCCAATTACCCAGAGTCGGTGCTTCATTTTATTACATTGGCATAATTACAAAGAATCAAGTCACGATGGACTGGTCTGTTTAGAAATTTTGGAAAATAGATTACATACAAGAATGATACATTACACTTTATGATATACAACAAAACATAAATAATCCATTATAAATGGCATTATTCCCTTAGTATAACCTTTCATATCAATCACAAGACACTTCTTAGAATCTTGGAAAAAATAAAACATAGAAAGGGGTGAGTTCAAATGCTCAGTAAGGATAAGAAATACAATGGAAAATAACATTAATATTAAGCATTGTGAATAACTGAAACCACATACCTTTAGCAATAATAAAAATGAATTCTTTTATGGAAGAAATATGAGATGGGTAAATAATGCCATAATAAAACATAATCACGGGTATTCTACTAGTCAAATGACCACATGAACATTCAATATTGTTTTCATAATGAGGGAATGTATAATAACAATAATTAATTTCTATGTCATTGCCTCATGACAGGACCTATAGACTATCAGTAACCGGACCCAAACCTAGAGAGCCTCTGTAACTAAACTCCATCCTGAAGAGCCTCTGAAACCAGACTCCAACCCGAATATCCTCTATTATCGGACTCAATCCCAGAGAGTCTTTGTAACCAGACTCCCTCCGGAAGAGCCTCTATAACCGGACTACATCCCGAAGAGCCTCTGTAATGAGACTCCATCCCAGAGGTCCTGCTGTAACTGCACCCCAACCCAGAGGGCTTATATTTACCATTCCCCGACTCGGAAGGTACTAGTCCAATACATTCGTCATAAGAAATGGTTGAAATATAACATAAACATTCATATTAAAACTTGCATATGAAATGTCAATTCATTAACTATAAACCTTGATTGGTATAAAAATATCACATCCATAGTCAAACAAATCACAAATCCTTCAATACAATATGGACTTTTTGTATCATAATAAATCAACTTTAAACAAGTTTAAAATCCATGAATGGATGTTGACATTGATGATATTGATTTGTAAAAAAATTGAGAGAAATATATCCTTTTCATTAAAACATTTAAAAGTCACACAACTTAATAAGGAATAAATTTAAAGAAATTTTTGAATGAATGTGTCCCATACCACTTTGAAACTTTTCAAAGGAATTAACATTTTAAAATCATTAATGTCTATATAAATAAATCCTTAAAAACCATTTTGATATCATGGACATTAATGAGAACGATTTAGAAGAACAAATATTTAAAACATTTAAAATGTTTTTTTAGTAAGTACCATAAAAACAATCCATTTGGAAACTATTTTATGAATCTTGTACATGGATAATAAATATGTCAGAGTAGATATTTCTATAAAAACAACCTCAAATAATAATTAGATTTTGAAATTTACCCTTACCTCATTGTAATTTATCAAGTCGTATGAATAATATTCAATAACCACCAAATGAATCACATAATATCATGAATATAAAGTGAATAATGATAATATATATCAAATAGTAGCACAAAATAGACCACATGGAATAAATAGTTGGTGAACAATGGAAATCTCATAGAATTGAATGTGAGATAAGAATCCTCATACCTCGTGTCCAACTTGACCCATTCAACATTTAATATCATGAATAATAAAGTAAATTTAATTTTTAATTTCATAAGAACCTTTTTCACGTTTATTATTCTTTTTATATAACTTATTACCCTATTATAAACATTATGTAATCATTTAAGTTAATACCATTTGTTTTGTCGATATTTTTCATTTGAGTCAAAAATGAACACTTTATAGTTAAATGTTGTTCACATGGTCAAAAGTTCATTATATCCAAAATGAAATTCATGATTTAGATATCATGTATATCATATATATCCATTATATTAATGTATTTATAACAGTTCATATCATTTTGGGGTATGAAATTAAATGCCACATTATGGAGACGGTAATCCATATGTACGCATTAACGCTACTTTCATTTATATTTCTTATATTAATAAAATTAAAACACTATGATACATAGGTATATTATAATTATAGTATAATATATTATATAATATCATTAAATATATCCTTTATACATCTCACACTGGTTATTAACGAGTCATATCATTTTTAGGGGGCGGTAGTCCGCCCTTCCACATATGAAATTTTCACGTTTAACCATAATGGAAAACATTATGGTATTCCATAAAATAAAAATACAGAATCATGAATTAATCATAAAAATTATATATATATCATATATATATACAGTTCCATCATAATGGCCTCCATGAGAGGCGGTAGTAGGTAATTGAACAATCATCATTTCATTAGACGTTAGTTTTCTATCCGCAGAAATATTATGATTTTCACCCAATAGATGGAGGTGTATATAAGTGTAGTTTTAATCCATATCATAACAACATCATAGTATATTGAGGATACTGGTGTTGTTATAATATAAAGGAATAAATATAGTTTATGGGTTGTTGAATAAAAATAAAAGAAAATAAGTTAAGAGAAATTATTACCATTTTTTTGGGTAACTTCCTTTTGATTGAACCAAAATGACTTCATGAAGTGCCTTATGCCTAAGGTAAGGCTTCTATAAGGAGGAGAGGGTTATAGGAAGCTAAATTTGGTAGACTTTAGATGAGCCTAATAGCTTGAGATGTGTGTGGAATTCGATAGAAGTGGTCTAATTTAATAAGGGGGGGGGGATGGGCTCTTTCGGAATGTGGGAAAATATTATTTTATTATATAATGATATTCGGTTTCTAAATGTCCAAAAATAATTAAGGTAAAATATAAGATGACTCATGGTCGAAATTAAATCATCCAAGAATAATTGGACATGTTTTGGATATTATTTTATTAATTACAATCAAATTTAATTAAATCATTTATTAATGAGATAATACTACATCAATATTGTGTCATAAATAATTTAATTTATTCTAAATCTAAAAATTATTAAAAAAATTAACAAGATGTATAAAATCATCTAGGCTTTCCAATAAATATTTATAGTCAAAATTATTACTTATATGTCACCATATAAAAATAACTTACTAAATGATTTTTTTATGTCAATTTCTCCTTTACATTAAATTAATTAATCTAAAGTGTCATTATCATTCAGAAATGGATCCATTGGGTCCCAAAATAGACCCACGGATGACCATGGTTTGCCATTACTCATACAATATGTTTAATACATGTTTTAAGGTAGTTTTTTATTTTTAATGTTTTCTGATTACCTTGATTTACCCTATTTACCTTTAACCGCGGTAGATAAAAGTAAAAAGATACTATTCACCAAAAATAATTTTCATCTTATTGAACTCCATTTTACATTATGAGGTTAACTGGGTTTCTCGTATTTTTGAAAGTCAACTCACAAAAGCAGTAAAATTATTTTTTTTGCGAATTTTCAAATTCTCCATGAGGTTTGTAAAAATGGTGAAAAGTTTAAAAAAATTTATATATCTAATATTATTACAAAATTACACCATTGAATTACATTGAAAATATATATGTATTATGTATATATTTTGAACTAAACTAAATTTAATTAAAATCAATATGTATTTAAATAGAAAGTCAGTTTTATATAATAACTCAGTGTTTTCACAATTCATCAGAAATTTAATGTTTTCAGAAAAATTCCAAAAATTCTCTCTAAGATATTTTTTATATTTAGAATTCAAAAATGAAGTCTATTTTAGAAAATTAAAAAAAAAGTACTTCCATTTATTAATTAAAATTTATTTATCGTTGTTAAAACCAAAAGGTGTATTTTTAAGAAAAAATAACTATCAAAAGATTGACACTTGTTTATATCCAATTTCAAAATAAAATTACATATAATGACAATCATTGGATTAAATGGTAAAAATATAATCTATTTATACTTCCCATCCATTAAAATTTTAAATTTAACATTTTAATTTTTTTTGATTAAAAATGTTGTTTTCAGTTAAAATATAGTATTTTCACTATTCACCCAAATAAGAAAGTTATTAGAAAATCACCAAAACTATATTGAATCTAAATTATTATGTCTCAAATCTAAATAGGAAGCATATTTTTTAAAATTTAATAAATAAAAGTTTCAATTATGGTATTTAAAAATGGTTCACCATTAAATAGCGGTAAAAGTGCATTTTTTTGAAAAATAATTCTTTTATATGAAAAAAAGAAATTTATTCTTACATTATGTCTAAGAAACTCATAATATGGTTTCTAAAATTATAAGGATTATATAATTTTCAAAATTCAGTTAATACTATTCATAACTGATTTTTAACTACTAGTTTGGTAAGTCGTGGTGCGCTTGAACTCGGTGTTTCATGTAGTGAAAGTTAATGAATTACTTTTATGATATAACGTACTATGAAATCTTTTTGTGTTATAGGTGTATCTGGGGATGACCATTTGGGCCTGGTTGAGTTTTTATAACAATAGTTACAAATCCTTGATAAAAATGGATCCTTTTGAGTGTTTGTATGGATTTCCTTTTAAATATTTTGTGTCTAGGACATATATTATTGAAAGATACATGGGTTGACAAAACAAGGTTCATGAGATGATAGAGATGGTATAGATGTTTTTTCATAGGATTTTTAGGGTACATAGATGGTATCAATCTTATGATGATCACCATATAAGATTGTAGGAGTTTTCAGTGGGAGAAGAGGTGTTGTTGAATACTTCACCTCATTTAGACATTAAATGTAATGGAATTAAAGGGTATCTATCTCCAAATTTTATGGGACCAGTTGAGGTTTTTTATCAGGTGGGGAACGTGTCTTACAATTTACCACTAAATCCACAATTTCTGTAAAACAATATGTTTTTTTGAAATAATATCATTAAATAATTTTTATATTTCGTTAGCATGTGTTTCATTCCATTGTGAGATTAAACGAACTATGACACTCCCTTAGTATAAAGTTAAAATTATAGAATATCTTTTAGGATAGAGGGAATTATTATAACTAACTTACGAAAAATCATTGAGAATTTTTTGGCTATCAATTATTTATGAAAAATATAAATAAATTTTTTATTTTTATTTCAAAGTGAATTACTTTTGGTAATGAAATTAATGTGACATGTGTGTGTTATATAAATAAAATAGAATACTTTTTATGTTTATGCAAAGGATATATTAGTCATAGTCCATGAAAACAACAGCATTTGTTGTAGAAAAACCTATTTTTAATGGTTTATTTTACACCTTTGAATGGGAAACCCCTATTATATTATGATTTTGACACATTAATAAATTTCATATGACAAAATAAACATGTAATTTTTGAGAGGGATATAAAAATTGACATTGAATTAATTTCTTATAATTTTTTGATAAATTCTATGTTTTGAGGAATAGTTAAAATACGTTAAATTTTAATTGAAAATAGATTTTTCGTTGAAACAATATACCTAGTTAAATTATTATTATTTAAAGGATTAAATTTATAAATAAAAATTATTTTTACCATATAATATATCATAGGTCATTAGTATTAATTTCTCATTAAATTCAGATATAAAAACATTTCAATGGTCTACAATGCTTTAACATTTAAAACGTGTTTTCTCATTTCAAGTGCAAGATTAATTTTAAATTAATTACTACAAAATCATTGCCTTGAATTTTGAAAAGTAGATTCAGTATTTGGAATCAGTAGGTCCAAATTAGGTAAACATACTACTTTTATTTAAGGGAATAATGAATAGTATCTTTGATAATTATTTTTATTACCATGGTTAAAGATAAATCGTGTAATTTAAGGTAAAAATAAGATTATAAATTTTCTGTAACACTTGAAAAAACACTATTGGATGACTAAATTAAATCCTTACCATATATGTTTCTAAATGCAGTCACTTAATGGACACTAAACTATGAAAATTTCATAAATATTATAATAACAAATGAATGTGACAAAATGTCACAATCTTAATTTATATAATTATATTAATTTTAACATATGGATGAATATGAGATAATGTAAATTTTTGATAATATCAATAAATCTAAAATAATTACTTACATCACAAAAATTTTTACCTAGTTTTTTTACATTAAATAATTAACATTAATGATGACACAATAGTGATGTAGATATCATTTTATTAAAAAAAAATATAAAAAAATGGGTTTAAAATTATTAAAAGAATTAATATCTGATCTATGTATAGTTATAAATAAATTTTATATTTTAATAAGAATTATTAAAATTTTATTATGTATTTTGGTGAGAATTTATCTTCATTATGTATTTTAATTAGAGTCTAATAAATTAATAGTGACAAAATTGACACGATTATTATTTTATGAAAATTTCATTTTATTAAATTAATGGATAATCAATAAAACATTTATAAATTACAGAGTGAGAATTGTAAGATCTAAAATTTATAAAATATCCAGTTTTGGTCAATTAACATCATATATGTAAATATTTATTACCACTAATTATATATAATTTTAATAACTGAATTAAAATTTAATAGAATAACTAATTATCAATTAAAATGATATGTTTTAAATTAACAAAATTAATATTCCTAATTTCATTGGATGATGAGATTACAATCCTATATCATATAAGATTCTTAATTTTCACATTTTGGATGTTTTTTTGTTGGATTTTATTTTATAATAAATTATATTTATGGAGTTTCCAAAAGTGCTCGTCAAATAAATTATAAAAGGGCGCCTTTACCATCACCTCTTCACTTAATTTTAATACTTCATGCTTAGCCATCACCATACATATTTTTCTTATAAAGTTCCTTGTTTTAATTCTATAGATTATGGTCATCTTCAAAGAACAACTCTATATCTCTATAAAGATATTTAGATGAATCACGTCGAAGAAGAGGTAATCACTTTCACCAATTATTTCAAAATTATTTCATTTTATATATCAATTTCATTATTTTTTTCATTATAAAGTAATTAAAAAAGTATAAATCATAAACAAATATATTATTTTAAATATGAAACAATATTATTTCACCATCTTTCCATCTTATGAAAAATTACATCATTGCATGTACATATGTACGGTTTACCATCTCCATGTCGTGGGGTAATCTACTTTTCACCACTCCCATATTTGGATGGGTATAATGATGTAAATGATAAATATATATTATTATTATAATTTTTTTATGATTCTGAAATATTATACACCACCCATTTGAAAACCATTCAACAATTATAGGAATGATATCATCACTAATGCATATTTAGGACCTACCTTCTCCATGATATGATGTGATTCATTCTACATGATATTCATTAAATTTTGATTATATAAATTAATTCAATAAATAAGTAATATATATATATTAATAATATAATTTTTTATTTATTTCACTATAACCTATGAAGTTGAACATGAATTTATCCGAAAAATCTTGCATAAGAATGCAAAAGAGTAAATATCTAAATAACATATGACAATGAAATGTAACTGAAAAAAAGATGATAGTATAATCATATATGATATCATAAAATGTTATTTATACTATAAGAAGGATATAAAAGTATTTAAATCATTATACATGAGGTTCAGATACATATCATGTATATTGGACTTAAGGTAAGGGATAACTTTTCAAATCACATTTTTATCCGAGATTGTTTATTTGAAAGTATTTACCAAGATGTATTTATCATCCACGTCCATGGTTATTAAAAATTTATTTCTAAATATTCATTATACCCATATATAATGTTTTAAATTAAATTTTACCCATTGGAGAATTTTTTTTAAATGGTTTGAAAGGAATAATTTTTCATTTTTAGTACGAGTTACTTTCTGTATTTTCTAGAAAAAGTATGGCAAGAATTTTTTGATTAACAGGTATGGCATGAACATATCTTTACAGATTTATAATTTCTTATTTTCTTGAAGTAAAACCTAAAATCATACAAGGATAAATTCATATAAACATGTTTCTTATAATATTGTCTATCATTTTGACGATGGAAAATATATTTGGAGAAGATATGATATTTTCCTCAATAAATAATATCATGTGTTCTGTAAAAATTATTTTCCACATAGATAAAACTATTTGAATAGGGTTATGTTCATATCCATATTAGTACTATGATTTTTTTGTGTTAATGATTGAGTGATATTTTATATGGAATATGTTATAGTGGAATGATGTCTAGGAAAACAATTTTAGTTCAAGGGTTATGTAATGGTGAATGTTTTTATATTTTGTGGAACATGTATGAATGGTTTCATTCTCAGATAGATGGGACCCATATTACCTCTAATGCATTGGCTAACGATTCATATCTCAAGAGATAAACATGAATGGATTGGAAAGTAAATGTGGTTCAGTAATACGAGGATGGAGTGAGGAGTGAACTCGGTTCAGTAATGGGATTTGTACACTATGACGACATTTGAAATGAGCCTTGAATAATATGAAATGATTTTCTATGCTTATGCGTATATGCCATGAAAGTTCTTGTCTTTTGTTATGAATATTGGGATAAAATTTCATTGTTATGAATTGTCTTATGACATGATTTTCTTATCATATATATGTAGGAATATATTTTCCAATTTAATGTTCTTATGATTATGATATGATTGATATTTCCCTTGTTTACTATTATTTTGCATTTCAGATCAACCATTAATATAATTCTTTTGACCAGGTCATGATTAACGGTATTAAATAAAATATGTCAAAAAACGAGTCCAGTATTGAAGAAATAATTGAGAGACAATGTAGATGTTTTATGAAAAAAAATTTTATGATTCCTACTTTCTATATATAGAAAACCTATACCCTCCTGGAGTGGATTTTGTTATGTTATGTATTAAATATTTTTTACGGTTGAAGTATTATCTAAAAGTAATTTTTGGGTCATTATAGTTGGTATCATAGAAATGGTATAGTTAAATGTTGGAAACTAGTATGAGATAGACATAGTAAGAACCCTATGGATATGTAAATGTTACAATCCTATCCAAGAGTTTTAGAGATTTTCATGAATAACCTAGGATAAAACCAAAAATTATCCTAATTTGAAATTTTATACTTGAATTATGTTGTTTTACCTTTCTCAATATGTTTTCTGACACTATAATTTTTGGTTTAATTCAATGGATGAAACAAAAAATAAACACATTAATGTTGAATGTGATAGGAAATGTAATGATTTTCCCCTTGAGTAGCCAAATGTAATGGGATATAGAATGAAAAGTATTATAGCCATTATCACCCACCTTTCTCAATCAATGAATCATTCCACACATCCAATTGACCAAAAGAGATAGAAAAATTTGACTGAATCCTCCATGAGGCAGCGTCCAATATCATTTAGTGCGTATTATGATCCATTAGTGGCGGAATAATTGATCAATATCACTAAAAATCATTTTCACTTTTACAATGTTATGAACATAATAAAGTCATATTAGAAGTATATCGTATGGAAGGTGAAGCTGATCAATGGTGTAATACTATCAAGAATATGAGGTAAAGATATTAAATTGATTCTACGGAATGGGAAATGTTCATGAAAATATTTTTTAATAAGTACATTGTGTGTATTACTCTAACAATGATGGGTAAGGACATTCTTGAACATAAGAAAACGGATGATGAATCAGTAGGTACCAAAAAATTTGTTTTTATAAGAATTTCAATGTAGACTTCCTGAATTATTATCCAACCTGAGTTTAAAATGGATCGATTTTTTAGTTCCTTACAAACGTGTTTCTAAAGGGAATTATCCAGAAGGGACTTCAATTGCTACCAGGAAATTTTTCAATTTTCTCTCATGGTTGATATAGATATTGTTGTTACCAATAAGTCATATTTTTTTGAAAAAAAATTGAATTTAATGGAAAGTGTAAAGACCACACTGAAAATGATTAGTTTTCCATTATGCTCAATGTGTGGAAAGAAACATAGAGTAAACTGTCTTAAAGGGACTAATAAATGTTTTAACTGTGGAAAAGATGGTCATCAAGAAGTTTAATGCTAAAGTTATGTTAAAATCTATCTAATGATGCAAAAAATAAGACTACATAGAATACACCTCCTGCACAACAATTTTATAAGGGAAACGAAATGGGGCATTATTCCAATCAATTCCCTAATCTAAGTTTTATTGATGATGATCAGCGTCAAAAAGAATTTATGGCCAAGGAAAAAGGAAAGTCACATTAAATCCCTGTCAATAACCTGGAGTTTGATACTGAAGTGGTGAGAGTTACACATAAAATCCACTCTAATGTAGAAAATCTGTTATTTTATTATGAATCAACTAAATATTTTATTTCGGAGGGAATAGTTAGTGGGTATCACCATATTACATCAACATTTATCTGCCGAGTTAGCTATAACAACTGTTAATGAAAAAACAATCACCCCAAATGTTAAAAATTCCTCTTTGGTTGAATTTTGTGGGGATGTGATACCAAAAAATCTTCTGATCCTTTGTATAGTAGAGTTTTTTTTGATTCATGGAATGGATTGGTTTTCTCTATATGGGTGATATATAAATTTTCTATGTAGTGTAGTTACATTTCATATTCCAAATCAATCAATGATCATCATTTGATGAAAGTATGGATATAAACTTCCAGTAAAAATTTCATTCATATTATGCCTATTGGTTCCTATAAATGAAGAGTATTTATCTCAAATGGTTTGGGAGAAACTCATAATTATGTATATACACATTGTATATTAATTTGATGATGAATTTCTAGAAGAATTTCCCTTTCTTACACCAAATCGTAAAGTTGATTTTACAATAGAACTCATACCGGGTTATAATATTATTTCAAAGAAGCCTTATAGAAGGGCTCCAATTATGTTCTATGAATTAAATAAGAAACTCCATGTGAATCTTGATAAGGGATTCATATGCCTTACTTTTTCACCGTGGTGAGAAACTATTATTTTTTTATGAAGAAAGTTGGAACAGCGAGACTCTGCATTGATTATCGAGAACTTAACAAAGTCACTGTCAAGAAAAAATATCATCTTCACCCCAGTAATGGATTATTTTACCAAATACATGGAGCTCAAATCATTTCCAAGATTGAACTTCATTCCGGATATCATCAACTATGGGTTAAAAGGAAGATATACAAAAGATGAAAATCCATACAAGGTATGGAAACTATGAATTTATTGGGATCCCTTTTGGTCTTACGAATTCCCCCAATGTCTTCATGGATAAAATGAATAGAGTCTTCTGAGAAAATATTGATTCATATGTGGTAGTCATTATAGAAGATATTATTGCCTATTTAAAGATAAAGGATGGACTTAAAGATCATATAGAATTGTATTAAATACCCCAGTAATGGAGAAGCATTATTCCAAATTTACCAAGTGTGAATTTTAACATCATAATGATTCATTTTTGGGACACATACACACATGAGTGGGGATATATGGGGATCCTATTGAAATAGAGGTTACTAAAATATGGTCAAGCCTGACAATTTTAACTAAGATCTAATGTTTTCTTGGTTTGGCTGGATATTATCGATGTATTGTGAAATATTTTTCATTATTGACTAATCTACTAACCATGTTGACATGGAATGGAGTTAAGTTCGTTTAGACAGAGTAATGTGAAGAAATTTTCAAAGAGATAAAAACAATGTTATCCAATGCACATGATATCATTGTGCCTTTTAGTTGAAAAAGTTGTGTGATCTACATTAATGGATCTATGAAGAGGCTGAGATGTTTTCTCACAAACAATGATATTGCGATTGCATATGACTTACACAGTTGAAAATTCCGGAAAAAATTTTCCCAACTCATTATTTAGAGTTATCCATGGTAAAAATTTCTTTAATGATATGATGGAATTATATTTATGTAGAAAGGTGTGATATTTATATTAATCATAAAATTTTAATGTATATTTTCAAACAAAAGGAGATGAATTTGCATCAAATAAGATGGATGGAGTTTATTAATGATTACGACTGCTCAATAAATTACCACCTAAGGAAAGAGAAAAAGGTGGAAGATTCATCGAGTTCAAAAGTCCATGCTAGCTTATCCATGATGGGGATCAAAAAAGATCCAACAATTATGGATATTCAATTGAAGGATCCCAAAAATTTAATGGAAGGGGAGAAATATTATCTTTCTCAAATGAATGTTCAACCATCTATCCAACTGGAGATTAATGAGGCACAAAATAAGGATGTAGCTCTACAAAAGAAGGTGAGAAATGTTCCTAAATTCAACCTGGATGGTGTGGTAATAATATGGTTTAGGAATAGGGTTTTGTTTCCCCCATTAACATTGTTGAAGATAGAGATATTATATGAGGATAATTATTCTTCATTCTCAATTTACCCTGGATGATAAAATATTTACATTGTCCTGAAAGAGTACTTTTGGTGGGATGACATGAAATGATATGTTTTCGAATATGCCACTTGGTTCTTGGGTTCTCAGCATGTTAAGGATGATAAATAGATGTATAAGGGGACGTTACAACCATTATCCATTAAAGAATACAAATGATAAATCATCACTATGGACTTGGTTTTTTGACTTCCCAACACATCTAAAGGCCATAATTCTATATGGGTTATAGTTTATTGCCTTACAATGTCATAAAACTTTATTACTATGTTTGATGATTCATATCCTCATCTTCATTCCAGGATATATGTAAAAGAAGTTGTATGATTTCATTGAGTACCACATTCCATTATAACTGACCGATATCTGAGAGTTACCTCAATGTTTTAGTGACGTCTTCAGCATACTCTAGATACAAAGATAGGATTCATCACTTCATATCATCCTCAAAAATATGGTCAGTCTGAGAGGACAATTCTATCTCTTGAATTCATGTTGAGATATTTCTCATTGTATTTCAAATTTTGTTAGGATCAACATCTTCCATGGGCTGAATTTTCATACAATAATATCAATTACTACAATATTAAAGTGTTTGCTTATGAATCCATCTATGGAAAGAAATTCTTTTTAAGCTTGCGGCAGAATCCTCATATATTATTTAAAACAACGCAAAAACCAAAATGGAATGAAGTGTAGAACACCGACTTGATGGGAAGAAGTTGGGGAAATAAATCTATTAGGACATGATATTGTTTATGAAATGGAAAAAAGGTCATTTCTATTCAACAACAAATAAGATCTGGTCAATGTCGATAAAAAAGTTATGAAAACAGCCAAAGAAAAAACCTAGAATTTTAAGTGGGTGACTAACGAATATCTCACTGTAAGAGAGTTATGAGATTTGGAAATAAATAAAAATTGAGCCCTATGTATATCAGTCCTTTTGATATTTTGTATCTTATTGGTAAGATGTTTTACCGATTAGTGCTTCCACCAATTCTATCTTAATATCATGAAGAGTCTATGTATCTCTACCGAGAATGTACATTCCCAATATTTCACATGAACTATGCTCAAACATTGTACTACATAAACAATATCTTTCATATGATGGACAACCGATAGATATTTTATATCATATCGAAAATGATATTCCAAACAATATCACTCACCTGGTAATAATTATATAGAGGAACCAACAATTTTAAAAATCCATACGGGAACTCGAGGATATGATAAGGGAGAGGTGTCCTCATCTTTTTTTTTCAAGTGACAAATTTAAAGGGTGAAATTTATTTTAAGTGGGGTATAATGTTACACTTGTATGTTTTTTATGAAATGTTTTAATTAAATAATTTTTGTTCTTCTGTTGTTTTTGTTTCACACAATCATGAGATTAAATGAACATAAAGACACCATTAGTAAAAAATTACTGTTATTGCACATTTGTTAGTTTTTCAAGAATAATTATATCTAACTTATAAAAATGTGTTGAAATTTTTTGGCTATATAATATTTATGAAAAAAAATCCATTAGATATTTTTATTTTATAGTTAATTATATTTGGTAATTAAATTAATGTGATACATATATTTAATATCCTTAAAAAATTTATATTCATCCAATGGATATTTTTGTTATAGGCTATGATTAAAACCATATTTGATTTATAAGAACACATTTTTTAAAATTTTATTTTTACAACTTTGAATGGAGAACCTATTTTAAATTAGTATTTTGACACATTAAAAACATTTATATTACAACACAAATATTTTAAAAATAAGTGTTATAAAAAACATTTCTTTGGATAAATGTTTTATAATTTTCTAGAAATTTTCATGTATTGATTAATAGTAAACATACGCTAAATATAAATTGATAATAACTATTTTCATTGAAGTAATTTACATGGTTAAATTATATTATTGAATAGATTTAAAGTATAAATATAATATATTTTTACCATTTAATATAATGTTGGTCATTTGAAATAATTTTATATTAAATTCAAATGTAAAAACATTTCATTCTTTGCCAATATTTTAACTTTTAAAACATGTTTTATCATTTCAACAATGGGATAAATATTAAACTAATTACTTAAACATCTATTCATTTCAATTTGAAAAATAATTTTAAATTTTGAATATGTAGTTACAAATTATGTTAATAGGATAATTTTATTTTTGGGCAATATGAATAGTAAAAATGACAATTACTTTTATTACAATGTTTAAATGAAATTTATGTAGTTAAATGATTAAATATTATTATAAAATTACATTAAAATTTTTAAAATTTTTAAATTATTACTAAATTATAACCTCATCATTTATGTTTCTTAAAATAATCACTTAATGGCCACTTACCTATGAATATGACATAAATATAATAAAAACTAATAAATTTAACAAATGTCAAATTCTAATATTATATATGTATATCAATTTTAATATAGGGATTACATGGGTATAATATTGACAATATATGTTCCCTAAAAATATATAATAACTAGATACATTATAGATATTTATTTATAATTTTTAGAGATTAAATAATTACCATTAATGATGACACAATAGTAATGTAGATATTATTTTTTAATAAAAATTGCCTAAAAATGATTATTATAAATATTAAATGAAATATCATATGAACTAACTAATGTGATCCATGATTTTTCTAGATGAAAATGAGATGTTATGAGTGTTTTAAATATTTTAGTTCGAATTTTAGTACTCTATTGATTTTTTTAAAGTCTAATAAATGAAAAGTTCCAAATTGACACTATTGATATTTTGTGAAAATAAAATTTATTAAATTATTTTTTTTAAATAAAAAATTAAAAGTAAAAATTAATAATTATATGATCTAAAATTATTTAAATATTCATTTATATTATGTTTAATCCATATAATTAAGTAAGTATTACTGTTAATTTTTTTTAATATTATTACAATTATTAAAATTAAATGATATAACTGAGTATCAATTAATAATAAATGGTTTTAATTAGAAAAAATAAATTGTAATTTCTTTTGGTTGATGAGATTACAACCCTATCTCTACTCACCTTCTATTTTGGGACATTTTGGAGGTTTTCAGGTAGGGTTTGATTTTATTATAAATTATTATTATGGAGTTTACAAAAGTGCCCTTCACTTAAATTAGAAAAGGGCATCATTTCCCTCACCTATTCACTTCATTTTTATCATTAAAGGTCGGTTATCCCATTTAATTTATCCTTTTCAACATTCCTATTTTCATTATAGTTTATCTTGTCATCTTCAAAGTCCAACTCTTGTGATCTATGAAGTCATTTAGAGGAAGCATGTTGAGGAAGAGGAAATCACTTTTACCGATTCTTTTTAACTTCATTCATGTATTACTTCCTATTCTAAAAAAATTTCATTAAAATGTATTATCATTATTATCACTAATATAAAAATTTATTATTTTAAATATTAAACTATCATGTTTCAACTTCTATCCATCCTATGAGAAATGAAATCACCACACGTTCGTACGTAGGGATTAACATCATTATGCCACAGTGTAATCTGTTTTTCACCACCCCCAAACATGGACATGTATAATGAGGGAAATAATAAAAATATATGATTTTTAGAATATGTTACTAATTATGAAATATTTAACATAATCCACTTCAATATAATTCAATAATTTTTTGAATGATATCATCGCTACTACATACGTATGGCCTACTGTATCCATGATGCGATGTGATTCATTTAACATGGTCTTCAATAATCACAATTATATAATTAATTGAATGAATAAATATGATATATATTATACTAATATCATTTTTTAAATTATTTATCATTATCCTACGAAGTAGAACATGAACTTATTCAAAAAATATGGCATAAGAACACAATGTAATTATAATCCAAACGACAAGTGACAATGAAATGTTACTAAAAATGAAAGATAATATAATAATATATGACTTAAGAAAAATGATTACTAATCTGAAATAAGTCAAAAAAATTATTTATATCATTATAAATGATGTTTGTATACATATGAATTATGTCCGATCTCAGATAAGGGAAAACTTTTATTATCTTGTTTTTATCAAAGATTATTTATTCAAAAGTATTTACTAGGGTGTATTTATCATCCACAACCATGTTTGATAAATATTATTTTAAAAATATAATTTATATCCCTCTATAATTTTTTAATGTCAATTTTACCGATTGGATAATTTTTTCTATATGGTTTGAATGGAATCTTTTGTCGCTTTTGGTATGAGGTACTTTCTGACTTTTCTGGAAAAAGTACGAGATCAATGTTTTTATAAGTTATAGTTAATGAATGGATTTTTACACAATCATATGGATTTTTTTACTATAATATTCCCCTAAAATCATACATTGCTCTTTTCACATTAAATTATTTATTTTAAAATTATGTGGAATTTTTAGGAAGGAAAACATTTTTCACGAATAAAGGATATATTCCTCAAAATTTAATTTTAACTGTTTTATCAAAATTACTTTTCATCATTGATGACACTCAGTAATTTGTTTTTTGTTTATATATCTATTATTACTATTATTTGATCGTGTTTATTATGTAATGATATCTTATATCGATTATGATATGATGGAATGATGTTTAAGAAATCTGTTTTCCTTTATGGGTTATGTTGTGGTGAATGTTTTTATATTTTTGTGGTACATATAAGAATGGTTTGATTCTGAGATGGGTGGGAAAAATAACTCAATAAAATTCATTTGGTGAAGATTCCATTCTAATGTGATAGACATGACTATAATGGAATGTAAATCTGGATAAGTAATACATGGCTGGAATGAGGAGTTAACTCGGTTCTGTAATGTGATTTGACTCCTACAATGGTCTTGGTAATGATCCATAACTAATATGATGTGCTTTTATATTCATATGTTTTTATTCCACCAAATTTCATTTCTTATGTTTTGAATCTTGGGATTACATTTCACTTTTATGATTTATCTCATGACATGATATTGTAAACTTTAATAAATAGGATAAGATTTTCAATTGTTATATTCATTTGATTATGATATGATTGATATTTCAGTTTATTACCCTTACTATGAATTTGAGATCAACCGTTCATATGATTATTTACCCCAGGTCATGAAGAAACCTATTAAGTAATATATGTCAAAAATGATCACAGTTTTGAAGTAATTAATGGGAGACCGTGTAGATGTTTGATGAACCATTTGTTTATATTTCTTAATTTCTAATGCCACTAAACCTATATGGTGATGGCGTGGTTTTTATTATGTCATGTAATAAATATTTTTCAATGTTTAAGTAATATATGTATATAAATTATGTGTCTTTATAATTTACATTAAAAAATTACGTGTTACATGCTCAAACATGTGAAGGTATCATTATGATCTATCTCATATAATGAGATTGAGTGATCACGATGTCGACCATGAATTATATGTTATTGAGAATCCAGTCAGTATAGTTGCTTCTAAATCAATGGTACTTTATGGAGGATTATTAATTTTATTTGAGTTCTACGGAATCAGGTTTTTTATACACTTGAGAAGCGGGACAGAGAGAAATTTATGATATAGAAGTAGCCTCATTTTTTTATAGAAAGAATTCTTAATAGAATTTATGGGGATATATTGTTTCTACGGTAGAAAGTATTTAACATCATGTTACCGGTTATAGCTACTCTTATACCCCCTTCTTACCATGATTTAGTTGGGAAATTTCTCTAGTGGATTTGGGAGGAATGGTGAACATTTTGGAATTTTCATGGCTCTATATGAATTTCATATAGTTTTCCCAAACAACACACTCACCAGGGAAACCCATGAAAACACAAATAGATGGTATTTTCATGGTTAGTGCATAGTTGAATTAAATGTGTTCCCACCGAGTAGAAACCATGTAATTAGTGTAGTTCATTCATAATTTCATGTCTATTTTTAATGTATTGATTTTTGTAATTAATTGATAACTATTGCACATTTTAGTGTGATTTCAGTTTTTTATATTTGTTGGTAGAAATATAAGGATTTGCGATAAATGATTGTATAATGGAGAAAAAGGGAAAAAAATCAGATTTTTGAAGACAAATATGAAAAAAAATCTAGAGGAACATGGGTACAAATTGTGACATAATCAGAGGGGAAGGCCAGAACCATAACATGTCGTGACATCTGAACATGATGTGAATGACAAGTAGACATAATTTAATCTCCACACATGATGATAATTTTTTATAAAAAAACATTTGGTGAAGTTTTCGACAAGATCTATGACATGTAAAGTATGATAATGTACACATCGTGACCCTCTTGTGCCTGATGTGATGATTGTAAAATATTAAATTAATGAACATGATATGTGGAAGACTCATGCAGATACAAAGGCAACCCATACCAAAGATACACTTCGTATACCTTAAGTACACATCATTACCATTGACCGAAATATACCTTTTAATATCTATAAATATATCACACGGTTACACCATTTAGAGTATATTCTAAATTAATCTCGATGCTAGACAACCACTGAAAAATGGAACAACACCTACTTCTCTACATTCTAGAGGATTTTCATTCATTTATTTTCCACTACTGCTCAGGATTAGATTGAGAGTGTGACTATTTTGTGATGTTGAAATCATGATAAATGTGGAATTAATGTAAGATTAATTTTATAATTAATTTCAATTCATGTTTGGATTTCACATTTTCTCTAAATTCCTTCTCATTCATAATTTTTACTGCATGATTATTATGAGCGGAGTTCAGGATTGGGTTTAAATTCTTTATTTGTAGAGGAACATTTCCATGATTTAATACATTAGTAAAATATGAGATCTAGGGATGGTAAATTATCCATAACCATTGGTTTGATTTCATCCAAATGTTTAAATAATGATTTATGTTAGCAATCCATTACAATTCAAAGAACCTACCATGAGAAAGGTGAGTTTGGGATATATTGCATTTTTCATGACTATTGGAGTCACTATGACTTGATCCCAACAACTACATTATTATTAATAGATTATTTCTTTCATTGTCATCTCAGGAACATATAACCATTGCTGACGAACACCCATTTTATATTTCTATCTCTGACCTTTTAAAAAATCATTCTCTATAATTTTGATTTTATTTATTCAAATAAAAATTATTTGCAGATTAATTTATTTAATGAAAACATTATCCAACCCTATCTTTGCAGCTTCAACCTCAGACATGCATATCGCATACTACCCTGTAATTTAGTGCATTTATTGATTCATGTTATAAATTTATAAATTTTTCATCCCAGTAGGAATTAAAAACGTCCATAGGGATATCAACGTTTTGGAGCTATTTCAAGGGATAGGAAGAGAAAATTTATTAGATTAATAATTTTGAAAAAAATTCATTTTCATCATCTTAGTTTCTAGATTTTATCATAGAATTTTATTATCTTTATTTCTTTTTACCACAATTGGTATTTTTAGTTGCTATGGAAATAATGCATAGTAAAATGACTACTAGTATGTGGTTAGAATTCTATCTACAGGATATGACACACCTAATAGATGAATTCAATGAAATGAGAAGTAAACATTCCGAGTTTCCACAACATTACCCAAGATATGAACACATATCACCAAATAACCTAGATCCAAACCTCAATGAGGTGCATCATAATAAATGAATAGAAAATGATGAAAAGATAAGTACCAATTACAATGCTAATATTTATCATAATCATGATTCCCTTGATTTTTTAGGTTTATTAGATAATGAAGAGGGTGACCTTTCAACAAAACTCAAATGGATTTAAGCACACTGTGTAAGAAAATAAGAATAATATGATATATAATAAAAAGGAAACTCATCTTCTGATATGATACAATGTTTTCATGAAAAAATGGGACAATAGAAGGAGGAAGAATATTTCTAAGAAGATTTCTAAGAAGATGAATGGTGATAAGAAATTCCCAGATTTATGAGAAACATTTTGCAATGTTTATGTGCATGACAAGAAGAAGAATAAAAATAAGAGAATAATAAGAGAATAATTCACCATACGCTAGCTATTCATAAGAAGAAAAACAAGTAGAAACAATAGAAGAAGTTGATGAAATAGAGTCTGAAATTTATAAAATAATTTAAAAAAATAAACACAGGCTACTACCCATTGAAAACTATTAATTTTACCAAGAATGGATAGATGGTGAAATTCTGTTGGGAATACCCATGTGGTTCGGACTCTGGTCACCACCTCCAAGGTCCACATAAATTTCATAGAAGAAGATTCAAGCTATGATGGGAGGATTTTAAATTCAAAATTTGTTAAATAAAAGACTTTTTTCATATTAACATAATCCAATCAACTGACCCATGTATGGTCGAGCGGAACAACTATTAAAAAAAGAGCAACATTCTCGTGATAACTAGATTTTTTATCACTTTCAAGGAATTTAGATATATTTATTTCATAGAATATAAATTTTTTATTAGTATTTAGATTCAATTGCCATTATCTTTTTTATCATTATTTCACGGGAATGTACTTTCACATTTATATATATTTTTCATTTCCAACAAAAAATAAGTGGCAGGAAAAAGCAAGTAGCAGATAAATGAAGAGTTGATGCATGAACAATTACATTTTGTGAATCTGGTGTAGGAAGTACCCGTCAAACAACAATAAATATTGAATTTCAAGGGGAGAAATCATTTCGATTGAGAATTATTTGTCTTCCCCACGTGTTTTTAATGTTTTAGAGACTTAATTGGAAATTTCATACCCACAATAGATTCATTGTTTAATCAAGAGATCTAGGATATATGAAACAACCTTGTTTATTTATCATTTGATGTATTTAAATTTCTTTATAAATACATCATAATGAGATAATCAAAGATAATAATTATTCAAGATAATAATGTGGATTAGGATTTGACAAATAATTATTTGAGGAGCATGTTAACCTTCATAAATGGAATTTTTCTGAGATGTGGCCTTGTTTGGAATTTATGAAATTTGAATTCATCGATTTAAATTTTCGTATGAATTTCCATGAGTAATTGACCCAACCATTCATCTTTTTCCTATGAAAACCACTGTGAAAACTTTTTTACATTCTTTCTATAGTATATTTACCAGAGAAACCCAGGACTGTTTTATCCTTAAAATTATTTTCTTCTTATCAAGGTTATAAATGAACATAATCATTTTTAAATTGATTGAGAGATTTTATCGTTAGCCAAAATCATGGTAATCACCCCCCATTAATCCAATATAATACCCTAGAATCTAGGAATTTACTTGTTAAGAAATGAACTGTATTAGAAGCCTATTTTTTTAATCTCACCTTCATTTAAATTTTTTTCAATATATTTATAAAATAAAAGTCGGGGAGGGAAATTATTAGGTGTACCATAATATATATTAATGTGGATATTTTGTTCTGGGATTTTATATTGTGATTTATGAGAGGCCATGAAATATTTAATTTTATTCATTATTCATATATCTTGCTAAAAAATGAAAACAAAATGAAAAAATTGGGTTGTGTATTAAGAGGATAATAAATCACCATTTCCCAGTATGATAATGGTTTATCATATATGTATAGGTGATGGATGCGAGATTTGACATGATCATACATTTTGAAATAAAAATCAAAAAAGGCAAAAGAGAGTCTTATATTATCACTAAACATACATATATCATGGGCACATGTTGTGTTTTTTTGTGGAAGAGAGAGAAGACATTTGTTAAGGAAGACAATCATTGATGTTTCCTTTTAATATCATGAAAAGTCCTATAGAGTAGAACCAAAATTTTTATATTAACTTTTTACATCATTTACCAATATACCCTAAAGCCTCATATTCATTTCATCATTATTGATTAATCCCTTATGATTAATTGTGACTTTTTCTTTACACGGTGGATATGATAGATGACGTGAAAGCTAAAGGTTAGTTACATGTTTTAGAGGTATGTGCGTCACATTATAGAAATTTTTACCCAGATGATGAGCTATAAAATTCATGTGAGGTAGATTAAAAGTGGAATGCATATTTATAATGTATTGAAAAACAAAAAGCATGCTTGAAAATTCCTGGATATTTAAAAAGAAGCTAAGTAAAATACAAAATTAACATGTTTCTCTTAAAAGTGAGGAGTCGAAGAATATTTGATGTAAGATTCATGAACAATTAATTTTTTATTTGATATATTTATTCTATTGATATTGAATTTAAATAATTTTAAGATGAATGTCTTATGTATTATGTTGTGATTCCATCATTGAGGACAAGGTTGAATTCAAGTGTGGAAAGATTTTATATGATTATTTCATGCATTTTTTTAACCTATTTTAACATCTGTATTTGTATAATTAAATTTTACATCTTTCCAATTTTGGAATGATTTTAGTTTATTTATATTTTATGGAACTAAATGATTTATTTGTGAGAATGGAATGAAAAGAGGAGAAAAGTGGTAAAAAAAGGGGACTTTTAGGACGAAGTGGATCTGAAATATGGAAGAAGATGAGTACACATCATGTATCTTTACTAAACATCATGAATTAATTTAAAAATCAAGCCACCTCAAAAACAAGTAGTGACAAGTGAACATAATGTGAATTATATGTACATGTAGTTTATCCTAATTACACGATGTGAATCTTTCCAGCACAAATTGTGGAGATGATTTCAGTGATATCTACAACAACTAAAGACCGATAAATTACACATCATGAGCCCCTCGTACATTATGTGATGATGGTCAAACATCAAATTAATGAATGCAATATGTGGAAAACTCAAGAGCACAAAGAGGTCATGTGGACTAAGGGTACACATCGTGTTTCATCAAAACCAGGCATGAATAGCGATGGGAAGACCCTATTCAATGCCTATAAATAGAACCCATGTACACACCTTTTGATGGATATTTTAGATAGAGAGTAATTCCATACAACCACTATTAGAATAAGTACCACCAACATCACTACTCTTTGTTTTATTTTAAATTATTTATTTTCGACTCCCACTCATTGTTAGCATGAGCATGTGATTATTTTAATTGGAGGGAATCATGATGAAAGGGGATTGAATGTAATAAGTATTTTATAATTAATTTCAATTCATTAAGGGATTTCATATTTTCTCTTAAATTATATCTGAATGTTAATTCTTCTTTCATGATCATTATGAGTGGGGTTCATGATTGGGTTTAAATTCCTTCAATGTTCATAACCATTGGATAGATGTAATAATTTTTTTAAATATGTGTTCTAGGGATCAGATTTCAACCTTGACCATTGGGTTGGTTTCATCCCTATATCTAAATACGTTTTCAGGTTAGATGTTATTTGCAATCCGAAGAACCTGAAAACGAGAAATGGTGAGTTTCAGATAGAGTGAATTTAACAAGATCATTGGACTCTCTTGGACCCTATTCCAATAACATCATGATTATAAATTAATTATTTCATACCTTTTCAACTCCTGAACTAGGACTTATTACGACCCAGAACCAATTTTATATTTTCTTCTCCCACTTTTTAATTAAATAATTCTCAATGGTTTAGATTTTATTTATTCAAATTGAATTTAGATTTGGTTTATTTTTTTTAATTAATATATTCTCCAATCCTATCTCTATGTGATTGACCTCATATGTGCATATCCTATACTACCCCATACTTTATCAATTTTTGTGATTCATGTAATAAATTTATAAAGTCATTAACATGGTAGTAATTAATGACACCCATAGGGATATCACCATATAACTGATTATATGAGTGCATAGTTAGGGTGCGCCATTTGAAAAACCATAATTCCCACACAACATACTATTCAAGTGCTTCTTTATTATAAGAAATTATTAAAAATTTCATTTACACCTGTGTTACCTCCCTCTTACCTCAAAATCTTATTGGATAAATTTAATAAGTATTTTAATCTCTTAAATACCCAATTAGGCTCCTCCAAATCCATTATATGTTGGGGTGATTCTTCTAAAATTTCGACTGATTCCTCTCACGTAAGAGATATTCCTCCACTCCTTCTCCTATTCTCTCTGTATATCTCCTCCTAATGGGTTTTAGATCTTCTTATTGTTTTTGGATATGAACCCCATTTTATGGATTTTTAATATAGGATTGATATCTTGATCTCCACTACCAGCATTTGTTAATGGTGAATCAAGTTGTTAGTCTTATGATTTGTAATCCCCTAATCTCAATGTAGGTGGTTCCATTATGATTTTGCACTCTATAAAACATTTCAATGATTGATTTAAATTATAATACTTTCAGGTAAATTATGAAAAAAAATTAATTTGGATTGGGAATTTTAAATTTATTTGTCATGGGATTTTGGGGAAATCCCCCAATTCCAAAGGAATTGTATATTAGTGTGTCTTTTTAACTTTTTAGAGTTTGGGAAAAAAATTTGAATTTATTTTGAGAAAAATGTATTAAATAATTTGATAATAAACAATGGTTGGATTTTCCTTGAGAAAGGCATGAATTGATTCAAAAAATGTGTTATGTTTTTTAAATGAAAAAATAGAATTTTGGAAATAGAAATAAGGAAAATAATTTTTAAATATATTTTAAATAATCGTACCAATGATTAATATTTTTTGAGAACATGGGAGACTGGGTTGTTAGTGAGTCATTTCGGATAAACATGATTTGATGGAAATTCCATAGAAATGAAATGAATCTCCAAAACTCTAAAAAAATATAGTTTGTCTGATCTTATCCCTAATATAATGTTATTTATTCCACTTTGGACTGTTGTGTAGGGGCATCTATGCACAAAGCTATAATCACAAATTCATGAGTGTGTGAATATCATAACCTGGAACTATCTCACATCTTATTTGATGACAATGTTTATCGTTTTCATTTCATTAATATATTTTATATATTCATGTAAGGTAATCTAGGTTATAAACCCGGATAGGGGGTGAATAGGTTTATGAATTATTAAAACAATGACCCCACTTGATCTTGTTTTTTTTGTTTGACAATACCCTCTTCTCTCTCCTTCCTACTAATGAGTGTGAACAAAATTTAAAGCATGCACATTACACCCCAATTTTTCTTGGTTCTCCCTCACAAGGCTACATTCAAGGAGCATACATTGGTGATTGGACAATTTAATTAATCCAAAATAAGAACATATTTTTTTACAAGATTGAAGTGGACTCACTATCCTTCATGGATTATTACTGATCCCAATGTGAAAACACATTTCTCTCTCAACTGAAATGTGATCACTGATTCTTTTGAAGATCCACTCACAGTTTAATGAAGTGTGTGTCATTTCATTACATATAATGAATTCATCCTATAATGTATGAAGCTATTCTGTTGAAGTCCAATTTTTATCGACTGAGGAATACACCTTTGTCACTAAACAATTGGAAATATATTTTGAAATACATTTGCAAAGCTCAATACTTTACAATGCACCATATTCTGAAATGCACATTAATGAAATAGTAATGTATTTACTCTTCTCAAAGAACACACCTTCGTATATATCACAACTTCAAAGAGCACAATACATCATAGACATCACTACTAAGCATATCACACTGCATCGCACAGCTCAGGCCGTAGCAGAGTGACTTCCGTTAAAAAGCTCACTAAGACAGTACAGAACACACCTTTTTCTGGATGCTCTCAATACATAGTGTAATTGACTTTGGTCAAGCATAGGATAGTCATCTCTTAAATATCAATCCTTTCATTGAAATAGTCCTTTCTAGAGAACCCCATGCATTGGAAAATCAAAACAAACTCTGATTTTCCCTCATAAGCTCGTCCAGATTTAATATGGATAGACACTTATTTATAACCGTAGTCGGACATGGAGCACCGCTTCTTACGACATGATTTTAGGATCAGTAAAAAATCGGTTCATCTTACCATTTCAAAGAACCACTGAAATGTTTGGTCGTCACAATGCTCTCCATCAAACTCTTCATGCCACATCCATAATTCTCCCTCATAATACTATTCACCACATCCATTCATAATGCTCATCGTAATTGTAGATCTCACTGTCATCATTCTTCATGAATTTGTAAAATCCACTTCATTAAGCCCATAATTAAACAATTCATTCATTTTCCCTATTTTTATGACATTTTTATGGAAATACACATTTCACAATGCTCACCAAACATCAAATTGTTTACCCAAAAAATATAGAAAACACTAGAAAACCACAAAACAATGAATCTATTATTTAGTACCACATCCATATATTCCATTAATTTATCATGGTTCTTTGCCAATATGGATGGTAAGAAACATCTATAGAACTAAAAAATTAAACATTAAAACCTTCATTGTCAATAAACACAAAAACCCCAAAAATAATGAAGTGATACCATGAGGGTGTTTTTCCCAACGATATCTCCATTTGGGTTTATTGACAACTCTTCTCATAACGATTCCCTACAATTTGATACCTCACTGAATCTTGATCCAAAATCAAAAATCCAACCGCCTCTTGTGATTTCGGTAGTGATCGAGCATTTACTCAACACATACTTGAAGCTCACATAATCAATTCCCATCATGATAAACAAGAGTTAAATGAAACATTCCTCAATGAATCACTTCATTTTGAAGACCAATTTTTAGTACTATTCCAATAACACTCTTCTACTTACATAATGAACCAAGGCTATCATGAAATCTAATTATTGGTTTTTTACTTCTCAAATCATCAATTTTTAAAACTCTCCCCCAATCTCATTGTTCCGCCTATTATCTTCTACCCATGTCTTTGACTAAAATATTTTCACCATTCTACCTCAATAGTTTCTATCCTTTAGGAGTCACTCTCTCTCACCATCTAAGACTAAGTATTTCTTCCCCTTTTTCAATAATCCCAAAGGTCACTCTTTTGTATTCTGTAATATAGTAGAGAACAAAGATCAATATATTAGTGAAAAACACACCTTAACTCAGGGAGAGGGGTAAAACATCCACACTTTTTCTAGTGCAAGAGTCGACCAGACTACCAGATCTAGTTGATGTCTCTCTAAAGATTCCTTGGGAATGGCCTTTGTCAGAATGTCTGCCACCCGATGCTCTGTAAGAACATACTCCAACATCAATATTTTTTGCTCCACCTTCTCCATGATAAAATTATATTTGATCTCAACAATCATTGTACTTGATTGATGGACTAGAGATTTAAAAATATTGATTGAAATTAAATTATCATACTGGAATCCAATTAAAGTCTTCAAATAAATTCCTATATCATCAAGCTACTACTTCATCCATAGTAATTGTGTTCATGCTTGAGTGGTGACAATATACTCAGCTTCTTTGGTGCTCAATGAAATGTAATATTGTTTCTTGATTATCCATGAATTACATAAACCTACATTATAGAAATAACACCCCAAAGGAGATTTCCTGTAATCTAATGATCCATCCCAATCAGCATCTATATATCAAAAAATATTTAGAAGAAATTAATCACTATACAACATAAAAAAATCCATAATCCACTTAATATACAGAATTATTCATTCAACTACAAGAAAGTTCCATTCCTTGGGATTACTTTGGTTTCTCGAGCTTCCATGTGGCAAAACAATATCAAGTATATTGTCTATTATTAATAGTAAACCTCAAATATTCTACCCATATTCAGTGATATTATCTACATCAAATCACCATCTTCTGATAATTTCATCCATGTGGCCACCAGAATCTTTTCCTCCATCGAGTTTTCCAATCCAAATCATCTCAAATCCTCCTTGGAATATTTGGATTTGTAAAATAATATGTCGTTCATTCATCATTTCACCTTTAAAATATATTAGACATCATCTCACCAATCATTGATATTTCAAACACACATTTCATGAATTTGGAAAACATTATGCACTGAGCTTTATCTGATCTTCCAAATATCATGTCAATGACATAAATCATCTCCATCATCCTATGATTACTATAATTGTTGAAATAGATATTGTAATCAACTCCACAACGGTGAAATACAAGCTTCATCAAATACTATGAAGGGCTCAAGTACCATTCTCTAGGTTCTTGTTCCAGCCCATATAGCACTTTCTTCCACTGAAAACTTTTATCTCATCTTCATGAATGATAAATCCATCTAGTTGCTCAATATAAACTTCTTCTTCTAGAAACTCATGAAAAAATGTAGATTTGATATCCATATGGATATCCATGAACTTTTCCTTCACTACAATGTCCCAGAATAATATTATTTTTTCTAGCCTTTCAAATTGTGAAAATGTATCATAAACATCAATACCCTTGATCCAAGAGTAGCCTTTTCACACTAGGAGTGTTTTGTATCGAATCACTATTCCATATTAATTCATCTTGCTATAGAAGAACCATTTATTCTAGATGAATTTATTATCTATTGTCATTGAAACAATCTCCCACATCTAATTTTTCTTAATCTGATATATCTCTCCATTAATTGCTTGAAACCAATTATCATCTACAACAATATTAGAAAAACATTTTTATTATACCCGAGATAAGAAAGATGTATGATGTAAGGACTTCATTATTCTAGTTTGAACATTATCTATTGATTATCGATGATATTATTCCTATCAATATCATTTTGACTCTTTGGATTCGTTATATATTTTTAAATTAATTATTCTTTTTCATCATCAGTATCTTCTTGTGAATCAGCATCAATCACTTCTTTTCCCTCTGGGTTTCTTGTATCATCATTTCATTTATCGGAAAACTGCTTATTTTATTGTTGAATATTTTCTTCATTTTTCACTACTGTGACATCATTTCTCTCCACTACTTTTCCTAGCCTCTTATTAAAGGATTTATATGCTTTTATTTTTCCTGATTATCCAAGGAATATCCCATCATGTCCACAGGATTCAAATTTACTTTTTTATTCTTTGGTGAGTTTAAATGACATAGTTCAAAATATATTAATGTACTTCATTTCTCGCTTCTTTCCTTATCATGTCACATATAGAGCCTTTCCATACATCGGATAAAATAATGCCCTATTTGAAATGTAGACTTTTAACAAAACTTCTTCCGTCAAAGATTTTACTGGTTGGACTTTTCCAATAAGTATTGTTCGTTCCATGTTTTAGATGATCTGATTTCTCCTCTCAACCACTCATTTCTATTCGGGAGTTATCACTGAATAATATTGATGGCTTATCTTGTATTTCCTGAGATATTATTCCACCTGACAGTTTGAGAACTCTATAACATTATCAGTATGAAACATCATAACTTTATTCCCTTGCGTCCTTTATTTTTCACTATGATTCTATTTTATGTAGAAAAACACATCATACATATGTGAAATGAAAAATACACATTCCATTCTACTTCAATCTTCAATGAAAACAATGTAAAATTTATTCCATCCAATGGATCTTGGTTAGAGAAGCCCACAAACAGTATCAGGCACCATCTAAAGTACTCTTATTGACTTCTTTTCCTTATCCGGGTATGTTTTTTTGATGATATCTGTAACGACCCGAAATTTCCAATAAATTTTTTTTCCTAATATTCTCTGTTATTTTATTTTATACTCAAAAAAACTAATTCAATTTATAAAATGAGTATAATTAAAATAATTCTGATGGGTTTTTACTATTATATGACTATTGGTCAATATGACCAATGGAAACTAAATGTTGAAATTATTGTCTATAAATACAAGTGATCTTGATTAATTAATATAGAAAGATGATTCGATGGACCCATCCAGTAGTCTTGGGCCGATAAAATCCATCTGACAAATCTCAGGAAAGAGGTATCACATTAGGGTTTGCTCTAGACCAAACCCATGCCAAACTTCATCATGTGATTCTGGAACGGAATAAACATCGTGAGAAGATCAAGCTGATAGAAATCATTACTTAGGAAATGTTGGCCGAGCCGCCCCAAGATTCTATCACCTTATCACCCTTACTCTTAGGTTCCATAATGGTGTTATAAGGGGCTATGTAATGAGATAGTAACTACATTTTTTAATCCTTTTATTTAAATAAAAAATTTGATGTCTTCTTATGGTGAATATTGTGAATTTTCAAATGTCCGGATATATATAGTACGCATATTGTTGATGAATTTTAGAAAAATTATATTTTAAAATAATTATGTAAACCTTAAATAATTAATAATGTGTAATGATTTTCAAAAAATGGTCTCTTACAGCTGTGTTCAGAATGAAATTTAGATTCTAATAAAATCAACACAATTTTTGGTGAATAGAGTATTATGAATAGTGATTTTATGATTATGATTAGTAATTGGACAAAATGGATTAATTATCTTCACTTAAGAAAGTATTAATATAATTAAGGCACCGTGATTAAGTAATGTGATTCAATAAAATTGGTAAATAACTATTTTGGAAATTATTGGTTAAGTATTATATTTTTTTGGGGAATAGTGTTTTTATTTAATATTTAATTTAAAAATATTTAGAAAATTATTTTCATAAAATGGAGTTCATTTTTGAAATCAGAGTATCAATATTTGGTCAGGGTGAATTTTTGGGATATTTCTGAAACAATTGAATTTTCAGTGAATAGTGTTTTTATTTTTAAATTACAATTAAAATATTTAGAAAATTATACTCATAAAATGGAGATCATTTTTGAAATCAGAGCATCAATATTTTGTTATGGTTAACTTTTGGGATTTTTCTGAGAAAGTTGAATTTTCAGCAAATTGTGAAAATAGAGTTTTTGAGTTTCTGTTGTTTAATGAAATCATTAAGGATGTGATAATTATGAAATTATTCTGGTTGACTTATGAATAGTAAAATAAGGTATTAGGTGTCCCTAGTGGCTAGTACAATGGGAACGTATCATGAGAATGCCCATGTTTTTTCCAATACCACCGATGAGGTGTCCATTGGCAATTAATGCTTTGTCCCCTCGTTTCTCCTATAAATACCAAGACATTCCCACATTTATTTAATTTCCAAATCCTCTCCACTGAATTTCTGCTCTCCTTACCTCCCTAGGAGTCCTCCCATGGTTCCCCCAAGCCTCCCAAGGTCCCAAATTTCATGCATTCGAAGTAACTCTTCAAGGTAAGAGATCCTTTCACCCTACTCTTTTAAGTCACGACTTATTTTATGTTGTATCTTATAATTTACATATATTAGTGTTGAGATTATGTTAATACATGTTCTCATTTCTTTCCATTTCATGTATAATTGTTGATAGACCCTTTCCGCTCTCATCAATTTATTTTCCAAATTTTTAAGTGACGTCGTTATGCTGCCGAATTTTTCATAAATGAAATCTCGTATTCTCTTTTCTTTCATGTTTCATTTTTAGGTGGTATGTCATTAAAATATGCATATAATAACCTTATTCTGCACCCATACTATATTATGAGTTATTTATGAGTGTGCGACCCTTGTCCCCTCTCTTTTCAATATTTTCTAAAACCAAGTTTTATAGTCGTTATGCTGCCAAAAATTATTCTCAAAATTTCTATCTCTTTCTCACAAGAAATTGTATTGTTTATTTATTTGAATACACATACCTATTTAGTTTCTATAGGTGTTCATAAATATATAAAAAATGATATATTTTAATCTGGAATTTACATACATATAACCCTCACTCTATTTCCATGGGTTTTAAATGATATAATGATCTTATTTTTATGCTCTTTTAAACGTCACATTTTTGAAATGAAACCCATTTCTTTGATTCTATTTGGTTTATTTATGAAATGTGTGATTAGGATCTATGTGGATCACATGAATATATATAAATATTAAGGGTGTGACCTGATAGCACTATAAAGCATTGGGTAAAGAATTAATCTCAATAGATGACATGTTTTACGATACCATCGTGAATAACCTTGGTAATTTTTTAGACACATTTGGGATCGAACATGTTTATATGTTCATTAATGTGTAAATGAAATGTTGTAGCCACATATTTAATTTATGTTCTACGTTATTTTCTTTATGATATTTCTATACTTCCATTTCTCAAGTATTTATGTTTTTATTCAAGTTCTTATTGATATCACAAGTACATTGATTCCCTTGTTTACCCTTACTGGTCTTCTGCTCACCCTTTCCTTTGATGTATGTCTCCATGATATGAGATTCAGTAAACTTACAAAGGATTAACCTATTATAAAGCCTTATAAGTGGTTTAGAAAAATGTTTTCTGTTTTTTTCATGTATTATGTTCCAAATTTCCAATACACTAGACATTAACGATCGTCTTCTTGTAGAATGAAATGAAATGTTATGTTAAATAAAGGTGGGATATCATAGTTGGTATAAATGGATAGTTTAGTTATTTATGGAAATTTGGATATTAAAACATTAGGAATAACCAAATAGAAATTTTTAAATATAGGAAATATTCCTGGAATTTTGGTGAATATTTTGAATGTAGTTTATCAAGAAAATATATCCCTGTCTGGATACGAGCACGTAGAGGTGGCTCTGGCACAGATGTACATAGGGGTAAAACCCGAAAACAATGATTTGATCTAGACTTGAATGGGAACTGGTACATGACAATGAGGCATGTAGCACTCTTGGTTACGACACTCCCAGGGAATATGATTGGCTATTTGCTACCTTTTTATGAATCATTATAAATGAATTATAGAAAAAATGTAATTGTATAGGTATTATGTTTTAATACATAATTTTTTTTTGTTAAAAGATTCTTAATTGAAATAAGTTTCTCATGAAGGATTTATTCTTTTATGAAATGTCCCCATCGTCTACGAATACATAAACGTATTTACTAAAGAGTTACCTGGACCTCCCCAAGAAATAGAGGTTGAGTTCTCCACTGAACTCATACCTGGATATCGTCTGATGCCAAAGACACCCTATAGGATGGAAAATGATGAGCTACAATAATTAATGAAACAATTTCAAGATCTTTTATAGAATTGGTTTTTCCAACCAAGTGTGTCTCCTTTGGGGGCAGCAGTTCTCTTTGTGAAGAAGAATGATGGATTGATGTAGCTATTAATTGATTATAGAGAACTGAATGAGATCATAGTGGAGAAAAAAAATACTCTCTTCCATGAATCGATGACTTATTTGACCAACATTGTGGGGCACAATTCTTATCTAAGATTGATCTTCATTCTGGTTATCAACAATTGTGGGTGAATAATGATTATAATCCAAAAATTACCTTCCAATCATTATATGGGCATTATGTGTTTGTTGTTATTCCCTTCAGACTGACTAATGCACCGGCTATATTTATGGATGACGAATAAGATGATTTTGGAAACATGTGTTTTATCAAATGGATATCCTTTGTATAGGAAAATTATTTTGTGATTAAATTATAAATGTTATTTTGGATGATGTTTTCTCTTTTGGAGTATTATATTCCTAAAGGAAATAAAATACTATAGGATTTAAATTGTGGAGGAATGGTAGAATTTTTTTGTAAGAATTTATGTGTTTATTGTGGACATATGGTGATATGGGATATTTCTAGAAAATGACGAACCTAGCATAGAAAATATGTGAATAGGTTAATTACACTTTACTGTGAGACATTAATAGTAGTCGACATTATTTAGAGATAAATGTTAAATTTTTTGGGGAAGACTATGTGATTAAATCCTTCTGAGTTTTGGGTTCCAATCTTAGTTTAGATTATTCAAATGATTTTACGGATGATTGTGTATTGAATTGTCTTTCTGGAACTATGTGTATATTTATTGAATTTTTGAGATTAATAGTCATATTTTTTTTAATGGATAATCCTTTTTGGGTATTATGTGATCTCGTACTAACCATTTTAGTTTTAGTTCATGACAAAAGAAAAGGGAAAGTGGATTATGTGATTCTCTAGAAGATGTTTTTTGTGCTTTTTATGAGACCAATTTTTTTTGATTTCTCAATGTTTGAAGAAAAGATTTTTCTTGGTGAAAACTTATTAAAGGATGAAACTCTACTTGAAGGTAAGTATATTTCCTTATGATTTTATTCTATGTAGTAAATGAATTCCTCAAAATTATGAAAAGAAACTTTAAAAAAAAATTTGTTGGTTTATGTTTCCTACTGGATAATCAAAGACCGTTTAACAGGTCTTATGTTTGTGATCTTCTTATTGTTAATTTTCTCCTAATAATTCTTTCAATCAATCTCCATCAGAACATTTCCCTTTGTTTTCTCATCAATATCCATATTTTTCTACATGGAATCCTAGTATGGGTTATCTCGGGTTACCTTTGTACTTCCCATTCATTCTTTTAAAGTAATATATTTACTAACACTTTTTCTGATGTGGGACTTTCAATGAAAATTCTAGGCCCAATTTTAAAATTACGAAGACACAATTTGTTAAGAGGGAAGAATGTAACGACCTAATATTTTTATAAATTTTGATTCCTATCTTTGTGTTTTATTTTATTTTATAATCAAAAAAAATATTTCATTTAATATAATGAGTATAATTAAAATAAGATGATTGGGTATCAATTTTTATATGACTGTTGGTCAATATGGTGGTTGGAAACTAAATGTCGTGATTATTGTCTATAAATACAAGTGATCTTGATTAATTAATATAGAAAGAATAATCGATGGCCCCATCTAGTAGAATTTGGCCGATCGAAGCCCATCTAACGGAACTCGGGAAGGAGGTAGCTCATTTGGGATTTAATATGCACCAAACCCAAGCCGAACATCATCGAGTGAAGATGGAACAGAATCGACTTCGTGATATGTTCAAGCTGACAGAAATCACTACTCTAGAAATGTTGGTCGAGCCGCCCCAAGATTCTATCACCCTAGAACACCTTACTCTTAGTTCATATGTTGGGGTTATAAGGGGCTATGTAATGAGACCATAACTGCCTTGTGTAATTCATTGATTTAAATAAAAATTGTGATGTCTAATTATGGTGAATTTTGTGAATGTTAAAATGTCCGGAGAAGTATCGTATATATATTATTGGTGAATTCTAGAAAAAATAATATTTTAAAATCATTATGTAAAACATATATAATTAATAACGTGTAATGATTTTCAAAAAATGGTCTTCTACAGGTGTGTTATGTATGAAGTTTATAGTCTAATAAGATCAAATTAATTTTTTGTTAATATTGAAATATGAATAGTGATTTTATGCTTATGATTATTAATGTGTCCAAATATATTATATAACTTCACTTACGAAACTATTAATATAATTTAGGCACCTTGATTAAGTAACGAGATTTTAAAAAATAGGTAAATAACTGTTTCAGAAATTATTGTTTAAGTATTAGTTTTTTGTGAATAGTGTTTTAATTTAAAAAATAAATTAGATATATTTAGAAAATTACTTTCATAAAATGATGTTTATTTATGAAATCAGAGCATCGATATTTGGTTAATGTGAGATTTTCGGATTTTTCTGAAATAGTTCAATTTTCAGTGAATAGTGTATTTATTTAAAAATTAATTATAAAATATTTAGATAATTATTTTTTTAAAATGGAGTTCAATTTTGAAATCAGCGCATCAATATTTGGTTATGTTGAATTTTTGATATTTTTATGAAAAAAGTTGAATTTTCTGTGAATAGTGAAGATATAATTTTTGACTTTCAGGTGTTTAATGACATCATTGAGGATGTAATAGTTATAAAATAATTAGGGTCGACTTATGAATAGTATGGTAATGTATGAGGTGTCCCAATTGGCCAATAACATGGGAAAATACCATGGGAAAACCCATGGTTTTTCCAATACCACCGATGAGGTGTCCCTTGGTAATTAATTCTTTGTCCCCTCACTAATCATATATATACCATACCATTCCCTCATTCATCTCATTTCTCTAATCCTCCCCAATAATGTTCTGGCCTCTTTACCTCCCATGGTTCCCTCAATCCTCCCAAAGTCCCAACCTTCAAGCATTCGAAGTTACTATTCAAGTTAAGGGATCCTTTCACCCTCCTCTTTTAAGTCACGACTTTTTTTCTGTTGTGTCTTCTAATTTCCATATATTAATTCTGAGGGTATGCTATTATATGTTTTAATTTCTTTCCATTTCATTTCTAATTGTTGAGAGAACCTTTCCACTCTCTTCAATTTATTTTCCCAATTTATTAGTGTCGTTGTTAGGCTGCCAAATTTTTTGTAAAAGAAATCACATCTTCTCTTTTCATTCATGTTTCCTTTTCATGTGGTATGTCATTAAAATATCCATACCACGATATTATTCAGTACCCATACTACATTATGAGTTATTTATGATTTGGCGACCCTTTTCCCCTCCCTTTTCAATGTTTTCTAAAACCATGTTATATAGTCGTTATGCTACAGAAATTTCATCATTAAATTTCTATCTCTTTCTCTCAAGAAATTCTATTGTTTATTTATGTGAATACCCAGACCCATTTCATTTATATGGGTGTTCATAAATATATAAAAATGAAATATTTTATTTTGGAATTGACATACATATAACCCTCACTCCCTTTCCATGTGTTATAAATGATATAATGATCTTATTTTTATGCTCTTTTTAAACATCACGATTTAGAAATGAAACCCATTTATTTGATTCCATTTGGGATATTTTTGAAATTTTCGATTATGATCAATGTGGCTCACATGAATGTAAATAGATATTATGGGTGCACCCTGATAGCGCTCCAATACATTGGGTAAAAATTAATCTCTAGATATGACATTTTTTTCGATATGTTGGTGAATAACCTTTGCAATTTTTATGAAACCATGGAGATGGACCTTGGTTATATGTTCAGGAATGTATAAATGAAATGTTGTAGCCACATATTTAAGTTATGTTCCAAGTTATTTTCTTTAGTATATTTATATACTTCCATTTCTAATGTCTTTATGTTTTTATTCAAGTTCTTATAGATATTACGCGTACACTAATTCCCTTGTTTTCCCTTACTGGGCCTTCTGCTCACCGTTTCCTTTGATGTCAGTATCCAGGATATGAGATACATTAAATGTACATAGGATGAACTTATTATGAATCCTTAATAGTGATTTAAAAGGATTTTTTATGTTTTTTTCCATGTATTATATTCCGAATTTCCAAGACATTAAACATTAAAGATCCACTGGTTGTAATATGTAATGAAATGTTATGTAATAAATATGTGTGATTCCCTAATGTCCCCTTGCTGACATGAATCGAACATATGAGTATTATAATTTGATTGAATAGGTAGGATAATAGATGCATCACACTTCACTAGATCTTCAAGGGATGTCTGGCATAGAGACCCAGTCATATATAACACAACATCTTCTCTTCCACTCTAGAAAAAAATCACATATCTTCTTCTCCATATATAATGTAGACATTTCCCTTTGACATTTTTCCTAGAGGATAACAACACAATCTCTTCTTTGATAATACAATTCTTCATAGTAAATCTTAGTGAATTTTCTAAGTCACATAGTTGACCGACACTAAGAATATTGTGACTAAGACCTTCTACTACAAATACTTTAGTATGAATCATTTATTTTCCCCCAATCATGGACTTTCCTGAGCCAATTATCGTTAGGCCATCATTGTTTCAAAATTTGAAAACACATTATTTTTCACAAATTATTTATGTCCAAATATCCATATTCCCTATCATATAGGATTTGAAACCATTGTCGTTGATCCATACAGTAGAACAATATGATTATTTAAAGGAAATTTCCACAACCACTACCTTCTCACCTCTTTTCTTTTTGATCCATGATTTTGAATTCATACTCAGTATAGATTGATAACCATGGTCTTCTTTAGAATATGACCGACCGATCACATCCTTTATAGATGAAAATATGTTTTTTTAGATCACTTATTGATTTTTTAGTTTTCTTCATCCAAGAACTTTTTCTTGGAATTGGAAAATTCTTCTTGCATGATTCATTTAAAATATCCATCCATGTGACCAAATCTTCCACACCAAAAATAATGTCTCTCAAAATATGATATACTGTATGATTATCAGTTTGTGTTCTATAGCTATTCGTGTTCCCTTCATTATCGTTTCCCTATGGAACAGACGTTTTGTGAATGTCCCATCATTCCACAGCAATAACACCTAATACGAGCGTAATTCATATGTTTCACTTCATCACCCATTATTGTCCATTGCTTCCACAGAATATTCTTATTCAACGTCATACCCAAATCAATCTTCAATCTCAATGCAGGTGCTTTGGGACTGACTTCAACCATGGTCACATTCTATTTATGATCTCGACATATACTTTTCTCATCATTCATATTGATCTAATGCTTATGTTTTTCAAGACCGTAATTCTACACTTCATTAATTTCCACCCAATAAGTGCTCCCCTTTCCGAATTTCACATAGGGATCCAAGAGTTAGTTTTGATCCATAAATTTTTGTCTCAAACGGACATCTTCCTCATTGTGTTCATATATATGTTTTACTTTCTCAATTCAAATGTGAGTCAAACTATCGATTCACTTTTTTGTTCCTCAATTTTCAACAGGAAATCTACAACCATCTCTGATATCTCTGATGTTAACATGTTTTGTTTTTTAGTTTCATTAATCAACTAATACTTCTCTTCTTCATGATACTACATATAGTGTTTGGAATCATTATCCACATTGTTGGATTTCATCAATATGGCCCTACAAATATCTATTTCATCATGTTATTCTTCTAAATCTGCCTCCATATCTACTCTTCCTTCATTTTCATCTTTATCATTTTTAGTCATTTCCCATTTTTTGGTGCTACCTGCAACTCCCACCATATAGTTCTATCCACAGTCTTTTCAGTTCTATATATCTTCAACCACTTCATCCTCACATTCATTTTAAACATCACATTCTTTTGAAAGATGATTGTTTTTTTCTAAAATAATTTTTTCTTGAACTATTTCGTGCCATTCAGATAAGCTGAATGATTCTTCATGGGGAATTTAACATCATCCCCATAATCTTATTAGAAATTATTTGGGAACCATTCTTCAAGTTGACCAACTTTTCCACACTGAAAACACACATTTGGACATTTCCCCTTGAACATTCCTTTTCCACATTGATGATTTGAGGAAAGGAATCACAATACCTTGTCTGCCTCTTCTTCTTCATAGGAGTCTGCAATGGTGTGCATAATCATGGCCTTGAATTCCAACCCTTTATATTTACCCTTTTCCAAATCATTTTTATTTTGATTTATCTTTTCATATGCTATAAGGGTACTAAGAAGGTTATCTAGTGTCAATTCTTTCATATATTTATCTTCCAATATATGAACCTTCATATTTAACCAAGGTGAATGTTTCCTTAAGATGTGCTTCACAATATTAATGTCTTCAATTACATTCCCAAGTCCTCACATGTATTCGACTACAATATTTACCCTATCAAAGAATGCATCAACATACTTATTCAGTTTTGTTCTCTGATCTTCATTTCATCCCAATGAAATTGCAACTTTTCTTCTCTGACCTTTGAATCTCCATCATATATGATAATTAAATTTTCCCACATGACATGTGATGTTTTGAATGACATAACCTTCATATTTACAGAATTTTATAGGTATCCCCCTAATGAATTTATTACTTTGGTTTCAACTTAAAATTTCATACTTTTAGCTTCAGATAAAGCTCCACTATTGATGTTGGCTGAGATACCCTGCTTCGCTACTGTAAACACATCCTTTACAAAATATCAAAAGTACTATAGCATCTAATTCATCCATAACTATAAATAAATCCCCTCAATAATCACAACACCTTTATGATTGGTCACCTCTACTGAGAGAGAATCACTATTATCAACATTTCCCTTTAATACCAATTGTTTGGTCCACTAGGCTTGATAACCTGAGAGGGGTGTTGAATCAATGCATGGATGATAAATACAACTACCCCTTTTGATCGTGTTTATTTGTTAGAAAAATTCTATTCCACATCCTTCCCATTTAAGAGTATGAACAAACATTAACTCATGAACATGACACAAAAATTTTACGGGGTTAGCTCTCACTGGGTTACATCCATGGAGAATACCCGAGCGATGTGCCAATGTACTAAATCAACTATAATCGCAAAACAGTTTACAAGTTCAAAGTAGACTCACATTGCCTCCTAGTTTACAACAAATCGCATCTTTAAATATCAATACTCTATCATCTAATGTGTGCTTGCTACTTACTTAGAAGATCTACTCACAGTTTGAAGACATGTAGTTCCTTTCAAATATCTAACGAATGAATCCTTCACTGTATACAGATGCTCTATTAATGTCCAATTTTCATTCATAGATACATACCATTTTTGTACTGAACACTGGGATATAACCATGGAAATACTTATTCAAATCTCACTGCTTTGCAAAGCTCCCAATTTTGTAAATCTCAAACAATCCCTCAAAACATTTCTGCTTCTTTATAAAAACCCCAACATTGTATAGATCATTACATCATAGATCTCACTGCTTCACATATATCACAACTTTTTAGATATCATTACCTCTTAGAGATATGTCCATTGAAGAGATCAAGTTGTCACATAGACACATCCTTCATGCATCTCACTGAGCCAGTGCAGAAACCCCCTTCTTTGCGAAGATCTCAATATATATTGTTATTAAATTTGGTCATGAGAAGGATAGTATTCTCACAAATTTAATCCCATTATTTGAAGAGTTTCTTCATAGATCACCCCTTTCATTGTGAAATAAAAAAAAACTTGATTTTCTCTTTTATTATCATCTCGAATGAATAGGGTTGGCATATTATTTATCAGCATGGTCGAACAGAGATCTCTGCTTCTTCTGACGTGATTCATGGAATAATAAAAAAATGTATCTGGGGTGCATGTTCCCATCTCAAAGCAGCACTGATGTTTTTTCTTGTCGTGATTCTCTCCAACAAATGCTTTTTACCTCCAACAAAATTCTCCCTATCAATGTTGTTCAACTATTCAGTTCGTGAAGCTCGTCAAAATTGAAGATATCACCATCATCATTCTTCATGATTTTGAAAAATCATCTTCAGGATGAACATATTTGTGAAATTCATTCCATTTTCATATATTGATGAGATCTTCATGGAAATACACATTTCTCAATGCACACCAAACTCTAATGTTTTTACATCAAGAATTTGGAAAAAACTGGAAAACTATGCCACCTTATATCTGTTATTTTGTATTTCCTACAAATCTTCCATTCTATCTGTATGGTTCTTTATGAACATCGATTTTCCAAATCTCTAAAACTCAAAAAATTACCATGATAAAATTATCTCTCAAAAAACATAACCAACTGAAATATGAAGCTATGTTACCTTGAAATATTTTTTCAAAAAATTCCATTATTTGAATAACTTTTTTATAAATTACTCATGGTATATATAAAATCAATTTTATATGAAATTAATATTTATGAAATCTTTTTAAATGTTTAAATAATTTGAAATGAAGAGAAATTTTTTTAAATAGAAATTGTAATACCATGACTTTTTAAATTGAAATTTTAAATCATCATTGGGTTTAATTCTTATGAAATCTATTATGAGACACATGGTTAGACCCTAATTTTAGTTTAACCCACACCCTACCTTTTCCATTTGGATTTGTTATATTACATTCTTCAAGTATTGAGTAATGGGAAAGTCACAATTAGATTTTTTACTTTCTGTTTATCTTTTGAGATAGGTGTATGTCATGTGTGCGTAATTATGTTTTCTTTTCCTGTCTTTCTGGTACATAGATGATGTTCTATTTGTGGTTAAATATGATTTATGACTTATGTACAATCTCCTTTTCTACTTTTACTATTGAATAAAAAAAAATTTTATGTTTCTTCTACTGTTTATATGGAAACATCAGTCTAAGATAATTTTTATAATGTAGGGTAATAGTTGATAACACATGGGGATTGGGAATTCCATTCGTGTTATGTTAGCATCATCTCAGGTATTAGGGTACTAGGGTATCTATGTTGGTTCACAAAAATAACGAAATTGAGAAACAGAAACCTACAAACCTGTATCCAATAACCATTAAAAAATATTAATTATTGAGATGGAACTAATCCCAGCCTAACTATTTAGAAAAATATATAGAATTATAATATAATATCTGAAACGGACTATGTTGATCCCCACAATAAGATTTATCTCGTGAAAGTCAATAATGGGGCTTTAGTGTCTTTGATTTCAGATGGGATTATTGAGGCACCATTACATAATTCCAACAATTCAAAATGTTTTCCTACAACTCAATATACAAGTGTATAAATGAGAACACAAGTTGAATATCAATAAATATTTACATTAAAAAATTCAAATATGTATTTCTTAAATACCACAATCCATGAACAATATAAGAATATAACTAATTCTCATTGAGAATCCATTTTTCTCCCAAAATGAACCCAATATCTATAAAACAATATACATGAGGTGGTTTGTAACATACTACATCTAACTCTATTAACAAACACAGGTTAGTTCATCTTGGGTGAACTCTTTTCAAAGACACTACACACCTAATACTGATAAATCATCAGTTCAATAAATTATGATTATGTCACACATAGAGTAATCCTAAGATCACCCCGAAAAGCTATTGGAAATATCAAACTATCATAGAGTGAAATACCTTGGTTACATCATAAATATAGCCAAAATTATTTTCTATGTCCTATCATAAAAACATATGCACTATTGATCTTAATATATCAATATTACTTTTATGAAAAAAATATATTTAATACGTAATATGTCTTAAATTAATACTTAATGTTACATATTATAAATTCCTAGAAGATATTAAGGCCTATTTTCCTTAGTAAATATGGTTCATAACTCATTCATATTATAAATTGGTATGAAAACAATATTTTATAAATCCAAAATAAGAATTTATATTCTATAGATATTCTAATATTCCCTATGATATCCTGGGAATGTTCAAAGAAATGGGTGAGATAAATATCCTAAAAATGGAATAATTAAAACATAACATGATTAATGTAATACATGTATATAATGATTTTTATCATGGTTACATAAAAATGGTTAAAATCATATTCATGATCATCAAAGCATGAATCAAATTGATTACATAAACGTAAAAAATGAATGTAGAATCAACATAAAACATGACATCATATGAATAAGTAAATTAGAACAAATAATAAATCATAACACTAATTTTCTATGATAGCCTCACATGAAATATACATGGAATCCCAGGAGATTAAAATAGTATCCAATAGATTGGTATGACATATAATTACATGCAAAACCATGACATTTATATTATTTTACATGCATTGTGTTTCAAAAATATCATTATACCTAAGATCATATTTAATAAAATATAGTAACAAAATTAATGTTTTTAGTATAGGTACATGTAATTCCCCATTAAATAATCTATATGTATAGGCATATTAATACCATTGGGTGTAATAGAGAAATGTGTTTCACTACAAAAATTTTACCCATGGAAACTCATAGTGTAATTTGGATGCATAATGTGTGTTCATAAACATTTATGGAAGAGTTTATAGAAATTTAATGGTGCAATCTATGTTCATGGTAATTAAAAATAAATTAATGGTATGTGTAATAACACTAAAGAATATAGAAAATTGTTAATCAAAAAGGATCAGTTCGATGAAATTTATGGAAATAATGAAAATGATAGAGAGTCCATAAACAAGAGATTGTGAATCTAAAAGAATGGGAGGATATTATCATAAGATTAAGAACAAATTCTGATGTCTTATAAAAGGAAAATTTAATGTGAAAGAGTTATCAATGGGGTTTGGGGGAATAAGAGTGGGTTGCTGATTTATTATTTATGGAAAATATGGGGAATTATTTATTAATTTATAACATTGGGTATGGTCTCAATATGTTAATATAATCAAAAAAATGTATCCATTTGTTTATCTATGGTTTAATACAATGGTTAGTGGTATTAAATATTTAATAAGTCCATGAATAAAACTCATTAAAATACTAACACTATTTATGTGAATTTGAGTCATCATTATAAAAAAATTGTTTTAAAACATTGAAATATAACATGGATTTTGTATAATACACTAGGGATTATATATTTTTTTAAATAACATTATAGAAACATTATTTAAAAAAATGACAATATTTTCTCAGGTATTTCGATTAATATATTAATTAAATCAATTTGAGGTATTTTTTATAATACATATTGTATATTTATACCACATTAAATTGTTACCCAAAAAATAAATTGATTATGAAAATTATGAAAAATACACCCCTAGATAATTTTTATATTTTTATATATAAAATCATATTTAATTTTTTAAAATAATTGTCAATGTATGATAATGAAATATTTTAATTCAAAATTAAAAATTTTGGTAATCTGTTTTTGAGAATGAAATCATTAAAACCCTTACAAGCATTGTATCGGTCATTACTTAACAAAATTATCATAAGAATAAAAATATTTTTTATGATAATATTTTTTAGTGATAAATTTTATTCTAATAGTCTTTAATTTTTTATATAATTTATTTTTTAAAAAAAATATTTTCTTCATGATTTATTTTTTATTATCAATATGTAATTTTCAGGCTATATAAAATTTTAATACTGAATATAGGTATATATATATATTAAATATATTATTAAAAATTAAAATATAAAACATAATAATAATAAGGTCTAGATATATGAACCCTTATTACAATTGTTTTTTCTCAATGGGTATGTTTTCTAACAGCGGAATCTTCTTAATGTGGTTGGGAAATCATGGTTTTGATCTTGATATTTTGACACTACAAAATCTTCAATAAACTATTTCTTTTTTCATCAATAGGTGAGGTGTTCTGTTGTATTGTTCAATGGAAAAGTGGATGAATTATGCCTCCCACATAAGCGTTGATAAATTTTTTTATATGGTATATTCCTTGTATAAGAGTGATTTGTTAATTTTTTTTATGAAAATTAGACTTTATCATTAGCCTTAATACAAAGTAATCATATTACTCATTGTATAATGGAAATATTATCAAATTTTTATATTCCATATGGTCATTTATAGTTTATTTTATATATTACATAATTATTAAAAAACCAACCAATGTACTTCATATATTTTCTATAACTTCAAATAATTTACTAAATCAATGTGGATTATCGGTTATAAAATTTCATGTTCAATCATTCATACCCTATATAGATATAATTCCCTTGAAATTTCATGTTTCATTCTAAAATATATTATGGTACTTCTATTTCATCACCACTAAAAATAATCAAGATCCTTAATCAGACATTTGGTTTCACCTCAAAAAAATATATCAAGTGATTTTTCATTATTGGTAGAGTATTTTCAATACGATCAATGATCTTCATTGGATACTCATAAGAAAAAAAATTATAAAAGGGAACCAGTTTCCGATTATTCTCATATAAGTGTTATGTAATGCACATACTCAATAGGGTTAAATAAAACTCATCATGACATTAATATATGTTACTTGGTAATGTATGTTGATAATTAAATGATTTGATGAAATCATAGATCTGAAGGGGATGATTTATATTTCGCCTTGATTCCATTTCTTCCAAATCCTCATAATATTCTTCCAAAATGATATATAAAAGGTCAACATATCTCTAACAACCAACTCTAGGTCTCATCAATTATTGTTTACATTTCACCCATATTAACTTCTTTAAAATTTATTTTGACATGGAATTGTTCTAACCTTCTATATAATATCATGGATTACATCAAGTACCATAATATTATACTCATGAACATTATAATAGGAATTTGTATTCATATATAACTTCCCATATGAAGCCTCATAAAGAGAAATTTGAATTATAAAATAGGATTTTTTTATGATTACTACACTAGGGGGACATGATGATCATAATATCCTTGTAATTACATTGAACATGTTTAGAACATATAATCTAAGAGATGGAATGGTTCTATCGTATTGACTAACATTCCAAATGAAATTACTATTACTAAAACTCAACTCTATATCCAATGTAAATGTAATGCTTCTCCAAATCCTTTTGGTAATCCTTATATCATAATTAGATAAATTAGATTTCAGAACTACATATAGTCTTACAACATTATTTAAATTATAGTGAGTTTGTGTATGGAGAAATATTCCTTGATTGTATTGAAATTTTCTGAATATTAGTGTTTAATATAAAACCCACAATGTATATTAATTTTCTCAACGATTTATAGGGGCTTACTGCAATGAAAAACATTATTAGGTATTCCCATTTCCACATTATTATAGGTAATGGTTTCATCATAACCATGGAATTATATCAATCATCATTTAATTTCAGGACATCAAATCACAAAAATAAATATTCATCAATCTCCATACTCGGGTTATGATATAAAATTATTCTCATTATAACTATACACATCTTAGTGCTTCATGTATGAATAGATATGGATGAGAAATTATCATAATAAAAAACATTCTCTTCTATTCTTGTGTTTGCAGAAAATATTTCTACATTTCAAAGATAATTACTCCATTTTATGAAAATTGAGAAAATATAATATTCACATCCTTTTTCAACAACAACACATCAACCAATCAAGACACCTTGATCCTCTCTATACTGAATGAATGAATTCTTTCTTTTGTATGGTAGGGTGCAAGTCTTTTTATTATACTATTTTCAATTATTTTTATTTGAATGTAAATTATATATATATAAATTCTCAACATGTATGGGGATGTTGGATCCTTTCTACTTGAAGCATATTCTATATTTTACTCTTCCCATGGTAGAATTGGATTGAATATTCATAATCTATGATTATCCCTTATAATCTTCATTGCATTGTATTTAACATCAATTTTGTGAGAATATACCTGAGGATTTTATGAACCATAAATTTATCACTCTTATCTATGAATAGATAATGTCAATAAATAATAAATGTTATGATCACTGTAGATTATTCTAGATGTTGAAATGTATAGTCGGACTCATGGATCTATAATTAGTAGGAGGAATATGAAATCACTTTTCATCTTCATGAGTAAAAAATCCAAGAACATTTTGGATGCATCACTATAGGTGAAAAACAATTCCATACTAGTTTGTAATGGGTGTTTATATTCATTTATCATTATCTTTATTAACTCTTTAATACACTCCACACACATAGTAGTTTGAAAACCATCATGCCATTATGAGATACATCCACTACTAATCTTAAAAATCAGTAATTATTTCTCGAAAATTGGTGATATTACAATCCTAGTCATGGAAAGATATGAATCCTAATCCTAAACGTTGATATGGTACCTCCATAAATATCTAATATTTTTGATAGATCCATACTATTAATGTTTATCCTAAAAACATACCACATGAATTCAATTTTATCCATTAAATTCTGCTTTTTTTAATTCACGTATAAATTTTAATTTTATAAAGTCTTGAATACATCATTAAAGTCATCCTCATGTCCATCATTACATTTTACGTTGACAATAATATCATATATAATGAATAGAGTATATTTATTGTGGAATTATCTACAGACTCTATTAATTATATCGATAAATATTATTCTTGATGTAGTGAATCCAAATGTAATAACTATGAACTAAATGTTCTCAAAACATATATAAATATCATCTGTTACAATATCCCTTTCATCAAATTCAATAGATAATATCTTGATCAAATATAATTCTTAATTTTATTATCATCGTTAGCGAAGTATTTGGATTTGACTAACAGATATAACATGTCATCAATCCATATAAGATGATTGATTTCATTTATTATGGTCTTGAGGAACTCACAGTAATAAACATTAAGGTAAATTAAACAAACCATAATCTTGATTATGAAGACTGATATAACCCATTGTGTATAAATTAGTAAGATAAACCCATTATCTTATTAATATAGTGGTTCCTCGTTAATATATCCATTTTCAATAGTGGAAATTATATTTGGAGTATTCAGTATTGAAAATACCTTAGGAATAGGATCGATTGAGAATTAAATCCCTTGGGATAAAATAATTACAAGAAATTCTACAGGATTCATAGATTTATATTCCCTTAAAATGGGCATGTCTAGAAATATGATATTTCACATATTCAAAGTAATTAGGGCCCGATACTATTTATAATTTGGATAGAAAATACATTATTTACATGATGATTCCAAAATTTATTTATTTTACACGATTAACATGTTTGGAATATGGTGGTGATTTGAAATATTGTGTGTTATTTCATTCTCTTTGAACATTACATTCACCCAATAAAAATAATATCCAATACATAACAATAATTTCATCTAAAACCTCTAATGAAAATATCACAAGTATTTCATGGAAATTTGAGATGAAAAGATTACGTGGGGAGATTTTATAAATTAGTTATACAGAACTATTATCATTTTTTATTTTTACAGATATATTAACTTCCATGTTTTGTTGTGGTGTTTTAACTTTTCTATTAAAAATGTATTATATTATTGAATGATTATACACTACATAAAATAATAATCCTACTCAACTTAATAAAATTACAAGAATATTACAAAAATTATCATTTATATGATTCTCCCCAACTGTTCTGATAGATTAAATTATCCATTGATCCCATGGCCATATAGGGTTTTTCCTTAGTTATCATCGATAACCCCTAGATTAGTTTAGTAATTTTCAGAGTATACATATTACTTATTGTTTAGTAAATGCACTAAATGATGATTTTTATCTTGAAAATTACATTATTAGGTCATATTAGCTGCTATATACCATTTTTATTCTTTAGAAATGTTACTATCCTTAATAACATATATAATTTCCCTTCCCCTTTAATAGAACATATTGGATTCTTCGTCCCCACATTTTCGTGATTGGGGTATTTGATTTTGTTTCCCCCATTCTATTTATCCAATAGACAAATACCGTTAAAATAAATTTTCATCTTTCTATGTTCTGGACCATTAGAAATGTGAGAATCCTAATCTCAGTTTCAACATTGATGAATCATTAGAAAATTTATTCATAGAAGATAATATATTTTTACACCAATGATTCTCAAGAACTAATAATTAGAACCAAAATGAAAAGCATCAGTTTATTTTTATGGGAAATGTCAACGACGGATGTGTATCATTCATGTGTTGTGAAATTTTCAATATACCACAAGACATATTCTTCGTCATTCTTATTTAGTTCAATGAAACATATCCCCATTTTATTTCGTTGAGTGTGTTGGGAATATTAATCAAAAATAATTTTCTAGAATTCATTCCACTTGAGTAGATCTTTAAATTTACTTGTATTTTTATTTTTGATAAAATTCCATTGTTGATCAGTTTATTCTTCGTTGTGATAAACAATCAATACAAAATTTTCTTATTAGGGGAATTGAATAAAAATATGATTTTTAATTGAGTTAATTCATTATTCAAGTATTATTGTTTTATAATATCCAACTAATATTATAGTCCATTATCATAAAAATATCTCAATTGTAACATTCTATTCATTTTCATGTTGTAGGGTTTCTCTATGATTCATGTTTTTTATGAAACAAATAAATTTAAAATAGATTTTCATAAATTCCACAATACCTACTCCCATTATCCTTATAAATTCAATTCTATATTTAATATATTTATCGTCATAATAGTTGTCGACCTGGTTATTGTAATTCATAACCATTGACTAAATCAAATGGAAAAGTAGGGATTCAAATTCCAAAACTACTAATCAAAAAATTGGGAAACTATTTATATTTTTTGAATAAATCATAATTGACATTAACAATTTAACATATGAATTTTAGGTTTAAATTATATTATCCATAGTCAATGTAGTAAAATTAATATGTAGTATAATTTTTGTTCCGTGGAAAATGGGTCGTAAATAGATTTAATTTTTTTAAAGAATTTCCCCATGGGGTGTCAAAAAAGGAGCCCAGAATATTAATATTTCATAAACTGTTTGATGAATGATTCAAATCCCAATGAGCCCCTTTCGGTGTTTTACTTCTAGGTGAAACTATGAAAGTTCTCCATCTGTTTTTAGATTCTGTATTTGGATTTTATTACATGTAAATAGTTTTCCCTATAATTTACCTTTATAAAAGGATATGTTACAATATGTAATATTATAAATAGGAAATTGACACAATTTTCTAATACTACAAACCAAAATATTTATAAATTCATTTCATACCACATGTTGAAACAAATATCTTTAATTTGATTTAATTCAAGATTTATAAAATAAAGATTCTAATAATGAAATACTAGAAGATTGTGAGTGTAATATTAATTTAGAAATTAGTGACATAGAACTTTGTCATGATACACATGAAGAAAAATTATTTAAAATGTAATAAAAACATCATTATATTCCATTGATCATCTAATAATGCCCAATATACCTTCGGTACATCATAAGAGAAGGGTTATCTATAAATCCTAGTAATTCAATAAAAAAGGAATAAAATTAAGACTTTAATACATCTTAATAAAGATTCTTAACAATGTTTTATAAAAGTGGAGATAATCATAAATCTAATCATAAAAAATTTATTTAACATGATAACATCAATTATTCACACAAATGTGGTATCAACATTAAACATCATGTAATATGATTATGTAATGCATAAACACCAAGAAATCATATCATAATTTTTATTACATAACCTACCATGAATTATACATGGATTCCTAGGAAGTAAAAACATTTCCCATTTCATTGGTGAGATATATAATTTTAGACCCACAAATCAAATTTATATTTTTTACATTATTATGTGTTATACATAGATCATTCAACATAATAACATATATCATAAAAATTAATAACATGACTATATAGTAATGGTTATAGACATGGAATCCAAAAATAAATGAATTATATGTAACTCCATGTGATTAACAATGTGTTGATATAGGGAAGGGTAGTCAATAAAAAAATATTGCAAATAGAAAATTGAATTAACAATTTAGTAGCATAATGGAAGCCCATAATGGTTTATAGATGTGTTGAATGAGAGAAAAGTATGGATATGATTACATGACCATAATAAATAAAATATTGTATATTGTAAAACCATCCCATGGAATATTTCATTAGAAAATTTCCAAGTTAATAGAATGATCATTGAAATAAAAGTAATAATAAACGATCACTTAACTTGATGGAGAACTTCTAAATGATCGGGAGAAAATTCTTAGGAGACCAGGAACACCCATGTATGGTTTAGAGTTTTGGAGGTCTTTATTTTTTTATAAAAGGGGTTATTAGTGAATATGAGATATAGGATGGATGGGAATTTATATAAATAGAGTAAAATTTAATAATTTATGACTAAACATTGGTTATGTATTATATGAGAAAAAAATCAAAACCACAAACATTACAATGTTTTAAACACATGGTTTCTACAATAAGGGGGTCATTTTAAATATATCATATGTAAAATAAATGAACATTTTTGAATAAAATTAATGGATACATTAATGAGATTCATATTTATAATTATTTTATTTTTATACCTCAAAATATAATATAGCATTTTTAGGAATCAATAATGGTTTATAGAACTGATAATATAAAATAAAAATGGATTTTTTTTGAAATAGAAACATATTTTTATCATAGATTCAATTTATAATATTTTTAAATCACATTAGGTAATTTATGATGTTATAATACATATTATATATTTATACCATATATATTATTAACTAAAAAAATCAAAAATCTCAATAAATTATGGAAAATTACTCATTATGTTATATCAGCTTGTATATTTATATAAAAACTCTTATTTTATAAAAAAAATTACCCACATATGAAAATTTATGAATTTAAAACAAATTATCATTATTTAAAAAATACATTTTTAGTATAATAATATTTTTAATAAACTTATAATGATTTCATTGGAATGAAATAAATAATAATATCATTTATATTTAAATATAATTTAATAAAAAATTTATATTAAAAGAAATTATATTTTATAACTCTTGAATTTATCAAAACATGAGTTTTAGTTTAAACAGTTTTTCCCTATAAATATATATTTTTTACATTTAAAAAATTAATATTCATCAACTCATATGATATTTTAATAATGAAAATGGTAAATAATATCATAAATAAATTTAAATGGAAATTATAAAAATTCATTTTAATAGGGTCTATATAGATTACACATTATTGAATAGTGTAACAACTAATGATAATGTGTGGGATGGTGATACATTCATGGGTTGGTTTTGCAAACATGGTATGGGTCTTGATCTAAATAAACATGATGTTATCCTGAAAATAGTTGTTCTCAAGATTCAGTTATTGAATCTATATATGGGATTGGTAATGGGAAAATACCCATGATTTCATCTCACTCATAATCTATGATACTTGGGATTTATTATGTATAATCATATTATAGGGGACAATTATCTGAACTCGTCCCCCGGGGCCCGTGCCATGACTATCCCAAACATTCCTTCCATAGGCCAAGGGCTAGTGACTAGCACCAATGGCGTAAATCCCTAAAACTGGGAAGGTATTACCATTATAACATGAAAACGCACACAACAGAGTACAAGATGGAAGCAAAACACTTAGCCAAACTGTATAACAAAGTGTACTGAAATTAAAATAGGGGCTAAAAATACTCGACCAACAATAAACACCACTACAAAAACTAGCAATAGATGCACTTCACTTCTATCAGCACTAAAAAGTGCTGATATAGGGTTCCTTTATCAGCGCTAAAAAAACGCTGATAAAGGGTCACTTTTATCAGCGCTAAAAAAGCTCTGACAAAGGGAGGATTTATCAGCGCTTTTCCTAAGTGCTGATAAATGTTGATTTTCAATAAAAAATATTTTTTCCTGAAAAATAATATTTTGTCATATAAGTATGTTTATATTGATATAAATATAGTGTATATTTTTTAAATATGTCATTGATACCTATAAATAGACTGTTAAATTTAATATATAATAAATTCAGTGAAAATGGCTTCAAAATATTTTAAAAAAATATTATTAACTAATATTTTTCTAATTATTATCTAATAAAAATAATTTAATAACAATTTGGGGACAAAAAATTTCAAAACAATTAATAAAAGATCTAAAATATGTTTAAAATGTAACTCAAACTTCAAACGGCCATAACATTTGATCCGGGTGTCATTTTGAGCTCTACTGCATATAAAATCGAAGCATGCGACGAGCTCTATGCACTGGTAATCGATACTAAGCCTATTTTACTCTTTTCAAGCCCAAAATAGTCCATAAGTCTTCCAAAAATGAGTTTTTAGTCGGGATACTAAGATATTTTAACATTCAAACAAGTATAACATCTGATCCGGATGTCCCTTAGGCCTCTACCACTTATAATATTGAATATTGTTTCATTTTATTCTATTTGACTAGTTGTGGCATTGAAATAGAATTCCAGATTATATGTTACGGTCATTTTCACATTTTATGGCTTTTCAAATACATATATATATGTATTTATTCATAAATATATAAGTGTTTATGTGTGTGTGGGTGTCTATGTGTGTGTATGTGGGTTGTATATATGTATATATGTATATATTTATTTATATAATCTCTTATAAACACACATTAAAAACATATTTTTCATAAATTTATTTAAAACTAATCTTTATAAGTACATACTTTGGATTTTCAAATACACATATTTATGTATTTATTCGTAAATATATATGTGTTTGTGTGTTTCTGTCCCTATGTGTGTGACATTGTGTTGTATATATCTATGTATGTATGTATGTATGTATTTATTTATTTATAAACACACATAAAAAACATATTTTTTCATAAATGTATTTGAAACTAATTTTGTAAGTATATATTAATATACAAATAAAGATACGTATAAAAAATTAAAACTAAATATATATATATATATATTAATATATTAATATACGAATTAATATATATATATACTAATATATGAATAAATATATTTATATTAATATGAATGTATATCAATATATGAATAATATAACTATATATATAGGTATATCATTAAATAGGGAATAAAACGAAATGGCATAGTGGTAAAGGTGCAGCCGTGAAAGGTGGGAGGTCCCGGGTTCGAGTTTGGGTTGAAGTGAAGGGGGTGCTTGCGTATGAGGACGTTTGAGAAGGGAAGTGTGCAGGATACCTCATTGTTTTGATAAACGGGGTGTGAAGCACTGGTAAAATCTCTCACCTGTATTTTCCATAAATTGTTTTTAATTTTTTTGACCTTTATCAACGCTTTTTTATACCGCGGATAAAGGCCCCTTTTATCAGTGACAAAAAAAACGCTGATAAAGTGGTCTTTTTTCAGTGATTTTTTAGCACTGATAAAAGCGGCCTTTATCAGCGCTTTTTAGAGCGTTGATAAAAGGGACCCACATATATTAGCGCTGAGCTTTACAACACTTTTTGGCTCTATTAAAGACCTTTTTAGCGCTGATATATGTCATTTTTGTAGTACTGAAAGTACAAGGAAATAGAATATATTACTGAAGAAATGAAATGTTATTGATGGGTTTCCCTTCATGGTTCCTACCTGAGGGGTAGGTACAAATCACCTCCTCAGCACTCTAGGTCCATCTGTCTCCTCTGTGTATCGCCACGCCGTATGGTCCACCTCCGGGTACCATCCGGTCCGGGTGCTCTCAGCCTCAGTCAGCATTGTCCGTCATCTGCATCAAACTCAAAGAGGTGCAGGCATAAACCATGCAGGGGTGAGTATAACAATACACAATAGGGATCTCAAGACCCTCAAGGTCTCAAAAAATTCAACGAGGATAAATCAAAATGTATTAATTCAACAGATACCCCCACATAGGTATATGCCCATACATATACATAATTGATCATGTAATCCATCTCAATAAATAGGAAAATGAAAAAGTTACTAACTCATCTCTTATAGGTATACCACTTTTTTGAGAGTTAGAGATGATTAGATGTTTCCACTATATCATCTATTCTTTCGAACCCACACTTGATCCTTGTACAGTAATCAGAGCTGTCAAACCCACATGTGATCCAGGAACAATGATCAGAACTGTCGAACTGACGCATTATCCAGGAACAATAGTCGGAGCTGTCAAACCCACATATGATCCAAGAACAGCGGTCAGAACTGTCGAAACCACGTAGGATCCATGAACTGTAGTTAGAGCTACCGATCCCCCACAAGATTGAGGAACAACAGTTAGAACTATCAAACCCACACAGGATCCAGGAACAGTAGTCAGAGGTATCAAACACACACAATATTGATGAACAGCGGGTAGAGCTGTCGAACCAACATAGGATCCGTGAACAGTAGTGAGAACTGTCGAACACACATAGGATCTAGTAATAGAGTTCAGAACTATCGAACCCACAGAGGATCCAGGAACAGTTGTTAGAGCTTTTGAACCAACACCGGATCCAAAAACAACAGTTAGAACTATCGATCCCACATAGGATCCAGGAATAGTAGTCAGATCTGTTGAACCCACGTAGGATTGAAAAACTGTAGTCAGAGAGCAGCCAGCCATAGGGTTTCCGCACAAAGCACGATTGATTATGGGAGGGTCCACATCTCAAGCCAAGAGTCAATACATCAACATCCATGAAGTCTAAAGGAGGGTTATTTCAATCATTATTCCACTTAATAGAGGTAAAAACAAAACAATTTGTGTCCAAGACACATAGGATGAGATGACCAATACATTTTCCAAAAAATTACACCGCGCGTTGGAATAAGGAACATGTCATGTAGTTAGACCTTGGGTACTACTAGTGTGCAATGGCCCATGTCAAAATTCTGGTAGTGTAGAAAATTAAGTACAAGGAGTGTGGTATGGTTACACTCCATGTCCACGTAACTGGGGTCAACTCTGTGTATGTTGGCCATGTGACCGTACATGGACTCAACCCGTGTTTTCCAACCCGTGTAACTGGTATATGGGTTAGCCCGCGTCACTAGCCCTTCTTGGTCGTGTGGTGGAGTACATGCCAATTTACATTATCCAAGGCCAGTGTATCCCAGAAATACACAAGGAGTCACACGAATCTGTATTTTCCAAGCTGTGTGAGGAGTACACACTGTGTTTCTAGTCCATGTAATTCTTCCTGTGTCCTTGTATTTCTCTGAATACGTGCTGAGTCTCACGTAGCCACCTCTACCAAGTTGTGTGAAGAGTACACACCATGTGACAGGGGTCACATTCCATGTGATTCACGTCGGACGCCCATATACCTAACCGATGTATGCCCATACTACACGGAGTGTTCTATGGAAGTACACGCCGTCTATTCTGGAATTCTCTAGAAATGACGCTTTGGGCCAGCCCGCCTCCTGTGATGCCCATTCATCGTTTGGATGGTCCGATTGCCCGAAACTGTATACTCTTGGTCACCCTGATGTTCTAAAATCATTACTGGTATTTTTGGGCAATTGATTGACTCCAAAACCACGTTATGATTCACCCGCTCGACGAACGGTCAATGAACGGTCTTCCTGATATAGTCTAATATGTTTCCCACTATCATCGACGCACCTCCTCTAGGTCGTCGGGATGTTAGGGATTTAATTTTGAATCACTACATCGCACAATGAACCTGCAATGTTCCACAGTTCTTCACCCATGTAGAATGTGAAGAACACATCACAATAAATATTGTGGAGGAATCAGTATGTGTTAGTTTAGCGCAGTCCCTCTGCATTAGTTTGATAGCAAGTGGTTCTAGAGGAATAAACACAACTAATGGGGAACAAGAATAACGTTGATAAAAACAAACGCACCCCTACCTTTGTTCGTTGACCGTCGACATTGGCGCGAGAAGTCAGACGTCGATTTTTTGTAGGCTAACATGTCCTATGACGAAGGTGGTTCATAAGAATGAAGTCGAAGACAATAATCACCAGCATTATTAGTTATTCATTATTCATTATTTGTTCTTGTTCTTCATTGGGAGATGAGGTTCTTCTTTGGAGAACTCTATTTCTCCCAAGATCTCCTATCCCAGTAATCTACCATAAACAAAAAGTGATATGATTTTCAAAATATAATTGTTGGGACAATATTCAAATTGGGGAAATAAATTACGTAGGTTTTCATATTAAGGGTGGTGCATTGGAATCATTAAAGTTATAGGAGGATAATAGGCTCTCCCTCATTAATGTGGGAGGTTGAGAGGTTTTCCTCTCCTCCAATTAATAGGGGTCGGCTGGTCCCCACCCCTATTATTCCAAATGGGAGTTTATGTTGTCTCAGGTGGTCCCCACCATATTGACCTCACATGGTAGGCTGAGGCATGGTGGTCCCCACTACTATAAACTCTTATGAATGGTTATGGCCTAGAGTTCCCCACTTCCAACATCCACATAGAGGTTATAGTTCTAGTGGGTCCTACCTCCAAAAACCCACATGTTTCTTTCTAAAATAAAAATAATGTGTCACACACATTTTTTTTATTTTAATATTTTGCGTAAAACCCAAAAACTATCTTTTATTCTTGTCCTACGATCGAAGAGGTGAAAGTCTTCATAAGCGAATAACGACACTGTGAGTTCAACGGTGCCCAAATATTTCAATTTCGAGCGTCGTTTCAAAATTTATAAAAACCCACTCGTATGTTTACTAAACGTACCTGAAAAAAACTTCAGAAATTGATTTCAGGCACACCAGGACTTGGAATTACGCGCCGCTAAGTTTCACGGATGAATAAAATTTCCAAGTATTTAAGTAAAAAATTTCCATGGAAATTCGGAGTCTTTATATTCTTCCCAATTCATGGATCTACGTCCCCATAAGCCACACCTCATAAATATGAGAACATATGTGGGTACTAAGCACGCATCTGAGCCTCCCGCTCCCATGTTCTCTTCTAAAGGTTCCAATGCGGCCAGAGAACACGCACCAGAGGTATCGACCATCCACATAGGACCCGATCCTGTCGATCCACAATTTCTAATGGATCCCTTGTAAAAGTCGCCTCATCGTCGATGTCCATCTCTCTATGGTTGATGATGTGATAAAGGTCATGCACGTATCTCCCTAGTTGAGATACGTGGAAGACGTAATGCACCCGGGGAAACTGAGGTGGAAGAGCTAAGCTGTAGGCCACCTCGCCTACTTTGATGAGTACCTGGAATAGTCTGATGAATCTCAGAGATAACTTACCGCCTTTTCTACATCTCTGTAGACCATGTTGAGGTGAAGCTCGTCGAAAGACATTGTTGCCATCCTCGATCTCCAGAGGCCTCCATCTCTTTTCCTCATTGGACTTATGTCTACATTGTGCAGTCTTCATATGCTCCTGGATGATCTACACCATCTCCGTGGTAGCCTGTACCATCTCTGGTCCAAATAGTGCTGACTCCCCAGGATCAGTTCAGCATAAGGGGGATCTGGAAGGTCACCCATATAACGTCCCAAAAGGTTCCATCCCATTTATAGATTGATAGTTGTTGTTTTATGAAAACACCACCAAAGGTAAGTGATGCTTCCAGCTGCGACCGAAGTCTATGACACAAGCACGCAACATTTCCCCGATGGTTTGAGTGGTCCACTTAGTCTGGCCATCCGTCTTAGGATGGAAGGTGGTGCTCAGACAAAGCTACGTCTTGAAAGCCTCCTCCAACCCCTACCATAGATGGGAAGTAAATTGTGCATCACAATCGGATAATATATCAGAAGGTAATACATTAATCCACACAATATACTTCATGTAGAGGCATCCAAATCACTCTACCGAACCCTGCTCTCTGATCAGTAGGAAGTGGGCTGACATTGGTGAGTCGGTCGACGATCATCCAAATCGAGTCATGACCCATGGATGTTCATGGAAGTCCTGTCACAATGTCCATGGATATCCCATACCACTTCCAATCTGGTACCTCTAATGGATGAACCATGCTTGTAGGTACCTGATTCTCCACTTTCACTTGCTGACATGTGAGGCACCAAGATGAAAACTTTGCAACTACCTTCTTCATCCATAGACACCAGTACTATCGCCAATGATCCTAGTACATCTTCTCCACTCATGGATGTACCGATATAGGGGATGTGTGGAACACTCCCAACACATCCACCTATAGTGACACCGACACCATAGTACGTCTTCAAAAAATGGATGATGTGCTCCCCAACAACAATAAATCTATCAGGTGCTTGTGTTGTGGATATCTGGGCACGTTATGTCTCGTAGTCAGTGTCCCCACAATGTGCCACCCCAACTCACTAATGGAGTTGGGGTGTGACTGTGAGAGACTGTAGGAATTCTTCTCTATCTCTATCCACTATGGATATCTGAAAAGTGGCTAACTGCTCTGTCTCTTCAAGTAAAAGATATATACCAGACCTTTTACTGAGTTCTTCTGCAATAATGTTCCCCTTCCTAGAAGTATATACTCTCTCGAAGTCGTAGTCCTGGAGGAACTCAAGCCATCGCTATTGTCTCAGGTTCAGGTACTTCTGAGGGAAAATATATCTAAGACTCGGGTTGTCATAGTACACAATAAAATGCTTTCCCATCAGATAGTGTCACCACATTTTCATGGTGAACACCAATGCGGCTAACTCTAGGTCACGGGTAGTGTAGTTTTCCCGTGTTGTCTCAACTTTGGAGAACCATATGTGATCACTGCTTGCTCCTACATCAGGGCACACCCAAGTCCAGTCCCTGATGCGATGCAGTAGACAACGTACCCTACACCTTACTCCGGATGCCTCAAGGTGGGGGCACTATTCATCCTCTACCTCATCTCTTGAAAGCTATGATGGAATCTATCCGACCACACGAAGTGTTGCCCCTTCTTCATCAATGCTGATAGTGGTGATGCTACTCTGGAGGAGTCATGAAAGAATCTTTATTAGTAACCAGACAATCCTAGGAATCATTGTACCTCGTTCAAACCATTGGGTGGATCCCATGAAATTGTCGCCTAAATCATGGCTGGATCTAGTGCAACACCAGCCTCTAAGATGACATGTCCCAAAATGTGAACCTTTTAGAACCAGAACCGGTACATCGAGATCAAACCATAATGATGGTGCTCTCAGAGTGTGTCCACTACTACCTAGAAATGATTAGCATGCACCTCCGTAGTAGTCGAGTAGATCATAATGTCGTCGATCAAGAATATGACAAAGAAATCGAGTTATTGCAGGAAAATCATGTTTATGAGTCCCATGAACACTGCTGGAGCGTTGGTTATGCTGATAGGAAACACCAGGAACTCGTAGTGGATGTACCAACATATTATGGTCCTCTTCTACACATCCTCATTTCGAACTCTATGCAGGTGATATCCCGATCTGAAGTCTATCTTCGAGAACCACCGTGCTCCCATCAATTGATCAAGGAGGTCATCAATCCTCGACAATTGGTACTTTTTCATCACGGTCAACTATTTTTGGTGACAATAGTTGGCTCAAAACCTCAATCTCCCATCCACTTTCTTGGTGAACAGATTCAGGGCAGCCTAGGGTGAAAAACTAGTCCCAATGAATCCCTTCACCAACAAGTCCTATAGTTGTACCCAATGTTCGCGATGCTCCAAAAGAGACATATGATATGATGGTGTAGATATCAATACCGTCCTGGGGTACATTTCAATGTTGATTTCCTCCTCTCTGTGAGGAGATAGACCTGGTACATAATCAGGGAAAACAACCACGTACTGCTCCACCACTATAGGATAAGTTGGGATCTCCACAATAATTTCTCCAAGGGTAAGGCAGGCCAACTAAGGAGTGATCGACTATACTCTCCTCTGGACAAGTCCATCATGCACTGCAAAGTCACTCTGATCACTGGTGATGGTGAACCTGGTCTCATCTATACAGGCACACCGCACATTTCACCTAATACAGTCGATCTGAGAATGGAATGTAAAGACCCGAAGCTTGACGTACATGGACATTACATTACTTTTGCGGAATACTAAGTACATAACAAAAACAGACACACAAGGACCATAATAGTTTAGTGTCTTAGAAACTTGGAATAAAATCTTCTAATCGTGGTGAATGATCTTCCACATCTCCCATAAAGATCATCCCCTTATTTTTCTTACCTAAAACCTTTTTTATATCTTAGGAAAAGAAAACATAAAAAGGGTGATCTCAAATGCTCAGTAAGTGTAAGCATGGAGAAAATAAAACAAATCATATTCATTTGAACATAAAAATAGCTACATAATGTTTAAACATAGAAATCTTGTGCAATGAAATAAAACATGGAAGTACGTAAGGCATAGATCAAAATAGGACATCAATCACGATAAAATAGCTTGTAAATAAATCTTTTAATTGTGGAAAAACATTAATCACATGATATGATTTCCATAGTAGCCAAGGCATTGCTTCCAAGACCATCTTAGTGGACAAAGTCTCTTTCTGAATCGAGTTCACTCCTCATTCCAGTCCTGTATTACTGAATCGGTTTAACCTGTCGTTCCAGCCATGTCTATCTCATGAGATATAAATCATTACCCAATGTATTAGAGGGAAATATAAGTCCCCCCATCTCATAATGAAATAATTCTTACTTGTTCCACAAAATAAACATACATCATTCATAATAACCAAATGAATACAATTGGTTTCATAAACATCATCCCATCATCACATAATCCATATAAAAGTAATGGATATCATTTCATAATAATAAAACTGAAACCATGTAAATCATAGAGACATTATAATTGAAACATTTACATACGAAAGAAGGTCATTTTATATGGTAAATGGTTTTGATAAAACACATGAAATTAATTCTTGAGGAAAATATACTTTCTTCTTTAAAATCATTTTCTTTTCACAAAATGTCATGCATTTTTAAAAGAAAATGATTTTGTTGAAAATAGTCATGAAATCATTTGGTGGAGCTTCCAGAAAATAAGACATTAAAAAACCGTAAAAATCCGTTCGTGCTATATAAGATAAAAAAACATTCTTCTCGTACTTTTTCCAGAAAAGTCAAAATGTACCACGTAAAAGAAAGATTCCATACATACTATGTAGTAAAAGTCAAAAAAGGGTAAAAAAGACATTAAACATACATGAATACACTTTTATAAAACATGTACATGGATGATAACAATAACCCTAGTAAATACTTATGAAGAAGAAATCTCGGATAAAAATGAGATTTGAAAAATTCTCCCTTACCTTAGGTCTGATATGCTACGTATGTATCTGAACCTCCTCTTCTTTGAATAGCCTCTTTGAGACCTCCTCTTAGGGCAATAAAATTGGTCTTTTAAGAAGACGAGAACCTCTTGGATGTTTCTATGGAAGTGGATAAGATAATTTGGCAGGGGTTGGCTGAGCTTGAATTCTCAATGTGGTGTGAGGAAGAGAGGGAGGAGGTGCCCTTTTATAAGGGAGGATAGGGGCACCTTTGGAAAAACTAAAAATATTATTTTATTATAAAGTCATATTCGGTTTTTAATAGCTCCAAATTGATTTATTTCTAAGATAATGTAGGGATGGGTTGAAATAATGTCATCCATTATAATTTATACATGTTTAGGTTTTTATTTTAAAATTATCATTTAGATTTATCCTTAAGTTAAATAATTTTACTTTTACCGTTTCTTCTTGTTTTCTTACACTATAAGGTTAATTAACATACTATAACAAGCCAAACGAACATCAAGTTTTTCATTATTAATAATAAAACCTTATCTAAGTCATTTGGCGGAACTTTATATTTTTAAGAATAAAATAACAATTAATAATATATTATTTGTTTTAAAAACTATTTTATGTCAATATTGACACTATTTAGTAATTGATTTTTGTGAAAATCATAACAGAATTATTAGTTCAAAAATTTTCATATAATCAATAATAACATGTCATATTAACCTAGAAAAATAGTGGAATTAATAACAAGTCTAAAATTACATTTATTTGGGTATTTATAACATCAATTATGTCAATATTTCATTAATAAATTAATTACTTCATCGTCTTTGTGTCATAAATAAATTAACTTATTTATGGTCTAAAAATTATAAATAAAAAACCATTATGTAGGAAATCTTTTTATTTTAAAATGAATATTTATAGTCTAATTTATTTTATATATAACCCTATATTAAAAATTATTTACTTATTAAACATTGATTTTAACTATTGTAACCCTTCTTTAAATAAATTAATAATAAATGTCCTAATCTAATCCAAGAGGACCTAAATGGTCATATTTTATTCCTAAGGTTGTTTTTAGTCGAATTATATTTATCCAATAGAATTAGGACATGTGTTAGGGTAATAATAATATCATTTTTACCATTAATTATCCTATTTACTTTTAACTGTGGTAAATAAAAGTAAAAAGTTACTATTCACCAAAAATTAGTTTCATCTCATTGAACCACATTTTAGTCCATGATATTAACCGTGTCTCTCGGATTTTTGAAATTCTATTCACAGATGTGGTAAAATTTATTTCAAATTTAAAAAAACCATTTTTTTATCTACCACTAAGTGGTTTCATTTTCATCGAAAATTGCAGTTTTTCAGAAAAATACCAACAATTCAGCCTGAGCATTATTTGATATTTCGAATTCAAAATTGATTTATATTTTTCCAAATTAAAAACATAGAAGAGGAATTAATTAATTTTAAAATTAATTCCCATTATCAAAACAAATAGCGCGTTTTTTAAGAAACAATAACTACCAAAAGATTGATACTTGTTTATATCCAATTTCAAAGTGAAATTAAATCCAATGATCAAAATTGGATTAAATGGTAAAAACATATTCTAATTACAATTTAAATCTAATTAAAAATGTAATCTAACAATATAAAACATTGCGATGAAAAATGTTGTTTTTAATTAAAATATAGCATGCTTTTACTCTTCATTAAAATATGAAAGTTATCAGAATAATATGAAAAATTTATCCAAAGTAAATTTTTATACCCTGATTCCAATGAAGAATTTTATTTTGTAAAATCTAACTTATAGACATGTAAAAAACAATATTTAAAGTGGGTGTTCCATCAAAAGGCGGAAAAACTACATTTTTTTGATAAATACTTATTTCACTCGAAAAATTGATTTTGTTCTCATACCATGTTCTAGAAAATGTGTATTAAGAATAATAATGTTTTAAAATTAAAAATGTAGTTGATACTATTCATAATGGCTAGTTCATAATAACATTATAACCATATATCGTTGATTAGTGGAACCTGGTATTGCGTACAACACACGCTGTCGAGTAAGGTCGTGATTGCGTGTAAGGCAAGCCATGTCAGGGTTGCGTGTTGTGCAAGACTCCCCCGTTGTTTCGTATAACATAATCCAACCATATTTCATTTATACATTGAATATATATATATACTCAATGTTGCGTAGAATAACTTCTATCAAATGAACTTGTAATTGTGTATAACAAGATTGTGTTGCGTATACAACAAGCTAATATGGTGTTGCGTATAGTGCAAGATAATCTTGGTGTAGCGTACAACAAAAGACATTAAAAAAATAAAAAATAATACTTCTCATAAAATCTTGGGTTTTTACATTCTACCCCCCTTAAAATGAATTTCTCCCTCGAAATTCGTCGGTGTTATAAATCGTTTACTATTTATAGAAACCCACATTGTAAAAAGGAATACTAAAACTTAATTTTAAAAACTAAAGTATGAAATGTAACGATTATCCAAAGAAACTCATCACTGGGTTTCCATATAAGATAACATAGGTTAAAATATGGATATGGAAGAAAAATCTGACCATCATGTTCCGATGGAGAGTGGTAGAGAACATGGCTATGAAAAAGACATCAATCACAAAGCCATAAATTGGTGATGATCTAGGGTACCAACTGATTCATCGGATATAAGGGCACTAGGACTACATTTATGGTTTTCAAGATCATTTCCCTAAAGTTGATGAAATTGGAATTAGAAGAAACACTTTCAGGATTTTGGTACAGTCTCACCATTTGGTCATTCTTTGGAAAATTTCAACATCATCTCTTAAAGAAATGAAATTGAATTTGTCATTCGTGAAATGTTACCAGATCATGTGATAGAATGATGGGTCATTTCATCTATCTCAAACAAAAGGTTATAAAAGTTATTAAAAATACATAAGTCCATCTATAGTGAGATTAATCATATATGGTTCTTAAAAAGGACTTATACATAATATATCATAATTCTTAATATAATAAAACTATTTTATACTAAACAGGGACTTCCTGTAGGCCAGTGGTGGGTGATAAAGGCCTGTCGCAATTCAGTTTTGGGTTCGATTCCCACAGCCTTGTCTGACGCGATGGGCTATCGTCCGTCCTGCAGGTTGTCCTTTTTCTAAAACTACATTACTATAACGTCCCATCAAAAATATCGAAAAAATTAATATTCTTAAACAATAATAACATATGTCCAACATAATCCATTCCAATATTTAGGCTTATCCATAATACTATAGTCCACTCTCATATTATAGTGAAAACGATTACCAGATATTTCATATAACAAGCACGTTAATACCATCGTTGATCACCATATATCATGAGATATTTCTTGTTGGTCACATTCTAAACATTAGAAGGCCTTAATCATGTATTCTCTTGAAAAATGAATACCCATTGAATATTAGTGAAAACATGAGTGCTGTCAAAATTTGACTCTTTCCACATACCAAAACCCCGAAATTCTATATACTCAATCCAAGATATAACTATTTTCTTATATCAATCATGAGCTCATGAATACTGTCAAACATTCAATTTTCTCTTTATCCCTTCATTATGCGCATATCATCTACTTTCCAAAAATATCTGAATAACCATTCATCGTTTATGGTACCATTCATAATACATGTTCAGAACCAAAGGAAGGACAACAGTGTAACAATCCAGAGATGTCTCTTTATTCCAAAGTACCATGAGATTACTTATACAACATTACACTTGAAAAACATGTAATCATTCCACTGCCTTCTTAAACAATTGACCGAGCTTCAATAATTCTTTCATCTCACATATCATTTGCAGTCTCTTCATCATCATCAATATAAATACTAACCATATGACAATACTAATTCTCTTCATGAGACATTCCCTTAGGGAATTGGTTTTCATAATTCTCGTACATTCCACATTTGAAACATTTAACCATTGTTGATGTCGTAGCAATAACATTATCCTCATCCATGGTGTTAACTGAACCTTTTCCTTTTCACTTACTGGCTTTGTTTCCTTCTTTTCCAACCCCAAAGCATCTTACAGTTCCTTTGAAGCATTCTCCTCGATGCATCTTCCCACATGATTTACATAGGGGAAATTGAACTTTCATTCCTCTATGATCATCATGAAACTCCATCATTCTCTAATTAGCCGAGTCGGGAAACTTACAAAATTTGAGTGTATTGATCATATTATGAGATTTATAATTCTGCATAATAATGATTTTTGGACTTCCAAATCCCATTTCATTTTATTTCTCATGAAAAATATCATTCCATTGTCCACCATATCCTCCATTATCATGAATTATCTTGTTTCCATCCATTTTCTAAAACCCAAAAAGAATAGTGTGAGAGACAAAAATCATGTTAGGGAAAACAACATTGTAAAGGGGGGGTACCCTTAATATCTAACATCATAGGTTAAATTCTAAGATCGTTACTATAGTTCTTGGACTATATCTTATACATATACATATCTTTACGGACATCCCTAGACATACCTTAGAAATATCTCTATGGATCTCACTAACGTTTTCGCATCCTAGTTTCCAAAGGTTGACTAAACCTTTCCTTTGATACCAACTATAGAGACCCGAAGCTTGATGTACATGGACATTATATTACTTTTGCGGAATACTTAGTACATATCAAAAACAAACACACAAGGACAGTAATAGTTTAGTGTCTTTGGAAACTCGGAATAAAATCATCTAATTGTGGTGAAAGATCTTCAACATCCCTTATAAAGATCTTCCACTTTTTTAATTACCTAAAACTTTTCTTTATATCCTGGGGAAAAGAAAAAATAAAAAGGGTGAGCTCAAATGCTCAGTAAAAGTAAGAATGGAGAAAATAAAACAAACCATATACATTTGAACATAAAAACATGTACATAATGTTTAAACATAGAAATCTTGTGAAATGACATAAAACATGGAAGTACGTAAGGCATAGATTAAAATAGAACATAAATAATGATAAAATATATTGTAAATAAAACTTGTAATTGTGGAAAAACATTAAGCACATGATATGATTTCCATAGTAGCCAAGGAATTTCTGCCTAGACCATCTTAGTGGACAAAGTCCCTTTCTGAATCGAGTTCACTCCTCATTCCAGTCCTATATTACTGAACTAGTTTAACCTTCTGTTCCATCCATGTCTATCACATGAGATATAAATCATTACCCAATGCATTGGAGGGAGATATAGGTCCCACCCATCTCATAATGAAATAACTCTTACTTGTTCCACAAAATAAACATACATCATTCATAATAACCCAACGAATAAAATGGGTTTCATAAACATTATCCCATTATCACATAATCCATATAAAAGTAATGGATATCATTTCATAATAATAAAAGTGAAAACATTTAAATCATAGAGACATTATGCTTGAAACAAACACATATGAAATAATGTCATTTTATATGGTAAATGGTTTTGATAAAACACTTGAAATGAATTCTTGAGGAAAATATCTTTTCTTCTTTAAAATCATTTTCTTTTCACAAAATGTCATGTATTTTTAAATGAAAAGGATTTTGTTGAAAATAGTCATGCAATAATTTGAAGGAAGCTTCATGAAAATATGAATTTATAAAACCGTAAAAATTTGTTCGTTTTGTATAAGTTAAAAAAACATTTTTCTCGTACTTTTTCCATAAAAGTCAAAATGTACCTCGTAAAAGATAGATTCCATACATACCATGTAGTTAAAGTAAAAAATGGGAAAAAATGAAATTAAACCTACATGAAAACACTTTTATAAAACATGTTCATGGATAATAATAAAACCCCCAGTAAATAATTACGAATAAGAAATCTTGGATAAAAATGAGATTTGGAAAATTATCCCTTACCTTAGATCCGATATGCTTCGTACGTATCCGAACCTCCTCTTCTTTGAATCGCCTCTTTGAGACCTCCTCTTAGGGAACTAAAATTGGACTTTGAAGAAGACCATAACCTCTAGGATGTTTCTATAGAAGTGGATATGAGAATTTGGCAGGGGTTGGCCGATCTTGAATGCTCAAATTGTTTTAGGAAGAGAGGGAGAAGGTGACCTTTTATAAGGGAAGAGAGGGGCACCTTTGGAAAAACAAAAAATATTATTTTATTATAAAGTCATATTCGGTTTTTAATAGCTCCAAATTGATTTATTTCGAAAAATATATGGGGATTGGACGAAATAATCTTATCCAATAGAATTTAGACAAGTTTAGGTTTCAATTTTAAACTTATCATTTAGATTTAACCTTAAGTTAAATAATTTTACATTTACCGTGTCTTATGTTTTCATACACTATAAGGTTAATAAACATACTATAACAAGCCAAAAGAACCCCAAGATGTTCATTATTAATATATATAACCTTATCTAAGTCATTTGGCCGAACTTTATATTTTTAGGAAGAAAATAACAATTAATAATATAATATTTGTTTTAAAAACTATTTTATGTCAATATTGACACCATTTGGAAATTGTATTTTGTAAAAATCATAACATAATGATTAGTTCGAAAAAAGTTAATTAAATCGAAACTAACATGTCATATTAACCTAGAAAATAAGTGGAATTCATAAAAAGTCTCAAATTACATTTATTTGGGTATTTATAACATCAATTATGTCAATATTTCATTAATAAGATAAATACTTCATCATATTTGTGTCATTTATAAATTAAATTATTTAGTGTCTAAAAATTATAAATAAAATACCATTATATAGGAAATGTTTTTATATTTCTAATGAATATTTATAGTCGAATTTATCTTCTGTATAACCATATATTAAAAATGATTTACTTATTAAACATTGATTTTTACTATTTTCACCCTTCTTTAAATAAATTAATAGTAAATGTCCTAATATAATCCAAGTGGACCTAAATGGTCATATTTTATTCCTAAGGTTTTTTAGTCAAATTATAATTATCCAATAGAATTAGTACATGTGTTATGGGAATAATAATATCATTTTTACCCTTAATTATCCTATTTACTTTTTTTCGTGGTAAATAACAGTAAAAAGTTACTATTCACCAAAAATTACTTTTATCTCATTGAACCAATTTTTAGACCATTATATTAAGAATGTCTCTATGATTTTTTAAATTCAATTCCTAGAAGAGGTAAAATTTAATTTAAATTTAAAGAAAGTCAGTTTTTTAACTACAACTAAGTTGTTTCAATATTCCTCGAAAATTGCAGTTTTTCAGAAAAATACCAAAAATTCAGCCGAAACATTATTTGATATTATGAATTCAAAATTGATGTCTATTTTTGCAAATTAAAAACATAGAAGTGGAATTAATAAAATTTTAAAATTTATTCCCATTATCAAAACAAATAGCGTGTTTTTTTAGAAACAATAACTATCAAAAGATTGATACTTGTTTATATCCAATTTCAATGTGAAATTAATTCTAATGACCAACATTGGATTAAATGGTAAAAAAAATAATCTAATTACACTTTAATCCCAATTAAAAAGATAATCTAACCATATAAATTATTGCGTTTAAAAATGTTGTTTTTAATTAAAATATAGCATGTTTTTACTATTCATTAAAATATGAAAGTTATCAGAATAATATGAAAAATTTATCCAAAGTAAATTTTTATATCCTGATTCCAAAGAAATATTTTATTTTTTCAAATTGGACTTATAGACATGTGAAAAACAATATTTAATGTGGGTGCGCCATCAAAAGGCGGCAAAACTACATTTTTTTGAAAAATACTTATTTCACTCGAAAAATTGATTTTGTTCTCATACCATGTTCTCGAAAATGTGTAAGATGAATAATAATGTTATAAAATTAAAAATGTAGTTGATACAATTCATAATGGCTAGTTAATAATAATATTATAACCATATAACGTTGTTTATTGAAACCTGGTGTTGCGTACAACACACGCTATCGAGGAAGGTCGTGATTGCGTGTAATGCAAGCCAAGTCAGGGTTGTGTGTTGTTCAAGACTCCTCCGTTGTTTCATATAACATAATCTAACCATATTTCATTTATACATTGAATATATATGTACACTAAATATTGCGTAGAATAACTTCTATCAAATGAACTTGGAATTGTGTATAACACGATTGTGTTGCGTATACTACAAGCTAATATGGTTTTGCGTATATGGAAAGATAATCTTGGTGTAGATTACAACACATGAAATTAAATAAATTAAAAATAATACTTCTCATAAAATCTCGGGATGTTACATGGACTGTAGATAACCAATCCATACCCATGATGACGTCGTAAGGCCTCGATGCCACTACGAGGAGATCTCAGCTGAAGCCCTCACCTCCTATAGTAAGCTCACACTGTCGTAACTAGTGTGTAATCGTCGATTATACTCTCATAGGAGTCTCTAGCCGTAATTATCGAGCCAGTGGCTTCATCGGAATGTCTGAGCTTTGAACAAGGGAGGTGGAAAAGAAAGAGTGACTGGCACCATTGTCTTTAAAAACTTCATCTATGTTGGAGTAGACACAGACCGTAACTCAAATCATCTACGGAGAACCGTGATCATAAGCCTCAGCTGCCTAGAGATGAGCTCTTGCATGTCCACCTGCTCCCTGCGGTCGGTGTAGACCTCATAGTGGTGGTGGTGAAAACATGTCAAAACGCCGTCCACCGCCAACTGCACGGCCAGCTCCTCTGCCACGTCTGCATGCTCCATGAAAACCGCCTCGATCAAACCTATGCCTCTACCTGGGAGGTCCCTCAACTATCTCATGATCATCTGAACGACAGGTCGTATAGTCACGAGGCATGTGACCCTACCCACCGCATGAATAACACTGCCCTCTCTTGGCATGTTAGGCTCTATAATATGTGCCTCGCACAACTGACCCTAAGTCATGAGGTCATCCACCCGTGGGTCTGGTCCTCTTGGACCTCTGTGACATATGTTTTCTACCTACTGAAGATGACTCTTCTACATGTCGATAGGTGGTGGATCTCACTGATGGAGATTGCTCACCAATGATACTCTATAATATGAGGGATCTCTCTAGCTCCCCTGTCTGCGTCAGGATGATGAGTGAGATCATTAAAGCCCAAATCTCATGCCTGATCTCCTGCTCGAAGGTCCGGGTCCTGAAATATGTGTCCCGCACCATATCTATGGATTAGCGTGAGAGGTCAGTGAACCTCACTAATTATTGTACCATCTTCATGTTTTCCTGCTGCAGATGAGGTAGATCATGTATCCGCACGACACGTAGTGTGTCTGGGATAAACTCCACCTGAAACATGACCTCGAAGTCTGCCAAGAGAACTGTAACCTCATCATACACCTGGAGCATCAGGATCCACCATCTGCCTACTATTGCCTGTAGAAGACTTCCGGAAAGAATCACCATATGGTCAGCTGGTGTCCCAACTAGTCTGATGACTCTCACGACAACCTGCAGCCAATCCTCAGCTGCATGTGGGTCCATCTCACCACTGACCTATGCGGCCTCCGATGCAGGAACTCGTGCAACGTGATTAGGAGGAGTGCACTCTCTACTGTCGGGGCTTGAGGAATCAGTGGCTGGTTGCGCCCAAATTTACCCTACGGGTAAAAGCGATCGATGTAGTACATGTAGGGGTCGAGTCCACAGGGACCGAAGAAGTAACCTTGAGACGCTATGATTTGGTGAAGGATGGGATATGAAGTAGCCAACTTTGGTTTTGATTTAGATGTTTTAAATAACACACCTACGTGAATTCAATTTAATGAAAATGGGTTGATCTAGGATTATGCTTGGGGTGGATTGAATGAATTTTACTTCTTTAAACAATTTTGGTTTTATTAATTCTTGATGAATCCATTCTTCAAAAATAACACTACCTTAATCATTTTCTGGTTTGGTGCTTACTAAACACAATTACTAATCCCCTATACACTTAGAGAACCAAATTCATGATCTCTCCGAGGTATATGGTCATTTAGTAATTGAATTTATTTTGCTCAAACACAGTAAAGATGAAGAGTAGAAATAACTGAAGAATGGATATCTTAAATTAATTATCCATTTAACAACAATTCGTTCATAAAATAACATTCAACCCAGCCTTTGCATCCTCCTAAGATCAACCCATTAAGGGTTTAGCCCTCCATTGATGGTATACTCTCAATGGTGGGCGGAAGATGACTAACAAGAATTGGATTGAAGAAATTAAAACCGCGGAAATAACGAGCACTCCTCCGTGTGTGTGAATGAAATTCACACCTATGTGTGAACTAATTCACAACAACACAGAGAAATCACTGTGCTTTGTGATTATAAAGTTTTAATAAATGAAATGGAAAATATATAAGAGAAGAAGTTGATTAAGAACAAAAAGAAAAACTTACATGGAAATGGAAAACATTACAAATGAAATTTGGAAGCAAAACATTACAATGAAACAAAGCATCCAAGATGATAAGAAAAAATTTCACACCCCCATTCCCTTCACCAATAGCTCCTTATATAGGAATATTAGGAGCCTTAGGTACATCCCCCAACAATTAATTCACCCCTCAAAAATTAAGAGAGTCAAAAGGAAATTGACATTTCGAAGTTGACCCGGAAAACTGTCCAGATTCGTCCTCCATTTTGACGTATGAATTCGAAATTGAAGAAGGCCGATTCCGGAGGTGTCATAAATATAAAATATCTTCGTCCATGTGTCCTCTATGAGATTTAAAAATTTCAGGAAATTTCTCTCAGCCATTTGGAAGTTATGGTCGAAATGGTGGAACGGATTTCTGCGCATTAATGACGAGTCCACCATTTAAATCTAAACTTTAGATCCCTTTATCATCATGATAACATCAGAATTAGCTCCGGCCACAGTTGAATAAAATTATCCTCATATTTTTATCTTTCTACTGTATAAATGTGAGCTTCATTGGGCTTGGTTTCTGGGCCCCACATTTGTTTGATGGGCCTTAGGCCCATTATGCTTTTTCCAGCAAGTTTCTGTCTTCAGACGCAAAATTCTCCATCTTCCTTTGAGATTCATCCAGCGGACCTAAAAGATAAAATATTCCAAAAAAAGTGATCAATCATATCCCAAAATTTAAAATTCAGAAAATGAATATAATATTGTCAACAAACAAATGAATGATTGGGCCCAAATTTGCATTTTAAACAAGAATTGCATTTTTGATGAGAAATGAAGTTCTATTTATGTAATGCACTAAAAACAATGTTTATGGACTTTGGAACAATGAATATAAAGATATTAACAATTAATATTAGCCACTTTCAGTGACTAATCTCACCCCCCAACTTGAGTTTTGCTAGTCCCGAGCAAAATAAATTACAAATATGAAATTCAAATCCCCTTTTCCAAAAACATTTAAATACACATTTCTCACTCAAAAGATCTCATACCAAAAAAATTATGGAACCCTTCAAAATCATTTAAAACAAGCTAGGTCCATATACATATCCCAAGCCCAAGCCCATTCCTTTGTTCAAATTCATCGCCACATTTCATCCAATTCAAATTAAGCATGATAAAGTGTTGTGCATCATAAAAGATATGGGGCCCATTTTATTGTTCAAGGGGAAAAAAATGGAAGCGCTAGGTGGGAATCACATTAAACCTTAAGATGAGTATCCTTTTTTTTGATTTTTTTTTTTGATTTTTTTTAACCACAATAGATATGAAAAGACTAACTCTGGGCAAGACAACTATGGAGTCACGATCCCCAAGTGCCGGACGCCACGCATTTTGTCAATTTCATGCTCTACAATAGAGATATAAAGCCTAACTCTGGGCAAGACAACTATGGAGTCACGATCCCCAAGTTCCGGACGCCACGCATTTAGACAAAACATTTCTCTATGTGGTCTTTTTTTGTTTTTTTTTTTGTTTTTTTTTGTTTTGTTTTTTTTTTGGATACTCAAATTAAACTAAAAGTGACCCCAGAACCCTATGTTATAATGAAAGGGACCCAAGAACTCAAATTTACACCCACAATCCAAAAGACGTGCATTGTGGCATTTTTATTAAGAGGATGAAAATGTAAACTTTGAAAAATCACATTGGACAACCGCACTTTCCAAAAACTATGCTCATGAACTTAAACATGCATTAAAATCAGAATCAAGGCATGCAAAATTTATTTGATATCCAATTTTAGAGTTTGCAATGTGTCTTTATCATGTTTAGGGTTAATGGATTTTTTTTTTCATGCATGTTCTTATTCAAAATAAAAATCATTTTTATCCCCCCCCAACTTAGAATGACACTGTCCTCAGTGTTTAAAGAAAAGAAAAGTTAGAAGGGGGTAGGAGAGGAGTTCAATGAAGAAATTTAAAATGAAAATCATGGAATGAAGTCACCTGGTGGTTGATGATGATAGCGCATGCCATAGTCTCCCTTCAATCCTGGATTTGAGTCTCAGCGGCTTGGATGGTGGTGAATGGATTTTCCTTATGGATTTCAACATGTCCTTTTATTTTTTTTAACCTATAAAAAAAACAAAACAAAATAAACTGATGATACATTGTCTTCTTTATATTTTCTGGGTAAGGTATTACTCAGAGATCACACCACGTGACACGGATGAATATGGTGCTCCCCTTTCATACCCATCCTTACTCATAAAAGAAGAACAGGTCAACAGCTTATGGTAATTTATTATATGAAAAATAAAATGATTCAAAATGATTGGAAACAAGAAAACTATGGGTTGCCTCCCATGCAGCGCTTTTGTTTAACGTCGTTAGCTCGACTTGTACCCCCCAACTTATCCAATTCCAACTTTCAAAATTTTAATTAACCCATCTTTCTCCACTTCAACAAGATTGAGATTGATTGTTTTTTTGAAATTTGTTTCGTATGAAATCCTATTTTCTACAATGATTGGTAAAATCCAAGGAATATCTAAAATGGTTGATCGTGTTTTATCCGGATTATTTCCTATGATTTCAAGGTTCATTCCTACATGGTGAGATTCTTGATGAAGAGTGATGATAATTGAATGGTCTTGGTTATCATAAATAGAGGGATTATTGAGTAGGGAAGGAAGTATTAAAACATCAAGTTCAGTTTGATTGAACTTTCCTAAAGAAGAATGATAATTTGAATCAAAAATTGTTTCTTCTTTAAAAACATTTGAAAGAATTGGTTCCTTTTGAAAAGATGATTCATCCACAAGATTTTCCATTTGAATTTCATGAGTGGGTATAGAAACAATATTCTTTATATCTCCCAATGGTTCAATGATTGGTGATTCTAAAAAATTGTTATTGGAGAAATATTCCGAACACTCAATCCATGAAGACAAATTCTCCCCTTGTGAATTAATTTCATCCTGATTTAAATACCCTTCAACATTTATTTGATCTTGTTCAGTTATCCCATATACAAAGTTTAGTTCTTTTTTCAATTCATGGGAGGTTTTTGGGATAAAAGATTCATCTATCAATGATGAGGAAAGAACATCTTGAGTGGGAACGGGTTCCTCAAAAGTCTTAAAGCTTTGTAGTTCTAATCTGAAAGATGAAACTTCTGAATTCATTTTATCCATTTGTTCACACAATTGTTCAAGAATTTTTTCAGGATTAGGGTTGATATATGTTTGTACATCATGGACTTCCTCATTATTTATCTTTTCAATCATTCTTGATAGGTATGGAAATTGATCTTGTAAACATTCAGCATCCCATTGATTGTACATCTCATCTGGTGTGGTGTATTCAATTAAGGATTGGTCAATGAAATTACCTATGTGAGGTGTTTCCAAATATTGATTTCCGACTTGATTACAGCATTGGTTTATGAAGGGATATTTTGGAGGATAATCCATTGGAATTGATTGAAAATTAGTTTTGGGGTTTTTTTGGACACACAGAAATAGAAAGGGGAAAAGAGAAGAGAAATTAGGGTGAGAATAGAGAATTTGGGGTGAGAAAAGAGGATTTTGGTCTAAGGAACTTACTTGGTCCCCGGCAACGGCGCCAAAATTTGGTTGCGCCCAAATTTACCCTACGGGTAATAGCGATCGATGTAGTACATGTAGGGGTCGAGTCCACAGGGACCGAAGAAGTAACCTTGAGACGCTATGATTTGGTGAAGGATGGGCAATGAAGTAGCCAACTTTGGTTTTGATTTAGATGTTTTAAATAACACACCTACGTGAATTCAATTTAATGAAAATGGGTTGATCTAGGATTATGCTTGGGGTGGATTGAATGAATTTTACTTCTTTAAACAATTTTGGTTTTATTAATTCTTGATGAATCCATTCTTCAAAAATAACACTACCTTCATCATTTTCTGGTTTGGTGCTTACTAAACACAATTACTAATCCCCTATACACTTAGAGAACCAAATTCATGATCTCTCCGAGGTATATGGTCATTTAGTAATTGAATTTATTTTGCTCAAACACAGTAAAGATGAAGAGTAGAAATAACTGAAGAATGGATATCTTAAATTAATTATCCATTTAACAACAATTCGTTCATAAAATAACATTCAACCCAGCCTTTGCATCCTCCTAAGATCAACCCATTAAGTGTTTAGCCCTCCATTGATGGTATACTCTCAATGGTGGGCGGAAGATGACTAACAAGAATTGGATTGAAGAAATTAAAACCGCGGAAATAACAAGCACTCCTCCGTGTGTGTGAATGAAATTCACACCTATGTGTGAACTAATTCACAACAACACAGAGAAATCACTGTGCTTTGTGATTATAAAGTTTTAATAAATGAAATGGAAAATATATAAGAGAAGAAGTTGATTAAGAACAAAAAGAAAAACTTACATGGAAATGGAAAACATTACAAATGAAATTTGGAAGCAAAACATTACAATGAAACAAAGCATCCAAGATGATAAGAAAAAATTCAACACCCCCATTCCCTTCACCAATAGCTCCTTATATAGGAATATTAGGAGCCTTAGGTACATCCCCCAACAATTAATTCACCCCTCAACAATTAAGAGAGTCAAAAGGAAATTGACATTTCGAAGTTGACCCTTCATTTTGACGTATGAATTCGAAATTGAAGAAGGCCGATTCCGGAGGTGTCATAAATATAAAATATCTTCGTCCATGTGTCCTCTATGAGCTGTAAAAATTTCATGAAATTTCGCTCAGCCGTTTGGAAGTTATGGTCGAAATGGTGGAACGGATTTCTGCGCATTAATGACGAGTCCACCATTTAAATCTAAACTTCAGATCCCTTTATCATCATGATAACATCAGAATTAGGTCCAGCCACAGTTGAATAAAATGATCCTCATATTTGTATCTTTCTACTGTATAAATTTCAGCTTCATTGGGCTTGGTTTCTGGGCCCCACATTTGTTTGATGGGCCTTAGGCCCATTATGCCTTTTCCAGCAAGTTTCTGCCTTCAGACGCAAAATTCTCCATCTTCCTTTGAGATTCATCCAGCGGACCTAAAAGATAAAATGTTCCAAAAAAAGTGATCAATCATATCCCAAAATTTAAAATTCAGAAAATGAATATAATATTGTCAACAAACAAATGAATGATTGGGCCCAAATTTGCATTTTAAACAAGAATTGCATTTTTGATGAGAAATGAAGTTCTATTTATGTAATGCACTAAAAACAATGTTTATGGACTTTGGAACAATGAATATAAAGATATTAACAATTAATATTAGCCACTTTCACTGACTAATCAGTGGCCCAACAGGTAGCGGTACCACTGGTGCCTCCGCTGTGAACGGGACTTGCACTAAGGCCTCGTCGCTCGGTGGGCTACCATTACATATATATCTCATAACCATAGGTGGATATCTGCGTGAGGGAATCCTGAAAATAAATAGGTTCTCCCTAGACAAATGTTATTCCTCGTGATCTGACTAAATGAATTAAAATAATACCCTTCAAAACACACATGAAATCAGTGATTTCATGCACTGAGTTGAAAATTAGATGTCTGAGACCCAGTGTATGGATACGTCGGTCATCGCACCAACACTGGACTCCCTGAACTGAACACCACACTCAATACCCTTAACATTATTGCTTCATAGAAAATATAAGAGTCCTATGTTATGTGGTAGAACTGACTTCTCTGATACCAATTTGTCACAACTCGTCCCCCAGGGCCCATCCCATGTATACCCCAAGCCCGCCTTCCTTAGGCCAGGGGATAGAGACTTGCACCAAAAGTGTAAAATCCCTAAAACTAGGAAATCATTTCCTTTATAACATGAAAACACACACAATAGAGAACAAGCTGGATGAAAAACACTAATATATATTGTATAACAATGTGTACTGAAAGAAAAAGGGTGGATGGAAATACAAGCCAAACTATAAAGTAAAATGAAATAGAAAATACATTTATAAAAATGAAAAGCTCAAACTGGGTTGTCCTCTAAGGTTCCAACTTGAAGGGTAGGTACAGATCCCCTCCTCAACACTCTTGGTCTGTCTATCTACTCAGTGTCTCGTCACACCGTTTTTTCCACCTCCGGGTACCGTCCTGTCCTGGTGCTCTTAGCCTCTGCCAGCACAATTCAACATGTGCATCCAATACAACATGGTGCGGGCATAGATCGTGCAGGGTTGAGTATAACAATACTCCGTAGGGACCCCAATACCCTCAAGGTCTCACAAAATCAAGCAATGGTAAATTACAAAGTATGAATTCATCAGATTTCCCCACTTAGGTATATGCCCATACATATACATAAGTTATCATGTATTCCATCTCAATCAGAAGAAAAACAAAAATGTTACTAACTCAGCTCACACATGTATATCACTTTTGTTGAGAGTTAGATATGATTATATGTAGCCAGAAAATTAACTATTCTGTTGAACCCACACAGGATCCATGTGTAGAAATAAGGGATGTCGAACCCACATAGGATCAAGGTATAATGATCAGAACTGTTGAACCCATACAGGATCCAAAACTAGTAGTTAGAGCTGTGGAACCCACACATGATCTGGGAACAACGGTCAGAACTATCGAACCCACAATGGATCCAGGAAAAATAGTCAGAGATGTGTAACCCACACAGGATCCAGGAATAGCGGTTAGAACTGTCGAAACCACACATGATCCAAGAAAAGTAGTCAGAATTTTTGAAACCAAACAGGATCTAGGAACACTAGTTAGAACGTTCTAACCCACACATGATACAAGAATAGTATTCAGAGCTGTCATACTCACATAGGATCCAGGAATAGCGGTCAGAACTGTCGAACCCACATAGCATCTCGGAATAGTTGTTAGAGCTATCGAACCCACACATGATCGAGGAACAGAGGTTAGAACTATTGAACCCACATAGGATATAGGAATAGTAGTCAGAGCTATCGAACACACACATGATCCTTGAACAGTAGTCAGAGAGTAGCCAGACACAGGGTTTCCGCACAAAGCACGTTTGATTCTAGGAGGGTCCGCTCCTCTAGCCAAGTGTCCATACAGTTACTGCCACGAATCCCAAGGAAGAGTATCTCAAAGTTCTTTCCATGTAATAGAGATAAGACCCAATAAATTTGTGTCAAAGAAACATAGGATGAGATGACCAAGCCACTTACCAAAAAGTACGCGGCATGTTGGAATAAGGTACACATTGTGTAGTCAGATATCGGGTACAACCCATGTGCAATGGCTCGCGTCGAAAGGCTGGTCATGTTGAAAAGTAAGTCCACGGTGTGTTGTATGGTTACACATCATGTCCATGAAACTGGGGTCAACTCCATGTACACTGGCCATGTTCCCATCCATGGCCTCAACTCATGTTTTCCACCCATAATAACTGGTACACGGGATAGCCCGTGTCACTGGCCTTTCCCTACTGTGTGGTGCAGTATATTCCCGTTTACTTCACCCCATGTATGTTTATCCCTGAAATACACATCGAGTCATACATAGATTCCTCTGTGATGGTGTGGTAGGAGTACACAACGTGTCTTTAGGCTGTGTAATTCTTCCTATGTCTGTGAAATCTCAGAATTCACGTCGAGTCTTGCATTGCCACCTCTGCCATGATGTGTGAATATTACATGCCGTGTGACTGGGGTCACATGCCGTGTGATGTGCATCTGATGCCCATAGAAGTAATGGTAGTACACTCGTACTACACAACATGTTTTTTAGAAGTACACGCCCTGTATATGAGAATTTTCCAGAAATGTTGCTTCTGGCCAGCACGTCTCCCGTTATGCCAATTCTTCATTCTGACTGTCTTTTTTCCACACAACTACAGACTCTAGGTTTCCCCAAAGTTCCGAATTCATTACCGGAAATTTAGATCCTCCAATCAGCTTAGAATAAACCTTTTGATTCACCCGCTTGAGGAATGGTTGAAGAACGGTCTTCTCGGTCCTGTCTTATCCATCGCCCTATATCATCGTCGCACCTCTGCTAGGTCTTCGTGATGTTGGGTATTCAATTTTGAATCGTTGTGTCGCACAATGAACACGCAACATTACATTGTTTTTCACCCATGAAGAATGCGATGAAAACACCACATGAAATACGACAGATGAATTGGGCCTTGTTAGTTTGGTTAGCTCCCTCCACATTAGTTTGATAGCAAACAGATCAAGAGGATTAAAAACATCTTATAAGGAACAAGAATAATGTTGATCAAAACAAACACACACCTACCTTTCTTCGTTGATCATCGACATTGGTGCGTGAAGGAGGATTTCGATTTGATGTATATGAACACATCCTACATCTAAGGTGGTTCGGAAGAAGGAAGTCGAAGATGATCCTCACCAGCATTCTTAGTTCTTCATTCTTTGTTCTATGTTCCTGGTTGGGAGATGAGGTTATTTTTTGGAGAACTCTATTTCTCCCAAACTCCCCTCTCCAAATATTCCACCCAAAACCAAAAGTGATATGATTTCCCATATTTATTTTTTTCCACAATATTCAAATTGGGGAATTTAATTACGTAGGATGGCGTATTAAGGGTTGTGTGTTGGAAATAATAAAGTTAAAGGATGTCAAGAGTCTCTCCCTCATTAATGTGGGGAGTTGAGAGGTTTTCCTCACCTCTCATTAATAGTGGTTGGGTGGTCCCCGCCCCTATTATTCAAAATGGGAGGTTATGTGTTATCGGGTGGTCCCCACGACATTGTCCCCACAAAGGAGGTTGAGGCGTGGTGGTCCCCACCACCATAAACTCTCATTAGAGGTTATGTCTTGGTGGTCCCCACTTCCAACCTCCACATGGAGGTTGTAGTTCTAGTGGGTCCTACCTCCCAACACCAACATGGTAGTTGGTAAAATAAAATTAAAATGTCACCCAAAGTTATTTTTAATTTAATCTATCTTTTAAAACCCATAAAATATATATTATTCTGGACCCACTACTGATTAGGTGAAAGTCTTCTTAAGAAAATACCAGCGTTGCGAGTTCAACGGTGAGTTCGGATTTCAATTCCGAGCACTGGTTCTAAATTTATAAAAACCTGATCCTATGTTTACTAAACATACTCTAACAAAACATCAGAAATTGATTCCGAGCACACCGGGCCTCGGAATCACGCGTCGTCAATTTCCAAACCTCGTAACATTCCCATGTATTTATTAAAATAAATAAAACAGAAATTCATAGTTTTTACCCCAATTTGTAATTTGATAATGGAGAATTAATTATTATATTATGCATTAATATATTCTAATCTCATCAATCACTATACAAGGGTCATATTATAAATTATTGAGAAGTATAATATTATTTCAAATCAAAAATTTTATATTATAATTTGAATAAAACAAAATATTTAGTTCTTTCTTTTTTTTAACTATAATAAATTTTTTCAATGAAATTAAAATTTCATTTATAAAAAATAAATCATTAATTTATTTTCCCATTAAAAATTACACACTCAAAATATCATTTCTAAACTGTAATAAATTATGGGACTTTTTTTATATAGCCTCATTCGATGCCAAAATTTATTCCTCATACTTGTTGTCTTAGAAAATTGAGTAATCAAGAGCATTTTATCTTTATTTAGATCCTTTTATTAATTATATAAGATTACTAAATACTACACCTAATTTAAAATATTTTTTTCAAAGGGGAGAACATCATGATTATATACATTTTTGGGGTCTTGTAGGTACATTATTAAGAGGGATACATAGATCACATCATATACAATATCTTGTTTATGTGGTAGTTATAGTTCATAATCAATAGCTCCCAAGAAATTTGTGATCACAAAGGGATCAATATTTTTTGGAGTAATCATTCCCTTCTTCGCAAACATATAGAATTTCTTCCAAAGTGATTTTCAAAGGAACAACTTATAATTGGATTAAAACTCAAGGAAACATTTATTATAGACATAATATTTTGAATGTATTTTTGTGGATATAAATAAATGTAGATATATTTCATCATTTTATATTATTTCATGGATATGAACCAGTATCACAAGTTTCTACTCTCAAACATTCACCCATTATATTAGACACTGATATGTATCCCTATTAAGAGATTAATAATGAGGATTTCGAAAGATAAAAATGGATACTATTAAAATACATGATTTATACTGGGTGATAGTGATAATTCAAAATTTATTTTGGAATCCATTGATTATGATCTGAACATATACTCTATATTTTGAATGGTTGTCTCAGAATAAACATCCCTCTAATTGGGAAAATTTAACACCCTCGAATGATAAATGGTTAAATGACTAAATGATATGACTCATGTCAACAAGGCGCACCTTCCTTTTTGAGAGCCTGTTTGATTATAACTCCACCGTTAAGCGTGCTTGTCCTCGAGTACTGCTCAAGATGGGTGACTTTCTGGGAAGTTTCTCAGGGTTTGTTTGATTGAGGACACAACACACTAGAAAAGACATGTGTTGACCTGTGGGGACTTTCATTAGTTAGATATCCCGTTTGGGAACTTGGGTGGGGCCCACATGTCTACGAGGCAACTGTTGGGCGAGGCACATTTGTTACATTTGGTATCAGTACTGATACCCAGCCATAAGTGCAGTGCACTGCCAGGGATGAGATGTAGGGCCCACAATGAGGACGTTGTGATATGGGGGGGTGATTGTAACATCCCTAAATGATAAAGGGTTAAATTACTAAATGATATAACTCATTTCAACAAGTTGCACCTTCCTTTTCGTGAGCCTATCTGATTATAACTCCACTGTTAAGCGTGAATTGCCTGGAGTACTAATTAGGATGGGTGATCTTCTGGAATGTTTCCAAGGGTGTGTGTGAGTGAGGAAAAAGGACATTGGAAAGGACATGTGTTGGCCAGTGGGGAGTATCATTACTCAGATGACCCGTTCAAGCATGTGGGTGGACCCTTGGCTATTGACCACGTGTCTGAAGAGAAACTGGTGGTACCTGGCAGGCCAGGACCTAATGACCATGTTAAGGTTGGGTGGTCGTGCTGTCACTGGGATCCATATGTCACATTTGGTATCAGAGGTGGTACCTAGCCTAATGGGCAGCACACTGACTGGGTTGATATGTAGGGCCCACAACGAGGATGTTGTGCTCTAAAGGGGGGGGGGGTGATTCTAACAACCTCTAATGAGAAAGGGTCAAATGAATTAATGAAATGAATCATGTCAACATAGTGAACATTCCTTTTCAGGAGCCTTTTTGATTAGAACTCCCTAGTTAAGAATTCTTGTCCTACAGTAGTGATCAGGATTGGTGACCTTCAAGGATGTTTCCCAGGGTGTGTGTGAGTGATGACAAAGCACACTGAAAGGACATGTGTTGGAATATGGGGAATATCATTAGTCAGAATACATGTTCGGGCATGTGGTTGGCCCCTAGGGAGGGGACCATGTGTATGCGGCGAAACTGGTGGTGCCTGGGGGGCCAGGACCCGATGACCATGTTAAGGTGGCGTGGATGTGCTGTCACTGGGACCTAGTTGTTACATATGATATCAAAGCTGGTACCCTCCCTTAAGTGTGGTGCACTGCCTAGTTTGAGAGGTAGGGCCCACAAATAGGACATTGTGCTCTAAAGGGGGGGTGAATGTAACACGAAAAAATGATAAAGGGTTAAATGAATAAATTATATGACTCATGTGAACAAGTAGGACCTTCCTATTCAAGATCCTTCTGATTAGAACTCCACAGTTAAGCATTATTGGCCTGAAGTAGTGATAGGGATGGGTGACCTCTTAGGGTGTTTCTCAAGGCGTGTGAGAGGGAGGAATAAAACTGGAAAGAACATGGGTTAGCCGGTGGGGACAGTCATTAGTCAGATAACCCGTTCGGGCATGTGGGTGGGATAAAGGGTGGGTCCCACTTGTCTGCGGGGCAACTGGTGGAAGGGGACCAATTGATACATATAACCAATAATTAACCTATCAAAATTATAATTTAGTAAATCATATATTGGAAGGGGGATGTAAAATACGGGATGATAAAGGGGGGGATATGGTTTTGAATTATATGAGACTCCCAGATAATATGGACCGCACACCCTGGGTGAAGGGATCATGTGTTAGAAAAGTACATAATTGGGGACTCCCAACCTTCCTAAGAACAAAGAACATTGGAGACACTATTAACATCACAATAACCTAGGATAATTTCTATCTCATTGGTAATGAGTTTAATTCATTTGGGAGTCAAATTATAATTTTTTAATGTTTTGGATATGGGAACTTTATGGTTGTTATATATTATATTTCAATTAGTCTTTACTATAGACAAGGAAATATAGTTTTATTATAATATATAAAGGAATATAAGAATGTTATTTTACTCCATACCTAAATAATCCCCATTACTATATAACAAAAATAATGAAATTATCACAAACCCTATGTAATGAAAACCGATACCTCTGTCCGTGTAGATTCCCATGGTTATTGAGACATCAACAGTTAGCATAATGCTATAGATGGTATAATACTAGTGGATCATATTACTTTATGGGAGTGGATGTATATAAAAGAATGTTATCATCCAACCATAATATTCTACAAGGAGGGTGTATCCTCCCATCACATCAAATATTTGGAAAGGATCCACATTAAGACATATGCACCTTGAAACCAAAGCTCTTCCCGAATGGTGGAACCATTTTGATAAATTGTGTTTCCTATTTCCCATATACAATAATGGCCAATTTTGAGGAGGTTTTGTGAATTCTTCTCTTAATTATTGTTACCCAGGCCACTAACCATTGTTAATGAAAATCATTGATTGGTTAAATAGGTGTTTGAAAACTATGAAATGTTACCAATATGACCCACATCATTCTTACTCATCCTATTTGAAAATAATAAAAGCATGAATAATTCAACCATATAAAAGATGTATCAGGAAATATTTGAGGATAATTGGATCCTTCACTCTTCAACCTCCACATCGTATATATTTCATGGTTCTCTATTTTATAGACATATAGGTTGTATTTAGTTGGAATAATTTTGAATAGTATAATGATACCTCGTAAGTAAAGACTCTAAGAGATATGCAACGTGCCTCTGTAAACAACAATGAAGAAGGAACTCAAAATAGATCATTTGATTACACAATCAAATAATATTTTTATATAGTTTGATACCGTTATATATGATTTTTAATATATTATAAAATATTTTCTGGGTGAAATGAATGTAGAGGTTGTATAATCTAATGTAGATCTCTGGGGTCAGGAATTCTAGATATCCCAACAAAAAATGTAACTAATTCTGAGGCCAAAAGTTTATAACCACACATACAATAATATAAATTCATTATTTTGAAGATATGTTTTGATTCATTAGAGGGTTCTCTAAATAGATTATATTTTATGTCATGTATAATTTAGGTCTATTAGTTATTCTAAGATGATGAGCCCCCTCTAAAGGGAGATCCCAATAAAAGACTCCATGTCCATATTTCCGTATACACATTGATTATTATTAGAATAATTTCCCAAATATTTACCCATATTGTAATTTTATTTTACATATTTTTTCTAATAATCCAAAATGAATCACCCATTTAAATGAAAAACCCAAAAAAAAATAAAGACATGATATTCCCAATAACATGTAAAATTTCCTTATAAATCATGAGAATAGAGAGGATGTGTAGGGGAATATAAGGAAAAATGAAAATGAAAATGTTTATTCTTCAAACAAATTATAGAAATAATTATTTTAAAATTCGTTATATTTTTGGAGGTTCTGTTAACCAAAACCTCAATGTTGTGGATGTAGAGTCCACCAAGAGAAATAGGTGACCCTATGTAAACCATGGGAAGGTTGCTTGGGTGAATTACTAGCAATGATTAATTATTTTTTGCATATCATTCTATAGAGGAAGTTAAAATGAAATCCAAAATCATATCTCAGTTGATTGTATGGATGATCCAATTAGATGTATCCAACTTGATTATGATAAAACCATTTTTTAAAAATTTAGTATAAATTGATAAAAAACAACATTTTAGGGTGAATAGAATGCGGGAACCCAAATTGATATGAATTATTCATTATAATGTGTTTATTTTTATTAGTTTCATGTTATTTGAATGGTTCTATCTAAGAACATCATGAAAAATAATTAAAAATTTTGGAGATTTGGGGTATGTTTTCCTCATCCCCCTTAACTAATTGAAGGAATCACAATTCCTTCCCAGGAAGAGAATAGGGATCCAACTAGATATAAACAATTGAAAAATAGAAAAACCACCATGGATTATATTACCATGATCTCCATTTCAATATTGATAAAATTCCACTCATTTTTATCATATTATTTTTCATTAGCAACATTAATAGAAATATTTGGATGGAAATTATTTTTTATACCATTTATTATTTTGAATTCTATATTAGTTACACCATGAATTGAACTTTCTTGATAGATTATGTTTTAATTAAATTTAGAATGAGAACCATAATTTTGATGCTTGAAACCCAAGGAAGAGATCCACCATTTAAAAATTACAAAATTTATTCAAAATGATCAACCTTGATGATGTCCCCTAAGGTCACATAAAAAGATCATGTGAATCCATTTGCTTTGGGAGAGTATTCCCTTTTGAGGCACGCCATTTTTCCAAGAAATTATTCTTATCAGAATAGTTTTTGAAGGAGTTGACATGTGGAGATACAACCTACAGAATAGATTTAAATTTTTCATCATGGAAACATGGGTTACAATTCCCATTACACATGTTAGAGTTACCATGTATGTATTTAACGTAGGAATCGAACATTAATCCAACCACCTAGGTGTTTCTGGTGAGAGATCCATTATCCATGGTAATTCTAAAATTATTTGGAATAATTTTTTAAAACTGCCATGATACTATGAAATAGTTTTTCTCCGTATTTGAGCCATGTCTCTCTAGTAATTTCATGGATCATCCACTCTAAATTACCACCCCCTTTATGTATATAATATAGATTTGTTCTGGAAATAAATATTTCCTAATAACAATGATATGGAATGAATTTTTATATAATTATTACAACACTCAAATATTATTAATTACTATAGAAGTAATATTAAATTTGACTTATTATGAAATAAATTATTATCTATAACCAATCACATATTATTATGAGCTATGATTGTATCATTTAATTTGACTTATGTCATTTATCCTTAACGAGTTGGAATTCCAAGAATCAAGATAAATATTATTCAATCCCCTTCACCATGGTATCCTAGTATAAGTGTTTCCATACACCCCAATATATCATAGTTATTCCTAGATTAATTGAGAATGAATAGTTATGTCCATCATCATGATGTTATATCTGCAGTTTTTATTTTGATTGAGAAAATAAATAAATAAAAAACCTATAACATGATTTTTTGTAATATTAAATTCCAATATAATTAAAACCTTTATCAGAATATCATGATCACCTTTTGTGCCTCATTTTTCCTCTCAAGAATGAGTGGTTCAGTGTTTTTTTCAATATGGAATGTTAGAGATCATTTTATTATTATAAATTCATTCTTATTAATGTCCAATACTATTAAAACCCATTCAATACTAATCCTTGATAGGGTCATAGAATCATTTTTACTCAAACCATATTCCATAGTTTTAACCTTTAATATATTGTAATTGATTGAATGATTATAATCCTCAATCAGCTATAACTACCATATTAGTTACATATTAATCACCTATTGTGTGAATATATACTTTTTGATATAATTATTTGAATATATGTAACACTTATCCTAGCACAAATAATTTTTCCAAGACAACAACAGGAAGAGAAGTAACTCTATCTTGACATCATCCATTATTTATTTCGCTTTTTGTATCCTTGACTAGACAGAGGCATATGATATCAATTAATCATCTTAGATGAGTAAACAATGTGTGGTTTTTTTCATCATTAAAAAAGCATTCCCCACTATGGGCTAATTTGAGAAATGTTGGGAAATTATCACCCTCATAAACTCATTAATTAACTCCTCCCCTTTAACTTTTTACAAAAGACCCATCCCGTTATAAAATATATTAGATATTTGAATTGGAAACCTTGAGAATTTTCTCATAAATTGATGATAGTACATCACTTGTAAATGTGAACTATGAATATCCATCATTGATGTCGGTTTCCCCATACATCAATATCCTTGGATTTTGAATGATCTCAATATATCCTCTTACTAGTGATTAAATTTCATAGTAATGTTAGACTCTATACTCAAAACTGTTTTTTAATATAATTAAAATATAATTTACTCTTTTCAAATGGTCTTCCACCCAACTTTCATATTCTCCTCTTGATCGTCATTGATTTTATATAATCTTTGAATATTTTCAAAAATTAATACAAAAAATTTATCATGGTAATACCTAAATACTATTTAATATGTACATGAATATAAATGATTTTTTTGACTAGATAGAATAACTAGGAACGCGTATTTCAAGTAACTTTTATGAAAGGTATACTTGAGATTAACATCCTTCTTAAACCATTATTTTTAATATCCCGGCCATTGGTGCACCTTATAGAAGTAATGATTACCGCATGGATGATCGTATAATTCAACTATAAATTCCAGAAAAAAATATTTTTATTCTTGTTCTTATTTTTGACATTATAATCTATCAAGAGGCACTTTGACACATTAATATTAATGAAAAATAGGACCAGTGCACCCCATGGAAAAGAACACGGCTATATAAACCCTTTATCTATATTCTCTTGCATTTTCTTATTTAACTCTTCAGGCTCAGTAGTGGACATTACATATGGATTATTGGATATTGGGAGACATTAGTTATAAATTTAATTGAGAACTCAGAATAATAACATGGAGGAAGAGTAAAAAATTCCATTGGAGTAAAATCCGAAAAATCCATTATAATTTGAAGATCATATAGCATTATATATTCAATTGTATCAATAATTTTAGAAAGATACAGTTTCTCATAAGGAAATAATATCCTTGACTGATATGATGAAATTAACGAAGATTAATCCTCTTCCATGAACATGTATATAATTAGAGAATGATTTTTGATATAGATAGAGAATTTTTTCTATCAATTTTTAAATCTATACATGGAAAGAAAATCCATTATAATAATTTCCCAAAAATAAGAAAAATGGACTATACCAAAGTTTAATAAGATTTACAACACATTGATATGGAAACGAAAGATTTTATATACCTAGGTTGAAAAAATTACTCAATTTAACTATTTCACATTTACATGCACTACCTTTTTTGAGGGGTTATTTGATATTTCTACAGAACATGTAATATATGATAGAAATCTTGGAACTATAATTTAATAGAACATTAACTATGCATGAATGAATGATTAATGAACCTACCACCACATCATTATGGGAATCTTTTTTAGAGGTTGTGATGGAATAATATCACCCTTTGTTTCAATGTCATGGAGGTTTTTATATTTGGTTATTGTCAACAACCAACATATTAGAACATTGATTCACATAATTTTTTTTAATTATGGATGAAACATTTTACAGAAATATGCATTTTTTACTAGAGTATTCCTCTCTTCCATCACATTGGTTGGATTATCCCATCTATATTCTCTTACACGTTGGACATACTTCCAACAAATAAATCATTTCGTTGCCCAATTTTTGAAATTTTTAGGATTTTTGTTCCGTTAAATTTGACAAGTGGGTTATCGTACTTCCATTCTCCCAACAGATTTCTCAATAACATAAAAATAATTTATATCCAATATCTGTTTCATATCTTATGATCCATGATACAAGCCATATTCATCGATAACTATTTCAACATAGTAGAAACATAATACAATTTATTCATAGCATTCATCATCTCAAATCATAAAACTATTTCATTTACATGTATTTTTGCTCTAATTTATTGTTCCATATTACATTCTGGGTTAAAGAAAAATCTAATGTCATGTTTTTAATGGGTTGTAGAATCCACCCTATACACCCCGAAAAATTCATTATGATTCTTTTTGAGGAAAATGAAATTCACCACCATTTTATAGGGTAGGTTCTGATGAAAAATATTATAAAAAAAATTCTATATTTCTTTATACTCCATCATATCGATCTCTTTATGGGTTTCTTATTGTTTTATCAATATCCAAAATTGATATGCTTCTACATACGTGTGATAAAATACATATTAAACATAAAATTTTTGGAGAATTATTGATTATAGATGATCATTTCACTAGAGTAAATGAATTATACCATGATTAATGTTTTAAAAATTTATTGAAAATTGATTCCCTTTTGTCCATAAATTTCTCAATTGTTGAATGTATTTCAAAAGTGGATTTGGGATTTACCCCATATAAATAATTATTTTCAATACAAGAGTTAATTGATATTTTGTTATCATGAATTGATTAGCTTCTAATATTATTGTGTATTAATTTTTATACGGATATCAATTACATTTATAATCATATTAGGTGTTTTTTGGGATTCATACTATTTACATATAGTTTTAAAAATAATGTTAAATTTATACTAGGGAATTTTGAAACTACTCAACACATAAAAGGGAAACAATGATCAACAAAAAAATAAATCATAAATGACATGCATTCAAAATCTATAGATTCAAAATAATATTCCAATCGATTTTGTAGAAGCATTAAATTTTATGGGAATTTTTATTCCATTCATAATTTTTCATAGAGATCATATAAATTAAAAACAATATTATTATTCTAGAGTATAAAATAAAACGTGTAGAAAATATAATTTGACAATTTCAATCTTATGATTGAGTTATTGAAAAATGAATTCTTTTTATGGTTATTACAACATAGTATATCTATTCAAGAGACACATTCACTGGTAATTTACATTTGGGACTTCATTTCATAGAAATGTCACAGACAATATATTACAGTAATTTAGGGATTTTCATAAATGAATAATCTTTTACAAATTTCATCACATATTATTTCAAATACTAGTTCCCGAAAATGATATTACCTTTAACTGATACCAACATTTATACCCATTTCATTAATAAACATTTAATTATTATATATTATTTAAATATACTCATTTTAATTGCATAGAAGATCCAGAAGATTAGTGTATATGGAAAATTGGGTCATAATAAATTAATTACAATAATGGGAGTAAAAAATTATTTAATAACTAGAAAACATTCCCTTAAATTATTTCAATTTTATAAAAAAAATTGTGATATCCTAGTTATGTAAATAATAATTGGGTGAGTTATAGTGAATAATAATGGAATAATCATTGAATATAATACACGTTAGTTGAATTTCATATGAAGGATACATTAAAAATTTCAGAATACTAATCATTGTCATCGATGCATGATATATGATTCTAACATCAATGAAATATTGGAATTTTTAAATTACATAAAACAATACATCTTAAGCATATTTCTAGTTTAACCACTTGTGTTTCATATCATAAAATAAATAGGATATCAATCAATGAACTATACATGAATTGACTTGAGATAAGAATATTACGCAATTCATTATGGGATATATAATTCTAGGCCCACCAGTCACATCCTTATTAAATATAAACATTTTTTGTCCCATAGATCATTATACAGATCAACATATTTAATTGATCACATCCCATGTTTGAGGATTTTATGATATATAAATTGATGTCCCTATTAAAATATGAATATGTAAATCACATTGAATACCATTGACTATAAATGATTGTTCTAATCACTAAACAAATTATTGGTATAGAAAATGATAAGATTGATGGTGCCTCAATCACATGGTGTCTACCTTCGGTCTCCCGACTCATCCACTTCTGTATAGGGTTTCGCTCCATTCACAGCAGTGCTCGAACTTTCTCCTTCTGTGACTCATTGGTATCACCTCTCTCCAGGTTCTCTTCTCCGCCTCTCCCTATTTTTTTCTCACCCTCATGGTATTGTCTATTGTTTGTTCTCCCACATTCTGAAATTGGAATTTTGATGACCTCCTCACATGCTTCTTCATCTCTTTTGAGTTCTTTTAGGGTTTAAATCCCGGATTGGATTTCGGGATTCAATCCTTCTGATTATCTTTTCAGTGTTTTATTTTTTCATTCTAGGATTTCTCTTTTCGTCTCAATGTTGTGTTCTGTTGAGGAGATTCGGCCACCCGTTTCTCTGCTCTGGCACCTGGTCTCCACCTCTCTCTCTGAGGAAGATTGTGTGGTGGTCTCCAAGGTGCTATGGGATGTGATTTCGAGTGCTTTGGTGTCTTGTGGGACTTCTTCTTCGTAGGCCCTGGTTGGTTGATTGGTATGGCTTAGCGGCACAACTTTGTGGAGGCCCCATCATTTGTTCTCTTCACTGGATTCCATGTTCTTCTCACCCTCCCATGTCAGTTGGGTCGTTTCCTTCCGAGGAAACTTTGGTATGTGTTCGTGCAAGTGGTGGGAATCCACCATGGAGTTGCAACTAAGATTCATTTCATTGGTTTATTTCATCATTGGGGAAGCTCTTTGCTGTGCGTTTTGGGTATTATGTCGGTGCGTCTGGTGATCTGTGTTCATATGATGCATGCAGAGTGGAAGTTGAAGGTGAACAGTGATTTTGGTGGTAGACATAGACGAAGTGGATGGAGGTGTCGAGCGGTGAGGATGGTGAAGACAACGTAGGAAGATCTTGTGATGACTACAGTGACGATGACATAGGTGGTACCAAGAATAGATGATGATGAAAATTTTAGGACAAATCGAGGCTGGTGACCAAATCTACAAATGGACGACTGGCATGCTGGTTGTGATCTCTAGGGTGGTTCGTGAATGATGTAAGGATATCGAATTTTGAATTTTGTGTAATTTGTAAGGTTGAAATGGCGGTAGATCGGGTTTGTTGTAGTATTAGTTTGAAATTTAAATGTGGTATGATGAAATTATTGTGGAGGTTTTGCGAGGGTCTACACTAACCCTTTAAAAGTATTATTAGAAAATACCTATATATGGATTGTAGATTGGACATTTTTTTAATAAAAATAAGTGCACATAATTGTTTGATTATGTTGTGATTTTGAATTGTGGTGGTATCTCATTACTTGTTCATAAATATGAAATTAATGGTATGTGTTTAATGACATTACAAATGGAATATTGGTAATCAAATTGATTTTTATCTATGAAATTACATGAATTGAAATAGAGTAGATATGCCCATACCTTGAGATGGTGCTTCTAATTGCTTGAGAGGATATTAATATAAGAATAAGAAAAAATATGGTTGGTCATAGAGAGTTATAATGAGAATATATTAATGATCAGAGGTATTTTAGTGACGTAGATTAAAGGGATGCATGGGAATTTATACAGAAGAGTGATTTCTTTAATAACATCAAAACATTGTTAAAGAGATTATATAAAAAAATAATCAATATCATAAACAAATTATTATTCATAAGAAATGGTATATAATAATGAGGGGTTATTTTCAATATTTTTCTAGTCTACGAACTAAATTTCCTAAAATAACATCCTTGGGGATGTTGGCGTCAATCATCATTATATTAAAAAGATTTGAATACAAAAATTAAAATATATAATTTGAAGAATTCAATATCGGATTATAATGTTTTGGAAATTACATAAAATATATTTATTTAAAGGTGAAAAATATGTCATTAGTAGATTAAATATATATAATTTATACATCACAGTTTCAAAATAATGATGTCATAATAAATACCATATATTTATACTGTATTTAGTTATTACTCAAAAAATCTACTATCTCATTAAATATAGAAAAAATCACAAATGGATAATAAATTAGAATATTTTTAAAAATAATATATATTTTATCAATATAATTCTTTAAATATGATAATTCACAAATTTATAACCAAAATAGCATTTATAGAATAATACTAGTTTTTACAAAAATAAAATTGTTTGACTCTTTTAAAGACTATTTTATAAATCGGTAAATTATACTTTAATTTGCATATAAATAATATTTAATTAAAATATTATATTAAATCAAAATTTATTTAAAAATTCTTGACATCAACAATTATTTTTTATTAATTGAAACCATGAAATTCAAAAAATTGCAGTTTTGTTTTTACAAATCATAATATTTTTCCATCAACCCATATGAAATTTTATTAATTAAAATTGATAAATATCGTAATTATTTCCTTAATATGTATGATATAAAATTCATACTACAAGGTTCTAGATACACAAACACTTATTTCTCCAATGTATTCTTTAGGGTTATGGTCTTTATAGTGATATATTTTTGCGGTAGCTCAGTGCATATGGTTTGTTGTTTGGTCTTGATATTCTTGAACATATCTTGTAAATGATTTTCATCATCATTTTTTGTTGAATTTAAACTTTTCCTTTTTCATAGAAAATTAATAGTAATTTATTCTTCCTCAGTTGATCTTATATATGGTGTTAATATGGTAAGAACATTTTTTTGATGATTTCACTCTATCCTCTAATGAAAAATTAACATCTACATAACCATTAATATATAACAAAATTTTTAGTTAAAATAATATGTATATATTATCAATGGTTGAGTTTCATCGTATTATTTTAAAAATAATGACTAATTTTTATGTTTTTTCAAACAAAACCAATGTATTATAAGTTTTTCCTATAATTATTATGTATTTACTCAATCAAAAGTTATTTTTATTTATAAAATTTCAGGTGAATAAATAGTTTAGCACTTTATAAATTTTACTCTAAAATTTTATTTTATACAGTTTAATATATGAGGATACTTATGTTTCATCACCTCTTCAAATTCTAATGTTTCTTCTTTAACAAAGTGGTTTATACACAACAATATTCCTAGTAGAGTTACTATATTTCTAGAAAAACGTATATATTATCTATGACCTACACTGAATACCCCTCATTTAAAAGGTAATTTTATGAGGGAACAACATATGTATTGCTTAATGGTGAGGAGTTTGTTATGTAATTTCTATGATTTTATATAAGGAAAACTTAAAGTAATTATATAGATTGATGATACTTCACGTCGACATGTCACAATAGTAGGTTAAGTCAACTAGATGATCTTTCACTTTGAAACTGTATTTATACCCAATCATAAAATTGAAATTCATCCCAAGGAATAATCCATGTAATGACCATTCTAATAGAATACCTTGATAGAATCTTTCATTAAACAATGTCACAATCAGAAGTATATACTCACTCATTTCATTCCCAAAATATTCACAACATAGGGGTAACCCCCTTCCCTCCCACCCATGTCCACATAACACTCAAAATAATTACTATTGATAGACTCATTCTAATGATCACTGTATAGTTACACTCATAGACATGATTATGCAAACCAATCCAAATTTTATTAACATCACTCCTACCCCAATTTCAAAACACATGACATCTAACACTGAAAAAAACCTCTTAAATTACATCACACTCCTAGAGATACACAAATCATATAAATATAACTAAGAGAATAGAAACTCACTCAGGAATACAAAAGTCATCCCGAAAAGATAAACAACCACAGTGGTTTAAAAATATTTATTCAGGATGAATATTCACACCCTTACGGTCATATGAAAATTAAAGAGACAACAATCCATGCAACATTATCTAGTACACAAAAACCCATTTGTTTATCCAAACAATCAAACAATGATGTAACCACTCATGTTCACTCTCTATCCCCCAACTATCCATACTCATGGGTTTTTTAGAACAATGAGGGATCATGATCACCAGGATTCCTACGAGTTCCATAAATATTTATCATTTCACATTAATTAGACTTCACATATTTAAATACAAGGATTAACTTTTTCAAATATTATTATTATTATTAATTTAAAAAATCCTTGGATTTATTAAAAATCACCTTCCAAATTTGATTATAGTATAATAAATTCAATGAATAAATAGGAAAATGAAAAATAATATTCATAATAATAATTTATTTAACCAAAACCATAATTTTGATAATTCATTTATACCTTCTTATAAAACCAGTGTCACTTGGGGTGTTGGTCAAATATAATGTAACCATACACATATGTGAAACATTTATAAATTGATCCATACAGATTAAATAAATAAACCTTCACTGTCAATTGAAACTATAGATTGATATAATCTAGTAGATAACATTACTATAAATATAAAATAAAATAGTTGGATAAGTAAACAAATTTAAACTATAAATATCATGAAAAATATAGTTGAAATAAAGACCTCGTGTTCCTTGCATGATCAATGAATAAACAATCCCTCTCCTGATATTGACCAAGAATAATATCCCATAAATCAATATCATTACAACCTAGTGTTTCCGTAGAGGTGGGAATCAATAAACAATAATAATGAAATCAATCGAAACAATTACTTCAACTAGAAACATAGATTTTCCACTATACATGGTGATGTAGGAAACCAGGGATTAATTCATCATCAATTTAGGACAAAATCCATGTGTGACTTATACCATGATATAATAATAAGAGATAAATGAAAATAAATAGCATATATTCCCCAATGTAAAATTACATCCTCGATCATGGAAAAAATATACATAACTATTTGGCAACACCGCATCACGATAGTCTCCTCAAACACCAGAGGAAAAATAATAGTAGTGATGACCGTTGATAACACAATGTTGATAGTATAACCTCATATTATATTATAACAATACATCATATAAAATGAAATCTTTAATAGCAATATAGAACTATGTACTTATTCAATATCAAAAAACTAAATATAAAATTTTTTGGAAGTAATAAATGTACATTTCATACATAATAGATTACATGTGGGTGGATAATACAAAAGCACAAAAATATATAAATATAAATTCATTGTAATAGAATATCCCAAACTATTACTGATATGTTTATGACCTTATAACCCATTCCACATCATAGAATGCCACGATAAAATAAATCATCCTTGGGATGTACCCAATACACAGCCATATGATAAAAAATATTATCTACATAATTACCCATATTACATTTTCACATGAGCTGAGTGCAGATATAGCTCAACATTCCACCAATATTGACTTCATTAAATGTACAAGTCTAATTGAAAATGTATTCATTAGAAATAAAAAAACTGTATGATTTTTAAGGAATTTTAAATAATATATAATAAATGTCAATTCCACATGTTCATGAGGACCTCCAAGGTTTGTTGTCATATTTTTGATATACATGTGAATGAATTTGATCAATTATACCTACATCAAAGACTATCAACATATCTCAGATCACATAATAATTACCATGAAACAAATAAAGAACCACAAGGAATCTATAGTTCAACCTAAATTTCCCTTGTATCGTGAAGGGCCAAAAGAAATCCTAGTGTTCATCTCGTAATTCCCCATCCATCATGTAATACATAAAATCCAAATATTCACCATATAATTCCAATGGAATCCAATGTTTCATCCTGATATTCCACAACAACCACTCATTAAATTTTGTTTATATTTTTATTATTTTATTCTAAATGAATATGTCTTATCATCCAAATGTTCCAAATAATTTGGTATCCTATGGGGTCTATGACCTCCTCTTGGCTTTACCAAAAAATTAATGATCAGATTCAGTCTATGTTCTCCTCCCAACATTCCCACCCATTGAGTGTCATTTTTAATTAAGGAGGTCATATGAAAATTACATAGTAGCGTGTGTCATATTGATTTCAAAGATCACATCCTATAATTACTAAAAAAAGTAGATAATTTTAATAATGTTATTAAATACCATTCAAGACATCTAATTATCATTTGTATAATTGATTAAACTATAAATTTATATAATTTCACACCTTAAACTCCACATCTAGTTTCAAAACCATGATTTGTTATTTTTCATAAAAAAATCCATTCCATTACAGATGAATCTCAACCAAATGTAATCTTATGAATTATAATCTATAGGTGACCAATACAAATTAATCACATTAATCACTATTTAATCATAAATTTAATTATACCTATTTTCATTAGTAAAACTCAATACATCTTGTAATTTCATCTAAAATTTCATTTATGATTTATTAAATTTCTAATTTTTTATATATGATTCATTTAAATTGTCAAATTCAATCCCACGCTATTGATTAGAAAGAAATTCTATTTCAAATAAATAAATTTAATACATGTCCTCATTTATACTATTAAAATAATATTTAATAAATAATGACATGGAGTCATTTCATGGTTATATTCCTACGTTGGTAATTCCACCTGACATCACCATCTCAAAATATAATTGACTTTAATAATCTTAAAGTAATCTAAATCAATAAAAATATAATGTTTTTTAAATTAGTTAATAATGGATAATCCTACTTGAATGCACCATACACACACTTGAAAAATTAATTGAGCATATGATTTAAATTAGAGGGACCACCGAACTCAATTTGATTTTTCTATACAAATTTGATATCATCTCATGGTTTGAGTAGAATTGGGAGAAACTAAGGAACAAAAAAATCCATGAAAATAGATGATTTAAATTAATCATGTACAATCAGATTTTTGGATAATTATAAACTATAAATATTATTAGGTTGAGTTCTTTGCATAGAAATATATCACTATCATGATATACTTAAGAGAAATAGATACGAGTCGTAGGATAAGAACTATGCCATTAAGATGAGGTGGGGATGGGGTTAGACATGTATCAATAAGAAACTTGGGAAACCAAATATTGATATTATTAAATGGGGGATATAAAAAAATAATAAATATTTTTCAAATTTAAATAAAACACACTCTATTGAAAATGGTTCAACAAATTGTGTTCTAATCATGATTTGCTAACTATACAAAACATTCCTTCTCATATAGTTCTCGTATATGGATTTATATACCGTGAACCAACCATGTGAAATGATTCTATACTTTTATGTTCATTTTATTTCATTTCAAGGACCCATTATGTATTTTATGAAACATTGAACATATAAATTTAGGCAATTGTTTTGGGGATACAGTTAGCACACACTGTAAGAAACAATTTATAACTAGTAACTAGATAAATTTTGAGACGATACAAAAATAGTCTATCATATGTCCACCAAAACCAATAGAAAAATAAATTTTATTTCATAAAATAATATTTGTAGGGTTCAATATCCATAATATTTTGTTCTAATTACTATATTAAAATCATGATCTACTACAATTTTGAAAGATTAAAATTCCCATGGATTATTACACTAATTCAAAGATGATGCATAACAACATTACTACCATCCCATATGTTTAGATTTATTTTTTCACTAATGATTTATTTATTAGTAACATATTAATTCCTCTAATTAATATTAATAATTTCAGAACAAATATTTTTCCAAAATATACATTCTTTTTTATTATTCATCATGAAAACGTAGTAAAAGTAAAAATATATCTATTTGAAATTTGATTATATTAGGCTGGTCATTTTGGGATTTGGTTCTTAGATATATAAAATTTATTGATATATAAATATATTACCGTATTGTACTCTTGATTATAATTTTTTATGTTAATACATAATTATATAAATATATATTCTTTCATCGTTATATCTGCATCCTTCAATTTTTTTCTCTTTTAGATCATTTTTTATTTTCGCTTAATTGTTAAAATTAAAACTAAAATTTTCAAATTATTAATGAATTAGCATTCCAATTTTTTTTATTTTAATTCAAATACTTTTTATTAAAATAACCAATTATTAATTAATAATATCTCTCATTGGTATGGTATTCCACTAAATATACAATTTCAGTTCATATTTAATAATGTTCTCAATTTATGGTTTATCACCATTTTCATCCTAATTTCATGAGGATATTTTATGTTTCTCTATACGATAAATATATTTTTGGTTCTAATAAAAACTTCAGAATTTTATTTTATTGTTGAAGATATTTAATATTTTTACTATATACACGTCATATTTCAATTTTTTCATTTATACATTTTCCTATCTGAAATGATTTGTAATCATTTATTGTCATTTTATAATTTTTTTTAAATTTTTTCATACCATTATATTAACAAGATTAATACTCACCTCTATTTATCTCAAGATTGTTTATAATAACGATTAAAATTCCACCATGCTTGAAACACATAAGTGGGAGTTTATAATATTACATTCACATTGCATGTTTTATCATTCTTGTGAAAATTAATAGTATTATTTAGTAATATTCTTCCTTTTAATATTAATCTTAAGAATAATTATAGTCTTCAACTACTAAATATATATATTTTGGTTTTCTAATTGATTTAAATTCAATTTCATTTATGAATTTTTATTTAATAGTAGATCCTTTAACATTTTATATGAAATTATATTATTTTATAATTAATAATGGGTATTATAAATCATGTCATTCAATGATAAAATTTCACTATAAATTCCATCTTGGAATTATCATTGTAGTTTTTAAAAATAAAATAGTGTTATTAGGGTTTTATGAAAATATATTAGTTGTTTGAATCCCATTATTATTTATATATTGAATGTCTAATTGATCCATGAGAAATATGTTTCGTTTTAAACTATTATCATTATATAATATCATTTATTGAAAATAAATAAAAAATTATCCTATAGAGTGGAAATCACCATGTTACCACATCATTAACATTTTAAACAGGGGATATAATATATTATATCACAGATTATTCTATATATAATAGTTCTCCATTTCCATTATGGGTAATTATATTCAATTTATATAATAAAAATTAATTAAATCAATAACAGTGGGATTTAATCGATATATCACATGTATACTCTCATTCCATTTAATAATCCCTAATTTTGGATGGACTAGTGAGCTAGAGGGTTTAATCCTTGGTCTTTATTCCCATATCATTAATGTAAATTAATATTCTATGATATTCTATAAAATGATTATTATTATATTAATAACATTATTACTCAAATTTATACAAAAATTAATTAATTATAATTGAAACATAATATAAACAAGGTTTTATCAGAGTGTGATTACCTACTCAATTTGGTCATCCGGGTATCTGATTCAAAGATATTACACTATTAATCAATAAAAAACCATAAGGTGTTTGGTTAATAAATCATCTATTATAGTGTGTTTATAAAACTAAAATTTATAATACTATAATAATTGAATACTAAATTTATCGATATTATAAAAAAAAGAATAGTGAGATCTTAAAAAGCCTCAATCAATTCAGTTTTTGATTTTAATCTTCCTATACGAGCATTTTTGATGAGTATATCGGATTATGATTACATTTTCAGGAACATTAAATTTTGTTAGTTTTATTTTACTCTAGATTACTCTCCTGTGATAAAATAATTTAGGATCATTTGATGATAATATACTCAATAGTGTATAATTTAATTCATCAAAACATATATTTTCATTCATTATTCATGATTCCAAATTCTTGTAAATTCTATTATCTTCTTCTATATTAACTTAGTAGTTCAATATTTCTCGCTATATGTAGCCTCTCACAAGACATTATCCATAGAGATTGATTTTTCATATTGAATATTTAATATGATTTATAAAATCAATGAGACATCATATTTTATAAACATCACCAGGTAAAATCATACAAGATAAAACTATGCATGATTACTCACCCAACATTTCACTTTGAGCACTCTATCTCCCATTTATTTTAAAATTTAAATCGAATGGATTGTATAATATTTCATTAGATAAATAATATTATTCATAATTAATATTACAAATGATATTGTTGGTTATTCTTTTTAAAGGGATCACCATATCAAATAATTAAAAAATAAAATCATATATCAATTCACGAATATTGTACTAGAGATATCAGATGATCATTTAACTAAAAAATCAATATATTATGTCTTCTCTTTATTTCTGCATGGAGTGACACATCTCATTAAATATCACGATCATAATTTTATATCAAAAATGATTTTTTTCATTTATATTTCATTAAATGATCTTATATTCCATGAAATGAAGATAAAAATATTTTCACTCATGTATAATCATAAAAATATAGATTTTATTCAATAAAGGATGATCACCATGGGAATCATCTTATTTACATAAGTAATCATAAAATTTACTAGGCATTTAACTTTTTATATACTTCTAAATTTATCATATTTATAACTTTATATTTATAAATACTATGTTTGATGAATATATTATATTTATTTTAAGATGAATCAATTTTTTTAATTCTTAACTTTAAAAGAAACCAACTTCTTAAATTAAATATGTATGATGATATATATATTTGAATATTAAATTTTTCCATTAAAATATATTGTGTTCTTACGTCAGATGATAAACATAGAATCATTTCTACTAAATCAAAAATACAACATACATAGGGTTAAAATGTATCATTTTTTCTTCATAACTTCTTCTATATTGAAAAAAAAACCCACTGTGCTATATATCCTTGAAAAAATCAAAGAAAATATCTTGTGAAAAAATTATGAATTATCATACCATATTATCTATATGTTTCCTTTGAAAAAAAATATGACTAATATAAATGAAATATATTATGAATGAAAATATAATGATATATATTATCAGCATATTTTAATTCATTATCTTTTCTCCCATGAAATATTTTTATTTATTTTCCCTAAAATATCATATAATATAAAATGAAATTTAAAATAAAAAATTACATCAAATTATAATAACAATAATTCAAATCACATCCTGGATTTATAAAAATGAATAAACATAGTCTAAATAGTATCAGATCAGTCAAATTTTAATTCAATGGATATATTAAAATGATGAAAACCAAGGAAATTCTATCATATGTTCATTTGGATTCTCAAAATCCCAATTGTATTTTTTCATAAATATTCTGAATTTTATATATCTACTAAAATATTTTTACACCAAAATTTAATATTTATAAAAATTTAATAATTCAAATAGGAATAATTAAATCATATCTATTGTCAGAAAAATGTTTCTAGACAATACACCACCATATAAGGATATATTTTTGTGAAAATTGAATCATTTACTAAAAATTAACTGTGGTTAGGTGATTCAGATTATCCCCTCATAAAACCCCATTAATAATAATATTAAAAATACCTATTTCCCTAGATGACCAACAGATTGGGGAGAGTTATATCTCTCATCAGTTGAAAATTTTACCAAGAAGAGCAACATATTTTCTAACCATTGAAAAAAAACCGAACCGTTGTATCTCATTGTACCACACATCATCATGTGAGTGTAATTGGATAAAAATAAAATTTCAAACTAAATTCTTATAATATATCTATTTGAAATAAATTTGACACAAATAATTAACTTACTTTTATGTGGATAAATATTCCTACATCACATTCACATTTTCCATTATCTCCTTAATTAAATAAAATATTATATAAATATGGTTTGATATTTAGTGGATCACTTTGTTAATTTAGGTAAATATAAAACACATATAACCATAATAAATCCTCAGTTGATTATATATATATAATTATAAATTTTATACCTATTATATAATTTATAAAATAAATATAGAGAAGAAATAATTAATATATTCTACCGAAAATGATGTTAAAGAAATGTAATTATAATTCATTATATTCTAAATCACATATAATTCATCAAAATATGATTTTCATCATAGTGTATAATTATTATGAATACAAACAATGTCCCATTCTGTATATTTCAAACCAACAATAAATATATTTTCTTTTAGGAGTCAATATAATTATATTCTCTATATATAGGGGTGAATACGTATAATCACTCTTATATATACCCCAATGTGCCCTTTATATAAAAAATTATTCCTAACGCTATTAGATAACGGTTATATATCGTAAATTTTAAAAATCATTATTATTAATATTTCAACTGCTATTAAAATAACTTAGTTTCGCTCAATAATTACTAGATGTTGAAAACAAAAAGATTATTTTATTGATAATATTTTATAATATGATCTACTGATTTTTCCCTCGGTTAAGAAGGCATAATTATGTTTTTAAATAACCATCAATCATTATAAATAATTTTTCTCACAATAAATTGACATATAAATTTTCTAATTTTTTATATTTATATCCTTAATATGAATATTATTTATCATTTGAAAATATAATTACATCTATATATGAATTAAAAATTAGTCTACATATGGAAATATATTTCACCTAAATGTTCATATCGAATTTTATTTTTTAAAATTCAATTTATCCATAGTAACCATAAAATTCATAATATGATTTTCAATGACTAAATATCAGAATTCGAAGATAAATTATCTGTTTAATAAGTTGGTTTCCATTTTTTTTATAATTTAAAATTTAGTCCACCTAACAAAATACATCACCATTGATAAATTTAATCCTTTCATCTAAATGATATATTTTGTGGATATTACATGGTTCCACTATAATAAAAATACATATATCCTCTTGAATTTACACTAGCAAAATATTATTTTTAATATCAATGCCTTCAAACAATTAATATACAATGAATATATATCAAGAAAATTTTAATGAAACCTCAAAATTATCACTATTTATTCAGAATACCCACTCTCTACCTATAATTTTGATTTTTATCATTGAAAAACTTCTTAGTAAGCCATTATCTCATTATTATATATTTCAATATTCATTACATCTATTGAATCCTTATTTAGAAATGACAATGAAACTATTTAGGTGTCAAACTATAAAATTATTTTACATTTGTGTTCAATACTATAACATCATATTTATTTCACTATATGTTTTAATATCAATGATATATTGAAAATCCATAAGAATATTACTCTTTCATGACTATAATCTTCATAAGAAACATATCTTTCACTAACATTATCTGAATTATCATCATCATGATTTTTATCATTATAAACATCTTCTTCAATATGATTTCATCAAATAATATTCTATTTGAAAGATTAAATATAGGATTATACTTCATCAGTCAAATTTAATATTTATTTATTTTTTATATTATTATAACCAGAATATTATACTTTATTTTGAATATTTTAATTCCATTACATGATTCTTAATTCCATTTTTTCTTAGTATATTTAAGCATAATTACATGTGTAAATAATTACATTCATTGATATTTTCATCATGATCTATACTTCAATATATTTCTTCCAACTATTTTATGAGGATTTTGAAAAACTCAAAATATTAGGACTTATTTTCCATAAATATAATGATATACAACAAAATGTAAAAAATAATGAAATTTATAAAATAGTGATCACATCTTAATGATTTTTTTATGTTATACTATAGAAATATGAATAAAAGATTTATAGTAACCATTATTTATAAATCACTAGCCTTCTATGATATCAATGATTTATTTTCAATGTTATGCATTCTTAATATAAAAAATCACTTTCTTTTTCTTTTTAGGAAGTAATTTTAGAATATCATGGTTTTAAATTTATATTTTATGTCATCAAATAATATAGCCAATAGTTTAATGACATTTATTTTAAATAAAACAATCAGCATGAATTAGATAAATTTCTGATTTTTTGAAATTTTTCCAGATGTTTAGTATCCTTTGATGACAACTCTTTGGTATTTTGAAATCATGATTAAGCATGAAATTGAAATGAATATATCATCACCTATATCATCACATTGTTAGATAACACATAAAATAATGTGTTTAAAACCTTATATATATATATATAATATAGTATTATTTTATCTTTGGGAATCATATATAACAATTACCAACCACATTGAATTTAAAGGGTATATAATTTCCAAATGTCATTATCCTACATTATTGGTTTTCAATATTATTGAATTTTTTTCCTAAAATAATTATGCGAGGAGGGAGAAATATTTATAAGAATTTTGTTAATTTTTTTTCTTGCTTATAAGAAAAATTTCAGAATGTTCAAATTATATTCCTTCTTCACCTCATGAATTTCCTTTCAATTTCTAGAATATCCATATATCCATAGTATATTAATTATAAACTATTGAGAAATATGTACTTATTCATGGAATCATTCATACATTACATCCATGCAAAAAATTCTAGGAATTGTTTCCATGCATATAGAGTTTTTTAAAAAATTATTATTTTTCATCTTAACTGAGATGATTCTTTAATTAATAGAAATGATACCCTTAATTTATGCCTATTAAAATGTAATGATATATTACACTAGTTTGAGTACGTTTTTTCCAAAAATATGAAACAAAAAATCTTATTATGTGATTAATATTTCATATAAATAATTATTATTATGTTAATATTATTTATTTCATTACCCTATGATATTTGGAACCATTTTTTCTTTAGGGAATTATTAATCAATCATATATTCTTATGTATCCGTGATATAAATGATATAAAATTTTTTACTCCCAAACATGACTAGTATTTTTATTTGATACCAATGTAATTATAAAAAATGTAATTATATATTAGTAGGTTATGATTTTACCAATCCATTATTTATTTTTCTTCCAAATATTAGAGATAAATTAGATATTTTTTCCCCAACATATTTAAAATATTTTTCAAATTTTTCATTTATATTAATCTTATACAAATATATATTTTGTATTAGTCATATATTCTTCATTAATTATTCATTTACAATAAATATGAATTATGATTTATAATTATCATTAACGTTCAGATAAACATAACTGATCTCTTTAATTAAATTAAACACTATTTTGTAAAAAAATGAATCAAATCAATTTCATTATCATATTAATTTTTTAGAATTGTATAAACCATATTGAGTTTTTTAATCAAAACCATATAATAGTTTATATAATATTTAATCATGATCCTAATATATGTAACCAAATATTATTCTTCCTCACTACCAATGTATACTACATGTTTCTCTCCCAGTTATGTGATTCTCTTTATCTTATAAACACATTCATATTTTGAATAGAAACATTAATTGATGCCAAATTCTTCCTCTTTACTCATTAGAAATGTAATTTTTTTTAATATGAAACAATGATATTCACCAAACAGATTTGGAACCATCCTTTTTTTCATTAAATTTATTATTTTATGGATTATCCTTCTGGTCAAAAGAATAACATTAACTGTTATTTCTCCCTACATAGTTAATAATATAATATCCAACAACATTGAAATTGAGAAACATTATTGCTTTTACGTGATATATGATATTTTATAATCCTAATATCTAGATCCATTGTCTCATTTAATGTCAGAATGACATTAATACATAACTCCATTATTGATTTGGATTTGTCTCATGACTTTAATTTCATTTACTCTTTGATGTTTTCCTAATGTTTGACCCATTATCATGCCATATAAAATGAAAATATTTCCTCATTCCTCAATGGAATGATACTCTCTATCTTCTAATATATATATTTTAGGATAAATACAAAATTTAAAATATCTTGTTACATATTTATCAATAATATAATTATCAATATTTAATCTATATCCTCACATTATTCCAAAAATGTCATATTTATTTTAAAGTAGTAATATTTTTTAATTTATAAATATTAATTTCATTTAATATTATTCACCATATAGAAATTTTTTGATTCTTCACATATATCATTTCATTCAAATAATATTTTCATTTATTTTTAAAAAATTTAACTTCTTAAAGCCCCATATTTTATGTGTATGAATATTCTAATATAGATGTATTAGTGAATTTTCATTATTATTTATTTTTAATTAAATTTTTCTAACAATAATTGGTATAAGGTAATTCCTCCAAATTAGTATAAATACAATTATTTTTACATCTATACCCTTTGAATCGTTCCATTGATGTTAAGGTATCATTATATTCATATAGAAAATAGATTTCATAACATAGATTGTGGGGACCTCTATATTATTAGAGAATATAAATCATTCAATAATTATAAAAAAATAATATGATATTAGGAAATTGATTGATCTTTGACACTAGTTTATATAACATAGGATTTAGTGCACCACTATGATGGGAGGTTTAATTTTTGTCACTTCTCTTGGAAAGTTTCATTCTCTTAAAATAATCATATATTATATGGTTAGATTTGATCCTATAAATATAAAACTAATCCAAAAAAATAAAACATATATGATAGAAGGGAATGAAACCCATATTTGTTACATGAATTTGTCCAATTATGGGTACTGACTAATTACATTTAAGGGGGTTTCTTTGAAATATATAATTTTCAAAATATTGAACAGAAAATTACCTGGGTTTTATGAGGTATCATCTTATACATTGGGGTGGTTTGCAATACTAAACAATATATAAATAGAACAATAAAATCTAGAAGTTAAGCTTATTATTAGAACAAGATGATAAATATTAGAAATAAATATATAAATTGATATAGATTTTTTATCATAATCATTGATACATATGGGTGATAGGACATGCTCATTCTATATGAATGCTAACCTTGTATATTAAACATTAAACCCAAACAATTCAACCATTCTCACATTAAATAGAAACAACTATTGATCATCTACTCAGTATTGAATTATTGAATTATCAGACACATATGATTCCCATTAAAAATAATGGATTCCCAATTTTTTCTCAGTTTTCAATTTATCGATATTCAGGAAATAATTAATTTTTAATTACTATATATTTTATATTGGAAATTTTATTCCCATAATTTATCATTTATAATGATTTTAGAAAAAAAATATTTTCAAAATCAATTCCAATTCATATTTTGGAAAATTATCTCAAGCAAATAGTAAAAAGTGAACCTTCACTTGATTCCCTAATCAATCACTCCTAATGATGCGATACATTAATATTTTAATATTTCATTTTTTAATTGATAGTCTCCATTTGTATTTCATAAATAGAATTTCTGATATTTCAACTTATAAAATTATAATTTTTTCTTTTTCCAATTATCAACATATAAAATAATTCTGAAATTAGTGAATTGATGATTTCTATAATTTACTATTATAGGTATTCTCTATATGATCCATTGTATTATATCTGGATGGTGTCCTCCTAATATAATTTTATATTTTGACACATCTCATCACATCCAAACAACATCCTGGTATACAGAACTAGTTATTTCTAATTTTTCACATTAATGTAAATTTATGGTGTAATATTATTATATACTATTTAAATATCATAATAATTTCCCATAGTTTTTCTTAAAAATGTGGATGTAATTTTTTAAAAAGTGAGTATCATCATTGGAATGATAATATTTTTTTACATAGATGTAATCATACGAATAAATTCAAAATCACAAATAATCATGTAATTTGTTCTATATATAAAAACAATATGTATATATATTTATATATAAATATTTCTAAAATTCTATATATTATTTCACTCTTTTAAAAATATTTCTAATTACATTGGAAAACCTATTTATTTTTATACATAAGATGATAAACATGTATCACATTCAATTTAGTTATTATAAAATTAAGAAATTATATATAAGATGACACGCGTTGCTTCATTTCATCACCCGAAAGAAACCATCCAAGACATCATCCAATAAAATTATACATATAGCCAAATATTATTAAAAAATTAATAAATCCTTATACATAATTTTATAAAGAAAAATTCATAATACTTCTCAAGAGATCATAAAAACAACCAACCAATAATCTTTAGTATAAATTTAATTTGATTTAATTGATCAATGAGTTTGATATATATAATATTAATTTACTACATATCATATGTTTCATTTTCCATTTTATAATATTAATTTTTGAAAAAAAACAAACACCATTAAAAATGAATAAATACATGTCAACATTTCCTCATCAAATCCTAAATACATATATCATCCAATGAAATTAATAATATGTTAATCACCCCTATATGATTTTAAAATCATCTTAAATTCATTTTGAGTACTTCAAGATCAATAGATTCTAATTTTAATGATTCTCATTCAAAATTGAAGTGGATATATCCCTTTAGAAATTTCATTTATGCATCATGGACAAATAATAAGCACCTTGCACATATACGTTTAATTACGTTTTAGTACATTTTAATAAATATTCTATAAACCAAGAAAGGATTCCATCCACCGAGGACACGACCATGTTCGAGTGAATCCCCGAGAGGTATTTCCAATCCTTCTAGGATGGAAAATAGTTCTATAAATCAATTTTATCACAGGGGTAATGATTTATCCCAATAAAATACAAGGATCAAATAAACTAAATTGATCACATCACACAAATAATAAAAACTTAGCATTAGTAAATAAATAAATTTAATCTAGTTAAAACTAAATCAAAATGGAAATGAATCTAAACAATAAAACCCCAAAAAACCTAAATGAAAATATTTCCACATGAACACGTAGTCCCCACTAAACACAAACCTACTCACACAAATGGAATAACCATGCCAAAAACCTAAACTTGAAAAAAATATCACGTATACCAACATTGAGTTTAAAAATATGGGAAGGAGAATAATTAGATCAGTTGGAAAGCACCACATAATTAGTAAATTTCCTTTCCGAGAAATAGTATACAAACACTAGTTTTAATTGTGTATAAAATTTAGATTTTTTCAATTAAAATATAAAAATATCATTCAAGAAAAATAAACATCTCTAATCATTAGTTGGAAAAAATAATTTTTTGGGGAAAATTTTTACCACTTCTTTAAGAAAAATGATTATCAATCATCTTTATATCAAAAAAGTTTTGTTCCCATTAAAATAATCTCTAGTCTACTTTTTTATGGAAGACCTAAATTGAGTAAATTTTCCAATGATGTAGACCAAATTCTCAATCAGCTCTCCTCTTAAAAGGGTAAATCCCTCTCCATGGTTGGCAGAATCTCTCCGGTTAAATCCAAACTTTTCATTAAAACGGTCTAATCATTGATGGTTTTCCAATGGCCTACTGGTTTACAAAAAATCAAATATATGCATTATGAATGTTGATTGGTCTGACAGCACGTTAGAATGTAAAATTGTCTCTATCCATTATAATATTTGTTTTAAGACATCAGATAACTGAATCTATGGAATTATAAACATTAATCACTTCAATGAGTCCTTATATGCTATACTAACTTGGAACCTCCATCAAAATGTTTCGGAATCCTTTGACTTTCTTAGAAAAATATTCCATGATATGTTAAAGAATGAAAATTAAAACTCTATTGGATCATAAATATATCCATCCAATAGGTATCTCTTTTCCAACTTCACGATTATCTCTAGATGAATGGTTAGTAATAAATCTTCCCTAAATTTTTTATTGGACAAATGGACTATTACCCCTTTAATGTCTATGTTTTATCCAAATAATTTACTGAAAACATTAATTTTACAATGAGGGAGGTGTAAAATTCACAATCCTCTATCCTTTCTTATTACATTATTTATATCATTGATATTTATCCCTATTCCAACTCACATTAATTACTTATATGGAAAAATTCATAGAATTGTGTTCATTACTAAAACAAAATTTAAAATCACAACATTCAAAATTAAGACAAAAATTTCAGTATGATACTTTTATAGGATATTCTATGGAGTAAGACCATGAGGTTTACTCTGTTTTGGTATATTGTAGAAGATGGTTTCCACAATGATATTTTCGTCAATATTTTTTGATTCATGTTTTCCCTAAATTTAACCAATGTCACAAACATAGCAAAGATACTAACCTTATTTTACTTTCTTTTTCTATGGAATTTTCTCTTTGGACCTATATTTTTTGAATTTTTTTTTATTACAGATGGATTTTTAATGACTCTCTCAACCAGAAACTAAAGATATGTGTGGAAATTGAAACCCCTCAAAAAATCAAAAATCATTTAAAAGAGTCAATTTTTGAGCTTCTCCAAGTGATCTAGAATGATTGAAATGATCTCATTCATAAATATTCCTCATTCAGTCTAAAAACAGTTCAGATGCAAATCCTTATTTCCATTTGAGATGTTCCCTCAATTCATAAGGCTTTGTGGGATAAATTAGTTAAATACATTGAGATTCTTCGATGTCTTCACATTGACATAATCAATAATCATCCTAGGCATAAAAGTGAAATAATATAAAAATAACCATTCCCATTATGGATTAATGTTTATGTGGATGAAGCCTTTAAGGGAAATATGGTTCCCTAAGATGGTGGTGATATATTCAGAGATCACCTTGGGAAATGATGTAATTTATTCTTCCGCACGTGAGAAATATCTTTGTCCCTGGAAGATAAAATGATGAATGTGATCCCGACCATTTCCTTGGTAGGAAATCGTTATTAGAAAATATTTGTATTGAAATTTATTCGACCACTATTTTCCATTCCATTTGTTATAAACTGGTATATATTTCATGGACGCTTGAAATTTTGTTTATGAACTATCTCTAATCACTCATAAATTTTGGTTACATTGTCACGCATACCATCCATGAACCCAACATAGTTTTAGATTGTCTTGTTAATAAGGGATTCAATTGGGACATAACCTAGATGGTTTCCATCCTTATGTTCTTCTACCGATTTATTATCATTTATGTTAAATGTTTCCATCATTTTGACTTTTCTAATCCCATCATTTTTTATATAATATTTGTGTTTGGGTCTTTGAAGAAATTTTAACATCATAAAAACCCCATGTTCCTTTTTAGACCATGTTTCCATTTTAAAACATACATGTTTAATAAAAAAATTTCAAAATGAATCCATAATAAGTTATAAATCAGTCCATTGTGAAAATAAATGGAAATGGTATAGACCGTAGAAACACTAGATAATTAGTACAAATACATGAAGGCAGATACTTGTGAAATAGGAATCCATGAAAAATAGAAATACACATGAAAATATAAGTAGATAATATGGGGAACATCCTAAACATATCTAGAAGTATCACAAGATGTACTCCATTCAGTCTCGCCTACTAGTGCATGGTGAATCCCAGTAGTTAATAGAAAAATGGCCATTATATATAATCCAATCCAGTGGAAAATCCGACCAACCACTCAAAAAAAATATTTAATACCAGACTATCTAATCAGGGTTGGTAAAAAATTATCACTCATTCCACTATATGATTCTGAATAATGATTTAATTTTTGTAATAAGTAAAATTTTAGATCCTAACATTCATTGGTCAAACCAATATTCCATGACAACCAAGATTTCCTAGCCCAAACAACGACATGGCCTATGTGGTAACCCCCTCCTAGATGGGTCAATGAAAGAGGTTCCCATCACACATTATGTAATAAAATAGTACAAAATGAGGCTTCATGTCATATAATATATCATAACATTTTTGTAAACCATTGTGAAATACTATCTAGACATAAAAAATCATTTCACATTAAAACTAATTTCCCAAATATTTCACTTATTACCGACCAAGGCTTTAACATTTCAAATCCAAATACATTTAAAAAAATAATGAATTCAATGTATAATCAATATTTAACTATAAAGGTGAAAATATTCCATCATATCATTTAGTTACCAATCCACTCTCAAATATTCAAATGTGCCATGATTTTGATCACACAATTTTCCAACAAATTTGAGTCATTTGATGAAGAAGAACCATTATCAAAAAACTATTTTTTTGATGGACACATTTTAGGAGAAGGGATAATAAGAATTATGGAGGGAGGGGGAATAATTATTTTATAATCTGGGATATATGTTGAGAATTTTTATTAGACACCATATTCTTTTGTCTACCAATTAATATGTGCATGTTCATAATGATTTTCCTACAATAAATGGTACATCCATGGTAAAAATAATAATTCCAAAAACCAAAATACTAAGTCATTACTAGCATTAAGAAAAAATCACAACATCCACATGTGGGAACTGTATCATGAAATCTGCCCAAATCGCCACTAAATACATTGTTCAAAAAAACCAAGACACCAAAAAAACCAAAGGATAAATAATATTAACAAAAAATCCATTAAACTATATTATATTCAAAATTAACAATTGATATTTTATCAATTAACAAGTTTTAATATAAAAATATATAACAAAGGAAGAAAAATGAAGTACACATTCACATAAAAACCCTATAATTGAAACAAAAAAACCATTGGTGATAACACACCATAAGAAACAAAATCACATCTAGAATGAACTAAAAGTAAACAACACAATATGAATTATTAAAGAATGAAAAATAATGGGAACACCTACATGAAGTGGAATATTTAAGTCACATTTGACATGAATTAATAGATACACATTCCTAAGATGGTATAAAACCGTCAAAAGAGAAAAAATAAAAATTTAATAACACCTTAGGTATCCAAATGTCCCAAACAAGAATACTCAAATTATAGGAAAATGTGAAAATAAATGAAAGAAACATGAACGATATGGGATCCTTATCATTTTAATATGGTTGAAGAAACACCCTAAAGCCACATGAAATAATCTTAGAGAATATTAGAGGAGCCACCCAATAAAAAATATGGAGAAATTTTAAGAATACCCTTCCATATGTGGGATTCATTATTATCTCTCAATGTTAATGAAGCTGTGTGCAAACCACACAATTCCTTACTATAAATAGTTTTACATTATTCATGCATATTTCTAATGGTCGGTTTATTGATTCATATTAACAATGTGCCTTGGGTCCATATAGGGTGTATGGTTAAACTATCATTTCAATATAACCATGAGACCTATAAAACATCCTAAAACATCACACTTTCACTGAAAGTCTTCTTCGAATGAATGGGGATAAACCATATATCAAACACAACTGACATAGAAGTGAAACTATAGGTGTCACAAACTCCCCACCATTCAATTTTTATACCAAACCATTCACACTAACCATGATAAATGCTAAACAACACCCTAAACATCCAAACCTAAAATATATACACACTGAAAAAATGAGCCAAACCTCAATGTAAATTATCAAGAACCTAAATTCCAATAATTTTAATACAAATAAATGAAAAATTAAGTAGGGGTGTGATGATTATACAATACACAAAAACAATCAACACAATAATATCACTATAACAGAAGAAAATAACAAATCAATCATAGAACCAATTTAGATTGAATGGATCCATGAACTTTTAGGTAACCCATTACACCTCAAGTAAAACATGACCAGTTTTTTGAAAAATGGAATTAAAACGAAATATGGGGAGAAGAGAAAGGATTATCCCACCATACAGATCAACACACATGATGGAACTAATATGATATTTCCCAACATAAAAAAATATCATCGACAAAGGAGAAACCCAAAACGGGTTATCAAAACATACATTGGACGCAATAATTTTCCATGATATCCTCAGGAAATAGAAATATCCAATGAGAATTGGACCAGAGACCAATACAAAACCATGATCTATAGCCGAATTAGTTAATTCAATAATATAAACACATCATAACAAAGGGAACAACACAACCCAAATCCAAAAATAATCGATAGAAAAACAATTAAAAATACCAAATCCATATAACATAACCACCAAAAAACCTAAAAATATAACTACCAATCCTTTTAAAAATATAATCAAAAAATAGTCATTAGAACTATAAAAGTGTACATTTTTAATTCTATTTTGACATCAAAGACAAAAATATGGCCAACACTTCCACATCAAACGATTTATAACAATGTTCATGGTTCACATCAGCGCATATGGCTCGATACCTAATTATTGAATCATCCACTATCCTGGGGTTAGTTTCTAAGATGTTTTGATCATGAATTCATCTTCTATCCATTTTTCATATATAATTTTTCTAGTTAACACCGGATGCCACATCGATGATATACCATCAAAGGATTATGGAAGACATCATTGAATGCTCACACCGGCCACTCTAGAAGATGATTATAAAATAATATGATGATCCAGAAAATGGATTTCATAAAGATATTTACATAGGATCATGTTTTTATACTATAGACATATTTACGGAAAGGTAACTTCGATGAGAATTAACATCCTCCAAATATATCCTTGTATTTAACATATCTAAAAATGCATCATCCAACAAGTTAATAAACTTTATATCATTCAATGATAATACTCTCTCAATGATCTCTGGATAATGACCCCAAATAGAGACAGGTGATTTAAATGAATCTAGAAAAATACATCAGGATAAAGTAGAATCAAATACATGAAATAAAAAATATAGGATTTCACTATTTTTTGACCTTGTTTCCCACCCAATAGCTTTGATAGTTATTTAACGTTGACCACCTCAGGAAAAACGCAACAGATGAATGTGGCCCTAAAAACATCCATACAGATACCTTATTGCAACAATTGTGGGGTTATCACCTTCCACATGTATTAATTTTCACCTACAAATGAACTAAAAATATCCTACACCATCATTTATTCATGAGTTGCAAAGTACAGGATGACACATTCAAAATTCTTAAGACACTACATAGACAAAGATAAACCTGGAGCTCAATATATGATAATATGAATCCAAGGGGATCATGATCACACCTCTCCAATATGAGTATGGTTAGCTCCAAACACTAAAAAAACTCCATACAAACCTTGGTGAATTAATTTTGTGGCATGCTCTGACTAGAAGAAAACCCTGAGCTAAGATCAACATCCAACCATTACTCAACCAAAAATAGAAACGCATGAAAAAAAACCATACATTATAAAAACAAAATCAATTTTCAAAAAAAAAAGGCTTCCACATCATTTTCAATCACACCTTCTTCATGTAAAGTTTCCAAATACAAAAAATCTCTTCCAAATCTAGATTTAATCAAACAATCCAACATCATAAATAAATCCATAACTAAAATCATTTTTTCTTTTTAAAATAGTTTTCTGAAACCCTATTTTCATTTCAAACATAACTCAAACTGATGAAGGAAATAACAATGTAGAACCCACACCAAACACCTTGAATGTAGAAATAGTGATTATGACGAAATCTGGGACCTGTTATGGTAGAACATGACCCATTATAGAACCCACCACATGAAATACCATGAACCATGATTACAGGAACCAAAAGGGTCACTACTCTATGAATGCACACCATACCCCACTTCCCCATTTCGGTTGCCATTCCCTATAAAAACAACCAAAAAAGACTAATATATTATAATACACCTTGAAAATGAAGGTAAAATATGATAAAGAGTTCATGATGGTCTTATCATACTTACCTCTTGAGTTTCGATAGTCCTAATTTATAGTAATTATAAATCCCAAAATCATAATGGGATCTCATTGATTCAATTTTATAATGACCCATGGTAGGATTCTACCAAACCTGACATCCACCTATATCCAATAGAATGCATTTGTTGTATTACCAATCCTCCTGGTTATGCAACTAGAATCGAGCATCAAAGATATCAAATGTTGAATGCATTATCCCAATAAACAATTAGATTCCAATAAACAAAATAGATCAAGAATCATAACAATTTCAAACATAAAATTCATAAATGTATAAAACAAATCTATGTAAAACCACAACATTATTAAATAGAAACAACATGAAATAATAAAACTGAACAACTAGGCCAACATGATCTCCATGTTATCACATTGGTGACTACAATCCAAAAAAATCCTTGCTCCAAAGACATAACTGAACTAGAACAATGATAGAACAGAGTAGCTTGAGTCTACCAATGCAAACTTTCACAAGGATAGTGTGAGAAAAATAAAATAAATAGCGATGGAATATATAATAAATATGTTTCCTTTCCTAAGAAATTCCACAAATAGTAATTCAAACTACATATAGAAAATAGGTATTATCATAACAAAATAAAAAATAATATTTCTATTAAAACACATTTCAAAACATCAAACCACATTTCATTTTAAAATATGATTCCATTTTAAAAAATATTAGTTTCATATCCAAAACTCATATAATAATCTATATCATGTATTAAAAAAGGCTACGATAAATATTAATAGGAATAGAACAAGTTGTAGAAACACTATAAAAATATAAAAATCCATGAAGGAAAATCCTTTGAAATAGGTAACCAATAATATAGTAAAAAAGTATGAACATGAAAATTGATAATCATGGTCATTTACAAAAAAAAATATTTAGAATAAAAACAAGGGCGTACATGTTTTGGAATCACATGTCAGTGTATGGTGCATCTCTACATTCAATATCCAACTATCCACACTTAACTAGTCAATCTAGTTAACATTCCATAAGGCCCCTCCAACAATCATAGGGTTTCAAACCAATTTAATCATGGTCTATAAGAAACATTCATTATACACTATATATTACACCTTGGAATGTCATGATATTAGTATGTGGTGAATGTGGTCATCCTGACATGTGTGGCTCAATCCAATAACCCTCAGGAATTGTGATTTTATATCCCAAACACTGACACCTCCTATCAAATGATGCTCTCCATTGAGGTTCTATCAAGTAGGATTCAATCACCAATTAATTTATACACAATTTTCAAAAATTAAATCTTTTTAAATTTTATTTAAATCCAGTTTCCCAAACAAGTTGGAAATACAAACTATATCAACACATCCCTCCACATTAAAACAAATGTCCCAAAGAAATAGATGCTATTGACCATAAAATTATAATTTCATATCAAATTCAACATCAAATTCAACATACAATTCCGAGTTACAAACACAATTAATCACAAAAGTTTCCTAATGTGCCTTTATCTTATTTAGTTACAAAACCCCTTCTCAATGTTCTAAATGGTCTATTCTTTAGAAAACACAATTTGGATCAAAATTTTAGTAATTTCGTACCAAGTTAAATTTTACAGAACTAAGGATTTGATGGAAACGCTTTAGGAGAATAGGTTTTTATATGCATGGAGGGAGGGGAATAAATTTTTAAAAATGCAAGTTTTAGGATGTCAATGTTAGTAAAAGATCTACTTCATTTCTATCAAATCTCTATGTCCACCCTTTACACGTATGGATGTTCCATCATCATTTGTTAAATATATGGTAAACCATAAATGGTCAAAATAAATATTCACCAGTAGATTTTACACTAATCACAATATCCACACATGGGAACTGAATAATAATAGTCACTAATGTTTCCACAAAAATCTGAATTCACAAACAAACCAATACAAAATAACATAACCGATGGTAATACGAGATCAACCACACTCAAAAAATAAAGAATTATTATCTAAAATACCATTTTGAATTTTATCAAACACCATGCCTGAATATACATACATACATATATATATATACATATATAAGGAAAATCATTTGAAGAACCCATTTTCTTAAAAACAATATCATCACAAAATGAACACCATTTGTTATAGCACACTATAGGTAAAAACATCACATATTAGAAAACAATCATAAATTATCAGACTAGTAAGGTATGATTTAATAAGGAAAATATGGTAAATACTTAGCACACATTGAATAATTGTATCCCTATAAATGAAATCCACAAAAAATAAACTCCTACCATGGCTCATAACCCTATATAATAAAAACCCAAAATTATTAACCACCCTATGTATCCAAATTGTTCATACGTGGGCAATCGTGATAGAGGGGAAGGATAAAATGGATTAAAAATGGATAATTGGTTGTGAGCATAAAAATTATTTCTAACAGATACTCACCATGAAAATACCTTAAAATAATCTTGGAGCATCTTAAAAGATAAAAAAATCTCCATATGAGTCATACATGTCATGGGGATTGATTGGGGGAAGGTAAGGGTATAAACCCTAATTAATAATAATGTTAAATGTTAGAAAACCCCTTCATTGTTTCGGTTGGATGGTATGCTCACACAACTAAAAAACCATGTAAAAACTATGAAATTACCAACTATTAATTTTTGTATGGGATACATACATATTATGCATGGTTAGTCCAACTATACACCATAATTGTGTGACTTTCGAGCACATAGACTGCATATTAAAGATATACATTCATTTTAATCAGGTGACCGAGAAAAATTCTCCAATAATTATGATTGTAGCGTCTATGCTCCCCAAACTCATTTGGTTATACCTTCCAACAACCAAACCCCATATAGATGTGACCCTTGCAGTATCACAAATCCCCCACCATAGAATTTTATCGCAGTACCATTCAAAGTAACCATTTATGTAGAGAATTAAAGCACTAAAAAATTCAAAAACTTAAATAAATACTCATTGGAACCTAGGGCCAGACATCTATAGATAATTTTAATCATCAAAATAAAAAAATAAAAATAATAAAACCTAGGTCGTGTGTGAAAAATATAGATAGCTTCAATAAATTATAGAAATATTGATGCATAATAATGAATGGTAAAAATACATATATTATTGTAAAATATATAAGGGATTGTATATTCTTACTGAGACAAGAAGATAAATATTATACATAGTATTTCAATTACATTGTTATTAATAATTCTACTAATATCCCTCGTATTCTAGTAAACTAGACTTAATGGGTACTCCAAAATGCAACCTCCATTAATTTTTGTGTTGATCAATAATATACACACTATATTATACAGAGTATATGAAAATAATAATTTTTATTGTAATCACCAATGACATAATATAAAATTATTTATGGCCAAAATAAAATTTTCAAGAAAAAACTCAGGTTGACACAAAACATGTCACCCAACATGATCCTTGGAAAGACCGAAAGGGTGTTCCCTATCCCCATGAGCGGGAAACAAATAACTAGAATCAATAGAGTATCCAAATAGAACATTTTTCTTAATAATAAATATAAACAAAACAACAAAGACAATAAATAGTTGCCCATCATATAAAATTATACAACCTAAAAAAATTTACAAGAGAAACTAAAAATAAGTCAACTGAACAATAAAGACCATTTGATCCTAACAACCACAACATCTTCAGGTGACAATAATGGACACTCTATGATACTATAACAAACCATACCCAATAGAGTTAATGTAAAATATGATAACTTAACTATATACTAAAAACAAGAAATAACTATAGGCATGAGTATTAAGACTCTGTTCGTGTGCACGAACCAAATCATCCCAATGCACATACTTTATATAAATGAAACCTAAATTCCTAGTTTGAAATACAATATATAAAAATATACATTACAAAATAATTTCTATTATAAAACCAAACTTGACCCATTTACCATTTTACTATCCCAATTATAGGATCTTATAATGAATGAAACATTATCATTTTTTGGGGATAGTGAAGCTTTAATTTCAAAAGAGGCACATGAGAGTATAAAACATTCCAAAATTAAAATACTTTTCCACAGCCCACTGAAACCAACTCATCACTTTCCATAGAAACAAACCAGTCATGAGAGATCCACAATAGTCACATAATTAGGGAAATTGGTATACAAGAACTCAAGAGTAACCAATGATAAAATTCTTCATTCATCTAATATATAATATTAATTTTCAATACATATGATGGAAACTAATGATCTCAAGAATAATGAAAACATATAATACATCATTACTCATCTTGGAAAGCACACTGCACTCAATGAAATCATGTTTTCACCACACATACTTTCTCACACCTTTAATGGCTTGACCTTAGGGAACTACCCTATAGAAACAATAAAAATATATATCCCACTGCTATGGGACACTAGCTAAAGATTATCTATAATCTAGTTAATCAATCATTCATAGAAAATTCGCCATTTATTCCAGGTATCCACATCACAAGAATGAATGTGATGAGCCAACAAATACAAACTAATCAACCAATCACAAGAACATATATCATTAATAATATTTCACAAATAAGAACCACCCAGAAGGACCCTAGGATCAATCTATTTCCATGAAAAATGTATCTTAAAGGATTCCACAATGGGGATCTACCATTCCACAAAAATAAAATTGTTCTTTTGATGTCCATAATGAAGAAATCATACCCACTATCATAATTGAATGTAGTGATTCCATAGTGATTAAATCTCGTCCATTAAATAAAAATTATGTAGGAAGACACTCTATTGAATGTTTTCGAAATGATCAGTTGTCCAACATCTACAAAATACACAAATGGGCCTCAAAATTCCTTTCTGAAAAGAATAATTTCTTAAAAAGCCAAATCTGTTAATGAATAAGGGTGAATATTCAACATGTTAAATTTTTTAAAAGTGTTTTAGAATACCATTTATGTATTTAAAACACATATCAAAACCAAAAATAAATTTATTCAATGTGCCAATAGGTCTACATGTCATTACTACATTCCATTCCGTTTTAATGATCCAAACCCATTTATATACCTATTTAAGAAAACCATAAACATAATTTCATTGTAACAAACATATTTTCAAATCCAATCCATGTTTAAAATTCCAAATATACTACAAAATTATATCTAGGAATTTCATCCAACACTTTGTGTGCAATATTAAACAATAAAATTATATATATAAAAATAAAGAATAAAATACCACTTTTAACACCAGATATATATTTTTTGAATCATTATTAAATATGTAACATGATAGTAAGAAGATGAAACCATGACACCAATGATACATAATTTTAATAAACATTGGAAGGGGAATCCTACATCAAAATTTGGGCGTATTATTAACGCACACCCGAAACAACCTCACCATGGTTCCCAGATCAAAGATAGACCAAGAGTAATATTAAATAAGAACAAGAACCAACATTAAATAAGGGGGAACGTGATTTTATGGACAAAGAGACTATATTGATAATTAACCCAAAATAAAATGGAATTATATGGAAGAGGAAGAAGAGATGATGAAAATACCTTAGAAATTATATCCCCAAACATGAAAAAATCACAATATTCACACCATAGTAGAGGATTGGATGATTGTAGGATATGTTATGACGCCCATAGGGTCCCGGAAACATGGGGGAGGAAGAATTGGGTTATTTGGGGTTAAAACCCGAAGAGGGTAAATTAGTAATTTAAAAAAATTTATATCTTGGAAGATCTTATGGAATGGCCGTATGATATAGGAAACTATATAAAAACAACGGGAAATGATTCCTTATTAAGATAAAACCTCCCCACACATATACCACAATGTTTGTTTAACATTTTGAAGGTCCTACGCCTTCATTAAATAGCATTCTGAAGCCCACACTATTTATGGAATTATGCCACATGGTTTCCATTAACAATGTGTAAAGAATACCCCACCTTATAACAAGCATAAATCCCAGAAATTTCCTCAAAAACCCCTAAGAAAACTATGGAATAATCTCAACACTATTAATAAATTAAATATAAATTTTAAATTGAAAACATGTCCCACCGAGTTTCCATGAGAAAATGAGATCCAAAAAATGAATCAGAATAATCAATGAAAATAAAAAACTCAGAGTGATAATTCTCCCACACTATAATTCATTTTTATTCAAGAAAGACACAAAATTATCCAATTGATCAATCAATGGAAATGGAGTCCCATATTTTCATGATCCATCCTCTCGAACATACAACACCTCATCTACCATGAAGAAAAACTCAAACCTCTTATCTGAAATGAACCAATGAATATGAACCAAATTAATAAAAAATTCGAATGTTCCCCCAAAGGATATGTACTAAAAATTTTACATGTGAGGTCAGAATAGATTCCCCAACATTAATAACAGACTATAACAAAACAAAATTTGAGGAAACCGTACTATGACCCACAGTGGGTATCCTCACCATTAATGAACTAACCAACAGTGTAAACCCAAGACCAAATAAAAAGGACCCCCAAAATGTTAAAAAAACTCCACCATATGTGGAAAAACAAAATGGGGGAAACAATATCCAAAGATACCGGATGAGACCAATACCGATCCTCGAAATCAAACATGAAAATAACATCCAAACAACAACATGCATCTGAAAAGGCCCACACATTGAATTTTAACAAAATGGAACCACCACAATTTATCATAACCGAGGAGTAACTATTTAATCAAAAAGGATAACAATAAGGAAATGTGGTCTTTACACATCTTCCCAAAAAACAAGACCTTCCATGATAAGGATGATATAATAGGGAATTGTAAATCACTAATATTCCTACACTTTAGTCCCAATATAGACCAATGTCCCTCAAAACATTGATTCCTAACTACATGATAGCTTCAATCCAGGGCTGATGGATGGAGACCTAATGTACGAAGAATCACCCACCACGTATCCCAGAGAAAAACATCCTCAATCTTAAATCCTACTTTACAATAAAATTGTGATTTAGATGATGCACCATCACTATCTTTTATCCCAACCAAGAAACAACGAGGTCATAAAACCCATGTATCTCTACTCTACTTATGATGGTATGATTTAAAAAAATTATGTAAAATTATTCTTCATATGAAAAATAAGTTATTAGGAGATTCACAACATCTAATATTGATTTATAAATAATATGAATCACAAAAAAAGTCCACTAGATACTACCATACAAACAATTAAGAATACATTAAAGTGTTATATTAAATTGATCCCATGACACTAATCTAGTCCCATAAACAAGCATTATCTAGATTACCAGAAAATACCCCAAAAAACAATTCAAGTTTCCTCATAATAAATTAGAATGGAATGTCTCTAGATAATTCAAACATGATGACTTTTTATTAAATGGATTGTGAAACTAATGAAACCCCATGATCATGAACATATAAGAAGTTAAGAAAAGATCAAGAGGCCTTTTAATACTGCGACCAAGGACAATATTTGAAAATCACTTCCCTCTCTCCTTATTAGATTTCACTCCCCCAATTATAGAGATCATTATAAGACTATCTCCCTCATTCAATCTAGTAATCACAACCTCATCACGATCATCATTCATTTCCATGTTGAAAAATGTTGTTAAACCATGTTATGAAACCATCTTTAGAAAAGTATTATATAGTACATAGTCAAAACAATGAGTCTTCTAGGAATCATAAGAGGCCCACACAAATGTGTAAAGAAAAAGGATCTACAAAATGATAGAAGTACTCCATCACAAATCATTCACCTTAAAGTATTAATCACATCTCTATCCTCTTTCTCAACTTTATTGACACATACAAAACTAAAAGATGAATGAAGCCTTTCTGAACTCTCCTGTGAGATCCTAATAAGACATGTTTTGAGAGACTGACATCCACCACTCTTAGGTTAGTCCTTTAATCATGATGTTAAAAAAATCACCTTCAATTACTCATAGAATTAAAGGAATCTAAATATTCATTAAATTTTATGTATCCATTCTTCCTCATTGAGAGGATCCTCTTGACCATAAAACAGGGTTGTATTTTACTTTCAATGCTCATGATGGAAGTCTAGAAGTTGATCAATTGGAGAATCATCCAATAGCGATGCACTAGTGGTCGCATTTTAAATATCCATCAAATCTTTATGTGGGTGATCACAAACCATCCCTAAACCCTAGATCCAAAAAACCCAATATATAATAATTATTCTCAATCTCAATACACATCATAAGAAATAATCCCAAAATATATGGAATACAATACAAAAATTCATTAGCTGTGAAAATTTAAAATAATTCCTCCTCAAAAAACATTTGATAAGAAAAAAACAAGGGGTATTTTCACATTCTCCAATGGTAATCCATGGAACATCACAAATGATGATTATCATGCCTCCCAGGTTATGTATCATCTCATGCCAATTCAGGCACTTTTCTACCCACTTCTCTAAATCTATTATACATTTGAGATCCCATGAAAATATTAAAGGAAAAAAAAAGAATATTACCAATTTTCTAAAATAAATTTCATCCATGTTTTCACACATTTAATCCACATTCCATTTTAAAATTCAAATATCATATAAAAATACAACTAAAAATCAATAAAAATAAATTTTCAAACTCCACACTTCAAACAATTTGAAAATATAAATCTATTTTTTCTAAATAAAAATATTTTCTATACCACAAAAAATTACATTCCATCAGAAACCATTTTATTACAACACATTTATTGTCAAATAATAAAAAAAATAAATGAAAAAAATCCCATATCAAACATCCATTTTCATTAAAACCCATTTAATGATTATAAAAACCAAAATTTTGTTAGAATTTTTTTATTTTAACCAAAATGGGAATTTCATATTGTAACAACACATGCTTCCACGATACGCTTCTCTATGAATAACACAGTAGTCTATGTTGTACGCAACATTGAGTTCAAACACACTATAACTAATTAAAGTAGCTGTTATGAATAGTAATACCTACATTCTGAAATTTTATAAATTTTATCTATCACAATGGACTTCATTTTTGGATTGGGAATATCGAAATTAGGTTTGGGTGAACTATGGGTATTTTTCAGAAAACTTCCCATTTTTGATAAATAGTGAAAAACACTGAGTTATAGTTTAAAACTAAATTTTTATTCCAATAATTATTTATATTATTTTAATTTATTTAGTTCAAAATAGATACATAATACCTATATATGTTCAATGTAATTCATTAGAGTATGTTTACAAGAATTTTAGATATGTAAATGTTTTATTGAACTTTTCACCGTCTTTTACCGACCTCCTAGGAGAATTTTCAAATTCACATAAAACATTATTTTACCACTTCTGTGAGTGGAATTTCTAGAATTCGAGAGACATGGTTGATACCGGTATGAAAATATTGGTTCAATAAGTGGAAAATAATTTTTTTTGAATAGTAACAATTTAATTTTATTTACCACGGTTATAAGTAAATAGTGTAATTAATGGAAAAAATGATATTATTATTACTCTAACACATGTCCTAATTCTAATGGATAAGTTTAATTCGACCAAAAAAAACCTTAGGAATAAAATATGAACCACTTTGGTCCAACAGGTTTAGATTAGGACATTTATTATTATTTAATTCAAAGAAGAGTTAAAAGTGTTAAAATCAAAATTTAATAAATAAAGAATTTTTAATATAGGGTTATACAAAAAAAACATTCAACTATAAATATTAATTATAAAGCTAAAAATATTTCCTACTTAAGGGTATTTTATTTATATTTTTTATACATTATATAATTGAATTATTTAATGACATAATGAAGATGCAGTAATTACTTAAATAATTATATCTTAAAATATTTGATGTTGTAAATATCCAATAAATGTAATTTGAGAATTTTTATGAATTAAAATAATTTTATAGGTTAATATGACATATTATTATTTGTTAGAATATTTTTTTTCAAATTAATAATGCTGTTATAAATTTTGCAAAAACAAAATATCAAATAGTGAAAAAATTGACATAAAAGAGTTCTTAAAACAAATATTATATTATTAATTGACATTATATTCATAATAATCTAAAGGTTCTGCCAAAAGACTTATATACTGATAGTTGAAACATTAATGAACCACTTGGGGTTCTCTTGGAAGTATAATGTATATTTATTGACTATATAATATATAAAAATACAAAGAGACATGGTAAATGTCAAACTATTTAACAAAGAGTTAAATCTAAAAGATAAAGTTAATATAGTGACCTAATCCTGTATAAAACCTATTGGTTGAGAGGTTTTAGACCCATACCATCCTTAGAAATTATATAATCTATTTTTGATCCACTAGAAAACGAAAATTATTTTATTATAAAATAATATGTATAGCTTTTCCATAGGTTCCCCTCACCCCTCTAATAAAAGATAACTCCCCCTTCTATCAAATTCACACCTTCAAAGCCATTTGGCTCGGCCAACATCTGAAACAATACCAACTTTAATATCATCCCTTCATCTTATAGGCCTTTATTAGTCATAAATTCCCTTATAGATACCTTTTGATCAAATCAAAAGGAAGAACCCGAAGAAGAGGTAAATATTTCATCACCTCTTTCAAGTTCTGTTCTTTTTCCACTTAATTTTTCATTGTTGTTTCCATTATAAAATAATTACTATTGTATCTTCTATATAATGTGATGTTATTATAAATATGGTACAATTAAATTCATTATTCTATACATTCTTTAAATGAAAAGTCACCATACGTGCGTACGTATGGCTTACCGTCTCCACATCGTGGTGTAATTGTTATTCAATACATTATTATTTGGATGGGTATAATAACGTTGTTTAATTGATGTAAATAATAAATATAATATAATAATTATTCTTTATGTATGATATATCGTCTAATTATATAATATTTTAATATCAAAAGAATGATATTTTCGCTTGTGCATACGTACGGATTATCATCTCCACGAACGCGATGAGATTCATTCCCCATCGTATCCATTGAAGACTAATAATCATGAGATGATTAAAAATAATGTTTAATGACATATTAATATTATGGATATGAATAATATACATCCCATACATATCAAATATGTCTCACATAACAAATAATATAAATGAAAATGAATCTGTTAACACCCGAAACAACGGTAATACTATGATATTATAAACAAAGAAATGGTAAAAGATCATATATTATATCATATTAATGTATACGATATTTATATAATTTAATAAAAAAATTCACCATTATATAATAGTTTAACTTACCCTTAACCAAGGAAAAGTATAAGGTAAGGGTTAATTCTACAATCTTTCCATTATCTGAGGTTGTTTATATATAATCATCTATTGTCACCTCCTTATCATCCACATCCATGTTTCATAAGAATATATTTAAAAACATTCTTACTATTTTATAGACTATATTTTAAAGTTATTTATTCCCTAGTTTGAAATATTATAATACTTTTATAAAGGAATCATTTCGTCATTTTCCGAACAAGGTCCTTTATAATATTTTTGAAAAAAATAAGGTAAGAATGTCTTTTTTTATCTTATACGGTGGGTGTGGCTATTTTCTGCCAGTATGGCATCATCAAATCATCCCTTACAAGATTATACAAATATTTCCAAAATAAATGTTTTCATTTATAATTATATGAATTTTAAATGATTTCAAAATAGAAAGAGGCATTTTTCTAAAAAAAGGTATTTATATCATCTATGTCAACATCCTTTTATGGATTTTAAGTTTATATGAAGTTTAATTATTATGATAAAAAAATTCATATTATATTGATTTTTTTGTGATATGTTTTACTATGGATGTGTTATTTTTATTCCATTCATGGTTTATGGACAAAATATTGACATTTCGTATGCTTGTTTTAATATGAATGTTTATGTAAGTTTAAACATTCTCATGTGAAGAATGCATTGGACATAGTATGTGACTGGTGGATCCTGCTATAGCTCTTCGATACATCGTTAGTTCTCATGCGACAAACAATTGTCTTGGATCAAGGCCTTGAATAATCTTTTTTTTAATCATGGCACAAGGCCTTGAATATATGGTTATAAAATCCTGGCATTATGCATTCCATCATTATGAAAGTGTCTATTGATATTTCATGTTATTATTTGACTAGTAGAGTATCCAAGTTAGTATGTAAATTGCATTATTTGATTTTATATTTTCCATATTATTCTGAAGTTCAAGTTTAAAAGAATTTTGTTTTAGTCTTATAAATTTACTTAAATTTTTATTCTTATTTATGAAAGTTTCCGCTATATTTTTATCCTTACTGAGCATCTAACCTCACCCCTTTTTATGTATTATTTTTCCCTGGATGTGAAGAGGTATTTTATGACTGACCTGAAGGGATAGAATGAGGGGATATGAGTGTGTTCAATGGAAACAATGTTGTTTTATTTTTTTATTTTATGATATAATGCAAACCTTATGAATGTACCATGTTCTTCCAAGTCTACTATACTAATTGGTCATTTGAGACTTGATCTTTTGTGATCATGCCAATATTATCTAGTAATGCATCGACTATGGGTAACTGGGTTCAGGGGGTTATAGTTGGTTTCAGATAATGTTTAGTACAAACCTCGGAATATAGATTTAGATAAACTTTGATTAGAGCACTTAGCCCAAAGATAGACTTTTAGGATTAGTATAGAGGGACTTCCTAGAATTTTGGTATTGCAGAAATTTTGTGAGTTTTTCTGGAAATACATCCCTGTCTGGATACATGTAGTTATAGGCGGCTCTAGTACAGATGTACCTAGGGGTAAAACCCGAAAACACCGCATTGAGCTAGACTCGAATGGGAACTGGTGCAGGACAATGAGCCTTGCTGTACTATTGGATACGACACTCTTGAGGGATATGATTAGGATAATTCTCATTTTCCTTACAAACCATTATGAAGGGTTTATGAGTATATACTTCCTCAAGGAAAACATTTTTTATGATTTTGGATTATATCCATAAATTGTTCAGTTTATGTTAAGTTTTTTACAAGTTTGGAATTATGTATTTCGATTCATAAACTAATCTAGTTTATGCCATTATTTTGAAATGTATCCTAGTGGGAGGAATGGAAAATTTATCAATTCATGGAATCCATGTATGAATTTTCCTCCTTCTCAAGATAATTATAATGGAGCTGGTGATACAACTGGTGCTGATCAGCTTATCATTGTATTGGGACAACTCCCTCAGGTTATGAATAATAACTATACCCATATGGGGCACCCTGATCCGCAGCATGGATGATCAATGATTGATGACATCATGAGAAAACAACCACCAACATTCAATTGGAGTACAAATCCATTAGTATCTGACCAAGGGATAAATTCTTAGATAAAATATTCCACGCCATGGGGAGTAACGATAGGGAAAAAGTTTTCATTACAGTTTACTGCCTCACTGGAGATGATGATCAATGGTGTCCATTAATTCAAAACACAAAAGAAGGTGATGAAGTATAAAATATGGAATGGAGGGAGTTTAAAGATATTTTCTTAGAAAAATATTTTCCTTGTGACCATTGAGAAGATATGGAAATGCAATTTCAGAGTCTGAGTCAAACATAGGATGAAAATGTTGCAAATTATGATGCTAACATTAAAAGGTTAGCAAGGCATGCTGATGATTATATACATAACCAAAGAATTAAAATTGATCTTTTCATTTAGGGGTTAAAACCATTTCTCCATCGAGCATTAGTCTCACAATCCTTCTCATTGTATGAACGTATTGTCTCATGTGCTGTCAACATAGAAAAAAAAAATTCTCTAAGTCTTACAACATTAAATAAATGAAAGAGAAGAAGATAATTGTTAAACACTCTATAAATAAAAACAAGGGGAAGAAGTGAAAAGTTTAATATCCATCATGCGGTAAATGTGGGATGAAACAGCATGGTACATGCCTGAGGGAAATGGGAGACTGATACACTTATGGTGAAAAAGGCCACAAAGCTCGTGATTGCAGGGGGGAAGAAATAGGTTGTCGATGTTGAATGCTACAATTTTAGAGAAAGGGGGAATTATGTAAATGAATTTCCTAAGTTTCAGGTGAAATTAGCTCAAAAAATTCCAAGGGATCCAGGCCACGATTATTCTATCACTACTGCTGAGGTTAAAGTTTTGAAAGACGTAGTGGCAAGTAATTTAATGGTTTCGTCATGTTTAGAAAATGCATTATTTGATTCTGGATCATCACATTGTTTAATATCTTCCCAATTTTCTTTGAAAATTAGTTAGTCCCAATTTCATTTTACAAGGGACTTGTCTGTAAGAACTTTGAAGGGAAGTATCATTGCCACAATGTTTGGTGAACCCATCCCCATTAAAGCACATAAATATTCTATATCTGTTGATCTCATCGTCATACCCATGATTGAAATTAATATAATCCTTAGTATGTATTGGCTTTCAGACCATGATGAAAAAAATTTTACAAGAAGAAGTAGGTTACAATTTTTGATGATGATGATAAACAACACCTTATTATTAAAGAACAATCATCACCACATGATTCTTATCTAGATCCACCCCAGTAGCTCAACTATTTTTAATTATTGAGGAGGAAGATAATGAAATAACTGTGGGTGAGGAAAGGAATGTTCAAATAGAGGATGTACCTATTGTGAAAGAATACATTGATGTGTTTCAAGAATATTTATATGGACATCCTTCAGAATGATAAATTGAGTTTTCTATTAATTTAATTCCTAGAACAAGGCCCATATCGATGACCCCTTATAGCATTGACACTGTGGAATTAGTGGAATTAAAGAAACAGCTAGAGTAATTGAGTAATAAGAGATTTATTCGCCCTAGTGTTTCTCCATGGGGAGCCCCTGTCCTTTTTGTTAAGAAGAAATATTGATATATGAGGTTGTGCATTGACTACAGGGAGATCGATTCTATAACTATAAGGAATAAATATCCCCAACCTCGAATTGATGATTTATTTAACCTACTTCATGGAGCTCAATACTTTCCAACTATTGAACTTCGATCTGGATATCATCAGTTGTGTCTGAAGAAGGAAGACATTCAAAAGATAGCATTTTGATCCAGATACGGGTATTACGAGTTTATGGTAATGCTTTTTGGATTGACTAATGCACCCTCTATCTTCATGGATCTAATGAATATAGTATTCAAGGAATATCTCAATGAATTTGTAGTTGTATTTATTAATGATATCATGGTATACTTCAAAAACTACAAAGATCATGAAAATCACTTGCACATTATCCTGAAGACTCTTAGAGTATATGAATTATATGAAATGTTTAGAAAGAATGAATTATGGAATCAAGAGATTTCTTTTCATGGACATATTGTCTCCAAGGATGGAATCTATGTTGATCCATCTAAGACCATGGCTATCCAAGAATGTCCAACACCACTGATTATAACTGAGGTATAGAGTTTTATTGGTTTAGCAGGTTATTATTGACGTATCATCCAGAATTTTTCCCAGTTGGCTTACCCATTAACAAAGGTCAAATGAAAAGGGGTTAAATTTGTTTGGACAAAAGAGTGTGAAGATTTTTTTGAGTAATTGAATAGAATGTTAGTCAATGCTTCTATCTTTAATATACCATTGGGGAATGATGTATTCGTTATTTATAGTGATTCCTCAATGAAAGGACTTGGTTGTGTTCTTATGCAGAAAGATAGGGTTCTTGACTATGGGGCATGCCAGTTAAAAATTCATGATAAAAATTATCATACTCATGATATTGAGTTAGCAGCTGTAATGTTTGATTTGATGATTTGGAGACCCTATCTATATAGTGAAAAATATGAGATATTTACCGATCACAAGAGATTGAAGTATATCTTCTCACAAAAAGAACTCAACATGAGGCAAAAGTGATGGCTTTAACTACTCATGGATTATGATTTCACGATACACTACCACCCTGGGAAAGAAAATAAGGTGGCATATGAATTGAGTATAAAGGATCATGGACTTTTGAACATGATGATAGTTGAAATGGATCCTATATATATGATATAGTAAAGATGGATATGGTAATCACCATGGAAGGTGAAACATCAATACATTATCAAATGGTTTCCAAACAATCATTACGATAAAGGATAAATAGTTCTCAGACTTGTGATGAAGAGTTAGAAAAGAAGATTAAAGTTGTGAATGATGGGATATTGAGTGACATTGTGTATGAACAAGGAATTTTGAAATTTGGGAAGAGACTTTCTGTTCCCGATATACCTGATCTAAAAAGAGAATTGATAGATGATGCTTCATAGCTCCAATTTCTCTATACATCCTAGGAGCAGCATATTGTATAGAGATTTGAAGGAATGTTTTTGGTGGGAAAACCTGAAGAAGGAGATTGTTGATTTTGTGTCAAGAAGCATGGTTTGTCAACAAGTGAAAGCGGGAAGGTAATAGCCTGGAGGAGTCTTGCATCCTCTTCCCATACCTGAGTGGAAATAAGATAATATTGGGATGGACTTTTTTATGGGACTACCAAAGAAACCATGAAAGAAAGATGTTATATGGGTCATTGTAGATCATCTTACCACATCAGAACATTTTAAAAAAAAGAAAAATATCATTAATGACGAAGGTCAATATACGTACAAGTGCAAAGCCATGAAGTAAATTTTTCCTGCTAGAGCTGGTTCGCATCGAATGGGCCTGAGGCCGCAAGTGGATGGGACGTATTGTTTCCTTCCCTTTTGGTGAAGGAGAAGCTGAAAAATGAGAAGCATTGGTGATGTTTGAGAATTCTTCTAATATTGAGGCCAAAGGACTGAAGTCTGCCGTCATTATGGTGAATAACATCGATTGCGGTGAGGCAGTCAGACACAATTTTGATATCAACCCACCCATAGTCCATAGCGAGCATCATACTAGCAAGGATGGCGGTGGCCTCAGCCACTGCAGGTTCCCAGAATGCATGGTGTGGTACATATTTTTCCGCAATGATTTTCCCCATATGGTTTTGGGCCAAGAGCCCTAGGTAAATTATACCATACTTGGGGAGAGATGCGTCCATGTTGATCTTAATAGTACCTTCCATTTGAGGATTCTAGTGAGAGGGGTATGAGGGGGTAACAGCTAGAGTATAATGTCGATTGTGGTCTTTCCATCCGTCAATACATGAGGTGGCCCATTCAATCCAGAAATCGAGAGGTTTATGAATGTGATGAAAAATAGCAATGTTACGTTGGACCCAAATGATCCAGGCCAGGGTGAAATGTGAGCCTGAGTTAGCCGGTGAGAGGGAGGAGCTCCAACACATCATATGATCGGTTAGGTCGGAGACCGTGGCCAGTGGTGCGCCTAGAGCCAGTCCCCATATATTCCAAATTTCCCTAGCTCCTGGGTAGTGAATGAGGGAGTGAAAAGGGGTTTCTGGAATATGCGGGCAGAAAGGGCAGAAATCATCACTTACCATATGTCGGTAAACGAGAAGGCTCATAGTTGGGAGTGTACCAGTGCACACTTGCCACCAGAATTGGTGAACTTTTGGGCAGACATTGATCGTACAAATCGATTTCTATCGTCCCTCCACCTGGCCGAATAGGTGGTTTCCATGAGAAAATATATACCTGAATCTAACCGTATACTCACTTGATATTTCATTGATCTAAAAGATAAGGACTGGGCCAGCATCCGGAACCCAAGGAATGCTCCGGATAATTCTTTGGTCTCTTTCATTAAACCAATCATGAATCATTTACAGACACCACCCCAGTCCCTTTTCAGAAAGGAGGCAGCTGACAGTGGCATCTTCAAGTCCTGGTTGGGCGGGTGATGTGGCCCTCATGCCTTCCTAATCGATCAGCTTGGGATAAGTATTGATATTGACAGATGAGGCAATACCAATACTTTAGCCTAGCCCTTTTTTCAGAAGACTTCGAGCCCCCATATTCTTCTCTAGAGGACGCTAGGGTGAGGGCCAAGAGAGTACCACTATCAATTTTTTCTGATTGTGATCCAGGTTTTAAATCAAGATTTGGGAAAAGTGTTCAGAAATCCCTAGATACTGAACTTCGTTTGAACACTTCCTACCACCCTCAAACTGATAGAGAATCAGAAAAGACTATTGAAACCTTAGAAGTCTTGTTTTGATCATGCTCACTTGAATTTCAAGGTATGTGGGATTAATATTTACCTCTGGTAGAATTTTCCTATAACAGTAGCTTCCAATCAAGTATTCAGATGGAACCATATGAAGTGTTATACAGAATGAGATGTCGCACACCAATATATTATGATGATTTTGGTGAAAGAAAACTTTTAGTCCTAGAACTGGTGGAGGAAACAATGTAAAAGGTGAAGGTAATCAAAAATCACATCAAAGCAACTCAAAGTAGGTAGGCGTGCTATTTTGAAAAACAAAGGCTGGATTTGGAATTTCTAGAAGGAGATCATGTTTTCATGAATGTATCTCCAGGGAAGGGTGTAATAAATTTCGGTAAGAATGGTAAATTGAGTCCCTAGTATATTGGACATTTCGAAATTCTAGAACAAATTGGGGTTGTAGCTTACAGTTTGGAAATGCGGCCAAGTCTCTCCAAAGTTCATGATGTATTCAATGTATCGCTGTTGAAAAAATACATGCTTGACCCAATAAATGTACATACCTATTTGGAATTAGATATAGAACTCGATCTATCTTATTGCGAAGATCTTGTCATGGTTCATGAAACCAGAGAACAAGTGTTGTGAAACCGGACGACTCGTCTGGTAAAAATTCTATGGAGAAACCATAAGATGGAAGGAGAAACGTGGGATCCCAAGGAACAAATGATGAAGAACCACCTATTTCTTTTCATGGAGTAATATTATAGAAATTTCAAGGACGAAATTAATTGAAGGAGGAGAGAAGGTAACACCCCAAGCTTCCACTGTATGCTTCACTTTGAATAATACAGTAGCGTGTGTTGTACGTAACATTGGGTTCTAACACACCACAACCAATTAAAATAGATGTTATGAATAGTAATACCTACTTTTTGAAATTTTATAAATTTTATCAATCACAATGGAATTCATTTTTGGATTCGGAATATCAATATTAGCTTACGGTGAACTATTGGTATTTTTCTGAAAACATTCAATGTCTGATAAATAGTAAAAAACACAGAGTTACAGTTTAAAAATGAATTTTTATTTAAATATTTATTAATATTGTTTAAATTTATTTTATGTCAATATAGATACATAATACCTATATAAGTTCAATGTAATTCATTGGTGTCAGTTTATAATAATTTTATATATATAAAAATTTTATGGGACTTTTAACCGTCTTTTATCCACCTCCTAGGAGATTTTGAAAATTCACATATAACATAATTTTACTACTTCTGTGACTAGAATTTTGAAAAATCCAAGATACACGGTTTATGTTAGTAAGTAAAATGTGGTTCAATAATATTAAAATATTTTTTTCCGAATAGTAACTTTTACTTTTGTTTACCACTGTTAAAAGTAAATATTTTAATTAGTGGTAAAAATGAAATTATTATTTCCCAAAAACATACCCCAATCCTATTTTATAAGTAAAATTCGACCAAAAAAACATAAGAATATAATGTGAACTTCTTTGGTCCACTTTCTTTAGATTAGGTTGTTTGTTATTATTTAATTCAAAGAAGAGTTAAAGGAGTTAAAATCAAAGATTAATAACTATTACATTTTTAATATAGGTTTATACATAATATAAATTCCACTATAAATATTAATTATAAATAAAAAATTAGTTCCTACATATTGGTATTTTATTTATATGTTTTATACATTAAATAATTTAATTTATTTATGGCACAATAATGATGTAGTAATTACATAATTAATGAATTATTAACATAATTAATATTCTAAATATCCAAATAAATATAATATGAGACTTTTTATTAATTCCACTAATTTTCTAGGTTAATATGAAATATTTTGATTGGTTAGATGATTTTTTTTCTAATTAATTAATCTGTTATGAATTCATAAAAAACAAAATACCAAATATTGTCAAAACTGACATAAATGAGTTTTCAAAACAAATATTATATTATTAATTGATATTATATTCCTAAATTTATATGGATCATCCAAAAGACCAATATAATGATAGATGTATCATTAATGAACCACTTGGGGTTCACTTGGAAGTATATAGTGTGTTTATTAACTATATAATATAAAAATACAAAGATACATGGTAAATGTCAAACTATTTAACTAAAAGTTAAATCTAAAAGATAAAGTTAATATATTGACCCAGACCTATCCAAAACCTATTGGTTGAGTGGTTTTAGACCCATACCCACCTAAGACTTTAAATAATCTATTTTGGAGCCTTTATAAAGTGAACATTATTTTATTATAAAATAATATTTCTAGATTTTCTTAAGGTGCCCCTCACCCCTCTTATAACAGGGCACTCCTCCTTCTCTCTAATTTACACCTTCAAAGCCATTTGGATCTGAAAAACTCTACCCAAAAACCCTCTAAAATATCATACTTTCATCATAGAGGCCTTCATTTTTTCACAAATCCCTCCTATTAAGCCCTTATGATCCAATTAAATGGAAGAACCCGAAGAAGAGGTAAATATCCCATCACGTCTTTCAAGTTCCATTCTTCTTTCACATCCTTTTTGTTTTTTGATTCCATTATTTTATAATATCCCCACGATATTCTATATACTATTATGTTATATTTAATATAGTACAACCAAATTAATTGTTATATCCATCCTTTGAATGGAATGTCACCATACATGTATACGTATGACTTATAGTCTTCACGGCGTGGTGTAATTGTTATTCAATACATTATTATTTGAATGGTTATAATAATGATGTGTAATTGATGTAAATAATAAATATAACATAATAATTATTCTTTATATATAATATACCATCCAATTATATATTATTTTAATATCAAAATAATGATATTGTCGCTCGTGCATACGTACATATTACCGTCTCCACGAACACATTGAGATTAATTTCACATCGTATCCATTCCAGAATAATTTTCATTAGATGATTAAAAATAATGTATAAATACTTGATATCATTCTGGATATGAATACTATACATCGAAACCATAAAAATTATGACTCACATAATAAATAATATAAAGGAAAATGAATTCTTTAACAACTGAAACAATGATAATCCTAAGATATTATTTTCAAAGAAATGTTAAAGGATAATATATGATATCATATTAATGTATATGATTATTGTATAATTTAATAACAACTATTTCACCATTACAGATGAGGTCAACATACCATTGACTAAAGAAAATTACAAGGTATGGGTTAATTATATAATCTCTTCTTTATTCGAGGTTATTTATACATAATTATCTACTAGGACATCTTTATCATCCACATCCATGTTTCTTAAAAATATATTTCAAAAAATTCTTTCTATTTTATAGAATTTTGGTGAAATTCATTTATACATTTGTTTAAATTTTTAAAATATTTTTATAATGGAATATTTTTGTGATTTTCCAAACATGGCCCTTTATATCATTTTCGAAAAAATTATGGAAAAAATGTCTTTTTAATAACATATACGGCGGTTGTGGACATTTTCCTCCGTTATAACATCATCAATACTTTACTTAGAAGATTATAAGAATATTTCAAAAATTAATGTTTTCTTATATAATTATATGTATTTTAAATGATTTCAAAAGAGAAAGAGATATTTCTCTAAAAAAGCTATTGATTTCATCTATGTCAACATCCTTTGATGGATTTTTTTTTATTTGATGTTGATTTATTATTATACAATACTCTTATATTGTACTTACGGTTTCGTGATATTTTTTACTATGGATGTGTGATTTTATACCATTCATGGTTTATTGATAAAATATTGGCATTTCATATGCTAGTTTTAATATGAATGTTTATGTAATATTTAAACCTTTTCAAATGAGGAATGCATTGGACATAGTGTGTGATAGGTGGAGCCGGATATAGCTCCTCGATGCATCACTAGGTCTCATGATACAAACTAGTGTCTCAACAAATGGCCTTGAAAAAATCATATTTGTAGTCTTGGCATAAGGCCTTGACTATGGGGTTATGAAAGTCAGGAATTATGCATTCCATCGTTATGAAAGTGGCTATTGATATTGCATGTGATTATTCGACTAGTAGAATATCCATGTGAGTAAGTAAATGGAATTATTTGATTTTATCTTTTCCATTTTATGCTAAAGATCAAGTTTAAAAGGCTTTTTTAGTCTTATACCTCGCCCTAAATGATTATGCTTATTTATGAATGTTTCCGCTATATTGTTATTCTTACTGAGCATCTGAGCTCACCCCTTTCTATGTATTATTTTTCCAAGGATGCAAAGAAGTATTTTAGGACTGTCCTGTAGGGATAGACTGATGGGATATGTGTGTGGCTTATGGATACAGTTTTTTTGTAGTTTTCATTTTATGATGTATCAAAAATCTTATTAATGTATCTAGTAGTTCCAAGGTTACTAAACTAATCGGTCATTCAAGACATGATATTTTTTTATCATGCCAATAGTATGTAATAATACACCAACTATCGGTAACAGGGGTCTGGGATTTACATTTGGTATCATATGAAGTTTAATACAAACCATGGAATCTAGATTTAGATAAACTCTGATATGAGCACATAGCCCTAAGATAGACATTGGGGATTTGTATAGAATAAATTCCTAGAATTTTGATATTGTAGAGATTTTTCGAGTTTTCTATGAAATACATCCCTGTTTGGATACAAGCAGGTAGAGGTGGCTCTGGCACAGATGTTCCTAGGGGTAAAACTCGAAAACACATATTTGATCTAGACTCGAACGGGAAATGGTTCACAACAACGGGCCTTGCTGCACTATTGGTTATGACACTCCCAGGTGATATGATTTGGATAATTATCATTTTATTTACAAAAAATTATGAAAGTTTTATGAGTATATACATCCTCAAAGAATTTTTTTTGATTATGGATTATATCAATAAACTGTTCAGTTTATGTTAAGTGTTTTACAAGTTTGGAATTATGTATTTCGATTCATAAACTAATCTAGATTATGCCATTTTTTATAAATTTCCTAGTGGAAGGAATGGAAATCGTATCAATTCACACACTCCATTTAGAAATTTCCTTCCTGCTCAAGACAATTATAGTGGAGCGGGTGATACAACTGCTGCTGATCAGATTATCACTATATTGGGACAACTCACTAAGGTTATGAATAACAACCTTACCCGTATGGAGCACCCTGATCCGCAACATTGAGGATCATTGTTAGATCACCTCATGAGGAAATAACCACCAACATTCAATGGGAGATCAAAACCATTAGTATCCAAGCAATGGATAAATTTTATAGGGAAAATATTGAATTCCTTGGGGAGTACTCATAGGTAAAAAGGTATCTTGGTAGTTACCGCCTCACTGGTGATGCAGATCAATGGTGTTCATTGATTCAAAACACAAAGGAAGATAATGAAGTATCAAATATATAATGGAAGGAGTTTAAAGATCTTTTCATATAAAAATTCTTTTCTCGTGACCATCGAGCAGATATGGAAAGACAATTTCTGAGTTAGAGGAAAAAGGAGGATGAGAATGTCGCAAAGTATGAAGCTAACATTAAAAGGATTGCGAGGTATGGTGCAGATTATATATGTATCCCATGAAGTAAGATTGATCATTTATTTGATGGGTTAAAACTATTTCTCCATCGAGCATTAGTCTATCAATCCTTCTCACTGTACATAGATATTGTCCCATGTGCTTTCAAGACAGAAAAAAAATTCTCTATGTATTACGAATTTATAGCAAAGAAAGAGATGAATAGATCTACTAAACAGATTGGAAACTGAAATAAGGGGAATAAAGGAAAAGATGAATTTCCATCCTACAGTAAATGTGGGAAGAAACACCCTGGAACATTCCTGAAAGGAATGTGTGTCTGTTATAGATGTGGTAAAAAAACGCCACCAAGCTCGTGATATCTAGGGGAAGAAAGAGGTTGTCGATGTTGAATTCTACAATTGTAAAAAGGGGTATTATGTGAATTAATGTCATAAGCGTCAGGGGAATATACCTCATAAAATTAAATTTGATAAAGGACAATATTATGCTATCACCATTGTTGATGTTGAAGCTCCTAAAGACATAGTGGTAGGTCATTTAATAGATTCCTCGTGTTTAGAAAATGCATTATTTGATTCTGGATCATCACATTGTTTCATATCTTCCCAGTTTTCTAGGAAAATTAGATATTTCCAAATTGATTTAACATGGTAGTTGTCAGTCAGAACTCCTATTGGAAGTATAATTGCAACAATGTTTTGTGAATGTGTCCCCATTAGAGAACATAAATGTTCATTATCTACTGATCTCATCGTCATACCCATGATTGAATTTTATATAATCCTCAGTATGGATTGCCTTTCAGACCATGATGCAAAAATTTATTGCAAGAAGAAAGATGTTACGATTTTTGATGACAATGATAAAGAACACCTTATCTTTAGAGAATAATCGTCACCACCTGATTCTTATCTAAATCCACCATCAGTTGCTCAACTAAATTGAATTAAAGGGGAGGAAGAGAATGAAATAGCGATGGTTGAGGAATGGAATGTTCAAATAGAGTTTGAACCTATTGTGAATGAATATGTTGATGTGTTTCTAGAAGATTTACCTAGAAATCCTCTAGAATTAGAAATTTATTTTTCCATTGATTTAATTTCTGGATCAATGTCCATATCGATGACCCCTTATAGAATGGCCACTATGGAATTAGTGGAATTAATGAAACAACTAGAGGAATTGAGTAATAATTCTTTATTCTTCGTAGTGTTTCTCCTTGGGGAGCCCATGTACTTTTTTTGTTAAGAAGAAAGATTGATCTTTCATGTTGGGCATTGACTATAGAGAAATCAATGCTATAATGATAAAGAACAAGTATCCCCTACCTCGAATTGATGATTTATTTGATCAACTTCATGGAGCTCAATAATTTTCAAAGATTGGCCTTCAATCTAGATATCATTAGTTGTGTGTGATGAAGGAAGACATTCTAAAGACAACATTTCGAATTAGGTACGGGAATTACATGATTATTGTAATGCCTTATGGGTTGACTAATGAACCCACTGTCTTCATGGATATAATGAATAGATTTTTCAAGGAACATCTCGATGAATTTGTAGTGGTTTTTATTGATGATATCTTGGTATAATACAAAAACTACAAAGATCATGAAAATCACATGCAGATTATCCTGAAGACTCTTAGAAGAGATGAATTTTATGGGATGTTTAGAAAGTGTGAATTCCAGATTCAAGAGATTTCTTTTCTGTGAAATATTCTCTCCGTGGATAGAATCTCTGTTGATCCTTCTATGACCAAGGCAATCCATGAATGGCTAGTACTGGCGAGTATAATTGAGGAACACAGTTTTCATGGTTTAGCAGGTTATTATAAGTGTTTCGTCGAGAATTTCGCCCGGTTGGCTAACCCATTATTAAATCTCACGTGAATAGGGGTTATATTTTTTTGAAACAAGAGTGAAGAAATTTATGAAGAATTGAAGAGAATATTAGTCCAGGCTCCTATCTTGACTCTACCATTGGGGAATAATAGATTTGTTATTTATAGTGATGCTTCAAAGAAAGGGAGTGGTTGTGTCCTTATGCAAAATTATAGTGTTATTTCCTATGCATCACGATAGCTAAAAATTCATGAGCAAAACAATCCTACTCATGATATTGAGATAGCATCTATAATCTTTGCTTCAATGATTTGGAGACACTATCTATATGGGTAAAAATTTGAGATATATCCTGATCACAAGATTTTGAAGAATATTTTCTCACCAAAAGAACTCAACATGAGGGAAATGAGATGGTTTGAACTACTCAAGGATTAATATTCCCCGATACACTACCACCAGGGGAAGGAAAATAAGGTGGAAGATGCTTTGAGTGGAAAGGATCATAGAGTTTTGAACAAGATGATTGATTAAATGGATCCAATATATATGGATCTAGTAAATATGGATATGGGAATCACCTTGGAAGGTGAAACATCAATACTTTTTCAACTGTTTTCCAAACCATCATTACTTGAATGGATAACAATTTCTCAGACCAGTGATGAAGAGTTTCAAAAGAAGATTAAAGCTATGAATGATGGGAGATTGAGTGACTTTCTGTATGAAGATGGAATTTTGAAATTTGGGAAGATACATTGTGTTCCTAATATACCTGATATGAGAAGGGAATTATTAGATTATTCTCATTGGTCCAATTTCTCTATACACCCTAGGAGCACCAAAATATATAGATATTTGAAGGAAAATTTTTGGTGGGAAAAATGATGAGGGAGATTGTTGATTTTCTGTCAAGATGCATGGTTTGTCAACAAGTGAAAGTGGGAAGGTAATATCCTGGAGGAGTCTTGCATCCTCTTCCCATACTTGAGTGGAAATGGGATAATATTGTGATGGAATTTTTTATGGGACGACCAAAGACTCCTAGAACAAACGATGCAATATGGGTCATTTTTGATAATCTTACCATGTTATCCCTTTTTCTTGCTATAAGATAAGATTTACCATTTGAACAATTGTAAAAACTATATATTAATGATGTTTTTATACTTCATGGTGTACCAATATCGATTGTTTCTGATCATGATACATATTTTATATCAAGATTATGGAAAAGTCATCAGAATGCCCTGGATACAGAACATCGCTTGATCACTACCTACCACCCTCAAACTGATGGACAATCAGAATGGACTATTTAAATCGTAGAATACATTTTTACATAATTCTAATTTGACTTTCAATGTATGTTGGATCAATATTTACCTCTAGTAGAATTTTCTTATAACAATAGCTTCCATTCAAGTATTCATATTGCACCATATGAAGCATTATATGGAAAGAGATGTCTCACACCAACCTGTTGGGATGATGTTGGTGAAATAAAACTCTTAGGATCAGAATTGGTAGAGGAAACTATGGAAATATTGAAGGTAATCCAAAACCACTTCAATGCATCTGAATGTAGGCGGAATAACTATGTCGATAATCGAAGGTATGATTTGGATTTTCAGGAAGGAGATTATGTTTTCTTGATAGTATATCCATGGAAAGGTATTAAACATTTTAGTAAGAAGGATAAATTGAGTTACAAGTAAATCGGATCTTTCGAAATTCTGGAACGAATTGGGGTTGTTGCTTACCGTTTGGCAATGCCGCCAAGTCTCTTCAAATTTCAAGATGTATTCCATGTATCACTATTCAGAAAATACACGACTGACCCGACGCATATACATACCTATGATGAATTATAACATGAACCCAATCTATCTAATTAAGAAGAGCCTGTAATGGTTCTTGATACAAGAAAAAAAGTGCTGAGAAACTAGATGAATCGTCTAGTAAAAGTTCTATGGAGAAACCATAAGATGGAAGAAGCAACGTGGGAACCCGACGAACATATGATGAAGAACCACCCACGTATTTTCATGAATTAATATTCTTGAAATTTTGTGGATGAAATTATTTGATGTAGGGGAGAATGTAACACCCCAAGCTTCCAAGGTACGCTTCTCTTTGAATAATACAATAGCGTGTGTTGTACGCAACTTTGAGTTCTAAAAAACCACAACCAATAAAACTAGCCATTATGAATTGTAATACCGACTTTTTGAAATTTTAGAAATTTTATCATTCAAAATGGACTTCATTTTTGGATTCGGAATATCGAAATTAGCTTATGGTGAATTTTTGGTATTTTTCTGAAAACATTCTATTTTTTATGAATAGAGAAAAACAGGGAGTTATAGTTTAAAACAGAAATTTTATTTAAATAATTATTTATATTATGTAAATTTATTTTAGTCAAAATATATACATAATACCTCTATAAGTTCAATTTAATTCATTGGAGTCATTTATAATAATTTTAAGTATATAAAAATTTTATTGAACTATTCAGCGTCTTTTACCCAACTCCTAGGATAATTTGAAAATTCATATAAAACATCATTTTACAGCTTTAATGAGTGGAATTTAAAAAATATGAGAGACATGGTTAATATTAGTAATAAAAATGTGGTCCAATAAGATGAAATTTTTTTGGTGAATAGTAACTTTTTTCTTTTATTTACCACGTTTAAATGTAAATAGGATAATTAAGGGTAAAAGTGATATTATTATTACACGTAAACATGTACTAATTGTATTTTTATTAGTATAATTAGAACAAAAAACCTTATAAATAAAATATGAACCACTTTTTTCCACTTTTTTTAGATTGGGACATTTATTATTATTTAATTCAAAGAAGAGTTAAAAGAGTTAAAATCAATGTTTAATAACTAAAACATTTTTAATATAGGGTTATACATAAGATAAATTCGGATATAAATATTTATTATAAATATAAAATAATTTAATAGATAATGATATTTTATTTAAATTTTTTAGACATTATATAATTTAATTAATTTATGACTCAACGATGATGCAGTAATTTCATAATTAATGAAATATAAAAATAATAGATATTATAAATAACCAAATAAATGTAATTTTAGTCTTTTTATGAATTCCACTAATTTTATATGTAAATATGACATTTTAGGATTGGTTAGACGATTTTTCTTCAAAGTAATATTGATGTTACCAATTTAGCAAAAACAAAATATCATATACTGTCAAAATTGTCATAAAAGAGTTTTTAAAATAAATAATATATTATTAATTGATATTATATTCCTAAAAACCTATAGTTTAGAAAAAAACTTATATAATGATAGGTGTATCATTAATTAACCACATGGTGTTCTCTTGGAAGTATGTAGTAAGTTTATTTACTATATAATATAAAAATACAAAAGGACATGGTAAATGTCAAACTATTTAACTAAGAGTTAAATCTAAAATATAACATTAATATAGTGACCCAAACCTATCTAAAACCTATTGGTTGAGTGATTTTAGACCCATCCCAACCATATAATTTAAATAATTTATTTTTCAGCCATTATAAATCGAATATTATTTTATTATAAAATAATATTTCTAACTTTTCCTGAGGTGCCTCTCAACCTTCTTATTAAAGGGAACCCCCCTTCTCTCTAATTCACTCCATCAAATAAATTTTTCTCGGCCAACCACTCCCCAAATAACCACTAAAATATACTACCTTCATCCTAGAGTCATTCCTTTAGTCATAAATCCATCTTATGGATCCCTTTTGATCAAATCAAAAGGAAGAACCCAAAGAAGATGAAAATATTTCATCAACTCTTTCAAGTTCCTTTCTTCTTCCACATACATTTTATTTGTTATTTACATTATAAAATAATAACTACCATATCTTCTATATAATCTGATGATATTATAAATATGGTAAAACAAATTCATTATTCTATCAATTCTTTGAATGACATGTCACCATACGTGTGTACGTACGGCTTACCATCTCCACGTCGTGGTGTAATTGTTATTCAATACATTATTATTTGGATGGGTATAATAATGATTTGTAATTTTTGTAAATAATAAATATAACATTATAATTATTTTTTATATATCATATAACATAAAATTATTTATTATTTTAATATCAAAAAAATGATATTGTCGATCATGTGTACGTATGGATTACCGTCTCAACGAACGCGATGAGATTAATTCCCCATCGAATCCATTGAAGACTAATTTTCATTTGTTGATTCAAAATAATTTTTAAAGACTTGATATCATTCTGGATAAGAATATGATACATCTCATCCATAACAAATATGACTCAGATAACAAATAATATAAAGGAAAATGAATTCCTTAACACCTATAACAACGACAATACTAAAATATTATTAACAAAGCATTGTTAAAAGACCATATATGATAACATATTAATGTATATGATTCTTGTATAATTTAATAACAATTATTTCACCATTATACATGAGTTAAACCAACCCCAGAACAATGAAAATTACATGGTAAAGGTTAATTCTACAATCTCTTAATTATCCAAAGTTGTTTATACGTAATTATCTATTGGGACCTCATTATCATCCACATCCATGTTTCTTAAAAATATATTTCAAAAAATTATTATTGTTTTATAGAGTATGGGTAAAAGTCATTTATACCATTTTTTGACTTTTTATAATATTTTTATAAAGGAATTATTCCGTTGTTTTCCAAACAAGGTCCTTTATAACCTTTTTGATAAAATTATGGAAAAATGTCTTTTTTAACTTATACGGCGTGTGAAGCTATTTTCTGACATTATAACATCATCAAATCTTCCCTTAAAATGTTATAAGATTATTTCAAAAATAAATATTTTCTTTTATAATTATTTGAATTTTAAATGATATCATTATAAAAATAGATATTTATCTAAAATAGGTATTGATTTCATTTATGTTAACATCCTTTGATGGATATTAGGATTATTTGAAGTTTATTTATTGTGATATAAAACAAACATACTGTATTGAAGATTTTGTGATATATTTTTCTGTGGATCTGTCATTTTCAAACCTTCATGGTTCATGGATAAAATATTGACGTTTCGTATGATAGTTTAAATAAGAATGTTTATGTTATGTTTAAACCTTTTCACATGTGGAATGAATTGGACTTAGTATGTGATGGGTGGATCCCACTATAGCTCCTCGATGCATCAGTAGGTCTCATGAGGCGAACTATTGTCTTCGCACAAGGCCTTGAGAAATTTTTTTTGTAGTCTTGGGACAAGGCCTTGACGATGTGGTTATAAAAGTCTGGAGTTAAGCATTCCACCATTATGAATGTGGCTATTGAAATTTTAGGTGATTATTCGACAAGTATAATATCCATGTGAGTAAGTAAATGGCCTTATTTGATTTTATCTTTGCCATAATATGCTGATGTTCATGTTTAAAAGGCTGTTTATTTAGTCTTATACATTGCCATATATTTTTATTCTTATTTATAAATGTTTCTGTTATATTGTTATCATTACTGAGCATCTAAGATCACCCCTTTCCATGTATTATTTTTCCCAGGATGCGATAAAGTATATTATGACTGACCTACAAGGATAGTCTAAGGGGATATGAGTGTGGTCTATGGAAACAATGTTGTGGTAGTTTTTTTATTTTATTATGTAATGATAACATTATGAATGTATCTAGTTCTTACAAGGCTACTAAACTAATCAGTCTTTCGAGACTTTTTCTTCCATGATTATGCCAATATTATGTATTATTGCACCGACTTTGGGTAAATGGGGTTGGGTCATTACACATATAAATATATTTTTATATAAATATTATCAACGTTGTTTTTTAATATCCATTTTACATTTTTCCAATAACCAATCCATTTAAACAAAAATACCATTATCAATATTCTAAAATAATAGTTTTCCAAACAATTTTTTGAATCATCAAAGACACATAATACCTCACATGTAAAAACTAGTGGTGAGAAAAGTCTTTTCCATATGGTTAGTGGACATATATTAAACCCACCACTATCATATATTGTCATCTAAGACTATTTCTATAGCTCTACATGTATTTTCAGGCCTTATATGCTCAATTAGACCATTGACCCAACACCATTTTCATTTCCCAAGCACAAAATAAACATAATTACAAAATAGACTTATAGAAACCCAACATCCCTTGGAATACAATGGATTAGTCCAAAATGTGATTTCAAAAAACACTTACAGACAAACACCACAAGATCCAATAGTGCTGATAAATCTACTTTGACATCCCAAATAACATAGGGCACTATGAAATCTAGTTCTTATGTTGAGAAAACCTATTGTAATAATAAATTTTTCATGACCTGATCTATATAAACACCAAACATGTCAATCGACCAAATCTCTTGCATGTCAAAAAGGTTGTTTTGGACATTCAGGCCCTGGAATCTAGTTCCGAGCATAAACAAAGTAACCAAAGTGAATTAGTTCTCCCATTATTAATTATAAACAAAACAGTAGATAAAAGTAGAGTATTCATATATATATATATATCCAAATTGAACCTCATTTTACAATATAAAGTGAATGTACAACAACATAACAAAACCTTCCATCAAAACCAAATGACACCAAAATATTCATGTAACCTAGAGGGTCAAAACCTAATACTACGACAAACCATCAATCACTGCAATCAAAACCAATCTATGAAATGAACGACAACCGTAAAAATAATGAACTATTTGCAGAAGTATTAATACTCAATAAACATACACAATAATATATATTCATTTTTCACATCCATTAAATACAATCAATATCGATTCCATGCATGAAATAATATATATATATATATATAGTATTCTCCTCATATTTAAAAATTTTAAGCTGAAAAATTTTCATTTACCATTTCTCATCCCTAATATTGGTTCATTTGACGAAAAATACATTTTCATTTTTAAGGGGAAGGTGATGATTTATTTCAAAATAGGCATATCATAGTATAAAAAATTTACAAATTAAAACAAATTTCCACAATTATTTAGAAACCGACCCATTAGATCCCAATTGAGCAAACCACATGCCAGAGCCCCATAATAGCCATAAAATGTGGGAAATGATAAACCATATATTGAATAGTAACCAATGAATTAGTGTCTCAATCATCCTTTGTAAACCACAAAGTTCTAATACACATGGGTTATTCCATGGAGCTCATGAATAATCCAAATCATATTATATGTCTTGACTCATCCAAGAAAGCATGTCGCACTCGATGAGATAATATTTCACCAAAACATGTTCGATGAGATCCTAAATGGACTAACCGAGGGTCAATGTCCCATAACAACAATAAATATTTATATTTATATTGTATGGGTGACTATCTAAAGATTAATCCTAAACTAGTCAATCAATCGTTATTATAATAATCACCAGCTATGATAGGTCTCCATATGTAGAGTATAAAGGGTTTGAGCCAGCTAATTCAAAATGAGAATCCAAAACTAATAATTTATATCATATATAATAATTCAAAAAATAAAAAACACTACAAATCATGCAAAGGATCAATACCCTTCATTAATAATAGATCTCCTAGGAATCCACATTGAGGATCCCCAATTCCACAAATGGTAAATGTTTCATAACGATTCAAGTGTGGGGATGTCCCACCCTTTCACAGAATGGATCACAATAATTCCACAGTGAGAAAAACCTTCCATTAAATATAATTAATTTAATATTATTATAGAAGGAGATTTTTCATAATGAATATTTTCCACACATTTACCAAAATCTCATACGGGCCCCATGAATCCTTTATCAAAACCATAATTTATAAAAAAATAATAGTCCCCATTTAAAAATGGACCATAATCTTCATTTTTGATTTCACAATAATTTTAAAAAATTGCATTTAGGTATTTTCACCACATTTTCAAACCACAAATGATTTTCACTAAACATTGAATATGGCCCCACTTCATTATCACACTCCCTTCAAGTATAAAGAGATAAAACCTTTTATAAAAATATTTTAGGATTTAAAAAATAACCATTTAGATATGAAAACATATTTTAAAAACCAATCCATGTTATAAATGTCATAGAATACTCTAAAATTTCAACTAGATATTTCATCAAACACATGGTGTGTAATAATAAAAAAATGATATATATAACAAACTAAAGATGAAAGAACCAATTTTTATCCCAAAAAATATTCCATGTATCAGAAATGAATATATAAAATTTAGGTATGGTGAGAATAGAATGAAACCAATTATTATTAAATTTAATGTCATGGGTAAAGGGAAACCTACTTCAAACTCAAGGTGCTTCAATAACACACACTCTAAACCCCCTCACCAAGGTTCAACGATCATGGATCAACATAGGGAAACTATAAAAATGAAAACTCTCCATTATAATACATGGGTTACCATGAACCATATGTTCAATATACCATAGGTTAAAATGAACAAAAATTAAATTGGAATGATATTGAATATGAAGAATAGAAAACAAGAATACCTTGATAAATGTGGCCCCAAACATGAAGAAATCGCTAGATCGACACCATGGGAGTGGAGTGGAGGTATGGAGAATAATTTTGGAGGCCTATTTAGTGTCACAAGAAAAGGTAAGAATGTGTGGTTTGTGGTTTAATTCTATAGATTGTAGAAATAGTATTTCAAAATTTTATGATATGGGAAAATCAAAGGGTTTTGTTGCATAGTTTGGTAAAACATGAACCAAACATGATATATGATTCTCCTTCTAGATAGAACCACCTCATACACTTAATTCATGGGTTTTCTAACTATTTTAATGTCATGATATGTCTAATAAAATCATTCCATTACCCACATAGTTTCTTCAAGATTTCTGCATGGTTTACTCCAATAATAAAGTAACCGTGAACCACCAGCTCTGAAGCCAAAAACCCACAAATTTTCAAGAAAAACTCCTTCAGGATAATAATGTATAACATCAGGCCCTGGGATAACCAAAATAAAACATCAAAATGATTACCCATGATAAACAGTTTTCAAGAGAAAAAAATCCAAAATTAAATAAAACAAAGGATGTAAATAAAAATTTCAGTTTGACATAATCCATTACAAAACCCAAAGAAAAATAAATCCATCATGATTAGAACATTCCTAATATGTTGTAAAATATTAAATATAGGATATTAATATAAATATATCTCAATAATTTTCAATAATACCAAAAATAAATGCTGACTAAATTGAAAACCCCACAATACTATCAAAACCATGTTTTATTCAAGGCTATTATCACCCAATATCTCATTCAACAATAGTGTATTAATATTAAAATAAATAAGAATATTATGAGTGATAGTATAAAATTATTAATGGGAACCTCTAGTTGAACCCTCGTGTTCAAAAAATAATTAATAATTGAAAATATAATATTAATTAAATAGTAATAATTGATTATATAACTCAACCTATGAAAAAATGATAAATAGACACATATCATCACAGAGAGATTCCAGTAAATCAAAAAACTAATAATTTTATATTCATGAAAAACTATATATATACCCACACATTTTTATAAATATAATATATAGATGGCCCCATATTTTATTCATCCCACTAATGACCACCCTACATGATAAAATATCCAATATCATAGGCACATTCCAAACCATAACATTATTATTAGGTAAAAGATAATCCTTAAATGAGTTTAAGAGAGAAATATATTCCCATAATATACTATACAATTTATTTTAGGATTCAAAATGAATCATTTAAAATTATGTCATTTATAACACATAAGAAAATAATGATCCTTGTTATATTGAAAATAGTTAATTTAATGGCATCTATCACTCAAATAAAAAAACATAATGATACAATACCAACCACAAATAGATAGATGATATTTCTTCAACACATCCATTAAAATATCAAACTCCCCCTAATCATAGAGATTAATTAAACTAACCTCAACTAGTTTGTAATGGATTAAGGGTGAAAAAAAATTATAGAAATATTTACAATATTGTAGTCTAATAGGAACATTATAACATACTTATAACTTCTTGAACAAGAATAAATTTTAATTTTAATTTATATCACTCAAAATAACATTTTTAAACCACTCCATGAAAATAATACATTAATTTATCTGAAATAAAAAACCCATTTATTCCTTAAAATAATATATTATAACAAACTACAAAATAAGACATCTAATTATATTACAAGATAATTATTTTTCGGTGTTTTGGTTTAACTATTTTAAGAAAACACATAATATTAATTTTAGGAATAATTCATATTTGGATATATAATGATGACCACATATTTCATAACCTAACATGATTTCACTAATATATATTAAAGGACAATGTAAATTCACAAGAAATTTATTCAACACTCCCAATTCTCATATATTGTGGATTTAATGTTCCATTTTTACTCGAATATAAATATTCATTAAAAAATGAATTCCCAATATATTCATATATATGATAAAAATTATCAATCACTAACCAGATATCTCTTTTGAAAAAGAACGTGATAAATCCGAAATCTATGATAGACTGTTCATATAGGGATTCTGTATGTTCAATATTGACATAATCCACAAAATATATGTGGAATTTAATTATTTGATGTTGTATAGAAATATGTATCTCGAAAAAATAAAAATATCTCATATCAATAAAATTTAATTGAAAATTTTATTCTATATACTATATTCATGATTTTTTAAAGACAAATGAAATAAAAAATACTATTGTATGAATCTTTTTGTAAAAAAATGTCCAAAGGAAATTATTTATAAATAATCATTGATATAAATATTTTCATTATGTATGATTCAAAAATATTTAGTTTTATAATCTTCATTGATTATATCATCTACAAAATTACTCCAAATAATAATTAAATAATTCATATAACATTATGAGAAATAAATTTATTGTGGGCATAAAAGATGAGATAAATATCTTTAAATGTTTAAATTTTTATCAAAAAAAAATACATAATGTTATTTTATTTAAGGTAATATTGAACCTCATCTTAAGTTATTTTGTTGAATTACTATAATTCATGAACTATAATTATAAAAAAAAATTAGGTATTACAATATTTATTTATGAAATTATTCGGTTGGATGATATCTATATAGACGATTAATGGTTTACTTTACATTACTACAGGATGATAAAAATATTAAATTTTTATGAAAGTGTGATAAATTTATAAAACTTTAAAGTAATATGATTTGAAATATGGAAATTTATTTTTTTAGAATTTAAATGTAACATCTTATATTGGGTTTATATAACCTTACATGTAAACTTTAAGAATTAAATTGTATTAAATTAATAGGTTTGGATGTTGTAAAATTTATAGAAAAAAACTGTTGAAGAAATATATTTTATTAGTGATTATTATATGATATCATATTGTAAAGAGAAATGCTAATTAAATACATCCTCTAAAGATAAAAAATATCTCTAGACTATATTTTTTATAGGTATTCTTGATGTGGAACACCTGGTCTGATTTCGTTTTGAAGTATAAAAATAAATTTCTTATTATATAATTAGTTTGATATCCTTTTAAAATAATAATACATAATTTATGAGAGAAAAATGATATTCCCAACAAATAATTACATATAACTCCCAAAAATAATACACCTTATATAATTTTATATGAATGTATATCCAAAATAATGATAGGATAAATATTCCATTTATCTCATGGACGTATCATATTATTGATGTTATTAATATTTTCACAACTTATTATATTCCCCCTTTACTTATTTTATAAGAAATGTGCATAATTTGTGTGAAATGTTAATGTTTTAATATTAAGTATAATATTTGAGAATTTTTAGAAGTAGTCAAATTGAGTCAGTTTAATGTTTTAATTATAACTATCACTATACTGATCCAAATTGTGTGGTTCTTGTTTTTTAGGATTCTAAGTTCAATATACAACATTTCATTAGAAGGAACCATGATCCAATTCTTCCATTTGAAGGGTCATATGGTCCTCACAAACAAGACCAAAGAATCTGTGAACAAACTGGACCATCCTTGAAGTTTGATTTACTGGGTTCAATCGAGAATTCCAAAGACATTCAATCTCCACCATAATTCTGGGGACACTACATTGCATCTTGGATAAAAATTGCATGGCCCAAATCCAAGTACAAGGGGCCCAAATAAACCTTTGAAGTCCAGCCCACCATTCTGGCCGAGAATTAAAATAAGTATAGTATGCATGACATATCTCCTGATGTAAGCATCCAATCGTACTGAGATTTTGCAGTGTGAAAGAGGCGATATAGGCGGCCGACTTTGTTGAAGAAGTCATTCAAATTTGAAGGAATCTTCCTGTTCAAAAATCCATTCACATTTTGGCCATCGAAAACGAATGGATAGAAATGGACAGTTTACCTTTGTTTAATCAACCGGCCATAACTTTGGCTCCAATTGTCCAAATGCCTCCAAATTTTGAGAGTAGTCGGCCAACATTATTGTCTACAACTTTGAAGAATGATTTATTTGAAATGTGCATAATTTGTGTGAAATATTAATGTTTTAATATTAAGTATAATATTTGAGCATTTTTAGAAGTAGTCAAATTGAGTCAGTTTAATGTTTTAATTATAACTATCACTATACTGATCCAAATTGTGTGGTTCTTGTTTTGTAGGATTCTACGTTCAATATACAACATTTCATTAGAAGGAACCATGATCCAATTCCTCTATTTGAAGGGTCATATGGTCCTCACAAACAAGACCAAAGAATCTGTGAACAAACTGGACCATCCTTGAAGTTTGATTTACTGGGTTCAATCGAGAAGTCCAAAGACCTTCAATCTCCACCATAATTCGGGGGACACTACATTGCATCTTGGATAAAAATTGCATGGCCCAAATCCAAGTACAAGGGGCCCAAATAAACCTTTGAAGTCCAGAACACCATTCTGGCCGAGAATTAAAATAAGTATAGTATGCATGACATATCTCCTGATGTAAGCATCCAATCGAGCTGAGATTTTGCAGTGTGAAAGAGGCGATATAGGCGGCCGACTTTGTTGAAGAATTCATTCAAATTTGAAGGCATCTTCCTGTTCAAAAATCCATTCACATTTTGGCCATCGAAAAAGAATGGATAGAAATGGACAGTTTACCTTTGTTTAATCAACCGGCCATAACTTTGGCTCCAATTGTCCAAATGCCTCCAAATTTTTAGAGTAGTCGGCCAACATTATTGTCTACAACTTTGAAGAAGGATTTATTTGAAGATTCGGCTTTCTGTATAGCTCAATTGGCGAAGCAAGTGGAGGGACAGATTGGGAATGCAAACAGTCCACTCCTTGGGCTATAAATACTCTCCCCTTCTCTCCTTGAGAGGGGTTGGCATTTCAGGAGAGAGGAGATCATATTGGCACGAACAAAGCTTTGCCAAAGTCTTGGGAGGACCTGCCAAACTCAAGTTTTCACTTGAGAGACCTTTCCTCCTCTCTTTCTTTTCACTTACTTTTGTGTTCTTCATTTTTGTAATCTTGTAATTCCCTTTCTTTGTAATTCTGTTTTAATGCAAGTTACTTCTTCAATATCTCTTATTCTCTTCCACCTTCTGTATTTTAATATTAATGTTCTTAAAATAGTTTAAATTCAGTTCAATCCCCTTCCCTTCTTAAGCTTCCTCATTCAATCGAAATTCCATTTTTGATTCTTAAATTATTTTGTGTGTGTGTTCGGCACACTACTCTTATCTTGTCCCTTTCTTTTTCTTCTCTTTATAATTCATCACCATAAACATATATTACCAGATTATTAAACATCCAAATGGCTGAGTAAATCTCTCATTGGGGTGAGTTATAATTTGGGGATGTTAATTGATTGAGAGTTTTGCTCGATGAGTATTCTTTAAATTAATATTGTGTATGTTAAACTTAATATGTCATGGATTAATGATATGTTTTGTTTAACAAGTGGTTTCCATGGATTATTGGAACCATAAATACACTACCATAAATAAGTTTTGATTGAGATTAGAACCCTAAGTTAAGTTAAGGCTTGGATTAAAGCCTTCACACTTAGGAATTCCAATCAACGTCAACTTATGACATGGGTGTTAATTTAATGCAATACAAAGTAAGGCTCAAGGATATCACATGCTTAACTCCCCAATGATGAACTCACCCCAATATTTATCAATTTGGTAAATCAAACATCATCCATAAATCATTTCAATTAAGCTCTGCAAACAAACCCCCCTAATCAAAATACAATCAACTAAAAACAATCGACTATTACGAAGTACCATCACCGAGGATTCGACCCGAGTGCTGCTATACACATTAGCAGAGCACCAGAACTTTGACCGGTCGATAGGCGACAATCGGCCGTGCGTTTCAAATGGCGCCGTTGCCGGGGATGGTGCTTTAAGTAGTCATTAGTTTCTGGTTATTGTCAAGAAAACACAAAAAAAACAAATTTTTTAAAAAAAAATTGAAAAAAAACACAAAGAAAAACCCGTCTTCTCATAAAAATCATAAACTGAAAAAATACAAAGAAAAACCCGTCTTCCTCTTTCTTCCAAAATCTCTCTGAATGCCCCGTAGCCTTCCAAACAATCCCTCGGATTTGTTTGACCCTGAAATTGAGCGAACACTTCGCCAACTTAGGAGGAACATAAGAGATACTCAAATAATTCAAGAACCAGTCCTCATTCAACCAATTGAATTAGATATGGCCAATCCTAGGGAACAAACATTGAAAGAACTTGCTGCCCCTGATATGAATTACCAACCTCTTGGTATTCAATATCCAAACATAGAGGCTGACTTCGAACTCAAGTCGGGTTTGATTCATCTTCTTCCTCATTTCCATGGTCTAGCTGGTGAGGATCCTCATCTTCACCTCAAACAGTTCCAAGTGGTCTGCTCAACCATGAAACCTCAAGGGGTTTCTGAAGAACAAATCAAGCTTAGAGCTTTCCCCTTTTCCCTAGCGGATTCTGCCAAGTCTTGGCTCTACTACCTCCCACCTGGTTCCATAAACTCATGGGTTGACATGAAGAGACTTTTCCTTGAGAAGTTCTTTCCCGCTTCCCGAACAGCTTCTATCCGAAAGGAAATAAGCGGCATCCGTCAATTCCCTAATGAATCACTCCATGAGTATTGGGAGAGGTTCAAAAAGCTTGTGGCAACTTGTCCACACCATCAAATCCCTGACCAACTCCTGATCCAATACTTCTATGAGGGGTTATTGGCTATGGAACGAACTCTCATTGATGCCGCAAGTGGCGGTGCTCTTGTTGACAAAACTCCTGCAGCTGCACGAGAACTCATAAGCAACATGGCTGCAAACACGCAGCAATTCCATACTCGAGCACATGCTCAAGTGAAACAAGCCCAAGAGAATCAATCCATAGAGCCCAACAAGATGACTGAGTGGATGAGTGAACTTACAGGTCTTGTGCGTCAACTAGCGGTGGCTACCAAAGCCCCAACCTCATCTTCTCCACAGTCACTATTCCCTGGACCTATCAAGAATTGTGGAATCTGCAACTCTCCATCTCATCCGACTGACACATGTCCACAACTTCAAGATGATCCATCTGATTCATCTAGTCCAATGGAGCTCAATGCGGCATATGCTCAGCGAAACTTCAACCCTCAACAATCAGGTCAGTTTGTTAGAAACTTCAACCAACCCCACTCTGAGCCCTTCTCTTCTACCTTTAACCCACCTCTGAGGTATGGTAATCCCATTTCTCATCCTCCTCAATTCCCTTCTCAAAACCCAAACCAATTCCAATATGGTCAAGTTGGTGGTAACTTCCATCAACCTTATCCTTTTGTTCCTCAACCTCAAAGGAACAATCCTCCTCCTGGATTCCACTATCCTAACGAGCCTTCCCAATTCCCCACCCAATACAATCGCTTTCCCAAGAACCAAAATCAAGGCCAACCCAATTTGGGACATGCCTCTTCTTCTAAACAACCATGGGAAAGTGCTGTAGAGGATCTTGCTTCCTTCACCCGTTCTAGCCTAAAGAACATTGAAACCCAAATAGGTCAACTTGCATCCCACCTTAGCCAGGAACAACCATCCAATTCATCCCAACTCCCAGCTCAACCATTACCCAACCCCAAGGGTAATGTAAGTGCAATTGCACTTAGATCAGGAAAGCAACTTGCTATGCCTCAAGATAAATCCTCAAACCCCCCTTTCGATGTTGATCTAGAAAATGAAAAGAACAAAAAGCTGGAAAAGGAACTTGAATCCACTCCTTCACCTTCTTCCATTCCACTTAGGAACCCGATTCCTTTTCCTCAAGCCATCTCCAAGCCTAAGAAGTCCTTTGAACCTGATCCGGAAATGCTTGACATGTTTAGACGTGTTGAAGTGAACATCCCCCTCTTAGATGCCATCAAACAAATCCCTAAGTATGCCAAGTTTCTTAAGGAATTGTGCACCCATAAGAGGCAACTTAAGAACATTGAAAATGTTTCAACTCAACAGTCCATTCCCATGAAGTGCAAAGATCCAGGGACCTTCACGGTTCCATGTCAAATAGGGAGTTCCAACTTTGATGATGCACTCATAGACCTTGGAGCCTCAATAAATGTCATGCCCAAATCCATTTTCTCCAACCTTGGTCTAGGTCCCTTGCACCCAACGGGTATTGTCATTCAATTAGCCAATCGAAGCACTGCCAGTCCTGAGGGGATAATTGAGGATGTTCTTGTTCGGGTCAATGATCTTATCTTCCCAGCTGATTTCTATGTCCTTGACATGGAAGGTGAGACGACCTCTTCTCGATCTCCCCTAATTCTAGGAAGACCATTCCTCATGACTGCGAGAACCAAGATTGATGTCCACTCAGGCATCTTATCCATGGAATTCGGTGACTAACTGGTCAAGTTCAACATTTTCCAAGCCATGCGATACCCATCTGAGGATCACTCTGCATTCTCAATCCATGCTTTTGAGGACACTTCTAAGATTCAATCGAACCCCAATCCACCATGTTCTTCATGTTCTAATGATAAAGGATCTTGTGAAATCTGCACCATGATTAACAAAGTCATAAATGGTGAAGTTGATGTGGACCTCTCATTCATAGACTCCATCAATCTAGAGGAACTTGAAAACTCTCTTGAATCCCACATCAACTCTGATCTCTACTGCTCCACCTTGGACAGTGTTGAGGAAAATGATCCAAACCCATCTAGAATCCCTTCTCCTACTCCTAACTTGTCTAGCTCTCCAATCAAGGCTGAAACTGATCTAAAACCACTTCCTTCACACCTCAAGTATGCATTCCTTTTCCATGATCCCTCCTACCCTGTCATTATCTCTGCTTCACTTCCTGAAACTGAGGAGTCCCAACTTGTTCAAGTGTTAGAGAAAAACAAAAATGCCTTAGGTTGGACCCTAGAGGACATTCCAGGAATCAACTCTGCCCTTTGCATGCATCACATCCATCTAGAGGAATCATCCAAACCAATTAGGCAACCTCAAAGAAGACTCAATCCACTCATACTTGAGGTAGTTAGGGAAGAGATTACCAAGCTTCTTCAAGCTGGTATTATCTACCCAATTTCTGATAGTGAATGGGTTAGTCCAATTCAAGTCGTTCCTAAGAAGGGCGGGATAACAGTTGTCACAAATGAACATGGAGAAGTGGTCACAACTCGAGTGAAAAACAAATGGCGTGTGTGCATCGATTATCGCAAATTGAATGCTGAAACACGAAAAGATCACTACCCACTTCCTTTCCTTGATCAAATGCTTGAGAGATTGGCCGGAAAGTCACACTATTGCTTTCTTGATGGTTACACCGGCTACTTCCAAATTCCAATCGCACCTCAAGACCAAGAAAAGACCACATTCACTTGCCCCTTTGGAACCTATGCCTATAGGCGAATGCCTTTTGGCCTTTGTAATGCTCCTGCAACATTCCAGCGGTGTATGATGAGTATCTTTTCTGAATTCATTGAGAATTGCATGGAGGTCTTCATGGATGACTTTACCATTTATGGCGAGTCATTTGAATCTTGCTTACATTCACTCTCTTTGGTCCTTCAAAAGTGTGTTAAGTGCAACCTTGTGCTGAATTTTGAAAAATGTCACTTCATGGTTTCAAATGGGATTGTTCTAGGGCACATAATTTCTCAAGAGGGTATCCAAGTTGATCCAGCCAAAATTGAGGTGATCCAATCACTTCCTGAACCCAAATCAGTTCGAGACATTCGGTCCTTCCTTGGTCATGCCGGTTTCTATCGGCGATTCATTCAGAACTTCAGCAAGATTTCCATCCCACTCACTCGTTTACTTCAAAATGATGTCACATTCAATTTTGATGAGGCTTGCAAGAGAGCCTTCATTGAACTCAAATCTGCTCTCACATCTGCTCCAATAATCCAACCCCCAGATTGGTCCTTACCATTTGAATTGATGTGTGATGCTTCTGATAGGGCCATTGGGGCTGTTCTTGGTCAAAGAAGAGAAAACATTCCTCATGTCATCTTTTATGCCTCAAAAACATTGGATGAAACTCAATCACACTACACTGTGACTGAAAAAGAACTTTTAGCTGTGGTTTTTGCCTTGGATAAATTCCGGCCCTATCTCTTAGGTGCCAAAATCATCATCTTCACGGACCACTCAGCATTAAAGTTCTTACTTAAGAAAAGTGATTCCAAACCAAGGCTAATAAGATGGATTTTAATGCTCCAAGAGTTTGACCTTGTGATAAAAGATAAACCTGGAAAAGAAAACCCTGTGGCTGACCACCTGAGTAGAATTTCTAATTCTTCTCATTCTGAAATAATTGATCCTGAATTTCCAACTGAATACCTCTCATCTCTCACTCCAAAGTTACCATGGTATGCCCCAATTGTCAATTACTTGGTTTCCGGTGTTTTCCCTGAATATTTTTCAAAAGAAAAAAAAGAAAAGATGAAAAGTGACTCAAAGCATTATTTTTGGGAAGATAATAAACTTTGGAAAACTGGGGCTGACATGGTAATTAGGAGATGTGTTGATGAAACTGAACAATCCTCCATCTTGGAATTCTGCCACTCAATGCCTGGAGGTGGCCACTTTGGACCACAAAGGACTTCTCGAAAGGTCCTAGATTCTGGATTCTTTTGGCCTTCACTCTTCAAGGACTCACACGAGTTTTGTCAATCATGTCCCACTTGCCAAAAGATTGGCACAATTTCTAAAAGAAACGAAATGCCTCAAAAGCCATTAATCTTCTGTGAGATTTTTGATGTTTGGGGCATCGATTTCATGGGACCTTTTCCCCCTTCCAATGGATTATCCTACATTCTCCTTGCTGTTGACTATGTTTCTAGGTGGGTCGAGGCCAAACCCACTAGGAAAGATGATGCTCAAACTGTGATTGAGTTCCTCAAAACCCATATCTTCCATCGATTCGGAACACCACGTGCTTTGATAAGTGACTTAGGAACTCATTTCTGTAATAGAACCATGGAGTCACTTTTGAAAAAGAATGGGGTTGTACATAAAACATCCACTGCATATCACCCTCAAACAAATGGAATGGCTGAACTTTCTAATAGAGAAGTGAAAAGAGTGCTTGAAAGAATTGTTAAGCCCACAAGAAAAGACTGGCCCGATAGACTTGGTGAAGCACTTTGGGCCTATCGAACAGCCTATAAGACATCCATTGGGATGTCTCCATTTAGGCTAGTCTTTGGTAAAGCCTGTCATTTACCAGTTGAAATCCAACATAAGTCATTTTGGGCTGTCAAAACATGTAATTTTGATTGTGAAAAATCTGGTGAAGAAAGATTGTTGCAGTTGACTGAATTGGAGGAGCTTCGACTCGATTCGTATGAGAACTCCATTCTCTACAAAGAAAAGGCAAAGTCACTCCATGACAAGTACATTCTTCGAAAGGTATTTCATGAAGGTGAAAAGGTAATGCTCTTCAATTCTCGATTTCGACTTCACCCAGGTAAGCTCAATTCTCGTTGGGATGGACCTTTTATTATTACTAATGTTTACCCATTTGGTGCAGTGCAAGTCGAAGACCCTTCTTCAAAAAGAACATTCACGGTAAATGGACACCGGTTAAAGCATCACCATGAGAGGCCATTCACTTCAGGTTCCACATCGACTTCCATTGACCCACCACTAGATGGAAATGGCGACCCACCAAATCCAAACCAGGGGGCACCTCTTTCCCTTTAACTCTCTCTCTATCTCTTCCTCTCTCTACCTCTTTCTTCTTCTTCCTCTCTCTTTCATTTTGTTACCACTTTATTCATCAAACCCTTTCTTTTTATCTTTCTTGTGTGGGTGTGTATTTTAAAAAAAAACCTTAAGAACTAAAAAAAACAAAAAACACAATTACTTAAAAAAATTACAAAAAAAGAGTCATGCTTACTCACCATCTAGTTTTGAAATTTTGTCCAACCATTTTGGGGAGTCAAAAGGCTTGTTTTAAACTCAAATATATTGAATTTTTATCTCAAACTTGGGTAAATAATTTTGTGTCAATAACAAACATTTTGAATGAACAATTTTTGGTGGAAAATGATTCTCCCCTACCGTGAGGAATAACATTAGCCTTCATGCCAAGGTCATCTATGGCCATCTTTTTCATTGTGTGTCTTCACCACTGATTGTGAGTCTTGCGTTTGTGGACCTTCGAGCTGAATTTCCATCTTTTGTGTGCATTAATATGATAGAGGAATTTTCTAAGCCACATGAGAATCAGAATAGCCAAATAGCCTCCCGTTACCCTTACATTGATCCTACTTTTGAAAGCCCCTTTGAGCCTATGAAACCCTTTCTTTTGATAGCCACATTACAAGCCTAATACCTTGTCCCACCCAACATCTTCATGGATTTTCATTGTACAATTTATTGAAATTTAAGTGTGGGGGGAATGGACTTCATTTTTGGGCGTACTTTCATTGATTTCCAATGTGTCATCATATGCTTGAGGGCAAGCTTCCATTCAAGTGTGGGGGAGAGGTTGTAATTCTGTGAGCTTTGGGTTGTATATGTGTAATTGTCATTTGTACAAAAGTCATTGAAAAGTGTTCAAAAAAAAAGAAAAAAAATTATAAAAAAAATGAAAAATAAAAAAAAAGAAATGGGTTGTGTCTTGGGTGGGTCAAAAATCATTCATCATCAACCTTTGATCATGTTATAACTACTAAAATTAGTTCCATGAGGAGATCAAGCATGGTTTGGGAGATGACTGTGAGACTTGTTTCAAGCACAACTTTCAAAAGAAAAAAAAAGAGCAAAAAAAAAAGAAAAAAAAGAACACTTGACTCATCTTGTATTGTGTCATTATTGGAAGTCTTCCATGTTGTACATTTTCCATCATCTCAACCTATTCCATTTTCTATCTCCCTCACTTTTCATTTATCACACATTCATGCCCTTGTAAATATGTGTTTCTTTTTCCTTTCAAATCAAATTTCAAAAAAAATGTGCATTGATTTTTCCATGTTGGTGTTTTTAACCCCTCTTTTCCTTTGGACATTATATACCTACCGTCCCATAGCCACTGAAAAACCCCTTAAAAGACCTCTTGATTCTTATACACATTAGATTTGGGAATGGAAGCTGAGAGCTCTTACAAACTTTTGATTTTCACTTTTTGTTGGTGAATGAGTGAACCTCCTAAAATACATTTTTATCATCTTGAGAGGAGTAAGTTTGGAGTGCCTACATTTTCCAATTCAAACCTTGAACATGAAAAAATGAATTGTTTATGATGCATTATTGTGAACCAAATTTGTGATGGAATTCAATATGGATGAGTGAAATAGTCTAAACCTCCCCTGATTGGAGAAAACAAAATTTTAATATTTGTTGGTGAGTGAAAATGATTTTGTCATGTTTTTATATTTGTTGCACATGAGGACACGCGCAAATATAAGTGTGGGGGAGTTGATGTTATTAATATTTTCACAACTTATTATATTCCCCCTTTACTTATTTTATATGAAATGTGCATAATTTGTGTGAAATATTAATGTTTTAATATTAAGTATAATATTTGAGCATTTTTAGAAGTAGTCAAATTGAGTCAGTTTAATGTTTTAATTATAACTATCACTATACTGATCCAAATTGTGTGGTTCTTGTTTTGTAGGATTCTACGTTCAATATACAACATTTCATTAGAAGGAACCATGATCCAATTCTTCCATTTGAAGGGTCATATGGTCCTCACAAACAAGACCAAAGAATCTGTGAACAAACTGGACCATCCTTGAAGTTTGATTTACTGGGTTCAATCGAGAAGTCCAAAGACCTTCAATCTCCACCATAATTCGGGGGACACTACATTGCATCTTGGATAAAAATTGCATGGCCCAAATCCAAGTACAAGGGGCCCAAATAAACCTTTGAAGTCCAGCCCACCATTCTGGCCGAGAATTAAAATAAGTATAGTATGCATGACATATCTCCTGATGTAAGCATCCAATCGAGCTGAGATTTTGCAGTGTGAAAGAGGGGATATAGGCGGCCGACTGTGTTGAATAAGTCATTCAAATTTGAAGGCATCTTCCTGTTCAAAAATCCATTCACATTTTGGCCATCGAAAAAGAATGGATAGAAATGGACAGTTTACCTTTGTTTAATCAACCGGCCATAACTTTGGCTCCAATTGTCCAAATGCCTCCAAATTTTTAGAGTAGTCGGCCAACATTATTGTCTACAACTTTGAAGAAGGATTTATTTGAAGATTCGGCTTTCTGTATAGCTCAATTGGCGAAGCAAGTGGAGGGACAGATTGGGAATGCAAACAGTCCACTCCTTGGGCTATAAATACTCTCCCCTTCTCTCCTTGAGAGGGGTTGGCATTTCAGGAGAGAGGAGATCATATTGGCACGACCAAAGCTTTGCCAAAGTCTTGGGAGGACCTGCCAAACTCAAGTTTTCACTTGAGAGACCTTTCCTTCTCTCTTTCTTTTCACTTACTTTTGTGTTCTTCATTTTTGTAATCTTGTAATTCCCTTTCTTTGTAATTCTGTTTTAATGCAAGTTACTTCTTCAATATCTCTTATTCTCTTCCACCTTCTGTATTTTAATATTAATGTTCTTAAAATAGTTTAAATTCAGTTCAATCCCCTTCCCTTCTTAAGCTTCCTCATTCAATCGAAATTCCATTTTTGATTCTTAAATTATTTCGTGTGTGTGTTCGGCACACTACTCTTATCTTGTCCCTTTCTTTTTCTTCTCTTTATAATTCATCACCATAAACATATATTACCAGATTATTAAACATCCAAATGGCTGAGTAAATCTCTCATTGGGGTGAGTTATAATTTGGGGATGTTAATTGATTGAGAGTTTTGCTCGATGAGTATTCTTTAAATTAATATTGTGTATGTTAAACTTAATATGTCATGGATTAATGATATGTTTTGTTTAACAAGTGGTTTCCATGGATTATTGGAACCATAAATACACTACCATAAATAAGTTTTGATTGAGATTAGAACCCTAAGTTAAGTTAAGGCTTGGATTAAAGCCTTCACACTTAGGAATTCCAATCAACGTCAACTTATGACATGGGTGTTAATTTAATGCAATACAAAGTAAGGCTCAAGGATATCACATGCTTAACTCCCCAATGATGAACTCACCCCAATATTTATCAATTTGGTAAATCAAACATCATCCATAAATCATTTCAATTAAGCTCTGCAAACAAACCCCCCTAATCAAAATACAATCAACTAAAAACAATCGACTATTACGAAGTACCATCACCGAGGATTCGACCCGAGTGCTGCTATACACATTAGCAGAGCACCAGAACTTTGACCGGTCGATAGGCGACAATCGGCCGTGCGTTTCAATTATCAAATTGAATTTGGATTTTATTTAATATAATGGATCAATTTTTATTTCGTGATATAATTTATATTTTAAATAAAACAACTCAAAATAAGTAGAGAAGATATTTAAAAATTTTGTGAATATATTATTTGTAATTTATTTTTCTAAATCAGAAATTAATAATATAGAATATTTCATTATAAATAGAAACTGTACAAAGTATTTATCATATCAATTTATATTATGGAATCATTACATTTTTAAAAAAAATTACTTCTTAAATTATAATTATCATTAAGGAATTTCCCACATTTATTTTAGTAGCTTTATCCATTAGTTTTATAATTATATTTGGAAATTAATATCCATTATTTGGTTCCCCATTATTATTAATATATAATGGGATATTATCATCCATATATATTCCAATAAATGGTTTATTTTAAAAGAGACATATAATATAAATTCTTTATTGATTCAATGAATATATAGAATATTATATTTAATGAATAATTACTAATCTCTACTTATAAATATTACCAAGAAAGATATTAATTCAAATTGATCTTTTGGAATTATAATTCACCTCCTTGAATTACAATTAAATGTTATTTTTTATATAGATAGCTAGTTATTCATGAATTTCAATGGGGATATTTTTATATACCAAAATTAAAGGGTAATTAATATGGGTTAATTTTAAATAATATTAATAAAATAAAAAAAATTATAATCAATTATCAAGTTTCTCATATTCTCATACATACATATAAAAAATATTTAACATATCATTAATAAATCATGTCTGAGTTTTATTATAATTAATTGTAAAAAATAAATTTTTTTCATATTTATATAATTATTATAATATATAAGAATATGTTTTACATTACTATTTTTAAAATTTAATACATATTTATTTTACTTATTTAATGAGCGTCTATATTAGTTTCTAATTTGATTATATATAATAAAATATTTTGTTTAATAAATTTTAAATAAAATTAAATTTTCAGGTCCAAACCATCCATTCATTCAGAATAATTTGTGTATTAATTCATATATGATCTTATTGTATATGAAAAATAAATTCATAATAATTCACATTAAAAAAATTTATAATTTAAGAGGATTCGTTTCTTAAAAAATAATTACATTTTTTTTGAAATCTGATCATAATATATCTTATTTTTAAATGTGTTGATCATGGGTTAATGATTTGGATTAAATATTAAGGAATGATAATTTGGTCATTATTGGCCTTATATTTTTGGGGATTATACCATGATTCCATTTATTGTAATTTTATTTTAATTAACTAAAATAGAATATATTATTTCTGATGATTTGGTGTCATAGATATGTGCTTCTTTTGATGATTTTTTTTCATATTAGTTCAATTTTCAGAATATTTTCATTTCACCACCACATTAACGATTCAATTTTGTTTTTTGAGGTTTTAAAATTTATATATCAATAATTTTATAAAAATAAAATATAATTATAATCTTTATTGATAAATTATGTTGTCTAATATAGTATAGTTAATCATATTATTGTACAATGTAATTTTCTATGGTATTTTAGAATAAAATTGTTTCATATAGTGATATTTATAAAAGAGATAATTGAGGATATATTGTTTGTTATGAAATTCTAGGTTCATAATATAAATTTTGTAGATATGAAATCCATTACCCAATAATTTATGAACACTATATCTATAAATGTAATGTATGGTGGTCTTAAATTTCATACATGGTTACCAATAATATATTTCAAATAGTGGAGTTCATATATATGTTCATGATGCCAATGAATTTCCATCCATTGATCATTAAATATTATCTTCAATAGAAAAAAGTTGATAGCAATATTAATTATTTATATTTAACACTTAATTTTATTTAATTCTCCAAAATATTTTTATGGGCATATGATATTGCATAAAGAGGTAAAATTTTATGATTATGGATTACATTCTTGTTGGGGGAATAATTATTAGAATATAGTAATTAATCCTTTTATTCTATATTGTGGTGGAAAAATAATTTACCAAAGTTTGTTTTTTTAATATATATGTTTTCTACAAGATGATTAAAACATTATATTATATGTTTAGTGATAAAAAGTTATATTTATGACTACCCTGAAAATTTTATATTAAATAATCCAAATTCGAGATATTATATGAATTTAATATTAAATTATCTTGGGATAATTATTTATTGAATATATGGTAATTATTATAATTTTAGTGGTATGTTAAATCAAAATAATGTAATTCAGATGGTAATGAGGGATGATATGAATATAATTTATTTATAACAATGATTGATGTACTAAGAATAGGAACGGATTTTCCATATGTGATTAATTTTTTGTATTATTATTTATATGTATCCAGAATAGTTTTTATGTATTATACATAGATGAATTATTTGCATCCATAAATTTATATGTTGTTATAATTTAGTGTAATTACACTATTTAGTTGTGGAATGTTGTGGGATCTTATCTAAATTCATTTGTATTTTATAATTAGTGATGGGAGGTATTTCTTGAGGAATGATGATGTGAACTTGTTTAATATTGTATTTGTATTTTATTATAACATTATATCAAATCTTTATTATTTTATATTGATACTATAAATCATATTTTCCCTACATTTTGTGGAATATTTATGATGATGCCAATGGATGGATATTTTATTCATTTATGTTAAGGTGAAATGAGTGATATTTTATTCCCACAATGGATATTGTAATAATTAATAGACCAACAATACTATAATGTTATTTTTTATGAGAATTTATAGTGCACTCTACGATAATAATAAATAATTTTGGTAAAATATACTATCTTTGGAGGTATAGGTAATAATATTTGGTGGTTTGAAAGGGTTAGTTGAGGTAGAAGATTACATTTTTAGGCGATTCATGGAAATAATTATTTACTTGATGGAATTTTTTAATATATATGTATTTAATTAAAATATATAGATAATCCATCCATAAAGATATATTTTTTCATTTTTCAAAACATAAAATTCCAATAAAACAATAGAAGAACATGAGGTGATGTTTTTGAGGGTGATGGGACACATAGACATTACATCCCAAAACTTTATTCCTTATTTAAAACTATACATAATAATAATCACACACGTAGATCATCTTAAATTACATTAGATACCATGGGGAGAATATATAAGGAAAATTGTGATATAGAATCCCATTCAAGGGTATCACCATGGAAATAAATTGAATAATTTTATTATAAAATAATATCAATATATCCTAATGATGAAAATGGGGACATGAAAAAATTAAATCACATTATTTGATTATGGATTTAATAAAGATATAAAAATATCATTATACCATCAATTATATATATAATTCAAGGTTCACTCCCAAAGTCATCTTAATAACGCTGTTAAATTACTATGGACCATTGGGTTCACTACCCATTACCATAAACATAATTCAAAAACTAACTTGATGTATTTTGTTTTTACATTAATCCATTTTATAATATATCATGATATATAATGATCTATCCAATTAATTGAAGGGATATTAAATTCATATATCATGTGTCACATAGAATATTTTGATATTGACAAATGCTTATGAATCTTACATACAGGACAACGTACATTATTTGATTTCATTCACAACATAATCTTATATATAACAAAAAATTAGATATCAAAGAGTACCAAATGAATTTGAGGATACACAATATTGGTTCCGTCCATCACATAGCAAATATAATAAAAATTTATTCTATATGATGAAATGAAAACATACATAAATAATAAAAATGATCAAACATATTAAAAGGAAGTTGATATAATAATTTAAATTCAGGGAAAAAAACAAAGCTAATAAATAAGGATTTAAAATAGAAAATGAAATTTAATTGTAATTGAATTCCATAATATAAAAAATTTATGATAGGACATGATCCAAATGATGTATTTTTTAATATCAATGAGAATGATATAGGGAAGAGTGAAAAAATACCTACTTGTTCAGATATTTTTTAAATATATAAAATAATCATTTAATGACTTAAATAACATGATATTTACCATAAAGAAAGAATTTAGAAAATTGGATTATCCATAATATAATGATGGAATTAAGAATCTTCTAAATGAAAAAAATAATTTTCTGGGGATGATGTTTGGCAAGAGATCAGAAATATGAATATAACCATAAATTGGGATTATTTAAAAGAATTAATTTCAATTGGAACGAAATAAATTTAAAAATATATAAATGGAAAATATATTTTACTGTATATATATGTAAGTACGATATATAATAATAATAATAATTTTATACTAATAATATTTTATAATAAGTGTGGAAGTAAAGAAAACATAAAAATTAAGTATAATGAGGGTTGTATGAATAATGTTTTACCTCATGATCAAACATCATTTATATCAAAAAAATAATTTTGAAGAATCCAAATTAAATTTTTAAATATTGAAATATGGAACTTATTAATATATATTTCATGTTCAAAGTCATTTAACTATAATATTTTTATATTTATAATATATATTTTTTCCAATGTTCGTTAATTGAGTTTTTTCAAAAAAAAATACTACCATAATTACATATACATGTTGACCATGTTAGAATGTGTAATAAAATTTATTTAAAATATATCGAATATGAATAGTGTCTTTGAAATAATTATAATATATTAAAAAAATTATTCCCATCAGTATTGGTTTGAGATAACAAATAAAAACCATTTTCAAGGATGTGCCAGTTCTCACACATGCATGACTAAAAACCACATTTCTCAAATGAAAGGGAATGAATGATGCTAAATGAATATATTAACAAATTAGGATCATAATTATATAAAATTTTCCATTATTTTTATCTGTTAAAAAAGGTTATATATCCATGATTAACAGTGAAGAAAAAGGAAAAACATCATTTTGAGGAGGATATAGACTACACAATTCCTAATGACACTTTCATTATTATTAGTGAATGGAATGAATAAATAATGATATTAAATTAATATTAAAAATATATTTATATTAATTTTCCTTATATAAATATTTTCTTTTGGAATTTATCATAGTTTGACGATGAAATTTAGGAAATAATGTAATACATACATTGGATACATGATAATCTCTTATTGATATTCATAGAAGTGGAGTAATTATACTAAAATCATTATATTATGGTCTTTATGATGATAATAGTATTTCTAGATATGTATTTTATTTAGTTATTCAATGTATATTCAACATGTATGTTGTAATTCTCGACCATAGAAGCCTGAAGATGGTGAATTATTATATTACATTGGTCTGATTACAATGAATCAAATCCTGAAGGACTATTCATTTTTGTAGTCTGGGAAAGCCAAATGACATACTGGATATCAATAATGCATTGGAAAAACAAAAAAAAACATGCTGTATAAAAAATTAAAATGATATTTATCTATGACCTATTTTTTCAATGATTACTTTATCAAAACACAGGGAAATAGACATAATAATGGTGAGAAAAAAATTTCATTAAGGTCATGTAAACTGAATGAAAAAATGAATCCATATGATTAAATTAACATGGAATGATCTGTAAATAAAAACACATTACTTTCAAAAACTAGCTAATGAAATATCACAATGGAATTGTTTGAATCGTAAAATCATGCCATCTAATGCAATAATCTGAGAATGAAATGTATCTATAGATATTTCAAAACAAAATAAATGGATGAATAATAATTGAATATAAATGAGGGAAATTATTTCATTATGGACATCATTTCAATGGAACATGAAAACCTATTAACTTCAATACCTTTCACATGATTGTTTAAAGCTATGGATAGAAACCCATTTAATTTGGACAACTAATTTGTCTCCTATGAATCATTCGATGAATCGAGGAGCTATATAATGTGTTAGATCCACCCATAATTTATAGTCCCAATAATTCATCACATTGAATAATAAAAAAAATAATATTCCTTATCAAATAACTATATTGAATGAGAAATACTGCTTTATCAATAATTCCCCAAAAAATAATATAACTACCAAAGAATACACCTAATGTATAATGGTATATGGTTTATGAAATACTAATATAAATAGTATTATAATCAATATATCGAATTAAATTTCATATATATTTTTTACAATAATGTGATTATATCAAGAGGTGGTTAACAATCATAAATGTATGTGAGATTGCATTGATAATCTTTAATAATAAGATATTAAAAATTAATCATTAATAATCGCAATAAATCACATACCACTTGAAACATTTAATTTATAATCCACATGATGTAATTTTATTCATACCCTGATGGAAAATTTTAATGGATTAAATTTCTAAATGTACAAGCATATACAATAAACAAAATAAGTATCTGGTGTATATGGAAAACACCTTATGAAAAAAATGTAATACAAGATTCCCTTACTTTAAGATTCCTTTTTCGGTGCGGTATTTATCCCCATGTATAGTGGTTTAAAATATTTTAAAAAATTATTCAAGAATATTAATCATGTGTATAATATCTTATATTAATTCCTTAAAATATTTTATTTCTCATTTTTTAGAAACATTCAATAATTTTATAATTTCAATAGTCAATTTTATAGTTTTCTCGATTATGTTTTATGATATTATGTGTTAATAATATTTATAATATCATGATTTCATCATATAATAAATTCAAACCATAAATAAATTATCTTATATTTTCATTAAATATATATTTATTATAGTCCATAATATTTTTTTATTAGCAATGATGTTCACTGTGCATGGAGACAGTTGTCCATACATACCAATAAATGCTACATTCATTTCATTATTGTATTAAAATAATTAATTATAAATGACACCTATTTATTTTTTAATTATAGTTTCTAATCTATGTTATATATTTTACATATTTTTATTAAAATCATCTTTTATACAACACATGTTTGGAATTTATGAGTCATGTCACTTTGGGGGGGGGGGGGTTGTCCACCCTTAATCAAATGAAATTATCATATTTACAGAAGATGGAAATCATAATGGTATGTTTTAAATTATAATTATACAAGAATAAATAAATTATAAATATAATTTATATCATATATAAGCATATTTTCTATTATGATGGCCACCATGAAATGTGAATAGAGAAAAATTAATAAGCCTTATTTTATGAGGAAATATTTTTTTTCACACTTGTAAACAGTATGTTCATTACCCACTGGATGGAAGTGTGTGTAAACGTAGATCACCAACATTACCTAATGAAATCCTAGTATATTAAGGAAACTATTTTTGTTATATTAACATAGATTTATTATTTTGGAGTTGTGTATAATGGAAATGAAACTAGAGATATTGGGAAAAGATATTACCACACAATTGGCTAACTCATTTTAGATTTTACCCATGGGATTCGACAAATTTTTTTCTTCCAAAAATAATTCTTATCAGATGATTTTATGTATTTTTGGGGACATTTTTGGTAGTTATTGAAAAAATATAAATTTTTTAGATGTGTAATGAAGTGGGAGGAGATTAGGCTTTTTATAAAGGAGGGGGAGTGGAAGTATTGTAAATACCAAAAGGTATTCTTTAATGGATTGTATTACATACATAATATGACCCAATAATAGAACAATAATGTATTGATGAATAAAAATGGTCAATAAAAATCTCATCCACACAAAAATATGATAATTTTAATAATTTGGTTCCTTAACATTTTTTATTCTCCAAATTTACCATTTTGGGTTTTTATTAATGAATCTTGATTTGTAAACAATGTCATTTTACCATTATGAATAAAGTAACATCATATTAATTTTATAATATAGTTAAAAATAATTATTTATATTAGATAAAATTAATAAATTTAATGTCCCTTTCTTTTAGTTAATTTTAAAACAATCGGATGTGAAGCACTAAAATAATGCGTAAACTTGCACTGTGTTCACAACACATTAACAATAATTTCATCTGGATGTTAATTATAAAAAATAGATTGATCCATTAATATAAAATATTTATTATTTATTATGTCTTAAAAATATGTTGGATGTATATATTATTTCAGTTAAATTATAATCATTTAATAAAATATTATTTGTGGTAAAATAAAAATATTGTCAATTCTGTCATTATTTATTTAATTTGAATTTTAAAATATAAATATATTAATTTAATTAATATCTATTACGATTACATATGTGTAAAATGAAATATTATTCAAAAATAATAATTAAATTCATTAATTTAATCAATTACATTCAATTATAATATTTATAGTATCATTTATTTTATTTAAATATAAACTTAAAAAATAATTATGTTGGAATTTATTAAGAATTTTAAGTAACTAAATCGACTATAAAAATGATGATAAATTATAATTATAATGTTAAATGATTTATCATTTCAAAATAATATTTATAACTGAAATTATGATGTTTTTTACATATCTCAATGTTTCATATACTTTAAAGGCTAGGAATGTTTTCTATTTGTCTCTTTTCTATAATTTAGATTTTATATAGGGAACCTACCTTCAATAATATTACAATAACACATAAAATTCAATTAAAGAGAAGATATTTTGAAATTATAGGTTTCCAATTTATTTTGGACTTGATTCCAAGTCATATTGGTCTTTAAGATTAATTTTTAGTGACTTATTAAACTATAATTTAACATAGAAAACATAATTAATTTTAATCCCTTCCACTAATCATTTTTGTGAATGTTGTAGTTGATTGTACTTGACCAAAAATATAATACTGATTATAAAATTGTATTTAATATTATCAAAATGAAAATTATAGTCATGGGAAAATTAAGATTATTGTTAAACCCACAAACATGGCGAAATAATGGGTTTCTAAAGTTAAAAAATGTTCAAATGTTTGTTATGTTCTAATATCTTTTTTCAAAGATTAATTGATTGCAATTAAATTACATATATTAATATATGTATTAATGATCAAATTTGACTCTGAAACAAATTTATAATTTAATTTAACAGTAATCATTTTTAAAATGAAAATTGTATTTTTTACTAAATTGGAATAATTTTTACACTTCATCAGTAAATGATGTTTCTCAGAATAAACCAACAAGTACACCAAAATATAATTTAGACCATAAAATTTCAAAAAATAAGTTTATTTTTAAAAAAAACATATATTTACATGTAATAATTTAGTATAAAAAATATGTGTTGCATTAAAATGTGGAAAAACTAGGTCACACGTGTAACATGAACTAATTCATTGTCGTGTGCAGCTCAAGTTTAACATTGTGTATAAATAATTCTAAAAAAATTATTTTTATTATAAAAAAAATACTATAATGTTTTTGGGTGTTACGTTATCCCCACCTTAGTAAAATTGTTTACCCGTAATTTAAACATGATCTTGGTAATAAAGGGATTAATATTGGAAAAAACTATTAATGAAAACACCACATCATAAAAATTATCAATAACACATATTCATAAATAGAGATAATTTAATGTAAAATGATCATTTAACTTGGTTAAATAGTATGAGAACATAAGTGTTATATGGAATCAAGGATAGAGTTGAAAAATATAAAAATCATTTTCAGGTGGAGAGTGCATGAGAACATGTTCATCAGAATGTTTTAGACCAAAAAACTGAATCATAATATTTGAATAAAGGCCATAGATATCATAAAAATGATTATAATATGACAAGTTTTTTTGATTAATAATTATTTATCTTGAAGTTTAATAATTCTTACACTCTTTAATGATATCATATAATACAAATATTAATAAATTTCTATAAGTACATAATTATTGTTTGGTCGTGTCTTGAATTATTTCTACAAAATATCATTGAACAAGGTTCGTCGTATAATTATTTTATATATTAATCCCTAACACATGATACAACATTCAACATAAACAATATAATAAATTTTTATATTATCAATGATATTTTGATCAAGCACTAGGTCAGGAAGATCATTGAATTTAAAAAATGAACTTATCATTATCCTTTAATCAGCATAAATCTGCAAAAAAATCACATTCCAAACATGAGAATAAAATCATAATATATCTTCTATAAATATGGTAATAACTAAAATCCCCATACATCCTTTTTAGAAACATCCATTAATCCATATCCCTTTTATAACACAGATGTTATTGGATATACTCCTTAATTCCAAATTTTAGTAATCTCCATCCATGATAGCATATTCCAATTCTTGCTATGTAATTAATAAGTTCCATGGTAGTAAATACTTATAAAAGAACATTCACTTATTCATCATTTTCACAACATCAATAATATATATGGGTTTTATATCCATTAATCACATTTTTTCCGAAATGTTTAATTTTCGACTAAACAAATTTTCTTGCTATAATTGAGAATATGATTTCAAATCCTTAAAGAAAAATTACTGTGGTAAAATCATTATATATTACATAATTCATATAAATAATACATTTATAATTAAATATTCAAATGAAATAAATCATGAATATGTATATTAATCATTACACATCATCTATAACAATAGCATAACTTGATCATTATATAATAGAATTGATTGGGGTATATTCCTTTGATGCATGGGACATTGATTCGAAAAATATTTCATCTCCTTTCAGTTGAGGCATTGTACATTTGGAAAAAAATTCATACCCTTGAAATCATGACCAATTCGCTTTTTCTTCACAAATATAACAAACTAACATTCCCCTCAATCATTTAAAAAGGTGATTCCTTCCACAATTATCACATGTGGTAAAATCATTCTTACCCTTCCTCACATTATCCATATTTTTATATTCCATTCTATTCATATCTTTCTTCCCTTTAAAGCCTCATGACATGTGGAATTATTTACATATCCTTTTAACACTTGGCATTATTTACTAATATGATGTTAATACTTGGGATACTTACTCCCTACAACATGATGGATCAAGAAGATGAATGATATGATCCATATGTGGATCACGTCACTGGTGTAGTTATCATTCCTTTCGATGGGTTCCATTTATTAATAATGGAAGATAATGGATTATATCCTAAAATTCTGTAATTTTAATAATAGTAAATATGGAATAGAACATAAAAAAAATTATACATCTTGAATCCCTGAAATATAATTTTGTTTTCTTGGGGAGAAATTTTTAAATTCACATCATTCATAATGTTTGGTAAATAAAAAATTGAAATACCCTTAGAATGTCACTCGTGAGTGTTATACTTGGTGTGTAGTATGTCATGTTTTCATGTACCTGTTTTCCAAGAATCTGGCATGAAACACCTTTTCAGAGTTGATACTCTTAGATACATATGTTTCAGAACCATGTCCACTTCTAGTATACTCACATGGATTAATTTCCAAGAAAACACGCATAATGTAAACATTAAACAAACATTATTTTATTATTCTATAATTTTCTTCAAATTAGACCTTGTTTTTATGTTCTCTATCCTTTTTTTTCTAAATATAGTACCCATGGTTGCTACTAAACATTCATTTGATACCAATTGTAATGCCCCAATCTCCAATTCCTATAACTGCTTCATTATTATAATACATTTTCAAGATTACAAGGATTAAAATCCTGATGGAAAATTTATATTAATATTCTTGGAAATCAATATTTTATACAGGATATCCATAATACATTATGAATAAAAAATAATACATTCAACACATTGAACTAAGATTATCTTCATCCAGGAACCCTTAGTCAAATATTTCATCTTTATAACATAGAGAAAGAAACATAATAAGGGCGAGATGAAATTTTATATATGGGTATGTAAGGTGGAATAAATAATGAATACATAGGAATAAATTAAAAATTAAATGTAATTAACAGATAACATATTCCATTTAAAAATATATATGTCAAAAATAATATAGAAAGGTACGAAACTTGAACTAATGAAATCTAACTCAATAAAATGAGAATGAAATATATAATTGGAGATGTCAATGTAAAATCTTACGGTTGTATAATAGCTAAATATAAATTATGAATATAAACTATTTATGGTGGTCATATCTGAGGCACATCAAAATCTATTACCATCATGACCTTTCAAAAGACGGGTTAAAACTAAAGATAAAAACTTGTTTAATTGGGCCAACTAATTTTTCTCATGAAAACATATTGATCCATTAATGATTTATGTAATGTTTCAGATATAAAATTCATTTAAGGTACATCAAATTACTAATATTCTATACTAACAATAATAATGAGTATTCCTTATCAAATAAATGTATTGAATGAGAAATATGGTTTTATCAATAATTCAACAAATAATCATTTAACTGTCAAATTAGACATCATATGTTTAATTGTATATGGTTTGATAAATAATAATATCCATTTTATGAGACTATGTGTATCCAAGTATATTTACAATGAAAAATGTTTACAATAGTGGTATTTTTTAATATAATTATATCAAATACAAAAGTTAGTGAGATTCAAAGTATAATCATTAAAAATATGTTTTAGAAAAATAATCACTAAACCTCCCAATGTGTCCCATTCCATTCAAATCATTTAATAAATAAATAAAATTAAGGAAAATTTTTCGTACCATAAAAGAAATGGATTCAAGATATAATGTATAAAAGTGGTTATAGATAAAATAAACAAAATAATTAAGTTGTTTGTATGGAATATGCCTTATGAAAAGAAATGCATGTCAAGAATCCATAACCATAACCATCATTTTGGTTTCTGGTATTTATCCTCCTCTATAGTCATTTAAAATATCTTACAAAATTATAATTGATGAATTTTCATGTTTATAATATCATATATTAGTTCCTTAAAATATCTCATTACCCGATTGTTACCAACATTCATTAATATTACTATTCTAGGTGTTAATTTCTATGCTTTCTCGAGTAAGATTTAACATTATATTTTTTGATCCATGTTCATAGATATTAACATAATTACATAAAAAATGTAAAACATGACTAAATTATCATATATAGTTGGTAAATATGTTTTTATAGAAGTACATAATATTGGGACTATAGAAATGAAGTGCATCGTTCATGGATACAGTAGGTCATGGGTACGCATGAATATTACTTTCATAAATTTGTTTTCATAAAATAATTAATGATAAGTGATAAATATTTATATTTTATTTATAGAATAATATCTATGATATATATTCATTATATTTCTCTTGTAGTCATCTTTATTACATTCCCTTTATGGCATTAATGAGTCATATCACTTCGAGGGGGCAGAGGTCCACAATTCCTCAAATGGAATTATAATATTTACCAATGATTAAAAGCAAACATGTGTTTAATAAATCAATTTTTTAGAAGAATAAGGAAATTATAAATATAATATGTAAAATATATATACATATTTTCCATCTAATTTCCACCATTATAGGTGGTGTGGGAAAAATGAAAAATCATAGTTTCGTGAGGTAGTATTTTGGCGTACATAGAAGCAATATGTTTGTTACCAATTAGATGGAGTGGTGTGTATGTTTTTTTTCAAAACTATTGTGTAGAAACATCCTATATTCATTATTATAATTTTTTTATATTAATAGAGAATAATGATATTTTAGGAGGTTGAGAACGGATATGAAACAAATGACCTCGAGGGAAGACCATACCTCATAATTGGGTGACTCCTTTTGGGTTTCACCAATGGGTAACGTATGATTTATTTATTCAAAAAGGAAGTATTCTTGGAGTATTTTAGGGATTTTGGGAGACTATTTGGGAAGAAATTGGCCAAAACTGTCTAGTTTGAGAGGTGTAATGACGTAGGATGAGTTGAAGCATTTTATAGTTGAGCGGGAGTGAGAATCTTGTAAATACCAAAAGGTATTCATTAACAGGTGATCTAACATACCTAAAGTACATTAAAATTGAAAAATAAATGATTAATGGATATTAGATGTCACTAAAAACCCCATACTACAAAATATATGTGCATTTTAATAATTTGGATTCTTATCTTCTATGATTCCCAAAATTACTCATTTTTTTAGAGCATCTTGTTTTAAAAAAAATAAAGTAAAAAACTAACTCTAAAATAAATTTAGATTTATTTTATCATAGATATACTCTTAATTATTAATATTATATTTAATTTATATAATTAATTACAATTTTTTTGGAAGATAATTTTAAAATAGGCCCATGTGACGCGCTAAAATACAGCTTAATCCCAGACCGTATTAAAAATGTCATTACAATATATGGGTTAATATGATAATTATAAAAGACAAATTGATCCATTAATAGACCATATATATTATATATTTACACATAAAAATAATGTCTTAGAATGTATAACTTTTATTAATTTCCAATCATTTAGTAAAATATTATTTATTATAAAATAACAATATTCTCAATTATGTAATTATTTATTTTATTTTAGTATTAAAATAACCATATAATATTTTAATTAAAATATATTTAGTTTAATGACTTTTAACTTTAATGATGCATCATCAAAAATAAATAAAGGCAACAATTCAATATATTCACTTCAATTTTAATATTTATAGTATAATATATTTGAGCTAATTATTAACTAAATAATGCTTACATTAGTGATTCTTAAGAAATTTATGTAACTAAATAATGTCTAATAATTAATTATAATTTCTTATGGTAATATTATCTCTATAATCCTTAAAAAATAATATTTATAACTGAAATTATTTGGATTTTTTCATATCTCAATGATTTATAAATGTTAATTTTATGGAAAGATCCTGTTTGTATTTTCCTAACTTAAATGACTGTATAGGTCAATTCCATTTAATAATATTCCAATAACCCATTAAATTTCCTAAAATATGGTATATGGTTGATGTATTTCCATAAAATGGATTTGGTACTAGTTTATAAGTCATTTGGGCACTTATAATTAATGTTTAGTCCCTTATTAATTTTAATTCGAAATTAATCACCGTAATGATTTTTAAAAAGTTCCACTAATTATTTTAATAAATTATTTATATCTTGTAAGAAATATATAATAATTACTACCACCATGTATGTATAATTTTCAGTATTAAAATCACAGAAGTGGAAAAATTAATAATAAAGATAATCCAACAGAGTAGGTGAAATAATGAGGTTTTAATGTAGAAAACATTCAAATATTTCTTAAGTTTTTATATTCTATTCAATGTGAAATTTATTCTAATGTAATTCATTACATTAATATATGTATAATTAATATAATATGAATCTAAAAAGTTTAAAATTTGAATTATCACTTTACATTATTCTAATTAAAAGGCTATTTTTAACTGAATTGTAGTAATTTTTATTGTTCAAAAAAAGTGATGTTTCTTGGAGAAATCCAAAATATTAACACTAAGATAATTTACACCATATAATTCAAAAAAATAATGATTGTTTTGAAAAATAAAAATTATAAAAGTGTCTCAATGTAGTTTTAATATTCATTTTCCATTATAAGGTTGCAAAAGTTGGGCATGCATGTAACCCAAGATAATTCAGTGTTTTATGTAGCATACGATTAACATTGGTTTAAAACATTATATCAATAAAATTATATTTATTATAAAAGTAAAATATTTTAATTTCTTGCGGGGTAACATATGATTTTTCATGTGGTGGTTTTATGTGATACCATATTATTTGTGATGAAAATGGTAAATTTGTGAATACAAATTAAACATCGAATATATTATTACACAATTTCAGGGTTATTTGATCCAAAATATAATAATAGTGTATCGGTGATCATAGTTTGATAAAACCTCAATGAATACAATCCTATTATTTTTTGAATAAGATTCATGTCTTTTACCAATAGTTTTTATATTTGTTAATTTTTATTATTAACATAGTAACTAGTTTTTTACCATATATTTTTGTATTTTATTGTAAAAAATATGGTAACCACTATTACTGATTTATATAATTTGACATAAATATATTATAAATTTTTTATAATTCAAATTCTAAATATGATAAAATTAACTATAAAATTTATACATATAATACAGTGAAAATAAATTTTTTTAGACAAAAATGTTGTTTTACCAATTCGGTGTAACTCATTTGTTGTGTTTCTATAAATAAAATGATTTATAATATAATTCTAGATAAGATAAAATTTTATCCATAACATGATAATATTATATATCTAAGAGCAATAAATATAATAAACCTTTTTCTATATATATTTTTTAACTAGTTGCATTTACTTATACATGCCGACACAATGGATAAATTGTTGTTCCTTTATAATGTTCATTAGTTTTTTGTTTTTTGTTTTTGATTTTTGTAGAATAATATATTTTAGTAAAATATATTTTATTTAAATTCTTAGTGGAGTTTTTGGTAAACATATTGTAAACCCCAAAATTAAAATTAATTCCCTATATTTATATTATTACATCTTAATGAAAATATTTATGGTTATCTTATAGATATAAATTACTCATTATACGAATTATAGTGTGACATAGATTGTGTGACATCCCAACCACTTTTCCTTTAAACGATTCCCCAATATTATGGGTCACAGGGCCTTAAGGACACCACTTCATATGCTAGAGGCATCCGACAAACACTGAGGTCCCATGGTGGTATACTAGGTATATTATATCATCATGATTAATTTCTAACAACATTGAAATAAATAGATTAATAATGGAAAAATAATAGAATAAAAATAATTCAGTGAAATCTAAAGCATCCAAATGAAATATATAACCAATAAAAAGCATATCAACTATTATATCTAATTTGATGTAATTCCAGGTATCTCTCAAAGGAAAACATACATGCACGATGTTGGGAATTCAATACAATACATGAATTAAAATAACAAAAATAAAAATTATATATCTATATGAATCTTGATCCATTTATCCATCCTATGATTTAGTACTCCCATGGTATATTAATCAAAGATTAAACAACTTGGTGCTTCCCCAATCTCTACCTAAATCTACATAATCAGTATTTGTACAATCTGCAGCCCAGATATGGGGTTGGATAAACTTAGTTGGCCACCGACAATGGTATCTTAAAAAATCTTGTCGGTCCACATAATATGAGATGTGTACAAATGTAATTGTAAGTTGAAATAATAAATATAATTATTCGGTAATGGCTCATAAAGGATACTAGTTTCACATTTCCATCTATGGAATTTGACTGATTATTTCTCCAAAAGCATCATTTTGTGTATGTATATAGGGTATGTATATGTATTTGCATCTATTCACATATATCTGGATACATCTACTATACTGGACTCAAGGTGTAATTATGGAGTACATTTTAATATCATGAGTTTCAAAATATATAAGGGACACAAATCTCATTCATCATAATTGAATGGAAACATTTCTTGAGTATCATAATCCATAAGGGTGACCATTGCAATTAATTATATTTCATAATTGTCAGCATGTCCATGTGTGACAATATGATGAAACCATGCTCGAATAAAAAAATTTGGATTCCATTATGATATCACATAATGGTTGATTCATCATTCTTTCGTATCACAAGTGTAAAGGACACAATTCCCATAACATATGAATTGGGTTTCCCTTCCAAAATCATATCAAATGCGTATCTATGACTGCATCATAACAAATGACCTGCCATTCCCAAATCATAATTAAAGAGTAAGGGATTATATGACAATATTTTTTAACAATATAGGGGATTTCATTCCTGAATTATAATAGAATAGGGATTCCATGATCATATAAAATAATATTGTGTCAACATGCCCATTTTATAATTTCATATTCCATGTGCCTAAATTATATATCTAATTATATAGTCAAAGGATTTGTTAATAGACAAATAATAATATATCATTCATTATTAAACTCGTTTAACAATGATGTAACCATTTTTCTATAAAAATGCATGTCTTGGTCATAGAAATCAGTTTCAATTTATTTCATCATTCTTTCATAAAACGGTTAGCCTTCATACACCTTAAACAATATATAGTATCATTTATTGAATCAAAATATAGAAATAAAACAAAACAAACATTTGGATTTATAATTATATGACTGTGGAAGTTAATAAGTTATATAAAGGGGTTCAGAAAAATGGGTTTCCTTTGTTCAGGATGGAAACTACACAACACTCTTGGGATATAAAAAATAAATTAGCTTCTAAAACATTGATCCACATATGAATGATTCATTTTAGGGGAAATTTATAGTGAAACTAGCATAGAACAAAACAAAATAAAATATAAAAAATTATAAAATCAAGTGATAATTGCTAGACCACTAAACTAATTCCTATTGAGGAGAACATATCTATTATCATATTATCATTTGATCTTGATCTACTAAAAATGGGAAAATATCTGACCTCCCTAAAAATGGTGCATATATTCTTTCAAAATGATATAATGTCTGATATATTTAAAAATGATAATCATATCTACGAATTAAAGAATATACTGATAAACTCCAAATGGGTGGTTCAGAAGTTGAATCATAGTCTGGATAGATGAATTATAAATGAACCTAGATTAAAAAGATTCTGGATATCTCAAATGAGTAATATGTAAATCATATATATTGTGAATGAGAAATAAATATAAGTGTTCAATTAATCCAGAATTAGGTGAAATATTTTATTTTACCCAAATTTAATGGGGTTCAAGGTTTTCCCCCATATTTGGCCGAAACTGTGAACAAACCTTACAGTCTGAAATATCAATGGAAGGTACCTTCATGTTATCTGTAAAGGGTTTGTGAAAACCTTATGCAAACCGTCTCCTCCTCAGATGATAACTGCATAGACTCCCCTTGGTCATGCACCATTGGGTTCCCTGTTATGTATAACCTTGTAGCCAAATACATCTCTACCTACCCCCCCCCCATGTTTATGAGAATTGATAAAGAATTTGTGGCATAGTCTGCATTAATCGTATGTCCTAATTGTATCTTTCATTGGTCGATGATGTATAATCAAACAATCCATATAAACCCTTGCTCCCCCCATAACCTAACTATGAATTATTATTAGTTCAATAACATTGAGATTAGTGGAACATTATATGATGCATATGTAATAGAAAGATAAGGTAATTACAAATAAAAAAATATAGGAATAATATATTTTATTATCAAAATAGGACTATCATAAATATAGAGTTTTCCCCTATCGAATTTATCCAAGACAATATTTTTATTAACTTTCATGACACATTATGAATAATTTATTTACAGATGCTATTTCAATGATGGAATAAAATTATATCATAGGTTGATAGAAACATTGATCTCATTTTTCCAAATAGTTTTTACTCTTAATAGAGGGGACCACTCAATTTCCAATGTTACATTATATTTCTAAATCGAGGTTTATTATATTTTAATAATACTATTTCACATAAAACAAAAAGTATGTTTTGAAAATAATAAATTAAGTTATTTTTATTATTGATTATACGTATTGTCATAGATGTGAGGAATTCACATTATTAGACAACATTATTGGTATAATAATGCAAGGTTAACAATAATTAAATTTAATATACCTATTTCTTCATAGGATTAGTATTTTTCAATTCTCCACAACGTTTTCAAAATTTTATTCAATTCTTTTGATTGCCAATTCATATTCTTGTTCACATCACCTTCAATGATATTAATTCATTTCATTATTATGAGGATTTATATTATTGAATACAATCATATAATTCATATGTTTTCTACAGATAAGTGTTTGGATTATTTGAGGTGGTTTTTTATAATTGTTCTCAACTCCCAACATGATAATAAGAATCCTAAATTTCTTATGGTAGTTTAACACATCGTTCCTACCTCTGAAAATTATAATGAATCTTATGGATCCCATGAGTAAATTCCCTTTGATTTACTTCAAATATTTATGACTTTTATGATGCTCAATATTCTTAAAATCATCTTCTTCATCACATGTGTTACAGTGAGACAATATGTTTTTATTCTTAGGCGGGTTCATGATTTCAAATACGATCACATTTTCAGTCACATTACATGATAATTTGAGTTATATAATGACTAGATTTAATATTATTTCTCATAATAATTTTTGTTTTACATTTATACTATCTTTGTCTTTTCCCTAAAAGCTATTATTAACTATTTTCATTATACATCAATCCATTACAAAATTTAAACGTGGATAACATAAGTGAGGGTAATTTATCATTATTATAGTTGTATCATGGAAAAAGGAATACTAAACATGTTTATGTCTTTAATTAATATATCATCATGTTAATTTATTATTATTTTTGTTCATCACATATAAATTGTTTTTCAACTATATCATTAAAATTTTAAACTATATTAATATTAGAAAAAATGTGTCGTTATTGGTTCTATATATATCATTCGTTATTCATAAAATTTATAAATATTGTACGTTAACATTGAATTAAGAAAATAGGCCATAAATGAACCTTGAAAATTAATTATTTACAATGGTTCATAAGGACTACATAATATACAAAATAGTGTCTTGAGGAAGTTTTTATCCATGTCGGTATTTTAAGGCAAACTCCTGATGAACTAGAGTGATGATAATGCACATTAATTCTCACCTGATTATTTTATAATCATAATTTAATAAAAGTGATATATTTCTATATTAATGTATTTGATTATATAATATTCATGAGAATATTTAATCGAAGATAAATTAATATGAACAACAGTGGTGGAGATGTTATGAAATAAAAATAATGTATTTTAACGAAAGAAATAAAATATAATATTTAATAAAACATAATGGAATGAAGTAGTTTATCTATAATATTATGAGGATTTTTTAACATATTACTATTTTAAAAATTATTTTTAGGGAGTGAGTCATTAAATTAGGTATGAATTATCACTGTTTACTCAAACCTAGCCAATATTAATTTGGAAATTTCAATCATAATATGAAATATATATAACCCTAGATGTGAAAATTATATTTAACTAATTTCTTATATAATAAAATTATATAAAATTTCATAATATGGTAATTATATGTATATTAATGAAAAATCGATAAAAATAAAGATAACATATAACTCTAAGGTAACGTGGGTAGTAAGAAAGATCCAATACCACATGTAACGTTTTCATTTTTAAAACACATAATTTCCCAGAATATCCAAAATATTTTTGTTAAATAATATCTACATACAATTATTAATCAATATTTTACATTAATTTCCACTTAATTAATCTTTAATATTTATTTATAATTTAGTTTTCAATCAAACATTGAATCATTAGGGTTGTTCAAGTAATATTCAAGTCAATAAATATTTATGGTAACAATGGTAGAGAGTGTTTTAAAATTATTCATAATATATATTATCAATAGGTTTATTGAATTAATAAATATTAATTATATATAATTTTAAATCCTTACATTATAGGGGTGAGGAACAATGAAATCCTCTTCTCTTTGAATAAGAAGTATGTACATAGACATGATAAATGTTCCCATTTCACAAAGAATGAGAGAAAATATTGGAAAATTTTAATTTTGTATATTTTGAATCATAGTTATAATATTAATAAATTTTTTAAAAATCCCATTTATCCTTTTTAACAAACATGATTTTTAGTGCTGAAAAACTAATGAAATCTCTATGTGGACGTGGCAGTTGACACATCATATTAAGAAAATAGGATTTTCCATACAGATTGGGAAGAAAAAATAATTGTTAAAAAAATTATTTAATAACATACAATCCTTTTAATGATATTAATATAATAATATTTTTATAGAAATTATATAATTGGAGTAATTATATTAATAAAAAACTATTTTGAATAATGTTTTACTTTTTTTGGAGACATGATTCTCTCTTATTTATCTCTTTAGATGTGATTAGATTTAAATATCATGAAGATATTATGGGATTTAGAGTGAAAATAGTATTTATATGGGGGGTTTTGTTATAATATTTTTAGGGAAATGTGAATGTAATTTGTTTCCTAATAGGGGTGTAAGTGTTCACTTTTCTAATTTATGAAAAGGATACTTTGGAAGAAAATTCATTACACAACCATAATATCGTTGAAATGTTCCTTTGAAAATAACAGCATGTTCTTAAAATAATTGAGTGTGGAATTTATTGGGTAGATCAAGACTCATTATGAATATCCAAACATGTATTATAAATCATTCAATCCCTTTAACAATTGTTTATATATATATTTTTTATTTTAATTATTAATTTAGTCATTAGATTTTAACCACATAATTTTTTATTTTATAATATTTGAAACCACAATTTATAATTTATTGATTTATGAAAATGAAATTTTTGAACTATTTAGTGTTACTAAAATTTATAATATGTGAAAATTAAATTTTAAATTTAAATATGAATTATATAGAAGTAAAAATTGCAAAAGATGATTTTTTCAAAATTAAGTGTCTGTAATCATATTTTTTTAAATAAATATTAAAATATATCATTTTAAAAAAAATATACTTTCCACCACAATGTTATATTAGTAGTCATCAATATTCAATAAAAATAATGATCATTGATTCTATAAATATTTCTCAATATGTTTAACTCTACTTATACCATCTTACCTAATGAGTACATTAATATGGTAATATATTGTTTTGTGGTTTATCATTATTTGTTATGGAATTCATAACCTGAAATTAACCTATTATTTCATTAACAAAAATAATTTGTGGAAGTATGGCTTATTACATCATATCTATAAATATATATATATATTTCATCCTCATAATTTTAATTATTGCATAAAAATGGAAAAATATATGGATGAATTTTTTATTTGAATGAGTTGATATATAATTTCTAGAGTTATATATATCTTAAAAACCAAGGAGACTAAATTTTACTTCAGGTGATTTTATTATCCATAATACGTAGATTTTCTAAAATCGTTTAATCTATGATTTTATCAATATTCAATATCAACAATGTCATTGTATAAGTCTATTATAATTGGAGTTCACAACAATCCAGCGATAGAATATTATTAGTTGATATAAAATTTTAAACCTTACTAAAATTAATTATTCAACTGTTTGTCGAAAACTAATATCCCTACAAAATAAAATAAAATTTAAAATTGATGGATTTTCATATTTTGTTAATATACATTCTAAAAAAATTAATCATGTGGTACAATAATAATACCCATATTTGTTTTTATTATATATTAATCCTCAAATAAATGAGCTTTTTATTTGTGGTTCCTAGAAAATATTCATGTTATAATAGAATGGGTCGAACAACATAGAATTCAAATAATAAATTTTATTTATATATTTATAGGTATTATTCAATCCACACTATATTGTGAAAGAAATTTGGTAGTTGATATTTCAAATGCATTCTTCTCTTTGTGATTTTTTGGATATCGGTGATTCATATATTCATTGTTTAAATTTTAGTTAGGGAAATTTCATGGATAATTACTCAGTTTAAAAAACAATAAGGTTCAATTTTTTATAAATATTATCTACTCCCATTGTGATAAATGGAATCTTTATTACTTATGGTAGTTTAATTTTCATGAACCCATAATTCTTATCAAAACCATCTAATAGTCCGTTTTCAGAAATTACCATGTTTCTTTATACATCATCGTTGATAGATTGGGTTTTTAATATTCATTCTCTCATTATATTCATCAATTGAGTTCCCATGAAACTCATTCATTCTATTATTTTGTGGTTGTAAGATAATATTATATTGGTATCTATTGTTGTATGAAAATTATACTAAGGTAAAGTTGTCCTCCCAGCTATAGCTGATGGTTAACATGCAATCCATAAGAACATCCTCTAACACCTGGATAATGATCTCTTTCTGTCTATCTATCTGGGGGTAAAATGTTTTACTCATCTTCATCCTAGTCACAAATTACTCTCATAGGCCGCAATATAAATGAGAAATGAACATTTAATTACAATATTATATAATAGTCCTGCGAAACCAATAAAGGGGAACACTATACTATATATATATATAATTACCATGCACTCCATAGAAGCCTTCAACGTAATAGAATGGTAGTGTGTTGACATCGTGAGTTATTCATCAATAACCTTAATAGAATACTGGAAATTTGAATTCTATAGAAGAACTATCACAAATAACATGTATATATCATTACACATCCACTCCTGGGTCTCATTAGGATAAAAAAGATTCCACAACCTATTGATCATTCTTTACTTTCGGAAAAGTGAGGCACCATGACATGAACACAAACATTCTCCATCTCATTCTGATCCACCAAAACATTTACATATGGTCTCTATATATCATCGCCACATCGGGATTTACAATGTGTGGAGAATAGTTGAAATCTCAAAAATACTCTTCATGCATCCTGACTAGTATCATCTTTAAACACATGAAAAGGATGACGTTATTAACCTAATTGAAATATGCATAGTTTGAATCATTTTTAGATATTTATTCATGAACAGTATCATATTTAATGTATCATACTAGGGACACTCTCACACACTGGAGAAATATAGAGGTCAACACAATTGAATGAAAAAAATATTCACCATCATGTACCACCGGGTTCAACTACAAGGAAAACAAAAATTCATGATTTTCTTACACCATTTGAGCCTAGAACATCATGACAAGTGAATCTACCACCACATTTACATTTCCCTTAATAAATTCTATCTTGAAGTCATAGTACTGTAGGAACTACAAACCACACTAATGTGATATGTTTAATTCCTAATATATGAAGACATACGTGAGACACTAATGGTCTGAGTACAAAAAAAAGAACTCTCCTAGATTATGGTTCATCCACATAATCATGGAGAAGAATATTATTTCCAAAACTATGATGTGAATTCAATAGTTGTACTTGTTTGGTCATAACATTCTCAACAAGTATGCATAAAATTATATTTATTCATCAACGTGAAACCAATCCATAATCTTGAGGAATCACAATACCCTACATATTCTACCCCATCCTATGTTAGTATAAACACATGAGAACTCATTATCCTTAACTTCAAATACTCGATGTATCTCTTGCAAATATATGCCCACGTAAAACTATTCCTATTCTATCTCAGAGTGGTGATATGGGATTCCATACTCGAAAAGTTTGGAACATGCTACATACTTCAATAGAAATCCGAAAAATCTTTGAACCTATGACATTATCATATATGGATCCAAATATTTCACTGAATTGATATTTGATGCTTCCAAGACCAATCCAGGCACAAAAATTGAATTCTGTAGAATCTGATCCTCATGTATATTGAATGGGCACATTGAGAGTCTACCATAAAGTTGGTTTTCATGATTACATTCTAGAACCTTACTAAAAAAATATTTCTACTCCTCCTTTTATGTATATTAGATGAGTATGTTATTGATAAAAAAAATTGTCCATTTATAGTTGGAATATCATTTTTATCAATTCCATAAACACGGTAGATTAATTTTCACACCAAATGTAATTTCCAGGAACACGTATTATGTGTGGTGACATACTGATGGTAGATTCAATATATTGGCCTCATGAAATCCCAATTGTTCATAGGTGGGTGTCTGATTAATCATTGTGAACCATATCACAATTCAAAAATGGTCATTAAAGTAATCAATTCTCTCCATGAGGTTCTTTTTATTTTTCAAAGAATCGCTCAGTCGATGATAAACCCTACATTGTGTTAATCACCCATCATCGTTTTTCATAAACAACACTATATCTACCATAGGTGTAGAAACAATGTTATATAAATTCATTGTATTAATGATCATCCAACTGTAGCTGCATTACCCTGATCACAATAGGGGACATAAAAAATGATGTGGATGATATCAGAGTGGTTATGTGATTGAATTCAATATGAAACTTTTTCTCCCTCCTAAAATGTTGTCCAGGAACTTCCACTAGGAGGAAATTCTTATAAACCCCCATAATTGGAAGAATACAATTTTTTGATGAGCCTATGTCATTGTGGTATATATTTTATAAATGGTTGGTGATGGAGTAACATCCCCGATAAATGTAGAATAAGAAAATATTTCATATTTATTAATATTTTTTAATGAAATATTAATTTTACTTTAAAGGTGTTTCTATGTTCGATAGCGTACCCAATACCCAACAATGAGTTTCTTTAGAATAATACGTTGCACACTAATAATATAATATTATTATTTTAAATGGTAGTTAACTTCTAGACATTGTATTGGAGGGAATGAACAAAACTAACTACACTATGATTATACATACTTTTTATATTTATTTACATTTTTCAAATAAAAGTTAAAGGCTTAAAAAGTGAATGAATCTAATTTTAAGTATATTTTTCATTAAAAGGCCGATTTATCACCGTTTAATAGAGAACCATTTTTCAATCTAGTTTTGGTCACCTTAATACATTCTATAAGACCATATAAAATCCGCCATTATAATGGGGACATGAAAATTTACTTTGTGCAATTTTTTGGAATTTTTCCGATAAAGTTCATTTTTATAATGAATAGTGGAAAATAATGTATTTTAATTCAAAAGTGCCTTTCAATCCAATTTACTTATATGGATAGATTATATTTTTGATTTGTTTTAATGTGAAATTAAAATATATTTTTACCATTTAATCTAATTTTTGTCATTCTAATTAATTTCACTTTGAAATTGGACATAAACAAGTATCAATCTTTTGATAGTTATTGTTTCCTAAAAACACGCTATTTGTTTTAACAGAAAGAATTAATTTTTAAATTAATTAATGCCACATCTATGTTTTGAATTTGAAAAAATAGACATCAAATTTGATTTCAGAATAACAAATAATTTTGAGGCTGAATTTCTGGTATTTTTCTTGAAAAACTTCAATTTTGATGAATAGTGAAACCACTTAGTGGTAGTTAAAAACTGACTTTTTCATTTAAATGAAATTTTATCACTTCTGTGAATTGAATTTCAAAAATCCGACATACATGGTTTTAATAAAAATTTAAAATGTGTATCATTGAGATGGAAATAATTTTTGGTGAATAGTAACTTTTGAATTTTATTTGCTGCGGTTAAAGATAAATAAGGTAATTCAAGGTTAAAAAAAATATTATAATAATTCAAAATTACCTTAAAACTTGTTCAAAACATATTGGTTGAGTCATTAACGACCATGTTCATCTTTGGGTCGATTGTAGGACCCCATTTATCCACTTGGGAGTGAAAATGACAATTTAGATTAATTAATTTAATATAAAGACATAATTGGAAAAAACAAAACACTTTTAGTAATTAATTTTTATATGGTGTTATATAAGTCCTATTTTAGACTATAAATATTCATTTGAAAGATAACAAGATTTCTTACAAGATAGTATTTTTTTATAATTTTTAGACATCGAATAAAAAAACTTATTTATGACACAATAATGATGCATTATTTATATCATTAATAAATGATTAAAATAAATAAGATTATAATGATTAAAATATTGTCCAAAACATGTCCAATTCTTATTTTATGATTTTATTTAGACCATGAATCATCTCATATTCTACCTTAATAATTTTTCGACCATTAGAAACTGAATATCATTATATAATAAAATAATAGTTTCACACTTTCCAAAAGAGCCCCTCCCCCCACTTATAAAAGGAGACAACTTCTAACCAATTACTCACACCTCTCAAGCACTTTGGCTCGTCCAAAATCTTCCCAATTAATCTATAAACATCCTTATACTTCTCATAAAAGCCTTATCTTAGGGATAAGTCATTTCAAGAAGTCCTTTAGTTGAAACCAAAGAGATTTACCCAAATTAAAGGTAAATTTTTTCTCTTAAATTGGTTTATTTTATTTCAATTCTCCAACCCCTAAACACTTTTTGTATCGTTTATTTTGTAAAAACACCAGTATCCTCAATATAATAGGATTTTTTTATGAGAAGGATTCTAACGACACTTCCACACACCTCCATATAATGGATGAAGAACATAATGTTTCTGTGCATGGAAAACTAACGCCTCATGAAACGATGATTGTTCAATTACATATTACCACCCCTCCTGGTGGCCATTATGATGGAACCATATTTATATATTATATATATTATGTTTATGATTTACTTATGCTTCTGTACTTAACATTTATATTATGGCTTTATGGTTTCCATATTGGGTAAATACGATAAACTCATTTGAGGAAGTGCGGACTACCGCCCCCTCAAAGTGATGTGACACGTTAATGCCTTATGTGGGATATATAAAAGATGGATATAATGATATTATATATTATATTATACTGGAATTATTATATACATATGTATAATTTTTTTTTATTTCCATTAAAATAAGAAATATAATTGAAAGTAGTGTTCATGTGTACGTATGGCTTACCGTCTGCATGAACGGTGCATTTCATTTCTTACCTCTAAATGTTATGCACTATTATTAAAACATGTATATACAGGATATATATAATATATATGATATCCAAATAATGAATATAATTCTGGATTTAATGAACTATTTACCACATGGAAAACTCTTAAATATAAGGTGTTCATTTTGACTCAAGTAACAAATATCATCAAAATGAAAGTTTTTAACTTAAATTATTACATAATGTTTATAACATGGTAATAAGTGATATAAAAGGAATAATAAACTTTAAAAAAGTTATTACGAAATTATAAATTATCTTTAGTTTATTATTCATGAAATTATACAACGATCGAGTCAGGTCGGACACGGGGTAAGGGATCTGACCTCTCTCTTTCTTTTCAAGTACTCTCTTTTATGTCATTTCTTTTATGCTCTATGTTCTTATGTTGGAAGATGTTATTTTATATTCACCATACTTTAATTCGTATTTTCACATGATGAGAGACCCCCTATTACAGTCATCAATTCATTTTATGAATTTTTATGTGGCGTCGTTAGGATGCCGAAGTTTCATAAGGGATTTCTTATCTCACTTTCAATTACGTTAGATTTCCATTGTTCACCACATATTTATTGCATGTTGTGTATGTACTGACCATGAATGTATTCCCTATGTTATACACTTTAATTTATGGGTAATTAAATCGTCATTTTATGATCATTCTTTCATGTGGTGTATGTTTCGAAAGTTACCAAATCGGTAAGGGATCCTTTCACCCTCCTCTATTTAAAAGACTTCTTTTTTGTTATGTCTTTTAATTTACATATTCTTATGTTGGGATATGTTATTATATGTCATTATTGATGTAAAACAATTTTCCATGTGATGAGATATCCTTTTTATCTCATAAAATCATTCTTTTAATTTTAATGTGACGTCGTTAGGCTGTCGAATTTTTGTAAAGGTACTTCTCAACCCAATTTCAATTCATTGGGTTGAACTTCTACTTGTTGATTATGTCGTGCTATAAATATGTTTTAATGACATCTGATTACTATACACTAAATATCCACTTATATTGGGTGTATTTATATTTTTCACACATATATAATGTCATTGATTTATCCTTAATCTAAGGATACCATCTTTATAAGGGATTGCGTCTCAATTTACATTCCATTGAGACTTTATTATTTTTATGCACAAGTTCACTTATATATGGTGTATATACTGTCCTTTGACATATTATATCATGAATAATTTTATTCTCCTGATATTATAATGCTATAATTAAATTTTAATTCTCAATTATTCGTATTCAAGTGTCTCTCATTTTGTTAAATACTCTTTAACTAAAATATCGTTTTAAATGTTTTAAATAATTATTCTTCTAAATATTTCTCATTAATGTCCATGTTTTCAAAAAAAATTATGATTTATTTTTATGGAAATTAATGTTTTAAAAAGATAATTTCTTTAGAAGCTTCAAAGTGGAATGGGACACATTGATTCAAAAATCTATTTATTAAATGTTTTAAATAGTTATGAAAATGGTTTGATAAATCATTGTTTATTTCAATATCTTATTATAATATATTGTGATTGGAATGTAGAAATGTTATTGTTACTTTATACATGTTTTATATGTTATGTTATGGTTATTTGGCATTGCGTATGTATACGAGTGGTTCCATGATAAACCTAGGGCGGGTGAGCCTGAGATAGCTCTCCAATGCATTGTGTAATGTGACGGAGGTAAACGTGATGTTTCTCCTAAGATATTTAGGGAATATACTGTGATGGGTATTCCAAGTGTAACTCCTTACGTAGCTATGATAGCTATAATGTATGTTTGATATGGATTCCATAAGTAACCTTCATGATTTATGATTTCTATGTGTTATTCATAAATCTTATGATTTTTTAAGGTATGTTATGATTGAAAAGTATTAGTTTCATTGATTTGTAATTATTGATGGGATAATGTTTTCTCTCCTTATTTCATAACCCTTACTGATATTTTTATGCTCATCCTATTTTTTTGAAATTTTTTTCATAAGAATTAAAGATAATAGGGTCACGGAATGGATCAAGGAAAAGTCATGTTGTCTATAACATGGAACTAGACGTGTTTCTTTTCAACAGTTTTTATTTTATGATAAAATGGATACTGGGTAGTATTGTCTACATGTAATTTTCATGTTTTATGTATTAGTTATGGCATAATTCTCTAATACTCTAATCCTGAAAAGATCCTCAAAGTTAATTATTCATTTAATTCATGATTATGTAATGTTTTAAGGCTGGGTCCTTATAGTTGGTATAAGAAGTTAGTTTAGACAAATTTAGGGATTAAGTGTTTTTATTAGACACATGCTTACTTCCTTTGTCTATTATTTCAGTTAAATACTTGTTTTATAACTTATTCAGATCATAGAATGTCACTTACAAATGGAAGGAGGAGGATCACAAATGGAATGTCTATCTCTTCCTGGTGTCATGCTTGCAATAATTATTGCAAAGTCATGTTTAGATAATTGTGAAAATTTTTCTAGCATACAACTAACGTGAAAGCCGTTGTTTGAGATATAAAACACCTCCACTATACCTCGTTATCATCGTGGATCATGGTTTGTATTTAGAAAAATCTTATTTTCAAAATATTCTCATATTTTCATGAAAGGTAAATATTATCAAATCATTTTCAAATATTTTACCTTATCACAAAATTTTGAAGCATATTATGATTTTAAAAAAGGTGTCGAAGAAAGAGACCCATGTGAAACCTATTTATATTTCATTTTAAAAAATAGTCTCTCAACACATACTTATGGTATTTTAAAAAGACCATTAATTGAATGTTTCAACTCAAATTCGGTTGGACTATTTTATAGAAATCATGTTTTATCAGATGTTTTGAAATTATATGTCATACATGATTATTTTCCAAAACTGTTTTTCTGTGAACACCCATATGACCCATGCTGTCAAGGTGTATTTGGATGGAGGAAGAAAATGATTTTTAAGGATCTCTAAATCATTGTTGCAATGCATGGACCTTCTACCTACGTGAACAAGATGATGATGAAACCAAATGGACTCCATGATCAAGGTATGATGTTCTTCATTTTGGGGATTGTTTTATTTTTTCATTTGGTGGTGAAATAAGACTTCATGAATTATGATGTTGAGATCACAATGAATTTGGATGAAAATGAGAGGTATAAGTAAACCATTGTGGTTAAAAATTGTTAGGGTCATTTTTTAGTTTTATAAAAAGGACAACCCATAGGATGGGTGACAACCCGTCGCATCCGGAAAGGCTGCATGAATTGAACCAACAACGGAAGGGACACAATGGCACGTCACCTACCACTAGCCTACATGATGTCCCTGGTTAGTATGACTTATTATTTTAGTAAAATGTATTTATGGAAGAATAATAATTTGATTCTTGGAACTTATGTTTTATCAAATGGATATACATAGTATTGAAAAATGAGTAAGTGATTAAGTGATAAAAGGATGTTGTGGAAGACGTTATCTCTTTTGAGGAAACACTATATGACTAAGGAATATAGAAAACTATGTGATTTCATTTGTGGAATAATGGTTGAAATTTTAGTTTGGAAGAATCTATGTTTTTTTATGGACACGTGATGATTTGATTTATTTATTAAAATTATTAACCTATCATGGAGAATTTGTTATTAGGTTAATTACTTTTCAATATAAGACTTTATGAGAAAATGGTGTTACTTGGAGATAACTGTTAACATGTATCTTGGAAGTCTATGTAATTAAATCCATATGCGATTTGGGTAACAATCAAAGGTTGGATTAGTTTTGAAGAATTTTAGGGACAATTGTTTATTGATTGGTCTTTGTTGAACTTTGGGTTTCATTAAGACAAATTTTAGAGATTAAGACTACTTTCTCTTTATGTAAAATTTTATCCTTATTGGGGAATATTTGATCTTGTACTAAACGTTTTGGTATTAGTTAATTTCTAAATACAAGGGAAATATATAGTTCATCTTTTTTGGATTATTTGATTCTCTCGAAGTTAATTATAGCACTTTTAATGTAAACATGTCATCCTGAATACTCATCGTATGGAGGAAATATGAGTTTGTGTCAGAAATCTAGTGAAGGGTAAAATTCTAAATGAAAAGTAATTGTGTTTCCTTATGTTTTTAGTTTAGCGCAAAAATAAATTCCTCAATGAAAAGTAACATAAAACAGACACCATTTCTATTAATGTTTCCTAGTGGGAAATCAAATACTGTTTAACCCATCACATGTTTGTAATTTTCTGGTGGTTAACTTTCTCCGAAACATGTTTTCTATCACACTCTATCAGAATATGATGGTTTGTTTTCTCCTCCATATCCATGTTTTCATGGAATCCTAGTATCTTTTTTCTCATGTAACCTTTTTACTTCTCTTCATTTATTTTAAAGTGATAGTTTTATTGAGTCTCTTTCTGATGTAGGGCTTTTAATGAAGATTCCAAGCCCAGTTTTAAAATTGGGACGACGCAATTCCCAAAAGGGGGGAAGGATGTAACATCCCAGATAAATGAAGAATAAGAAATATTTCATATTTATTAATATTTTTGAATTAAATATTAATTTTACATTGAAGGGGTTTCTATATTCGATAGCTTACCCAATACGCAACAACGGGTTTCTTTGGAATCTTACGTTGCAGTCTAATAATATAATATTATTATTTTAAACGGTAGTTAACTCCTAGTCGTTGTATTGGCGGGAATGAACAAAACTAACTACAGTATGATTATACATATTTTTTAAATATATTTACATTTATCAAATATATGTTAAAGGCTTAAAAAGTGAATGAATCAAATTTTAAGCATAATTTTCATTAAATTGCTGATTTATCGCCTTTTAATGGAGAACCCTTTTTAAATCAACTTTTGGTAACTTTAATACATTCTATATGACCAAATAAAATCCTTCATTAGAAGGGGGACATCAAAATTTATTTGTTAATTTTTTTTGTAATTTTTCCGTTAAAGTTCATTTTTTAATGAATATTAGAAAATAATGTATTTTAATTCAAAAGTGCATTTTAATATAATTTATTTATATGGTTAGATTATCTTTCTATTTGTTTTTAAAGTGAAATTAAAATATATTTTTACCCTTTAATCCAATTTTGTTCATTGGAATTAATTTAACTTTGAAATTGGACATAAATAAGTATCAATCTTTTGATAGTTATTGTTTCCTAAAAACACGCTATTTGTTTTAACCGCAGGAATTAATTTTTAAATTAATTAATGCCACTTCTATGTTTTTTATTTTAAAAAATAGACATCAATTTTGAATTCGGAATATCAAAAAATTCTCAGGATTAATTTTTGGTATTTTTCTGAAAACATCAATTCTTGATGAATAGTGAAACCAATTAGTGGTAGTTAAAAACGAACTTTTTCATTTTTAATAAAATTTTACCACTTCTGTGAATTGAATATCAAAAATCTTACATACATGGTTGTTATAAAGAAGTAAAATATGGTTCATTTAGATGAAAATATTTTTTGGTGAATAGTAACTTTTGACTTTTATTTACCAAGGTTAAAGGTAAATAGGGTAATTCAAGGTTAAAAGAATATTATATTAATTTAAAATTACCTTAACAGTTGTCCAAACCTTATTGGATAAGTAATTAACTACCATGGGAATCATTGGGTCGATTTCGGGATCCCATTGATCCACTTGGGAGTGAAATGACAATTTAGATTAATTAATTTAATGTAAAGAAAAAATTGACATTAACAAAACTCTTTTAGTAATTAATTTTTATATGGTGTTATATAAGTTTTATTTTCTACTATAAAAATTTATTGTAAATCTAAAAAGATTTCCTATAGGATAGTATTTGTTTTATAATTAATAGACATTGAATAAATTAATTTATTTATGACATAATAATGATGCAGTATTTACCTCATTAATAAATGATTAAAATAAATAAGAATATAATGATTAAAATAGTATCCAAAACAAGTCCAATTATTATTGGATGATTTTATTTTGACCATGACTCATCTTATATTCGAACTTAATGATTTTTGGACCATTAGAAACTGAATATAATTATATAATAAAATAATAGTTTCCCACTTTCCTAAAGAGCCTCTCCTCCCCCTTATAGAAGAAGACCAATTCTATCCAATTTCTCACACCTCTCAAGCCATATGGTTCGTCCAAACTCTGCCCAATTAAGCTCTCAACATCCATCGCCTCATCCTAGAGGACATAACTTAGGTACAAGTCATTTCATGAAGTCCTTTAGATCAATCTAATGAGAGTTACCCAAATTAATGGTAACTGTTTCTCTTAAATTGTTTTCTTTTATTTTAATTCTCCAACCCCTAAACTCATTCTATTTCCTTTATTTTGTTACAACACCAGTATCCTAAATATACTAGGATGTTTTTATTAGAATTATTCGAACTACACTTACACACACCTCCATATAATGGATGATGAACATAATATTTCTGTGGATGGAAAACTAATGCCCCACGAAACGATGATTGTTCAATTACATCTTGCCGCCTCTCAAGTTGGCCATTATGAAGGAACCGTATTTATATATGATATATATTATTTTTATGATTTCCTTATTCTTCTTTACTTCCCATTTATATTATTGCTTTATGGTTTCCATAGTGGGTAAATACGATATTTTCATTTGAGGAAGTGCAGACTACCACCCCCTCAAAGTGATGTGGCTCGTTAATGCCTTATGTGGAATATATAAAGGATGGATATAATGATATTATATTTTATATTATACTGGAATTATAATATATCTTTGTATCATTTTTTTATTTAAATTAAAATAAGAAATAGAAATGAAAGTAGCGTTCATGCGTACGTACGGCTTACCGTCTCCATGAACGGTGCATTTCATTTCTTACCTCTAAATGTTATGAACTATTATAAAAACATGTATATACTGGATATATATAATATATATGATATAAAAATCATGAATATCATTCTGGATATAATGAACTATTGACCACATGAACAAATTTTAAATATAATGTGTTCATTTTGAATCAAGTACCAAATATCGACAAAATGAACGTTATTAACATAAATGATTACATAATGTTTATAACAAGGTAATAAGTGATATAAAATGAATAATAAACATGAAAAAGGATTTTAAGAAAATATAAATTATCTTTATTTTATTAGTGAGGAAATTAAATAACGATTGAGTCAAGTCGGACGTGAGGTAAGAGATCTGACCTCTCTCTTTCTATTAAATTACTCTCTTTTGTGTCATTAATATTATGCTCCATGTTCTTGTGTTGGAGGATGTTATCATATATTCACCATACTGTAATTTTTATTTTCACATTATGATATACCCCCTCTTACTCTCATCAATTCATTTTAATAATTTTTATGTGGCGTTGTTAGGTTGCCGAATTTTCGTAGGGGATTTCTTATCTCACTTTCAATTCCATGAGATTTCCATTGTTCACCACTTATTTATTTCATGTGGTGTATTTACTACCCATTAATGTATTCCCTATGTAATACACTTTAATTTATGGGTAATTACATCTTCATTTTATGATCCTTCTTTCATGTGGTGTATGTTTCGAAAGATACCAAATTGGTAAAGGAACCTTTCACCCGCCTCTTTTTAAAAGACTTCTTTTTGTTACGTCTTTTAATTTACATATAATTATATTGGAATATGTTCTTCTATATCCTTATTGATGTAAATTTTATTTCCATGTGATGAGATAACCTTTTTGTCTCATAAAATCATTCTATGAATTTTAATGTGACGTCGTTAGGCTGTCGAATTTCTGTAAAGGTACTTCCTAACCCAATTTCAAATCTTTGGGTTGAACTTCTACATGTTGAATATGTCGTGCTGTAAATATGTGTGAATGACCTCTAATTACTTTACAAATAATATCCACATATATTGGGTGTACTTATATTTGTCACACATAAATTATGTCATTGATTTATCCTTAATCTAAGGATACCGTCTTTATAAGGGATTGCGTCTCAATTTACATTCCATTCAGAATTCGTTATTTTTATGGACCAATTCACTCTTATATGGTGTATATACTGTCCTTTGACATATTATATCATGAATCCTTTTATTCCCATGATATTATAATGCTATGATTAAATTTTATTTCTCAATTATTTGTATTCAAGCATCTCTCATTTTGTAAAAAACTCTTTAACTAAAATATAATTTTAAAAGTTTTAATGAATTATTCTTATAAATATTTCTCATTAATGTATATGTTTTTAAAATGTGTTTTAGGATTTATTTATATGGACATTAATGTTTTAAAATTACAATTCCTTTAAAATATTCAAAGTGGTATGGGACACATTGATTCAAAAATCTATTTATTAAATGTCTTAAATGGTTATAAAAATGGCTTGATAAAGAATTGTTTATTTCAATATCATGATATGATATATTGTAATTGGAATGTAGAAATTTTATCTTAACTTTATGCATGTTTTATTTGTTCTGTTATGGTTATTGGGCATTGATTATTTATATGGGTGGTTTCGTGATAAACCTAGGGTGGGTGAGCCCGAGATAGCTCTCTAATGCATTGGGTAATGTGAAGGAGGTAAACACGGTGTTTCCCCTAAGAGATTTAGGGAATATACTATGATGGGTATTCCAAGTGTAACTCTCTACGTAGCTATGATAGCTATAATGTATGTTTGATATGGATTCCATAAGTAACCTTTATGTTTTATGATTTCTATGTGTTATTCATAAATCATATGATTTTGTAAGGTTTGTTATGATTGAAAAGTATTGGTTTCATTGATTCGTAATTATTGATGGTATAATGTTTTCTCTCCTTATTTTATAACCCTTACTGAGCTTTTTATGCTCATCCTAAGTTTTGGAAATGTTTTTCACAGGACTTAATGCTCAATAGGGTCATGGAATGGATCAAGGAAAAGTCATGCTATCTAAAACATGGAACTACACGTGTTTCTTTTCAAAAGTTTTTATTTTATGATGAAATGATACTGAGTAGTATTGACTACATGTAATATTAATGTTTTTATGTATTAGTTATGGCCTAATTCTCTAAAAATTTAAACCTGAAAATATCCTCAATGTGAATTATTCGTTTAATTCAATATTATGAAATGTTTTAAGGTTGGGTCCTTATAGATGGTTTGTGTCCTTATTATTTTAGAATAGACTTTTCTCTCCTTGATATCTCTGTCACCCAAAAAATTAAATCACTTCCCTTCTGTGAAAATGCATCTAAAATTTCTATGTTTGATATTTAATATTATATCAGTATATAATCATTTAATACTCAAATAATATTACAACATTTGGTTCCATCAGGATTACTATATGGTCCCATGTGTAGCTCTTTCGACCATGTTATAGCATTCACTACTGAATGATAAAAGATAAAAAATAATATTTCACTATAGAAACCTTGAGATGAAGTTGTAGGGTTAAATCCTCTATTTGGATATTGAGATCTCAAGTAATAAATATATAGAATATTTAATTATTCTTACATGTGTTTAAATTACCTAAATATATAGTGGAGAAAACAAATATTGTACCTTATTTCATCATAATTGTTGTAGGGACATATGGCCATATAAATTGACACTTTTCTGGGGGCCATCCTCTAGCTCCCTAATCCTAATGTGGGTTTCCTAGTAGTGGAACTGGAATGATATCCTAGAATATTCTATCTCCCAAAACTCATTATTCTACGATTCATTCTCTTCCTCCCTTGGGCCACCTTCCCCTCTCCTAGGAGATCCCTGATCATGATGATCTCTTTGCCATGGTAGTTTGTCATCTACCTTCATGTTCCCCTCAACACATCTAGCTAAACAGTCACATTCCATGGGTCCTCACACATCCCATTTATTATACCTACCACTATATTCGAAGCCTTGTTCCACGGTGCTTTCCCAAATTATTTGTCGGAATATTATCATGGTGAGGTCGTTCGAACTGAGATCATATCAAATGGCGCCAATTGAATGTTTCATATGAATCAACAATGTAACACCTAAATATAGATCCAGATTTAGGTAGTCCCTTAGAAAAGGATATTTCTATCAATAGTTCCCAAACCAAAAAAATCATAGGTTGTTATGAATAAGGGGAAAATATCTATAAGAATATAAAACATATGTTCAGAGATGTGTCCATTCTGCTTCAATTCATGGTAGTATTGTGTATGTTCTGTAAACATTGTTGTGTACTCCACAACTATAATCACTATATTCTGTAGCATCAGAATCCTCTCAATCTGAATCGAGTTTAAGCATATGTGTTATTAAATAATCTAAATTTGGATGTTTATCCATGAGTGGGTCGACTCATCAAGCATCTAGATAAGTAGAAAGAATGATTTCCCTACAACTCCATGGAACATAATAGAATCTAGCACAAACATAATATATATTGGTGTATAGATGATCCTAATGATATAAAACAGTAATTCTAGAAAATACTCCTCTTAAAAAGTTTCTAGAGGAATCTATAAATAAAACATGCAGAATCAGCTAAGCCCATGCACATCCTCAAGCTTCCCTTATAGTCTGTTTTCCGACTAAACAGATTGGGTTTCTACTAACCTTCCACCATAGTGAATTATGTGTGAAGGGTGGACCAAAAACTGAGGCCTTTTCACACATCAGATTGTCATTATGATGTAGTTCAACTATCAATTATGATTATAATCATGGAGGCATCCTAAAAATTATCTGAGCATACCATGTTAATATGAGTATGTTTATATACAATGAGTAGATGACTTAAAATGATTTTCAATGACTCCCTCTTATATGACACATGTAACATTGGATCCTGAAACCAATTTTTTTATATATAATGTGGAAAAGAAGTTATTCATGGTTCTGGTGAATGGTTACATAGACTGCATGTGTATTCAATTGGACCACTGGTCTGAGAACCACACTCTAGATAATTGAACACAATATCCCGGATTCCCAACCAAATCCTCAATATGAGACTATAACAAACACCATAACTAGGATTGTACAATTTCTAATGCTAAACATTCGCAACCCTACCCGAACCTAGGATTGAGTGAAACGACCCAAATCTAACCTTCATAGGCTTGAGTGTGGAGACAATCTCTAAAACTAAAATACTAATTCTGAAGACATTGTCAAATGTACATGAATGAAAACACACAAACATCTCATGGTAGAAGAGAATATAAATATTTATTAAATGAAAAAATATTTATAATATAAACCAATATTTAAAAACCTATAGGGTATACATGATTATTATTGAGAAATTTTATATTTAAAGGCTAAAAATTCATACCCAACTAGAATGATTTCATACCATGAAAAAACTATACGGTAACACACTAATAGAGCTCTGCTCCTGATCTCTAATTTATGATAACCCTATGCCATCCAAAAGGCATATTGTCACTAAGATCCTCCTAATTCATCACTGATATTTTTTCATATACATAATACATGAAACATATAAGAAAATAACTTACAAGGTTCAATATATAATTACCCCATTGGATGCCCTAAAATCTTAAAGGGGGATACATAAGAGACACAGTAGGATTTGAAATATATTAGTTCATAAAAAATGTCTAGCTCTAACAGAAAAGATTAGTGTAATAACCTTAAAATTGAGGGGGCTCAACACTATGTGTATCTTGACTACACATAGATTCATTCCTACTAATATCGGGAGTTTCACTTGTCCAACTATAAGGATATCAACATGGTGAGTAGGTGGACTAAACCATGTGTCTATAAAAGACTTGAAAAAAGAGTAAAAAATCCCACAACATGGATGTATATATATAGAGAGAGAGAGCGATTGTATCATTAAAAGTATCCATAATGAGAAGGAAATTGTATCAACATATCGTAGGACACCGAATGAAAATATCATCTACTAGTTCTAGATGTCTATCAATGATGCCATATATCTCGTTTGTATAACCATAAGTAATTAGATGGAGGACTACACCTCGACACTATATCACAATGTTGAAGTGGAATAATCTCTAATTACCGGACATGGGCCCTAGTACGTAAGGGGTAGGAACATAATATTTATTTTTAGTTGACCCACCCGCTAAATATCTAGGGGTTACACTCTGTTGCATGAGGAACTGCATCCCGATGCATTAGGAGGACCCACTCTATAGTTATAAGGGCCTCATCCTATATAATGTGAGGGTTTAAATCAATATATAGGGGGTACATCAATATTGTGAAGGGCGATACACTAAATAGATCAATAAAAAATGACATTTTGAAATAGTAAAGTCCACTCAAGTGTCACATAGACTCGTTCCATGTCAGATAGGTGGGTTCCACATGGTAGGTAGAGGATGCACGCCCATGATCCGGGGGGTTTCTACACTAGTTCTAGGACTAGTGTCTTGATGTAAGTTGGGGGTTACATTGTAGTGTCTTAAGAAATGAGTCCCTATATGAACAAGGGTTCCCCAAGGTATATAGAGGATAAATTCCCATTACGATGGGGGGTTACACCATATAGGTCATTAGTGATTGTATGAATGATCACATCCATTGATGGGTGCTTACTAAATAAGATTCATTCCAATGAAATTTCACATTGATTACCAAAATCAGTAATTGAGGGAACCATTGTGTTCTCTGTAGAGAAAAAGTCTAGATATTCTACTCAAGGGAAAAAATACAAGTCATAACTAATGGGATATTGGAGGTGGATGTGTCCAAAAATGGAAACTTGGGGACCCATATTGCATGTGGTCTTCTTATTTAAATTGAAAATTTCTCAGTAGGTTCATGAATTTCTGATAATTTAGGTATACATGGAATATACGGAGACTCCACCGAATTTCCAAGACACTCCTGGTCCCTATCGGTGCACATTGGTTGTGTTAATGTACATCAGTATATGGCCATGTTCCTGGTCATGCCCATGTATATATGTACATGGAATGAACCTGGCCATGTCATCTACACATAGTCCTTATTTTTTGTTCCAATATAAGATTCATTCATCTCGGTAAGAGGTATATATCATATAGGAGGTCGACATGTTTTTTTATTCTTATAATTTTCCAATACCTATGATTCAACTTCATAGGGGCTACACATCTCGTGTTCATCCAGATACATAGAATGTATCGATTTTTTTCCCATAACTATAGATATAATCAAAAAAATCTCAATCAGGCTGATTCAATATAGATCTTGCTAAAACAACACCCATATTCAGTGTATCTAGTCTTACTTCTTCGTTTCTAGACATCCAGTGGATTGATAACTGATTTTGTTGAATAGATCTAAGATCGTATGAACATCATACATCTTTCCCACATCCCATAAATTTTAGATCTCAAACAAGAAATAATAATTTCTTCTTATTCATGATTAAACCTAAAATCCAACTGTGATTATTTTTCCATTCATCACTGATGATTTCATTCATAATAGGGGGTCTAATCAAGCTCCATCTTGACAGAAAATGTCAAATCATGACCTCATGGTCCAATGACGATTAAATATAATAAATTAATAATAAAAACCAAAAAAACAATGATTTTTCATTTTTTTATAATTATTCCTATTGATTATCATGAAGGGGGATTTCATAGATTATAAATGAAAGAATAATCAATTAAATTCAATAAATGGGTTCATTAGAGGGACAATAAATATCACATATCATATAAGGAATGATCTGACATGTAAAATGTAATAAAATATTCAATAGAGCAAGAATTGATGATTCCTACTAGGATAATGGATTCCGTTTCATTAATGAATGGGATCTCCAATGAATGGAGGAAGTTGTTGCATTTGTTGCTTCCTGATTAACCCTAATATAGGGTCTCATAATCACCTATTGCAATTTTATGGGGGAAGTAGAACAAATGATTTGGAATCCACCATTAGTTTATGCATTTGACGAAAAAGATTTATTCACAGAGAAGATATTATTTATGTAATTTATTTATTCAATTTAAAAAATTAAGAAAATTATTAATTTAATAAATCCACTAAATATACAAAAAAAATTTGGACTTATCATAATTCCATGTGCTAAATTATTATATTTCTATACTTCTATATGGAACATGTTTTTCAGTCAACCGTGGTCTTAGATTTAAAATATATGTTTTATTTTAATATTAATCCAATATTATTTCATAAACTACATGCATGTAATATATAACATATTTAATATTCTTATAATATTAATTTCGATCAGAAATAGACTCAGAATCACTTGTCCTATAAATTTCTATAACTGAAAAAAAAATCTATAGAAATATTTCAACGTCCTTCAAGGAAAAACTAAGAATCAACATATTTCAAACTACACCTAATTAGGTATAATATTATATATCATGAGATAGTTTTGGGAAAATTTTATTCAACAAAATTCATATCAGGATACATTTGCATGCAGATTCATTATGGGAAAAAATGAATCATGGTCCACAATGAGAAATCGGTGCATCATAATATACTATTGGAAACAGGTAGAACTTGATCCATCATGTGAAACATGTCCATCCCGATAAACAGTGTGAAACTAGTTCTTGTTGATCCAAAATTGGAAACATGTGATTATTAATAATTCATTAGGTTAATGGTCATGCATGTTTTGCATGATATACTAAAAAATATTCTATATATATGATGGTTCAACATTTTTATGATAAGATCTTATGGTTTATGATTTATTTGTGATTATTTACCACACTTATGGACCTTGTTTACTAAAATGATAATGTTTTATTCTAGTACTATTTATTATGATCCATGCTTTTTTCTATATAATATTATTTTTGTTAGGATCGGGATCACATTCCATTATTCATATCTTATGATTTTTTTATATTAGATTGATATCAATTATTTTTTACCTTAATGAATAAATGATCACACCCTTTCTTATGTTTCCTTCCCCAGTTTTATGAATAAAGTTTCTAGTACGGTGTGCCTATGTGGTGTACTACGTAAGATGATCATTGTGATATATTTTGAAGATATTTTAGTAAACTAGAAGATTACATTCCATGATTCCTAATCCAGTCAACTATTTAGGTTACCACGCGTTTATTTGTATGATATAATAGATATTTATGAAAAATTAAGCAAGAACCCTATATGATAATCTTGGGACCCTATGGAATATGTAATGAAGGACTAGTAAATAACCATAATTGTATACAACTAATCACATACGGAGAGATCATGTCCTAAATTTGTTTTATAAATACTTTTTTGTACCTAATTTGGTGAAATGATTGAATCTCATAAGTAGTAATCAAATGAATATGGTGACACCATATGATTTTACTCTCCCTTTAAGGACACATAATGTTTTTGCAGTATGGAACAAGTCCATCACCCACATAAAATGAATGTAGAATCCATGGCCTAAGAATTTCTTGAAAATATATTCATGCATGGTGTAATCTAAAAATGGAACTCTAAACATAAACAAGAATATTACCAATCCACAAATCATAACATCCTATAGTCGCTAATCAATAAGAAGTACGAAATTATCATAACTTGTAATAATAAAATATAATTCTCTAGTGCAACCGATCCAATATCTAGAGACACGACCCATGATTCATGACATTATATCTCCCCCTTCAAGGAGATAGTTATAAATACCAACTCTATATATCATGTTGAACACTAATATAGTGGTTCCACTAGATATTAAAAAAAATACTCAAACATTAAATAACATAAATAGGATAAATATATAAATATATGTATTCGACATGGTTGGAAAAAAAGACTATGAAACAACATATCAAGGAAGAAAAAATTTATTTATAAAAAAATTTAATGAAATAACCACATATTAGGCATGTGATAATAAGAAACACAGAATCCAAATCATCAAAAGTTTTCATGGGAAAACACTTATATTAAAACAAACCTTAATAGGAATTGGTCTATACACTAGAAACCTATAATAAATCCATGAATTACCATACAATTCTACACAATGGGATAAGATTTAATGTAAATCATACATTTAACACATTTGATGCTGATTTCTATGATCCATCGAGGGATGAGGCTTGGTTTATTCCCACACACTAAATCTCACTAGACAAACACACAATCAATATGAATTTTGTGTCTCGAATTGATATTCAAATAAATGATCATGAATTAAAATTAAATTCACGTCTATATACAAAAATATATTTTTAACCAAAGGAATATCAATGATATATCATAGAGAAGGATCATGCTCTAATAATGTAATGTTCATATTCATATGAAGAATTAATTATCTTTATTATTTGTGTGTATATTCATAGTCCTATCCAAAATGTATTAAATATTTGATCAATTATATTGAAAAAATATTATTATTTTTAAAATATAATTGATATATCTCATTTAATCCCAATAGATCGATCTACATTAAACTACAAAATGGGGAGGAGGAGGAAGAGAAGAGTTCCAAGGGAAATAACAGCCATGATTTTCATGTAATGTAAAGGAAATTATAATTTTATATTATGATAATAATACATGTAATGAGATAAATTATTTCGGGGATATAACAGGATTTTATGAAACAATTATGGGTTACACGGTTAGGCCGAAGTCCTTAACATCCAATTTTCAAACAATGTGTTCCAAATTATCCATTAAAAATAAAATTTCATAGTTACATGGAATATACAATAGGTTTAGTCAATAAATGAACAAATCGTGTTGTTGGAATCAACACATTAATGGTTCATATGGACCCTCACATAGATAAAAATCGATGGTAAAATAATAAAAAAATAAATTGGAGTTTATTGAGATATTTGATATAGTTTCCACTTGGTTTCTAGTAACCCTGGTCAAAGAATGTTCCTAGACTATTTCGACAAAATAAATAAAATTTTTAAATACATATACCATAAAATAATATATGGATTAAAATTTCATTAACTCTAAGAACCCTAACCCAGAATATACACCTCCAATGTAGAAAACTATACAAGAGATGTCATAATTTATATATAAACCCAATCATAAATATCTATGATACTACATCTATAGATGCACCATAAATACTAGTTTTTAAAAAAGCCTATTAATTTCATTAAAATAAAAAGTTATGTTATGTTTTTCCTAAATATAACATTTATTTTTAAAATTTTGCTTTTTTTTCAAAAAATTATTTAATTATATTTAATAATATTTAGAATAATTTATCCTGCAGATAGTTATTTTATAATAAAATATTGAATTTTCATTATAACAAGTAATTTTAAATTATATAATAATTTGTAATTTATTTTTAATAATTAAATTTAAATAAATTGGTTAATAATTAATAACCACATGAAAATAAATAAAATAATAATTAGTTATAATTTTAAGAGTATAATAGGTAAAAAGTGTTTAAGAAAAGTTCAAAATAAAATACAAGAGGGTTTTTTGGTCACAAAACCTTAATAAATAAATTATTATTCTCATTTTGTCAAAATTTAATCCAATACATGTTGTATAATTATATTTTAAATCTATATTAAAAAAACAAACTTCATTTACAGATAATAGGTTCTCAGATCCACCACGATTCTATACTCATTAAAAGAAATTATCACTATAAAAACAGTATCATATTCTATTATAAAATATCAACCAAAAATATAGAATCCATTTTCATCCCAAAATACCATTATAAATATTCATATGGTGTTAACCATGGCAGTACATCTAAAGGAAGAGGTAATGTTATAAAATGACATCTCTTAGTTCCCTTATTCTTCTCCACAATATAACATATTCTATTAATGATGTTTTGAAAGAAATGATATAAAATGGAAATTTATAGTATAAAAATGTTATAGTAATTTTTTATCATCTATTGAATGGATTTTAAAAATGAATATATCATCTTGTGTACATGAAAACTAAAACATTGATGAATGAATTTCTTGATTTTTCATCACCCCCAAACATGGTTAGTCATAATAGTCTATTTAAATTTATAAAATACTAATAAATTTTAATGTTAATTCTTTTAAGTAATTTTATGTAATTTTAATGGAAACATCAGATCCATTATTATGGAACATCCCATCATTTTTAAAAACCTGAACAAGCTCATTACACACATCATTGTATGGAATTTAAAAAAATATTATATAATAAATATGGACCACTTTAAATCATTAAAAATTATAAATTATAGTATTTTTATTGAAAACACGTTGATGAAATCTAAATCTCTAATAATTTATTTACAATTCAATTAAATGGCATATAATATTCATACAGTTGAAGCTTATAATAATGGTTTATAAATAAAATCAATAAATAATATATTTAATTATCCATAAACGATTATAAATGATGACTAATAAGGATATATGTATCCATATGGTCGTAATGTAGGGTTTTAGGGATGTTATTTTATATATATATATAAATTTAATGAACATTATCTGTTGTTATGAAATAAGTTAAGGGTTATTTTTAATTCATTTGAAAAATATATGCATTCACCACTAGTCTTCTTTCTATTGTGCATACATATATTTCATAGATATAATTTTTCATCATATATAATGAAACACATTTTATTTGTAAATATTGTACATATTCTATGTGTCGTGGGTTATCAATTAAAATGATAATGATGATGTAAGGATGGTTAGTCTCATTTTACATTTTATGATACAATTTCTTTAAGCACATAATTACATTTATTGATTGACTATAATACCAACTAAATATATAATATTCTGATAAATATTTTATTAATTACATTTAATGTTCAATATCAAGATCTATATTTAACGGGGTTTATCTTAAATTACATCTTATGATATCTGTGATTTTTTACTCAACTTCTATTTAATATAATATGGATTTATTTTATACCAATGTTTCACGTAATGATTTTCCATTTTTTAATGTTGATATACTAATGGATTTCTTCCAAATTTTTTGGAAGTTTCCATTGATTAAAACCTCACATTACATAATTTTATGATCTTAAGAATTAGTTACATTAATTTAATATTTATTTTTTTTCATCCATTACCACATTCAATCTCCCCCTTTTTGTTACCCTTTATAAAATGAAAATAAATTTATATTTTATTTCTTATAGGTATAAAATATCATAGTAAATTATTTAAAATGAATTATTTGTTGTGTGAATTTTGTGTAGGTAACATTGTTCATAGATTTTTGTGTGAACATTATAAAGTAATCATTTTTATTTTTTTTTGTGAACATGCGGATTGTATCTTTTTTATTGTATTTTTTATAACTATATGTAGGTAAATTTGTTCATTGGTTTTTTTGGCGAAGCTGATGTTGACATATTTTTTCTATGATTTACTGGGGTGATTATAGGTATCTAGTTTTGTCCTGATGTTGTTACATTATATTATATATCTCAATGAAGTGAATTATTTATTTATATCTATTAATTATTACTTCTATTATGATTTATTATCTCACACAATTTTAACATATAATAGGATATTTTATTTAGGATTAAATTTTACCCATACATGAAATCATACAAAATTAGATTCTTCCAAGTCATTTGTAAATTTATATTTATCTCATTCTTTTATTTCCTTATATTCTTATGATTTAACCCTTTTTACATGTTTATATGATTTCCCATACTAAAAATTTAAGATTCTTCTACACTTATGATTCCAATACAATGGTTATAAATAATAATTTATATTCTATGAAGTCTAACCCATGTTGATACAATTATTTTTTAAAATAATATCTTGAAATTGATATTTTTAAAAAAATATTTATTTGTATAGAAAATATTTTTAAAAAATAATTACATACACATCAATTATAATATTTTTTATTTATATTCCAATTTAAAACTTTTCTCTAAAATTGTAGAATTCAATCATAGTTAATATATTCTTTGTATCAACGTATAAAATATTTGATTATATATTGATTTTGGGTGATGATCTATTCTTTATCGTATGATTATTTGTTGAATTTATTCTTATATAAAACCTAATTATAATTTTTTATAACCAGATATCATCGAAATAGTTAATAATTTCATAAACCACTAGCTCCCAATGTACCCCAAGTAGTCATAAAAGTAATATATAAAGATAAATACCATTGAAACAACAAAAGTAAGCCATAATATTGTGTTTAGCTTCAAGAAAATATAAAAACACATGGGAGTTATTACCCTTGTAATGATTTTGTAACAATAGATATTATTATAAGAACCACCAAAAAACATCATGAATATTAAATATGTATTATCAGTACATATAATTTTTAATATAAGATAATATAACTGAAACTATATGTTTCAATTTAACAAATTTGAATCCATCTTAGCCATCAAAATTCTTCACAGCAGTATCAGAACACCTCAATGTAGTACCTACAATATTAATCACCAAATGGATATTATTTTATTAAAGGTAGATTATGTTTATATTGGTTGAGAAAAACATGAATAATTACTATGACCCTCCCTGAAACCACTCTTTAAAATATTTAATGTTGCGTACTAAATCAAATTGAAAAAAAGATGACAATTCGTTAAATAAATTCATAAACTGAAATTTCAGATCATCACAATGGATCACTAACAATATAAAACATATAATTAAACAATTATATATGAAAATAATGTATATAAATGATTGTTCATGGTTTTCACAACCCCACTATTTGTTCACTTTTATGCATTAATTCCAAAAACCATATTCTATTCCCTACTATATGTATAGAATCCTTGATGTCATGTTGGCCTTTGGATTACCATTGTTAGTCTTGTATGTCACCCAACATCTACTACTGGCATCATTATACAAACTATAAATTACAATATATAATTATAGACCAAACAATTTATTACATAATACTAGAACCTAAAAAATAAATCATATTGTCAAGAACGGATGGATGTTGTGCGAATCCCCACAAAAAGATATAGTACTATTAATGGGGTGAGATCCCAAATTTTAAAACACCAAGAATCCTATGATAATGATTTTCTTTAGGTGTAAAGAAGATCTTCTATCATATTACTCTCATTAAGCATTTGAATAATCTTCATATTAGGATGAATAAGGTTACTGCAAGATAGAATATGACAAGTGTCCAATTGTTTACGTATATACCGATAAAATAAATTTTCAGGGATTAAACTAAATTCCATCATATTATGCACTTTAACAATAATCCATTAGAATTATTTCTTCAATATCCTGTAAAATAAGTAAATAGACCATGAATCCTACAACATAGAATCAGTGGAATCTTTTTTATCATAGAATTATATATATGTAATTTCATTCTACAGAAAATAATAGGTTATAAGATTTCCATAACTAGATACTTACTCTAATTAATAATTATATTTTAAAATAAATAACAACATGGTATTTTTTTCATGACCACCATTATTGACTTTATAATATCTGTGTTTATCGATAGTAAAACACTTCTTGTAGTCCTAGGGAAATGATATTAATTAAATGTGTGATCTCTACTTCTCTGTGACTATATGTGTATAAATTATTTGAAATAATACATAAGTAATATGAAAATAATTAAATATTATCATATAAATCCTTATAAATAATATAATAATATAAGAAATTTTCATTTTATATCATTTCAAATTAAATAATCATATTGAAATTAATGACTGATATTATAATGGAAAAATTTATCAATTATGACTTGAAAAACATACCATTAAGGCATCGACTATGAAATCATAAAATATAACTGAGGCCTTTGATCCATTTCATCGTATAAATGGTTAAGTCCAGAACACAAAACCAAGATTATTTACCTCATGAGACATAGTTATTAATTTTGGAACTATAATTTACCCCTCCCATTACATAAGAAGTCCAGTATATTTCTCATATGATTCATTAATATAATTTTTTCATAATGACATAATAATCAATAAATGTCCACATTGGAAGAACTATCACATGTAAATTGAATTCATTCCAAAGGTGAAATGATCATAAACTATAAGGACACGTTCTTAAAACATTACATAATCATGAATTAAGTAAATAATTCACATTGAGGATCTATTTAGGTATAGAGTTTAGAGAATTATGTCATAACTGTTACATTACAACTCAAAATATACAAAGTATACTCTTCTACTCATTTCCCATTATTTTTCACAAAATAAAAATTCATTAAAAAACAGTCTTTTCTAGTTCCATGTTTTAGACAACATGACTTTTTCTTGATCCCATCCTTCTCCCTATTCCACATTATGTCCTATGAAAAACATTTCAAAAACATGGTATGAGTATAAAAAGCTCAGTAAGGGATATACAAAGAAAGAAAACTGTTAGTTTTTCGAAATAACATGTAAACCATGAATACTTTATAATAAGTAATACTTTTCACAGTTATGAAGTAGTAAATAATGTTCATTGAATAACGGATCATTGCATACCCTTTTGTAACGAAAATATTAATATAAAACCCTTATAATGAACACATAACATATAAAGGTAACTTGGGACATAAATATTCATTAATGGAATAACCATACGGTGGACTTCCACACATACCACAAAATGGAATAGCCATATGACCAGCTTCCATAACCAATGATTTGGAGGTTATAACGTACCCAACTATCAGGCTTAATCATGGAACCACCTGTCATTTGGTTAATCACATAAGAACCCATCAAATTTTCAAATACTATTATTAAATAATACTAAATACAACAAATATAAAGGTAAGACAACATTTCCAAAATTCAATCACAATATATCACTTAAATATGTTGACATACAAAATCCATTATAAAAACTAATTTCAATAAAAAAAATACACAAATGAGTATATGATATTTATTTTCCAATTAAAAACATTACGGCTTGATAGGGATGCCAAAGATCAAATAATACTCATGGCAGTGGAATGGTCGTTGTCACCACTTACGTTAAAAGAAAAATTACTTTTTTTAATTAAGTAAAAGGATTCATAGAAAAATATTCCTATTTAATGAAATGAAAATTCAATGTTTTTTATAGAGCATATAAATGAATGTCATGTATTAAAACTAAATATGCCTCAATGAATGGAGATTGAGACGAAGTCCCTTACCTCATGTCAGACTTGACCCGTTCTTTCTTAAATAAACTGAATAATAAAATAATGTTAATTTATACTTGATTAAGAACCTTTTTAATGTTTATTATTTCTTTTATATCAATTATTACCATGTTATAAACATTATGTAACCATTTAAGTTAATAATGGACATTTTGTCGATATTTGGTTCTTGAGTCAAAAATGGATGTCTTATAATTACAATTTGATCTTTTATCAAAAGTTCATTATATCCATAATTATATTAATTATTTATATATCATATATATAATTCATATCTTGTATATACATTTATTTATAATAGTACATAACATTTGGAGATATGAAATGAAATGCAACGTTCATGGAGACGGCTAGCCTTACCTACGCATGAACGCTACTTCCATTTATATTTCTTATTGTAATGGAATAAAAATCTAATGATACATAATTATATAATAATACCTGTATAATATCATATATAATATCATTAAATCCATACTTTATACATTCCTCATAAGGCATGAAAGAGTCATATCACTTTGAGGGGGCGATAGTCCGCACATCCTCAAATGAAATTATCGTATTTACCCACTATGGAAACCATAAAGGTATGCAGTAAATGAAAAGTAAATATGCATATAAACAATATAAATATAATATATATAATATATAAATATAGTCCCTTCATAATGGCCAGCATGAGAGGTGTTTGGAGATATTTGAACAATCATCATTTCGTGTGGCAGCAGATCGTCGTCCACAGAAACAGTATGTTTTTCACCCATTAAACGGAGAAGTGTGTATGTTTGGTTCAAAACAATATCATAAAAACAACCTATTATTTTGATTATATAGTTTGTGTTATCAAAGAATGCAATAAAAAGAGTTTATGGGGCTGGAGAAGTAAAATAAAACCAAATATCTTAAGAGAAGATGATACCTTTAATTCAGGTAACTCTATTTTTTTGTGAACCATAAGGGTTTGTTGAAGTGAATTATTCCTAAGGTAAGGATTCTATGTGGATTATTGGGATATTTAAAAAAAATTGGAAGGGTTTGGACCAGCCAATGTTCTTGATAGGTGTGAAGAATGGGTTAAAAGTGGTGTCCTTTTATAAGGGGCGGAGGGACCATTTAGGAAAGTTTAAAACAATTATATTATTATAAAAATATCATCAGTTTCAAAATGTCCAAAAATAAATAATGTAAAACAAATGATGATTCATTATTGAAATAAAACAATTACTTATGAACTGGATAGGTGTTAGATAATATTTTAATCTCTATAATCTTATTTATTTAAATCATTTATTAATGAGGAAAACACTGCATCATTATTCTGTCAAACATAATTTTATTTATGGGATGTCTAAAAATTATAGAAAAAATTACATGATATTTTAAATCTTGTTGTAATTCCAATTAATATTAATAGATGAAATGATAACTTATATAACCATATATAAAAAATTAATTTACTAAATAATATCTCCCTTTGTCATTTTTTTCATCACATTAAGTTAATTAAAATAAAGTGTCATTATCACTCCCATGTGGCCCCATGGGGTCCCAAAATCGCAACAAATATGACCACGGTTGTATATGTATCATGAAATAGGATTAGGACACATGTTAGTGTAATTTTATATTATTATATTAACATTTGTTTACCTTTATTTACAAGATTTACCATTTAACCATAGTAAATAAAATATTTACTAAAATAAATATTCATAATGGATATAAATAAAAGTAATGTATTTATATAATTTTGACCTATAAATTCTAAATATGGAATCCCTTTTCCCAAATTCATAAAACAGAAGTGGCAAAAAATAATTTAAAATTAATTCCCACGATCAAAATATTGACACTTATTTATGTCCAATTTTATAGTGAAATTACTTCCAATGACCCTAATTGGATTAAATATTAAAAACATAAACTAAGTACACTTTAAAACCAATTAAATAGTTAATCTATCCTTCAAAATAAATTATATTAAAAGGTTGTTTTGAACAGTATTTGTTCACTATTCATTAAAAATGAATTTTACCTGAAAAATACCAAAATTTCATCCAATGTAAATTTTGATGTCCCAATTCTAAAGAATAATTTTATTATTTCAAATAGAAATATAAAATTAACCAAAACTAGATTTAATGAGGGTTTTCCATCAAAATGCGATAAATTGTCCTTTAAATGAAAATTTGACTATTTATGCTTAAATTTAAATGCGTTCTTATTTTAAGCTTTTAATATTTGTTGGATAAATGTCAAAAAACTAATCATACATGTATAATCATATTTTAGTTAGTTATATTCTTCTTCTCCAATACAACAGTTAGGCTTTAACTATTATTTAAATTAATAATATTATATTATTAGTGACCACGTAAGATTTCAAAGAAACCTGTTGTTGCATATCGTGTACGCCATCGAACATAGAAATCCCCTTTAAAGTAAAATTAATATTTAATTCAAAAATATTAATAAATATGAATATGTAATATTTCATTATTTAACATTGATGTTACATCCTTCCTCCTTTTTGAAATTTTGTCCTCATAATTTTATTCACTTATCAAATAAATGTTGGTATTTATCCCTCATAGCATTTTCTGATTCCTACATTGCTTCTTTGACCATATGTTTTTTCCCCAACCATTACCAAGTGAATTACCTTATTCTGAAATACCTGCTCTCTTTGGTCAAGAATCTAGATTGGTTTTTCCTAATAAGAAAGATTCTCTTCCAACTAAACTACCTCTGGGCTCAAAAATTGAGAGGGATCTGGCGTATACATTCTCAAAATTGAAACATGAAAACCATTGTGTATCTAGGACAAACATGGAGGTAAAGCCACTCTGTAGGAATCATATACCACATTCTCTAGTATTTCATAAGGTCTAATGAATCTTAGACTAAACATTGCTTTCATACCAAAACACATCACACTTTTCCATGGAGAAACTTGGATAAGGACATGATCACCTACCTCGAAAGAGATATCCTTCCTCTGATAATCCACATAACTTTTATGATGGATCTGAGCTGTTCCCATGTGCTTCTAAATCCACTAAACATCCTCTGGCATCTCTTCTACCAATTATTGTCCCATTAGCTTCCTTTAACCTACTTCATCCCAAAATCTGAAGTTCGACAATGCTTTCCATATAATGCCTCAAATAGAGCCATCTGTATACTGGAATGAAAACCATTATCATAAGATAATTCAACCAAAAAAATATGTTAGTCCCAAATTCCATGGTAATACACCGAATAAGAACATAACAAATCTTCTATGCTATGAATTTTTCATTCTAACTGCCCATCTGATTGTTGCTGAAAAGATGTACTAAAATTGAATTCACTACCCAATGACATTTGAAGGTCTTTCAAAAAGTTAGTAGTAAATCTTGGATCACGATCAAATACAATGGAGATGTGAAATCAGTGTAACCTAACTATTTATTTATCATACAACTGAGAAAGTTGATCTAGAGACAAAGTATCTCAAATAGAAAGGAAATGAGCAGATTTAGTTAACCGATCAACAATAACCCTGATTGGATTATTACCATGTTATATCATTGATAATCCCACAACTATGTCCATGGATATATTTTCACATTTATACTCTGGAACCGGTAAATACTAAAGAATCCCTTCTGGAAACTGCATCTCTGCTTTATCTTGCTGACATTTCAATCAATTCAAAGTATAATCTAAAATATCTCTTTGTCAATCCATCCCACTAGTAATACTCTTGAAGATATATGTACATCTTAGTACTTCTAGGATGAACTGAAATAGGGGAACTATGAGTTTCAAAGAAAAAATAATTCTTCAAATGTGAATCACAAGACACACATAATCTCTTTCCAAATCTAAAAACACAATCACTATCAATATTAAAATCAGGAAACATACCCTTCTAAACTACCTCTATATTTTTCCACAAATCAATGTCTTCCTTCACCGCAAGATTAATTCTGTCTGATATCGATGATCTTACTGAAACCTAAAACAAAACATAATAATTTCTTCCACCAAAAACTTCTATACAAAAGTTCATCAAATCAAAAACTGAAGGATCTCGTTCCAAATGTAGCATGGTTAATGAATCATTACTTTTTCAACTAAAAGCATCAGTCACATTATTTTATTTTCCCGGATGGTTAAGGATCGTGCAATCATAATCCTTGATTAATTCCAACCATCTTGTCTGTATCATGTTCATTTCTTTTTGAGTGAATATATACTTTAATATTCATTGATCGGTATATATTTCACACTTTACTACATACAAATGATGCCTCCATGGTTATAAAGAAAAATCATTAGCAGCTAATACAAATCATGTGTAGGGTAATTTAACTCCTGATGTTTCAACTAACGTGACACAAATTCAGTTTCCTGGTCATTATTTATAAGGATACAACCAATTCCTTTCAACAAAGAGTCACTGTAAATAACAAACTCACCATTTCTAGAAGGTAGTGCCAAAACTGGAGCATTCACCAATCTTCTTTTCAATTCATGAAAACACTGATCACATTCTATTGACCAAATAATCTTAACACATTTTCTAGTTAACATAGTTAGTGGGCTAGGTAACCAAGAAAAATTCTCAAAAAACCTCTTGTAATAACCTTCCAATCCAAGAAAACAATGGATCGTGGTTATATTTGTGCTTCTTGTCTATTCTTCAACAAATTTTGATTTAGTAGGATCTATATTTATGCCATTTTTTTAAATAATTTGACCATGGAATGAAATTTGTTGTAACCAAAACACAATCTTACTGAATTTACAAAATAGTTTCTTTTCATTTAAGGTTTTTAATACAACCCTTAAATAACATTCATATTACTCTATACTTTTGGAATAAACCAAAATATCTTCAATAAACACTACCACCAATTAGCACATGAGATAATAGAGCCATCAATTCAACAAACTATTCAATTCTGATTTCATACCATCTCAGTTTACAGATTTGGATGGTTATTTCCCACTATATTCCTTCACAGAAAATCTGTTATGTTTCCTCAACAAAAAACCATTTTTAACACAAAAATATATTAGGAAAAGCAACATGTTAATTTGTAAATGATATATCACTTAAATATTAACAGAATTTAATTTATGGATATTAATTTTACAATACCCAAACTCCTAAAGTTACCTAAACCGAGCTCTCATGCCTACTATAAGAACCTAGCCATAAAACAGTACATAATCATGAATTAAGTTAAAATTTAACATTGAAGATATTTTGAGGATTGAAGTTTTAGAGAATTAGGTCATCGCTATTAAATTACATCCCAAATGATACAAAGTAGACACTTCTACTCAGTTCCTTTTATTTTTCACAAAATAAAAGTTATTGAAAAAAGTGTCATGTCTAGTTCCATGTTTTAGACATCATGAATTTTTCTTAATCCCATCCATCACCCTATTAAACTTTATGTCCTATAAAAAACATTTGAAAAACACAGGATGAAAATAAAAAGCATAGTAAGGGATAAACAAAGAAGGAATACTATTAGTTTTTCAAAACTATAGGTAAACCATGAATAATTTATCATAAGTAATAATTTTCACCTTTGTGAAGTATTAAATACTCTTAACTGAATAAATGAACATTGCTTACCCTTTAATAACCAAAATATTACCATAAAAACCATATAAAGAACACATATCATATAAAGGTTGCATGGGACACAAACATACTAACATGGAATAACCATACAGTTGACTTCCACGCATATCACTAAATAAAATAGCCATATGATCGTCTTTCATACCCAATGCATAGGATGTTATAACATAACCACCCATCCTGGATTCCCACACCATGACTTTTCATTTGGTTTATCACGTAACCACCTTTCAAATGCCCTAGTATCATTATAAAAAAATAACTCATACAACAAATATAAAGGTATGAAAACATTTCCACATTTCAATCGCAATATATCACTTAAATATCTTGACACAATAAATCCATTATAAAAACCATTTTCAATTAAAAAATACATAAAAGATTATGTGGTATTTATTTCCCTTTTAAAAACATTACGGATTGATAAAGAAGCCATATATCAAATAATACTCGCGACAGTGGAAAGGTCATTGTCACCACTTACATTAAAAGAATCATTACTTTTTTTATTTAGTAAAACTATTCAAAGAAAACTATTCCCTTACCTCATGTCCGACATGACCAGTTCATTATTTAATATCATGAGTAATAAATTAAAGTTAATTTCTTCATGATTAAGAACATTTTTCATTATTATTATTACTTTAATATCAATTATTACCATTTTATAAACATTATGTAATCATTTATGTTAAAAATGTACATTTTGTCGATATTTGGTACTTGAGTCATAAATGGACTTCTTATCATTACATGTTGTCCATGTGGTTAAAGGATCAGTATATCTATTATTATATTCATGAATTAAATATCATAAATATCATATAAATCCTTTATATAAATCTATTTATAATAGTACATAACATTTGGAGATAAGAAATTAAATGCACCATTCATGGGGACGGTAAGTCGTACATATGCATGAATGCTACATCCATTTATATTTCGTATTGTAAGGGAATGAATACATCATGATACATAAGTATATTATAATTCCATTATAATATCATATATAATAAAATTAACTCCATTCTTTATACATTCCACATAAGGCATTAACGAGTCATATCACTTTTTGGGGCAGTAGTATGTACTTCCTCAAATAAGATTATCGTATTTACCATCTATGGAAACCATAAAGGTGTTCTATAAATGAAAAATACAGAATCATAAAAAACAAATATAAATATTAAGTAAATAATATATAAATACAGTGCCACCATAATGGACACCAGGGGAGGTTGATGGATATATTTGAACAATCATTATTTCATGAGGCAGTAGTTCGCCGTCCACAGAAATTGTATGTTCATTACCCATTTGATTGAGGTGTTTGTATGTGTAGTTCTAATCCTTATCATAAAAATTACTATTATATTTAAGATAATGGTGCTGTTATAAAATAATGGAATAAAAAGATTTTAGGGGGTGGGATATGTAAAATAAAACAAAATAACATAATAGAAGATGATACCTTTAATTCGGGAAACTCCCTTTGGTTTGAACCAAAAGGGATTGTTGATGTGACTTCTGCCTATGGTAAGGCTTCTAGGTGGAAAAGAGATATCATTAGGGATTATTTGAGTAGTGGATGGATGAGACAAGGGGCTTGAAATATGTGAGTAATGGGATAGAAGTGGTGTCCTTTTATAAGTGGAGGAGGAACTCTTTATAAATGTTTAAAACAATTATTTCATTATAAAAATAAATATGGTTTCTAAAGGACCAAAAATAATTAATGTAAAAGATAGTGTGACTCATGGGCGAAATAAAGACATCCATTAAGAATTGGAGAGGTATTGGATATTATTTAAATCTCTATAATATTATTTATTTAAATCTTTAATTAATGAGGAAAATTTTGCATCATTATTATGTCATACATAATTTTATTTATTGAATGTTTCAAAATTATAAAACAAATACCATGATATAGGAGACAATTTTTTCTAATAAATATTTATAGTCTAATTGATAACTTATATAACCCTATGTAAAATTAATTTACTAAAAGATATTTTTAATGTCGTTTTTGTCTTTACCTCACTTTAATTTAAATAAAGTCTCATTATCACTCCCAAGTGCCCCTATGAGGTCCCAAAATTCCCCCAAAAAAAACCATGGTCGGATATGTATCAACCAATTGGATTAGGACAAATGTTAGGGTAATTTTATATTATTATAGTAATATTTGTTTACCATTATTTACAAGAATTAACTTTTAACCAAGGTAAATAAAATATTTATTGAAGTAGATATTCATAATGTATAAAAAGAAAAGTTACCTATTTACACAATTTCTACATCCTGATTCCAAATATGGAATCCATTTTTCCAAATTCTAAAAAAAAATTCAGAAATTAATTTAAAATTAATTCTCGTAGTCAAAACAAAAGGTTTGTTTTTAAGAAATATTAACTATTAAAAGATTGTCACTTATTTATATCCAATTTCATAGTGAAATAACTTCCAATGACAGAAATTGGATTAAATAGTAAAAGTATATTCTAGTTACACATTAAAACCAATTAAATATATAATCTATATTTATAATTAATGTAGATTAAAATGTTGTTTCGAATTAAAATACAATATTTTTTCACTACTCATTAAAATTGAATTTTTTCAGAAAAATACCAAAAATATCATCCAATGTAAATTCCGTTGTCCCAATTCTAACAAATAATTTCATTTTGTCAAATTGCACATATAAATGTGACTAATACTTGATTTAAAGAGGGTTTTCCATGAAAAGGTAGTAAATTGATCATTTAATTATTATTTGAGTAATAATGCATAAAATCAGATTCCTTCTTATTTTAAGCTTCTAATATTTATATGATAAATGTAAAAAAATAATCAAACACGTATAATATTATTTTAGTTAGTTCAATTCATTCCCTCCAATACAATGGCAAGGAGTTGACTACCATTTAAAATGATATTATTATATTATTAGTGTGCGACGTAAGATATCAAGGAACCCGTTGTTGTGTATCGGGAATGCCATAGAACATATGAACCCATTTAAAGTAAAACTAATATTTAATTCCCTAATATTAATAAATATGAAAATGTCATATTTCTTTTTTTACCTGTATGTTACATAGAATATATTACAAAATATTGTGTATGATATCATTATAGTATATTCTCGACATAAGATTCATCATAGGATATCAACATTGGTAAAAAAAATGTAAAAAGATCATCAATAATATTATTTAGAAAAAAAACCCTTTCAACTCTGATAATCAATTTTTAAAATCTATAATCATAACATGTAATAAAGATATCATTTTCATTGACAAAACATTATAAAAATTTAACATATATTTCAAATTATTCATTCATCATAATTGGTTGAATTTTTTTTCCATGCATTTATGTTATAGAAATACTCATTTTACACATTAATTAAAAGTCAAAATTACCTTATTCAGAAAACCATATTAATATTATGATAAAAATATTTTCTGAAAATCTCAAAAATGGGTATGGATAGAATTATTTTTTAATTAGAGGATATATAAATTATTCATTAAAATATTTTGTGAAAAATATTGATACGGAGAAAAAAACATTTTAATGTTGGAAAAATCACATAACATCAACAGATTTTTCATCCCTCACACCATACATATAAATAATAGATCCAATTTCAATTTGGATGAGTTGGAAAAACTATATTAGAAGTATAGAATAATGACCAACCATTAATCCCACAATCATCAAGTTGATAACTTAAAAATAAAGGTTATCAAATATACCATATCCAATATATCGCAGATATGGTAGATATGTACAAAATATTGTGTCATTACAATCTTTTCCATGATTTATGGAGCTACTGTTCAATGAATCGCACCACCAATCCGGAGACCATATGAACCTAGGTATATTGGATAGAGGGTGTCTAACCCATAGATGTTCAATTTCAATTTCTCTACATTTAAATCTATGATAAACTATACAAAGATCAAAAAACATGAAATCGATGGATTAATTGGAGTGACTGGAAGAGATAATATTGCATACCATGAATAATTTAGAGATTCAAAAAAACTGTATTGAAAAAAAAAATTAATAAAAATTCTCACCTTTAGTAAATATAACCAGATAAAGTGGTGTGTTTCCTCAAGTCTCTAATGATACCCATATTGAATCCTCTGATGATGGAGGCTTAATGGGAGGTACCATACTCAAAACATATGGACTACCCAGATAGAGTTTATTACACGATTTCAATTAATTGAAAAATCATTATATACTCCATCAAAGTGTGGCTCCTGACGAAATATTTTTTGTATCAAAATGGAGTCCACATCTTAATCATATGATGTTAAACTGTAGGGTTCAAGTCCTAGTATAATGACACTAAAGTGCGTATCATCCAACATCATGTCTGTATGATGAAAAAAATCATGAAAAATATCCCTTTCCACATCACCCTAAATTGTATAACGATTTACCAAACCATATGTGTAAAGACCCAGATTTTACAAGACTATTACTTTGTGAAAATCCAGTGTTTTTGGTGTTCTGGGAGGAAATGGTGTCGCAGTTCATGATTTTTCAAAATTTCTAGTTTTTTATTTAATGACTAAATGCATCAATTTTAGTATTCTAAAGTAGTAGTGAGTCTAGTGAATCAGCATCGGTGATCCAGGGGAGTCTGCAATGGTGAGTTGAGGGTGTCGGTGTCGGTAGGTCGAGGTGTCAGTAGGTGAGGGTGTCAGTAGGTTATAGCATCGGTAGGACGATGCATTGATATGTCAGGGAATTGGTAGGTCAATAAATCGTTAGTACATGGCATTAGTAGGACATTACATTAGTAGATTTTTGCATCAGTATCTCATTGTCAGTGTATCAGCTTTGGTTGGACACGTTGGTAGGTCACCCGTCGGTGGATCAACGTTGCTTACTCACCCATCAGGGATTCGTTTATATTTTTTGTAGTATTCCCAGTTTTCCAATTTCTATCCTCTTACGTTGATGTGAACCATGTTTAATGTTTTTTTGAGAATTTTGGTTGGGAATTCGATGGACCTTAAGTATATCATTAATATATTGATGTTCCATGGGATTTGAGATACTCAAACCGTATGATCTTGACAATGATCCAACGTTAATAGATTTTTAAACTTTTCTTCCTTTAAAATATGATCTGGAATTCAATGTTGTGATCTATCATTCCGAGTGTGCTTTCCATTTACTCTTGGTTCACCAGAATCCATCCTACCTAGATGAGTCATTCAGCAGTTCTAGAGACCATATTCCTCAGTTATTTATAGAGATCATCCCTTCTTCTTGCACAAGTCCCCTATTTTTTCCTCATGTGTTTTTTTAGTTCCCTGTTGTTTCAGTTGGGGATTTCTTATTCATCTCTTAAATCGTGAATCATGTGAGGTTGGTGTAATAATGAGTTATTGTGAATAATGGGTGAATACTATTCTCTTAACAAGTAATAAATAATAAGGGAGTATGATCAAAAGATAACACGGGTAAATAAATTAACGGGAAAGGATTTTATTCATGTTTGATTTCCTGGTTTATTTTGTTATCATTCATTATCTTGTGGATTTTATTATTTTATGCCTTCTAAAAATTGTGTCGATTAGTTTTGTTCTTAAGTACTGGTGGTGTTCCATTCGTGTTATTATGATGTTTTTATAATCATTTGTAATAATAAATCTTCTTAAACACATACATTTGTTTAAATTTTAATGGATTCCCCATGATTAAACCCATTTTATGATCACCCCTTTTTTCAAATAGGATGAAATAATAGTGTACCCAAAATAAAAATATAACATATTTGATTGGTGTGTATGATTGTTTTGTTATGTTGGGTTTTGTTCCCTTTTATGAGCAATGTGGTGCTACTATTGGGTGAACGGTTATGGGTACATGGGTGGAAGGAGGAGTTGGTTCTATGAGATGGGTGTGGGACATGTGTTCCTTTGGGATGTGGTTTAATGGTAGTTTATGTCGATTCAGAATATTGGTATCCTTGTTTGAGAGAATGATTGATTTTAGAATGGATGGACTTGAAGGCTGTGGAACTAACTTTTTTGTTTTGTGTCTATCAGAGGACGTTGGGCAGTGGGACTATAGTGTGATTATATAATTTTTATGTAGTGGGACTACATCAAGGGGAATTTTATGATTTTCTTGTATAAATTTGAAGATTGATAGATGGTAGTGGTAGAACTTGGGTGGACAGTGGGATATCAAATCAGATTGTGTTTTTTGTTTTGATATGGTTGGGGTTGGTAGTTTCCCAGTAGAGTTGGAAAAAAATTAAATAGAATCTGTAAATTAATAAATGGGATGTTCTAAAATGAAAATAGATTGGGTTATGCTATGGAAGTGGTAGTTTTGTGGATTTGAATATCGATGTAGAAGTAATTGTGGTTTTGTATGAGATAGTTGTCTGTTGTTTAGATCTTTAGGTTTAGCTGAGTGTTTTACAACATATACATATATAAATTGTAGTTCCTTGTGATTTCAATATTCACCCCAACCATGTTGAGATCCATGTACCAAACACCCCCATTCAAGGGCATGGGGTTTTTTTCCCAACATCCTGGTGGGAGGATGAATGGTTGGTTATTGACTTACTCCATTGCACAATCCTTTTGGTTCTTACCGCTCGAGTGTATCTCAGTTTTCTTTTATGGAATGAGGATTACCTTTGTCCCAGATCCATCGGGAATGATTTTTATGGATGAGCTTCCATGTTTTTTGTAGTCCATGATTGTTTTCCTAAGTGTCATCGAAATGAGAACCAGCTGTCTCCCAGCGAGAGACATGGTTTTTGTGTCCCAAGTTTCTACAGGTGGGATTGGGTGTGGTTTGAGGCCCAGGTGTATATTGGAAGGATTTGGAAGTGGGACAACATGATTAATATTGGTAGCGTCAAGACATTTTCCATTTTTAATGATCATTTAACATGTGGGAATGTGGTGTGGGGTACCCCAAATGTCAATGCACTAATACTTCAATATTACATGACTTGAGTTATTTGTTGAGTGTGTCTTGGTGAGTATGTGATGGTTAGTATTCCTGTGTGGAAGCTTTGGGGTTAAAGTATTTCATCATGAAGACATTAGTATATTCTCCCATTTATGTGCATGTTAATTTAGTCATCTTACTTGGTATGAATATATACACACCCTACATTGTAAAATTATTTGAAGGTTTCTAGGAAAAATTTGAGGACCATGCTAGACATTATTAGCTCGAGCGTTAGGAAGGTTACTATGTTGTTGCTCAGTTTATAATCTTTTGGTACTTTACATTGGTGTTTTATTGTACCTTGTATGAACTTAACTTTTGAGCATCCATATGGGAATGGATTATGGAATTACATTCACATTTAGTATTTGGAGTTTCTTGGGGTTTACCCTCTTATATGCATATCGTGTTCTATAAAAAGTGTAATACCTTCCATATTGTGTTACATTATATACCCTTAGTAGTATTATCTTATCCAGGTCCTGTTAATGATAGAACTCATGGGGTCATTATCTCTGTATCATCATGAGGAAGGAAGGGTATGTCACTTTGAAATTTTTGTACTCATCTTGAAGACATTGGTTCATGATAAAATGGAATTGGAGAAAAATACTAGTTTGAGGGATGGGATGGAGTTTGGGGTTATGAATTGAAAGGATTAAATGGGATGGTGGTGTGATTGTGGTAGTCAATATTGGTGTGTGATATTGTCTACGGATTATTGGCAAGGACGTGGGAATATAGGGCCCACAATGATCCAATGCAAGGACTCTGATCATACCAAACGACCATGGGAGGAAGCACAGATTGCATGGTAGAGACCATAGTAAAGGTACATTCGTCATAATGTCATGTGATATTGTGTGCATTGGGTTTCATGAGAATTTAAATTAAATATACAATAAAAAATTAAAAAGGGAATTTACACCCTAATTAGGCAAAGGAGTTTCTTATTTACTATTTCAGCTATGGAACTCAGACATCGCCCACCTGTGGTATTAGCAGTTGAGGCATATCACATTGACCTAGTTTATCAATGGAGATCTAATCAAGTAGAGGGTGATGAATAAAGGAAGAAGATGTGTCACACCATCTAGTGGCATAATATGGGAATGTATGAGGGCAATGTCTCGGACATGAAGACCAAGAGTGGGGACGAGGAGCTGTATATTTCCTTCAGCTTGATCGGAGCTCCAAGGGAGTACTTAGTTCCTCTAGCTATGAACCTAATTAGTGTAGTAGCATATCAGTGGTGGTTGTATTTACTCCAGGAAAGGAAGGAGACTATTGTACATGGAATGACTTAGATAAGGAGTTCTAGGATGAATTCCATTCTACCATGATGAATTCCGAGAAAAGGCCAGAGCTACTCTCCCTCCATCATGGGAGTATGTCAGTGTGGAAACTGAGGATCAAGTTCAAGAATCTCCTATGATTTGCAATAGATCTCTTTTTAGATGAGGAGTCCTAAGAGAGACACATAGTGTGGGCACTCTGACCATCTATTCAGAATGATGTTACTCTCTTTCACTCTATGGATGTACATATATGTTTAGTAGAATGACAAATTATTGGAGAAGATGACCTCACAGATAGGTTTGTTGTGGGAGGGGATCTAGTTGTGTTCATCAAAGGTAGGGCCAATTGAATTAGGTCTCCAGTTCTAGGGCTTACCTGGTTTTAGCTAATGGGAGTAGGCCTCAACAGTTACACTTTCGATCTCCCTATCCTCTCCCTTTTCCAATTGGTCTGCAACTGATGTTATTTGTCTTTGGAGGTTGTGGTCATATTCAAAGCTAGTTCCTAGTTTTAGTTAAGTATGATCGGGGAGGGAAGGTTCATCACCCACCTTAGTAGCTGTAGTATCCACTCAATCCATTCTAGTAGCATGGACAATGAGCTCCTGCTATGCCGAGGATAGACAGTGTCGATGAAGGCCGAACTCAAGGTTCTCCTAAGGGCCTTGGCCAGGGCATGGTCAGGGAGGAGGTAGATAGTTCAGTGGTAGAGGAGCTAGTCGTGGGTAGTTTCACATAGAATAGGATGTTATTCCAGCATGACCAGAGGTTGTTCGAGGCAAGATCAGTCTGTTTAGTACTATTGTATTTTCTATTTTCTGATATATGAGCTTCAAACTCCATTGGTGACCTCAATCATGACCATGAATTAGGAATAGATGTTGAGAGACTATCCATGCCCCTTATTTTTAGTATTCCAGTTAGAGGTTATACCAATCTAGTTGATGTCTTCCAGGGATGTAGGCTGTTGATGGGACCACATCTATCATGTGGGGATCTTCATCAGCTACAAATTAATCCATATGATGTCATCTTATGAATTGACTAGTTGTTTCCTATTCACATAGTTATTGACTTCATTCGAAGAATAATTGTGTTCTTGATAATGGATGGCCAATGTGTAGCACTCTTTGGTGATTGGGGATGTCATGAGGGTCATCGGTTCATAGAAACCCTTCTTTCTATGTTATACATGATGTCAGAGGGTTTGATGAATGTAATGATGGTGGGTGTTATAGGAGTTTTGGTACAGTTCCATCATGTCTTCCTATAGAAGGTTGTGACATTACCCCCTCGACATGACGTTGAGTTCGAAATAGACATGCAACCCTGTGCCCACCTGATTTCGAAGGCTCCTTATCAGATGCCACCATCTAAGTTGCAGGATTTTCAGATTCAGGTAAAAGACCCGATCAAGACAGATTTTATCCTGCCGAATGTGTCTCCATGTGGTGCACTGGTCCCGTTTTCTATAGAGGAATGCAATGGCCTAGTACTGTAAATATACTATCAGATAATGAATTAGGTGACATTCAAGAACAATTACCCCCTTCCAGGGATCCATGGTATTTTAAAACTATTAATTGGTGCAGGGTGGTTCTTTATGATCAGTCTACTATCTAATGCACCATGAATTCCAAGTCCCCTTCATATTATAAGCACACTATGGATGCTAAATACCACATAGGTCTCCACACTCCATTGGTATTTTCTCATGGTAGATTAATAGTGGATGGATATTCCTGAATAGTTTATGAGGAATATGTTTCCACTTTTTCATAGATTCATTGTGTCCATATAGATCCATTTAGAATGGGTACATCCTATAAACATGAATTGGGAAAATTTTTCCCTATTGAATAAATATTCAATTGCACACAGATTGTGGATATCAGGAACCATGTTTTTTGGAGGTTTTCATAAACAATAATAATGGGAACATCATCTTAAAGACAATGATTATGAAGTGGACATCTGGTGGACAATGGGTATACTAGATGTTAAGAGGAAATATGATTCTTATGAATGCTATCCTATAGAATGATCAATAATTGAACACCATCCTCGATGTTATAAACAATGAAATTATGTTTTCTTGTCATGTTTTTCTATGTTATATCCATTTAATCCCTAAGATAAGTTCATTAAATTCATTTTATGTTCATCAAGAAACTAAAATATTCGCAAACTAACAATAGACCAGGAACCATAACTACATTTTAGTACTAGTTTTCTAACACACGGTTTGTGTAAACCATCAATCCGAAAAGGAAATATCCTACAAGGCATTGGATATAGAATAAAAATATTCAGAAGTATCAATCCATGAATAATTTATCCATTATTTATAAATTTGAACACATCGTCAGCGATTAAAAAAATTAGTTCATGGGTGGAGGTTCCTAGTACATGAACAAATCCAACTACAAATGTTTATAGTTCAAAGACAATATACATGGTTGAATATTTTTCGGAGAACCGAGTTCACTAAGTGAATCGGTAAATTTTGAATAAATTGGGACCCTATATATTGGAATGGTCCCCTATCTCAAGACCACCCATATACCACAAACTAATTTAAATCATTACCGCTTTCTACATTAAAATTGAATCCTACCCATCTCGATCTAAACCCACTATGATTAGGTGAATGTGATATGTCCTATTAATTACACATTATAGAACAATACACATTCACTGATTTCGATGATGAATAAAAAAATATAATGAAATATTTGAAGGTAATATGTACAAAGAAGGTGAAAATTTAAAATGGACATGTAACCACAAAATGAGGATTCCATTTTGGACTGTCACTGGACATGGTAATCCATCACTTAATAATAACCCCATGAATGGGAACTGTTTGTGGATAGGGTGGATCAAGCGGCACCTAAGAATGACATAAATTCACTTTGCGGAATAGGGCAATGATATCTGCATCTCGAGATAATATACCGAAATATAAATCATTCATGGGGAAAAGGAAGTTCCACCAAATCATACAAATGAAAGTAATTCATATATCTAGCCATGAGGTGATTTCAATTACCATAAATGGCCCCCTGTTAACTAAATCCTTCATGATATCGTGTAAAATATTCTTCATCACCCACTACGGCTAGCAAGCTACACTGATATCTGGTTCCTCCATATACATATAATTTGAACCCTGGAGAATCAAATTTTTTAGATCGATACATGCGAGGAGGGATACACATTTATTAGTGAATCATAATAAATTTGAAGTTAGGTGATAAAAAATATGGACTCCATTGACTATTCCGTGTATGCAAACCCTACCACATAGCACTAAATAGGAAATAAAAATTTATTTATTGCTATTTAGATGCAAAATCCCCTCTATGGATGTAATTTTTACATGGTTAATTCCAATTAATCGTATGTTCATAGGCATCCCACATAGAAAAATGCTATGCAATTGGAAACCAGTCCCGCATAACCAACTACTATGAGAATGAAACTCAAACCCATGTAGTAAAATTCTCTGAGAACCAAACAATGGTTCACAGACAACAATGGTATGTGGGTGACCCCCTCACACACTTTATATGTTCCTATATTGAGGAAAACCTATCCCACATAAGAACATGCTATGAAAAAGTGGTATAATATTTCATTCCACTATCTAGCTCCAATTATTTGATTCTAACGTATTATCATCCCCAATTTTGGATCGTCTCGTCTGTAATACAATCTATGAGAATCAGGCCTAGGCCTCTTTCATGCCCACCAGACATTTAGGATCTGACAATCAGGCAGTCTAGTGTGCCTTGTTGAGTCTAAATATTCATTGTATGTGGGTTTTTTTGGGTTACCTTAATGGTAAGGAAAACCCTTAAAATGACCAGTATTCTATATTCCCATGGTATGAGGGTTGTGAACAAGGGGATATCACATGAACCACACATTTATATAGTGTAATGATAACATCTCACCTTTTCTTATTGATAAGGGCCATTTTTTAATATTTTTCTATCGTCTGGATAAACAAATTTAGGTCACTTTCATTGAGGAAAACCCCTAGAATTTCTTGTAGAAGGTGGATAATATTATCCTATTTTCCATAACTCTGGAAAAATCTAGATGAAGAAAAAATATGACTATCCATGATATGAAAACAATATATGGAATGGTAACACTCAACACCCTATCCCTATCTCCATTTAGGATCTAAAAACATACATCAGTGGATAGAACATAACATGTGATCTTTAAATCCACTTCCTCCACATGTATATCACACCGAGCATTACTGACATAGGCATAGTGGTTAGTGGTGATCCAAACATATTCATGATCCCAAAGTATCAAATGGGTCTATTCTACATATGTAATCCCAAATTCAATCCAAATGATCATCCTGTTAGGTATAATCATTGATTAGGTCTAATCAAAATGGTAGATCCTTTGCGTAAGCACCAATCATTCCCACTTAATGGGACTCTTGTAAGGTGTATGTTCCAGTGAAATTGAATTATGAGTGATTTGATTCTCAACTAACTTTGACACATAGGAATCATCCGTGATTTCAATACCTGAAAACCAAATCAACATTATATTCTCCCATCCACATTCACCCATGAGGCCCTATCTCAACGTGGAATCTTAGGTCGTCTCAGCTTATGACCCACACCCGTTTTTTCTATGAAATCATTCCCCTCGATGTCCGGATAGCATGATGTTAAAATACATGGTTAGATCCACATCACACGACATTATATGGTGATATGTTTTTTAATAGACACAAAACTATAAGGGTTCAGATTTTTATCCTAAGGATATGTAGGAATACCATCTTATGGGTTCGATCCTAAGATTAAAATAACTTTATTCCCCCTTGGGGGATGATAATCTCCAAACAAAAGTCCCTAGTGGAATTAAGATATCATTTTCTAATTGAATGATCAAATAATCTCAGATCAATCCATATCTGGGTATCATAGATGGAGAGTCTCAGATACATACAAATCATTCCATTGCTAGAGAACCTCGGTTACAATAGTTGGATCCAGCCCCATGGATACTCATGATTAATAGTTACTTTAGTGGTAAACAATGGAAAAAAACTTGGGGTTGAACGATGTGTTCATGGACATATAAAACTGAGTTAAATCTATATAAGAGTCCCATAATATGTAATAATTGATCACAAATGGTTGTGATGTGCCCAATTTCCCATCCTCTAGTTCAATGTGGGTTATTAACTGTTGTTTCCCACATCATCCATTGAACCCCTACCATTGGAATGATAGTTCATGAACCATAGATGTTAGAGTCATTGGGTGTTTTTTAATCCATGAATAATCCCTTTAGAGACCATTCAAATATATTATACTATAAATCAGTAGGTTTACATCATTTAACCCATGTAATCAAACTAATAAGTTATTAAACATATTTCTCTATAAAAAATGTCGAACCCAACATGAATTAGTTAATTGTGACACCTCCTTTATGGGATAAAAAGGATATAATTATCAGTCCACATCTGTATATTTTGATCCTAGTTTATACATGTCTTCAAATGAAATAATATATCTCTTTAAAAATAAATCTTTTGGAAATCATACATTTCATTCAACACCAATCTTAGGGGAATAATAGAATATTGGTATAACCTAGCTATTAATTTCAGTGGAATGAATAGTATTAACAAAATAATGAAATTTATATGTCATGTTTTTAATCAATTTTTTACAATAATCTAAATAATTTTATTGGAATACTATATGAGTAAATTCAATTTTATGAATTTAAAGTCTTTATTTCTATTAACATTGTTTTACCATATAGTGATGGAGCACTTGTTTTAAATATAGTTTTTGAAAAATTTATAAATTAAATTGGAAACATAAAATTTTTATTTTTATAAGGAATATAACAATTATATTTAGTTGAAATATTTTTATTATATGGATATTAAATGTTTTTTTGATGATGAGTGATAAAATATTAAATTTTAAATGAAAGAATCTTTTTCATCTAAATAAATTATAGTGTTAAATAATATATCTAATTAGGATTAAAATATAATTATAAACACATATCAATTTATATAATTTTGTTATTATCCATCATCTTTACATTGCATTTGTACATAAAAATAATTCAATATTTTGAAATTTTTCACTTAAAAAACGAGTTATGTCATTCTATCAAGGATATTAATTTTAAATTAATTTTAACTTATTTTAATATTTGAATTCTGAAAAATGTTTTACTATTTAGAATAATATGGTAAAAATTTATGAAATAGGTCATTTTAATTATGGTTGTTAAATGATTAATAAAATATTTTCTTTTTATTAAGATGGTTTAGGGTAAATATGGTAAATATGGGTAAACAATATTATAAATATAAGAAAATTAACTTAAAAAATGAAATAACTTGTTTGGATGAGTGAATGTGTATAAAATACATAATTTTGATGATTTTATTTATCCTTAGAGCCATATGATAATATTAATCCATTTATAGTTTTTTATTAAATTAAAAAACAATTTTTAAACAATTATTTTTAACAAGTAATATATTTTTAATATGTGGTAATAGATGAGAAATTTTAATTTATTAAAATTCATTGGAATTATAAAATTTATATATATAACATGATAATATTTTTAAAATATTAGTTAAATAATCGTTAAATTAATGGCTTCCAAAATGATGATGCATTAATTTTTTAATAAATAGACATTTTAAATAAATTTTATTAAATATATTAAAATAATAAAAATATTATCAATGACATCTAATTCTTTTTTAAATGAACTAGATATAATAGGTATATATTAAATGTTATGTTTTTTAGGTTATCATGTGGTTTTGATGTTCTTAAACTATCACATGATGAATATTATAAAAATGGAAGTAACTATTATATTAAAATAAATAGCATGGAATTAAATGAGATAAACACATAAAAATAAAAAAATTGGAAAAAATATTTTGATAGTTTTTGAATTGTCATTAATGATAAATTTATGTTCTGTATGACATTTTCTTGTAATAATATTAACCATTAAAGTGTAAAAACACTTCGTGAAAATCTAAGAATTAAATGGATTAAATATGGGATAAATTCAAATGATATCAGTATGAATATGACATAATATTGAATAAAATTTATTGGACAGACATTATTATCGAATTGTCACCTTAATATAGAAGGGGAGTTGTTTAATGGAATCTAATCCATTAAAACATCTTATATATTATTTATATCAATGATAGAAGTGGATGTATTTGTATTTAATATCATTCATGTGCCCACTTATTCACAAATTAAATATATAAATGAAAATAAATGATTATTATAATATTAATGAAATTATTTAACTAATTTAATTATTTTTCAATTTTTTTGAAATTATAAAATTACACTATATGATTTTTCAATGATAATATAGTATTTGTATAATTTATAGAAAAATAAATAAAATATTTTAGAAATACTAATTTTGATATATTTTCCATGTGTTAATGTGTATATATAATTATATATATATTGTACATGTTAGAGATTTTTGAAAGCATTATATTCGAATTAATTATTTTTTATGATGTATTGGATATCAAATAAAATGAAAAGTATCGAATTTTACAATAATGATATTTTCTTACATAAATATAATAATAAATTATTCAAAAAACCCAAAATTGTTAAATAATATCAAAGGGGAAAATTTATTATGGAAGCTTTTTTCTATAAATAATTTATAGGGTATTTAGATGTCTTTTTCATTAAATTTTTTTACTATATTTTAATAATATAATTATTTATGAATGTTCCCTCATAAAATTATAAAATGGTACATCCTCCCTCACTTCTTCACACCAATTTGAGCTATATAACTCAACCATACCAAGAACATTTTAATTCCAAAAATCGTTTTTCAGCTCTAGATTTTTTTTTCATCAAAATGTTCTACCTTGGATAGCTGAAGATGATATTATGCGATGTTCATCGAATAAGTGGTAATTGTCGTTAGTGATTATTTCATGTTTGTTTCTTCTTCCATATCCTCTTTATAGGGGTTTTCCATGCAAATGTAATAACTCCAGTATCCTATATATTCTCGTATTTTATTTGATTAGGTCAAAACCATATTCCACCTTTTATCAATCGACTAAAAAATTAAACTATTGATCGTGTGTACATGTGACTTTCATCTTCACACCATGGTGTAATCATATTTTAATGGCCACTCTATTTGGATGAGTGTAATAATGGATATAATGGATATATATATATAGTACTTATGAAATGATTTTCATTATTAATAATTAATAAACTATCCAATTACGTAACCTTTCAACATTAAGGGAATGATATTGTCTCCCATTCGTACATACAATATTGTGTCTCTAGGACACCATGCGATTAATTTTCCTTAATAATCACTCACAAGTGATTATATAAACTTGATAATGAATAAATATGATATCAATGACATTAATATCAGTATGTATATTAAAAAATTATAACCTATTCATATAAAAAAAGTCATACTTGAAAATTCAAGGAATGGGAAATCAAGTAGGTATCAACAAAAATGAGGGTAATAACAAAATTTTATCAACAAATTTGTGATAAAATATAATAGCAGTAACAGATATGATGTAATTAATATAAATATAATTATTTTATAAGTTATTAAAATTCCTAAAAACATTATCAAGGAGTTTAATACACCTTATACTAAAGGATGCATAAGGCAAGGTTTTTATCATCTATATTTTTTTTGTGATATATGACTTCTTTACATATTCTTTCTTATCTGTAGTGTTTTTACATCCAACTGATTTATATTCTCTTTAATCTCCCTGTTAACATGATATTCTAGGCTTCATTTAATGTTATTAACTCATAATGTGTATGATTTAATTTTTTACAGTATAATTGGACACTTTGGAATGTTAAATTATAATTTTCATCAAGGATTTTACAATGGAATCATTTAAAAGATCCTTCATCTATGTCAACATCCTTGGTTAAATATTTTACATTATTGTGGTTTAACTCTTTTGATAAAATATACCATATTTCATTGATGGTTTTCTAATCATTATGAGTGTAGATGTCAAATTTTTATATCATTCATGGTTTATGGTTAATGTATTGGAATTTAGTATGCTAGTTTTTAAATATAATTTTTTATGTCATTTATGTTTCACCGCATTCATATGAAGAATTTATGAACATATTAATTAATGGGAGGGGCCGAATATCAGCTCAATATGTATCAATTCACCTCATGTGAAAAAAAAAATTCCTGGCCAAGTCCTTTCCCATTTATTTATAGATATGGATTTAACCATGGCCATTACAATTTATTTTCATATGTTTAGGTCAGTCTTTGATAGTATATTTTAGATGACTGTCATTTTGAATTCCATCATTATGACATTAGTTATTGATATTTTCTGTGACTAATCTACTAGTAACATCTTAATGGTTATTTTTCATAACTTATTTGATTATTTAAATATCACGAGTTTTAGTTATTTACGTTGCCATATTTTTTATAGCTTATTTACTCATAGTTCCTCTTGTACACTTACACTTTGTGAGAATCTACGATCACCCATTTCATATGATTCAATTTATCAATATTATTCATGATATATAATATCAATGATATTCAGGGTTACAAAAAGGAGGAATAATGATGACTCAATAAAAATCTATTTATATTTTATAGTTCAAACATTAATGTTGATTTCATTTATGTATCTAGTTTTACAATACTATTAATCTATTCAATAATTTGGGATGAGATTCCATTGATATTATGAAACTCTTATAATGTAAGGCATTGGATTTAGGATAATGGGTTTTGGTTTATTACACTATTTATTAATTATATCTGGATATTATTATTATATGTTTTATAGAAAAATACATATGTAGTGAATATTATAATATATTGGAAAAATAATTTTTTGTTCTAGGTTCTTCTAATGGGTATTGTTATAGTCACCCCTGCATAGTATTTTCTTACATGTGTTCTGTGTTTTTTTATATGATCATCCTTTTGTAGGATTCCTAGATAGACTGTGACCATGTATTGCATAATGAGCTAGACAGATCGATGTGTGTTCCATCAGTATCTATATTATAGTCCACATCATTAATTTCAGGTTGGATAATTTTTAGACTCTCTTCCTTGTTGACTTTCTATTGCATAATATAATACTTTGGCTGTGTAATTTAGATGTATTAATTCTTCCTTCATTATTTTCATCACTTTTTATCATTTTACAGTGTTGAGGATGTGTATATTTTTTCATGTAATTTAGGATAATGCATCCCATGTTATTCGTATTCCTACTCATTTATAGTTTTTACCCCATATTTTTTGGATTTTTGAATGGGGAGTTGGGATGTGGGTTGATTGAGATAAGTTTGGAAAAAATACCTTATTAATAATATAATTTTTTACCAAATTAAATAATTTTTTTTAAAATGATCTAAAATAGATTAATTATAATGTAATATAACTATATTTAATATGAAACAACTTTTAAAAAAAATGTATCTTTTCAAATCCTTGAAACCAATATATAATTTTCAAAAAAAAATAGTATTTTTCACTATTCAATAAAAAATATATCGTTTCTTAAAAACATATAAATTTAAAAGCAATATAATTTTTGATATGGTGATTTTGAAAATGATATATTTTTTTAATTTAAAATTTTTATAAGTTACATGTATTAAGTTAAATATTTTCTCAAAAAATTAAATTAAAAACGTTTTGTTGAAAATATATTATTGATTCCTAAAATAACATTTATGAAATCTTATTTCTTATTACATAATAATTAATCAAATAAATTTTGTGGATTATGTTATTTATATATATTGAATAATTTTTTTAATTTTATTAATAATTTCCAAATTAACTGTAATGTTATAATGGTCATATTAAAATAATAATATATTCAAGTTTGTTTGAGCTTGGTGTTTTGTGTGGTATAAACAATCAAACATAGTGTTCATATAAAATCCCCAGGGGTGACACCAAGAGAAATCACACAACGGGTAAAATAACACACTATACCACAATGTGTTATATTATGGAATATATAGTCTCATAGCAACATAAAAATAGAAATTATATGAGAGGGAATATATTTCCACCATTTATCCTTTCGATCATGGATTTCTATGAATGAATATCTAAAAAATATTCATTTTTTTATTTTACCAAAAAGGTGATGAAGCATATGAAATTAGGAAAAAATATTAATACATGAATTTTTTTTACCGAAAATACCCAACTATAAATTCATCACCCATTATTATTGCACAAGACACCTGACAACCAACACTGTATTCTAGATCACAATCATGAAAAAATGCTTCATGATTGTTAAGAAATATAAATTATCAACTAATCCATATAATTATATAAATAATTTACATGATTAATATACTTATCTTCTAAAATATTTCTATTGACACAATGAAATCTGTTTCTTATAAAATAGCATATGTCATCATCATTGATTATTCTTAAATATTTAATAATATATTTATTTATTTAATTATTCTTTAAATTCTCAATAATATTTATTAAATTGCTAAAATCTAGTCTATTCATTTAATTAAAACCAACTTGATTAAATAATTAACATTACAATTTTTCAGATTTAATACCCTTGATCCATATATAGTAATGTTAAATAATATGATGTTTTTTAAGAATATGATATAAATAATTATCAATAATTTAACCTAAATAATCCAATACAATGTTTTAATTCATTTATTGATATATCAATCGTTGATTATTACAATTTTTTATTAATTTTCCTAAGATACCACATCAAAATTACAGATTATGTATATTTTTTTAATCTTCGTCTACATATGGTAAAACAATAATAACTAGTATCAAAATATCTAGAAATTCAAATGATCATTAGGCATGTTTTAAATGTATCAATATGGAATCCCTACACCAAATGTGTCTCAACCACCGTTTCCCATAACATGATTCATGGTATGAAAACTTATACCATCATCATGGGAATATTCCATTAATAATAGAGAGGACCATATCTTATTCTCATCCTGGATCCAAATTATATGAAAACATAAAAAAAATTGAGTCTCTAATATATTTATAAGTTACAATTGAAATAAAAATATTATTTTTTGAATAGACATGGTGTAACTTATTCCATAGGAAAATGATTAAAATGAATCCACATAAATAATTGGAATACTTAATGTATCCCAAACATTGTTCACTGGCTGAAACCAAACTTGTTTGTCCATATGGCCTCAATTGAACAACAATATAAACCGGAGGTATCCGACTATAAGTGAGGGTCTATAATGGTATGTTTGGAAGACTATACCCTCATGATCGGAGTGGAACATAATGTTTATAATATTATTAAACAACCAGTGTATATAAAAATGAATAATGATGGAATTTATCCATTGATTTTATATAATAATAATTAGGGAATTATTCCATTCCATATACAATGATTTAATATCAAGATGTAATGAAAATTAGAAAAATGGAAACACGGTTTCACGAAAACCATATACATTGTAGAAATAATAAACCAAATTACCCAAAACTATATATAATAGAATAATGAGAATATGTGTGGTCATTTTCTCTCATAATCAATCCTCGAATAGAAGTCAACAATTCAATGTTTGAGTCTTACCTTTTTTCCTACCTACATCCATGAATTCTTTATATGTATCAATCAGTAACACAAACTGGGTGTGACTAAAACTTAATAGTCCAATAAAAAATGAGTATAATTCTATAAATTCAATGTGAATATAATTAAACTATGTGATGTTTTAATAAATTTGAAAATTCGGTATAAAACCCCATACAATGGTTCATGCTCCATATGGGATACCTAGACGACCAATTCCTTCTTTGTACTAATATGAAATTTCACAAATGTAGTAAAAATTTAAGATTTTTAGTAATATATGAACCATGGTGTAACAAAGCATCGACGACCATATATGGTTGAGAAAACTCAATGTAAATACTCTTTCTATTTAGATGTAAGGTTCCATGATTAGTCCATGACTAAACCCTCATCATTTCACACCATTTAAAAAATTGTTGGGCCTAAGAAAATTTTTCCCTATATCATTATTATTGAATTCATTTTACCCCAAGGGGATAATATAATTTAGTTTATGTTCATGTGTTTTAAAACCTTTCCCATGTAGTAAATCTATGTGATTATAAATCTCAAGAAAAGTAATGGGTGATTCTATGGTTCTAAATCTACTATACAATCAGTATAAGACAGTGAACAAGTCTAAGATGGGTATACACACTTAAAAAATGAATGCATGAATTGAACTCCTTCTTCTAGGTAGACAAGGTATACCAATGGGTGGAATCCATGAATTTTCCAATGAAGGATTTCATATAACTATCTATTATAGTGGAAATAGTATCAAACTGAACTATAATCCATTTCACATTTCATATAAAATATTATATTCATTAGTATAATTAACCATTTAGAGATGTTAATGTTATATATTATTATAGATTATAGTTCTAATAAAAACAATTTATTCATTTTCAGGATTAAAATTTTAACGTAGTTTAGATTACATCATCCTTCCATTCAAGTACTGTTCATTTTAGTTTAATTTTTAATAATGTAATTTTTCACATTTTAATTATAAATTTATTTTGATACCAACCATAGTATATAGTTTTGGTCACATATGAAAGAAGATGATTTCATAAATCATTATAAAAAAACCAAAAGTGGCGACATTAGTCTAAGGATATAACATCTTATAATATCTTGGATATACAGAAGTAACTCATCAAGGAATAACATTTAATTCTATGAAATACAATATTATAAAGGGTCTACACATGGATTTTATAGTATGTGGATCAACAACACATAATTTATACCTCAAAAAATTAAAGGATTGGTAATATACCTTTTATATACTAGTAGTATATGTATACATATCTGATATATGATTTATATTTGTGATAGAATGGGTGAAAAAAGAAAATATAAAAATTTATTTAATATATGAAATATTATATCACAATGAAATAAAATTTAAAATATCTATATAAACAAACAAATAATGAAATCAAATTTGAGGACATAATAATAATGATACAATGTGATGGATCAATCTTTAATCATAGTCTGTTAGACGGAAAAAACATGAATCCCTAGTGAAAGGAGAAGTGGTGATCCCAAATGGACACTAATATATAAAAAATGGGCAAATCAAATGAATTGTAAATAATGGGTGGTAAAATTTGGAATCTCACTACTTTTATGTGGTCACATAGTTTCTCCCCATGTTTTTTAAACTATATTCCAAATGTAGAACTGTGTTATCCCATTTCATGTAGATCATCCATGATTATCACATTGTTAAACAAAACATGACCAAACCATGAAAATTAAATTAATATTAGTCCTGTTATTTTTCATAGGTCCATGTTTCATTCAATTTATAGTTCTAAAAAACCATTATCCTATTTTAATTTCCACATTGTTAAACTATAGTGTTCTTACTCACTATACGCCAACTGTGCTCCTCTATCTATTTCAGCAAATAGAAGAGAAATGTGGATTGAACATGCCCCAGAAACTCTCAAACAAAAATTTAAACTCATATTCACAATTTTTGGAGTAAAATGATAGGTTTTTTGAAAAATAAAAGGATTCATACCTCTAAGTAACATCGTGTCATTACAACCCTCCATAAAAAACTCATCCCCCAATTTTCTTTCTTAGAGTGGTAAATAATCATATGAAAATAGTTCCATTAAATGAGCATGTATATCATCTTCATGCTTCTAGTTCATTATTTATACACTCTCGTGTTTCCTTAGAACCTGATGTAGAGGAGGGAACTAATTCCTTGAGCCTATGTGATCAAATTAACTATGTGCATATTATAGACCTCAAGAGATGAGTCATAATAATATTCTATATCATCAGGCTGAAAAAATGAGATCGATCTCAATTGAAAAGAAAAGTATATGAAATGGGGAATACATTATTAATGGACCATCACCTATGTCTTAATTTCTTTTATTAGATTACTATCACAAATCTATCCTAAATATCAATGGGGGATAATGAATGTAACTGATATATTACATTTATTGTAAATAATTTTTATCCCATTCTAGGTGGAACACACATGAATACCCAATATTCTAGTTCAAACATCATAGGTTAGTTGCAAGGGTTGAAAAAAAACATCTAACTAGAATGAGTAAAAACCATATTCTTCTTGATAATCTTTATGTACGGTAATGTCTCAAAACTGAGATGAGATTCCAATATCACATTTTCTACGTACTATTACTATAATAGGGGTGAACATCAAAACCATCCCCATAGGGTAAAATTTGGAACCATTTATATTGTTTCATGAATCCTATTATTATAATATATAAAAATTGGTTAATTATTCTCCAAAGAACCTCTAAAATCAATTATACATTCATAGAGCTTGTCATCTAACATAGGTTTCATTCTCTTTGACTATTTTATGGCCTTGGGTTACTATATATACTGATAAGTATATGTATACTTATTTCACTTGAAACACATTATAGAATCTTGAATGTATTAACCAAACACTTATATGATATATATCTCTTTTAATAATTTGGACTCTTTGATAACATGAAAACGATGAAACTACGAGTTTAGAAAAACATGGTATTGTTATAAAAATAATATATTAAGGTTATCCTTAATATGATGGATTGTTGGATATGAATAGTTATAATAATATTATGAAAAATATATATTCTACACATTTATAATATTAATTCATTATTTACAAAATTATTATATTTAAAATAAAAAAAAATGAAAATCCAATTAATCTTTTTCTGAAAAACTAATTTTTGAGAAATTTGTTTTTATTATTATATTAAATTATCTAATATTGGGGAACTATTTTAATGTATTATGTATATATATATACTATTTAAATGTTCATGTATTTTAAATGGTTATCCAGTATTTTTATTATCACGGGATAAGAATAAATCTAGTTTAATTCTTAATATGTATCTTCCCTCAAAAATAGTTATTTCAGAATTTTTAAAATGCAAATTAAAACTATTTTCTTTTTTATTAGTTATATAATTTTAAAAAAATTAATGAATATTTATAAACAAGAGATGAAAATTTGGTTTTTATCTTCATTTATTGGGTTAATATGAATAGTAACATTTGAAATATTTGTTACCTCTATAAATTTACAACAGACGTAATATTGAAACAAAATAAGTGAAAAACAAATAATATTGCATCCATATAATTATTGGATAAATATAATTATTCCATTAACACATTAGGTTCTAAATTTATTTTTTTATGGATGTCATTCCATAAAAATGAATTATATATTTTTGTAAATGCTAAAATTAATCAAAATGGTAGTCACATTGCTTTTAACGTGTCATATGATTAAAAATATGGAATATAGTAACTTATGAATGATTATAACATTTTATTTTGATCAGAATAAAATTATTTTCCAGATGAAATTTTATTTTTTAATTTTTAATAATTATATAATTTCATTAAATTCTTCTGAAACGTTGATTCAATATTTAAAAATTTAATTAACAAAAATATTAACTGATATTAAATTTTTTAAAAAATACATAATTTAATGAATTAATGTGAACCATAAATTTTATAGATCTACAGTACTTATTATGGTTGTGGGAAATAATTAAATATGAATTACCCTATTTTATTTATATTTTAAACTAAAATAAAACTAGTTGGGATAAAATTGAAAATAATGATAATTCATCAAAATAATGTCTATTTAAAATATTTAAAAATTTCAAAAATATTGAAATAATACAAGGCTGATATTATATAGTCACCAATATCATACATGTTCCATTTATGGGTCAATTTTATCCTAATAAGTTAAATTTAAAATAATTTAATATTAATTTTTTTTTACCATGGACAACACTAAAATTAGATAAATTTTCTGTAATCACAATGATATGGGTTAAAATTACACCAAAACTGATATAAACTAGTACTCGCCCGTGCACTTGCACGGTGATATAACAGAATTCTTAGTTCATGCATTCTCCAGACAATATTGTTCACTACATTTATAGAGGAAATAAAATATTTTGGAATAATAAAAGAAACTGGAAAAGTTGTTAACTGTACAATGGATGGTCATTAGTAACCTAATTAAAGTAGATATAATTCATTGAATGGAAAAAACAGTTTCAAAAAAAACTGCAAATAAAACATGTTAAGAATATCTACATAATCTATTACCAGTATAGACAACAGAGGAAAGAAAAATTAAGAAACAATGTTGAAAATAACTGATTAATGCTTGATTATCAAATACCATGCAATTATATTATTCTTTTGGTTTCATAAATCAGCAAACCCAACTGCTGGTGGGTTATAACCAATGCATAATAGAAGCACTATCCCCCCCCCTTCCAATTTATACATTACATGATCCCCTGCTCTAAAATACATGATCCACTACTATAAAAAATGATCTAATGGAAAAATCATGATCCAGTACCCAAAAAACTGAATGTTACACTGCTTACAGGGAAAACATGTTCCACTACTGAAGAAAAATAAATGCTCCAATCTACTGCTCAGAAAATGTAAGATCCACTACTAAAAAAAACAATCCACTGGTATAATTAATGTAAAGTCAAATTTAGTATAACTAAATGTAACTAACAACTCAAATAAAATATAATGATCATGCACACCATAAAATGACAGTAAACTTATGTTGTACCAAAATCTATTGAGTCCATGAAAATATGATAAATTAGTAATCAAGAAGTGAAGAAAACCGTCCAACATATTGGGAAATGCAGAATACAACAAAATGCCCAGATTGAAGTAATGTCAAGCATTAAATCACCAACCTAAGTAATCTGTAAAAAACATAAGAAACAGTGCAGCAGTAGAAACCTACAGCATTAACTTCTAGTAGCAGAAACCTCAAGAATTATGATCACATTAATGGGAAGTATTTCATCAGTGTAGATGTATGTTTACCTTCTATTTCCAGGATGAGTTTTCAGTCTGTTTTTTTGGTTCTCTTGTTTATATATCCCTTCAGCATGCTCTGCAAATCAGTAGATGGACATGTTGTTGGCACGATGTCTAGAAATGTCTGGACAGTATCTTCCACACCATTATCAATATCAAAAGAATGCGACAGATTTTTCTAGAGAGAGGTTTCATGTTAGAATAACTTGAAACTATAAAGTAGAGGAATTAAAAGCAGTGAAATTAAGAGTTGTGCAACCTGAATATGTAGACTGTTTTTTATCAGCACATAGATGTAATAACTACGTACATCTATGATTTATAAATATTTAAAAATCACATTGCACAACAGTAATTCATTGTGTTGTTATAGTAATGGAAATAATTTTGGAGTAATAGAAGATAACATATGTATACCCTCGTAGAACACGGGTTGAAGGGTGAAGTATGTAATCCTGTATCAGTGTTTAAAGTGCCAGGAGAAGACCCCACAGTTTGATGAGCCTACGAGGAAATGTAAAAGGAAAATATCAATAATCTGAAATCCATTGTTAGAAACACATAGTAATGTAATTGAAAAACAGTTACTTGCATATAATGATCTACACTACTTACTGTAGAAGAAGAACTGCTTTGATAAGCCTGCATATTATTGACGAAAATTGTAAGGTATTCTGACTTGTTGGGTTTATAGATAACGTGAATTAAATATAGACTGACGTGTTTATGTTCTAAGACGTCATTGAAGAGGTTGATGTAATTCTCATTATCATTCATATAAATGACTTTGTAACAGTTTTGCTCAGATGGGCGATGACGATTCTTAATATTATAATCTGTCGGGTCAATTCCCAAAAGAAAATTTCTGCTTTTGAAGAAGTTCAATTCCTGAGGGAAACCAAACTCTTCATCGTCCTAATAAAAAAAACCATTATCAGTGTAATTTTAAATATTTCAAATAATTTTAAAAGAGAAGACATAAGGATATGGATTTACCTGTAACAAATTAGCTCTCAGTTGTGCTGCTGTTTTTTGTATGTATTGCATGACATGTTTTTCAAACAACATCACAGAAAAAGAGTCTGTCTTGTCTGTAACCATTAGTTGAACTCTAAACCTGTTGCAATTGTTATTATGACTACAGTTTCAGTATCATTTGGAATGTGCTGCTAATTGAAGTAGCATAATGATAAGAAGATATTTTTCCAGCATTGAATACATGAAAACCTTGGAATAATGCTTGTAGGTGAGGACTTGCAGGACCTGCAGCAAATGCTTCCATCTATAATCTGCACTTTCTTCATGCACAACTGGCATGATTCATAGAACCAGTTGTGGGTGCTTTGAATTTTCTGAATTGTAACTGCAAATAATCACCTAGTACTCTGCAGTAGATTAATTACATGTTAATATAGTATTTTGTACAGGACAATAGTTAGCACATAATAATATTTCATAATCAAAAAACGGAAAAAAATTGAATATTTCTAACCTGTAGACAAGTTTTCACATCAAAAATGGTTGTCTTTTTATTCCAATATGGTATTTCCATTGTTTGGTTGGGAGTTGTTTGTGATGTGGTATGTGCTGGTGATGCTATTATCACAGCAAGCCTGGAAAAAGACGATCAAGAATAATGTAAGTAAACACTAAAAGAATGTCGGTAGTACAGTTTTGACGATGAGATTAATAAAATATTGTACTTCGAAAGAAAAGTAAGATACACAGTTACCTGTTTCTGAAGTCCTCAACTGGTGGAAGGTTTGGGTTGTAGAGAATCCTGGTTGCATTAGCAGTTGTTGTGACAAGAACAGAGGCTAAAAGCCGTATGAAGTCAGGATTATATTTTTGTACATTAAAACCACTATTTTGACAACACCATGTAGATAGATTGAGATTATGAACTATAGACAGAAACCATACTCGTCAATTTCTTAACCCGGACAAGCGGTAATATCAATATGGTAGTGGGGTCTGAGTTGTTTTCCATGTACCGTGACATTTCAAATGCAAAATTGCCCCATAAGCTGCAGGTAATTCACAAGTGTCTACAAATAAAACAACTTGAGTAAATTAGAAGTTTTTTTCTGATACAGTTGTGAAATGAAATCAGTCCAAAAAAAAGTACCGGTCATCTTCTAAAACAATCGGCATTCTGTGGTTCGAAGTGCCCATTGATTGCATTGGATGTGAGTAACTTAGGACTCCAATTATTTCTAAATCACAGTACAGAGAAACAATGTTTTTGTGAAAAACATTTGGCTGAAGGGAAATACATTCTGCATGTTAATTTAACAAAACTTGGTCAAAGGTAGTGTAAATAGGTCGTATTAACCACATGTACCTATTAGATGTTCCTTAGGGACTCTGTCCTGAATTATGTCATCAAACGAAGTAAAATGAAAACTAAAAAGAGGTAGTTGTACTTTACATGGACGAACAAACGTCGTCGATGTGAACATGATTCGACACGGGTGTCTTGTTGTGAGGTAACTTCCTAGATAGAAAGCTATTTGGAAGTTCTGTACAATATAGCATAGTCCCTCAACCAACAGTTTTTTGTACTTAGAGATAAGTTGACGATTCGTAATGGTACATTGAATCTTGGTTCCCTGCATATAGTATGTTTCACTGTTGGTTAATGAGGAATCATTACAAATTTCAAGGAACGATAACATTATATATATATATATATAAATGTTCTCATCGAAGGTGACAGACAGTGAAAATAAATAGTAATGTCTTGTTGTAAGGAAAACTAACCTGGATGTCGCAGAGTACAAGATCAACAACAACAACTTCATTGGAGTATTTGGAAGACGAATTGAACCACATGTTGAGGACGCGAACTTGTATTCGTAGTGTTCCATCGTCGTCTGGGTTGATCTCATTCAGCATGGTTATTGAGCGTGACATATTTCTTACTGTACATAATCAGTAAGTGTTCAAATAATACATATTAAGCATGTAAAAATGCCATGACAGTAAACAAAATAATTTTCCAGTGTAGAATAAATCACATAGAAATAATTTGAAATGATACCTAAGACAAATTCTGAAAGATTTCATTGTAGACAATATTTTCTGTGTAACTGTTGGACTCAGGACTGGTACCTTCAACTACAATTTTCATCCCAGTAGCAGATGTGACTCTAGACACTGCAACATATAATTGACCATGAGAAAACACTAGTTTCCGAAGATAAAGCCCAACTGAAGACAGTGATTAACCCTGACTTTTATTAATAGTCATCGCATAAGAAACTGTCAAAGGATATTGTCTTCTTTGTAGTTTGAATGGCCATTTACTATCAGAGTGAGTCATAGTTAATCTTGGAATGAATGCTGAATTTCCCGAATGGCACCCATTTAATACTTCAGCGCCAACAACATGTTCACCCAAGTGTGTTACTATCATTCGAGTTCCATTACACAAACCAACAGATTGGTCCACATTTCGGAGTAACATAATAGGAACACCAAGTTGAAGTGTAATTTTGTGCGCTGGTAGCCCAGAGACGTTTATACAATTCAACATGTCAGATGTGTAAATATTTTCTGGTTTGTCTGTATCAAAACTTGCATTGCAAACAGAGTCTGAGCTGAAGTAATATTTGTTTTCACCGCCAGTTAGGCTCAACATATATTCATTTACTTCTTGTACCACATCACAGGTTGGAGCTAAAATTGCACGGTCTTGTAGATATGTTCTGTCTCCATGTCTTCTAGGGAAACCCGGGTATGTATGGTTGACGATTGCAGCCATGGCATTAACACTGTCTGTAAGAAGAAACATTGATGGAATTGGAATGAGTGCTTCACCATCATTTGGTTCTCCAATTCGACCTTCACCAATATCTAAGGTTCAATTTGCAAAATCATTTAACACAGCCGCATCAGGAGTGCTAGTAGTACTATGCAATCTCATGTTTTTTGTAAGAGACAACACCCGACAGTGTTGCCAAAGAAACGATGACTTCACACTTGCGTAGACAATGTCACATCTGTTTCCTCCCGGTATAACAGGAAGTATTTTCCTAAAATCTCCTCCAAGGACAACTGTTAATCCACCGAATGGAAAATTATGAGCATTATCATTCCTGACAGTCATAATGTCCCTAAGAGTACGGTCTATAGCCTCAAAACAGAATTTATGAATCATAGATGCATCATCCCAAATGATGAGCTTAGTCAATTGCTGAAGTTCTGCTACATCACTCCCCTGCTGAATATTACAAACTGATTGTTCGGTAATGGAGATTGGAATACGGAACATGGAATGCGCTGTTTGTCCACCGGGCAACAGTAGTGAAGCTATTCCACTTGATGCAACTGCAAGTACAATTGATCCCTGTGCTCGCAGCAATGATGTTAATACTCTCCAGATGAACGTTTTACATGTGCCTCCATAACCATGCAAGAAGAAGAACCCCCCTGAGTTGGTATTCAGTGAAGAGAGGATGGTAGACATAACATCTTTCTGTTCATCTGTAAGCATACTTTGTAAATGGTTTCCCTCTTCAAAAAGTGTTTCTCTATTGTAATTTAATTCTTCTGCAATTAAACGATTTGTAGTGCCATCAGAATCTGAATCTGGAAGTGGCATAGGAGGAAATAAATGAAGTGCTCTTCCATTGCTCTGTAAAATGCGGTCTATCTCTCTCAAAGCATACGTTTGTATCTGTTTATCTGTGAGTGTCAAGTCTACAATGTTGAGGAATAATGTTAAACAGTAGTACGAGTAACCGCTAACGAAGTCAATACAACATATTACATTTAATTGAATATAAGAAAAATAGTTGAAGCTGAAAAACGTTGTTAGAAAACATCAGTACGGATGGAAATGTAATGTGAATAAAACACATAGGTTATTTGAATTTATTAAATTGCAGAATATTTGTACAGATTCTTATATTGTAGTACAAATGGCACTGTCATATGAACAAATGATATATGAATATGTGGATTATGTGTACAGAATTGTACAGTTTAATATATATTCAAATTATATTTGAACACCAAGGCTGTAAATTCTGATGTACTGGATTATACTGAATAAAACATATATGTTTATTGAATTTAAAAAAATGCAGAATTACTGTACGGAATCCAATATTGCAGTACATAAGGCAATGTAATGTGAAGAAAGGATATAAGTATATGTGCATTATGTGTACGGATTTGTACAGTTTAAAATATATTGAAAATATATCTGAACAGTAGGGATGTAAACTTTGAAGTACTGGATTATATTGAATATAAACAAATTTATAGAAGTGATTAATTTACAATGAATTCATATTCAATTTACTACGAAGTATTACATGTTTTTTTAATGTTTGATGATGCAGATTATTTATACAGATTCACGAATTTCAGTACAGAAGGCTATTTATTGTTACTAAATTATACATTAAAGTGCCAAATATCTGTACAGCATCGTACAGATTTTAAGTATGCAAGAATTACTGTAATTATATTTGAAAAGAAAGGCTGTAATCTTTGTTGTCACAAACTGTGGACAATATACTTATGTGAATTAGGGCACTGAATTTTTTTTTTGAGTGTTTACAGAGCAGAATAAATAAAGTCAATTGAAATATAAGAATGATGATCAGAGGGCATAAATAATTAGACATTGGGAAGACATAAAAAGAAAACTATGAAGAAGGAACATGACTAAATGTGCACCTGGAATTTCTTGGGTCCTTCTCTATATATATAAAATGACATCTGATAGTATGTCTTTGGTTGCATCCCAGACCATATCTGGGCGAGATATGTTATTGCATATTAACATTTTGGCGAATAGTCTGCGTACATGTTGTCCCATTCCCCAAGCAGACACTTCTTTTATTGCTTCAACAAACTCTCTGTCATCTGTCAGTAGTCCCATAATAGAGCAAGCCTCTCGAAATGTACCATGCGTGATGCTGTTTACAGTCCTGATATACTCAAAAGAAGTTGCACCTTTGATTTTTGTTAGAAGAATTCTCAAGTAGTAGAGTTCACATGTGGTTTGAGGCACATAGTACAGTCTTCCAATACAGAATCCTTGTTTCCGGGGATGCCATTTTCTATCTTGAGAGTGGAAAACAAATATAGTTGGATACTCTGCAAAATTTAACCCTCTTCCTTCCGGGTAGTTAATATTTTCTTCGAACCAAGAGGTTAACATTGACTGAGAGCTGTTTCTATGATTCAATACATCTTCAATGATATCGGAGTCCAAGAAGGTGATACAATTCTATTGTGGCAAATGGAAATGCAACCTCTCAACTGGTGGATATCTGTAATGGATATCATATGAAAAAATCCTCCAACATGCCTCACAAAGAGATATGTAACAACAGTCATAATACATTTTTAACTCATCTACCATATTATGTGTGGATTGTTCGTTGTTTCCGTCATAGAGTGCTGTCATTACCCGATCATTTCCTTTGCTAATATACTTAAACATGTATTTGATTGAAGACGACTGATTACAAACTTCAATGTTGAGATGTGCATGGTACTTTAATAGCAACACCGGATTGTATGGGACTACATAGCGATTATCCAGAGGAATGTTATTTTTCAGAATAGTTCTTTTGTCATCCCTTCTCCGATAAACGACACAGCCATCCTCATCTACTGTCATAATTTCAGCAAATTTTTTTGGAAAAAATTTAGCACATTTATCATGTTTCATGCAAGGTGATGATCTGTTGGCAGCACCGCAGGGGCCGTGGAGCATAAAGCTTTTGACAACTTCATGTAGGTTTGGGAAGGAATCTTTATCCGAGATTTCAGCACTGACGTATTTGTTTATAGCCAACGGAGTGTTCACTTTATTTTCACGGAAGAGGAATAATAAGATGTGAACGTGAGGCAAGCCGCATTTCTGAAATTCTACAGTTCGAACTACTAAATGGAAACAAAAGTCCCATAGTCAGTAAGTGATGATAAAATTGCAAATTGCATGGAAAATATTATTTGATATATGCAAGTAGATGGTTAACTGCCCTTGAATTTCCAAAGAAACATCCTTCTCGTAAATCTCTCATTAGATATTCAAGCTTCATATTGAAAACTCGAGATAGAATTTGAGGTGAGTCTACTGGTCGAAGGTTCTTGTATCTTAGATACCGAGTGATCTCAGGCCACATTGAGTTACATGTAAAGGTTAGAAACAAATCTGGATACCCTGCCCAATTACAAATAGATATTGCATCTTGGTAATTTTGGATCATATACCTTGGACCACTTGTGAAGGATGAAGGCAAAATGATCTGTTTGCCGCATGAATAACCTTCTATGTCGCCTCGTAGAAATGCATCTTGAAGGCCGTTGTATAGATCTACCCTCAATCTCTTTTGATTAAAGAGAATGAATGATAGTCTCTGAGACTCTATCATCGTATAAGCATCAAAAACGAACTGCTGCAAAAGTCTTCTTGAATGTAGTAGTGTTGAAGATTGATTCTCACGGAATTGAAGGTGGAAAGAGAAGTACTCTCTCATGGTAACCTTATTAAATTTTATACTTGTTGTGAAAGAAGTTGGGCGATGTAGAATGTTGTCGACATATCCATCACTGCCATCTGTGAATATCAATGGATATTGCAATGGAAGATATAGTGGGTGCTGCTCATCAATTCGTTGAAAATCACCAGTTTTGGTATGAATAATTATATCACGCTCTTGGTTGAGATCTTCAACATCACCGACGATAAGCATTGCAATCTCAGAATTATTTGGTATGTTATATGTACTGGGATTAGTTTCTCTTCTCTTCAGCAGACATAGTTTCAAATTCTGCACATCCTGATGTTGAAGAACATCCCTTGCACTTCTGATGTGTCTAGCTAAACCATTGTTATCATGAAGCATTTGTTGCAGGTTTTCGACTATGTCGTTGTCAATATGAGATTGGACATTCTGATTTTCTGAGCTGCAGGCAATAGGTATGTTAATATAGAAATAATCCACAATGAGAAATAAGTCGACAACAGATAAATGTAGCGATACCTAAACTCGCGAACCCTATTCTGACATTCATGTGCTGTGTCATACAGGTATAGTTGTGCAAATCTTGGTCGGTGACCATCTGGTGGACATAAACTTCCAATACGATGGTAGTTTTTTCCATTCAATCTGAATATACATGGAGCTCCACCCTTGTTGATAGACCTATCAATCTTACCACCCATAGAAGTGAAAGAAAACATGGAGTTGTAAATATGTAAGTTTTCCTGGAATGCTCTTTCTACTATGGATGTTGTATCGAAGAGAAACATTTCTAGATACGGCGGAGACACTGTTATAAAGCTCAAAGAAATCTTTCCCATAGCATAACATGCAGAGAAACGTTGGCTTTGTCGGTTGCTACATTTTCTGTTTCTTTCATCTAACCACATTAAAGCATGACAGTACTGACAGACGTAAGATGGGTGACCAATGTCTAAATATCCTGGTTGAATAAAAATATATAGTAGTTGTCAGTACATACAAAGTAGATAACGTGCGCGGTATTTGCCTCCAGTATTTTGTTACTATTAATGTTGAAAAAATTAGTACGCTGACCTGTGTTATCTGAAATCAACTGTTGTACAGAGCAGCCTGCAACAGTAACCCGTTTAACACCGAAATCACTTAGTATAAATAAGATATTACTGTTGTTAGTATCTAGGGTCATTCGTTAAATACCTGTAGTGCTTCCTGTATGCTGTATTCCACCATTGATGTCGTAATTTGTTTCTGAACTGTTAGAAACTGCTGCTTGTGGACGAAACAGCACTGTATGATGGTCTGTTAATTTTTTTATAAAACAGTATAAGAAAAAAAATGTAAGCTAATTGAAGTGTGGGTGCGTGTGATGTTGTATATTTGTGTTAAATACGATGTTGAACCTGTAGATGATATATTACTATATTTCGTGTTATTTGGTCGACTGAACCTGCAACAAATGGGAAAGTAAATTGTTAATTTTTGAAGATTCCGTAATAATTATAGTAATATTTAAATGCTGAATTATGTGCTTACATTGTCAACGATCCCAGCGATGAATTTGACAGATTGGTATCATCAGTCACGATCGCTACCGAAAGTGTGAAGGAAATAGTTAGATGAATAATAGCCCAGTATTGTGGTGTACAGAATGGTTTTAGTAGATATTTGTCACCATACTTACAATATGGAATAGGAGTGTGTATGAGGGAATTTTTTCTTTGCCTTTGATTGTTCGCTCCCACGACGGATGATGTCATACCTGATGATTGATGTTGCACTGTAGACGAAGTAATTGAAGAAAAATAGCTTATGTTAGTAGATATAGTGGATTTGAAATTTATGTACTTACATACTAAAATTTGAACAGAAGTAACAATTGATAGACAGGGGTTGTAATGGGGTGTGTGTGACTCCATTTTCACCGCCATGTGTAGATGTCAATGAAGCACTTCCGGTAGATGATGACATTGGAACTGTGCCATCAGTTCGTTATAATAATTATTGTATTATTACATAATTGAAAGAAGTATCGGGTGAAGGTATTAGTGAACTCACAATTGTGTTGTTCCCTCATGTGCAATCATCTTTGGAACCTTGCATCTCTAGAGGTCGACGGGCAGTGGAGGTTTTCGTTCGTTATGAGCGCTATCGAAAGTGTGAATGGAATAGTTAGACCATGTCTTGGTTTTCATGCGGTGTGCAGTATGAAAATTGCAGATAATGGTCATTATACTTACAGAAAGGGATAGGAGACTGTTTGAAGGCATATGATGTTTGCTTCTGCTTCTTGGCATTTGCGATAGATGTTCTCCCTGTATCGGACTGTTGTTGAACTGCTGAAAAAGTAGTTAGAGAGTGATATATTCAATTAATATGCAAAGTATTTAGTAAGTGAGCGATTTCTGCAATGCAATGTAAACAGAACAGACACGGTATAGACGCTGTTGTTAGTGGAGTTAGTGGGACTCCACCTGAACTCCCATTTGTAGAATGCATGTCCTCAGTTATTATGAAGAGTAATAAAGAATGTATGGATATAGATAATATAATGTAAATATAACAGACCATTGACAGACAATGGTGTTAGGGGCGTCCATATGACTCCATCTGCACCGCCATTTATAGAATGCGGTTCACTTGTTAGTGTAGGAGAGATATTTGTAGATGTCATTGATGGACTTGAAGTTGTTGACACTGCAAGCGTGACAAAATTAGGTTGTCCATATGATGGAATAAAGCTATGAAAGAAACATGTATAAAACTAAGTCGACAGTAAACTCACAGTTCCGTTGTTCCATTGTTAGCACTCTTCTCTGCAACACATCATTCGTAGAGGTTGTCGAGGAGTGAATTGTTTGGTTTTATATCTATATAAATTAATGAAAAGGAGTGTACTGACACCATTGTATGGAAGGAGAGCATTAAATAAATTGTAGTTCAAATTGTGATTGAAGACTCAGAATTTGCTAAAGATATATGTGTGAAACTATATGTAACTGTCAGAAATTTATAAACAAAACATGCCTGTATGATTTTGTAAAAGGTGCCGGTTGCACTTATTGGCAAAGAAATCCAAATGGATAGAAGTACGAGGCCCGTATAATGTGTAAGGTATACTCACATTGTGAAAATAAGCAGCAGCAGAAGACGGATTGTTGTCAGGTTACTGGGTAATACAGGATTCATAGTCAGTTGAATGATGTAGGTTGCATGATTTAGTCTACTTTAAGAATACTATTACCTCAGTGAAAATAGGGTTGTCGGTTGTTCCAGTGCAAGCTGTAGTAGTCGCCGGAACACGGAAACCGCATGGCGCAAGTCGGGTGGTGATATGGCGGTCGTCGCTGGCGTGTTGCGGGGCGAAAGAATTTTCTACGAGAGAGAAATTAATGGAGGATGATGGTACGCTCGCTGCGGGTTCAATAAGGTTGAAATCGGGAGCAGCGGGAGGAGGTAGCAGGTTCAAATATCCTACCAAACATAGTTGGAATTGTAGCACTGGCCGGAACAGGGAAGCCCCAGAGCGGATGTCCGCGGTTGGAGCTGGTTCGCGCGTAGCGGGCTGCAAATAATCGAAATCGTGAGAACCGGGAGGAAGGAGCAGGGAGGAAGATCCTACCGGCCGTGGGAGATGACGGTCGTCGTCGGAGAAGGTTGCTGTACGCGGGGAGCTACGGGAGCGATTAGCCGGCAGAGGGTAACCTAATGGAAGAGACGTGGGAGGAGGCGAAGCGAAAGAGGTAACAGGTTTGGTGGGAGCCGAAGCCCGCGATATCGGGTAGGGCACGGCCGGGATTTTGGAGGAACATGGATGGCGTATTGGTAATTGGAGGTATGGAACTGGTGACGTGGGAGGCTGTTCGGGCGACACATAAGCATGGAGGTGCCCAGCCTTAGTAGATATAGTGGATTCTATTGGTTGATGGAATTAAAACCCTATAATACATTAACTATGAATCCTTTCTTATTTAGAGGATAATTTAATAATAAATATTTTATTAAAAAAAAATTTGGAAAAAATCCAAATGATACCCTAACATAAATTAATGAAGGGAACCTCCTCCTTCAGATATTTGAACTACATTGAGCGTGATATCTAAAACATACTAAGATAATTCCATCCAAAATAGCCATAGAAACATTAATGAGGTTTTTTATTTCCCTAACATCCTAACCTAGATCCCATTAGATTTTACATAAAGAAATAATATTAAATAAGTGGTAATTGTCACATGAAGAACCCTAACATCTGGCCAGTGACTAACCCAGACACATCTCTAATCGGCTAGCGGCTTGTGACCAAAGTTGGAAAGTCATATCCCATAAATGAGTGTAATGAGCCTAAATTTACTGCAAATAGACACACATATCCAATCTCAAACAATTTGGAAATGTATAAAAAATTAAAACAATGCATAGCTGCATATATGATCCCAAAATATAGTACGACAGTAAAGTACGGAAACCCAAAAATGGGGAACAAATAAGCCAATCAAATTGATAAAGAATGTAAAAAAAATACATTTTCATAGACTATGTCAAAAGTATGCTCCTGATAAACCCCTAGATCTGTCAGGCTCTAGATATGCTCCACCCGCTACCTATCTTTCTAGGACACCATTAAAATCGTCATCATCTACACAAGATATGATATGTGTGGGAAAAGCCTGTGAAGGGGTGAGTATTAAAATACATAGCAGGACACTGTAGAAACAAAACACATCAGTAACGACTTATAATAATATAAATACAGTATAAAACATTAAATTTTTAATAGAAACAAACCACATATATACTCATGAATGAATCCACACGACCTAGTGGTCACAACAAACTGTCAGCCACAAGATTCTAATCGAAGAAATGCAAATTCTCGGAAAACCCACTCCATGAGCAGAGATACTATCAAATGAACACATTGAATATTACTGGGACATTGGTCCTCACCTAAGGAAGATAACTGGTCTAATGGGACTATGAGACACAAATAGGTGTTCACGCCTATAATCAATGTGGGGCACTATAAACCCGGTCTAGATCAACCCACTATGTAGGCGATCATACATCAATAATTCCACAAACCCTAATGATAAAACATATAAAATTGATTCCCAATTCCCCACTCATGGAGGTCATTATGACTCTACAAACACCAATTAGGGATGAAATATGATCACACTACATTTTCACGGAGGGAAACCACAAAACTATTTGAGACTCAGCCTCCAGAGGGGATCAAAATCCAGTTATGTTGATGTAATTCCGCATTATACGATTGAGGGAAAAGACCATGGGATAAATCTCATCCTACAATTTTCCATACTATGAAAATGAGGATCCTTAAGAACACTTTATGGTAGATCACGACATGTCCTTTTGGGTACACGACATGTCTAGCTATCCCATGTAATGCCAGTGTGGAAGTGAATCACTTAGAATATAGTCCCCATATACATGGCATGTAGACTAATTAAACAGTTTGTAGAGACACACAATATAATATCCGTGTTGTCTGGATATGTAAGTCTACCGAAGTCGTGTCCATATGATGGTCTGTGTGTACCAAGTGATGTCTGTTTGGGGGTACAATTCCATTTTCAAAACATTAAATCCAACTCGTGACTGATCGATCTTTGTATTACATGTCGAATCATCCAAAGAGGGTCACACACTATGTGATCCTTAGCTTTGAGAAAACCATAGCACCATAATTATGTCACCTACATGGAATATAGATCTGTTTTACAAACTGTGTTATATATGATTTTTCAGAAAGGCAGATCTGCACTCCGGTAATCTTCTACATTACTCTATCCATAAATATGGAATTTTTATAGTAAGAAACCATAGGGGGCCCTCTTAAATTCTCACCATTGACAATAATCAATCCCTGACAACATATCTATTTTATGAATTGATCTAAGTGTTGTACATCAATGCATTACTATGGAAACTGATGAATTTGGAATCAAGAATCCAACATATTTCGATTCACTATCACAACCACCTTTAAATTGGAGTTAGGTTTCATAAATATCTAATCATTGATATTGGTTCATTTCACCAGGAAATGGGTAAACAATGATTCATCAACCATGAGTAATCAAACAATAGTCCAAATACAGAACCCCGTGGTGATTCGTATATTCGAGAAATAAATTGAAATAAATACAAAAGTTTAACAATCCATGATTGATGTTCATGTCCATCTTTATTCATTCTCTTAAGAAAAACAATGAACATATTCATGTTATTCTCCAATATCACAATGTAATTTACCCATTTAGTAATTACACAATATCCACTTATCAATCTATTTTTTGATTGATCTACATTCATCGTAGGAATCAATAATAGGGAAGAATCGAAAAAACATTATATCATTAGTTGGGATCAATACTTGAATAAGAAGGGTTGAGTTTCTTTTGTTGACAAGATCCTCCAACTCCACTGGTGTAGCAATCCATGATCTGATTCTGATCCATTATCGTCTACCAAGAACACACACTTCCAATAGTGTCTTTGCCTTCGAGGATTGGTGTCCAACCCTGATACAATTGATAAATCAATATATATGAAGAATATGTAGTTCACTACAACGAACAAAATAAAATAAATTCTTAAGTAATATTTTTTCTAATTTATCAAATGTGAATAAGTTTTCACAAAGACCCTTCGGTGATTAATGTTATGTAGAGCCTAGGGTGAAACTGCCTTTCACAACTCAATAATACCCTCATAATATTTATGTGGAACCCATTTTTGTAGTTATAACACTTTTTTAGAAATACAACTCATGTGTGATGTTAAATATATTTAATATATTTCAAACATTTATTCGATGCACAACAAGCATCATAATCACATAACATCCTAACATCTATTCTAAAAAACATTCCATAAAATATTTGAAAATAATACATAGAAAATATGAGATATCTCATTTTTCCTACCATATGTATTTCACCCCAAATAGAGAAAAAAAATAAATTTTATGTGGGTATTGGGATCACTTCTGGGTTTCCTCCTCCCTTGTGATCTCTAGAAAATTGTCATGGTGGAACTAGATACACACAAGGGGAATTGGTGACCCATTCACAATCATCTAAGTATGATCATTAATCACCATTGGGAACTCCAAAATGGTTACTCTATACATCATTTCTATCTCCCCTCGGTTGATAACATGTGATGGGTAATGTACATACCTCCTCAGTTGTGACATGTGGATGATGTCATGTACACAATCTTACTATGGTGTTGGAGATAAAAAGTATTCCACCATGTCATCAAAACAAAAAATCTGAAAAGGGTTGATAAATCTACGATATAACATTCTACCATGGTCAAATCTTTTTAATCCATAATGAGGTGAGACACTTTGGAGAAAATTTAAACTACCCTTGATCTCCAAATCCTTTGTCTCATGTCAGCATAAGTCTTATATATATTTGAACAATCTTTATCCAATATTGGATGATCTGCAGCTTCTCTATTGTATCTAACACCATTTTCATGACCATGATTTCCCACTCACCTATATCATTGCTTAAATGTGTTGATATACATGTTCAGTTGTGAAATTCCTAGAATGCTGACATACCACTAGTAGAATGGTAGCTTGTTTTGTATGAAAACAACAAAAGTTTTAGGTGATCCGACCACTTATGAACAATGTTTAACATGAATCCTCACAACATGACTTCTAGAACATGAATTGTCCTCTCAGTCTATCCTTCATTTTTTGGAATAAACCCTATTCTGATGTATAACATGCTCCCGAATACAATATATATTCCCATTAACAAATATGATGTTAAGTGATCATCATGGCTTTAAATAATTACTGATGGAAAACCATGGAGTCTAACAATACATTACACATAGAGGCATCCCAAGCTCTATATTGAAATCTATTCTTAGAAAACTAAGTTGTGGAATTACTTGGTGAGTTTTCCAATGATCACCTAGATTTCATCATGCCCCCTGGATGTAACTGGTAATAACATAACAAATTCCATAGATATATCATCCTATTTCAACATTGGAACCTAAAGGTGTTGATCAAAACCCACTGGTACTTCGTACCTGTCCCTCACTTGCTTACAACTTAAGAATCAAGAGAGAAACTCTGCAAATCATTTCATCATGCTAGGCTACCAAAATAGACATAAAATTTCCTATTACATATTTTCCACAGCTGGATGTACCACTAAATAAGATTTTTCAATTTATCTTAGATCCTCCTCTAGAATCCTCATGTGTACCATCGTGCATCATCTGAAAAGAATGACATGCTCCCCACCATTGTAAAATCCATCAGGGGCATGTCCAATAGATATATGTCTGTGGAAGGTCTCACAGTTGGTATCTACATCATAATAATCCCTAACACACTATACATGTAGTGTTGTAACAAATATTTACTGATTATTTGAAGCACCATCCTTGTCCACAAAGGCCAACTACAATGAGTCTAACTGCCGCTGACACCTCAGCCAACAAATGAGAACAAGATCTCCTTTCATTCATTTCTTTTAAATGTTTCCCATAATTGGATTTTGTACAATATAAAATTCATGGTATTGGAGGAACTCTAATTATCACCCCTGTATAATGTGAATATAATTTTGATATATGATATACTAAATACTCTTAGTTTTAGAGTACATGGTATATTTCTCTCCTGTTAGGAAATGTCACAATATATTCTTTAAGGACAATACTATTACTGACTTAGAGTAATGGTTTGCATAGTTTGTCTCATGAGGTCCCAACAGGTGTGAACTATAAAAAATAAAGGCTTGACTCTGTATCATAAAAACCCACCTCTGGTCCAGGATGTATTGCAGAACAGTACATATGTGACACCATCCACTAGAAACCTCATGTTTACAGTTATCTTCAACAACATTATTAGATCCTTAATGCGCTACTAAAACATTTCCATCCAGAAAAATGGATATCCTTTCCAAGTAAAGTATTTCAAGGGCTATTATATGATTAAATTTATAGGTGCAATCCAATTATTGTACCCACCAAGTCTAAGGAATCATTGCACCTCAAAAACATTCTTCGGTGACTCCCAAGGAATAATTGCATCCTCTTTCAATGGATCCACTACTACTACAACCTCTGAGATGATGTTACCTATAAAATGGGACACTCTAATATAAATATTATACTTTTATATGTTCCCATAATGGTTGTTATCTTAGAATGTGTCAAGGAAAATCATCATGTGTCTTACATACTCGTTCACGGACACAGAACACACGATGATATTATCAATAAAGACTACCATAGACCGATATAAGAAAATCTAAAAGACCTGGTTTATGAGTTCCATGAACATCATTGAGAAATTAATTATTCCATACAACATCACCATGTACATATAGTGTCCATAACTTCATTTTAATTTTAAATTCATTATATCCTTTTTATATACTTATCGTTGGTGATAGCATGATCTGAGGTCAACATTATAGAGCAATAACGCCCCTTTCACCTGATCAAAGAGATAATCAACTCACAGTAGTGGAAATTTTTTTTCACAGTCATGATGTTAAATTTTCGATAATCTAAAATTAACATCATGATCCCATATCACATATTATTAAACAAAACTAGGGTTTCCTAGGGGGGAAATGTTGGGTCTCACTAATCCCTTCCCATACAATGCATCCAACTGCACCATCAACTTATGAATCTTGGGATTTATATAATATGCTAATTTATATATCAGTTTCATATTGGTATGAATGTTAGTTTAGAAATATACCTATTTGCAGGGAGGTAAACCTTGTACGTCCCCAAAAAATATATCCTTCTACTCCTCCACTAATACTGGGAACTGATATCCCAAAGAATAAACACCCCATAGAGTCATGCAGGATAATTGTTTGGTAATCAAATGTATTATCCTATACCAAATATGATCATTCTATTCTACTATTTCCTTTTCAACAATAATGTAAAACCTCATTTTGTTACTATGGAGACACTGTATCCTCCACCTAAAATAATCAATCAAGGCATGACTTGATGATGGGTAGTACATATCAAATATGATTATGTAAGGAAACATTAATTTATCAATGTGATCCCATATAAAACTCTCACATCCAAGAGTTAGGTTCCATTTCCACCACATGTTACAAGTATTTGAGTCACTATCTGTATGAGTCTACAACCATAATAGTAGAGTCAAAATCTCAACCTGAATCACTGTCTTGAAATAGAGATGTGTCAGGGAAGGAATTTCTAGAACCCAAGACTATAAATACTATATAAAAGTATAAAAGATAAATATCACATGTATAATCATCCTTATAGCCTATAGGTCATAGGCCTCCATATCGTAGAGTTTTCCTCGCCCATACCCACCAAGTTCCCAATCCAGGCATGGACCACCTTGGGTTGATAGTGGTAACATGCCAACCCCTAGACCCCATATATCTATCACATTGGCCCCTCTGACATTTCCACCACCATTATTACCACCCAAGTCATCCCCATACCTTTATCTCATTAACATTCAACTGTCTCAAGATCACCTATATGATATGCCTGGAAATCATTGGATAGATGTCCCCAACCATCTCTAGAGAAACACCACATCCCAATCTTCTAATTTGAGACTTCTTGAGATCCCTACACCATTTCCCCCGAGTCATTGGATCACCTCTTAAAGAATTTGACACAATTGGTTCCTGGGGACTGCCATCAACTACCTACTATTGAGGCATCATCTACTCGGTTACCAAGGATAGATCACACTACTAGTGTATTATATTATAGAAACCATTTTTCCAATAAGGCTTGCTCGAAAACTAAATCAAAGGTGGAAATTATAAGAGATATCATTGAAATTGTGATGTCTCTACACAACCACTTCACAAAAGTATAATCCCTAAAGACCAAGTCTCATACCATAAACATGGAGAAAAATTAGTGATTAGAAAGCCTCATTGAATACATAACCACGGTTATACTACCCTAATGTATATGTAGATTCTTCGATATTCACCCCAATCATAATTTGGGCGGATAGAACTTCCCTCTAATGTGATGCTCGAAGACTGATCTAGATTGATGTTTTCTCATCATGTGACATAGTAACCATGATACATCATCGCCTTGAAGTGTTTTGATGCTTACTCATGGTAAGGACTGTAATAGGATTAGCATGTGTCCTTATATATAGAAAAATATATGAGACATCCTCTATCCATTAATCATCCACATAAGGGACTGGGTCACCCCAAATCATAGGCAGTTGCTGCCTCTGAAAATCTTGTAATGTTTTCATCATATTTTCATCCAAATATGGTAGTGATGATATTTTCTACTACACAACAATTAGTTGTATAGCTGGTAAACCACCTATAGGTTCTATCTCTTGTACAAAACCATCAAATCCAGTCATCATCACTAGGAAATTTATCCGCAAGATCAAGTGGTGGAATATTGGATCTATGCCTTTGTAGAGGGACCCTAAAATAAAAAAAAAGATGTACCATAATCAACAGGATATATCTAGGAAGTGAACAAAAGAATCAAAATGAAAAAACTAGTCCCATATGATTGATCTACCCATGTTTTCCCTGAAATTAATGTTCTATTGTATAGAGTTGAAATGTAGATGTTTAGAGTCCTGGTGTAGGGATATTTCGGCCGTTGCCCCAACACTAGTGTCCCTAGTGTAAAATCCAATCTTGAAATTCATAACTCTATTTAGCCAAACAAATCTCATAGACACAGGTATTAACATAGAATCAAGCTCCTCTAATACCACTCTTTCACATCTTAGTCCTATGGGGTCTAACACATGACTACCAAAAGCGTACCACTAATAGGCCAAGGGAATGTGACATTTTCTTGGGAGGCATACCAAACAAATGGGTGTAACTATGCAAAATTACATGTACACATTCACACATCTCCAATCCCAAAAAAATGTGAAAATATAGAAGTAGTTAAACAATGGATTCACATAGCTATGATCCCAGAAATGAATTGGAAAATTAATTAAATAAAACAAATAATGATCCATAAAAAATCCCAAACAAAATTTCTAAAGGTTCCAACATGATTCATGGGAGAGGACTATGTCATATGTATGATCCCGGTAAAAACATCCGTCAGTCACACTCAAATTATGCTCCACCCGCTCCTTATACTATGTGGACATAGTAAAAAGGGTCATCATCTATACAAGACACCACATGTGTGGGGAAATCAAGGGTAGGGTTGCATAAAACAATAATCAGTACTATACCCAAAAATCAACAAACATGAATTACCATGTTTTTTGAGATCAATAAACGATATTACAATCAATATATAAGAGAAAGAAAAACATGACATACTAAATAAGAACACCATGGAACCAGGTTTCCATAACCAACTAACAGCCATATGATTCTGATCGAAGTAACTCTCATTCTGGGAGAACACACTCACTGAAACATGCTACCATCAGAAACACTTAAAGAATTGGGCTTAGTAATTAGGACACATCAAAGGAACTTCAATGGTCTATAGTGACCATGATACATAAATATGGGGTATTTCCCAGAACCGATAGGGGACAACATTAACCATGTCTAGATCAACCTGCTAAGTAGGGGATCATATATCACTGATTAATCAAACCCTACATATACAAACTTCTAGATGGAGGAACAATACCCTTCATTGGTAGTTCATGCTGATTCTACATAATCCACTAAGTTATGAAAAATTCTCACACTTCAGTATCATGGAAGGAAACCACAACCCTATCTGATTCTAGATCTCTAGAGGGGATCCAAATTTAGTGATGTTGATGCAATTTCACACTTTAACCTTATGGTAAAGGAACAATGGAACACACTCAACCTATATTGGTCGAAAAAAATAAAATGAAGAGCCTAAATCACTCTTGTTGGGAGTACACAACATCACCCAATGGGTACATGGAGGGTCCTCCAATGGCATGTAGTACCCTTGTGGAAGACCCTCAAATGAACGGTAGTGTCTATATACATGGTATGAAGAATGAGTACGCAACATGTAGAGAGGCATGGTTTACTATCCATGTCACGATGATGTATACTTGCACCAATTACCTATTTGGGTACATATCTGTGTATTTCATATAATGTTTTTTTGGGAGTACACAACATGTATGTATGTATGTGGGAGTATATGATGGGTCTGCGACCTTGTCTTAGAACCTATGTTAGTATAATCTCAAGAAAACATTCTGATTCAATTGGGTAGGGTCACATTCCATTCAATAAGGATCTCATGTCATGTGATCATTACTATTGGTAATACCGAAAAAATATAGTTGGGGGCACACTACCAGTAGATCTAGTTTATAGGCCTTATTCTATGACATTTTACAGAAACAAATATTTGTTCTCCAGTTATCATATACATTTCTCTTTCCATCATTTTGGTCGTTCCATAATATGAAACACAAAGGGAATCCTATTGAGAGTATCCCTATCTACAATCATTATGATCTTGCATTATATCTATTCAAAGAATGAATCTAATCACCATTTATCATTTTTAGATAAATAAAACTGTAGAATTCAAACATGAGGATCCATCATCATCTGATTAACTACTGCTACCACCACCGCACCCACACCACATCATGTTAGTCCCAAATCTAATAAACTCGATCACTGTTCCATGGACCAAGTGTGCAATGATAAATCAATTGGGAATCCTGAAACCCAAAGCCAAATGAAGAACAACCGAGTTGAATCATAGAATTTGAGTATAAAATCAAATAAAAATGAGTGGATCAATCCATGAATGATAACTTTGCTGAACTCTATTCATTCCCATAAATAATCAGTGAAGGGATTCATGAAATTCTTCCAAATCATCTTATAATATACTCATCAAAAAATTAAACATGATCAATAGATCAATACATTGGTCAATATATCTATGTCAAACATAGAAATAAAAAAATGGATGAATACACAAAAAAAAACTCTTACATGGATTTTGGATCAATCATTGATGATGAAATATTGTGTTGACATTGTTGACAACTTCTCAAACTCTGCTGGAATAATGATCAATGATGAGATTTGGATCTACTATCATTTTCCAAGAATTACATCTTATATAGGCATATATGTCCCCATGGATTATTCACCAACACTGAGATACTATCCATATCCATATATTTGAAGAATATTTTGGTCATTGAGCAGAAAAAAATAAAATAAATTTTCAAGGTAATTATTTTTTTCTTTTCTCATCCATGATAATTTTTTCACAATCAACCCATGCCATATGATGTTATGTTTCACTAAGACTAGAACGTCTATATTTGGATACAATCATGCCCACATATTATTGATCTGGTGACCTGTTTTAGTGTTATCCCAAATTTTCAGAAAAAAACTGTGTGTGGATGTTATTAAGTAAATTTAATATATTGAAAATAACGATTTGGAACACATGTCGTTTTAATCGTCTGATTCCTTAGAACCTGGTCTAAAAAACAATCAATATAATATTAAAAAATAATACCCAAAAATGTGAGAAATTACAGTAATGACCTTAATTGTTCACATAGTTTTATACACTATATTAGTCCATATAAATGTATGGTATTTAACATTAAATAATATATTAACTTTCAACAATATTCAGATATTTTATTATGATTATGAAAACAGAATTATACACTAACATTCTAATAATAAGTTAAATGAAAGTAACACTTCTGCATACGTAAAACATTCCATCTCCACATAAAGATAAACTTCATTTTTCACAAACATAATTTATGGATGGGTATTATGATGGGTTTAATATATATATATACATGTTTCTATTAAAGACATAATAATAATTATGGAATTATAAAATCACATCTATATACTTACCATCCATTCTTTTGGGATAAAATAATATTGTTTTTACATATGTGTGGACAACCACTTCCACATAGTGATGTGATTCATTTTTCTTTTATATTTTACATGGATGGTAATGAGGATGTCCTTCATGAATATTAATGATCTATATAATATAATAATTATACTATAAATTTGAATTAATATTAAATTATATTTTTTAATATCCATCCAAAAATGAAAATGATTTTCATTCGTATATACAACCAACCATCATAGTTAATAGTGTAATGTATTTTATATCTATAACATTAATGGATAAAATTTTTTAATATGTATATGATATTTCTAACATTTATGACATTGTAGAGTATTTTTATTCCTGGTAAATTGAAAATAACTAAAATTACCACATGGTAACATGCAAAAAAGAAAATTTTTTATCACCCGAAAAGTAATTTTAACAATGAATTTTTAATAACTAGGTAATAAAAGGAAATATGTAAATAATATATGTATTGATATATACATATATATGTAATTTTCATTTAAATGTATATAATAAACCCATATTAATTATAAGGTATATTTAAACATATATGACTAATGACTCATGAGAGTTAAATGTTTTATTTCACATTCTCCCAAATACACAAGAATGTTTATGTATAAATCTCTAGTGGGGAATATTCATCTTCTATATACATGTTTTCTCAATATATTTTAAACAATGTTTTTAACATTAAACTGTTATTTTCTAAATTCATTTTTACACATGATTTAATTTTTCAAAAATATTTTTAACAATGTATTCCTATAATGTTCCAAACGATGTATTTTAAGACTTTTAAATTAAAAATAATATATGGAATGGTTTTTAAATTTTACAGATTCAATAAAATTTTTCAACATTATGAATATTTTATCAATCAATTCTTCCTTTAAATTTTCTCATTGTTATTTTTAGTAAAATTTTCACACTTCATAATTCAATGTATTTTTTATAAAAAGATGTGTATTTAATGTGAACAGTTATTTTCAACAAAACTATTCCATTAAAAATTCCAAAATAATTTGATATATAAGATTAAAAACATTGATGTTAATTAAGTATTAAAGGGGATATTATACCATGATACCATATTTATTCTCTCTCTATATGATTTATGATTATAATGAATTGATGAATTGTCTATACATTGCATTTCTTTTTTATGTGTTATGAAATAGTTAAATTATTAAAAAACTCATTTCATTTAAATGAGGTTTAAAATGATGTGATGATTATGAAACCTATTTATTTTCATGGGTTTTGATTTGATGAATGATTTAAGATCTTTTTCTTTATATTTATATACACATATATAATATTTTTGTTATGTTATGAGTCAGACCAACATATCCATCCATTGAATTAGGATAAGATTGACATCTCATGTTATAAATACGACTTGAATTTTTAGTTAACCATGTTTAAGAATGTTATTTCTATTATGATAGAATTATTAGTGAAAAGGTATTACTATAATGATTTTAAAAGCAAACCCATTCCCCTATGATTTCATTGGAAATGTTGCTTGACTAATATGAAAATGATTATCATTACTTATGTGTATTACACAATTTTATGTAATAGGAATATGTTATGATTTCTTTTTTCATGTACTATGATTCCATTATTATTCATTTCTATTGAACTACCATGATTTTTTCCCATGACATAGTATTACGATCTTTGATAAGCGTGATATTGTTTCCAAACATTAATAACATGTTCTTAAACCCTTCTTCTCATATCCTAATTATATGATTATTGGTATATCCCATCATTACCTGCAATGAGAATCTGACCTCACCCTTTTCTTATGTTTTCTTTCCTCGGGTTATGAATAATTGTATTTTTTATGATATATCAATAATGTTGTTAATTTTTAAAATAATAATGTGGAGATGATGTAGATCATTTATAAACAATTTGTTTGTGTCTCAATGATTACAACTATATTAAAAATAAATGGTTCTTCCAAAGCTCAAAATTTTATGAAATGAATATTCATCTATTGTGATTTCACATATAAGTATGAAATGTATAGGTATTATGAACAAGCTGGGATTCCATATATCCTAACACCAGGCCCAATTTAAGGAATATGATAAAGGGATTTATTGATCCACATGACAATGTAAAAAGTGCATGGGTATCAACAACACACACTCAGAAGAATTTCACCATTTTTATAAAGACCAAAAAATGAACAAGAATAAAAACCACATAACTGATAATCATAACCAAATGGTATTAAAAATTCAAATTTAATTTAATAAAACATTAATTATAAAACCCCAAAAAATAACAAAATGGAATGTGAACAAAAAACCATCCGAAAATCTTCTATGTAACAACTTTGAAAGATCCCTCAAGACCCCACAATCATCACTTAAAAGAAGTGTAACACAAGAAACAAGAACCACCATCACCTCAAAAAATATATTTCCACTACCAAGATCGCACATAAAAAATTATACATATACCCAAGGTGTGAGTATTGTGCATGGAAAATCCCAATAGCGTCCCAGCAAAAATAATGATTACATTCTATAACTTTATAAGAAAAATAAACAAGAAAATTTCTTTAAGAATATTTAAATGATAATTAACATAAAATTTTAATGAAAATTTAATGAAGAAACACTTTTAATGGAATAATCTTTTCACAAAATATGATGTATTAAACTAAAAACTACCCATAATTTCTAACATATTATAATGTCTAGCACCACATCACCAGATCATCATGTCATAAGAAATAACCATTTGAAAATTATATAGGAAACTAGCACGTGTGGGACCCAATAAACCTCATTCCCCGGTGATGAGAATCCTCAAACTCGACTACCAACAACATTATCAAGCACAATCTGGTAGAGGGTATCATCTCCATGATTATAGTGGTATACACATCGTAATCCAAAACAAACAATGCTCCCATAGACGAGGAACTATATGGGATCATATCCCAAATTTAAAGTGGTCTATAATACTATCACATTTTTATATAATGTTGTTGCTATAATAATGCAAGTTGAATCTATGCCATTCCACTACTGAGTCAACTAGAGTACTAGTTCTAGATCACCTAACTAGAAAATTGAGATTCCACATATGCTAAAAGTTTCATAAAATATCACACAAATAATCACCTTTACAAACACATGAAAGGAATCAAAATCACAGAAGGAAATCACCACTTTCAAACTTTTTGTCGATTAAATAATCAAAATGCCTAGGAATCCACCATTTCCAATATACAAAACAAGTACCATTTATAACCATTAGAAAACACATTTATAAATACATTTCACACCACTTTAACAATATATAAAAACATTTGAATATTAAAAAATATGGAAACATGTGGAATCAAACCATATTAAAGGTAAAACCCATTTCAAATTAAAACTCTCCTAGAATCCATTTTATAAAATACTGCACATCACATTAAAAATAAAATGCAACATTTAATGTCCACAAATAAGTGGACCACAAGAAGAATACAATCTTATGAAAATTACACATCCAACACATTCTCAGCATAAAATATTTTTTAAAATACATTTATCTCATTTCCAAAAATTCATGTAATATTTTCAACAAAGTCCACATAGAAGAACACATGAATCATAACCACATTACATAGAATAACCATTACAAACCTTTTTCTTCTCAAAACTACTCCAAAATGCATATTTCCCCAGAATAAAAATTCACAAAACTCATCTAAACAATCAAAAAATAATGAAAAACACATATAATAATTTAATAATATGGAATCACCAACCTCACACATTGAAACAATTGAAATATTATATGAAACCACAATCAATCTACCATAAGGTATTGTGAAATCTTGATAAAAATCATCCGGATTTTTACTAAAAACACGTGATTGATACATAATTGAGTTGAACAACCCATAGGGAAAAAATAATTTGGGAAGAATTACCCTTGAAGGGAGAATAAACTGAGGTATATGAGACTTATTTGATGAATTCATAAAGAATCAAGAACCAAATCCACACACATTTGATGTTCCAAGGTTGAAAGGATGAGAGGCTGAGTTGACATGGGAAATGAATCATGATTGGAGATGAAATATGGTGACATATTGTTAAATTAAAGTTGGATAATGGGTAATATTATTATTTTTAATGGATTTACAGGTCTCAAAGATTGGCCACACAGTTTTTCAAATTGAATGGAAATCGTAAATCCATAACTATCTATGAGGAAAAACCCAAATGATTATCCCACGTCGGTATCCATGTCGTGCGATAACTATTTGGTCTCCACTACCCATAATGGAAATTGGTTTCACCATTTTTTTAGTTAGAGAACACAGTTTCCCCAAATCTGGCACTAACTATATACCACCTAATGTCAATCCAAAACTCTCTGTTCGCCACAAAAAATTGTAAGGAAACACATTTTTATATATAAAACCAAAAATAAACAATTTAATACCTCAAAACAAAATCATATATGTGAAAATTATCATAACCATGAAATCATTCTTCCCATAGATTGTCAAATCAAATTTAGATCAGGGAAAGAAACATATATAAAACATTCTTATCACACATCAATTCCAACTTCTAATGCTCATCACTATAATGCTTCTAAAGAACTAAAACTTAAACACTGAGTAGAGACCCACCCCTAATATCCTAGATCAGATGTTTGATACTACGTATACTAGCATGATAAAACGGAATAAAATCATAAAGAACTAATAGTTTAGTAGTCTTCATAAACTGGATACATACATGAGTCCTCTATTTATATTGAATAAAATAATTTTTTTAAAAAAATATTTCTTCTATGTAGATATCTTCATGAATAATATTATTACATATATTATATTCATGAATACCAATAATAGTTTGTATCATGTATTCTTACTGAAAGAAATATATTAATAATGAAACCAAATGAACTATAGGGGTAACATATAAGGAAATCAATAAAGATTTAATATGAATAAATTGACATGTAATGGTATATAACTGAACACACATTCCAAGTAATAAATTTCCAAAAAAGAATTGAATTATAAAGAATTCAAGGTAATTGAATACACATTCCAGTAAATTAACATGATAAGGAAAAATAAATATCACAAGGTAGGAAAATGAAACACATTCCACTTATTCAATGATAAAAAAATTAAATGTATCCATATACATGTTGATATAAAATCTCATTGATGAATAATAGCCGAAATAAAATGAGGGGTGTTCTTCATTAATGGGAAATGTTTTTTCTAAGAACATGAAATGGTTACCGTCAAGAGATAGTTTACCAATTCTTATTTGTGAAACTAATTAATCCCATGAGACTACATATCCATGGAGGGGCACTTATTAACTAATCAATAACCTATAGGGATTTCCTTAAATGGATTCTAACTCATTTATTTCATGTATGAATCATTCCTTGTATATTTGATAATAAATATCATTTCAATTATCCATATTAGACAGTGTATATGTATTTATCAATATTTCCCCAAATAATCATATAACATTAAATGTAAACACCATATCAAAAATGGTATATCATTTAGGAAATAGTCATAAGTGTGAAAACATATATCTATTTATAGGGGAAATTCAATATCAAATGTTTATAAAAGGATTACAATTTCAATAGGAATAAAAGGAATCATATAAGATAATTTCAATACATTCTTTATAAAAATAAATCATATCCACCAATACGGTGAATTATGATAGTATAAATACATAAAATTCTAAGAAGATTAAAATAAATAGTTTCTTGTTATTAATGAATTGAAATAAATTAAATATAACTACTAAATAAATCAACAAAATATATAATATTATTTTAAATAAAATTTAAATTATTTTTATTTAGAAATCAGTTTTGAAGATATTTTCATTAAAAATTATCCATTCAAACCTGAAAATTAATCATCAAATAAAATAATTCATGTAAATTTATATAAATAGTACGATGTAAAAAAGAACATTCCATTTTCATTGTTAATGGTTATAAAAGTTATTTATTGAGAATAATAAATGAAATATTCCATTAAAAAATTTGTAAATAACTGGTCAAAATGTCTTTACCAAACCATTTAAAAAAAATGGGAACATATTACTAAAATCATGTTTTATATGAAATTTTTTTCGGTGACTAAATAGAGAAATAATGTTGGGTTTTCTTGTAAAACATTTCCAAATTTATTTTGAGAAGCAAAGACTTGAAAAATGGTACTTATAATTGAATATGTTCAAATATAACCATAGGATAGAATATTTATGGTTTTATAAAACAATGGTCATATAATTTCCTTGAATGGAAATTCTATTGAAATATCATTAATGTTATTTTTTTGGAAAGAAATTTTTTGACCATCCCATGTGTCTCCAAACACATTGAACCATTTTAAATAATAATCACCATAAAGGAATAATATTAAATGATTGTTTTCAATAGCATGAATTTTAGAGGTATAATTATATAAATATAAAAATGGTTCATTTTATAGAACACTAAAAAGGTTTATGAGTGGAACGTGGAATTTATCTCATATAAATAAAAATGAGAAATAAAAATCTCGTACCATGAGATTCCATTCAGGTGTTTATCCTTTAACATCTAGTATAATTAATTTTGTTAAATTTTATAATTTCATGAGAACATCATTCATGTTTGTCATATATTTTTATTCACATATTACGATGTTTTTTACAAGCAGTTTAACAATTATGTTTACGTCGGGTGTATTGACAAAATATAGATTACTTACCAAGAACAACTTTGGTAGGTCAGCTATAGTGAAACAGGTCATTATATAACATATCCAAAATAATTATCATGACATTTTTATCATATTTATACAGAAATAATACTTTTAAAAAAATAAATACATATTTTATTAAAAATGAATCGATGTCACAGTCATGGGGAGGGTAGGTCATATAGATTCATGAGAAACATTCTCATTATTCAGTGATTGTTATATAAAGAAGTAAAAAATAATTATATCTCTCCATAATTATAATTATATCATAAATAAAAAATTATTAAATCTTACATACTTATATATAAAATAATTATAATGAAAAATGAATCACATCGTATCGAGGAGGTAGTAGTCCAAACGTCCACAAATAATGTTATCACTTTTTATGTGTGTGAATGGGTAATAATGAAAATTATATATATTATAATTCTATAAATATAATTATTTCAAAAATATTATATATAATTTTTTAATATCAAACAGTGTTAAATAAAACCATCCATTATAAATTCCATGGATTCTATTAACAAATCACATCGCTTTGAGGGGTAGTAATTAACCCATCCACAAACATTGTTATTGTGTTATAATAGAATGGAAGGTATTAAATATATTTTTTATAAATAAATTACTAAATTTAAATACATAAAAAATATAATTTATAAAATAAATAAACATTGAGTTTATCATAATGTCCAATGATGTATTATAGTAAATGAAAAAGGATCATTCCTTTTTTCACGAGACATTAAATCACCATACAGAAAAACAATATTCTCATTACCCATTAGATGGAAGAGTGTAATAGAATTGATAAACCCTTTATAAAAAACATATAGTATATTTATGATATTGGTTTTATTATATAACCATGGAATAATGAGATTTTAGGGGGTGGAAATGGTAATGATATAAGAGAGATTAAGAGAAGATGTTACATTATAATTGAGTAACTACTTTTGGATTGTTACAAAAAGGATCTCTTGAATTGTTTTATACTAAAAATTTAGGCTTAATAGTTCAAGAGATGGGCTTTGGGAATAAATGTGGGAAAATTATGTCAGAACATAATTTTTTTTAGTGTTCTGGGGAATGGGGAGAGCTAGTGGCCTTTTATAAGTGAGAAAAAGGACTCAAAAGGTATATTTAAAAATATGTTTTTTGTAACCATGATTTTAATTTAATTAAGAAAAAAACAATAAAACCAGAACATTTTAAGGTTAATGGTCGATTTATTTATATATAATGTGTTTTAAATAAGTTTCTAGGTCAAATTCACCCTAAAATTCATCGTTTTGTCATTTATTATGCTGAATTTTTCCAAAATATTTGTAATTAATTTTAATTACATTCACAAATCCTTTTGGTAGAAAACAGATACATTCTTATTAGAAATTATAAATTTTTATAATTCAGTATATGGAATCCAATTTTACACATTCCAATCATGGATCGGGTATAAATTTATTTAAAATTCTTCCAGCATGAGGGATAAAAAGGTGTGATTTTGAAGTAAAAATACATGAATTTTTTCTGTGTTTTTATTATCCATATAAAATTCAAATTAATTAAAATGACATAAATTTTATTAATTTATCAATATATTATTTAATTAAACTTTTAATCCAATTAATATTATTATTTATGCTAGTTAATAAATTAGGTGAAAATCCAATTTGAACTAAAATTCAGTATTTTTAACGATTCATTGAAAATTGAAGTGTTCCAAACAAAATCAAAAAATAACCCGAACCTAATTCAAATATTTATAATTCAAAGAAAAAGATTATTTATAAATATTAAAAACCTATTTTTTCATAATTTGTGAAGTCTTGGACCTAACATCCACTAAACCTGTTCCTCAAGCCTAGTTGGCCATAGGTCCCCTGGTGCGTCACCCAATATTCGATGGGCATTCGATTAGTAGTTGGGGTATGATGGTAAAATAGTTAGGAGACTATATCCCCATGTTAGAGTACAAAATGTTTGTAGTAGTAATATATATTAGAAAAACCATCGTAAAAGTCACATCAAAAGGACTCATACCCATTTTAAAAATTACAGGACTAAGAGGTCAAAACTCCCATTGGGTGTCATGGGTTTATAAAAATACATGTGAGACTATAGGAAATTTAATTTATACTCATGCCACGAGATATAAACACATTTCATTCATTTATTTAAATGGGCATAAAATAGGCAATTTGGGGAAAACCATGGTAAAAGTCACATCAAAAGGACTCATACCCATTTTAAAAATTACAGGACTAAGAGGTAAAAACTCCCATTGGGTGTCATGGGTTTATCAAAATACATGTGAGACTATAGGCAATTTAATTTATACTCATGCCACGAGATATAAACACATTTCAGTCATTTATTTAAATGGGCATAAAATAGGCAATTTGGTTAGCACACACATTTGGTGTCCTTATACAGTATATGGCTTATCTAAAACCCTAAATATGTTTCAATTAACCTATGTTGATGCACTGAGATAAATTCGACATGAGGTAATATACACATGAAGGAAATATAAAAATGGTCTCTCATGAAATGACAAAATAAATATCAAACAACCAATATAAAAATTAAAAACTACCTAACCACCTACCCAAGGGACATAGATAAAGCCTCAGATGATATTGACATCGTATTTGAAGAAATTTGGAAGATATTTGATTTACATTCCAATACCCCAAAAATAGGGCATATGATCCTACATCATAATAGTGCAATAGATAGTGAAATTTATAGAGGATGGAGGAGTACGTGATGTTATCCTTACCATAGTCTATTTTATTCTTCCTTCGATTTGAAGATTGTTCACCGAACAGAGTAGTTATAATGGATTAGATAATTATTTAGAATGGGGAACATGGAAGAGGATGAAGGAAGGTTTTGTCTTCTCTAGGTATGAGGAAAACTAAAATAGAATATATGTTAAAGAGGGTTAAACAATATTTTTCCCCATAAAACACTACAAAAGGATTATGTGCACTATATATAGACCATATGAAAAACATGCATGAACACTCTATCCCCTATATCTAATAGGATTCTTGATCATGAGCTTGGCCCATATAGTTGGAGACAAACCATGCAGAATTTCTGGTGCCCATGTGTGTAGGCGCATAGTTTACCGAAACATTATGTCTTAGGTCACTAGGTTTCTAGTTAAAATTTCACAAAGCCGGAAACCCCTTCCATTGTCCTCTAGGATCCAAACCCACATTGAATTCCCCTAGGTCCTTCCATTGTTCGTAACACACTGTTACAATAATTAAAGTGACTATTCATTAAAATAACTATTGATTTGTACCTTAGTCAAACCTCAAGTCATTAAATCCTCTACTTCGTATATGATCTCATCCTTGATTTGTCTTGATATGTGGAGTGAGGTACTGTTATCTAATTGTTTTAGACACTTATATCGTATTTCATGTTCTAACTCCTTGATATCCTTATGTAATCTGTTGTGATGCCATAGCACCTCTACATGAGGAACAGACCTATCCCGGAGTGTCTTCACCCACCAATCAACAATTTGTACCAATTACCCCTCGAATGAAGAATCAAAATGCATGTTAATCTCATTATGATAAAAGAGTTAATATGGCTCTGGATAAATATTATGAAGCTGAGATAGAGGAAATGTATATTCCATTGATTTTTATCTCTGAGAATGTGTTAGTTGGTACTCCACAAGTTTGATCTTCATCACAACTTCGAAGCCACAAACAAATCGTGATGATTTCGTAACTTAAATCTGAATATGTCTATTCCCCAACCAGGGTGAGACATTCCAGAAAATAAGGTATCTAATCTAAAAATCATGAGGTCACAAATTTTTATTGTAATAAGACTACTACCTAGACTGAAATATCAATATACACCTTATAATCAGAAAAACCATCTCGAAAGTGTCGGACACAATACGAGGAATAAGAAAATTATTTCCCCATCCTCTAGACAATATAGTATCAAGATAAAATAACTGCCATAGAATGATTTATAGGGATCCATCTCAATGGTATCCAGGAATTTATTGTTTTAAGAAAACTAAAATACGGGACTATTTTTCTCCCAAGAATTCCCAAATCAGAGAATGCATGCATGAAGCATATCTTCCAACACCTAAATTGTAAACTCTGTTTTTTTCGGTCTTTGGTTGATAAATAGTTTTCAAAAGTACTTGTGTACTAAAATCATTATGCATCCCAGTTGACGCTCCTTTCTGTCATAGAGTCTAAATGAATGAAAAGGGAAAACGCCTTGAACCCAAAGTGATTCATTCTTTGACGAAACATCGAAAAAATAGGAAGGGATGAACAAGGAGAACATTGAACTTGGGTCACACATGTTCCCTTATTGTTGCACAAGTACACTTGCGCACCACATAATGGTCATGCAAGTGACTTGCGCATCCTCTTTGAAAACCGCTCGGGGTCTTCTCAGCCTATAAATAGACCATGTGGGCCCCCCATTTGAGAGAGGGAATTTTTCTAGAATTCATATATAGAGCTATGAATGACCAAGTCTCTTCTTCAGGTCTTCCGAACACTTGTAAGGTAATTATTTATCTAGAATGGAAGGTCTAGAAAAGAGGAGTAAGGTCTAAGTGTTAGAATTAACTAAAACATGTACGCCTAAGGTGTTTTACCCTTAATGGAAATGAACAGACTTGTGTGCCGCCATGCTCCTTCCCCAGAACCTGCGCACCCTCTTCTGGAGAGCCTCTAGGGAAAATATCAAGTGTTTGAGCCAAGTCTCGCCCAAATTTTAGCCTAACGACTGAAAAACGTGCATGTACCCATGTGCCGTGCAAGTTGCGCGCCCACACAGTACTTGCGCACCTGCCAGGACTTGCGCGCCCCTCCCTTTTTGGGTGCCTTTCTTTCCCATTTCACCCCTATTATACCATTCCACCTCTCTTATTCAAGATTCAGTCTTCAAAACATTCATAAAAGCCATTTATGGCATATTTTATTATTTTACTTCCTTATCTGAAAGGAATTATTTGGAATATCTCTAAAAACCTAGTGATTTACACATCTTTATGTCACAAAAGGTTGAGATTTCATTAATTCAACCTCATCCATTAAGATGAGAGATTCTCTTAACCTAGGCCTCCTTTTCAAGAGTACGCCCCAGTCATAATTCCTTTTACCTAGGCCTCCTTTTCAGTAATAAGCCCCTGTCATAATCCTCAAATCTGGGAATCCCCTTTAGGAGTAAGCCCCAACTCCTCTAACCTGGGCCCCCTTTTCAGGACTAATCCCCAGTCATAATTCCTTTGGCCTGGGCCTCCTTTTTAGGAATAATCCCCATTCATAATTCTCAAATCTAGTCATCCTCCTTAGGAGTAAGCCTCAAGCCCTCTAACATGGGCCTCCTTTTCAGGAGTAATCCCCTGTCATAATTCCTTTAACCTGGGCCTCTTTCTTAGGTTTAAACCCCAGTCTCAAGGGTCCCCTAATATGGGCATCCTCTTCAAGAGTAATACCCAATCATAATCCTCTTAACATGGGCATCCTTTTTAGGAGTAAGCCCCAAGTCCCCTAATCTGGGCATCCTCATTAGGAGTAACCCCCAAGTTAGAGTATCCAAATCTCCATAAAGTACATATACCTTTATGGACACTGTTTTTGGATTTCGTCCCAGATGTAAATCCTAATCTTCATCTATTTGGGCAGTCATACATACTTAAGCCCCACATCATTTCTTATGATTGCATCTTTTATGGCACAATTGTCTAGTTTTACCAATAACTCTTGTTTCTCACATCGAGCATGACTCACGTGAGCATCGGATGTAAAAGTAATTATAAAATATTTCTTTGATCCATCAATCATAAACATCATATTCCCTTACTAGAACTACATGGGTTTTGATTCCTTTTCTTAAACAACGGATACGTAGGTAGCCCATCTGTGGGTACGATCCCAACTCTAAAATAATCAATGTCCTTCTGAATGAAAATAAACATCAAGTGCCCCACTGAGTGGCTATAAAACTAGTATGGTCATCATAATGACCAAGATACTTTTATGTATCAACAGATACCATAGACTAAGAATCTCTAACAAATATAGATGATTCTCTATCAACGAAGAACCTCGAATACATATAAATGATTCACTAAATTTCCTACATATCAATCATTGATTGTCAGATCTAAAGGAAAACTCATTTGATACATGGTAATGCAATAAGGATTCACAAACATAACTTGAATCTATAAAGAGAGTCCCAGAGTAGACAATAATTCCCCTAAAAATGGTGTGATGAGTCCGACCTCCCATCCTCTTGACCAATGCAAATTCCTAAGCCTCATCAGTCCACAACTAATGAGCGCCATCCTTTGGAAAGTAGGTTCAAATGGATATGGAATCATTAGATATTTCCAGTTCTATGAACAAACCCATTAGAAACCTCTTGGAATGATTGAATCTCAAATCAATGATATCATCCCCAATTCCGGAGGGAAACAAAAAATGGTGAAACCGACGTGAATCCTTAACCATGTTCAAATGATGTTTTTCTTATTTGTTAGGCCCCTATTTAAAACTCAATGAGAGGTCCAACAATAACAATCATTGAAATATGTGCTCATCCAAAAGATGTAGTGGATGAATTTATCTTTATTACATCTGTTCTATCAAACAGGAACTCTCTTCCAAGATCTTCTATGGATTCTCTTATGTTCACATCCATGAATACGTTTGCAGTGAAAACTTCTTCTGCAAATGCCATTGTTTCTACTCCTGTTGGATCATCATACGCTCTAAGGATGATATCAAATACTCAGCATCTTCAACGTTGGGTATCAAACACGCTGGTTAAGGAATACAAAAAAAACGGTACTATTCCAACTCTTGAGGCTGCCCGACAAGCCCTCCAAGTAAACAATTCACCATGGTTGTCCGGGCAGCGACGACCAGTGATCAAGAAGAAATCGGTGCTAATCACCGTCTCCAACCGTTTTGGGTCGTTATCCCCAGAACTCAATCACCATTCACTCCCATATTCTGAGGAGGTTAATGAGAAGGTCCCTTAGGGCCTTAATTCAAGGAGACATGAGTCCTTCCCAAGGGCTCCCACTAACAATCACCACCAGGCTCATGTGGAAGTGCGCCCTAAATGTAATGAGGGTACCGAATCCATGCATTCAGCTCAGGTTCCTCAAATCCGAGCAGGCAAGAAAAATTTCTAGAGGTGAAATCCGGTTAAGAGTGAACAGGTTCTCATCTTTGCCATCTATGGAGAAGTCCACCAACCTATCATTGAGGCAAGAAATGAGCGGGCACACACACACAGTAGCCCGTTTTAATTCCGTTGTCCAGTAGACTCGTCTGGAAGCTTCACGCAGATCCCATCAGGCAATTTCGGCAGAATATTATAGGTAGGAACATACACCTGTTTATACATCTTCTTCTAGTCTGCAGGCTCGTTTGACTACAAATGATGGATCTCGTTAACCACGTTCGGCGAAGTGCAATCAGCAGGCACATACACATGCTAGTACTGATGAAGCCTACCAACAGTCTTGCTTGGTAGCATTCGGAGAAGTCAGTCGGAAAGCTCCAGCAACAAACAGGAGGTATAATCAACTCTCTACCCCTAAACTTGAGTACTGTCATGATTCACTGAGAAGAAAAGGAGGACATGAGCAGCCACATACACCTACTCCAAGCATGTAATGGACGTATATCCCCGTTCCGGCAACTGAAGTCACCAAGCATAGTCTATCAATGGTGAAAGAGAAGAATCAAATACCTTGTAATATTATGGATGCTTTCCAGGATATTATGACATCTTCAGCAACATCTCAGGGAAAGACACATAAATCTATCCTTACCATTGGAGTGACACATCAACAGTTCACTCAGGAACAGACACACACATCTGTTCCAGCCCAAGAGGGTTGTGGGACATACTCCCCCATATCATACGAACAACCAAGTCAGGCACATATACATGGTTTGAGAGGATATAATCAGCCTAACATAATCACTTCTCCTAAGCAGGCAGACACACAAGCTAAATTGAGTAAAAAGGCATCTAAGAAGAAGACCAACCCAGCACAGTCAAGAAATCAAGAGCCAATCTGTTACAAGGCCTTACACGATGCTAGAGTTTTTGAATCCCTCAGAGAGTTATCTGTTGGAATTCAAGATTGTACTCCCTCATTTCCCAATAGTTGGAACATTAATTCTAAAGGAAATAAAAAATACACTTCCTCATGAAGGCTTGCTTCGTGACAATTAGGTAGATCTCAAAGTTTCATCTTCAGATGAGAGCCACAGGAACCCTCTATGTGGTCAGAAGACCAAGGAGCAAGAGATCTCATCTTTTTCTGTATCCCACCATGGTGGTCCTCCCCATGATGATGAATTTCGCTGCGAAAGTCATCTTCGTAGTAGTGATGCACATTGCCCGGAAAATGCTTCAGTAGACAATGTAGTGCCGAGAAATCCCTCATATCGTGAGGCACTTGAAAATTTGAAACCAGTCATGTCTAAAGATTCATCGCTAGCAGGTGAAATACTTTCTCAATCAGAAGATATCCCAGGGTGTAGTTCATTCTCTGAACTACCCCTAAGTCATGCATCTTCTAACTTGATCAGTGGTTTCTCTACCAATATTGTTGAATCTGATGAAGCAACAAGGAAGAATGAACTCTGGTCAAATCAGGTAGAAGAATATTCATTGAATGATAAAGAGGAAATTCTGAACATGAGAAAACAACTGGTGAAAGGTGATGTGCCAGTCATGTTTTGGCCTCTGGATGACTCTCAGTATGACATTCCAGAGATGTGGATGGAAGATGGAATTCATGATATTCGTCTCAACATATGGAAAACTCTTTGTCAGTTGAAAAAGAAAGTATTATATTATGATGAATATGAAAATCATGTTATGATAATAGAAGGGTTACAATACCAAATTGATTTGGCATCTCTATCAGTCTCTCGATATCCGAATGCTGAAAAGAATCACAGAGCCCTTGAGCGTTCATGCCTTGGCGCACTAAGAAGATTGCGCCTGTTAATTGCCAATGCCCCATATCATATTCATGTTAGAGGATGGTTTGTTCATGGAGCACTGAATTTCACGGTGCTCTCCAGTAAGCAAACCCACCGAAAATGGTCTCATGCAATGTTATTGCCCATGGTCGGCCACAAATACCTGGCTTTTTTTGTAATCAAACGTATGCCAAAGAACATGCTTCTACTAGTTCCTCTAAAAATGAAGAATACAGAGAACATGTTGTGGAATTACTCCTACATCAAGAAAACGAGAATATTGAATAGGCCTCTCATATGGAGCAACCACGTCATCAAGTGACAGATGTTTCAGAAATCATCCAATGGTCTCTCGAGCCAGGTGATAAAAGTGGATGTCGATTGATGCATCCAGCTAATTTCCAGACCATGATCTACAAGATCAAGAGAGATTTTAAGAAAGTCTCAGACATAGCATGTCAAGAGCCACCCCAGCTCGCAAGACTGGTGACTCTTTTAATCCAACCCTCAGAATCAACAAATTAGATTCGAGGAGTTGAGCGAGAATCGCTGGAACAGCCCTAGTCCACCGAACTGGGAACTTTTTCAAATCATCAATCCCCTCCTTAGCGAAAGTAGGTCTTCTATAGATTGGGGAAGAAGCCACAGGAGGAACTAAGAGCCATATTATCAGGAGATTCCCTCCAAATTACGGTTCTTCAAGAAGTTCCTGAGGGATCGAATCAACAAAAGGCAACATCTTATCAAAGACATGGAAGAAGACAATATCACAGAATTGTTGATAGAAGGGATGTGATGTGTTATGCATCAATCAATTTCATCAATGTCATTGTTGCTGCTCCACGAGATGAGGCACACTCAGGGGATTCAGATGAAGAGATTCCTGCTCAAGAAGATGTATGCACAGACACAAATGAAGAAGGTGTGCATACACGAAATCAAAGTATTACTCAGAACCTAGGTAATCCTTAAAGTAACCCACTTCCCCCTCTCGGAAAGGGATAAAACAAGGGGAAGGGAACGAATCAAGTTACATATCCTTTCTCTGAAGAAGGCCAATCACTCTCATTAGAGCAAAGGTTTGAACAACAGGAGGAAGAGATGAAGGAATTGAGGAGGTTGAATGCAGAACTACTTCAGGGAAGTATTCATCCTAAATGTGTATGATTCAGTCAGCCAAAAAAAGTTTTTCCAGCTCCTGAGATGGATAAAGAACATCCTCCTCTTATAGTACACCCTCACAGGTCTAATCCTATGGGTCACGTGCAACAATAATTGGCAGTGCTGCCATCAGTTGTAGTACCAGGTGCCGAACCTGTCCAATCTCCAGTCATTGCACCTACCGAAGTCCAAGTTCAACCGGATGTTTCTCAAAAGATAATAACTACCATTGATTAATTAATAGCTCGATTAGTGTATATGGAAGGGAATCGTGCATAGGTTCATCCGGAAAATAGAGCTTACCCTAAATGGGTAGATTTAGTCTCTCCCCCATCATGTTTTGGGAACCCTATATTCCCTATTTTCAATGGATTAGGCGATCCTGAACAGAATTTGACACATTACATGTCTTGTTGCGATCATATTATGGGAACTCCGGAGCAGCAAGAAGAAGTGAAACTCAGATGCTTCGTGCAAACCTTACAAGGACCAGCCTTTGTTTGGTACACACACTTGCAATCACGGTCAATTACTGGATGGGAAGATCTTCGTCAATGATTTCTTCTTCCATTCAGCTCAACTTTTCCAAAGACAATGTTTTTCGATCTTACAAAATATAAGCAAAGGGAGAATGAAAGAGTCTGATTTCATTTCTCGCTAGAAGGGATTAATATATTCCCTGATCTTAGCACTTCCTCATGAGGAAATATTGCCAATATGTGTGGCAAATCTGTGTGACGAATTACGCCCGCCATTGTTCCCTGTGAAATACACAAGAGGGTTTCGATACCTTACTTCAATCACTCAACAGATTGATGATTCTCTTATACAGGCTAAGGATAAATCTCATGTAATTCCATCAGCTCCAGGAAGGAGAATGGGTAAAGCAAAGACTTTTACAGTAATGCTTAAACAAGCCCTTGTACCTACTTCTACCTCAAAACCCTCATCTTCCAGAAGGAATCCACCTCCTGAGCGCCAAAAACAAAGGCCGTTTTGTCAAGATAATCAATGAGATCAAAGACGAAAACAATTTGACAATTTGAAAAGCAATGTTTACACTTTCCGAAATGAAAAAGTTCCTTGTTATTTCATTTCAGCTCTGGAAAATAATTTGGTTCAATTTCCAATTCCCAATAGGCCAAACAAGTAAGGAGATGATGACCATCACAATTATTGCACATTTCAACAAATATTGGTGCATCCCATCCAATAGTGTTTTGTCTTCAAGGCCCTCATGAAAAATATGGTCATCTCGGGACAAGTCAAACTAAAAGGTTCTTTAGCTCAGATATCATGTTTTACTGCTACAGTTCCAAATGAGGATGGCGGGTGGCCTGAAGTGAAAAGAAAAAATGCACAAAAATGTGATGATTGGATGTTCAGAAAGACGATCAACTGAACACATGCTATTTTGCGAACACAATTGAAGAAACCAATTGTGCCTTCTGCCATGAATGAAGCAACAAAATCCTCTTTAGAGGTAAAATCCTAAAAAGGGCGGCACAATTCCAAGAAAGAGGAAGAATCAGAAGAAGATGAGTATGTGTCAAATCCTAAGCTGTCTTTGACTCTGGAAGATTTCATGCCATCTACTTCGAAGCCACGGGCACCATCCCACCAAATGGAACAACCTAAGTTGGCTAGACAAGTGGAGTCTTAATTGGATGAAGATTTAATCTTTGGTTCTATTAATATGATTCAATTAACAGATCTATATTCCAATCTCAGTTTCGATTTCGATGAGGCTGAAGTCCCTGTATCAAACAGAGGAATCAGAGGATGTTCCAGAGGCTCAAGATATAGGGGAAGACGTGGATCTTTCTGAATCCACTATTCCAAATCTACCCCTGCAAGAACTGAGTATGCAGTAGAAACTCGTGGCAGAGCCCTTCAGCGATCTCAACAAGAACAAGCAAGTTCTTCCACCAATAGCAAATTCAGTCCTAGCACAGTTATTCTAGAAGACCGGTTGAAGGTTCCATCTTCTTCCTCTCATCATGTAAATGGATCTAATCGGTCAAATATTCCTAAACCAAGAATATTTCCAACTCTTGTCCTGATAAAAGATGCATCAACTTCCAATGATTTTTCATCCAAGGCACCTGCTAAACTACATATTCCTGTTGGGAAACGCAGACCTCTGAATCAAAAGTATGATGTATTGAAACACCTGGACCAAGTACCAGCCAAGTTATCAATTGTGGATGCTTTGATTTTATGAAAGGATCTTCTGGAAGCACTTATTGAGGCTTTATCAAGTCCTCAGGAGTTTGAAACTGAAATTACTGCAGCTGAAGTCTATTATATAGAGAATAATCCGGCATAATGCCATGCTGTAATATCTTTTACTGATGAAGATGAATATGATGTTGTGCATGGACCTATTAGTCCTTTTTCTTATCTGGAAAGGTCAATGGCGTAGATGTCCAAACAGATTTCATTGATAATGGTTTAGCAGTCAACCTCATGCCCATTCGTACACTTCGTCGATTGGGCCTCACGGAATCTGATTTATCTGCTTCTACCATGATGTTACAAGGATATGATAAAAATGAACTAGAACCACTTTATGAAGTTACACTCAGAACTCAGTTTTGAGATCTCGTATCCAATTCATATTTCATGGTTGTTGATCAAGACTCAGCCTTGAACATCTTTCTTGGAGGAACCTGGCTATATCAACATGCGACTATCTCTTCATCATACCATCAATGTCTCATGTATTGTTTTGATGGTAAAGTTGGGACATTGTATGGTGATAATGCCCCATTCAAGGCATGTGAATCTCAATACATTGAGGAAGAATTCTATCACATGAAGGGAAAGGATAAATCCATAACAAGGGAGCTTACCAAAGTTAATGCCCCGTATGGTTTGGAAAAGATTCCAGTAAATACATTTGTGCATGTGAGTACATATTATGTGTTTCCTATCAGTAAAATTGACACGATAGAACCAAATCAAAATACTCTTATGGAAAGATCCATAATGTAAATTACTGCAATCGAGCCAGACAACATGGGAGAAATTGGTAACCCACCAAGCAGTGATCAAATCCAGAATGGTGACATCATCATTTCATCTGCTGAAATCCAAAATGTCTATACTTCTCCAATCAAGCCAGAAGAAGTTATAGCAACATCGGAGGTGAACAATGATATCGATTCTCAATCCATCATCTCCTCTTGGTTACCCAATTAAGACCCGTCATCATCAATTGGGTCAGAAAGGGAAGCTTCTTCTTCAAGATGTTCAAATTTTAATATCTCTTCTTATCATGGAAATTCTACTTTATCATCTACTATGCAAGTAGAAACGGAATAAATAATACATGTTGAAGAAGAAGAGGAAGATCTCAGAGATGCTCCTCCATTATTTGAAGAGGGTATCTCTACCAACGTGGATGTACTCAGAGAAATAAATCTGGGTACAAAAGAAGATCCAGACCCCACTTTAATCAGTGCAGCCATGACTCCGGAAGAACAATAGATGTATATTTCATTTTTAAAGAAAAATCGAGATAGATTTTCTTAGAATAATACAGAGATTCTCGGGCACGATCCTGATGTTGCTACTCATCATTTAGGTTTACTATAAGAGCATCGAGGCTTTAAGCAAGATGCGAGAAGAACACACCCAACTAATGATTCCAAAATTGAAGCTGAAGTGGATAAGCATATCAAAAATAACATCATCATAGAATTTCAGTATCCCAAGTGGTTGGCGAATATTGTCCCTGTGAAGAATAAGAACATAAAAATTAGGGTATTCATCAATTTTAGAGATCATAATCGGCATTTTCCTAAGGATGATTTCCCATTTCCGATTAGAGAACTTTTAATTGATGCAACAGCTGGCTATGAAGCACTTTCCTTCATGGATGGATATTCTGAATATAATCCAATTCGAATGGCTCCAGAAGATGAGGAATCCACATCTTTTAGATCCCCTCAGGGTTTGTTTTGCTACCAGGTAATGCCCTTTGTCTTAAATAATGCATGCACAACATATCAGTGTACCATGCATCAAATCTTCAAACCCATTTTAGGGAAGTTTGTTTAATGTTATGTGGATGGTTTGGTGGTTAAATCCAAACAACTTTCTAATCACTTGGCTGATTTAGATGTCATATTCCGCAAACTTCGGCAACATAATTTGAAGATGAACCCCTTAAAATGTGCTTTTTGGGTAACCTCAGAATATTTCTCGGCTTTTTTGTATGCCATCGTGGTATTGAAGTCAATCCTGAGAAGACAATGTAAATCCTTGGTATGTCACCTCCTCAAAATTTAAAATAATTACGAGGACTTCAAGGGCTCTTAGCCTATATTCGGCGTTTGATCGCCAATTTGTTAGGAAAAAGCTTACCCTTCACTAAATTGATGAAGAAGGGAGTCACATACCAGTGGACTGAAGAATGTCAAGAAGCATTTGATATTCTCAAGAAATACCTCTTGAGTCCACTAGTACTCATTCCACCTATTGAAGGAAGACCACTTATCATTTACGTGATAGCTTTAGAGCGATCATTGGATGCATTTCTTGCTCAGAAGAATGACAATGGGAATGAAAACAACCTATAATACCTTAGTCGGACAATGCTTGAAGCAGAAACCCAGTATTCAACTATTGAGAAGTGTTATCTGGCATTAATCATTGCATTTAAAAAGTTGAGACACTACCTGTAACATCACAAGGTCTAATTGGTATCCTGCAATAACCCGCTCAAATTTATCCTTAGTCATCCAATGCTTACAGGACATATGGCAAGGTGGGAAGTTATTTTTTAGCAATTCGACATTCAGTATGTGTCTCAAAAGGCAATAAAGGTCCAATATCTGGCTGATTTCCTTGCTGAACACCCTTCAGTGGAAGACACCTCTTTAGTTATTGAACTCCCTAATGAATAAATATTCTCTATTCAAGAAAGTCCTCAGGCATGGGAAATGTATTTTGATGGTGCTTCCAGAAGTCCAATAGAGAGGAAAGTGGAAAATCCTAAATTCAACATAGTTGGCTTAGGAATTGTGCTCATTTCTCTAAAAAGGCAGTGTTTCCTTATTCCTTCTTATTGTGGGAAGGTGGTACAAGTAATGAAGTAGAATACCAAGCTCTCATCGTAGGCTTGGAATTTGCGCTTCAAGCATAACTGAATCACTTAAAGGTGAAAGGTGATTCAGACCTCATAATCAAACAAGACAATGGGGATTATGTCATTAGAAATGAAGAGTTAATCCCTTTGTATGATTACATCAGAGAGTTAATGGCATAATTCAATTTGGAACCTACATTTTCTTATGTCCCGCGATCACAAAATGCTCAAGTTGATGCACAGGATAATATAGCCACACCTCTAGCAGATCCAAATCGGGACGAGACAACCATCAGTATTGCCTACCATCATGCAATTTCACCTTATATTCGAATCAGTATAGAGGAAATTAATTAAATTAGTCCCATTCCTGAACCTTATGGTCATACTACAGGATGGATGTCACCTATCAGGGAATACCTTCAAAATGGAACACTTCCACCTAATATATCTGAGAAAGAACAAATCCAGCGACGTGTGGTCAATTTTACACTTTATGATAGCCTAGATCACTTATAAAAAATTCTCCACAAACATGGTTTTGATGGAGTTCTCTTCAGATGCATTGATGGTGAAGAGACAATGGCTGTCATGAAAGAAGTGAATGCAGGAGTCTGTGGTGCCCACCAGTCTGGACATAGACAGTCTGATCAGATTTGAAGGCTTGGATACTTTTGTCCTTCAATGATACAAGATTGTGTTAATTTCACAAATAAGTGTCATTCATTCCAAGTACATTCCAACTTCATTCATCAACCTCCATAGTTTCTTCATACAGCTAAATACTCATGGCCATTTTCCACATGGGGAATGGATGTGGTGGGACCTTACTCTTCAGCTACAGCCAAGCAGTTTATGTATATTCTTACTGCTACTGAATTCTTTTCCAAAAGGGAAGAGGCAATACCTCTCAATGAATTCAGTTCAAAATGCATTGTTAGCTTCATCAAGTCTAACATCATTACCAGATTTAGTGTCCATCATACCATATTGATGGACAATGGCACCAAATTCTGTTTATCTGAGGTGAAGAAGTTGTATCAAGAATACAACATCAAATCCATTCATTCATCTCGGTATCATACATTGGCCAATGTCCAGATAGAAGCCTTCAACAAGACTCTTTCCAATATACTGCAAAATATGGTGTATAATGATAAGAATTCATGGCCTGATAAACTCTTTCATGCTTTATGGGCTTATCAGACACCACCCGCACTACAACGTGGTCAACTCCATATTCACTAGTATATAGAACGGAAGCAGTCTTGCCTATTGATTTTCAACTACCCTCGCTTAGAGTATCCATTAGTGATCAGTCATCTACAGATGAACAATCTCAAAAGCCATTGAATGAATTGGAATAGTTAGATGAGAAGAGATTGTGCACTTTGCACCACTTGGAAGTCTATCAGAATTGAGTAACACGAGCTTTCAACAAAAAAGTTCATCTTCGTTCATTCACTCAGGGAGAATTGAAATTAGTTCTCAGAACTCCAATGATACTAGGAAAGAAACCTCCCAAGATTGAGACAAAATGGGAAGTACCTTACTCAATACATAGGGTCTACTACAATGGAGCTTATTCATTAATCTCGAGGGATGGAGAACTCACCACTACTCCAAATAATACCAGATTTTTTAATAAGTATTTTGTATAAACACAAAATATATCATCAATGGTCCAGTATGACCTTAAAACTACATCATGGTCCAGTATGACCTTAAACTGCAACTTGTTCCAGTATGACCTTAAACTGCACCTCGGTCCAGTAAGACCTTAAACTGCATCTTGGTCGAGTATGACCATAAACTGCACCTTGGTCCAGTACGACCTTAAACTGTACCTTGGTCCAGTATGACCATAAACTGCACCACGGTCCTGTATGACCTTAAACTGCACCTTGGTCCTGCATGACATTAAAAATTCCCATCATGTCCCGACAACATGACATTAAATTGTATCTCTTTCATTGTCCTTAATATATGATGTTAAACTATATTGAAGTCCCTTACATCCAGCAAGACGTTAAACTGCATAACCATCCACGGTCCATTCACACGACCTTAAACTATTGGAACTTACGTCCAACATGACGCTAAACTGTATCATCCCTTTTTCATCCAACATGACGTTAAACTGTGGAAAACAGTCCCTAATATGTCCAACATGATATTAAATGGTGTACTCTTTTGTCCTCACTGCATGACATTAAACTGCATAGTCCTCTTTTTTTCTAATATGACATTAAACTGTATCGTCCCCATCGTCCTAACTAAATGACGCTAAACTATACAAAAATACCTTAATACGTCCAACATGACGTTAAACATTATTTTGTCCCTGTTACATGACACTAAACTGTGCAGCACCAATAGTCCTAACTACAAGACTTTAAATTGCATAGTCCCTTCATATGTCCTACATGACATTAAATTGTGCATCATTAAGGTTATTTCTACCTCTTGTTTCTCACACCGAGTATGACACACGTGAGCTTAGAGAAAACTTCAATGATAACACTCTCTTTGGGCTACTGACCATGTGTAAGTCCCTACAATATTTTTTAGATCGTTGCCCCCATGAACAACTTGATCACTAATTCATTCTTTAATTTAACTATGCAGACATTGATCCTTGCCTTCTATGCTGGGTACGTAGGCAACCTCCCAAGGTTCAATCCCAAAACTTATCTCTTCTCATTAGTTCACCTCCATCTCATATGATGCTTATTTGTGAAACCACCCCTTGAATCAATATCATTAAATTGGTTCACTTTCGTCCTTGTTATACGACGTTAAACTATACAACACTTTTGTCCAGTATGACAATATACTACAATATTTTTTGATACCCTCACCAGAGAGGGAGTCATTATTTACATTGATTTTTCAATCATGTTTCATTGCAAAAATTTCGTGCATACAAGGAAATGCCCGAACCTTTTCTCTTGGGTTAAACCATCATTGCACTAATGTCCCCTTTCACCCTTCACATGTACAAACCAAATCTATACAATGGGTATTTCTATAACTACGTGGGCTTGATTCCCATCCTGATGGGATACGTAGGAACGTTCGAGTGTCCCTCGAATCCAGCCATGATCCTTTTTGGGCCTAACCCCAAATTTCACTTTCAGTCCCTTGGGTGAAAAGTCTCCATGAAAGCCCACACAATGTATTTCATACAATGGTCCATTCTCTATTACCCTAAAGTAAGACCTCCAATCCTTTTTTTCCTACACGACGTTAAAACTGTAGTTCAAGAACTATGTATGGATTGATTCCCATCATTATGGGATACATAGTAAAGTACAACATTTCCATTCAGGACCCAGCCACAACCTGATTATGGTTAGTATTGATTTGGGTATCTCAGAATATATTGGAAAATACCCATCTTTATGTGTCATAATCCTAACCTTAAATATTTTCATATCTTCCTAACCCTTTTCTTGACTTCTAGTCACAAAAATTTCAAACTTCTGAGAGTTATTTTTCCTGACTATGCAGTATGTTCCCTTAGGTGGCCTTGCATAAACAGTACCCATAACAGATTTTTCATCCAAAAGATACTATTATTTGACTATGCAGCCAATTCCCTTAGGTGGCCCTGCATAATTCAACCCCCTAACGGGTTTGTCTGATACTGGTAACTTCATTCTTGGGAAGAAAGCCTCTTTTGTCCTTATTTGTCTTAAATGACAATATATTGGGATCCGCAAAAATAGTCATCCTTAACATATTTTTCCAATATTCTTTTTCATGATCTGTAGGTATTCAAGTCTATGGTTTATATTCTCCTTCCCTGCGTTTGGGTTAGACCTTCGTAGAAGTGATATCCATCCAGTTCTTCGATAATCTTGTTTGGAAATATCTTCTTCATATTCAAGTACATCTTTCCATATAGAAAACTCTATTATTTGGAAAATTTTAATCTCCATAAACTTTCACTGGCTTTTTAGCACTAGGAAAGTAAATTTATGAGAGTTCTTTTTCCTGACTATGCAGCACGTTCCCTTAGGCGGCCTTGCATAAGTAGTCTACATAATGGACCTGTCAGCCAAAAGATAATATTTATTTGACTATATAGTCAATACCCTTAGGTGGCCCTGCATAATTCGACCCCCTAATGGGTTTGTCAAATAATGGTAACTTCATTCTGTGGAATTACTTCTTCTAATGACTTTTAGCTCTTTTTCATATCATTCCTCATATTTAAATATTCTTAAGTCATAGTTTACATATTTTCCTTCATAGTTGAGTATGGTAATACATTTTCAGATAAATTTTCAAGGAATTGAGTTAATTCTAATTCATTCGACCAAAGCTATTTCAACCTTAAACATTAGCCATTATATATTCTGACATGCATGAATTTAATTTTCCAGAATTCTTATTTCTTCTCACCTCAGAGTCAAATCCTATTTTCCCTCCAGATCCAACTCTTAGGGGGACTTTTGATGACACTCCTTTCCGTCACAGAGTCTAAATGAATGAAAAGAGAAAATACCTTGAATCCAAAGTGATTCATTCATTGAAGAAGCATCAGAAAAAGTGAAAGGGATGAACAAGGAGAACATTGCCCTTGGGTCGTGCAAGTTCCTTTAATGTTGCGCAAGTACACTTGTGCGCCGCATGATGGTCGCACAAGTGACTTTCATGCCCTCTTTGAAAACCGCCTGAGGTCTTCTCCATCTTATAAATAAACCCTGTGGGCCCCCCATTTGAGAGAGGGAATTTTTCCAGAATTCAGATATAGAGCTTTGAACACCCAAGTCTCTTCTTCAGGTCTTCTGAACATTTATAAGCTAATTATTTACCTATAATGGAAGGTCTAGACAAGAGGAGTAAGGTCTAAGTTTTATAATTCACTAACACTTGCGTGCCTAAGGTTTTTTACCCTTATGGGAAATGAACAGACTTGTGTGCCGCCCTGATCCTTCACCAGAACTTGTGCACCCTCTTCTGGAAATCTTCTAGGTATAATACCAAGGGTTTGAGCCAAGTCTCGTCCAATTATTACCCTAAGGACTGACAACTACGCATGTACCCTTGTGCCGCGCAGGTATACCTGCGTGACCAGGACTTGCGAGACCACACAGTACCTACGCGCCTACCCGGACTTGCATGCCCCTGCCTTTTGGTTTCCTTTCTTTCCCATATGACCCATCTTATACCATTCCACATCTCATATTCAATATTCACTCTTCAAAACAATCTTCAAATCCATTTATGGAATATTTTCTTGATTGATGTCCTTATCTGAATGGAATTTTGAGGAATATCTCTCAAAACCTAGTGATTTACACATCATTATGTCACTAAAGGTTGAGATTTAATTAATTCAACCTCATACTTTAAGATGAGAGATTCTCCGAACCTAGGCCTCCATTTCAAGAATAAGCCCCAGTAATAATGCCTTTATCCTGGGCCTCCTTTTCAGGAATAAGCCCCAGTCATTTTTCTCAAATATGGGAATCCTCCTTAGGAGTAAGCCCCAAGTCCTCTAACCTGGGCTTCCTTTTCAGGAGTATGCCGTAGTCATAATTCCATTATCATGGGCCTCCTTTTCAGGAATAAGCCCAAATCATAATTCTCAAAATCTGGGCATCCTCCTTAGGAGTAAGCCCCAATTCCTCTAACATGGGCCTCCTTTTCAGGAGTAAGCCCCGGTCATAATTCCTTTAACCTGGGCCTCCTTTTCAGGAGTAAACCCCACTCTCAACAGTCTCCTAATTTGGGCATCATCTTCTGGAGTATTACCCAATCATAATCCTCTTAACCTGGGAATCCTTTTCAAGAGTAAGCCCCAAGTCCCCTAATCTGGGCATCCTCCTCAGGAGTAAGGTCCAAGTTAGAGTATCCAAATCACTATAAAGTACATATACCTTTATGGACACTGTTCCTGGATTTCATCCCTGAAGTAAATCCTAATCATCATCTAGTTTGGCTGTCATACATACATAATCCCCACCTCATTTCTTATGATAGCATCTTTTATGGAACAATTGTCTAGTCTTACCAATACATCTTGTTTCTCACACCGAGCATGACTCACGTGAGCTTAGAGTGTCAAAGTAATTATGACATCTTTCTTTGAGCCATCAATCATAAACATAATATTCCATTACTCGAACTACGTGGGTTCTGATTCCTTTCCCAAACAAAGCATACGTAGGTAGCCCATCTGTGGGTATGATCCCAACTCTAAAATAATCAATGTCCTTATGAATGAAAATAAACATCAAGTGCCCCACTGAGTGGCTTTAAAACCAGTATGGTCATCATAATGACCAAGAGACTATTATGTATCAATATATACCATTGACTTTGAATCTCTAACAAATACAGATTATTCTCTATCAATTAAGAACCTCGAATACATATAAAAGATTCTCTAAATTTTCTACAAATCAATCATTGATTTTCAGATCTAAAGTAAAACTCATTTGATACTTGGTAATGTAATAAGGATTCAAGAACATAACATAAATCTATAAAGAGAGTCGCAGAGTAGACAATAAATCCCCTCAAAAAGGCGTGATGAGTCCGACCTCCCATCCTCTCGACCAATGAAAATTCTTATACCTCATCAGTCCACAACTAATGAGAACGTACTTTTGGAAAGTAGGTTCAAATGGATATGGAATCGTTGGATGTTTCCGGGTCTACGAACAAACCCGTTAGAAACCGCTTAGAATGTTTGAATCTTAAATCAATGAGATCATCCCCAATTCCAGAGGGAAGCAATTCCTTTCCAGAATTGTGATGTAAAACAAGAATCTTTAATAAAATAATAGAATTAGGTTCTCTATGAAGACGTAAAACATTTTTGACATAAAATTACCTAGATTTTCTAAAAATGAGGTGTCTGACATAGTTAAGTAGAATTAAACCGTTATCAAGTGGTAAATAAAAACCCCCATTGCATCATTTCCTTGAGGTGGTTTGGGTAAACCAGTCACAATGTCCATTAGAACTTCATCGCATTTCTTCCTAGGAATGGAAAACTGATAAAAAATCCCTACCAAATGATGATGTTCCACCTTCAAAAATTTAATGATGAATCATCGAGTTAAGAATATGGTTATCACGTTTTTCATACTAGTCCACCAATATTGGCATCATAGATATCAATATTTTTTGGTCATACAAAGCCGTTGTTCTCTTTTTGAGGTGATGAAATACCTCATCATGTCCTATTTGATGGCCAGATGGACCCATACACCCCAAAAAGACTATAGAGTATCATCTCCATTGACCATCTAATTAGAGAATGAAACCCCATCTGAAACAGTTTCCCGTAGGACAGGGCATTTAGGGTACAGTTGTGGTCTCAACATTTCTCATTCAAGAATGGTTGATTTCACCATTAAGGATATGATAATATTCTATCCACTGTCCACTTAATCCTCAACATCCATATTCAATAATAAGGTCATAAGATTCAATTCATAATAGGACTTTTGAACCACCAAGGTCTAAGTCTTTCGACTTAGTGCATCAGCTACCAAATTTCAAATTCCATGATGTGTAAGAAATCTCACAATAAAATGATTGTTGGTACTTGACCCACCTATAATTTCAAATACATAGAACCCTCTGATTAAATATGTATTTGCTGATTTTTTTCTGTGAACACCACAAATTTCAGTCCAAATAAATAATTTATCCCAGAGTTTATGGAATGAGTGATACGAGAGAGGTCAAGGTTGTGTGTTAGGTAATTCCAATCTTGAAGCCTCAACTGATGGGAACCATACACACCGACTTGATCATAATTCAATTGAACAAATCCAAGACCGATTCTGGATGTGTCAAGGGATTAGGTATTGGATTTACATTACTTTGACTAAATTAGTCTCACTTCAGAGGTTAATCATCCATTTAGCATCTAAATGGATTTTTCACAAGCCCTTGACCATTCCAACTTCCCACCGTTAATTTTTCAGCCAGAATGTGGTGCTACATAGCATGATAAATCCTAAATTAAAATTCAATAATATCTGCAAATCACTGTAAAACTCTTAATATCAATGAATTTCTTGGGATTATATAATGAAACTATATCTCTGACATTACACGGGACAATAGAAACTCCTTACTCTGAGAATATATGACTCAAAAAATTTAAATTATTGATCCATAAGATGAATTTACTAAGATTAGAATAGATCCAATTATATGATAGTGTATTCACCATGATTCAAAGATGGGTTGCATGGACATATTTGGAGTGTGAATACACCAGTATGTCATCAACAAACATGACCAAAAAAGTATCCAAAAATAGTTGCAATACTTATTTCATAAGATTCAAAAAGATAAAAATATTATTCATAAGTCCTAATGGCATATCCAATTAATAATATAGATCCTACATGCTCCCAAAAGCATTGTGAGTTATTTATAAAGTACTGACACATATATGATGATAGAAAAAATGAAGACTTGTCTCTAAAAACATCTCCTCTCCTTGGTTTCGGTTAAATATTTTTTCTATTCTATGAAGTTAATACAGGATCATGATATACTTTGGATTCAATCAATTTTTATCCACACAAATAATATGTGTACCATCTAACTTCATGTATAATATGATAGGTGAAACCCAAGGAGAGGTGATGGGGTGTAAAAAACATTTACCTCCAAATCTTCTAAATGATTATTGAGTTCCAAAGGCACATTAGTTTACATTGTATATGGTTTAATGGTTGGAGGTGATTCTACTTGCACAAGATCAATTGTAAACTCTCCCTCTTTCCCTGGATGTATACTTGAAAATTCATCAAGAAAAGGGTCTCTAAAACACTCCACTATAGGATAGAAAATAATCTTTGTAACCCCAGGTCATCACACAAAAACACTAGAAGCCTATTTTGTAACACTATCCTGTATCAACTGCTCAAGTCCAACCCATGTCACAATGATATCCCATTCTCCCATATATAGGTGGGTAATAGCCTATTGTGATTGAAACATCACCCTCCAATGATAGAAGTCAATAAAGGATCTATAGGGAACTAACCAATTCATGAAGATGATTAAATAAAACCATGTCATTTAAAGAAAATTTATGTTTTTTATTGAATGGTAACCACCTATCATAAGGGTTCAATTCTAAAATTAACAAATTCCATCTGAACGGATACCTAAGGGTGCTTTTTTTGTCATAACTCTGAGAAAAGACCTTATATTGATGTCCATATGCTCATTGAATGCCTAATAGAAGAACATGTGAGACGTGCATGTATCAACCAAAGAAGACACTAATGTGGGGGATGCTAGAATAATTCTTCATAAAATAGATGGCTCCACACTCTTCCCCTATTATATAGGATGAATTTCATGTAACTATAATTTAATGTGGACTTGAGTCATTGCATTCCCACCTCGAGTAGTCCCGCTATGCTAGGAAAAAGAATTATTATCCAGGTTACCTCTTCCTCAGTCGTCAGCTCATCAGGATTGATGATTGGTATTCAAACTGCCTGACTATTGTAATCCTACAACCCCTCATTGGATTGAAGATTAGATGAACATCCCTACATGATAAGAACAAGTGTAAATGTAATTCTCAAATGGTGCAAATATCCTATCTTTCCACATGCTATGAATTCAATTTGTTTCTACAAACACAACCTACTTATATGACATGCCACACCACACTTGTGATAAAGAGGAGAACTACCAGTGAAAGGATACTGACCACTGCTACCACCATCTGTATCTTTACAGTGTCAATTTCATCTAGAAGAAGACCCATTGAATGAATTAGGTTCTAATCCTCCCATACTCTCACTATATGAATTCCTTTAATTTTGTTCTAAAATTAGGTCCTAGTTGACGATATTCAAAATTATCATCAGCCTAATATCATGGAGCTTTGATCATATGGCATAACAAATCCCATTCTCAATTCTATAATAAACCATTATATAATAAGCTTCTAGAGAAGGAGTTAAACACTACTCATAGATGAATAGGAGGAGTAATATATAACTGACAACATCCCCAATGGAAGAATCATGAAATCTCATGATCTTTCAGTCCTTAGTGTTTGGGGAATGAAGTAGTCATAGATAAAAGTTTGGATGTTTCCCTAAATAATTTATCTATTATAAACTACTTCAGTTATGAAATCCCAACACCTTATGGTTGATTCATGTAACACGTTAGTTCTTATCTTGACCCACCACTGTATAGGTGTCTTTAGTTCCTCAAAGATATACATGATTACATTGATCTTGGATTCTGTTGAATGTTTTCTTCCATAACACTATAATGTTGTAGGATTGTTCTGTTGTAACTCATGAGTAAAACCCTCCATATTAGGAACATATATAACTCCAACATTCATACTCTATATCATACACTTGAATCCGCCTTGAAACAGGGGGTCGATATCCAAATTTGGTATAGGAGGAGGAGCTATAGGTGGATCGACTGGAAGAACAATGAGTGGCTCAATTCCTTCCACTCAAGAACATGGTACGTGATTCATTTAGTGTGCACATATTGAGGAAATAATGGTGGAATGATTGTAGAATAATAAGAGAATGTCTTATTAGATATTCAATCACACTATATAATTTAATTCAAGATGCTATTATATGTACTAAATAAATCCATATAACATGGAAATGCCTTTCTACCCAAATCAAAATCTAGGAATATATGATAGAACAACCCATTAGAATGAAGAAACACCAACTACTCACTGAAAAGTTAAGGTACATGTAATTTTTTTTTTGGAATGTGAAACATGTATGGTCTCAAGATAAGATTCTTTCTCATTTAAATTATCTTCATTAGAACATTAAAGTAATTTGAATCAGCTTAATCAAATGATATGTCAATTTTTGGCCCATAAGGGCCCATAAAATTTATGATCCAACTGATGAAACACACCTAGATAACATTCATATATTTAAATTTGGATTACCCATGTTATTATATAATTCTCAAATAGTTATGCATCTTGGAATGACATTTTCAATTCCATAAGAGATCTTACAACTTATGATTCATAGAGTGGAACTCACTAAACCATTACTATAGAATGATCTAGATCATAAATTTTTTTATCACAACTATATAAATTTATCAAGCAATAAAAAATATGTTACGTGAAATGGTTCTATAAAAACAATACTAACATGGAAAATGCATTGAATATTCATATTGTGCCTATTCTGATGCATGTTCTAATACATAATCCTCATTTCATCGGGTCCAAAATTTTAATCATAATTGCAATATCAAAAATTTCGATAACAACAAAAATCTTATGAATAACCCAATGGTGAAATCCTATCAATGGTAAAAACATAATTATTAATGACCATTGATAATGAAACTTGGTCTTTACCCCGTACATGGGTTTGTGAAGCACAAAAATTGATTTTGATTATGTCCCTTGTAATTCCCAATTTCCATTCTCATATCACCAAATAGAAATGTAATAAAGTTACCCAGATGATACAACATTGTGATGTTGCATACATGGTTTCCACTTAACCCTTTCCCCATGCCTACATTACAACATAACCCCTTAGGTCTCTCCCAATATGGCAGGGGTGATGACTAGCATCACAGGAGTTAAGAAAAACAACAAGGAGACTATAGCCCCTCATATTAGTACATGGTGAGTAAACTAGAAAAATATAGTAGCGTATGAATAAAAAAACAGAATTCTATAATTAATAAAGGATGCCTAACAGATATAGAAGATGGCTGAATAACTAAATAATATGGAAAAATCCTCAAAAGTAGTTTCCAATAAAAACAAGTATGCATGGAATGCTATTATAAATATAAAATAGAAGATTGTATATATTAATGCTATACAAAGTTAAATTGTAAACCAAAGACAATGATACTTCATATCCTCTTGAGTATGTCCCCAATCCATTAATCCAAATATACATCTATGTAATATAAATCAATATCCTGAAGAATGGAAATTCCCTCCCAAAATACCAGTAGTTAAATTGTCTTATAAAGTTCCAATGGCATCCCAAATGATTTCTGTGATTAACATCTCAGCTGGACACCACCAATTGTGTATATGTGTAATTTGAGTAGGTGATAAAATTCTAATATTGTTCGAAAAAACAATAAAGAAAAATAATGTAGAATTAATAATTAACATCCCGATGTGGTCCCTAAAAGATACCTGATGCATCAACCTACTTCAGGTAATATATGGTATGTATGATCGAGTTACAATATATATATATATATATATATATATATATATAACTAGAATGGGGTAAGCATTCCTCCCATCTATACATATATATGAATACATAACTCAAGATTGTAATGGGGTTAATATTGCCTCCCATCCAAACATGTATATTGAATTTCATACTTGTGTGGTTTAATAATTCTTCACTTCAATAAAATTATATCATAACTAGTGGGGGTGAGAATACCCCCAACACATACTTTTATATATTAACTAGTGTGGGGTATGATGCCTCCAACCGATACATTTATATCATAACTGATGTTGTGTATGATAGACTCCAATCCATATATTTATATCTTCATTGGTGTGGGGAAAGAATACATCCCAGCCCTACATGTATAAACATATCATAAACATAGAAATGGAATATCCAAAAATATCATATAACATAAGGAATATGATCTTATAGCATTTCAATTAAAACATAAAACCCAATTATGGAAATTCTATTTCATTTATAATGTTTAGGCTCTCTCATAGTATATAACCTACAAGGTCCACCATTCATTTTTCCACACATGGAAATTCCAATTACAAGGGCACATTCTATGGAAGCGGTAACATCAAATGGTCCCATACCAATTTCTGAAATTAGAAACCAAAGAGTTATAAACAACCATGGGGTGTCTTGGGATCATCAAAAAAATTTGAGACAATGTTCAATACAATTTAAACTCTATAAGAGATATATAAACACAATTGGGTCATTTTTGTAAATTGGCCTAAAAAGGCCAATTGGGTTGGCACACCCCTTGGGTGTCCTTATTGATCATAGTGGGTATCTAAACCTCTAACCCTAATTCAATTAAACTATGTTGACACACTAGGATGAATCTAACATGATGGAATCCACACATCCATGGATCTTATAAAAGGCCACTCATGGAATGATGGAAAAATACTAAATGGAAAAAAGAGAAATGGAAAACATTATGACCACCTACCATAGGGCCGTAGATGAAGCATTTCATGAGAAAAAAAATATATTCAAAACAGATTTGATGATATTTGAGTTTTATTATGTGGTCCTAAAAATAGTGCTTATGATGGAACTGAGTATATTTGTATCAATATGTTGTGTATGGTTTGTGTTTTCCGGCAATCCTCGCATTTAAAATCATTCTGTTTTCAAGGAATGTGATCTTATACTTCATGATTAAAATAATACGCACATTGTGAAACATAGTTTTTATAATTCAAATGGTGTATATAGAAAGGGATTTATGTACTGCAGTGCATTGCTGACCGTGAAGCACAGTATGCAAACTTAGTAGGGTAAATAGTTCTTTGGATGAAAATGGTTTGTGGGTTGTTCGTTGTTTTCAAAATAAAAATTGATCATGTTATGGGTTGTCATTTATTAAAATGAGTAATCCATTTTGTGAGACACAAATGAATTATTTCATTGAATGAATCAACTGGTTAGATGGAAATTAGTTAATTGGACTACAATGAGAAATATACATCGTGGAAGGATCATGGTAAGCAGTGGTTATACAAAATCAATGAATTGGGTTATTTTGATTAGTGGTAATTTAAGATCAATTATTTCTATATGAGGACTATTGATCCCATATGTGAGTTTTAATTAGAAAAAATATTGGGTCTAGGAATAAATTTTTCTATGTTATAATGAGTTTACAGGGAGACTATATAGGATAAGAGGTTCATAAAAGAGGATTTTACAATCTGTGAAGTAGCTTGTGGAAGAAATAATTCCACATAAGGAGATGTATTACACATACATAGTTCATAAAGGCATTTTTCAGATGTGGTTCTGGAAGAAGGCATGTATATGAGGTATTTCGATGATGTATATTGATGTGGTAAATGGATCACACACACTACATGGTGTAGCACAGTCCACAGAGGAAGAATCACAGTTCATGGTGGTAGTTGGGTAGTTCGTGGAGGAATTGTTTGAGAATAATAAGTGTGAAAAAATTAGATTACATCTATAGATAAATTTATGACATCAGTTTAGAATCTATCTACAGTTAACGAGGTGTGAATTAATGAAGAAGAAGAGAAATAAAATTTTATAAATGTTGAGTGTATTCCACCCAACATTGTGAGTTATGGGGAGTTGACGAATGTGTTCTGAGGGATATAGAGAGATTTCGATACAATATTATTCTGGAAGTGTTCCTAATATAGGGTGTTTATGTTTATTCATTTTTATTCCAAAAATATTGATGTTATGTTGATTTAGGTACGACCAACGATATGTTAGAACGTAATCCTTAGACTATGCCTTAGTGGGGAACCAAGTAAATTTGTTGTGTTGGCACTTTGCATGTCATTTTTGGATTACATACCATTATCATTGGATAGTATTGACAAATTCATATCAAGGTAGGAATAATGTCCCACAATTTGGAAGAAAAAATTGACACCTTGATTCACCCCTCCTCTCTCAAGGTGTTCCCGAGTACTTGAAGTGCTATCCTAGTGTACCTGTTATTGGTGTTAATAAATACCATATTTTATGTTATTGGGAATAAATTTAATGTCAGGTGAGTTCCCCATTTTTATGGAATTTAATTTTTGATAAAGAAGTACATGATTATATCTAATCTTATATCAATTGTTTTAATTCCTTTATTCTACTAAAAAAGTAATAGATGACATTTATCTAATATGGATTTCCTTTAATGATACATATATTAAAATGCTTGATATAGATGATAAATTATAAAATTACCTCACAAAAAGCTATGTTTAAAAAAATCTAATTGAAGATGATGAGGTGCACCTCAGCCAAGTATATGTGGGAAATTAAGGAAAATATAAACAATATAGATAAAAAAGTGAAGTAATCCAAGTATCAATTTTTTTACAACAAGTTTTTCGATATGATGATGTATCCAAATGAAAGTACAAATACATTCATTAATCAAATTAATGGAGTGTTGAGTGAAATTAGAGGGGTTAGGGAATATTAGAAAAACTGAAATTGTAAATAAACTTTTGATATGACTTCCACTTCTTTACAGTAAAAAAGTATCACTCATTTAAGAAAGAGATCATTCAAGACATTGTTAGAATGATTTTTTGAGAACATTGGTAACATATGTACTACATGCCAAACTATATGATGCAACATTTCATTAATCATGGTGTTGGAATTCAAATCCATATAAGAACTATAAATTTCAATAGAATATGCTAATAAATTAATATAGTAATACTAACTTAATACCCTATTTTACTAAAACATTTATAGGAAATGTATGTTTGAATGAAATAAACAATTTTCATGCTTTTCTTGGTATATTTGGGAAACTTATTCCTCGATTCTCATGGAAGATTGATGATGAAGAAAGTGAGACTAGAACACCAAAAAATCCTCACAAAATGTTCTCTTAAAAGGGGACATCAAATTTGGAATGGAATCACAAATAAATAGTATTATATATGAAAACTAATATGATGATAATGATCTATTTCAGGGAGAAAACCCGTATTTTATATTGTGATGTCAAGCCTCTAAGATAGATATAGTTGAAAACTATGAAACAACAAATGACTGATCATGAGATGATCAGTTGATTTTAGACAGTGATCTCACATGGAAAATATTGGTCTCTCATAGTAGCATTTAATGATCAAGAATATAGATGAAAATAGTGGATATAATTTGTGGATTAATTATCACAATATACAGATAGGTTTTAATCTGAAATTGAATGACAAGAAGAAGTAGTGAATGAGGAATAAACAACTCTTGAAAGCACAAAAAATATAGTATAATTGAATCTCATAATTGAATAATGTGAAATGTTCATCAATGATCTTATATCCAGATGATAGTATAAGTCCTTGACATTTCAGGGTCATTATGAACATGTTGTTACTATTTTGAGTAATCGTGAAAGAGAATCAAATTAAATATAAAAATATTAAAAGGATTTTTGGAATAATCTAAGATGATAATATTATGGAGGTAGATAAATGGGGTTTTGATATAGTATAAAAGGCATTGAATTATTAAAATTTGACATGCATGGGAAAAAGTGTAATTTGGTGTGATGCTAAAGCATCAAAATTTGCAAATAATATAAATCTATGCAATGTTAATTCAAAAGCTTAACATATCCAAAAGTCAACTGAATTCACAAAAAAGAAAATACCCATCTCAAATAGAATGGAGAACTGAATCATAACCACATATTTCCTAAATCAATATGCAGTCACTCTATTTTAAAATGGAAGGATACATGGGTAGGAACATTTGTGTGAAAACACTTCCCCTTATGAACTATAAATTATGTGGATATTTGAGATATACCCTGTCATACATTAAAGATCTGGGAAACAATTTTAATGTGGAAGAGCTAGGATGTCAACAATGGGGAATGAAATCATATCCTACATCATATAGAATAATTAATCTTTGTGGATATTGTTATCAATGTTATTTATTTGGCGATAAAGAATTTTATTGTTTATCGATGAAAATCCTGAACAATAAAAATAGATCTTTGAGACATGTTAGTACTCATTAAGTAGATGGCGTTTCTTTCACATATAGGGGTTCTCTTCATGAAGTAGAATTACATAATATTGAACCCATTCAGATGTAAAAGTTATTATATAGTTCCTCTCTATTATTCATTAAATCTAATATTTCATGGATGTAAAAGATGAAAAATGAAAATTTCAACCCTGTAGAAGTATCCATCAAATCTTCAAAGATAAGAAACACATATTTCATAATAGTTTTTTGTCATCATATATGATGTGAAATGCATAAGTGTTAATGAATATTATGGAAAAGTTTTATGGAACAATATGGTATGGTAATGATGTCTCTTTATAGATAAAATGTAGTTTAAGTACCGAACTAGCGAATGGTGTGGTGAAGAAAAATAAAGATCTCTATGTTGACCCCCTGCGACACAATCACATGAGTATGAGTCAACTACGTGTCTTGGAAATCATGTTGATGTTTAATAAAAATTATTCAAATATCAGTGGAAATACATACATTTCACTCCTGAATGGATGTATAATATATGGAAACATATATCAGGTTGAAAGTAAAGAGATCATTTGAGACATGACTGTAGGAGAAGAAAACAATTTTCATAACATAATATGAGGTCAAATTTATCAACATGACAAGGAAAATAAATCTATGTTAAATATATTTATGGACATCCCCATTATGAAGAATGAATGGGAAAAAACATGTAGGGAATTCATATGAGGGAATTTGGTATTTTTTCCTTTTCATCTAATGATAAATATAGAATCAAATCTCCATGATATCAATAATAAAGATGTATATGGTCTAATAAATGTACATTTCACCTGTAAAGAAAGGTAACTTGTTAATTTCAATAATGAATTTAGTCTAATAAAATTTGTGATGTTTATACACAGGAAATTCCTAGTGCTTTATTTCATAAAAATGTGTCACCAAATATCTGATAATGATACTGAATGAACAATCAATGGTCATTGGTCAGATAATAGAGGATAATACACATCCATTGTTTTTTGAAAATAACATTGAGAATCATGGAATACAACATGAGGTGTCAGTTGTGAGAACCTTATAAGAATGGAGTTTTTGAGTGTAGAAATTGATAGGTGAACAATATGGCCAGAACTAAGCTTGTTGAGAGTCGTATCACTTTCCATTACTACAAAAATGTTGTTCCAGCTATTGTGTTTAATAAAAAGCAAACATAGATTTATATTTTAGAAACCAGGACTCCATATGAGTTGTGGAATGGAAGTAACCCCTCTTTGAAGGGTTTTCATGTTTTTGTAACTGCATGTTTCATTTAAAATAATGAAGGGAATCAATGTATGTATGAAGATGCAGCAAATTAAGGAATATTCCAAGGATATTTAATGAACAGAAAATGATACTATTGTTTCAATAATCATATTTGACAGAATGTGGAAAGCAATTATGTTAATATCATAGATTATAAGACCAAAAATACCTTGAGGGGATCTAATGATAATGTTATTAAAGATGTATAATATTGTGGATGTGTACTAGATTTAAATTTAGTAGTATGTGATGGATTGAAAAACATTCAATGGTTAACAAAAGTTATTAATTCAGAGGAAGAATCAGAAGGGGAAGCCATGGATGATGACAATTCTCCTGGTCATTCTTAGATAAATCAATATGGAAAAATTGATCTATCTGACATCATTAAGGATAATACTACACCCAGACATAAACAACGAATGAAAAATAATGCACAATTTTCCTTATTATCATTTTTGGAACCACCATCATTTGAAGAATTTGTAATGGATTAATAATGGGATAATCAAAAGAATGAAGAGTTAAATCATATTGAAAAGAACCAAACACGGGATATATTAATGAGATCTATAAATAAAAATGTGATTGGTATGATGTGGAGATTTTAAAATAAATTTAATGAGAGAAGTATTGTGATTAGAAATAAAGAGTGATTTGTGTGTAAAGGTTACTCATATATTAAAGGAATTGATGTTAAGAATTATTTTCTCTAGTGGCTAGACTAGTGTCAGTCATACCTTTTAATTCCATGCAATTCAAAATGGGATAGAAATTATTTCAAATGTAAGACAAAACTAATTTCTGAAATGGCGTTTTTGAAGAAAAATTCTATATTGAACATCTTGTATTTTTTTTAATTGTAATAATAAAATTATGTTTTTATTATTTAATAAGAAAATATATGGTATGAAGAAATTACCATTATAATGGTACTCTTAACTAGATTCTTATCTAATTAATTTAAAATTCAAATTCGAAGGGTGGATCACAATCTCTATGTGAGGAATAATCATAAAGAACGGTTTATGATACATGTGTACGTAGATTATAATATATATGGGGGAAGAAGACATAGATCCATGGACGATTTTTTCAATCACACAAATATGGAATTTTAAATGTCTATGGTTGGTGAACAAACATACTTCATGGGGATGTAAGTGATTCATAGGAAATACTACAAATTAAATTTTCATGAAAAGTATGAAAGAGTGTTACTGAAGACATTCAATATGGATGAACCCAAACCAATTCCGAATCCGATATTGGTTGGAATTAATCTTGAAAAAATGTGGATTTGACTTCTACAGAACCAACCATTTATAATAGAATCAATAGAATCATAATGTACTTTGTTGTAACAATAATATATATCATCTGTGAAACAAGATTATTGGCCAAATAAATGTTATCTTATGGATGAACATATGATGGTAGTAAAACAAATAATAATGTAAATTTGAGGTACTCACATTTATGGAGTATACAATGTTTCCATAATAGATAATCACAGTTGGAATTCTCTGATGCATACAGGGTTGGAGATGTGGTGGATTGAAATTCCACAAGTGGTGAATAATTCTTCATTAGCAAGAAAATTTTGGGGTGATTCAATAAGATGCAATAAAACATTTCTCTCATTACTATTGAAGCTATGTATATCTCTGCTATATAGTTTTGTACTCAACTACTTTGGATGAAGAAACCACTGACTGATAATGGTGATGAGGTGAATTAATCCATGGTTATTCACTATGATAACTAGAGCTCAATTGATCTTATAAATAATATTTTTTTTTAATTCTAGTGTGATAAAAAATGAAATTAGATATCACATTATCCTAAAAATAGTAGAAGAAGGCATGATTAAAATGAATAATGTTGGGAATAATGATCAAGTGAATAATATAGTAACCAATCTATAGTCAAAACATTTGTTCAAAAAGCATCGGTTGAATATCAGTGTTCAACCACCTTCAAGCGCATGAAGAGGTCACGAGGGTCCCCTTGTTCCCATTTTTGTTAATTTCATTAATTATTTTCAGATTTTATGCTAGTTTCTGTTAGAGATATGATCTATCGGGACTGTGTTTTTGGGCACTATAATGTAAATATTATGGACATTCAGTTTATTTTTAATGGGGGAGAATCGATAAATTCATTTTTCAAAATGAGGAGAATGAAAAATATATGTTTTTTTTGTCATAGGAGAATATTGAATTGTGGATAGAAGAAAAAAATGATTTATTAAGGGATTGAATTATAATAATTAAAATGAAAGAAAATTATAAGTGATTAAAAATTGGTTTAAAAAAACAAAAAATAGATTAGACATCTTTAATAATTCCACGACATGAGATCCCAATTCATGCTCCTCTTATTTTCTACACTGAGATTTGATCATGAATACATAGAGTGTTGGATGTTTTTCTCTCATGTATTAGTTTTTGATTACGGATTGTGATTTATTGAATTTATTTTCATATTACTAATAACCCATAGGTGGATAATTTTGGAACAAAGCATATTTTTTTCTAGAATTTTATTATGGTTAATGTTTTTTTACAATAATAACATGGATGACCTATGAGACGATACTAATATTCATGATGATTGAGAGTACATGGAATTGGATTTCTACAAAGTTTTTCCATGTGAACCATAGAGCATGGTACAAGATATATGTAGGGGAAATGGTTCACAAGTCAAAAATGGTTCACGGGACGTTTGCAGTTCGTATAAGAAAAATATTTTGTAGGACGTATTATCATTCATGGAGAAGAGGCAGTGATTTCTGGTTCAACAAATGGATTAGATCATGGATGGAATTGGTTAGCATTAAGTAAATTCTTTATGAGGACAATAGTGTGAAAAATATTTTGCGTAATGAGAATGTTATGATGTTTTTGTACCACATCTTATATTTGTTTGATTTTTATTGTAGTGATTTTCGGAACTATTATGCGTATTTATGGAGCATTGACCCCATCATTATTGGGATAGTTTTTTATTAGAAAACATATTCACTCCATGAATAAATTTTTCTATGTAGTGATGTGTTTTAGTGTAATCTGTGAAGGAGACGAGGTTCATGAGAGAGGATTCCATGAATTGTGAAGTAGTTTGTAGAAGAAGAATTTTAGAAGAAGAAGTTATTGTATATAGACTAGGTAAATGAAGGCAGTATGGAGACAAGGGTCACGAATGTTGAAAATTGAGGAGGTAAGTCAAGGATGTTTATAAAGGTAGTATATAGAGCACATACACTATAGGGTGAAACAAAATTCATAAAGGAAGCGTCAATGTACGTTTTTGAAGTTTCACAGTTTGTGGATGAACATTTTATGAACTATCATTGTGCAGAAAAGAGGATTACCAATACGGGTGAAATAAGGACTTCAAAATAGCATCTATCTATATTTTTTAATTCATTATTCAATAAATATGAATGGACCTACATGTACATAAAATGTGAGTGGATTCCTACCAACACAGTGAGTTATTGGGAGTTACAGAAGTGTTTCAGGGGATGCAATGTGCTATCCCTAAATTTTTTTAAAGTCTATGTGTCTAGCGCAGACTGACAATGTCTAAACATTTATACTACACAAGTAGTGAGGTTCAGTGGATTTGGGTACGACCAAAACACTATCGAAATACGGTTCTTGGATAGTCCCATAATGGGTAACCATGTAATATTGATGTCTTGTATTTTATAATGTAATTTTTTGTTTACTGATCCTTCATACCATACATGTTTAATAGGATTCTACCAAACTGAGAACGAGATCAATCACTTTTGAAGAAATGGTTTACCACCTGATTCACCTCTCTCCTCTCAGGGTTTTCCATGGTCCATTATCTTTAGATTCTATATATAAATAGTGCAATATAATGATAAATATATGGAGAAAGGGTGTTATTTGAGGTTATTCTTACCTTTGGATATTTAATGTTTCATTCATATCGATGATCGGCCACAAAATATTGGATTTATCAATGATTTAAACTTGGAAGAGAAAAGGGATCAAGGAGGAGGAATGAGGAATGTTATGTCCACAGGATGGAGGAAGAAAAGGAAAAATATAACATATATTTAAGAGGATAAAATTGTAATTATTTCCAAAAAACACACCGTGCATGGATTATACAAATGGTTTTTAGATTGTTCACAAACCGTACATAAAAGATCTATCCCCTTTCTACAATGGGCCACACAGCCATGTTACTAGTCCTCATGGATGTTGAAAAACCATGCATACTTGAATTTATACCAATATTAAGTGGCATGGTTTACCAAAATCAGGTGTCATAGGATGCACATTTTATACTAACCTTCCAGCCCATCCTATTTCCCTTTCTATTGGACCTCTACAATTTGAGCATGCCAAAGATACTCCTCTAGCCTTCCCTTGGCTACATTATACAAATACCATGAATAAATGGAGTAATGAATATTAAAACCAATGATCAACACATTGGTCAATGTTTGTGTCATTATAAAATTCATATTTAATATTTTTTCTCCATTAATAGGTGGTAGAGTGTCCTTTATTAAAATATGTGGTTTTACATGTAAAATTGAGTTTGTTATTATCTTTTACCAGTCAAAACCAATGGTTGAATAACAAAAATATTTGAATGGATATATAACATATAAATTTCATTAAAATAATTCACAAATTATAATTAACTATCTTTATTAAGAAAAAACATCTTTTGGAATCATATAAACAATAATATTTTATTTTATATCCAATTGGTACTTATTTTGATATCTCATTAGTTGGAATCCCTTGAATTAATATTATATTTTTATAAACTATAAATTTTAATAAGTTATTAAAAATAATTCATAACCCTTAACCAAATAGAATAGTTATATCATATTATATTAAATAAAAATATTTTAATAAATCATTTTTATTTGGTGAAACTCGGTCTTGCTTGTATCGTAAGCTATCAAGGAAGGGTTACCTTTTATATAATAAAGTATAACTCATTATTTAATTCATTACAATCTGTAGCATGTATTAAATATATTTGAAACAATACATCTATATTATATTCTAGGGATATTGTATTCCTTTATGCACTGGGTGATGCATGTCATGAACACTATCAAATTAATTTTTGAACATTATAATTTATCGGAGTTACATTCTCATCACCTAAATTATAGTGTGTCCTTGTAAATTTAACTTAAATGTGGTTATTGATTTTTTTGAGGATTCCTTTTTTTGAAAGCTACATTTTAATATTGGTTCATAAAAAATCCATTATAAATGATAAGATGTGAAGTACAAAGGGTACAAGGAATACCTTATAATTAGGTATCTATGTATGAGAAAATTAAGGAAAAGTATAGATACATACTTGGTGTAAAAATTTAAATATTTATAGGGAGTGATTGAGGTCATCAATCAAAAATGCGTGAATGATCAATTAAATGTTTAGGCCCTGAATACCATTAATCTATGATGATTTAGAAGTCCATTGGTTCTATATAAATAATGGTATTATGACAATATTTTATTTCAAAGTCATTTTCCATTTGTTGGGTAATTATTTTACACCCCAATAATTCATGAAATATTCTTACATGATAGGATTATATATTATATGAGGAATCATTACTGTTAGTTATTCATTGATGAAATTATAGTTCATCCCTTAAATCTGAGAAATAAATTAATAATAATGAATTTTATTTATTCTCTAAGAACAAAAATATTCATTTATAGGATCGTAAGTCCTATAAAAGTGTTAAAATACAATATATTATTCTTTAACAATCTTCCAAAACAAAGATGGTTATAATTTTTATATTTAATCTATATATTTAATTCCACAACTTCATTATAAAAATTTATTTTTCAGAATTATTACCTAAAAATAATGAAAAAATTATATAGGAAATTGTATAGGATAATGGTTAGCATTAAAACCCTATCATCCGTCATTCAAGGGATCAAGACCCATGTCCTTACCAGATTTGATTGGTTGTCACCCAATATACATTTGGTTTTTTTCTAAAGCCTTGTTAATATAATTTAAAAAATAAATATGATGGGAATCCTTTAAATATAGTTAATCACTAAATAGCCTCTTAATCGATGTTTTTAATACAACCATAACACTATAAAACTCCATCAAATTATTTCCAACTAGATACATTGTTATTCTAGAGTTTATCCTCTAGAAGGGTGAATTGATATGTTTAATGCAAAGGCTTCCCACAATTATGACTATAAACTATAAAGGATTTCATAGGATGATAGGCAATTGCTTCCATAGTACCCTTCATGTTTTTTCTCGAAAATCCTTGGATTTTTGACTTTCATTTCCACATATAAATAATATCATTGTCCCATTAAGATACATTCTAATTTTAATCCTTACACACTTCTCACATGTATGAAATCAAAAATTATCTCTTTACGGTCACCACTACATGAGCTTCTAGAAACCTCAATGATTCTCTTCATTACTACATTTAAGAGTTTGTAAAGGTATATATTGTTAATAAAATTTCAGGAAAACAGAATTGGCATAAATAAGATATCCTTCACCCCTATCAACACATCATTTGGTTTCTCATTTTAACCAAAATATCCTTTATTTTTAATCGTAATATGAATCCTTTGGCTACCAACCAATCGATAAAACCAGAAATAATAGTGTGAGAAAAAATAGTCATAGTGAGAAAAACGTCAATTTATCTATATGACATACTAATCATTAGACATTATTTTTAAATCTTGAACACCTTAGTTTTAACATTTATTTTTATTTATCGTAATCTGTTCAAATTATTAGTATTGGTTTGTAAAAAATGTGGGTTATCAATAGTTTATCCCCCCAACTATTTCAAACTAGGTGGGTAGTATGGATCATTGTTGTGTACATTGTTACTCTTATTCTGGCTCAGAACACCACATCGATGTTATTACTCCTAGATATATCTGTGTTAAAATCAGGTCCACCTGTATTATTGAGAAGATGATGTATTTCTAGGAAGACCAACATATTCTAAAATTTTAAAAAATTATTGGATATTTTTATATAGTTGTCTAAAAATTAATCATGAGGGTTAATTTTTTTATAATATTTTTTTCATAATCAGTTTCTCGGATTTTCTACTAAACCTCCCTTTTATACAAATTATTGAGACCCAATCAATGATTTCATAGATCCGTTGTCTAATACTAAATACCACGGCATGATTACTAGTAATCAAATACCCAAGGACTAATAGTATAATAACCATAGTAAACTAGACTCTTACATGAATCCTGTATTATAAAAGAATACACTAATTATGAAATATTTTATTCTTTTTTATATATAAAATAGATGATATATTTATTCTACAAAAATATCTAAACATATCATTTATAATATTTTTCTTGGATTCCAATGGAATGATTCATAATATAGGTTATCTAAAACACCCTATAAGGATAAAATATAGTGTATTCAATAATGATTCAATAAGAATAAATTAATACAGCAAGGAATGAAATTGAACACACATGCTAAAAAATAGATAGGATTAAAAATAAGTGAATAAGTATTGAGGAATAGTAAATAAAAAAATCAATTCTATTTACTAGATAAAAAAATAAATATCGCAATGTTGGAAAATAAATAATATTCCATTTTATAAATTTATTGAAAATGGAATCTATCCATTTTTATGTTGATATAATATCACATTAATGAATAAAAACTAAAACTGAATAATGGGAGTGAATAATTATTTCATTCCATGTTTCCAAGGTACAAGGAGTCATTACTATAAAAATAAAGTATACATATTCCACTTTTCACATCTAATTAGTCCCATGACACCACTAATTCATAAAGTGTATTTTATTAACTTTTCTCCAACAAAAAGGGGTTTTTTAAAAGGTCTGAAGCCCATGTATTTCATGTCTAAATCATTTCTAATATGTTGAATAAACTATGTGCCTTATGAAATATCCATATTGAATAAGGAATACAAATTTATCACTATTTCCCCAAATAATCAAATAACATTCAAAGTAATCATTAAATGAAAATTACATAAAGTTTATGCAATGATAATATCCATGAAAAATGATATTGATATTGAGGGGAAATTCATTTTAAAATGACCCAAATAAATTGAATAATTGAACAGGTCTAAATGGAATCGAAGATGATAATGTTAATAAATTTTTTAGACAAATCAATCATAATACATCCACATAGAGAATATGGATGGTATCTATACAACATATATCCAGAGGTGTAAAATAATGGGTTATTGTCATTGATGAATAAAAATAATATTAAAGGAATATTTAAATAACATCTTGGGGAAAATGATTTTTTTGGAATACCATTTCATTGATAATGACTATTGAAATTATTTTCCATAAAAAATAGACATTTTAAACAAGAAAATAAAGATTCAAATATGTGACGATTAAAAAATCCATACAATCCATACAAATAGAATCACACTCATTTTCAATGGTTAATGGTTTGAAAAATACCATGTTAAGAAAGAGAAAACATTATTCCTTTAAAAACATTAGTAAAAGAAAAATGCGGAAAAAGTTCATTACCAATTAATTTTAGAAAAGATCATAACATTTTAATAAGTCATTCTTTTAGATAAAATTTGGATCTCTACTATGAAGAGAAACAAAGTCAGGTGTTCTGATAAAATATTCCTAAAACATTTTGTTTACGGAGTGGAAAAATATAACTCATACCTGAAAATGGTTATGAATAATCCAGATAAGTGAAAATTAAATGTTTTATTGAACAATTATCAAATAATATCCTCTAATGGAGATAGAATTTAATGATCATTAATGTCAATTTTTAGGAAAATAATCATTAAACCATCCATTGTATCACATACCGCATTGAAATTTTTTATATCATAATCCTTATGAGGGAATAAAATTAAATTAAATATCTAATGTAAAATTAATGTAATAGTATTAATTATATAAAATATTAAATGTGACAATAAGTACACTGAACAAAACTTATATCAGGTGAATATGAGATTTATCTCACAAATGTAAAAATTTAGATCAGAATCCCTTATAAATATGTTTATTTTTTATTTAACATCCTTTAAAAGACTTTAAAATAAACAAATAACAATTTTCTAATTTATTTAGAACCATTTTCATATTTATTATTACATTTATTTTTCTTATTAATATATTGTATATAATAATTAAACCATTATTTTTACATAGAGAGATTTAACCATATTTGGTTTATGTGTCACAAACAACTTAGGTTGGTCAACTACTGTCAAAGGGGTCATTACATAACATATCAAGAAAAATAATATTAAAATAAATGTCAAATTTACATATCAATTATTATTTTAAAGTAAATCATGAAATATGGTTATGAAAAATGAATCAGCATTATGGTCATAAAAATGGTAGGTTATACACACAGATGAGTAATGTTCTTATTTTTCATGGATCATTATGGAAGGAGATTAAATATAATTATATATCCCCATAAATAACATTATATCATAAATACCATATAATTTAATCATACATAATTATATTATTAAATTAATTTCATGAAAAAGGAATCACATCATATTAGGATGTGGTAATCCACTTGTCCACAAATAACGGTGTTGCTTTTTAAATGATTGCCCGCCTAAATGGCCCGAAGACTGTCAATTTATATTAATTTTTAATAATACCCAATAAGGGTTAATGGAGAACCCTTATATTTTCTTCAGGCTTTGTGACATTACATTACTTGATGGTCTTTGAGGAATTCATCCCAAACTATAACTAGATGGACTCATCCTTCCACAACATTTTCATTATGGTCAGTTCTAAGCCTTCTCATGGTTGTATGGATATCTTTCTTATTAATATATTCAAAGGCATGAATCCTATGAAACATTAAATACTCTATCATTCTTACAAATTCAATATCTCTACTCTGGTGAATGTTCATTCTCTAAATCCTCATATGGAGCTTGTTATTTGAACAATCTATCTAGTTTGTGTCTTCACATAATGTGGCCCAAATTCCATAAGGTGGACCAAATTCTTTTAGGTTGCATGAAGGCCTTAATGATTCCCAAATTCCTAAATAACACATTGTTCTGGGTGGCCAGATGGCCTTGAAGGTCTCGAGGACCGAATTGTAGGCCCGAATGTGAATAGTTCTCTCTACTATAGTACCAAATAGTAACAGATATTGTTTAACTATAGTAACTAATACCATACCCAATTAAAAATATGTAATATATTTTTAAAATTTATACTCCTAGAAGTGTCGAAAAATTACTTTAAAATTCATCCAATATGTGGTACAATGATGGAGTTGTTTTTGTAAAATCATCTAAAAGTTCGCTATGATTTTATACTCAATATCAAAGTGAAATTGATTCCTATGACATAAATCATATTAATTTATTAAAAGATTATCTAATTAATCATTTAAATCAATTATCATACCAATCTATCCTAAAAATTAAATTTTATGAAAAATCAGTTTTCAACTATAATTCAATATTTTTAACTATTTATAAAAAAACAACATGTTTTAGAAAAATATAAAACATTCAACCTTACTGAATTATTATATTATCCTTTCAAGGATGAGTTATATTTCATATTAAATAAAATAAAATGTAAAATTACACATTTTATAAGTGTTCTCAATTAAAATAATGTAAATATTCTTTTATAAAAAATAGGTTTTTATGTCAAAAATTGAGTTATTTTTTATATTATACCTATAAAACCTAATGGATTTATATAAAGAATATTTTAAAAAACATATAACATTTTTATTTAATTTAAATAAATATATAATTTTAATTAAATATGTATATTAACACAAACCTCCTTTGGAAGTATATAAATAATAATAATATTTTATCCAATTTGATCTTACTTTCATTTCTCATTAGTTGGTAACCAATGAATTTATTTTATATTTATATAAATAATAAATTTTTATAAGTTATTTAGTACAATTAATTACTACTAACAAAGCATCGTGGTTATATCATATAATATTAAATAATAATATTTTAATAATATGATTTAATTTGGTGAAACTCGGTCTTTTTTGTAATGAGTGTCATCAATGACAGTTTCTCCTATGTGAAACGCATGCTAACGTAGTTTTTCATTCATTTCATGATATATCATGTATAGAATACGATTAAAATATTAATTTTATAATTTATTCTTGGTATATTATATTCCCTTATGTTATATTTTTTGATTTTCATGAAAGGTATTTAATACCAATTTTTACATTAGAATTTTGAGGTGATAAAAAATGGACATCCAACGAAGTACTATATCATAATAAATCAAAATCTCAACTAATTACTCAAACATAGATAAATCCATATACAACTAAAAATCATCCAAAATCAATACATTATATGTGTCTGGGTTATAATTTTTTTTCTAAGAGAGATGTAAGAATTCATGAATTGAGGTCAACTAGGAGAGAATAAACTAGATGTATTCCACCGTACCAACTGTCTCGATAATTTCAAAATGTCTGGCATACGTTACTTTTACCTTCCCATTAGTACCATAATGATGGTCAACAATGTGAGGTACCACATTTAGGAACTCCCAATTACCCATTGAGAACTAAAAATATATGCGCCTTGTATAATCATTAGAATTATAGTTAATCTCCTCTGTCAATAAATTATTTATGATCAACTTGACTTTTTCAAACATTTTCTGCACAATGCTCGGTGAAACAATGAGGTCTCACCCACATCAACCCAATGGAAAAGAGGATGACATATCTGATTATAAATCACCTCAAATGAATCCATTAAAATCAAATATACATACTATTATTATACATAAACTCAACCAAGCCCATATGGTTATCCCACAATCCTACGATATCCAATAAACATGCCCAAAGAATTTCACCAATGATACAATTCACCCACTCAATCTGACCATCCATTTGGGGACGGTATTCTATACCCAACCTGACATACGGACCCAATTACTTCTAAAAGGCCCCAGTAAACCTCTAGGTTAAATGTGGTCCCATGTTCAAAACAATTTCTTATGGTACACCATGAAGCCTAATAAACTGTTGAACATATCACATCCCCAACACATCAACCTTGGATAATTCCCCGATCAGAATGAAATGGGATAATTTGGCCAAAAATTCAATTACTACCCAAATGGAATTCCACCTTTAAGTTGTATGAGGTAATCCAACTATAAATTCCATGGAAATCATTTACCTCTTCAATGTAAAAATGGGTAGGATATAAATCAAACCAGAGGGCCTTTAGTGCTATTATTTAACTTGATAAGATGTATAACATTGTGATACAAAGTCAGATATATCCCTTCTCATACGTAGTTAGCCGAAGTTTTGACACACTTAATTGAAAATATTATTTTCAATAGAATGACCAGCCCAATGAGATAGTTGGCTATCATGCATCACCACCTTATGGTACAACAATAACAACATGAATAAGTGAACTCAGAAGTAAAAATCATCCATATAGGACTACAACTATTCACAAGGAACCTAAACATTATTTTAAAACTGCCTAAAATTCTAGATTTCATGGTTATCCATATTCAATTTATATGTCAATTCCAAAAGGGAATGGGTAAGTTAATGTTTCCATGAATCCTCTAACACCATGATCCTCAGTCTCGGGTTTGCATATACGAAAATATTCCCTTCAAATTCCACTCATCATTAGACCCTTTCAATTATTTCACATTCACATTACATCTCAATGAATCATCCACCAAATTACCATTGCACGAGTTATGGGCCATAACAATATCAAACCCCTAATAAAACTCAACTAAATAAAATTTACATAAATTCAAATATTTTTTGGAATAAAATTTAAGATAAACTCTTATAATATTAATAAACTTCAAAATTCATCCCAAAAGATTATGGTTCCATGAATTCAATTACTACATCACCACTCCTAACTTCAAGTCATGGTTTGTGTAATTGATTCATGTTTTCATAGTTGGAATGAACCATAACCACCACATTTTCATCTAGAATCAACAGACACAAATGACACATACATGAGGATTTATAATAGACCATAAAACCCTTTCCAATTATTGTAAATATCATAATAGTGTCTATGGTCAATCGCCTCGTGTAACCCTCATTGTTGTTCTGACACTCTGGGATCCTCTCATACATCACCCCGTTCAAGGTCAGTGTTTTCATATATTAAGTATTCCTAGATATATCTTTAAATAACTACATGTAATACAATACAAATACCAAATATCATTTGATAAAATAATTGTCTTTTTCTATTCCCATTACATAACTATACTAATTCTCTTGTGGTCCACCAAACCCCCTTTTATTCTAGATATCATATCCCTGAAACATCACCTTGTGGCCTAGAATTATCACATATAATGATTTTTATAGAAATTATGTTCCCAATGGCTACACATCAAAACTCTCCATTTTCACACATAATCCTCTTTAGTCCCCACAATGACTAGGATTTCATCAAAAAAATATGACAAAATACATGTTTAGATACTAATGGAACACCTTACTCATAAACATTATAAATATCATTGTATAATTTATCATCCTGAAAGGTATGTCCATGTACTCAAAATGGTTGTACCTTCTTTCGAAGGATCTTTTATTGAACATTCACCTCTCTATCTATGAAATAGTGATACCCAGAATTAATATCGATCTTGGGGAACAACAATCCATTCATTTGATTATTATTATTTAATTAATTTTTGGGAAAGGGTACATGTTCTTGATCATCACTATATTCAGTTTTCCATAATCAATGACAACCAGAGAGATCCACCACAATTCTTCGCTAATAGAACTGGGGCTCCACATGCATAGAAGCTATAATGAATGAATCCTTTGGATTCAAATTCCTATATCTTTATATATAGTTCCCTAACATTAGTGGGGGACATGTGGATAGATGTAATATATATGTATTGTGTTCTTATCACCAAATCGACTAGGAAATATACATCCTATTCTAGAGGAATACATGAGATAACCTATTCAAATACTACTAGGAACTCATTCACCAGAGTAGGGTGTGAGACAAAGCCCTACCGGATTACAAAAAATATAATGATTCAATTATATAACATTATTATATAGATACGAATTCACTTTTCAATAATTATAGTTGAAACATTTCATGGAGAATATTTTAATGAATAAAATTAGAAGAAACAGATTTTATGGAAATACTTTATAAAAAATATGCATTCTTGAAATAAAAATGAACACAAGGTATAAAATATTCTATAATGTAGCACCACATCACATAAGAATCGTGTCATAAGAGAGAATCATAGAAAATCACTATAGGTAACATACACTTGTGGGACAAAATTATCATCATACCTAAGTGATCAAAATCCTCCCACCCGACAACCTATAACACTCTCAGGCATGATCGGATAGAGGGTAATGTCTATAATGATTCCCATGTTATCAAAATTATAATATAGATACCAAAAACATTCTAATGCATGTTACATTAGAGAGGATCCCATAGAAATATTATTATGGTCTTAGATAATATAAATATGATAGATAGTGTTGTAGCGTCAATCCTACATAATGCATCTAGGCCTCACTACTACTGATTCATCATGTGTAATCATTTTAGTTCACCGACCATGAATATCATGATTGGTATTAATATCAAATTAAATTTTACAAATCACACAAACAATCACATTAAAATACACTTTCCAAACATAAAAATCACAAATGTAAATAACCGCATTCACAAATATAAGTGATATTATGATAAATATCAAAATGGAATCCACAATTTTTCAAAAATACCCACATCCCATTTCACACAGACAAAAAAATCACTTTTAAAAACATTTCTCAACACCATAAAAATTTTTAGAACCTAATAAAAAACAAAACTATAAGAGTATAAGTTGATTTTCACAATTTCAATGGGAAAATCCCCAAAAAATTTCAAACTGACATCCAATCCATTTAATAACATGTTTCATATCATTTTCACAATTCAAGGACACATTTAATGTGTACAAAGAAGAATACAACATTCAAAAAATACCACATTCTTGTGAAAAATACACTTTGAACACATTTGAACCATTAAATATCTTGGAGAAAACATTTTTTATCTTTCATAGATGTCATTAAGTATATTCAAGAAACACCACAATGAATCACACATGATACATAATCAAATTCGTTTTGAAAACCCATTTCCGACTCTTTTCCATCTCAAAAACATTCCAAAATTTATTTTGAACCATAAAATCAATACATATTGCCCATATATACTATCATGTAACCATGAAAAACTATTCTAATAATGTAAAATCTGAGAATCACCAATATAACACTTGGAAAATTCTAAAATCCAGTGAGAAACAAAAATTTCACCACCAAAATTCCATATAATGTAACTATAGAGTATAAACCATCAATATTTCATCCAATAAAACAATATTTACAGCTCATTATGTCAAAAAATCCACTAGAAAAGGAATACCCATGATGGTGGGAAAAATCGAAGGAGATGAGATATACAAGAATATTTATAGATTAATCCACCCCAAAAATCAACCAAAATTTATAAGCCTACTAAAAAAGTAGGATATGGTGAGGGTACTAGTGTGAGTAATCCATAATGGGGGAGATTGTGGGGGAAATTGGGTAAAAATTGATGAGGGCTAAAGGGTAAATTTTTTATGTTTAATGAACTGAATTGAACACATGGTTAGCCAATTCGGTTTTCGAAATCGTGTAGAAACATATCACCCCTCACCATTACATATGAATATTGTGGACATTTATCCAAAATAATATTTAGAGCTATGTGTCAACCTCACATCCATCACTACCCAAAATGGAAATTGGTTGCACTGTTTCCAGGGTGAGAAAGCATGATTTCCCCGAACCATGTGCCAAATGTGTGCTTCCATACTTAAATTCCAAATTATACATCTTTATTTAAAATTAACTAGGATCACAAATATAAAATATAAAAATATATAATTAAAAGATTGAATACCTCAAAAAACTCCCATATGTGACCCAATGACTCAATAATTGTAATTAGAGAAATTATTAGTTAATATTTGGATATTATGATGAGAAAATATTAATATGAACCCTTGGGATAAATCTATATTCATGAGAATATCCCAAATTTTTTTTAATATCATGAAAATACTTTTCTAATTCTTTTATAGAAAATTTCTTAATGTTTTAGACATAATAAAAAATAGTTTTCAATATTATATAGTTTTCCTCTATTATTATTATATGTCACACAATAATTTTTGGCTTTTTTAAATGGCTACAATTTGAATGAATTGTGATAATAGAATATGTGATTAAAATTTCAATGATTTTATCCATAAGGAACCAAATTTACTGTCACATGGAAGTAAAAATATCATTTTTATTTTTGTATAAATTTCTCAAATTATGACTCATCGAAAACCTCTAAATGAAAAAAGGATGGAAAATTTTTTTTTGGTGTACTTCAAAAGTAAAATTCTACAATGACCTATTGGGACTATTGATCCAGTAGTTGTAAAATAAATCAATACCACTAAAATGAGATTTTCTATATTCTAGTGTCTAAAACATGAAATATATATTTTAAAATTTAATCATTTAGAAGGATAAGTATATCATTGAATTAATATGATCATGACCATAAGAGAATTTGATGAAATTGAATATATATATTGTGATGAATCTAAAATATTATTTTTCAACAAATAATATCCTCATATTTTCCATAAAAATGGAGAAATAATTCTGTGAGTTGATTGAAATGGATGATGATATTTTGGTTCTTATTATGAAAATTTCACATGTATTTTTTGGAATGATTCTAGTATTATCACCCAACCAAATTATAAGATTGTTAAACTATTCATTTACAAAAAAAACATTTCATGAGAGGGTATTAGACATAAGCGAGTTTGATTTATAAAAATAAATTTTGAAATTTTCTCTCCAGATAGACATGGAGATAGGAGTTACTCATCAATATCATGGTGTTGATATAGAAGGAAAAAAAATTCAAAAAAATCAAAATTAAGTATAGAGAAGTTAATGAGACTCCCATTATGATTTGTGTATAAAACAAAACATATTGTAATTTTCATAATTTAATTAGTAGATGTTTTAATTATGTAAAGGAAGTTCATAAGGTAAATGAGTACTGATGTGATGGGAATAAGTTGGCTAATGATGAGAATAAGGATAAAACTCCATATAATTCACCACCTACTCTCCAATACATTAAATACATGGAGTATGAGAATTATTATAACTAACTAACAAAGACGAATGATATTTATGATTATAAACATCAGTATCCTATTAAGGATAGGGTTAAAAGAGAATTTCACGTGGTAACTATTTCTGATTAGTGGGGTGATATTGATGTCATGAATGGTAAAAAAACTACAGATTCTAAAACTAATAATGTAACATTTTACTCGTGATCTACCCACTAATTTATATCTAATGAATCTTCTATGGGTTTCACAATACCTCCAAAAAATTATATATTGAATATGTAATAAAACCACCCTAAGGGTCGGATCATCCAATCATAAATCTATGATTCATCATGACTTGATTGTTTTGGGAATATGTTTCTTTGAAATAATTTATGTCTTCCCCCAGCTTGCATCGATGTAATTTTGGGAATATATTTCCTTTCATTATATAAATACAACATTAATTTTCAATGAAGAGAATATATGATTTATTTTATGAAATAGTCATTCATCATTTGTCAGGGTCGTTTCATAAATGAACATCTAATGAAAATTACATAAATATTATGTGTTAGGATTGCTATTCGAAATAGACACTTATCTCAGAATATTGTGGTGAAACCTAATATTCAGAAATATATGATCTTTTTATATCTTTTTTATATACATTATTAAAATAAACTTTGATAAATTTTTTAAAAAAATATTATTTAAATGCATCAACCCCATAACTCATTGAGGTTTTTGGTGAGAGAATCAAGTTTTTAATGTGGGTAAATACATTATACTAGGTTAAATGATAATGTTTTTATACTCCATAAAAGATTTTGATAGCTTTTTTAAAGTTTTATATTCAATTATTATAATTTTTTAATATGTATATATTTATGTATACATGTTATAGAAAATTTAATATGATTTTATTGATAATTAATATCAATAATTAATGTAATTTAAAAAATCTAGAAATATGACAAAATCATTTCATCCCTCCCTTTAACAGGGAGATTTTTCTAATAATCCTTATGGATTTAAATGTTGGATTCTAGTTTCCTCTTTCCTAGATAAAAATAATAATATATTATCAATATTAATTAGTAATTAATTGATAATAAATATTAATTACCAATTAATAATAATAAAACCTAAATTATTATTAACTAATAAAATTGACTATTAAATTATAATAATTTATATATTATCAATATTTTTGTAGATAAAGTAAAATATTAATTAATAATTTTAGTTATTAATAAATATAATTTCTAATTAATAATATTAATAATTAACTAATAAATTAATTTTTTATAAAAATTAATAATTATTAATTAATATGATTTAAATTATTATTGATTAATTAATATTTAATTACTACTAAATATTATTTAAAATAATTGAATAATACTGAGAATGTTTTCGTACAATGATTGCTTGACCCAATAAATTTATTAAATAATAAAAAAGTAAAACACACTCAAAGAATGTGACACATGAAAGGACACTAATATATAGAAGTGGCCAACACACGACACATAAAATGATAAATATATAATTATTTTAATCAATAATTATTTACTGAAGAATAACTGTAATGATTTATTAAAAAAATTATTTATTAGAAATTATTATTATTAAATAGTAAATTATATTATATAATTAAAACATTATAGTTATTAAAATTTCATAGTGATTAATATTGATGGGAAATACATAGTTAATTAACACAAAATAACATAATATTTATTAAATAATAATTATTCATTTAATACTTCAATCATATTTTTTTCAAAAAAAAATTAAATAGTATTTTTAATTATTTATTATACATTATTTATTATTTATTTTAAATAAATAATAATTAGTTATAAATATATTAGTCAATTCGAAATTATTATTATTATTATGTTATTGAATATTGTATAATTTATAAATAATTATTAACTAATAATTATAATATTACATCATATAATTACTATATAAAAAATATCTCAAAATACTTATTTGTAATTATTATTAATTGGTAATTAATATTTATTACAAATTTATATTATAAAATTGTAATTCATATTATTTAATTAGTATTTATTATTTGTTAATATTAATTAGCATCAACTAGTGAATTAAATAATATTAATTTAATAACAATTAATTAATAATATTAAGTGTTATAGTTTAATCATTATTGTTAATATTTGCAACATAAATACAATTTTCAATATTAATTATAAATTTCTTAAAAAATATTATTAATATATATTAATAAATTCATTATCTAGAAATTATTAAATGTGTAATTAATTTTATTATTACGTATGTAAATTTTTTTATTTACTAATTAATTAATTAATAATAATTACACTATTATTATAATTAATTAATTGAAAATTAATAATTTAGAATATTTATTAGAAAAAATATTAATTTAAAATAAATAAATATTATAAATTAATACATGAAAGTAGTAAATAACAGTATTTAAGTACTATTTTTTAGTAATTAATACTAATTAATTATTAATTTTTACTAGAATGGAATAATTATTCAATAAATATTAATTTAATAATAAAAATAATAAATAGAGACTTATTGATTAATTTATTATTTTTAATATTTAGTGACTATATAATATTTGATAGCAGTTAATATAAATTGTATAATAACAAATATTAATAATTATTAAATGACAAAAAATAAATTAGTTAATTAATAATTAACATTATTAATAATTATTTTAATATTTTTAAATTACTAATTATTTAATTAATATGACTATTAGTAATTAATTAATTATATATTTTTATTTTTATTTTTTACCTATATTAATTAGTTCACTATTAATATTTTTTATGAAATGTTAATAGTTATTTATTATTTATGTATTATTATAATTATATATTAATAATTTATTAATAATAAATAAGTATTATAACTTAATTATGAATTATTAATGATAATATATTATTAATTCTACATTTGTATGTTGGAACATGAATTCCACATTGCAAATCCATATAGATTTCTAGGCCAAGCCCCCTAATAAATGGGAGTCCATGGTGTGGCTTTATATCATAATGTTAGATTTCATAAATTTTATTAATGATGGATATAATATAAATTTTAAAATATGTTAAATTTTTTGTTATATATATATATATAAACAAAACAAAATTATAAATATATAATATTAAACTAAAAAAATTGTCTAGTCTAAAGGAGTTAACTGGGATAAAATCCTCAGATTTTACCCGTGGACAAAGGCCTTCACCAATTTTACGCAATTATCCTCCACCCAAAATTTGCAAAGGTGTTATGGGGGTGACACCATTTTTTATTAGTTATTCAAAAAACTTTAACCATGTAATATTTTATATTTCTTAATAAATATATATTCCTAAAATCGAATATACATACAGTGCACGATTTTATTGATGTATTTCCGAAATAATTTTATTTTGTTCCTACGAAACGTGATGTTGAGTTATAAATATAACTAAAACCCATTCTACATCTATTTTAAAGACTCCAAATATAATGGCCCAAATTAATTTAAATAAATAAGGAAGAAACAGGATGATAAAATTAGCATGGGATTCTATACGCAATGTACATCACCTGGGGAAAATTGTTATGTTTTTTATAAAGAAAGATAGATCATTGTGACTTTTCATTTCTTATTATGAAATAACAGTATCATTATGATTATCATGAATCCTCTACACCATATTGAGGACATGTTTCATAAACTTCATGGAGCTTAATATTTTACCAATATTGTTCTTTATTTTTGATATCTTTAATTGAATTTTAATATCTATGAGACAGTAAAGGAAAAACTGTTTATAAGTAATGGACACTTTAAATTTATAATTAATTCATTTTTTTTCTAATTCCAACATTATATTCATTGATTTGATGAATTTAGTTTTTATATATTACCATTATTAGATTAAGGTATTCTTTATAGATGTTATTATTATTTATTCAAAAAGTAAGGAAGAGCATGAATATAATTCAATAATTATACTGAAGACCGTACTAAAAGAGTATCATTATAAAAAAATTAAATTTTTTATTTTTTGACTTCAAATAGATTAATTCCCAGGTTATATCACCTTTAGTGAGGGTATACCAGTAGACCCATCAAAGGAAGATGTTTTTAATAATAACACTAGACCAACCACTATGACAGAGATCTCTAAATTTTCTAATTTTGAAGGATATTAAAATTTATCTGTGGGAAATTTTCCATGTATATCAAATAAAATACCCATGATAATTCTAAATGGATGGATGTTCCTATAGATGAATGATCTTAACAAATGATTTATGGAACTAAAAAGATGTCTAGATAGTGCACATTTCCTTACAGAACCTGGTAGAGGAGAAGGGTTTATAATATATAGTGATTAATCAAAGAATTGAAATGGATTCTTCTTTATGTAACATGATGTTTCAATAGCTTATTCCTCAAAAAGGTTGAAGGATTCCAGGTAAAATACCAAACTCATTATTTAAAGTTATATGTGGTAATTTTTTCATTAATAATATGGAAGAATTTGTAGATTCCGGGCACAGCGGAAGCGCGTTGGTGGGTTATCCCAACTTTAATTTTAGCATTAAACGGCGTTCAATCCGAGATCTGTCATGATATAAAACACCAGATCATCGGAATAGAATGAAGAATGAAAAAGAAAAGAAGAGTCCCATAACCCTTGAGATAGGATCTTCATATGTTGGTTATAATTAATTTAATTAATTCATAAGAATTACCTCGATGCAATTTGTTCTTCGTTGGTGTCTCCAATCACGATCATGTTATTCTCCATTGCGTTGGAGAATCCAAGTGTAATATTCCTCTAGCGGTGCTCCACACATGTGCCACGTATCTTTAGATGTCGTTGAAGGGAACTATGGGTCCTAGCACGGAAGATCCTTCGCTTGCGATGTCCGTCTTCGATCGCATTGATCTGGTGGAGGATCCTTCTTTCGTAACTTGAAAGGGTTCTCGGTGGAAAGGGAATTCTCTCTTGGCTTGAGAGTATTTCCAATCCATTGTGCACAACAAAAATGGGTAACATTTTTGAGAATAATGTAATTCGGATTTATAATACATAGAATAATAAAATAAATTAATTGCTCATAAGTATTTAATCATTTCATTTAATTCTTAGTAATACCCCATGTATTAATAATGACATTTGACCATCATTATTACTTGACATGCATCCAACATATTACATTTAATATCATTTAATTAAATAAACAATATTTTCTCATTAATCCTGAAAAATAAACTTCACGGCGTGTATATATAAATATACATGGCTTGTACTTTTATTTTTTCAGTTTTATTTATTTTCCTCCACCATATTTATTAGACATTGAGTAATGGATATTTATTTCTTAAATAAATATAACTGCATTACTCGCTAATAATTTTATATTATTTCACCCACAATATATTCTCTCGAATAACTTGTGTCAAAATAAATGCGATCATGCATCCTTGAATAATTATTAAACCACAGTCGGGAATAAATTTTTTTTAACTTGTTACATTAATATTTAACTGAGATACATGGACACACTTAGTGTGTGACCCCCTAGGCCTCTTTCTCAGTGGCATTAGGATGATCCTGCCTAAAGTCCAAGGTTAGCATCTAGCAACACGCCAAGGCATCCATAGAGAAAGAAGTTAATGCCGAAATGACGTGTCACCTCCTACGAACGCTTACCGGGTAATATAATCCCTTTGTCTTGATATCTCCAATCAAGCAGGTTGCATGCTAGTGCCATCAACCAATGTGCTTGATTATTCTTTCTTTGACTTCCAGGAATTGAATTTTCCCATACCTTACCATGGCCATGGATTTATTTAGGCTATATCAATTACATAAAAGGGCCTGAGATATCAACATCCATAATGGAACGGAAGGGACAAATCCTTTCTTGCATTATCTATTAATGTGGTATTACTCGTGACGTACCCAACGTATCCTACCTCACTGCGAACAGTGTGTTGTCACAGTTTTCATCAATACATCTAAGTGCGCGAGTTATAATACACATTAATAATAATCTTAAAGTCTAAGGACCAATACACACATCCAAAGATAGGAACATCCAATGACACTATGAAATGTGGATTTCCTACTGGTGGGTCTCGTTCACATTATATCTTCCTTGATATTACCAAGGGCACACACCATGAGAAGGTGGCTCAATGTTTTGTGAGTCCTCACCCCTAATGGCATGTACTATTTGTGTCCCTCAAATAACATAATCCGGCCATAGAACATATATTAAAGAACAGTGTTATGGCACTTCCGGGTTCTCATCATAGCAGGGATCCACTATGACCCATTAATGCAACAGCTATCCATAGGACATTATCACATGCATTGTCACGCAGAAGAACAATAAAGATGTGATAAGGCATTTTTTAATGAATAAAGTACAAATTAGTTGGTTCTAGGCCACCAACTCCAACAGACTCCCACATGGACTAGAGCCAACTGCTAACAACCTTTACCCCACTATCTCTCACATGATATTCATGCTTCTGGTGAGATAGTCCTTTAGTCATGGGGTCCACCACATTCTCTTTTGTGGACACTCTGCTCACTGCAACTTCACCCCTCTGATAGAAATCCCTCAAGAGGTGATACTTTCGGAGTATGTGCTTTGTCCGTTTATGTGACCTTGGTTCTTTTGCAAGAGGCACCGATGTAGTATTATCACAATACAATGTAATGGGATCTTTACTGCTAGGCACCACATCATGCTCCTGGACAAAGATCCGAATCGAGACGGCTTCCTTGGCTGCATCAGAAGACGCTATATACTTGGATTCTGCTATAGAATTGGCGAAAACTGGCAACTTTGAACTCTTCCAGATCACAACTCCTCCATTGAGATAGAAAACATATATAAATTGTGACAATAGATCATTCTGATCAGTCTAAAATCTAGCATCAGCATACCCTATGATGACAAGCTCCTTGTCTCCTTCATACACTAGGAACATATCCTTAGTTCTTCTCAGATACTTAAGGATAGTCATAATAGCAGTCCAATTCTGTTCACCTAGATCTACTTGGTATCTGCGTACCATGCTTAGTGAATAGGAAACATCAAGCCTGGTACATAACATGGCATACATGATGTATCATATAGCTGAAGCGTATGAGATCTTACTCATCCTATGTTTCTCCTGTTGTGTCTAGGGACACATTTTCTTAGAAAGATGTAAGCCATGTGACACTCGAACCAATCCCCTCTTGGATTTTTCCATAGTAAATCTCTTTATTATCTGGTCAATGTATATACCTTGACTTAGTCCAAGAAGCCTCTTGGATCTATCACGAATGATCTTGATCCCTAGAATGTAGGCTTCTTCTCCTAAGTCATTTATAGAGAAACACTTGTTCAACCAGTCCTTAACTGACTGTAAGGCTGGTACATCATTTCCAATAAGCAATATGTCATCAACATATACCACTAGGATGACGACTGCATTCCCATTATACTGCTTATAAACACATGGCTCACATTCGTTCTTAATGAAACCAAATTCCTTTATGGCTTCATCAAATCGAATGTTCCATGACCTGGATGCTTGCTTCAATCCATAAATGGATTTCTGCAACTTAAAAACCCGTTTGGAGTCACCTGCTATCACAAACCCTTCTGGTTGTGTCATATAGACATCTTCCTGAAGGTTCCCGTTAAGGAATTCTATTTTGACATCCATCTTCCAAATCTCGTAGTCATGTTAAGCTTCTATGGCATGTATGATTCTTATGGATTTAAACATGGAAACTGGCGAGAAAGTTTCATCATAGTCAATTCCTTGACAATGTCTGAATCCTCCAGTAACTAGCCTTTATTTATAGGTGCAAACTTGACCTTCCATGTCTAGCTTTCTTTTGAATACCCATTTGCCTCCAACAGGCTTTACATCAACTGGCTCATCGACCAGAACCCAAACTTGGTTCTGATACATGGAATCCATCTCAGAATTCATATCTTCTATCCATCTTGCAGATTTTGATCTTTCTACTGCTTCTTTGTAGGAGAGAGGCTCATCATTGTCCACTAATAATGATTCACCGTCCTTAGTGACTAGAAAACCAAATCACTCTTGTTCCCTTACCTCTCTTGAGCTCCTACGCAGTACTTGTGTTTCTGGAACCTCTTCCACGGGGACCTATGGAACATGTTCCTATACCAACTCCTGCGTATCTTGAGCATCAACTTCGTCGAAGTCAATCTTGCTCCCACTATCCTTCTTGAGGATGTGCTCCCTCTCAAGAAAGACGGCTTGTCTGGTGACAGCCACTTTCTTGTCTTGAGGGTTATATAGGTAATATCCTTTAGTTTTCATTGGATATCCTATAAAGATACACTTTGTGGCCCATGGTTCTAGTTTGTTGCCTGAGAAGGCCTTAACAAAAACCTCACATCCCCATACATGTGTGTGCGACAAAGTGGGTTTCCGTCCATTCCATAACTCGGATGGAATTCCATTTGCTGCCTCAGTTGGTACTTGGTTTAATGTGTATGCTGCAGTTTGTAATGCATATCCCCAAAAGGATAATGGAAGATCCGCATGACTCATCATCGACCTCACCATTTTCAACAAGGTGTGGTTCCTCCTTTCACTAACACCATTCCATTGTGCTGTATAAGGAGGAGTGAGCTGAGATAAAATCCCAGACTCCTGTAGAATATCGATGAACTCTTGGTTCAGATATTCTCCACCTCAATCTGATCGAAGCTTCTTTATCTTCTTACGAAGTTGATTCTCTACTTCATTCTTGAATTCCTTAAATTTTACCAAGGACTCTGACTTATACCTCATTAAGTAGACAAATCGATATCTACTCAAATCATCAGTAATAGTAATGAAGTAAGAATATCCACCTCTAGATTCTACTGGAAATGATCCACATACATCCATGTGAACCAATCCTAGAAGTTATGTGGTCCTTTCACCTTGTCCAACAAAAGGCGGCTTGGTCATTTTACCTTGTAAACAAGTGTGACATCTATCAAGTGGTTTTTGCTCAGTAGAGTCTAAATAGCCATCTTGATAGAGCTTTGTCAAGTGCTTCTCATTTACATGACCAAGGCGGTGATGCCACAACTGGGTGATGTATGAGTCGTGTGAGTTTGTTTCCTTTTCGATTGCCAACACTTGGTTTTCGTAATTTAATACATACAAACAATTATTCAAATGTGCCATACCATAACATACGTTGTTCTTATAAAAGAGACAACCCTTATTTCCAAACTTGAAAACAAATCCATCAATATCCAAACAAGATACAGAAATTATGTTCTTGGTAACACTCGGCACAAAATAACAATTATGTAAAACCAATATCATCCCAGTCGGCAATGAGAGGTGGTCGTCGCCAATAGTCAATGCAGCCAGCCTTGCACCAGTGGAAGCTCGAAGATCCACCTCTCCTCTAGCGATCTCTCTAAATCTACTTGGTTCCTGCATTTGAATACAGATGTGAGCCCCACAAACATTATCAATTATCCAATGCGTAGATATATAAAGGCTTAACTCGATAACGAACTCACCTTTAGCGTCCCCACGCTTCTGGGTGCAGTTCCTCTTCCAGTGGCCCTGCTTGCCACAAGCAAAACACACTGCCTCTCGTTCCTTTCCCTGCCTCTAGATCTTCCCCTTCAAGGAGGGATGGTGCTCGGGGGCATCAGACCGTTTATAAGTCTTTGGCCCTTTTTCCTTGTCCTTCCTTTTCTTGTTCACCATAAGGACTGCGGGTTTGTCATTCCCCATGTCCTTATCTACCTAGCAAATCATGGTCAGAAGCTCCAATAGACTCTTCTCATTTCCGCTCATATTATAGTTGACAATGAAGCCAGAGAAGGTATTGGGCAGTGATGACTGGATGAGATCTATACGCAACTCATCCTGGAATTTAATCCCTAAGATGTCCAAGCATTCAATGTAACCAATAAGCTTGACTACATGAGGGCCAGCTGGTGCAGACTCTCCATGCTTCGTGGTAAACAAAGAATTGGAGATCTCGTACCTCTCCTGTCTCGCCTTCTCTTGGTAGATATCTTTAAGGTGAGACATCATGCTATACGAATCCATGTTTTCATGTTGCTTCAAGAGATCATTAGACATGGTTGATAGCATGAAACACTGGAAATCTGTGGCATCATCCATGTGTTTCATGTAGAGAGGCAATTCCTCATCACTAGCCTCTTTCCCAGGCGCAACTGGAATAGGATATTCCAGCACATATAACTTCCATTCATGGTGAAGGACGACGTGTAAACGCCTCTTCCACTCTTGGAAATTGTTGTTGCTGATAAGGTTTTATGTTTTGAGTATGGTGAACAATGATATGTTTGAAGTAATTTTCTTGTCATTTCTACAAATTAAGATGAGAAAAGGTTTAGTACTTTATTACAAAAATTGAGAGAAATAAATAAATTAATACCTATTAGTCCCCCACTATTTTATCGAAATCCAATAGCCCTCACCATTGACTTCGAAATATTCTGTTGCATAAATATTCTAGTGGAAAGGATCCATATTTCCCTTTGCATTTCCCCAACTAGGGTTGGTCAAGCAACTTGAAGGGTTTTAGGTAGGCATTCCAAATTCCAACTGCATTAACTCGCAGCTCCTTGATCCGCTGAGTAGACTCCCCAATCCTGAAATCCTTTTTGGATTTCCTCATCCTTTGCCTCTTGGTCACACCAAGTCCTATTGTGGCAGTCAACCCTTGATGCGAACCAAGTCAAGTCAACCAAAAACCTTGAATTAGAATTCCCCGATAATTGATAGCACCCCAACATGGGTTGGTCAAGAACGTTGAACTATGGTTTGATCCTAACCAAGATTATGGAAGGCTATGCCGACATAATATTTAGTTTGAGGGATTTTATCCTTATACGTAAATTTCCATTTTATTATCTTTTATTATATGCTTGTTAATATTAAGTGGGATATACTTAAGTGATTAAACATGTCTAAGATAATATATACGTATAAGACGGTTTTATTTCAGTTCCATCTTGCATGCTCGTTTAATTCATTAATTGTGTGATCGGGACAACACACCCACAATAAATAAACCATGCAACTGAAAAAAATAAAATAAATGGTATGATCATGAGCTTTTCTAATGGTTAGTTTATCTAGAGGTTGATAAACTAACCCAAGACCTAGGGGAGAAACACCTTGAACCTTTCGGGTTCGTGTTTACAGCTTTCCACCTGTCCACCTTTGTATCTCCTTGGATTGGTTTCACCTTGGCTCCTGACATGAGCCACCTCCATAAGCTTGGTAGCTCCATCGATTACATATGCATTTAGCTCACATGCAGGTGAGGGGTAAAAAGAGGTTTTTACATAAAATAATCATTAGACGTGGAAGCCCTACATATTAATGAGGAGATGGCTCGCAGTTCAACAAATTTAATTTAAATAAATAAATTAAAAGAAACCATTCACATACAAAGGTCTGTGTCTATCTCATGATCATCCATACATGCAATGATATTTACGCATAAATAAAACTAGCATTCAATTCTTTAATCATTCTTGTTTAAGATAAATCACACTCGAATCAATTAATTTTCATTAATTAATCAATCATTTTATCTTAAATACCTTTTCTGAATTTCCTAGAGATTCCAAACCATCCTAATTTTAAACAAATAAATTTATTTAAAATTATCCTTGTACGTAACATGTACCTTGGAGGCAACCTGGTGAATTCCCATTTATTATGTAGATGTTAAATTAAACACATATATATAAAACACATATCATGTGTTGTGCCTTAGCTTTACGCCTGCACCATGGTACATGTCTCTAGGGTTTGTATAATATAATAATAAATTTTAATAAATCTGCGTAATTTGGGTGAGTACACGGCGTGTAGTTTCGACTACACGGCGTGTACTTTTCTTCACCGTCCATCCGAAGTACACGCCCGGGGACAGGGCGTGTTAATGTACTTCAGAAATTTTGGGAGAACACGGCATGTATAGTGGGACACACACTGTGTAGTTTCCGAATTACAAGGTTTCCAGTCGGGCAGGCCGTGTACAGAGTACACGACCCAACCCTAACCCGAAGGGACTACACGTTGTGTTCATTGGACCACACGGCATGTATTTCGGAAACCGTGTTCCACCTTTTTCTGGTCAACACACGGTGTCTTAAATTCTTAGAAAGAATCCAATACACAGCCTGATTTGGCGGATCGGTCAATGTATTGAACCTAGACTACACGACGTGTACTTCCGAATACACGTCGTGTATTCTGGTGTTATACATCCAGAAACGTTTTGCTCCTCTGGATGAGTTCCCCTATTTTATTTTAATCAAAATTAAAAGAGAAAATCGTTTCTTGGAGGTGAACGAGAAACGAGGGAGGAGGAATAGATCCCGATATTCAGATTTCCAGAATGATTAAACTTGAATTGAAATAACTAAATTATTAAATGCGTAAATTACCAACGAAAAACTAAATAATTATAATCAACGATATGACCCACTTTGATAGCACTTGTAGATTCTGGGCGCAGTGGAAGCATGTTGGTGGGTTAGCCCAACATTAATTTTAGCGTTAAACGACGTTCAATCCGAGATCCATCACGATATAAAATTTCGGATCATCGGAATAGAATGATGAACGAAAAAGAAAAGAAGAGTCCTGGAACCCTTGAGATCGGATCTTCATATGTTGGTTATAATTAATTTAATTAATTCATAAGAATTACCTCGATGGAATTCTTTATTCGTTGGTGTCTCCGGTCACGATCATGTGATTCATCGTTGCGTCGGAGAATCCAAGTGTAGGATTCCTTTAGCGGTGATCCACACATGTGCCACGTATCTCTAGACGTCGCCAAAGGGAACTCCGGGTGCTAGCACGGAAGATCATTTGCTTTTGATGTCCTTCTTCGACCACCTTGATCCGGTGGAGGATCTTGCTTTCGTAACTTGAAAGTGCTCTTTGTGGAAAGGGAATTCTCTCTTGGTTTGAGAGTATTTCCAATCCATTGTGCACAACCAAAATGGATAACCTTTTTGAGAATAATGTAATTAGGATTTATAATAAATAGAAGAATAAAATAAATTAATTGCTCATAAGAATTTAATCATTTCATTTAATTCATAGTAATACCCCATGTCTTAATAATGACAGTTGTCCATCATTATTACCTGACATGTGTCCAACGTATTACATTTAATATCATATAATTAAATAAACAATATTTTCTCAAGAATCACGAAAAATAAACTAAAGGCATGTATATATAAATATACATGGTGTATACTTTTATTTTTTCAGTTTTATTTATTTTCCTCCACCATATTTATTAGACCTTGAGTAATGGCTATTTATTTCTTAAATAAATGTTACTGCATTACTCACTAATAAATTTATATTGTTTCACCCACAATATATTCTCTCGAATAACTAGTGTAAAAATAAATGTGATCCTACATCCTTGAATAATTATTAAGCCACTGTCGGGAATAATATTTATTTAACTTGTTAAATTAATATTTAACTGAGATACATAGACAAATTTTTTTTGTGACCCTCTAGGCCTCTTTCTCAGTGGCATTAGGCTGAGCCTGGCGAAAGTCTAAGGTTAGAGTCTAGCAACACACCAAGGCACCCATAGAGAAAGAAATTAACGCCGCAATGACGTGTCACCTCCTACGAACACTTACCGTGTAATATAATCCCTTTGTCTCGATATCTCCAATCAAGCGGGTTGCATGCTAGTTCCATCAACCCATGTGCTTGATTATTTTTTCTTTGACTTCCCGGAATTGAACTTTCCCATACCTTACCATGGCCATGGATTTATTTAGGCAATATCAATTCCATCAAAGGGCCTGAGATATCTACTTCCGTTATGGAACGGAAGGGACAAATCCTTTCTCGGATTATCTATTAATGAGGTGTTACTCGTGACGCACCCAACATATCCTACCTCGCTGCGAACAGTGTGTCTTCACAGTTTTCGTCAATACATCTATGTTTGCGAGTTCTAATACCCATTAATAATAATCTTAAATTCTAAGGACCAATACACATGTCTGTAGATAGGAACATCCAATGACACTATGAAATGAGGATTTCCAACTGGCGGGTCTCGTTCTCATAATATCCTCCTAGATATTAACAAGGGTGCACACCATGAGAAGGTGCCTCAATGTTTTATGAGTCCTCACACCTAATGGCCTGTATTATTTGTGTCCCTCAAATAACATCATTCGGCCATAGAACATTTATTCAGGATCAGTGTTATGGCACTTCCAGGTTCTCATCATAGAAGGGATCCGCTATGACCCATTAATGCAACAGCTATCCTTAGGACATTATCACATACATTGTCACGTAGAAGAAAAATCAAGATGTGATAAGGAATTTATTAATGAATAAAGTACAAAGTAGTTGGTTTTAGGCCACCAACTCCAACAGAATTGTCATTTTTTTTAAAAATGTTTCATATATACAAATCAAAAAAAAATTATTGTATATATTGAAACAGAAATAGATAAATATGTTACATAGAAGATTGTTAGAATTGATGAAATATCATGAATTCTTAGAACAATAATACCCTGGGATATCGAAGAAGTTGGAATATGCATTGAGTCAAAATTATCAAGGTATCTTTTTTAGGGAAAAGTTTATAAAATATCAAACATTATTCATATTATAATGTATGGATATTGAAATCATGATGTAAGGGGTGAAATATTATCATTATCAAATGAATTTCCAACCATCTATCAGTGTGGAGATTAATGTGGAACAATAATAATATGTAGAGTTCTAAAAGATGATGATAAATTCTCTTCAGTTCAACCTTGATTGTGATGGAATAATAATGCACATGAATTGTTTATCTATCCCTTCATTTCCATATTATGAAAACAGGATGATGGATTAGAGTCATAATTTTTTATTCTATATACAACATTGAAGTACAAAGTTTTATTGATAGTTGAAATATTATTTTTGGTGTGATGGCATGTTGATAGATATTATTGATTATATTTCATGGAGATTGGAATGTCTCTATGTTATGGTTGATATACCAAAATAAAACAGAATTTTTAAAACATATACCATACTATATTGGAAATTGGGTAACATCACCATGGATTTTGTTTTCATAATACAAAAACCTTATATGATGTATAATGATATATTGCATATACATGGTCACATTATGTTATGAAAACATTTCACTTCCAATATATATTATTTTTCATGATAATATTAATTATTTATGCATTACATAATTTGTATTATTTCCTAGTGTACCTCTAATAATTATATTTGATCAGGATCTAAGTATTACATTAATTTATTTGATAATTATTTATCTGTACGTGGATATAGAGTTCTATTTTCTAAATTAATATCATGCCCAAAAAAAATGATCAGTTTCAGAGGACCATTTAATCTCTACATGAAATGTTGGGGAAATACTATATATATTACAAATTTGGATGGGATCAACAACTTCCTTTGGGGGAATATTCATCAAACATTAGCTTTAACTATGATATTCAAGTGGATTATTAAAAAGTCTATTATATAAATATGTTTAGAAATTTGACATGATCGAATGAATTTATAGAATAAAAGGAATTGAGATGTTATGTAGTGATGGATATTCAATAGAATGAAATATCTATTCAATAACACATAAGAGAATCTTAGAGTAAAAAAACTAGATCTAAAAATAATATAAAACATTTAGAGTTAAATTCATTATAAGATATTCCTAGGAGTATTTCCTTATATGTTTGTGATAATATTTTTAAATTTGGTAATGTAATCCCTTAGTATATTCGTCCATTTTTTATTTTCAAATACCTTTGGTAGGTAGCATATCATTTGGTTCCTCCACTAAATCTCCCTCATGGTAATGATTTGTTCCATGTAGATCAATAGATCACATACATACCTAATCCTTTATATAAATTTATCTCAATGTTCATACAACTATAGAATGTTGTTTCTTATGAAAAAATGGGGGATGTTACAGATGATTGATAGAATGTAATATTAATCATGACCACTCACCTGGTCAATGTTTTGTGTTGAAACCAAAAAATTGAATATGCTACATGGGAAAATTTGGATCCAATGAGGTGTAATTATTCTTGTATGTTTTTACCAGGTTGATCAATTTTGAGGGAAAAATTCATTTAATGGTTATATAATGTAACACCATGATAATTTAACGACATATTTCTCTATTAATAATTGTATTCCTTCAATAAATTGAATTACACACAACAGTAAGTTTAAATGAACCATGTTTCATTAATAAAATATTTTGTGACAATAATTGGTTATAACTATTATTAGTGGGTATGAATAATAATAAACAAATTATGAAGCAAATATGATCTAAATATTTTAAAAATAAATCATTAGTTATCGAAATACTAGACTAAAAAATTGCATTTATTTGAATATAAAGTTGATGTATTTCTAAAAGTTTTCATTTTTCATGTATTAATAAATCATGATAATAATGAAAGGTGAATTATTTTAATTAATTATGTACAATTTACTTGAAAAATATTTTTAAACTTTAATAATATATTATTCTATGAATATGATATGAATAAATTCAGTTTTATGTTTAAAAATGTATTTTTTCCAAAAAAAATTGTTTTTTGTCTCATTTTTCCTATATGATAAGAAAATTATTTGTCCCATATATATATATATATATTAAATGGGATAAAATGAAATAGAAATTAATAATTATAGGTTTTAAATATAGTAATTGTGCCCCTGTTAATGTTTTCTATATGAATAGTAACTGTGGTGAAATTTATCACTATTATAATGGATAAATTAGGTAAAATTGGATTCAAAATAAGTTTTAAGGATGTAATGATTCATAAAAATTATTATTTTATGAAGTTCTTTCTACCCTTTACACCATATGTTATAAATTGAGTTTTTTAATGGATACATTTCCATAAAATTAATTTATATATTATTTATATAATGAAAAGATGAAAAAATTTAGTCAATATATTTTTATATATATTATATATCCATATAAGGAAAAAATAAATTTATGAATTACATCAAATTATTATGTTAATATTTATAAAATTATTTTGAATATTTAAATTTTTTTAAATTTTTTTTAAATTTTATAATGACCATAATTTTTTATGAAATTCTGATGCATTATTTCTCAATTAAAATATATATATATACATTGATAATAAAATTATTAAAATTGATATAGTTGGAGTTAGAAAATACTAACCAAAATTTTACAGATATATAGGAAAAATTATTGTGCCCTAAAATTGTTATATTATAATTCTCCTTTTGATGTTATGTATTTAATGTAAAATTAAATAAATACTGTGAAAATTGAGAATAAGGATATTTTATAAAAATAATATTTTAATAATATATATAAAAATATAAAAAAAATGAGATCAGAAGATAGTGGATATAATATAGTCTAAAATATCATGAATCTTCCAATTATTTCCCAATTATAATCTTATATGTAAAATTTACGACCCTTTAGTGTTTAAACATTTTTTATGGTTGTTAATATTACAATTGGATAACTAATGGTTTATCAATATTATATGAGTAAAAAATTACGAAAATTTTTACCTAAAATATATTATTGGACAATAAATAACTCTATATAACCATATATTTTACTTTTTGGCTATTTGGAGGTATATGGATTTATAATATTTTTTTTAATATAATATTTCGAAAATTCCAAAACATCCCCTCATATAAATTATAAAAGGGAACCACATTTTTATTTTATTCAATAAAATTGAGAATTATAGCATGACCATAAATTGATAATACTAAATTTCAACTTCCCGATAATCATTCATGATGTGATGGTATTCCCAAATAAACATTATGAGATCCCTTTATATGATATCTAAAAAATAGTTTCAAAGTAGAGGAAACCGCCTTAACTAATAACATTATTTTATACTCGTAGTTTCCATATCAAAATATTATATATATATCACAAAATAATAATTCATTATCATTAATATAACTATTTCTTATTATCAATAAACCATATAAACACTCCTTCCTTAAAATGAGAAATCAAATATCGATCATGTGTACATAAGGCTTTCCATCTCCACGTAGCATTTCTATTCATTTTCCTTCATCATATTTAATGGATGGTTATGATTATGGGCCTATGGTTTATATACGATATATATGAAATAAATATTCATTTGCAATTATAAAATAAAATCTAACTACTTATGATCCAATATTTTGGGAAATGATAACGTCGTTAATGAGTATTTGTTAACTACAAAATCCATGAATTGATTTGATTCATTTTTTATTTATATTATAATTGTATGATGAATATGAATAATCTGATGAATATATATGATATAGAAGTTATATGTTTGTACCAAAAAATTTTAATCAATAGTATCCATTCATTTTTATCATCTATTAAAAAATTAAAACGACATTAATGTGAATGTTTGTCCTACCATCTCTGTGAAGGATGTGATTCATTTTAGATATTAATATTTAATAGATAAATAAAAATTAATATTTATATGGTTTTAATATTATTGATAATTTTTTATGTTTTTTAATCATGATCAATATAAATGGATAGGATATAACAAATCATAACATAAATTATAAACAATGTAATTATCACCTCTAACATCCCAGATCCGAATGCCACTCAAAAGGTGCCCCATACACTGTTGGACACATGGCCTCAAATTCATTTCCCCAAATTCCAAAGGCTTTCTACTTGATGTGGGGACCTATGGTGTGATAGTGGGGAAATTATTCACTCATTGGTAGAGGGTAACAAAACAGAATATATATTAATACAATAGATGAAATAATAACAACATAAAACTAAAATAAAAAATGAAAGATGGATAAGATAAATGACCAAGAATCATTACATACAAATGATAATGCATCATTGTATGTTATAAAAATCATCTAAAAAAGTACACTGCATTAATCCATAATATATGTTCCAAATGAATAAATGAAATAATGTATACCTGGAAAAATCACAAGCCGTGTCTCAGTCCCATGCTCTTCATCTCCTAAAACGCATATCAAGTACCTATAGAAGGTTTCAGTCCCTTATCGACACCTGCAATCATATAATATATATGGGCCCAAAAAACATGACCCAAATAGGGTGTGGGAAATAAATCCTAGTTGGGAACCACCAAAGATCTAGGCCTATCTATCTACGAGTATATGCAATAGTTAATGTAAAAAATGTGAAGGAAGTAGAATATAAAGTACCCAAAAGTAAACAATCCTATAAGTACTATTTTACATTTAATCAGTTCATGTTCATTAGAAAATTCAATTATATTTAATTATAATGTTCTCTATATTTGGCCTTACCCTGTTAATCCCTCATATATTGTACGCACAACCATTGTCTCAAAATACCATAAAGAAAGATATAAGGGAAGTGTGATACCAAGCATGTTATTTGTCATCGAAGACACGCCAAAAGTCAAAAATTTCAATATTTAGTTCAAAAACACTACATACGGAATAGTAAAAACCTACCTTTTAATCATTGAAATCCTCTCCGTAGACATAGAAAAACTTGGCCCATAGGAATAGAAATACCACACACTTAGGCATAGAAAAAACTCACCGTCATTCATAGAAAACCAAAAAAAATTAATTCAATATAAATAAGATTAGAACAACCTCATAAGGAATTTCCATTCTAAAACTCACATGGCCTAGATTTATAACAACCAGTATATATATTAATCTATTACATGGATTTTGTTATTACCAAATCACGTGGTATCATATCATAACAAAAAAAGTCATGTTATTTACATTATTACACTATTTAAAAATAATGATATCACTTGGAACATATAATATATGAATCCTATCAATTAATATAAACCGTTAAAACAACTAACACATTTAGATACACACTTGGGATGTTCAAATCACAATCCATATAATATAAATAATCTATCACAAGGATTGAACAATTACTCACATGGGAAAATAATATAACAACCCTGAAATGTGAATTATATTATCATAAGGCCAAACTATCAACTATATCACATGGTTGATTCATTTAACTAACCAATTTCATTTTAAACAACCCATTAATGGAATCAAATTCATGCCCATGGTAATCCTTGTCTATATGACTAAACATTGGTCTTCTAAGGTAAAATGCACCCACAAGGTTCCCCTAAACTGAGTTAAATAACCTAGAATATTTTTCATATAAATTTATTAATTACCTTAAAAAATTAAGATATAGTATAGGTAAAATCAGAATCAAAGTGGCATCCTAAAATGGGTGCAGAAAACTCCATCACATATATTCAACATGACAATCATTGAATGGCATGAAACCACCTACCTTATAGTCGTGAAAATCATTTCGTTCAACATCGGCATAGAGTTTGATCTTGAATAGGGTGGATCTAAAAAAATGTATAAATTATCAACCATTGATTATTAGGTTAAGAGATTAAATCATGAATAATGGATCAAGATAAATTGTGAGTTATCTGATTGGTTTCATATGCATCGAATGCGATCATATCATAGTTCGAATAGAGAATCAGTATAAAATTAACTACTTTGTGATATTGTTCCAGAGAACATGGGTGAGGTTATCTCCAAAAATGAAAAAACGAGGCTTTAACCTATTTTAGAAGATTTAACAAAAAACATGGAATTTCTATTGAATATACATGACGTATATAATTTATTTCCTCAACAATTCGGTTACTTCATTTAAACAGCATATAAAGTCATGCCGACATAAATACATGGTGTGTGCTGCAATTACACGACATGTAACCCTTAGTCACATTATAAAACTGTACTCCTTTCACAATATAAACAATTTTTCTCAAGTTATTTCAAAATATAAACTAAAAAGAAATTATCAATACCTCAAAGGGAGAACTTTATTCATAAAAACATCACACCTTAAAGAAATTTGACCCTTAATTTTAAATCCATGGGTGGCAAAGAAAAATCATCACCAACTCCATCCACTACAATCGTACATTGGCCTACATATCCTAGGTGTCATCTTGAACATAGTTTTTATGTCATAACACCCATAATAAATGAATAGACCACCAAAAGAGACCAATTGTGATACGATCCACTATTTGAATAAGATACTCAATGAAGGATGAATCTACCTCTAACTCAACCTCATTTGGATAAAAATCAAAGGATTACTATGAAAACTAATGTTGTAACTGAGAAAAATAGAAGATGTCATGCATAGATCAATACCTTTGAGGATACATTAACTAATATGCAAATCAGACCGACCATTTTTAAAATCTAAAATGACATGACATATCTTGGTGAAAGATTATCTAGTATCCTAATCCTCTTGTGTCCCTACCTCTTTAAAATACATAAGACAACTAAATCCTTGACTTAAAACTCCATAGGTCCTCTATAGTGATCGACATAATAATTTTGACAAGACTGTGTAGTAGTCATTGAGTTTAAAATCAACTGAACCAACTCAGTGGTCTCCTGAAGAAAACAAGGACCCATCCTAACTGCCTCTCCTGCATCGAGTCAATAAAGGGTTGATTAGCGTCGTCTACCATACAATTCGTTATCATTTTGAATCTAAAATGTAGCTTGAAAGATGTTGTTATAGGTAAAATCAACCATGGATTTGTGTCTCTCCCAAGAACCCCTGAAATCCATAACGAATTCCTGAATCATTTCCTCCATCACCAGTGTGATTTGACTAGCCATCTGTCTAGGGGTGGTATGAAGGGATCAGAATAATGTTTGTACCCTACATCCTCTATAGCCCTTTCCATAAATGAGAAATAAAAAATTATCCTTATTTGAAATAATAGAATGTCGGACCCCATGCATTTGTTCAATCTTAGTAATGTAAAACCACGCAAACATAGAAACTATGAATTTTTCCATGATCGGCCAAAAAATTTCAACCTTCAGGATCATGGAAAGAAATCATAAATATCATCATTACCATGACACATCCAACATCAGAAAAACCATACAAAGCATTCCGCTGAGAATTCAAGAAATGCAACCCATGTGATATTCCATTAACTGGGTGAACACGAACAAAACTGAGGTCAAATATGTTTCCTCGTAGAGTAGAATGGTTTAACACGGATCGATCTCATAAAAACAAGTCACACAATATTCCCTTGAAAGACATTGTGGAAAATCAAACCACACCAACCATAAACTGGCGGAGTGTTCAAATGGGTTCACTCGAACAACACATGAGGACCCAAAAGGATAATGTGTCAAAACATCATGGGATTACTTGTCTCCAAAAAGCTTGTCTTAGGAGTTCGGTGTATTGTAATTGATCCCAAATACTTATAAAATGTCACAACACCCCCATAACGAGAAAACAAGTAATTCAAATACAACACACTGAGATCATTAACTGTTTTAATGAATCGCATCCAAGCCCAAAAAAAATTATGATAACCTTAGATTCACCAACCCAGAGTCTAAGGAACTCACAAAGGTGATCTATACTCTCCATTACAAGTGACACATTAGTACAAGGGATAAATTACACAATATATCACAGAATGAACAAAAACAACATCCTCTCTACAGTCTCGTTAAAGAATGTGTCAGGCATCCAATTTCTGGTCAAGGTGTTCATATATGGGAACCTAGGTATCAGTCCAGATTAACTATGCCCAACTGAAAACCACGCATCCAACTCACAACAACAACAAAAAATTCGAACCAGACTAATGTACATCAACTATAGAACAACATATTACCGACATACTTATAGGGAATCCAAGATGATTTCATGATATGGGATGGTCCCGTCTCTTAATAAATATCACACTATTTGGATTTCAAGGATCATAAGAAAAAAATAGGTTAACCACTTCTGGTCGACCTCTTGAAAGAAACTAGGCTTTACATGTCTACGCATCGTCATTTGGCTGACCGTAATTCCATTATCCCAATGAATTCTTGTGATTGATCAAGCTTAACCCCCAAGGTCTATTCAAGAAAATCGGTTCCCCACAAGGACTACACACACAACCAAAATCAAAAAATATCATGCTTCCAAGAAAGCATCAACAACAAATAAAACTCCCAACCCTCAAAGTCATTCAATTAGAAATGTCCATTTAAAAATAGGCATTCATTAGAATCCTTCTACATGGAAGGAAACATTTAAACCAAACAGATATAATGCTCCCTACCTAGGAGTTTTCTAGATGCTGAGAAGAATTAATAGTTTCTCTCAAACATTCTTTTTCAAAATCAACTTAAACGCATTAGTGTCATACCACGAACCATGATCAATTCATCATATCTCTTAGCATGAATGATGAAATTAATTCGACAGTTTCTCAAAACACCCACAACCCAGAATGTCTTCTTGAACTGTGGGACAAACATTTTTAAACAAATCATTGGTCACTCTAATCTAGATATAACCCAAGAATAAACACAATAGCTCAAGGCTCGATGATTTAACCAAACTTAAAAGATAATTTTTACATTTTTCACTTGACGGGTACTGGGTATGTCCATATATAGTACCCCATTTTTACAAGAGAAAACAACACATTTTTGTTATTATTTATAGGTATCCCATACTAAAAATCCTTGTACCACATGGCATACATAGGAAATAGCTCAAAAGAACATCATCTAAATAACTATTAATGAGGAATTTGATATTCTAAGTCACCCATCACTTAAGGAAAGGGAGGTTCATATGACCTCCTATGTAGATGACCATGCCCAAGGCATATCTAAAATACCAAACTGAGAGTTCCACTATTTTCATTGACCAATCAATCGTTATGATACATTGATCACTCATCAGAACAAGAGAATCCTCTCTAAAAACCAAACAACCGATTTGGGACAATGACACCTTATTGACACCATTATCCGAAAGCTTGTAGTGGAAAACATGAAAACAAGCATTAATGGGGCTACCAACCATGGTCTAACCCTTATGAAGCAAAAGAATCAACTCCCAGCACAAGGTTACACAAAATAGATTTACTAGGCTCAAAATCCCCTTATTAATTATAGTATATCTAAAATTAATTGAAAATGGATGATCTCCGAAATATCTGTTCAAAGTCCTAACTCAAAATAGATAAACTACACATACACGAGTGTCTCAGTGTGTAAGAAAAACTCATAGATCAGAAGCACTGTTATAAAAATAAGGGTAGGTGAGCACCTTTTTCTATGCCCTCATCCATCTTCCTACGCCATGGGTTAAATATAGGTGTCAATCAATGAGGGATACTACCAAAAGACATCTACGAAGGTTTCGTTGGGTCAAGTAAACACTGTGTTGAATCATTATTGGTATCCTCTAGGTAACCATGAGTGAAGGAATCCAACATGTATTACATAGGTGAAAAGGGAAAAGATTAATTCTATATGGGATCCTCAAATGATAAATAGGAAAGTCATTATACAATAGGGATCCATACAAATGGTACATAAGAGAGAGATCCTATAAGGGACTCCCTATAACCTCAAAGATAGATAGATCACAACTCATCTCAGATTGAAGGTATCAACTAGGTCGGTCTGAAAACCCAACTGATTATTCACTATCTAGACTCACTCATAGGGGGGAACTAAAATGATAACTTGAGGAAGAACATATCCATTTTGATATACTCATTAAAACACACATTAGGGTTCCACATAATGCTCCATGGGATTTAACATCGCGATATACATAGAAAAATACTCATAAATGACTACTTGTAGGTCCAAAAATATCAAAAGGGAGTAATATATGAAAATACCCTCCAAGGTTCTGAGAAGAGCTGTACTTGACGTGTTGAAAATATACACAACATGTAACCTTAATCTCTCTCATAGTCTTGTTCTAAAACTGACCAGGGCATGAAAATACCATAGGTACACAACATGTTAGTTAGTTACACAACGTTTACACAAGTCACCCCTCTTGGACATGTACATTTACATGTCTATACTCACATGGGTTTTTCCTGAGTAGGCCCCATCATCGTGTACCAAAAGTACACGGTCATGTACTTGTGAAACAAACTATCCTTTGTTCTTATCACAAAAAAGAACTCATATCCACTTATCATACAAAGGGTACAACGAGTACACGGTGTGTTACCAGTAATAAAAATATTTGTTCCTTGAAAATGAAGAACCCCTGATGTGTTAGGCGAAACTACACGTAGTGTAATCTGGGGTTTTCAAGACAAAAATTCCATATTTCCCAAAACACCCATGTTCATTAGAAAACCAAACTAGTGGTATGCCAAATTTTGTTCTGTGAGGGCCCATACTCCCAAAATATCAGTTTTTGGAACCCATGCATAACATATCACAATACAATTCTATAAAAAGTATGAAACATAGTCCACTAAATTCTGATCCAAGAGGGCACATATACCTCAGGGACCAATGATTGGTGTCCATAAAATTTAACCCCATCACATACCAATTAAAATATTACAATAGAAGGTATATCTATCATGGTATGTATCACAACATAATTTATATCTATCATGATATCTTTCACAGCCACATGCCATCAGTAATGCACCTAAATGGCATAACAAGAATGCATGGAATGTGATTTATAAAAAGTTCCTATATTATGCATGAGATGGAATAACATAATACAATCAGGTTACCACAATATTTAACCACAATAATATCAATAATAAAATCACAAAATAGGTGTGTCTCCCAACGGTGAAATAAAATCAATTGTTAAAACACAAAATCAAAAAAGAACAAGTCAATTTGAGGCTATTTGAATTTTCCCATTACGTCGGGTATCTACTCCCTATAACGGCTGAATGCTAAATCCAATTTCCTATTTATCCCCATATAATTTCACCATAAAGTAAGGATAACTAAAAAACCTATTCTAAACCCACTTTGTAATGTCCCGGATCTAGATTCCACTCAACTAGTGCCTCGTACCTGGCTGGAGACATGGCCTAATGAGAATTTCACCAAATGCATGAGGCTTCTTACAAGAAGCAAGGTACTATGGTGTGACAGTGGGAAAATTATGACCTCATTATAAGTGTGTAACATAGAGGAATAAATAATAATACAGTATCGAAATAGTAAAATATATACAACTGAAATAAAATGTGTAATAATGATAAGATAAATAACTCAGTGTCAATCATTAAAAGATATGATACGTCATTTTATGTAACAAGAAAATATCCAAAATACTAACAATGCTAAAATCCACAATATATGTTCCAAAATATCAATATAAATAATGGAATCTAAGATATATCACAAGAATCATGTTGGCCCCATGCGCCTCAACTCCTGAATAGAATTTCAAGTACCTGTAGAAGAGTGCCCTCCATTATTGGCACATGCAGTCACATATTTTGTTTGGGTAAAAAAAACATGACACAAACAGTGTGTGAGAAATAAATCCTAGTACGGGACCACTAAAATATCAACTCTTATCTCTATATGATTATTTGCAACAGGTAGTGTACAAAAGGTGAAAAATGTAAACTAGGTCGTTCTCAAAAGTAAACAATCCTAGAAGTATTGTATTCCATTTTTTCAGTTCTTTTTCATTATAGAATTCAATTTTATTGAATTATAATAATATTGAGATCCAAAAATGAACCATCAGTTACTCATATAAATTAATCACTTCCAAGGTCTCAGACAACAATCAAAATAAATATAATTGATGAGTGAATACCGACATGTGGTTTTTCATGGAAAACATATGCAAATTAATCGATTTAAATATTCACTTTAGAACCTCACCCTTCATCATAGAAAAAAACGCCCACAAACATAGAAAATCCTCACCTATTGTCATAGTGAAACCTCACTATTATGAATAGAAAAACCATATCTATAGGCATAACAAAAACATTCCCTCAGGTATAGCAGAACCACACCCTCATGTATAAAAAAAGCAAACCAAATGCATCCAATATAAACAAACAAAGACTTTCCTCATAATCATTGGACTTTAAAATTAAAATGGTCCCTGAATTTATAATAAGAAACATGTAAATTAAACTATCACATGTATTTAAAAACTATAAACTCATGTGGGATGATATCATAACAAAAAACACTTGTAACATAGAATTTTTCATTGTTTAAAAATAATTATCCCATAAAGATCATATAATATAAGAAGCCTATCAATTTATCTAAACAATTATAAGGGTTAAAAAATATATATACCCACATGGGATGTTCACATAACACGCCTAAAAAGTGAATTAATCCATCACTAGGCCTAAACAATTATACTCACATGAGAAAAATATATAACAAGCCTAAAATGAGAATTAAAATATTGCAAGTCTTCAATATGATGAATATCACCTAGAATATTAGTTCAATTATAAAATTAAATTTTAATCAACTTATTAATTGAATCATTGGCATATACATCAGAATCAAAGTCGAAATGTATAAACATTGGTCTTGAATGAGAAATCGCACCAACGAGGTGCCCCTAAATCTTGGTAAACAACCAAAAACATGATTCATATCACACAATTAATTACTTATTCAACATTAGGAACTAACAAGTGTAAAATCAAGATTAATGTGACACCCTAAAATTTGTTCACAGCACTTTGAAATTTAAATTCAACATTACTATCACTAAAAGGAATGAGACCACCTACCTTGTAGTTGTATAACTATCCTAATCCAATGTTGACCTCTAATTCGACATAGAATGGTTTAAATATACAAAACTGTCATAAACATTCATCATTTGATAACTAGGTCAAGAAAATAAATCATGATGAATGGATCAAGGGGAATTGAAAACTTACCAATAGGTTTCCAATGATTCTGACGACAATTGAATTAGATTTCGGAGATTGAATCGGGAGAAAAATCATTGATCAATGCTATTTTTTGAGACAACCTGGGTGATGTTCTGTCCAAAAATTAGAAAATGAGTATACTGACCATTTTAGAAAATTTTACAAAATACACTTCATGTACTTTAAATATACACACCATATATATTATATTTTTTTCCTTCTTGTTCAAACATTATTTACACATCATAAAAAAGGAATGTCAACATCAATAAACATCGTGTACTTGGAGTACATGGAATGTAACCTTCATTCACATTGTTCAATAGTCTTCCATTCATCCATTAACCTAATTTTCACTATTTTATCTTAAATACAAAATGAAAATAAAATATACATACCTCAAAGGATGAACCGGGTTTATAAATCAAATGAAACAAGATTTTTATAATGAATTTTTAATTAATGGGAAATAAAAGGATATAATTAAATCATATATTGAATGGTGCTTATAATTATAGATCAAGAAAATATTTATAACATACCATTATTTATTAAACTAGATGATTGAACACATGTCACGTAGGTCAAAAGTAAGGTAATTGTTTTATTTCACAATCTCATTTATTACCATGATTTTTTATGTTTATTTATCTACTTGGGAAAACTCATATTCCATATCCAGGTACTTAAAAAAATAATTTTTCTACCATTATTAATTGATTTATTAACATTATCTTTACACATGTTTTACTTATAAAAAAATATTTCATAGGATTTGTACTATCATTTTCCAAGTGATACACTATTTGACATTTAAAATAATTTAGAAGGAATTTTTATTATAACATATATTGAATGTATGGAATTACAAACCATTAGGGAAAAAATTCATTGAATACTTCTTTTAAATTTTCAGATTTTCATTTAAAACTATAATCTTTTCTTTTATTAGTTAAAATATTTAAATAAACTGATTTGAAAATAGAATGTTTATTTTTCTTAAGATTTATATCAAGGGATCTTTAAAAATAATTTTTTTTCTTAGAATGAGTAATTTTATATTACCAATGTGTTATTAAGGATATAATCCAAGGATACCACATTTTTTCTTTCTCTAGATGGTTTATATTTATGTTGAAAATATGAAATTTTTATAAGGCCATTTCTTTTTATTGGTCTATGCTATGATGAAATGTTTATTAAACACATTTTTCATCTGTAATACTAGGATGAAATGTTTATAAATTCCATTTATATAATTGGTTTCAATATGATTAATTTATTAGGATATAATGCAACATATATGATTGATTTTGAATATATTATGTGTGGGACCTATATCACCATCTAATTCATTTTGTTTGCATTTAAATCACATGATATAAACATGACTTGAATGGGATGATAAACATGTTTAGTAAAGAACATTATACACCATGATAGTCTTTAGGGTGAACTGTTTCTACCTTATGGTTTGAGGATATATCCCATTTAATTATAATATACATGAAAATGAACTTTATAAATTAAGGATATTATTTTATATGGTTATGTGTATGATCAAATTATATGTCTTCTGCCTATGTTAATAATGCATGGTTCTTTTTTTAAATTTCATTTAATTTAAGTATTATGATCATCCATAATTTTTCCATGAAATTTGATGACGATGTTTGATATGAAATTTATGGATCGAAAAAATTAAATTCATTTTATTATTCTATTAATCTCAAAATATTCCTATGTGATTATTTAAATCACCCTTATTTACCCTTAATGAGCATCTGAGCTCATTCTTTCCATTTTTTCCCTTCCCTAATTTATAGATAACAGTATTATGTAATATATATTTATATATATATTCTATATGGGTGATAAATATAAATAAATAAGTTAGTGATGATGTTGATATTTTATGAAATAGTTGTTTATGTTTTAGTTTTTTAATGATACTAGAGAAACCAATTCTTGTATGGATCTACATGTTATTTAATGAGAATTCCTATATAAATATTAAATATGTATATATGAAAAGAATTTGTAACTATATAAATATAATATTATATACCTAAACTGATATGATAGTATTTTGAACTACATAATCGAAAAAAAACTCCTTGATACATTGCCTCCATATTCAACCACTAAAATGGTTTCTCAAATAAGTATGATGTAGGAGACCTCCATCAACCTTGAAATAATCTCCCATTCAATATTACTATGTTTAGGGAGCCTCAATAATACCATAAAAATTACATCGTGACTCTATTCCATTTACAATCAGGAATGAGACACATATGAAATGTATATATGGTCTTTGGTGCTCCTCCTTCACCTGCTTATAGGTGAAACACATAGTTACAAACCACACTATCATTCATTTGTAAATAGTCCCCCAATACTAGTTGTTTAATTCACCATACATCATTAAATGCCCGAGATGCACTACCGATGAAGAGGCATGAGACTCAAACATCAAAACATATCGAATTTCTTCCTAAATATAGAAAAACCCTGTAATATGTATAACAAAATTCTCATCAACAACCCAACCATGTCATGGGTCCACACCTGAAACATAATTAGTTTTTAATAATCCCTAAAAATCATAAATTTGTTTATATTCAATCGATTAAGAAGTGAAGAGGTCACAACTATTTCTATTAAAAATGACACCCCATTACACATTTTATCTTATATATGAAACTTTTAAAACAAGGCTAGTAAACTCTATTAACTTCTAGACTCGTGAACCAATTTTCATAAGACATTATGTTAAGGGTATCAGGTACTACATTTCCTTACCTATTCATATAATAAATCAAAAAATTAATTCAATGCAGGTGTAAGGACCCATCCTTAATACATTATATAATATTGGATTTGGTTCATAATTCACATTGAATATCTTTTCATGTTTAGAGATTTAGTGAATTGGGTTATAACATATACATAAAAACTTGAATATTATATGTAGACATTTCTACTTAGTATCCATTTTTTCATAAAATAAAAACTCTCAAAAAATAATCAATTTGAGTTTCATGGTTTATATATCATGACTTTTCCCTGATCTCATCCTTGACCCTATTCTTATTTTCATCATGTGAAAAAAAATTCAAAAACATCGGATGAGCATAAATATCTCATTATATTTTATAAAATAATGAAAGAAAACATTATTCCATGAATACATACAAATAAATGAAGTCATTATATAAAATAATAAAACATTATCTCTTCATAATACATCTCAAAATCATAAATTTTTGGAATAACATATAGAAATCATAAATTATAAAGGTAACTTGTGGCATCCATATCAAACTTACATTATAGCTTTCACGGCTATGTAGGGAGTTATGTTTTGAATACCCTTCATAGTATTTTACCTAAATATCTAAGGATAATCATTATGGTTTACCTATGACATCTAACCAAATGCATTGGAGTTTTATCTGGGGATTATCCACCATAGTTTTTTCATAGAACCACCCGTATACGTAAACAATTCACATGAACCATTACATAATCATACCACAAGAACAAAAATAATGGAAATATTACATTTCCATATAGAAATACCATTTAAATATATTGACATAATCAATCCATTCACAAAATCTCTTTTAATGTAAATATACGTAAATATTGTATATGGTATTTATTTTAATTTTAAAAACACTACTACTCGTAGAGGAATCCAAATACCATATAATGCTCACGGTAGTGGAAAGGTCGTTGTCACAGTGTATGTTAAAAAGAAACATTTTTGGAATTTAATATAACTCATTGTAGAGAATATATTACATTTGAAAGAAATTAAATGTCACTGGGGATTATAAACCATATAAAATAATGTCAGGTATAATTCAATGTATGACCCGATGAAAATATATTGAGACGAAGCCCGCTACGAAAATTCGGAAACCTAACAGCGACACATTAAAATTCTGAATATGAGTTGATGGGAGAAAAAATGGCCATTCATCACTTTGACATAAAATTTAAAACAATAATTATATAAATTAATATATCCCATAATTATAGAATGAAAATTAAAAGTCATGACATAAAAGAAGTATTTTTCTGAAAGAGGAGGATGGAAGGTTCCCTTACAAAGATCATTATGTAATTAAAATATATCAATTTTGTGTATTCACTATAAGTACAAAAAATTAATTTACAAATACAAGACAAGGCAGAAAATGTTATTTTATAAATAATCATACCAAACAAAATTAAAAGTGGAATATCAACCCAAAAATGGAAATTGGATTAAGATGTTCCCATTCCTCGAGTTTGACTTGTCGCGTTTGTTCCGTGTTCTTCCTGACTAATAAATGTAATTTAATTTCTATATATATAAGAACCCTTTTAATGTTTATTATTCCTTTAATATGACTTATTACATTGTTACAACAATCATCAAATTATTCATGTTCATATCGTTATTTTGTCGATGCCCGATACTTGAGTAATAAATGACCTTGTCATAATTACAAATTGTCCATGAGGTTAATAGTCCATTATCTCTACAATGATATTAATTATTTACATATTATATATATCATATATATCCAGTTTATATTTAATTATAATAGTCCATATCATTTTGATATATGAAAATGAAATGCACTGTTCATGGAGATGGTAAACCGTATGTATGCGTGACCACAACTTTCATTTTTTTCATTTTTTAAGAAATGAAAACCAAATGACACATATGTGTATTACTTTTCTCGTATAATATCATATTTTATATATGATACATATTTTCATTAACATGATCCTATATATGCTCCATGTATGGCATGAACGAGCCATATCACATAGAGGGGTAGTAGTCTGCACTTCCTTAAATAAATTATCATATTTACACATTATGGAAACAATAAAGATATGATATAGATAAAAAATATTAAACAATAAAGAAAATATAAATATTATATATATCAAATATAATATAGTTCAATCATAATGTCCACCATGAGAGGCGGAGTGGATAAATCGAACAATCATTATTTCGTGAGGCAATAGATCGCCGCCCAGAGAAACATTATGTTCTTATTCCATTAGATGAGGTTGTATGTCATTTTATTTCTAATTATTCTCATAAAAAATTCCTTGTATATTTAATATACTGGTTTTATTATAAAATAATGGTATAAAAAATGGTTTGGGTGTTTGAGAAGGAAAATAAATGAAATGATCTTGAGAGAAGACATTACCTTTAAATCAGGTAACACCATATGGTTTGAACTAAAGGCTTTATTGAATTGCCTTATTGCCAAAATAATTCATCTAGGAGGAATAGAGAGATGTTAGGATCATATTTGGGTTGAGTTTGGATGATAAACTAGGTTTGATAGGTTTGAGTAATGAGATAGATGTGGTTTCCTTTTTAAGAGGGGTGAGGGGCACTTTAGGAATGTTTGAAATATTATTTTCTTATAAAAATATTTATGCCTTCAAAAGATCAATAACAAATTATATTTGAATAAAAGAAGAATATACGTCAAAAATAAATCATCCAATATGAATTTAACTGGTTTTGGATATTTTTTAACCTCATCATTTTTATTTAACCCTTTGTTATATTATTTAACTTTTACAATGCCTTCTTGTATATTCATACTATATGGTTATTATATTTACAATAAAATACCATGAGACCCAAAATGGATCATTAGTGATATCTTTATCATTATATGTGTAATTTTATAGAATCAATGATATTTATGACTAGTTTATCATTTATGAAAATGTTAGTTGATTTAAAAACTCATTTATGTCAATTATTTTCACAACTCATATCATGACTTTTTAAAAAAATCTATATAAACTTGATCCTTCATAAAAATCTTCATTTATTCAAATATAAAAATTCATATTTATCCATAAATTTTCTGGATTGATGAAAAAAAATTACAATAAATTTATATTTATATTTATAATCACTTTTATTTAAAACATTCATTAATGAGGTAATCATTACATCAACATTGGGTCATAAATATATTTATTTTTTGATGTCAAAAAATTGTAATTAAAATTCCACGATTTAGGAAATATTTTTATCTTTATAATATATATTTATAGTCAAAGATATTATTTATATTACACCACTTTAATTTTCTTTAGAAAAACAATACATTTTTATGATATTTTAATTTTTACTTTAAATAAATAGTTATATATCTAATTATGTTAAACTATTTCCATAAAATGGCCAAAAGATCTACCTATATATTTAATTGATCATCTATAACACATCTATTAAGTCAAGGAAAAGTGTTCAGGTTATTTTATATTTCTGAAATATTTGTTTTACCCTGAATTACCCTACTTTTCTTTAACCATGGTAAATAAAAATCAAAAGTTACAATTCACACAAAATTATATTCCTCCTAATAAACACAATTTTACTTACTAATGAAAACCAATTTTGTTGGTTTTTTGAAATTCAATTCACAAAAGTGAAAAAATTTCATTTAAATGAAAAAGTCAGGTTTTTAGCTATTATGTAGTGTTTTTCACTATTTATCAAAAATTGAACAATTTCCAAAAAATGCCAAAATCACCCATAGATAATTATGATTTTCAAAATTAAAAAATTATATCTATTTTTCCAAATTAAAAAAATTTAACATTCATTAATTAATTAAATATTAATTTCCGTTGTCAAAATTAGAAATCGTGTTTTTTTGAAGTAAAAACCACAAAATGTTTAACATGTGTTTATGTCCAATTTCAATGAGAAATTTTGTCCAATGACCAACATTGGATTAATTTTTAATAATATAATCCAATTAAACATTAAAATAATTTATAATAATAATCTTACTATAAATATAAATGAGATGAAAAGTCAGTTTTGATTTAAAATGCAGTATTTTCCACTTTTCCTAAAAAAATGAACTTTATCCGAAAAATACCCAAACTTTATCCAAATTAAATATTGATATCCCATTTCTAAAGAAGAAGTTAATTTTGACAAATGAATCATATAAATGGTAAAAAACAATATTTAAAAGGGGTTCTCAATCAAAAGGTTGTAAAACTCAATTTCAAAAAAAAATTAGCATATTCATGCTAAAAATTAGATTCATTATCATTTTAGGTCTCTAAATTATATTTTATAAATGTAAAAACATTTATCAAACATTATTTATCATAATATGGTATGTCCTATTCATTTCCACCAATACATCAGTTAGGCATTAACTACCATTTAAAATAAAAACACTTTTTTATTACTTTTATGTATAACATAACATTGTGTACAATGTAAGAATTTAGAGGAATCTATTATTGTGTGTTGAGTATGGTATTGAACATTGCATCCCCATTAAGGTAAAATTAATATTTAATTCAGAAATTTTAATAAATATGAAAATAAAATATTATTTATTTACCTGGATTGTTACATCCTTCCCCTTTGTGGGAATTGCATCCTCACAATTTAAAAATTTGGCTTGGAAACATCATTAAAATTCCTAAATCAGAATTAGTATCAATAAAACTATCTCTTTATAATATAGAAGTAGAAGTAAAAAGGTCACCCGAGATAACACATACTAGTATTATTTAAAAACATAGATATGGAGGAGAAACTAACTGTCTAGTTCTGATTGAGAGTGATAGAGAACATGATCAGGAGAAAGTTAACCGCATAAAAACCACAAACGTGTGATTGGTTAAATTGAATTTCATTTCCCAAGAAGAAAATTAAAAGGAAAATGTTTATGTTTTTTGTTTCGTTTAATAATGATTGATAATTTATTTATTATATTTAATAATTATATAATGAAATTTATTTACTTTTCAGGTAGAGTTTCATCCCTTAATAAATTTATACATAAAACTCATATTTTCTCCAAACGATTACAATTCATGATGACTTTTTCAGCATAAAGCACTCGAATCATCTTCAATGGAATCAAATAATCCTCAAATGATGAACTATATATATTTCATATCATTAGACATTATTCAAAAACAAAATGGTTAGTACAATAATAGATAGTCCCCAAAAAGGATAATTCTTTATAGAAAGAAATACCAATCTTAGTCTCCAAAATTAAACAATCAATACCCAAAGTTCAGCAAAGAGAATTCAATAAGAAATTTTCTATTAAATTATTCAAAATAATCCAAACTAAGTTTGAAACCCAAAATTCAGAAGGATTTGATCACATAGTCTACCTCAAAAATATTAAAACATATTTCCAAATAACATCAGTTACTCTTAAACACTCATATAGAAAATTAGCTAACCTAATACCACGTTTTCCAAGATAGGTTAATCATTTTCATAAATAACCCAAATCTCTATATGTCCACATTAAAAACATTTATTCTTCCAAAATAAAATTTCAACCACTACTCCAAAAATGAGATTCTATAGTATTCTATCTTCCGTAAACATATAGTTTTCCCAAACGAGAGATATTCTTCCAAAATAACATTTCTAACATACTCACAAAATCATTTTCTTATACTAAGGAAATCCATTTGATAATAATAATATCCCAGAATCAACATATTCATGATCCAATAAATATTATAACTAAAAATAAATAGTCATGTTAACTAGGGAATTCACGTATTCAAGTGGTATGTGATAAAACCAAATCATACTTTGGTTGTCTGTTCAATTACCATGGCTTTGTATTATGTGATGGATTGACACATGGTATGCATTTTGTTCTTTTTCTATAAAATATAATTTTATAACATTCACAAAAAAAGAGGTAAAATCCTCAAAAATAACCATAACATATTTTAACCACAAATATTATCACATACATCCCATTTTTATCCCAAAAATTAATAACCTATAATTTCCTCAAATTAAAGGATCATATAAACCCATGTGGTTCTTTATAACTATATCCACAAAATAAATGATAAATATTACTTGAATAGCAATTTCAAATATATAACATCAAGTTTATACCTACTAAAAATATTCATCCAATGTAATCCTATTGTTAATACATTTAAACATATCATTATCCATAGATCCAATGTAACTATTAAATATCTAAAATTTATAAATTATAATAGACTAACATCTTCTTGATCCATTATCCATGTTTTTTAATCTTTTTATTTTATAATTATTTCCTACTAACACCATCATTTATAATGTTCTATGATTCAATAATATCAAAACAGTAGCTACAAAATAATCCATACGTTTCATTAGCTCAGTTTCCTCATCCTAAATTTGAAAGGAATTAGGTATTGGTAAACATATAATTGTATGGTCCTTCTGATCCCATTCCTGAACTTTTTTTGTAGGAAATTTATTTTTTAATGTCCATGCACACGAGATTTAAAACATTCGATTTATTCATGGGAAAGAACTTCTTTTACATTCATGGAGTCAACAGGATGCTTCATTTTTTCCATGGCATGTTATTACTTTATGACCTTCATTACAACATCTAGATAATCATTCCATCCTACTGAAGCATTTTCCTAGGTGTTTCTTTCGACATCCTAGAAACATTAGTTTTTTAATATACATATTTTTATTATTATTAACTGAACATCCAATGGGATTCATTTATTTCATATATAATGCCTTATTAAAATCACTATGGGCAAAGTGGTCAATCATGACTCAGGAAAATTGGTTAAGAATTACCAAAAGTGTTCTCATTACAGCTCCTATTTCATTCGGTTTCTCATTCCGAAAATCACCATAGTTTCATTCACTTCTATTTTAAATTTTTTTACTATTTGATCCATCAATTTAAAAAAACCAAAAAGTTCAGTGTGATTGTATCAGTAAGATCATCATATAATATGTTATGAGGATGGTAAAAACTGACATATAAAATATCATGTTATCATAAACTAATTATATTTATCTAAAATAATTATTACAGTTTCTAATATGAAACCATTAATGTTATGTCACTTATTCTTAAATAACACCCTAACCTCTATAGTTATCTAAACCGACCATTGATGCCAGCTATAAGGCCCCAACCTTAAAATAATACATTATCTTGAATTATGTTAATAATTATCATTGATGATCTTTTGTTGTTTGGAGTATTATATAATTAGGTCATAAGTTATACTTAATAACTTGACTATTACTTGTAGACACTTCTACTCAATATTTGTTTTTTCCAAAAATAAAAACCATTAAAAAAGTAACATGTCTAGATCTGGGTTTTAGAAAACATGACTTTTCCTTGATCCCATACTTGACTGTATTCATCTTTAAGTCCTATGGAGAACATTTTAAAAGCATGGGATGAGTCTAAAAATCTCAGTAAGGGATATAAAATATGGAATCAAAAAATTATTCCATGAATACATACAAATCAATGAAATAATAATTTTTAATATAAAAACATAATCTATTTAACATATGTCAAAAATTCATAAAATTTATTAAAAACACATATAAATCAAAAATCAAAAAGGTATCTTGTGGAATCCATATGAAACATACATTGTAGCTTTCAAAGATATGTATGGAGTTACTTTTAGATCACCCATCATAGTATATTCCCAATTTCTATTACAATGAAATTTAATTTTTACTTCTATCATTTTACCCAATGAATTAGAATACTATCTCTAGCTTACCCGCCCTAGGTTTATCATGGAACCACCAATATACGTAATCAATGCCCAACAACCATAACATAATCAAAACACATGAACAAGAATAAATTTAAAATAGCATAAACACATCACAATAACAATTCAATATATTGACATAATAAATCCATTATCAAAACGTTTTTTAATATAAAAATATGTAAAACTAGTATATGGTATTTATTTTCATTTTAAAAACACTAGATTTTTTAAAGGATGCAAAATATCAAAAAATGCTCACGACAGTAGAAATCTCGTTGTCAACAAGTACATTAAAAAGAATCATTATTTTTGTTATTTAGTAACATTAAATATAGAAAAAGGATGAAATTTGAATTAAATTGAAAATCAATGTGGTTTATTCACTGTATAATGTAAATTCTTGTATAAATCAAAGTATGCCTTAATAAAAATAGATTGAGATGAATTCCCTTACAAAATTCTACAGCCTAACACTATCAAATTAAAATTTATAAAATAACTTAATGGTAGTGAAAATGGTTTCTTGTAACATGGACATAAACTATAAAAAAATAAGGATATTTTAGAATATATCCCATTATTCAAAAATGGAAATTAAACTAATGACATAAAATTAGTCTTTTACTAAAAGGGTGGGGTGGAAGGATCCCTTATAAAGATCGTTTTTGTAAATTAAATATATCGATTATGTGTATTCACTACAAGTACACAAAATTAATGTATAAATACAATATATGACATTAAAAGTTAATTCTTATGTAATCATATCATGACATTATTAATCGTAGAAGATCAACCCATAAAATAGAAATTGGGTTAAGAAGATCCCATACCTCGAATACGACTTGTCTTGTATGATCTTGATTCTTCCTAAAAATTAAACATATGTCATTTTCTACATATATCAGAACCATTTTAAGGTTTATTATTACTTTTATATAACTTATTTCGTTGCAATAATAATCATATAATTATTCAAGTTCATGTCGGTTTTTTTTCAATGTTCAGTACTTGAGTAAAAAATGAACTTATTAAAATTACAAATTGTCCCTAAGGTCAAAAATCCGTTATCTGTAGAATTATATATAATATATATATAATATATATAATATATATCCTATATATATTTATTTATTATATTCCATATCATATGGATATATGAAAATGAAATGCACCTTTCATGGAGACAATGAGCCTTAAGTACGCAAGAACGCTACTTTCAATTCATTGTTTTTAATTTTTAACGGAATGAAAACCAAATGATACATAGGTATATTATTATTATAGTATAATATAATGTTTTATATGTGCTAAATATTTACACTAACACTATTCATTATACATTCCATGTATTTCATGATCAAGTCATATCACTTTGATAGTTCGGTAGTCCACATTTCTTCAAATTAAATTATCCTATTTTCCCATTATGGAATCCAAAAAAATCGATAAATAAAAAATAAAGTAACATAAAGACATTATAAATATTATATATATTAAATATAATAAAATTATATCATAATGGCTACCATTGGTAGTGGTATGGGTGAATTGAACTTTCATCATTTTGTGAGACAGTAGTATGTCATCTACAAAAACAATATGTTCTCAATCAATTAGATGGAGGTGTGTGTAAGTGTAGTTCATATAATTCACCTAAAAATTACTATTATAATAAATATACTAGGGTTATTTTAAAATAAAGAAATAAAAAGAGTTTACGTGGTTGGGTAAGGAAAATAAAAGAAAAGAACATGAGGGAAGTCATTACATTTAAATCGGGTGACTACCATTGGTTTGTACCAAAATGATTTATTGAATTTATTTCATCCCAATGTAAGGCTTCTAGGAGGTATATACAGATCATGGAAGATTATTTGGTCAGACTATAGACAATCCAAGGGTATTAAGAGGTGTGAGTAATGGGTTAGAGGTGGTATCCTTTTATAAGAGGGAGGATGGTCTCTACAGGAATGCATGAAAGAATTATTTTATTATAAAATGATTTTATCTTTCAAAAGCTCCACATCTCATTAAATTATAAAGTAATATTAATATAATTCTAAAAAAATCATCCAATAATAATTGGATAGGGTGTGGATATTTTTTATTCCTTATTTATTTATTTAACGCTTTGTTAACTTATATTATATTTACCATGATTTCTATTATATTCATACTATATGATTAATATTTTTACAATGAAATCCAGAGAGACCAAAAATGGATCATTATTGACATTTGTAACATCATATAAGTCATTTCGTTGAATCATGGATTTGTAGGTCTATTTTATCACTTAATAATATATTAATTTATTTACAAACTCATTTATGTCAATTTTTATACTATACATATCATGACATTTTAAAAAATCCATAACAAATTGATGAATTCGAAGAAAAATAATTTATTGATAGATAAAAAGTAATAATCTTCAAAAAATATCGTTTATGGAATATAATGTTTTAAAATAAATATATTTTAATGTTTATAATATCAATTTTTTTAAACATTCATTAACGTAGTAATCATCACATGATCATTGTGTCAAAAAGAAATTTTTTTATTTGATGTCTAAAAATTATAAGTAAAATACCATGATGTTGTAAATATTTTTTCTTTATAATGACTATTTATAGTTAAATATATCAATTTTATAACCTCACATTAACATTGTTTTAATAAAAAAATCATGTTTATGATATTTTTATTTTTACATTAAATAAATCGTTATTAATGTAATTATCTTACCCAAGTGGCTTAAAATAGCCAAATGATCTACCCAAGGATTTTATGGGTCGGCCATCACTCATCAAATATGTTTAGGACAAGTGTTACGGTAATTTTATATTATTATAATATTATTTATAACTTGAATTATAGTATTTATCTTTAACCGCAGTAAATAAGAATCAAATGTAACTATTCACCAAAAATTATTATAATACTATTGAACCAAATTTTACATACTAATGTAAACCATGTAATTATTATTTTATAAATTCATTTTATAGATGTAGTTTAATTTCATTTAATGGAAAAAAAATCTAACTACTATGCATTGTTTTTCATTATTCATAAAATATTAAACATTTTTAGAAAAATATCTAAAATTTACCCATTGATAATTTGGATATTACTAATTAAAAGTGGAGGTAAATTTTATTGAATTCAAAACATATAAAATTAATTAATTAATTTTAAATTAATTTCTGTTGTCACAACTAGAGAGAGTGTTTTTATGAATTAAAACTCCAAAAATATTGATGTGTGTTTATATCAAATTTCAATGTGAAATTACTTCAAATTACCAAAATTGGATAAAATGTTTAAAATATAATACAATTACACTTTAAAACCTATTAACATAACAATCTAATTATATATATAAATCATATGAAAAGATAGGTTTGACTTAAAATGCGTTATTTTTCACTATTCATAAAAAATGAGCTGTATCAAAAAAATAAAAAAATTCCCAATGAAAATTCTGATATCCCACATCAAATAAAGAAGCATATATTGTCAAATAAAAATATTAAGGTGACAAAAACTAGATTTAAAATTGGTTATTCATCAAACGGTACAAAAAGATCCTTTAAAAAATAATAGTGTAGTTATGGTTAAAATTTGATTCTTTCTAATTTTAGGCTTCTAAATTTTATTCTATAAATTTAAAAACATTTAACTACCATGAATAATTATAATATGGTTAGTTCTATTCATTCCCACCAATACAACAGTTATGAATTACCTACCATTTAAAAGAATATTATTATATTATAATTTTTCTGTATAACTCATTATTTTGTGAAACACAATATTTTAGAGAAATATATTGGTGTGTGTTAAGTATGATATCAAACATAGCATCACCTTAAAGGTAAAATTAATATTTAATTCAAAAAAAATTAATAAATATAGAAATTTAACTTACTTTATTTACCTGGGATAATACATTAGGTAATCAAACCATTTCCTTTTCCTAATATTCAATTCCAACATCATAAATATGTATTTGATGCTATTTTTAAATATTTATTGAATAAAATTATATACCAAAAATTATTACCTCCATCAAAGTAAATAATTAAAAAAAACTATTAACATGAGTTTCTGTGTTTGGAAATTCTTCTTGTGAGACTTTATTTAGTGAGATCTATGATCCCTAAATCCATCTCAGTACATTAAATAAACTCCAAAAACAATTAAAATGCATCTTAATATACCATATAACCTCAAACATTATTATGAAACAATTAGGATTGAAATCATTGTAAATCATCATTTCAGCACCTGGAATTCATTCTAAAAATCATTTGACCATGAAAACATAACACCGTTCATTGTCATGAACCAATGATTATCTGGAATGTGTGAAAATTATGAAATGATGTCCCTATGTTGTCCATTTATCCTTATGAAATTATTTATGGAACAGATTTTTTTGGAAATCACCTAATATGTCATAGATTCCACATTCTTTGGGTAAAAAAATACTCATACTTGTGATATGATGTGATTGAGGAAGTGAGAATTATCAATACAGAAATGGAATTTTGAGAACATCAAGTACAAACTCTTCACTCTTAGTGTACTCTTTATAATGATATTGTGTTCAACATTTTTATTATTTGTGTGATAATACACTAATTTATCATTCATAAACATCATTACTAATAAATCCTAACATTAGTGGAAATAAATTCATCATAGCCATAAATTATATCAGTTCATTCATTATAGGTTATGACATTTCAAGATTCTCAAATACTACTTATATACTTCATATGGTTGTATGAGTTATCAATGAGGGTCTAAATAATTCTTGATTATATCCTAACCTCAAATAAATCATCAAGAAGACATTTTATATTTAGAGATTGATGTATAGATCATCTATGTGAGGTTGGAGTTATTGGTTCAAAATGTTAATCTAGTTTAACATTAATAAATCCACACATATCATTAGAGTTCCATCCTTCTTATTGGATAAAAGAATGGTTGTAACACAATATAATGATTGGGCCTAAAAAATAAATTATCTTGTTTCCCATCTAACAGACTTTTGAGTTATTGAATGTTAGTTCGTGAAATCCTTTAATGAAGATTATATATAGATGTTTCTTGTAAAACTGGATCTATATTGATATCAAACTATCTCTCTTTAGGTAGTCCCTCAAATTAATTAAGTAACATTCCCCTACAAAGGTTCACAACTGTACGGAAAATATCTTATATATTCTATGATCATCAAAAAAGTGGATAGAAATTTTGGATGTTTATCCACAAATCCCATTATTCTTATGTCCATATCAACATTAATGAGAATCACATTCTCTCATGCCAATATAGTTACATCCATATGGTGATGGGAAGGACACAAATTGATAATCGAAACCAACTAGTTCCTAATATGTTATTAATCAATCCAATCCAATAATTATGCTAAGTCCTATAATTTAAATTATGAATTGATTCCAATGGATATTATTGGTCTCTTTCACTATAGGAAATCCTTTAATATGTTCACACAATATAGTTTGATACCCAGTGATTTTTCAGGAGTAAAAAATCAAAAATAATAATAAATTCCAAGACCAAGTCCCTCCATAATAACCATAGATATAAAGTATTATTAAGAACCTATATCAATTAAATTAGATACTAATTTTATGAATAAAAAATTATTCCATGGAATTTAGATGGATCATAAAACTTTTCCTTGGGTGTTGGATATAGTATATAAATCATGCCTAATATGCACCCCGGAGACACACCTGGACTATGAAAACTGGTTCCACTCTAATGGTGTTGAATATAAGATATATATCTTCCCTAGTTCTTACTAACTATTCATCATGTATGTCCTGTATCTCTCCACCTCAAGACTGATGTGGAGCTATTGACCCCACTCTAGAATGTGGATCTATAGAACTTTCACACTTACTAGATGCTATAGGAAACATTCCACATAAACAATAAAAATGACCCTCTCATCTCTAATATCAACGCTAATCTAGGTATTTGGTAATCTCGGTATTTAAATGTCCCAACCTCAAAAACTACTGTAATATCACATTGATTATTATGTGGATAAATTGGATACCACTTCCCTAATGAGAAGTCTATGAGCAATTACTTCGATAACTAGATGAACAACACCCCTTTCTATATAGTGAGCTACACTACACGACACCATCAGCATCCCTTATGTTCCCCTCAATGATTACTTCTTGATTAAATATCTCAGTAACTATCTCAAGATGGAAAAAATATATATTTTTTATATCAAGATATACCTATTCCTAGGCATGAATCATATAGTACTAGAAAAATAAATTCCATAAAGAGTAGTTTTAAAAGATTGAAACTACCGGAAATGAGTGTTGTATTCTATAAATAAAAATGTTACCAACATGAGATGAATAAAATAATCTACCACAGTCCGGAATAAATAATGGAAGAAAATATTTATTTAAATAGATATTATAAATCCCTCCAAACAATAAAATGATATAGAGACGCCTTTGAAAAACGTCCCACCATCTCTTGGAACATCCTATATGAATTTAATTTTTTATATTGGACCTCCTCTTAAGACATTTATCAAAATGATATGTGTTAGTAAGCGGAGAATCAATCCATGAATCATTATCCTAGGGACCTCCTTCCATAGAAAACATCATAGGGTTCTAATACTGGGAAAATGGAGTCAAATTTGACATTGTTGTTATGGGGGTTTGTTCTACCTTCAATGATTGAATTAACTAATAAAAAACCATTCAATGCCATTTTTTTATGAAAATTGGAGAATTACAAGTGGTTCAATTGGTTTCAATATCTATGGTATCAAAGAAGGTTTAGGTGCCTCAATCTTCCGATCATGGTCATGTCCACCCTCCTGTTGTACAAATCAATTATTTAATGGTGAGATGTTTGTGTAATTTTTAACACATGGTTCAGAATGTGACTTTATATCATAGAAAAAAATAATGGGGCATGTATAAGAACATTCTATATAGTGGTTAAAACCATTCATACAACTATTAATGATGGGTCTTGGTAATTTATATGATCATAATTTACACAAGAGACACTACCAACACAAAATACTATGGTTAGTTTTGTGTCAAGGATTCAGATCTTATGTCATTGTTTATTGTATAATGGGTTTCAATTTTATGTTATAGTGGAAAACACCCATAAAGATTCAATTTAAATCCCTATATAATGAAAAACATTTCACTAAATAATTTCAATTAAATAGATTTTTTATATATATTTCATGGCCAAGTAAATTTTCTTTCCAAATCTAAATAATAACATCATACACAATATATGATGAAATTATCATATTATGTTTCTATAAAAAAATTATAAGTTTAACCTTGTTTTAGTAAATAAAAGTAGTTGTTAAATTTTCAATTATATATCTCACCACATCCAACTTAAAAGTCCCCATAAATATTATAAATATTAATTGGAATCCATTTATTAACTAATTATAATGTTTTAGGCCATGAAATTGGTGGTTCAATAATCATACACATCATCATCAGTTAGTAAAGGTTCCACAAACAATCTATTTTGGAGAAAACATTTAGGTTGATGGAGACACATTAATTAACAATATTATTTACCTTTATGGAATGTAACATTAGTTTAATCACCTATATTGTAGTTAAGGAACTACAATAAGATGCAGGAAAATAATGCAATAAATTAAACTTGGCACTACATATGCCTAACAAAAATTCCTCAAGAGCATATAATGATTCATGATATATCAATCTATTCCAAATTGGTCTATAATTAATATTGGTTACATAATAAAATAATAATTCTTGTCATTATAATCACACAATGATGAAAATAGTTCAATAGTTATTAAAAAAAACTAAATACCAATCTCTTCACATGAAACATGGATTTTTTTTCCATGTACATGGGTTCACTACTATGGGGATAATGATCATTTCCAAATTATGAATGAATCAAAATCTCATGTCTACCATTATTAAATTTTATGACATGAAAATAAATATTCTACGATACAACTTTGTAGAATCTTGGATCTTATTCACTTTTAGTGACCCACCCCGGTTGGCCACATGGGAACAAGCGTGGATCCACGTATACTAAAGGATTCTAACTACCACTATTCGTTTGTGATTGTTTGGTGGGGATAATATATTCTTATGGTCCAAATGGAACACAAAATAGTTAATATATATATAAACAAACAATAAAAGAATATGGTAGATAAATATTAAAAGATAATCATCCAGCATTTTATAAAGTCAATATAGAATATGTTAATGTAAAATACAATGAAATGCCTTCATGATGTTATAAAAATGGTGTAATATATCGGGGAACATGGTGAGAAAAATAAATTATTCATTACTAAAAAATGGATAAAATATATATCTTATGTTATCACTTCCACATGTCTTCTCCTCCACTCCTACACTTCATCCTAGAATATACACCAATCATCCAAAGCAAGGTAATTCCATTTTCCCATGATTTCATCCCTGAATACATTTTCTGAATAAATATAATGCTCAAATATGAAGTGTGTAAAATAGAGTATACTACTACCAATGGTGTCTAGGTCTATCTAATAAGTGTCTAAAATAATACTATGTTCAAGTGTTATTAAGGTATTACTAAATCATAAATAATAAATGTTGGATTCAGGTTTCTCATGAGGTACCTCGATGAACATTACCTAATTAGGCATATTCCAAAATGAATCTGAGTATGCAACAATGTGATAGTAATTGTAAAACCATAACTAATGTGAAACAAGGGATATTTGACCATAGATGGTGAATAAAAATCAAAGTAATAATAGTAGAAGTTAGATTATAAGGGTCTGAGGGTAATCTTGGGATGAAGGCTAGACATTGCGATACTATAATAAAATTGTCACGATCCCTAGTAACAAGTCCCATGTGTCATTGAGTTAGACATGATTTTATCCCAAATAAATGACACTAATCATTGTGTGTCCATAAGACATCATGCAGAACCTGAGGAGTTAAGCCAATGAATAATAATTTTACATAAAATGATCATATGATTTCATGGGGATATATCTATAAATTCATCAATATATGATTTGGATCTAAAACATGAGGGATATCTTCCCAATGAAAATATAAACATGAATTAGGTGGAATAATCTAGATTGTCATGGAAAACCCATGGTGGAATCCAAGGAATTCCAATGGAGGACAATATTATAATTGTATATACTATTCATAATAATATCCTTGTGATTGATTTTCCATTTCACATTTCACGTAGTCTCATTTAATTCATGATAATAATTCTAATTTTATGATGGACCATGAAATATATTGAAACTATTTAAATTTCCCTTAAAACCCATTTAGTCATAGGCCAGATTCACATTTTAACATGTTCCAAGGGACATGTTCTTTCCATTTTCATTATATTCAATTCATTTACAATTTCAATTAATTTAACATACCCTTTTGAATTATAAATGTCAATCGAAACCCACCATAGTATGTTGTTTGGTTATATAGGTATTGACATTGTGTCTAAACATGTAACAAAAACTACCAATCGGTGTCACAAATCAAGGGAGGTGACCACATAAATTTGAATTGCCTTATGTTAGTAACTCATTAATGCACAACATTTTATTTAATTAGACATCATATTCTCAATAGGTTAGGCAAAGAAGGTTTGACATGGATACAAATTGTGAACATTAAAACCACTAGAACATTTAAGGATAAGTTATTTACCCCTACTTTATATTATTAGAAAACTCTCCATCTTATTTCATTTTCATATATAATGGAGAATGGGATAAATAATAATAATAGGAAAATTCCATGAATATAGGAATATTTTCTAATAAGGAAGTAATATTTCAAATTAGAATTAAAAAATTAAAAGAGTAAAGTGGATTGAGTGTATTACCAATGGTGATACAACATGGTAGAGGACACTTGAATTATAGTCTGATTGAGGGATGGTGATCAAATCACATGTAGAATTAAAAGTTAATCTAAAATGTTTGATACTTTAATTTAAAACAAAAATGTATAAGTGGATTCCATTATTAAAATTGGGTGGTGAAAATGAACGTTAAACACCGTTTCACGTTGATTTATTGTTTATCAGCAAGATTTTAAAATCTATTTTCCATCTATGTGCTTGTACTATCCCATGTTACAAACCTCTTACTCTATATGAAAATTGTTTTACAATTCATGGAACCAACATGAGAATCACCTCCACAATAGACCTACACCATTTTGTGTGGTTGTGAGGACTTCCTCACATAGTATTCCCAAACCATTATCATAATTATAGATCATCAGGGTGGGGCCAAAAAAAATTCATTAGCCATGAACCATTCATCTTTTATTCCATGATTGTTTAAGGATTAGAGATGTGGTCTCCGAACATGCACCAAACAGTAATAAAAACATTGTTAAAATATTATCCACTTATATTGGAGTAAAAAGATAGAATAAACTAATATTTAGTGGATACATAATGCAATAAATTTTATGAAATTACAATACATAACCATGAATCAATTATAATTACCTTTTTTATTGTTGTCTTGAATTAGTATATTTTATATTAATTAGTTATTATCATCTTGAATCATGTAACATATCATAATTGATTAACATGTAATCAATATAAACATTCCTTTTACATTACTTCGATATTTTTTATAATTTATTGATGAATAGTTATTAATTAAAATTACACATTCATTAGTAATATCATGATAATTATATGTTGAATTTTTTATCATACATCATGTAGATCAATGTTAATTAGAAGAAAAAATTTCAAAACATATATAATATTCATTATTTTGAAAAACATAATTAAATAATAAAAAATAAACACATGCGATCATAATACCCAAAATGTTAAAATTCCACCTGTAATTTTGTGAAACATTCCCTTAATTATGCTAATAAAAAATTATCCTAAATATTTAATTATGATAATAATAGAAATAAATGATAAAAAAATTATGTAAATGAAATACCTAATCATAATATGATCATTTAATCATTCTCTATGAACAAATAAATCTCAATCTTTAAAACTATTATTTACTCTAACACAAAAAATCAATAATCCCTATAACATCAAGATAACTAGAACCCTAAATCATTAACTGATAGACATTAAATGAAAAATAAATATAAAATTCATCCATTGATAATAAATATTATAAAAAAGGACGTATGATTATTATTAATGTGGAATGTAACCTCAGAACTCTATGGATCATACTCTATACGAGAAGCTCTGAATTCGATTAATGGGGATTCAACTCCACATGAAAAAAACATATAGACACCTAGGGATTAAATAAGGACTACAACATCAAGATATTTGTATGAGGGGGGGGGGGTGTTTGAACTCATAATATAACTATAAATAACCTATTTGGGATAAAAAGTATTAATTAACTCTATGAATTCCATTTGTCAAATACTGTATGTAATTAAAATATCAAAATATATACTACTTTAAAATACCCCCAATTAATTATTGGGGGTTCAAATAATGAATCATTTATTGTAAAGAACTATTTTTTTCTTCCTAGAAGGCATTAAATTGACTTAAATTAATTCATCCCACGAATCTCAATTCATATAGTGAATAATTACTCACACTATGAATTCCATACACAGCATGATTTCTTGCTTTTATCCCCATAAACCTATTTTAACATTATAATTTGATAGACTTTATAATTAAACCACAAAATAATCAATTATCTAAAAAATTATAATCATAATGAGTTTTACTTAAATCTAGAAAAATAATTGATACAAGACATTCATCCTCTGAGCATCAGGAAAGGATCTATATATATCATGAATAAAACCAATACACTAGTAGAATAATCTGAATAAACTTACAACATAAATAATCAACCTCCCAAAAAACTCTTAGGGGAGTTACATGTCAAGGAAATAGTAATAAAACAATATCATAGTTAATGAGATGGGAACCCATAAAGGATCAATAATTTTATAATGCATCTGAACATGAATGAAATAATGAATCCAAATAGTATAGAATATTGGATGAAAACATTTGAATATCCCTCCTGTGATTCGCCTCTATGAAACAATACTAAAATATAATTTGAACAAAAGGAAAATATTCACTTTGATAACATTATCATATGGTATTGAATAACAAAAACCAATAACATGATGGACTCATATTAATTAACACATATCGCATAACAAAATAAATTAAAATTATTATGATGATATCAATATATATTTTACATTTTAATGGAATTATTAATCCATCTTTCTTGTGAGTGTCAAAATTTTTGATAAAATATGGATTTAACTGGAGCACATACCTTGAATGGTTTGATAAAATATGGATAAATCATACTAATATTTTTAAACTATCATTTTACATGATGAGGAGATACATTTTGGAACATGAAATCATAGACATTAAATTCTTATGGAATCCTCATTTTATTATCATAGAAGTAATGATAATATAATGGAACTTTAATTCACTCCTAGAACACTTATACCATCTCATTTGTACTCTCAATCAATTCAAGTCCCTGAATATTTGACTGTACAAATTTGATCATTCCTAATATTGATATGAATTGTTATATATATATTCTTCAACAATATCTTTAAAAATTTTAATGTGGTAAAAATTGATGTAAAAAACCCGAGGTTCCACAACCCAAATCATGTAAATTCTTGAATATAGTTGTGGAACATTTTCTTTAATAAATATAGTATCTTATAATTATGACCAACAATATACGGATAGAAATTGCTTCCATAGAATAGCTAATAACTATATATAATATCATTAAAATTGAACAGGTAGATCTAATAATAAAAAAATAATCAACATACTCAAGGATTTGATTCTGAAAAATATAAACCAATTTTTTCCATTAAAATCATATATGTAAATATATTATATTGGATAACATACATAACAAGAAACGTTTAGGTTTATTATTTAAGATAAGTATTACAAACTCATAAAAATGTGTGTTTATAAACAATTGGTTCATAAATTACAGAATTATATCCCACTAAAATATTCACATATGGTAACCATATAATGTAAAAAATATATGAAACATTTATTCATTAACTTTATAAAAGTAACATAATAAAACGGTGAGATTAGTATCTCATTAATTATAATAAATAGAGATATTAATGATCATATTCTAATAACATGTGCTAATGTTTATGGGAACTTGAGATTGACATTTAAAAACCATACACTACATGTCATAGTTTTAAATTCTGATTCTTGGAATAAATAATTTTATTTCATAAGGCTTGAATCAAGTTGAAATTAAATAACATAATCCGTTGGAATAAAATTATCATAAGAAACACTATTTTTCATTAAGAAGAAGTATAAAGGATCATTTTCCTAGTAGTTGAGGTTAACATACAAGACTATCATAGTGAAATGAGTTAACTCACCAAACAATTTTTGTAGTAAAGGATCACTCCCCTAACTATCATAGTGGACTACATCTCTTACTTAACATGGATCACTATTTATTCTATTTGTCAATATCACATGAAAAATCAATATTTAACCAATACATTTGAATGAGGTATAATTCCCACCTTTCATTGGTTATAACGTAACCACCATCCATCGATATAATGTAACAATAATAAACAAATTATAAAAATACTTATTTGTTCAATTGGTTCATAAAATATCTATCAGATTGTAACCCATTAAAATAAATGTGTTACATAAATATATCATCATAGCATATCTGATGTAAAAAGGTAATCGGTTTCATAAATTTTTTTCCTTTTAATCACAAACATAAAATATAAATACATAGAATAAAGGTTCTATCCTTGAATAATATCACTATTGATGTATATATATCATAAATTAATATCTTTTAAAATTTAAAATTATTTTTAAATAGTGACATGTATATTTTTTTAGGAAAACATTTCTTTCCAGCTGAAAAGTTTTCCCTTAAAATATACACTCTTAATAAAAAACATTATATTTGGAAAAAAAGATTAAAAATGTAATATAATATTCATTGAATTGAGGGTTCATGGATTTTGCAAAATTATCTAATTCTTCATAAGTTAAAAAACATTCTATCTATATTTTTTTTTAAAAGCTAAAAAGAACATCATTTACATAATGAGAAATAAATTCATTTAAAAATGTTTTCAATAAAATCAAACATAGATAATAATGATTTTAAAATATTTTTGTATAATGTTTAATTTTTTTTAAACATTTATATATAAAATTTACTTGTAAGAGAAATATTTCAAATAGGGAATCAAAAAAACAATCCAGAATTATAATGAGAATTTGAAATATACCCTTCCCACTTTGGAATTATTATAATCATAATCCCTATGTAATAAATACCATCAGATAAATATTTATAAACCCTAATTTTATTAATAATAATCAGGATGAGAAGACATTATCATTAGTATGACTCATCATGTATGTTCTTTTTCATCTTTAATAATAGAATTAGGATAATTTTTACCTTTATTCATAACAATTTTCATTTTTATTAATCATTTTATATCACATATCACATGTCAAAACAATTACATAATTGGTTATGTTTATATCATCCATTTTAGGAAAATTTTGTTCATATGTACAATATGACTTCGGTAGCTTGACTATGGTCAAAGATGATATTTTTAAATCATATCTAGGCTAATTATATTTAAATAATCATATATATTATATATAAATTTCACTTTCAATATAAATATTAAAATATATAGGCAAAATTATTCATGTTACAATCATGGGGAAATAGGTGGTATGTTCACCTGATTAAAATTTCCATTTTATAATAATCATTATTGAAAGAAGGTATATATTATTTTGTCTTTCATAATTATAATCCTATAACATATATAATATTACATATTAAAAAATAGTTATATATTTCATCCATTTGAAGTGACGAAAGAAAAGTCACATTACTTCATTGAGGTGGTAGTCCACACATACACATGAATGATATTATCATTTTTCATGACATGGATTGGTTAGAAAGTTAGTTATATATTTATAATTTTGATTGAAATTTTTTTAATCAATATCATATATATAAATTAATTCTATATTAAATATAGACCAAATATTTAGTGAAGTAAAATGAATTACATTGGATCGTTATGTGATAAACATCCATACACACAAACTATAAATTATTATCCCAATTTTAGATGTCAGAAATGTATATAGGTTATTATTATATTATAATAACATTGATATATTTTTATTTTTTGGAGGTTATTATTTTATAATGGTTGATTAATATTTTTAGATGGTGTAAGAACAAACAAAACTTGAAAAAAATTAAAAAAATTAATTATTAATTAAATTCATTATTTGATTAATATAGAATCCTGACTTTTTATGAAATAAATTATCATTAAATGGTAAAAACAGGCTCTTTTAAAGTATATAATACATCAAATATGATAAATAATACATGATAGAATAAAACAGAATTCTATAATCCTCTTGAAATACATAATCTATAATGACCCATTTTTTTGTGAAGGTCTAAATTCCTCTTGAATATATATATTGGTGTTTAGTGGTTGGTGAATTATTTTAACCACACATAAAAATTTAATTCAGAGTGTTAGAATTATATAAACTATTTTTCATAAATCAGTAAGCCTCCAAGAGTTCCCTTTGGTTTTCCTTTGAGTTTTGAGAGTTTTGGGATCGAGGATTCCTATGATTGGGTGGTCTAATAGAGGCCCATGGTTGTCAGAAATCATGTCAACCTACTAGAGAACTGCACAACCTATATCAATGGAGAAGAAGGGATCATATGGGATTCACACGATTTACCCAAATTATGTCCCTATCCTATATGGTTGGTTACACTATGGTAGTACCTAATAAAAATTCATTAAATTTTTGGTGAATAGTTAGAGAAATTGTGCTTCACAACCATGTGAGGATGGTTTTCTATGTTTTGGGAGCCGCACACATGGTGCACGGTTTGGCCAAACAATGAATAAAAATATTGTGTCCCCATTTTCAGGATGATACAAGAAATCAAACCTTAATTTGTAAATTGTTTTCCTTCCTCTTCCTCCAAAGTATTAGATCTCTTCCATTGATTTGGGGGTTATCCTTATTATTATTCCTCTTTAATCAATTATTTTTTTTCTTCCAATATATTATTTTATTTTGGTGAAAGCACATTTCCCATGATTTTATAAAAAATCATCATTTTGTCGATTTCATAAAAACAAGATCGAATCCGATGTTGATATTTTATTAGTGTAATTTCCTAGTTATGATGTTGTTTGTATATGAATTTTCCCAAATATTTTCATTTATTTATAAATGTTTCTAATATTACACTTGCTGACCATTGTTACACGTTTCCTTTAAATTGAGATCATCAATTTATATTCGTATATGCACCTAGTATTACACCAATTGAGCATTATTATTAAAATTTCAGGATTTCTACCTCGATCGTAGATAAAACAAGGGTGTTATGGATATAATTTCCCATTTATATTAATTTATTAGATTTCCAAAACGCTTTATATGAAATCAAATTGGAATAATAATTGAATTTCATATTTAATGGCCTTTTCAATAGATTATTTCATCACCTCTATTATTTGTTTATCCTTATATCTATTTTTACATGATTCATAGTATTTATTAATTCATATTTCATGTGATATGAGATGTGAATATTATAATTAATTATTAATTAAACTAAATTAATTTTTTGATGAAAATTTCATTTTTTTAATAAAACCCCTCAGATGAGTGGTTCTCTCTTCTAAATTAAAATGTGGTGACATCTTTTTTATATTAAGATAATATTTTGGATTTGGGTTTTCCTTTCCCCATTTTGATAATATATTAAATGTGTTATATTATTAAATATCCTCTGTGATGTTTTTTAAGGGATTATCTATCAGTTAATACATATTTACAATTAACCAAAGCACTTTCTATGTTATTTTCTGGTAATTCAAATTAAATGGATTGGCTTGCTCTATCCCAAATGATTAATGTACCAAGAACAGGAGCCTCGTCACAGTTGGTGAGGTCTCTCTATGTGCATCCATAAGGCCCATTTTCAAAACCAGAGAAAGCCATAATTCCATGTAATGTAGCAAGAAATGTTGTCGGTACTGTTCAGCACTGTATCAGATAGTAATATTCTCCTTGGGCCACTAGTTTGGGCTTGGAGTCCTTAAGATCTCTGTCATACACAAAACATCATGTTAGTAAGGATTTTAGGCCACCTCGAGGTATTCAGGCCACCTCAAGGCCTTTAGGGCAACCTAAATTGTCGGTGACCAGAGAGATTCTATATGGAACCATCTTTATAAGCGGCCTAAGGAGCATTCCACATTCCCTAGAGAAAGGGTATAAAATTTCAATGAATGATAGGGTTTGGCATTACAATCGGTACCAGGCATGTGTATCACTACATGTGACAGCTATCTAAACATCCATTCAAAGGTGGAGTGATGATCACGATGCATAAGTAGGGGAGGGGTTATACCAAGTAGTAATAGTCTGTATGGTTTCCATAATAACTAGAGGTCCTGTAATGTATTTAGCCAATGTGAAATGTAATCTCTAAGCCTACAGGCCCTTTAAGGGTTCCCCTAATCAGGGGGTTATCAAAAATCAATAAAAAAGAAGGCCTTTGGGCAATTCAAGAAAGACTGATGGACCAAGCTCCACATAATGGATTTTATTACTTAACAAATGTGCTTTACAATGTATAAAGTTTCTCAATTAGACTATATTACCTATTTTAAACCTATTTTATCCATTTTATTAAATGTGTCACACCTAGACTTTGTTCATTAATTATTTAAATTACATTAATTATTATTTTTCATTTCGGTAGTGGATGGGTTGTGTTTTAAAATTTCAGAAGTTTTGGCACCGTTGGGGGGTAAGCCCGCACCATTTAGAGTGACTATTATGATGCATGATTTTGGAAAACTATATATATTTTTATGAAATAAAATAATGTAAATTTTTAAAACAAAATATTAAAAAATTTATTGAGGGATATGATAATAAAATTATTATTCAAAAATTTATCAATATTCTTATTATTATCATGTAATTAAAATTATTGTTACAAAAAATGTTCTTTATATTTTTATTTATTATTATTTTTGATTTTGATTTTGTTATGATTAAATTATTATTAATAATATCATTAAGAATAAAATTAATTTTTATGAAGATATCATTATAATTAATTTATTCTAATGATTATAATGTTATTATTATTATTATTATTAATTTTATATTTTTATTTATTTTATTAAGTGGGTTTTAATATCCTACTAAATTTTACCCACCTTGCACCCCTCCCAAAATTCATCCCCCACACACCCTTTCCCCCTATACATGACACAGTCACACACTTCCTCTCCCCTCATGTTTCATGCATGACATCATTCCAACTGATGGCATCTTCCTTCAGCATCCTCTATATTGGTGCTTCGGCATGTTCTCTACTAGGACATTCTACCACCAATCTGCATGACCTCCTCCATCCGTAGTGCCCCTCCCACCGGACATTTCCTTCAGCTGACTTCTACTACATCGAGCACCCACCTTCAGCTGGTGCACCACCTAATCTATAGTGTTCATTGATCTAGTCGTGACGCCCATGTCAGTAACCTCATTCTGTGATGTTTTTTTCATTCAATGTTTGGGAATTTTTCATTCTTTTATTTCCTACAAAAATCACAGGGTTATTATTATTACATTTTTCTAATTATTTAGGTTGATATGTTGGTTTGTGATGTTTCTATCCTTCTTTTCGTTGAAGTTCCATTCTATCTGTAAATGATTTGATCTTGGTGTTTCTATGATTTTCTTTTGGAAAGACTCCATGAGAAATTTTTTTCCATTATATTTTAAATGTTATTCACAACATTGATAGAAACTATGGATTGATGCGAATAATGATTTTTTATGTGTAGATTGTACCAAAAATAGTATTCCAATGTGATTTTTGTGAAACTTATAGGTTCATGGAACCTAGGATTTCTATTTGAAATTACATTGCTTCCTTAAATTTGAATGGGTCTTTCATGAAATGCTTACCCCTTATGATGTTCTGTTAACATTTATTTGTTTGTGAGCTTGGTATTTTGTGTGTAATTTGGTGAGGGGATAGTTTGATAATGGTGTTAAAAATGTATTGAATAATGTTTTATGGCATTAAGGGGAAATATTGTTCTATTTTAATTACACGAATGTTTTGGTATTGTTTTAAATATAAATTTTGATTTGTGGGGATTGGTTTTTGTTGGTGTCATCTTTGTGGTTTGGTGTTCAATTTGATGTAGGCACAACCATGGGTGCACTATTTACACACGTGGATGACTCTGGAAATGATGATGGTGTGTAATGTGTGTATTTTTTTTTTGAAATAATGTTTTCCTAAATGGTACTCATCTTAAAATGGAATGGTTCATTTTGTTTTAGAATACATGATTTGTTATTGGAAGTTATTTCCAGTGTATTCCTTAATGATTAACCTTGTTGGCCTTGAATCTTGTTTTAGAAAATTCATGGCATTGCATTCTTTGATGTGTTTATTCGTATCAAATTTATAAAATGGATGTTAAATTGTTGAAGGTTCATATAAAGTGATGGCTTGATTGGAACACTCGAGTGTGTTGTTTATGTTTACATATTGTTTCAAGAAAATGTGGGTCTTGGAATATAGTGCATGATTGAAATTTTTTATAAAAAATTGATGTTTTACTAATATTTTCAAATCCTTGTTTTTTGAGTAAGCTTCTAAACCTGTTTCTGGTTTCACGTACTCTCATTTAGGATCTAATGGTGTTTATGAGTCCCGAAGATTTATTGAAGTGGGTTCTAATTGGTTTAGAAGTACTGAACACATATTCTCGAGTATAGATATATATATATATATTGTGTGCATGTTACCTCATGGTGCAGGGAACACATGCATCAGTGTAAGGATATACATACATGCATATATATATATATATAGAAGTCCATGTGAGCGAGTAGACAGCTACTTAAGTTAGGAGCATTAGCATAGCTATCATATGAGGTAGGATCTCTATGCACTGACCATTAATTATTTCAATCATTCATTTCATGGATTTCACACATAGATTTTATATTAATTATTGATGTAGAAATGTTAGTAAAATAGTCTATCTGGAATTGGAGTTATTATTTTCTTGTAATGAATTTAAATAAATGGATTGTGGGGGTATTTAACATCTTGTACAAAAAGAGATTCTATAATATTCTTTCAGAATGAGTTATGAATTTAAAATGCTGGTTTAGGTTTCATTAATGGGATTCGAATTGTGTTTTTGGTTTTCAATGTGTAATTCATGTGGTTCTTTAAGAATTAGTAGCACATGATTTGTGTTCAAGGCTCAGTTGGCACATTATATAATGTGATTTCATTAGAAAAACCTCATTGTAATGGTTCATCTACTTGTTGGTCAGAAAAAGAAGGCAGATTCCTTGGTTTATGTGTTCCTTTGTGTTATGATAGTTTAAAGGTGAGAGTACATGTACCATGGGTTACTCCAAGGTGATATTATGTTGTCTGTTGAATTTGTGTGATTAATGTACTAGTTTTTGGATACTTGTTTGACATTGTTGTATCAGCCCCCCCTAGTATGAACATGTGATCTTATAATAGAGATTGAATTATTGGTGAACGATTGTTGCACTTATTTAGATTATGCAAATACATGTAACCCATATAAGGTGTTTATCTTGTCATCCTTGCTATAGGATTGGGCCCCTCATATAGGCCAGTTAGGGAGATGATCATGTATTAGGCCATTATGACATCATCAAGTATGGAATTCCATTGGGATGAGTCACATTTATAATATGGTCAAGATTATTCATGAGCTTCATGTTTTTCCCATGTATTTTAGTACTAAGTAATTTGTGTTGGTTGATGGAGGTGCATTGTTTTGTTGTCACCTCTTGATTGATATTTTCCATTTTCCATGTGTTATCATTGATTTTCCCTTAGTTTATGGTGTATATAGTTACTAAACAGGATAAAATAATTTGCAAATGTTTGTGGAAAAAGGATTTTGAAAATAATATACACTTCTCTATATGTATTTTTTTAAAAAAAGGTTAATGTTTCATTCCTGGAAACGATATTGTTTACAATAAGAAGGGAAATGGATCATGATTTTCTTCAAAGGGAAAAAGTTTGAAAAACTAATTTTATATATTTTAGTTAGAAAATAATTTTATTGTTTAATTATTTAATGTATGTTCATTTATAATAGTTTATCGGGCTAGCCTATGAATATTCAATACTCCTTCCTGTAGTTTATCAATGTTTTTAGCATCAGCTGATGCATCTAAATCAGTTTTTATCACCATAGTGTGATGTTGGACTGTGGTCGCTGGTGACCAATAGGTTCAAATGAAGGTACGTAGAATATTATATTTCTTCCAATACTAGTTTTCATTTTTTATTGTTTGTCTCTATGGATTTTAGTGTCATTCATTTTTGGTACAAATCATTCCCATATGTTATGTTTTGATGCCAGATACTTGTTTACATACCATGGGTATTGGGAACACCATTTGGGGCATGTCACGGGCCTGCTCAGGTAACTGATTTAGTGTTTACATAGGATGGTTCTTAACCAAAAGGAATTAGATGAGGTTTTTTTATTTTTGGGGTTTGGTAGATGAAGATTATGTCTGTCGGGGCTTGGAAGGTAGGTACCAGAGGAGTGTTGAGAACTCTTTCTCACTTTGATTCTCAAGTTACCATGGGGTAGTTCATGATTCAAGTCATTTGTTCCAATTTTAGATTGGGAAATGAAATTAGAGGTGACCCATGTGATGAATAAGTGAACCGTTCATGTTCCTCATAGCATTAGGACCTACTTGGGGAATCACCTCCTACAATGTCTCTATGTTAAGCATAGAAGATATTATCTCCTTCTCGTAGATTGGTGTTCGTTTTTTGGTATCATGGTTTTGGTTGGCGTTAGGTTATTTTTTAAATGGAAATGTGTTTTAAATTAATATTTTCTTCCTTTAAATGGATTTAAAGAGTTAAATAAGTTGGTAGGGTGAATCCTGGGGTACTCTTTATGGACGTTTTTACATGTGAGTGTATTCATGGAATGTGAATGTTGGTGCGTTTAAAAGAACATAGATGAAAATATGTGCAACGGTTTATGTGATTATATGGGTTCTTATTTGAGACCAAAGGATTGGTTTTGTTTTTCAAAAAATTATTTTTAAAATAGGAAAATGATTCAATTTTTTTTCGGGAATATTGTTATTATTTTATGAATAGTGGGTAGTGTGTTTTTGTAAAGAATCATGAAAATAAATCGATTTTCAAATTGAAGTTATATCATGATTTATGAAAAGTTAATTTCTAAGTTGTGTTAGTGGTGTTTGGCGTGTGAGCTAGCTGCTTTGAATGAGATAGTGTTTTTGTTATGATTATAATGGATGTTGATTTTTGGTTTTGCATGTTGATGTTTATCTGAGAATGCCACTCAAAAAGGTCCCCAATATTTATGAAGAGTAATACCAAATTTTGTGTCCTTCTCAGACATTTCCTATCCTTTTCTGGTGTTAGGGCTCTGTTAGAGGCATGTACCTATCTTGAAAAGGTAGAGCATGTATTTAAGGTGTTGGGAACATGTGAGGCTATCAAGGTTCGTTTTGTTTGGGAGTTGTTCAAGAGTAAAACATTGAACCAATAAAAATTGGTTGTCCCTTTCTTGAGGAAGTTGGGGTGACATTTGATATTTCCAACACCACATTCATACAAAGGTTCAAAGTAGAAAAATTTATGTAAAGGAATGAGGTAGTTTTGTAGGGTGTTTGGTAGGGGAAGAAACCAATTAGTTTACATTAAACACATTAACGATAATGTTACTCTTATCCATTAGGGTCTTTATCCATAGGCTATGCAGTGGGTCCTCTATTTCAAGGAACGTCATTTTTAGATGATGGTGGAGAAAGAATTTATAGAGGGGTTATTTTCTAGGGAAAATGCGATTGGTAATCTAGTACATGTCATTGCTTAGAAGGGTTCCCCATCAAGTGAGGTGTTCCTGTCGGAGGAACCTACCTCTATGGAGTCATATCTATTCATTCTGGATCACATTCTGTTAAACTATTTGGTTTTTTTTCCATAATATTTGAAGGTTCAGGAACTCAAAGTCATTATGTCGCATCTCTCAGATGATCTGTCATCCTTGTGGCTATCTAGATTATCTATAGAAGATTTTCATAAGTCGTCACCTAAAGAAGATTTGGATCGGATGATGATTTTTCTTGACCTTGAGGTAGGAGATGCTTCAGCTATCAGAACCTGAACCACAGGTATTGGGTTGAATATCGCGCACTATTAGCTATTTCTAGGGGTGTGAAGCCTTGGTCCACTGGTTGTGTTCCATGAAGTGATTGTAAAATTTAAGGATTTTTCATTCTTGTTTTCTACTATTGAGGTTTTTCAACCATTTTAATTCAATCATTTCCTTGATGGATAAAGATGAACATGTTCAATTGTAGTTTAAACGGTCACCTTTGTCTGAATGGGTCTTTTAGAACCATTCATTTTACATAGCATGTGTTTACTGTTTTCATGGGTTTGTTTCAGTTTTGGTTTCATTTCTACACTCATGGGGATGTTTGGGTTTTAATTTCCACACTAGAAGAATCCTTGGGGAGGAGAGAACATCCTCACATTATCCCCTAGTTCTAGGTTGAGGTTTCATCTAGATCTTTAGGGGTGACTTGGGGAATATATTCACACCGAAAATTCCTTGATTCATATGGTTCCCTTCGGTCATGGACTTAATTTTTTATTAACTATTGGCTTGGTGTCTCTCTTGGGTTTGAATGTTTTGTGGTTGGTAGAATTGTGAAACCCTGACCATGGTGATTAATTATTTTAATTACATTAGTTATTATTTTTAGTTTTGTTAGTTGGAATGTCATTTTATAATATATTAGAAGTTTTTGCATTGTTGCGCGGTCATCCCACACCATTAGGAGTAATTATGCGATATCCTGATATTTTAAAATAAATAGATTTTTTTACAATAAAACAATGTAAATATTTAAAACATAATAGTTAAAATATTATCACGGTAGATGGAATTATTATTATTATTATTTATAATGTTATTAACATTTTTATTATTAAATTTTCAATAATAAATTTTAAATAATATTATTATTATTAAATCTATTTTTATTATATTATAATTAATTTTATTGTTTAGAGTAAATTATTATTATTAAAATGTTCTTTAAATTAATTTATTATTAATAGTATATTGTTATTATCATTATTATTATTAATTTGTTATTATTATTAATTTAATTTATAGGGTTTTAATCCCTTCATATTTTTTCACTGATCATGCACCCCTCCCCAATTCATCCCCCCATAGATGCACCCTTTCCACCCATTTACATGACACACTCACTCATTTCGTCCCCACTCATGTTACATGTGTGACCCCATCACTAGATACAACAACCTCCTTTAGCCTCCTCTCCTCTAGCACTCCGGCCAGCTCTCTATCAAGTCCCCTTACCTCACCCCAGTGCTTCATCCTCCATCTGCAGTGCCCCCTCCCACTCGACGACCTCCGAACGACAGCCCTAATTGTCCACCCTACCCTTTACCACCACAACCCCCGTCATCTCCAGCAGTCATCACTCTTTTCAGGCCTCCTTATAAGTATCCTCATTCTATAGGTTTTTTCCCTTCATATTTTGTGGTTTTCCTTCATTTTGACCAAACCCTAATCATGGGGTTTTTAATTATATGTTTTACTCATCATTTGGGGTGTGCAGTTTTCCTATGACTTCTCTTTCCTCTAATATACCTATGGATTGATAGAAATGGGGGTTTCATGTTATTATAATTGGGAAACAATAGTTTTCCAAACTGATTTGGTTGAAATTTCTAGCTTGATGTCCCATATGATTATTATGTGAAATGATTTTTGTCTATTAAATTGTAATTGGTTATTTTATGAATTTTATATCCCTTATAATTTTGTGTTAACGTTTATTTGTGATATTGTTTAGGTGTATATAATTTGATGATGGTATAGATTTATAATCGAATTAAAAATTATTTTAAAAATTGTATTATGGATTAAAGGGATGGGATTGTGTTCTTTTAATGAAATGAATGTTTGGATATGGTTTTAAAGAAGATTATAGTTTTTTGGAAATGTATTTATAGGGTTTCATCTTGGATGTTTGGTGTTCCATTGGATGTTTGATGATATATTTGTGCACTAGGTACACACATGGATGTTCCCTCAAATGAATATGGTTCTCAATATTGGTGTTATCTTGAAACCTTGTTTTCCTAAATAGTTTTCATCTTCTAAATGGAATGATTTTGTATGTCTTATAAAGATATAAGTGTTTTTGGAAACGATTTCAAGTGTTTTCCTTAATGTGTGGACTGGTTGGCCTTGAATCTTGTGGTGGTAAATCATTGGTAATGATTTCTTAGAAGGTTTAATTTGGGTCAAATTTGAATAATGGTTTTGAAATTGTTGAAGGGATATATGAAGTGAAGTCCTTGTTGGAACCTTCAAATATGTAGAGAATGTTTAAATATTGTCTGAAAATAAAGTGAGACATTGAATATATGGCATGTTCGTCATGTTTTACAAAATTTTAATATTTTTACTAAATTTGGTAAATAATCATTCTAGGGTAAGCATCTAAACTTGTTTTTGTGTTTTCACCCATTATCATAGGATCTTACAGTGTTTATGAGTCCTAGGGATTTTTAGAGGGTGTTTCAATCTGATTGGAAGTCACACGTGCATTTTCCTTCATATGGATATATATAAATATATATATCATCTCTGTGTGTGTGTGTGTCTTCCCTCAAGGTTTGGGTAACACATGCATTAGTTTACGGATATATACATATATACATAGTAATGGGTGCGTCTGAAAGGTCTGCTGATTGAGTTACAAATCCTTGGCTTGGCCATCCTTTGAGGTATGATCTATATACACCACTCATTAAATTCAATAATATTTTATTTATTTCATTTCGCATAAGGTTTTCATATTAATTATTGATATATAATTGTTATTATAATTTTCTATCATGAATTGGAGAGGATTATTTTTTCTAATGTATTTCAATAAATACTTTGATTGCATTTTTTCACATCAAGTGCTTGAAGAAATGACTCACTGGCCTTTGTAATTTTGTTTTGAATTTTAAATAAAGGAATGTAATTCATATATGAGGTTTTAATTTTGTTTCTAGTTTTGAAACTAGTGTGCATGTGGTTCTTTATGAAATTGTAGAATGTGATGGTTTTTTAGGCACATTTGGAACTGTAAATAGTATGGTTTCATCTGAAAACTTTCATTGGAATGGATCCTCAACATGTTGGTAGGAAAAATATGGGAGCTTCTTTGTTTTGGGCCTTACATTGTGTTATGATGATTTAATAGAGAGATATGTGTTCCTTGGGTGACTTAGGGGTGACCTTGTGGTGTGTGTTGATTGTGTGTGATGAATGCACTGGTGTCTGGATACTAGTTTGACATTGTTGGATCACCCCATTTTGACTAAATATTGGAACCTAGCATAGTGAGATAATTTGGGATGAATGATTACTGCACTAGTTTAGATTACACATTAGCTGGTGGCCAATAGAAGGTGGTTATGTATTAATAAATTATATGGGATTGGGCCCCTCTGTCTAGCTAGGTAGGGAGACGATTGGGAATTTGGGAGTTATGACAACATTGGGTGGGGAATGCCATATTGATGAGTCACTTGTATAGTCTATTCTATATTACTCACAATATCCTAGTTTTTTCCATATATTTCAGCACATAGTTAGCAATGAAAAATGATTGAGTGGAATTGTTTGGTTGGCCTATCTAGATTTTTAATTTCTATAGAACTTTTGTGATCATTACTTTTGCATTTATGTATGGTGAATCTCCTTGATAATGGGGATATTATGATTTTGAAATGTTTGTGGAAAAATGTTTTTAAAAATGGTTTACACTTCTCTATCCTTAATTTTTTAAAAAATTAATATTTAATTCTTGGAAAGGAAATTGGATTTAAATATTAAGGGAAATGGACCATGGTTTTATTTATTAGGATAATGTGTGGTTTTTTTATATAATGTTGTTCAGAACTAAAATATTTTTTCTTTATTAAATTTATTGCGCATTGAGAATATTTTATCGGCATGTCCTACTGTGTTTATATGCCTATATTAAACCACTATTTTTATATTCAGGTATTACTTCTGGATCGAATTCAGTCACCATATTGGGACATTGGATTGAGGTCGGTGGTGACCCATATTATCGCATGACGGTGTGTAAATCTTTTTCTCTTAAGTTTCTTGTTGTAATTTTTTTATAAGTATTTATATATATTTTTTTCATTCATTTATTGATAGAATCATTCCCACTTGTTTAATTATTCTTTAAAACACTAGTTTCCAGCCCGTGGGTATCGGGAATGCCCTTCGGGCCATGCCACATACTGACTCATGTGTTTTGTTCTGGGTGGACCAAGATGGTTTATGAAAAAATTACCGGGTTTTGTTATATTAAATATCATGTTTAAATGGACTGGATTTCCGTTATGGTTTCTGTCCATTAATGAACTAAATGTCTAAATTGAAATGGAAATGAATTTGGTTGTATGACCATTACACTTTTTGTATTTAAAGAAGCATGTATTTTTTAATATAATTAAATGGTTTAAATTAATGGGAATTAAAAGGTGTTATGTCCATGCCAATAATTGAATGTTTATTATAATCAATTATTATAATTTGATGCCCTTGGTGATGATCAGGCTTAATAGATTTAATGCTTAAGAGCTAATTTCTCATGGATATTATTATTATTATTAGGTGATTGAGCCTTATACATAGGTTGTGGATTATGGTAAGGGGTATAATGAGAATGTTGTTATCATTAGCCCTTACATAGGGTGTTGATCATGTTTTCTCAGTCAAGTGATATGATGTGGACAATGGAATTATTACACCACACCACTTTTGAGTGTTGACATGAAGGCGTTCTCACTAATTATCATGAGTCAACATGATGTCACTCTCACCATCTTATGTTATTGGAATTATGTCTCCCACCCACAATGATATGAAGGTCGTGTAATCTCTTTTGGAGGTTATAGGATCATATAGACTAGTTATAGACTATTGAGTTTTGCCTTGGTCCATCCATCACCTAGTATTCCTTGTATTTATCCACTTAAGTCTGCACACACTTTTTTCATATGTGTTAAAGTAATATAGAACAATTATATATATATATATATATTACTGTATATATATATTGATCATAAATTCAATTTTTCCACGAGCTGAATCAGGTAGATTTGTCAGGTGTCGTAAAGAAACCTGCATGACCCGTTATTTATGTATTTTAGTCTGCTTATTATTCATTAAAAATGCACACTACTTTACATATAATCATTGTATTTTTTTAGTTGATGACACCAAAGATGGTAACCTACTAGGATTTATATGTCAAAACTTACACAGGATTCAGTTGGATTGTGTTACCTTAGTATATATCATGTTTGAATGACCACATATATTTTCACATACCTAGGAGTTAGGCATACATGATAGAGCTGAATCTCAGGATGCTCATGGAGATACCCCTATGAGATTGTACATATTTTCTTTATAATTATAATTTATATTATCTTTTTTATTTTTGTATAAGTACTTTTTTTATTATCGCCAATAGATTCAAGAATTCATTTTTTTCATTTTCTATCTTTTATATCCATTTTATATAACTCTTACACTTCTTTTTCATTATATTCATACTAATTCATCAATTTTACATTATTTACTTCCTATATACAACATTTACATTCTGATAATGATGTTATAGTCTCCACACTATTACCACCTTATTCCTTCACTAATTGTCGATACCCTCAGGAATATGGGGAGGCCTGCTTGAGTTCATGTGACCCACATGTCCGACTAATAGTTATGGGTCTAGTCATGACATGATAGTATATAGTCTTATTAGTGTTATTTCATTTCCTATATATTCTTAACATGTTATGATAAATAAGAGACTAGGAATGTATTGGATATTATTAAATAGTTGTTTCATAGAGTGGTAAACCCATCGGTGGGGTAATGTACAAGTATACAAGGCTATGATTGTTGTTCATCACGTTTATTATTACAATTTAATATTATTTCACCTAGGGTGACTAGATTAATTTCCACTTCTTACTGATCTAATAATTTATATCACATCACCCTTAGTCCGGTTTTACTGGTATGAATCATTACATGCATCATTATAGGAAGATATAAATTCACATTTCTTTCATATAACATAGAATATAGTAGAAATTGTGGGCTACATTCTATTTATTATTACATTCCATGAGAGTTATGAAAATATTTGGTTAAATATTTTTAGGTATATTTTAACATACAACTATTTATAACATGAATTGGTGATTTATATGTAATGATAATGTATTTCCAAGTATTTGTGATTATATAGCAAGATGTATGTTTATCTATCATGTTTCTATGTGTTTACCATTATGAAAACATGCTAGGTTATGATTTTGATATATGTGAATGATTTGATGGGAAAAATATATTGTTTCTATTAAGTAGATATATACTTCAGTTTTATGTTTTATGAGGGCCTTATAACAATGAAAGGGTAACATTTGTACTCGAACCATCTAAGTGCTTTGTATATTTACATCTAGACCACTGTAATAAATAGAAAGCTGATAATGTTCATATTCAAAAGTGAATCTATTTGGATGAATGGGATTGAAATTTCAAACTCAAATGTGTAGGGGATCATTATGGATTGGTATATGTAAACCCATACATATAAACCTTTATATACGTTCATGTAATATAATTTTAATTTGTTAGGAATGTGAATAATTTTTAAGAGAAAAAATAAATTAATGTCCAGTTTAAAGGATTGTGGTGACTTCCCAAATTCACAATGTGAACCATGTAGGTTAATTGGGGCTTGTTATTATGATATAAACTGATAGATTTGTTTTGAAAATGTAATAATTAAAAATCTCCTATTGGATTTCTTTATGAAGAACCCATGTTTGTATACCATGACCCTTGTTGGACTCCTTATCTTTTACAAGGTACAATTGTTTTATAATTGGTACTTGATTCATAGTTTTAAATCATTTAAATGTTGAATGTCAAATAGTAATCAAGGTAATGGATTAATGTGGAACCATATGTGATGTCCTTTGTTTAAACACTCATGTATGTGTTGGTTTAACATTTCTCCTTGAGTTTACTTAGGATACAAATTATAGAGTTTTCTACTGGTCATTCTCATTTTATGAAATGGATTAAATGATAGGTGTATAGCCTAGTGAAATATGATGGGTTTGGCCTATTGTTGTAGTCAAATATTTTGCATTATAAAGTGATAACACAGAATAGGTTGAACCCCTAGAGATTAGAAACCATGAAAAATACAATGGCACTATGAAGGATAGTTCATTTGGATGTCGTTATCAATAGTAGGACTCTTAGATTCTCAATAACACCCTTGTTTAGCTGGGTGCTCTTGGTATCCTTTTCCTTGTTAAAGGCATGTGAATCATGTCACTATTAGTTTCAGAAGGTATGAAAAACCTATAAAATGGTCATCATTTTTTTCTTTTGTGATCCCCGTTATTATTCCTCAGTGATGTAATAATTGGTACATTGTCATTTGGGATAATTTTAGTATTGAGAAAAAATATTTCTTGTTTATTATTGTGTACAAAATACATAATAATTCAATTCATAAAGGTAAAAACATATGGATTGCATACCTTATTTTCCATTTTTTATATAACCTTGAGGTATTATCTGTTCATATAGACGATACCCAGGGACTTTCAAAATGGTATAACAAACTAGTTAAGAATGGTGAAATCATTTATCCTTTTTTTATTAGTATGTTATCGAGCCATAATTTTAGTGAATGGAATTCGGAATTAACAGAATCAATTTCATCATAATAATTGGAATGACCATCCTAGTGGATCAGGTGTTCTGATATGCGGTTGTGTTGGTTTTGATATTCACTCTGAATGTTTTAATGTTTTGAGTTTGGATTAGAGGATTGTAAAAAGTATTTGGAAGGGAAATTTGATCTTGAGAGCTTATAAGTGGATATTATGTGTATTATTTTGAGTAATATGACACTCCTACAGTGGGGGGCATTGTGTCAATTCCAGTGAACCTATGCCCTTACTAGTAGAAGGAACATAACAATGAAATACATTTTCAAAATGGACAATATTTCTTAAATGTCATTGATTCTTTCAGGGTTTTTATCATATTGGTGCTTTCCTAGAAGCAAGTCCTTTATGTGGAGGGATTTTTAGGTAATCCTTGAAAAACATTGTTGGTTTTGTTTGGAATTTTGTGGGTTTTTCAAGCTATCATAGGACACCTTAGATGGTGAAGGTATCATGGTTTGGTAAATGGTGATGTATTGTCTAGTGAATCCAATATTCTTCCAAAGAGTCAACTAGTAATGGTTCGACTATTTATCATTTATTTCCCTTAGATCCCACTTAGTGTACTATTTGTTATTGAAGTACATGTACCCTATCTTGATTTAATACATGGTTCACTAAGAGGGCTCCATTCATAATCAACTTTAATTTATAAAATATATAAGGGTTGACGATTGGTCATTATTAGTGCTACGTGAATGATGTGTGGGAATTTAAGATTCATGGTTATTCGTGAGTGATACAAGGTATTACGTGTAGAAACTCCTTGGACAGACTCTTTGAAAATATATCATCTCCTTTGACTTGACCGATATGGGGATGCCTCTAAGGGATCAATCTCTGTTTTTAAATGAACATATTGCCCTTGTACTGATGTATCAATTGTAAACATGGAGTATATAATACAATGTGATATGTACATGCACTCTAATAAAACCAATCTGACTTTACCCTAGATTTGTTGTTTGTCTTGGAGGTGATGTTCAAAGGGTGGAATTTTCACATGTGATGAAAATGTTATACACCCTCGTTCAAGATGAGGCATGAAATATTAAATGGTCATGGGGGGGTTTAGTCAGCAAATATCACCATAGGATAGGTATATATGTCAGTGAGTGGGGTTATTATAAAAAAAATATTCCTTGGAAGAACACATTGTGGTTTAGTTGATTTATGTTGTCCGTCTAAGCTGGGCATGGTGAAAATGGTCATCCAGAGGGGTCTCGTCTAGTTTTACAAAAATTTTGGTTTTTAATATTAATGAAGATTTATTTTAATCATGTACATAGGTTAATAAGAGTGTGTTATATGTGGCTCGAGTATTTTCATGAAAATATAGCTCAACCTGGTCGACTCTGGAATTGGGGGCGTTAATCGTGTGACTAATCCTAAATCATACCAGGTGTGTTGCTATAATCATTAACATGATGATTTTTTTTTATTTTCAAACTATGTTTTGTGTAGTGGTTCATAATTGTAATTTTATAATGTGAATATATATAGGGAGGAGTAACATAGGCTATTTCTTCAATGTGATGATGACATGAACATCTCTATAGCTAAATATTCTCGAGTATGAAATATTTAGGTGTTTAAATCAAAAAACAGGCATTGGATTATGTTTTGATGGATTATGTGTCATATAATTAAGTTATATTTACTATTGTGTTAGGTGTTTGGAAACACAACCTCATAGTTTGAACAAGAATTCATGACCCTTTTTTGTCGGGTGATGGCTTCATTGTTCCTGCAGGCTTCATGGGAAAAATATGTTCTATGTTGGGGAGGTTGTAACACCTCTTGTTTTTATATATGAAAGAAATTTTCGGGGAATTTATATTATTTTCCTTTATTATAGAGGACCTTCCTTGAACTACGCTTCATAACATATATCTGAGTGTTGTGACACTTAAATGTTTTATTTTTATAATTTTGAAAGGCCTGATAGTTTCATATGGTGATCCATTGATTTTCAGGAGTGTCATGCACTAGAAATCATAAGTTTTTTGGTTCAAATGGAGGAACATGGTTTTTCTGAAATAGTACATCCCCCAGTAGAAAACTATCAGTCTGGTTTCAATAGAGAAGAACGCATCACATGGGATATGAATTCATTACCTAAACAATTCACTCATCCAACATAGTTACGAGAACATTTTTAGTACATAATAACTATTCGTCACACAGTTCTAGAATTGTTAAGAAAACCATGCATCCCAATAGTACAATGTGGCTTTAATATGTTGAGGGAGGCCCACAGTTGGCACATTATTTTTCCAATGTATGTTTCCAAACATTATTAAACTATTTCAAGGGATAAATTAAGATAGTACCCTTAATGAGTTTATGTTTTATTTATGAATTTCATTCTTCTTCCTCTAGTGGATGAGCACCGCCTATGGGTCATTGGTTGTCATCCTCCCTATTATAGGCCCAGTTAGATCTCTTTAGACTGGTGTTCAAATCAAATTCCATCAATCTATATGGATCTACTTGGATATGATCATGATTCATATTTAATTATTTTTATGATTCTATTCCAATATATTTCATTATTTTACTGCAAGAAATTTTTTCATATTTTTAGGGAATATTCTAGTTTTATTGATTTCATCCAATCCAAACCAAATAAAACATTGTTATTTGATAAGTGGAATGTCCTATGTATGAGGTATGTGTCCTATGAATTTTTTACTACCTTTCAACGGAATTATAAATGATTATGTTATGCCACTCTCTGAAAACTGTTGCACATTTCCTTAAATTTGACTTATTCATTTTAAATTCGCATACACAAATATAATTAAACACGTTCTATGTTATTAATTAAATTGAGCGTGAAAACCTCAGTCACAGACACCCCATTGGTGTGGATGCATGAATTTTCCATTTTAATTAAATAGTTAAATTAGTAAAACACCTTCTAAGTTCTCAACAAGGAATTATAATTGTTGTTCTGCTTATATACCCTTGTTCAATTGATAATGACACTTGATAAGTTTTTTGATGATATTTATATATAATTTAAATATTTTTTTAGTTTATATTTAATGCATCTTTTAAGTGAATTTTTGTGTGACTCTTGATGCTGGTGCTTATTTCTTATAAATGAATCGTTTGATAAAAAATGTCATGATTTTGCAATAAAATAGAAAGGATGAGGTACATTGTCTTCTAAATTAAAATGTGGTTCCTAGTTATTTATATGATCAGGATTTATTAATTTGAGTTTTCCTTATGCCATTATGATTCTAGTTAACTTATTAAATTTTTTTACATGTACGTATTAATGTTCTTAAAGGGGTTTTCCCTCCATTATTATAAATGTATAATTAACCAATGAACCTTTTATATGCTCGCATGTCTCATAAATATAATCTGTTGTATTAATCCATCCTAAAGGACTAGTGGACCAAACTATTAATAATTCCATGTATTGACTAATAAATGAGATGTAACATATAGGTAATTACCGAATTAGACCATGGTACCTCCTAGGTTTTACTTTGAGCCTTTTTATTAAATGGACATATTGTTTGACAAATGGAAATGTAACAATTTGTTTAAATTCACAGGATGGTTTTCCATCCATGAATTAATTGAAAGGATTAATTGGCATGGAATTTAATTGAGTTGTATGACCACACCACCCGTTGTTTTTAAATAAGATCATCATTATGTTAATCGAATTAATTTATTTAAATTAAATAGAAATTAAAGGTGGAAATATCCATTCCAATCACTTCTTACTTAATACATACTATAATTTATAAAAAATTATCATAGTGATGATTGAGATTAATTAATGTAATTCATTATAGGTATACCCTCATGTTTTCTAGGATCACTTTTATGTGATTACTCCTTTTTAATAGGTTGTTGATGATAGTAATGGTTTTGATGGTCACGATAAAATCATTATCTCTAACATAGAGGTTCGAACTTGACCTATCATCGCAGTGATACTAAATGGGTTTTGGGTATGATGCACCACATTCCCTATGAGTTTTAGCGTGAAGGCACAATTACTTCTGACTGATTGTTGACGTAATGAAAAAACCATCTCAAGGGATAATAATTTCATATGCCACTATTTAGTAGATATAGGGAATGTAACCTCTATGGGATCATATTGGATTGTTTATACTTGTCATGGATGACTGAGTTACGCCCTAGTCTAGGAAGCACCATGTAATCTAGTTATATGGACACATTAATGCCCCTACAGTTGTATCATATATGTGGATGAAAATTAGAACTATATTATATATATTACTACTATATATATACATCCTAATTATAAATTTATTCTATCCATGATTCAATATATATAGAGTCATCATGATTTTTATATTATCCCATGTAGTATTCTATTTATTTATTTTAGTTTGTTTATTATTCAATATAATTAACCATTGTTTTTCTTATATTCATGAACTGGTTATTGCTATATACATCCTGCATTGTGACCTACTTGTATCTATATCTCACACCATGCTATGGCTACCATTTAAACATGGTACATGAGTAGAGCTCATGTTTATAGGAAAATTGATGTTTCCTTGTACTTGGGTGTTAGGTACCCAGGATAGAGATGGAGCTCAGGATGCTCATAGAGATCCCCCATGGGGATTTTAATTATTTCTTATATTAATATACTATATTTTTTGTTTCTGAAATGTGTATATATTGAATTTATTTTATATATTATCAATTGTACATGCATCACTTGTTGTATATTTATGTCATATTTAATTTATATTTATTTTAAACTACTCTTTTTGTAAATTGGTGTACTTTTAATACTGTATATGGTGTTCTCTATTGTTTATTTCGTATATACCTCTACGCTAATCTTATCATCCTGGTGTTGTCTCCCTCCTTAGACCATTTCTCGTATTCAATAACCTCTGATGTATGTGGAGTCATGCTTCAGGCCATGTGACCAACCGGTTTGGCTAACAAATTAGTTAACTGTTAGGCCACGATGTTACATCATAATTGGATTATACTATGTAACATGTAATAAATCTCATAACCTGTAAATATATATTGAAAATAAAAGGGGTGAGCATAAAGCCTATTATTTGAAACAATTTACATGTGAACTTGATTAATATCAATAAGAATATCATTAATATCATTATGGAATGAAAAAAGGAACACACGACATCTCAAACAAAAATAACCTGATTTAGAACATTAAAATGTGGCAACTACATTTAAATGAACCATTCATAAGAAGATCAACAAGTGTTTTCACTATTTATTCATAATTGAAAATTACCATAGATATTGACCAAGGTATCAATAAACATGAAATATTTATAAGTTAATCTTACATCCTAAACATGATTTCAACATAAATGTGAACCATGACTAGTTGGACACATTACCTCAATCACATAACGTATAATTATAGAGGTTTTAAACTAGTCATAAGGATTTAAGGTGTGTATATGGGGAGACTATTCCCTAATTATGATAGGGTAGCATAGATGATAAATAGGATATCGGTTGGTAAACGATGTAAAAACATTAAAATAAATAGATTTCATAATAAACGAATCGAGAAATAACATATAACAGAAACAACATCCTCCATTTGCCTGAAGGCCTTAATTGTTTATTGATTTTTATAATCCACATTTCAAGGGGTGAGGTGGAACACATACCAGTCCCGTAGGAGTAAGTATTACATGGAATGTAGGCCATAAAGGAATTCATTTCACATATGATTCAAACATTACAAACAACCCAGCATAACTACTTTGAACTGATCCTCCACATCATCTTCATCGTCAAATAAGCCCTTCACCTTCAAAGGGTTGTTCAGCTTGGATTCCTCGTGAAATCACAAGAATATCCCGATGGAAGGGGCCATAACCTCTCATTCTATCAATCTGTTTTGCTTCTGCTATGGTGAAAGCTCTTTGCTCCTCCTCATTCTGAAGATTCTTCAATTTAAGTTTTCTCGTTTGCATCTGCACTTAAGGTGGCCCGAAGGCCTTGAGGTGGCATGAAGGATTGGATGATCCGAAGGGATTAATATACTTAATGTCCAAATTGGTGCCCCAGAGGCCCAAAAAGTGGAATATTCCCAGTGATATAGTGCCAAATAGTTTCTGCTACAGTTCCCACTACTGTACAAGCTATAGTACTGCTATAGTCCTGCCTGAGTTACCCGGAAATTAGCCACCCCTTGGATTTGATCTCCGGTCTTCTAGATGTACTTAAATAGTGCTCACCAACTGAGATGAGGCTCATGTTCTAGAAGAATCATATATTCATAAATAAACGATGGTGATTCAAATCATTTTTATTGAAAACTATGAAACATTCATATGCGCATGAAGGTATAACTTTTAACACAAATGAAGGGAAATGAACCTAAAAAATATCCTGAAATCCCAAACACACAATCGATTATTTTATACCCATCTCTAATATAATGTAAGAAGGAACTCATGTTTCCTAATAAAGATTATTCCATTTAAAAACTCCTACACACATGTTATATATTGTGCACCAATTGAAACCTAGATAGGTTTGGACATAAATCTCCGTAGGCCACATCCTATGGCATATATAACATCTAGTCAATGTAATATAAAATAAAAATATGTGTATACATGAATATATATAAGTAAATAACTGTTAAAATATAAATTCACATTTACTTTTTTATAATGAGCTGGTATCTTAACAAATAATCATTACCTTTATTAATAATTTTTTGGTTTATATTGTATGTCACATGAGGTATAGAAAAAACTGACATCTGGATTGGATAATAATAATATGGAATCCATGATATAACAAGCCATACATGAAGATAATAATAATACAGGGGATCCAAGGTAATAACCATGGAATCCTTGACATCTCTGGTTAATAAACCTCTATAATAAATTGTAGACTCATAAAAGATGTAAAAGTTTAATCCAACGTCATTAACCGAAGGAATTCAATTATAATGTAATTCTAAGTGAGTCCCGGTAATCCATATATGGTATAAAGGGATAAGAAATGACTAGGGACCGAGTTTGTATATGTGGTGCATCACACCTGTAGATGTCACATTGTATCTATGGAGTGTATCTTATTTTTTCAGCAATGATAATAGAGGGATCCAATAATGTCATATCGGGAAACCACAAGTATAGAAGGATTGGGTTCATTGTGTGTCTCACCCATGGAAAATAGCATCCTTGAATTGGGTTGGAGTCCATGAGTGATCATGTAATCCCATCAACAATCCAATGCAATATGGATTTTGAAAAATATAATAAATATGTCATTATAAATATTAAATTATCTCTATTAATAAGAATCATTTAATGAGTTAGGAAATATAATAATCATTCCATTTAACACATCAAAGGGTTCCATTAATTACTTTTCATTGTTGTGACAAATTTTAAGGAAATGAAACCATTTAATAATTCATATAAGTGTTATCTAATTCAATAGATTCATTCAACTTCATTCCATCAATCATTGGAATATAAGCTATAGATGTTCAACCAAGTAATTCTAATACATTCAATTAGGCTAAATCATAATCATGGTATTATTTTAATTTTATCAATTTATGGATTCATTAATTAATTTAAATAAAATTCATTAAAAGGGCCTACTGACAGTAAAACATTAAAGGTATTGTCAAATCCCATATAATAGTCATTTAATTATTGAGGGGCTTATCAATATCATGGCCAAGCCTAAGCACAACCAAACAGTGTCGTAATTGCAAATAAAAACTCAATGTCATAATTAATAGAAACACTATAGTTGGATAAGTAAATATTGATAATTGACAATGCACCAATGGATATTAAATTTAACAGAAGTCTTAGATTGCAATTATAATTTTTATTAGCATGGGAAATAACTTTAACATTCTATGACTAATGAAATCAGTGAACACACTATTACATAAATTTATAAAACAAAAAAATGAGGATATAGTAATCGATAAACTACCTCATACTCATATGAATCTACTCATACAGTATCTTATTCATGAAAATCTTGGATTGAAAGAGATTTGAAGAACTTGTCAAATCCATGAAAAAACTGAATATTATAATTCCCCTAGAGAACTCAATTGAGATAAAGATAAATGAATAATGATTAAAATGGTAGTGATATCTTACTAATGTGAATCCAAAGAGAGGAATATATACTCAGTCAAACATTAGAAGGAGGAACATGATCAATAAAATTAGAATAACTTCCATGGAGATTGAAATGTGATAAAATATCACTTTTTATCTATTGGTGATAAAATGAGATGATGTAGGGTGAAATAAACATTTCAGTTAGGGTGGTTTTGTTATTTTACAAAAAAATAGGGGTCACACAGTCTGGACAGATGGTGGGACAAACTGTGCAATAACCACATGACATCATCATTTCTAATGAGGTTCCCACATGGTTAGGATTTCTGTTTAGATAATCCATGTGGAAACCATGCCAAACGTCGCTACTAAAAAGTTCGAAATTTTGGCACGCGTCTGCATCCCTTGGAACATGATTATGGAATACAACTCACACAAAATTACTCATATTCCATCCTCTCACGGTTAGATGATACCTTGCAGGTTGGGTCCCACAATTTCTAAAAACCACGTGGCTATGGAATTTCTTCACCCGTCAAGGTTTGGAGATTCGAACAAGCCCCGTGAAACCCCATAATCATTCTAACCACATAGGGAATCCATATTTTGTCAAAAAAAATAATTATACTTAAATTAAAAATATCTAATGTGGAGGAGAAATAGGGTTCTTATAGTGTTAAACCCATAATGGAACTCATCACCGAGTTCACCATCCATGGGTGATAAAAACTATCTAAAAACAACTGTGGTCATTTGGAACATACGTCATCCTCCTTTCCATGAGTCTTATCTTATACATGGAATTGCTAAAATATAACCAATAAAAGATGCATATACCGACCTAATATATCCTTCATGCTCCATTAAATTATTCGCATAGGATACTCCGTAAATATAGAGTCAACATTTAGCTCATCCTCATTGGGAACAAAGGTATGTGATGGTTTGGCCTGATAACAATGAATCAATAAAATTATGACGATGTAATGCATGAAATGATATCTCTGAGGTATTAATAATCGATATGTACTCACCAAAATTTCACAAGAATCTTAAATGGTCTAGCATACCATGTAGGCATATTCCATGCCTCTATTTCTATATATTACCATTCCTATGAGGTAGCCATAGAAAAATATAATCCCATTCCATGAAATCTTGATGGAATTATATGGGATGAAAATAAAATAAAATTATAGATTGAGCAATTTAAATATTATTCCAAATCAGTTTATCCTTATCCAAAGTATCAGGAATGAGATGATGAACTAGTATGGTGACCTCTCCAAATGATATATTACACATGGTTAAATGACATGACCTACCATACATGTCCTGAAAATAACTATATGAATCAACTCAGGAAAGATATTTCTGTAGGATAATTTTATGAGAAGGATATTCATATTCCATGAACTGAAAAAAAACATTGATGCATTCTCACATCATGACCTCTAAAACATATCTTATCCAATCCAACAGACCATCAGACTAAGGGTGAATATTGTTCCCAAAAGTTCAAGTGAACCCAAAGCCTTCTATAACCCCTTCCAACACTGTGATGTGTAATGACCATCCCTATCTGATATAATAGAATGAGGGACCCAATGTAGTCATATTTTCTCATGGAAATATAGTCTCCCAATCTCATCAATTGATAATGTCTCTAGGATAAGATGGAAGTTGGATACATTTATTATTCTGTTAATGAATACACATATAGATTTTAGGCCTCTATGTGACCTCCCAAAGATGACTACAATGTTCCTAGAAATTGCTTCCCATTTCCATTATAGTTGTTTAGTATTTTTAATAATCATTTTGGTCATTGGGGTTCTACCATCACCTACTGAGTGGTGGAACACCTATTTATAAGAAACTCTATCTGAATTTCCATCACATTCCACCAATACTGGATTCAAATGTCTTGATACATATAGGATATTCCTAGATAAACAACACATTGATAATCATTGACCTCAGGAATAATATATTATATAATATTTTTAAGAACTCATACATGTCCACATATACGTAGGATTTCATCTCTATCCATAGACTACGCAAGTGCATGGTAATCTGTTGAAATAATCTCTTGGAGAACCAAGCCTTCTTCATTTGAAAATTCATTACCCTTCACCTTATCATGTTTTCATGAGGTAAATGTCAATCCATTAAGATATGAATACTTATCACTATCATGAATATACATATGTTTTTCAATGAAGACGTCCATCAAATTACACTCCTCACTGGTATCCTTTATGGAATGTGAATGAGTTTTCTAACTCAATGCATCTATAACTATAGTGACATTTCTACGATTATTAGAATGGTCAATGTTAACAAACTAATGATATTATACCCATATCTTCTTTTTAGGTCCATGTTACACTGTGGAAAGATATTTATGATGCTCATATGGCCCTAATATACAAAACATCACTCACCCATCTGATTGTGTCTCCATAAATGTATGGGATATAAATCCACTAGTAGCTTAAGGTCATGAATCATGTTATTTCTCACATGAGACCTCAATTACTGATATATTAATGCATAACACAATTCTCATGCATTAGTAATTATATCAAAATTGATTTATTATTCATAAAAGAACATTGTTTTTCATCTTCCATGCATTGGATGAATCAGAATATGTGTAGTGAAAAACCTTCCTTTCGACTCTTTAAAGTCTTTCTAACATGCTTCTGACCACGGGAACACAAGAACATTATTTTTACAATGAGTAAGAGGTGTATCGATGCATGATAATCCTTTTATGAAATCTATTTAATATTAATACTTCCCTAAGAAACTATATATACAAAACATGTAATTAGGATTCTCCTAGGTAACCACATCACTCACCATCACTAGGTCAACAGAGACTCCAGATTTCGAGATAATATGATCCATTATGTGAGATTTTTTTGATACAGATGTGAAACATAGAAATAATTGTTCAAATATGATGATCCTCAAATCAATTAAAAATTATCTCAAGGTTATTATCATGGTCACTATGAATATGATAATACACCAAGATGTCATCTAGAAACACTATGAGAAAGGAATGCAGATTGTTGTCGAACTCCCATTTAATGAAATCCATGAAAATGGTAAGCGCTTTTATACAACCAAATTGTATAATGAGAAATTCACACAAACCATAGTTGATATATAATGATATACAAGGTATATTTGTCAGTATAACAAGAACCTGATGCCCGATCGATATTGTGTCATTATATGAAAACACCCTATATCCTAGGATCTAGTAAAAAAGGGTGTCTATTAGATGTAGTGGATATAGGGACTTTTTTTTGAATAAGGGATCAGCCATCAATAATCCATACATAGGTGAAGGATCACATCATCCTTCTGGTGAAAAGAAATGGGGGACCCTAAAAGGATGTTCTGGGATCGTTAAACTCATGTCCACTAAATAGTATAAATGTTTCTTGCGATAATAGACCTCATGAAGTGTCATCCTATATGAAGTAATGGACAATGTAGATGCTCCTGGAACAAAATCAGTCATAAAATCTGTGTCTTTCTTAAGAGGTAATCTAGAGAAATAATCCAATATCTGTCCCCAAAATGGTCAAATACCGGAGGGAATTTAGTATAAAATAAATCATAATCCTTTATGAAGATATTATTAATCTAGGTGGTAACTCTATATAGTCAATGATTCTCTAGTCAAACTCTTCTATCATGGACATCCCACTCACCCATATGTAGATAACTGATTCCCTATGGTTATGTAGATGATTCCAAGTGGTGATATAAATCAACAATGTTGTGATATTGGACCATCCAATACATAAAAATATTGAAATTTAAGCCATACATTTAATGAAAATAGGGGACTCGAGAGAAAGGGTAGCATCCTACCTCCAGGGGTGGTATTTTCAATGGATTAAATCTACTAATTTTAATCAAAAAGGTGTATCTAGTGTAATTACACCACACAAATAATCCATTTATATACCAAGACATTCATATGTAAATAAAGAGATGATGGAGTGTGAAACACATGTATCAACTAATGAAGATACTAAAGTATAAGCTACTAAATTAATACCTCACACCGAAGAAGATCTTATACAATGATCCTAGGTTATCAGTTGTAATACATGAAAATGGACTGATCTACGGACCTCAGCTTCATCTTTGAGGCCCCAATAATGACCACTCTACTAGAACTACCAATGATCTGATGTCTAGATATAGTGACCACGACATCATCCTCTATCAGTCCTATTGGTTCTAGACCAACTCCCTACCTAAAATGGAATAAAAGAACCCCACACTAAAGCTTGAGATGGTTTAGATTCTCTTCCAGTAGAATAGATTGAAAGGTCTAACAAAATACCTAATTGTGAACCATATGACCACAAGCATGGATCTATCAGAGTGAGGATTCAGCATCCCATGTCATCCACACTAATGGAAGACCCTAGGGAAACCATTACGATAACTCTTTTATCGACTTACCTTATGAGAAAACATCAATGGATCGCATCTGAAACTAAAAGAACTACTAGACTACCTCTGCATTGTTCCTCTATTCCTGGTTCAATAATCATCCATTAGGTTGCACTAATATCTTAGAAAATGATGGACTATCATAGATAAAATATATAGGATAAAGGAACTCACCTGGGAATGTAGGGAATAGTAGACCCCATTCTCGAAACAGATAGAATGAGAATGATTATACTTGTTATATTGGTGAAAAAATTGTAACTCAATAAAATAGAATGAATAATCCATATCTAATAGATCACCTAACTATATATGCTTTAAATCTATATATTGGTGACCTATCAATGTTCGAGAAAAGGGATGTTCATAGAAGTTAGACATTAAGTGATCACATACAAAGCCTTATTAGAAACCAATTTGGTATATGTATATATTTCAACATTATACTACAATGGAAACTCTTTTTTTTTCTCAAAGATATATAGGGTGTCCTCTTTCCATGAATCAACTTGATATGGTCCACCACACCCTAATAATGTATGATGATTCTGCAAAAAGAAGACATGAATTCGATCAACTATCATATTTGTAGCTTATGGAGCACCATTCATGGACTACATCAAATATAGGAAAATCATAGGAAGTTTAGTGTTAGTTCTAATATTAAGTATAACATTTGGTGCCTCATGTGGTACTATTGGATGTATTATAGGTGACTTAGGGCCTAATATGAGTAACGAATGTTCATAACCATCCATAGGTTCTTTACATGAGTATTTTTATGTGCAATTTTTATAACAATTTTTTGAACATACACAAAAAAAGATCAAAGTGGATCAATAGAAATAGTAGAGACTAAACAAAATGATATTTCCCAATAATTATGGTATACTACCCCAAAATCCCTTATATAATTCTAGGTACCGGTATGTGCTCATGTCTAAATTATTGTTGTTGTAATAGGTTAAATATTAGTTTGACATTGCATAATCATTTACGAGTAACTATCTAATTTCATATGTCAAGAATCAATTTTATATTTTTCAATTTCATATTATCAAATATCATGTTTATTTTAAAATGTACATGCAATCTAGGTGAACATTGTCCAATAAAACATATTAGTGAAAACATAACCAAATAAATATAAATTTTACCCTATCAATATTCAGACTCAGAATGTAACATGTCATATATGATGAATCAACTTGGTAAATTACCCATTCCAACGTGAAAGGGCATATATGACTCGTGAATTGAAAATGAAAATAACTCAATCAATTCTGAAAATCATCATATGTATAATATAACTACCATAGTATCAGTTGACCAAGATATGAAAATAGTGAAATGAATGATGTGAAATGTAGCTATTTGGCATGACATTTTCATTAGTTGTGAATTATCGGTGCCCATGATGTTGAATGTAACAATTCATGTTGAACTCATTTCATCAAGAAAATGATGAAATGAATACCTAAATTAGATTAATAACAATAACTGTCACATATCTTGTGTGTCAGATAATGGTGAAATAAAATCCACTGTAATATGAAAAAACATTACAACAATTTTAATTCACGATACTCATAATTTACTATTAACATGGGTTATATATGCACATGATTTGTTTATAACCTTCTTTTATATGTTCATCATCCAATTTCTACTATCTCCAAATAGTTAAAAATAATTGTAACACCAATTGATGCAACATTGTGATGTTAGAACCCATGTTTCTACTCAATAGTTCACTGATCATAGTTGGTCACATGGACTCAAGTGAATGTCCTCGAAAGCTATACACTGGTGAATAACAGAAGGGGCCAAGGGTGTGTATGTGTGGAGTCTATTCACTCATTTAAAATGTGTAGATAAGTGGAACCATAAGATATTATTATTGAAATTGTAGAAGAAATATAAAATATATATATATGGAACATCATATGTTGTTCAGAATAAAATGTGTATAAAGAAACTAACAATCACACAAAAATGGAAAGATACATTTTATGTGATTAAATAACTGTAAAACATGGATATGATCCAGAATAATAATCATGTGATACAAAATAAAAAAAACAATCCAAAAACTCACAAATAATCCCAATTTGTAGCTTGGTCATCTTCTACCCATATCCATCATAATGAGATATATCTATCTTATGTCAAAAGAAGGATGCTTCCATTTTTCCACACAAGTACACTTGTAATGTTTCCATGTAAAAATGGTGGCCTAGATATGGTGTGGGATAAATACTAGTAGGCCACCACCATTGGTTTTTATAACCTATATTCTTAGTAATATATACTAAAATTGTTTTCAAGAAATGAATATATAAAAGTAAATAAGTAAATAATGAAAAAAACCTAAGATACAACATTAGACTTAGATCGTATCTAAATAAATAATAAATTCATTTTATAATGATATTCCAGTTTATATAGTAATTGACATGAGGTATAACCAGTAAAAACATCCTCACATGTTGATAATAAAAATAATATGGGATGCGTGATATAACATGGTAAGCACGATGATAACAATAAATCATGGGATCCATGTAAATTACCAAGGGTTCTATGACCTCGAGGGTGGATCCAACTCAATAAAAATATGTATCCTAGATAAAGGGATAAGTGTGAAATAAAAGGGAATTTCCCAAGGAATTCCTTAAAAATTTATTTCGAACCTAGTCTAAGGAATTCTTCCATGTTAAATTGAGGAATGGAATTACTAGGTCTAAGAGTGTATCGTATGTGCCTCATTTGAGTAGACATCACATTGGATCCCTAAAATTTTTCCTATGATTCCTATAACAATAATGGATTTATCCTAGGTTTTCACATAGTAATTATAATATAGATGAATATCATGATCCATGGTAGGTCTCACCCTACGAAACCTACATCCATGAATCAGAATGGAGTCTATTAGTGTTTAGGGTATACCCCCAAGAATAAAATGATATATCGATTATGTCCACTGTAGCAATAATGTGATGGTCCATATGAAATATGCACCATTTATTGGATTCATATAATGATTTATTCCATATAATAATCATTCCATTTAATTATTCATAGTGGTTCAATCAATAGATTTTCTTACTATGACACGGTTTATGGTCATTAAACCATATAATAACTCTTATATGTGTCATCCAATTGATTTGGTTAAATACACTACATTCCATCAATCATGGTAATATTTTCTACAAATGATCACCGACGTCATTACCTTAAATTTAATTAGAAAATAATATTTAACAATTTTAATATTCATTGAATAAATTAAAGCAATTACCCTAGAGTATACATGTGAGACTAACATATTTTATGCCCAGTCAAAACCAATTGAAATTTAATTTAATTATATAAGTATTTACCCTTTGAAGGGTCAAGCCAAAGCAAAACCAATTGGTGGTGTGTATGCAGAACAAAAATTCAATAGTGAATAACTAAGATAGGTGACCTACATGGGGGGTGGAAAATAATTAGGATGTACCCTCCAACAAGGTAAAATTTATTTAATGGTATTCATAGAATACTGTTATAATGTATAAATGAAATGAACCTAAATCTAATTGTCCAAACCCAATTGAAATTGAACATGCACAATTACATCAATTTTATAATGAAGAAACATTAGGGATGAGTTATTGGCCACCTACCACACACTCATACAACTATCCCCATCAAGTATCATCGTTAAGATATAGATGAATTTAAAGAGAAATATGGAATATTCTATAAGCTATAAAATAGATTATATGATCTTTCTCTTAGATTTCCCCATGAAGATAAAGATAGATGGAGAAAATCTAAAAATTAATTGAGATCTCAGTGATTATCATCATATTAGATGAATGATTCTTCGATTATCCTCTAAATTGATTAATGTGATCAATTTATACCATAGAGTTTTAAAGGAGAGAAAATTTGAGCAAAGGGTCCTTGTTTTTTGACAGGCTATAGAATAGAATAATGAGGGTGAAATAAATATTTCAATAATAGTGGTTTTGTAATTTTACCCAAAAAACAGTAGTCACATTATTGGGATGCACGTTTGGCCACAATGTGCACCAACTGTGCACATTCTTATATTTTTAGGGGGTACCCTCACTATTTGTCCTCGTGGTAATAGAAACTACAAGTCCACATTAGAATAAAAATATCCTAAAAGGCCTGTAATTTTTTATTGGCATACATTATCTAGGACATGGATAGGGAAAACCATGTGGCCATGTTCATACCATTGTCTAACACCATAAGGTTAGGAGGGACAATGGTAGTTGGGGCACACATTTTCTACTAACCATGATGCCCAATGATTTTCTCCCAAATTTAGGGTTATGTTCTTTAAAAAATCCTTAAAAACTCTCAATACCTTATTATCCTAAATTTCAATTCATATTAGGGTCCAAATTTAGAATATAACAAATTTAAAACATTACAAACATGAGTGAAAAAATGGGATTATACAATTAAATAATTTACACAATGCATTGGATAACTATCAGGGAGAACAATACAACTGTACCAATTAATGTTATCTACATATAAAATAATAAATAAATAATTCAAAAACACGAATAATGAATAATATCTTATCAATATCATGGACAAAAAAGTTCTTAAGTACATGATAATTAAGTCATGTTTATCCCATGAAACGGGAATGTGGGTTTCCAATTATTAAGTAACCAAATAAAAAAATAGTATTTTTTATATATAGGTGTATTTCCATGAAAAATAAATAGGTTTTTCCATTCACACAAAAATAGAAATTATTATTAAAAAATGTAAAATTGAATTATTTAGAACTAAATTCGACTTTATGGCTTGAATAAAATGTTGTTTTAGAACAGGGTAAAATGAGTGGGAATAAGGGTCTCCAAATGAATAGAAATAATTTGGAAGGAATGGTATGATCCAAAATTAAAATGAAAGATATTAATCATAACAATTAGAAGAACTATACAAAAATAAATTCTTGAATTAAAGATAAAATAAGAATGATTATTTTACCATGAAGAGTTACTCATGAATATTGTCTAATGGAACCCTCGGGGATTGAGGACACCTTAGGATGACTCCATGGGAGAAATAAATTAATTAATTTCCATGAAAATGGATTGATTGTGAAACGAAATAGAATTTTTTTATTTATAGAAATAGTGGATGATTTTTTTAATAAGTTTCATATAAAGGCTATTGAAATCTAGGTTGTCGAAAATGAAAAAAAAATTATCTTAACCCAGTTTTTTACCAAGGGTTTTTAATGATTGGAAAATTTTAAGGTTACATAAATCCATCAGAACAAAATTACATTTTTATTACTTCTTTTGGTATAGAAAAGAAAATTTTCATCAAAATAGTGTTTTTAATGTAAAAGATTCATTTTAGTCATTAGAATCTCATTTATAGGTATGGAAAATGATTATAATATATTAAAATACATGTTATTAATAAAATAAAATATTTTAGGCTATGTATTGTGGTTAATAATTTATTAAATCATAATAAAATAATGTTTATGTCGTTAAATATACTTACATGCCCATAAATATATTATTAATATTCATTGGAAAATCATGTGTCCTAGAAAAATCATATAAATTCACCCGAAGTTAATTTTGACAACTAGAATTCAAAAATGTTATTTATTTCATAATAATTATTCTATAAATATAATATTTTTAATATTAAAATATTAAAATCTTTATTTGGTGTCAAATAGCCAATTGATATGCATAGTAAAATTTTTGACACTTAAAAATCTATTAGAACATAATAAAATTATTTAAACATATCAATTTAAAAAATAGTGATTTTAATTAACTATTGAAATAAAATAAATATTATTCATAAAATATTTTTTTTTGTTAAATATATATATATATATATTTCTTAAAAATTTTAATTTGTGTCTAAAAAAATCAAATTATCAAATTTTACTTAATGAAACATATATTATATTATGAAAAATATTTCTAAAAGTGTAATAGAAATATTAAAAAAAATTATATAATGGAGATACACATTATTTAAATACGAACCAGACATGTAACACATTATAGAACCCACATACGATCAAATGGAATAATTTGCAATACTGATAGATTCATGGAAAATCTTAGCTAGCATTGCATGAGTGAAAATTTTTACTAACTTGAACAGATCCCATGGATGATTTCATTCTAGCTTCATTTATTGAGTATCATATTGGTATTTTCCATGGGTGAACCAAAGGCATGAATCCTCCCTCCCAGGTTTTGGCCAATGAAAATCATAATGAATGATTTTACTAGTTGTATCCAACACATTTTCTTCCATCATTAATTATCCATTATCAATATGAAATATTAATAATAATTATAAAATTAGATTTATCACCAATTGGTATAGTTTTCAATGGTCATATATTGTAATAACTCTATTGACTAACATTACTATTTGAAAAATGGTTCTATAATGGTAAAAATGAAACGTTCACACTTTTTTTTATACTCTACAAATACAACCTCATTGTTCCATTCAATAGTCAACAGAATAATTTTCTAGTATTTGGAATTTTTTTATAATAATTTTTTATTTATACATTGTTGTTCATAGAGATTTTATTTTAATAGATTGGAATTATCCATAATTCTTAATTTTGAATTTCAATTTCATATATTTAGTCCAATTTTATAGATTTTATTAGTTATTGGTATCATAGTTTACTAATGTATAGATCATTATAAATGATACATGGTTTTTTAGGTTATTAAATATAAAAAAACAATTACTCATGAAACAAATATCATTAAAAAACCTGGTTCATTACATTATAACACCATTTATAAATTTATTCCAAAAAATTTCATCCCATTTTCAATGTTGACAAAAGATGAGTGTAATTCTGTATTATTGTTCATCTAGTTCCCTTGTCTCCCCAAAATTATATGGTTCCTCCCCAACACCTTTCCAGGGTCAGTAGTCTTGTTTCTTTGAAAAATGTCTCCATGGTCCAAGATCTCCAGCAACTTTTCCTTGTAGTAGATGACATGTTATTGTGGTGCCACCTCTAGATTTAATACATTTGAGGGATTAAGTATGTACATCATCAATAAATATGCATGGAATACATCATTATCATGATATATTTATGGTGGTAGTGATAAATGATTTTCCACTTATTTTATGTGATCATGGATTTCATAGTGAAATATATACCCAAGGATACAATTCCCTTTATTCCCAAACAATATCACTATCTTCAATTGTGATATTTGAAGGAAACCATTATCCCTAACATTTAACTCGATGTTCCATTGTTGTTTGTCAGCATAGACCTTCTCCTACCTATAATTAGAATTTATATGTTGTTAGTTGGAATTCACCTTTTATGTAATCTATTTCATTAGATCACACCCAAGGATATTTCTTTCAATAACTTAAACAAATAAATTTGGAATTCCACATCCCTTTCCATATAGAGGTTCATATGTTGTAATTTAAATACACAAGTGGAAGTTATTGATGTATGATAACTAAACTAATGTTATGTGTTAATCTCAATCATCATTAAATGTCAATGATCATGTTATTAGCATATCCTAGAGTTTTGAAGTAGACTATATGTATTGGACTTCACATTAGTGGTGATATGCCATATTGAAATTCAATTCTGTGTTCATAGAGTATTTACGACTCCTCTATACATTTTATGTGAACCACAGATCATGATTAAAAATTATATAATCTTAGGATCCATGAGTCCTCACCAATACTTTAACTATATGGTGGAGAGCTGGTCATGGGATATATCATTCTGAATTTCAATAATATATACAGTCATGTTGTGTTGGAACACTATATCCCACATCACATTATTTCTATTTGATTTTATTTGGAAACTACTAAAAATGTTCAACGGGATATTGTCTAACATTCATATATGTAGGGATAGTGGTTGTAACACCTCATTTTAATGTTATCACTCTGCTATAACATTCTGGAAAACCATGAACCATAAAGTGTAGTCGGACATGTCATTTTCCATATTGTCCCATAATAATGATCACAAAGATCCCTTTATATTTTATTGATTCCATGATCTATAAAGAATGTAGATCTATTATATTCATCCATCACCTCGTTCTTTATATCAAAAATAAATAGAACACCATGCCTTGTACAAAATTTTAGTGCATCATCTTGAACAATATTAATCTTTATAAACATACCATTATTCACATCCTCTATATTCCTTTGTAAAAAAAATATTCCCAATGTGAATTTATGATATTATCTTGTAATTATGGTGGAGAATTAATTTTCGATTGGGTTGATGATATACCTTTCATCATGATCCCATGTAAATCCTTACTAGGATCATGATCAATGGATCACCTTTAATCATTATCATTTCTATCATAAAGGGGTCCTTCAAAATTAATTCATTACAGACCCACTTTTCTCTCCCAGTGTGATAATTAATTGAACATTAATATTCATTAAAAACATCCAACCATATCCTTTTTATAATGTTGAATTTCTTATTTGTCAATATATAAATTAATCATTCATGGTCTATGAATAGATCACATTTCCCCCCATAGTGATTGTTTCTCTATATGATTAGAAATTAAATAAAAATAACTAGATCCTTTCAATGCACAATGTAATACATCTCATGAGGCTATAACTGTGGAGATTCATAATGAATCAACATATAATTTTTCATGAGGACAAATGAGTTCCTTTCATCAATGATTTAGTATAAATAAATAACCAGTCTCTGATTAAGGTTAGATAAACGATAGGTTTAGTAACTAATATCCTTTTTAGTCTTTGGTATCATTATTCACACTACATTGTCCTAATGAACATATCCCCTTCTTGAGATAACATGGATAGTGTATTTGAAATTTATGGAATGCTTTTCACAAAGCTCATATAAAATCCAAATGATTCAGGAAAACAAAAAAATCACAGTTATTGTTCTAGGATTATCCAACCCCTCCATATGATTTATCATTGTAGGGTCAACTGATATTCCATCATTGGTTACAATGATGTATTTGAAAGAAACAATTTTTAACCAAAATTATCAAATACTGAATTTTCCAAATTGCATTTCCTTCCATAAAAATTTCAATATAACCCTTATGTGATCCTCATGCTCCAAAAAAATTATATTAACTAATAATATAATTAAATAAAAATATCAAAAATTTATCAAGTTATAAAATAATTAATCCATTCCTAAAATCAATAAATATAGCATAGGAATTAGTCACACCAATAGGTTTAACAACAAAATCATAATTCCCTTATATTTATTAAAAGATAATATTTATAATATCTTTTTTATTAACCCTCAATTGATTATTACAAAATTGATGTCCAATCCTAGAGTTTAATTTATCCCTCTGAAACGAGTAAAATAAATCATCAATCCTTGGAATAGGTTACTTATTCTTCATTATGATCCCATTAAGTTCTCTAAAATAAATGAATATCTGAAATGATCCATACTTATTCATTACAAATATGGTAGTTTCACCCCTTTTAGACACAATTAGTCACATAAATACCTTCTCATAGGTTTCATTATCTCTTCTCCTGAATTTATCTATATCCATAGATCCATTCAATATGGGGTATTTGATATCGGCCTAATTACAGGTATGAGTTTTCATGACATGTCCCCCGGGGTCTATGTTGCGACTATCCAAAGGCAATCCTCCGTAGGCTAGGGCCTGGGAACTGGCCCTGAAGGGTTGGGGGAGAGTAGTGGTCAGATGCCAAAGGAGTACGCCTTTCCAGTCTGATCTCTCCAGGCACTTCATGGACATGGACCACCAAGGTCTCTTCCCTGTCGTCGGTCGTATGCACAATAAATGACAAGTTTTGGTGATTCTTGTGTAGGGGTGAGTATCACAATACGTAATATAGACCCCAAACCACAAAAACGTTAAAAAAATGAGAAGTACATATGATGTAATTGATAGCTCACATAGGTTTAACCTAAAGTATAGAAAGAAAGATCATTAGTCAAAAAGTTAAACATATTGTACTGTTGAGGGTCTAATCTCTGATGAGTTATTGAAGTATGCCTGTCCACATTGTTTTTCACATATGTCGAGCCACTGAGGTCTGCAAGACAGCTAGTGTGTTGGGCCACACAAGTCTTCATGGTTATTAATTTATCGGGCCACATAGGTTTTCATGGCTACTTGTCTATCTGACTACATAGGTCCATACAACTACTATTCTTCTTGGACAGTTCGGTCCCTATCGAAACCAATCGTCCGAGCCCCATAGGTCTTCACGACATTTCCATCTCATCACATCTAGTCACATGATCCTTACTTGTAGTGTGCATGATTGCAGGAGAATCTAATCCTTAGACCATTAGTCGTATATCAACCTCAATGGAAATTGACTTTGATTAGGTCAAATTTATTGTATCATCAATAGGGTCCCAATTCTACAAACTACTAATTAATCAAAAGTATGGTTCACAAATTATAATTGTAATAATGAACATGGGCTAGTTTGGTCTGATTCTAGTCTGTCCCAGTGGGATCGACCTGATCTTTCATGGCCCTCGGTCCACCGACCCAGCCATGGTCTATCCTAACCCAAATCTGACCCACTATGGGTATGTCATGCTGGGGCGGCCCGCCTCATGCCAGGCCTGCTGTTTGCAAGCCAGCCAACTTTATCGAGATGTGACAGGTGCACCGTGTCCCCACTCTATCCCACGAGTCACCTCGGGGTTTCCACCCGCTTTACCACTACCAATGGCCTTCTACACCACCAACTTCATATGCCTCAAGCCCCATTCTCACTACCCACATGTCACCTACGCACCGCTGCGGCCCTCCTTCTCCTAGAACGGTGCCCCACCGGCGCCAATATCCTACACACCCATCGGCCTGCTGGCCACGAACTCTACCATTGTGGCATGCTGCTATCATGCACTAACTCCCATATGTTTCCACTACCTCTGGATGACACGATCTTCTACCATTTTAATCACTCCACCAATGTTTCATCATGATGGAGGATCCACATTTTGGGATCGTTAAGTCATTAAATGGGATCACAATGATCCATCTTTCATAACCCTACTGAGAAAACAAATAATTTGGGGTTAAAGAAAGAATAAATCATTGAAAAAATATGAGGAAAAAACCTCTATCATTGTTCATTCTGGCTATAATCCACTCCCATTATAAGTATCAAACAGAGAAAATCAGAAATAGGAATTCAATACGAGCATGGATTAATCCCCCAGATTCAATCATAATAATGACCCTCTCGCAAGTATGGAGATATTTGGTCATCTTTTTTGTGGGCTGAGCCACATTTAACATTTAATCAGTGAACGTGGAATAATGAAATCAATAAAAACCTCTACCTAAAGGGTGGATCGTTTGTTGGCGATGATCAGTGTCATTGCATTTGTCACTCTTTAATTCATCATTAGCGGTCATTCGTCGGTCTCCATTATCCAACGCCAAATCTCCAAGGGTTTAGATCATTTCTCTAATGTGACAATGGTGATCTCGGTTAATCTTTTAATGATAGATAATTCATTATATATCTTTTCCTTGTAGCTTGGTTATGTTGTTTCACATATGAAAGATAATTTCAGTTAAATTGTGTCGCTACTCTATTATATTGAGAAGAATTTAAAATTTAAATTTAAACAAACATGAGGTTTATTTTATTTTCCCTTAATAATTTTATTTATTAAATTTTCATAAAAAATATGAAAACATACTTTTTAATTCGACCCACGTCAGTTGAGGATACGTCCATTATTAGGTAAAGTAATTATTCGGGATACAATGATGACCACAAATATTTAATCTGAGCACCCAATTAAATTATTCCCAAACTACTCACATGTGTTATTTTGAATAAAAAGTACAAATTTCAGTCCATTATTCTGGGCTCTTAGGCTTGCAGAATCGAGTTTTTATCTGAGTGCATGGTCTCGATATAATCCCATATAATTTTTAAAAATATACATTGATGTCAGGTACATTACATTACCCCCACATTTTGGGATTTATGTCATCATATGATAAGATAAGGGTAAAACAAAAAATGGGGGTACATAGCACAAATCTGAGCATCCCTCTCCCAAGTGCTCTCTGGGAGATTCCAGTGCTAACATCAAACACACAACATAGAAATCAACCATCCACAATGTATTCGCTCCTATTGATCCTCAATATCTACTGAGAACCCCAAAAAGTCTCCCCATCGTCAATATCTAACTCACCTTTGTTGAAGATGTGTGATGGATCATGCATATACCTACTCGGATATGATAAATGGAAGACATTATACAACTAGTTCATATGTGTGGAGAGATGGGTGGTATAACACCTCCCCAACTCTGCTCAGAATCTGAAAAGGGCCGATTAATCCTGGGGACAACTTTTCACCATGGCCATATAGCTTCAATTCTCATCTAGGTGATACCCAGAGGAACACAAGGTCTCCCTCCTTGAAATATAAAGGAATATGTTTCCTTCCAGCATAATATTTCTACCAGATCTATGTAGTCTTCATCCACCCCTCTATGACCTCCTGCTTCATGATGGCAGCCCTTACCAATTCTCGACCCATGAGGGATGACTCCCCTGGGACTGTCTCGCATAACGAGGATCTCCATGGTCACTGGTAAAGCACCTCGAATGGTGCCATAAAAATGGTGTATTAGTATCCATTTTTGTACATAAAATCTACTAGTGTTAGGTTATCCTCCCAACATTGACCGAAGTCTATGATACAAGAATGAATCAGGTCATCTAAAACCTGTATAACCCTCTCCATTTGACCATCTGTCTAATGGTGGAATGCTTTTCTCCAGTAAAGCTGAGTCCCAAACACCACCTTCAATACCTTACAAAACGGGTATGTGAAGCATGTGTCTCTGTATAAGAATATCACTGATGGAATCCATGGGAGTTGAACTATCTTCTGCACATAGAGGTTTGTGAAAATCTCTACAGAACCCTGCTCCCAGATGGGTTGGAAGTTTGATGTCTTGGTGTGTTGGTCAACAATCCCCTAGATGGTATTGTGCCCCTGTTTAAATAGGATAAACCCAAAACAACGTCTATTGAGATAAAATCCCACTTCTACTCTGGAAACTCTAGATGATGAGTCAAACCACTAAGAACATTATGATCCACCCCAGCTTTCTGGAAAGTGAGGCCCCGATAAACAAAATTTTCCACTTCCATCATCATCCCCAACCACTAGTATTGATGTCATAGGTCCTTGTACATATTCTCTAGTCAAGGATGTACCACAAATGGGAGGGTGTGGAACTCCCATAGAACCTCCTCACATGAAGCCACTATCACAACGATTCATCCTTTAAAAAGATTGAAGTTCTCCATACCAATCGAATATCCATAAAGAGCTAGTCATAAGGATAACAAAGAACTCTTGGCATCGTAGTCAACATCATTAAGTTGTTCCTCCCTAACTCACTATAATATATGGATAGTGACAATTATCAAAAATAGATAAGATGCTCTGTCATCATCCACTAAGGATATTTACTTCACTACGAACTCCTCTGACGCCTCACATAGTAATTGCAAACATGATCTCTTACTGAGGGTATCCCATACCCCATTCCTCTTCTTATAAGTATAGAGTATCTCATAGTCATATTCATGGAGTGACTCTATCCATCACAAAAACATCAGGTTAAGGTCCTTCTAGGAAAAAATATACCTAATACTTTTGTGGTCATAGTAGATGGTAAATCTCTCAACCATCACGTTGTGTCACAACATCATCCAAGAAAAGACCACAACTACAAGATCTAGGTCATGGGATTCAAAATTCTACTCATCCTGCCACAACTACTGTGAACCGTTGGTGATATCTACATTTCACTGCCTTAGGAAAAAATATACTACACTTCCTTATTCATTGCATAAAACTACATAACTAACACCCTCCTCAAGTAGTCTCAAGATGGTGGCACTCATTAATCTATTCCATAGCTCCTAAAAACTCTGATGTCTTCTCTGTGAACACACAAAGGGCTTCCCCTTCCATGTAAAATCTTATAGGGGTGATACTACCCTAGAAAAGTTTGGAATGAACCTTCGGTTGTATCCATCCAAACCCAAGATGCTCAGAACCATAGTCATGCATCTTTGTGTCTCTAAATATTGGACTACATCTATCGTAGCTAGATCATCTTAAACTCCTTCCTGAGATATGACAAGTCATAGAAAGTTGAATTCATTAATCTAGAATAGATACATATATAGATTCGAATATATATTGTTCTCTCATAGTGTATCCAAGATGATCTTTAGGTGTTTTACGTGCTCCTCCTTGGACGCAGAGTACACTAGGATATCATCATTTAAGACCATGAGAAAATGATTGAGGTAAGGCCAGATGATCCTATTCATGAATCCCATTAACACCACTTTGTAATTTCTCACTACAAAAGGAATCACATAGAACTCATAGTGGCTTTACTGACATCAAGAATCTGTCTTTGGTACATCCCAAACCCGTACACGAAGTTGATGACTGCTTGATCTAAGGTCAATCTTCGAAAACTATCTCTCTCCCTTCAGCTGATCGAAGATGTCACCAATCATTAGAAATTGATATGTTTCCAACACGGTCACCTAGTTCAGGCCCTATATGTCTATGAACAACCAAAAACCCACGTATACCTTCCTGAAAAACAAATCTAGGGATGCCCATGTTGAAACACTCGGTCTCATGAATCATTACTCCTACAAGTCCTCAAGATGCACCATCAACTCACAATGCTCTGCGGGATCCATCTGATATGTTGGTGAGGATATCGAAGTAAACATGGGGTACAAATAAATGTATAGTCATACATCTCTATGAGGAGGTAATAACATAACAACATCTTGAAAGTCATCTTTATAATAATCCTCCACTATAAGAATACGAGGATTCTTCTCGTCCACTGTTCCAAGGGTCAGGCACAAAAAATGCAAAGTGATCTTACAAACCGTCCTCTGAGAAATTATATCCTATGCTACACATTCTCCCTTCTCACTAGTGAAGAAAAAACCTTGTACCATCCACAAAAACACACCACACTCGATACCTAAGACAATTTATCAATTCATGATCTGTGGATAAGCAATCCATACCCAAGATGGCAATGTAAGGCCATGAAGCTGATATTATGAGATCATAACTGGAGATTTTTTTCTCAAATATAATTTTCAAACTACCGGAAACCATGTGTTAACGTTGAATCCAATCTCTTTGGAATTTATAATCATAAGGACAAATCCAACAGCTCTATTAGAATTTCCATGCTCTGAAAAAAAATTGTGGAAAGCAAAAAGTTATTAGTTAGTGTGTCTATAAGAACTACACCTAAGGTGGAGAAACAATGGATCATAAAACTAATGATCTCTTGCACACCTTGGTTGTCGGCCTCCATCACATGTAGATGGCCTCTCCCTTGTCACTATCTCTAATATCACTTGGTGGACAACCTCGGGGTGGTGGGGGTAGCACATTGAACCCCCAACCACCGCCCACTGCTCTGTCCGCTCCCCTACCACATATGTCACCCTATGATCCACCTCGCTCAAACCTATTCCTCTACATCGATGGTCCCTCAACTGTTTATCGGTCATCCGTGGGACAAGTCATACAATCACAATCAATGTACCGTTTCTTCTACATGAGTAGCATGCCCTTCCCATCGAACAATTCCATCCATCATGGGGGTCTTGTTCTACAAATCCTGCATCCTCGGGTCACCCTCCAAAATAACTAGCCTGAATGGGCCCACATATCAGCTACCTACTACCCACATACGAAGAAGTTTCTACCCATGGTCTAATAGTATATCCTACTACTAGAGCCTTCTATTCTAGGAATCTCTCCAAAATAAGGGATCTCTCCAACACCCCAGCCTGACTTGGTATTCTAAGTGAAATTGCGGTTGTTCTGATCTCCCAGTGTAGTCCCTACTCTAAATCTCGAACCATGAAGAGCAGGTCTCTCACCATGTCTGTGGAGTAATGAGAAAGCTCATTGAATCTAACTGAGCTCTCTACCACTATCATGCCATAAAACTATTGGTTATGTATCTAATATAAGCACACTAAGTGTAATGTTGGTGGAAAAAATCATCTCATAGTCCGCACTCAATGTATGTCCATGTGAGGGTTTCCTTATAATGCTTCTGGATTATCAAACTCCACAATATCCAAATTAAGCCTAGAAGGAGGCTCGTGGAAAATATCTCCATCTTGTCGATAGGAGTCCTCTCTAGTTGAAAGTCTTGTGTAACCGCCATGAGCCAATCCTCTCCCACCTACCAATCAGTATCACCCCTAATCATGGGAGGTGTCTAACTCTATAACATGAGTAAGGAACTATGCCAATGTTTATCCTCTACCATTATCCCTGGCAGAAACTACAGGCCAATAGGTGGTGGAAACACTGGTTCATTTCCCGTTGCATCCATCTAAAGTACTAGTTCTAATGATGATATCTCATCACTAGGCATATCGTCCTCATGGCTGCACATTGGAATCGTCACTGGCAATCTGTGCGGCAGAATCTTGAAACAGATCAAGATGAACTTTTTCCAATAGGTTATACAATGTGAGAAAATCAAGGACATGAGAAACACTATATATCATATACGATCCATGCCACCGGTGATTTTATATACCGAGTCGAAAAGTAGAACTCAGGGTCATTGTGTATGGATATGCCAGGAACCACACCAAAACTAGACTCCCCATGATTAAATGCTGAAGTAAAAACATTTATTACTATTTCCCCACAACTAAATAATCGAGACTCGTTTTTTAATGTAGAAATGAACACCTTTGATACCAATTTGTCATGACTCGTCCCATGGGGATTATTCCACCCGAAGGCCCAGGGCTGGCGTTTAGTGCTGAAGGCATTATCCTTATAGTATGAGGCATTTCCATAGTACTTCATGTCACGACCCACCCTCGGGGTCCGTGCCGTGACTACCCCAAGCCCGCCTTCCATAGGCCAGGGGCTGGCGACTAGCACCAAGGCGTAAATCCCGGTAAAAAGGGAAGGCATTGCCTTTGAAAAGTAAACAAACACCACAGAGTAAGCAAGCGGAAAGTATACACTAAACAAAAGCAGAGTACAACTGAAAGTGCGGAAAAGTAAATGGGCCAGTATACAAACCCAAACTGAAAGTAAAGTACAACTCGAAAGGGAAAACAGCTACTGAAAAGTAAATGCCGCTACACCGAGCTGTCCACTGGAAATCCCACCTGAAGGGTGGGTACAGATAGCTCCTCTGCTCCACAGGTCCCGCCGTCCGCTCCGTGCACGTCCCGCCCAGTGGTCCACCTCCGGGTACCGTCCCGCTCTGCAAGCCTCAGCTAAGGTCAACGATGTCCGTTGTCTGCAACCAACACAACGTAGTGCGGGCAAAACCCGTGCAGGGGTGAGTATAAGCTACTCAGTAGGGACCCCGAGACCCCTGAAGGTCTCTCAAATCCACAAAGGATAAACCACGAAGAAAGGAACAATCACAAAGTAATAACCAACACTGCTTAGGTATATGCCCATACATATACCTAAGTCATCAATTTCAAATACGCTCCAACCTCCGAGCCAAAGTACAACTCAGTCCACACAGGAAAGTAAACGTATTCCACACAGGAAAGCAAAACGTAATCCACACAGGATTTGCACAACACAATCCACACAGGAAAGCAACAGGATTCAGCTCACACAGGTATACTTCTTCAAAGGACGATAAAGATGATCTCTGATCCATCTAAGTCGTCGGACCCACGAAGGATCGATAGGTAACTAACCCCCGCAAAGACCCACACAGGATCGGGCCCACACAGGACCTGTAGGCGCTGGTTCACACAGGACCGCTGAGCGCAAGGACCCACACAGGATCGGACCCACACAGGATCGGGCCCACACAGGACCTGTAGCACTGATCCACGTAGGATCGCTGAGTGTTGTAGTCGTCGTCGTCGAATCCACACAGGATCTCTGTACTGTCGTCGTCGCAGTCACAGTAGCAGTAGTAGCAGTAGTAGCAGTCGCAGCCAGCACTAGGGTTCCCGCACACAGCAAGCTCGTTCGGAGGGTCCGCTCCACGAGCCGAGAGGCTGATACATCAACTGTCACAAATTCCAGAGTTGATGTATCCAAAAGTTCCGTATCGTCAACAGGAACTCAACGAAACAGACGGCGCGTCGATCGGACGCCCGGTCTGAGAGTTATTGGCATTTTCGTCCCCGGGGCCCGGTTGGTTTTTAAGGCAAAACCAACCCGACCGTACTCTACCTACGTCCAAACCTCAGGCAGAGTATGCCAAAAGATCCGTCTCACTAAGAGGAACCCAACACAGCTGACGGCACGTCAATCGGACGTCCGTAGCTCAAGATATGAGCGTTTCCGCTCCGAAGGCCCGGTTGGTTTCGCGAACGAACCAACCCGGCCGAACTCAAAGTAATCCTAAACCTTGAGTGCGATATACCGAAACGACCGTCTCGATCCAAGGATCGCGTTGGCGCAGACGGTTCGTCAATCGGAGGTCTGTGGCTCATGTTATGGCCAAAAGACCGAATCTGATCCGAAACGGGGGGTCCGGGTCCGAGCCGACCCGGCCCGACCCCTCCTGGGTCGACCCGGCCCGGGTCCGACCCGGCCCGGCTGACCGACCGGCCGGCGGCGCGGCGGCGCGGGGGCCGCGGCGGCCTGGCACCGCACGGTGGCTGCACGCGGGGGAAAATCCCCCGCAGATTGGAATGACGGCGCAGCTATATGTCGCGCCCCCTTTTTGCAAAACCGCCCCCCCCCCCCACGTGGGGGGCTTGATTGGAAGGAAACGGGGGGCCTCCTGCCCCCCTCAAGGAAACCGCCCCCCTCATTAAGAGGGGGGTTTTGATGAGCCGGCCGGGGGATTAATTCCCCCGGTTTACTGCCATCCGGCCGGCCAGCTGGCCGACCGGTTTTCTCCAACGGGACCGGAAAATCTGGTCCCCTCTTCGGCTTCCGACGCCGGCGGCCCGGCCGCCGGTCTCCTCGTTCCGTCGCGGCCCGGAACTGGCCGCGGTCTCCTCGATTCACCGCGGCCCGGAACCGGCCGCGGTATTCGTCATCCGGCATGGTGCGACGGCACCGCGCCCCTCCGCCGCACCTCGATTTCTTTCAACGCGGCACGACGGCGTCGCGTTCTTGAAGATTCTTCCATGGCGCGCGCGCGACGGTGTCGTGTAAGATTAACATACAATTATCCGCGTGGTGCGACGACACCACGCCACCTTGCTTCCGCTCGCAGATAAACAACATGAACGATGGAGGGGGTTCGGCCGTGTTCATGCGGTCCGGCCCCCCTTACGTTAAATAAAAACACAACTTAAAAATAATCAAAAGCCACACATTAGACATGATAGATCCACGATCAAGAATGGAGTAATTAAACGAAGATCAACAACACCTACCTCGGGTATAGGTTCGTAGATTTGACAACGTCCCGCGGAAGACAACGTCGCGGAGGTCGGGCGTCGCGGTCGTCGTTCGTCAAATCCGATGACGAAGAGGTGCGTCCGATGTGATACGTCGCTGGCGAAACCTTGTACGCTGACGAAAGTTGCCCGAGGAAGAAGCGGTGTTCCCTCTCGTTGACACGGAAGACGAAGAAGAGCGGAGCGGCGTTCTTCGTCGGAGAATGAGCGTTCTTCGTCGGAGCTTGAGCGTTCTTCGTGTTCTTCGTCAGAACTTGAAGAAGAAGAAAAAGCTCTCAACCTCTCAAGAAGACAAAACTATTAACCAAAATAAAATAAGACACTATCTTATTTTATTAACACATCAACACACTAGAATTTCAAAAGTTTGAAATTCAAAAGGATTAACTCCAAAATTAAATAACTCATGTCATTTAATGAGGGGTTAAGGAAGTTGGGAGAAGATGAAAGGTTTAGGGGTTCGTGTGGGCCCCACCACACTTAATCCTCTCAAGGGAGGTTAAGTGGGTGTGGGTCCCACCCCTAACTTCCTTTGAGAGAAGTTAACTAAAAAGTTTAAATAAAAAATATGTAAACACAATTTTTATTTAACTTATTCTAATCTCTTAAAAGCTAACTCTCAACCCGAAACAAACACAACTCCCGAAAAGGTCTCTTTAAGCGAATATCGGCGTTGCGAGTTCATCGGTGCCCTCGGATTTCAATTCCGAGAACCGGATCAAAAGTTAGGAATTCCCGCTCGTTCGTTCACTGAACGTACCCGAGCCAAACTTCGGAAATTGATTCTGGGCACTCCGGGCCTCGGAATCAGGTGCCGTCAGAAACCGCGCTCTTGTAAAATTCTAAAGAAAATTAAGAAAAAATTTTCCTTGAATTTTACGGGTCTTTACATTACTCCCACCTCAGGGCTTTACGTCCCCGTAAAGATACATCCAAAAACTAGGGAAACAAAAGAGGGTATTGAGCACGCATCTGAGCCTCCCGCTCCCTTGTGCTCTCCTGGAGATTTCCGTGCTGCCATCTGATGCGCACATGAGGAATCGATCGCCCACGCAGGACCCGCTCCTGTCGATCCTCTATCTCTACTGGAACCTCCGTGAAAGTTGCCCCATCATCGTCAAGCTCCCCATGGTCAATGACGTGCATCGGGTCGTGCACGTATCTCCTCAGCTGAGACACGTGGAAGACGTCGTGCACCCGGTGCAACTGATGTGGTAGAGCCAGGCGATAAGCCACCTCGCCAACCCTGCTGAGGACCTGGAAGGGTCCGATGAAGCGTGGAGATAACTTGCCGCCTCGGCCAAATCTCCGAATACCACGTCGAGGTGAGACCCGCAAGAAGACGTGGTCGCCATCCTCGAACTCTAGTGGCCTCCGCCTCCTGTCAGCATATGACTTCTGCCGGCTCTGAGCTGTCCTCATCCGCTCCTGGATGACCTGGACCTTCTCTGTCGTGGCCTGGACCATCTCCGGCCCCACAAGTGCTGACTCCCCAGGGTCTGTCCAGCACAAAGGAGATCTACAAGGTCGGTCGTACAACACCTCGTACGGTGCCATCCCGATAGTAGAGTGGTAGCTGTTGTTGTACGCAAATTCCACCAAGGGTAGGTGGTCTTCCCAGCTATGACCAAAGTCGAGAACACATGCGCGGAGCATGTCCTCGAGAGTCTGAATGGTCCTCTCCGTCTGACCATCCGTCTGAGGGTGAAAGGCTGTGCTCAGACGTAGCTGTATCCCGAACGCCTCCTGTAACCCCTTCCAAAGCCGGGAAGTAAAGCGGGCATCTCGATCGAAGACGATAGATGATGGCACGCCGTGGAGCCGCACAATCTCCTAAACGTAGAGACGTCCCAAGCTCTCTACTGAGCCCTGCTCTCTGATGGGTAAGAAGTGTGCCGACTTGGTGAGTCGGTCAACAATCACCTAGATGGAGTCGTGACCTCTGGAAGTGCGTGGAAGTCCAGTCACGAAGTCCATAGATATGCCGTCCCACTTCCACTCCGGAACCTCCAAGGGCTGTACCAAGCCTGCTGGTACCTGATTCTCTGCCTTCACCTGCTGGCAGGTAAGGCATCGAGAAACGAACTCTGCTACTGCCTTCTTCATGCCCGGCCACCAGTGCTGTCGTCTGAGGTCCTGGTACATCTTCGCCACTCCAGGATGTACCGCTAAAGGAGAAGTGTGAAACTCTCTCAGCACTTCCTCTCGCAAGGCGACTGGTACCATGGTACGTCCTCGGAAAAGGATGTCGTGCTCTGCTCCAAGGGAGAAATCATCAGGTGCCTGTCCCGAGGATATCTATGCACGCCGTGTCTCACAGTCAGCGTCCTCACGCTGTGCCTCCCTGACCCGCTGCAGTAGTGTAGGAGTGACTGTGAGAGACTGAAGGAAGGCTGCTCCATCTCTATCCACGAAGGATATCTGCAAAGAGGCTAGCTGCTCCGTCGCCTCCTCAAGTAACTGAATTCCCATCCTCCTGCTGAGGGAATCAGCTACTACATTCCCCTTCCCAGGAGTATAGACTATCTCAATGTCATAGTCCTAGAGGAACTCGAGCCATCGCCGCTGTCTCAGGTTCAGGTCCTTCTGAGAGAAGATATACCTGAGACTCTGATGATCGGAAAAGACTGTAAAGCGCTCGCCCATCAGATAGTGTCTCCATGTCTTCAGAGCGAAGACCACTGCTGCTAACTCCAGGTCATGGGTAGCGTAGTTCTTCTCGTGCGGCCTCAACTGACGTGATCCATAGGCGATCACTGCCCGCTCCTGCATCAGAACACATCCGAGTCCGGTCCCTGATGCATCGCAATAGACTACGTACCCTACTCCCTCCTCAGGCAACCTCAAGATAGGTGCTCTAGTCAATCTCTGTCTCAGCTCCTGGAAGCTCTGCTGACATCTGTCAGACCACACGAAGGGTTTACCCTTCTTCGTCAAAGCTGTGAGTGATGCCGCAACTCTAGAGAAGTCTGGCACGAATCTCCGATAGTATCCAGATAGTCCCAAGAAACTCCGAACCTCAGTCACGCTCCTGGGTGGCTCCCATGCTAACACAGCCTCAATCTTCGCGGGATCCACTGCAACTCCCGCCTCAGAGATAACGTGTCCCAAGAAGTGGACCTCACGTATCCAGAACTGGCACTTCGAGAGCTTACCATAAAGCTGGTGATCTCAGAGTGTGTCAAGAACAACTCGCAAGTGATAGGCGTGCTCCTCCTCTGTCGTAGAGTAAATCAGAATGTCGTCGATGAAGACCACGACAAACCGATCGAGGTATGGCTGAAAGATCCTGTTCATGAGAGCCATGAACACTGCTGGAGCATTGGTTACACCGAAAGGCATAACCAAGAACTCATAGTGGCCATACCGACATCTGAAGGCTGTCTTCTGCACATCCTCGTCTCTGACTCTGAGCTGATGATAGCCTGAACTGAGATCTATCTTCGAGAACCACCGTGCTCCCTTGAGCTGATCAAAGAGGTCATCAATCCTCGGTAGCGGATACTTGTTCCTCACTGTCACCTGGTTCAGGCGACGATAGTCAACACAGAGTCGAAAGCTCCCGTCCGCCTTCTTGGCGAACAAAATCGGGGAAGCCCAGGGTGAAACACTGGGTTGGATGAACCCCTTGCCCTGCAAGTCCTCCAACTGTACCCGTAGCTCTCGAAGCTCGGCGGGGGCCATCCGATATGCTGGAGTAGATATCGGGGCTGTACCGGGGTACAAGTCAATATAAAAGTCTACCTCTCTGCGAGGAGGTAGCCCTGGAACGTCGTCGGGAAAAACGTCTGCAAACTGATCCTCCACTGCAGGAAAACTGGGACTCCGCACGTCAACTCCTCCAAGGATAAGGCTAGCCAACTGATGAGTGATGGGCTGTCCTCTCCTCCGCAGAAGTCCATCCTGTGCTGCTAAGGCTCCCTTCTCGCCGGTGAAGGTGAACCTGCTCCCGTCGGTGCGTACACATCGCACCTTGCGCCTAAAACAGTCAATCTGTGCATGGAACGTAGATAGCCAATCCATGCCCAAGATGACGTCGTAAGGCCTCGACGCTGCTACAAGAAGATCCCAGCCGAAGCTCTCGCCTCCTAGAGTAAGCTCACACTGCCGGCACCAGTGCGTAATCGTCGAGTCTGCTCCCGTAGGAGTCTCTAGCCGTAAGGATCGAGCCAACGGCTCTGTCGGAATCTCCGAGCTCCGAACAAGGGCAGCGGCTATGAAAGAGTGACTCGCTCCTGTGTCTATAAGAACTGCAGCAAGGGTGGAATAGACACAGATAGTACCTCGAATCATCTCGGGTGCGCCGTGGTCGTAGGCCTCTGCTGCCTGGAGCTGTGCCTGTCGATGCCCGCCAGCTCCCTGTGGTCGGGGTGGACCTCCTGGTGGTGGTGGTGGCAGAGCCTCAAAGCGTCGCCCACCACCGGCTGCTCGTCCAGCTCCTCTGCCTCATCTGCCTCCTCCCTGCGGACCGCCACGGTCGACCCTCTGCCTCTGCCTCAGTGGTCCCTCAACTGTCTGCTGCTCCTCGGCACGGCGGGTCGGGCAATCACGAGCCATGTGGCCCTGCCCGCCGCACGAGTAGCACTGTGTGCCTCTCGTAAGACTGGCTCCGCGCTGTGTGCCCCGCACTGCTGAGCCAGTGTCCCGAGGTCGTCTGCCCAAAGGTCTGGTCTGTCTGGACCCCTGAGTCATCCGTCGACTGCCTGCTGCAGATGACTCTGCCACGTGCCGCCCTTCGGTGGGTCTCTGTGCTGGTGTAGACTCAGCAAGGAAGCTCTCGATCAGAAGGGCCCGCTCCAGTACTCCTGTCTGAGTCGGTATGCTGAGGGAGATCAGCGATGCCCTGATCTCATGTCTCAAACCCTGCTCGAAGGTCCGGGCCCGGAAGAATGGATCCCGTACCATGTCGGTCGAGTAGCGCGAGAGATTGGTAAATCTTGCCGAGTACTGAGCGACCGTCATGCTGCCCTGCCGCAGCTGTAGAAGCTCCTGGATACGCACCGCACGAAGGGTGGCTGGGATGAACTCCGAGCGGAAGAGGCTCTCAAAGTACGTCCAAAGAAGAGATGCCTCATCATGCACCTGGAGCATCAAGCTCCACCATCGTCCTGCTGCTGCGTGTAGTAGGCTCGCAGCGAGGATCACCATGAGGTCTGCCGGTGTCCTCACTAGCCTAAACACTCGAACCACTGCCTCCAGCCAGTCCTCTGCTGCCTGGGGATCCGTCTCCCCGCGAAACCTGGGTGGTCACTGGCGCTGAAACTCATGCAGTGCGCTGAGGCGACGTGCATCGTCAGCGGCTGCTGCTGGAAGCATCGGGGGCCGGCGGGTAGAGCTACCGCCGGTGCCACTGCTGATAAAGGGCCCTGCACTGAGGCCTCGTCGCTCAGTGGGCTGTCGTCACGCTCGACTCTCGGAACCCTAGCTGGCTGCCGTCGTGGGGCCATCCTGAAAAGGAAACAGGTGCGCCACGGTCAGAACAGTATAGCTGGTGAGCTGATATAAGTAATCACAAAGAAAACTTTGAAACACACACGCAATCAATGTTTTCGTGCATTAAGTTGGAAATCAGAAGTCAGGGTCCTGGTGTACGGATACGTCGGCCGCCGCACCAACACTGGACTCCCTGGACTGATAACCACACTCAATACGCTAAACATTATTGCTTCACATAGAAAAGATCAGAGTTCGCGGTAGAACCGAACTCCTCTGATACCAATTTGTCACGACCCGCCCTCGGGGTCCGTGCCGTGACTACCCCAAGCCCGCCTTCCATAGGCCAGGGGCTGGCGACTAGCACCAAGGCGTAAATCCCGGTAAAAAGGGAAGGCATTGCCTTTGAAAAGTAAACAAACACCACAGAGTAAGCAAGCGGAAAGTATACACTAAACAAAAGCAGAGTACAACTGAAAGTGCGGAAAAGTAAATGGGCCAGTATTCAAACCCAAACTGAAAGTAAAGTACAACTCGAAAGGGAAAACAGCTACTGAAAAGTAAATGCCGCTACACCGAGCTGTCCACTGGAAATCCTACCTGAAGGGTGGGTACAGATAGCTCCTCTGCTCCACAGGTCCCGCCGTCCGCTCCGTGCACGTCCCGCCCAGTGGTCCACCTCCGGGTACCGTCCCGCTCTGCAAGCCTCAGCTAAGGTCAACGCTGTCCGTTGTCTGCAACCAACACAACGTAGTGTGGGCAAAGCCCGTGCAGGGGTGAGTATAAGCTACTCAGTAGGGACCCCGAGACCCCTGAGGGTCTCTCAAATCCACAAAGGATAAACCACGAAAAAAGGAACAATCACGAAGTAATAACCAACACTGATTAGGTATATGCCCATACATATACCTAAGTCATCAATTTCAAATACGCTCCAACCTCCGAGCCAAAGTACAACTCAGTCCACACAGGAAAGTAAACATATTCCACACAGGAAAGCAAAACATAATCCACACAGGATTTGCACAACACAATCCACATAGGAAAGCAACCGGATTCAGCTCACTCAGGTATACTTCTTCAAAGGACGATAAAGATGATCTCGGATCCATCTAAGTCGTCGGACCCACGAAGGATCGATAGGTAACTAACCCCCGCAAAGACCCACACAGGATCGGGCCCACACAGGACCTGTAGGCGCTGGTTCACACAGGACCGCTGAGCGCAAGGACCCACACAGGATCGGACCCACACAGGATCGGGCCCACACAGGACCTGTAGCACTGATCCACGTAGGATCGCTGAGTGCTGTAGTCGTCGTCGTCGAATCCACACAGGATCTATGTACTGTCGTCGTCGCAGTCACAGTAGCAGTAGTAGCAGTAGTAGCAGTCGCAGCCAGCACTATGGTTCCCGCACACAGCAAGCTCGTTCGGAGGGTCCGCTCCACGAGCCGAGAGGCTGATACATCAACTGTCACAAAGTCCAGAGTTGATGTATTCAAAAGTTCTGTATCGTCAACAGGAACTCAACGCAACAGACGGCGCGTCGATCGGACGCCCGGTCTGAGAGTTATTGGCATTTTCGTCCCCGGGGCCCGGTTGGTTTTTAAGGAAAAACCAACCCGACCGTACTCCACCTGCGTCTAAACCTCGGGCGGAGTATGCCAAAAGATCCGTCTCACTAAGAGGAACACAACACAGCTGACGGCACGTCAATCGGACGTCTGTAGCTCAAGATATGAGCGTTTCCGCTCCGAAGGCCCGGTTGGTTTCGCGAACGAACCAACCTGGCCGAACTCAAAGTAATCCGAAACCTTGAGTGCGATATACCGAAACGACCGTCTCGATCCAAGGATCACGTTGGCGCAGACGGTTCGTCAATCGGAGGTTCGTGGCTCAAGTTATGGCCAAAAGGCAGAATCTGATCCGAAACGGGGGGTCCGGGTCCGGGCCGACCCGACCCGACCCCCCCCCCCCCCCCTGGGTCGACCCGACCCGGGTCCGGCCCGGGTCCGACCCGGCCCGGCTGACCGGCCGGCCGGCGGCGCGGGGGCCGCGGCGGCCTGGCGCCGCACGGTGGCTGCACGCGGGGGCAAAGCCCCCGCAGATTGGAATGACGGCGCGGCTATATGCCGCGCCCCCTTTTTGCAAAACCGCCTCCCCCCCCACGTGGGGGGCTTGATTGGAAGGAAACAGGGGGCCTCCTGCCCCCCTCAAGGAAACTGCCCCCCTCATTAAGAGGGGGGTTTTGATGAGCCGGCCGAGGGATTAATTCACCCGGTTTACTGCCATCCGGCCGGCCAGCTGGCCGGCCGGTTTTCTCCAACGGGACCGGAAAATCTGGTCCCCTCTTCGGCTTCCGACGCCGGCGGCCCGGCCGCCGGTCTCCTCGTTCCGTCGCGGCCCAGAACCGGCCGCGGTCTCCTCGATTCACCGCAGCCCGGAACCGGCCGCGGTATTCGTCATCCGGCACGGTGCGACGGCACCGCGCCCCTCCGCCGCACCTCGATTCCTTTCAACGCGGCGCGACGGCGTTGCGTTCTTGAAGATTCTTCCATGGCGCGCGCGCGACGGTGTCGTGTAAGATTAACATACAATTATCCGCGTGGTGCGACGACACCACGCCACCTTGCTTTCGCTCGCAGATAAACAACATGAACGATGGAGGGGGTTCGGCCGTGTTCATGCGGTCCGGCCCCCCTTACGTTAAATAAAAACACAACTTAAAAATAATCAAAAGCCACACATTAGACATGCTAGATCCACGATCAAGAATGGAGTTATTAAACGAAGATCAACAACCCCTACCTCGGGTATAGGTTTGTAGATTTGACAACGTCCCACGGAAGACAACGTCGCGGAGGTCGGGCGTCGCGGTCGTCGTTCGTCAAATCCGATGACGAAGAGGTGTGTCCGATGTTATACGTCGCTGGCGAAACCTTGTACGCCGACGAAGGTTGCCCGAGGAAGAAGCGGTGTTCCCTCTCGTTAACACGGAAGACGAAGAAGAGTAAAGCGGTGTTCTTCGTCGGAGCTTGAGCGTTCTTCGTCGGAGCTTGAGCGTTCTTTGTGTTCTTCGTCAGAACTTGAAGAAGAAGAAAAAGCTCTCAACCTCTCAAGAAGACTAAACTATTAACCAAAATAAAATAAGACACTATCTTATTTTATTAACACATCAACACACTAGAATTTCAAAAGTTTGAAATTCAAAAGGATTAACTCCAAAATTAAATAACTCATGTCATTTAATGAGGGGTTAAGGAAGTTGGGAGAAGATGAAAGGTTTAGGGGTTCGTGTGGGCCCCACCACACTTAATCCTCTCAAGGGAGGTTAAGTGGGTGTGGGTCCCACCCCTAACTTCCTTTGAGAGAAGTTAACTAAAAAGTTTAAATAAAAAATATGTAAACACAATTTTTATTTAACTTATTCTAATCTCCCAAAAGCTAACTCTCAACCCGAAACAAACGCAACTCCCGAAAAGGTCTCTTTAAGAAAATATCGGCACTGCGAGTTCATCGGTGCCCTCGGATTTCAATTCCGAGCACCGGATCAAAAGTTAGGAATTCCTGCTCGTTCGTTCACTGAACGTACCCGAGCCAAACTTCCGAAATTGATTCCGGGCACTCCGGGCCTCGGAATCAGGTGCCGTCAGAAACCGCGCTCTTGTAAAATTCTAAAGAAAATTAAGAAAAAAATTTCCTTGAATTTTACGGGTCTTTACACTTCAACACATGATAAATCAAAAACCTATGCAATAATACTAAAACAAATACCAGCCCAACAAAGACATGTTTAAAACAATAAAGTACAATGGTCATGATAAATCCGTCATAGAAACCCCTACATGAAGGATAAGTGGAGAGTATCTATCAAAGTCTATTGGAGTATGCCTTGTCTTTCTGATTTCACTTGGAACCACTTAGTCCTAGACCACCAAGGTATCTGTCAAAGTGTTTATCATCTGCAAAAGACACGACACATGTGGGAAATGCCCGTGCAGGGTTGAGTATCACAACAATTAGTAGGGACCCCAATCCATTGGGAAATACCACAATGGATAAGTACACAATATTCAATGGACATCTTAGATAGATATAAACTAAAGCATAAAATTAATTTTTTTAGTCGTAATGCTGAAAATTTCATTCTACTAAGGGTATAATCTCTGTAGTGTCATGGGGGTATGTTAGGAAAATTTGATCTTCTTGTCTTCTAGGACACTTATTTCTTCAGGGTTACTCGTTTACTGGTACACAGATGTCCACACGAATATTCGTCTTCCGGGACACACAGGTCTGCATGGCTACTCATCTACTAGGCCACATTGGTCTGTAAGACTACTTGCCTATTAGGATACACAAGCCTGCATGGAACTTAATTATCATCACAACCAGTCATAGGATTCCCACTCATAGTGCACTTGAATCTGGTAGAATCTACTCCTCATGCCATCATTCATATATCAATATCCATTGAAACACACATGGAGTATGTCAAAAGTACTTTCTCATCGTATGGGTCCCAACTCTGTAAATGAATCATAAATCAGACATATTTATCATTAGTTATGATTTTTTTATTGAAAAGTGGTTGGTTGGGTCTAGGTCCAGTCCATCCGAGTCATACCAACATGATACGACCCGAACCGAGGTCCACCAAGATGACATGCATATCACCCGAACCAGATCCAACTTCGTTCGGGTCCGGTCGGGATTGACGGAGCCATAGTTCCAGCCCACTGGCTACTGGTCCAACTCGTTCTGTTATCCCACCTACTTCTCAACCTGATTTGTGCCTACCGATCTGCCTGTATAATATGTGGGAAATGTTTTGCATCCCCCCTACACCCAGCGGGTCACCACAGTCGCAGTCCTGATAGACCATGATCTTCTTGTCATGTGACACTGTGGGGCCTTCCAGCAGCGTAACATGGTGCGATCACCTCATTCATGTGTGCCACTGTAGACCTACTACTGGTGGACATATCCACCACCCATGACTAATTTGCAGAGCTCCCTTCTCACTACCACAGTTCACTGCCCACACATAGAATGCTTGTTGCCTCCGCACCACCGTGGCCCATCTCTACATGGCATGGCGCCCCACCATTGCCATCATCCCACACCACCATAACACGCTGGCTATATCCTCCTTTGTTGTGGTGCAATGCTTGCCTACTCTACCTCCTCCATGTTGCAACTACCGCAGGTTTCTGGGATCCACTTCCATCATCGTCACTTCTCCACTGAGTTGTTATTATAGTGGTTCCACAGTTTGGTATCATTGTGCTATGAAACAGGAGAACAAAGATCCTTATTTGATAACCCTATGAGGAACACAAATATAATGGGGTATACAAAATGATAAATCATAGAACAATGTGGAGGAATCATCCTCTTTCATTGTTTATTATGGCAATAATCTGCTCCCATTTGAAGGATAAAACCGAGAAAATCAAAACATGAATTCGAAACGAGCATGGATTAATCTCCCAGAGTCGAACCTAATAAAGTCCCTCTCATAAGAATGATGACCTGTGTGTATATTTGTTCATTGGTTAACCCAAATTTGATGTTTTGTAAAATAATGGACAATAATGAAATCAATAGCATCCCATAAATGAAGGGTGGATTGTTCATTGGTGATGATCGACATCGTTGTGTTCATCGCACCTCAATCCATCACTGAGAATATTTTTTTGTCATCATTCGCCAATGCCAAATCTACAAGGGTTCAACGAATTTCTCTAATATGCTAATTCTTGATATATGTCAATCAATTAGAGATAGAAAAAAATTCTATTTCATTACGTTGCAGCACTGTTACATTGTTTCATTTATGAAAAAGTGTTTTAGTTAGGTTGTGTTGCAGCGTCGTTACATTGAGACAAATTTAAAATTCATAATAAAAAATACGGATATTTATTTTTTTCCCAGAAGAATTTATTTTCTTAAAACATCATAAAATGTTTGAAAAGTAACTTTTCCCTAGACCCACATTGGGCATTGTTATGTTCATTCTTAAGTAAATTCGTCATTCCATATGAAACAGTGCACTATGATATTTAGCCCGGGCACCCATTTAGAAGTTTTCCAAACCATTCAAATGTGAAATTTTAAATAAACTAAAAAAGTACATAAATCTATTCTGGGCTCACCGGGCCATGGAATCATATTCCATAAGAGTAAGTGGCCTCGAAATAATCCCATATAATTAAATAAAATATTTACATGGAATTAATGAACATTACATGAGCTAATTGTTGAGAAATATGGGATAATAAACCATCTATTTCCATGTCCATGCTCTATAGGGAGACTCTACTCCTAGATATTTTTTCTCTGGGAATAAATGCATCTGTCATCATCCAATTTTTCTTCTGCTATACTTTTCTCTCTTTCATCTTCCCAATTGTTGCTATTTTCTAAGACCTAACTGTTACTATCTTATTCTACATCACATTAGATACTCCCCTCCTGTTTGACCTCATTATTTCTTCGATAATATGTTAAGAAATAAATATTGGGCGGAGTTGGTGGGTTCTCACAACAACGATTATTCATCCTTTTCAGTTTTGGAATCATTAGTTCATTCTTTACGGTTTCAGACTAGGTCCTTTGTTATATTTTTCTCAGTGGTACTTTCATTGATTCTACTATGATCCACTAGTTTTGATTTCCATTATGGTTAAAATCCTAGTATTAATCCTTCATTTACCGCAATTGCATTGTTCAGGCCATGCTATCTCTCTATCTCTCCTTCCAGCCCTACCCTCCTTGTACATTTCTTCCATCTAGGTCAGCTGAGTGCAAAGGATTAAATGACTTCCTTTCATGTCATCAGATGTGTTTTAGGAGCAGTATGTGTTTAAATAGGGTGTGATTGCTACCATCTTTCTCCAACATCTTTATCCTTATGGTTTTCTCCTGTAATGATTGATCTGGTTCTCTTTATCTTTTTAAATATATTTTTTAAGAGGTTAACATCACTACGAAAATGAATGTTGTCTATTTTTCAATAGGTTATGTTTAGTTTTTCATTCTCAATGCTATCAACAAAAAAAAAATTTCTTTGGTTCTGGTTTTACTCCATTGTTGTGTTGATGGATCTCAATGATTTGGATGTCGTTGAATGTTTCTGCTTAACGTCTAAATTTAGGATGACTTTGATGATGACAGTTCTAACCATGGTGGATGGAAGCGACATAACTAACTGCTTGGTTTGATATCTCATTTTGATGGAAGATGGTACTAAAAATAGCAGAAGGAAGCTATGTGACATGACTCTTGGTATAATAACTCCTTGTGATGGTTGATTGCTAATGTTTTATAGTGGTTAGGATGGTGGCCCAATGTAGATTTTCTATGTTTTCTGAATTTGTTTTAATTAAGAATTTTCAACATTTGAAGAAGGAATGTGGTGTGAAGTGGTTTCTTCAGTTTTCAGGTTTATTGTAACAAATTATTTTTTATGGTTCTAAATTTATAAAAAGTGTATATTGGATAAAAAAAATTAATGGATTATGGATGAGTTTATTAGATAAATCCTATCTTCTTCCAATAAGAAGTCTAGGTATCTCCTCACTATTTATTTGATTGTATTCCTAAATGATGGGGGAATTTTCTTTTCATAAACATTCATTAACTTCATCAACATCACAGATGGTCACAATAAATAAGGCTATGGGAGGTTCTTCATGAAAAACCTCAGGTGGGGATATCTCCCCATTAAAAATAAATGTACATTGTTTGTTTAATACTATTGAGATTTCTAGGTTTCTTTAGTTTATTATTGGATAATGTATTGAGATCCATTCCATATATATTATAGTGTCAAATTACAATGTTGTAATGATTAAGATATTTATGATGAGAATTTTCATACCAATCTTAATACTATAGTATCTATACAATATTTAAACTAGGATAATACATATCATACGTTTAACTAATAACTACACTTCAAGTATAATGAGGATTTATTGTATATTTTGTGCAGTCTAGGAGGTAATAATGTAATGAAATGAATGGGAATCAAACTATGTAGGTTATAGATTTTAGAGAAAATGAGAGTACCCACCACCAAATCATTTTGATCCTCAAATTCTAGAAACATGATAGAAAATTCCTAAAAAAATTTCCTTGGCCTATGTTCAGGTTGACGGTGATTTACACCCATTATTGTCGTATTTGGAGAGATATTGGTAATGTTATCAATCTATCAACACATGAATCATTGAACTTGACGTTTTTCATGTTCAATCTCTCCATTTTCTTTATAGTTCAGAGTTTGGGGTTTCACCTCAATAAGATTGTTCTGTGAATTTTTTCATATTTTAAATAGTTTTATCCTTATCCTTCACTAAGAAATGTATTTCCACAATTATTGTTCCCACATATTTTTTACATGGGATGTTTCGCATTCCATTTTCCTCTTCCATGATTAATAATCCTCCCTGATTTTGGATCCATAGATCACTTATTTTCAATGGACCTATGCGACCATTATTTTATTCTTAATTCAAATTATTCCTTCATATCACTCCAAGATATGTCCTAATGGATTCTATAGTCTATATTTTCTAATTACCACCATTTCATAGGTCATAGTACATTAGATAATCAATCAAATATTATGTTTTTATTCAAAATAATGATATAGGTGTCTTGAGAAATACTTGTAATGATAATCTCATAAATTCCAAATGATTCAGTTTCCTTATAATTAAGCCCAAGAAATTACTTTTTTTCACATCAAATAGTTGCATGTTAATTAGAAAATGTTCCCTAAAATCATCCAAATACAAATAATTAATATATCATTTTGGATTCATGTTTGTAATATGTTTCAATCAATGGTCATATTCTGATTCTATGAAATATACCGCCAGGTTGAATTTATTTATATTTCAAAATTCTAGGAAATAAAGATTATTTTTATTAAAAACCAGTCAATAAAGAATATGTTTCTTATCAAAATATTGGCGTACAAAAGTTCTTAATGTCATCATCATTATTCCATTTTTATACAATTAAAATAGAATATGGGTTTCTTATGTGTATATAAATGATTAAATCAAATAATTTTTACATATATATGTATTCCCATGATAAATAAATTTGTTTGGGTATCCACACAATGAAAATAAAATATAATGATTTAAAGAGATGTTATAAATTTTTAGAATTAAATTCAGCAGCATGTTGGGTATAAAATGTAGTTATAAAAATAAGATAAATGACATGGGAAAAGTGTATCCAATTAATAAATCATAATTATCAAATAATTTTATTTTTAGAAGGATAAAAAAGAGATTGATTATAGTAATTAGAAGACACATAAAAAATATAGTTCTTGAATTTATGTTAAAAGAAATAAATCCCTCTTACCTTGAAGAGTTACCCCAAAATATTGATGAATAAAACATTGGGTGATTTCGGACAAGTTAGGGGGACTCATTGGGATGAAAAATGTGCCAAATACCATGGATGATGTACTAGGAATGAATAAAAATGGAGAAATGGTTTGTAATTGATATCCAAATAAAAGATTTGTTTAATAATTTTAGTATATATTCTTTGAAAATCTAGGTTCTAGAAAATACAAATGCATTGGATTAATGAAACATTTTACTCATGTTTTCAGACATTTGTGTCAACTATTATGTAATTTATATCCACTATAACCGAAGATTATTTTTTATTAAGACTTTTGGAATGGATAATTAATGTTTCCACAATGTAATCTTTTTATTTTCCTATTTTATATTTCTGTATTTGGAATGTCATTCATTGGTTTAAAAATTGACTAAAATAAATTAAAATAAATAATATTAATAAAATATCATATTTAGGTCGGGTGTGGGGGTTAATAAATTATTAAATCATTTATATATAATTATAAACCTTTAAACATTGTAATAATCCAAACTATATTTTTTACTATTCCATAAAAAAATTAGGAAATTCAAAAAAAATTACCCAATCCTAATTTCGACAATCAAATTTCAAAAATGCTGTTTCGTTTATCATAATAATTCTCAAAAAAATTGAATTTAATCATTTATATAAATGAATCCATATTTATTAGAAAAATACTTAGTTTTATGTATAGTCAAATTTAAATAATTTAACAAATTCCTAGGATATAATAATATTTCTTAATGATTTCTATTTGAATAAGTTTATTTAACATACAATTACATTAAAATAAAATAATAATAATATCATTCTTTATTATACTAAATTATATATTTTTGAAATTTACACTTTTTTTATGAAAAATCAATCTATAAAATTTAACTCCATTATTATTATATTTTATTAAGAAAAAGTAACTATAAAAATAAATTGACATAATAAAATTTATATTTGTGCAATAGAATTCCTTTTTACCTAACTATTTCATGTTCAAGTAACCCATTATAAAACCCTCATAATATCTACTGGTATTATGTGAAACATTGATAGATTCATGAGGTTTCTCAACTAACAACAACAATGTGTTAAATTCCACAAACATGTTGTTCCATCTTTGGCATTGTTAATGGTGATCCCCAGTGATGCTACCTACCTACCAAGAATAGAAAAATGGGATTAATATTGTATGAAAATATTGATTGAAGGATCCTAGGGTACCTTTCCTTCTATCCAATGTAAACTCATCCACTAAGACCCATCTCTTGAGGCCAAACCATTATAAGATCAAAATGAAATATAGTATAAAAGCATAATAATGTTCTTGTGTAAGGTGTGAGATTGAATCTTTAAATTCCACCCCAACATGTTCCAATCTAATGTCTAGGATTAAATGGTTTTTTACTAAAATTTTGAATATCTAGAAAATTAATATTTAATAAAAAACACTCTCACATTTTTCTCAATAGCCACAAAATTGAATTCACCTGCATCATCCATCACAGGAGAGTAGAGGATCATTATCCCAAACCCAAGGATTCTACTAATAAAAATTAATATATGTGAACCCTTAGGTACTGACTCTAAAATATTAACCTTCAAAAATTTGACATCGGACACCTCTTGTCTATGCCAAATCACTAATGTCTTGAATGCAAGCCCAATCAATAAGAATTTTTCCCCTTATAACCATGTTCGAAAGAAACTGTTTACAAGAAGATAGAATTTATGAGTCACATCAACACCATTCAAGAAAATAGTAAAATTTTAATCTCAAAAGTCAGTCTCCCAATAAATTGTGAAGTCCATCCTCCAATATATTTTTGGAATAGTATCCTCGGGTAAGAAGATCCACATATTCAACCGGAAGTCCCAATATTGTCAACTGATTTATGCTCACCTCCCCCATGGATTTCATTAGAATCAACATCCAAACATTATCATATGTTGCAACTTACAAAGTCATGCACTCATAAGAAATGAAGATACAACATCATCATCTAAGATCTATAATTTTCTCATGTGTCTAAACAATGAATTGGCAGACAAAGTCATGGTAAATAACTAAGTAAATTTTTATTCCCCACAATTCAGTAACCCATGAAAAGGTGACCATGTTACTCAATCTGATGGTCATTGCAATCCTAAATTCTAATAGTCTCACCCATATTGAGATTTCATAATCACATCCTGATGACCAATTCCCCCAGTCACTAATCAACATCACTTAATATTCCCCAGATCAAGCTCATTCGAATGATTATGATGCATTAATAAAAATGGATAACACTACCTCAATCCCAAAAATGAGCACATCATTTTCCCATGGAACTCACGTGATATTAATATATATCTAATTCAATTCAATTTTAAAAAACTAACACTCTCACCAAATCTCCCCATGTTCAAAATCCACTCATTTGGATAAAACCATTTTAAAACTAGAATGAGAATTCTTATATACATCTCATGGTTCAAATTAATTAATTTAAAGAAAATAATTAAATTTACAGGGTCTCTCATGGACTAAAAAACACAATTCTAAAATAATCATCCCCAAAATGATTATGAAATCTGGAATAATGTTGGACACCACCAACCTCATATTGGTAGACATCCACTCGTCTGATCTTATCCTCTAACTAGAGGTGATTAGGAAGGAAAAAGTTCTTCCATGGATTAGCAAGAATATTTTGTAAAAATTATTGCATATAATTAGTTCTCTATTTGGAGATATTAAATATTAAAATATAAATGTTGATTAAATGGATTAGTGATATGGTTCCCACACCATAGGAAAATCGAATAATGGAGGTATAATGAAGTAATTAGCTGAAGGCCTAAGGATGATTAAAAAGAGGGGCTTCCCTCTACTTGGTGTAGATGAATGAGGTTAAATGGATGGAAAATATAATAAATTTGGTAAAGTATAGTTTGAAATATTCATACATTTACTGGGTTATATGGTAATATATAATATTTTGTCACATCATATGTCAGTCATGGGAAACCCACTCCATAAGCTCATGGATCGCTATATTAATGCACACATGAATCCTAGTCGAGGGAAAATATTTTTTGTGGCCTCTATAAAAATTTATATACATGGAATAATTGTAATTATCTACATCCTTCATGGTTTGGAAAATAATTCATAGTATACCTAGATGTATGCACATTTTCTCTGTGAAGGACACATGGTTTTTCCAAATCATGTGCCTTAGACAGTAAAAACTAAAAACATAATTTCCTGGCCTTCGATGCCCATAAAACCCAAATAAAACCAAAATTAACATCTATATAATTAGTAATAATCTTAAAAAAGTACTATGTGTCAATTGGAAACATTTATATTGAACATGAAACGAGTTGTTCTAGGCACCTAATTCTGAAAAAACAAAACAGATGTGGAATTTGACCCACTCCAAAAAAACCCAGGATGGTAAACTCTCTCCACTTTTACATTTATTGTCCCAAATATATAGAACCAGGCATAGAGATAGAATTGAACTTAACCATCCCAATAAAATTTACCCATACAACATCTTTCTGAAGGGTACATGTGAACTATCTCAAGGGATCCCCACCTTAGGAGTAACATTCCACGATAGCATCAACAACATAATACCAAATAGAACTGATGGTGCATCAAACATACCTGGGCTCAAAATTATTCCTATGAATCATCATCACTCTTGCACCTCATTAGTCACCCCACTTTGATTCCCAACACACATCATGTCTAGTATCTCCTCATATTCCTTCTTCATACCCAGGTCACATATAACACCAATGAGGTCAAACATCTCAACATATGCTCAAATATATCCTAGTTCATCTTACCCCAAACATGTCTATAATCACATGATGAACAAACCCCAAGGAAACTCACTATCCATTCATTAAATTAATATCATATATGATCTCAGTGCCACACATCCCATAAGTATATATATATATAACATCTTATCTAATTCTATCATTCTAACATGCCTCGAGTTTTCTTATAGATCCATTCCATGCTCCACGTGGACCCAAAATAGACATGAATAAATCGATAACATGAAAAAAATGAAAAGAAACATTGATACACCAATGAAATACCTATAACATTAATCTTCCCCCCATCCTGCTCTACACCTAGAATCTCTACACCATGCATCTGGTATGAGGCATGACTGCCTGAATCCTATCCTCCATATTGTACTGTATTAGACATAATCCACTGAACACAATAATGGGTCCCATATTTCTATCACAACCTTTTCAGGCTACTGATTCTATCACACTATCAGATAGTTCTTCTCTCATTCCTATTTCACAACCCGAAATGATAGCTATCTGAGGAGGAATCCTACGGATCCTCTATAGATACCCACCATATTTTCATTCTCGTTGCTGCATTGTAGCCTAATCACACAATGTTTGCATGTTCTGTGGATTCCCACTCATAAATCAGATCATCAAAATTCCACTTTGAGGTCTTCCAGCTATGCATATATTGTGAAGACTCTACTAATAGTCTTCAAGGCCTCAATTTCTACTATGGCATGAATCGTCACTAAAATCTCATGAATCTGTTATCTGACTTGAGTATAACCTATGCATCAGCATTCCCACATACCTTAGAACCTACTTCATCGCCTATGATAGTGAGGAAAGCATGACTATGTTTACTATCACCTGAATTTCAATCCATAGGACATCCTTGAAAACCCACAACCTCGAGGTGTTGTCGCCCATAATACCATGTGTGATGTGAGAAAACACAACGAATTCCACCACATTATCCATGATGGACATTTCACCCTATAATAGTATCATGAACTGCTAATATTTCTCTTCCCTTAAAATATATGGAAATATGTTCTCAATGAATATATACACAAAGTCATTTTTGAAAATTTCATATTAACTACTCGACTAAAACAACACAAACTACATGCACATTGCATGTCCTCTGAGCAAGTACATAGCTTGGTTCAGCCTCCTTTGTAGACTCATCTAATGATACTCAATGCATAAATCCATTGAATCAATCATGTTCTAAATTTCATATCGTCCACCCACACCCATAAATAGTGGCTTGTGATGAGAGTTGAAAAATTGAGTCAAGAATGACATGGAAGGATCCAATCACTGATATCCTTAGAAATCCCATTGAAGACACATACCAGACTATCTTTGAGCTACTCATTAAGCCATGAACCATATGTTGTCAAATCTAGTGGCTATCCCACAAACAAAATACCCTATGATTGATCCTATACCAATGTTAAATGTATTTTCTAACACTTTGAGCCTCATCATTACCCTCTATGGTCTCAACATATGAACACTCTTAAGGCAACAAAACATCACCCAACTATCTCACCATTTCATCTCATCTAGAAGACATCGCGCTGAATACAAATACCATGGTATGAAATCCCATATAACACACACATATATATATATACATATATATATATCACATATTGGGAAATCAATAACACGCTGCTAAATAACACTACACATACCTCCCCCCATCACAACCATGTCTCTCAAGGGCCCCTTACCTTCCATTATACGAGATAAGTATCACCTATGCCTTTGGACTATGAATGTCTGAATGAACTAAATTTCCTCAATCGAAATACATTGTCACCATACCTATTGAACAACATCACTGCCTTTCAACATCCCTACATGCTCCTATAATCCCCAGACACAAGAATATATATACCCCATATCACAAAGATTTTTTATCATAGGAACATTTTCATATATCTATATATATTTATTAAATATCCAATCTACCAATCAAAATAATATAGAATCTTTCATCTCTATATCAAGACAAGGTTAAAGTAACTCCTAAGTTACCATACCAAGTTTGGGGTATCAAATAATAATAGATATAAATTAATTTCCATGAAAACCAATTGAGGTGGAAATCAGATCACTTATAAAAAAGTAAATGGTGAACATCAATTATCTTTAATAGTAACATGATTGGTCCTCCATACTCTAGGATATATACACCAATCCACGAGTTCTAAATCTAGATCTAACCACATTATAATATTCTGCCTACCATAATCCAAATTATAAGATAATTAATGAATAAAAATAATTACATATGATATATTTTTTGTGCCTTCACCCATTTATCCACCCAAACAATACTATTGGTTAGGATCCACTAGCCCTTAAGCACACTTCCCCAAAAAACAATTGATACTGACTAGTAGAGAGTGTAAAATGGTGATAGTGGGGTGTTTATAACCTCTGGTTATGGTATATGAATTCGAAAATATATATAATGTAGTTGAAATGAATGTCCATATAGAATCTAGACCAATAACACATCCATGGGGGAAGACTAATCCATATAATTATAATATATAATTAAAAAAACATAAATACCATTTTCTAAATAACTAATTAGCAAATAAAAACTATAGATTCTAATACATAACATGAATAAAAATATGGTCATATAAGAAATAATCAAAAGGTTCGTCAATGGATGACCTCAGTATAAACAAATAATATTAAGATGATATGTAAGAAATAAAAATAACATCAGCTATGTAATGAACCCCCAGTCCGTGAGCTACCAATTTACTATAACTTATCCACTAACTTCCATATTTAGAGGATGAACCATTACTAAATCGAAAATCTATAAATCTACATTCATCTGAAAGGGCCAATGTTTGGTGTGAGAAAGAATCTCTTATGCTACCACAAATGTGATCCTATCAGTCACCTATTATTATGTATGTGAGTAATAAATATTACAAAAAACAACAAATTCACATTTTATAAAAAAACATTCATCCACTATTCTTAGAAACCACAAGGAAAAGGTCTCAATCTTTGGAAAATGATGATAAAACTATAAAGGAGATCATCATTATCCAAATCCACAGGTATCCCATGATGAAAATGAATCTTGGTTATCACCCATGTTTCACCTCTAAAAAATCACCAAGAACCAGGGCACATTAAAATCATTCTATCAAATTCATGTCAAAGAGTTCACAAAGGAATGCCTAATAAATAAGAATCGATTCCTTCAACACCTTTATCCAAAGCACCCTTCTACATGAAGCTTGATATCCTATGGAATTAAAATTTCTATCATCACAAATAGTAATTTCTTAATGGACTCATGTACAATGAGAATTTTCCCCTACTAATAGTCTCATCACCATCATCTAATGGAACATCACTATCCCCATGAATTTCTATGGCACGAACCTCAAAAAATCATCATATGCTACATCTAGCAGAGGAATCTATGAACATGATCTATTAATAAAACTACATTTCCAAAAGTCCTAATATGACCACACTACTCCAAAGTGTGCATTGGTAAAAATGGGTTTTCATAAAACACTAAATACATTCTTAATCTAAATCATTGATCACCCCATGCTCATATGACTATGGTGTTCAATATAATGGTCATCACAATAAAAATCATGTAGTCCATTCCCAGAGCCTGTTGACATCATATCCTAATCCTCATAACCAAGTCACCCAGAAAGTGATTATCATCACCAAATATGCCACTAAGAAATCCAATCTTGGAAATTACCTCAACTCAATTATTTGGCGGATCCTATAAAATTACCATAAAACTCACCAGAAATTCAAATATGTATATATATATATGTTAATTAATTAATTCAGTAAAAAATAAAATAAATAGCATGGTATGATCTGAAAAAAGGTCCAAAGCATCCCACTAGGATTAAACCATTTGAATACATGATTGATAAAGTCCATAGGAATATCATGGGGTCAATTAATTAATTAAAATGACTTAATTTTGAAGCTCTCACTCAACCTACCCAGTTGTTCACTCAGAAATGAACACCCAAAATTTCCATAAATTTAAAGATAAATTTTTTAACCACCAACTTCATTGTGGTATACATCCACTCACCCAATCATAGCCACTATTTCGAGCAGATTTTGATAGAAGCATCAATTTTCACAAACTCATTGATAAGTGGGTAATAGTACTTCCACAGATTTCAATCTATTTTTAGTGAGAGAATACAATAAATTTGGTAATTGAATTAAATTTCATAACCATATGGTTCCAATTCCCTAGAGAGATTAACTAATTTAGCTAAGATGAAGTAATTAATTAAAATACTGTTTAAAAGAAAAAAGAGGGTGTTCCATGTGAATTGAACTTGTGAATCAGGGGAATGGGAAAAATATTATAAATATGGATAAATTGTTGTTTGGTCATTTTACACTTTTAGTGGGTCTCATGGATAACAACCCTATCATTGAATATTGGAAACCATCCATGTGACACACACTACCTAAACTCCCAGCACACACATTTCAATCACAAATTTTGTCAAGTTAGGAGAAAATGATGTGTAATAAATATTTAAAATGTTATAGACAGAGATTCATGATATTTCACCACTTTAACATTGTTTTAAAAACATTTAATATTTGTCCAAGTGAGCCCCATAGTTTCTTCATGGAGGATGTATGGTTTTTCCAATTGGTGTGCCCTAGTCTGTGAAAATTGAAAACATTTATTTTTTTCCATTAACACTCATAATACCAAATAAAACATTAATAAACCTTATAATAATTAATAACCATCAAATAAAAATGGCATCTGTCCAAGGAAAACATGTAATTATGTTTCCATTAAAGAGAAAAAGTTTTTCTACCCACTAAAGATCAATAAAATTAAAACACTTGAGGAATTCGAACCACTCTAAAAAAATAAGACATTGCAAAAGGAAGTATAAAATAATTGGTGAATCATGAAGTAAGTAAGAGATTATAAATCTATAGATGTCCGAAAAAGTATTCCATCTATCTTTTTTCTTGGAAAAGTAGTAGAAAACATCAATTATGAATATAAAAAATGATTCCATTCAATGCATTTTATAACAATTAAAATAATAATTATAATTAATTAAAATAATTTAATAGGATTAGTGAAAAATTATTAATTTTTTTATAAATAATGTATATAGAAAATAAATATTCCACATATCAGACATAAACATAAACAATCATGAATAATGATGATATTTTGAAATAAACGTTTACTTATTTTGTGTCATTTGAATCGAAATACCATGAATGACGGAAAATTAGATGAATATGTATGTAAAATTATTCTAATTATTATTCTAAAACATAAATTAATGGGTGTTGTATAACCCAAAAAATGATACATGTAGTGTATAATCCATGTGTCTCATAGAAATAAAAATGACACAAAAATCCCTTACATTGGTTCATGATTCATCATGTATGTTCATTATCATCAATAATAAGAAACATAGCATAATAATATATATTATTAATAACCCTTTCATATTTATTATTACTTTTATCTCAATTACTACCATGTCATTACAGTTACATAATCATTTATAAAAGACATCATACATTTTAGTGATATTTGTATAGTAAATTCAAAATAATTTCATTTGGTTGATAATGGTTAGTTTTATAATTATTACCTCATCTCTAAAATAATAATAATCATTATATATTTATATTTTTTTATTCTTAAATTTTTATTTTAAATCCATATATTTAATACAATTATGAAATGGGAATAATGTTTAAAATTTTCAGAGAGAAGGTCGTATGTAACCGTGATTATCATTTTCGTGTCTCAAAGACAATTATGGAATTGTGGTTTGTGTTATTTTTTGTTAAAAAATTATTATAATATCATATATATCATACTACTTCTCATAATATTTTTATATGTGTATCATCAATATGATATAATGAAATAAAAATTGTATCACATCATATATGTGGTAGTCAACACGTATTCAAGAATGATGTTATCATATTTTAATAAATGAAGTATTAAGAAGGATGATTATATATTACCATTTACTAATAATAAATATTTCATTAATAAAATATATCAACTTAATGGTTATCATTACAACTTGACTTATGATATGGTGATGGAAAATGATTTACGTCTGTTCCTGATGCGGCTGCCCTCTAGATAATGTAATGATAAATGCACAATCAATTTGATTGATGATGAAATATATATAGTTTATTATATTAACATAATAACATATAATTATAATTAGTATAATTTTTTATTATATTATCATGCTAGAATAATATTTGATGTAGGTGTAATAGTTAAAAATAATAAGTTAAGTGGATAAAAATTATACATCTTTTTTTGAAAACCACCTTTGATTAACACATTAATCCTTATAAATATGGTTTTATCACTAAGAAGACGTATATTATAAATTTATGTACTAGATGATTTAATTCGTGTTTGTATTGGTAAATAAAAATTGGTTTTGAAGTGGAATGTATTGATAAAGAAAATGTTACCTTTTATAGTAGAGGTGAGGGACACTCATAGAATCATTTATTGGGGGAAATGGGAAGACAATATATTCATGATATAATATACGTAGATTGGGTCCTCGTGAGAATTACATAAAATGAGGATGTACATTTCATGTTATAAATTTGGAATTGATTTCAAAAAACCCTAGGCACTAAACATTGATTGAGTACATCGTACAATACATAAAAAGACATAAAATATGAGAAGAAAATTCACCTATTGGAGGATATTATATATGATTATATATTATAGTTTGGGAGAATTTATTATGAAAATATATCTATACATGAGTTATCATAAAAGATGAGTTAACTTGATTTAAGTCATATGTCACCTTATGAGTCTCTTTATGGGAGTCCACACCATATATCACTATATTGGAATAAATTATATGATATATGGATTATGGGTAATATTTTAGATCAGGATAACTCTAATATAAGTACGTCGATTCAAAATAATTTTTTCACTTTTTAGAGAAATAAGTGATTTTCTATAGAATGGTGGAGATGACCTTTTGACTTCTCTATTGGAAAACAGATTTCCATGAAAGTGTAATCATTATTATGTAAAAATTTTGGGGGAAACAAAGAATGATGTAATGATGTATTATTATACCCATAATGATCACAAAATAGTATTGGATAATGGTATATCATCTGGATCTTTCTTCTCACTATTTAGGTATTCACAACAATGCTAATGTGTACCAACTCCAAAGATACATGTGGGATCCAATGAATTTTATTATCTACAATGAAATATAGTTAGATCTAGATGCATTTTATAAGTAGTTTACAGTGACAATAATAAAATGGATTTTTAATTCCATAATATTATAGTTGATTGAATGTATATATATCAAGTGGTAGTATGGTTGGATCAAGGAGGAGAAGTGAGAGTGTGAGTTTAATGTTTGAGTTGAGTGGGAATATTTGTTTGAGTATGTTTTCTAGTGACACTTCTATAGGATGTGAAATCATTGTAGGGGTATGATTTTAATATCCAAAATTTTACATGTCATAGAACAGACTTCAGTTAATAAATTAAAAATATATTTATGTTGAAATTTATTTTAAAAAATAGTCATCTTTATTTTTGTTTTTATACAAAATATATAGTTAAAATGTGTTCGCTTTTCAATTAATTTCAAATAATTTTATTTTTTTATAATCCCTCTTCTTCATACACATCACTGCAACCCCATTTTCATATTCCTTTGATTCCAAAATTATATAATTTACTCTTTTATTACACATTCAAAATTTCATCAACATAATGTGTTTTAATTAAACACTATTTATTCAATATTCCTTTATAAAAAAAATCAATTTTATTTTAAATTTTAAATGTATCTAACACATATAATAGATGTTAGTAAAAATAAAATCCAACCATATGTTAGTTTTAGATGAACTGGTTGAGTTCGAGCGATACAGAATCTTCTTTGGTATTATAAGAAAATATATTTTCATATGATTCTAATTGTATTCCCAAAAATGAAATGGATACACTATCAATGCACTACATATAAGTGGAAAACAATAGGTTGGTTTTATATTTATTATTTTAATTATATAATTACTTATTCAAATTTCACAAAGGAATGGTTAAATTTAACATTAATCTATAGAAAAATAATTTTCAAAGGATAATTAATAAAAAAATATCAAAATTTAATTTCTTGAAATTATCAATGAAAATAAAAAATTGTCGGAAAAAAATAAAAGAATTATCAGTGAATAATTTAAAAAAATTATCAACAAACAATTATGTGAAATTATGAAGGGATAATATCATTAAAATTTGTAAATGATAGTTAATTGAAATTTTCATAATATAATATTATATAATTATAAAAATTAAAATACACCAAATTACCAATAAGTTGTTTATAAAAAATTATCAGAACATAACTATGTAAAATTATCAAAGAATAATTACAAGGTATTATCATGAGAGAAATAGAAGGACTTATCAATGGATATTTTATAGAAATTTATCATAGGGATAATATAAAAATGTTACTCATTTAAATATATTAGTTTACATGAGAATAAATGTAATTAAATTCCATATATATGCTTATATTTATAAAGAGAGATACATATTTTCAGATGATTTTTTAATAATATACATGAGGTGAATATTTGTAGAACATCTTCTTTCCTAATATGAAAATTTATAAATTATCTAATAGGGAAAAAGTGTCATTGTAAGATACATTTTATTTATTTATAAAATAATTTTATTAATTTGGTTCTAAAAATCATTGAACAACATTGAGCGTTGTTATGTCTATATCTATGATAATATGGAATAGGATATGATGTTATTGGATATTGATTTTCACAATCTATATTTTGAATCGTATGTGGTGTTTTATGAATTTCATTAACATCAATGAAACTGAGTTACCTTGATACTTTTCATTTTAGGTTCTCATGTATATAAGATCCCCTATTTTTTTGAAAACCTAATACAAATTATTGATTTTTACCACTAGTGGGATATGTATAGCCTATTAGACTATTTATGAAAATTGGTTCTCATGGTTTTTCTATTATAATATTTTTATTATTTTTTGTTGATCAAATGTATGTAAATTGAATCTTATTCTAAAGATAGAATTGATTCTCTATATTCTTAATCTTTTAATGTATGTTGCCTTATTGTAAGGAATCATTCTATGTGTTTGAAAGAGGTGGACCATCACGACATGATATTCTTTTAGAGGGGGGAGATTTACATGTGACATTAATGGTGATGGATATGTGAACTGGGCGGAGATATATTTGTTATATGGAACACCATTTTGAACGTGAAGTCAATATAAAGTTGATGTAATGTATTGGGGTTATTGATACCTAGATTATTTATGAAAATTCCACTCGATGTCTAGATTACTTTGGAGAAGCTTATTTTAATTCTCGTATGGGTATGCAGAATGGTATATATTAAATATTCCATGATGTTATCAAGAAATATTTTTTCAGGACATTCATCATGTTTTTCCTTTAAAACATTCCTCATTATACATTATAATGGAGATGATATAGGTACGATCACGGTTTGTTGGTTCTCACCTAGCATATGATGTCATGGTATGTTATTGTTTTATATTATTCTAATTATGAAATTAATACATTTATGTTTTAAAATTTTGATATATGACAAATATTTGATCATGATGGGTTTTTGGGTGTGTTAATAAGTCATTTTCCAACACTACACTAGAAGGAAATAGTAAGATTATAGATTTCATGAGGTATTCATCTAAGTTCAAGGGCCCTATGGTGGATGGATAGGTAAAAGAGAATTAAGCCACTAGAAGATCAAGATAGTCTCTAAAGGATACACATGAATTAATTTTTACCATATATGTGTATAACTCTAGTTTGGGTTTTTTATTATTGATTATAATTTCATTTTTTTTAAGTTTATTCCATATTTATATTTTTCTGTGTTACTCTATAAATTTTTATTATTCAATATTATTATTTGTGTCCTGACATGTTACTAAAGTTATAGTCATCCCATTGATGAACATATAACCTCAATATAACTCAAAATAAACTGGAAAATAAGGAGACAAACATGTGGTGATTTTACCATACCACTACGACACAATGAGTTCATTCGTGGTGTTACAATTTATGGTTACTATAAATTTATCACTCATCCAAATAATTATATAAGAGAGAATTTATTGCCCTTCCTACATATCAATGGAATATATATATATATATATCAAAGTCTATAAATGGAATCTATTATTAATAGTTTCATATAGAATATATAAATTACATTTTGTATAGTAAAAGTGTGTTCATGTTAGAGCAATATGGTTTGTGAAGGTGATATTATATCATTAGTTATTAATTATTTAATGTTCATATAGGGGAGTATTGTTTTTGTATCTATAGTGTATTTTGTTTTTTGACCATGTTTATTAATATTTATATGTATATCAATTATTATTTTGTATACCCAATGCATGATATCAATATATTCATTGGTTATATTCACTGCAGTATGCACATTTTCATCCTTACATAACAATTTTACCTAGATGATACCTTGTGGACTATCTTAACATGTATATGTATACTAACCCCAACATTCAATTTTTTTTACTCTATTTATGACACTATATATAATAAATTTGATTCTAATAGAATAATATATATATGATATCATGTATCATATAGGATTTCACTTATGAGTATAAGTTTTTTTATTTTTCTGATAATTTTATATATATATTTCAGTGATGATTATATTTGGCCTTCATGACAGGTTATATTGAAATAAAACTAACAAATGTATATCATCATTTTATCATGGTTAAATAATTACAAGAAGGGTAGCTTCATGACTGTTTGAATAGAATATTAACTTATTGTATAACCAATAAAACATAATCATTTCTTATTTAAAATCTATTTTTAAAACATAAAATTATTATTGTATAATTTGTGATTGTAATTCAAATTATTTTTTACCAATTTTCTATTTTATATTTTATAAAATGAAATTATGTTATCGACCCATCATGTAATAATGATATTAAGATGAATATTTATATACTTTTTAAATAATTGATCATTTGGTGAATAGTAAAAAATTGTTTTAAATAATATTATTGCATTTATGGCATTTTTATGATATATGTATTTTTTAAAATAAAATAGAACTTATAATCTGACCAAAAATATATATATAGTGTAAAATAATATAATTTCTAAATTAAAAATTTCATAGATAACATTTTTTTAATTTAAAAATACATTATTATTAATTAAAATATTTTTTAGTATTTTACATAATAATTTCTCATAATGTTAGTTTTTTTATTTTATTATTTCAAAATAAATATAACTATTGTATTTTATAAATTACCAAATTAATGACATGGATTTTGAAAATAGTAATTGTTTTAATCTTAATAGTGTTTCTAGAAAAAAAAAATTAATTTCTAATAAATGACATAATGTGATATACAATTATAATGATTAAATAAAGTATTTTCACTATTATAATTTAAATACTAAAAAATTTATTTATAATTTATATATTTGTTCCAAATTATATAATAATTTATGTTTTATTTATAAATATGAATAATAAATAAACTTGTAAAAAAACTAGTTATTATAATTAATGCTACTTTTTTATTTTAATGTTTGATTGAGTAAAATTTCTACGAAAATGAAAAACAAATATTTGAAAATGAACAATTGAGAGAATATTGAACAAAAATATTCCATAATCCATTAGACCTATATTTTTTCATTTATTTCCATTAAAAAATGTTTTCACTTTATATTAATTTTTATAATTACAAAAACTACCTTTCTTTTCAACAATAAAAGGTACTCACATCGACATAACTATTCCTCCCATTGCAAACCTTCTTCGTAAGAAAAATTCTCGACTTGTATATTCGAAAAAATATTCCTAAATTAATGAATCTTTTGTGTTTATAATAATCCATACCATTGAATGATAATGTTTTTGGCAAGGGAGAACATCCCAAAAAAGTTCCAATATTCTATAACGATCTCTCTTAATGTGTTTCTCCATATACACCATCAAATATTATCTATCCAAGAATGTCTAATAAAATCAGTATTTAAAAAATAATCCATTTTTATTGTACTAACATAATTTAAAAAATCCACTATGCTCCAAACCCATACAAAAAAGTAAACTCCATCATCTGTAGGTATTGAGTCCTACCTCAATGAAATATTTGTTCAATTATTTCATAAACCCTAAAAATGGGTTAATGAAATTATATATTTACGTTATGAAATGTTATTTTTTATTCAATTAATATAATGTAATTAAAATATTATAATTTCTATATGTAATATTGATAATAAACGATGATATTAAATTTAACCACTATAAATGAACATATTGAGATACCTTTCTTAAATTTAATCTATTTGGAGAAAATATTTGAATCTGAATAAATTTTTCTTTTTTGTTTTATTAGATCAAAAAAAATTAAATAATTATTAATATTATGATGCTATTTTATAATAAATTTTTCTAAGATAGAAAATAAAATTTAGTTTCGGATAAACTACACAAATATTCTCATGGAACCTTTATAAGATTGAAATATTTGATTAATTAAAAACACAGGGTAAATAGTATTCCTTATAATAATATTTACAGGTAAAAATTATTCTTGTGTTCAAATTTAATAAACATAATTTGATAATTCATCATGTTGTGCACATGTATAATGTGTATCAGTGTAAAGGCATCGTCCCCAGTAGCCTAAAGTCGGTGACTCGTGTTATTACAGATGAATTGATACAATACTGAAATACCAAAAGACCAAACAGTTTAGCAATTTTGAAGCCCCGATTAGATATATGAACCTTCCATTAAATATTATAATATGAAATAAAACATAAAGTATACTTTGAGAACACAATTTTTCACATATCATATCCCAAAATATCATTCATTATATAAATATAGCCATTCGGGGAGATATAAAACATAAAAAAGGGATGGGCTCAGATTCCAAGTAAGGATTAGCATACAAAATAAAAAATTATGAATAAATAAACATTCTCATTATGGTAAGGTTTATAAATGAAACAAATTTCCTTCAAACATACTCTTGATTATAATATGCCACAAAAAATTGAATATTAAATAATTATATATAAATAAACTTATGGATTTTCTAATTATCAAATATTTACATGGAATATCAACAATTTTTATAATACAGGGAAAATTCATAATTCCAAAAATTATAAATATATCATCCCAACTTCAACCAAAAAATCATACACAATCAAGTGATGACTCAGATAATATTGAAAAAACATTTAATTTTGATTAATATTGATGCATGAGGATGATATAGTGGGACCCCCACATAACATACTATGTTCAATGTATTCCTCATATGAAAACATAAACAATATACACATTAATATTAAAAAATTCATATAAACTATGAATACTATACACATTAACCATGAAGGGTGTCAAAATAAAGCATCTCTAGTCCAATTAATCATAAGACATTCCAAAAATTATGTAATATAGTATCATATGTGATAAATATCCATCAATACAAGTATTTAAACATTTAAGTTGACAGAAATAAAAATACTCTACTAGAATTATCAAATATTTATTGAGAGAAATATCACTTCCTTAATTTGAAAACATTTATATGAATGTCCAAAAAAATTTAGAGAAAATAATTTCAATGAAAATAATATTGAAAAAAGTTAATGGAATAATAATGAAATTAATGATTAATTATTATGGAATATCATCTCATGTTGTATATGTTAAAATAATTTTATCCATAATTTTATTCAAAGAGTTATATAGTTCATCCGTTAAAAAATAATATAAAGATTTCTTTCAAATCATTTTATTAAAAGTAAAAAATGGGTATAATGTATTAATTTTTTTCCAATAATAGAAAATATACTTTGGATATTGTTTATATGAAACATAGACATTGATGATAAATATTCCCCATGAGATACTTATTTAAAAACAATACATAATAATAATGTCATTAGGATATTAATCATTACATTTCAATTTCATTAAGTTGAATATGGATTAAACTCGTTTATAATAGTTTAAATAATTTAATTATTTTATAATATAATAATATCCATTTTTATTTCATACATAATCATTTAATAAAATATTGTTAATAATATTTTGTTATTATACCTGTTGTTGGTGTTAACTACTTCATTTTACAATGATGTTATTGTCGTGTAAATCATGTTTATTATAACTATGATATATTTATTTCATAACCATATTTATATTATATATGTAGATATTATATTAACAATTATATATTTTTTTTAATAAAAATTCATGAAGGGTGAACATGGAAAATAAACTGCATCACGTCGTGGTGATGGTAGACTGTATGTACCAGCGTGAGATGATATCTTCTCTTTAACGGTGAAACAGTTTTGAATTTTATATTATATTTATCATATCTAATATTTATCATTAAAAATTTATTATATATACAAATCATATCGATCATTATACACTGCCAAATAATGTTGCGATGAAAGTATATTACACCATGGTGTGGATGGGGTATGTAATATATACACATGTGCAGTGATTACATTTTTCCTAGTTGGTATAAAATGTGTTTGTTGTTTTTAAAATAATCATAATAACATAAATTAATGTATATTATTCTATAGTTATTACATTATGATGAAAATACAGATGAAGATGAAGTAGGAAAAAAATGAGCTTAAATAAGTTATTAAAACAATAATCGCTTCCACGATGGACATCCATTAAATATCAACTCATGTGACTTAATGTGGGAATTTCTAGAACACATGGATATATATAGAAAATATAATGATGTTTGGTGGAGAAATTTATATCATTTAGTTGATATATAAGTACCATGTTGGTTTTTTTAATGAGGAATTATGTGCCCTATTATAATTTATGTGAGGGTCACTTTTGGAAACACTCAAAATCATAAACAATAATAAATAAAATTCAATTCATAATTTCTCAAAATTATGTTATTTTGAATATTATATTATTTTTTGTGGAAATACTCTGTAATAATAAATTTAGAAAAATTAAGATCACATTCATACCATAATTTTTTGGTGTTAACCTTAATTATTACCTTTATCTTTAATAATGAAAATAAGTATTTTATCATTTTTATGGTTAATAAACTTAAAATTAAAATTACTAATAAAATTCAATGAGTCATTAATGAAATTTTAAACATTTTATGAAAATTTTGAAAATGTTTTTTAGAAAATATTATTTCATTTAATAATATATTATTTACTGTAATATAAAATTAATGAATATTTTGATACTATTCATTACATTGACTTTTAAAAATGACAAGAAAACAATATATCTTCAAAAAAGAATATTAAATATATCCATAACATGTCAATGTCATGTATGAAATTCTTGGGGGATAATAATTATAGAAAATATATTTATTTAAATATTTTTATGATCTTCTATTTGATATTGCCATTAATTTCTTAATTAATGCCTCAAGTTTCATTAACCGTTTAATTTGACTATTTATATCTTAAAAATATAAAATAATTTATCAGTGTGAATATAATATTTTAATATTCAAATAAATATTTAAATTTGATTATATGTTTTGAATTATAATTTATTGAAAATGTTATAATTTGTACAAACAAGAATATAATATATTGGGATTCTAAAAAAAATTAAATACTATAAAAGGGATAATGCAATTAAAGTTATTATAAGAGGCCACAAAATATACCCAAGGGTGATTTAAATCAATAATCATAAATACAATAAAATTATATCATATATTACAATAATTTTCTATTATATATAATATTATTTTTACCCTAAATAACACAATTTACATCAAATAATAATAATATAAAAATTAAAAAAATGAATATTGATATTGTTGAAAAAAAATAACAAATTTACATAATTCATTCCTACTGGTTAAAAATATTTAATATATTTTAAAAAATAAAAATACATATGTTTATGTAATAATTTTAAAAAAAATCCTATTGTCGAAAGAGGAAAAAATTATTTAAATGTGAAAACATTTAAAAGATTGACATGTTTTTACACCTGAATTCAAAGTGAAATTGATTCCCATTATATAAATTAGAGTAACATATACATAATTAATTATATTAATTAGAAAAAAATTAAAAATAAAAAATAAAAATATAATTTATTTAGACGAGAAATATATTTTCAATTAAAATGAAATATTTTATCATTATTCATCAAAACATAAAACATCACCGTAAAATACCAAAAATTAATCATAATGAAACAATGATATTAATTGTGAATCATAAGTAATTAAATTTATTTAAAAAACAAACACTAAAATACTTTATTTTTATAGCCTCCCCTCCTTTAATAAATTTCATTCTATCAATTTAAAATGAATCATGAAAAATATTTTTTTGAATCATGAAAATACATTTTTTGGAATGCAATAATTGAAATATAATAAATAAAACTTCATCATTATAATAAATTAGGGATGTATGAATGTCACCTAAGAAAACACATACTAGGGTTCCATTTAGGATAATTTTTTAATAGAATAGAAAAGTAACTATCAATTTCTAAAGGACGGTAATTGAGAATGCAGTTGTTATAATGTTAATAATCATAAAACCCTTAATTGTTAATCGATTAAAAGACCATTTATTTATTAAAATTATGATTAAATGGATAAAATTTTCAATCAAAAATATTTTCCCTTGGATTGAAGGATTAATTTAATATTTATATAAAACTATAATTAATTTATTTCCAAGTTATAAGTATAATGTCATCCATTGGTGGTGTTATGATCTATTTTCACTTCATTTCTTGCACCTCGAAATAAAATTTGAAGATTATTTTTTCACACATGAAACTATTTTATGAATCATAATATTCAAGAGTAATTCCATTGGATTTTAAATGGTTAATAAAACAATTGTTAGAATAGGATACATAATATGATAAATCATACATTAACCCGAACAAATTATAACAATTGTTCAACATAATCTATTACTTCCAGTAGTCACATTTTATATACAATATGATAAACTATATTATGTTAGGAATCATAATTAAGAATTTTGAACTAGTAATATAATTAAAATTTATTAAAAATTTATTTATATAAAATCTAAAAATATATTTATATTTTACATTGGGAATAATCTCAATATCATTTATAGGTTTACGTTTTTTGAATCAATATTTTTCAAAATATATTTTCCAAGGTTTCTACTAAACATAATATAATACAAACTATAATGAACCTAGCCCCAGCATCCCAAAGCATCTACATTAAATTATTATAGTGGAATATATATTAGATTCGAATCCCAATGGACCGATCAATTTAGTTTTTTTCAAAACCATATTACGAACATCAATATTACATTAAAATATAAAATATAAAATACAATATAGATTATACATTTAGAATATCATTATTCTATCAGCATAACCCCACATATATGTCAAGATATAAATCATTGAATCCTAGATAAAATAAAACATAAAATGGATATGGATTTGATATTATGTAATGGTAATCCTACATTATAATCTATTAAGAATAAATAAGAATAATCATTAAGGAAAAGTGTATAACTAATCCACAATCCATTTAAACATAATATTGATCATAATATGGATATAATAAATAAAAGTCAGATATATTTCTATAAATAATCCCATGTATATACTATTAATCAAATTATAACATTGAATGTTAACATCTAATCTCATAAAGGGTAAATTACTATTTCCAGACATTATAAAAAATCATCAAGGCTTCGGCCAAGAAAATATTCATTAACGGAAATGGCCTTCGAAAATAATCAATCAAGTTGGTCTCATAAGACCTACAGATACATCATGGGGATATAGAGGGCACCTATCAACACAAATTTTGTCAAATTAATTACACATTTGAAAACCAAAACAATATAAACATTCTAATAGAAAACTAGTACACAAAATGTGAAATCATTTACCATGAACAATGAATGGCATCAAAATCAAACTCATATACTCCAACCTTTCATAAACCATAATATTTAATATTATTTATGCTATTATAAGAGATCAACCTCAATAAATCATAATATCCAATAAATTATGTTGAAATATAAGAAAATAATATAATAAAATCATTAAAAATTTCATGAGATAAGTACCTCTTCATACATTGAAACCAATAATTTGAAAGGCCACACAAATTTAAACCAATTTTGTTTTGAAAATAATATTTTAAAATTCCAATGTAATAATTATTAAATTAAAAAGGAATTAATATATAAAAATACCCTAATGTTATAGAATTAAAAAATAAATTCTATATGGAGTTTAGTCCAAAAAGTTATAAAGAACCTAATTTGGAAAATGATAGAAAGACTCAATTGAAAACATTTAATAAAAAGTAAAATAATGGTAAAAAAGAAGTAACAATTTTTATGATAATATTAAAAATATTTCTAAAAACATTTTTATGAAATAAAGATATGATTGATAAATATTTCAAAGTACTTACTTACATATAATCTATAATGAATAATAATGAGATTTTTAAAATAACCATCACCTTGCAATTTTATTTAGTTGAACAATAATTAAACTCATATATAATGGATTAAAACATTATATTATTTTATAAAAAAACTATATCTTATTTATTATATCACATATGATCATCTTATATTTTTTTTAAAACATATCTTCATTTCAATTATTTCAGGTGTTATATTATTCATTTTATTATGCATTTTTTTCATGTAAGTCCCATTTCTTATTCATGAGAAATATTTATTTCATCTCTTGAATTATATGAAGTTAATTTATATATTATTTATTCATTATATTCCTTTTAATAATAATTCATGAATTGTTAACATGGAAAATTAATTTCATTATGTCATGTAGACTATAGGATGTACATACGCCCGAGCGATTGTATCATTCCCATACCGGTCAAAGGGTAAGGGATTGGATGATATATTAAATATATATAATAAATTAAATTCCATATTTTTTTATCTATATTTATTATAGGTATCATTATACCCATAAAAATAATGTGGTGATGAAGGACAAATTACATTGTGTTGTGGAGACACTTATTTGTACATAAAAAAGTTTGGTTTTTTCATTTTCTATAAGATGGATAAATGGAGGAATATGAATTTCCCATAATAAAAATATGTTGTTATGAAATAAATGATACTGGATTTATTACATTACCCTAGAAACAACACATCACTAAGAAGTTGAAGAATAAATGAACATGAATGAGTTGGTAAAACAACTACCACTTTTTTATGGACCCCATTAAAATATATTCTAAAAAGATTTTTGTTTTTATTTTAGGAATAACAAGACAACCATAAATTTTCGAAAGATTTTTTGGGATACATGGGTAGATTTGGTTGATATAGAATGGTCAACCTTGTGTAAGGGTTTGAGATAGGAAGTACCCTATTATAATTGAGGTGAGGTCCACTCTTGGGAACACTAAAATTATAAAATTATATTAATTAATTTCCATTATATGTTTCTCCAAAGACATTAATTTGGAATCATGGATTAGTTTGGTTCAATGTAATTTCTCCCAATATTTTTAATAAAATTTTATGTATAATTATAACCATTATCATTTAGTTCTAACCTTAATTATTCCCTTTAACCCTTACCGTGCAAATATTTATTTTTATAATTGGAAGGTTAATATAGTTCCTATAAAATTACGAAAGAACCAAATATTAATATTTAATACATTTAAATATTTATTCAAAATATTTGTTCTAGTTTTATAATTTTTTTAGATTATATAATTTAATAAAATACTATTTATTTTAATACACAATTAATTGCAATTTTGATACAATTTAATTCTTCGAGTTTTATAAAAAACTAAATCAAGATATCTTCTATCCAACATGTCTTATTTATCCATAACATGTCATATTTATCTATTGTATTCATGGATTACATTACTAATGCAAAATTTTATTTATTTTAATATATTTATTATTTTTCATTTGATATTCAAATTGATTAAATATTTACTACATCATCATTTCATTAGCCTTTATAGTAATTTTTTATTTCAAATAATTAAAAAATAAATTATCATTGTGAATATAATGATTTAATATTTCAAATGACTATAAATACGTGACTCTATTTTTTGAATGACCAAATATAAAAAATGTAATACTTATTAAAACCTGACTACAACATATTTGGGTTTTCGTAAAATAAAATTCTATAAAACATTGAAATTCATAAAATTGGATCTAAGAATTCATAAAATCATAAAAAAGGTGATTTTGTTTACAAGAAATCATAAAATATAATTTCCTCATGTGTTAGGGTAATTTTATAATAACTATAAATTTATTTTTACCCTTAGTTACTCGATATACCTTTAACCATGTTGATTAAAATTTACTAAAATTTCTAATAATAATGTCTAAAAAATAAAATAATTATCAATAAATATTTTATACCCCATGATTAATTTTATGTAATTAATTTTTAAAAATTAATAATGTATTATTTTTAGAAGTTAATTTAACATGAATTATATTGTCAGAATAAGAAAACAAGTTGTTGATGTGAAAACCATCGAAATTTTGAAATATTATTATATCTTAATTCAATGTGAAATTAATCCCAATGAAAAATATTGAATTGAATGATTAAAAATTATTCTTATTACACTGTAAAATAAAATAAAAAATATACTTTACACTATAAATTATTTAGATGAAAAAATCAGATTCAACAAAAAAATATTTTATCAGAATTCAACAAAAAAGCTAATTTTGGTTAAAACTAAAATAAATTGATCCAAAATAAAATTTTATATTAAACTTTAAAAAAAGAATTTATTTCCAAATATAATTTAGAAATTTTAAAAAAAATTAATACATGTGTTATACCAAATCGTAGTAAGATTATGTTTAAAAAATAAAGCCTTTTAATGTAGAAAATTTGATTTATTCTTATTTTGTTCCAATAAAATAATATAAATGAATGTATAATATTTATTGTTTGGTTAATACTATCTATTAGTCTATTATATTGTCTAAGCTATAATATTATATTTTTAATAGATCTTGGTGGTTTCGAACTCGATGTTGTGTGCAACCCAAGGTATTAAATTTATTAAAAAACCAAATGTACTATTAAATATCAAGGTGTTACAATTTGGAAATGAAATAAGGGAATATCTTGAAAAAGTCTCCGTACATTGGGTTACACAATCAATTTTATTATTTTCAATTACTAATACAGTCTTCACACTTTTTTCATTAATAATTTTTAAATAAATTTCATAGATATATACAAATATTTCAACAACATTTTTCGAAGAATGCATATATGATGGTTTTTCAAAATTCCATATTATCTCTAAATAAAAACTATGAGGTCTTACCAAATTATTCCGCCAGATTTTCTAATAAGGAAACATATGTTTTGAATAAATGAATAGATTATATGAAAATCTATTAATATATTTATAATTCACCTTGATTAATTATTTAATATTGAAAATAATATGATACTTATTTATATAAAATGTCCATGATCATTTTCAAAACTATTAAAAATGACATTTGTTTCATATTAATAGATCATAAATATATCTCCTTATTTTCTCTCCCTTGTAAATCCATAATCATGAACTATAAATATATTTCATATTTGATCTTCAAATATAATGTTATTATTTCATATCATTTTCAACATTATGATATGGCATTTCATTACGTACTTCCATCTCAATGTTTTATTCATACTTATGACAGATATTTTGTTTCTTTATCACATTTGGAAGAAATATAAATTTCCTTTATATAAAAATTATATTTTTTCCTCTATGGAAGTACAATAAATTATATATCCCAAAGATAATGAGCCTCATAACCCTATGTTATGTAGCCTCTATTGTAAGCCATGACATATGGTTATGAGTGTATGTATGTGGTTTTGGAAATAATTGATTCTAAAAAAAATAGTATCCCTTCCATATTCTGTGATTCCATTCACATGATCATATTATTAACGATGTCATATATTTCCAACAAACATTTGTTATTTCTCGTTCCACTCTTCTTTATGCTAATTATTCCAATACATAGTTTCTAGATCACTAATTTCTATTATACATTTCCCCATGTTATATAGTGTATTTTTAGTAGTCCAATGAAATATTGGAGAACTGAGTGCTGTTTTAAATAAAAATAAATCATACAAGATTATGAAAATGTATTTATCTCTATAATTAATCAAATAAAAAAGGCCTTCTGATTCTTGAAATTTATGTCTCCCAAACTATGTTCATAATGAATAAATAAAAGTTTTTTAACTCCTGGAATAATAATATTGTTATCTGAGTACGGACTAGTAATTTTATATAAATTTGACTATTTATAGAAAGAAATGTAGTTTTAAACTAATACTCCTTATGATTGGAAATGTATATAATATGATTTTATCCTGAAAGTATACCTCATCCTAGTAATATGATACTGGATAGGGTTGTGGAATAGGAGAACATAAGGGTACTCCTTGAAAATAGTTTGGATGAGTATAAATATGTTCTTTATTTAGTGAATGTAGAGTGATTTTAAGAGTATAAACATAGCGATACACTCATTAGTGATACTAGATATATAATAGATGTGCTATGTATGAACCACTGTGATAGAATTGATTATAATTTTATTTTAATGAACACAATAAGAAATATATCATGGATAATCGTGATTGAAACCTAAAAATTCATAACATATGTTTACATATATATCAACTTTTCCTTTGAATGATAATTTATTCTATCCCTAGGGAACAAGATACCTGAATGCCAATTCCTATGAGGATTTTGTTATTATATCATTAAATTCCATCACCTAGAGAACACCATTCACATTTCCTTCAGTGAGATATGATATATGATGATGAATTGGGGGGGATAATTTTTGTTTCATAGTCATTCACAAATGTTCTACCATTTTAATCTCTCAAATAATATCCCATTGTTTACCACATCAATAACTAGGTACATCACTGCTTTTCAAAGGTACATGGTCATTTTGGGTTTCATACTCAACGATGTATAGGAAATCATACAGGTTATGAGGATGGGAGGATAGGATACTGACATCCTTTTTTATGGCATTGTTGATTATTCTAGGACTCAATAACATTTTAAAGATGTGATTGGGAATCTATTCCAAGTAATAATAAATGAGTAGTTATCCTAACAAAATGATCAAGTGTAGATTCCGTCTATTTATAAAGTGGGAGAATTAATGAGACCATATATTTGTATCATATGTTGACCTTGTACTTGTAATTAATTATTTGGAATGGGTATCAATTATTATTTTAAAGATATATAAAAAGTATCTCTAGAGTTTAATTCCATTTAGGGCTTAGATTGTGGTTTCGTGGATGATATTGAACATTAATGAAGTGATTGATGTATGTTTTTTATAAAAAGAATAAAACACATTTGATTTTATTGGAGTCAAATTCATTAATTTTAATTTCATGGGGAATGAAAAAATATAAGGACATTGAAGAACTAGTTCTGGAGATTTATTATTATATTGGATTCATATAAATCCTATTTGTAAAAGGAATTAGAGTCATCATAGTACGAAATTTTCTCATCCTACTTATGGGTGGTTACAAATAATAGAACCATGTGAGAGTTATTTCCATTTTTATTACTACTATAATAATTTATTTATGGCATACCTTGATGTAGATTATATTTTATAGGGAAATTTTATTTTTTTTACTAAATGAAGATTACCCATTGAGGATTCCTTGGATGGTGTTAGGTGAGTGATATGTTGTTTACAAATCCCTAAGACCACCTGAGTCATGCATAGTTTGAGAATAATGACTCAGGAAGTGAACATACTCATCCCTTATTTATTTGTGACTAACAATATTGGGAGGCTCAAGGGGAGTGTTTGATATGGATCATATGACTTAGTAAGGTGTCATATGTATAATTAATATAATATAAATTAGAGTACTTGTAGTAAGAAAACCTTCTCAATACTATGATTGATGATAAAAATATTAAACCAACATGAATGTTTTATTCCCATGCTTTAGTGTTTCAAAAATATACAGTGACATACACTAATAAGGATGTCCAATTAGAGATTTTTCCATCGAAAGAAATCCATCAAATCCACTTTGGGTAGGAATTAGTGTCCCTATAGCTTAATAGGCATTATTTATGATTGTATATTCCAGAAAAATTTATCAGGTCTTGATTTGACCTCTTATCATGATTACATATCATAGGGTATATTCCTCTATGGTTTATATGTCCTATGGGTTTATTTGTCAAGGCTCTCAAGTCATTGGGTGATTTTGAAGATTGGTCCAAACATGCTAGAGGTCTACTGCATGATCTTGCTAACATTTATAGAGTAATTTCTCATGATTCAGGTGACATGTCACACAATAATCATGTGATAAATGATAACATGTAAAAAAAGTGACATGTGATGAATAATGACATGTTGTAAGTCTATAACATAATATATTAGTATTTTCACTAGGTCATTACATGACCTGGATTATATGTAATTGGTATATTGAGTGATCATCACAAACACATACAATGGTTCATTGTGATCACGACCCACATGTTGAGATTTAGTCGTACAATATGTTTGGTGTCCATTGTGTTACTACTATAAACATTATGTAGGATATCATGTGATCAACAAAGAAACCTATAATGGGGTCGATTTATCATGTTTGACATGTTGGGGGGCTGTCGTTTGATATGGAATGGTCATACAAATTTCAGGATGCATTGAGATGAAAATCAACGTATCAAAATTCATGTAAATACCCCATCCCTTTTAGTCATTATTTCATATATTCCTTAATGTTTTTATTTAATTTCATATTGAGGTTTCACATGACCAATTATACATTTGTAAAATTATATTCATAATATATATGGTATGCCAAAAGTTTATTGCATGATCAATAATGTGATCACATGAAGTATATATTCATGCTTTATAATATCATAAGTTATTACATGAGTATTAAATGGTGTAATACCATATAGATTTCATTTCCTTATTAATTGATAAGTCATATCTCAATTCTACGGTCTTGTGGGTGCACCCTATGTGTCTTTCGTGTACTAATAGGGAGGAATTTGTAAACCTCACCTCCCACAATCTACACTGACGTGATCAATGTGTATAATGTAGATATTGTCTCATGTTGGTGTAGAGGGAATATCAACATAAACGTCCCATGATAGGCCCATGGTTCATCCATGGAATCAACTTTGTGTCCCATGATAATCAATGACCATAAAAACTCCTAACCATATACATATTTATTTTACCCATGGATTATCAAAGGAACTCGTCATATTCAGGTCAAAATGTAAAAGGAAAATTTAAATATCATGTTGTCATGTATGGTAGTCTTCATGAGAATAGGATTCATATCAAATTGTATTTCATTTGATCAATTGAGACTTTTTTGGGGCCCTTTGATAGATCAAATTTTCTTTTCGTAATCCATTCAAGAGATCACGGTGGAATGCCAAGGGGCCTTTGCAAAAAAAAGGATTCCTGTTCAAGTGTCATTCACTTGATCATGGGAGACTTTTTAGGATCCCTTGATGAGATCATATTTGAATGTTAACGGGATTTCACAAGGAAAATATGATATGTATGGGAGTGTTCACCGGAGTAGGATGCATATCAAATATTCTTACACATGATTAAAGTAGACTTTGTGATATTTTTTGTGCTTTTTAGTTACTTTTCGTGATATCAACATGGTGTGCAAAAGGGACAACATGTGATCAATGATTTGATCAAGCAAGGAACATAAACCATTACCCTGAGATATTGTGTAATATTTTATATCATTATGCTTCCACCATTTCTATCTTTTATTCATTATTTTAAACAAAAATACATTACAGTCTACATTAGGGAATCATATGATAAAAAATAGATCTTACATCTGCCCGAAACAGTTGAAATTTATATTCTGTCTTCTATTATATTTTGTTTTTAATGAATATATATGGATGTTGTGAATTCATTTTAGAATATTTATGAAAAATTACCCAACTTTTCTATTGATCGAAATGGGCATTGAAATACCTAATATATGTGTATGAGGGCCATTACATTATGAAGGTGACATACCCAAATTCTTTTTCATGAATTATATTAAATTACTATAAGGATATCACATGATCATTATACAAAAAAAATGATCTATATGTTCCCTTATTGTGAAAATTGGTGTAACATTTAATGCATGAATCGTATGGATTTTTCATCTATATATCTATATTTTTCAAGATGACATAATTTTTAAGATTATTTTTCTATTATGGTATCACATGATTATTAATAAATATCATGAAAGTGTGAACTAAATTTCACACACAATAACTCTTCATTTCTATGGTACATCACATTATTTGTGATGGATTGTGTAATATAATATAATAATTGTCATGGATAGTCACACCACTTTTTTGTGGATCATACAGGGTTTCACAAGATTTAAGGGACATGTCTGAAGGAGTTTACATGATCATGATGCTATAGTAGAGGGGATTATTTTTATCAACTAATGATAATGTTAATTACATTATTAATCCATATGACCTTTGTATGGAAATGTGATCACATGCCTTCATTGGGGGGAACACGGTTCACGTGATCGAGCCACCTAATCCCGATAAATCCATGATTATCCATATTTACATTTTTATAAAAATTAATATATATGATTTGGGTATTTATAGGAACCTAATATAGTATTGTCTCATTTTATGGCTGTCAACATATACCTTGTAATAAAATTGAATTCTATAGAGGAAATGACGATGTTCTAAGGAATGGTATTTCCTACCTGAGTCCTCAATGCTTTAACTAGTGGGTGTCCAAAGAATCATTTGGTCTTCTTGGTGACTTATTGAATTCCATATGATGTCTTATAAATACGAGTGTAATGGATCCACTCATTCCATCAGTGTCCCAAACATCGTATCTCTTTTTTTTCTTCTCCCCCATGACATCGTCACAATACAACTTCATAATAACCAATTCACATGAAATCATAATGTGAATTGATAACCGGATATCACCATATGAATTCATTGTTTGATCAATATGTTACTTAATAAATGGTAATTTTTTGATTCCATGGGAATGTATTTGATGATATGGTCATATAATGTGATTTTTTTCTAATGATGATTATTCTCATCATCGTTTGATCGTTGTTTGAATAATTTGACCTCTATATGGTCACACGATTATAAGGCTCAAAATTAGATCACAATATCAAGAGGTGTTACATATAAGACAAGTTCATCAAAAAAATTTAATGGTTCATGTTATCATAAAAACTTATATGTTGAATATGATTCATATAAGGTTACCAACATTACACATTTCATTTCACCGGTCACCTATTCAGTATTATACCCCATATCATACATGCTTTATTTTCTTGTGCATATTAATTCTATATCATAGATAGATTCTAATGCTGCATTCTATTGTTAAAAAATTGAGAGGAATAATAATAAATACCCATTGAAACAATTTTTCTAGGAAAATAATATTTTTAAGGGGCTCCTCCTACCTGAACATCATAACTATCCTTTATCTCACCGACTACCTTTGAATGGTTTCAATATTCTGGATGATATCACCATACATAAACCATATTATAATCTTCTAACATACTGTTTGTTTTCACCTATTGAATTTATTGAAATGAATATTTCTAAATTAAAAACCATGGGTTATAAAACAATTACTATAATTATCCTATATAATGCATAACTCCCCTCAATGTATAGATGGGTATGATGTCACCGATCTGCCATCTTCTCAATGTAAATCAAGCTTAATCATCTCATCACTAAATATTTTAAGAAGTGGCTAGAGCATAATGTGGGATGTAGACCAATGTAATCATATTTTGATGATTTGGAATGTTTGTTCTTACTTAGGAAGATATTCCTAGAATTCTACAACTAGTTTCATACTATTCAAATTAATAACGGAACAAGTATGTCTTATTTTATCATGTACCATCAGTAGGAATGCCTCAAAGAGAGGATTAGATAATATTGTCCCTGTGATAATTTATTTCATCAATATCATGGATATGTAGTGTTCAACCTTGTCGAAATTTATGAGTTTGGAGGAATACCTCCTATTGAGGAGATGTATAATGAATTTTTTCTTGTCATGTATATTTTGAATTACCACACACACACTCCCAAATTTCAGAGGAATATGCTCACCATCACCAAGGAGAGGCTAAATAGAAAGAAGAACTTTTATCTGTCATTCAGTTCCTAGATTTAAGGAACTTTTTTATTTACCATATAGTAACTAAACCAAATTTTATTTTACCACATAAATTTCCTTCTCTTATAGTTAGAAACAAAACATTATCTTACCGGACCATTCCTTATGTTTGGGAGTATGGTACACAGAGAAAAAATATGTGACCATAGGTATAACCAAGTATTCTGTTAGTGGTGTTTTGGATATGTTTTTGAAGGCGTAGCATTTTCCCGATGGTGATAAAAACATGGAATGTTGAGTAGGAACATTGGTTATCGATTCCCAATTAGAAGAAGGGAAAACCTGAGTATAGCATGGTTGAACCATTCTCCTTTTAGCTTCTCCATGTTAATGACCCATATGAAAACTCCCCAACCATATTTTTGACCCTTTATAGTTCTTATTATATTTGAAGATTAGCATTCTGAGTGGTACAAATAAACGAAATATTATAATATTTCTCATACTTCATTCCATCTTTGTCTGTTAAAAATTTCAAGATCAACATGATGAAAAATGGTTATAACGAGGCTATAAATATGTGGAGATGACATGACTGTTTCCATATCATTCACTATCCTACACCAACCGAGGTATTTGATCACAATTATAGTGGATCTCTAAATGAGATATTACATTAAATCTCTCTATAGGATGGGGTTATTAAATATTTCATGGATGATATGATTGTCAATGATTTATTAAAACCCTTATCTATTTTTCCCTAGTTGTTTAATATTCTAATATTTTCCCATCTTACCTCCACTATCATGCAGAGCGAACAACATCCTAGACACATTCACCTATAATAGACCATTCTAGAGAATTAATATAAAAATTATAATATTTTCTTAAACATTTTTATTCCATTATCTTCTAATATTATGAGAATTATCATACATGGGTGGAAGCTTACCTGAGAGTTTTATTGAATCAAGCAATATGTTCAGAAGAGAAGTCATGTTCTTCACCAATGCCCTTATATTTGGTAGTGATGGAGGTAATTTAGAAAATTTGGTAGCCCATAATGGTGTTTTCTCATCATGGTTATGAAAATACCATTAGTGTGATAGAATTTTTTTTTTGGGGGGTATTTAGTATCAATGATAAACGATCCCAATATTTATTCGAGAGAACAAGCTTCTTATTCTTTTGGTTCTTCATCAGATTATAAAATCCTTATTTAAATTGAATTAATATTATAATACCCTCTTAATAAAATTACTCATTCAAACATAACCAATATAATGGTTGAAGGGAAGAATACACCCCCAAATTATTTTCTAGAATAAAATACAAAATGTGATCATGAAGACTCCCTTGGAGGAGTTTTTTGTCCAAGAGGAAAATATTTTATAGAAATTTTTTTTGGAGGCCTGTGGAGTTCACTATAACCCATTATATGATATCATGAATCCAATTGTCCTACTTCAGGTAGAGCTTTCTAGTATTTAGAATGAACTATTCATAATCAATAGAAAAATTTATCTTACCCATTCAATAAGGTAATCATTAGTGGTTCTTGTGTAGTGTTGTCTCAATGGGCATTAGATACATGATCAGATAGTTTTCCCAACCACAATAATAATTAAATAAAAATAGATTTTAGATACTATGAGATATAATAATCTGACAACATCAACATTATTAGAAAATGTTCATAAAGTATATGAACAATTGTGCACATTAATTGATACTCTTCTTCTAGTTATAGAAGTGAAAGAAATAGATTAGGATATACATAAACACTCATTTGATACATATCATCATGCCGGGGTTGTTTCGGAAAAAAATAGATTTCATTATTTTATTGTCATCCAATGATTGGAATATATACATTTTTGTAATTATATATTTTCTTGAAATATTATGTGCGAATACAGAATGTGGGGAACCTCCTTCTTTTACACATTATTAGTGAATAAATCATTTTAATATTAAATTATTTTATATATTTAATTCACACATGATTTGAGTGGAATTTAATTGATATGAAACCATATATATATATATCATCAAATATACCCACCCTTTGAAAAATATAACTTAGAACAAAATTCATATATTTGAATTCATGAATTGGAACAAAATTTTATTGATTATCTCTAATGAATTCTTACATTGATGAAACCTGTCAATGATGTATCTTCTTCCATTTTCCTTGGATCACTATTTATAAAATTATAATGTGTGTGATATATATTTACTACAATGAGAAACCTCATTTTTTACAAACAATTGTGAATATAAGGAGTACATCAATGTTTTTTCAAGGTACAAGTAAGGATTTTTATAGTCATTGTATCTCTGTTTATATTTCCCTAACATGTCCCTTGCTTCGTATTAGGGGAAGATTAGTGGGTGTGGTATTTTTTTATTATGATTCCATTTTATATTTTTTCAATGAAAATATTTTTATGCCTTTTCCATTTTATATGTTTCCAATATATTCATAGACCACAACATATGCATGAATAGAGAGAAAATACTTTAATTTTTTATGGCAACCATTTCTTGGTTTTCAATATATGGAGAATTATGTATCATTTAATATGATATTTTAATAACATTATGAATTGTTTGTTTCTATGTTATATATTTTTTGTCCTAGGTCAAACCAATTGATACTTTAATTTAGGATCATCCAGCACGGTCCCTCAGTTGCTGGTAGTGTAGGATATGAAATCAAGAAGGGTTAAATATCCCTAAATTCTTTATGGGATTCTAGAGGAAGAATGTTCATGAAGGGGTATGGAACTTTATGGGACCATGTTGGATGGAGAAGGTTGTATGAAGAGTTTGTTTGTTACAAAGTTTTTTCATTTGTTTTGAAATAAGATAAATATGTTCACTTTGTATATGACATGAAAAGCAGATGATTCTTTGCGAATATTATTTCCAAATATCAAGAGTTAGGGTAACAAGTGATGCAATCCTTATGAAGGAATGGGGGAGTACAAGGTGATTCAAGTCATTTTCAATTTTTATTGGAATGAATGATACTAGTGGAACATAGGGAAGTTGTACTACTTACAGTTAAAAATATAACGATTATAAAGGTGTGCGATCAAAGATAATATATCATGATAGATCGGGTTCTTGATGAATTTTTTTGTTTCTTTAATATTACAAATGATAATGAGGTATCATTGGTGTTCTTTCCGAAACATATTTTAATGTGGCGCCATTTCCCAATGTTTGCCAATTTTTTGGGGCAGATAATTAGAGGATTGAGAATTGTGATTTGGAAAAGGATGATGTGCACATGTTTGAATACGGCATGGTACGTTGCTTGTAAGTGGAGTACCAAGATCTAAATATCAAAATATGGTAATGGAGAGGCTTGCGTGAAAGAATGGTTTTTGCGTGCAAGATTGACGGGAATTTGGGATGTTGCACGCATGGCTTGATTTGAGGTCAAAACATCAAAAAAATGTCAAAGTTATGAAGTGCACGGAAGATTCAAAAAGATAATAAAAGATGAATTTGGTGTGAAATATACTTACTCTCCCAATATAGTGTCAAATTTGGTTTTTCATGATGCGTCAACATCATGGGAAACATATTGGGATTTTTTCACACATGGGTCGATAAAGTCTATATATACTATGGGCCCCCTCACATTTAGAAAATCCCGACACATAGAGAAATCCCAAGAACTAAAGCATGAATGAATTTTATGTAATGGGGAGTGCTCGAATGAAATATATTTTTGCGCAATGTGAGGATTTCGTGCACGATTGATGTGGCACGCAAGAGGAGTTTCATGAAAAAAGATAAATCTTGTGTGTGTGGCATAAAATTTGCGTGCAAGACACCTAAAGGGTCTGTGAAATATTCGGACTTTTTTAACATATTCAGTTCTATGTAAGGGAGTTCTTGACAGCTTCTGGGTTGGAAAGTGAAGAGTTTTAATTCAGAGAATACACTTTTTGAATTGTAAAGAAGCACTGAAACATTGTATTTCCCTATTTGTGCTAAGAGGGTGCACATGCACTTGTCGATTTTCTTCCATGTTCTATACGATTTTAAGGGTTTATCCTACTCAATGTATTCCACATCAAGGATTGTTTTAGAGTGGATTTTGTGGTTCTGGATTATTTTTGTACCATAATAAGGATGTAACTATAATATTTGAGTAGTGAACCATGTAAATCTTGTGTTCTTATTGTTGTGTGCGTTCATTAGGGAAAGATCTCATTAACAGGAGGTGAAGGATGTTTAAAAAATAATGGAAACATAATAGAAAAAGATATCACTGATTCACCCCCTCCCCCTCTCAATGATACTTGGATCATGATTGGGTAACTTCAATACTGTACATTTTTTAGAAAACATATTGGATAAATGTTCTTTATGGGTTGTGACATCATTCATAAAATCCATTAATTGTATTAATAGATTGTGAAATATCATTTTTGATGATTCGAAATTGATATTTTGAATATGTGTTGTATAAATCACATGTCCAAAAATATAAAACGGTGAAAGTGGAATGGGTATGACATGATATGGTAGACTGTAAAACATCCAACGGTGCTGAATTTAACCGTGGTGTTACCTGGGATTATAGGGATTAGATTTCCACTCTTTTATATATGGTATGCATTAATATTGGGGGTCATAGTACATTATTCAATGTATTATAGGGATACATGCATAGTTAATTAATGGGGAAATCCACTCACATACTGGGGACATTGAATAGTGGTGATGCTTCAAAAAACATGTCCAGGGGCATGAATAAAGTAATATGGAATGGGTATGATATATACTACGGACTACTTAGAAAACCATAAAGTTTTGTGTTTAACCACATTGTTACTCGGGATCATAAGGATTGAATCTCCTTTACTACAAGTAAGAGACATCTATAGGTTGTGGTATAGATTCCCTTACAAATTATCAAATAATTCATAAATTAAAGGTCATGTAGAAGGTCCCACACTCCTTTCCCAAGGCCATGTATGATTGTTGAATATTCGATCATTTGTATGACTATGTTATATCCATATTTGGTTTTGGATCCCTGGTGATATTAAAATTTTTGTTGGGAAACATAGGCCTTATCCCATTTGGTTTTGAGTAATGCAGTGTGGTCCATAAAATGTTTTGAGAATGTAATATCTCACTCAATAAACAAGAAATCATTCAACACACTATGAAAAAACATAGATTATGTCTGAACGAATTGAATAGTCTAGTTATAATGATTTTAAATCATTGCCCAGGAATATCTGAGTTAAATGGAGGTGGAAACTGATGGTTATATGTCATCCATTAATAATGATACAAAAAAATATTACACACAGTATGGATAAATACTCTCATATTTAATGGTCAAAATCATCTCTAGGGCCAATCCTCTTAAAATAAATCTTGTTGGAATGGCATGAATTACTCAATAAAGAATAGGCATGTCCTTTTGACTAGTTAGTCCACATTTTCATTTTTCTAAATGGAAGAACTATGATAATGGTATCCATAAGTCTATGGTGTTAAAAGTTAAGGATACTGACTAATGTAATTTGTGGTGTCATCTCAAACATCATATAAATTTATATGTTTTATGAGAAATGTGCATTAAATTTTCACTCACCGCTTAGTGAACAAATTATTTTGTTTGGGATATGTGATAACACGCAGCCTTAACTTTTTCCTAGACAAGGGGCTCCAAAAAAATCTAAGATTTTACTAGGGCCACCGATTAGGCCCCAAGAGCATTATTACATTTCCATTTAATTTTTTTTCCTAAAATCATTAGATGATGTCTTTAGAGAGTAGAGACCTGACTTTTTTTAAGGATTCCCTTTATAGGGGTTCGTGTTGAACTGTTCTATGCCTCTTACACAAGCACTTTTAGGTTATTTTTATATTGATCCTCAATGGATAATTTTTTTTTTCATATAACTTTTACAAAAGTATATAATTTGTTTTCATCATCCATATGGAATGACATGAAGGGAATGTTACACAATAGCCAAATTAGAAGAATCATTGTCAAGAGTAAACCAACATTTTTTTAGAGGGAGATGAAAGATCATAATTCAAGGATCAAGGTTCTCTGGTCAAGAGTTATTATTTCTCAAAATCACATCGAAAATGATGGTGAATCACTCTATTGTAAAAAAAACACTATTATGATGATGATAAAGATCTCAAGAATTAGAAATACCTTCCTATAGGTCCATGATTCTTTCTAGTCGGTGGGTGAAAATCCACTATATCGATTCTCCTATAACACAATCATATAGAGAGAAAATTTCTCATTTAAAAGGGATAAAAACAATCACATACACCTAAGGAACTCAATACCTGGTGTGTGAGATATGAGTTTATGTGAATAAAAAATATTAAAGAACATAATATTCACATAGAATGAGGTTAGTTTCTTTTTGTCTTTTTACAAGGAATGGTATTGTGTGATGTTTTACACACTTCAACTACTTGCAGTACAGATTTATATGTCATGAAGTTTTAAAATAATGCGCCAAGGGTGTTTTCATTGATGTTGAATATCATGTGGTAAGGTCATATGAACCGATATAAAATTTTGACATATATACATTTAGAAAATTTTCACTAGTCAGTGGAATTTAGATTCTACGAGATATTATTATCCATGAACTGTCACAACCCGTTCCCTGGGGCACGTGTCCGGACTACCCCATGCCAACAATCTATAGTCCTGGGGATGGTGACTAGCACCAAAATGGTGTATCCCTATAATGGGAAGGCATTGCTTATAAACCTCTATGAACACACAATCAAAGAACACAACAAGAAGAAACCACAAATTAAGCAACTGTTGTAAAAATTGTGCTAAATGTAAAGGGGTTTGAATACAAGCCTAACTGGAAATTACAAGTAGAGCTGAAAGTAGAGAAATATCTCTTGTATTTTCAACCAAGATTCCTACATGAAGGGTATGTACATCTCTCGATGAGTAGTCCCTACATCACATCACACCAAATTGTCCACCTCTAAGAACCATTCCATCCTTTCTCTCGTAGACTCGATCAACATAGTATGTCGGTTTCCCAAGAAACCACAAGGTGCGGGAAAAGCCAATGCAGGGGTGAGTATAAATATACACAGTAGGGACCCCAAGACACCTGATAGTCTCCTAGAGTTCCACAAAAGTAAGACCTCAATCACAAAACGTGAAGCAATCAATATCTCTACATATGAATATACCCATATATATACATATGTTATCATGATACACTTTTCTCGTACATGAGGGAAGAAGGCCACAATGTTAACACCACGAAGTTAAACTGACCACAAAAGTAACACTATGATGGTAACACCATGAAGTTAAACGTACCACACAGGTAACACCACGAAGATAACACCACGAAGGTAAAAGTACCACACATGTATCACCATGAAGATATCACCACAAAGGTAAAAGTACCACACATGTATCCCAACAAACGTAAAAGTATCATATCAAAGAGTTAGTAGTGAATTATATAAGTACATATGATTATCTCTAAATCTAGATCATATTATTCTATCAAAAGTCACTGCTTCTTATTATATGGAGTCTGGCCCACATAGGTTCGATAGGTACTATTCCCAGTAATGATCCATGTAGTATCTGACCTTCCGGGAGTTGATAGGTACTAACCCCTGTAATTATCAACAAAAGATCTTACCCATGCAGGATCACCATGTGCTGACCTACAAAGGATCCCTGAGCACAGACCAACAAGGGATCTGACCCACACATGATCGGTATGTGCTGACCCACATAGGACCACTGAGCACTGACCCTCATAGGATTTAACCCACATAGGATCAGTGAATCCCATATAGGATCACTCAATACTAATATCCGTATGATCTGTCTCTATCCTCCACCTCACTTCCTTCCAGTGGATTCCCACACATAGCGTGCATGATTCTGGGAGAACCGCTCCTCATTACTTTAGTCAAATTTCAACCAGATCGATGTCCCATGAAGAAGTAACCCAATGATCTGTCACGTCATAGGGGTTCCAATGCAACAGGTAGGATGTCAATCAGACACCTGGTCTGTAAGTAATTGGATTTTTTGTCCTGAGGGCCGGGTTGGATTCAAGGTCAATCCAACCTTTCCATATTTCATCTTTCTCCAAAACTCTCATGGAGTATCTCAAAGGACCGCCTTGTCACTAGGGTCTTTACGACATATCTGTCGTGTTAATCAGAATCACAGTCTATTATATACACCCCCTTCCATGGAACCGGGATGAATACACCATGGTTTATCCCATCTCAGTTGGGCTCATAGTAATATCCCAAAGGGAACACTTTCAAAAATGGGTCCCAACGCCACTGACGGCGTGCCAATAAGACACCCGGTTTCTCAGTTACGAGCGTTAATTTATTCAAGGACCGGTGGGGTCTGGGCTCGGTCAGACTCGGTCAGACCGGCCCAATGCAATGAGGCATGGGGTATAAATAACCCCACATTAGTATGTTCTATTATGGGTCATCCTGGTTAAATAGTTCTAGCCCGTCAGGGCCAGCCGCAGTTCAGTTCTAGGGATCGGGTCGTGGTTGGCCTGACCCACTGGGTGGGGATAGGCCCACCCGCGTTGGCCCACTTGGCCCTGAGTTTGGCCATGTTCACTGGCAGATCCAGCCATTGGGTCGTGGGTTATTCCCAGTTAACTGGCGAGTCTGGCCTCCTGGTTCATGGGTCCGGCCTGGCCTGCTGGGTGGGTCTGGTCCGCTGGGTGGGTCCGACCAGCTTGGTCGGCCTGTATCCGAACCAGTCCCCTAGAAGGTGGACTGGTCTTCCCACTTGGCCCCATGGGTGCAGAGCCATTTCAGCCAGTCATTGGGGCACTCCCCACTGCATAAAGGTCAGCCTTTTTCGCTGACTTGGGGTACGCCGACCCAACGCGATGTGGGGTCGTGCCACTCTCCACCTATTGTAGCTTCAAGTTGCGGCCTCCTCCAGCAGCATGCGACTATGCACGGAAACGCCTCATCCTCACACAGCTGGATCAGGACGACCGCATTCTCCGCCTACTATGGCATCGGCCACGAACCTTTCCCTCTAGTGATGCGCGACAACGCTCCCCACCACCTCTGCAGTCAGACGGTTTCAGACGCTCTTTTATCTGCTGTAATGCAGTGTTTCGGCCTCCTCATGCATCGAATGATGGTACGCCACCTCTAGTGTGGTCGGTCAGTGCCACCGTGTCGGTTTTCTTTCATGGAGAGAGAGAGATATTAATTGTAAAAACAGTATCGTAGGGTCCATGAAATATTAGATTGCACTCTCCATCTGTGTTAGCATTAATAAATTATGGTGGTAATGTGGATTCAGTAATCCCATAAAATTATAACAAAATATAAGCTTATCTGAGGTTTTTTGGAGAACGCTCACGATTGAGGAAGTGCCAGCGTTTGTCGTCCCCAGAACCATTTTCCAACGATGCAGCTCAAATGTCGCCATTTTGTTCATGATTAGGTGTCACTTGTTACCTCTCGCTGCAACCGGCTCTGCCCTCCAAGTCTCTGGCGTTGTGGAACATTATCATAACCTCATCGCTTGGTGAAGCCATGCCAATACCTCTCCCAAATCCCAATATAAATAGTATATGGGGGAGGGTGAGTAACACCCGATGAATTAATTAAGGTTCATTTAGTTCAAACATTCCTAATTCCAATGCCAATTTTACAAAGTATTTGAGGAGTCAAGACATTTAATGGCTTGACACGTTGTTGGTCCCGCCTCCGCTGCATGTCCATTGGATGAAAATAAAGAATGAAATAAAAAAACAATGTTATTTTATTATTTTTTTCAAAAGTCCAAAATCTATCTTTTTCTCCGGACCTACTACAGTCGAAGTGAATCCTCCCTTGTGAGAATCCAAGCACAATAGATACAACGGTTCCCTCAGATATTTATTCTGATCATCGGATAAAAATCTAGAAAACATCGATTACACATTTACTGAACGTACCTTAAAAAGTTCAATAAATTATTAACTTACACCCTCAAATCGTATCGGTCAAAAATAGGCTCTAACTAAGGGAAACACTTCCCATCGAACTCAATGATACTCAGTGATTTTTAATCCGAGATACCATTTAGAAGATATGTATTTTAACAATAAAATAATTTTTACATAATTATTTTATTTACAGTAAAAAATAACTTCTTCTATTGGCTCGTACTAGCCTATGGTAGTTTTGCCTAATGAAATAATACCCTCATGAGCTCAGTAGTGTTCTTGGATTTTTAATCCGAGTCACAGTTCATGATTTATAAGAATTTGAAAAATAAAATAACTTTATTTAATTATTTTATTTATGGTTATTCCATTATTTGGTTTTCTCACCGGAAGCCTGGACCGACTAAACATAAGTGAAGCCTATGGTAATCATGCCATCTTGAGCATAGTGGTGCCCATAGATTTTTGATTCATGCCAACGTTTATGAGATATTACACATTTTTAGGAAAACTGATTACATGCACTAATAAAATATTATCAAAAATTCGACGGAACTTTCAAGGCACTCCTGGCCTCAGAATCACACCTCATCATATTTCGCGGTCTCAAAATAATTAAATATAATTAAAATTATACCAAAATTTCCCTACATTACACTATCCCCACCATAGGGAATTACGTCCCTGAAAGCCAAAACAAAGGAAAATAATACAAAAGAAGGTGTAGAGCATGAATATAAGCCTCACACTCACATGTGCTCTCCAATAGGTTCTCGTGCTACCACCAAACTCACGCTAAAGGGACATATCATCCTTGATTAAATCGGTCCTATCGATTCTCTATCTCCACTAGTAATTCTGTAAAATTCCCTGCATTATCAAAGTCATACTCGCCCTAGTTGATAACATGTAGGGGTTCATGCATGATTCTCCTCAGCTGTGAAACATGAAAAAAATTATCCACCTACTGCATCTATGGGGGAATAGATAGATGGTTCACCACCTCACCCACTCTTTTGAAAATCTTGAAAGGTTTGATGAACCTAAGAGAAGAATTATCACCACAGAAAAGCACGAATCATGTCCACAAGTGTCTGTATAGTTCACTCCATCTAACCATCTATTTGATGGAGAAAGGCGATGATCAAGCGTAGCTGAGTCCTGAATTCCTCCAATAATCACTTCCACAAATGAGGTTTATAATGTGCATCGCGATATGATATGATTGAAGATGAAACCCCATGAAGCCATATAATCTCCTTTACATAGAAACGTCCCATGGTCTCTACTGATCGCTGCTTTCCGGCTCCTAGGATCTCTATATCTAATCAGCATAAAACTTATTCCACTGTTTTCTCCATCCCTGGCCACCAGTACTAACGCCGGAAGTCATGTTACCCCTTCAGAACTATAGGATGTACCGCTAAAGGGGATGAATGGATCTCCATTAACACCTCTTCCTGAAGCATCACCTGTACCACTGTTCATCCTATGAAAATAATGATGTGCTCCCCACCTTCATAATTTCATCCAAGAGGTCGTCTTGAGGATATCTGGGCACATCGAGCATCATAGTCAACATCCCCCAGCTATGCATCCCAATATCACTATAGAAGTGGATGAGTAACTATCATATACTGGAGGTATGTTTCTCTATATTTATCCACAAAGGATATATGCAGCATGACTCACAGCTCTTTCACCTTACTCAGAAACAATATAATTGACAACAAACATAGTATGTTTGGTAACACTTTCCTTATCCCAAGAGTATAGACTATATCAAGGATATAGTACTGGATGAAGTCTAGGCATCATTAAAGTCTTAGGTTCAGGTCATTATGCCAGAAGATACACCTAAGACTCTTTTGATCCGAGTAAATAGTAAACCAGCCACCCATCAAGTACTGTGGACACATCTTCAGCGCAAAGACCAATGCCCCAAACTCCAGGTCATGGGTAGCATATTTCTGCTCGTGCAGTCCGAACTGCCATGAGAAAAAGGTGATCAGTGCCCACTACTACATCAGGAAACAACCTAGTCTTCTTCCAAATGCTTCTCAGTAGACTAGATACCCAATTCCATATTCTTGTAGCCTCAAGATGGGGTCACTCCTCAGTCTCTATCTTACGTCTTAAAAGCTCTTCTAATACCACTCCATTCACAGGAATGGCTCCCCCTTCTTCATCAATGCAGACAAGGGAACTACTACAATGGAGAATTTTGGTACAAATATCTGGTAGTACCCATCTAATGAAGAGGTCCCTCTCCAATCATGGAGGTAAACCTGGAAACGTCTTCAGAAAATATGTCTCCACACTCTTCCACTATAGTTGGGATCTGAAAAGTTAACAATCCTGCAGTCATGAGGTTAAGGTTGGCCAACTCAATAATGATCGGCTGCACCCTCCAGTGCATGAGTTTATCCTATGCTGATTGGGTTTCCTTTTTAGAAGACAAAAGAAAAACCCATTCCAACATTGATTATATACTACATCCTTTTTTCCTAAAACAACCAATCTAAGTATGAACTGTGGATATCTTTTCCATCCCCAAACTAATGTCATAAGCCCTTGATGCTGCCACCCAGATTTTCCAACTGAAACTATCATGTCAAGGGTCAGATCACACCATCCTCATAAGTGTGATTATCGAGTCTCCTCCCAAAGCTATCTCCAGACGTAAGGGTCATGTAACGGTTTAACCGGATAATCCAGGTCATGAACATGATTCATAGTAAAAATAAATTATTAGTACCTCTTTATGTTAATGAAAAAGCTATTAGTAGACAAAAAATGTTCCTCTAATCATTCCTGCATCCTTTAGGTCATAGATTTAAATATTATGTAGCTACTACCTTCTCTTGTCCTCTTGCTCCCTGAGCCTAGTGTAGACCATATTGGGGTGGTGTTTGTAACATGTTGAATTGTATAAAATCTCATGATTCACTCCAAGATCCACTTCCTCATTTGTTTCCATGTATATTAATTTTTCCCTATCACTCACTCATCCCAAATCATTTTACACGCCCATGTCTCTGATACTCGAATCAGTTTCCTGTTATCCCACAACTAAAATTCACTGGCTCTATCTGCTCATCCAAAGAACATTCCACCACAAATGTTCTCTCTAGAACCCTATCATATATATAAATAAATAGAGTAATATTGATGGCTTGGATGTCCCTAAACACACCTCACTCAGAGGTTCGAGCCCTGAACCACTGATCCTACAATATTCGTAGAGTACTTGTGATGGTCGGTACAACTCGATGAATACTCAGCTACAGACATTTAGTCTTGCTGAAGCTGTAGAAGCTATCGGGAACACTCAACCCTTAGATTTTTAAGGATATATACCAACTTCTCTAATGAAGGTTCTCAATCTTGTCTATAGAAAAGTCTCATATTTGCAAGATTAGGGAAATCTAATCCTTGGCATCAACCTGCTGAAAAATGTAGATGTCTCTCTACCATGAATTCCATCAGATCGAAGGGTTCCTTGGATAGATGGAAACTGAGCCTCCTCCTCAAAATAGTACATAGTCACCTGTGAGTTGGACTCACCTCAGAACCTAAGGGGTATTTGATGCTGAATCACATGTATGGAATAAATCCAACATTTTTCCTCCACCAGTACCTCCATTGGTAAATACTAAAAAATAGGTAGTGATATAGTTGGCACACTACCCAAATGTACCATCTCGTGAAATAGTACATGTTTGAATCTTCTTCACACTAAAGACTACCCTCATGGTCACGCATTGGAAAATACTAGCAGCTATGATCACCATCTTCTCTACTAGCATCTTAACTAGGTGGAAAACTCTAGCCACATCCTACAACTAGTCCTTAGCTTCATGTAAATCTATCTCACATTGAAACCTCATAGCCACTATAGCTAGAACATGTCCAACGCGCTCAGATAGTGTGCACCATCCAGCAAAATAGTTGATGGTAACTATTTCCCAATGGGCGGTGGTGCTGCTGAAACACCACATGAAGGTGCCAAAACATTAATAGGGCCCTGCACCAGTGCCTTGTCACTCAGTGGGCCATCATCATGTACGCTCTTGGAAATACTAGTTGGTTGTATTAGCGGTGACATTCTGATAAGGAACTTGTGTTCCATGGTCATTATGTTTTACCTAGTGTTCTGAATCCGAAGAAACTAAGGAAAAACATTTCCAAAACACGAGAAATCAGTGTTTTTGTGCACCGGGTCAGAAAAAAGTATTCAAGGACCCATTGTATTGATAAATCGGTCACTGCACCAACACTTGACACCCGAAATGAAAAACACACTCAAAACACTTAATAATATTTCTCCATTGAAAAGATTAGAGTCCATTTCTTCAGTATAACTGACTCCTTTGATACCACTTTGTCATGACCCATATCTCAGTTCCTGTGTTGTGATGACCACAAGCCTACCTTCCATAGGGCAAGGGCTGGCGACTAGCACTAGAAAGGTGTATCCCTATAAAGGGAAGTCATTTCCTTTAAACTAGTAAAAACACACAATCCATTAACATTGCAAGAATCAACCATGAAGTAATCTGCTATAGTAAAAATTTTGTTGAATGTAATGGAGTGGGAATAAAATCCCTACTGGAAAGTTCAAGAACAAATGTAAAGTGAAAAAAAACTCATTGATCGTTAACTGAGGAAATTACCTAAAGGGTATGTATAAACCATGATTAGTAGTCCCAATTTAACATCCCACCAAATGGTCCACCTTTGAGCATCGTCCAGTCCGAGATCCCTCAACATTGATCAATGTTGTTTGTCATATGCATAAGACACAATAAGGTGCAGGTGAAGCCCATGTAGGGGTGAGTATAACAATACTCAGTAGGGACCCTGAGACCCCCATAGGTCTACCAAAGTTCCACAAAGGAAAGACCACAAATCAAGACCACAATCACAATGCACATAGAATTAAAAAACTCTACTTAGGTAAATTACCATATATATACTTATGATATCAAGATATACTCATCTCATACATGAGGGAAGAATACAAAAAAGGTAACACCACATAGGTAAACTTCCACAAAGGTTACATGTAACGCCCCGACCCCAGTTACCCAGAGTCGGTGCATTATTACATAACATTGGCATGATCACAAGAAAGATCAAATCTCGAAAGACCGATTGGTTTAGTAGCCTTGGAAACACTAGATATATTCATAAGTTTTACATTACATCATAAAATAAAAAACTACTACAACAACATAATGTTTCCACAGTCCACAATATAATCCCCTCATAATATCCCTACAGGTCATTCATAACTTACATCTTCACATCCTGGGAAAAATAAAACATAGAAAAGGGGTGAGCTCAAATGCCCAGTAAGGATAACAATATAGCGGAACATTCAAAAATAAGCATTTAAGGAAATGAATTACTAAAACAAAAGCCTTTTAAACTTGAACTTCAACATAGTATGGAAAAAGTAAAGTGAAATAATGCCATTTACTTATTCACATGGATATTCTACTAATCGAATAATCACATGCAAAAATCAATAACCACTTTCATAATGTTGGAATGCATAATGCCAGACTATCATAACCAGATAGCCAAGGCCTCGTGCCAAGACTACAAATAAGATTTTTCCAAGGCCTTGTGCCAAGACACTAGTTTGTCTCATGAGACCTACCGATGCATCGAGGAGCTATAGCGGGCTCCACCCATCACATATTAAGTCCAATGCATTCCCATATGAAAATGTTTAAACATAACATAAACATTCGTATTAAAACTAGCATACGAAATGTCAATACTTCACCATAAACCATGAATGGTATATAAAAAAATAGCACATCCATAGTCAAACATATCACAAAACCTTCAATACAATATAAATGTTTTGTATCATAATATATCATCCTCAAATAATCATAAAATCCATTAATGGATGTTGACATAGATGAAATCAAAACTCTTTTTAAAAAAATATCTCTTTCTATTTTGAAATAATTTAAGAGACATATATTTATAAAATAAAACATTTTATTTGAAAATATTCTTATAAGCTTGTAAGGGAAGCTTTGACGATTTTATAATGGCGGAAAATAACCGCACCCGCCGTATAAGTTAAAAAAACATTCTTATCTTAATTCTGTTGAAAAGGTTAAAAAGCACCTTGTTTGGAAAACGACGGAAAGATTCCTCTTATAAAAAGTCAAAAAAGGGTATAAATGACTTTAACCCATATTCTTGTAAAAAAAATTTGAAATACATTTTGAAGAAACATGGATGTGGATGATAACGAGATCCCAGTAGATTATTACGTATAAACAACCTTGGATAATGAAGAGATTGTGAAATAACCCTTACCTTGTACTTTTCCTTTGTTGGGGTAGGTTAACCTCCTGTATAATGGTGAAATAATTGTTATTAAATTATACAAGAATCATATACATTAATATGATATCATATATGATCTTTTAACATTGCTTTATTAATAATATCTTAGTATTATCGTCGTTTCGGGTGACAATCGATTCGTTATTCTTAAATGTTTAGTTATGTAAGACATGTTTGTAATGGATAGATTATATCTTATTGATAATCATTATTTTTAACCCTAAAATTAGAATAAGACTTGAATGGATACGATGGAGAATGAATCTCATCGCGTTCGTGGAGACGGTAGTCCGTACGTACGCACGAACGCTACTTCCATTTAATTTTTATTTTAAAAGAATCGAATCCAAATGATACATAGGTATATTACTATTCCAGTATAATATAATATTTTATATATGTTACTTAAGTTCATTAACACCATCCTTTATACGTTCCATGTGTGGTATGAACGAGTCATATCATTTTAAGGGGGCGGTAGTCCGCACTTCCTCAAATGAAATTATCGTATGTATATACAACATGAAACGAATAATGGTATGAAATAAAATGGAATTACAGAAGATTATATATAAAATATATATAATTAATATCATATTTAATTACAGTACCATCATAATGGCCACCATGAGAGGCGGTAAGATGTATTTGAACAATCATCGTTTCGTGAGGCGTTAGTTTTCCATCCACAGAAACATTATGTTCATCATCCATTAGATGGAGTTGTGTGTATTTGTAGTTTCAATTCTTCTTATAAAAACATCCTAGTATATTGTGGATACTGGTATTGTTACAAAAGAAAGGAAATAAAAAGAGTTTGGGGGTTGGAGAAGCAAAATAAATGAAAATAATTTAAGAGAAATCGTTACCTTTAATTTAGGTAACTCACTTTGGCTAGAACCAAAGGACTTCTTGAAATGCTTTCTGCCTAAGGGGAAGATTCAAGGAGGAGGAGAGGGATGTGGGGAGCTTATTTGGGAAGGGTTTGGACGAGCCAAGTGGCTTGAGAGGTGTGAGAAATGAGTATAAGTGGTCTCCTTTTATAAGGGAGAGGAGGGGCTCTTTAGGAAAGAGTGAAAGTATTACTTTATAATATATTTATATTCGGTTTATAATGGTCCAAAAATCATTTAGGTAGAATATAAGATGACTAATATTCTAAATAACATCAACCAATAAGAATTGGACAGGTTTTAGAAAATATTTTAATCATTATAATCTTATTTATTTAAATGATTTATTAATGAGGTAAACATTGCATCATTATTGTTTCATTAATAATTTAAATTATTTGATGTCTAAAAATTATAAATAAACTATAATTATGTAGTAAATCCTTTTATCTTTCTAATGAATATTTATAATCGAAAATCCAACATGTATAACCCTATGTAAAAATTGTCTTTCTAAAAGATGTAAGCTTATGCCATTTTTATTTTTATTTTAACTTTATTAATATAATGTGTCCCTACCACATACAAGTGGCTCCAAGGGGTCCCCAAATCGACCCAAGGATTCCCATGGTCGGGTATGTGTCCACCAATAAGGTTAGGACACGTTTTATGGTAATTTTGTATTATTATAATATTATTTTTAACCCTTATTTACCGGATTTACACTTAACCATGGTAAATAAAATATTTACCGCATTAATTATTCAAAATGTCTAAAAATAAAAGATACCTATTTACACAATTTGGACATCCTGATTCCAAATATGGAATCCATTTTTCTAAATTCAAAACACTGAAGTAGCAGAAATTAATTTAAAATTAATTCCCGCTGTCAAAACAAAAAGCGTGTTTTTAAGAGATAATAACTATCAAAAGATTGATACTTGTTTATGTTCGGTTTAATTGTAAAATTATGTCCAATGACCAACATTATATTAAGTGGTAAAAATATATTATAAATATACTTTAAAACCACTCAAATTCACAATTTATCACTATTAATTATTTTGATTAAAAAAGTTGTTTTTAATTAAAATTTAGTAATTTTCACTATTCATCAAAATATGAAAGTTATCCGAAAAGTACCAAAATTTCACCTTAGGCTAAATTCGATATTCCGAATCCAAAAATGAATTCCATTTTAAAATATAAAATATATATAATTTCAAAAGGTAGGTATTACTATTCATAATGGCTAGTTTGATTGGTTACGGTATGTTAGAACTCGGTGTTGCGTACAACACACGCTAGCGTACCGTGGAAGCTTGGGATGTTTCATTTTAAATTTTTGATGTCGCCATTTAGTCAAAAAGTTTAAAATATAGTATCTAAAAAGGGTTCACTATTAAAATTTGGTAAAATTGAAATACTAAAAATGAATTTGTTCTTACATTATGTCTAAGAAACTCAAAATATGGATTCTAAAATTATAAGGATTATATAAAGTTTAAAATTTAGTTAACACTATTCATATCCTCTTTTGAACAGCTTGTTTGGTAAGTCATGGTGCGATTGAACTTGGTGTTGCGTGTAGTGAAAGTTATTGAATTATTTTGAAGAAATAACACACTATAAAATCTTGGGGTGTTACATTCTCCCCTCCTTCAATAAATTGCGTCCTCGCAATTTGAAATTGTTCTTCGAAAATAAAAGGTTGAAAATAGAAAATATCTTTGTGGGAAAACCCACAACCGAAATTGGGTTACTAAAATTTAGTCTTAATATGAGGAAAAGAGAAATGAAAGGATCACCACCAAATTATGATCTCTATTAGGAGAACATTGGTGGCAATTATAGACATATAATTGGAGGAAAAACGTAAGTATTTATAGGTAGTGATTGAGGTCATCAATCACAAAAAAGTATAAAATTGAGGTCCTTAAAATCATCAATCTATGATGATTTGAAATACCATCGGTTCAACATAACATAGGGTATTGGGATAACACATTTTTGACGTTTCAAAATATCTTAGTTGAAATCCCACATCGAAAAATTAATTAATGAGGCCTCTATTTTAAATAAAGAGTGGAAAGTATGAAGATTACCGAAAATAACACATACTAGGGTTCCATGTAGGAAAATATGGATATGGAAGAAAAATCTAACCATCAATTATCTGATGTAGAGTGGTAGAGAACATGGCTATGAAAAGGCCAATAATCCCAAAGCCATAAATTAGTGATGATTTAAGGTACCATCTAGGACAACATTTTTGTTCTAAGTTCCTTTTCTTAATGATGAGGAATTTATTTATGAGATTGGCTAAGATCATAAGGAGATATACTTACTTTATAATTAGAGTTTTATCCATTAATAAATTTCTACCAAAAACTCATCATTCACTCGTAAAAAAATTTTCTATTTATACTATTCATATAGGGTTCCAAAATAAAAGAATTTGTAATTCATCTACCAGATCTTTTAAAAAACTACTTTATTTAATCCAGGACATCTCGTGGGATAGTGGTAGGTGATACACCCTTGTCGCCCTTCGGTTGCGGGTTCAAGTCTTGCGGCCTTGCCGGACGCGACGGGTTGCCGCCCGACCTCTGGGTTGTCCTTTTATGGTAATCCAAAATAATCCAAACTAGAACTATCCAAAATACTTCTGTCCAAACTCGCAGTCCAACATTTATAAGGAAGGTAAACATAATATAGATCCTTTTTACCCCGTAATAGCATATGAATAACTTCATCTTGTATTCTTTTAATACACTGAAACATCTTGAATTACCATATTCCTTATTGATTACATTCATGCTCCCCTATTCCATATAGAATGTCGGATATACTTCATCAATCCAAAAATGTTTTAAACCCCGAAAAAATGATGGAATATACAAATCATTAATCAGTTTCAAGGTAGTCAAGAATATCCAATATAATTTATCCAAATCAATCATGTATTATTCTAAAATCACTAACTCGGTATCAGAACCATATTATGGTTTATCTTTCTCTCAACCATATATTTTCCAAAAATTTATCCTTCTATTCAGTCACTTTTCTTTGTTCCACACAATCTCAAGTCCTTAATGAAATAGTACTGCAGTACAATTCTTATATACTCCATAATTTTTATAACAAGTACATTGTTGATACAACACTCAATTGACATAATCAACATAAGAACTCTAATCATTCCTCTTCATCTGTGGTAGTATCATAACATGATTATTATCCAATAGCATCATTTGCGGCATAGTCTGATGACTGGGACATAGGTTCGCGTAGTGTCCAAACTCCTTGCAAATGAAGCATTGTACATTTGAAACCATTTTCTTACCCTTGCAGTCACGTACTTTGTGCCCTTTTCCTCCACACTTATAACAAACTCCCATTCCTTTCAGGCATGTTCCAGGGTGTTTCTTTCCACAGTTACCACATATGGGAAATTTCTTCTTTTCCCTCTTCCCTTTATCCATATTTCTCTCTTCTATCCTTTTCTTCTCTTGCTTCCCTTCAAAGCCATAGGACTCAGTAAACTCTTTACTTATCTTATCCACACATGATATTATTTCTTCATATGATGATAATACATGGGAGACTATTTCTCTTATAAATTCTAGCTTAAGACCATGAAAGATATGATCCTTCCTTCTCCTTGGATCATGTGCATTTTTGGAGTTATCATTCCTTCTACTGGGCGCCATTTCTAAACAATGGCATACACTAGATCAGTTTATGAATCAAAATACATGATCCCATACTTATAAAACACTTAACATAAATTTAACTATTTATGGATATAATCCATAATAATAAAAATGTTTTCTTTGAGGAATTATATACTCATAAACCCTTCATAATGATTTGTAAAGAAAATGAGAGTTATCCTAAGCATATCCCCTGGGAGTGTCGTAACCAAGAGTGCAGCAAGGCCCGTTGTCGTGCACCAGTTCCCGTTCGAGTCTAGCTCAAAGCGGTGTTTTCGGGTTTTACCCCTAGGTACATCTATGCCAGAGCCACCTCTACCTGCTCATATCCAAACAGGGATGTATTGCTCGGAAAACTCACAAAATCTCTACAATACCAAAATTCTAGGAAGTTCTTCTACACTAATCCTCAAAGTTCATCTTAGGTCTACGTGCTCTAATCAGAGTTTATCTAAATCTAGCTTCCAAGGTTTGTACTAAACTTCCTCTGATACCAACTGTAACGTCCCGACCCCAGTTACCCAGAGTCGGTTCATTATTACATAACATTGGCATGATCACAAGAAAGATCAAATCTCGAAAGACCGATTGGTTTAGTAGCCTTGGAAACACTAGATATATTCATAAGTTTTACATTACATCATAAAATGAAAAACTACCACAACAACATAATGTTTCCACAGTCCACACTATAATCCCCTGATAATATCCCTGCAGGTCATTCATAACTTACATCTTCACATCCTGGGAAAAATAAAACATAGAAAAGGGGTGAGCTCAAATGCCCAGTAAGGATAACAATATAGCGGAACATTCAAAAATAAGCATTTAAGGCAATGAATTACTAAAACAAAAGCCTTTTAAACTTGAACTTCAACATAGTATGGAAAAAGTAAAGTGAAATAATTCCATTTACTTATTCACATGGGTATTCTACTAATCGAATAATCACATGCAAAAATCAATAACCACTTTCATAATGTTGGAATGCATAATGCCAGACTATCATAACCACATAGCCAAGGCCTCGTGCCAAGACTACAAATAAGATTTTGCCAAGGCCTTGTGCCAAGACACTAGTTTGTCTCATGAGACCTACCGATGCATCAAGGAGCTATAGCGGGCTCCACCCGTCACATATTATGTCCAATGCATTCCCATATTAAAAGGTTTAAACATAACATAAACATTCGTATTAAAACTAGCATACGAAATGTCAATACATTCACCATAAACCATGAATGGTATATAAAAAATAGCACATCCATAGTCAAACATATCACAAAACCTTCAATACAATATAAAAGTTTTGTATCATAATATATCATCCTCAAATAAGCGTAAAATCCATTAAAGGATGTTGACATAGATGAAATCAAAACTCTTTTTAAAGAAATATCTCTTTCTATTTTGAAATCATTTAAGAGACATATATTTATAAAATAAAACATTTTCTTTGAAAATATTCTTATAAGCTTGTAAGGGAAGCTTTGACGATTTTATAATGGCGGAAAATAACCGCACCCGCCGTAAAAGTTAAAAAAACATTTTTATCTTAATTCTGTCGAAAAGGTTAAAAAGCACCTTGTTTGGAAAACGACGGAAATATTCCTCTTATAAAAAGTCAAAAAAGGGTATAAATGACTTTAACCCATATTCTTGTAAAAATGTTTTGAAATACATTTTGAAGAAACATAGATGTGGATGATAACGAGATCCCAGTAGATTATTACGTATAAATAACCTCGGATAATGAAGAGATTGTGAAATAACCCTTACCTTGTACTTTTCCTTTGTTGGGGTAGGTTAACCTCCTGTATAATGGTCAAATAATTGTTATTAAATTATACAAGAATCATATACATTAATATAATTTCATATATGATCTTTTAACATTGCTTTATTAATAATATCTTAGTATTATCGTCGTTTCGGGTGATAATCGATTCGTTCTTCTTAAATGTTTGGTTACATAAGACATGTTTGTAATGGATAGATTATATCTTATTCATAATCATTATTTTTAACCCTAAAATGAGAATAAGACTTGAATGGATATGATGGAAAATGAATCTCATCGCGTTCGTGGAGACGGTAGTCCGTACGTACGCACGAACGCTACTTCCATTTAATTTTTATTTTAAAAGAATCGAATCCAAATGATACATAGGTATATTACTATTCCAGTATAATATAATATTTTATATATGTTACTTAAGTTCATTAACACCATCCTTTATACGTTCCATGTGTGGTATGAACGAGTCATATCATTTTAAGGGGGCGGTAGTCCGCACTTCCTCAAATGAAATTATCGTATGTATATACAACATGAAACGAATAATGGTATAAAATAAAATGGAATTACAGAAGCTTATATATAAAATATATATCATTAATATAATATTTAAATACAGTTCCATCATAATGGCCACCATGAGAGGCGGTAAGATGTATTTGAACAATCATCGTTTCGTGAGACGTTAGTTTTCCATCCACAGAAACATTATGTTCATCATCCATTAGATGGAGTTGTGTGTATGTGTAGTTTGATTCATTCTTATAACAACATCCTAGTATATTGTGGATACTGGTGTTGTTACAAAAGAAAGGAAATAAAAAGATTTTGGGGGTTGGAGAAGCAAAATAAATGAAAATAATTTAAGAGAAAGCGTTACCTTTAATTTAGGTAACTCACTTTGGTTGGAACCAAAGGACTTCTTGAAATGCTTTCTGCCTAAGGGGAAGCTTCAAGGAGGAGGAGAGGGATGTGGGGAGATTATTTGGGCAGGGTTTGGACGAGCCAAGTGTCTTGAGAGGTGTGAGGAATGAGTAGAAGTGGTCTCCTTTTATAAGGGAGAGGAGGGGCTCTTTAGGAAAGAGTGAAAGTATTACTTTATAATATAATTATATTCGGTTTATAATGGTCCAAAAATCATTGAGGTCGAAGATAATATGACTCATATTCTAAATAACATCAACCAATAAGAATTTGACAGGTTTTAGATAATATTTTAATCATTATAATCTTATTTATTTAAATGATTTATTAATGAGGTAAACATTGCATCATTATTGTGTCATTAATAATTTAAATTATTTGATGTCTAAAAATTATAAATAAAATATCATTATGTAGGAAATATTTTTAGCTTTCTAATGAATATTTATAATAGAAAATCCAACATGTATAACCCTATGTAAAAATTGTATTTCTAAAAGATGTAAGCTTATGCCATTTTTATTTTTATTTTAACTTTATTAATATAATGTGTCCCTACCACATAAAAGTGGCTCCAAGGGGTCCCCAAATCGACCCAAGGATGCCCATGGTCGGGTATGTGTCCACCCAAAAGGTTAGGACACGTTTTATGGTAATTTTTTATTATTATAATATTATTTTTTAACCCTTATTTACCGGATTTACCCTTAACCATGGTAAATAAAATATTTACCGCAGTAATTATTCAAAATGTCTAAAAATAAAAGATACCTATTTACACAGTTTGGACATCCTGATTCCAAATATGGAATCCATTTTTCTAAATTCAAAACACAGAAGTGGCAGAAATTAATTTAAAATTAATTCCCGCTTTCAAAACAAAAAGCGTGTTTTTAAGAGATAATAACTATCAAAAGATTGACACTTGTTTATGTTCGGTTTAATTGTAAAATTATGTCCAATGACCAACATTATATTAAGTGGTAAAAATATATTATAAATATAATTTAAAACCACTCAAATTCACAATTTTTCACTATTAATTATTTTGATTAGAAAAGTTGTTTTTAATTAAAATTTAGTAATTTTCACTATTCATCAAAATATGAAAGTTATCCGAAAAGTACCAAAATTTCACCTTAGGCTAAATTCGATATTCCGAATCCAAAAATGAAGTCCATTTTAAAATATAAAATATATATAATTTCAAAAGGTAGGTATTACTATTCATAATGGCTAGTTTGATTGGTTACGGTATGTTAGAACTCGGTGTTGCGTACAACACACGCTAGCGTACCGTGGAAGCTTGGGATGTTTCATTTTAAATTTTTGATGTCCCCATTTTGTCAAAAAGTTTAAAATATAGTATCTAAAAAGGGTTCACTATTAAAATTTGGTAAAAGTGAAATACTGAAGATTAATTTGTTCTTACATTATGTCTAAGAAACTCATAATATGGATTCTAAAATTATAAGGATTATATAAAGTTTAAAATTTAGTTAACACTATTCACAACCTCTTTTGAACATCTTGTTTGGTAAGTCATGGTGCGATTGAACTTGGTGTTGCGTGTAGTGAAAGTTATTGAATTATTTTGAAGAAATAACACACTATAAACTCTCGGGGTGTTACATTACACCACAATGGTAATAGTAAAAAATAGGTAAAACCAAGAGGATAACACAACAGAGGTAAAAGTACCACACATGTATCATAATGAAGATATCACCACAAAGGTAAAAGTACCACACATGTATCACCACAAAAGTAAAAGTATCAGCTCACAAAGGTATTAGTGAAGTATAGAAGTACAGATGATTAGTTGTGAAGCAAGATCATTTATTCTGTCCAGAGGAACTGCTGCTGATTATATAGAGTTTGACCCACATAAGACCGATAGGTACTAACACACACAATGATCCACATAGGATCCAACCAGCATGGAGTCGATAGGTATTAACCCCTATAATGACCCACACTAGATCTAACCAACATAGGATCAGTATGGGCTGACCCACAGAGGATCGCTAAGCTCTGACCCACATAAGATCTGACCCAAAAATGATCTATATGCACTGACCCATGCAGGATCACTAAGTGCTAACCCACACAAGATATGACCCACATAGGATCGGTGCTGACCCACACAAGATCGCTATATACTAGACTTTTTATGATCTTTCTCCTACCTCCTCCTCACAACCAGCCACTGGATTCCCCCTCATAGCATATTGATTCAGGGAGAAATTTTCCTCATGCCTTCAGTCATACTTCACCTCTAAAAAAGTTACATGAAGAGCTAACCCAATGATCTTCCACTTCATAAGGGTTCCAATGCAATGGACGCTGTGCCAATCGGATGCCCAGTCTGTATGTTATTGACATTTTATTTCTATGAATTTAGATGGATTCAGAGTCGATCCAACCTGAACGTAGTCCAAAATTCTCAAAAACTATTTTTTTAGTATCATAAAAAGACCGCCTTGTCACTAGGGTCCATACACAATAGACAACTCATCATTCGGACACCTGGATTATCATTTACGTGCATTTTTTTATTCAGGGACTAGTCGAGTTTGAGCCCAGTGTGACTCGGTCAGACCGACCCGATGCAACAGTTCTTGGGGTCTACCTAACCCTCCTTAGGTACGACATATTAAGGGTACACCCGATTCACTCATTTCGTCCCATCGAGGTCGGCCTGGATCATTTCGCAGACCCGGGTCATGTTTGGCCCAGCCCGCCGAGTGTGGCACGGCCACCCGCTTTGGCCCACTAGGAATTAGATTTGGCCCGATTTGCTGCTGTGTCTATCCCGTAGGGCCTCTTGTCCATCCCGGCCTGCTGGGCGGGTCCTATTCATTGGGTGAGTCTGGTCCGCTAGGCGGGTCCATCCCAGTCCCCTAGAAGGCTGAACAGTCTTCCCAGGGGTCCCCGAGGGTGCGAGGTCGTTTTGGCCAGTCCGTAGGGCACCACCACACCGCGTAACAGTCATCCGGTTTGGCTGACCAGGGGTCCGCCAACCAAGAACGGTGCGGGGCCGCTCCACTCCCCACCTAAAGCTGCATCAAGCAGCGGCCTCCTCTAGCGGCGCGGGACGACACGCCGCTCAGCCTCCGCCTCCCACGTCCGGCTCGAGCCAACCACCTTCTTCACATTCTGCTGCATCGGTTATCGCCCTTGCCCACCAGAAGTGCACGACGGCGCACCGCACCACCTCCACAGCTTGCCTATGATGGTCGCTCTGCTAACATCCGCAACATAGTGCCATGAACTCATCCTGAGGTGTGCAATGGCGTGCTGCCTCCAGTTTGGTTGGCTAATGTCGCCGCTTCACCAATCATTCATGGAGAGAGCGAGAGAGAGAGATATTGAGTCAATAAGGTTTTCTCTATGACTTTTCTATTACTTCTTGTTTTGAAAATCAAAGACACCTTATTTATAAGAAAATATGTTTTTACCCCTATTTTACATCTATGAAGAAAATTTCCATAGGGAAATTTACATCCTTCTTTTTTTCATTGTTCATATCATTTTTTTTCTTATGTATAAAAATAGGATTCATATCTATATTCTCGGAACCGTGTAATACATAGATAAGAAAAAATTCTGTTTCAGGATCCGAATTCTCATTCTAAATTCTGTAATGAATACTCATTACAAATTCTAATACAGGATACTCATTACGAATTACGTGACGAATTCTCATTACGAATTCTGATGACGAATTATTGTTACAAATTCTGATGAAGAATTATCATTACGAATCTTGATGATGAATTCTCATTACGAATTCTATGATGAATTCTCATTACGAATTCTGGGATGAATTCTCATTACGAATTCTGTGAGGAATTCTCATTTCGAATTCTATGATGAATTCTTATTATGAATTCTGTGATGAATTCTCATTACAAATTTTGTGAAGAATTCTCTTTACCAAATCTTGATGAAGAATTCTCATTACAAATTCTGTTGAATAATTATCATTACGAATTCTGATGAAGACTTATCATTACGAATTATGGGATGAATTTTCATTAAGAATTCTTTGATGAATTCTCATTATAAATTCTGTGAATAATTCTCATTATGAATTCTGTGATGAATTCTCATTACGAATTCTATGATGAATTTGCATTACGAATTCTCAGATTAATTCTCATTTCGATTTCTGTGATGAAATCTCATTTGGAATTATGTGACGAATTCTCATTACGAATTCTGTGATGAATTCTCATTATGAATTCTCTAATGAATTCTCATTACGAATTCCAATGAAGAATTCTCATTACGAATTCTGGTTGTAAATTCTGATTACGAATTTGGGATATGAACCTTTATGAAATCCGACTCTGAATTCTTAGGATAAACAGAATCTGAATATCATTAATATATAGACTCCGAATATAATTTTTGGTTAGACTCTGAACATTTTACTTACACTCCATTTTGTTATGTTTGTTATAAAATGATGTCGTGCTTTCAGTTACACATGTTTTGTTATAAAAAGATGTCGTCCATTATGTTTTTAACTAACCGTTGGTTGAGTGACAAGTGTACTGGTCCCTCCAAAATTTAAGGAAAATATGACCATTGGAGGAGGGAGCCGACCGTTTCTACCAAGCCTATAAATAGGAGTTCATTTGAAAGAGATCAATATAAGATATGTAGTTGATCAAACTAGAGACCACACGCTGTTAAGGTGATTTCTAGAGAGAGAATATTTTCATGCCTTGTGCGTACTGAACTATTCGTTCAGATTGCTTCGTGTGAATCCAAATGTTAGTGATTACATTTGGGGGATTCCGGTGATAGAAATACATAGGTGCCGACTACCTTGAAGTTTGAGGGCTTCCTTGCTGAGAAAGACAGAGGTTCCAACTACCGTGAAGTTGAGGGCTTGCGGTGATAGCAAGACAGATATTCCAATATTTGTATCGAGGGCTTAACCGGGTGTGGGTAAGATAGACTGTCTTGAAAGTATAAATCAAGGGACCTTTATCCAAAGTTTTTGGATACCCTTCTCTTTGGGTTAAAAGATTTATATCTTGTTACCTGTTTTTATTACAAGTTTATCTTTTCCGCAGCATTTTGTATGTTTAAGAATGTATAACTATCCTATACTTCCTTAAACTTGTATACTCTGATTCAGTTAGATTCTATACGCTTTAAGGTAGAATCTCATATTGTAAACATTGGTTAAGTTTCATTTTCCGGATCCATATTTCCAGAACCGGTTTTTCATAATCACTTTCCAGATTTATGCAAGTGTATAGATCTAGAAGTTTGTAACTTCATACATTGTCCAAATCATTCAATCGGTGTTAGAGGTGTTGTAAATTTTCTTAGTTTAACATTGTTAAACTTAGATCATTCCTTGTTTAAGGAAATTTTTAATGTTTACAGTTCAACCCCTCCCCTCTTGTATATTGAGCATCTACATCATTATTTAGATCTTACAATTGGTATCATAGGAGGTCTCTGAAGTACATATACTCACATATATGTTTTTATTGCTCAGTTTCTCATTGTTCTATATTTTTCTTACTTAGGAATTTTCTCCTTGAATCTGAACTTCTGTTATTAACAAGTTTTTTAGTTGAATGATTTTTAGGATGACAAGAATCAATGTTGGTTCCATCGACAACCTAAATCCTACAAGACCACCAATTTTTTATGCTAATGATTATGAGTATTGGAGAGATCGAATGAAAACATTTGTTATCAATACTCGAGTAGAAAATTTTGTTATGCTTACTGGAGGTTATCAAATTCATGATAAGATAGTTAGTACTTTGACAAACCAAGAGAAGCATGATTATCAATTAAACTATAATGTATGTAATACATTACTATGTTCAATGACTAGAAATATATATTGACAAATTTTTCTTATGAAGCAAATAACTGTATATAAAAGAAACTCGAAGTAACACATTTTGGTACATCCAAAGTGATTGAGACTAGAAGAGCTATGCATAGAGCTGAGTATCATGGTTTTAACATTCCTTATGGAGAACCTATTTGTATGGAGATAAAAAGGTTTATGACTATCGTGAATATCTTACAATCTATGGGAGATAAAGGTCTATAATATGAAGATATTGTTGACAAGATCATTTATATTATGCCCAATGAGTGGGAATCAAAAATAACAACAATTGGTGAGAACAGGAAGGTCACTCAAATTTCCTTAGATGAGCTATTTGGAACTCTTCTTCAACTTGAAACAAGGATGAAGAGAGATGATAAAAACATCCAAAAGATGGATGGGAATAGTACTGTTGCTTTTACTACAACATCAAATCACATGAAAGCTAAGACTCCTGATAGAGTAACTAGATCCAAATATAAGAAGGTTGTTATCCAATCTGAATCTAGTGATAGTGAAGTCTCAGAGAATGAGTTAGAAAATCTTGCTCGAAGGATGAACAAGATAGATGGACAAAGAAATTTCAAATCCATGTATAAGAAGTATAAAAGGAATGATAAGAAATATTCAGGAATTACATGCTATGAATGCAAGAGAGCTAGAAACATAAGACCTGATTGTCCTTTTATCATGAAGAAAGAAAGATAAGAGAGGCATTCTATAAGGAATAGGAAGATTTATTGTAAAGCTAGAGCTAAGAATTTCCCAAAAGCTAATGATACTTGGAGTGCTAGTGCTGGGGACTCTTCAGATTAATCTTCGGATAATGAATCTTCTAGAGAGAAGAATATTGGTCTTATAGCCATATTACCTATTGAAAATCATTGCTTTATGGCTAAGGTACACAATGCTGAATCATTGACCAATGTTTCTATAAATACTAAGGATAGTAAATATTATAACTCTTCGGATGAAGAATCCTCTTCTGATAAAGAAAATACATTACCTAACTATAAAGAGGTTTATTGGTTTGCTGAACTTCTTGAGATTGTGAATTCAAAACTGAATAAAAAAATGATAAGGAAAATTCTAGGAATACTATTCTTGCTATGGAAATATCAGATCTTTCTAAAGATCTTGATAAGAAAAGTGCAGATTTTATAAGTATGTCCAAAAGTTATGAGGAAGTAAATTATGAGAAGAATAAACATTCTAAAGATCTATAAAAATTAATTTTTAGAAAACTATTTTCGAGGCTAGCTCTAGTTCCTAATCTAATGATTTTGAAGATAAAAACTTTGTTATAAAACTCAAATCTGAAATATTTTCCTTAAATAAGTTCTTGTCGAACATTACCATAGTTAACGAAACTTTTGATAAGATGTATTCACAAATATGACCTTTAATAAACAAATCCGGATTTCATTATACCCATGAAAAACCAACTTTTAGTAACAATTATTTACTTCCACAAAGTGCCCCATTTTGTACCAAGTATCAATGTGGGGGTCACTAGGAAAATAATTGTTCATTAAACAAAACCCAATCTTTAGGTTTTCATAAGCTTGTTTTTCTAAGAATATTTGGGTGCCCAAAATTTTGTTATCTGAAAATCTCAGATCCAAACATGTTTGGATTCCGAAAGTCTAGTTAATTTCTTATTTTCAGGGAGATAAAATAACTACCAACATCAATACATGGTACATAGATAGTGGATGTTCCCAGCATATGACTGGTAACAAAAACTATTTTGAAAATTTTATAAAGTCAAAAGGAGGAATATTAACTTTCGGAGACAATGCTCAGGGAGAAATTGTTGGTATAGGTAATATATTTATTCTTGGTAAAACTTTGATTTCAAAAGTATTTTTTGTTAAGGGTCTTAAGAACATCCTCATTATCATAAGTCAATTATGTGATGAAGGATACCTTCTGAATATTAGGAATGATATGTTCTTAGTACACAATCCCAAGTAAGAGTTTATTCGCTCTTCCCATAGGCAAGATAATGTTTACACATTGAACATAGAAGACCTTAGGAGCCAAGACATACCTTTCCTAAGTGAAATAAAAGATCATTCTTGGTTATAGAGTAGAATACTAGGTCACTGTAACCTTAGAAACTTATGTAAACTCTTTAAGAAGAAACTAGTTAGGGACTACTGGAGCTTAGATTTGATACTTATAATTTTTTTGATCTTTGTCAATATGTAAAGTAACATAAATCTAGTTTTATATAAATTGGTTAAGTCTCAAAAACTGATTCATTACAATTGGTGCAAATGGATCTTTTTGGTCCTACACAAACTGGAAGCATTGGAGGCAAATACTATGTGTTTGTTTTAGTTGATTATTACACTAGATTTACATGGGTCTATATTCTAGCATAGTAGTCTGAAGGTTTTTCTTATTTCAAATGTTTTAGAGCCCAAGTTAAAAATGAGAAAAACCTTCCATTGAAATCTATTCATAGTGATCATGGAGGAGAATTTCAAAATACAAATTTTGAAACTTTTTGTAGTAGAAAAGGTATTAGCCACAACTTTGGATCACCTAGAACTCCTCATCAAAATGGTGTAGTTGAAAGAAGAAATAGAATTCTTCAAAAGATAACTAGAACCATGGTGAGTGAATATTATATAGCTAGACATTTCTGGGTAGAATTTGTAAGTACTGTTTGTTATACTATAAATCACGTTCTGATTAGACCTTTTCTTAATAAAACATCTTATGGGTTATGGAATGGTAGAAAACCTAGACTTTCCTATTTCGAGGTTTTTGGTTGCAAGGTATTCATCTTGAATACTAAAGATAATATACACAAATTTTCACCAAAATATGATGAATGAATTTTCTTAGGCAACTCCAAGACTTCTAAGGATAATAGAGTTTTCAATAAAAACACTTGTACTATTGAGGAAATAATACATGTAAAATTTGATCAGTATAATCATTTGGTTTTGAATCCATCCCAACCTACATCCTCGAATTTGTTTTCAAAAACAGATTATCAACCTTGTTCAGAATATCCTTCTGATAAGGAAAATGTTTAGGAAAATATTTCTGAAACATTTACCCCAGAATATATTCTACCCAATGTTGATGAACAAGTTTTACAAAACCCAAGTCAAGTGTTTCTTAAGAATCATCCCAGTGATAGTATCATTGGTGATGTAAATCAACCTGTGAGTACTAGAAGTTCCTTGAGGAATGAAGTAGAACATCTAGCATTTCGTTCCCAATTAGAACAAAAAATCACTGATGAAGCTTTAGGTGATGATGATTGGATCAAATCCATGCAAGATGGGCTAAATGAATTTGAAAGGAATAAAGTATGGACCTTGGTTAAAATCCCTATGGAAACATCTATTATTGGAGTAAAGTGGGTCTTCAGAAATAAGTGTGATGAAAATGGAGTCATGGTGAGAAATAAAGCTAGACTAGTTGCCAAAGGCTATAATCAGCACGAGGGAATAGACTGTGAAATGCTCCAGTAGCTAGACTTGAATCTATTCTTATCATACATTCCTTTGCAGCATTGTTCAATTTTAAACTTTCTCAAATGGATGTGAAATGTGTTTTTCTTAATGGTTACGTCTAAGAGGAAGTTTTTGTCTAAAACCTCCTAGCTTTGAAGAAACAAAATATCCTAATCATGTTTCTAGACTTACCAAATATTTTTATGGCCTTAAACAAGCCCCTTGAGCATGGTATGACAGACTAACGGGATTTTTGCTTCAAAATAACTATGTTAAAGGAAATCAAGATCCAACCCTTTTTATAAATAAAGAGAATAAAAATGTTTCGATTGTTCAAATATTTGTTGATGAAATCATGTTTGGTTCAACTCAACAATCATTAACTGATTCCTTTTCAAGTCTAATGATATATGAGTTTGAAATGAGTATTATGGGTAAGTTAAAAATTTTCCATTGTTTTCAAATTTCTCAAAAACCAGAAAGAACCTATATATCTCAACATAAGTATATTAAAGATATTTTTAAAAATATTGATATGACAACACTAAAAGTGTTAGTATTCCCATTGGTACCTCAAACACACTTGATATTGATGAAGTCGAGAAACCAGTGGATCAAACATCTTTTAGAGGTCTGATAGGAAGCCTACTATACATGACAGCTAGTCGTCCAGACATAATGTTTTCAGTATGCTTATATGATAGATATCAATCCATTCATAAGGAATTTCATTTTAAAGCAGTGAAAAGAATTTTTCTCTATTTAAAGGGAACCATGGATATAGGATTATATTATACTTCTAGAAATGATTTTATCTTAAAGAGTTTTTCAGATTCTGACTTTGGTGGTTGTAGATTGGATAGAAAAAGTACTTTTTTAACTTGTCATTTCTTAAGAGATTCGTTAGTTTCTTGGTCATGCAAGAAGCAACACTCAGAAGCACTTTCCACTGCTGAAGCTGGATATGTTGAAGTTGGAAGTTGTTGTGCTCAAGTGTTGTGGATGCAACACATACTCACAGACTATGGCTTGTGTTTTACTAAGACTCAAATTTTTTGTGATAACAGAAGTGACATTTCCCTTAGTAAAAACCATGCACATCACTCCCATGCAAAGCACCTAGATATTAAGAATCACTTTTGTAGGGATCACACACAAAAAAGAGATATCATTCTTCAGTTTATTAGAATGTAAGATCAACTTGACTATATTTTCACAAAATCATTACCTTCCAATAGATTGGAATACATAAATAGAAGATAGGAATGATAATCGTAACGTAATTCTCCTTCATTAACTTCTTGTTGAAACAATCTTCTTACAGTAATAAACTCCTTTTCATAGGGGGAGTACATCTATTTGTTAAGATTTTAAAAAAAAATTGTAATGCTGTTTTCATACTGGAACATTCGTAATGAAATTTTCGCACTGGAACATTCGTAAAGAAATTTTCATACTGGAACTTTCGTAATGAAATTTTCATACAGGAACTTTTGTAATGAAATTTTCGTACTGAGATTTTCGTAATGAAATTTTCGTAGTGAGTTTTTTTTCACAATGAAATTTTTCGTACTCATCGTTTTTGCACTGAGTTTTTCATAGTATGATTTTCATAGTTAAATTTTCTTCATGAAGAATGTCCCCAATTATGAAAAATCTTTCTAGCTAGTCTGGAAGGTATGATTTCTTTACTTAAGTCATTGTAATCATATTTTACATGCTGGTATTTTCTTATTTGCTTTTAAATTTTTCGAATTCTATTTTTCTTAAATCCAAATGTTTTTATTAAAACCTCAAAATATCACAGTCAAGTTTTCCTTGAGAATTTTTTCTCAACCATCAGATCAAATCTCAATATTTCACAATAGTTTGATCAACCATGGAAGTTGAACCGTCACCTCAACGCCTGTATAATGGGGACCCCTGAGGGTTTTCCCACATCGGATAACACGCTTTTCTGTCTCAATGCTCTATCCTCCTTACTTAAGGCCACTCCGATCTTTCCCAAGTACGTTCCAATTTCTTCAGTAGCGTTCAGTTCCGGATGTTTGTAGAAGCCACTTCTATAGTTATGTCAACTAGGAAGCACATTTCTATGTGTTTAGTTAATAGGGAAATGCTGGTACATCCAAATTTCTACTAGTATGATTATATTATATCTATGAACATTAAGCTCAATGGCTGGGAGGATGTATTCTTATGAAAGCCAGCGAATCAGGATCCGGTTTATTCAGATTTTCATGTAGAGTTTTACGAGTCTATTTATTTCCTTGAAAAATATAGAAGAGAGAATTTTGATTTCAATTCTAATGGGAAGACTTACAAGCTTTCTTATTCCAAGGCTGCAAGCTTGGTGGGTCTATCATATGATGTTGAAGCTGAATTTTCCTCACACAAGCTGCTGGATGAGCAAGGAAGTTTTAATAAAGTGAAGGCCAAGGAATGCCTTGGACTTAAAGATATCAAGACCTCTATGATTTCTAACCTCTCTTCGAATAATCGGATTCTATGGCTATGGGTACAAGGTTTTTTCATACCGAGAAGGGGTGTTAAGTATAATCTCAAGAAGAGTGATATATACATCCTAGATTTCATGGTAAATCTATGGAAGATAAATTTGATGAGGCATGTTTTGATTATAGGTAAGAATATTAAAGAAGGGAATCTGAAAGCTCAAATAATAATGTCTCTGACCTTGCATTCCTTGCTTATTATCAGGTGTATTGATTCGTCTAATGTTTCTAGCACTTCTAAGACTAGGAATTTCAAGGTAATGTTTGTTAGTGATGATACGTTGAAGGGGATGAAGATGTCCTTTTCTGTTGAATCTGTATAATTCTATTCTTTACCAGAGGAAGAGGTTGAGGTTGCTCATAAATATCAACAAACTCCAGAACCATCAATGAAATCTAGAACGAAAAAGAAAATTTAAGGAAGTGGAAGTTGATGAGAAAACCCCTATGTCTAAGGAAACTCAATCAGCACCCCCTAAAGCCAAGAAAAAAGGCTTATCCAGATGAGGTGGTCGCCAATTGGAGGCAAGATAATGAAAACAGAAAACAAGGGGATCCACAATTCGGATTGGACCCTCTTGATGCGAAGGCCCTGAAAGATAAAGCAGACGATGAATTAGAAAAGAAATCCAAAGAGAAGAAGATGAAGAAGAAGATGTCACAGACATAGATTGTTCAATCGCTTATAAAGGCCACTGAAGTAGCATCTGAAAATTTACCCATTCTGAAATCCTTTTTTGTTGAAGGTTTTCCTGAAATCTAGGTGATAAGACTCCGGATAATTCTAAAAAGAGTAAAACTGAGAAGGAATTTATGCTGAGAGTTCAATAAGTTGTGGAAGACATCTAGCATACAGAGAGGAGTGGTGGCTAAGGTGGTGTAATAAAACATGTTGAAGACTTTCATGAGAAGGATAGTGCTTCTAAGAAATTTTCACTCTGGACTTCCCAAGCCGGATCTTAAAAAATTTCTAAACCTAGAGTTGATGAGAAAGGTGGAGAGGAAGTGAACAAGTTGTCTGAGGTATAAAGTCTCAATCATGTCTTTATAGATCCTGAGGATGTTGAAGCTGGAGCAGAGAATGAGAATGTTGACGAAGATGAGATTATTTCTCTTTCTTAAAGTGAGCAGGAATATCCTGATGAATAGACCGTTCCGAAAGTTAATAAAGACAACTTCATGGTTGTTTAAACTCCAACGAAAGATGTTATAAGAAGGAAAGAAGCTAGAAGATCATCCAAAAGAAAGCTGATACAGTCAGAGGAAGAACCATCTCCAACCAGAATATCAGATTCGGAGTCATCTGTCTTGGGAAATAACTTTGTTGACCAGTCCCTAAAGAAGCTGGTGGACATCATTCCGATTTTTCCAGCAATAGAATCTAGATTCCAGATGCTTCATCATAGAATAAATTAAAAATCGGACTCTGTAGCCATGGTGATGGATAAGTGTGCTAATCTTGAGTCTGATCATCAAAACATTCTTTTCAATTATGATGCTCATATATTTTCTTGCAATAAGATAACCAAGTGGTCTAATAATGTTGTTCAAGAGATGGGGGAGATCGATCAATTACAAGAAGATGTTAAAGATACTTTTGATGCCAAAGACTCTAAAATCAAGGATCTTACAAATTCTTTTGAGAAGAAGTTAACTCTTGAGAAAGATGTTCAGAAGTAGGAGGTCAATGATCTGAATGGGAAGTTATGTTCTCATGTCCAGTACTGCAGGGTACAAAAGGATCTTCGGACTCATTTGGAAGAAAAGGTTGTAATGAAAGATAGAGCTCTTAAAACTCAGGTAGTGGCAATGGAGGCTCAAGATGCAAGAATCATTTATTTAAAAAATAAATTGGATGAGGACCACAATGAAATGAAGAAGCTAAAGACAATTGTCAAAATACTAATGCCCAAGGAAAAAAGAAAATAAATTGACCACTCTGATCTTTTGATGTATTGTTTCCCTTGTACTAGTTATTTCCAATAGTAATGAAATCTTTGTTACTTGTATTTTTCTTGGTTAATTGTACTAATATTTCAGGTACTTGATTATCTTTTCCAATCCCTTAATTCTTTTTGAAAATCACAAAGGGGAGAAGGAAAAAGAATTACTCAAAAGTGGGAGAATGATGAATCTAAAAGGGAGAATAAAATTTCTTACATAAAGAAGAACTATCCCTAAGTAAGGGGGAGCATATCAAAGCAGGTGTTCCTCACTACAAAGTCTTTAATTTTTATGATAATGAAAATTCCATTCTCGAAATCTAGAATATGATCCTTAGAGATTCAAATCCTAAGGGGGAGTTAGTTGTATTCACTATAATTCATAAAAAAGGGAGATAAGAATTAAATTAAAAGTATAGAAATTTATTCTATGATCTTATATTATTTTTCGTAAGGATGTTTGTGCTTTCCAAAAAGGGGGAGATTGTTGAGTCAATAAGGTTTTCCTTATGACAGTTTCATTCCTTCTTGTTTGAAAATCACAAACACATTATCTATAAGAAAATATGTTTTTACCCATGTTTTACTTCTATAAGGAAAATTTCCTTAAGGAAATTTGCCTCCTTCTTTTTTTTCATTGTTCATATCATTTTTTTTCTTATGTATAAAAATCAGATTCATATCTATATTCTCGAAATCATATAATACATAGATATGAGTAATTATATTTTAGGATTGGAATTCTCATTGAAAATTCTGTAATGAATTCTCATTATAAATTCTAAGGCAGAATAATCATTAAGAATTCTATGATGAATTCTCATATGAAGTCTGATGACGAATTCTCATTACAAATTCTGATAACGAATTCTCATTACTAATTCTAATGAAGAATTATCATTACGAATTATGAGATGAATTCGCATTATGAATTTTGTGATGAATTCTCATTACGAATTCAGTGATGAATCCTCATTAAGAATTATGTGATGAATTATAATTACGAATTTTTTTATGAATTCTCGTTGTGAAATCTGATAACGAATTCTCATGACGAATTCTGATGAAGAATTCCCATTACGAATTCTGATGATGAATTCTCATTACGAATTCTATGATAAATTCTCATTATGAATTCTGTGATGAATTCTCAGGAAGAATTATGTGATGAATTATCATTACGAATTCTTTGATGAATTCTCCTTACGAATTCTGTGACGAATTCTCATTACAAATTCTGTGAGGAATTCTCATTACAAATTCATTGATGAATTCTCATTAAGAATTCTCTGATGAATTCTCATTAAGAATTGTGTGATGAATTCTCATTACGAATTCTGTGATGAATTCACATTATGAATTCTGTTATGAATTCTGATTATGAATTCTCTGATGAATTCTCATTATGAATTCTAGTGCAGAATTCTCATTACGAATTCTGTTTGTGAATTCCGATTACGAATTATGTATAAGAACTTGTATAGAAATTCGACTCCGAATTCTTCTGATACACAAAATCTTAATATCCTTGAAATATTGTCTCCGAATATAATTTTTGGTTAGACTCTGAACTTTTTACTTACACTCCATTTTGTTATGTTTTTTATAAAATGATGTCATGCTTTCTATCACACATGTTTTGTTATAAAACGATGTCATCCACTCTTTTTTTAACTAACCATTGGTTGAGTGACACATGTATATGTCCCTGCAAAATTTAAGGAAAATATGACTGTTGGAGGAGGGAGTTGACCATTGCTACCAAGCCTATAAATAGGAGCTCATTTGAAAGAGCTCAAAATAAGATATGAAGCTGATCACTCTAGAGACCACAGATTGTTAAAAAGATTTCTAGAAGGAGAATCTTTTCATGCCCTGTGCGTACTGAAATTCTTGTTCATATTGCTTAATGTGTCCTTGAATGTTGGTGATTACATTTGAGGGATTCTGGGGATATTAAGACAGAGGTGCCGACTACATTGATGTTCGAGGGCTTCCTTGCTGAGGAAGACAGGGGTTCCAACTACCTTGATGTTGATGGCTTATGGGGATAGCAAGATAGAGATTCCAATCTTTGTATTGAGGGATTACCTGGGTCTGGAAAAGATAGATATTCTTGAAAGTATAAATCAATGGACCTTTATCCAAGGATGTTGGATACCCTTCTCTCTGGGTTAAAAGATTTATATCTTGTTACTTTTTTGGTTACAAGTTTGTCTTTTCCACTGCATTTTTTATGTTTAAGAAATTATAACTCTATTATACTTCCTTGCACTTGTATACTCTAATTTAGTTAGATTCTATACGCTTTAAGGTAGATTCTCATATTGTAAACCTTGGTTATGTTTTATTTTCCAGATCCATATTTCTAGAACCGGTTTTTCAGAATCACATTCCAGATTTAAGAAACTGTATAGAAGTAGATGTTTGTACTTCATACTTTGTCACAATATTTCAATTGGTGAGAGAGGTGTTGTGAATTTTCATAGTTTAACTTTGTTAAACATATATCTTTCCTTGTTTATGGAAATTTTAAAAGTGTACAATTCACCCCCCCCCCCCCTTGTATATTGAGCATCTACATCATTATTTGGATCCCAAAGAGACAGTAAGGGTAAAAATTATAGCAGAGGGCCCAAAACATGTTCATTTTGACCGCCCCCTCTATATTATCATGAAATCATGATGAAGGGTAAAAGTATTAAAAAATCACTTGAAATTATAACAAAATAAAACCCAAACATAAGTTCGATGGAGAATGCTCGTGATTGAGGAAGTGTCAACATTCTTCATCCCTACAAAAAGCTGCCAACGTTGCCACTCAAACATCATCCTTCGGTTTGTGATTTAGTGTTACTCATCACCGCCTGCTAGAACCGGCTCTTCCCTCCATGTTTTTGGGGTCACATCCCTTTTTATGAACCTCATCACTGGGTGAAGTCATGCCAATACCTCTCCCTGAACTCCATATAAAGAGAAGAGTGGGGTGACTAACGCTCATTGAATTAATGAGAGTTCATTTAGTAGTAACCTTCCTAATTCCAATGGCACTGTTAAAAAGTATTTGATGAGTTCATCCTTTTAATGGCTTGGCAAGTTGTCAGTCACAACACTACTTCATGTCTATTGGAAGAAAAGAATGAATCAAATAAAATAACAAAGTTATTTTATTATTCTTTTAAAAAATCCAAAATCATAATTTTTATCCAAACCTACTTCAGTCCAAGTGATGCCTCTGTTAAGAGACTCTTGGCACTGTGGATTCAACTGTGCCTTTTGATTTTTAATCTTAGCACTGGTTCAAATGTTATAAAACATCACTCGCACATTTAATGAACGTACCATAAAAAATCAATAAATTATTGACATACAACATTGACCTCTGCTGGTCAAGGTTAGGCTCGGACTTAAGGAAACACATCCCAACAAACTCAACTGCACTCTCATATTTTTAATCCGAGTTACCGTTTAGAAGTTATGGATTTTAATAATAAAACGAATGGTACATATTTAATTTATTTACAGCCAAAAATTTACTTCCACTATTGGCATATGCAGGTCAATGTTAGTATATTCCTAATGAAAGAATTCTCTCACGAGCTCAGTAGTGGTCTCATATTTTTAATTCGATCCACCGTTCATGATTTATTAGCATTTGAAAAATAATATAACTTTATTTAATTATTTTATTTACAGTTATTCCATTATCGGGATTTCTCACACGAGTCTTACACTGAAAAAACTTAAATCATTCCTAGCGTAATCCTGCCATCCTGAACCCGACGATGCCCTCCAATTTCTGATCTGGGAAACTATTTAAGAGTTATTCCACTTTTTTAGGAAAACTGTTTACGTGTGATAATTAAAGCATAACTAAATGTCGACGAATCATTCTAGGCACTCCGGGACTGGGAATCATGTGCCGTCAAATTTTTTGGTCCTGATATAATTCCATATAATAAAAAAATATGGAAATTTAAGGACATTACATGAACAAGATTATTGAGTGGAATCCATATGTCAGATCTCATCATGCATTTATTTATATCTTGTACATGAAATTCGTAAAGAGTTCTAACTCATACATCGATAGAAATAGTCTGTATGAATTGAACCTATGTTAATATTAGTATATGATACTGTTATGGTTTTTATTACCTAGGATTCCCTATTCATAGTGTATGGGAAGGAATCGCCCCATAATAAAGTCTTTTTTGGAGAACCCTTTATATAGATTTGACTTGTATATAGAGGGTAATAGAAAATTTTTCTTCATTTATTCAGTCTCAATATAAGAGTTGAGAAATGGGTCCCCTGTATTGTTTGAGCTCATACGGAGGTATAAGTTATTCTGGTACATCACTCTATTATAGAGGGGGAAAATTCCCTAATGGCATAGATTAATCAGTTGTATAGATCTATCTATGAAATTTTAGATTTTTCATGATCTACCAAATGTCATGCAATTTTACTGTCATGAAACTATGACATTGTCATAATGTATAATATCATGTGACTTGTACATGGTCATGTAGTTTCATATCATGCGATTATGATATAGTTACATGTCCATGATAAGAAATTATTGCACACTCCTTGGTATCATTCAAAATCCCCCAAAAATCCTTTGATCCAAGCATGACATGACAAAAAAGGGATAACTTGGAAGTAAATAATATTGTATGTTAGTAATTTATATGGAATATACAAGGGATTTAAAATTTATTATGGAATATGGACTGTTTACATATTATAATCTCTTGTAATAACATGATTGTGGGTGATTAAAACCCATGACTGGGCTAGAAATGGGGATTCCATGTGTCATTACATATCCTTTGACAAAAGGAATACAGACACACATATTTTTTTATATGATTACCTAAATAAGTCCTTCCTATACAGAGAGTGGGGTCATTTTTATTAATATATATGTTGGGAATACAAACATGATTTGATATTTCAGCATCACTACTTATCATATAGTAATAAAAAAATCCACACATAGTTTGTGAAAAAAAACTCTACATATAGGTTTGAACCATAATCATAGGGTGTTTCATTACTTGGATTAGTGTGTATGAACTGATAATAGTAGATATGTTTGTCAATACATATCCTATGATGTCTGTAATCATGATTCAAATATTTCACCAATATAATAAAATGCATGAAAGTTTGAACCACATGATAATTTTGGGGCATTTATTCCCATTTTTTGTTATGGATGAAACTATAATTACAAATTCGGGTGTCACTATATATCCTATTATTTTAATAACCATTCCACACATATTTCATGAATGGAAAATAATCTAATAATTTCTAAACCATATGAATTGGTGGGGGGAATCAATTGATTATTTCTAATGGACATAATATTGGAGATATTTGTGTCACTACATGTCATGTGATTGCACGGATCCGGCCACATGTAATACTTGGTTGTTACAATCTACACACATAATTGACCGATATGCCACGAGATGATATTTTTTATATTACTAATAAACCAAATACTAGTGATTATGGGGTCACTATGTATCCAAGGATGAAAATAAAAAGTCCACATGTATTTCATGAGTGGAGGTGAGGTGGGATAACATCATCAACAATAGTGGACCTTTGGGAAGAAGGTCATTAAAATGCAAAATTTTATGTCATGAAAGATACTTTGAAAATGAATTTTAATGTCTACTAGTCAAGTTTTTTTGTATTTATTTTAATGTCCTACATCCATAATCATTTAAAACCTTACATGAATTGATATGTCTTTATTATGTTAGAAATCCCATACCAAAATTCCTAATCTTACATGAGCTATTCTCGGTGTACGAAATATGAATTTACATATGATTCTTTCACCATCGGGGGGAGATTAATAGAATTTATATAGACATTTTTATCTTGTGGTGTATTAGATAGGATATATGGAATCTAGGAAACACTATGAATCTTGGTGATAATGGATTCTAGCCACACATAGTTCATGAATGGAAAACCCCCATTTTAGGGTGACCATACATAGTTGTGGATAATGTTCCCCTATTTAAATTGAGGTCAGAATAGTGATTTGTGATCATGAAATCACTACATATGCTTTGATTTCAAGAATCAATAAATAAAAAGTTCTTCATTAGGTAAATTCCATATGGGGAACTAACTCACACAAAGGGATGAGAATACAACATTTTGCTATTGCAATGACATATATCTTGTGCAGTGAACCATATATGAAGTAATGACTGTGTGGTGTTTATTTTCATATTATATATAATTATTATATGATATTTAAAATCATGATTTGTGGGTTAATTTAATGTATTTTATTGTAACAAATTAAGGGTGAAAGAATATATGTAATATAATGTCATTATACCAAGAGTTGGAATGTTATGGAGTTTAATGTTTTTCTTTCAGGAATTATTCTTTATAGTTTAGCATTATGTGTTAAGGAAAAGAAATTAATTTAATTAAAATACATGATGGTGGGATATATTTTTTGTAGTTTAATTTTACACATTATTTTATTATGATTGATGATGAAATCAATTAAATGTAATTATTTGGAAGACATGCATTAGTGGTGGAGTAAGACATTCGCCATTAATTGAGTCTGATGAGTAAGATCAATTTGAATAGACATTATATAAGATATTATTACCTACACATTTGTTTTCCATAAATATAGGATTCCATACTTTTATGATCGAGGTTCTGAGAGAGCATAACAGTTCTCCTCCAAGGAATGATAGGAGGGAAAACTTTTTTAGAAGGTTTATGTGATCCGATTCTAATTAACATTGAGGTTGTTTATTTTATTGAACCATTTCTCATAAACATTCTTCTGGTCATCCTGACACTTTTTTAATTTCTCATCACATGAGAGTTGTCCAAAGACAAATATTCATAGGGAGGGTTGTTGTAATTAAATGGGAAACACTATCTATGTTCCATACACCAAAGAAATATGGGTTAACCCATGTATCTATGTTTGTGGTGGCATCGTAGTCCCATAAAGAATGATGGATCTTGTTCGTCCTATTTTTGGTCATTGTTCAACATTTTCAATGGAATATTTTAAAAATTCCTATTTAAGGGCTCAATATTGTTATTTTTCACTAAATTATTTCAAGATGAATGAAGACATTTTATGTTGTAATCCCATTACAATTTCTCCGCATATAAAAAAAATTTGGAACTCTTGTCTAACAATATCCTGTTATGGACTCTCAATATGTTGATGATATTGGACATTGAGATGTTAATGGAACTCTTCTTCCCAACTCCCTTAATGAGTATTTCCTCATCCTAATCGGAAAATTTGTTTATAGTTGCAAGGATGTACTTAAACTGTTTAGTTGTGGATGGAAGATATGGCTTCACAATAGGTTTTCCCCATATTGAAAATGCATAGGTTTATTTTTCTATTTCTAGAAACAATGGGGGTTTAGGGAGAAATTTTATGGAATTTGGAATTCATGAAATTTCACAGAGATTTGAACATAGAATTTCATCATTTTCTCACTAGTATCCAATCCTCCTAATATGGTGGGTGATTCATGTCCTAGAAATAATAACACTATAGGGTCATACATGGATGATTTCAGGGATTTCAGGAATGCCACCATCTATTATGAATCAAAGAAAGATTCCAATGAATCTTCATAAATAGATGGATTGATTATCATTAGGACCACCCCAAAAGGAATGGTTTTCTACCTGGAATTGAGTTTGTTCCCTTCCAACTCAATATATCTAGTGGGTCCCATTATAGAGGTAATAAACTAAAAGATCAATCAATTTCGGGGGTGGATATTAAATTATCAGACATCAAGAACGGCCGAACTGAATTATATTTTCTATTTCAATGACAATGAATATTGAGACCATCTGTTTGTGCATGATGTGGAAAAATATTCATAATGAAAGGGGTCAAATAAAAATATTTCTACATTATCCCATGTTTCAACACAAGTATATTGTGATCATGTTTATTGTAGCATTCTTGTTTAAAAGGGAACTCAATCATTTGTCCTCTAACATAACCTGTGAGAGGTGTAAAATATTCATTTTTGGGGGAATATTCACCATTTTTTCTCTAACTTCAAATCCCCTTTGTTGTTCATGTAGATTATCATTAATTGTAGGGATTGTTCTAAGCATGAAATGAGGGATTCTTATTCTAAATTATTTTTAATGAAACATAAAGATTCTGAGAAGTATAATATAAAATTTTAATTTCATTTGGTGACAAATAAAATCATTATACTAAACCAATTGAGCTTTTGGTTTTCAATTTTCAGGCTATTAGGACATTAGGAGGAACCTTCAAAATACATATCCTATGTGCATGGAGTGTAATGGGCATAAAGAACCTCAGTGTATGAAATTTCATTTTTCTAACACATTTCCTTTAAACTAGAATTTTTCATAAGGAAATCATATAGGGAATGTGTTGGGAAAAATTCATCAAAGTATCATAGAAATATTTTTGAGGTGACTCTGTTTGTTGACAATGCGAGCCTCCCAAATGAGTGTCTCGACAAAGTAGACCATGATATTTATGTTGATGGAAAAAGGAGGTTTACATGGTGAGTTGTTGATTTTAGGAATGTTTTTTAAAATGGAATTGTGCTCTAATATCATCAAGACTTGGAATGTTGAGTGCCATGTGTTTTTCAAGATCAAATCATCATGATATTGAAAAGAAAGGATAGGCACCCATGTTTTTGTTTGGGTGCGCAAGGTGACTATGGAGACATATGCTCGGGTGGCTGGACTTGCATGCGACAGTCAAAGTGACCAATAAACCAATAATTAGTGGGATACCCCTCTTTATTTTGAACTATTGTCAACACATTGAGAGAATTTGGGCTCTAGTCATGCAAGTACATGTGGCGTGCATCTGGTCATTTTGGCATGCATGTATAAAGATATTTAGATGTTTCATGCATGTTGATAGTTGCCCACCGATATTGGTTTGGGTGTAAAAGGGTATGAGTCCCCCGTGTTCGGAGTTAGTGAAGGGATTGTTGAACATGTAGTTAAGAAACACCTACGATCTAGGCATAGAGAAGCATTGTAGTCTTAGAGAAGCATGCATGTCATTCTAGGGTTGCGTGAAATTTGGAAGATTTCCTTTTACCTGCAGTGTATTGTGAGATTCATCTTATGGTAATAGTTGAACGTCAACAGAAAGACTACATATAGAAAAAGATATATTCATTTGGGATAATTAAAGAACATACAAGTCTCTAAACTGTGAGTGGATATTCTGAAGAACCAGTGAGCACACATCATTCAATAGAGAAGTGAGATTTCAAAATGTGATTGGTTGTAAATAAGGAGGGACAATGACTCCACTCGGAACATTGTAAACATCAGTGCACTTTTTGTGGATTTAATTCATCATCACATTTTCATTGTATTCCCCTTGGACGTAGTCCAATGAAGGTGAAACAAGTAAAATTGTTTTATCATGTGCTTTCTTTTATTTTTGTTCACACTCTGAAATATAAATGAGATAGAATAGTGTTTTTTCTAACAAAAAAACAAGATCAATAGGGGAAGTTGTTTTAATTTTTCATACCCTGATTCACCCCCCCCCCCCCATTTAGGGTATCTAACCTAGTGGACCTAACATCATTCCCCTAAACTACCACATTTGATAAAAGTTGGTTGTTTTATTTTTTAATATTATCCACCCATTATGAAAAATTCGTAATCAATATAGGTAATATGTGGTTATACATGAGTCGGTCAGAACGAAAGACCGGGTGGACCTCATGATGATACAATTAATGTCTCATATTTTTAATTACAAATATGAACATGCATTAGTTCATCCTAATATTAGAATATCATGTTACATAGTACCTAAAAATATTATACGTTCATATTATTGGATGCTTTCATTACTTAGAATTCCACTTTTCTCCCCTTGATGTGATTAATTATATGATTCTTGATACATTATTATGTAGTGCTGATGTTCTTTAATAAGAATGAAATGTATTAATAGAAAATGTTCGCTAGATATTCCATGATGGTATTGGATTGCTAAACATTAGGGTTCATCATTATCAAATTATACCCTTAATATCATTTCATAATGGAAAGGTCCATAAAGCTAACAGTTGCATAGATCAATTTTTTTATGAATGATATTGAGAAACCATCCTCCCAGTAAAATCGATTAAGGTCCTTGAAATCAATGCATAACCAAATATTCATCTTCTTTTTCTTGATATTGATTATGATGGTGATTCATTTTGAGTACTACACATCTCTGAAAAAATATACAGTAATCAATATTTCATATTTTTATTATGTATTATTACAATGTAGGGGTGCATCGTCCTGGAATCCTTCATGATACCACAATGTTCATCATATAATCATTGGTGATGTGTAACAACAATATGGGTTAATCATAGGAATTTAAATATAATTTCAAAAGAACATGAATTGATTTTGTAGTAGAAATGTAATATATGTCACTTACTTCTTGAGATTCATGAATAATTGGCCATTGGTCTTATTTTATTATTTAATTTTCTTACAGGAGATCATTGATAGTGACTGATACAACATCCTCAAATATGGAAAGGTTATCCCTCACTTCAACCACTTCTTATTACATTTTTGAATCTATAGAGAAATTTTCAGACATTTTCTATGATTAGAATGTATATCTATCACTGTTAAGTTAATTGTGTGCATAAGAAGAGTAATTTTCATCCTAAACTACTAGAGTCACCATAGAATGATTTATAATCTTCTTATTTAATTTTATTATGTCAACAGTGATACTAGGTTCATAGACATGTATAATATTTCATGTTTCCTCATTCATTTTTTTTGTACCACATAAACACTATCAAGGATTCTCAAGGGTTTCTTATGGGTGATCCGTAAGGCATTGGGTGATCTAACCAATATATCATCAACCAAAACATTTTTATTCCTTTTTAATAAACCTGATTTAGTATATTTGGATTCACCAGACACAATGTCCAAAATATCACCATATGAAATAGTCACCATCCCATATATGTTTTATTTCATACACTGATGAAAGATTTATGGTGCCTCTATGTGGATATGAATCCAAGGTCTTACAAGAATAACATTTTTTCTTCTTCATGGGGGATTTCAAAAAACTCTATATTACATATGAGATCCACAAACATAACCATGAGCATTAACTTCCGGAAAGGCAATTTCTTGCTCTTATCATAGACATAAATCGTTATATTTTTTAGATATAAGTCCCCATAACTATATACAAAATTTTAGAGCATCCAAATTAGGTTGAGGTTAATCTCATGACAATTCTCAATTAGATACCATTGTATTTTGACATTATATAGTTTTAATAAGTAATATAGGGGTATGAAATGTCCCCAGATAATTTTATCCTGGTTAAATTCTATGAAAAGGATAGTGACATGGAAATCTAATGGAATATTCCCCACTCAATATACCTCAACTAGATAGATTTCTAAATTGATCTCCAACAGGATCTGGAGGCCTTTGATGTGTGCATATTTCTATTATTATGAAATATAGGGAGTATTTTTTACTGAAATATTGTTTGGTAAAACATCCAACTATTTTAGAATGCCATGCATTTGAAACATATGTCAACATAAACCAAGGTGGATTTTCTCCTTGTATATTACTGAAAATTTGAGGTGTTCTATGAGGATTGGTTAAATTATTAAGAAGTGGTGAGGGTAGAATTTACATCTAGTGGTGTCATTGTATTCAAACATCCACATCGACTAGGATGATAAGATAGTCGTACCCCCACCATATGGTCCTGTAAGATGATCAGTCTTAGAAGATTCCATGAGGGATATCATAAATCTTCATGTATTGTCCTTTTTTGGATTTTTTAACCTTGGGTTTAAGATAAATATATTTCCACTATTGAGATGTTAAAAAAAGTGTTCTACCATTCTTGGGCCACCAGATATATCCTCTACTTCTGTATAGAAGCCACCAGATCCATGGTCTGGTATGGGGATCTTGTACTTGGTAGAGTATTCCTCATCAGGTTCTTGATATGTTAATTGAACTACATTAATATAAAATAAATCTAGAACATCATATGAGTTGGATTTTCTTGGTGGGACATTCAATAATCAATGGATTTTGACGGCATGAACAATGCAATAGGTAGAGCTTATGAGAGAGCTAGATGATACTCTTTTTGTAGTGTCATTTTTTGTGTTTGGAAATTGAGTTTTCCATCGATATGTGTATTCAATGCAATATCCAAAGGTGATAGTACCATTTATGGGTTTTGATGTTTTAAAATATAGGTGGAATTATGTTATTCAAATTCCATTCAAGTAATCCTTTTATAAAAAATATGTTCACAAATGGCTGAAATATCAAGCCAGTAGTCACTAAATTTGGTGGAGTGATGATTACATAGGTCACCTGTGATGATGAATTATTTAGCGTCACATATCAATAACAAACCATTCATTAGAGAAAATATTTTACGAAAATTCCATCCTTGACAGTGTAAAAATTCATTTATTTAATGGGAAATATTTTAGATGATCAGTGAGGTTGTTGAGTAGATCTAGAGGATCCCTTTTCTAGGCCACCTATCTTCTATAGGGAGTGGGCAGCAATGATGAGTTGGATAGCTTTCATATCTAAGTTATCTTACTCCATGATAGAAATGAATTATTCCCATGATGGGTAACAGTATATAATTATAATGGAGGTATGTTGTGATAATCCTAAACTTCCCAGTATATATATATATATATAGGTTTCCTAGATCCAGATCAATCTTAATGGTAAAAATCCACAATTATGAGATGATTAGATTTGTCTTAATATGTGGGAGCATGGATATTAGTCATTTTCTAAAGATAATACCTAGTAGGAATGTTTTCCCTGATTAGTTCCTTAGGGTTGTCTGAGATTTTGTATCTTATCCACATACCATAATATTTTTTCCTCCATAGAATGGATTATGAAACCTCATTGTGGTCAGTGGGATGTAGCCACACCTATCCCTTTAACATTGGTACTATCCAACCATAGGGGTAGAAATTATTTATTTATAAGTTCTAGGTTATGGTTCCTTCTCAAACTCTGCATAGGTATTTCCTCATTTAGTTCATTCAGATAACCCCCAACATGAGGGATGATTTCTTAATTGATAACCTCTATGTTTTTATATTGTTCCATATAATATTCTATGTTTTAATTGATTAAATTCAATAAGGTGTATTAGAAAATGGTATTTATGTCATTTATCCCAATATAATAGGGTGATCATGCACTACATACTCATCCATTGAGAGTTGAATCAAGGAAAGTTTACTAACTCATGGACATATTAGACAATATTTTCATATGATCCATTTGGGGTTTGATTGAGTTTACTATATATTACTTTTGTCTAATTATGTTAATATTAGATATATGGTATTTTTCCTTTGTATTTTTCGAACGATTCCCAAATATAATAGCCATGTCTTCTAGTGGAAGGAAATGATGAGATGCCAACTGAAAATATCATCCAACCAACATGGATAGTACTCGATCCCTTCGAGGTGATGATGATGATTAAAATTCCCATAGGATTAAGGAATATGGATTATTTAAAGATTCTAATGGCATTTTTTATCATATTTTTTCATATTTGATGAATCCAGTCAAGGAAATAATGGCTCCTCAGATTGAACATGATATATAAATTCCCTCATCCATTAGGTCTAAGATTGATCTTGAACAACCACTATAATTTTTCAGACCCTCTTGGTTTGTTATGAACCTCGTGACTACAATTCAGATAATTATTTTCACATCACCATGGGATTTGGATGGTTTTAAACTAACAAAAATGTTCCCCAAATCCTATTAGGGTTAGAATAACATAGGGGTGGAAGAAGTGGTGAAAATTCCGCCAACCTTGATGGATGTTTTCTCTCTTATAATCCTATAGTCTATTAAAATAGTTAATTTGTAATTATAACCCTATAATTGATTTCCAATGTCCTACAACATTGAGATGATTGAATAACAATTGCTATTATAAATACATGTTCATATACACAATTACAAGAATATATGATGACACAAATTTGAGAAAATTTTCAACTAAAAAATATTTTGGAATAATGATAAATAAAAATGAAACCATATATAATGGATATAAAAATTGGAATATAGTAGCACAGAAACACCTAAATATGATGTAACCAATGATCTTATAAACTTCAAAACTATCAATGAGCTGACCCTATAGAACCTATCTGGGCAGAGACATTCCCGGTGGGATGACCCAAATCCAACATCCAATATTCCTGGGTCTAGTGAAAGGAATCAACATTTCATAAATATAATGAGAGAAAATATATTAAGAAAAATTATTAACAAACACAACCATTTCCATGGAAATGTTTGTAGAAATAATAAATGTCATCAACATTTAGAGAAGAAAAATGAATGCAATAACATATAGGGGATATTTTTATATATGTAAATATAAATCCAATGAATAATGGGAAATAATTCCGGACCAACAAAAAAACCATGTCGCAACATTAATAATGGTGGATATAGGGAAATAAAATGAAATCCCGGCTGATAATCACCAAATGTGACAAACAAATATGGTCTATGAATCGAATGTACATCTATTATCTACTAATGAAAATATATATGTTACTATATTATATATATTACAAATATTTTTAAATAAAATACCTTGAATTTTTTATTATATACATACCTAGTTGGTTTTTCATCAATCCAATAACAATATATATAATAATACCATAGATGTCAGCACAACCCAATAGTGGGGGAAATGAATCCCAACACATATGCTCATAAAAAATCCCATATGAGAGAGAGAGATAGAGGATATATCCATATCCAATGACCTTACAATGATTATTAGTGTAACATCATCTCTAGATGTACATTTATGAGTCCAAAATCACACACATTCACATAAGAATCACATTGTAGGGGTATACGTCCCATCAATGTATTCCATAATTGAGGGAGAACAATCTCTCATGGAAGAGACACTGAAACCAGATATTAGATATGGTGGAGTACCAATCCATATATAGGTAATATTCCCTAATATTGTATGTTGACTTACTAACCCCACCATTGTAAATATTATCAAGGACACATTCCCTAGTGAGATTGGGATCTATCAACCATTATATCACATTGATGATATTTCTCGATCACTTCTATTGGTCAAGCGCTTGATGAAGAATAATATTTCCATGAACACATTACTTAATATCTAAAAATACACTAAAAAGGTTTTTATAATATTCTATAGGAAAAATTTCATTGATAAGAAACTGACAGTTTAAAATATGAGTTCTAAATAAAGAGATAGAAGAGGTAAAAATTTTGGTGGGAAGTATGTTATGGGTACACGGGTTCACATTGTGTATTAACTCACCTCACCTCCTGGGCGTCTTATCCCTTTAACATGGATTTGGAATCCATTCTATACTACATTGTTTTCATCCTCCAATAAAGGATTTCTGGTGTCCTCTCAGTCTATGACCATGTGCACTAGCCATGGTTGTGTATATAGACAATTTCAAAGTACTTATCCTCACTCGTGTACTCTAGTCATTCCTATTCCCAGGTAATCATGTAGTACATAACAAGTCACTAGAACATTTGACAGATGGCCTATGATACGTATCATTTATTGAATCCCAAGAATCCATAATTAGGTGACTACACACCCTGTTCTTCTGTTTCATACATGGCATGTAGTTGAGAATCTAGAACAAACTAACATTACATCATGGGTTTTTTAGATCAATCTTACACATCACAAATATAATAAATTTACATCTCAAAAGAAATATTAAATACTTCAACCCATCTATTTCAGGTCTCTAGTTGATGGTAATTTGAACTCTAATCATCCGAAATTGTACTGGTGTGCCTGATTTCACCATTACATATCCCAGAACCTCATATCCATCACTAGTACCATGATTTGATCCATGATATATATTACAATAATTGATATATATGTAATTATGGAAAAATACTAGATTTTGGTTGTTTGACCAAAAATGAACCAACCTTCGTTATTTAGAATAGTGACCCCATGGCCCAACAATGAAGAACATGATGATCATAGATGGAAAAGAACAATTAAAAATTCACTCTTTCATTTGATAAAGTGATTTATGAAAATGTTAAAATAATTATATATAAATTATTAAATAAGGAACACTTAAATTAAATTGTCACTCATACATCAATAAGATTATACATAGTTTTCTTATTGTGAAGATCAAATTTAATTTATTTAGAAAATAAAAAACTCAATTCTCAATAATAATCATGTGTGGAAACCATAAAATGATTAGTCATAACTCAATTAATGAATGATCATTTGTTAAGAGTGCATTAAATAGTGATAAAAATGAACCATTATGTTATCTACTAGCATCCCAATTCAACGATATATGATCATCATTATTATCTAATCTGAAAATTCAACAATTCAAAAATTCACTTCACTTCTCAAAGATTCTAGGGTAATGAGGATAGCCTTATCATTATAAAATAAAATTGAATTTGAAGAGGGTTTCTACATTTGTTTCTATTTTTTATAAATGAATAAATTTGTTAATTATTTTTTTTGACACACATGCTAACTATCACCAACCATGTAATTTACAACACCAACTATCCATACATTTCACATAGTATGAATCCTGATTTATGAAGTAAAACAATGTATATGATATTCCATATATGTTATTTATGAATGTGAAAACCATAAAATAAAAAATGATTCACATTTTTGAAATAAAAATATATATTTTTATATGTTATTTTGGAGTCATGGGACCCCCAAACAGGAAGTTGACTCCTTGGATTAATCCAGACATGTACTCAAAAATATTCCTAGTATGAATCCCTTAAAAATCGTGTCCTTAAATTTTCCCCAAGCATATGTATTTTCATAATGTAATTCACTAGGTTCCCATAATGGTGGGTTACTAGTAAAAACTTTTGATATCATTCTACGGTTCTACAAAATAATAAAAACAATTGAAAGCCTACCCATGAAGACTCATATCCTACTTATACATGATCTCCACTTAGTACTCTATTAAGGTGGAACCATCCTATATTTATAGCTCTCCACAATTAATAACATTTTTTGGGTCGCTCATGTAACTCTTTAGCTATGAAACATGGAATATGTCATGTTCTTAGTCCAACATCAGGGTTTATATTCTAGAAAGAAACCACACCAACCCTTTTTTGGATATCAAATGGCCTCATGTTCCTCATAGATAACATATTTCCTAGGAAAAATCGTTAAAATGCTCAATATGGTGAGGCACATAAGAGAATATGGTCTCGCTATTAGAACTCTAAATTCCTATGAAGACGATATTTTTAAGATTTATGTCTACTCTACGATGAACTCATATGATTATAGATCCCAAGAACCATGAACATCATTGCATGCACCATACAAGGACAATCATGAAATGTCTCAATAATATTATTTTATCATTAGTTGATCATTTATAATCTCACATACATTTTCCCAAAAGGTTATATTATTATAATAGGGTGATAATGGTTATTATAAGAAATACTTTACCTAGTGAATGTGATCCTCCTATCATCGGCTGAAGTCCAACTTGAAATCCCTCTGTATATCCTCCAATACCAAGATATTACAATCAGTCAATAAAAATATTTAGGATTTAAATGTTTTATTCAATAACAACTAGGTCCCAAAATTCTCCTACATTACCCTCTATAATATCAAAATAATCCAAACATCATGGTTTTCTATGGTCTTATAGGGTACCCCATCCATCCATACAATGTCCCGCACATTAAAATTTCTGAAAAACTCTACATAGCTCTAATAAAATATGTATAAAAGCTAAATTTAATTGGTAATTTAGTTAAAAAAGCAAAACATAATCATTTACTCTCACTCTACATGTAATAACTATCATAATAACTATGGATATGTTTTCTTATTTTGATTTTATAGTCCCAATAATCTTCATAAAAAATATAAAAAGGTGGTTCTTAACCTATACCGGCTCATACATCATACACTAAGGTTGAAATAATTTCCACCTCATTACATCCCACAAAATCTACCACTAAACTTCCATGTACATCATTGAATCACCAGAATGTACACTCATAGGGGAAGTGTAGAAACCTTCATCACAACATCATGCTACATGAATAGAGTAAAATTTTCCCCTACCAATGGTTTAAATGATCCCATCCTTCATAAATTTCATCTAGTTCCACTCTTTAATATATATATTCATGTAGAACTTTATAGGTAATTTATATCAATTAAACCTCCATTAAATGTAGGATATATAGTTGATTAATTACCATTGACTGAAATAAGTACACCCATCTCCTCATTTGGGGTTAGCTATAAAGATACCACCCTCTAATAAACCTCCTACATTAAGTGACAATAATACATCATGTAATTGGGATAAACCACAATGTTTGCATAAAAATTGTTTTAGAATATTAAATATTAATATTCTTATATGAAAGGAAACCAATGCCCCTATATCAGGTTGTGTTCTCTCTAAGTAAAGATGTACATGAGACTTATGTGGACAATGTAAGCAACAAAAATCTTACCCAAATAATAGTGAATCAACAACATCGTATTGAGTACTAACTCTTTCAAAACTATATAATGATTTTTTTTATTCTAATGGGGTATTATCATTCGCAATCCTTATGATGTCACTTTCTATCACTCCATCGGCGTTGATCATACCCCAACACAATAGGAATCAAAAACAGTATCTACTCAATGCACTCCACTGATAGTCTAAACATAGGGATTTTTGTCAACCCCATCAAAAAATTGTCAAATATCCCTAACAATAAATGGTCCTTGCATGTGGAAACATTTTTTGTGTAATGGTGGTAAAAGGGGTCTTAATCCTAGAGAAGTCTTCCACAATCCTCTAATATTACCCTTTCAATCAATGAAAACATCGTACCACAATCAAAATTTGTGGTGGATTATAGGGAATCATCAAATATATCATACATGCGTCTATATCTAAAGTATTCTCTAATATAAAATTCCCCAAAATTTGATCCTCACATATTAAAAACATACACTTCGAGAGAAAACAATGACATTAGTTCTCCTAATAAAAATCTAAAAAATCCCAACGTGAAATTTAGGACCAGTCTCTAATAAAGATTAAATGATTTTTTAGCTGTGAAAACAACTAAAAACATTTATATCTATGTCTATAAGATCTAATTAAAAAGATCCATATTCATAATGGTGGAATTCATCACACTAAATGGAATATTCTAGAAATCAGAGTGATTGTAGAAACATGGTAATGTCTCCTTCAAAATAACATTCTGGTAAACCCATAAATAATTCTAATGAAACTCAGATTGATCTTTGAGAACTATATCAACGACAAAAAATGTTTAAGAGGTCTTATATCCTTTGAAATTGTTATACAAACTTTATCATTACCAGACTCATGTTATGATAATAAATGAAAATCCCGATGTCCCCATATACCTTTTTCATGAAAAAAACCAATGCTTATTATAGGGAAATTGTACTTCTGATATGTACTTTATCATAATGGTAATATATATGGACTTTAAGCTCATAGATCATATTAGGGTCTATCTAATAGGTTCTATATTCTGTTAGTGCATTTTTTCAGTTCCAATCAATGAAAAATTTCATTTCCGTCAACAGAGGTAGTCCCTGGGTATATTTGATAATGAATTCCATATAATAATACAGTAATGAAAAAATCCATATGTTTTATATGGCCACTTATCCAATGGGAAAACACATCAACTGATGGGTTATGGGTTGTATATTTATACTCATAAATCCCAATCTCTTTTCCATGAGATCCATCTAACCGGCACAGGAGAATCATGAATTATCTGATAAATGGTATCTAACTAACCTAAATTGATACTAATTCTAGAATTAACCATGTAAATCAAATACCTTAAAAAGATGATGAAATGAGGCATTATTGGGATGACCATAATTTCCATGAGAAACTCTCTCCCACGAACATATGCTCACATTGTCGACAAATATGTGTTATTAAAGGCTGAGTCCCAGTTAGAATTATTTTATGTAAATATTATTCTAATGTATCATCAATAAGACATACCACAAATATGATGTTACCATTCAAAATTTAATGACTTGAGCCTTTGAATACAAGTATGATAGAAATAGTATAAAATACACATATCGTAACTTGAAACATCTAGTGAATTACATGTTCGTATTATAGAATAACCCATAGCTTCTAACTTCCTCAACTGATAACTCACTATTCCTTTATTGGTTCACCTAGTTGTGGTGGTTGAAGTATATCATTTCAACATAATCCACAAGATGGTCCCCCCTTAAGAGATTCACAAACTTATCTATCACTATTGCCTCCCTAGGGTCTACCTGAACTATTCCTAGGATATCAATTAGCACAACATTGCCTCTACCTTGGTTTCCATCCATTATCAGCCTACCCTCGTTGGAAGGACACATAGGGGTAGAAGAAGCTATGTGAACTCAAAATCACAATCATGGAATCATATGTATCATGTATGATTGGATACTCTTCAAAATCCTTCATTGTAGGTCCATGTGTCCATGACCATGAATTAGTATAACTCTAACATAGATATCGTAAGATATGTATCCTTCTAATTTATGCAATCCTTTTAGACCCATGATGGGAACTGCTGGATATATACTACAATATTAATTCTTATAAGAATCTCTCGGCCACAAGATACCTTTATGGAACTCCATTATATGGAGAAATACATAAGGATAATACACAAGAAATAAGGTCTACACGATGAACATGTTCAAACATTCAAACCTAGAAGAATCCATGTCATACCATATTGAGGAACAACTCACGAGGTTTCTGAACCTTGCAGTGTACTTAGTAACATTTTGTTCAACCTTCTGTAGCCAAAGAAGGTACCGAATCCATATGATGTGCAATCACAATTTTAAACACTCGTCCCTAAATATTAGATGGAAGTATGAACATTAGAGAATCACTTCACCATGAGTGTACATTATCATACTCTACTAGATCACTTCTAACCCATGAATAAGAATAGCTACATGCATAACACTCTGGTCAGTCAGGGATCGAGGAATTATGAACTTTCAAACAGCATAAGAAATACAACCTTCCACTTCTTGAAAATCTATATTTCAATGAAATATCAACAATATATACTGTTGGATATCAAATATAACTCTACAATGGAACACATAATAAATCAAACATTATTTTAAAATAAAACACTTGATTGGTGGTGTAACATCTTCTTATCCTATTAGAGGAAATTCCTCATGTTATTTCCATTATACTGAGGCCTCATCACCCAATTTGTTATCATAATGTTCCTATATCAGTAACAAAAAAGGTTTCCTTCATAGTGGAATCCTATAAGATACCATGAAATACCATGGTTATATGTACATATATATATATATATATATATGGAGAGGAATCAATTAAGATAATCAATGGGATCAATCCAATATGATTCAAGAAATATTTTTCTCCTACAACATGTATCTTAGTATTCAAAGTTGATAAGTATGTACATAGATTCATATTGTATACATACATTTTTTCCATTGATATCATGGGATTCCCATGCCTAAAATAATTAACAAAACAAACTCCAACACTATTGTTCTATGTTCCCAACGAATCCTCATTATGGGACTAACATTACCATAAATGGATGTTGAATAAACTCTTATACAGCTCTGTCTCATTTAAACTTATCGGGTCCCACCTAAGAGACTGAAAACCGGGTGTGATGGCCCCATTCCTGCATCAAATATTTTATTGGGTGGATAAAATTAAAAAGATAGAAAAGATGAAACTAAATTCCTTACACTATAATCCTATTCATATGTACACAACTGTATTTATGAAAAAGTTAAATTGAATAATAAATTATAGCAACATAAACTTTATAATCATTAATACAATAGCCTCAAATATATACTTTGGATTCAAAAAATATAAATCCAAATAATAAATTGAAAAATAAAATTACAACATAAAATGTATTTTTAAACATACATTTACTTGATAATGTTAATAAAATGGATCCAATCTTCTGCTCTCCATGTCCGACAACCAAAAAAGAACAATGCATACATGGTACAACTATACTCCCATGATTTCATCATCTCGCTCTCTATATATTTTACCAGACTCAACACAAGCATGAAAATATCATTCAGGGGTGAGTATATAAATTAACAGTAAGAAAAACTATTAATAAAAATGTATCAATATTAATTTAGACCATAAGTACGATTATCCTAGAGAAAGGGGGACCTGAATACCCAAACATATGTCATAATGAATCCTAGAAATGAGGGAATTATTATCTATATCTATATATATAATCCAACAATGTTGATTCTTCCTATACCTCTAAAATTCCATATATAATGCCAAGTTTCTAGATAATCCTATGAAAAATCCCATTGTATGGGACCAATTCATTTTATTGGGAACCCAAATGGAGGGTGAAACCACACAAGTAGTGGAACAACTCAAAACTAAAGCTCAATTATGAGGGAGTAGATTTCCAAGGATATAAGATTCATACCTTGAGATTATATGGTGTTGTATAAATCTATATTTATATATAGTATACAATACTTTTGACAAACTGACAAAGGGATGTTCCAACCTAGAAATTTTTTGATGATCCTTCCCAATAATTACCCCAAGTAATTCTCTATCTAACCAAGGTATATTTTCATAAAGCCTCACATAATTTTTTAAAATATTCATTGAATATTCCCATAACATTATATATAGAAACATCATTAGATTTTCTACTCACGGACTAATATCCATGTTCTGAATAAAGAGATATGAAATGTAGATGTTCATGGGATATGTACATGTGGTGTACATGGGGTCACATGGAATGTTATCTAAACTTATTTCATTGGAATATTATCCCATGTACATTTCTTTGGAATCCATTTAATCTTACATATTGTGTATAGGTGATAAACAACAAGTCAAATAAACTCAGGCCCTTTCCCTTTCCTCCTAGCCTATGTTTGTGTATATTGGTTTTTCCCATGTATACTGGTTGTGTCGATGTACAAACCCCATGTTACACTTGTCCTTACTATGTAAAATAGCCATGCCTAGGTACAAATTTATTCTTGAGTACTCTTGTTATGCCAATGTACCTGGACATTTCCAGGCACGGATAATCATCTAGTACATGTTCAGACACTAAAATAGGATTACTTGGAATGCATGGTCAGTGCACCAAGGGTGATCCTTACCGTCACCTAAAACACTAGGCAATGTTTCTACTATACTGCACTACATGTATTCCCACAATGCATGTAGCTGAGAAATTTATAAAACTAGATTTTCCTTCACAATGATTTTAGATCCACCTTCTCTGACATAAATCTTTCCATCTGATTGCACATAATCAATGGTAAAAAAATATATACATCTATTGTGGACAACTTTTTATTGGAAATTAGAATTATGATAACCTAATTCCAAACATCATTCCTATCATCATCTCCAATCAATTAATTGTATCCAAAAACAACGGATCCATAAGCCGCATCCCACATTGATCCATGATTCATCCAAAATTAATTTATATGTATAGTGGTCATCCAACATCCAAGAATCATAGGGTTTGATCATAACCATGATCTTTCTAACAATGAGGAATTATACCACCATTAAAAAATGATGATGAATGCAATGAATGATGGGGGAATATTGTAACAATGTGGAAAATAATTCATTAGATAGTATTATTATGGATAAAAATCCTAATATGGGTATATATTGTGGGAATCATAGAACCAGAAATAAAAATAGTTAATCGACCATCAAGAATATTAATCCTAGTTTGTCTGATTAATGGCATTCAAGGTGAATTAGGTACATATTCAAAAATCCATTCCCAATTATCAACAAGGGTGGAATAAAAAAATAGGGTCCTACATTGGTTAATGATTGATTTTTGGGAATATTTCATTAACCGTCCTGGAAGATGACCCTCTGCATTCATTTCCTACATCATGATTCACCTCATTCTAATCATCATAATGTTTATAATCCTGATTCAATAATGAAGAAAGATTATAACATCTTAATCTTAATTTATTATGTTGTTAAAATTATAGATTTCTCAAAACAAATAATTTAATGAGGGTTTGTATGTTTTGGTTCAATTAATATATATATATATATATATATATAAATGGTAATTAATTTTATTTAAAACATACACTAATAGTCACACCCACATAATTTCTAAAAGTGGCCAACATTATATTTATCTTTGGGTAAACCCTATTGTTTATAATAAACTAGTGTCTTATATTTTCCCACTAAGGTCCTGAACAAATGTAAAAAATAAAAAATTGAAAATACGTGTGCTTGAACACTTAATTATGTGAATATTTTTACTATATTAATTCAAGGGTTCCAAGACACCCTAATATTGAACAAAATATGATTTTTTTTCTATATATGTACACTGAAATATTAAAATGACTACAAACCCAATATCATTTATCTCCCTACTAATTCATGGATTCATTCCTAGAAATTTATATTCTAAAAAATATATTGGGGGTATAAAGCCAAAAAAAATTGCATGATCCCAAGAGCACAAATTCTTTCTACAATTCTACTATAGCTCTCAAACCATAAGGATATTCCATCCATGTATGATCCTCTCATATGTATATTTAATATACACTAAGTACTCTATAATGGTGGATCCTTAATATATATTAACCTTTCCCCAATCAATAATGTGTGTAGGTTCTTGCCTGAATCTCATTGACTAAGAAACAATGATGATGTTATACTATTGATCCAACAAAAAGGGAAATACCACAATGTAACTATGCTTTCTAACAATCTGTAAGATCATCAACAACATGATGAACCATGAGGAAATATTTCTACCCTGTCAAAGTCTATAAATTCCTCATCCAAAATAGACTAATAAGAAATCATTATCTATCTTAATTAACTAAAGGGGACCATGATTCTGATGAGTGTCGCAAAAGGACATTGGCAGTTTTAGTTAATACTTTATCAGCGGATAAAGGTGAATCAGTTCAGGTTGAGCGTAGTGGAGCCTGTCCTGTCCATGGCTCTAATCCTGATGCGCGCAAACGGGGATCAAGGGAGGTGTCTCAAGATACCCTTGATCATGATGAGGCGCCTCGGGGTGTTCAGGAGTATTTTCCGCCTAGTCAACATGGAGTGGGGATTCCCCATCATGATATTCCTTCTACGGTGGATCTTACTAGCTCGGGGAGGGCGAGACGTTCAGGATCATACTTGAAGGATTCTTTAAAGGTCTTGGGACCGCAGGTGGAGGTAGTGTTTGATCATCTTCGGAAGGATTTGGGTGGATGCCAGGTGTCCTGCAGTATGGGAAAAGTGAGTCAGGGACATGAGGGCGGGGCTTTGGTGAGGACTTTTCTCCCTAAAAGTGATCCTTCCAGACCTGAGGCCACATTCATTGCGGCCAGTGGTTCGATCATGGGCTGGGAGGATCAGAATCCTCAACCTCAATACATGGGAAGGGATTTTTATCAACCTTTTGTTTCAGTGGTTCCATAGAATGTTTCTCAGGTGATCTTGTCTGATGTAGAGATGGTGAGGACTGGTGGCTTGTCTTCACTTTCTCCTAATCGGTTTGCAGTGTTGGAACATACTGATTCCGATCCACCCTATGTGAATCAATCTTCAATTCAGGAGCAGACATGGGAAGAGGAAGCAGTTGTTAAGGAAAGGAAAGGGACAGTGGGGTGGCTCTTTCACTGGGTATTGACCCTCTTCAGTTGCAAGGGACTGTCATGGAGGTGCATTTTCAGACAAGTATTGGGGAAGTAGGGGGTTCGGGCCCTGGAAATATGCCAGGGGGTGCAGACTCTTCAACCTATACCCTAGTCATTTTGAGCAATAGGTTTGAAAGACTTGCTGAGGTAGAGTCGAGAGATGAATCCTCTATTCTGGTTGTGGAAGGTAAATCCAGCAGGAAGATCCACGGTGGCTCTAATATGGAAGGTTGGATCATTGGGAATTATTACCCAGATTGTACTAATGGAGGCGGGGAGGAACAACTCATTGAGGTCAGTAAGGGTTTTTCTAAAGAGGAGTCTGGTTCGAGGAGCAACAGGAGTAATAGGAGGCGGATGAGTAGGAAGGGCTATTCCTCCATGCCTCCTCCTATGAAGACTCGGTCATCAAAAAAGAAAATAGATGCGATGTTGGACAGCGGGGTCAGGTGTCAACTAACACCACCTGGTCATCCTGAACTACCCTTGGATTTGATTTTGAGTTCGGATGATGAGGTGACAGAACATGTGTTATTTATCAATGCCTCGGAAGAGGATGCTTCCAAGATGTTGGGTCAGAATATCGAAGTGGATCTTAATTAGGAGCAATATATTTGGGTTGACAAACAGGACACGATCCTTGTTAGGGGCTTCAATAAGGGGTTGATCAGGCTCGACGAGTATATTCAGGTCTGGAATAAACAGACTTCTTCATTTGAAGACCTGATAAGGGGAGATACACAGTATAAGGTATCGAATAAATCCGGGAAGTTGTTCAGGTATACTGAATCTGGCATAATTAAATTGGTTTTCAATGATTCTGCTTACTCCTTTTCTAACTAATTCTTGGTTTTGAACTCTTCCTTGATGTGTGTGGAAATGTATGAGAGTCAGATCGGCTCATATGGGATTGAGCACACTGCTATCTCTTTTGCATGTCATTTGGGATTTTGTTGACTGAGAGGGATGGATTTTCCATTGGTAGGGACCATGGTTGCATGGGATCACTGATTGGTCCTTCATTAGAGATGGTGGTTGCTGCTTATGCTGGGAAGAGGTTGTTTCTGTATTCCTATTTGGGGTTGTTTGGTGTTTGTTGAACATTATGGTTTCTCACTTTTCCCGCAAAAGTGTTTTCTTAATAAAAAATAGTTTTCATTCAGTCATCTCTAGACAAACAAGATATGCCTCGCTATTCTAGGATCATCATATGGGTGACCTACATGATCGCCAATATAGGGACTCAAAAGGATCTATGTCGATAGACGAATGACATCTACATTTATAAAATAATTATACTAATGGAAACTAATCTTCCTATCTCAATATAATGTCCTACACATAAGCCCTAAACATATCTTCTTATACCTAGATATTCTATTGTGTCTGGCTATCATTTTCATGGGAAACCCCAATTCTCATGTAGAACTACATCCAAAATCCATCACATATGCCCCTCATCAATAGTGATGTAAATAAGGGATAATGGTCGAGGACGATCATTTAGAGTACCCCATGTATCAAAAATATATAATACACATTCAAACTCCCCTGTCCCACCCCTATAATTTGGCATTATATTGAAATAATGTGCACCGACATGGTATATCACTCAAAAATCAACATGATATAATTAAAAACTCCCACTATCCTGAGAATACATATCAAAAATTCTGTGGATATTATATCCCATTTATTCTCTCCGATCTCAAGTGGAAATATCCAGCTTTCTAGAACCTTGTTCTCATCCTTCACCTGTTATCACCGAATACACTGAGAGACCACATATGTGACCCTCCGCATTATTTCTGACAACCAAAACAACCAATTAAGGCATATTTACATATTCTCCTCACCAATATGCACATTTGAAATAAATTTGTTAGACTATATCATCACCTCCTCACACAAGGTAACTTTGAACACCATCATTCCACAAAAATAATGAAATCATTCTCTTCTCATACAAAAAATCAATTTATTGCATCTCTTGAGGAAATATGGTCATTTAGATATTCACATTTGTTGTATACAAATAGAGAATTGAACTCATGTTGAATAACAATATGAGTAACATCTGTCATCTGATGAACAACTACACCCCACTCCTCCTTAATGTTCTTCTACAAAGAAGGAAAATAATTAGACACCACGTCGACCAACAGAGAACCTGACTTCCAGATAAGTGAATCTTCACCCACATTTCCATTTCTAGGAGAATAGAATATATCATTATCATTGTCATAATTTAACACAAACCGACTTCTATTTACGGGATTTTGATTTATCTGAGTGATGCTAAATGTATATTTCTTGTGGTTGAAGTAATTAATGTAAACAATCAACAAAATGATAGTGCTTCTATATCATAATAGATATGACTACCACATCCAAATCTAGGTCATGATTCTCGTTGTTCTTTTCATGGGGTATCAACTTTATTGAACCATATGTGATCACTACATCCCTATACATTAATATCCCAATGGATCCAAACTCAAGTGTCATAAAAAACTATTAACTCATTTCCCCCCTTTAGTAGTTTCATCATACCATCACTTGAAAAACTCAACCTCAACTCCAAATAATATCCATAAAATGACTTGGTCCGTGAAAATGGTTGGGTCATTCTATGTAAAGGTTTTAAATGGGTATGTTAACCACGATATGTTTTCAAAAAACCACTTGTAGTTTCCCTCCCATCCAAGAAATCCCCACACCTTTGACATGCTCTTAGGTGGATCCCAAGGAATAATAACATCACATTAAATTATTTTTATAAGTAAACCATGAAAAGAGATGACATGCACCAAAAATTGAACCTCATGGAATGAAAACTAGATATTTGATTGAATAACATAATGATTGGTCTACTAGAGTAATTCTAGGACCATAATCATGTTATATGAATGATCATCCCCTATTTAAGAGTAAAAGATTATGTCAACAATGAAGAAAGCCACAAATAATTCCATGTATGGATGAATTATTTTTTCATCAGATCCATAAAAAAAGCATGTTCATTCTTCAAATCTAAAGGCATTATTGTGAACTCATACTTTCTATAGATTCCCCATAATTCCATCATTAAAATATTATCCTCATGAAGCATCAATTGGTGGTTTCAAAACATGATATTGATCTTTAATAACTTTTTTTATTAGTCTCAACTATGGGTAGAGGTAATATATTCACCACAAGGATTTCTTTCTCTTTACCTATATGTAATGATGTCAATGATTGTAGAAATAAATCCGCATGTTCTCAAAATCAGTTTTCATTAACAAAATTGTAGAATCTGGGAGATGCATAATGTGTCTAAAAATATCTGGCTATCAATGGTCCCCAAACTAGACCCTCATCTCTCAAAAATTTTTAGTGTAAATCATATATGTTTTGGAAGATATAAATGCTTTATTGTGATGTAAATATATATATATTTCCATATCACAACACATTGATATTCTTGGAATTTCTTCATTGAATATGTCCATATAATCCTCTACTACTGAGGGAAGATATATTCCTAATGCCAATGGCTAAACTAACCAACTAAAGGGTGACAGGTTGTAGATTTCTACTCACAATATCCAAAAACTTTTTCCTACGATCACTCTCAAACTCAAAATAGAATAACATCACATTTATATGACGAAAAATAAATAACTTATGATTATATTAAATCTTGTTCTAAATCATGTAAATTAAATCCATACACTTGATAATGTCATATGATTTCATTATGATGGAAAATAGGTACCACATGAAACTCCTACTACCAAGATCTATCTCAGTGTATCGTTATATGTTTTATCTAGAAGACTTACTCATAATTGAATCAACTAGCTATAAAAACTATTCTATAGTCCCAAAATAAATATATATATCTCAAAAAATGGTTATATATATATATGATGTAGTGAATTATTCCTGTGTCTACAAGTACTAGATCAATTGTAGAAAATAAATCAATCAAACCATGAATCGTCTCATGAATTTATTATTCAAATCCATCCATTGAATAATGATACCATTTTCCTATACCCCCTGATCTCTAGGTCTTTCATGGACCACATGATGTTGTTGGGAGAATTATCTTAATTGGACCTCACTACAACATTAGCTCCTCACTATAAAGAACTACCTACTTCTAATTCTGCATCTCCTCTCTAGGGGTGGCACTGACTATGTCTTAGAAATCCCAAATCACTGGGCTATATTTATTGTGGTAGAACATCCATTACCTATATACCCTCATTGACACATCACATCGAGCAATCATGAGCCACATGACCTATCCCATCACAAGTATAGAACTTGACCTCCCTTTGGATTATTGGATCCTCTCCATGATACATTGGACACATATCCTCATATCTCATTCAATGATTGATTTTCCTCCTTCAAAACGACCATGAAATCTAATTTTTAATGGACATTTTGGATGACTCAGCCCCATAATGGAAACATCCTCCAACAAAAAAAATAGTTTCCAACTACTAAAAATATTTTTATCACTAGACATTTCTATAGTGCCCCAACATAAGAAGAACTGCATTAGGAGATGATGTTGGAGTGAATGTGACTTTTGAGGTAATACTAAGACCTATTTTCTCATAATAATCAATATAATTATATATTAATGGAGTAATGTTTCATGTCAGTGAACATAAATGAATACTCTAACCCATTTTATCACCCTATTACATATAAAAAACCCTATTAAATCTCTATGGACTACAAGATTATTGGGAAGTACTCATCGTGAATTAGATCATGGAAGTGTGACCATGATTTCATGACATAATCATGTGTCTAAATCATTAGAAACCACTAGTTCCCTGATTCCCCATATGGAAGACTGTCCATAACCACAACCATCTGGTAATTCAGGGTCCAAAAAATTCTGAAGACTCAATCCATAAAGTCATGAAAATCCTTTGCAGCCTACAAGTCTGGATCAATGAAAAATCTATATGGAATCTATAAGTAGAACTATCATATCATTATATATTTAAAAAATCATCATAATACCCTATGGGAACTCTATTCTACTATAAATAAAGGTGTGATGCACCCTATCCACCTAGAAGAAACACATCATGAAATCACCCTGGAACTGATGCCTTATTACTCATTTGGTCTTGATCATGGTCCAATATTAGAAAACTAGGCGACTACCTTCATGGAGACATCTGGAAAGATAACAACACATATTATGGTTATATGAGAATATATATATATAAGGAGATATGACAGATGATGTATAGTCTAAGGACTCAATGATTTTTGTTTAATATACCATTTGATCCCCAAAACCAATGTATCAGAATGTAGGGTAAAAACGATGGAAATCAATGTAATAAATTATGGATCAGTCTACGGCTGCATTAACATGAAATCAAATGAATTAAATCCAATATCAATTACCTTTGACACCATTACCCAAACAATCCCAACATGTCCTCATTGTGGGACTAACTATACCATAAACAATGGATTTACCAACTCAATTACTAATAGTCATAACTCAATTAATCTGGCCCTACCTATACTATGACATGATGTGTGTGATGACACCATTCCAACCTCTAATAGGCTAGGAGATGGGGAAAATTACTACTAAGGAATAAATTAGAAGGGTTCCCTAAAGAATATAACATATATGCATGCTCACAATTGTCTCTATGAAAAATGTTTCCTGGAATAATAAAAGACATCAATATCTAGACTATAACCAATAAAAAAATAAACTATAGAGAATATATTTGGTTATGATAATATAAATATAAATCATATAGGGGAAAAATAAACACCCAAAAAATGATGTCACAACTTGTAAATAAATTGATAATGGATATATTGGTGTAATTTTTCTCCTAATCTATATAATTGAACAAAGAATGTGGTTAAAGTATCCATGTAACCACTATTTTACTTCAATTTCACTACAACTATCTATCAGATAAATAATACCATACATTTGTGGAAAATGAAGAATAAGGGGTGAGTATATATATAACCTATTGGATGACAAAAAATCATAGATGGTTAAATAGGTTGATAAAAATATATAGCTCAACTTATACCAATAGGATAGAGAACCCCCATACATATGCCTGTAAGTAAAACCATAAGATGGGGAAATGTTATATCCATCTATATTTCCCATTGAAAGATGATTAGTTTTCATGTAGCTCAAAAAGACCATCTATGATGTCTATCGTCATAAAAATATTCCAATTAATTCCATTGAAGGGGCCTTTTGATCACTATTATGATCCACTAATAGGGGATCCCTCGCTCCCATAATGACACCACTTTCTTCGAGAGCCCTATGGAAGGGGATTACAATAACATGAATAGAAAATCTATTCCTTTAAATATTAAATTGAGTACTACTTACACCTATGTAATGAATATTGGGGACCCTATCACTAGTGTAATAAGGGAGTATCAGCCTTGAAATCTCATTGATGATATTTCCTAATAACGTACACATGTCAATATCCATGTAAGGAAGCATCACACAAGGAATATCAGACTTCATATATTGAAAACCACTCTGAAGGCGTCCTTATTAATATTTTTGGAAAAATTATCAAGATTGGATATTAGTGGGCTAATATATGATATTTAAATAAGGATATATTGAATATAGAAGTTCATAATTGAAGAAAATGATGTGTATGCAGAGCCACACAGTGTTTGATCGTGCTTCATAACCATGATCTATTATTCCATATACAAGGCTTGTTAATTCATTATATAATTTACATTTTTTACATGGTTTAATGAACATGTATTAGCCTACATTTCCTAACCAGTTTCCTCCTAACTCATTCTCGTTCACTCTAACTGTGTTCGAGTACACAAAAATGAATTTTTACTCTGGTCATGGCCATACTCATGATTAATATTATGTCTTGGAACACCTTGAGTACACATTGAGCCTCCATAATAAGTCCACATGGCATTTAAGGGGAATTCATGGATAGAAGAACTTATCATTACTTGAAACCCTATTAGCCACAACCAGGGGGATATACGACATGTGTTCCTTCGGGACACAAGGAACATTGTAAGTAAATTTGGGTAACATAACTTTCCTTCATGAGGGTTTTATAATATCCTTATACACAAAAAATATCACCATTTACCATAATAATTTTAATTTAATTGATTGTGACCATTGATTCCTTGCCACATATTGTGGAAATTTGAATATTCAATCACCACAAATCAAACAGTCCGACCTCATGTCACATCACATCACTGTTACAGATCCCAAAAGCATGGATCCATAACACACAACCAAATTTAATCCTTTTTCCATCCAAACATAATAGATCTATATATTTTTCATTCTACCCCAAGGAATATATTGGTTCGATCTTGCTTGAAGCCATATTAGAAATGTCAAATCACCACCTTATAGGGAAATTGGAAGAAAAGATGAAAAGTGGGAAATGTCAATTGAAATAGATAAATATTTAGTGGTCCTATGAAATCATTCCCAATGAACATAATATTTTGATTTTATGGGGAATCACAAAAAACAAAAAAATTACAATCTGGTCTCAGTAATATTAAAACTAATTTCTGTGATTCCTAATATCAAAGATAAGTTATGAAATAACAAAAAATAAATGATCAATAATGAAAAAAGAAATAAAAATATTATAATTATTCATACATTGATTATGTGTAGGTATTTGGTTGATATAATTTTTGACAATGATATAGAAGAATCCCAACAATTTGTGGCTTCCTCTTGATTCACACCAATTTGATCGTTGTCATTATCTTACTTGATCCAAAAAAAATAATGAATATTAAATCCACAATAATATTGAAAGATTATTTATATAACCTCGTATATGTTATAAGAAATTGTAATTCAAGAGGTTTTCTAGGATTTGGGTTTTTAATAAAAAATATTCATTAGAATTATTTATTGAAATGACCCACAGTCACATCTTACTTAAAGTCCCACAATAATTGGCCTTAGGCCATGAATAATATAAAAAAAACATTCTATAATTATCCATGGTCTTTGATTTTACATCATAGGTCCCAAAAAATTGAATGAATGAAAAAATATTATTCTTTTCATGTGTGAATTATAATATATTAATATTGTTAAAATATTAATTATGGGATCCTCAGACACCCAGAAAACATACTGACTCTACGGATAAATCCATATATTTATAATTAAATATTAAAAGGGAATGCATAAATTAATAGATTCATTATAAAATTCATTGACTAAGAAGTGGAAAATTTATATATAATGAAAATTGTATTAATGAAGAGGACCTTATGGGAAAAGAAAAATAAATTTTATATTTGGATCTATCATGTAATTTGTTTGGGCATATTCTCCTATGTAATGGATTATAATGGGTTTATTATAAGATACTAGCGATTGAGGGAGAGAAGAAGACAATATTTTTAAGAAGATTTCATGCTTCCTCTAATTATGTCAGTATCATCAGGGATTTTTGATAAACTACTAATGATTTTTCAAACTCACTGAGAAGACTGAATTATAAATACTCGAAATATATTTGGAAAAAAAATCATGGATATATATTCATTGTGATGATATAGAATATATACAGTACACCATTACTCACCTAAAAAAACATTTGGGTAATTATTTATGAATTTCATATATACAATAGAGAAGTTTTTGGTAATTTACTATTAAAAAAATTTAAATCATAAAACATTCCTTAGTTTCATTAATGGATTTGGAATATAATTTCCTAACACATGAAGTGGAGTTGGATAGATAAATTGTCACTCTAATTATCTAGAGAAATTACCTCACTAAAAAGAAGGGTGATGCATATTTATATTTACAATAAGAGCCTAAAATATTAATTCAAAATATAGGATCTCTATATGTGAAAATGAAGTTAGTTAGATCTGATTAATGATTTTAAAATTTCATTACAATACAAGATATGAAGGAAAATAATGTTATAGATTCTTTGAGAAGAAATATTAACTCAGCTATATCAAAGATAAATATTAGTAAGGATCCAAGAATCCTATACATGAAAAGGATGGAAATAGTATTCATTGGGGAAGGAATATAGTTTACCTCTGTAAAATTGATTATCAAGAATCCAATATGGAAGATAATTATGATAGGTAAAATAAAAAACATAATGATATATAAAAATATTCATGTGGTGATAAAGGAAAAATCCTCATAGTTTATCATTTCTTGAGAAAGAGTTATAACATTTATAAAATAACTTTGTATAAAATTAGAATGTGAGATAAAAAGGAGTATTTAAATGTGGCTCAATGATTATAATTCTCTAGACACCAAGGGGACATGGATATGAATAGAGATATTTGAGAATAGTATTTTTATATAAATACAATTAATTATATTAAGAAATATACATCAACATTCTTGATGCATTAGTTACCGATGGACGATAGAAAATAGTGTCGATGTGTGATTGAACTGTTTCACATGTTCCCATGGATTTGGGAGATAAATACAATATATTTTTCATAAATATTTCTAATAAATCAAAATATAATAATTATATATTTAAATTAGTGGTATTTCACACAATGAATAATGTGTTTTTCTCATTCCAGAAGACTTATTACATGACCACATTTCATGGATATTTATTTGATAAGAAGGGTGCTGTCAAAAAACACCACTATCATTATTATTATAATTATTTTCTGTTTAACAAAATTTCTAGAAGTGTAACCAATATTATTATAATTAGTTGTTTAACATTAATATCATTTATCACCCGTAAACTAATATAACGTCATAATGAAAAATGACATACATGAGGATATTCTGAGAAATTTATTTATGCAATTTATAGGACTTAGTACGAATATATTCTTTTTTCAATTCTCAAACAATAATTATTTCCCCACAAAAATTAAAATTCATGAATATAAGACCTTATATGGGATTAAATTGTGAACTCCCACCTGTAAGTATTATTTTTTAAACATAATATTTTGGTACCATAAATGGTTAATTAAATAATCCGGACTATTTAATATATTTAATAACTTATCATATTGATATTGATTCTATAGTCATAGTAAAAGAATGATGATATGTCTGTGATACATTGAGCCCTTTAATTTTATCGATCAATTCAGAGTTACAGACTATTGATTAAAACTTACCCAAAACCAATCTCATGTGAATTATTTACTCCATGTGTGTCTCTTGAACAATTAAATACCATATATCTAATAAATATAGAATATATAAGTTGGGTTATTTCTAATGATCTAATTATGTTGAGGGGTTGTTGAATATATTGGTCTATAAATATAATGCATACATCAAAGTTACCATTCAACTAATTAATGTATATTTTTGAAAATATATGTTTGAAATGGTAACCTGGGAACCTAGAATGTTAAATAAAAAATATTTCATGCATTCTTTCATCATAATTTATGAAATGAATATTTTAGTGTGAAATTTCTTAAGGTGGGAGGAATATAATCAATAAAAATATTTATATAGGTATTTCACGTCTTAGTATGTATGTTTTCCAAATTAGATAATATTTATTGTGAACACAAATAAAATTTTCATATAATTTTACATGGACATATTATGACCATTAAGATAATATCCCAGCCATAGAATAGTAAAAAATAATATGCTATACTAAAAGTTTTAAATTCATTTCCTACTTTTGAGTACTTTTCTATAAACAAATTTCGTATTATGTTTTGAGCACCTAAAAGTAAAAATAATTTTTATAAATAATATAAATTGAATATAATAATATGAAATCCAACATTTTCTGCATAATTAACATATTATATTAAGATGAATTTAGGGGATTTTCTATAATAATGTATTGTTATTTAAATTGTAAAAAATATGAATTTTAATAAAAATATTTCAATTCAGACATTATCATGACGATATTATAACTTGAGATAATAAAAAAAATTAATGACCAAAAATATATTAATGAAGTACTATAATGCAATATTAAATTTTGGAAACACATTCAAGAAATTTTTAAAATTAGGTAATACATTACATTAAAATATAAAAATTTCATAGATATTTTATTTCAATGATTCAATAATATGGTTTGATTCAGGTTTGGTTTATCTTTCGACCAAAAGAACCCTAATTTTGTTATTAATAAACTAATTAATGTCATAAACACTAATAAAATTCAAAAATTTACCTTAAATCAATTTCATAATAAAAATATTTTTCAAAATTCTTTTATTATAATTATATAAAAAATTTTAAAATAAAATTTTATTTTTTAATTCTATAAATAATATTTTTGTTTTAATATATGATATCAATTTTACAAAAAAAATTAATATTATTCATTTTATTTTTAACAAAAATAATTATTTTCCTATGTAAAAAATCATCACTATACTAAATCCTAAATTGATAAATGTAATAAATTGAAGAGTAAAAGAAATGGAGTAATTTTAAAATTTTTGTAAAAATGAATGGCTGAGGTAAAATTATCTATAACCCTTCTACCATGAAATTATTTTCCACATTTATTTCTCAGAATATTTTGACAAGTTAATATAATTAAACTAAAAGTTATATTATAAAAAATTCTTTATCCTCAACTATAAAAGATGTTCACCTCCACTCTATTTCACAATATATTATAAATATTTATCATTAAAAACACATACCTGGTAACTATTAACACATCTACCGATTTTCTAGAATCCATTCTCTAGGTAATAGTATAATCTAAAGAGTGATAAAGTTCTACCCATGGGTGAACATCCAAATGAGACATATAATATTATCAATTAGGGTCTCTTAATTTGTTTATAGTTTTACATGATAAAATATTTTAAATTCTTGAATGAATAATATATTAGTTATAAATAATTCGATTAAATTTTATTTTATGAATGAAATATCAAATTTATACTATCTACCAATTACAATTGAGAAAGAAATATGTTGAGTACCATACATGCGGGATACTGCCTTCATGAATGGCCTATAATATTTCACAATCACTTCCTTATATGGAACTTCTTAAAATTATATTTAACGTATAAATTTGATTTTTATGATAATATTACTTTTATTATATAATAATGTATCAAAATATATAAGATATATTACAAATGTATTCTCATTTTAAATGAACCTCTATAAATGAAAACAACAGGGAAACTTTCTTATGTTCTGTCCATTCATGGAAAATCTAATAAACTTATTATTTTATTTGAGAATGGATTAACAAAACACATAAAAATATACAAGTGTGTATTTTATTAATAATTTTTACAATATTATCAATCAAAGTATATATATCAATTTTGATATATAAAAATTTCTATACCAACCATAAAAATGACGTAAGAAAAAATTATTTAACAAATCAATAAAAATGTTACAAAAAAGTCATTTAAAAAATTTCATCAAAAATTATTCTCTATAATGTTTTGGATTGAAACAGTTTCATTATTCATTAAGTAAATATCACAAAAAAAACAAATCCTTCCCTAGAGATTATTAATCATTCGAACAACCGTGGTTACAAATGGGTTGTGAATTATAATTTATATTCTGGATTTACAATAAATTATTCTCATTCATTTCAACCGATATATTTAAATATTATTCTTACATATTTACCATGATACTATAAATTCAATTGATGGGGATAATAAATTTTAAATATTTACTTTTGAAATCACTATTTTATCTAAACCTGATTTTTGTTAACATCAATATATATTTATTAATGGATTGTACTTCCCCAATAAAATGATTCTAATAATAAATAATATATTAAAAAATAATTACTTTTGAAATAACCATTATCGTTCAATTCCTGTATAATGGGAAAACATATTCATGTTATCTTTAAAAATTATCACCTGTTAATTTACAAAAAAAATCACATGTGTAGTTAGTTTTTTATTCATATTTCATAGATATATATCACCAAATTTTTCAAATTAACATACAATGATCATGAATAAGAATTCAACCTCAATTATAAAGTTCCAAAATAATTCCATTCCTTTTTATCTTTAGAATCATTATGATTATTCCTTTAGTAATTCCACGAGATATTATTATAAATACCACTTCCTTGTTATGGATTTTATCATGATATGAATTAATCATTCAATTGTTTTCCATATGTGGGGAACATATTCATGAACGTATTTTGAAAATAAATGGTTAAATTTTTTTGTGTATATTGATGTTGTTATTGTTTACAAATCATCAAAAACCATTTATAGTGTATATGAAATGATCCAATGAAATCCATTTTTTGTTTTCATAGAGACGAATAATGACTTGTGATTATGGTTTCATGATTCATGTTTCTCCCAAAATTTAATGATTCCATGAAAATATTATACATGTTAATTATTCTACAGTCTCATGTGTAAGATCATTTTTAATGACTTTCTTACTTCAATTTCCTTGAGGTTACAACGAGTCATTACTTTCCATAAGCGACTTCCCCAAGATGCCAAAATATGGGAAAAATGCCAAAAGATTTTGAAGACAACTGGGGGATTATTTACTCTTGTGAAATAATAATATTAAATCAATAAACAATAAACAAACATATCACTATATGATGTATAAACAAATTAAAGAAAACTCAACAAATTTATTTATTTCAAAACCACATCAAAGTGTACCATAGATGAATACATAAAAAATAAAAGTAAAAAAAATTGACGAAAAATTAAATACTCCACGAATTCAACAAGCATCCATGCTTTACAAGCTCCCAGATGCACAATAACCAAAAGTGTCATGTATCAAAATGTGGAGCTAAAAACATGTGAAACATTACCTATGCCAATGTCCTAGAAGATAGAATCTGAAAATCACCAATGTTGAAAATAATGGGTGAGTATAAAATATATTAGGCTTTCCCCAATGACTACTCTAATCACACCACTAAGATAGAATAGTTATTAACACTTACATAAAATAGTTTATATATGTCAATTTCCCAGATTAAATTATTACTAAATATAAAAAAAATTCCAAAAACATTTATAATCAAAATCATAAAACTACAATTGAAATCAATTTTACATTAAGATATATTCTACAAAATAAATAATAAAATCTTTAATCGAATTTCAAAATATTTCTTTGGATTTCCTAATCCATTCAACGAATCCACACAACCTGCCATACTTACTCCACAATGATAGTTCCATAGTCATGATTGGTTTCTCATTGATATAACAAGTCCTAAAATGGTAATTATATCCCATGTTCCATTTAAACTTTTTGACCAAAATGAAGGTCATATTTAAAAATAATCCTATAAATACAACATGAATACACACACTAAGTATGCCAAAAGATCATGTTAATAAATCCATTTCAACAAAAATTTATTTTTTTCGAAAACCATTTCCAAGAAAAACATTTCATTGCAAAACCATTTCGATAAAAAACATTTTAATTTATAACCCTTATCCCTAAATACATTTTTCAATTCCATAAAATCCATAATTAAATTCACTATTTTAAATTCACGGAAATAAATCCCATTGCACAACAATTCATAAAAATAATAAATAATCCCTAAAAATATATATCCCATGCATTTACCAATAAATTTCATTCAAATAATCCTATTTTATAATAGATAACTATTTCTATTATAGAGATTCAAGGGTTAATACACCTACCATGATAGTTTTGGTGAAATCTGACAACAGACGAAGAATGATATTGTAACTGGGTTGAAACTCCCCAAAATATCCTTACATATCTTAAATTACCATAAAAAATCCAATTATCATCATATTTGGAATCCCCAAACATTGACCTTACATTAAGAGGCATAGATATGAAAAATAAGGAGGAATAGAGAAGTAGATTTAAGTAGATCTTTGAAATGAGGAAAGAACAGTGAATAACATTACTTACCGTGAGAATTGGGCTTGAAGACACCTAGGGAGGCCTCCAGATCATTTCGAAAATTCTTGGGAGAGGTCTCCAAACCATAAATGGATATAATTCCCTAATTAGGACCCTTTAGGAGAAAAAATGAGCATGTAGGATAATAAGGAGTAAGTAGAAGAAAAAACTAGTTATATCCTAAGAAAAATGATTTTAATTTATCCCTGTAAACAGTTAGACCGCATGGGTAAAAAACCATGTGCTAACCGTGAGATAGATACTATCTTAAGGAAACCCCTTCCCTGCATCCTCACATAGTCTCTTGAATTGTTATCAAACCATTATCAAGATACTGCCTTATAAATGCAACTTCACACAGTTTCTCCTCTGATATTCGCTTAGTTTAGACAAACCTTGCACAGATCGTGCAAATCTACATTATCTGTGAAAACATAGTTACAATTCACCTAACTCTCCCATCGTTCACACATACACTTAATATCCATTAAAGTAATCATTTAAGGGTAACATACCTGAAACCGTGGGTACAACACTCTTCCCACCATTTTTTCTATCATTAAAACGTAGAAAATCCCCACTACGCTGAAAGAGTTCTAGCCATTTCTATTTCATTTTCATCTCACATTCCAGATTCTCATCAGGAATCTGACCATGTTTCCATAAAATTGACACTAGACTAATGCTTTTTTCATGAATAACATTCTTTTTCAGGCCCTCAATCCACACAAGGATATGTCCCAATGAAGAATACGACTCTCAATCAACGTGAAACCATTTGGTCACATGGTCAGGGATATTCTGATACTACTTCAATAGAGATACGTGGAACACATTATGTACCACAATAAACCATGGTGGAAATTCTAAACAATATTCCACCTCTAAACATTGTACTAGAATCTCTAAAAGGACAATGCATATAGAAGATAACTTTCCCTGCATCCCGAAATGACGATGTCCAAGTCTTGGAGAGATCCTCGAGAACAAATTATCACTCGCAGAAAATGATAATGGCAATCAACAATGATCTATATAATTTTTCAGACAAATCTGAGACATATCTGTCCTCTTTCTGAACAATTGAATCATCTCCATTGTCTCATGGACCATGCTTAGCCCATACAGTGAATTCCTCCCTGTTTCCACCCTACACATTGGAGAATGGAAAGGATTACCATACAATTCTTAAAATTGATCCATATGTTTCAAGGAATGAATGATTTTCTATAATATATCTATACTAAGATGTTTTAATCATCCCATGGGTCACCCCAATCCATTACCCAAGCTCGCAACAAGTATTACAACATCAATATCTTCATTTCAATTAGTTATATGTCTGAGGATGATACATCATACTCATGTTCAGCTGAGTTCCTAGGGATTTCAATAAGAATTTCTAGAAATGAGATGTGATTCTCAGATCTTAAACAAAAATGATCAAAATTGGAATGACATGTCTCTTTATCACCTCTTGGATATTGATTTTGGGCAGATCCTCTACCGTATGAGTTTTATGAATGGGAATGAAATGAGATGACTTGGTAAGTTAATCAACTATAACCATCTTGTTGTCATGTTTTGGAACCATTCATGGGAGACCTATAAAAAAATTCCATCACTTTATTCTCTCAATTCAACATTAGGATAGTCAATGACTACAACATACCCAATGGTCAGTGATTCTCTGTTGTAACTAGTTAACAAGTTAAGAACCATATGATATACTCGACCACCTTCCTTTTTATTCCACTCCACCAAAAAGGCCTTAAACACCTTATACATATTCTATATTACTTACTATACATCCCATATCGAATGGTTGAAAGCATGAAGGAGTTATTTCGAACAAGACTTTGATATATCCATCTGATCTCTTAATCATGAAACTAAAATCCAATCAAGTGTCCAATGCTCAATGGTATCCCCACCATTGATTTTAGAATTTATAACTAGGAATTCTTCGTCAGATTTTCGTATATCTATAACCATCCTTACCATATTAGGAAACACTGAAATGTAAAATAAAACCAGCACATCAGCTTGGTATTTACATTTCGTATTCATGTTGGCTAGGACATACATCAACTTCTATTCATCAGAGTATTTTTTTCTAAGTGAGCATATGAGTCCACACATAATGCATCCACCACATTATTTCCATTTAATATTGTATACATTATGTTAAAGTCAAACATCTAGAAGTACTCCATCCATATCCATTACCTTAGATTCAAATATCATAGTGAAAAAATGTGTTTTAAGATTTTATAATTCATGAACAAAAACAATTCTCCCCCAAGTGATAGAAATGTGATGTCTTCATATCATGAATGACTACTGCTAAATCTAAGTCATGTGTAGGGTATTTATTCTCAAACACTCTGAATTTCCTTGAACCATAAGAAAAAACATGGTCTCCTTACATGAGAACACATTCCAACAGAGATACCGAAGTATTGCTGCACAACACATATCCCTCTCATGATTATAAAATAATCAAGAGAGGTGTTATTGTAAGATGATCATTGTTTTCTTGAAAAGACATCTAGAAATCCTCAGTCAATTATATTGGCACATTTTTCTTTTTCAAATCATTCATTAGTGAATAAATTCCTGAAAAGGTACACAAAATATGTCACTAGTAGCTAGATAGACAAAGAAGACATCATATCTCAAAGACATTCTGCAGTGGTTGCCATGAGATTAGAGATTTTATCTTTATGGACTCACTGATACACCATTTTTAAAAATCACATGGTTGATAATGTTTTCATCCTGTATCCAAAACTCACACGTATAAAAATATAAATACAAATGATGGTCCCTCAATATTATCTGCACTATCTCCAAGTGTTTCTCCTTCTTTAGCCCTTGTCTTTGAATACACGAATATATCATCTACAAACACAACAAAAAATGAATGAATATATCTCTGCAATATCTGATTCATGAATTCCATAAATACAACTAGTTTATTTATAATACAGAAAGTACAAAGCACATATTTGTAGGGTCCATATCTACTTATAAAATTTATATTTGGAATATCTACTTTCTGAACATGCAATTAGTGATATCCTGATTGCAAGTCAATTTAATAGAAACAATGATCTCCCATCAATTGATCTAATAGATCATCAATGCATGGAATTGGATACCCATTCTTTATCATTACATGGTAAAGCTTAAGATTATCAACGCACAACTGATGAGTTCTGTTAGGTCCAATAGGAGCCTATATACCCTGAGAGGGGGGGTGAATCATGGTATGGATATTCTTTTTCAATGTTCTTCCTACCCCACTGGATCTTGACATCTTTATTACAAGGGTCACTTTGTTTTCTCTTCTGTGTAAACTAAGATCACCTCTTTACTTCTTTATCTAATAATGATGCTTTGAATGCAATGCAGGGAAGAAAACAGGAAGACACAGAGATTTTTACTTGGTTCACCCTCACTGGGCTACGTCCAAGGAGCATATGCCGACAAGTTGCCGGTCATACGAAATTCCACTATTCTTCACTAGATGTGGATACAAAGTTCGGGATAGATCACTTCTATGCCCATGCACACTGCATATACAAAGTTTAGGGTCAGCTCACTGCTTTCCCAAGGGTCACTCCCTGTTTCTCTCTCTCTGGCTCACTCCCGATGGAGAGGATAACCTTCTTCCTCTTCCTAAGATCACAGCTCTATAAGGGAACCCACTCACAGTTCATAGAGTTGTAGGTCTCTTGATTTGCATGAATAAATGCATCCTCAATTGTTGATGGATTCTCTGATATAGTCCAACTTTCATCCACTGATGAATACCACTTTGCCTCTTATCCACTAGGCAATTACTTTGGAAACACCTTCGCAAAGAACCCTACTTCGCGAGGCTCCCAATTTCGCGAAGCTCAATCAAGCCTTCGCGAAGCTCCGACCTTTTCGCGAATCACTTTTGCGAAGCACTTTCGCGAAGCTCAAGCCGTCGCAAAGCAACGTCCCTCGCGAAGCTTACTAAGCCAATGCGGAGCTCGTAGGTTTCGCGGATCTACAATAGCCGCCGTGAAGCTCCTCTTTCGCGAAGCACACTGGCTCCGCGAACCACCTTCGCAAAAAGATAGCAAATGATCTTCTCTAAAAAATCTCTCTTATTCTCTTGAGGGGGTCGACCAATATTTATTGGCGATTCCACTGACCCTCCAACTTTCCGCACGAAGTCAATGCCACATCATCTCAAATCGAGAAGCTCCAAAGTTTCCGCCGTAATTCTGACCAAACCGCGAAGCACCACAGAAATTTTCCGATCGCAGAGGTCATCGTAATCGCGAAGCATCACCATCAACATTCCTTCGTTCCTTCGCCGCAAAGATCACTCGCAAAGCCCTTCACCGCTGCAATGTGCTTCAACTATGCCGTTCATGAAGCTTTGACGTAATCACGAAGCATCACCACCTCCATTTTTTTAATCTTCGCGAAATCCAATCCACGAAGCTTCACTTCACAAAATTCATGACTTTTCCATATTAAAAAATGATCTTCTTGGAAATCCACTTTTCGCGATGCTCACCAAACTTCAAATTTTGGACCACAAAAATTTGAAAAACACTGGGAAATGGCACCACCATGTACTGCTCTTTTGTACTGCCTCCAGCTCATCCTTTCCTTTGTCATCGTTCTTTTTCAACAAGGATTGTCAACAACTTCTAGGGAACTCGACAATTCTCCACGGAAACATGATTTTTCAACAAACACAATCAACCCAAAAATACTACAATGTTACCTTGAGGGATTTTTGACCAACAATATCCCCCTTTGGGTTTGTTGACAACTATTCACAACTCTGCTCATAATGATTTTCTGCACTTTGATACCTCACTGAGTCTTCTTCCAGCCGCTACCACCATTCGCCTCTTGCGATTATGATAGCGTTCAAGGAATCACTTAACACATACTCTAAGCCCACATGAGAAATGCTCGGCATGCGAAACAAGAGTAGAATGAAAAGTTCATCAATGAATCACTTCATGTCAAACAACAATTGTCGATTCCAACCTGATACCAATTCTTAAATTGATACCAATTATTGAACCACACTGATCCCAATTGATGATAGATGGAAACCTTCTAACACCATTCCAACACCACTGTTATGCTTTTATCACAATCCTCAACTGCCGTGATTTCTATTCTTTGATCGATCACTTCTAGCATCGTCAGATTTAAAATGCTCCCCCTTTCTCATTTCTCCCCTTATCTGGCTGCTCCACTGGTCAGCTTCTCCCTATATCTGTCATGATTTCTCATATAGCCACATTGTCTCTCCCTTGAACAATTACTATTTTCTCCCCCTTTGTCAATGAACCCAAAGGTAACTCCTTTGTAGTCTGTAACACAGTAGAGAACACATATCAGCACATTAGGGAAAAACACATCATACCGCAGGGAGAGGGTGGGTCCCACATACACACTATTTTAAGTGCGGGGAATCGACTGAACTCCTAGAGCCAGTCGATGACTTTCAAATGCTTCCTTGGGTAAGGCCTTTGTCAGAATTCCAGCAACCTATAGTTCTGTAGGCACATACTCCAACTTCATGATTCCCCGCTCAACTTTCTCCTTGATAAAATCATACTTTATCTCAGTGTGCTTTTTCCTTGAGTGATGGATGGGATTTTTGCTGAGATTTATAGCACTAGAGTTATCACACTAGATTTAGATCGGAGACTTCACTTCAACTCCCATATCTTCAAGCTGCTGCTTCATCCACAATAACTGTGTGCACGCTTGAGTGGCCGCAATATAATCAGCTTCTTCGGTGCTCAATGAAATGCAATTTTTCTTCTTGCTAATCCAAGAAATACACAATCCACCAAGATAGAATGCACCACCTGATGTTTATTTTCTATCATCTGCTGAACCGGCCCAATATGCATCAGTATATCCCAATAACTCTGTGTGAGATTTTTCAATATATGTCAAGCTGAAATCCAATGTTCCCTGGATATACCGAAGTATTATTTTCACTGCAATCATGTGGCTTTCCTTGGGTTTACTCTGATATCTCGCTACTTGGTATGTGGCGAATATAATTTCAGTCTTTGTTGCAATTTAGTACAGAAAAATACTGATAATCTGCATGTTTTCAGTGAAATTAACTGCCCTTTCACGGTCATCTTTTGATGATTTTATCCAGGTAGAAACTGGAGTCTTCATTTCTGTGGCATTCCTCCACACTGGAAACTATGCTTCTTAAAATACTGGTCAAGCCTTCTATACCATGCTCTTTGTTCTTGTTTCATCCCATTCAATGCCTTCTTTAGTTTTCCAATGTTGTTCTCATCCTTATGAACAAGAAAACCATCTGGTTGATCTACATACACTCTATCCTCTAGAATCCAATTCATAAGTGCAGATTTGACATCCATCTGGAAGTCTTTGAAATTCCATTACACCACTATGGATAAAAAGAATCTGATTGTCTCCAGCATTGCAACCGGTGAAAATGTCTCCTTAACTTCAATACCCTTTATCTGGGAGTATCCTTTGAACACTACTCATGCTTTGTTTCGGATAACTATGCCAACTTAATTCATCTTGTTGCAAACATACCCATGTAGTCCCGGTGATGGTCTTATCTGCTGGGCTCGAAACTATCTACCACGTCTGATTCTTCTCAGTTATGATCTATCTCTTTATTCATAGCATGATCCCAGTTTTCATCTTTAGCTACATTAGCAAAGCATTTCAGCTCAACGTGAGATATAAAATATATTTTCTGTAGTGATTGCATTCTCCTTGTCTGAGCTAGAACTGATTAATCACCAATGATATTCTGTCTATCAATTTTAGCTCAGCTCTTTGGATTCCTTGTAGACACAGACTTGACACTTTATTGTTCATCATTAGTGTCTTCTTCTGAATCAGTATCAGCCACTTATGCTCTGCCTATGTTGCTTACTTCCTCAACACTTTCATTAGGAAGTTATTCACTGACTCATTTTTCAATGGCTTCATTTCTTTCAGCTACTTTTCTCTGTGTCACTGTTCACTGATGTCATTTCTTTGAACTTCTTCTCTCAGATTATTATTGACACGCCTTTGATTTTCCCTCGCAGCTTCTTCGTATCCTGAAAGTAGTCAGTTGATACCACATTGTCAGATCAAAAAAGATAAGCCTGAGATGCATGATTATTGCTGCGTCTCCTTGTGTTTCTTTCTTCCCTTGATAGGGAATGCCTGAGATGAGTCATCTAATTATTGCTTTTATGCCTCTTGAATATAATTCTATTATTGAATGCTCCCCCTATGTTATGAAACAATTCTTGAGGTTAGGCCCACTGTTTAGACTCATAACCATTCTTCTCCTCCGGCAGCTTCTATTCTCATCTTCCACTTCGAATTAAGCCATTAACAAAATCGCTAAGCCTACTGAGTTGGAACTCGATGTAGGAAACAAGAGATATAGTTAATAACACAATCACTTCCTATTGTGCTATGTTTCCCCCTTTCTTCTTCAACTCTAGTACCTAATTTGAATCAATTGAAACTCTAGAGGATATCACTTCTACACTTCACATCTTTAGATGCCACTTCCCCATGGATCGTATCTCCCTAAAACCTAAAACACATGAACCATCATTTAATAGCATTTATATTCCTAGGGAGAAGGGTAATCTTATGGAATCCTCAAGATGAGGATTTTGGTCGATCCTGATGGGTCAAACCTTTGATTCTTTCTTGGAGTGCATCACACTCCTTTCTTGCTTCCTCCAGCTGCCTGGCCAACTTCAACTGCTCTGACCATATGAATAAGCATTCATTACCCACATGCTGAGCCTTTTTCTGATATGTAGATTCTGTAGGCCCGAACATTCTCATCACTTGGGGTATGGACCCATTAGTACTCATTTCCTTCTTTGAGGTTCTTCCAAAATTCCATTTTCCTTGATTATTTCTCTAGGAAGGAATCTCCTTGCTTGTCATCTTCCCTTTCTTCGTCCACCATTTCAGGGATTTTCCTTTTTCTTCCAGTCCTCTCAGTGGAACATGACTTGTAAATTTTTCAACACATTCTTTATTAATCTACCTTTTATCAGAATTATGAATCACCACACTCTTTTTCACTGGTGTTGAGTCCTCCATTAAATGTGTACTCTTCTTATTCACAGTTGTAGTGTTTCCTCCCTTTTTCTTCCATATTTTTTCATGTTCATTCTTAGAGAGCGGTTTTGAGTGTGACAGATACAATTTTTATTCAGCTCCTTGTGATTCTCTAGGAACTCTAAACTCATTCTTCAACATACCACTTTCTCTCCCAGTGTACGATTTCTCATTATACACCACTGGAGTTGAGAATCTCCTTTGGAGTTCCTTTTTCTTTCTTACCTTCTTCTTATTGTAATGTCTTGCAAAATTCCCATGATTAGATCATATGAAACAACTTCCATTAAAGGCATAACACAATTCATCATCTCTTAGAAAAGATGTTGATGGAACTTGAGTTCTACCCCTGACATTGAGCTCTTGAGCTTCCTGACACATATTCATGGTGTGTCCCATTCTTCCACAGTAATAGAATCTTATGAATGCTTTCCTCTGAGAGACTCTTCTATCTGATTTCTCATGATGCTTCTTCTTATCCTCGGGTTTATCAAAGTATATATTTTCACAGCCTGAAATGTATTCCAGAGCCTCTGAACAGAAGCTTGACGTGTGACCATGAATCTCGCAGAAATAGCACATGTCGACACTTCTTTTTGTAACTGACCTCTTTGGCCTATCTCCAGTACCTATAGGGTTTTCTCCACTCATGTAAATGTTCATGGCTCTCTTCTTAACATGCATGGGAGGTGATTCATCAAATCCAATACCATCTTTTCCGAAACATGTTGTTCTTTGAGCTGAGAAAATATTTTGTTGTTTCTCTTCAGAAACAGCATATCTATTCTTCATTTTATCATCACTTGTCAAAGGATGATCAAATAGAAAGTGTATGGCATCATTTATTTTTTTCATTCCTTTAGCATTGGATTTCTCCACTTCCTTCTTTACTGATTCTAGCTCTTCATCAATCTTCTGAATCTTCATTTCATGTGATATAAGTTGGGCACTAAATTCCATTCTGTGATTCTTTCCACAACTCATCTCATCTGCCAATTCTTCTGTGAGCTTTTCTACCATACAACATTCCTCCTTTACTTTCAATTTTTCTTGAAAAATAGATTCAGAGATAGATTCACTCTCTTGTTGGAGCCTTCAATTCATTTGAACTTGTTCAGACAACTGTGTAGCAAGATCATCATTTCTGGCTTTGAGATTATGAATTTCATCTGTGTTCAGATTCTTTCCCTTGACATCAGCTTTTGATTTTTCAACCTTTGTTGATCTATTTCGCAGTTCTTCATCTTGAGAATCATTTTTCTCCCTCAGATCAGTAGCTACGTCAATAATACTTTGATTCATACTTCTTAGCTTGTTGATCTCAGTTTCCAGTGCTTGGATCCGAATATCTTTAGATTTAATTTCATCAGTGTTTCTAACGTCACTTGAAATATCAGGTTCTTCGATACACTTCACTTGATCTTTCACTTTTCTATTCAATCCATCGGTCTTCCTTTTCTGTTCTTCAATCTTAAGCTTATACTCACTACCTGATTTTGAGTTCTCTCATGTTGATACCTTGAGTTTCTCAATTTCTTCCATCAACTCAGACTTCTCTTATTCCTGCTGCTGCATATAGATTTTGGCACCATGAACAACTTTGTTAGATTTCATTGTTTTAGCTCTCCAAACATCTATCTCCTCAAGAGTAGCCTCTAACTCAGCTCGCATATCTATTCTTCCTTCAATTTCTTCTTCTGTTTCAGTATCACTCTGATGCTCATGTACTTCACTCATTCCAACATCATGATTGAGTGAATCAATCTTTTCCCTATCATATTCATCAAGACCTTCCTTCAGTAAGCTGTTTGATTCTTTTAGTTGAATCACACTTTTTCCAAAAACACTTCCACACTGAGGGAAATTAACATACTTCTTATTCTTCTTTGATTCTTTTCCTTTTCCCATGGCAAATTGTGATAAGAGAAAACTGAATCTTCAACCACACAGATCGACTACACCAAGTCAAAGCAAACAAATCTGATAAAAGAAACTTATCCCTATGATACCAATTGTTAGGGCCAATAGGGGCCTATATACCCTAAGAGGGGGGTGAATTAGGGTATGGATATTCTTTTTCAATGTTCTTACTACCACACTGGATCTTGACCTCTTTATTACAAGGGTCACTTTGTTTGCTCTTGTGTGTAAACTATGATCACTTCTTTACTTCTTTATCTAATAATGATTCTTTTAATGCAATGCAAGGAAGCAAACAAGCAGACACAGAGATTTTTACTTGGTTCACCCTCACTAGGCTACGTCCAAGGAGAATACGCCGACAAGTTGCCTGTCGTACCAAATTCCACTATTCTTCACTAGATGTGGATAAAAAGTTAAGGCTAGATCACTTCTATGCCCAGGCTCACTGGTTATACAATGTTTAGGGTCAGCTCACTGCTTTCCCAAGGGTCACTCCCCATTTCTCTCTCTCTGGCTCACTGCCGATGGAGAGGATCGCCTTCTTCCTCTTCCTAAGCTCACTGCTCTAGAAGGGAACCCACTCACAGTTTATAGACCTATAGGTATCTTCATTTTCATGAATAAATTCATCCTCAACTGTTTATGGATGCTCTCCTATAGTCCAACATTCATCCACGGATGAATACCACCTTGCCTCTTAATAACTGGGCAATTCCTTTGGAAACACCTTCGCAAAGCACCCTACTTCGCGAGGCTCCCAATTTCACGAAGCTCAAAAAAGCCTTCGCGAAGCTCCTGCCTTTTCACGAAGCACTTTCGCGAAGCACTTTCTCGAATCTCAAGCCATCACAAAGCAACGTCCCTCGCGAAGCTTACTAAGCCAACATGGAGCTCGCAGGTTTCGCAGAGCTACAATAGCCGCTGCAAAGATCCTCTTTTGCGAAGCACACTGGCTCTGCAAACCACCTTCGCAAAACGAGAGAAAATGATCTTCTCTGAAAAATCTCTCTTCTTCTCTCGAGGAGGTCTTCCTCTATTTATAGGCAATTCCACCGACCCTCCAACTTTCCACGTGAAGTCAACGCCACATCATCTCAAATCGCGAAGCTCCGAAGTTTCCACCGTAATTCTGACCAAACCGCGAAGCACCACGAAATTTTTCCGATCACGGTGCTCATCGTAATCGTGAAGCATCACCATCAACATTCCTTCGCACCTTCTCCGCGAAGCTCCCTCGCAAATCCCTTCTCCGCCGCGATGTGCTTCAACTCTGCCGTTCGTGAAACATTAACGTAATCATGAAGCATCATCGCCTCCATTTTTCTAATCTTCACGAAATCCTATCCACGAAGCTTCTCTTCGCGAAATTTATGCCTTTGCCATATTAAAATATGATCTTCTTGGAAATCCAGTTTTCGCGATTCTCACCAAACTTCAAATTTTGGACCCCAAAAATTGGGAAAACACTGGGAAACGGCGCCACCTTGTACTTCTCTTTTGTACCGCCTCCAGATCGTCCTTTCCTTTGTCATCGTTCTTTGTCAAAAAGGATTCTCAACAACTTCTAGGGAACTCGACAATTCTCCACAGAAACCATATTTGTCAACAAACACAATCAACCCAAAAATACTGCAATGTTAACTTGAGGGATTTTTTCCCAACAAGTTCCATCTTCAATCTTCAAGAACAAGAATGGTGCTTCCCACAGAGACGTACATGGACAAATAAAAAAATTTCATTACATTTCCTCCAAATGCACTCTCAAATATCCCAGTAATATTGTATCTATCCTATAAGAGATCATTTCCACCACTGGTGACCACAAGATCATTTCACAATTCATTACAACCTTCTATCCTATGAAGAGATTCTCAACATCATCCTCAGTCATGAAACTAATTGCCCTCCTATAATAGTCAATGTGAAACTTGAACATTTTTATCCAATTCATACCCAATATTACATCATATAAATCCATATAAAACACTGAAAATTACCACATCACCTCATCTCCATCAATAGTAACAGAACAGGCTCTGCACACAAATTTTCAACATTCTCTTTCAACAAGAGGAGTATGGAGTTTTATCATAGAATGAATCATCTCATGTTATAAGCATAGAAAGTCAACAAAATCAGATCCAATGAATCAATTTAATGCACCAATATCATACATAACTTGAATATGGGTATAATTATAAACAATGACTCCTATAATCATATATTGTCCATCCATTTTATCGAAAATCAAAATCTCAACTCCACACAATGTCTCCATCACTGTACTCTACTCCTTGTTGCTTAGATGGTATTTACCTTGTTGAGGAGTCATGTTATTCCAAGAATCACCATGTATTAGTCCTCTCTTTGTGTGACAATGATTAAATTAACCTCATATAAGGCCCCATCCTTAAACCTTACTTATTCTTGAGTTATTACAAGAATACACATTGAGGATTTTTTCAGGTTTAGAGTTTTAGAGAATTAGATCATGAAACTTGCATTACATTCCACATTTAGACAAAGTGGTTACATAAAAGACAGTATTCATTCTTCCCATCAACGGAAACATACTTAAAAATAAAACATGGATTCTTTCTTGACACATCCTTGACACTGTCATCACATAATGTACATTTCCCTTGACCTGTGAAAAACATTTCAAAAACATGGGATGAGCATAAAAAGCTCAGTAAGGGTTATAAAAATATGGAAAGGAAACATGAGTTCATATATACATAAGAATTAAATCATACTTTACCCATAAAACATAGGCACTTTAACATACCTCATCAAACCATGAATAAATCATAGAAATCATAAGACATAAAGGTAACTTGAGGTATTCATAACATTCTTACGTAGGGAGTAACCCTATTGGTTACGTTTGGAATACCCATCCCAGTATATTCCCTAAATCTCTTCGGAGAAACCTTAACGTTTCACTCCTTCACGTTACCCAATGCATTAGAGAGCTATATCGGGCTCACCCACCCTTAGTTTATCACGGAACCACCCGTTTTCATAACAATGCCCAAGAACCATAACATAAACGTATCATATAAAACATGCATAAAGGAAACATAACATTTCCACATTTCAATCAGAATATAACATTTTAGGACATTGAAATAATGAATCCATTCCAAAGAAACCATTTCCAAAACCATTTAAAACATTTAATAAAGAGATTTTTGAATCAAAGTGTCTCATACCACCTTGAAGCTTTTAAAATTTTAAACCATTAATATCCATATAAATCCTTAAAACCATTTTCAAAACATGGATATTAATAAGAACAAATCATTAAAACATTTAAAGCGATATTTTGGTTAAAGGGTTTTTACCAAAATTAGAGACACTTGAATACAATAATTGAGGAATAACATTTAATCAGAACTTTATAATATCATGAGAATAAATGGATTCATGATATAATATTCCAAAGGACAGTATATACACCATATAAGTTTGAATTGGTGCATATCGACAATGAAGTCTCAATAGAGATGTCAAATGTGATGAAATCCCTTATAAAGAAGGTATCCTTAAATTAAGGATAAATCAATCTCAAAATTATGTGTGAAAAATATAAATACACCCAATATAATTGTATATTAAGTGTAAAACAAAAAAATGTCATTCAAACATATTCAAAGGATGACATATTCAATAACTACATGTTGAACCCAAAGAAATCGAAATTGGGTTAAAACGTTCCCTTGGTAAAATTCGACAGCCTGAACGGCGTCACTTCAAAAATTCAGAAAATGAGTTGATGAGAGATAAAAAGGGAATCTCATCACTTGGACATAAAATTTACATCAATAAGGATATAGAAGAACATATCCCAACATAATATTATGTGAATTAAAAGACATAACAAACGAAGTCTTTTAAAATGAGGAGGGTGAAAGGTTCCCTTCCCACTTGGGTAACTTTCGAAAAGTACACCCCATTGAAGATGTGTCATAAAATGAATATTTAAATACCCATAAATGGAATTATATTACAAAAGAAGTGTAATAATGGGTAGTACATAAACCACTCAAAGGATATTGTGGAAAATGTAGCATAAATCTCACGGGAATAAAAAGTGAGATGAAAAATCTCTTACAAAAACTCGTCAGCCTAATGGCGCCACATAAAACTTCCAAAATGGATTGATGAGAGAGAATAGGGTCTCTCATCACATGAACATAAAAATTATAGTAATATTAATATAAAAGAACATCCCAATAACAAGAAAGATTAGCTTTAAATGGAATGACATAAAAGAGTGTACTTAAAAAGAAAGAATGGAGTAGGATCCCTTACGAAAATTCGGCAGCCTAACGGCGCAACTCAAAACATCCAAAATGGATTGATGAGAGAGAATAGGGTATCTCATCATATGAACATAAAAATTACAGTAAGAGTAATATAATAGAACATACCAATCACTATAAATATGAGCTTAGAAGGAATGGCATAAAAGAGTGTACTTAAAAAGAAAGAAAGGAGTAGGATCCCTTACCTTGGGTCCAACTTGTCTTGTTCGTTCTTTAACGTCCTGAATAATAAACTTGAGTTAATTTCTACTTGATTAAGAACATTTTTAAAGTTCATTATTCCTTTTATATCACTTATTGCCATGTTATAAACATTATGTAACCATTTAAGTTAATAATGTTTGTTTTGTCGATATTTGGTTCTTAAGTCGAAAGTGGACTTCTTACAATTACATGTTGTTCGTGTGGTCAAAGGTTATTTATATCCATAATGAAATTCCTGATTTGGATATCATATATATCATATATATATAGAATATACATGTATTTATAATATCATATAATCATTTAGAGGTAAGAAATGAAATGCACCGTTCATGGAGACGGTAACCCGTACATACGCATGAACGCTACTTTCATTTCTTTGTCATATTAATGGAATTAAAACTAAATGAGAGGTATGTATATTTTAATTACAGAATTATATTCATCATTTAGATGTATCATTCATCATATATATCCATTATATACATGTACTTATAATAGTACATTACATTTGGGGATAAGAAATGAAATGCACCGTTCATGGAGACGGTAAGCCGTACGTACGCATGAACGCTACTTTCATTTCTATTTCGTATTTTATAGAATGGAATCATAATGATATAAAGGTATATTATAATTCCAGTATAATATCATATATAATATCATAGTTCCATCCTTTATACGTCCCACATATGGTATTTAACGAATCAACTCACTTTACGGGGGCGGTAGTCCGCACTTCCTTAAATGAAGATATCGCGTTTACCCATAATGGAAACCATAAAGGTATACCCAAAATGAAAAATACAAGAGCTTAAGTAAAACATAAACATATTATATATCATATATAAATATAGTGACATCGTAATGGCCACCTTTGATGGTGTTAAAGGAATGTTGAACAATCATCGTTTTGGGAGACATAAATTCACCATCCACGGAAACAGTATGTTCGTTAACTATTAGATGTAGGTGTGTGTATGTGTAGCTCGAATACATATTATAACAACATCCTAGTATATTTAGGAAACTGTATTTGTTACAAAAGGAAATAATAAAAAGAGTTTAGAGGGTTGGAGAAGCAAAATAAAACAAAAGGACTCAAAAGAAGACATTACCTTAAAATCGGGTAACTCCCTTTGGTTTGAGCTCAAAGGCTTCCTTGGGAATACTTCTGCCCAGAGTTAGGCTTCAAGGAGTAATATAGGGATGTGGAGAGCCAAAATGGGCAGGGTTTGGCCGAGCCAAGGTCTTTGGGAGTGTGGGTAAGGAGGTAGAGGTGGGGGCCTTTTATAAGAGGAGAGGAGGGGCAATCTTGGAATGTAAAGAAATATTACTTTATTTGAAACTGAGTTTCGGATTTAAAGGGTCTCACACTGATATAATTCGAGGATAAGGTGATAAGGTTTAGAAATCCACCCATCCAATTGGTTTTGGACATGTTTAGGTCTTAGATTTTACATTATCTTTCCATTTTATTTAAATCGTTAAATAATGAGGTCGTCGCTGCATCATCATGATGTCATAAATAAATTAATTTATTTAGTATCTAAAAATTATAAAAAAACTATCATGATGTATAAATCTTTTTATCTTTCCAATGAATATTTATAATCAAAAATCTGAATTGTATAACCCCATGTAACAATTGTTTTAGTAAAACATGTCATGTTTGTGTTATTTTTACTTTAACATTAAATAAAAAGATATTTATGTCATTTTCCAACCAAAGTGGCTACATGGGGTCCCCAAGTTGACCCATGGGTTGTATTGGTCGACCATCACACATCCAATGAGGTTAGGACATGTGTCAAGTTCATTTCATATTATTAAAACATTATTTTTACCTTAAACTACACTAATTACCTCTAATCGCGATTAAAAACTTAATAAGTTACTATTCACCAAAAAATTATTTTTATCCCGTTGAACCACATTTTACATCTTAATGAAAACCATGTATGTCAGATTTTTGAAATTCAAAACACAAAGATGGAAAAATTTTATTTAAATGGAAAAATCAGTTTTTATAAGTACCACTTAGTGGTGTCACTATTCATCAAAAATTGATGTTTTTCAGAAAAATCCCAAAAATTCACCCTAAGCTATATTTGATATTCTGAATTCAAAAATGAAGTATATGTTACAAAATTAAAATCATATAAGTCACATTAATTAATTAAATAATTAATTCCCGCTGTCAGAGCAAATAGCATGTTTTTATGAAACAATAAGTATCAAAAGATTGACACTAGTTTAAGTCTGATTTCAATGTGTAATTAATTCCAACAACCACTATTGGATTTAATGGTAAAAATATATTGTAATTTCACTTTAAAACCAATTCAAAAGATAATCTAATAATATAAATAAATTAGATTAAAAAGAGGTTTTGAATTAAAATACAACATTTTACACTATTCATTAAAAAAATGAACTTTATCGGAAAAATACCAAAAATTTACACAAAGTAAAATTTTGATGTCCCGATTCATAAGAAGAGTTTTATTTGGTCCAATAGAATGTATAAGAGTGAACAAAACTATATTTAATGATGGTTCGCCATCAAAAGGTGATAAGTGAACATTTAGTGAAAACTAGGGCATATACGCCTAAAATTGAATTCTTTCTGTATTTTAAGCCATTATCTTTTATTGGATAAATGTAAAAACATTTAAAAACATGTATAATCAAATTTTAGTTATTTCTATCCATTCCCTCCAATACAACGGCTACATGTTAACTGCCATTTAAAATAATATTATTTTATTAATAGAGTGCAACGTAAGATTCCCAAGAAACTCATTGTTGCGTGTTGGGTACGCCATCGAGCATAGCGTCCCCTTTAAAGTCATATTAATATTTTATTCACAAATATGGATAAATATGAAAATCTCATATTCTTTATTTACCTGGGGTGTTACATCCTTCCCCCCTTTTGGGAATTGCGTCCTCGCAATTTTTAAAATTGAGCTTGGAAACATCCTTGAAAGTCTCACATCGGAACAAGAGTCGATAAAACAATCACTTTAAAATAATGAAAGATAAGTACAAAGGTCACCCAAGTTAACCCATAACAAGATTCCGTGTAGGAAAACATGGACATGGAAGAAAAAGCAAAGGGTCCTGTTCTGATGGAGAGTGATAGAAAACATGTTTAGGAGAAAGTTAACCATGAGAAAATCACAAACTTGTGATGGGTTAAACGGTATTTGATTCCCCAGTAGGAAAAGTTAATAGACAACATTTTTGTTTTAAGCTACTTTTTATTGAGGAAATTATTCATAAGGAAACATAATCACTTATCATGTTGACTTTCAACTTTTATTAGATTCCTTACACAAACTCATATTTTCTCCAAAAGATGAGTATTTAGGAAGACTTGTTCACATTAAGAGTACTATAATAAACTTTTAGAGAATCTCCTAATCCACAAAAGAGAACTATATACTTCCCATGTCATTAGACTTTAACCAAAACCAAAACCAAAAAGTCTAGTACAAGATCAGATCATCCAGAAAAGGATAACCATTTATAAAAAGAAAATCTATTCTTAATCTCCAAAATTTGTCCCACAAAACCCAAAGTTCAACGAGGACCATTCGATAAACAATTTGTCCATAAAATTCTTGAAAGTAAACCAATATAATATTGAAACCCAAATATTTGAAGGATTTAGTCACATAGTCTTCCAAGTTAAATCATAACATTTATCTCCAAACAATATCTGTTGCTCCTAAAGTCTCGTATTGAATAGTAATTAACCTAATCACATATCCTCCATGATAGGTTAATCATTTTCATAAATAACCCAAAATCAACTTACTCTTAATTCATAAAATCATATAACTAGAAAGAATCAGTCAAACTAACCAGGGAATTCATGTAGTCCAGTGGTAGGCGATAAATACCAGTCACACTTTGGTTGTGGGTTCGATTCCCGCGGCTTTGTCCGACGCGACGGGTTGTCACACGGTCTACGTGTTGTCCTTTTTCCAAAACTATATAATTCATAAAACATTTCCCAAAACGAGATATAATCGTCAAAAATAATCATAACATATTTTAACCTCAAGTTTATCTCATGCCCTTCATTTTCCATCATATTATAGAGTAACCCACAATTACCTAAAAATTAAGGATCATAAAAACCCTAATGGTTACCTTAATAATTATTACCTGAATTTCCACATCGAGTTGGCCATCTCGTACATGATGCATTAGAGAACTCACCAAGGTCGAAGTGGTTGATCATGACTCCTTGATATTTGGTTTAGAACAACTATGAGATTCCTCACTGAATCCCCCATCTCATCCAGTATCTTAATCATAGAACCACCACAGTTTCCTTCAAACCTGTTTTCTCTTTGGTGCCTTCTAGATCCATCCATTCACTAAAAACAGAAATGTCAGTGTGAGTATATCAACAAAACCATCATGTACTAATGAGGAAGGTAAATACTAAGATATACTTACTCATTCACTTTATCTAAAAATAGGACTCTTTTTGAAATCCTAACCATTATGGTAATGTCACTTATGCTTAGAGAATACCCTAACCTCTAAAGTTATCTAAACCGACCTTTGATACCAACTATAAGGCACCAGCCTTAAACCTTACTTAATCTTGACTTATTACAAGATTACACATTGAGGATCTTTTCAGGTTTAGAGTTTTAGAGAATTAGATCATGAAACATGCATTACATTCCACATTTAGAAAAAGTGGTTACATAAAAGACAGTATTCATTCTTCCCATCAACGGAAACATACTTAAAAATAAAACATGGATTCTTTCTTGACACATCCTTAACACTATCATTACATCATGTACCTTTCCCTTGACCTGTGAAAAACATTTCAAAAACTTGGGATGAGCATAAAAAGCTCAGTAAGGGTTATAAAAAAATGGAAGGGAAACATGAGTTCATATATACATAATAATGAAATCATACTTTACCCATAAAACATAGGCACATTAACATACCTCATAAACCATGAATAAATCATAGAAATCATAAGACATAAAGGTAACTTGAGGCATTCATAACATTCTTACGTAGGGAGTAACCCTCTTGGTTACTTTTGGAATACCCATCATAGTATATTCCCTAAATCTCTTCGGATAAACCTTAACGTTTAACTCCTTCGCGTTACCCAATGCATTGGAGAGCTATATCGGGCTCACCAGCCCTTAGTTTATCACGGAACCACCCGTTTTTATAACAATGCCCAAGAACCATAACATAAACGTATCACATAAAACATGCATAAAGAAAACATAACATTTCTACATTTCAATCAGAATATAACATTTTAGGACATTGAAATAATGAATCTATTCAAAAGAAACCATTTCCTAAACCATTTAAAACATTTAATAAAGAGATTTTTGAATCAAATTTTCCCATACCACCTTGAAGATTTTAACATTTTAAACCATTAATATCCATATAAATCCTTAAAACCATTTTGAAAACATGGATATTAATAAGAACAAATCATTAAAACATTTAAAGCGATATTTTGGTTAAAGGGTTTTTACCAAAATTAGAGACACTTGAATACAATAATTGAGGAATAACATTTAATCAGAACTTTATAATATCATGAGAATAAATGGATTCATGATATAATATTCCAAAGGATAGTATATACACTATATAAGAGTGAATTGGTGCATATCAACAATGAAGTCTCAATAGGGATGTCAAATGTGATGAAATCCCTTATAAAGAAGGTATCCTTAAATTAACGATAAATCAATCTCAAAATTATGTGTGAAAAATATAAATACACCCAATATAATTGGATATTAAGTGTAAAAAAATAAAATCTAATTCACACATAGTCCAAGGATGACATATTCAATAACTACATGTTGAACCCAATGAAATCGAAATTGGGTTAAAATGTTCCCTTGGTAAAATTCGACAGCCTAAACGGTGTCACTTCAAAAATTCATAAAATGAGTTGATGAGAGATAAAAAGGGAATCTCATCACTTGGACATAAAATTTACATCAATCAGGTTATATAAGAACATATCCCAACATAATAGTGTGTGAATTAAAAGACATAACAAACGAAGTCTTTTAAAATGAGGAGGGTGAAAGGTTCCCTTACCGACTTGGGTAACTTTCGAGAAGTACACCCCATTGAAGAAGTGTCATACAATGAATATGTAAATACCCATAAATGGAATTATATTAAAAAAGGAGTGTAATAATGTGCAGTAAATAAACCACTCAAAGGATATTGTGGAAAATGTAGCATAAATCTCACGGGAATAAAAAGTGAGATGAAAAATCTCTTACAAAAACTCGGCAGCCTAACGGCGCCACTTAAAACATCCAAAATGGATCTATGAGAGAAAATAGGGTCTCTCATAACATGAACATAAAAATTACATTAAGATTAATATAAAATAACATCCCAATAACAAGAAAGATGAGCTTTAAAAGGAATGACATAAAAGAGTGTACTTAAAAAGAAAGAGTGGAGTAGGATCCCTTACGAAAATTCGGCAGCCTAACGGCGCCACTCAAAACTTCCCAAATGGATTGATGAGAGAGAATAGGGTATCTCCTCATATGAACATAAAAATTACAGTAATATTAATATAAAATAACATCCCAATCACAATAAATACGAGCTTAGAAGGATTGACATAAAAGAGTGTACTTAAAAAGAAAGAGAGGAGTAGGATCCCTTACCTCGGGTCCAACTTGTCTTGTTCGTTCTTTAACACCCTGAATAATAAACTTGAGTTAATTTATACTTGATTAAGAACCTTTTTAAAGTTCATTATTCCTTTTATATCACTTATTGCCATGTTATAAACATCATGTAACCATTTAAGTTAATAATGTTTGTTTTATCAATATTTGGTTCTTAAGTCGAAAGTGGACTTCTTACAATTACATGTTGTTCGTGTGGTCAAAGGTTCTTTATATCCAGAATGAAATTCCTGATTTTGATATCATATATATCATATATATAGAGAATATAAATGTATTTATAATATCACATAATCATTTAGAGGTAAGAAATGAAATGCACCGTTCATGGAGACGGTAAGTCGTACGTACGCATGAACGCTACTTTAATTTCTTTGTCATCTTAATGGAATTAAAACTAAATGAGAGGTATTTATATTTTAATTCCAGAATTATATTAATCATTTATATGTATCATTCATCATATATATCCATTACATACATGTACTTATAATAATACATTACATTTGTGGATAAGAAATGAAATGCACCGTTCATGGAGACGGTAAGTCGTACGTACGCATGAACTCTACTTTCATTTCTATTTCATATTTTATAGAATGAAATCATAATGATATAAAGGTATATTATAATTCCAGTATAAAATCATATATAATATCATAGTTCCATCCTTTATACATCCAACATATGATATTTAACGAATCAACTCACTTTAAGGGGGTGGTAGTCCGCACTTCCTTAAATGAAGATATCGCGTTTACCCATAATGGAAACCATAAAGGTATACCCAAAATGAAAAATACAGAAGCTTAGGTAAAACCTAAACATATTATATATCATATATAAATATAGTGACATCTTAATGGCCACCTTTGAAGGTGTTAAAGGAATGTTGACCAATCATCGTTTCGGGAGGCATAAATTCACCATCCACGGAAACAGTATGTTCGTTAACTATTAGATGTAGGTTTGTGTAAGTGTAGCTAGAATACATATTATAACAACATCCTAGTATATTGAGGATACTGGAGTTGTTACAAAAGGAAAGAATAAAAAGAGTTTAGGGGGTTGGAGAAGCAAAATAAAACAAAAGGACTCAAAAGAAGACATTACCTTAAAATCGGGTAACTCCCTTTGGTTTGAGCTCAAAGGCTTCCTTGGGAAGACTTCTGCCCAAAGTGAGGCTTAAAGGAGTAATAGAGGGATGTGGATAGCCACAATGGGCAGGGGTTGGCCGAGCCAAGGGCTTTGGGAGTGTGGGTAAGGAGGTAGAGGTGGGGGCCTTTTATAAGAGGAGAGGAGGGGTAATCTTGGAAAGTAAAGAAATATTACTTTATTTGAAAATTAGTTTCGGATTTAAAGTGTCCCACATTGATATAATTTGAGGATAAGGTGATAAGGTTTATAAATCCACCCATCCAATTGTTTTTGGACATGTGTAGGTCTTAGATTTTACATTATCTTTCCATTTTATTTAAATCATTAAATAATGATGTCATCGCTGCATCATCATGATGTCATAAATAATTTAATTTATTTAGTGTCTAAAAATTATAAAAAACTATCATGATGTAGGAAATATTTTTATCTTTCCAATTACTATTTATAATCAAAAATATGAATTGTATAACCCCATGTAACAATTGTTTTAGTAAAACATGTCATGTTTGTGTTATTTTTACTTTAACATTAAATAAAAAGATATTTATGTCATTTTCCAACCAAAGTGGCTCCATGGGGTTTCCAAGATGACCCATGGGTTTTCTGGGTCGTCCATCACACATCCAATGAGTTTAGGACATGTGTAAAGTTTATTTCATATTATTAAAACATTATTTTTACCTTAAACTACACTAATTACCTCTAATCACGATTAAAAACTTAATAAGCTACTATTCACAAAAAAAATATTTTTATCCCATTGAACCACATTTTACTTCTTAATGAAAACCATGTATGTCGGATTTTTGAAATTCAAAACACATAGATGGAAAAATTTCATTTAAACGGAAAAATCAGTTTTTATAAGTACCACTTAGTGGTGTCACTATTCATCAAAAATTGATGTTTTTCAGAAAAATCCAAAAAATTCACCCTAAGCTATATTTGATATTACGAATTAAAAAATGAAGTCTATTTTACAAAATTAAAATCATATAAGTCAAATTAATTAATTTAATAATTAATTCCCGCTGTCATAGCAAATAGCGTATTTTTATGAAACAATAAGTATCAAAAGATTGACACTGGTTTAAGTCTGATTTCACAGTGAAATTAATTCCATCGACCACTATCGGATTTAATGGTAAAAATATATTCTAATTTCACTTTAAAACCAATTCAAAATATAATCTAATCATATAAATAAATTATATTAAAAAGTGGTTTTGAATTAAAATACAACATTTTACACTATTCATTAAAAAAATGAACTTTATCGGAAAAATACCAAAAATTTACACAAAGTAAAATTTTGATGTCCCGATTCTTAAGAAGAGTTTTATTTGGTATAATAGAATGTATAAGAGTGAACAAAACTATATTTAATGACGGTTCGCCATCAAAAGCTGATAAGTGAACCTTTAGTGAAAACTAGGGCATATACGCCTAAAATTTAATTCTTTCCGTATTTTAAGCCTTTATCTTTTATTGGATAAATGTAAAAACATTTAAAAACATGTATAATAATATTTTAGTTATTTCTATCCATTCCCGCCAATACAACGGCTACATGTTAACTACCATTTAAAATTATATTATTTTATTATTAGAGTGCAACGTAAGATTCCCAAGAAACTCGTTGTTGCATGTTGGGTACGCCATCGAGCATAGCGTCCCCTTTAAAATCATATTAATATTTTATTCAAAAATATGGATAAATATGAAAATGTCATATTATTTATTTACCAAGGGTGTTACACCTCATCCAATTGAAGAATATGATTCTTGGGACAGCTGAGAAATGTCTCTAGCACCATACCTCAATGCATTGTGACAAAAGATCTTAAAATATCCCTTCTTGTTGTAGTTATGGAATGATCTAGGTGGTGATGTATATTCTTTCTTCATGTTCCCAATGGAAAAAATTGTTATTATCTCTCTTGGAATATTGGTCATGGAAAAATATTTACTAATCGAGTTGTCTGATTCTGAGTTCTGATCCAACACTAGAAATAGGTGACCATCATCTGCTTTCTCCCATTATTTGAGTTCCCACTATTTTGTATAGGTATGATCATACCTCCTCTTTCTATAGCTCATGAGATTCCTCATTCATACTTTTTTCTCTATTAACCATCTCTTTATAATCCATAATAAAGAGAACCACAATCATCGATCGAATGTATTTCCATAGTCCTTATTCAATGACGTGTCCCATCAATGATTCACTCGCAATGACTTTATATGAAAAGATTACTAAATACAGAAATTTATCCACATATTATGTGATGGTGAGATTCGCATACTCCAGGATAATGAAATATTTCATCCTCTTGATCATAAATGTATTAGGATGGAATTTTCTATTAATCAATTCCTCAAAATATTCTCAAGTAGGGCTTTGACCCACATAAGCTTAAAGAACTAGTTTCCACCACTAGAGTGCAATATCATTGAGAATATATGTGTCCTTAAATACATAGAGCACAATTGGTGTGTCAAATAATTGGAAGATATGATTAATCCTATTTAGCAACAACTCCTCTTTTTTAGGGTTCAGAATCACCCCATATGATTGGTGGATTCTTCTTCATGAACTAGATGGAATAATCCACATGTCGCGGATCATCCCACTAGTTCCTCGTATCGATAGCTTGAAACACTTGAAAAATACTTTGAACTAATTCTTGTTTCACCTATTTCTTAAGTGAAACCATGTTCCCTATAGCATTCAGTTTTTGGTTTTTATGACACCTACCAGGTTCAATTTTCAAAATGATCAAGAAATCATTTAGTCTCATTCCCTACAGACATATGGCTTAGCATTTCAAATTCTATCACATTAACATTCAAAAAATCAATTCCAAAAACAAAATTTTCCATGTTCACTCAATTTCGAAAAATTTCACTATTTAATTTGAAAATCAAACCCTTTTCAAAATACATCAATAATGAATGTTTTCATAGCCTTTCATTTGAAAAAACATTTTACATTTTTCAAAATTCACCATCTTTTCACAAAATCATAAGTAATTAATCCAAATGAAATAAGAAATATTATTGGGAATTCATTTTTTAATGATGAATTACATGTTCATTTAATTGGATAAACCCATCACCATGAGATTACAAATTCCTACATGTGTCTCCAAAACACTTTTGTTCCAAACCCCCTAGTAACTTGATGTTTAGCATAAACTAGTAAGAAACGTCATTTCATAAAATTCAATTCAGGTTATGATAATCCTACTCCTTTATATGATCACAACCTAAAGAACATATTAGTATGAATCAACTCTTAGACCAAGAAACTAAAAACTACAGGTCAAGTAAGGACCGAATAAGTTGATACCATTTGTATTGACCCACTTATTCCAATTATCTTGAGAGTAAAACATGTCATTACACGGCCTTATTGGACATACAAAATATTCTTAGGGTGGAAATTAATGCTCAATGGTTTCAAATAAATTTGGGGGATGATTTAACAATTAATAATAAAACTATTTACTCAACATACCGAAACAAAACAACTCAATATATGATTCATGAACAAATAAAAGGAAACTGAACCACATCATTTATTTCAAAACCACAACAAAGTGTATCATAATAGTATAAAATGAAGCTATAAAAAGAAAAGTTTTTAAGAACAACTAAATACTCCATGTGGACCACAAGTCTTCATGATTCATAAGCCCTATCATCTATAATCACCAACCAGCACTGGCATCATGAGGTAGTTCTAAAAACTTCTGATACATTACCTTCTCCCATGACCTGGAAGATAAAATCTACAAAACTACCAATGTTCCAGACCAAGGGTGAGTATAAATCTCAGTAGGGTTTCCCCAATTAATTCCAAACACCAAACTCTTGGATGGAAGATTTAGAAAAATTCACATAATATAGTTTGTATACAACAAATTTTTAAAATATTATATAATTAAATATAAAAAAGATTACAAAACCCTTTATAACCAAAATACTAAAAGTGATATTTATACAAATTTTACAGAATGATATTTTTCTATAAAAAAAAATTAAAACCAATTCTCAATATTCCTTTGGCACAGAAAATCCATTCCAAAAATCCACGCAACCATGAATGCATAATACAAGATGATAATTCCACACTCGTGAGGTTTTTATCACAAATCAACAATTTCATTAAAATGATATTATATCACATGTGTCATTTGAATTTTTTCACTAAGCACAATGTCATATTTTAGTCAATCCCTGTAAATATATCCTGAACAAACACTATGTATGCCCAATTATCGTGCAAATAACCCCTTTAGAAACATCTTTTTATTGATAAACATTTCCATAAAAACCATTTAAATGTCCAGATATTTATATTAAAAAAACTTTTTATTGAAAACCCAATATCTATAAAACCATTTTTCAATTTCAAAAAATCTATGATTTATCATCACCATTTTAAATACAAGATTCTAAATCCCTTTTCACATAAATGAACAAAAACCATTAATAATAACTAAATAATATTTATTCTATTCCTATCAAGATAAATTTCTATCAAAAACCCCATTTTAAAACAATAAAAACCCATTCAAGGATGTGGATTCAAGATAGAATCCACATAGCTCGATCATTTCATGGAAAATTGACAACGGACGAAGAACGATCTAACAACTAGGTTGAAACTCATCATAACAACCTTAGATCTCTTATTCTACCATCAAGGAACCCAAATATCATTATATATTGAATCCCCCAAATACAGATGTACCCATAAAAGATGTGGATAAGAAAATGAATATGAGAGGAGAAGTATATCTATGTAGATCTATAAAACGATGGAAAACAGTGAAGAGCATACCTTACCATGAGAATAGGGCTTGAAAACACCAAGGGATGATTCTAGATCGGTTCTAAAATGATTGGGAGAGGCTCCACAACCTTCATTGGTGAGAAGTCATGAATTAGGTTCCATTTAGGAGAAAAACATGGAATTTACGTGTAAAAATGTTTATGTCGAAGCAAAATGAGTAAGATCTAAAAAATGGAGCTTACTATTTCCATACGCATGGTTAGACCACATGGTTTGAAAAATCATGTGCTGACAGTGTATTATTTAATGTCTTAATGAAACTCCTAAATCTCCCCCCTAACATGTTCTCTCTATCCATTCTCATACTGTGATGAAGCTTCTACCATAATACTAAAACTATGCATGGTTTCTCTTCTAATATCCGCACGATGTAAACAAAATGTGTGTATCCCATGTGCATCTACTATAACCCCCAAAACATATATAGATTACTACCTACTCTCCCAAACATCACCATTACACAATACTACCATGAAAAAAATCATTTAATGGCTACATAGCTGATATAGATGGTCCTACACATTCCAATTATGGTACCATTTTATTCTTTTACAAATTTGAATTTCGTATCACCATCACTATTTACATATATTGTTTACATACTGAGACATCTAGGTCACCATTTTCAATTATGTTTTCCCCATGTGTATCCATTGTATTTTAAAAAGTTGTGATAGCAATAGGATAACCATATGGAGTTTCAAATAATTGTGAGGCAATTTTTTATGGTGATTTATTAATGTTTCTTATCTCTCAAAGACAATAGGCCTCCAGATAATTGGAATCTGTTTTTTTTTTGGAAAACTATTTTGAATTAATAAAATAATATTTGAGTATAGATAATGTATATATAGTTCCATTTATAATATAAATTTTTCAAACTGATAATTACTATTTATTTTATTATTATGATATTTTTATAATCATTCATTTGTTAAATGACTTCAATATATTAACACTATCAATATTTTTATGATTTTATTGTTAGTGGTGGTTTATATATTTATGATATTAGATTATTATTATTATTTTAATTTATATGTTATCTAGTGATTATTTGATGAAATGTTTTATATTATATATAAATTTATTATTTGGAGTATAAATTATATATGCAAATTGAATATGTAATATAGTGGGTTTTATACTATTAACAATATTAATAGAATTTTCTATTATGAGTCAATTCTTGTCATGACACTCCTAAAATTTAATTTCCATGTAAATTTAAAATTTACATTTTTCTATATGTTAAAAAATAAAAAAAAATAGGAAAAATAATGTTAAAAATTATAACAAAATTATTAAAATATATATACATCTATAACCATTTTTTAATCAAAATTTTGTTTTCTGGATTAAATCATATGTTATTTTTTTATGCCAGATGCCCGATAAAAGAAACACACTACCTCAAAATTTTAACATGATAAATAACTATTATAATTAATTTTTTAAAATAGTATAGATAAAGATTTACATCTATGATCTATACCCACATTACATTAAAAATAGATGTCTTGAAATTAAAAATAAGAATTTTTTTTAATGAAAACGAATGATAGAATTGTTTTCTATATCAATAAAAAAATAATGTTATTTTTTGAACCAGATATGCATCAACAATTGTTGAATTTTTTATATGGATAGAGGATACAAGATCACGGTGTTAAAAAGTATAGAAACAAAATAGATTCACCTCATAAAATGTTCACATGGCCGGGGGCAGTAATCTGGTGCAAGAAAAGTGAGTAGCCATACTTGAAGTGTCAGCCCACAAAAATCATATTCCTATTTAACAGTTCCGTTCAGTATAAATTGGCATTAAGTAGTATGGTTTGTGATAATAACTTTTAATTGATGAATTTGATAAGTAATTGGCCATGAAAAGTTAATTTTTTGTTGATGATATAAAATGATAATGGTTGAGATAGTCTAAAATATGTATTTTTCAATATTTTTTCTCTATACATATCTAACACATTACATATTTCATAGGTTATTAAATTAGTATATTAACATATCCCATTTGATGAATCATAGGAAATCATCATAGAGTCACCATAGAAGTTTATAATTCCTCTACCCTACATAATGTGGAAATTACACGACAAATCAACATTGATATTCCATAAAAATGAAGTAGGATCCCAACAAATGTAATTATTCTTGGGAGTCCGCAACATACTAGAGGGTGATGGGTCACAATGTAAAGACCCATCCTAGAAAATTAATTTTTTTGAAATGACACTAATAAATTTTAATAAAAATTACTAACCAAAGCATAAAATTTAAAAAATATATATTCAATCACATATATAAAAAAGGATATTTTAGGTTGGTAGTTTTTATAAATTTAAAAAAATTGCTACATATACAACACTAATGAAATCATGTTAGTATTTATCTCTATAATCCAAAATTTTCATATTCTGAATTAATTTTTCAACATCACCCTCAAATTTATTCACAGATGAATAAATTCTTAACACTAAATTCTAATAATCATTAATTATTACATATGATACATGAAACATCGGAAGAGGGATCTCAGATACATGGTAATGGTAATCAAAAAAAGTAATTATTTAATTTCCTCAAAGAGAATAAGATGATTATAATTGTAGGATTATCTTACCATAGAGAAATTGAATGATAAAAGATAACAATTACACTATAATAATTGATTAATAAAAATATTGAATTTAAAAAGAGATAATACAAGTAATATTTATGTGAATATATGGTCACAATACATGTGATGTTAGTCCTGATCAAAGGAATCATTTAAAATACCATGGAACCATAAAGGAAAAGTGTAGTAACATTTGAAAAAACCATCATTGAAGCCTTAAAATTTGAATAATAATATGAACGAATTCCAATATAGTTATCTAGATAAAATAATCAATACCAAATGCAATAGAGCATTATCTGGGTGTAGCAATCGTATATGAAAAATTGGGATCACCTAGTGGTATATGGAACTACGCATCTAAAATCCATATTAGGCTCTCTTACAAGATATAATGGGGCTCAACCCATCATATGAACAATCTCCATGAACAGAAAAATTAACAAAGTACATAGAGCGTGTATTTCATCATAAAACACATAAAAAAGAATTATCACATCCAAAACATGATTAACACCATGAAAAGAAATTACTTTCATCATAATATATTTAGAATAATAATAATTTATTTTTAAAAATAATAAGTATTTTTAAATTTAAAACTATCCATATAGAGTGTATGTAACATGATTGTTTTTTGGATACTTGTGAAATGAAATGACATTAATGGTAATAAAAATATTTATGAAGAAATTAACCTATTCATATTAAAATTCAATATTAAAAAATAATAAATTGAAACATCATAAATAATGAATTTTCATCAAAAATTAAATTTTAAAAATTAAAATGAAGCTTTAATGGGTTGATGTGTCCTAACAGAGATAAATTTTACTTATATAAAATTTTTTAAAAATAATAATTCTTCTCTAAAAAAAGTAAATGGATTCTAATTTTACCAACTTAGAAAACCATAAGATTATTACATTGGAAAAATATTTCCATATAATGGTAAAAAATCATATATAATAACATTGTGAAATCATTTATGATTACAAAAACAATTTTGAATAAATTTTAGAATACATGCATATGGAAACTAATGATTACAAATTTTAAAAGTAGATACAATATCAGTATCACTTAAAAAAACCATTCTTGATGTCTATTAGAAAAATAATTTTGGAAATTGAAACATTACATATAAACTATATCCATAATAATACGAGAATATTATATATCTATTAAAGAAAAAATTCAACTGATTTCCCCTTAAAGAACATTGAAAATGAATGATTTTGATGATATCGTTGGGGCGTGCATCGTTCGTGTGGACACTGTAGAGACCCAAAGCCTGACGTACATGGACATTACATTACTTTGCAGAATACTTAGTACATAACAAAAACACACACACAAGGATCATAATCGTTTAGTGTCTTTGGAAACTCGGAATATAATCTTCTAATCGTGGAGAAAGATCTTCAACATCTCCGATAAAGATCTTCCTTTTTTTTACCTAAAAACTTTCTTTATATCCTAGGGAAAAGAAAACATAACAGGGTGAGCTCAAATGCTCAGTAATGGAAAACAAAAGAAATATCAATCACATCATTTTCATAAGAACATAACATTTTGGAAATCTTAACCTGCAAAAGAGAGCATAATTTCGTAACATGGGATAAATCATAGTAGTGAAATGAAATCCCAATAATCATAACATAAAAAATGAAACTTTGTGGCATACACACATAATCATAGAGAATCATATCTTATTAGTCAAGACTCATTTCCAAGACTATCTTAGTGGACAAAGTCCATTTCTGAACCGAGTCACCCTCGTTTCAGTCCTGTTTCACTAAACCGGTATAACCTACCATTCCAGCCATGTCTATCTCATGAGATATAAAATCTTTACCCAATTCATTGGAGGGAGATATAGGTCCCACCCATATCATAATGATACAATTCTTATGTGTGCCACAAAATCCTAAATCATACATCATTGCATAACCCATGTAATAAAAATGGGAATCCTAAACATCGTGACATCATAAAACAATTCATATAAGATAAAGGAATTCATAAATATAATTCCATCACAACATACTCAAATCAATGTAATAATAGGGATAGAAATAGAACCCTTAATTATCTTATATAGAAAATAATTTTGTTAAAACGCTTGAACTCCAATCTTGAGGAAAATATCCTTTCTACTTCAAAAACACTTTTTCTTTCATAACATGTCATAAAATTCTAAACTAAAAGAAGTTTATTAAAAATAAACTTGAAAACTTTTAAAGGAAGATTCTTGGAAATAATGTTTTAAAAATACATTCATGCCGTATAAGTTAAAAAAACATTCTTCTCGTACTTTTGTCGGAAAAGTCAAAAAGTACCTCGTACGAAAAATGACAAAAGATTCCTTTAATATCTTTTACTAAAAACTCACCGAAGGGTAAAATTGGATATAAACTATTGTAGAAGGATATAAATATTACATATTTTGGAAACATGGATGTGGATGATAAAATACACCCCAGTAAATACCAAAGTATAAAAAATTTTGGTTAAAAATGAGATTGTGATATTTCTCTTACCTTAGGTCCGATATGCTTTGTACGTGTCTGAAACTCCTGTATAATGATTTAAATAATGTTATTGACTTATTCCAGAATCATAATTATTTTTATGATATCATATATTGTCATATTATTAGCTTCTTATTAGTAATATTTCATTGCTACTTGTTGTTCGGGTGTTTATAACTTTTTGTTCTTATGCGTGTTTTGTTGAATAAATTATTATTCTTCCCTTTAGGTTATAGATACCTCATTTCCATAATGGTATTAGTGTAATATATGTCATATTAATTCATTCAATTCACTTATATAATCATTATGAAATGAAGATCATGTAGAAGGAGTCGCATCACATCGTGGAGACGGTATTCCGTACGTACGCATGAGTGATGATATCGTTCCTATGATCGTGGAATTGTATTGGAGTGTATGTATACTATTTAAGAATAAGTATCAATTTATTATAGTCATATATAGTCATTATTTACACCATTATACCCATCAAAGTAAGGTGGTGGTGGAAAATAGATTACACCACGGCGTGGAGACGGTATTCCGTACGTACGCACGCGTGGTGATTTCTTTTTCCGTAGGATGGATAGATGGTGAAATAGGGTTGTTTCATACTTATAATAAAATATCAGTATATAACTGATACTGATGTTATAACTTCAAAATGAAACAACTAAAGCAGAAGAAGTGGAAGAAGAAATAAGATGAAAGAATCGGTAACGGACATTACCTCTTCTTTGAAGTGCTTCTTTGAGACCTCCTTTTAAAGCACTAATATAGGTCTTTGAAGAAGACCAGAACCTATAGGATGTTTCTATAGAAGTGGAGAGAATAAATTGGTAGGGTTTGGCCGAGCTTGAAGGCTCAAAGTGGTGTGAGGAAGAGGGGGAGGAGGTGCCCTTTTATAATGGAGGAGAGGGGCACCTTTGGAATAACTAAAACTATTGTTTTATTATAAAGTCAAGTTCGGTTTTAAATAGCTCCAAATTGAGTTATTTAGAATATAAGGTGGGTATAGGTCAAAATAATCTCATAAAATAGAATTTAGACAAGTTTAGGTCATTATATTAACCTTATCTTTTAGTTTTAACTCTTAGTTAATTAGATTGACATTTACCATGTCACTTTGTATTTTATATTATATAGTTAATAAACATACCATATACATCCAAGAGACCCCCAAGTTGTGTTTTATTAATATATATAACCTTATCTAAGTCATTTGGCCGAACCGTAGATTTTTAGGAATAAAATAACAATTAATAATATAATATTTGTTTTAAAAACTATTTTATGTCAATTTTGATACTATTCAATAGTTGATTTTTTTGAAACTCATAACAGAATGATTACTTCAAAAAAAGTTAATTAGATCAATACTAACATGTCATATTAACCTAGAAAATTAGTTTAGTTCATAAAAAGTCTCAAATTATATTTATTTGGGTATTTATAACATCAATTATGTCAATATTTCATTAATAAGATAATTACTCCATCATCGTTGTGTCATACATAAATTAAATTATTTAAAGTTTAAAAATTACAAATAAAATACCATTATGTATGAAATCTTTTCAGATTTCTAATGAATATTTATAGTCTAATTTATCATATGTATAACCCCATATTAAAAATTATTTACTTAATAAACTTTGATTTTAACTATTTTAACCCTTCTTTAAATAAATTAATAATAAATGTCCTAATCTAATCCAAGTGGGCCTAAATGGTCATATTTTATTCCTAAAGTTGTTTTTGGTCGAATTAGACTTGTACAATAGAATTAGAACATGTTTTAGGGTAATAATAATATCATTTTTACCCTTAATTACCCTATTTACTTTTAACCGTGGTAAAAAAAAGGAAAAAGTTATTATTCACCAAAAAATTATTTTCATCTCATTGAACCACTTTTTACTTACTGACATCAACCGTGTCTCTCAGATTTTCGAAATTCCACTCACAGAAGTGGTAAAATTATGTTTTATGAAAAATTCAGTTTTTTAATTACCACTTAGTGGTTTCACTATTCATCAAAAAAATGAAAGTTTCCAAAAAAATACCAAAAATTAGATCTAAGCTATATTTGATATTATGAATTCAAAAATGATGTCTATTTTATCAAATTAAAAACATATCAGTTGCATTAATTAATTTAAAAATTAATTCCCGTCGTCAAAAAAAATAGTGTGTTCTTAAGAGATAATAACTATCAAAAGATTGACACTTGTTTATGACTGGTTTAAATGTGAAATTACATCCAATGACCAAAATTGTATTAAATTGTAAAAATATATTCTAAATATACTTTAAAACCACTCAAATTATTAATTTATCACTATTAATTATTTCAATTAAAAAAAGTTGTTTTTAATTGTAATTTAGTAATTTTCACTATTCATCAGAATATGAAAGTTATTCGAAAAGTACCAAAATTTCACCTTAGGCTAAATTCGATACTCCAAATCAAAAAATGAAGTCCATTTTGAGAAATAAAATTTCTAAAATTTTAAAAGGTGATTATTACTATTCATAATGGCTAGTTTTAATAATATTTTAATAGCATATCGTTGTTTAGTGAAACTCGGTATTGCGTACTACACACGCTATCGAGGAAGGTCGCGATTGCATGTAATGCAAGGCAAGTCAAGGATGCATGTTGAGCAAGCTCCTTTTGGTGTAGCGTACAACACAAGACATTAATGAAATTAAAAAGAATATTTTTCATAAAATCTCGTGGTGTTACAGACACACTAATTGCTTCTCCACATTCTCACTTTCCAAAGGCAGGCAACACTCATCACGTCATTAGATATTTTTTTTCTCAATGATAAAAATGGGATGACGGGATATCAGTTTCCCCTTCCATGGATTCCTCCTTCGAATTCATTACATAGTCTGGGTCTCCCTTAATGATTAAGACATTCTTTGTGAAAATCATCCTGATATCATATCAATGTGGAAACCTGTTAATTACACTGATTCAATCAGAACATTCTCAGGGTGTCATGTCAGGGAAGAAACTATCGGTCTGGATAGTAGTTATGTTGATGTATCACTGGCGTGTGTGGATGCTAAAACACTAGTGCAACTATATTTTTCCTTATCAGATGGCTTCTTGAGGGCATTGAATCCTCAGTCATCCTACGTCGAAAGAGGATAGAGGCTTGTCTCTGAGGTTTTCCTTTGCTTCACATGTTTAACATGGGGTAGTGTTTATATATTCTTATGGAATCTGTCATTGAAATATATTCCTTTCGAACTAAGAATTAGTGATATCCTGATTCCTGTCAATTTTAGGGTAACCTTGTGCACCCATAAATTGATCAAACAAGTCGTCAATGAGTGGAATTAGATAATATTTCTTTAGTGTACCCTGGTTATGCTTAGGATAATAAATATACAACCGAAGAGTTCTATCTTCAGTCTTCAGGAATAGGATAGGTGCTTCCTATAGAGATTTACATGGACAATTGAAAAAATTTCCTTCCATTTGCTCCAACTGCACTATCAATTCTCGTAATTCTATTGGATCTTTCCTATTATATGGAAGCTAAATGGGACTACTCCTCGGATAGATGTCAATTGTAAAATCCACTTCTATTAGAGGTGGAAACACAGAGAGGTTTTTGAGAAAGGAATCCATAAATTGATCCACAACTAGGGGAAAACTATCTTCCCCAATATCTTCCATTGATACAAAATTTAGTGATTCTGAATGATAAGAGATCATTCACACTATTGGTTCTAACAATCCCATTTCCCCTTTATTTACAACCTCATATCCCCTAAATATATTATCGATAAATTCAATAGTCATGAAACTACATGTAGTCCTTTAATAGTTCATGTGAACCTTGAGCATTTTAAGCCAATCTATACACCAGATTACATCATGTATATACATCATTAAAACAAATAAGTACCACTTCATCGTATCACCATCAACAGTTATAGTACAATATCTTCCCACAAATGATCTTCATTCTCTTTCAACGAGTGTATTTTGGGGTTTTATCATAGAAGGATTTAGATCATGTTCTATGCCCATTAAGTCAAAAGAATGAGAACCAATGAAGAAATGTGATGAAAAAATATCAAACAGAACATGCATATGGGTATAATTGAAAATATTGACACCACTCACTGTTGATGGACAAATCGGATCATCCAGAATCATCTTCTCAACTCCATAGAACATCATCATCACAGTACACTACCCATTGTTGCCTTTCTATGATTACCATTATTGAGGAGTCATGGTATTCTGAGAATCACCATGTATCTCTCTTCTCTGCTGATGAGACTAATTATGCTAACATCATCCAATTGAAGCATATGATGCTTGAAATAGCTAAGAAGTGTATCAGGAACCTGACCATGGTGCACTAAAATAAAATTTCATAATATGTCCCATTATGTTGTAGTTATGGAATGATCTTGGTGGTTCTGTACATTCATTCTTAAAGTGTTCAGTGGAACCAAATTGGTAGTATCATTTATGGGTCTTTAGTTATAAAGGAAGATTTACTGTTCCATCTCTCTTATTCTATGTTCCACTCCTATATAGGAAATAGGTGTCCCATATCCTCTTCTCCCTGAATTCAAGTTCCCACCCCTTTCCCAAAGGTATCATCATGCGTTCTGCATCCATAGCTCATGAGTTGCGCTATTCATCCATTTTCTCTCTATTCATCGTCTCTGTATAATCCGGAAAACATAGAACTATACTCTTTGATTTAATTTCATACCACAATCCAAATTCAATGATGCATGCCTTCGAGGATGAAATCACATTAACATTAGGTGAAAATAGTACAAAATAAATTAATTTATCTGCATATTCTATTAGAGTTGGATTCTCCTACTTTTGGTTAATAATGTCTTCCATCCTAAATATCATGAATGTTTGATGATAGAATTATTTATTGAACACTTCCTCAAAATTTTCCCATCTTGGTCCTTGATCCACATAATCATGGAGAACTATTTCCACGACTTACATTCTAGAACATTGAGCATATAGTTTTCTAGAATGACATTGAGCTCAATGGTTGTGTTGATGAATTAAAACATTCGATTCATCCTTTTCAGCCACACCTCTACTTGGTCAGGTTCCGAATCACCTGATTGATTGGTGGATTCTGCTTCATGAACTGGATGCAATGATCAATATTCCATGTATCATCCCTGATGTTCCTCATATCCACAACCTGAAACACATGAAATATACTCTGAACTAATTCCTGGTTCACCTATGGCTCATGTAGAACTAGTATCTACATATATTCATCAATTTTTATATGACACCTGTGAGATTACATTTTCTATACTAACAAAAACATGGTTAGTATCACTCCATAGTGACTAATGGAAAAACATTTCAAATTTTATCACATCAACTATCACACATTGTTTTCATAAATTTTTTTTCCATGTTCATCTTTTTGAAAATCCATATTATTTCTTTTTAAAATCAAACCCTTTTCAAAATAAATGTATCATGTCCTTTTTCAAACACATTCATTTGAAAAAATATATCTTCATTTTTCAAAAATCTATGACTTTAAACGAAATCATAACTCATTACTCCAAAATAAATTTGTTATTCTAGTGGGAATTCATTCCATTAAAGTGAATTTCATGCTCGTTTAATAGGATAAACCCATGAAAATTAGATTCCAAAATCCTTTAATTGTTTCCAAAAAACATCTGTACCCAACACCCTAATTACTTGAAGATCAGCATAAATAGGTATGTGATATCCTTTCGTGATATATAATTCATGTTATGAAAATCCTACTCATTTTTATGATAAAAAACTATGTAATATATAAGTATGAATCAACTCCAAGACAAATAAACTAAAAAACACTTCTCAGGAAATGACCAAACAAGAAGATACCATTTTTAATTACTCGCTTATTACCATTTTCTTGAGGAAACAACAAATCATTAGTTAGCCTTATGTGAAATCCTCATGATGTAAAAGGATGGAAATAAAGGCTGATAGTTTCAACTATATTTTTGGGATGATTTAACCTTTATGAATAAAACCATTAACTTCACAAAACATAAACCAATAGATCAGTATATGATGCATTAAAAGGTGAATGACAACTGATCCACATCATTTATTTCAAAGCCTCATCAAACTGTAGAGTAGTTTAAGACAATGAAACTATCAATGTAAATATTGTAAGAACTACTAAATACTCCATAAAGACTACAAGACACCATTATTTAGAAGCATCAAGATCCAAAATCCCCAACTGGCCCTTGTATCATGAGTTTGTTCTAAAAACATGTTATACATTACCTTTCCTATGACCCAGAAGATAACATCTAAAAAATCACCAATGTTCCAAAAAAGGGATGAGTATAAAACTCTGTTTATTTTCCACAATGAATTCCCTACTCACTCCACTATGAATAAAGAGTTAGATACATTTACATTTTATAGTTTATATAAAATAATTCCTTAAAATAGTTTATAAATAAATATAGACAAGATTACAAAACCATATATAACACAAATAATAAATGTGAAATTTAATCAAATTTTCTAGAAACTTATTTTTCTCGAAAATTAACTTAGAAAAAAATGAAAACCATTTATCAATATATCTTTGGCACACCCAATCCATTCTAAAGATCCAAACAAACAAGAAATTCTAATACATGATGATAATTCCATACTCTTGATATTTTTCTCATTAATATACAATGTTTGCAAAAGGAAATTATATCCCACATGTCATTTGTCCTTTTTCACTAAGAACAAGGTCATAATTCAACCATTCCTTGTGAATACAACATGAACACACACACCATGTATTCCCAAGGATCATGCCCAAAAATCCCTTTCAATAAAACACCATTTTATTCGATACCATTTCTATAAAAACAATTTCAATGCCAATCCATTTCAAAAAAAACAATCATTTTATTGAAAAATAATTTTCTATCAAACAATTTTTCTATTAATAAATATCCATAATTTAAAATCACCATTTTAAATTCTGGTTACTAAATACCTTTTCCAAACACTGAACCAAAACCATAAATAATCACTAAAGAATATTTATTCAATTAATCTAACAAATATTTCAGTCAAATAAACCAAATTGAAACTCCTCCAATCATTTCTTGGAAGATGAGTCGAGATAGAATCAAACTACCTTGAAGGTTTTGGCAAAAATTGATAACGAACGAAGAACGCTCTAGTAACCGAGTTTAAACTCCCCCAAAATGCATTATATCTCATCTACAACCATCAACAAACCAAAATACCAACATATTTGAAATCCCCCAATAGAGATCTACCCATGGTAGTTGTAGATATAAAAAATAAATGGGATATGAGATGTAGATCTATGTAAATCTATGAAATGAGGTAAAACAACAAAGAATGTCACTTACCAAGAGAATCAAACGTGAAAATGGTAAGGGAGGGCTCCAGATCAGTTTTAAAATTTTTGAGAGTGGTTCCCCAACATTAAATTGTGAGAAGAATATAATTTGGTCCATTAAAGAGGAAATCTGAGCATATAGGAGCGAAAATGAGTAAGTAGGAGAAAAAACGAGTAAGATCCTAAATTATGGGAACTTACTTTTTACCTACGGATAGTTAGACCACATGTTTTGACAAATAATATGAAAAAAATTTGTTATCTACTTTCTTATAGTAACCCCTACATAACCTCTTCACACGGTCTCCCTAACCTAGCTCTAATAGTGCCGAAACAACTACCTCAAAATTCAACTGTGAAAATTTTATCATATGATATAAGCATGGATTAGAAAAACAGTATGTAACCCATGCACATCTAGTTTAGCCACATAAACTTATTTATAGTTCTACCAGCTCTCCCATCCTTCAGCCATACACATTACAACTATAAAGCAAATCTAGTAAGTGTTACATAAGTGATACGAGAGGTACTACACATTCCCTTTTAGATATAATTGTATTCTTCTTTACATATCAATTTTGTATCACCATCGCGATTTACATATATTATTTAAATAAATAGATTTCTGGGTCACTATTTTCCATTATTTTTTCCAAATGGTTGCCTATAGTAGTTATAAAATTCATGTTGGGGTTAGGATCACAATATGAAGTATCAAATAAATGAGATGCAATTTTTAATGATGATTTATTAGAGTGTCTAGTATCACAAAGACAATAGAACATTAAATCCGTAGAATTTGTTTTTTTGGAATACTATGTTGAATTAATAAAATAAAATTTGTATATAAATAATATTTATATAGTTTCATTTATAATAATTTTTTTAAACATTTAATTATTATATTATTTTATTAGTATGATATTTTGTATTTCATTCAGTTGTTTAGTGACTTCCATCTATTAATACTATTAATACTTTGATGATTGTATTGTTGGTGATAGTTTTTATTTTTATGATTTTAGATTTTTATTAGATTTTTTATTTATATGATATATGGTTATTATTTTAGGAAATGTTTTATATTTTACAGAATTATACTATTTGTAGTAGAAATTATATATAGAAACTGGATAAGTAAAATAGGGTTTTTTATAGTATTATCACCATTAATGGAATTGACCTTTCAGAGTCAATTCATGTAAAAACTATACTAAAATATGATTTCCATATAAATATATCAATTTACTTTATCTATATGATAACCAATTAAAAAATGTAAAAATAATTATAATCAATTATAATTAACAAATTTAAATATATTTAAATATATATCCATTTTTAATCAAAAGTTTATTTGGGGGAGTACAAATATGTTATCTTTTTATGCCACATCCCAAATAAAGGAAACACACTACATCGTAATTTGAACATGATAAATATTCCTTATAATTCATTTTCTGAAATAGTATAAATAAACATTTACAGATATTATCTATACTCAGAATTTCATTTAAAAAAATGGCTTGAAATTAAAAATAAGAATGTTTTTTAAATTATAACAAATGAAAAAAAAATCTATATCTATTAATAAATAATGTGATTTCTTGAACCCGAGATGCATCAATAATGAAGGAGTTTATTTCTTTGGAAAGGCGATACAAGATCAAGGTTGTATAAATTTTTGAAACACAAGAGAAACCCTCATGAAATGTTCCCATGGACTAGGGAAGCGATATAGTGCTAGAAAAGTGAGAACAAATACTAGTATTGTTAAACCTAAATATTAAAAATATTATTTCATTGTTCCCATCAGTCTATATATGGTATAATGTAGTCTGGTTGTTGATTAGATACTTTAATCATCTAATATGAAATGTAATTGACCAATGAATATTAATTTTTCATTGATAAAATAAAAGGATAATGGTTGATATTTTCTTAAATATGGATAGTTCAATATTAATTCCATTGTAAATTTCAAAAACATTATTCCTGGAAAAGGTTGAAAAATTAGGAGAGTCTCTGTGCCCATTGGATTAATTGGATGTGATTATCACTGTGTCTCCCTAAAGGTTGATGATTCCTCTACCCAGCATAATATTGAAATTACAAGACCAATGAACATTGAGATTCAATACACATGAATGAGGATCCCATAAAATTAAATTCCTATTGGGATTAAAAACTGACTAGAGGGTGATGGGTCACTGTGTGAGGACCGTTCATTGAATTTTATAATTTGGGAACTAAGACCAATTATGATAATAAAATTACTAAACAAAACATAATTTTTAAAAATTAAATATTCAATCACCTATTAAAAAAATTGATATTTCAGGTTTATAGTTTTTATGAATTAAGAAAAATTACTACATAAACAATATTCATGACATCATGGTAGTATTTTTCTCAATAAACTATGATTATCATATTTAGAATTATTTTTTCAACATCATCCACATATTTATTCACATATTAGAAAATTCTATACACCAAATTATAATCATCATTATTTATAGCCTATGCTAAATGAAACATGAGAAGAGTGATCTCAGATACATGGTAAGGGTAATCATAATCATTAATATTTTAATTTCCACTTTGATAATATGTTGAATATATTGGTACGATGATATAATCAATGAGAATGAGAATTAAATAAGAAAACTAATAAACATTAACCAAGGATTAATAAATATATTGAATGAAAAAAAGATTTCAAAAAGGTAAAATTTATGGGAATCAGTGAACAGGATCCATGTGATGTCAATATTGATCAAAGTAAACATTTAAAACCCATAGGGACAATAAAGAAAATGTGTTGTAAACATGAAAATCATCTTCATTGAACCCGTAAAAATGGAATAATAATAGAAATTAATTCAAATATTGTTATCTGGATAAAATAATCATTACAAAATGCTTTGGAGCATTCTCTAGGTATAGAAATCATATATTCTATATCAATATCACCAGGTTCTATTTGGAAACACACATCATGTAATCCATATTAGGCTCTCCTTTGGGATATAATGGTGCTCGACACATCATATGAACAATCTCCATGAACAATAATATTAACAAAGTATATAGAGTATGTATTTCATCATAAAAGTCCTAAAACAACAACTATTCCTTCCGAAACATTATTATCTCTTGGAATGGAAACAAAATCCATGATAATCTATTAAGAATAATTAAACATGATTTTGGAAAATAATAAGGATGTTGAAATATTTAAGCATCCCAATTTAGTGTAAGTAACATCGATTTTTTTTGACATTAATTAATGAAAATAACATTAAAGGTAATAAAAAAATTATTGAGGTAACTAACCTATTCATTTAGAAAATCAATATTAAAAACATATAAACTCAAATATAATAAATTATGAATGTTCATAGAAACAGACAATCTATAAATTAAAATTATGATTCATTAGGTTTATGTTCCCTGATGGTGGGAAATTTTCTCATATCAAAAAAGATAGAAATAAAAATTCTTTTCAACAAAAATGCATAAGGGATTATAAAGTTACCAATTTGGAAAACTATAAGAGGTTTATATTAGAAAATATTTTAAAAAATGTAAAATATCTTATAAATGAACATTGTTTAATCATTTATGTTCATAAAAAAATTGAATAAATTTTAGAAAACCTGTATATGAAAAATATGGATTCCCAATATTAAAAGAAGATAATATATAAGTATCAATGAAAAACAACTTTCTTGGTGATTCTTTAAAAAATAATATTGTAAATGGAAACATAACCTATAAACCATATCCATAATAATATGAGAATATTATATATCTATATGTGAAAAAATTCATTGGATTTCCCCTTATGAAACATTGAACGAAAATGATTCCAACGATTTCGTCAGGGCCTGCATCCTCTGTGGGGACATGCTGATTGTTGTCTATATTCCCTATTTCCAATGGAGGAAGACATTAATCAATTATTTAAATATTTTTACTCATTGATTGATATAGGATTATGGGGTGTCAGTTTCTCCTTCCCTGGATTCCTCCTCGGAATTCATCATGTAGACCAAGTCTCCATTAATGATTCATACATTGTTCATGAAACTATTCCCAGTGACATAACATTGTGGATGCTGGTTAATAATGGTTATTTTATCAGTACATTCCCAAGGGGGCTCAACTAAGGGCAGAAATCCTTTTTCTGGAGTGATTTAATGTTGGGGCATCGCGGGCGTGTCTGGATGATAAAACACTAGTGCACCTAGATTTTTCTTTATATGTGGGATTTTCTATGGCTTAGAATCCCGATATATCCAATGTAGAATGCGGAGAATTATATGTCGGAGTCAGGCCTATGAGGTTTTCCTTATCTTCCCATGATTAACATGGGGTATTTCATGAGTTTAGAATATATCAGAGATGGATTGGAATGATTGGAACACTGATGGGAGTGTATTAGATTGGTACATCCCTATGAGATAACAGGTTGAATGTTTACCAGATTTATGGATTAGAACATCCCATTAGGATAGAATCATGATGGCACGTCCAAAAATGCAGAGTCTTTCACACCATGAAGATTAATTTGGAAACCACAATTGAATTTGTTTCCCCACTGAGGTGACACTAAGGCTTACCATTGGCTGGGATTAATCCACGAAGAGGCTTTCTATACAGCCAATCTAGATGATAAAGATAAAAAACCAATGTAGATTTATTTGTTGGGTGATATTATCTGGGATTACAATAGGGAAAAAACATGGGATTATGTTGGGGCTTATTCATGGTTCACATCCCATATGTAAGGCAGCAGCATTTCACCAGGATGTGGAAGCCTGGTAAAATCAAGATTGACAGGGATGAAGTTTTAAAGGATGAAATGAATGGGGATTGAACTGAAAACTAGTGTGATGGTTATTGTACTTGGATTTAACCTCAATCTGGTTTCCTATGTATCTCCAAAGAGGGGAATAGACGTCCATATATTTTTGTATTTGTTCCATAAGTCATCAGAGGAGGTGACTCATGAGAATGGATGCATGGATGGGGTATCAAAGAAAATGGAACCAACCGTTTAAGGCATAATCTTTTTGAGACCCAAAGTCTTTAGGGAAATATAATTATGGGACATGGGTGATGGGTTCATCCTCCGAGAGGATTTCTATGCACCTTTCCCAAAAAGGAAAAATATCAATGACCATAATGTTTATGAATGGGTCACATAATCTATGCTTACATAAAGGACAGATCCCCAAAGTAATGTTGGGTCCTATTAATGGTTTAAATCCCATAACATTAGGGACAATATTTGTTAGATGTCATTGGTTAATTATGGGGCTTACGCATGGTGAATTGCATTGGAACAGATCTCACACCACAACGGGGTGAACATAAGATGTGGGTCCTAATAAACAGGACACCGAAGTTTACCCGTGTTTGGGGTTGATCCTCAGGGATGCTTCACACATACCCTATCTAGGTGATAGGGATCAAAACGCATGTCGTTAAAAAGAATAGATTTTAACATCAGCTGAAATGAAATGGGGTATACTGTTAAACGTCATGCATGATGATAGTGATCCGATGTGATGTTGTCGAGACTGGAAGGTGTTGGTCTTGAACCTCGGGGAGGCTTCCTATGTACCTTGTTTAAATGGGGTTAAGAATAAATGTCCTTGTAGTTCATTAATTTTTTGAATGTGGACAGCATGCTGTGGTGGTACATAAAGATGACATGGAATATGCTGACTCTAATCCCATGAGATTCATACTCAGTGTGAGAAACAAGAAGAAACAGTAGACTTGATGATCGTGTTTCAAAATATGCATCCACGAGGAGTGGATAAAGTCTTATTCAAGGATAGTAAACCATGAAAATTATTTTGGGACTTACTCCAAGGGGAATTCCTGAGGATTATGTCATGATTTACAAGGATGAAATGGCCATCACACAAGGAACACCATATGATGTTGGGTCGAAGCTACACAGGGGTTTTCCAAGGTGTGCATGGATGAAAAGCTCAATGGGAGAGGATGAGTGAGAGGGAACTAGTGCGCATCCCCTTATTGTTCCAATCGATCCTATCCATCAGGTGGTAGTCAAAGTTTAATTTCATGTGTTGAGGATGTGGGTGCTTGGAAATTTAATATCTTGCAACTTGGATAATGAGGATTCACTCTTCACCCCAGGACCTATATAAATGGCATGCTTTAACCCTCAATGAAGGTAAAGAACCTGAAATTCCATTGGTTAACGTGGTTCTAGATTGATCCATTAGGGGGTGGACATTTCCATGTCTATGTGAAAAAACAATATCCATTAGTGCGCCTATGCAATGAGTCATAAGGGGGGACTCAAAATGAACCACTCCTCTAGGAAGTATAATATAACATTGTACAATCCTGGAAGGCTGAACTAAATAGCTATTTTCAATGTATAAATCCTCACATTTAAAGGGTTCATGAAACTCTGTCGCCTCGCAATGTGAAGGGTCTTCATGAAGCATATTGACCCATCCTCGTCATGGAGTCTACATGTGTTTGGAGGGTTCTTCTTAAAGACTGAGTGTTTTAAAGAGATGAATTTACCCAAAGTGTTATACATCCATCATGATGGAATTAAGGATTAATTAAGGGAATCAATGCCTGAATCATGGGATCCTTTGAGGAAAGGTAAAGGGGTTTCATAATTCTAAAGTACCTCGACTAATTCATTTCATGATGGTTCACAGAGAAATTGATGCTTCATGATTTGAGAGGTCAGAAGGAGGAAGGTCAGGGTGTCGATCATTTGTAGTGGGGGTGGGGTGAGTATATATATACAATGAGAATCTCGATGCTCTATAGATTTTCTACGAATATAATCATGTCAAAAAATCAGAGGTACATCTTTCTAGATTCTCATTCTCACAGAGGAGTCTTCCACTCCCACCGTGGAAGTCGTACAGGCTCCCAACATCCGTTATGTTCCTCAGAATCGTAGTGGAGTCTATCACTTCATACATGAGGTCATAAGGGAACCCAACTCCCTTCATGTTCCTCAAACTTGCAGAGGAGTCTATCACTTATTTCGAGGTGGTTGTAGTGGCAACATCTTGGAATCTTCGTAGCATTGAGGCATTAGATGTTTTGTAGATTAGCTTCACAGGGCACAATATTTTGGATATTTTTATTTTTTTCTTTGTTATTTTTTTCCAAGGCTTACATTATGGTCTCATAAAATCCCCCCCCCCCCACCCACTGAAATGTGAGACGAGGAGAAAATGTGGTTCAGATTTGGGGGGAAGATGACCAAAATTAGGCATATCTCAATGAGGATCTGTGATGCGGGTAGGCAAAGTGTAGGTGTAGGGCATGGTGAATCCCATGACATCCAATAGTTTTGTCAATATTGAAGTGTTCTTATCATATAAATATAGAGAAATGACACATCATTTTTCTATATCGCTCCTCGTGAAGTCATGTTTTGAACTCTTGATTCATGATTATATAACACTCTATGAACAATACATGGGATTCCATAGGCTCTGTGGTCCCTATTGGCACTTCACTATGCAACGAGTCCTTATAATCTATGATTATTCACTCCACGAGTCTTGATTTTATGAATGCGATCTACAATGTATCTCTACGACTGTTCTCTATGATCAGACTCTATGATCGAGCTCTATGATCTGGCATGAAAAAACATCAATTTCTTTGGGATAGAATGGATAACCAAGAAGTTTCATGGTTTCACCTTATGGGTACTTATTGAAGGGAAGATATGTGGGAAAATATAGGTCACAATGAATATGTGAGAAGCCATTTTTATCACAATTACCTGGTGTCATTATTGTATGAATGGAAAAGAAACTAGCCCCTCTTCAAGAGAATTCCACCATATGACTTCAGAATAAGGGATGCTTTTTTCAACCATGAATAAAGTAGGGATATACTAGATCACTAGTTCATGAGGATGCTATCTTAGTGAAAGTGGTACAGGGCTGCCGATAGTCATACATGGGAAGACCACACCCCTATCAATGCAGAATGCATGTACAACCATGTCAAAATTGAGGATGGGAAGGCACTACAGCCATTGGTATCTCCCTAACAGTACCACACCATTCTCAAGGAATCATTAGGGAACTCGAAGAAGGGGTTGACTAATTATTTAGATCTACACTATGGATGAAATGTAGAAAATGACTCTTCCAGGGCCTATTGGGTTTGTTCACCCTATGGGGAATTTGGGTCAGTGCTAAAGTAGGTAGGCATGTAAGAAGATGCATGGGTTTCGCCATTTTATATCTACGAGTCAAAACACATGATGCTAGAGTTTCAATGTATGTGGTCATTGAGGACTAACACATTCTATCTTCATCACAAGGAGGTTCTAATTTTCCTCTTGGATCACTGTAAGCGCTAAAGGATTCCCATTATAGGGGCGATGTATGATGACTTACTCCCTAAAGAGAACACATGGGGGATCTAGAGAAAATGTCGTTACTAGAAAAGGCAATGGTGGACTTGGTATCAGACAGTGAGTGATGCGTATTTCATAATGTGGTTTTGATGTTTTATAAACATCCCTCCAAAGCATGTCATATAATGAGAGGATGTTCCTAATATGCCTCAAGTAATACCTATCCGTTGTCCTAAGGGGGGTCAGAGAAATAATGATAATTCCTAATTGTGAATTATAGAGGATAACCTATTGATGCTACGGAGGTACAATGCCATCACAATGATGCTAATGTTTCTTGTGCTGGATTGATTTATCTCCACACTTATTTCTAGATAGTTGATTCTAGTTAGGTATACGAACAAGGGATTATAACTGAGAACATTATTTATGTTGTAAATTCTAACGATTGAGGAACATTTGAATATTGGGATCTTGATGGTAGAGGAATTTTACAAGGTGTTGTGTCCATTTATCCAGGGGAAGAAGAAACAAATGGGGTGCATACCACTAAATTATTTTTATGGATGTATAGCAGAAAATATATGATTCAATGAATATAAAAACCCAATTACCCCAATGGGTCAGACTTCCAACCAATCATCTTGAATGTGGGGGGGGGGGATTTCGGCTAAGCTGACTCAATCATTGGTGCTGAATAGATTCTAGAAGGAAGATGAATTCAAATTCCATCTATATCCTATAACATCTAGTATATTTAATAATGGCGGTTAGGGATCTGAGGAGAATTAGTCCTATATCCTTTCATTCTGGAGTGTATTTCTGGTGGCATTGGTCAACCATGAGCACGTTAGTGAGCCATATACCCCACACCATTTTTTGAGGCTGTTCAGTTTTATGTAGATATTGACCCTAAAATACTACATTGGGGTATTCCATGAGGATCATCCATTATTGACGAGGAAGATGTTTCTCATGTTTACATGGGATAAAGAAAAATGTAAAATGATCTCCATCCAACCATAGCATTCTATAGGCTAGTCAATGAATATTCCAAAATATAGGTGGCAACCTACTCCGGGGAACTGATAATGTGATGAACCATCCATGATGGAGATGGGGTGCCTCCTCATCCTCAAGTTTGGGGATGAAAAATGGCACGAACACAATATGATGGTGGGGTTTCACCAGTGACAAGTCCAAAAACATCGGGTCCTACACCAACTGGTATGCAATAATCAAGGGAGGGCATAATGATACTGGATGTGATGAGTCAGTATGACGGGAGGCCACCAAAGGGGTTCTATAGGATATTCAGTCACACACCTAGGATGCAGATGGAGCCCATTGACATGCCTGAGGATGATATTTTTTTAAGGCTTGGGAGACTTGGAAATCAACAGAAAATTTCTCATTCCTTCCCAGATGTGGGACCTCTTCGACCATATTGTGATGGATCTATTAGAGTTCATCCATGACAACAACGAATTCATAAATTCTCAGAAAAAAAAGAGAAAAACGTTTCTGAGTTGGAGCCCTTCGTGCATTATTGAGGTACTCCATGTGCCATGACCTACCATTTGAATATACTACTCGATCAAGCAGTCACACCCCAACCTTAATTCAAAAAACAAAGGGATAATTTCCCTTATAAAAGATGAATATGAGGGGATAACCTGGGGAAAGTGGCTAACAGAGATATCTATTAATAGGAGATTGAGGTTTTGACCGTAAATCCAGAAGTGTTCACTAAGACCCATGTGGAAACCACCAAACCATTACACATTGACACATAAGTCATCCAAGATTTATCAACTAGCATTTGTCTTGTACTAGAGAACAACATATACAAAACCCATTTCTTCACGATAGTAGACATAACATTGTGGTTAGTCTAGAATATGATGGTGAGTGTAGATTCTAGTAGGGTTGTGATAAATTGGATTACCCTTACTTGAACATTGAATATTTCAACTATATATGGGGGCCACATCCAAGGGTTCCAATGGAAATCAAAATAGGGTGAGACCAATTATTTGTTTTCTATAAGTCATCCCACTCTTATAATCCATAATTGTATTCTGTCAAACTAGGTCTAAAGAAAATTGTGAATTTTTATTTGAACAATTCGTCAAATTTTTTGGGCCATACTTGGGAGGATGGATGGGGCTCAAATAACCCCTATCCAGTGGGAAACACTACTTTTTGTGGATTTGAATGCACAAACAATTCACAATTGATATGACCAGGGGTAGGGTGACTCATGAGATGGAACTAGAGATTATCAGGGTGTAATCTAGTTATATAGACTATTCCTATTATATGGAACCCAATATATATGACGGGACACCATATGTAAACCCTTCTGATGAAATTTTGGATGCATTCCCAGAATATAAACCTGCTGACCCCGAAGAGCAGGACGAGACCGCTTCAGATGAGAAGGATTACAAGGATATCTAATACCAGTCATGGATACTGGTCAATCAATTTATCAAGGAAACCCCACAACTATAGTGGGTAATCCAGATGGGGAAAATTCATTTCTGAAAACACGAACCATGCACTAGAGAAGTGAATGCTTGATGCCCTCATATTTTCACTCGAGATTACATGGAATAGAATGTATAAGAATACCACAATGGCCTCGATATGATCTAGTAGCAAAGGAATCCTATCATCACCAAGAAACATCATGAGTAGAATTAAGTGATCCAGCACTTGAGGTCATGGGTGAATGAACACTATACTATCATCGACGCACAATTCGAACTCATATTGCTATTAAAGGAATATTTATTAGAGGCTGAAGATCATAAAAGGAAATCATTCCGAGAGATGGATAACCTCTGAGCTGATGAAAATGTGGAACATATTAAGGCTCGTGACCTTTTCCCCATAACTAGTGAATAAGATATTGAGTATAAAACAGTAATACAAAACCCTGGAGGCCACAAGCCAGAGAGTTGTAGAGCTAGGATTCTCCATTGAAGAGGTCAACCCATCTATAAGATGGTTTAATACATGGGGTTGTAATTTTCAAAATCTCACAAACATACTTTCATTATTTCTTTCTTAATTCGGTTTTGTGCATGAGTCACATTATGTACATTTCATAATGCATCCCAATCATATCTATGAAATAACTAGTGATCAATCCCTATGCTCATGTGGATCATGCCCGGTGTGAGAACCAAGGGATGGCCACATAATTATTCACATTGAATATGATATTGTCAATCAATCACTGGACATACGGGGTATTAATGAACATTACATGTTTTTATGAGGAAAGAGGGTGCGTGGATTGAGAATAGTGTTCTCAAACCAGCCAAACATTCCTTTACCAAAACACATTATCACATGAGAGGGATAACACCGGGGGTGTTGGAATAAATCCAAATGAATTGGAATGGAATGTGAGAATTGTGTTACCCAAAATTCAAAACACAATGAAGTTGGAATTCCGATGGAGGATAACTATTGACCAAATTTGAAACACAACATCCACATCACGTTAAATTGTAACAGAGACAAGCAAATGAGGGTCATTTAATGACTGTATTCAAAAACGTGTGGATAAAATTTAAGTGCCTTCCATTGTCCTCTGGAACATTGACCCAGGAGAGTAAGCTACCCTTATGTCCTAACATCCTAACCATTTGGGGGTTCCTTAAAATGTGAAAAGGAATGAGAATCTGAGATAAAGGGTACTCAACATATAGTGATGGAATGATGGACTATTTTAATAATGTCAGACACTCTTGATATTAAGACCCCATGACGAATGTACATTCGGTGAGTAAAGATGAAACATTTTCCAAACAGGATCTCTCTGGTGAAGGCCAAGAATGCCATGTAGTTTTACATCTTGAAAATGAGGAAGATAGATGTGTAATTTTTTTTCTAATTATGAGGATGATATACATAATAGTTTAACCTCAAATGAATAGGATGTTGCACATAGTTTTAAGGTAGAACTGCAAGGATCCTGGTTAATAGTTTAAAGGTGTGATACACAGACTAGAGATTCCAAATTTATGGTAATATCGTTTGGACCGTAATTATGTTAGGAGGGTCAGAAAGGATAAAAACATGTGGTTGTGACGTAAGAGGGATTATTAGGTGTCTGTACATATCCAATGGGCATTTTAATTAAGAATAATATAGTTCAATAATAACAGTGTGGTTAGAAACCAACACTGGTGGGGGTAATCCCCTTCGATGAGGAAACAGATTGGTCCCATGATTGTTTTGGGTCATCCTAAACATATATAGGGTGGGGATGTAGTTTAAGGTTATATGTTGAAGGACATGGGAACCCAAAAGGAGAGATATGTTGTTCATTACATATCTTCAATGTGAATGGGGATAGTAGGAGTCCACACCACACAACATGTTCCTAAAAGTGCTATAGGGCCAACAATCTGGAATGATGAAAGGGGTTGCCGATTGACTTTATATGATGATTCTAGGAAATTAGTATGTATCTCATGTGTATAATAATCAAGAAACTGGTAGATATTAAGGAAGATATTCTAGATGGCCAATACAAAATAGAACAATATCCTCTCAGGTGAGGAAATTCATAGATATTACATAGTTTAAATACCATGAAAACTAGGACACTGAATGTCTTAGTTTATTGTTCATAGAGTTCAGACCAAAAGGGGAAGATTCGAGATTCCAAAATATAAATTTTTTTTCCATAAATAATTCCAAACTTAATGGGGGAAAAATATTTTTTACCGCGATACAAATTTATAAGAGACCATGAAGATTTTTAAGACATGATGCATGGACTATGGGAACCGGGCTCCTAGATTACGGTCATAGAGTTCGGAACACGTGGGGATGAGTTGGGTAGTATAGAATCATGAGAAAACACAATTTTATTGAGGAATAATTAATTCCACATCAAACAACACCTTTTCATAGAGGATACCCCAGATCAAAATGGCGTCATAAATGTTCATGACTATATGGCAGGACCTAGGGGTAAAATACCAAGGAATTACTACATATCTAACAAGGATGAGAGTCATGCAACACATAGTTATGTAGGACTAAATGTAAGAGGGATTTTGAAAAAGGGGAAATGTCATCTCAAATTATGACATCATATGGTTGGGTAATTTATCATCACATATCCTGAAAGAAGAAGACATAGTTTATCTTCATATGATAAGGGCCTAAGAGATCTTAGTTTATGGTCATATAGCTTGGGACAAGGGGTTGTGTGACTCTTCCATGTGGTAAAAAACAATAACCACAAACCTAAGACAACTAGATCTATGTGTGGGGTGAGAAAATGGGATTATAATATCATTACAATTTAGGGATGTTCACGGTTGGGGACAAAGGTGTGGGGTAAAGGATGACCCCCTGACATCATTCCATCCACTTTATGTGGGATGGTGCACATTAGAATAACATACAGGGTGTCAAATCATCATCTAAGAATCATGAAGTGGAAAGGGCTACAAATGAAGAAACAAATAATTAGGTCATAATGGAGTTGGATTTACCCGAGACGATAACTGTTTTCCATATTCAAAACACAACATCCAAATCGTGTGACATGGGGATGGGAACAAAGAAGTTAGGGTCAATAGCTGGCCATATTCGTGATGTGGGACCTATATTAAATATATTGTGAGATAATTTTGTATATTTTCCCAAAATAGTAGCTGATCTATGAGGTTGAGAATCCATACATCTCGGTGGTCCTTTTGTGTGAGAGATATGATAGAGACCTAGAGTGATGCGCAAGGCATGAAAATGGAAGGAAAACATGTCAATAAAGAATCCAACACTCTATGACCAATTCCTCAGTCTAACTATGCACATTGGTGAAATGTAAAAAATATTATGGGGCCCAGTTAAGGGTGAAAAACTCCCAATTGAGAGTTTAGATAAGGGTAACAATTTTGGTGTACCCAATGATAAAATGTTCAGGCATTCATATGTATCCCATGAGAATGGGAATGATTCCACACAATGTTATGGAATGTCATGAAGTTTAATGTCCTAAAGTAAGGGAATTTTTAATTGGAATTTCTCAATAAGGGAATAATTATGGCAGGTAAAAATATCACAACGTGATTGGGGACACATAACTTCCCATACCAAAACATTCACTCACAAGACGGGACTCAAACAAAGGGGCTGAAATAAGGGAATTTTTGAAAAGTGTCATGCAGTTTAATGTCATGTGGGATTATGGGGTACATACCATCAAAGGTTTTGAAAAATCTACCGTGATTTAGTTGTAGTTTAATGTATTGAAATCATGATATAATAGATAAATTTCAGGTATGATGCGTGAGATCCTAGTTTATAGTCTTAAAATTTCGACATTAGTATAAGGATGAATGGGATGAGAATGTTGAGGAACCAAGCCATGGATCTAAGGAAGAAATGATCAGGCAATAATATGTTTCCTATGAGGTCTTGAATGAACACACATATAGTTCTAGAGTCTCATGAATTTTAATATAATATGGTAAATAAGTAAGTGTTATAGGAATATTAAGAGAGAAATGTGTATGGCGTAAAATAATAACCCAATGTTAATGAAGATGAATGAAGTCCACATACAACACCATTAATGATCCAATGGTGGATACTAGGCCAAGTGGATGGGATATGTAATAAATGAACCTAAGGCTGGACCTCAGTATATCATATCTAGGCATTCCTACAGATCCTGTGAGGGTTGGAGACAAGACACACATAATTCTTGAATTCCATGTATTTTAAGACCATGTAGTGAGTTCACAAAGGGGAAGGGAGATATTCACAAGGGAGGAACATGGTGCCACTCATGAAAACCCGACATGGTTGAGGGAAAATATCACACCACATAAAAAATAATAAAAGGAATCTTAGGACATGAGGCTAAAAATGGGTAACGTGAGGCTAGACGAGAAGGTAAAACCTCTAGGTGTTCTTAAGTATCATGCGAGGGTGGGAATCAAGCCATACATAGTTCATAAAATTCATTACAAATTAGTGTCATATAGTAAATAAAATAAAGAGATATCCCTAGAGGGTGGACATATGATGTGTTAGATTTAATACTAACTTGTATGGTGGAAAACTACCCCATCACATAATGTGTTCTGGGATTCTTAGGCTTAGAGGCCAAAAGAAGGCAAAATGTGCAGTACCTGAGGCTGGACACGAAGAAAAAATGTATGGTCATACCTATATATCTCATAAGGATGGGAATCATGCCAAAAATATTTATATAATTCCTAGATATTTATCATCACATGATAAGGACATAATAGACCATAGATTAAGTACATAGAGGTCAGACCGTAGACTCTTAGTTTAATATCGTGTGCATGGGAAAAAATGAAAACAAAAGGGAAATCATTGCACACAAAATTTGGGATACCAATTGGATGGTGATAATGATAGAGGATAAATACTAAGCATGGTCACAACATAGTATTTATATCATGTTACCAAGAATGGGAACAAACAATTGAGTATCAATAGCTGATCATATTTGAAACGTCGGACATGTATCAAATTGCAATTCAAAATCCTCTAGGATGTTTTCCCAGAATGGTTGGTGATCCAAGGTTGCATGAGACCAGGCATTTAAGGTTTCCTTTAAGATGAAAAAGCTAACGAAGACCCAAATTTAGCACCAGTATAGTTTAACATTTTGCGGTAAGGATGAGGGAGATCATAGTTTAAGGTCACAGAGCTTGGACAATGAGTTAGGTATACGACATGTATTTCATTTTCATGTTTTTTGAAATATTTATTAGTTTATTGTTGTATATCTCAGAATATTTTTAATTTGTCAACATGAATAGAAATAAGAAACATTCATGTGATGTATCCCTTAGGGAATTTTTCATTTGTGGGTGAGTGGTACACTGACCATCTATGGAGACCAGTGAGTATGCACTATTGGGGTAAACCCTGTGAATGATATAGGGTCCATCTCGTTTGTATTCCAACTATAGTGATTTCATACTAGTTACGTGTTGAATCCTCAGGGCCTATACCATTTCACCTTTAATGAAGAAATAGATGTGAAAATTCTTATTGAATGATGTGGATATCTTGGGATGATGCCTCTCAATATTGTAAAATTCACAAAGCATGTTCACATTTAGGGATTCTAGTTCATCCATATAGATCTATGATACATTTTCCTAAAATTATTGTTCATAATCGACTATGCGGGTTGACAAAAACTAAATATTAACTAGAAAGACTGCACATGTTCATCGCACCTGTCGATATGGGGTCACCTGGGTGGAATTGCGAGTCATCGTATGATAATCCCATAATGAATTGGGAAGCTTGTCTACCCAACTCCTCTAATTATATCAAACCATATATTATAAGATGTTAGAGATTGGTTTTTTAACACCACAATCTTACCATTTTCTTATTCATGATAGTGAGAGGTATGATTATTACATATATTGTACTTGGAGTACAATTTCATCAGCTCATCTGCTCAGAGGTTCGTGCCATTATCAGTGAGGACAGTGTTAGGAACTTCGAATCAGTGGATGGTATTAGAGCTCCTGAAATCCATGATAGAATGTTAATTGACATTGATTGGTGTAATTGAGTCTTCCAAAATTGTAAATAAATCTGTAGCAGATGGTATGAACCTGTACTGGTGAGCTGTTTTTGGTTAAAACGGTCCCATGACATTGATTCCTCAGAATAAAAAAGGGAAAGATTAATAGGTAGTATGAAGAGGATATAAAGGTTTATACATAAAATTATCATGTATTTTGTATGTGTGGAACCTTTTGGTGAACTCTATATAGACATGGACCATGGTAGGAAATAAGTAACCCAACCATCAGATACGATGAGAGAGTTTTAGCCCTACTTGATGAGCTCCATAGGAACCAATATTATCTTCTACATATCATGTGGAATCTCATGTACTTGAATTCGTAGGTGGAGAATCCCATCTAACCCACGTCATTAGAGGATCTCCTCAAGACTAGGACCACACTGGAGGGTGAACTGCACTACATGCTGGAAGACGTTCTCACATTCAACTCTATCTATCGGAAGATAACCGTGTTGTAGGTACATGATAAAGGGTGTTTTTCGACTAGGGATCCCTTCCTATACTATAGTATGGGGGTCTAGGTGTCCTGCTATGGATGTTGTTGGGCTGTGATGACATAATTGACAGCTATCATCATCATCTAGAGTGATGGGATAAATGACTATTTGTTGCACCACATGGATAATCACATCATCATGATCATGCTCTTATATCTAAGCAACAAGGATGGAAAATGCACCGACTTTACCATTCTACGACTAATGGACTTCAATGTATTCTAACCAAGAAGAGACCTGGGCCATTATCTTGTAAGAGGAATCTAAAATAGGCACAAGATCTGGTTTCCTGACGATGTAGTCATCATTGATCATCTTGATGAACAGTTCGGAGTCCTCATTTACATGTTGGTGGGGAACCAAAATCTCAAGGGACAGATTCAGACCAGTGATGAGGTTTTGAAACTTGTTCAAATTTTTTGTTTAGATTTGTGACAACATGAAAAAATATAGAAGGACATCATGTCAATTCATTGTGATGATAATACCCCGAACTGCTCTGTTCTGTCTTGGATCATTGATTCTTCTTTTAGTAGGTCTCCGTGAAGAATCGTCGAAGTTTATCTACATAACTAGACCTAATTCATCCACTGGGAGGATTTAATTCTCTATGAAATTTTAATATAGGGATTACTTTATTAGAGTTTTGTGGGTAAAAAGGATGACTTCTAATGCCTGACCCTTGATAGATATTTGCGAGGTAAACCTAATGTCTAACTACTGTAAAATCACTACCCCGTGATCTAGATGGAATTTAAACATGGGGTTGTTCATAATGTACATTAGTGGATCCACACAGGACACTATATCTATCTCATGGTGCTACAAGTAATTTAACAACATATGGACTACGAACTCAAGGGCATGGAAGCTCCTCTTGATAGAGGAATATGAGGTCTCTATATCTAAGAGCATGTTTCCGAGAGAGTATAAACAATTCATTATTCTCTCATTGTTCATCTAAGTTGGAAGGGAACCAAAGGATCATTATCAATAGGTCACATAAATGACCAATGAATTTTCAGAAATGGGTGGCATCATAACTAGAGGTTGTAGTAAGAACTAGTTAATCTCCTCAAAAGAGGTCTACAACTCTTCATCCCACTGGTAGCCAACACCTTTTATCATTATTTGGGAAAATGGATGATCATTCTATCCAAATTTTAATAAAATCTGAGTATGTAGGATAGTTGTCTTCAACTACCTCATAGTACAGGAATTTTTCTCAGAGGAGTCATCTTAATGATGGCCTTATTCTTATCTGGAATGATCTCAATGCTTCAATGTCTAATAAAAATAACGAGAAACATTCAAGAGGTAACCTAAAAGGCACACATAAATGGGTTTATCTTAGTATGGTGAGAGTGGAAGAAGCCGAATAACTTCTCATGATCTTTATGATGTTCCTAACATTGGCGAGATTTGACTACAAAATAATTCGTATAACATTCCACCAACATCCTGAGGATCTTCTTTAATAAGTGGTTCATGGAATACTGATAGGTGGAACCAGTATTCATTAGACCAAATGGAATTACACGGTAATAATAAGTAAACTATGGTGTTTAGAATACGATATAATATTCTTCCTTAGGATATATTCAGTTTTAATTATATATGGAAGATCCATCCACAAATGAGAGAACATGGAATCTAGAGATAGTGTTGATCAATAACTTTGTCACTAGAAGGGGAAAAAGAAATTTTAGATATTATTATATTAGATCCCAAATTTCCATTTAGACTATGTTATTCCTATACATTTTTAATATAAAAAATGTTGGGAAGCATTTTTGGGTACTGGACCACCTTGACAAAGTTGGACTAAATGACAATATCAATATATGCCTCAACCATAGTACCTTGAGAAGGGTGCATCTTTCTAGGAGGCTATTCAAACTCATCAGGGTTCATCGTGAGAACAAGGAGATGGAAGGAAAAATGATGGTCCTTTCCATCCATCTCTCCGTAGCACTACGTGGATTCATCTTGATGCTACTTCAGGAAATCCACATATTAATGATTCTCTTCTAAATACATGGTCGCACTTATCAGTGTTGGTCATGGATCTTTCTCGATGATGAGTTTCACCTATATTAACCCATCAAATATTGTGGAGACACCATCTTTGAATCTAGGTGGATCATCCTCCAAATCCTCTTCAACATCCATGACGAGAAGATCATCCGGAGGATGAAACTCTTTTGAATTAGATGATCGGGATGGAATGATGGTACCAGCCTAAGCAATGGCGAAATCTTTAGCAGGGTACCCCATAGAAACTGAATCCATGGAGATAAAAATGTTGATATTATCCTATCAGGTTTTTGAACCTGGGGTCCATGATTGATGATATCAAAGATGTATTGGTGATTCAACATGATTCGGTTCAACTGAGACTGAAAAACAACCATGTACGACGTATTTCTATTGCCAGGGTGATAACATCTTGATACCTCACATGGGTTAGGGGATAAGGAATCACACTATCCTGATTCATATATGTGTAAAAATTGATGTTACTACAGTTTTTACATAATATAAAGATATTTACCCTTGTCCTAGAGATGAAAATGAAGTTCCCCGTGTTGGGGGTTGTGGCCTCTAACCAGTGAATTTGAAAATTGTAGTCATCATCAAGGTCTACCAATGGGTCTGCCACAACTATAGTATACTCAACATCATTGGCTGGAATCTACTTTTCCTTGCTCCTAGAGTAGTCAACATCAAGATAGAGGGATTCACAAGAGGCAAAGGGATACGCACCACCTTGGAGCATTCACACTCGAATATTATGGGAGTACATGAGGAATTGGTGATACTTGGAGGGGACTTCTGCATACATAAGGATCATGTGTATTCCAAACAACACATTGTAGGTGGAGACCTGTGAGGCCACCCTAAACTATTAGGCAGTAATCATATCACTGAATTGGGCCTTCAACCGGATTTTCCCAATCAGCATCAGCTCTATCATGTCATAACCATGATTCATTAGGTCATATGGATCCAAATCTTCTTCAGATAGACCCACCATATGGAGCATCTATTTTGAAATGAGATTAATCCCAGAACCCAGGTTGATGAGACAATTACATACATGAACACCGTTGAACTGACCAGTGACGTACAGTTGTTGGATGTGCCCTTGCATGGGAGAACCGTCATCTTCTCTAGAGAACACAATTATGTCCTGGAATATTTCATGATCTACATCCCTAGAATTTATGGTTTCTACGGTTGATAACTCTATTTTGAACTGTAGGGTAATTTTTGATGCCTCTGTGAGGGCTAAATCCATGTCAACAGAGAGGCAGAGATTGTTCAGGATTGGGAGCCTCGTGTGAATGTAGGAAAGGGGCATGAATACATCATTCTTCTACGTGAGGTTCACAATTCATCTGAGATCATGTTTCTCAGTGGTAGGATTTCTGAAATGTGCAACTGGTTTAATTGGATGATTCAGACTAGTGTTGGGAAAGTCCCACTGATTACTATTTGAACCATGTAGAGTGACCATCGAATAATGTCAAGATGGATATAGTCTATAAACTATTGGATATGGTTGATCATAACACGGTCATGGTGGCTCTTCTTGATCACATAATACGAATAGGAGTGTGGGTGATTCTAATTAGTATTGATGATAATGATGCATGTGCTGAGATCTATAGTGGGACTACAATCTAGACTTGGTGGTGTACATGTCTTGACAAGGATCATTATCCTAAGAATTCGGTATATTCACATACCCATGGCTTCTTCAATGTTAGCATTGACTGAGAACATTGTTATGGTCATCATGGTACTCACCACTATTGGGTACCATGTAAGGGTACTCTGTGTCGACGGTATTCACTAAGGCAAACTCATAGCCATCATTCGAGGAGTATTTTATTTCCAGTCAAATTCTTGGGGAAAACCACATCTCTAGGATCCTGAAATAAATGAAATTACTATGTATATTTAAGGCAGATGGATGGATTTAGTCTCTTATAAGTCATTGGTGCCTTCTCCCTAGAGAGGGTGAAGGTTATTATGTCAATGTATTGACAATATCTAAAGGTAGTATAGCCACATCATAGGGCTCAAGAATGTTTAAATGTGCATGGATAATACCATGGCTATGGGTGACTGCCCTATGAGCTATCCAATAATATTAAATTTTTGTCCCATGTCTAGAGACCTACTTCTATTCAAGCTCACTATCACTATCTTACTTTATGAAAACACACCACATGTGTCGGGGCAGGATCCAATATGACTATGAAATTATCAACCTGGTCTTGGAGCCAGTTTTTTGATCACATAGAACTAATTGAGAGTGTCTCCAAGAAATTAGTTAGAGAGGTTGTAATTGAGGTGATTAGTATGATCCCATTTCTCAGGACTCTGGGGTTCTGACAACAGAAAAATTCTCTGATCGAAGGCACTCTTAAAGTATACGGGTACATGTGTCTCACTGAAATCATAGGTTTAGTTTCTCTAATCTAGGAAAGAGGATCTGGGAGCCTTTCAATGATGAGTGGCTAGATCTCTGTGTGGAGGTGGAACCTAATTTTCTCACCTAGGCACCGATGGTGTGTTAGGTGGTGAAGCCTTCCAGTTTTGAGTTGGTGGATTTTGAGCCAAAGTCCTAGCTTGAGGAGATTCCCCTTAGCGAGTTAGTGTATGTCATTATGCCAGTAACAATTATAGCTATCTAGGGTACTCAATTTGTGGAACAATAGTGATCTTATCCTTTGTGACTCTTCTTACATAAGCCACCTGAGGCAATGTGCGTGCTTGTTTGGCTTGCTGCAATGATTATTCTAAATTATTATATTTTTCATATAAATCCCAAAATCCCCCAAGAAATCTATTGGTGATGAGATAATGGACCAATACGGTCTTCAAATTCCATATACAGATCATTATCTGTTTTTCTTGAGTTAGCAGCATGTCAAGTGTATATGTGAGGCCTTTCCCCCTAGTTAAAAAGTATATAACTCATTTTTCTAGCCATTGATTTCATTTGGAGAGGTTGGCAACACTAGTCTTCTAGGTGGTGGAACTAAATATGAAATAAAACTACCTAAAATGATACTCCCAACCATTTATGAAAACAATGGGTAACTAGTTGTACATAACAATGTGGTCCCTTCTAGTGTCAGTACCAAAAAACTGGAGATTTAGGGCCTCATGCAGCAGGGGATTTCCCAGCAAGTGTCCACAACTGTAAATAATATGGGCCAGATGCTATAGTAGATATCACATCCCATTGAAATGGTAGAAGGTAGGATTTTTAAATCTCGGGGTTGTTGTCATATAATTAACCAATAACAAGTATGGTTTTCCATCCGTAGATATTTCCACCTTTCAGATATCAAGAACCTCTAAAAGGACAATGAGAGAATCCATCAGATCAAAATGAGGAGGATTCACGCCTAGGTGAGGGTTCCTGATCACCAATGCATTAGAATGTTCTTCAACATGGTAAGTGGGACTAGTGGCTTGTGGATTAGCTGACGAGATTACCAAAGAATCATTGGGAATAACTTGTCTTGCTGCTAGAAGGACATATGGAGCAGCCAATAAAACATGAGCATGGTCTTGTAGAATGTTGTCACTTTGGTCTAGTGGTTATTGAAATTAATAACATGCTTTCTTGACAGAAAATATGTCTTCTGTCCAATATACTTGTAAATGATTATTGAGATCAATTGGAGGCACCTCTCCTAGGGGAGATGGGCCTATCCCTATTTCCCCTATTGAAAATTATCATAATCTGGCCACCATTCCACAGTGCATTCAAAAAGGAGTTCATCAATAATATTTATCTATTTATTGGGTTGATGATGTTGTGAAACTTTTTTAGTTTCCTCACTGGACTTTTTGTTTGAAATATATGAATCATATGGTTTTAATTCCCCAGCAAGTGGTTTTCCCTTATTGGGATATCGACCGAGAGGCAATTAATCGCTAGGTTAATAAAGGATAGGTGCCTATTTTTTTGGTGAGTGTGGACACCTGTAGGGTCTGATGGGTGTTGTGATTTCACAAAAGTTTGTTCCTCTTCTCCAATGTCTATTTTAATACACCCTTCAAGGTATATCTTAGGAATGACCATGTTCAATATGACGAAGCCTGAAGACATATCCTCGGTATCACTATGTGAACTAGTTTGTCACATGATAGGACTTAAATGTAGTGTAGTGTAATGACCCCACCATGGATCTGGACATTTAGGGAAGCCTCCTTAAAAACCTTTTAGAGAACTATAATGCTCTGAATTTTTCATTGTTGTAGGGTTCGATGATAACATAGTGATGTAGGGTGTTGAGAAACATGGAGTTAGGAAAACTAAATTAGGAGACAATAATGGCCAATGTCATCAATGTGTTCCCTTCATTTTGGGTATGAAAAACATCAATTATGGATATGGAAATGCATCTTACCTATGGTTTAGCGTACTCACATAACCTCTTTCTGGGTGAGGGACTCTAGAATATTGATGCTTGTAGATGCAATCGACCAGAACATTTTGGGAAAATGGTCAGTTGTGTGAATGCCCCACATAATTCTTGGCTCCCACATATGATACAGCTCTTGGATTACCTATTCATCAAAATGGGGTGGTAGAGGGACCACTAACGTCACAGATGTGGACCATTATAGCTATACACAGTTTGTGGAGTGTATGGTCCATTGGTTGACCCACCGCTAGATCTTAGGTTGTGTTTTGGAGAATGCATTGACTGTATCACCACATCCCTGTAGGACGGGGTGTTGACATATACTTTCTACATAGGATAGGTGATCATTGGTGGTGGATCATGATATTTCCTATCATCGTCCAGTCTTCTAAACAATTCATTGTGGTCACTTACCAAGAGAGTTAATGATCCCAGTGATGGAAGGGGGGATTTCACTACCAGACCATGGAAAATGGCCAAATATTCCCCCTCCTCTATGTATATGTGGTGGAATTTAGGGATATGGTGCATCTCACATTCATGGAGTAAAAGGATGATATGATTAGTTCCCACCCCAGACCCTATTACAAAAGATCGGGGAGAGGGATCAATCATCAAGTCACACTCTGATTCAGAGTCTGAAAAGAGGAAAGAATGATTGCGATATGAAGATTCTAAGGGTTTTTCCTCTTGTGGCACTAACCCTACCTATTTCCTATAGATGGTTCTTCTAGGAATGATTCATCTTTGAAATGTGGATGACCACTGCTTCGATGATTCGTGGTGCAATGAGCACCTAGAAAGATGGCGAATCGATCACTGGGAGGACATCCATGGTTGGGAATGCTCGAATAGGGAGGGCATCCACCTATACTGTTGAAAATACTAAGATTATTATCTCATTGATAACATTAAATATGAAGAGAACCTCCAATACAATAAGCATGGGTGCGTGGGTGAATTTTGTGTCGAGGGTTAATAAGATGGGGTGGACCTCCACCATGACTAATGAAGGTAGTATGGGGAGGAAATCAATTATAAACACAAGAGTAGGGAGGAACACCACTCTGGTTGGCGGTGGAACAAGGAGGGACTATGTACTAAATGTCCTCACCACAGGTCAGCCAACATTGGATGTTGCTTGTGTCGATGACTAGAAAAGTTGAACCGTCCTACAAAGGGGGTGGCTGGGATCTCAATCCCAATTAGACATAATGGTTCCCCATATCTATAGTAACTGGAATATGATAAATCTTGTATCTAGTGGCTCAATCCCCTCATTTCATAGATGATGATTTCCCATAGCGGGGAATCATCTTGAGTATGTGGGCAGTGTTGACGTCAAGTAAACCGCGCTACTACCGACTATGTAGGGGTATGGACCCACAACTCTTTGGTCTATGAGACCAACTTGTGGTGTGGTTGTGTCCTGGTGGGTGACCTCCTATGCAGTCCCATGGTCAAAGTTGCAACTGGGTGGACTCATACACCCCTCACTTCATCAGCGTAAGGGAGTGAGTCAAAAGATCATTACAGGGAGATGATCCTAAATGTATTGAAGGTCTATGTGGGGATCAGAGTCTCCCTACACGGCCTGTGGGGGTGGTGGTGTCAATAGGGCACATAAGCCTCCAAATTTTGAAGGGACATATCCCTAGTTAGGATGGTCACCTCCTATTCAATTAATTCTACTAGAGTATGCATCACCCTTTATTGAATAAATTTGGAGGGTGACACGGGGAATGTGAACCTAGTAGTTGTGGTCATGGGAGTTGTCATAGAAGAGGTGAAGTTGTTTGGGATTGTCAATTTTTTTCCCATCCCATGAGTCAGTGGGCATGAGGTGGTTGGTTTCCTGTAGCTACAAAATGGATCCGTTAAAGAAGGGTGATTCAGCCTTCAGTATATATTTTAAGAAAGGGATGTCTCATTCCCCAGTACCATTCAATCTTCTATGGATAATTATAGGGATTCAAAATTACAACATCATATATTGGGATTCCCACCAATTAATTTTCCCAAATCCTTTGTATATTTATGCCCGACCCACTATTTTCTAGCTGGGACCTGGCCCCAAATAGTTGGAGTTGATGACATTATTATCTTATGATTTCTCAACCGCTACTAATCCACTTATTGAGGATAATAAATTCATGATGGGTTCACCGTTTCTATTTCTGATGTTTTCACGGAGGAAAAAATCTTCTATTAGGACACAATAATTGTTGCCCCACATTCCCGCTTTCCAAAGGTAGGTGACCTTAATCACTTCTTCTGCAATGTTTTCTCTTTGATTGTAATAGGGTTATGGGATTTTATTTTCTCCATACATGGATTCCAACTTGGAATTCTTCTCCTACACTAGGCATTATTTAAGGATTAAGATGTTGTTCGAGAAACACTTCTTGATTCCATATCTTTGTGGAAAATTGTTAATTTCACTACTTCTGTTAGGAAATTTCAAAGGGAGTCAAGTTAGGGTAGAAACATTAGGTCAGTAGGGTAGTCATGTTGAGGAATCACTAGCATGTCTAGACGATGAAACACTGATGCACCTAGATTTTTCCTTATCAGATGGATTCTTGAGACAGCTGAAGCATTAGGAATCCCACATCAAATGTGGAGAATTATATGCTAGAAGCATTTCTCCAACATTTTCACTATTTTCACATCATTAACACATGGTATTCATTGATTTTATCATCTATATATGATGTATATAATTAATCATACTGTTTATGGGAGTGGATCAAATGGGTATATCCCTAAGAGGGAGAACCTAGAATGTTTACCAGAAGGATGGATCAGAAATCAAAATTAGGATAGACCCAGGATGATGTGTACCATAAAGGGGAGTGTTTTACACCATAAAGAATGATTTGGACACAAAAAATGGTGGATCAGAGAGTAGGACAATTCCGCCCAAATGGGACACCATGTCTTAACATTGGTAGGGAATGAACCTCGAAGAGGCTTCCTAAGTACCATGTCTAGATGAATAAGATCAAAACGCATGTAGTTCGAGATGGTGAGGGATAGAATCAGGGTTTTCACAAAGGAGAAAAATAAGGGATCATGTGGGGGATGGTCAATTGTGGTCTTCCCATATGTATGGCATGATTTCACTAGGATAAGGCGGCTTGAGTAAAATTAAGATAGATATGGATGAAGTGTCAAAGGATGGAATGAATGGTGATCGAACCGATAAATTTTGAAGGTGAATGTATTGGGAATGAACCTCAAAGGGGATTTTTTTGTATCCCCATGGTTGGGAATAAAATTCCACATGGATATAAAATGGGGTGATATGTCACCTATGGACACAACTCATTATAATAGACGGATGGATGGGTGCCCGATGGAAATGAAACCAATTGTATAAGGAATGATCTTACCTAGACCCAAATGATCAAGGGAAATACTAAGATGGGACATGGGTGATGATCTTGAACCTCTGGGAGCCTTCCTACATACCATTATCAAAAAAGGAAAATATCAAAGTTCATTTAGTTCAGTAATGGGGAACAGAAACTGGGCTTATATAAAAGACAGAAATCTAGAGACATGATTAGGCCTTTTTATGGTTAGTTTCTCATCACAATAGGGACACTATTGGTTGGACGTGTATTCATTAATTGTGTTGATTACATATGTTTTTTTTTTCAAGAACTGCTCTCACACCCCGAATGTGGGGATAATGGATGTGGGTTCGAATAAAGGGGTCACCAATGTTTACAGTGATTTGGAATGAACCTCACAGATTCATTCTATGTACCATATATAGGAGACAAGAATAAAAACACATATTTCAGAAGTATACTTTTCCAGATCATGCGGTAAAAAATTGGGTATAAAATTTAACATCATGGAGGATGAGGATGAGATGACGCGATGTTGTCGGGACCAGTAGGTGTTAGGCTTGAAGCTCGAGGAGTCCTACTATGTAGATTGCATGAAAATGGGAATGGATCAATGTCAACATATTACAGATAAGTGGGAAATGGGGCTTACATGTTATGGTGGCCCATAGAGGATGTCCTGGTCGATGAATACGTTAATCCCATGTGAGTCATTATCAGTATGAGAAATAAGAGGCAACGAAAGGCCCAATGATCGCTTTTCAAATGGGGTGGCTGAGAGGAGTGAAGCAAGGCATATGATTGTTTAGTATCCCCTAAAATTAATATTGTTAATTTATCTAGGAGGTAATCCCAAGGAGGATTTACATATGTACAAGGTGGATATTTCCATAATACAAGGAACACACTATGATGTTGTTTCAGTGATTATGCAGAGGCTGCCTGAGGTGAAAATGGAGACAAAGCTCAGGGGAAGAGGAGGAGTGACAGGGTACAGGTGCCCATCCCCATATTGGTCTTTCCAATCTTATCCATTACTTGGAAGTCATGGTTTAAAGTCATGTGTTGAGGATGTGAGTTCTTGTCAGGTTAACGTCCTACAGCTCGAAACATGAGGATTCACTCATCAACCCTAAGACATACATAACTGACGTGCTTTATCCCTTAGTGAAGGGAAGGCACCCACAATGTTGTTGTTTGACTGGGTTATAGATGGATCCATTAGGGGTCCACATTAGTGTTCCTATACGAAGAGGAAATAGACATCAATTTTCTTCTGTATACATTCAAATGAAAGGGAAACAAAACATGAATCACTCCTCAGGGAACATTGAAATCACTATGGACATTCCTGATGGGCCCTACAGAAGAGGGGTTAACAAAGAAAAAGGCATCACATAAATGGATTTGAGAAGCTCTAGTACTTCACATAGTGAAGGGGAATCCTGAAGGAGGGTGTTTAATAAATTATATTGACCAATCATAATAATAGAGTTTACATCAATTTGGAGGGTGCTACGGAAATACTGAGTGTTTCAAGAAGTTCCAAGTACCCAAAGAGGTATCCTTCTTTCACAATGGTCCAAATGATTCACGAAGGGAATCCCTTCTTGATGCAGAGGTATGTTTGAGCAAAGGGAATGGGGTTTCACAATGCTCATGTTCTTTAGATGATTCATTTTTCAGATAGTTTTAGAGAAAATGATGCTTCATGACTTGGGAGGTCGAACGGTGAATGGTAAGGGTATCTATACATTGGAGAAGTGGTGGGACAAGTATTTATGGGAACTGGGCATCGAGATGTACTGTAGTCATGTTGTAAAGAAAATAAAATTTTAAAATCAACGGCATATCATTCATGTTTCTCAAAGTCATAGAGGAGTTTGTCACTGGTTATGCAGTGGTCCTAGAAGATTCCAACTCCATTCAAGTTCCTCAGACTCACATAAGAGTCCATCACTGCCTTCGTGGAGTTCATTGAGGTTCCTGACTCCCATAAAGTTACTCGAACTCATAGAGTAATCTGTTACATCCTCCATGGTAGTTGTAGAGGGTATCGACTCTTGTCATGTTCATCATACCCACATAGGAGTCTATTAATTCCTATGCGGTGATCGCAGAGGCAACATCTAGGCAGCTTTATAGCTTTGTCTCACTAGAGGCTTTGCGTAGGAGCTTTGTAGTGAAGTCCTTTTAGGGAAATTTTTCATTAAATTTTGATGATTTATTCCAATGCTCATATTTTGGCACCAATAATTATCAATACATAAAAAAAATTATTCTATAATAATTCCTTTCCCACATTGGATTATTTTAAATCATGATGCCATTAATGAATAACCTTATGTTAGACATTATATAACATTATGGTAATGATATTCAAGAAATTTTATGTTAATAGGGTAGTATATACACCTCCTAAAATAAATTAATGTCACAATAACAAAATATGACTCAATTAAGGAAACATGAGACAAAATCACTTTCCCCACATCCAAAATCAATATATTTTTCCATTAACACCTATACAATAAACACTTAAATTTTATTTCATTGATTAAAAAAATATCTTGTATTTATCTATTATCCTTAATTAATTTATTTAAAATATTAAAAAAATATATTAAATTACACAATTAATTAATTTAATGCCAGGGTTTTTGTGGCAATTTGGTGCATAATTTCGGAACACCTTTGGTGTGTCAACCATCATTATTAGGGTCAATATTCCATTATCTCCTAAATAATAATAAAGTTATATTTTTCACATAAATTATTCAATTATACATCTACATATATCCTTTATATTTATAGTGTAGTTAATTCCTCACATTCACCATTGGGTGGGTGTCTCGGAAGATAGATGAGTGTGATAGAACCCCTCATGAAGTCTTACTCCCATATGTTTGTGTGTGATGGAGGTGTGCTCTTTCATGTTTTATTGATTACCACATCACAATTTTTATATGGTTTGATGCATCCTATTTAAAATGAATCACTGCTACATTTCATGACTATGTGGTTGTGCTAAGGCTTTTGGATGGTACTTTTCATGATGTATGGTCCATACTAGGAATTTGATCCCATTTTTAGAACATTGGGACATGTTTATTTTCAGATGATTTTATTCTATATCATGTAAATGGATCCCCTGTTATCATTTTCAATATGGATTTTATATTTTATGTTTAATAATGGGAGATAAATCACAACCATTTATTCATCTAAATAAAACCATTAAATATGGTTCTGAAAAATGAACTATGTTAAAATGAGGGTGATTGTATGTCATAAGTACACATGAGTAAAATTATTATTTTAAAAAGAAAATAATAGAAGGAAAGTAAGTATTATTTTATCATTATATATTATAAATTATAAGATAAAAATCATATTAATTCATTATATATACTTATATATACCATCCATTTTATGTGAGGATGAAAAACGAATTACATCGATATGTGGAGATGGTAGTGACCATGTAAGCACAAACGACGTTATCTTTTATTCCTATGAAGGGAATGGTATGAAATTAAATAAATTTTTAGCATTATATAATGATAAATATTCAATTAATAAAATATATATACATTAGTTCATTATTCATAAAAATATTTATGAGATAGTGATTAAAAATGAAATTCATTAGTACGTGTGGTCGTATTAAGTCGTGTACATGAACCGATCATTTCACTTCTATTGTAATGGAAGTGGAGATGGTTGTTTGTTATTATATTCACATAATAACATCTTAATATATTTTTTTTATATATGTTATATTTTTTTATGCTTGGATATTATTTTAAGGAGTTTTAATTTGAAATAAAATTAAAACATTTGGTTAAATGCAATACAACATCTTTGGAAGAAATCTTTTGATTAATACTACTCTCAAAAAGGATAGTATTACACATAAATAATGAATATAATTTTTTTCGTCATTCAATAAGGTATTTTATAATTTTTTTCCTATAATAGATTGGTTTTATGTGTTTTTAAATGAGAATAACTAGTTATATTTTATTAGTGAGGGGAGGGGAAATATTCAGAATAAAAAAATATATTAAATTAATATAAATTAAATATTTCTTCCAAGATTCGTAAATATTAATTTAATTTAATAATTGGATAATTATGGAAGGATATTTTCTCATAAAATAAAAAAAATATTTTTATAACATTTTTACCCTCATGTTTTTTTATCCCTAGTTAACCTCTTTCACACATATCATGACAAATGGGATTTTTAATCATTGAGAGTCACTATATTTTCAATAAATTACAAAAATGATGTAAAATGGATCACTATTGATATCATAAACTATATTATAACAACCTTTATGAATATTCATTTTTTATTATTTCTTTATAATTTAACAAAATATTATTTTTTATAATATATCATTGATGTTAACTCTTATATATATTACTTATATTAAAATTAATTACATAAAAATAATATGTAATTTTCATAACAAAATGTCATTATATGTCATTAACATGTCATTTTCATATAGAAAATTCTTGTATCACAATATTTATATCAAATTTCTTTACATTTAATATTATAAAATAATTTATATGATTTTCCCACTAAATAAATACTCACCGCATCAGCATTTTGTAAATTTTTAAGGTAATTATTTCATCACTAAAAATTAAAATAAGAAACCATGTATAAGATAAGTAATTTTTATTTCAATAGAATATGTATAATCGAACATTGCTTTGGTAAACATTATGTAAAAAATATTATACATACAAAATAATACAGTTTGACATAGGTGAATTTTCATTAAATAAAATATTATAAATGTTACAATCACATCCAAATGGAAAAATTTTCAATAAAATAATTATTAATGACTTTGAATGAAATTTTCTCATATAATAATGTAAATTTAGGATTTATACTCAATTTAGTGTAGTTATAATTTTTTCCCCATTAATTACCTTATTTTCTATTTATCATAGTAACAACAATTACTGGGGTGAATATTTATATTGGTATGAAATAAAAATAAACAATTAAAAAATGTGTACCCACAAATTCAAAATATGCTATAAATTTTCACCAATTCAAAATTTAAACTTGTACCAATTTAGTTTAAAATTAACATAAAATGACGCACCGAAGACCATTTTTTAAAATTATCCTTTTAAATTATAAATTTTTTAATATTAAATTAAAATATAATTTTCAAAAAAATCATAATTTGATAAATTTACAAAAAAAATTAAACAAATTAAATTATAAAACTAACTAAAATATAATTTTACATTATAAGTTATTTAAAAATTATAGGTTCAACTTAAATATAGAATTTTTCACTATTCATGGTAAATAGGTATTTTCTAAAAATTATAATATTTCATCCTAAGAAAATTTTTGAATGCATAATTAAAATTTTAAATTTATTATTTCACATATTTTTTCTTTATTTTTATAAAAATTAATTATAATAATTTTTCATAAAATGTATAAAACCTCATATTATAAGAAAACATATTGTTTAGGAATAAATCAATTTACTAAAAATTGGGTTATTATTAACAAATAATTAAATAGAACATTAGAAGATAGTAGGAATATTAAATATTTTTAATATTGTTAATGATTTTCAATAATTCCAATTTAACTTCATTGTTAAAATGTTCACATTTGAATAATAATAATTCATTATTATTCCTATATTTGTGTTGCGTATCTTGTATTTTATCTAACATTTTGTTTCCTTATTAAAATGATAGGATATTAAATTCAAACCCATTTATGAAATTTATCTATTTATATTTTATCATTGAATAAACAACCCAGAAGATTTATTTTTAAAAATTTTGTTTTTTAATCCTACATCATAAATAGGTATAATAAAACTTATTCATGAAATGAGAGAAATGTATGTACAAAGATCACATGGAATAACAAATAGTGGGTTTCTATATAGGTGAACATAAGTGGTTATAGAGAATATATATATGAAAAAAAAACATATCACATGTGTACATACCGAGAGTGATTGAGAATTTGGCCACAATATAATAAACCATAACAAAACAAGGAATATATAACTGGTTAAATACCATTGATATCTTGATATTAAATTTAGAAAAATAATATGTTTATATGATGTTATTTTTTTATAAATGTGTAAATAAATTATCAAATATAATAGAATCATAATTAAATATAATATATTGACCAATATAGTTTCATCTTTTAATCAACATCTATGAAAATATCATCTAGTGATTCAAACGATGAGTATTCTTGTTCCAAATACCATGAATGGTGTAACAGAATCAACTATATGGATCAATGAATCATAATCATTTAAGAAATAAATTCTTCTTATCAATATAATTTAACAAAAAAATGGCGAGGTAAATATAATATAATTTCCAAAATTAGATAAACATTTATATGAAAAGATACATTCATTTATAAAATTATATTGTAATATCCATTGATCATCCTAGATCATTAATACACAAGTATCCTACAAAATCCTGAAAATAATCTTCAATAATATTTAAAACCACAAATAATGAGGATTTTATAATAAAATATTCAAATATAAATTTACTAGTTGTCTTCATATATGTTGAATAACAGATAATTACTCAGAGAAAAAACTATATTCCTTAATCATATAATTTCCAAGATATTCTAATCATTTCAATAAATAACCTAAAACACCATAACTCCACATTAAAATAGAAAATGATTCCAAAATATATTTAAAAAATTATTCGAAAATGATCTATTATATAATCTTTCTTCTTAATCATATAACATTCTAGAAATTTTGAACTATTTCTAAAATCACTTAATCAACAAATTAGCTTGAATCTCCATATTTATATATAAAATAAAAAATATGCCCTCAAAATGGACATAACATTTATATATAAAATAATTTAAAATTAGGAAAAAAAAATATCCAATAATCAGGACATAAAATATGCTTGTGGTAAGTGATGCACACATGTCCCCATTTTTTATGGTTTCAAAAAACATGATAATGTCCAATGTGACTGGTGGTATCTTTTCTTACATGATAATATTTTTTGAAGTTCCCAATCAAGATCATAGTATCACTGCGAGGGGGAGGGGTGAATCAGTGATGAATTTTTTTTGTATGTTTCCTTCTTTTTGAAACAACCTGCGTCTTATGTTAAAGAGTTTCTTCTTGGCCGAACACACACAACCACATGAACACAATATTTATAGTGTACACTACTCAACAAGAGTAGCTACATCATTGGTATGGTACAAAAATAATCCAGTACCACAAAATCCACTAGAAAACAATCCTTTGACGTGGCATACATTGAGTAGGATATACCTTATCACTCTTGTAGCAGATGGAAAACAATCTGCAAGTGTGTGTTCACCTTCTTAACAGAAATAGGTAATTATTTAATTTCAGTGCTTCTTTACAATTGAAAAAATGTATTATATTAAGTACAAATCCTCTCTTTATTACCCAGAAGCCGATAAGAAATATTTTATACAAACCTGAATACTTGAGAAGACCATGACTTTCATGAGCAACCTTTAGGGTATCTTGCGCGAAATCCAAATAAATTATAAGTAAAAATTCCTTTTTTTGCATAGAAAACCTTTTTCGCACAACTTCCTTTTTCTACACAACTTTACACTTTCCGTGCAACTTCCCACTTTTTGTACACCATTTCACTATTCGCAAATACCTTTTTCATTTCATGCAACTCATATAGCATATAATTTTATGCACTACAGAGCTCGAGATTTCCCTATGTTTCAAGCAAAACCAAATGAGAGGTGGTCAACTCGTATTTATAGGCCTTTTTAACCATGCACAACAAACACTATTCCATGCATAAAACCATTTTAATACATGTAAAAACTCTCTCATGAAACATCATATTTCGCGCAATGCTTCAATTTTTCACGTAACTCATGCCTTTTCCAATTTCTGAGCCTCTGATCTCAAATCACCTCTTTCCCAAAAAACATAATTCCTCTATTTCTCACACCACGCCCAAATTTCATCCAGCAGTTTTTTTAATCTGAGAATCCCGATAATATTTCTTGTACTGCTTTATTTTTCTTACACCCCGCTAATTTTTTGGACACTGCATTATTTTTCGCGCACCACGCTAATATTTCACGCATCTGTTATTTTTCACGCACTCTACCCAATTTTCCATGCACTCCATGCCTTTTCCATTTTTCAATCTTCTTACATTGCATCATGCCTTTCACAAAAAAATCTAAACCATCTTCAATGAAGCACGCAACATCCATTACCAACGTCACTTTTCATCACCTCGCGATTTTCAGGACCTAAAATTTGGAAAACACTGGAAAACAACGCCACGTTAAACTGTTCATTTGAGATGCCTCTTTATTGTACATTCCATAGAAATTTCTCTATCCATTACTTCCCATATCAATCCTTCAACATTTATCACAAACTACAATATCGTGATATATATAATTTAATAGACCTGAATTAGCATCACCATAGTTACAATGGAATGTACTGAAACCTTCCAATCTTCCAGCAGCATCATTCCTTCCAATCAAAACAATATATGACTAGCATCATCATTTCTCCCCCTTTCCTTCAAAAGGCTTTCATCACAAGTTCTTCTAACTTATGATATTTGTGAAATACATATCATCAAATCATCGTCTAGTTATCATTTCCATTACAATGTGAAATGATTTATCCTCTTTGACAACAAAAAAACAACCCTCTGTAATAGCAAACTCTTCATACATCCTTATCCATCCAACATGATCCCAAATTTTTTTTATAAAAATATATTAATATAATACTTATTAAATTACAAAAAAGTTTACAAAAAAATTAATAAATAACCATTATACAAAAAACTAAAATGAATTTTTTTCTTCAATGGTAATCATAGTTCATTTATCTTTCATTAAAAATATAATAATACATAGTCACCTCAAAATAAAAGTTCATATTAACCCTAAAGGATATCTATACCTTTAATATTTCATCTTAAATTCCATATTCATAAAATGTAATGGAATTAGGTATTTCTAAATGTATATATGTATGGTCTTTTCAATACCATTCACAAGACATCCCCCAAGGGCATCAATTTACATAATAACTATACTCTAAATATTTAAAACATTTAATTGATACCTCAAAATTAATTTCCATTCCCATCTAGGATTTAATTGAACACTTCCTTTTTTCCTTTTTATATCACTCCCATATAACCTCTATTTCCATATATTAATCATCTCCCCATTCTTTTATTCTTTTATTATTTTTCATCCAACATTATTGGAACCTAGGTAATTGAATATATTGAACTTTATGATCATTTTCACATGGGAATCTTCAATTATTTATTTCTCTTTTATCCAATGTATTAGGAAAATCAACAAGCTTAATGTTTATAATCATTTCTCATGATATCTTGTTAAGAATAAAAAAACATTTATAAAAAATACACTCATTATACTAAGATTTAATTCAGATAACCAATATATTTTCCCTCAAATAAATTGTTATATTAGTTTTTTATGGATTCATATATTTTAAAAACAAGAATTTTAGTGTCCGAATTTCACTAAATATTAATATATTATATCATAAAGAGGATAAAAACTCTGAAATAATTATTCATATTATATAAAACTCTTTAAATATATAAGACAATATTATTATTCTTCCAAAAACTCTAACCATTATGGTTTTAGATGTCCATTAAATATTAATTCAATAATATCTTATCATCTAATTTAATGAATATTCTATTCATATATCACGACTAGGGACTAATCCTTAAACATTATATTTATGGATTTGATAATGATAAATGTGACATAATATTCATAAACAAAACATAAATGATTAAAAGAAACATTTTATCACATACACACCATAAGTACATTTTTTCGAGTTGTATAAAATTAGGAAACAAATAATATATAAACTACCATCATGACATCATGGGACTATTTTCCCTTATATACCCTACATTTCATATTTAATATGCAGTCTTCAACATCACCATTACATTTATTTACATATAAAACCATTCATGTCCCAAACATTTATCATCCATGTTTTTTATAATGGTATGAATTAATAAAAATAAATTTTACTTAATAAGATTAGTATGATTAAACAAACGAAAATAACAAATGAATTTCATCTATAATAAAAAGATGAGAAAAAGTGTATGATGACGAAATAAAATTGCATGAGTATAACATAAGATAAATCATATCCATTAAACCTATATGTGTAAACATTTGTCGGGGATAAATCATTAACAAAGGAACGAGTTATGGGAGTCAATAATCATGAACCATGTGATGTCAATACTGATCAATGGAAACAATTAAAACCCATCAATATGATAAAGAACATGTTTTTTCATCTTGTTATATTTTCATCATAGAACCCATATATAACCCTTTCAATTTTAATAACCATATGTATTTCTTCCAACATAACTACTCAAACAATATAATCATTATCAAGGCACTATAGTAATATTTGGGTTCACTCATCATACAAGCTAAATAAGGATCACCCATAATCCATAATGTGGCTTAACAAATCATATAAAAAACATCCAATAAAATATAATGTGAATAAATTTCATAGGGAAATTATATTTTTATTAAATGCTTAGAAAAACCATTATCCCTATCAAGAAATTATTAACCCATGGAAAATAAATGAGTTCCTTGAAAATATATTAATAAATCAGAATCCATCCAGAATATGAATAATTATAAGAAATTAAAAAATAAAACAAATTCAATTTATGTAACATCAATGGTTATTGATTTTTATAAATGGAATTGTCATTAAAATATCATTAAATATATTTTTGATGAAAATAATTTTTTCACCTTGAAACTAATTTATTTATTTAAATCACACCATATTAATGATGTAATTTTTATTGAAAAAAAATTGTACGGAATAAAAAAAGATCCAATTTATTTCTATTTCACTATAGTGGAAAATAAAATCAGGTCGTAAATGATAGAAATAATCATTCGTTTCAGAAATATTATAAAATGTAGTCTAAACTAAACCAATAGAAAAATGTTAAAAAATTTATTTTTTAAAAACTTGTAAAAGTAAAGTCAAAGATTATGGAAAATAACATTTTGAAATCATTTGGTTTAAAAAAATATAAATTTCCAATACATTTTACAATACAATGATATAGAGGAGAAGTATTCTAGATCATAAATGAAGATACAAGATAAGTATCACCGAAAAATGAATTTCATGATTTCTCTATAATATGTAATTGATAAAAAGGAAAATAATAATATATTCAATACTCATAAATAAATATAAATAAAAAAAATATGTTTTCATAAAAAAGGCATATTATTTCCCCCAATAAAACAATGATCATAAATAATCATGAAAAGAATAGACAGTGTAGCATAAAGCCTTTTAGGTATTTGTTACACTTTAATCGTAATCCGAAGAATAAGTAATATAAAATGAAACATTAAATTTCATAAAAAAATATTGAATAAAAATTATATTAAAATGGTAGTATATGAACCTAATATAATAATTCATGTGAACAAAAAAAACATATTTCTCATTAAACAATATTTAGATGAAATCCCTTTCCTTTTTCCAGAAATTCATTAAAATCCACTTTATCACCATTATAAATAAATATTTTAAATTTTTTATTAATTAAAAAAATATAAGATTAATATCTTATCCTTAATAAAAAAATTCACCTTATTTTTTGTTCATGTTTTATTACTTAAATAAATTCATGTTGGGTGTTTTGAGGATGTTCGGTATATAAATTCAAAATATCTAAAGTGTGTTGGTTATGGTCAAAGTGTTCATTGTTCAATCATATAGAAAATAATAATGATGAAATATTTATCACCATAATATATAAATCATTCTATAAATCCATCAATTAATAGATGTTTATGAATAATTTTTTTCACTCAAATCATGTAATAAGTCATCCATATGTATGCATGAGAAACATATCCATTATTAATTGACTACTATAGAAGAGAAGTTTGTATTATTTTATCTTTATATAAAGTCAATAATATCATAAATCATATATTTCTTCTTTTTATATTATGATATATATTATTATGTGATGTTTTCATGGACAAAGAAAAGATTTTCTTCAAAGAGGTGATAGCCCACACATACACTTGAACGACATTATCATTATTCATTAAATATAACCATTTGAAATTTTATGAAATAATATATCAAAGAAATAATAATTATTATAAAAATATCATATTTATATATTATTTAAATAAATAAAATAAATCATGGAAGGTGGTGATGAAAAAAGAATTACATCATTCTACGAGGCTGTAGTATGCCATACTCATGAATCAACTATTTTGTTTACAATATGATGGATGTGTGTTTCTGACGCTTTCTCCAGGGTGCGCACATCCACTTGTGGATGATGCTCTGATGTGGCACTGCATTCTCGCATTCCCAAGGTGGGTGGAATATATCGTTTATTCAGGGAAGTTTTCTCCTTGATCGAAATGGGGTAATGGGATTTCAGTTCTTCCTTATGTGGATTCCTCCTCAGAATCAGCCACCTAGTCCGTGTCTCCTTTATAGACTGATACATTGTTTGTGAAATTCATCCCAGTTCCACATCTTCATAGAGTCCAGTTAATTACACAGCTTATGTCACAACATTCCAAGGGTTCTGGTCAAGGATGAAACCTTCGGTCAGGGGAGTAGTCAAGTTGGACATCACTGGTGTGGCAGGACGTTGGAGCACTAGTTCATCTGGGTTTCTCCCGCTTATTATAGGGCTACTATAGGGTGAAGAAGCTCGATGAATCCTCTTCTAATATAGGGCATTATATACCATGGGCAAGTATCTGAGGTTTTCATCAGATTCCTATTTTTAATACATGGTATGTATATGTTTGACGTCCAGCGGAGATGGATCAGATTGATCGAAACACTGACATGAGTGGATCATATGGGTGCAACCCTATAGGAGACACTGATTTTGGGGCTAATGCATGTTTAGTTACCCGATTAAAACTAGAAGAAGTGAAGAGGTTAATTGGCATGATCTCACTGGGATGTGGCGGTCTCGATAAGAATCTGGATGGATAATGGATGGTTTGGTGAAGTGGATGAATAATGGGATGGAGTGAACTCGAGGATGACATTGATGTTGGGATTGAGCCTTAAAGAGACCTCCTACATATCCCCATGGCATGGAATCAATGTCAAAATAGTTTATGGGAGATGACACACCTAAGGAGGTGACCCGCATGAAGGGGACACTAAAGAAGTGGAACCTCTATGTTGGGGCATGAAAATAGGGTGTGTGCGATAGACAGCTACCCAATGACATGCTGGGGGTTATGCATGATTAGCAGCCAAAGATTTGTTCTGACGCCACTGGGACATACCAGTGATATGTGTCTGAAAAGAAGGGAAAACCTCGGCATGCAGCTGGGTTCGGGTAGAAAATGGCTTACCACAGACACGGACTCGCAATGGCTAACCACTGGATGGGGTCATAATGAATTACTGCTGAATGGGGTCACAACGGCTTACTGCAGGATGGGGTCAGAATTGCATACTACAGGATGGGGTCACAACGGGTTACCACTGGATGGGGTCACAACGCCATACCGCTGGATGGAGTCACAATTTCTTAACGATGTATGGGGTCCCAACGGCTTACCGTTAGACGGGGTTGAACCTCATGGTGGCTTCCAACATACTCTATCCTGAAACAGATCAATTTCCTCGTTGTTCAAGACAATGGATGCAGTTTAACATCATGCAGGACAAAATGGGGCATGCATTTTAACGTCATGAGGGACGATGGTGGTCCGACGTGAATGGATTCAGATCCAGTTGTTGTTGGTCTTGAACCTTTGGGAGGCTTCCTATGTATCATACCATGGTAAGTATTAATGTCCACGTAGTTTAGAAGGAGTGGGAACCGATGTGAGAGAGGGTTAGTTCCAATGGATAGCAGGCTTGAACCTTAGGGAGGCTTCCTACGTAAGTTTCCATAGAAAGGATCAATGTCCACATAGCTTGGGATGGTGTGTTTGGTGAACTGATGTAATGATGGTCAGAACCAATGGTTGTTGGGCTTAAATCGTAGTAAGGCTTTCTACGTACCCTTTCATGGCAAGGATCAGAGTCCACGTAGTTTAGAATATTGTTTTGGGTAAACTGATGTGAAGATGGTCGAGACCAATGGTTGTTTTTCATGAACCTCAGGGAGGCTTCCTACGTACCCTGCCATGTCAAGGATCAAAGTTCACATAGTTCGGGATGGACACTTTTTTGAACTGATGTGAAGATGGTCTGGAACAATTGTTGTTTGGATTGAACCTAAGGGAGGCTTCCTACATACCCTGCGTTTGCAAGGATCAAAGTTTGCGTAGTTCGGGATGGTGTGTTTAGTGAACCGACGTGAATATAGTCGAGGCCCTTGGTTTTTGGGCTTGAACCTAAGTGAGGCTTCTTATGTACCCTTCCTTGGCAAGGATCGAAGTCTATGTAGTTCGGGATGGTGTGTGAAGATTATATTCTAGGATGCCCAATGAGGATGTCTTGGTTGATGCTTACTCTAAGCCCCCATTAGTCATGCTCAGTGTGAAAACAAAAGGAAGTGAAGACCAAATGATCACATCACAAAAGTTGCATTAGTGGGGAGTGGAGTGATTGTCACCCATTGTTAGCTTCCCCAAAAGGAAACAAGGGATTACGTATGGTTAGCATCACAAAATGGAAAAAGTGGATTACGTGCAGTTAACAACCCTAAGAGGAAATAGGGGCATACGTGTGGTTATCAGCCTGAAGAGGAAATAGGGGCTTACACATGGTTATCTTCCCAATGAGGAAACATGGGCATATGTGTGGTTAACAGCCTAGGGAGATAAAGATAGGGTGTTACTCTAGGGTGGAGGACCGTCAGCGACAAAGCCCAGCGGGAGAGAGAGTTTGAATTAAAGAAAGGGGGGAATTGGTTCTTATCCTCCCCCACTATAGTCCTTGGCATAGTGGAAGAGAGGAGGTGCAGGGGTGCTCCCTCCTGCAAGAAAATATATGGTGTTAAAGAAGGTGGTAGCCCTATCCGCATGAACAAACACTTCTCTAATAAAGAGTATCTCATTCCATGGAACGAATGATTTCTCTCCCATAGAGACCGATGTTAATGTAAAATGTCCTTGGTGGGGGATCCCCACATACAACGCATAGGGAGAAGTTATAGTTTAACGTCATGTGATGATGATGATAGTGCTTGGCAGTATAACATCCCACTGCATGGATGAAGTGTGTGCACTCCATAGTCCGTAGGACTTAAATGACAGATACCTCCCACCCCATGGGGGAGGGAATGCATCCACATTGTCGTTGTGAGCGGGTGTTATGTAGTGTTCCATTGAGGGGTACACGTTAGTGTGGCCATGCGAAGAAGAAATAGCCATTAGTGTTCCTATGACAAGAAGAATGAGGCGAAGAAATGAAACAAAAAGCACTGGCCAAGGGATTTGGAAATCACTTCTGCAAACCTGGAGGGTCGCACAGGAAAAGGAGTTGTAGAGAAAATGGGTTCAAAGGTAGAATCCTTGTGAATCTATGGTGCTCTGTGATGTTGAGGGTCTTCCCAAAGGGCTGTTCTTTGAAAATTGTTGTGGCCTAGCCTAGGCATAGGGCATAGGTGTATATAGAAGGTGCTTCGTGAAGTGGATAGGCATTCACAGAGCAATGCCTCACGAATAAGGTTGCCCCGTGAAGCCTAATATTGTGAAGAAATGTGCCTCGCGAAGTACAGTGACCCTACCTTAGCATGCGGGTCACATGTGTATGAATGGTACATCAAGAATCATAATTGAACAGTGAATACTCGAGTACCCTTTAGGATCCCCTTCCATTGTGGAGGCCTGTGGGCTCTGCCAAGGGAATATCTCTTTGAAGAGGGGTGGAATTCATGTAATGTGGAAGGCACATCGAGATCCAAAAGTACCTCGAAAATCACAGGGTTTGAAGAGCATTGATTAATTTGAGATTTTAGATCTAAAAAGGATAAAGGTTGGAGGATCCATCTTTTGGGGTCGAGGGTATCCCCGTATTTATAGGCATGAGGTGCCACCCAATAGAGTCTGCTCGGCACGAAGACAGATCTGGCATCACAGCGGCTTCACAAACATCAATGGGGTTTGCAGAGCATCTGGCCTCCTTGCTTCGTGGCAGGTTTGTGAATTTCAACAGGGTTCACGAAGCATCCTAGATCCATGCTCCTCAGCAGGTTCACAAACATCAATGGGGTTTGTGGATCATTCTTCCTCCTTGCTCTGTGATGAGTTCACGAACAAAAAAGGGGCAAACAGAGTATCCCACCTCCATGATATGTTGTGCGTTCATGAATGACCAAGGGTTTCATAGTGAATCCTGCCTCTTTTCTCCACGATGGGCTTGCAATGGGGTGTTCCTTGCACTGACTGTGGGGCCCCGAGGGCTTTGTGAATGGTCTTCGTGAGGTATCCCCTAATACTTTCAGTTTGTTCTTGTTCTTTCCAAATTTTTCTGCCATCAAATTCCCCCAACAGACTTGGATCCGGTGAGAAAGTGAGAGTCCTTGTCTGAGGGTCCATTGCAAAAATTCCTCAGTCAATCACGCAGAAGCCTAGGGAATGAGGCTCATGACGCAGAGGGCATGCTGTGGGCTGAGCATGCCCCAAATATCTCCATGGATGGACGTGCCTCGAAGCCCTTAGTGTCCTTGCCTATAAATTCGGGACTGACCACTATTTTTTTCTTTCTTTTCTCCACGTTTTAGGATTTTAGGACTCTCGATTTGTGATGCTCTATGTACTCTACAATTTCTCTCTGTGAATCGGGCCTTCTTCTTCACAGTGCACTACATGTCTTTGACTTTGTGTTGGAGCACTTTTCGACTTCTGTTAGAAGGTTGGGGTAGGGCTCCATGAATACTCTTCACGAACAAGCTCCGTAAACATGCTCTAGGAAAGTGAGTTGAGAACCAAAACCAATGAATGCCCAAATTCAAAAACCAAATGGCTCACTAGGAGGCTTCCAAGGGGTCATTGTGAATGCTTCTCATAGGGATGAGATGGTGAAAAGAAAGGGTATATGGGAGTTGGTACGGAGCCACTCTTATAATTTTTCAATAGTGACACTACTGTCAGAAATCCAAATGAATTATCCTCTATGTAAGAGGCTATACCTATATGGATTTGATATGAATGATGAAGTCTTCATCTCTGAAGAAAGTAGAGGTGATCTATCTTACTGGTTTAGGAGCACTCTGTGCTAGCGGTAGTGGTTCAGGGCGGTTGACTGCCATGCTCGAGAGGATATCATACCTATTATGGTTGATTGTCTATACAATCATATGAACAATGTTGACGGAAAGGAATTGCCTCTCGAGACAAACCCCTCTATGGACCAAAAGATCTTGAAGGCAGCCTTGAGGAACCAGGGGAAGGGATTGTCTGATTAGTGGGATCTACATCAGGGTGGAAACATCACAGATAATTGGGCCAAGTAATACTAGGATGGTGCCTCGTGTGAAAAGATCAGTGCAGATTTGACGAGAGTGGGTCTATATGAGGCGGCATGGGCCTCCCAATTTTATATCTACCTACCGAAGCAGCTGATGTAGGAGTTTTGGAGCATGTGTTCATCGAGGACCAATACCTTCCACTTACACCATGGGGAGGATGGAATTAGTTTATGGGATGTACATCAGTTCCAGGGTGTCATGATAATAGTGGTGATGTATGATGAATTTCTCCCCGTTATGGGTGAAAGGGAGGATCTGTAGCAAATGTCACCATTTGGGATGGAATTGATGGATATGGGGCCAAAAAAGGACAAGGAAGTGGTGAGAGACGTCCACTTCAGAAGGTGGTTCAAGAAGTTTCAAAACATCATGGGAGATAGACAGTTTCTGGTGCAGCCTTGGACATTCCCAAAGGGGGATCAATGGAGCATGGAGAACTCGTACTGATGGCTCTTGGAGGATATCCATTAGAAAACCAGGGGGTTCTGTGTCTGTATAGTGATGTAACTGGTAGTCAGGCAGGCAACATTCATCACGGCTCTAATCTGTGGTTGGATCCTCCCGGTGAGGGATACGAACATGGGCATCCAACCAAGCACATTTATCATGGTTTCCATGTTGGTGACATGTAGGCGTGTGAACCTCCAAATCACGTTTCACTCTAAGTTGTACAAGATGTTGTGGAATATCATAGAGGTGAAAAGGCCAAAAAGGATTTGTGGGCCATTCAACCTCTTGTATGGTGGATAATGGCACACATCAGGGGGCTATGTATATTTGAACACCATCTCCCATCCGGGATTGATCATCTGTCGATCCATTCTGAACGCTGCATGGACCTTTCTGGCCAAGATTACCATACTGTTAGTATTGAACCAGGTCTGGGGGTAGAGGAATTCAACTTCATCCATTCCAGCTGCCAATAAGTGCATTCAATGATGATGGACAGGGAACAAAAGGGAAATGGTCATATCTCTTGTCCTTTTGAGTTGGAGTCTTGATATCAAGAGTGGACCATGAGCCTCTCTACTAGCCATATAACCTGCGCGGATTCACCCGGAAATTTTGGTGTATGCAATGACTAACTGCATAGGTCTATTTAGGTGTGTTCCATGAGGAACATCTATGTTTGACGAGGCATATATGGCTCATGTATACACAGGAAGACTCGAAGATGTGGAACAAGTTGTCTCCACCCACAACTGTTTTTGGGTTGGTGAAAGGGTATGCCAAAAGCAGGTATGTGGACTACCTAGGGGAGATGATGAAGTAGACAACCATTTTGGTTGGTGATGGAGTGCCTTACCAACCTCGAGGTCAGGGCTGAAAGGAAGTAAAGAAAATCTGATTGTGGCAGGGCGACCATGACGGCGAGGCCCACACCTGTTGAGGGGGAGGTAGCAGCGGAAGATCTAGAAACAGTAGCGGACCTGGTGGTCCCAAAAAAATTGTTATCCATAGGGGATGCAACAAAGTGGATTCCATAGAATATCCACTCAGACTCTGGAGAAGCGGTTTCACCACATAGATATGCCAAAGAATGTTGTCTTCCCTGATGCTTGGGACATATGAGAAGTCAACAGGTAATTTCTCAGCCCGTCCAAGATGTGGAAACATCTGAATCGTCTCAGGATTGATCTTCTGGAGATAGGCCCTATCAGGGTCGACTTTGTGGTGTCCTAGGCTGAGGAAGAGTAATATCTGGCCATGTTGGAGGACTTCTGGCACTTCTGTGGTTCTCCACGTCCAATGACAGATCAGGTGAAGGTGTTGTTGGATCAAATAGCCCCCCCCCTTAAATTTTTAACTACATATTTGAGGGAACAGTTCCCTATACCAGATGAATCGAAATAATCTTTCTAGGAGGGATGACATTAGAGGGATCCATCTTGAAGAGGGAGAAGTTGGCGATCAAGGGTCAGATTTTAATGAATTTACAGAGGCCCTTGAGGTAAAATCTAGAACCCCATCACTATGATCCGCTTCCAGGATTCTTTGTTCCTCTCACCGATGTTAAAACTGTGCAGGAGATTCTTATTCATAGAACATGTTCATGTCGCCCAATGGATGAAGTTGTTGGGCCTTCGGGATCCACGCCCACAACATTGGGGATTAGGGCATCCGGCTGGGCAAGGAAATCTGAGATGGCTCCACTAGAGTTTCTATACTTCCCTATAATATATGCAGGGCCACAACTCGGGGTCCCCACTGCAACAAACTTAGAACAAGACTGAGAGTTCAATCTCTATAAGTCTCCTTCGCAGAATTCATGACTACCACTCATTATCTATGCTAGAAACATCTAGTTCCTTTTGATATGTACAACCCTTTAAATGGAATGGATTGCCCTGGAGAGGTTAATTGGTACTCTTTTAGGTTCCTTTATAAGGGGAATGTCAGTGGTTATGGAGGTCTATGTCCAGAATGACCAAGTGGCAGCACTCCCAATCACTGGTATGACCATTTGTAGGGCCAAGCCTAAGATTATTGAGTTGGGATCTGACAATGAAGATCGATCAGACAGCCCTGGTCCAATCATACATGATCAAACACCAGATGTGGACCCTGCTGATGTGTTCATGGGGGAGTTCCACACATATGAGAATTCCAACCTTGCAGACTGGGACGACACAGTACATAATGCAGAGGATAACAAGATAGTCTATTGTTGATCATGGCAGCTGATAAAGCGCTTCATTGATTACACCCCTAGGAAAAATTGATAGATTAGATGGCGAGAATTTATTCATGACTTTACGAGATGAGCACTGGGGGAGTGGATGACCAACATCCCCACATGCTACTCCGAGATCTCATGGAAGGGATGATCTGGGAGTACAACCGTGTCCTTGGTTTGGGCTGGTAGTGAAGGAATGTGGTGAATATATAGATGATCCAGGAGGCTGAAAATGAGGCTTAGCGGCTACAAGTCTGGGAAGATTAGCAGTCAGCCTACCTCAATGGGCAATAAGAGCTAATATTTGGATTGAAGGCCTTGCTAGAAGAGGCTAAGGAGCACATGAATCCATATTCTAAATAAATGACCATCATCTGGACCAACATGGTGTGGGCCTCAATTGTGAATGAAAAACTACACCCCATCACTACCAAGGTAGAGCATGATCATAATAAGAGGCAACAAATCCTGGAGGCCACAATCCAATGGGTGGAGTAGCTACAACTTTCTTTTGACGGTGTCAACCCGTCCAATAGAGGGATCAATCCTTATGTGCAATAATACATTAAAACCTTCAGACATACATTCATGTTATGATCATTTTATGTCAGCTACATGCATGAAATATATTATTGGAATTGGTTTATTTCATTCTAGTCATATTCATAGATCATCCAATGATCAATCCCTAAGATCACATGGGTCGGGGCCTGATGTGAGAAACAAGGGATGAAAACTATATTATTCCATCCAAATATTAGAGTGCAAAACATGATTCGGGCATCCGGGGGTTTGAATAACCAATCCAGATTTCCAGAATGAAAAAGGGGATGTCCCGATTAGAGGAAGAGGACCTCAGAACAATCGTTATTTCATCCTTTAATTATTCTCTAGTTCATGAGCGGTGTAATGACAGGGGCTTTGGAATTAATTCTAATATAGTGGATTGGAATGTAGGAATCACGATACCCAATATTTGGAACACCTTATGGACTAAATGACGATGAGGAATAACTATTTACCGTGTTTGAAACACAATATCCTTATTGTGTTATCCTGAAAAAGGGATAAAAATGAGGGTCGACCACTGAACATGTTGGAAACATGGGTCTTGGCACGAAATTTCATCCATTACTCTTCCAGAATATAGGCCCAGGATAGTAGGCGGGTCCCTTCAGACATGGAAAAGGATGAGGATTCAAATGTTGGGCTCACAAATCATGGACATGGAATGAGGGAATGTACCTATGAAAATTATACACTTCAGGAACTACCACAATGCATATGATCACTACAACATGATGTATCAGATAGAGGGAGTTGAGTCCCACTCGAAGGGTAAGGGTCTTGAGGTTGCATGCTTCCCAAATTAATGGTCATAGGATGGGCCATTAAGGGAAGATTGATTTAATAGATTGGGCGTAGGGCGGTTATGTAGCAAATCCCAATGCAAAGTTACCATAGGGAGATCTTAGTTTAGGGTCATAAAACTCAGACCAGGTTGGTAAAAGACTTGGGGAACATGGTACGACCATTTCAAAACCTGATGTGAGTGAGAACCCATGAGGTACTCGCCACACCACATGTTCCTAAAAGGGTTTCGGCTAGGGGGTGAAAGGGAGAGGAAATTTTTTTAGATTCTTGGGGGTAGACCCGGAGACAATGTGTCTTAGATTTCCTACATATCCCATAATGATGGGAATCAAGTAGTACATAATTCTGGAAGTTGTCGTGCGATTTGTCGTCTTACTACAAAAATGCGGAGTGGTATTAGTTAATGGTCATTGAGCTTGGAAAATATGTGGTATAGAATGTGGGAGACACGTGTTTTGGTAATATATAATACCGAACGTGAACGGGAACTTGGAGTCCATATCACCATGTGTTCCTTGGGGTGATTTTAGGTTGAAGGACCAGAAATGAAAGTTAGGATGGGCCTGAGGCAAAGTGAAAGGGCGTTCATACATATCCCATAATGATGGGAATAAATCCATATGTAGTTCTGAAGGTGGCATGGTAAGGTACTAGTGCCATAGATAATATGGAAATATGGGTCTGGCCTTTCCACCAAAAGAAGCGGCATTTGAAAGATCTTGTATGTCATTTTAGATGGATGTGTGTGTTTTTTGAAGCAATGGACCCTAGATAGAAGGTCCAGGCATCGACGAAGGATTCAATCCATACCCGATCTTTTAAAAATGAATGGTCTTCGTCCAAAACCAAACATGATATCCGGACGAGTGAGGACACCACGATGCAGTGCTATTTTTCGTCGTGCAACCAGGACGAGAATGTCATAGTTTAGGGTCATGTGATGGGACCATCCATGCATTTTAATGTCGTGCAGTATGATCATAACAATTTTACGTCATGTGGGACTAGGGATCATAGTTTAGACTCATATGGTTCAGACATATACTAGACAGATGAGGTGAGAAAGGGAATATGCATGATGCGATAAAGCATACCAATAATGAATGAATACATAATACCATATTACACCATGCACAACTCCATGCAAGAATCCTTGGGACAAGGGGGCCAAAAAGGATATCTAATATGGGATATAAGGTAAGAGGTACTAGCTCTATGAAGGGGGTATGTTATGCGACAATTGTAAACCAAACGTGAATGAAGGCATAATCCCACACACTCCACATCATGCAGTCCTATAAGAGATGGGGCCTAAAAGATAGAATATAAGAGATGAATTAGTGTAACTCAAGATTGACCCAATGATGAGATGTTTGGGTGTTCCTACGTATCCAATGTGGCTGGGAATCAATCCATACATAGTTCTCAATTGGGTGAATCAAAAAGTGATCTTAATTTAAGGTCTCGGTGCTTGAACCATGTAGAAGAGGAACTCTTCCATGTAGGTGAAGTCCTCAATACAATTCCTAAGCCCACATGAGTCAAAATCGGTGTGGGAATGAAGTGAAAAAATATTATTTCTTTTCCAAGAACGCATGCTAATGGGAAGTTGGTGAAGAGCCTTGAATGATGCCATACCGTGGCTTTTCCCTCCTAACGTGAAATGGCACACTAAGGTATAGAGCCATGAGTGTTGAAATTCCACTTGGACATGATGGGATTGAAAATAATGTGAATCAAGTGACAAACATTCAAGGTTTTAAGGGTATTTCTTTAAAATAGAGAATAACTATTGACTGTGTTTGAAACACAAGATCCATGTTGTGTGGCGAGAAATGGGAACAACAAATGAGCATCGACCTCTGACCATGTTCGCAATGCGGGACTTGTATCATTTTTCTGACTGAAATAATCAAAGACATTGGGACGTATTGGAAGGAGTTCCGTTAAGACTAGCATCCATTCCATTTGGGGGGTCCCGTCAAGTTTAAAAGTTTATGGAAGCCCAAATTAAAGGGAACACAAAGCTTGAAAAATGGGTAAAAGAATGTCCCGGTAGAATCTGATTCTCCTGGTTCTGAACCAGTGTACTTCTAGGAACATTGGTGAACTACTGAAGATGGTCGAGGGACCTGACTTAAGAGAATCTGACTCAAATAGACGAGTGTAGGGAAATAGAGATAAGGGAGCTCATGATAGAGAGGTACGCGATGTGGTTGTTACAAACCTAATATGAATGGGGACATAATCTCGTACCACACTGTAAGGCACTCTCCTAGATGAATGCAGGCCAAGAGGCCAATATGATTGGGAGGATTCTATGTAATGGGGCTGGTCCTAAAGACTATATGTTTGAGAATTACTACGTATCCCATATGGATGGGAATCAAGCCACGCATAATTATGAAAGGGTCATGCAGTTTATTTTCATGCAGTAAGGATGCAATTAAGAGAAAGATACCCCAACAAGGGATGTGTACAGTATAGAGATTATCCCAATGTGAAGGTCGACATAATCCCGTAAAACACCATACAATACTAATTGAGAACTTGTGCCACCATCAAAAGATGTCCAAGGGGCCTCAGGCTAGGCCACAGATAGAATGTCATTGCCAGCTTTCATTTTAATGTCTTATAGTGAGGACGATGGTGATCTTAGTTTAAGGTCGTAGATCTGAGACCATTGATGCCCATTTTAATGTTATATGTGCTGGACAAAGAGGGAGAATCATCATGCCAATGGAAGGCCACAAAGAGACAATGATGATAGGGGACAAATGATGAATAGGTTCACAACACAGTATCAACCATGGTGTGACCGGAGTTCAGGGAAAACAATTGAGAATCGACCATTGACCATATTCACAAAAGGGGACATGAATCAATTCTTCACTCGCAATCCTCGAGGATGTTGTCCTGTAATGGTAGGAGTGCCTTTAGGCTGAGCATCCATGCCATTTTGGGGTTGTTTTTGTTATAGAAGTTTATGGGAAATCAAAATGATGGGGCACACGAAGCATGGTAGGGTCGGTTCTCAGGGGACAGATGGTTAATGATGGGAGGGATGTCTCAAGGGGATCTGGGTGGCGTGTCACAATATCCTGACATGAATAAGGACGTGAGTTCATACCACACTGCAAAATCCCAAATGATATCTTGGGATAGGATGTAGAAGGGGTTGAATGAATTGAGGGTGAGTGCCCTGACCAACTGTATCCTTATGACCTCTCATGCTACCATTGCCTCATCACAACTCCTATTCCCACATGAGCAATGCTCCGTGTGGGGAACAAAGAGTAGGGCTAGTCTCCATTCCCCACATAAGGCCTTGATATCTGGAATTATAGTCCTGCTCAAGGAAGACCATGGTTTGGAGATACAGTGGGGCAGAAGGAACCACTACAATCCATGTTTGGAACATATGGGGGTGGTGACAACAAAAATGGATAACTATTGATAAGGTTCATAACACAACATCTACATCATGTAACATGTTACAGTCATGACGAACGCAATGTGAATGAGGCTATAAGCCTACACGACACCATGTGTTTTGTCCTGATGGGAGGTCTTGTAGTTTGGGGCTGGGCCAATGGGCGAAAATTTTATGCGGTCCTACGCATCCCTTGAGGATGGATATCTAACCATACATTTTTCTAAAAGGGTCATGTTGTTTAATGTCTTGTGGTAAATACATTGGAAGATTGAATAACAAGGGTTGTAATGTGGTTCAGTCATCGTAACCCTGATATGAGTCGGTCCAATTAAGCCTTTATGACGCCATGTGTGATCCTCCAAAATAACTTTTCCCAATATGGGATAATCAAAGGGTAAACTTGGTGGCTGGACTCCGGACAAGGCATCAAATCATTTTTACATATCCCATGAGGATGGTAATCATGTAATATATAGTTCTTGAGATGCATTTTAACATCTTGTTGGATGACACACAGTTCAATGTCATGTTGGACATTTCACAGTTTAAGGTCATGTAGGACCGAACAGTTTAAGGTCATGGTGGATAGTAAGGCAGTTTATGGTCGTGCAAGACAATAACATTTTTGGGGGTCATGAAGGACTGTGGGAACTTAAGCAAGGTGTTTTTTGAGGAACACAGCGTTGGTGGGAGGAGTTATACGCTCACCATACATGGTATCTAGTGAGTATTAACCATTGGAATAAACCTTGTGATTGATTTACGGTCTTTTCCATTTGGGTTCCAACATGGGTGGTTTCCTGCCTGGTATTATTTGTTCCCTCAAAGCCAATACCAAGTCACCTTGCAAGAATGAGAGGAGGAAAAATTTCATGGGGGAGGCTCTAGCTATCTTTTTCTGATGTCTTTCGAGGTTGTGCAGGGCACAAACCATGTTCTCGTCGAGTGCTTCTAACTCAACCAGATGGATTTTATCAACATTATCTACCATGTACTGATCATAGATAGTTGTGCACAATTAGGTCAATTGAATCACGATGGGAAGGATGACATATTTCCTATAGACCAAGGAATATGGGGTCACCTTGGTGGAATTACGAGTCATCGTCTGATATGCCCAGAGGGAATAGTGGAGCTTTTATGGCCATCTCTTCTTATTCTAATGAACCATTTTTGTATAATGTTTGAGATGGTTTTTTTTTTGGATGCCTCGATCTTCCCGTTTCTTGTGCATGATAGTGGGATGTATGGTTAGAATGGATGTTGTACATACCATAAAATTTCATTAGCTCACCTTCTCGGAAGTTCATACCATTATCAGTGAGGATAGCGTGAGGGACTCCAAATCGGATGATGACATTGGAGATCACAATGTCAATAAAAGAATGAGTCATGACCGCTTCGAGTGGAACTACCATTGACCACATAGAGAAGAAATCTATGCAGTCAAGATGAATCAGTACTGGCTAGCAGTCGTCGGTGGATATGGTCCCACGACATCGAGTCCCCATACTGAAAATGGCCAAGAGTACTTGGTGGAGTGCATAGGCTCTAGCATCCGATGCATGATGTTTGTAAGAATCTTGAATGCATGGCACATTTTGGAGAACTCGATGAAATCATGGATCATGGAGGGATAAAAATACCCCAATCACTGGATCTGGTGAGATAGATTCATCCTAGTCTGATGAGCGCTAGAGGAACTGGTAGGAAATTCTTGCAAGACTTGGGAAGTCTCGACACTTTGAATGCAATGGAGAGCGACACCATCAAACCCACACTTGTATAGGATCTACATGCGAAAAGGGTTTCCCAAGAGGGTAAATTGTAATGCATGATGTCAAATTCACCTGTGCTCATCCCAATATGCTGGGAGATTACGATTCTATAGATACTCAACAAAGGGTGCTCTCCAGCTCGGAGTTACATCAATCACTACACTCAGGGGACCAAGGGGGCCAGTCGTGGATGATCCGGTGGTATGGTGGGTCACTTTCTTGTCATTATCTTCATCTGGTGTGACATGAGCAATGAATATCTAGTGTGCCACATGGATAATCTGATCATCCTTCATGGGATCTACTAGTGATGCCGCTAGACCAGTCAGTGTGTCAGCTTGAACATTCTATGATCCAGGGACATGTGTAACTTTGGGTCAAGATGGGAACTAGGCAATTAGATGGAGTGTACATTCGAACAATGATTTGTGCCCTTGATTTCTGACAACTTAGTCATCGTTGATCTTCTTGATGACTAGTTTAGAATCCCCTTTCACATGTAAATGGGGAACTTCTATCTTAAGGGCCTGCTTGAGACCAGTAATGAGAGTCAGATACTCTTTCTCGTTGTTGGTGTAGCATTCTGAAAAAAGGAATGATTATGGTAGATTGAAATTTGATGGTGTAAGGAAGATGACACCCATGCCTACTCTATTGAGTCTAGGGTCATTGAGCCTCCTTCTGGTCGGGCTCTGGTAAGCGCAATTGAAGTGAATTTTCCAACATGACATGGATTGGTCCACCAAGAGATTCGCTTCTTCGGTTAAATAAAGGTCCATGGATTAGTCCACATGAGCTGTATAGGTGGCAACAATGTCTTCCAATGCTTTCTCTTTGATAGCATTTTGAGGTACGGACTTTATGTTGAACTACTAGAGAATCCCGGCCCACCGAGCTGGATGGCCAGTCAACATGGGGGTGGTTTAGGATGTACATCAGATGATCTACTCAGGAAACCAATTGTACCTCATGATGTAGGTGGTAATGCCACAATTTCTATCAATGAATACCAACACATGTTATCTCTTCTCGATAGGGGAGTTTATATTCTCTTTATCGAGGAGAATGCGACAGAGGTAGTAGAGTTTGTTCCATGTCCCCTCGTTGTTCATCTAGGAGAGAAGGACGCCAAGAGGTCATTCCAGGGAGGTCACATAAAGCACCAATGAATTTTTAGAGAAGGGTGGAAATAATACTAGAGGCTGGAGTAGATACTACTTGATTTCCACAAAATCAGTCTAGCACTCTTCATCCCACTCATAGACGATGTCTTTCTTCATGAGCCAAGAAAAGGGATTACACTTTCCAACCAAATCTGTGAAGAACCGATATGTTTAGGCTAAGTGGCCATGAAATCCTCAAAGCTCCTAAATGTTGCATGGGGGAGACATCTGACTGATGGCATTAATCTTCTTCTGATCGATCTTGATGCCCTTATATCTGATAATGAATCCGTGAAACATTCCATATGTGACACCAAAGGCACACATCAACAAGTTAATCTTCAGGAGGTGAGAATGGAGGAAGCCAAACACTTACATGACGTCATTGATATTGTCCTGATGCTAGAATGATTTGACCACCAGGTCATCCACCTAAAATTCCACCAACATTCGGAGGACTGGCTTAAATATGTGATGCATAGCCCACTGATAGGTGGCACCTTCATTTATTAAACCGATGTGCATGACTCGGTGGTATAAAGTACCTTGTGGGGCCCTAAAGTATGTATAATTATCATCCTTAATGGACATTTGGATTTGGTTATACCTGGAGTGCCTATTCATGAAGGAGAGGGCTTGGAAACCAGCTATAGCGTCGATAAACAATTCTGTCATAGGAAGGAGAAATTCATCCTTCGGACAGTGATAGTTGAGATCCTAGAATTCGATGAAAACTATTATCTGTTCATTACTCTTTCATAATGGCACAATTTTTTCCATCCAATTGGGTTACTAGACCACCTTAACAAAATTATCTCTGACGAGCTTATCAACATCTGCCTCTTCCAGGGCACCGTGGGAAGCATGCATCTTCCTGGGAGGCTGCTTGAACCCATGGTGTTTTACCGGGAGACTGAGGTGGTGGATAACTACCTGAGGATCTTGTCCGGGAATATTTTCATAACTCAGGGAAAATAAATCATGGGTCGGTTTATGTAAGCCTATGTACTAATGTTTCTCCTTGAGAGGAATTGCGGCACTGATCAGTGTGGGTTTCGGTTCTGCCTGGCTACTGAGGTTCACATTTACCAATTCATCAACGGTGGCAGAGACTCCCTCTTCAAAGGCCAGAGGAAAATCCTCTAAATCCTATTCATCCCTTATTGAGGAGGGATCCTTGATGGGAGGAGTTTCTTCTAAGAGTACTGATCCTGATGGGAGGCTAGTACCAGCCTGAGCGATAGTGGACACTACATTGGGGGACTCCTGTGGTGCCGCAATCATAGCGATGAATGTAATCGATCTGATCCCATATGGTCTTCTGCCAAAGGGGCCACACCGGATGATATCAATGAAATAGTGTGGAGTATTATAGAGCCTGTTAATTCTATCCTAGAGAAACAAGCATTTATGATGTATTTATGTTTCCATGGGGTGGACATCCTGATACCTTATGGGAGTAGGAGGCTTTGGGTTCACCTGATCCTGGTTTGTATATGATTACGATGTGATCTTCCAGCATTTCTTAGGAATGGTAATGTGTTCCCCCTTAATTCCAGAAATAATGAAGCATTTTCCCATGTCCAGTTTCATAGCCTCCAATCGGTGGATTGGAAAGACATAGGCGTCATCTAGATCTCTCCACAGGTCAGTCGCATCCATGGCATGCTGAACCTCATTCAGATGATTATGCTGGTCTATGCACTTGTAGAAGCTGACATCCAGATAACAGGGCTCACAAGAGGCAATGAGATATGATTTACCTTGCAGAACTACAACTAAACAATTAAAATAGTACATGGGGAACTTGTGATATGATGAGGGAGCCACCACATGCATGTGGAGCCATGGACTTCCCATCAATGCACTGTAGGTGGTGTCCTAAGAGGAAACCATAAATTTTGGGCTACCATGTAGGCCACTGAACTGTGTCTTCAAGCGGATATTGTCGACCAGTGTCTATTCTATCCTGTCATTACATTGGATTCTTATGTTAGGGGGCTTCATATTATCTTATGACAACCCCAGTTTTTGCAGTGTCTAAGTCGGGATAAAGTTTATTCTAGAGCCCATGCCAATAAGATAGCAGCGAACATCCACACCATTGAAATGTCCGGTGATGTACAATTGGAAAATGTGCCCCTTTATGGGAGATCCATCATCTTCTCTAGATAATGATATGATGGCATGAAATTCTGTATTCTTGACCGCCAAATCTTGAAAGGCCTCTGCGGATGCTCCCTCCATCTCAAACTAGAGGGGGCTTTTTAAAGCCTCGGAGAGGGCCTCACACATATCTGATGATAGGGGAAGGGCCATAATGATGGATAACATTGTTGGAATGCATGAAATATGTTAGAGAACCTCATACTTCTATGCTTGGAATTAACTTCTGCTTACTATATGTCATTATATGATAGGTGGTATTGTGGGTCATGCCGACTAGACCAACAAATGAATGGTACTGGGAATATCCCGCTGCTCAATAGTCGAAGCATGCATAGTGGCTACCAGATGAGGGCCAAACGACTATGACCAGCATCTAGCAGGGTGTGGCTGGTCACTGTACAGTTGAGGTGGCTCTGCCTGATCCTACAACATGAACAATGGTGAAGGTGGGCTTGATGTCACTAGGTGATAAGGATGCACGTGCATAGATCTATGCTAGGCCTATTTATCAGCTTTGGTAGCATGAACAACCTAGATAGAAGTGCTGACCAAAGCAGTTTGATGGCCAATATAGTCGCGGCTCTGTCTATGCTGAAGATGACTAAAGACATTAGGAGGTTCTGCCAGGTGAACCTCTTCCTCTGAAATCTTGTAGAGTTTTACCAACTCTACTGTGTTAACCAAGTAATAGCCTTGAATTCACTTCAAAATTCATCAACTACTAGAAAAATCCTAGGATAGATCACCATTTCCGGGGGTATAAAATTTCCATGATTATGGGATGATGATAGGATTGGTGGGGGACTTTGTTTTCCCTTGCGTCATTGGCATTTACACTTTTGGGAATAGGGCGAGTAAGATGATAATGAAGAAGTGGTAGTTGTAGATTCTAAAGGCTCTGGCCATTTCATGCATGCACGGATAAAACCATGGGTGTGGGAGATAGTTTTATGAGTCACCCAATAATCATACATATAAAATCCATGGATAGAAACCCGATGCCACTTTCCTCTGCTGTCACTACTGCTGTCTGGCCTCACGAAGACACATGCCACGTGTGCCAAAGATGGCCCCAATAAGACTATATTGTTATCCACCTAGTCGTGGAGCCATTCATTGAATACATAGCCCTATTTCAGGGTGTTCCACAAGATCTGGTGGTAGGGGTTGTAATAAGGGAGATCAGTGAGATTCGCCTCTTCTGGGATTCTTCACTATGGGAAACGCACAATCACCTACTATAGGGAACTTTAGAAATAACCAAGGACATGTTCCTCACTAAATGTGTAGGTCAAGTTCCTCCTATCTGCAAAGGGGGCCCTCAGACCCTAACTATGACAAGGGGCTAGATGAGCCGTCCAAGGAGGTAGAGCTTTGTTATGTCACATAGGCGGTGGCGGAGCATTGCATGGGGGAACCTCTCGATTATGAGCTGGGTGTTGTGGGGTTGGAGATTGTGCCTAAGATGAAGGGCCTCTACGAGGCTATGGAGGTGGCTCCACTGGTAACATCTCTAGTAGCCTAGGGGCCTCTATTTTTGCCACTGTGGTTTTCTCAGCCCTAGTGGCCCTTCTTGTGGATATCACAGGAGGTAATGGGCATTCTTTCATAGCATACTATAAGGATTCTTCTAGGCGCATGACCTTATCAGAGAAGTCCCGAAATCCTCTATGGGAGATTTGGGTGATTAAAGAGGGTACTAGACATTCCCTACACATATCATCAGTAATTTCCCCTGAGCCAACGACATGTCATGGGAGTATGTGGGTCCTTTCCACTGGGTAACAAATATGGCAACATGCTCATCGGGCCTTGGCTTGCAATTGAAGAGGTCCCCGATACTCGTCTTCCGAGTGGTGGAACTGCACTGGTAGTGGAATTTCTTATGGAGGTCCTCCCAGATAGGAACAGACCTGATGGAAAGATGGTTGTTCCAAACGAATGTCGGCCCTTCCAATATCTATATGAAATACCAGATTTTTGTGGCTTCCTACTGTGCTATAATTTCTAACATTGGGCCACACATTGAGATAAATTGGGCCACATTCTGTGGTGGGTCCCCTATCCCATTGAAGGGGGAATAGGTGGTATTCTCGAAACTCGGCGGTGCTGGACTATCATCCACCAATGTCGAGTATGGATTTCCATCAGGAGGGATTGCCACCTGTCAAGTCTCTAATGATTCAATGTGGGAAATGGGTGCTTCCATTTGAACATCCAGGTGAGGATTCATGTGATGATGGGTATCCTGGACCACCAATGCATTGGCGGGTTTTCAACTTGATAAACAGGCCCATCAGCTCATGGAGTGGCTGGTGGTATGACATGTGGAGTAGCAAGGGGAATCTAGGATGGGTCATGAGGATTGTGACATCATTCAGAAGGATTTGGCATCATATACCATTCCCTCTTTACATAATTCCCAACCTCAACCCTGTCTGCATGGGAAGGATGGTCAGGGTCACTTGGGGGAAGTTCACCAAGGGGATGTTGTGCCTTCCCCTACTGCACTGGCTTAGGATCACTGTAGTATGGTCGTCGCTTCACAGCACGTCCAGCAAGGAGGTTGTTGACCTCCTTCTTATGTATGACGAGTTTTTGATGAAACATAGATTTTTTGGGGTCGTCATACACATTCTTCACTGATCCAGATGGGTTAGTGGTTTTGACAGCTCTGAGGAGTTCCTTTCCCTTGTTGGGATTCCTCCAGAGGACAACTGCATCAATGGGAACAGGGAGACCCAACATATTTCTCTACTAGCAAGTAACCATTCCCAACAGATCCTATAGCTGTGGAACTCCCTCAGGTGGAAAGTCCCCATCATGAAGAACCAGCTCATTCTATTCCTCTATTAGGTCATCCATGTTATCCGTGACTCTACCTAGAGTCATATCCTCTATGTCCCCTGGAAAATCGGGGTGGTGCTGGATGGAATTGAAATGGAGGGCCACATACTTCCCCCAACCATGTATTTGAAATGCGGAGAAGCCTCCTTGACTATCCTACAGATCACTTTAACTCTTTGGACACATCATTTTTGGAGGGTCTTATGGAGGCCTGGTGACTAAGGGCACTGGGTCACAGAAAGTGTGACCAAATTGACCAAATGACATTGTTGGCAGATATCTTCGAAGTGTGACTGAATCTATGGGTATGTCACTCATCAATGAAAATGGTGGAAATGAGTCACCCAAAGGGTCTGGTGAAATAATCCAACCTCCTCCTAGGTGAGCGCATCTAGTGCCCTAAAATTTAGTGTTGTAATTGTCTATAACATCTCGGGGAAAATCATCCCTTGTGAGGATATCCCATGAGCTCCTTGGTCCCGATTCAAGGTCTGCCTCTTCATTACCCCACTCATCTACTAGAGCATCCTGGATAATGGTAGTGGCACTGATGCAGACCACTAATATGGCCGGCCGGCTATTGGAGAATATGAAGAGTGAGCTTACAAGCTGCCGTGTCTTGGGCTATCCTTCGAAGAGTGTAGTGACTTGGCCACCACATCATGGTAATACGGGCTAATGACTGTAGTTTCTGGTGGAGGGACTACAGATGCTGGTGATGGGTTATGCTATTTTTCTTCCACCATTGGTCCCCAGAATAGATCTCCCTGATCTCTAGTTGAGGTAGAGAGTGCTTCTGGTGATGATGATAGTGATTGTAAAATATGTAACCTGTGGGGTTGTCAATTATTCATCCTCCTGGATATACCTGTAAAGGGAGGTGTGAATTCAATGTTCCTCACATTCTGTATGTATGAGGGTGATACACCTTGTTATTTCCTTAGTCCTTAACATGGATGATCTAGGTGAGGGATCCATCACCGAGTCATATTCTTCCTCTGAATCTAAGAAGTGAACTGGTTTGATCTAATTTTGGATATTCTTAGCATTCTTTTTATTGCAGTGATGACCCGCACTCATTCCCTAGTATGGTACTTCGAGATAGGGTAGATTTATGGAATGAGGAGGTCCTTCAGTTGTACTAGTGTTGGGGCGGGGATGACTTCTGAATGAGTAGGTTGGGGTGCGAGGAGCACCTGGATAGATATCAAATGTAACATAGGGAGGACCTTTGTGTCCACTGGCTGATGTGCGGAGGGAATCTCCACCGGAAATACTGGAGCTGGTAGGACCTCTTCTAGGGCTGATAGGATCATGGGTAGGACCTCTATGCATGCTGAACCTGGCAGCATCAGCGCGAGGTGGGTCCTCGTACTAGTAAAGCCAAACATGGGTAGGACCTCCGTGCTAGGTACTGGTGAAGCGAAGCCGTCCTTGACTCCTCTGATTTTGGAGGCGAGGAGGTCTGTCACCAGCTGCTTCAAGAACATGGGGAAGCCCCCCATACTGGATATTCACATGATGTATAGAGTCTCCATATCAGTGGTCCGTAGTAGTAGGAATGACCCCATAACCAATGTAATGATCAAGGGAGAGGCTTCTGTACTGAGTGTCACTCGCAAGGGGAGGACCATCGTTCGGATTTAAGGTAGAATAGGGGGGACCACCAGTATGAGATTGGAAGCATGGAGGACATGCATTCTCTTTGGTGGTGGTACATGGAAGACCACCGTACTGGGTGTCGCTGCTACATGTTGGTCCATGGCGGGTGCCCCCTGTGCAGGTTGCTGAGAGTGTCGTCCCACATTTCCAGAGTGGCAGTTGGGGCCTCGATCTGGACCGAATATATAAGTTCCCTTGCTCAGTGTGCATAGAAGGATTATGATACATGTCGGATGTAGCCCCAGCCACAATGTTTTCTGACATCGACTCCCCTTGGCATGTGTCATCTTCGGCCTCCGTCGGATGCTAGTGTCGAGTCAGCTGGACCTGGGCCTGTGGTGAAGGTACATAGACTACATTCTCTTCGTCCCATTAAACTAGGTGGTGGCACTAGAGCAGCCTAGTGGGGCCCTCCTTGGTGTCCCCTAGAATGGTATCCCAGTTAGGCTAGCCCAAACTCCCCTACCTCATCAACGTAGGGGAGGGAGTCATCGAGATGTTCTGGGGAGAGGCTCTTGAAATGATTTTACAATGGGGATGGGAGTAGTTTCTCCCTACACGGCACTTGGGGGTAGTGCTTGTGATGTGGATCACAAGCCTCTAAATTCATGGAGGGCTATATCCTGAGTAATGAAAAACCTCCTCCTCCTCATATTTGCGTACATGCTCACTTATCACCCTTCATTGTCTGAATTTAGAAGGGGAGATGGGCGTGGGGGCCCAATAGCGATGGGTGTGGAAGATGTCACAGAAGTAGTTGAGCCCCATGGGTTTTTGGTGTTGGTGTTTTCCCTGCCCCTGCGTTGGTGGGCATGTGGCAATCGGGATCCTGGTGTAGTAGCATGGTTCATGAAAATTAGGGATATAAATCCATAAGTGCAGAAATAAAAATATTGATGTCCATTATCTCATCACCATTCCATATCCCGTGGCTGGTAAGAAGGATCCACACTAACAATGTCATAGATTGGGATGTCCAGCTTTTTGACTACCCCAACTTAGGGAGAGTTTAACACCTGGTCCGCTATTTTCTTTGCAGGATCTGTCGCCGAATAACTGGATCCAGTGACATTCCAGTCAACTGATGTATCAAATTCTACTAATCTATACATTCTAGGGAAGAATTTCATGTTGGGTTCACCATTTCTATTTACGACTCTTTAACTGGGGCACGCACATCTACCTATGGCGGTCGTGCAACTCTGACCCTGCATTCCCGCTTTCCAAAGGCGGGCGACAACCATTTCTTATTCAAGGACGTTTACTCCATGATCGAAACTAGATGATGTTTTGTCAGTTCTTCTTTATGTGGATTCATCCTCAGAACACATCAACTAGTCTAGGTCTCCATTATTGATTAAGACGTTGTTCGTGAAACTCTTCACAGTACCATGTTTTCATGGATGCTGGATAATTACACTTCATTTGTTAGGACATTCCATGGGGTCCTGTTCGGGCCACAACCTTCAGTCGGGGGAGTAGTCATGTTGGACATCACTGGCGGGTCTAGACACTAAAACACTAGCACATCTGGTTTTCTTCCCCTTATTATAGGTCCACTTTAGGGCGTAGATGCCCGAGACATCCCATGCCTAATGTGGGGAATTATATACCATGGGCATGTATATGATGTTTTCCTCAGCTTCCTATGTTTAACACATGGTATTTCATTGGTTCGACGTCTTGAAGATATAGATCAAACTGATTGGAACACTGACTATAGTGGATCAGATGGGTGAAACCTTGGAGGAAACACTCATATTGGGGCTAATGCCTTGTCAGTTACCCGGTTACCACTCAGAGTAGTGATGAGATGAATTGGCATGATCTCACTGGGATGTGGTGGCCTGGATAAGAATCATGAAGGGTAATGGATGGTTATGTGAAGTGGATGGTGAATGGGATGGAGTCGACTCGAGGGAGATGATGATGTTGGGATTGAGCATCAATGATACCTCCCACGTATCCCCATGGCATGGAATCAAAGCCCCCATAGTTCATGGGTGATGGGACACCTAATTAGGTGACCCGTATGAAGGGGACCCGGAGGAAGGGGAACCTCCAAGTTGGGGCATTAAATTGGGGTGTGTGTGAAGGACAGTGACCCGATGACATGCTGGGGGTTACACGTGATTATCGGCCGGAGAGTTGGTCTGACCCCACTAAGAAGGACAAGTTATATGTGTCCCAACTGAAGGGACAACAATGGCTTACCATTGGGATCAGGTTGAAAACCACATACCGCTAACATAGACTCACAATGGCTTACCGCTGGATGGGGTCACAATGTCTTACCAATGGATGTAGTCACAATAGCTTACCGTTGGATGGGGTTACAATGACTTACCACTGGATAGGGTCCCAATGGTTTACCACTAGATGGGGTCACAAAGGCTTACCATTGGACAAGGATGAACTTCATTGAGGATTTCTACGTACCTAGCCTTGGCAAGGATCAATGTACTCATAGTTCGGGACTGTGGATTCATTTTAAGGTCATGTAGGACGAAAAGGGGAATACAGTGTAATGCCATGCGGGACGATGGTGGTTCAACATGAAGGGGGTCAGAACTAGTGGTAGTTGTGCATGAACCACAAGGAGCCTTACTTCGTACCTTACATTGGCCATGATAAAATTCCACGTAGTTCAAAAGGAGTGGGAAACTTTCTAAAAGGGTGTCATTTCCAATGGAAGTTGGGGTTCATCCTCAGGGAGACTTCCTACATACCTTGCCTTTGCAAGGATCAAATTACACGTAGTCCGGGATGGTTTGTTTGGTGAACTGACGTAATGAAGGTCAGGACCAATGGTTATTGTGCTTGAACATCAGGGAGGCTTCCTACGAACTCTGCCATGGCAATAATCAAAGTCCACATAGTTTGGGATGGTGTGTTTGGTGAATAGATGTGAAGATGGTCAGGACCAATGGTTGTTGGGATAGACCATAGGGAGGCTTCCTGAGTACCCTTCCTTGGCAAGGGTCAAAGTCCACATAGTTCAGGACTTTGTGTTTGGTGAACCAATGTGGAGATGGTCAGGTCCAATGGTTGTTGGGAATGAACCTTTTGGAGGTTACCAACATACCCTTCCTTGGTGAGGATCTAAGCCCACGTGAGTCGTGCTCATAGTGATAAGCTATATGTAGAGAATACATGACGATCATGTAGTGAAAGGTTCATCATTGGGGAGTTGAGTGATGCTAACACATGGTTAGAGGCACAAAAATGAATCAGGGGATTAAGTGCGGTTAGCATCCCATAAAGGTAACCTGGTCTTAATTGCGGTTATCATCCCAAAGTGGAAACATGGGCTTACGTATGAATAACAGCCCGAAGAGGAAACAAGGGCTTACGTGTGGTTAACCTCCCAAAGAAGAAACAGGGGCTTACACGTGGTTTACAGCGTAGGGAGATGGAGATTGGGACTTACTCTACGATAGAGTCCCATCAATGAAAATGCCCATTGGGAGAGAGACTTGGCTCCAAATAAAAGATGTATCCAGTGCCCATCCCCCCCCCCACTCTGGTCTATGGCACCAAGGAAGAAAGGAGGGGAATGGGTGATACCTCATGAAAGAAATGCTAGGGGATTACACCAAAGTTGTTTTTCCTATCACTATAGACAAACGCCGCACCAATAAAGGGGATCTCATTCCATGTGAGGAATAATTTAACTCCAATAGAGACAAGTGGGCATTAAAAATTTCCAAGGTGGGGGAACCCAATGTACATCGCACAGCGCGAGGTCACAGTTTAACATCATGTGCTGAGGATGATGGTTCTAGGATGTTTAACATCCTCCTACTCAAACAAATTGGGTGCACTCCACACCCCTTAAGACATAAATAATGGATAAATCCCACCCCTTGGGGGAGGGAATGGATAAGCAATGTCACAGATGAGGGGGTATTATGGAGTGATCCATTTAAGGTCCATGTTAGCATGGCTATGTGAAAAAGAAATTACCATTAGTGTGCATATGAGAAGTAGCATGAGGTGAAGCCACACAACAGGAAGCACTGCCCAAGGGATTTTGCAATCATTTCATGCAATCTTGGAGGGTCGCATGGGAAAAGGAGTTGCGAAGGAAAGGGGTTTCAAAGGTAGAAGCCTTGTGAAGCTCTGGTGCTCCATGAAGTGGAGGGGCTTCAAAAAGGAGTGTTTTGGGTGATGTCATTTGTCATAGACTAGTAATAGGGCATAAGAGCATATAGAAGGTGATTTGAGAAGTATACAGTAATTCATAGAGTAATGCCTTGTGAAGCGAGGGTGCCCCGTGAAGTGTACTATTGTGATGTTATGTGCCTCATGAAACACAGTGACCCTGACTTAGAATGTACGTAACATGTTCATGAAGTGTACTTTGTGAAGCATAAATTCCCCGTGATGACATGAGTCCCCTTGGGGATCTTCTTTGTGGAGGCCCATTGGCTCCATAGATGGAATCCCTCTTTAAAGAGGGGCAGAATTCATGAATAGTGGAAGGCACTTATTCATGCAAAATTATCTTGAAATACTCATGGTTTGAAAAGCAAAAATTGCTTCAAGATTTTGGTGCTAAGAAGATGGATGGATGGAGGATCTATTTTTTGGGATTGAGGGGAGCCCATTATTTATAGGCAAGAGGTGCCATGAAGCAGAGTCAGCTTGGCGCGAAGACAAAGATGGATCCATGGTGGGTTCATGAACATCAAGGGGGTGCACAGAGCATCCCACCTCTTTGTTCTGCGTTAGGTTCGCAAACTTCAATGGGCTTCATGGATCATCCCACCTCCTAGCTCCGCAGTGGGTTCATGAACGTCAATGGGGTTCACGGGGCATCCCTCCTCCTTGCTCTGCAGAGGGTTCACGAATGTCAATGGGGTTCGCAGAACGTCGCACCTACTTGCTTCGCAGTGGGTTCTTGAACGTCAAATGGGTTCTTAGAGTTTCATGCCTCCTTCCTCGTTATTGGGATCATGAAGGGATGTGCTCTTTGTCGGCCATGGGGCCCCAGTGGCATCACGAATGGCATTCACAAGGCAGCCCGTAATACTTTCTATTCATTCCTATTTATCCCAAATTTTGGCATCAAAAATGTGTAGCAGGATATTGGTTATGATATAATCATAATAAAAACGTAGTATGTCTGATATACTTCTTTTATTATTCTAGATTTTTTCATTAATATTTTATGGATGTTGAAGAATAAATATATCTATAAAATTCAGTTAAACTCTATAAATCTTCTTTGTAAAACCTTATTTGATAAAAACAATAAGCTTTATAAAGATGATATTCGAACAATAACAATAAATTTATAATTCTGGTAGGGATTAAGGTATGTGTATTGAACTTTTTTCGATAAACCAAATGTTTTGTTGTGTGAAAAAATCTAAATAAGTGGTGCCCCATTATAATTGTGGGAAGTTTAATTCATGAAATTACCAAAATTAATAAATTAGTTCAAAATATATTTTTTAAAAAAATAAATACAAAATGATGTACATATATTATAGGATAAGGATTAATCAAAAATATCTCATGAAATAAAAATTATACATATATCAATCAAAATTTTATCCTTATTATGTTGTTTTAATCTATCTTAACTCATTTAATACTGGGAGTGACAACATGCATTATTACTCATTGATGGTCCATATTGATAAAATATGAATAAAAGGACCATAAATGGAACATTTATGACTTAATAAACCATATTATCATGACCCATCCACGGTTGAACCTGGATCGGTCACTCGAGATAATATGCAAAAAGGATGGAGAGTATTCCATGACCCTCCCTATCTAAAAACTAGTGTCTAGAGTCATATTTATTCAATTAGGAATTATAAACTCCATATAGAATAAATAATTAAAGTAAATGAATGAACTAAATGAATATTCAATTTAATAAAAATGTAAAAAACAACCTTGTGACCTCACTGGACACATCTAATAAAATAACAATTTTCTTTCTGGGAGTGATCTAAATTTGAGTGATTTTAAAGCTAAAAATTGATAAAGACAATATGCATGAGCACTATGATACTCAATAGGGATTACAAGGATAACAAGACATGGTTCCTTAACATTAATGTTAAATACATTCCTTGATAGTCTAAAAAATGATATATAAAAAATATTTTTTTATTCTTTTCAAAAAATACCAATAAGGATCAATTTTTATGTGAAACAATTCCCTATGATATTTTGAAAACAATTTATAAAGAATAAATTTTTTTCGACAAATTAAAATAAAATATAATTTTTTCTGTAATGTAATTTTTAATATATAATTTATTTTTTGTGTGTCAATTTATATAGATACAAGAAAATAGAGAAATGTAGCATACATGTAAACCATGTGTCATTGAATTTCAGGTATCGGTCCAAAAATCCTAGGAAAAAGACATCATAATATCTCATAAATAAAATCTATTAATATCAGTTATCCACAAAAACATTCCTAATAATTAGTAACACCCTCACAATATTGTCTTAGGGGAATATCCCCAAGGCAATTAAATAATATTCTTAGGGATGTTGGCCACTGTGTAATCTCAACAAATGTAGTATGTGCACATCGGGCTCCCACATAACTACACAAGTCTACCCATGATAATAAGAATGGAATTGAGTTTTATCCTGACATCATGTACATATATATAACCTTCTATAGAAAAAAAACCACATCCTCCTTCTGACCTCTAAACATCCACCTTACGTGAAACCCCTTTTATGTCACACACAAACCAAGAATAAGCATCTTCACCAGGTACATAATAAAAAGCAGACATTTATCACACACACCACATTTGAAAACCTAGTGGACATTCATTAATAGGGGGATTCAGTTTATAAAAAAATACATGTTTTAATTGATCCACATCCTCTCATGAAAATAAATACCACTCTAAATTAACTATTCAAGAACATTTTAATATGACAAATCAGTATTGGATGTGTTGGGAAATTTTATAAAATATAATAAAAACTATTTTCTACAGACTCAAATACTTTTTAAAGCTTATTAATTATATATAATAATGTTAAATATATAGGAAATTCATGAAATCAAGGAGTTGAAGTCAAATGATCAGACATAGGGAACCAATCTCAAAATAAATTGCTTTTGAGGATGAATAAATGATATTGTTTCACACATACATGCATATAAAACGTCATAAATATGTAAACAGTGACCAAAGTACATATTAATCACTCAATGGGTTAATATGTACAAGGATTATATATATATATAAATATATATATGCATACCTGTTCATGGACCTACAAGTCGCCTTCACCAATGACAGTCCAAATATATCCCAAGATGGTCCATGGAAAACAAAAAAATAAGAACAAGAAAATTTTAAAAATCAATAAAAATTAATGAAATTAATACAAAATAATAAAATTTACAAAAAAAATAATGGTTTACTCACATCCTACATTCCCTGGGGCATGAACCAACCATAATTATGGTTGACTATCAGTATTAATAAAATTCCAACCAAAATTAAGTCCCAAAAATGAGTGGGGGTATGTCTAATATGTGGATAACACCTAGAAGAAAAATATCTATTAAAATATGGGAAACATTAGGAGGATGAGGTGAGTATGAGAACCTTATAAGAGAATATTACACACTGAAATGGGATGAGAAATGAAAATCATATATAGTGGGAGTGGGGAGGCTGTGTGTGGAAATGTGCACTCTAAGGATTCAAATTGAGTGAAATGGGATGGCGGTGTTTTTTCATTTGGTTAAGGGGGAAGAGACCAGATTTGAGAATAAAACATAAAAATTAACAACATTAAAAAACATTATAATTATTATTGTTTACAACTTTTTTATATTTTTAAAAATAATTTACACTATCGATGAATTTTTTACATGATTGGATACATGTTTCGCCATAGTGCACACCTATATGGGCATATGGAAAAATCACGTGGGAAATTTGGTCAATTAAAAAAATCTTTAATTTTTCATGACATCATATTTTTCAAAAATTGTTGACAGCTCACATGGGTTGGGCGCAGATTATTCTAATTGTTCCCAAACCATGAACCTATACAAAAAAAGTTAAAATAAAAACATAAAATTAAATGATACACAAAAAAAAGAATAATAATAAATAAATAATTAAAAATAATTTGTATTTATATTTTAGGGTGTGACAATCCCCCCCCCCATGACTCTTTCTTCCCTATTAAGGTCCAATGATTCTGTTGGGCATGAAATTAGATGAATTGAAACCACAACATTAGTTGAGGTTCCTGAAACTCGAAGACCAAGATATAAAACTCACAAATTTTTTGAAACATTGATACACAAAATAGACTAAAGAGTCCTTATTCAATGAAACATTCATATACCAAATGAGAAAACAATAATTAGTAATGCACATATAAAATCTATCAAGGGGCCAATAGAAGAGATTCAAACATCCCAATAAAATCTCAAAATTTTGAAAACCCCAACCCGTAACATAGAAATACTTAAGGAAACACTTAGTGGATTTTTTTGGGAACTCCATGAGAATATATAACATGACCCATTCCCATGAAATCTGATCTACTATGTTTGGTTTAGTGAATGTAAAAATCATATAGGTACATGGGAAATTGGGGTTCAGAAACTAAATTATGAAAAGAACAAAGACTAGGGATTTAGGATCAATATGAGATCATTGAGGGTGGAATTAAAACAATTTTTTCCCTTGGTTATACATTGGTTACAAAACATATAATAATCTCTCAAATTCATATGAAAAATAGATATTAATAGAGACTAAAAAACTAGAATCAATTCTATTCCACAATAACTATTTTTATAATTTCTAAATGAAATATCCCTTAAGAATAGTATATTCCTAAATATATACATCATCATCCCCCATTATTAAAAAAATAAAATATGATCATTATCTACATATAAATTGAAATATATAAAATAAAAGAAACTATATACAGTGTCTTCATTTTCACAATGTTACTCCAAACATTCATTTGGATCCTTTGACACAATGGATATTTCTCAACATCACTTCATTGATACACAATATAAAAACATGAAGATGGCCCTAGAATCAACAAGTACCAATGTTATTTGATGCTTCTTGACATAAATAATTCATCTGACCTACCTTTCCACACTGATAGAAGTCAGATAGGTTACTCCTAGACAATAAAGAAAAAATTAAACATTAAAACATCTATATATCACTTAATTGTCGGATAGATGTAGGTCACTTCAATTTCTATTTGATGAAGCCACCACATCTACACTTTTGGATAAGTGAGACATCAACCATCTATAGCCCTCTGGCTAAACCAACCTCTGTCTGAACTAACTACCGCACTACTTCTTTATTAGTGTCAGAAAACTATGACACTATATTAAACAATTCTAGACAGATTCCCTTTTTTAATAACCAATACATGTAGGATTCATATTTATAATGTTCTTTTAGATATGAAACTGACATATAAAAACATTTAGTACACTCCAATAATATTTAATCACCTAGCCTAAGACGGAACAACTCCACCTCCTCTGGAACCTTTTGAATTTAGAGAAATTTCTCTTGATTAACATTGAATCTATTATTTCACTCTTATTGACATTATATGGTTTCCTATTGTATTGGAAATTACACCACATTCATCCCAGGCCCTCCAACATAAAGGACATTAATGTGAACATCAATGACTTGGGGAGCTCATGATGAATATAAATATTTTTAATTTTTAATTTTTCACATTTCCCAGTCTCTTGTATCCTACTTAAATGAAGATGAATCAACTCCTATAACATTCAATAGAATTTACAATAATGATGACCAACAAGTTCCATATCATAAATGAACCAAAAAACTGAGGATGTACATGATCAATCATATAAATGTAGATTAAAATCCTCATGTAGATCCTATTATTATTTTATAGCTATCGATGGGGGAATATTCAGAATCAAGAAAAAAAACCGAACTAGGGAATTTTGTAAACACAAACTCCATGCCTCAAATAGAAATAATTAACACATTCTAAATTTATCAATATAGAAAAAAAATTTAATTAAAAAATAATAAATTAGAACACGAACACCTAAAAATTCGAAAAACAATATCCCAACACCCCACACCAAACAAATATAGAATGTATCCTATAGAAAAGAAAAATTAGAAAAAAGAAAAAAAATTGGGAACTTACCAATGGAATCTTATTAATCTTATTATATATGTATATATATATATCAACCTATATCCACATATGTACCACTACATCATTAATAATGATCTTATATATAGGAGTTAATCTATGTGGGTAGTCACACAGAATACCTATAGTCATGTAACATTATAAATTATTTATTTAAACAACCCAACCAATTTTAAAACTCATTTATCATCATAGAGAATCATTTGTAAATTCTATAATTTTTTTTCAAAATTGTGAAAACTATTCAATATCGTAAACAAATTCCCTTCCGTTTTTTATATTTTTTCATGTTTTTTCCGTCCAAAAGACTATATTAACAAAAAAATAGTTTTGAAATTTACGGTAAAACACCCTAAATATTACATAAATACACAACAACAAAAATCATAATTAACTCAAAAATCAATAAAAATACAATTCCAAATCATCATAAATCATATGCTACACCCATCCTGGCTACATAGTTTATCATACCATGTGTTATTTAACGAAAATAAATTGATCAATAGAGGTAGTTTTATATCCAATACATGGTTTACCGTACTATGGATAGTAACCAAGAACCATATATGTCACACTAAATATCAAATAAATCATTTTTTGTTTCTCAAACCAAACCAATAAATACCAAAACAAATAAAATTAATCATAAAAAAATTAAAGACCTTAATCAAAATACCATGATTATGTTTGGAGGGACAACAATACTGAATAGCCTTGGAAATTCATGTTTCCTTCCTAATAGGTAGTCATCAAGAACCTACCTTAAACTGGCCATTTGAATTCTAAAAATCCTTTCTCTACACTGCTGCACAACCCCAAATAAAAAAGGAATAATTTATTTGAAATAATTTTTTCAGATACAAAACCTGGTCAACCCCTAACCAATTACATTATATGATTAGATACTAGTCTTGATATGAATTATCAATCCACATAGGCCATAAACAACTATTTAACATAATTTTGACTCAATTGGGATGTATTTTCCCCATATATGACATGTATATAAACATAAATAATGGAATGAATGGTAGAATGAATGAAATAAACAAGGAACATACCTCCGCGTGACATCATGAGACATTAAAATTAATGAACCATGTTCTCTCTATGATTGATCCACAACATAGAGATCATGTTGCTAAATAAAGATGAATAATGTGGGTTTGGTAACTAGGATTAACAAAACATATTCTAATGATAATCTATTCCATATGGTTTACCATTAATTTGAAATCCATTTCATTCCATTTTGATAATAATATACATAAAAATATGGTTTTATATTTATTTTAAAAATAGGAAACATCAACCCATTTTTAAGAAAAAAAATTTCATTACATTTCCAAAATAATTTCTATTTCATAAAAATATATTTAAATAATCTATTTTATTGATATTCTGTGAGAATATGTATAGAAAATAATGGGTTTCAATTACTAATGATACTATGAAATTGCGGAATATTGTATACCATGAAAACATGAGTCATTATATCTCAGGTGTTGGTTGAGATAGCCTAGAAGAATGATATAATATTATATCATAATCCTTCTCTACATTTACTACTAATCCAAAAAAACATCCCTAACACTCAAGGATGAAATAATGTGCTAAGCCGAGGGGAACATCTTAAAGGAAGTCTGTTTATTAACTCAGGGATACCTATCGATGTGTATTATCAATTAGTGCAGCATTTGTACCAAAGGCTCCCACATGACATCCTAATTCTAACCATGAAAAAGACGATTTTTTTTATTTTTATAACGATGTATTATAAAAATATAGAATTTTTTTATAAAAAATTCTATCCACCTCCACACCTCCAAAGACCACCCTTTTTCACCACCTCTTTTTAGTCACACAAGCCATGAAGAATCCTGTTCCCTAGTCACATAATAAAAACCAAACACTTATCATACACACAATATTTTTAAATCAAGAGGGGCATGTTTTTACATGGGTTTTCCATTTTTATAAAATAATTAAATTCTACAAATAGTCTTCATCATCTTATAAAAACACATTCCATTCCAAAACAAGATTAAAAGAATGTTTCAGCCCTTAAGAACCCATGATTCATGTTTAGGTAAATAATATAAAATAATATAAAAATTATTTCAATGGTCCATGACTAATTTTTATCGCATTTTCAAACTGCATCAAAATTAATACACACTTTTATGAAATTCTGTCAATCATGGAATTAAAAATAATGGTTCAAACATAGGGAACCTATATATAAACATTTTTATTTTGATGATTAAAACCCAAATTCACTTCATTCTTACTCACATATACACCTTCACACACACAAATATATATATATATATACTATTTGACACAATATAAATATTATATTCACTATGATGGTATATATTGAATGAGGATATATATACATATATTATGACTAGTGAACACACATTCAAGTCACCTTCAATAAAAGTGTTCAAAATATACCCCCCGAGGGAACCATGGATACTAGAAAAATATAAGGAACCTAATAATTAAAAAATTTGTAATTGTAATTAAGGAGAAGAAGATAAATAGAAGAAACCTTACCCAAAAATATAGGCACACAGACTACCAACATTCACTGAGGCTGGATCCAGCATTAATTAGTGATCATAAACCATTGACATGAAAAACTGACCAAATATAACAAAACACAATACGAGTTAGGGTTCATCCTTTGTGGGAACAAAACCTAGAAAAAAATGGGACCATAAAATATGGGACAATTTTTGAGAATGATATGAGGTTTTACTTACCGAAGGAGATTTTAGAATGATACTAGAAGAGAAATGGTTACTGGAAGGAGTGGTATTAGGGAAGTTGTGTATTCTATGTAGTGCTCCGAGGTGGCTGGCTTAGTAAGAGTGGAAGGGGGATATCGCGTGGGTATTGGGAGAGGGAGGGCGGGGGGGGGGGGTGAGACCCTTTCAGGGTATAATAAAAATAAAATCAAATATCATTATAAATATTATCCTATAAATAATTAATTTAATAATAATAATATTATTATTATTATTTAAAAATTCATTATTTTTTTCATTAATTAGTATTTTAATTCTAAATTTTTTTTATGTTTTGGATAAATGGTTGGCCCAATCAGGTACCAATCATACTCCACACTCTCGGCTTCTGGAAAACTCACACAAGAAAGGAACATAGTTTGGAAAATCATTCCCCATCTATGTGATCAGATCATTGAAAAACTGAAGATAAAATACTTTGGTTGTGAACAGTTTCAATTAATTATTCACCAGCAGTTCACCTTTAATAAAAAAATTAAAATAAAATCTAGGTCCAACTGGAAACTCAAAAGATAACTAATAATAATAAAATTATAATTAATAATTAATAATCCATTGTCAGTTTTTGAAATATATCCTAATAACTTTGCAGACTATAATTTTTTTAGGAAATTTATATAATGTAATATAATCTTATTTATTATAATATATCATTAATGAATTTTTAAAACTAATCATTACATTTATTTTAATAAATTCACTAAAATTATTTAAAATTTAAAAAATAATTATTACATTTTGTATATTAAATTATATTACCTTTAAAATTTTATATATCATTTATTTGGTAGTAATAGTTAATGAAAAATTAATTCATCTACATCGTGTAAATTTTTAGGTAATTATTTATTCAGTAAAATTAAAAATAAATATCCATGAGGAATATAAAATAGTTATATTGAAAAATAATATTTATAACCAAATATTTCCAATATTTATTCATATGTCAAAAATATTATACTTATTAATAATAATGAGTGAAATTAGTGAATTTATTAAATAAAATATTATTAATGTTATAATTACAAAAAAAATTGTCATGTAACAAAATTTTGAGTGAGTGTAGATGAAATGGACTCAAAAAATAAAATTAACTAATGTGTTTTGGTCATTTAATAGTCTATAAATTATTATTATTATCCATTAATTACCTGACTTACACTTAATCATAGAATGGAAAAAATACAATAGTACATATTCATATTTTATAAAAGCAAAAGAGACCTATTTACACAATTTTTACCCTCTAATTCAAAATATATAATCAAATTTTGAATATTAATAACTATAATAGGTATAGATTAATATTATATTAATCCAGTAAGATGCAAAAAACAAATAGTTTTTCAAAAAAAATCATTTGAAATATAAAATGTTCTTCACAATACTTGATGTATAAAATATATTTCAAAATCCATGATGGGATAATTTTAAATAAAATTCATCAAATAAAATTTTAAAACAAATGAAATATATATATATATATATATGTACTTTATATATACATAAAAAATAATTTTTTATTTTAAAAAATATTTATTTTTTATTATTCATTGAAAAAAATATTTCTAGAAAGTACTAAAATATTAATCATCAGATAATTTTGAAACTCAAAATTCAAAAATAAAATACATTTTTCAAATAAATTATAAAAAATTTCCCAAATATATTTATATAGTTAATTCATAAAATGAATGAAAATCAATTTTTTAAAAATCATATTTTTGAAGAATAAAATTAAAATACTAAAAGTTGAGTTCCTTTTTACGATGAATAAATTAATAAATTATAAAAGATTAAAACCATTATATATAAACTCATAATATATTGAATACTATTTATTCTCATTAATTTAATTACTAGTCAATAATGGTCACATTTAAATAAGAATAATTTGTTTTTCATTTAAGATCGGTTTGATGTATCTTGTAATGTGTCGAACATAAAAATTATTTTTTAAATTCATGGGAAATTTGACACATTAACTGATGATTCATATCAAATATAGAGACCCCTCTTTCCATTTAAGGAGTAAATAAATTTCATCTGTAATTCATATTATCAATGTAACTTGGAGTCACCATGATCCAAATATTCTTTTACACCAACCCTTGTTCCACACATCCCATACCCATCACTAATGATCAACCAGAATAATCACACTCAATTGTTTTCAGGGATGTTAATAACAAAAGCATTGTGAAATTGATGGATATAGCCTCCACTATCGGGGTCGTTGGATGCAGTGCATGTGAAATCTCCAGAAATCATTCCACACTGATGTCTCCCATCCTCCTATGAATATGTGGTGGTTCCTATTTCTTCATTTCAGTTTCTGTTGTAGAATACCTTAAAACTAACCTGATACCCTTTGTTTTTATATTATAATCCATATGAATTTCTTGGTTCATAATCAGACATATAAAGAAATTATTCTATGTGGTGGTTCATCCCAAGCATCATGCAAAATATTCCCATGAAAACATTTATTGTATGTATTTATTAAGAACACACTATAGAGGTGATTGTGAATACCAAAAGGAATCAAATGTCATTCATATTGATATCAGGGTAAAATCATGTTACTCTTTATCTAAATAATCATTGACCAATGAATGACACTTACTATAATTTGTATACGAGGAATTTGAAACTAGACACCCTATAATACCTTGATCTACACCTACCCAAACATGATCTGAAAAATCCACCGTCCAAAATCTGATTATTCAGTTTGATTTTTCCAGTACAATTGGGTTGTTCTCTTGAATCGAATATGAAAAAAATGGTAGAAACCCATGAATTTTTGTCAACGTCTTCTGATATTTACTCATTATTAGTTTTCTATAAATATTCTATCATATATTATTTCTCTAGTCAATATTTTATTGTTGGATTTTTATTGTACATAAAACATCATGCAGGTTGACAGGTTATACATCCATGGTCTTAGCCAACCATGAACATGAATTCTAGTGAAATATCTCATCAAATTATGAGTCTGAAATTATTATTTTCAAATTATTTTCAATATCTCTTATAATTACCAATGGATCCTTTTATGTAGTGTGTATATTAATTGGAATATAGGTGGTGACACAATTATTAATGGTTTCTGTAAAAAAAGAGATAATTTTTTTGAAGATATTTGTATGGTTGGAGTTCGTGCCAACCACCCATTGAAATTAATATATGCATGTTATTAGGAGATATAAAATATACTAGGTAATCCACTTGGAAACACATCCTATTAATTCCAATGGAGTCTTCAATCTGTTGTGTATAACTCTTATAATGGGTAGTCAAATTGAAAATGTGGCTCTTAATAAGGTTAATGATTTTCCACTTTATCTATAATAATAATATATGACCTACATTAATCATAAAGTATTTCATGAATCCATTCACAATGAATACAATTTCACCAAAAAAGATGATATGGAAGACACCATAGATACAAACCATTACAAGAAATAGATTTCTTTTCCAATTATTGAGACTAAGGAAAAGATATAAACTATGCGATTCTAGGAATAAAATGAATAGATAAGTTAAAAACAGACCTCCCTCCATCATCACACCAAATAATTTAAAAACATTTCACCACATACTAAAAAAATATAATCGAACACCAAATGGAACAGTAAAATTTAAAAAAATAGATCTATATAGAATCACATTCAGTAAATCAACTTGTGGATAAATGACTATTCCAACTTGTCCATCGTACTTTCCATGACAAATTTTGTCGATATAATAGTACAATGATCCATGATTTTAATATCAAAAATATTTTCTTTTGAATGTTGGATATAACTATGAATATAGTGCTCCTTGATGAACCCATGATGCTCCCTGATTTACCAAGTAAATAGGATCACTAACAATATTCTATTTAGAATTATAACTATCACCATGTATGAAAAGTTTCATGTACCAATGCATCTCATGTTACATATAGAAGAGGAATATTTAAGCATTAGAATAAAGATAATGGTAGTGGAACATGACACATTGGGATAAGCTCTTCCATGATAGAAGTCTGTAATGGCCTCTATAAGATTTTTCTTCACCATGTCCCATTAAACAATGTATAAGGAACAATAGAAGATATTCTGGCCATGATAGACTTAGATGTTGAGGGATTTTATGGAATCCTAGATCATTTTTTCATGGGGGAAATATGGATCATCGATATGTGGTGTTTAGTCAAAACCATAATGATATTATTAAGTAGCTCGTCATGCCCCTCGGTACCCTCAATGAATTCATTGGTTAATAACTATAAGTAATGATTTTTCTGAAGCCTCACCATTTCTTCAACCATATCATGAACATTGGTGCAAGGGCCATCCTCCTAAATGATCGTAATATTGTATGTGTTCCACTTTTTGTTGATGTATTTTCATAATTAAGGCCTATTTTGACACACTTTCATAAATCATGTAGCCCTGGACTAAGGAAAATAGTCCCTCTATTGAAATAGTGGCATCTCTAACTACTGGATTTCTAGTGTGAGATAGATTCAAAATGGTCATCATTTCAACCATTCTCATGCCGAAACTGATGGAAAAAATTCAAACTATATAAAATATACATAATTTAAGCATGAATTATTTATATTATTATGTGTCCACAAATAATCTTTCTGATGTGTTACCATGCAGTGGAGATCAAACCATGATCATGCCTATACGAGTATGTCCCATATAAAAACAAAATAAATGATAATGAACTATTAAAATGTATATATTAAAAGAAATGTTATTTCTATTATATCTTATTCAATTTCATTTATTTATTGTTACATTATTTGGATATAAATATTCAAAAAAGTATATATATATATATATATATATATATATATATACGTGGATTGAGTAATGTAAGATTTAGAGTCCTTGGTCCACTCAAATCTACTATGACTGCTAGCTCCATTTCTCCTTCCAGGTCGGTCTGGGGTTTTGGCCTCCATGGCGGTTTTGGTATGTGATGTCTGAGCAGCTAACGGTTTCCAAGAAGCACCTCTGACATAGGTGTATCCTACTTTTCTCCCTATTGGTGATTCTTCTTCTAGTATAGTCATTAAAGATAGATTGTTAGGTACTATTTTTTGTGAATGTTATGTTTTCTACATGATGGATGTTGTTTCATAAATTTATGGATCTGTTGTATGTTGGTGTGTTTTTTTGGTTCTCCGGTGCCATCAGTGATTTCTCCAACATGGGGCGTTTATTATTTTCGGTAATGGCGATATGTGTATCACCAATGGATTTGGATGACCGATGATCCAGATAATGATGATGGGTTGATTTCTAATTATGGAGGCATTCATGATGTGTCTTCCGAGGATGTTCATGGATCCAGGTGTAGACTGCTCTTTCCAAATTATCGAATTGATGATTGAATTTTTATGTTTTTAGTTGGATTATGGAGCCTATATGGCCTAGTTTTTGAATTATGTTATTCATTATTGTGAGGTTACCACTCATCCATAAAGTGGTTTATTGAGAAAATGGAAAAAAGGATTTGGATGTGAATACCCATATACATACACCAATTATTATTTTCTATAAAAATATTGATTTTTCAAGAGAAAATGTGTTTATCATTGAATTATATTTCTCTACCATGGACATATCATGTTAATTAATGAAAAATTTATCATTATAATTCTCTATATTATTTCCATCCTCACCATATATTTATTAATGATATTAATGTATGTATTTTTTGGAAATAATTGTGGGAGAAAATAACATCCAAAAAAATAAGTGATTTTACATCCCCTTAAAAAATTATTGAAATATTATAGTAGTTTTGTTGAAAATAATTATTCCATATTTTTTAACTACCTAAAGTTATATTGATTTATGAAATTTTTATCGAAATTATGATTTATAACATGGAATATCTCTATAATATAATTTTAACCGCCCATTATATTATCTTCATAAAAGTATCCCATATAATTTTTTTTAATTTCAATTCAAATTAAGAATCTATAAAAGGGCGATTCAATAATTCAAATAAAATTTTCAAATACAATGTTTATATTGATAATGAATAAAATATATTAATATATGACTCTTATATCATGGTTAATGATAAAAACATATCATTATTCATTGAGATGACTTCTTCAATTTAAAATTTTGTAAAATACTCTTAATTTAGAGAAATAACTATTTATTGAATATATATATATATTAATGGGACACCATAACTGAAATAAAGATAAAATGTTTTATTTTCATCAAAATATTTATATTGTAACAGAATTATGTATTGTCAGACCAGCAGGTAGACTACCCGTAGATGAAACAATGATCCTTGTTTTACAACCCCATTAGTGTTCTCTAGTCTATAGGGTCGTGAAAATAGCTCCATTTTACTAATGATAAATGAAGTGAATGGTTTAACTTCATGACTAGTTATAATGTATAATCCATTTTTAATTGGAATATTGGCCATAAAATTCATATTATATATATTTCTAAATTCTAACCTGACATTTCCCAATAACAACATAGTATAACTCTTTTTGTATAAAAAACAAGTCATGTGAATTCTAGTACATATATTGGGATAAAAAAATGAGGTCATGGTCAAAATGTGTCAATTACAAGCACTCTCATATAAAATACATAAATTTTTTAATTGTGTTCCATAGGGACATCCCATAAAAAAATTTAGTAGCTCTAATTATATGTTTGGAAAAAATAGTTTCTATAGTGATTAGATACAACATTTCACATAATAATAATAGTTTTACAGGTTACATAAATGTATAATTTGAAGCTACATGTCTATGAAGAGTCTATGGAATGTATGGGAATATATATACTCGGTAGGTAGCCACCATTCTTCCAAATAATTTTAGTGAATAAATAGTTTTAATCAGAAAAATTGTGTCACATTATCATAGACATAATAATATAAAAAATTCATTGATAAAAAGTAAATTAATCATTTATGTGGATGGAAAAATATTAAATAATTGGAAAATCACGTATTATATTAATTTACTCTTTTTAAATGGAGGGTCCAGATCCATGCTCCATTGATCACGCCTATATTTTGAAATACTATTTCCAATATGATGTTCATGTTAATATGTTGATATAATCCATCCCATATATATGTATAAAATATAAATATTATTTGTTATGAATCAGTTTGGGCTTCTATATTAGTAGACACCCAAGCTGGCTAGTGGCATGGCACGAAGGGCATTCATAGTCCTCAGTGATTGGAAGATAGTTCATAGACCTAGAGTAATAACTATGGTAATTATTTAGACCAAGAAAATAAGGTATGAACAAACAACATAAATTACATCACATTGTAACCAACATCATAATAAAAGATATCAATGGATGACACTATGAGTATGGATTAAACATGTCACATTTACAATCCAAATAAAAAATAACCAAACAAGAGGATGAGATCGAAAGTAGGGAAAATACTCCTAGAAAAATTTGGGTTTACACCCCATTCTACAACCATCAACAATAGGCAAAAAATTAAAACACTAGCACACACTAATAAAAATATCTTATTTCCATGGTTTGGGACCATTTTAATAGGGTCTATAAAATTTCCCAAGCCTATGGAAGCATTTTTCTAAACACATTAAGAAATATCCATTGAAATAGTTTTAGATAACCAAAATATAAAACCATTGAATAACCTATAAAAATAAATTCCATTGGTCAGGTTAGATCCTATGAAATCATTTATATTCACCCTAAGACATTACCACTATGTTGAAAAATACTATATATAATTTTATATTTATATTTATATAAATTGATAAAATTATTTAAAATTATGTATGTAATTATACATATTAAACATTAAATAATACCATATTTCCAATGTTTAAATCAGGGCAATAGGCTACTATATCAACTTTTTTAATCCTGAAAATTGGTAGTTACAAACCCAGTTTAATCAATGGAAAAAGGTTGTTATGTACTCATTTTAAACCTATGTAGTAGGTGGATACACCCCCACATTAAACTATGGTGAAAAGAGGATATTTCCATGTTTTAAACCATGGAAAAAGGTGGGTATTGACAAACATTAATCCCTAGAAATATGTTGAAATGTATAGTGTTTAAATAATGGTAGTATCCATATACCCCAAATTTCATGCATTTTTTCAGTTTTACTGTGATACCTAACACCACTGTTTCATATAATCATGAATATTGGTTGGCATATAGCCATAGTTTTGAGAACCAGGGCTATAGGGTGGTACAACCATGATTTTCAAAATCATGGAAATAGAAAGTGTGGTCACAACCTAATTTTTTTGTTGTCTACATAGTTCCAGAATGACCACCATTGAATTCCATTTCTTTTCTTGAATTAAAAAAAACCTATTATACATACACATGATAGTGTATGTAGTGCCTGAGGAAGAATGATTTTTTGGATATAATGAGAAGATTCTATGAAATTAAATTATGTTACAAATTAACATTCTAGTATTCAATGGAAATGATTTTAAAATGTTGTAAATGTAATAATGATATATATATATATAATTGCTCAAACTATGTATCATTGATTATAAAAAATTCAAACCTAAAACAAAGCATGTAGATATATTCCTTATGTATCTTGGTTGTAGGACCCTAGGATGATCGTAACATTGTGATCAAACCAAACTTAATATTCTCAAACATGTCTAACTAGAGAGGTCACAACTATCATTTTAGCGGTCCCCAAGTCATCATTATTTATTTAGATAGTTTTGTATCAGAAACTTTCTTGAGTGCCTGTGTCATTTCCTAACAGACCCGGATGACATACCAGTCCATAGAAAACGACCTAGATAATCATGGGTCTCATTTTCTGAATCAAATTTCCATATAATGTGAAATCACATTCATGTAATTAAAATTCATTTAATTAAATACACACAAGAAAAATTATTATTTTCCAAGGGAAATTATTTATTTATAATTAAAAACAATAAAACCATGGGAAAATCATTTTTTCACCAACCAAAAAGTTATAAAACACATCTTCAAACAAAATAACGAATAATAAAGTCATCAAGTAATGTCTATTCATAGAACCTACTATATAATGTATGAAACCACACATAACCAATTAGATACAACTGGAAACATGTATTTTCATATCTAGAAATGGAGTTTAATTTGTTATTTTAGTATATCAAAATAAGTGATAGAGTGATGGTAAATGTACCCATCTATGAGAAGAATTCTGAATGTGGGATGGGGTGGTGATAAATATATTGGACATTGATAATGATTGAGGGTGGGTAACATTTCACAACATATTCATTTTTAATGTATCCTTGTAAATTACATAAAAGATGTTTTTGATATAGTTACTAGGATCATTATATCATCACAAATGGAAATATCTATAAATAGGCTATCATCCCACATTGGTATGGAAGATTAGTTTTGGAGAAAAGGTTGAATCACTTTGAATCTACAAAGGCATAGAGATTGATAAATAAATCATTCTTTAGGATCTTGGGAATCATGAAAATACAAGCTAATTCATGATTTTGTGTCAAGATTTTCATAAATTTTAGTTTCATGAATTCTTGGAGTTTCATGAAGAATTTGGGTTCCAAGAATATTAGGAGCTTCATAAATTTTGGTAGATTCACTATCAGTAGTGTTGAACGTCAAATTTAAGTTAAAATTGGTTTTTAGTGCAATAAATATAGACTATGGTTGTATTAGAGTCTCATTAGAATCATGTAAAATTAATGAAATTACCAATATATTGATGTGGCCTTCAATTCGTTAAACTTTGTAAGGCTTCCCCAAAGGTACTAAGCTAGTGGAGTCAACAGTTGTGTTATGAGGGTCTAATAAGGCTATCTATAATTTCTATTTAATGTATTGGTCATGGACAAGACTCATTTTTCATGATCCTAAAAATTATATAATAACTATTATGGAGGAATTATGTACATTATACACATTTTCAATGATTTATCTTTAGACTAACCCATAATTGTAAACCATGTAAAGTTACGGGGTTTTTTCTCTTTATGTGAAAATCTAAAAATAATATGATTCAATCTGAGATGTTTTAAATGTTCTAACAAATATTGGAAAAATATCTATCACATTAAAAGAAAAACATGACATCCTAATTTACCCATCTACTCATAGGGTTTTCTCGGGTCCTATATGTGGTATCATAAGAAATTGGTTATTATTGTTAAAATTCTCCACTTATATTATGGATAATTTCGTGAATGATATGATTTGTTATATTTTTGAAATATGAAACCATGGTATTTTTGAAAAATAGAATGATATATCATTTACGATCCTTTGGGTTAGAAGTTTTCAATTCTATAGATCATGGTATTTTGATCAGTGATGTGAATGGAGTCTCTATGATCAAAAATGAAATTACAATGCTTGATGCATATTCCAATGATCATATTATTCAAAAAACGGAATCATCAATTAAAATCATTATGATGGTTTTGATTTTAAATATATCCATATCTATATTATGGAAAATAGAAAATATATGTAAAAATGATAACAATATAAAGGATGAAAAACATTAAGTCTTTTCCAATTAGTTAGATGATATGAAAATATATCCTGATAAATTCATAGAATACTTTTTTAATCTCATAACAGATGTTCTAGTTAATATTCAATAGCATGGGGATTAATATAATGATATTGGAATTTTGAGTAAAATAACTAGAAGGATCCTATCTATTTATTGACAAAAAGATTCACCCAATGATGTTAGAGATATCTCAATAAACTTCATTGATGATTTCCTATTCATTCTAAAGGATTATGAAATTAGAACAAAACTGGAAGATGAAAAGACTCAAGTAAGAAAAGAAATAAAATTCAAATACATAGAGATGCATTTTTTCCTTGGATATTGATTTTGAGGATTAAAAATATATATCCAAATTCTCTATCAAATAAAAACGAGAAAATTGTTATTTTAATGAAATATTCTATTAGATTGTTTTTAGTGTGGTAATGTAGGACATGTTGCCTCTCAATGCATAAGAAAATCTGGCGATAATAAAAGTGAATTGAAAATCTTGTAGATCACTCATCTTTTGATCTCTAACAATGGTGGATTCAAATCCAAAATGTAATTATATGTAATTAGCATCATCTATAATGTATAATGTGGTGACAATGAATTTTTGAGGATATACAACCAGAGATTAAATATGACCCTGAAGCATCCATAATGGCAACAATTTAAAGGTTAAAAACAAAAAAAGTATGAATAAAATAATAAACTTATGGTTTTGGATCTCAAGGGGTAAAATTCGTGTTCTCTTTATTATATTTACAGTCAATAAACGAAATACAGAAATATGGGAGATGTTTTCAATGATTTAACATAGTATGTTAATTGGTTTGAAGAATTAATTGAACAACATAAAAGAGATTAATAAGATCATTTAAAATTATCTGAACGATCAGTAGAGGTTGTGGAATTTATTCTCATTGTTGATGATAAGGAAAATTTAATCAATGAAATTCATATAGACTGAAAAATGAATTCATATTTGAGTGAAGTGAAGAAGTTGTGGCGACATTTAGAAGAGAATTGGAAACTAAATTAATCTCAATGAAAACAATAAATATATTATTATTTGGTAAATTTTCAAATGCATAGGTTTTAGAATATGATAATCTTATTTCAGGAGTAGAGACGGACTTGAATGAACATATATTTCAAAATTTATGGTAAAATTTATAATTGAATTTAATACAGAAACATCAATGACTGTATATGAGACTAGAAAAAATGGTATATAAAATTTCACATGTAAAAAAGGTATCATTTTCCTAATAAATTAATCATTTAACCAAATATAAAATACCTTTAAAAATAATAATTAATAATCCAAATAACAATTTTGATAAAATTGCTTAATAATTTTATGGTACATGTTGAGGAATGTAAGTAAGAAGACATTTACCATTTTTAAATTTAAATTATTTGGTATTTATGGTAATATTTTGTCTCACTATGGATAATTATGAATCCATTTGAATGGGTGAGAGATTGGAAGTCAAAAAAATTTAATTATACCATGTCCTTCACCATATAGATGAAATTTATTCAATGGATATTGTTTCTACTGTTATGACATTTGTCATAATGATATTCAATATTGGATAATAGAAGCTGCATATAGAAATCAAAGAAAAGTCAATACCCATTAACCAAGAATTGTTACTATCCACAATAGGATTTGATTATAGAAGGATAATATGAGTATGTTGAACCCATTTATATTGATATGTTGTTATAAAAGAAATTTTTTCCTCCACCAAATTTGTTATATCATTGAAGGAAAATAGGGAAATCAAGAAATCCAATATTATAGAAATATATTTCAAATAAATAATTATTAGTTGTAACTAGATTTTCAATAGTGTATCCCCATCCCACATGAATGGAATGTATATTTTTGGAACAAGTTTAACCAAATAGTTGATAGAATCATTAGATTTAGATACAAAATTGTATTAAACATAAAAGGGATTATAAAAAAATAAATAAAAAATGAAAAAATTGGGAAATGAAACGTTTTATTTGTTGACAGTCATAATCAAAATATTTTCATTGTAACACAAATATGTGACTTAAGATTAAGAGTCTCTTTAATTTAGAATAGGTGAAACATAAAATAAAATATATTTAATTCTCTCATGAAAGGATATAGAATAGACAACAATTTATAACATGTAGATAGTAATGAAAACATATGGTATTTAATTATTGTAGAAGATGAAAAATTATAGTACTAAAGGATGATTAAAATTTAAAAAAAATCGTAGGGAATACATATCTAGTCATAAGATAGTTCACAACCATACAAATATTAATTGTGATTGAGAAAAAAACTTTAATGCATGAATGAGAGAAAATAAACTCAAGAGTTAATTTCAGTCAATGAAAAAATTGGCATGAAGTCTTATTTATATCTCCTACACAAACATATATGAGACAATTAATGAGGAATGGACATATAGAGTGAGGAACATAATTATTTTTATTAATGATTACTATAAAATGACTTTTCTATTGATTATTTATAAGAAATGACATGTTCCCTATTTCATGAATAACTATTTTCAATGATATGAGACTGAAACTACCTGTATAATCCTAAAAATAAGATATAAAATTTTAGGAGAATACACATTCATTAAATTTCAAAATTACATTTAAAACCTTCTATAAATAATGAGGTTCATTCATTGAGAACCACACATAAAAATGGGATTATAGAATAAAGAAATCAACATGTGAACAATATGTATAGAAATATACTTATTTAGAGGTGTGTTTCATAGAATTACTAGATAGAGGTAATTCATGTAGTAGTATTCACTCTATATTTATCTCGTATTTTAATAGGAGAATATGGGACACCATATGAGAAATGTTATAGAAGGAATACCTCTTTGATAAAAAATCATATTCTTTGTAGTAAATGATTCATCTGAAACATAGAATGGTATTAATTCAAGTATGGTGAAGATGAAGATAAGTGAATATTCCTTGGATATTAAATGAAGAGTAATGAAGCAAATTATACAATAATAATATTATAAATATTATCAAAAGGAATGATGTCAAAATCACTGAGTATAGAATCACAAATTCAACAAGGAGATAATATGTTGATATGATTGATGATTAAGAATATAGTATAAAATGGATTGATTCAAATGTGGAAATAGTTTAAGTCTTGAAAAAAAATTCAGGTCATGAAAAAATGATATAATTTAGAATAAGAATTAGAAGACTATTCCATTTCTAATAAAAAATCATTATAATCTCCCATGGGAGTTAAAAGAGAATAAATTGATCGATCCATCATCATTGGCAATTGAAACTCACCCACACAAACAAGAAGAATGTGGAATGAATCAAATTATGATTTCTTATAAATTATGGATCTATCATTGTTTAATGAAGAATCTAAGGATGAATCATGTGTAAGTGGAATGAATACATAATTACATATGATTGATAAGAAATAGATATGAGATCTTGTTAAGAGACCCTGGAATCATATTGTGATTGTAACAATGTGTATCTTTAATAGAAATTTTGAAAATAATTGAATGTAATTAGAAACAACAAATAATGGATTTGAAAAGGCCATTAAAAAATTGAAGGGAATGATGTTTATCAAACATATTCTTCCATAGCTAGACCTGAGTTGATCGTTCTCTTCTTATAAATGGAAATCCTAAAATGGTTGAATTTTCTTTATATGGATGTCCTATTGTAATTCTTAAAAAAATTAGGAAGATGACGTATTCATTGGAAAACTTGTACAATTTCTGATTAGATATTATGAGTATAATTTTTGTAGATTAATGAAGTATCAAAATGGTATAATGTAGGAACAATGATTATGATATTCTTTAAAAAATTATTACCTGAATAATCATGAAAATTAATGTGGTGGATTCAATCATAATATCATAGTAACTAATTATCATAAAGACCAATTTAAGGTGATTTTGTATTTGAATGATATTAGTTATGGTTGAATTTGGTAGGGAACAAATGAAGAATATTCTAATCACATGAAATATGAATTTTAATTTTATATGATTGGTGATCTCACATATTTCTTAGTGTTCGAGGTGGTTCAAAACTAATATTGTTACTTAATTTCTCATAAAAATATGAAATATAAATGACTAAGGAATTGAACATGCATGAATCAAAACCAAATTCAACTCTAATTGAAGTTAGTCTGAATACTAAAATGCACGAGGAATAAAAATATGTCGATGAAACCTTATAATGGAGGATCATTGGATGATTATATTAATTAACATAAACAATCACATATATCTTATTTGCGACATTTATAGATTCTTACTTTAATATTAAACCAAAAGTAGAGAATTTTAAATCCATTAAAAGGATCCTTATGTATACTCAATGTACCCTCAATTTTAGAGTATACATTGTAGTAGGATGTTATAATAAACTATCAACATTTTCTGTTGCTGACTCAGTCATAGATGTGGTGCATAGAATGGAAACAAGTAGAGGATACTTCATCATTGGAAAGAACTGTTTGATATGTTTGGAAAAGAAACAATAAATAAATTTTCTTAGTATAGATGTAAAAAATTATATATATATTATATAAATTCATTCCCTTAGTTAGTGTTTAGAAAGGAAGAAATCACAATTATTGGTGATGAAGTGAAACCGTGAATGGTGTTTAACAATGACAACAATAGCCTGATCAATCTTAAAAATTATTTTGTAAATCACTCTATTACTAGACATATTGAGATCTTATATAACTTCATCAATGAAGTAGGTATACTAGGTTTGATTCAAATGGATCATTTTTCATTGATGAACATGTGGATGGAATCAAGACTAAGCCATCCTCAATACTATCGTTTGAAACATGTTTTTTAAACCTTTTTTGTCAACCCCCCATTACATTAGCATGTTATAGTAAATCACATCTCAACATTTTTTTTAATATATATATTAATCATTATTCAATGCGATGAAGATATATGGGGGAGATATGATCCTGAGGGAGGTTATTTTGATTACAAATTGTTCAAATATGGGTTCGTAAGGTTTAATTCCAAATGGGGAGGGAATTTGGGTTAAATGTTATCAGTTTGTTTTAAGTAAGTTGGTTGTAGTTTTTATCAATGGTTTGTGAAGGTAGAAAATATTTTTATACAATTCTTGTCTTCTATACTATCTCTGGTCATGTATAAATAGAGTCATTCCCATTGATCATGGTTTTTTTTGAGTATGGTGATTTATTGAATTTATCAACACATTCACAAAAAATCCCAAAGGGGTTATGTTATTGCAACCAAGATAAATCATAATTATAAATGGTGTGTATTTTCTTTTTGTTTTCTATCCAAACTAGGGTTGATCAGGGTGATTGGATGATAATCGATCATATATATCAGATGGATTCAGTTCTAATTAAAGAGTCATTTCATAGTGTCTTCAAACATTTTAAAGCAGATGATCATGAGGAAGGAGTAAACATCATGAAAGTTGGATTTTTTATGTCTGATTCTTTGTAAATATTATAACGGATTAAGTTATATCAATATTGCGTTTTGATAATGTTTTTTTCATAATGGTTTCTATTATCAAAGGTTGGGTTTTTCTTGAGGTATGGATATTCATGACCATGAAATGAAATGATAGATTCCCCATGATTATAAGATGATTCATTAATGATAGATGATGTGAAGGTAAACCATCACAATAATGAAAAGTTTTGTGAATGTGTAAATTTTAATTTAATATTTGAGAATAAAGGATCTTCATGAACATTAAATAAGAGGGGATTGAAATGGATTCTAGGAGAACGAGATCCTCATGGTGAGAAATGTTTATAAATAGGTGGCCACACCACATTTTAATAAATGAAGAGTTTTATAGAAAAATCCAAATCACATTGAATTTGAAAAATCTAGGAGCTTGTAAAATCAATAATGAATTGTGACCTTGGGCATCTTTAATAGGATTTATAACCCTGGATCTATTCCAAATATTTTTTGAAAAGGTATTTTCTTGAAAAGATATTGATCAGTGAAGGCTATGAGTTTCACAATGTTATTGAGCTTCATGAAATATAGTGCAGTAAATCTTATTTCAAAGAAAATTTCATTCAAGTGCATCAACTCACAATGACGGGGCAAGTAGAGTATCTTTCCAATAATGGTATTAGATTATATTTCATAATCTACTAATGTGACTTTCATGTCATTAGAATGAGTAAGACATCCCCCAAGGTAATGTGATAGGGGAGTATAAGGAAGTGTTCTAAGTGAGAAGCCTGATATTTATAAAATTATTGTAAATTAAGTGTTCTTGTAATAGAGTGACTATGTCTAATATATTGTATTTAACACTATATATTGTTGTTTAGTGTATCTTGGTATGACTGAAACATTGTTTATATGTGTTTTTTGGAGTAACACTTAGTGGAGAACCAAGTATAACCACTATTTTGTACCTCTATTTGTAAATATTTAGAAACCATACTAGCCCACAAGTGAATTTATACAAGTCCCTACTGATTTTAGAATAAGATTTGTCTATTTAAAAGGAATATTTGACATCCTGATTCACCCCTCCCATCTCGGCATGTCATAGTGCCCTAAGAAACCACACGTGAAACTAATAGTAAATCCTAAGTAATAAATAACTTACCAAAAAAATATATATTTGCTGAAAATAAAATATATGAGACCCAAAATAAGTCTAAACTATTGCTGGAAGAAATATAATAAATGGAAGAAGAGATATGAGTATATGAATATGGAAGATGGGAAGAGATGAGAGGCTTACATCACAGTTTTTTGTTGAATCTAGACTAAAACCGAAAAAGATATAGATCCCAAGGGAAGAGAGGTATATATATTATGTGAAGCTACATGTTGGAGGGTCGAATAAGGTGGGATATGAGGATTATGGTATGAAAACATTGGAGGGTATTTTTGGAATTTTTAATTTTATGATTGTTTTAGTATGCTTCATGGTTTTCAGAACAATGTATAAACCATGTGGGACCTCTTCCTATGGGAAAAGGCCATACAGTTTACATAGATGGGGTATACCCAAGTATTCCTAACCATGTGTCCTGAATTGGTCCTCTAACCAAGTCACACCATATACATAGAGATGGTCGCATGCCCATGTTCTAGCTCATGAGGCATGTACAATGACATTATCCATCACTGCTGGAAATTCGGGCTATAGCCACGGTTCTAAACCATGGCTATAGGCCCTCAAACTGTGGATATAGGTAATAGCCACAGTTTGAGGAACCGTGGCTATAGGTAATAACCATGGTTTGAGGAATCGTGGCTAAGTTTGGTGTGGCTATAGGCCCAGACCTATAGCCAATGTTCCAAACTGTGGATATATACCTAAAGCCACGGTTTTAACCGTGGCTATAGGTTTATAGCCACAGTTCAAACCGTGCCTGTATACTTAATTCCATGGTTTCAACCATGGCTTTATTAGACGTCAGACAGGCTTTATAGCCACGGTTGGAAACCGTGGAGTTAGATCTATAGCCACGGTTAAAAACCGTGGCTATAGGGTGTGCACATACATAAAAAAATCCCCCCCCCCCACCCCCACCCCCTGGACACCCCCGGGACACCCCACTGGACACCCCCCTAGAAACCCCCCTGGACACCCCACTGACACCCCCTAACACCCCCCTGGACACCCCCTGGACACCCCCCCCCCTGGACACCCCCTGGATACCCCGTAGACACCCCCCTGAACACCTCATGCACCCCTCCCCTAAGCCTTGCAGACCCCCCCCCCCCCCCACCCTCCTCCCCACTGCCTTGCAGACACCCCCCTGCTAGTCCCCCCTTCCCTCTACCACCCCCTGCTAGCCCTCCCTACTTGTCCCCCTGCCCCCTGCCAGTCCCCCCTGCCCCCTGCCACACACCCTGCTAGTCCCCCTCTGCCACCCCCTTCCAGTCCCCCCTGCCCCCTGCCACCCACCTCCTTCTCCCCCCTGCTTGTCCACCTGCCAGCCCCCCCCCCCCCCTGCCCCCTGCTAGTCCCCCCTTCCCCTTGCTAGTCCCCCCTGTCACCCCCTGCCAGCCCCCCCCCCCTACCCCCTGCCCCCTGCTAGTCCCCCCTGCGACTCCCCTGCTTGTCCCCCCTTGCCCCCTGCCCCCTGCCACCCCCCCTGCCAGCCCCCCCCCCCTGCTTGTCCCCCTGCCAGCCCACCCCCCTTCCCCCTGCCAGTCCCCCCCCCCCCCCCCGCTGCCCCCTGTTAGTCCCCCTTTCCACCCCTTCCAGTCCCCCCTGCCCCCTGCAACCCCCCAGCCCACCTGCACCACCCCCCCCCCCCTCGCAGCCCATCTTCACTAGCCCCCTACCCCAGCCCCCAGCTGCACTAGTCCACCCCCAGCCCACCTGCACCAGTCTCCCCCACCCTCCCCATCCCCATGCACCACCCCCCCCCCCCAGCCACCTGCTACCCCCAGCCCCCCCCCCCCCCCCCGCATCCCACCTGCACCAGCCCCCAACCCCTAGCTGCACCAGCCCACCCCCCATCCCCCTGCCACCCCCCCAGCCCACCAGCACCAGTCCCCCCCCCCCCCCCCCCCGCGGCCCACCTGCACCAGCCCCCAACCCCAGCCCCCAGCTGCACCAGCCCCCCCCCCCCCCCAGCCCCCTGCTACCCCAGCCCCCCTGCACTGGCCCAAGGATCCTACATTTTTTCACCAAGGGGATACATGGTTTAGACTTGGCTATGCGCAACTCATGATAAAAAATTGTGTACAATTCAAAATGAACTTAAAATTATCCTCACGAAGGGAGGTCATACTATTTTCCTCAAACCATGCACCTTAACCATGAAGAGTATGGAAACCTCAAAAATTTCCATGTTCTGACCTGGAACTCCATGGAGATAAACACCAAAACTCTACTTAACCAAATAATAATAAATGAACTATGCAGTGACATAGGGGCTATCATAAACTCCCCATCATGCTACTTTTCCCCCTAGAATTTCCTTGGTCAAAACTAGAGACAAAGGAAAAGAGATGGAAAGGAAAACAGAACTAGCACACTGTGACAAGAATTTTTCTAGTACATTGTATCTTTTACTGCCTCTCTCAATGTCTCCAAAAATTGTGCAAGTCTTACCAATTCCGATCTACGTATTCACATTACACATTAGGGGGTGAAACAAGATAAAACAGAACTAGCACAGTAAACTACAAATAAGTGAAATCTTGGTTTGAAGTGATGTAAAAGTAAAAAATCTCACATTGTTGTGCCCTATGACACCCACTAAACCCCCTGGACACCCCCCTAGACCCCCCTGGACACCTTCCACTGGACACCCCCACCCTTGGACACCTTCCAATGGACACCCCCTGCCCCTGCTAGTTCCCCCTGCCTTTCCCCCCTACCCCATGCTAGTCCCCCCCTGCCACCCCCTGCCTACCCCCCCCCCCCTGCCCCCTGCCCTCTGCTAGTTGCCCCACCCCTGCCACCCCCTGCTTTCCCCCCTGCCAGCTACCCCCCTGCCAGCCCCCCCTGCCCCTGCCCCTGCTAGTACCCCCTGCCACCCCCTGCTTTCCCCCCCTGCCAGCCGGCCCCCCCCTGCCCCCTGAATTTGAAGTTGAATTTTATAGAACTATAAGAACAAGATGCAAGAAAGTAAAAGAAATAGAACATACGCTATTATTTAACATTCTTTAGTCCCATGGGGACCTATGTGCATAAAAATAACAAAACCTAACTCACACATTTTATTATGGTCAAAGAAAACAAAAACCCTACAACTTTAAACTAGAAAGAATCACAATATGAGGGATAATAACATAAGTATACAAGACTCACAGACTTCAAAATAAATGAAATAAAAATGAAAATCAGAGTACTAGAGTGGGTAGTACTCCAACATTCCCATTCTCTTCATGCTGAAAACTTGATGCACGATGCACCGGGATCCAAAAGTTCATATTCTCATTTCTGCACTTGTGGAACTATCACCAAGAAGGGTCTTCACTTCTTCCTTGAAGGAAGGATGTCATCTCCACTATAAAACAAGAAATGATATGAGTTCAAGGAGAGATAGGTATGGAAAGAGCTATGATGAAGCAAAGCAGCAATGGCGATCAAGGTTTTCACCAGAGGAAACCTATAGAAATATCTTCGAGGATGAGAAATAAAAATGATCAAGATTTTGAAGATACTTGGGTCATAGGGGTTATCACTACATTTACACTACAGTACCTCAAAATGGAACAACCAATCTGGTGAGGCCACAAATCCACATGAAACAAAACACCCCCATGCACCCCCCATGCCCCCCTTAGTCCCCCATGTCCCCCCTGCACCCCACTGGATAGCCCCCATGCCCCAACTGGACAACCCCACTGGACAACCCCACTGGACACCCCCTGCACCCCCTGGACATCCCTTCCCACCCTGCCGGAAACCCCTCCCCCCTTCTTGGACCGCACCTCCCCCTGCTGGACATCCCTCCCCCTGCTGGACACCCTGGCCCCCTGCCCCCTACACCCCACTGGACAGCCCCCATGCCCCAACTGGACAGCCCCACTGGACACCCCCTGCACCCCCTGGACACCCCTCCCCCCCTGCTGGACACCCCCCCTAACGGACACCCCTCCCCCTTCCCCTTTATACACAGCCTGTAATGTGTTTCTATTGATATAAATGATCATCTTATTGAGGTATGTTTTGTATTAGAAAACATACCAATGTACAATGAGCATTGCAGGATGATAGGCCATGCCACAGATAAGTGCAGAATGGTTCAGAAATTATGCAATCCATCCTCTATTAATACATTGTTGAAAGATGCTCTTAAAGGGAAAAATATTAATACCAAACACTATGTTAGAAAAAAATACAAAGAAGGTTAAAAATAGGTCACCTGGTATAACAATTCTGCTACTAGTAAATCCTAGGAATACTTAGTAGAGGAATAAGAATCCAAAGGATGTGTTCATGCTGAAACTGGTAAAGCACAATTCTACTGGATATATTCTATAAGCAGATTGGCAACTCGTACTCCCAACTTGAGCACCTTATCGAAGAGGGTTCTCTACCACAACTAGAATTAAGATGAAACATCCTATCAACATGGGCTACCAACAACCAACATACATGAATCAAGAAATAGAAAATAGAGAGTTCCCAACATTTTTTACACAACCAGAACATGTCTAGGAGCATCATTACATACCTCACCCTATAGGATACACATGAAGTATACTAATAGGGATGCCACATTTTACTCTACCTACTGTTACACCTATTCATGCTCGTTCTCAGCTAGACATTCCTCAAGGAAAACCCCTCCCCCTCTGCTGGAGAGCCCCTCCCCCTGCCTGGACACCCCTCCAACCTGCTAGACATCCCTCCCCCCCTGCTGGACAGCCCCTCCCCCTGCCTGGACACCCCTCCCCCCCTGCTGAACAACCCCTCCCCCTGCCTGGACACACTTCCCCCCTGCCTGGACACCCCTCCCCCCTGCTGGACACCCCTCCCCCCTGCTGGACAGCCCTCCCCCCTGCTGGACAGCCCTCCCCGTGCTGGGCAGCCCCCCCCCCCTGCGGGACATCCCTCCCCCCTGCCTGACAGCCCCTCCCCCCTGCCGGACACCCCTCCCCCCTGCAGGACACACCTCCCCCTGCCGGACACCCCGCCCCCCTGAATGGAAATATTTCAATAACAAGTAGAAATTAATTAAATGAATACAAATTAAACAGAGATATAAATGAGAGAAATAAGTAATAATACCTGAGTTAAAAATGTTGGATTCAGTAATTAAAAAAAAGAAAAGGCCATAGTAAGATAAAGAGGCTCTGCTACTCCCCCTGCCCCCTGCCAGTCCCCCCTGCCAGTGCCCCACTACACCCTGCCAGACACCCTGCCAGTCCCCTGCTAGTCCCCCTACTCCCTAAAAACCACCGTGACCACGACGTGACCGCGGCGTGACCGCAGCGTTACCACAACGTGTTGGCCCGGTCCAGCGACATCCGCGGGGCAACATCTTCCACTTAGTTTCAAATAGGATGATATGGATGGCATGAGAGGATGTTTTCTCAGAAGATTTAAAGAAATGAATGCTAATCTTTGATGACTAGAGTATTGGATGAACCATGATATACCTAGTTCGGTGAGGTTTGGAGATATAGAAATTTGTAGGAATACCTAGAAGAATAAAATATGCCAGACAATTCCAAACCAATGTTTTCAGTTGAATTGAGCCTTTGTACCACCTGCTATGCACGTTTTGTGGAAAGATGGACGAGAGGCAGCGCTGAGAGGAGATAAAGTTTAGGAATGAGGAAATACGAAAAATTATAGAGCTAACCATTCAATGTTTCTCTAAGGAGGAGTAATCACCGCAGGGTGTCATCCTGGAGCAGGACCAAATCATGGCGTGACCGTGACGTGACCGCGGTGTGACCGCAGCGTGACCGCGGTGTGACCACAACGTGTTGGCCCGGTCCAGCGACATCCGCGGGGTAACATCGTCCACTATGTTTCAAATAGGATGATATGGGTATGTGTAGACTACCATTCCCCTCCCCCCTGTCTGGACACACCCCCCCTGTCTGGACACCCCCCTGTTTGGACACACCTCCCCCATGTCTGGACACCCCCCCATGTCTGGACACCACCCTTTCTGGACACCCACACCCTGTATGGACACACCCCCCCATGTCTGGACACCCTCCCTATCTGGACACCCCCCTCCCTGTCTGGACACCCCCCCCCCCCCCCCCGCACCCACACCGTCAACTTTGCAGTGATCATCCTCCTCCAATGAGTGCTACATGAGATGAGGGAATTATTGAAGGAATTTCATCTAAAACAGCCAAAAGCAGACATTGAATTTCCATCACAATAGGCTGATCCAGTTCAGACGACATGTGCAGAGGATGAGGATGATCTGGTTCGGAAAACATGTGAAGAGGATGAGGAAAAAGAAGAATTACCGAACAAATATTATGTGATACATGTACAATAAAATATTCCAAAAAATTCCAAACCAATGTTTTCAGTTGAATTGAGCCTTTGTACCACCTGCTATGCACGTTTTGTGGAAACATGTATGAGAGGCAGCACTGAGAGAAGATATAGTTTAAGAATGAGGAAATACGAAAAATTATAGAGCTAACCATTCAATATTTTTCTAAGGAGGAGTAACCGTCGTAGGGTTTCATCCTGGAGTAGGGCCAAATCACGGCGTGACCGCGGCGTGACCGCGGCGTGACCACGGGGTGACCACGGCGTGACCGCGGCGTGACCACGGCATGACCGCGGCGTGACCACAGCGTGACCGCGGCGTGACCACAACGTGTTGGCCCGGTCCAGTGACATCCTCGGGTCAACATCTTCCACTTAGTTTCAAATAGGATGATATGGGTATGTGTAGACTACCAGTCCCCTCCCCCATGTCTGGAGACCCACCTGTCTGGACACCCCCCCCCCTGTCTGGACACCCCCACCCTGTTTGGACACACCTCCCCCCTGTCTGGACACCCCCACTTGTCTGGACACCACCCTGTCTGGACACCCCCCCCCCCCTGTCTGGGCACACCTCCCCCCTGTCTAGAAACCCTCCCTGTCTGGACACCCCCACTCCCTGTCTGGACACCCCCCTGTCTGGACACCCTCCCTGTCTGGACACCCCCCCCCCCCCCCCCCGCACCCACCCCCAACCTGGACAACCCCCCTTTCACTGCACCTACACCCTCCCCCTGCCCCGCACCCCCCCGGACAACCCTTTCCACCTGCACCCCCCTGCCCCGCAGCACCCCCTACCTGGACAGCCCCCCCTGGACACCTCCCCCCTGCCTGGACACCTCCCCCTGGACACACATGATCTATGAAAAATAGAAACAAGAATTAAACAAAGGCATTACACATCAATTCAGGATTACAATATTCTCATAGTAACAAAAATGAAATTCTGTATATAAACGATTCAATTACATAGAATAAAATCATGAGAATAAAATACAATATTCAAGATATACATTCCCAGGGGATATAGATTCCTATATAAAGAACCAAACTAGTAAGTCTGAATAGATGCTAGTAACATCCATGATTAAAAATATCACAAGATAACACATAACATTCTAAGTGAAGGAAAACCAAATTTGATGTATCAAATGAACAAAGTGTACCACTCTTCGCTTGTATGCATGGAACTGTTCCACTAAATCAACAAATAACTTCCTGCTTGTGACCCTACAGGAAAACACAAACATTACCAGTAGCTAAGGTAGAGATTGCCATTGAAAACTCAAAAAGAGTTTACACGTGAATAATTCATGGATTTCAAATTCCAAAACATTTTATCAGAAATGAAATCACACCTGCCCCCCACTGGACACCCCTGGACACCACCCACTAGACACCTCTAGACACCACCACCTGGACCCCCACTGGACACCCTTAGACACCACACCTGGACACCACCTGGACCCCCTAAACCTCGGGACACCCCCTGGACACCACCCCTGGACCCCCTCCCCCTGCTGGACAACCCCCCCTGTTGGCCAAATGAAATTTCCTCATTATTGTCATAGCAGAATAGAGTTGTAGCATAGGGTGTAAGGTTACCTTCAGTGAAAACCTACTCATTAAGTGTCCATAATGGACCATCTAGTGATGGCAGTATCAGAACTAGATAAAAGAGAGAGCTTATCCTTATCAGGCATATGGTGAGCTGGGAATTAGTTTTTGGGAAATGTGTATGTAAAAAAAACAGTAGGGATGGTTCAAGAACTTTTCTAAATCTTGTGTGCTTTGAGGACATGAAACCCGCCTTGCAAGCTTATCACTTGCACCTTCCTTAACGAGGGTCAGATCTCTTTTTGTTAAATGGTTTATGCTTTCTACTGTTACATCAGTCGAAGAACTCATTGGAAACACATGAATGAGATTTCAAGAGTTATATTAGATCCCTCGGTTATAATGGGAGATTCCAATGCTGGTGGAAGGGGGATTGTTGCAGGTCTTGGGGGGATGGTGCGGGCTGATTCGAAGGTGGCAGGGGGGCTGTTGCGGGATGGAATACTAGTGGCAGCGGGCTGAAATGAAGGTGGAAGGGCGCTGGTGTGGGATGGATGTGGCTGGAGCAGGGCCAAATCACAACGTGACCGCGGCGTGGCCGCGGCGTTACCGCAGCGTGTTGGCCCGATCCAGCGACATCTGCGGGGCAGCACCTTTCGGCCAGAAGCGAATGGATCAGAAGGAGGCTGGAATGCTGGTGGAAGGGGGTTGGTTGCGGGTTTTGGGGGGATGGTGCGGACTGATTCGAAGGTGGAAGGGGGGGCTGTTGCGGGCTGGAATGCCGGTGGCAGCGGGCTGAAATGAAGGTGGAAGGGGGCTGGTGTGGGGTGGATGTGGCTGGAGCAGGGCGAAATCACGGCATTACCACGGAGTGACCACAACATGACCGCGGCGTGACCACGGAGTGACCACAGCGTGTTGACCCGATCCAGTGACATCCGAGGGGCAGGATCTTCTGGCTAGGAGTGAAAGAAGTGGGAGGAGCCTGGAATGCTGGTGGAAGGGGGCTGGTTGCAGGTGTTGGGGAGATGGTGCGGGTAGATTCGAAGGTGGCAGGGGGGCTGTTGCGGCCTGGAATTCCGACGGCAGTGGGCTGAAATGAAGGTGGAAGGGGGCTGGTGTGGGCTGGATGTGGCTAGAGCAGGGCCAAATCACGGCATGACTACGGAGTGAATGCGGTGTGACCACGTTGTGACCGCGGTGTGACCGCAACGTGACCGCAGCGTGACCGCAGCGTGTTGTCCTGATCCAGCGACATCTGTGGGGCAGCATCTTCCGGTCAGGAGTGAAGGGAGCGGGAGGTGGCTGGAATGCGGGTGGAAGGGGGCTGGTTGCAGGTGTTGGGGGGATGGTGTGGGCTGATTCGAAGGTGGTTGGGGGGGTGTTCTGGGCTGGAATGCCAGTGGCAGTGGGTTGAGATGAAGGTGGAAGGGGACTGGTGTGGGATGGATGTGGCTGGAGCAGGGCCAAATCATGGCGTGATCGCGGCATGACCGCGGCGTGACCACGGTGTGACCGCAGCGTGACCGCGGCGTGACCGCGGCGTGACCGCGGCGTGACCGCGGCGTGACCGCGAAGTGACCGCGGTGTGACCGCAGCGTGTTGGCCCGATCCAGCGACATCCGCGGGGAAACATCTTCAGACCAGGAGCAAAGGCAGTAGGAGGAGGCTGGAATTAATCCTTTGGTCTGGAAATTGACTTCTACTAAATATTAATTTTGTAATTGCCCTCTAGAAATGACATGTATATCCAATGTTCAAGGATATCCTTGTTGTAATTCTTCCTACGATCTATGGAAACTCCATTCATGGTCAGATATGGGGTTTCCAATGAAAGAAGACATGGTAATTGCGATAATTAGTTGAGAGAAGATGACCAAACCCAGGAATAGATAAACGGGTTCTAACGAACCAACATTTTTTCGAGCACAAACATAAGGGGAGGGGGTTTATGTACTCATGATTAAAAGTATAAGAAACATACTAAAAATTCTAATAGAGTTCATTAAAATATAAAATAAAATAATCAGAAGCACCGTGAAAATTTGGATAAAAGTTCACCAAAACCATTCTCTCACAAAAAAACATTGTTCCAAGCCCCCCCCCCCCACCACCACTTCTATTATCCCCCCCCCCCCCCGCCTGGACACCCCCCTTCCTAGACATCCCTCCCCCTGCTATAGACCCCCTTGCCTGGACACCCCTGCCCCCTGCTGGACACCCCTCCCCCTAATGGACACCCTCCCCCCTACTGGACACCCCTTCCCCCTGCTGGACACCCCCCCCTGCCTGGACACCCCTCCCCCTACTAGACACACCTCCCCCATGCCTGGACACCCCCTGCATAGACACCCCCCCTACCTGGACACCTCTCCCACCTACTGGACACCCCTCCCCTGCCTAGACACCCCGGCCCCTTGCTGGACACCCCTCCCCCCTACTGGACACCCCTCCCCCCTACTAGACACCCCTCCCCCCTGCTGGACACCCCCCTATCTGGACACCCCCTATCAAGACACCCCCCTGCTGGACACCCCTGGACAGACCCCCCAGACCCTCTGGACAGACCCCCCAGGACCTGGACACCCCACCCCTTGCACCCCCGAGACCCCCTTCCAGTCCCCTCCCCCCTGCCAGCCCCCCTACCAGTCCCCTCCCCCTGCTAGTTCCCCCCCTCCCCCTACCAGTTCCCTCTCCCCCAATGCCAGTCCTGCCCCCCCCCCCACCAAAACATGGACATTAAAGTACTTTCATGAGGATAATTTCACTTACATCTTGATTCTCACACCGATCATTAATGAAGTTATCTTAGAGTTAGTTATTAGTGAATCAATAATAAACTCTAAAATTTAAGAAGTTTAGATCTAGTCAGTCCATAAGTTTTCCCCTAATATTGTTATTGATTTTATTTGTGGAGATGTAATGGATTGTGAACAATCCAAAAAGGGGCATATTTTTAGTAATGATCACCTTTATCCATTTCCGGGTTGTGTTTTTTTAATAGTATGTTATAGTGGTCTCAAAATAAGAAACAATGCCATTAGAAAGGAATGAATGGGTTTTGGAAATGTTTTCCCAGCTTTGTATACCATAGAGAAGTTTCATTGTGATGACAATGGTCACTCCACAACCTTACCAAGGTAGATGAGCCTATCTATAGTGGAAGGCCAAGGGGAAACCACTTTTTTGATAGGATACCAATATTTTTATCTAGGTAGACAGTTATTCCATGAATTGGGAATACATGATTCCAAAAAAGAAAAATTCCCTACTCCGTAATGTTAACTAAATTTTCCTAAGGGATACTAAATTTTTTAAGCAGTTTATACACTATGGAATGTTTTGAAGGATTGCATCAAGCTGTGAGGATAATTACCGTGTCATGAAGATATTATTGCTAGAATTCAGTGTCACTCACCACAGGAAGCAATATCATGAGATGAGGGTGTTACACCATGAAGACTTGATATAAATAATGATGATTTTGAGGGATCATGAACCCACACTATGAAGTCACATGTGATGCCATGAATCAAGGTTGATGAATATTTAGTTGTAGTATCATTTAGAAGGTGCATGCACTCTGAAGTTAGTGATGCACCGTGATGGGTATTAAAGGGATTATAGGTCATGTTTTTGTCTATCTAACATGCTGTGAAGTAGGATATAGAAAAATTATAGTGTTTCTATCCATGTACACATCACACCATGGAGGAAGAAATAATTATCAGAGAAAGACTTCGAGTCACTAAAGATTAAAGGATCCTCCCAGATTTTGTAGGGAGATAAAAATAAGATATTAACTAGATTTCTTGAATCTGTTTGATGTCTCAGGATTAAAAATAATATGTTTTTAGTGCTTTTTATGTGTTATTAAATCTTAATTTGGACTGAATTTAAGCTTATAAATCATTTCTATTGTGGGTTGTATTGTGGTGGTAGTCAACAATCAATACCTTGGATCCTTTTTGGTTTAATTTGGGTTCACAAAATACATAACTGAAAACAGATAATGATGAAAAAAATAAAACATCATTCCAATAAATAGGAAACATGTTTTGACCAATGATCCTAGTTGAGCCTCAACCAACAAAATTTTATATGGGCTGGATTTTGGGTTTTTAACCAGCAAAAGTTTATATGGGCTGGTTTATGGGTTTTTAAAATATAAATAAATAAACAGGATGGCCCTAGTGTACACATTTAGTCCCATGTTGGTGGGTTGTCTATCTATTTCCAGTCATAGAAAATGTTCCATTTAATGAAACCAGCTTCTTTTGTAGGCAAATCAAACAATGTTAATTTAGAAATGATGCTCTTCAATGCAACCCACTTCTTTTGTTGGAAAATAAAACAATGTTAATTTAGAAATGTTTCTCGACAGTTCGTAAAAATTAAAGCATACAACAGAGTGAAGCATATGCATAATATACATAGAATGCAAAGGATAAATGAAAAATAAGTTAAAACTGGTTAGGAAAAAAGGAATAAAAAGGTAGCATAATTGACAAAATGATTCATCTTTTTACTTGCAGGATCCATGGAAAACACTTTTGAATAGATCCATGACAGCATTTCCAAGTACAAATCCAGCTCCATGTGCTGCTGAGCTGATGGAACCTCCCATTGCTAAATATTTAATAGTATTCCAATCTAGAAAAAAAAATCCCTAATCTAATATGAAATAAATTTTATTAGGCATGAAATTATTAATAAATTCGACTTTTAATACATTAGTGTCATAAGAAATACATTTAAAAACAATGGCTCATCCCTAATTAATTGCAAACATAATTCAACACAAATCCACTTCATCAAACCTAGAACTAACAACATGAGGTCCAAAATGTCAAAATTTTCCCAATTTGTAAAAAGATGATGACTAATACATAACTAGAGTTTGGGGAAATGATAAAGACTACATTATTCAGAAATATTTTATAGTAGTTGTATATAGAACAACAAGAGATTGGGAATGAAGCCTCGAGTGGAATCTAAAGATCAATGTAAAGATCAGATTGATTCATAAACTCATTTCAATAGTGTGCACAATGATTGCCAACAAAACATGGGAAAAGAAAATGTGTCAAGTAGATTTCTGAAAAAGTAATTAATTTCAATGGTCAAAACACTTCACCAAGTACACAATGGCCTACATCAGTGGTTAATTTTAAACATCAAGATCACATATTTTAAAAAAGATGCATTGTATAAGGGGAGTGGAATCAGAGAGAACAGAAGCCTTGGGGATTGCTTCTGTGTTTGAATCGTGGCTTCCGGCCGCTGAAACTTTTCAGCATGTCGTCAAGGAAGTATTGTGAGGATGATGGAAACAATTACAATCGAGAGCATACCGCCCAAGTGTCCGAGAGGAGGGCGCGGTGAGGAGGAGGGCGTAGCGAGGAGGGCGCGGCGAGGAGGGCGCGGCGAGGAGGGCGCAGCGAGGAGGGCGCAGCGAGGAGGAGGCGTCGGGGAGGAGGACCGACAAGGAGGTCATGACTAGGAGGCGACGGGGAGGAGGAGGGCGTGGCAGGGAGGCATCGGGGAGTATAAGGGTTGCGAGGGCAGGAGGAGCCTGATGGAGATTGGGAAAAAAACGGGGTGAGTGATATAGCCATGGATAAGATTTTTATTCGTGGTAATATATAAGCTATAGCCATGGATCTATAAATCTGTGTCTATAGGTCTGTGGCTATAGCCCAGATTTGTAGTAGTGCATGATGCAATTTTTCACTAGGATGGAATATAGTTTCTACTAACAATCAAAAACAATGAACATACTTCAATCAGGATAGAAAACAACCATTTTCACAAAAACACTAGGGAAATATATATAATATTACTATTACCTAAATTAAAAGAACAACTACTACAATTAATACAATATATGTTGGAATTTTCTACACTATGAATACATTATTCAACTGTAATGTCAAACCACAGTCTGATTATAGAGTAAGTAGGGATACCACACCTTTACCCAATACTATTTTCCCCATGTATCATGCTCATCATTTCCATATTTACAAATAAGTCACACCAAATTTGTATATTTTCCTGGAATCACATTCATATGGGAATCCAGAAACCTCCCTAGTTACTCGAACACAGACAAATCATGTTCTAGCTCCATATCTTCCCAATTTTGAAAGTGATATATGTCTAAGTTATAGTTAATTAATTGTGAATAATTAAATTTATCATAGGCCAGTTCCAATTGGGAAGGTAATTATAATCATTATTCCACCTTCTCAACCATTTTGATAATCACTATTTTTTTAAAATTTCATAACATAATCTTTACATTATTACCAAGATGATTGCGACAATAGAAGGGTTCCAATTTTAGAAACACCCAGTCACCCATTGATAATTCTACGGAACGACACTACTGATTGAGAGAATATATATTTTTACTGTACACTTTCAATAACGACTTCATTACAACCCAAACATTCATTTATTTATCTTTCATAAAGCCTCATCCAAGTAAATAATTCCCACACGCATATGTCCTACATGTGGGAAATTGAAATAGAAGACCATAAACTAATTACAAAGGATCCATAAAAATTATGGATCGGTAGATTTGGATATAAGAAAACTCCACCAATTAAATACGGTTATCCAATGGGCCTACAAAATTTAACAATAATTCACATTAATGTATTCGACAATATTATTTTCCCACTCAATTTTATTACAGTTTGTTCCCTAGAAACATAACCTATGTACATTATGATAGTATATATTAATTATTTTTGAATACAAATTAACTATTTACCACATCATGATTGTTATTCTATGTAAACATTAATGTGATAATTTCATAAAAGTTGTTGTTTCACTATAAGGTCATTGTAGATACCCTGTATGATGAGAACCCAGATGTTCTATGACACAATTTGTAGATATTTGTCATATGGACGAATGATATAAATTTAGGGACACAAAAGATACATGAAATCATGGGTGGAGCCTCATTTGACTTTTAGGCTCCTTCTCATGGTGTACGCCATTGGTGATATCCCGTTGGATATTATTAGAATGAAATCTAATAGTAGGAAATCCACATTTATAAGTTTCATTTGATATTCCTTTTACAGACCATTGTATTAGTCCTTAGACATTAACATTATTATTAATGGATATTATAATTCATGTACTTTGATGTATTGTTGAAATCCATGATGAAATATGTTCCCTCCGAGGTAGTAAGTGTTGGGTGCATCATAGTAATATCTCATTAATGATCAATGTGAGAGAGGATATATCCCTTATGTTCAATAATGGATGTAGATATCTCATTCCCTTTGATGGAAATGATATATCCTAATTGAATCCATTGCCATGGTGTTCTATAGGAATGTTCTATTTCTAGAGAGACAAAGAAAGAGATATCACGCATATAGGTTGATGGAATAGGCATGCAACCTTACACGATTATATATATTCTGATAAATGAACTATATTACTGAATAAATATTCATATTAGTGGAAATTTCATTGCAACATTAACGTCATTCTCTATGGGTTTCTTGGAAGGTTTATAGATGTTATCCATGGACTTCAGGCATCTACAACAAATTCCACTGAGAAACTGGCCTAAAGAGTCACAGAATAAGTGTATCCTAGATCCCCATTAAATAATTTATTATTTATGAAGATGAATATATATAATTCCTTGTTGTTGTTTAATTATTATTAATTTATTCCTGGTTGTATTTATTTCGTCACTAGATATTTATGTTAATAAATAATTATTAAATATCGAGGACGATTAGTGGATTATGATTAATGGTTGAGTGGTAAATAATAATATTGAATATTATTTTATTAAATAATTAATTTTTATAACTTTCATGTTAATATCATGTGATGAAATAATGTTATTGCTGTTATTATTTGACATGGGGGTTTCACTATGATTAATGAAAGAATTAAATTCACATGGGTAGATTATTTTATAATTACCCTAGTGATGTAAATGTTATGATATATTATTATATTATTTTATAATGGATAGATAAATAATGAAAATTATATTGTGTAAAACATTAGTAGAAAAACACTCGAGCCAACTAAGTTCTTCCTTCAATACGAACGCTCTAAACAAAGTGAGTGACCCTCCTCCACCAGATAAAGGATTAGGATTTGAATGTTGTTCTCAATGTGATCCAAGGTAGAAGACATGAGCTCAATGATCTAGAGTTATTGCACTCAAAGACTCTTTAAGCGATGTACAGATATTCTTAGAGCAAGTGTCGATCACTGCTAGAGGATATCTACACTTTATCTCTACATCACAGTGATGGATCACTATAGATCATCAATTAGACACATCAATGAAGAATGAATCACCATGGAGTTAATCCTTAATTAATTATAAAAAATATATGTTTATCCACTATCATAATTCCTTTTTCTTTCATTTGTCTTATTTCATTGATACAAATCCAGGGATCAAAACATTTTTCACCGCATAAAAACTAGATTTTTGATTCAGTGTGGACAAAATCAAACCTGGGCACTTTCCCTCATGTTCTTCCACTGAACATTGAACCTATATGTAGTATCATAGGGGAAATATAATTTTTTAAATTTATATAAGAATCATTAGTGATTTTCATGTTTATAATTTATTTTTTCAAATAATGTTTAACCATACATTTCAATCTGAATGATGATATTAGCTTTTTACTATATTTTTTCTCAAAGATCTAGTAGAGAAGATTTATTTTATGTTTAAAATGATATTGAGGATATCATCTCTAGGTTACAAGTATCCTTTCATGTTAAACACAATATTAGATTTCATGTAATTAGAATTACACATCACGTAGTTTTGATTAATGCATCATGAGTAATATTTCAATTACCCAAATCATGTGCATTAAGCATCAGAGGTGTAGTTAATTATTACACTGTGTGTTTACATGGATAGAATAGTGCACTGTCAGCCAGACTATACACCATGTGGCCCACTAGACATAGTGTGTTGTCCCTTTCGGGCTGGAGGCAGGCCTTTTATCCCATATAGAGCATAGCTGACCTGTGACCATATAATGAGGAGTCAACAATGTATGTGGACCACTAGACACATTATGTACTCTAATAATTCTAAATTATTCCTCATTTTATAAGTCCCTTATCATGTATAAAAGAAATATGATTATGGTAGTAGATTCCATGAATATTGGATCTATATTCAGGTGACTTTTCAAAATTATGCAGAGTTAAAACTTTAATGTATTCATAATGGTTAAATCTGGATATTATGTATAAGTTGTATTGAAATTATTATTTCACATGTATTAAATCATGACAAATTACCTAAATGACATGTAATTATTGTAATCATTTGTGAAGTACACATACTATACATTTGTGATAAGGCATGCATGCTATAGGTCACAATGAAAAATGTGTATACAAATATAATACATGTTGTGTAGATTGGGATGGGTATTCACTAGGTTACCACCAAGGTATATTTATGTAGAATGATAAATTATAAATATATTTTAATTAGTTTAAAATTATAACGGATGATAATCACAATGAAATTCAAGAAAGGGTTATGATTAAATGACTTATTAATTAAAGATAATAATTAATAGATTCTAGTGAGATTTTACTTAAATAATAATGATTAATGAACTGAATGATAGTTTAATTAAAGGAATAATTTTTTCCATGCATGTGTAATATCATGAGAAAAACAAAAACATCATATTTAATTAGTTTCCATTAAAATTATTATAAAATAAATTTTTTGGCATGTGTGCCTGTTCACCCCATTAAAATTTAGGGTATGAGTTCCCATGTTTTCTTTTTTGTAAACCCCATTTTACACCACACCTGTCTATGAGTAAATTATATGTAATGGATTGATCTCCCAAGATAGTGGAGGTAGATTAAGTTAGAATATAAGGATAACCAAATCTAAGGAGATACAAATATAGGGAGGTGGAAAGTTGTAAACACGAACATTAAAAGGTTCAAGATGTTTCTTCCTTACTCTAGTGGGTAGTTTATCAACCGCTATATAAAATAACCATTAGAAAATGATCTAAATTATGCCCTTTATTTTATTTCTATTAGTTTCATAGATATTAATTATGGATTTTTTGTCATGACCACATAATTAATGAATTAACTAGTATGCAACATGGATCTAAAATAAACTGGATTCTTTAAAAAAATATATAAGGACTTGTTTAATCAGTTCTTTGTTACCTGTAAACATTAAAAACCACATGATAATGTTAATAAATGTAAATTTACACATAAACAATAAAATAAATGATTAAAATATATAGTCAGGATATCCTTCAAATAATTCAGTTAGAATCAATCCATAGTTCAAAGTTCATGACTAGCCAATGTTGGAGTGCTTTCAATTGTTGGGGAATTATAATTTCTGGATTTGGGTTTACATAACATTTTTGATATCAAGGGTTTTCTACAAATTTTGGACATGGTGTAAATGAGCTGAAAATGCTGGTGAAATATAAATTAATGATTTAGGGATCAGGGATTCCACTCAATAGACTATGATACTGTATGTCAATGCAATTTTCATTTTGAATGCCTACCAAAAACCATTCGAGTAGCTTGACCAGCCAACTTTTGGGTGTTATGAAAGGAATATGGATAAAATATTCTATAATATAAATGGAAGAGGATATTATAGATCCAATAGTGAGGGATATTGGGTTTGAACAGAATAGTTAGAGATTAATAAATATAATTTTATTTATTTGTCTAAATTTTATCAGATTAACTATTAAAATTATGCTCATCTTATTTTTGGAAACATCATCAGAATTTGACATCAAAGAAATCATTGTAGTATATACTAGGGAAGGAAAAACATCCCATATGCACTAATATAAATTAGAGTAAAAGGCGCATATATTTCATCCATCTCCATGAAATGATATTGTATGTGCTGGAAGAACCTTTACCAGTTGTGCCTGAAAATGAAGTGAGTGAGGATGATTTCTATCTATATGAAAAACTTCTAAATGATGCTATAAATATTAATTTCTTATTAATATCAACCTTGTCATGGAAGATCACGATGAAACATGAGGAAATGGATTCTAATATTAAGATTTATCACCTTTGAGATCTCTATAAAGAGATTGAGAAACAAAAAAGGTATGAGATCTACAAGGATTTGTTCATAAATAAACTGGGAGAGTCATCACCATATGGTACATAGGTAGTATATAATATAAAATATATTTAATTCTTGTAAATATCAGGGCTTAAATACACATATGAGTTGTGTATAGATCTCATACTATCATCATTTCCCATGACCATCTCATATTTTATTTTTAATTATTATATGAGAAATAATAAGAAGAGTCTATCAAAAAATTGGACAATGAATCACCATGTGATTAAGGACATGGGGTGTGAAAAAAATAGTGGTTTTTGTGAATAGATAAAATAAGGATATGTTATATATAGTATAAATCCCATGATCATAGTCTGACCAAGAAGAATAAGATCCAGATGAAGGGAAATTAAAAGGAGGCACTATGTAGTTCATTGGGAAAGTCTGGCCACATGAAGAGGAACTAAATCCAGATGAAATGGGTGGCCAATGGTGTGTTTTATTTCAAGTTAAATATTTCCATTTCTATACATTGGGTATTAAATAAAACTGTTGTTATTCATATCTATATTCAAATGCATGAACCATGTAGATTTCAGAAAATTTCTAGAGGAGAGGTGGATCTACGTGCTCACAATGGTGCGATGTTGGATGCACATTACATTGGTGACTACCCCCTTTCATTTTTAAGGGTATGATTTTGGTTTTTCATTACTATTATTATTATTATTATAAACCTATAATTACCAAAATCATAGTTTTTGTATAATTTTTAGACACAAAAAGGATTATTTTCATGTTCAGTTATAAATTTTTTTCTTTTCTAATGACATCATAAGTAATGGAATGGAAAATATTAATAATGGAATTTATGAATTAAATTTTGATAACCATGTGTTGGAAATTAATAATGAATCATGTTTAGTATATTTATTAAACACCCAGTTTTGGCATAACTGTTGTTGTCATGTAAACCAGATGCATTTGAAAAAGCTAAATCAATATGGTTACATAAACTCTTTAGATCTAAAACCACATAATATATGTTAGGTTTGTTTACAAGGGAAATATGCAAACATTCATTTTTTGGACATGGAGAAAGGGCCACCAATATTTTAGTATTGGTACACACATATGTGTGAGGACCATTTCCTATAGAATCTATAGGCAGATATTCATACATCATAGCTTTTACCGATGACTCGAGTATATATGACTATATATAATTGGTAAGGTATTTTTCTGATTCAATGGATAAATTTGACAAATTCGTAAATTAATTAGACATTTCACATGGTAAAAATAAAAAGAAGATTCGATTGGACTGAGATAGAAATACTATAATCAAGAGTTCATTAATATTCTATGGGAGTTTGAGATTCTATCTGAACTCAACCAACTATATACACCACAATAGAATGGATTTAGTGAAAGGAGGAATCGTACCTTGTTGAACATGGTAAGGTCGATGATGATTTATATGGATCATGCATTATCCATTTTGGGATATCCATAAAAAAATATGGCATATACCTTAAACCACATACAAACTAAACCGAGAAATAGAATTATCATCGAGCTATAAAGTGGAAAGAATTATGTTTTATTACATATATGTTTATGGGGATGAGAGGCCTTTGTTATGGAATTATAAGGAAAAAACCAGAACCCTGGGGCACAATGTGTATTTTATTTGGTATCCAAAAGAAACAAATGGATACTACCTATACAAACCACAGATAAGAAAGTAATTTTTGTAGGAAACATAATGTTTAATTAGAATGAAAATATCCAAAAAAATGATATTGGGAGAATGATTAACTTCGATGAAGTTGATGCTCATGATAAAAAATAATATTTACATGAACAAGATCCACAATTCATCATAGAAGAAGTAGTTCATAAAACATATGTACTGTGTTGGAGTTTAAGAGAGGAAACAGAACCAGAGAGATATGGTATTCTGGTCACCAGGGATGGTGACTCATTGTTTTTGTAAAGTGATGAACATATCTCCTAAAAGGAGATATTTATGAGATCAAAAGCTACATTATTGAATGAATATATGAATTCTGAGATGGATTCCATGTATCTGAACCTTGTTTGGCTTTTGGACAATGCTTTATTTTATATAAATCTTGTTGGATCTAAATTGGTATTCAAGAGAAAAATTGAAATGAAAGGTAATGATAGTACCTATAAGGAATGGATAGTTTCAAAAGGGTTTAAACAAAATCAATGAATGGAATTTGATGAACCCTTTATTCTAATTTATATGCTTAAATATTTCATAATCATACTTTCCATTACAGCTTACCATGACAATGATATTTGGTAGATGGATGTAAAAAATACAATCCACAATGGGAAACAACTAGAATTTTTATATATGAAAAAATCATAAGGGTTTTTGGAACTAGGTTATTCTAAAAGAGGATTCAAGTTGCATATATCCAATTATGGATTGAAGTAAGCATCTATGTAATGTAACATTCGATTCGATGAATCCATAATATAATTTGTTTTCATTAAAAATGATTGTGAGTCATGTGTTAGAGAATGTTTTAGTGGGAATTCATTTTTCATCATAGTAGTATATGGTGGTGATTTATTACTTTTTGGAAATTACATACCAGTCATATAGTCTTTTAAGGACTGGTTGAACAAGTGCTTCTCTATGAAAAACAATAGCGATGTGGTCAACATTCTAGGAATTAAGTTCATTCGTAATATATCCAAGAGGCTTCTTGGACTAACTCAATGTACCTATATTAACCAGATATTAAAAATATTTAGAATAGGACAATCCAATAGGTGATTTGCTCTAGTTTCATGTGGCTTACATCATTCTAATAAAATGTGGCCCCAAACACAAAAGGAGATATAGAGAATGAATATGATCCCATGTACCTTTTCAATAAGATCAATAATAGATTCCATTTTGATTACTATACTTCATCTTTCCTATGAAATGATTATGGTAGGTAGATATCAAATAGATCCAGGAAAACATCACTAGACTATTGTTAAAATATCCTTTTGTATCTGAGAAGAACTAAGGAAATGTTCATGATGTAGGAAGGGGATGAGGAGTTTTTCATTAGAGGGTATATTGATTCTAGCTGTAGATAGATCAAAATGATCGTAAGTCATAATCAGGATATGTTTTCTTTCATAAAAAATGGGATGTGCATTGGAAGAGTTCCTAAAATCCAGTTGTCACTCATTCAATAAAGGAATAAAAGTATATATAGGCTTCTGAAGCTACCAAGGAATCAGCTTGGATTCAAAAATATTCTTGATTTTTGATGTAGTACCAAATAGTAAAAGCCCATTCGCATTGTATTGTGATAATTCTCCAATGCTGGATCCTTCAAAAGATCCTTGTTCATATCAGCGGACAAACGAAATACTCCAAAAGTATCAACTTTTGTGAGATTTAAACCTAAGGGGTGAATTTGTAGTGGTCAAAGTATAATTGGAAGAGAACTTGGTGGACCCCTATTCAAAAGGCCTTTCTATGTATAAGAATGATTATCAAGTGAGAGTTAGCGGACTGAAGGTTGTTAGCAGTTGTATCCTGTAGTAATTGGAGTTTGTTGGAGTTCATGACCATGAACCAACTTCAATGTTTTTATGGTAATGTATATTCATGGATTTTAATATTAATAATATATTTTTCTCAAAATTATAGTTCTTCTGCATAACATTTAATTTTATAATTCCCCAGGATTAATTTTTTCGTTAAAATTTTATAGCATTTTCTTGCTATGATAATATCCCATAACTGTTATGACACTATTCATAGATATATGTTATATGGTCAGATGATATCATTTGAGGGATTCAAATTATACAAGCTATCTGGGGTGGAGACTCATAAGAATTTTAGGAACGTTCTCATGGTGTATTTCTTTTGTGATACTCAGTTGGATATTTTTAAAATGTGACCCAACAGTAAGAAATCCATAATTATATGTTTTCGCAGATGTTCCTATATATGGATTTGGGTATTGTTCTTAGAAATTAATATTATTATTAATGAATATTAAGAATCTCATTCGTTGATTTATTTATGAAAAAAGTGACAATATATGTTTTCGGTGATGTAGGATATATTGCGAGCATCCCAACTAAAATTAAATTAATGAATAATGTGAGAAAGGATTTATCTGTTTTTTTCACTAAGAGAAGATAAAATCACAGGCCCTTTATTTAGAAATGATATAGCCTTATTAAATCCTTGACTATGGTGTTCTAAAAGCATGTTCTATTTCAATAAATTTAAATAATGATATATCGAGCATATATGTTTATGGAACTGACCTTCAACCTTCTCAATTAGAGATATTGTGATAAAAGTATTATATTTCTTGGAAAACATTCAAATGAGTTGAAATGTTAATGTTTCATTAACATTTTTCACCATGGGTTCCTCATCATGTTTCTAAATGCTTACCTATGGCATTAAATTACTCCACCCGATGCAATAAAGATAGAGTCCTTGAGGGTCACACACTATGTGTATCCACAATCTCAGTGAAATAATTTATTCATTATAAATTTGAATAAATTTTATTGCTAGTCATGGATTAATAATAATTCAATAACACCTAATTGTATTTATTCTATCAGTAGTTATTCAAGACAATATACTGTGGGAAAATTAGTTAATAAATATCGAGGAGGATTTTAGGATCGAGATTAATCGTATAGTGGGAAATAATAATGTTGAATATTTTTTGATTGAATAATATTTAATTATACATCACATGTTAAGAGCATGTTAAGAAATAATAATATTTCTATTATTATTTGACACTGGGGTTTTCTAGGATCAATGAAATAATTAAAGTCAATTCTGAATATTATTTAATTATTACCCTATTGAAATAAATGTATGGTTTTAATATTCTGTTGTAGCCATGGGAAAGCTAAGCTACACAATTAGTGTTCTGCACCACATTTGGAGAAAAACAATTGAGCCTAAAGAGTTAATCCCGCTACAATAACGCTCTAATGAATGAGAGTGATCCTCCTCCACCAGATCTAGGAGAACTCATTGGATGCAGTAACTAAGGTGATCAAAGGTGGAAAATGAATGTAAAAGGGTCTTCTATGCCAGAAACTAATGATTTTTTTTGTGATGTTTGGATATTCGTGGTGCACTTTGGGATCACCACTAAAAGAGATAAACCCCTAATCCATAAAACACAACTATAGTTCACTGTAGATCCATTTTCAGATTCATCAACGAATAAAGAATACCCTTAGAGAAAAATGTATTTAAATAAATTAATTGTAAATAATATATATTGATCCTATCTCTTTTTTATGAGTTTCATTCATTTTTCTTATTTATTTTAATTAATTCCATTGATCATGGTGTTCATGGTTACAATGATATTATACTTTTCGTTGAATATTGAAAAAATAAAGGTTGGACACTTTCCCTTACCCCATTCTACTATGCCCAAAATCTATAAGTGGTGCTAGAGGGGGCTTATTATTTTTTATATTTTTTTAATAATCATGGGTGATTTCCAAATTTATAATTTTTTTGTAATTAAATTATAATCATTCTGTTTAATATAACTGATTATATTTGTTTCTTCCTCTATCATTTCTCTGAGATCTAATAGAAAAATTAATTTAATGATTAAAATTATATCAAATTTCTCATTAATATATTCCATGTTTTTTTCCTATGTAGCACAGTAGTACATGCTGTGTATTTGGAATTACACGTTGCGTAGTTGAATTTAGTGCATCAGGATTAGTTCAGAAATTACTCAAATGTTGTTCATTATTTACATGTGGTGTAGTTTATTCTTACACCGCATGTTGAAAATGACAGTCTGGGGCACAGTCAGCTGGACTACACGTAGTGTTTCTCGCTGGACACGTTATTTTTCCCTTTCAAGTTAGAGTAGTTCCATGTATCCCATACATGACATATTCAACTGGTTACCATGTAACATGGATTCAACACAGTATGTGGCCCACTAGAAACACCATGTACTCCATGAATTATATAGTATGCCCTATATGCCAAGTCATATTTTGTGTTCTTCAGATAGATGTTGAAGGTAGTACATTTTGTGTGTATCTTATCTACACACATTTTACATTTACCTTATTACACAGAATTAAAACAATAAAATATGCATAATCATTAGATCTATATATCATGTATAAGTTGTATTATAGCAATTATTTTACATGCATTAAACCATGACATGTTCCTAAAAATTCATGAAATTCACATAATTATATGTGATGTATATGTGAAGAAAGTACATGATAAGTCATGTATGCTATTTGACATAAAGCATAATGTTCATACAAGTATAATTAATGTTTAGTTTATTTTGATGGGAATTCACTAGGGTAAAACCAGTGTATGTTTATGTATAAGGTTAATATGAAATGAATTTCAATCTATTTGAAATTATAATTCATTAGAATATCAAAGAAATTCAAAAAAAATATGAAAAAATTATTGATTAAATAAATATAACAATTAATCAATTCGACCTCAATTTAACATAAATTAGAATCATTAACGAAATGAATTATTTTTTATTAATTACATAATTTTTTTCATGCATGTGGATAATCATGAGATAGACTAAACCTTTGTATGTGATTGGATTTCATTTTATTTATTATTAAAATATGGTGTTTTCATATGTTCCATCTCTCCTCATTAATATATATATGGTCTCCGTGAACATGGTTTCTTTTATGTAAACCCCCTTTTAAGCCTCAAATGCATGCAAATATAATATATTTAATTGATAGAAATACCATGCTAGTGAAGGTGGTTCATGTTAAGAGTCTAGGTGAAACCAATCCATGGAGGTAAAATGGTGTACATGTTGAAATTTATAAACTTGTTCCTTAAATGGTTCATATTGTTTCTCCCCTAGGCCAGCAATTTGTTTATCAACTTCTAGATAAACTAACTATTAGAACAATCTCATGATAATACCCTTTATTTTTTTCAATCAGCATTATGGTTTTTTATTATGGATGTTTTTATCAATATCTTAGATAATGAATTAACAAGTATGAAACAACGAAATAAAATAAACTAGATTATATGTAAATATTATCTAAAGACATGGTTATTCACCTGTGTAATCCCAAAAAATATTCACAAGAATGTGATAAATTTAAAAAATAGAAATATATGCCTAAAGGATTAAATCCATCAATAAAATATTTAGTCAGTATAGCTATCCATTACATCGGTTAGAATAGAACAATATTACAATGTTCTTGACCCGCCATAGTTGGGGTGATTTTTATTATCTATGAATTCTAATTGGATATTTTGGGATGATTTAAATTTTTTGACATCAATGGTTGGTTGCCAATGTAGGACACGGTGTAACTAAGAGTCAATGGTTGATGAAATATAATTAATTATTTTAGGATAGGGGAGTCTACTCAATGGTTCAGGGAAGTGTAATTTAATTGAGTTAGAATTTGGAATGCCAAATTAAAACCCTTCATGTTTCTTGACTACAAATGTTAGTGGTGATAATAATTGAATATGGATCCATTAATCTGGAATATTCAAGAAACATGATATTCCATAGAAAATCATGAGGGATATTGGGTTTCGAACAAATATCCAGAGACTAATAAATATATTTTACATATTCATCTAAATTTTATCAGATAAAGGACTAAAATTTTTCAAATTCTATTTGAAGAAAAATCATCCAAAAATTATTTCAAACCAACCATTATGATAAATACTCAAGCAGAAAAAACTTATAAACAAAACCAATTTAAAAGAGTTGAAAATGTGGCTATTTCTCATCCTTCTTGATGAAAGGAAATTGTATTTGCTGGAAGAAACATTACCACTTGCACCTAGAAATGAGGTGACTGATGAAGAGATATTTCTATACCAGAATCATAAAAATTATTCTAAAATTTTCATTTTTTATTTCTATCAACGATGTCCAATTATATCTTGATGAAACATTAGGAAATGTATTCTTAAATCTTGACAGTTCACCTTTGAGATCTCCATTATGAAATAGATAGACAAGAGAGGTATGAGATCTCCAATTATTTCTTCCCAACTAATCATGAATATTTTATGCTATTTAGGAATAATGTATTCATTATTTTTAGCTACATTGAATACCAAGACCACTAAAGGATTAAATTCCTAGGTGATTTGCATATGGATCATATAATATCATCACTACCCAAGATGATATATAGTATTATTGTTAAAAATAATATGATAAATATTGGGAAGTGTCTATCAGATCATCTGACCTTGATTCTAAAATTGTTTAAGGACATGGGGAATGAAAAACCCACAATCCATATAATGAATGAGAAGATTAAGATAATGTAAAAGGGGACTCAAACTTATAATCATTCTAAATCCCCCGAGTATCATCAGACCAAGATGAAGAATATCTCAATACCTTGAAAGGAACATCATGTTTATGCTTTTCATATTTAAAGTCATACCACTAGAAGAGGAAATGGAACCAGTGGAAAGGTGATTCCAAAGGTGTGTTCATTATGGATTCCAATCAGTCCATTTCAATACATTGGTAATTAGATATAGCTTATAATGATCACATTTATATTCGAATGTAGGAACCGAGCTAATAATGGAAAATTTTCAGGGGAGAGGTGGATCTATGAGCATCCAATAGTGTGAGGCTGGATACACAAGACATTGGGGACTACCAACTTTCACTGCCAATGATGATGATTTTTGTTTTACTTGATTGTTATTATGTAACTACTGTTACAAAAAAAAATTATGTATCAAGTTTAAACAGAAATGGGTTTGTTTTTATATTTGGAAATAAATGTTGATTTCTAAAGGGACAACATATTTTATGGTATGTCACATTTAAATTATGGTTTATATCTATTAAATTAAAAAAAACCATGCTTTAGAAATAGATAACTAATCATGATAACATGACTCATTAACACCAAACATTGCATCACTATCTTATTAATTTAACCAGATTTTTTTGATAAATATCTTTCAATATGGTTTCGTAGAATCTTGTGATCTAAATCCACTTTATAGATGATACACTTGTTTACAATGGAAAATAATAAAACTATCATTTAGTGGATAGGGTGAAATGGCCATATAGCTTCTAGGATTGGTACACACTAATATGTGTGGACAGTCTCTAGTTGAATATTGAAGTGAATATTCTTATATCATATATTTTACTGATGACTTGTGTAGATATCTAAATATCTACTAGATGAGAAATAAGTATGAGTAATTTGATAAATTGAAGGGCTTCATGAATGAATAATGGAATCAACATGGTAATGTGATAAAGATTCTTAAATCAGATAGAGTTGAAGGATTTCTTAACAAAGAGTTAATCGACATTCTATGGTATTTTGGGTGTCTATATCAACTCACATGACATTATACACCATAATGGAATGGTGTTAGTGAAATGAGAAACTATAACTTTTTGAAAATGGTAAGATAAATGATGAGTCATGAAAAACTACTGTTATCCATTTAGGGATATTCTTTAAAAAATACGGCATACACATTAAACCATATAATGGAAAAAATAATTCCCTTCATGTTATAGAGTGGAAAGGAACTCAATTTTTCATATACATGTGTATGGGGTTACGATGTATTTGTTGAAGAATTATTAGGAAACAAAATTACTCCATGTGGCACAAAGTGTATCATTATTGGTTTTCCCATGGAAACAAAGTGATAATACCTATACAACCCCTCAGAAAAAAACATTGTTTTCTCTAGGAAATTCATATTTCTTGAGAGGGAGGATATCATCAAAAAGGATGGGGGGAGAAAGATTGTATTGGTTGAGGTTGATGCTTAATATAAAGATGATTTGGTAAAGGAAGAACCTCCACAGGTCTCCATAGAACATGTAGTTATCAAAACACATGTGCTATGTAGGATTGTAAGTGAGGTATGTGAACCAGAGATATATTGTATTCTTGTCAGTAAAGATAGTGGCTCATTATTGTTGGAAAATGATGACCCTATCTCATAGAAGGAGTTATTAGAGAGATCAGAATCTACATGATGGCAATAAGAAATTAATTTTGAGATGGATTCCATGTATCAGAATCATGTTTGGGTTCATGTTGATGTGTCGGTTGATGTAGAGAATGTTGTATGAAATCGCTTATTCATGAGTAAACTAGACATGAAAGGTATAGTTAGGATCTATAAGGAATGGCTAGTGGCTGAAATTGTTTAAAAATAATCATGGAATTAAATATGATGAAACCTTTTCTAAAGTTTCCATGTTTAAATCCCTTAAAATCATTCCTTTCTTAGTTTCTTACCTTGATTATGAGATTTGTAAGATGGATTTATAATCTGCATTCCATATTGGGATCATACTGGATGATGTATATGGCATAACATGGAGGGTTTGTTACTATAGGTGATTCAAAATGTGTTTTAATGTTGTAGAGATTCATTTCTGGATTTATGTATGCATCCAGGCCATGGAACATTATGTTTGATGTATACATTAAAGAATTTGGCTTCATTAAACATGAAAGTGAGTCCTCTATTTACAAAATGTTCGGTGGGAATATTTTCATTATCTTATTAGTATATTTTGAAAACATATTTGTTATTGGAAAATACCTACCAGTATTACAATAAATTAATGGATGATTGAAAAATTTATTTACCATGAAAGACTAATGAGATGTAGACTACATTCTAGGGATCAATATTATTCATGATTGATCCAATATTATTCATTGACTAAGTCTAAGTACATCTATTGACCAAATATTAAGTATTATTATTATGGTAGAAACCAAGAGGGGATTGGTTCCAATGTCACATGGCTTACATCATTCTATGAAAATTCGTCCCCAGGCATAGCAAGAGAAAGATTGAACGAGTAATATTTGATACACTTTGATGATAGGATCAATCATGTATTCCATGTTATGTTCTAGAGATGATGTTTCCTCTTCACTGAGCATGGTAGGTAGATATTAAAATGATCCAGGAGAACAACATTGGACTATAGTTAATGAAATAATTATGTATCTTAGAATAAATATGGATATATATGGAGTTTTTGTAGTAGGGAAGGTTCTTGAAATCATTGTGTATGTTGATTCTAGGTTTCAAGAAGTTTAGAATGATCTGAAGTCACAATAAGGATTTGTTTTCTGTCTTAATGGAGGAGCTGTGAGCTAGAAGTGTTCAACGTAACTAGTTTTAAATAATTCTACAATGGGGTCTGAGTATAGGGTGACTTCTAATGAATCCAAAGAAGTTGTTTGAATTTAAAACCATTTCTATGATATTGATTTTTTACCTATAATTAAAGACCCGGTCACATTGTAATATGATAATACTCCAATAGTTTCTCATGCAAATGAACCAATGTCACAATAATTGAAAAAGCACATATTCTAAATGTATCAACTCCTAATGGATTTTAATAATAGGTGTGATGTTTCATTGAGAATAGTATTAAAGGAAGAGAACTTGTCAGAACTCTTGGATAAAGTCATATCATAGTATATGCATGAGTATCATATATGTTTTAGTGAACAAATGTTTGTTAGGAGATGGATCTAGTGTAAGAGGGAGTCTATTGGAGATGGTAACCTATAACCAACTTTATTTTACATTATTATAACTTCTATTAATGATTTTTTAATATCAAAAAAATCAGTATCACATCATAATTGTTATTCAATATAACATTGCATGCTATAATTATAAGGGTTGGTGTCCTAAGAACCCACTGTTTTGTACTTTGATTACGTGATTGTTCACTTATTTTATATTGTTCATTGTTATTCATGACTATAATATAATAATGTCCTGGAATATTTGTTGAATTAATAATGTCATGGAAAATCCCCGCTATGATGTGAACCTTGAAAGGCTATAACAATATTCTTAAATAAAGTTGTGTTGTTGGATGACATACTATGATTGGACACATAGTATATAGAATTTCATGTGTGAGTACTCGTAAGAAGATGAGACTATCTCTCATGGAGTTCGAACTTGGTAATCTCCAAGATGAGAGATTATGAGAACGGACCCGCCAATAGAAATTCTTCATGTCTTGGTGTAATTGGAAATTGCTTTTTGCGAGCGTGTGTAATGGTCCTTAGACTATAAGATTATCATTAACTCATTTCATGACTCGCGCACTTAGATTTGTTGACGAAAACTATCACGAAGAAAATTGATGAGAATTAGGATACATTCAGTGCGTCATGAATGACATTTTGTTAATGGATAAGTTGAGGATGTATTTTTCCCTTCCATATTTATGGTAGTCGATATCTCGGGCCCTTTGATTGAAATTTAATTGTCAAACAGATTCCATGGCCATGGTGACACGACGAGTTTATTTCTTGAAGTCAAAGAATGACAGATCAAGCATATAGGTTTATGACATTACCATGAAACCTGCCTGATGAGATATTGAGACAAAGTAACTAATGTTCAAAGTATGTCCTCGTATGAGGTGATATGTCAATGTTGTGTCAACTTCATTCTCTTGGGTTCATTGACCTGTTGCTAGGTAGTAATCTTGGTCTGTAGGCAAGCCCGCCGAATGCCATCTAGAAAGAGGCCTAGAGGGTCACACACTAAGTGAATTCATGTATCAGAAGTTGAATAAAGATTATTCCCATATGTGGTTGAATAATTATTCAAGGAAGCCTAAATCTTTTTAATGATGGAGGAAAAATAAAATGAAAACAAGTACACCCCGTGTATTAATGATTACATGCCATGTAGTTTTCATTTTGGAAAGTAAATGAATAAATGAAAACAAGATATACACTCCGGGTACATTGAATGTACACATTGTGTAGTTTTAAATGAAAAAAAGTACACTCCGTGTATTTATGATTACACACCGTGTAGTTTTTCCAGTCGATATTTTGAGGAAATATCATTTTTTTAAATGAAATTTACTATAATCAGTGTGGCCACATGTCAAGGAATTAATGAATCGACATGGGGTTTTCAAAAGATTTAATGAAATAAATAAAATGTGTAACCTGTTTATTTATTGTCATAACTCTACAACCTCAAACCCGATTATAAATATCATCACAACCCCAACTCTTTTCCTTAGACAAGAGATTCATTGTGCACAACAATTCTGGAGAATTCTTTCAAGGCCGAAAGAATATCTTCCTCTAAAAATGCTCTCAAGACCGAGAAAGATCCTCTTTTGTCTAATAAATACAATCTATGGCGGACAACGCAAGCAAATTTTTCTCCATGGTAGCACCCAGAGAGTCCTTTGGCGACATTCATAGATACAAGGTGCATGTGTGGATCACGGCTAGAGGAAGTCATCATTTGGATTCTGCGACGCAACGACGAATCACATCATAACGTCATCCAGAATATCAAAGAAGAAATTAAACCAAAAGGTACTTTATTTCAATTGATTAAATTAATTATAATCAACTTGTAATGATCATACTTTTTGGTTTTGGGACTTTCCTTTTATTTTTATTTTTCTATGATTCACTCCATGGAGACTGGATTTTATCGTTGTATTGATCCCGCATTGATCATTGTTAATGAAAAAAATCCATGTGGGCACATCCACCCATGCGCTTCCGCTGTGACCAGAACCTTAAAATGGTATCAAAGGGATATTACAACATTGATTATAGTTATTTAAATTTTATTGATAATTTACGCATTTATAGTTGATTCCATTCAAGATAAATCATTCTCTAATATGAATAAACGAGACCTATTATTCCACCTTCGTTTCTATATTCATATCACATAAACAACCTTTTAATTTTATTTTTTTGTTAAAATAAAAACAAGGAACTCATCCGGTGGAGACACTCATCTTGTCTATACAACACGGGACTATACGACATGTAATTAAATCTACACACCGTGTACTTATGTTCAATGATCCGGTACTGGTCCACCAAGACACACCATGTGAATTGATAACACCTAAGTATTTATTACCTCATGTTGATCAGAAATGAATGGCGCATGGAAAACAGGAATAAATGGAATGTATGTTGGTGCAACAAACCATGTAGTCTGATCCAGTCCAGGTGAAACTGTGTACAAGGTGAAGCTGTGTTACGCGTACATGGGATTGCCAGGCCGGTAACTGTGTAACAAGGAAGTACACGGCATGTCAGATTATTCAACATGTCATGTACTCCAAAATTTCCAAAGTAGAGAAAACTCACCAAAGCCCCCGGAGTGTACTATGGATAAAGAGTGAAATAAAATACACGTCATGTAAATATAAAATACATGCCTTGTACTTTCTGGAAATAGAATTTCACCAGGTTTCCTCCAAATGTACAAAGACACTGTACAAGGAATATGGATGAGAAGAATCTCAAGGAAATTCAGAAAGGAATTTAAGATAAAGAATTGATTAATTATAAGATCATAATTAATTTAATTCAAGCGCGACTTATCTTGAATAATATAGAAATTAAAATAATTTGAATTCTAAATATGCGTAAATGTCATTCCATGCTATGTATGATCATGAACTAGACCAAAGACCCTTTGTATGTGTATGGTTTCATTTAAATTTACTTCAATTTGTTGGCATGTGAGCCTTCTTCCAATAAAATTTAGGGCATGCATGCCAATGGTTTCTTTAATATAAACCCAATGTAATGGGGGATATCCCAAGCCAGAGGAGGTGGTTCAAAATCCGAAGCTGATGCGAAACCAACCCAAGAAGATACAAAGTTGGACAGGTGGGAGCTGCAAAACATGAACCATCAGGTTCAAGGTGTTTTCCCCAGTTCAGTGATAGTTTATCAAAACTGCTAGATAAGCTAGCCAATATAATCTCATGATCATGCCATCTTATTTTAATTCTGTCTGATTTTATGGTTTATTTAATATGTATGTGTTGTCGCGACCACATAATTAATAAACAAGCAAGCAAATATGGAATAAAATAATAACCGGACTATGCGTAAACCTTATCAAAACATGGTTAATCACTTAAGTAAGCATCACATAATATTAACAAGTACATGAAAATGTGAAACTACGTATAAAGGATTAAAATCCCCCATATACCATATTAAGTCAGACCAAGTCTTCCATTACCTGATTAAGGGAAAGACTCAATAAAACTATGTGTTTGACCTATGATTGTTGGGACACATACTTTTTAAAGGATTTTATTATGAAAGGTTTCATGTTTACTTAACCATATTACATCAATAGAATTAGCCTTTTCTAGACTTGGTGTGATTTTGGAGGCATGTTTTGAGGAAATCCAATTCAGGATTTCCTGATTAGGGAGTCCCCTCAACAGATCATGGAACTGTAAGCTCATAGTTGGAAAATAACTGACTACCTAAATACCTTCAAATAGCTTGACCAACCCTTGTTGGGGTTATGTGAAGGGGAATATGGATCCTTGACACTAGAATGTCAAAGAAACTGGACATTCCGAATTCAATGGTGAGGGCCATTGGGACTTGATAAAATTGTGGGAGAATTAATAAATTCATTTATTATTTTTCATAAAATGTAATCAAAAGGTACTGATAAATCTGCACTTTTAATTTGTAGAATCATTATGACAAACTCATCATCCACATTTTCTCTGAGTTCAATTCTGGACAAATACAATATTCTCATCGACAGTAACACTCACGAATAGTTTATGCGACTTCGGGTTATCGTATACCATGAACGAAAGTATTACGTGCTAGAGTCCTCAATTCCCGATTCTCCTGCATAAGGGCATGTGATGAAGATTTCCTCGTCTATGATAAACATTTGAGCAATGCACTCGACATTCAATTTTTGATTCTATCATCAATGTCAAGTGAGCTCATGATGTCACATGAGGACATGGATTCCTATATCATGCTCGAGCACCTCTGTGGTCTATACTAGGAGAGAGCAAGACAGGAATGGTTTGAGATCACCCAGAACTATTTTAGAGCAAACTTTGAGAGGGTGCCCCGGTCGGGCCTCATATAGTCAAGATCATTGGATACATTGAACGCTTGGAGGTTCTATGGTTTAAAATTCCCAAAGAACCGGGTAACGATAATATTCTTGAATCAATCCCCCATAGCTTCTCAAACATTATTTGCGAACTTCAACATGAAAAACATTGAGAAGCCTCTGTCTGATATTTTTATCCTCATATTCCAAGTGGAAAATGACATGAATCGTGAAAAGCCTTCTTTCCTCATGGCGAATAAAATGAAAGGGAAGGCGAAGATCATTATGCCAAATTCTTCTTTGAGGCCTTCCAAGAAAATGAAGATCAATGGGGAGGCAAGAGAACATGAGGTTGTTCGTTTTGTATGTGGTATGAAGGGCCACTGGAAGAAAAATTACACCCATCCATAGAAGCAAGAGGAAGCTTTAGGTGCATTTGTTATCGACTGCAATCTATTTGTTTCTACTATTTGGGTATTAGATACTGCTTGTGGTTTTCAAATCTGTATCCAAATACGGGGACCAAGTAGATTCAGAAAAGAATGATTGAGGTGTGGTAGATCTACGAGCAGCCAACGGAGCTAGACATGCAGATGTACCTGTCGGGGACCGCCACCTCAAATTTCCAACTGGAATGATCTTGGCATTAAAGTGTTGTTATTATGTGGAATCTGTTACTAAAAACATTATTTCAGTATCCAGATTTGATTCTAATGGATTCATGTTCAAGTTTGGAAATGAATGTTGCTACTTTTATAAAGATAGAATTTGTTTTGGTCGGTCACATTTATATAACTGAATTTTTTGTTAGGCTATACAAACCAAGTAATGGAAATCGATGACAAAGTTAATTCACATGACTCATACCACACCTAACATTGGCATCACCGGCTAGGTCATGTCAATGAGAATATTTTGAAATAATTACATCAATATGGGTATTTAGATTCTTTAGAACTAAAACAACACGGTGTATGTCATGTGTGTCTACAAGGAAAAATGATCAAAGCCTCATTTAGTGGGAAAAGTGAAAGGGCTAAAGAGATTCTAGAATTAGTTCACACAGATGTGTGTGGACAATTTCCAGTTGAAGCAAGGGATGAGTTCTTGTACTTCATATATTTTACTGATGATTTTAGTAGATATGGATATATGAACTTAATGAGGTATAAGTCAGATTCTTTTGATCGGTTCAAAGAATACACAAATGAAGTTGAGAAACAGCTTGGTAAGAAGATTAAGAAACTCTGCTCAGATAGAGGAGGAAAATATCTTAATCAGGAATTCATTGATTTCTTATGGGAGTTTGGGATTCTATCTCTACTCAAACCTCCTTACACACCTTTTTGGAATGGTGTAGGTGAAAGGAGGAACCGCACCCTGTTGGACATGGTGAGATCAATGATGAGTCATGTGAGTCTTCTATTATCCTTCTAGGGATATTCATTACAAACAGAAGCACACATACTAAACCAAGTACCAACTAAATCAATAAATGGTATTCCATACGAGTTATGGAGTGGAAAAAAATCTATGTTATCGAATTTAAATTTGTGGGGTAGTGAAGCATTTTCTAAGGCCTCTTCAGGTAACAAACTTGAAACTCGAGGCACAAGTTGTATCATTAAAATATATCCCAAGGAAACAAGGGGATATTACCAATACAACCCCTCAGACAAAAAGGTTACATGGGAAATATGTACGATATTCCTTGAGAGGGAGAACATCCCCAACATAGATAGTGGGAGTGAGATAGACATCGATGAAGTCGATGATCAAGATACACTAGAGTTGGTACAAGAACAGATTCCACAATGCCACGTGAATGATCAATCTATTCTAGAGACACGAGAACAATGTAGGATCACGAGAGAGGTGATAGAATGAGAATGATATGGTTTTCTTGTCACCGAGGATGGTGACTCATTATTGGTTGACATTTATGATCCTCTTACCTATAAGGAAGCAGTTGAAGGCACAGACGTTGCCAAGTGGCAAGAATCCATGAATTTTGAAATGGATTCCATGTACCAAAACCATGTCTGGATTTTGGTAGATCCTCTAGTTGATGTAAAGCCTATTAGTAATAAATGGGTACTCAAGAAGAAACTGGACATGGAGGGGAAAGTAAGAACCTATAAGTCACGACTGGTTGCAAAAGGTTTTAGACAACATCAAGGAATCGACTATGATGAAACATTTTCACCAGTTGTGATGCTTAAATCCATCAAAATCATATTGGCCATTCCTGCATACCATGACTATGAAATTTGTAAAATTGATGTCAAAATATATTTCCTTAATGGGAACCTACAAGAATATTTCTACATGACACTACCTGAAGGGTTTGTGACTCCAAAAGATGACAACAAGGTATGCAGGTTTCAGAAATCCATTTATAGATTAAAGCAATCATCAAGGTCATGGAACATTCGTTTTGATGAAGCTGTAAGAGAATTTTACTTTGTTAAGAACGAATGTGTGCCTTGTTTCTACAAAAGGTTTAGTGGAAGTACAGTCATGTTCCGAATTGTATATGTTGATGAAATATTACTAATTGGGAATGAATTACCTATCTTACAGTTAGTTAAGGAATGGTTTCATAAATGAATCTCCATGAAAGACTTGGGCAAGGCAGCATATATTCTAGGGATCAGGGTAAATCATGATAGATCCAAGAGAATGCTGGGCCTAAGTCAAAGTACATACATTGACAAGATACTGAAGAGATTTAGTATGGAACAATCCAATAGGGGATTGTTTCTAGTGTCACACAAAATTCATATTTCCAAGAAAATGTGTCCTTAGACACATTAGGAAAGAAAGAGAATGGAAAGGATCCCTTACGCATCCGCGATTGGGTCAGTAATGTATGTTATGCTATGTAAGAGGCTCGATGTTGCATACAAATTAAGTGTGTTAGGCAGATATCAAGCTAATCCAAGAGACCACCATTGGATGGCAGTCAAGACTATCCTTAAGTATGTGATGTGTACTAAGGATATGTTCCTGGTTTATGGAGGAGATGAGGAACTAGTCATTAGAGGACATGTAGATGCTAGTTTCTAGACTGATCAAGATGACATGATGTCGCAGACTGGATACATCTTTAGTTTGAATGGAGGTGTAGTGAGCTGGATGAGCTCAAATCCATGTTTGGTTGCAGATTCTACAACAGTGTCCGAGTATATCGCTACTTCTGAGGTAGCTAAAGAAGAATTATGGATGTGAAGCTTCATCCAAGAGTTGGATGTAGTACCGAGTAGTAAAGATCCTTTCACACTCAATTGGGATGATACTGCAGTGGTGGCACTTGAAAAAGAGGCAAGGTCACTTCAGCGGACAAAGCACATACTTTGGAAGTATCATATCTTGTGGGATTTTTCTTAGATAGTGAAGTTATAGTGAGCAGTATTTCGAAGGAAGACAACATGGAGGACCCCTTGACTAAAGCCTTGACTCAGCAGAAACATGATCATCATGTGAGGTCTAGCGGAGTAAAAGTCGAAGGAAGTTGGCTCCAGTCCAAGTGGGAGTTTGTAAGGGATGGTGTCATGAGAACCAACTATTTTTTACTTTGATTACATGAATGTTCACTTATTATATATTATTCATTGATCTACATGACTATAATATAATAATGTCCTGGCATATTTGTTGAATTGATATGGTCATGGTAGATCCCCTCTATGATGAGAACCTTGAAATGCTATAACAATATTCTAAAATAATGTTCTGCGGTTGGATGAAATACTATGATAGGAAACATAGAATATAGACCGTCATGTGCAAGTACTTTTAAGAAGACGAGACTCTCTCTCATGGAGTTCACATATGGTAATCTCCAAGATGAGAGATTTTGAGAATAGACCCGCCAGTAGAAATTCCACATGTCTTAGTGTCATAAGACATTTCTATCTTCGAGTGTTTGTAATGGTCCATAGACTGGAATATTATCATTAACTCATGTCATGACTCGCGCACTTAGATTTTCTGACGAAAACCACCACGAAGACAGTTGGTGGGATGTAGGCTACGATGGGTGCGTCATGAATGACCTGTTGTTAATGGATAATTCAAGAAAGGATTTGTCCCTTCCATATTTATGGAAGTCGATATCTCGGGCCCTTTGATTGAAATAAAACTGTCGAACAAATTCCATGGCCATGGTGACATGATATGTTTATTTATGGAAGTCACAGAATGAAAGATCAAGCATATAGGTTTATGGCACTGCCATGAAACTTGCTTGATGATATATTGAGACAAAGGGATTAAATTACACATTAAGCATTCGTATGAGGTGATACATCAATGCGGGGTCAACTAATTTCTCTTGGGTGCCTTGACCCATTGCTAGATGGTAACCTTGGACTTTAGGCAAGCCCGCCTAATGCCAACAAGAAAGAGGCCCAGAGGGTCACACACTATGTTAATTCAAGTATCTCAATTAGAATAAAGATTATTCCTGTACGCAGTTTAATAATTATTCAAGGAAGCCTAAATCATTTTAATGTTCAAGGAATAATAAAATGAAAACAAGTACAAGCCATGTATTAATGATTACACGCCGTGTAGTTTTCAATTAGGAAAGGAAATGAATAATTGAAAACACGATATACATGCCGTGTACATTGAATGTACATGCCCCATAGTTTTCAATGGAAAAAAGTACACTCTGTGTATTTATGATTAGACGCCGTGTATTTTTTCCAGTCGGGATTTTGAGGAAATATCATTTTATAAAATGATATTTATTATAATCAGTGTGGGAACATGTCAAGGAATTAATGAATCGACATGGGCTTCTCATAATAGTAAATGAAATAAATAAAATGATTAATGCATTTATTTATTTTGATAATTCTACAACCTCAAACTCAATTATAAATATCATCATGACCCCAACTCCTTTCATTAGACAAGAGAATCGTTGTGCACAACAATTCTGAAGAATTCTATCAAGGCCGAAAGAACCTCTTCCTCCAAGAATGCTCTCAAGACCGAGAGAGATGCTCTTCCGTCGGATCAAGACTACCTATGGTGGACAACACAAGCCAAGGTTTCTCCACGCTAGCACCCGGAGACTCCTTTGTCGACATCCAAAGATACAAGGTGCACTTGTGGATCACCTCTAGAGGAAGTCTACACTTGTATTCTTGGACGCAATGACGAATCACATTGGAATGTGATAAAAAATATCAGAAAAAAAAAAGAAAACCAAAAGGTAATTCTTTTCAATTGATTAAATTAATTATAATCAACCTGTCACGATCCTACTTTGTAGTTCCAGGACTTTCATTTTCATTGTCTATGTCTATGATTCGATCCATGGAGACTGTCTTTTATCATCGTATTAATCCTGAATTAATCATTTTTAATTACAAAATTCCATGTGGGAACATACAACCACGTGCTTCCGCTACTCCCGAAACCTTCATTAATGTCCAACGAGTAGTTATCACACTAAATGGACATTGTCGTTCCCAACTATGTTGAGAAAATTTGATGTTCTATGTAAATATACATTGATATATGTTCTATAGAAATATAATATCATTTTAGGGGAAAACATTATTCAGGATATCAGAAGTAATGACTCATAGGACATTTAGGAACCTTCACATGGTGCACTCCCTCAGTGATATCTCTTATGACATTATGAGAACATGAAATGAGATTAGGAAAACCCAAATGAAATTCTTTCATCAGTGTTCCTAACATTATAAGTGTGTACTAGTGTTTGGTCTCTAAGATTATTATTAATGAATTTTATGAGTTATATACTTTGATGTATTTAGGAATACTTTAATGACATATGTTCATTGGGAGGTAGGATACATTTTGTGTATCCTGAGAAATTTTCCATTATTGAATATTATGAAAAAGGATTTAGAAATTTTATTCACTAAGAGAAGATGATATCTTATACCCATAGATGGAAAATATATATCCTAATCAAATCCATGTCCACGGTGTTATATAGACTTGTTCTATTTCTGGAAATTTGAAGAAAGAGATATCAAGCATATTGTTTGACCACATTGGTTTGCAACATGCTTGATTAGATATATTGTGATAAAGGGGTTATATTAGGTGGTAAATGTTCATATGAGGTGAAATGTAATTTTGGAATTAACTTCCTTCACTATTGGTTCCTTAAAATGTTTTTAGATACTAACCTAGGACTTTAGGATACTTTGCCTAATGCCATGGAGAAAGAGGCCGAGATGATCAAACACTAAGTTTATCCAGGATCTCTGTTAAAAAATTTATTAAATAACAAGTTTAATAAATATTATCTCCAGTCATGGATTAATAATTATTAATGTTTTCCTAATCACATTTGTTCTCTGAATAGTTTTTCGAGAGAATGTATTTTGGGTAGAATAATTAAAAAAATGATGTGTGTTAATAGATCGTGATTAATGTAACACTGATAAATAATAATATTGAATATTATTTGATTAAATGATAATAACATGTCACTTTTTAGTCATGTTCTTGTCTTGAAATGGTAATATTGATGTTATTATTTGACATGGGGGTTTTTATAGGATTAGTGAATTAATTAGTGGCAGTTGTGTGGATTGTTTTTTTATTAACCTAGTGAAATAATTTCCTGACAATATTGTACGCTTACTATATAAGGGACTGAAAATATATTCCAATTGTGTTGTTAACAACATTTTGAGAATACCTCTTTATCATTGAGAGTTATTCCCTCTCCAAGAATTATTTAAATATTAAGAGTGATCCTCCTCCACCAGCTCGAGAAGAATACATTGGAAGAGACTCTCAATGAGAACATACACAAATTACAAAAACCCAAGGATCATCAGTGCTATCTGTTGAATAATCCTTTGGTGAAATTTGGAGATTCTTGAAGCTCATGTGGATCACCGTTGGGGGACATATACCATTTATATGTTCAAAAAAATGAAGACATACTATATATATGTGGTCAAACACATTAATGATGAAAAAATCACCTTATATGTAATTCTATTTAAATAAATTTATTATAAAAAATATATTTTGATATCTGATCATGGTTATAGGTTTATTTATATTTTATTATTTCATTAACTATATTATATGAATCACTATGTTGATGGTTTCATAGATCTGGGATTGTTCATTGAATGTGGAAAAAATAAAAGTTGGACGTCATACATCTTGCACTTCTGCAGGGGATGAACATACACAGCTGACCATCCGTTTGAGGGTGGTATGATTTACTATGTTTTACTTACGACCTTGTTACCTTTTTAAGTCCTTACATTAATTGAGAGATAAAATAGGGGCCCATTTAAAAATCAATAGGTATTGGAACACCATGAACCCTCAAAATCTCCTAAAAATTCAACTAGCATAACTCATCATGCTTTTTGAGTATTTTATACGAATGAAATGGGATGACATAATCTTATAGTCAATAAAGACCCAAATGGAATTCATTCTTTTGAGTGTATTATGTAACTGATTGTTAATGACTTTAAAGTCCAATTCCAACATTTAAGAGGTAATGGAATGTGTATAAATTAAACCTGAGGGCCTTTGGTGTTCATCATTAGCCTAAGGACATGTGTAGAACTAGGATAATATGTCAACTATATGGAATCTCATACCTAGACACTAGAATTTGTATCACTATTTATAATTATTCATTGTGTTACTATGAGTAATAGCCCACTGAGAATGGAAGTTTTCCTAGTTCCTTACATTCTACAATGATAATGACCCCATGAGACGGACATAGAAATAGTTTATTCTAGAATATGACATCGACCATCTGGTATACATCATCACTCAATTTAGAATATTCATAGATCACTAACACATCTCATCATCAATATTTTCTTATTTATTCAACATAAAATGTTAGGGTGTAATTTTTATATTTGACAATAACATTCAACTACTATGTTCATTGATCACTAGATGAATCTAGGAAAAAATCCATATAAAATCCCACTCATCCCTAGAGACCATTACATTTGTCTCCAATATCTTTCTGCTTATGGAATCCTCGACCATGTTCACCTTGCTTGTGGAGAAGAAAATATCAATATTGAATCCCAGAAGGTACTCATGTTATTTGTGTCACCAAATATTTAGGTCCTTCTAGGAGAATATATATTCCAAAACCATATTATGTATTTAGACTATAAATTTCTCCCTGAAGAAATAGTGTCCCCACAACTTCAAGGAATGCATCACTGCTAGATGTTGCTTGTCGTGACCTGGATAATTCCTTTCATGTGGTCATAGATGATTATAATCGTATACTAACCCATGGTCAACATAAAAAAACACACCCATGACCCCTAAATGGAGTATCATAATATAACATGTATCACATTTTTGATTGAGGTATGATACAATGAAGGGAGATGGTCAAACACCACTTCAACTCCTCCAAATTTTCTAGAAAATCTGGACTCCACTCCAATCATACCTATTTTTATGAATGCATGATCATGAGAAAAGTGTTCTATGAAAAATAATTGATGAACTATTAGAAATATCCTATCCTAACTAAGAATATTCATATATCATATACATTTATCGATTTATCCCATGAAATCACTTGTCTTGTTTTATCAAGGTCTACTGAAACCTTATGTTCCAAGATTACGTGGCCCAAAAACACATCTTCCCTAATCCAGAAAGTCTAAGAATAGATCTTATCATAAATTTTGTGATCCAATAGATTTTCTATATTGATCCTCATGTTTTTACGATACTATACCTCTATTCTGGACTATACCAGTATGTCATCAATGGAGTCAAGGTACTCATAGAACCCCCATATCATTAGTGTCATGATCATCATAGGAAAATTTTATTATCGTAACTGAATTTCATATTCTAAAAGTTTTCATACCTTCTTTACAAGGATATATTTTGAATTACTCTCCTTGAACTTTAAATTATTATATAATGAGTTTATGTAAATCTTATAAATCCACCATTCCACCTTTATTATATAAAAGAGTTAACAAATACAGGGTGGGTGATATTTACTCTCATTAGTGACCCTATTCAACATATTTTTATTGATGCACAACCAAAGAGATCTATCATTGTTTTTAAAAAACAATATTTGGGAACCCCAATACGATATGTACAAAAACATGTATCCTATCGATTCCAAATTACAGAGTAGTATTATTATTTCTATCAACTCGGTGGTGTGTACATATGAAATAATGGAAGTTATAATGGACATTTTCCTAGAAAATAATTTTTTGAAAACACACAATCTCATAGTAGAGGTAAAACCAAGAAATAATTTATAAAAACATCAAGAAACCCATATACAATTGGTAGAAATCCATTATTGGAAACTATACCATCATCATCTACCATGTTCGCAGAGATGTAGAAACGAAATTTATCTAATTATGGATGTAGTGCTATAGCTCTCTCAGATTTATGATTCAATTGACAATAGAAGACACAAGTATTCCCATCACATTTTTGGAATTTTATTCAATATGGATAAAAAGCAGTATACACCTAGAAATATACCATCCAATCAATGCAAATTATTTCAATAAAAAGATTTATTTCCAAAACAACAATGTATGATTCCAAATCGAACCCATAGAAAGTGAGACCAAATGATGGACAACTGAAACCCTTCCCTTCCACATTATGAGTGTAAAATTTAACTCCATGGTGTAAGTAACATTCTTGGTTGGTATTTTCATTTATTATACATGATGTAAAAAAATAATATAATTATAATCACTCATATCAAACAAGGTGGCAACTATAGATGATTCAATAAAAATATTACATATAATTCTTTTAGGTTTTGAATATAATTATATGATATCACGATACCATATGTGACCGTTCCTTGCCTCTATATACGCCAAAGAAGAAACGCGAAGTTGTGTCTTGGCCATATGTTGATTCTCCCTAACAGTAGATCCATCCCTAAATCCCTAAACCGAAAATATAGAACCGAAGATTCATGATTATTTTGAATGTGTTTCATCCCCTAGAGGTTATGTAACATACACTACTATATAATTGGAGTGAATGTTTGAAAAAATCATATATATTCCCCGGTATTCCTCACTGATTACATCAACAGGATTTAGTGGAAAATACATTATGCATGTGTACATGTTTTCTACACTAATGGCACATGATTGAACAACCACTAGTCATTGCAGCTGCGGGTTCCCATGATGGTTGATCAGAGCTACCACCAATCATCTTCTTATAATTATCACAAATCATTTTTTCTTTTATACATGCCACTATCGCTCTAGACCATAGGATGAGCCATCCCGATGAAGCCTGACATATACTCCCCATATCTTTACGCAAAGAGGGATCAATCCCCCAACATAGCATATGACATCATCATAAACATGAAAGAGTTATATTGAATTCCTAGTTTGAACCCCATTAAAATTTTATGATCCTTTTACTAGTCATTGGAATAAACCTTGGATGTGTTGAGAACCATGTTTGAAAAATGGTTGGCACACTATAAGATTGTTTCATCTCCATGATGGATATCCAAAAATTCACTGGTCATAACGTGGGGCATAATATCCGGTAAAAAATTATCATTAAAAATATAGTTGTAATCATTCCATTTCATATTCCTGAGCTTCCTAGTTTGGACAACCTAATCCCAACCTATCTGATTAGGGGATTCTAACATTAGCATATTTCATTACAACATGAACAATTCACGTGTCTTTAAAAACCAAATAAACATATCAATATTTTCAATCCAATACCCATATTACATATTGTGTTGGATATCATTGAAGAAAAGAGGTTTTTAATGAGATACACCTAGGCCTCATCCATTTATAGATCATTTTTAGTTCCTTTTACCGAGTAGGATCAGATCCTTCTGCCTAATAAAAGGCCTAGATAGCCCGATCCACTACTTTCACTACTCGTTGATCAACCAGTGAGGTAGAATGCATTCAAGTTCTGTCCCATGGTGTCATGGGATGTCTTCATGGGGATGTGATACAAAATCAATTAAAAAGGAAATAAATCATCAATAAATCACCTTTAATTGTTTTAAAAAATAAAACCATTGATGATCCCATATAAATTAAAAAATAACCATGAGAAAATCAATGAATTAAAAAATACCACCCAAGATCATCTTCCAGGTATATTACATAGCCTTTACATAACACCTAATGGGAGCGTTAAAACAAATACCTATCATCCCATGATGCCCTAAGGACATTCACAAGGTATGTTGTACAGACACCATGCTCATTACTATTACACCAAGAAACAATAGTCATTTATATTTTCAATACATAACCTTCCAAATCACATGAACAAATGAAATTATAACTTGCACTCATATCATTTTTTCATGAACCAATTTGGTTTTTCATCCACCCAAAAACATGAACAACTTCTGAGGTTTCCCGAAGGGAATTCATGATCCCATGGGCTACAAACTAGTAAATGGGAATCGAGTAACAAAATTTTGAATGGGTTATAAGAGGAGAACAGATCATGAAAAAATCACATATGTTACATCAACTTGTAACCATCATCTGAATAAAATAGATATATTGAAGACATTGTGATCATTTGGAAAACATTTTAATGTTTCAGCCAAAATGTAAAAATTAACCAAAACTGTTTGTGGATCCACTACAAGAATGAAACCTAAATGTTCATGTGGGTTGAAACCCCATTCTTCCACTATAATCAACTAATGAAAAAGTTATCCAGTTTAACAAACATCCACCACCACCACCATGAATGGCCATTCCATTTCTTGAATCAAACAAAACACAGTATACATACAAATGATGGTGAATGTAGGCTTAGATTTAATATTAACATTACTATATCACCATAATATTTCCCAAAAAAAATTAAATGAAAAATAAAAAAGATATTATTAAAAATAAATGATTAAAAATGTACTAAATGAAAACATATTTAATTAATGTAAATGGTAAAACAATATAAATGTAATTTTAACCACTTCAATAACAATCCAAGGATCCAAAGGATACTCCCTAACTATGCTTGTTTTAGGGATCTTGGAACATTGTATCATATTGATAAATACATATTCTACATTATAGTGTAAGAGTAGCTAGATAAGTCATGGGAAATGATCAAGTGGTCCACATATTGTTGTCAATTTTACAGTTAGTGTTGTAGCATGAACATTAAAGAGTGTTTGTGTCATTTCCAGGCATCCCAAATGGATTACTAGCCCATAAAAACACACATAGATTCCATGGGTTACCATGTGATTTATCATTTTTTTAAACAAATTTATTTCCATTTCTTGTTATCACAATTCCAATTATATACTAAACCCTTCAAAAATAGCAATTTAAAAGGGGAAATGCACAATTGACAATGATAAAACAATGAAATTCATGGAAGAAGAAATTTACTACACCCACACAATTTATGAAACCCATTTTCAAATCAAATACAAATGAATATAATAATCATATAATTTCTTGGTATGGAACCACCGACCGCTTTCTTAAAACCCCCATGAAATAGATTGAAACAACATGTAAAACTAATTGGGGATCATAAAAAATAATAAAACAATAAACAGGAGAGATAAAATATACCAAAAATATATTGGACCCAACGTAGTCATAATCTCATTTAGGATAAATGATAACCCAAGGAATAAGAGATAAGAGGCCAAGACTTGATAAGAAGAGAATATAGAAGATGAATACTTTAAGGTATCTTAAATAATCTTGAAAAAAAATACAAAAATTTGAGAAAAATGTAGGATAAGAGGGGAGAGAAAATTCACATCGGGATGGATATATGAAAAGAGTGAGAGATTATGGATATAGTATAAAATGTGTGAGGTATAGATTAAATGTTTTTATGTTAATTAATTTTTTTTAGGATGTAGTGTTTGGGAAAACAATTTTAAAAACTGTGCACCAACCATGTGGAAGCTATGACAATGAAAAAAAAATGTATCAGTGTTTACCTGTATGGAGATAATTATCATTCTCTTATCCATGCTATATAGATAGTGAAACATTCGTACTCGTTGGGTTTATATGAGTGTGCATCAACCTCATTTCCTTTGTCATGTGTCATAGAAAGAACCACATTTATGGCCACCCAATATTCACTATTTAGTCACACGATTTCTATTAATCTTGTGCTCACAGTGTGCCTAATATATTTGTCATGAACACCCCCATATTTCAAAAGAAGTATAGAGGAATCCATGAAATAATGGTAACAATGAAAATTAACGTCAAAATACCTCAATTAATATCACATATTTGTTATTGTTGATTTTACCATTGAGAAGAAGTTATAGTGTTCGGATCTATTAAATTCCAATGATTATGTCATGGTTCACATAATTAACTATTCCTTTTATTTTCTGACATGAAAGAGGATATGTTAATCACATTCATTACCTTTGATCTTGTACACTTCTCCAATGTCAATAATAAATTTCGAATTTCAAATTATATTTCTTGAAAACAAATACATACATGTGAATAACACAACTAGAAGGATCTTTAGATAATTAGAAGTAATAATACTCAAAATTGTAGTAAAATAATATAAATACAAAATTTCTAAAAACAAGGTTATTAGTATGGTTACCAGAATAACCCTCTCAACCACTTATAAAACAGTATGTGTATTCCCAAAAAATACTATTATGAATAATTTTTATTTTAAATTGTTTCATAAAATTTAAATCCTAATCTAATATATAATTAAACCTAATGTGAATTTTTATTTATTTATTAATTTTGATACTTATAGTCTGAAATCTCATGATTCTTTAATAATGATATGTTTAGAGGATTAACCAATCAATGGTTAGTCCAGTTGTTCATATGTGATGTTTATGTAATGAACTATCATATTTGTTGAAAGGATATATTCAAATTGACTATTCTTAATAAAATACATATATGAAAATTTTATTGTTAATGTAATTTATACAATGAAAATGAATTTACATTATAGGATATTAATATGATATTTTCTAGAATAAATACATAGAACGAATGTCTAATATTTTACCCATTAAAGGAAATGATGATTTATGAAATAAAAAATATTGACTAATAATTAATTTAAAACAAAATATATGCTTCATATTATAATGAGATGATGTTATTTTAGGGTTTTAAAATTTCATATAATCAACAAAAATATCTGGATTATGGAAAACAATGGTATGAACATCATTCATGTCACGACCTGTCCCCCAAGGCTCGTATCGTGACTACCGCAAGCCCGCCTTCCATAGGCCAGTGTCTAGAGACTAGCACCAATGGCATAAATCCCTAAACTGGGAAGGTATTGCCTTTATAAAATGAAATACACATAAATGAGTATACAACTTGAAGTAAAACCCTAAGAAAAACTGTATACAAAGTGAGTACTGTATGTAAAGGGGGCCGAAAATACAAGCCCAACAGTAAAGTACAGGGATACAAAATAGTACAAGTAAAACTGAATGAAAACAAGTAAAGCAGCTACTGGGTCATCCTCTGGGTTCCTCCCTAAATGGTAGGTAAAGATGACCTCCTCAACACTCCACATACATCCGCCTGCTCTGTGTACTGTCACGCTGAGTGGTCCTCCTCCAGGTATCGTCCAGTCCTGTTTCTCTCTGCCTCGATCAGTGTTGTCCGTCGTCTGCAACCAACACAACAAGGTGCAGGCATAACCCGTGCATGGGTGAGTATAACAATACTCAGTTGGGACCCCGAGAACCTTAAGGTCTCAAAATCTACAATAAGGATAAACCACAAGTTTGAATTCAACTGATACAATTACTTAGGTATATTCCCATACATATACCTAAGTTTTCTAGTTACCCAAGTCAATCATGAGGAAAACATTAACGTCATTGTCTCAGCTCAAAACCAAGATTTCTTTCTAGGGATAGTAACATGTAACACTCCTAGTAAAACTGTCGAAACATCGACTGCTTGTGTACTCCACCTCTATAGAGTACTATGGTCCTGCCGCATCACATTGAGGCACATCCCACTATCCTGGACTGCTGTGGTACTCCTCATGTCGAGCACCCTGGGTCTACTGCGTCACACAAAGGCTCTCTCCACTGTGGGTATATCGCATCACATAGAGGCTCTCCCCCTCATAGCCTGCTGAGGTACTCCTCCTGTCGAGTACCATGGGTCTACCGCATCACACAGTGGCACTCCCCATTATGGGTCTATCGCGCCACATACAGGCGCATCCCACTAGGCTAGTCGAAACACTCCGAGTAGAAAGGTCAGCATTCGTCAGGTCTCAGACAGCTACTAGGTATCTATACTCCACTCGCTCATCTCTAGGAGGATCTGATCCATGGGATACTGCTTGATACTACAACTATCACAAAGACCCAAGTATATGTATCTCAAAGGTCTGCCTCTTCATAGGGGTCTCAACGCAACAGACAGCTCGTCAATCGGACGCCCGGTCTGTGAGTTATTGGCATTTCCATCCGGGGGGTTGGTTTTTAGGTTCAAGACAACCTATCCATCCTAAAACATTGTCCAAATTTCAAGTGGGATATTCCAAAAGAGCCATAAATATCTAAGCTTTCCTATTCCGCAGACGGTTCGTCGATCGGACACCCGTAGCCCATGATATGGGCTAAAGGGTTTAAACATGACAATGTAGGTCTGGGTTCGGTCTGAATCAATCGGATTGACCCGGCCAATCCTGGTCCATGTGTCCGACCCGGTCTGAGGGCGGCGCAGCACGAGTGGATGGCCTGACCTGAGTGGGTGGGCTGGCCAGATGACGGCCCGACCCTACTGCCTAGCGGCCCATGTGGCCCAGCTGGCTTGTGGCCGACGTGGCCCAGCTGGCCATACGTGGGGGGGGGGGGTGTCGTGCAGCCGGCCTGAGGGAGGCGCAGCCCGAGTGGGTGGTCCGGCCTGAGTGGGTGGGCTGGCCAGAAGATGGACTGACCCTACTTCCTGGCGGCCCTTGTGGCCCAACTGGCTTGTGGCCGACGTGGCCCGGCTGGCCATGCGTGGGGGGGGGGGTGTCGCGCCCCCTGATTCTGAATAGAACCGTCGCTAGGTGTCGGTTCAATATTCTGCGGGACCTGGGGGGGTCCCGCCATGTCCGGATGGCTGAGCGGCCTGCCGGTTCCGCACCGCCGACGGCTAGCCCGATGCCGGTTGCCCCTTCTCCTCCATCGTGGCCCGCCTTGCGGCGGCTCATCTCCACCACGCGGCACGACACCGCCGCGCCACCTTCGTTGTGGCCCGGCCTGGTCGCGCCTTCTTATTCCTCTGCACGGCGCGTCGACGTTGTGTTACCTCCTCCGCGAAGTGGGCTGGCTACGACCCCTTGCTCATCTATGTGACATATTGGTGTCGCGTCCTTCTGGTGACCCAGCGGCCTTGCGCCATCGGTTCCTTCACGGACGGTTTCCTTTGTGGTTGGCCCGACGCCAGCCTCCATTGCTTCACCCCCATCATCAACAAACGAGAACAACAAGGGGGAGGGTCGGTCTGTGTTTGTGCGGTCCGTTCCCTCCTCGTTATGGTGGTATGTGTCGGCAATTATCATTCCGTAATTTGAACGATGTAGAACGGATACAAAATCAACTAAAATCCACAACCTCATTTGTTGATGATCAGTGAAGAAGTCTTGAGAAAAAAGTTGGGCATCGATTCATTGACGTCAGATAAGAAAAATCTGAATATGGTGTCATCGGTTTTCTTCATGGAGAGTGCTCCCTCCACTGTTCTATATGAAGAAGGATGAGGTTGTTCATCGTTCTTTGTTGGCGGAAGAGGCGTTCTTCGTTTCTCTTCCAAAACCTCTCCCAAATTCCCTTCCAAAGGAATGTTCCAACAAAAATAATGGGTTAAGCTAACCTGTTATTTAATTTTTGGCCAAAATAATTCAAATGGATTAAATTAAATAATTGAAAGAGTTTAATTAATTAATTGGGAGGGTTGGCACCATAATGAGGGATGTTCAAGAGTTTTCTCCATTTAAATGGGGTGTTCAAGTGGTTATAATCTCAGGTGGTCCCCATCTTAATTATCCTCCGAAGAGATGTTATGCTCGGGTGGGCCCCACCACCAACCTCCACATGGATATTTTAACCACCAAAATAAAAAATAAACAACACACTATTTTTATTAAATTTATTAAATCCCCCAAATTTGACTTCCATTATCGATCATCTGCCATTGAGGTGAAATCCTTCTTAAGAGAATATCAGTCCTGCGAGTTCAACAATGCCCTTATATTTCAATTTCGAGCACCGGTTCAAAATATATAATATCTCTCTTTCACGTTTACTGAACATACATGAACAAAACATCATAAATTGATTCCGGGAACACCAGGCCTCGGAATCAAGTGCCGTAAATTTTTGTGGACTCGTAAAAATCCCATGAATTTTTGAAAAAATATTCCATGGAATCTCCGGGTATTTACATACTCCCCACCTCAGGGATTTACATTCTCATATGCTACAACTTGAATTAATGGAACAAATGGGGAAACTGAGCATGCATCTGAGCATACCGCTCCCAAGTTCTCTCCTAGAGGTTCCCGTGCTACCAGAGAACGAGTACCAGAGGTATCGACCATCAATGTAGGACTCGCTCATATTGATTCTTAATATCCACTAGAATCTTCGTGAATGTCATCGCGTCATAGATGTCCATCTCTCTATGGTATATGAGGTGGGAAGGGTCATGCACTAATCTCCTCAGCTGATATACGTGGAATTCATTGTGTACCATGTGCAACTGAGGTGGTAGAGCTATGTGGCATGCCACCTTGCCTAATCTATTGAGGACCTGGAACTGTTAGATGAATCGAGGAGACTACTTTCCACCTCGGCCAAATCTCTGTAGACCTCGTCGAGGTGAGACCCATAGAACGACGTAGTTTCCATCCTTGAACTCCAGAGGGCTTCGTCTCCAGTCATCATATGACTTCTGTCTGCTCTGTGCAATCATCATCCGCTCCTGGATGATCTGTACCTTCTCTGTGGTAGCACATACCATCACTGGTCCCACAAGTGCTGACTCTCCTAGGTATTTCCAGCACAGTGGCGATCTACACAGTCGACCATACAAGGCCTCAAAAGGTGCCATATCGATGGTGGAGTGATAGTTGTTATTGTAGGAAAACTCAACCAACGTAAAGTGATACTCTCAAATGTGACCAAAGTCAAGGACACAGGCTCAGAGCATGTCCTCAAGGGTCTGAATCGTCTGCTCATTTTGGCCATCTGTTTGAGGATGAAAGACACTGCTCAAGTGAATCTGTGTCCCGAATGCTTCCTCCAACTTCTTCCATAACTAAGATGTAAACTGTGCATCATTTTCGGAGACAATAGAAGAAGGTACACCATGAAAACTCCCAATCTCTTCCACATAAAGGTGTTCCAAACTCTCTATTGAGCCCTACTCTCTGATTGGTAGTAAGTGGGCTGACTTGTTGAGTCGGTCAACAATCACCCATATCAAATATTGACTCCTGGGTGTACGTGGAAGACCCTTAAATAACATATTAATGTGTTGATCCCTTCTTAAATGTTGTTCATAATTCATTTGGGGTTTCCCCTAAAAATCTCAGTGCATTCGGACATGTATTCCGCGAGGTATGGCCTTTTTACTCTAATAATTTATTCTGTCCAATCAGACTCTCCAAATCGCAAACATCCGGATTAGGGTGATTTAATGACCATTTAAAAGGCCAATTCACGAGGCCTTGCATTCATTAATGATTCTCCAAAATTCATTTCGCATCCCCCCATAAATTTTCACAACAATTGGGTCCACCAAATATTATTTATGGACACCATACAAAAAATTGGCAGAACTGTGAACAGTTTTCATGCTCCCACTTGTGAGCTTCTTGTGAGGTTCCATATGGACGATTCAACTTTTAGTCCCAAATAGTAAATGAAGCACTGGATGTATATAATCTGAAAAGAAATAATTTTGAAATTTGGATTAGTGTAGATAATTTTATGTCCAAAATATAGAAATAATTTAAAACTATTAAAATTCCAAAGTGGCCCATTTTTACTATTCAGCTCCAAATAACACCAATATCATACAAATGAAACAATTCATTATAAAGGAACACTTTTGTGGGTTTAAAACAATGATATTCAATATAAATTAATAGAAAATTTTTTCTCTATCAATTCCCCCACACATAGTACTTGGAATCCTTGACAAGTAAACATCAAAATCAAATCAAATCCAATCCAAAACATATACCAATGAGATCTACCAAATCCATACTAAGAAACAAAATGATATCATGCCTCATCAAAAACAATTATTTCAAGTTCTCTTTTATATATTTTAATATATTTACACTTAATTTCTTATCCCATGCACACAAAAAACCTATCTCACTTTAATTTTCTCTCATCTCATAAATGTAAATGCTGAACAAGGCTTTTCTCATCCAAACTCACCCAAGAGTCACCATAGGATTGATAAGTTCCTACTTCTCCTCCCGATGTGAGTTAAAGAAATGTGTTTCTCATGAGGACTTTTTAGGGTTGTTCTGTGGCTTTTGGTTGGTAGGATTTAGATGTTGAAAATTCTGAGGCCGAAAAAGTAGGGCTCGACTCTCTTTGAAGAAAAAATGAAAGATTCTAATTTTCACTCAAATATGGTCTCCTTCTCTTCCCCTTTGGAGAAAATAGGCTCCATCATCATTCAATCAGCTCAAGATTTTAGCAGAGAAAATTTCAATCATTTCAATCATAATTTTTCTTCAAAACTCCAGATAGGCACAACATTCTTTTTACATCGGAAGCTCTAGAAAGGCACAACTTCTCTTAACATGAAAGCTTCAGAAAAGGCACAACTTTTAACAGAATAAATTTTCATCATCACAAATCTCTTAAACAATTTATTTTACACCCAAAGTATTACAAAATGAGGTAGTACACCACGCGACATCTTCCCCCATACTTAAGTTCAACTAGATCATTCAATTTCACTTCAACAACAGGTTGGATAGGGAAAATTGGCTTGTAATGTCGCTAACCTAACAGGATATTCATGGAATCTAAGGGATTATGAAGGATAAATGTAATGGTGGGCCAAAATGAATAGGTTTTTTTTTAAAAGGGGGATTCAAACCAAAGAAATTCCCTTATCAATTAAAACACACATACCCCAAACCCTCATGTATTGAATGATATAAATAAAATTCTGGTTAAAGCAAGCTTGGTCTGGTTCTCTCAAGAAATGAGGTGAATGAAAATAATATGACAAAAATGGTTCAGAAGCCTCACAGGAAAGTGATTTCAATGATATAGAGAGTGAAATATGTCATGGGTTTCAAAAATCAGTGTACCTTTCATGATATTCCAAAAGATTTGAACTCAAAAAAAATTCATTTCAGCATTCATTTAAGCTCAGTTTCATGGAATGTATTGGTTTACTCATTGACATGGGTATAAAAAATTTTAATAAAAATCAATTCATCTCAAAAGTTTAAAAAAACAAAAAAATGAAAAATAAACACAAAATTTTGAGAAAAAAAATTAATTTTTTAATTTTTTTTGAAAAACAAACACAAAATGAAAATCCAAAACTACAAAGGTTCCCTCACCAACACTTAAATGATACAGTGTTATCAATGCATTCATGTTTATTAAACATTTAATCCAATTTTAAAATGAATCACAACATCAAGAAAGCATGGAGGAGTCGTACAACCTGATTTATTCATAGTGCAACATTGAGTTAACCTCATAAGTGTTGCACTCTGAAAAACTACAAATAAAAGAACAAAAGAAAACATAAGATATTTATTGAAAGAAATGAAAATAGAAATAGGATGAGAATAGAAGTATGAAACTTTGTTTAATCCACCAAGTGGGCTCTAGGATATTAATGCCTCCAGAGGGGTAGTTATAATTGGTTATTCCCAATCTAATTGTGGGTTTGGATTATTTGAGATGAACAACCACATGTAAATTTTCATGATTTCCATGAGTAAAAATTTCATGTATAGAACCCCAATGTAGATAAGAAACTTCCCAACCCCCAAGAAAGAAAAAAGATAAAGTTTGAGTTCAATATTGAGAGGGAATGAAATAGATGGGTGCTCTCTCTTAACTTTCATGGTGTCCACCTCTATATGGTATGTAAATTTTTGTTGATGAGGTAGTCGCACCACCACATTCTTGTAAACCTCTTATTCTTTAATCACCACCACATGGGTAGTCTCTTCTTCAACATCCTAGGTCTCTTCCATTGGTTTCGTATCATAAATTTCAGAGAAAGAGAAATCCGAAAACAATTCAACTTGAATAAGATTAAAACATGAATAATTAGAAGATAAATCTTCCCTTTCAAGTAATTCATCTTGTTAATTGATCTCTTCATGAAATCCACCCTGATATCCTCTTGAGATCCCTCCAATAAGTGATCAACATATTTAGGGAGATCCAGTTGATCGTCTTTAGGTTCAGATTCTTTTTTATAATCATTCTCCAAGGAAGAACATAAGTTATCTGAATCTGAAAACAGAAAACAATGGGAGGTAATAATCAATTCATTTTCCAGAAAATGAATAGATAATGAGTTCATGAAAATATTATCTCCCTGGTTTTTTTCATCATCAATCGCTTCTTCCTTGGAAATCACCTATTGGAGTTGATTAGTAGAAGATAGAGGCAGGGATTCAGTCTCCAACATTTCTGGGATCTCCATATAAAAAGTAGGGATGAATAATGGGAGGTCTTCTTGGACCTTGGAAACTTCATAAAATTCATGAACGTATTGGGAGAACTGAGTTAGCTTTTAGACCATCACTTCAAAAACATCTTGTTCCATGTCCTCCCTTAGTCCATCTATGAAATCTTTGAATATTTTTTCATTATTATTTGTTTTCCAAAATAACCCCACATGTCTACCAATAGAAGAAACTCCACCATCAGCAAAAAAGTTTGAGTCAATAATTGGTCCATTTATTGTTGGGTAATTTTTCCTTTAATTAAATAAATAGTCACTTGAAAACAACATGGAAAGTGTTTTTTTGTCATTTTTAATTTGAAAAGAGTCAAATATTTACAATTTTATTGTGGAACTACCTCCCTGACAACGGCACCAAATTTGACGCACACCTATTGTAGGACGTGGGAAAAAAATTATTTCTTAATTTATAATATAGTAATGTGGTTGACCTAGGATGTCTCCCAAAGATGAGTGCACACAAAACGAGTTGTCACTTTAAAAATAGGGTAAAATAGTGTGTTTGATAGGAAAATGTTTGAATGGAATTTAAAATTCAAATGATTAAAAAACTATGATATTTAAAGGGTGATTTGGTCGGGGCCGGTTTCATAATTGTAATTCTACCCTTGTTCAATTTAATTCAATCGTCTTATTCTTTGTTGATTAAAGTGAGTTTCCACAATCGTTTCCCATCACTTCCTTGGTGAAATTATGATGGTGAGAGGAAACCCTTCCAAGATCTCGGTTTGGTCAACTCTCCTTCCATGTGTAAAATAGTGGTATGGAATATCCTTAATTGAAATTGGAAATACCTGATAGGGTTTTTTTATCCGAAACAATCATGAACATTCACTACAACTTATACATGTACTGATGATAGTCTAGTACTTTACCACTAATCCTTTGTCTATTCCATTGTATATAAACCAAAAATTAGTGGAGGGAGATAATGATTATTTAACCAAGGAAAAAATCAATAATGGAATTAAAATTCAAGAATGATCAAACATGATAATAATATCCTCTATATGAAATTGAAAACAACTTTTAAGAAGAATGAAATTTCATTAAATATCGTTCAAGAACTCCAGCATTACAACATAGAAAACCAACCCTTCCCCAATCACTCTAAATGTTTAACCCACCATGGTAAGGGTAATCGAGATGAATAGGGAATAATAATACATTAAAAAACTATTAAAAAGAAAATAAATAAAAGAGAAATATGAAAATATCTTCTTCTTGGTGTCCCAGAAGGAATGGGATGGAGAATGAGATGATTTGAGAGGGTGGAGTTATCCTCCTTTTATAGCCAGATTTTCTCCTCCGAATGAGAACACATTTTATCCCCATTAAATGACATATTCATGCATTGAGTTCTTCTTTAATGTTTTTCATAATCCTTTAGTTCATTTCCCCTCAAAATAAAAGCGCATTTGGACATGTATTTCGATAATTATGGTCGTTTTACTCTGAGCATTTATTCTGTCTAGTTAGACACTCCAAATCGCAAACCTCTGGATTAGGGTGACTTAATGACCCCTTAAACGGCCAATTCATGCTGTCTTTCCTTCATTAATGATTCTACAAAACTCCTTTTTGCGTCCCCCAATCTAATTTCACTAAAATTGGACCCACTAAGAATTATTTATGGACCCCACGCCAAAAATAGAAAAAACTGTGGAAAGTTTTCATGATCTAACGTTTGATATTCTTTAAAACTTCCATATGGCCGATTAATCATTTATTACAAATGTACTAAATAAAGCCCTATATGTGTCGAATCATGAAATGAAATAATATTGCAATTTGGAGTAGTTTAGATAATGTTATGGCCAAATGAAAAAAAATAATTTAAAACTGTTAAAATTCCAAATTGTCGAATTTTTACTATTCAGATCAAAATAACACCAATATCATAAAAATGAAACAATTAATCTTAGAGGAACACTTTTTTGGGTTTAAAAAAATGATATTTAATATAAATTAATTGAAAATATTTTATCTATTACTAGCTGCTCGACCAGCTCCTCTGCCACGTCCACTTGAGCCCTGCGGACCGCCTCGATTGAATCTCTGCCTCTGCCTGGGAAGTCCTTCAACTGCTTGCGGATCATTAGAGTGGTGGGTCGGACAGTCACAATCCATGTGACCAAGCCCATCATATGAGTAACAATGCCCGCTACCAGCATGTGTGTCTCTGCTTTGAGTACCCCGCACAACTGATCCTGAGTCATGCAGTCGACCACCTGTAGGTCTGGTCCTCTTTGACCTTTGTGACATCTGTCTACTTACAGTTGTAGAAGACTCCACAGTATGTCGTCTAGTGGTGGGTCTCACTACTGGAGACATCTCAGCAAGGAAACTCCCCACTAGGAGAGCTATCACTAACACCCCTTCCTGAGTCAGGATGCTTTGTGTGTATCGTGAAGCTCTAATGTTTTGTCTGAGTCCCTGATCAAAGGTCCAGGTCCTAATGAATGGGTCTTGTACCATATCAGTGGAGTAGCATGATAGGTCGGTGAACCTCGCTGAGTACTACTCCACCATCATGTTACCATGTCGTAGATGTAGTAGCTCTTGTATCTGAACTGCCTAAAGGTTGGTTGGGAAAAACTCCACTCGAAATAGGCTCTTGAAGTCTGTCCAAATAAGTGTCTCCTCATCAGGAACCTGGAGCATCAGGCTCCACCATCTTCCTGTTGCTTCCTGAAGGAGGCTGGCCACAAGGATCACCATAAAGTCCGATGTTGTCCCTACTAGACTGAAGACTCTCACCACAAACTCCAGCCAATCGTCAGCCGCATGTGGGTCTGTCTCTCCCCAGAACCTGGGTGGCCTATGGCGCTAGAACTCATGCAACGTGCTCAAGTGGTGTGCACTCTCTACTACCAGGGATGGTGGCATCAGTGGCCCAACCAGGAGTTGTACAGCTGGTGCCCCTACTGGTGCCTCAACTGGAAGAGGGCCTTGCACTGAGGCCTCATCGCTTGGTGGGTTGTTAGTACGTATGACTCTCGGGGCTCTAACTGGTTGTCCGCGGGGAGACAACTTGAAAGAAATATATGTGACACTGTCAAATGATTTATACCTGGTGAGCTGACCTGGTTGAGATGATGTAATGAATAACTTTTGAAAACACACACGCAATCAGTGTTTTCGTGCACTAATTAAGAAATCAGTAGACAGGGTCCTGGTGTATGGATACGTCAGCCGCTCGCACCAAGACTGGACTCCCTGAACTGAAAACCACACATAGTACCCTTAACAATATTGGTTCATAGAAGAGAAATATCAGATTCCTATGTAATATGGTAGAACTAACTCCTCTGATTCCAATTTTTCATGACCCATCCCCCTAGGCACGTATAGTGACTGCCCAAGCCCGCCTACAATAGCCCAGGGGCTGGAGACTAGCACCAAATGCGTAAATCCATAAACTGGGAAGGCATTGCCTTTATAAACTGAAACACACAAAACAGATTACATAACTGGAAGTAAAAAACTAAGAAAAACTTTATAAAAAAGTGAGCACTATAAGTAAAGGGGATGGAAATACAAGCCCAATAGTAAAGTACAAGGATACAGAAAAGTTCAAGTACAAATAGAAGAAAATAATTAATGCAGCTACTGGGTCCTCCTCTGAGGTTCCTTCTAGAAGGGTAGGTAATGATACCCTCCTCAGCACTCCACATCCATCTGACGACTCCTCGTACCGTCACGTCGAGTGGTCCACCTCCGGGTACAATCTAGTCATACTTCTCTCTGCCTCGATCAGTGTTGTCCGTCATCTGCAACCAACACAACTGGGTGCGGGCATAGCCCGTGCAGGGGTATGTATAACAATACTAATTAGGGACACCAAAAACCTCAAGGTCTCACAATATCCAATAAGGATAAACAAAAAGAATGAATTCAATAGATAACCATTACTTATGTATATGCCTATACATATACCTATGTTATCTAGTAACCTAACACAATCATGAAGAAAACACTTTCGTCATTAACTCAGCTCAAAACCAAGATTTTTTTCTAGGGGTGGTAACATGTAACAATCCTAGTCAAACTATCGAATCCTATATTTCAGGTGTACTTCTCTACTATAGTGTAATGTGGGCCTACCACGTCACACAGAGGCACTTCTCACTATCCTGGACTGCTGTGGTACTCCTCGTGTCACGCATTGTGGGACTGCTGCGTCACACTGAGGTGCTCCCCACTGTGGGTCTGCTACGTCACACATAGACACTCCCCCTCGTATCCTGCTGAGGTAAACCTATTACCGAGTAACGTGGGTCTTTCGTGTCGCATAGAGGTGCTCCCCACCGTGGGTCTGCAGTGTCACACAGAGGTTCTTCCCACGGGGCTAGTCGAAACACTCTGGGTCAAAAGGTCATCATTAGTCTGGTCTCAGCCAGCTACTAGGTCGCCGCACTCCGCTCAATTGTCTCTGGCAGAATCCAATCCACGAGCTACTGGTTAGTACTCAAAATGTTACAAAGTTGAAAGTAGATGTATCTCAAAGGTATTCCTCACCATAGGGGTCTCAACGTAATAGAAGACATGTCTATCAGACGCCCTATCTTTGAGTTAATGGGATTTCTGTCCTGGGGGCCCTGTTGGTTTTTAGGTTTAAACCAATCTGACCATACTACAACTATGTCTAAACCACATGTGGAATATTCTAAAAGAACCTTATTTCTCTAATCATTCCTTAACCACAGACGGTTCGTCGATCTAACACTTGTAGCCCAAGACATGGGTGAATGTGTGTAAATAGGCCAAAGCGGGTCCGGGTCCGGTCCGACTGAGTCGGACTGACCCGGCCTGAGGGAGGCCCGGCCCGAGTGAGCGACCTGGTCAGAGTGGGTGGCCAGGCTCAAGTGGGAAGCCCAGCCTAAAGGCGGCCCAGACCGAGAGGGTGGCCCGACACGAGGGGGGGCCTACCCGGCCAGCAGGCGGCCCGCGTGGCCCGAATAGCGGCCAGCGTGGCCCTGCTGGCCATGCATTTGGGGGGGGGGGTGCTGTCATGCCCTGCCTGCTTCTGAACAGAACCAACGCTATGAACATATTCAGTATTCTGCGGGACCCGGGGGGACTCGACTTTTCCGGCTGGCCAAGCTGCGAGCCGGTTCCCCACCGTCGGCAGCCGGCCCAATGCCAGCTGCCCATTCTCCTCCATCGTGGCCCGCCTTGGCCGCGACTCATTTCCATCGTGTGGTGCGACGGAACCACACCACCTCCTTCACGGCTCAACCTGGCCGTGACCCCCTGCTCATTCATGTGGTGCGCAGGCACCATGCTACGTTCGCCACAACCCGGCCTGGCCGCGACCCCTTTCTCCTCTGTGCGGCTCTTCATTGTCGTGCCTTACCGGTGATCCAGCGGCCTTGCGCCACCTGTTCCTTCGTGGCTGGTTTCCTTTATGGTTGTACCAATGCCAGCCACCGTTGCACCGCCTTCATCATCATAAAACGATAACAACAAGGGCGAGGGTCGTTCCCTTTTCATGAAGTCTGGTCCCTCCTCGTTATAGTAATATTAGTCGACAATTCTCAATGCATAGTTTGAATGACATAGAATGGAAAAAAATCAACTCAAATCTCCCACGTCATTTGTTGATGATCGTTGACAAAGTCGTGGGAAAAAAGGCAGACGTTGATTCATTGACGTCAGAAATGAAGAAGCTGAGTATGGTGTCTTATACGTTCTTCAAGGACGTCACTCTCTATTTTGTTCTGGTTGAAGAAGGATGAGGGTGTCCTTCATTCTTCATTGGCAGAAGTGGCGTTCTTTGTTACTTTTCCAACTTCTCTCCCAAATGCCCCACCAAAGAAATGTGCCAAAAAATAATGGGATAAGCTAACCCATTTTTTAATTATTGGCCAAAATAATTCAAATAGTTCAAATTAATTAATTGAATGAGTTCAATTAATTAATTGGGAGGGTTGGCACCATAAAGAGGGAAGTTCAAGAGTCTTCTTCACTTAAATGCGGTGTTAAAGGGGTTATAAAATCAGGCGGTCCCCACCTTAATTATCCTCCCAAGGGAGGTTATACTTGGGTGGGACCCACCAATATAACCTCCCATAGGAGGTTAGGGTGTGGTGGCCCCCACCACCAACCTCCACTTGGAGGTTTTAACCGCCAAAATAAAAATAAACAACACACTTTATTTTTATTCAATTTATTAAAAACCAAATATCTAACTTCCATTCTCAATCATCTGTCGTCGAGGAGAAAGCCTTCTTAAGAGAATACAGGTGTTATGAGTTCAACGGTGCCCTCAGATTTCAATTCTGAGAATCAGTTCAAAAGATATAAAATCCCGCTCGCACGTTTACTATACGTACCCGAACAAAACTTCATAAATTGATTCCAGGAACCTCGTGCCTCAAAATCAAGTGACATAAATTTTTGCGGACTGGTAATAATCCCATGAATTTATGAAAAAAATCTCAAAGAATTTTTGGGTTTTACAATTCATTTATTTTACAACATATTTAATAGATAATTTATCTAACCACTGATATGATATATTAAGAAATTGAATGTTTTGATAGTTGGCTTAAACATCATACTTGATACATAGAGGAAAATTAATATATTATAAATTTAAGACTATCAAAAATGAATTTATAAAAACAAATAATATTTTACTCTAACTAAAAGTTTTTTAATCATGAAGTTATTTGGATATAAAAAATGAAATTGAAAAGAGTTACATGACTATATATTTGGAGACTTATATATATATAATGGAATAAACATTGGGTTATTATGTTGTATCCCAATAGAATATAAATTACAGTACATGATTACATGGTATTTATAGAATATAAAAGAATTAATATTTTGTTTTAAAACTCAAAAGTAATAAACAAGGGTTGATCAATATTTCTATTAAATTTCTAAAATGAAATGGAATAAATTAATGTTATATTAATAATTATGTTTAATGACTCACTAAATGTAAAAAAAGTAATTTTCATGTTAAAAAAATGATTTTACAATAAATGAGCCTCAATTAATTTTAAAACCTAGGTAATGTTAATAATAAATCAATTTCATGTTTATCAATATTCATGAATAAATATTATGGATTCATATTCACCATAAAATTTTATTTGTATTTTCTCAAAAAAAATTATATATTTTTCTAAGATGAAGTGCATGAATTTAATTATATAATTTTATTTTATTTGATTAAATTTATAATTACATTATTTATTTTTATTTAGTTTTTTAATTTTTTTAATTCATTATACATATCTATATGTTGATTTTGAATATTTTATATTTTTATTAAAATGAATGTGTTGTTGTGTGAATAGTAAAAATATTAAATAATTTCAAAATCCCATCAATTCCAATCATGAATTTAAAAAAACATTAGTATATTTATTTTAATGTAAAATTAATACATTTTTTATCATAATCAAAATAATTCCATTGGAATCTGAATTATATTATAATTTTTTATAAATTTATTATTCTATTTAAAAACACATTTTTATAATTTTTTTGTTTTCATGGTGGTTTATTATATTAAGTTAATTCTATCCACGAATGAAAATTAAATAAAAAAATTATTTTATTTCATGAATCAGTAAATTCATCATTTTTACTATATTTTATTTAAATTTTTCGTCATAATGAATATTTACCATGGTAAAAAATTCTTACCAATTAAATGGAAAACCAAGTTAAATCAAGTAAAAATTATTTTAAAAGATCCCAAAATAATTTCATAATTAATAATAGATTATTATTTTTTACTATTAAAATGTTATCTTTTAAATTGGATATTTTTAGATCCAAATTACCATGATTATGTTATTGGGTATTTTAAAGAATTTTATAAATACATTAATGTCCCTCAACTCACATAAAAACGCATCACATATACTCTCATATTCACATTTCATTATAAGATTATTTTCCAAATCAATAAACACTAATATAATATTCCAATATCTCCACACACTCTATATTGGTCTGATTATCACCAATGTAATAAACCTAGAAGGCTGACGTTTATGCCTAATATATTTGTCAAAGAAGTGGTATAACACAGTTACAAGCCATTCCATATTTATTTATTCTTTTAATTATATAAAATATTATTTATAACAATTATAATATAATTAGAATAATACATATATATAAATATTATTATGCTGATGCACAAAAAAATTCATCACATTTTCATCCTATGGTTAATGTAAACTACACTTGTGTGTACATGTTGGCTTCCACCTCCAGGAAGTTATGTATTTACTTTTTCATCATTTCCTCACATGGATGGTTATATTGATGTATTTAATGAACACATAAAATTAATATTAAATTAATATTATTATTGTGACATGTAATTTCTTATAACTTCTTACACATCCATATATGGGTATTTAATAATGACGATCATGCATATTGGTGGACTACCACAATAGTGAAGCGATGTAATTTTTAAGTCATTAACATCTTACACGAATTTTTCTAGAAGTGAATTTAATTTTAAACATTATAATTATAATGTTTTTAGTATTAAATTATTATTTATCCATGACCACATTCACTATGTTCAATGAACTATAATTATTTTGATGTTATAATATGATAAGGCCAAAAAAACCATCATGGTCTTAAATGATCAAGTAACAATATTAGAAATGAAAATAAATGAAATAAAATAGATTACTATAATATAATATATATAAAAATATCTCTAAATAATGATAAATTTTAATTTATTTTTATTGTCTTTGAATTTATCAGTTTTATGTTTTGATTCAAGGGACACAGTATGGGATTTTTCATTAAAATATTTCATTCAGTGATCTAAACTTTTTTTAAAACCTAAAACTTTTTAAAAAACACTTCAATAATGTTAATAAATGTATGAAAATTAGTTTTTAATCATTTATTTTATTTCCATTACATTTTTACAATATTGTTAATTCATATTGTCTTAAACATTTTATGTGTGAGTGTTTTTTGACTCATTTTATCAATGTTATAAGGAATATTTTTATCTTTTTTTCCTTGAACATATTTCCGTTACACCATTGAAAATATTTATTATCAATAATACATTATATGACTATATTTTAATTAATAGACTAACATACTTCCAAATATTATAGGTTTATTACAATTTGTGAGTTTTGAGTGGAAAACAGATTTTTATCCATAATTTTATTTAAATCCCAAAATTTCATATTCATAAGATTTGAATTGATAATTTTTAATATATTTTGATATAGAAAATAATTATTTTATTTTCCTTTACAATTATAAGATCATAGGACACTACCTATGATGGATGGGGATCCCAATATTACTCTAATGATAGAGTAGTACGATATTTCTCTCTAATGCTTTGGGTAAATTGAGAGAGTTGTTGGGAACTAAAATAGTTCTGAGGGATATGATAAAATTAAAAATTATGGTTATAAATTTATAAGGGTACATGTATGGGTGGTTTTAAGGATAGTGAAATTAATTCACATATGGGTTTTCAATTCATTGTAGGGGATTTAATAAAAAAATTAAATTTAAAATTTGAACAAAATTAATTCATCATTAAACGAATTTTTATGAACTTATAATGGGTAATATGTGTTAAAATTTCATTATATTTTTATATGTTACATACATGATTATGATTTTTCCATAATTTTTTCATATTAATATATTTTTGAAAACATTGGGTTTTGAAGATGATTTTATGTCTACATAATGAATATTTGGAGTTGATTTTTTTAAAAGGAAAATTTCATAATCTGTTTTCATGAATTTTTAATGCATATAATTCATTCACAATCATTTATTACCTGTTAATGATATTTTTTTCTCCGAATAAATTTTTTTAAAAATAGTATTTAAATATGTGAAGGGAGTATAACTTATTAAATAGAAAGACACACTGAAGAAAAAAAAATCATTAATGAAACATGAGTGCATTATAGAAAAATACATACATGATTTTTTTAATATTTATTAATTCCTATGATTCTATATAATATTGTTTCTTATTCTACAAAAACCTATACAAAAATTATGCTGAAATTGTTAAAATGTGAATCTAATTTTATATATATTTTATTTATTAGTCCATAATGTTTCAAGCTATCACAAATGGTATCAAATGGAATTTTTACATACAAATAATGAATTTAATGAAACTAAAAGAAACATTTAAAATATTTTTATTTCATGTTAAATTATTAATTGATAATTTTTGGATTTTCATGTTCAATAATTTAATAATTAATTAATTAGAATGATTTTCTATAGAGGAAAATTGTAAAATGAACTTGATTGAAAACAAGTTATAGTAGTAATTCGGAATCAATAAACTAGAATTATTGGACGTAAAATGATTTTTCTATGTCTTTATTATGTCAATAGATGCAAACTACAAATTGTGGATCCCTCGAAATGAAGTGAACTCACAATCCCAATAGGAAACATTATATAATAAAAAAATTATGAAATAGAATACTCCAAATTTTTGTGGATTTTGTACCTATTGGTAGTAAAAATAGGGATCAATGATTTTGAATAGGTATTAAAATATTTAGATGATTATATAATAATAAGTAAAATCTCATTATTTATCATTTTATAGCTGAAACAAATCAATGGTGTCTTATAACTAATATATCTAATGAGGGTGATGATATATATTATATTTATTGTACCAAATTTATGTGTATTTCGAGGAATAAATATTTTTATAATGATTATCAAAATTGAATAGATATATAATTTATCCAATCAATTTATATATTGTAGGAATTTCTAACAACGAATGATGAAAATTTTATTATATTATCCTGGAATACACCAAATCTCATTCTTGGTCATGATATTGAATGTGAAATATTTTACTGATGAATGAATCGGTTTTTGAAAAAATCTTTGGTTAGACATTAATATTGAATGTATTATGAAATAATTTGAATTTTGGATACAGAATAAATCGATTTTTTAATTTCAATGTTAATTTATAAAGCATGTAACACCATAAGAAACTTTATTTTGTTTCATTGAAACAAACATGATGTAATCAATGGATTTCACTAAACCCAACCCTCGGTTTAAATAGACAAGGTTATATTACGGAGTTATCATTATTTAATGCCATAGTTATCACATATTTGTTGTATTTTTGGATTGTATATGTTTTAAATAAATAAATTATAAAATATTTTTCTATACTTGAATTAAATAATTTAGTTGGTTTTCATTTGATAAAACCACATGAAACATAAAAATTAATGATTTTAAATTATATTTTATTTGATGTGTGAAATTATTTCTCTTCATTATAAGTTAAATAAATAAATTTAAGATAATTGTTTTAATTAAATACATAAATTTATGATGTTATGGGGGAGACCTCCAAGTAGCATCTCTCTCAACTATCTTTAACCCTCGGATTCCATTGAATTGATTTTTGGAGGTGGGGGTTTCATTGGTGGTGGTGCATACCCCATCTAATCCATCTCTCTTTAAATGTCACCCCCTCTTTCTACTCATTTTTCTGTCACCTAGAGGTTCCTCTAATACATGGTTAACTTTCACCCCTTTTTCCTTCAATTTGGGTGTCATTACCATTATCGGGGTTCAACTTTGATAATTCCATTTTTTAAAATTATGCTTTAATTTATCAATAATGTGAATGAAACACTGTGTTTTTTAGCATTTTAATTGTCTTTGATGACATTTCTTAGATTATTCATGTGTACTTTTTTATAGATATGGTGATCAAGTCAATTTCCTGATGAATAGAACACATTATTATTGCGAATCGAGACCTCTTTCTCTCTTCTCTACGCACACTATCCATTTATCTTATCACAATACTATAGGTCTTTTAGCCTTAAACTAGGTTTTAGAATGTGATTTGTGTGTGGTTGTCTGTTTTGTAGGAGGAATTCGTTGTTGTGCGGTTTTAAGGATGACGTTGATAGTCCTAGTTTGTCATGGTTCACTATCGAGGCATGGTCCACAAAAATATTTTCTTCTACATTAAGGGTCCATTGACACACCATAATTTATTCGGGTGCGATTATTCTCTATGTGGATTTGATATATGTTGTGTGGGTGGAGATAGTATTCTAGGAGGCTTGATAATTTTTTTTCTCCTGGTTTCAATGATTTTCTAAGTTTTCTAAAAGTTCATATCATGTTGTATTATATATATATATTAATAAAATATCATTATTCTTTTTCTACAGCTCGCATTCTAGGTCATACGTGTGTGGTGGATCTCATTAAGGATTTGGAATGTGTTTGTTTGGGTTTTAATATTCCATCTTGTCCAGCCTGGAACACTATGTTCAATGTAATCCCACTTTCTTTTAATATGATGCTTCACCCTCAACATTGCAGTCAATTTCATGGATTTTTTAAAAATATTGGTAATCATTTGTTGGTATTGAGATCTTGTGAGGGATGGATTGTCCAAGAAGTTGATGGTAATTTCTAGTGAACATTTATTCAATGTGATTTTGAGTTCTCTATTTATGGTGGTCCTTTATGGTGATCTCAATATATGTTTCAATGGATTCTTAACAGATCAGTGTGCGTGGATTTATATTATGAGTATATTCACGTTAGGGTGTTTGTTTAGAGGTGGTTCACATTTCGAGCTTAATCTATGGGATTTAAATGAATAATTTAGGATCAATAATGATGATGCATGGAGGGAGCCTGAGGATAGTGATTTTCATTTCAAGGGTGTAAAAATATAATTGGTTTACAACCTGGGGAATAAAAGTTTCCCTTTCATTAAGGATTATTTTTTGGTGTGAATCACATGAATTTATTTGGCATTTGTTTTTGTTTTATTTTTAAATGAGTGTCAAAATTTTCTAGAGGTTAATTCTAATCCATTAATTGGTTATTATAAAACACAAATATATATATATATATATGAAAGGTTATAGATTTTGAATTCAAAATAATTTATAAAAATTCATATAATTGTTCTTTATCAAAATTTAAAAATAATAAAACCAATTTTAGTCTTAAAATTATTTTTTAAAATACTAATTTTGATGAATTTTTATGTTTATTTTAAAATTTATCTCTAATTATTTTATAAATTTAATAAAGAAATAGGTTCCATATTTAATGTCTATAAGTCAAAATTTTTAAAAATGTCAACATTGTATTTTTATTATCAATATTAACTATTGTAATGAATTTTCACTTATGTATAAGTAAATAGTCAAAATAAATGTAACCATAACTTCATTAGGCATTAAATATAAATATATCACCATGATTAATAATTTTGGATGTGATTATTTTTCCATCATCAACAAATATTATATGATATTTATATTTAGTGTTATTTTACATCAATGACAATAATTATATTATATTAATAGAGAAATAATAAAATATCACCCACATTATTAATGATTATAATAATCTTTCAAATGGAAAATGGTCTATAATCAGTTTGAGATGATATTTAAAAATCTAAATGATTTTATTAACATGTTAATTCATATTACTTTTCAAGTTAATAAATAAATATCTTAAGTGCATACAAAAATAATAATATAGTAGTGGTTCAGGTAATTTAATAATAATATAATAATTCTCAAAATTTTAAAAGTAGTTCAATACGGATGAATTATTCTGCTGAATGAATTATATATATAAATATAATATATTTGTTATTTGTTAACGGTTTACACTCAAATTCAATTTATATATTAATTTAATTAAACAATATCTATGTATGTAGTATTGAAAATGGTATTAATGTTATATAATATTAAATAATATATTATCAATTGATTTAACATTCATTAAAATAATAAAGTTTCCCACATAATAGGATATGATTAAGAATATGAACATTCTACACTTTAGGAAACATTTCAATTTATTTTATTATTTAAAACCACTAAATTTTAAAAAATTATTGTCATTATAGTGGTCATCAAAATTTATAATGGGAGTAAATACAATGAGTTAAGGGATAAAAAAATATCCAAAAAATTCATAAATTTTATTTTATGTGCGTATTTATATACACCATCATCATATATACTAAATGAATAAATTTTGAGGTGAAATATCATGAAAATGTATAATATTAATATAATACTTGTGGTAAATCCAAGGGATACCATCCCATCCCGTATAATAGGGAACATCATCTTATTATTTATTCAAAAAAATTAATCCTTCATGATCCTGAAATCACAAAGCAAATAATATATGTCAATTATTATTCAAATACTATAGATTTGTGTAATAAAAAAACTATCCATTGTAGTATTTATGTGTCAGTGAAGGTTGGATTATAAGCCAAGAGGTATAACACATAATTGATTACATTCAATTACAATTATTGTTCTTCCTGCTAAAATATTTTTTTATTCATTCTAAAATATTTTATTTATTATTTTCATATGTACTTATGTGTTATTAGAATTAATTAAAATATATTATCCATTTTTTATACATCAAATTGAGAACCTAAACCTTTCCCTTGTGAATGTGGGGACCATCACCTCGATGAAGTTTTTCATTCCATTTTTACCCAACAATGCATATGAATAGTAATATTAATGGCCATAATTTCTAAATATGATACTATAATTATACTAACATTATGTAGGTAATGTAACCATGATAAATATATATGGTCCATGATATTTGGACTAAAATATGAATGATAAACATAGCAGTTATCTCCCATAAAAATATTATTAATATATAATTTTTAATGAATGGTTGATAATATGTTATAAGTAAATAATATATATTATTATATAGATAGATGAGAATGTTTCACAAGTAGATTTATTGTAAGTCCTTAATTATTATTTAGTATGTTTTGAAATGTATTAAGAAAAATGATACCTTGGTTAAGGGTTTAATGTTTAAATATTATTTTCATCATAAATGTTTATGCATAAATGTATGATGATTAAATAATATGATATTTCCCAACCAAATAATTTTTCCATTATTTTAAAATATTTATTTATTAATGTATGATTCATTTTTTTGAACATTTTCATCTCATTATGTACATAAAATACGTGGGTATTGTTTTTAATAAAAAAATGTTTTCTATTCTGTTGGAAAACATGTTATTCCATTTACTTATTATATTTTAAAATTTTTCAAATTTCTTTTTAATATTTCCATATGATTCATTGAGTTCATGTTACCCATGATTGATTTTGAATAATCATTTAGAATGAATGTTCTTTTTGTTTTGTGAATAATGTTATTTTGACTTTTTACCAAAAATTAGACAGGAGACATTATTTTAATATAAAACCCATAATTTGAATATGTATCCACGATTACATCAAAATGCATTAAATTTTTATTTTATAGAATCTGAGGTTAATTTAAAAAAATAATATGTAATATTTTTGAAATATTTGTATATTAAATAGGTGATTTCTAATTGAAAGGTGTATTTTCCACAAAAAATGATTCTATGAACATTGAATGGATTTTTTTCGATGATAAAAAACATTGATGATATTTTATCATATTGGGAGATATTATTATTTAATAATATCATTTGAAATTGTATGAATGATTATGTTTATGTTGATGAAATATTGATGAAATCCGTTTTCATTTCCAGGAATGATCTTATGATGGAGTGATTAATGTTTTTATGATCCATTAGAATACATATGAATGGAAATTATTATTATACATTTTATTCCATCATTGAGATCAAATTTATTTAGTATATGTTAATATTTTTGGAGATCAATTACTATATAAGAGGTTTTCATATGCCTAAAATATGGTACATGATAGGTTATCCCAAACTCGAAGATGGAATATTGGTGGTTAACATGAGCCTAATATATGAATTTTGTCTCCATTGATAGAATTTACATACAATTTCTATGATTATGATTATTCAATAAATCATTACACTCATTTATGAAATTATCTTATTCCATTTTTATACACCAAGGGCTCAGGTTCCACGATTCCTCTGTAATTTATGTCATTCAAACCACTGAATACTGTTTCATTACTCATGATTATGATAAATGAATTATTTATATTATTTTGATAGGTTATTCACAATGTATACAATCCATGTTTTCATGATATGATAAATGACAATCATATCTCTCTTGTCTACTTATATTTAGTATTCCAACTCACAAATAATGTTTTTTTCATTCTCTTTATTTTATGAAGAATGCATCTATCTATGACATTTCTATGAAGGGATTTAGTTATTGAGAACTATGTTAGAGATTATATATATATATATTATATACCTATTTTATATTTATTGATGTTCCTAATGAAATTATAAATTTATGGGGTTTGCTTGTAAGATAATGATATTTAAAGAATATTCATATATTAATATGTAATATTTATAAATTAAACCATTGGTTTTCATTATTTGGTGTCATAGAAAGTATTAGATATTTTTTGAAACATGTTTGAAAAAACATGATTTTAAACACTTAAGAATAAACATATATATAGGAGATCTTCTTGTGATGTGGTAATGGATAGATTATGGTTTTACTCGGAACATCATCCATTCATATATAATACCATATAGTCATGGAAATAGAATATATGAAATAATGGATGAAAATAGCAATTTGGGAAAATTCTAAAAAACTAGATAATTAGTGATGCTTGGTGTGTGGGGATAAATGAAAAAACCTTTCTAGACATACACGATGGATATTTAGGGTTAAATAATAATATACTTATATATAATTATGATTTATGTTAAAGGATGATGATAAAGGGTGACCTTCGTTAAATCTGAGGATTATTAGATTGAGTAGATTGTGTCTCTATATAGAAATTGTTTTTTTATTTTATTTTATTATATGGTTCATCTCAATGATTATGGTTTACAATGGTATGTTTTTTTTATTTTAGTCAATTGATAAAACCAAATGGAAATTTGATAAAATATAATGAATCAAAAAATGAATTGAGTTTATGCCATGGAAAAAAATTAGAATGAGAGTTATAATTGGTAATTTAATTAAAAGGATAATATAATGATTTAGAGCCTTGATTAATTCTAATTTACTAAAATAGTATTGAAGGGAACAATTTTTTTTTACAATTGTGATGAAATATCCAACTATTATTATTTGTCTTATTGATCAACATGTTTCTAGGAAATGGAATATTACTTCAGAAAAGTTATTTTCTTATCACTATTATATTGAGGATGAATTTTTATTATTGTTCGGAATGTGAAAAAGTTCTATGTTGTAATCTCATAAATAAAATGATGTGACATGATTAAATTAATTCTATTGAGTGTGATTTTTTTATATTTTTTCAATAAGTACATTCCATATATTCATTACATGAAAATAGAAACCAAATTCCTTAATCTAATGTAATAGGATGATAAATCTATTATTACATATGAGGAAAATTTTATTGGTCTTGTGAAGTGCACTTCTAGTGTAATCGTACAACCACAATTTAGTATTGATTGATTTATTAGTTTATTAATTCCATGTTTCTAAATGGTGTTACCTATAGTGTTTTTTAATATCTAAAATAAATCATTCAACTTTCTACCATGGTAATAACAAATATTGGGGTTACCCATAATCCTCACGGATTCGATAACAAAATAATAATTAAATTTAATTGGAATACTAATCATAAAATCTATAGAGGAAGGATGATGAATATTCCATTATTATTTATACATGGAAAGAAATATTGAAGAAATCATCTAAAGAGGATGAGTAAATATATTTTTTAGGGAATGGATGAACATGGAGTCATTGAATTCTATAGTGATAGGAATAAAATACAAAATGAGAATAGAGAGAAAGCTCGATAGAATTCTCCACCAATACTCCTGTTTTTCCAATTCATCATGTATGTAAATTATGATGACCATTGAGTGAATCAAAGGGTTCGTGATGATAATCAACATTAGTAACCTTTTATGACTACATAAAAAGAAAAATATCAAAATATTATTGTTGTTTATATTTTTAAAGATAACAATGTGATGGAAGGTACACATATCATCCATTCAAGAATTGTTAACGTCACGTTTGATTATTTATCTAACAACTGATTCATATATAGAAAATTTGTCAACAATATCCAAATAAAAAATTAATTTTTAGAAATTTAATTATAATTAAATAATATTAATGTTAAAATGATCACATAAAATGTTTATGATTCTTCAAAAAGTATTATTTTTTGTAATGCGCTTCATAGAAATCTTGTCAATCTATAACAAGTTGAATAAGATGATATTTTTAGGATCGATTAGAATTATTTATAAAAATAAAATATAAATATTTGAGGAAGGGAAATAAAAAATTTATATTTCAATGCAACCATGATAATATATTTGTGATATAATAGATACATGCATAAAATGGATATAACATCGATATAATGGGTCATTATTCATATTGAAAAATGTTAAGTTTCCCAGATAATTTTTGAGAAACTCAATATCAATGATATAAATATATTATGAGAATTATATGATGTATTTTTTTAAGAAATATTCTTCCAATCAATATTGAAGATCAATTTTTAATTGAACTCTTACCAAGTTGTAAAAATATTCAGAAAAACTATATAGAATGGCATTCATTGAGTTAAAATAATTGAATAATTATCTTTAAGAGAATTTTTGATAAGGTAGACATTCATGTAAGATTTTCACCAAGGATTGAGCCAGTTTTTTTTATTAGGAAATGCAGTTCAATGCAACTTTTCATTAATTATACAGAAATAAACAAGATGACAATGAAGAATAAGTACCCACTACTAAATATTTATTAACGTTTTTATCAATCATAAATAACTTATTTATTTTCCTATTCTTATATGGATATTGATACTATTAATTAATTGTAGAATATCATTCCCATAAGGGTATGGTCACTCTGAAAATATAGTGACTCCATTTGTACTTATTAACTCCCTTTTTATTATCATATATTTAGTACCTATATTCTTTATAGATATCCCAAACTAGTTTATGGTTGTCCAGTTGGATAATATTCTTACATTTTCCTAAATAAAATGGCATCATGAATATAACATGACAATTTTATTGAACCTTCGTTATGAGAGATACTGTAATGAAAATTTAATACGTATGAAATATATATATAAAAGGATTAATTTATGAGTAATATAAAATCATGTGATGGTATATATGTAGACCTAAAAATGAATATTGTTATGGAATATTTTCAATGAAAAAATATTCAGAACGATATTCATTTTTTTCTTGGGTTGGATATAATTATGGACTACTTATGAATAATTTTTCAATGATATCAAACAACTCACTTATTTAACACTACTAGGTTTCATGTTTCCTGTACGGATGAATGTGATGAAAATATCAAGAAAATATTGAAATGGTTGGTTAGGGAACCTGTTCCCATAATGCCCTTTAATTGGGAAGGGTGTTTTATAATTATTGATTAACTGAATAAGGGATGAGATTCTTAGTCATACATAAATATATATTAATATCTTCTTTCCCATATTAGTTGAACATTCATGAGATGAATTCAAAACTCGTTAATAGGAGTTAATTGTAATAATAATTGCATTAATGATACAATTACATTATCATTATTTGGATATCAGTGAAAAATAATATATCTAAAATAGTTTAATGTATACAATAACTCTGAAAGTTATTAATTATCTCTCGATATGAATGTTGGAGTTCATTAAATCCTATCAATATATAACACATTACAACCTTGGGAATGAGAAAAAAGGTATTTATATTCAATATGAATAGACAATGCTAAACTATCTATGTTGAGGACCACAAAAGAATCCATATTTATGTACATACAATGAATGGTCCATGAAATCATAATGGAAGTAATGAAATATTATCTTTCTAAAATGTAAATATTAATTATTATAAGAAGGAATATGTCGAATTACAGGAGTAAGAGATAATTTTTAAAAATTAAAAAAATTATTGTAATGTAATGATAATGTATTGGAATGAGGTATGTTTTAAATAAACAATATAATTAATGTAAAAAAGTTTAGAGAAATCTCATTTCTTATAATTCACTATTCATCCAATATTTTTATATTTTTATTGATATCTAAAGATATATTTTTGGTGGGAAATCATGAATATTTATATTTTAGATTATATATCTCAGATCATGTTATGTATTAATGTTGATTCTATGAGATAAAAGTCTATAGGTTGTTAAAACCATTACCCATAATAGAGTCGAAATGAGAAAACATCAGCATGTATTTTTTCATCAGACTACCCAAAACATCTAAATTGAGTAAATATATTAGTAACGTGATAAAATAAATATGGAGTCAAAACATTTCATTTTCTTTATGGAATTATTCTCCCCTTATCAACAATCCAAAATATATATTAAATAACTGTTATGGATTCCTGGAGTACCACATTAAATTATATCTATTCTTTATTCATGGTTTACCACAATGTTCTAGTGATGTCTTTAGCAAGATCATAATACATAGTTGTGTTTCCTTGAAACCAAATATCCTTAGATATATACCTATTCTGAGAGTCACCATCCATGCAAATAGGATATTTTGAAATCATAGTCCCTAAAAAACCAATATAGTTTGTATCAACACCTTCCAAAAGTGTATTAGTCATACAATAGTTGAATTCATTCTATAATCCACTCAGATCATTAGGAATAATAGTACATAAAGATTACAGTAAGTCTCATATACTATGATAAATTTCTTGAAAAAAGTGTTTTGGACATGAGCTAGATAATGAAATGATCTATAAGATTAAATTCATTTAGAAGCACATTAAGATAGACCAAAGTTAATCGAAAAGTTACATTAACATTCTCCCATGAGATCTGGATTTTGATTGTAGTGAGAATGTATTTCGATGAATATCACTATTGAATAAGGTTATGATATTTACATATAATAGAAATTACATTCCTATGTATATTGGTCCCTTTATTATTTTTTATCACATATGGTCAATAGAATATATGATTGTTCAACCACCATTCATCTCTCATGTTCACTATGTGTACAATATATCTATCATGAGTAATTATATCTTTGATAGTTTAGATATAAAAAACATGGAAATTATAAGAATTGAAAATTATTATTCCTATAATGATTAACTAGTCGATGTCATGGATTTTTGGGATAATGTTATTCGTAACATGATTACCCGCCAGGATAAATTTCATAGTAAGTATTATAAATTCAATGAAGCTACAGTGGTACTCTATGATATTATGAAATAATGATATCTGCAATTATATGTATCACATTAGTATATTATTATGGGATAAATTATTTTTTATGGATGAATAATGTAACAACCAATGATTTTTTAATTATGTTTTTGAAATAATAATGATGTATTTGAAAAAGCCCCTTATTCAAAACAATATGTTTAGACCAACTGCATTATACTATATAATTACTATTATATAAATTGATATATATCACAATTTAGTTGTAATTAAATATGAAAATATGTATAACTAAATAATTTTTTTAGGCATAAAACGAATTCATTAGATATAAATAAATAATACAATTTGAATAAAAAAGAAATATTTTCTCTTAAAGATCTATTTTTTATTCGAATAATGTGTTTTTATGTAATTGAGTTAAATTATCAATTTAGGATGATGAAATTTTATGAAATTTCTATTTTATATATTAAATATCATGTTTCATCATTCAACTAATTTTTTAGAGGACATGGTAAACAAATAAATCATGTTTAATAGTTTAAAACATAATCTTCTAGAAACAGCTTCCATTGCATTTTATGTTGTCAGTTAAAATATATTTCTACAAATTCTTCTATTTTAATAAGAAAAAATGGATTCAGTATTTAAAATCTTCATTTACAAATATACTAAATAGGTAAAATATAAATTTGGTTATTATAAATAATAACAATGGAAAATATTTTCAACCCATTAATACTTTGTCAGGTAATTCAGGTTAAAAATATTTTTATACAGAATAAAAAACATAAATAATTTCTTCCTCATATTAATTGTATGTTTCTATTTGGACCATATTAATTAAATATTTGATGATATGTAATCTTTGTAAAAAATTAGCATGTCCTTATGATTATATAATTTAATGAATAAATGAAAACCATCACTCTCTTTATATTAGTCACTCTATTATTTTCCATGTTGATAGAAGGATTTTATGGTAGGAAATATATTGAAATTATAAAGGCTTATATTTCTTTACTGTATTATTTTTAATTTTTAATCTTGGAATATTTACATTAAATGCTTACATAATTTTGACATACTACATGTTAGAGTAGTGGAAAAATAAAATAAAAAAAATTCATAATATAAAATGCAACAAAATTTATATTAATTATAATCATTCGAAAAATTTATAAATAAAAATATTCATACCGACATTTTTAATGTTTAAATTTTAATTACATTTATATTTGTTGTCTCTTTGTTTATCTATGTGAGTTTTCATAGAAATTAATTTAATTGATTCTCATATTAAATAATATTTTTTAGATACATCAAAATATATGATTTTTTGGGCAATGTGAATGGGACATGGCCTATGATATAAGTATCCATCCATATATGGATCAATTTTCCTTATATAGTTAAATTCATGAAAACTAAATTGTAAAAATCTATAATATAAATTTATTCATCAAAATGGACATTGATCTGTTAAAACTAAGAGATAAGGGTAAAAACCCAAAACTTGTCTAAATTTTATTAAATTTTTCTATTTTGAGTCATCGTAATATTGTAACAAATATAATTCAATACGGGGACATGTGAGCCTGGAAACGAATTTATGTGTACTTAATATATTATGTAATTTTAATGGAACCCCTCAAATATGATCTTAATTAGAACCCATATTATCCCATATTCGTAAAAATGTAACCCTCTATATCATGCCATACAATCATTAATACAATTTTATTTATAATTACAAATTATTAATAGTACATTTAATTCCAAAATACCATAATATCATGGCTAATGTTGTATTCTAGAAGTGGTACCACTACAAAGATATATAACACCTAATCTAGAACATTCAATTTAATTTCATTTTATAAACCCTATAAATAGATTATATCAGTTATTAAATTATTACATTGGTATATAGAATATACGATTTTTTTTAAAATTATTGAACTACCATTATTTAACTCTTTTCATCCCTTGGGAAAAAGAAAACATTTCTCATGCATATGCATGGACTACAACCTCCACGAAGCAATGATATTTGTTTTTCCTCATTAATTTATGTTAATATATATTAAATTTTTTATAATTATTAAATATGATACTCATGACATGATTAACAGTATATAGATGAAGAAACTTTGTTCAATTTATAAAGACAAGGGCTAGAAAAATGAAAAAGATATAAAAATTGAATCAATTATAAATAAAATATTGAAAATAAACAGGTGATGATATATTATAAGTAAATTATATATTTTATGTAATATATATATATATAGTTAGGTAATAAATATATAAAAAATATATATTTAAAATATAATATTTTTTAACATATACTATGAACGATGATTCGTGAGTAACGGGTTTTACGATACAACCTCATTTTTACCAATACTTTTTATTTTATAACTTCTAATAATGAAATATTATTTTATATATCCTATATATAATATTTTTTTATAATTTAGTTATTTATTAATATTTTTTTTCATTTCCCAATCTTTAATTACTCAATGGACTACTGTATTGTTATTTTAAAAAAATTATTTTACTATTTGATCATGTTGTTATTTTTTCAGTTTCCATATTTTTATTAAAATTATTTGAAGAGTTTTTTAGAATTATGTAATTTTTTTAAATTTATTTTTACAAATTTCAAAAGAAATTTATATTATAATGTAATTTTTATTTCAATTTCTAAATGTCATAATTTTTTCTTTTTTGGAATATATTAATGTTATATTTATTTTATCATACTTAAAATGAACTGAGTTTACCACTATCATGGCCACTAAATTATTTGGATTCATATTAAATCATGTCACCTTTATCCATTTACACGACAACTATTGATTTTTTTTACCATTTTTATCTATGTGGGCATCATTTTTTTTTGACGATAGATAACTCTTTTAATGTAAAATGACCAAAATTTTGGGGATATAAATTTTTATTAGTTAATTTCATATGGGCGTTTATTTAAAACTATAAGTTTCATAATGGTGTAAGGGATAGGACATGAAGAGTTTATGTTTCTCTGTGGACTATCATGTTCTAACATAGAGGATCACGGTGTCAGACAGTTTTTTGGTATGGCGGTGTCTTTAATGTTGTGGATCCCTGAATGTTATCTTAAAGAGTTACTATGAATTACAGAATTACATTGATAGAGAGAGATAGTTATTACATAGATCCCTGATTATACATTTTGTGATACTGTCAATTTTGGCATAGTAAAGGAATGTTACGCGTATAGTACCAGTTGTTTTCCTTTCATGAAGCGAATATAGTTGATGTATGTTACATGTTTTTGGATCACTTTTTACAGAGGGTGGGTATGACATGGTATAAAGTGATTACACTATGGTCTGGATGTTCTAATAATTTTTGTGTCAAGCCTATGAGGATTGCGATATGGTTTGTGTTTCTACAATCATATATATCCCAAGCCACATTTTATATTTCTTTTCCTCCCACATTTCCCTAATTCAATGTTTTGTCTCATAAAATCACCCTAGAATATTTACTACCCATTTGAAATCCCTTACTATCAGATCAAATATCTAGTGCAATCATTTGAATCTAAGTAATCATTTGAATCTAATCAAGTAATTGAGCTCTCAACGTTTTTTATTTCCCTATTTTATTCTATTTTGACCTTTGAAAAATATGAAACTACATTATAATGATGTATTATATTCATATTTTGGTTACTGATGTTTGTAGGGATTTTCTATTGTTCTTCAGCATCATTGAATTCTAGTAGTCATTCCCATTTTGATTGTTTGACAATTATATACATAATAAATGGTTGGTGGTTACATAATGTATCTTCCACACAATTGAAATTTAATTTTCTAATTTTTTATAATGTTAACAAAAAATGGATTTTCATTTCATTGAATTGATATGGATTTGATAAATTATTTTAATGGAATGGTTTTGTGAAATAAAACCCTATTTTAATGGTCTGGATACATGGAATGAGTTGATTAAATATGTATTGTAAAGGAAATTTATTGGGAAAATAGATTTCAATTACTCATAGAAAAATGGAATGCAGTGGATTGTTATTTTAAGGGAATGATTTTTGAGATCCAAATATTTTGTTTTTGAAATGAAAATGTCATTATTAAAACATAAAATAGAAAATTGAAATTTGAATTGTGAAATTAAAAAAAATAATTTATTTCCCCATGTTTTATTGATTTTTTATTTGAATCCCTATATCATATGTTTTTTGTGGGTAATTAACACAAATATGATATCATATAACCCTCAAGCACTATATTGATAATGAAAACAATGAAATAAACATATATCATTTTTATTTTCACCCGATGGGATGTTGAGTCCTAATATATGGAGTAATGGGACATGTTCCCACAATGAGATGAGAAAATGGATGAGTAATGTGGGAAAACTATTAAAAAAGTCTAACGATACACAAGGATTGAAACATGGTTCTAAAATATTATTGATTTTTTTATCAAATTCCATTTTGTATTGGAATAATTTATTCATTCCAAAATTATTATATTATTTTGTTATATTAAATTATCATCCATTAATATTTTCATATATTAAAAAATAATTGATTATGAAATCATGTTTCCTTGAAAATATGAAAATTCCATGCATTTTATAAATATTTAACTACATATTTAAAAAATCTAATGGAAATGATTATGAAATTGATGGTGAGACCCTAATTTGATTTATATTTTACAAACTACAATCACCTTCAATAATATATAAATTATCTTTTTCAAGTTCATAGAATTGGAAAAGTCAGACTTGGCAGGGGTGTCTGTTGTTCATCATCGGGACACTGAGTGATAAAGGACACTGGTGGAGATATGAAGGAAGTCTTTCGTATTTTAAATCATTGATTTTCATCTTGGATGTTGTTTCTTTTGATGATGTGTTTTTTAGTTGCATTTTTCCATGTTTTTTCCTAGAAATATTTCTCGTTCTATTATTAGAATAAAGATTTTTTTTCATTCCATGAAAAAATAATTACCAATAGTTTCTCTTATTATGTAGAGTTGTATAGTCCCACACATGGGGACCAGGAACACTATTTAGGACATGTCAGTGCCAGCTAGATTATAATGGTACAAGGTTATGAAGTGCAATAAACCAACCCGGGTCGACCCTGAACTGGTCACCCAAGCCGATCTGCAGAAAGACCTAAGATGAGTTCTCAATCCTCTCAGGATGGAAACAAGAGCCAGGGCATCAATAGGGGACAATTGTGTACAATTTTTCCATGTTAAAATAAATAAAGCAGCATTAAAAAAATAGAACAATGAAAAACAAAAAACAACATGAAGAGAATGAATTGGAAACAACACATACTAACCTGAACATGACCCAAAATTCCATATGACCCTGATAATCACTCTCCAACACTTAATCCAAATGTCACCAAATGCAATCTAAACTAGAGCTAGAACCCGGAAGAGAAACTAAAAATAATAAAATAATATAAGCCTCAATATAAATACATAGTAGGTGTTTTGATAACAGAAACTATTCCCAAATCACTGCCGTTAAATAATGAATCTACTAATTCTATGTTTGAACCCAATTATATAAAATATGGGTATCCAAACACACAATAATATCTATAAAAAAAGTAAAAATACATTTCTATTTTTAATTTAAAACAAGCCTAATGTATGATGGGAATAATTTCATTACATTTTAAAACATTTTTAGGACAATATTAAATCTAAGAATTTAGATGTTAGTCAAAAGGAATACCACATATTACACACAACACCTAAAAAGGGAAGTGGTAAAGTAGCAAATGGGGACTAGCTACCAAACTAGGGCTTTCAATCATCCACCACATACAAAAAAGAAAAATATAAAATATGGGTCTAACCTAACAGCTCGTGAACAATCCAGAACATAATATACATGTGACTCATCCTGAAGGCTTTCCAACTATCAATGATTTCATAATTCCAAAATGCTCTGTGTTTCTCTACATGGCCTAACTGAGGGGACCAATCACCCAGTAAACAAAAGTCCATACTATGGGCCACTAGCCAGTGTGTAATCTATACCTGTACAACTGTTGTTCATAGAAGATTCACCTACTATTCCAGACTCCTATGATAAGTACTAAATAAAAGGGGGGTGAGTTAACAATGTCAATCAAGAAATCAATGACCATGCATATACATCATTGAAAACAACTAACACAATCAACCCACATAGCAAGATCACCCATGACTCACCCAAAAGTGTGTTTTTAAACAAATTTATTTTATTAAACTTCCACACGGGCTATAACTAACATTAATAAAGAAAAATAATTTCTCAAGATAAATCTAAACATTCCCTCACATGTCAGAATAAAAAATTTACCATAAAACCATAACCACACCTCAAAATCCATGAATTAAATAATTCATGTGTCGTGCATATAATAAACATCTAAATTTACAACAAATATTTATTCCAAAAAATAATTATCTAATATTATCTCTCCTTTCTTAATAATCAATAAAATATCAATAAATTAATAATATTTGATTTCAAAGGGGAGTAAAGAGGGGGACCTACGTCGACTATAAGTTCGAATATGATGATGCAACCTACATTACATAGGAACACAAGCACACTCAATATGATGACCAAAATATCGTGGGGGTTTCCTCGCTGATACACTGCAACAACCGCAAATCAACTAAAAACATAAAAATGGACATAAAACATTCCAAACAAACAAATATCGCAAAACAATCACATCCATATGTTTTCCAAAACAGAATTCACACAAAACTATCACTTCAAAAAACATTTTAAAATTAATATTGATGGCTTAACAATTAACTAAACACAAATTATCTACAATACCACATAATTTCTTCAAAATTAAATATTCTCTAAATTAAAAATAATAAACTCATATTAAAATAATGTATGCCATGCAAGAATTCATGTACCAATAAATTTAATGAGGCGGGGGAAATTAATCATACTTAAATAAATGAAAGACACTGGAAAATCTGTTCGAAACACTAAGCACGCCACAAACGCACATGTGGAATGTTGAGCATAGCATGAAGCAATCGAAACAAACTCATCACTGAGGGATCCAACTCAAAAAAAAACCCAGCGACTAGAGTTTACGCAAGGAAAACTATAGAAAACCCTTACTGAACAGAAAACCATGGCTAGATGGGGGGTTTGAGGATCCAAAAGGTCTACACTGACAATAATAGTAACTGGAAAATTGTGGTAGAACCGGTAGGAGGAGTTGTCGACCGGAAGGTGGGTGGCATAAGAATTCACTAGATGGAAAAGAGGCCAGTAGGGGGAGAGGGATGCAGGTAGGCCCAGGCAGGCTGAGGGGATGGTCGGATAAGACCACTTTTGAGCTGTTTGTTGGCTGGAAGAGGGGTGTGGTCTAGGAGAGGGTTCATCAGATCTAGTTGTGGCTGGGTGGTGGTGTGGAGGATGAATGACTTGAAGACAGTGGGTGTGTAGTGGCTGATGGGTATGGGGCGGCCAAATGGTGTAGGTCAGTGCCATAGGGACATAGATGGGGAGGTGGTTGGGAGGTAGGTCAGACGACGATTGTATTGTGGGGGCGTTCCGGCCAGCTAGTGCCGCCGGTAATCGAACAACGGTTCCAGCTCGATGAGGGGCAGCGTGAGAGGGCATGTAGTCGGTGAGGTGTACTGGGGCTCATGCTGTAGGAGGGGGAGCACGGGTCGGACCCGGTTGGAGGGTAGTGTACCGGTGAGAGGGAGGAGGAGAACTAGTGATGGCGCTGCGGGGAATTGGGTAATATGGAGGGGATGCCCGCTGATAATGGGGAGAATGAGAGGAGAGTTGGGGCATCACATGGGTAGAACTAGGGTTTCCTAAAATAAATAAATAAATAATATGAATAAAACAAATAAAAACACCTATAAATAATAATTAAAACAATATTATCGATATAACAATAAAACTAATAACAATATTTATAAAAAAATTATTAATACTAATAAAAATAACGAAATATTACTATTATCTTCATTTATTTAAATATTATCTCAATTTTTCATTATCTTATTTCATTCATTTTAGTTCTCCAATAACAAAGATAGTGCCATAACTTTAATCTGATTCTGAAGTAGTTGCTCAAGTGGCCATGAAACTGCACAGTTACCCATGCAACTCATACATTTTATTTATAGTTAATATTACGAAAAATATTTCATTTTTAATAATTATAACACTCACAATAATAATAAAAATAATTCCTTAATTACAACTAAAATAATAACAATAATAATAAAAAATACTTAATAATAATAATACTAATAAGAACAGTAATAATCATACCAATAAGAATATTAATAATAAAAATATTCATTTCACTATTATAATAATAATATAATCATTAACAATAATAAAAATTTTAAATAACACAATAAAATAAATGTGTTTATCATTTTAATTTTCTAAAGATATGAGGATCATGTCGATGCCTGGGATAATCTGTCAGGGGTTTCCAAAATGCATTCTACCCATGTTCCCAACAAAGTGAACTAAAAAACACACACTTTTTTTTGACAAAACTCAAAAATTTTGTTCGGGACTCCTCCTAAACCAAATAAAATTATTTAAGGCCAATTAAATAATAAAATAAAATAATCAAATATGTCAGGGTGTGACAATTATCCCCACCATAAAGATTTCTACACCTAGAAAGCCAGAACAAGACCTAGACCCAAAGATAAAACTCTTTTAGTGTCACCAACCTCAAAAACTATAAGCGCCTCCACATGATCAATCCAAATTGTCACCAGAAACCCCTGACATACAAATCATCTTTAAAACATGATCACCTTGTCCATCATCATTTAGAACCCAAACCATCCATTTCAACCATCTAATGAACCTAAACAACTTCATACGTTTATTTAGATAATATTGGTCCAACAAAACTATTGGGTGTACTCCAATCCCAACGTTTATTGAAGAGGAAGAACTAAAAATTAGGTGGTTCCACATGTGACCACCCACACAAAATTATACCTAAAAAGAAACTCTAATACTTACATGAGGAGGCCTGAATTAACTCCCCACCATAAGGATTCCGATACCAAAAAATAATTTCATGTGTAACTCTACAAGACCCATTGTGGGTCTTCCCACCATAAGAACTGATGAGATTAACCGAACAAGAAAATATCTCACACAGACCAAAAACCCCCACCAGGAGTGGGGAGTGAAGGGAAGGGCCCAACTGATATATCATACCATGTACGGTTGTCAATATATCCACAACAACAAACCCTTGGAAGAACACAAATCATTCCACACTAAGGACAATGATTAAACAATGGCCATTTTTTACTACTGGGGTTTTCCTGGTTATGTGTCGGTCTCTCTCTAGGACCTATGGCTGGGGATCCCAAGATTGAAGCATCTCCTACCTCATTATTCGGATTCAGAAATTTCTAAACATAACACACAAACCAGAATTTTACGAATCACACTTCAATTCAAATAATGGTTTTATGGAGGTTTGACAAAACAATTCTTACCAATGAAAGAAAATAAACCCCACAAAACATTACATGATTAATCTACTAAATCCCAAAGAAATTACCAAGTGAAAACCCCCAACTGATCCCAAACATTTTCCTACCCCTATTAACAGTCAGAGGTGAACTTTGACGAGCCAGGACTGGCTTCAGCATGATTCTTGGAAACACCTCGACAGAATCGCTCAAGTGACCCATGATCCCAAAAATATGGAATGGTTTCATAAACCTCGGGAACACCGGACTCCTGTGACACTACTTACCACACTGCTGACAGATCACAAAACTGCACTATGAAGAAGATTAATGAAGGTATAATGTCCTCTTGACTCCTCTATTAGATTCACCAGCATCATATCACATCCCAATCGTTATATTTCCATCCTCTGCACTGTATCCCAAGGTCAAGGGTGGATTCTCCACATCATGTTCTCATGCACACTCATCTTGGGACAGAACGGAATGTACTCCAAACATACGAGATGGTGGTTAGGGTTGAGCTCTGCCAATGTCGACATCAGTTTTGGACAGAGCCCAAACTCAAATTTTTTGTTCCTTTTTGGTATCGTTTGCAAAAAACCATTGGCCATATAGAACCAGGTCTAAGAAGCATCAAGATAATTCAAATAATAATTCAACATCCTACTGAACACAACACAACTCCATAGACTTCCTCACCTTTATCTACATAGAGAAATATTGTTGGACAAACTATGTCTTGATTAAATTCCATGTGATATATTCTCAAGGATTTCTTTGAGACACAAACATCCACCATTTCTAGGTATGACCATCAAGTATAAAGTTAGCTCACTTCTCCTTCAATGTCTTAGGAACCAAATGAAACTGAAGTTCTTCTCAATTTTTCAAAACCACTCCTCCTCCTCATGTAGACCTGGATGACCATAAAACGAGGGAGGGTTCAGCTTATGGAATTCCAAAACATGGCCTATTATTTGATGAAATTGAGAATTTGCTATGGGCCACCACCCGAAGCTACACCGTCAAAATTCATCAATACTTTTTGGGGGTGAACAATAAGGAACAAGGACATAAATAATTTAATCCAAACATGAACATTGTCATTTAAAATACAAAAATTACACTTTTCACAATGATTTTTTAAATAAGGAAAACCCAAAACGATCCACCAGGGGAAATTAGTGTCGATGGGTTACTCGGACATATTTTTGGTGGCCATACACCGGTCATGCCACCATCACAGAGAGTTGTCTAGGGTATATTCTCTGGATCCAAATTTCTTTCCAAGCCCTACGTGATCATGGAGATACTTTCCCAACTATCTTTTCATTTACCAATATTACACAATTCAAAGAAACCAAAAAGACAACGAAAACCTGAATTTCCCATGGTAACCCATGGTTTAGAACAATCAATGGTTCATGATGTCCTTCTCATCTATACTACTCAAGCCCAAACAATTATACTCTTTTTACCATGACAACCCCAAATAATGATGGGTGCTCTTTAAAACAATGTCTTCTCAGTATATGACCTGCTCTGATACCATTTTGTCATGAACCAACCTAGGTTAACCATGAATTTTTCACCCGAGCTGATAATAGGCATGACCCAAGAGGCATTCCCAATCCTCCTGAGCTGGTGACAAGTGCCAGCGCATCAATTGAGGGAAATTGGGAATTATTTTTATCAGTGAAAATAAATAATGTATCAAAAATAAAATATAACAACAAAAAACAAATAAATGACACGAAGAGAAAGAAATTCCAATAACACATACTAACCTGACCATGACCCAAAACTCCACGTGACCTTGAGAGTCACTCTCCATCACCGAAACCAAATGTCACCCAGGGAGATCCAAACTATAGTTGGAACCTACTAGAAAAATTAAAAACCATAAAATACTATAGGAATGAGTATTAATACTCAGTAGGCATGCCCAAAAAAGCTATTCCCAAATCACTACATTTAAATAAAGAAGTTCATAAATCCATGATTGAGCTAAGTAATATAAAATATGGATTTCAACATACACTTTTATTAATAAAACATGAAATAGTCCATTTAACTTTTAAATTTAAAACATGTTTAATGTTTTAAGGGAATAGATGAATTACGTTTAAAAACATTTTTTGAAACAATTACAAATATAAAAAATTAATTTTTAGTTAAGAGGAAAACCACAAAAAAGACTCAACACATAATATGTGAACTGGGAAAGTAGAAAATGGGGACCAGCAACTGAACTATCCCTCTCAATTGTCTACCATATACATATAAGCACAAAGGAAAACATGGGTCGAAACTAAGAAGTAGTGAAAAATGTAGAACGTACTATATATGTTACTCATCCCGAAGGTAGTATTACTCTCGATGAAGTCATAACTCTAAAATGCAAGGTGTTTCTCTACATGACCTAACCGATGGTCCCAATCCCCTAGTAGAGAAAAGACCACACAATGAGCCACTAAAAAGTGAATAGTTTATACTAGGGCATTAATCATCCACAGAATATTCACATACTATGTGTGGTACCCATGATGAGTACTAAATGACCGAAGGGGTGAGTCAATAATTTCAATCATGAAACCAATCACCATGAATGAACATCACAAACAATAACTCACAAAAACAACTCACAATGTGAGATCACCCCTGAGTCACCCCTTAGAGTGTTTTCAAAATAATTTATTTTATTAAAGTGCAAAATTCTCCTTAACCGACCTTAAATAAAAACATAATTTCTCAAGATAATCCAAAATATTTTCTCTTTAATTCTACGAAAACATTTACTATCAAACTAGAATAACATTTGAAAATTCGTTAATTATGTTCAGAGGAAAAAAGTTAATTATTTCACAATTATGAGCCAACTAATAATGAAAACAATTCAAGTTCTATACATAAAATAAATTTCGTTGTTTACATCAAATATTTATTCCAAACATAATTATCTAATATTACCTTTCATTTATCAAAAATCAATGAAATATAAATCAATTAAAAAATTATGAATTTAATGATGAGTGAAGTGGTGGACCTACCTCGACTCGTAGCTCGAACAAGACAATGTGCATGTGTCACCCAAGTGTACAAGCACACTCAAGCAGATGACCGCAGTATCACGGGTTTTTTTCACTGACACGCTGCAACAACTGCGCAACAAATAAAAACACATAAAAAATGTCCTAAAACAATTGAAATAAATAAACAACACAAAATAACAACAGCGGCATGTTTTCCAAAACATAAATCACACCAAAATAACTCTTCACAAAACATGCCAAAATCATTATTGTTGGTGAAACAATTAACTAAACACAAATTATCTACAATACCTCATAATTTTGACAAAAATTAAAAATCTCAAAATAAAAAATAATAATTTGATACTAAATGAATGTAAGTCATGAAAAAATTAAAGTGGATTTAAATTTAAAGAGGCTGGGAAAACACATCATACCTCAATCAATGAATGACACCTGAAAATTGGTGTAAAAAACAGTGCGTGCCTCAAATGAACCCACGAACTATTGAACCTAACCTGAAGTAATTGAAACGAATTCATCACCGAAGGATCCAACTCAATAAAAAAGAAACCCAATGACTAGGGTTTAAGAAAACTCAAACGCATTTAAGAAAACCCACAACAAACCCCTACGGAAAGGGAAAACCATGGCATGAGGGGTGGGTTTGCGGTTACAGTGGGTGTGCGCCGACAAGGGTAGTATCCATAAAAGGGTGGTGACACTGGTAGGTGGGTTCCCTAGCCGGAAGGAGGCTGGAAATGGAATTAAATGGCAGGAAAAGATAAATTCATAGTGATAGGGCCACCGGTAGGTTGAGGTCAGCTAAAGGGTCAGTCAGAGAAGGCCACTCTAAATCTGGTCACTAGTAGGAAGATGGGTGTGACCTAGTAGAGGGGTCCTCGAACCAGAATGCGGCCGAGAGGTGGTGTGGAGGCCAAATGGCGTGCAGATAGTGGGTGTGTGGGGGTTGATGGGAACGAGGTGGCATGACGGTACATGGTAGCACCAGAGGGTATACAGATGGGGAGGCGTCCAATTGGATGGTTAGATGGAAGCTTTAATGTTGGGGTGCGCGGACTGGGTGGCGAGGGCGGTGGCCGAACAGTGGGGCCATGTGGATGTAGGGAAATGCCAGAGGGTGCACGGTCGGTGAGGCAGTGCTGGGGATTGCATGGTAGGAGGTGGAGCTGGGGTAAGAGCTAGTGGGATGGTAGCGCGCTGATGAGAAGGATGAGGAGAGCTAGCGAAGGCACTGTGTGGAATATGGATACATGGAGGGGCAACCTACTTGCAATAGGGAGAATGATATGAGATATGTGCATTGAAAGGGATGAACAATGATTTCCTTAAAAAAAATAAAAAAAATGAAAAAGAAAAACTTAATAATAATAATTACAGAAATATTAATTATACATAGGTAAAACTAATAACTATATTTGTAACAGATCTAGTAATAATAATAATAAAAATAAATAAATAATATTATTAACTTCTTTCAGTTAAATTTATCACATTTTTCATTTATCTTATTTCATTCATTTGAGTAATGAAATTTCACAGATCATGATGTAACTTCTATATAATTCTGAAGATGGTGCTCAGGTGCCCAAGAAACTATGTGGTTACCCAGTGCTACTCATAACAATTTTTAATAATAATGAAAATGAAAAATATTTTTTTGTTAATAACAATAAAACTCTCCATAATAATAATAATAATAATAATAATAATAATTCATTAATTACAATAATAATAATAATAATAATAATAATAATAATAAATCCTTATTAATAGTAGTAGTAAGAAAAACATTATCAGTCATACTGATACAAATATAAATAATAAAAATAATATGTTCACCATGATAATAATTATAAAATCTTTAACAACAATAAAAATATTAAATAAAAAATAAATTGAAAAAGATTCTTATTTTAATTTTTTGAATTCATGCAGATTGTGTCGATGTCTGGGTGAAGTCATGTGGGGATTCCAAAATGTGCTCCACCCATGCACCCAATAACATCAACTAAAAAATGCACACCTTTTGACAAAACTCAAAATTTATATTTGGACTCCAACCGAACCCAAAAAAAATTATTTAAGTCCAAAAAATAATAAAATAAAATAATTAAATATGTCAGGGTGTGACTTGAAGGTAGGTTTGTGACAAATTCATATCAAAGGAATGTTGTTCATCTTTATATTATGTTACTATATAATGGTTTTTCTAGTGGACAATAGGTATAATTTTATTTGAATTTTTATGTAGTCACAATAGAGTTTCATGTCATATAACACCATAATGCCACATAAGCCATTATTGGTGTTTTAAAAAGTTGTTTTGAGGAATATTTTGATATGATTATATAATTTTCCAAACATATGATTTGAGTATTCTAAAACCATAGTCATTATTTTTATTATAGAATTTGGATTTATGTGAATCATGTATAGGATGATGATTGGTTCATCCTTGATTATGATTTCTATGTTGTCTATTGATGTTTTATAGAATCATATATCCAAGTGCAAAATTATATAGACTATAGGAGGTAGTTGTTTTTAAACCACCTCATGTGAATCCTTTGATCACCGATAATATTATCTTGATAGTGGTGTTTTGTACCCATGCATTAAAATAGGAACCATAACCTGTCTCTATTCACGCTATATTAATAGAACATCAAATTGATGAATCATGAGTTTATGATCAAGAGATTAAACCTAATAATTAACTTGTGTTCAACGGTTCAAATGATCATCACATGGAAGAGGATTGGTTAGAAAATATAAATCTATTTTTTGAGTTCATGAAAAAACCGTATCCAATAATGGTATATTGTAATCCCTTCAATGTTGGTATTCATTGTAGGATATGGTGTGATTTGATGGGTAATTATAAGAGTCCTAAAATCATTATGTGCAAAGACATTAGAGATTTTTATGGATTAGTTCTATCTAGAGATTATGGTCAGGGAATATTCCATTGCATTTCTTAACCTCCAGTAGGGTCACAGGACTTTGACACAATATGGGAACCTTATTATAGAAACTGTTTAGATTCTATATGATATTGTCTCTAATTAGATGATAATAATGTTATTATTTTTGATATAAATTCATTTTGACATTCAATCATTGGTTCTCATACTGAACCTAACTTCTGATGTTTATGTTCAAGATTTAACTTTTATAGTTCATCTTGAATGGACTACAATGTTTGGGTGGACTAGGGTTTTATTTTCTCCGATTTACAGAACTATGAGTTTCTTTGAATTAAATTTGAAGCATTATGATTATCATGGAGGTTATAGAAAGAATTCACCATCCCCACCTCCAATACTTCTCGAAGAGGCCCATTGTCTTTATTCTACTGTAGAATGAGTTGGAATTCTAGATAGTTTTATACTAAGGAACCCTTTTACTTTACTTCATGTGGTATCCTAGGACACATATATAATCATTCTATTTATTTTATTATCCACAAAGTGTCACCAAATCATCTACCTCATAACATAATGTGGCATAATTAGAGGATTCAAAATATTAGTGTTTTAGGAATATACATCTTTAATAACAATTCTTTATTTAGAGGAAGCATCTCCAAAGGAGTCTCATGTTGGTCCTACAATTATGAGAGGAATAATCATTTTAGATTTATCTAATGTGAATAAGTTATTTTATATTGATAAATCATGCTCGTTTATATTTATCATATTTGTAATCTATGTAAATATTTTTTGGATGATATTTTCTTATGTGATTGATATTACTATGTCACATAGAATGTTGAGAAAGAAGGTTATTCATTTTCCTTCAGGTAATTTTTCATTATTATATATTTAGATTAAATATAATTTTTTGGTTATCATATTTAAACCTATTGAAATAATTTTTGGTTTTGATATGTTAATTTATCAGAAGGAATATATTAAATGATAACTTAGATGAGTCTCCTTTAGTATGCTTGATGTGGTGTATCGAGATTTTCTTGGTATATAGGAACTTACAATGGATAGAGATGGAAATTAATTTCTATATTTCAATTTGTAAATTTAATTTTTTTTATTTTACATGGAGTTATAATCTTTGAGTGATGGTATCCCAATAGTCGGGGTCATGTTTCCTGACATGTTTCCTTTTGATTTATACAAACATCAACCGGAATTAAAGTATAATATTATATTAAATTTTTAGCTCGTAATCATCTAATTTATATTCTTTCATAACTTCTATAACCATCATTTATTATATAGTGGATAGATCATTTTGAAAATCCACTAGGGAAATGATTTATAGGATCAAGTGTATCACAATTAGAGATCACTATTATTTTTGAAAATAAAGATGAGGAAAAGAATTTCATATGTTTTGATTACAAGAATCTCAATTTTGAAATGGTAATTAGTAAATATCCATCTAAATTTCCTATTGATCCTTTTGACTTTATGAAGTGGTGATCTGTTTCTCGAAGGCTGATCCTTGATATGGATATTAGTAGATGGTAAAAAATGAATATAACATTCATAAGACATACATCAGAATGTGGTATAACCACTATCTTTATACTTTTATTACCTTTTTAATAAACATTTATCCATTAGTTTTTATGTTACTAATTAATATTATATTTCTTGAGATCCGTGAGTTTTTTATGGTGATATTTTTTGGATTACATCACCGTTTAGTCTCAGAATAAGTAGGCCAATGTTTTTTCTTTGATAAAAGTACTGGAAACCTTCATCAATAATAATATTTATTTATATAATTCAAATATGTAATTTTAGGATATAACCGGTGTTGTTCATTAGAATCATATTCATTTAACATATTATTTCAAATAATCTTGAGAAGTTAAAATTTATTATGTCATGAGAAAAATTGATTAGTTTTTTTAATTTTTTTTTATCATTATGGGATTGTCTAGATATTACAACCAATTCATCATCTATTTAATGAATATTACTTCACTAATGAAATATCTCACACAAAAAAGTGTGAATTTCATTTTGGAAGATAAATGTAATATAATCATTGTTTAGTAATCATTTCTATTTACTTCTACACTGGTATAGAATCATTTAATAGACATGATGTGATACAAAGTCATCTATGGTTCACTAGGTTCTGTTTTGTGTTATGTACATATATAGGTGGATCATGTGGTAGAATATGATAATATACAACTCACACCAAATGAGAATAATTTTCCATCACATGATATTTAACTTATAATTATGATTCATTTTGTAAATATATTAAAATAGTAATATTTTGGTAACTGGGATATTGTTTATTTTGTCCAAAAAAAATTAGTTATGTAATCTCAAAAAATTATTAGAATTTGAAATAATGAAAATCGGTTGAGAAAATAAAATAATTTGATTTTGAAATTTCATACACAGATACAAATGGAAATTTCATTGGTAATGCTTTATGTAGGAGATATATGAACAAGGTTGAGAAAGAATCATCAAATGTGTGGAATTGTATTGCTCTCTTTCATAGATTTATTTTTGATTCTAGAAGAATGAGTATGAGCTGGGTTTGATGAATGTGTGGTTATCCTCCCCACTTTTTAAGATGATTCATTGTGATTAGTTTTTTGATGGCATATTTTATGGAATTATGGACTCTATTTATTATGGGGAGACCATTAGTTAGTGGTCATTCTCTTCTTAGGGTATTAGATGTTTTTGGTACTGCTATGTTGTACCCTTTCCCATGAGAAAGTATGTGATGGGTTACATCCATAGTTCATATATGGAAGTTATCCATATATCCAAAAATATGTTTTTTGATATGCCCAAATTTTTCAAGTGTCCATAAATTAGTCGATATACTTCCACCATTGTTTCTTATTGTTAAACATGCCAAAAGTCCTATGTCGGGCACTAGAGACCGTCCAGTTGGCTACAACTACATCATGTATCGGCTTGGAAGTGGGATGAGATCACTATAAACATTATGGTTGGGTTTCCAAATACCCACATAGGGGATAAGGGATTACTGTTTTGAAAAATACACTATCAAAATTGGATTAATATATACCCATTAGGGACATAACAAATGATTTGGAATTTGTAATTTTCATTGTGAAGGCAATTATCATATTTCATGCAGTTCTATCATTTAGGCAATATGATAGGGAACCACATATCACTTATAGCTTATGTAGATTCCTATATGAATCCATAATATCATAGGTTTGTTTGAGCAAAATACATCACTCGTGTGTGGATAGAAATATAGAGCTAGTGGTACAAATTCTAGAATATATGATATATTTTTTACATTCGTGACTTTTATGAATCTTTTGATAATGATACTCAGCTTATTTATTTTGGAAACAAAAACAATTAACTGTCTAAAATAAAAATGTATCCATTTTGGGTAATTTATGGGTTGCATAGTAAATTTCAATTTTGTTGATCAATTATTGGCGAATTATTCTTATTTGGGATGACTTTATTCCATGAGATGATAGTGAGAACTTATTTGATTCATTTGATAATTTTGGTGGCATTAATATAGTGTATGTATTATAAATATCATTTACAATGACTATTGATGTTCAATATTTGTTACATGTGTTTCACCATGACTTGGTCAATGAAATATTTTAAAATAGGCAAATCATCCAATGTGTTTTTTTGTTTCATTTGCGATTTTTGAGTGAGTGTGTAATGTGGCATATCTACTAACAAAAACACCACAGTTTAAATTTATCGAAAAAATGTTTCCTATATCATTGATTTAGATTTATCATTACGACCCTTATCATGTTATGACTGGGAGGATATTGATGTTTATCATTATTTATCCTTTACAGAAAATATGTGCTTAATTTTTTATTTTATGACCAATGATATTTAGTAGATTAAGATACCACTATTCTTGGTGCTATGACAATATAGTTCTAATTCATATAAAACATTAGATTGAAAGTGAGGTTCTACATGGAATGTTGATACCTTTTACCTTAGTGAAATGGAATAATTGTTATGATTCCCATGAGATGATGGAGTGTGAGGAACAAATGAGAGTGTATCTACCTCATTTCATTGATATGTATTTTTATATTAGTATTTATAGGGGATATAAATTATTTATGATTTGGTTTTTTTACCTCAATTAACTTATTTAAAGTAATAATTGGTTATTTCTTCGTATTCCTATTTTCTATGTGTGTTCGGTATTTTTGAGTATATAGGGATCTTTCGGAGAAAATGACCTGACATTAAAGGATGTAAGTCATTTTATTTGATGATGACAAGGTATAAATGTGTTACCTAGAGATATGTCATGTTATAAGGGATGAAATGTAAAGATTCCTATGTTTGTCTTAGACACATAGTTTGTGGTGTAGGGGTGATTGGGAACAAAACGGATAATTCATAATATACTGGTTATTCTATGGTTCTCTGGATGCCGTTCTATAGAACCGCTGTCATTTTTAGCATAACTGCTCCCTAGTTGGACAATTGCATCGTATATCCCTAGATTAGCCATTTTAAATGCACTACCTATTTTTTAATCACTACAAAATGGTACTTGGGTTATTCCATCACTTTACCTCTGGTGAAGAAAATTTGGGTGAGGTCTATGGTGTTTTCGTAGGAGATCGTAGGACCGAGGTGATACAGAACAGTCTAAGGAGGTTATGATGTGGTTTAAATATTTTTATCCTTTCTATGACATAGAAAAGTGGAAGTGGCATCTTAATTTTTTATATAATTAAATTTTACAATTCCAAATGTTATTCCTCTATCTCCCGCTCAAATCTCATTTGATCATTTGTCTCTTTAAGGCTCCATAGAGGCATTTCTACTCATATGAACTACCTTATTCAAATATCAAAGCTCAGTTGTATGTGATTTTTTCTACTCTGATAAAATATCTCTAAACATTTCATTTTTCCACTTACCCTACTATTATATCCATTGAGAGTTATGAAATCAGATTTTGATAAAAAAAAAATATGTACTCTGTATTGATGATTGGTGATTATAGATATTTCCTCCTTATGTTCTGTGCCTTCAAATCTATATGGTAAATCCAATTTTGTGTTTTTGATTGTTTTTCCCCTATATGTATATTGTTATATAATTTATCTTCCAAAAAATTATAACCATATTTTCATTAATTATTAAATCATCTTTAAATACTAGTTTTACATAAACTAAATAGAAGTAAAATTAATGTATGATTTCATATTCATGGTTTTTGGGAAAAATAATTTATTAGATGTCTTGAAAAACACAGTAATTTTAGAAAATATGTCTTCTAATGGAAATAGTTTGTTAAAATTCATTTACTTAATCTCAATAAAAATTGATTAAAATTAAATATGATTTGAATGGAATTAATATGATGAAAACCCATGGTTTAGTTTTGAAATGAAATGGTATGTTGAAATCTAAAATTGGGTAATCCGAATGTGGATGATGAAGTGTTATGATAAGACTAATTTGAAAATTGTTGATTGAATGTATTATTTTATTCACATGTAGCATGGGAAGTTATTGGGTAATTAGTTGAATCATGCTAGGATATGACCCCCTAGTATTGTATATATGATGTAAAGATAGACATACATAATCATGATTTTTCATTCATTGTTGAGTTGTGTCACGATAGCCAGAGTCTAGGGACGTGTTCACACATTAATCCAAGATAACTAATGAGTAGGGTTGGGATCCCATTACTAGAGAATAACTTTCCACAGGGATTATTACATTGTTATATGAGATGGTTGATTTGATGACTACATGCAATTAACTATTTAACAATTTTATTAATATTTTTTATATATAAATGTTTTATATTAAATGTTTATTCAATCATTTTTTGATATATCTACCACATTTAGATTATGAATTTATGATTTTTTAGAATTTTTATCTTACATTACATGTATAATTTAATTGAATTCCTAATTAGTATTAATTTTATGAAAATTATTATTGAACACTTAGCGAGACCCTGCATGAATTTATATTTGACACCCTTCCATTTATTTTAGGAATTTTTAGATTATTATATGTCATGACAAATTAAAGAAAATGATTCAATTGGATTCTTGGGATACACCTGACCCTTGGGTCCTAAGACAATAGAGGTGACAAATGGATTTTTGGGGAATATGATTCAGGTTTTTATCATTGAGTTAAATCATGAAAGTCAAGTGTTTTGATTATGACAACATTTGTGTAATATTTTAATTATTTTTTGTGGAACATATTTCCTTCTCTATTTTTATCATATGAAATTATATTTTAATCGTCCATTTTTCCATTGCTAAAATCATTCTAATGTGTTTATTCTATAATTTCATTTAATAGTAACGAACCCTTTATGATCTGGCATTCCCTTCGATCCATGTCAATGACAGCTCATGGACTAGGGTGCTATAGTATTAGATCTGTTTTCTATAAAAGATCCCATTTAAATATTTCCTGGATTATTTTCATAATTTTGTCTCTAAAATAGTTTAATTTTTTTAAAGAGTTTATATAAGGTATTTTATATTTAAAAGGGTATATTTCCACAAGAAAATTTTCTATGTTGTTTCAATGTAATTATTCACTTTGAGGACACCCTTTGATGATTCATATTCCCACTATGTATATCATTATATGATACCAGGTTTATTATTTCTATTAGTGTTTAATGGATATGATGTTGAAATATTGGTAAAAACCATTTCAATTTCCACAATATATGTTTTTTGTATTGATAATTGTTCCCATGATCTTGGGGAATACATATGATTAAATTTTTATTACATTATGGGAGTATATTTTATACACCTCTAACGAAAAAGTTAAATATTATTGTTTTTTGTGGGAAAACCGTGCACATGAGTTATTCCTAATACATAAAATCAAGTACCATAGATGATATCACAAGAAGAAAATAGAATATATAGATGGTTATACCAAGAAAAGATTTATAAGAGGATAAACCATGACACATGTAAGTACTCAGCTGGTCATGGCATTCCTATCATGTGATGAGTGCCCTGGTGGATACCCTTTAAACATAATTATGAATTTATAATCATTCCATACATAATTAAAAATTTTATATCATGATATTATAACTATTTTTTGATTTTATAGATCTCATTGTTTGATTAATTTATGATTAATATCTTATTAAAAACCACGATCTATTCCATGGATCGTGGTTATGATCTATGAATTACTGGGTACAATATTCAAATGTTAAGATCCAATTTAAATTCCCTTATTATCATTTTATGATAAAATGTTCACTGAAACACCCATGTTTACCCTTAAATAGAATTTTAAATCCACCATTATTATGTATCATTTTACCTAAGGCATGAAAAACATTTATTAAATATATGTCCATCATGGCTGGTAGTTTTCATGAACTAAGTAGAATATGGTTTCGATCAATAAGGTATCTATTTATTATATATTGTATTTTACAAATACACAAAAATCATGTGTTACATCCATAGATAGTAGCGATATATATTCAATATTAATATATTAATATATAAATATTATTTAATATGTTTTTAGGAAGAATTAGAAAAATCATGGGAGGTGGTGATGTTTGGGGAAAAAGTCTTCAATGAAGTCACAAAAAAAAATAACATTCCCCCATGTGTTATGTGTGGTATAATACATTCTATTTTTTATATAATGATATTTGGAATATTTTATCAGTCTGATAAGAAGAAAATATGAATTGAGTATATAAGCAAAAAAACACTAGTAATGGTCTGACTTATTTTTATATGTCTTCTATAAAATGAAATAATTGTAAGGAGATGGGAAACATGTTTTGATGACTAATTCATTATTATTTGATTATATTGGTTTTTAACCATGTTATATTAAATTATTATTCTAACTTTTATGGAGACACAAATTTATGAAATGAACATGTCGTTAAATATTTATTTGTGATTATTTATCAATGTAATTATTTATTTAATAAAAGTTGATAAATATTTATATGATTATTCTGGTTTTTTATATTTCATAGTTTCGATATGAACTCTAAATGATATTGTAATGATCAAATACCATTATTATTACCTTATTTATATATATTATCATCTATTTTACTCACATGATTACCCTTTCTAAGAATCTATTCTCATCCCTTCTTATGAATCATTTCTATATGATATAGAGAATGTACTTTTGTAACACAGGTATATAAAGAGTTTTACATGGGAAGATATTTAGGGAAGATATAGAAGAAATATATATAAATAATAAGAATGTGAATCTAGAATCAACTTACAAAAAAACAATACAGTCCTCAAGCTTATTTAATAAATTTTATTGAATATTTAATTAAATTATGTATAAATATGTAAGAAAATATTAGGATGAAATAATAAAAACACACTATTTGTGGGCCATGTACCCAAATTTTTTTTAGTATAACTAGTTATCAATGAGAAACAAATAAATTTAATATCTATGAGGAAATGGAGGATTATTTATCAATATATGCACTATAACTAAAATTCATAGTACGATAGGGATTCATTAATAATTAAAACTCTAACCCACCATGGTCTAAATCAATGATGATACAATTGATTCTTAAACATGAAAGGTTTCAAAATGGATATAATCAATATCCCAAAAATATTACACATTAATGGATACCAATTGGCTCCTAAGGATCCATGTGACATAACGAATCCAATCAACACATCCTCCCATAATTTCAAAATTCAACAAAAAATATAAGAGGGACCAAACCTTGTTCATATATGTATGGTAGTTGAATGGGTATTGTATCCTATTATCTATAAATTCTGTTACCATGCTAGTATTCAATATTCAAAATGGGAATTCAATGCTCATTCCATTTAATTATATCTGTATAAAGGATACAACCCACTACTATCATGATGAACCCTAATTTAAGAAAACCTAAATTAGAATAAAAAACCTAAACACATTGAAGTATTCTTCTTAATCATAATTCTATCCCTTATGGGGGATAATTTAATATATTGGAAGACCCAATCATGAGTTAAACTCATGAATTGGAGAATACTATTTTTAGAGAAACAATTTATGAAATCAAAATAAGATTAATCATAAACAAAATAGAACCCAAAAACTAACAAATAATTGTTAGTAAAATATAATGGGAATGTATGTCCACGATTCATAGACACAAGGTCTCACACTATAGAGAACAAAGAAATTGAAAAATATTAGGTTTCATATATTAATCAATGATAATATAGTTTTTTCCATTTGTCATAATAGAGTCCCATTCCCTGATTATCATGACCCATCATAGTGGGGGACAGTTTCATGCCAACCCTAATCCCACCTTCGATAGTCCATGGGTGGAGACTAGAACCAATTAGGTATAACCCAAATATGAGAGGCATTTTATGAAGGTACTATATACATGAAAACATATCCATGACTAAAATACTAAAAATCAAAAACACCAAGTAAACAATACCCATACTAAGAAACCTACAACTGAGTATGATAACTGGAAAACTGGAATATAAATAGGGATAGAGTAAAATCCCACCACAATAATGAGCCAATGGTGTGAATTCACAAGTTCATCAAACCATCTGCCGAAAATACTACTAGAAGGGTAGGTGCAGGAAAACATCCTGAAGCCTTAGGATAAAAACATGTCTATCGGATCCCTCTAAGAACCACATAGTCTTGGACCACCTATAAATTTTCATAGATTTGATTTTCTGCACAAGACATGGCATGTGTGGTCAATACCAGTGCAGGTTTGAGTAAAAAAATACCAATAATTTAACCCTAAAAACACAATTAAAATTACACTATGGAAGAAAAAATGTATAGTAGAAAGGAGGCACAAGAAGCACACCGTAATAGACACACATAAAGTATACCACAAAGTAAATGTTGGAGTTTGTGGCCTAGAACCAACTACTTTGTACCTTATTCATTAAATAAAAAACATATCACATCGTGATTTTTCTTTTGTGTGACAATGCATGTGATAATGTCCCAATGATATCTGTTGCATTAATGGGTCATAGAGGATCCCTACTATGACGAGAACCTGGAATGTGCCATAACACTATTCATGAATATATGTTATATGGTCGAATGATGTAATTTGAGGGACACAAATAATACAAGCCATTAGGGTTTAGGACTCATAAATCTTTGAGGCACATTTTCATGGTGTGTGCCCTTGGTAATATCTAGGAGGATATTATTAGAACAAGACCCGCCTGTAGGAAATCCTCATCTCATAATGTCATTGTATGTTCCTATCTATGGACGTGTGTATTGGTCCTTGGACTTTAAGATTATTATTAATTGGTATTACAACTCCTGCACTTAGATGTATTGATAATAACTGTGATGACACACAATTCATAGTGCGGTAGGATACATTGGGTGTGTCACGAGTAATGCTACATTAATAGATAATGCGAGAAAGGATTTGTCTCTTCTATTCCGTAATATAATTAGATATCTCAGACCCTTTGATGTAATTGATATATCCTAAATAAATCTATGGCATGGTATGTAATGGGTGAGTTCAATTACTGAAAGTCAAAGAAAGAATAATTGATCACATGGGTTGATGGCACAAGCATGAATCCTTCTTGATTCGAGATATCATGAAAAAATATTATATTACACGGTAAGGGTTCGTATGAGGTGACACATCATTGCTGTGTTAAATTATTTCTCTACAAGTTCCATGGTGAGGTGCTAGATTCTATCCTTGGACTTTAGGAAGGCTCCACCTAATGCCACAGAAAAAGAGGCCTAGAGGGTCACACACTATGTGTGTCCATGTATCTTAGTTACATATTAATTTAACAAGTTAAATAATGATTATTCACGACTGTGGTTTAATAATAATTTAAGGATGGATAATCTATTTTATTTCGACACTAGTTATTTGAGAGAATATATTTTTGGTGAAATAATATATATTTATTATCGAGTAATGCAGTTACATTTATTTATGAATGAAATATCCATTACTCATGCTCTAATAATTGTGTTGGAGAAAATAAAGAAAAATGAAAACAAGATAAAAAAATTGTGTACATTGAATGTACACATCATTTAGTTTTCATGGAAAATGAGTACATGTCATGTATTAATGATTACCCGCCGTGTAGTTATTCCAGTTGGTATTTTGAGGAAATAATATCGTTTTATACGATGATATTTATTATAATCAGTGTGGCCGCTTGCCGAGGAATTAACCATTCGACATGGGGTTTTCAAAAAGAGTTAATGAAATAAATAGAACATGTAATGCATTTATTTATTGTCATAACTCTATAACCTCAAACCCGAGTATTAATATCTTCACAAACCGAAAAAAAATTTAGAGAGAATCGTTGTGCAGAACAATTCTATACAATTATCTCAAGGCTGAAAGAACTCCTTCCTCTAAGAACACTCTCAAGACCGAGAGAGTTCCTCCTCCTTCAGATCAACGCGGTCTAAGGCGGACAACACAAGGAAAGGCTTATCTTTGCTAGTACCTAGAGATTCCATTAGTGATTTCCAAAACAACGTGGTGCACATGTGGATCACCAGTATAGGAAGTCTACAAATGGATTCTTCGATGCAACTATGATTCAGATCAGATTGTGACCGGAGACATCAACGAAGAAATAATTCCATCTAGGTAATTCTTGTCAATTATTTAAATGAATTATAACCAACATATGATGATCCTGTCTGTATGGTTCCAGGACTCCCTCTACCTTTTTCGTTCATCATTCTATTCTGAAGATCTGATATTTTATTATCACGACATACGTCGGTTTGATAATTGTTAATAATAAAATTAAAGTTGGGTACACCCACCAATGTGCTTCCACTACGCCTGAAGCCTACAAGTGGTATCAGAGCGGTCATATCATTGATTATATTTATTTAGTTTTTCGTTGGTCATTTACAGATTTAATAATTTAGTAGTTTCAATTCATGTTAATCATTTTTGAAGTCTGAATCTCGAGATCTGTACCTCCACACTGGTTTCTCGTTCACCTTACTGATATGAATTTCTATTTTAATTTTGACAAAAATAAAATAGAGTAACACATCTGGAGGGGCCAAACATTCATGTAGGTACAACACCATAATACACAACGTGTATTGGGATGCACACGCCATGTAGTCCAGGTTCAATGCATTGGATTGGTCCACCAAATCCATCAATGTATTGGATCCTATCTAAATCATTTATGACACTACCTTATGACCAGGAATAGGTGGCATAGGGTTTTTTGATTACATGATGTGTGGTCCAACTGAACACAGTGTGTTGTGCCTTCGAGTTTGGGTTGGACCGTGTACTTCATACATGGCTTCCAGGCTGGAAACCTAGTAAAATGGATACTACACAGCATGTGTCCCACTGAACATGCCATGTACTCTGAAAATTTCTGATGCAGATCAACATGCTATGTACCCATGCATGTACTACCGATAGACCGTGAAAAAATTACACGTCGTGTAGTCGGAATTACATGCCATGTACTCATCCAAATTACACAGATTTATTACAATTAATTATTATATTATAAAAACCCTTGAGATCTGTACCATAATGTAGGTGTAATGCTAATTCACAACACATGATAGGTGTTTTATAAATATGTGTTTAATTTAACAATCTATGTAGTGTTCATTTCTACTCATGGGGTAGTTATGAATGAGAATTCATCGGGTTGCCACCAAGTTATAAGTTACGTACAAAGATAATTTCAAATGAATTTATTTGATTAAAATTATGATGGATGATAATCTCAAGAAAATTTAGAGAATGTTTTAAGATAAAAGTATTGATTAAAGTAAATTAATTTATTCGATCGTGATTTGTTTTAAACAAGAATGATTAAAGAAATGAATGCTAGTTTTATTAATGCATAATATCATTGTATTTATGGATGATCAGGAGGTAGACCAAGTCCTTTGTGTGTGAATGGTTTATTTTAATTAATTTATTTAAAATATGTTGGTTGGACTGCGAGCCTTCTCCTCATTAATATACATGCCATGCGCGCCCAAGGTTTCTTTTATGTAAAACCCCATTTTCCCCCTCACCTACATGTGAGATAAATTCATATGTAATGGATGGCGCTACCTAGGTAGTGGAGGAAGCTCAAGTTAGGTTCCATGGTGAAACCAATCCAAAGAGATACAATGGTGGACAAGTGGAAAGCTCTAAACATGAACCAGAAAGGTTCAAGGTGTTTATCCCATAGGTCTTGGGATAGTTTATCAACCGCTAGATAAACTAACCAAAAGAAAATGCTCATGATCATACCATTTATTTTATTTCTGTCAAGTTTCATGGTTTATTTATTGTGGGTGTGTTATCGCGATCAAAAAATTAATGATATAAACAAAGCATGCAAGATGGAATGTAAATAAGACCATCTTATGAGTAAATATTATCTATGACATGGTTAATCTCTTATGTATATCCCACATAATATTAAAATTCATTTAATCAAAGATAACAAAATTGAAATTTATGTATAAGGATAATATCCCTAAAATAAATATTAAGCCAGTATAGCGTTCCTTAATCTTGGTATGAATAGAACTATAGTTCAAAGTGCTGGGCCAACCCTAGTTGGGGAGCTTTAAATTATTGTGGAATTAAAATTCAAGGTTTAGGGTAGACTTAACTTAGTTCTCATCAAGGGTGGACTGCCATATCAGGACATTGTGTGACCAAGAGGCAGAGGATGGGGAAATCCAAAATAAATGGATTTTAGGATTGGGGAGTCCACTCTGCGGATCAAGGAGCAGCGAGTTAATGCAGTGGGCATTTGGAATGCCTACCTAAAACCCATAAAGTTTCTTTTCAAACCATATTTGGGGAAATGCGAAGGGAAATATGGATCCTTTCAACTAGAATACTCCGATAACAGAATATTCCGATGTTAATGGTGAGGGCTATTGGATTTTGATAAAACATTGTCAGAATAATAAGTATTTATTTATTTATTTTATCATTTTTATAATATAGTAATAAACCCATTTTCATATAAATTTGTAGAAACAACAATAAAAATGACTTCAGACATATCATTGTGAACCATTTTCAAGACAGAAAAGCTTCTCACCGGCACCAATTTCCAAGAATGGCAGAGGCGTTTACGTGTCATCATTCGCCAAGAAAGAAAATTGTATGTGCTCGACAATCCTGTTTCAGTTGCGCCTGGGAAAGAGGCCAGTGATGATGAAATATCTCTCTATGTGAACCATATGGATGATGCCACAGATGTCAAGTATTTCATGCTATTGTCCATGTCTACTGAGCTCTTGATGCACCATGAAATCATGGGCCCATATAGAATAATGTCTCACCTTAAAGATCTCTACCAAGAGAAGGCGAGACAAGAGAGATATAAGATCTCCAATGCATTGTTTACAATAAATATTAGGGATTTTTCACCAACTGGGCCTCATGTAGTCGATATTATTGGCTATATTGAATGTCTGGACATCTTAGAGATTAAATTCCCAGATGAGTTGCGTACAGATCTCATCCTATCATCACTTCCCAAGACCTTCTCTAGCTTCACTATCTATTATAACATTAGAAACAATGATAAGAGTCTATCAAAACTTCAAAACATAATTCTCTAGGTATATAAGGACATGGGGCATGACAAACTCGAATTCATTATGGTGAATAAGAAAAGGAATGACAAGGAAAATGGTCCAAAGTCTTATAAATGGTATGAAGCCCCTGAGCACTGTCCCTCCATGAAGGGGAAGATCCAGAGGTAGGGCAAGGAACGAGTGGCAGTATGTTTTTCATGATGAATGAAATTCCACTGGAAGAGGAACTGCACTTAGAAATGTGGGGACACTAATGTTGTGATCGTTATCGAGTGCAATCATTCCATTTCTACATATTGGGTATTAGATACAGCATGTTGGGATCACATCAGTATTTAAATGCAGGAAACATGTTGATTAATAAAGATTACCAGAGGAGAGGTGGATATTTGAGGTTCAAATGGAGCAAGGATGGCTATATTGGCTATTGGCGATTACCACCTCTCATTGCCAACTAGGCTGATTTAGGTTTAACATAACTATTATTATATGCCTAGTGTAACCAATAACATAATTTATGTACCTTGTTTCGATATGGATGGTTTTATTTTAATGATTGGAAATAAGGGTTGTCTCTTTTTTAAGAAAAATTTATTTTATGCTATGGCACATTTAAATGATGTTTTGTATATATAAAATTATGGAAACAAGTGTTGGAAATCTATAATGAAACAAGCTCACATGACTCATACATCACCCAGTTGTGGCATCACCATCTCTGTCATGTAAACGAGAAGCGCTTGATAAATCACTACCAAGATGGTTATTTGGACTATACTGAGCTAAAACCACTTGATAGATGTCACAATTGTTTACAAGGAAAAATTACCAAGATGCCCTTCGATGGAAATAGAGAAATGGCCACCGAGCTTCTAGGATTGGTGCACACAGATGTGTGTGGACCACATCTAGTAGACGCTAGAGGTGGATATTCATACTTCATTACTTTTACTGAATATTTTAGTTGATATGGATACATCTACGTAATGATGTATAAGTCAAAATCCGTAGAGAAAATTAATAAATTCAAGAATGATGTAAAGAATTAGCTTGGTAAGAAGATAATGAATCTTTGATCGGATCGTGGTGGAGAATATCTGAACCAAGAGTTCATCAATCATCTATGGGAGTCCGGGGTCCGATCTTAGCTCACTCCTCCTTATACACCATATTGTAATGGTATTAGTGAAATGAGGAACCGCACCTTGTTAGACATGTGAGGTCATTGATGGGTATGTAGATAATCCATTATCCTTTTGGGTATATCCATTAAAAAATTCAACATACACATTAATCCAAGTACCAACAAAGGCGGAATATGGAATTCCATCTGATTTAGGGAATGGAAAGAGACCCACTTTGTCACACCACATGTATGGGGATGTGATGAATTTGTTAAGGACTTTTTAGGAAACAAACTAGCACCCAGGGCATGTGGTGAATCATTATATGTTTTAACAATGAAACAGAAGGTTATTTCATTTATAAACCTTCAGACAAGAAAGTGATTGTTTCTAGACAAGCCGTGTTTCTTGAGAGTGAGAACATCATCAAATATGATAGTGGGAGCAAGATTGACTTAGACAAAGTTGATGATCAAGATACACAAGAGTTGGTACGGGAAAAAGATCCACAGGTCCCCATGGAAGAGGTTCCTGAAACACAATTATTGTGTAGGAGATCAATAGAGGTAAGGGAACAAGGTAGATTGTTTTCCTAGTCGACGAGGAAGGTGAATCATTATTGTTGGAAAATGATGAAACTCTTTCTTAAATGGAAGTAGAAGAAAGCTCAGAAGATGAAAATGACTAGAAGTTATGAATTCTGAGATGGATTCCAAGTATCATAACCATGTATGTGTTCTGGTCGATGATCCAATTTATGTATAGCATGTTTGAAGGAAATGGGTATTCAAGAGATAAATGGACATGGAATGTCAAGTTAGAAATATATAAATCAAGTCTAGTGGATAAAGGATTCAGACACCATCATGGAATTGACTATGATGAAATATTTTTGTAATTTTCAATTTATTAATCCATGAGAATCATACTTGCCATAACAACTTACCATGACTACAAGAATTGGAAGATGGATGTAAAAACGACATTACTTAATGGGAACCATCAAGAAGATGTCTATATGACACAAATATAAGGGTTTTTGACACCAGGTGTAGCCAATCGGTTTTGTAAGTTGCAGAAATCAATTTATGGATTAATGGAAGCATCCTAGTCATGGAACATTCAATTTGATGAATCCATAATATAATTCGGTTTCATTAAGAAAAAATGTGAGCCATGTCTTTATAAGCAATTTAATGGGATTGTTACCATTATCCTAGTTGTATATGTTGATGACATATTGCTTATTGGAAACATAGTACCAGTCATACGGTGAGTTAAAGACTTATTGAACAAGTGTTTCTCCCTGAAGGGATTGGGTGAAGCAGCATACATTCTAGGGATCAAGATCATTCATGATAGATCCAAGAGGTTGCTTGGACTATGATAGGGTAAATACATTGACCGTATACTTAAGAGATTTTGTATTGAAAAATCTAACTGGGGATTAGTTCATGTGTCACAAGTCCTAAGTCTTTCTAAGAAAATGTGTCCCCAGAAACAACAGGATAAAGATAGAACGAGTAAGATCCCATATGATTCGAATATATGATCCATCATGTATGCAAAGTCTTGTACCAGGCATGATGTTTCCTATGCACTGAGCACGGTAGGAAGATATCAGGCAGATCTAGGATAACAACATCAGACTGCTGTTAAGATTATCAATAATTATCTAAGAAGAACTAAGTATATGTTCCTGATGTATGGAGGAGATGAGGAGCTTTCCATCAGAGGGTATGATGATGATGGTTTTAAGATAGATCAGAACGATCAAAAAATGCAATCTGGATATGTTTTTTATCTCAATGGAGGATCTCTGAGCTGGAAGAGTTTAAAGCAGCCAATAGTATTGTGGTGCCTAGCAGTAATGATCCTATCACGTTGTATTGTGTTAATACTGCTTCGATGACTCTTACAAAAGAACCAAGGTCACATCAACAGACAAAGCACATACTTCAAAAGTATCACCCCTTGAAGGATTTCTATCAAAGGGGTGAAGTTGCATTGAGTAGAGTTTCCACAAAAGAGAACGTGGTGGACCCCATGACTAAAGGCCGACCTCAGTAGAAACATGAATATCATGTGAGAGAAAGCGGGTTTAAAGTTGTTAGTATTTGGCTCTAGTCCAAGCAGGAGTCTGTTGGAGTTGGTGGCCTAGAACCAACTACTTTGTACTTTATTCATTAAATAAACACCTAATCACAAATTGATTGTTCATCCATGGTACAATGCATGTGATAATTTCCCAAGAATAGCGATGGCATGAAAGGGTCATAGCGGATCCTTGCTATGATGAAAACACAGAGAGTGCCAAAACATTGTTCTTGAATATATGTTTTTTTGGTCAGATGATGTTATTTGAGGGACACAAATAATATATGCCATTAGGGGTGGTGGCACAAATTAAATTGATGCACCTTATCATGGTGCGTTCCCCTGGTAATATCCAAGAGGATATTATGAGAACAGGATCAGCCAGTAGGAAATCCACATTTCATAGTGTCATTGGATGTTCTTATCTGCGGATGTGTGTATTGGTTCTTGGACTTTAAGATTATTATTACTAGATATTACAACTCACACATTTAGATGTATTGAATAAAACTATGATGGAATACAATTTGCAGTATGGTAGCATATGTTGGGTGCATCACGATTAATACTACATTAATAGAAAATGCTGGAAAGTATTTTCATCTTCTATTCCATAATAGAAGTAGATATCTTAGGACATTTGATAGAATTTATATAGTCTAAATAAATCCATGGCCATGGTAAGGAATGGGTGAGTTCACTTCCAGAATTTCAAAGAAAGAATAATCAAGCACATGGGTTGATTGCACTATCATGCAACACGCATGACTCGATATATCAGGACAAAGTGATTATATTACATAGTAAGTGTTCTTATGAGGTGACACGCCATTGTAGCACTAACTTATTTCCCTATGGGTTTTGTGGCATGTTGCTAGAAGCTAACGTTGGAAATTAGTTAGGCTCCGCCTAATGCCACTGAGAATGAGTCCAAGAGGGTCACACACTATGTGTGTCCATGTATCTCAATTAAATATTAATTAAAAAGTTAAATAATTATTATTCCTGACTGTGGTTTATTAATTATTTAAGGATACCTGATAGAATTTATTTAGACCCTATTATTCGAAATAATATATTGTGGAAAAATAATATATATTAATTAGCGATTAATACAGTTATATTTATTTAAGAATTAAATAGCAATTAATGATGTTCTAATAAATGTTGTGAAGGAAATAATGAAAAATGAAAACCAGATAAACATGTCGTGTACATTGAATGTACACGCGGTGTAGTTTTCATGGACAACAAGTACATGCCATGTATTAATGATTACATGTTGTGTAGTTTTTCTAGTCGGGATTTTGAGGAAATAATATCATTTTATGAAATGATATTTATTATAATCAATGTGGGAAAATATCAAGGAATTTGTCATCCGACATGGGGGTTTTCAATAGGAGTTAATGAAATAAATAAAACACGTAACACGTTTATTTATTATCATACCTCTATAACCTCAAACCAGATTATAAATATCCTAACATCCCCAACAGTTTTCAAAAGAGAATCGTTGTGCACATCCAATCTGGATAATTATTTCAAGGCCGAAAGAACCCCTTCCTCCAAGAATGCTCTAACAACTGAGAGAGATCCTCCTCCATCGGATCAAGGTGAACTAAGGTGGAAAACACAAGCAAAGGCTTCTCCACGGTAGCTCCCAGAGATTCCTTTGGTGACATATGAAGATACATGGTGTATGTGGGGATCACTACTAGAGGAAGTCAACACATGGCTTCTGTGACGTAACGACGAATCACATTAGATCGTAACTGGAGACATCAACAATGAAATAATTCCATCAAGGTAATTCTTGTCAATTAATTAGATTAATTATAACCAACATATGATGATCATGTATTTATGGTTCCGAGACTTGCTATTTATTTTTCATTCCTTGTTCTATTCTGTAGAACTAGAGCTTTATTATCGTGACAGATCATGGATTCATCATTGTAAACTCTAAAATTAATGTAGGGTAAACCCACCAATGTGCTTCCTATATGCTTGGAACCTACATTAAAAACTTAAAGAAGACGACAAAGGAAACACACAATGTACTATCCGATCACACTATTATAAGTAAAATTCACAAAGAGAATGACTTTTTGGTTGTAGTGCACTGAATTTCTAGTTTCAATGACACATGGAGTGTCAATAAAACACGAAGCATCGACGATTCAGAAACCATTGATGGTGAATTTTGTGATGATGGTGAATGGAGCATCAATTGAGCACCGATCTTCGACAGAATAGGGTAGTTTATGGTACCTTATAGAAACCCTTACATTATACACATAAAATTACATGATTTTACGCATAATTTCACATTATAATAGAATCCATGGATTGTGAATTATAGTGTCTTTGAAGACCTGGTACATAAAATTGTAAACATTGGACTAAAATTATAATTCTTTATTTAAAATTCATAATGATCTCGTAACATATATTGATACCTTACATCTTTAAAGGGTACCCTTGGGATCACAATAACCATGGTATGGTGTAAAATACTAGTAAGGGAAAAAGATAGTAATATATAATTATCAAATGTGTTAGAAGGCATAGAATAGTGAATATAAATAGCATGGAACATATGGATCCATAAAAAATAAACATGGCATCATATAAAAATGAATTCATAGTAATGTGTAATCAACATAAAACATGAATCTAGCATGTGTCAATGACCTTTTCACATAGACGAGCGCTAGTCATGGTTAACCAGTAGAATGTTTCATATGGTAGCACAAGTAAAGTCTAACTGCCACAATTGTGGCCCATAACATATAACGAGAACAATCATTAGCCAATGAATTTGAGCGATATCTGGGTGCACCATCTTACCAGGTCCATGAATATTATTTCCTTATATATAATCATAGTTAGTCAATCATAAACATAAGGGAACCCTTGGAAAGAAATATGTATCATAATCATTACATAAAGAATAATGAATGAGCATGTAATATATGTTTCCCTGAAGAAAGGAATTAAAACATACATGGACAATAATTAGTTTAAATGGAATTTATTATGGTAATTGATGACAAATATTTGTGAAAATATGAAAAAATAGGATTTAACAATTTTTTGTATTAAAACATTTTAGTACGGTTTTATGGAAACACTAACAGGGTTATAAAAAATAAATGGGAATAATATTTTGTACAAAAATAGAAATAATGCACGAAGGATTTCATATAAAACTTTTTTCATAAAATAAATATTTTCTTAAAACATATGGTAGTGTGACCTTGAAATTGGGTACGAATTTGGTTAGTTCCCTAAAAACAATTTAGGTGATCCAAATCAATTGAGGTGTGAATCATTTAAAAACAAGTATATCGCCACTAAATAATGAGGGGTGGATCCGGAACTTGAGTTTAGAGAATATAAATAGTATGTATAATTTTAACAGAAAATGAAAAGCCATCTTTTTTTTCATAAAAAGAGAGATATAGAAACCTGAAGGAATGTAGGATGTTTGGGTAGAATTCATTATGGAATATCGACATGGTACTGGGTGTACATAGGAGTGATTATAAAGAGACAAATGCGTTTCTATTATTTAATAATTCAAGAGGGTATTATGGGAGTGATTTGAAATCATACACCATCATTCTTAATTATCATAAAAGGACATAACATAGAGGAAATTCTTGAATAAATGTGAGAAATAGAGGATCCCTTACCATAAGTCTGATTTTGTTATTTGTTGGATCATAATGACCTAAATAATTAAATTATGATTATTAATTAATCATTCATGATCCTTTTATACATGTTATTGATTTAATATAACTTTATTAAGTCCATTCCATTCAATTTTGATGATTTAAGAGTTACAATTTCATTGTTTGGGACTGTTTACTTCCTTAGTTATAATGATCATTTCACTTATATTCATGTTAATATAATCATATAGGATGAAACTGGTTGTCTAAAAGTGATGTTATATTACATTAGTGTGCATCTAGAATATTAAATGTAAAAAAAATTCATTTGGATATTTGGATTGATGTTGAATCATTATATAAAACATTAATGATATGCACATGGATTAATTTGGTGATTTCCCTAACCATTAACTAGTTTTATATTATTATATTAAATCTAACATGAAAAATAATTACATAAAAAAATAAGATAAAATACATATTTAATAGTCAGGCTCAACCCAAAAAATAGTTTCATGACCAGAATTGATGACGGTAATAGGAATTTTTAACCTTTTCATCCATGAATGTGATAAATTAACACATCATGGATGATGTTTTAATTAGTTTCGTATAGAAGGATGGGAAATGAGATATGATAATGAATTATCCCATTATCCAAACAAAATTCCAGTATATATATGGTACGAGAGTTTTCATAACATTGGGACTGTGAGAGGTTAACAAAAAATAGAGAACAAAGTAATATAAAACATTAAATGAAATAAAAGAAAAGATGAATTTACCACTTGATTTAATCATCCTGAAGAGATTATTAAGGGGAGAGGATATGGGAATAATTTAGGGAAGGCAGAAGTCCATAGATTATTTAATAGAAGTGGGTAGTGTGGGTGGTTTTTATTGTGGAGGGAATTAGGGTTTTTTTTTAATATTTTAATAATTATTTTATTAATTTTCTATATGATAGGAAAGAGTACCAATTCTATGACCACAAATAGTAATAAGTTCTTTTCTATTCAAACTAATTTTTCATACATTAGACATGATGCTTGGAATAGTCCATTTTTCTTATAATATGTAGATACTGTAAATTATTATATTTCTCTATTTATAAAAAACTCATGTTTGTTAGAAAAATCTAAAAAATTTCATCTATCCATTATTCGACATATAGAATACAAAAATTTATTCCATTTTAAAAAAAATAATTTTTTCAATATGATTAATTTACATTTTAATTAAAATCATAATTTATTTGAAAAAATATTAATTTTAAAACTCTGTGTGATTTTTTTATGAATTAAAATATTACATAAGGTCTTATAAAATAATCTTAAATCCAGAAGATATAATTTTTTTAAATTTTGAACACCTTTTAAGAAAATAAGTTACCTTTTAAATTAATTTTTTAATTTCAATTAATTATTTATGTCTTACAAAAAAAACCAATACTTTTACTAAGGCCATATTATCAATTATAAGATACCTAAATATTACTTATACATTAATGGGTGACATTAATATTCTTTTCGATGGTTTAAAATTCATAAGGTTCAAAATACTATTCTTAAGTGTAGGTTACTATTCACTAAACAATTATGCTTTGCTTATCGAACTCCAAAAATCTTACTAATCTAAATAGTGTGTGTCAGATCTTCGAAATTCAAATCATAGGAGTTAGAATATTATTTTTAAAGGTTACATATTACATAGTAGTTCATTATGTTGTTATTTTATGTGATTATATAATATAATTATAAGAAGGGAATATCCATTGATAAAAAATTGTGTCGGTACATTGTTCCCCCAATTATGAAATTTCACCATGGAAATTTCATTTTACATTATAATCCATAAAATGGTGCGGGTACCATTCTTTCTTCTCCTTCTCCAGTTCCCATGTTTCCTCTTCTTACTTATCATTCTTCCACAGTACATTGACCAGGTGAGTAGTCTTGTTACGTATCACATTATCTCTATAAACAAAGATCTTCCCTAGATTATCCTTGTAGGAAAAAACATTCACCAACTATACCACCTCTCAAGAGAGTACATGAAAACGGTTTGTTATGTACATCTGTAATAGTGATACATGAAATCCATCATGTAGTTTTGAAATGGTAGGTGGATGTACTAATTGATGGGCCATAGCTCCAACAAGATCGAGAACCACAAATGGGGTGATGTATCTTTGACATACCATTCCTTTCTTCCAAAACCTCATGATCTTCTTCCATGGAGATATGTGTAGAAAAATCATGTCAACAATATTGAACTCAATGTATAATTGATAATTGTCTGCATTACTCTTTTTTCGACCTCAGGAAACCTTGATGTGATACTTAATGTTTTTCACATTATCTACCAATTCTTCATATATTTTTGGTGCTAGCAGCTTATGTTGACTAACTTCTTCCCAACACACCAGTGTTCTACACCATTTCCCATAATGGGAATTTATGGTTCCATTCAGACACTTGTGTGGAAACTATTTTTGTAGGATAATTCAACTAGTGGATAATGTTGGTCCCCTCATTCATTTATGTCCATAGAATGTTTCCACAACATTTTTTCTAGTGTCAGAATAGTTTGGTCAGATTGGCCACCAGTAAGAGGATGATAGGTTGTATTGAAGTTTAGTTCTCTGCTTAGATCATGATGGAGACTCTTCTAGACATCGAGGTGAAACTTAGGTCTCTATCAAATACAATAAATATTGGTATCCATGAGGCCCTACAACCTTTTTGATATATATCTGTGAAATTTGATTCAATAATAAGTCCTCTCGAATTGCAGTAAATTGAACTATAATTGTAAGATGATCTACGATGCCCCCTATAGAATTGTATCCACTTAATGTCCATGTATATCTAGTGAAACATTTTATAGTGATGTTCACCCACAGTCACGTTTGTATTGTTATTTTTTACATCATCCCCATAGGCTTCTATCTTTCAGCCTTCACTTGGTGGCATACTCAGGAACACTGATATATACTATGCAATATCCTTATTCATATTGTCCCACCAAATGTTTTCTCGGATATCTCGATACATATTTATGCTCCCTGGGTGGATAGAGAAGGATGATATTTATGCTTCATTCCAAAGAATCTTTTTTATCATTGGATCATTTGGTACACATAATTGTGCCCCAAATATTACAACTCTTTCCTCATCAATCATGATCTCAAAGGATTTCCCACATCTAATGGCTTCCACCCTTTCATGAATTTATACATTTTTCATTGGGCACCCTTTATATTCTCTATGAGGGATGGTTGAGAAATTAATTGAGAAAAGATTGATGATGTTCCTCCCATAATTATTCCAATGAAAATTCTCGGCACTTATAAGAAGATAGGATAAATTTCAATTCTCATCAGTGAAAAAGATGAGAAAACATTTCAACTCAATCCATCTACAACCTTATTTACCTTTACAGGATGGTAGTGGATTGGGAAGTCATAATTCTTAATGAGCTCTGTACATCTTCTTTGTCCCATATTTATTTCTTTTTTATTTAGTATATAATTGAGACTCTTGTGATCAGTATATATCTCACACTTCTCCCCCACGAGATAATAACACCAAATTTTTAATGCAAAGATCATATCATCCAACTCTAGATAATGCATAGAATAGTTTTGATCATGGATTCTCAACTAAATTTATCAATAGGATATCACATTATCATTTTACATTAGCACTATGAATACTCCCATATTTTAATCATCCATCTACACCCTAACGAGTTATCCACTTTTTGGGAGTGTGAGTAATGGTGTAGTGATAAGCCTCTTTTTCAACTCTTTAATGTTGACTTTACATTCCTAAGTCCAGACAAACATTACTCCCTTATTTTTCATTTCTTCATTCGGATTTAAAATCATCAAAATTTCTTCACAAATAAATGATAATACCATGATAAACCTAGAATAATGCGGATCTCTGTTATAGTTGTTTGCATGGGACACTCTTAAATTTACTTTATATTTGAAGGGTCTAATGACATCCCTTTGCTGGTGATAACATAACCCAAGAATGATACTTCCTCAATCCATAACTCATATTTAATGTACATTGTATACATGTTCTCCATTCATAATGTTTTTTGAAATTCATTCATATGATCATCATGGTCCTCCTTTCTCTTGGAGTTTATCAGAATAGCATCGATAAGAAATTCCAAAAATTTGTTGATGTAAAATCTAAAGACACTATTAATTAAATCAATGAAAATTTCGGGACCATTTTTCATTATGAATGCCATCATTAGGAACTCATAGTTTCCATGCATCATTCAAATAGAAGTCTTGGGAATATATTCCTTCCTCAAATTTCATTGGTGATATCTAATTTAAAGGTCTCGCACAAAGAAATATATGGACCCACGAGGCTGATCAAACGTGTCATCTATCCAAGATTTGGGATAATTTTTATTTATCATGGTTTTATTGTGCATGTGATAATCAATGCAAAGGCACATTGATCCATCCATATTCATTACAAATAGGACTGGATCATCCCTTTGTGATGCACTCAGGCATATAAAATCCTTAGACAGATTCTCCAGTAACTGCTTCTTCTACTCTTAAAAAATCTAGATGGCTATTCAATAAGGATTCTTTGATATAAAAAGATATATAAGAAGACGTTAATTTAATAAATCAACCTCTTTATTCAGGGGAATATAGAACAAATCATTAGGGAATACATCAGTGAAATACCTCACGATGGATATTTATTCACACATGATTCTCTCCATTGACTCAATCATTTGGGCTAGAAATGATTGCTCATAAAGAATTAATATCCACAGATGAGATAATGATTCTATAGAAGATTCGTTTTACTATTTACTCATGTAAATAATTGGAGGATTCTTGGGTATGTGAAGTGGGATCTACCTTTCCCAATAGTTTATGTTGGAATTGTATAAATATAGACAATAAATTTCTAATATAGCATCAAACAAAACTGAAGGAAGTATATTGTGATTTATTGGGAGGTTCAGTCCATAAACATTAACCATGAAGGTGTTATAAATCAGGGATGAAATAATTTCCCAATTCATTGTTCTCTTATATAACAAATCCTCCAAATTTTTATGTGGTGTATAAACAATTCTACTAATCATGCATGATGTGAACGAATGTATAAAACCAGAATCGAATAGTAAGTTCACTATTATTGATTGAATAACTAGTGTACTTGTCACCACATCATTGTCTGGCTCTACATTAGAAATAGTGATAGCATAAACACTTTCGTGTTTCCTTGGAGGTTGTTTTGGATTGTCATTGATAACCCTAGGCTTAAAGAAATTGTTTTCATAATTCCAATGATACTTTTAGTTTTAACACAGCACTATACGATGACTGTTGATCTGAAAATTATGTCTTCTTCGACATTAGTGGTATTTTTCATATCTCTTTAGTAGTTTTTAGCATGATTTTCAAACATTCAACATTTGATGATATTTTTTGGTTCGCTTTAAATAGTTATTAGTGTGTTTTTAGCACAATTTATATAGATGGGATGATCATGATTCTTTTAATAATTTAATTTATTTGTGTAGCCACCAAAATTAGATTCCATTTTCTTCTTTTTGTCATTGTTCCCAAAATACCACAGAGAGTCTCGAATCAAAATTTCAAAATTAAGGAATCTACTATCAATCTTTACAAAGATTTTTAATTCTCAAATCACCCATACTTTTCATAGACTCAAATTCAGTATGCTATATATGCGATCTAGCTTACTTTTGGTGTTCATGACAAATCCATATTTGTACATTGCAAGCCTTGTAATGTTTACTTCATATTCCCCGATTGACTCACTGCCATATAATTTAGTTTAATGAACTCTTTTTCTATATTGGGACTGAGGGTTCATAGAAAATATTAATTTAAAAACATTATCATGAATTCCTCCCAATATATGGAAAGAATTTCTTCCTGATGCTTTATATTATTGATCAATGTCCACCACTAATCCGGTTCTCTATCAAAACAATAGACATATGACACAAAATCCTCTTATTATAAGCACATGAGGATATTGAAAATATTTTTAGTGGAGTGAATACATTGTTCCATGAGGAGGGGATTAGAATATCCACTAAACTTGGGAGTCCTATTATATTTTTTGGATTTAACGGTTACATGGACTTTCCTTGGAGGTGGAGTTTGCTCAACATGATTCATGTTATTATTCATAACATGTGCCATCAGAGCATTTTATTGATATTTTCTTCTCCTGTTCCCATCATATCAGGCATATCATTAGGTAAATCATCAAATTCCCTATCTCATTGATTGCTGGCATATGTTCTTCAATTTCTATCTATTATGTAATAAAATTAGTTCACTATTAGAGGGATTGGATACAGATCTATTGAGAAAAAAATGAATCTTTGAACATTAGATGATAATCTTATAACAGATAAGTATATCCTATCCTGTGATTCCATATGTTTCAATCTAGGTTATCATTTATCTATTTGTTATCTTATATTCTAATGGGATTTTTCTCATTACCTTAATAATGGTTTGTACATGCTCCTTAATTTATAGAAGAATCTCCCTGGGAGTGTCAATCCAAGAGTACATCAAGGCCCATTGTCTTCCACCAGTTCCCATTATAGTATATCTCAAGGTTTTGTTTTCGGGTTATACTCCTACATACATCTATGTCAGAGCTACCACTACATGTTTGTATCCATACAGGGATGCATTTGATTTACAAACCACTTATTTTATACTTACCAAAATTTTGGGTGGTTTTCTTATACTTAGTTTTATTCTTAAGGTTCTTAATAAATTACACTATTCATTATATCCAAAAATAACTAGACCTTCCTATGATAAAAAATATATAGACCTTATTCTATTACACATAACATTACATGATTTTAAGAATAATTTTAAATCATAAAATAGGCCAAGGATCATGAAGTATAGTGTCTATAAAGATTAGGTGAATAAAATTAAAGACATGGGACAAAAAAATGCTTCTTTATTTAAAATTAATAAAAAGATCTTAACTTCTATTGACCATATAAATTTGTAAAGGGTTCCTTATGTATCACATGAATGAAGGAATAAGCTAAATACCTATTAAGTGAAAAAGCATAGTAATAAAACATTAAAACATGGGTTAGAAGGCTTGTTATAGTGAAAATAAAAGGCCTGGAACACATGGAATCACAACACATGGTAATTAGATCATATAAACATTAATTCATAGTAATAAATTATCTAAATAAAAAAGGAATTTAGAATTATTCAAGGCACATCACCCATAGATGATCACATGTCAGGGTTAACCACCAAGACTATTGCACATGGTTGCACAAGTAATGGCTAACCACCAGGACCGTTGCACATAACGTCTCATGAGACTAAACATTACCCAATGAATTTGAGCGCTATCTGGGCACAACCATATCAACCTATTCATGAGTATCCCTTCCTTATATATAATGACAGATAATCAATTATAAATATAGGGGATCCCATTAAATTGAATTAGTATCATAATCATGTCATAAAGCATAATTCATTAGAGAATCATAAAAGTGTCACAAAATAAAATTTAATAGATCATTGATGGAAATTAATATGAAAAATTATGAATATATCATGTGAAGAGTTATAAAGTAAAAGGTACAACATGTAGAAAGAATATTTAATAATTTTTTGTTTTAAAATATTTGATTGTAGTTTTAAGGAAAACACTAACAATCATTTAATATATAAAATGAAATAATCTTTTGTAAAATTCATGAATTGATAAGAGACAGTTTTCATAATAAAAACAGTGGTTTCATAACAACAGTGTTTTCTTTAAACATATTGTAGAGAGCCCTTGAAATTTGGTACAAATTTGGGATGTTCCCTTAAAACTTGTTCCTTTTCAAAAAGTATTGAAGAGACAATCATTTAAAAACATTTATAACCATGAAAGAGAATGATGGGTGCATCTTGAAACATTTTTTGGAGTATATACATAGTATTTAGACATTGTAACAAAAAAATAAAAGATAACTACATTTGGTTGAAAAGAAATATAGGGAAACCAAAATGAATGTTGGAGGTTTGGGTAAAATCCCAAACAGAATATCTGCATGGTACAATTTATACTAAATTGAGATTAATGATAGAGAAAGGGGTTTTGATTCTTTTTTAAATAATTAGGGAAATATGTGGGCCTGAAAATCATACACCATTATTCATAATTAAGAATGAAAGGAAATACTACTGAGGAGATTACTGAATTAATGTGAGAAAGAGAGGATCTCTTACATTAAGTTTAATGGTGTTCTTTACTATATCATAACGACCTAAATAATCAAATTATGTTCATTAATTAATAATTTGATAACCTCCACTACAATTTTTTTATTATTTACAACATTATTAAGTTCATCCACCTCCTTTTTGGTGAGTTATGATGTTCAATTTCATTGTTTGGGAGCGTTTTCTTCCTAGGTTTTAATGACTGGTTCACTTATATTTGTGTTCAGATAAACATATAGGATGAAAATTATGGCACAAGATTGAATAAATATTAAATTAGTGAACATAAAGAATATTAAAAGGTTAAAAAATTAATTTTGTTCTTTGTAGTGAAGGTGAATCATTGTACAAAATATTAATGATAGACACACATATTAATTTGGAAACTTCGATAATAATTAACTTGTTTTGTACTACTATTTTACATTATTTATGCAAAAAGATTCCAGAACAAAACACAAGATAAAATACTTATTTAATATTATGGTTCAACCAAATGAATGATTTTAAATCCCTAATTGTATATTATTATAGAAATTAATAACATGTTGTTCATGAATGTGATAAATTAAAACATCTTGAATGGTGTTATCATTTCTTTCATATAAAAAGAGGGGAAAAAGATATGATATTGAATTATACATTATAATTAAAAAATTCCAATATATGTATGTTATTATAGATTTTAAACCATTTGGATGATGAGAGGTTTGGAGGGAATGGAGAACAAAGGAACTTGAAAAGAAAATGATAGAAAAGAAAAGTGGAATTTACCTCTTGATTTAATCTTCATTGAGAGCCTCTTAAAGGGAGATTATTTGAAATTTTTTGGAAAACATGGATAATGGACATGGGGGAGGAGCATGGGGAGATATTTGGGAAGAATTCCAGGAAGGAATAAGGCTTTATAATTGTGAATATAAGGGGGGGGGGACTACGGGTGGTATTTTTAGTTGAGGGAATGCGAGTCTTCTTAATATTTTAATCATAGATTTTTATTTTTCCATAAGACAAGCAATTGCAATGATTCTATGATAAATAATAATTATTTGTTTTGTGAATTCGAACTATGTTTTATTAATTTATCCATGTTTCTAAGAAAATCCCATTTATCTTATAATGTATATATACGGTAAATTACTGACTTTCACTATTCAAAACAAATTTAATTATTTTAGAAAAATCCAATAAATTTACCATAAACATATTTTGACGTGAAGAATACAAAAATAAACTCCATTTTAAAAAATTAATTTTCTAAATATGATTAATTTAATTTTTAATTAAAATCATAATTTATTTGAAAAATAATGATTCTAAAACTATGATTGGTTTTAGAATAATTTCAAAAATTATATAAGATCATATAAAATAATCTTTAAACCAGAAGATATAAAATAGTTAATTTATAAAATCCTTTTAGGAAAATAAATTTCATTTAAAATGAATTAAATAATTATAGTTAATTATTTATTACGTACAAAAATACCAATACTTTTACTATGCTAATATTATCACTTATAAAATTCATAAATTTTATTTATATATTCATGGGTGAGGATACAATTCTTTTTGATGATTTAATATTCATAAAGGTCATTCTACTACTCTTAAGGGTAGGTCACTATTCATCAAAAAATTATGTTTCCCCTATCAGACTCCAAACACTATACTAATTGCAATAACGCATGTCAGATTTTTGAAATTCAACGGAATGGGAATATTGTGTTTAAAGGTCACATATTACTTAGTATTTCATTTTGATGCGATTTAAAGTGATTATATTATATATTTATAATAATGTAATGTCCCATGATAAAACATTGGGTCGTTACATGCTTGGAACATTAATGGCCCCCAGAGAATCGATGGTCACGAAACATTGATGGATCCTGGTGTGTCAATAACACACAGAGCCTTGATGGAGCACATGTCATAAATGGAAAAAGAAGCATCGATGGTGCATGGAGAATTGATGAGTCATAAAACTGCAAATAGATTATAAAATGGATGTATGGTTTTAATTTTATGACTGTTTTTTAGAAATGGTCTGACCTTATTTTGTTCTGAGTCTGATCCGACCTACTGGACTCGACCAGACCAGTTGTAGACCTGACCCTGTTCGACCAACTTCATTTAACTAGTTTTGGCTGACCGAACCCAAAATAAACTGTTTCAGCCTAGCCTGAACTTGTTTGTCCCTCTCCTCCTACAACACTGCCTAGTCTAGTCCACTAGGACACTGAAGCTGCCCAACTAATCTGGTTTGGCCCACCACATACGAGCCAGTTTCTAGGTGCCAAATGCGGCTAGCCCAGGCCATCTCCCTATTGTCAAGGAAGAACAGTTCCACATTTCAAAATATGGATCGACTTCCTCTACCTAGTCTTATGGCCTCACCAACGTCACAGCCCCCCTCCAACATGGCTCTGAGCCACACCCCTCTGGTCAATACAGAGCTGTGTTGCATTTTAGATGGCCAGTCCGCCTCCTTTTCCTAGTCTCACGACCTCACCACTACCTTGGGCTCCTTCCGATGCAGATTTCAGCCATATATTGACTCTTCATCATTGCACCCTATACCACGATCTCCATTCTATGACGTCTCACCTGGACCACGTCATTCTAGCACTGTAAGTCACCTTGTCGGAGGCCCATCCTTCCACACTCTACCTTGCCCAGTCTACCATTCCGAGTCAATCCTTCCACCACCGCTCGACCTAAACTAGTTTGAGCCACCACTTCCATGTTCTGCAACAACCATACACTATCGTCACCCCTCAGTAGTTTCATCACATGATTGGTTCTTGATTTAGAATTTTCATAGGGTTTCAATTGGTCATGGAGAAGTTTAAGAACATGTAAATAGGACGAGTGTTTTAAGGGGAGTTTGAAATCACATAAAAAACAAAAGTAAATAGGCATTCTTCATGTCTGCATTGATCCGTTAATTATATAAGATTCAAAAAAGAAAAATCAACACACATATCAAATCCCCCATCAATCCCTGAAAGAATAACACCCATCATATAAGTGATTGAATCATGTATCAACTTGTTCATTTGTTGTTCCACATTAGTCCTTGGATCTAATAAAGGGTAAAGAAAATTTAAAATATAATAAACATCCTACCACATGTATGTATCAATCATTGGTGAATAATGGAGGTCTTTGTCGTCACATTTCCTCAATATGTCGACAATCTTCATTGATCATCAAAGAGGTTTCCATATCCTTATCTTAGAATAATTTCTAGGGTTATGGAAAAAACCATGAATTCATAAAAATAAGGTTTAATTAAATTAATCAAACTCATTAACAAATAAATTGTTTTTATAAATTATTTTAATGGTGGTTACACCCAATTACTAAATTTCAACCTCGACTTACAGCAGTTGAGAATGGTCCCTGCATAAGGTAATGTTGCTTCTCTGAATGCAATGGTGGCCTCATATTTTGGATCCTGGATCCCATTTAGAAGTCATTTCAATTTTTTAGGAGGCCAAATCCTGGTCACTATTAAAAATATAACATTTATCAATGAAATTCCCGGGAACACTAGACCTGAGAATCATACATTCTCTAAAGGACTGGTCTCAGAACTTTTTCAAATAATTTATAATAAAATAGATAACAATTGGGCCATTAAATTATCCCCTAATGTGGAATTTTCATTCAAGAAAGTGAAAACATGGGCTACTCATCAATAATAAGATAGTACTGAGCAAGAATCTATATCTCCCTCTCCCATGTACTCTCTTGGAAATTCTCGTGCAACCACCGAATGTGAACTAGAGGAATTGACTACCCTTTGAATGATCATCTCTTTTTTATCGTTTAAATCATCTAGGTACTCCACATATGTCACACCACCATCAATGTCAAGGTCACCAAAGTCCATGACATGCAATTGATCCTGAATGTACCTTCTCGATGGTATCCCACACCAACATTGAATGAATGACTGCTGACACACCTAGGTTAGTCCAGCGAAGTGGTGATATTCGTGGTCGCCCATACAAGGCCTCGAATGGTTCAATTAGAATGGTGGAATGATTGATGTTGATTAATCAAAGTCCACTAGTGGAAGGTAATCTTCCCAACTATGACCAGAGACCATTATATAAAAAGTATCATGTCCTCCAACCTTGGATGATCCTCTCTACTGTGCAGAAGGTAGTTCCAATGGAGGAGGGGATTTTGCAGTAGGCTGATAAGCCTGCCTACATGGCCATGCATGAAGATGAGGGGACGGTTCTGCCTGGGGACGATGGGCAATGGCCTATGGTTTTTGTCGAAGGGATTGTAGAAATACCTGCCTTAGTGTCTATAAGCTTTCCTCAGGATGAAGTTTTTGTTGAGTGACCCCTTAATCAGGAAGCCTCCTCTATCCCAGATCAAGTCCATGGAATTGAAGCGGAGGGGTTCTCTTTTGAGATCATGATGGTCAACGGGATGGATGATGGTCCCACCTTGATCTCCTCAAAGATGAAGTGGAGGTGGGATTACTCCACTCTCCCTAGATCCATGGTTACTCAGGCATCTTCAAATGAGGTTAAGCTGAAAGTCAAGGTTAATAATCTAGAGCAGCCTCATTCCAAGGAACAAAAGAAACGAAGGGAGAAGTTTCTGAATCTCCTCACGCTCAATGAAGATTATGAGTCATGATGGTATGACTCTGACTCCTGCTTTGATGATGCGGCTTCTAGACATGGTGCGGATGCTGATCCTCATGGCGTGGTTTCTGTTTCGGACTATGGTGGTGACGTTGACTGATCTGTTTTTTCTTTCCTTCTCTGTTTTCCTTTTGATTTTTCTTTTTTGGGTCTTTGGGTTGAGGTTGTAAAGGGTTTTTGGGTGTGGGTCATTTAACCCCTCCACTCCCTTGTCTGTTGTGTCTTTTATTTATAAATTTGGGGGTGTCGGGAATAGCCTGACCCTCAAAAACATCCTTACCCTTCAAAAATATGGATGTGTAATGACTATCGTGGTTTGAAATGATTGTCTATGGCTATCTGTGAAGCCCAAAAATCTCATGCGTATAAGGAAATCATTAAGTCTCTATTGAAATATACTCATGGATCAGTATGGAGTGGTCCGACATAGTGAGTCATTCAATGATCACCTAGATGGTATTGTTTCCCCTAGACATGCATGGTAACCCATCATAATGACTATCAATCTTCCATCAAACTTCCACTCTAGCATCTAAATTGATTTGGTCAAGGCCAATGTAACATGGTTCTCAGTCTTCACTTTTTGACAAGTGAGGCATCTAGAAAAGAACTCTACCACCACCTTCTTCATCCCCATCCACCAATAAAGACGATAGAGTTCCGAGTAGATCTCTTCAATATACAGATGTACCACCAAATGGTATGTTTGTAACTACCTCATAACTTCCTCCCATAAGTACATTGGTACCACTGTACACACATTGAGAAACACTACATGATCCTAGTGGATAAATTATACATTATGGGAATGCCACGAGGAAAACAAAGCAAATAGGATCTCATAGATGATATCCCTATGGATTTTATTCCTTGACATGATATATGAGTATAGGGGTGATAAAAATCAATTGCAGGTACGCTGCTCCATCTCCATCCAAAAAGGAAATCAATAATCATAAAATTGCTCTAACACCTCACATAGAAACAACAAGTTGTATCTCTTATAGAGAGCACTACTGATACATTCAAATTCATTAGTGTGCATAAAAACTAAAATAAATATACTTGTATGATCTCCAGCTATCATATGTTTCTCATGTTCATATCCTTCCAAGAGAAGAAATACATGAGACTCTTGTAGTCAGAGTAGATGGTAAACTACTCATCCATCAGGTAGTGTCACCACATATTCAATCTGAATAAATCCACTGGAAACTCATGATCATGGGTCACATAGTTCTTCTCATTCTTCCTCAACTGAAGGACACCATATTCAATCACTTCATTCCTATGCATTAGGACAGAAACAATCCTATCCCCTTATGCATTTCAAAATACTACATACTTGACGCCCTCCTATGGTAGTCTCAAGATGGGAGCACTCATCAACTACTATCTTATTCCTCAAAGAAAAACTATCACATCTCTGTCCACATGAAAGGATTTCCCCTCAATATTAAGGCCATGAAGGGTTCTTATTCTCTTCAATCGTTTGGAACGAAACAGTGATATTACCCAGCTAAAAGATGGAAACTCCATACCTCCATAACACTCATCGGCGACACCCAAGTGAGAACTGATTCAATCTTCATCAAATCCAATAAATTTACAGACTTTGAAATGAGGTTTCCCAGAATGTGAATCATTGGAATCTAGAATTGGTACTTTGAGATCGTCCCATAAATATGTTCATCAAGATGTCTGTATCAGAAAATGATCATGTGTATCGTGTGCTAATACTTAGATACCAACTAAACTAGGATGTCATCAAGGAAGACCACAACTAACTAATTTATGTAAGGATATATGATTCAGTTCATTAATCTCATTAAAACTTCGAAGGAATTCTACATGCCAAATGGAATCCAAATTTACTAGTAATGGTCATACAGAACATCATAAGTATTTAGTTTATCCTCATCCCATACACTATGCTGGTGACAACCATATCTGACGGTTACCTTCGAGAACCGCCATGCTCCATTCACCTTATTTAAGAGGTCATCAATATTCAGTAGAGGGCACAAAATATTCATAGAACCCTATTTATGGTGTCTTATATCCACACATAATCTCAACATACCATGTGCCTTCATTGAAAACAAAACTAGGTATGTCTAGGGAGAAACATTGGGTCTCGCGAAGCCCCTCCTCTGCATGTCCTCTAGTTGTATCGTCATCCCATGAATCTCCATGGGATCCATAAGATATTAATGTGTAGATATAGATGTAATCCATGGGTACATGTTGATGCATTGTCTACCTACCTATGGGGATGTAATCCATGAACATCCTTAGGAGAGACGCCTTAATACTCGGCCACCACTACCGATAACTACAGACTCCTATCATCAACCATACTGAGGGTGAGGCTTGAGAACTAGTGAGTAATTGGATACACCCTACTATGATTAAGTAATTTATATGTTTCATGAGTATTTTTTTCTAAAAAAAAGAAAACATGATCTCCCCTGCACAGATAAAATGCATTGTGCACCTAAATAGTAAATCATAGCATAAAATGCAGTTAAAAAGTTCATACCGAGAATGAATTTTTAAGAAATAAATGCTACCACCATGAGATCCCAACCTAAAATCTCTACCCTAGAGTATGTTCAAACTCTCATAAATCATGGGTGATCATTTAATTTCCCCTGTATGAGTCTCTAAATTTTGGGATCAAGTTATCAGTTCCACTGAAATCTTTAATGGTCAAACAAGGGTCATGGAGAGAAAAGAGTTACATCTACCTATCTCTATCAAAACGATAGATAATGTGGAAAAAATAGATCATATCTATAATAATATCTAGAGCACCAGGGTGATAATAATCTATCATCTGAAACTGGCCTCGTCCCTATCCACCTGCTACCTAAGCCCATGGGGGGCCACTTGGTGGTGGTGGTGGTAGCATCTCAAAACTCCTCTTATGGCCTAATGCTCTACCCAATCTTCTACCATGCACAATTACCTAAAGACAATTATTATCATGCCTTCATCTATACTTATGTTGTCCCCTAACCCTCTATTGATAACCTATATATCATGTCGGGAAATCTCAAGCTAGATGTTCCCAACCATCGAATGAGTAACAAATCCTGTTATTCGATAGACCTTCTCTACCCTGGGATCCCTTTACAACTGATCCTTTATCTAGGGATCATCCACTAGAGTTCATGACCCGCTTTTGTCACTATATTGAATGTCATCTACCTACGACTGATGACTAAGCTGCCCAGTGCCTACTGGTTGCTCTAAATAGTGGCATCAGCTCTACAAGAAAAGTTTTTTCACTAGAAAGGCTCACTCCATTACCCTAACATATGTTGGTATGATAAGGTATATCATGGATTCCATGATCTCTAAGAGTATCCCCTGATAAAAGGTATGTAACATAAAGAATGGGTCTTGTAACATATCTATGGAGTGAAGAGAAAAATCCATAAATCTCTTCAAGTACTCCACAAATGTCTGACTAACCTACTGCAGATAAAGGAGCTCCTATATACACACTTGGAATAATTTCATTGTAAATAACTCCTTCTAAAATAGGCGCACAAATTATACCCAATATTGATTCGTCTCATCATGCGTCTATATTACCAAGAAACACCATCACCCCTCTGAGGCTAAAAGAAGGATCGTGGATTGAACTTCCATCTGGTCGGAATGCATCCTCAAAAAGTTTGATGTCATGTGTAATTACCTCCAACTAATCTATAGTTTCCTTGGGGTCTTGATTACCCCATAACATGGGAGTTCACTAACTCAGGAACTCATGAAAACACTCTTCTTATGTGCATCCTTTACGGGTAACACAGGTAGTAGATGATGATATCATTGTGATGGTATCACTGGTACACCACCCAGAGGTACTATATTAATTTCTAAATGTAGTATCAATGCTTCATTTTTAGGAAGACACCCCTCATTATCACAGATCAAAATCCAAGCTAGTTATCTTCTTGGAGGCATCCTGAAATTGATCGTGATGTACCACAATCAATAATGTATAACCGGATAGCTGACTCAAGATGGACATGGGAACACACTCAAAATCCAATAGGATTCACTTACCATTTATTTTCCCTACATCTAATGTTTTCATGTACTGAGCTGAAAAGTAGAATTCAGAGTCGTAGACTATGGATATATCGGTCGTTGCACCAACACTACAGTCCCTGATCTAAAAGCCCAACATGAATCACTTAACACTATTGCTCCAACAAAATATAACATATTCTTAGTTATTTAGGATTAATATTTCTACTATGATACCAATCTATCACATCCCATCGCAAAGGTGGACCATGATGTGACTAATGCAAGCCTGCCTCTAATCGGTCGTGGGTAGTCAACTAGCTTCCAGTATGCATATGCCACAAATGGGAGGTATTTTCATGAGTTCAAAAACACATGATACCATCTCCAAGACTGAAATGAATAAATGTATAATCTATAAGTAAATAAATTCATGCATAAACGAAGATACCAACCATAGAGATCTATAGTTGGAGAACCGGACTATAAACTGGGCTAGAATTCAATACAACCAGAAGAAGGAGTCTATCAATTGAATGCACAAGTACATGAAACATGTCTGTAGAAAATCCTATTTGAAGGGTAGGTGTAGAAAAAATGCCTAAATTTTTTGGAGCACAACACATCCGTATGATCCCTCTAAGAATCACCAAGCCCTTGTCCACCTAGAGCTCTATCAAAGTGTCGATCTTCTTCACAAGACATGACATGTATGGGTAAATACCATGTTGTATTGAGTAAAACAATTCCTAGTAGGCCACCCCAAAAACATAAAGGGTGTACAACTAATTAATGTGTGATGTATACCTCCAATGAAAACACATGAAGTAAAATATAAAGGAAACACACAAAGTGGACCCCAAAGGAAGTGCACAATGTACACCCTAAAGGAACCAAAACAAGTTCACCATAAAATAAACACACAATGTAGGCCAAGAAAGAAGACACAAGAAGAATGTTAGATCACCGAGGAATAAGTCAAAAGAATAAAGAAAATTATTTTCAGTTGTATTCCACAGATCTCCCAGTTTCCATGAAATAGAAAGTGTTGATGATGACTTAAGCATTGATGGTGCACAGAACATTCATGGATCATATATATTATATGGTTCATGGAGCGTCGATGGTTCCCAAACCATCAATGGAACCCAGAGTATCAATGGCTCCCATAGAGTAGATGGAGCACTAAGCATTGATGGTGCATGGAGCATATATTTCCCATTGAGAGGAAGTGATTCATGCATCCACCAAGGCATTTGTCACAAAGTCAAAACTAGTCGTATGGTTCCTCTATTAGATCAGTTGTAATTGGAGAACCTACAACTCAAGCCAAATTGTAATATTTGAATTTTTAAAAGGACTCACTTAGAGTATCTCACAATTGACATGAAGTTGGGAGAGTTCCAAAATAGGAAAGGGAACAAAAAAATAGGTTGAATGTTATGGGTGTTTTTATGAGAAGGTTCGACCCAGGTCTGGTTGGGGTCCGATCTGACCTACCGGGCCCTACCCAATTTGGACCGACCTAGGTCACCCCACACAGCCCGACCCATTGGGTGCGATGTAGCTCATCCAGTCCAGCCCGCTGCATGCGAGCCAGTTTTTGGGTGTCCCACATGGTCTGGAATGACTGTTTGCCTCCGATCAACATAGATAAGTGCCGCATTTTACACTATCGATCCTCCTCCCCTACCTAGTCACATGGACTCATTGATGCCATTTACACTTGTTGTGGTCCCCTGGTCACTGCCCATGGCCGGAACCATTGTGGTCTCCTTATGACATGGTCTCTCAAAGATTACATCCTACTTTCGGTGGCCCATCATGTTGCGCTCCACCTGCCCTGGCCTTCCATGCCTTCCCATTGCCTCCTCTCCTGCTGGTCACCCTGATGAAAACCTCTACCTACTGGTACACTGTCTTCCTGGACCGAAAACACCCCATATGAACTTCCTAGAGCTACCACCTCCAGCAGCCACCACTTTTTCCCACCACCACCTTGTTCTATTGTCACACCATTGTGGTGTTTTCACAGGATCGATTCATGAATCACATTTCACGTCGTGTTTCAAAAGAGTAGGATGATGGTGATGAACACGTCAAGAAAACTGATGATTGAGGGGGTGAATTTAAAAGAACATGAATCCTAATATGACAGATCAATTCCATGTTCATTTTGGACTTGATCCTTTCACGTATTTAGATTAAAAAAGGACAAATCAGTAAAGAAATCTAATCCCCAATCAATCCTCACAATCATGAAATCCATCCCACAAGTGATCGAACTGTGGATCAACATGTTCGTTTGTTGGTCTGCAATCATTATTGGATATAAAATGTGAGAAAGGAAATCACAGTGAAAATAAAAATCCTATATCATGGTTTGATCAGTCATTGATTAAGAATAATAGATCATGTCATCACCGATCTTTGATCTTCTAGGAAACTTCATCATTTGTGGGAGAGGTATCCATCTCATTACCACAAAGGAATTTCTAGGGATATAAAAATAACCATGGATTCTTGAAAACAATCCATAATTTTAAAAAAATAATGTATCATCAAATAATATATTTTTATTAAATATTTTAATGATGTTTACATCCAAAAACTAATATTCACCCTCCACACACACCAGTCGAGATTATTATTCAACTATGGTAATGTAGTTTCTCAGAATTCCATGGTGCAATATGATTTTTGATTCAGGATCCTGTTTCAGATTTATTCTTTTTTTAGGAACATGATCACGCTCACTATTAAAAACACATCATTTATCAATTAACATCCACTAGCACACTAGGCCTATGAGTCATAATCCATCTCATCACATAGTCTCATAATTTTCCAAATTTATTTATAAAAATAAAATTAGAGAAAATATGAGTCATTATAATGATTTAAAACATCAATCAAAAGGGGTTTTACATTGAATTCAAAACACCACATTCATCAAACTTGATCTAGGTTGGTATCCATATACTGAAAAATGAAAAATGAAACTATATTTCCTTATAACTGGAATCCTATAGAAAAATAAAAATGATGATGTTTTATTTATAAAAATTTCACCGGGTATGATATTTATTTTAAAAAAGTTTATATCAGTTAAAAAATATTCAAATAATTATATTTGTGTGGATAGACATTACATGGAGGTTATACGACTTTTGTTGTGTGTCCGAGGTATCTTCTACAATGTAATATTTAATAAACTGTCTAAATTTATAGGTCATGATGCCAACATCATATTGTAAAATCATGGTCATGAAATGGAAATACAAAAATGATAGAACATTTAATAATGCTAAAAATAATTATATTATTATTATTATCATCATCATCATCATTGTTAATATAAAAATAACATTTCATACATTTAATTGGATATGTAAAGTACCTCCTGTTCACTAATTTTTTTTATCATTACGAAACTTTTACAACCATTTTACCATTTATTAGCATGTGGAAGCCACATAATTATATTGTCCACATACTCACACTAGACACTACCATTGCTTCACATTGTTTCCACATCTCCAACCACATCATATAATGCATTACACATCATAACCCCCCCCCCCCCCCCGCCTCATTAACATCCAATTTACATATCATAATCACAATATAATACATGACTTCATCGCACATGCCACCCTATAATCATGTAACCCATGATGTCACAATATATTCACATAATATAAATAATATGTTATAGAAAATATTATACCCACATAACCATACTATGTAAAATATAATAGTCCAATATCTTGACTAGAAAATAAAACCATGAAAAATAACTTTTTAAATAATAATGATAAAACTGATGTAGCCCTATTGAAAAATAAGTGTTGTAAGAAGAAATGAAATATAGATGTAAAAGTATTTTAATGAATCCCACTTGACCTCTCTCATAATTAAAGTAGATTATTTAGGGTTTTCCATAGACCAATGTCATGCCATGCATGGGTGATTACGATTTGAAAAACCTATAAATGTGTTATTTTAATGAATATAGATATTTCAAAAAGATATATGCTTGTTGAGCTACCACCCAAAACTATAAAAAATGCATATATGATATATAGGTACAACACCTATATTATAAGGCCTTAAATATTTTTATTTTAACATTGTATCATCATGGTATAAAATATTCATATGTGTTGATATATAATGACTTTTTATACTTTTTGAAGGTTTATTATTGATGAATATATTTTATTCTAAAAGATGTATTTCCTAGAAATTTTAATTTAATATCCTATATATATTTTTATTATAGTTAAATATTATCAAGATATAATTATTGTATTCATAATAATATTACATTAGATTACATAGTATGTCATTGGAAAAGGAATAATATATACATCCAAAGTTTTATTATAGTAAAAATACATTTTCAACATAATTTATTTTCTTGTTAAATAAATTAAATTTTTTAGAAGTGAAAATGTAATAAGTGACACTATTTTTAATTTATCATATAAATATTAAAATATAATATAATTTTTAGGTTTATCTAACAAAATTGATTTTTGGGGAATATTTAAATGTAATGTTATTTATAATATTAGTACCTTCGTAGAATTATATACATTACATTGAAATTTACAAATCAATTAAATTGAAAAAAAATGTATTTTATAATTTACCTTATATTGATTATTGTTTATAGACTTATATCTAATATATTACCAGAGAATAAATATTTTAATCAAAATATATTTATCACAAATTCTTATTAAATTATTTTTTAATATTTATTTAAAAAATTAAAACAATTTAATTTGAAGAAATTGATATCAAATTATGAATTTGGGTTTCAAATTTATAATTAATGAGAAAATTTATTCATATATGAAACACCCATAATTTTAAAAGTAAAAACACTATATTCCATAGCATGAATTATCCCTAAAACCATGCACGTATGGGGACATAATACTACAATTATATGAAATTTAATTACTATTTTAAATGATTTTGATATATTATATATTTTTTAAATCATCCAACACCATGTTAGTGTGTGTTACACAAAAGGGTGACCTCCTTCCATGGCTCTCATTACATGAAATACCGAGCATTACTAAACAATAATATATTATTAAAATATTTGGCTATAATATATTAAGTTATAAACTAGCTATTATGAATAAAATTAAATATAAAATGGATATCTATTGATTATATAAATAAAAAATTATTTCATGGATTTCCAATTAATAAGAACCAATTGGATATATTAAAAAAATTATACTCACCAATATATTTTATATTAACACAAATAATTAATAAAAATTAATTAATTATATTATTTAAATATATATGTAATATATTCAATAAAATATTTTTGATATTCATCCGTTATTCATGATACTCATATGATAAAAATAAACTCGATGGTACACATAAAAACTAATCATTATATATGTGTAATTTTAGAGTCTTTTAAGGATAAACCCAACTTAAATCTAAATTATGACGCACTAATAGATTTAATATGTTGATATAAACATTATATTTTATATGGATACATAATAAAAATTTTATGGTTAATTTTTTATATGTATTGGAAACATATCCTTTTAAGGTAATAGTTAAAAAATCTACATTTTAGTTCAAAACTGGATTTTCATTTTAATTATTTATATGTTTATATTATTTTTTATATTTGATTTATTATTTAAATAGACAATATTTTTATCTATTAAAACAATTTTTTTATTAGAATCAGGACATATTTGAAATTGAATATAAAACCAGAGAAATTTTTTGGATATATTAACATTAAAAACCAGCATTGTCATCCCACTTATAAGATAAATTATTAATTAATTTCATCCAATTTTTTATATTAATTAGTTAAAATAGATTCAATAATTGAAATAATCACAATTTATAATTTCTAATAATGTCATTTTAGTATTTTACAAAACATATTTGGGAAATTAATTAAAAATAATTAGAATTATTAATTAAAATTTATGCATAATAAAAGACTGATCCATCATCTAAAGGGATTAAATTTCCTATATACTTGTCCAAACCCCATTTTCTAGAACTATCGTAGATATAAATATTTCATTATTGTTTTTTTTGTTTTTATGACTTTTTTGGGTAATTATATTAGTACAATTAACATTTTGAGAAAAATTACAAATTTGGCATTTTCCTTCCATATAATAAGCCACCACCTCTCGCCATTCTTGTACATCTCAAACAACATAGGATCTAAAAACATCTTCTGAAAATGTTCACCAAAATATCTCCCATGTACCTTTATTCATTCCTTTGATATTGATTCCTTTTATGGAAGCCTTTTCGTACAGACCAAAATAAGTAACATGATTAAGAAGTAACATCTTCTCTCAACCTTTCTAGTTTCATTGAAACTCTTCACCAACAAATAAATTTATTAAATTTATAAAAAATTGAATAATTAATATACTAGGATGTTTTATCTAATGTTTTAGTCAAACAATTACACACACCTCTATCAATCGGGTATCCAACATTCTGTTTCCTTGTACAGTGAACTACTACCTCACGAAATGATAAAAGCTCAATTTTTCATTGCCACCGATGATTGTGGAAATTATTATGTAAAAAAATTTATATATGTTATTAATTATATTTATAATGTTATTATTATACTTTAATTTTTTGTTGTATAAATTTATTCCTTTCATATTTTGTTAATATATTCATGTCATTTGAGGAATTGTGGACTATCACCCCCTGAAAGAGATATGACTTATTAATTCCATACATAGAACATAAAGTGGATGATATTAATAAAACTATGATACATATATAATATAGATAATATTATATAATTATAATATACTTATGTATCATTTATTATTCATTCTTTTAATATAGTAATGAAATTAATGTAGCGTTAATGCGTACATATGACCTACCGTCTCCAAGAACGTATCCTGTCATTTTTAATATAAAAATATAATGGACTACTATAAATACATATATATTGATTATATATGAAACTTAATACAAGTTTTACACTACTTACATGATGAAAATATGATATATTTAATGATAACACAAATAAAATGTTAAAACATACACGAGTTAACTATGAGATTATCACAAAAAATATTGAAATTAATGAATGAGTGTTCTAAAACATGTAATATGATATTATAAAGAATTAATATATGATATTATAAATATTTTTGGGGTTTTGGTATAAGTTAGTAACATACTTTAAACCACTCTACATGATGATAATGACCACACAACAAATGAAGGATAAGGTAAGGGATTTCATCTCAATTTACACTCTTTTTAGACTTATTTCATGTTATGAACCTAGTTTCATTTACTTGTTATTTATAATACCATTTTAATTTTATATAATGATTATAATGATTATCATGATATTATATGTTTCACTTAATTCCATTCTTTTCTTTCTATTAATATTTAAATTTTATAATGTGGTTTGGGACTCATTGGAATGTTTATAGATTTATCTCCTCAAGATTGTTTTAAATGAATATTTTTTTAATATCACATCCCATTTTAATTTTTAACCATAAATTGAAACAACCTATATATTTTAATAATTTATCATTATAAATTTAAATTAATACTTATATTCTCTTAAAATGGATAGTAGTATTTCATATTATGTATACCATTTTACATACAATGTCTACATTGACAATTATTTGATTATTTTTGGGAAATATTGATAATTTCATATTCATTATTGAATAAAAATATTCGGTAAGTAATATTATTTAATTTGATTATTTGATATGGGGAATGATTTGGTCTAGAAATAATGGGTGGGGCCGGGACAATATGTTACTCATTGACACATCGATTAGTTCTAATGAGAGAAATAATCTGTAATATTTAAATGTGTTCTTATCAGTAGTTTTAAACAATAATTTGAAAGGTATTATAATTTTATGTTTTCTTGTTCCCTTTAAATGAAATCTATTAAGAAAAAATTTACTTCAATTATTTTTTGTTATTATTCATAATGAAAATTTACATCAATATATCTGTTGATACTGTTCATTTTATTTCATTGATTAAATGGAATGTTTTTCATTTTCATACCATGAAAATTGTTTTTACTTTATCTAGTAATTTGAATAGAATTTGTAATTAGTTATTTACCTTTTTGTGTTCATTTATTCTCATTTAGTTGTTATTTATTCTGATTTACTAACCCTTAATGAGCATTTCATCTATCTTTTATTATGTTTCAATCATACATGTTTTGAAGAAGTAATATTTGATTAATATTTTATAGAATAAATGTAATTCATTTTATTATGTATCAGGTTTATATTTTTATTTAAAAATTTATTATTGGAATTTTTTATGTTATTTGGATTTCAATGACTGATAAACTAATCAGTCCTACATTATATTAATCCTTGTAATCATACCAGTGTAATAAAACAATGCACATGATTCCTGATCCTAGGCATAGGGAATTATAGTTTGTATCGTAGAATGTTTATCGAAAACCATGAAAAACAGATTTAGAAGACTTATATTAGGGTGAAAACCCTGAGATGGAAATTTAAGATAATTATACAAGAACGTCATAAAATTTTTGTAAGGTAATGATTTTTGTGTTATTCTAGAATGACATCCCAATCTCGATTATACGTGTTGATGTGTTTATGGGTCAAATGTACATAGGTGTAATAACTCATAAATGGTGTTATGGGATTTACATGCGGTAATATGGTACATGAAAACATAACTTATTATGCACCTAGTTTTACACTATTATGGAAAATGAATAGGATATTTCACATTTAAATTACCTAACATTATGAACAATTTGAAATTATTGATTACCATAATGTCACCAATTTTTAGGATTCAAGTATCCCTGATGCGTAAATTTATTTTATGTATGATACCATATTTTGAGTTATAAAAAGTCCATAAATTTAAAAGATAATCATGAGTATTCTATTACTAAGAATTGGTTCCTAGATGTATGAATGGGAGCAGTTCTCATGGAAAATTTAGTGATTTCCCTAACAAAGAATGAAATATAAATGCTATAAGATATGAGAATGTTATGGATAAATTAGTACAACTTAGGTATCTTACGATAAAAACCCATTCCTAAATGATGAGACCTATAACACAATGATAATCTCTTATGTTTGATCACTTTATGCGGTAGAATCCCTTATTGTTTTGTTGAAGTACTAATAAAATTGTAGTATAGAAATCGATTAAGAATCTAGAGAAGTTATTTATGGTCACGGAATGAAGAATAAATGATATGGTTACACGTTCAATATATTTTCTCAATGTGATGATAACCAATGGTGGTTATTGATGAAGAATAAAATGGAGTATGAGGAAATTGAACTCATTGAATATATATATTTTAATGATTAATTCATTTATAAGTACTCTCCTATTGATTTTGAAACTGAGATGATGGGGGTGTAATTTGTCTTAGTGAAAATGGAATAAGAGAATGTTTTATATTAGGAACATACCTTTACTAGTTTTGTTAGTCAGAATACAAATTATTTACAAAACATTTAGTGCAAGATCGAACACATCATCAAAGGAAATAATCCTCTCTCTAGAGGGATCTAGTGTCTCAAAACATCCCTTCATCTGATGAAATAGTTTTATGTGCTATCATGACAGGGAAATAATATTCTATTTCCTATAGTTTTATTGGAAACCTTGTGAATAAGAGGTATTATTAACACCAGGAAAATGTGAATTAGTCATATATGATAATGGGGAATAATGATTTTCATACATGTCATAAATGTGGAATAAATCACCCATGTAAACATTTGCAAGGATTGGGTGATTATTTTATGTGTGGATAAATGGGTCACAAGGAAAAGTAATGAAGAAGAAGGAAAATAAAACTATTTAGTATAACCACAATATGTGGATGGGGAAGAAGACAAATGAATTCCCCAAGAGACAAGAGAATATTACTCAGAAGAAGCTAAGAAATCAATGTCAAGAATATGTTATTGATAGAACCTAATTGTAATGAATAAATTGCATTTTTATTTTGATTTAATGAATATTTTTCATTATTTTTTATCATATAATTTATGTAATATGTAAGGATTTTACTGTATTATTTTTCAATACTAATTTGAGATAACATTCTAAATGGTACAAAGAAAATTTATTCTATATATATGTAATCCTTTCAGAAAACATATTATTATGGGAATGATAACAATTGATATGTTCCTGTTGTTGAGAAAATGGTGAAGAAATTATTGATTTATAAAAGTAATGACTACCTTGGAATTGATTAGTGACTTATCAAAAAGTGGCCTATTACATTACTAATGGAGTTTAAAACAAGTTCATTATTTAAGATTTATATCCAATAACTTGTTTCTTACTTAACGAATAATTATTAATGCATCTTTCCAAAAATTTAATGTGGTGTTTCTAGTTTTTAGCATATTTTTATAGGATGCTTGAGGAAGATATTCACATGTTCAGAATGTGAAATTTTAGAGATTAATAATTTTTATTACAGTTTAATAGTCAAATCAGTTTTTAAATTTAGGGAGACTCATTCAGATCTTATTTGATATTAAGATATTAGAATATCGAACAGTATATAAAATGGTTAAGATAATCATTGTTTGAAATTTTAGAGGTTTAGGTATTACCACACAAAATTATGTATCATGTGATAAGTGATGAATAATAAATATTTCAAATTGATATAAAATTTAAATATTGTGTTTATAGAAACATATCTTTACATATATTATTAGAGAGTGAAATAATTCCTTTAACATACCAATAAAAAGGAATTAAAACAAAAATGTTGTCATGTTATCATATTTCTTATGATATAAATGAAATTTATTAAGAAAAACTGTTAATGGATTTTTTATAAAAAAAATTATATAAACATGTTATCTATTACACACCATAAAAATATAATTTTTAGTGTTTTCTCAACCATATTCCTGTTCCCATTTTGCGCCAATTTTATTCTAACAGGGAACCTAGTTACATGAAAGTTGTACCATAAATTCACTCATATTAGGAATATTTTTTATTAACACCAATAATGATATGTGTATTTTGAAAATAGTTTATTTTAAACACATATATAACCAATTTCGTGATTAAATTGCAAGGATTAAATTTAATTAATGTTAGTTGAATGTAACACCCAAAAATTCTAGTTTAAGAACATTATATTCCACTACAGGTATAATATGCAATCCAAAGAACATAAGTGGATATATTAATGAAATAAATAAAATAGAAATACTATTTTAATATTAATTTTTATATTTTTTATTTTTTAATGCACACAACTCCATGTTAGCATGTGTTACACTAATGAGTGACCTTCTTCGATGACTTTTGTTACACACAAGACCTAATTTTTCAGAATAATAATATATTATGGAAATATTATTATTTAATATAATAAAATACAAAATATAAATTATTAATATTATTAACTAAATCAGTAAATTCTATTGTTTTTGAAATATAAATTGAATTCAGGAGCTACCAATTAAAAAGAACCAATTTGATATAAAAAGAAATATTATTAATTTTATACTTCCAAAGGATTTTTATCTAAATAAAAATAATTAATTATATATAATAATTAATTTTATAATATATATTTCATATATTCAATAATATATTTCTGATTTTCACACATTATGTTTTCTGTGCATAAGATTAAATAAAATTTTATTTTACACATTAAAAGATATATTTTATAAGGTCTATTTTACCACCATTTAATGAATAACCAATATTAAATATGAATTTTGAAACATTAATTGATTTAATTTGTGAAAATAAACTAAATATTTGAAATATAAATATAATAATTAGTATGTGGTGAATTTTTAATATTTTTTGAAACATATCAATTTTAATGAATAGCTAACCATACATCATTTTAGTTTCAAAATACTTTATTCAGCTGGCTTATTTAAAATGATAAATAATGTGTTGTAATTGTTTTAATGTTAAAAAAGATAATATGTTTAACAATTAATCTAATTTAGGTTATTATAATCAATTTTGGATTGAAATTGACTATAACAATATAACAATCATTGGGATGTATTTACTTCAAAACCTGCATTGTCGTCCAAGTAACGAGATATATTATAAATTAATTTGAACCAATTCTATTATTGGAATTTGGAAAAATGTATTCCACATTTTTAAGCAGTGTAATGTATAATTTCTAAAAATGTTACATTTTTTGACCAAAAACATTATTGAAATTAATTAAAATTAATTTCAACAATCAATGTGAAATTATTCTTAATAAATGACTAAAACTTAAACATAAGGTCCCAAATGACCTATCCCCTCGTACAAATCCTATTGGATGGAAATATATGGTCTGTGAACCTTTAATTATTGATATTTTTTGTTTTTATATCTATTTTAGGTAATAATATGAGTACACCTTACTTGTTTCCAAAAAATTCTAATTGAATCTTTTTCCTTCACTATAAAAGGCCACCACCTATCCTCAATCCTCAAAAATTTAAAATCACATTAGATTGTAAATAAGATGTTGAAATAGATTCCGAAAACATCCCCTTCTAATTTGAAGGATATTTTATGGAAAAATCCATCCAAGGAACCCTTTCTATATAAAAAAAAAATATGTTTCACGATTAAGTGGTTTCACCTTCTATCAAGATCTATATATTCATTTCCACTCTCCTCCCACTCAAATATATTTATTCAATTATTATATAAATACAGAAGTATCATAAATATAAAACTTTTTTATGTAAATGGTTTGACCTTCACTTATACATATCAACATCTATTTGGTAACAAACATATCGTTTCTATGTATAGTGAAATACTGCCCTACAGTATAATGATTGTTATATTTTTATTTACCACCCATCATTGTGGCCATTATGATGGAAAATAAATTTCTATATTTGATATATGATATTTATACTATCATTATTCTTCTTTATGTTTTATTCAGAACATAACTTTATGATTTCCATCTTGATTAAATAGAGTAATTTTACAAGATGATATGTGGACTTTTTCCCCTAAAAGTGATATGACTCTTTCATAGCATACATGGAATATATAATGTATGGTTTTAATAAAATTATGTAACTTGTATAAAATAGAAATTATGTTTTAATTTCTATATATATATATAACATTTATTTTTAATTATTCTAATAAAATAATGAAATTAAATTAGTGTTTATGCATACATACGCCATACGGTCTCCATGAATAGTGAAATTATTTTCAATTCTAAAAAAAAATTGAATACTAAAAATAAATGTATACTGATTATATATAATAATTAATCCCTAGATTGAATTATTGATATGATGAAACCAAAATATAATACATTACGAAAACCAGAAACAAGTTAAAACATAGTTAAGGGAACTGGGAAATTACTCCAAAAATAGTGAAAATAATGAATGAGTGTTCACATAAGTGGAATAAAATATAATAATGAATTAATATTTGATATTATAATCCAAAGTTTGGTTTTTAAAATAGTTAGTAACATATTTTGAACCACTACACATGAGTATAAATTCTACACAACAAATGTATGGTCAAAGAAAGGGAATTCATCTAAATTTACATTCATTTGATATTTTTCTATTATTATGATCATATTTTCTTTTATATGGTGTATATACATTCTTTTTTCAATTTATATCGTTATTTCCCTTATTAACATGATATTATAAGTTCATTCAATGTTATATGTTTTTTTCGAATAAGATTTAAATGTTTTAAGGTGGTATGGGACACTTTGGAATGTTTAAAGATTATTCAACACAAGATTGTTCTTAATGATTATATTTACAATATCACTTCCTTTTTGGATTAATAACCTTTTCTTGAAAATGAATCTTTATTGTAATCCTTTTTCTTTATAAATTTACATAAATATCCATATTCTCATATAGTGTATATTTGTATTTTTAGAACCATATACCATTTTAGATATGGTGTCTATATTGACAATTATTTGGTTATATTATGGAAATGATGATAATTATGTATTATTTATTCAGAAAAAATTGATGAGGAATATTATTTATTCTTATAATTTTTATGAGTTACTTTTCAGACAAGAAATGACTGGTAAAGCCAATACTTTATATAGATCCTCAATACATGGATAGGTTCTCTAGAGGTGAATATGTTGGGAAAATTAAATGAGTTTATATCAATAGTCTTAAACCATCTTGTGAATTTTCTTCACGGTATTGGTTTTCCAATTCCATAGATATTAAATCTATTAATAAATAATTTCCCATAATTAGTTTCTATTATAATTCATCCATATGATTTTTCATTGACATATCTATGGATACATTTCATTTCAGTTCAACTTTTATATTAAATGTGTCTCAATTTCATACAATTCAATGTTTATTTTAATTATATATTTATTTTATTGGATCTTTTTGTTAGTTATTACCATTCCATCTAAATTTATACTTGAGGATTCATTCTTTATTCTTATTTACTTACGCTTGTTGAGAATTTGATCTCACTCTTTCTATGTTTAATTTCTCTATGATTTGAAGAATAAATATTTGATTAAGCATTCATGGATACATTTTAATTCATTTTATTATTTATCATATTTTGAATTCTATTTCTTGATGTATTATGTGTATCATGTTTGTAATTTTCATTTCCTAGACTGATAAACTGATCAGTAATTTGGAATTTGATTCCTTGTAGTCATGCCAATGTAATAAAATAATGAACTAGCTCTGGGATTCTGAGGTTCGGGTGTTAGAATATCAATATTAATGGAGTTAAATTTCTAAAAAAATATTTCACTATAATAATATATAATATTCATAAATAATGGAAACATCTGAAATCATTTTTTTGAAAATTCATAGGGATTCATTTTGAATTAAGAAACTAATATGATGTTTATTCATAATTATAAATTAATTAAATGTTATCCAATTAGTAATAAATATTAAATCATATTAATATCCCCTAATGAATAATAATTTAACTTTTCTATAATTTTATTTTCAATTCAGTTTAGAATAAATTTAAAATTTATTTTAGCTAATTTTGAAATATATTTATGTTAAATTGAGATTATATTAAGATTCAGAATGTCTAAATATAGAGTAATGGGTAATATAATACATTTTCCCATAAAATTATATCCCAATTTAAATATTAATTATAATTTATAGCTGATAAAATAGGTAAGTAAATATTCTCTTATTTTTAATAATAAAATGATAACATGGTCATTGTATAAATAGTTTTATGGTTTGAAATTAATTTAAAAATTTTCTACCTACCATTTATTCTCTTATCTCACTAAACACATCTAACACACCTACACCCATGTGATGATGTTATTAACCTTCACCAAACATTAGTTTCCATGAAAGAGCACATTTTTTCACATATAAAATGATCTCAATCCCACAAATTGTCACATTTATGTCCACCCAAAATAAATTAATGATGAATTGAAATTCCATATTACTCTCTAAATCCCAACCATATACTTTTTATTTTTCATAAGTATCTCTCCAATATATTATTATGAAAAAGATAGAGGTAATCTTCATTCACCCTCTCAATTTGAATAATTTAATTACATCATGACAATCACTTAGCAAATCCATGATATCATGCTCCAATATATTCATAATAAACACTTTATTATCCAAATGATTCAATATTGATGGGAGAATACTTTTATATCACATTAAAATCATTTCATACTCCCTTTTGTAGTGATGTATTAATAGATAAATTTCTCCTTCGTTATCCCTATCCCTTTTCAATTCATTTTAATACATTATTGTTTTCCATTTGATTTTTGATGTTATAATTCATTCACATGATCATTATAAATAATTTAGTATACTTTTTTTCTTACTAATTATATAATTCCTTTGTATATAGTTAATCCCATACCATAATCATTTTGAAAATTCATCATAATACAATAATCAATCCATGATTTTCTTACATCATGTTGTGAATACCGAAATATATTTTCCTTAAAGTGTATAAATATAAATGAATACCATAAATGGTTATGAATGTTATGAATTTGTATTATATTTTATTTTAATATATATATATATATATATAATATGTTAAATTCTTTTATGTAGGGTGATACATCCCAACCCAAACCACTCAGTTCAAGCCCAATGGTTGCTTGACCGGAAGCGTGCTTTCCCGAATGCAAGAGGAATCCAACATGAAGAAATTTTCTATGTCCATATATGTGGGGACTATAACCTCAGTATCATTTCATAGTATCATTATTATAATAGTAAAAAATAAAATAAATAATATTATTACACATGGAAAAACTATATAAATTGCATACATGTAATGTAAAAAAAAGCTTCATAATTTGGAAGACTTCCTTGACTAAAGAATCGTGAAATAAATAAATAAAATTCAATGTTGTTTACTCGACATTATATCCCAATATACCACATATTTTTTATTTTTTTATAATCTATATTCCACTGGGACACTTCCATTCATCATATCCCTTTTTAAATCTATTGCTAAAATGAAATTCCTTAGCAGTTTATGAATATAAGACCCAGCATGGAAATAAAAATATATCCTTGACTTGATGTGTTCTTGTAATAAAAAATTTAAGACATCGAGGTAATGAAAAAAATTGAGTGTAAATAGACAATAAAAATATTATTGTTTGTCTGTGATCTAGGATGACATTGATCTCTGACAATATATACCTCAGATACATGTCCGAATGATTCTAACTATAGGTCATAATAATTGATGGAATAATTTTTTTTATTAATATATACACCAAAATTCGTTGAGTTGTGCAATAGGTTATGGTTTTTGTATCATAAATCTACCAAGGGATTTGGACCATGGCCATTTCTCACTTATTGGCAGGCCCCCAAGTCATCAAAACCTGTCATTGCCTTAGGTTGGGACAACATTCCATAATTCCTCTATCGCACCACCTTAGGTCGGGACTCAGGCTATTTTTCCTCATAACATATGCTCAAGTCTTTATCATCATTATCGTAATCTATATTAATTCACCCAATGAAGATGAACATCACATTATGAAAAACCATTATCATTTATAAAAACATAACCATCATTTCAATGGTTTCACACATCATTAGGTATGCTTATAATGATGTCATAGTATATCATCTTGAAAAATTAATCAGCAAAACAAAAAAACATGTGATAATAACTGATCATAGAAAAAATCTAATCTTGTAATTCTCATAGAATATAATATCATAGTACATATGAAGGATTAAAAATACACCAACATGCTACCAAAATCAAGAATGTTCATAAACTATCCCATAAATATAATCATTTAATCAAAACATGTAAATATGAGAGCACAAGAGTGTATACAACCTCTTATTTTGATATAATTAATGTCAAAGGAACAAATAAACAAATTAATGGGGTTAAAACATTGATGTTTAAAAATAAACAGTCATGAACACGTCCCAATTCCCTTATTAATGTAGATTTCAAAATGGAACTACTCATAGATCACCAATTATTCCTCAATCCAAAACCATCTATTGTATTTCAATGTGAAATAAAATATGACATTTGATGATAAATTCTCTCAACTTGTTTATTTACAAAAAAATATTTGAGATAACGTATTCCCTAAAATACATACCTTAAAAATAATTTTAAAATCTCATTCATTAATTAATATTTATAAAATCATTCAAGGAAACCTATGATATTCATTATAATTATTGTTTAATACAATAATATAATTATGCTTAAAATTCCTTAACTATTCGTTGATAATTTGATATAATTTTCAGATGATAATTCTCTAATATTTATCCTTCAATAATTTATGGAATTATCATCTAACAACCCTCTTTAAAAATTATCCTTCAATAATTATCATTGGATAATTTTTTTCCCTAAACAATATTTTGCTGATTTTTTTAAATTATACTTTAATAATTCAGGTTAATTATTTTTGATAATTTTTGTAAATATCATTTGAATGTTCATGATAAATTTTCCTATAATAATTATTCTGTTATATATTTTCATAACTTTTTTCCTTTCATAATTTAATATATAATCTTCTGATAATTTTGATAAAACATCCATTGATAAATTAATACAATTTTTGTTTACAAAGTATGATATTTTTATATTAATATTATTAAATAAATATCCATTAGTAATGATTGTATGATATTTTTTCATAAATATCAATTTCATAATTCTATGTTATATGATTTGATAATTTTCAAAAATTAATTTTCATGATATTAATGTCATTATTATCTATAAACCCAGATATTTTTCCATTAAAATTTTTAAAAATTATCTATTAATAATTTATATAAAACACCTTGTTTTAATATTTATGTAATCATCTATTAAAAAAATATTCGGGTTATCAATTTCTTTAAAAGATATATGAAAAATATAATGGGAAGATAAAAAAATAATTATATAAAACATACAAAACATATAAATTCCACATATCTATGTGTCATGCTAGATGGAAATTTATAGTTATCACATGTCAGTTGGAAATGATTTATCAAATCAGTGAGGGAAAGAACAACTTCACTAAATAGTTTCAGGGGATATCTGAGGTTCGTTAAACATAATTAGGTGAACCAAAAATTGAGTTCTTAAAATTAAGGTTATATTGATCCCAATCACATACTTATATAATTCCAAAACAGAAAAATTAATACCCCGATTTAATATGAGATTTAACAAATCTTTATTTTGGATATATTAATTTCAATTAATTAAAAAATTGAAAAAGGGTAAAAAAAGTTTTTCCCCGATCTAGGAGGACCCTAATGAAATAGTGGACACAATCATCATCGTCGTGGAGAAAATGATATTAAAAATTTTATGTAATTATATTGATAAAAATATAATAAAAATTTGTTAATATAAATTAACCTAAAAAATACCGATCACACAGAAAGGATGTGTCATGCCAATGCTAAATTCCTCATTCCACGAACCTATAGTGTCCTTGTATTTATCATAAAATACACTATTAGCGATATACATAATTTTTTCTATAAAAATTTATATAAAGAAATATTAAATATATTCCCATTAATTTTATTATAATAATGTTGTTATGTCGACATGGGTTATGTTGCACATAGGGTTAATCGTGAAACCCAAAAAATAATTAGTTATCTCAGATTTCTCATACAATAGGACTTTCTATAGATGCTTTATTTTATCTAATAAAATATATAAAAAATATTATATAAATTATTCTTTCATGTGATGTTACCAAACACTCAATTTTAATAGTGGTAATGTTTCACCTAGGTTGAATCTCACATTTTTTATAAATCCATGGCCCCCTTATTTATCATAAAAAAAATATTTTTGAGATATTCTATTATTTTGATAAAATATTCCTCAAATTTAAATATAAATATTAAAGATTTTTAATTAAAAAAAATTGAGTGTCTACATGACACATTTTCATGTGATGACTTATTTCCCAAATCTAAAAATATTTAATATAATATCAGAAGGATTGAAAAGGGATTTACCCTCATGTAAATTCATTGAAATAATAAATCATTTATAAATTGAATTTTATATTGAAGTTAAATATTCTTATGCAAATAATCATATATTATCCAAAAAAATATGGTTTATATTTTAATTAATGATTGTAGATATTACATTTCTAACCCCTATTCAATATAATTAACTTAAAAAGTGACTCCATTTGTCTTACATGATAAATGTATGACACTGAGTTTAATAACCTGACTTAGGCAGCCACATTTCCCCATGGATTTATCCAGGATGCCACCATATTTTGATATGTTTTACCATATTCTGATGAATTACCCTCCCATTATTGTATATAATCTAGAATGTACTCTCCATAGAAGATGTATTAGGATCCAATTCTACATCCTCAAAGTTTATGACAATGGAAACATCAACCTTGTACCCCCAGAGCTATTACAATAAAAAACATTATACATAACATTATAAAAAGATAGAAGTTCCAAATTATATTCCATTTGCAACCTAATTGGTGATCATTATGGGTCCAAAAAAAATAGTGTTATCCTTCATTGCTTAAATAGATGTTGGTGTTCTCACCAATGAGTAACTATCAAGAAACATTGGGAGACCATAATGAAATCCAAATTTTTCTTATTATTGGTCTATGATATCTTGAATCTATAAGAAGTGCTCATCTTCTTTTGAATCAACCACACACTTTGTAATTTCTCTTGAACCATGATGGGGCCAATAACTTGTTCTTTAGCCACCTCATGAAAATTGAGTACTAGAGGACATTGACTCTCATAAAGAGCCTCATAAGGTTTAATCATAATTGATGCCTCATATATTTTGACATATTTATACTCACCCATGTCTAGGTGATCATCCAAGACTCCATTAAAGTCTTTATATCATGATCATTTCATAACATCAAATATGAATATTGTTTTCTGAGAATACATTTTTGTTTTAGAATGGTACGTTGTGCTCAACCTCAGATTATTCCCGAGGAATTTATATAATCCCTTCAAAAATAAAAATGTAAAACATTTGTCACAATCCCAAAAAAATATGAATTAAACTCCATATGGGGGTGTGATCTCACGAACATTGAATTCGGCCAGCTCTTCAAATATGTTTTTTATTATAATCTATATGAAATGAGAAATTATCTTTAACCATTAGACACTCAACCCGACTATGTCATGACTCCAAGAGGACTTTGGTAACCCCATTATAAATTCTATAATGACTTTATTCCATTTACACATGGGTATAGGAAGTGGCAGTTGTAAACCACTAGTTCACTGGCTCTCATCCTTCATCCTTAAAAGGGTAACACTCTGGGTGATGAAACATGAAATGTACCTTATCATCCATCTCCATCAAAAGCGATGTTTGATATCATGATACATCTAGGTAACATTAGGATACAATTTCCTTTAACAATATTGTTAATCTCTCATCATATATTCTCTAATAGAAAATAGATCTAACACTCTCCCCTTAACCAAGATCATATCATCATTACCCAAGGTCCACCCATGTATCATGTTACGCACGTCCATCATCTCCCTCATCACATCACTCCATGGGTCTGATTGATGATCATTTATCACCCAGTACAAAAAGCAAAAAATCAAAAAAGCAAAAAAAAAAGATATATACCCCTTAACCTCTAAATAATCCCCCTCTAATATTCAAATAATCTAGTAAATCTCCAAATATCCTCTTATGGGCACACATGATTCTCTCTCTCATCCTATGTCTTATGATTAACATTATTGGAATAAAATGTACATTTCTTAGGTGAACACATCATCTCAAAATAAAATATATATAGATACATAGTGAAATGTATCTTCGTGAAGTTCATGTTCCTCTATGTGAAGATATATAGAAGGTATTGTGGTCTATGAAAATAAATAATCTCTCAATAATGATATTATTTTTCCAGCACATTAGTGCATACAAGATGAATGAAAGAAAATGATCATGTTTATGGTTGTACCTTTCGTGGGGTCAAATTTGATGAGACTGCTAGGAAACTATCATACCTCTAAACAGAATTAGAACTCTTAGACTTAATATAGATTCATCACTGTATATTGTGTATCCAGTTATTGGATTAGGGAGTTCTAGTAATCTAATTTTCATCAAAAACCTATTTATCTATAAGAATTTTTCATGACACTTGACCAAGATTGAAATTTCACCCCTTAATTATTATGACTAACATGGGTGTTGATAATCTAGAGAATTCCATGATAATAAATCAATAATATAATGATAAAACAAAAAATACAGAAATCTCATACTCATTCAGGTGATATTTCTAGAAAATGGAATCCTCAACTTTCTCTGGGCGCCCGGATATAGTCGTCTCAAACATTACAATTTTTAAGAACCCCAACCCTCGAATTGAGAGGTACATATTTATTATATTAGTATAAATACTATGTGATGATAGCATTTTCAATACTATATATAGCTATCCCTCAGGCTTCTCAGGTGTCAATGAGTAGATTAGGATGTCGGCGAAAAATAATTTGGCAAATTATTATTTGTATAAGAGAATGATATTTATCATTAGATCCATGAACACTAAAATCACATTAATAAGTCCAAAAAAATTACTTAGAAATTTTATAGAAAATACCAATATTAAAATAATGTCATTATAATGAACACCTCTCTAACTCACAACAAATAATGTTTTGGATCATTGATTAATATTAGAGAACCATTAGGTTCTATGTAACTAATATAACGGTTCATTGATATTTCTTAATAGATATATGTCAATCAACATCACATGGTTTGGCTTCCAATAATCAATGTTGACACTAATAATACAATTCATTATCATTGAAATCAAAAAAGGTACACCCAATCGTGAGGTAAAAATTATGATAAACGCATTCCTCTCCATGTCTTCTAACTATAAATTCTACTCCATCCGTATTGGAGCCATATGATATGGGGGTAAAAAAAATTTATGTGCACCTGGAATGGCCTCTAACATAATGTGAACACATATATTATGATGGAGTCCAGTTATTTCATCTAGGAAGATATCCTGAAATAGGTCCATGAAATGTGAAAAAAATATGGTGGATATCAATTGTCATGCTGAAAGAGAAAATACCACCATCGTTGTTATGATAAACCTGATATGACTCATATATGACCCAAAAAATCCTTCTCCCAGTTCCCACTCTCATGTAATATTGAACTTTTTACATTTTAAAAGGGTACAAGAAACACATCTACAAAAGAAATCATTGTGATCTGAAAATGTGGGCATCCATTACACATAATGAATCACATCTAATTTTATCATCTTGAAAATCATTAGTTCCCAGAGTTTTCCATAGCTGGACAAGGATATTGTAAAATCCTGGTATCAATGAATATGGTCCACTATCATTCCCACCTATGAATCATCAGAGACTATCTCAGAGTATAATATTACTGGTATTACAAGTCCAGTAACTAATTGTGTAGATATAAAATAATTGGAGGTAGTTGTATTTAGATAAGCCAATTGATACAGTGTTAGTATAAGGACCCATCCTTAATCATTACATAATATTGAATTAAATGAATAATTCACATTGAGGATCATTTCAGTTTTAGAGTTTTAGATATTTAGTCTATAACTATTACATTGCAACATGAATATTACAAGTAGACACTACTACTCAGTATCAATTTTTTCATATAATAAAAACTCTTAAAAATAAACATGTCTTGTTCCATTTTTTAGATAGCATGAATTTTCTTTGATCCTATCCTTGAACCTATTCATCGTTAAGTCATGTGGAAAACATTTCAAAAACATGGGATGAGCATAAAAATCTCAGTAAGGGTTATAAAATAAGGAAGGAAAACATTAGCCCATCCATAAATACAAATCAATGAAACCATACTTTTCAATCATAACATACCTTATGAAATCATTAGATTTATGAATAACACACACCAATCATAAATAATAAAGGTTACTTATGGCATCCATATCAAACATACATTATAGCTATCATCGCTATGTAGAGAGTTACACATGGAATACCCATCACAGTATATTCCCAAAATCTCTTAGGAGAAACATCGCATTTACCTCTGTCACGTTACTCAATGAATTGGAGAGCTATCTCGGGCTCACCCACCCTAGGTTTATCATGGAACCACCCATATACGTAAACAATTCCCAATAACCATAACATAATCATCACATATAATACATGTATAACGGAAATATAACATTTCCACATTCCAATATATCAAATCAAGATATTTAAATAAACAATGTTTAATCAAATCATTTTCAAAAACTATTAAAAATAGATTTTTGAATCAAAGTGTCCCATAAAAAATTGAAGATTTTAAATGAATTATCATTTGAAAAAATAAATGTCTATATAAATAAATCCTAATACCCATTTTTAAAACACGAACATTAATTAGAAATATTATGAAGAATAAATCTTTAAAACATTTAAAACAATATTTTAGTTAAAGAGTTTTTAACAAAAAGAGGGATGCTTCAATAAAAATAATTGAAGAATAAATTTTAATCAGAACATTATAATATCATGAGAATAAAGGGATTCATGATATAATATTTCAATGGATAGTATATACACCATATAAAAGTGAATCGGTGCATAACAACAATGAAGTCTCAATGGAAATGTAAATTGAGATAAAATACCTTATAATGATGGTATCCTTAAATTAAGGATAAATCAATCTCATAATTATGTGTAAAAAATATAAATAAACCCAATATAAGTGGATATTAAGTGTAAAACAATAATAGGTAATTCACACATATTCCTAGGATGACATAAATAAAAAAAGAGAATATCAACCCAAAGAAAGGGAATTGGGTTTAGGAGTTCCCTTACCGATATGGTAACTTACAAAACATATGCCACATGAAAGAAGGATCATCAAATGAAGATGTAAATACTCATAAAAGATAGTATATTACACAAATATTACAATCATGGGAATTACATATGCCACACAAAATGAAAATAGTGTCCAATATAGCATGAATCTCACGGGAATAAAAAGTGAGATGAAAAACCCTTTCTTCATTTTATTCAAATTGAATCGTATGACCAAAAGTTAATAACCACAAAATGAATCCCAGAATACCATGAATATAATGATAATCATGGTAATATATATCAATGGCAGTACACATTACTCAATATTTAATAAATAAGTGGCGAACAATGGAAATCTCATGAATCAAAAGTGAGATAAGAAAATCATTTACTAAAATTCGACAGCCTAACGACGCCACTTAAAAATTCTTAAAATGAATTGTTGAGAGTAAGAGGGGGTCTCTAACCATATTAAAATAAAAATTACAGTATGGTGATATAAAATAACATCCTCCAACATAATAACATTAATCATAAACGAAATGACATAAAAGAGAGTACTTGAAAAGAAAGAGAGAGGTCAGATCCCTTACCTCGTGTCCGACTAGACTCAATCATTCTTTAATTCCTGAATAATAAACTAAAATTAAATTATACTTGCTTCAAAACCTTTTTCATGTTTATTATTCCTTTTATATCACTTATTACCATGTTATAAACATTATGTAATCATTTAAGTTAATAACGTACATTTTGTCGATATTTGATACTTGAGTCAAAATAAACACCTTATATTTACAAGTTGTCCATGTGGTCAATAGTTCATTATATCCAAAATGATATTCAAGATATGGATATCATATATATTATATATATCCAGTATATACATGTTTTTATAATAGTACATAGCATATAGAGGTAAGAAATGAAATTCACCATTCATGGAGACGGTAAGTCGTGCGTAGGCATGAACGCTACTTTCATTTCAATTACTTATTTTAATGTAATTAAAACATAATTATACATAGGTATATTTTAATTCCAGTATTATATAATATATAATATCATTAACTCCATCCTTTATACATCCCACATAGGGCTTTTACGAGTCACATCACTTTGAGGGGGCAGTAGTCCGTGTTTCCTCAAATGAGATTATCGTATTTACCCACCATGGAAACCATAAAGGTTTGATATAATTGAGAATTACATAAGCATAATGAAATCATAAAAATAATATATATCATATATAAATACAGTTCTATCATAATGGCCACCATGAGAGGTGGTAAGATATAATTGAACAATCATCGTTTCGTGAGGTGTTATTTTTCCATCCACAGAAACATTATGTTCTTCACCCATTAGATAGAGGTGTGTGTATGTGTAGTTCGAATCCATATCATAACAACATACTTTTATATTGAGGATATTGTTGTTGTAACAAATTAATGTAAATAAAAAGAGTTTAGGGGTTGGGGAATTAAAATAAAAGAAAATAATTTAAGAGAAACCGTTACCTTTAATTTGGGTAACTCTCTTTAGTTTGAACCAAAGCACTTTTTAAAATGACTTCTGCCTAAGTTAATGCTTCTAGGAGAAGGATATGGATGTTGGGAGCTTATTTGTCGAGAGTGTGGACGATCCAAATGGCTTGATAGGTGTGAGGAATTGGATAGAAATGGTCTCCTTTTATAAAGGAGAGGAGGGTGTCTTTAGGAAAGTGTGAAAACATTATTTTATTATATAATTATATTTGGTTTCTAATGGTCCAAAAATCATTAAATTCGAAGATAAGATGACTCGTAATTGAAATAAAATCATCCAATCAGTATTGGACATATTTTGGAAAATATTTTAATCATTATAATCTTATTTATTTTAATCATTTATTAATAAGGTAAATAATGCATCATTATTGTGTCATAAATAAATTAATTTATTCGATGTCTAAAAATTATAAAAAAAATACCATATTGTATGAAATCTTTTTTATCTTTCCAATGAATATTTATAGTAGAAAATAAGACTTATATACAACCATATAAAAAATAATTACAAAAAGAGTTTTGTTAATGTCAATTTTATCTTTACATTAAATTAATTAATTAAATGGTCATTTTCACTCCCATGTGGATCAATGGGGTCCCAAAATCTACCCAAAGATTCCCATGGTCGTTAAGGACTCAACCAATAAGTTTTGTACAAGTTTTAAGTTAATTGTGAGTTATTATAATATTATTTTAACCTTGAATTACCCTGTTTACCTTTAACCGCGGTAAATAAAAGTCAAATGTTACTCTTCACCAAAAATTATTTTCATCTTATTGAACCAAATTTTACTTCTTAATAACAAACATGTATATTTTATTTTTGAAATTCAATTCACATAAGTGGTAAAATTTCATTTAAATGAAAAAGTCAGTTTTTTTAACTACCACTAAGTGGTTTCACTATTCATCAAAAATTGAAGTTATTCAGAAAAATCTCAAAAAATCATCCTAAGCTATATTTGCTATTCCAAATTGAAAAATGATTTAAATTTTTTCATATTCAAAACATAAAAGTGGCATTCATTAATTTAAAAATTAATTCCCGTTGGAAAAACAAATAGCATGTTTTTAAGATACAATAACTATCAAAAGTTGGACTGTTGATTAAGTACAATTTCATAGTGAAATTGCTTCCAATGACCAAAATTGGATTAAATGGTAAAAATATATTTCAATTTCACTTTGAAACCAATTAATAAGATAATTTAACATATAAATATATTAGATTAAAATGCAATTTTGAATTAAAATACAATATTTTTCACTATTCATTTAAAAATGAACTTTGTCTGAAAAATTTCAAAAATTTACACAAAATTAATTTTGATGTCCCCATTAGAAAGAAGGATTATATATGGTCATATATAATGTATTAAAGTGACCAAAACTAGATTTAAAAATGGTTCACCATTAAAAGGTGATAAATCGGCCTTTTAATGTTAATTATGCTTAAAATTATATTTATTCACATTTTAAGCCTCTAACTTTTATTGGATAAATGTAAAGACATTTAACAAACATGTATATTCATATTGTATTTAGTTTTTTTCATTCCTGCCAACACAATGGTTAGGATCTGACTACTGTTTAAAATAATAATATTTTATTATTAGTGTGCAACATAATATTTCAAAGAAACCCGTTGTTGCATATCAGGTACGCTCTAGAAAACCTTTTAAATTAAAATTAATATTTAATTAAAAAATATTAATAAATATGAAATATGTCTTATTCATAATTTATCTGGGATGTTATATCCTTCCCTCCTTTTTGGATTTGCGTCCTCGTAATTTTAAAACTGTGCTTCAAAACGTCATTAAAAGTCCCACATCAGAAATAATTTAATAAAATTATAACATTAAAATAAATAAAGATATATATAAAGGTCACTCGAGACAACTCATACTAGGATTACATGTAGGAAAACATGTATATGGAATAAAAACTTACTCTCATAGAATAATAGAGAGTGATAGAGAAATTGATCACAGAAAGTTAACCGCCACAATACCATGAATTTGTGGATGGGTAAAAGTCTGATGATAAAATAAATGTTATAACATTTTTTTTAATCAAGATTATTTTCATAGAGTTGAAGAATTTTATTAATAACTAGACTAAGATTGTATGGAAATATACTTACTTGTCATGTATAGTTTCATCCTTTTATAAAATTATTCGACAAACCCATCTTTTCTCCAATAGATGAATATTCAAGATGACTTGTTCACATTAATAGCACTATAATAAATGTCTAGAGAATTACATAATCCAAAAAAGATGAACTATAAAATTCTCTTGCCTTTAGACATTATCCAAAAACAAAATTTCTAATACAAGATCAGATAATCCCCAAAAGTATAATCCTTTATAAAAAGAAATATTACTCTTAATCTCCAAAATTCAACAGAAAGAACCCAATGTTCAAGAAACACCATTAAATAAACTATTATCAATAAAATTATCCAAACTAATCCAAACTAAGATTGAAACCCAAATCTATGAAGGATTTAACTACATAGTCTTCCAAGGTAAATCTTAACATTTATCTCCAAATAACATCAGTTACTCTAAAAGTCTTATTATGAAATGTAGTTAACCTAATCACATATCCTCCATGATATGTTAATCATTTCCATAGATAACCCAAAATCAACTTATTCCTCATTCATAAGATCATACAACTAAAAAGAATTAGTCATACTAACAAGGGATGTCACGTAGTCCCGTGGTAGGCGATAAATACCAGTCAGACATGGGTTGTTGGTTCTTTTCCCGCAGCTTTGTCCGACGCGACGGGTTTTCACACAGGTTGCATGTTGTCCAGTTTCAAATACTACATAATTTTATAACATTCCCCAAAAAGATATAAATTCATAAAAAATAACCATAACATATTTTAACCATAAAGTTTATCTATTAACTTTCGATTTGCATCCCAAAATGTATTTACAGGTAATTGCCTCAAATTCAAGGATCATATAAACCAAAATGGTTCTTTATAACTATATCCACAAAAGATAAGATAGTTATTCGTTGAATAAAATTTTCATTTATCAAACATCAGGGTTACACATACTATGAAATGACTTCTAATGTAATCCCATCATCAAAAGTTCCTTAATAATTTTAAGTATTTCACCATCCTAAAATCTACCATAACTCTTGAATCTCATATTTGTTGAATTCTTACAAATTCAAAATTCTTCATGATCCATTAACCATTACTTTTCAAAACATTTTGAAATAAATCTTACCTAAAAACAAAATCATGAATCATATCCTAAGACTCAATATTGTCAAAACATATGTTAAGAAATAATCCATACCTTTCATTGGTCATTGTCAGTTTCTTTATCCTCAATCGGAATAGAATTCGATATTGGTAAACAAATATTTGTACGATCCTGGTGATCCCCTTCTTGAAAATTCTTTTTAGGGCATGTGTTTGTATAATTACCATGCAAACCACATTTAAAACATTCAATTGATCCCTCAGAAAGAACTTCTTTCCCATAACTAGAGTCAACTGGATTCATCCTTTTTCCATGGTAGGTTCTTGCTTTATGACCTTCATTTCACATATATAGAATCTTCTCATCCCTTTGAAGCATTTTTCTAGGTGTTTATTTTCACATCCTTGACACAATGCTTTTTGAAAATAATTACCTATATGATTATTACCTGAACTTCCGTAGGGATTTGTTTCTCGCATACACGATGCCTTATAAAAATAAAAAAGTTTAAGGTTGTGAATCATGACTCCAGATAGATGGTTGATAATAACCACAAGAGTTCTCATTGCAGCACCCATTTCATTCAATTTCTCATTCAGAAAATCGTCCTAGTTTTCTTCACATCCATTGTTACTTTGATGCCTGCTAGATCCATCCATTTACTAAAACCAAAAAGGTAAGTGTGATTATATCAGTAAAATCATGATAAAGTATCCTATGAGGAGGGTAAAAACTAAGATATACTTATTCATGTAATCTTAAACTCATTAACTTTATCTTAAAGAAAACTATGACTCTTTCTAAAATCCTAACCATTATAGTAATGTCACTTATGCTTAAAGAATTCTCTAACCTCAAAAGTTATCTAAACCAACCTCTGATACCAACTATAAGGAACCATCCTTAATCATAACATAATATTGAATTAAATGAATAATTCACATTGAGGATATTTTCAGGTTTAGATTTTTAGAGATTTAGGCCATAACTATTACATTACAACATGAATATTACAAGTAGACACTACTAATCAGTATCCATTTTTTCATAAAATAAAAACTCTTAAAAAGAAACATGTCTAGTTCCATGATTTAGATAGCTTTACATTTCCTTTATCCCATACTTGACCCTATTCATCTTTATGTCCTATGGAAAAAATTTTAAAAACATTGGAAGAGCGCAAAAATCTCAGTAAGGGTTATAAAATAAGGAAGGAAAACATTATCCCATTAATAAATACAAATCAATGAAACCATACTTTTTAATCATAACATACCTTATAAAATCATTAGATTTAGGAATAACACACACAAATCATATTTCATAAATGTTACTTATTGCATCCATATAAAACATACATTATAGTTATCATAGCTACGTAGGGAGTTACACTTGGATTACCCATCACAGTATATTCCTTAAATCTCTTAGGAGAAACATTGCGTTTACCTCCGTCACGTTATCCAATGCATTGGAGAGCTATCTCGGGCTTACCCACCCTAGGTTTATCACGACACTACTCATATACGTAAACAATGCCCAATAACCATAACATAATCATAACATATAACACATGGATAAAGGAAAGATAACATTTCTACAGTCCAATATATGAAATCATGATATTGAAATAAACAATGTTTAATCAAATCATTTTCAAAACCTTTTAAATAGAGATTTTTGAATCAAAATGTCCCATACCACTTTGAAGCTTTTAAAATAATTATAATTTGAAAACATTAATGTCAATATAAATAAATCCTAAAACTCATTTTGAAAACATTGACATTAATTATAAATATTTAGAAGAATAAATCTTTAAAACATCTAAAACAATATTTTTGTTAGAGAGTTTTTAACAAAAAGAGGGACGCTTCAATACAAATAATTGAAGAATAAATTTTAATCAGAACATTATAATATCATGAGAATAAAGGGATTCATGATATAATATTTCAAAGGATAATTTATACACCATATAAAAGTGAATTGGTGCATAACAACAATGAAGTCTAAATGGAAATGTAAATTGAGATAAAATCCCTTATAAAGATGGTATCCTTAAATTAAGGATAAATGAATCTCATAATTATGTGTGAAAAATATAAATACACCCATTATAAGTGGATATTATGTGTAAAACAATCAGAGTTAATTCACACATATTCATAGGATTACATAAATAAAAAAATAGAATATCAACCCAAAGAATGAGAATTGGGTTAAGGAGTTCCCTTACCGATTTGGTAAGTTACAAAATATATACCCCATAAAAGAAGGATCATCCAATGAAGAAGTAAATACTCATAAATGAGATTATATTACACAAAGAGTACAATCATGGGCAGCACATATGCCACCCAAAAGGAAATAGTGGCCAATATAGCATGAATCTCACGGGAATAAAAAGTGAGATGAAAAACCCTTACTTCATTGTATTCAAATTGAATAGTATGAACAAAAGCTAATAACCACAAAATTAATCATAGAATACCATGAATATAAAGCTAATAGTGGTAATATATTTCAATGGAATTACACATTACACCACATGTAATAAATTAGTGGTGAACAATGGAAATCTCACGGAATCAAAAGTGAGATAAGAAAATCCCTTACAAAAATTCGGCAACCTAACGACGCCACTTAAAAATTATTAAAATGAATTGATGGGAGTAAGAGGGGGTATCTCATCATATGAAAATAAAAATTACAGTATGGTGAATATAAAATAATATCTTCCAACATAATAACATGAAGCAGAAATGAAATGACATAAAAGAGAGTACTTGAAAAGAAAGAGAGTGGTCAGACCCCTTACCTCGTGTCTGACTTGACTCGATCGTTCTTTAATTTCCTGAATAATAAACTAAAGTTAATTTACACTTTCTTAAGAATCTTTTTCAAGTTTATTATTCCTTTTATATCACTTATTACCATGTTATAAACATTATGTAATCATTTCAGTTAATAACGTTCATTTTGTTGATATTTGGTACTTGAGTCAAAATGAACACTTTATATTTACAAGTTGTCCATGTGTTAAATATTTAATTATATCCAGAATGATATTCATGATTTGGATATTATATATATTATATATATCCATTATATACATGTTTTTGTAATAGTACATAACATTTAGAGGTAAGAACTGAAATGCACCGTTCATGGAGACGGTAAGCCATACGTACACATGAACGCTTCTTTCATTTCTATTTCTTATTTCAATGGAATTAAAACATAATGATACATAGTTATATTATAATTCCTGTAAAATATAATATATATTATCATTAATTCCATCCTTTATAGATCCCACATAAGGCATTAACGAGTCACATCACATTGAGGGGGCGGTAGTCTGCGCTTCCTCAAATGAGATTATCATATTTACCCACTATGGAAACCATAAAGGTTTGATATAATTGGTAATTAAATAATCATAAAGAAATCATAAACATAATATATATCATATATAAATACAGTGCCATCATAATGGCCACCATGAGAGGCGGTAAGATGTAATTGAACAATCATCATTTCGTGAGGCGTTAGTTTGCCATCCACAGAACCTCATGTTCTTCATCTATTAGATGGAGGTGTGTGTAAGTGTACTTAGAATACATCTCCTAAAAAAATCCTAGTATATTTAAAATACTATTTTTGTTACAAAATAAAATAAATTAAAATATTTTAGGGGTTGGATAATTAAAATAAAAGAGAACAATTTAAGAGAAAATGTTACCATTAATTTGGGTTACTCTCTTTGGTTTCAACAAAAGGACTTTTTGAAATGACTTATTCCTATGTTAAGGCATATAGGAGGAGGATAGAGATTTATGGAGTGTAATTGGGTAGAGTTCGGATGATCCAAATGGCTTGAGAGGTGTGAGGAATTGGATATAAATGGTCTCCTTTTATAAGGGAGAGGAAGGGATCTTTAGGAAAGTGTGAAAACATTATTTTATTATATAATGATATTAGGTTAATAATGGTCCAAAAATCCTTAGGGTCAATGATATGATGACTCATAATCTAAATAAAATCATCCAATCATAATTGGACATGTTTTGGATAATATTTTAATCATTATAATCATATTTATTTTAATCATTTATTAATGAGGTAAATACTACATCATTATTGTTTCATATATATATTAATGTATTCGATGACTAAAAATTAAAAAAAAATACTATATTTTAGAAAATCTTTTTATCTTTCCAATGAATATTTATAGTCTAAAATAAGACTTATAAAACACCATATAAAATATAATTACTAAAAGAGTTTTCTTAAATTCAATTTCGTCTTTACATTAAATTAATTAATCTAAATGGTCATTTTCACTTCCAAGTTGATCAATGTGGTCCCAAAATCGACCAAAAGATGCCCATGGTCGTTAATGACTCAACCAATAAGGTTTAGACAAGTGTTAACATAATTTTGAATTATTATAATATTCTTTTAACTTTGAATTACCCTATTTACCTTTAACCGCGGTAAATAAAAGTGAAAAGTTACTATTCACCAAAAATTATTTTAATCTTATTGAACCACATTTTACTTCTTAATAACAATCACGTATGTCTGATTTTCAAAATTCAAATCACAGAAGTGGTAAAATTTCATTTAAATGAAAATTTCTGTTTTTTTAACTACCACTAAGTGGTTTCACTATTTAACAAAAATTGATGTTTTTCATAAAAATACCAAAAAATAAGCCTAAGGTATAATTGATATTCCGAAGTCAAAATTGATTTCAATTTTTCCAAATTCAAAACATAAAAGTGGAATTAATTAATTTAAAAATTAATTCCCATTGTTAAAAGAAATAACGTGTTTTAAAGATACAATAACTATCAAAAGATGGACAGTGGATTAAGTCCAATTTCAAAGTGAAATTGCTTCCAATATCCAACATTGGATTAAATGGTAAAAATATATTTTAATTTCACTTTAAAACCAATTAATAAGATAATCTAACCATATAAATAAATTAGATTAAAAGGCACTATTGAATAAAAATAAAATATTTTTCACTATTCATTTAAAAATGAACTTTGTCGGAAAAATTCCAAAAATTTATACAAAGTATATTTTGATGTCCCCATTCTAAATAAGGATTTTATTTGGTCATTAGAATGTATTAAAGTGACCAAAACTATTTTTAAAATTTGTTCACCATTAAAAGGCGATAAATCGGCCTTTTAATGTAAATTATGCTTAAAATTATATTTATTCACATTTTAAGCCTCTAATTTTTTTTGGATAAATGTAAATACATTTAACTAGCTTGTATAATCATGTTGTATTTAGTTTTGTTCATTCTTGCCAATACAATGTCTAGGATTTGACTACCCTTTAAAATAATAATATTATATTATTATTGTGCAACGTAAGATTTCAAAGAAAACCGTTGTTACGTATCAGGTACGCTATAACAACCCTTTTCAAGTAAAATTAATATTTAATTAAAAAATATTAATAAATATGAAATATATATTATTCTTCATTTATCTGGGATGTTACAGTTAGTGATGAAAAAAATACATCAATCATGTGATAACCCCTCCCCACCATCCATTGAGATTATCTCCAAAGCATAGTCACATCCTGCATCAACACTATGAACCTTCCAATGATTTATTTTCATATGGGATGTCTTCTTCTACTATTTGGAATAAAAAAATCCATAGATATAAGAATAATCCTGTCATCACCTTATTTAGATAGATGATATTTGGGATCATTGAAAAAACTCTTATATGTGTCCTTTCATTCCACACAATTAGCACAATCTCTGGGATGTTGGGCCTACCCAATCCTAGTTTTGAGCATAATTTGGTAGAACCTCTATGTATAATCTCTATATGAAACTATAAATACTAAAATAAATTTCTTTTTCATGCCACTACATTGTTACTTATTCTTAGCATACCACTTCCTTCCTTCAGAAGAGTCACTCATACAACTTATTGGAGGTCCACCGATACGAGTAGTGGAAGGTAGTAAAATACAAGCTACTCATTTCCAAACACATTTCTCTTGATGTTTATGTACTTAATTAAACCCCAATGTACAAATCAATATTTTATCCTTAGAACTACAATCTATGGTCATAGAGAATGCCTATATCCAATTTTATTTCCCTATGGATTTTTTTTGCATCCATAAGTGTTAAAAAATGAAGGATCTCTCTAAATCATTCATCGAATATGAAAAATATTGTAGAGCCCTAATGCATATCTTTGAACTCATATTATATATCTATATTATATGTTTATTAGAGTAATTCATCAAAAAAACTCTTTGATGGCCTCTCCGGTGAATCCCTAACATCACTTTGCTTTTCCCATTATCCAAACCAACTCTTAGCGGGTCCAAACTATATGAAGTCTTCATAGTTCAACTTTTGTTTTGTAAAATATCATGGAGATCAATGATACCCCTCGAGGTTCATCCTAATACTTTGATTATTGTGGTCATTAAATGACTAGTAAGGTTAGCGGATGATGGATCTAGAAATATATGGCATAGTGTATCATGGATAATGGTGGAGGGCGTAAAAGAACCACAACCTACAATACTGGTATAGGTGTTGGAGCACACCATAGTTCACCCTCCAGATCATATGGTGTTTCCACCAAATGTTTATAGGGTAGATTATTTTTTGAAAAAATGGTAGGTTATTAATATAATAGTTTCTATTTAATCTAGAGGGTAAAAAGTTTTCTGTTAGGAGTATTCCCTTATCCCAAGTTATAACCCTATATAAGTAACCCTAGTCTCCATCCCTTCACATTAGTCACATTCATCATATATACATATACATATATATATATATTTATATTCTATCACATCAGCTTGATAAATTCAACTAATAAATCCTTGTAATGAATTTTTAAAATTGAATGTCAACAAAAATATATCACATAAAGTGAAAAAAAACCAATAATATATAACTAATAAAGGATTATAATTAATTAACTACTCCAATAAACAATATTAGTTATATATATATATATATGTTTCGTGGACCCATGTGTCCATTCATGATTCATGAATGTCTGAAAATATCATAAATTAAATATTAAGATCATGTTCATCAACCCAATTTAATGTAAATAAGTTGTAACTGAAACAATAATCCCCATACTAATTCTAACTCAGAGGTCTACTATGTAGTGATGGTTATGAAATTTCATGATTTATATTCCCATGCTCTGACCATATTATCTATGCTATATCCTACTCTATACAAGGAATGAGAAGAACATGTTAGTGGAAACTGACAATTTGATTCCATTTTGTAATACCATGAACCAAAATACTAGATTTGAGTCCGAATAACACATGAACTAATGCACTCATCCACACACATATGATGTTTTTAACATTATTATATTGTTTTTGACTTTCAGTGGGGAGAAAATACCCTCAAAATCAAGCCATAAGATAAATATTAAAATGAAAAACAATATAATAAATAAATAGTGTTTTCATGGTAAATAAAAATTGAATATACATAATGTAAAAAATATAACATCTAATTGGGAATGAATTTCCAATTTAAATGATATGGATATAAATATATAAATAGTATTATGGAGGTCCTTTGAAGTCCATCCTTATCTTCCATTTTCTAAGCACTACTCTACTAAATTGTCCACCGTCGGGGCCTTTCCCTTCAATTAACCACTCATTAAATCTACAAGCGCACTCAAATACCCTGGTAGGGTGTAGGTTTAGGTCACACTAAAAAAACATGAAATTCATATTTTAAATTATCTTATATGGTAGAAAAATTATATTCCATAATGATAAAAAATAATTACGGTCATAAATATACACTCTAAAACCTAGAGTTTGTGCTCTAACCAACCTTCCACAAACCTCTTGTTCTACATGCATCATCTTAATAATGGAATGAAAATAACGGTATATTATAATAATAACAAACCATAACTAAGATCTAAATCCAGATCTAAAAAATCGTAAGGCATCGAGTTAGATCAATCAGCGTGGTCATCATATCTTGACTCCATTAAGGGGTAGGTCCCAAGGCCATCTTGGCCCTTGATTTAGGCCACCTGATAGTAACACCACATCAATGCATCATGTTCATCCCATGTATTATAATTCCTCTACGGTTAGGCTCCTAGTCTATCTTGATCCAATCATGCTACCTTTGGTTAGGCCACTAGGCCTTCACACCATATTTCCAATACCTATATCTATCGTCATCATTGTCACAAACAACACAGACTCCCATTTAAAGGTATTTACATCACACAATGGTACACATGTACTATGTACCAAAACACATCCTCCTAGGAAGTTATATAAAAAATCATAAGGTATACATACAAAGAATAAAGAATAAAGAATATAGATAAATTATGCTGAAATTAATAATAACATGTGATAATAATAAAATGTAGAACCAATATACTCTAGTTATACTCAAGGAATATATTATAATAGTAGGTTTTATGGTTTATACACACATCCTCATATGATCAAAATTAAGTAAGTTCGATAACTATTAAAATAAAATAATAATATAATAGAAAAATTGGTAATGAATATCCTAATATAGAATGTAACTTCCTACCTCAATGACATTGATGTCAATGGTATAAACAAACAACTATGATTGGTTTGAAATATGTTCTAAAAATATCAATAATCAAGAACACCACATCGTGGCCTTATTATCATAACTATAAACACAAAAACAGTCTTAGTTCTCTCACATTTCCCATAACTAAAATAATTAAAATTTATTTCAAAATTAAATATAATATTACATGTGATTATAAATTATATCTCAAGTAAAATTTTAGAATTAACATATTAGGTTAATGAAAGTGGTTTCAAAATTCATATTTAAAATAATTATAAAACCATATTAGATAATTTATATTTATAAATTATTTCATAGAAATATGTTGTATTTGTTATCAGTATTCATCAATAATAAAATATTTACCCCTGAAAATTGAATAAATATTTTCGGATAATTTGTTATCATTATCACATGATAATTATAAAATAATTATCATTGGATCAATTTTATAATTAGATTTAATTAGTTAACATTAAAATTATAATTTCACAATTATTTATTGAAATTTGATGAAATTATCCAGTAATAATAATGGATTGCTATTTTCAACATTTCATGTAATTATTCATTAATTGTTCATGATAAATTATCCATTAATATTTATTAAATGATTTTTTCTCTTAAATTATTCTCTGATAATATAATAATAATAATTATTTTTTATTTTGTAAATTACACATCAATAAATTAATGTGTTTATATTTTTAAAATTCCATTAAATTTCCATTATTATTTGTTTGAAAATATCCCCTAACTACTATTCTAGGATAAATTATTCTAATTTATCCTATTATAATTCTATATTTTATAATTTATTAGTTTTTTAAATTTTCATTTCATAAATTAATGTAATTATCATTTCATAACCATAATAATATTATTTTGAAATTTATAAAAATAATCCCCTGATAATTTCTATAAATTATCCATTGATATTATATAAGGAATTATTCATTAAAAATAAACGTGGTCTATCTTTTTTTACAAAGATTCTACAATAAATTTTCTGGAAGTCAAATATGTAACTATGAGAATAAATTAAACACCTATATTATTCCTCCTCAAGTGTAGAATAGGGACAAACTAGAAAGAGTCCTTGCACCTGCTCAACCAGATTTTTAGATCATGGGTTGGATAGATCGACTTCACTAAATGAATGAAAGTGATATTAGAATTTAATGGAACAATATAGTATAAATGAAAAGTAGGTTGTTTAATTTTTTAAATATATGGATCTCAATATCATATGATTCTAGTTTCAAAACTGATAATTCAGTAGCCCAATTTTATAATATATTCAAATAAACATTCATTGGGGAGACATTTATTGCACCTATTTAATGTGTTGACGCATGTTTTTTCTAAAAACAATGTTATCTAGTTTCTGGGTGAAGCATCATGTAACAATGGAGGATTTATTCTTCGTGTTGGGGGAGAACATGAATTTTTTTAATAATTATATTAATAATAATGTAATAAAAAAGTGAGAAAATACTTGACCAATAAACTAATGCACACAAAAATATTGTCAAGTCTATGACTAAATCCACATTCCATACCTAGAATGGACTTTTATTAATTTGGTTATACACCATTTTAATAGTTAGAATTTATTTTTTATGAAATATATAATATCAATACAAATTAACTTTCTCTCGCATGGAATGTTACCAATTTCTAGACGCACATATTGGTTATGTCACAACATGGGTATATCATGCCACCCATACTAAATTATAGACCTAGATTTCTCATACAATACACCATTCAAGAGATACATTATCATTTATAAAAAATATATAATTATTTTTTAAATAATAATGTCACATGGGATGATAACAAATGTCTAATGAACATAGAAGATATGTTGTGCCAAAATTATATATCTCATTTCTAACATTTCTGATGTCTTAGATTTTTCATATGACACAACTTTCAAGATATATTGCATTATTTTGGTAAATTACTGTCCTTGATTCAACATATATAATTAATATTTTAGTGAATCGAAAATCATGTCTCAACAATATTTAGAGTCTCACACCAACAAAATAGACAATTCTGAAAATATTATATAGAATATTACAAGATGTTAATAGGTGTTCAACAATCAAGTAAATAATTTAAAAAAAATTAACATTTATAAGTTGATTTTCATTGTGAAATTTAATATTCACATAAAAAATCCTCACAAGATACTAACAATGAGGGGTTTTATTAACATTAAATTTGAGGATTATACATAGGGAACAAATTTATTTAGTTTTATTTTAATCATCATTCATTGAAAAAAGAATTAATATTGTGGTTAATTATTTATTTTAATAGCTTTTCTACTTCCAAATGACCCATAAAATCAAAAATATTTGTTCAATATATAATCATGACTTTTATCATTGGTTAAACTTCCCTAGGATATGATTTATACTATAATAAAAAAGAAAAAAAAATTATGACAAAATAATAATTTAGTGTTATAATGTTTCTCCATGAAATTTTTATTCATTTTATATTTTATAAAATATAAATATTTTTAGTGGTCAGTTTTTGTTAAATAAATCTCTATAGATTATCTCTCCTCCTTTGAGGAAATTTAAATACCTATAAAAAATTCACAACATCCGTAATGTTGGTCTCCCATCCTTGTCTATATTTTTATTTCCCACCAATGTTCTCTTATATACATGGAGATAAAATGATTTATATTCTATAGTAACCTTTATATTTATGTTATACTATTGTATATTTATGTTTTGGTATTTTTTTCCAATGCGGGTTTTCAAAATATTTTTTTGAAAATGATTAAATGCTTTTCAATCTCTTAAAAATAAAATGTATTATATTCCACACCACATTACATTTTGATACAAATTATATCTTTTAATATATCAAGTAATTAATAGAATTTTACAATGAAATATTTTTTAAAATGTTTTCAAGTTAATTTTACTAAAATATCATTTCTATATAAAAATAATTTTTCTTTTTATGAGAAACGAATATATGTATACAAAAAAATATTTTACAATTTCATCATTATTTTCCTTTTAATATTTAAAAAAATTTATTTTTTGGAAACTATTTTTGCTTAATGGACCTATAAAATATTCTTATGAATGTCTATTTTTGGTTATTTGTGTTATGGCTATCATGTTTTTGTATTCTTGAGGTAAATTTTGGTTATACCATATTGAAATATTATGAACCCACTTTTTCATTATAGGGGTTATTTATGATAGTATTGATGATTTTATTAAAGATAAACACATGTGTATAGATGATTATGAGTGGTTTATTAAATCAAATTTTATTATATTGGTTATGTTTGTATACTTAAGGAGGTATATGTGTTGAGCATGAACAATATTCATATTATCATGGTTCAAAAAACTAAATATGAACATTAATATAAATACATATGTTCAGATGATTAAACATGAATACAAATGATGAATTTTAATATTCCGATGACTGAGTGTTACCATGACATGTATAATGATTTTCATAAGAAATAGTGTGAACGTTGTGGTATTATCTATGTTCACAATGTTATGAATACAAGTAATTTTTCATATTCTATATTTTTATTTCAAATCAGAATGTTATTTCAAATGATAAAATATTATTTTATCATGTTTGTACACATTTTATGGGAATTATAGTTTCCAGTTTAGAACACATTAACTTTACTTATGACTTATAAATACCACATAAATATTCAATTTTTTTAATAACTTACCTCACTAAATCATACTTAATATCTCATGATCTTGATCTTACCCATGATGACACATTGTTGATTTTTTTCCACTACAAATAATCCCAGCTCATCAATTTTTAATGATTCCTCTCTCTATGTAATGAATATGGTAATATAATATGATATTTCATAAAGAGTTAATAATTGAGTAAAATAATGAAAATTTAAAAAAGATTATTAATTTATTATTTTTTAATATTTGTAATCCAGGATGTTAAATCATTTAATATATAGTATTTGAAAAAAAATTTGAGACATTATAATTTAATATTGTAAGAATAAAATATTTATTTTTATATTTATGGGGTTTTAATAGTTGTTATCATTTTATTTTATTAGTTATATTTATACATTGGTTTAGATACATTTTTTATTAGTGATACAAAACTGTATTGAAAACCTGAGTTATGAGTCTATGTAAAGGATGATATCCTAAAATATAAGTAATGTATTATCTTGGGTTTTTACCTAAATGAATACCTATCTATATATTTGGAAATATATGAAATTGTGTAAAATATGCATTATGGTATATGATTAGGATGATCACGTTCTATTTAGGAACATATTCAATTTTTTAATTTCATAGTTTCATTAAAATAATTTTTTAGGGATTTATGATAATCAAACATAATGAAACCATTTATATTCATGGATTAATATTTTATGAAATAAATCAATTATACGAAACATTAATGTCTTAAAAGTTTAATATATTATATGGTCGAATACATTTTATGTTATTTATTAGGATAATATCCAATTATTTGACCTTATTATTAATTATGATAAGATTATTGGTTTTGAATGTGGTGTATTTAAGATGACACTATTATTTAATCAACTTGATTGACAATACTGTAATTTACCAAATGTTTAATAAAATGGAATGGAAGATGGTGTAAAAATTATTTTGGATATTATCAGATTAAAATATCATTTATGATTAATGAAATTTTTATTCTAGAACCTCAAAACCGAAAAAATAAAATATTTATGGTGTTTCAAATAATATTGGGTGTTGAAGATGCTATTGGATATAATATTTTGTTTCCTTTCAGTAAACAATGTTGCAAAAGACAACAAGGGTATTGTTTAAAATAAGCTAAAATATGATTTATCTATTTTATATTTATGGATTAGTCTAAAATATATCATGTAAATATGATGGGTTTAGATAACATGATTAGGAAAAATTATCTTCAAAATGATCGACTAGTAGATTCATGTTTCAGGTGAGAGGAATTTAAGAACATTGAATTACAGTACACTAAAATGGACGATTAATATATAAATATACTCCTAACAACTTCATATAAAATTGGGTAAAGGGAAGTCCTATATGAAAAAAACTAATGAAAGGTAATTTAATAATAATGGGTTGTTAGGTATACACATTTATCATGCTATATTTGATGATTTCATATTTCATGTATGATTCAACCAACTAATATTTTTCAACATTAATAGACATGGTTGTAAAATAATTTATCAAATGTATATTAATATTTCTCCTGATTTGTGAAATTATTATTTATGAAAGTATTTAGATCATTCAATTCGATAAATTAAAATTGATTTGGGAAAATTATTTTTTTCCCTCTTCATCAAGGGACAAATATAAATAATTGATAGAATTAGGAAATAATTTTTACTATCAACATATAATATTCAAGAAATGTTAATCTATCAATGATATCTCTTGAAAACTAATTTTATTATAAAATTAGTCATACCTAATCATGTTGTATTTTTTTCATAAGGCCATGAGAAACAAAATATATGAATTATGAAATATTTATTTCAATATATGTGATTGACACATATTTAGAAAATCAAATATCATTTCATCATATAGATAATATAAGATAACATCATTTTAATTAAAAATTAAAATTTATTTGATGCAATTTTTTTTCTGTTGGTGAGAATATAAAGACATCAAATTTCTCTATATTTTCATCATATAATTATAATATATTAAATAAACTATTTCATTAAATATAAGAATCTAAAAATAATAAAACATTTACATATTTTGAAAACAAAATATTTCCCACAAAAAATAGTAGTAAATTAAGCTTTTATAATTTAATATAACCTTATTAGAGATTAGATAAATGAAGTTAGATGAAATAAAATTTGGAATTATATTGCTTCCTTATGATGCCAGATTATTTCATCTTGAATGGAAGAAACATCGTTACAGTTTAATCTAGACCAACCAGATGAAAAAATCGAGTGATTGTGATTTTCAAAAAATATTATACAATATGAGTTCATAAATTTTGAGATTTACATAAGATCCATCCAAGAATAACAACTTCACAAAACTACATCCTTGCATTATTTGATGATTAGGGTTTAACAAGAGATGTTAATTGGTTATGTATTTAGAAATTAAAATAATAACATAATGTGATATAATATTTATATTTAAATTTATTTCCATTTTTTTATACTTTTTGAATGGTCATTATTTCCCAATTCACTTTATGACGAAAAAAATTATTTTTCATAAATTAAAAATATATTCGAATGAAAATCATTTATTCTAAATTAATATTAAGAAGATATATTAATTATATGAATAATATTATGAACTATAAAAATTAATAATTAATAATAAAAAATAATATATAATCAACCAAATGGCATTAATATACATTTATTTACTAAATTTTATGTTCGTAAATAAATATTAAATTGTTAAATATTAGAACATGAATTTGAAAATTTTATCTATATATTTTTATTTACCTTTGAAATATTAATGAATGTGTAATGTTTTATATATTTTTTTTTAAAAATTACTTTTTTGGTTAAGAGATCAGTAATACATTTTTAATTCTACTTTGATTATTATGCTATTATAAAAACTACATATAAATATATGTACCCTTTTTCATTAAAAAAATATCTATTTTATAATGGAAATTTAAATGATTATAGTTTACAATTCTATATTTTATATTTTTGATCTCAAGAAGTATTTCTCAAAAAAATTAGTTAATTTCTTCACATTTTTTGTATAAAAATTAATTTTTAAAAAATAATGATTTGTTACTAAAAAATTTATATCATAGTTACTATTAGTGGGTCGATATTATCAGATAAGAATTTATAAATATTTATAAACAAATGTTATGATACATTATGAAAAAATAGTTACTATCAAAACATGATTATTTTACTAAAAATTATATGTTCTTAAATATAATATTTTTGAAAATAAATTTTTATATTTAAATATTATATTATGAAAATAATAGTAATAATTTTATTGGTATTAATTTTTATATATTATGAATAGTATGTAGTTAAAAAATATTACAATTTATGAAAATATTGTTTAACAACATGTTTTTCAAATTAAAATTAAAATTTTCCCCATATTTTGAAGTTGAATTAGGAAAAATGGAGAAGAAATTTTTATTCTTCTCATAATTTTTATAATATAAGTATAATCGTTTATTTTTAGAGATAAAATTTTTTCCATTGTTAAATAATAAAATGGATTAATGAGTTTTCGAATGGGAAATGAATTATACCAAATTTTTAATAATTAAATGGTCACATAAACCCAAAAAAATCCATTATTAGGTATGAAAATAATAAACATATTATTAAACTATATGATTTATACTATCTAAAATAACCATCAAAACAAACATGAAACCCATGTGATAACATTATTAACCCTCACTTGTTATTAATTTCAATAAAGGGCCATGGTTGTTTATATATTAAATAATCTCACTACCACCAATTCTTAGATATTAGTCCTTAATAATATAATCTAAAAGGTAATTTTCATCCCTAGAAATCTCTAAATAGATCCCTTTCAGTTTGAAATGTGAAAATGGTTTCATCCAATTATTAAATAAGATACATATAAAGATAAGTGTTCTCCCCCTCATTATTTTGTTTAGAATAATTATTTTTAGTTAATACCCATTTAATTTCATGTCTTTCATCATAATTGTGTTCCTATTTAATCATGTTCCTTTAAAATGATTTAGTATTAATTAATTACAAGATTTTTCTCAACTTAATATAATTTTATATTCTCATTTATATAAATTTTTCACTGCTAAAATCTCACCACAAATCATTCCTTCCTCATTTTAAATCATGATATTTATTTGTTGTAGGGATTTGGAGTTACATTTAATTATTAAACCACATGTTAATAATCAATAATTTATTTTCCATGGTATTTAATGTTTATTGAATACTACATTTATATCTCATCAATACCATTCTATAATAATTATAAATACTCATCATGTTTCCAAAATCAATCCTCAATATTTCATATTCATATTTTGAAAACCAAATTGTAATATCAATCATGGGTATCCATATATTTAGAGAGGTACGGTATAAATTTTCATCTCAATAACCCTTCATTTACGAAATCAATGATAGTTTACTCTAACATTTATTTATATTGTTAATCTTCTACCATATCAAATTATAAATTTAAAAATTATTTTTCAACATAAAAATTTAACTTCTATTTATTATCTTCCTTGTTAGGGAGTACAATTTTTATCATCCCAATAATGTACTATTTTTTTATAACTCAAAAAAAATATTTCTTTTAGAGTGGTTTTTATTGGGATTCATATTTTATTTCTTATAGAATACAATAATTTATGAAGGGGAATAACTTTCACTTGAAACCAAGTTTATTTATGAGTTCTCGTCCCTCATTAAAATAAAACAATATTACAAATCATTATCATATTCCATAATAACGATTTCACCTCATTTTAGTTATTTTATAATACATACAATTCTCACCTTTATACAAGAATTTAAACATTCTTGTTTTATCCTGTGTGATTCATTTTTCTTTTAATTTCTTATAAAATGATTTATTTGTGAAAATTTTCCCAGATGGGTTTTTAGAAATGGTATATCAAAATGATCAAATTATATTCTATCATTCAAAAAAATTTATATTCCTCTCCATATTTTTTGCGATAACCATTAAATGCATTCAAATCCATATATATGAATTTTCATTTAATGTTGACATTTTTTGAAATATTATTCATGACACTTTTATCGAAATGGACATTCAATGTGACCATAAAATCATTTTTTATACCATTTAAGAACACATTTTTTTAAAAAAATATAATAATTAAATTACAATTTTTTACAATATCTATAAATGATTTATTTCTATGGAATTTTTTATGAATCACAATAAAAATGTTATGAATTAATGTTTTTTGGTTATTGTGTTTTGAGTATCAATTATTTACATTTTTCGGTACACATTGGGCGACACAATTACTAAATGTTATAAAAACGATTTTTTATTCTATAAGTCGACAATGAAAATGATTGTTTTCCATTTTCATACATATATAAATATTATAAAATATAGGGTAATATTTCACCATTCTTTTTATTTTCCATGTCTTTAAATCTCCTAATGTAAACATGGTGACTGTGATCATTATATCAATTTGATGCGTACAAAAAATTATATGTGAAAATAATGTGGATTAGCTAGACAAACAAGATTGAGTATGAACATTTTATAAGTTTTCTATATTCCTAATATGGAACACAGACATTATTTGGCTTTATAGATTGAAAATAATGATTGATAAGCATATTTTGTAAGAATGTTTCAAAAAAAATTATGAACAGAAAAGTTTGTTTTTATACAATAATTCTATGTAATATTTTTATTTTATACTACATAAAATATTTTTAACATTTAAAATTTCAGAAATCATTTTCAGCTGTATAGATTGTTCATTTGATATTAAATTTCTATTCATCATGAATTATAGAAATCCTTTATTATTCTTGGTAATTTTTATTATATATCTCTAATATATTAAAATATCATCCCGTATTTATGATCTCACCCTTAATTACATGTTAATTTGTTTATCCTGTACTGAGCGATCAGGATAACCAAATTTTATCATTTTTCATCCACTAGTATGGAATAATATTATATAGTAGAATATGTTTAAAAAACCTTATATAGGGACACTATTATGGAGTAATGTTAACAAGTTTTTTAATTTTTTTATGTAGTCTTCATGACAATAAATATTTTCTTCAACAGATTTGAGGGATATTTAAGATATGCAATTACATAACCCTTTTATAAAGGCAATGTTTATGTATGTTTTCAAGGATTCATATCGTATTATCCCCCACCATATGATTTTATATATTATATGGAGAGAATAAAAATAAATATACATTGATATAATGGGTGGAGAATAATAACATAATTATGATATTCCATATTGATAAGATAATTAAAAGTCTCATTAATAATTAATGAGGATATATATGTGACATACCCATTTTAAAAATAAATATACTCTAGATAATGGGATTCTGAATTGAAATATTTTGTTGAAAATAAATATAATATAAAATCTAACAATATTCAATAATTAATATAGGGTATACTATTTCAATAAATTAAAAATCAAGTTAAATGATGAATTAAATTCACGTGAGATATCTGTTAACTCCCATGATCACATGCCTATCGAATCATAAATCCATTTCAGATATAATTTGTCAATCATCATCATTGTGTGATCTTCTATTGTTCATTGATTTTATTTCAACCCTATGAATATATAGTCCATCCACCATCCCAGACACTAGGATCATTTAATACATATAATGGAAAAAATTTAAAATTTCTAGTCTATATTTTTAAATAGTGTAATAAATAATGTAAGTTAACCATTATATAATTTATTAAGGATTATTTTTTTAAAATTACTCACCCATGAAAACAAAAATCATGGTACACAATATGAACAACAACTATTGAATTAAATAGAGAAAATATTCATCATCAAAAAAACACAAGTGGAATATTATAATTCGAAACAGTAATAAAATTGAAAATAAATATACCATTGACTAAATGTGTCCTGGTGAAAATAATATTTTACAAAAAATATATAATTATTGAGGTTCGTTCAACCGAAAATGTTACATTGGATCAGATTGTAGGAAAACATAACACCATCAATCAATTAAATAATATTCCCATGGCTCTCATCAATAGAAATTTTACATGTTTAATCTATATAGTTGGTTTAAGGATTAATATATAATAATGAATAAAGTAATTATTTGTAATTATTATCAATAAGTACTCCCCAAAATAAATTATTTCCATCCATATAATATAATTAAGTAGGGTTGATATACAAGAATGCACATTGAATAAGATTTAATGAAAAATCATCACATCATTATTAATATTCTATTCTTCTATGTGGTAAATTCACAAGATAAACATGGTACACAACTAAATATGAAAGGAAAATTCAATATTTTTAATAATATTTTTAGTTCAATAAAAATAATTGTTTTAGTTTATAAGAATCATGTCCCTACTATATGATATTATTTCTAATCACTAGCATCACAATCATTTCAGCTTCTACAGGTCTCCATTCAATATGGGATAAAATTAATTCATAAATGAGTGTAATCCATATCAAAATGATTCATTTTAGTGGTTATCTATAATTAGATTTCTCCAATTCATGTAATGATCTATCATTATAGAATTCTAAATCCTAAGAATAATCTATCCTACTTACTCCACATCACTAATATATTTTTAGTATTTTATAATTACTATGATAAAGGTATTTGGATGTACACTTTTTGGGATCCACATAAATTTATAAAACTCAATAAAAATAGATGTTAATTAATGCCAATATATCCATCTATTGTTTCAGGATTAACCTAAGAGATTTCATTTGACCTATATCTAACCATTCATGGGAATCCTAGAAAAATTGGATTTTCATCTAAATTTCCCCCACTGTAAAAGATAATTATTGGTGTTTTCGCCACTATTTTATATAACCCAATAACTATTTAATCTATATGGAATAATAACACATAAAATAACTCAAATTAATATAGTTTTTTGTCAGACATATCATTTCAAAAAAAATTATAGAAGTTGGCCGTAAATGTTTAGATAACCATTATCTATAGGATCTCGAACATTAATCAATGGTTGATTGAATGAACACTAGTCACAACCTCCTATGAAAATTGGCACCTCATCTTCTTGTTGAGAGTCACAGTTACTGGGTTGCATAAATAGATTAACTATTGGAATTTATATAAATAGGGTGTATTATAATGGGCAGTTCCTACAGGGATGTCCACAATAATAAGTTGCTAGAACTCCACATAAAATTACTCAACCTGATTTGGGAATTTTAATGACTCCCTGCATACATTTAGGGAATCCCATTATATCAATCACCATTACATTATATTAATAAGATATGAAAAATGTGATATCTCCATTTTTTACAAAATTATACTAGTGATGAGTGTGGCATCACCACCATCAATCAATGGTGAGAAATGAATAATATTCAATGAAAATGAAAACTAATAAAACATTATGTTGTTATACATATTCTATATAACTCTAACATAAGACCACTAAAAAAGAATGAAACATCATGAAACTATATAAAACATTATGATATTATTGATATATATTTATATTTTTTTTGGAAATATACAACAACCTGAATTCAATTCCAATGAGAAATTTGATCATTTTAATGAAATATATCTCATATAAGACTAGGGTTATTCTTTAATATGATAATATAATATAGAATGAATTTATGGATTGGTTAATTTAGTGTATAGAATCAATAAATTAAATAATGGTTCTCATAATACCAATCACAATGGTATATTTTCAACTACATATATAAAATATTAAGTTTCCAAAAAAACCATCCCTTGTACTAGCAATACTTAGAAAGGTATAGTTTTACCTCAATTCATCCATGATGGAGCCCCATGAATAAATTTACTTATATAGAAATGTTAATTCAACATAGAATAACTGTTAAATGAATTTTAACCCAAAAATATAATTTACCATATCACATCAGTGAGCATGAATGTCTGAATGATATAATGATGTTATATATTTATAACATGACTAATATATGACTTGTTATGGTTAACAATTTATATTATAAAACAAAAAATGAACAGGTGAGAAGATGATTATTTTAATAATTTGATTTATTGTACCTAATAATGATATAAATAAGGGATAAAAAAGAATATTGATCTGCAAAATATTTATTCTAGATGAAATAATTCAAAACCTAATGATTTAACATGAGTTTAATGGGTGATATGAAAAAATACAAGGATATAAATTTATTGATGATGTCCATATAAATCCATTACCTTTATCATAACATATATCTAAATATGTAAATCCCATATGAAATAGAAACTATCAAAGGATATAAATTATTTGGGGTGTGACACTAAATCCTCTATCACCATCTAATTATACACCACACACTCTACATCCTAATTTGGTCCCTTCTTGGATTTGACCTCCAATAAATATAATTAATATTTTTTCATCAAATATTAACATAATATTTCATACACAATTACACCTTGACTATATATAGGAGAAATGATAATTTATTTCCAAAGCCTGCATGCTTCTCCACCATGAATACTTAATGGATTAAACTTTATCTATGAGAATCTTACAATGATGGTTATATGAAAGAAAATAACCATATCTCATTGAAAAAACTATATATATTCCATTCCAAAACATAAATCATGCAACTATATAATAAAAATATATCCCCAAAATATATTGTGAGGTATATATCCTTGAATATGTAATCAAATATCATTAGTATTCTACTAATTGGTCTCAAATCCATAGAAAAATTCAATTTTAATCAATATCTAAAACTCATATTATAGATTATTATTCCCATTTTGTATATATGACAAAAACAACACCTAATTAATCACAATTTTACATGGGCTGAATGATATTATAATAGATATGGTTTTATTAAATTATTAAGGATGAATCCAATACAAGCCATAGATTACTTCCAAATAACTATAGAATGAGGTCTAGAGTAATCACATAAATCCATTCATTATCTTCCATTAAATGAACATATTATATATGTAACTTATATATAGTATTTTCTAACAATATAGAGAATACAATATATTTTATAATATGTTTACAACACACAAAAGAAAATGACATTTCATCAAATAATATTGGAATTATATCTCTCAACAGATCCTCCATAACAACACATTATAACCCCTCTATATTCAAAATACTGAAAATTATCCCTGTTAGATAGAAATTTACATAACAGTGTTGAATTGAAAAATAAAATGAATATTATAGTAGATAATGGTTCCTTTCTGAATATTTACAACCAAACGATGTGAAAGTCATCAATTTCATATAACACAGAGTATTTAAGATAACACTATTAATGATAGAACATAAAGCGTACTAAATTACAAAACAAAATTGTTTTCATTAATCTGAACATTCTCCAAAAGTTCTATTACCCATACATAAATCATATTTTCAGCCATATAATCTTGATGGGTTTTCATGACCAGGACCTCCAATAACAAATATGTTAAATGATGATCAAAAATTAATTACCAAAATCAATATGAAACAAAAACTAATTACCAATTCATAAATTATGAATGTGAGAACATTGTTTCCTGTAACTATTGTATTATTTTAATATTATTTAACATTTCATATTAGAGACTTTTTAAATGGATATGCTAGCCATAACACCATCTCAAGCTTCATTAGCGTGATGTGAATTCATGAGATTTCTTAACACCATTTGCCTAAATTTATATCTATACTCATTATAAACATAACTCTAAACATCATCACTAGTATAAAAAACCATGATTCCACTATTATTCACAGAACCACTTGAGTACCCACTCGAGCTTGTAGTAGGCCAAGAGTGTGAACCCACATTCCACAGAATATATGTAAGGGTTAAATGTCTAGTATTGAGTCTTGAAACTCATGATGTGGGATTTGTTCACTTATAATACATATAATAAAAAGTATAACTACTGTATAAAAAATTAGTACATAAATAACTGGCATACATAACTAAAGAATGAATTACTTATTCATGAGGAAAATAAAACAATTGTATTCAATATAAAAAAAATCCAAAATAATTATTACATATTAAAGGACACTAATACTGACTATATTTATTGTCTATAAATATACAACACAACAATCATTTTTATAAAACACAATAATCTTTGTAACAACCTAGGTACTAATAAAATATATTTTTTTCATTATTGAATTAAATAGTTAAATTGATTATTAATGTTTAATGAAACTAGTGGTATTTATAGAATTTATGAAATGTAAACTAATATAATATTAACATCATCAATGATAGTATAAATAAAATATATTTATCTTATTTATCAAAATATGATATATTTATACCATAGATTAAAAACATAGTTTTATTTTCTAAATGATAAATTAAGTGTTAGAGTTTTTTTAATTCAGAAATAGTTAATTAAACTTATAAAATTAATATAATTATTTAAAATAAAATATATTTTCATCAAATAAATTTAAAAATTAATATTTATTTTTATTATTTTATTACTTTCTTAGGCCATAATTAATTTTTCAATGTGTTTTAAATAGGATATTATTTAAAATTTGTATTCATTAAATAAATGATTAAATTTATTAAAAATTAAATATAACATATTAGAAATTATATTAATTAAATGGAGTTCATATTTTAAATCTACATGTAGAAAAATAATTTGGGTGATTTTTTATCTTTTTTATAAAATACTTGATTTTTGGTGAATAGTAAAATAAAATAATTTACAGTATATATACATTATAAGTTAAATATTATCTTCCTTGTGTAATTAAAAATGTAATTACCCTAATCTCAGACTCATCTTAATAGTGTAAATTAAATTTCTTATAATTCACAAAATATTCATAGTTTAGAGACAGAACAATAAAATGATGAAAAAAATAATGAAAAGACAACTCCCCTCCTCTACTATAAACATGATCCCTAAGAACCTATTCTAGCCCACACATAAATGTATTCCATATTGTTTAATTTATACACAGGTATCATCCTAATAATATTCACAACATCCATGTCCAAATGGTCCCACATAAATTCAAAAACCAAGATCCTTAAGGGGGTTGGCATGATGATGAAATCAAGTTGTAAAATCCTCCTTCATTTTAATTTATTTTCTTTTCAATGGTTTTTTATTTTCTTATTATATCATAAACTAATCTCATCCATGTGATATGATATCTATAGTATAATAAATATATTTTTTTAATTTTTCTAAATTAATATCCATAAACAATCTGCACCTCTACCACTCAGATTAATGAAAATGAATGCATAATCGGTGACATGTCGATTTACCCCCTTCATGGGCATCATATTTTCATTCTCAATTACCACTATCAAGGATGCTAATAAAACGATTATTATTGTAAAATAGGATTTTAGTACTCATATAATATATTTTATAACATTATTAAAAAAATATTAACATGATATTTAATGATATGATATCAGCTCGTGATGGTTGTAAAAACCACTAAAATAAATTAATTCATTTTCCTTATCAATTTAACTAAGGAATCAAATTCATATCAGAAAGAAATTATTTATTGTTCCAATTAATATTTATAAACATATTAACCCCATTTCATTCCACTTATGTAGTTATTCTTCAATTCAACTTGATTATCCTTTATGAACAAATCATCAGTACCATGAAATAAACGCAAAATATGAAAGGAAAATAACATTAAATTATCAATAAAATTGTGTTAATATGTAATAATAATATCATATAAGGTATTATAAATATTTCTATTTTTATATACTGTATTAATGTAAAACTTTTATCCATTATTCCTTGTTTTTTAACATTTTTTAGGTTTTACAAACCTATATTATTCGATTTTTCATTTGAAATCTTCTTTTTAATTTCTATTTTAGAAAAAATCCAAAGGAGTGTTTTTATGATGTACTTATTCTTGTATTACGATTTTTTTTGTTCATGTGAATTGATTATAATTCATGGCTATATCTATATCTCATCCAAATGCTTTGGTTATGTTTATGTTGGAGGTCAACTTTATGGTTACTCTAACATTAACAACAATAGTTAAACCATAATGTAGACATTATGGTTATAATATAAGGTATCCATGTGGGTTACAAATGATATAGTAGATTCCTTGGTTTTAATATTATGTAAGAAATTCCCTATGTTAACTTTATGATTTCATTTATTCTTTTTTAGGTTTAATATAAATCTATTGTTTTGAAAATGTATATGATACTATAGGTTTTATATGTATTACTTTGTAAATTTAATAGTACATGTTTATTAGTATTCATGGACTAATGGTTTCATTACGTCTTCTTATGTCCCTTTTATGGATTTTTATTAATATATCATTTTTAAAAAAAAAATTAATAGTATTTTTAAGGATGGTTTTGAGAAAATAAGAATCCATGATGAACGTGAGTGGATTTTTAATGAATATATTTTTCGTTTTATTAAACTAATTGTATTATGGAATAAATGGATACGAACTTAGTTGTAACTAAAATGTATTCTTTTAGTTTGATATGTATGAATTATTTTTTATTTCACTAAAATAATAAACCTAAAAGATATATTTTATTGTAATAAATGAATTCTAGTTGAATTAACTATATTATGTAATGTCAATGTTTGGGTCCTTATAGTTCATATAAGCACATATTTTAGAAAAATATATGGGTTATAATGAAATTAATATAATATCATAAATGATTTTTACCATATTTTAATGTTGAAATAATTTTTATTTTTTACATTACCATTATATTTATATAGGATATGTTTTTCAAAATAATTTTCCACTGAAGATTCTGGGCATATGAAGTACGAAGGCACGAAGAGGATTCTATCTCGTCGAATGTTAAACATGGAATTTTCATAATTGGAACCCAGCTGCATTTGACTATAGTAGATGAGTTAAAATATGAAAAAAAATTGTGAAATCATAAATGAGTGTAACATCTATAACTACACAAAAGAAATGTGATGACAGTAGATGATTTTATGTGGCCATGGAAACCTTCTTTCGATGGATCGTCTATACAAGTAGTGGATGAATGATGTCTTAAATCCCTTGAATAGATATTTGATGTCACGATGTGCTCATATAATATAAAGGATACTAGATATATTTATCATTTTGATGTTGATGATAAGAATTTGTGGTCAAAGGTCAATAATATCATATATAATGAGGTGATTCATGAATTCAAATTGGATGAATTTAACAATGTAGTTCGTGGAAAATTATTTTCTAATTTCGTTTGACATTTGTTGGAAAATAAATTGTTTGAATTGAATCAAAATAATGATGATTTAATTTCCATTTATGAAGATAATTGCATCTGATTTTCATGGTCGAATCCAAATCATAATCCAAATCATAATAGTAAAATAAAATATTTTTACTCAGGATTAAATCACATACATTGAAGGGAATTGACCTTTAGTTAATATAAAATATACGAGATAATATTTTGATGTGTTGAGTTTGTAGAAATATATTACTCTATTAATCATGTGTAATTTGATATCTGGATATAGAAAAAGCCCAAATGGTTAGAAATCTAAATGAATTAACCTAAGGAATATGATGGTTTGAAAATCATGTTTCAAATTTTGGAAAAAATTGGTACAAACCTCCATGGGAAATTCCTTAACACATTATGGAATTACTTTCGATGTATTATGTTTGGAAAAAATTTATTTATTTAGAATTGAAAAAGTGTGTGTTGATGGTATTATGAATTCAAATAAAAATACTATAATGTTCTCTAAATTTTCTGAGATTATTCATTTAGGAAATTCTTGCATAGTGAAATATATTAATGATGGAAATAATTTAAATTAATTAAAGAAAGATGTAGTGAAATATTTGGAAACTACATTAGAAGATGTTGAGATATATAATGATCTAGTATCATGTATGTATTACTCACTTAAACTTTTCTAATGTTTAGTTTTTTCAGGTCTTCACATTTACATATTTTTAATAAATGTTCTGTTATGAGTGAAATTTTACCTCAAAAACTGAATCAAAATAATATGGTTAAAATAGATAGAAGAAATTTTATATTAAAAGTCATTTTATTAATAATAAGATTTCTTTGGGGAAAGACATTACTAGAAAAACTTGTTTATTTCCCCTTAGTAGAATTTGATGTTATTTTGGGTATGGATTGGATATGGGTTTTTCATGCTAAAATTTATTATAGTGAAAAATTATTTTTTTTCAGAAAGAGTTTCAGCTTGTATATAAGAATGATCCCATTACATTAATAACAAATCAAGAAGCTGAAAATTTATAAAAATATTTATGATTTTGTTATCTCGTACACATTGTTGATAAAATTAAAATATTGAGATTAATGAAATTTGGATGGAAGATGAACACCTTGATGTTTTTATCGTGTGGTTTTCTTATGTTATAACTGATCGGGAAGAATAATTTGATGATGTCATTGTTCTTGATGCTACGCCAAATTCAAAACCCACTAATTGAAGGCCATAGTGGACCATTTAGAACGTCAAAATTAATTTCAGGTGTTTCTTGATAATGGTTTAATTCATCTGATAATTTCACAATCGGGTGCTTTTTTAAAATTTAAAATGAAATCTTCATCCCTGAAACATTTCATAGATTATAGATATTTGAATAACATTACTATTATGAATTTTTAATCCATTGAATCATTTCAATGGCTTGTTATATCAACTATAGGGTGTTCAATATTTTTCCATGATTGACATAGGATCCAGGTGTTGAGATGGTATGTGAGTATGATATAATCTAAAATACCAAATGTAGGATGGAAATAATAGAGATACTGAATAATGTATCAAATGATTCTAAATATACAAGAGGGGGGTGGTGAATTGTATTCCTTAAAAAAAATCTTTGTAAGTTTTTAAATATTGTTATGTTTAACATGGTTAAACATGGTAATTCCCAAAACCTCTATGTTATACACACTTGCTTGATTCAGGAAATATGATTCCCAGATAGTGAATCCAGAAAGATGGTTCTAGAAACTGAAACTTCATGAAAGTTTACAAAGATAATGATTCTACCTTAAAGAATATAGAATTTTACTAAATCAGAGCATAAAAGTATAATGAAGTATAAGATTTTTATACCTTCCTCAAAAAATAAAATAAAATGGAATACGTGTAACAAAACAAGTACAAGTAGTAAAATTTTTATCTCAAAGAGAATGGTATCCAACAACCTTGGAAAAAGGTCCCTTGATTTGTACATTAAAGAATTTCTATCTTAGCCACACTAGGGTAAGCCCTCGATATGAAGATCAGAGTCTGTTTTGGTATCCCTGCAAGCCCTCAACTTAAACGTAGTCGGAACCTATGACTTCCTTAGAAAGGAAGACAACAACCTCAAGGTAGTCGGCACCTATGTCTTCTTATCCCCGGAAGCCCTCAATTGTATACAACAACAATTAGAGTCTCAAAAAGAAAATCTAAACAATAAGTTCAATACACACTAAGCAATAAATCCCATATCTCTAAAAATCACTTCAACAACATTAAATCACTAGATCGATCAACTTGTTCTGAGATCTTTCAAATGAGATCCTATTTATAGGCACAACTCCAACGGTCGACTGCCTCCTCCAACGGTCATATTGTTCCATTAATTTCGGAGGGACCTATATCTGTGTCACTCAAACAATGGTTAGTTAGTAACTGAATTCACAACTTTATTTTATTACAAAAATAAGTTTAAGAAAAAAATATAGATACATAACCAAAATCAAATATTCAGAATGTAATAAAATAAAAGTTCCTATTCTAACAAAAAACACATTCGGTGTCTATAATATAAGGATATTCAGATTCTGTTTTATAAGGAATTCATAACCTGAACTCTATATAATTCCAGAGTCTGAATTTCAAGGAAATTCAGAATCTTTATTTACAAGAATTCATAACCTGAACGTACAATGTTCACAGTCCAATTTCATGAGAATTCAGAGTCAGAACATACAATGTTCGGAGTCAGAGTTCATGATAATTCAGAGTCATAACATAAAATTTTTGGAGTCAGAGTTCATGAGAATTCAGAGTTAGAATGTACAATGTTCAGAGTAATATTTCATGATAATTTGGAGTCAAAACTCACACAGTTTGGAGTAAGAGTTCATGAGATTTCGGAGTCAGAACTCAAAAGAGTTCGGAGTCTGAATTCAGAGAACTCAGAGTCAGAATTTATAGACTGAAAACATAATGCTCTTAATCAATGTATTATATGATTTTGAGGTTTATGATATGAAACCAAATTTTACACTTAGACAAGATAATGAAAAATTAAAAACACGGTAAGCATAAATTTCCTTGGGGAAGGAAAATATTCCTTATAGAAGTAAAACACAGGGTAAATTGATATTTGCCTTGTGATAAGGTGTTTTGTGATTTTAAAAACATGAATGAATGGTAAATTCACAAGAAAACCCTATTGAATCAATAATCACCCCTGAGTATGAAGGAATGGAAACATCATAAGGAATGTCTTATTGACTCAACAATCTCCCCCTTTTTGTAAAGCACAAACATCATTACGAAAATGAATAAAAGGACTTAGAAAACATTTTTCAAGACATTGTATATAAAAAATATCATCCTTAACATATGGGAAACGATGAATACATCTAATAGCCACTTATACTTTGGAACTATAAGGATCATATCCTAGATTTCTTGAATGAGATTTTTCATAATCTTGGATACTGAAATCTTCGTAATGAAAACTCCCCCTTATATAAAACCCCCCTTACATAGGGATATTTCTTCATTACTTAGTATTCACTTTCCATTCTCCCTCTTCGTGATTTAAATTTTTTTTTGAGAGAATGGAGAAGAAATTATAGAACCTGAAATATTAGTACAAACCATCGAAACAAAAGCGAGAAACCATAATTTCATTACGATATGAAGAATTTATACAAAGAAAGAATACAACAAAATATCAGATTAGATCTAATTTCCTTCCTTCTCTTTCGGTATCAATTTCATCACTATATATTTTAGCTTTTTGAGTTCTGTGTGGTCTTCTTATACTTGATTTAGGAGTTTATCATGAACCTCATATTTCTTCTCTAAGGCCATGAGTCATTCATCCTGAGCCATAAGAATCTTTTTCTGGGCCTTTAAAACATCCTACACCTTAACAGTATTTTCCTAAATCTCTATCTGATGATCTATTTCTCTCATACTGCTATATGAATCAGAATTTATCTTCCCATTCAGATCCTTTACCTCTTGAATCTGGGTATTCTCCCCAATAGTTAGCTTTTCCCTAAATCTAGTCATGAGAATCATGATTTTACTATCTTCAATACCAAAATCAACTTTAACATAATGTTGAAACTAATCATGCTCTATCAAGACATCAACTACATTCTTTGTCTATCTAATCACTTTCATACAATATTTTTTATGGGACTCATAGTTAAGGATGATATTATTGAGATCATTTTCATGATTGACACACTTCTCCTTCACCGTGGACAATGAGTCCAATTTTTTATTCAAACTGTGTTGAAGAATATGAAATCTCGAGTCAATGCATGGAAATAACGGAATAGTGTCAAGAAGCTTCTTTAGTGATTGAATAATGAAATCATGTCATAGGGATGATGATTCTGAATTTGATACTTTTCTTAGTGAAGGCATTTTTTCTATCTTGACAAGCTTCATCTTCGAAGATCCACCGGCTTCACTTTTCTTTAAAACAACTTTGATATGTGTATCCACAATCGCTTGTTTCCCCTTATCAGTTCATGGAACAACATCCCCATCTGGAGACTCATGTTCGCTGTCAGACAGGTGAACAATTATATATACATTAATTTTCTCCTTCTCAACTCCTGCCTCAGCATCATCAGGGTGAATGAAATGATGATTATAACTTTCTTCCTCAGAGGTCTTATTCACTTCATTTTCAGATTTTTCATCAAACTCAGGAGTAGCAATCATTGAAGAACCAGATTGAGAAGTCCAAATAGACAGTTTCTCGGATTTAATTTCCTTCTCATGAAAGTATTCAACTTTCTTTATGAGTTCTTCTATGTTACAATTTCTTTTAGCTTTTTCATCTTCTTCCACAACATCCTTTTCTTCCACAATCATTTCATGTTCTTTTTCTGGAGTGATATTGTAAAGACCATAAAAATTCAAGGGAATTTTTTTCTTAATTTTCTTTAGAATTTTTCAAGAGCGCGAATTCAGACGGCACATGATTCCGAGGCCCGGAGTGCCCGGAATCAATTTCCGAAGTTTGGCTCGGGTACGTTCAGTGAACGAACGAGCGGGAATTTCTAACTTTTGATCCGGTGCTCGGAATTGAAATTTGAGGGCACCAATGAACTCGCAGCGCCGATATTCGCTTAAAGAGACCTTTTCGGAAGTTGCGTTTGTTGCGGGACGAAAGTTAGTTTTTGGGAGAATTATAAAAAGGTGAATAAAAAAATGTGGAATTCTTTTTATTTTACTTTTGTAGGTTAACTCCTCTCAAAGGGAGTTAGGGGTGGGAACCACACCCACTTAACCTCCCTTGAGAGGATTAAGTGTGGTGGGACCCACACGAACCTATACCTCTCATCTTCCCCATTAAACTCCCCTCTATCCCTCTTTAATGTTTTTTAACTTAACATCTAATTAATTACACATGACATGTATAATTAATTAAGTGTTATGTTTTTGAATTTGAAGTTTTGAATTCCTTGGCTTGGTAAATAAAATAAGGAGGAACCTTATTTTATTTGGTTAGTTTTGTTTATTCATCTTGTGAGGTTTGAGAGCTTTTTCTTCCTTCTTCAATCTTTGACGAAGAACGCTCAACTTGATGAAGAACGCTCAAGCTCCGACGAAGAACCTTCGAACTTTGACGAAGAACGCCGCTCCTCTCTTCTTTGTCTTCCGTGTCAACGAGAGGGAACGCCGCTTCCTCCTCGGACCTTCTTCATCGGCATACGAAGATTCACCAACGACGTATCTCTTCGGGCGTATCTCTTCGTCAACGGATTTGACGAACTACAACCGCGACGCCCGACCTCCGCGACGTTGTCTTTCGCGAGACGTTGACAAATCTTCGAACCTATACCCAAGGTAGGGGTTGTTGATTTTTGTTTAATAATTTTATTCTTACTCGTGGTTCGCATGACTAACGTGAGGATATTGAATATTTAAGTTGTGTTTTAACGTGAGGGGGGCGGACCGCATGAACACGGCCAAACCCCCTCCTTCGTTCTTGGTGTTTTATTTTGCGGATGAATCAAGGTGGCGTGGTGCCATCGCACCACGCGGATATTCGCCCAAATCTTTTTTACGCGACGCCGTCGCACCGCGCCATGGAAGAATCATCAAGAACGCGACGTCGTCGCGCCGCGTTGAAGAAAATCAAAGGCGCAGCGGGAGGGGCGCGGTGCCATTGCACCGCGCCGGACGACGAACACCGCGGCCGGTTCCGGGCCGCGGCGGAACGAGAAGACCGGCGGTCGGGCCGCCGGCGTCGGAAGCCGAAAAGGGGACCGAATTTTTCCGGTCCCGTTGGAGAAAACCGGCCGGCAGTTGGCCGGCCGGAAGGTCAAAGTCCGGGGGAAATAAATTCCCCCGGCCAGCATTAAAACCCACCTCATTTAAGAGCAGGGCGGTTCCCTTGAGGGGGGCAAGAGGCCCCCCGGTTTTTCTTCAAGCCGGCCCCCACGTGGGGGCCATTTTTTTCAAAGGGCGCGGCATAGAGCCGCGCCGCCTCTTCAATCAAGCGGGGGATTGATTCCCCCCGCGTGCCGCCTCCGTGCGGCGCCAGGCCGCCGCGCCACCGCGCCGCCGCGCCGTTGGCCGGCCGGCCGGTCGGGCCGGGTCGGCCCGGACCCAGACCCCCCGTTTCGAATCAGTTTCGGTCTTTTGGCCATAACTTGAGCCACGGACCTCCGATCGACGAACCGTCTGCGGAAACGCGATCCTTGGATCCAGACTGTCGTTTCGGTATATCGCACTCAAGGTTTCGGATTACTTTGAGTTCGGCCGGGTTGGTTCGTTCACGAAACCAACCGGGCCTACGGAGCGGAAACGCTCATATCTTGAGCTACAGACGTCTGATTGACGTGCCGTCAGCCATGTTGTGTTCCTCTTAGTGAGACAGATCTTTTGGCATACTCCGCCCAAGGTTTGGACGCAGGTGGAGTACGGTCGGGTTGGTTTTTCCTTAGAAACCAACCGGGCCCCGGGGACGAAAATGCCAATAACTCTCAGACCGGGCGTCCGATCGATGTGCCGTCTGTTGCGTTGAGTTCCTGTTGACGATACGGAACTTTTGGATACATCAACTCTGGACTTGTGACAGTTGATGTATCAGCCTCTCGGCTCGTGGAGCGGACCCTCCAAACGAGCTTTCTGTATGCGGGAACCCTAGTGTTGGCTGCGACTGTTACTGAGACTACTGCTACTACTGCTACTGTGACTGCGACGACGACAGTACAGAGATCCTGTGTGGATTCGACGATGACGACTTCAGCACTCAGCGATCCTACGTGGATCAGTGCTACATGTCCTGTGTGGGCCCGATCCTGTGTGGGTCCGATCATGTGTGGGTCCTTGCGCTCATCAGTCCTGTGTGAACCAGCGCCTACAGGTCCTACGTGGGCCCGATCCTGTGTGGGTCTTTTGCGGGGGTTAGTTACCTATCGATCCTTCGTGGGTCCGACGACTTAGATGGATCAGAGATCATCTTTATCGTCCTTTGAAGAAGTATACCTGTGTGAGCTGAATCCTGTTGCTTTCCTATGTGGATTGTGTTGTACTATCCTGTGTGGATTACGTTTTGCTTTCCTGTGTGGAATACGTTTACTTTCCTGTGTGGACTGAGTTGTACTTGGGCTCGGAGGTTGGAGCGTATTTGAATTTGATGACTTAGGTATATGTATGGTCATATACCTAAGCAGTGTCGGTTGTTACTTCGTGATTGTACCTTTCTTCGTGGTTTATCCTTTGTGGATTTGAGAGACCTTCTGGGGTCTCGGGGTCCCTACTGAGTAGATTATACTCACCCCTGCACGGGCTTTGCCCACACTACATTGTGTTGGTTGCAGACGACGGACAGCGTTGACCTTAGCTGAGGCTTGCAGAGCGGGACGGTACCCGGAGGTGGACCACTAGGTGGGACGTGCTCGGAGCGGACGGCGGGACCCCTGGAGCAGTGGAGCTATCTGTACCCACCCTTCAGGTGGGATTTCCAGTGGACAGCTCGGTGTAGCGGCTTTACTTTCCAGTTGCTGTTTTCCCTTTCGAGTTGTACTTTACTTTCAGTTTGGGTTTGTATACTGGCCCATTTACTTTTCCGCACTTCCAGTTGTACTCTGCTTTTGCTTAGTGTTTACTTTCCGCTTGCTTACTCTGTGGTGTTTGTTTACTTTACAAAGGCAGTGTCTTCCCTTTTTACCGGGATTTACACCTTGGTGCTAGTCGCCAGCCCCTGGCCTATGGAAGGCGGGCTTGGGGTAGTCACGGCACGGACCCCGAGGGCGGGTCGTGACAAATTGGTATCAGAGGAGTTCGGTTCTACCGCGAACTCTGATCTTTTCTATGTGAAGCAATAATGTTTAGCATATTGAGTGTGGTTATCAGTCCGAGGAGTCCAGTGTTGGTGCGGCGGCCGACGTATCCGTACACCAGGACCCTGACTTCTGATTTCTGACTTAATGCACGAAAACATTGATTGCGTGTGTGTTTCAAAGTTTTCTTTGTGATTACTTATATCAGCTCACCAGGTATACTGTTCTGACCGTGGCGCACCTGTTTCCTTTTCAGGATGGCTCCACGACGGCAGCCAGCTAGGGTTCCCAGAGTCGAGCGTGACGACAGCCCACCGAGCGACGAGGCCTCGGTGCAGGGCCCTTTGCCAGCAGTGGCACCGGCGGTAGCTCTACCCACCGAGCCCCCGATGTTTCCAGCACCATCCTCTGACGATGCACGTCACCTCAGCACACTGCATGAGTTTCAGCGCCAGCGACCGCCCAGGTTTCACAGGGAGACGGATCCCCAGGCGGCAGAGGACTGGCTGGAGGCAGTAGTACGAGTGTTTAGGCTAGTGAGGACACCAGCAGACCTCATGGTGATCCTCGCTGCGAGCCTACTACACGCAGCAGCAGGACGATGGTGGAGCTTGATGCTCCAGGTGCACGATGAGGCATCTCTACTTTGGACGGACTTTGAGAGCCTCTTCCGCTCGGAGTTCGTCCCAGCCACCCTTCGTGCGGTGCGTATCCAGGAGCTTCTTCAGCTACGACAGGGCAGCATGACGGTCGCTCAGTACTCGGCGAGATTTACCGATCTCTCGCGCTACTCGACCGACATGGTACGGGACCCATTATTCTGGGCCCGGACCTTCGAGCAGGGTTTGAGACACGAGATCAGGGCATCGCTGATCTCCCTCAGCATACCGACTCAGACAGGAGTACTAGAGCGGGCCTTTCTGATCGAGAGCTTCCTTGCTGAGTCTACACCAGCGCAGTGACCCACCGCAGGGCGGCACGTGGTAGAGTCATCTGCAGCAGGCAGTCGACGGATGACTCAGGGGTCCAGGCAGACCAAACCCTCAGGCAGACGACCTCAGGGCACTGGCTCAGCAGTGCGGGGCACACAGCGAGGAGCCAGTCTTTCGAGAGGCAGACAGTGCTACTCGTGCGGCGGACAGGGCCACATGGCTCGTGACTGCCCGACCCGCCATGCCGAGGAGAAGCAGACAGTTGAGGGACCACCGAGGCAGAGGCAGAGGGTCGCCCGTGGCGGTCCACAGGGAGCTGGCGTGCAGAGACAGGCACAGCTCCAGGCAGCAGAGGCCTACGACCACGGCGCACCCGAGATGATTCGAGGTACTATCTGTGTTTATTCCACCCTTGCTGCAGTTCTTATAGACACAGGATCGAGTCACTCTTTCATAGCCACTGCCCTTGTTCGGAGCTCGGAGATTCCGACAGAGCCGTTGGCTCGATCCTTACGGCTAGAGACTCCTACGGGAGCAGACTCGAGGATTACGCACTGGTGCCGGCAGTGTGAGATCACTCTAGGAGGCGAGAGCTTCGGTTGAGATCTTCTTGTAGCAGCGTCGAGGCCTTACGATGTCATCTTGGGCATGGATTGGCTATCTACGGTCCATGCAGAGATTGACTGTTTTAGGCGCAAGGTGCGATGTGTACGCACCGATGGGAGTAGGTTCACCTTCACCGGCGAGAAGGGAGCCTTAGCAGCACAGGATGGACTTCCGCGGAGGAGAGGACAACCCATTACTCATCAGTTAGCTAGCCTCATCCTTGGAGCAGTTGACGTGCGGAGTCCTGGTTTTCTTGCAGTGGTGGATCAGTTTGCGGACGTTTTTCCCGACGACGTTCCAGGGCTACCTCCTCGCATAGAGGTAGACTTTTATATTGACTTGTACCCCAGGACAGCCCCGATATCCACTCCAGCATATCGGATGGCCCCCGCCGAGCTTCGAGAGCTACGGGTACAGTTGGAGGACTTACAGGGCAAGGGGTTCATCTGACCCAGTGTTTCACCCTGAGCTTCCCCGATTTTGTTCGCCAAGAAGGCGGACGGGAGCTTGCGTCTTTGTGTTGACTATCATCGCCTGAACCAGGTGACAGTGAGGAACAAGTATCCGCTACCGAGGATTGATGACCTCTTTGATCAGCTCAAGGGAGCACGGTGGTTCTCGAAGATAGACCTCAGGTCAGGCTATCATCAGCTCAGAGTCAGAGACGAGGATGTGCAGAAGACAGCCTTCAGATGTCGGTATGGCCACTATGAGTTCTTGGTTATGCCATTCGGTGTAACCAATGCTCCAGCAGTGTTCATGGCTCTCATGAACAGGATCTTTCAGCCATACCTCGATCGGTTTGTTGTGGTCTTCATCGACGACATTCTGATTTACTCTACGACAGAGGAGGAGCACGCCTATCACTTGAGAGTTTTACTAGACACACTCCGAGAGCACCAGCTTTACGGTAAGCTCTCGAAGTGCCAGTTCTGGATACGTGAGTTCCACTTCTTAGGACACGTTATCTCTGAGGCGGGAGTTGCAGTGGATCCCGCGAAGATTGAGGTTGTGTTAGCATGGGAGCCACCCAGGAGCGTGACTGAGGTTCAGAGTTTCTTGGGACTAGCTGGATACTATCAGAGATTCGTGCCAGACTTCTCTAGAGTTGCAGCACCACTCACATCTTTGACGAAGAAGGGGAAACCCTTCGTATGGTCAGACAGATGTCAGCAGAGCTTCCAGGAGATGAGACAGAGATTGACTAGCGCACCTATCTTGAGGTTGCCTGAGGAGGGAGTAGGGTACGTAGTCTACTGCGATGCATCAGGGACCGGACTCGGATGTGTTCTGATGCAGGAGCGGGCAGTGATCGCCTATGGATCACGTCAGTTGAGGCCGCATGAGCAGAACTACGCTACCCATGACCTGGAGTTAGCAGCAGTGGTCTTCGCTCTGAAGACATGGCGACACTATCTGATGGGAGAGCGCTTTACAGTCTTTTCTGATCATCAAAGTCTCAGGTATATCTTCTCGCAGAAGGACCTGAACCTGAGATAGCGGCGATGGCTTGAGTTCCTTCAGGACTATGACTTTGAGATAGTCTATACTCCTGGGAAGGGGAACGTAGTAGCCGATGCCCTCAGCAGGAGGACGAGCATTCAACTACTTGAGGAGGCGACAGAGCAGCTAGCCTCTTTGCAGATATCCTTCGTGGATAGAGATGGAGCAGCCTTCCTCCAGTCTCTCACAGTCACCCCTCCACTACTGCAGCGAGTTAGGGAGGCACAGCGTGGGGACGCTGACTGTGAGACACGGCGTGCACAGATATCCTCGGGACAGGCACTTGATGGTTTCTCTCTTGGAGCAGAGCACGACATCCTTTTCAGAGGACGTACCCTGGTACCAGTCGCTTTGCGAGAGGAAGTGCTGAGAGAGTTTCACACTTCTCCTTTGGCGGTACATCCTGGAGTGGCGAAGATGTACCAGGACCACAGACGACAGCACTGGTGGCCAGGCATGAAGAAGGCAGTAGCAGAGTTCGTTTCTCGATGCCTCACCTGCCAGCAGGTGAAGGCAGAGCATCAGGTACCAGCAGGCTTGGTACAGCCCTTGGAGGTTCCAGAGTGGAAGTGGGACGACATATATATGGACTTCGTGACTGGACTTCCACGCACTTCCAGAGGTCACGACTCCATCGGGGTGATTGTTGATCGACTCACCAAGTCGGCACACTTCTTACCCATTAGAGAGCAGGGCTCAGTGGAGAGCTTGGGACGTCTCTACGTTCAGGAGATTGTGCGGCTCCACGGTGTTCCATCTTCTATCGTCTCCGACCGAGATGCTCGCTTTACTTCCCGGCTTTGGAAGGGGTTACAGGAGGCGTTCGGGACGCAGCTACGTCTGAGCACAACCTTTCACCCTCAGACGGATGGTCAGATGGAGAGGACCATTCAGACTCTCGAGGACATGCTCTGCACATGTGTTCTCGACTTTGGTCGTAGCTGGGAGGACCACCTACCCTTGGTGGAGTTTGCGTACAACAACAGCTACCACTCCACTATCGGGATGGCACCGTACGAGGTGTTGTACGACCGACCTTGTAGATCTCCTTTGTGCTGGACAGACCCCGGAGAGTCAGCACTGGTGGGACCGGAGATGGTCCAGGCCACGACAGAGAAGGTCCAGGTCATCCAGGAGCGGATGAGGACAGCTCAGAGCTGGCAGAAGTCATATTCTGATAGGAGGCGGAGGCCACTGGAGTTCGAGGATGGCGACCACGTCTTCTTGCGGGTCTCACCTCGACGTGGTATTCGGAGATTTGGCCGAGGTGGCAAGTTATCTCCGCGCTTCATCGGACCCTTCCAGGTCCTCAGCAGGATTGGTGAGGTGGCTTATCGCCTGGCTCTACCACCTCAGTTGCACCAGGTGCACGATGTCTTCCACGTGTCTCAGCTGAGGAGATATGTGCACGACCCGACACACATCATTGATCATGGGGAGCTTGACATTGACGATGGGGCGACTTTTACGGAGGTTCCGGTGGAGATAGAGGATCGACAGGAGCAGGTCCTGCGTGGGCGATCGATTCCTCTTGTGCGCATCAGATGGCAGCACGGGAATCTCCAGGAGAGCACATGGGAGCGGGAGGCTCAGATGCGTGCTCAGTACCCTCATTTGTTTCCCTAGTTTTTGATGTATCTTTACGGGGACGTAAAGACCAGAGGTGGGAGTAATGTAAAGACCCGTAAAATTCAAGGGATTTTTTTTCTTAATTTTCTTTAGAATTTTACAAGAGCGCGGCTTCAGACGGCACCTGATTCCGAGGCCCGGAGTGCCCGGAATCAATTTCCGAAGTTTGGCTCGGGTACGTTCAGTGAACGAATGAGCGGGAAATTCTAACTTTTGATCCGGTGCTCGGAATTGAAATCTGAGGGCACCAATGAACTCGCAGCGCCGATATTCGCTTAAAGAGACCTTTTCGGAAGTTGCGTTTGTTGCGGGACGAAAGTTAGTTTTTGTGAGAATTATAAAAAGTTGAATAAAAAAATGTGGAATTATTTTTATTTTACTTTTGTAGGTTAACTCCTCTCAAAGAGAGTTAGGGGTGGGACCCACACCCACTTAACCTCCCTTGAGAGGATTAAGTGTGGTGGGACCCACACGAACCTAAACCTCTCATCTTCCCCCTTAAACTCCCCTCTCTCCCTCTTTAAAGTTTGTTAACTTAACATCTAATTAACTACACATGACATGTATAATTAATTAAGTGTTATGTTTTTGAATTTGAAGTTTTGAATTCCTTGCCTTGGTAAATAAAATAAGGAGGAACCTTATTTTATTTGGTTAGTTTTGTTTATTCATCTTGTGAGGTTTGAGAGCTTTTTCTTCCTTCTTCAATCTTTGACGAAGAACGCTCAACTTGACGAAGAACGCTCAAGCTCTGACGAAGAACCTTCGAACTTTGACGAAGAACGCCGCTCCTCTCTTCTTCGTCTTCCGTGTCAACGAGAGGGAACGTCGCTTCCTCCTCGGACCTTCTTCGTTGGCATACAAAGATTCGCCAACGACGTATCTCTTCGGGCGTATCTCTTCGTCAACGGATTTGATGAACGACAACCGCGACGCCCGACCTCCGCGACGTTGTCTTTCGCGGGACGTTGACAAATCTTCGAACCTATACCCAAGGTAGGGGTTGTTGATTTTTGTTTAATAATTTTATTCTTACTCGTGGTTCGCATGACTAACGTGAGGATATTGAATATTTAAGTTGTGTTTTAACGTGAGGGGGCCGGACCGCATGAACACGGACGAGCCCCCTCCTTCGTTCTTGGTGTTTTATTTTGCGGATGAATCAAGGTGGCGTGGTGCCATCGCACCACGCCGATATTCGCCCAAATCTTTTTTACGCGACGTCGTCGCACCGCGCCATGGAAGAATCATCAAGAACGCGACGTTGTCGGGCCGCGTTGAAGGAAATCAAAGGCGCGGCGGAGGGGCGCGGTGCCGTTGCACCGCGCCGGATGACGAACACCGCGGCCGGTTCTCGGCCGCGGCGGAACGAGAAGACCGGCGGCCTGGCCGCCGGCGTCGGAAGCCGAAAAGGGGACCGGATTTTTCCGGTCCCGTTGGAGAAAACCGGCCGGCAGTTGGCCGGCCGGAAGGTCAAAGGCCGGGGGAAATAAATTCCCCCGGCCAGCATTAAAACCCTCCTCATTTAAGAGGAGGGCGGTTCCCTTGAGGGGGGGCAGGAGGCCCCCCGGTTTTTCTTCAAGCCGGCCCCCACGTGGGGGCCGTTTTTTTTTCAAAGGACGCGGCATATAGCCGCGCCGCCTCTTCAATCAAGCGGGGGATTGATTCCCCCCGCGTGCCACCTCCGTGCGGCGCTAGGCCGCCGCGCCACTGCGCCGCCGCGCCGCCGCGCCGCCGGCCGGCCGGCCGGCCGGGCCGACCCAGGGGGGGTCGGGCCGGGTCGGCCCGGACCCAGACCCCCCGTTTCGAATCAGTTTCGGTCTTTTGGCCATAACTTGAGCCACAGACCTCCGATCGACGAACCGTCTGCGGAAACGCGATCCTTGGATCGAGACGGTCGTTTCGGTATATTGCACTCAAGGTTTCGGATTACTTTGAGTTCGGCCGGGTTGGTTAGTTCACGAAACCAACTGGGCCTACGGAGCGGAAACGCTCATATCTTGAGCTACGGACGTCCGATTGACGTGCCGTCAGCCGTGTTGTGTTCCTATTAGTGAGACGGATCTTTTGGCATACTCCACCCGAGGTTTGGATGTAGGTGGAGTATGGTCGGGTTGGTTTTGCCTTAGAAACCAACCGGGCCCTGGGGACGAAAATGCCAATAACTCTCAGACCGGGCGTCTGATCGACGCGCCGTCTGTTGCGTTGTGTTCCTGTTGACGATACGGAACTTTTGGATACATCAACTCTGGACTTGTGACAATTGATGCATCAGAATCTCGGCTCGTGGAGCGGACCCTCCAAACGAGCTTGCTGTGTGCGGGAACCCTAGTGCTGGCTGCGACTGTTACTAAGACTACTGCTACTACTGCTACTGTGACTGCGACGACGACAGTACAGAGATCCTGTGTGGATTCGACAACGACGACTTCAGCACTCAGCGATCCTACGTGGATCAGTGCTACATGTCATGTGTGGGCCCAATCCTGTGTGGGTCCTTGCGCTCAGCGGTCTTGTGTGAACCAGCGCCTACAGGTCCTACGTGAGCCCGATCCTGTGTGGGACTTTTGCGGGGGTTAGTTACCTATCGATCCTTCGTGGGTCCGACGACTTAGATGGATCAAAGATCATCTTTATCGTCCTTTGAAGAAGTATACCTGTGTGAGCTGAATCCCGTTGCTTTCCTATGTGGATTGTGTTGTACTATCCTGTGTGGATTACGTTTTGCTTTCCTGTGTGGAATACGTTTACTTTCCTGTGTGGACTGAGTTGTACTTGGGCTCGGAGGTTGGAGCGTATTTGAATTTGATGACTTAGGTATATGTATGGGCATATACCTAAGCAGTGTCGGTTGTTACTTCGTGATTGTACCTTTCTTCGTGGTTTATCCTTTGTGGATTTGAGAGACCTTCCGGGGTCTCGGGGTCCCTACTGAGTAGCTTATACTCACCCCTGCACGGGCTTTGCCCGCACTACGTTGTGTTGGTTGCAGACAACGGACAGCGTTGACCTTAGCTGAGGCTTGCAGAGCAGGACGGTACCCGGAGGTGGACCACTAGGCGGGACGTGCTCGGAGCGGACGGCGGGACCCGTGGAGCAGTGGAGCTATCTGTACCCACCCTTCAGGTGGGATTTCCAGTGGACTCGGTGTAGCGGCTTTACTTTCCAGTTGCTGTTTTCCCTTTCGAGTTGTACTTTACTTTCAGTTTTGGTTTGTATACTGGCCCATTTACTTTTCCGCACTTCCAGTTGTACTCTGCTTTTGATTAGTGTTTACTTTCCGCTTGTTTACTCTGTGGTGTTTGTTTACTTTACAAAGGCAATGCCTTCCCTTTTTACCGGGATTTACGCCTTGGTGCTAGTCGCCAGCCCCTGGCCTATGGAAGGCGGGCTTGGGGTAGTCACGGCACGGACCCCGAGGGCGGGTCGTGACAGATATATTTATTCCTCGGTGTCTCAGGTAAGGCTTCTACCGTGAAGTATTTTGGTACAAGGATATTTTAGATGCTATCTCAGCATCCCTCAGAAGGGATTGAACAGTCTCAGCCTCCGACATCTTCGTATTTTTCTTATTTTCGTCTACTCTCTTCTCAAGCTAATCAGCTGTCTTTTCTTTTAAAGCCTTTGCTTCTGTAGAATCCAAGACAAACTGTGGCTCTCATTCCTCTTGATTTTTCTTCTCTTTCATCCACTTTGCCAAAACCTCATCCAGATAGGCATTTTTCTTTTTAGTATTTGGAGGTGAGGATTGGGTTCCTTTAGTCTCTGAGTTTTTACATTAAACTACTACATCTTTCAACTTACACAACTTTCCCCCGTTTTAAATTTTTTCAAGAACTTATTGTTCATTCAGAATAGATTCAGCCTCTTCCTCTGGTATTTCATAGAATTATCCGGAATCTTTAGAGAATCCATTATTCATTCTCTTCAATGTATCATCACTTACTAACTTTATTTTTCAATTCCTTGACTTGGAACTGTAAGGAATCTTGAAAGAATCAAGCCACCGATCAATTAGCTTAGAAAGGATGGATGGAAACATGATTATCTGGGCTTTCAAATTCCCATTATTAATATTTTCAATCATAATGAAAATATATTTCATCAAGTTGATCTTACTCTGGTTTACCAAGAAGTCCAAAAGGTAAATATCACTCTTTTTTAATGTGTTTTTTTCACCCTTTCTCGGAATGATGAATCCTTGAACCCATAATTCAAGGATCCGATTATTTGTAGAAAAATGATCGATCTTCGGAGTCTTGACATATATAAGTCTAAGACACTCTATATCCTTCACCTTGACAAAACTTCCTTGTACATCAAGAAATTTATGAGAACATAATTCTGCTTCTACTTCACAAGGAAACCCCACCAAGCTAGTAGCCTTTGTGTATGAAAGGGAATAAGTTTTTTCATATCTTTTGAATGAAAATTTACTACACTCTTATTCTTTGAAAAATCACACATATTCATAAAATTCCACCTGTATATATATATACTACATCATGGTCTCCTGGATTTGATATGAAAACGCTTTCCCATCCATTCAAACTGATGTTCTTGGATATAATGGAATTGTACTTGAGAAAGAAATATGATTTCACCAACCTCTCTCTGTAAATCATCCACTCCGAAATTGACTTGAAAGTTGAAATTTCTTGAGAAGGAACTTCAACAGACATTCAGATTTGATCAAGATTAGAGAGGATCAGAACATTCTTTTGAACGGGGGGCAGTTCTTCGGCACGCAAAGGCTTGAAATCCAATGTGGTATCACCTTCTAGGGGTCCTTTATATAGGCGTTTGATATGGAAGTTGAACATCCAAAGACAATCCAATAGTTGAGATATATTCTGATTAGATCTGAAGGTTGAAATGATGACCACATGGAATATTTGGTAGGATCTGATCTTTTGAGGTTTTTAAAGGAAAACATTTGGATTTAATGAAACTAGAAACCGAAAAATTTAGAAACACAAACAAATACCAGTAAGTAAATGATGATTACGAAAACATAAGAAAGAAAACATACCTTTTGGATTTCTAGAATGATTATTCATAGTGAGGGAGAAAAATTCTTCTTGGAGAAATTTATATTTCAAAAAGATTGATTACAAAAAAATGAAAATAAAAAATCTCCATTATGAAAATAATTATTACGAAAACATCGTTACAAAAAATTCATTACGAAAACATCATTATGAAAATCTTCATTACAATTTTTTTTTTAAAACTTCATTATGAAGAACATGAAAAACCTCATTATGAAAAACTTTAAAAACATCATTATGAAAAAATTTGAAAAACATCATTACAAAAAATTTTAAAAACATCATTATGAAAAACATGAAAAACATCATTACGAATTTTTTTGAATAACTAACAAGAAATTTTACTCCCCCTATGAAAAAAAGTGTATTACAATAAGGAAATTGGTTCAATAGAAATTTAACAAGGAATATTACCTTACGGTTAACATTAATGAATTTTGTTTAATGTATTGAAATATCTTAGAGGGTAATGATTTTGTGAAAATATCAGCAAGTAGATCTTGTGTTCCAATAAATTGAAGAATGATATCTCCTTTTTGTGTGTGATCCATAAGAAAGTGATGTCTAATACCTATGTGTTTTGCACGAGTGTGATGTGCAGAGTTTTTTCATAAAGCAATGGCACTAGTATTATCACACAAAATTTGTGTTTTGGTAAAACTCATGCCATAGTCTCGAGTGTGTTGCATCCACAACACTTGAGCACAACAATTTCCAGCTACTACATATTCGGCTTCAGTAGTGGAAAGTGCTATAGAGTGTTGCATCATACAAGACCACGATTCAAATGAATATCCTAAGAAATGAGAAGTTTTGAATGTACACATTCTATCCATTCTACATCCAAGAAGGTTTGCATCTGAAAAACTTTTCAAAACAAACTCATTTCTAGAAGTTTACAAGAGTCCTAATTCCATGGTTTCCTTTAAGTAGAAAAAAAATATTTTTCAATGCCATTAAATGACATTCATTAGGATTGGATTAATATCATTCACATATGCAAACTGGAAAACATTAAGTCTGGATGACTAGATGACATGTAAAGTAAACATCCTATCATACCTCTAAAAGATGTTTGATTTACTGGTTTCTCAGCTTCATCAAGATCAAGTGTGTTTGAGGTACAAATGGGAGTACTAATACTCTTAGTCTTGTCATATCCATACTTCTTAAGAAGATATTAAATATACTTATGTTGGTATATATAGATTTCTTCTAGTTTATGAGAAATTTTAAAACCAAGGAAAAATTTTAACTCACCTATCATACTCATTTCAAACTCAGATTTCGTTAGATCCACAAAGGAATTAGTTAAAGATTTCTGAGTTGAACCAAAAATAATGTCATCAACATAAATTTGAAGAATCAAAACATTTTTTTATTTTATTTATAAAATGTGTTGGATCTACATTTCCCTTGACATAGTTATTTTGAAGAAAAAATCTTCTAAGTCTATTATACCAGGCTCGAGGTGCATGATTAAGTCTATACAATGCCTTGGTAATTCTAAAAACATGATCAGTATGTTTTGTGTCTTAAAAACTAGGAGGTGGTTCATCAAAAACATCCTCTTGAACATAACCATTAAGGATATCACATTTCAAGTCCATTTGTAAAAGATTGAAAATGAAGAATGCTTCAAAGGAAAGTAAGATACAAATAGATTCAATTCTTGAAAAAAGAGAATAGGTTTATTCATTGTCTATTCCTTCTCGACGATTATATCCTTTAGCAAATAATAGAGCTTTATTTCATACTATGAATCCATTTTCATCACACTTATTTCTGAAAACCCATTTTACTCCAATAACAGAAGTTTCATTAGGTCTTTAAACCACGTTCCAGACATTATTCCTTTCGAATTCATTTAATTCATCTCATTGGGCTTTAATCAAATCATCATCACTTAAAACATAATCAGTGCTTTTTTGGTTCTAATCGAGAATGGAATTCTAGATGTTCTACTTCATTTCTTATGTAAATTCTAGTCCTTACGGGTTGATTCAAATCCCCAATGATACATTCACTAGGATGGTTTTTTTAGAAACGACTTATTTGGGTTTTGTATAACCTATTCATCAAGATAGTGTAGGAAAGCTTCTGGGGTAAATGCTTCAGAAGCTTTTTTATGGGAATTTTCCTTATCAGAAAGATCTTCTATCAAATTTTGATAACCAGTTTTTTAAAAAACATCTGAAGATGTTGGTTGAGGTTGTTTAAAATCAAAGGGATCATTTTCTTCTAATTTCACATGTATTGTATCTTCAATAGTACAAGTGTTTTTATTGAAAACTCTATAAGACATAGTGGCTGTGGAGTAGCCTGACAAAATTCATTCATCATATTTTGAAGCGAATTTGTGTAAATTATATTTAGTATTCAGAATGAATACATTGTAAACAAAATCCTTGAAGTAGTAAAGTCTAGGTTTTCTACCATTCCATAACTCATAAGGATTTTTATTAAGAAAATGTCTAATCAAAACATGATCTATAGTATAACAAGAAGAACTTATAGGTTTATCCCAAAACTTTATTTCTATATAATATTCACTCAACATGGTTAAAGTTATCTCTTGAATAATTCTATTTATTTTTTCAACAATACAATTATGTTGAGGATTTCTTGGTGTTGAGAAATTGTGAGTAATTCCTTTTCTACTAAAAAAAATTTCAAAATTAGAATGTCGAAATTCTCCACCATGATCACTATGAATAGTTTTCAGTGTAATATTTTTCTCATTTTTAACATGGGCTCTAAAACATTTAAATTACGAGAAGGCTTCAGACTTTTTTTCTAGAAAATAGTCCCACGTAAATCTAGTGTAATCGTTAACTAAAAAAATACATAATAATTGCCTCTAATGATTCTAGTTTGTGCAGGACCTAAGAGATCCATCTGCACTAACTATAATGCATCAGTAGTTGAGACTTCACCGATTGATTTAGAACTTGATTTATGTAAATTTCCATATTTAAAAGGGTCACAAACTTTTCTATAATAAAATCTACGCTATGGTAGATCCTTAACTAGACTTTTTATAGAATTTTTTCATAAGATCTTATGGATATGGTGACCTAACCTTTTATTCCAAAACCAATATTGATCTTACATTGCACTCAGGCAATGTATATATTGGCTCATAGGTTTTTCTATGTTTAGTGTGTATAAATTCTCATGCATACGGGCAGAAAGAATAAACTCTTCCTTGGAATTGTGTACTATGAATTTGTCATTCCTAAAATTCACAAGGTAACCTTAATCACATAATTGTCTTATGCTGATGATATTGTGATTAAGAACCTTAATAAATAAAACATTTGAAATCAATGTTTTTCCAAGAAGAACAATGTTACCTATACCAATAAATTCTCCTTGAGAATTACTTATGAAAGTTACATTTCCTCCATTCATCTTGATGATCTTTTCATAATAATTTTTGTTACCAGTCATATTATGGGAACATCCACTATCCATGTACCATGTATTTCTGTTGGTACTCTCCTTATTTTCTTGAAAAAAATGAGTTAGACATTCAGAATACAAAAAATATTAGATTTAGAATTTTCAAAAAGAAAAATCATATGGACCCAAATTTACATAGAATAATATGATTTAGGAAATCCTAAAGGCTGGTTTTTTGAAGGTACAATTTTTTTCCCAATGCCCACTACACTGACACTTAATACAGAATAGAGCACTTTGTGGAACAAAATAATTGTTACTAAAAAATGTTTTAGAACTAGTATATCCAAATCTAGAATTATTCCTTAGAGGACGGATTTGAGAATATATCTTATCAATTTTTTCCTTACCTATGTTAATGTTTGAAAAACACTTCCTCAAGGAAAAAATATCAGATTTTAGTTTGATAACCATGTTCTTGTCTTTTATAACATTTGATTTTGAACTAGAGTTCAACTCGAAAACATTTTTTCATAGAAATTACTTTTTCTATATCCTGAAAATATTTATTCGTCTCGGAATTTACATCCTCACAATTTTTTGAAATACTTTCCAAATAAAAAAATTTCTTATCAAGATCATTAGAAAGATCTGAAATTTCCATAGTAAGAATATTATTCCTAGAATTATTCTTATCAAGATTTTTCAAGAGTTTTCAATTCTCAATCTCAAGGATCATAGAAAACAAAGAATCTTAATCTATAGGTTGGTAAAGTATTATGTTCATCAAGAGAAGATTATTCATCTGAAGATTCCTAATATTTCTCATAACTATAATTTTCATTTAAAGAAACATTGGTCATTGAGTTAGCAATGTGTACCTTAGCTAGTGATCAATGATTTTCAATAGGTATTCCGGCTATTAAACCAAGATTCTTCTGTCCAGAAGATTCATAATCCGATGATTCATCTCAATAGTAACCAGCACTGGAACTTTAGGTGTCATTAGCTTTCAAGACATTCTTAGATTTAGCTTTGTATTACTACGTTTTGTTTCTCTCAAAATTATTTTCCTTTCTTTCATTTCTTTTTAGCATAGGACAATGAGACCTTATATGTCTAGCTCTCTTGAATTCATAACATGTAAAATATGAATCTTTATTTTATTTCCTTTCCTTCCTCTTATATCTGGATGGAAAATTATTCTGTCCAAAATCTTTTTCATCCTTCGAGCATGATTTCCTAACTCATTTTCTGAATATTCACTTCCACTAGATTCGGATTAAATAACAATATTCATTGATTTGTATCTAGTAACTCTCTCAGGAGTCTTGGCTTTCATATGATTTGCAGTTGTAGTAAAAGAAACACTTACATTCCCATTCTTCTTCATTACATTATCAACATATATTTTCGTTGTATTCTCATGATGATGAAGAGTTCCAAATAGTTCATCATGATAAATCTGAGTAACCTTTCTATTCTCATCAATAGCAGTTCTCTTGGATTCCAACTCATTGGGAATAATGTCTATGATCATTTCAACAAGAGATTCATCATCTAATCCTTTCTCACCCATGGATTGTAAACTATTAATAGTAGTCATGAATCTTTGTTGCACCTTATATATGGGTTCTCTATAAGGAATGAACAAACTATGATATTTGGCTCGGAGCATTTATCTTCCTGTTTCAAGGACTTTGGATGTTCCAAAGTGAGTAACTTCATGTTTCTTCCAAATATAATTTTCTGCTTCACAAGATGAAATTTGGCTATATATATTTCTATTCATAGAACAAAGAAAGGTATTGTGTACTTTATAATTCAGTTGATACTCATACATTTCTTGATTGGTGAAGGTACTAACTTCCTTGTCAGGGATTTTATATCATCCAGTAAGCACAACAAAATTATCAACTATTGTATTGATAATACATGTATTCATGTGATATCTCCAATATTCGTAATCATTCCCATCAAAAATATGTTGTCTTTTTGGATTATGATTGTCTATGGAACCAACATAGATTCCAGCCATCTAAAAGAAAAATATTTCCACAAAAACTTGTTAACATAAAAATTTCGGATTCAAGGAAAACATTCCTAAGCAAGGAAAAAGATAGAACAATGAAAACTAATCAAGGAAAACTTATATGTGAATATAAATATTTTATAGATCTCCTCTAATACTAATTGTTGAATTGGTTTATAGTATGAGGTTTCCAACCTTGTTACCAATTTTTGATATGGTATGTGAGTATGATATACTCTATAATACCGAATGTAGGATCGAAATAATAGAGATACTGAATAATGTGTCTAATGATGCACAATATACAAGATGGGGGGTGGGGGGTTAATTTTATTCCATAAAAAATTATGTAGAACTTTTTAAATATGGTTATGTTTAACAAGTTTAAACAAGTTAATTCACAAAACCTCTAAGTTTTAAACACTATCTTGATTCAGGAAATATGATTCCGAGAAAGTGAATCCGGAAAGATGGTTCCAGAAAATGAAACATAATGAAAGTTTACAAAGATAAATATTCTACCTTAAATCATATAGAATTTTACTAAATCTATGTATACATGTATAAGATTTATAAGATAGTTATAATTTACTCAACAAATAAAATGCAGCGGAATACATGTATCAAAACAAGTAACAAGTAGTAAATCTTTTAACCCAAAGAGAAGGGTATCTAACAAACTTGGATAAAGGTACCTTGATTTATACATTCAAGAAAGTTTGTCTTACCAACACCAGGGTATGCCCTCGATACAAGGATCAGAGTCTATCTTTTTATCCCCACAAGCCCTCAACATCAAGGTAGTTGGCATCTATGTCTTCTTCAAGAAGGAATCCCTCAACTTCAAGGTAGTCAGCACCTATGTCTTCCTATCACTGAATGTCCTCGATTTTACATAGCAAATATCATAGTCACACAAATAAAATATGATCAAGAAGATCAGTATACACTAAGCATTAAATCCCCTCTCTCTAGAAATCACTTCAACAGCATGTAATCTCTAGATCCATCAACTTGTTCTGAACTCTTTCAAATGAGCTTCTATTTATAGGTACAACTCCAATGGTCTTCTCCCCCCTCTAATGGTCATATTGTTCCATGATTTTAGGAGGGACCTGTATATGTGTCTCTAAACCCATGGTTAGTATGTAATTGAATGCACAACATTGTTTTATAACAAAAATAAGTGTTATAAAAAATGTAGTTACTAAACCAAAATCAAATATTCGTAATGTAACCAAACAAATGTTTTATGTCTAACCAAAAACACATTCGGTGTCTATAATACACGGATATTCAGATACTGATTTCTAAGGAATTCGGAACCTGATCACTATAGAATTTCAGTGTCTGATTTTCCAAGAAATCCTATATCTGGATTCATAAGGATTCGGAATCTTAAATTATAAATTTTGGAGTCAGAGTTCTTGAGAATTACAAGTGAGAATTTACAATGTTTGGAGTCAATGTTCATGAGTATTCGGAGTTAGAAAATACAAAGTTCGGAGTCAGAGTTTTGGAGAATTTGGAGTTATAACTTACAATGTTCGGAGTCAGAGTTCAAGAGAATTAGGATTCAAAAATCACCCTGTTCGGAGTTAGAGTTTATAGAAATCCGAGTCAAATGTTATAAGAGACCGGAGTCTGAATTCATAGAACATAGAGTTAGAACTCAGAACAGTTTGGAGTCTGAATTCTGAAAACTCGGAGTCAGAATTCAGAGTCTGAAAACAAAATTCTCTTAATCTAAGTATTATATGATTTTGAGGTTTTAGATATGAAACCGAATTTCACAATTAGGCAAGATAATGAATAATGAAAAACATGGTAAAGATAAATTTCTGTGGGGAAGGAAAATATTCCTTATAAAAGTAAAACATAGGGAAAATGATATTTTCCTTGAGATAAGCTATTTGTGATTTTCAAAACAACAATGAATGGTAATGTCGTAAGGAATCATTATTGACTCAATAATCTCCACTAAGTATAAAGGAATGGAATAGTCAAAAGGAAAACCTTATTGACTCAACACCAGGTATAATAAATTCAAGGGGAATGAGGAATACATTCAAAAAACAACATTTCATAGTAGATATGGGAATTATGAGTTTTTTTATAACCATTTGGGATAAAAAATATTAATGCTATATTTATGGATCATATGAATATAATCATCCATGATTTGTTTTATAATTTTCCGGTTGTTCTTAATGATTATATATATATTTTTAAAAATTTTACAAAGATCATAAAAAAATTATTGATATTCATAAAAAATCATAATGAAAATAAGTTATACATGATTTTTTAAATGTGACATTTGATTGAAGTATATTTATTTTCTTGGGCATATAGTAAATTATGATGTATATCATATGATCCTTCGAAAAAAAAAGTTGTTGATGAAAGTCCAATGCCTAAAATTGTTACAGAGTTCTATATTTTTTCTTTATTTATAGGATATTATCAATGGTTTGATAAAAATATTTCATGTTTAAAATTCCCACTACCTAGCATAACAAAAGACAAGTAAAATTTAATATAATAAAAGAATGTGATTTTTTTTATCCTAAATTGAAAGGATTAATGGTGAATTCTCCATTATTTTCACAACCATTTAGAAATTGTGATTTTTTCAACTATAGTGATTCTTCATTAATGGGACCTGGTTGTGTTATAATAAAAATGGATAAGGTAATTTATAATGAATCCATACAACTTGAACCTTGTGATTAATATAATTCCATACATGATTTGTAGGTAGAATCATTGTTTTTTTCATGAAAATTTTGTGGCTTTAATTAAATGGTTTGAAATGTGAGATATATATAGAATATAAAAGAGTTATGTATATATTGAATCAAAATAATTTAACATTAGGAATAAATGTTTTCATAAACATATAATGCATTACGACTTCAGGATCAAATACCATCGTATAAAATCAAATAATTTGGTGGATTCCTTGTGTCCATAACATCATGAATCCCTAACCATGTATCATTTGGAAAATGACCTCTTGGATTATTATTTGTTGAGTTCTATAATGGAAGTTCTTTGTTCATGAAATTACACTATTTTTTTACTAATATCGCTGATATAATCTCTATCAGATAGAAATAACCTATAATAGAGGGATGTTTCTGATTTACATAAAAAGTTATAATTGTTGAGAAATGTTATTTTTCCATAATTTAATGTTGATAAATATTGTATTTTGAGATTTATGAAGATATTAGGTGTTCATTATGATTCAGAGTTGAAGAAATAGTTCTTACATGAGGCTCATAGTTCTCAGTTTTTAGTTCATCCTTACAGCACTAATATGTACACAGAATTTTAGGTAATTTAATGGTGGGATAGAAAGAAATGATATATTGATGATTTTACAATGATATTTTTATTTTTCATTACTTTAAGGAAGTGTGAAAAATTACAAAGGAGATACTTCAGAATAATTTATTTTTATATTGGAAATTGGAAAATATATCCATAGATTTCATTAGGAGACTACCAATGAATTTTTTTGGTAACAATTTGGTTTTTCAAATAGCAGATAAGATGACTAAATATCTAAATGTACGTCATATTTGAAATACATTATCTCTAAATTGGATTTATCGACTGCACCCCAATGATATTGTTCGTATTCTTAGATCTCCTCTAAAAATAATTTCTGAACAAGATCCTAGGATAACTTCTATACATTTTAAATCTCTTCAGAAGTTATTATGAACTATATTAAATTTCTACCCAACCTTTCATCCTAAATATGAAGGACAGACCAAGTGCACAATTTTGACATTAGAAAAATTTTATGTTATTATTAAATGAAATAGTAGGGAATTTTGGATTAGTGTATTTCTTTAGTTTACTTATATTATAATGAAATATTTCATTCTAGTATACAACATAGACATTTGAGTAATTATATGAAAATAACGGTCATAATATAGTTTTTTGATGAATATGCATAAAATAAATTGATGGGAGCTGAATTAATCAATTAATATGGTGGGAAAGTGAAGATGAACTAGTAAAACATGAAGAATCATTTGAGAAGGAAAAAAATTGATGTAGATAACAGGTGGAAAAAAATTTCTATTGAAGATGGTGTTGATGTATTTCATATAATATCTCATTGGAAGTGTGTTATGAATTTTTTTAAATATAGAATTATATATCATTGGTTCATTGGGATTGATGAGTTCCAAAAGATAGTTCGACCAGTTTCATAAAAAGTAGAATTGCCTCTATGTTTATCTTACATACACAATGCTTTTCATGTTTTGATGTTTCAAAATTAGCTGATATAATCATCTCATGTTTTGAGACCATAATTTCACAAACCAAAAGAGAACCGTTAATAAGAATAAAAGAATTCTTATATTATTTATCATAAAGAACATGTATTGTGGAATATTGTAATTATCCGTGTTATGGTTCTGTAGATAAACCAAATGGTTAAAGAAGGAACATGGGAAAATGAAAATTCTACAAGGGAATTGTATCCAGAGTAATTTATGAAGTAAATAATATTTTGAGGACACAATTATTATAAGTTATAGATAATGTCAAAACCCATGAACACAAATATTAATTTTTTTATTTTGTAATTAAATAGTTAAATATATTATAAATATACATAGAAATAATTTTTATTTATAAAAATAAAGAAATCTATATTAATTGAATATTAAAAACATATATGAGATTATAAATAATTTTTTTTATTATTAGTGGAAATATTATATATTTCTTTTCATGGATTAGCTAAATAAATGTTTTGATAACAATAATTTAGGAGTTAGTATTTTTGTAAGTCATAAATATTTATTTATTTATTAATATAAATTACGATTTAAATATATATATTTATATTCATAAAATAAATTCATAAATTCATAATTTTTTATATTAGGATTATAAGATAATTTTTTATTCATTAATTCATTTTTTAAAAGTGTTATAAATTCAGTTATAAATTTAAAATTGGTACTTTTTGAATAAATAGTGAATTTATTAATAAATTAAATTTCTCATATTTAATCAGAAAAATTATCCATTGGAGTTCATTTTTTAATTCAACTAATGATAAACTGGCTAGGGTGATGTGTTGGGAGTTTTCTAAAATAATTGAATTTTTGCTGAATCATAAAATAGATTATTTTATGGTTTATATACATTAAAAGACAAATGAAAAATTCTTATAGTTATTGATGATTTAATCAGAATAATATTGAACTAATCATAATTATTTTAATATTCTTTTTGATAAGGCTTTAACTATTGAAAATTTTGAGAAAAAATAACTACATAATCAATAAAATATTGAGAAAACACCCATCTCATCCAATATATATATCATCTCTCAGAACATCTTTTCCTCACATCTCAAATCCAATTAAGTTGTTTAATTTATCCCCAATTAACTTCTTAATCCTCTGAACCACTCCAACACCTTATGGTCACACTAATAGGATAAAACCATGTGCCTTATAATGGTTCACGAGAAAAAGCATTAAAGAGGTAATGTCCACATTCATTTTATATTATTTTCATTTCAATTTATTTTATTTTCTTTTTCTCTCATAAACTCCCCTAATCCTTGTGAAATGAATTATAAAATATGTTAAATATACAACAATGTTATTTTTTTAATAAAATATCAATCAAATGACCTATCCGCTTCTCATCGTATTCTATAAAATGAAAGCATCATTAATGACATGTTTCCATAATCCTCGATGGTCCTAATGTCTACTCATAATTAATTTTTTTTGGTAAAATAATATTAAATTCCATAGATTATATGTTAAATAATTTTCATGAACAAATATATAAGCATTATATTATATGAGATGACATAAGTTACTGATGGTCATAAATCCCACCATAATAAATTAATTCATTTTCATTAAGGTTGTATCTAATTAACCATACTCCTATTAGAATAAAAAGATATAGGGTATCATTTAAATATATAGATAAATATTAACACCATTATAGTCCACTTATTTAGTTTTTCTTTCATTCAATTAGAAAACCCATAATGAACCAACAATAGAAACCATGAAATAATTGAAAAGGGAAAATATAAATATAAAAAAATTATCAATAAATTGGATGAAAGATTCTATAATAATATCATATATAGCATTATAAATTGGAATAAAATTATTTAATGTAATATTAACAATATTTAAAACATTAAACTGTAGTTTTGAACACGTTTTAAGTAAGAAAAACACATGGAATGTTTCATTTCATTGTTTTTTTAATTCTATTTTTAAAAAAGTAAAAAAGAATTTTGTAATGGTGATATAGTTATCTTTTTGTGATTATGTTCTGGTTCCCTTGAATTGTTTTTAATGATGGGTTTGGCCTATATCACTCTCCAATGTTGTGGATATTTTTATGTTGGAGGTCAACCATATAGTTACTGTAATTGTAACAACCATGGTTACACTATACAGTAATCATGAGGGTAACATTGTAATGTAGTCATGAGGGTATGAAATCAAATGTTATCCATAATAGACAAAATATTATGTATTTAATTCCCCATGTTACATTTATTGTTTTAATTATTTATTTTTTGTTTTATAGAACTCTCATATTTCACAATGTATATGATACTTTATGGGAGAAAAGTAATTCTTATTGAAAATAATTCCATATGTTTATATGTATTCATGGAACAAATAATTCATTCATATATTTTATTTCCCTAAAAAAAATTTGTTCTCATCCAAAGAATTTTTTTTGTTCACAGGGTTTTTGAATTAGTAAGAAAAAAGATAAAACCAAGATGAATGTTGGGAATAGTTTTCATGACGTGATTTCTGGTTTCATTATAAAATATTTTATTATTGACGAAATGGATACTATTTTAATAATTCCAACATGGTATAAATGTTGGTAGAAATGTAAAAATTATGTTATATTTCTATAAAAATGTAAACTGAAATCATGTATAGGAATATAATATGTGAATTTTTGTTGAATTAAATATATTCTGAAATATTAAAGGCCGGTTTGTTATAATCATTATTTGTTATCACCCCCATAACTAATCATCATACCCCATCATGTGCCACCATGCATCTCCATGCATAATCATCAAATAGTCCCCACCAAATCCATGTCATGTAAGTCCTTCTCTGACCAAGGTAACATCTATATAGAAACAATGTGTTTAGGAATAAATCATGATAAGGTTTCAATAAAAAAACAATAATTGACACACAAAAAACAACTAGGAAATAATAGGAAAACTTATGAGTTCAATGTTATTTGTACAAGTGAGAAACCTTGTGGAACTAATGATGGAAATACCTAGATATAAAATAAAAAATAGTACTCCCTAATAAGATGGAGATCTCCCAATACCCTAAAAAATAACCAATTATGTACTGTTGAACATTAGACATTAGTAATACAGTTTTTAGAAAACATTATAAAATATATATCAACAATAAAAAAACATATATGTAGTTAATGGAAAACAATAATTTCACAAGGAGTCTCAATACTTCATAGATATGATCATCACATCCTCTCTAAACTTCACATGGATAATGGAAACTATAATTGATGAATATCTCCATAAATTTTTATTCTTGTTATTCATTTTCCTATTATACAATTTCTTCTGAAACTATTGATACTATAATATTTATCTAGAATCACATAATGAATTTGGCACATATACCATTTATATATATATAGACATCAATGGTAATAACCCATACATCCATATTGGAAAATGAATTTGTAAAACCTATATCATCTCATAGAAAATGATCAGGGGGACATGATAGTTGTCGATAGAAAATGATTGGTCGATTGGAACAACAGAATCTATTGGTTGAAAATTTCATGATTAACAAATACAATTTAGAGAATTATTCAATTATAACATTTAATTAATAATTATAAATAAGAATACTCACACATTATATGGTGGATAATATGATCATATTATTCATGTGTCAACAACATCATGTATGAAATTCTTGATTTAATTATTTGTGAACTCGATTATAAATATAAACACATTAAGAATATCACAAATATATGTGGAATATATTATTTGATGTGATGATAATTTAGAAAATTGGAAATAAGATGTAACATATAACTAAACGATGATATACATTAGTCACTATTCCTAATACTTGAAATTAGTTTTTTTGAGCTAAATATAATATTAACATATCTCATCTATCAAAATAATCTAGATGCTTAAATATATTCTAATTTTCATATTTCTAAATAAATAAATCATGGGTGTATTTATTTTTAAAATATATGTATTATATGAAAAAAAATATTTCATCCTAATATATTATGGAAGTATTAAATGGTGGTACATAGGGTATCTGTAACAAGTCATCATAATAGATCATATATAAATATTTATTAATTTTCCTTAATAATTAGATTATGACACTACAAAATTTGATTCAATATAAAATCAATATAGGAAAATATTTTCAAGAGATGAGTTACTAAATAATAATAAAATGGATTATTATTTAATAAATAAAAAGGGATACATTGCTCACACCGATTATAAACAATTTTATACTCATTTTACACCTTTAATTATTTTCATGCTCGGTATGCTACCCTTATCAAGCCCCACCACCTTGTAAGTGCATCTAGATTCATATATAAACCATTATTTGTGACAAATCACATTTTATATTTTTATCACCACCATTTTAAATAGAATAACCTTTGACCCTCAATCTTATACTTGTACCACATGATCAATACCCATCCCTCTTATTAAGAAACACAAAACAACCATTGATAAAATAGAATAGAAGATATTATGGGGTAAATATATTATATATATGGAGAGGAAGGTGGAGATAAAATAAAATAAACAATGTATTATTAATGAATACACAACTGAAACTGATCATATATTGAGATTAATATTAGGTATATATAATAACAACATAAAAAATTACAGGTAAATCAGAGGTATGGATACATAAAATATAATTTAGGATAAGAAAAAATATATATTAAAAATCATGTTGATTTTTAAAATGAATATCAATGAATCCAATTATATAATTTAATTAAAAGAAAAAAAGAATTAAATAAATCAGAAAACTCAAATTCCACCACAAATACTGCAATTTTCAATAAATCAATATTCTATAAATACATTGTACTGAATTATTATAGACATGTGATCTACTATTATTCATCAATATAATGGTGGAGCTAAAATTATCTGTTTCTTCCACTCTCTCCATCCATCATTTTCAATACAACGATCTATTGAACGACATATACTTTTTTTAACTGTTCTATAAATAGAAGGAATATTATGTTTAGAAAAAAATATGTAATTTAATATGTTTTAATTTATTTACTTCACTTATCCTCTACAATTTCTTAACCCTAGGGACATAATGTGAACTCAAAAAACATGGATCATATGGTATAACCACTATATAATACATATGTATGGACTCAGTTTTTTCATATAGATTTATAATTTAATAGAACATCACAATTTAAAATAATACATGCATTAGGTCAAAAAATAATTGTTTTAAACAAATATATAATGGCTCTATCATGCTTGTAATTTCAAACTATCTCATCCAAAATAATATAATAAAACATATCTAATGAAATTATCTTACTATTTTTCTATCAACATTTGAATTGGGAAATTTTGATCGCTTTTATATAGAATTGTTTCATGGATCAAAACACAAAATTTTGTTCAGTAATGGCTGGGAATATTATGATTCATTTTATCTTCACTAAACCATGGTTATTTCAATTGATCAAAATGGGGGTTATAGGTTAAATATAAACTTCATTATTGTTAATTCAAATTCAAGTTAGATTATTCACATTGAAAACTCAATAGAGAATGTTTTTTTATAAAATGGAAAATATATGTAAAATATAGTTTTATACTTTATGATAAATTTTTTTTTATATTTTGGAGCTAATAAATTATCTAATCATTTAAAAAACATTTCTATAAATGAATATATGTTTTATAAATTCTACATTATTTTTTATTAATTGTAAATTTATTTTCAAATTCATTTATTCAATAAAAATATATCATTTGATGTGTTTTAAAGAAGTATTAATAACATGGATTATCCATATATCAGATAGTTTTTCCCATGTCACATTATATATGTGGTCAATAATTAATTCACCATTTATTTCAACAAAAATGTGATCAATAAAGTGTTGTTACAATAAAATAATTACTACAAGCCACTTATGATTTAGTTAAATTATATTGATTATTTTATTAACGTGGGAATAAGTGTAACACCCGAGATTTTTATGAGTAATATTTTGTTTTTATGTTATATATATATATATCATCAAAGGAATATTTCACTACACACTAGCCTGATTTACTTAACACGCAATCGCGACCTTCCTCGATAGCTTGCGTTGTACGCAATACCGAGTTTCAATAAACAACGATATGCTATTAAAATATTATTAAAACTAGCCGTTATGAATAGTAATAACCACTTTTTGAAATTTTATAAATTTTACTTTTCAAAATGGACTTCATTTTTGGATTCGGAATACCAAAATTAGCCTAGGGTGAAATTTTGGTATTTTTCTGAAAACTTTCAATTTTTGATGAATAGTGAAACCACTAAGTGGTAGGTTAAAAACTGAGTTTTGCATAAAACATAATTTTACCGCTTCTATGAATGGAATTTCAAAACTCCGATAGACACGGTTGATATCAGTAAGTAAAATTTGGTTCAATGAGATAAAAATAATTTTTGGTGAATAGTAACTTTTTACTTTTTTTTACCGCGGTTAATAGTAAATAGGGTAACTAAGGGTAAATATGATATTACTATTACCCTAACACATGTCCTAATTCTATTGGATAAGTGTAATTAGACCAAAAACAACCTTATGAATATAATATGACCATTTAGGTCCACTTGGATTAGATTATGACATTTAATATTATTTTATTTAATGAATAGTTAAAATAGTTAAAATCAAAGTTTAATAACTAAAACATTTTTAATATGGGTTTATACATAAGATAAATTCGACTATAAATATTAATTAGAAAGATAAAAATATTTCCTACATAATGATATTTTATTTATAATTTTTATACTTTAAATAAATTAATTTATTTATGACACAACGATGATGCAGTAATTACCCTTTTAAGGAAATGTTAACATAATTGATGTTATAAATGCTCAAATAAATGTAATTTGAGACTTTTTATGAATTCCACTAATTTTCTAGGTTACTATGATATATTATTGTTGATTTAATCAACTTGGTTCGAACACATAATTCTGTTATGACTTTCACAAAAATCATATATCAAATAGTGTCAAAATTGACACAAAATAGTTTTTAAATCAAATATTATATTATTAATTGTTATTTTATTCCTAAAAATATACGGTTCGGCCAAATGACTTATATAAGGATATATATATTAATAATAAACAACTTCGGGTTCGTTTGGCATGTTATAGTAAGTGTATTAACCATATTGTGTAAGAAAACAAAAAGTCACGGTAAAAGTTAAATTATTTAACTTAGAGATAAATCTAATTGATAAGGTTAAAATAATTACCTAAACTTGTCTAAATCCTATTGGTTGATAGGATTTCGACCCATCCCCACATTACCTTCGAAATAAGACCCTTTGGAACCATTATAAACTGATTATGACTTTAATATAAAATAATATTTTGAGATATTCGTAAGGTGCCCCTCTCCTCCCTTATAAAAGGGCACCTCGTCCCCCTCCTCCTCACACCAATTTGAGCACTCAAGCTCGGCCAACCCCTGACAAAATCCCTTCTCCACTTCCCTATAATAATCCTAGAGGTCCTGGTCTTCTTCAAAGACCAATCATAGTTCCCTAAGTGGAGGATTCAAAGAGGCATTTCAAAGAAGAGGTAATATCCATTACCGATCTTTTCAATTTCTTTCTTCTTCAACTTCTTCTTCTTTAGTTTTTTCATGATAAAGTAATAACAACAGTATTACTTACATACTGATATGTTATTATAAATATGAAACAACCCTAATTCACCTTCTATCCATCCTACGGAAAAATGAAATCACCGCGCGTGCGTACGTACGGAATACCGTCTCCACGCCGTGGTGTAATCTATTTTCCACCATCACCTTACAAGGATGGGTATAATGGTGTAATGAGTAACTATATATGATTATTATAAAGTGATATTGATACTGAAATAGTATAAATACACTTAAATACAATTCCACGATCATGAGAACAATATCATCGCTCGTGCGTACGTACGGAATACTGTCTCCACGATGTGATGCGACTCATTCTACATGATCATCATTACATAGTAATTATATAAATGAATTGAATGAATAAATATGATATATTTTACACTAATACCATTCTGGATATAAGGTATCTATAAACATAAAAGAAGAATAAGAATTTATTCGGCAAAACACGCATAAGAACAAAAGGCAATAAAGACCCGAGTAACAAGTAACAATGAAATATTACTAATAAGAAGCTAAGAATATGACCATATATGATATCATATCAATATTTATGATTCGGTAATAAGTCAATAACATTATTTAAACCATTATACAGGATCTTCGGACATGTACAAATCAAATCGGACCTAAGGTAAGGGAAATATCACAATCTCACTTTTATCCGAGATTGTTTTTACTTTGGTAATTACTGGGGTGTATTTTATTATCCACATCCATGTTCCCTCAATGTGTAATATTATTTCCATCCTTCTACAATAGTTTATATCCAATTTTACCCTTTGGTATGTTTTTTGTAAAATATATGAAAGGAATCTTTTGTCGTTTTTCGTATGAGGTACTTTTTGACTTTTCCGACAAAAGTACGAAGAATGTTTTTTTAACTTATACGGAAAGAATGGATTTTTAAAACATTATATCCAAGAATCTTCCTTTATAAGTTTTCAAGTTTATTTTTAATCAACTTCTTTTAATTTATAATTGTAAGACATGTTAAGGAAATAAAAGTATTTTTGAAGTAGAAAAGATATTTTACTCAAGAATGGAGTTCAAATGTTTTATCAAAATTATTTTCCATCTAAGATAATATAGGGTTTTGTTTTTATCCCTATTATTACATTTATTTGATTATGTTTTGAGGGAATTATTTTTATGAAGTCATTTACCTTATATGATTTGTTTTATGATGTCATGATGTTTTAAGAATCCCATTTTTGTTACATGTATTATGCGATGATGTATGATTTATGATTATGTGGCACACATAAGAAAGGATTCATTATAAGATGGGTGGGACCTATATCTCCCTCCAATGCATTGGGTAAAGATTTATATCTCATGAGATAGACATGGCTGGAACGAAAGGTTATTTCGGTTCAGTGATACAGGACTAAAACGAGGAGTGAACTCGGTTCAGAAATGGACTTTGTCTACTAAGATAGTCTTGGAAATGAGTCATGACTAACAAGAAATGATTTTCCATGATTATGTGTCCATGCCACAAAGTTTCAAGTTTTATGTTATGATTATGGGGATCTCATTTTCACTTCTATGATTTATTCCACGTTAAGATATTATGATCTCTTTTGCAGGTTATGATTTTCAAGAAGATATGATATGATTTTTATTTCCTTTATTTGCCCTTGCTGAGCATTTGAGCTCACCCTTTTTTGTATGTTTTCTTTTCCCCAGGTCAGGAAGATGGATATTAAGTAGAATATTCTAAAAGAGACCCTAGATATGATGAAATAAATGGGAGACACTGTAGAAGATTTATGAACCAGTTGTTTATGCTTCCCAGTTTCTAAAGACACTATTCCTATACGGTCCTTAGTGGTTTTGTCGTATGTTGTAATAAGTGTGCTTCAATTTTGAAGTATTAACAATGTATGTAAATTATGGGTCGTTATAGGTGGTATCAGAGGGAAGGTATAGTCAACCTTTGGAAACTAGGATGTGAAAGCCTTAGTAAGAACGCTAAGGATAAGTCTAAGCATAGAACAAAATCTTAGTGTTTTAGAAATGGCCATGAATAACCTAGGATATGACCTTAAGCATGATAATTTTATTCTTGAATTATGTGGTTTTCCTATTATAATTAGTGTTTCTCACACTATTCTTCTTGGTTTTAGTCAATGGATGGAACCTGAAGGAACCGTGTTAATGCGGAATGCGATGGGCAATGCAATGATTGTCCCCCTGAGCAACCAAACGATATGGGAGCTGGAATGAAAAATCTTGTAGCCATGCTCACACAACTTTCTCAAGCTATGAATCATGCAGGACTTCCAAACGAGCAAAGGAAGGAGCAAAATTCTGTTGAATCCTTCATGAGGCAGCGTACACCTTCTTTCAGCGGGTCTACTGATCCATTAGTTGCTGAACAATGGATTAGTACTACTGAAAAGATATTTTCAGTTCTTCAATGTTCTGAACATGATAAAGTCATCCTAGCAGTGTATTGTTTGGAAGGATATGCTGATCAATGGTGGAATCTTATTAAGAATACTAGGCAAAGGGATGAAATTGAGTCCATGGAATGGGACGAGTTCAAGAACTTATTTTTCAATAAGTACTTCCCTCGTATTCTCCGAACAAAGATGGAGAAAGAGTTTCTTGAACTGAAGCAAAGGGATGATGAATCTGTTGGTACCTATGAAGCAAATTTTACAAGACTTGCAAGGTACGCTTCTGGTATTATTATCCAACCTGAGAGTAAGATCGATCGATTCTTTAGTGGATTAAAACCAAGTCTTCGAAGGGCGTTAGCCATAAGGGACTTCAATAGCTACGAGGAAATCATTCGATGTGCTCCCAATGTCGAGATGGAGATTAGAGTAACCCATCAGTCATATGGGTTTGATAAGAAGAGGAAAATGGAATTCAAAGGAAAATATAAAGAGCACACTGAAAAGAAGATGAGCTTTCCCTTATACTCAAAGTGTGGAAAGAAACATGGAGGGAGTTGTCTTAAAGGGACAAGTAAATGTTTCAAATGTGGAAAGGAAGGTCATCGGGCATTTGAATGCCGCGATAATGGGAAGAAGATGTCTAATGATGCAAACAAAGGAAGGGATACACAGAATGAACCTACTACACTTCAATGTTTCAAGTGCAATGAGATGGGGCATTATGCCAATCAATGACCAAATCCAAGGGTTGATGATGATGGTCGACATCAACAAACTCTTAAGGCTAAAGACAAAGGAAAGTCACATGCAATTTCTATCAGCGATGTGGAGTACGATAACGAAGTGGTGAAAGGTACACTTACCATCCACTCTAAAGTAGCAAATGTATTATTTGATTCTGGATCCACCCACTCTTTTATTTCTGAAGAATTTTCTAAGGGTATCACCGTATTACCTCAACAATTAGATGTTGAGTTAGCTGTGACAACACCTAATGGCACATCAATCGCATCAAAAGTTTATAATTATTCTCCAATCAAAGTTTGTGGGAAAGTGCTTCCTGCAAATCTTGTGATCCTTCCTTTAGTGGAATTCGATGTGATTATTCGCATGGATTGGCTTTATTTATACGGAGCTCATATCAATTGCCAAAGAAGGGAAGTCACATTTCATACTCCAGATCAATCTATGATCGTCTATCAATGCAAGGATGAACATAACCTTCCAATGGAAATTTCTTCCATTTTATGGGTATTGATTCCACTAAATGAAGGTTATTTATCTTAAATGGTTGGTGAGAAACTCGCGATTAAGAATATGACCATTGTACGGGAGTTTGATGATGTCTTTCCGGAGGAATTTCCGGGTCTTCCACTAAATCGTGAAGTTGAGTTTTCAATAGAACTCGTACCGAGTGCTTTGCCTATTTCAAAGACACCTTATAGAATGGCCCCAATTGAGTTGCAAGAATTGAAGAAGAAACTCTAAGAGAATCTTGATAAGGGATTCATATGCCCTAGTGCGTCACCTTGGGGAGCACCTGTTCTATTTGTTAAGAAGAAAGATGGATCAATGAGACTCTGCATTGATTATAGAGAACTTAACAAGATAACTATCAAGAACAAATATCCTCTCCCACACATTGATGAATTATTTGACCAACTACGTGGAGCTCAATACTTTTCCAAGATTGATCTTCGTTCAGGGTATCATCAATTAAGGGTCAAAGGGAGGATATACCAAAGACGGCTTTCCGTACAAGGTATGGAAACTATGAATTTATAGTGATTCCATTTGGTCTTACTAATGCCCCTGCTATCTTCATGGATCTAATGAATAGAGTCTTTAGAGACTATCTTGATCAATTTGTGGTAGTCTTTATAGACGATATTCTTTTCTATTCAAAGAGCAAGGAAGAGCATGAAGATCACTTGAGAATTATATTGAAGACCCTGAGAAAGGAGAATCTTTATGCCAAATTTACCAAGTGTGAATTTTGGCTTCAAAAAGTTTCATTTTTGGGTCACATAATATCAAAAGAGGGGATATCTGTGGATCCAACAAAAAAAGAGGTTATCGAAAGATGGTCGAGACCAACAACAGTAACTGAGATCCGAATTTTTCTTGGTTTGGCTGGATATTATCGACGTTTTGTAAAATATTTTTCACGATTATCTAATCCACTCACCATGTTGACTCGGAAAGGAGTTAAGTTTGTTTGGACAGAGGAATGTGAATAGATTTTCAAGGAGTTGAAAAGAAGGTTATCCAGTGCACCTGTGCTCACACTGCCCTGTAGTGGAGAAAGGTTTGTGATCTACAGTGATGCATCCAAGAAGGGATTGGGGTGTGTTCTTATGAAAAATGATATCGTGATAGCTTATGCCTCACGACAGTTGAAAATCCATGAGCAAAATTACCCAACACATGATTTGGAGTTATCTGCGGTAATCTTTGCATTAAAGATTTGGAGGCATTACCTTTATGGTGAAAGGTGTGATATTTATACTGATCATAAAAGTTTAAAGTATATTTTCAAACAAAAGGAGCTGAATATGCATCAAAGAAGATGGTTGGAGCTGATTAAGGATTATGACTGCTCAATCCATTACCACCCTGGGAAAGAAAACAAGGTGGCAGATGCATTAAGTCGACAAGACCATGCTAGTTTATCCATGATGATGATCAGAAAAGATCCAATATTTATGGATTTACAAAGGATAGATCTTGGAATTATAATGGAAGGGGAAAAATCTTTTCTTTCTCAAATGAATGTTCAACCATCTATACATGTGAAGATTAAAGAGGCACAGAAAGAAGATGTTGAGTTACAAAAGAAGGTGAGAAATGTTCCTGAATTCAACCTTGATTGTGATGGGATAATAAAGTTTAGGAATCGGATTTGTGTTCCTCCCTTCAACGAATTAAAGAAGGAGCTACTAGATGAGGCTCATAGTTATTCATTCTCTATTCATCCTGGAAGAACGAAGATGTATAGGGACCTGAAGGAGTACTTCTGGTGGTATGTCATGAAAAGAGATGTTGCAAAATATGTCTCTCGATACTTGGTTTGTCAACAAGTTAAAGCTGAGAGACAGAAGTCTAAGGGGATGTTACAACCATTGCCCATACCCGAATGAAAATGGGAAAACATCACTATGGACTTTGTCATAGGACTTCCTAAAACATCCAAAGGCAATAATGCTATCTGGGTCATAGTTGATTGTCTTACAAAGTCTTCACACTTCATTGCTATTAGAGAGGATTTCTCTCAAGATCAGCTTGCTAGGATATATGTAAAGGAAGTGGTAAGATTGCATGGAGTACCACTTTCTATTATATCTGACCAGGACCCGAGATTTACCTCGAAGTTCTGGCGAAGTCTTCAGCATACTCTGGATACAGAGTTGAGTTTCAGCACTGCTTATCATCCTCAGACAGACGGTCAGTCTGAGAGAACAATTCAAACCCTAGAAGATATGTTGAGAGCTTGCTCTATGGATTTCAAAGGAGGTTGGGATCAACACCTACCTTTGGTGGAATTTTCTTATAATAATATCTTTCACTCCAGTATTCAGATGGCTCCTTATGAAGCTCTCTATGGAAAGAAATGTAGGACTCCAACTTGCTGGGATGAAGTTGGGGAAAGAAATCTATTAGGACCTGATCTCGTTGATGAAATGGCAGAAAAGGTCAGATCTATTCAACAACACATAAGATCAGCTCAGAGTCGACAGAAAAGTTATGCCGACAACCGATGAAAAGACCTAGAGTTTGAAGTTGGTGAAAAAGTGTTCTTACGAATATCTCCCTAGAAGAGGGTTATGAGATTTGGAAAGAAGGGGAAGTTGAGCCCTAGATATATCGGTCCTTTCGAAATACTGGATCGTGTTGGGAAGGTAGCTTACCGATTGGCGCTTCCACCGAATCTCTCTCAAATTCATGATGTGTTCCATGTATCTCTCCTGAGAAAGTACATACCTGATCCTTCTCATGTACTCAGCTCAGAAGTTGTACCGCTGGAGCAAGATCTTTCTTATGAAGAACAACCGATAGAGATTCTGGATCGTAGCGAAAAATTCCTACGAAACAAGACCACTAGATTGGTAAAAGTTTTATGGAGGAACCACCAACTTGAAGAAGCTACATGGGAGCTTGAGGATATGATGAGGGAGAAGTCTCCTCGTCTGTTTGTTACAAAGTGACGAATTTCGAGGGCGAAAATCTTTTTAAGGGGGGTAGAATGTAACACCCGAGATTATTATGAGTAATATTTTGTTTTTATGTTATATATATATCATCAAAGGAATCTTTCACTACACACTATCTTGACTTACTTTACAGGCAATCGCGACCTTCCTCGATATATTGCATTGTACGCAATACCGAGTTTCACTAAACAACGATATGCTATTAAAATATTATTAAAACTAGCCGTTATGAATAGTAATAAACACTTTTTGAAATTTTATAAATTTTATTTTTCAAAATGGACTTCATTTTTGGATTTGGAATACCAAAATTAGCCTAGGGTAAAATTTTGGTATTTTTCTGAAAACTTTCAATTTTTGATGAATAGTGAAACCACTAAGTGGTAGGTTAAAAACTGAATTTTGCATAAAACTTAATTTTACCGCTTCTATGAATGGAATTTCGAAAATTCGACAGACACGATTGATATCAGTAAGTAAAATGTGGTTCAATGAGATAAAAATATTTTTTTGGTGAATAGTAACTTTTTACTTTTTTTTACTGCGGTTAATAGTAAATAGGGTAACTAAGGGTAAATATGATATTAATATTACCCTAAAACTTGTCATAATTCTATTGGATAAGTGTAATTCGACCAAAAAAAACCTTATGAATATAATATGACCATTTATGTCCACTTGGATTAGATTATGACATTTAATATTATTTTATTTAATGAATAGTTAAAATAGTTAAAATCAAAGTTTAATAACTAAAACATTTTTAATATGGGGTTATACATAAGATAAATTCGACTATAAATATTCATTAGAAAGATAAAAAGATTTCATACATAATTATATTTTATTTATAATTTTTAGAATTTAAATAAATTAATTTATTTATGACACAACGATGATGTAGTAATTACCCTTTTAATGAAATGTTAACATAATTGATGTTATAAATGCTCAAATAAATGTATTTTGAGACTTTTTATTAATTCCACTAATTTTATAGGTTACTATGATATATTAGTGTTGATTTAATCAACTTGGTTTTAACATATAATTCTTTTATGACTTTCAAAAAAATCATATATCAAATAGTGTCAAAATTGACACAAAAAAGTTTTTAAATCAAATATTATATTATTAATTGTTATTTTATTCCTAAAAATCTAATGTTCGGCCAAATGACTTAGATAAGGATATATATATTAATAATAAACAACTTGGGGTTCTTTTGGCATGTTATAGTAAGTGTATTAACCATATAGTGTAAGAAAACAAAAAGTCACGGTAAAAGTTAAATTATTTAACTTAGAGTTAAATCTAATTGATAAGGTTAAAATAATAACCTAAACTTGTCTAAATAATATTGGTTGATAGGATTTAGACCCATCCCCACATTACCTTCGAAATAAGACCCTTTGGAACCATTATAAACCGATTTTGACTTTAATATAAAATAATATTTTGAGATATTCCTAAGGTGCCCCTCTCCTCCCTTATAAAAGGGCACCTCCTCCCCCTCCTCCTCACACCAATTTGAGCACTCAAGCTCGGCCAAACCCTGCCAAAATCCCTTCTCCACTTCCCTAGAATAATCCGAGAGGTCCTGGTCTTCTTCAAAGACCAATCATAGTTCCCTAAGTGGAGGATTCAAAGAGGCGTTTCAAAGAAGAGGTAATATCCATTATCGATCTTTTCAATTTATTTCTTCTTCAACTTCTTCTTCTTTAGTTGTTTCATGATAAAGTAATAACATCAGTATTACTTACATACTGATATGTTATTATAAATATGAAACAACCCTAATTCACCTTCTATCTATCCTACGGAAAAATGAAATCACCGCGCGTGCGTACGTACGGAATACCGTCTCCACGCCGTGGTGTAATCTATTTTCCACCATCACCTTACAAGGATGGGTATAATGGTGTAATGAGTAACTATATATGATTATTATAAATTGATATTGATACTTAAATAGTATAAATACACTTAAATACAATTCCACAATCATGGTAACAATATCATCGCTCGTGCGTACGTACAGAATACCGTCTCCACGATGTGATGCGACTCGTTCTACATGATCATCATTACATAGTAATTATATAAATGAAATGAATGAATAAATATGATATATGTTACACTAATACCATTCTGTATATAAGTTATCTATAACCTTAAAATAAGAATAAGAATTTATTCGGCAAAACACGCATAAGAACAAAAGGCAATAAAGACCCGAGTAACAAGTTACAATGAAATATTACTAATAAGAAGCTAAGAATATGACCATATATGATATCATATCAATATTTATGATTCTGGAATAAGTCAATAACATTATTTAAACCATTATAAAGGAGCTACGGACACGTACAAAGAAAATCGGACCTAAGGTAAGGGAAATATCACAATCTCACTTTTATCCGAGATTGTTTTTACTTTGGTAATTACTGGGGTGTATTTTATTATCCACATCCATGTTCCCTCAATGTGTAATATTATTTACATCCTTCTAAAATAGTTTATATCTAATTTTAACCTTCGGTAAGTTTTTTGTAAAAGATATGAAAGGAATCTTTTGTCGTTTTTCGTACGAGGTACTTTTTGACTTTTCCGACAAAAGTACGAAGAATGTTTTTTTAACTTATACGACAAGAATGGATTTTTAAAAAATTATATCCAAGACTATTCCTTTATAAGTTTTCAAGTTTATTTTTAATCAACTTCATTTAGTTTATAATTGTATGACATGTTAATAAAAGAAAAGTGTTTTTGAAGTAGAAAGGATATTTTCCTCAAGAATGGAGTTCAAATGTTTTATCAAAATTATTTTCCATCTAAGATAATATAGGGTTTTATTTTTATCCCTATTATTACATTGATTTGATTATGTTTTGAGGGAATTATTTTTATGAAGTCATTTACCTTATATGATTTGTTTTATGATGTCATGATGTTTCAAGAATCCCATTTTTGTTACATGTGTTATGCGATGATGTATGATTTATGATTATGTGGCACACATAAGAAAGGATTCATTATAAGATGGGTGGGACCTATATCTCCCTCCAATTCATTGGGTAAAGATTTATATCTCATGAGATAGACATGGATGGAACAGAAGGTTATTTCGGTTCAGTGATACATGACTGAAATGAGGAGTGAACTCGGTTCAGAAATGGACTTTGTCCGCTAAGATAGTCTTGGCAATGAGTCATGACTAACAAGAAATGATTTTCCATGATTATGTGTGCATGCCACAATGTTTCAAGTTTTATGTTATGATTATGGGGATCTCATTTTCACTTCTATGATTTATTCCATGTTAATATATTATGATCTCTTTTGCAGGTTATGATTTTCAAGAAGATATGATATGATTTTTTTTCCTTTATTTGCCCTTGCTGAGCATTTGAGCTCACCCTTTTTTGTATGTTTTCTTTTACCCAGGTCAGGAAGATGGATATTAAGTAGAATATTCTAAAAGGGACCCTAGATATGATGAAATAAATTGGAGACACTGTAGAAGATTTATGAACCAGTTGTTTATGCTTCCCAGTTTCTAAAGACACTATACCTATACGGTCCTTTGTGGTTTTGCCGTATGTTGTAATAAGTGTGCTTCAATTTTGAAGTATTAACAATGTATGTAAAGTATGGGTCATTATAATAACAACATACTGGTAGGAAATGTAATAATTTCTTTCTTTATTTTTGAGATTACTAATCACATTAATATTTGGGTATTAAATGTGTAAATTTAAAATCATTACATTATATTACTCATGGAGTATATTAACAATAAAAATAAAATCATGGAAAAGTAATAAGGGATAGAATATTGATGATAAAAAATCATTCCATAAAACAAAAAATTATCTATTTTTTATTCCCGACAAAAGAATAAACAATTAATTATCATCATTATTCAGTATTTTTACTAATAATTCATCTTATATAATTTCTTGTGACATAGGAATTAAAGGGAAAAGAAACAATTTAAATCTATTACTCAGAAACACACATCCCTTTGACAACTAATGTATTCATAATCACCATATGTAATAGAATATTCATGGTAAATCATTACATTATTAAATATCAAAAGTAGGATATTTTTTTATTTATTTTGAAAATTAACAGATTTCATGTCTGTGGAATAATATGTAAATTCAAAGAAATTTTATTACCATTTTATTATATATGGTTTTTATAGTGACTGATACTTTTTAAAATAAAATATTCATTTGGATTTAATTTAATGTGTTATTTTTTTAGAGTTATAGAAACAATATTAGGATATTATGTTTTTTATATCTAATCTGATTTAAAAGACCATTATTCACATAACTAAATATAATACACCCATTGTAAAATGATCATAAGATTAATATGAATATAGGATTTTGAACAATCCAATTGACATTGAGAATGGAAGGGATAGTCTCAACAAGTTGGATCATGCCCAATAATGCCTATATATCATAGCTTCCAATGGATATAGCATCACTAGATTTTCCGAATTAAATTCCCAATCAATGATCCAAAAAATAAATCAATAGTGAAATAAATTTTATGATAGGTTTATGCTCATCAAGATCATAGAACAAACACTATATAATGAATCATCCCAGTAAAATCACACCTCAGCCACCAGACCCATTATGCATTAAATCGTGCAATAAATTGATATGTATCAAAACCCTAATAATTAGAATATGTATATTTTATTGAATAATTAATATATTTTCAATTTATTAATTTTAATTTAAAGATAAATTGATATTAATATGATAGGCCACAAATTGTATTTTTCAGTAATATAAAATTTCAATAATGAATTTCTTTTGATTAATTAATGGATTTTTTAAATAAATAATATTTTAATAATATATTATTATTATTAAACAATTATTATTAATGGTAAATGATCATATATTTTCTATGATATCAAATGATATTTTTATAATGGCTTGAAAACATTTATTGGGATAAAAACACATTTTTTCAAAATAAATATAGATTCTATTTTAAGTGAAAATAATTACATATATATATATATATAAAATTTTTGATAAAATAAATTTTAATTACAGAATAATCACATTTATATTATCAAATGGAAATTTTTTCAGTATCTTTTTAGATATATCAATTTCCAAGTAAAAATTAAATACCATGAAAATATATTGTGAGAATTATGACATCGTTGGGGCACTCTAATTCATTAGGGGATGTTTTAGTCCAATGAGATTTGATGTATGGTGTATGTGAGGTTATCATAATAAAACTGCATTAGGTTTAATTGGTGTTTATCCTTAAATTACGATTATGATTTCCTATGTAAAGTAGTTTTCACATTCCTATATTTCCATTAATGTTATCCGGATATATAATGGCTCATTGTTAATTTTTATGATTCTCACCCATTTCATGTCCAATTGATATTATTATTGTTTAACATTTAATAACATCTTCGTGTAATTATTTTCTTGTTCCCTTATAGAGATTTATATTTGATCCTGTTATTATGAATATCCCCATGTTATCCCATACAAATTTAAAAATGATTGAATAATATAATCCTTTTATGGAAGTTATCAATAATGAAAATGAACCCCCTATTTTATATTTTAATGTATATTACCATATTTATGGAAAAAAATATTTATAAATCATTCATTTTTTATTATGTTTATTTATATTTAATAAATCATATAATGATATTTAATAAAAATATTGGTTGTCATATTTGGTATCAATGAAATGTTTAGTTATTTTTCTATCAATGATTTGAAAAAATGAGGGATTAATTAGAGATAACACTAAATATAGGATGAAATAATTAAATATTATTTATTTATAGAGAAAGTCGTTTCCAATAGATTTCATCCTTTTCTTGAAACATCAAGTGGTTGTGGGTCTACAAGATATGTGCCTAGGCATAAATCCTGGAAATATTGCTTTTAGCTAGAATCGATTGGGAATCAGTGCATGATAATGAGAATTGTCTCACTCCTATCCAGATACTCTGATTGTATATTCTTTGGTGAATTTAAAATCCAATTATGAATCTTTATTAATAGAAATAATTTCTATAAGTGTTTTTGATAGATAATAGATCATGTATATTATAGATTTAATCCTATACATTAATATGTTACGTTAATACATGTAATTTAAAAAAATTCCATATAATTGAATTCCCAAATATGTGTTTAATTCTTTAAATTCACCCCTCATATATTTTTTCATTATTCTATCCAAATTATAGAAATATGAGTAACTATGTAATCTTCCAGTGTGAAGTGAAATGTGATGACTACCCAAACAATATTCCCAACCATTTGGGAGAATAAATAGTAAAATTTTACCAATATTCTGTTATTTTACTCAAGTTATGAATAGGAACATGAATTTTGAAGAATTCAAAATTACCCCCTAAAATAAAAATATATAATTTAATCCTTTATAAGACTAGGGTATCTAAATTTCAATTGATCAACTGATCCCCTAATCATGGAACAATAGATCAACAGAATTGAGAAGATATTGTAAGTCCTTAAATTTTCTGAGCTATATATTGTTATAATGGATGTTTATCGAATGGATAGAGAATATGAAAAATAGTGAAAATTGATCGAGAATACATAGTCTGTAGAAGACAATAGAGAGATGTGGTGGAAGTAATTCTATAAATTGTTTTTTTAATGTTTACCGACACTCCTTGCGATATAATTTTATAGGATTTATTTTCCATAAATATAAAAGATAATGAATCCCTTAGGTAATATGTTGAAAACATCACAATACATACAAGGTACACCTTATTCTTTTACATTAAACCTAAATGAAAAGTGGAAAACATTGTTGGTGGGACAAACCTAACTATGAAAATATGTGGTGATTAGAGACATTGATAGCTATGAGAAACTTTAATGGTGTTCCTTGAATGCAAAATTGGAGATCAATGTATCTCAAGGATATGACAGGGATATGATGAATAATGTTGAGTCCAATTATATGAGTTTAATGGAGTATTATAAAAGACATAAGAAATTTCAACATCCAATCCATCAATATTGGGGAAAGAAGAACCTAAAAATATTCCTATGGTAAATGATGTAATTCATTATTTGAGGAATTGAAGGGAACCTAGTTAGTAGTTACTGATGGAAAACCCACAAAAATGAAATGGATGATATGAATTCTCTATCATAACCTCAACTTATTTTCAAATGATTCAAATAAAGGTAATCATGAAACTATATAAACCACCTTCCTATGTCATGGGATGTTAGAGAAAATACACACTATCAACCTCCAAGGTAGAAAGGGTGATCATATTCCATCATAACCACTAGGGTGGATTTAGAAAAAAGTTATTTTAACTGTTATTCAAGTTATTCATTCACCTATAAGAAATTAGTTTTTTATTTTTTTTATCATGAAATATTAACATCAAACAAGTTAAGTGGAACAATTAAAACACCCCCACCAAGCATGGAAGTCGGGATGTTAGTGAAAATGAAAAATGGGGAAATTATTTCACCTCTAGTATATAACTCCCCCGTGTAATAATTTTTGGGATGAACCGACCAATGAACCCTATGACACTCCCTTTAGTGGGATTCTATTCAATTCCAAATATGGATAGTATTTCCTAATATAGTGGAATCACAAATTCCCACAGGAAGAAAATCACACTTCATATCTCAAATCATCCTCTAATTCAATACACGTAAACGAACGAATATGAATTTTCATTATCACCATCATCTCAAGAAAGGATATTTTTACCCTAAAAGGATGAGTATAAAGATAAAATGATTTATTCTAAGAAAAATATCATCCCTATTGAAATTCCCTTTGTGAGTGAATATGCTGATATGTATCCTATAGAATATTCGTGTCTTCTTAAAACATGAGAAGATAAATTTTAAATTGGTCTTATACATATGTAGTTTCCATTATGAATAAAAAAAACATAAAATTGATGTTATATAAATTTACAAGATAAGGATATGAAAATAAGAAACTAATTTTAAAGTATTCATACACCAAATTATTTTATATTGGGTTTACCCATCCTCTTCATCATGAAGAAATATAGGTTGATGGTAATTTTGAATGATTATCTTGATCTAAATTAGATCCTGATAATGAACAAGTATCCTTGACCATGACTTAAAAAATTTATATGTTACAGGAGTCCCAATACATCTCCATGGGGGTCGTTTATTATGGTATTATCATGTAATACTAAAGTATGAGGACGTCAACAAATCCGATTTCTATAGAATATAAATGAAGTATTATTTCATAGTAATTCCATTCGGTGTCACTAATTATCCAACAATATTTTTGGGAATGTTGAATAAAATTTTAATATATATCATTTAAATATTGTTTAATTTTTTATATATGATATTCTTATATCATCCAATATAATGATGGAGAAAAAATAATATCTAAGTACATTTATAAAGACCTTTCAGATAAAGAAGCTTCATGAAATGTACATAAAATGTGATTTATTGTAGATGTAATATTAATTAATTTGAGAAATTTTCATAATAATTGGGATATATTTGGACCATTCAATGATAGAGTAGATTTATCAATAGATGAGCCAAATCGCTATAAAATATTATTAGTTTGAATGGACCAATTGAGTACTATAATTTGTTTTCAATATATTCCTCATGATTATAAATTATAGAAAAACTAACTGAAATTGTATTACAATTAAATTTTTATAAGGATGTGAAGATATATTTAAGGAGTCGAAAAAATGCTTATCACTCCTCCTATACTTATGCTACTGACAAGTGGTGAGATTTTCATGTTATACATAAATTTAGTGATGATTGTATTGGGAAGTGTGCTCATGTAAAATGTAAAAGTGATGACATATATCTCAATGAAATATAAATATTATTTAATTATTTACACAAACAATTATCATGAGTTGAATTTTATGATATTCATATTGAAATTCTATTAGCATTATATCTTTTTGGATTACATTATAATATATATGATTCAGGTGATCCTCAAATATAAATTCTTCATGAAAAAGTTGACTATGTTCCATCAAAGATGGTTGAAGATGATTGATGACTAAGAATGTTCAATCTAATACTATCATGGTAAATAAAAATATTGCATGACACTCTAAGTACACAAGAACAAAATTTTTATTATCAATTATAATTTATAAGGTTATGACCATCATATACCTCTCAATGATGGAAATTATAATCATAAAGGAAGGTAATACGTTAATACTTTCCCAAATTATTTATCAACTATTCATTATAGTGAAGATAAATGATACTCAATGGGAAAATTATGGAATACAGAATAAAGTGTAGTATATAAGAAAATTGAAATCATAAGTTATTAAATTAATCCGGTAATTGTATGATTTGAGACAAGACTATGTGTACCATCAAATCCTGAGTTAAATAATTAAATGTTAGGTGGTGCACATAAATCCACCATATCTATCCATTTAGGATGTCTGATGATGTATATATATCTCCAAGATACCTATTGGTTAGACAATATGAAGAAGTATATCAAATAATATAAAAATTTGTATCTTGTATGTTAGTAAATGAAGGATGAATGGAAAACCATCCTTGGGATGATACAATCGATACCCATACCTATATGGAAATGGTAAAACAAAACTATTAACATAACCATTAGTAATTTAAAGTCATACCGAGTAAGTGATACTATATGGGTTGTGATGGATCATAGTATATAAACTACTAACTTCCATTTATGTCTAGAGGACTTCCCCCTCAATCATCTTTTTTGGATATATATTAGTAAAGTTGTGATTATATAATGGACACCATTATCGATTATATCTGATCGAGATCCAAGATTTACATCCACGATCTAGTAGAGTATTCAACAGTCTCTAAATACTAAATTGAACTTCAGGATGTCTTATCACCCTAAAATAGATGGCGAACATGAGCGGATGATCTAGACACTCGATGAAAAATTGAGAGCATGATCAATAAACAATAAAGGAGGATGAGATTAACATAATTATATAGTTGATTTATCTTGAAAAAAATTGAATCCACTCATGCATAGAAATAACTCGACATGAATACCTTTATGGGAATATGTTTAGAACACCTACTTGATGGAATGATGTTGGGGAGAACAAACTTCCAGGTCGTAAAATGTTTATTGTCGTGATGGAAAAGGTCATGACCATTTAGAAAAACATAAAATTTTATTTTAATTGATAGGGGAGAAATACTGACAATCATCGAAGAGGAATAAAGTTTAATTTTAGAGATATGGGAGTCCTCTTCATCTAATAATGGAATAAATTCATGAAACTTGGGAAAAATGGAATGATTAATCCAATATACATTGTCCCCTATGTGATCTCTAAATGCATTAGAGTAATGGCCTATCAACCTATAAATAAAACCTAAACTATCTCATGTACAAGATGTGAACCATTTATCACTATAGTGGAAGTACATATTAGAACATTAACTTATTCTAAATCAAAGATGTAATCAATGGAAGTGATCTACCATATGAGGACTGGCTGGTGAATATCATTGAGAAAAGAGACAAAGGCCTTCGAAATAAGGAATCTCAAATGGTAAAAGATTTATGATGAAACAACATGTCTGAAAAAAGGATTCTTTAACCAAAGGATGTGAAAATGAAAAAGCACTGCATATTTTTTAGTGTGTGATATAGAAAAATTTTATGGTGAAACTTTTGATTGAAGAAGGATTTTTATAATGCAAACACTAAAAAAATTATTATGTGATTTAATAAAATTATTTTTTATGTGTTGTGGTTACAGAAAACACAATGATTTTTTGGATTTATTTAATACAATTTTATTTAAAATTCCATTAATTATCATATTTTTTGATACTATACCCATTGAACCATTATCTTATTTTCATTTTTAATATAGGGTTTCAAAAATTCCTATTGACAATGAAAAAGGATGCCATGAACTTAACTAGTAGTATCAAACCCTACGAAGCCCATTTATCAGAGGATACAATGATGATAACATCACTCAAATTTTCTTAAACCAATCCCATATTGAGATCTATTAATTTAACTATGCGAAAAACCATTTTTGGGTGAATTTCATGATGATTGACATCATGGACTATACTATGTAAACAAAACCACCCCATGAAAATAGCAACATCACATACCTTAACCATAATGGGTTTTCTTGTGCAATAATGTGGTATGTATTAACACCTTAATAATATAAATATATATTTTATTTAATAATAGATATATTTAATTTTTATTATTATTAAATATAGATGCATTTAATTTTAGTGTGATAAAAAATTTTATTTGTAATTAATATGAAATCAAAATTAAGAAATTTATTTTGATAAATAGTATGTTTTTTAAAAAATTATTTTTTTATAAAATATTGTTAATAAATAATTATTATTAAATGTAAATAATAATATAATTATTATGATGTCAAATATGATATCTCTAATGGTTTGAAAAGTATTATTATAAATAACACAATTATTATATCAAAAAAATTTGTTTCAAATTTAAAGTGAAAATTTAAAATATTTAGAACAATATTTGTAAAAATATTTATTATTTTTGAATTAGAACATCAAAATTATCTAGTAGTGATTTTTTTATAATTTTCAGAGAATGCTGAATTAGAGGGTATAAATTAATTTATATATAAATATTTCAAGTGTATTATGACATAACAATGACTAACATGTGATGTAATAAAAATTATAAAATCAATATAATATCTAATATATATTTAACCGTTAATGTAATTTTTTTAAGGTTTATGTAGTTAATTTTATAAATCCTTTATGAATAATAAAATAAATAAATTATATTTTATTGTTTTAAAATATTTTTATTAAAGTGATGATGTAAATCAATATAGATTACTATTTTATTTTATTTTTTCTTCCAATGGACTTTAGAAAAATAAAACAATAAATTTTAAAAGAATCCATGGGTAAAATCAAAGAGAAGATTTTGGTTTTGATTACATTATTATATAGAGGATGAAAAACTTTTTCTGGGAAATAATAATGGATTCCACTTTAATTTCTTATATAAACCAACAATAATCCAATTTGTTTATACTTTAAATCCTTAGATAACATCTAGAATATTATATATTATTTATAGATTCCTCTCAAGGTGACCCTAAGAAATCATAAATATCCTTGTAATCTTTTGAAATCTCAACATAAATGTAGGGGATCCTCTCATTCTCCTCTTTATTCAGATAATATCATTATATTATACCTTATATAAAAAATTATTATATTTATGAATAGTTCTTACATATTCCCCATATATTATTTATGATTTCTAAATTATGATAGGCCACTCTAACTCTCATTAAAACCTTCCTTAATTATTTATGTTCCCCATTTTGAAGTTGAAATTTCATATTCATTTTATATTCTAAACAATTTTGTACTGAATAATCATACCCATTTACTATCAATGGTTTTCACTATAATACTCTTATATTTATTATATTGTTCAAATAAATATATTTAATATAGTTATATTTATCTTGGGATCAAATTTTATCAAAAATTTTCTTATTTAAATGATCAATGTGGCACATTTATGAATGTTCTTGATATGATTATGATGAGTGTGCTTAGATGTCACTCTATTGAATTAAGAAATATTATAGTATAATGAAATGAAATTTAAAGGGAATGATAGATTATCCCAATCATACTAAGTTATTTTTTCTTAGTCTTCATCATTGAAATATTCTTCTTATTTCATGGTTAATGTCTTCCCGCATTCCCATATTATACATATGTTATCATGCTTTATCATTCCACATTTTTCATGGTTCTGATCGAAACGTCTTTTATATCACATTGATATTTATATTTTCTATCATGTAATACATTATTCATGAAATTAATTCATTATTCCCAAACTTATTAATATAGATAAAACCTTTCTTATATATTTCCCTAGGTTATCCCATATGGATTTAAGAATGATCATATAATATGAAAAAGTTAAGGATGTTTCCAATAATGGTAATATATCCCGAATATGATGTCGATATTTAATATACATAATTCACCATTACACTATAAATTTAAATGTTACTGGTTGTATTATGATTATTATTTTGTAAAAAATATTGAATTAATCTGTAAAAAAACATGGGTTTCCAATGACGGTATGAAAGCATTGTTTAGATTTTTTTTAATTAGGAGTTGAAAACATTGGGAAAATATTGAAGAAAAAAACTAAACAAAAAATGATTTCATTATTGTTTTGAAATTATATATTAAGTTGAATCTAATAAAATACATCATCGTCTTGAAACTAAATGTGAATATGGATCTGAAAGAGATGTACCTTGTTGTAAATCCTAAAACCCTACATTTATATAGACTCAATAACAAAAGGTGTAAAAAACATGCCTCATTGCACAATTGGTTTGGCACTATTATGGGATATTCTATGGTATATTCAAAACATTATTATAAACTAGTATTAAGGGGAAAATATACCCTAAAGTGACTATGTAAGAAAATTGATCCTGGATAACATAGATTTTTTCTGAGAAATTAAAACATTATAAAAACACTTGATAATTATAAATTATCCCATTAGTTTAATTTCCATATATGTGTTTATTAGTTTATAAGTAATCATGCAAGATTTTCCATTCATTCTACTCAGTGGATTGAAATTGGTGGAACCAAGTAAACAACCAATCTGAAGGGAAATAGGATGAATTCATAAATGAGAAACATAGCTTGATGGGAGTCAGTTCCATGATATTTTTTATGATTCTCTCTTAGTTGGTGCTATTTATTTTTAATGACTCAATGTTTTTTCAATGGAATTCCCTTTTTTAATTATTTATTTTTTTATAATCCAATAATATTACTTATAGAACACAATTCATTCATTATAAATGAATATTGAGTTAAATGAAATGTATCTCAAGAATTTAAGGAACTCAAACTGATTAAATAATAACATTACCTTTGGAATAGTAATACAACCCTTATAAATTGTAAACGGACAAATTTAATAGTAACTTCCCTAATGAATGTATAAATAAAATTTATCCCACTTATAAGTGGGAATAGGATATAAATATAATGTCATATAAGTAAATAATTATTTTAAAAATTATAAATTATGTGTTGGTATTTTTGTAAGTCTGTTATATTTAATAAACATATTAATAATAATTTATAATTTAAAATAAAATTTATTTCCATAAAATTTACTATTAAAAATTTATTTTAATGAATTGTGATTATAATTTAATTTTGAGATACCTTTATTACTCTTTTAAAATTGATAGAATAACAGTTTTATTTTTATGAGATTTATTTTTCAAGAAAATATGATTTTTATTTAAAAATAAATTTCTCAGATTTATAAATTTATTTTTGAAATATAGAACTCATTTTTCAATTCTAAAAATCAAAGAAAAACTAAAGGAATTTATTGATTTTTTTATAAAACACATTAATTTTTTTATCAATAGTGAAATATGGTAATTTACAATAAATTCAATATACATGAATTAATATTTCATTTTTTGATGTATGGTTAATGAAAGGAAATTTTCATTAAATCGCATGCTCGTAACTTTTTTTGTTCATTAGAATCAAGAATATTAACAGACTTGAGAAAAAAACTAAAACTAATGATTTCGGTAAGTGGAAATTGTTCCTCCCATCCATTATAAATACCATCCCAATTTACCTAATCTCATTACTCCTCTAAAACCATGTGTCTATTCAAAATTTTACTCAATTCTATTCTTAATCCCTCTACCACATTCAATATCCCTTGGTCTTTTCAAAAGTCCAAATCCTCCATCCAATAAAGGTTCTTAAGTACGATATATTCAAGAGGAAAACTCTTCTTTTCATTTCATCTATTTTCTTTCATGTTCCATTCTTTATTTTTATTTCCTCACCTCCATTCAAAAAAATATCTTGAAAACTACAGTACCATTAATTTACTATAATTTTTTTTATAATTTAATAATTCTTCATCATATATCCTTTCCCCAATATTTATACTAGAAATAAAAACATCATATGAGATGTGTTAATTTATCACATTCAATGATGACCAATTTTCAATTTTAATTAACACCTCAATTTCTGGTCATGGAAAAATTCTTATGGATGAACTAGATAGTAATTTATGTATTATTTCTAATTTGAGGTTTTGGAATATTTTGTATACATGATATTATTTTATAATGAAAATTTTGTTCGATGTGATAAGGATCCTCCAATTACCCAAAACAATTATCATTAATGTTTTATATAATGATTCCTCTTCACTCAAAATATAAAAATAAAAATTTATAAAAATTTAATACTCTATATATTCACTAATAACATTCAAATACAAATATAGGATACCATTATTTTCTTACTTGTTTATCCTTACATATATATAAGTGAACCAATTATGAAAACTGGGGAAACAATTGCTCCCAAACAATGAAATTGAACCTCTTAACCCATCCAAAAGGTCATTAACGAACATAATAAGGTTATAGTATATAATTTCCATGAATAAAAGGTTTTTTAAATATTAATTAATTAATGTAATTTGGTTATCCATTGCATTAAGATAGAGTGAAGGACAGTCATGGAAAAATGGTAAGGGATATTAGCCGAACCTCTATTATTCCACTGCGTTGCTCTATATTTCATTTTACCGAAATAAAGATATTTTTTTTGAATTTTATAAATTCTATTTATATTATCCAAAATCATATATTACGAATTTTCTTTTAGAGATATGCATGTTTTAAAATGATTACCTCCTCAATACATCCTGACAAAAAAACCAATTTTATGTGATTTTCTAGAATTCGTACTTAATTTCTTGTGAACTATATCATTTAATTTAATAGACTATTGTTTTTATAAATTCATCCTTTTTATTATTAATATATTCTTGGTTCTGTTTTGGTTTTATATAATATATTTTCCCCCTTTTTATTTTACATTCTCTTTATAATTTTCCATTATACTACAATAAAATGTTATACTACTAAGATATCTTCAATAAACTTCCTACATGTTGTCCATTATCTTTAACCTCGCTTATAATGATACATTCTTTATTAACATATTAATGTCCTGGTATTTTTGTAATTCATTTCTTTCATGGAATCTTGAATGATACACCCATTCATTATGCTTTATAATATGATGGTGATACCCATTTTTTCCAAGGGTACCCTTAAGTTTATTTATGACTGATTATGTATGATTACTAATGCAGAAAACGTATTCATGAACTTGTTAAAATGGGTGTTCCTAGATAAAAATCCAATTTATTGGAAAATGTTGAGTCTCGAGAGAAGATATGTGAAATAGTCTTGGCCTTAGCCCAGACTCTGGCTACCATGTGGATGAGTCTTGGATGTTAACATTGACCTGTTATTATCTATGTGAAATGATTCTTGTCTTTTAGTAAAGTCTTTTTTATGTTGATTTCACATTATTATGACTAAATATTTATATGATTCCATTTTTATATGTTATTATTCTATATTTTACATGCCTCTTTATATCATTATTTTGTTCCTTACAACCCATGTGACAATGATTTATTATTATGATTATTACCTTATCAAGATTTTATATCATCCCATTGTTGACATTATCCCAATTCTATCCTATGAGGATGTATGAGAATTATGGATGATAGGATATCCATATGATTATTAAATAAATGAGTGTCTTATTTAGTCATATGTTTTCATTTTTAAGTACATATTCGTACAAGACACTTGACTTTACGATCCATGACTTGTAATATAATGTTTTATTATACTTAAAATCTAGTAAAATGTTGGTAAAAGGATAGGGTTTCATTAGTTGGTTTCATAATAAGGTGATGTTTTTTTATAGATTATGAATAGAGAACGTTATTAAGAAATTTCGGGATAATATTATGTATTTGAAAATATACATAAATTTTTTATAGTATAATGTAAGTGGTATATCAAGAAAATACATCTCTTTCTAGATACGAACATGTTGGTGTGGCTCTAGAGCATATTTATCTAGTGGTAAAAACATGAAAACTCCACTTCCACCTAGACCCAAACAGGAACTAGGTCATTCCAATGGGACTTTTGGTAGTCATAGATTGATTTTCCTGGGGGATATTCTATTGAAAATTCATAATTTTAGTACAAACCATTTTTTTGGGACCAATAAAAAGGAATCAAAAAACAATTAATTTGGGGAAATAAATCATGGATAACATAGATTAAAACTTAGGGAATCTCATTTTAGGATTTAATTTTATATTAATATATTATCCTTTTATGTTTAATGATTACGTTTTAATGATTTTTAGATGTTTATTTAATCCCCAAAATCATATGTTCTTTTCCTTAGTTAATAGAGGAAAATAGAAGAAAATGTGGAAACATTCTATGTGATAGGCGATGTGATAATTTTACTAATAATATGCCTGATATGATGGGAAAGGTTAAATAATACTTTATGAAAGTACTTTCCTAGATGGGTAATTTAAATAATAGTAACTTCAATCATTTGGAACGCCCTCCTCCTCTAAGGAAATAAAATGTTTCAATTGAATCATTCATGTAGTAAAGGCCTCCCATGTTTAGTGGAACAGCTGATCCCCTCCTCATGGAACTATGGATTAACTCCAACAAAATGATATTCTTTATCCTCTAGTGATTTGAAGAAGACAAATTTGTACTGGAAGACTATAGTTTTGAAGGAGAATGTGATTAGTGGTAGACACTGATCAATAACATGAAGTATAAAGAGGAAATTGAAACCATGGATTGAGAGTAATTCATGATTTTTCATCTGAATAAATATTTCCCTAGAACCCTCCAACTCAAGATTGATATAGTGTTCTTCAAGCATAAGATGAAGGAAGATGAGGCCATCGGGGCGTATGAAGAAAACATCAAAAGGTTGACAAGATACGCATCCGACCATTTCATGAACACTGAAATCAATTTGGATTGCTTCTTTAGTAGACTAAAGCCGAGTCTAAAAAATGTTTTAGTGATTCATAAATTTGAAAATTATGAGGATATTGTCAGAATTTCCCTCAAGGTTGAAATGGTCTTCAGATACTGTTAACAGTGTCATAGGACCATTTATAAAAAGTGGGAAATCAAGTCTAATATGGGGTGTTCAGTAATGAAATCCCATGATGGAAAGAAGATCAAAAATCCTACATGACAAAATTATGAGAGGATGAATGAAATGAAATGTTTAAAAGGAACCTTTAATTACTTCAAATGTGGATTATTGATACATCTGGATAAGAACTATCGAAGGGATATGAAGAGTCCCACTAATGTAGAAGAGTAAGGGAATGTATATTTCATTGCTCAGCCAGAAGTGTAGTGTTCCAACTTCAAGGAACATGTACTTTATGAGAACAATATCCATATGTTAAGGGTTGTTAGATGTGATCAACAATAACTGCCATTTAAATAAGGAAGATCTTATGTCGTCACTACAACTAAGGTGAACCCAAACAATGATGTGCTGACATATACACTGGTAAACCATTCATGAATAGAAAAGGCACTATTTGAATAAGGTTATACACATTCATTCATATAATGCAAGTATATTAGAACTATTCAAACACCACCTCAATAATTGGAGGTTGATTTATCTGTGAAAACAAAGAAGGGGGAATTATTATGTCCAATGTTTATAACTCCCCCCCAGTAATTTTTTGTGGACTGAACCTTCAATAAAATTTCTTCATACATTATTTAGGGGAGTTCGATGTTATCATGGTCATGGATTCTCTATCTTCATTCAAATCCATCATTAATTTTCAGGAAAAGGGTATAAATTTTCAAAACCACCAGTATCCTCCAATCCTATATAACTGTAGGGAGGAAGATGAATCTGTTTTAGTATAATAATCTCATGTGCGGAAACTATTTCCTTTTGATAAATCATTTCTTTATAAAATTATTAAGAAAGAGGAGATGATGCTTCTTGAATATATTCCCATCAGGATGGATTTCACTGATGTATTACCTATATAATTTTTAGGTTCTCCCACAGATCGAGAGGTTGAGTTCTCAATTAAACTTATTCTGGGATCCATAATTATAAAGAAGCCTACTTATAGAATGGATACTGTATATATTGAATATAAGAAGATGAATTTTTAAGAGAATCGATAGATGGGTTTTATACTTTTGAGTGTTTCACCATGGGTCGAACAAGTCCTGTTTGTTATGAAGAAGGATGTATTAATGCTCTTATAGATTAATTATCGTGATCCCAATAAAAAAATTATAAATATAAAGTATCCCATATACCATATAGATGATTATTTAGATCAGTTGTATGGGGATAGTTATTCCTATATGTTGTACATTCATTAAGGTTATCACCAATTATAGGCTAAGAAGGATGATAGTCCCAAAACTACCTTTCAAACAAGTTGAAAACACAATGAGTTCATCGTGATGCCCTTTGGGATTAATAATACTCTGGAAATATTCATGGATTTAATGATTAGAGACTTTAGAGATAAACCCAATAAATTTATGGCAGTCTTATCAATGATATTATGATGTACTCATTGTGAAAGGGGGAACATGTGGAAAATTTGAGTATTATGCCAATGACTTTGAGAAGGGATAAAGTTTATGAAAAGTTGAGTAAATTTGATTTCTAGATGATGAAGTATCATTTTGGGGTCATGTTATCATAAGGATAGCAATATCTATGGACTCTTGTAAGACAATGGCAATTGAAGAGTGGCAGAGGACAACCTCGGTAATGGATATACGCAGCTTTCAGGTTCAATATGGGTATTATCAATGATTTTTTAGAAAAATATCACGACTATAAAACCCAATAAACAATATTAGTTAGAGTAGAGTTATGTTATTTTTGACAAAAAAATATGAGGAAAGCATTAAGGAGATCAAAAAAGGATTATCACTACACCAGTAGTGACACTACTGATATGTAAAGAACTATTTGTGGTGTAATGTAATGCATCAAAAATGTATTAGGTTCTGTGATGATGAAAAATGATAAATTGATAGCCTAGGACTCTAGTTAGTTTAATATTTTTATGAAAAAACTATCCCACACATGATATGAAGTTGACAGCTGTGATCTTTAGATTGAGAATCTAGTGGCATTATATTTATGGAGATATTTGTGACATATATATAGACATAAGAGTATAAAATATATATTCATATAGTAATATCTTAATACGAACCCATGAAGATTGTTAGATCTTATAAAGTATTATAAATGCTCAATCCACATCTATCTTGGTAAGGAAAATAAGGTGGAAGATTCTCTAATTATAATGAATCCTACATCATTATCAATTGAAATAATTTTAAAATATTTAATATTCTATGATTTTTAGTGGATAGAAGTTGTAATCAATAATAGAGGAACATAAAAAATCCTTTCTCAAATTATTGATCAACCATACCTCATGTATTAATTAAGGTATTCTCAAAGAAATGATGTGAAAATTCTACGAATGGTGGAAACTATTCAAAATGGTAAATCCTCTTAGATCCTGACAGATGAAAAGGGGGTTGTAAGATTTGGTTCATGATTATCTTTACCATCTGATCAGGAGATAAAGAATGAGTTTCTAAAGGTTGAATTTATCTAAACCATCTCTATTCAACAATTTATAAGAAAGATGTATCGAGATATCTAAGATAACATTTGGTGGGGAAATATGTAGAAGGAGATTGCTGAGTATACATAAAAGTGCCTGCTATGTTAAGAACTGAAGGATAAAAGGAAAAAGTCTACGTGGATGATGAAACCACTACCCATACTAACATGTAACTGGGAGAACTTTACCATGGAATTTTTAACTAGACATCCAAGGATATCTAGAGGAAATAATTATATATGGTTTATAGTGGATCATCTTACAAATAAATCTCATGTTATCACAATTCAATAGGAATTATAATTCTATAAATTTTCATAGATATTTTCCTAAAGGTTGTATGTCTACATGGTGTACCACTACTTATTTTATCCATTTGAAATCCCAGATTCACCTTGATGTTCTGGAAAAGTCTCCAACATGCTCTAGGAAATATGTTGAACATTAGGACTGCCTATCATTTACAAACGGATGTCCAATCAGAGATAACTATTCATACATTAGAATATATGTTGAGACCATGCTCTATGGACTTCAATGGAGGGTGGGAACAACATCTTACCTTGGTGGAATACTCTTACAATAATAGTTCCACTCCAGTATCCAAATGGAACCATATGAAACCCTTTATGATAAAATTTGAAGAACAACACCTTGCTATGTTGAATTTAGTGAGCATAAGTTGTTAGGACCTAAAATGGTAGAAGGAATGGTGGAGAAGATGAAAACTATTTATCACAACATCAAGGCATCCCAAAATACACAAAAAATATATGGAAACAATCATCTAAGAGGCCTTCTGTTTAATGATTGAAATATGGTATTCCTCCTTATATATCCATAGAATAATGAAATGAGGATTAGTAATAAAGGAAACCTATGTCACACGAATATAGTCCCCTTCAATATCCTTGATCGTGTATGAGCTATGACCTATCGACCAACACATCTTCCATTCATGTCTAATGTACACGATTTCTTCCATGTATCCCTCTTAAGAAAGTACATACTAGATCCTCTATATGTACTGTCTTAAGAGGTGGAATAGTTGGTGATTATATTTCTTATGGGGAGTAGCTAGTGGATATCTTGAATTGTAGAGATAAATTTATACAAAACATGACTACTCACATGGTCATTGTACTATTGTAAAACCATATGTATGTAGAGGAAACATGGGAACTGGAGGAGGAAATAAAGTGACAGTACCCACACCTATGTAAGGTTTTGAATGTAAAACCTGATTTTGAGGAAAAAATTTCATAATTTGAAAGAATATAATGACCAAAGGTTTTTTCATTAGAATTACCTTATTATACTGATGTATAATTGTATAATCACAAAATATTACCTATAGAACACAATTGAAACCATATAAATTAATAATGAGTGAAATAAATGGTATCTCTAGAAGTTATGGAACTTATAGCAATGAAATAATAACATTACCATTGGAATAGAAATGTGAACAACATGAATAGTAAATGATCCAATTTAATAGTATCCTCAATAATGAAATTATAAATAAAATTTATTCATATAATAAGTGTCTATATGATATAAATGTATTATAGTAGATGTATGTATATTTTAAAAAAATATATTAATTATGTGTTGGTATTTTTGTAATCTTGAAAATTCTATTACAATTTTATGAATAATTTAATAATTTAAGAAAAATTTATTGTTATAAAATGTACTCATAAATTAGTATGTTGATGAAATATGATTATAATATAATTTTAAGAGACTTATTTAAGTTTTTCAAAGTGTTAGAAAAGTAGTTTTAATTTTATAAGAATTGTTTTTTATGTATATTAAGATTTCCATTAAAAATTAATTTTTGATATTTTTGAGATTTTTTTTTGAAAAATGTAGTTATTTTTTTAACTCTACACGTCGAGAAATGAAAGGGTGATTTTTTGGTTTTTTCTGAAATACATTAATTTTTTATTCTAAGTGAAATACGATAATTTACGATAAATGAAAGATACATGAATTATGTTGTCATCAACTGATGTATGGCTGATGTAAGGAAATTTTCTCGAACAAACATTCCCACATTTATTTTTGGTAAAATGAATAATGAACATTCATAGTCTATAGAAAAAATATTAAATTAATGATTAAAATAAAGGTAAAAACCACCTCACATCCACTACAAATATCACCGCCCTTTACCTTTTCGTTTTACTCCTATCATGCCTTGATCCTTGTCACAATTCTGCACAAATATCTCCCAAATCACTCTCCCTTGACCGTTGGCCCATGGTATCTTCAAAATACCTAATAAATTATACTAAATACATTCTCAAAGAATATATATCCAATAGGTAAATTCTGCGTTTTATTTATTTTATTTTCATTCATGTTCCTTTCAAAAATTTTCTCACCTCCTTTCATCCAAATGATATGATAACTGAAGTACTATTAATGTAATATAATGCTGTTATGATAATTTAATCATTCATCATCATCTCTGATTTCACCTAGTTTTATACTAGAAGTGAAAACATCATCTGAGATGTGTTAAATTATAACATTCAATGATGATGAGTTTTCAATTTCAATTACAATTTTCAGTTATGGTCATGAAACAATTTTATTTTTTGAACTAGATTGTTATTATGTATTATGTATAAATTTATGTTTTGGAATATTTTATACACATGATATTAATTTATAATGAAAAATGTGTTTGATGTGATAACAATCATCCAATTATCCAAAATAAATATCATTAATGTTTTATATAAAGATTCTTCTTAAATCCAAATTACTAAATAAAATTTTATATCAATGTAATATTCCTTATTTTCACTAATAACAGAAAACATAAATTCTAGAAAACTATTATCATCTAACATATTTATCTTCATATGTATATAATTAAACCAATCATGAAAACAAAATGAAAATACACTCCCAAACAATGAAATTGAACATCTTAACACATCAAAAAGGTCATGAAAGAAATTAATTAGGTTACACTAATTAAATTACATGAAAAAGTTGTTAGGTTAATATTAATTAATTAATGTAATATCGTTATCTATGACATTATGATCAAGTGGAGGATACTATCAGACTTAAGGTAATAGATTCCACCTGAACCTCCATTATTGCTTCTGGTTGCTCTATATTTCTTTCTACCAAAATGATGTTATTTATTTATATTATGTGAATATTATATATGATGTGCATATTCTCCAAAATCATCCATTTATCATTATATTTTTGTTATATACAGGATTTCAATGGATTCCCTCCTCAATACTTACCGATAAGTAAACCCATTTGATGGGAACTTCCTTATTTCTTACACAATTTTATGTTCACTATAGAATATTTTTTATGCCATAATTTTTTTTATAAAATTATATTTTATATTTTTAAAACTATTTTGTTTCACTTTTGGTTTTATATAAAATGTTATTTCACTTTTTATTTTAAATTCTCAATAGTATTTTCCATTAAACCTAACTAAAATGTTTTAATTAAAAAATTTCATAAATACTCATCTTATATGTTTTCAATTCTGTTTGACATCACATACCATGATATATAATTATTTTCCCAATTGAATGTCCTTTTATGTTCTATTTCCATTAATTAATGGACACTTTTATGATAGGACCATTCATTATGCATTATGACATGATCATTATACCCATTTCATTCCATGGGTACCCTTATGTTTATATATTATTGATTATGTATGATCCTTAATGTTGAACATTTTAAAATTGGTGTGAATAGATATATCCCTAATTAATTGGTTTATATTGAGTCTCATGAGAGGATATTTTCAACGGTCTTGTCGGTTTTCCTGGAATTGTGCTACCATGTGCCATGGTTTTTGAGGTTTACCTTGACTTGTGTAGCACTTAGTGCAATGAGCCCTGAATCATTTTAATTTCTTTTTTTATGTTTCTAACATATTATGACAGCTCCATGATTATATGATCCCATTTTTATATATTATGATTCCATATTTTTTATTCATTTTCATATCATTATGAAATTCTTTCTAACCCATGTGATAAAGCATTATTATTATGATTGTTTTCCTTTCTGGGATTTCATCTCATTACATTGTTCATGTTATCCCTAGTGTTTCTCATTAGGATGTATGATCAAAATATATGTTAGTAGATCATTATGAATATTAAATTAATAAATGTTTTATTTTGTCCCTTGTTTTCTGTTTTATTTACCTTGCCATCCAATACACTATAATTTACGATCAATGCATTGTAATGTGATGTTTCATTATGATTAAAATCATGTAATGATATGTGAAAAATAATATGGTCACATTATTATGAATATAAATATGAATTTGGAGGAACAACCAAACCCAACAATATTGAACAATCCATAATAATCAATACATTTCAGTGAAAAAGGTCTCTGACATTCAATGGATCTTGTGATCCCTTTATCAAGGAAAAATAGACTAACTACATTGAGAATATATTCTCCATAATTCAATGTTTTATGAATGGGAATGTTATACTGGTTGTTTATCATGTGTAATTATAGTATGATTAGTTGTGGGGCAAGATCAATAAAAGAATGTGTGAGCTGGAAATCGAAGAGATTATGATGATTAAAATCTAGAAAATTTTATTCGATAAATATTTTCATTTCACTCATGAAAATAGATCGGTCCTTAACATGAAAAAAATAAAAATTAATCTATTATATAATATGGGAAAGACATGTTAGGATGTTTACAATATACCTTTGGAATTTCCAATACCCATAAATAAAACAGTTACCTCTTTTTTGTGGGATAAAACCTAGACGATGAATATCCCAAGTGATAAGATTCATTAATAGATATGATGAAATTGTGTGGTGTACCCTAAAATTAAAATTTTTTAATATATGATCGCATTGGTATCATTAGGATAAGAAGGGGAAATTAGTGTATAATTCTGGTGGTGCAATGAAGAAATATAATGGTGGTAAGAAATTTCACAAACTATCTTCTCCTGAATGTGGAATGAATATTCAAGGAAATTTCCATATGGGGGAAGAGAAAATTCATTAGGTGTTGAATGTAAGGGGAACTCACTAGTTACTGACCACAGGATAAAGCCACCATTGTAATAATACTATAGAATGCTCCAAAATTAAATCAGCGTGTTTTCCAATTTTTCATCATCATGGAATGTGGACACTATATAGACCACTACCGTAACGATTTTTTTTGAGGAAATCAATACCAAAAACAACAATGTAAGAAAGGAAAAGATTATTTAATCACAAAAAATAATGTGGATCCTAGAAATATTGTGGTGATATGTAATAATTTTCCTTATTCAAGAATATGGAATTCATATTTTTATTCTAGTTATAAACATTCCATTATAAGAAAAAAATTACTACAACTATTCAAACAACACAAATAAATAGGAAATCAGATCTATCTGTGATAATGGGAAATAGTGAAATTACTAGATCCCAATTATATAAATCATACCTTGTCAAAATTTATGGGTGGAACATCTGAGTGAACCACGTGATACTCCCTTTAGTAATATATAATTTAATTCATGGTATGGATTGGATTTTCCTATAAAAATAAAATATTATTTTTTAGGAGATGTAAATAAATATCGTTTTCATTAGTCTTCCACAAATTCAAAAAAATTTAATGGAGGAGAAGGAATCTTCATTGGAATTAATTATGATTTATCATACATGCTTTCAAAAATAATTATAACTGAGTGTTGCACAGGGGATGGCCATGGTCGATCTCTTTAGGCGATGTTACAGACAATCATTCATTACTTCTAATTCAATTTTCTTATTTTGATATTATTGAAAAGATATAAAAACATTTAGTTTTGATAAATGACATTGTAAGATAAATAAATGTAAACATTCAATGAATAATGAAACAAAATGAATGTAGATTGATTGATTTTTGTATGAAATGTGACATTCTTGAGAGAATCACCACAAGTGAACCTTTATCATCTATTAATTAATTATATATTTAAATTATGAATTTTCTCTATAGTAAGTGTGATCATCCTCCTGTACTTATGTTTTTTATCATATCATTCTCCCAACGATCTCCAATAGGGTGCACATCTACCTCTTCGATTGAAGGTAAATATTACAGAAGTGAAAGTTAAACCATATGTGGCTTGTGGAGACATAATGATGAGTTTCCCACCATGATACACCATGGACTCACTCTGTTTAAATTTCAAAACATTAAAATGATTGCTTAAATACCTGGTTTAATCACTGGATTACTCCTTTTAGATCTTCATTAGGTTAGCTACTCTTGATCATGAGCATAAGACTTCACAGTGGCGAAGATTGGAGTGAAATCATACTAGAACCAAATATGCGGTAATGAGAAGAAACATAATCATGTAATATAGTAAAATATAATAGTACAATTAAACCCAGATTGAAATAATAAAACTAAAGAATATGGCCCGTCAATGTGCTGTTATTTTGAGAAATATAGGGTGTTCATTTTTAGAGGCAAACCAAATGTCAAATCCTGGCTCCAGAATCTCATCTCCATGTATTTCTATATCTTTGACACCTTAAATTTTTGAATGTTACATTATGGTATTATAAAAAGTTGTTCTAAATTATATATTTTCTTTTCCTGTCAAATCATCCTTATTTTTCGAATGTAGAAAATGAAATGGTGGATTTAATCAGGGGCATTAATTCTTAATGAATGATTCCAAATTTTGTCACCAATTTCGAGAATTGAATGTCTTCATGAATGGTCAAATATCACCATGATATTTATTGTAATAACTTAACATTGACATATATTTCAAATAAATTTATAATATCTTTTATTACACATGTGGATCCTGATTTATCATCCAATGAATTTGGTGGGGTCCACAATTTCATCCTAAATATTTCTCCAACTTGATTAATTTTTTAAATAAAGTTGACAGATAATTTAGATCATGGCCTAGAAGAAAAATATTTATCCCATAAATAATGAAATATCAAATTAAATGAAAAATTAAATTTCTAGAAATATTAAATAAAATATATGATCTAAATACAGATGTTAGTTAAAACTAATAAAATTCAAGAATTGAATTGTTTGGAGATATAATTTGAAAATTCCACTAAAACCAAAAAATATGATAGTTACACATAAAATAACACAACAATGAGATTATAAACATTTAATTATAGAATAAATCTTATGAAAATGTTATCTTTATAAATCCCCCACACATGAAAATTTCACTCATGTTCCATCATCTTATACTTAGGTCAAAAAATAACTTTCCGAATAATAAAAAACAACACAACTCAATTTTTATATGAATGATAATATCATATCACCTACAAACAATTTTTTTCATAAAACCATAAAAATAAAAATATTCCAATAAATTTCATGTTAATCATGAAATGAATGTTTTACCTTCTTCCATGATTTTTTCCATTTTCCATGAAGAATATTTAATATGGAGATTTTATCATTCTCAAAAAAATTGTGACATCTATAATATTGATATCCTCTTAGTATCTCCACTTCATTGAGTAAGGAAAGTGTCAATCATTTGGTATTTCTCATTAGTGGTTATTATGATGAGGGTTGGTAGTTTTTAAATATAAAAACATCTATGGTAGAATGATGATGGTTAAGCTCTAAAGTAAAGTTAAAGCATGAAAAGATTTTTTTCTCAGTAATTAAATCCTCTTCAATCTCTTTATTAGAAAATAAGACACATCATTATCCAATATTAGGGAAAGTTCACTCCCAACCAAATTTCACAAAAAAAAATTCGGTCTTCCCATATTTTTTAATGAATGCTCAATATAAGAAAATATTTCATTATTTATTGGAAGTTTTAGAAAGGCTTAACATATTTTATCATTAATTCTCTAGATAGGCATATATTTTAACAGAATTAAGCCTTCAAGAAGTAAAATAAATTCTTCAACAATTCAATTTTCATCCAATGTATTCCCAATTGAGGATGCACAACAAATGAGAAATTCACCACACACATGAGTTTAAAAATAAAAGGCTTTTATCTTCTAGAGTGTGATGGAAAAAGATAAATGGATTATAATGTGGCTACTTAACAGGGTATTTCCTAGGTACTATGGGTTTAATAAATGTCAGATGAAAAGGTAGGCCAAAATTAGAGTTCAATATCACTAGGTGATCTCAAAGTTATGAATCAATCATTAGTAAGACTTTCCATGATATCTATCATCATTGAATTAGAGAAAAATAGAACAATCTTGATAACACAACATGTATCAATACGAAAATGAAAAATAAAAATGTAATGAATGTGTCAAAAACATTTAGTAATATCTCAGGTTGGGCATGGTCTTCAATTTGGATAGTACACATACACATGAGTTTCACAGTCAACCAAACATTATTAAATGAAAATATAAGATAACAAGAAAAAAATTCATTCATTAATCATTTAAATCCAAAAAAATTAAAATCAAAGAATCTGAAAAAACACCAATATGGTTTTCATTTTTTAAAAGTATTAAATTCTGTGCAAGATTCCTAAAAGCACACCCGAATAAAAAGAAATCAAGAAAAATTACAAGAAAGACATGAAAAGGTAAATGATATAACCTCAAAATTAGTATGAATATATTAAAATTCCTCCCCCAATTTTATTTAATTTACTAACATTTTTTCCTCTAAAATTAGTACAAAAAAATCACATAGACTTTAAATTTGGTAGTGAACAAAATAAGTAAAAGGTAAGATACATCATGATTTATTTTTCAGTGGAATCCTTTAGTTAAGATTATATCTTCTACTACATTAAAACTAGATGGGTGAAACTGGAATACAAAATTTAATAAGAAAAAATAAATAAAAGGGAACTTTAAAGGGACAATTATTGTTCTATACCCTAAGAGGGTGAATGTTTTTTACTGGCCCTAGTAATGTAGTTGAAATTTATTATCCCCAATCAGTAGGAGGGTGTGTTTTATTTTAGATGAATAACCACATCTATCTATTCCCAATGTATCTGAGTAAACATTGAATACAAAGAACCCCAAAAATATAACAATGTTCCCAACCACCACGAAATATGAAAGAGAGAATTTGAGTTTAGGAGTTGGAGGGAAATTATGATATGGGTTCTCCCTACTGACTTCCATGGTGTCCTCCACCATTTTATATGAATGTTGTTATAGATGAGGTCATCGCACCACCAAATTCTTAACCAACTCTTCTTCATCAATATCTACTACTTGGGTTGTATCATATATAACATCCATGGTATGATTCAATTGTGTCGTGTCATAAATTTAAGAAAAATGGATGTCCGAAGAAACATTCAACTTGAATAAGATTAAAACATGAATAATTAATAAATAATTATTCTCTTTCATGTAGTTAAGCTTGTTAATTGATCTCTTTAATAATTTATATTAAAAACTCAATTTCAGCAAGTGAATATTTATAATATTCTTGCAACGTGAGAGATAGGTATAAAAGAGTTGATGTTTCATTATCAGGAAATGGAATATAATGTTAAAGGCTATCTTCATCAAATCTATTACCAAATATTGTTAGAAACTGCTGATCTCCCATAAGTGCTTCTGCATGAACGTGTACTTCTAGGACCTCCCCGAGTAATGGTTGTGTGTGGTATGATGGGATTAGTTATTTTCGAACATCCATATCAACCAAATCAGTTTCATTATTATAAATATTGATTTGCGTATATATTTCACCACTCATTGTGGTTCATGTTCCAACTCATTTTCTGGTTTAACTTAACATGAATGTACATATTCAATTAACCATTCCATTTTTCTCTCCAACCCTTTTATATTTTCTCAAGGTTTATTGATATGATATTTTCTAATTTGTTATTTTTTTCACCTGAGATTAGTTAGTTTATTCTTAATAATCCCAATTTGAATACATTTTGGAAAAAATATATTATTTTTCAGGTTACTATGAAATTATTGTGTGATTTATTTAAAATGAAAGGAAAATTATTTTAAAAAAATGTGACTAAAATGGTGAATAAAGACCACATAGCACCTCAGTAACAACCCTGATTTTAGAAAGAATTGTTGTAAGAACACTCATAAATATTTATAACTTTATTTTTCATGGGGATGACCTTGGTTGATCTATTGAATAGTTGTTTTAGTCCATCACTCACTGAAACAAATTCAATTTTATAATATATTATATATTTTGACGATTGAACTGAAATAAATTAAGGTTTGATAAATGATAATTCATGATAAATAAAAGAAAACATGTTGTTAAAAGTGAATATAGAATGAATGGAGATGGAATGATTTTAGAACTAAAGGATACACTCCTGAAAGAATCTCCTAGTGTGAACATTTTTTGTCTATGAATGTGTTTCAAATTTACTTAAATAACATAGTCCATCATATTTTTGAGAATCTTTCTGTGAATATGGTTTTTAATATATGGTGATCACAACGATCCCTGATATGTATTACATCCACCTGCTCAATCGAGGGAATGTACTAAAGATGTGAAAGTTAAAACTCAAGTTGAGAGTGGACACATAATGACACATTCCACACTAAGATCACCCACATCCTAACTCTATGAAAACATGAATCACTGCAAATGATATATTGAAGACTTGGGTTCATCACTACATTACTCCCCTGTGAACTTACATGGGTTTTTTACTCATGATCATGATCATAAGTGTACATAGTATAGAATATTAGAGTGAAAAGAAGAAGAAAATATGAAAGCATGAGATTAAAAAGTAGATTATAATATAATAATATTGAATAATACAATAAAATCCTGATTGAAACTGTAAAATGAAAAAAATTGGACACCTAATGTACCAAAATTTTGAGAAGGGGAGGGGATAAATTTTTTTAGGAAAATTGAAATCATGGATTTTGAATATATTTTCCAAATATTATAGCACCTTTGGAAACATTAATTGTAAAATATTCCAGATTGGTATTCTATGAAGTTGTCAAAAATTATATTTTTCTTTTTCCACCCAAAATTTCATCTCGATTAGACTTGTGTATGGTATGATATGGTGGGTTTAATCTACAAAAAATAACTCTGGATGAATGTTTCCTTGTTTTTCCCCCAATTTCAAGCATCTAATTGCTACATTAATAATTGAATATCTCTACAATATTTATTGGAATTATTTAAACTTGAAATATCATCTAAAACCATTTAGTATCTTCTTAATATAACATTTGATCCTATGTTATTCTCCAATGAATGATGTATGGTACACTATATCATCAAAAATATCTCTCTAACATGATTGAATTTTTAGGTCTAGAAGATGGTTGATTTAGATCCTGGCACGCACGAAAAATATTTATCCCGAAAATTAGGGATTATTTGAAAACTGAATCATTTGGTTTGGATAATTATTAAAATGATATTTTCAAAATACAGAAGTTAATTAAAAGAGTAAAAAATTTAGAATTGAATTTTTTTTCATTTAATGTAAATATAAAACTAAATCCCAAACAAATTACAATTACCAATAAAATAATACTGTGGTGGGATTATAATCATTTAATTATAGATTAGAATTTATAAAAATCTTAATTTCATCAGGAACCAAAATCTAATGAATTTATTTTGTTTCCTTATGATCAAGTATACATAACTCAAATGATCAAGACCATATAAAAGATCATCCTTGATGACATGGGAAATGAGATGGAATAATCCAATTTGTTTCTTAATGAATATACTAGTATTGATCCTACAAGTGATTTTTATTTTTCAATTAATCTCTAACACGGGGCATTGAGAATATCTAATAATCCATTTATAATGGTCGTTGTGGAACTTGGAGACATGGAGATATATCTTTAAGATAATCTGTATAACATATTCATATATCAAAGTGCTTCAAATGTTGTTGCACGAGTCCTATTATTCAAGTTGAATAATGGGTAATTTACCTTTGAATTTATTATCATTAGCTACACAAGATCATGATAAATAAATGGAATAAATCCCATATATTGATTAATTGTAAGATATTCTATTAGGATCTCAATACATAATCAAGGTACATTATGGAAAAGTGTATTGTAATGTATGTATGAAAAAGGATATATGTAATACTACTTTCTGTACAAGGTATGTGGTCTTTGAGTTCATTGTAATTCCACTATGACTAACTAATTCTATATAAATATTCATAGACTTGTTGAATATTTTCTATGGAGATAACCTTGATAAATTAGTAGAAGTCATTATAGATGATATTCAAATATACCCAAAATGAAAGGAGGAGCATGAAGTGCATTTAAAACTATACTAAATACCATATGAAAAATGATGTGTTATACAACAATATATTTGTGTGATATTTTATAAGGATGTCCTATTATTGGGGGTTATTATCATAATAAGGGGATATTTTTTATCATTCAAGGGAAGAGGAAATGGATATGTTTTGGATGCTAACATTAGTAAAATAAATCCAATGTATAATTTTATTAGATGGGTACTATATTCAATTTTAGATAAATTTCACAAAATTTTCAAACTCTCAAACAATGTCACTTGAAAGGGTTTCATGTAAGATTCAAATAATGAACTGGAATAGGAATTCAAGGTGTTAAAAAGTAGTTATATTAATGCACTAGAACTTATAGGAACCACAAGGGGTGGAATTTTTTGTGTATACACTGATAAATTGAATACGGTACTGGGTTGTGTACTTATAATAATAAATAATTGATAGTATATGACCCAATAAATTTGATTTTTTTTTGAAAAAAACAACCCAATGACTATTCTAGAGTTGGCCGTAATAAATAGTGCATTAGAAAACTAGATATATTCTCTATTTTGGTGAGATGTGTGAAACATATACGGATTGTAAGAGCCTAAAGTTTATATTCTCATAAAATGTGATGAATAAAATATAAGGAATATTATAATAGATTATTATGTACTATAAATACTAAATACACTACCATCATGGGAAGAAAAATAATGTGGAAAATTATATAACTAGAAATTTTGTGAGAGTATAATCATTGAAGATAATAGGGAAGAATATGATCATCATGGAATGGAAATGGATATACATGGGAATCCAAAAGTATAGAACATCATTAAAAAGTTTACAAATTATTTCCCCACCATATATTATATGGATCATAAATAATTCTCCTGGTTACATTGTGGAAATTCAGAAGAATGGTAAAGCAATATGAAAAAGGGAAGTTCTCATAATTTAAAATTTTTGAAGACCATGATGTATGATTTTTGTCAAGACTTTGTTTAACCTCATATCTTTAGTTTGTTTAGTTTTTTTCTATGATGTGCATAGCTCGATCTTATCCATATATCTAGAGGGCATAATTATGTATCTATATCTCTAATAGCATTATGGGGGGTAAAATATAAGGAATGATACCATATAATAAATATTTAGGTTTCTTGTTTGTAAATTTCAATGGACATTAATAGACATGAAATTGAAATAATCATCATTGTGTTTTTTTAGATCATTATTAATAGGATTATAACATAAAATTAATATTATATGACATCTCACTTGATCAACATGGAATGATATATATTAGAGAAATGGTGAAGGTGTATGAAAAACCCTATTGATTATATCTGATTAAGATCCATTATTTACATCCATGTTATAGAATATTATTCACCATGCGGTATGTACTGAGTAGATCTTCATCATGTCTTATCAACTAAAAACTAATGGAAAATCTAAGAAGACTATGTAAACACTTTAGTATATGTTGATGGATAATGAAGAGAAAATTAAAAAATATAGGGTCAACTGATTAATCTTATTGTGTTATCGTAAAATAATACATTCCACTCAATAATTGAAGTGCCTCTCAATGGAGACTTTTTTGGGAAGAGGTGGAAATAAAAAAATACTATATGATTTTTTGGAACAAAAACTTCTCTATCCAAAAATGGTGTTGGAAATGGTGGAAATGGTCAATAATACTAATCAATAAATCTATGTTTATCAAAATCATAATAAAATATAAGGAAACATCCATTGGCGAGCATTAGATTTTAATGATAGATATAAGGAGTTCCTCAATATATTTCAATTGAAGAATGTCATGATATTTGAGATAAGGGGAATGATTAGTCCATGATACATCAGTTTCTTTGAGATCTACAATCACATCAGAGTAGTGGCACATCAATAAGAAATCCCACTAAACATATATTAATTACATGAGGTGTTTCATGTATCCCTATTGGGTATTATCATTCCGAAAACTCAATTGTTTTGAATCCATATGTGGTTATTTTGTAAAATGATCTCTCATATGAGGAGAAGATGGTGAGGATACTAAACTGTAGACAATGTTTTTTTAATAATACAATGCACATTGTCAAAATGATATAGAGAATTTTTTTTAAAGAAGTTATCTAGGAAGTGGAGTGGGTCGTCAAACAGAATTTCCATCAACTATTGTGTTTTTGTGCTCAATCCTTTGATGGTGAAATTCATAAAGGGGGTGGGGGAGTATTTTAATGACTTGAATTTTTATAAATAAAATTACCATTATGATTTAATAAAATGAATTATTTTCTTTGTGGTAATAAAAAACACATTCAATTATTTTATTTTATTAATTTATATTGTATTTTAAATACCATTAAGATTCATAACCATAGATAATAGAGATTTCATAAGGTTATTATATTATTAGTATAAATACATGGTTTGAACCAATCCATTTGGCATAGAAAAAAATTATAGTCTCAACCAATAGGATCATACTATACGAATCAAATATTATCAGATTATCCAAGGGGATAAAATCAGTCAACATTTCTCTTGAGTAATCTGAATCCATATTCCGACAAAATAAATTATGAGCTAAACTATTTATATCATATTTTCATGTTCATTTAGATCAATTCCAAAAACATGTTCACCGAACCAGCATCTAAAATTCATTCAATCTCACACCATGCCCATATAGAGTAATTTATTGTAATAAATGGATGTATATAATGAAACTAGTAATAGAAATATTTATATATTATATAATAATTAATATTTTCATTTTTCATTTTCATCACTTGAAAAAATATTTTTATTTCTATACACTGACAGAATTTTATTCTAGGGTAATATGATATTTTTGATACATATGTTTTTGATGAAATAATCGATTTTGGAAACAGATAAAATTTTAATAAATCAGTATTATTAATTGATTTTAAATTATTTTCATTATGAGTTTATAAAATAATTATGGGAAAAATGTTGTTTGAAATAAATTTGGGTTTTTTGTGAATAGTGGTGAAGTTAGAATGATTATCAGAAGTCACCAAACATGAAAGGAAGCTTGTTTCAATATGGTGATTTAAAAAAATATTGCTAAATTTGAATGGTGGATAAAAATCATTTTTTTAATTAATTTTTGGGTATCATGGGTCAGATAAACATGAATATGTTATCTTAATGAGATATTTTCCACGTTATTCTAGATATTTCAAAAAGAATATATTGGTGTTGTACTATTTGGTACAATGAATAGATTAAAATATTAGATTATAAGAAAAATAATTTTTTACATAACCCATGGTAATTATTCATATTGATATATGTTTTCCAATGATAAATCAATCAACTCATGGTGGGAAATACCTCATTACATTCATTGATGAGTTTACTCAACTTATTTTTTTTGTAAATGAAAAAGATGTTAGATTATCAAAAAATGATTAAATGATTTAAGAAGAATGTTTACATGTAAAGTGAGTATTCATAAAACAAGTTGAGATAGAAAATTGAGAATAATGGAAGAAAAACGAATTTGAAATTTATCTTAAGAAGTATGGAATTCTGAATGAGTTTATTATAACAAAAAACCCTCAACAAAAGGTTGTTTTTGAAATAAATAATATAAGTTCAGTTGAAATGGGATGAACTATATTACATGAATACGGTCTCTCTCATTAAAATTAGAGTCAATATCTGAGAACATTTTCATATATTCAAAAATTGTTTTTCAATACGAAAATCCAAAATACGAGTCCTTAAGATATATTTTTTGCTAAAACACCAAATTTATGCACATATATGTGTTTTTAAATCCAAGAATCCAAATGAATAAATTTCTAAACCTTATAAAGATTTATATTATTGGTGAAAATGGATTTTTTTTCTTAAATATAATCTTGAAGGAAGATGATATAGATGTTTCAACAAATAATCAAGAATGTTAATTGAAAATGATGGTTTGAATATAATTGAAAAATATTTGGAGGATGCAAAGATAATCAGTGCTGATTGGAATGAATAATAAGAACAAAAAAATTCTCCATCAATTTTTATAAATACAAAAATAAAAATAATAATAACCAACATGATTATCCAAAATCATTTCTTTCTAGTGATCAAGAAGAATATAAATTATATCAACCCATGTTGGGGAATCCAAATAGTGATCAGAACATTATTGGTGATAAAAATATAATCATTCAAACAATAAGAACATAAAAATGAATTATATATAATTCAATGTATTCAAAATTTATTGAAAATAATGTGAATGAATCTATTGATCATTATAAATGGGTTAAAGAAATGAATGAATAGGTGAATCAAATATAAAACAATGATAAATTATAACTCATACCGATCCCAAAGGAAAATAATTTTATTTGTAAAAATAATTTTTTAGAACATGATTAATGATGAAAGTGAAGTGATAAGACATTTTATTTTCAGATAAATTATTCACAAAATAAAGGAATTTATTTTTATTATTCCTTTTCTCCATTGGAAAGTATAGTTTCAATAAAAATATTTATTTCTATTTATTCACAGCAAAGATAAAAAGGAATTAGATGTATGTGAGTCATTTATTTTCGGAATAGTGATCTAGGTGAGGATGTCTATATTAAAAAAATGTGAATTTTATATTGTGATGGATTAAAGTTATGTGTGTAAGATGATGATATAGTTGTATGGGAATAATAAAACATTGAGATATTGGAATTAAAAATTGGATAAATTCTTGAGTGTGATGGTATTTATGAAAGGAAGAGATGATAATAAACTATAAATCAAAGAAAGTGATGAGTTTTCCCTAATCAAAAATTTACTTGTTGATGAAATTATCATTGTGGGGAATTTATAATGAACATGTGAATGATTTATTAACAAAATGAAAATGTTTTTTGAGATATCCATATAGAGAAAAATGAAATAACATTTTGGGATACATATATATAAAAAATGAAACAAATTTTTCTTCTATAATAAATGCATTATATAGACATTGTTAATTAGTTCGTCATGGAAAACTAGAAATGAGTTTCTAAACCAATTTTAGTGGGACCACGTTTTTAAATGATGGATACAAAAATGAAGTAGAATATTTTGTGTTTAGGAATATGATTGGATGTATGTTGTATTTTTCTCCCTCAAGGCCCTACATTGTTTATAATTCTTCATATGTGAGATATTTATGTGTTCATTAAAATAATCAGAACTGCATTATGGAAAAATTATTATTAGATATATCACCATAAAAAACAATTGGCATAAATTATGATAGAACTAAATGGATTTACCTGATTGGGTATTCAATTGAAAATAAGGAATGAAATGTTATGGATAAAAGTTCCATATCTGGTGGATGTTTCAATATGGTGAAGATTTGTTTTTTGGAATAAAATGAAATCAAATTGATTAACTATTAGGATAAATGAAGGTGATTATGTTATTTCCATTGAATTTACTACCCAATATATGTTGATGATGACTTATTTGGAAGATATACAAGTAGACGTAATGATACCCGTGGTCATGGGATGCGATAAGAAAAGTGTGATCAAAATTACACAATATCTGGTTTAACATACTCATTAAAACAATATTGATATCAAATATCATCTCATCAAATAGCTTGTGGAAAAAAATGAAAAAAGAAGGAGTATCATCCTACAAAAGAAAATGTTGGTGATATTTTTGAAAACCTTTTATATAATGAATCATTTTATAAATTGAGGTTGAAAATGGGAGTCTATTCTATTTATTATATTGTAGATGTATGTTTTTTATTTATTACCTTATAGTCATTGGAATGTGTTATTGTGTTGGATAATTGTTTCATAAATCAATAAATTATGTTGTTGTAAACGTTTTAAGGAATCTCATTCGTTGGGTGTAGGGTTTGGTAAGATGTTAATCAAGTATGTTAGTGTGTGTAATATTCAAATTATTTTTGGAGTTGTTTTGTGAATATTTTTTCAAAATTATGCTGAATTGGTAATGATATATGTGAATGAAATATGTTGTGATGGTGGAAATTTGACATGGATTGAGACTCTATTTTTTATATCCCTAATTTCAAAAAAGCTAGTTTTTAATTTTAATTATTATTATTTTAAATGAGTTAGTGCATGTAGGTTTTGAATTGATGAAAATTGATCTAGTATATATGATTAAAAAGTACAAGGATTTATGGACCATTGTTGATAAAAAAAGAAATGGAGAATATTTTTGGGTCCATGGAGATGATAAGGTGATCATATTCACAATCATAATCAAAAACCTGATTGTGTTATATTTTTTTCTAAAGTAAATTTAGAAGAATATGAAATCATTTCACTTTCTTAATGATGGGTGATGGACTCATAATCATAACCATGTCATTGGACGAAATTTTATGACAATGTCAATCATTTTGGGAAGAATTTTATAGTCATAAATGGTTCTTCAGGCTCACAATGGGTCTATATTGTGATATTTTATTACAATGAGAAGTAATTTCAGAGAATTCATGGATCTAATATATATTTAATGATTATTTAATGATCATGGATTTCTTATAAATCAAAATTTCTTTGTAAAACATGTAATGAAATCTATATAAATAAAATTGTAAGAAGAAGTACTACTAATCATATTGAGGTTTTGTTGGTCATTATATTCTTCTTAACGAATGGAATGTTATATTAATTATATATGTTACTATTATGATTCAATGCTATTCATAAATACGTTCAATGTCATCTGGAAATCTTAGTAAAAAGAATATGTTTTTGAAGAAGAAATTTATTGATGTAATTGTTTCCTTGTCTTAGTAAATCTGTGTGAGATCAGTAGATCTGAATTTTTTTATGGTTAATATTTTTTATTAGAATGTATAAAGATAAAGGTGTTAGTTTTGAGTTTGTATTATAATACATATGGGGAAAATAATCTGATTTGTTAGCAAATGTGAATCATAATCAGTCAAAAGGAAGATGATTCTGAAGTGGAAGATGCTGATATAGGTACATTAGTTGTGGTATTCTACAGATGGTCAGAGTGATACTAACTCTGATAATCTTCTGTAGTTATCAAAGGAAGAATTTTTTTATGGGTTTTTTTATGAAAAATAAAAATAAAAAGTTGTAAATATTGTTGTGAAGATGTGTGGAAGGATGTAAGAGACCAATTAACAATGTAGTCAACCATATTCATCAAGAATATTGGTTGGTTTAGTTCAATTAAATCAAGAGAAAAGAAATTAAGTGTTTTTTTTAAATCGAGTGGGTCAAGAGAGATATTAGAACTGTTTTTTAACATTTTTGACAAGAGTCTTTAGACTAAATTTGGTGTTATCAATCAAAGTAGAATTTTCACTATGTAATCAGAAAATGATTGTGGCCAATCAATCTGATGCAGGCCAACACTGATAACATCATCTCACGTAGTATAACAAGTCTGTGGAAATAAAAAAAGGATAACAACATAAAATTGTTAGAAAATTATTCTAAAAATTTTAATGAATTATTAATTAATTAGTGGAATATTTTTCCAAATATGTGTGAAAATAATGCTAATGTGTTTCCGACGAAGTAATAAAGTCATTAAAGTTTTTTTGGTGATTTATAGAAATTGAACGAAAACTAAAGGGAAAAGAGTAGAACATTTTTTATAGAATAATTTTTTAATGAAATATTATATATAAGATCATTTAGTGCATAATATTGAGATGATTTCATTTAAAAATTTATGTTGCACCAGAATGGGATGTTTCTTAAGTTCATCCCGATGATCGTAATGAGAAGTCACTTATTTTCCATTTCATTCAATTTGTATGGGGAAATGCAATTTAGTGTCTTATAAATTCATCATATTGGTGAAATATTTATGGAGTACAGAATTATATATAACATTTTAAGAAATTATAATGTTATTCGATGTTGTGAAAAGAAACAAGAATGTTCATGAAGAGTTAGAAAAGATGTTGAAGCTAGTGATGCATCAAAAATTCAAAGAAAAATTGATAATTTCATGAAATTTTCATTAGGGGGAAAATTTTTCATAATCCCTCCTAATCTATTATCGGTGCAACTATAAAAGTAATATGTACATTATAGTTTCAATACAAAAGTACAATTCTTGCAAATCATTTTTTATATTTTCTCCACAGTCGGATTAAGGAAAACCGGTAAGCAGGCTTACAACCACAAACCACCATCCACAAATTCAAATTTCAAATTCAAATGAGAAAACCATCATGAGTCTCGATTACCGGGTCGTCTCGAACAGGTCTCCACCTCGAGCCACACCCCATCAGCATGATCAGACAGCACCGCTAGCGAACAACCCCGACGCGCCACCGCAGACATTAACACCGGAGGACAAACAACTCCTTGCCGGTGAGCATCACCGGTGATAGACTACCACCACCCATGCCACAGTAATCATCACACCCACCAGAGAACAGAAGGGGAACCGAAATATCCAGAATGAAGGTGAGCTACACCAACGTCCGCAACCTCATCACATGTGGTCAGGAACAGACTACCACGGAAGACGCCGACGCGTACCAGGAAGGGTCCATAACGCTCCATAGAGTATGTCGTAGATGATCGGTCTTGCACCCGTAGATCCAACCAGAAGTGCCGTCAATATCACCGTAGTCATAAGACATCGTCCATCAGGAAGTATAACCATCCCCGACCAGAAAACACCAGGTACAGATACAAAAAACCAAATCACACATATAGCGAAACAAAACACAAACCAAAAAACCCTAATCACAGGGAAACAAGAGACCGTTGCATGCAGCAGAAACCCGCAACCCAGATCCCGTCGTCTCCGCCCTTATCAACCTCGAGAGTCGCCGCAAAACCCCAACCGCCCCCACCAGAGATTTGAGCTTTGAACTCTGACCAGCGTCGCGCCTCCAGTGAAAACCCTATCTCGCGAGCGGACTTGGGAAAGCGAGCTAGTGACGAGAGTGGGATAGTCGGAGAAAACCCCATAGCCATCAGACCTGAGGGGAGGAGACGATGAGAACTGAGGGAAGGAGGCGACGACAAGGAGAGCTTCCGAGAGCCGAAGCGCCCCTTACGGGCCCATCCCTCCACCACTACAAAACTACAATTCATTATTGAAGACGCAATGGTAAATGTTTTTAGAGAGAAAGAGATTACATATAAAGCTTTCTTGAGGTGGGTTTTTGGATAGAAAACAAAACAAGGAGGAAGATAATATAAAAATGATCATCGTATTAGGATAGATCATTAGACTATGAAGCATATTGAGTTTTCCAAAATGATACATAAGTAGTACAGTTTTATTTTAGCAGACTTCTGGTAGAATTATTTTATCAGACTAAGAAACCATTTTAAGTATATTGTATTGGCGATACCATATGAGTCAAATAACTAAATCAATGATGATCTTACATGCTGGTGTGTATTAAAGTGAGTAATTATTTGAATTAATATATTTATTACATTGGAAAATATATCCCAACAACATTTTTTGATGAAACTATCAAACATTTATTAACTTGTAACAAAAATTGTATTAAATCATTTTTGATACATGAATAAGACACATCATTGTATTGAAAATTGAGAGAAAAGAGTGTAATTCAATATCAAACTCACTATATACAGACAAAAATATTTTTTATCTAGAGAACTATTTTGTTTCAGATTATTTTCATATGATACCAATGATGTAGATACTCTTGTTTAATAATGATCATTATTAATACTTATGTTCCTATGGATGTGTGATTGGTATGTTTTTTGAAAGTAAATTGCTCTTTAAAAGTGTGAGAAGTTTTTTTCAAAATATATGAAACATAAAGATGTCACATATTCACCATCCCCCTCAGAGTGATACATAGTTTATTACTAGGGATTTAAAATCACATTAAATAATATCCAAAAGGCTTGCCACTAATGAATTGAGAAAACATGGAGATGAGGTACATGTCTCCCAATTATTTATAATTTCTCAATATAGCTGATACTATACATATGTTGACTCATAAGGTAATCTACCACCAATGAGACATGATTCCACTCACCATAATAACGAAATCAGAACATAAAACGAGTGGAAGTATATGGGAACAACTAAAATGACAATAGGATTGATAACAATGTAAATTTAATCCATTTATCAAATGGAAAACCCCATAATTAAAACTCAATGATATGGAATTCAATGATTCTAGGATCAGTTTAGGAAAATACAAAGAGGTTTAGTCAGGGCTTTGCTCACAAATCACCCACCCATAGTGATCCTTATGTATATGATGACCCATATTCTCTCACAATCTATTAGAGAACCAACAACTTATCCTTGTTACAATATCCCACCCTAAAGGCATACTCATTTAATCCTTCTAAAAAATATCAACCCATGGTCCCTTCCATGTATAACAGATTTCAGTCTTCATGAATAAATGTTGCATGAATAACATCGAAGATATTAAAATCGAGTAAAAATATCTTTTATCAATTATAAAAATAATATAATTGAGTACACAATAGTCAAAGAAAAATTATAATAGAATATCCAAAATTAAAAAGATGTTGTTCTCAGATCAATTATCTACCGCAAACACTCAATCAAGAGAAAATATACAGTATAAATTCCATATTATATCTATTCTTAAGGACTTTTCATATAATGATAGACCATCCCACAAAAGCACTAAATTTTACTAGTCCATCCAAACCGATGACAGTTATTAATATCTAACATTCATGAGAGCATAACATTATCCCACATTGAACACTGAAAAAATAAAAAGTTCAAATTTACAAAAATTGTATCACTATGTTGAGTAAATGGATTATCCTTATAATTAATTTTCATATTCACATTATTATTATCCAAAAAATATATACATAATCCATCAATAGTTAAAATATCTTCCACAACATGAATCACATATGAAATTCCCTCATTGATTATGGACTAATAAAATCAATCCATATAGTTCTTCATTCTGAACTAAAACAAGTAGAAATGAATATTAAAACAATATCATGTTGGATTGTACCATGATTTCTTGAAATCATCGATAGATAACTCTACTGAGAAAATTGATAAGATGACTAAACAATCATTATTGTTTTCCTTGGACTTATCACACGGTGGATACCCAAAACATCACATCCTTATCCAATATCACATTATAATGATAAATTAATAAATGAATATAATAATGATGTATTAAAATTATATAGCCTCAAATTTTAGGAAATGAAAAACTATATTCTACCATACATTACCTAATCCATCAAATAAATAAATGGTTTACAACACGCTATAAGATTGCAGTGTTTTTTTTAGTCTTAAATCTCTACTACTTTTGCTAAAATTTTGATAAACACTTTCGATCCATCACTATTTGAGATGAATGGATGATACCAGTTCATAATATCTCATTCATGGACCATGAGTGAGATAGAACGTGAAATTTCCGCACCATCACATGGTTGAGGAGATTCAGCTACCAAAATGATAACTCATGAATCACTATAAAAATTACCAATGGAATTCCATTCATCACATGATGGATTTATCGCGTAGTCACATTTTAAATAAAAAATAAACTATACCACATTATATTTCAATAAAATATGAGTATATATACTCTAAATTTGTATAAATTTCAAATCCATCTCAAAAGTTATAAAAAGGTAACAAAATAATAAATTAAACATATCTAAGAAAAAAACTTTTTATAATTTTTCCCAAAATAATTAGACACATAATACCACAGACCTAGATAATTTTAGAATGAAGACATATTAAAAATAATATGCTTTACTAAGATAAATTTTATGAATGATAAAAAAACATTCATGATACGTGGCATCCCTACCTGAGTTCCACACACTAGTGCCCCATGATGGTCTGTTACATACCATCTTGCAAAAATTCATTATGCATGAGGCCATCGACTACCAATGATTGTAATATATAAAACATGGGGAGACTATACCCTATTTACGAAAGAGTAATAATACGAGAAATAAATAAGAATAACATAATGATATAAGAAATAATCAGTCAAAACAATTATCACATTATGACCAAAACCAGAATAAAATGTCAAAATGAAAACATTAATCTTTTAATGAATATTATGGGTTACGTGTCAAAAGACAAAAAAAATATAATGACACATTAATATTATAAATAAGTATTGGACACCAATTTGATTCCTATGTACATGATCCTTCCCAAAATATCCATCTAACACAGGAATCCAACCACTATACTATCATATAAACATTATGTCAATTCAGGTACTCATCCTTAATCCTGAGTAGGGTCTGAGTAATACTCAGTGACCCACCACCAACTACATAAAAATTAATATATATTCAATAAAATATTATGTAGTTGTAAAAATAATAAATTATAAATCATAATGTAAACACAACACATTTTATTATTCATTAATTAATGAAATAATTTTCTACGTTTAAGAATTCACCATAACCATAAATACCTTCTTGGAACATGTATGTGTACAAAATATCACAAAGGGAACTCACATGTCACATTTATAATCACAATTCACTATTATATGGTCATTAAATATACATTTAATTTAAATTCAAATATTACCCATTTGGAACAACAATTCTATAAAAATATCATGGGTGTTGAAGATTGTCTCAATAACCCCTTTTGTATTTGGAGTTTCATTTCCCCTCCCATGCTGAATTTGTATTTGGAGAATCATTATATGTCACTAACAATTTTTTTAATATATGCATTTGGTACTATAAGATCATTCCATGAAACCTGTGGGCTTGTGTAGATTCAGTTTGCGACCAACACCCCATTTATCAGTCAATCACAAGTGCTGGTTTGAAGCATTGCCCTATTTCCCGTGATCATTTATTATATGCCTGACATTTTAAAAGGTCAATAATAATTAACATACTTAACAAACGTCACATCATGGTATTCCATTTAAATTATTAAAATACTAATTTTCCAATAATTTTGTCACTTGGAATAATATGAAAAATTAATCACTTATACATTTTATCAACATTTATTTACATAAACGATTAACCATTCATGGTCAAGTAAAACATCTCATTATTCCCATTATGAAAAACATTCATAATTTTATTTATATCTCAATTCAAAAATCCAATCATTAACCAATTACACAAAAAATAAATAAATTGATTTCATAAAACCTCTAATCAATTGATTCAACATTCCATTATTTAATTAATTCACCATATTAATTAATTTAATTGAATGTTCAATTTCTAAATTTTACAATTGAAATTTCTCAAAACATTCATAATATTGGAATTCAGTGCAATGAGTAGATTAATGACTGATGCCTGCCAATAAATATTCAATGTCAAAAAAATGATGAAAATCATGAAGAAAAAAAGTGATCTAAAATAATAATAGGATCATGATCAAATACAGTAATATATTTATAATCTAGATGTAATTAAATTCCAAATAAATTAATATAATTAATATTCAACCAAAAACTAGTACAAGAGAAGGATGTATCTAAATGGGAATAAATCACTTGTTGGGAGAGGTTGATATACACCAATCTATTATTCCTTTCAGCATAAATTGAGTTTGAGAGTCATATGATCCATTTGGGATATCCAAAAATCATAGAAATCCAGAAAATGTCAAATATGGGTGATGAGGTGTTAATAACGAGGTGTTTATAAATTTAAAATATTTTTTTGGTAATTAATCATCACATTAAATAGTTCTCAATTCAGGGAGTATGGTTTTCCCTGACCATTCACCTAATAGTGCACCTCTTTTTAGGGATTTTACCATTACTATAATGTCAGAACATTGTTTTCCAAACATCTCACCAACCATCCATCCCTATAATGCATTTTCTTTTATGGTTTGGTCTAACCATGTTCCCACCATGGAATTATCATGAACCCTAAAATAATATACATACTAAACAAAAAAATGACCAATTTAATCCCTAATCAATATATACTAAAAGAGGGTTACAATGTGTCTAAAAATGGCCTGGGACATATTGATAAAAAGGTTAGGATATTACATTATTCCCACCTTATAATATTTATTTCTTGATCTATACTCACAAACACTTCTATAATTCAAAGTTTAAAAGAACAGGACACAATGACTACATTTCCACTTATCTATCAAATTTTTTCTCCTAGACACATCCATGTTGCCACAAAACTGATACAACATGAACAATCATTTATGGAATGAATTTCTCAATGTGATCCACAACACATTTCAGAGTCTCCTCAAAGGACCTATAAGTATCAAGAACATCATCCTACATACAGATAACATGATAATGGTGGGATTGAAACCTATGAATTTTTTGACATATTCGAGAAATAATTCATAGAATTGTAACATTGTTGATGGGAAGATCAGCATAACACTATCTCGATTCAATCGACAACCAAAAATGACCCAAAACAGCCTAGGTACTATTATTCCATATCTAAAAATCTTGAAATGTACCCATCTAGGTGAAACATGAAGGAACACATGATCACTCATAGTAAACATCTAAATTTAATCATCAATAATTAAAATAAGAATTACCAATGCTCTGAGTTGTAACCAATTGTTTATACATCAGTTGAACCTAATATGAAGTGTCCTTCATGAGACTCAGTAAAAATATCTCTGACACTCATACCTCCATCAAGCATAGAGGTGATCTACAAAACCTACCATAAATATACTAATATGGTTCCATGAATATTGTTTCATGGAAACTATTATTATAAGATAACTCCCCAATATATTGGTGCTTCTCCAAGGATATATCAATGTCAACAATGCGTGCAGAATTCATTTCCAAAAAATATGGAATGTTGAGACTGTCCATCTCTTTGTATGTGGAAACCCATAGTCAGATATACCCTTGTACTCAATGAAATTCATAATACTTTTGAGAACTATAAGGTACACATTGAGAAATGATGAAAAATATACTCTATTGAACCCCATGCAAATATTAAATCTCCTAATAATATATATCTCCCAACTAATACATATAGAATGGCTCTTGAATAGGTTGCAAATGTTCTATTTTATCTAGTCGGTCCACAACCACCCTTATAATTTCATTCTTGTGAAGTGACCACGAGATACCCACCATTATGTAAATTGTGAAATCATCCCACATTCATTACAGAATAAGAAATGATATCATTAGATCACATTCTCAATGATGCTTGGACATAACATTCTGACAGGTGTAACATCATGTCCCGAACGGTGATATCTCCATTTTCATGCGTGTTAACCATTCATATTGACGTTCATCACAATAAATTTTTTCAAATCCATATGAACCATACACATTATGGCATAAAATGTGCACATGATATACTCTTGCATACTCATAGTAACAAATACAAGGGCACCAACATAGATGATATCGTCTTCATATTTAGTATAATATGAAGGTTACTCCCAACATTTACGTCTTTTCACCACGGATAAATACATCAGACACTCAAACAACCTCTTCTCGATCTAGATTAGGGTTGTTGACTACATTAAATCTGATATGAGGGTCATCTTCACCTTGACCTCTATAATAAAAAAATATACATATCAGCCAACAAATCCACCTCTTCCATTTATATCAAGACTAGACTCCCAGAGCCTGTAATTTTTCCTCAGATCATCAGAAAAACTATTTTTATTCTCAATAATATATGATATCTCAAAATCTAATGAATACATATTCTCAACTCATCAACAATTCTAGATATTCAAATCACACAATTAAATGGTATACAATATATATATCTGATTGGTATACATGAAAAAAATTTCAACCGAAAGTTAATTCCACCAACACAATAAGTCAAAAAAAACAACAACATACTTGTGGTCATTAATAAGTTAATTATGTTAATATAGCCGAAATTATATGGACCTTATTCAATACATGATGTTATTATATCAATAATAATCCAATCCTAATTCTGGAAGCATCACAAAAACCATATACACCTCCCCTAAATCGGGTATGATCAATAATGGGGAAATTGTCAAGCTATTTCTCATCCCATGGAAGGATTTTCACATTCTCAATGAAATTCAAAAATTATTCATATCTTTTTCATTATCATATGATATATATCCATGTACGAAAATACATGGATAAACCCCAGGTAATTTAACATTTATCATAGAAAACTATATTTGTCAGAATCATTATTGTGATACATCCAAGAAAACATTTCCTAAATGTTCTCTACATCCACTGACACAACATCATCCAATATGATTTTCCCCATGAAATGGAATTAATTGATCAAAAATTATAAATTAGATATGTTAGAATATAGTTGATTCCCCCCACTGCACTTGGGATGGTGGCATAATGTTTGTCATGATCATCGTGTTCTTTGGATTGCATCAATATTTTTTTCACAAACACAACCCAAAAATGATTCAAGTAATTTTTTATGATTATATTCCTTACATCCATAAACATAGCTAGTTTTTTAGTTTTAATGAATGGAATACAGAAAAACCTAGAAATGATAAATAATCACTTGAAAGGATTTCGTGGTATAAACGAAGGACTAACTCAAAGATGATGAAACTGTTATCTCAAATAAATCTTTGACAATACACAATCTCTCCTCAAATAGTCATAGATATAATCCATATGAGGAATAGGATACCCATTCATTATTTTTATCCAGTTCAACATCAAATATTAAACACATATGTTAAATTTTACATTAACCTTCTCTGAAAAAATATACAACACCAATGTGATGTACATGGACTGTTAAATACATTATCATAAAAAATTTCCCAATTATATTTTAATCCCATTAATCACTTTTGATATTATTCTTTATAGTGGAATAGAAACTGGATAGCACCTATCATGTGCTCAATTTTATATTCCACATCTCTATCATGAGGCATCCCAGATAATTTAGAAGGAAACAAGTCATGTATCCTATACATTACTAGTGTAATTACATCACGATCTTCGACCCCATCATCCATGATGATTCATGAAACCTTGGTGGTGAGCTCCCATAGTTTCATTGTAATTTCTTCTACATGACCTTTCTTGATATCCCAAACCCCATGATAAAAATTATATTCACTCATATGATACATATAATCCACTACACTATACTATAAATCAATGTGGTATTAGAATGATTATATATATTTCATATCCAAAATATCAAAATATAAAAACATGTCAATTATATAAATATCCAATTGAAAACAATACTCCCTAGCCTCCATGGAACACTAATTCCAAAAACAAATGTATCTTTATCATACTCCCAATGGTGTACTAGTCAATATGAGCCCACTCCCTAACTCTACAACAATACCCACCCTATTCACATGTTGTAATAATATAAATAGAAGAGTGGATCCATTATCAAAGGACGAACTAGGTAGCATAAAATATACATGCATATTACCTTTAACAGTATATGGTTAAACCACACTACCTTCAAGTGTAGTATTCGATTCCTAAAACTATCATTCAGTTCTTCCTTGTGATTGAATCATAAAACCCATAACAGAAACAATTTGATTCTATGTGAAAATATTATTATAATAACCTTGTGCACTACATTTACATATATATCCAGTAGAACTCCAATATACAGAAAATTATGTTGTATGAGACCCTCTTAGAGCACTTTGATTATTCCATGATTCCCCATCATTATACACATATCAAGAGTTCTTTATAATCCCCTGTAAATGTCTCATACTATTATAGGATACCACTCAACTGGTGGTCGGGGAAAGTCCTTTGAATGGAACCAATCATATTGAAGTGGTGGACGAGAACATGGGTAATATCTGGAAGAAATTACCCATACCCATGACCACTATTCTATATTATTCATTTTAAAAAATAACATAGAAACACTTCCTCTTATAGAAAGGTGTACCACATGATTACCCATCAGAAACCACATGTCCCCCACAAGATGCTTCCTTCAGGTCCCTCTAAAATGTGAGATCCTTATCCAGTATATACTCAAACTTCATTAACTAAAATATATAACCTCATACATAATATCTTATTTTAAATCATCCTAAAGACATCATATCAATTTTTCTCATCCCCTTCTAGAACTTTTGCAATGTGCGAAAATTAAATAAACCGATCTATATTGTCCATCGTCGAAATACTTCACTTTGTTACCCAAAAAAGTTATACATCTATATCATGTCTTAGTGTATCTAGATAAATTTTCCATTGAAACATATCGTTGTTTTCCATTAAAAAAAGTTTACATATTTCAGTAATATATCAGGATATCCACCCATTTCTTCACTTATACTCACTACATATAAAATCCTATATTGACTATCTTCTCAGCAAGAGTCTCCATGTTGTAATGAATGCTCTAGATGGTCTTTATCTCGATCGAACCATTAATAGGTCCACGCAATCCAGTCAATATAGGAGGATTCTTAATAAAAAAACTCCCCTAGATGTCGGAAATACTCTTTTCAATTCTCTATAGGTCACTATCTATAAATTGTATAAAATATGTATTGGTAAAATAGAACACCTATCAGACTTAGTCACCTGAAAATATTGGTGCCTCAGGTTTCACTATTGGAGTTACGCCTCAAAAAATTTCATACTATCATCCTCTCAGAAAGTATTATCATTGAGTCATATCCTATAAATTATAAATATTCATCTTAGGAAACATTTTACCACATTTACAAAACTATAGGGATTCACATAAACCCATAAAAATGCATCCCCAACCCCTATCACTTAGTCAAAAATGATTAAATATGACTACCCTTTACCATCCACCATTTACATCATGGTTTTCAATGTGTAATTTTATTTTTTATTTCTTTTTTTATACACTAATTATAAACACCATGCACCATTTAAATTATTCAATTTCACAATAAGATAGTTTTTCATTAAAATATTCACGAAAAGAGAACATTTTCATTTAATAACATACCCAAAAACATCATTCCCATGAATGAATAAAAATGAATCGCATTGAAATAATTTCATAGCAAATATATTTTTGAATTCATACTAAACTCTCATGAAATACAACTCCATGAAAAAAAACTCTAAAAAAATAAACAACAATATTCACAACACAAAACGTTTCCATCAATTTATGTTAAATAACATCCAACATTAACAACACAATACAATGAAAATAATCCCACATTGGGAACTTGGTTTTAACCCTATACAGGGGTTTTACACTCCCATGAATTTGATATTGACCAATAAAATAATAATCATAGTCTGTGTACTTTTCCAAAATATTAGGCCAACTGAACAGAAAATAAAACTAATTTGATAACCCTTCATAACATCGTATCTATCATTCCACACATAGATACCCTCATCCAATCAATTATATGACATCAATCGTTCCATCCCATATTTCAGAGACTTAATTCATTTTTCAAGTGTCAAATATTCAACAAGTTTGTACTATAAACTCTTAATAAAAGAAACAAATCATCACAACTAAAGAAGAATAAAAAATGATATACCCAATAGTAACAAACACTAATATAACATTATGACCAAAATAAGAATATAATATTTAAACCAAAATAGTACATATGTCATAAAAAATCCATTTCATGTGAAAAATAAAAAACTAATGTAATGATACACTAACAATCCCATGTGGGTCCTTACACCAAGCGTGGTTCCCACATCCATGATCCATCCCAACTCATCCATTTCTATAGGTCTATTTCTGTTGTCATGTGATTCAAATATGATGTCTATTTTGATTCATATCATGTATCCTGTGTTGGGTCTATGTACAACTCATTATTCAACCAATTATTCCATCTTAATCAATATATAATCAACAATAGTGTATGGATTTGATTAAATAATAATGTATAACTCATAAAGTAACAAATATATCACATTCAAATATTCTCTAATTAATGACCTAATTTTCATGGTTCAAAAAGTTACCCAAACAAAAAATACCTCTTTTTCCCATGTCGGAATCTAAAATATCTCTATGGAACATCCGATATCACATAGAGAGTCACAACTCAATATGATATGGTTTTTAATTATATATATAATTTCAAATCACATTAACCCCATTTGGAACCACACTCTAATGCCAATATAATCAGTATAGTTAACTGTGTCTATCACTTCATGGGAATTTTGAGTGTTAGTCCATATCCCCCAACCCATGGGAATTTAGAGCACCATTACATGACCAATTCAATAATAGTTTCATGTATTCATTTAGTTCTAGAACAACTTGTCTATCACCCCATTAGTATTTGTATCATTAGTACGTGTCCCATACCCCATCAATCAATTTATCATATGAGTTATTTTGATTCATTAGTCCATGTCCAGGACTCATTTACGATATTCATCACCTTTAACAAGATTATTAAATAATTAAAAACTCATATACATTCACATCTTGGTATACTAGATCAATTAACATAAATATCATGCATCAATAAATTAATCACATGGAATAAACATGTTAAATGAGTTTAATATGGTAAATATATATAATCAATATACTGTCTAGTTGGTGTGATTAGGGGTTAATATTGATGGGTTCGATAATTAAAAATATTTCATCTGAAAATTAAAAAAACATCACACACGTTTTTCGATATGAAGCCAACATTTTTCTCTCATTTTGAACCTAACTGTATAACTCCTCTATCATATCAATTGGTTACTAGAGCAATAGATAATTGTTCTTAAAATCAGTTTCCATCCTTTAAATCCCACTTTATGTATGGTTTTATAGTTTTATAAGACATGTCCTATGGTTTGGGACGATCAGGTACCTACCGTGCATCTCCAAAAACCCCTAATTTTTTTTTACCAAAAAAAACCCAAAAAAGTAATCCTCGGTCAATATATATCAAATAGGGTAATAGAGTTCATAAAAATTAGATCGAGAGACCTCCAAAAAATTGTCGACATCATTCATATGAAGTGATATACAATAACTTATTTAGACCAACCATTTGAGTTTATACTATCCTTGTTCTAGTCTACTATCAACCGTAAAACGACCAGTATGTGAATCTAAAAAATTAAGGCCCCTTTCAATTTAATTTTTCTATAATGTAATTTTAAGAGATATTTCCATGGATTCTTTCTCAAACAGTGTTGATGAATACCCACCACTAACCCCAGGGGTTTCACCCCACCCTCCAAAATGATGGAATGTTTTAAGGGTAGAAATCATAACCATTGGGGACATTTAAACACCCAATAACACAATCATAAACTGTGGTTCCAAATAGACTATCCAACATCAGGAATCATGGTGCTATAATTCTTTCCAAAATAAATAAATATAATCCAAAAACATAAACTTCATATCATATCCAAACAATTTGTAATAAAAAATAAATGATAAAAAAGACATTTACAACAAAATCATTGTATATGTGATTAAAAAATGAAACTAAATAAAATATAACATGAGTCAAATGGGGTCAAAAAATAACAAGAACCCACCGATTCAAGGAAACCTAAAGAATAAAAAATATCCTTGTCACTATAGATATACTAACACAATAACAACCATCATATTATTCCTATGTTAGATATATCTAATTCAATCATGGAGACCATGACCCATGGCTTCCTACAAAATACATGATGTCTCAATACCCACTTACACAAATTTTTATGGTTTCATCCAATGGATTATATAAATCAAACACTATTATATTATAATAATTATTTTAAAAAATAATCATTAATATAAAACTGAAAATAGTTATTCATTTTCTTATCCTGATATTGGAATAAACAAAATATATGACCTACACATTATTAAAGAAGAAAAATTATAAAAAATTTTTACAAAAAATATCCAAATCCAGAATCCAATCATCTGTGCTTTAATCCTTACTCGTTAAAAAACTAATTTAATACCATTATTTTATATTTAAAAAAATAAATTTTGAAAATAAAAGCTATCAATGATTATAACATTTAGAAGAAATTTTTAATGAATTCCATCACTTTAAAAAATTCACTCTTTACCCATTTAAAATATTTACACCCCAAATTCAAGTGTTGGAATGTAATGAATAAAAACAATAATGAAAATAAATACATATAAATTCTGTGAAAACACAATTAATCGATGTAATAATAGTAGAGAATATGAAAAATAGATATCAACAAAATCTTTGACTCAATTAATGTCCATAAAAAAAATGAGAAAACAACAACATAATAAATAATTAATGGAATAGAATATGATACATATCACAATGAAAAAATATAGTGAAAAATTGGACTAGCCCAAAAAATTAAACTGTGGAACATCTTCAAGAATGTTTATGGTCATACTTCTTGTCAAATTAATCACTCTAATCTAGTAACAATGGTGAAACCCCTAGATATATATTACACAAAAATTTAAGGCACAAGCTATTATATAATATCAATGGAGACATTCATCTCATTAATTGAATCACACTCATATAATTGCTATGGGATGTGTGGCACCTTAATAAAATCCAATCCATGACATTAGTAATGAGAAAAGGATAACATCACAATAAAATCCATCCCACATCCCAGATTTTATTTATTAATATGTCAAATTATATTTTCCTCATAAATAAAAAATAAAAAATACATTACACAAATATATATAATTATAATAAAAAAATACAATGGGGATGAACATGGGTACAACCATCCAACAAAACAAAAAAAAACACAACAATGTTTCAACTAGTCCATTATCATTTGATAAATTTTATAAAAATTTAATATATATATATATATGAACTATATGTAATTAAAATAAAAATTCAACAATAATAATAATCAACACTTAATAAAATAATAAAATATAAAATAAATATATGATTCATTTTATAATACAAGATGACCGATTTTAAATTTAGAATACCAAATTAACCGGATATATTTCCATTCGTTAAAAAACACAGTGTTAACAAAACTCAATATATAAAAGGGTTTTTATTGAAAATACCTTCTTCAACATTTTTTTTAAAATGTGGAATTCATGAATGACTTGTTAACATCAATGTTCTGTTTAATCATTAAATTTAACGGATTAATAAACATAAAAATATAGTGATTGTATATAAATAATTGATAATCCAATCATTCATAATAAGTATCATAATAATCCAAATTAAAAATGAATTTAAAAAATCTATGAATCCAAGAAAATGTAAAATAAAACATAATGAAATTGGATCTTCATCCCCATGTGGTGAAATTATATTTCCTTTGATTAATTGAACAATTTTAAGTCTTAAAAAATGGCTCACAACTCATTGATATAGAAAACAAATATTAATTCAACAATAAGTAAGGAAAAAATATAAACATCTAAACTAAGATTAGATAAAAAGAAAAAAAATCAGATGAGACATGAAGAGGAATGAAAAGGTACCCCTAACCATTAAATATAAAGGAAGGATCACAATTAATCCACAAAACATCATCCCTAGAGGGATTTTAAAAGAAAAGAGATGGGTGGGAGATGCATCCTAGTAAGGTGGATTGATCATGGAGGCTTGAGGAAGAAAACTTCAATTTAAATGGATAAAAAAGTAATAATCCCTTTATTAGTGAGTCACATACATTACCACCATGTTTTACCAATCCATGTGATAACTATATGTGTTTCAAATTTTAAGATGTGTTGGAGGCTTTTGGTCAATGTTGTATATTTATTTATTATACTCCTAAAACATGTAGCTTCGTTGAATTACAATTTTTTTTATAATTTTCATTCTAAAACACCACTAAAGTGTATAGATGTTTGATAAAATAAATATCCACACATAAAATTGATTCTAGGGATTCACAACCACAATTTTAATTATTAGCATTAATTTTATTTCAATGTTATAAGAAATTAATTATATCTAATTTTTCCATGAAAACAACTCTTTTAGAAACAAGAAAAAGGAAACATTAAACCCCTGGTATAGTTTCCCATTGAAATCCATGATCATGTAATGATTGTTTCATACCACCTCATTCTTACACAAAACATCTATCACATTTATTATTTTATATAATATTAACATTTCTATTAGTATGTACAATATGAATTATATTTTCTAAATTGAAATGTTATGTACTTGTAACATTCTCTTCTTACCATGATTTTCTAGTCAATATGTTTTCCAATAATGATAATTCTATATTAAAATATACTTATATCCTATTAAATACAATTTGGAGAAATTTAATATTTTATGAAAATATTTTCGATCTAGAATATGAAATGGGAGAAAGGAGGTTCATTTTTTCAATCTGTTTAATGAACCCTATAGGGATAAATATATTTTAGTTGTATTAAAATTTACACAATACATTTTAATTCCATTAATGTGTCAAATATATTAATTCAATGCATCAACAATATAAAATTGATGCTTAAATATATAATTATGGTAAAATATTACAATGAATTATAATAATTAATGAATTATGAGAATTAAATATGTGAAATTATTATGTAAATTAATAGAGAAATATATCCTCATGAAAAGAAAAATGTAATGAACCTGAAATAATCATCTACATGATTTTATATATAGATAATTCCACTTAATATATTAATTAAATAAAAATATAGAATTTTTATTTTAATTAAAATTATGAGAGTGATGTAAATAATATGATTAATAACTTGTAGTTTCGAATGGAATTTTATATTTTGGAATAGAATATTATAATTATATTCTCATTAGATATATAGCCATTAGATATGTGTTTATTATTAAAATGGATAAGTGATATGTGTCTTATGTGGAAAATTATTTCCAACATTTATAAAGGAAATTTAAAATGTGTTACTCCTAAAATATTTTATAAAATTGAGGAAATTAATTTTGGGAAAAGTATATATTTCATGATATTTTTTGTTCGATCACAATGTATTATAATATATAATCACCACTATTAATTAATCATATTAAAAAACATTCTAAAATATTTGATGGAATGGTAGAAAAAAATAAAATAATGAATAACTTAATTTTAATAATAATTTAGTTAATGAAAAAAAACAAGCAATTTTTTTTATTAAATAAATCAATTTTATGTTATATTATTTAATTAAAATTATAAATTATTATTTCACCCATTTTTTATTTAATATATTGAATTTTATTTTTCATATATATAGAAATTTACTTAAATATGAATACATTTAATTAAGTTCCATTGTGAATGACTAGAAAATATAACGTTCAGAAAAAATAGAAAATTTATTTTATTATACATTATGCATTATTTTATTAAAAAATTATGTATATCATGGATTATGATTGAAATTATTAATATTTTAAATTTAATGGTATATAAAAAATATATTTTCAGTCATTTAATTATAAATATTTTATATTAAGAAATTATAATAATGAAAAATATTTTATAATTTTATTTTCTATTCCAAATTAAAATATATAATCAACTTTAAATAAAATTAAAATTATATATTATTTATAATTGTTATTATATTATATTGATTCCAAATTTTTGACCACCAAAATAAAATTATTTAAATGGAATTTTATAAAACATTTATATAGAAATTAATTTATGTTGATAATAAAAAAATAAGAAATAATAGATAAGGATATGGTAAAATAGGAATATATAAAATAAAAAAATTAAAATTGAATTAATAAAATTATATATGAAACATATTATATTCTCCAATTTACCAAAAAAATAGAGAACTCAAATTACCTCTCCTAAAGTCATATTAGACATTTCATTATTTTGGATGAAAAGAATGATATTTAAATCATTTACTCTTGTTGATGATTTTTGTAGAAGGTGTCATTACAAAAAAGTTTATGTATAGATATTATATAATTATTTCATTTACATTCATAAATAAAATCATTGTAAATTATATTATATTTTCTAATAATGTTAATGTAACCATAATGTGAAGATACACTTATATATATACAAGACATTACTCTTTCAGTAGCATTTCATGTTTTTAATTTGGTTGGATTGACCACATGCATCAATTATTCTATACATAAACCAATATTTCTATAATTAAAAATAAAATGTCTTCTAGTATTTTTTGTAGTTAATATTCAAGAGTAATATAAGATATGAATTTGGTTATATAAGAGTTATAAAAAAATTAATTATCAATATGATGTAAATCATGATTATTGGAAATTTAATTGAAACATGCTCATTAAGAATTAATTTCAGAATAACTATACCAACACCATACATAAAATCAATTATGAACAATATAAGTAATTTTAATCCCATGAATACTCTATCATGAATAATACGGAAATTGAGAACTTATTATCAATGTTTATTGATTGAAATCTCTAAAGAAGAACATGTATAAAATAAAAAAAATTACATAAATTAATGAAAATGAACTCTAAATAAAAAATATAAGAATAAAAAATAAATATGTTTGATTAAAAAACAAGGACAATATCTTTTATTAATGATAGCCAATTATATAATAGGTCATTTAGTGTTATTATATTTGAATGTGAAGCTCTTTCATGGGAAGGAATTCTTATTTTAACGGACACCAATCCAAAAAAATATTAAAATCATGAATTCCTTTGTCTAAGTTTCCAATTAATGATTTTTATTTATATAATACATTATACATCATTTATTTTCATCTGAAATGGTTTTTTCTAGTAATGAAATGTCTTTGAGTTGTATTATTCCCTTTCATTTACAATTATACATAATGGATTCCAAAAGGTGTATCCAACCATAATCTGTATTTTAGGATATGATTGGTTTTATAATAAAATCATGATTTTTGTTTTATTAGTGGATATAATCATCATTAATTATATTATTTTATAAATTCCCATAATATTTAAATTTTCTCCTATTAATACATGAAAATAATATTTTAAAAATGATTCCAAATAATTTCCATCAGTGTATGATTATTTTACTATAATATTATATTTTATATATGAATCATTTCCTTAGTAATGATATAATTCAATGGTTTATAAAATATTTAATTCTATTTATTAATTATTCAATAACATCCACAAATTCAATAGTATTAAACTGAAAATAACAAAAATATAAATGATTATTACATTAATGTATTTTTAAAAAACCATCCCTTAGTGAATAATTATCAATATCCTTTTATAATATTTAAAAAAAATATAAGAAATAAATTGGTATATTTTCATTTATATCATAAATATTATTTATCTTTATTTCTTATGCTTATGTAAAAATATTCATCAAACCAATGTCATTCTCAAGGGTTATCATTATATTGATGTATTTTTGGATTTTTTATGTTTTTCTACAATATAAAGGTATGGTTTACCATTTTGTATTGGGTGGTAGGTAAATAATATATACCAAATGTTACTTAGGTAATGAATTGTATCTCATTAGATGATATATAAGGGGGTTTTAGAGAACATGGTCTAAAATGAATATTGCAATGGGTTATGAATTATATGGTTTGATAATATTCATATTAATGGAGTTTTAAATATGAATTAATTTTTAACACATTTTTATTACATACATTCTAATTTTTACACATTGAAATGTCTTATGTACATGACCCATTGATTGTTCTACCATGATTGAAAACAAGATTGATTGATTCATATGTTATAAAAAATTATTTATGACAACATTTATATTTTATGATCTGTGATATATTGTGTATTATTTCCTTATTTTGGGATCATATATAAATAATATGTTATAATAATCCCTTGTACAATGTATTTTCACTTATTTTCTTGTTTATGTTCAAATAATTCAAGTTAATAATTCTAATTTTTCCTTTCCATATTATTTTATCCCATCGATTTTTTATGATTCCATTCCATGGGATATAATTGTCAGTGTATGATATGATAAATATACAAGTTGAGGTAATGAATTGATCAAAAACTTCTTCAAGATATTGTAAAATGATTCAATACTGTATCTAATATTTAATTATAAATATCCATTCAGTCTCATGAGTTTTTTAAAATTTTAATTAAATATATATATTTATGTAAAAAAATCTCTTAACATCTACTATCATTGTTTAAATATAGTAATTATATTTATAGAATGTCCACATTTTTTTGGATTTAGGATTAATGGGCATTATGTTCATTATCTATTTATTATAATCATATTCACAATTTACTCATTGATTTTTCCACAACATTGTAAATTTATATAGTTTTTTCTCATTGATACTATTTCACTATCATTACATTTAAAATAATATCCCATAAATATCATTATCCAATAAATCATATGATGTATTATGTTTGATGATATATAAACATAATTATTCAATATAATCCTTACTTACCACATAAAACTCATGCGTGTGGACTTTTCATCATGAAATAATTCAAATTCACTTATAAAATATAATGACCAATGATTTTCATAAAAAAATTATATACAATTGATTAATATCTAATATATTTTAAAAATACATGCGACGTGAATATAACATTCTGAACCAAACCATCAAGTCAGAGATTGAAGCTCACATGACCTCATCCCCTATTCCCCATACACAAGATGTTTCTATGTTTTAGTCCGAATTTCAGTTTTTATATGGGGATACTATACCCAAATTATCATCGCATATGAGCAATGATAATTAATAATGAATATAATAAATCATCCAAGTAATTTTATAGAATTTAATAAATAGAATACATGTCATAAAAATTAAATTATTCTCTCCGTGGAGAGCCTATACATAGTACATAGATTATATAAATGAATGACTATAGGTCTATTAGATCATATTCTCATCTGTCACTATATCTATACTCCATTTCTCAGCCATTAACCATTGGGCTCTTTCTCTTCACTCAATCTCCCATGAAATCTGTGAGGTCCTAAAAAATGTATAGTAGGGTGTGGGTACATAAATTAGTTTGACCCCACTAATGTGTCCTTACATGGTGTTCTCATATAAAAGATATTTATTCCACAAGAATAATATATGAAATAAGTGTAACCATTAATTACAAAACCGAGTTATATTTCACTTACCCATATTCCAAAACAATTATAGATATTATTTACTATGCTCTGTTCTAAATAATAATAATTAAATGTCTCATTGATCATGGACTAGAATGTGATAATTCAAATTTATATGATAAAAGGCTTGTTCATGGTGCACGGAATCCATATATTTGTACCAGAAAGACCATAGAACAACTATACACTCGATATCTATCTCTTATTAATAATAAGTCTAAAATTCACATACCATATCATGTATTAGATAATCGAATAATGTCATAGGTCATGATTACAATAAATCAAATTCGCACGATTCCACAGGTCAACGCACCTGAACATCATGTCCCTCATGTCAGACCACCAGGCTGTGTTGCCCCTAAAGCACTATCATGAGTGAGGATTCCACGTCAAGAGGCCTCATAGTCCCTAATCAAGTCCATCATCATCATTTTCATAATTCGTATACAAGCTCCCCCACTAAGTTATTCAATCCACACGAGGTCCCACCTATCTCATGTTCGAACACACCCTCAAATGAAATAGTATCTAATATCAAAGTGTAAACAAACAAGGAAGTGGTATCCCATCATCATGAGTATATTGAATAAATAAAACATAAAATCATTTCATGATTCTTGTAAAATACAAGCATATGTGCCACTTTGGTAAATAATATATAACATCAAAATTTATAACTGGAACATAATAAAATATTCATTGATATTGTAATGAATGTACAATATAAATAATAATAATGGAAACATGAATTCAATATAGAAAAAGAATGTAAGGATCTCATTATCTCAATGTCATTGACATCAAGGGTAAGGATAAACCTCATTCTGTGGTTTGATAACTGGAGTGAAATCCTAAATAGTTAGTAACACCTTCTCATGTCCTTATTAACATAACAATCCAAAAGTTAAAATTAATGTATATATCCTAAATTGTATGTTTTCTAATAAATTATCCTTTTTAATTATAACATGATAATTTATCGTATTATATAATATTATATTTATATATGTATAATTTCAAAAAAAATATCCTTTTATAATCAACTATTTATATTTTATCGAAAAATATCATTTTATAAATATAGTTTGATAATTTCCTATAGATTAATCTTTTGAAACTATATCTTGATAATTTATTTAAAACTATACTTTTATTATTAATTTTGATAATTTCAAAAATTATTTCAAAAAACAATTATTTTAATTATAAATTTATAAATCTAGAATTTAACTTTTATTAATATTCAGTGATTATAGTTTGATAATATTTCACAATTATTATTTGTAATAAATAAGAATAAATCATTTTATAATTTTTTTAATTTATATTTTGGTAAATTTTTTATTAATAATCATTTCATAATTTTATTTAATTATCCCTCAATAATTTAGGGATTAATGTATTTTAAATAAATCAACATTTTCCCATAATTTTATAATTTAGGATTAAATAGTAATAACATATAAAACAAACAAACACACCCTCTTTTACAGGAACCAATATCTGGGAATGAGAAGGGATTGTGGTAGTGGGAACAAAATATTCACTAATATAGCCTTAACTATCATACAACATGGTGTTTCGAAGACATATGGAGTTAATCAATCCAACCTACAATATAAAAATCATGTTTTAATCTATATAAAATAATTAAAACATAGAACAATTTTCAAATCACAATAAATCATGTTAATAAACCATTTTCACATTTCATTTTAAATGATGTAATTAATTTTACATATTTAATTTGTTATTAACTAAAAAGGGTGAAAATATTTTGATACGGATGTTTTTGGAAATATTAGTCATAAATAATTTCTAGGTTTATTACATGTAGAATGTTATTTATTTCTAAAATTTTAATTTCGAATAAAATAATAAATATAAATTTTTATAAGGTTAAAATTAATTAAAATAACTTTGGATGTAACCAAACAGAAAATACACAAAAAAATTATGTTGTTCATTATGTAAATTCCACATCTTAGACCAAACAGTGGTCTAAAGTTTCCCCTAAAACATACAATTTGGGATATATTCATTAATTTTATCAAAAACAATAAAATGTATTAAACATTTTTTAATCTCATATGAGGAGGTCAAATATTCATTTAATAGAAATTTTATGTAATTCATTAGGTAATCCCCCCATCCTAAATCTAACAATCGACTCATATTTCAATAAACATTCATTTTTTGGGATATATTTCATTTTTTGATAAATTATATGTGAGTAATATAATATATATTCAATTTTTATTATTTCTCCACCGATTATCTATGGCCTTCTAATATACCAATACCTCATTGTATTACTCTAAAAATATTCTATAGAACATTGATGTGTCCATCAAGGTAATAATTGAATGTTATTTTTAAGGGAAAAATAAAATCTTGGATAAAAGAGTGAATAATGTATTAATAAATATGGTTTCTTATAATTAAAAAATATAGGACCATACATATCACCAAATCTATTGTCATTTCCTAAATAATATTTATCTCGAGCGTTCTTTCTCGAACCACTCAGACTCATTAATTTAAACATAAGTATCCCACTCTCACATCTTCGTAAAAAGAAGAACATTAAAAACATAAAAAATTCTATAATTTATATCTGATCACCAAAAACAATCCATATTATTTTACCCTAAACCTGAATTATAACCCCCTATGAAAATCGCTTATCTTCATCCAGGTATGAATTTTATAGTTATCATATATAAACAAACCTAAAAAACTTCTAAGATCAACTATGAAATTCCAATTAATATATATCAGATTAGCATGAAAATTGATATATCACTCAAGGAGTATCTATCCATAATAGATTAGGTAAATAAATTTATTTAATTAATGGAAAAACGCAACACAATATCAACTATACAAATAGAATGTGAAAATAAATTCCTAGTCATGATGCATGAATGTCACATTCGCGATTTTTTGTTTCCATTCATTTTTTTATTTTTGGTCTAGTATTTATCCCATAGTTTCCCAATGCAATTTTGTTAAAAATAGAGTTTTTTGGTAATAAAATTGGTAGTTCATGGTTTGAGCACTATTAGGGGAAACCATGTTCGATTATCCAGGTGACCGTGTGGCCGAGTTCCTATTTGATATGGATTAATTTCTAGTCATCACATGGTTTGGAAAATTGTGTGGGCTAACCATGAGGCATTTTCCTTTGATTCAATGAGTTATGAATTATTTCAATAGGGTTTGGTAAATTGGGTGTGATAACTATGTGACATTCCAAGTACATAAAAGTTGAAAATAAAAAATATGCCTCTTAAAATTTATCTCATATGAACATCTCATTCAAACACTATGTGATTTTCAGAAATGAGAGAATCTTCCAAACCTTCTTAGAACAATTTATAATTATTCATTTGGTGGTTTTGGACAATTTTTAAATGAAATCACCATGTTAATCATTGTTTCCTTCAATTTATCCCTAATTCTAGGGTTTCTATTCTCCCTTTCTTGTGTTCTTTTTTTTTCTTGTAGGTTTTTAACCCAATAAGGCATTAATCAAAGGTTATGGGGTTAAATCATGATGGTTTTTGTTCAATATTGCTTTTATATTGTCCAATTGATGTGTGATTTTAGTTTTCCACTAGTCTATGGAATTTTCCGATGCATTATATAAGTGTTTCCATTATTTTACATTATTAGATTCTTTTGATATGAACTCTTTGTATCTTAAATGAATTATATGGATTATTTTGTTGTGGGAACTGCGTTTAAATTTTTTTTTTGAGATTAATATGTGATATAAGATTATTTTTAAAAAGATGTGGGATATATTCCATGTGAACATAATTTTGGATCCCCGTGAATGTGGGATATGCCTTGTTTTAAAGGCTTGTAATGTGATTTTAAAGAAATTTTTTAATGTGAATATATTGAAGGCTGGTTTTTCAAAATATTTTTTTTGAAGTAGGATTATTTTTTATACAACTTTAATGTGTTTTTTAATTGTGAAATTAATGTGATGCATGTTATAAAATTGATTTGTTATGACTATGAATTTGAAAGTGTATTTTCTGATTAAAATAGTTAGGTTTCATATTTAATCTTATTTTTGTCTTTCCAAATGGGTTTAATAAATCATGAATGTAGTGAGAAATGTATTTCTAATTGGTTTTCATGTGTTTTCATAATAAAATCTTGTTTTATTTATGGATAATGGTGGATTACATGTGAGTTTTGATCTTTGGATAAATGAAAATTATTAATTTTTTGATTCAATTTTTTTAATGTTTCTTTCCATGTGTATATGAATTTTATGATTTATGTGATTTCTTAAGTTGATTTTAAGTACAATGGAAATCCTGGGTATCTATTTGGGTAATCAAGAACTAGTTCAACAATTGATTTGGAAGGGTTGAGGCTTGTATTCATCCGGTTGTATTGATACTAAGACACAAACTAAACATGTGATATGTTCATAAACCACTAGACAATGGGATATGATCCTCCATTCAGGTCACACATGACAAAACATATCATTTTTTCTTATGATATGGAGACAACTATAGCTTGGGATACATTCCACTATTGTGGCTCTTTCACGAGGATGCTGTTGGATTTTATTATATTATTTTGATCACCAATGTATGAGGTTCATAGTGTCCCACCTGGGAAAGATTCATATTGGTATTTTACATGGTTCTCTTTATTGACATGATACTTATTTGATTTGGTGGTGACCATCTGTATACAATAATTCATGTGATTGTTGTATTTCAAAAAAAATTCGATAAATGGATTTTCATAAAATGGGCATTCTTGAAAAACATTTCACGAAATGTTCCAGAAAATTTCTTCAATGTTCTTGTGAAATATGATTACGTAGTTTCCTTCTAATATTATTACAATGAATATTTATTTGGGTGGAATCCTACTAGGATTTGGATCAATCTGTTCATACACATTTGGGTGTGTGTGTGTAATTGTTTATGTATGATCCATTTAATGGAATTGTGCTCTGTGGTGGTGGTGATGGTAGATCTGATTTCAACCGATCCACTTCATTATGGTGTTATTTGTGGTTACATGAGGGTGAGGTCCCTCTTGTTACATGTTGTTTTTTGGAATGTGTTTTTACCCAATTTTTGTGGTATTTTTATTTTTGTTCATGTTGTATAATATTTAATAAGAATATTATTTTGTCTTTTCTGTTTTATTTATTAGTTATGTGAAATTATTTTCTTGTGGGGTTTTTATTGTTATATTCAAATGTAGAATTTTTCTCAATGATTATTTTTTTATTACCATGAAATAATTTCTATACCATGAAAAATGTGAACACCCTTTAGTCTGTGTCTTAGATAAGGTTAGGTTATAGTTTTTATGGCACCCTAGAATCGTTCTTAGAAAAATTATTTTAGAGGACGTTTCACTACTTCCTTGTGTTAGGATTTTTGAGACAGTTTAGATAGAATCGATCATGGATTTTTGGGTCTTGAGTTCCGGGTTGTGAGTTGGGTGTTTGGATGACACACCACGTGACCGATCGTGAGTCTACATTGGATATTGGGTTATTTGGGTGGACATATCAACTTGGTGAGTCTTACATGCTCTATACTATATATGGACAATGGAAGTAGGTGGAGTGGTTTGTATTTTTAAGAATTTCGATATGGTTTATTAATTTGAGGAATTAATTTTGTAATTTATATTGTTTCTAAAAATTCTCAAAACATTGTGTCTGTAGTTGTATTGATGGATTTATTTGTGGTTATTACCTTTTATTGAAAAATCCCTCCATAGAGATATATTGTACTGCCAAAATAATATGTTGGATATTTGTTTCTGTTACCAATTGATCAGATACATGTGGAATCAGTTGATGCAGTTATCCATGATTTGGTTCAATGTGATGGATTTGGTATGGCTCACATTAGTGAAGTGAAATCAGGACCTATGAAGGTTAATAGTCTGGATATTTTTAAGAATAAGACACCTTATTATTTGGGGTATAATGAAACCTTAGGATGTTGTGTAGTTCCATGAGATGATATATATAGTTCTTGAGTTTCATGTTTTCATTGAGGTAGTCAGAGTGAAATGTGATTCGTTTATTGTAGAAGGTCCTAGTTGGAAGTGGTGTCACTCTTTGGTGCAAGAAAAAAATCATGAGCAGATTGGGTGGAAGGATTCTAAGGTAACATTCAACAAGTAATATCAACTATATAATATATGATTCTCGAAGTCCTAGATGTTTTTGGATATTCTACTAGAATATCAGACCATGATATACTATAGAAATCAATTTGTGGGGTTGGTTCAGTTTTCACCCATAATTGTTTATCATGGGAAGTTGAATGAAAAAAAATTATAGATAGGGTTGTGACATGAAATCAGATAACATATCATATTTTTCTAGAGGGAAATTTATGTAGAGGTAGTTGATCATTCCATAGATTTATAGATTTTACTCATAGGTAATTCTTTTTTCTCTAGATATGTGAATGTTGATGGAATTAAATGTACGTCTGATATAATGAAAAAACTAGAAGAGAATAAGAATATGGGTGGTTATAAATCAGGCCATTCACCCCAAATGTCGTCATCTCTAGCTTCATTTGATGGTCAATTGGGTACCATTAGTGTGGGAAGGAATGAAACATGCATATATGTTTCATACCCATCAAAACCATTCCATTTAGGAGAAGTTATAAGGCACTTGAAATGTTTTTATAAGGTAGCACACCCTAATCAGAGTGGTGAATGATTTGTTCCTTTGAATAGAATTTTCTCCCATCAAAATGATCTTGGATAGGGAGTACTTGATTCTATGGTTCTAGTAAGAGGTCTAGAATATTATTGTAAAATTAAAAATTTAGGGTAGAGTTGTAGATAACTGGTCATCCTCAACATCAAATATTGACATGGAAGATTCTTGTCATGGATCGCGGACCCACAATGTCATATCAAGTGCTTATGATAGATTGTGGTATAATTCTTTTTATTTCATCCTTATATATTGTTCTTTTGGATACTAGATACAATATTTCTATTATTTATACTGATATTGGGGTTTTTAATGGTCCTATATGATCTTCTTCCATATGTATTGTGGTTGGTGATGCTCCTTTGTAAGAATTAAGAGTAGTGTTTCATGTCTTTTTTATCAATTCACACAGGGTGAAGGGTTGAGACGTATCATGTTTTCATAGTTTGGGACATAGACCTCGTTGATCTGATCATTTTTATCCATTTTTTTATGTTTCTATGAGAATGTTTAATTCTATCATTGGATATTGAGTTTCATTGTACATGATAGAATTACCTAGGGTTTTAAGGAAGAATTGGATCATGAGTCAGGATGTGAGAACCCATTATATCTAGTGTTCAGAAACCACATTTTTCACATCCCATCAATGATATTGGTGAACGATATTGATGGTCCTATGTGTGGATTCCATCCTGTGGTGTATGAGTTCCTAGTGGTATTTCATGTGGATTTCACAGTGTTTCCTAATGAGTGGGATGTGGAGTTAACCATAGATTTATTATCTGGAACACATCAGATATCTCTTCAATCGTACCATATATCCCCTAACTAATTGAGGGTATTAAGTTCATAACTGGATGATTTTTAATTGGTAGGATTCATTCTTTCGAGTGACTCACCTTGGGCCATAATAGTGTTGTTATTAAAAAATTATAATGGGTATCTTCATTTTTTTTATTGATTAATTGAATATGGATAGAGTGATGATTAATAGTAAGTATCTCATAACATGTATTGATGTGTTATTTGATTAGATCAAGTGGAATGGTGGTTCTATAAGATCAATATATGTTTCAGGTATCATCAATTTATAGTTAGAGATATGTATCATTATAAAACAACAATTTTAAGAAGGTTTAGTAATTATGAATATTTTCTCATGGATTTTGGAATGACAAATGTTCCAGTTCTATTTATGGAATATATGAATAGGGTGTTCCATAAGTATCGTTTCTTATTTATGGATGAATTAATGAATGACATCCAGGTCTATTCTAGGACTGGGGAGAAGTATGATTGGACGTTGAGTATTATTCTAACCATATTTTTGGATCATCGTATATATTTTAAACTTTCTATGTGGTCATTTTTAATCAGGGAAGTGAAGTTTATGTGTCATTGGTTGTCAGAACATGGGGTTTCAGTGAACCCTGAAAAGATCTGTGTAGTGATTTCATTGGTTCAGCTGGAGAATGACTTTTAGATAATGATATTTCTGGTCCTCGTAGGGAATTATAGGCATCTTATTCATTAATTATATCATATTTCTCCCCCAATGATGGAACTCACCATAAATGAGTAGAAGTTTTTATGGATCACATAGTGTCATCACTTCATAAGAATTTTATGCGGCGTTTTCCCAAAACACATGTGTTGTTCCTTCTGAAGACTGGATTTGGACACATGGTCTAAAAATATGATTCACGTATGATTATTGGGTGTTTTCTTATGGGTAATGATATTGTAGTTTCTTTTTGGTCATGTTATCTCTAACCACATGAAAAGAAATACCCATCCAATTACATGGAGCTTTCGAACGTGATGTGCTCCTTGATGTCATGATGTAACTATATTTTTTGGGAGTTGATTTTTGTATATTTTGATCTTAAGAAAATATCCTACATACTATCCAAGATAGATCTAACTAAAAGGTAGCATCATTGTTTGAGTACATTAATTGGATTATTTTTTATATTGTGTATACCCTAGTAGAAGACAATATAGTTGAAAATTCCTTCAGAAATAAAGTCTATATGCAAGCATTAATAGAGTCTAGGGATGAATTGAAATTTATGGTTATTTTTTCCCAGAAGTATATGGACACCAAGGATCAATGTGCATGTGAATTCTTGGCTATTGTTAAGTTAAAACATTCCATTGTAGTGATTATTTAGAAATATCATCTGATTGATGAGTTTTTCTATTGGTTATTGGAACTCTTAAAGGGAAGGTAGGTTCCTTATGTGTTTTGATTTTCTCCAGGGGGATTTTTGTGCTTCTTGTGTTGATTTGTAGTGCTCTTATCAATACAAAAGGTGGTGATTCAGGAAAAATACCATTATTTGTGGGTCATTCATCCTAGTACAAACAACATTTTTTATGATGTACATCATAGATTATGGTGTATGGGTGTGATGTGATATATAAGCAACCTTTTTTTGTGGTGTTATACATGTTAATAGAATAGATTAAATTACAAATGGACCTACAATTTATTTCAACCACTAGATACTCTACTAGTTAGTCGGAAGGGATCTTTATGGTTATTATTTTGGTTTTACCTCATACACAGTTGAGATGTAATTCTATTAAAGTAGAAAAAAAATTTCTACAAAAACATCTAATTTTATTCTATTCTGGGATTTAACTAATGTTCATAAGTTGGGACTATTGTATACTCAAAAAATAGTGATTCTTTGTGTTGTTATAGTGAATATTATATTAGATATGGACCCTTTATTTACCTCAATGTTTTTGTAAGGTCATTAAAAGGATATAATGATTTATTTGAAGATAGGTAAGACATCCACCCTTAAAGAGGTGGTTAGATAAACTAGCTGAATAAGGTTTTGAAAAAAAATGATATAGGCATGTTTCTTGGACTTCAAGGGATATACATATATCTAATTGTGGTTAGAGGAGTTTTCATATATTAATAGTCACTAGAATTCAATTCAGATAGCCTCCGAGAGGCTATTTATTGTTTGTTGGGTTTGTCCCATTTCCTTGGAATTTTGTAGGTGATACCTCATTGTTGGGGATAATAATTGTTCCTTATGCCTCTTATTATTCCACGTTTATCAGAAATTTTTTTGACTTTATAAATCAACCAAAATTCTTATAATGATCAAAGACTCCATGCATTGGAGTTTCCCATGGCTGACTAGGTCTTCCAAAAAGTGGATCCCTATTTGGATCACCAATATATGGGTATGAATGTTATCATAATGACGATGTGTATCAGACCATTTGAGATTACCTAGCGTGGCAATAATATTACACACCACTTGGATCTTCCCTCCCATATGATATTAATTTAGGACATGTTCCATGTTTTTTAGTTGAATACATATAATCAGTATCCTCCTCATGTGTTTAATTTGGAAGGGTTGGAGTAGGAGACCAATATATCTGTGTTCATGTAACTATTGATTATTGTCGATACTATGGAAAAACTAATTCATGAGATGTCTATTTTTTTAGTTTTTTTTTGAATAATTGTGTTTATGATCATGAGACATGGAAGATGAAATATTGTGTGGAGGAAGAGTATAGATTTTTTTTCTCTAATCACGCCCTGGAATTACATTTTTGGGATTGAAACTATTTTTGGGTGCGATAATTTTCACATTTGTGATTTTTTTATTTAGTTTTACCTTTATTTTTTTCGATATGTATCTCATGGCTTCCATATAATTTTTTTCATGAAAATGGTGTTTTGGACTACACTAATGGTAGTGAATGTTTGGACCACTACTAGGGGAAACTTTTTTTCCGCGTTCCTCTTGGATAGTGGGGAACTCACCGTTGTGTCATAGTTTAGAAAAACCATCAGTATTACAATGAAACATGTTCTTATTAGGAAATGATGGATGTAGAGTCTCAACATTGTTTGGTAAAACTTGCAACTTATAGAGGTCACTAAATAAGATGAAAATTACATTTATTCCCTCTTTGAATTTTGCCCAAAACACATCCAATATGGACCCTATTTTTTAAACCAATGGTGATTCCATCATAAAATTCTAGAGAATTTGAGAATCATTCCTTGTGTGGTTCTGTAAATACTTATTAACTAAATAATCAGTAATGCTTTTTTCTTTCAGTTTCTGGCATCATCTAGGTTCTTTATTCTCATAATCTTTATTCCTCCATTTTCAAAGGGGTGTTTGAAAAAATTATTGGCCGTTATTGTGTTTTATGGAGAATTCATGATTGTTTTTTTATAACTATTTTATATAGTGATTTTGTGGTGTGATTGTGGATTTCCATTGGATTTCAGAGGTTTTCAATTTTGAGATGGGTAGTTATAGACATTACAAAATTATATGATTTTTATTTACTGATCGGTTGCATAACTATGATGGATGGAATTTTTTTCAAGTGTGAAATATTTTTTAGAATGGGTTTGAGGTGAATATTTCATTGAAGATGGGTTTTTAAAAGAAATTGTTTGCATTAATTGTGTTCATTGTTTTAGTTCTACAAGAAAGCGTTCTATTCCTTATGTGAATGGTGCATAATGTTTTCTTAATTTAATATAATGGTGGGATTGTGTTGAAGGCAGGTTTTACCAAAGAAATGGTTATTTTCATGTTAGATTAATTTTTTTCTAACTTAAATTTGTTTGTGAATTGACAAAATTATGTGAATAATTTTATAAACTAGATTTTTTTAGGGTATTAATTTGAAATAGGGTTTTCCATTTGAAATGGTAGGATTTGAAAGGTACTATTCTTGTTTTTTCCAAAAGGGATTCATGAATTATTCCTGTGGAAAAATGTTTATTTCAAAATGGTGTTTGTGTGTATGTGGAATTTATTTTAGTGTTTTTAATATAAAATTTATGTTTATATTTTGTTTTTTATATTTGGTTAAATGTCAATTATAAAATAGGTTATCTACTTGTTTGCTTACGATTACTTCATATGTATGTTATTGTGATGATTTTTGTTACTAGTCAAATATAATTTTGGAAAAATGGAATCCCAAGAATCATTATAGGAGAATTATAACTAGTAATAAAATTGGAATAAAAGGGTCAACGAAAAATTTAATATAGTATGATTGACACTACAACCCTAATAATACATGAGATATCATTACAGACCACTATAACATAGGATGGGATCCCCTATTGTGGTGTGTTGGCAAGAATGAAATAGGTTTTGGATTATGTATGGGTGACCACTATACCATGGGAGTTGTTCCCCTCTAGTGTATCATTCATGAGGGCATAATTGGTTTTGGTTGGGGGATTTTGATCACTGAGGTATATGGTTCATAGGGTCCCACTTTTTCAACATGCCAATATGTATTTCAAATGGTGCACTCTTATGACATGATGGTTTTGTGAAGTGGAGATCAATTTTAGTATGTGGAGGACCTTATATATATTTAATTTTAATGAAGCCATTTTTTGAAAAACTATATCCTTAAAAGTGTTTTCCGGAAATTGTTTTCCTTGAAATCTTCCATGATTTTTTTAATGTTCATGTTAATATTTGAATTTTTATTTCTCTTCCCATTTCATATTATTGAATATTCCATTTGGTGGCATCCAACTTTGATTTTCATCAAAACCTACACCCATCATTGTCTTTATGTCTACTTTTTTATGTATGAACCATGTATAGGCAAGGAGTCTTATGGTACAAATGGGGGATTTGGTTTCTAGTTGTCCACATGGTGTAGGATTCATTTGTGGTGGCTTTAGTGTGATGGACCTCTGGTAACATGGAGGTAATTGGGATTTTTGTCCCTTTCCATTGTGGTTTGTTTGTTTTGGGTTCATTTTGTAAAATAGTAAATCTAAAAAATTGATTTATCTCATTAGGTTATGATTATCAATTATTCGATATTTAATTCTTTTTAGTTTTTTATTATCACATATATGGATAAAATAATTAAAATATATATATTATAGAAACCCTGGCACTAGTTTCTAGACCTTGGGGATTTGGAATTACCTTCATTCATTGTTTTAGGTCCAACTTGGTGTCAGTTTGGATGGAACCTTAAATTAGTTCGTGATAATTAATGCACACGAAATCAAATAAATCACATATCAACATCATGTGAATCTCCAAAGGTGAGATAAATCAATTGTAAAACAAGAAAACAAATTCATCAGTTTTTGGAAACAGGATGGAAAAATAGGATGTGCTGATAACCAAATAGCTTACTGCGACCTAAAAAGTACAAACCACCATATATCATATTTATAATGTCCCTACATAAGGAAAGAATAAATTAAATGTAGTGAATCCTTATCATCTGACACAATTTGGTTGCATCTGGAATCTGACCACTAATTCTAATCCATATGTTGAAATGATCTCATGAATTCCACTTCATATGCCAGAGACTTCCATGATGAAACGTGGGTCGAATTTCATACATGGGGATACAATACCCTCAATGGAATGTCATATGATAGGAAATATGTAAAAATTAATCCAAAAACATCAGAGTAACAATGTATATGTAAACAAAATTTCATATATTTCACTCGAAATAAAGTTACACATAATTTGAAAATACTATCTAGAGTATGTAAATAAGATAATAAAAAGAATCTGTGTCCACCATATTTCATCAATGTCTACTACCAGCTTCAAGATCCAGTACTCATCCATCTACCTTGATGTCCTATCTCTTCTCCATGTATCACATGAAAACCATAAGTACATGGAAATGACATGTTAGGGTGTGAGTACATGACATAGTGGAATACTTCCAATGCATACTTACAAGGCCTAGTTGGATACGGAAATTGAATTTTGTAATTAAAAACTACTAGGGAATTGCAATAACACAGTCTAAAACTACTTGATAGTTTGCAAACCATGCCATGTAATAACATCAGTTCAAACCTTCTAGAATCAGTTATGGATATATACTCAATTAATTTCTCAATGATCATGGTCCAACACATAGAACTCCAAATCCATCACTAAGTGCTAGTAAGAGAATCGAAAAATAATATTCTTGGAATATAACTCTTCATAATGGGAAGGCATCAATCCATCGTCCACAACAAGGAAAAGAATATTGATTAATGTAAAATGTTATAATCAAAAGAATCCATATTATCATGATTCCATGGTTTAGGTTTCCATGACATCATGTCCCTCACGTTATGCTATCAAACCACTAGGACCCTACGGTTTTCCATCAATTCAGGCCCCCAATCTTCTATGTTGTATACTCTATGCTCAAGTATATCACTATAGCCTTCCCAAGAAGCACACACAATCCCCTTGTTGGTGATTTTAACCCTAATATGGTCCATCTAACTCATGTACCTACACTACCTCTATATAAATGATATCTTATATAATAATATAAACATATAAGGAATGTTAATCATGTCATGGCCATTATATAGTAGAAATATATCAACAAGTGAACACATCAAACATGGATACATGAAACACTAATATCAAAAATTTAAAGCTTATATGAAAAACAATATCATGGAAACACACACACCCATATGAAATCAAGATTTAAAAATTTATTAAGAAAGAGGAATAAAAAATCATCATAGAGGCATTAATTAATGAGATCCAATACATGTAAGAAACATACTACATTGATGATGATGACATTAATAGTATGGATTGACCAGCTAGGGTGGTTTTATATCTAAAGCGAAGACCAGAACATTTTGGAGAACATCCTCACTATCATTTTATCACGATAATCAAAATATGTACACTTATTGATTATGAAGGGTTCCTAGATCAAAAAACATTAATTGTATTTTAGATAGAAACATAATATTTCACATGGTGATTATTTACCTCTCCTGTATAATTTCTAAGTTACTATTCATGTCCAGTATATGTTCTCGAAATATTATCCTCAGGATTAACTATATATTGATATATTAATAAAAATTATTATTATATAAAAAATAATGATAATTGATCATAAATTATCATTTTACAATTATATTTTGATAATTTAACAAAAATTAAAATTTTAAAAATATCTTTTTAGAATATAATATAAATTTACAATTTAAAAATAACTCTTTATAATTTAACTAAATTTTATTATTATAAATTATTTGTTACAATTTCTCAAAAATTATTATTTAATGATTATTTCTATAAAAATTATAAAATAGTCTACTTTTATAATTTTAAATTTCTAATTTCTCAAAAACAATCCTTTTAAAATTATCCCTTAATAATTTTCAATCAATTATCCTTTTATAATTATATTTTTATAATTTATAAAAAAAACCCTATATAATTATGTCTGGATAAATTATTTTGTATTTTCATTTCCTAAATATATCAAATAATCTCATGAAATTATCATTTGTTAATTCTTTATAGTTATTTCCTGATAATTCAGGAAATTTTATTTTGATACAATAGTGTAATTATAGTTTTACAATATTCCACAACAATCCTTAGTAAAAGTTAAATGTAATCATTTTAATTATTTTAATTTATATTTAGATAATTTTTTTATTATTAACAATTTGATAATTAAATTGAACTATCATTTCTAAATTCTTGGTAAATCCTATTATACTTTAATCGATTATTATTACATTATTCTATATTTAAATATAAAAAGATATAAATTAAATTAATGAAAAAATGATACACGACTTCTTCTACAAGAACCATAAACTATATAGGATAAGGGATATAACCATTGGGATCCTTAATCATCAACATACCATTACCAATCCTGTGACATGTTGTTCAATAATAAACTAGACTCAATCGAACCAATCCACACTACTAAAATGAATGGTTCAGCATTATAAAACTGATAATTCATAACTCGTCACCAAAATTTCAATATATTATAGTCATCCGTCATTTTAACATAATCATAATGAATAATTCATTAATAGAAAAAATTTGTTATGTTTTTGAATGAAACATGTTAAATTGATTTCAAACTGATGTTTTTTGGCAATTGTAGATGTCATAAATTATGGGAATGAGACTTGAATAAGATGCTTAATTTTAAAAATAATTTTTAATTAAAAAATATAAATAAATTATTATATTGGGAAATAATATTGACCATATTTGTGATATAAACAAATTCATGATGAACACAAATGTTATTCCTCAAATTTGGTAATCCAAACATCTTATACCTAATGATTCAGTCAAATTTATCATACGATGTGCAATTTAAAATAAATTTATATAATTGTCAATAATATAAATAATAAAAATATTACATAATATATTTTCACTTATGATCAAACCAAACACCAGATGAAAAAATTTTGTTTAATGTCTAAGGTAAACCCCTCCTCAAGACCTAATAGTGATATCAAATTTCTCAATGGATTCATTATTGGGAGACATTTCATTACATTTTGAAATACTATTTGTGTGTAATATTATATATTTAATATTATTATTCTTTTTTCAACAAGGCTCTGTGTGATTAATATCTCTCACTAGATACTAAAATAAGTACAAAAATATTCTATAGTATATTTAAATCCACATTAAAGAAAAAAAGTGTGTATTTTATATAATGTTAAAAATAAACATAAAAATAAGTATAATTTATTAAATAAGAGGTTTTTTGATCATTAAAATTTCTATGGCGTTATATGGATAAAAAAGGTTTATTTTCTTTAGTGACAGTCCTAAAACTATTCTTATTTCTTAATAGGTCTTCATTATCTCTCACAAATATCTTCCCACATACTACAATTCCAAGGCATACCCTATAAAAAAATATTATTCATAACATATAGAAATAAATCAAAATAACGATTCATCATAGACTCTTATTGAAGATACACAATTATGATATCAGTAATCACATAATTATATTCTGAGAATAAGGTCGTGAATAAATGCTCATAAAACTTTAAAACCATACCCCATATAACATACATCATAAACATTAGTCACGAAATAATGATTTTTAGTTAATATGAAATTATTTATAAATGAATCAAATATCATAACACATTCTTGCATAACATAGATATAATATGTTAAAAAAAATATGATTTTTAAATTGTGAATATGTTTACGTAAAATGATGTTCACTAAATAAGATATTGACATGAAATTAAGACATTGCATAAAATTATTTTCATGAATCCTAATCTACAAATAATTTTAATTAAAAATATTATTGTCTATTCAAAAACATATGTACTTGAATGTTTGGATTACGATTAAACTTATGATCATTAATACCCGGTATATAAATAATATTTTAGACATGAAAACACAATATACACAAAAAATTATGTACATGATATAAATTTTAAGGATAACATAATTTCCTCATGGGTATTGAATGGTTTATTAAATTATTTTATGGGTATCACACATTCACCGATCACATATTCGTAATTCTCTTATATATATGACACGTGATCATGGAAAAAATTATCATTTAATCATATCATTACATGCAGAAGATAAAAAAGGATTTAATAAAAACTACAACATCATTACAATAACCTATCCCTAGAAAGAATAAGTATATTATCGTACAATCATATACCAAATAAAATATATGGAACATCAAAGGAATAAATAATTGATGAAACTGACTTTAATATATCATTTGTAACATTTATGGAGTAATATATCATTTTGATTTTGAATTCAATTATTTCAAATCTAGAAAATTAAAAAAAAATTAGGGTGATTGTTTTAATAGAATAAAGGAAACATATAAATGAGGCATCAAAACATTGATTGTTCATGATGGTGGATAACACTAATGATTCCATATATGTTAAAATAAATCCATACATATATACATTTAAAAGTAATAAAATTTACCTAGTTTAAAAAATAATAGGAATATTTATTAACAAAATTTTAATATGCATTATTTTTTAACAAAAATGATATAAAAAATCCAGATAATAAATAATCCTTTTTTTATTTTTTTCAAAAAACATTGACATGGATGAAAATGGATTATTTACTAAAAAAACATATATGTTTAAACATATTCATATTATATTGAACTATTACATACATTAAGTGTGTAATTTAAATGGAATAAATGAATTCTACTAAATTACCATGAGGTGAGAAAATTATAGGAATTTATCAAATAAGAATTTTTTAATTTCATCAATCAAAAAAAAATCATAATAAATCTATATTAAATTTCAAATACACCATAAATACTTTACCACATTTGTAAAATTTAAATAAAATCACATGAAAAAGATAACCATTGATGTATTTTAATATACTCATAATATTTAGGAGAAAAATCATAAAATAATTGCATGGGATGTATGAACACCAAATAAATATTAAAAGGGTCAGTATAGCATGTGTCTAATAGAAATTAATGTGAAACAATTTATTACACCCAATATTATTTAACGTCACACTTGATAATTCCTCAAATATATTAATTGTATAATCATTATACATGTGTTATTTGACCATTATTATATATATCATATCATTTATTATTTATTTTTGACATATTATAATCTTTTTAATATGAAATGTTATTAAAATAATTATTCTTGTTGATAACTGCTTCTTTTTTCGTGCAAGATGTGGTTCGATAGTCCATGTTCTTATTTACTGATCATGTTTCAAAATCCTAAATAATTTTAATCATTTTATACATATCATATATAATAATTAGATATTTGTATATAATTATACCTAAAATGATTATATATGTTTATATAAATTTATTATACAGTTCATAGAGATGATGGGTCATACGTATACATAAATTATGAGTTCATATTTCCACAAAAGTAATGAAAGAATGAAAGTTAATAATTCCCCAATATTAAATCATCATTATAAAATATTTAACATATATAATTGTTTAATATTTCTTCATTATCATATACATAAGTAATAAATGAATAACAATTCACATCAGTTTGTGGAGGTTGTAGTTGACACACATGCATGGATAATTTTTATCATTTTCCAATGGAATAGAATGTATGAAGGTTGGAATGATGTTATCCTTGAAGTACAATAATTATTTGACTAATATAACATAGAAATTTTAAATCTATCCATATTCACATCTAAAAATGGTTGTGATGTAAAATCAATTATATCACTATGTAGAGATAGTATGTAGTACATATACATGAGTGATATTTCACTTCCAATTTGAATTGAAAATCGAGGGATAATGGTGGTTTAATAATTTCAAAAAAAATCATGTATATTAGAAAAACTAAATATATAATTTTATGATAAATAAAATACATTTAGAGGAGTTAAATAACAAATTAAATAAGAATGTCATCAGTAAAGTGAATGACCCCTTCATTGAAAAATCTCTAATAGGTCTAATCAAATGGATCATTATGAAGTTTTTTTGTAAGAAAAAACCTATGGAATGTGTATGACTATGTTGATAGGATAATGTTTTTGGGATTGGTAATAATAGAATTGAAAATTTGTAGTAAATAAGTTAAATGGTACATTCCCCTTATATGTGAGGGGAGGGGCACTCTTTTTATTAAATAATGATTAAAATATAATTTTTTATCTATCCTAAGGATTATAAATATATTTAGATTTGAAGATAGGTTTTTTTATTTTCTATGTATCTTTATTAAAGAAAATTAGGATTCATTTTTGTAGTTCTTTAACCATATCCTTTTTAAACACCTTAGTTTACATATTTTAACTATAACTATTTTGACATATTATCCAATTATAATATGTTATAAATTTCATTATATGTTAAAAATGGAATAATAAATATAAATGCGATAATATATTATATAATATCAAATCTAAATTTTCCACTTCAATATATTAATGGGAGCCTGTGGTTAATGGTATTCTCTCTTCAAAGAATTATTATGAGATCTCTTTGAACTGTAGCTTGGAAACAAACTGGATGGGTAATTTTCACAGAAACTTCTATAGAACATCTCGCTCCCATTGGTCTGGAGAATTTTTCACTAAAAGATACCAACAGATTGTTATCTTTAGCATTGTGGTATCTCTTTATGTTCCTCTTGTGTTCTTTGTCATCAACACAGAGAGGATGCTTATCATTTATTTCTTTGCTGTGTTACTGCTACATCAATGTGGAAGGCTCTAGCAGACATCTTCGAAGTATCAATTCCTATGATGACATCCATCACAGATTTTATTCAGAGATGGAAGCCTCTTTCATTTTCTTCACAGTTGTTGGACTTATTTCAGGTTGTTTCGTCTGAGTTACTACATTATATATGGTCTTCTAGGAATCATGTTCTTCATGGGAATTGGTCTTTCTCGGTAACTACTACTTTCTCAAACATCCTTGATTTGATGTGTGCGGTAAGCTTACCTAAGAAACATTTTTGTCCCAATTATATTAATGATTTTTCTGTTCTTGCCCGAATTGGCATCAAAGGCAATTTTAGACCTCCATATGGTACTTTTGAAGTTTTATGGAAAGAACCACTTTTTGGTTGGATGAAACTTAAATTAGATGGTGCCTCGAAGGGAAATCCGGGACCTTCTGGGTATGGATCCATTTTTAGGTATCATCATGGTCAGGTGATTGGTTGTTTCCATGGCTCCTGTGGTATTGCTTCTTCAATTGAAGTGGAGATGGTTGGAATTATGGTTGCGGTGGAGCAGGCCAAACATCATGGATGGAATAATCATTGTTTGGAAAGTGACTTGATTGTTATTGTCTCTGCCATCAGAGAAAGATCATCTCAACTATCTTGGAAGTGTTATAATCGTTGGGTGAACTGCTTGGACTCCCTTTGATCTATGTATCACATTATTACTCATGTCTATCGGGAAGCTAATTCTATTGCAGATGGTTTGGAAAACAATGGAATTAACGGTGTTCACTTCATCTGGAATGATAATCTCCCTGATGTTTTTCCCCTTTTGAAAAGGGATTTGGATAGATATCCTTTTTTTAGGATCATTCAAGTTGGATTTTTTATTTTAATAAAGGGTTCTTGCTTTTCTGGGCAATGTCTCATCTTCTTTTCAAAAAAACTCATATACGTAAAAAAAATTATAAAATAATACTTCATAAAACTATAATATGTTCTATTAATCATTAATATTCTATAAATACTATAAATAAATAAAATTATATTACTTTTATAAATTTTAAAATAATGTATATGATTTTTGTATTAATAGATGATATAATGATCTAGAATTACATTATAATATAAATTAATCAAATAATTAATTAATTATTGAAATTAATATAAATCAAGGAAATAAATTACATTATTTAAAAAAATACTTATGATTCATTAAAAACATTGATTTTCACTGAGGTGAATTCGAGATATATTTTTGATAGACGTGGAATGATATTTTCTATTTTTATTTAATTTATAAATTATATAAGTCATTTTCATAGAAAAGTATACCATAAAAATTATATTTAAACTCTAAGGCGATAAAGTTCAATTTTGTTTTATATCATAATAAATATGATGAAAATAGAGTCCCTTAACATTCAGTTTTCTTATAGATACCCCTGATTTTTATAAAAATATCCCATTATTTAGATGAATATTAAAGATAATAAAAAACCATAAAGAGCACAACCTTTCCTAAGTTGTTGGAGAATAGTAATAAAATATTATTATTTAATTAAGGATCTAAAATATTCATTACAAATAAATTCTCACATGGTACTCTTCTTAAGAATAACCTAACTAAACTATTCTTTATAACATGGGTCATGAAACATATTATATGGAAAGATCAGAAACTCAGTAAGAGAAAAACATATGGGATTAAAATCAATGTCCATATGAAATAATTAGATAAGTATATCAAATGTGATCATGAACATACCTTCGGATTTTCATACACAACAATTCATAGATAATTAAAAATAATCATAGAATACAACTTTATCATTTCATAAAACATAGCCCTTATGAGTGAGAAATCAACCTGAATAAATAATTAACAAAAACTTCATTTTATATTAGTTTATCTACATAATAAATATAGATAAAACCTTTTATATTACATTAATATGTTATAAGACAATAAACATAGTAGATTGATACTTATTACCTATTATCTATTATAGATCAGGGTGAAGCACATTCCTAAATTGGATTAAGATGAACCTATTTCTCATAGTGGGTAAATCCCATCAACATGTTTACAATTTTAATTTCTTGATATATAATTATTTGACTAATGATATAAAGGTATTTATTGGTACCACGCATCTCATAATGAAAAAACAATTATTTGTTCCACAATATCAGAAAACATTCAAATTATCATTGCATCATAAACCGTGTAAAGAAAATATGTTTCGTAAACAATTATTAAATTAAACACATCATAAACATGGAAAACTAAATTGGTTTCCTAAATTTTTCTACAATTTGGACATTAACCGTCTATTTAATGAATAAGTATGGTAAAGAGAAATTTTATTCCAATTAATGATAAATTAACACTGAAAGACAACATATTAGATTGAAAAATATTTGTTAATATGAAATAGAACATTTCATATAGAATAAATCATTTCCACATTAGAAAAAGCATAAACCATAAAAAATTCAAAACAATTCTTTAAATATAACTATAAAAAGTCTAGATGTATTTCTTTAAAAATCAAAAAAAATATTTCTGAGGAAAATATACATTCAATTTTGATAATATATTTTTAAAACTAAAATTTCATAAAAAAATTTGAAATCATTTTCTATTTAAAAAAATTAAATCTTATAAAGAATTTATTAGTAGAGTGATTAATTCATTGTGGAGGAAAATATCATTAATGGAATACAAGTTAAAATAAATATATTTTTCAAAATTTTTGAAAAATGAAAAACATGCATTGTTTGGAAAGAAAAAAAATATTCTTTAAAAATATTCATTATAGGTTTAAACATGTGTCAAAAGGTATTTAGTAAATTATTGTTATGGATTAAAAAAATGTTCAATTTTATATAAAAAAATATTTTAGATGAGTAATAATTTCAATAAAATATATAAATAGAGATGAGTTTTTAAAAATAATCATTTATAACTCTTTAGTTCATAATAAGAAGAAAACGAATGAAAAAAATAAATGAGATTCTATATATATGTATAATAATATTTCTTCAATTTAAACATAATGAGGAGTAATCCCACTAAACAATGATATTATTACAAAAAACACTTACCACATTTGTGACATTGAATCATAAAACCCATAAAATAATAACATAAAATAAGACATATAATATAATGATAATTAATACATATGTTATATTTCGTGTTAAAATTCATGTATATAATTCTTATAAAATATTATTGCTACATAATATAACATATGTCTCGATGAAGGAAAATGTTGGAAAAATTATAAATATATAAGTCATGAATTGCATCGTAAATATTCAAACATGAAATAAACAAAATATTTGAAAATTATTGATCTATTAAAATACAATATTTTTTTATTAAATATTAAATATTATTTATATATGTCCTTTTATTACCCATTTAGTAAAAAATACTTATTATAGTCTTACTTAAGGGAATAAAATCGTTGTTTTCTGTCGATATTTTGTCTTTTTGTACATTATTTGATGAAAATGGTCCTAAAATCATTATAATGTAAAAAATTAAATAAAAATATTTTATATTCAATATATATGTATTTAGGGTAATTAATTAATGTTAGATATTGAAAATTAAAAACGTCATTCATGACAGTGGTAGGCCACACATACACATTAATGTAATCTCTATCATACATATACAAAGACAAAATGATAAATTATATATTTCCATTTAAAATTATTTTATTTAATATATATCACATATTTTCATTAAACCCGTTATTATTAAATTGTATAAAAATCTTGAAAAAACCATATCACTTCATGAGGTGGTAGTCTGTAGTACACAGGCATGTCGTTTTCATATTCCCAATGAATGGATGGATATAAGAAAAAAGTGATTTCATTATTCTAGAAAAATGATATTATTTAATCAATAATTTTTAACCAATAAATTCATAATTATATCCATTCACGAGAGGTGGTGATGGAAAATGGATAAAATTGGTTCATGAGGAGATTATCCGATGTAGAAATAAATGATGATTTCATATCAAATTTAATGGATGACGAGAAGTATTGAAGTTATTCCATTATCAAAATAACTTCTCCATATAAGGAAGATGATATTAATAATATATAATCATGGTATAAATTTAATATATGGATGTGGAGGAATAAATTAAATAAAATGATCAGTTAAGGATATTACCTATTATTTGGAAAATCTCTTTTGGATTACACCAAAAGACATAACAGGATATATTAAGAACCTTAATTAGGATTCTATGGTGATAAGAAGGAATAAGGGATGTGATTTAGGAGGTTATTGGTAGATCCAATGGTATTTGGATGAGTTAATAGGAGAGGATAGGTGGTCACCTTTTATAATTTTGGATAGTGGACCACTTATAACATTTTAAAAGATAATATGGGTCCCCAATTTTCTACATGAAAAAAGGATCCATAATTATAAATTATAGAATCAATAAGTTATAATATCTAAATTTGTACATTCCATATAGGTGGAAATGTTTTTTAAAATTTAAACAGTTATCTTATTAATATAACCCCCATATAAAACCATTTTGTACTTTTAAAATGGTTTTTTTTTTATGTTTCTAATATTCATTATGGCTAAATATTATGGTTAAATTTTTTGATAATAAAAATTATTGTCATTACATGTATTTAATTCATTTTTTTATAAATCAATTAAAATTAGTTTTAAATTTTAATTTAAAATTAATATTTTATATGGGACATGAAAGTGAGTTTCCAAACCAGAAATATTATAATGTTTATAGAGTTTTATAAATTAATTGAATATTAAATTTATTCCTATGAAATAAATAAGATTAATATATATATATATATGTGAACTAATTTTATATTTATAATAACCGTAATATAAATTCGATGATTTTAAATTCATTAAAAGAAAAAGATAATTTTAATAAAAACAAATATTTTTTATCATTTCATTATAATATTTATCCTCATAGAAATTTCTCAAAAAAAACTATTATATTTTTTACATGATGAATTAAAAACTAAATTTCATTTTTATTATAACCTTAAATTCTCAAAAAATTAATCTCAAAATAAGTTTGTAAATGGAAAAAAAATTATTCTTTTGAAAAATCATTTTAAATTAATATTTTGATCAATTCTTATATCATATCTATAAGACACAAAAGAAAATTTTTAATTTTCATTAAAATTATAAATTTATATTTTAAAAAATTATTCATTAAAATCTATTTTTTAATTTACTGTGTTAAATTGTGTTTTTTTCATAAATATTGTTTATTAGAAAAATATTATATTTATTATCAAATATTTTTTATTTTCATTAATATCTAATTTCACAATAAATAATTCATTTTACAAACATGTCTAAACCTTACATTTTCATAATTTAGTTAATCTTATTCATACCTTCTATTCCAATGCTTGTATTATTACTATCATATTAAATAATTATATTTTTAATGTATGTCCTGATACGTTAAAATTTGATATCATATGTAACGTGAGATAAACTCAGTGTGGTGTGTAACAAAAAAATAGAAAGTGATTGAATTTAAGTATTAAAATGGTATTTTTTAAAATAAAGTTGTTTTACATTTTAACCTCATAAAAATGAATTTATTCCTTGAAATTCAAGAAATTGTTACAAAATCAATTGTGGATTCTTGTTCCCCTATGCATCCTCAGGTTCCTATGTAATAAGAACATACAGGTGGTTTCATAGAATAAATTTAACCAGGTGATTGGCCTTGATTTGTAGAAAAGTATCTATATGAACAATAATATCTACCACTTTTTCCTTATAAAAATATCATGCCACATTAGCACATTCAATGAGTTTAGTAGATGTGATAGATCACACATATAGTTCATTATGAGAGATACATAGAACATTATATGAATATAATGGATATTCTATGGAATCAATAAGTGTTATGTTATGGTCTCCAGAAAATAATAAATTTAAAAGGGAATAATATACATTGGACTCATTTTTCTTATATTTCATCAGTGGTTAAAATAATAGAAAACCCTTCCCACCAAACCTTAAATTTTATATCTCTTTTATAGTTATCATCTTAATATTTCATTCAACATTATGACGCATTTACATGTTGTTGAATGAAACTAACATTATCTTCCAAAACATCTGCTAGATCAGAATTCAGTTTTTTTGTATCTTTGTTCTATTAAGATGGAGTTTTAAACATCTTTTCATAAGGGTCATCAAACGGTTCCATCTATGTTCGAGAGGGGAATATATTTTTGTATGAAAACTCAACTGTAGGATCGTGTTGATTCTAGATAACTGTTAAATTCATAGTACATGATATTAAAATATATTATAGGGTTTGAATTATCTAATCTAACTAACCATTTTTATTATTATGATACATAGAAATTAATGATATAATTTTATCAAGATATTTATGAAAACATCACCAAAAAAAGAGGTAAAATTTTGATGTAGATTAAATATACATTATTTTGGAAGCCCATACTACCTTACATAATCTATTATTTATATTCTGAAATGATGATCAAGAATTAAATCTTCTCTAATAGTTGTAATGTGTGATTAGTTTATAATATGATAAAACAAACCCCTAATTACCTCAACATAAATAATAATATAAACTCTAACTATTACCTGTAAATTTAATCTTATATCCCTAAAATTTAAATCAATTTATCCTTAGATAATGATTTCACCAAAATTTACCCCAAACCAATGTGTTTTATTTACACAAATGTCTTTTAATATATCATCAATCTTGATACCCACCCATCAAATAAATTTTCATAATTGGATTCAATTGCATTGATCTTATTGTAAACCATAAACTACTAAACGAAATATGGTGTTTACAACTCTTAAGATAATCTTCAATGGAGAAATATGGAAATCCAAATGTTAATACACCATTAATTCAATATATATGTTTCCTTATTATAGAGAAAAAATTTATTTGGATGAAATTTATCGCCTATGTACTCATAAAATATCAAATTTAATTTCATTATTGCATAATCCAAAAAATGTGATATAATCATATTAAAATTAACTTATTGTTGAATAATAAATCATCAATTGGATTCATTCATATGACATCAAACAATAAACTCACCAATAAGTTGGAGAGGATAATTGTTACCTAATTATCATGTATTCATTCATCCATTGTAATGCATAAGCTTTCCATTATTACATTTCCATTAGTGGTAGTTTTGTCTTCTCATATACATTTTCTCTTTGACTGGTTCATGGATTAAAATAATTCAAAAACTTTGTACACATTAAACAATAGAATATTGGTGATGTATTAGTAAGAATAGACATACCATCCTTCTCATTAATGAGAAAACTAATCGAATTTATAAATTTATTTTCCTTATGAACTACATTTCCACATTTAGATATTCTTACAGTTCTATTGAATAAATTCCAATTAATTCTCTTTTATACATTTCTATAACGGAGATACCCACAATTTATTTTCATAATTTCAATTATCAGGATGATCAATCTTCTTTTTCAAATAAAACCCATAAAAATTGTGAGATTATCCCATTTCAATTTCTACCATTCATTCACATCCCAATATTTCTCCTTTGATACTAATGTCTCTTATAGTCGAAACCATTGGAAGACGTGGTTTTATTAATCCAAAGAATAAACCGATTTTTCATTCAAGTGTAATGTTTTAACTATAAGAAATCCTTGAATGACTTGTAAAAATATCTTAATGGGTTCCAATAAATTAATTATCCTTATCCATAATATCAAGGAACTCTTTTGAATTTTTTTAAAAAAATACGACGTATGTAATTACAATGGCATATTTCCTTAAATTTTAAAATTTAATAAATTAAATTTAATTATTTTTCCTCTTGTTCATAACAAGAGTCCTTAAATGTTCTTATTATCCATCCAAAAAATTTAAAGGAATAATTATTATTTTATGCACTGAACCCTGATGAATATAAAATATATTTTCATTGGTACTAATACACTACAAATAATTTAGTGGATCAGTAGAAAATCTAAAAGAATGTGGGTATTTCATCATGAAAGACTAAATAAAAATTTTACCCCTATTTTTTAATTTTTTTTCTACATGATATTTATATTGGGAATGTTATTTCATCATAAGAACAATATTTTTAATTTCATCTCCCATAACATTGAGTTTCTCATAGACAAAATCCATGAAATATACATCACTCACAGTAATAATTAATTATTTTCATATTCAAGAAACTTATAAAAACTAGAAACGTATGGTGGGAGAAACAATACTCATAGAGTACAACCACATAATAAAGAAAAATTATTTAATGGATGCCTAAATAAATACATTTGTTTTTCAATATATAACTCCTTAGGATTTAACTACAGCATTCATCGTCATTTTTTAAATACATAATGATTGTTCATAATAAATATCATCATTTCCAAAGTATATCCTCTAGGAGTGTCAAACTAGGTGTCCATTTTGGATCATTTTCTTCAACGAGCTAACAATCTAGTCCATCCCAATGGTCTCTTTTCAACATTATTACTCTTAGTTTCTTTTGTACTAGTGACATATATACATATATTATTAAGAAAATGATATATTATCATGGAACCCTATTTCTATATCCTTTAATAATATATCAGGATATCTTCCTTTATTTATAATTATCATTATACATATCTTTGAGATATCAATGATCATATACATAGTCATATCCCTTGTATTTTTTAAAATTTTAGTTTACTTAAAAGTATTAAAAGATTAATTAATCAATTTCTCTTATTCTATCTATTGGGACCCATGATTTTATAAATTACTATAACATATTTTTATTTGAATATTTATAAAAATTCATTAACACATAATAGATGAACCAAAAAGTGTAGTATCTCTAGAAGCAAGAAACACCATATAAATAGTTCCAAAAATATCATTAATATTCTCCATAGAGATCTACTCATATAATAATTCTCTTATACATACACTAGATAATCCTTTCATTGAAATATGGGGGAGGAAACCTAATAATTGTTTGAATAAAGTACTCAATAAGGGTGAACATAAGATATCTCAATCTATGATCAAATAAAATGATTTGATAATCATAAATTAATGTGATGATGAAAAAAACCTATGTTTTTCATACACAACCCATCATAGATCATAATCATGTTTCATGGAAAAAATATTTATCATTTCAGTTAAAATATCCCATAAGAGTGAAAAATATTTAATAATAAATCATCAATTATATGATCCAATCAATTTATAGTAACTACCCACATTGACATATCCATTGGAAATTTTTGGTTGAATCTTGTTTTCATACATATAACCATCAGTGGGGAAAATGAAAAAATGTTCATAGAATTATTTTTATTTTAATTAAGGGGTGAGAGGTATAAATTTTTGAAATTTACATAAGGGGAATTCACTTGAGTATGAATGGAATAATAAGAGGTTTGGGATCATTCACAATAGTTTGGATGAAAATATTTTGCTAGATGATTACAGACCATGAACTTGTACAGAATTTGAAACTTCTTTTAGAAAATGATCATGAACTGGTTCATGATGTTAATTGGAAACACATTATAAACCTAATTTTCATTGAGTAAATGTAGATTGGGATACATATTAACATGATGTGATGAGTTTTTGAGCATGTATTTGAAATTGATATATAAATGATTTGAATGGGATAAAAGTCGTATGTTTATCAAATCTAGTTGTTTGATGATGGCATCGTGTGGGATGATATTTTATTCCAGCACATAAAACACTCTCCTCTTAACCCTTGAATGATTTACAGGATATTCTGTTGTCTCATCTTAAATTTTGGATGTCTTAATTAATCTTCTGGCCCTTGGTAACTATTTAAGTTTATGTTTGCCTATTATATCTCAAAATTCATTATTTTTTTAAAGTGTAATATTTTGATCATGGGGATTTTTGATTTTGATTATAAAATCAGCCAATCTAACATTCCTTTACTAGTCGTACTCACCATTGTTCTTGTTGTTGATTTTAGCAGAGAATGTAAGATAAATTTTAGATAACTCTATAAAGTCTGAAAAAACTATAAGGTCCGTTAAATTATGATGTATGTGAAAAATTATGATTTCACCAATATAACATGAACAATAATTAATTAAATAATTAATTTGATTGTTCCTTGGATTATGCAGATCAAAGTGATTACAAATTGGAATATGGATACTTGTTGCATGAGTGGAACCTAGAATTTGTATTTGAATTGTAAAATGAATTAATGTTTGTTTATCATGACATGAGACCATATTTGATTTCATGATACTGATACCTAGGTGATGGATTATTTTTATTGATATGACTATTGATCATTTGAGATATTAGTGAAGGTGTAATGGAATGGAAATGGTTAATTTTCAAAATTATCCATTGTGGATTACAATTTTATACTATGATATCCTTTTTAGTTTGATTTTTTGTAAAAATGATGTAATATATATATTTAGTGGGATCATTATAGATTCCTGTTGTAATGGTTTTATTGATTGTCCTCAAATGAGTTAGTAGTTGTAAGGAATATATTGAGTGGGTTGTGTAGAGTCCCATGTTGAAATATTTATATAGAGTACATGTAATATTTTTTCTAATTTTTCAATGGTTATAAGGTTATTAATTTTCATGGTTGTGATATAGGTTCAGAAATATTCTAGCACGGTGACATAGTGGTTTGATTTTTATAATGGTATAATTGATTTACTAACCCAATTGTTTATTTCTTATTGCATGAACATATTATTAGAATGGTTTTTTTATACATGATAGTGTTAACCAATAGTGTATTAATATTAACATACTCAAGACACCATTTGATACTTGGAATGATTACATGGATGCATATTTGGATCAGGGCTAGGGATAATATTGGTGAATTTTTTTCTTTTTATGTTTTTGAGTTTATAGATGGGACATACATGGGGTTTCAGAATATTTTATTCTAATATTATTTGTGTATGTTTATTTAATTTTAATTTAAATTTTTTTGGTTTTATATTTATATAATTCTAATCCTTTTATTTCATGGGTTATAATTATTGGATTATTTGATTCTCCGCACTTTAATACTATCATAGGATATGTTTTTATGCTATTTTATGTTACATTATTATTATTTTTATTTCATTAATCCAACATGTTGTAACTCATTACACAGAGTTATAGAATACCCACTATATTCACCTCACCCTCATTACAAGTTAGAAGCCTCCTATATATGGGGGAGATTACATGATGCCCCATTAAAACCCTCATTTGTCCATGTGGGAATGTACCAGATAAGGGGACAATATAAAGTGGTATAAAAGGTATAGGTATCTATTTTATGATTATTTAAAATTTCTAAATGGTATAATGGAGACTATGTTGTTTTAAGACATTGTAAAGTTCCTGTTCATGGTTTCAGATAACCCATATTTTTGGGGGAAATTTATGTTCATAGGGATGGGATAGTTATTCATAAAGTTTTCTTGTTTTTTTATGACATTTCACCATGGGTGATTCCCAACATGTGGGATGATATTTTTTACTATTATAGATACTGATTTCCCGGCATCACATGATATTATAATGAATTAATTATGATAGAGATGTATTTATATATATTAACATGAATTATTCATGATCAGAATATAATTATTACATTTGATATATATATGTCTTGTAGATAATAAAATGAGATAAATTTTATGATTTATAAATGAAATGAAATTAACTGAAATGTTATTATTTGTAACTCATATATAGTGTTTGTAGAAACTAAGTGTAAAAGTTCTCTATTGTATTCACTTATTTGGATGGACCCTATTTTTATAGCCATTGTTATATGGAGTATGTATGTATTATATAGAAAATTATTCTTCTTGATATTCAATTTAATCATCCATAGAGATGGAATTAGCATGCCAATAATTTAGCTGAACTATAGCTTCCCATAGCTCATGAAGACAAGATGGATATATAAATTCATGATATCTTCACGATGGACATGTGACTCATGAAAAGGTAGACTATTAAATATTTTCCATTGATATTTGAGATGAAATGAGAGCTCCATCTAAAACATAATCTTATGTTCAATATAGAGGGTTGCCTCCCTCGATCCATGTCTTAGATCATGCCTATAGAGATTACATTTAAATATTTTGAGGCACCACTAGATAAAAGTGTCAATTTTGTCCATTTACACTTAATTGTCCATCCTTATAGTTGGGGTTTGTCTTAGTGGTAAGCACCCCTTAAATCTACATGAAAAATGGGGGTTCAAAACCCATTGGGCACGGGTACTGTAGCAGTACTGTAGTGTACTGTAGCAGCGGTGGTACTGTTGCAACGGCGGGCACTGTAGCGGCGGCATGTCACTGTAGCGGCGGCAGAGTACTGTAGCAGCGGTGGGTACTGTTCAGTACTGTAGCAACGCGAGTACTGTAGTAGTACTATTAAAAGAATGGGATTTGGGCCAAACAAATGGGCCTACGGGTCATGTAATGGGCTAAATGCCCACTGGGCCTTTGGGCTATGTAATGGGTCTCCCTCTACCCAGTAAAAGAGGTCATTGCTTTGATTTAATAATAATATGAGGCTTCGGCCACAAACTTTTTAAAAAAAACTTAATTGTCCATCCTTATTTTAGATGGGCATTCTAGATAATTCATTATATTATGAGGAGTTATATTGGAAGGAAATGATAGAAATTTTCTTAGTTAGATCTATTTAGAGATGTTTAGGGTTGAAAATGCATGAAATTTCTAGCATATGAAATTAGAGGGAATGTCAGTGATACACTCAAACAAATATTTATCCGACATAATTTTATTTGAACAATATTTATCTATTTATGAGATTCCTTGGGATTAATTTTCAAATATGATATTCTTAATGAAATTACATCACATAGGTATTTGTTTCCAGGTAATATTTTAACATGTGATGAATAAGGAACTCATCAAGAAATGGAAACTTAAAGTGGCCTAATGATGTGGATATGATATTCATGTTAGGAGAATTAAGAGATATTTTTCTATGGGAATGAATATACAGTATGATATATTCCCCTAATGAAATGTTGGGAAAAGTAGACAATGCATTCTTTACACATCCAAGGACTATGTCTTATTCTTTTTATATTAGTTTTTAATATATATAAAAAAGTAGCCTCATAATTTGTACCCCACATTCGAGTGTCATTATTGTAGATGGATGGGCCACCATTAATGTTTTTTTAGTTGTATTCTATAGTATAGTTGTGGTAGGGGTTAGAAAAGGTACTGGAGTTTGGGAAGGACTCAGAATCACCTAAGAATATAGTTAACTTGATTGTCATGTGATGTTTAGGTCATGGAAAGGGACATGTTACACAAGTTTTGGAGTCGTTTTACTAGGAAAAGGGAATACACTAGGGTGTCCAACTGTAGCCCAAGGAATGGTGTTGTGTATGTTTCACATAATGTAGTCCACTTTAACTAGTATGAGTGCCAGAACATATACTATCAGAGTTATGATTATTTAATCATATGACCTTACTTGTGTTTTGTATATATAGAAGAATTAGAATATTTTTTATTTTCTCATTTTCTGAATATTTTGGGATTGGATGTGTAAATATTGGTTGGTGTATAGATAGTTGATACACGGTTGTATGTGCGGTAAGAGAATATATGACATATAAATGTGTGCTCTCCTAAAAAATGGTGGGTTTTATTCCCTTTAGGGCCATCAATATTGTTAATGAAATAATTTTACATGATTCTTGTTATTTTTTACATAGTTATAGGCCAATATAATATTGACTATTATCATTGAAGATTCACCTTTCAATCCCCTAATGGTTGTAGGTATTCTTACTAGGGTGAGTGGAATTTTCTGGCTGGTCATGTATGGAAAATTCAGTTTAGATTAGATTTCCACAAAATTATATAACACATATTACAAAAGATGATGATGAAATGTATTAAATTATATTTTATCAAGTGTTAATTTTTCCGGGTTTTATTTTCTCAAGAGTTATTTGGATTATTGAACGAGTGATTGATAATTTTCAATATCAGGTTGGGGTAAGGAAATAATCATGTTACTATCACACTAAATGGAAAATAACTATTTTTTAGTCTAGATATTAAAGTTATATTGTAATATCATATGGGTAAAATTTTCAAATTTCCTAGTACATTTTTCTAGGGATTTAAAATTCATTTCACTATGATGTTTGATAAGACATTGCCCTTATGGGTTTATTATCGGAGACTAAAATAGATAATAACCAAGAACATATATACCCTTATGAGAATTTATAATATATTTTATTATTTTAGAGGTTGAAATATCATACCCATATTAGAATTGATAACTATATAAAATTAGTTTGATGTGATACTGTTAGACATACCTCTACCTAGAAGGTATGAATTATTTGAGTTCATACTTATGGTTTTTGGTATGCAAAAATCCATAATGGTATTCATGGCCCTGATTAATGGGGTAATTCAATCTAATTTAGAGAATTTTTTGGTTGTTTTTATGACATATTGTTTTACTCGCATTCCGAATAATACAATTTCAAACATCTTTCCATCATCTTGAGTACATTGAGAAAGCATCAAGTTTATCCCAAGCTAACCACATGCAGTTTCTGAATTGATAAAAATCACATCTGGGGTCATGTAAACATAATTTATAGTGTTTCATTGGATTATGAGAAGGTTTAAGAAATATTATCTTGAGAGTGACCCAATAAATTTTTTTAGATTCATTGCTTTCATGGTTTTTTCAGTTTATTATGAGAATTTTATTCAAGACTTCTTCCTCATGAAAGCACAAATAATTGGGATGGAATAAAATGTGGGTGATTTTTTCTTGCTTACATTATTTGGATATATATTTCCAAAATCAGAATGGTAGTCTTACCTTAAAATCTATCACTACTTTACCTATGTTGGGAAAAGTATAGACTGTGTACTATGGAATAGCTAGAGTTGGGAATTGATCTGTTATAATGAAAAAGTATTTTGTGGTTTCTTATAGATCCCATAAGTTATTACCATATGAGGGGAATAATACTACTCACGAAATAGTTTTAATGATAGTGTCAATTGAATTGTGATTATAGAGGCATTACCTTTCCCATGAGTGTTTTTGGTGTACATGGATCACATGAGACTAATGTATATATTTTCATAGCAGAACAATAATGTTTGGAAGAGGAGGTGGGTTGAGTATGTGTTGACACTCAATATCAATTTGGATTCTATATTGATAAATGTAATCATGGTTTATGATTCATTGATGTGGATAATATAGATAGAAGTTATATGGGAGTCATATAATATGTGGTAGATAGTGGAACCCTATATTGTCACGCATATAGATTTTCATGATTATTAAACTTGAGAATCTTTAAATATTACATATTTTTTACCCATGATTCCTAACCTGATCCAGATTGAGTGAAATGATGATCTAGAGGGATTAGTTCCAAGAGACAAAATATATGATCTAGAGACACCATCCAGATGGTGTCTCGGTGGAATCAATTATATTCCTTTTTTTGGATTAGTATGTGTTCCAATGGCATTATATGAGATGATATTGAGGGAGTTTCATGCTTCTAGATTGTTTTTAAATATTTTTTTCCAAGAAAATATCATTATATTTATAGAAAAATGTTGGTCAGGAATGAAGAAGGATGTAGTAGGATTTGAGGAAAAACTATTCAATTTAAAAAATTTGAAATATGACCATTAGATACCAGCTTGTATTTGACAGCCTTTTCCCTTACTAGATTTAAATTGGATAATGTCAATACATATTTTTTTAGAGGAGTACCTAGTAAAACCTGAATGAATTTTGTATAATGGGTGACCGTTGATCAACTATAGAAGGTATTATACTTATTTCTCACCAGGGAGACATTCAACATTGATTATTGTATAATCTATACATGTGGTATATATTTTGGTTTCATGGTTTTTGGATTATTATAAAATATTATATAGATCCTCATTTCTATTTTTGGTTCTATTGGCGTATTCAATAGGCCCTGGTATTATTGGTTCTTTGGTGAAAACATTTTCATTCTCAGAATGATGGTTAATATGATATGACTATTTAGGTTCAGGATGGTATGTTACAATTTTTCTATTTTAGTTATTCATTCATAAGAATATAGATGCTTTGGAATTTTCTCATAACATAAACATCCATGATATGAACCATATGTAACTATTCATGTATTTTTATCGAACACCCTATTTTTATACTTTTCATTGGTTGGTGTTAGGTGATATGATTCTAGTTTGGAATAGACTCATTTAGGATACATTAAATTTTTTCAACAAACTATGATCTAGTTGATAACTACACATTCTATAGAAATAAAAAACTAACTATTTGATGTGGGATATATATTCTGAAGTTGGTCAGTTTTTTTCCCATCGGTTGTCACCAAGGTTGAGGCAACAACATCTCAAAAAACATAGGAATCTTGAACCTTTGTTTGTTGGGTCATTTGAGACATTGGATATCATTGGACTTGTAGAAAACCAATTATCCCATCCATAAAGACACATTTCTAGGCGAAACATGTTTCACATGTCATTGTATCAGAGATATTATCCTGACCATTATCATATGGAAGAGTTTGAGTACAACAAGATTTTTACTGATTCATCCATTGAGGAAAAATCGATTCAAATAGTGGGATGTACAATTATTTATCATTAGAGTAGGAAAATATCTCTAGTTTGAGTGATGTGTAAACATGGGCGTGTTTATGATGAGTCTGGGGAGATTGAGTCTATTATGTGAGAATAGTGGATTGTTCTTTTTATCATGACATGATCGCAATTCCTAGAGTAGCTTTGGGAGAAGATATTATATGAAGGGGAGGTTGTAATATCCCATCCTTTTACAGGTATATCACTATTTCAGTTTTTTCATTGCACCTTGGTGGAAAAGTGTAGTTTTCATATGAAGAAATGTTTTTGGTAAAATTCCATTCAGTCAAATGATTTGTTTTCATTATAATTATTCATGTCCCATTATAAATGTGTTAAAAGGTATTATGAGGATTTCTCAAGAGTTTGGATGGATTTAGAGGTTTTTTAGTCACATTCAAAATAGATGTGGGGAAAACTGTTTCTTATATGATAACAAATTATATACAAATTAAAATTGGTGTATCTAATTAGAAACACATACCATGAACTGGTTCATTACATGAATTGACTACACATCATGAACATAATTCACATCGTGTAAATGTATATCTGAATGAATATTAACCCAAGGTGATGATATTATCAATGTATCTTTAAATTGTGAAACATACCGCATGAATTGGACACACACCATGTATTCCCCAGACATTTTTGTTTTATAAAGGATGTGTGTGATATTATTTGTCATTACATCGAGTAAAACCCTCTCATATCAACACTATGATGATTTCTGGTAAATATTTATGTATATTATTAAATTATGGATGTCAAAATTATACATTATACCCTTATTAATCCATTCATATTAGATTCCCCTTCTATATCATCATTTCTCAATCATTTTAGTGTAATCATTTTACCATGGGGTTTTTTGTGGTTTTGATCTTGACATTAGTTGATATATTTATCTTCATTGATCTTCATTACTTAATTTCATGATGGGTATTCTTGTTGGAAAATTTCATATTGACTTGATAAAGGTATGGATTGTGATCACAAACCTTTGATGTGTTTAGTTGCAATGTATGTGAAATATTTCAATTGCTCCAAAATCACATTAAAGTTAACTAATTACAACATGATTTAGATTGTTCATTATATCACATAGATACTATTGTTTGTGACATCTCTTGGGGATACTTTTTTAGTGATTGAACCATTAAATTTATTTTTGAATTGGATATGGACATAAAGTGTCTGTAGTATGAAACTAGACAATATGTGATTTATTGATATAGAAGCCCTTTTTAATGGATTAATTCAAATTGATATAACTATTGATAATTTGATAAACAAATTAATATTTATTTGAAAAGAAATTTGATGTTATCATAATTAACTATTGAGTATAATGATACCATACTTTGATATCCTTGCTACTATGACATGATCTGTCAAAATGATATAATTCTTATATTGAGGGGGCTCATCCTTGTCTAATATTTTAATTCCTATATTGAGTAGTATTGGGTTAGGAAAATGCTATTGTGATTATATTCCGTGGGATCTTACCAATCCGATGTTGTAATCCTTAAATTGATCGGGCCCAGATCAATCTATTTTATTAATTCTTATATCAAACTGGTTATTCCTACCCCAATTCCAAAATTATTATATAGTGGTATTTTCCCAAATTTCATTGTTTTTTCTAATTGTTATTTTGTAAATTATAGGAATTATACTGATACATGATTATATATATTCTATCATGGTTCCAAAAATATGACGATTATTATATTTTTTTAATTGATTTATTAATCCACCTATCTATAACTAATTTCATGTAGTTGTTATCGAGCTAGTTTCTAATGTAAATCATCACATTGAATATAAGATTTTAAATCACACAATAATCAGATCATTATTTGGTACATTAGAGGACTGTGTGGATGAATTTTTGGACATTAGTATTGGAACATGTTTCTAATTATTGTCTTCTAGATGGACATGAGTTTTTAGATTGGACCGACATGTGGTTTACGAAAAAGGGCTTATGAGATTATTTATATTATATATTTTATTTCATTTATATTATTTTAAATTGGTCACATAGAAAAGTTTCATCCCATCCATATATGGTGTATTACAATATGATTATTTGGTTACTCCTTTTTCTATCCAGTTATATAAGATGTGGTTTCTCATGTTCTTCTATTAATTTGATATTATTATTATTATATAATATCCATTATATTTTATAACTACATACATGGTTGTGTAGTATCTCCAATATATTATTCAGACTCATGATGCTAGTTGACATCCCCTAATGTCTAGAGAGGTAGACATGATATCCCGTATCCAACATGTTTAGGCCATGTGAGAGAGTTCCACATCAGAGGATGTTATAGTAACCACAGATCATTTCATTAATTTTTGTATCCATTTTAATTATGTAAAAACCATTTCATAAATAATGTTTAACTACCAAGACCATCAACAAATGTTGATCATCTCATATCACATGATTAACATATTGGATTAAGACAGACTTATTCTATTTTAAGGATTATGATTCCCCTATTTCAGATTATGGATCAATAACATGAATCTAGTTCTTATTTTTATCTCATAATATATTAATCATTATTGAATAAATTTGAGGGAGATGTAGGTCCTACCCATATCATAAATATATTCATAATTATGTGTTCTACAATATCATCAAACAGTCATCATGTTATTACATAATAATGACTCTATGAAATATGGATTTTATAAACATTTCATTAATTCACCATAGTATAAACAATTAAAAATAAATGGTATTAATAAAAATTTCATCAATATAATAATTCATCATCAACATTTATAATAATAATTGTATCATTCAATATTATCAATATTAAATCATAATTACCATAAAAGGATGTCATCTTTGAAGGAAAATGATTTTGAAATATCACTTTGATCATTTTATTAAAAAATATATCCTTTCCACATGGAAAAAAATTAATACAATAAATATTTTCACATTTAATCTATTTTTATATAACCTTTAAAACCAATAAATTTTGATTTAAAATCATTTAAAACTATTTATTATAAAAATAATATTTCTATTTTCAAAATCACTATATTAAATATAAAAATCTATAAAAAAATTTAGAAATACATTCCATTAAATAATATCATGGAAACACAAAAAGGATGATTTAGAACGATGATTTTTTCATGACTGTGTCAAATACCATTTATTCCACAGACATTTAACATATATTTCTTTTACATCATTGATAAGTGACATGCTGATATTGTATTCAAATCCACATGAATATTTCATTAGAATTTTTAGTAAATGTTAAATAATGGTTATAAATTTATTTAATAAATCATCTGGAGTGTCGAAAAAATTTCCACATAAGTTTTAGAAAACGAAAATTTCAATAGAAATTATTTTAAAACGAATAGAGATAAAAGTGGATTTTTCAAAAAAAATCCTCATATTGCAATTGTGAATATACAAAGAGAGGGAAATTAATGGAAAAAAATTATTCTCTAGAAAAATGAAAGTATTTTAATACAAAAATCTTTACTGAAATATATATCAAAATATTTCATCATTTTAATTACAATCATGAGAGACCCTAATAAATGATGAGATTTTAAACATCTAACCATTTCCATATTATTAACTTCTAATCATAAGACACAATAAATATTAAAATTAAATAAAACATACAATATCATTAGAATAAATAAATAAATTACATTTCATGACAATGTTAATGTATATACCACTCATCAAAAAAGATATGATTATAAAAAACATATATCTCAAAGAATGAATTTTGAGAAAAAAAATTATTACAATAAGTATCGATTTACTTAATAATTATTTAATAATAAAATAAAAATTTATATGTTATATGCATATATATTATTTAACCATTCGTATCTATCATACAATTTATGATTTAATTATTACCTTTTATTACCTATTTATTAATAATTCTATGTTATAACTATGTTTTAAGTAATATTCTTATTTTTATCTAATATATTTTGATTTTTTATTTTTATTTATCTTACTCACTTCATGGTTCCATAATATAAGGAATATTAACCATTATATAAATTTCATAATCTTTCATTATATGTGTATTTGTTGTGATTCATGATATTTGAATATTGAAAATATAATACCTCATTCATGGACATCGTATGCCATACAAACTCATGAATGTTGTTTTTATCGTCCAATTGGAAGGAAAAAAAGAATTATATATAAAATATTAACATAAAAGAATAATTTTTATATTTTATATATGATTTTTTTGTTAAACTCAAACTTATTACCTTCCATGTATATAATAAACAATTCGCATTGCTTTATGAGGTGGTAGTCCACCGTAAACACGATCAAATGTTATCATATTCCTATTGAATGGATGTAAGAAGGATAATGTGATATCATAAATATAAAACAATAATAATATCATAATTATCATATATAAATTACATATCCATCATTATATCCATCCTTGATAGGTGGTGATGGAAAAAATGACATCATCATTTGAGGAGGTAGATCGCAATATACACAAATGATGATTTCATATCCCATATGATGAAATATGATATATATTTTTGTTATGATATTTAAATGATAACAAATTATTATATTTAATATATTTATATTATTATATCATTATGGTATGAAAATAATTTATGGTGGTGGACGATGAAATAAAAAATGCTTTGTTATGGATGTCACTATAAGGCCCCATCCTTAAACCTTACTTAATCTTGAGTTATTACAAGATTACACATTGAGGATCTTTTCAGGTTTAGAGTTTTAGTGAATTAGGACATAACTATTACATCTCAAAAGATTACAAAGTAGTCGCTTCTACTAAATTTCCATAAAATAAAAACTCTTTAAAAGAAACATTTATAGTTCCATGTTTTAGGTAGCATGACTTTCCCTTGATCCCATCCTTGACCCTATTCCACGCTAAGTCCTGTGAAAAATATTTCAAAAAATTGGGATGAGCATAAGAAGCTCAGTAAGGGATACACAAATAATGAAAACTGTTAGTTTTTCAAAACAACAAGTAAACCATGAATACTTTATCAATGAAATACTTTTCACCTACATGAAGTAGTAAAAACTCTTCACTGAATAAAGTATCATTACTTTCCTTTTTGTAACCAAAGTATTACCATACAAATCCATAAAAAGAACACATAACATATATAAAGGTAACTTGGGACATAAACATACTTAAGTGGAATAACCATACGGTCGACTCCCACACATATCACTTAATGGAATAGCCATACGGCCAATTTCCATACATACTTAATGGAATAGCCATACTGCTGACTTCCATACCCAATGCATTGGAGGTTATAACGTAACCACCCGTCCTGGTATTCACGGCACCACCCGTCATATGGTTTATAACGTAACTACCCGTTAAAATGTCCAAGTACCAGTATAAAATCATAAAACATAAAACCAATATAAATGAATGATAACATTTCCACATTTCAATCACAATATATCATAAATATATTGACATAATAGAATCCTTTTTCAAAACCATTTTCAAAACCAAATTACATAAAAGAGTATATGGTATTTATTTTATTCTAAAAACATTACGGCTTGTTGAGAAAGCCAAAGACCAAATAATACTCGCGGCGGCCGAAAAGGTCGTTGTCACCGCGTACATTAAAAAAACATTCTTTTTTGTCGTTTAGTAAAACACTTCGTAGAAAAATATTCCTTTTGTATAAAATTAAAATTCAAAGGTGTTTATACACCTATAAAAGAATGAAATATGCCTCAATGAAAGGAGATTGAGACGAAGTCCCTTACCTCGGGTCCGACTTGACTCGATCGTTCTTTAACGTCCTGAATAATAAACTTGGGTAAATTTCTACTTGATTAAGAACTTTTTTAGAGTTAATTATTCCTTTTATATCACTTATTTCTATGTTATAAACATTATGTAACTATTTAAGTTAATAATGTTTGTTTTGTCGATATTTGGTTCTTAAGTCGAAAGTGGACTTGTTACAATTACATGTTGTTCGTGTGGTCAAAGGTTCTTTATATCTAGAATGAAATTACTGATTTGGATATCATATATATCCTATATATCCAGAATATACATGTATTTATAATATTACATAATCATTTAGAGGTAAGAAATGAAATGCACCGTTCATGGAGACGGTAAGCCGTACGTACGCATGAACGCTACTGTGATTTCTTTGTCATATTAATGGAATTAAAACTAAATGAGAGGTATGTATATTTTAATTCCAGAATTATATTCATCATTTAGATATATCATTAATTATATATATCCATTATATACATGTACTTTTAGTAGTACATTACATTTGGGGATGAGAAATGAAATGCACCGTTCATGGAGACGGTAAGCCGTACGTACGCATTAACGCTACTTTCATTTCTATCTCATACTTTAATGGAATGAAATAATAATTATATAGAGGTATATTATAATTCCAGTATAACATCATATATAACAACTTTAAATCCATCCTTTACACGTCCCACATATGGCATTAACGAATCACATCACTTTGAGGGGGCGGTAGTTCGCACTTCCTAAAATGAAGATATCGCATATACCCATAATGGAAGCCATAAAGGTAAGACACAAACGAAAAATACAGAAGAATAAGTAAAACATAAAAATATTATATATCATATATAAAAATAGTGACATCATAATGGCCACCTTTGAAGGTGTAAAATGAGTATTGAACAATCATCGTTTCGGGAGGCACAATTTTGCCATCCACGGAAACCGTATGTTCTTTAACCATTTGATGTAGTTGTGTGAGAGTGTAGCTCGAATAAATCATATAACAACATCCTAGTATATTGAAGATACTGGTGTTGTTACAAAAGAAATAAATAAAAAGACTTTATGGGGTTGGAGAAGCAAAATAAAACAAATTAACATGAGAGAATGAATTACCTTTAAAAGTGTAACTCCTTTTGATTTGAGCCTAAAGGATTCCTTTGAAAGGATTATGCCCAAAGGGAATCCTCTAGGATGAGGAGAGGGATTTGGAGAGAGTAAATTTTTGGGGTTTGGCCGAAACAAAGGCTTTAGGAGTGTGTGAAATGAGGTAGAGGTGGTGGCCTTTTATAAGATGAGAGGAGGGGCACTTTTGGAAAGTAAAGAAATATTACTTTATTTGAAAATGTGTTTCGGTTTTAAAAAGTCCCACATTGATATAATTCGTGGATAAGGTGATAAGGGTTCTAAATACACCCATACAATAATTTTTGGACATGTTTAGTTCATAGATTTTACATTATCTTTCCATTTTATTTAAATCGTCAAATAATGATGTCATCGCTGCATCATTATTATGTCATAAATAATTTAATTTATTTAATGTCTAAAAACTATAAAAAAATACTATGATGTAGGAAATCATTTTATCTTAACAATGACTATTTATAATCAAAAATCGGATCTTTATAACCCCATGTAAAAATTGTTTTCATAAAACATATTATGTTTGTGTCATTTTTACTTTTACATTAAATAAAAAGTTATTTATGTCATTTCCCAACCAAAGTGTCTCCATGGGGTCCCAAAGTTGACCCATGGCTTGTCTTGGTCGGCTATGACACAACCAATGAGGGTAGGACATGTTTCAAGTTCATTTAATATTGTTAAAACATTATTTTTACCTTAAACTACACTAATTACCACTAATCGCGATTAAGAACTTAAAAAGTTACTATTCACCAAAAAATTATTATAACCTCATTGAACCACATTTTACTTCTTAATGAAAACCATGTATGTTGGATTTTTGAAATTCAAAACACAATGATGGAAAAATTTCATTTAAATGGAAAATCAGTCTTTATAAGTACCACTTAGTGGTTTCACTATTCATTAAAAATTGAAGTTTTTCAGAAAATTACCAAAAATTCACCCTAAGCTATATTTGATATTACGAATTCAAAAATGAAGTATATTTTAAAAAATTCAATACATATAAGTCAGATTAATTAATTTAATAATTAATTCCCGCTGTCAAAGCAAATAGCGTGTTTTTATGAAACAATAAGTATCAAAAGATTGACACTAGTTTAAGTCTGATTTCAAAGTGAAATTAATTCCAAAGACCACTATTGGATTTAATGGTAAAAATATATTCTAATTTAACTTTAAAACCAATTCAAAAGATAATCTAATCATATAAATAAATTATATTAAAAAGGGTTTTTGAATTAAAATACAACATTTTACACTATTCATTGAAAAATGAACTTTATCGGAAAGATGCCAAAAATTTACACAAAGTAAATTTTGATGTTCCAATTCTAAAGAAGAGTTTTATTTGGTCCAAAATAATGTATAAGAGTGATCAAAACTATATTTATTGACAATTCTCCATCAAAAGGTGATAAGTGAACCTTTAGTGAAAATTATGGTATAAAAGCTGAAAATTGAATTCTTTCTGTATTTTAAGCCATTATCTTTTATTGGATAAATGTAAAAACATTTAAAAACATATATAATCATATTTTATTTATTTCTATCCATTCCCGCCAATACAACGGCTACATGTTAACTACCATTTAAAATAATATTATTTTATTATTAGAGTGCAACGTAAGATTCCCAAGAAACTCATTGTTGCGTGTTGGGTACGCCATCGAGCATAGCGTCCCCTTTAAAGTCATTTCAATATTTTATTCACAAATATGGATAAATATGAAATGTCATATTATTTATTTACCTGGGGTGTTACATCCTTCCCCCCTTTTGGGAATTGCGTCCTCGCAATTTTTAAAATTGAGCTTGGAAACATCCTTGAACGTCCCACATCGGAACAAGAGTCGGTAAAACAATCACTTTAAAATAAAGGAAGATAAGTACAGAGGTCACCTGAGTTAACCCATACTAGGATTCCATGTAGGAAAACATGGAAATGGAGGAGAAAACATAGGGTCATGTTCTGATGGAGAGTGATAGAAAACATGTTTAGGAGAAAGTTAACAATAAGAAAATCACAAACTTGTGATGGGTTAAACGGTGTTGGGTTCCCTAGTAAAAAAAGTTAATAGACAACATTTTTGTTTTAAGTTACTTTTTATTGAGGAATTTATTCATAAGGAAACATAATCACTTATCATGTTGACTTTCAACTTTTACTAGATTCCTTAATCAAACTCATATTTTTTCCAAAAGACGAGTATTTAGGGAGACTTGATCGCATTAAGAGTACTATAATCTACTTATAGAGAATCACCTAACCCAAAAAAAATAACTACATACTTCCCATGTCTTTAGACTTTAACGAAAACCAAAACCCAAAAGATTAGTACAAGATCAGATAACCCAGAAAAGGATAACCCATTAGAAAGAAAATCTATTCATAATCTCCAAAATTTGTCCAACAAAACCCAAAGTTCAACGAGGACCATTCGATCAACAATTTGTCCATTAAATTCCTCAAAGTAAACCAATCTAATATTGAAACCCAAACATTTGAAGGATTTAGTCATATAGTCGTCCAAGTTAAATCGTAACATTTATCTCCAAACAACATCTGTTGCTCCTAAAGTCTCGTATTGAAAAGTAATTAACTTAATCACATATCCTCCATGATAGGTTAATCATTTTCATAAATAACCCAAAATCAACTTACTCTTAATTGAAAAAATCATATAACTAGAAAGAATCAGTCAAACTAACCAGGGACTTCACGTAGTCCAGTGGTAGGCGATAAATGTCAGTCGCACTTTGGTTGTGGGTTCGATTCCCGCAACTTTGTCCGACGTGACGGGTTGTCACATGGTCTGCGTGTTGTCCTTTTTCCAAAACTATATAATTCTTAAATCATTACCCAAAAAGAGATAAAATCATCAAAAATGATCATAACATATTTTAACCTCAAGTTTATCTCATGCCTTTCATTTTCCAGCAAATCATATAATAACCCATAATTACCTCAAAAGTAAGGATCATATAAACCAAAATGGTTCTTTATAACTATGTCCACAAAAGAAAAGATAACTATTCCATGCATAAAATTTGCCTATATTAAACATCAGGGTTACACATAATATAAAAAGTCTTCTAATGTAACCCCATTATCAAAAGAGACTTAATGCTCTTAAGAATTTCACCATAACTCTTGAAGCCCTTATATATTGACATCTTACTCATTCAACATTCTTCATGATCCATTAACCATTCCTTTCCAACTTATTCCGAAATACCTCTTTCCTACAAACAAAATCATGAATCATATCCTAAGATTACAAAATAGGAAAACAATAGTCATGGAATAATACATACCTTTGATTGGTCATTGTCAGTTTCTTCATCATCAATCGGAATGGCATTAGGTATTGGTAAACGAGTATTTGTATGATCTTGGTGATCCCATTCACGAAACTTCTTAATGGGACATGTGTTGGCATAATGACCATGCAAACCACATTTAAAACATTCAATTGATCCCTCAGAAAGAACTTCTTTCCCTTTCCTCGAGTCAACTGGATGCTTCCTTTTTCCATGGCAGGTTCTTGCTTTATGACCTTCATTTCCACATCTATAGCATATTTCTGTCCCTTTGAAACATTTTCCTAGGTGTTTCTTTCCACATCTTTGACACATATGTTTTTGAACACACTTACCTTTATGATTATTACCTGTACTTCCGTAGGGATTTTTTCTTGCAAATATGATGCCTTAGAGAAATCTCCAAGGTTTAGTTGGTCAATCGTGACTCCAGATAGTTGGTTGAGGATAAACACAAGAGTTCTCATTACAACCCCCATATCATTCAGTTGCTCGCTCAAAAAACTGTCACAGTTTCCTTCACATCAACCGTTACCTTGGTGCCTGCTAGATCCAGCCGTTTACTAAATCCACAAAGGGTCAGTGTGAGTATAACAACAAAACCATCACGTACTAATGAGGAAGATAAACACTAAGATATTCTTACTCATTCACTTTATCTAAAACTAAGACTCTGTCTGAAATCCTAACCATTATGGTAATGTCACTTATGCTTAAAGAATACCCTAACCTCTAAAGTTTTCTAAACCGACCTCTGATACCAACTATAAGGCCCCAGCCTTAAACCTTACTTAATCTTGCGTTATTACAAGATTACACATTGAGGATATTTTCAGGTTTAGAGTTTTAGAGAATTAGTACATAACTATTACATCTCAAAATATTACAAAGTAGTCGCTTCTACTAAATTTCCATAAAATAAAAACTCTTTAAAAGAAACATGTATAGTTCCATGTTTTAGGTAGCATGACTTTCCCTTGATCCCATCCTTGACCCTATCCCACGCTAAGTCCTGTGAAAAATATTTCAAAAACTTGGGATGAGCATAAGAAGCTCAGTAAGGGATACACAAATAATGAAAACTGTTAGTTTTTCAAAACAACAAGTAAACCATGAATACTTTATCAATGTAATACTTTTCACCTACATGAAGTAGTAAAAACTATTCACTGAATAAAGTATCATTACTTACCTTTTTGTAACCAAAGGATTACCATAAAAATCCATAAAAAGAACACATAACATATATAAAGGTAACTTGGGACATAAACATACTTAAGTGGAATAACCATACGGTTGACTCCCACACATATCACTTAATGTAATAGCCATACGGCCAATTTCCATACATACATAAGGGAATATCCATACTGCCGACTTCCATACCCAATGCATTGGAGGTTATAACGTAACCACCCGTCCTGGTATTCACGACACCACCCGTCATATGGTTTATAACGTAACCACCCGTTAAAATGTCCAAGTACCAGTATAAAATCATAAAACATAAAACCAATATAAAGGAATGATAACATTTCCACATTTCAATCACAATATATCATAAATATATTGACATAATAGAATCCTTTTTCAAAACCATTTTCAATACCAAAATACATAAAAGAGTATATGGTATTTATTTTATTCTAAAAACATTACGGCTTGTTGAGAAAGCCAAAGACCAAATAATACTTGCGGCGGCGGAAAAGGTCGTTGTCACCGCGTACGTTAAAAAAACATTCTTTTTTGTCGTTTAGTAAAACGCTTCATAGAAAAATATTCCTTTTGTATAAAAGTAAAAGTCAAAGGTGTTTATACACCGTATAAAAGAATGAAATATGCCTCAATGAAAGGAGATTGAGACGAAGTCCCTTACATCGGGTCCGACTTGACTCGTTCATTCTTTAACGTCCTGAATAATAAACTTGGGTAAATTTCTACTTGATTAAGAACCTTTTTAGAGTTAATTATTCCTTTTATATCACTTATTTCCATTTTATAAACATTATGTAACTATTTAAGTTAATAATGTTTGTTTTGTCGATATTTGGTTCTTAAGTCGAAAGTGGACATGTTACAATTACATGTTGTTTGTGTGGTCAAAGGTTCTTTATATCTAGAATGACATTCCTGATTTGGATATCATATATATCATATAAATCCAGCATATAAATGTATTTATAATATTACATAATCATTTAGAGGTAAGAAATGAATTGCACCGTTCATGGAGACGGTAAGCCGTACGTACGCATGAACGCTACTTTCATTTCTTTGTCATATTAATGGAATTAAAACTAAATGGGAGGTATGTATATTTTAATTCCAGAATTATATTCATCATTTAGATATATCATTAATTATATATATCCATTATATACATGTACTTTTAATAGTACATTACATTTGGGGATAAGAAATGAAATGCACCGTTCATGGAGACGGTAAGCCGTACGTACGCATGAACGCTACTTTCATTTCTATCTCATACTTTAATGGAATGAAATAATAATTATATAGAGGTATATTATAATTCCAGTATAACATCATATATAATAACTTTAAATCCATCCTTTACACGTCCCACATATGGCATTAACGAATCACATCACTTTGAGGGGGCGGTAGTCCGCACTTCCTAAAATGAAGATATCGCGTATACCCATAATGGAATCCATAAAGGTAAGACACAAATGAAAAATACAGAAGAATAAGTAAAACATAAACATATTATATATCATATATAAATATAGTGACATCATAATGGCCACCTTTGAAGGTGTTAAATGAGTATTGAACAATCATCGTTTCGGGAGGCACAATTTTTCCATCCACAGAAACTGTATGTTCTTTAACCATTTGATGTAGTTTTGTGAGAGTGTAGCTCGAATAAATCATATAACAACATCCTAGTATATTTAAGATACTGGTTTTGTTACAAAAGAAATAAATAAAAAGAGTTTAGGGGGTTGGAGAAGCAAAATAAAACAAATGAACATGAGAGAATGAATTACCTTTAAAAGTGTAACTCCTTTTGATTTGAGCCTAAAGGCTTCCTTTGAAAGGATTATACCCAAAGGGAATCCTCTAGAATGAGGATAGGGATGTGGAGAGAGTAAATGGGCAGGGTTTGGCCGAGCCAAAGGCTTGAGGAGTGTGTGAAATGAGGTAGAGGTGGGGGCCTTTTATAAGATTAGAGGAGGGGCACTTTTGGAAAGTAAAGAAATATTACTTTATTTGAAAATGTGTTTCGGTTTTAAAAGGTACCACATTGATATAATTCGTGTATAAGGTGATAAGGGTTCTAAATACACCCATACAATATGTTTTGGACATGTGTAGTTCATAGATTTTACATTATCATTCCATTTTATTTAAATCGTCAAATAATGATGTCATCGCTGCATCATTATTATGTCACAAATAATTTAATTTATTTATTGTCTAAAAATTATAAAAAAACTACTATGATGTAGGAAATCTTTTTAGCTTTACAATGACTATTTATAATCAAAAATCTGATCTTTATAACCCCATGTAAAAAATGGGTTTCGTAAAACATATTATGTTTGTGTCATTTTTTACTTTTACATTAAATAAAAAGTTATTTATGTCATTTCCCAACCAAAGTGTCTCCATGGGGTCCCCAAGTTGACCCATGGCTTGTCTTGGACGGCCATGACACAACAAAGGAGTGTAGGACATGTTTCAAGTTCATTTAATATTGTTAAAACATTATTTTTACCTTAAACTACACTAATTACCACTAATCGCGATTAAGAACTTAATAAGTTACTATTCACCAAAAAATTATTATAACCACATTGAACCACATTTTAATTCTTAATGACAACCATGTATGTATGATTTTTGAAATTAAAAACACAATAATGGCAAAATTTCATTTAAATGGAAAATCAGTCTTTATAAGTACCACTTAGTGGTTTCACTATTCATTAAAAATTGAAGTTTTTCAGAAAATTACCAAAAATTTACCCTAAGCTATATTTGATATTACGAATTCAAAAATGAAGTATATTTTACAAAATTCAATACATATAAGTCAGATTAATTAATTTAATAATTAATTCCCGCTGTCAAAGCAAATAGCGTGTTTTTATGATACAATAAGTATCAAAAGATTGACACTAGTTTAAGTCTGATTTCAAAGTGAAATTAATTCCAAAGACCACTATTGGATTTAATGGTAAAAATATATTATAATTTAAATTTAAAACCAATTCAAAAGATAATCTAATCATATAAATAAATTAGATTAAAAATGGGTTTTGAATTAAAATACAACATTTTACACTATTCATTGAAAAAATGAACTTTATCGGAAAGATACCAAAAATTTACACAAAGTAAATTTTGATGTTCCAATTCTAAAGAAGAGTTTTATTTGGTCCAAAATAATGTATAAGAGTGATCAAAACTATATTTAATGACAATTCGCCATCAAAAGGTGATAAGTGAACCTTTAGTGAAAATTAGGGTATAAAAGCCGAAAATTGAATTCTTTCCGTATTTTAAGTCATTATCTTTTATTGGATAATTGTAAAAACATTTAAAAACATATATAATCATATTTTATTTATTTCTATCCATTCCCGCAAAAACAACGACTACATGTTGACTACCATTTAAAATAATATTATTTTATTATTAGAGTGCAACGTAAGATTCCCAAGAAACTCGTTGTTGCGTGTTGGGTACGCCATCGAGCATATCGTCCCCTTTAAAGTCATTTCAATATTTTATTCACAAATATGGATAAATATGAAATGTCATATTCTTTATTTACCTGGGGTGTTACAGTCACATTTTATTTCGATAGCATTTTTTGCACAAGAATGCTTAATAAGAAAAATTTCTGAAAACAAAATTTATTTTATTATTTCATTATGGAATTTAAGGATTTTAGTTTTTCAGGTATTAGCTGATATAAAATATTTTTCTATGTGTAAATTGGAGAATATAGGTGTAGCCTCTTAAAAGTGAGGTGACTTGCATATATGTAAATTTTCAAAGGGAAAAGGTGCACAAATTTCTTTCAAAATTTAAAAAGATAAAAAATGGAAATGATATATCATAAATGAAATGAGGCTTACATATGACCATAAAATTTGTTCTGTAATTTTTTTTGTAATTTTTTTCAATAATACTTTTAGATTAACCACAAAAACACCATTTTCACCATAACAACTGTAAATTATTTTTTCTGGTTATACTATTAATTATGGTAAAAAATTTATCTTATAGTATTATATATTTTATATAATTAGAATTATCAATATGTAATAAATTTTTATAAAATATTTTTTCACAAATAGAATAATATAATTTCAAATTAATACCAAATATTTTATGGGAAAGTGGTTTTATAATGTAAAATGTTTTAAAAGTATAAAAATATTATATATCAAAATTTAATATAAAATTTAATCCGATTAATTAAAGTACATAAATTTATATATATTTGAACTAATTTTATATTTTAATAAATATTAAAAAACCTTATTGTTTTGAAATTCCTTTAAATAAATAAAAATTCATAATAAAAAGAGGACATTTTATCTATTCCTAGAATGAATATATTCTTAGAAAATTCTAAAAAATTTAATATAATGTAATTTTTTCATTATTATTTTAGATATAAAATTATTATTTTAATTAAATTTTAAAAATGGGTAACATTTTAATTTTAAAATAATTTTACAAAATGGGACAAAACTCTTTCTTTTAAATATGAAAAGTATAAGTATAAATTTAGATTTTTTCTTATAAATTTTCTTCAAAACTGATTAAATTAATTTAGAAAACATGATTGAATTTAATATATAAAAAATATATTAAAAACATTCATAAAAATTTATTTTTTTGAAATTTATTTATGTAAACTGAGTTTGTGTCCTTAAAAAATATTTATTAAAAAATGTTTTCTATTTTTTCAAATGGTTTTTATTTTCAAATGTTATTAATTGTTTATCAAAGAATTGTTTTTATTTATTGATGTAAAGAAAAATCTTCATAATTTATTTAATCATATTCATTCCCACCATTCCAAAATCTATATTATTACAATAAAATTGCATAATTACATTTTAATATTATGTTTTATTTTGTAAAAAGTATATGATGTGTGAATTTGAAAGAAAAAAATTAGTGTTTCATGTAACAAAATGTATCCAGAATGTTAAATTAATTTGATAAAATATATTTAAAAAAATCTCCAGGTGTAAAATCTTAAAAAAAATTTAATTTCTCCTTCCTAATAACTCACTTTAGTACCAACAATTGAATATATATCTATCTTATCACATCCTCATATTCCTATATAACTCTTCTGAACTAGTGGCTTCACAACCAATAATTGGCCAGATGAGTGCTCTTGTTTCTATTAACATTATTTTTATGATATAAAACCTAAACCACTATTTCCTCATAGGAAATATCATTCTTTAGTTTAACTACCAATATGTTTAGTGAATTTTATTTATTATGTATGTAATTCCTCAAGGTAGATTCATGGAACACATCAGGAATCTAAAAGAGATTTAATGGAAGCACTAAGAGATTAGAAATGGTCTTGATAAAATCATAAATTTCAATGGTAATGTTATATCTTACACATAGGTTCCCTTTTTTCATCCATGCATAAGTTCATAGAAACACCATCTAATGAACATCAAATTTCTGATCACAAAGAAATTTATCAGAAAAAAAATTATATCAAAATTGTAATGGAATTTCGTGTATTTTAATCAATATAATTTCTTCTTCCATCTAATAATCTTTATAAAGTAACAATATATATCATTCTACATCATATTTTTGATACATAAGAGTTATTTTTTTTTCTATAAATGGACCATAAGGTAACATCTATATTCTCTTATGAATGATAGTGTCACAAAAATACTGAACTAGAGGAAGGTTATGATTTCTACCACCTTTGAAATATATAGGAAAAGATCATACAATATAATCTTAGGTTTGAATAACTCTCACATACTTACCGTCTATCTGAGTATGATACATAGTGTCATATCTTATATCATTATCAATATCCAGATGAATACTTCTCCCAAACAACTATATTAAATTAAAATACCAATTAGATACAATTGATTGTAGTACTCCTTGAAATTTCACCATATCCTTAATTAAATTTAGGAAATGGGATCTAGACGGAAACATTCTATGATTCCAGTGGAGTGTCTTGACATCGAATGGTAAAGAACAAAATTTTCTTAATATTGAGGATTAAATAAACCATAAATCTTTCAAGTACCATTAATCATATTACCAAAATGATTAACGGAATTCGTACATAAATAATTTTCTCACTAAATCATATAAACAACCAAAAATCTATATTTCCATAACATTTATTAAAATATCATAAATTATCATTAAAACCCATCACATAAAACCTTAAAATGGGTTTCATTGAAATTGAACATATGATCAATCATAAACTCATAAAACAATGATGGTATCCATGACTATTAAGTTAACATTACATGAGTACCTATACACTTGTAAAAGATATTTCACCTTTTTACATTGTATAATTTTTTTCATCTTTTTTTAGATGTTTGGGTTCATAATCATGTTGATAGAATTTGAAATGTTATTTCATTATTACAAAATCTATATAGACGGATATAATCACAATAAATTCCCATAAATAATCAATAATAAGCTAATCATAAGGATTGTTCATACCAAATCTAAAATGAAATTCATAAGAGAATAATAGAGGAAATGTGTGCCCTAAAATTAATGATTCCATTTATCCATTATGATTTCATAAGATCACACATTTTCATTTTTTAGGATGTTGTTATGACATATCATCCACATTAGCTTGTGGATTGGGTTATTCGTTGGAATAAAAAATTGCATACACATAAAAATCATGAGTTTGGTCTGATCATTGGTTGGCATCATTTTATCCTTCATTACATTAACTTGACCATCGATAACATTTCAACATTCATTAGCCTCTATAACAACCATTCCACATTTGATGAACCACCATGTTGAATTTAATGTATTCGTTTGATGCCTCTTCCCACATTTAACAAATTTATATGTCTAGAATGTCTTTTTACTGTTTCATTTATAATGATACTCGATCTTCCATTTCGTTTCAAAACAATATGAATGGCGGGAATATACATTTTTTATTTCTACCAAAAGTTCACATTAAAAGAATTGTTCATAAAAAATAAACTCTCTTATATACATTGACCTCAGAATATTTGTTTTCCCCACCAAATACTCCATATATTTTATTGGTATGATTATTAAATAATAATTTTACCCTAAAAGTCTTGTAAAATTAACTTCATAGGTACTAATAGATTCATGATCCATTTGTGTAATCAGAAGAAATTAATTTTAAAATTTTTTTCTATAAATTGAGTTATGTAGTTACTAAGAAATATCCCTTTAAAATCATATCATTCCATAGGTTCAATCTCTTATAATACCCCCATATTCTTTATTATATTCCTCTATATATACTCTTCAAATTCTAATATATAAATATTGAAAATTATATCTTCATGGTTCAAAAATTGAACATCTGAAAATATACTTACATTATCACTAATCAATTTTGTAGAAACTATATGATCAATAGAAGAACTTAAATATGATGTATATGGCCTCATAATTTAATCAAAAGAACATTGTTCCCTATTATTTTTTCTTGGATGTCTATTATTTTTATAAATTAAGAGTGCAATGAGAGCATAGAAATATAATTTTGTATTCTAACTCCTATAATTATTGACTTCTCAGTAGTAAAATCATTTTTTATTGGTCACAGTCAGCATTAACATTAACTCTTCTCATTAAAACTATTGAATAAAACCAAAAATCATATATTGAGAAATGATAATCCTAATAAAAACCCATATAATCATGCAAAATAATTTATATGGTGTGTTAATAATTAAATATTATTTCAAATATGTGACACCATATGCTTATAAATTGTCATTCATGGTAAATATTTAAATATGTAAGGTTGTTTCTTAAATATTTTGTAAATTTAAAAAGTATATATTCAAGGTTTTTCATCCCTGGTGTGTGTCTTGGAACGTTTTCATGCACAAGGTAATGATTGAGTAATGTTTGATGTTCCCTATTCCCAATTATAACCTATATGTGTAACATCCCATGTTTAAAAATAACAATATATTTTCATATCTACTAATATTTATGAATAAGATATTACTTTTACCTTAAGGTGATTTTTTTCAATATAATACTCAACACTCAAAAAATGGTTTCTCCAAAATCTTATGTTATACCCAACACAATGTTATACCGAATGATAATGCAGAAGTATTATTATTATTAAAATTGGTAGTTCACCACAAGAAATTATATTGGTGGGAATAAATTTAACTAACTACAATATGATTATATATGTTTTTAAATTTTTTTTCATTTTTTGAATGAAATTTAGGGACTTAAATTGAGAATAAATCTAATTTTAGGCAATAAATATTATAATATTTTAAAGGGAAGTTCTATATCCTTTTAAAAGAGATATATTTTTAAATCTAGTTTTTCAAACATTTCAACATTTTATATCAAAAAATAAACATCTTCATCATATGTGGGGAATCAAAATTTATTTTGGTTAAATTTGTTGCATTTTTCAGATAAATAAATATTTTAACAAATTATAAAAAATACGGCATTGTATTTCAAAACATCCTATTTGTTTGATTTATTTATATAGGTACAATATCAATTAATTTTGTTATAAACTGTATTTGGATCATGTTTTTATCAATTAATCCAATTTTGGTCATTGAAAATAATTTTTCATTTAAATTGAAAAAAATATATATCAATATATTTGATAGTTTTTAATTCTTAATCACTCACATTATGGTTTTAAAAACAAAAATTAATTTCAAATTAATTAATGAATCTTATGAGTTTTGAATTTGGAAAAAATGGATTAAATATTTGGAATCAGAATGTCCAAATTATTTCAATAGGCACCTTTATTTTTTTGACATTAAGAATTGTAACTTCAGTAATTATTTTTATTTACATTGGTTATATTGTGAATTTTATAAATAATAATAAATTAAAATAATAAAAATTTAAAACTACCATGGCTTGTTTTTTGATATTATTTTATGATTCGTTGGTGACCAAAACAATCCTTTGGCCAAACTTTTGCATTTGGGATAAACATTTATGTGATAAAGTCATGTTCGTCGTGCTCGGAATCCAACTCATTGTATCAAAAAGACCATGGACCAGAAATACACAAAAATAATTCTATCATTAATAGTTTGTCAACAAGTCATATACCCGCTCATGGATTAGAAAATGGGCTGATGTCAGGTGACATGATTTCAATCTATCACATTCCCATGATTCCACATGTCTACCCACCAGAACATCATGTCCCTCAGGTCAGACCACTAGAAAATCATGACCCTAAAGAATTACCATGGGACATGAATCAATGTCAAGATGACTCATAGTCCCTACTTTTGTTCATCATCATCATAATCATAATTTTTATACATGATCCCCCATTAAGGGATTTAAACAACCCTAGGGGCCACCCCTCTCACTAAACAATGATTTTGTAACAAAAAAACCCTTACCATATTTGTAACATTGAATCATAAAACCCTAACAATAAAAACATTATATTAAACATATAATATAATGATAATAAATAAATATATTTTATTTATTGTAAATGTTCTTCTATATACAATTCAAAAAATATTATAGCTACATAATATAACATATATATCAAAGAAGGAAAATTTAGGAAAAATTCTCAAACTATAAGTCTTGAGTTGATTCATAAACAGTCAATCATCAAATATAAAATATATTTTACTTATATAAATATTTGAAAATAACATATATGTTTATTAGATTTTAAAATATGATTAAATTTTTACATTTAATTACCCATTTAGTATCATTTTCTATTATAGTCCCATATCAGGCAATAACTTCTTAATTTTTTGTCGAAATTTTATTTTTTTGGTCATCCTTTGATAAAAATAGTCTCAAAATTGTTATAATGTGGATAATTAAATAAACATATTATATATTCAATATATATTTATTTATAGTTATTAATAATATTTACTTATTGAAAAAAAATATCTTTCATAGTGGTGGAAGGACATACATACACATGGATGTTACATTCATAATCCATATATAATGAAATAACATTAAATACAATATTACAATTTAAAATTTTATTGTCATATATATCACAAATTTTTATTAAACCCATCATTATTACCGTGAATTTAATGCATGAAAAATTCATATCACTTCAAATTATGGTAGTCTGTAGTACACACAAAGGACATTATAACATTCCCATTGAATGTGAGGAATGAATTAAAATGTTATATAATAATTCTAGAAGAATAATATTATTGTAAATATATTGTATAAACCATATATATATAATTTTATCCATTTGAGAGAGTAGGTGAAGGAAAATGGATAAAATCAATTCGTGAGGTGATTGTTCAATGTACTAAAAAAATGATTTTATAACACATTCTACGGATGTTGAGAATGATTAATGTTATTCCATTAACAAATAAAATCTAGGCTTATGGAATATGTTAATGATATTATATAACCTCGTTTATAATTATAATTTAAGTACATGAAGGAATAAAAAAATGAAATGCTTATTTAGAGATGTTTCTTATTCTTTGGACAACCTATTTTGGATTACACCAAAAGCCGAAATATGTTATGTTAAAGGAAAAAATAAAAATTCTAGGGTGTTAAGAGGGAAGTGGGGAAGAGATTTGGGATATGATCGGTAGATCCAATGTGTTTTGGATGTGATAAGAAGAAATGATAGGTGGTCACCTTTTATAACTGTGTGTAGTGAACCACTTATTATATTTTAAATGAACAAATTTTTTCCCCAATTTTTCAATGGAATAAAAGATCCAAAATTATAAATTCTATAATCAATATGTTATACGATCTAAATTAGTACATTCCAAAAAGTTGGACATGTTTTTTTATCAATATTAACACTTATCTTTTTTTAACCCCCATATAAACCCATTACAATGGTTAATATTTTATTTCATGTTTTTAATATTCAACATTGTCAAATATTAAGTTCAAAATATTGAGAAATAAAATTTACCTTCATTCCTAATATTTAATTCATTATTTTCAATTACAATTAAAATTATAGGAAATTTTTATTTTAATATTAATACTCTAGATGGGATGAGAAAGTGAGTATCAAAATGGTAAATATTGAAATATTTATTTATTTTTTATACATTATTTAAATATTAAATTTATTCCAATAAACTAAATTATATTATATAAATATGTACGTGAGTTAATTTTACATTTATAAGAAACTTAATATAATTTCTATGATAATAAATTCATTAAAATTAAAGTATTTTTTTTAATAAAAAAAATTTAATATTTTCATTACCTGATCTATATTCTTAGAATCATCTCAAAAAAAACACTATGATAACATTGAAGTGAATATTTAAAACATTATTTTCATCTTTTTATCCCCTAAAATTTTCAAAACATAATCAAAAAATAAATTTGAAGATGAGAATAAAACATCATTTTCAAAAAATACATTTTATGTGTATATTTTGATATATTATTATAACTTAACTAGAAGTCTCAAAAGATGATTTTTTTTAAAATAATATATTTATATTTTTATAAATTACTTCAATAAAATCAATTTTTAAATTTATTGAGTTAATTTTTTTCATAAATATAGTTTTTTTGAAAAATATTCAATTTATTTTTAAATATTTATTATTTTCATTAATAATTAAATTTTCACCAAAGAATTCATTTTACATACATGTATAATAATTATATATTCATAATATAGTTAATTCAATTCATACATTCTATTCCAATTGATTGCTTATTACAATCATATTATAAAATTATATTTGAAATCTATGTAATGATACATTAAAACATTGTGTATCATGTAACGCGATATAAATATAGTGTGGTGTGTAACATAAAAAATAGAAAGTGGTTGTATTTATTTAATAAAATAGTATTTTATATAATCAAATGGTGTTACATTTTAATTCCATAATATGAATTTCTTCCCCAAAATTCAATATATTAGTCAAAAATATAGTGGACTCTTATGCCTCAGGGAATCCTCTGGTTCCCTTGTAATATTATTATATTATTGGTTTCTAGTCAAAAATTTCATTAGGTGAGTGCTCATAATTTTTAACAATTTCTCTATATGAAGAATAATATCTACTGATTTTCTCACACATGAAAGATCAGGTAAAACAATAAAACCATTGAGTTAGTACATGTGATAGATCATGAATATACTCCATCATGAGAGACATGTTGAACAAAATATGAATATAAAGGATGTTCTATGGAATCACCAAGTGATATGTTATCGTTTCCAAATAATTTTAAATTTAAAATGGAACAATATACATCGCAATAATTTTCCCTTATTTCGTCAATTGAAAAATTCATAAAAACACCATCCCACCAAAATTTAAATTCTATATCTCTTCTATAATTATCATATTAATATCTCTATAAACGTTTTTGTGCCTTTACATTTTACTAATTGTAATTAATATTATCTTCTAATACATCAGCTTGATCAAATTACATTTTTTCCTATAACTTCATTCTAGTATGATGGAGCTTAAAACATCTTTTTATAATGGCATTCAAAAGGTGCCATCTAAATTATATAGGATAAGCTATTATTGTAAGAAAACTCAACTAGAGTATGGGGTTGATTCCATCCACCATTTAAATCCATATAAAACAATATTAAAATATATTATAGGGTTTGAGTTATCCAATATGACATACCATTTGTCTGATTATGATACATAGTGATTAATGATATCTTTTTATAAAGATATTTCTAAAAACTTCATCAAACTATTGAGGTAGAAATATAATCTGGATTAGATAAAATTTAATTTGGATACCCATACAACCATTCATCTTCGATTATATATATTATGAAATGATGATCTGAAGTGAAATATTCTCTAATATAATCAATGTATGATGAATTCAAATGTTGATAAAAAAACACATAACTAACTCGACATCAAAGATAAGATAAACTCTAATGGTTACTAGTACATTTAATCATATTTTCCGAATGTATAAATAAATTTATCCAGAAATACGAATTCTACTAAAAGTTACACTTTACTAAAAATTTGTATTTCACTAAATATCTCTTAAAAATCCTCAATATTAATACACACCCATCATGTAAATTTTCGAAATGGGATTCATTTACATTAAGCTTAAAGTAAACAATAAACTCCTATTCCAATTATGGTTTTCACAACACTTAAATTATATAAATCCAAATTTTAATCCACCATTTATTTAATATTGTTTTTCTCCTATTATACAGAAACATTATAATTGGAATAATTTGGTCATCTATATAATAATAGATATAAAATGTAATTTCAATATTCTAGAATCTAAATGAAGTGAGATAATCACATTAAAATTCACTAATTAATGAATATTAAAATTTCCATTTGAATAATTCATACTAAATCCAACATGAAATTCAAAAATAAAGAGGGGAGTATGATGGTTTTCTAATTATCTTGTATCCCTTCGTCCATTGTGTTGCATGAGATTTCAATTTTATGTTTCCATTAGTGGTTCTTATGGTCTATCATATAAATTTTACCATTGATTGGATCATTGATTCAAATAATTAAAAAAACTCTGTAAACACTAAATAATTTGGAATGTGAGGTTTATTAGTTACAGTATTCTTATCCTCCATTTCATTAATCAGACAATTAATCGAATTTATACATTCATGGGAATTATGAACTACAATTAAATAATTAAGTCATCTTATAGTTCTATAGAATATATTACATTAATTCTTCTTTACCCATTTCTAGAGTGAAGATGTAAATAATTTATTTTCATAATTTTAGTTATCAAGATGCTCAATATCCCTTTTCTAATGAAAAACATGATAATTGTGAAATTACCCTATTTTAATTTTTATAATTCCTTCAAATAAATATATTTCATCATATATACTAATATAACTTAATGTTGATGCATTTAGAAGGCCTGGTTTTATTCCACCGACAAATCTACCATTTTTTCTTTCAGGGTTATTGATTTAACTAGATGCAAACCAGGATTATCTTGTAAAAATAGCTTCACATGTACCAATAGATTCATTATACTTCTCTATAATATTGAATATCCCATTCTACATTTTTTCAAATAAATTACAATGTTTGGAATTACAATTAAATATTTCATTAAATTTTTCACAATTAATGGATTTTATTAAATTATGTTTTTAAATGTTCTTAACATGTGTCATTATTGATCTTGTTATCAATAACTATGATATATAGGAAAAATGAATTTTTTCTGAACTTAACAACGTGAATAGAAAATATATTTTCATTAGTATTAATCCATGACTAATCATCTAGTGATTTAGTGGAACCACTAATGAATGGGGGTTTTTCATCATGAAGGACTCAATAAAAATTTTTCCTTTATTTTCATTTTCATTTTCTACAAGATTCCTATATTAAGAATGTTATGGGAGAATAATAACTATAGTTTTAATTCCATCTCCCCTAACATTGGGTATCTCAAGAAGAATATACATGAAATATAAATCACACTTAGTATTAATAATGGTTTTTCTTATTCAAGAAATTAATAAAAACAAGAATGTATAGTGGTAGAAACACTAATCATTGAGGAAAACATATATTCTAGAGAAATAATTTATAGGAAATCTAAATAATGGAATAGAATTTTCTATATATAACTCCTTAGGATTGCACTAGATCATTCGTGAAAATTGTTTAAATACTTCATGATAGTTCATACTGAATGTGTGAGTTTCCAAAGTATATCCTCTAGGAGTGTCAAACTAGGTGTCCATTTTGGATCACTGTCATCAACCAGCTATCAATCGAGTCTAGATAAATGGTCACTTTTCGACATTATTACTCATAGGTGCCTCTATACTAGTGACACATCAACTAATAGTATCTAGAAAGTTATGTATTTTCATGGAACCCTAATTCTCTATGCTTCAATAATATTTCAATATATTTTCTTATACTTAGAATTATCGTTATACATATCTTTCAGATATCCCAAGACATGTACATAAGAATATCCCTTTTATTTTTTCAAAAGTTTTTTTACTCAAAATATTAAACGATAATTAAACCGTTATGTTGATTCCATCTTTTGGGACCCATGATTTTTAAATTAATATCAAATATTTTTATACAAATATTCAATAAAATTCATAAAAAACATGACATAGGAACCTAATAGCGTAGTTTATCTAGATCTCATAAACTCAATCTACATATTTCATGAAATATCATCAATATACCATATAATGATCTACTTGTATAATAACCCTCTTATACATACCCTACATAATCCATTCATCATAACTTGGGGAATGAAACATACAAAATGGTAAAATCAAGTTCTCATTAGACGTAAACATTAGAGATCTCAATCTATGAACAAATAAAGTTATAAGATAATCATATGTGTATGTGTTCAGGAATAAAACATTATATGTTCTTACCCAACCAATCATAGATTGTAATAATGTGTCATGGAATAAAAATTAATCATTTCAGATAAAATGTCCAATAAGAGTGAAAAATCACTATTAATCAATCATTATATATAGGATCCCATCTATTTACAGGTATTATCTACTTTGATATTTTCATTGGACCATTTTGGATGAATCATGTTTGGAGATATATATCCTTTATTTGGAAAAATGACATAAAGTTATTAGATTTTTGATTATTTTAATTAATGGGGTACAAGTATAAATGTTTTAAAGATAATTAAGGAGATTTCCCTTGAGTATGAAAGGCTGCACAAGTGGATTGGAAACATTCATAGATGTTGGGATGAAAATTGACCTCTAGATGATTACATACCATGCACATGTTACACAACCAGAAACTACTTTCATAAAATGACCATGAACTGGTTCATGATGTTAGTTGGTAAACATTGGGAACATAATTTTCATTGAGTAAATATTTATTAGGATTAGTATAAACTGATGTGATGGGTATTTTTTCATTCTATTTAAACTGATAAATAAATGATGTGAATGGGATAAATGCCACGAGTTTATAAAAAATAGTGGTTTTAAGTTGGTAGTGTGTGGGATTATACATCATTCCAATGCCTACAACCCTCTCCTCTTGACCCTTGGATAATTTCGAGGATATTTTATTGTCTCCTCTTCCGTTTTGGATGTTTTAATTATACATATGACCGTTGGTATGTATTTATATTTATCTTTCCCTACTATCTCCTATAATTCTTTAATTTTATGGTTTAATATTATGATTGTGGACTCTTTTGTTTAGATCAAAACATGGGTAGATCTATTATTCCTGCATTGATCTTTCTCACCTTCATTATTGTTGGTAAATTCATTTTGGGAATGATGTATAAATGATTGATAACTCCAGGTAGTCTTAAACATACTCTAGGGTTTTTTTAAACAAAAATTATGTGCAAATTATGATTTCACCATCAGAACATGAATAATAATTAATTAATAGTTAATTTTACTGTTCATTGGATTCAATGGAACAAAATGATAACAACCTGGATTATGGATACTCATTTAACTAGTGGAACCTTGTATTTAAAAGTGAACTTTATAATGAATTAATGTAATTTTAGCATGACATGATATCATATGTTATGTCACAATACAAATACCAAGGTAATGGATTATTTTTTATAGATATTACTTTTGATCATTTGAGATATAAGTAAAAGAGTAATGGAATGGAAAATATTAATTATCAAAATTATCCATAGTGGATTATAAAGTTATATTGTGATATCTTTTTTAGTTTTTAATATTGTGTTAAAATTATGTAATACTTATATTGAGCGGGATCAACATAGTCTTTTATTCTAATGGTTGTATTGAGTATCCTCAAATGAGTCCCTAGTAGTAATGCTTATTTTGAATGGGTTGTGTAGAGTCCCATGTATAATAATTATGCATGGTGTGTGGACTTTATTTTTGTTAGTTTTGTATGGTTATAGGGTTATTGGTTAGCATGATTGTGATACAGTTTCAGAGATATTTTAGCATGGTGAGGATGTGCTTTGATTGTTATACTATTTTAATTGATTTACTAACCCACTTGTTTATTTCTTATTGCATGAACTTATAATTAGAATGTTTTTGATTAGACGTGGTGGTGTTAAACAATAGAGTTTTACTTTCACTACACTCAAGACACCATTGGGGAATTTGAATGATTACGTGGATGATGATTTGTACTACAGAAAGGGACCGTTTTTGTGTTTTTTGTTTTTTGATGTGTTGGAGTTTATAGATGGGGATGACATGGGGTTTAAGACTCTTTTATCTTGATATTATTTTTTAATGTTGTTTTCATTTATTTTAATTGTGTTTGGATTGATAATTATTTACATATCATCATTTTATTGTGTTGTTTATAATTATTGGTTTTCTTGATTCCCCCCTTTTCATTACTTCCATAATTTATGTGGTTTATGCTATTTTCATTTACATTAATTTAATTATTATTTTTCTATTCCACAATGTTCTTACTCACCATATGGAGGTCTAGTCTACCCACTATATTCATCACACCCTAATTACTATTCAAAAGCCTCTTGAATATATGGGAGATCAATTTATTCACAATAAAAAACAACCTTTGGCCATGTGGGAATGTATGAGATTTGGGGACATTAAAAAGTGTTATAATATGTATAAATTTTTAGTTTTTGTTAATTTTAAATTTTGGAATGGTATAAAAGAGACTATGAGGTTTTATGGATTGGTTATGATCTCAGTCGTGCGAGTATCAAAACCATCTGTGGGGGGAAAGCTATGTTTGTAAGGATGTGATTGCTATTCCTGGCATTTTATTGTTATTTTTTGATGTTATTTCCCTTTGGGTGATTCACATGTTATGTGATTTTATTGATTATTGAGATATATACTAATGGACTAGTATCCCATTATATGCTAAAGCATTCATAATGATAGAAACATATTTATATATATTAACATGAATTATACAGTATAGGAACATAATTATTACATGTTATATATCGCTTAAAAAATGAAAAATAAGATAAATTTTTTGTATTAAAAAAAATGAAATGTACTGATATTTTAATATTAGAATCTCATATTCCATGTTTGGAGTTACTAATAATAATAGGTCACTATTGTTTTCACCCATTGGGATGGACCATATTTTTATAGCCAATGTTCTAAAGAGTGTGTATGTATTATAGAGATAATGATTTATATTCCATTTCAAGTTAATCATCTCGAGTGTTGAAATTAGCATTCCTCTAATTTAACTAAATCATAGCTTCTATTAGCTCATTGGGACTCGATAGATGTTATTATTCAAGAATACTCTATGATAGTCATGTAACACATGGAAGGTTCAACTATTCGTAATGTGCCATTGATATCTGAGATGAAGAGATATTTCCATCTAACACAACCACTTACATTCAATAGAAAGAGATTTCTCCCTAGAATATTGTTCTAGATCATGTTAGTTGAGATGATTTTTAATTATCTTTAGGCACCACCTAATATGATGGTTAATATTTGTCGATATATGATTTATTGGACAACCAAGTGTTGGAGTTACATTCGAGAGGATGCATTATATTTGGAGGAGTTATATAGGACTGATATGTTATAAATGTTATTGAGTAAGATCTATTTATAAATGTTTAGGGCTAAGAATTATTTTTATTTCTAGAATGTGTCATAAGAGTGTATTCCAGTTATGTAATAAACTAAATTTTTATCCAACTTAATGTTCTAAAAATATTATTTATATATTTATGATATCCCTAGGGTTATATTTTTTAACATTGGATTCTTAATGAAATTAGGTCACATAAGAATGTTTTTCACCAGATAATATTTTTATATGTGATTAATAATGAACTCATCAAGAATGGGATATTAAAAGTGGACTCAAGAAGTGGATATGTTATTCATGTAAGGATAATTGAGAGATCTGTTTCTAGGGGAATGAATATATTTATGATAGATTCCACTATTCAAATATTTCGAAGTGTAGACATGGCATTTGTTATCCGTCTTAGGACAACATTTCATTGTATTTCTATTAGTGTAGAAATTTGGGAAACATGTTGCCTAATTATTATTACCCCACATTCTATATTCAATTTTATTGATGTATGGTCCACCAACAAGGGGTTTGTAGTGGTATTAAATAGTATAGTTTTGGTAGGGGTCATAAATTGTACTAGAGTTCAGGAAGGACTCAACTAATCCTTAGATGATAGAAAACATGAGTGTCTTGTGATTTTTAGGTCATGACATGGGATGTGTTACACCATTATAGGAGTGGAAATACTAGGAAATTTAAATACACAATGGTGTCAGAATAGATCCCAAGACTGGGTGTGTAGTCAATTTCACATTATGAAGTCCACTCTAGCTAGTATTGATGCTGGAACATTTACTATCAATGTATATATTATATAATCATAAAACATACTCTTGTTTTTTATAAAGGAGAATAAAAATGTATTTATTCAATCAATTTTTAAATATTTTGAGATTTTATGTGTAAATATTGGATAGTATTTCTGCAATTAATATGCTATTATGTGTGTGGAAAGAAAATATCAAACATATAAATTTTAGTTCTCCAAAAATTAGTGGTTTTTATTCCCCTTGGGAATATCTAAAATAAAATTTAAATAATGGTAATTTATTCTTATTATGGTATACATAGTTCGAGGCCATGATCATATTGATTATTATCATCAACGTGTAAATATTATATCCCTTGAAAGTGGTAGGTATTCTCACCAGGGTGACTGGAATCATTAGGATGGTCGTGTAGGAAAAATTTAGATAAGATTGGATCTCATAGATATTAGATATCATATATTACTCTAGAGGATCACGAAATGTAGTAAATTACATTTTCTCTAGTGGTAGGTAGTTTTTGGGATTTGTTTACTCACGAGTTATATGGATAAATGAAGGAGTGAGTGTCCATGATCATGATCAAGTTGGTGTACAGAGAAATCATGTTACTACCATGCGATATAGATATTACTTTTAGAGATTATAATGATTAACGTAATATTTCAATATCATGAGGCTAGTCATTTAATAATTTCTAGTACTTTTCTATGGGGTTTTGTTATTATATTCACTATGATGTTTGATTAGACATTGCACTTTTGTGTTGATTATCAGAGACAGAACTAGATGATGACATATAACTGATATCCCATTTTTGGAATTGATGGTCTATTTGATCATTTTAGATGTTTAAAAATCATACCCATGATCAAATTGAGAACTCGATACCATCAGTTTGGGGTGATTCTATTAGATGTTCCACTATCTATAATGTATGAATTGTATGAGTTTATAGTGATGTTGTTTGGTTTACCCAAACCCCAGTGGTATTCATGGACTCAATGAATGATTTTTTCATTATAATTTGGAATTTTTTTTAACTTTTTATGATTTAATGTTCTACTCCCATTCAGAAAAATATCATTTCAAACATTTTGACATCTTCTGAAGTACATTGAGAAAGCATCGTGTTTAATCCAAGATAATAAAATGAAGTTTCTGAATTTTATAAAGTTATATTCTTGGGTCATGTCATCATAATGTATAATGTTTTAGTGGATTGATAGAGGACGGAATACGTAGTATCATAAGAGTGACAATTGAATTTATATAAGATTTGGAGCTTTTATGGATTAGCAGTTTATTATCATCTCATTATTCATGAAATATCCCTCTTCGAATAACTAATGAATGGGATGGAAAACAATGGGTTGTTTTAATGGTTATGTTCTTAAGAGAAATACATTAAAATTTGAATAGTATTATGACCTCATAACCTATCACCACATTACTTGTGTCTGTTAATTTATATAGTATGTTCTATGTCATAGCTGGAGTTAGGAATTAATTATTTATGATAAAGGAGGATTTATTGGTTTCATAGGAATCCAAAAATATATTACCACATGGGATGAATAAAATAACTAATAATGTAGTTTTAACAACAATGGTTATTGAATTGAGATTATGGATTCATTGTCTTATGCACGAGAGATTTTTCTGTACATGGATCACATGAGACTCAAGTACATATTTTCATAGTAGGACATGAATCATTGGAAGAGGATGTGGGTGGATTATGTGGGGCCACTCAATATCAATATGGATTATATATTGACCAATGTATACATGGTTTCTGATTCATTGAGAACGATTATACCGAATGAAGTTGTTTGGGAGTCCTCTATTATGTGGTAGATAGTGGAACCCTATGCAAACATGCATATAGTTGTTCCTAATTCAAATAATTGAGAATCTATGAATTGTATATCTTTTAACCCATAATTATTATCCAAAACCAGAGTGAATAAATTTATCATATAGTGAAATTAGTTCCAATAGACAACATATATGATCTGGAAACACCATCATGATGGTTTGTTGGTGGAAAAAATATAATTCCATTTATGTGGATTAGTGAGGGATCCAATGGACTTACTTGTGGAGATGTAAAGAGAGTTTCATGATTCTATATTGTTTATACATATTAGATTGACAACAACATATCATGAACGTTATAGATAATTATGGTATGGATGATGAAGGATATAGTGGGATTTGTGGAAAAATGATTCAAGAAAAAAAGGTGAAATACGAGAATTAGAGGCTAGCTCTTATTTTTTAGCCTTTTTCCATTCCTATATTGAAATTTGATAATGCCACTATTGTTTTTTTCAAAGGACAACCCAGTTATCCAAAAATAATGATTTATTATGGGTGATCATTGATCAACTGATGAAGGTATAAGACTTATTTCTTATAAGGGAAACCTTCAACATTGATTATTGGGTTGTCCCTACCTATGGGGGTAGTTTGGTTTCATGGTGTTTTGATTATTATCATATATTATAGAGTTCCGGGTTTCTATTTTTTGTTCTAGATGGGAATTAGAAAGGCTCTAGTGTTTAAGGTTATTTTTTGAAAATAAATTCATTATCAGAATGGAATTTAATATGAGATAAATATTTAGGTTCGAGGTGATATGTAACATGATTTATTTTTTTAATGGTTTATTGAGAATAATATAGAACCTGCAGTCAATTCTCAGGACATAAACATCCATTAATTGAACCACATGTCGCCATTCATGTTATTTCATGGAAGATGATGTTGTTCCACTTTTCATTGGTTGGTTGTAGTTGAGATTGTTCTAGTTCGTCCTAGCCTCATGTAGGAGACATTAGATATTTTTCAACTAACTATAATGTAGTTGGTTACTACACAATGTGTACTCAAATAAAAAAAATAACTATAAGAGATGGCTTATAGAGTTTTAATATGGTCACCATGTTTTCTTTCAGGTGTCCACAAGTCCAGGGAAACACCATCTCATGAAACATTGGAATCGAGCACCTAGGATTGTCAGGTCATTTGAGATAGTGGATAACATTGGTCTAGTGGAATACTAATTATCCTTTCAACAAGGACATAGTTTCATGCACAACATTTCTTTCATGTCATATCTTCATATATATTATCTTGACCATTATCATGTGGTATAGTTTGTGTACCACAAGATTTGTTTAGATTCATCCTTTTGGGACCATTCTATACAAATTTTGGATTGTTTTATGATTTATAATTTGAGTTGTCAAATACCTATATTTTTAGTGATGTGTGAACATGGTCATGATTATGATGAGTATTTGGGGATAGAGTCTGTTATGTGAGAATATTGGAGAGTAATTTTCACCAAGACACAATAGAAAATCATTGTGTGCCTCAGTTAGAAGCAATTTGATGTATGGAATGTCTTAATATTCATTTCTTTTATAGTTTCATTCCTATATGAGTTTTTCATTGGACCTTGTTGGTCATGTCATGTTTGCAGATAATTTTATTTGTTATGTAAAATGTCCTTCAGTCAAATGAGGTATGTTCATTATAATTATTCATGTCCAAATATAAATGTTTTAAAATGGATTATGAGGTTTTCTCGTGAGATTGTATTGCCTCAGAGGTGGTTTGGCCACATTCAAAATAGATGTTCTGAAAACTATTTACTAGTTGATAACACGTCATATTCATATTACAATATGTGTAACTAATTGGAGACATATGTCATGAACAGATCAATTAAATGATTTAGCTACACATCATGATCCTAATTCATGTTGCATAAATGAAGATCAAGATACATATTAACACTAGGTGATGTTATTCTCAATGCATCTTTTAAATTGTGAAACTGAAAACATGAATTGGATACACAGCATGTATTCATTAGACATGGTGGTTTTATAAAGGATGTGTATGATATTGTTTTTCATTCCAACATGTAAAACCCTCTCATATACAAACTATTATTATTTCTAGTAAATTTTTCATTTTCTTGTGCAATTCTTGATGTCACAGTTATAGATTTTACCCATATTAATACATTCTTATTTTTTATCTCCTCTATCTTATCATTCCTCATTCATTGTATTGTAAACTGTTAAAAATGGGGTTTGGTTTGCTGTTTTGATCTTGTCATCACTTTATATAGTTAGATATTTATCTCTTTATTTCTTGATAGGGAATCTAGATTGAGAATTACATCATAACATTATTAAGGTATGGATTATGATCCGAAAACATCGATCTATTTAGTTGTGAAGTATTTAAAATATTTCAAATTTTCCAACATCACATGAAAATTCACTAATTACACCATGATTTAGATTGTTCATTATATCAAATAGATCTAATTTTTTGTAAACTCACTTGTGGATAAATATTTTTTGAGGTAACCCGTTAATTTATTTTTGAATTTGATAGTTTCATTATGTGTCACCATCATGAAATGAGAGAATAAGTGACTTATTAATATATAATCCCTAGTTATTGGATTATTTCATATTTAAATTACTTTTGATCTTTTGATATATAAATGAATGTGTTGTTGAATGAAATTTTAAAATTTTCCTAATTAACCAATGAGAATAATGGTATCATTATATGATATCCATTTTATTATGATATGTTGTGTCATAATTATATAATTCTTATATAGAGTGGGATCATTATAGTCCCGCATTTTAATTCTTATATTGAGTAGTCTCAAAATAAGACCATGAAATTATGATTATATTTTGTGGGCTCTTCCCAATCCCATATTTTATTCCTTATATTTATCGGGCATAGACCAATCAAGTTTGGTAATTCTTATTTCAATTTGTTTAATCCTATCCATGTTCCAAAATTATTATATAGTGTTATTGGCCCTAAATTTTTTGATTATTACCATTATTATATGGTAATTTATTGGAAATATAGTGTTACATTCTCATATATAAACTATCATGGTTCCAAAAATAGTACTATTGATATATTGTATTAATTTAATTATTAATCAACATATATATCTCTTATTGCATGTAATTATTAACGATCTTATTTTTAATTTAAATAATCACATTGTATGTATAATTATTACTTACACAATACTCAAAACACCATTTTGTACATTATATGAATGTATAGATGAATTGCTGGCCAATGGAATTGGAAGTTGTTTTTTAATATTGTATTCTATATTGACATGACTTTTGAGATTAGACAAACATGTTGTTCATGAACAGGGGATTCTAAGATTATTTCTGTTAGAGATTATATTTTAGATATATTATTTCCAATTTAGAACTTAGATACATTGCATACAATCATTACATTGTGTATTACTATTAGAATATTTGGTTCCTCCCTTTTCAATAGATTTATATAATATGTGATTTCTCAAAATTTTATAATAATTTGATATTATTTTTATTTAATATTTATTCTATGTTATAACTACATACATGGTGGTATATTATGTCCACTATATTATTTACATACCTAATGCTAGTTGAGATCTTTTAGTGTATGGATAGGTGTACTTGTTGCCTTGTAGCGTACATGTTTTGGAATTGTGAGAGATTTCTAGATCATAAGATGTTATAGTAACCATTAGGTAATTGATTAATTTTTTTCACCATTTTTAATATGGAAAATCCATTTCATAAATAATGTTTAACTTCTAAGTCCATAAACATAGTATATCATAACATATCAAGTGATTCCCATTGGGGAATAGGACACACTAACTCCCTATAGAGGATTAAGATTCTCCAATTTCTTATTATACATCAAGACTATCAACTTGTTTCCTATTATTATCTTAGGTGACATTAATCCATTCTTAATGAATTTGAGGTAGATATTGGTCCCACCCATATCATAATGAAATCCATACTTATTAGTTCCATGATATCATCAAATAGGAATCTAGATGATCTAAACAAATTTCACACACTTTTTAGAAAATAATATTTCGGATAAAAATTATTTCCAACTGAATAGTGATAAAAGAGTAATTTTCTAAAAATTTATCAGTTTATAATATTGAATAAATAAAATGAAGAAAATGAATAGAAACAATTTATTATCAAGAAAACAAATCAATGGATAATAATATAAAAATGATTGTTGTTAGATATGTCACAACATTTCATCGTTTTAATTACAACAATGAAAGAACTTGATAAATAATGAGATTCTAACATCTCACAATTACCACTATGGTAACATCTAATCATAAGAAACAAAAAATAATAAAATAAAAATAATCATACTATATTGTTAAAATAAATAAATTCTTTATATTTCATGTCAAATGAATTGTATATACCAGTCATCAAAGAAGATATGTTCTTAAAAATTATATATTTATAAAACAATGTATTTTGACGAAATTTTTTTTATAATAAGTCTTTATTTACTTAATAACTTTACAATAATCAAATAAAGTAAATATATGTTATATATATATATTATAACCATTTATATATATCATACCATATATGATTTAATTTTGACTTTTTAATGCCTATTTATTAACAATTCAATGTTATTACTATGTTTCACATAATTACACACTTTCTTTTCAATGTATGTTTTGATGTTTTTTATTTATCTTACACGGATTTTGGTTCCATAAGATCATGTATTTTATCCATCATATAAATTTATTATATATTTATTTATTGTGATTCATGAAATTTTATTATATAAAATGAAATACGTCATTTATAAAGACTGTATTCCATACGAACACATGAATGTTGATTCCATCATCCCAGTGGAAGGAAAAAAAGATGGTTATATAATATATTATCATTACATAAACATTTTTATATTTTATATGAGGCATTTTATCATTACACTCATACATATTACCTTCCATGTAAATGATAAACAAAATTACATTGCTTTGTGAGGAGGAAGTCCACCACACACCAATGATGTTATCATATTCCCATAGAATGGAAGGGAAGAAGAATCTTGTGATATGATAAATATATAATCATAATAATAAAATAATTATCATAGATAAATTAATAATACATCATCATATACTTTCATTATATGTGGTTATAGAAAAAATGACATCATCTTTTGAGGCAGTAGTCTGTAGTACACACAAATGATGTGTTCATATCTGTTATGTTGGAATATGTGACATATGTTTATTATGGTATTTAAATAATAAAAAATTATTATTTTTAAAATATATATATTATTATATAATCTGGGTATAATAATAATTGATGGAGGTGGAGGATGATATAAAAAATGTTTGGTTAGGGATTTCACCTCTTATTTCGAAATCTTTTTTCGAACAAAAATGATTCATTGGTCAAATTACGAAAAAAATGAATTTTAGTATTGAATTTTGGAATTATGGATATTACTTTTGTAGGTATTGGATGATCTAACTGTATTTGTAGGTATAATGTTGAGAGGATTGGGGTGAACATTAACAAGTGATTTGACTACTGCACAGTAATTTTTCAAACGGAAAAGGTGAAAAAATTGGTTTAAACATCGAAAGGCTCAAAAATAGGAAAAATTATCATAAAAGATATAAGGTTGATATATGTCCATGAAATTTCTTTAGGACTTGTTATTTTCCATTTTTACATTTATCCTTTTAGATTAACCCCCAAAACCCCATTTTCACGATAACCAAATTAAATTATTTTTACTAGTTTTACTATTAGTTATGGTAAAAAAATTAGTTAACTATATTATATAATATATATTTTTATAATTAAAAAATGTAATATATTTTTAAAAATAATATTATTATAAGTGTTAAAATTATATTTAAAATTAATATCATATAAGTTATGTGAAAGTGGTTTTATAAAGTAAAACTTGTCAAAAGTTTAAAAATAGTTTATATCTAAAGTTATTGTGAAATTTAATCTGAGGACGTAAAGAAGATAAATAGATATATAAGTGAAAAAAAATTACCTTTTAATATTAATAAAATAGTTTTTTAATTTCATTAAAAATTAATTTTCTTATTAAAATGTGTATTTTTCACTGTTCCTAGAAAAAATTATCCTCATAGAAAATTCTAAAAAATTCAATTTAATATAATATAATCATTCTAATTTTACAAATAAATTTATAATTTCATTTAAATTTTTCAAATGGGTGAAAATTTATTTTATAATTTTTTTTAAAAAGGTGGAAAAACTATTTTTTGAAATAAAATATTTTAAGAATAAATTTGTATTTATTCTTATCTATTGTCATGCCAACTGATAATATGAATTCTTAAAATATGATCGAATATAATATATAAAAATTGAATTATAAACTATAATTTATTTTTAATATTTATTTACGTAAAATGCATATGTGTTTATAACCAATATTTATTATAAAATAGATGTCCATTTTTTCAAATGGGTTTTAATTTCAAATATAATAAATTTTTTATTAAATAATTTATTTTATATTTCTATTTAAAGAAAATTTTCTTGTAATTTAGTTAATCATATTCATTCCCACCATTACAAAATATATATATGATTATGTTCAAATTTCCTAATAATATTTTAATATTATGTTTTGTTTCATTAAAAGTTAGTGATTTCTCAATTTCAAGATAAAATTATTGTTGAGTGTAACTCAAAGTATCCAAAATATTGAATTTATTCGATAAAATATATTTAAAAAATATCCAAGTTTAAATATCTCATATAATTAAAATTGTATTTCGCCCCCCAAATTCCTCACTTTGGTACAAACAACGGATGATAATTCTATCTTTTTGGATACTCATATTCCAATGTAACTCTTTATGGCTTGTGGTTTCACCTCAAAATAATTTGGCCAAATGATTCATCTTATTTCATTGAACATTATCTATATTATATATATTCTCAATCAATAATTCCTCATAAGAAATATCATGAATTAGTTGAATGACCAATATATTTAGAAAATGATTTTTATTAAGTGTGTAATTTTACTAGAGAGAAACAAGGAACACATTTTGAATCTTAGAGAGTTTCATTGGAATCACTAAGACATATGATATGGTCTTGGTACAATCAAATATTTCAATGGTAATGATATAGCATTCACAAAGGTTTCCATTTTTTCATCCATGAATATGTATATAGATGCACCTTCTCAAGAACATCAAATTTTTTATCGCATAAAAATTTATCGTTAACAAAATTCATATCAAAATTATACTACTATTATATGTTTTTTAATCAATATTTCCTCCTTTTACATCTCATAATAGTTATAAAGTCCCAATATATATCATTTAATATCATACGTTCGTTACATTGGAGTTCTATATTTTTTATATAAATGGATCATAAAGAAAAATATAAATTTACTAATAAATGATCATTTTGAACGAATGATATATTATATAAAGGTGTTTATTTCAACCACATTTTAAATACATTGAAGAAGATCTTGGAAAATCCTCTTGGGTTTTAATTATTCTCACATAATTACCATCTATTTTTGTATGATACATCTTTTCAGATCACATATCCATATCATTTTCCAGATTAATACTTCTCCAAAACATCAAAGTAAAATTAAAATCCCAATTGAATAAAATTGAATGTGGTACTCCATGAAATATCACCACTTCATTAATTAATATTTTAGAAAATGATTCTAGAGGGAAATACACTATGATAAAATTCGAGTGTTCTAACATCAAAATGAAATGAACTAAAAACCATAATTACATTAATATTGATGATTTAATAAACCCAATATATTTATATTACCTTTAATCATATTTCATAAATTATTAAAGTAATTATGACTTAAATAAATTTCTCACTAAAACCATTATACAACCAAAGGTCTGTATTTCAATAATTTTTTCTTAAAATATCATAAATCGTCATAAAATCCTATCACAGAAAACCTCAATAAGTGTTTCAATGAAATTGTAAAGATGTTAAATAATAGACTCATAAACCAATGATGGAATCCATGACTATAATGTAAACATTAAATCTATACCTATACACTTGTAAAATATAATTCACCATCTTTCCTTCTATAATATGTTATATTATACAAAACAATATTGGATGCTTGGGTTCATAATTTATCTCATAGAATAAAAAATGATATTCCATTATTAAAAAATATATATAGTGGGATATAATCACATTAAATACCATTAAATGATAAAAAACAATAAGACAATAATAGGGATAATTCAAACAAAATCAAAAATGAAATTCCAAACTCAGTTAGGGAGAATAAGTGTGCCCTAATTTTCATGATTCAGTTAATCAATTATGATTTCATAGGATTTCAAATTTTCATATTTTTTATGATATTATAGTGTCTTATCAACCTCATTTTCTAAGGGATTGTGGTATTCATTGGCATAAAAAACTGATTACACATTAAAAACAAATGTTCGGGTGGTTCATTGGTTGGAATCAACTCATCCTCCATTACATTAACTAGACCATTAGTCAAATATCAACATTCATGGGCCTTATGAACTACCTTTACATATTTAAAGAACCACCGTGTTGAATTAAAAATATTCCCTAATGACACATCCCACATTTATAGAATGTTGATGTCTAGAATTTATTCCTACTATTTAATTTATTAGGAGACTTGATCATCCTTTTCTTAAGAAAACTATAGGAATGGTGGTAATATACAATTTCCATTTATATAATAAGATCACATAGAATGAATGGTTCATCGTGACTAATCTATGTTATATCCATCATCCTTCGAATACATTGTTTTTTCCAACAAATAACCAATAATTTTTTTATGGATGATTATTAAAAAATTAGTGTACCTTGAAATTCTTATAAAATTAACTTCACAGGTACCAGTGAAATCTTCATTCCTTTTCATAATATTTCAGAATTTATTTTTAATATATTCTTGAACAAATTGAGGTAAGTACATACTAAGAAATTTCCCCTTAAAAACATATCATTCAATAGATTAAATTTATTCGAATTCAACCATATTTATAATTATATTACAGCATATATTTTTATCAAATTCCAATCTATAAACATAGAAAATTACATTTTCATGCTTCAAAAATTAAACATCTGGAAATATAATTTCTTTATTACTAATAAATTATGTAGAAACTACACGATCAAACAAAGAACTAATATATGATAGATATGGACTCATTATTTTGACAAAATAACTCTATTCCAATTTCTTCTCTCTTGGATGTTTTTAACTTTTATAGATTAAGAATTTCATGAGAGCATAGAAACATAATTTGGTATTCCAAATCCCGTAATTTTTTATTTCGTATTAGTAAGATCATTTTATTGTTGGTCATAGTCAACATTAACATGAACTCTTCTACTTTCAACTGTTGATTAAAACCAAAAATCAAATCTTTAGAAATAATAATCCTAACAAAATCCCATATAATATGGGAAAATAAATTATATGGTATATAAATAGTGAAAACATATTTCCAATATATGACACCTTTGGCTTACACAAGGTCATTCATGGTAATTATTTAAATCCATAATTATTTTAAATAAATATTCTGTGAATTTAAAAGGTATATATTCATGGTGTTTCATTACTTGTGTTTATCATCGCCTGTTGTCAAGCACTATGTGATGATTGAGTCTGGTTCAATGTTTCCTATTCATAGTTTTTACACCTACGTGTGAAAACCCATGTATTTATATAATAGTACATTTTCATAAATGCTAATATTTATGAATAAGATATTAATATTACATTAAGTGGTTTCTTTTTCCAATTGAGTACTCAACCCTCAACAAATGGTTTCTCCGAAATCGTAAGATGTACACAACACTAAGTAATACAGAAAAATAATGGAATAATATTATTATTTTATTAAATGGTAGTTAACACCAATCTATTACATTAGAGGAAATAAATAGAACTAAGTATAATAATAATACTGATGTTTTTAAATGATTTTACATTTTTCCAATGAATTTTAGTGACATAAATTAAGAATAAATCAAAATTTATGTAATATATAGTCTAATATTTTTAAAGGGTAGTTTTATCACCATTTTATGGAGTTCCATTTTTAAATATAGTTTTTAATTATTTTATATGTTATATATTTAACTCCCCAACCAAAGTTACCAAGAGATTGTGCATTATTACAAAATATTGGCATGATCACAAATGATCAATTCTCGAAAGTCCGATTAGTTTAGTAGACTTGGAAGTACTGTATACATTAATAAGGTTTGGATTACATCATAAAATGAAAAACTTCAACAACATTGTTTCCATATATCACACTCATATCCCCTCAGACTATCCCTGTAGGTTAGTCATAAAATACTTCTTCGCATCCTGGGAAAAATAAAACAAAGGCGTGAGCTTAGATGCTCAGTAAGGATAACAATATAGCAGAAACATTCGTAAATAAGCATAATCATTTTAGGCAATGTATAAGACTAATAAAAAAGCCTTTCAATATTTATCTTCAGCATAATATTGCAATGATAAAATCAAATAATGAAATTTACCTACTCACATGGATATTCTACTAGTCGAATAATCACATGGAATATAAATAGCCACTTTAATAATGATGGAATGCATAATATTGGAATTTCATAACCACATAGTAAAGGCCTTGTGCCAAGACTAGAAATAATATTTTTTCAAGGACTTGTGTCAATACAGTAGTTTGTCACATGAGACCTACCCATGCATCGAGGAGAAATAACGGGCTCCACCCATCACATTCTAAGTGATATTGATTCCTCATATGAAAAGTTTTAAACATAACATAAACTTTCGTATTAAAACTAGCATGTGAAATGTCATTATATTATCCATAAACCATGAATGGTATTAAAACAAAACATCCACAGTCGAACATATCACAAAACCTTCAATATAATATGGAAGTTTTTTATCCCAATAAATCAACTTTAAATAAACATAAAATCCATTAAAGGATGTTGACATAGATGAAATCATTACATTTTTTAGAGAAATATCTATTTCTATTTTGAAATCATTTAAAATTCATAAAATTATTAAAGAAAACTTTTATTTTGGAAATATTCTTATAATCTGGTACGAGAAGCTTTGATGATGTTATAACGGTGGAAAATAGTTGCACCCTCCGTATAACATAAAAAAAGTCATTCATACCGTAATTTTGTCGAAATGGTTATAAAGGACCATGTTTGGAATACGACGGAATGATTCCTTTATAAAAATATTATAAAAAATAAAACAAGGGTATAAATTGCTTTAACCCATAGTCTATAAAATATTTAGAATGTTTTGAAATATATTTTTAAGAAACATGGACGTGGGTGATCAAGAGGTCCCGGTAGATAATTACGTATAAACAAACTCGAATAATGAAGAGATTCTTGAATTAACCTTTATCTTGAAATTTTACTTGCTAGAGGGTAGGTTAACCACCTGTATAATGGGGAAATAATTGTATTTAAATTATTCAATAATCATATACAATAATATGAAATCATATATGATCTTTTTACATTGCTTTGTTAATAATATCTTATTATTATCATTGTTTCAGGTGTTAACATATTTGTTTTCCTTTATATTATTTGTTATGTGAGTCATATTTGTTTTGGATGGGATGTATCTTATTTATATCCAGAATGATATCAATTCATTAAAAATTATTTTTAATCATACAATGAAAATTAGTCTTGAATGGATATGATGGGGAATGAATCTTATCGCGTTCATGCAGACGGTAATCCGTACGTACGCACGAGCGACAATATCATTATTTTAATATTAAAATAATATATATTTGGAAGATATATCATATATAACGAATCATTATTATGTTATATTTATTATTTACATCAATTAAACATCATTTTTATACCCATCCAAATAATAATGTATTGAATATCAATTACACCACGACGTGGAGACTGTAAGATGAACGTATGCACGTATATTGACATGTCATTCAAAGGATAGATAGAATAATGAATTTGGTTGTACCATATTTATATTAACATCATAGTATATTGAATAAACTGGAGTTATAATTTTTTAATGGAAACAACAATGAAAAAGTAAGTGAAAAAAGAAAGGAACTTGAAAGACGTAATGGAATATTTACCTCTTCTTCGGGTTCTTCCTTTTGATTTGATCAAAAGGGATCTAAAGGTAGGATTTATGAAAAAAGGAAGGCCTATATGATTAAGGAAAGATATTTGAGAGGGTATTTGGGTAGTGTTTTCCCATGCCATATGACTTTTATGGTGTGAATTAGAGAGAAGTGGGATTTCCCTTTAATAAGAGGGGTGAGGGGAACCTTAGGAAAATCTAGAAATATTATTTTATAATAAAATAATTTTCTGTTTCTAATGGCTCCAAAATGGATTATTTAATGGATAAGTTGGGGATGGGTCGAAAACCACTCATCCAAGAGGTTTTAGACTTGTTTGGGTCACTATATAAACTTTATCATTTAGATTTAACTCTTAGTTAAATAGTTTGACATTTACCATGTATCATTGTATTTTTATATTATATTGTTAATAAACATACTTTATAATTTCAAGTGAACCCCAAGTGGTTAATTAATGATACAAATATCTTTATATATGTCTTTTGTCCTAACCTTAGATATTTAGGAAATGAATATCAATTAATAATATAATATTTGTTTTAAAAACTCTTTTATGTCAATTTTGACACTATTTGGTATTTTGTTTTTTCAAATTCATTACAGCATTATTACTTAGAAAAAAATAATATATCTAATCATAATATGACATATTAACCTAGATAATTAGTGTAATTCATATGAAGTCTCAAATTACATTTATTTGGATATTTATAATATCAAATATTTTAATATTTCATGAATTAAGTAATTACTGCATCATCATGGTGTCATAAATAAATTAAATAATATAAGTTCTAAAACATATCAATAAAATCCCATTATTTAGGAAATATTTTTATCTTTCTAATAAATATTTATTGTTTAATTTATCTTATGTATAACCCTATATTACATTTTTTAGTTATTAAACTTTGATTTTAACTCTTTTAACTCTTCTTTGAATTAAATAATAATAAATGTCCTAATCTAAACCAAGTGTAACAAAGAGGTTCATATTTAATTATAAGGTTTTTTTTGTCGAATTTCATATATCCAATAGAATTATGACATGTGTAAGCGTAATAATAATAACATTTTACCCCTTAATTACCCTATTAACATTTATCTGTGGTAAATAAAAGTAAAAATTTACTATTCATGAAAATTATTTTCATCTTATTGAACCAAATTTTTCTTAGTGATATCAACTGTGCCTCCTGAATTTTGGAAATTCTACTCACTTATGAGGTTAAATTAAAGTATATTTCAGTTTGAAAATTCTCCTAGGAGGTGGGAAAAATATGGTGAAAAGTTCAATAAAATTTTATATATCTAAAATTATTATAAACTGACTCCAAAGAATTACATTGAACTTATATAGGTATTATGTATCTATTTTGACATAAAATAAATTTAAATCATATAAATAATTATTTAAAAAAAATTGTATTAAACTATAACTCTGTGTTTTTCAATTTTAATAAAAACATGACTGTTTTTAGAAAAATACCAAAAATTCAACCTAAGTTAATTTCGATATTCTGAATCTAAAAATGAAGTCCATTTTGAATGATAAAATTTATAAAATTTCAAAAATTGGGTATTAATATTCATAAAGGCTAATTTGATTGGTTGTGGTATGTTAGATGTCAAAGTTGCGTACAACACATGCTACTATATTATTCAAAGAGAAGCATACTGTGGAAGCTTGGGGTGTTACATTGTCCCTTACTTCAAATAATTTCTTCCTCTAAATTTCTAGAATATTACTGCATGAAAAGGCGTGGGTGGTTCTTCATCATAAGTTCATTTGGTTCCCACGTTGCTTCTTCTATTTTATGGTTTCTCCATAAAAATTTTACCGGACGAGTTGTCCGGTTTCTCTGCACTTGTTCTCCTATATCAAGAACCTTGACATGATCTTCACAATAAGATAGATCGGGTTCCAGTTCAAATTCCTCATAGGTAAGTACATGTGTTGGTTCAGGCATGTATCCTCCCAATAGTGATACGTGGAATACATCATGAGCTTTGGAGAGACATGGCGGTATTTCCAAACGGTAAGCTACAGCCCCAATTCATTCTAGAATTTTGAAAGGAATGATGTACATGGGACTAAATTTACCCTTCATAATGAAACATATAACACCCTTCCATGGAGATGACTTCAAGAGAACATGATCTACATCCTGAAATTCCAAATCCTTAATTTGGTTATCGACATAGTTCTTCTTCCTATAATGAGCTTCTTTGATGTGGTTTTGGATTACCTTTACCTTTTCCATCGTTTCATCCACTAGTTCTGGGCCTACGATGATTCTTTCACCAATATCATCCCAATAGGTTGGTCTGCAGCATCTCTTTCTGTATAACTCTTCATATGGTGCCATCTGAATACTTTAATGGAAGCTATTATTATAGTAAAATTCAACTATAGGTAAATATGGATCCCACATACCATTAATGTCAAGTGAGAATGATCACAACATGTCTTCTAAGGTTTTAATAGTCTGTTCTGATTGTCCATCAGTTTTAGGGTGGTAGGTTGTGCTCAAAAGAAGATCAGTATCCTGGTCATTCTATAGACTTTTCAAGAATCTTTTTGTAAAATGTGTGTCACGATAAGAAACAATCGATAGTTTTACTCTATGATGTCTAAAAACTTCATTAATATATATTCCTTCCAATTTTCCAATTGGCAAATCTTCTCTTATAGCATGAAAATGTGCTGACTTGGTAAGATTATAAAAAATGACCCATATTTCATCATTCTTTCTAGGAGTATTTGGTACTCCCACGAAAAAGTCCATCGTAATATTTTCCCATTTCCACTCTGGTATGGGAAGAGGTAGAAAGATTGCTCCAGGCTATTTCCTTCTATCTTTCATTTGTTGAAAAACCATACATCTTGACAAAAATCAGAAATCACCCTCTTCATGTTGTCCCACCAAAAATTATACTTCAAATCTCAATACATTTTGGTGCTCCTGGGGTGTATAGAGAAATTAGAGTTATGACCATCATCTAACATTTCCCTTTTCAGATCAGGTATAATGGTAACACAAAGTCTCTTCCCAAATTTAAAAATTCCATCTTCAAACTCAAAGTCACTCAATATCCCATCATTCATAGAATTAATCTTATTTTTAAACTCTTTATCACTGGTCTAAGAACTCTTTATCCTTACTAATAAAGATGTTTTGGCAACAATTTCAAAAATTATTGATGTTTCACCTTCCACGGTGATTCCCATATCCATCTTTACTAGAACCAAATATATTGGATTATTTTAAACTCTCATATTGTTCGAAAATCCATGATCCTTTCTACTAAAAACTTTTTCCACCTTATTTTCCTTCCCTGAGTGGTAGTGTATCATCAAATCATAATCATTGAGTAGTTCAAGCCATCACCTTTTCCTCATGTTGAGTTCTTTTCGTGATAAATTATACTTCAAAGTCTTGTGATCGTTATATATCACACATTCTTCACCATAGAGAGAGTGTCTCTAAATCATCAAACTAGTGATTACAAATGCTAACTCAAGATCATGACTATGATATTTTTTCTCATGAATTTTTAGGTGTCGTGATGCATATGCAATAACCCTATCATTCTACGTAAGGACACTAACAAGTCTTTCATTAATGCATCACTATAAATAACAAATACACCATTCCCTGATGGTTGATTCAAGATAAGATCATTGAATAATATTCTCATCGTTTATTCAAACCATTATTCACACTCTTTTTTCCAAACAAATTTAAACCCTTTTCGTGTGATATTTGTTAACGGGTTATCCAACCATGCAAAATTCTGGATGAAACGTCGATAATGACCTGCTAAACCAATAAAACTGCATACCTCAATTATACTCATCGGTGCTAGCCATTCATTGACTGTCTTGGTCTTAAAAGGATCCATAGAGATTCCATCCTTGGAGACAATATGTCCTAGAAACTAAATCTCTTGAAACTAGAATTCATACTTGCTAAACTTCCCATATAATTCATGTCTTCTATGAGTCATCAGGATAATGCACAAGGGATTTTCATGATCTTCACAGCATTTCGAGTATACCAAGATATATTCAATAAATACCACTACAACATCATCTAGATATTCCGTGAAAACTCTATTCATTAGATGCATGATGACAGATGGTTCATTAGTCAATCCAAAAGGTATTACTGTAAACATGTAATGCTCGTACCTGGTTCGAAATGCTGTCTTCGAAATGTCTTCCTTCTTCACACACAACTGTTGATATCTAGATCGAAGGTCAATCTTTGAATATTTTTGAGGTTCATGAAGTTGGTCGAATTAATCATCAACATCAAGTAGGGGATACTTGTTCATTATCATTATAGCATTGATCTCCCGGTAGCCAATGCACACCCTCATAGACCCATCTTTCTCCTTCACAAAAAGGATAGGGGCTCTCCATGGAGAAACACTAGGGTGAATAAATACCTTATTACTCAATTCCTTGAGTTGTTTCTTTAATTGAACAAATTCTACAATGTCCATTCTCTAAGGGGTCTTTGATATGGGCCTTGATCCAAGAATTAAATCAATAGAAAACACAATTTCTTGTTCTGGATGATGTCTAGGTAAATCTTCTAGAAACACATCAACATATTATTTCACAATAGGTACATCCCATATTGAAACATTCCTTTCCTCACCCACAGTTATTTCATTCTATTCCTCCCCAATAATTGAATTTAGTTGAGCTATTGGGGGTGGATCTTGATAAGAATCAGGTGGTGACGATTCTGATCTCAAGATAAGGTGTTCTTTATCATCGTCATCAAAAATCATAACCTCATTCTTCTTAGAATAAGTTTTCGCATCATTGTCTTAATGCCAATCCATACTGAGGATTATATCAAATTCAATCATGGGTATGACGATGAGATCAATAGATAAAAAAATTTATGTTCCTTAAAGGGGATAGATTCAAAAAACTTTGTTGCAATGACACTTACCTTAGGATTTTTGAATGACAACTCCATTCTTAAATCAAATTGGAAATATATATTTTTCCTAGAAAACTGGGATGATATGAAACAATGTGATGATCTAGAATAAAATAAGGAATTTTCTAAACATCAGGAAACAATTAAATTAACTACCACTACATTTTTTGAGCTTCAACTACAGTAGTAGGGACAGAATAAGACAAGACATGATCCGTTTGCCTTTTCTAAGGTAAGTTCCCAGGATTCTTAGGACATTCATTCACGTTATTCCCCATTTCTCTACAATTGTAGCATTCATCATCAACAACCTCTTTCTTCCCCTTGCAATCACTAGTTTAGTGGCCTTTTACACCACACTTGTAACAGACTCCCAATCCCTTCAGACAAGTACCATGGTGTTTCTTCCTTCATTTATCACTGGATGGATATTCATATTTTCCTTTCTTCCCCTTATTTCCATTTCCAAAGAGATTAGTAGATCTCTTCTTCTTTTTCTTTTCTTTAAAGTCATAAGTCTTAGATAATTCTGTTTCTGTCTTGATAGAACATGAGACAATATCTTCGTACGATGAGCAGGATTATAAGACTAATGCTTGACGGATAATTGGTTTTAAACCATAAAATAAATGGTCAATCTTACTTCTTGGGTTACGTATATAATCTACAGCATGCCTCGCTAACCTTGAAAATCTATCTTCATTATTTGCGACATTCTCATCCTCCTTTGGCCTCAGACTCAGAAATTTCCCTTCCATATCTGCTTGATGGTCATGAGGAAAGTATTTTTCTAAGAAAATATCGTTAAATTCCCTCTATTCCATATTTGATACTTTATCATATTCCTTTTTGTTTTGAATCAATGACCACAATTGGTCAGTATCTCCAGTGAGGCGGTAAACATCCATGACAACTTATTCCCTATCGCTACTCCCCAAGGCATGGAATATTTTATCTAAGTAATTTATCTATTGCTCAGATACTGATTGATTCGTACTCCCATTGAATGTTGGTGTTTTTCCCTCATGAAGTGATCTAACATTGATCCTCCACATTGGAGATCAGGGTTCTCCAGATGGGTAAGGTTATTATTCATATCCTGAGTGAGTTGTCCCAATATAGTGATAAGCTTATCAGCGCCACTTGTATCACCAGCTCTACTATAATTATACTGAGTAGTAGGTAAATCCCTACATGGAGTGTGTGCATTGATATAGTTTCCATTCCTTCCACTAGGTTCCATTTCTAAACTATGGCATAAAGTAGATTAGTTTATAAATTGAAATACATAATTCCAAACTTGTAAAACACTTAACATAAACTAAAACGTTTATGGATATGATCCCTAATCATGAAAAAGGTTTTCTTTGAGGAACTATATACTCATAAAACCCTCACAATGGATTGTAATGAAAATGAGAATTATCCTAAGCATATACCCTGGGAGTGTCGTAACCAAGAGTGAAGTAAGGCCCATTTTCGTGCACGAGTTCCCTTTCTAGTCTAGCTCAAAGTGGTGTTTTTGGGATTTACCCATAGGTACATCTGTTCCAGATCCACCTCTGTCTACTCGTATCCAAACATAGATGTATTTATTGGAAATCTCACAAAATAATTACAATACCAAAATTTTAGGAAGTTCTTCTATACTAATCATCAATGTCTATCTTAGGGCTATGTTCTCTAATAAGAGTTTATCTAAATCAAGATTCCAAGGTTTGTACTAAACTTACTTTGATTTAAACGGTAACGCCCCAACCCCAGTTACCCAGAGTTCGTGTATTATTACATAATATTGGCACAATCATAAGAGATTATGTCTTGAAAGACCGATTAGTTTAGTAGCCTTTGAAGTACTAGATACATTCATAAGGTCTGAATTACATCATAAAATGAAAATTTACAACAACATTGTTTCCATAGTCCACACTTATTTCCCCTTAGACAATCCCTGTAGGTTAGTCATAAAATACAACTTCGCATCCTGGGAAAAATAAAACATAGAAAGGGGTGAGCTCAGATGTTCAGTAAGGATAACAATATAGCAGAAACTTTCATAAATAAGTATAAACATTTAAGGAAAAGTATAAGACTAAAACAAAATCATTTTAAACTTAAACATCAGCATAACTTGGAAAAGATAAAATCATATAATTCCATTTACATACTCACATGGATATCCTAGTAGTTGAATAATCTCATGAAATATCAATAGCCAATTTCATAATGATGGAATGCATAATGTCAGACATTCATAACCACATAGTAAAGGCATTGTTCCAAAACTACAAGTAAGATTTTTTCAAGGCCTTATTCCAAGACACTAGCTTTATCATGAGACCTACAGATGCATCGAGGAGCTATAGAGGGCTACACCCATCAAATACTAAGTCCAATGCATTCCTCATATGAAAAGGTTTTAACATAATATAAACATTCTTATTAAAACTTGCGTACGAAATGTCAATATTATTTCCATAAAACATGAATAGTATAAAAATAACACATCCACAGTCAAACATATCACAAAACATTCAATACAATAAGTAAATTTTCTATCATAATAAATCAACTTCATATAATCTAAAAATCCATCAAAGCATTTTGACATATTTGAAATTAATAAATTTTTTAGAGAAATATCTCATTAAATTTTGAAATCATTTAAATTTAATATAATTATAAAAGAAAAAATTTATATTGTAAATATTTTTATATGATTTTATGGGAAGATTTTATTATGTTATAATGGTGGAAAATAGCCACACCCACCGTTTAAGTTAAAAAACGACATTCTTACCTTAATTTTGTTGAAAAGGTTATAAAGGACCTTCTTTGGAAAACAACGGAAATATTACTTTATACAAATATTATAAAATGTCAAAAAGGGTATAATTTACTTTAACCCATATTCTATAAAATATTAATAATGTTTTGAAATATATTTTTAAGAAATATATATGTGGATGATAAAGAGGTCCAAGTCAATAATTACGTATAAATAACCTCAGATAATAAAGAGATTATAGAATTATACCATACCTTGTACATTTTCTTGTTCGAGGGTAGTTTAACCTCTTATTTAATGGTGAAATAATTGTTATTAAATTATACAATAATCATATACATTAATATGACATCATATATGATCTTTTAACACTGTATTGTTAATAATATCTTAGTATTATCGTTGTTTCGGGTGTTAACAGATTAATTTTCTTTAATATTATTTGTTATTTGAGACATAGTTGTTGTGGATGAGATGTATCTTATTCATATATAGAATGATATCACATCATTAAACTTTATTTTTAATTATCTATTGAAAATTATTCTTGAATGGATACGATGGGGAATGAATCTCATCGCTTTCGTGGAGACGGTAATCCTTACTTACGGACGAGAGACAATATCATTCTTTTGATATTAAAATAATATATAATTGGATGTTATATCATGTATAGAAAATAATTATTATTTTATATTTATTTTTTAAATCGATTAAACATCATTATTATAGCCATCCAAATAATAATGTATTTAATAACAATTACACAATGACGTGGAGACGGTAAGTCGTACGTACGCATGTATGGTGACATGTCCTTCAAAGGATGGATAGAATAATGAATTTTGTTGTAAAATATTTATAATAACATCACAGTATGTATAATATACTGGATTTATTATTTTAGAATGGAAACAACAATGAAAAATGAAGTGGAAGAAGAAAGGAACTTGAAAGAGGTGATGGAATATTTACCTTTTCTTTGGGTCCTTCATTTAATTTGATCAAAAGGGATCATTAGGTTGGATTTCTGAATAAATTAAGGACTCTAGGATGAAGGGAGGATTGTTTAGAGGGTACTTGGGTAGAGGTTTGCCGATCCAAATGGCTCATATGGTGTTAATTAGAGAGAAGGGGGAGTTCCCTTTTATAAGAGGGGTGAGGGGCACCTTAGGAAAAGATAGAAATGTTATTTTATAATAAAACCATTTTCGGTTTCTAAAGGATCCAAAATGGATTATTCAAAGGATAAGGTGGGGATGGGTCGAAAACCACTCAACCAATATGTTTTATACAGGTTTGGGTCAACATATTAACTTTATCTTTTAGATTTAACTCTTAGATAAATAGTTTGACATTTACCATGTCTTTTTGTATTTTTATATTATATCGTTAATAAAATTACTATATACTTCAATGACAACCCAAAGTGGTTAATTAATGATAAAAATATCATTATATAAGTCTTTTGGCCGAACCTTAGATTTTTACGAATATAATATCAATTAAAAATATAATCTTTGTTTTAAAAACATTTTTAAGTCAATTTTGACACTATTTGGTATTTTGTTTTTTCTAAATTCATAACATAATTATTACTTTGAAAAAAAATCTTATAAAAAATAATAATATGTCATATTATTGAAGGTGTGCATAGTGAGTCGTGGAATAGGCCCCTCAGTGATAGTCGTCATACCCTCTGTTATTGAAGGTGTGCATAGTGAGTCGTGGAATAGGCCCCTCAGGGATGGGACATGAAAGAGTTGTATTAACGGATTTGGTGCATTATTAGGGTCAAATTATTTGAAATTTATTTTTTTAAATAGTTTTAATGGTTTCAATTGGTATATCATGAATGGTAATCCAGTGTAAGTCCAACTGTCGATGTTTCCATACCCGGGGACACTGATCAACTTCTTTTCGACTCGGTACATGTGAGCATTGGTTGTAGGGAAAATAATGGAACATGAATAATATATGTAAGGATTTTGTATTCCATATCCTTCTTGATTCACCTCTCTAGATATATGCATAGACTACAGTACATATTTTTTACTCTCACTATGCCTCTGCGATGTCTGCTAACTAGTATTGGACAACATGATCATATAGATGATCCAATTTGTGATGAGGCATATATAATTGAACCATTTCTGGAGATCATGCCTCTGGGAGGTGCACCAGATATCCCACCTCATTAGGAGAATAACATAGTACAAATAATACAAATATATTAGGTGTATGTTCTGAGTGAAATACATTATTTTAAGAGATATATAATCCTCAGGATCTACGGTGTGTCTGAACCATATGCATATGAGCTCTAGATTTAAGTTGTGACCATTGTTTTCTCTCTATTTAGGACACTATAAGATGATTTTTTTATTTTTGTGATACTTTTCCATGGATCAATAGAGTGATGCTAGGTTTTAGTGACCCAATCACAAAACGAGGTGAATCATGTGTGGAAAATTCGTGTGCATATTTTTAGAACAGAGTTCACCAAATCAAAACTAAGATATATATATATATATATATATATATCTAGGATCATATTCTAATCCAACATGGAAACACTACAAGATAGGATTATTCATTGAGGATTACCATCCTCTCTAGGAAATCGGTGTATTTATTTCATTACCAGTTCTTTAGTTATTGAACGTTTGATAGAGGATTTCATAGAGAAATTTAGGCCTATGGTATCACTTTATGAATTCCCTCCAATAATTGGTTTCAAGAGTATGATTTTGGGTTTAATAAGTTATTGGTTGAGTATTTAAAAATAGTGGTTGTTGAAAATTGGCATACATGAGTAGAGACCTTGGCAACAGGGTGCTCACGTATGTCTTAGGGACCTGGAAATGCAATACATTTCATCTGGAAGACACATGACATGTGGTCTATAGTTCATTCCACACATGGTCGGACCAGTCATCCAAGAGAGGGGTGTTGTAACTCTTTTAACTACTAGGGAAATCATTCAGGATTTGGTCAAACATGTCATATAGACTACAAAGATTCTATTGATGGGCCACTGATGTCGAAAGAGTGATAGAAGAAGAAAGAGACACAATGAATCTGATGTTGCAGAGGAGATGAGATATCATCATGAGGTGGTCAAATCATCGACAGGTGACCACCACCACTCCCAACTGTTACATACAAGGCTCGGGGATCTGGAGGACTGGGGAATGGACAACAGCCGTCAGTCAAAGTTTACAACCCAATGGATTGAGGAATTATTCATTATATGATATATGTATTTTAAAACATATATACAATACTTATATAAATAATTTCAAGTCATTCCTTTAATTATTCATATATTATAATAGAATTATAGATTCTGTTTGAGCCCTTGGCTTGACCACTATTCTTTAAGACTACTATTAGTGAAGTATCAGATATCACAAAATTATGCTGATGATGTGACCTAACTCCTTTAGTTGATAGTAACTATTGATATATAATTATAGTAGCAACATGAAATTATGAAGTCATAAAATGTATTAAATGGTTACTAGATTTCATTACTAGATTGAATGCTTCAGATTGGAGATTTTGTGTGTCCATAGTGATGGAAAAAGGTTCTCCTTTTCGGTGAAAACGAATACTAGGATACGTCAGATGGACTCATTCATAATCGGGTGGAAGAAATTTATCATAATTTTGATAGCCTCACCCTCCATGTATTTCTTTCATGAGATAAAAATTTCCGAAATAGTGGTGGAGTATGAGGATTTCCTATTAGAGGATGTTTCAGGCTTGCCTGAGTGTCAAGAGATATACTTTTGTGTTGATGTACACTCAAGGATGACCCCAATATTTATGAAATCATATCAAATGAATCTAGTTGTTCTTAGCATACTAAGGATGCAATTGGGGGACATGAAAAGGAATGGATTTGTTAGACTCATTCATACACCCAATTAATTTTTGTTCTCCAATAAGTTAGATGATTTCTTGAGGTTGGGTGCGGTCTTACAACACTTGAACATGGTGACCATAGAGAAAAATTATTCACTACTAAGGATAGATGACCAATTTGATAACATGAGAGGGGTATAGTGGTTATAGAACAATGAACCCAGTTCAAGGTTCCACCAATTGATAGAACGGGGCAAAGATATAACAAAGATTATATTCATTTGACACCAAGATCACTATGATTAAATGGTGATGCTCTTAGGAATTCTGAATTACACAATGTTTTTCATGGAACTCATAAACCACATCATTTTTATTTTCACAGACCGGTTCATGGTAGTCATCATCGATGATATTCTTGTTACTGACCATCTAAGGATGATCACGTGAGACACTTTAGGATCATTCTGAGAATAATATGAGGGAATGCCCTTTATGGAAATCAATTGATGTGCTACATATTGATTCGGGTGGTCCACATTCTTGGACATGTAATCTCTATGGATGGGGAGGATGTGGACCTAGTCAAGGTCGAGGCATTATTACATGTGGATCAACCCATGTTTCTGATTGAGGTTTATATCATGATTAGGTTGGAAATCTATTTCCAAAGGTTCAAACCTAATTTCTCTAAAATGACTTCACCCAAGATATATTTGGCCCAAAAAAAGAATCATTTAATGTGGAAATAGAGGTTCATGTTGTCTTCATAGTAGTTGTGGAAGAGTTTGATGAGTTCTCACATCATGCAATTTACATATGAAGGTGTTAGGTACATTGTGTTATATGATTCATCAAAATTGGACATGTTTATGTTCTGATGTTGAGGAATGTGTTTCTTGACTATGATTCACATTATTTGATACACCCTAACTAGAATATTGAGACCTACGATCTTTGGATAAGATCAATAGTAATCTCCCTAAATATTTGAGACACTACAATATGGGATAGCAGTTTAGCCTCTATTCAGATCACATGAGTGTCAATGATATATTATCTAAAAAATATCATATCATGGGATAATGGTGATGAATAGAGTTCCTCTAGGATTATGAAACAAAAATTTTATACACTCATTCTATGGGGATTGTTGTAGTTGATTCTCTCTGCAAGATATTTCTTTAACAATTGATGAATGATGAATCAATGTGGTTGGCCTCGTTGTAGTTATGCATTGTGAATTGGGATAGATAACGCTAACTCTACTAAACTGTTATTATGGCTATTCCCTTACATAATTTAAAATAAACACATCTAGTGGATGATGGTTGAGAGACCCTATGTACAAAGATATCCACTAGACATGCCCCTAATGGATTTCCTAAAAGTGGGGAGCATTTTTTTATATTTTGAAGACTCTCTATCATACTAGTTCAATTTGGGGGGGGGATGTTTTGAGAGAGATTCATATGTCTCATTTGGTGGTACATGTGGGTATATCCAAGATGTATCAACACCTCTAACATAATATTTTTTGGCCATGGATGAATAATGGAGTTGTGTATATTTTATTTTGTTGAATTACCTTTGAGAAAGTGAGAAAAAAGTATTGAGATATAGTGGTTATTGTTAAACCCATTAAAATGTGAGAATAGATGTGGGATGGGATCTATTGGGACCTTAGGATGGTATTACCATAAACTTTCATAGGAAACGATGTCATATGGGTGGTCATAGAGTAACTCACGTTGTTTTCCCACATCATAGAAAATGGGGGTTAGAGTTTAGTAGAGTGATTGGGATTTCTTTATAAAATGTAGGTATTCATAATACATCTAGTTCCATAGACAATAATCTATGAACGTTATTCTCACTTCACATTCTCTTTGTGGAAGGGATTACATTGGTCATTTAGTAGTCTGTTACTCTTGATCGGAGTGTTTCACTCACAAACTGATAGTCAGATTAAAGTGACTATTTAGGTTGGGTGGAAAAATGCAATAATAAAATATTAACATGGTCATAGTTTGAAGGATCACCTTCTACATGTGGTGTTTTTATACAAAAAACATATATCATTCACCAATTGGTATTGAACTATTCAATGCTTCCTATGACTGACCTAGACATTCATCACATTTTTGGACTAATTAATGCGAGTCAATACTCATGGGGAAAAGTTGGTGTGAGAAATGTTTGAGAAGGTGGAGATAATCTAGTTGTGGGTGATGACTCCAGATATCCATCATAAGTCTTCTTCATATATAAAAATAAGTGCTTTAGAGTTTGAGGAAAGATACCATGTGTTCTTATGGGTTTCACCTTGATGATTATATACAGATATTTAATAAATATTAAAAGCTATCTTTTAGAGTCATTGGACCATTTCAAATACATCATATAGTTTCTGAGGTGGTACAATGCTTATATATACCTCTGTAGATTGATAGTGTACATTAGATCTTCCACATGTCACAGCCGACAAGTTACATGAATGGACCATCACTTGTTATTGATTGGGGCAAGCTAGACATCATGTATATAGCTTCCTTTTTTGATTACCTATTAGGTATAATGGACTTGAATTAGATGATCCACTATTAAAGAGATATTCTGTAAGTGTGTGTCCTAGGGAATTCTAGGAATCTTCCATAGATAACATGGGAGTAGGAGGTTCAGATTCATACAAGGTACCCATATATCATTATGTATACCTTGTTTTCCATTTTCAGGACAAAAATCCCCAATGTGGGTAAAATATAGTTAATCATATTTCAATGTATTATTTTTTATATTGTGTGTGTTATTTTTGAGATTAGGCACTAATACCACATATGATTTTGTGTATCAGTGTGTCCAAAATATATGTTTGAAACGTTTTAAATATATTAAATTTTTCATGCATGGTGTCTTCCTTAAAGATTCCATTAACCTCTAAATAGTTTCTAAAAAAATATTAGGATAAATTTTGAGTTAAAAATATTGGTTTTACTCTAGTGTGATATAAGATTTATTAGCATGTGTTGTATATTGAATACTTATATAAGGAAAGGAAATGTATATAATACCTAAATAAATTATTTTATTTAATTTTTTTATTAATAAGTTATATTTTCATTAAATAGAATGGCATGATAAAATCCCATGGTTGGTTGAATAACCCTGGAACAATTGGAGATCCTTTTGAGAAATCATTGTAGAAATTATTTTACACAAAGAATGAATAGATCGTGGAACGATGATTGGCACAAAACATATTCAATGGTCCATTAAAATGATCATGTTGAGGTGCCATTCTTCATCTAGGATCCATCTAAATAGAGTTATAAAATTTGATCAACTTTATTCAATCCATATTATATATTTATTTGATGATCATAAACCAATCGACTAACGGATTGATTCCATGATCATGTGTATTATGGGATTGGTTTTATTATAAGGATTATATTAGGATAATAATTTATGATTAATGATTAATCAATTTTAATTATTAAAATAATTAACTTAGATTGCAATAATAATTCCTTGAGTTTTTTTCACATTAATTTTACTTATTCCTTTATCTTGTGGATATTCATTCATTTTGGTCATTATTTATTTGTCATGTGGTTCTACATATCCTGATTTATCGATCAGTGCAAACTCATTTATTGGAGAAATTATATTAAATCAATGATCTTGGATCAGTGTAGAAAACAATTGGTGGACTATCACGAGCCTTCATAGATCAGATTGATTGGATACTAGATTTCACATTATTTTTTTGCAATAAAGAACAACACAGAAATCCATTTTTCGAACATATTTGATGTGAGGACAAATTTTTTGACAATCAAAAGGCCTACTCGAGATGAATCATTGATTTCGAGGTGAGTTTTTTCCATTTTAGAGGCCAAATATATGAATTAGATTCATGGTACTAGATCATGGAATCTAGAACATTCAGTGATACCATGAATTTAAGTCGAAACTACATGTTGTGTTGACCCCCTTTACAGTGTCGTGGGTATAGAAGAATGTTATTTATCAAATTTTGTGTAGCCACAACCAAATATCATGTGTTCTATACTTGAATACATAACTTTTAACTCATAGGGTACACTAACACATGTTATAGTACATAATTATGGGTAAACTATGTACTACACTACACAAAAATGGTATGGAACAATGTACACGGTATATTCTATTTAAACCAATAGCGCGCGAGCATGGGATATATCAGTGTACTGGAACATAAGTAGAATATAAGGTCATCCTACACACAATTTACTTCTACAAGGAAATCATGTGAATCATAATTATTTTAACTAGGTTAAACCTAGGTCAATGGACATGATGTGTAACCCTTCAAGACATTGTGCACTTTCTTCGACATGGCATGGATAACTTATTCACAATATATTGGAAATGTTTCATTACTGCGTGTTTCCCATATACATGTCATTAAGGGTCAGTATGGAATTATATCTTACCCATAGAACTATGATACCATTAGAATTAAATATTAGAAAGAGTTGTTTGAATCACTCTATGATGCATTGAGTGGGATCCACTATTCATATTCATGTAGTAGGCTGTGTTCACGGTATCATCATGAATAGGTCGTTGTGGGAGACGATCAACTACTTAGCTGGTGAATCCAGAAGTTAGTTTTGGTATCACCAAATTCTCTTGGATGTTATCATCATCTGTGTATTGTATCTATTGTGACATTCAGTGTGTATTTATATTGGCAAGACCCAATGAGAACTACACCTCATATGAACATCGTTAGTGATATCAAACTCTTGCATTTTTTTCTAGAATGAGTACAATGTTTAATCTTCATGATGGAATCCTATACTGGCATACTATAGCATTGAATTACCTTTTGACTATGTGTATTTGTTCATCATATTTGGATATTCTTATTATATGTGATCAAGATATTTACATATCTAGATGTAACATTATTTCTTGTGTTGTATGTGTTGTTTATTCAGGTTCACCAATTTAGTATATTTATAATTACCCCTAAATGGGTATTTCATTCACATGTCATGTCTTATGAATTTTATCTACTACTTTGGTATAGTCTATGATTGACCAGGACTAGATGGTGATAAATTAGACCTAAGAGGCTAAGGTGTGTTCCTACGATATTTTGATAGTAGGACCTTTTTTTCAAGTATGACTTGTTTTTATTATCATTTTGGTGGGTTATATGTTTCCATGATTACACATCTTAAATTCATATTGTACTCTAGTTTCTCTGATTTATAATTATGCATTCATAGTTGTTCAATTGTTTTTAATCTTCAACATCATATAGTCCAAGAGATGTGTTCCTGTGTAAAAGTAATTTGGATGATGAATCTTATATCATTGATATACCTACAAAGAAATAGTTACCAACCTCTAGCCTATTGGATGAATGATTGGTGAGTAATGACATTGGCCCCAACCGGACGGGCTGTGACAACATTGTTTCTCATATCCAAAAAAATATGTTGATGAAAAATGATTTGTATCACCATGTGGAGATGATAAGTTTAATATATGAAGTAGAGATACATTGACATCCATTTTATGGGAATGAGGATGAATAATTTTATATAACTAATAATGATAAAATTTTAGTATATATAGAATAATTATTTTACTATTTAATGATAAATATATTATACTATGAATATGAATAAGAATCAATTAATTGATAGAGATTGGGTAAGGTTATTACCTCTTTTTTGTATGAACTCAATTAGATCTCCTCAAAAAGATCAAATGTTTTAATAATTGGGATTAAAAACACCACTAGAATGTGGATGCATATTTTTATATTGTAATTGGTTAGGTCATGGTCATGATAGATGGATTAATGTGATGTAATGAAGTGGGGTAGGAGGTTCCCTTTCATAATTGAGGTGATTGGAATTTTTTAATTAAAAAACTAAATTAATTTGAATATTATAGATCCAAATTTTACCAAATAGTATTTATTAAAAATAATTTTTTTATGTTTTATATAATTTTATGAAATTAAATTTATATTTTTTTAAATAATTTTATTTTATATATGTTGGAATGGCAACTTGATTAAATAATTTTAGCATTAACCATATGAATAGCCTTTTCACTCATTATGGGTTATAATTTAAAATATAATGTAACTATTGAACCATTAATAATGAAAGGATGTAATTTTTGACCATATCTAAAACCAAATATTCATATTGATGAATGCTATAATTTTTAAATAATTTTTCAAAATATTATATTTATAAAATATAATTACTATAAATTCTGACACCATTCATTTAATTTGACTAAAAACACATAAAGATAATCATTTATTTAGAATATAATTCTTTAAAACAACAATAATATGTAACATAATTATAGATAATTATTGGATCAAGAATATATCACCTTTAATTTTTTAAAATTAATTGATTTATTTTTCAATTATGGAAATAAATACAATATTAGAATTAGATAAGAATTTATGGATATTATAGAGATTATAAAAAATAACAATATATTTTTATTAATTATTACTTATTATAATATCAATTTATACATTGAGATTCCTTAAATTTTTAATTTTTTCCAATGTGGCCATATAATAGTTATTAAAAACATTAATTGGGACATTTTTCAATATTCTTATATAATAATATATTTAGAGTAATTTACTATGAAAATGGTAAATTAAACAAGTCACATTAAATATTAAGGTATTAAGGAATGAATTACTTTCATCCAATAAGAATGGGAAGAAATTGTAGGGACTTATCACATAGTTTTAACCAAGAGATCCACACTGTATACTTTCTCATAGTGACAAATTTCACCACGGTGATTATTGATAATTCCTAAAAATGAAAGTGTACTATTTATTAAATATGTCTATCCAAATTCCCAATATAGAAACAATTTTATCCAATACAATATCTAAATATGGAAGAATATAATTTTAAAAATATTTACAAAAATGTTTGGAAAATAGTTTTTTTGAAAAATGCCATTAAAAAACATTTTTGTCCACAAATGTATTCATAACAAAGTAAATTATAAAATCTATAACAATATACGTAATTGTACTATCATTGACATTATAGAACAATTTTACATTGATTTTTAAATAAAATGAATTGTAACATTGAAAATTTTATAAAAAAATTAAAATATATATATATATATTTATCACAATTCAATGGAATTTAATTAATTTAATAAAAAATTAAAAAAATTACCGTGATATAGTTTTTATATTATGATAGAAAAAAAAATTATATTTAAAAAATTTATAATATAAAATTTAACGAATTCAAAGTATTATATTTCCTCACAATAAAGATAAATCAATTCTCTGATGAAAATGAACATATGAATCATGAAATATGTATAATGAAAATTGAAATCATGTTTCTAAATAAATAATAAATTATGTAGTATTTGGTAAGTGCAATATATATAATTACCAAATAATAATAATAATATTCATGTCCACCAATTTATGAAGTATTTTATATCAGTACTATATAAATAATAATATTTTGTTGTTTGTTTAAGTTTGGTGTTGTGTATTGTATGCACTATCCAATATAATATTATTTTAAAATCATAGTGTGTTACAAATTTTTAATTCAAGTAAGGAAATCAAAACATAAGAATAACATTACTTTATTTTAAAATTTATCACATTAGTACCAATTAATTTATCTCCCTATTAATTAAAGTCAATTAATTCCATCTCAATTGTTGTACACATAATAGGAGAGAAATAATTTCCTAAAATATCCACTTAGACTATTCACATTAAAATAAATCTATTTCATCCTTTTTTTCATATTTTTAATAATATTCCACCTCTTAACATATTCACTATACAAATTAGAAAAATCTTGCACAAAATTTTCAATCTTTGTGAATTGATTAATGGAAAATAAATACTACATCGTGTTAATACAATGTTCATAAATGGGTGGATTAGAAGACCCATAGATGGAGGAATTATGTTCTCACATAACATATTCAATTACATCTTTCTCCCTCATCGGTTCATTCATATGTTCAAAATAACTTATTTTACTAAATATATTATGTTATAGTAAAGTTACTATAGTCACCAAATATATCCCCCCAAATCATATTAAATTTGGATTCTCTTGTGGATTTCTATTGAATTGTTTATCACATTAAATTTCACATGATTCCTTTAGGTTCTGGTCATTGACTAAAATGGATAACTATAGTTTTCCCAAAACTATTCATTTGGAAAATTTATAAAATCATTAAAAATCATACATGTAATTTGATAATTATATCACACAATTAATCCATAACACTTTATGACTCTCCAAAAACAACCTTAGTTATATTCTATATAATTCTTTCATAGTATTTCATAATGAAAATGTTATTTAACCCATTAAAATACCCATATAATGTCATACCATGTGCTTCGAAATTGAAAACTAACCATTCAAAAAAACAAGGGGTGATATATACTCAACCAACCCTTTTAACGGTTATGGTAGATATATTCAACTATGCTAAAACTATATCCAAAAGATATTCATATAGATTTATTTATTTCTAAGATAACCACATAATAATTTCCATAAAAAATAATATTATGTTAAGTTATTTATATTGATATTAGAACTACATTCACTATAGTTATCACATACTATTTTCCAATGATGGACTAAACCTATCCATATATTCCAATTATAAAAACCCAAGCCTTTTATACAATGATACTACATCATAAATGATTAATATCCAATATATTCTACAAATATATGAACGGGGACCATATATGTTTTCACTCATTGGAGACTAGATATATAATAAGAAATGGTTATCTTATATTCTCAATAATTACAATAAAATAGGACACATAAATGTTCAGTTATGATTTACATGAGAATAAGTTTATGAGAAAATTATTTTAACATTATAAAATAAATCCTTTCATTTCATAGATCATTGAACTGATTCTATAAAAGTATTAGTTTTTAATTATACATGAAACAAAATGGAACCAAGGAACATGGTCTAAGGAATCATAACATAGACATAGGAAGGTCACAGAAACCTAATATTAGAACATTGGGACAATGTATAAATAGAAATATGCTTACTCATTATGTTTACAACATGAAATAAAGTCCTGAAATAAACATATGGACATGAATCCAGGTCTACACAGAATCTCTTGAACATGAATTTCACGTCCATGCATAATATTGTGGATATTAATGTATATTCCATTAATAAATTTATTACAATTGAAACTATATTCACACCAAATCTTATAGACATGAAAATAAGGTATACATATAGAAATGTGAAAATGAAATTTGGTTCACATAAAAAATATTTACCTCATTAGTTTTCCATATTATGAAAAAAAAATTGAGGTTAGTTATGGTTCCCCTGTCATAAAATAATTAGGCATTCATATGTATGCCACATGAAAAAGAAAAAAATAACACAACATAATAATATATTCCATTGAATTTTTTTTCTAAACCTTACATCATCATAAAAATCAATCGTGAGAAATATTAAAAATTTATTGATGGAATAATATCCTTGGTTAATCATAAGTAACATAAAAGGGTTCCATTATGTTTGAAAATTACTTTAAAATATTACATCATATAGTTAATTAAGAAAATTAACTTTTCATTTTGATATGAATTATTTATAATTCCAAAATTTTCAACATATTATATAATTTTTTTTATATTGAAACATGTATAATTTTAATAGATGATTTAGATAATTTAGAGGGATTCATAATGATAAAATCCATTAATTTAAAAAAATGGAAAAAATTAATTTCAAACTTTTTTAAATGGTAAAAAGTATCTTATATTGGAATATATATGGATATTCACTTAAAGAAAATTAAAAATGATATCATGGGTAAAAATAACATTAAAAATTCTTAAGACAATACTAAAACATTTTTTAAAACATTTAAGAGTTAACATGTAAATTGTATAAAGGGTATTCACTACCTAATAGTAAATCATAACTAGTTATCCATAAAAATTATTCTAATGAATTTAGAAATTAGTGAGTGGATAAAGAAAAGTAATTTTGTATTCACCAGAAATAACTATTCAAAATCAGAATTATATTAAACTATTGGGTAAATATAATACAATATACACAATAGATATACATGTATAAAAAATCTTTACTAACATCAAAATGAAACCAAAATACCCTAACAATTTGTTAATGTTTAAATTAAAGGATTATTAATGATATATACATATTTGGTTATGTATTACAGCTACCCTACTTTCTCATAAAATTCTATTACATCATTTTAATGTTAAAATACATAAAAATGTTAGACAACTAGGATCCAATGGTTTAGTGTCTTGGTAAAATTATAAAATTAAATAACTTTTAAAAATAAAAATAACACATTTTTTTATCATTTTTATTCTATAGGTTCTTATTAGACCTTGTGTTCTCTTTAGAACGTGAAATAAAATGATGGTATACATAAAATATGGGTGAGATAAAATCCCAATTAGAGGATGAATAAGATACATAGATCATTTATGATCATAATAATCATAACCATAATTTAGGAAAAAGATATCCCCCATATCTATTAGACAAGTCACTAGATAATTCCATGAAATGTTATAATGAATTAAAATTAAACATAATGTCTTTGTAGTGAATACCACACATATTAGAGAATAAATATAGCCTCATGTTCATTCATATTTCACTTTATCTCAAGAGGTTCATTATTTTACCCAATTATTTATAGTTCAATATAATTTTATGATCACTTGTCACATCATAACATTAAGATATTCTATATAATTTTTGGTAGACCCATCCCATTATTACATTGACATTATCAGTGATTCCAAAAATTACAGTTATCAATATCGTGCTAAAAGAACACATGAAAATGAGTGGGATTCATTTAATAATTCATAAATTCATGAATTAACTATGGGGTTACTAATATAATTGTGGAATAAAATTCCATATTAAAGAAACATTAGTTGTGAGTGAATAATATGTAATCATCACAAGAAGTAAAAAAATATAATTTTGGATGGAATTGTTGTTTTTCTAAAAATCATTGTTTTTTAATAATATGATATTTTAAACATTTATATACAAAAAATTAAAGATTTGGGTAATGATATTAAATTTATGGAACTTTAATAGAATATCTATACTGAATATGGAGGACACGACGCAAAAAAAATAATGGAGAATTTTGGGTTTTGGAATTCCCATTACATTATTTCTGAATGCATTAATTATTTAATTTGATGGATAATTAAATTAAATTCTTAATATTACAAATAAATAAAATTTTATAAATTATATCGATTCATTATATTTATATTAGGTTCATTTATGGGATTTTTTATGAGTTTTAGAGTATAATTAATCGTTATAGAGTGTTATTTTTATTGGTTTTCATGATCAGATCACTTGTATATAAGTAATAAAATTCTAGTAAAATTGGAATAATTTTTCATAATTGATATTATAGGATATTAAGTATCATAAAAAGGTTTAAATGGTTATATATATCATATGGTTATATGTTATTAGGATGAATCATTTTATAAAACATTAGTGTAAATCGTTTAGATTATTACAGAGGATGGTTGATCACAACGTACTCTCTTTGTTTTATATTTTATTATAATGAAAAAATATTACATACAGAAAAAAAAATTATGAAATAATGCTTAAAATATATTTTAACCAATAAAATGGTTTCATAACCAGCCATAAATGTGGTATTGGAAAATGAAAACATGTCTCCATTGAAGGCGGTAAATCAAAAACTCATGGATAATGATTTCATTATAATAATAAAACGGAGAGGATATGGGGATTGAAGATAGATTATTACATAATATTAATAAAAATATAATATATTTTAGTTAATATAGTTATCATTCCATTTTTATGGGGGTGATGGAATAAAAATAAGAGACAAAAATTTAAGTAGAAAAACAAAAAGTCGATTTCACCACATCAATCATTCTCATTGTATAAGGACCTAGCCTTAAACATTACTTAATATTGAATTGAATGAATAATTCACATAGAGGAACTTTTCAGGTTTAGAGTTTTATAGAATTCGGACATAACTATTATATCTCAAAATATTACAAAGTATACACTTCTACTAAGATTCCATAAAATAAAAAACCCTTAAAAAGAAACATGTCTAGTTCCATGTTTTAGATTGCATGTCTTTCCTTGATCCCATCCATGACCCTATTCATCTTTATGTCCTGTGTAAAACATTTCAAAAACATGGGATGAGCATAAAAATCCCAGTAAAGGATACACAAATAAGGAAAACTATTAGTTTTTTGAAACAACAAGTAAACCAAGAATTCTTTATCAATGTAATACTTTTCACCTTTATGATGTAGTAAAAACTCTTCACTGAATAAAAGATCATTACTTACACTTTTGTAACCCAAAGATTACCATAACACCCATATAAAGAACACATAACATATAAAGGTATCTTGGGACATAAACATACTTAAATGGAATGAACATACGGTCAACTTCCACACATACTTAATGGAATATCCATACGGCCGACTTCCATACCCAATGCATTGGAGGTTATAATGTAACCACCCATCCTGGTATTCACAGCACCACCCGTCATATGGTTTATCACGTAACCACCCATAAAATGTCCAAGTACCATCATTACACATAAAATATTGAAAATATAAACATTTCCATAACAACATTTCATTTCCAATCACAATAAGTAATTCCAAGATATTGAATTAATCAATCCATTTTCAAAATCCATTTAAATGAGATTTTTGGATCAAAGTGTCCCATACCAATTTGAAGCTTTTAATGGAATTATAATTTTAAAACATTAATTTCCATTTAAATAAATACTGAAAACCATTTTGAAAACATGGACATTAAAGATAAAGATTTAGAATAATGAATCTTTAAAACATTTAAAATGATATTTTTGTTAAAGAGTTTTTAACAAAATGAGAGACTCCTGAATACAAATAATTGCAGAATAACATTTAATACGAGCTTTATAATATCATGATAATAAATAGATTCATGATATAATATGTCAAAGGACAGTATACACACCATATAAGTGTGAATTGGTGCATAACAACAATGTTGTCTCAATGGTAATGTAAAATGAGATGAAATCCCTTATAAAGAAGGTATCCTTAAATTAAGGATAAATCAATCTCATGATTATGTGTGAAAAATATAAATACACCCAATATAAGTGGATATTATGTGTAAAACAATCAAAGGACATTCACACATATTCATATGATGAAATATTTAATTACTACATGTTGAACCCAAAGAAATCGAAATTGGGTTATGAAGTTCCCTTGGTAAAATTCGACAGCCTAACGACGTCACTTTAAAATTCATAAAATGAATAGATGAGAGATAAAAATGGTATCTCATCACTTGGACATAAAATTTACATCAATAAGGATATATAAGAACATATCCCAACATAATAGTATGTGAATTAAAAGACATAACAAAAGAAGTCTTTTAAAAAGACGAGGACGAAAGGTTCACTTACCGACATGGGTAACTTTCGAAACGTACACCCCATTGAAGAAGGGTCATACAATGAATATGTAAATACCCATAAATGAAATTATATTACACAAGGAGTATAATAATGGGAAGTACATACACCACTCAAAGGAAATGGTGGAAAATGTATCATAAATCTCACGGGAATAAAAGTGAGATGAAAAATCCCTTACGAAAACTCGGCAGCCTAACGACGCCACTTAAAACATAGAAAAATGGATTTATGAGATCAAATAGGGTCTCTCATAATATGAACATAAAAATTAAATTATGAGTAAAATAAAATAACATCCCCAAACATAATAAATGTGTGCTTAAAATAAATGACATAAAATAGAGTACTTAAAAAGAAAGAAAGAAGTTGGATCTCTTACGAAAATTCGGTAGCCTAACGGCGCCACTCAAAACATCCAAAATGGATTGATGAGAGAAAATAGGGTATCTCATCATATGAACATAAAAATTACAGTAATATTAATATAAAATAACATCCCAATCATAAGAAATATGAGCTTAAAAGGAATGACATAAAAGAGTGTACTAAAAAAGAAAGAGAGTGGTAGGATCCCTTACCTCGTGTTTGACATGACTCGATAGTTCTTTAATCTCCTGAATAATAAAAAAAATTCAATTTATAATTTATTAAGGACCTAAATTAAAGAGTATTATTCGGTTCATATCACATATTATAATGTTATAATAATTGGTTAATAAAATGAGTTCATATCAGACGTTTTTGTCGATGTTCGATACTTGAGTAAATATTGAACTTGTTGGAAAAGAAATTTCCATGTAGTTATAGGTACATCATCTACATAATAGTATTGATGTTTTATATATCATATATATGCAGTATAAATTCATTTTATGCAATTCCATAACATTTGGAGAAAAAAATTAAAGTCGTCGTTCATGGAGACGGTAGGTCGTACGTACGCATGAACGCTACTTTCATTTTTTGTCATATTAATGGAATTAAAGTTAAAAGAGAGAGATATATATTATAATTACAGAATGGTATAAATCATTTAGATTTAATATATGACATATATATCCATTATATATATGTACTTATAATAGTACATAACATTTGGAGATAAGAAATGAAATGTACCGTTCATGGAGATGGTAAGTCGTACGTACGCATGAACGCTACTTTCATTTCTTTGGCACATTAATGGAATTAAAAATAGATGAGATATATATATATATATATTATAATTCCAGTATAATATATATGTTATATAGATCACATAAGTTCATCAATTTCATTCTTTATACGTTCCATGTATTGCATGAACGGGTCACATCACTTGAGGGGGCAGTAGTCCACACTTCCTCATATGAAATTATCACTTTTGCACAACATGAAAAGAATAAAGGTATGTTTTAAATATAAAATAAAGAAGCATATAGAAAAAATAAATTCCATATATATTATATATAAAATATAGTGACATCATAATGGCAACCTTTAAAGGTGTTAAAAGAATATTGAACAATCATCATTTCGTGAGGCAGTAATTCACCATCCACAGAAACGGTATGTTCTTTAACCATTAGACGGCTGTGTGTGTAAGTGTAGCTATAATACTTCTTATAAAAACATCCAAGTATATTTAAGATACTGGTGTTGTTAAAAAAGAAAGTAATAAAAAGGTTAGGGGGTTGGGGAAGCAAAATAAAACAAAAAAACACAAGTGAAGACATTAACTTTAAATCGGGTAACTCCTCTTGGTTTGAACCAAGACGGTTTCTTGAAGAGCATTCTGCCAATGGTGAGACTTCAATGATGAATAGAGATATGTGTAGAGATAAAATTGGCAGGTTTTGGCCGAACCAAAGGCTTGAGAGGTGTGAGTATGGTGGTAGAGGTGGGGGCCTTTTATAAGAGGAGAGGAGGGGCACTCTTGGAAAGTTATAAAATATTACTTTATTATAAAATGATTTTCTTCTTTTAAAGGTCCCAAAAGAATATATTTTGAGGATAAGGTGATAAGGTTTCTAAGTCCACCCATCCAATAGGTTTGTGACAAGTGTAAGTCTTATATTTTACATTATCTTTTCATTTTATTTAAATCATAAAATAATTAGGTAATCGCTGCATCATCATGGTGTCATAAATAATTTAATTTATTTAGTGTCTAAAAATCACAAAAAAAATATAATGATGTAAGAAATTTTTTTATCTTTCTAGTGAATATTTATAGTAAAAATATGACTTCTATAACCCCATGTGAAAAATGTTTTGTAAAACAACACATGTTTGTGACATTTTAATTTTAACTTTAAATAAAAAGGTATTAATGTCAATTTCCTACCAAAGTGGCTCCATGGGGTCCCCAAGTTGACCCATGGATTTTATTAGTCTTCCATTACTCATAAAATAAGGGTAAGACTTGTTTCAAGGTCATTTCATATTATTAAAACATTATTTTTACCTTAAATTGCACTAATTACCTTTAATCGCGATTAATAAAACTTAAAAGTTACTATTCACCAAAAAAATTATTTTAATCTAATTGAACCACATTTTACTTCCTAATGAAAACTATGTATGTTGTATTTTCGAAAATCAAATCACAGAAGTTGTAATGTTTCATTTAAATGAAAAATCAGTTTCTTTAACTACCACTTAGTGGTGTCAATATTCATCAAAAATTGAAGTTTTTTAGAAAAACACCAAAAATTCACACTAAGATATTTTTGATATTCAGAATTCAAAAATGATTCCTATTTTATAAAATTCAAGACATATAAGTTACATTAATTAATTTAATATTTGATTCCCGCTGTCAAAACAAATAGCGTGTTTTTAAGAAACAATATCTATTAAAAGATTGACACTAGTTTAAGTCCAATTTCAACGTGAAATTAATTCCAATGACCACCATTGGATTAAATGGTAATATTATAATCTAATTTCACATTAAAACCAATTCAAAAGATAATCTAATCATATAAATAAATTAGATTTAAATGAGGTTTTGAAATAAAAAACAGCATTTTACACTATTCATTAAAGAAAAGAACTTTATCGGAAAAATAACAAAAATTTATACAAAGTAAATTTTGATGTCCTTATTCTAAAAAGAATTTTATTTTGTCAAATATAACATATTAAATTCTCAAAAAAATGGATTTTAAAGGGGTCCTCCATCAAAAGGCAGTTAATCGACCTTTTAAAGAATATTAGAATATTTACGCTTAAAATTGGATTCATTCACATTTTAACATTTATTTTAAAAAGTAAAAATATTTGACATAAATATATAATAATTTTGTAGTCAGTTCTGTTCATTCCCTCCATTACAATGGCTAGGTGTTAACTATCATTTAAAATAATATTATTTTATTATTAGAGTGCAACATAAGATTCCCAAGAAACTCATTGTTGCGTATTGGGTACGCCATCGAGCATAGCGTCCCCTTTAAAGTAATATTAATATTTTATTAAAAAATATGGAAAAATGTGAAAATGTCATATTCTTCATTTACCTGGGGTGTTACATCCTTCCCCCCGTTGGGTAATTGTGTCCTCGCAATTTTAAAATTGGTCTTGGAAACTTCATTGAAAATCCCACATCGGAACAAGAGTCAGTAAGACTATCACTTTAAAATAAAGAAAGAGAAGTACAAAGGTCACCCAAGTTAACCCATACTAGGATTCCATGTAGGAAAACATGGATATGGAGGAAAAAAATAAAGGGTCATGTTCTGTGGGAGAGTGATAGAAAACATGTTTAGGAGAAACTTAACCACCAGAAAATCACAAACTGGTGATGAGTTAAACGGTATTTGATTCCCCGGTAGGAAAAGTTAACAGGCAACATTTTTGTTTTTTTAAGTTACTTTTCATTGAGTAATTTATTTATGAACGTAACTAAAACATAATGAAGCATACTTACTTATAATGTCGACTTTTAACTTTTACTATATTTCTTCCACAAACTCATATTTCTCCAAAAGACGAGCATTAAGGATGACTTGTTCACATTAAGAGCGCTGTAATAAACTTCTATAGAATCACCTAATACACAAAAGAGAACTATATATTTCCCATGTCTTTAGACAAAAACCAAAACCAAAATTGTTAGTACGAGATCAGATAATCCACAAAAGTATAATCCCATATAAAAAGAAAATCTTTTCTTAATCTCCAAAATTTGTCCAACAAAACCCAAAGTTAAACGAAGACCATTCTATAAACAATTGTCCACAAAATTATTCAAAGTAAACCAAACAAAGATTGAAACCCAAATATTTGAAGGATTTAATCACATAGTCTTCCAAGGTACAAATAAACATTTATCTCCAAATAAAATTAGTTTCTCTTAAAGTGTCATATTTAAAAGTAATTAACCTAATCACATATCCTCCATGATAAGTTAATCATTTCCAAAGATAAACCAAAATAAACGTACTCTTGATTCCTAAAATCATCTAACAAAAAAGAATTAGTCAAACTAACCAGGGACTTCATGTAGTCTAGTGGTAGGCAATAAATACCAGTCGCACTTTGGTTGTGGGTTCGATTCCCACAGCTTTGTCCGACGCGACGGGTTGTCACACAGTCTGTGTGTTGTCCTTTTTCCAAAACTATATAATTCTTAAAGCATTCCCCAAAATGAGATAAAATCTTCAAAAATAATCATAACATATTTTAACCTCAAGTTTATCTCATGCCTTTCATTTTCCATCATAACATATATTAACCCATAATTACCTCAAAAGTAACGACCATATAAACCCTAATGGTTACCTTTATAATTATTACATGAACTTACACATCGATTTGTCATCTCATACATGATTCATTACAGAACTTACCAAGGTTAAAGTGGTTGATCATGACTCCTTTATTGTTAGTTTAGAACAACCATGAGTTTCCTCATTGAATCCCCCATTTCATTAGGTCTCTTAATCAGAGAACCACCACAATTTCCTTCAAACCCATTGTCACTTTGGTGCTTGGTAGATCCATCCATTTACTAAAACCAGAAATGTCAGTGTGACTATAACAAAAAAATTATCATGTGCTAATGAGGAAGATAAACACTAAGATATACTTACTCATTCACTTTATCTAAAAATTCTGACTCTTTCTGAAATCCTAGACATTATGGTAATGTCACTAATGCTTTGAGAATACCCTAACCTCTAAAGTTATCTAAACCGACCTTTGATACCAACTATAAGGACCCAGCCTTAAACATTACATAATGTTGAATTAAATGAATAACTCACATAGAGGATCTTTTCAGGTTTATAGCTTTAAGTAATTAGTACATAACTATTACATCTCAAAGGTTTACAAAGTATACACTTCTACTAAGATTCCATAAAATGAAAAACTCTTAAAAAGAAACATGTCTAGTTCTATTTTTTAGATAACATTCCTTTCCTTGATCTCATCATTGACACTATTCATCTTTATGTCCTGTGTAAAAAATTTCAAAAACATAGGATGAGCATAAAAATCCTAGTAAAGGATACACAAAGATGGAAAACTGTTAGTTTTTCAAAACAACAAGTAAACCAAGAATTCTTTATCAAAGTAATACTTTTCACCTTTATGAAGTAGTAAAAACTCTTCACTAAATAAAAGACCATTACATACCCTTTTGTAACCAAAAGATTACCATAAAACCCATATAAAGAACGCATAACATATAAAGGTAAATTGGGACATAAACATAATTAAATGTAATAACCATACGGTCGACTTCCATACATACTTAATGGAATAGTCATACGGTTGACTTCCATATCAAATGCATTGGAGGTTATAACGTAACCACTTGTCCTAGTATTCACGGCGCCACCCGTCATATGGTTTATCACGTAACAACCCGTAAAAGGTCCAAGTACCATAATTACACATAATATATTGAAAATATAAACATTTCAATAACAACATTTCATTTTAAATCACAATAAGTAATTCAAAGATATTGAATTAATCATTCCATTTTCAAAAAATATTTAAAATAGATTTTTGAATCAAAGTGTCCCAAACCACTTTGAATCATTTGATGGAATTATAATTTTAAAACATTAATGTCCATATAAATAAATACTGAAAACCATATTTAAAACATGGTCATTAAAGATAAATATTTAGAATAATGAATCTTTAAAAAATTTAAAACGATATTTTTGTTAAAGATTTTTTATCAAAATGAGAGACTCTTGAATAAAAATAATTGCGGAATAACATTTAATACGAGCTTTATAATATCATTAGAATAAATGGATTCATGATATAATATGTCAAAGGACAGTATACACACCATATAAGAGTTAATTGGTGCATAACAACAATGAAGTCTCAATGGGAATGTAAAATGAGATAAAATCCCTTATAAAGAAGGTATCCTTAAATTAAGGATAAATCAATCTCATAATTATGTGTGAAAAATATAAATACACCAAATATAAGTGGATATTAAGTGTAATAAAATCAAAGGTCATTCACACATATTCAAATGATGAAATATTTAATAACTACATGTTGAAACCAAAGAAATCGAAATTGGGTTAAGAAGTTCCCTTGGTAAAATTCAACAGCCTAACGACATCACTTTAAAATTCATAAAATGAGTTGATGAGAGATAAAAATGGTATCTCATCACTTGGACATAAAATTTACTTCAATAAGGATATTTAAGAACATATACAAACATAATATTATGTGAATTAAACGACATAATAAAAGAAGTATTTTAAAAAGATGAGGGTGAAAGGTTCACTTACCGACTTGGGTAACTTTCGAAACGTACACCACATTGAAGAAGGGTCATACAATGAATATGTAAATACTCGTAAATTAAATTATATTACACAAGGAGTATAATAATTTTCATACATACAACACTCAAAGGAAATGGTGTCAAATGTCACAAAAATCTCACAGGAATAAAAGTGAGATGAAAAATCCCTTACAAAAACTCGGCAGCCTAACGGTGCCACTTAAAACATCCAAAAATGGATTTATGAGATAAAATCGGGTCTCTAATAATATGAACATAAAAATTATAGTATTATGAATATAAAAAAACATCCCCAAACATAATAAAAGTGAGATTAAAAGAAATGACGTAAAATAGAGTACTTAAAAAGAAAGAGAGAGGATGTATCTCTTACGAAAATTCGGCAGCCTAACGGTGCCACTCAAAACATCCAAAATGGATTGATGAGATAAAATAGGGTCTGTCATCATATGAAAATAAAAATTAAAGAACTATTAATATAAAATAACATCTCAATAATAAGAATTATGAGCTTAAAAGGAATGACATAAAAGACTGTACATAAAAAGAAAGAGAGTGGTAGGATCCCTTACCTCGTGTCCGACATGACTCGATCGTTCTTTAATCTCCTGAATAATAAAATTTGGTCAATTTATAATTTATTAAGGACCTCATTTATATAGTATTATTCAGTTCATATCACATATTATAATTTTATAATAATTGGTTAATATAGTGAGTTCATATCAGACGTTTTTGTCGATGTTCGGTACATGAGTAAAAATTGAACTTGTTGGAAAAGCATTTTACATGTAGTTATAGGTACATAATCTCATGAATATTTTTGATGTTTTTAATATCATATATATCCAGAATATATTAATTTTATTCAATTCTATAACATTTTGAGATAAAAAATTAAAATCACCATTCATGGAGAGGGTAGGTCGTACGTACGCCTGAACGCTACGTTCATTTTTTGTCGTATTAATGGAATTAAAGTTAAAAGAGATATATATATATATTATAATTCCAGAATGATATCCATAATTTAGATGTAATATATGACATATATATCCATTATATATATGTACTTATAATAGTACATAACATTTGGAGATAAGAAATGAAATGTACCGTTCATTGAGACGGTAAGCCGTACGTACGCATGAACACTACTTTCATTTCTTTGGAACATTAATGGAATTAAAAATAGATGAGAGATATATATATTATAATTACAGTATAATATATATGTTATATATATCACATAAGTTCCTTAATTTCATTCTTTATACATTCATTGTATTGCATGAACGAGTCACATCACTTGAGGGGGTGGTAGTCCACACTTCCTCATATGAAATTATCGCATTTGCACAACATGCAAAGAATAAAGGTATGTTTTAAATATAAAATACATAAGCATATAGAAAAAATAAACGCCATATATATTATATATGAAATATAGTGACATCATAATAGCCTCCTTTAATGTTTTTAAAATAATATTGAACAATCATCCTTTCGTGAGGCAGTAATTCGCCATCCATAGAAACAGTATGTTCTTTAACCATTAGATGGATGTGTTTGTAAGTGTAGCTTGAATCCTTCTTATAAAAACATCAAATTATATTGAAGATACTAGTTTTGTTAAAAAAATAAAGGAATAAAAAAATGTTTAGGGGGTTGGAGAAGCAAAATAAAACAAAAAAACACAAGTGAAGACATTGCCTTTAAATCGGGTAACTCCTCTTGGTTTGAACCAAAAGGGTTTCTTGAAGAGAATTCTGCCAAAGGTGAGGCTTCAATGATGAATAGAGGGATGTGTACAGATTAAATGGGCATGTTTTGTCCATGCCAAAGGCTTGAGAGGTGTGTGTAAGGTGGTAGAGGTGGGGGCCTTTTATGAGGGGAGATGAGGGGTACTCTTGGAAAGATATAAAATATTACTTTATTATATAATGCTTTACGGATTGTAAAGGTCCCAAAAGGATTTATTTTGAGTATAAGGTGATAAGGTTTATAAATACACCCATCCAATAGGTTTGTGACAAGTGTAGGTCTTAGATTTTACATTATCTTTTCATTTTATTTAAATCGTTAAATAATGAGGTAATCGCTGCATCATCATGGTGTCATAAATAATTTAATTAATTTAGTGTCTAAAAATTATAAAAAAATATATCATGATGTAGGAAATTTTTTTAGCTTTATAATTAATATTTATAGTCAAAAATATGACTTCTATAACCCCATGTAAAAAGTGTTTAGTAAAACAACACATCATTGTGACATTTTAATTTTAACTTTAAATTAAAAGGTATTAATGTCATTTTCCTACCAAAGTGGCTCCATGGGGTCCCCAAGATGACCCATGGATTTTTGTGATCCACCATGACTCATCCAATAATTGTAGGACATGTGTCAAGGTCATTTCATATTATTAAAACATTATTTTTATCTTAAATTGCAATAATTACCTTTAATCGCGATTAATAAAACATAAAAGTAATTATTCACCAAAAAATTATTTTAATCTCATTGAACCAAATTTTACATTATAATGACAACTATGTATGTTGTATTTTTGAAAATCAAATCATAGATGTGGTAAAGTTTCATTTAAATGAAAAATCAGTTTCATTAACTACCACTTAGTGGTCCCACTATTCATCAAAAATTGAAGTTTTTCAGAAAAATACAAAAAATTCACCCTAAGCTATTTTTGATATTCTGAATTCAAAAATGATTCCTATTTTACAAAATTCAAAACATATAAGTTGAAATAATTAATTTAATATTTGATTCCCGCTGTCAAAACAAATAGCATGTTTTTAAGAAACAATATCTTTTAAAAGATTGACACTAGTTTAAGTCCAATTTCAAAGTGAAATTACTTCCAATGACCACCATTGGATTAAATGGTAAAAATATAATCTAATTTCACATTAAACCCAATTAAAAAGATAATCTAATAATATAAATAAATTATATTTAAAGGAGGTTTTGAATTAAAATACAGCATTTTACACTATTCATTAAAAAAGAACTTTATCAGAAAAATACAAAAAATTTATACAAAGTAAATTTTGAAGACCCGATTCTAAAAAGAATTTTATTTTGTCAAATATAACTTATAAAATTGTCAAAAAAATATATTTAAAAGGGGTTCGCCATCAAAAGGCGGTTAATCGACCTTTTAAAGAATATTAGAATATTTACGCTTAAAATTGGATTCATTAACATTTTAACATTTATTTTAAAAAGTAAAAATATTTGACAAACATATATAATAATTTTGTAGTTAGTTATGTTCATTCCCGCCATTACAACGGCTAGGCTTTAACTACCATTTAAAATAATATTATTTTATTATTAGAGTGCAACTTAAGATTCCCAAGAAACTCGTTGTTGCGTATTGGGTACGCCATCGAGCATAGCATCCCCTTTAATGTAATATTAATATTTTGCTCACAAATATGGAAAAATGTGAAAATGTCATATTCTTTATTTACCTGGGGTGTTACACATTGAGAACCTCATTAGTGAAAAAGGTTTCCATATTTCATGTGAACAAGATATCATGTACGTCAGGAAGGGACTTCAAAAGTGTGTTGGGAATAATTTTAAAAATTCTCAACGCTTGGAATTTTTTATGAGAATAGTTGTTGATGGGTAGTATGTATAGGGGATGTTGTGAGTGTTTTGTCATTAATTTATTAATTTGATTATAATGTTGCATAATTATATGAATAATTTTAGAATTATAAATAAATAAATTAAAAAAAATTAATGCTCGTTATATATTATAGTGCTTAAATACATGATGTCTCATAGAATATTTTATTTATCTTATAATGTAATTATATTTTAAAGTGATGTATTTTATTATTCCCCAATAATTAAAATATTTTAGGTCAATCCAAAAAATTAACCCAAACCTTTTTTCAACATGTTGAATTAAAATAATGAACTCTATTATTTGAAAATAATTTTATATGTTTGAGAAATTTATTTCTTAATTAAAAACATCATTTCTTGGAAAATTATAATTTTAAAAGTATAAGAGATTTTATAACACATTGAAATATTAACAATGGTATAATAAAATTATCTTATAATCATAAGAGAAAAAAATATAAATATTTAAATATATTTTATGGAAATAAATTTTTTATTAATCAGTATATTAATAATAAAATTTTAATTAAATATTTATGTTCTACAAAATTACCCACACATAATTAATAATTTACAAAAAATTTGTTTACTCATACTATGATATAATTATATCATATTTCCAATTTTATTATTATTAATTTTTATTTATAATCTCATGAGTGATGTTATCAATAAATTTTATGGTTCTGAATTCACAAGATTCATATTAATATTAGAAAGGAAATGCTACTATTCTTTGGATATATGTTATTTAACTTATTGATATTCCTCTAAAACCATTCATTATTTATTTATGATGATTATATTATCATATCTATTAGGTTTTATATGATTTAGAAAATATGATATAATTATTTGATGGGACATTACATTTATAATTTTTTTGTTACTTCTTCCCCCTTATGAAATTTCTCCCTTAATATTTCATTTTATATACAATGTTTAAAACATGTGGGGGTATTTCTCCTTCAACAATTCCTTTGTTTCCAATGTTTACACTTCGTAATTATGTTTCTTCCAAAATAAATTCACCAAGTGATTAGTATTGTTTTTTAGAAATTTGTATCTACGATAAATGATCTAAACAAGCTTATCCTCATTATAGAGATCATATTCCAACTATACCACAACTCAATTCTATACATGTTAGGTATTTGATATGTAATTCATTTTGATGGACATATGGAATAATTCATGTACCTTAGACATGGTAGGGGAAATATCCACTCAATATTCCATATATCAGACTATAGAAGAATATCAATAGTGCTAAAGTAAGTAAGTCTCAACTTTTTTTTTCTTCCCAAATCCCATGATCCTCTTCCATAAATATATGTTGAGGAATACTATGTCTCCAACATTAAACTCATGGTGACATTGATCAATGTATACATATCTCTTTTTCTACATTGTGAAGCATTAATGTGTTTTTGAATGGTTTTCAGCCTTTCAACCATTTCAATGACCATTTTGGGTCCTAGAAGATTATGTATTGCAACCTCATCCCATCATGAAAGAGTTCCACTCCTTTTCCAATAATGTGATTCACATGGATCCATTATGATTGTCAAGTGGAATCTATTTTTTTTATAGAACTCAACCAGAAGTAGATGTTGATATCATCCTCCCATTATGTGCATAGAACATTCCCCCAACATTTCTTCTAGTGTTTGAACAATTCATTTAGATTTATATTCTGTATTATGATGATAATTTTTAATGATTTTTACATTACTGTATAATGATTGTTGGATACTATTCCAGTTATTTGTGGTTAATCATAGGTCGCAATCAGATACAATCAATATTGATACTCTATGAATCCCTTCCACTTATCTAATGTATATATGGGTAATATTATATAGTGATAAATCCTATAAAATTTGGATAATTTGATGTTTCACTATAAGAATATCCACAAAAAACACAAATTGAATAGTTTTATATGGATCTCTTTGGATTTACTATGATTATGTACATGGTTATGTTTCCCCATTTCCATATTTTTAGTGGAAATGTTTTCATCATCCCCTTAAAATTTTATATTCTACCCTTAATATATGAACATACCATGCACATTGATGTATATTCAGTAGCCTCCCATTTTATAGTGTCCAAAAAATAGTTCTCTAGGGGATCATGATACATCTTAGTGATCCTTTGGTTAATGAATATAGTTGATATATGTGAATAATTGATATTCCCCTTGATTATCAAAGTCATGGTTGGTAAAAGATGTTGTGACAAAAATCTATAAACTCATTCCTCATAAATTTTACGCACATGTGATTTCATCATTCGCATAGCGTCCAATGTCATCTAAATTTATACATCAGTGGTTTTAGATTAATTTATTTTCTCTATATGGGACGGTTCAAAATTCATTTTAGAAAGTATTGATAATTTTTGTTCCTTAATTAATCCCATGCCTATCAATTGAAAATCTATGAATATTGGATCACTATCAATAATTATCATTTATAATATTATAGGATATTTTATAATTAGAGTATTCACCACTTAATTCACCTAACCTAGGAGGTAGTTGATTGAGTATTCTTAATCCATGATGAGATCTAGAAACACTCTCTAGAACATATTAATATTATTTTGTGTGAATACATTTTTTAGGAAATTCTGATTAGTATATATTTCATAGATCTCCCCGTATAGAAAATGCCACCGTATATTCAATAGAACTATCAGAACAGTCAACTCCAAATCATGTGTAGGATAGTATGGATCATAAAATGTCAACAATTATGCAGCACATTCTATCAATTTTTTATTTTTCATCAGTACACAACCTAACCCATTTTTGAAGCATCACTGTATACTACAAATAGTTACTCACTTGTCATATATTTAAATAAAGTCATGGTGATAAGACTATATTTTAACTCTATGAAAAATTATTCATGTTCAATTTTCCTAAATGAAATATCCCCCATCTATGACAACTTAGTTATTGAATATGAAAATCATGACAATTATATCCAAATTCACTGGTATTACCCAGCTATACAAACGTAACTATGCATCTCTATTACATATGATGGAATATTCCTCTTTTTATGTGACATTTTCTTAGAAGATTCCATATATTTTGCTTTTTTTTGTGATCACATAACACTAGAATGATAGTTCCTCCATCTATAAATCTCATTTATTCTACATTTCCTATTGTTTCTCCCTTCACAATGTCTTTATTACAATATTCAAATACACTTCATGTTCCACTTTTCTCTTCGTGTATATCACAATATCATCAATAAATATTACCCCAATTTTCCCAAACTAATCTCTAAATAATAAATTCATTAATTCCCATAATATATATAGATCATTAATTAGTCAAAATGGAATCACAGTGAACTCATAATGTCCATATAACATTCAAAAGGTTGTATTGGGAATATAATCATTATCCTATTTAATTTTTCATATCCCGACCAAAGTTCCATCTAGTTGAATAATTTTTACAACTCGGTTGAAAAAAAAGTCTTGTATTTTGGAATGTGGATACATTCCCCTTGTCATGATTTTTTTGATACAATTATAATCTATGTATAGGTGCATTGATCCATCCTACTTCTCGATGATGAGAACTGGTTCATGCTATGATGATGCATTGTGTTAAAAAAACCATTTTCTAAATTTCATTGTACTTATTATTTGGTAAATTCAATTCATTGATGGAAATTCTAAAAGGTATATTTTGTAGGCAGAGATTTGGTAATGTGTTCAATTTATGAATCAATAAATCAGTTAGGATGAAGACCATGAAACTCTTCATGAAACACATTAGTGAATCCCCAATCAATGGGATTGTCTTTGAGGATGATCAAATCATTTGTCTAAATTATTTGAGTTAGATATTACTAATCTTAATGAAATAATATATATACATAGTATGATTTATCTGAAGAAGATTCAACATATTCATCACACTTATATATAATTGGAGGATGCTTCGGGATGTTAATGTGATATCCCTTTAGCAAAAGATTATGTTAGATTTTAATATATATATCCATTCCATATCCAATATAGAATCACAATCCACCAAATTTTGTAAGATAATATTTTATGTGAGGCTTAGTCCACAAGAATTAAAAAGGATGGAGATATATACTTTGTATGAAATAATAAACCAATTTTATATTCTCAGATATAACTCAGTCACCCTATTTTGAGGTGGTGTTTTAAAAGGTCCACTAAACATGAAATATATGACTAATGCATAGAACCATGATCAAATAGTACGGTCACTATTCTTGAATGAATAAGCAGCATACCTATCATCACATCATTCTCAGGCTGCATCTCAACCGTACTAATGGAATTATCATACAATTTCTTGTTTGAATTTTGAGGCTAAAGACAAAATTTATCCTCAAGGACATGTGGTTAGTTCACTTTCTTTCATAGTTAAATTTCTCCCTATAGTTGTAGAATTGAGTGGTAGGGGGTGCTCAATTTTCCACCAACACATTTCAGGAATTATCATGACTTTTAGACATTCATGAGCCAATTGACCATCTCTCCCACACTTAAAAAATTTCCACATCCCATTGTGGACATTACTATGATGATTTATAGTATATTTTGGACATTTTTGTGGTTGATAATTATTTCCACCATTCACATTATATCCCCCAACCTTAAACTTAATCTTTTTGTTTCTTATCATAATATTTAGGGGACCGTTATTTATAATCAATCTTGACATTGAGATAGAATAAAAAAATTATTCATAAATTATAATATCTCTGTTTTCAAGAGCCTTTGATGATTTGGTTTTAATCCACTAAATTTTCTATCAATATTTCAATAATTGTTGATAAAAAACACATATTATACCTTATAATAATTGTGAAATTTTCTTCGTAGGATGTGACAGATTCACCTTCTTTTTTCTTCAAATATATGAATTATCCCACTATATATGTGAAAATAGTTCTTGGAAAAAAATATTCGGAAACACTTTCTTAAAGACTTCCAAATCCATCCCTACAATTTCAACCTTGGTCATGGTGTTCTTAATCCATACCCACCACCAGTCAGTCTCTCCATTTATACAGTAAATGGAAATAGTATCCATCTCAATATTAGAATAGTAATGTATGAAAAATATATTTTCAATTTAGTTACACCACTCTTTCAAGAGTCTTGGATAGATAGATCCACTAAATTTGAGTTTTTGATTCAGTATAATCGATATTATAACCATTTTCTCCATCATAGGGGAAAGAGGATGTTCCACATTTTTAAAATTATTGTTCATAGCATGAGATAGATCATCCAGAATCACCATGAAATTTTGAACTCCTCCTCAAAAATCATTGGGGTTGTTATCAAGGAAGTCTCTAAATTATCCCTCACATTAGGTTTTCCCTAGTTTAACATGTAACCAAACATATTCTAAAAATGAATAGGATATAACAAAACATAAGTAAAAAATTCATAACTAAATAATATATTCTTTTTTCAGTTATGTATAAGGGAATATCTATTGGGATTACTATGTTTTTAATTTTTTCAATAACAAAACATATTTCATTGTTACATATACATGCATTCGTAATATGTGCTTTCAATATGTTTCTATAATCCTATATCCAAAATTAACTAAATTGTGTTATGATACTAACTATAGAAACCATGTATTTTCATAGAAAACTTTTACATAATTTTATGATAAAAAATATAAAATAATTACACAAGAATGATTTAAAATTTTACACTCTTTGGTAAACTAAGACCATAGACATTTTTAACATTATAAATAATAAAAATTTATTTAATTATTTCTTCATTATCTTCTTATAATCCCTCTTTTTCTCATTATAATGGATATTTACATGACGATATACATCAAATAGGGTGAGATAAAATCCTTGTAATTGGATGAATAGGGGACAAGAAACATAACTGAGCATAATCATAATAATCATGAAGTACAAAATGTATTAAAAAAATATGGAAAGAAAATAATAGATAATGGAATCAAATGTGAAAATGCATTAAAATGGAACAGCATTACATTCTAGTAAAATATGACACATAGCTGTGAATAAAGAATGTTTATTATTCCCATAAATTTTACTTTATCACACTAGAATCATCATATAAACCAATTCATTGGAGCACTATATAATTTTTGGCACACCCATCACAGCAAAACATTTTCATTTTCTATATAATTCTAGGTGCACCCATCATTTCATAATATTTACATTATATTGCATGCAATAAGAATATATATCAATCATGGAAATAAAATACCCCATAGAAAGGAATGAGTTTCATTTCATAAATAATAAATTCATGAATAACATTGGGTTTCCCAAAATAAAAATGGAAAAAAATACGTGATAAAATAAATATAAATCTTTAGTGAACGATAAACAATCTAATGAGTAGTAAAAAATATAATTTTGGAAGGAAGAGTTATTTTTGGAAAAAATATTTACAAGTTTCATAAAATAATATTTTAAACATGAATACATATAAAAGAAAAGTGGATGATAATGATATTATATTTATGGAACATTAATGTAACATACATAAAATCAGTTTGAAAGAGGGAAAATCAAAGGAAGAGATATGGGTTTGGTAATTTCTGTTACCTTATGTCTAAATTCATTCTTCATGTAAATATAATGGGTAATAAAATAAAAATAAATAATTTATAAATAAATAACCTTTCATACTTGAATTCTATTAATTATTGTTATTTTATGTTCATTTATGGTCATTTATATGAGTTATATCATTCAATTTCTTCATTCGTGAGTGTTCATTTTCATGGTTTTCCGGATCAGAAATGGAAAATTAAAACAAGTCGTCCTTTATGGTGATAAATAAAAACCTCATAGTCGATGCTTTCATTTTAAGAATAAATAGTATATGAGAAGGGGTTTAATGATGGATTATTCCATTAGAATTATAATGAACCAAATATATGTAAAATACTGGAGTAATAAATCCATTTGTATGAGTGGATTTCAAGAGAGAATAATAACAAAAATGAACATGAAATAACATCAATAGAAATGAAAGAGGATTTTACCTCTTAAATCCTTCCCCATGAGAACCTACTCTGGTAAATGTGTTTGGTCAGTTGATGATACCATGATCTCCTAGATGTGGGAGAGAGGATTTAAATGTGTATTTGGGAGAATTTTGACCTTGATAGAATCTTATATGGTGTGAGGAGATGTGGTGGTGAGGGGTATTATTTTAATATTAGGAGATATGTGATTCTCATTATATTATTCATTAATTTATTTATTTTTCTCTCAAGACTAGGAATATTTTTTATATTATCAATAAATATATTTAAATATTGAAGTGGAGTTCGGGATTATGGTTCTTACCTCAATGATGATTCAAGGAATAGTGTACATAATGTATAATGTATATATATTCTAAATTACCATATATTAGTATTCACCAAAAATTATACTATTTCCGAAACATCCCCAAAATTAACCCTTTTAATTTTCCAACATGTAAATAAAAAATTGAACGCCATTTTACAATATATTTTATTTGTGTGTAAAATTTCACCTATAATTAAAATAATCATTTCCATAGAAAATATTGAAATTTAAATTATAAATAATTTAATAAATATTTTAATAATTAATTAAGGTCCCATAAAAATTGCATATAATCATAAGATAGATTAATATTCATTTAATAATATTTATTATGAAATTAAATTTCATTTTAAATAAAAATATTATTTACAAAAAAAATTTATATATTTATGACTTTCAAAATTACCAGCACTTAATAAATAATTTCTAAAACATTTATTTTCTTATACTATATTAAATTTAAATCATATTTCCATTTATAATATCTATAAATTTTTTATAATCTCATTGGTGTGGTAGATATTTTATTGGTGGGATTACTAATCATAAGGGTTTTATTACTATTCCAAAGGTGAAGTTATTATTCCATTTGTATAGGTTCCTTAACATCTTTAAATACCTATTATACAATTAATTCTTCATCTATAATGCTTTATTGTGTTCTCTAAGTGGGTTTATGTGATTTAAACTAAATAAAATAATTATAAAAGGGAATTTCATTGATAATATTTTGTGTAGTTGCATGTATATTCCAAAAATTTTCTTATGATCATAATAAATTTCATTCATTGTAATTATATATACACCATTAAAATAAATTATTGGCTAATACGGAATGTGTCATCCAAAAATAACTGTGAGATGAAAATTAATTACCACGTGATTTGTCTTTTATTATAAAAATGAAAAAATAAAACATAATAAATTTATATAAATTAAACATATATTATTCAACAATTTTCAAAAATATAATATCATTTATGATTCACTTATGAAATATTATCACTCATTTATGAACAATTATTATTTAAATCACTATTTTGGTGATAACAATTTCATTATTCATATATTTTTTTGTTCATCAATCATCATACATATACATTTAACATGTTTTAATACTATATAGACTATTAATAATGATTTAAATTTCATATATATTAACTATGAAAATATATATTTCTATCTATAAAAGGTATAAATATATAACTGAATGACATTACTCATAGAGATGGTATTATGTACTTAGGTATAAAATCTATTTTATCTTTTTCAATAACAGAATAGATGAATGGTATATAAATGAATAGTATTTTATCATGTATAACATATAAATTTATTAAATCTATATTTATTAACATTAATGTATATCTAGAATAATGAAAATCAATTCTCTATGTGGAGGTGGTATTATGCTCTTAAAGATGAGAAATTTTACCAATTTATAATATATTTGAAGGAAATAAGATTTTATTATAATATAATTAAAAAAATGTACTTTGAAAATAATCATAATATAAAAACATTACAATAATTGTAATACCCATACTGAAAAGTTTGTGATTTAAAATAAAGTATATTTCTATATAGAGATGGTAAGTGGTATATATGCACATATAATACATTCACAAACAAATTGATGGGGAATGAGGATGTATTATGGGTTTTTCATTATCATAATCTAATTTATTTATAGATATGTTACTAATGATATTGATTTATAATAAATATTTTATATATAGTGGATCTAGTGGAAGAATTAAAAATAATGTTACTGGTTAAGGCAATAACCTGATATTTAAAAGCACTCTTTTATATATTGACTTATGGATCCATGAGATGTTATTTCTGGGACACGAAGACATTCTAATTGTATATAAGGATGTTTAAAATATACTTTTTTATGTTTTTGTTGATCCATAATTCTCAATGTGGGGTATAGAACATATTGAATGAGTTTTATTTTATTAGTGGTAGAAGGGTCACTCTAGAAATATAAACAATGGTTGAAAAATATAATATTAGATTTTAAAAAATGGATCCATATTTCAATGTCTTCAATTAAAATATATGATGTGGTTTAAATATAATGGTTTAAATAATATGCATACTTTTATTTGGTATTATAAATGATATATTTTGGTTTAACCACTTAGTTTAGCTATTTTAACATTACATGCAATATAATAAATTCCATTATTAATGTGATATAATGTGACATATATGGTGTAAATTATATTATAAATTACAAATGGAGCTGATTTACCACTATATAATTACTTATCATCCATCTATCAATTTTTTTATTCTTTTTAAAAAAATTTATAAAAAAATATTTTTATAAAATGTCAATTTTGTATGATTGACACTATTAATTGAATTTGAACCTAAGACACCATGACAATGATATAATTCCAATATAATCAAATAAAACTAAATTATCTTTATATATTAAAATAGAAAATTAATTGACCACTTTAACTCAGTCAAATAGTTTTATTTTAAATATATTCAGAATCAATTGTTTAATTTTTCAATTAACTGAACAAATACACTGATGATGTTGACAATGATTTTACCATAATTATATAAATCGTATAATATTAAAACAAATTAATATCATGAAAATAATTTCATTATTATCAAAATAGTCATAAATATTAATTCACAACATTCATTTTTTACTAAATTTGAACACACAATAGATATTATAATGTAAATTCATGAGATTATGTATTTTTCATTGAATTAAATACTATATAAGAAATTTTTATTCTTCTTTTTATCTTAAATAGTTATGTTTCTAAGAATATATCTTATGGTTTGAGTTCCCTTGATCTACTAAAATTTAATATTTCAAAATATGATGTTAATATTATAAATTAATTTATGCTATCCCAATTTACACATATATGTGTGGATAAATCTTAAAGCATATTCTATTCATAATACCTAAAAGGGTTATGTTTCTCCAAATTGGGAATAATAATTGCAAATTTGCTATAAAATTTGCGAGATTAATTTTTTTAGTGGTATGGAAAATCATAAGATAAACATATAAATCACAATGAAAATGATTTTATTTATAAAATACAATCTTAAGTATAATATTTTTATACTAAAATCATTTAGAAAAAAATGATTGAAATGATATTATGAGGATTATTCATAATAACTGTGAAATATTATTCCAAAGAAACCATTTTAAAAAATGAAATATTTTAAATTTGGGAAATGAAACAATATTAATTTCTGATGATTTTATAAGGGTTTGCATACCACACATGAATCCATACAACACGTTCCCAATTTTCAAAGGTGGGGTACATCTATCACATTAATCGTTGATTTAATCTACCTCATCGATAAAATAGGGATATTTCACATTACCATTCAATTAGTACTTTAATTGTACAATTTACGTATTCCTATTCTCCCTAATAAATTTAGTCCATGTTCTTGAAACTCATTCTCGAAACCATGTTGAGGTAGGTAAAAATAAATTAAACTAGGTCTATATGAAATGGTAAGCAATCATCAATCACATTAGATATTAAAGTGGTGTATTTATAAGAATTTATTGATTATGGTTGGTTGGGAACCATTATAGTATTCCTTTTTTTGATGGAATCTCATATTTGAGGAATATTAGGTGTAAAACCCAAGGAATCTGTAGCATTATATTATGTAATTAACCCATGTGTCGTAATTAATTTGAGAATTTTAACATCATGCATCCAATGTCTATTTTATGGGAAACATAATCTGGATTAGGTAACATTATTAACATATTATGGTGATAATTTAGTTAACATATTTAATATTTTATTGTGGTGGTTTAGTGGTTAGGTGTGTCCCATGGTGGGTTATTTAACACATGATATTTGGTGTAGTGTGTCTCTAAGGGGGAAGATTTCTAACTCCAGTATTGGTGGAGTGGGTGAATTGTTACCCTACAAGAGTAATTTATTCACACATGGGATTTATTTATGTGTGTCCCTAATAGGGAATATTTAACACTTGTAGGGTTCTAGAGTGTCTCCATGGGTGAAGATTTAACACATGGGATTTTGGTGAGTATGAACCCTCAAGGGGGAATATTTTATACATGTTATTTTTTTAATGTTTTCCCTGGGGAAATAATTTCAAACTATAAGTTTAATATATTTATCCACATAGATTAATTCTAAATACTTTTTCAATAAACAAGGATCAAAATCCACATTTAACAATGTCGTAGTTTAAGGCTATCTGATAGAACAAGCCAATTAAATTTAGCTCCTTGTGGTAAGAAAAATCAGGTCACTAAAGGAGTGTTAATGATTTATGGCATGAATATTATGTATAGAATCTTACCAAGGATGGTTGTTCAGCCCTCACTGAGGAAGAATGGTGTGGGTATTATATATAGAATGTTCTTGGGTTAGGAATTTGTTCTTACAATAGTGTAGTACATTGCACCCATGTTGATAGTACACGGTAAATCATGTGTTTACAATATAGGGTAAGCCCAATGATCAAAATCATAATATGAAGATGTTTCATTTAGATTTATTTCATATGAATAGGTTATAGAGGTATGCAGTTTCATGACTAGATTCTAGGACCTGGATGTGGTTTACACCTAAACGAGGTTTATTCCATGGTGGGAGGAAGATCCAAAAATTACCATCTACTGATACTGATAAGAAATTTCCCTCATTGGTGACACTATTAGGATTTATATTTTTTTTACTATTCATGAACCTCTCTTCAGAACATGATGTAGACACTATAGTACATGAGTGGAAATCTAGGGTCCTTATATTAGGGTTCATATTCTTAGTATAACATGGAATTAGGGTACCTATTCATTGGAGAAATTGTTAGTGTTGGTTACAAATCCTCATTTGAGGATAAGTAGTCAAAAACAATGGTAGGTTGTTCTAGTCACATGGGTATTTAGGGTGTAGTTGAACTGATCCTGGATTGTTATGGGGGAATCAAGCTCTTATATTTCCTGATATGGGATTGGATTAATGGAGTAAAAATATTGAGCCTTATATTATTTGTTTCACAAATTTTTTGGTTTTGTGAATGTTTGGGGCATTGTGAAGTCGAGAGTCTCACAATGAATAGGGGACTCTAGAAAAAATATGTTTAACATAATAGGATAACCTACATCAACCTAATCTATTTGATTATTTATAATTGGTTTCATGTGGATATATTATCTCAAAAAAACACAAGTTACATAAATGTATTTTTTTCATAATTAATTGAAATGAACCTTGATGAATGGAATATACACCTTGGTTTGGTGTTCAAAAAAACATAGGGGATAAGTACTGCATAACAAGGCTACCATTTGAAGACTATCTACTCTTTTACTCACAATTATTCTGAGCTTTTAGAATTCAGATATTTTCACAGATGGTGATGGGTTACATCCAATTATATATCAAACATATGATATATTTATTGGTCTGATGGGGGAGGATGTGTTAGTTCCAAAAATTATATTGGATTTTACAAAATATTATGAGATTCACGAAGGAATGTGTTATAATAACTAGAGTTACATTATGTGATGGATACCATAAAAGTTTAATTATACAGAATACTTCCACGAAATAGATCTAAATGAAACAAACTGACACTATTTAGAGGTTTCTCTTAAATATCTACCTGTACGAGGACCTCCATGAAAAAAGGAAATTCTAAATGATTTTGATCTCTGAGAACTATCCCCATTAATCATATGTTTGATCTAATTTGGATCAAATTTAATTCAAAATAGATACACCTTCATCAAGATCTCATGTCACATAAAAATTTTGACATCAAAAGATGCCCCATATAAACTGGTGCTTATATGTAGAGGAGGGACATATTTTTTTGGAAAAATTTTAGAAACTATAAATTGGAAAACCCGATTCATTAAACATAGTCTGGATGTATTCCTATAATTATGGGTTGTGGTTTCATAGGGAACCATTATTATTCTGATAAATATATTCTAGTAAAATATTTTTAAATAATAAATATCTTCATGAGTTTTATGTAATCATCATCATCAAAACTCAGGGAACATTCATTTCGTGAAAATCATGGTTCCAGAAACAAATATTCATGAACAGCCATCCATTAATAGATTTATATTTTCCTTACCATCATGAGAAAACCTCAAAAAAGACCTATGTGAAAAATATTCCAAACAAATTTAATTATGTGATCAATGAAAATTGTTGTTTCTAAATCATTCACTTCAAAAAGATGATAGATTGATAGAAAAATCAAGACTAAGGAAAGATTCCTGACTATGAAAAATCATGACATAGTCACCATAATGATAATAGAGAAGCAACATTATTACCTATTTCACAAAGGGAAACTACTCTATGATTTTTTAAGAATGGGAGTTATTTTTATCCCTATTGCCGACCATCCTATTGGTGCAAGAGAATGGTTTAGAAAGAAAATTGGATGATGGATATTGGAAGAAACCTCATTATGTAAGACAAAATCTCGTACTTCTTACACCATATGGAACCATTTGAACAACATAAACGAGGGTGCATTGTAAGCATAAGTTAATTCCACTTAGTATATGAATATTATTGAGGGGTTTCAAATATACCATATCAATTGTTGGATAGATGAATTATAATTTCACCATGGTAGTAACATTAGGGGATAATGTGACTACTCATAATGGGTTACCGAGTCCTATTTTGAATTTACAGTGGAGAAAAATCATGTTGGACATTATAAGAATACATGGTCCTCACAATTACTCATCTAAAATCACATTTAAATAATGTCAGAGCTATTTAGAATCTGATCAGCAGGTAGTAACACTGTCCTAATGCAACATGGGATGGTTGACATAATATTTTCGGATCTATATTTTATTTCTTGGACCCTGATCCAAGGGGCCATGAATTTGGAATCACTTCTTATCGATAATATATTTATGAACTCGTAGAAACATCCAACCTTTTCAAGGGATTTTATTCACATTGTTTAAGGGAAAAGTGATCATGTACTATGTATGATGGACCACGATCTCATGTAAGGGTTGGGTATTTCAGAGACAAACATAGAACAATAAATAAGGGAGGACATGAAAATACCATATCTAATTTATATTAGGCAATATGTACTCGTACTAGTCAAATCTGTATGTAATATAGTATAATTTTTTACAATACAACATATGTTCGATGATATTGTGGTTAGGCAGGAAGGGTTGATCTCCACAATGATCTATTGGTGGATGATTTCAGTTGGGGATAAACACATCAGGTAGGGATGAAGAACCTTAGATTTATATTGATTCTAGAATTAGGGAATCTTGACATCCTATAATATTTGGATCTTTCAATGAATTACATAGTGTTGTGTCACATCAATATGGGGAAAACCCAACTATATGCTTTTGGTTAATTGTCCATCATATACTGTTATGTAGCAGCACACATTGGGGGATATGAGTATCAACTCATTTTCACTCCTAGTAGAATAATACATTAAACGTTGATCCAATAAATCAATAGGTGTTGGACACTCAACATGGTAATAGTGGGTGTGATAGATAGGGTTGAGCTGGTAGACGACTTCATCATCCACCTAGTTCCTCTCCTTATGGGATTAGTAGAAAAAGTTATATGCGGAACATTAATATAGAGGTCATAACTCCTTAATATAATCCCAAATAAAGTTTTCTTGATTGATTTTGATTCTTAAATTTACATATATGGAAATCTAAATGATTTATAGAACATGTATAGTAATTGATGAATGGATTCTACTGATGTGAGAAAACATTCCATTAAAATATTCACATGAAATCTTGTATTTATAAATAATTCCAATAATTTTGTTCCATAGAACTTAAACATCAATAATGAAATCTCATTTGTTTGAAAATAGTGATACAAATTATTCCATTGGAGAATATTTTTTTTAAAATACTAACATATATATATTTTGATGTCATTATTGATAATTTTATGGGAAATATATATGCTACAGTTTCTATCAGTAATAGATTGGAAACTCATTATTGTATATTCAATGCAGATAAAATGGTATAATTGTATTGAATATATTATAAAAGTAATGAATGTGACTATTTTCTACTAAAAAATAAATAGGATTTATAGAGAAGTATTTGTTAGACTTTAAATCAATGAACCATCATAAAATTAATTTCTTTTTTTATAATTATACTAATAAAATAACTTGAAATGATACATAAACATATAGATATAGATTATCCTTGGTTTAGATCATATAATGATTTAAAAAACAAAAAATACACTCTATATGTGTTATTTTAAAACAAGTAAATGGTATTTAGAGAAACAAAATGTCTTATAATAATTTTACAAGTTTACATATTCTATATGTTGTTAGTGTGAAATTTCCATCAATTAAATAATAACTTTTACTCGTGTCAGTCTTCATCTTGTAAATTGATTGGATGATTTAACTGTCAAATTAATTCATTTATAATAATCTATATAAATCACTCTAATACAATCATATAATTTTGAAACACGTATTATTATATTTATAGGGTTGAAAATATAAAGTTTATCTTATTGATGATTGTTATTGGATAATTGATGGTAAGATACTAAAATAATTCTTTTATAAATCACTGATGTTTTTAAAATGCATTATCATTTAATGAGAGTACCTCTGTGAATGTGAAAACTCAATGATTTTAAGAAGACTTGAAATAATCCTAAATTTAAATAATCATGTTTGTTATGAGGGAATACCATTTAAAATTATAAAACTAATTTATAAGTCATCATGACATAAAGAACTATCAAGATTATGGAATATAGTTGCATCAAGGTTGTAATAATCCTTAATGTTGGATTTCAAAAAATCAGCATCAAATTGTTTCATCTAAATGTGGTATCATATCAAAAAATGTTTTTTATTCAAAATCAATATCCTCGCACAATCCATGCTTTGTAACATCTAGTTGTTCCTTGAAATGGGAGGCCAAACTTTTCCCAATAATCTATACATCTCTACTGAAGGATCCCCCTACTCATTGTTGGTCTAGTGTCCCTATATTTTTTTCCTTTTGATTTAATATAAATACATTGTATTTTGATATAATTCTTCTAAATAGTTGATGAATGACCTATCATGTTCCTACCTCTCTTTGAACATCATTATTTTTTACACCTGTCTACCATTACTCATTATAAGAATGATAATATAATATTCTCATTGTCTCAAACCTTTCCATTACCTTGGTTAAACCCCACATGATTTTAATCATTATACGAGGAGGAGTGAAAGGATATTCGTCTATATAACAATGAATTCCATTAGTAAACACTATCTCTTCTATCAATAAAAATTTATATCCATTCACTAAATCATTCTAAAAGTAGACTCGAGAATTTAATGTTTTTCTCAAAAGACTATACTTCAAAGAAATTTATCCTAAGGATATAATCTAAAGAACCCAAGATAATGAGTAAATGATAATATATATTAGATAATGAATTATCAAAATTTTATATTTAAATTATTGGTATTCATTTTATAAAATGAAAATTCACAAATAATATATCTAGCCAACTCAATATACTTCTACTTCTTCTATGTTTATTACACAATTTAATCCTTCCTCTACATATGTCTTGGATCATGTGATTACTATGATCCAAGAAGCCTAAATAATCATTAAAAACTAATATATAGTAAACTACCACAACATTTATTTATAAATTAATCTTGAACATTATTAATCTCACTATTGAGAAACCACAAACTAAACCAAGGGTTAACATATTCTTATTTCATCCATATATCTACCTTTTTTCATTCAAAAAATTTCATATACGTAATAAAAATGTAAATATTACTATTTTTTGACTACCCTTGATTGTAATCTTTGTAGGATAAGATTTAATGGTTCCATCCTAAAATTGATTAATCCAAAATAGATAGAAATGGTTATTAGTATAATTTATATGCATGAGGTTTTAAATATGATACATTAAAACGAATAATTATTTATTTATGAAACATTATGATTTGGTTCAATGATTTAATGTAATGTTTTGAATTTCACCTTAAAAAATTAAAAGGTAAAGGAAATTTGTTGGCGAAACATTTACTTTGGTATTGTATATTTGTTTGGTAGTCATATAAAGAATGAAGATATGGAAATAGAATTTTTAAACATTGATAAAGGAGGATACAAAAAACCAATTATGTTAGGGAAATAGAGTGATTATTCATTCCATATAAAGACAATGGGATTATTTTATTCATCATTGTAATTATTCAATATTTCATATGTCATTTTAAAATATTTTTAATTGATTATATAACATTGAAATTATTGGGAAAGTATGGATGTTAATCCATGTCAATAAAACAGCTTCTAAATCCATTATCATAGGGGTGATGAAGGATTACACTGATAATTCATCATATATTCATAGATAAATAAAGAATATTTTACATTGGATGTACCATTAATGATAAACCAATCGGGTTCCATATACATCAAAAATAGATTAGTGCAAATGTATGCCTTATCACCTAGATTTCAAACGATATTTTTCTAAAAATGCAAAACTATATCCATTGAATGGGTAAGAGAGAAAATATCACCTATTATATATGAAAACATAGGATCATTGTAATTATGGTAAAAACATTTAGTACTATAATTTGATTATTAATAGTATATGATTCATATCCAAAAATAGAATGAGACCATGTATTGTTTAAAAACCTTAAAACCATTTTTCAGTGTTCTGGAGCTACATCTATGATTGGAGAAGATGATGATGGGTATCACTGATAAGTGACCCATGAACAGTGATATTATTTTTTATGATAATAGTTAGGGAGGTCTTGATGACATATTATTAGGGTAAAGAGTTCATTCAATAGATGGATGAGGAAATGAAAATTTCACCTTCTAGGGGACTCTTGGCGTATCAAACGAATATAGGCGAGGATTCAAATGAATTTGAGTTCTATAATATTTTAGGAAATGTCCTCATTGAATTAATAAAGTGAAAAAAAGTATATTATTATAAAAAACATTTAATTTATCAAGGCTATGTTTGGGATAATATAATAAAATATATTTTCAAGATGAGGAGAATATATATACATTTCCATATAGATTCTAGAATCCATTTTTTATCTATAATGTAACCTCATATACATAAAAGAATTTTATAAACACATTTGAAATGTCCATTAAATTGAAGTATTTTGATAAGAAAATGGGGGATTGAGAAGATGAATTCATAAATTATGATTTGGAAAATCCCTACACATGTATATTGCATTTAAAAAGAATTTGTGAAAAAAATTTACTTATAGAAGAATCATTTTCTCAATTATGCTCTGATGTGGTCCCTCCCCCATGATCTGTCACTTCATTGATGAAGAGTTCAGTGATATTGGATTGAACGAGACCCTCATATGAGATGGAGGTCATCATAGAGGGTCCAATTTTAATGACATATCAATTGGAGGTGGCACATAATGGCATATTTTTTCAAATAAGGATATGAAACATTCACATATAGGTCGAAAATGGGACCATATCCCTAGATGAGTGTTTTTCTATTAGTTAAGAGAAGACCAAATTATGGTGAAGGCCGAATGGATATTTGAATGGGAATGTTCATTATATTATATTTCATAATTCTACAACTAATTTTAAGGTAATGCATAGAGTAAGCTTTATATATCCACAACCGATTACGAGCCCATTGAGGATTGGGATACAATGAAATATTATTATTATTAATGTATAGTTGTATATTTCATGTAAAAATAGTTGACACCATTCAGTTTTATAAACCATAAAGGTATTATGATATTCATTTTAGAATTTGACATGATGATTTTATCCAGAAGTATATTAATGAACAATGTACTTAATTTATTGATCCTCCTCATCGCCATTAATTATTATTCCAAAGAATATACATATTTAATGAATGAAAGACATTAGGTGATATTTTACTTTTTTCACATAAAATAATATGGATAAATATTAAAAATTATATAAGAAAATATGTATGCATGGAAAAAGGAATTAGTAAAAATATATATTCATTGAAAATATACTAACATTGAACTAATAAAAACATGGGGTATAATGATTTTCATTTTATAAATATATTTTATGGTTATAATATTCTGTTATGAATTATTCTCAAAAAAATTATAATAATTTAATGTGAAAATTATAATGTAGTCAATGATACAATTCTAAAAACATTAGTAGTCACAATGAAACAAATATAGATAAGGTTATATGATATAGCATAATGTTGTAGATGTATAATATATGTGACTCATTTATGAAATTAGGTGTAGTAGGTTTCATTAGAAGAGTCCTTCACATGATGAAATATGAAGAACATTAGTATGCGTGACGTGATAGATATTTTCAATTTGGGAAGTCCATGCTTGTAGTGGTCACTTTGAGTTAATTGATAGTTGAATCAAAACATCTAACTAACACTATTATATATATGTGTGTATTTATTTTAAATGTTTTTTATGTTTTTTATCCAAATTATAAGATGTTTTAATATTTAATTTTTTATATGATAACATAATATTTTAAAAAAAAAAAATTTATGATTTATATATGAAATTTATTTTATCAAAACATAAAAATTAATAAAAGAGAAAATGAAATTGAGTGTATATAAATCTATAAATAAATAAATTTACATATATTTAGTGATTATAATGTTTAATAAATGTAGAATTTCAATTAATTGGGAATAAAAATATGTATTTGAATAAAAATGTATTTTTGTATCAAAAATATTTGTATTTTAATTTTAATTTTCATTACATAGTGATACGAAAATTTATAAAACATAATAATTTTTTGAATAATCCAATTGAATTCTGGTAAGAAGTTATATCTTATATTTTGGTTTATAAATAGTATATTGTGGATGAAAATTTACTGATCAAGTTAAACTTTAAAATCATGTAAATTCTAAAAGTAAATATTTAAAAATAAAATATAACTAAATCAAATCATAAGAATTTACAGACATTTATGTTCATGATATTTACAAATTTATATTCAATTTTTCAACCACATTCCATATGAAATTTATTCCTTTGAGCAATATGAAATATTCATTTATAAATATTTCACTCTACTCGTGTTTAAAAGGACTAATCTACCACAAAATCTAGATGGATCAAATTATTATATTTCCCCTAAAAAATATTGGCTATACATTTACCTTTATACTTCACTTTTTTTCTTTATTGAAAAAATGGATCCCAAAATATTTTAATACTACAAAACATTTATATTGGCAGTCTTGTTTCAAATTTTTAATGACGAACACCCATTATTGGTTTTCCATTTAATATTATCATTATATCTATTATTTATTACAATTTTAAATATTAATATCTCATTAATATCATATTTATATTTATATTAGAATGATATTATATGTACATAAGTTAATAATCATGGATTAAAAATAATTTCATTTTTTTGTGGGTTGACATAAGTAGATATAAAAATATTTTAAAATTATATTCTTTATGGACCTATAAGAAAAAATAATTACACATAATTTATGTAGTAATTGTTGAATTTTTTGAAAAGTTTTTTGGAATGAAACTACATATTTGTACATTTATTACCAATATCAATTCACTAGAGATAGATTGTAATCTCAATAATATTATTTATAATTATTCTTTATGACTTAATACAATAACAACCATAAAAATCCTATAACAAAAAAAACTCATTAAATAATGATATATTCTTACTAAGAACATTATTGAGTTGAAGAAACCAATGCCACATTCCATTGACTATGACCAGTATCAAAATCTAGTTCTCAAAAACATGAATAAATTAAACATAGTAACTAATATTTTGTTGCATTAGTTGGTAGAAAAGTAACAAATAAATATAAGTTAATGAAAATGTATATAAAATAAAAAAATTGAGGATCATAAATTAATTAACACAAAAAAATATTCATTATATAAGGATTTTTTGTGAATCTATAAATTTTGGAATTCAAAGATAGATACTAATTAATGAAACATTTATTTCGTTATCTCAATGTCATTATTCTTTAACAATTTTTTTTTCTATTGGTACCATTATAAATTTTGATATAATACATTTTTTAATCAAAATTTCTAATGTAATATATATTTACCAACCTAAATATCAATTTTAAAATTTTATATTACAAAAAATTATGATTTCATATTGTGTAACATCCAATATACATTTTAGTTAATTTTTTTCCATGTAAAAATTTAATATTTTATGAAAATCATTTTTTTAAATACTATTTTTCAAATCAATTTATAACAATTATAATTCTATCATCTATATAAATAAAAATTTTATAAATATATCAATTATTTTGGTAACCTATATCCACTAAATTATTCAGAAATTATTTCACCAAAAAAATATATTTTATACATGTATACTGGTTTCATCTCATTTATAGCTATTTAATTTCATTGAACAATTACTTTGTTTTTAAAATTACTTTAATGTTAGTTTTTATAAAATTTTCTAATTTATGTTCAATAAAATTTATATATGTTTTTTTATATGTTTCTTGTTATTAATTTTAAGAATTTTTTCATAATTTCACTTCATTTAATTTAATTTCAAGGTCCATATTATATGTAGATTATATTTCATATATCATCCTCAGTATCCAATAATTCATTTTTATTGATTTTATTTTATGAATCATTCAAATTCGCTTTATATTTCATCTTATGAAATACCCCCAGAAAATAGTATGTATTTGTGTTTATTGATTAAATAATATATGATTTTAATTGATTCGTGATTTAATTGTATCACACACAAATATATAAATATGTAAACATATGATAGTATAAAAAACATTACATATCCCTCCAACTAATTATTTGAGCATTACAAACCATGATAAAAATATATATTGTGTTAATGTGATGTAGCTGTCATTGTTCACTACATTATGGGTCAACAGTATAGTGATATTTTTATTTAATATTCATTTAGTTAATTCTCACATATACTTTTCTTATGTTACTATATTTTATGCTTAATCATTTTATGCATTCCTATTTTTATATTACCTAATAATATGATTATTTATTTTACATTATTATTCCATGGTATATGTTATGCATCCATAATAATATCACTATGTGTACACTTGTTTATGTAAGGATGTTATTATACAATAATTCCCCCAAGAACAATATGTTGTATTATATGATCTAATAAAAATTTTCATTAAATTTCCCTTTCATGATTTTGATTTTAACATGTCACTGATGTAATGATATGTTTTTTTAGGATTCTGTGATGTTAACATACCATATGAAAATTATGTTAGAACACCATATTCATTTGTTTTATTTCTTAAATAAAATTATGATTATTTTTACAGATGATATTTATATTTTGGTGTAATGGTTTATGATATTTTAAGGATGATATATATTTTCAATTAAAAAATAATTAAATTATATTCAAAATAACTGAATCCTCTAAACAAATAAAGTAGAGATGATCAATTTTACTTTTCTTAAATTATTTATTATTTTAAATAAGGATATATATATTTATGTTATCTTTGGTCCATAATATTATATTACAATGTGTGATGTCAGTTTTAGTATTTTCATTTAGAAGATTCCAAGGATTAAAATTCATAAAGCGTTGATTAAACTAAACTTATCATTAGATAAACTAATTACATCATCATATAATATAAGTTCAGAAGTTTTTTAAAAATTCACATTATTGACTACTATGAATTTATTTGATATCCTATCTAATAATGCTAACACTTTTTAGTTAAATTTTTGGGACATGAATTATCCAACTAATTTGAATATATATATATATAACATTAAAGAAATATGACCTACATAAAATATTCATATTACTTTTATTCCAGCACATAATTCATGTTTTGTAATATTATTTATACACTATAAAATATAAATAATTTTATTTATGAAATCAACAAATGGATTGATAAAAACTCTCAGTGATCTGATTGAAGAGTATGAGAATATCTTTCACTCAAAATACAGTTATTGTCCATTTAATGGATTTTTATATGATATTTGGCAGGGATTATCACTATTTACCATGATATTGTATCAAATATATATATATATATGATTAAATTTCATATCATGAATTATTTTTTGACTATATATATATATATTAAAGGATTATTATGAACTCTATATAGAAATGAAATATGTATTTTAGATATTAATATCCTCTAATTTATTTCATTTAGCTCAAATAATTGGAAAAAACTAATCATTAATGATATTCCAATTTTGTGGTTACATATTAACATAATAATGGGGGTTTTTTAGTCCTCCCCTAAATGAAATGGTTTTTTTATCCATTTAACACTCAAAAGGTGATATCAATATATCTAATAGTAATTATAGAGTTGAACACAATGATTTAAAAAAAATATGAAACAAGAGACATAAAGTTATATATCTTATCTATTCCCAATTAAAGTAAAATGTGGTGTACCCATCATCATTATTAGAATAGTTTTTTGGACCTTGATTTCCATCATTTTGTAATGATATTAATAATATCCCATCAACAGAAATTCTACCTCATATTATATTTACTACTTGTTTGATGTAATATTTGGGCCTCGATATTCCATGTAAGTGATTATTGATCGATACATAATAATCTAATTCGAAAAGTTTTTAATATTCATAATAATCAAAATCATAACTATTTTAGAGATCATATATTCCTTATGATGTTCATTGAAGGCAAAAATTAATTATCATTCATTTTTCATTATTTTAGAACATCATTTAGATATTACATTGTTATATTTATGGTTGAATTTATATTATTCAAAAATATTTTATGATAATGGAGGTAAATTAAGAATTTTTAAAGAATATAGATGAAAACCATATGGAATGGGAATATTTTTTTTAATTAACATAATTTGGATTAAGAGAACAAAAATATTTATTTCGTGAACATATAATAAAAAATATAGAATAAAAAAGGTTAGTTAAATTATATTGTTTATTATATAATTTTCCAAATGAACAATTGTTAAAAAGATATAATGTTTTTACTTTGTATTGTAAATAACTTACTATGTAATAAAATTCAATTTATTTTCATATCATCTACAAAATTTAACATTCTATGGGGTTATATAGAGACCCAGGCATGTCATACATGGATATTACATCATTTTACATGAATTTTTATCACATTAAAAAATTATAGTCCTCAGGACCGTAATATTTAGTGTCTTTCAATACAAGGAAAAAAATATTTTTAAACATAGTGAATGATCTCCAAAGTATCACATAATTATTTTACCTTCATTACTCCTAATTAAATCTTTAAAAATAAAATTGTGAAATCAAACATTAGAACATGAGATCCCAATCGCACAAAATGGGTAACAAAATATGATAAATAAGTAAAAAATGACCATATGTGTATAATTAAATGAGAATAACATTTGAATATCAAACCCAATATATCAATGATTACATTCTTGAGTCATAGAATAAATATTGGACGTTTAAAAGACATGAATCATATGGTTATCATGAGAAAAATAAATAAATTTATAAAAAAATTAATTGGAAATATAAAAATGGAAGACACAAAAACAAATAAAATAATTCTAGATAAGTGATGTCTCATTTTTCAAAAACATTTAATGGCACTTAATAGGGGATAAAACTACTGTATGGGACACATCAGCATTCTCAGTCACATCCCATTCCTTATAGTGTATGGATTCACTACCCAAACCATATAAATATTCTAGGTTCACTCCAAATACAATCTTATGATTCATGTTCCACTACAAATAACATCTTAGTTTTCATTGTTATACCCCAAGTCCATCTTAATATAAAATTTCCTTTACTAAAAGGAAATTATTATTCATTTCATACTTGTCTATCCCATGAGATATAAATCATTTCAAATTTTATTTCAAGGTTATATAGGTCCCACCCATTTAAAAATTAAATAATACTTATATATTCCAAAAGATAAAAAAAATCATAATATAATAAAACATAAAAGGATATGGGATTCATTTACATCATACCATATCTCATTAAATGAAATGGGTATCATAAAAATTTCACCATTTCATAAACTATGGATGATAGATATATTTAATAATTATATAATAACAATTGAATGATTAATGGGTTTCAAGAGAAAACAAAATGTGAAGGAGATATGGATTTCATAATCTTATAACCCATTAAGGATAAGCATGTTTCATAAACATCATACCATAAAAACATAAACCTTTCTGAGACATAATAAGAATTTTACCATAAGATCGCATTCCCTGTAAGACTTGAGGAACAACAACACATTTCATCATAAATGGTATTGTGAAATTTATATTAATGATATTTCTAGGAAAAATTATATTTTTATTGAAAAATAGATTGTACATCGTTTTCGTAGAATATAACAGCTTAAAAATATGTAAAGGAATCATTGAAAATCACTGAAATCTCGTCTTTAAAATAAAATATTTGGGAAAAATTTATATTTTATAATAGATTTAAAAAAATATAAATGAATATTTTAATTCATTGAAATCATTTTCAATTATAATTACATTGAAATCATATAATGGTGGCTTTAAAACAATAACTAAACAATTTCAATTATGTTGTTTTGAAAACATATAAATTAATTTTGACAATATATAAAAAACATTTTCAATAAATATATAGTTGAAAATATATAGTTAAATCCCAAAATTTTCTAGAAAACTTTTTCATTGAAATTATTTTGGATAACATATTAAAATATAATTGAAAACATACAGAGGATTCTTGAAAATATTTTGAAAACATTTTATTTTATAAAATATTTGAAGAAATATAATGGATGATTGAATTAATTTTGAAAACATATTCTTTTAGAAAACAATCTAATATACATGAAGGGAGATTGATTAAAATTGGATATACTTTTCATTGAAAATATATTTGAATTTTTATAATGGAATCATGAAATCATTTTTAAAAGACATTCTATGAAAATATCATTAAAACATATAAATTAAACATTCTATACATTTCAAATAAAATTCCTGGAAATTAGAATAATATATCATTAAAAATTAGTTTTGAATAAATTTGTAAAAAAAATTGTTTTTGAAGAAAATATATTTTTGACCAAAGTGGTAAACCGAGTTAGATTTTCATAAAAACATTTTCCTAATTGTATTAAGAACAAAATAATTGAAAAATGGAAAAATTAAATGATTATATCATGAAAAAAATAACATAATACTATTCATTATAATTCTTGATATATGGATCATAGGATTACATCAATAGAATCATAATCATAGAATATATATTTAAATGAAGAGATTATAGTAATAAACACTCCCCCCATTGGGAAAATTGAATCCTAATTCCCATGAACTAATAACATTACATAAATAATAACATATAATGGGGATAATTATAATAATTGTTTAAAATTCAAAATGAAGGTATATTCAGCTCATTAAATAATACAGCTGCATAACGTAACATGTTTCTCAAATAATGAAAATTGAGACATGAATACAAGACCTAATTGAAAAAATTTAAACATAGGCCCCCATAAAAAAGATTTTATTACATTGAAATTTTATATAAATATAATTGAGTATACTAATATTAGAATAAATTCATGTGCATTGTGTACACCAGGGAAAAATTGATTGTTGATTATGGTAGAAATCTCAATGAAATAAAATTGAAAATAAAAATAGCCTTACTACTTTGGAAACATTTTAATCATGATATCCATGAATGAATAAAAATAATATAAAAATTATAATATCATTAAATAAAATATATTCATGATGAATCTTGACATACAGAATTGTATACCTCATAGAATAGAAATAATGGGTGAATATAGCCTATATCTTCTAGAAACAAATGTGAGATGATAAAACCCTTACATTAGTATTGAATTTATTTTTATATGTTAATAAATACATTATAATAAATATATTATTATTATAAATCTACTAGAGAAAAAAAATTATATATCATACCACATATTATTAATTTGTGACTTTAAATTAAACTGTTATTAACACATTACTGTTAAAGATACATTTCAAATAACAACCTCTTGGGTTTATATTTGATTTAGTTGTAATTATTTATCCTCTTACATAAATCATGATTTAATTATATATAGAATTTGAAAAATGAAATAAATAAAATATAAATTCATTCTATAAATATAAATTATAATCATTAACAATTGTAAATATGAAATGGAAGACACCATTGATGGAGATGTTAGGCTATTCGTACACATGAATGTTGTTTCTATTTCATTGTCTTATTTAAATAGTTATTGTAAATGAAATAAATATATATTTATATTCATATATTATCATTCCACTCTAATTATTTTTTCTTATATATAATTATTTTTACTAAATACCGTTAATATATTACATATAACATGTGAAAAAATCACATCACATCGAGGAGGTGGTAATCCACAAATATGAAAATGAAGTAATCATATTCCAAAAATTGAAATTATATAGGAATGTGTTATATAATACTAAAATATGAAACAATGAATCATAAAAATCATAAATATAATATAAAAACAATATATACATCATTATTACGATGATTTAGAGGTTGTAATTGAATAACATTCGACCTCAGTTAGAGATGAGGTAGTCTGTCGTACACACAAAAGATGATTGTGTATTCCATTTGAATGAAGTTTTTTTCAATGGAGTAATAACCATTAACCTAAAAAAATATCATTATATTTATGATATCGAGGATCATATATAAGTATTGAATTATAATTATTGAATTGGTTGAGAAATAATTAATACAAAAGTTCATATTGAAGGATGTTACATCTTCTTTTGGTAACCCAATTTTATTTTCACAAAAGGGATACATTTGGTGGATTTATACCAATATTAAAGTCACTAGGATGAATGGAGGTATGTTAAGAGATTATTTGGGAAGATAAATTCATTAGATAAAGGGCTATAGAGGTGTGATTAAGTGTGTGGTTGGGATGAGTGTAATTTTATAGTGGAAGAGAAGTAGTAATCATGAAAATATAAAGAGGTAAAAACTATCGATAGGTATCCCTTACTTAATGTGGAAGAAATAGTGATTGATTTTTTATCCAATGGAGTAGATAGTCTAATTTTCTCCATCTAATGGATTTTTTTCATGTTTCTATGTTTCCCCACTTCAGTAATATTTTAACGACTAAATAAACTAATTTTTACCATAATCACAGAAATTAATGTTATTTAAATTTACAAATATTTCTTATCAGAATTTGTGTTGAACATATATGAAATTATTATTTATTATGAATTCAAATATTTTATCCATTTTCAGATATACTTATCACATTATTGGTAGAAATTAATTCTAAATCAATCCTATATGTGTGATGGGATAACTAGTTTTTATTGTAAAAATGCTTAATTGATTGAAATGTTTTTATATCAAATTATCATATAAAATTTGTTACATTGATCTAAATAGGTTTAATTTATTTATATATGATCTAAATATATATTATTAAAAAAATTAATTTCATTATCTAATAATTTTTTTGAAAATGATGTTTTCAATTAAAATTTAATGTGTTTTTACATTTCATCCGAAATATGAAGCTTCCTTGAAAAATACAAAAAACTATAAAAAATGTATTTTTATATTACCATTTAAAAAATAATATAGTATAAATAATCCTTATAAATGTTTTGTAAATTATATTTAAAATTGTTTCGCCATTTAGATGTTATAAAAATACATTTTAGAAATATATTTTTCTTATTATTATAATAGGATTTATTATTATCTTATTCTTATCAGATCTAATGTATACGAGTAAAAAAATATGGAATATATAATATAAATTTTTATAAATAACATTAATCAATATTTTTTAAAATATATTTATATAAAGTTCTGTTTATGTGTAGATAAAATGTTTTATTACTAAATGAATTTCATTATTTTCAAATAGATATTAAATTCATTTATATCAAATTTATAACCGAATGATAAATTTAATATATATGTTTAAAATGTATTTCTAAAATTTGGTAAATGTTTTTTATAATTTCCATTCAAACGACTAGGTATTAAGTATAAATATTCATAAATGACAATATTAATAATATAGTTTTGTTTAGTAAAACTCTATGTTTCATATAATAGAAGATTTTGATGGAATTAGACATTATGTATACTTCAAGCCAAACATTGTGTTTTGTATACCATATGATGTTAAACATATTACATATAGTGTATTCATAACTAGGTGTAACATGAAATAGAATCCAAACATGGTACTATAATATAAAAAAATTATATTAATTTTTTTAAATGAAAAATATCTAAATGTTTAAATTAATTCAATAGGTAACATTTCAAAAAATCTCAGTGTGTCACATTTTTACCCCCCTTAAATTAAATTTCCCCCCTATGGGTCAAAAAAAATTATTTCTTGAATGTTTCATTAATAGAAACCCACATCTGAAAATTGCAAACAAAAAGGTCATTTGATAATTGAATGTTGGAAACATAGCAGTTACCCAGGGTAACACATAACTAACATTACATATAGGAGAAACTATATTGGGGGTGTATATTGGACATGGAATAAAAGCATAAATAGTCATATAGACTTGTAAATATCATCAATCAACAACAAGTGAAGGATCAATAGAATTTGAATATCATCAAATCCATAAATACATGATGATTTATAAGACAATTTGTTCAATATAAATAAAGGCATTTTGAAAAGTCATCTTCAATAAAATTTTCCTAGAGTTGATGAAATATTTTACAATATATAAATATAAGGAAATATTTTTACTTTATTTTATTCGTTTTCATATCTCTAATCCCACACATCTATTGCGGCTTTCACGATATCCAATTTATCTCTTAACCTGAAAGATGATGGTTGATTTTTCATTTATAAAGTACTAAAATGTTATGATGTAAAATGGCAGTTCATTCAGTATATCATTAGTTACCATTACAAAAAAATGGGTATCACTAGTTATCTTACATTTGTAAATCCTAATATGATGGGATAATACTTTAAACTCCAATAAAACGTCCAATTTATTACTTAAACATTCCATAAATTGATAACCTTATAATACATTGTAATTTTGGAAATAAAAATGATTATAATGAATGTATATGAATTTCATAAAATTTTCATAACATTATGTGACACCCAAAATAGACTTATAATTGAACTAGTAGTCAGACCTGTCACAAGATAGCCTCATGCGCATATCCATAAACACTAAAGGCGACTGAATAGTAACGGCGGTCTGAACTGGTGATTATGGGGACACGATATAGTCATAATATAATTTTAGCCATAGTAAAATAGTATATATATATATATATATATAGATTCCATCAGAGGAAACAGTATACAGATAACAATGTTGTGGAAGAATAGTATGTTAAATATAATAAAATTGGCCAATTAAATTTTAGACACTAAATGAATGCAAGACAAGATAATGTTATGTAATTGAAATAAATAAACAATTCAACATGATTTACAATAAAATAAAAAGAATAAGAGAAAATATAAAAGCACCACATGCTATCTCCTCGACCATCCTAAGCTCCAACTCGATCTTTTTCACCTAAATTTAGGTACAAGTAACAAAATAACCAACCTAGGTTAGGAAAATATTTGTTCTACTTGGGTAGCGAGGGTACCTGAGTAGGGTGTCAGATAAAAACTCACTAGGCCAGCCCACACCAGTGTCTAGCCAAAAATTGGCCTTGATTAATAATTTAATTGTATGCATCTATAGATATGTAATAAAAAAAATTCAAAAAATAAACAAATACCAAACCAGGATCCTTAGGGATAGATGAGGACGATACCATCATTGGTCCATTCATGGAAAAAGAGTATGATTATTTTAATTATCTATATATATAATAACAATATATGTAGTTGTATAAATAATAAGACAAATTTAATAAAGTAAAGAGTTTTAGATTTATTGAATTATACATTTTTTAATGTCTTATACCAAAGGGTTCCCATGGACACCAGTATCTCAATACCTTCCTCAGCCCATGCTAGAGTCCGAACAATTTCTAATATTCAATTAACAATCACTATATCACATATGCTTTAATTTTTGTTTTAAATCAATTCATTTTTGGGAAATTGAACCCACAATCCAGTGAAAATTAATGGGTGTAGATCGTCATGTATATCACCCCATGATTATGTGGAGCATCTGTCCCTATCCAACAAACAATTTATCAAATATATATATATATATATATTATGGGTGTATAACATCATGTCTAGAACCCCATGGGTATTTGGAGCATCAATACATTTCTCACAACCCATTTATCAATAATACATTAATATATATATATATATATCATTGGTTTAGAACATCATGTTTAGAACCTTGTGAGTATTTGGAGCATCCGTACCTTTATAAAAACCGATTTATCAATCACACACAAACATACTATCACATATATACATACATACATACATACATACATATATATATATATATATATCAGGGGTACCGAACGTAATGTCTTGCACCCCTTCAGTATGTTGATCATCAACCCCTATCACAAAACCCATTTATCAATCACATATATATATATATATATGTATATATTTGAAAAATATAACCATTTTAACATAAGACAACATATTATGGATTCCAATTTTACATTACATAGGCGTGGTCACGTATTCAGTTCAAAGCATGAGGAAAGCCCTCCCATGCATATCACATGCAATTTCCAATTTACATTAAACATTTCAATTCCCATAATGTTATTTATGATCATAAAGCATGTGAATGGACTAAACCATCCAATATGGGTCTAGTTCACTAAATTTATTTCAACTATGATAATTTGTGCTTATTAAATTAACCAAAGGCATAGTCATACCATCCTAATCTATTCCCTTTCATGTTTAACCATTTCAGCTAAACCATTTAAAAAAACAATATGAATATACCCACTCATATAAACATTTATTTTCTATATGAGTGTACCCTTTCATGTTTAAATTTCATAATTAAATACATTCCACAATTATACCCCCTTGTTTACAAATTTTTTATTCATAGTGTATATTGAATATACCCAATCACTATACATTACATGAATCAAATGAATTCATGTCATATAATTAATTTTCCAATTCATTATTTTCCATTCATTACATATTCTACTAATTCTTATATCGATTTTTTTTTATAGTTTGCATTCATTCCTATCACACGTGATTACCCACCCATTTGTTTCCACTCACTCTTATTGAATTCGAATGTGTTTACACACCCAAGAATCCAATTATATTTCCTTAGGATCATTTAAATCAATTGCATCATATTTCAAAATAAGAAGTATGTCTCATAAGTAATCAAAACATATTCCCTTCAAATAATTGATCTTCTCCTAACTATAAAATCATAGAAAACTCACACATTATCAAGATACGTAAAAAATTGTCTACTCACTATGTTTTTATCTTGAAGGAAGATCACATTTAATGGAGTGGTTTTATTACCGAAATATGATTTTGAACTCGAAAAAATAATTTAGGATAAATAAGAAGTTCATTCCAGAATTGCAGTCCAATTAATCAAATGTAGAAAATAATAAACTATTTATTTTTTTATATTAATGGCTTGGTTAAATACAATACCTTAATGAATGGCCATGTCAAATTTTTCTATCTTAGAGAGCTTCCCTCTCTCATTCTCGCAATTCAATATATATATAAATATATATATATATATATATATATCATTAAACAGATGCATGTGTTCCCCATTCCATGAGAGATCATGAACACAAATGATATATATATATATATATATATATATACATCCATACCTAGTAATAAGCATTCACTCCTTTGAAACTGACCACAACACCATACAAAAATTCCACTGGGTCACATAAACACCACTAGACCGTAAATAATTGGTGTGAATAAATTTAGCGGGATAAAAACATAACTCGATAAGATGATGATGTAACAAATTGACTCAAACCTTCTCTCCATCGGGGGTGGTTGTTGGAACACAAACCAAGGCAACGCGAGAGGCCATTTTTCCAAACCTGGAACCAAAGAATCAATGAAAAATCCATTAAGTTGAAGCTACGGTTTTGGTCACACACTATAGGGAGATGGAAATTCCATTAAACCATAATATATGGAGAGGATATGTAAGATAAACTCATACCATGATGAATAATACCATGAATCACAATGAAAAATAAGTTAAATCGAGATGTAAAGGGGATCATAATGGGGAGTCCCACATGGCGTAGAGGAAGGCAGTGGTATTTTTCATGCGACCCAATAATGGGGATGGAACTCACCTAATAACTATTTAAAAAATAAATTAACATTAATTAAAATATTTTATTTTAAAAAATAATAATAATAGTAATCATCATCATCATCATCATCAATAGGAAGATCAACACTAATATTTTTATTATAGCAGTGAACATTTATTTTTTATTTTTTATCTTACCCTTCTCATAATTTATCGAATTTTATTTTTAACATTAAATTCAATTAATATTAGTTTCATAAAAAAATCATCATAGTGTTTCAACTCTTTCATTCGAGACTCGAAGCTCTGGTTTAATAATGTTCCGCCCAAAAATTACCAAAAACACCTTTATAAAAACCACTAGGTCCAAAACATGAGATTCTATAATCAACCCACAATAAATAATCTCATTCTCAAGAAGCCTTTATGATCTACAATAACATCACCCAATATCTAATGGCCATGAAGATTTATTTGAATGAATTAGTATGAAATCTATGTGCTAATTATACCCTTAGCCATTTCACAAGCCTAAGGCACATGAGCCTTTTAAAACCTGATCCAAAGTCCAAATTTCAACCCAAAACATCAAAGTAGTGTTTACCCAAACCCATGAACTAGTGATATTACCATGTCCTCATCTCTTTAATAATTAACCCTTTGGTTCTTCCCACCATTGGCAATACATTTTAACGGACAATCAAAAAACAAAACTCTCCCATAATTTAAAATTCTTAAAAGGATACATCATACCTTTTCTAGTGATGTTTCTTAGGTTAATTATTTAACTGGTGAAACCAACTACATCTAAGTCCATAAAAATTACCTCATTGAAAGAATGGTTGAAACCAAATCATTTAACCAAAACTGACCATAAATTCATTCCTCTAAATACATCACTGAAGAAAAAAACCACAATCACCCTTAAAATTGTGACATTCTCTTTTATATGATTTCACCATATACCCTATATTACAAGCTCAAAGGTAACAACCAATCCCCATCATGCTAACCATAAATAATGATTCTTGCATTAGTTGACCATCACATCATGAATAGAAGTGCAAAGCATTCCTCCCCAAGGTATTTATCATCTATCACAAGAATATACACCAAATTCCTTACATAAATTCTAGTGACATTCCCAGAAAAAGTCATCATTATGCTATTTTATAACCATCATGAATCAGTATGAATAATGGTGTAACCCAAGGAACCGAACATCTCCGGTACAACATAGATAATAACCACTTGTCAAACAATTGACTTTTAAAAGGTTAGTGTGGCATATGTCTGATTCCATATTAGTGCCTCCAGGATTGGTTCATAATAGTGAACATGATCACTTATTAAAAATACATATTTAAGAATTATACAAAGGTCACCATTAAGATCAGTCAAACCACTACTGACTGACTCTTTAAAAAATCCCAGCTTCACCTGACGACACATCAACAATTGAACCCTAAATCAAGTACCACCCAAAGAATTCACATAATATCACGATTTACAATAGTAGCAATTTGAATACTATAAGAGTTTATAAAGTGTTTTAAATTCCTCCAAACTCATTGAATTCATGATAAAACAAGCATTGACCCCCACACCAGAACATGTAGTGACACTTCCCACCATAGGAAATTCCATGGTTTTGAACGAAAAGACCAGCCGCTCAAACTCACACTCCCACCGAAATGCCTTTAATAATAAACTGATGTTCTAAAAACCAAGATATCCTTCTAAAAATATTTTTAATGAATTATTAAATTATGTCAATCGTTGTTTCAAATCACAAGAGTCCCAAAATTACCTCCCTAGTAGTAGGAAAAACATACCATAATGCCCCAGTAACTCTATCTTGTATTTGACCAGAGATCATCCTCAACATTACAAGCACAGTGATTATAATGAACTCACTCTGTTAATAATGTCACTAAAAACTCGACGAAACTATGTATGTCAAAACAAAATGGGCCGAGTTCACAAAATTGCACAACACATCATCTCATACAACTATTAACTCGGATGATGACATACCGAGTCATCCATCACCATGGAAAAGAGAAGTTCACACAACCTCCTAAATAGTTCGCCATGCCCGAGGCATGTTTAACCTGCAGAACCAGGAATTTCGTGATTCATGTTTCTATACCAACAATCATGACACAATGACCACCCTTCTAAAAAAGGGTGTCTTTTTAAAACCCAAAACTCATACTAGGGACAACGGCTCTCAAACATCACCAATGTCAAATGGTCAAAATAGAATCATGGAATTCCAATCTATATGGGGTCTACCCACCACATGTTATCCCCTTAAAAAGAATACACATCGAACTCATCACTAGGAAATACAATATATATTTACTAGGCTCAAGAAACCATTGTCATTTTATCCATTATAACGGAGAAATGGTATATGAAAAAACACTCATGTATCCTTTGCAAGGAAACTCAATGAAGCAATATCTACACTTACACAAGGTTCTTAAATAGAGGACACTGTTACAGGTTCTATTTCCAATCCATTTAGTTTCATAAACATTTCACATTACAAAATGCAGTTGTTTTATAGTCCAAACATATGGGAGGCGATATACCTATCCATAAAGATCTCATACACTTTACATGTGTCGTTTGGATCCCATTTAATTAAAAATAGTAAATTGTAGAAAAAGAAACCAATTAAATATCAAAAAAGCTATCATGTCACTACAAGATAAAAATAAAAATAAACATTATATAATCCTAGATACATGAAATTTTAATCACATAGAAATTTTAATAAGAACAAAAACATGATACATGGAAAACGTGATGGTAAATAGGTAGCATAGAAAGAGGACATCTTGATAAATATATAAATAAAACATGTTATCAAGATAGGGATTATAGTAAACATAACAACATGGAATAGAATTCAATGCACTGAATCATATCATCAGACAACCTATTAATGCATCTTCATGCACTGGATATGCATGATATGTGAATCCCACTGTTCTTATTATGACGAATTCTATGTTTCATCTGTAGTACCCCCGGTTTTTGTTACGTTACACTTACATTATGATTTTCATGGTTATAAAGTTAAGTGTGATTAATGGGATATTCATGAGAACATTGAATGATTCATTTATACAAAGGGGAAGTCGCACGGGCGGCGTACGATTTGTATGATCATACAACCATACTGTGTATGGTTGGTCCTTTTGAGGTAGTGGCTTCTACACTGTTAGATCACAGTTAGTGAGACCATGTGAGGAAGCAATGAAATTGTCTTCCTAGGTAGTGGATAATGCATGGTTAGTGCAAAAATTTTCTAACTATTGTAACTAATAGTGTGAGAGCTTTTGTGATATCATAAAAAGGTGGACCTCATATTTTTTTACTCTAAATTGATCGTTTTTTCTCATAAGTGACCATAACAGAGGTATTGATTCAACAAAGGCCAGGGAAGGTTCTCCCATCATTTTGTAGGTGATCTGAATGCATCCCGTGGAAAATCAATGTCAGATTCTTGATGTATGTGGCCGTTCTTCTTCATTCTTGTTTGGTTTCATACATCTACCAAGATATACTTCTTATCTTTTCTAAATTTTATAGATCTACAACCTTTATGAGTATATCTTGGTGTGTGGATTCCAATTTTGATGAGATTTGGTCTTTATTTTTCAATGAGAAGTGATCTATGGTGGATTCTTGGAGAATCGACCCGATTTTCATGGGCGTTCTTCATTTGATGTGGTTTTCATCAAAACAATTGAGGTATGAGGATTCATTATACACTCCACATTATAGAAATAATTGGAATTATTTCAAATTTATTGATTTATATGAAATTTATTGTGATTTTTTTGTTGGAAACATATTGGAATCCTTCTTCAGTGACGATTTGTGAAATCTAGAAAATTTGGCATTTTGAATGGGTGATAGTGTTCTTAATTTTAAAATAGATGTTTTAAAATGGGGATTTTTGGAAATTGTTACACAAGGTTTGTATTATATGTTATAAATCAAAGGGAACATTTTATTAAAATGATATGGCTGCATTGAAAATGGTTTATTGTATTTTTTTCAATAGAAGTACAGTTGTGTTGAAATAGTTTGAATTGGTTGAACACACAAGGTTTTTGACATTATGGTTGTGTGTGTTCACGGGTTTGTGGTGTGGATATGTGATAGGTGTCTCCCCCATCCTTAAAGGGGATGGATAAGGATAGATTATCTCCCCCATCAAAGGATGCATTTGGGACAAATAAGGGTTAGGGTTATCCACCATCATTAATGGGATGAATAAGGGTTAGGGATCTCACGCATCAATATGTTCACTATGGAGGACATAGTGAAAGGATGACTCACCACTCACAAGTATTTGAAGGTACAAGTAATGTGCATGGTTGGTTGTGTGGGTGTATGGAATGAATTCGGTGTGTCAATGTAATACTGATAAATGAATTTAAAGTTTTGTTTAGTTTTTTTTATGGAAAAATTACTTGTTGGAAAAATTGGTTTCAATTACAATGGTATGATTTGGGTTATAAATGGGGTTGGAAAATTGTTTATATTTGGTTATGAGATATTTTGGTAAATTATTTTATATAAAACAATTATATTAATGTGACTAACTTTTCTATACTACTAGTTTGAGTAGAGAAGTCATTGGGGAAAACCTACTTTGTTTTATACTCACCACTACTTATGAACATTGGTTCTTTAGCCGATGTTATCTTCCAGGACAGGGGAAAAAGTAATGTTTCCCACATTTTTAGCACTACCTCATGATTTTTGGGATGTTAAATGATTGTAGAGATTGGAGCTTGTGAATCATGGAGTATTTTCTTCTTTTGAGAGTCGTGTGTCATTTATCCATTGTGTACTTTGAAACTTTTTTATTCTTCTGATGTTGCATACATTGATGTGGTTTTGATATACATGAATATTTTGAGTTGTAATTAATTTTTTCATGAACTATATGGTGAATGTTTGGTTATGGTTGGTATGTTTATTGCTTTATTTAATAAAGATTAAATCATCACCCATTGGTATTTGAAACCCTTCAGAAGTTATTTCCAACCTGTGGTATCTTGGGGATGTCTCTTAAGTCCTAGTAAAGACTCGTTGTACTCTAAAGCCAATGAAAATTGGTGGGTCATTACAAATGATATTAGTCCAGTCCATCGCATATGGAACAAATCATTTGTGCTATTGGTCTTGATGTTGGAATTACTTTTCTTCGATTCTATAGGTTTGAATTTTAGACAGTATTAGGATTTTCAGAACATGAAATTTATAGCATAAAAGGATGTAGCTAACTCGTTTATGGTGAACTACACGTTACTATGGTGTTGGGTATATATGTGTTTTGGATACACTTATAGAATGTAAGAAATCTATTTGTCATTGGTTTATCCAATAATATGATCATTACATGAATTTTAGTGGGATGACATCCCACTAGGAGTGCATACATCATTTGGAGGAATGATTCATGTAATGATAAAGTTTTGATTTTTGAAAATGGGTGAAATAGTTTTCCAAATGAATGATTTTGAAAAAGGTATGATTATTGTATTTTGAAAATGGTTTAATTTCAAAAAGAAAGATGATTGTTTTCAAAAATAATTGAACATGGAAAATGACTGTTTTAGGAAAAAATTGTTGTGACAGTTTAGGTGATCAAATTTGAAATCCTAAGCAACTGGTTTCTAGACGGGAGATTGATGGTGTTTATTGTTTGTTTAGGAAATGTGACTCGGTAGGCATCATAGAAACTAGTCAAAAGAGGCCAGTGAGAATGTGGTTGCACCTAAACCACAGGAGATCCAACATTTGGTCCAAAGAAATGGTTAGGCTTTTAAAACTGTTGAGTTGGGACAGTAACCAATAACATTTTTTTACGATATCTATAACTGCTTAAAATCTATGAGGAGTAAGTACGATTGTCTACAATTAAGGAGCTGAGACCTATATCACTATGATAAAAAGGAAATCAGACTCCTTTTATCAAGGAGTAATAACACGTCCTAATCGGACAACATGATTAAAAAACCTTCATACAAGGCCCAATATGAAACATGGATATTTTTAGTGCGATTCAACTATTCACATCAAGCGGAAGTGTGTAGAATAATAGAGAGAATGCCACAATTGAGACAATATGTGACACCGTGTGTGCTTTTTTCATACAACTCCAAGGTCGGTTGTCTGGGACACTTCCCTAGTGTTATATACCCACATGCTTTGATGAAATGTGAGAAATCCCAGCAAGGAAACAATGAGAAAAGTTCAGAAATAAAGGAATTGTATGGAGCTGAGCAGATGATGGTTGATGATCAAGCTGAACCATCTATGGTGAGAGGTATTATTCTTTTGAATTATACCCTTTTTCATGTGCTCTATGATAGAGATTATTCTCATTCATTCATCACTTATATTTATGTATATTTTCTATGTTTAATGTTGGAAATAAGGATTTCTATTTCAAAACTGCAAACTTCTCTTGGAGAAAGAGAATGCCTAGCCTTTGATGGTCAGGCATGTGTTATAACTGTAGAGGGAGCTGAGCTGAAATCTGACGTCTCGATGTTATTCATGGATTTTTATGATGTAATCCAAGGAATGGAATGGTTGACAATGTTCAAGGGTCCCAACGACTGTTATAGGATAGTAATTAGTTTCACAACTGAGGATGGCATCGAACATCTCATCAGAGAAGATAGGATGGTATTGGAAGGGGAAAAATCTTGTTTGGAACAACTATTTGAATGATATCTTATCATTTGGTAGCGTTGAATTTGGAATCATTGGAAGAGATCGAGAAAAATAGTTTTCCAGCCATTGTGGATCACTCTTGAGATGTATTTCTCGATAACTTCTCAAGGTTACAACCTATAAGTGAATTGGAGTTTATAATGGAGCTCCTTCTGAGGACTAGTTCTATTTCCATTCTATTTTAAAGGATAGAACCAATATATTTAGGGGAATTTAATGTGTAGTTATAGGATCTGGAAATCAATGGTTTTATTCGACTATGTACATCTTTTTGGGTTGTACCAGTTCTGTTAGTGAAGAATTCATGTGGAACTCTTCGGATATGTGGTGATTATTGTAATTTTCTCCAAATTATGATAAAATATAGATATCCACTTCCACACAATGATGACTTTTATGATCTATGAAGGAGAGCTCAGGGGTACTCAAAAATTGACTTGTGATATGGATATCACCAATATCTAGTTCGGATGGTCAATATTCCATAAACTACATTGAGAAGTAGGTATGGAAACTATGAATATGTAGTTATGCCTTTTGATCTAACGAATGAACCATCAATCATCATAGATTTGATTAGTTGGATATCTCAGTGATATCTGTATTCTTTTGTTGTTGTGTTTGTAGAAGAAATCTGGGTGTATTCCAAGACATGTGTTGGCTAGGAAGTGTACCTATAAACAATGATTCAATTCTTGAGAGATCATTTTTTGTATAAAAAATTATTAAACTATGATTTTTGGACACAAGAAGTACATTTCCTTGGACATGTCATTTTTGAGAAGGGCATTTCTATTTATCCTGAAATGATAGAAGCTGTTATCTTGTGGAAACCACCAAACAATGTCTTCGAGATATGATATTTTCTTAGTCAAGGTAGTTACTACCAACTCTTTGTGTACGATTTCTCATGCCTATATTTTCCAATGACATCTATAACAAAGAAGAATAATCCATTCTAATGGATATAGGAATGCAATATGTCATTCAAGGAGTTGAATGTTCAGCTTAAATCAGCACCTCTATGGATTTAGAATGAATATGGATAGGGGTAAGTAGTGTACTATGTTGCTTCAGGATTGGGGTTGGGTTGTGTTATCATGAAATTAGACCATGTTGTTGTTTATGGTTTAATTTAGTTAAGACTGCATTAGAAGAACATCCCAACACATGATTTGGAGTTATTTGCAGTCCTTTATACATTGAAGACATGGAAACATTATCTCATTGATGCGAAATTTAATGGGTTCACAAACCACAAAAAGCTTCAAACATATTTTATCACAGAAAGATTTAAAAATAAGGAAAAGGAGATGGATGGAGTATCTCCAGATGTTTGAATTTGACATGATGTATACACCTAGAAAAGGAAATTCAGTGGCAGATGAATTGAGTATAATGTCATATGTTTAGTTGGAAAAAGAAGCTTTAGATGAATAGAAATAGATTTCAGTCATATCTGACATTCACATTGAATGTGAAGACTAAAGTTGTCTTGTAGTTTTTGTATCAGCTACGTTTCATCCTGGTTAACTAAATATTCTCAAAGAGGCCCAAACATATGTTGCAGAATGTCTGTTTATGATTTTAAAATGCTATGGTAGGGAAACCATATAGGGATTTACACATGATGGTAGTTCAGTTATTTTCTTTAGATATCGAAGAGTTGTAAATATTTATTTTCAGAAAAAACATCCTCATGCTTTCCACCATTCGAGATGGGATATACATCCAGGTACATAGAATATGTATAAAGCATTAATGGCGCAGTTTTGGTGGAGCGTCATGAAAATAAAGGGGCTTAGTTCATCTACTGGTGCTTAACATGTTAGCAGGGTAACGTAGAGCATCAGAGACCAAAAGAATGTTGCAGTATTTACTTATCCCAATGCGAAAATGGGAGCAGATATGGATGGATTTTGTTTTAGGACTTCCACAAATGGTTCAAGAACATAATTCCATATGGGTAATAGTGAATCAGCATACCGTGACAGCCCATTTCATCCCTATTTTTGAAACTCATACGGTGGAGGATCTGTCAAAATTTTATATCGGAGAAGTGGTAAAGAGGCATGGAATACAAGTTTTAATAGGCTTAGATTGAGATCAAAGTTTCACATCTCATTTATGTTAATCCTTACGGAATTCCCTTGGGACTATGTTTACTTTGAGTATGATGTATCATCCTCAAACAGATAGCCAGTCTAAGAAGACAATACATATGTTAGAAGACATGTTGCAGGATTTTGTAATGGATTTTAATGGATCTTGGGAGGATCCTATACCCTTGTTGGAGTTCACATACAATAACCAATATCAGGCCTCGATACATATGGCTCTGTTTGAAGCATTGTATGGGAATCCTTGTCATTCTCCACTATGCTAGGTAGATACAGGTGAAACACCACTAGTTGTGCCTAGATTTTTCCACGAAATAATAAAGAAGATATATTTAATCATAATGAGGATAGAGAATGTTCAGAGATGTCAAAAATCTTATGCAGATCACTGTATAAGACTATTCTCATTCGTCGTTGGTGATCATGTCTTCATGAGGATATCTCCAAGGCTTAGACATCGTTTTTTGGGAAGCAGGGAAAGATATCTCCTAGATACAGAAGCCCTTTCTAGATACTAGAACGGGTTAGAGAGGTGGAATATCAGTTGGCATTACCACCACAGTTCAGTTCAGTGCATCATGTGTTCCATATATCTCAGTTGAACAAGTATCAGCCAAATCCTACCTATATGATAAGATGGGATCATGTTGAGATAATGTTGGATGCTTTGTTGATACATATCCTGGTACAAATTTTGTATAGGAAAGGGAACAACTTTCTTGGAAAAATAATTGGTCTACTGAGAGATTTATGGCAGTATGGTTATATTCAGGAAGATACATGATTACATGAAAAGGAAGTGAAGGAGCGGTGGTCGGAACTATTTTAGATGGATGAGGGTTTACTACATTCTGAGGACGAAAAGTCCAATGGTGGGGATAATGTAGTACCACTATTTTCTGCTATGTAACCCTTACGTGATGGATTTCATTATAATAATATTAAGGGTAATGAATGGGAGAGTAATGAGAACATTGATTTATGTTTTGTGGTAATGGGGAAGTCTCACGGGCAACACACAGTTTTTCTAACAGTGCGACCAAACCATTAATTGTAAGAACCCGGATCTTCATTTCAAGTATGTCTTTCCTTTTCTGGAGTTTTTTTGAAGAAATGGGTTTTCTGGGAATTTTTGAAGTACACGTCGTGTACTCCCTTGCCGCTCGATGTCGTGTGCTGGCCGTGTTCGGGCAACACACATGGTGTGTTGAGGCGGTGTGGAGGCCACTTAAAGCGTAGTATGGAAAACAGAGTACATGTCGTGTACCCTAGAAGTACATGCTGTGTATTTTCTTTTTATTTTCATTAAATAGACCAGGGTTGCGCCTGATGGACAGAAAACACTCTTTCATCAGGTTCTTCATTCGAGAGCATCCCGTACGGATGTGATTCTTCTCAGGATTCTCAACCCTCCGTCTGATATCCGTTTCAGCTACTGTTGATTGCATTGGAACTACAGCGGTATGTTCTTCCTTCTCCTAGAGACTTGTTTTCCAATTTCTCTTCTTTCTCAAGATAATGTTGGATGCATGTTTTGGGCGTTTTATCATATCCTCAACGTTCTAAGGAGAATCAATCATCGTGTATCACATATATCGTTCTACTAGCTTTGAGGTAGGTGGTTTGTTCCTTTCTGTATGATGTCTGTGAGTATTTTGTGAAAATTCCACCAATACCCTTGAACGGGGTATTGTGTGTTTCCTGTTTTTTCCTTATTGTTGCTTGCTTGGCATGATTACTTGAGGAGAGGAAATTTCTTGTGAATAGTGTAGTTTTACTGTACTCTGGAAGTTTTTCCATTCTTTCTTTTCTTGCTTGGCGTTTTTCCAGTTTCCATGCCTAATTGTAGGGTAGTGGAACTATTTTATTGTTATGTTGTTGTTCCTTATAATCATAGCTAAGTAGTTCTTGAGGTTTACTTGGGCCGATACATGTGCTATGCATATTTTTATACATAGGGCTGCAAAAACCTAGTGTAGTGGACCATAGGGAGAATGGACGTAAGGGCTTCTACAGAGTGTCTTTAATTTCGATGAGAGACCAAAGGGGGAATTGAAGTTGAGTGCTTCCTCATAGAGTCTGTAGTTCCTCGACGTGGGCCATAGGGGGAATTGATGTTGAGTGCTTCCTCAGAGAGCCTTTAGTACGTTATGAGTCTATAGGTGGAATTGACGGTGAGTGCTTCCTCAGAGAGTCTATTATTTTGGCTGAACTATAGGGGTGAGACTGTGTGTCCCTCGTAGAGGGTTGCTAGTACTTGTAGGTTGAACCTTAGAGGTTAGGCTGTGATAACTACCCAAAGGTTACCTTATTGATCTACTTTCATGAGTGTTTATTTATAGTTTGTAGATTATATGCTAGAAACCATGGATTATTACTGCTGTGTTGTATCCTGTTTACTGCTTACTGTATTTCATTACTGCCATGTATTCACTGACTATTAGGCATAGATCATTGGGTGGTTTCCTATTGGGACTTTGTCTCACACCCAGTTTGGGTCATGCTTTTACATCCAAACAGCTTATGTTGTTGTAGGTATAGATATGGGAAAGAGCCCTTATATTTCAGGTTCATGATTGCACTGGAGCTGGAGGGCATGGGACCAAGCCATGGCTTGCGATGCGGAGGAGTTGCCCATCTGTTTTTCTTTTGCACTTGGCTTAGTACTGTGTTCATCATTGTGTCTTGTTTGGCTATTTTTCCTATACATATATGTATCATGAATCATTTACATATGCTTCTGCTCTAGTTGTTTATTTGTTAGTCTTCTTATGTTTATCATTTACTCTTGTATGTATGTCTACTATTTCCGCAATTTGTTTTTATTTGTTTTCTCTTCCACTTAGTACTCAACCAATGAGGGAATTGTTTCACCACTATCACACCCAAGGTCCTCGCTGCTAGTCGGCAGCCTTTGGCATTTGGGGAAATGCACTGGAGGCCATGTGTCCAACCGGGTATGGGGCGCCTCTTGGTGGCTTCCAGAACTGGGACGTTACAAAGTGGAATCAGAGGAGTTCTTTTCACTTGATTTACGGTTTGTAGACATAATCCAGGGATAGGAAGGATTCGGTAATTGGTATTAAGCTAATCTCGGGAGTAGCTAACCCATGTACAGTGAAGAGCCATACTACCTCGTTTATTGTGGTTTTCTGGTTTTGCAATTTTACGGTTGATATGATTTCACCTAGAGTGATCCACATTTCTCGTGTTGTTATTATTGTTGCTATTGTGGTTATATTTCTATTGAAACCCGATGAGATGAGGGTATGCCATCTCTTTCATCATATAGTAACTTCTTAGAAATCACATTCCATGCATTCTAGCCATGCCATCTAGGGAGCATTAGCGATTGCATGATGTTGTGATAGACTTTGTGTAGATTATGAATGCTGATGTGATATATGCTTTGTTAGAATCTCTACTATTTGTTAGAGGATTTTTGTATCATACTTTTCATAAATGGATTCCATGCTTTGATTCATGTGGAGTATGGGCCCTCACGAATCAGAATTTGGCTCCTTCATGCTCGTTTTCTGTGTTTTCTCGGTTTCGGTGCAGTTTTGGAGCTACTGCCCGGAAAAACCCAGAATACACGGGGTGTACATTATATATACACGGAGTGTAGTTTTAAACTGTGTCATTGACTGTGTGAGTTAAAACACGGGTTGGGAAAAATCTCCAGGAACACACCTTGTATGGTAGGTACACGCCGTGTAGTAGTGAGCGTGTACCCAGCCGTGTAACTAACAACACGGGTCAGGGAAACTCGCCTCATACACATCATGTTCTGTATGAACACGGCGTGTATCATTTTCCTCTATACCTGGCCGTGACATGAACAACACGGGACGATGTTCTCTCCTCCAATACACATCTTTTTTGTTCGGAACACTCCATTTAAGGGTCAGACTTGTACTTGGCCATATCGCCAACAACACGGGTCTGGAAGATCTTCAAATACACGTCGTGTTTATTCAGAACACGCCGTGTAGTCTCAGCTGTGTAGCCAGGTGTATAACTAACAAAACGGGTCGTTGAAACCTTGTCTACTACACACCGTGTCCATGGGGAAAACGCCATGTAGTCTCATTTTAAGATGACCGTGTGGGTTAGCCGTGAAAGGAGACACAGGCATGGGAGTGGAGTAAAGTACATGCCCTGTAGAGTTTATACACGCCGTGTAGTCATGTTTTGTAAATCTTTTGGGTTTCCTTCTAATGTTTCTATTTTTTAATCCTTTTTTCTCTGTCCTTGTATTTCTAATCTAAGGTATGCTTTTGATCTTTTAGATTTATGCATCCGAGACGTCCTATGGTTGTATGTCAGTTGTCAGGAAGTGATCAGATGCCAAAAATGGATGATCAGGGACTTCATGTCGATCCTTCGGTTGGGCCAGCCTTGGCACCAGCTGTTATACCAGTTGCAGGCACTGATGCGCAGTTCAGGGAAGGTTTTATGAATATGATGCAGACCATTCAGGGAGCACTGCCTCCTTCCATGACTTTGGCAGACCTGACGCGGGTTTTCCAGTAGCAGCATCCACCTACTTTCTCAGGGGTAGGAGGACCACCTACTGGAGATTCATGCAAAGGAGCCATGTTGACTATCATTGAGCATCGGGAAACACCTCCAGAGAGGCGGGTCAAACTCGCTACCTATATGCTACGAGACTCTGCCAAGAGGTAGTGGGACGTGATCTCATAGGTGGTTCATCAGCAGGTTATGGCTTGTGAGGAGTTATAGCTTTTGTTCTATGACTACTTCTACCTGGAGACCCTGAGGGCCGATCGATCCCGGGAGTTCATGAGTCTAGAGCAGGGTACTCTTTTTTCATGGAGTATTCCTCTTGTTTCACCAAGCTGCAGAATTTCACACCCCTTCGGGATGGAAGTGTGGTGTTCTAATCAAGGAAGTTTGAGGATGGCCTCAGGTGGGAGATCCTCTCGCAGGTGAATAACTTCCAATTGACTTATATCACTTCCATTGGCAACCAGGCATTGATCTCGGAGCACAATCAGAGAGACTCTGCTATGAGAATCCTCCATAAGGAGACTACGAGCGGTGATCCGATGAGGTGAGATACATCTTCAGGTAGCCAGGTCGTGTGCTAACAGTGCGGAAGGTAAAGGCACATGAGACCATAATACCAGAGAGACCCAGTGGGTTGCTGATCATTCGGCAAGATGGGGCACCTTCAACGTTTCTGCCAGGTTTTCTCACCAGTAGCTGGTGAAGGGGGTTTTTCCATGGCTCCTCGTTCAGGTGCAGCACCACCAGTTTTTCACCAGTCAGGGAATTGGAGTTTTTCCGGCCGTTCGGGCCAAGGTGTAGGTCGAGGTCGTGGCAGTTAGTCACCAGTCCTTCAGTGCCAGCAAGGAGGATTAGATCAGAGTGGTCAGGCAGGGTCACAGGGCCACGGGGCAGGCCATACTTTTGCGGTGGAGCAGACCTATCAAGAGTAGTATCTCAGACCTTCAACCGTTCGAGGTAGGATTTTAGTAGCCTCAGTTTTATCTTCATCTCTTTTTGATGCTGGTTCTACGCATATATTTATCTCTGTTGCTATTGTGGAGAGACTTGGGCTCTATATCTTTTATTCTGCTGACTCATTGAAACTAGACACACCTTTGGGAATGAGGACATCTAGTGCACGTCAGTGTAGAGAGTTACCTCTCTAGGTATCATGGTATAATTTCTTATGGGATCCCTAAGTCCAATAGATGACAGGATATGATGTCATTCTCAGGATGGACTGGTTGGTTCCCTTACAGGCAGTCGTCGACTGTTATCGCCACAAGGTGAGTTTTATTTCACCTGAGGGTGAATTTTTTTCTTCATAGAGGCGAACGGGACGTTCAGGCGAGTCAAGAAGGACACGAGCATCATGGGCTATGAAGGGTGACCGCCCAGATTGATAGTCTTTATCTGGATGACCTGGTACTTCACAGTTGAACTTTCCCCCAGTGGTGGATCGTTTCAGGGATGTCTTTCCAGAGGAATTTTCAGGATTGCCTCTTGAGCATGAGGTGGACTTCTCTATTGAGCTCATTCCAGGAGCGACACCAGTGTCCATTCCTCCCTATAGGATGGCTACACCTGAGTTAAAGGAGATCATAAAGCAGTTGGAGGAGTTACAGGAAAAGGGTTTCATTTGACCTAGTGCTTCTCATTGGGGTTCGCCTGTCCTGTTTGCGAAGAAGGCAGACGGTACCCTTAGACTCTATGTGGATTATAGGAAGTTGAACCAGTTGACGGTCAAGAACCGATATCCCCTACCAAGGATTGATTATCTCTTCCATCGGCTTCAAGGAGCCTGGGTGTTCTCGAAGATCAATTTGATGTCTGGTTATCATCAGTTGCATGGTAGACCATCAGATATACCTCAAACAGCCTTTAGGAGCAGGTATGGTCTATACGAGTATACGGTTATGCCGTTCAGTCTCACGAATGTGCTAGCAGTGTTCATGGCACTGATGAACTGAGTGTTCCATCCTTACTTGGACTCCTTCATCGTGGTCTTTATGGATGATATCTTGGTGTACTCTCACACTCGACACGACCATGCTACCCATATTGAGATCATTCTGAGTACACTTAGAGAGTATCGACTTTATGCTAAATGCTCAAAGTGCCACTTTTGGATGGACCAGATTCACTTCTTGGGTCACGTCATCTCAGAGGAAGGAGTATCTGTGGACCCAGAGAAAGTGAGAGTTGTAGTTTCCTGGGAGTAACCGAAGATTGTTTTTGAGATACAGAGATTCCTAGGGTTGTATGGGTACTACAGACACTTCATTCAGGACTTTTCACGCCTAGAATCACCTTTGATAGGACTGACCAAGAAGTGGGAGAAGTTCTTATGGCCAGATTCATGTGAGTCAGCCTTTCAGAAGGTGAAGGGAAGGTTGACGTCAGCACTGATACAAGTATTTCCAGAGCCCGGCAAGAGCTATAATATTTATTGTGATGGTTCAGGTATCAGGCTGAGCGTTGTGCTTATGCAGGGAGATGGAGTCATTGCGTACGGGTCTCAGCAGTTGAGGTCATATGAGAGGAACTACCTGACGCACGATCTGGAGTTGGAAGCCATTGTTCATGCCTTACGCTGTTGGATACATTACCTTCTGGGAGAGCACTTTGTGGATTTCAACGACCACAAGAGTCTCAAGTACATCTTCATTTAGCGTGATCTGAATCTGAGATAGCGTAGGTTGGTCGAGTATCTTCAGACTTTTGATTTTGAGCTTGCCTATATGATGGGAAAGGGAAAGACAGTGGAAGATGCATTGAGCAGGAGAACTCAGATTCAGGCATTTTAGGGGGCCATTAGTGAGTGGCAGCTTATGGATCTGTTCTCTAAGATGCATCTAGAGGTGCACGATAGACTGGGGCACACCTTCCTATCTTCTGTAGTTGTTACCTCTACACTACTTGATCTGGTATGGATGAGGCAGCTATCAGACTCAGAAGGCATAGTCCTATGGGAGAGTGTGTCAGGATAGGACTCTCTTCCTAAATGGATAGTGGGCGAGGATGAGATATTGCATTTCCAGGGACGCATATGGGTTCCCGTAGACATACGTGAGGAGCAGATGTGGGATTTTCATTCCTCGGTTTGGGAAGTTCATCCTGGTGTCACCAAGATTTATCGGTATCTTCCTCACCAGTACTGGTAGCCATGTATGAAGAGGGATGTTACTGGTTTTGTCTTGAGGTGTTATACTTTTCAGAAGGTGATGGCGGAGCACCAGTGACCTGTGGGCCTTTTATAGTAGTTACCCATTCCAGAGTGGAAGTGGAATGATGTCACGATGGACTTCGTGACCGGATTACCGAGGTCTCCTCGAGGAAACGATGTTGTTTGGGTTTTTGTCAACAAACTTACGAAGTATGATCACATGTTGACAATCAAGGTGACCTTCAGTGTTGATGATCTAGGACGACTGTACATCCAAGATATTTTATGTCTACATGGAGTTCCACACTCTATTGTTTTAGACAGTGATGTGCGCTTTACTTCTCTGTTCTGGCAGGGACTTCAGAAGGCCTTTGGTGCACAGGTACTTTTGAGTATAGCATACCATCCCCAGATCGATGGCCATTCCGAGCGTACGATCCAGGTGCTTTAGGATATTCTCCGATCTTGTATCCTAGACTACGGTGGTTCTTGGGAGAAGCATATCCCTCTGGTGGAGTTCGCCTATGACAAAAGTTTTCAGTTGATTATTTAGATGGCACCTTACAAGGGTTTGTACGGTAGGCCATGTCGATCACCTTTATTCTAGCTAGAGGTAGGAGAGGCAGCTTTACTGGGACCTCGTCTTGATCAGGAGACCTTAGAGAAGATAGAGTTGATTCGGAAGAGGATGGCTACATCACATTCTCGGCAGAAGTCTTATGCTGATCAGTGGAGACGACCTCTAGAGTTCGAGGTCGGGGATCAGGTTTTCCTGCATGTCGCACCGAGGATGGGACCCAAGAGTATTCAGAGACAGGGTAAGCTTTCACCGTGTTACATTGGGCCATTTGAGGTTTTGGAGGGAGTTAGTTCGGTTGCCTATCGGTTGTAGTTACCTCAGAGGTATCAGGCCATGCATGACGTCTTCCACGTCTCTCAGCTCCGACGTTACTTTTCAGACCTGTCTCATGTCTTTCAGCCCGATGAGGTTGAACTCAAAGCAGATGCATCATTTGAGGAGCATCCTATTCAGATTGTCGATCGTAGTTCGAAGGTTCTCCATGGGTGGTCTATTCCTCTAGTATGGGTGCTACGGCAGCACAGGAGAGTACATGACGAGACCTGGGAAAGGAAGGCTGATGTACGATCACAGTGGCCAGATCTGTTCGTGATTTCATCTTCTCTATCTCGTTAGGGAAATTTAAGGATGAATTTATCTAAGGTAAGTTGTTTTTAAGAAACTGGATCTTTGTTTCATCTATGTCTATTATTTTTTGGAGTTTTTGAGAAAAAATTTGTTTTCTAGAAATTTTTTATGTACACGCCATGTACATTCTATGTACATGTCGTATACTCCCTTGCCGCTTGAAGCCACGTTCTGGCCGTGCCCGGGCCACACACATGGTGTGTAGAGGCGATGTGGTGGCCGCTTAACGTGGAGTAAGAAAAAATAGAGTTCATGGCGGGTACCCAAGAAATACACATCATGTATTGTTTTTCCATTAAACGGACCATGGTCATGCCTGATGGATAGAAAACACTCCTTTAGGTTCTTCGTCCGAGAGCAACCCGTACGGCCGAGATTCTTCTCCGGATTCTCGAGCCTTCGTCTGATCTCAGTTTCAGCTGTCGTCGACTGTGTTGGAACCACATCTCTATGTTCTTCCTTATCCTATAGCCTTGTTTTCCAATTTCTCCACTTTCTCAAGATATCGTTGGTTGAGTGTTTTTTGTGTTTTTTAAGATCCTTAATGTTCTAAGGAGAATCAATGATCATGGTTCACGTATATCATTCTCCTAGATTTGAGGTAGGTGGATTGTGCCTTTTTGTAGGAAGTCTGTGAGTATCTTGTGCAAATTCCACCAATACCCTTGATTGGGGTATTCCATGTTTCCTGTTTTTCCCTTGTTGTTGCCTACTTTTCTTGATTGCATGAGTAGAAAAAATTGCATGTGAATAGTATAGTTTTACTGTACTCTGGATGTTTTTCCATTCTTTTTTTCCTTGTTTGGAATTTTTCCAGTTTCCATTCCTAGTTTTAGGATAGTCAAATTGTTCTAGTGTTATGAAGTTTTTCTATATAATTATATCCAAGTAGTTTTTGAGGTTTACATGTTCCGATACGTGCACTATGCATGTTGTTATACACAGACTTATGGGAACCTAGTGTAGTGGACTATATGGAGAATATACGTAAGGTCTTCTCAAGAGTTTCTTTAATTACGATGCGAGACCATAGGGGGAATTGACGTCGAGTTCTTCCTCATAGATTCTATAGTTCCTTGACGCGGGCCATAGGGGGAATTGATGTTGAGTGCATCCCTAGAGAACCTTTAGTACATTACGAGACTATAGGGGGAATTGACGGTGAGTGCTTCCTTAGAGAGTCTATTATTTTGGATGAACCAGATTAGTGAGACTGTGTGTGCCTCCTAGAGGGTTTCTAGTACTTTTAGGTTGAAACTTAGGGGTAAGGCTGTGAGAACTACCCATAGGTTACTTTTTTGTACTACTTGAATGAGTGGTGTTTTCTCGTTTGTAGATTATATTCTAGAAACTGTGGATTGATACTACTGTGTTGTATCCTGTTTACTGCATATTGTATTTCTTTACTTCCATGTATTCACTGATTGTTAGGCACAGATCTTTGGGTGGTTGCCTATTGGGACTTTTCTTAACCCCTTGTTGGGGTAATGCTTTTGGGCCCAAAAAATATTCTGTTGTTCTAGGTATAGATAAGGGCTAGCGCCCTTCTACATTAGGTTCTTGATTGCACTAGAGCTGGAGAGCATGGGACCAAGCCGAGGCTTGCAATGATGAGGAGTTTCTCATCTGTTTTTCTTTTGCACTTTCTTAGTACTATGTTCAGCATTGTGTCTGGTTTGGCTGTTTTTCCTAGACAAATATGTATCATGCATCATTTACATATGATTCTTCTCCAGTTGTTTCTTTTTTAGTCTTCCGTTGTTTATAGTTTAATCTTGTATGTATGCCTACTGTTTCCTCTATTGTTGTTATTTGTTTTCTCTTCCACTGAGTACTCTGCCAATGAGGGCATAGTTTCTCCACTATCACCCCCAAGGCCCACGCTGCTAGTCCACAGCCTCTAGCATTTGGGAAAATGCACTTCAGGCCATGTGACTAACCGGGTATGGGGCACCTCTGGGTGGCTTCTGAAACCAGGATGTTATATTAATTGTTTCTCCTTTGGAGGTAGTGGATTCCAGACTGTTGGAGCATGGTTTGAGAGACTGTGTGAGGAATCTATGTGAGGGTCGGCCTATGTAGTGGCTAGTGCACCGTTAGTGCACGAGTTTTCTAACCATGAGGGAACATAATTGAGATCCTTAAAAAGTGGATCTCTCATGTTTTTTCATTTAAATGGATTTTTATTTCTCTTAAGAACCCATAACTCTAGATTTTTCTTCTCCTAAGGCCATAGAAGGTTCTCCCATCATTCTGAAGGTGATCTGAATGCTTCCCTTATTGAATCAAAGACAACTTCTTGAGGTATGCGATCATTCTTAATTACTATTTCTCAGTTTCATAGATTTACTTAGATCCACTTCTTATCTTCTCTCGGTTTCATATATCTATTCCATTTCTGTGTAGATAACGTTTTTTTGATTCCATGCATGATGAAATTTGGTTTTCATCTTGCTACGAGAGCATATCAATGTTGTAATCTTGGTGAATCAACCTGATTTTCTATTGAGTTCTTCATTTGTTGTGGTTTTCGTCAAAACCACCGAGGTAAGAGGCTTCATTCATGACTCTAATTTATATAACTGATTGGAATTATTTCATATATATTGATTTATTTGAAATTAATTATTATTTAATTGTTGGAAACTTATTGGAAACATTCTTGAGTGGCAGATTGTGAAATCTAGAAAAATGGGGATTTAGAATGAGTGCTTGTGTTGTAAATTTTAAAATAGAAATTTTACAATTGTATCACATTGTTTGGATTAGTTGTTTTCATTAAAAGGGAATGTTTTATTTAATATAATTTATATTTTGAAATTTTTTTATTCTATGGATTTCAATAAAAGTACAATTTTATTAAAATGGTTTGAATTGGATGAACACACATGGTTTTTGACATGATGGTTGTGTGTGTTCAAGGGCTTGTGGGGTGGATATAGGTTAGGGGTCTCCCCCATCACTAATGGGATGGATAAGGGTTAGGTATCACCCCCATCAAAGGGTTCATGTGGTATGTATAAGGGTTATGGGTCTCCCCCATCATTAATGGGATGGATAAGTGTTAGAGATCTCCATCGTAAATTGGTTCACTAGTGACAACATAGTGAAAGGATGACTTACTAATCAGTAGTATAGGGAGATCCATGTAACATGCATTGTTGTTTGTATGGATGTATGGAATGAATTGGGTATGATAATGGAATATTGAGATGTGGTTTTAAAGCTTTTTTAGTTATTTTCTGGAAAACTAACATGTTGGTAAAATTGGTTTCAATTGCCCTAGTATGCTTTTGGTTATAAATGGATTTGGAAACATGTTTATATTTTGTTATGAAAAATTTTGGTAAATTATATTTTGTAAATCATTTTACATAAATGTGGATGTCTTTTCAATCCTTGTGGCCTGAGTTGGGAAGTGATTGGGGGAAAACCTAATATGTTTTTTACTCACCCCAGATTTGGCACATTGTTGCTTTTAGAGATGCTATAATATGGGACATGGGAAATGGTCATGTATCCCACGTGTTTAGCACAAACTCATGTTGTTTGGGCAGTTTAGAGATTTTTGATATTGGATCTTGTGGAGCATGGAATCTTATGGTCTTTTGAGTGTCTTGTGCCATTTATCTACTGTGTACTTTGGCACTTTGTTATTATTTTGTCATTGCATACGTTGTTGTGGTTTTGAGATACATGAAGTTATTTAGTTTCCTTTAATATTTCCATGCATCATATAAAAAAAATTATGTGGTTGGATCATTTATTGGTTTATTCATTAATGGGTAAACCATCCCCCACTAGTATTTGAAACCCTTCAGAATTTATTACCAGCCTTTGGCATCTGGAGGATGTCTCTTATGGCCTAGTAATGATGCGTAGTACTCTAAATCCAATGAAAATTTGCAGGACATTATATCATCCTTGACGTAAGAGGATAAGGGTAAAATAAAATAAAATCTATAAATCCATAAATAGTGGAAATTACACCAATCAATTGAGGGGAAATCATATCAACTATAATATCAAAATTCATAAACATCAAATCCCATCCTTGGCCACATAGTCTTTTCTTGTATGTGGGGTGATCAGTTCAATGGATGGATATTAACCAAGAGCGTACACATTCCATGTATCCTATCCACCAACCCAAAATAGTATGTAAATTAATGAAATTTTCTTTTTGATACAAATTTTTAGCATGTCGACATGGCGTACCATCAAACTGGTAGTTGGAACAGTCACAAAATGGACTCTAGAGCCTTTCCCTATATATAATGGGATGACGAATAGATGCAAGGGTCTCATGAGGTTATAGTGGGGATACTATACCATCATAACATAGCTTTCATAGTAAAATAATAGCATATAAATGTATTTTAATATAAGAAGTAGGAAAATGATAACAAAGAAGGGGTGAATAGTATGTTCAATTTTAAAAAAGGCCAACACTATATAAAACGACAGTTGAATGCATGACATGGTGATGATAGATAGTTGAAAGAAGTAAAAAATTCTACATGGTTCACAATATATAATAAAATAGAAAAAATATAACAAGTCCCCACACGAGATCCCCTGGAGCATCCCGAGCTCCAGCTTAGTGCTTTTCTCCTATCTCTTGTTACATGAAAAACGAAAATAGTCCACGATCCTGGAAATATATGGTACACTCAAGTACCAAGGGTACCCGAGTAGGGTGTGAATAATTAGTAAATAGTGAGAATGTATAGTGATTTAATAATTGTTTTGAATAAATAAACAATGACATTATAGGATTATATGGGACACTTGATGGCAATACCATCATCCGATTGTGGTTAGAATAAGAGTCGGATTATTTTAATTATGTATATATATTGAAACATTGTATGTAGTTGTATAAAGAATAAATCACGAGTAATAATTTAAACTGTTTTTTATTTTTTGAGTGAATATTTATTTAACCACATATAACCACAGGTTCCCATTGACACCTAATCGCAATTGATGGCATGAATCAAGCTAGAGTCTCACACATTTCACATATCAATGGAAAAAAATTTATATCACATCATCTTTAATTATTCATTTGATTCCATTCTTATATAACCAATGGGAACCATAGTCCAATTTCTAATTATAGTTGTAGAATATAATGTCTAGGCGCATGTGAGTATTTGGCGCATTTGTCCTTGTCTAAAAACCTGTTTATCAATCACACACACACACATAGAAATATATATATATATATATATATATATATATATATCATTGGTGCATAATATAATGTATAGCACAACATGAGAATGTAAGGAATTTCTCTCATTCTCACAGCCCCTTTATCAATCCTATATATATATATATATATCATGGGTGTAGAACAAAATGTCTAGCACCATATGAGTATTTGGAGGAGCAGTCTCTATCTCAAGACCCATTTATCAATAAAACATATATATATATATAATTGGTGTATAATGTCATGTATACAAACCCGTGAGTATTTAGAGCATTATCCCATATCCAACAACTTTTTTCTCAATCATACATACATATATATATATATATATATATCATGGGTGTTGAACGTCATGTCTTACACACAATGAGTAATTGAAGCACCAATCCTTGTCTCACAAACCATTTATCAATCATATATATATATATATATATATATCACAAATATGAAAATTTAAACGTAAGAAAACATCTTATGCATTCCCAATTAGCATTACTTTGACATGGACACATATTATATTCGGAGCTTGAGGAAAGGCCTCTCATTAATATCAAATGGAATTTCAAATTTCCTTTTATCATTTAAATTGGAATAAGATGATTTATGATTTTTATGTAGTGGTATGGGAAAAACAACACTAGATGTGTCATCTCCACTAAATTCATTTCAAATATCTTACGCCATTCTTATTACATTTACCTGATGTGTTGATATGCCATCCATATCCATTCCCTTCCATGTTTATAAATGTCCTTTAAACTATTTTACAAAACATACCATATAAATATAGAAACTCATATAAATAATTCCATCCCATATGAGTACACCCTATCATGTTAACATTGCATTTTCAAATTCATCTCATGTATTTACCAACTAATTTACCAATTTTTCTATAAAAGAATATACAATTTATACCCACTATCACCTGCATCGAGTGAATTTATCTCTAATATTGAATTTACCCATTAATTAATCCCATTTCATATCCCATCCTACAAAAGAGTATACATACTCTTTGTTACTATTCTAATTCATTGCTATCACATGAAAATACCCACCGATTTGTTTCCGCTCACTCGTATTCATATCACATGGGTTTACCCACCCACGAATCCAATTAAAGATCATTAGAACCATTTTATTCAAGTGAATCAACAAGAAAAGTAGGCGGTATGTCTCTTAAATAGTAAAACTAGATTACTTTATTTAATCAAGCTTCCTCTAACTAGAAAATCATATAAAAACACATATCCTCTAGCTATGTTTTTTTAAAAGCAGCAAAATGATTCAATTAACAAAAAACAATTACAAGAGTTTGAAGGAGGGAATTTTACATTTTTCTTTATTGAGAATACTGAGAAAGTTTTCAGTGATAGTGGTTAAATGCACACCAGAGGTTTCAGAAATACCTTGATTAGTAAGCTTATCAGCAAGATAGTTGTCTTTTCGTTAGACATGTGTGATAATGAAATTCCCTGAGGCAAGAAAGTCAAGACATTTGGTCCACTTCAAGGTAAGCTTCTTGGTAAGATGAGTCAGATTTTTCCTCACAGCATGTACAATGGTAGAGGAATCACTTTCAAACTAGAGATTATTCCAGTTTCATTGATGGAAAAGCTCCACCGCTTTAATTAATGCAATAATCTCAGCTTTTAGAGAAGTAGCATGACCACAAGATCCACAAAATCCATCAATCAGGTCAGTATTGTTGTCATAAAAGACAATTTTATAGTAACAAACCTCTGAATGAGAGGTTTAATTACAAAAAATCGGGTTTTTAATTTGACAAAACATTTAGAACAAATTGATTGTTTATTAAAGAATTGAAGTATAATTTTTCAAAGCCATTAAATAAAAAATAATGTATTTTTAAATTAATGGCAATGATGAGGACCCTACATCAAATAATGGCTAAGAAAATTCATTCTATCTTAGAAATATTCCCACTCACATGCATAGACATCCACAAACACACACACACACTAGATATATATATATATCCTTAAATAGATTAATTTTTTCCCCAAACTCTGAGGGAACACACACACAGAAGATTTTTAAATCCATATATAAGAATAAGCATTCACACCATCATAAAAATATAAACACCCTATAATAATTACCCCGGGTTTCATAAAAACCACGACACCCTTAATAGAGGGTGAAATGAAATTTAGCAGCAGCGGTGCAATGCAGGTACTGTAGCGGGCAGGTTTCTATTCAAAGAATGGGAATTGGGCTAAAACATTGGGCCTATATGCTATTTAATGGGTTATAATCCCACTGAGCCTTCAGGTTATGTAATGGGTCTCCCTCTACCCCGTTAAAAAGATGACTTTTCTTTGCATTAATAATAAAATGAGGCTTTGTCCCCAATCATTAATAACATCAATGATGGCAGAACAAATTCACCACAACCGCATCGTCTTTGCAAGAGATTTATGTAATATGGGCCAAAGATACATAAGAAGCAATTTTCACAACCCAAGAATCGAATAATGGAATAAAAACGAATCAATCCTACGCTACTTTTCATTCCGCACACCCTTAGGCATCTGATAGGCCTAAAAAGGACCATAAATGAAGTAGATAGTGAGGAGAATCTCATACTTTGATGTATTAGACCAAGAATCACCATGAAAACCAGGTGAAATTTAGCTACAGAGGGGCTCAATATATGCCATCACGCTTGTCCTAGTGGGTAGGGGTGTTTTGTGTCACAGGTCCCAGCAAATGGGAAGAAACACTCGACATTACCTCTTAAAAAAATTATATTAACTAAAATATTTTCATTTAAAAAATTAATAACAATAACAATAATAATTATCATTATCACAATCATTAATATTTTTATAATTATCATTAAAAAATTCATTATTATTTATTATCTTCCACTTAATATCCTTTATCTAAATTTATTTTTTACTTTTAATTGAATTAATTTCAACTTCATTAAAACATCAAATAAAAATGTTCTAGATCTTGCAATAAAGATCCATGGATTAGATTTAAATATTTCCCACCTAGTAATTGAAAAAACCCTAATTCCCTTGTACAAACTATTTGGCCCAAAACATTGGATTCTAATCATTGATCACCCATATATCTTTATATTTCTTTCAGTTGACACATAACAAACATGGGAACACATTCGTCATGTATTCTATTAAAACATTTTAAAAACAATAATTAACATAAATTATTATTAAAATAATAAATTATTATCCATTTCTTACATAATACACATATGATTGAATATATTCCTTAAATAAAAAAATTATACTCTATCCATGATATCATAAACCACTTTGTTAATAAATTCAGAATTATTTCCAATGTAGTCATTCTTGTCCAATTTACTTATTCATATCCAAAATATAATTAAAAAAATATTTATTTAAAAAACCAAAATTTATTAAGGTTTATCCATCCCTTAATAATTTTCCTTCCAATAATATCATCTTTCTATTAAATTATTTTTCTAGTTAAAAAGTGTCAATTATCATATTCTTTAAAATCAAAATGGAAAAAATTCTACAGAAATTACTTTTACTCTTTCTAATTCATATATTATAATTCATTAAATATAATACACATATTCTTAAATAATTCATCTTTTTTTCTTAAAACATTACATAGGATTAAACATTTTAGTCCTTATGACTACATTCTGAAAATTTGAAATATGAATCATCTCTCTAGAACCCTTAACCTCGATATAATCCTGATTCATAATTTTAATGTATCAAATATAATTTGAACATACCATATCATTCATAGATCGTATTTTGTCTCTTTATCTACATAATAATTACCAATTCTCATTAAACCATCTTGATTTTCTTCATGAGATTTCCACACCGGACGTTGATTTTTATAGGACCCATAATTTTCAGATTTTAAATAACCAATTGTATCCCAATATCTTTTTGTTCCTTATATATACTAATACCAAAAGTCTTATGTGTTAGAAATACATATCATATAATAGAAACAAATTTTAATGAAAAAAATACTATAAGAATATCCAAATTAGAACACGTTCTTTTACATATACGACACCTTGGGCATATCTTGTGACACGTCCCTAGAAGTATTCCTATAAATATCCCTAGTGTCCTCACTAATTTAATCTCACCTTAGCTACCAAAGGATGAAAAATCATTTTCATTGAAATAATATATAGTTACCTAAGTTAAACTAATTTTATATTACACCATTATAAGTTAATATAATGAACATTATAGAAATACATTACAGAGGACAATATTATTTTAGTTTTAATGGTATCATTTAAGATAATATCATCTAACAAGGTGAAGTATATAAAAATTATCCAGTAAATATCTTACCCATTATAATTCATACATAAAAAAATTATTCACAGCCTGTAATAAGGAATCAAAGGAAAGGGTGAGATAATTTTATTAAAAAGTGTATTAAATTATTATTCATAAGAATAACCTGAACATAGTGTTATGAGTACATGAATATAACTTTTTAAAATCAAAAACATTATAGGAAGGATTATAAAAATGAGTAATTCCATAATCATATTCTGTTCAGAAGACATGAATCTTAAAGGAATGAAGATCATAATCTATGAATGTGTTAGTAGGTAACATATCAGGGTAATTCATGGGGGATGCACCTACTATGCAAGATGCATCACCTTCTCTACTCACCAACCCATCCCTATAGTTTAATGTGTTCACCCACCAAACAAACTAAGTCATCATGTTTAACTCTCAATAACAATTTAAATTTTACCGTTCATTCCCCATACAATATTAGTAGTCAATGTTCACTCCTATGAATATATTTGCAGAAAATTTACTTTACTCAATAGAGTTCCCTCACTATTTCATACTTGCCTATTTTTTTGAGATATAAATCATTTCCCAATGAATTTGAGATAAATATAGGTCCCACCCATAACATAGTGATGTCATGCATAAGTTTTTCATATGATAATTAAAATAATCAACGATTAATTATACATAAAAGATTTTGGATTCATAAACATCATTTCCTAATCTATGCAATGAAATTGGTATCATAAACTTTTCATATTATCATAAAATTTGGAAAATATGTAGGTTTTATAATAATTGAAAAAACCATTAAAGGGAAATGGGTGTCAAAAAGATATAACCCCTAAAAGAGAACCATGTTTCGAATATAAATAAATCGTGAAAATTAATTAGGTTTATTAACCCCAATTCCATTAATACACGATCTATTATGAGAACTATAATTATTGTAATAGTTATGTCATATAAACTTTAAAGCATGAGTAACACCAACAGATTCATATTAGATGGAAAATAATTTTGATAGATCTTTTAATTAGATTTATAGGGTAAATAGCTTTCCATCGAACAATATATTGAAAATCATTTTCTTTGAAAAAAATCTTTTTAAAAAATATATAATATTTTTTCTAATAATAAAAATTCTTATTGACCATAAAACCTTTTTATGTAAATTTTATTTTAAAAAAACATTTAAAACACATAAATGAGCATATTAAATTATTTAAATCAATTTATTTCAAAATAACAGTGAAAATTTATAAAGGATGTTTTAAAGCAATTTGAAAAAATATTCATAGATATTATATTTTATGACATATAATGAAATCATTTATTAAAAAAACATATTATTTGAAAATATATTTGAAAACATATAAATAATGTTTGAAAATATTTTCAAAACAATTAGCTTGAAAATATTTTTTAGAACATATAAAGGAATATTGAAAATATTTTTAAATCATTTTGATTGAAAATTTCTATTAAAATTATAATGTAATCATAAAAACATTTAGAAAAAATTTTATAGGAAAATATATATGAAAAAAATAAAAAATCATGATTTTTATGAAAAAAAAATTCATTGAAAATTTATTTGAAAACATATTAATTAATAATGAAAACAATTTGAATTACTTTTCATTTAAAATAATGTTAAAAATATATATTATCATCTCGAAAATAATTTTAGAAACCAATGTTTGAAAATATATTTTAAAACATATAATGTAATCCTAAAATAATTTTCCAAACCATTTCATTTAAGAAATGTTTGAAAACATAAATTGGCAGACTGAAAACATTTTGAATTTTTTTAATAGAATACAACCTTTTAAAATAACTATCTTGTATAATTTACTATAATATATTATTAAAAAAAATTAAAACATTTCTTGGAATCATTCATTTTGAATAAAAATTATTTCCGACTGAAGAGATAAATAAAGTTGAACTTCTTAAAAACATGTTATTAATTATCATGAGTTCCATGGAACAAAAAATAGAATAATTACATGAATATATAATTAATATTTAGAGGAGAAGAAAATTATTGACAATTCATGACAAATTCGACATAATATTTCATCAATATAATCATAATGATAAACAATCCTAAAAAACAATGAGATTGTTGAAATATTCTCTTACCAAATTGTTAAAATTTAATCATAATTCCAATGAAAGAATAAAATTTCATGATTATTTTCATGTCATGATAATAAGGGAAATTAGGATAATTTATTTTTTAGGGTTGTATATACTCATCATAAATGAATATAGATGAAAAACATAACATGTGTCTCAATTAATGAAAATTGAGACAGGATTACTTTACCATTTTGGTAAATTTTCAACCAAATAACCAAATGGAAGAGAGGTAATAAAATGAATATGTGAATATAAATTAGTTTTAGGATAATATTAATTGAATAAATTAGGGGTAATTATATGCACAACTAAAAATAAATGACTGTTGATGAAGGCATAACTCTCACAAAAATAAAAGTGAGGCTAAAAATCATCCAACTAATTTTGTAACTATTGAATAATATGATCTATGGATGAATAAAATCAAATAAAAAAATTTAAATTCTATAAATAAATGGAAATAATGATAAATAAATTAAAATTTATTTATATACATAAAAAATTAAAAATAAGTGTTGAATATTTCATATATCTCACAGAAATAAAAGTGAGACAAGAAAACCATTACATTTTGTTTTTAATTTTTTTGTAAATAATAAAATTTACTCTATAATAAATAAAATTTTATTTTAAATAACCCAAATAAAAATATTCTTATATATAATACTGCATATGAATTACTATGACTTTATAAGACCCATATATCAATAATTTCATGTTAAATGTTTCTTTCGAGTATTATCTGTTTTGATCTTTTCCATATATTATCACTCATTATTCATGATCATCTTACATAGAACATGATTTACATATTTTATTATTTTTTAAAATGATATTAATTTCACATTTATTCAGTATATAATTATTTATAAGAATCATTTTATAATTGATATGTGAAATTGAATACAACATTCATAGAGATGGTAGGCTGTATATACGGAAAAATTTTGTTATATTTTCATATCATATTGAAAGAATGAATATAAAAGAAATATATGAGTTATCTTTACAATATATTAATTAATTTACATATATCATATACATTATGTAAACACATCCCTAATACATTCCATGTAAACTATGAATAAATCACATTGCTTTGGAGAGGGGGTAGTCTACACATCTACTAACGAAGTCATGAAATTCCTATAAAATGAAAAGCATAATGGTGTGTGTTATATAATAAATCACAAATTATATACTAAACAAATTTATCAAATATAAAATATAAAAACAATAATTAAAAGATTATTACAATTCTCTACATGTGGAAATTAAATAATCTACAACATTTGTCCATGATGCACCTGTCCAATGTACAAATGATCGATGGTTTTGTATCCAATTTGATGGAATTTCAAAAGGTGTAGATTTAAACATTAAAATAACTTAATCTCATTATATTAAGAATATCTATATTAATATATAATCATTGAATTATAATAATTTAGAGTGAGGAAAATGATAATTAAACCAACATTCTTGTTCAAGGATGTTACATATTATTTGACTAACTTATTTTAGTTTCCTCAAAAGGGCTTCCTAGGTTTACATTATGCCCAATGTGATGCCTCTGGGATGATGATATTTAAGTGAGGAGATTATTTTTATGGTTTTTTGATGATAAAACATACTCTATAGGTGTGATTACATGAAGTGGGTTCCCTTTTTTAGTGGAGATGTATTGACATTCATGTAAATATAAAAACATTTACACTAATTAAGGGTCTTTTATGAAATGTGTTCCTCCTATAATGTTCCATTTTTTATCCTATGGGGGATATTTCTAAACTACTGAAATAAAATATCTATTTTATATTTGTGTTGGTTATTTTTCCTTTTACGATAAATATAAACTACAAAGTAAACATGTTTTACATTAGTATCTGTAATTATTTTTAATTACCTTTAATAATATTTTTTTATAATAATAAGATAAACAAACTACAAATTATAAATTATTCATATTACAAATATTTAATTAATTTTTAAAATAATTACATAATTGGTAGAGTTTATTTTTACATCAACGTCGCAGGCAGGATGAGATAAATGATTTTTAAATTAAAAAATCTCAAAATATTGAAATATTTTGGTAACCAATTTCTTCATGAATTTGGTTATAATAAAATCAATTGGTTTATTATATGTATTATATGATAAAAATTTACATTAAAACTATTTAATAGTATAATTTTACTATCAAAATAAATTATATGAAAATATAATTATCAATTTAAATTAATATTGTTTTCACTAATTATAAAAAATAAAACTTCTCTAAAAATACACAATATATAAAATAAATAAATTTTTATTTGATTAGTTGAAAAATTGTATTATTTTATAAATTAATATTAATAAAATTTTTAATAATTAAAATTAAAGTTGTTTCACTATTTTAATGTAGTAAAATATTATTTTAAAAAAAAGTATTTTTTTCCTAGAATTTTATTTATTCTTATCTTATGTCTATAAATACTATTGGTTGAGTATAAAAAATTGATAGATTACATAATAATTTTTTTATTAAAAACATTTGGCAATAGCATTTTAATAATTTACTGTTACAAAACTCTTTTGTTAAATAGAAAAATAGTAATCTATAAAAAAAAATTGTTTTGTAATAGTGTTCACATTCAAATATTGATAATTGATAACCAAAAGAATAATTTAATATACATGTTTAAATAATATTTTGACAATTTATTTAGTAATATATTTAATATCCATTCTGATGTTTATTTGGTAGCTTTTATAATAAATTAACAACAATATTAACAATATATTTTATTTTTGAAAAACTCAGTCATACATGAAACATAATATATCAACGGAACTTGAAATTATGTGTAACACATAAAAAACATAGTTTTTTGTGTACCAGAACTTAATAAGATTTTTTTATAAGGTGTATGATTATCTTGGTGTTGTGTGAAACATTATAAGAACATAATGATATCATATAACACAATCTTTATTATATGATATCGAACTTCATTTAATAATTCTCTCATTTAAATCATTGTTTATGTCGATTTCATTTGTATAATTAAATGTTTACTAGTTTTATGAGGAGCTATAGGGATTTACTAGGGGTTAGGGACACGAATGAAGGAAAATTCGTAAATACTATGCATTTTTCATGGATAGAGCATGCTTAGTAATGACTTTTCACTGAAACCATGCTAGTTAGGAGTAGGAGTGCATGATTTAGTAAAAAGGGCAAGGGGGGAAACTATTAGTTCTTGGGAAGGTCTATTATGATGGGTTGGTGCATTATTTTAGAAACCATATAGGATCCTACGGTAATCATGACACAATGAACCCTATTAGACAGTGGCTGATACATGGTTGGCGTATAGATTAAAAAATTGTGTCGCCAAACAATACACATCATTAAAATTTTATTTCTACCTTATACCCCTCATGATTTTAAAAGATTCAAATTATATTATCCCAAATTCATCTACCAACAACCATAGTGATGATCTTATGCAAAAAAATATTCACAATGGTCGATGTCATTTGATTATAGGCCATTTTGAGTAATTTTGTGTGTAGTTCGAGGGATTTTGTTAGTCTAACACCCCTGTTTATTCTATTTTACAAATTGGGGCTTATGGATTCATTATTTTTCTTTTGTAGCATTGAAACAAATTTTTATAGTAGATCTAAGGATGATGATTCTAATTGTGCTTGAATGAGAATCTATTTCTAAGGATGAGTGAGTGTTCAACTACTGGTTCTAGGTATGTGGTGTACAAGATATATCCCATAGTCATGAAGTTGATTTGTTCCATTGTGGTTGTGTTAACGGTTAACTATTGTTGTTCATTTGATCCCATAATGAAATTTATAAAATGGTTGGATACATGATTAATTTAACCCCTCATGATTCTTGTAGAATTCCCTGATGATGACAAGACTTATTTAGGTCCACCCATGGGGTATTCCAATATACATGAACAATGAAAATTGTAATGTTAATAATATCAATTACATTTGATAAAGTAGGATCCTATATCGATGATATTATTTTACAAATATTATGATTGATTTTAATCACACATAACCATTAAATACAAACAAGATATTGTAAACAATAAGATTTTGGAATAACTAATTCATAATTAATCCATAAGAAAAAAAATAAATTATTATTTATTTCAAATTTATAGTGATCTCTTAAGTTACATTGTTCCCATACATCTTTATAGGATACATTGGGTAACACATTAAAAACGTATTATCTATGAATCCCAATAAGGAAATAATAATAAGAATAATTATTATCATATGGGTTTGTAGGCATGATATTATGCTATAAAAAGAAATGAAAAATGAATAAACATATGGAATCATATTTGACATGGGACCATATAATCAAGGAATCATTTTTATTTATTATAAATATAAAACATTACTTAATCATGAATATAAGATCATTGTTCATAGAAGAACATGATTCAATGACAAACACCGAGACTATTGCACATGGAGCATGAATCAAGGCTAACCACCAAGTCTATTACACGTGGAGCATGAGTCATGGCTAACCACAAAGAATATTTCAAATGACCTATCATGAGACTAAAAATTACCCAATGAATTGGAGAAATTTCTAGTTTCAACCATCATAACATGTTCTTGAATAATTGGGAAATATAAAAAATTGTATATAAGGAACCAAACATAAACATGATGCTTAACAATGGTGTGAAAATGGTATCACAATCATATTAAAAGGCATAACATAAAGGAATATCATAATTTATCCCTTAAAATAATACAACTATACAATACATTGTCATTAATAAGGAAAAAGGGTAATATATCATGATTAGTGATTTCAAAATGTATTGATTAAATGCATAAATTGTGTTTAAGAAACTATAGAAATCAAACTTTTTAGTGCATTTAAAGGAATATATTAAATATTCATTACAATTAAAAAGGAATTATTATTTGAATAAAAATTATAATAAACCAACAAACAGTTTCATGATAGATAAGTAATTTTTTAATAAAAAGTTTGTTTAAAACAAATAATCGATTTCAATTGTAAACATGTATGAAACCAGGAAGCTCCCTTGAATCAGGATTACATATCGAGACGAATGGGGAGGGTAGCGTTTTTAAAAAATGTTTTCCACATTAAATTTTGATGATATGATCTAGATATATGTTATTAAAAAATATAAAAAGAATATAGAAGACCTATATAAAAATAAATATTCATTACATTGGGTTACAGAGAGATAAAGAGTAACATGAAAGAACAAAATTGTTGTTTAGAAAGATTCCCTTACCTTATGTCTGATATAGTTCAACAATTAATCATAATGTCCAGAATAATCTAATTAACTCAATTTATTAATTAATTCCTATAATTTTATACATGATTTTTATTTATTTTAATTGTATTATTTTTATGTTTTTCATTTTCATTAGCTATAAGATACAACTTTATCATTTGAGACTGTTCATTTTGTTGATTTACAAGATAAGTTTCATAATTTACATGTATAAAAAATAATGCATAAGGAACATTTTTGACTATAATTTATTATACATGTTATTAATTAATATACAATATGTTTAATTTTTCTTATATTTTTTTTATATATGAGAACGAATAAAGTCAATTGGAAGTATATAGATTAATTTAATTTGTTTTTTAATCAAAAAAGTTACTTTTGTTTGATAACTTAGTATTATGTATATATATTTGTTATTGAAAATTTAAAGCATTAAAAAATAAATTATACAATATTTTTCAACCATGTAATGGTTCTATGAAATTAATTGAATGACATAAAGAAAAATGAGACCTTTTCATCCATAAATTTGATAAATCAACACCTTCTGGATGACAATTCATTTGTAGAATAAAAGCGAGGGGAGAAGGGGTTTATGATGTATTATCACTTAATAATAATAAAATACCAGTATATATATGTTACTATATTTATGATTCTATTTCAATTAGGGGATGGGTTGAAAGGTTAACAAAATAAACAAACATAAAATGAAATTAAAAAAAAATATCGAGGAATTTACCTTTGAAATTTATCGTTCTTGAGAACCTCTTAATGGAATAAGTTATCATATTTTGATAGGAATAATATCCCATAAACATGGGGGAGGGTATTGGGAATAATAGACGGTATAATTCGGACAAATATAAATTCTTGGAAAGTGTTTGGAGAAGATGTGGTGTGTGTAACACACAGATATTTTATGAATAGTTTTTTTAATTAATTTTAACTTCGTGATATTTTTAATTTCAAATATCATGAGAAAATATTTATTTTATATTGAATAATTATTTTTGGATTTCATTATAAAAAATTTTAACCATGCATTGCACACAACATATATTTAATATCTCTCTACACAAAACAAAAAGGTTATCTTGTGTTACACACAATAATGACTTTTTTGATAGATTGTGTATCATGCATGACAAAGTTTTACCAAATAATAATATATTCTTAATATATTATTATTAATTTAAAAATTTATAAAAAATATATTAAATAAGAAATTATGATGATTATTAACTAATTTTTTAAAATCTAATGTTTTAAAAAATATAATATGAATTCATAGGTTCCTATTAATTATAAATTAATATGATTACAAATTGAATATAATAAGAAATATTAATTTGTTTTTTTTCGAAAATTTATTTAACCTAAAGAAATTAAATTAATTAAAATTATTTGGTGATAAAAATTTAATATATATTTTATATTATTGATCAAAAGTTTTTGGTATTCTTCAAATATATTGGATATACATAAGAAAAAACAAACCTAATTTTATGTATAAAAACAAATGTTTTTAATAAAGGTATTTATAACACAATTTTATATGTAACCCAACTTAAATAATATTTTTCGTACTATTGTTTATTTAATATGTACATATAAATATCATATTTCAGATTTTAAAAAAAATTAGGATATTTTTTGGGTATTTTTCTTTATGTATTCATTTTTAACGAATATTAAAAAATAATGGATTTTAATTCAAAACTACTTTTTCATATAAATTTTTTACTTGGTTAAATTATAATTCAAAATTAGTTTTGATTATTAATAAGAAAATATTTTTATCAGATAATACAATTTTTGTCGTTGGATCCAGTTTCACTATGAACTTGTAAGTAAAAACTTTCCAAACATTTTCTTATTTTTTATGTTAAAAACCCACAATTTCATCCTGTTGGTTGGATTAATTTTAAATTCATTTAATCCAAGACTATGTTTTGAATTTAGAAAAATAGAATATATATATATTTAATAAAAATTATTTATATTATCGAACATTTTCACCATATTTTTTGACCGAAAATGATTAATGAATGTAAATAAAATTAATTACATAGGTTCAGGTATAATTTTACATATATATGAACATACCCTTAAATTTAAGACCCAAACAACCTATACACATGTCCCAAACTAATATAATGGAAATTACTCTTTTATGTACCTTATATAAGTGAATTTGGTTGGTTTCTTATGGATTATTATGTAAAAGTGTGATTACACAAAACTTGTTTTCCAAAATTCCAAGTGTGTCATTTCCCATCCCTATAAAAGGCGACCACCACTCCCTCTTTTTCACATATCTATACCCAATAGTTTCATACATTAAATTCCCAATATAGATCCCTACATTCCTAATTTCTTCTTTTAAGAGTCTCTTTTTATATAATGTCTTCCAATAAATAATTTTGGCACAAACCAAAAGGAGTTACTTGATTTAGAGGTAATGTCATCTCTTAAGCTCATTTCTAATATTTTTATTATCCACCCCCTCCACAATCATTGTAATATTATTGTTTGAAAAATATATATAATAAATATACTAGAATTTTTTTATTCTAATTCTTTTAAATAAAAACACACATACACCTCATCTAATGTGTAATGAATATACTGTTTACTTGTACGACGAATTTTCACCTCACAAAACAATGATTGTTCAATTTTCCATTACACCTATCATAGAAGAAATTATAATGTAAAATATATTAAAATATATTAAATATTATATTTATTATTTATTTATACTTCATTAATACTTTTAAAACAAATAACTTTTTATTTTTCACTTTTGTTAAATTCGATAATTTTGTTTGAGGAAGAGTGGACTAATGTCCCTCAATGCGACGCGATTTGTTCAAATACTATATAAAATGTATTAAGGATGGGTTTTGTGAACGTATATTATATGTATAAAATTATAATTAAATTTTAGTTATATTATATTCAAATATACATATATATATATTTATCATTATTTCTGTAAATAAGACAATAAAAACAGAAATAATGCTCATATGCACGTACCACAAACCATCTACATGAAAAATGTATTCCATTTCACACATATATAAAATATTGATTATTTTGAAATAAATATAAAGGATACAAATTATATTAATGTTATTTTTTATATTATGATGTCATGATAGAAGTATAAGGACAAACGAAATATCAAATTTAGACACATGTGAAGAACAAAGTAATTATTATCTGAAATGAAACCATAACATATGATAGTTATAAAATAGGTAATATAATGTCAAGATAAAAAATAGATATTTTATGTTATATTATAAAATGGTTTGGTAAATGATTTATAATAAATAATTTTTTATTACATAGAATTTTTTATGGATTAAGATGAGATTCAATACATAATTTAAGGGGATTTCATCTCAAATTTAATTTCCATGGGATACATGAAATGTACACCCCACATTCCATTTGTGTGGTGTAGTTACTAACCATTATTTTATTATATTTAACCTATAAATAAATTTTTTGTTATTAAAATATCCATTTTATTTTATTTCATTAATGGTGTTCATGTTTTAAGAGTCTCATACTAAGTGAAGTTGTTTAGTCTCACATTCCCTCTGTTGAGACTCATGTTTTGGTATGCACATAAATTTTCTATGATGGTGAATAATCTTAAATTTTATATGTTTTATGATTTGTTAACTTATTTTCATGGTATATAAAGTTTCAATTAATTTAAATTTCTTATATATATAGTATGATCACAAGTAACAAAGTAATAAGTTTTTATTAAGACAATATCTTTAATTGTAAATATTTTTTATGTTTACGCTTACTTTAATGAAATATTATTATCAAATTCTCATTAAAATTTATTTATTCTATTATCTAATGTTTATTAATAATTTATTCATATATTTGAAACATTTCATTCAATATTTGTTACAAAAGAATGTGAATATAGTGTATTAATGAAAGCAAAATATTTTCCTCTTCTCTGTCTATAATAAATGTCCCTTCCATACCATGTTTAATAAAAACTGTTTCCAAAAATAATGTGCCATTGTACTTTAATATGTAAAAGGAATTTTTATACATTTTTTCATTTCTTAGTTTCTTTCTTGCAATATTCATACCACATTCAGAACAACGATTTTTTATAAAAAAATTATAATGAAAAAGGAATATTCTTTATACATCATATAACTTATAAATATTTAACCATCGACATTTCATTGAAACATTCTTTGGATAGTTAAAAAAATTATTATTTTTTAAAAAAATAAATATCAACTTTCAAGGAAAATTATATTCAAAATATTTATATAATTGTTTTGTATGCATTCATGTAGAAAAGTTTTCTAATTTTTTTTAATAATTCATTATAGGTTATCAATGTATTTTAAAAATGTGATTCCCAAAATGTTTTCAAGATCCATTCATATGTATTCATGTAAAATGGATTTCAAAACATTTTCACGATCTATTTAATATTATTCATTTTTCAATAGAAAAATTGTTTTAAAAAAATTTATTATTCTTTTAGAACTTTTAACAGAAAAATGTTTTGAAATGATTTCATGTCTTCTTTTTATGTTTTCGTGTTTTTTAGGTAAATTATTTTTATAATTTTTTATGTATTGAACTTCATATCTCAATGATGAAGGGATATTTTTCACAAGAAATTTTTTTGAGTGATAATTCAAAAAAAATGTTCATGTAATATAACATCCATTGATGTCAGTCATTCCCTTATAGGAAAATATCCAATGGTTATAGTTATATTATTTCATGAATAGTTTATGTTTTGATGTAATTATGATTATGAGACCTGTTAAACATCAATGAGATTTGTATTTATAAATCCTATTTATTTTTATGGGTTATGAATCTATAATGTTAATATGATGCCAATCTCTTTTAATAGGTTATGATTTGATGAAATGTTAATTATAATCATTATATTTCTTGAGTTATGAATTGATGTTTATAAAACCTATATAATTTTTATGATTCATGGTATCATGCATGTTTAATTAATTTGAGGAACATGTATGAATGATTGTAGTATGGGATGGGTGGGACCTATATCTCCCAACAATACATTGTTTAATTATAAGTAATATATGTTCTGAAAGGGTACACAGGTTATAGCCCAAGACCAAAAATAATATGTTACATGGGTTGCTGCCCAGGAAAAATAGTAATAGGTAAAATGTTTTAGACCAAGACCAAAAATGAAAAGGTACATGGGTTTTATCCTAAGCCTAAATGTAATAGGGTAAAATGGTAGTATCCCATTCCATAAAAATATAAGGTACATGGGCTGTAGACCATGCCAAAAACTATGAGTGATCACATGCAATATCTCAAGTCTGAAAACAATAATGTTCAATGTTTGTTGCCCAATCCTAACAGTAAAAGGGTACAAAAGTTGTTAGACGAATCCCAAAGTAGTTAAACTTTTCAAATCCAAATCCTAGCAAGTTAAAAATTTATTTGTAGGTATCCATGGAAAAAAAATATTTTATAATATGTATTCCACAAATTCCATTTTTTAATCATTTTTTGGGATTTCATGAAAAATGGTTTTTATTCTATTATGATCCATGTCATATTAATTTCCAATATTTATAATGATATCGAATATTTATTGTATGATATTAAAATATTATTCTCAATTTCCTTACCATATTTTCATGTTAGACTTACACATTTACTTTATTTACCTATACTTATAATATAAGTTCAACCATTCCTATGTTTCTTTTTATCTTGTTTTGATGATAGGTTTTAGGTAGAACTACTGAAGGTGGATCTCTTGATCATAGATATTGAAGATCCTTCACGAAGATATATTATTTTTATTCAAAGAATGAAATGACACTAAACTGTTATAGTCATCGGGTCTGTATCATTATAATGAAATATATATCCATTTCAAATTGTGTAATATTCATTTCTATTAATACATGATCACTATACTTGGTATCAATGGAACAGATTTTTAAACCATAGGAATCTAAGAAAATGACACATTTGTGGGATCCTTAGGTATAATTCTAAGGATATTCCTTAGGATGTCTCTATGGATAAATATATGTTAGGGTTTATGTTTAGGAAAATGTTTTGGTATTTCAGTAAAGGAAATAGTAAGTGGATTCCTAGAATTATATCACTATAATGATACTACAATAGTATATGAAATTGGAAAAGATTTATGTAGGACTAAAAACTCAAAAAATATATATTTCTGCCCTAAATCAAGGTAATATGGTAAACGATAAGGGGTCTTGCAGTAAACCATATTTAGTACTCATAAGGGATATGCATTGATTATTGATAAACATTTTACAAGTGATTTGGAAGGATTTATTTTTAAGTTTAATATGGAGAACCAATTAAGAACCTTAGTTTCATAGATTAAGAATGGTGTCAAAATTATTACATCTTATAGGTTATTATTTTTTACAATGTTATTTTCTAATATGATAATTAATGATCACACTATACTCTTTGTTTTAGTAAATGGAATGAGCTACGGGTAAATTGATTATCATTTAAAATACTGAATGATTTTTTAATTCGTAGTCAAGTGCTATGATCATTGGATTGAGAGACGTTGTGATAATACGAAATATTTTGTCACATAACATGATTATCAATTGGTAGTTTATCCAACTATCACAATCAAAAATAATTTAAATTAAAATTTTCACTATGTGTTTGGGTAATAGAGGCCATGGAGGAATGAATCCTAGGGTTCCACTCAATCATTAATTTGGAAATAATCACCTATGTGAATGTCTTATAGGAACAAGAAGATTCTTTTACTATAGAAAAGAAAGACCCAAACAATTTTACTATAGGGGAAAATTAAGGAGTTTCGTTAAAAAATTGGATAATAATATTGTCCTACATAAGGAATCATCTAATGTTATTTGATTTATGTGTTGAATAAATTGTCATTATGCAACTAAATTTCTAAAGGAGGCAGTTCCTAATTAAGATCGACAAGGGGTATAAGTAATGGTTACAATGTTGATGATAAAGAGACAACAAATAAAATGTGGATGGAAAGAGGCATTGTGTAATATGATGAGGTATAATTTCTAATAGAATAAATATAAAATGGAATAACAAAACATTATATGTATTTCTATTCAATAATTATGATATATGAATGATAAAATATTTAAGTATTGATTATTTTTTGTTTTTAACTATAGATTTACATGATCTTATTGAATGGTTCCATTGGAATATAAGAGTGATAAAATTGAATGGTTATGTACATATAAAATGCACAATTAATGGAAATATAACACTTATTATGTTATTTATGTTATGATAATGTAATTTAGAAAATGATATGTGTTATATGACTATATAAATTGGGTAGTTTTATTACATTGGAACTGATAAAGGACTTCTAGGCAAGCATTTTATGCTATCATGGATGAAGTTTACAACTTCTTGCATTTAATGAATATATCCTTTAATCTAGTGAATAAGGTGGAATTATTTTTATCCAAAATTATTTTATGTAGTTTAGGTTTTTACAAATTATAAAGAGAATTTACAGTGAGGGTATTAAAATATTACAAATGTGACAACAAAGAGCTACCTTTTGATCTATGGGGGATCAATGATAAGATGATTTTGTGAATGATTTTATAATTATTTGTATTTTCAATTTAAAAGTGTTATAGGTTATCCATTCATGAAATTTTAATGTTCAACATTATATGAAGTATTTATTCTCTATACTAGTTTTCAAAACCTTAGTTAAAAATTAACTTAGTGACTAAAATTATTTCAAGAATGTACATCATATTAATTTCAAAAAATTATATTTTTACGATTTTAGAAAATCACATCACGCATGTAAGGTGACAAACAGTCATGTTCTAAAAGGCTATGGGTCTTCAACCCATAAATGAAGGATGATAATAATTTCATTCCTACCAGTGGCCTACAATATGTCCTTGTTAATTTACAATTATTTTTCATCAATAACTATTTAAAATATAATACTAGGGTTACTTTATGATTTCAATAATAATTTATTAACCATGTTTATTTTTTGAATATATGTAGAAAAATTGTTACACCTTTCACTCATTTATGGGCCTTTGGATCCAAAAATGGTTAATTTAATCACTAAAGGCATTAGAAGTAATTTTAAAAATCCATTACATAATGTAAGGGCCGAATTCGAATTTGATAAAATAATAACAAAAAATCATTATTTTTCGTAGAAATATATTGAGTAATTATATTTTCAAATATTAATTATAAATAAAAATTTTACATAATGTTAGGATAATGATAAAAAATGTGTTTTTATAATACCATAATTTTGTTGAAGTCGTGAACTTTTAAATCAATATAGATTTATGACATTGAAGCCCTAAACATTTTACTGATATTTCACTTTTTTATTATTGGTGACCTCAATCACTTCTTACAAATAGTTAAAAATTTCATCAATATACAATATTCACTCACAACCTATGTTATCCTATATGGAAACCCAAATATATGTTACTTTGGATAACTGTTAAGGTTCCAACATTACTTTTTAGGGGACATTTTAGTATCTATTTTTACAATGTGGGCTGCTATGAATGAAACATTAATGTAATAATCCTTTGGTAACCCAGATGAATTTATCAGTATAAATTAATTTTATGGGTGTAGAATGTAACACCCCTATATTTTGTGAATTATTATTTCTAATTAATTTATCATTTGTAATATTTTTCATTTCACATAACACTAAAAATAGTTTATTTTATATAAAATCACTATGTTTGGATTATATTATATTAAAGAGAATGTTAATAGTTTAATACACACAAATTAAATTGTATTTTCCTAAACATAGAACTATGAGTTTAGACTGTGTTACATACAACAACTACCTTCCTCGATGGATTGCATTACACAAATGACCGAGTTTTATCAAAGAATAATAAATTATTAAAATATTATTATATAGTATAATAAGATTTAATATTGAAGATAAATTAGTGTATTTGAAATTTATTTACTAGTATATGAAAATATATGGTTTATACAAATAAAATATGAGTTTATTTCTTACCAATTAATAATAAATTGACATGAAAACTGATTGGTTATAAATAAAAATATTAAAATTTTCATGGTCACAGAGATGTTTTACCCTAATAAATTAAATTAATTGGAATTACTATTTGATAATATTTCAATATATATGATATAAAATCAATAAATGTTTTTGGTAATTATCAAATACATTGGATTAAAATAAGATAAGAACAACCCTAATTGTATGCATAATAACATAATTTTTTATGAATATTGTTTTAAAACCATTTAATGGAGTACTCATCTTAAATACATATTTATTCACTTTTATAGATTTTATATGTCCAAATAAACATAATCATTTTAATAAAAACATATAAATTTTTTAGGTTAATTTTTTATATTTTTCTATAGGGTTTTAATTTTTAATGAATAGTTAAAAATACTGGATTTTAATTCAAAGCGTATTTCTCAAAAAATTTATTTATAATGTTAAATTAATTTTCTAATTAGTTTCAATGTTTAATTAGATAATATTTTTATAAATTAATACAACTAAAATTATATAAACAATTTTTACATTGAAATTTTATACAAAAACAAACCAATCATTAGATCGTTTTTTACATTAAAAACCTGTAGTATCGGCCCACCTATGGGATTAATTAAAAATTAATTTTTCCAAATCCTTTGATTATAATTGAAAAATTAGATTCCATAATTGGAATTAAATTAATTTATATTTTCTAAAAATTTCATCTTAGATTATGACCAAAATGATTACTGAATGTAACTTAAATTAATTACATAAGTTGTAGTATTAATATTTTTATCTAAGGACAAATCGATAATTTTACGACCCAAAATGCCCAATAAAATTGTACATAACCAATTTTATGGACATCAATCAGCCCAGAAACTTTAATTTTTTATCATTCTATATTTTTTATGAATTTTATTATGTATAAATGTGGTTACATGTAACTTTTTTTCAAAAATTCGAAGTGTAACATTTCTCTTCTCCATAAAAGGTCACCACCTCTCTCTATTCTTCGCATCTCTAAAAAAATGTTAGTTCATCCATTATAGTCCAAAAAAAATCCAATCGTCTGGTTATTACTTCATTATGCCTCTCTTTTTGGCATAATTGCTTCCATGGAATCCTTTTGGAACAAACCAATATGACTTACCCCATTAAGAGACAACACCTTTTCATAAGATCTATTTTTTTATTTTCCATCCCCACCCTATCATGAATATAAAGAAAAAACAGTATCTTAAATATAAATGGATGGTTTAATTCAATGCTTTCATCCTACACATACAACTATCTCCATCTAACTGGTACAAATATACATTTTTTTGTGTACGGTGAACATTCCACTAAGATAATGTAGATTTTTTTGATTTTACATATTGGTTATCATATTGTAAGTTATGATGAAAAATATATTTTTATATATTATATAATATATTGGTTATTTATTTATTAATTTTTATTCAATTTACAAAAAATATATTTTTTACACTGCACTTATTTTAAATACAATAATTTCATTTGAGAAAGTTTGGACTACCACCCCCTTAGAGTGATATGATTCGTTCACACAATAAATTGGAATTTATTGAGGATGGGTTTAGTGAAATTATATAATATATAAATATAAATAATTATAATATTACTATAATTATATAATATAATTATACACATCTATGTCATTTTCATTCTTCATATCTATACAATAACAAAAAATGAAACAACGTTCAAGCATTCACAGGACACACTGTCTCAATAAACAGTGTATTCCATTTCTTATTTTTATACTCTATAAATTATTATAAAAAAATATACTTAATATAAATGATATTTATATCATTTTTTATATTATGGAATCACTATAAAGGTATAAGATCAAACAATAAAACAAATTAAGACACATGTGAAACATAAAGCTAATATTATCTAATGTGAATCCTTAACATATGATGGTTAACAAGTGGTTAATATACGGTAATATTAAAACCATGTATGGTATTATATATATGATCAGGGTTCATCAAATAAAATATATTACATTTATATTTATTATATTGTAGGTTTTAATGACTACGATGAGGGTGAAGACATAAGGTTATGGGATTTGATACAACTTTTTACTTTTGTGATTTACTTTCTATGTTCGCCACTATTTTATTTTATGTCATGTATGTATTTCCCATGATTGTAATATATGAAAAATATAATAAAATTTAAGGGTATTGAAATATAAATTTTATGGTCATTAATTCATTGGGTTCATCTTTCAAAAGAAACAAAATTATTGAGAAAGTTTTGTCTTAATTTTCCTTCTTTTAGACTCATGTTTTGTTATGCATTTATATTCTATATCGAGGTTTTTATAATTCGATTTAACATATAAATTATTGAATTTAATTATTTTCATGACATTTTAAGCCTCAAATTTTTTATTTTATTACATTAATAGTATGATCATATGTTACCAATATATATGATTTGATAGAGACATTATCAATGCTTTTCAAGATTGTTAATGTCAAGACATCCTTTGAAAAATTATTAGGATCAATATCTCAAGATTAATCATGAAATTTATAATAATCTAGTTTTTATTTATTTATTCATATATGTGTACCATTTCAAAAACGTTTTGGTACAATATATAGTTATGTATGTTTTTCTATGATAACTCATCATTACCAACTCTTTGGTCATAAATCATTGTTTCATCAATCCATGTTTTCTAAAATGGTTTTACAAAAATATTTTTCCATTATCCATTAATATAAAAAAGAAATTATTCACCTTTTCATACCAATATTTTCATGTTAATATTCTTGTCACATTATTAAAATGGGCATTTTTTTTATCATTTTTACCATAGAAATGGAATGTTCATTTTACCTTGTACAGCTTGTACGAATTCTCCCACCATCATTTATTTTTAGAATCTAGGGAATTTTTAAAAGGTAATTTTGAAAATAATTTCTATATGTTATATGAAAGGAATTTTTTTTCCAAAATTTATTCAAACATCCTTTTTAATTTTTGAAGGACAATTGTTTTCAAAATATATTCAATATTAATTTATATTTTTGCAAATTATTATCAATGAAATGGTTATCAAAAGAAGTTCAAGATCCATTCATATGTTTCCAAATAAAATCATTTTCAAAATTTTTTCTAGATTTTATAATATGATTTTAAATTGAATGCAAAGAAAAAGGGTTTTCAAATGATTTGATGATTAATTTATAGGAATTTTTTGAAAATCCTTATTTAAATAATTTCAAGTCTTATTTATATATTTTCATGTTTTTTCTAAATATTGATTTAAAATTGGATTTATTTATTAAAAATATATTTTCTAAGAAGAAGTGAAATTTTATTGAACAATGTTTTCTGAAATATAATTCAAATTAATTTTCCATATAACATAACATCCTTTGTTACTACAAATTAAATTCTAGAAAATTTAGAAATTTTCTATTCAAAATTATTTGTGAATAGTTTTTGTTTTTTTTGAATGATTCTTATGACACCCTTTTCACATTCATGGGATTTATTATTTTCAATCCCACTTAATTTCATGGTTTCCTGATGTTATCATGAAACCTATATATCTTCATAGGTTATGATTTGATTATATGTTAATGATACCCATATCATTTCTTGTGTTATAATTCTATGTATATACATCCTATCTCTTTTTATGAGTCATGATATTATGAATATTTTATTAAATTATAAAACATTTTTGATAATTTTATATTGATATGGTTGGGACCTATATATCACTCCAGTGTATTTGGTAATGATATGTTTTATAGGAGCTCAGAGGGTATAAGGTTTTTATCCCAATATAAAAAATAAGACATTACATGTATTTTATCCCAAACATAAAATAAATTGGTTAAGCTATTTATTTCCCAAAACCAAAAATGATAATATACATCAATTATAGCACAATCCCAATAGAATATGGTTACACAATTTGTAGTCCAATCCAAAAAACAATATGATACATAATTTTAGCCCAAGCCTTAATATAATAGGATACAAGGGTTATTTCTCATGCATGGAAACAAGAAGGAACATTAGTTATATCCCATGCATGAATGTATGAGGGAACATGAGGTGTTCCCCCAATCATAAAGAATGTATTCATGTTCTAGACGAATCCTAACATGTTTTAAATGTCATGGTAAGTATCCTTGACATAAAAGTTTCTATTATTAAATGTATTCCACCATTTCTATGTTTTATTCCGATTTTGTGATTTAATTTACTATGACATTAATTATATTATGATCTATGACATCTAAATTTCCAATCAATATTATGATCTCTAATATGAAGGGTATGATCATGAAATGTAATTCGCAAGTTACACAACCTTTGTTAATGTTATGCATTTAATTTTTATTTATTTAATCCTACTATACTTCTCACATAACCCCTACTTATTTTTCTATTACCCATGTTATAAATAAAGGCTTTATGTAGAATTACTAAAGGTGGATATATTTATGGGAGATGTTGATGATCATTCCACATGATAGATTATTTTTCCATGTTTTGAGAGATACTAAGATATTACTATCCTCAGGCATGTTTTATTGAAATATATAGAATACACATCTCAAATTTATTAAAATCCATGTATCTTAAACATGGGTAACAATAGTGAGGGTTGTATTTATTTTTGATGGGATGGGTGTTTTCTCAATATTTTAACCACTAAATAATTATGTTGTCTCAAACCAATCCATAGTGTTGATTATTCTAACTAAATACAATAAATAGTTCATGTAATATTGAGATAATTGTGATTAACTAAAAAATTCATCAACAGTTACACAAAACTCATGTATTTAGAAATTAACTTAAATTATCGTATTTTATTATTCCCCAAAAATTCAGGTATTTTTTAAAAAATCAATAAGTTCACTCGTACCATATTATGAAATACAGAATTTAAAAATGAACTCAATTTTTTGGGAAAAGTTTTATACATATGGGAAATATAATTCTTAATTACAATCAACATTTATTAAAAAATACAGATTTCAAAATATTAACTGATTTTATAACACTTTTATAAATTAAATAAATCCTCATAAATTAATCATATAATCAAATGATAATAAAATATTAATTTACAAATACATTTTCTAAAAATAAAATTTATGGAAATATATTTTTTGAAAATAAATATACATTTAAATCCTTATAATTATTTTAAAATTTTAATTAAATATTTATAACCAAAAAACCCAAACACTTAATTAATAATTACGAAAATATTTATTTAATTATTATATAATAAATATATATCATTATTTCCTTTATCAAATTTATAATTTATTTTACACATTCACTAGTTAGGTTACTATCTAATGTGCTGGTTCTCTACTCATAAAGTCGTATTACTATTCCAAAGGTCATGTTAACATTTCTCGATATAGGTTAATTTAATAAATACCTCTAATTTCATTAATTTTTCATTTATAATGATCGTATTGTTTTATTAATGTGATTTTTTAGTGATTATACAATATGTCATAATTATATTAATCATTTTTCAATTGATTAAATTTTGGGTTGTTATGTTCTTCCCCTTTATGAAATATCACCATTAAAATTTCATCTTACATACTATGGAGAAAACAGGGGAGGTTACATCTCCTACATCTATTTATCTAGTTAATATGTTTCCTCATTGTACATATAGTTATTCCATCATCATTTGACTGGGTGAGTAGTCCTGTTGTGTAGTAAGTTTTCTCTCTAGTCCAATATCTTCATCTATTATTCCTTGGATGTGATATAATTTTACAAATGTAACACCAATAAATTTAATACATGTGAGGGATAGGGAATATAATTCATGAAGAGGGACACATGAAATTAATTTTGTACTTGAGACATGGTAGGGGAAGTGATATTCAATATGTCATATCTCTGACATGATCAAGGATATTGAAATGGGCGATGTACCTAGAATTTAGATTTATATTCATTCCAAAATCTAATGACCCATTTACATGGAGATATTAGGAGGAATAAAATATATCCGTAAATAAACACATGTTACAATTGAATATTACTATCATTAAACTTTTGTTTTTATTGGTTACCTTTGATGTGATGTTGAATGGTTTTCACCTAATATACATTTTCATAAAGAATTTCAGTTCATAGTTTCCTAAATTTTCTGAATTCATCCAAGAATTCATACATTCTACATATTTTCCGATAATGTAATTTATATGGATCCATTTGGATGATCTAGTGGAAACTATTTTTATATGATAAGTCAACCAGTGGATGATGTTGGTCCCATCCCCCTTTGAGGTCTATAAAACATTATCTCAACTTGTCTTCTAGTTTCAAAAAATTCCACTCATATTGGAAATAATTTTTACAATGAAAGGATATATTTAAGTTTATCTCAGTGTATAGAGCATGTTGTTGACTTATCATGAATATATAAGTGACTCTTGGATCTCGATAGGATACAATTAATAGTGGTATTCCATGAATACATATAATTTCATTGATGTATATATGTGAATTTACATCTAGGTATAAGTCCAATAAAATTATGATAAAGTGATTTTTCATTATAAAGGATCCATAACAACATATATTTCATTATTTCTTCTGGATTTCTTCAGTTGTCTATTGAAAAATTTCATGGTGATGTTTTTCCACTAATATTTTATTATGCGTAATGGATGCAACAAAAAATTATAATTTTTCCATTCAACCTTCAACTGATGACATTCCCGACACATTGATGTATATTTATTGACCTCATTCTTCCCATTTACCCACCAAAAGTTCACTCAGATATCTCTGTACTATTTTATTACTCATGGGAGAATAAGGAATGTTTAATTATGTGTATCATTTAGAAGGGATATTTTATTAATCATTTGACTGTATTGTGACAAATATATATCTAACACTTCTTCCCATAGATATAATTATCCAATATTTTTAAATAAAATGACATAGATACCAATTCCAGATCATGCATGGGATAATTTTTCCCATTAATTTTTAATTCCCTTGAGGCATAAGATGTCACTTTTACATTTTGAATCATTACATAATGGAAGTACTTCTTTAATGAATTAGCGTACTCCACAATGATTTCACCACTTATTAGTAGATTGAGAAATGGTCTAGTGATAAGAATGTTTTCCATATTCGCATATGTCTTCCTATTCGATAATCTAAAAAACTTGTCTCTCATATATTGGAACATGGTTATTGGGATTGATAATTGTTACAAGTTTTTTAAAAATAATTGTTAATACCCATCTAGTCAAAGGAAACAATGGATCTCTATTACATATGTTGTCATGTGTCACTCTTAGATTGCCCTGGTCTTAGAAGTGACTATTTATATTCTCTTTATAGTGATAATATAACCTAAAAATGATATTTCCTTCAGGTAGATCCAAAATTTACTATAGATTGCATAAATATTTTCCCTTTTCAATGACTTCATCATACTATTAATATACTCCTCATGTCACTCCTTGTATTTGGAGTATATTAGAATATCATTGATAAAGACTACAAAATATTTGTCAATGTGATCTCTAATGAATCTAAATATTATATCAATGAAAATTACTAGAGTATTAGCGAGTCCAAATTAATCACTATGACCTCATAGTGTCCATATCTTTTTTGAAAGGCATTCTTGTAAATATCATCCTTCTTTACCATTAATTGGTTATATCACATCCAAATGTCCACCTTAAAGAAACAATTGGCCCCACATACCTGATCAAAAAATTCATATATCTGTGGTAGGAGATACTTTTTCATTATTAGGATTTTATTTAGATCATGATATTAAATGAATAGGTTCATTGATCCATCCTTATTATTTAAAAAGAGGAATGGTAACCCTCGGGATGAAGCACTCGGGCATATAAAACCCTTTTCAAGATTCTCTTGTGAATGCTTATTTTTTATTCATAATCAAATGTTTTTAATCTATAATGTGTCTATCATATATGTATATATCTTAGAAAAATTTCAATTTATAAACCAATATCTCAATCGGAAGAAAGGCCATGAATTTCCTTGGGGAACACATTAGTGTAGTCCCCCACAATGGGAATGTCTTCAAGCATGGTTGTCTCCATGGTCTCAATCATTTGAGATAGATATTATTTATCTTTTTTCCATAATATCCACACTTTATACAATAATTATGATGAAGATTCATCCTCCTCCTTACAACTGTAATGAATTGGAAAATTCCTCATGATGTAAAGAGTAATCCCCCTTATTGGATAGTTGATATTGGATTTATATAATGATATCCAATCTATGCAAAAAAATAGAATCGAAATATAATAGAGGAAGTATGAAAATATATTTTGGGAGGTTCATTCCACAAACATTCGTCAGTGATGATTTATAATCTAATGATACAATAATTTCTCAATTTAATGTTCTCAACAAAAAATCAACATCCATCTTTTGAGGTGGTGTTTGAATAGTTCTACTAAACATTCATGGTATAACAGAATCTATAGAACAAAAAACAAATAGTATGTTCTATATTCATAATTGAATAATTATTATACCTCTCGCTATATAATTTTCTGGCTCTGCATCACCAGTATGGATAAAATATCCTAATCCATTATTCCATGGAGTTTTTTGTTGTTGATTGGCTCTATAAAAACATGTCTTACAAAAATGGTTTGAATTATAAAAACGATACATATTATTGAAGCACTTTAGTACATGGAAACGATGGATATGAAACTTCTCACGATCTTCTACAATAATGGGACTCTTAAAATCACTTCAATAGTTATTATCCATTCTATATTTGAAGCATTTCATGATTCCCAATAGATACTTCCCCGATGTATCCTAAAAAATTGACATGTGGGATATCGAGTTTTCATTCCATCATGGGATTTATGAACTGATCCACCCAAATTAGAGTCTAATTTGAACTATTTTTACTAGACCCCTAAGACCATTGAAAATCTCAAATCTCTATTTAATCCTTAATGGAACACTAGAAAACCACATGGTATCTATCAAACACTAAAATCACTTAAACTTCTTGTAGAAAAATATTTAGTCCACTAATGAATAGATCCACTTTCATTCAGGGTTCAGGAAAATTCCAGAGGCATATCATTAAATCATTATAATTTTTTCATCGTACATTCCAATAGGCTTATCATATTCTTGGTTACGTATGAGAAACTATCTTTATATACCAAGATGGAGGTTAGAGGGAATATATTTACTAAAAAAATTCATCAATTCCTCTTTATCCATGGAATCATTTTCCACCATAGAATTGTTGTTTTTTATTAGTTTTCACAATTGACCGGATTCCCCCACAAAATGATTGATCACTATCATGACATTCTCTTATTCTATTCACTAAAGGATAGGGAATTTATTTTTAATATAAATTGCATACTATTATGTGAGGTGGGTATGATATGATACAATTAATATGGGGGGAATCTTTTAGACAATGTTTTCTATCATAACTTTCACACTATTTGGAGAAGGAGGTTTTTCTATATGATTCAAGTAATTATTCATAACATGATCTAGTCGAGGAAGTACTTTTATGAATATTTTTTCACCCCTTCTAATTATTTTAGGCATATCGTCAGGGGAAAAATATCTCTTTGGATATCAAATTGATTATGGGAATGAGGTATTATATTCATAGCCACTAACTATTGATAATGAAGTACAATTATGATTCTTTAATATATACAAAATAAACTTTAGAACTAAAAAATCTTATATAATGGAAAAACATGTAAATGAAAATAATATCTTTTATTATCATTTTCTATGTTTCAATATATGTTATTTATGATCTGTTTCCTAAAATATTATCTTATGGGGATTTCTTGTACACTTAATAATGTTTCTTAATGATCATATTAATATAGAAATGAATATCCCCTTGTAGTTTAAAATATGGTGCGCATAATGTCATGTGGGCGGCTACCTTGTATCCCTGAGTATGGAATGAAACACCTTATTAGAGTTGTTACTCATAAGTACATCGATTCAAAAACAATGTAAATTTTTAGTATCAATAAGGATATTCATTTTATGAATTAACCAGTTACTCTATACTAGCAAAAAAAATTGGAATATTTCTCAAACACATCCTTATTTATAAGTCTTTCTCTAATGTTTTCTAGTAAAAATCATACGAAGAACTAATCCTTTCCTCCAATAAAAACTATAATGACAATTTACTCATGAACATATTAATACACTATTTTAAGCATAATTAAACATCATATTTCTATCCATGGATCATAATGTCTAGTTTCTTGGAGATTTGGTACATATTTAAACTACATGGAACCAAAATAAAACCACTTTTATATAATATTTATAAGGACATCCTGACATACTTTGTGCCCTTACATCTCTATATGATACCCTAGGGAATTCATGAACAAATAGATGAGCTGAAAATACCAGTAAGAAAATAAAAACAATAATGACTACCACATGTGTAATAACAAATAAAATAATGATATAAAATGGTAAGGAAAATGAATAAACATATTGAATCATATAAAGGATGTGATCATATAATAATGGAATTATAGTAATTTGGAAGAAAAAAAACATTGGATTTATCATTATTTTATTATCATTGCACATGGATAATCATGAGTCAAGGATAATGACCAAGTCCATTTCAAAGAGAGCACAAGTCATGTCTAACCACAATGACTATTGTATATGGAACACAAGTAAAGATGACCACCAAGACCATTGTGCATGACGTCTCATGAGACTAAAAAACATCAAATGAAATGGAGAAATATCTAGGTTCACGCATCATAACAAGTTAATAAACATGCAGTCCACACAAATAATCACACATAAGGAAGCAAACATAACCATAAGGGATACCCATGCTATGAATTAGGTATCATAATAATGTCAAGAGACAAAACATAAGGGAATATTATAATGGTGTCGAAAAAAGATATAATTAAAACAATACATGGGTATTAATAATGTAAAATAGGCATAGGTCAAGACAATTGATTTAAATCCGATGTTAATACACATAGAATATATTATTTAAGAATCTTTAAAAATAATTCATTCTAGTGTGTTTTAATGAAAATATTAAATATTAATTAAAAAATAAAATGACTAATTTTTTTAAAACAATAAATAAAACTTGAAATATATTCATGAATATTTATTGATTTTGAAGAAAATAATGGTGGATTAAAATATATTATGGGGTTCCCTTGACATCAGGTATGAAATGGAGAAGTTAACTTGAATTAGGATTTCTTATCCTCATGAATTTAAAATGGATGATTTTTTAAAATTTATTTCTCCATCAAATAGGGATTATTTAATATTGATACATGATTTAAAACATGTAACAAAAATATAAAATATTTATATCAAAAGAAATAAGCATTACATTGGGTTTAAGATAGGGTTATAGTATCTCAAAAAAGGGATGTTCCGGAATTATCCCATAACATTATGACCGAATGGGGTTTTCAATTGATTTTAATGTTGATAATTATAAAATTAATCCCATTAGAAAATTAATTAATAACATTGTAAACAATTATTTATTTATATTCATTTTATTATGTTCTTATATGCAATTTTCAATGAGTTTCATGATACAATTTTAACAATTAGAAGTTTTCATTTCCATGGTTTTCATGGTCAGTTTACTTGTTTTCTTGTACAAGAATCATGTATAATTTGAATGTCTATGCATATTTGAAGATGTGTTTTATTACATAACAAAAAATTGTTCAATTGTCCTAATATATTATTTAGTTTCCCGATATGATGTTAAATCTGGTTAATGATATTCCTTTATATTAATTTTTTGTTTTTTCGATCACAATGAACTAGTTTTGATTTATCATTTAGTATTATGTATATATGTTAGTTATGTAACCTAAAAATGGATAAAACAGAAATTTTAAAATATTATTCCTCTATTATTATGGTTTTAGGAACATATTTTATGGAGATAATGGAAAATCAAAACTTATCATCCATTAATGCAATTTATCAACACCTCACAAATGATAGTATCATTTTTATAAAAAAAGTGATAAGATAAGGGGTTTAATGGTGTATTATTCCAATATAAATATAAAATTAAATCTTCAGTAAGGTACTAGAGCTATCATGACATTTTAATTTGGGGAAGGTTGGAGAGATTAATAAAACAAAAGAATATAAAATCTAATTCAATGAAAATTAAGTTGAATCTAACTCATGAACTTCTCTTACTTGAGAACCTACTTATGTAACGCCCCCATGATTTCATGGTACATTTCATTTTAAATAATTCAATATATTTTATTTCTCACATCAATGAGTTATATTTCATTATATGAAATGAATAGTATTACTGATCCATAATATTTTTTATTTAATAAAATGGATTACCAAGCTGTTAAATTAGACCTTATGAATAGTATTAAATACAATTTTTATTTTATATTTTCCCTATAATTTTAAAATTAATTTTTTGTTCTTTTTAAACATAATATATGACAAGAATATTTTTATAAATAAATAATTTCTCAAAAAATGTTGTTTGGTTTCCTTTTAATAGAGAACAAATATTAAATTCAACATTTGACACTATTATATATTCTACTTGAAAAAATAAATTTCTTATTTGAAAGTATAATATAAGCATTCACTTTGATTCAATTTTTTTATTATATATTTCAGGTTAAGATGAATACTGAAAAATACTAAATTTTAATTAAAAACAATTTTTATAATCCAAATAATTTGGAAACTTCAACATTAAATTGGTTTTATAGTATAATTACATTATATTATTATTATTTAATATAATTTAGGTCATTGGAATTATATTTATATTGAATTTAGACGTAAAAACATTTCAATTATTAGCATGTTTTCTGTTTTAAAACTCGTTCTCTCATTTTTAACAAGAAATTATTTTTAAACTAATTACTATAGGTTCTGTTTTACTTATTTCAAATAATGGATTCTATATTTGGAATATGTGCTCCAAATTATGTAAATATGTTCCATTTAATTTTTTTTATGAATTGAAACTTTAGTATTTATTTTTATTACCGAGTTTAAGAGTAAATTGTGTAATTAAGGGAAATAGTAATATTATAATATTTATAAATTAACCTAACACTTTTCTGAATTTCGTTGGATAAGTGTTTCTATACTAGAAGAATCCACGGGTCAATATTGGGACAACATTGATCCACATGGATGACTTTAATATATTTTTAATATTATATTTAAAGAAAATCCTTCTTTTTTAAACCTTATTTTTTTACAAGTAAAATATTTTTAACATGATTTTATACAATTGATATGTTAAATTATAAATATTCATTATAAATCAAAAATATTAATCTACATTATTTTCATTTGGTTATAATTTTATAAAATAAATTAATTAATTAACTGGTGACCCAATGATGATGTATTAATTGATTTATTAAAATAATAATCAATTAAATTATATTAATAATATTAAAATAAATATATTTACTAAAATATTAAGCCAAAAAATACATTTATTGATAAAATTATTACATTAGGGACCATTAAATGTAGTTTGTTCGGGGAAATCATGTTTTTATGATTTCAAAGAAAGTAAAATAAAAAATTGTTTCGAAATTGACACAAATGAGGTTTTAATAAAATTAAAATGTTATTAAAAGTTATAAAATTAAAAAAAGTATTTTTTAAAACAACTATAATAATAATCATTATATCATAATTATCAATTTTGAATCAATTAATGAACTATTATATGTTAAAATTACATAGATATTATGAAAATTAATGAACTTGATAATTTGTAACACTCCCATTTCTGATAAGTTCTACAATTTTAATATAGGACTAAAATTGAGATAAATTATATCATGAATAGTACATGGAAACATAAAATAATTATATAGATAATTTTTATTTATTTATAACTTTTAAAGAATATATAATTCACATAAATGATGATAAAATATTGAATATTTAGAAATTTAATTAATAGAAATATAAAATAAAGGATTTAATATTTTAATGTAAATACAGTTGGACATTATTGAGGAGATGACCGAATTTTATTAATTAACATACAATGTTATTATTGTATTAAATTTTTTGGTTCAAATTTATCTTTCTATTTTGATTTTATTTAATGTAAAATTAATGAATAGTCTAGAAACTTAGGCTACTAATATTTTCAGAAGATAACAATTTATTGAATTATTTAGAAATCATACATACATTTGAAAACTAAAAATTGATTATTATAATTCTAAAATTTCAATAATTTTGCACTTATGGACAATTTACACAATATATTTATATGTTTATAACCTTTTAATATTTGAAATTTTATTACGATATTTAAAATTAAATAGATTAATAACGGATTAATTAAAATTATAAAGTTTATAATAAACAAAAAAACCTGAATAAACATTATTTTTTATTACTATTTCAACCCATCCGAATCTTATATTTGAAATAGTTTACCTTGGATCCATTTTGAAAATTTAAATTAATTTATATTAATTAAATGTTTTGAGTGTTTTCAAAAGTTCCCATCACCTATCTCATAAAACGAAAACACTCCTTCTATTTTAATAACACCTATAAAACTGTTTGGCTTAGCCAAACCATACCTAATTCTCCTAAAAAATCTCAAAATTCATTCTAGAGTCCATACTTTTTGTATAAAGACAAACAATAGAGTCCTTTTGTGCTAATCAGTAGGAGACACTCAAAGAAGATGTATATGTTTTACCAATTAAATTCAATTTATTTTCTTCTTCTACATCATCTTACTATGTTTTTTTACCATAAAATTTTAACGAATGTTATATTATACAAATATTGAGATGGTATGATGATTATGGTACACCAATATTCATCCTTCTATTCATCCTATGAATAATAATACCACCATGGGTGTGTCTGTACGGCTTACCCTCTCCACATTGTGATGTAATTTGTTATAAAACACTAATTTATATTGATCGGGATAATGATGAGTATAATGCATAAAAATAATTAATATAAGATTATGATTATTATGTATAATTAATATACTATCCAATTTCATACCAATTAACAATCAATGGGATGACTTCTCTGCTCATGTGAACGTATGACCTACCATGTCAACGATGTGATGAGATTCATTATCAATGATAACCATTCAATGATGATTATAAAAATAATATTATGATTAAAAATAATAATTATGAACCTAATATCATTATTTATATGAATCATAGTCAACCTATTCATAATAAACATTAATTACATGACAAAAAAATAATAGGAAAACGAAGCAATTAAAATCCAAAACAATAGTAGTACTAAAATATTTTTAAGAAAATAAAATAATAAGATCATATAAGATATAATAAGTATGCTTTTGGTTCATGAATAATTTAATAAAATAATTTAACTATTATGAAGGTGTTTAACACATCATCTTCTGCAATAATTTACCAAGTAAGCATGATATATTCAGGTTCATTATTATCTGACATTGATTATATGTAATTATTTACATGGACTTATTTATCATCCGTATCAATTTTTATTTAATATATTTTCTTTATTAGTATTTTCATTTTTTATTTAATGTATGTTTTTATATAAACATCATTTTAAATTTTATAAAGAATTATTATGCTAAATATTTCTCTGTAATGAAACTTTTTTCAAAATGGTTTTAAATATTTAATTATATGAATATAATTTTTTTTAAATGTTAATTACTTTAAAATATATCAATGAGGTTTGTAAAACATATATTCAAAAATATATTTATAAATTTATTCTTTTATAAGTCATTTAATATTGAATAAATGATTTCAATATAACAAGGGTTATTTCTCTCAGAGAGTATAAAGGATTATTTTTATCTATGTCAACATCCCTAATTAGACTGTATGTTTAATTTAGGTTTTTTTCTTATGATGTAGTCTACCATTTTGTGATTACTATTTTAAAATATGTTTAATTTTGGATGTGTTATATTTGAAAACTATCATGGTTTATGGTACGAATTTATGACATTTTGTATGGTACTTTTAATACAGATGTTTCTATTGGTTATGTTTTACCATATTCATAAGAGGAATGCATTTGACATAGTATGTGATGGGAGTGGACCTATGTATACCTCTGAGGCATCGATAGTTCTCATGAGATGAACGTGTGTTTTGGCATTATGGGTTGATTAAATGGTTATGTGAGGTCTTGGAACGATGACTTGGTGGTTTGTTAATGATTTCTGAAATTAGGAATTTTCCTATTATGGGATTAGTTATTAATATTACAACTGATTATTAGACTAGTAGAATATCCACGTGAATGTTTATGTGGAATTATTTGATTTATTATTTCTTTATTATGTTCAATTTTTATTTAAAAGGCTTGTGTGTCAGTTTTATACTTGCTGAAAAGTTTGTGGTTTTCATGAAATCTTATATTGTATTGTTTAACCTTACAAAGCATCTGAGATAACCCATTTCTTATGATTTATTTTCCATGATTTCTAGGATGTTTATTATAATTTATATATAGGGTTAAACTAGGGTAATGATGTTATTCTCGAAGTATTATCTATGTTTTTAATTGTAATGAAATTTTCATGTCTTCAATCTATTTTCCAGGATAACTAATATAGTATGTCATTAGGGATTTGATTCTATGTAATCATGCCAATGTATTAAAACAAATCACTGGCTTTAGGCATTTGGGGTCGAGAAATTATAGTTTGCATCATAAGATGCTTTGCAATATTCTGGTAAATTAGAGTTTAAAATCATAGATTTAGAACATTACCCTAACGATGGCATTGATGATAAGTTTAAGTATATAATATCATCTGTTAAATTTAGTAATAAATCAAATATGTAAATCCTATAGACAAATATATTGAAAAAAATAATGCAACATTTAGTGATTTGATAAACGATTCGTCGTGAATATATCAAAATGATTTATGTTTATCACAATATTATTTGAGTTTTGTTCAATTGTTACAATAAACAAGGTTATATATGCAGTGTTTATATTGATGAATGTGAAGAAGCCACAAAAGAAAAATTACACAAAGGAGGTATTAAGGTATAGTATTTGGAAGCATAGTGAATGGTTTAATAATGATGTGAAATTATTAAGGTCATTTTTTAATTGGATTCAAGATGTATTACATCAATTGTTCTATGGTTATAATATTCATGAGCTATATAAGTATGGTACTATAGTTCACAGCTGAGTAAGAAAACATTCCTTGATTTTGTTGTTGAGCTTCACCACCTGATCTGGTATGATAGAAATTCACTTATTTATAATAAATTCACATTAAGTCATACTATATGGAGAATGAGGATTTACATTGCCATTCGTGATGATGCTTCGATCCAAAAGGGACTGCAATAACACAGTGTATGATTTTGGTATTATGTGGAAACTCATTATTGATGGAAACTATAACTAACCTCACCATAATTTTTATGTCTTTTGGCACCCCCATTTACTAGTTGGGATATATTTAATGTGGATGGTGCATCCAAAGTCAATCTAGGCCATGTGTGTTGCAGTGAAATCATTAAGAATCAAAATGGTCAGATCCTTGGATAATTTTATGGTATCTGTGGTATTGCCTCTTCACTGAATGCTTAAATGATGAGTATCATTCATGCGGTTTCTTTTTTCAAACAACATGGTTGGAGAAACCTATGGATTTATACTGACTCGGCCTCCATTGTGCAAGAAATTCTGAATTGCGTGATACAACTTTTGGTACTGATCATCACCTACTAGGTGGGATGCATTCTCACTCTTCTCAACATCAACTACATCACCACTCATATATATAGTGAAGCTAAAATTGTGGTTGATGGCTCTGTGAACAATGTGGTTAATGATGGAATTATATGTCTTGATTGTCTTCCTCCTAATCTACTTCTATTTCATAATAAGGATTGTAATAAGTTTTCTTCTTTTAGACTATCACGACTTCACATTTTCATTATAATTGTGCCTTTTTATTCTGGCTCAGCAAAACCTTCTTCAAAAATAAATGTTGTTACTGCAATACATATTCATCATGTATTTTGTTTTTCATGTAATAATTGTATTTTCCAATGAGAGTTATATTATTTCATTGGGGGAATCTAATGTTACAATTGATTTTGAATATTTATATACATTTTTAGATTGTAAATTTGGATGAAGTGTTTTGGAAAAGTCTTATGTATAGAATGCTTTAAGTATAACAGTGGACATTATTGTTTGAGGTTAATGTATGATTTAATGTATTCATTTGGGTAACCATCGTGGTTTCATAAAAATTTATAGGATAAGTGATGTACTTGTATACATTATGATATTGTTCTCGCATGAAATAATTTATTTCGAACAATCGATTTCAGGATTAAATGATGAAGTGAAAATATATTAAAACACAAAAAAGGATGATTTTATTCTTAAGAAATTGTTATATATAAATTATGTTCTTATCTAAATAAAAATAATAATTCATCAACTCCATGGAATGGATCTTGGAACAAAAAACACTATCTTAGTACTTTGTTATAAATCGGATGGTCTAATAGATTATTGAATATTTATAGTTTTATTATTATTAACATTCTCTTAATCATTTTTTCTGTCACTCTCAATCAGATATTGATAGTTAGATTTCTCTTTCATGTCCTTGATTTTCTACATGGAAAACTGGTATGTGTTAACTCTGGTAACCTTCATACTTGACATTATTTATTTTAAATTATAACATTTGTCGAACCTAGTCCTCATATGGGATTTCAATAATGTAATTTTGAATAGTAAAACATTAGTTACCAAACTCATATTCGAAAACTATAATGATGAAATTTATTGAAGGAGGAGCAATGTAACTCCCCGATAATTCATTATATTTATTATGAAGTAATAAAATATATTATTCAACACACAACAATGAGTTGTCTTGCGTTACATGCAAGACACTGTTTTACCGATAAATAATATATTAAAAAATGGTTATTCTTTAATATATCATATAACCAAGTCGTTAAATTAAAATACAATAATAGTAGAAAAAAATTTAAATTTTATATATTTCATATAATTTTTTCACTCATCATATGTTTCTTGAAGACATAATATATTAAACACAAATTATAGAAGAATTATTTTAAAAAAATTCATTCTCCCCCTTCTAATGGAGAACCCTTTTTAAAATAAATATTTGAAACATTTATTTATTAAATATTACAAGATAAACATCTTATTTGAGATCCTAATATAAATGCATACCTTGGTTCAATTTGTATATTGCAGTGATAAGTTTCTTGTTTTGATGAATAGTGAAAATAAAAAATTCTAATTGAATAAAACATTTTTCATAAAAGTAATATATGTTGTTAATTTATAATTTAGATTTCTATTAATTTATAATTTAATTAAATTTTATTATTTAATATAATTTAGGTCATTTTATTTACATTTATATTGAATTTAAATGTAAAAACAATTCTGTCTTTTTCTAGTTTTGTCTTTCCAAATTCTTTATCTCATTTGGAGAATGAGATTAATTATAAATTAATTACTACAACTTCTTTGTATTGAATTTTTAAATATATATTCAATATTTGGAATTAGTTGGAGTAAATTATTTGAATATCTTCCTTTTATTTTTTGGGGTTTGGAATATTGATTGTGTTAATTTTTTTCAAGGGTTAAGGGTAATCTAGAAATAGATAGTTAAAATTATATTATAATTTTATAAGATTCCTAAATCTGGTTCTAATTTCATTTTATATGTTTTCTTCTGTCAATGGAATCCTTCGGTCGATATTGGGACAACGTTGAGCCCCTTGGATGAAATTAATGTAGTTGTATTATTATATTTAATGAAAATACAATTTGTTATACTTCTGTTATTAACTAGTAATTTTTTTTATATGAGTTTATACAAGTGATATGGTCAAATATAAATAGTAATTAGAAAGCCAAAAAATTTATATATTATATTGTATTTATTTTATAATTTTGGAAAGTAAATAATTAAATTAAATGGTGACACAATGATGATGTAGTAATTAATTTATTTAAGGAATAATATATTAAATTATATAAATAATATAAAAATAAATAAAATTTAAAACTACTTTTGACATATAAGAAATTTTTAGACGAAATTGGTTTAATAGGAATGATTTAATGTAGTTTTTTTGAAGGAATAATGTCGATGTTTTTTTATTCAAATTAAAATAATAAATATTATCAAAATTGTCATAAATGATATCTTAAAATAAATAATATTTTATTAAATTCTATAACTTTCCATAAAATATAAAATTCATCCAAATAATAAAAATAATTTTAAATATATCATAATGATCAAATTTTAATAATTTAATGGACACATTCCAATGAATATTTCAGAGATATTATTAAAAGTAATGAACATGACAAAGTGTCACATACTCATTTTTTATATGTTCAACAATTTTAATATAGGGATATGTTGAAGATAAATTATATCATTAATAGTGTCTATAAAAATTATATATGTAATAGTAATTTATTTTCTGTTTTTTGAGACTAAATAATTACCATAAATAATAACATAATAATGAAGAAGTAATTTTTTTACTAATAGAAATATATAATAACAAATTTTAAATTATTAAAATAATTATAATATGATAAAATTTAGGGGCTTTGATAATTTTCTAGTTTTATATGACATTTTATGAACGTATTAAATGGTTTGGTTTGAAGTTATCTTTCTATTTGAATACTATTTAATGTCAATATAATTAATAGTGTCAAAATTGAAACTATTGATATTTTATGAACATATCATTTTATTATATTATTTAAAAATCATCTGTATATTTAAAAACTGTATTTTGATAATATAAGGTATAAAATTTAATTAATAGTCAATTTATGGATAATTAACATCATATAGGTAAATATTTATAACCATTTAATATTTAGAATATTATTACCACAATTAAAATTTAATATATTAAATAAGGATAGATCAAAACAATAAGGTTTAATATAAAATAAAAAAATGCCTAAATTTTATTAGTTGAAAGGATTTTGAAAAATTATCATCCTATCTTTTAAATAAATTACATTGAAGATATTTTTTTAATAATAATTTATATTAATTTAATACTTTGAATGTTTTCTATTGTGCCCCTTACCTATCATATAAAAGGGGACCTCGCATTCTATTTTAATCACTCCAATAAAGCACATTATCTAGGAAAAAACCTACCCAATTATCCTAAAAAATTCCATCACTTCATCATAGAGGCCATACATTGGACAGAAATCTATACTATTAAGAGCTTCTATGCAAATCAAAAGGAGACACTTGGAAGAGTGATAATTATTTTACCAATTCAATTCGATTTCTTTTCATCATATAATTAATCTTAAAATTTTGTTTCCAAAATAGTAATTAATACACTATAATATATTTTAGGAGATGTTATTAAGATAATGGGACAACCATATTTCTCCATTTACCCATCCAATGAATAACAAAATCTCCATTCATGTGTGTGTACAACTTATCATCTCCACACCATAGTGTAATTTTTTATTCCAAACAACTTTATTTTTATGGGAATAGTGACGAGTCTAATGGATATAAATAGTGGATATAAAATGATAATGGATCATTATAATTAAAATTCCATCCAATTCCATTCCATTTAACTATCAAGGGAATGATATCGTCGCTCATGCATACGTACAACCTATCTTGTCTAGGATGCGTTGATATTCACTATCAACATTAACAAATAAATAATGATTATAAAATTTAATTTATAGGTAAAAATAAATATTATGAACTTAATAAAAAAATTTATATGAATCAAATACATCCTATTCATATCATACATGACTTACATGACAAAACATGATTGAGAAAACTATGAATTTAACTCATGAATCAATGTTAATACTAAAAGATTATTAACAAAACAATAAAATAATAACATATATGATATAAAAAATATGAATTTGGTTCTGTTTTAATTTAATAAATAAATTTTTCCATTATATTTTATTTTAACACACCCAGAACTAAAGTAAATTACATTGTAAGGGTTATTTTCACAATCACATTATTATCATGTATTGTTTATATATAAGTATTTATTTGGGCTTCTTTATCATCATTTTCCACAATTCCTAAAATATTTTGAAAAGGAATAATTTTATATATCATATAATGGGATCATTAGAAAGCATGGTTTTAAATGATTTAGGATTTATGATTCAAAATCATTTTAATATATGTCCATGTTTTCCAAATTGGTTTTGAGATTTATTTATGTGAAATGAATGATTAAAATTTTTATTTAATTTCAAATGATTCAATGTGGTGTAAAACACATTTATTCCAAAAAAATTAAAATGTCTCCATTTATAACTATGTGACATCTTGAATATATGATTTCAATGTAAAAATTGGATGTTTTTCTCAAATAGTTTTAATTATTATTTTCATCTATGTCAACATCCTTTATTGGATCTTATGTTTAATTGAGGTTATTTTCTTATGATATCAACTACCATATTGTTTTTATGCATTTTTTGTTATATTGTATGGTAGATGTGATATTTTAATATCATTTATGGATTATGATTAAGATACTGACAATTCATATTTTATATTTCGTAAAAGAATTTATGTTTTTTATTTTTAACCCTTATCATAAGAGAAATGCATTGGACATAGTAATATACAGGCAGAGCTCTCGATAGACCCTTGATTCCTAGGTAGGTATCATGAGACAAACTATTGTATTGGAACTAGGGATTGAGGGTATGGATACTATTGGGACCACTTTGTGTATAAAGTTGTATTTGATTCCAATAATTGTCAATGGATATCAAAATTAAGAAGGGGATGAGGAAGAACAACAAAGTCATTGAGAGTGGAAATTCAGATTATTGTTGAATTGATCATATGTACAAAATACATGTATCAAAGGTTATACATACTATAAAACTATTAAACAATCTTAGATAGTTTTGAAGGGCTTCAAGATATAATGTGATCATGAAACAACTCACTGCCCAAAGAGACCATACAATAGACTACCAAAAGAGACATGCATCATTGCACGGGGATTATGTATATATATTATGATTTATGAATTATCATACAAAGATGAGAAGTTGATTCCATTCATGTATAATGTTGACTAGAAAGGCTAATGTTTCTAAAAGACAGAAAATTTGTAGTACTTTTTCTGAAAAAATATTAATGTGCTAAAGATGATCAATCAATGAGTATATATCATGAAAGATAAGGTTTGTTAGAACATTATATGATTGTAGAAGAAGAATGATGAAAATGAATTATCATGGGTCTTCTTCCCTAAGTACATATTTAATGTGGATCCATTTCCCAGTTTTGTAAAAATTATTGGACCTCAAATTCCGGATTTTCTTTTTGCCAATGGAAATATTTCTTCATATGTGTGAACGAGATGCGGAACAACAATGGAAATTGGAAAAGGAAGTAACCCTCGTACCTCATAACATGGTCCACGTACCATGTTTTGTGAATGGTTTGTTGTTGTGTACCTGACATCAGAAGCTATACACGGATATGTGCGTAGAAATGAAAATGGTTTTTAGCAACGGTATGCAGTGAAGCCATGTGGTACGCGGGATGAATGTGGTTCACCATGGAAATAGTTGTGGTATGTGGAATGGATCTTCATTGGAAGAAGATATGCATAATGTGTACATGAAGTCACATGGTATGCGGTGATGTTTTGAAACTTGTAGGAGTGTCACAATATGCAGTGGGGTCTTACTGTATGTAGATAGAGTTCAATTTGTAGTGAAGTTTGTCCCACATTGAATATTTGGACAAATCATTTTAGCGAAATATGTAGAGTTATTTTCCTATATAAGTAGTGATAATCCTATTTATAATATAAAGATAGAATTTGATAATTAAATATCATCGCTATGAAAGAAATCAGGTATGTCTGAAAATAGTACGTAGGATAGATTCTACGTAGGAGGAAGTGGTATGAAAAAGATTGACCAATTCATGAAATTTGAAGGAATAGTATGAGGATAAAATTTTTCTTAAGAATGTGTGGTATGAAACAGATGAAATAATTCACATAATTTTAAGAAAATGTAAGCAGATGGATGAGACGGTATTCCAAGGCTATATGCAAAGGTGGTATGCGATGGGGGTACGTGAAGGTGGTACGGAAAGGCGTTACATGAAGGTGGTATATGAATTCAGTGTGTGGATCAATCACAGTTCATTGGGCAGGCACAGTGTGTAGAGCTACTGTGGTATATGGATCTGAGGCAGTACGCAGACCAGTGGCAGTACGCGGAGCAAGCGTGTTGCGCAAAACAATATTGGTATGCAGAGTAGGTGTGGTACGCAGAGCAGGCTCAGTGCTCAGAGCTGGCATGGTATATAGATCCGAAACAGTCTGCAGAATCATGGAAAATTCATGAAAATGAAAACATAATAATGAGAGTTTTTGTTTCTAGAAAATAAAAAGGTGAGGATTTTCTAGTGAATTCAGAAATTTCACAATAGGAGAGAACTAACTATAAAATAGCATCAACTCGTGAAATCGATGACAACAATTACTCATGATGAATAGAGGAAAAAAATTAATGTTGATCTGTGGAAGTAACATTCTTGTCGAAAAATAGAGTGAGACGTCTCCTAGGGTAGTGAGATAGGGGGAGTCAATGGAAGTGATCTGAGGGATGTAGTGGGTTATCTCTGAACATTTTCAATGGATGTTTTCCTTGGATAGATTAATTTTTCATAAACATTTTTAATCTACAGGTAGTGAGGATTAGTGGAATTTGGTATTATATGAAACATATCATTGTATTCTCCATTAACCCCTTAGTGGTGAACCAAGTAAAAAAGTTCTTTGTTTTCCTAATGCATGGGAATAATTTAATTACTTCACATATTCATCATACATGTTTAAAAAGGATCCTACCATTGTCAGAAATATATCTTTTATAGAAGGAAAACATTTGACAACATGATGCCCCCCCCCCCTCATAGGGTGGTCTGGGTTCCTTCAGTTATGTATGGTCTTGGACTGAGGCCTTAATCGTATGGTTATGATGTCCAAAATTATGAATTTCTTCATTATGAGATTAATTATTGATATTAAATTTGATTCTTCAACTACTATAATATCAATGAGAATGTTTAAATAGGATTATTTGATTTATTCATAGCATATTAATTTCAAGTTTCTATTTAAAATACATGTGTTTCATTTATATTCTTTTAATAATGTTTATGGTTATTTATAAAATCTTTCATTGTATTTATTAAACTTACTGGGAATTTGATATCTCCCCTTTATTATGTTTTATTTTATGAGTATTCAAAGGAGTTTAAAATGATTTATATGCAATAATATTATAAGAGAATAATGGAATTCTAAAATGATTTTTATATTTTATTTCATATTTTTTATTTATAATGTATATTTCATGCATATAAACTATTTTCTAAGATTTCTAAATTGATCTATCCATAGAGGTTTGATTCCATGTCATCTTGCTAGTGTATTAAAATAATGAACCTTCTCCAGTGATCTGGCTTCCGGGTGTTATATGTTCGGAAAAACTATTATGACATTTGATGAGACCAGGACCTCATGGACATGGGGTAGGGTTTTGAAAAGACTATTGGGATGAATATATAAACGGATCAAATAATGGAAGGTGTGAGAATAATTTTTTTTCAGGTGTGGTATTTATAGTTGAGGAGATGGTCATTTCCCATTATTTTAATAATTAATTTTTTATTTTGGCTATTGAAAATTAATAGTTTTAATTCATGTGACTAAATATGGTAATTAGTTTATGTGAGTTCAAAATATTGGTTCCAGACTCAATATTACATCAATAATGACTCAAAAATTTAGGTCTTTTGTATTTTTCATAAATTATTGTAATTTAATATTCACAAAAAGTTCATGTATTTTAGAAAAATCAAAAAATTTACAGAAACAATTTTTAGATGTGTATAATTAAAAAATAAACACAATTTTATGACAATAATTTTCTAAATACGTGAAATTTAATTTTTAATTAAAATCATAATTTACTCAAAATATACAGATTTATAAATTAACATACTCTATAATAATTTGAAATATTAATTAAGGTTTCAATAAGTTATCATAAAGTTAACAGAAATATATATATATTATTTTCTTCATATTTTTTATGAAAATTCATTTTCTTTTAAATTTTTATATAAACAATAAAATTTTAATTACATATTTAAAATATAATATTACACCAACACTTAATTAACAATTTTTAAAAAATTTATTTAATTATAATATGAAAAAATAATATCATTTATTAATTTTTAATATACCTATTTTTTATTTATACTTTAATAGGTGATGTTAATATTCATTTGGGATGTTAACTATTCATTAGGGTTATGTTACTGCTATTATGGTTGAGTTACTATTTAATAGGATAGGTTAGATAAAATGTACAAATGTATCTTATTTTAGCCATTCATCATTAATAATAATTGTAATGTATTCTTAATGTGATTATTTTATTAATATACTACATGACATAATTAGAAGATATGTATTTCCTGGATAATATTTTGGGTTGTTACAAAACCTGTAATGAATGTGTGGACCTATTAGTTGACATGAATAGGGGATATTGATAGTTTTTTTCGAGACATTGTTAATGGGATAAGAGAGTTTTTGGATTATTATGAAATGTGTTGGATTAGATAATGTAACTCTGCTAAATGACATATGAAATGTACTAGAAATACATAATTTTGTTAATTAATTTGAAATAATGAAGATGATAAACATTTACATGTTTGTGAATTGATGAAGTATTAAAATGGGTTCACAATTGGGAAATAATGATTATATTAAATAAGTTGTGGTATTTAATTTATAATTATAATAGTGTGCTTAATAACAAGAATGGAAATGGGTTAAACGTGTTACGCAATGTAATTGGGAAATGTGCTAACGGGTTTAGGCTTGATGTTAATTCACATGTTGAATAATTAATATATGTGAACGTTTTGCATGTATCTTTTTATATGGTTTTTTATATGAAATATGTTGTAATTGTATGAGAAGTAGGTGGACATGGATTGGTTGTTTTTAGTCATTTAGATTGAGTTTTTATGTCTATGGGTTATGTTAGATTGTGGATCTAATCCCCACCCCTTAATTCATTGGTTATAGAAGGGGGATAAATCTTTATGCCCTTAATGGTTGAATATGAATAGACTAGCAGGAAGGAGGCTCTACGGTATGCGTCTTATAATGTTATGGGATATTTTTATTTATATTGTGATATGAAACAAGGATTATTCCCTTATTCAATGTAATTAAACCGCCATGGTCGCTATCTGAATTTTGTAAATTTCTAACCCATAGATCCCATGATAAAATAAGAAAATAAAGATAATTTTATAAATGAACATTGGTAATTAGTGTCACCTGAGTTATATTTTTTTACATTGTGATTGAGGAAGTACTTGCAAGCAATAACTGTCTAGAATAGAAATTTTTACACATCATTGGTTGTGGTTAAAACATGGGAATGACCATATACATGGAAGATGATTCGCGAACGGGATGTGCAAGGAAGAGTGATATGGACACGATGTCTGTATCCTTTTTGGAATTTATCGTTTTAGATTTTTTTAATTTTTTAATCACTTGAATATATATGAAATTACCTTACATATTTCTCTTTGTTCTGGTATTTTCCTCAATATTTTGAAATGGTCATTAATGAGTATTTTTCAGTTTTTAGTATATGGTTTCCATTATTTATTATTATTATCTACTATGGATTAATCGTATATAGAAGGTATAATCTCCACATGTTCTCTTTTAGAACCTCAATTCTAGTTGATAGCCTCTTCCTTTCGGGGGTGCATGTGAGGTCATGTAGTGACCTAGACCAAGGCATTAGTATAGTAGAATACAGATTTGGGTTGTTATAATGTTGAATTAGAGCGGATCATATATGATTTTCTATTATTTATGTTTGGCAGATGGGTGATTAGGATGTGCCTTGTCTTGGAAATGAGACTATGATTGGGAGTATCATTCTTGGGGTGGTATTTTGGTTTTTCATGTGTGTTGTCACGATTGAATGATACTTCACCATATGGGGACGCACTAGTTGGGTGATGTTACAAGTTAATGAAATTTGGATCTTATTTGGAATGAAATGAGTTTGTTTATTCCTACAACATGATAGGCACATAGGGATATCGGTGGCATGCATCATTGTTGGAACACGCAGGATTCAAGTGTGAGACATGTAGGGTATAATACATTTCATATACCTGAAAAATATTATTATTGTAATATAAAATAATGGTAATTCATGTGGATAAATTGAAATAATAGATAAAGAATTATTCTAATGTAAATTTAAAATTGATTTAAAACGTTTTTGGTATCATTTTTAATGATAGAATGGTTCCCAAATGAATTAGATTCAAGTTTGGAAGGTAAAATGGATTGAAAGGGGTGTTAAATGTGGACTCATGACTAGGCATACTAGTTTGACCGTATTTACCATGAATAGTAGTAGGGATGGTTAAGGTTACTATTCTAGGTGTGATACTGTACATGTGTATAGTTTATAGAGGTTGATTTGTTCTTGATAGCTATACATCGTTATTTGTATAAATTTTGGATGTTTTACTTTAGGTGTTGTGAGAAGTCTATTCTTTATGTTATAGATATGCCCCCTGAAAATGGGTTCTTGTTGGGAGGAAAGAGAATACTATGGGAAATTATCCTCTACATGTGGGGAAATAAATCACAATGGTTCATTGTAACAGTGTAGGCATGCAGTTATGTGAAATAATTGCTCACTTTATTTCGATGATGGAATGGTACCTAGGAGAGGTCATGCCAAGTTTATTTCATCTAAAAAGATAATTTTTGTTTTAGGACCATCAAAATTTTATGAAAGTTGCTGGAACAGAGGAATATGAGTTCTGTATAGATTCCATCGGTACAATTTTTGGTCATTTGGAAACTACTCCTAAAAAGTAATCGAGATGGATGATTACATGTTGTGGGGGCCATTTATGCATGAGAGTGATATTCTAGTTCAACCATATGAGGCTGATAGATTTCTAGGGAAGAACATTTAAATAATTTTTATAGGTCAATTTTTCTAAAATGACATGAGATAGTCATTGTCTTGTAGAGTTTAAAAGGTTGTTCTAGGGAACAATGATAGTGATGGATTTTGAGGGCTTCTTGATAGACTTGAAATGCTCTATTCAATTTGTGGTTGGTGATGATGTCACTATGGAAACATGTTTCTAGGATGGGCATATAACCGAGATCACATCGTAGGTGAATATATTTCATTTAAAGAGGTTTACTAATGTGTTATATTTGGCCATTATTTTAGAAGCGATCTTAATGGAGGATATAGGTAGTGGGTTTGTAGTTTTATTTAGACAACCCAGTGGTGTATCTTCCTAGGAAAGGAATGGTTAAATTATGAATCCTAATGAGGGTTGAAGTGTGAATAGTTTCCAAAGGAATAGATCAACCTCTATTGGTAGTTACTAGATGTTTTTCTATTACTGTGCGGGACAGGCCACATGTGTGGTCAGATCCCCTGACCACTAGTTCAGTGTCGAGTGTGAAAACAAATGGTTAATAAGTGGTGCTTCGATAGAAACCCTTGATATTTGTGTATATATGAAGGAATTATGTTGTTCCCATGTGAATTTAGTGGTCATTTAATTCTTATTAGGAAGGCAGTTCCGGCTCGACTGGTCATACCAGTCAGGGTGGTTGTCACATCTCTTGGGGGAGAGGTCCCATATATGTAGGGTAGCACAACACTATGAACATATACTGTAGCCAAGGGTAGAGGATTAGGGAAAATTCACATAGTTCAACAAACACCTTGAAGTGGAGAATATTGACCATCAATGGTACATGTTAGGATTCTTATATCTTCCACACTCACGAGTCTCTTATTTGACAAATGTTCCTCACATTATTTTACATCTTCTCACATTGTGAGTTTTTCGGTCCTAGTATAATATCATATATCTAAGGATATATTGATTTACACTTCATTAGGGGTGTTAGGAGAAAGTATCATACATTATAAGAGGTTATCCCATGAGGTTGATAGGTACTATTTTCTATGGAACCTGTTTGTGATGGATATTTCAGGCTTTAATATGATTTTGGGTATAAATTAGTTAGTGTCGTTCTAAGACAACATTTAATATTACCATCATAGGGTAAAAATAATGTTCCTTAAAGGGAAGAACAATGTAAGCCTTGTTTAATTAAATATTCAAGTAGTAAATGTATGTATAGTCATTCAACAATTGGATAAACACACTTCCCAAGTGTCTTGTCTTATGATTGATGATTGGAAAATGGGTTTCATGTATTTACTCTTATAAAAGATTAATTTTAGGATGTGTATCCTAAGGAATTCATGGTTCTTACACCTAATAGGTATATTTCTTTCATAATTGAGTTTTTACCATGGAAAGAACCAATTTGTATTCCACCATATAGAATGGAACTGGAAGAACACCATGAGCATGAAGCTTGTTTGGAGGAACAATAGAAAAATCGGTTAATTTTCCCCGAGAAAAATCAAATTGGGAATCATTAGTGTTTTTTTAAATCAGTTTGATGGTTCTGGCCACGTTGTTCTTTTTATTCTTGGAATGCATGTTTTGGAGCCAATAAGATGTATGTATTCTACACATCGTACCTCGTACTGTCAGGTGACATGTCTACAAAGAAACATTAATTATGTCAGTGCATTTAAAAGCTTTAAATATGACCATTAAAAAAATAACAAAACAGATTAAGAAACGGTGTCACAGTTTGTCTGTAAATGGTGTATCCATGAAACAATGTCTCCTTGAAATAGTGTCTCCTTTGTCTTTGAGCGGTGAGACAGCTATGATGGCATAGTTATATAGAGATCAGGAACCGGTAGCACAGATGCAGTTTTAGGATCGCAGTGTCTGATCATGGTGTCTGGATGGTTACGGTGTCTGGATGGTTACGGTTTCTGGATGGTTACGGTGTCTGGATGGTTATGGTGTCTGGATGGTTACGGTGTCTGGATGGTTATGGTGTTTGGATGGTTACGGTGTCTGGATGGTTATGACATCTGGATGGTTACGGTGTTTGGATCCTTTGCCAGAAAAACACAACCGGTGGCAGACTCACGGTTTCTCAGACTTAGTCAAATCTCTGTACACAGACTTAAATAGTGATATTCATAGAATGAATTAAACTTAATCATTCATAAGAGAATTTCATTAGAAAAAAAATAGTTTAAAATAATTACTTAAGGCATAGAGAAACTAATCATTTGTACACGTGATTCAAGATAGATTAAATAGGATTAACAGGCTTTATAGAATGTATATGATTTCTGATCATTAAAACGTGATTAATACACGAGGAGTCCAACAATATATCCCTTATTGATGATCATAAATCATGTGAGTGAGAGATTTATTCTTAGGTAATGTGTCTCTTCTTTAACGTACATTTAGTGCATATAGAATACATATTTATCCCCCTTTTGGGATTATCAAAAAGAGTAAATAAGAAGTATACAATAAAAGTGCACAATGCATTAGATGGATAAAAAGTGGCATTACACTACTACAAATACGGCTTTTATCAGTGCTAAAAATGGCCTTTAACAGCGCTAGAAAAGTGTTGTTAATGCCGGTGAAGATAAAGGGGGGTCCCCTTTATCAGCGCTCCAAAAAGCGCTGATAAAGACCCCTTTTATCAGTGCTAAAAAAAACGCTGATAAAAGGGGTATTTTATCAGCGCTTTCCTTTTAGCGCTGATAAAACTAAAAAAATTAAAAAAAATTAAAAAAATATTTCCAATCACGGGGGGGCAGAGGATGAGAAGGTAGGCAAACCAGATCTCAGGGGTGCAGCTGCAGGAGTGACAATGGCAGTACTCTGAACATGAAGATAAGGCCACAAAAGTTTGATGAAGTCAACAATGATCTCACCACCATACTACATAGCTTTCTCAAAGTCATCCTTGTTATCCATAAACTTATCCAATAAAGTAGTGAAATCTTTGAGATTTTGTACTTGAGTTTTGAAAGCTTGAGTTACAGGAGGGATCCTCAGATTCTCCACAAGTTACTTGAAGTGGTTTGTCATGTCATTCTTAGAGAAGATCCGATTGAAGTAGAAGTCCACCTTCTTAGAAATTTCTTGATGAACATAATTGGTAATCTTGGAATGAATTCTCACCAAATCAAGAACTTTGTCACTATTCTTGATAACTTCAGATAGAGATTCCTTGTCAAAGCCACTAAGCACAGATTGAAGTTCTTCTTTGACAACTATTCGGAGCAGATCACTATCTAAAGAAGGTTGAGATGATTTTCCAGAAGTACAAGAAGCAGTGACATCCGAGGTAATGGATTTGAGTTGATTTAGAACTTTCTGGAGACAACCCTTATACTCATAAGTTAACTTGTTAAGTCCAATAACAAGCTCACGCATCTCTTAAACAATCTTCTTATTTCTTTCAGCTACCTTCTCAGCTAAGGAAGTTAGATGATGTTGAATCAGTGAGGCTACTTCTTGTGGGGTATGACTAAAAATATCCTCAATAGGATTAGAAATAGGTTCTGGTCTTAAGGTTACCACTCTCTGTATTTCTTCAACCATACCTCTTAGAGTTTTTTCTTCATCACTCGGTAGTTTTTTCTCAACTATGACTTCTTGAATCTCATGAAGAATCTTGGGTTGAATCTGCCATATGACTTTTTCCAATAACAGTGAAACATCTCTTTCACTCAGATTGGTTACAAGATCCGGTTGGGTATTCATGAGTTTCTCAACTCCAACCAATAGGGTAGATCTAAATGCTTTCAGATCATCCTTATTCACCAAGTTTGGAGGTTCTTGTGATGGTTTAGGAATAGAAGTTGAGATAGGCTCAGGTTCCTTGGTAAAGATAGCTTCAGGTGTTGATGCCAGTTTCAAATGAAACACAGTAGACAGATCAATTCCTTTAACTGAGACTTCATGTGAATCAGTCACATCAAAATAACTAGGGAATTTATACCATGTATCCATTGAGGTTAGATCAATCGGATTAGGGACTTAAGCAGATTCCAGATTGGGGGGCCTGACACGTGTCTGTCGTGGGGTGTGGCAAAAACAAATAAAACCTAAGTTAAAATGTAGCAAAGTGGGTAACCTAAGTTTTCTCCAGAGAGGAGTGCACAACAATTATATTTGTCACTTAAATTAAAGAGAGAAGAAAAGGTTCTTTTTGAAAGTTGTTTGAGTTGAAAAATAAAACAAGCAATTGAAATGAAAGGTTGAACACTAATGGATGAAGAGAGTGATGGGGTCAGGGTAGGATCACCTTTTGTAATGTCATCATAGTCACAAAGATCATCTCATCTCTCTTCCTTTTGAATGACAAATGAAAGACTCCTCGATCGAGTCATCTATCACCCTTGATTAAAGAAGAAAATAGAACTCACTCCTATGTGCATGGAAGTTCATAAACAATTCCTAAACAACTAAGGCAAGTCCCGATCGGGAATTGTTTCTCCCTAGAACTCTAGAAAAAGTCTACTAGTTCCACACACGTGCCAACGATCGTTAGACACTCACCACCTAACACAATCTGCTCGATCGAGACAAATTGCACTAGGCAGAGGGAGATAAAAAGTCTTTAACCAAAGCTATTAAAAATGAATACACCAAACTCAAAACATGATCGCATTAAGAGAATTGGGAAACACTGATAATAGATGTCATTCATAAGAAAGATAAGGTTTTACATTTAAGCACAAAACTCCGACATTACAAAAGAGAAACTCCCCCTTCCCCGATCACTCAAAGGTTTTACCCCTCCATGTGAAGGGTATTAGAGTTGAAAGGGGAAGAAGAGAGCATAATCAAACTAAGTAAAAAGAAAATAGAAAATACAAATAACATCAAGAACTCAATCCTCCAGCACAGCCCTTCTTTCACCTTCTTCAACCCCCTTGAATGGAAGTGAATACTCTTATTTATAGGATTGGGGAGTAGAAAATTTCCCTCCAAAATTACTCCCCCGAACGTTTGAGTCCGGTTGGCATATTAAATGACCGATTTTGAGAATTGTTCCTTCTTGAAAGTTGTTCCCCTCCATCTCCTCTGTCTACCCACAAAATTGAAGCTTAATTGGTCCACGTATGAAGGAGATATGGCCACATTACTCCGGATATTTAATTCTGTCCATGTGACTCTTCGTCTTCCACAACTCCAACTTCCCATGACATTAAGACCTTGAAAACAGCAGATTCAGACGTGTACTCCTTAATGAAAGATGTTCATTAATTCCTATTACAGCTCCTTGTCGAATATTAGCTCCATTGGATCGGTAAGCTTCGAGATACAAGCTCATCATTAAAACATTCCAAATCTGTACACAGTTTTCGAGGCCTGGTTTGTGAGCTGAATTTGAGCTTCCAAATGATGGATTGAGCTTTGGGTCCAGAAGGATAAAATGAAGCCAACGAGCATAGAAATCCTACAAAAAAGGAACCATACAATTTGGATAAAAAATATAAAATATATGCCCGAAATACAGAAGCTCCACAAAACTGCTAAATTTCCAGAATTAACCAATTTCCACAATTAAGCCCATAATTCACCAAAAATACTAAAATGATGCAAATCAGATAAAATTGATTAATTGGAAGGGGTTAAATCATTGAAACACATATTAAAAATTATGAAAATATTATCTCTATCAATTCCCCCACACTTAGCACTTGGACTCCCGGACAAGTCAAAATCAAAATCAAATCAAACTAAATTCGAAACACATGCCATTGAGATCCACCAATTCCACACCAAGAAATAAAATTTATCATGCCTCATCCATAAACATTATTCCAAATTCTCTAATCTGGTCATTCAATATTTTTCCTCTTTATTTCTACTCCCATGCACACAAGACACCTACCTCACATTAATTTTCTCTCATCTCAAAAATATCAATTTTCAACAATGTTTTTCTCATCCAAACCAATGCAAGGGTCACCATAGGTTTGAAAAACTCCTACTTCTCCACCCGATGTGATTCAAGGACATTTGTTTATCATGAGGACTTTGAAAGGTTGTTCTGTGGCTTTTGGTTGGTAGGATTTTTATGTGAAAAATTCTGAGGCTGAATGAGGATGGCTTGGCTCTTTTTGAAGCAAAATTGCACAATTCTAATTTTAACTCAAGTATGGTATCCTCCTCACTCCACTTAGTAGAAATTCAGCTCCATCATCATGAAATATCAAGAAATGTTCAAACAGCTCGACATTTCTTCAGCAAAAATTTCAATCTTCTTAAGCATGATTTTCTTGAAAGCTCTAGAAAAGGCACAACTTTCTTCCTCCATTAGAAGCTCCAGAAAGGCACAACTTCTTTTATCATGAAAGCTCCAGAAAAGGCACAGCTTTCAACATAATGATTTTTCATCAGCACACACATCTCTTCAGAAGTTTAATTTCCACCCAAAGTTTCACCAAATGAGGTAGCACAACACAAGACATCTTCCCCAGCACTTAGTTCAACTAGATCATGCAATTTCACTTCAAGAGCAGGTTGGAAAGGGAAAATTGGCTTGTAATGTGGCTAACCTAACAGGATGTTTATGGCTTCTATGGGCTACAAGGATTAATTTACAAGGTAGGCCATAATGAAAGGGATTATCTTGAAAAGGGGGCTTTCAAACCAAAGAAACGCCTCAATCATTTAAAACACATGCACCCCAAACCCTCAAGTTTTGAAAGGAATGAATCAAATTCTGGTTAAAACAAGCATGGCCTGGTTCTCTCAAGAAGTGAGGTGAATGAAAAGAATATACAATAATGGTTCAGAAGCCTCATAGGAAAATGATTTTAAAGATAATGACAGTGAGATGTGGCAAGGGATTCAAAAACCTGAGTACTTTTCATGAAACTCTCAAAGAATTGAACTTGAAACAAAATCATTTTCAGCATTCATTTAAGCTCAGTTTCATGGAATAAATTGGTTCACTCAATGACATGGGTTTCAAAAATAGCAATGATAATCATTTCAGCTCAAAAGTTTCAAAAAAAAAACCAAAAAAACTGAAAAATAAACACACACAAAATTTGAAAAATCACAATTTTTTTTGAAAACAAACAACAAATGAAAATCCAAAACTAAAAAGGTTCCCTCCCCCACACTTAAATGATGCAGTGTCCTCAATGCATTTAACTGGATCTAACATGTAAGCAGATTTTAGAATGAATCACAGCAGCAAACAAGTGTAAAGGAGAGGTACAACCTGACTTATTGGTAATGCAACATTGAGTTAAGCTCCTAAGTGTTGCACACTAAAAACCTAAAAGAAAAAGAACAAAAGAAAACATAAGAAATTTATTAAAAAAAATTAAAATAGAAATAGGATGAGAAAATAAGGATAGATCTTGGTTTAATCCCCCAAGTGGGCCCTGGGTTTTGACTGCCTCCAGATGGGCAGTTTCAGTTGGTTATCCCCAATCTGAAGGTGGGTTGAGTTTCTTTATGATGAACCAATAAAACTTCTTCTTCACATCATGTGCTTCATCCTTTTTGTTGAGGACACCATGGGTATAGTACACCAAATACACCCCTAGTACAATAAGATACAATTTTTTTGGTGGGTGTAGGATAAAGAATGAGTCCCCATATTTCTTGGTTTCCAATTTCACAACCATCTCTTCATTCTCCAGTGATTTCTGAAGGTATGCTGCATCATTGGAAAAATCAAAGGAAATGTTAGAGTTTAATTCTATTTGAAAAAAGTTAAAGCATGAAGTGTCAATATCGAATTCTTCCCTTTCAATGTAATCATCTTGCATCACTTTTTCCTTTTCCAAATCCACTTGGATTCCCTCTTGAACTCCCTCCAATAAATTATCAACATGTTTGGGGAGCTCCAACTGTTCCTCTTTAAGCGCATCTTCCTTTTCTTCCTTGTCTGCAAACAAAATAAATGAGTTGTCCGAATCTGAAAATTTCATGCAAGGGGAGGTGATACTCAATTCAGATTCAATAAAATTAGAATATAATGAGTCCAAGAAAAGATCATCTCCCTGAGGTTTCTCATATTCATTTGCTTCTTCAGTGGGAAGTTCCTCTTGAAGTAGAGTTGTAGCAGATGGAGGAGGGTAGTCAGGCTCCTCAACATTCTCTTCAAATTCAACCACGTTGGTGGTGTATTCCTTCAATGATGATGGATATTCTACATTATAAGGAACTGGGGGATCAAGTAGTTCCTCACACTCCTTCCAGAACATATCCAGATCTTGTTGATCTCCTGAACTTACTTTATAAGGCACGTCCTCTTCATCAATCTTCTTCAGCAATGGTTGAGAAGAGCCAAATGGATCTTCGTTTAATTCCATCATGGTCTCCATAGGTTCTTCAACGTCAAGTATAAGAGGGGAATACACTTCCACCAATGGATCAAGTTTAGGTTTTGGTTGAGGTTCTTTATCCAATGTAACCTTCTCTAAGGACTTCAATCTTTGATAATCAATGTTTACTTGATTCACCATGTCCATCAGTTCATGAAGTGAGATACCTGTGACATGGCCATTCATCATTTGCTTGGCCAAAACAGTGAGTTCATCAAGCTTTTGAAAAAGGGCTTCCTCGTAATTATGAACCATTTGTCCCTGAAACTGTGAGTAATCAATCCAAGAAGAATAATTGCAGTTGGCATACATCATGGATTTTTTAGATTTTTTTTAAATAAAATAAATGAAAATATTTACAAAATGTTAGAATTAGATTGTTGGCACAGCCTCCCCGGAAACGGTGCCAAGTTTTGACACGTGCCTGTCGTGGGGTGTGGCAAAAACAAATAAAACCTAAGTTAAAATGTAGCAAAGTGGGTAACCTAAGTTGTCTCCAGAGAGGAGTGCACAACAATTATATTTGTCACTTAAATTAAAGAGAGAAGAAAAGGTTCTTTTTGAAAGTTGTTTGAGTTGAAAAATAAAACAAGCAATTGAAATGAAAGGTTGAACACTAATGGATGAAGAGAGTGATGGGGTCAGGGTAGGATCACCTTTTGTAATGTCATCATAGTCACAAAGATCATCTCATCTCTCTTCCTTTTAAATGACAAATGAAAGACTCCTCGATCGAGTCATCTATCACCCTTGATTAAAGAAGAAAATAGAACTCACTCCTATGTGCATGGAAGTTCATAAACAATTCCTAAACAACTAAGGCAAGTCCCGATCGGGAATTGTTTCTCCCTAGAACTCTAGAAAAAGTCTACTAGTTCCACACACGTGCCAACGATCGTTAGACACTCACCACCTAACACAATCTGCTCGATCGAGACAAATTGCACTAGGCAGAGGGAGATAAAAAGTATTTAACCAAAGCTATTAAAAATGAATACACCAAACTAAAAACATGATCGCATTAAGAGAATTGGGAAACACTGATAATAGATGTCATTCAGAAGAAAGATAAGGTTTTACATTTAAGCACAAAACTCCGACATTACAAAAGAGAAACTCCCCCTTCCCCGATCACTCAAAGGTTTTACCCCTCCATGTGAAGGGTATTAGAGTTGAAAGGGGAAGAAGAGAGCATAATCAAACTAAGTAAAAAGAAAATAGAAAATACAAATAACATCAAGAACTCAATCCTCCATCACAGCCCTTCTTTCACCTTCTTCAACCCCCTTGAATGGAAGTGAATACTCTTATTTATAGGATTGGGGAGTAGAAAATTTCCCTCTAAAATTACTCCCCCGAACATTTGAGTCCGGTTGGCATATTAAATGACCGATTTTGAGAATTGTTCCTTCTTGAAAGTTGTTCCCCTCCATCTCCTCTGTCGACCCACAAAATTGGAGCTTAATTGGTCCACGTATGAAGGAGATATGGCCACATTACTCCGGATATTTAATTCTGTCCATGTGACTCTTCGTCTTCCACAACTCCAACTTCCCATGACATTAAGACCTTTAAAACAGCCGATTCAGACGTGGCCTCCTTAATGAAAGATGTTCATTAATTCCTATTACAGCTCCTTGTCGAATATCAGCTCCATTGGATCGGTCAGCTTCGAGATACAAGCTCATCATTAAAACATTCCAAATCTGTACACAGTTTTCGAGGCCTGGTTTGTGAGCTGAATTTGAGCTTCCAAATGATGGATTGAGCTTTGGGTCCAGAAGGATAAAATGAAGCCAACGAGCATAGAAATCCTACAAAAAAGGAACCATACAATTTGGATAAAAAATATAAAATATATGCCCGAAATACAGAAGCTCCACAAAACTGCTAAATTTCCAGAATTAACCAATTTCCACAATTAAGCCCATAATTCACCAAAAATACTAAAATGATGCAAATCAGGTCAAATTGATTAATTGGAAGGGGTTAAATCATTGAAACACATATTAAAAATTATGAAAATATTATCTCTATCAGGGCCACTCTCACTTAATAGGTGCATCTTTCTTAGGACTGGGAGATTTAGATCCTTAATCTATTTCCATGAATTCATCCCTTATTTCCTTAGCCATTTCCTTTATAGCCAACTAAAAGGCTTGCTCCATTTTCTATTCAGCAGAAGGAATAACTTCAGGAAAAACTTGTTCCTCTGGGAGTTTCTCAAGGGAAGCTTCTTACACAACAGGAAGATCTTCTTCTATATGTTATTCTACAACATTATTTCCACTTACCTTAGCAACAAATTCTTCTTTTGAAGCAATTTTTTCTTCCATAGCAACAAATTTTTCAGGAACAGGCACTTCCTTTTCAAAAAAGACTTGAGGAGAATATTTGTTATCTTCCTCAACCAGAACAGTTTCTCTTGGAGGTACAATAGACTCTTCTTCTTCTTCCTCATTAGAATATTCAACAAGTTCATCTGGATCCAAACCAGGATCAGAAGTATCCTTAGGTCTTGAAGGGTGTTCCACCGGATTAAATTTTTCATAAACTCTATCATTATCTTCCATCCATTCTTTCCTCCATGGATTCCAAATGATTTTCATTCTCTTTATTGTAACTTTTGAAAGACAAAACTCATAATCCTTTATAACTTCTTCATCTGGTCCAACCAATCCTTTTTCATGAAGTATAGATGAGATAATCCTTGAATAAAATAGGGAGGTTGACTTGGAGGTTTTTTTGATCAACTCACACATATGGTGTATAAAATACTTGCATAGGTTGATCTTATGTCCATTTTTCATGGGATGTATCAAAAATACATCCTGATACTTGAGTAAAGCAAAATCACCTTTTTGGGGGCTAATCAAATTCTGAAAAAACTTAAACAATAGTCTGGACTCATCATCTAGCACGGCAGCTATGGCTCTCTTCTTTGTTCCATTTCCAATTAAACTTCTCAAATCTTATTCTATAACAAAGAACTCACTCAGAGGTGGAGGACCTCTCTGGTAGTCCTCGTAAATACTTCCATGAGGTATCCTAAGGCATGCAGCCCATAACCTCGAAGAAGAGGTATAAATATGACCATTGATCCAACTTCGCACAACATAACCATCTTCTGAATCAAAATAGAATTGAACATACTAGTAAAACTGGGCAACTAGATTCGGATAAATAGTTATATCCTCCTTTGTAAACCAATCTAGCTAGCCTTGCTCTGTTAGCGCTTTCAACACCAAAGACTTACTTGATAGAAGCCACTTAGGGAATATATCCTTTTCAGGTACCACTACTCTATTCACTAGATTCAGATTCAGAGGGCCTTCGGGTGCTAACTTCGACACTATCTTCAACTTCTTCTTTGAACTGTGCTTCTTAGGAGTTGACAACGAAAGACATTCCATCCTGGGCATTCACCGAAGGTTCGAGAGAGATAGGGGTTGAAGAGGGGTTATAGTTTGAGAGAAGAGAAGAGAGATTGAGTGAAGAACGAGTGAAACTTATTCTATTTTATCATTTAGGGATATCAAGCGTCACGGGATAAAAATCGTGGGAAAGTAAAAGCAATTAATTACCACGATATGGGTTATAATTTATAAATAAAACAATAAAGCATCTTTACGGTGAGACTGTAACAAGTCTTCACGGTGAGACCATAACAGTCATTCACGGTGAGACAGTAACAACCGTTCACGGTGAGACCGTAATAGTATGATTTCTAAACTATGCGACTGTATTGTTTGAGATAGTAAGTGCTAGACAGTAACTAAGAAATAGTAACTGTGAGACCGTAAACATGAAACAGTAACTCTTAAGATAGTAAAACTATAGAACTATTAGAGTTAAATAATAATCTTAAGATAGTGACTTGTGAAACCATAAACTGTGAAACAATATACTTACTACTTAAGATTTATCATTCCCAATTCATGTATGATGTAATCTATTCTTTCAAAATTTAGTGGTTTGGTGAATATATCAGCAAGTTGATATTCAGTTCCAATGAATTCCAAAGTGATGTCACCTTTCTAATAATGATTTCTCAAAAAGTAATGTCTTACATCAATATATTTTGTCCTGGAGTGTGAAATGGGGTTTTTTGAGATGTTAATAGCACTTGTATTGTCACAAGTTATAAGTACATTCCTGAATTGATATCCATAATCTAGTAATGTGTGTTTCATCCACAAAATTTGTGCACAACAACTTCCAGCAGCTATGTATTCAGCTTCTGCAGTAGATAATGAAACAGAGTTTTGTTTCTTACTACACCATGATACTAGTGACTTGCCTAAAAAGTGACATGTTCTAGATGTGTGTTTTCTATCTAACTTACAACCACCGAAGTCAGCATCAGAATAACTCACTAACTCAAATGATTTTCCTCTGGGATAGAACATTCCTAGATTGGGTGTATGCTTGAGGTATTTGAAAAATATCTTAACAACATTTAAATGAGATTCCTTAGGATTTGCTTGAAACTGAGCACGCATACACACACTGAACATAATTTCAGGTCGGCTAGTTTTTAAGTAGAGTAAGCTTCCAATCATTCCTCTATAAGTGGTTTGATCAACAGATTTTCCATCTTTATCAAGACCCAACTTATAAGTAGTACTCATTGGGGTCTCACTACTTTTAGTGTTATCCAATCCAAAATGTTTTAGAATATATCTAGTATATTTACTTTGATTTAAAATAATACCATCATTATTTTGAAAGATTTAAAATCCAAGAAAGAATTTGAGTTCACCCATTAAACTCATTTCAAATTCATTTTGCATCATTTTAGAAAATTCAATACATAAAGAATTTTTTGAAGATCCAAAGATGATGTCATATACATAGATTTGAACTACTAAAACATCATTGGAAATTCATTTTATAAAAAGGTTAGGATTAATTATTCCTTTTGTAAAACCTTTGGAAATAAGAAAAGTACTTAATCTATCATACCAAGCTCTTGGAGTTTGTTTTAAACCATATAAAGCTTTTGATAATTTAAAAATATGGTTTGGAAAATGAGGGTTTGTAAAACCAGGGGGTTTCTCAACAAAGACATCCTTAGCTATACACCCATTTAGAAATACACTTTTGACATCCATTTGATATAGTTTGAAATTCAGATGTACATCATAAACAAGCAGAATTCTGATGGCTTCAATTATAGATATTGGTGCAAAGGTCTCTTCATATTCAATTCCTTCTTCTTGACTATAGTCTTGTGTAACCAATCTAGCCTTGTTTCTAACTATATTACCATCTCCATCTACCTTATTTCTAAACACCCATTTAGTGCCTATAGTGAATGTGTCTTTGGGTCTTTCGACAAGTTTCCAAAATTTGTTCCTTTCAAACTGATTAAGTTCTACTTGCATATCCATCACCCAAAATTCATCATTGATAGCATAATTAATGTTTTTTGGTTCAAGTTGTGACAAAAAGACTTGATGTTCAACCCGATTTCTAAGAGAATCTCTAGTTTGAGTTCCTTTGTCTAAGTCTCCTACAACATCATCTAAAGGATAGTTCTTAATAGTTCTAACAGCTCTAGAAAAAGAAGAACTAGTGATTTCATGTTTTTCAACAGAATCTGGTTCATTGCGACCAAAATCTATAGAATTTCCAAAACTGGAAGTTTTCACAGATTTCTTTACAGGATGGTTAGGGGATTTTGAATTAATTTCCAGATTTGATACATCATCGTCCAGGTTCTCTAGAGTGTTCTTAGGCTCATGTGGATCTATTTCATCAAATTTGACATGGACAAATTCTTCCACACATTTAGTTCTTTTATTAAACACTCTATAGGCTTTATTAGAAATTGAATATCCTAATAAGATTCCTCCATCACTCTTGGATGAAAATTTTTCAAGATTATCCTTAGTATTAAGGATATAAAATTTGCAACCAAATAATTTGAGGTAGCTAACTTTGGGTTTTATATTGTTTCATAACTCATATGGAGTTCTTTTAAGGATAGGTTGAATCAATACTCTATTGATTATGTAGCATGCTATATTTACAGATTCAGTCCAAAAGTAAATAGGTAAGTCATATTCACTAAGCATAGTTCTAGAAATCTCTTATAGAGTTATATTTCTTCTTTCTATAACTCCATTCTATTGAGGTGTTCTAGGGATAGAGAAATTATGACTATAGCCATTTTGTGAGTAGAAGAATTCAAACTCTTGATTTTAAAACTCACGTCCATGATCACTTCTTAAGGACTTAATTTTATGTCCACTAAGATTTTCTACAGTTTTGGCATATTTGGTAAAATGAGAGCAGACTTCTCTTTTATGAGCCAAAAAGAAAGTCTAAGTATATCTAGAAAAGAAATCTATAAGAACATAAACATAGTGCTTCCTATTTAAACTGGAAAATATAGATGGTCTAAACAAATCCATGTGAACCAATTCAATAGGTTGAGAAGTTGACACTTCTTTCTTTGGTTTGAAGGAAATTTTGTGTTGCTTTCCTTTTTGACAAGAATTATACACTTTAACATTTAGAAACTCATGTTTGGGTAGGTCTTTGACTAAGACTTTTCTAATCAACTTTATAAGGGAGTGAATGTTATAGTGTCCTAGTCTCATATTCCAAAGCCAAGACTCTTTGTGAAACACACTTAAACATGAAGTATTTTGAGAAGATAGAGAATGTAAGTTAACAGAATATACATTTTCATTTCTTAATGTAGAAAACACTAATTCATTTTTATAATTAAAAACATTGCAGGAATCATTTTCAAATTTGACATAAAATCCATCATCACATAATTGTGAAATACTAAGAAAATTATATTTCAGTCTGTCAACAAAAAATACTTTGGAAATCAAAACTGAGTTAGAGTTACCGATTGGCCAAGGCCAATAATTTTTCCTTTGGCATTGTCACCAAAGGTGACATGTCCTCTGTCAATTTTTATTAAGTTATTGAAGTATGAATAGTCTCTTGTCATGTGTCTTAAACACCCACTGTCTAAGTACCATAAACTTTTACAGGAACTCTTTAAGAAACTTTCCTACAAAATAGTCAAATAAAAATAGATTTTGGTACCCACACTTGTTTGGGTCCAGTAATATTAGTGACTAGTGCCTTAGGAACCCATATCTTCCTCATAGGTTTCCAATAATAATTATGTAAAGTATTTGAAAAATAAACTCTATTTGGTCCAGAAAAGCTTGAAATAGTAGAGAGTGTGTCATGACTTGAACAAGCTGAATGTTTTCTAGTACTAGGAGTAAAGCTATATGTCCTAGATTTATAAACAAACTTAGTTCTTCCAAAATTTCTTTTACCAGGTTGATAGCCAATGACAGTAGTATATTTAGAAGCAATCTGTTTACCTAGAATTTGTACCAAGGTATCCATACCATTAGTAAACCTTTCAAGATAATTTTTCAATTACTCATTAGATAGTTTTAGTTCATTGTTCTCTTTGAGTGATTGAGCATTTTTCTCCCTTTCTATAGTGAGTTCAGTTTTAACAGTTGAGGTAAGAGCATGTTGTTTATTTAAAAGACTTGTATTTATCTTTTAGTTCATTGCATGTCTCTTCAAGCATATTACAATATTCAAACATTTCTTCATTAGACATATTTTCAGAGTCACTCTCATCTCCAGAATAATAAGAGTTGTGTATATGAGATTCTAGTGTTACCTCAGATGTGTTTGTCATAAAGCACATATTGGCTTTGTTATTCTGTTCATCATGTGAAGATTCTGAGTCACTTGAACTGTCCTCAGAATCACTCCATGTGTATTTCATTACCTTTTTATACTTTCTATCTTTGTCCTCATATTTCTTTTTGTACTTGATCTTGGTACAGTCAACCTTGATATGTCCTTTTTGCTTGCATTCATAGCAGACAATCTCATCAGACTTGTCACTTCTTTTCCAATCTTTCTTTCAACTTCCTTTTTGATCATATCTTCCCTTGAAGTTAGGCTTTCTGAAAAAGTTATTCTTTTTGTAAAATCTCTTAAACCTTCTGGCTAATTGATCCATCTCCTCATCACTGTTAGGTGATGATTGATCACTGCTGGAACTTTCTATAGAAACTTTCAATTTCCCTTTCTCTTTGTGTTTAGAGGTGGTGGTCTTGAACGCAACAGATTTTCTTTTGGGTTCATCCTCCTCTTCCTTGTCGACTTTCAGCTCCTCTTCATACATCATCAGTTTGCCAATGAGTTCTTTTACAGGTAGCTTGCTGATGTCGCATGACTCTCTAATAGAGACAGAGGTTCCTCTCCATCTATCAGCTAGGCACCTGAGAATCCTCATGATCTGTTCTTTGGTAGTGACTTCTCTTCCAAGAGAAATCATGGTGTTGACAATTTCATTGAACCTGAGAAAAATGTCATAAATAGGCTCATCAACTTTCATTTTAAAGTTATCATATTTAATAGTATAAGTATTAAGTCTCATTTCTTTCACACTAGAAGTTCCTTTATATGAAACAGACAATGTATCCCAAATTTCATGGGCAGTTTTACATGCAGAGATTCTATTAAATTCCTCATCTCTTAAAGAGCAGTATAAAGCATTTATAGCTTTGCAATTGTTATTATAGATAGTTTTGGTAGGTTTATCCCAATAGATTTTATTAGTAGCGGGAATCTTATATTCATCTATAATTGAAGACCAAATTTCAAAGCTCATACTTTCTAAATACATTTTTATTTTTATTTTCCATTGAACATAATTTTTTCCATTAAATAATGGTGGTATGTTTGTTGCATCACCTTCCAATCTATTATCCATAATACAGAAATACTTTAAAAGAGCTAAAAATTTAGAATTAACAGAAATTTATAGATCTTTAAAGTACAACTACAATCATAGTTGAATAGGGTCAAAAATAGAGTTTTACTAAATACCCTCTGATACTAAATGTTGGTCGGAGTAGAGTACTCAAGAGGGGGGGTGAATTGAGTATCTATTCAAAATTTCTATTTAAAAAGTATTCTTAAAAAGGTTCCCCAATAAATTTAAGTACAACCTAGTTAATCAAGGTCATACAGTTATGAAAGTTTGATTGTTTAAATAACTTCTTAGAAGATTGATTAATTCTCAGTAATCTTAATATCAGTTATTAACATTACTTTTGAAGTTATTCTAATAAGGCAAAACAATTATAACTTCTTTCCAAGATTAACTATCAAAGTAAATTTAGTGATTTCTGAATTAAACAGTAAAACAAAGATAACTAAAATTAAATAGCACAATGGATATAAAACAAGTGATTCAGTCTCAAGTCGAGACCTAATCCACTCCACTTGGTGATCACCTCCCACCAAGCAGTTTATATAAATAAACTTGATCCACACCCTAGATTAGGGTTAACAATAGTACACAATACTGTCCAAATATTGCGACCTCTTCCACAGTTCTTCATGGGTATGAACTAACAGGTCACACACAACCTCTTCTACACTTATCTGTGGGAATAAACAAGTGTAAAAAGATGTAAGAGAAAGGATATCGTGTATCCTTTAGTTTGATGCAGGAGACAATTCATGTTTAATACAGACACACACACTGCTCGAAAGATAAAAATAACACACAACAGAGCAGAGATGATGAGATAAGGTTAGAAGTGTTATGTGTGTTAGTCTATGCAACTATGGACTTCTAGGATGAAGTAGATGCAGAAATCGAGTCCTTTCGCGGAAAACATAGTATCGTAAGTCAGCTAGATCTGGCTCGTGTTCTCTGTGGAGTTGATAATGCGGAAATGTTCTCGACTCTAGGATTCGAGTATACTTCATGTGTTCCTCAGTAGTGTCGGTTTGCATAAAATCTTGTGCTTCTTTTTTATCGCATACACACTTGTTTTTTTTGTTGCATTATCGCCACTACAGTCACCACGATCACACACCCTTTTCTTCTGGCCACGTTGTTCTTTTTATTCTTGGAATGCATGTGTTGGATCCAACAAGATGCATGTATTCTGCACCTCCTACCTTGTACTATCAGGTGACATGTCTACAAAGAAACATTAATTATGTTAGTGCATTTAAAAGCTTCAAATATGACCGTTAAAAAAATGACAAAATAGATTAAGAAACGGTGTCATAGTTTGTCTGTAAACGGTGTCTCCATGAAACAATGTCTCCTTGAAACGATGTCTCTTTATTTGTCTTTGATCGGTGAGACAACTATGATGGCATAGTTGTATAGAGATCAGGAACTAGTAGCATGAATGCGGTGTTAGGATCACAGTGTATGGTTACGGTGTCTGGATGGTTACGGTGTCTGGATGGTTATGGTGTCTGGATGGTTACAGTGTCTGGATCCTTCGCCAAAAAAACACAATTGTTGGCAGAATCACAGTTTCTCAGACTTATTCAAGTCTCTATACACAGACTTAAACAGTGATATTCATAGAATGAATTAAACTTAATCATTTATAAGATAATTTCATTAGAAACAAAATAGTTTACAATAATTATTTAAGTCATAGAGAAACTAATCATTTGTACACATGATTCAAGATAGATTAAACATGATTAATAGGCTTTACAGAATGTATATGATTTGTGATCATTAAAACATGATTAATACATGAGGAGTTCAACACATAGGAAGGTTTGTGGTTTTGTTAATTTTATTATATAGAGTCCAAAACCTATATTTGAGAAATGATAAAGAATCCCCCACTCATTTTCTATATAAACCCACTCAATATCTCATTTATCTTCACTAAAAATCTTTTTAGAACATCTTTACTTTTCTCTTTCCACTCTAAAGTCTTCCCAATGTGCCTCCAAGCTATCAAGAATCTCCTCCCAAGCATTTGGAATCACACTCTCAAGGTAAGGTGCCTTCCTCTCCTCCTTTCAATTCAAGCACCTTCCTTAAAATTAGTCTTTTTAATTAGAATTGATTATATTTTCATTAATTTAAAAATATTCCCTTACTTTTTAATTGATTTTATTTGAATGATATATCATTTATCCTCTCTCATTTTTATCTTTACCTAAGTTGTTACTATGTTGAGATTTTGTAAGGGATCTCTCTCTCTCTCCTTTGTATTCAAGCATCTCTTTTATGTTATGCCTTTTAATTACCATTTTTCTATATTGGGGTATGTTCTTTTATATCCCCCTTACTATCCATTTTATGTCTAAATGATGAGATACTCCTTCCTATTTCATTAAATTCCTCTCATTAACCTTTATATACAACTGTTTCCATGCTAAAATTTAGTAAGGGATCCTTACCTTCTCTTTTTTATTCAAGTTTCTTTATTATCTTATGCCTTCTATTTCTAATTACTAATGTTGGGATATGTCTTTTCATGTCCCTATTACTTCCCATTTGATTTCCAAATGACGAGAGACCCATTTTTCTCTAATCAAACCATTTTATGAATTTTTAAGTGATGTCGTTATGCTATCGAAATTTCACCGTGATTTTCCACGCCAAAATAATTGTGTAGTGAATACCATACTCATTTCCTATAAAGTGTGTTCACATTTATACACTTATGATTCTTTGAATTGGGACTTAAGTTTATGTATTCCACGCTCCTTGATTATAGAATAAAATATGATGATGAATGAATCCATGTTGTACAATCTATGTGACACACTTAAGCATGAGAATGAAATGAAATTGGCGGGTGTGCCCATAATTATATAGCACTCCAATGCATTGGGTAATGTTTAGTCTCATGAGATGTCATGTTGGGACAAGGATTAAACCTGATTCCTTTATTGGACTTTTTCCATCTTGATGTATTGGTAGTTAGCCTTAACCTATGTTTATGATGTAATGTTTTAAGTTGTTGTCACATTTCTCATATTTCTTTTATGTTATCATGTTATATCATATCTCATTGTTCATGTTTATGATTCTCACCCCTTTTATGTCTCATTGATATGTATGTTGTCTAACATGTATTACTTTCTTCATGTTATGCCATGTTTGTTCTCTTACTGAACTTTATAGCTCACCTTTTTCTTATGTATGTCCTTAGGTTATCCCATGCAATGTTAAGTACAGGGGAATAATAAGATCATTTTAAGTAAATTTTCCATAAAGATAATGTATTCCATGTTTAAAGTTGTTATGTAATGTACCTGATTGCCAAAGACACTAGAATTCTCTATCTTACGGGTTGCATTAAGTGTAATCTTATGTAATAAATCATGGATTAAAGTGTAATAAAGAGCAGAGTTGTCATGATATCTCTGTGATTTAGGAAAGGAAATTCATTGTAGGGGTATGTGGATACGGACCTTGGCGGTGACATCGAAAGTAGGAGGAGTACCACATGTTATGTATTTAATTGTGGAGGAACTACAGTAAGTTGGATATCACAATTACAGAAGGTAGTGGATTTATCCACAACAGAGGCAAAATACATTATTGTAACAGAAGCTGTAAAGGAGATGGTTTGGCTGAAGAACTTCTTGGATGAGTTGGGTAGAAAGTGAGAGAAAAATGTATTACACTTTGATAGTTAGAGTGCTATACATATTGCAAAGAACCCATTGTTTCATGCTCAGACGGAGAACATTCAAATGAAGTACCATTTTATGAGAGGCTTAATACATGATGGGTTGCTGACATTGCAAAATATTTTTGGAACAAACAATCCAGCAGATATGTTTGATGAAGTCAATGGTAATACATAAGTTGAGGTATTGTTGTGCCTTTGTTGGTCTCCAATGATGAATAGAGGATGAGAGGCAAAATATGTGAGGACACCATGGGAGCATAAAAGGAAAACAATTGATATTTCATGAATCGTTAGCTTGAGATTGAAGTTGTGAATGAAAAGCACATCATTAGTGAGTGAAGAAGAGGAGAATCTCGAATTAAGTAAGTTGTATAATTCGATATCATCGAAGCAGGTCAGCATAGCAGATTAGACTCTAAGTGGGAGATTGTTGGATTGGTGTAGCCCGATCTATTTTTGGATGATGTTGGGCTGAATGCTTGTGGCCCATACTGTGCACTAGGCAACAACTTCGCGGTTTGAGCTCCGTGGTGTGCTCGTTGGGGGTTGTAGGGGCAACGCGCCCCTACTCTGGAGATCCAGGGACCGAAAGCCCCTGATCTAAATTTTGGGGCACTGTAGCAATTCTAACCGACAGTAGCGGAGATGACCAGCCAACACTAATAGGGCATTGTAGTAGTGTAGACTTTGGCACGAATACTATAGTAGTGCAACTTTTAGAGACAACGGTACTGTAGCTCCGCAGACCTCCAGTCGCTAGCCACTGTAATAGCTTGAACTTGGGTGGTTGCGACACTGTAGCGATGCGGACTTCCAGTCGCCTTTTACTATCGCACAATAGACTTTTGTGTGATTGGTGGAGCAGTGCTTCATCCTCCTCATTAGCCCGTTTCGAGCTAGGGTTTCTGAGTGTGTTAGAAACTCTGAGATCTCCTTGTAATTGTACTCCTAAATTTCATAGTGAAGTGATTCTACCTCTCTATGGATGTAGGGATTATTCCCAAACCATGTAAAGGGCACCCTTTATCCGTGTTAAACTATCACTGATAAAGGACCACCTTTATCAGTGTTTTTAGCACTGATAAAGGACCCTCTTTATCAGCACTTTTCTATCACTGATAAAAGTGGCCCACTTTTAACGGCACTTAGATCAGTAACGCTTTTCTAGTGCTTTTAAAATCTACTTTTGTAGTGGTGTATATAACTGTGATTGATATGATAATTGGAAGTTGGCATGATTTAACTAGAACAACATACATTTAACATGTTCGACGTGTTTGATATTTTGGTATGTGTTGGTTCTTTCTTGGACTTAATACATGGAATATGTAATTGACCATGGCATGTGAATTCACCTTGTCTTTGTTGTGAACCGATTATGTAATTAACCCCTGGCATGAGAATCTGCCTTGGGTTCGTTGTAAATTAAATAAGTAATTAACCCCTCGCATGGGAATTCGCCTTGGGTTCAATGTGATTTGGATATGTAATTAACCTTGGGCATGGGAATCCACCTTGGGTCTGTTGTGCATTGATGCTACATATGGATATTATGGATACTGGTACTGAACCCATTTGTGGGTATGGATAGAGACATCCAGCATCATGTCGTAGCATGTATGGCTGACCTCGGGTGTCAACCTAGAGCTCGAGGGTCAGCGGGTTTATTTAGATATTCTGCATTTAATGTTAGTTAATATTTATGTATATTGTACTATTGCATTCATTATTACTCGGACTATATTTTTTTAGACACCATTGGTGGTGGACAACTGAGTTTTACTCACACCTTGATCGAATTGTCGTTTGGTACATAGACATAATTCATGGAGGCAAGTATGGAAAATGACAGGGGCCCTGTGCTTGATTGGTTGATTTGGTAGCTAAAACAAGAGCTTGGGGATGAGACCATGCATGGGGTTTAAGACTAGGTCTTTATTTATGTTGACTACTTGTATGACATTTAGTACGACATTCAGTGTGACATTACATGGTTTGTTGTACTATATTATTTTGGCATTTGTCTGTTTATCTATTTGGAATTAATTTATATTGATTTGTTTATTGTGTTTTTGTTGTGATTGTTATATGGTACTGGAGGGTATAATCTCTATACTATATTTATTAGACCCTCGTTGTTGGTCGGCAGTCTCTGATGTATGAGGAGGCGTGCTTGAGGTCATGTGTGGCACATCTCGATCATGTGAAGGAGAACTGAGCTGAGGACGTTATAGATTGATTATTGTGGTTTAATTTCCATGTACCAAGTTCGAAGATTCTGGTTATCTATCTTGTTTTTTCATCAATACTATGTATAAAATAACTTCAGTTGTACTAGTTTGAGGTGAAAGGATGAGACTTGATCAATGATATCCTTATTTTGCCTTTTTTAGCTATAACTGCAGATTAGATGAAAAAAGACCCTTTTGGACATCTTAAATGTCTTTTATCTTTAGAAAATCATATACTGAAAGCTCATGTTTTGAATTTATGATTATTGTGCAATTCACGAGTTATTTGTTAATTTTATTAAAATATTTTTCTAATTTGATTTTATTGCAATCATTTTTTTCATATGGATTTTTCTTGCAATTAAATTGATGGAATGACACTGAAGATGGATGAATGGTTTTTTAACGACTTATAAAGTCATTTTAATTAATGGAGCACCACATTAAGAGTTGTTAATTTAAGTCTAACATAAATAAAATGTTATATAATGTAAATAGAGAATAAATATAACCTAGATATTAAATTACCAACGTAAATGCAATGTGGAAAATAGTTATTAATAACGTAAATATAACACAGATATTTATAGTAATGTATAATTAAGTTATATTTATGTTATATCCATGTCATGTTTATGTTTATAAAAAACTTTGATAATATTATATTTACGTTATATTTACATTATATCCACCTTGATAACTATTATATATGTTCATTTAGATTATTAATAACCATTTTTTATACTTAAGCTGTATTTATATCATATTTTTGTTACTACCATTATATTTTGTTGAGGAATGCTACTACCATTGTATTTACATTAAATCTACGTTAAAAACTATTATTTGAGCTATATTCATGTTATTAATAACTATTTTTTTATGTTACATTTATGTTAATAACTTAATATTTTGATTATATTTACGTTATATTTACATTGCATAACTTTATATTTATGTTACAACTACATCAATAACTATTATATTTACATTAGTAATTATTATCCATGTTATATTTAGATCATTAATAGTGTAAATTTAACTTTACTAAAGTAAATAATTATGTATTACTCAATGATGATGATTATTGATTGTTGTTAGTTAACCTTTGCTAATTATTATTAATTAATAACCAATTAAAATTAGTAATGTATTGATTAACATTAATTATTTATAAATTACTATTAATTATTATTAACAATTCATTATAAATTATCATTTTCCATTATATACATACAAATATATTAGAAAATGAAAAAACAATTAATTAAAAAAAATGAGCGAGAAAATTCCACACATTTCATACGATGTTTATAAAAAATGTGTGAAATCCACCACGCATTGGATTTTTTTTAAATGCGTTTTTTTTAAATATTTCTGGAAAACAGTTTAGGTTAATTTTTTTAAAAAATACGCTACAAAGTCGGCATCACCGATGCCGCCTTTGTGTTGATGCGCAAAGGCGGCATCGACGATGCCGCCTTTCGGGTTAAGTGGAAAGGTGGAAACCCCGTTGTCGCCTTTCTACTAAAACAAAAAAAAACTTTTTTCTGTTTTAAAAATTTTTATTTTTATTTTTCTTTTTATTTTTCTTTTTTTTGTTTATATATATATATAAACAAAACAAAACAAAATTAAAATTAAAATTAAAATTTTCAGTAGAATTTATCCGCTATTTAAAATCCAACAGTACTATCATTACAACAGTCTGGATTCTGACATAAGCTCCCACCCAGTGCTCTCTTTTATAAGAGAGCTTACTCTGAAAATCATTCTGCATTTCCGATGTGAGATTTTGGTTCTCCATTTCCTATGTAGAACATTCTGCATTTCCGACGTGTGATTCTGTTTCAAGTACGTGACTTTGAAATACTATAAAATATAAACTATAAGACCAATATAAATGAAACTTAAAACATGGATTAAACGTATAAAAAATAGTTGAAAACAAAAAGAATTTCATAAAAAATGATGATTAAAAATAATTTATAAGCTTTCAAAACCACATACTTGAAACTTAAAAAGTTTCAAGTACATGACTTTAGAAGCCTATAAAATATAAACTACAAGACCAAAATAAATGAAACTTAATACATGGATTAAACATATAACAAATTGCTGAAAATAAAAATAATTTTGTAAAAAATGTTGATGGAAAATAATTTATAGGTTTTCAAAGACACCTCCATGAAACATAAAAATGTTTCAAGCATGTGAGTTTGAAAGCCTATAAAATATAAACTATAAGACCGATATAAATGAAACTTAAAATATGGATTAAACATATAAAAAATAGTTGAAAACAAAAATAATTTCATAAAAAATATTCATGAAAAATAATTTATAAGCTTTCAAAACCACCTACTTGAAACTTAAAAATGATTCAAGTATGTAGTTTTGAAATACTATAAAATATAAACTATAAGACCGATATAATTTAAAGTTAAAACATAGATTAAACATATAATAAATTATTAAATTATTAAATTAATATTATTAAAAATTAATTATATAACAATTAATTAGTTAATTAGTAATTATTATTAATTAATTATATAATAATTAACCAATTAATTAGTAATATAATTATTCAGTATATAATTATTAATTAGTTAATTAGTAATATAATTATAAATTATATTTATTCATTATACTTAATAATTAGCAATTATTAAAAATTATTATATGATAGTTAATTAGTTAATTGGTAATATAATTATTAATTATATAATAGTTAATTAGTTAATTGGTAAAATAATTATAAATTATCATTATTCATTATAATTATTAATTCTAATTATTCATTACAGTTACTAATTATAATTATTCATTGTAATTATTAATTATTAATTATTAATTATTAATATAATTATTAATTATTAATTAATAATATAATTATTAATTATATAACTATTATTTGTATAATAATTAGTTACTTAATTAGTAATTATTAATAATTAATTATATAGTAATTAATTAGTTAAATAATAATATAATTAGTTAACTAGTAATATAATTATTAACTATTTAATAATTAATTAGTTACTTAGTAATATAATTATTAATTATATACTGATTAATTAGTTAATTAGTAATATAATTATTAATTATATAATTTGTAATTAGGTAATTATTAATTATTAATCATTAATTATATAGTAACTAATTAGTTAATTAGTAGTATAATTATTAATTATATAATAGTTAATTAGTTAATTTTTTGAGAAAGATAGAGTTGAGACCCTTTTTATAATTAGTTAATTAATAATATAATTATTTATTATAATTATGAATTAGTATTTATTAAAAATTATTATATAATAATTAATTAATTAATTGTTAATACAATTATTAATTATATAATAGTCAATTAGTTAATTAATAATATAATTATTCAGTATAATTATTAATTAGTAATTATTAAAAATTATAATATAATAATTAATTAGTTAACTAGTAATATAATTATTCATTATAATTATTCATTATAATTATTAATTATTAATTATTAATTACTAATATAATTATTAGTTATATAACTATTAATTATATAATAATTAGTTAGTTAATTAGTAATTATTAATAATTAATTATATAATAATTAATTAGTTAATTAGTAATATAATTAGTTAATTATTAATATAATTAGTTAATTAATAATATAATTATTAATTATTTAATAATTAATTAGTTGCTTAGTAATATAATTATTAATTATATAATAATTAATTAGTTAATTAGTAATATAATTATTAATTATATAATTTGTATTTAGTTAATTAGTAATTATTAATCATTAATTATATAATAACTAATTAGTTAATTAGTAATATAATTATTAAATATATAATATTTAATTAGTTAATTTTTTGAGAACGATAGAGGTGGGCCCTTTTTACAATTAGTTAATTAGTAATATAATTATAAATTATAATTTTTCCTTATAATTATTAATTAGTATTTATTAAAAATTATTATATAATAATTAATTAGTTAATTGGTAATATAATTATTAATTATATAATAGTTAAGTAGGTAATTAGTAATATAATTATTCATTATAATTATTAATTAGTAATTATTAAAAATTATTATATAATAATTAATTAGTTAATTAGTAATATAATTATTCTTTATAATTATTAATTATTAATTAGTTAATTAATAATATAATTATCAATTATATAACTATTAACTGTATAATAATTAGTTAGTTAATTAGTAATTATTAATAATTAATTATATTATAATTAATTAGTTAATTAGTAATACAATTAGTTAATTAGTAATATAATTATTAATTATTTGATAATGAATTAGTTACCTAGTAATATAATTATCAATTATATAAAAATTAATTAGTTAATTAGTAATATAATTATTAATTATATAATTTGTAGTCAGTTAATCAATAATTATGAATCATTAATTATATAACAATTAATTAGTTAATTAGTAATATAATTATTAAATATATAATAGTTAATTAGTTATTTTTTTGAGAAAGATAGAGCTGAGCCTCTTTTTATAATTAGTTAATTAGTAGTATAATTATAAATTATAATTATTCATTATAATTATTAATTAGTATTTATTAAAAATTATTATATAATAATTAATTAGTTAATTGGTAATATAATTATCAATTATATAATAGTTAATTAGTTAATTAGTAATGTAGTTATAATTAATAAATTTTCATTATAATTATTAAGTTGTAATTATTAAAAGTCATTATATCACTAATTAATTGGTTAATTATTATATATTTAATTAATAATAATTACTAATTAATTATTATATAATTAATTTTTAATAATATTAATTTAATAATTTAATAATTTATTATATGTTTAATCGACGTTTTAACTTTAAATTATATCAGTCTTATAGTTTATATTTTATAGTATTTCAAATGCACATACTTGGATCATTTTTAAGTTTCCAGCAGGTGGTTTTAAAAGCTTATAAATTAGTTTTCATGAACATTTTTTACGAAATTCTTTTTATTTTCAGCTATTTGTTATATGTTTAATCCATGTTTTAAGTTTCATTTATATCGGTCTTATAGTTTTTATTTTATAGAATTTCAAAGTCACGTGCTTGAAACATTTTTAAGTTTAATGTTGATGTCTTTGAAAACTTATAAATTATTTTCTATCAACATTTTTTACGAAATTCTTTTTATTTTCAACAATTTGTTATGTATTTAATCCATGTATTAAGTTTCATTTATATTGGTCTTATAGTTTATATTTTATGGGCTTCTAAAGTCATGTACTTGAAACTTTTTAAGTTTCAAGTATGTGGTTTTGAAAGTTTATAAATTATTTTTTATCATCATTTTTTATGATTTTTTTTTGTTTTAAACTATTTTTTATATGTTTAATCAACGTTTTAAGTTTCATTTATATTGGTCTTATAATTTATATTTTATAATCTTTCAAAGTCTCGTACTTGAAACAGAATCTTATATCGGAAATGCAGAATGATTTACATGGTAACCTCTCTTATAAAAGGGAGTCCTGAACGAGAGATTCTGTCAGAATCCAGACTACTGTAATGACAGTACTGCTGGATTTTAAATAGCGGATAAATTCTGCTGAAAATTTTATTTTATTTTTGTTTTGTTTATTTTTGTTTTGTTTTGTTCAACTTAACTCGAAATGCGGCATTGTCGATGCCGTTTTTGCGCATCAACACAAAGGCGACATCGTCAATGTCGCCTTTGTAGCGTATTTTAAAATTATTTTTTAACCTAAACTGTTTTTCAGAAATACTTTAAAAAAAAAAACCCATTTAAAAAAAAATCCACCGCCCATTCCACCAAAACAAAATCAGTTACGATTTAACGTTTCTGGGGCCATAATTAAAAAAAATTTCGACCTAAGCTCATTTCTATTATTAAAATAGAAAAACATTAAAAAAAAAACTCGATAAAATACGTTCGTCTGGTCGTCGCGTCATCCCGAAGTTCCAGTACGCTCTCAAAAATGGCAATTTCAGTCGTGCTTTTCTTGACGCCGTCGCTTTCTTCCCCGCCACTTCCGTTCTCAAGCTCTCGCTCCCTCCTCCTCGCCCCTCCCCCAGCAAAAACGTTACATATATGCTCCCCGAGCCCCAGGCTTCCCACGATGCAGCGGGACGTCACCACTCTGGGCCTGGGGATTCAACAGGCCGTTGATCTGATCCAGACGACGCCTCCCTCCTGGCGCTCTTCTCTTTTCAGCAACGCCCTCATCTTCGTTCTCGGCTCTCCTCTTCTTATATCTGGCCTCTCCCTCTCCGGTATTGCGGCTGCCTTCGCGCTCGGCACTCTCACGTGGCGCGCCTTTGGCGGCGCGGGGTTTTTCCTGGTCGCTTGCTATTTCGTCATTGTAAGCGCCTTTCGTACCCATCGACGTTTTTCTATGTTTATTTTGTGTATGTTTTATAGTTGATTCGATGGTTTGCTTCTCTGTATCTTAAGTATTTTTGAATTTACTGCCAGTTTGGGAATCGAAATTAAATAACGCTACCGCGGGTTCTGATTCTTATGTTCATTCTTCTGAATTTTTTAGTTGGCACCGGCTGCAGTTTTTTTTTTGTGTTCTGAAACTCCCGCAGAAACTAATCACTTGAACCTACAGGATCACATCAGTATCGGATTACTTTTTAAAACAACCTGATCACTTTCTCGACTGATCAAATCCAATGCCATGCCATTGATTTATCATTTTTTGTCTCTAAGGGCACTGCAACAACAAAGTTGAAGATGGCCCAGAAGGAGGCACAAGGGGTTGCTGAGAAGAAAAAAGGAAGAAGAGGGCCAGGTAGTGTAATTGGTTCAAGTGCAGCTGGTTGTGTTTGTGCTTTTCTTTCAATTTATGGCGTAGGAGGGAAAGCATTTTCCCAGCTCTGGCAGCTCGGATTCATCTCCAGTTTCTGCACCAAGCTGAGTGATACGGTATCCAGTGAGATAGGGAAGGCTTTTGGCAAGACAACGTGAGCAATTCATCTGTTCCTGCTTCCTTACTATCATGAGCTGTTATGGACACATTTCTGAACAAGATGAGGTTGGATTATTCACAATGGACTGAAATTCACCTGCAATAGATTATTGATTCGATAGCTCCCCCCCCCACACACATACATCACACACAGGAAAAAAAAATGGAGTTATGCATTCATCATAAAAATTCACGGCCATTGTTGGCAGTTAAGAGTCCCAAATTTTTGAACCATGGTGGCAGACTGGAAATAGTCATTAGAAAATTTTCAACTCGACCATTCATTTTATCCATTGCTGTGTCTTTTCAGAGTCATTTCATACCCCCCATCCAAATTGTCTATGGTGGTTAACTTTTCTGCAAATGTTCTCGATTTTTCCCTTAGAATGGTACCATGCAAAGATATAATTCTGGAAAAAAGTGGTGGTAACATTTGCTTTTAGAAAGTATTTTCTCTTAATATTTTTATGTGAATATGTCGTTTTATTGCACCCAGCTATTTTCTCTGCTAGGTGTCGTCAAAACCTCAACAGATCTAATTTATTGTTCTACTGCTAAAAAAACTTCAGCTTTTTTCCTTTCAGATATCTTTTTTTCCAGATATAATGATATGCTGTCTGAAGTTTATACGAGTCCAGAGTGCTTCAAATTCTTTCTCCATTTGCAGATATCTAGTTACGAACTTCAAGATAGTTCCAAGGGGAACAGAAGGGGCTGTGAGTATCGAGGGAACAATTGCTGGATTTTTCGCATCAGTTGTTCTTGCTTTGATTGGTTGTGTCACCGGTCAGGTATCATTTTCTTGTCACGTATTTTTGTCTTTTTAGTCCCCTCTTATGTTTTGATCTTTACTTTTATATGTGAGCCCTTTTTTCTCCAATTGGCGATTAGTGTCCGACAAGATTGATGATGTGGGACCGAATTGTGTTCTTCTTCCCTGTTCATTAGTGCATTATGGTGAATTACTAAGGAAGAATGACGGTAAGAGGAGAGGTTGAGATAAAAACAACACATACAGAGGAGCAAATAGGCCACTTGTATACTTTACTTACCAGCGTGGGGGGGGGGGGGGAATAAGAAGTGTCAATGTTGAGTTGAGGGTAGTCTGGTAATTGTACTTTTATTACTTTTATTGTGGGTATAAGTTGGTGTTTGTTCGGGAGGGGAAGGGGAATAGAATTTAGTTCGGGCAGTTAGCCTAGGCTTGGGAAGACAGAGAAGCTCCCACGTGAGAGAAGTGTTCTACCGTGTCTATAATTGAAATGAAACAAGTTCTTTTGGTAAAGATTTTCTTTCAGGAATTCAATCTAGAAAGTTCTTTACAAAATCTCTCTATCATCTTGGTGCTTTCATTGAGAGAGAGAGAGAGCACACAAAGAAGTTTGTGGTTTGGATAGAGAGTTTAATTTTTTGCTGCAAGCTGAAGGAAGAAAGAACGCATATGTCCATGTGGATGGAGAGTTGACTGACTACGCTGGAAGTTGCGGTACTGGAATTGACATCCGGAGCTCAGTGACAGGAAAACCAGATGCAGAAGTTGACGGTGGTAGTAGAGAAGCTTACCTTGAGTCAGGCGGAATATAAAAACAGAAGAACTGATCAGGAAGGAGGGAGTAGTATGAGATCCGATGCAATTGATGAAGGTCGGACGACTGTAGCAGAGGAAGAAAGACGAGGTGAGCGCGATCTGGCGCTGGAGGAGATACGTGCGGCGTCGAGACAGGTGGAAATGCCAATATTCACCGGAGAAGATCCTGTAACGTGGACAACTCAAGTTGACATTTATTTTTAAATCCGACGTATTCGGGAGGAATTGAAGGTTCCAATGACACAATTATGCATGGAAGGGATGGTCCAATATTGGATCATTTCATTAAAGTCAGTGAAACCAGAAATTACTTGGACACAGTTGAAGGAGGAGTTGCTCGGGCGTTATGGCACTGCAGCGGAGGAAGATCCAGTTATTGTTTTGAAGGAGCTACGACATACTGGAACTGTTGATGCTTACATTGATGAATTTGAACGAATAGCCTTGCGTATTCCAGATTTTACCGAGAAATGGTTTAAGTTTGTTTATTGGAGGATTGAGGCCGGAGATCGGGAGTACGGTTTTGACAGATGGACCGCAGGACAAAGCTCGATTATTCACTTTAACACGGAGAGTGGAGAGGGAGCTGTTGGGGAAAGGAAATATTCGTTATACAAATTTGCTTGCAAGGAATTGTCCATCAGCAGGGCAAGGAAGAAGCTGCAATTCAAATACAGTTGGGTTTATACCCTGAGAAGATGGAAAGGAGCGGGATAGAAGAGGTGTTGTGGCCCCACGATGGGAAGGAGTAAAAAATTCGTCGAGGGAAGAGTTTGAAGAAAGGAAATTAAAGGGATTATGGTATTCTTGTAGGCAGAAGTTTGGTCCAGGGCATAGATGTCCCGAGAAAGGATTTAAACTAAAGGTTTGAGAATGTGTAGAGCCATGTGGTATTGACAATGCTGAATCAGAGCCGTTGGGAGAGGAGAAGGAAGGTAATTCTGGAGATATGGGGGAGATGGAGATGCTGGACACTTCAATCTGCGTGCAAGATAAAGAATGGGTGAAGTGTACCAGGTTTATGTTGATGGAAGGAAGCATGGAGGGAATACCACTGCTAATTTTAGTGGATAGTGGCGCGAGTCATAATTTCATTTCGAAGCGGTTGTTATGGTATTTTCCAGCACAGGTTTCTGAAACAGAGCCTTTTTATATACGTTTGGGAGATGGACACCGGGTAAAGTCACAAGGGAAATGTAAGATGCTCAAGGTATGCTTGGGGGAGGAAGAGTTTGAAGTAGAGACGTATATTTTTGACACTTCCGAGCCTGATTTGGTTTTGGGTATGATGTGGTTGGAGACGCTGGGGTATGTAACTACACACCGAAAGAATTTGACTAAGTTTTGAGAAAGGAGGAAAACGCATTACCTTGCTGGGGGTTCGGTTTCCATAGAGTACTCCTGGCACATTGCAGGGGTATTTGGGAAAAAGAGGAAAATCTGTGCAGGGTGTGGAGTGGAAATCTTCAGAAAAGGTTGACAATGAAAGCAGTAGAACTGAACTAGACCCAACAAACTCAGTTACAGAGATTGTTAAGACAATATTGTGGAGTATTTGAGATACCTAAAAGTTTGCCACCAGCTAGGGAGACTGATAATTCCATAAAATTGAAGGAAGGGGCAGAACCGGTAAATATCAGGCTATACAAACATGCTTTTCAGTTGAAGAATGAAATTGAGTTGCAAGTTCAATTATTAAAGTAGGGATTTATTAGATGTAGTACCAACCCATGTTCTAGTCCAATAATCATGGTTAGGAAAAAAGTGGAGGCTGGCGAATGTGTCTGGATTATCAGGCTTTGAATAAAATGACTATCCTCGATAGGTACCCATTTCGGGAATAGAGGAATTGCTGGATGAATTGTATGGGGCAGATTATTTCACCAAGTTGGATCTGAGGTATGGTTTCCATCAGGTCCGAATGAAGGAGAAAGATGCGGAGAAGACGACATTTAAGACACACGAAGGACATTATGAATATTTGATAATGCCGTTTAGGTTGACTAATGCTCCAACAACTTTCCAGGCTACTATGAATGCAATATTTTGGAAGATGTTACAGAAGGGAGTATTGGTGTTCTTTGATAACATTCTAATTTACAACAAAGGATGGGAAGAACATCTGCTGAATTTACAGCGGGTATTGCAATTGATGGAAGAGGAAGAATTATATGCTAATATGAAGAAATGTTTTTTTGGTCTAAAATCTCTTTGGGTACCTGAGACATATTGTCTCTGAAAATGGAGTTGCAATGATTCCTGAAAAATTGGCACCTATAAAATGTTGGAGGGAACCAAGGTCAACAAAAGAAGTCAGAGGATTCTTGGGGTTAACTGGTTATTACAGAAAGTATATTAAGGATTATGGGAAGATTGCCCGTGCTTTGACAGCTTTAACTAAGAAGATTGAATTTAAATGGACACCTGAAGCACAAGAGGCATTTGATAAACTGAAAGACAACATGACAACAACTCCGGTTTTGACAATGCCTGATTTTTCACTAAAGTTTTCCGTAGTGTGATGCATCTGGTTCGAGAATGGGTGCAGTGCTTATGCACGGAGGAAAACCTCTGGCATATTTTAGTAAAGCATATTTTAGTTAAGCATTGTCTGAAACTAATTTGGAAAAATCCATTTATGAAAAGGAGTTAATGACATTAGTTTTGTCTATTTAGCATCGGTGACAATATTTGATGGGTAGAAGATTTGAAGTTTACACCGATCATAGAAGTCTTTAACACTTGCTTAGTTAAAGGGTAATGTCAGTGTTGGCAAACAAAACTTTTGGGATATGATTTTGTGGTGATTTACAAGTCGGGAAAAGAAAATACTGTTGCAGATGCGTTATCACGGGCAAAAACACTAGTAGAATATAGATATATGGCCGTTTCTAAACCTTGTTGGGAGGATTTACAAATAGTAAAAATTGAGGCGATACAAGATACAAGATACCAGGCTACAGGCAATAATAAAGGCATTGCAGTGCGATAAGGCTTTAAGACCATACTATTCCTGTTTTACAAAAATAGATTGGAATTGCCTAAGAATTCAGTTTTGATTCCTAAAATGCTGCAACATTATCATTCTTCACCAGAGGGGGCACTTGGGTAGGTTAGAAACATTTAAACGATTGGCAAATGGAGTTCATTGGGCTGGAATATCCCGGGATGTGCAGCGATTTTGTTAGCCAGTGTGAAGTGTGTCAAAGAAGTAAATATGAGGCGATGAGTCTAGTGGGGTTATTGCACCCGTTGCCAATACCAGAGAAAATTTGAGAAGAATTGTCCATGGATTTTGTTACCGGAATGCCTAGGTCACATGGCTATGAAGTAAATTTTGTGGTGGTCGATCGTTTAAGTATGCACATTTTAATCCCCTTAAACATCCATATACAGTTAAGATAGTAGCGGAGGTTTTTATGAAAGAGGTTGTGCGGCTTCATGGATTTCCACGGACAATAGTCAGTGATAGATTTCCACTTTTTACTAGTGTATTCTGGCGGGAGCTTTTCAAGATGCAAGGTATTGCCCTTAAAATGAGTTCTTCCTATCATCCACAAAGTGTTGGGCAAACTGAGGTGGTAAACCGATGTCTTGAGGTTTATTTGAGATGTTTCTCTTCAAACCACCCAAAGCATTGGGTAACTTGGTTATGTTGGGCAGAATTTGGTTATAATTTCTCTTTCCATACTTCTACTGGGAAAACACCTTTTGAAGTAGTTTATGGACGACATCCACCCCGAATTGTGCATTATTCTAAGGGAGAAACAGTGGTAGAAGAGGTGGAGTTGCTTTGGCAGAATGTGATGAAGCATTGTGAATCTACATCGGGCACAAAAGTTAATGGTTAAGAATTCTAACCGGCCTCGACGGGAGGTTACCTATAACCTTGGGGATCTTGTTTGGGTCAAACTAAGAGCCAATTGACCTGGCAGTTTGGGCAGAATCTGTTCTAAGCTTGCTGCGTGTTATTTTGGACCATTTTCGATAATTGGGAAAGTTAGAATGGTTGCTTACAGACTCAAATTACCACAAAACAGCCGTGCCCATCCAGAATTTCATGTTTCTTAGCTAAAAGCAGCTGTTGGACTATGTGAAGGAGAAGAGGAACTTCCTAAGCAGTTCAAGAGGAACTTCCTGAAGAATTTTTGGAAGAGATTGACAGACTGATAGCTATATTGGCAACAAAAATTCAGGGCAAGAAATCAAAATGGCTTATTCAGTGGCGGGGAAGATCAGCTGAAGATGCTACTTGGAAAGATGCTGAAGTAATAAAGACACAATTTCCAGATTCCCACCTTGAGGACAAGGTGGCTTTTCAAGGCGGCGGAAATGATAGAGCAAACAGGTCACCTGTATACTTTACTTACCAGCGCAGTGGGGGAATAAGAAGTGTTAATGTTGAGTTGAGGGTAGTCTTGTAATTGTACTTTTATTACTTTTACTGTGGTTTAAGTTTGTGTTTGTTCGGGAGGGGAAGGGGAACATAATTCAGTTTGGGCAGTTACCCTAGGCTTTGTAAGGATTTTCTTCCAGGAATTCAATCTAGAAAGTTCTTTGCAAAATCTCTCTTATCACTCCAATTTTTGGATTAAACCTGCAATTATAAAAATATTTTTTGCTAATCAATTATAGCCAAACTTTTGTTTAAGTGTTATGAGATTGTTAATCAACTTACATGTTTTTGTGTCACTTATATAAGTGGGTTTTTTAGGAATTTAAGGTGGTATTTGGTTTTCAAGCGCATTTATTATTTTCATTTTATAAATATATTTTAATTTTTTTTGAAAAATTTAAGGGAAAAAAAGCATATGAGTTATTTATCATGTGTTTTCATTTTTCTAAAGAACATGAAAACAAGTTTTTATGAAAACAAGCTTTTTTTTTTGTTTTCCAAAAATCTACCATTTTCATTTTATTTATTTTAAAAAATATTTTCATTTATATAATTCAATATATCTTCTAATACATTTTTGGAAAATGTAAACAGATAATGTTTTCCAAAACTTGTAAATATTTTTTCAAAAATAAAACAAACATGATATTTTTTCCCAAATGTTGGGGGTGAAGGACTTTATGGCTCCCAAAAATCATGAGTACAGTTGTTGAAGACTCACATTGGAAGAATATTTAAGTATAAGAATTCCAAAAACTTATCTAGAAATTCGAGTGGGTCACGTTGTTAACTTGCATGGGTCTCACCAGCAGTAAAACTTGCATGGGCAAACCATCGCCAGCCAGTCACACAACCGGACTTTGTGTTGGGGTGGCTGTTACAACAAATGAAGTTTGCTCTTCAACTACGTCTCTACAAGGGAACATTGGTTCGAGACAAGGAATGAGTGAGGCAACGGTCAAAAATCATGTTTGGTACTGGGAAAAGAGAGCAACAGTTTCATCGCTGAAGGGAATCTTGATTCCTTTCAATTCGGGTGAAATATTTGTTCTTCCTTGAAAAGGAATTTTATCTGCATAATTGTTCATGATTAATTTTTTATTGACAAAAATACCCCTTAAACAAAGGAATAAATATTTTATATTTTTTTGCTATTATGTACCACCTCCGGTCTGATTTATAAGAAAAAACAACCGTTTCACACATATTAAGAAAAGCAGTTAAATTTATTTTGATTTTTTTTTCGGATTTCCAATCATGCCCTCAATCGCATACAATACCCAACCAGCACATATGGAAGCAGTCATGTGTTAGCAAAAACAGTGGACATCCGTGTGAAAAAAAAATAGTAGACGTCTTTTGGTTTTTTCATAGAAAACTGAAGTTTTTCCCCCCAAAAAAGTAGGCTTACCCGTGCAATTTAGGGGTTTTTAATGGGTTTTTAAAAATTTATATTTTTAAAATGGGTTAGGGTTTGTAGTGTAGGATCGAAATATAATATGAGATGCTCAATATACAATAGGGGGGGTGAATTGTATACTTTAAAAATTCCTTTGGAACCTTTAAAGTTAGTTATGAACAACTAAAGTTTCCTTAAGAAAAGGAAAAGACTAAGTTTAACAAAGTTAAACTAAGTAGATTCACAACACCTCTAACACCGAACTAAACTTGGAAAGAGATTCCAAAAGCAGATTCCGGAAATATGGTTCCGGAAATTGAAACTTAACAAAAGTTACAATATGAGATTCTACCTTAAAGCGTATAGAATCTAAACTAATCAGAGTAAGTAAGGAAGTATAAGAAAGTTATGCTTTCCTTAAGATACACAATGCAACGGAATAAAGACAAGTAGTAAAACTACTAGTAACAAGATAATAGTCTTTTAACCCAAAGAGAAGGGTATCCAACAACCTTGGATAAAGGTCCCTTGATTTATACTTTCAAGCAAGTCTGTCTTACCCACACCAGGGTAAGCCCTCGATACGAAGATCGGTGTCTCTGTCTTGCTATCCCCGCAAGCCCTCAACTTCAAGGTAGTTGGCAACCTCTGTCTTTCTCAGCAAGAAAGCCCTCGATCTTTAAGGTAGTCGGCACCTCTGTCTTTCTCAGCAAGAAAGCCCTCGATCTTTAAGGTAGTCGGCACCTCTGTCTTCCTATCCCCGGAAGCCCTCGAATGTAATCACCAACATTCGGAGTCGCACGAAGCTCTGAGAGTTAATAAGAGACTCTCTCTCTAGAAATCACTTCAACAGCATGTAAGCACTTTATCAACAATCAGCTTATTCATCAGCTGCGAGCTCTTTCAAATGAGCTCCTATTTATAGGTAAGGTCGGCTTCTCTCCAACGGTCATATTTTTCTTAAAGTTCGGAGGGACCTGTACACGTGTCACTTAGACAACGGTTAGTTTATAACAAAATGGACGACATCGTTTTATAACAAAGTAAGTGTAACAGAAAGTACGACATCGTTTTAAACTCTAACATAAAAGTTCAGAATAGAAATTTCGGAGTGAAGGTTCGGAGTGAATAAATTCAGAGTGTATAAAACAATGATAATCAGATTCTGTTTAATAGGAGAATTCGGAATGAGAATTCGGAGTAGGAATTCGGAATAGGAATTCGTCATCAGAAATCGTAATGAGAATTCGTCATCAGAATTCGTAATGAGAATTCGGAATGAGATTTCTTCATTAGAATTCGTAATGAGAATTCGTCAACAGAATTCGTAATGAGAATTCGTCATCAGAATTCGTAATGAGAATTCTTTATCAGAATTCGTAATGAGAATTCGGAATGAGATTTCTTCATTAGAATTCGTAATGAGAATTCTTCTTCAGAATTCGTATCCTGAATCTGGAATAGAACTTAGTCAGAATTCATATCCGGAATTCGGAATGAAACTTCCTTATAGTTCTTGTCCAGAACTGAATCCTAAAACAGAATGCTTTTATATCAAAGTTTTTATGACTCCGAGAAAGTGAATCCGAATCTCACACTTAAGAAAAATATTAATGAAAATATGATAAGGATAAATTTTTCTTATAAAAGCGATTTTCCTTAAGAAAACATTTTTCCTTATAAAAGCAATTTTCCTTAAGAAAGCATTTTTCTTTATAAAAGCGATTTTCCTTAAAGATAAGGTGTTTGTGATTTTCAAAACAAGAAGGAATGAAAAAGTCATAAGGAAAACCTTATTGACTCAACAATCTCCCCCTTTTTGGAAAGCACAAACATCCTTACGAAAAAGCTATTCTAAGAAGAAAGAAACATATTAAAGCTTATCTCCCTTGGTTTAAGAATATAGATGAATACGACTAACTCCCCCTTAGGCTTTGAAACTCTAAGGATCGTATTCATATTTCCGGAGTGATGTTTCTTTAAGAAAAACTCCCCCTTAAACAAACTCTTATTAGAGTTCTTTTTCCTTGGGTATTTTCCTTTCTCCCCCTTTGAAAAACTCTTATTAGATTTCCTCTTTTTCTTAAGGATCTTTTCCTTCTCCCCCTTTGTGATTTTCAAAAAGAATTGGAGGGAATGGGAAAAAAAAATAACAAAGTACCTGAAAAGATTAGTAACGACAGCAATAGAAACAACAAGCACAATTTTCATTATATTTGAAATGTCAGCAACAAAAACAGATTACAACAAAAAGATCGGATTGGTCATTTCGGATCTTTCTCCTTCGACATGAGCCCCTTGAGAATTGTCTTGATCTTCTTGAGGTCCTTATGATCTTCCTCTGCTTGCTTTTCTAAGGCAACTATTCTTGCTGACTGAGCTTCAATGATTTCTTCCTGAGCCTTCAACTTTTCTTCCTGAGCTTCCATTTTCTCTTTCTGAGACTTTATCCTTTCTAGAAAATTGATCCGATGATCTCTTTCAGATTTCCAATTCTGAGAAACAGAATTGAGCTTTCCATTCAGATCTCTTACTTCCTGACTCTGAATGTTCTTTTCCTCTGTCAATTTCTCATCGAATGATGCAGTCATCTCATGAAACTTCTTGTCCTCGGTTTGAAATGCATCCTTAACATTTTCTTGAAACTCATCCAGCAACCTCATCTCTTCCACATTCTTCTTCGACCAGCTAGTCATCCTTTTGCAAGATCTTTTATGGGCTTCGTAACCAATAAAGAAATTTTTGAACTGGGCTTCTATCTCAACACATTTATCCATAACCATGGATACGGAGTCGGTTTTCTGATTCATCGTATGTTGAAGCATCTGGCATCTAGAGTCTATACTGGAGAAGGTCGGAATGGTTCCCACCAACTTCTTCAAGGACTGAACAACAAAATCGTGCCCCAACGATGATGACTCCGAATCAGAAATCTTGCTAGGAGAATTTTCTTCCTCAATAAGCTCCAACTTCCTCTTAGAAGAGCTACCAGCTTCCTTCCTCATACTTTTTTCTGAACTCGGGGTATCAGCAAGAATTTGCTTTCCCTTATCTTTTTCTGGAATTGAAACCTGTTCCGGAGATCTGTTCTCACTATCAGAGACTTGAACAATTTTATCTTCCTCATCAGCAACTTCTTGAACATTTGCTTCTACGTTTCCCAACTGAGCAGTATCAAGTAAAATATGTTCTTGACAAGTAACTTCTTCTTCTCCCTTTTCTTCTTCCATTGCAGGAGTAGCAAGCTTTGAAGATTGAGCTTCAGATGTTCGGAGCGAGAGGTGATCCGAAGGAGTTCCCTTATATTCATCTACTTGTTTGAGCACATCTCCTGTCTCACCACTTCCTTCAGCCGCTTCTTCAACCTCTTCCACTTGCTCTACTTCCTCAGTAGCAACAGCCTTTTCCGGAGTTACAAGATTTCTTCCTGGAGTCTCAGGTAGAGATTCCAGAGAAAAAGATCTCGGAACGGGAATGGTTGCTGAAACCATTTCATTAAATTTCAACAACGCTTGCACAGCCTCAGCTTCTGACAACTTCTTCTTCAGTTTCTTCTCCTTTGCTTGCTTCTCGAGCTCATCAGCAGCCTTTTCTTTCAGAGCCTTAGCCTCTGCAGGATCCAATCCGAACTGCGGATCTCCTTCCTTCCTCTTCTCCTTGTCAGCTCTCCACTTCGCTGCAACCTCATCAGTATATGTCTTCTTCTTCTTAGGCTTAGGAGGTGCGGAATGGACTTCCTTAGACTTAGGTTCCTCAGCATCGACTACTACTTCTTTCTGCTTCCTTTTCCTTACCGGCTTGGATGATTCCGGATCAGCCACTTTCGGAGTCACTTCTACTTGAGGAGGTAGATCAATGAACTTCCCTGACTCCTTGTTAAAAGCTATATTCATCCTTTTAAGAGTTGCATCACTGAGCAACATGATCTTGCAAACTTTCGGCTTAGAACTACAAGCAACCTTGAAGGATTCTAGGCACCGAACTATCAGCTTCGACAATATTGCCGGGTACATCACTATCTGAGCTCTCAGATTCCCCTTCTTCAAATTATCAATGTTGAGAAGAATATGCTTCATCAGGTTGAACTTTCTTAGATTTATCAGGAAATCCAAGATGTATATCTCACTTTTCTTCAAGCTATCCTTATCTCCTTTTCTCGGTACAATAAGCCCTTGCACCCATAACTCCAGAATCCGGAAGTTTGTAGAAAGACTTGCAATTTTCGGAGCCTTGTCATCATCCAATCCGAGAATTTCTAAGGCTTTCTCCTTGTTGAAACTACCCAAGGAGTCTGGCAGAACATGCGAGATAAACTCAGCTTCACCTTCATAATTCAACCCTACCAAGCTTGCAGCCTTGGTGTAAGATAGCTTATATGTCTTGCCATACGATTTGAAGGAAAACTTCTCTCTATTATCTTCCATGAAGAAAGCAACTGACTCATAAAACTCGACAAGCAAGTCAGAGTAGACTTCATCTTGGTTGCCGGTTTTTGATATCGCAACACCTTCCCAGCCATTCAGCTTGATATTCTTTGAAATAATAGAATCATAGTTGCTGAAGAAATTCGGATGAACTAACCGTTCTCTGTAGACTAACCACTGTGAAATGGGCTTGGTTGAAGACATCTCTTGAGAAGCTAACTCTGCAGACATTCGGATTAGAAGTCTCTGAGAAGTTCGGAACTGAGAAGGCTGAAGTTCAGAACTGAAAATCTGTAGTTCGGAACGGCCTTAAATCAGAGAGTCAGAGCTTCAGCACGCAAAAGCTTGAAATCGATGTGGGACGAGAAAATAGGGTTCCCTTTATATAGGCATTGGGAAGACGGTTCAACTTCCTCGGTTGATCTAACGGTTTAGAATGATCTGCGATTAGATCTGACGGTGGAAAGTTTGAATCCGATCTTTTTGAGGTTTTATTAAAGTAAAGAATTAAGAAATCCAAAATCCAAAAACAAACTATAAGAAATTCCCAGCAAGTAAAATATGATTACGAAAACTTCAGTAAGGAAATCATACCTTTCGGATTAGCTTAGGAAAGTTATTCGTAATGGGTAATATAAAGATGACTACAAAAATCTCAATACGAAAAAGTAAATACGAAAAGCTCAATACGAAAAAGTAAATACGAAAAACTCAATACGAAAAAGTTGTTATGGAAGATTCAGTACGAAAGTTCCATTATGAAAATACCAGTACGAAAGTTTTCCATTCCGGAAATTTTCAATACAAATACTTCCATTCCAGAAGTATTCTGTGCGAAAATATCTTTTCTGGAAAATGGTTGTTCCGGAAATTCCATTCCGGAAATTTTCGTTCCGAAAAGTTTGAAAACAAATTTTGAAAAACTTTGTTAAATAAACAATCAAATGTACTCCCCCTATGAAAAGGAGTTTATTACTGTAAGGAGACTTTTTCAACAGAAAGTTAATTAAGGAAGATTACCTTACGGTTATCATTCCTAACTTCTGTTTAATATATTCAAATCTATCAGAAGGCAAGGATTTTGTGAAAATGTCAGCAAGTTGATCTTGCGTTCCGATAAACTGAAGAATAATATCTCCTTTGAGTGTGTGATCCCTAAGAAAGTGATGCCTAATATCTATGTGTTTTGCACGAGAGTGATGTGCAGGGTTTTTACTTAGGGCAATGACACTTGTGTTATCACACAAAATTTGAGTTTTAGTAAAACTCAAGCCATAGTCTGTGAGTGTGTGTTGCATCCACAACACTTGTGCACAACAACTTCCAGCTGCTACATATTCAGCTTCAGCAGTGGAGAGTGCAACAGAGTGTTGCTTCTTGCATGACCAAGAAACTAATGAATCTCCTAAGAAATGACAAGTTCCGGATGTACTTTTCCTATCCATTCTACATCCACCAAAGTCAGCATCAGAAAAGCTTTTTAGAACAAAATCATTTCCAGAAGTATAAAATAATCCTAGATCCATGGTTCCCTTAAGGTAGCGAAAAATTCTTTTTACTGCCTTTAAGTGAGATTCCTTAGGATTGGATTGATATCTTGCACATAAGCATACAAAAAACATTAAGTCTGGTCGACTAGCTGTTAAGTAAAGTAAACTTCCAATCATACCTCTAAAAGATGTTTGATCTACTGGTTTCCCAGCTTCATCAAGATCTAAAGAGTTTGAGGTACCAATAGGAGTACTTATACTCTTAGTGTTGTCATAACCATACTTTTTAAGAAGATCTTTAATATACTTATGTTGAGATATGTAGGTTCCTTCTGGTTTTTGAGAAATTTGAAAACCGAGGAAAAATGTTAACTCACCCATCATACTCATTTCAAACTCAGATTTCATTAGACTAGCAAAGGAGTCAGTCAAAGATTGCTGAGTTGAACCAAATATAATGTCATCAACATAAATTTGAACAATCAAAACGTTTTTCTTATCTTTCTTTATAAAAAGGGTTGGATCTGCATTTCCCTTAACATAGTTATTTTGAAGCAAAAAACCAGTAAGTCTATCATACCATGCTCGTGGGGCTTGTTTAAGGCCATACAAAGCTTTGGTAAGTCTAAAAACATGATCTGGATGTTTTGTATCTTCAAAGCCAGGAGGTTGTTCAACAAAAACTTCCTCTTGAACATAACCGTTAAGAAAAGCACATTTCACATCCATTTGAAATAGTTTGAAATTAAAGAATGCTGCAAAGGCAAGTAGAATACGGATAGATTCAAGTCTAGCTACTGGAGCATAGGTTTCTTCATAGTCTATTCCTTCTTGCTGATTATAGCCTTTAGCAACAAGTCTAGCTTTATTTCTAACAATGACTCCATTTTCATCACATTTATTTCTGAAAACCCATTTTACTCCAATAACAGAAGTTTCCTTAGGTCTTTCAACCAAGGTCCAGACTTTATTCCTTTCGAATTCATTTAGTTCATCTTGCATTGCTTTGATCCAATCATCATCACCTAAAGCTTCATCAGTGCTTTTAGGCTCTAATTGGGAAAGAAATGCTAGATGTTCTACTTCATTTCTTAAGGAACTTCTAGTCCTTACAGGTTGATTTACATCACCAATGATACTATTACTGGGATGATTCTTAAGAAACACCTGATTTGGGTTTTGTAAAACCTGTTCATCAACATAGGGTAGAAAGTCTTCTGGGGTAAATGTTTCAGAAGTATCTTCTAGAACAATTTCCTTATCAGAAGGTTCTTCTATCAACGGTTGATAATCAGTTTTTGAAAACACATCCGAGGATGTAGGTTGGGAGGTTTTAAAAACAAAAGGATCTGATTCATCAAATTTTACATGTACTGTTTCCTCAACAGTACAAGTATTTTTATTAAAAACTCTATAAGCCTTAGAGGTTGTGGAATAACCTAAGAAAATTCCTTCATCAGACTTTGGTGCGAATTTATTTAAGTTATCTTTAGTATTCAAAATGAATACTTTGCAACCAAAAACCTTGAAGTAGGAAAGTCTTGGTTTTCTACCATTCCATAACTCATAAGGAGTTTTATTAAGAAAAGGTCTAATCAAAACTCGATTTATAGTATAACAAGCAGTACTTACAGCTTCAGCCCAGAAATGTCTAGCAATAGAATATTCACTCAACATGGTTCTAGTTATTTCTTGAAGAATTCTATTTCTTCTTTCAACTACACCATTCTGTTGAGGAGTTCTAGGTGCTGAAAAGTTGTGAGTAATACCTTTCTTACTACAAAAAGTTTCAAAATCTGAATTTTGAAATTCTCCTCCATGATCACTATGAATAGTTTTCAATGGAAGATTTTTCTCATTTTTAACTTGAGCTCTAAAACTTTTGAAATAAGAAAAAGCTTCAGATTTCCTTGCTAGAAAATAGACCCATGTAAATCTAGTGTAATCATCAACAAGAACAAACACATAGTATTTGCCTCCAATGCTTCCAGTTTGTGTTGGACCAAAAAGATCCATGTGTACTAACTGTAATGCATCGGTTGTTGAGACTTCACTGATTGACTTAAAACTAGATTTATGTTGCTTGCTATATTGACAAGGATCACAAACTTTAGAAGAATCAAATCTAAGCTCCGGTAGATCCTTAACAAGTTTCTTCCTAGAGAGTTTACATAGGTTTCTAAGATTACATTGTCCTAATCTTCTATGCCATAACTAAGAGTGATCTTCCATTGCACTTAGGCAAGGTAAATCTTGGCTTCTTAGGTCTTCTAAGTTTAAGGTGTAAACATTCTCTTGCCTATTGGCTGAGAGAATAAATTCTTCCTTGGAATTGTGAACTAAGCATTTATCATTCCTAAAATTCACAAGGTAACCTTCATCACATAACTGACTTATGCTTATGAGGTTGTGCTTAAGACCTTTAACAAAAAGAACATTTGAAATCAAAGTTTTACCTAAAAGAACAATATTACCAATACCAACAATCTCTCCCTTAGCATTGTCTCCGAAAGTTACCTTTCCTCCTTTCGTTTTGATAATCTTTTCAAAAAAGCTTTTGTTACCAGTCATATGCCGGGAACATCCACTATCCATGTACCAAATATTGTTGCTGGAACTTTCTTTATTTTCCTGAAATTAAGAACAAAGTTAGATTTTCGGAATCCAAACTTGTTTGGATCCAAGATTTCCAGACAATAAAATTTTTGGTATCCACATTTTCTTAGAAAAATAAGCTTTATGAAAACCTAAGGATTGGGTTTTGTTTAAGGAACAATTTCTTGCCCAGTGACCACCACATTGACACTTAGTACAAAATGGGGCACTTTGAGGAACAAAATAATTGTTGCTGAAAACAGGTTTTGCTTGGGTATAACCAAATCCGGATTTATTTCTTAAAGGTTGTATTTGAGAATACATCTTATCAAAATTTTCCTTACCATGGGTAAAGTTTGATAAACACTTCTTTAAGGAAAAAATTTCGGACTTGAGTTTTACAACCAAGTTTTTATCCTCAAAATCATTAGTTTTTGAACTAGAGTTAGACTCGAAAACATTTTTATTAGAAATTACTTTTTCTAATTCTTTAGCAAGTTTGTTCTTCTCAGAACTTACTTCCTCAAGATTTTTTGAAATATTTTCAAAATCAGCATTTTTCTTATCAAGATCTTTAGAAAGATCTGATATCTCTTTAGTAAGAATAGAATTCCTAGAATTTGCCTTATCAAGTTTCTTGTTGAGTTTGGAATTCTCAATCTCAAGAAGTTCAGCAAACCTAGAGACTTTTTCAAAAGTAGGTAAAGTATTTTCCTCATCAGAAGATGATTCTTCATCAGAAGAGTTATAATACTTACTATCATTAGGATTTAAAGAAACATTGGTCAATGATTCAGCATTTCGTACCTTAGCCATAAGACAATGATTTTCAATAGGTAATCTGGCTATAAGACCATGATTCTTCTGTCCTGAAGATTCATATTCAGAAGATTCATCTGAAGAGTCACCACCACTGGCACTCCAGGTGTCATTAGCTTTCAGAACTTTCTTAGCTTTAGCTTTGTAATACTTCTTCCTGTTCTTTTCTGAATGTCTTTCCTTTCTTTCTTTCTTTCTGAGCATAGGGCAATCAGGTCTAATATGTCCAGCTCTTTTACATTCATAACAAGTTACTTCTCCATCTTTCTTATCTTTCCTGTCCTTCTTCTTATACTTGGATTGAAAGTTTCTCTGTCCAGCTATCTTGTTCATCCTTCGAGCAAGATTGGCTAATTCATTTTCTGAAACTTCACTCTCACTAGATTCGGATTGGAAAATGACTTTCTTCGATTTGGATCTGGTTACTCTCTCAGGAGTCTTAGCTTTCATCTGATTTGAAGTTGAAGTAAAAGCAACAGTACCATTTCCATTCTTCTTCTTGATGTTGTCAGCATCTCTCTTCATTCTAGTCTCATGTTGTAGAAGAGTTCCAAATAATTCATCAAGAGTAATTTGAGTGACCTTCCTGTTCTCATCTATAGCTGTTCTCTTGGATTCCCACTCATTGGGCATAATATCAATAATCTTGTCCACAAGAGCTTCATCATCTAAACCTTTTTCTCCCATAGATTGTAGACTGTTGACAATTGTCATAAATCTTTGTTGAACTTTACAGATAGGTTCTCCATAAGGAAAACTGAAGCCATGATATTCAGCTCTAAGCATAGCTCTTCTAGTCTCAATCACCTTAGAAGTCCCGAAGTGTGTAACCTCTAACTTCTTCCATATACAGTTAGCTGCTTCACAAGAAGAAATTTGGCTATATATATTTCTAGTCATTGAACACAGTAAAGTATTGCGTACCTTATAGTTGAGTTGATCTTCTTGCTTTTCCTGGTTAGTAAAGGTTCTGACTTCCTTGTCAGGAATTTTATAATCACCAGTAAACATCACAAAGTTATCTACTCCAGTATTGATAACAAAAGTCTTCATATGATCTCTCCAGTATTCATAATCATTACCATCGAAGATTGGTGGCCTTGTAGGATTCAGATTGTCAATAGATCCAACATTCATTCCTGCCATACTAAAAAATAACTTGGCAACAAACTTGTTAATAGCAAAAGATTCGTAATCAAAAAGTTCGGAATGGGAAAAAGTTCGGAATGGATAAATCGGAATGACAAAGTTCGGAATAGAAAAGTTGAGCAAGAAAAACTTGTATGTGAGTACAAGTATTTCAGTAACCTTGGCTCTGATACCAAATGTAAGAATGGTATAGAGTAAGAGGTTTCCAACCTCTGATACCAATTGTAGGATCGAAATATAATATGAGATGCTCAATATACAAGAGGGGGGGTGAATTGTATACTTTAAAAATTCCTTTGGAACCTTTAAAGTTAGTTATGAACAACTAAAGTTTCCTTAAGAAAAGGAAAGGACTAAGTTTAACAAAGTTAAACTAAGTAGATTCACAACACCTCTAACACCGAACTAAACTTGGAAAGAGATTCCAAAAGCAGATTCCGGAAATATGGTTCCGGAAATTGAAACTTAACAAAAGTTACAATATGAGATTCTACCTTAAAGCGTATAGAATCTAAACTAATCAGAGTAAGGAAGTATAAGAAAGTTATGCTTTCCTTAAGATACACAATGCAGCGGAATAAAGACAAGTAGTAAAACTACTAGTAACAAGATAATAGTCTTTTAACCCAAAGAGAAGGGTATCCAACAACCTTGGATAAAGGTCCCTTGATTTATACTTTCAAGCAAGTCTGTCTTACCCACACCAGGGTAAGCCCTCGATACGAAGATCGGTGTCTCTGTCTTGCTATCCCCGCAAGCCCTCAACTTCAAGGTAGTTGGCAACCTCTGTCTTTCTCAGCAAGAAAGCCCTCGATCTTTAAGGTAGTCGGCACCTCTGTCTTTCTCAGCAAGAAAGCCCTCGATCTTTAAGGTAGTCGGCACCTCTGTCTTCCTATCCCCGGAAGCCCTCGAATGTAATCACCAACATTCGGAGTCGCACGAAGCTCTGAGAGTTAATAAGAGACTCTCTCTCTAGAAATCACTTCAACAGCATGTAAGCACTTTATCAACAATCAGCTTATTCATCAGCTGCGAGCTCTTTCAAATGAGCTCCTATTTATAGGTAAGGTCGGCTCCTCTCCAACGGTCATATTTTTCTTAAAGTTCGGAGGGACCTGTACACGTGTCACTTAGACAACGGTTAGTTTATAACAAAATGGACGACATCGTTTTATAACAAAGTAAGTGTAACAGAAAGTACGACATCGTTTTAAACTCTAACATAAAAGTTCGGAATAGAAATTTCGGAGTGAAGGTTCGGAGTGAATAAATTCAGAGTGTATAAAACAATGATAATCAGATTCTGTTTAATAGGAGAATTCGGAATGAGAATTCGGAGTAGGAATTCGGAATAGGAATTCGTCAACAGAATTCGTAATGAGAATTCGTCATCAGAATTCGTAATGAGAATTCGGAATGAGATTTCTTCATTAGAATTCGTAATGAGAATTCGTCAACAGAATTCGTAATGAGAATTCGTCATCAGAATTCGTAATGAGAATTCTTTATCAGAATTCGTAATGAGAATTCGGAATGAGATTTCTTCATTAGAATTCGTAATGAGAATTCTTCTTCAGAATTCGTATCCTGAATCTGGAATAGAACTTAGTCAGAATTCATATCCGGAATTCGGAATGAAACTTCCTTATAGTTCTTGTCCAGAACTGAATCCTAAAACAGAATGCTTTTATATCAAAGTTTTTATGACTCCGAGAAAGTGAATCCGAATCTCACACTTAAGAAAAATATTAATGAAAATATGATAAGGATAAATTTTTCTTATAAAAGCGATTTTCCTTAAGAAAGCATTTTTCCTTATAAAAGCAATTTTCCTTAAGAAAGCATTTTTCCTTATAAAAGCGATTTTCCTTAAAGATAAGGTGTTTGTGATTTTCAAAACAAGAAGGAATGGAAAAGTCATAAGGAAAACCTTATTGACTCAACATGTAGTATTTATAAAAATGGTTCCTTGAAAGCGTGAACGCCACGCTGAGAGGAAACGTGAACATGAACACGCTTCATGCCTTTTTTTTAATTTTAAATTTTGTTATGTTTTGAAATATATATATATACATATATTAGTTAATAAAATAGTTAATATAATAAATAAATAATTATATAAATAGTAATAATACATAATATAGTTAATAAACATAATATGGTTAATAATATGATTAATAATAATTATTTTATTAATATAATTATCAGCTAATAATATAATTAATATAATTAGTAATTATTCATAATATATTTATTATAGGCGATGGAGATTTCAACAAACATGCATGCACCTAGACAATCTAGTGGGACATGCCTTCCCACAAGGAATGACATGTACCCACTGAATCTATTTTATTACAAGTTAATAGCCTTTGGAGGCCCATGATCATGATTGCTTGAAAACCCAGATGATATGCTCGAAAGTCTTGAGCATTCGGTATCATACTGCGTAACCATCTGAAACGCCTTTTTGCCCCAAGATAATGCACAATAATTTTGTAAATGGAAAAAATTATCAAATTAATTAATTAATAATTGTATAATTACTTCCATTATTTATTATATTATTTTCAACAATCAGTAATTGTTTTAATAATTAATCTACAAATAACATGATTATAATTATGAAATATTAAATATGATGGTAATTATGATAATTAAGTATTATTTTTTGTTGATACATCTTAATTATGTTAATTATTAATTATAACAATTGCTTTCTTAATTGTTAAAATGCAGTTTCTTAAATATTGCACAACTAAAAATGTATTATCTAACATAGTTTTCAGTTTAAAATTTATGAATAGTGAAAAGAGTATCACCCTTCTCTGTTGTTGTCTCGTTCGAATGCTCCGTGCCACAACCTAGTGTATATATAATGCGTCCACGCTGTGTTGGTCGATGCCTATACTTTGGCATGTGCTCCTCCTATATAGGATCTGGTGCCACTGCCTCCACATCAACTTGTGTGATAAGGCGGTGGATCGTAAGTCTCCCCGCCTGTATCCCTTCCTAGTTGAAAGGAAAATGACTGCCAGGTAGAATTCTCTCCCACATGAGAAGATAACTGTTGTGTAATGGGTATGTCCTCCCCTGGGAAAAATTTAGACTCAAGTAAGCCTCAGTCGCCAGCTATCATTGTAGCATATCTGATATAGTAAGGGAGTGTGCAACATAATTAGTTGTAGAAGTGTTGTAGACCTCTGTATGTATGGTTTGTGGTTGTGGCTCGCATGCAATAAGAAGTGGAGCATTTGGATGATTACGTTGGACGATCATGCTGGACATCCTCCTCGTGTGCCATATTGCAATATCCTAGAAAATCTTGAGATGAGAGGGGTGAATCAAGGTGTCAACTTTTTCTTTGAATAAGACGAATCTTCTCCCCACGTTGGTAGGATTTTGTTAAACATGTTTAATGGAATCATGCAATTATCAAACACCCATATGCAGAAATAGAAACACAACACATCGGTTTTACTTGGTTCATCATTAAGGGCTAGTCCAATGAACATACGCCGATAGTGTGTTGGTCATACCTGAATCCACTAAGCTTCATTAGATATTGTGGATTACAATTGACCAGACACGATCACTCGGTGCCAAACACACTGCTTTTATAAGAATTTTAGTGATGTCACACTACCTCCCTCATATCACTTTTGTCAACTCCCTCTTGCTCACTGCTTTTGGTGAAGTCTTTTTTAGTTTAACGACTTGAAGGTCACTTCTATATCAGAGCACATGAAGGTGATTTTTTTTATCATGTAGGTCCACTTATTATGCTTCAATATATTCCACAAACTTTTTCCCAAGTTCAAGTATGCTTGTGTAAGTATCTTTCGCGAAACACCCTTTTTTGCAAAATCCCCTTTTTGTTTCAAAGAATTGTAAGCTTTTGCGAAACTACACACTTTCGCGAAACTCCTAACTTTTGCATAACTCCTTCACCGAAATGCCTTAGCATGAATTAGTTCTCAACCATTCTTTTCGCGAAACTTGAGTTAGTGTAAAATTCCAGCTTTGCGTAAGAATTACGTTCGTGTAAAACCTTCGCAAAATCAGAGCGATTATCCCTTCTCCAAAACTTTTTTAATGCATCATATGATGAGCGGCCGCTTATTTATAGGCGGGGGTTACCCTTTCATGAAACTCCGTGGATTTCGCGAAACTCTATTGTGCCTGGAAAACATGCTGCTTTGATTCGTCAACGTCAAAGTGTCTTTCGTGAAGCTCCCTGCCTTCGCATAACTTCTGAGAAAATTTCCATTCGCGAAACTTCTCGTAGTTGCGTAAATTATCGCCTTTTTCATTCGTGAAACTTCTCGTAATCGCATAACTTACCGCTTTTTTCTTCACGACTCACCAATCTTTCACGGAACATTCTTTTGCGAATCTCCACACTTTCGCGACACCAAACTTTCGTGAATTCCATGCCTTTGTCATATTTTCATGAGACAGTCTTGAAAATGCATCTTTTGCGAAACTTGTCCCTTTAAATTTTGGATCCAAAAAATTTGGCAAACACTAGGAAACGACTCAACCCAGTGTGGAAACTCCTTGATCAACCCAGTGTGGATTAACAACAAACAGAAAATACAATTCGTTTCCACCCTTGGTTTCAACACATATCATCATGCGACACATCCATATGAGGCTCTGGCAAATCGACTCGAGGCTCAATATCGCTGGACACATCAAATTAAATTCCATGGTAAATCTCATTCATGGGACAACACACCTCTACCACTGTTCCGTGAAAATAGCCTTGGTCTAATGTGTCTCCTTACGTGATCAGAGATGTGTAGCTGTATGATACAAACATCCTACCAAATAAAAATTGTGCAATCAAGTACAGTTAATAAAAGAGGTATTTAAAAGGTGAAAGAATTATTACCAAATCATGATATCGCGCTTGTCGCGTAAGACATGACAATGAGGTCATGTGGTACTTGAGCTCATAATCTAGTTGATGTGATAGATGCATTCACATCGTGCCCGCCCCTTGTAATTGAGACTCATGACGTCTGTTTCACGTCTCAACATATCGTGCATGATATCGCCTCCGGTCAAAGTCTCGTTTCCATGACATCTTTAGAAAATGAAGTGAAGACAACTGACCGGGTGGTGCAGGGATGGGGTGAAGAAACCCGAACTGCCTCATAACTCGACCGACATAGTGTCACTCAACGATGTGAAAATAAATAAGTGGCAGCATGCATGTTCTGACATCAAGCATCGTCGTGTATTAAGGCGAGAGATTGCAGAGACAGTCCGTCATATGACATCCATGAAACTTGAAATAACAAAAAAATGAATTGTTACTACATACAATAATAATTTAAGTATATAATTAATAATCACGCACATCATTCGGTCGGAAACTGTTCAACATAAGTCAATAAGTCTGTCCGACTGTATCTAAATGTCTACGAGTTTGGTTCCACTTGCAGATAACATTATTGCAGTTATAGTTTATAATACAAATTTACAAATTTGAATTTCACATAAGGATGGATAAACATACCATCGTCCACGTAGAAAGTCTTGTTTAATATTCATAGGCAATGGTGCACAAACATGCAGACCGAAGCAAGAGATGCGCTCTCATGCCTACATTTGAATAAGAATAACACATCCTATAATCTGGATATTATTGATGCGACATGCGGTGCATATCTGTATGTATAAGAAAAACATGCAATCTTCTCTCCATTCTTCATTGTTCAAATACTGTAATTCTATTTCATTGATCCTGGAATACAAAAGCACCATTAGTTTGTGGTTTTATCAAGTGATCTCATGAGCGTTATCAGCTAAATGGGTGAAGTGTTCATCTATCCATGACATGCGTAGGCGACTACCGACAACAGACCTCCATTGTCCCGGACCTCAACGCTTAGTAGTCTCTAAAACAAATCGAACCAATGACCAACAACTCGACCTGTCACACTCGCACCATCGATAGGGGGACCCAACACAAGGGACACATCTTTGAGAGTAATCGTTATCTCTCCCTCTGGTAGATGAAAAATGTCTCTCTGACCTTTATCTCTCTACAAGGGTTACAATGAGCCGGTGATCGACAAAGGTGAAATCACACATCGCAATACTGTAGAACCCTGCACTTCAAAGATGGGGGACGGTGGCAGGAGGGGGTGCAATGTGATGGAATGAGCATGGCCTACGTGTGCTCAAAGGTGGAACAAGACAACCTTCTGAAGACAACATAAGAAACATGCTTGTCCTGGAAGGTGAGCAAAGGAACGCCCGCTGTAAAGTCCCGAGCATTTGGTAGTTGGGTTGGGTCATGGGAGTTGGCTTGGGCCCGGGGGTTTAAATTTTATAATATGTCGTTACAAGTGTTTACAATGTGAACCTATGGTTATTTGAGGGTTTGGATATGTTTGGTAGGGTTAAAAATGAGTTTTTGGAGTTTTGGGTGTTTTTGGGTCTTGTAGCGGATTTCTTGAAATTTGTCAAAGGCAAATGATAAGAAACAAGGGTAGACTACTTGTATAGTTGCAGGAGAAGGAAGCAGAGTTACATGAATGGAGGAAGAGGAAGGATGGAAGTAGATACTCGAGAGTCCCCCTAGGGAGCTCCCGCCCAAGCAACTGCCGGTCCAAGCCAGAGGCTGAAAACTCCAGAATATTCTCACCCTCTCCCACGCTCCAGCCCTCCTATTTAACAACCCCCAGCTCCTCCCCCCGCCCTTCAACTGAAGTTGTTATTCCTCTTAATAGACAAACACACCTCCCTTTACTTCTATGACCCTTTTACCCTTCTAGATTGCACTTTGCTATGGTGTCTCTGTCTGGCAAGGTCCTTATCACCTACCCCGCCTTGAAAATCAGTCTTGTCCTCAAGACTGAGAAGAAGAAACTGATTGCGGTGCCCCGAAAATCTCCAAGCAATATGCCAAATAGTCCTCCCTACGCAGCGTCTGTTGGCAACGCACCCGAACATCACTTAGTCTCCAGGCAATCACCCATATGGTCTTTCCAACACTGTGGGTCGTGTGTGTAGCACTTTTGACTCGAGTGGCCGCCTTTCACTGTAGTGACACAAACTTCCTGTGCGGTTGCTGGAACAGTGGATCATCTTTTCCATTTGTAGCCCATTTCGGGTTAGGGTTTTTGTGTGAAAGAATTCCGAGATAAACTCTTGTAAATTGTGCTCTCGATTGTAGTGAAGTTATTCTGCCTCTTCGTGGACGTAGGGATTATTGCCCAAACCATGTAAATTTTTGTGTTCTTGTTTTTTTTCTCTCTTTTATTCTTCTGTGTTTCGCTGTTTTTGTCGCTGCAACTCCCGACATTTCCGCATCGCTATATGTCCAATATACTCTTTAGTGGTATGGGAAAAGTTATATTTTTTCTGATTGGCCCTCAACTGATTGGTGAGCTGCAGATTAAACACAATTGCCAGATGCCGTAAATGGTTTGACCAAGAGCTATTATTAACCGGTATATCATAAAAAAACAGAACAAATCTGCTCAACGGTGGTCTAAATATCTGGTTCATAGTCGACTGGAACGCGACCGAGGAGTTCATAAGCCCAAAAGGCATCACGAGGAATTCATAATGCCCATCGCGAGTTCTAAATGTCGTTTTACCAACATCCTCTGCCCAAACCCTGTCCCGGTGAAATCCAGGTTTTAAATCCAGTTTGGTCAAGAATTCTGCTCCATGCAATTCGTCCAACAATTCCTCTATATTTGGAATTGGATACTTGTCAGGCATGGTCAACTTGTTAAGGGCTCTATAGTCTATGCTCATTCGCCAAATTCTATCTTTTTTCTTCATGAGAATAATAGGACTTGCATAGGGACTTTTACTATGTTGTATGATTCCCTTGGCTACCATGTCGGCAATCTGCCGTTCTATTTCATCCTTCAAACTGTGTGCCAGTTTATATGGCAAGATAACCTCCACCCCTCCCCAAATCCCTTGTGACAGTGCGTGTCGGCCATCTCCCAATCTGATCCCAAATGGCCGGGTATAATTGATCTCCACTTGCCAATTTGGTCAATGCTCTTGTCACAAAATTGTGACTAGCTTTGTTATCGTAAAGGACTTAGACTATTACACCCGAAACACTACTGGCAAACAAAAGCAAATCAGCCTGACTTGTTCCCATTACTTCGGAGCTCCACTTGTCTCCCTATCGGGTCCAATGTCGTTTCTCCCCCTGGATCCAGCGGCATGTTCCCCTCCACTGCCTGTTCATTGTTCGGGTCTTCAATTTCCCATACTAACAACCTCAAATTTTTATCAGGACAAGGGTGCATTGGATCAAATGGCTGTCAACAATGGAAGCACAACTCTTTCAACTTCTGCTTCTTCCATGTCCACCACCTAACACTCTTTCCCCAACCAATTCTCACTCCACTTTCCTCGCCGACATAATCATCCAATGTCTCGTGGTTGGTTTGTGTGTCAACACTGTGTTTTCTATCTTAAGCCCGCGACTCACCCATGAACATACTCATATACCATGGCTCGGGAAACTCTGGAATTCTCAGCCATCCGTTTGAACTCAACATATTCGTCCACCGTTCCTGTTTGTCGCAGTTTTCAAAAACCGCAGTGAATCTCCCTCAGTTGACTTTCCATATCTATCCATCAAGGCAGGTTTGAGTAACTCCCAAGCCGACCCTAGTGTAGAACTCTGCCACGACAAGAACCAATATGGAGTCGTATTCTCCATACATATTTGCGCATATTGAAGGTTCATTCCTTCCGAGATTCTATTTTTCTGGAAATATGTATCAGCTTTGGAGATCAACCATAATGAATCCCCCACCCCCAATAAAAGTTGGCAACTCCACTCTTCGAGCTACGCTCCGCAAGTTGTTGACATGTTCCAACTCCTCTGGAACCAAACTACCTCGCAACTCTCCTCTTAAACTAGTACTTTCACGGCCACTGCCCTCAGGAAACTCAAGTTCGGTTTTCCTTTATTTTCCCGTTTCTGAACCACACTATGCTAGTATCTCAATCTCTTTTATCCTCTCCGTAGTATGTTCCTCTACATTTCGCACCCGTTGAGACATATGTTCCCCTGTCAGCTGCGCCACGCGTTGGCTCTCGTTCTGACGGCGTATCATTTGTTTTATACTTTCCAGCATCGCCTCCATCACACGCTGTATACTCTCCATCACCGATTCTACAGAAGCTACTCCACTTTCCATTCTTGTTTGCATTCACACCACATTCAAAAAAGAGAAAAAACCTGAATCATCGTTTTTCGCAACAGACCTCGAGTGCTACTGTTCTCTGCTAGCACGTAGCTTTGCTCGTTGAAAGTTCCAGCTGAAATCGCGCCTCCCTACGATGCTCGTTCAAGCTTTCCCATACTAGTCCAATCGTCCTCAAACGCATTTTCTCTCTCTTTGTCGAGCTTTAAAAGCTTCCTCTGCGTCCGCGTCTCCTACGGCGAAACACGAGCTCTTTCGCGATCGCTTCTCTACTGCGATCGTGGCTCTCTCAACGAGAGCACCAAAATGTTTGACACTTCCACTAGGAAATCAACCTTTAGAGGAAACCGATTCTAAGAACGCTCGCATTCAATCTACCTCGTTACAATAGAGAAGAATGCTGGTTACAATATATAGAACGCTATAGCAGTGGACAGACCCTAAGAGACCACCTCCCGGAGTACCACCGTGCAACTGATAGGCTAGGGGAAGAGCGCAACCACCTCTTTCCGGCTTAACTCTATCAAGGCCCCATTTCCTTCGGGAACATCCCCCACTCCACTTAGCCAACAAAAACTTTATATAGTTGGAGTTTCTCCCAACCGACTAGCAACCTTGCCACATCAGCACTCCTCACGTATACCCCTCCTACGATAAGTATGTAGGATAGGTCTCCTAACAGTAACACCCGCCTCGGTACTAACAGGATGTCTCCTACAACTCTCGATATTCTGCTCATGTTTATAATTAGTGTTTGTTATTGGAGTCACATGATATATTGTTGTGAATGATCGATTTCAATAGATCTTTCATAGCAACGTTTCGGAGCAGAAGGTTGCACCTCATCAATTGCAGAAATGTCCATATACAAATGCCTAACATTTTTTAATTACTTTTGGTTAAATAAATGTGATTTAATCTTGTGACCTTTTCAATGGATCGGTTTATCATTGTATGATTAATCAACCAAGACCTAGGAGAAAACTCGTTGAGCCTCTATTAGTTAAGTATGAAATACCATAACATCATTCATTCCTGTAGAAGAGGTAATCTCCATACCTCAAGGTGAGGTAGAGACCTTTTATAGACTGAAAATACGGAATACATAAAGGGGTATTCCGATGTGGGACTCGGAAATACCCAGAATAATAAAAACAGGGTTCAACACTCCCCCTCAAGCTGGACATGCCCAGCTTGGAACACGAGTCCCACAAAAGAAAGATAACATCAAGGAAAGACCAGACACACTCCCCCTCAAGCTGGGTCGCAGATGCTGTGGATGCCCAGCTTGGAACTGAGCGAGGCGAGGCGAGCTCCTGGGAGGCCTTTGGTGAAGATGTCAGCAAGCTGGTCTGCCGTCGGGATGTGGCTAAGGCAGACATGATCGTGCTCCAGGTGGTGGCGAAGAAAGCGGCAGTCCACCTCAATATGCTTTGTGCGTTCATGGAAAACGGGATTCAAAGCAATCTTGGTGGCTGCTTGATGGTCACACCAGATGTGAGCAGATGTTTGCAGAGGAAACCCAAGTTCCTGGAGGAGATGTCGAAGCTAAATGATCTCTGTAGTGATGGTGGCCATGGCTCGGTACCCGGACTCCGCACTAGAGCGGGAGACGACCGTCTGTTTCTTGCTGCGCTAGGAGATGAGGTTGCCTGCGAAAAATACGGCAAACCCAGAAGTTGATCTCCGAGTCGCAAGGCAACCAACATAATCTGCAGCACAAAAGACCTCAATATTGAGATGAGCATGATGAGAGTAGCGAAGACCACAGACAGGATCTCGCTTGATGTATTTGGCGATGCGGAGGACAACATCCCAATGAGAGGTGGTCGGATGCTCCATAAATTGACTCACTTTGCCGACAGCGCAAACAATGTCCGGACGAGTCATGGTAACATAATTGAGTTTGCCCACTAGTCGACGGTATCGATCTGGGTGTGAATACGGTTCGGAGGAGTCATAAAGAGACTGTTCCCCAGGCTCCAGAGGAGTGTCGACAGCAGTGACCTGTGTCAGCCCAGCATCCAGCAGAATATCCAATGCATATTTCCGTTGGCATAGGGAAATGGTGTCTGAAGAATAGGATATCTCGATGCCTAGGAAGTATGTGAGAGGACCGAGATCCTTAGTGTGGAAGTATTGGTGAAGATGACCTTTGAGTTGGGTGATGCCGTCACTGTCGCTGCCGGTGATGATGATATCATCCACATAAACGACTAACAGGATGCAACCAGCGGAGGTCATCTTGTAGAACACAATGTGGTCTTTCATGCTGCGAGAGAGCCCAAAGTTGATGACGACAGTGCTGAAGCGGCCGAACTAAGCACGAGGAGATTGCTTGAGGCCGTAAAGAGAGCGGCAGAGTCGACAGACTTGAGACTCGGCGCCAGAGGTACAAAAACCTGGGGGCTGAGACAGATAAACCTCTTTCTCAAGAAATCCATGGAGGAATGCATTTTTGACATCCAGTTGATGAAGAAGCCAACGATGATGAGCTGCCAGAGAGATGAATAACCGGACGGAGGCCATCTTGGCAACTGGAGAGAAGGTATCAAAATAGTCTGGGCGAAGCCCTTGGCCACAAGGCGGACTTTGAGTCGATGGAGAGTGCCATCGGGATTCAGCCTGACTATGTAAATCCATTTGCAGCCAACCACCTGTTTGCCTGCTGGAAGGGGGACAAGATCCCAAGTATGGTTTTCTTCCAACGCCTGCAACTCATCCCGCATTGCGGCTAGCCATCCCGGGTGAGATTTTGCTTCACCCACAGTGTGAGGAATAGAAACTGTTTTCAGAGCGGACAAACCCCTGTAGGAAGATACAAATAGAGGAGTACTCTGACAAGAGCGAGTACCTTTCTGGAGAGCAATGGGCAAGTCCTCTGGTGCCGGGGCAGGAGTATCGGACGAAGCGGGAACAACGATGTCATTGGCCGAGACAGGGGATACAAGTGATGGACGACGGGAGTAGACCCTACCAAAATGGGTGTCAGCAGTAGGGGAGACACCGGAGGAGGGTGGATGAGGATAGGAAGACAATCATCGATGACCGAGTCAGGATGGGGAGAGGGAAGGGAGAACGGAGAGTTCTCAACAAATGAGACGTCAGCAGAGATGACATACCTCCGGAGGTTCGGTGAGTAGCAGCGATATCCGCGCTGAGTGCGAGAATAGCCAAGGAAGATGCATCAGAGAGATTTGGGAGAGAGTTTGGAGAGTTCAGGACGTGTGTCTCGAACATAACACAGACATCCAAACACTCGAAGCGGAAGGGAGTGAGGAGGGAGAGAAGAGAACAAAGCCCGAAAAGGAGTCTCCCCCTGAAGAATAGAAGAAGGAAGACGGTTTATAAGGTAGGTAACAGTGAGCATCGCATCTTCCCAAAAATGCAGAGGCACCTGTCGGTGGGAGAGGAGGGCACGAGCAGTCTCCAAAATATGTCGGTGTTTCCGCTCGGCCACTCCATTCTGCTGGGGTGTATCAAGACATGAGGTCTGATGAATGATGCCTTTTGCCTGGAGAAAGTGCCAAAAAGGGGTGGAGAGGTACTCACGCCCATTGTCTAAGCAGAGACATTTAACAGAAGTGGAAAATTGGTTATGAATTTCATTGTAAAATGTCTGAAATGTGGAAAACACTTTGGAGCGTTCTCGAAGGAGGTATAGCCAAGTCATTCGCGAAAAATCATCAATGAAGGAGATATAATATTTATATCCCAAATGACTCGAGATGGTACAAGGACCCCAAACGTCTGAATGAACCATATCAAAAGGTTTGGAAGCCCTTGTATCCACTCGAGGAATGTAGGAAGTGCGATGATGTTTCGCAAAAGTACAAGACTCACACTGAAAAGAAGTATGTGGTCTGAAATATGGATAAAGCTGATGAATGGTGGAGGCGGGGGGTGTCCCAACTGGGAATGAAGATCCAAGGCACGATTAGAGATAGATGTGCAGACGACGGGTGTTGGTCCATTAAACATGTAGACCCCGTCCCGAAGCTTGCCTCTACCAAGTTCCCGATTCGTAGTCAGCTTTTGAAAAACAACAGCAGAGGAGATAAATATTGCAGCACAGTTAAAATCTTTTGTGAGCTTACTGATGGAAAGAAGATTAAAGGGACTGCGGGGCACATGTGCCACAGAGGGCAAGTGAAGTGATGACGTCAGGGAGCATGCACCGAAACCCGCAATGGGGATAATGGAGCCATTGGCGACAGTGATGGCTGATGGACCGATATAAGGACAGTAGGAGGTCAACATACTAGCATCACCGGTGAGGTGGTCAGAGGCACCTGAGTCGAGCATCTAGGCAGGGGAGCGACGACCAACAAAGGCGGTAGAAGCAACAGAATGGGCTAGAGAAGCCGAAGACGGACCAGGTCCGGCAGGGGTATGAGGATCATGACTCAGCCGGATGTCCGCCAGAGACAGGGCCAGAGATGGTGGGAGAGTGGCGACTGAGGAAGGAGCCTCCTGGACTGCTGTCTGACCCCGCCGCAGGTGCTGAGATGAGCGCCCATGAAGTACCCAACATCGATCAATCGGGTGGCCGAGCTTGCCACAATGTTGACAGAGGGGACGTGGACGACCCTCCATACGGCCACGACCACGAGGGCTTGAGCGGCCACCTCCACGACCGACGAGGCTGGTGGAGGCAGTGAGTATTTGGGGCAGAGCTGAAGAGACTGCCATGGAGGCGTGGGACAACCAACGAAGAGGTCAGAGTAGCGGGATGTTACGAGGTGTGACCGGTGGAAGCCAGGAAGCCGGAATGTCGGTCAGTGTGTAGAGCCGCGAGATGCAGCAGACAACTGGAGGGGCGCCGGGAGTCGGTGCAAGCCGGGCGCAGGAAGAGCCGGGAGAATGTCGGTTCGCCTCGAGGGAGCCGGTTTGCCGGGAGCGGTTCGCCTGGACCGGACCGCCTGGACCGGTTTGCTGAGAAGAAGAAAAAAAATTGCTGGGTTTTTTGCGCTGGGATGGGCCGTTGGTGGAAAGGGAAGTCCGATGTGGATCCGCCGGGAAGGGAGTTGGCGTGGAGAAGCGGTGCAGGGAGGCGTTGCGATGGGGCTGTCGCGCTGGGCCGTGAAGGAGGGTGAGGGCCGTCACGCTGGAGCGAGGAGCCGGAAGGATCGGTGCCGCTCGGGATATGTCGCGACGGGAGGGCGGGTGTCGCGTCGGGAGGGACTCTGCAAGAAGACGTCGGGATGCCGCCTGGAAGGGAGACCCGGGAGAATACTGGGATGGCGGAAGTCGCGCAGAGCGGAAGGAGCAGCGACGGGTGAAGCGGGAGCCGCCGTCGGGTGGAGGAGCCGTGAGTTACGGCGGACGAGGGCGCTGGGAACGTTCGCTGGATCGCGAGCGGGAGACGGCGCGATCGCCGTTGGGAAGAGCGGCCGGGAGTCGTCGCTGGGAAGGGTGCCGCTGCAGAAGGGAGGGCCTGTAATCGTGATGGGAAGCCAAAGCAGGGAGCGTCGTTGGCGCACACAGAGGAGGCAGCGGACAGGGAGGCCGGACAAAACCGAGAGTTTGGCTGGCGGCGTCGCGCGCAGAGGAGGGCCGTCGGGAAAAACCGAGAGGGTGCTCCACCGGGAGGGATGAGCACAACCCCTAGACGAGACTTTGTCGGGATGGACGAGGTGGGCGAGCGACGTCGCGACGGAGCAGGGCCGCTGGGTGAGGGCTGCGGGGTGCCGCCGGGATGGGAGGGGGGTGGCCACGTAGGGCAGACCTAGGAGAAAAAAAATCTAGAGGGAGGGCTCGGGATTATGGTCCCTCTGATACCATGTAGAAGAGGTAATCTTCATACCTCAAGGTGAGGCGGATGCCTTCTTTTACACTATGTTTGGTCATCTATTAGTAAAGGAAAAGAAATGATTTCATAATTCATAAAGGAAAAGAAATGAAAAGAAATGATTTCGATTTCTCTTCATTTTGTTTGGACGTGGAATTTAGTAAAAGATAAGAAATGATTGTCATTTCTCTCCATCTTGTTTGGTGATGATTTTTAAAAGAAAAGAAAAGAAATTGTTTTGATGCAAATTACACAAATAACCTTTGTTAAAAAATAATACATACAAGATTAAACTGTACTTTCCCAAGATAAAAAACCACCATAGATTAGATCTTCATGGATAGCACACCGACCACATGTCTGTCCAACATCAATAATTTATGTTAAATGACACAAATAACTCCTTTCAAAAAATGTGTTTTTATTGCCTTTTTTTTTATAACAAATAAATAAATAATAATTTTGATTTTAATCAATCACTATCCTTCAATTCACTAAAATTTGGTAAACATTAAATTACGAGCATATATTAATAAAAAATTTAAAATTTAAAAAAATTAATTAAACAAATATATTAACCAATGCATTTCATAAAAATTACAATATAATATTTGTTTTTGTTTTTTGATAATTGATTTATCTAAAACATAATTGATAATTTAAAAAATAGAGTTCAATCAGTTGAAAATTAATAACTGAAATTTCATACCAAAAACTGTCATGCTCCCTTATAATGTATTTCATTTTATTTACTATTATTTATAAAATTATCTTTACAATATTAATATTATAGATTGAATAAAAATATAATATTTCTTTTAAAAATTTCTTATAATAATATAAATGGACGGTCATATTCAAAAAATTATATTAATATTAATATTTAATTAAATAATTCATTAATATTATTCATAATCTCATTTATTTGTATAAATCATAAATTTTGTAATATAACCTAATAATAAATCTATGATAAACCTATAACACAAATATGCAGTATAATTAACAATAATTAATAAAAATACGAACTTGTGAAATTTTCAATAATATATAAATTAATACGACCTATATATCAGGAAATAATTACATGTTGTCCAACGAAATGCATCGTTTTTTCTTATACTTTTTGCAATCTGTATGACTATTTGTATGTGCATTATATAAATCCCTAAAAAAATAATGTATTCATAATTTAAATAATAATTGTGTACTACAAAAAAAGTTGCAAATATAAATCATTAATCTAAAAAACAACTAATTGTAAATCAATGTATCATTAAAAAACAAAATATAAGACTTGTAAAAAATGAATTACTTACAACAATGCATAAAGCGCATGATGGGGACGAGTGAAGATGAAGCACGATAGTTGAAAATAAGATGTTGAAAAATAACAACCGAGCGGTGGAATGAAATAATTTTAGGGTATATGATGGATGTGTAGTATCAACTGATTATGAGGAAAATCATGAAAGGAAACGAAGCCGTAGGTTGAAGGAATACCGACAAACGACAACTGTAGCAGTGGGGAACGACGCCTCAGGTTAAAGGGAAATGGCACGACAACTTGAAGTAATGAAAGATATGAATCCGATGTTTATATAGATATATAGGGGTAATATGAGAAAATCAAAATACATCTCAACGGGGTGCACCATTTCTCTCTGAATCATCCCGATTTTGGGATGATTCTAAATTGGAGGCAGGAGAGAAATGAGTTTCCCTCCGTTTCTCCCCCATCACATTTCTCTCCCACTCCGACGTCGCCAAACGAGAGAAATCACCAGCAATCGGCGCAAAGCGTTTCTTTTCCTCCCAAATCTTCCCTGCCAAACGAGGGCTTATAGACTGAAAATACGGAATACATAAAGGGGTATTTTGATGTGGGGCTCGGAAATACCCAGAATAATAAAAACAGGGTTCAACAATTCCAAACATGAAATGATATTTTGTTGTGTGTAATTGGTCACTGAGATAAATGTTTTGGTAATACTCAATACGAAATAATAGTTTAACTAGATTCAATCCACTGAGTATGTTCTTTTAGTTGACTTGGGATTCACCCTTAAACAATTATTTAGAGTGTTCACTTTACTTCCTGCCTGGGCTTCTTTGGTTCCTGTATTTTAATACAAATATGTGAACCACATTATATTTAATACCTAAGAAGTTAAACAGAAATAATACATGCAATGGTGAATATACTTGAAGTAGAAGCTTATGCTTGCTTCTTTTCCAATTCATTGTAGTTCCTCTTTCAATGACCTTTCTTGCTACATGTGAAGTAGATAGCCTTCTCTTCTATGCCCTGCCTCTGAATCTTTTGTCTTTTTGAAAGATGTTGTAGAGGCACCATTAGCTTTGAACTGATCATGGGGTTTTCAACCCGGTCTTTCACTTTGTTCACCAAAAGGGGTGAGTAACCATGTTTCCACCTCTAGAATGATAGAGAGGTGAACCCAAAACCCAAGATACCTCTTAAAAGAGGTCTTGAAGTTTATTTATAGAGAAATATAAAGATAACAAAAACCCAAGTCCGACGTAAGACACACACTCAAACACTCCCCGTCAAGCTAGGTCTACATAGGTTGGATACATAATTAACGAAAAACAAAGCAAATAAAACAAAGAACACTGCTAACACTCCCCCTCAAGGCGGACATACTCAACTTGATGACATAACAAGACAAAACATAACATAATATAAATTGCCATGATTGCTGCTCCCCCTCAAGAAGTTTATAGATGAAGCTGCCGAAAAAGATTGTGCCAACCAATGAACAACGCCCGTCATGCAGAACTAACAAGAATAGTTGGAAAGAGGATGCACCGATAGGAATAGCCGGATCATGCATTAGCACGAATAGCCGGGTCAAGAGCATCTAGGCATGTAGGAACAACACACCACCGAACCATGATTGGATGTCCAACGGGAATACCTGGATTACATCAATGGTGTGGCGAGGCATAATGGGTGGAATAAAGGGCTGACACAGCCAAAGCTTTCAACCAAACCTGCGCAGCATGGGTGAGACAACGGAAGTCGGTGTAGGGGCCGTGCTAGATTCGCCCAGCTACTGGAGTAGTGCATTGTTTAAATGATTGCACCACTCTTGAAAATTTGTACCAGCGAGGGCATCGTTTGTGTCCAGAATTGATTGCATTGATCCCGTGGTTTCACTAGCCATTTTTTCTACAATAAATAAAAATATATTTTAGTACTTTATCTTGATTACAAAGTGTGATGTAATAACTTAATTTGTTTAATTTATTTCATTTAATTTTTTTTGTTCTCCTATAGTGTGTTATTTAGTTTATTAAAAAAATTAGAATTTTGTATTTATTTGCCTTTAAAAAAATGAACCTATGGTTTATTTTATAAATATATATATAAGATAAATGTCATTTTCAAAATATTTTTTAAAAACCATTCAAATTACTCTTCATTATTCTGAAAATGTATATGGATTCATGATTTTTTTCAAACCTTTATTTGAATATTATTTACGTGTATTAATTTATGATTAATTAAATTTTCTAAATGAAATTTAAATTTCATTTTTAAAATTTTCACGACACTTCTGACGACACATGACTTAGGCCCTCCACGACGCCCTATTTGCTACTAGTGTTGTGTTGAAGATTATATTTATTATTTTTTATAAAATAAAACAATTTTATATTTTATGAAGATTTATTTTGATTAACTTTTTATAAAATGCCATGATATTTTAATTTGTTTAATTTATTTCAATTATTTTTTTATTCTCCAGAATATATTACGTTATTTACTTTATTAAAAAATTAGAATATTGTATTTATTTGACTTTAAAAAAACGAACCTATGGTTTATTTTGTAAATATATCTATAAGATAAATGCCATTTTTAAAATATTTTTTAAAAACCATTTAAATTACTCTTCATTATTTTGAAATTGTATATGCATTCATGATTTTTTCAAACCTTTATTTTAACTTTGTATGTGTATCAATTTAGGATTATTTTAATACTATATATGAAATTTAAATTTCATTCTTTTTAACACTTTCACGACACCATCTGACTGCTCATGATTTTGCCCCCCCACAGATGTTTTATTTTCTATTAGTGTTGTATTGAAGATTATATTTATTTATATTTATAAAATGAAACATTTTTATATTTTATGAAAATTTATTTTGATAAAATTTTTCTAAATAAAACATAAATTTCATTTTTTATAGATTTATTATTAAATTCACTGCATACATTCACATTAACTAATTAAACATCATTAAAAAAAATAAAATGATTATGAACCATATGAAGTGCGTTTGGTTTATCAAAAAAAAAAAAATGATAAACCAGCCACATATAGGTAAATCTTCATAGGGTTTGATCTATTGGACTGAAAAAGCAGTCGATTCGCTTAGCTGCCGAGTATCATAGAACATCAACTCATTTGGAAATTTCATTTTCTTACAACACTACTCACATACAAGTGAGGGGCATCGGAAGATCGTGATGCATTAAATTTATCATGGACACGCATGTCCTACGTATAAGGGAAAATGATGATATGCAGATCATCAAGAAAAAAATTATAATTAACCATTTTACATTAATTACAAACGTTGATAAATTATATTTTGTAATTCATTACTTTGAAATAATTTAATTTTACATATAATAATCGATATAAATTTATTAAATCATTCAATAATATTTAATCATCCAAACATCTTATTTAAATTTACTAAATTATTTAACACAATTTAAATCATCCAAAAAACCTATTATTTCACGCCTCTTGTTTGTGTTTTGCACATGAAGCGTGAACTACGCTTCTACAGATCCAATTTTATAAATACCGCAACCCCTTCCCGATTTTTGTAAACCCATTTAAACAAAATACTCTACAATTTAGGCGGCCAGCACGTGTAAGCAAAAAAGTGGGTGTTGTTTTTTAATGCAATAAAAAAATGCAATAGAAAGCAAAAAAAGAAAAGAAAAGGGAATTGCGGTCACTGTCCTAGAGAGAGCCGTGTATCACCTAACATTTAATGACAAAAAATAAAATAAAATTATATGTTCCCCACATTTCCACTGCCACCTGTATGAAGGTGATGGAAAATAGAAAATCATCATTAAAGGTATTGGAGATCTCCATAAATAGGGGCAGTATTTGAGAAAAAAAAATTAATGAAAAGTTTTCCCCCTATATTTTAGACCATTAAAATACCACGATTTTTTCATATAAATAAGACTGGAGGTAGTATTTATATTAATTAATATATTTCATCAGACCTTTTCCATGCATGCCAAACAAATTATTGGTTGACTAAACCCTCTCCCATTCTCTCCCATTTTTTTCCGTTTCCATCAAAAGGACTTCCCTTGTACCTGACATAGCATTTGGGTTAGGAAAGACCGTTCATCCAAGCTGAATATGGTCAAATGACTGACCTCACCAATTTACTTAACCTAGAATGTTGCTTTTAAAAGGGATAATTTATTCTTGGACGACCCTTTGATTCGGTTCAAGTCAAACAGGGCTATCGATTTGTTTAATTGCATTCTTCTTACCTATTGCTCATTTTTGTTATGATTTGCTTTTGATGTTGGCGCACCACGTGGAGGAAGGGGAGAGATGCCTCAAGGGTTATTTGGTGAAATTACCTGCCAATTATTGATCACTAGCTTAATATTTTATTTATTTTGTGAAACAGATGAATGCAGCAGAGGCAATGATATGCATTGTAGCATCGCAGATAGCAAATCTCGGCGAGAGCATAATCGGAGCAACACTCCAAGAGAAGGAAGGATTTTGGTGGGTGAGTAGACATCAATCGTGGCATCATTTTATAATCCATTCCCCTGGCATAAAATTCTTTTGCTATATATGGCATGAGTGGGGGTAGGATATGGTTAGCTTTTTGTACCAAAGAAATGACACCATCATTAGGTTGCATTTGACGTCTCTTAGTAGTAAGAGTCTGTTTGACAACACTTGAAACTGCTTCGAACACTTATCACTTACATGAAAGTTTGGACATGTTAGAAGAAGTCCTAGGGATGCATTTGTTTATAGGGTAAACTTAATGACAAATTCACTTATTAAAAGAAATAAAGGTTGATCTAAAAGGACCCTTAAACAAATCATTCAAGATGATTTTGTTGTAAATGGTTTCAATGAAAATATTGTTTCTAATAGAACTAATTTGCGACGTTTGATCCATGGAGCCGATCCCATTTAATTGGGTTTAAGGCTTTTTTGTTTGTTTCAAGATTGCTTATGGAAGAAGTGTTTTTCTATATTGTTTCTAATAGAACTAATTTGCGACGTTTGATCCATGGAGCCGATCCCATTTAATTGGGTTTAAGGCTTTTTTGTTTGTTTCAAGATTGCTTATGGGAGAAGTGTTTTTCTACCACTTAGTTAAGTGGTTTCTTCTGGAATACAAGTTTTAAGTGTTTTTTTAGAAGCAAACCAAACACTATTAAATTGTTTATTGTAAGTGATCGGTGTTATAAGCAGTTTTCAGTGAGTATTGTCAAATGGATCCTAAATTTGTGAGTGATAAATACTTCTATTTAGGTGTTTTCTGATTGATTTTTAATGCCAAATGATAGTAATCAGAAAACCGTAACCTCTATGTTTTTGGCCCCGAAGCCCCTTTAATAAGAGCATTGATAAGCTGCTCTTCTATCTGAATGGAGTTAAAAGTGAGTTTTTTCTCGTCAAATTTCTCATGAACAAAATCCCAATCAACCTTTATACATTTAGTACGCACATAGACGACAAAGTTGGTAACAATTTTGATAGCAATCTGATTATCACATCAAATGTGCTCAGACTTCCCAATTGGGTAATCAATATCATGTGAAATTTGTCGTGCCCATAACATCTCTGTTGTCACATGAGTCAGAGAGCAATACTCATACTCAGTAGTTGAATGAGATACACCAGTCTGCTTCTTTCTGTGCCAAGAAATGCAATTACGACTGATGAAAATAACATCTGGATGTAGATTTTCTGGAGGATAATCGCTCCACACAATCGGCATCACAAAATGTATCCATCTCCATATGCCTATGATCTGAATGTATCAAGCCCAAATCTGGTAATTGCACAAGCAGGCAACAATATCTGTTTGGCGAGGATAATACTTCACTCTCAGTGTGTAGGGACTTTTCAGCACGAGGCATACCTGTGCCTTGCAACAAGTTGAGAACATATTTTCGCTGAGACAAGAAAATACCTTTTAAACATTGCTCAATCTCCATGCCCAAGAAATACTTAAGTGAGCTCACATTAGTATGATTAAAAAAAGACTTGAGAAGATAATGATTAAAAAAAGACTTGAGAAGATCAATTCTAACAGAATCATGTGATCACATTAGTTTTAACATAAACAACAAAAAAAATACCACTGACAGGTTATTACTGATAAAATACATGGGGATCCTTCAGGCTCCAAGTGATGTCAAAATCAATCACAACCTTCAAACTGGACATGCGTCCTTATAGGGAGTGTAGAGGACGGCATTCCTTCAAACTCTCCCCCCAGGCAACAAACTTGGGAGGTTGTTTGTTTATAAAGCTACATTTTTAACATCTAGCTGATGGAGAGACCAATGATGAAAAGAAGTCAATGAAATAAGCAAATGAATGGAGACCGTTTTGACAACAAGAGAAAATGTATTGAATTAGCTAATCCCATAAGTTTGAGCATACCCCTTGGTGACAAGTTGAGCAGATGATTCAGTGAGCTATCTCTATTAATTCGTACAGTGTTAGCCCACCTGCAATCGACGAACTGCTTATCAGATGGATGGGGAACCGAATCCGAAGTATGATTGATCTCTAGAGCATGCGACTCATCAAACATAGTAGAGAACCATTTGGGGTGAGAGCATCAGTAAGAGTGCATGGCACTGAAAGTTAATCCAAAGCAGCAACATGAGCAAGATGTACAAGCGAGAAACCATAGTAAGGAGTAAATACCTTTCTGAAGCGAGAGAACAATAGGTTGGTTGACAGCAGAGGAATAATTGACGGAGCATGTTGATCAATATCAACAAGCCAAGTAACAGGTTTAGTAAATGAGCAATGTGTATATGTGATCGGACCGTGAATGGACAGACACCTCAGGAGGAGGTGGAAGATGGAAAGGGAGACAGACATCAAGGCCAGGGTCAGAATTCCCACCAGATAAAAGAACAGGAGATTGGAAAGGGGAAGACTCTGGAGGAACACGTTACTAGAGGCCATATAATGCCACAAGTTCGATGAGTAGTAGCAACAACCCCAGATGGTTTGATAATAACCATGAACAAAGATCTTACATCTAGCTTAGAAATGTGTGGATGAGCGTCCCAAACATAAGAAACACACTCAAAGACGCACAAGGGTAGAGAATGTGGTGGATAGAGAATAAGGCATGATAGAGCATCTCCTCTTGATGTGTTTTTGAGGGAAGATGTTTGACTGGATTAGTGGTCATAATGACGACATTATTCTGGAAGACAATGGAGACTTTCATCTGTAACAAGGGGGTTCGAGTGACCTCCAAAGGCGACTATTCTTGCATTTGACAAAATTGTTTTGTTATTGTGTGTGAGGACAAGAAGTTTGATCAATAATTCCATGCGCAATGAGAAATGAGTGAAAAGTAGTGAATAAATACTCACAACCCCAATTTACTAGGAACAAGACAGGGCTCCCAAACATCTGAATGAACAAGCTCGAATGAACTTGACACCTTCTCAGTCACCTGAGGTATACCTGATGGTGATTTGCGAAGTGGCATGATTCACATTCTGTAGGAGGAACAGCGCTTGACTCAGGATATACCCACTGAAGAACAGAGGAGGGTGGATGACCTTAACAGCAGTGGAGAATTGTAATGCTGGAAGATATCAACACTCGAAGACTACATGGGTGAGGCCAGCACTTGAAGATGTGGAGTCTACTCGCATTGATTGAAGGCGGAGGTAGTCCTCAGAAAGCTCGACCACATGATGCTAGTTAGAAACAAGAGGCACAAAATCAGTAGTGGTAATGTTTTTCTACGAGTTGGTGATTTTATTAAGAAATGTATACGTTTTTTTAAAAAACGAAACAAACCTAGCTTGTTTATTTTGGGAAGTATTGTTTTTATAATTAAGTCTTGGGGCTGTATTTTTGTGCGTGTGTTAAAATGCGGCTGCTAATCTGTGAAGTTGCGCAGCTCAACAACGATGCGGTGAACGTTATGAACATATCAATGGGCAGTGTCATAGCGGTGTTGATGCAGCAGATTATACTCAGGAATTAGCAAATGTGAACTCAGGGGTAGCCCGCAGATTTTACACTGTTTCTCCTCATGGGAAGGGCATTCTGATGGCGTGCTTGTTTTGATCTCTGCATGCAATCAACGGAAAATGTAGAAGGTGATGGATGATCAAGCCGTACAGGTTTTTATCTTTTTTCCTTCTCCCTCTGTAACATTCTTGGGATTGGTACATCTCGATAGTCGCATAGATCTGATCCAAACGGGACAAAGTGTTTTTTGACTATTGAAACCTGAAATATCAGAAAATTTCTTGATCCCTTTCGAGCATCCGATGCTGTCCCATACAAGTCCAAGAGGGAGGAGTTCAACGCCCTCTTCCTGATTTTTTTTCCCTTGAAACTTCAACTGGATAAGATCTAAATCATCCAAATCTTATTTCATAGCTCAGACCTTCCTCTATTGCAGGGTTTGTGTTGAATCAAGAGATTTCTTGGGCTCTCATCCTAAAACTATTTTTTTTCTCCACTTTGAAAGCGTTGTTTGGATATGTTTTTCTTCAATTTCTGGAAGTATTTTCTTGTCAAACAACTAATTCAGTACTCTTATAGGGAATTGTTGGGATTGGTGTTGCAGTTGTACCCTATTTGGGGACTCTTTTTTTAGTTGTTGGGATTATGTTGCATTCCTTGAACTTTTTTGTCATGTACATTATGTCCTCTGCATTGAGGTCGCCTATTGGCCCATGCAGTAGTATTATTTTTGATTCAATATGCGTATAGTGATGTGTCATGAATTATTTTCTGGATTGTTCGTTTTTTTTAAAGGGCATGCCCATTTATTGGCCGAGTATTTGTTATTTTTGTGAAAGCGCTTCTGAGTTAGATTTTGGGACCTGTGGAGGGGTAATGTTTCCCAACTTTGTGAAAGCGCTTCTGAGTTAGAAATCCCTTGTCCAAGGATTTCTATGCAAGAAATATGAAACCACGCTAAAACAGAAAATGAAGAATACCGTAAAACCACGTATCGTTCACTGAAGATGGCTCTATAGCCTCTTGATCTTCATCCAATATACTTGATAAAGATCACTGGAGTGATGATTAAAGGAAGTCCCAACTTCCCAGGTATTCACAAGCTGCATCTGACTCGATGAACGGGATACTCCTTCACCCACGGTGTGCTAGCACCACAATGTTCGAAGGATGGAGAATTAGAGAGCTTTGGGTGTCCGAGGGTCCAAACCATGCATCCACGCACACCCTTTACATCACATGGCGGTGACTTTATATTGCCATGATGACGCTCCTCGGCTATTGCTTGCATTAACTCATTTGTTACAACACATGAGTTAATGCTTTGCCCAATTCATGCATTGCATGCATGAATGCAACTCCCCCATACTTCAGGGTCACCCCGCTTTGGAGTGAAACTATCCGGTTGGACGACTCTTTACTTTCTTTCATTTATGGTGTGTGTATTTGAATCTAGGCAACACTAATTTTTTTAATTGGTTGAATTCTTTATATTGCCTGAGAGTGCAATAAAGTGTTGGAAAGTGATGAGGGCAAATATTTCCCAATTTTTTTTACTATTTTTCAATGATAATAGGCCCCCTAATCTAAATAAAACTTGGGTAATTAATACATTTTTGATACTTTGGAAATGGAATTAAATGATTAAATGGATTGAATCTTTGATTTTTAATGTTTTATTTATTTCTTGGAAATTATTGAAAATCCATGCATTAATTTTTAAAATCTATGTTTAAATTGCTAAAAGGGTTAAAATTATTATATTTAATTGATTCTATCATTATGGACTTAATTTGAATAAAGCTTGCACTCAATTATGTTGTTTTCACATTTTTATAGTTTTAAGTTACCCTTACGTAAGGTACAGGCTACGTAAGGGTAACCCGTGGAGAGTCACCGTGTAAAGGTCCAATAGGCCTATATAAAGGTAGTCAAACCACTTGTGTAAGGGTAATAGGGCGCCTTTCAAGCGCTACATAAGGGCAATCTAGCTACACTGGACACTGCGTAAAGGTAATAAACGAGGTCCCAACATTGTGAAAGGGTAGAAGCCGCACTAGACACGTTGTGTAAAGGTACTCCACAGATTTCAAGCATCACATCAAGGTAACATAGAGGCTACATAAAGATGAAGAGTGTGATCCACAGGCTACGTAAAGGTACTCCATAAGCTGCGTAAAGGCCACCTCATGCAAAACTTGCGTAAGGGTAATCAATAGAGTTGTGTAAGGATACACACATAGATTTCAAATCGAGAATTACTAAAGTAAATAGGGCTCATCAGGAGAACATGTTTTATTCTATTAGTTCATCCAAATCGGGAAGTGCTCCTCCACTGCATCCACATGGGGATCATCAAGCTAAAGTAGAAGATGAAGATCATGGGAGGAATGTCAAGAAGTTGGATGATTCAATATGTACAGCTGAATCCATTGCGACCCTCAAAATGTAAACGTGGAGTCCATTCGAGGAAGAGGAAGAACTAACTGTTTGGAACTGAAAACCAGGGATAATGGGAAAATAAGGTTTTTCGATTCCTATAAATATTTCCCTCCCTCCCATTATGAAGGATTCAACTCCTGCCGATTGTATCATAGGAACTTATGAGATTTTTTTAGCAATTAATTCCGATTTAGTGTTTCTGTTTATATTCGATTATGCATTTTTTCTCCTATAATTCCTTTGTGTTTCACACCCCCTGTATTATACTCATGATATCCAAACTCCATGATTATGGAGAGCTAACCCATTGTGGGTGGTCTGAGAGAAGTCGCAGTGGACATCCTTGAATTTTTGTATTTCAATTCTAAATATATTCATTGGTTGTGTGTGCTGGTAATGGTGAGGAGTGGGTGAGGTGATTACCACTCCATCTCTCATCATTGATGGTGCATTCCTCCATCTTATGAACTTAAAACAAATGAGAAGATGATTTACTTGAAGGTATTCAAGTAGATTATTATTCTCATACATAAGAAAATAACGGGGGGAAAATAGGCAAAAGACATTGAGCATGCTTAGTTGATCAAGTGCTTTAGAATAAATGTAAATAATGATAGAACCTAATGGGATTTACCTTGCTACCACCTAAATTTATTACTTGATTTTTATGTTTTGTTGTTTCTATTTTGTTTTCATTTCATAACAACACAAACTCAAAATAAATCTCCTGTTCTATTTTGCTTTAAAAAACCTATAAAAAAACAAAAATAACAATTAAGTGCTAAGATAATGACTCCTCTAGGCCCAACTCCTTGAGAAATGACCATGATCATCCACTAGGCTATATTCTAGGAGATTTAAATTTTGTTTGATGGAAGCCCCATGACATGCCTCTCATCAGTTGGCTATCATCGATCATATGTTATATATATGTAACATATGGGAGAATCAAAGGGTGCATTCATGCGATGAATGCATGATTGGTTGAAGAATTAACTCATACATTATAAAACATATGAGTTAATACATTATCACTTGAGGGGTATCCTCAAGGGCTCATAAAAATAGGTCATGCCATGAGAATGCTTGGATTTGTGCCTCATATGATTCTCTCTGAAAGTTTCTCATTCTTCCTCCTTTACCGTGAGAGGCATTGGCATACCTTGGAGAGAAGAAGAGTGTTGCCTAAGCATCAAGTGATTCTTTCAACTTGTGGATACACCATGGAGGAGGGAGTCCTTTGGTTACCTTCGAGATATCTTCATCAAGAACTTGAATGAAGAAGGAGGTTGATCCTTTATCAATGTAAGGTACAAAATGAAGTTTTTCATTTTATTTATGCATGATTTCAGTGGTTGATCATGGATTTGAGGCCTTTAATTGTTTTTGAAGTCCCATTTGATTTTTGTTAGTATTTATTGTCAATGAGCATGACAATATATAAGCATGAGGTAATGGGTGATGGATTGAGTATCCACCCATTACATGAAGAATGGAAGTGCTGCCCATAAAGCATGGGTATTGAATTAAAGAATCTGATTTCCCTTAAACACCTGACTGGACATATTGAAGTGGTTATCCCATAAATCATACGATTTATGCACTGATCTTCAAGGAGCTAAGAGACATGTATTGTTACAAATAGAAGCATAGTCCATTACACGATACATGGAGTGAGCTGCTACTATTATGGAGAAAGGAAAAAGTACACATAAGATAATTATTCGAGTTGTTTTTATAACAACTGGGCCCCAGTGACAACACAGCCACCCCGCCATAACATGATCGTCGGGTCCTGGCCCACCAGGTACTACCAATTGCGCCGCAGACATGTGGGGCCCACCCTAGGTTCCACCCACATGCCTGAATGGGTCATCTGACTAATGACAGTCCCCACAGGCTAACACTTGTCCTTTTCAGTGTGCTTTGTCCTCACTCACACACACCCTAGGAGACTTCCCAAAAGGTCACCCATCCTGACCACTACTCTAAGCCAATCACGCTTAACTGTGGAGTTTTAATCAGGCATACTCCTGAAAAAGAAGGTGCACCTTGTTGACATGAGTCATATCATGTTAGTCATTTGACCCTTTATCATTCTGGAGTGTTACAATACCCCCCCTTTAGAGCACAACGTCCTCGTTGTGGGCCCTACATCTCAACCCAGGCAGTGCACCACACTTAAGGCTGGGTACCACCTTTGATACCAAATATAACAACTGAGCCCCAGTGACAACACAACCACCTCGCCATAACATGGCTGTCGGGTCTTGGCCCACCAGGTACCACCAGTTGCCCCGCAGACACGTGGGGCCCACCCTAGGTTCCACCCACATGCCTGAATGGGTCATCTAACTAATGACAGTCCCCACAGGCCAACATTTATCCTTTCCAGTGTGTTTTGTCCTCACTCACACACACCCTGGGAGACTTCCCAGAAGGTCACCCATCCTGACCACTACTCCAAGCCAGCACACTTAACTGTGGAGTTCTAATCAGACATGCTCCCGAAAAACAAGGTGCACACTAGTGCAGAAAACGTTATCTACGTCGGTTATTTTTCATTTTTTATGTCGGTTTTAAACCGACGTTAATACGGACGACGTTATAAATATTGTTTTTTATGTCGGTTATTTAAAAACTGACGTAAAAAACATAACATCGCGGTGTTTATCACGTCGGTTAATTAATAACCGACGTGCAAAAGCCAGGGGAGAGGGTTTATCACGTTGGTTATTATATAACCACCGTGATAAACCAGAGGGGGGGGGGGGGGGGTTATCACGTCGGTTATTATATAATCGACGTGATAAACCCACACGGAGGATGTTTATCACGTCGGTTATTTAATAACCGACGTGATAAACCCTTACCGATTCCTTTATCACGTCGGTTATAAAATAACCGACGTGGAAGACCATTTTTTTTTAAAATCGAATGCAGTCCTCAGAAACCAAATCAAGAATTCATACCACAAAAACAGAAGTAGATCAAAACAAGAACCAAAGCAAAATTAAGCATTTACATTGATAACATTTAAAACTTACCCCACTGGACAGCCCCCCACCACCCCCTGAACAGCACCCCTCATCCCACTGGACAGCCCCTACCACACCCCTGGACTGCCCCCCGACCCCCTGGACAACCCCAAACACCTCGGGACAACCCCCCACCCTCATGTATACCCCCCACACCCTGGACAACACTCCCACACCCCTGGATAGCCCCCCCTCACCCCACTGGATAGCCCCCACCACACCCCTGGACTGCCCCCCGACCCCCTGGACAGCCCTAAACACCCCTGGACAACCCCCCACCCTCATGTATACCCCACCCCCTGGACAACACTCCCACACCCCTGGACAACCCTCCTACATCCCCGAAACAGACCAAAAAGTTACCAAAAACAAACCAGAACCCCCTCACCCCACTAGACTGCCCCCACCACACCCCTGGACACCCCCACACCCCTGGACATCACCACCTCCCCCACCCTCCTGTAGACCCCCCACCCCCTGGACAACACTCCCACACCATTGGACAGCCCTCCCACACCCTTGAAACAGACAAAAAAGTTACAAAAAACTGACCAGAACCCCCTCAACCCACTAGACAACCCCCACCACACCCCTGGACTGCCCCCCCATCCCCATGGACACCCTGGACCCCCCACTAGACAACCCCCCCACCCATGGAAACCCCCCTCACCCCACAGGACACCCCCACACCCCTGAACACCCCCTGAACAGCCTCCCACTCCCCTGGACAACCCTTCCACCCTCCTGGAAACGCTCCCACCCCCCCTGGACTGCCCCCCCACTCTCATGGACACCCAGGACCCCCCCCCCCCACCGGACAACCCTCACAGACCCCTGGACACCCCCACCCCACTGAACACCCCCACACCCTCCCCTCCCCCTCAGACCAGAATCCATACCAGAAAAACCATCATAAGTAGACCAAAATAAGTAGAGCAAAATTAAACATTCACATATATAACATTCAAAACTTACACTGTCAACTTCAAAAAAAACTAAATCCAACCTAAACGACTACCAAATACACAATTACAATGACAATATTCAAAATTACATTTTACATTACAAACAACTAAAGTTCAATCAAACATGTAAAATAATTTGACCACTCCACTTGTAAGTGTTTAATGTCTTGAATAGTATAGGGTTGAGGGTCATCAAAAAGCTACAAATGAAAAGGATAGTAGTTAACGTGTATAATGAATAAATCAAATTGAAATATTATGGCAAAGTTTAAGAGGAGATCTTACCAGGTCAAAATTCACAACTGTCCCAGTTGTTATTATTTCATACATAAATCTTAACATATAATATCCGCATTCGATGACGCCTTGTTGTTCATGACAATTCTGTTTGAATGAGTGTAAATTCAATATATTATTTTTATGTAATAAATCAAAAAGTACAAATTATAAATGGATATTTACCTTCACATTTACATATTTAATCTTTGCACTCATTTTCTTTGTGTTTTTTCGAAAGTAGACCCATCCCCTGTTAGAAAATAATACGAATGGGGTAAATTTAAAATTCATTATAATATATAAAACTATTGAGAAATTGAAACTTACTTTTCCAATATATTCTTAAAACTTTCCCGCACATCATCATGGACAAAACATATCCAATAAAGTGTTTTCTCCCTTGGGCAAAAAACCCCTAACATCCAATGATCACTGATAAAAGGAAATTTAAGGTTAGTGGATTTTTTATGTTAAAAGATAATGAACTCTTTAAGAGAGATGTGTTTCATACCTTTCACAAAAAGGCATCATCCAACATTGTGTGACTATATTCTGTTCAAGTCTTTCAGCAATATAAAGCATTCTTTGTTCCTCATCCAATGCACATGCTTCAGAGGAAATCAATTGCGGGTCCATGAATCCATATACATCTGTCAGCTCATTCCTCTCACAAATTTGATAAAGATACCTAATACAAAACAGACATAAATATACATTTTTAATAAATATAACACAGAGAAAAAGTGTTAAGACTTACATGGAAAAAATTTGCACCATGTTGATGCCCAACTTATCTCTAGTAACACGCTCCATGATATCAGTTTTCATAATCCCCACATTTATTGCACGTCCACAAACATGAGCTTCCATTGGAAACTCATAATGACCCGCCAACAAATTTGAATATCTTGACAATCTGTCAAGACTAATATAATCTGTATCTGATGTCATAGCCATTTGTCTTTGTTGTTGTCTATACAATATTTCTTTACCTTTGTAGTATTCCTGTAAAAATAAATAGAAAAATATATTAGTTTTCAAACGACAAAACAACTTTAATAAAAAATAAAATAAAAGATATAACATTCATACCTCTATGGTAATGAGTCGAAAAAGTCTGGATGACCAAATTAAAAAAATGGCCGATACTATGTCCAACTGTCGTCACCTCATCTGTAGGTAATGGTACTCGAGCTGATCTATCTATAATATCCTGTACAGTGACCCTCTGATTCTCTACCTCTAATTGTTGATGATGAACTGTATCTCCTATACAATATACCAACCCATATGCAACTATATGATGTTGAGGATCATCAACATACAACTCACAATAAGTAGGAAGCTGCGGCGGAGGAGTAGGATAAAAAATGGGGTCCGCAGGCTGAGGTGGGAGAGTGGGAGCTACTGGCGGAGGTGGATGATAAATAATGGGGTCTGTAGGGGGAGGTGGAGGAGTGGGAGCTGCAGTCTGAAATTGTCTTTGCATGTCTGCAAACATAGACTGTACCGACGCTCTAATATTTTCCTCCATCGTCGCATTAATATTATGAACTTCAGCCTCCAAGGATTCTATTTTTTTTATAAACCTCCTCAACGTTAGAAGTTGAAGAACGTGGCAACACTTTTCTTACCGATACACCTGCTGGATATCCTCTTACACGACCAGGATGTTCGGGCTTTCCCAATGCTATAGATAAAATATCTTGCCTCCCAGTAGCTGTAAATGCCCCCTATGAACTCTGCTCTTCAAGAGAGTCATGTATTAATTAATTGAATATTTCTGTAATGATTGAAATTATATGAAGAAAATAGTTAACTTAAATAAATAAAATAGATATCTTACAATCCTCTTAGCTACGATTCTCAATTCTTCCGAAAGATATTGCCCTTTTTTGCCCATCCGAGCTCTTTTCTATTTTTCATGTCTAGATGGAGGGGATGGAGGGGCCACCTCTCCAGAGCTTGAAGACTCAGCTCTTAGTAGTTGAAATTTTTCCGCCATCATTTGTTCTTCCAAAAATGCATACCCTCCCCGAGATAAACTATGAGGGTATACATTTTTAGATTGGATCTCTTGATGAGCTTTCCTTGTTTGCTGTAAATTAAGAATAAGAAATCATTAACAAAACATTAATAAGATCATTTATATAAGAAAGCTTATAAAAGTTTACATTGCCCTTACCAAAAATGACTCTTTTCTTCTACTTTCAAAAAACTGTCTCCATGTGTCTTCATCTATAAAAGGATATATACGATATGGATTGTCATGAATCCTATGACCATAAATGAAATCAGATGAGAGGGTTGATTTGAAATCCCTCCATCTCTTGGCAGCCAACGATAAGCATTTCTTCCTGACTCCTCCAGTGTCAGGAATATCAAATGTCATCTGATAAAGAAGAGGTTAAACATATTATATATACTAGAAACATGTAAAGAATAGTTAAACAATAGCAAAAGATCTTACCAAAATCGCCTCCCACAACTGAGAGATTATCGCTTTATCCATACTTCTCCAGTCATCATACAGAATGCTTACTTTGCTCTTAGCCTGAGTTGATACAAAACTCTTAAAATATTTTTGCATTTGGACCTCTAGGAATATCATCATCATCAAACTCAACGAGTATCCTCTGATCCCGCGTATGAGAAAGTGCTAATTTTGGTAAACGTGTGCACCCACGTTTACCAACCTTTGAACTCTTTGTCGTAATAGGAGCACATGAGGAAGATTGGGGAACATCAAGAGGAGCATGTGAATGTTCCTCCCCAGAGGTATGACCAATATGCTCATCTCCAGAATTATGTGGTTGATCAACTGAATGATATGTCATTATCCTTCAAATAAAAAAAAAACATTAGTTCACAAATATACAAATTCAAATATTTTAATACTACTGTAATCAGAAAATAGAAAATTGTACTAAGTTACGTAATAGTAAACATTGTTAATATGGTAAGCATATTAAACAATGGTAAAGATGGTCAAGATGGTAAACATGGTAAACATAGTAAACATGGTAAGCATGGTAAACATGGTAAACCTGGTAAACATGGTAAAGTAATTGTCACTGAACAAAAATAATAGATATATAATTCATGTAATGGTAAACATGATAAAGTAAACTAAACAAACTTAAAACAAACAAAAACTTATACTTATTTTGTTTTAATACATGTTTTAATAATAAAAAAACTTACAATATCTAACATTTTATGAAAAAATAAATGTAAACAAGAAATAAACATATGTTACCTGTAATTTTAGGAATGTACAAATGGATTGTTTTCCCAAATTCCTTCGTCGTGATCGTTCCTTATGGAACAAACCATGTCTTCAACATGCTCATCATTATGTTCTGTTAATCTTTCCATGGAAGTAGGGATCTCACATAAATCATCATCTTCATCAAGTTCATCCTCACAAACATATTGTTTTTTCCCTTGTAAAACAACAGCCCACTGCATATCTGATTGATCTACTACATAGAAAATTTGTTTTGCATGTGTTTCCATTATAAAAGAATCAGCTGTGTCTTCTAATCTATTCAGATTAACAAGTGTCATTCCAAATTCATCGTGTCTGACACTGTTGTTACCAATAAACCATTTACAGTTAAAAACATGAACTTTAATTTTAAAGTAATCAACCTCCCATATGTCTTCAATCACTCCATAATATGCACATGATGCAGAAATTGGGTTTTTGTCCTTAGCACTCGAAAAATGCATTTCTTTTGCAAACACCAATACACCACTATTCCGAACTGCACTTCTGTTGTCCTGAGCTTTCGTATGAAATGTATAGCCATTAATGTCATAACCGGACCATGTTATCACATTTAAACATGGACCACCCACTATCCATTTTAATGTCTCTGATACATCTGATCTACCAAGCAAGGTCTTTTTAAACCATGACAAAAATGTTTTGTTGTGCTCATTCAAAATCTACATTTCTTTCTTCTTTGGATGACATTATTTCAACTCATTAATATGCAATGTGATATATGGTTGAGCATCAGCTATGTTATTCAAGATGTATGATTCTAACTTCTTCATCTGTTCAGCTGACAATGATTTGACTTTCAAGCCACGAATCCCCTTTCCCTCATTATTAACTCGTTCATGGCGAGATGAAGGCAAACCTATGTGCTGCGCCGCAGCCAAGTAGCTCGTACAAAACTCTACTACCTTCTCAGAAATATACTTTTCAATAATGGAGGCTTCAGGTCGATATGGATTCTTTACATACCCCTTTAATATTTTCATATACCTTTCAAAAGGATACATCCAACGAAGATATACAGGTCCATAAAGCTTTATTTCTCGAACCAGATGAATCATTAAATGCACCATTATATCAAAAAAAGTTGGAGGAAAATACATTTCCAATTGACAAAGTATAAAAATTGCATCATTTTCCAAAAATGTTCAAAACATTCGCATCAATCGCTTATTACAAATTGAATTGAAAAAATAACACAACTTCATTATAGTCTTTCTGACATGGATGAGCAATATTCCACGCAATGCAACTGGTAGAATTTGTTGCATCATGACGTGAAAATCATGTGATTTCATACCTATCAACTTCAAGTCCTTCAATGAGACAAAATTTTTTACATTTGAAGAATAACCTTGAGGCGGTTTGATATCATGAAGACACTGACAAAAGCTAATTTTCTCCCTTTTCGATAATGTATGACAAGCCGGGGGAAGAAATGTTCGTCTTCCTTTAGGAGTGGGAGCTAACTCCAAACGTATTCCCATTGATAGTAAGTCTAATCTTGCATTCAACCCATCTTTTGTCTTTCCTTTAATATCTAACAATGTTCCAATCAAACAATCATAGATATTCTTCTCCACGTGCATGACATCAATATTATGTTTAACTTCATGATACCTCCAATATGGTAGATCAAAAAATATTGACATTTTCTTCCAAATATGTCTATCATTACCAGATTTCTGTGTCTTTCCCAATGTCACATCAAGGTTTTTCACCCTCTCAAAATACAGATTAGGGGATAAAGGTTTTGGAGAAATATCAAATTCTTGTGAGCCATTGAATGCCTTTTTTAGTCTTTTATAAGGGTGATCCATAGACAAAAACTTTCGATGACCCATGTACACTGTTTTCCTCCCATGATGCAATTGACAATATGACGTCTGTTGTTTGCAAATTGGACATGCTTTATGCCCTTTAACACTATATCCAGACAAATTTCCATACGCTGGGAAGTCATTTATAGTGAACAGAAGCACTGCATGCAGTTGAAAATATTCCATTTTATAAGAATCATACACCCTAATACCATCAGCCCATAACAATTTCAAATCATCAATCAACGGTGACAAGTAAACATCAATATCATTGCCGGGTTGCTTTGGACCAGAGATCATTATACTCAACATGACATATTTGCGCTTCATACAAACTTCAGAAGAGAGGTTGTAAATTACCAATAAAACAGGCCATGAACTATGTGTGCTACTGATGGTTCGGTATGGATTCATTCCATCTGTGCACAACCCTAGTATGAGATTTCTAATTTCATTTCCAAATACAGAATACTGCTAATCAATTTTCTTCCATTGTGGACAATCAGCTGGATGATGTATTTTTCCATCATATAACCGCTCATCAGCATGCCATCTTAACCTTTTTGCATCACGTGAATTAGCTAATAAACGTTTGAAACGATGAATTATAGGAAGATACCAAAATACCTTTGAAGAGATCTTTGTAATCTCTACATCAGCCTGTGATTTTTCTTTCACCTTATACCGTGATGTCCCACATTTAGGACACTCTGACAGAAATTCATATTCCTTCCTATATATAATGCAGTCATTCAGACAGACATGTATTTTCTTGTATCCCAATCCCATCGAGCATAATATTTTCTTGGCCTTATAATGTGAATCTGGAAGATCGTTAACTTTTGGAAGAATGTCTTTCATCAATTGTAGCAGCTCTATAAAACTTCTGTCACTCCATCCATGTTTCGCCTTCAGGTTAATCAATCTTAACACCGCTGACAAAATCGTAAAATCTGTACAACCATGGATATAATGGTTTTTTCAGCATCACCATATAGACGCGCAACTGTCGGTTCTATCTCAATTTGTTCTGCTGCAATATCGCAAATCATTTCTTCAATTCCATCGGAGTTACCATCTTGCGAATCATCATCATCAGTGAAATTCCGTCCAGTTTTACCATGCCAAATCCAAGGGATGTAACTCAGATTAAAACCATGACAAATCAGATGATCTTTTATCTCACTACTTTTCAACTTCTTCATATTCAAACATTTCAGGCATGGACAGAAAAAAATGTCACTACTTGGAATATTATTTAGCAAATTCCAAAAAGGCATCAATACCTTCTTCATATTCATTTCTCATTCGATGTGTCGTAATCCAACTTCGACTCATTATTACCTATAACAAATATCAAAATTATATATATTTTTAAGATAAGACAAATATATGTTTATATGAAAAAAATTATAATTTGAATGTAAAACAATTTTGAAATATAAAACAAATCTATGCGTATTTAAAAAAATATCCTTAAATATTATTTTAAAAACAAAATATAGTTAGATATAACAGGTTTAAATTCCATTGAATCAAAGAAAACCATGGGGCCTACAATGGTTGATAGAAAATTAGAGAAAATGGAGTAAACCTGAGAATCAAATCAAATTTAAAATAAAAACTCAGATGGAGAAAATCACAATGTAAAGACAATCATCACGACACAATCATCATGTCATAATCTCAGAAACCACGATGCAGTAGTCAATCCCAACTGACACTTATCCCCCACCCCCTTAGACACCCCCTGGACACCACCACCCCCTTGGACAGCCCCCCACCACCTGGACACCACCCCCACCCCCTTGGACACCCCATGGACACCACCACACCCTTGGACAACCCCCACCCCTCCTGGACACCCCCACCCCTCATGGACACCACCACCCACCTCCTACCCCCTTGGACAATCCCTTGGACACCACCCAACCCTCTGGACAACACCCCCAAACAACCCCCAAACCCTCCTGACAGCCCCCACCCCCTTGGACACCCCCTGGACACCACCACCCCCTTGGACAGCCCCCACCCCTCTGGACAACCCCCCCACCCCCAGGACAGCCCCCACCCCTCTAGACAGCACCCCCACCCCTCCTGGACACCACCCCTCACCCCCACCCCCTTGGACACCCCCCTGGACACCCCCAACCTCTGGACAACCCCCACCCCCTGGACACCACCCCCACCCCCTACCCCCTTGGACACCCCCCTGGACACCCCCAACCCTCTGGACAACCCCACCCCCTGGACACCACCCCCTTTGGACACCCCCAACCCTCTGGACAGCCCCCACCCCCTGGACAGCCCCCACCCCTCTAGACAGCACCCCCACCCCTACCCCCTTGGACACCCCCTGGACACCCCCAACCCTCTGGATAGCTCCCCACCCCCTGGACAACCCCCACCCCTATAGACAGCACCCCCACCCCTCCTGGACACCACCCCCACCCCCTACCCCCTTGGACACCCCCCTGGACACCCCCCAACCCCCTGGACAACCCCCACCCCCAGACAACCCCCCAAACCCTCTGGACAGGCCCCCACCCCCTTGGACAGCCCCACCCCCTTGGATAGCCCCCACCCCCTTCGACACCCCCACCCCCTTGGACCCCCCCCCACACCCCTGGACTGCCCCCCACCTCCATGGACACCCTGGACAACCCCCAACCCTCTAGACAGCCCCCAACCCCCTGGACAACCACCAACCCTCTTGACAGCCCCCCCAGAACCATGAGATTTTAACCTCAAGCTACTAGTTTTGGCATATCTAGAGATTTTAACCTCAAGCTACTAGTTTTGGTATCATGCCATTATTCAAAATGAGAACCATGAACTGTATCTCCTACTAGTTTAAAATGCTCTATTGTGCAATGAATCGGGTTTTAATAGCATATGAAGACTTATAATAGTCCACGAAAATAAGCGACGTAAATAGATTATGGAACAAAAAAAAGTGATACCCAAAATAGAAACAACCAAGGATCCAAAACAAACATTCCACCATGAAAAACCATATATACTTATAAAATAAATCACACTGGTACATGGAATGGGTGTATCACAATGGTTTACATATAAATTGCAGCAATATAGGTGAATGAGATCATTAGTTGTCAATGACAACAAAAATTACCATCAATGTCGGGCATCCGCGAAACAATAACAAACGAAATAGAAGTAGGTGAGGCTTACGTGAATATTGCGAGTCGATCTAATAGATATGGTGATAATAAATAAGATGATGACAGAAAAACGAGGTAAGAGGGTTCGAAATCGAAGAATCTTACCTAGTTTAAACAAAAAAATCACAAAACGTAAATATAGACTATCCAAAAAAAAAGAACAAAATAAAGTCGTGGGAGGATTACCTGAGTGTTGCGAGTTGAGATAATAGATCCTAGGAGAGTAAAGATGATAAACGATGATGAAAAAATGAGTTTAACACAACGAGATCGAAGAGTCGATTAGGGTTTTCCGCACGAGAGAGATGAGTCGCTGGACTGTCGATCGAAAAATCGTAAATGTCAATCCATGAGGCGTGTTAATTTTTTAAATGTTTTATAACATCGGTTATTTAATAACTGACGTTATAAACTATTTTTATTACATTTATAACGTCAGTTATTATAATAACCGACGTTATAAATGTATCATATACCGCTTTTTTTACGTCGGTTATTTTATAACTGACGTAAAAAAAGCCGCGTGTTGTTTTTTTACGTCGGTTATAGAATAACCGACGTAAAAAACACATCAGAAATCATAGTTTTTTACGTTGGTTATAATATAACCGACGTAAAAAATTCTGCGGGTTGGGTTGTTACGTCGGTTATCAAATAACCGACGTCAAAAAGGCATCAAATGCCGCTTTTTACGTCAGTTATAATATAACTGACGTAAAAAATTCGTAGATACCTCATTTTTTGCGCCGGTAATTTTATAACCGACGTAAAAAATACAGCGTTTTGGTTTTTTACGTCGGTTAATTTATAACCGATGTAAAAAACGAACGCGCGTGATTTTTAATGTCGGTTATTAAAATAACCGACGTAAAAAATTTACTCTCTGTATTTTTTACGTCGGTTATTTTATAACCGACGTAAAAAACCACGTATCACAGCTTATCACGTCGGTTATATATAATCGACGTAAAAAATGGTGACGTTAAAAACGTTTTCTGCACTAGTGGCACCTTCCTTTTCAGGAGCCTGTCTGATTAGAACTCCACAGTTAAGCGTGCTTGGCCTGGAGTAGTGATCAGGATGGGTGACCTTTTGGGAAGTTTCCCAGGGTGTGTGTGAGTGAGGACAAAGCACACTGGAAAGGACATGTGTTGGCTTGTGGGGACTTTCATTAGTCATATGACCCGTTCATGCATGTGGGTGGACCCTGGGGTGGGCCCCACGTGTCTACGGGGCAACTGGTGGGTGGGTCCCATTTGTTACATTTGGTATCAGAGGAGGTTCCACTTTTGGATCTCAGAGCGTAGCTGGTCTAGCTGTGAGTTTGGTTTGGGTTGCATAGCGGCAGTGTTATGATGTTTCGAGTTCGGCCTTCAGGCCAGAGACTCCAGTGTTGGTGCGGTGACCGACGTATCCATTCACCAGGACTCTGACAACCTGCTTTTCGACTCGGGACGTTCGTACACTGGTCGTAGGGACATAATGGTACATGCATCATATATGACTGGGTTTTGGGTTTTTCCTTGTCCTTCTTGAGTCAGCTCACCAGATATACTCTTTGATTGTGGTGCGTCTTGAATGTATTTCAGGATGCCTCCACGACGACAACCAGTAAGGGTTCCACAATGGGATTTTAGTGACGATCCGCCTCGTCTAGAGGCTGTGGACCAGGGCGCATGTTCTGAGGCTGGACCTCCAGGTGGTCCGCCAGTTGAGCCACCACCTATCGAGCAGCTGGTTGTGCCGGCAGTGCAGGATGAGGTTGCGCGCATGCTGAGTTTGCTGTGCGAGTTCCAGAGGCAGCGACCTCTAAGATTTTGGGGTGATCCAGACCCCCAGGCAGCTGATGAATGGCTCGAAGCAGTCACCCGTGTTTTCCGCCTAGTGTGGACACCTCCAGATCAGATGGTGGTCCTAGCGGCGAGCCTTCCGCATGGTTCGGCCGGGCGATGGTGGAGTTTAGTGACGCATTCCCATGATGAGGAGACGCTCGTGTGGGCTGAGTTTGAGCGGCTCTTCAGGGAAGAGTTCTATCCGGTGGCGTTGAGGTCAGTGCGAATTCAGGAGCTTTTGCAGCTTCGGCAGGAGGGCCTGACTGTGTCGGAGTACTCATCTAGGTTTATGGACTTGTCGCGCTACTCCCTGGATATGGTTCGAGACCCGTTCTTTAGGGCTCGGACCTTCGAGCAAGGCTTATGCAGGGACATCCGAGCAAGTGTAGTTTCCTTGTGCCTTCCCACCTATGCTGGGGTGCTGGAGCGAGCGTTGGTGGTGCAGAGCTTTCTGGCTGAGCAAATTTCCCCTGTTAGTGTTGGGCACGTGAGAGCGGAGACGTCGTCATCTGGTAGCCGACGACAGACGTAGGGGACTGGGCATGGGCGCCGTTTCAGGAGGCGACCCCAGGATGGAGGATCTGAGGCTCAGGGCTCACAGGGCTCGCATCCCAGTTTTGGTCAGCCGTAGGAGAGGCGGTGTTACGCTTGCGATGGTCGGGGACATCTTGCTAGGGATTGCCCGACCTGACGTGCTGTTGAGAGGGAGTCGGTCGAGGGACCGCCTTGGCAGAGGCAGCATCTCAAGCAAGGAGGTCCGCAGGGCGGCAGACGTGGCGGCCGAGCGGGTGCAGTAGGAGGAGGTGGTAGCCGGTACCAGTTGCCACCACCCCCACCCCCAGGTGGTCCACACCAAGCTCAGGGAGCTGGTGGTCGAGGGTGAGGACAACTGCATGCCCTGGAGGCTGTTGACCCAGAGGCTCCACAGATGGATAGAGGTACGCCTTTTGTCCTTTCTACTTTCTGCAGTAGTTTGATAGACACTGTTTAGCAGTACTCTTTCCTTTCCGTTGCTTGCTCGAGTTTTGTTCAGGGCGTTTGTAAGACCCTATGTGAGGGTTTTGTTCGGCGTGCTTCGAATGCGTGAGGAAGAGGGATCCTTCCCCCACCGAGATGCGTTTTTGTGACGCGATTAAAACCGTGCAGGCGAGTCAGTGCCACCCAAAGAGGATAGTTTTGAGGTGTGGTGGATGAGTCCCTCTGACTTATGTGTTCGGGAATGAGTGTTCTTTGGGGAACTCGTTGGCGTGGGAGACCCAATTGAGAGTCCAGTTGCTTTCCTTGTACTTATGGCTTTTCGGGGACGAAAAGTTCTTGGGGGGGGGGGGGAGGATGTAGTGACTCAGATTTTGGCCCTGTCAGAATTTGGAATATTTCTATGAATAATTCCAGAGCTAGGAGCGAAGACGGCGTGCGATTCCGAGGCTTGGTGTGCCCAGAATTAATTTTATAAAAATATTAAGTATTTTTATACTATGCACGTGGAGGGGTTGTGATATCTCCCAAACGGTAGCTAAGAACAGAAATCCAAGGGCACGGTTGCGTCCGGAACGTGCCGTTTACCCTAGGCGAGGTGTAAAATTTGCGGGCGCAGGCCTGCTGTGGAAAACGCAACCAGGGGCATTTTCGTAATTAAGTGGAAAAATTTAATTACGAGCATCGGCTCAAATAACTTCTGAATGGAGTATCGGATCGCAAATCCGAGTTCGCTGTTGCGTTCAGAACAGCGCGTTTACCCTAGGAGCGACCTAATTTCCTCCGCACCGGGAGGTCTGGTCGGGGGCGTTGCTTTAACTGAATGTTTTTAAATAAAAAAAAGAAAATCATTTTCATCTCCCCCTCCCACCTCCTACGCGCAGCGACCGAACCCCCCCCTCCCCTGTCCGTTTCTTCGCCAAATCGAGCCGAAATCATCTATTTTCTGCACCGATCGTCAGCGGATCGAGCTTCAGAGTGTCGCCGGCGTCGATCTGCACCCGAAGTTTCGGCGTTTTGCCCGCGAGGTAGGCGGTTTTAGTTTTAATCCCCGGATCCCGTTTTTGCTGCGAATTGCTTCGTTTTGATGTCGTCGCAGGGAAGGGCGCGACCCGAGGGTCGCGCCGGTACCTTCGGATCGCAAAACGGACCACCGGGGTGCCCCTGGCGGTCCGTGGAAGCTTCGCCGGTGCGGCGGCGCCGACGTCGGCGGAACCGCGGCGGCGGGCCGGTCCAGGCCGGTCGGACCGGCCGGTTCAGGCCGATGCGACCACTTTTTCTTACACGGGGTTTTTTAAACCCCTGTTTCTAGAATTCCAGGAGTCGGATTCACGTTCCGTTTGCGGCGACACGACCCTGGCGACAGGGCGAACCCTCCGGTGTGGGTTCGAGCGTTTAAAGGTTTGGGATTGTGGCTTGGGAGTTAGAAACGTCGTATAAAATAATAATATTTTATTATTTTACGACTTCGGGCCGTTGTAACTTCTACCCGGAGCGTTCGAATGACGTGCCGTCAGTGGCGTTGAGACCCTGATGGTACGACGAACTTTTTGAGATGGTTTCCAGGTGTTGGGACTGAGAACGGGGTGCGGGCTCCACGAGGCCGGATTTTTGGCGTTTTCGGAGAAACGCAACTCTCCCGCCGGGTGTCCGTTTGGAACGTTTGAGCAGTCGATCCTGTGTGTTTTTCTGAGGGGATTGCAACAGTGTGATCCGCTCGACGAGTATTGGGATCGTGGCATGGGCCCCACCCGGGCTGGCTCTGGTGAATAGTACATTTTTCACCGGGTGGTCGTTTTGGGCGAACGAGTAGTGGATCCTGTGTGTTTTTCTGAGGGGATCGCCGTGGTATGATCCACTTGTTGAGTTTCGGGATCATTGTGTGGGCCCCGCACGGGCTATCTACGATGAATAGTGCCTTTTCACCAGTTGTACGTTGCGGGTGAGTAAACAGCCTATCCTGCGTGTTTTTCCGCGTAGATCGTGATGGTGGCCTCAGTATCAGCCTTGGTGCTGCACAGTGTGGCGTTGTTGCGGGTCACTTGGGTCAGCGACGATTTGACCAGTAGTGGTTGAGGGTACTCCCTTAGTTCGTTCCTTCGAGGGTTTGCGCGTCATCACAACCCTAGTATAGGTTTGTGATCCTCTCGATGAGATTTTTAATCTGTTAGAGTTGCGGCATCCCTCTGGTGGGCCCGGAGTGAGATCCTCTAGCATCGTTTCCCTAGATCAGGTTCTTGGTATCGCTGTGACCGCTTATCCATGGGTGGTGATCCCCTATCTAGCAGGTTAACCCCGTAGGGTTTGTGGCATCATAGGGAATTTGATCCCCTACATAGTGATCCGTGCTCAGTAGGGTTGTGGCATCATTGGGTATACGATCCCCTGCTCAACATGAGGTTTTTAGTAGGATTGCAATATCATTGGTTATACGATCCCCTACTCAGCACGTGGTTTTGGTAGGGTTGCGACATCATCATTTCGATCCCCTATAGTGCGAGATGTGCCGGATAGGGTTCTGGTATCATCGTGACCACCTTTACGTGGGCGACGATCCTCTATCTGAGTGACATGTTTCTGTCGAGCGCCAGATCAGGTTGTGGTATTCCCTAGCGGATCCTGGGAGTGATCCCCTATCTGTGAGATCTACGAGTTCCAGATCGGGTTGTGGTATCCCCCAGCGGATCCTGGGAGTGATTCCCTATCTGTGAGATATTCGTATACCGGTGCGGGTTCTGGTATCCTCTAGCAGACCCTAGGAGCGATCCTCTATCCGAGGAGTTTGGTGGTTGTGTTGTTTTAGCGGGGTTTCCTCAATGACGGTACCCGACGAGCGTGATCTCGCGGGTGAGCATCCGAGATGTTTGTGTGGGACCCGATGGAGTGTGTCTCTCAGACGAGTGTCATCTGGGATGATAGTGATCGTGGAATGTGCTCTCTTGGTTGTGAACCGTTGCTGGCGATGAGGTCGGTACCTCATGCCGCTTGTTGCGTGAGTTGAGTATATCTGGATTGTTCAAGGTGTATGTATGAGCATACACCTGAGTTGAGCTGACTAGTTGTTTTTAGCCAAGGATGGTCATGAGATGAAGTTTTTCTCTCGTCTGGGTTCCCTCTGGCTGGGATGAGCGGACTGTTGCCTTTCAGTTTCTCTCTTTTGTTTTGGGGTTTTAGGGTGCCTACTGAGTATTGTTATACTCACCCCTGCACGGGCTTTGCCCGCACATGTTTGTGTCTTGTGAAGACCACATGCCTTTCGATGGAGTCCCAGGAGGACCCGGAGCAGGCAGAGCTTAGTGAGCGGGTTTGACCGGGGTGGTTACTGGTGTAGTGCCGAGGGAGCTTTCCGGCGGGTGTTTGTGGCAACGTTCCCCTTCTTCAGAGCAGGTTGGACGCGCTTTGTGGTTTTCTTTTGGTGGGCCCTGTTTTGCCTTTTTTGTACTTCTGTTGCACTCTGGTTTGGGATAGTTGTATGCATGCATTTTCTTTCCAGTTTTATATATCTCTGCACTATTGCATGGAGGTGTATGTGGGTGCGTGTGTACAGGTACCTTGAGCTAATGCCTCCCATGTGTGTGATAGCCTACTCGGCGGTGGTCGCCAGCCCCTGGCCTATTGGAGGCGGGCTTGGGGAGTCGCGGCTCGAGCCCTGTTGGGTCGGGTCGTGACAATTTTGTATGTCCATGACAAGTAATAACATCTAGAGTACTGTATACAACACCAAAAAGGAAGTATAGGAGTTGAAATAGGAGTTGGTTGAATTGGACCCTACTGGACAATTTGTATAGCTATGAGTACAAAGTACCAGAAATGTAACATCTTAGGTAATGATATAATAATTCCTTTTCATATTTATTAATATTTATGAATTGGATAGTAATTTTTCCTAAAAAAGGGATTGTATGTCTAATAGCGTATCTGAAACACAACAATGAGTTTCTCTGAAATGTTACGTTGCATGCAAGACTAAGTTATACTATAAAATAATATATTGCTAATATTATTATTTCAAGTGGTAGTTATCGCCTAGCCATTGTATCGACATGAATGAATAGTACTAACTATATTATATTTATACATGTTTATTAAATGTTTTTACATTCATCCAATAAATTTGATAGACTTAAAATAAGAACAAATCCATTTTTTTGCACAAAAGCTCTATATTTTTAAAAGGTAGTTTCACTGCCTTTTAATGGCGTACCTATTTTAAATCAAAATTTTAACACTTTTATAATTTTTATATGACAAAATAAACTTTTTTTTGAAATAGAAATATAAAAATTTATTTTGGGTGACTTTTTGGTATTTTTCTGAGAATATTCATATTTTGACGAATAGCGAATAATATCGAATTTCAGTTCAAAACTGCTTTTTCTCCCAATTTATTTACATAGTTAAATTATGTTTTGGATTGGTTTTATTATATAATTAGATAAATTTTATATCAATCAAACTAATGTTGGTCATTGGAAACAAATTTCACTGAATTTATATATTAAAACTTACTAAACTTTTGAACATTTTCACTTTAAAAACCTGTTGTCATATCCCATTTATGAGATTGATTTTAAATTAATTTCTGCCACTCATGTATTTAGAATTTGAGAAAATGGATTCCACATTTGGAATTATAATAATTTATAATGTCTAATAAGGTCAAATTATTTTTTGAACAAAATGATCAGTAAAAGTAATTAAAATTAATTATAGTGATTATGAAAAAACGGGCTTAATTAATGACTAAACTTGGAAAACAAGGTGTAAAAATGACCCTAAACTTGTCTAAAAATTATTTTCTGACCATATTTCGATCATTCCACCTCTAAGGATCTAGAATGATCGATTTGGAACCCTTGGGGGACAAGTAAAATATGGGGAGCACACAATTCTTTTCAACCCAATGTGTCTTTTCCCCCTCTTATAAAAGGCCTCCTCTCCCCCCCTCTATTTACAACTCTCAATCCCTTTTGTCTTGGCCATAACCTACCCAAATAAGCTCCCAACATCCCTCCCCTCATCCTGAAGGCCTCACCTTGGGCATAAAGCCAACCAAGAAGTCCTTTGGTGCAAACCAAAGAGTTACCCGAAGAAGTGGTAACTTTCATCAACATGCATTTTTTACTTTGTTTCCTTATCCACTCCATTAATTTCTTATTATTCCATGAATATATAATAAAACCAGTATCCTCAATATACTAATATGTTTTTATGCTAATGTTTTAACCTACATCCACACATACTTCTATAAAATGTGTAACAAAAGTACCGTTCGTGTACGGTGAACTACCGCCTCACGTAACAATGTCGTTCATTTTTCTTTTACCACCTCTCATGGATGGACATTATGATGGAAACAATATTTTTATATGATATATATATATATGATATTTATGATGCATTCATACTTCTTAAATTTTTATATACACATAACTTCATGCTTTCCATTTTGTGTAAATATGATAACGTCATTTATGGACGTGCGAACTACCGCCCCCTCAAAGCAATGTGATACGTTCACATATTATATGAAATGTCTTAAGGATGAGTTTAATTAAACATACATGACATAAATTAAATCTATATTATATTCATGAAATAATTACCTTTTTGGAAATATAATATATCATTTTCTTTATTACCCTTTCACACACTGAAAAAGTGATAACGTCATTCGTGGACGTGTAGATTACCGCCTCCTTGAAGCGATGTGATTCATTTTACATCACAATAATTATATATATAAGTATATATGATTAAATAATATGGTATATATGATATAGTAATAATTATGGAATGATAAACTATTACTTACCTTCTTTCCATAATGATCATTGAAAAATGGGAACGTTAGTCATGTGTACGTACGACCTACCGTCTCCATGATTGTAATGTTGGTTAATTTTTCATAACCATATTTCATGATTGGTTTTAAAAATATCATTTATGTATAAATATGATAATTATTTCATTATTATTATTCTAGATATATTTATATAATGACCCCTTTGACCATAGTTGTCCTACCAAAGTCGTTTTTGACACATAAACCGAATATGGTCAAAACACCTGATGTAAAATTAAAATTTTAAGTAATTGTATACAACACTGTAATAAGTGAAATAAAAGTAATAATAAACTTGAAAAAGGTTATGAAGTAAGTAAATAATTAACATAAGTTTATTATTCAGGAAGATAAAGACTCACGTGACAAGTCAGACCCAAGGTAAGGGATTTCATCTCAATCTCCTTTCATCGAGTCATTTCTTGATGATATGAACCTTTATTCTTTTATAAGGTGTATATACAACACCTTTGAAATTCCATATCCATATTTTATCTATCCTCATGTTTTGTTAAATGTTATTATTTCATGGGTCTTATGATTTAATTGTTCAAAGTGACATGAGACGCTTTGGATGTTTAAAGATTTAATCCTTTCCTCCATGTCAATATTTTTGATATTATTTTACATATTTATTTATATAGTTATAAAAGGATTATAAAGGGAATTTTATGTCTATTTTGAATTTCATCCAAAGGTTTTCAAAAGGAATATTTTTATGTGTCTTAAAAGGAATGTTTTGACAAATGACAAATAAAATGTACTATTTTTAAAGTACGACGATAATGACCTTTCACGTCATCATGAATTTTATTTGATTTCAAGATTCCTTTGCAACCTTACATGTTTTATTAAATGAAAACCCCTATTTCATTTTATTTGGTTATTTTGGTATTGAAAATGTTTTTTCAAAGAAAAGGGTGTTTTTGTTATTGAAAATGGGTTTTGAAAATGGATTGATTATTACAATATCTTGAAATGTTTTCTTGTGACTGAAAATGAAATTTTATGTGTGAAATGATGAAAATTGAAATCATTCATATATTATGATTATATAATGGTACTTGGAAATTTTATGGGTGTTTTAGTGATAAACCAATGATGAGTGGTTCTGTGATAAACCAATGATAGGTGGGTCCATGATAACCCTCTAATGCATTGGGTATGAAAATTGACAGTATGAATATTCCATTTGTAAGAGTGACATGTATGGAAGTTGACCACATGGTTATTCCATTTATAAGAGTGATAAGTATAATGATATCCTAAGACACCTTTATGTATTTTATATTCTTTCTATGGGTTTTATAGTAATACTGTGATGACAAAAAAGGTATAAAATGAGATTATTTTCAAAGGAAAGCATTTACTACTTATTAAGGGTGGAAAGTATCACTTTATGATAAAGTTTTCATGGGTTTTAATGTTTATCAATGGACTAACAATTTCCTTCTTTTTGTATCCCTTACTGAGCTTTTTGTGCTCATCCCACATTTTTAATGTTTTTTCACAGGACTTAAGGATGAGTAAGGGATTGAAAGAATTCATGTTGAATGTCGTGAAGAGTATCATAAAGGAGATCATGCTTTAATTTCTAAAATTTTAGATTATGAAAAAATAGATACTATTCGGAAGTATCCACTTTATATTTTTTGGTTTTGTTATGTATGAGTTATGACCTAATTCTCTAAAACTCTAAATCTAAAAAGATCCTTAACATGAGAGAAAGTAAAATTCTTGAACTAGCTCAAAATTATGTTATGTTTAAGGCTAGGTACTTATAGTTGGTATCAGAGTTTGGATTAGATAACTTTAGAGGTTAGGGTAATATTAATATCCTCCCTTGAAAGATTTTACCTTATGGTCAAGTTAAATATTATATAATTTTAATATTTCCATATTGTTCCATCTAAAGTATGTTTGTTCAGAATGGTTTTCCACAAAGAAAATAAGGAAGCTGTAGTGGGAAGACATTGAGAGGAAAATATCCTTTCGAATCAACATCTCAAGATGGTTGGAATCAGAACTGAGTAATTTGTTGCAGTGATGGATAAGTTGACTCAGGATATAAACGGTGGTGGTGTACATGCAAGATAGAAACTAGATATACCAAAAAAGAACATAATGATAGTGGAGCATTTTATGCGACAACATCCCCCATAATTCAGAGGATCATATGACCCTATGATAGCTGAAGAATAGATTAAATATTTAGAAAAGATATTTGATGTCATGTGCTGCTCAGATCACCAGAAGGAAACTCTTATAATTTATCGTTTTGAAGGTGAAACTGACCAGTGGTGGTTAATGGTTAAAAATATTAGGGAAAGTGAAGGGATTGATGCCTTGAAATGAGATGAATTTAAGAATGTTTTCCTTGAGAAATATTTTCCTAAGGATGTTTGACTTAGGATGAACAAAAAATTCTTGGAATTGAGAAAAAAGGAGAAAGATTTGGTGGCTTCATATGAAGAAATATTCACTCGACTGGTGAGGTACATCCCAAATTTTATCTGAGATATTGATTAAAAGATAAATCAATTTTACTTAGTATTGAAACCAATATATTGAAGGGCATTAGCTTCTCATGAGTTCAAGAGCTATGAGAAACTTGTTCGATGTGCTGAGAAGGTATAAATGGAGTTTTCCTATAATCATGTGTCCCATGACAATAATAAAAAGAGGTCAAGTTGGTAGGCCATGGAAAAGCATTCATTGAAGAATTTTGGAGGTAAGAAAACCAAATTCCCATCTTGTGAGAAGTGTGGTAAAAAGCATCGTAGAGAATGCCTTTCAAAATATATTAAGTGCTTCTGATGTGGTAAGTTTGGTCATATGGCTCGTGACTGTAAGGAATATGATCAGAAAAGCAAGAAAAAACTAGCGATAATATTTTTTAGTTGCAATGAGTTAGGTCAGTTTGCTAATATGTGTCCCAAGTTGATTACTCCGGGTAGAAACTAAAAAGATTGAAAGAAAAAGGGTGTGAAAAAATCTTTTTCTACTACTATAGTTGATTCTGGGCCATCAAATGAAGTTGTGATAGGTATGTTATTGGTTTATTCAAATTATTACATTACCCTGTTTGACTTCAGATCTTCATATTCTTTCATTTTTGATAATTTTTCTAGAAAATTGGGAATATCACTTCATGAAAGTAAGATAGAACTTTTGGTAAAAACTCCAGGTGGGAGTAATAGAAAAATCAAGATTTATAGGGATATTCCTATTGTAATTAGTGGGATGGTATTTCCTAAAAATCTTATTGAACTTCCCATAGTGTAGTTTGATATCATTTTGGGTATGGATTGGATTTCAGTTTATCATTATAAAATAGCTTGAAAATCCAAGAGAGTTTTATTCAATGATTTAATACCTTTGATAACATACTAAGAAGCTGATAAATTGATTAAAGATAGCAGTGAAAGTTATCTAGCTAATGTTGTTGAAAATAAAGAAACAGTTCTGATTAGTGACATCCCAGTAGTGAATGAATTTACATATGTTTTTCTTGATGAATTTCTTGGTGCTGTCCCTGATTAGAAAGTTGAATTTACTGTTGATTTAGTGCCTGATTCTAAGCCTATTTCTAAACCCCCTTATAGAATGGTTCAAGTAAAACTTGTGTAATTGAAAAAATAGTTGTAGGAATTTCTTGATAATGGTTTCATTCAACCTTGCACTTCACTATGGGGTGCTTCTGTTTTATTTGTGAAAAAGAAAGATGGTTCCATGATAATTTTCATTGATTATAAAGCCTTGAATAACCTCATTATTAAAAATAATTATCCTTTTCCTCATATCAATGATTTTTTTGATCAGATTTAGGGAGCTCAGTGTTTTTTGAAGATTGATATGAAGTTTGGGTACCATTAGTTGAAGGTGAAGGAGGATGATATTCTGAATATTGTGTTTCAAACTAGATATGTCCATTATGAGTTTATAGTTATTCTCTTTGGGTTATCTAATACACCTATTGTATTTAAGAATCTTATGAATAGAGTTTTCCATCATTTTCTGGATTAGTTTGTGGTTGTGTTTATAGATGATATTTTGGTATATTCTAAAATCCATGAGGAACATAAAAGGAACTTAAGGATTGTTTTGAAAACCTTAAAAGGAAATAAACTATATGGAAATTTTAGTAAGAGTGAATTTTGATTACAAAAAATTTCATTCCTTGTTCATATTGTTTGTAAAGATGGTATAACTGTTGAACCTACTAAAATAAAAGTTGTTTAAGAGTGTCCAAGACCCACCAATGTCACAGAGATTCATAGTTTTCTTAGATTAGTGGGTTATTACTAATGGTTTGTTGAAAAATTTTCTTAGTTATCTAGTCCACTAAGTTAACATGAAAGGGAGTTAGGGTTTTCTGGATAAGATAATGTGATTTTTTTCGGAACTGAAAAGAAGACCGGTCAATGCTCATATTTTGGACCTTCCTTCCAGAAATAGTGATTTTTTCATATACAACGATGCTTCGTTGAAAGTAATTGGTTGTGTACTAATTTAGAATGACAATGTAATTTCTTATACTTCATGTTAGTTGAAAAATCACGAGATAAATTAACCTATACATGATTTTTAATTAGTTTCTGTTTTATTTTCTTTAAAAACATGGAGGCATAATTTGTATTGAATGAAATGTGAAATATATACTGATCAAAAAATTTTAAAGTATATATACACTCAGAAAGAATTGAACATGAGACAGAGAAGATAGTTGGAACTAATCAAGGATTATGATTACATGATTCATTATCATCCTGGAAAAGAAAACAAGGTGTCCGATGCTTTGAGTCGAAAAAGTAATTCTAAATTAACTATGTTACATTTGGAACATGACCCTTTGGTTAATGATTTTATGATTTTTTTCTTAGAATTTGTGGATGAAGGGACATCCTCTATTTTTTTAGGTTTCAGTGTAGTTGACTTTTTTAGAAAGAATTAAGAGAGCTCAGAAGGTGGATCGATCTTTAAAAGAAAAGGTAGAATATGTTAAGTTTCCTGATTTTATTATTGATGAATAAGGTGTTTTGTGATTTGGAAAAAGATTATCTGTGACTTGTGATTCAAAGATGAGGAAAGAGTTATTGAATGAAACTTGTAGTTCTCCATTTTTCATTTTTTCGGGCAACACTAAGATGTACTGAGACCTTAGGGAGTATTACTAGTGGGATGGAATGAAAATAGATATTTCTAAATTTACAGTGAAGTGTTTTACTTATCAGCAGGTTAAAGAAAAGCGACAGTTACTGAAGGGGATGATAGAACCTTTTCTAGTGCCTGATTGGAAATAGGAGAATATATCAATGGATTTTATGGTAGGATTTCCAAATAATTCTCAAGGTAATAATTCGATTTGTGTTATTGTTGATCGATTAACCAAATATTCACATTTCTTTCCCATTCGAGATACAATGTCTCTAGACCAGCTTTATATACTTTATTTAAAGGATATTGTTAGGTTACATGGATTGCCTCTCTCCATTATATCGGACCATTATCCCAGGTTCACATCCAATTTTTGGAAAGGACTTCAAAAGTCATTGGGTATTGAATTAAATTTTATTATAACTTTTAATCTTTAATTCGATGGACAATTTGAGTGGATGATTCATACCTTGGAAGATATGCTTCGTTCTTGCTCAATGGATTACCAGGGAAGTTGGGATCGACATATTTCTTGGGTTGAGTTTTCTTATAATAACAGTTTTTATTCCAGTATACAGATGAAACCTTTCAAGGAATTATATGGAAAGTGGTGTTTAACACCAGTGTTTTGGGATGATGTAGGAGAAAGGAAGTTAATGAGACCAAATTTGGTAGAGGAAATGATAGAGAAAGTTAATTTGATTTAGCAATAAACGAGGACAGATCATAACAGGAAGAAAATTTATGCGGATAACCATAGGAAAGATCTTTCTTTCAAGTTAAGTGATAATGTCTTTCTCAAAGTTTCTCTATAGAAGAGTGTGATGCGTTTTGATAAAAAGAGGAATTTGAGTCCACAGTTCATTGAACCATATGAAATCCCAGCGAAAGTTGGATTAGTTTCCTACCAAGTGGACTTACCTTTGAGTTTTTCCCAGGTACACAACGTATTTAATGTTTCAATGTCAAGGAAGTATGTACCAGATTCATCTCATGTTTTGAGCCATGAAGTAGTTCAGCTGGAAGAAAACCTTTCTTATGAGGAACAAATGGTTCAGGTTCTTGATCATAGAGAGAAAGTTTTGTGGAATGAGGTAATTCACCAGGTTAAGGTTTTATGGAAAAAACATATTACTGAAGTGGTAACATAGGAATATGAAAATGATATGATGAAAAAATATCCCCACTTATTTGATAAGTGAATAAAATCTCGAGGATGAAATTTACAAAAGGGGGGAAGGATGTAACATCTCATGTAATAATAGAATAAGTCTTTTTAACATTTATTAATATTTATGAATTAGATAGTAATTTTAACTTAAAAAGTGACACTATGTCTAATAGCGTACTCGACACACAATAATGAGTTTCTCCAAAATCTTATGTTGCATGCAAGATTGAGTTATACTGAAAAATAATATATTATTAATATTATTATTTTAAGTGATAGTTATTGCCTATCTATTTTATGAAAGTGAATGAATATGAATAACTATATTATGTTTACACATGTTTATTAAATGTTTTTATATCCATCCAATAAATTTGATAGGCTTAAAATAAGAATAAATATGATTTTAAGCATACAAAACTCTATATTTTTAATGGTAGTTTTGCTGCCTTTTAATGACACAACTATTTTAAATCTAAATTTTGACACTTTTATAAATTTTATATGAAAAATATATATTTTTGAAATATAAATATAAAAATTTACTTTTGGGTGAATTTTTAGCATTTTTCTAAGAACATTAATATTTTGATGAATAGTGAATAATATTGAATTTCAGTTGAAAATTTCCTTTTCACCCAATTTATTTACATAGTTAAATTATGTTTTGGAGTGGTTTTAATGTATAATTAGATCAATTTTATATCATTAAAACTAATTTAGGTCATTGGAAACAATTTTATATTAAATTTCGATATAAAAACTTACCAAACTTTTAAACATTTTCATTTTAAAACCCACTGTCACATCCCGTCCGCAGAATTAATTTTAGATTAATTTCTACAAATTATGTATTTGGAATTTGTGAAAATATATTCCATATATATAATCAGAATAATTTATAATTTATAATAAGTTCAACTTAGTTTTTGACAAAAATGACTAGTAAAAGTAATTATAATTAATTATAGCGATTAAGGAAAAACGAGCTTAATTAATGACTAAATTTGGGAAATAAGGTGTAAAAATGAACCTAAACTTGTCTAAAAATTATTATATGGCCATATTTAGATCATTACACCTATAATAATCTATAATGGTCTATTTTTAACCCTTAGGGGACAAGTAATACATGGGGAGCACACAATTCTTTTCAAGAATACCCAATGTGTCCTTTTCCCCTCTTATAAAAGGCCTCCCCCCTCTCTTTACATCTCTCAAGACCTTTTGGATCAGACAAAACCTGACATAATAATCTCAAAAAATCCCTCCCATCATCCTATATTCCTCACATTTGGTATAAATACAACAAAAAATTTCTTTGGTGTAAACCAAAAGGAAATACCCAAAGAAGAGGTAACTTTCATCAACATGTATTTTTAGTTTGTTTCCTTATCCACTCACTTAATTTATTATTATTTCATGATTATATAATAACATCAGTATCCTAAATATACTAATATTTTTTTATGCTAAGGGTTTGAACTACACCTACACACACTTCCATCAAATGGTAATAAAATTACTATTCGTGTATGGAAAACTACCACCTCACGTAATGATGTTGTTCATTTTTCCTTTACCACCTCTCATGGTTGGACATGATGATGGATATAATGTTTTTATATGATATATATATGATATTTATGATGTATTCATACTTATATAATTTTTATATACATATACCATCATGCTTTCCATTTTGTGTTAATATGATAACATCATTTGTGGATGTGTGGACAACCACCTCCTCAAAGTGATGTGATACGTTCGCACATTACATGGACTTTATTAAAGAAGGGTTTAATTAAAAATATGTGACATAAATTATATATATATATATATATATTATATTAATGACATAATTAACTTTCTTTAAATATAATATATCATTTTCTTTATTACCCTTTCACACACTAAAAACGTGACAATATCATTCATGGATGTGTGGACTACTGCCCCCCCTAAAGTGATGTGATTCCTTTTAAATCACCATAATTATATATATAACTATATATTATTAAATAATACGGTATATATGATATAATTATTATTATATAAAGATAAATTGTTACTTACCTTCTTTCCATAATGATCATTGAAAAATGAGAACGTTACTCATGCGTATGTACGACTTAACGTTTCCATGATTGTAACGTTGGTTCATTTTTCATAACCATATTTCATGCTTGGTTTTAAAAATAGTATTAATGTATAAATATGATAATTATGACATGATTATTATTCTGTATATGTTTATATAATGACCACTTTGACCATAGTTGACCTACCAAAGTCGTTTTTGACACATAAACCGAATATAGTCAAAACACCCAATGTAAACATAATTGTTCAAGTAGTTGTATAAAACATTGTAATAAGTGAAATAAAAGTAATAATAAATTTTAAAAATTTTAGGAAGTAATTAAATAATTAACATAAGTTTATTATTTAGGAAGATAAATATGCACACGACTAGTGAGACCCAAGGTAAGAGATTTCGTCCCAATCTCCTTTCATTGAGGAATTTCTTGATGATATGCACCCTTATTAATTTATAAAGTGTATATAAAGCCTAATTGAAATTCAGTATACTTATTTTATCTATCCTCATGTTATTTAATGTTTTGTTAAATGTTATTATTTCATGGGGATTGTTATTTAAATGTTCAAAGTGGTATGATATGCTTTGGATGTTTAAAGATTTAATCCTTTTCTCTATGTCAATATTCTTGATATTATTTTACATATTTATTTAAATGGTTATAAAAGGATTATAAATTAAATTTTATGTCTATTTTGAATTTAATTCAAAGGTTTTGAAAAGGAATATTTTTTACTTGTCTTAAAAGGAATGTTTTGTGAATGACAAATGAAATGTCTTATTTTTAAAGCATGATGATAATGACCTTTCATGTAATCATGAATTTTATTTGATTTCTAGATTAATTTGAATGACTACATGTTTTATTAAATGAAAAACCCTATTTCCTTTTATTTGGTTATTTTGGTATTGAAAATGATCTTTTCAAAGAAAATGGTTTTTTTTCTATTGAAAACATGTTTTGAAAATGGATTGATTATTCCAATATATTGAAATGTTTTCTTGTGATTGAAAATGAATTTTTATGAGTGAAATGATTTTTTTTCAATATTTCATGTATTATGATTATATAATGGCACTTGGACATTTGACGGGTGGTTCCATGATAAACCGATAATGGGTGGTTCCATGATAAACCAATGATGGGTGGGTTTATGATATCCCTCTAATGCATTGGGTATGGAAGTCAGCTGTATGACTATTCCATTTGTAAGAGTGACATGTACGGAAGTCGAACGTATGATTATTCTATTTATAATAGTGACAAGTATAATGTTGTTCCAAGATACCTTTATGTATTTTCTATTATTTCTATGGGTTTTATGGTAATATTGTGATTAAAAAAAAAGGTATGAAATGAGATTATTTTCAAAGGAAAGTATTTACTACTTATTAAGGGTGTAAAGCATTACTTTATGATAAAGTTTTCATGGGTTTTAATGTTTACCAATGGATTGATGGTTTCCTTCTTTTTATATATCTTACTGATATTTTTATGCTCATCCCATGTTTTTTATTGTTTTTCACAAGACTTAAGGATGAGTAAGGGATTGGAAGAATTCATATTTAATGTCGTGAAGAGTATCATAAAAGAGATCATGCTTTAATTTCTAAATTTTTTATATTATGGAAAAAATGGATACTGTTCAGAAGTGTCCACTTTATATTTTTTGGTTTTTTATGTATAAGTTATTCCCTAATTATCTAAAACTCTAAACCTAAAAAGATTCTCAATGTGAGAGAAGGTAAAATTCTTGACTTAGCTCAAGATTATGTTATGTTTAAGGCTGGGGCCTTATAGGAAATGTCCAAAATGTTTGAGAATATAGCTTGGAGTTGGAGAAACCATCCTTGAGGTACATAACACATTGGTTGTTGTATATAGTGTCGACACACTCTTGGATGGTGGTTGGATAAGGCTTAAGATGATTTGGAAATACCTCGAATTCAAACTCAAGTATTCTAGAATTTCAGTACAGAAATTAGAAAATTGGCTATGTCAGGAATCCAGAGTATGTGTCATCAGGCCTCAATATAAGTGTAAATTTAGGTTGTGTAGGTGTGGTTTCCACCAATTTATGTGTGATACAGACCTATGTACGTGTGTCTAAAGTTTAGTGTATATGTGATGCTCAACAAACATGGAAATACAATAAAGGCATTTGAGTGCATGTGTGAGTGAGGTCTGTATAGTTTTCATCATCTATAATGTAATTGTGAACTGAGCTAAGTTTAAGTTTTAATATGATCAACATAGGTGTTATACACTCTTTTTAAGTTTCATTTTACACTTAGAGAAAATTGATGAAGTCGTAGGTTGAAATACTCAAGATTCCAGATTTAAATATGGACTTATTTGGGATATCGTAAAAGTTGTTTTATAAGGATCTAAAGCTCAAAAAAAAAGGGATTGATTCAAGAAAAAGAAATTAGAGGAGATGATCTTTGAACTGTCAAGAGGAAAATTAGAGAAACATGATAAATTGAGTTTCTAGAATTTGTTAATTATGATGAAATAATATTTTGATGATGCTTGGGGTATGCATTTAAGTTATAAATGTCATGATGCTATCCAAAACCATGATTTAAGTTTGATGTGAGAGAGATGAACTGTATGGGTTTTCTTGATGAAGAAAACAAAGTTATTTTATTTTCAAAAATAATGAAGATGAAGATCCATCAAAGCTTGGGTTTTCTAAAAAAGGTCATATCATTGTGATCTAAGCCCATCTGAGTGAAAATAAATAGAAAATGAGATGGAAGACTAAAATTTTTCCCACACACAATAAGTGAGAATAATTCCAAATTTTATAAATTGGGAAATGTAGAAATCCATTGATGCATGTGCTATGTTTTCAATGGATCAAATATCAAATAAATAATTTTTATTTGATCTTGAGGAGATGAGTATGAAGTTGAGGCGAAGAGTTTATTTATGCATGTTCAAGATATGAACCTATACTGGTTTTCATGACTTTCACTCAAGTAGAGATAAGTGAGTTTCACACTACAACATGATTTTTTTTATAATCTTTATAAAGTTGGGAATATTTGAGGTGTAGATTTTGTGGAAGTATTTTTGGTAAAAAGGATCCAATCCTGCTGAATAATAAAAGAGAAATATATTTGATTAAGTTTTAAAAATAAGGAGCATAAAATAAGGGAACTTTGGGAATATCCTTTGAGTTGAAAAATAATTTCATGAAATATTATGGGAAACTAAAAGTGGGTATTCTATGATGGTGATTTTGGATGACAGTGAAAAAGATCACATGATATCCAATTTATTGATATTGAAAAAGAAAGGATAAAATTAATGAATCAACTCATTCACGTGTTTAGATGAGAACATCGAGGAGGAAAATATTGAAAAAAGTAACATCTATTTCTATTGAGTGAGATTTTTTCATCCAAGAGAACCAGGAGCTTTCAAGGAAGAAGAAGTATGATCCGATGAATGCAGTAATAAGGAAGAATAAGAGAACCAAGCCTGTGAAACTTTATGGGTTTCGAATAGTGATAAGAATAATAAAAAATCATAGTAAGATATTGACTATGCTATTGTTCATATCCGTTTTGTTGATCCTTTCAGAATACCTAGGAACTACTAGATATTTAAGATCATAGGAGATCAGATTGAGAGAGACAACTAGGTGAGTAGACTTAGTAAGAGTCATGTGAAGATAAGCTCTGAGAAGCAACCAAGTTTCAAAGCATTATTGAAGATATTTTGAAATTCAAAGACACTACCACGAGTAAAAGGAGATATATATTATTGATGCATAAGAATACTGTGTAGATATGCTAACCGAATTCCAAGAAAGGCTATAAGTATCCACTTACATATATGCGGTGGTGTTTTATAAAACCTGCGTGACTCTAGGTATGTAGGGAGGTCATGGTGAAAATCTGTAATTGCAGTGTGAAGCCACTGAAGAATCCCAGTGTGAATCTGAAAAGTGAAGTCCTGTGGGAATAAGGTAAATGTGCATGGTGGGATTCTATGTGGGTGTGGGAAGAACCAACCATTTTAATAAACATTTGGTTATAGAATAGAAACCATGATTGTGGAAAATAAATAATAAAAAATATAAGGCCCTAGATCCATGTGGATCGACCCTTTGCGCATTTCCAAAGATTGAGATGCTCAGAGGAGGCTTGAAGGAAGTCTAGAGGAGTTTAGATGCTAAAAGATGAAATAGAGATATTTCACACTATGTGAGAAATGTACATGATATGAAAGTGTGTTTCATGACTTGTGCTGATCAGATCACAATGTGTAATAAATCAGGTTTTAAAAATAAAAAAGTAATGTGTTTTTTGGTGCAAACCATACCCCAAGGATTACACAACGTGAAATGGGATTACACGTCATGTAAATCCCTGATGATGTATATCTTTAAGATGATAAAACACTGCGATTTTCTCAAACCCTACAACCTGCAACACCTCCTTCTCATTCTAAGCGACCCAGTAACCCCCTCTTCGATGTTTTGGGGATTCCTTTTTCAAGGATCGATCTCTAGATTCCCTCCATCGACCCATATTCAATCCAAGGTATGTTATGCCTCCGTTCTTGTGGTTTATTTGATCCATTTCCTACCGTTACTCTTTGACATGTGATCGTTCTTGATCTCCATGTTTGTAATGGAGTTTTTTTGGTTGTTTATTGGCACGGTTGTGGCGCGACATCCTTGGGTAGATATAGTTTTTGTGGGAGAGGTGATTGGGATCCGCAACTTTGGTCCTTTCTCATGTGAAGAATATTGACACCCTTTTGAGGTAGGCGATTGGTTGCTTCTCTTTTATTTATGTGTGATCATAAATTGAGCATGATTTATCCCCTTGGATACTAATGGAATTAACCTAATAATTACTTGAATCAGATTAAAGAATTGGTATTAATTGCATGATGATGTTTCTGTTTTGTACCATGATAACGGGTTGCCTCTTGTTTTGGTAGATAATGTGATATCTATGCTATGATTATCATGCTTGGATGAGCATGTGTAATTGGTAAAGAACATAAAGCTAGAATTAATTGATAATTAATTGTCAAAATGAATTAAAGAGGCATGTTTAATGAATCAGGTGTGTTGTAATCTTACTGCTGTAAGAATATTTAAATGATTTTAATTTCCATGTGTTAATAGAATTGAATAAAGATGTGAATCATGTTGATTATTGTTGATAAAAGAATTAAAGACATGTTAAATTAATTGTTTAATTAATTGTGACAGTTTGTGATAGCTTACTTCTTAGGTTTTCCATAGTTGGAACCTATAAATAATGAATCAATTAATTCAAGATGAAATAAGAGTCGGTTGTGTGATAAAATACAATGCATTTTTAGGGCCCGAGTTATCCGCTTTCTTATAAAGGATGGGTTCCTTGTGATTTGGATCCATTAGGGATCATTATGTGTGAAATCTGAATACCTTACTTTAGGGATAGGAGCCCGGTTGCTATGTTTGTTTCCTGATGCTTGTGATGTGATCTGGATACGAGCCTTGTGATGTGGGGTGGGGAGGCCCATACGTGACGTGATCATGGGATGACTGGTCCTTGAGGGCTGTTATAGTATGTGGGGTGGGGAGGCCTAGATGTTGTGGTAATAGTTGATGCTTGTGATGATGGGATGCATCAGGATATGCATGTGGGTGTCAGGGAGGACATTAGAGATGACAAAAAAGGTTGAAGTTGGGCTTACCTGTTGATATGAAAGTTGGATTCTTGTTTGAATATGTTGTTTGGATGATGGCCAGGTTTTTTGTTTATCTACTTTCCCTTTCCCACTGCTTGAGGTAGATGGATGTTCTTAGTTTTTACCCTGTTTTGTAGCTTAGTATTTTTTTCGAGAATACCTAGTTATATGGAAATTGATAATTTTAATAAATGAATAATGTTTAACCCATGGGACTGGAGCTTGCTGGGATGCAATGCTAAGGTTATAATTCTGAGAAGCTGTGAACCCAGTTTTCTTATATCTGGAGGGAATGGAAATTTGTTATGATGCTAATGAAATATGGGAAATGTTAATGGTTAATTAATGCATAATGGATTAATTAACGTAAATTGAAAGTTATGAAAAGAAATAAAATAACTTAATGTAGCACTTTAAATTGTGGTGTGCTTATAGGATATCTGGTCTTAGTAGTGACAGCTGGGAGTCTAAGAAACGTTAGCTGCAGTTGAGTTAGAGACTAGTTTATGCATATAGTGTGGTTGTGAGTTATATTATATCATGTAAATTTTGTGTTTTATATGATAATACACCATGTTGGTTAGGGAAATTGACACCCTGGGGATTCTGATCCCTAGGGGGTGTTTTTCCCAATATCCCGGTGGGTGGGATGGATGGATGACTACCCCCTTTGACCCCACTCTCTTCTCTTGGTAGTTACTTGTACTGGTATACATGATGGTTAGTTTTCCCCATACATGCGTGTAGAGGGATGTAATGGCTTGTGGTTATTTTACACACATGTATTCTGGATATAGTTTCCTAAGGACTACTATAGGTATAATGTGTATAAGATCTGATGGCTTGAGGATATTTACTCAATGTATGGGTTGTGATAGATTGAGGTATAATACCCGATGTATGATACACGTTATACAGGTTGTGTTGGATCTCAGAAACTACCTAGCTACTTTTGGATTCATGGACGTGGTGGTGTGTTGCACGAGGTTCATGTTGGGGTGCTTCTACCAAGTGTCTCCAGGCTAGCCTTTTTGGAGAGAGATGCTCAGGACGTGCGATGTTGGTGCAGAGCAGAAAACTAGTGGGGAAGTGGTAGCAGGGTACCCTTGATATTCTTTATTATATTATATGATCTTATATGTGATATTTTGTGCGAGTATCCATGGTGAGGATGGGAACTTAATATATTTGTTTAGACGATGAGTTAGTTTCACATGTTGTTCATTGTGATTTAGTATGCTTTATTTACCTTTTGCACGAGAGGCTCCAGGGAGGATCCTACTAAGTATACTATTATACCCACCCTATGTATCTGTAAATATTTTCTTTTAGGTTAGAGGGAGTAGGTAGGAGATCATGCTGGTTACTACTAGCTTTTGGTTTATAGGAGCTGTTTGGGATTTGTGTTCTTCATCGCCTTTACCTTTTCTTTTGGTACTTACAATTTTCCTTTTAGTTTTAATTCATGTCATTACATATGTTCACTTGGGTTTTATTTTATCTTGTAGTCTGATCATGAGTTAGTTGGTGTCTGTCTTATATCTCTCTTTCGCATGTGTTCTATTATATGGTAATACCTCTCATCTATGTGTTTATTATTGTTGACCTCACCTATTTTGATAATCCCAATCATGCCTTCACATACTTTGATAAACCCAATTAATGTTTATCTATATTCTAATTCTCTCAATATATGATATTCTGTTATCAAGATGATAATATTATTAAAATAATCCTTGAAATATGTTAATCAATGTTTATCCTTGTTTAAGTGAGTTCTGAAGTAATTCTAACCCATTCGGATATGTTTTGCATAAAATAGAAGTGTTAGTCACTGATTCATGTATAGCTACTGATAAGAGAGCTACCGGTACCTAGCCTACCGACAGACTTAGTCTATCGATAGACAGAGTCACCGATAAGCCAAGGATCTACCGATAACCAAAGCTACCAATATCTACAGAGCTACCGATGTTTGTAAACCCACCGGTAAGCAAGTCTACCGATAGAGAACACTCAGAGCTACCGATACGAGCTACCGACTAGCCTACTAATACACAGACTAGCGACTGATATGAAGTGATTGACATAGTCTACCGATACAAGTACAGAGTCACTGATACATCGAGCTACCAATAGAAAAAGAGCTACCGACAGATCAAGAGCTACCGATAGAATGAAGTTATCAATATATAGAGCTACTGATAGAGTAAGTCCATCGATAGAAGGAGTTACCGACAGAGTAAGAGCTACCTATGCAAGAAGCTACCGATACAAGTTCAAAAGATCCACCGATGGAAGATTGCTTCTACACACAGTCCACCGTACAAAAGAGCTACTAATGATTGACCAACCAGTCAAACTCTATACTCTCAATACTATTTATTTATTAAGCTAACAGTTACATTTGATGTTTTTAATGCAGTTAATGTTATTTAATGATCTTTGTTTCCATGTCTGGGAACCGTACCTAGTACCCATGCAAAAAGTAATCATTCCTTTTTGCTAGAGCTGAAAGCTATAAAAGGGAAGATAAAGACTTAGCTGAAAAGAGTGGGGAGGATAGAAAGAAAAGTGGTTGCATACAGAGAGTACAATAAACCAGGAAGCCTCAACAATCATTCAAACGTGGAGCATTCACGCAAGGCTACATATATCCTCCAAGAACACTGGACATACTTGAAGTCAATCATTCTGAAGGAAACAAAAAGCTGCATCTTGAGTGATGAACTACAACAAACACTTCATGCACTCAGGATGACAAGCAGAACTGAGAACCAAAGAAGAAAACAACACTCTATTTTCTAAACAGAAACCAGAGAAGGACTCAAAAGCTTTTATGACCAATCAAACGAGTCCAGAGCTGCACTGCCAATCACTAAAGCTCTTCTAAACTCATTCTCACTTACTTTAGTGATTATTTCATTTTACATTTCAAGCAGTGTGTGTACCCTGTTTATTTTACACACACACTGTCTCCTGAGCTAAACTGGAGGATTCTTAAATTCTCACTCATACTCCATAACTCTCTTGTTTCCCACTATGGATAGTGGTAGAGGTTGAGTAAGACCTGGAAAACTGTGAGATGTTGTTTTTTTCCCACGTAGAACTGTGGTAGAGGTCTTTGGACCTGGATAGTATTGTACTGTTGTTAACCTCGATCCAGGGTGTGGATCAATTTTTATAAATTGTTGAGAGGATTAAGTCTCAGCTTGAGACTGAACCTCTTGGTTACCTCTGCTGTTCCTTTTTAGTTTAAGTCTTAAGCACACTATATATATTTCATATTCCGCTGCTATTACTTTGAAATACAAAACCATTTTAATGCTACTTTGATAGTTAAATTAGCAAGTGTTTATAATTAATGTAAACCAGTAAGTTAGTTTCAAAAGTTAATGTAATCTTCAGATTAAGTTAACTAAGACCTAATCAATCTTTGAGAAACTGATTGAACATTTACACTCTTTATAAATTCACTACATTTTAACTTTGTTTTTAAATTGGGGGTTTTTAAGAGAAATAATTTTTAACAAAAATTTTAATTGGAACTCAATTCACCCCCCTCTTGAGTGTCCACTCTGACCAACATTTGGTATCAAAGGTTGTTTTTATTAATACAAATTTTCAAAACATTCTGTTTTTCAACTGTGATTTTAGTTGCATCTTTAAAGATCTTAAATTTATTTTAGTTCTAAATTTTATCTCTTTAAAACTATTTTCTAAAATCTAGTTATTGATAATAGACTAGAGGGTGCTACTACTAACATGCAACCTTTCTTCAATGGTACAAATTATGCTCAGTGGAAGTTGAAAATAAAAATTCATTTAGAGAGTATGGGTTTTGATATCTGGACTGCTATAGAGTCTCAATATAAAATTCCAGAAACTGAAAGAATAACTTGGGATGAACCTACAAAGACTGCTTACAATAATAATTGTAAAGCTATGAATGCCCTATACTGTGCCTTAGGAGATGAAGAGTTTAATAGAATTTCTTCTTGTAAAACTACTTATGAAATATGGGATACTTTGGGTATTTCTCATGAAGGAACAACCAATGTTAAAGAAATGAGAATGAATACATATACTATTAAATATGATAATTTTAAAATGAAGACTGATGAACCTATTTCTGACATGTATATCAATTTTAATGAGATAGTCAATACAATGAGTTCACTTGGTAAGGCTGTTCCAGCAAAGGAAAAAATTATGAGAATCTTGAGATGTCCGCCAGACCGATGGAGGGGCACTTCTGTTTCAATCAGAGAATCATGTGACATTGGAGCTCTGCCTGTGAAATAGCTTATTGGTAAATTAATGATGTATGAGGAAGAACTCAAGGTAAATAAGGAAGAAGATGATGAACCTAAAAGAAAGTCTGTAGCTTTTAAATCTACTGCTTCGAAGATCAAGGGCAAAGACAAAGTTCAAATACAAACTGAAATTTCAACCAATGAAGATTCAGACTCTAAAAGTGATGATGAGATGTCTCAAATAGCCAGGAGATTCAAGAAGTTTTATAGGAAGAAGAAATTCTTCATAAAATCTAAATACAAAGGAAAGTATGACAACAAGGGACATTGGAAAAAGGATTGGAAAAATACTGACAAGGAGGATGATATAGTCTGATATGAATGCAATAGGAAAGGACACATCAAGGATGACTATCCAAAATTAAAATTCAAAAATAAATATGATTATAAGGACAAGAAGTATAAGAATTCTATGAAAGCTACTTGGAGTGCTTCAGAGGACAGCACAAGTGAATCTGAAGTTTATGATTCTGAAAAGAATCGTGCCAATATGTGCTTCATGACCAACACATCCGAGGTACCTGTTTCCCCTGTTCTAAATGATTATTATTCCGAAAATAACAGTGATTCAGATAATGATGAAAATATGTCTAAGGCTGAATTGTTTGAATATTGTAATATACTGGAAGAAACATGTAATGAACTTAAGGACAAATATAATTCATTAAAGAAATAACATGCTCTCACTGCCAATGTTAAATCTACTCTTGATATAGAAAAGGAAAAGAATGCTCAACTGTTAAAGGAAAATACAGAACTGAAAATGTCTAATGAGAAACTTAGAAAGGACTTAGAAAAATTAACAAAGGGAAAAGATACACTTACTCAAATTTTAGGTAAACAAGTTTCACCAAAGTACACTACTGGTTTGGGATACCAACCTGGACAGAGACAGTTCACTAAAACTAAATTTATTCTTAAGTCTGGAAAAAATTATGCTAGTTCCAGTTCTTGAAATTTCTATGCTTCAACTAGTTATCCATATGGTTATAGATCAAATAAAGTTTATCTTTAAAAATATATTGATTCTGTAAATTATATGAGACCCATAAGAAAAATATGGGTACCTAAAGCTTTGATTGCTAACCTTTCTGGACCCAAAAAGATCTGGGTACCAAAGTCATTTTCTATCTAAATCTGTTTTGTGGGAAACCTGCTTGAAGAGTTCTCACAAAAAGGTATGGTACTTGGACAGTGGATGTTCAAGGCACATGTCTGGAGATTATTCATGCTTCAAAATCTTAATAAAGGTTGATGGAGGCCATGTCACCTTTGGTGATAATTCTAATGGAAAAATCATCGGCCTAGGCCATATTGGTAACACTAATTCAGTTTTAATTTCTAAAGTTTATTTGTTGATGGACTTACATACAATCTATTAAGTATTTCTCAGTTATGTGATGATGGCTTTAATGTTAAATTTGAAAATGATTCCTGTAATGTTTTTAATTCTAAAAATGTTTTAGTATTTTCTGCTTTAAAAAATGAAAATTTTTATGCTGTTGATCTGAATTCTTTCGCTAAACAAAATGTTACTTGTTTAAATGCTTTTCATAAAGAATATTGGATTTGGCACAGAATATTAGGACACTGCAACATCCATTCACTTAGAAAATTGACTAGGAATAACTTGGTTAGAGACCTACCTAAACATGAATTCCCATTAGACAAAGTTTGTAATCCCTGTCAAAAGGGAAAGAAACATAAAGTTTCTTTTAAATCAAAGAAAGAAGTCTCAACTTCTCAACCTCTCGAGTTGGTTCAGATGGACTTGTTTGGACCTTCTAGAGTTTCTAGTTTAAATGGGAAGCACTATGTCTATGTCTTAGTAGATGACTTTTCTATATATACTTGGGTATATTTCTTAGCTCACAAAAGTGAAACTTGTTCTTACTTTGTTAAATACTCCAAATCTGTAGAAAATCTTAGTGGAATTAAGATTAAAACTCTGAGAAGTGACCATGGCTGTGAGTTTGAAAATCATAAGTTTGAATCTTATTGCTCACACAATGGCTATAGTCACAACTTTTCTGCTCCTAAGACACCTCAACAAAATGGTGTAGTAGAAAGAAGGAATAGAACCCTTCAAGAAATTGCAAGAACCATGCTTAATGAGTATGATCTGCCTATTTATTTTTGGGATGAAGCTGTGAATACAGCTTGTTATATTATTAATAGAGTGTTAGTTAGACCTGTTCTCAAAAATACCCCATATGAATTATGGAATAATAGAAAACCTAAAGTTAGTTACTTTAGAGTCTTTGGATGCAAAGTTTTTATTCTTAATACAAAGGATAATCTGGACAAGTTTTCTTCTAAAAGTGATGAAGGAATTTTTCTTGGTTATTATTTAACTAGAAAAGCCTATAGAGTCTTTAATAAAAGAACCAAACATGTGGAAGAATTTGTTCACATCAAGTTTTATGAAACTGATCCACATGAGCCTAAAACCTCTCTTGAAAATCTTGAAGAAGATTTGTCTGTTCTGGACCTTAATGATAAATCTAAAAAACCTGCTATAAAAACATCCAGTTCTGGACATATTCCAGAATCTACTTCTATTGAACCCGAACTTAGAGATGAACCTGAAATTTCTAGTCCTACCTATACTAAATCAACAAGGATTCTAAAGAATCATCCTTTGGATGCTGTTGTTGGTAATCTTGATAGAGGGACACATACTAGAGCTTCTCTAAGAAATCAGGTTGAACATCAAGCCTTTCTTTCACAACTAGAACCTAAAAATATCAATGATGCAATAAATGATGAATTTTGGGTAATGGCTATGCGAGAAGAGTTAAATTAATTTGAAAGAAACAAAGTTTGGGAATTAGTTGACAGACCCAAGGACACTTTGACAATAGGCACTAAATGGGTTTTTAGAAACAAAGTTGATGAGTCTGGAAATATAGTTAGAAACAAAGCTAGATTAGTTGCACAAGGATATAGTCAAGAGGAAGGTATAGACTATGAGGAAACCTTTGCACCTGTAGCTAGATTATAATCCATTAGGATCTTACTTGCCTATGCTGCTCATCTGAATTTCAAGTTATATCAAATGGATGTCAAAAGTGATTTTCTAAATGGATTTATAATTAAAGATGTTTTTGTTGAACAACCACCTGAATTTTCTAATCCTCATTTTCCAAATCAAGTTTTCAAACTATCTAAAGCTTTATATGGTTTAAAACAAGCTCCAAGAGCTTGGTATGATAGACTTAGTAATTTTCTTATTTCAAAAAGTTTTACAAAAGGGATTGCTGATCCGACTCTTTTTATTAAAATAATTTATAAAGATGTTTTAATAGTTTAAATCTATGTTGATGATATTATTTTTGGATCTTCTAAACATTATTTATGTACTGAATTTTTAAAAAGTATGCAAAATGAATTTGAAATGAGTTTAATGGGAGAAATTAAATATTTTCTTGGATTTCAAGTTTTTCAAAATAAAAATGGTATTATTTTGAATCAAAGTAAATATACAAAGGATCTTTTAAAACGTTTTGGTTTGGATAGTATTAAGGAAAGTGATACTTCTATGAGTACTGTTTGTAAATTGGATGTAGATGAAACTGGGAAACCAGTGGATCAAACCAATTACAGAGGTATGATTGGAATCTTACTTTACCTTACTGCTATTCGACCAGATATTATGTTTAGTGTGTGTATGTGTGCAAGATTTCAAGCTTCTGATAGAGAATATGAAGCTGAATCCTGTACATCAAGCCTTTAGAGAACAAGTTAGCAAGCTAAGGGAATTGACTCCAGCATTGGAAAAATTCATAGAGAACAAGGATGACTTCATATCTGCTATGGAGAGAGTATGGGGAATAATTATGGATTTCAGAAATCTTTTGCTACCTTTTCTGCATGTTGATGCTCGACCAATGATTGTACCTCCAGTCTTACCTGCCTCTTCCTCTAATACTTCTCTTGTTTAGATGACTCCTACTCAAGCAATTCGAAGCCTCACACCTATGATCACTCAAAGAACTCCTTAGTACAGGCCAGACACATTTTCTGTGGATCAACCTCCTGTGATCATCTCTGGTGTTCCTAAGCCTTCACCTGAATCCACATCACCTGAATCCTCTACTGATCCAAAGGGAAAGTCTCATATTGATAATGTGGATTGAACAAGCGGCTAGGATGTTTGATAGGAATTCCTTGTATTTTTGTTTTCTGTCTATGTACCTTTTTCCTATATTTAATGCCAGTGGCCTTCTGTTATTTCTCATTTTATTCCTATTTTTCCTTACTATTTCCCACTTTTTGATTATCACAAAGGGGGAGAAATATTTTCCCACGATTCTATAAAGGGGGAGAATTATTAAAGGGAGACTAAATAATGGGGAGAAAGTATCACAGAGGGAGGAATTTTATCTAAGGAAGAGCTATCATGCTTTGACCCTCTGATACCATTACATTCAGTTCTCTAATACCATTTCATTTAACTCTCTGATACCACTAAATTTTACCTCTAATATCATTGCATTTAATTCTACCTCTGATAAATTATGTTCTATAACATACCGTTTTCTCTGAGATAATTGCATTTACTGATATACCCTCTAATACAATTTCTCACATTTTCAAAACTATAATATCATAAGTTGTGATTATCAAAAAGGGGGAGATTTTTGACCTCACCTATTTTGATAATCCCAATTATGCCTTCACATACTTTGATAATCCCAATTAATGTTTATCTATATTCTAATTCTCTCAATATATGATATTCTGTTATCAAGATGATAATATTATTAAAATAATCCTTGAAATATGTTAATCAATGTTTATCCTTGTTTATGTGAGTTCTGAAGTAATTCTAACCCATTTGGACATGTTTTGCATAAAACAGAAGTGTTAGTCACTGATCCATGTATAGCTACTGATAAGAGAGCTATCGGTACCTATTCTACCAATAGACAGAGTCACCGATAAACCAAGGATCTACCGATAACCAGAGCTACCGATATGTACAGAGCTACCGATATTTGTAAACCCACCGGTAAGCAAGTCTACCAATAGAGAACACTCAGAGCTACCGATACGAGCTACCAACCGGCCTACTGATACACAGACTAGCGACTGATATGAAGCGACTGACATAGTCTACCGATACAAGTACAGAGTCACCGATACATCAAGCTACCGATATCAAAAGAGCTGCCGACGGATCAAGAGCTACTGATAGAATGAAGTTACCGATATATAGAGCTACCGATAGATTAAGTCTACCGATAGAAGGAGTTACTGAAAGAGTAAGAGATACCTATGCAAGAAGCTACTGATACAAGTTCAAAAGAGCTACTGATGGAATATTGCTGCTACACACAGTCCACTGTACAAAAGAGCTACTAATGATTGACCAACTAGTCAAACTCTATACTCTCAATACTATTTATTTATTAAGCTAACAGTTACATTTGATGTTTTTAATACAGTTAATGTTATTTAATGATCTCTGTTTCCATGTCAGGGAACCGTACCTAGTACCCATGAAAAAAGTAATCATTCCTTTTTTCCAGAGCAGAAAGCTATAAAAGGGAAGATAAAGACCTAGCTGAAAAGAGTGGGGCAGATAGAAAGAAAAGTGGTTGCATACAGAGAGTACAATAAATCAGGAAGCCTCAACAATCATTCCAATGTGGAGCATTCACGCAAGGCTACATATATCCTCCAAGAACACTGGACATAATTGAAGTCAATCATTCTGAAGGAAACCACAAGCTTCATCTTGAGTGACAAACTAAAAAAAACACTTCATGCACTCAGGCTGACAAGAAGAACCGAGAACGAAAGAAGAAAATGACACTTTGTTTTCTGAAAAGAAACCAGAGAAGGACTCAGAAGCTTTTATGACCAATCAAACGAGTCCAGAGCTGCACTGCCAATCACTAAAGCTCTTCTAAACTCATTCTCACTTACTTTAGTGATTCTTTAATTTTACATTTAGAGCAGTGTGTGTAACCTGTTTATTTTACACACACACTGTCTCCTGAGATAAACTTGAGGATTCTTAAATCCTCACTCATACTCCATAACTCTCTTGTTTCCCACTTTGGATAGTGGTAGAGGTCAAGTAAGACATGGACAGCTGTGAGCTGTTGTTTTTTTTCCCACGTAGAACTGTGGTAGAGGTCTTTGGACCTGGATAGTATTGTACTGTTGTTAACCTCGATCTAGGGTGTGGATCAATTTTTATAAATTGTTGAGAGGACCAAGTCTCGGCTTGAGACTGAACCTCTTGGTTACCTCTGCTGTGCCTTTTTAGTTTAAGTCTTAAGTACACTATATATATTTCATATTCTGCTGCTATTACTTTGAAATACAAAACCATTTTAAAGCTAATTTGATAGTTAAATTAGCAAGTGTTTATACTTATTGTAAACCGGTAAGTTAGTTTCAAAAGTTAATGTAATATTCAGATTAAGTTAACTGAGACCTAATTAATCTTTGAGAAACTGTTTGAACATTTACACTCTGTATAAATTCACTATAGTTTAACTTTGTTTTTAAATTGGGGGTTTTTAAGAGAAATAATTTTTAACATAAATTTTAATTGGAACTCAATTAACCCCCCTCTTGAGTGTCCACTCCGACCAACAATTATATCCTCAGTGCTAGTCACCAACCAGTGGCCTACTGGAGGTGGGAATCGAGTGTCACTATCTCTCTTCTCACATTTACAGCCTAGGAGGGGTAAACTTTGTGGGGGAGGGGGTCATGACAATAACGAGGAGTGGGTCTTTATATTCAAACCTTGTAAATATTTGTATTGAGCCTTTATTTACTACACTATTTGGGTGAGGCTGTGAGTAACACAAAGTGAGTGGATTGATACTGAATAATTCTTGGAGGTTAAATTGAAAAGGAGAAGGATTTATAAAAAGAGACCACCAACTCACCCCCTTAGTGGTCCACCAGTCTTCTTGGAATTTTAATTTCCACTACATTGAATTAAGTGTTAATTGATCCTTATAAAACAAACGATTGGATTCTTGTGTGGGTGATTCAACAAGAGAGATTTCAGATCCATTTTAACACTTGTGTCTATATACTATTATTAAATATTGAGCTATGAATATATGAAACAAGTGAAAGCTAAGAAAAAATTTAACATCAGGGATAGATCATTCGTAACTGGGTGAGGGTAATGTAGGAAGAAACACACACACACACACCATGGTTTACAACCAAACTAGTAGGGCTTGAAAAACCTGAATTAGATACCCAAATTGAGGGAGGAAGTGGAAATTAATTCACATTACAGATCGATTACTTCATGTTTTTAGTTAGGTCTTGATAATGAATCTCATAAAGACCCTTGGTTCTAATAGAAAGGCCCTGAGATGTCTTAAATGAGTATTCAAAGGTAATCGAAAGTGGATACTCATCAAAATTGCTTGAGTAGTTGGAAAACTTGGGTAGATTATTTGATTTCCTTTCCATTACTTGTGTTTTATACTTCAAGTAGAAGAAAATATTTATTTTTCAACCTGGATTAGGTGGTTTACAATCTTACTTGACCCACTATCATTTTTTCACACATTCTCACTTTCACTTACTTTATAACTTTTTTTTGTTAAAACATGCAACCAAGAACACTTGTGACACCCATCCTATTCCTATAGAGATGTCCTAGAACTCACTGGTATTATACTGTACTAAATAAAGGAAATGTGTTATTCTATAATGAAACATTTCCACTAACCACAATTGGAACCATTTTTAGGGACATGAGTTGGTATTTCTTATGTTTTAGGGAAAAAACAAAAAAACTAAAAACATGAAAACAATAAAATTTTAAAATTAAAACACTAAAAAATACATAATAACACCACCGCTATATCTTCTAAAGGACCCACATTGATAGTTCTAATTGTGTATTATCTATTGTTTAATTATATTACACCAAGTGTATTTCACTATAATATTATATTTTTTGTAATAATGAACATACTTGTGTGGAGAGATCAACAATATAATTCTTTCATTATTTTTTGAAACTTTGAACACCCATTTTATAATTGTGATGGATCAAATACAAGGAGGGAGCCTCAACATACCAAAACCACAATGCATATTCTCATAATAGAAAATGATTTTCAAGGTGAAGAAAAGTTAGGAGAAGACACATAGGAAGTTTCATAAGGCTGTAAATATCAATAGGAACATGAGGAGTCCATCCCCATAACATGACCACCCTCCCCGACCTTAAGTCAGATGGAATGCATTACGAAGGAAGTGGACCATTTTCTACAATACACTAGAAAATGGGATCTCTTAGGGGTAGTTGTAGTAGTTGTGAAGAAGGTATGATACCAAGGATACTTGTACATTAATGGAGAAGTTTTAATACTAATGAGAATAGAGAATCCCAATAACAGTGGTTCCAATTGAGGAAACCACACCCACCAACCAATTGGGGATAGTTTCTCACAGATCCTGGATGATGGGTTTAAAACCTAAGAACTGATTAGGAGGAAATCCAATGCATTTGAGGTTTTATTTTTTGATTTTTAGTTATATTCAATTTTAGATTAAATAACTTACATTTCACTATACTAAGTATGTACTTAATATTTATATATGGTTGTAGAAGGAAGGAAATAAGTTGAAAATGGAACATAAAGCACATGGAATAAAAAAGAGACACATTGGATGTGGTTATTCTGTTGTTCTGTAATTTTAATTTTAATTTCATTTATCATCATTAACTACATTTACCTAAATTTTTTCATACTATTATAATGTAAAAACCACATCTGTGCGTGTGTGTGGGTGGGGGGGGGAGTAGTGAGTGTACATAGGTTCTATGTGAAAGTAATTCCACTTGAAAGGTTTTTTCTATCATACTATAAGAGACAGATTGACTCAGACACTTTAAAAATCATTGAAAGAACCAGTGAAATGGACTGTAAAAGGATAGATTTTAGGTGAATCAAAATTGAGACATGTTTTCACTTGATTTCAGAACTTAATTAAGGGTGATTTGTTTACTGTGAAAAAGTTACACCTTAGGGAGCCATCTTAAATAAAAATTATATAAGTTATATGAATTAGAGTAAAATTATCCATTAGGATCTAAATTTAAGCTTCCTAACATAACTTGGCATTGAGTGTGTGAGTAAAAAATCAAAATCCATCATTAATAGTAAAATGACTAACTGAGAGTCAGCTTCCCCTATCCTACTTCCATGCCCTAACTATTGAAATTATCCTTAGGAGATTCCTGCTGTAAAGAATATTTTAGTTATAGGTGGGTCATACTCAATGAATAAGTGAAATTGCACAAGACTACTCTAAAAAATAGTGTATGTGTCAGGTTATTAAGGGATATAGAAAGTAAGGGTAATACTAAACTCATTCAAACAAGGGGAATATGAAGTATAAGATTGTTGTATAAGTCGTATCAAGGAAGTGTGAAATGGAGCAGTGGATGAAAATATTGAGGAAGATATATTTAAGAAGGTATTGATTGTTTAGATTTTGACTCAAAAAATTATCAACATTTAAAATCCATAGACCCAAGACTCACTTTTAAGAGAACTAAAAATGAGATAATAATTTTCATTGAGAGTATTTACTTGAGGAAAAGTAACCACTCATGTGCAGGGGGATGTGATTGGAATAATTTTTTTGTTATTTTTCATTAGTTTTCAATAGTATTTTGTTTTATTTTCTAGTAATTTCAGTTGTTTGAATATATAGTTTGATGATTTTTTAGGAATTATTGAGCATAATCTTCCAACTTGGGATAAAGTATTGAAATTAAATTAAAAATTTCACATTCTATTAAATAAGGTTTACGACCATGATTTTTACTTAGTTTTGATGATTAATAATCCATGGGAGATGGATTGGGAAGAATAAGAGAATAAATCAACAACTTCTATAATTTTACACTAAAAGACTCAAGACTACATTGTGAGGACAATATAATCTATGTTTGAGGCTGGGATTACACCACCTCACTAACGTAGCCCCGAGTCTGCACTCAAGAAGGCATTGAAATACCAACACAGTCATGTCAACCCCACACTTTCCATTATCTACCCAATGTATCCCAGTGGACAAGGTCGAGGTGAAATTACCATGACAATTTTTCCTTGTAGAGTTTCTCTCAAATTATGTTGAAATTCCAATAGTGTCCTATGGAGGAACCTCATATTATGCTTCTCACCAATGTAACACTGCAAATCCAATGTAGCTATTGTTTTCACACCAAAATATCATTAGTATCCAACACATAATATATTCTCAAGGTAATGTATCGAGTGTTACAATTATTAGCAATTTGGAAGACCAAATTCCCCAACAACATAATCTATGGAATTACCAATGTAGCCTCATGACCAAATTCGTCAACAATCACTGCAAGGTCGATCCTTTGATCCATAAATAAGAACTTGGATCAAAGGCTTGGATTAGATGATTATCTCTCTAGGATATGGGAGAGATGAGAGAGAGTCTAAAATTTATGTAGTGAATAGTACCCTAAATGCAAGCCTCCTCTCACTTATATAGCAAGGTTCAAAATACTTAGAAATGATTTCCTGCCCCTCAAATATATATTACCCACTAAATAAGATATAAAAAACATCTTATGATTAAATTACTGGGTTATAAATATCATTTATATTTTTATCAATTACCTATAATATAATAAATATATTATGTGATAAAAGTGAACTATTGACCCAACTCGTCGTTTCCAAAAATATTAAACGGACCATGAATATTAAAATAATATTTGTTCGTATAATATTTTTCCATGTATTCAATTTATATATTGTTAATAATTTTAAAAAATAAATTCAATACTAATTATTCTAAACTTGAATAATATGAATTTATTTATTCCTTGGAAATCAATTATACTCTGAAATCTCCTAGACCCCATGGTGGGACCCACCATGTCCTATATTCTTATTCATTAGAATAAGCCAATTTTTTGTGTAACTCTCTAAGAAATTATCTCAATAATAATGAATACTATTCATAGACTAGGAGTGGAGTATAGAAACCTATCAAGACCCCTAAGGAGATAAGGAATAGTCATAGCAATGACAACCTATTATGAACACACACTGTATAATATAATTCATTTGTATCATGATATCTCATAAATAAAGATGCACACTTTTTTTCATCATCCTTTCTAAGTTCATTATTTGTTGACCTTACTAGAAGGACTAACCTTCTTTGAACAAGTCAATAGATTTAGTGAAGGTACTACCATCCTAATCAACTAGGCTCAAGATTTTACTTCCTTTATGAAGCAAATTTTTTTATCTTGATTATTCAGTCAATGCCATACCACCAATGACACACCCTATGTAAGCTACTAAGCTATGAAATAAATGAAATTGGTTTTATATTGCATCAAATTATGTAATCAAATGCTACAGATCGATAATAAGCTTAATTCATGAGACCAATACACACGTTCATAGAAATAAAAAACCAAGGACACATGAAATATGTGGTGCCCCTATTGGTAGATAAGTCCTTATGATATCATCTACTCGAGATCACTAAGTGTGAAATTAATGATAAGAAATATCAATACTTATAATGCCCTATAAGATGATGGTTTCACATCATCCATGTCTTGTCAACATGATATATTAGGACCATAGGACATAAGTTTAAGGTTACTATCATGGTATCTCTAGGTTCTCATTATAGTCTAGGAACTACTAAAACATTTTGATATAATAAGTAATCTATGTAAATCACCATATAAATAGTGGACACAAAAATATTAACACTATTATGGTAATAATATATCACACATAACTCACATTAAACATAATATGGTAATTGAAAATTACCATTCAAGTTGGATATAGGGAATCCACTTTTACAACACTCCCATTTTCACTAGATCCAAATTGTTAACTATCATTGTTAGCTCTCACTTGATAAGATAATTCTTCTTTTAAGTTATGGATTTAGTCGTTAGGCCCACCAAATCTTTACTACATGGCTATTATGCCATGTGCGACATCACCTAATTGAGTAATATACCTCAAGAGATGACATCCCCAAGTATATTACTTTTGTCCACTATCAAAACTTGACCTCTTGGATAGTACCAATAGTAGGTTTATCATAATTTATATTATGATAAAACTTTACTTACTAGGTGTGATTCTAAGAATTGGAACAAATAATTGAGTATTTTAAACTTCTTCTTCAGTTGCATCAGAAGCCACAACACACTTAGTATTTATAGATATGGCTACCAAAAACTTGGATGATCTTCTCTTGCACATTAACTTAGATTTACTATGATATTAGATCATATTGATCTAAAGTAATCCTGGTTTTTGTCCCTTTAAAAACTAGTTTCCCTTCTTCTCCAAGTACAAGGAACATACCCCTTGTACTCTCTAAAGTACAATTGGATAGTACCGAATGCTTCTGGTGTAATTCTTCTAGATTCAACCAATATTTTCCTACTATAAATTATATGACGGAAATATCATTCTTAATACATAGCATGATATAGGTGATAGATCCATTTCTAGTGCTTTTTGAATTCTACTCACCACTTTAATCCCTCATATGTCTCATAAATGTCATCTTGGAGAGATTTATTCCATGTGAAATTAGCAATAATTCTCTATAGAATTTTTATAACTTATATTTTTCAATACCTTGTTAGTATATATACTTTGACTTGGTCTAAGAAACTCATCAGATCTCCTTCCCTAGAAATTTTGTTACTAATTTAAGTCAATATTTAGAGATTTACTTTCATTATAGTCATAACTAACTATAATACACAATAAATATTTTCTATATGTTATTGATCGTGTTGTCGAGCGCATCAAATTAGATATATTTTTTAACTATAATTTCTACAGTATAGCAAGAACTGATTACTCTATTTTGTATACATATTTTCATGTGTTTTTATATGTCTAAAGTTTATATATGTCGTGTAAAGTTTATACACAACATGTAAATGTCCAATTCATGAAAATATTACAGGTTGTGATAAGAAGAAAACATGCATGAGGATTACAAGACATGTAAACATATTACATGTCGTGTAATAGCCCGACATAGTAAAAAAACAATGATTTCCAACGTATCTTTCGATGATATTTTGATATATTTGACCGCCTGAACGACCATTAAACTCAATATTTGACCAGATAAAAACCTATTGATCACATCAAGGCCTATATATATGGGATTTGGTGAGAGATAAAAGCATTCCATTTTAAATTAGAGGCTCGACTACAGGGAGGCTGCTGTAGGGTTCCGAACAATATTTCTTCATAGATAGGTTTTTGTTTTTGTTTTCTTTATTTAATGTAATTTTTGGATAATTTATAGTTTTAATTAAAATCTATTTCTTTTTCTTCATTCCATTCTCTTTTATTCTTTTCTAATCTATTTTCTATGGGTATTGGTTTAATCATCATTGGAAATCACCCAATGATGGTTGGCTAAAACCCATAGGGGAGAGTGGAATTGGTTAAAGGGGGTGAGTACCAAAAAGGCATGATTTACCTTTGCTCATAAATATGATTTTATTCAAGAGTATCATGTTGTTCCATCATGACAACATTATTCATCATTGAATCATTTATCATATGTTTTCAATAATGAATGAACCCACAGGAACCATAGGACGTCTCTCGATAGAGCCTTAGATCATTAATTTCAAAATACGATTAGGATTATGAAAAATAGGAATGGAATTTTATGAAATTTGGGTTTTGTTGATTTAATATGAAATCATATAAAATCAAGCAATACAAGAAATAAAAAATTGATAGATTTGATTAAGAGTGATCAACCCAGGGAAATATCATGATTCTCACACTACTAATCCTCGATGGATAATGGATTTTAGGAAGTCCTATATTCATCCTTTAGCCTTCATAATTCTCTATAGGATCTAGAATAAGAGGTTTCTTTTTCAAAACCTTATGAAGAAAACCATAATGAAAATTATTTCAACTTGCGGAATCTTTATTATAGTTGAGGAAAACATTGATAATGTTTTTTTCAATTGTAATTTCACTTACATGTTATGGAATTACATGAAATCCATTCTTAGATGCCGACTTCAAATGCACAACCTTGAGGCCATTTTGTAATCCATTACTGTTGCCGCACTCAATGACCAAATTAAATGCATGTTGTTGGTTGCAACTGCCGGAACCTTCAAGTATGTCTGTAGAGAACATAATGGAATGAAATTTGAAAATAAAGTATCAACCTTTCATGAAGGAGAAATGGAAACACACAGTGATGTAATTAATAACTTAAAGAACCAAATAGGATGTATGAATAATGACATGAATGACCTCATTATTTTTGAGAATTTTTGGTGTCCCAAGTAGACTGCTGTTGAAGTCGATTAGGTGGATCCCACCAATTCCTTCTTGGATGAAAGTTAACGTGGATGGGGAGGATTCAGGTGCACCCAGAACTTCAGGTTATGGTGGTGTATTTTTTACCCATAGGGGCTTCATTAAATGCTATTTCTATCACTACATTGGATAGGGATGTGCCATTGAAGCTGAGATTTGGGCCATGATTAAGGCCATAAAATTTGTTTTCCATTATGGTTAGAGATCTCTCTAGATGGAATTTGACTCAACTATGTAAATTTAAATCTTGAAGAACCAGTCCAAGAATGTCCCATGGAAAATGTTATCACATTGTATTGAATGCCTTTATCTCACTAGTGATATCACTCTTGATGTGACACATGTTTATAAAGAGGATAATCAAGATGCTGATGTTTTTTCAAAGAAGGCCATTTCAGATTCAATATCAAGATAGTCCATTCAAGAATTGGAGTCTTGCTTACACTTTTATAAGGTAGATACACATGACACCCTTTATACCCAACTTTATAAACCCCTTTTGCGATGTAATGACTTTTATTTTGATTAATAAATTTTGGTAGGAGTGGGTTTGCCTGGATCCTGGAAATTTTGGATCAAGAGATAGGGTTTAAATATTTTATTCCATAGTTTTTAACATCTATAAATATATTTTTATTAACTTTATACTAGGACACCTCCTATTATTTTGTTGGAAACACCAAATAATTTTATCATCTACCACCGATGATAGGGTGATTTACGCCTGACTTCATAACTGAAACACACCAAGGTAGCACACGAAGAACTCAAAGTTTTGTCTAGGTTTGTGTGTTATTTTTATGTGTTACCTTGAAATAAAAGTGCATGTCCATGTCAGTGTTTATGAGAGTTTAATTGAACAAATTATATAAACATCACAATTGAAATGGGGAAGAAAAAGTGGTGAAGGGTGTCTAAAACATCACATGAATGTGTACCCACAAACATGATCATCTGAGTTTATTATGACATACCAGTATATAAATAAATTAAATAATAATAGTGGATGAATAAAAACAATACACAAACTTTTAATTAAAAATATAATTCAAAATAATACAAACATGAAGCTTGGGATTTTCATCCCGTTCCTCCTCAGGTGATCATAAGAAGTTTAGAACTACATGGAAGGGGAGGAATCTATAAACGTGAATAAGATCATCCCAAGAGCTCCAATCCTACCCTATGGTCTATAAAAATTAGATAATGAGGGTGGGAGGTGATTCTATGGGAAAATACATCAAAATTTCCACAAAATAAGTCAAGTGCCTAAGGGACTAGGTGACTATTCATGACATACTTTTTCCTCCTCCTTCATCCGGATAATTGACTAAACAAAAGGCATGAAAATGTCTTCAAAGTATATGGAGAGGTGTGTATTCGAGTTATCTATCTAATGGAGGTGTAACCTGACCAATTGAATATATGAGGCCCAATTTATAGCCCAAATAAGAAGGGTGGTACAATCTGGCCCGCCCAGAATGTATTCACTTTTGGGCCACATTTGGGTCCCTTGTGCTAACATTCATCCTTTGGTTCAGTTATATGAATTGAAACCAAATGACCATATAATCCTAGAAAAATGATTCTTAATATTTTAATCAGTGTAGTTAATTATATGATAGAAATAGTGAACTACTATCAAATTAGGCCACTATACAATTGCATCTTTCTAAGCATGTTTTCAAAAAATGAATTCAAAATAAATAATGAGTGAAAAAGGATTTAATAATTGGATGATAAAACCCATAAAAAATTTAATACACAAGTATAAGGGTGATAATATATGTTATATCACAATGCGATTAGTTATCAATATATTTTACTTATAAAACGATGGTGCTCCCACTAACCTTTTGTAGACACATGGAAAAAATCATTTCAAATGAATATTATATGATCTTGTTTCTTACTTCATTCCATAATTGGTTTTATATAAGTTTCACCCCTTATTATAATTATATGGTGTCAACAAATATTTCTATTTCTATCAAGTAAACACTTTCCAAGAAAGGTGGTCATGAAATCCAATTCCAAATAAAATGATCATAAAAGTAACTATAACAAGTAGAATTATAATGGATTTAGGCATGATGAATTGGTATAACCAATTGAGTCTTATTATCACCTTGATTTTACCACCCATGTATATTCTCTCTTGAATACCAACCAACAAATTTATATCAATTGAAGAAACTTCCAAAATACAAACTTGATTTTGGTACATGGAATCCATTTCCTGAATTCATATAAACTTGTAAATCATTGCCGATTTCCATTTACTGATTCCTTGTAGGATCCATTATTCTCAATTAATAATGTATCAATAACCATGGTGAATTTAAAACCACTATAATGGTTTTATCCTTCCTATGAAGTATGTGCCTTTAGAACATTCATTTTCCATAATCTCTTATGGATCTTGTTCCTATGCCAACTAGTTGTGCATATCCATCCTTGAATTAAACCAAGTCAATATTTTTCCCACTATCTCAAATGTATATGTGAATCCTTTTATATAAATATATCTTAAAACTTGACTATAACTCCTATATCTCAGGTATTTTTATAATATCCTTAGAAACCTTTAGGATAATTACCTTAGAGGTACATTGTGTTTTTCTTGATGAATTTTTTTTACATCCTTAACAAACACTTTGAATATAAACACATGTTATTATGAAATGATGGATTTATATCATACTATAAATCATATGATATAAATTTTTCATTTTAATTGGAATATGGTTATGGGATACCAATTCTATTTGCGAAGAATGTCTTGAATAATGGAAGTATCTATAATGTATATGAATCTTAACATTAGCTCTCCTTTCACTTACATCATGAATTTTATGTGTATAAGTAAATTTATGTATAGTAATTACTCCACACTATATTTTAATGATCAATGTTTTCATTAAAGACACATAATTGATCCTCCTTATCGACATAATATTTTTGATTTGTATAATGAAATGTGAGTTTTGTAATGAATCCACTCTACATTTTATGATCAATGAATGTTTGGTCAAGACATTCTTCAGCACATGGGCCTGAAGAAACTCATATATTCTTACCATGAATATTCCACACTTCACTTTTATATTCCTTAAATCTCTTAAAGTAATATTATTAAGTATATTAATTTTCATCTAGATTAACTTTGTAATAGTTTATGATCTCTAGATAAACTAATTCTGAAAGCTTTATGGTTGACCTTTATTTCTAAAGGTTTCTTTGTCCAAAACTAGATAAGTAAATATGTCAAGAATACCTAAGGTATTTAACTCCAAAGAGTTTAAAAACCATATTGGGTATATCCTTGACAACTACTTAGTTTTACTAGACAAAGAATTATCTTTCCATGATTGGGTATAACTTAGTCTTACATTTTATATTAATCAGTTATTTCCAATGATTCAAGCTTTAATGAACTATTGGTTGAGTATAAGACACCACAAAAAACATTCATTCCAACATGAAATAATGTATCCTTGTTTCCAATGGATACATGAGATATTTTTTTGGTAATACTTAATAAAAGTTTAACTATAACCATGAAAATTGGAAATTAGAAGTTGTGTACTTATCACTGCTAACTTAAGAATCACCCATTATCAACCACCAGGAGAATTCACCTTACTTATTATAACATTTCTTTTATTACTTGGTTACTATATTAAAATAAAAAAAATTCATAGGAATATTTTATTTAATAACCAAGAAGTATAATAGAAACATCACATATAATGATGAATATACCTAAAGAATAAGAAACTACTTTATCCTTCAATTCAGTTCATTGTATTTATCTTATATAGAATTATCTTGTGACATGAAAAGAAAATAACCTTTTATATGATGATCTACCTCTTTTCATTGAAGGTCATTGTGAAGGTTCCTTTAGGGTCACACTTTACATTGGCCTTTTTGGCTTGTATTTCTATTTTTTCACCATAATAACTAAATATTGAACTTTATTTAAGTTATTCTCTTCTTGGAGAACATTACTCAAAAGATAATGAAGTGTTTTATCTATAATGTTCATTTTTTAATCTTAAATGAAACTAGAGTAAGTGGGTAATAAATATATTAGAATTTAATGCATTGAAAGATCATGACCCATATTTAAATTTAAATTTATTCAGTGTAATCATCACCTCATTTTTATCTTACTTCATTTTCTCCTCACTACTTCTCAGAGATGTGGAAACATGTCAAAACATTGATGTCCTGATGCTGTTTACACAACACATCAAATATTGATGATAACATTATGATGTAAACATAAAATGCATCATACATGAGTCTCATATGAGAATCTCTCACACCCTCACTTCCTTAGGTGGCTCAATAGGTAGTGGGGAATCCAAAAAATACAATTTATTATATCATAGTACTTTGTGGCAGTGACTGTACTAATCATAAAAATTTAAAATGGTGAGGACATGCTCTTTGTCCAATAGTAATCATAGTGTATCTTTGGTATTACTTTACATTTTCTAAAATATAATTTAATAATATTAATACTTTATCTTGATTATCGATTATACATTACTGATTAATTAAATCCTTGGATGTATCCCAATATTTTATCGAACCCTAGTATCCCTCACTACCAGATTTAGAATATCCAGTCACTTGAGTGTTCTAGTGGAAAGGACCCCTGAAACCTCTCCTCATTGTCCAAGCTATGTCTATACCACTACTCAAAGAGTTTCAACATAACTGTTTGACTATCCAACTGCATTAACCCGCAACTCCTTGAATCGTTGAGTGAAGTCCGAACTTCTAGAAATTGTAAACCTTATTTACTCAACTCTTTTTCTATAAAGTGAAAAAAATCTATCTATGACTACTTATTTACTGTCATATTTAGTTAATTATACTCATAGTTTTCATAAGAACTCCCCAGTAGTAGGAGGAACCCTCTAACTAGGGATGAAAAGCATCCCATACACTCGGTTTTTTTTCAAATTTAAATGATGGAATGCATTAAGACTTAATATTTATGTGAGGATTTTTTATTATTTCATGAAGAATAAAATTAATTTCTATTATATATGAACATAGTGAGTGACCGCAATCATATTTTGAAAATGATTTAAAAATAAATCATTCACTATGTATTAATTTGTTTTAATCTATTCATTATTTGTTTATTATTTTATGTGATCGCGTAAACTTAAAAATTCACAAAACAATAATAAACCATGAATAAATCAAATAAACATCAAGACTAATCTTGATCATTTGGTATTGTTTGATTCATTTATGATCAATGGGTCAACTGTGACTATTGGGGTAAATTAATTGAGTCTTGACTAACTCATATTGAAACTTTAACATCCCCAACTTGAGATCCACTAAATCGGTGCCCTGAGATGGGTCACCACATGACCTAAAGTGCACCTCCCTATACGCCAGAGGCTGCTAACTAGTAGTGAGGGTCAAATAAGTCACATGGGGAGACTATAAACTCCTTAACAAAGTAATCCATAATATATAACATATGAAATAAAGGAAATAATAAATACAAACTAGAACATGCATTTCCAATCATTTCCCAAACAGGGTACAAACCAAAGCCAAACAATAAATATGCCATGTCATGCTAATAGTACCAAAAGTGAATAAAGACCCAAAATAATTACTAACCGAATCATCCCCAAAATGGGTCCTGACTCCAAATATATATCCTCATCCATGCATATACCAATCCCAATTAAACTTCCTAGAATAGGGGATTTACCCTTTTCCTGACCTGTAACCATGGAATTTTCTCGGGTACCCAATAGCGGCCTGAGTAGGGTGTGAGTACAAATCAGTAGGCCACCACCAACAGTGTCCACAAAATATCTAGTCCAAACAAATAGTGCATTCAAATACTAAATAAATGACAAGGTAAACAAAATACAACTTAGGTGCCACTAGTCAACAATATTCATTTTATCCATTTACATCATTCATTCCATTATCATCACTTAAACCATTTTCATCATTAAATCCATGTGTTAGAATTTTAAATCATTTATATAATGACCTAATCTATCCAATTATCATGCATAAGGGCATAAGTTAAGTTCCCTATTTCACTAGGGATAAACATTTCATAAAAAATTACAACACACTTAGCTTAGATCCTTAGTCTAGGTAGTATCATCAAATGAAACCTTTAGGGGCCTAGAGCCTCAATATGACTCCCTAACCCGTGCATTATAGGGGTGAGTTTATAGACTTAGTTCAACCCAACACATGGGAGGATCCTCAGTTCTTTATACCATACCACCAAGTCATGTGAACATTTTATTTATCCATTTACTACATATACCATATTACAAACCATTCACAACCAATACACATAACAATTACAATTCCCATTTCATTAGAAATATAAAACATAATAAATACTTAACCCATTTATCATATTAAAAAATTTTCATACATTAACCCATTTCACATAATTTTTCAATTCACATGCATTATCCCATTTATGAAATTCAATTACAAACTCAAAATTCATTTGACACATTTAATTTATTCCATTTAACCATTTTTCAAAATTTTCCAAATATTCTCTTATTCCACTTCCAACAATTAGAAGAATCTACCAATAATTCCACTATATAAACCAAAATACCATGTAAACAAATTTATCATGGGCTCTACCTCATTACAAGTCAATTCTATGCTCAACTTTAAAATTTTCCATGTTTGGGAAAATTGATGCACCTCACAAGTGGCCTTAGTCTAGTCTAATAAACCTAAATGCATACCAAAAGGATCATGAGGGTTTCAATTAATCATTTATCCAAAATTTTTACAAAATCTTACTAAAGGAATCAATTTAAAAACAAGAGGTAAGAAATAAAACAACCACACATGAAAAGATCAACTTCAAGACTATGGGATATACCTTGTAGACCACCCACCTTGAATCCAAAGATGAACGCATGCTTAACCTTACCCTTAGATTTAGATTCAAACACCCTTTAAATCCCCAACATAAGATCCACTGGAAAAAGAGGGTTTTAGGGATTTGGAATAATAAGAACAAATCCACAAGCCCTAATCCAGAAAAGAGAAGCTAGAGGAGCCTTAGACTTACCTGCAACTTTGATCCACAACCAATGGCACTCCAAACGGCCTAGAATTGAAGGATATATACCTTTGGGAAGATTTGGGGGTTTAGGTTTGTCATTAGGGATATATGAGGAATATGAGGAAGAAAATTGGGTGAGGAACTTAAAATCCAGAGGGGGAAAATGGTAATTTCTCACTTTTTAATGGGGAACATGGTTTGGACGCACGATTTGGTAAACCGTGCACAAACCCTATGCCTACCTCTATCCAAGAGGGGTTAAGTCACACAGTTACCTGGGGAGACCTGCACAGTTTGAAAAATTGTGTGCCAACCATGTGGAATACCTATGTACAAGGTCGCATGGTATGACCTTCCCCCTCTCATGGTTTCCTCTAAACATGCACAAACCATGTAACATGCACAAGATGACCTAATTTACCTTCCTTTCATGTCTTGAACCCCCAGAAAACCCCCTAGATTCCACACACACCTGATAAGAATCCCATTAACCAAAATTAAGAGATTTTAACCAAAAGTTAAACAAGGAAATACCTCTATGAAGTCCAGGATCTTACAACCTCCCCACCTTATAATGGCTCATCCTCAAGCCTCACTTATAAGCATCACTGAGATTATGAAGAAAAGATATTGAGACACTGATCCTAAATATCTAACTTTATCTCTCAAGTTTCCTCCTGAACATTACCATGCTTCCACAAAACTTGAACCAATGGCATAATATTTCCCATCAAGACTTTCTCACTACGATTCACAACACTAATCAGATGCTCCTCAAAAGACGCATTAATATCAAGCTCAACATCCTCAATATAAATCACATGAGATGGGTCAGGGTGATACTTATGAAGACGTGACACATGAAAGACACCATGCATACCACTATACCATTGTGGAAGATCCAATCAGTATTCCATCAGTCTGATTCTCTCCACAATATCAAATGGCTCCATGAACCTGGGTTTCAACTAACCCTACTCTTGAATCTGACGGTGACCCAACCTAGGCTACCCCCAAAGAAACCCATGATCATACAACAAAAAACCAAGAGGTATACAATGAACATCCTCATATGAATTTTGAATACTATGATCTGTTTCCATACATTTCCAGATCAACTAAATCTATTTTGAAGTCTCCTGCATGAAACTCGATCCCAAAAACTCTGATTACCAAGATTTCATCCAACAAAATAGAGATATACATGCTCTAACATATACCACTTCTAACGATTCCATATGAATTGTAGCTTGGTAAATAATTTTTTTAGGAAAACTCAATAAGCATTAAATTCTTCTCCCATGATCCACTAAAATCTAGGACATAAGCCCTCAACATATCCTATAGTACCTAAATGGTATGCTCTAACTGCCCATCCGTTTGTGAGTGAAAATCTATACTAAAAAACACCTAAGTACTAAGAACCTTATGTAATCCCTTCTAGAAGTGTGATATAAAATGTAGATCATGTTATGAAACTATAGTTTACGATACCCCATGTGGTCGTATTACATATTGATCATACAACTCACCCAACTGATCCATGGTGAAAGTCAAAGGGTTGAATGTATTAAACCCATATTTACTAATGAAGATTCAAATCACATTGAGAGAATATGTATTTCAGGCTTTTATGATCAATATAAATAGTAAACTTCTCTCCCAAAAAGTAGTGTTTCCAACACTTTAGAGAATAAACCACCGCAGCTATTTTAAGATCACGTGTAGGGTAATTTATTTCATGAGGCCTCAACTATCCTGACCCATACACCACAACCCAATCATCCCACATCAACACGACCCCAATTCCAACACTAGAAGCATCAAAAAACAAGGTATACTTCTTACCTGGATCAGGTAAGATCAGAATTGGTGTGGTTGTCAACCACCTCTTTAATTCCTAAAAGGCATTATCACACGTCCCAGACCACTCAAAATTGATGCTATTATTGGTAAAACTTGAGAGTGATTCTTCTAAATAGGAAAATTCTCCAATTAACCTTTGGTAATAGCTGAACAAACCAAGAAAACCTTGGACATCAGAAACATTATTGGGTTACTCCTAAGAAACAACTGCCTGCAATTTATCTAGGTCTAAAGACATGCCTTCCTCATAGAGGAAGTTCCCTAATAAAAGCACCTTGTCAATCCAGAAATGAAATTTGGATAGATTGGTGTATAACCTATACTCTCTTAGTGTACCCAGGATGATATCAAGATGTTTAGCATGATCATAATGATTCATAGAGTACACTAAAATTTCATCAACAAAGAAAAATATGAACTAATCTAGGTCATGGTGAAGGATTCAGTTCATTAGGGCCATAAACACCGCTAGTGCATTGGTCAACCCAAATGGCATAAAAAACACATAAAACCCATACCCGCTCCTAAAATGTAGTCCACAGTATATTAGAAGGTCTCACCCTTAGCTAATGATACACTGTGTAACGACCCAATATTTCTTCAATGGAAATTCCTTTCTTATAAATATGTCATAATCAAATCACAACATAATTAACTACTAAGTGCTATGTGACCCTTAAAACATAAGTTTGTCACTTCTGTGATGTGAATTTTGAAAATCTGACATACACGATTGCGATCAGTAAGTTATTTGGAGTCCGATAAGGAAAATATAATTTTTGGTGAATAGTAACCTACCCTTATGAATAGTAACATACCCTTATGAATAGTGATATACCCTAATGAATAGTAACTTTACCTATGATGGTATATAAATAATATTCATGTGGAAGTACGATATACCTATGCTTTGGAATAAGTAAATAAATGTTTTAAAACTGTTGTTTTTAGAATAAATTATGATTTTAATTAAATATTAAATTAATCATATTTAGAAAATTATTTTTGAAAAATGGACTTCATTTTTGGATTCTACATGCCAAAAAATGGTTAGGGAAAATTTTTGGTATTTTTCTGAAATACTCAAATTTTTGATGAATAGTGAAATACGGTAAAATACCGTATATACAAATTATCAGTTAAATACACTATTTATGAAATCAAAAGTGATTTAAGCCCACTTGTTTCGAACTAAAATGCATTTATCACTATTCTTGGTCATGGAATCATCACTATTTTGTGTCTTGAGGGAAATTAATAAACTAATGATTAAAAAATTATGAAAACTCTCTTCTCCTCCACTATAAAACCCCCCTATCACTCCCTCTTCTCTTCACTCCTCTCAAGACTTGTGACTTCTCCAAATTCTATCCAAATATCCTCCCAACCTCCTATCCCACGTCCATAAATCATTGGTCTCATAAAAATACCAAAACCTCTCCCTTAAAGTGTCTCTCAAGGAAGTTTGGTTCAAGAGGTAAATTCCTCTTTTCAATTCTTTGACTTTCCTTTCAAGTTAATTTGTTTTCTTTTTCTATTATTACCTCTCCTTATCCAAATGTTGTGATGAATCTAGTACCTTACTTGTAATAGAATGTTTTCATGATATTGGAATAATTCATCATCATCTCTTCCTTTTACCTTCTTTTATACTAGTAGCAAGAACACCATCCGAGATGTGTCAATTTACAACATTCAAGAATAATGGGCTTTCGATTTCTATTATCATTATCAATTATGGTCATGAAACCATTCTTGTTATGGTTGAACCAGATTATTATATATGTAATATACCCTATGTAAGGTTATGTAATTCCTTTGTACAAATGGTATTAAGTTATAAAGAAATATGAGTCCGTTGTAATCAAAACCCACAATTTAACCGAAACAGTTATCATTAAATATCTATATAATAATTAATCCTCATTAAATGTAACCAAATTATAAAAATGACCTCTAAAACATATTTATGATCATAAATAATATGATAATTCAATTCTGGAGATTTACATGAACTCCATTACTTAAGAACAAGTGAACCGATTATGAAAATAAAGAAAACGAACATTACAGAACGACAAAATTCAATATAATAACATATCAATAAGGGAATAAATGAACTAAAAATAATTATGATAAAATAAATAAATTTATAATAATTTCTTAAATAATTTATTAATAAGTATAATTTCATATTCCAGGAGCTTAAGTTCAAGAGCGAAACACGTTCGGAGTTAAGGTAAGAGTTTTCCACCCAAACTTCCATTTTCATTCGGGTTACTTTTATTGTCTAATTACCTCAATGAAACTCTTGTGTATTATTATGTACTCCTAAAAAAATTATGTGTGTGGGTTATATATATGTTTACCAACCATAATATTTCCTTATTTTATGGATGGATACACGTTTTAAAAGGAACTTTCGAAATTGTTTATGAAATACAAGCCCGATCCAAGGGAATTTCTCTAATTCTTACCTATTTTAAAGGGCACTCTATAATCTATTTTTGGAAACCACTATCTTTATTAATCAGTATTTTTATTATTAAAATAATATCTTACTTTACTTCTTGTTTTATACAAATATTTTTCCAAAATAACTCTTCTTTTCAAAGTAAAAGAGTATTTAGCTCAAGATTTACTCGAAGATTTTATAAGAGTATCTTCATATATTTCAACACTCTTGTTGATTCTTATGTATTATTGGGATTATCATGAAATTATATCACATAAAAAATTTAATTTAGTGGTTTATGATTACTTTGTATGTGGATGTTCTATCTTAAATCCATTCCCCAATTTACTCCGAATGGTTAGTGTTTATGCTTAATGTTTGGGGAAAGTTATTTGTATTTCATATATTAATTTTAATATGAATGTATATGTTGTTTATGTTCATCATATTTCATATGAGGAATGCATTGGACATAGTAAGTGTCGTATGGGGATTTCTATATCCCCTCGGTGCATCGATAGGTCTATTGAGACAAACTACAATCTTGGCACAAGGCCTTGACAAAATGATTATTTATGGTCTTGGCATGTGGCCTTAACAATATGGTTATGTTGTCCTGCATTATTAATTCCCTCATTATAAAAATAGTATTAATGATTAATGTGGTTATTAGACTAGTATAATACCCATGATTATGTTATGTTATGACAATATTTACTGAGCTCATTTTTCAGCCATATTATGTTCAAGTTTATTTTTAGAGGCACGTGTTTTCAATTATTCACTATATCTAATGTTTATGTTATGTTCCACTGTATTTCTTAACCTTACTGAGCATTTGATCTCACCCCTTTTTTATGTTTCATTTTCTCAAGACATGAAGAAGTTTATTATGAATGACATGCTGAAATAACCTAGGAGTTATGGATGTTGTCTAAGGAGTTTTTATGTTGTATTTATTTTCAAGTTGTAATGTTTAACTTATGTATGAATATTGTTTCCAATAATACTAAACTACTCAGTAATTTAGGATGCTTATTCCTTGTTTTTATGCCAATTTAATCAAATAAGGCACCGACTCTGGGCAACTGGGGTCAGGTCCTTACAGTTGGTATTAGAGTAAGTTTAGTAGAAAACTTGGAAACTAGATTTATAAAATATAGATTAGGGAAGAGTCCCTAAGATAGTATTTGAGGATAAACATACAAGAATGTCCTGGTATTTTGGTAAGGAATAGATTATGTGGATCTTTCAAGCAATATATCCCTGTCTGGATACGAGCTGGTAGAGGCGACTCTGGCACAAATGTACCTAGGAGTGAAAGCTCTGACAATGAGTTTTGGGATTGACCAAGGGTATCCTGGTACACGACAACGGCCCTTGCTACACTCTTGGTTACAACACTCATAGGGGAAATGCTTAGGATAATTCACATTTTCTATACAAGCCATTATGAAGGATTTAAATGTAAAATTTTCATCAAAGAAACCATTTTTGTGATTATGGGGTTATCCATGCGTAGGATTTCAATTTGTGATAAGTATTTTTTTAAGTTAAGATTATACATTATGATTCATAACCTAATTTAGTGTATTTCATTTTCTAGAGATGACACATAGTGGAAGGAATGTAAACCGCATGAACGCACGTGTCCCCTGTAGGGATTTCCCTCCGATGCAAGATAATGATGTTGGATCTAGTGCTGTGACTAGTGCTGAGTAACTCATAACTATACTGGAACAACTTACTCAGGTTATGAATAATTACCTTATCTGTATGGAGCATCCGGATCCACCACATGGAGGAGCTATGTTAGATCTCTTTATGTGACAACAACCTCCATTATTCAATAATACTACAAACCCATTTGCGGTAGAGCAGTGGATATATTCCCTTGAGAAGATATTTCTCACTTTGGGATGCAATAAAAGAGAGAAGGTTGTCATAGCTATTTATCGTCTAACAGGAGATGTGGATCAGTGGTGGTCATTAATCCAAAACACAAAGGATGAGGAAGAAATAGAATATATAGAATAGAGGTATTTTAAGTAAATATTCTTATAAAAATATTTCCCTTGTGAACAGTAAGAAGATATGGAGAGACAATTCTTTAATCTAAGGTATAAGAAGGATGAAAATGTTTCCAAGTATGAAGCCAACTTTACAAGGCTAGAAAGGCGTGCTGCAGACTACATACGTAATCCAAGGAGCAAAATTTATTGATTCTTTGATGGTTTAAAACCATTCCTTTGAAGGGATCTAGTCTCCCAAAGTTTCTTATCATATGAAGATATAGCCTCAAGTGATATCAAGACAAAAAATGAACTCTCTAAGTATTATGAATTTAAGGGAAAGCAAGAGAAGAATAGGGCTACTGAAAACTCTAGGAAAGAAAATAAGGAAATGGGGAAGAAGGGAAGAGTTTAATTTCTATCATGCACTAATTGTGGGAAGAAATACCTTGGCACTTGCCTGAAGGGAATGGGAGTTTGTTACAAGTACGGAGAAAAAGGTCACCTATCTTGGGATTGTAAGGGGAAGAAAGAAGCTACCAATTTTCTATTCTACAATTGTAGAGATATGGGACATTATTCACATGAATTTACTAAGCTTCAGGGAAATGTTCCCCAAAGAAGGCCAAGGGAGAAAGGCCAAGCTTATTCGGTCACAACTGCAGAGGTTGAAGTTCCTAACAAAGTGGTGGCATGTACATTGATCATTTCATCAAACTTAGCCAATGCTTTATTTGATTCTGGATCATCACATTCATTTATATCTTCCCAGTTTTCCAAGAAAATTAGACATTTACAATTTGATTTAATAAAGGTGTTATTAGTCAAAACTCCTAGTGGATGTATCATTGCAACAAAGGCGTGTTGATTAGTCCCCCTTAGGACACATAAACATGCTTTAGTTTATAACCTTATTATCATACCAATGGTTGACTATGATATACTTCTCAGTATGAATTGGCTATTAAATTATCATGCGAAGATCTATTGCAAGAAGAAGGAAGTTACGGTTTTTGAGAATGGTGTAGAATCCATTATTTTTAGAGCAGAAACCTCGCCATTTGATTCTCATCTAGATCCACACCCAGTAGCTCTACTGAATTCAATTATTGGGGAGGAAGGGAATGAAATAAATATGGGTGAGGAGAATAATGTACAAATAGCGGGTGTACCTATTGTGCAAGAATATGTTGATGTCTTTCTAGAGGATTTACCTGGACATCCTTCAGAGCAGAAAATTGAGTTTTCCATTGACTTAATTCCTGGTTCAAGGCCCATATCAAAGACCCCTTATAGAATAACCACTTTGGATTTAATAGTAATAAAGAAACAACTATATGAATTTAGTGATAAAGGATTTATTCAACCTAGTGTTTCTCCATGGGGAGCCCCTGTCATCTTTGTCAAGAAGAAAGATGGATCCATGAGGTTGTGCATTGCTTACAGGGAAATAAATTCTATTACAATAAAGAATAAGTATCCTCTGCCATGAATTGGTGATTTATTTTATCAACTTCATAGAGCCCAATATTTTTTGAATATTGATCTTTGATCTTGATATCATCAGTTGCTTGTGAGGAAGGAAGACATTCCAAAAATAGCATTTCGAACCAGGTACGAGCATTATGAGTTTATAGTAATGCCTTTTGGACTAACTAATGCACCATCTATTTTCTTGAATCTCATGATCCGAGTATTCAAGGAATATCTTGATGACTTGTAGTGTTGTTTATTGAGGACATCCTAGTATACTCTAAAATCCATGAAGATCATGAAAATAACTTGCGCACTATTCTGAAGACACTTAGAAGAAATAAATTATATGGGAAGTTTTGCAAGTGTGATTTTTTGGCTCTAATCAGTCTCTTTTATGGGCCACATTGTCTCTAAGGATGGAATATCTGTAGATCCTATGAATACCAAGTCTGTGCAAGAATGACCTACTCCAACAAACCAAACTGAGGTACGTAGTTTTATTGGTTTAACAGGTTATTATCAGTGTTTCGTTCAGAACTTCACCCGTTTAGATAACCCAATGACCAAGCTCACATGAAAAGGGGTTAAGTTCATATGGATAAATTAATGTGAATAATGTTTTGAATAATTGAAGAGGAGGTTAGTGAATGCTCTGATCCCAACCCTACCATCGGGGAATGATGGGTTTGTTATCTATAGCGATTCATCAAAGAAAGGTCTTGGTTGTGTCCTTATGCATAATGATCGAGTGATTGAATATGAATCTAGGAAGCTAAAAATTAATGAAAAAAACTATCCAACTCATGATCTTGAGTTAGCAGTGGTAATCTTTGCTCTAAAGATTTGGATACATTACACCTATGGAAAAAAATGTGAGATATATACAGACCATAAGAGTTTGAAATTTATATTCTCACAGAGAGAAATCAACATGAGACAAAGGAGATGGATTGAGATACTAAAAGACTGTGATTTCACAATACACTACCACCTAGGGAAGGAAAATAAGGTGGAAGGTGCTTTTAGTAGAAAGGACCATAGAATTATGAACAAGATGAGAGTTGAAAGAGATCCTATGTTCATGGACCTAGTAAAGATGGACATGGGAATTATTAAGGAAGGTAACACATCACTACTTTTTCAAATAGTTGCCAAACCTTCTTTATTGGAAATGATAAAATGTTATCAGGTTGATGATGAGGAGTTTCAAAAGAAAATTAAATTTGTAAATGATGGGAAGTTGACTGAAATCGTATATGAAGGTGGCATTTTGAAATTCGAGAAGAGGCTTTGTGTTCCCGCTATTCCTGAGCTAAAAAGGGAACCATTGGATGATGATCATAGCTCTAATTTCTCTATACTCCTTGGTAGAAAAAATATGTATCAAGATCTCTGAGAAAACTTTTTGTGGGATAATATAAAAAGGGAGATTGATGAATATACATCAAAGTGCCTGGTATGTCAACAAGTGAAGGCTGAGAGGAAAAATTCTAAGGGGATGATGCAACCACTACCCATACCAACATAGAAGTGGGAGAACATTACCATAGACTTCTTCACTGTACTTCTAAGGAAATCCAGAGGAAACAATGCTATATGGGTCATTGTGGATCATCTTATAAAGACAACTCACTTTATTGCGATTCGAGAGGACTTCTCATTGGATCAACTTGTATGGATTTACATCAAAGAAGTGGTTAGGCTGCATGGAGTACCACTATCTATTGTACCCTACTATGATTCTAGATTCATATCAAAGTTATGGAAAAGTATCCAACATGATCTAAGCATAGAACTAAAATTCAGTATGGCCTATCATCCTCAAACTGATGACCAATCAGAGCGAACTATTCAGACACTGGAAGAAATGTTTAGAGCATGTTCTATGGAATTCAAATGAGGATGAGACCAACATCTTCCACTGGTTAAATTCTCCTACAACAATAGTTTCCACTCGAGAATATGAATGGAACCATATGAAGACCTTTACGGGAAAAGGTGCAGAACATCGGCATGTTGAGATGAAGTCAGTGACCATAAGCTGCTAGGACCTGAAATGGTCAAAAAAATGGTGGAGAAGGTGAAAACCATTCAGCAGCATATTAAGGTAGCCCAAAGTCGACAGAAGAGTTATGAAGATAACCATCGACGAGACCTTGAATTCAATGTTGGAGAACTGGTATTTCTATGCATATCTCCATGGAAGAAGGTCATGAGGTTTGGGAAGAAAAGAAAGCTAAGTCCCAGGTATATCGGCCCCTTTGAGATCCTTGATCGAGTCGGAGCTGTGGCCTATCGACTGGCACTTCCACCTACCATGTCTAAAGTCCATGATTTATTTCATGTATCACTATTAAGGAAGTAAATACCATAACCTTCACATGTACTCTCTTCAGAGGTGGTATAGTTGGAGGATGATCTTTCCTATGAGGAGCAACCAGTGAAAATCTTGGATCATAGAGACAAATTTTTACGCAACAAGACTACTCATCTGGTCAAGTTACTATGGAGAAACCATAAGTATGAAGAGGCAACATGGGAATTGGAGGAAGCAATGAAGGAAAAGTACCCCCACCTATTTTTGGCCTAGATTGTAAAATGAAATTTTGAGGGAGAAATTTCTGAAGGGGGGAAGAATGTAACGACCCAATATTTCTTCAATGGAAATTAATTTCTTATAAATATGTCATAATCACATTAAATCACAACATAATTAACTACTAAGTGCTATGTGACCCTTAAAACATAAGTTTGTCACTTCTGTGATGTGAATTTCAAAAATCTGACATACACGGTTGCGATCAGTAAGTTATTTAGAGTCCGATGAGGAAAACATAATTTTTGGTGAATAGTAACCTACCCTTATGAATAGCAACATACCCTTATGAATAGTGATATACCCTAATGAATAGTAACTTTAACTATGATGGTATATAAATAATATTCATGTGGAAGTACGATATACATATGCTTTGGAATAAGTAAATAAATATTTTAAAACTGTTGTTTTTAGAATAAATTATGATTTTAATTAAATATTAAATTAATAATATTTAGAAAATTATTTTCTAAAAATGGAATTCATTTTTGGATTCTACACATCGAAAAATGGTTAGGGTGAATTTTTGTTTTTTTTCTGAAATACTCGATTTTTTGATGAATAGTGAAATACAGTAAAATACCATATATACAAATTATCAGTTAAATACACTATTTATGACATCAAAATTGATGTAAGACCACTTGGTTAGAACTAACATGCATTTATCACTATTTTTAGTCATGGAATCATCACTATTTTGGGTCTTGAGGGAAATTAATAAACTAATGATTAAAATATTATGAAAACTCTCCTCTCCTCCACTATAAAACCCTCTCTCACTCCCTCTTCTCTTCACTCCTCTCAAGCCTTGTTCCTTCTCCAAATTTTGTCCAAATATCCTCCCAACGTCCTCTCCCACATCCAGAAATCCTTGGTCTCATAAAAAGACCAAAACCTCTCCCTTAAAAAGGCTTTCAAGGAAGTTTGGTTCAAGAGGTAAATTCTTCTTTTCAATTCTTTGTCTTTCCTTTCAAGTTCATTTGTTTTTTATATTATTACCTCTCATTATCCAAATTTCATGATGAATCCAGTAAATTACATGTACTATAATTTTTTCATGATAGTGGAATAAGTTATCATCATCTCTTCCTTTTACATTCTTTTATACTAGTAGCAAGAACACCATCCGAGATGTGTCAATTTACCACATTCAAGGACAATGGGATTTTGATTTCTATTATCATTCTCAAATCTGGTCATAAAACCATTATTCTTATGGTTGAACCAGATTATTATATATGTAATATAACCTATTTAAGGTTATGTAATCCCTTTGTACGAATGGTATTAAGTTATAAAGAAAAATGAGTCCGTTGTAATCAAAACCCACAATTTAAACGAAATAGTTATCATTAAAGATCTATATAATAATTCATCCTCATTCCATGTAACCAAATTATAAAAATTACCACTAAAAACTATGGATGATAATAAATAATATGAGAATTCAATTCTATAGATTTACATGAACTCCATTACTTAAGAACAAGTGAACTGATTATGAAAATAAAGGAAACGAACATTGCAGAACGACAAAATTCAATATAATAACTTATCAATAAGGGAATAAATGAACTAAACAGAATTATGATAAACTAAATAAATGTATAATAGGTTATTAAATAAGTTATTAATAAGTATAATTTCATATTCCAGGAGCTTAAGTTCAAGAGCGGAACACGTTCAGAGTTAAGGTAAGTGTTTTTCCACCCAAACTTCCATTTTCATTCGGGTTACTTTTATTGTCTAATTACCTCAATGAAAATCTTGTGTATTATTATGTAATACTAAAAACATTATGTGTGTGGGTTATATATATGTTTACCAACCATAATATTTCCTTATTTTATGGATGGATACACATTTTAAAAGGAACTTTCGAAATTGTTTCTGAAATACAAGTCCGATCCAAGGGAATTTCTCTAATTCTTACCAATTTTCAAGGGCACTCTATAATCTATTTTTGGAAACCATTATCTTTATAAAATCAAAATTTTTATTACGAAAATACTATCTTACTTTACTTTTGGTTTTATACAAATATTTTTCCAAAATAACTCTTCTTTTCAAAGTAAAAGAGTATTTAGCTCAAGATTTACTCAAAGATTTTATAAGATTATCTTCATCTATTTCAACACTCTTGTTGATTCTTATGTATTATTGGGATTAGTATGAAATTATATCATCTAAAAAATTTAATTTAGTGGTTTATGATTACTTTAGATGTGGATGTGGTATCTTAAATCCATTCCCCAATTTACTATGAATGGTTAGTGTTTATGCTTAATGTTCGGGTAAAGTTATTTGAATTTCATATATTAATTTTAATATGAATGTATATGTTGTTTATGTTTATCCCTGTTCATATGAGGAATTCATTGGACATAGTAAGTGTCATATGGGCCCCACTATAGCCCCTCGGTGCATCGACAGGTCTAATGAGACATACTACGGTCTTGACACAAGGCCTTGACAAAATGATTATTTACAGTCTTGGCATGAGGCCTTAATAATATGGATATGTTGTCCCAAATTATGCATTCAATCATTATGAAAATATTATTGATGATTCATGTGGTTATTCTACTAGTAGAATACCCATGATTATGTTATGTTATGACAATATTTACTCCGCTCATTTTTCTTCCATATTATGTTCAAGTTTATTTTTAGAGGCATGTGTTTTCAATTATTCACCATATATAATGTTTATGTTATCTTCCACTATATTGATAACCCTTACTGATCATTTTAGATCACCCCTTTATTATGTTTCATTTTCTCATGACATGAAGAAGTTTATTATGAATGACATGCTGAAATAACCTAGGAGTTATGGATGTTGTATAAGGAGTTTCTTTGCTGTATTTCTTTTCAAGTTGTAATGTTTAACTTATGTATGAATATTGTTTCCAATAATACTAAACTACTCAGTACTTCAGGATGGTTATTCCTTGTTTTTATTCCAATGTAATCAAATAAGGCACTGGCTTTGGGCAACTGGGATCGGTTCCTTAAAGTTGTCATCAGAGTAAGTTTAATAGAAAACCTGGAAATTAGATTTATAAAATATAGATTAGGGAAGAGTCCCTAAGATATTCTTTGAGGATAAACATACAAGAATGTCCTGGTATTTTGGTAAGGAATAGATTATGTAGATCTTTGAAGCAATACAGCCCTGTCTAGATATGAGCTGGTAGAGGCAACTCTGGCACAGATGTACCTAGGAGTGAAAGCTCCGACAAGAAGTTTTGGGCTTGACCCAGGGTATCCCGGTACACGACAATGGGCCTTTCTACACTCCTGTTTACGAAACTCCTAGGGGATATTCTTAGGATAATTCACATTTTCTTTACAAGACATTATGAAGGATTTAAATGTAAAATTTTCCTCAAAGAAACCATTTTTGTGATTATGGGGTTTTCCATGCGTAGGGTTTCAATTTGTGATAATTATTTTGTTAAGTTAAGATTATACATTATGATTCATAACCTAATATAGTCTATGACTTTATCTAGAGATGGCACATAGTGGAAGGAATGGAAACCATATGAATGCACATGTCCCATGTATGGATTTCCCTCCGATGCAAGATAATGATGTTGGCTCTAGTGCTGTGACTGGTGCTGAGTAACTCATAACTATACTGGGTCAACTTACTCAGGTTATGAATAATAACCTTACTTGTATTAAGCATCCGGATCCACCATGTGGAGAAGCTATGTTAGATCTCTTTATGCGAGAACAAACTCCAGAATTCAATAATACTACAAACCCGTTTTTAGGAGAGCAGTGGATATGTTCCCTTGAGAAGATATTTCTCACTATGGGATGCAATGAAAGAGAGAAGGTTGTCATGGAAGTTTATCATCTAACAGGATATGCAGATCAGTGGTGGTCATTAATCCAAAATAAAAAGGATGAGGAAGAAATAGAAGAGATGTAATGGAGGTATTTTAAGGAAATATTCTTAGAAAAATATTTCCCTCATGAACAACGAGAAAATATGGAGAGGAAATTATTGAATCTAAGGCAAAAAGAGGATGAAAATGTTGCCAATTATAAAGTCATCTTTACAAGGCTGGAAAGGAATACTGTAGACTACATGCCTAATCCAAGGAGAAAAATTGATCTATTATTTGATGGTTTAAAACCATTCCTCTGAAGGGATCTAGTCTCCCAAAGTTTCTCATCATATGAAGATATAGTCTCAAGTTCTATCAAGATTGAAAATTAATTCTCTAAGTCTTATGAACTTAAGGGAAAGAAAGAGAATAAGAGGGCTACTGAAAACTCTAGGAAAGGAAATAAGGAAATGGGGAAGAAGGGAAGAGTTGAATTTCTATCATCCAGTAATTGTGGGAAGAAACACCTTGGCACTTGCCTGAAGGGAATGAGAGTCTGTTACAAGTGCGGAGAAAAAGGCCACCTATCTCGGGATTGTATGGGGAATAAAGAAGCTACCAATGTTCTATGCTACAATTGTAGGGATATGGGACATTATGCACATGAATTTCCTAGGCATCAGGAAAATGTTCCCCAAAGAAGGTCAAGGGAGCAGGCCAAGCTTATGCGGTCGCAATTGCAGAGGTTTAAGTTCCTAACAAAGTGGTGGCAGATACATTGATCATTTCATCAAACTTAGCCAATGATTTATTTGATTATGGATCATCGAATTCATTTATATCTTCCTAGTTTGCTAAGAAAATTGGACATGTCCAATTTGATTTAATAAAGGAGTTATCAGTCAAAACTCCTAGTGGATGTATCATTGCAACAAAGGCGTGTTGATTAGTCCCCCTCATGACACATAAATATTCTTTAGTTGCTAACATTATTTTTATACCAATGGTTAACTATGATATAATTCTCGGTATTAATTGGCTATCAAATTATGATGCAAAGATCTATTGTAATAAGAAACAAGTTGCAATTTTTGAGAATGGTGTAGAATCCCTTATTTTTAGAGCAGAAACCTCACCATTTGATTCTCATCTAGATCCACCCCCATTAGATCTACTGAATTCAATTATTGGGGAGTAGGGGAATGAAATAAATAGGGGTGATGAGAAGAATGTTCAGATATAGGGTGTACCTATTGTGCAAGAATATGTTGATGTCTTTCCAGAGGATTTACCTGGACATCCTTCAGAACGGGAAATTGAGTTTTCAATTGACTTAATTCCTGGTTCAAGGCCCATATCAAAGAACCCTTATAGAATGACCACTGTGGAGTTAGTGTAACTAAAGAAAAAACTATAGGAATTGAGTGATAAAAGATTTATTCAACCTAGTGTTTCTCCTTGGGGAGCCCCTGTCCTCTTTGCCAAGAAGAAAGATGGATCTATGAGGTTGTGCATTGATTACAGGGAAATAAATGCTATTACAATAAAGAATAAGAATCCTCTGCCACAAATTGATGATTTATTTGATTAACTTCATGGTGCACAATATTTTTCAAACATTGATCTTTGATCATGATATCATCAGTTGCTTGTGAGGAAGGAAGACATTCCAAAAACAACATTTTGAACCAGGTACGAGCATTATGAGTTTACAGTAATGCCTTTTGGAATAACTAATGCACCATCTATTTTCATGGATCTCATGATCAGAGTCTTCAAGTAATATCTTGATGACTTTTTAGTGGTGTTTATTGATGACATCCTAGTATACTATGAAATCCATGAACATCATGAAAATCACTAGCGCACTATTATGAAGACACTTAGAAGAAATAAATTATATGGGAAGTTTAGAAAGTGTGATTTTTGGCTCCAATTAGTCTCTTTTCTGGGCCACATTGTCTCTAAGGATGGAATATCTGTAGATCCTATGAAGACAAAAGCTTTGCAAGAATGGCCTACTCCAATGAACCTAACTGAGGTACATAATTTTATTGGTTTAGTAGGTTATTATCGGCGTTTCATTCAGAACTTCACCCGTTTAGCTAACCCAATGACCAAGATCACACAAAAAGGGGTTAATTTCATATGGATAAAGGAATGTGAAGAATGTTTTTAATAATTAAAGAGGAGGTTAGTGAATGCTCCGATCCTAACCCTACCACCAGGGAATGATGGGTTTGTTATCTATAGCGATGCATCAAAGAAAGGACCTGGTTTTGTCATTATGCAGAATGATCGAGTGATTGCTTATGAATCTAGGCAGCTAAAAATTCATGAACAAAACTATCCAACTCATGAACTTGAGTTAGCAACGGTAATATTTTCTCTAAGGATTTGGAGACATTACCTCTATGGTGAAAAATGCGAGATATATACAGATCATAAGAGTTTGAAATATATATTCTCACAGAGACAAATCAACATGAGACAAAGGAGATGGATTGAGCTACTTAAAGACTATTATTGCACAATACACTAGCACCTAAGGAAGGAAAATAAGGTAGAAGATGCTTTGAGTAGAAAGGAACATGTAATTCTGAACAAGATGAGAGTTGAAAGAGATCCTTCATTCATAGACCTAGTAAAGATGGATATGGGAATTATCAAGGAAGGTAGCACATCACTACTTTTTCAAATAGTTTCCAAACCTTATTTATTGGAAGGGATAAAATGTTCTCAGGTTGATGATGAGGAGTTTCAAAAGAAAATTAAAACTGTAAATGATGGGAAGTTGACTGACTTCATATACGAAGGTGGCATTTTGAAATTCGGGAAGAGACTTTGTGTTCCCGCTATTCCTGAGCTAAAGAGGGAACTATTGAATGATAATCATAGCTATAATTTCTCTATACACCCTAGTAGCACAAAGATGTATCTAGATCTTCGAGAAAATTTTTGGTGGGACAATATGGAAAGAGAGATTGCTGAATATTTATCAAAGTGCCTGGTATGTCAACAAGTGAAGGCTGAGATGCAAAAGTCTAAGGGGATGATGCAACCACTACCCATATCAACATAGAAGTGGGAGAACATTACCCTGGACTTTATCACTGGACTTCCAAGGACATCTAGAGGAAACAATGCTATGTGAGTCGTTGTGGATCGTCTTACAAAGACAGATCACTTTATTGCGATTCGAGAGGACTTCTCATTGGATCAACTTGTACGGATTTACATCAAAGAAGTGGTAAGGGTGCATGGAGTACCACTATCTATTTTATCCTACTATGATCCTAGATTCACCTCAAAGTTCTGGAAAAGTCTCCAACATGATCTAAGCACTGAACTAAAATTTAGTACGGCCTATCATCCTCAAACTAATGGCCAATCAGAGCAGACTATTCAGACACTAGAAGACATGTTGAGAGCATGTTCTATGTAATTCAAAGGAGGATGGGACCAACATCTTCCACTGGTTGAATTATTTTACAACAATAGTTTCCACTCGAGCATCCGAATGGCACCATATGAAGCCCTTTACAGTAAAAGGTGCAGAACACCAGCATGTTGGGATGAAGTCGATGAGCGTAAGCTTCTAGGACCTGAAATGGTCAAAGAAATGGTGGAGAAGGTGAAAACCATTCAGCAACATATCAAGGAAGCCCAAATTTGACAGAAGAGTTATATAGATAACCGTTGATGAGACCTTGAATTAAAAGTTGGAGACCTGGTATTTCTACGCATATCTCTATGGAAGAAGGTCATGAGGTTTCGGAAGAAAGGAAAGCTAAGTCCCAAGTATATCGACCCCTTCGAGATCCTTGATCGAGTCAGAGATGTGGCCTATCGAATGTCACTTCCACCTACCATGTCAAAAGTACATGATGTATTTCATGTATCCCTCTTAAGGAAGTACACACCAAACCCTTCACATGTACTCTCTTCAGAGGTGGTATAGTTGGAGGATGATCTTTCCTAAGAGGAGAAACCAGTGAAAATATTGGATCATAGAGACAAAGTTCTATGCAATAAGACTAATCATCTGGTCAAGTTACTATGGCGAAACCATAAGTACGGAGAGGCAACATGAGAACTGGAGGAAGCAATGAAGGAAAAGTACCCCCACCTGTTTTTGGCCTAGATTGTAAAATGAAATTTTGAGGGAGAAATTTCTGAAGGGGGGAAGAATGTAATGACCCAATATTTCTTCAATGGAAATTAATTTCTTATAAATATGTCATAATCACATGAAATCACAACATAATTAACTACTAATTTATATGTGACCCTTAAAACATAAGTTTGTCACTTCTGTGATGTGAATTTCAAAAATCTGACATACACGGTTACGATCAGTAAGTTATTTGGAGTCCAATAAGAAAAACATAATTTTTATTGAATAGAAACCTACCCTTATGAATAGTAACATAACCTTATGAATAGTGATATACCATAATGAATAGTAACTTTACCTGTGATGGTATATAATTAATATTTAAGTGGAAGTACGATATACCTATGTTTTGGAATAAGTAAATAAATGTTTTAAAACTGTTGTTTGTAGAATAAATTAGGATTTTAATTAAATATTAAATTAATCATATTTAGAAAATTATTTTTGTAAAATGGACTTCATTTTTGGATTCTACATGTCTAAAAATGGCTAGGGTGTTTTTTTGGTATTTTTCTGAAATACTCGATTTTTTGATGAATAGTGAAATATGGTAAAATACCGTATATACAAATTATTAGTTAAATACAATATTTATGACATCACAAGTGATGTAAGACCACTTGGTTCGAACTAAAATGAATTTAGCAATATTCTTGGTCATGTAATCATCACTATTTCTAGTCTTGAGGGAAATTAATAAACTAATGATTAAAAAATTATGAAAACTCTCCTATCCTCCACTATAAAAACCGCCTCTCACTCCCTCTTCTCTTCACTCCTCTAAAGCCTCATTCCTTCTCCAAATTCGGTTAAAATATCCTCCCAACCTCCTCTCTCACATCCATCAAGCCTTGGTCTCATAAAAAGACCAAAACCTCTCCCTTAAAGAGGCTCTCAAGGAAGTTTGGTTCAAGAGGTAAATTCCTCTTTTCAATTCTTTGCCTTTCCTTTAAAGTTCATTTGTTTTATTTTTCTATTATGACCTGTCCTTATCCAAATGTTGTGATGACTCTAGTACCTTACATGTACTTTAATTTTTTCATGATAGTTTAATAATTTATCCTCATCTTTTCCTTTTAACTTCTTTTATACTAGTAGTAAGAACACCGTCCGAGATGTGTTAATTTACCACATTCTAGGACGATGGGATTTTGATTTCTATTATCATTCTCAATTATGGTCATGAAAACATTATTGTTATGGTTGAACCAGATTATTATATATGTAATATACTCTATTTAAGCTTCTGTAATCCCTTTGTAAAAATGTTATAAAGTTATAAATAAAAATGATTCCATTGTAATCAAAACCCACAATTTAACCGAAACAGTTATCATTAAAGATATATATAATAATTCATACTCATTCCATGTAAAAAAATTATATAAATGACCACTAACACATATTTATTATCATAAATAATATTTTAATTCAATTATGGAAATTTACATGAACTCTATTACTTAAGAACAAGTGAACCGATTATGAAAATAAAGAAAACGAACATTGTGGAATGACGAAATTCAATATAATAACTTTTCAATAAGGGAATAAATTAACTAAAAATAATTATGATAAAATCAATAGATGTATAATAGGTTCTGAAATAATCTATTAATAAGTATAATTTCATATTCTAGGAGCTTAAGTTCAAGAGCGGAACACGTTCGGAGTTAAGGTAAGGGTTTTTCAACCCGAACTTCCATTTTCATTCGGGTTACTTTTATTGTCTAATTACCTCAATGAAACTCTTGTGTATTATTATTTAATCCTCAAAAAATTATATGTGTGGGTTATATATATGTTTACCAACCATAATCTTTCCTTATTTTATGGATGGTTACACATTTTAAAAGGAACTTTCGAAATTGTTTCCGAAATACAAGCCCGATCCAAGGGAATTTCTCTAATTCTTACCAATTTTCAAGGGCACTCTGTAATCTATTTTTGGAAAATGTTTTTTTATAAAATAAATAATTTTATTATGAAAATACTATCTTACTTCACTTATGGTTTTATATAAATATTTTTCTAAAAGAACTCTTCTTTTCAAAGTAAAAGAGTATTTAACTCAAGATTTACTCAAAGATTTTATAAGAGTATCTTCATCTATTTCAACACTCTTGTTGATTCTTATGTATTATTGGGATTAGTATTCCATGATAAATCTACCATATTTAATTTATTGGTTTATGATTACTTTTTTTTATGGATGTGCTATCTTAAATCCATTCCCCAATTTACTCCGAATGGTTAGTGTTTATGCTTAATGTTTGGGGAAAGTTATTTTCATTTCATATATTAATTTTAATATGAATGTATATGTTGTTTATGTTTATACCCATTCATATGAGTAATTAATTGGACATATTAAGTGTCGTATGGGGCCCACTATAGCCCCTTGGTTCATCGATAGGTCTCATGAGACAAACTACGGTCTTGACACAAGGCCTTGACAAAATTATTATTTATGATCTTGGCATGAGGCCTTGACAGTATGGTTATGTTGTCCCACATTATGCATTCCCTCATTATGAAAATAGTATTGATGGTTCATGTGGTTATTAGACTAGTATAATACCCATGATTATGTTATGTTATGGAAATATTTACTCAGATCATTTTTCTTCCATATTATGTTCAAGTTTATTTTTAGAGGCATGTGTTTTCAATTATTCACCATGTATAATGTTTATGTTATCTTCTGCTGTATTGCTTACCCTTACTGAGAATTTGAGCTAACCCATTTATTATGTTTCATTTTCTCAGGACATGAAGAAAAATATTATGAATGACATGCTGAAATAACCCAGGAGTTATGGATGTTGTTTAAGGAGTTTCTATGTTGTATTTATTTTCAAGTTGTAATGTTTAACTTATGTATGAATCTTATTTCCAATAATACTAAACTACCCAGTCCTTTGAGATTCTTATTCCTTGTTTGTATGCCAATGTAATCAAATAAGGCACTGACTCTGGGAAACTGAGGTCGGGTCCTTACACACTGATCTCAAATCAATCTTGGAGAACACAGCTTCACCTCTGAGTTGGTAAAAAAGGTCATTGATTTTAGGTAGAGGGTATCAGTTCTTAACCTTCATTTGATTTATCATCCTATAATCGACACATAACCACAATGATTCATTAGTATTCTTGAAAAAAAAACACTTGAGATCCCAAAGGTGACATACTAGGATGAATAAAACCTTTATTTTCAAATTCTTCCAATTGAGTTTTAGGCTCCTGGAGTTCTTATGGTGCCATTATATATGGAGGAATGGAAAATGGTTATCCTCCTGAAAAAAATATATCATGAATTCAACATATCTCTTGGGTGAAAACCCTAAGAAGTCCTTAGGGAACATATCCTGGAATCTATCCACCATAGGAGGAAAAACAGGATGATCTCCTTACCCATCATCAACCAGGAGACAAGCTACATGGGCTGTGAGTTGACCTAACTGCTGACAAAATGGCTTTGCACGACCTGCCTGAACATACCATTAACCATGAAGGACATAAGTGTATACCTCAAAAAATGTTAATGTTACTATATAGTAGTAATAGTTTATATGGTATCATTACAACACAATCCAATCCATACCCAAAATTAGATCAAAACCTGAAATCTCGAGCAAAAAAAAAAGTCCCACAGGAAACGAAACCCACCAATTTCAAGAGCACACCCCTACACTGCCTAAAATTTTCTTCCCATACCCCTAAAATGTATCTATTGACATAACCCCACACATACATTCCAATTTCAGGCCCAAAACAATCACAAAATGATCAAAAATGAAACAATGCGATTAAACTATATCAAATAAATCACTAAAAATCATAGAATCTAGAAGAATCGTACCTCGAACCATCGATGGTCTAACCTCACCACCTCCAGGTGTATACTAAACTGCATGAAGCTGACCAACCCCTCTACCTTGGGGTCCAGTCTGAGTTCCTAGTGCTACACTGCCCTATTGATATGGATGCTCTCTCCCTATAGTACCGTGTCCATTACCTCAAAAAGTACGACCAGTGGGGATCCAATTGCCTACCTGATATGGGGTAACTGACCCCCTATCGGTACTCTACATCAAACTTGATCCTATATCAATACCCATTTTTTGAGGAATACTACAGAACCTCTACACATTCCCTAACATTCCATATGCTCAACACTCAAATGGTGGTCAAACTGATCACGCATGTCCCCCAGCCTACCGCACTGATAAAAGAAAACTCGGTCACTTCCCAGTGAGGCTGGTTGTCTTTTTTAACTACCTTTTATACCACCTCCCTAGTGTAAAATCTCAAAATGGTGCTTTCTACCATCAGAATATATACCACTGGATCACCCAACTGGAACTGCATGTCCACCACCTGATGCCTCATTGAGGTTCCCTTCTAAAATGAGAGACCGATCCACTACATCAAACACCCTCTTTAAGAAGAAGGTATTTACTTGGGACTTGATCTCATGCCTAATTCCATCCTAGAAACATCTTTCTACAGTTGCCTAATCACCTACCAACACCAGAATAAAGCATTGTAGGTTAGTGAAATGAACATCATACTCCATCACTAACATAGACCCCTGGGTCAACCTCATAAACTTTGCAGCCTTTTCCCACCTCAATGTCTTTGGATAGAAATGTTTGAGAAAATTTTCCTAGAAATCCTTCCATGTCATACCATCATCCACCTGGGTTTGAACTAGAGCATCCTTCTAGAACTTTTCCTAGCATCGAAACATGTGAGTCACAACTTAACTCTCTTCTCTGGAGGAGTCTCTAAGTGATCAAGAATCATCTAAATAGAATATATCCAAAATTAAGCTACATCAGGTCCACCCTCTCTAGAAAAAGTTGGTGGGTGTTGTAGCTGAAACTCCCTAGTCATATCAAACATACTTTACACACCCCGCCTTGGGTTCCATTCCATCATTTTCATAAAACGAATTAAGTTATCATGGAACATATCCTCTCCTCTGTTACCCCGAATCTCTAGTTCCCTGCTCCACTTTTGGAGGATCATTCTTAGAGATATCCTCTTGTCTTCCAACCATCACACATCATTGCAGTGATATTTCTCTATAATTCCAAACAAACATTTCATAACACATAGAATGAAATATCCAAAATTTTCACAAAATAAGGCTCTCTACTAGATATAAACAACTCATTTCGCATATACTATCCCAATAGATATCGCTACATCTAGAACACTACCCTTGACCATACCTACCATGGGACATAGATAACATGGGGTAAATCAACATACATAGTCACAAGTATTTCATTAGAAACTCCTTTTTAAACCATTTCCACTTTCACAACACACATATTTCTCTTTTAGACACCTTTCACATTTCACAACTTGTTTCAAACAACATTTTATCTCATTTACACCACTTCATTAAAAAAAATTCTTTAACCATTCTTTAACATTATTTTCTATTTAACCATTTGCGTCATTTTTATTAGTCCCAATTTTCTTTAAATATTTCAATAAGTAAAGTGAATTATACCTTTAATTCACCACACATCCATCCTGTGGTACCTATAATAATGCATGCCACCTATATCCCTAGGTAACTATAGCAACACATGAATGTACAACCTCATTCCGTTCCTTCTATGAGAAAAATATCATAAAACTTTCACATAACACAACAATTGCATCACCCAATGGTGAAATATCATTCAAATATAACAACACACATCAAGAACAAAAATCCCCACCCTGGGTACTTAGGTTTTATCCCATACGTGGGTTAGATAATCCCAAGCATGAGATCATTAAAAAGACCCGACACATCCTAAACTCCCATATACCATCCCCAAATAATAATACCATAGAAAATAACTACTTTGGTACCACTTTATAATGTCCCCAAACTAGGAGCCACTAAACTGGTGCCCCAAGTTGGGTCACCACATGACCTCAAGCACACCTCCCCATATGCCTGAGGTTTCCAACTAGTATCGAGGGTTAAATAAGTCACATGGGGAGACTATACCCTATTTAATAGAGTAATACACAACAAATACCATATTAAATAAAGGAAACAATGAACATAAACCAGAACATGCATTACTAATATTTTCCCAAACAAGATACAAACCAAAACCAAACAATTAATATGCCATGTCATGCTAACAATGCCAAAAGTGAAGAAAGACTGAAAATAACGACTAAAGAAATCATGGTCAAAATAGGTTCTGAATCCAAGTCCAGATCTTTACCCAGGTATATCCTAAGCCCAAATCAACTTCCTAGCATATGGCCTTTACCCTTGTCCTGGCCTGCAACCATGAAATATGATCGGGTACCCAATAGAGGCCTGATTAGGGTGTGAGCACAACTCAGTAGGACACCACCAATAGTGTCTACAAAATATCCATTCTAAACATATAGTGAATGCAAAGACTAAATAAATAAAAAAGTAAACAAAAGAAAAATTGGGTTTCATTAGTCAATAATATTCATTTTATGCATTTACATAATTCATTCCATTATCATCACTTAAAACATTTTCATCATTAAATCCATGTGTTAGAATTTTAAATCATTTATATAATGACCTAATCTATCCAATTATCATGCATAAGGGTATAATTCAATTTCCCTATATCACCAGGGATAAACATCTCATAAACAATTACAACACACTTACCTTGGAGACTCAGTCCAGGTAGTCTCATGAAATGCAACCATTAGGGGCCTAGATCCTCATTCCAAATATCTAACCCATGAATTATAGGGGTGGGTTTAGAGCCTCAGTCCAACATGACCATGTCATGATCCTTAGTTCTTTATCCCACACCGCCAAACCATGTGCACATGATTATTTATCTATTTGCCGCATATACCATATCACAAACCATTCAAAATCAGTACACATAACATTTACAATTCCCATTTCATTTGATATATAAAACATCATCAATACTTAACCCATTTATCATATTCAACAATTTCCATACATTAACCCATTTCACATAATTCATCAATTCACATGAATTATCCCATTTAGCCAATTCAATTACAAACTCATAAGTCATTTGACACATTCACTTTATTCCATTAAACCCCTTTTCACATTTTTCCAAATAGTCCCTTATAACACTTCCAACAATTAGGAACATCTACCATTAATTCATATATATAAATCAAAATATCATTTCAATATATTTATCACGGGATCTACCTTATTTCAAGTCAATTCCATGATCAACTTTACAATTTTCCATGTTTGGGAATATTGGCGCACCCCATGGGGGCCCTAATACAATCTAATCAACCTCAAAGCATCCAAAAGGGATCATGAGGGGTTCAATTCATCATTTAGACAACCATTTTACAAAATATTACTAAATTAATCAATTGAACAATAAGAGGGAAGCAATAACACAACCATACATGAAAAAATCAACTTCAAGACTAGGGGATATAACTTGTAGACCACCTACCTCAAATATAAAGATAAAAGAAAGCTTAAACTTAGCCTTAGATCCAAATTCAGGCACCCTTTGAAGCCCCAACCTAATATACACAAAAAAGAGGGTTTTAGGGCTTCATAATAATAAGAACAAAACCACAATCCCTAATCTGGAAAAGATAAGTAAAATGAGCATTAGACATACCGGGAGTATTGATCCACAACCAACGACACTCCAAACGACCTAGAATTAAAGGATATCGACCCTTGGAAAGATTTGGGGGTTTATGTTCATCACTAGGGATAGATGAGGAAGAATGAGGAAGAAAATCATATGAGGAACTTAAAATCACGTGGGGGAAAAATAGTAATTTCTCAATTTTTAATAGGGTGCATGGTTTGGATGAAAAGTTTGCTAAACTGTATGCTTGCCTCTTTCCAAGAGGGGTTAAGTCACATGGTTAGCTGGGGATGCCCACACAATTTGATAAACCATGCATCGACTGTGTGGAATGCCTCTGTCCAAGGTCACATAGTTTGGCCTCCCCCCTCACACATTTTCCTCTAACCATGCACAAACCACACAACATGTACATGATGGCCCAATTTCTCTTCCTTTAGTGTCTCGAACCCCCAGAACACTCCTGATCTTCATCACACACTCAATAAGAACCCCATTAACCAAAATTAAGAGTTTTAAACCCAAATTTAAACAAGGACATACCTCCATGAAGTCCAAGATCTTACAATAGCTCGCACCCCAGTCCAATGTATCCGTGTTTTTTCTAGAATACCACTTTATCTCGGTGTGTCCTGCATCTTATAACGTCCTCAAAATAATACATAAACACACTAAATACACAAAATACATACAAAATAATACTGATGGATGTACATATCCTTATACATATTAAGAGGGAAAGATGATGCACATACCATCAAAAATAATTTAATTAATACTTACATCAAACACAATTGCATTAATTAATTAAATAATTTAAATTCCAAACATATATTGGTTAGTCGGTGCTTAAGATCAGTCGGCGGGTAATATACATGGGTTATGAAATTAATTTTTTTAATAAATTCTACTCAAGTGAAATTAAATTAATTTAAATAATTTTATTGAATTTTAATTCATAAAATAATAATCACATGGTCCCTTAATTTTTTTTAAATCATTCCATTTTTTTTGATTTTTGAAATTAGTTTTTAATTTTTTTTACCCCAAAGTGGCCTAAAAATCCCTAAAATGTGATTTCAAGCCATGTATGGCCCCGACCCAGCTAGGTTGTTAGGTCGGTCAGGAGTAGGTGCCCTATGATCTAAATGAGGACTTGGCCTATGAATGGATGAAAGGGAGGTGGTTGGGGTGCCCATTCACATTTTAAAAAAGTTTTTTTATAATAAATGGTGTGCCACCCCTTAAATGGGAAAACTATTACATTTTCCACAGGGGTGAATAAGCAGCTCCTTTTTAAACACTTTTTTTGTAGTAGGGTAGCACCACTCCACCCCATTTTCATCTTCTTTTTTCTTATAGTAGGTGCCTAACCCTATTTATGGATTTTTAATTTTTTTTGTTTTTTTTAAAAATTTTCCAAAACCTATGTCATGAATATTTGGTAAGAAAAGAAATTCCACAATTTTGTAGAATTTGAATCTGGTCTGAAAATACTATTTAGGCCACCAGAATTCCATTCAGAGTTTTGGTTCACCATAAAAATCCACCAAAAAATTATTTTAGGTAAAAATTTTAACATATAAATAAATATTTTCTTCAAATTTTAACCATAAATTTGGTGTTGATATGATTTAAAACTTTGGATGACCACAACTTGGTCGCTCGAGGTCGAATCAATACCCGGTTTGGTGTTATGAGACTACTATAATTCTATCTACATAAATTTATTGAAAATTTAATTTTTCTTTCCCTTAAACCATCACATGATCACTATAATAAAAATTTAAGGTACCAAGGTGCACAATAGAAATAGATGGATTGATGATTTAAATTTTTTCACAGATGATCAATGCAACTACGACATTTCCAATGATGAATTTTTCAGCATTAAGGATAAGGATCTCACTTGAATTGATTTAAGAATTTTTTTTGAATAATTACTTCGATTGATTTGAAGGTGCGTTTGAAAACTGCTCTTTGATGACAACCATTTCTCAAAGGAACTGAATTCAGATCCCTCTAAAATCTACACACGTGATTTAAAAGTCTGAAGGAGCATAGATCATCAAAATCTTGGTGCTATCACAGAGATTCAATGATGCCTTCAATGTCCCAATGATCACTACAATACCAATCCTTTAATTTTTGAAGATGAACTTAGATTGAAGGCTTGGATCAACTGATTCTCTCTCTAATATGTAGGAGAGATGAGAGAGAGGCTCTAAAATTTGTATTGTGAATAGTACCTTGAATGAGTGTCTCCTCTTAACTTATATAGTGAAGTTCATAATACATGGAAATGGATCCCCGGACCCTGGATACAGATTACCCACTAAATAAGCTATAAATGACATCTTATGACTGACTTAATGGGTTATAAATATTATTTATATTTTTATCACTTGTAATATAAAAAACATATCACATGATAAAAGAGAGTCATTAACTCAACTCAGCATTACTGTAAATATTAAATGAATCATGAATATTAAAATAATATTTTTCTTGAATTCAATTAATATATTTTGAATAATTTTAACAAATAAATTCAATACCAATTATTCTAAATTTGAATAATATGAATTTATTTATTCTTTGGTGATCATTTATACTCAGACATCTCCTAGACCCCATGGTGAGGTCCACAATGTCCTATACTCTTATTCATTAGAACATGTCATACTTTTGAATATTCTAAGTGTGTGACCGTCTAGACCCTTATATTGATAGAAGTGAATACTAAGATAAAGAATATTCATTGCAATGATAACCTCCTACGAACACAAACTATGTAATATAATCTCTTTTTCTCATTATATCTTATATTTTATCACTTTATTATTCACTGAACTTATTGGATAGAGTTACCTTCTTCGACCATGACCATGGATTTAGTGAAGGTGATACCATTTTGATCAACTATTCCAAATATATCACTTCCTTTCACAAGAAACAAATTATATATTGATTATTAAATCTATGTCATACCACTAATGACACACCCAACACAAGATACCTCACTATCATATAAATTTCATAGTTTTTTTCTTGCATCAAAGTGCATAATAAAACAGAACAGATTGATAATAACCTCAATTCATGAGACCAATACATGTGTTCATAGATAGAATCCTCCAATAACACATGAAATATGTGGTGTTACTATTGGAGGTTCAATCCTCATGATCTCATTTACTCAAGATCACCAAGTGAGAACTTCATGAGAAGAATTCTCAATGCTTATGATCCCCCAACACCCTATGGCGACACATCATCTGTGTCTTGTCAACGTGATGTATTTGAACCATAGGAAATAAGTTTAAGGTCATTGTCATGGTATCTATAGGTTCTCATTATAGTCTGGGAACTATTATAACCTTTTTATACGATAAGTAATCTAATAACATTTCCATATAAATAGGGGCCATAGAAATATCAACACTATTATGGTAAGAATACATCATAAAAAACTCACTATAAACATGATATGTTAATTGAAAATTATTATTCAAGTTGGGTCTAGGGAACCCACTTTTAAAAAAAATATATGCTATAATATTAATACTTAGTGGGAGTAAGTGGATGAATGTGTGGGTGATTCAATAAGAAAAAGCTAAGATTCATTTTAAAACTTTTTCCTATTTTTTTTCATTTAATATTGAGAAGTGAATGCAAGAAAAAAGCAAAAGATGAGAAAAAATTTAGCATTAGGGAGTGATCACATGTAACTCAGTGAGGGTCATGTAGGGAGTGACACCCACACACTGTGTTTGAAAACCGCATAAGTAGCGCTTGACAAAATTGAATAGGATACCCAAACTGAGGTGGGAAGTGGTAGTGAATTCACATCATAGGCTGGGAATGTTATGATTATGGTTGTGGCTTGACATGAAACCTCATGGGAAATTGTGGTTCCAATAGAAAGCCTTGGATGCCTCAAAGAAGAATTTAAAGGTAATCAGTGGTGGCTGCTCGTCATAGTTTCTTGAGCAGTGGGAAGACTTGGGTAGATTTTTTGATTTTCTTTCCCTTGTATGTGTTTTCCACTCTCATTGGAGGTAAATCAAACTAGATCATGTGATTTCCAATCTTACTTGAAACTCTACCACTTTTTCACACATTCCCACTTTCACCATTATTGTTATTTTTTTTTTAAAACATCCAACAAATAATACTTATGATACCCATCCCATCCCAAGGGAGATGACCCGGTACTAAATGGTATTGTGTTTCACTGAATAGTGGGAGTGTGTTGTTCCACAATGACATGTTTCCATTAGAAAACTACTGATCTCTTCATTCCCATTTCTTATTTCACCTTCTCATATTCTCTCTTGTATGCATTTCTTGTATATGAACAATAAATAATGATTATGAGATTTAGTGAATACAAACAAAGAGGAGTTGATGCATTTTGGAAATATCAAAAATTTGAAGGATGAAATACATTTTGCGGCTAATAATTACTATTATTTCTGTTATTAATAACTATTATTCACATTATATTTATATTATAATAACTTTGATAATATTAAATTTATATTATATTTATGTTATAATATTATTTATGTCATATTTAGAGTATTAATAACCATTATTTACATTATTTATAACTATTTTTTACATTATATTTATGTGATACTTATGTTTTATTTATTTTATATCTATGTTATATTTTTGTTATTATCATTATATTTATATTATATTTACATTATATCCATGTCATGACCCATCCTTCGGGGCCCATGCCGTGACTACCCTAAGCCTGCCTTCCATAGGCCAGGGGCTGGCGACTAGCACCGGAAAGGCGTATCCCTATAATGGGAAGACATTTACTTTTAACCTGTATATACACACAGTCTAAGAACACAACAAGAAGCAACCAAAAGGTAAACTGCTATAGTAAAAGTATGTTGAAAGTAAAGGGGCCCGAAATACATGCCCAACCAGAAAAGTACAAGTACAACTGAAAAGTACAAAATAACTGAAAAGTGAAAAGCAACTCTTGGACCATCCATCATGGATCCTACCTGAAGGGTAGGTACAACTCACAATCAGTAGTCCCTGTGTCACGTCATGCCAAATGGTCCACCTCTGAGTACCATCCAGTCCTGGCTCCCACAGCCTCGATCAATGCTGTATGTCATCTGCACAAGACACAACAAGGTGCGGGTGTAGCCTGTGCATGGGTGAATATAACGATACTCAGTAGGGAACCCAATAACCCGTAGGTCTCTTAGAGTTCCACAAACAAAATACCACAAAGAAAGACTTCAAATATACTTAGGTATATGCCCATATATATACCTAAGTTATTAAGATATACTCATCTCTTACATGAGGGAAGAATACCACAAAGGTAACACTAGGAAAGTAAAAATACCACACAGGTAACACCACTGAGATAGAAGTAACACATAGGTAACACCATAAAGACATCTCCACAAATGTATAAGCATCACATAGGTAACACCACGAAGCTAGAAGTACCACACAGGTAACACCACGAAGATAGAAGTACCACACAGGTAACACCACGAAGATAAAATTACCACACAGGTAACACCATGAAGCTAGAAGTACGACACAAGTAACACCATGAAGACATAAGTACCACACAAGTAACACCATGAAGATAATACCACAAAGGTAAAAGAATCAGCTCATACACACAAGTATAACTTAAGTACAGAAGTACAGATGATTAGTCGTAGGGCTAGATCATCTTATTCTGTTAAGTAGCACTACTTCTGACCCACACAGGATCGATAGGTAACTAACCCCCACTGAATCACACAGGATCTGACCCACACAGGATTGATAGGCAACTAACCCCCATTGTCCCACATAGGATCTGATCCACAAAAGATCGGTATGTGCTGACCCACATAGGATCAGTATGTGCTGACCCACACAGGATCGTTGAGCACTGACCCACATAGGATCTGACCCACACAGGATCAGTATGAAATGACCCACACATGATCACTGAGTACTAACCTACACAGGATCTGATAGATACTGACCCACACAGGATCGATGTTCTTCCTTCACGTTACATCCAGCCGCCAGATTCCTTGCACCCGGTGCACTCAAGTTCCATAGAATCTGCCCCTCGAGATATTGGTCATACCTCGTCCACCACTAAGCTTCACAAAGGAGTATCCCAAAGTACCATCATGTCATAAGGGTTATAATGAGATAGATGGTGCGCCGATTGGATGCCCGGTCTGTGAGTTATAAGTGTTTTAGTTCCAAGGGCCTGGTTGGATTCAGGTTCGATCCAACCTGGCCATACTCCAACTGTCTCTAAAGCTAAAGTGGAGTATACAAAAAGGAATTTCTCGATCCAAGGATCCCAATGCCATAGACGGTCCGTCAAACAGACGTCTGGTTCTCAAGATATGGCCCCTTAAGTGTTTCTTGGTCCTGTAGGACCCAAGTCCGGTCTGACCCGGTCGGATGAACCCGGCCCAACCCGGTCTGGGATGGGCCGCGGGGGGCTCGGCCCAGGCCGCAAGGGGAAGCCCGCTGGGTGCACGACCAGCTGGGCAGGCGACCCGTAGGGTGGCGGCCCGCTGGGTAGGCGACCTGGCCCTGGTGAAGCGCGGTCCGCTGGGGGTTCGCTCTAGGTGGCATGAGGGAGCGTCTCCCACTGAATTCCCCAACGGACCGGAAACCATTCGGCTCCTATGCAGCGGCGGCGCCACATGGCTTGCAGGACCTGCTAGAGTGGGTCCTGCTGAACTCATCACGGACGGCTGGTGTGCCGACCGTCTTCTCCAGCGGCATGTGACGACGCACCGCTCCGCCACCTGCGGTCGGTCAGTGTGCTGGCTACCTCCCCCAACTGCCACAACCAGTTCCTCTGGCAGCGTAGGTGCGCTGCCTCTTTCCTTGCGGCTGGCTGGTGCCAGCTGCTGCTTTGGTCCTTGTCGATTCTGGTCACCGGTTCTACCTATCAGTGGTCTTCCACGAAGAACATAAAGGAGTAGCAAGGTAGTGGGGGGTTTGGGATGGGTTCGTTAGGCCCACTCCCTCTACGTTAGCTTGTAATCAAGAAAGAGGATAAAGGGGTTCAATAAATTCACTTGAATTTAAAACAAGAATCAAACCCCTACCTCAAGAATGATGAAGAATGACCACGATTGAGGAAGTGGGTTGGAATTCGGCATCCTCACAACTATCCTCTAATGAATTCGCTCGATCTTCAATCTTCAGTTTGGGGTTTCGATGTCGCTCATCACTTCTCACCAGAACCGGCTCTGTCCTCTAAAGGTTTGGCGTCTCAGTACTTTGTCAGCACTTCACTGCTTGGTGAAGCCGTGCCGTCACCTCCCCCCAAGCTCCATATAAATAGGAGAGGGGGAGGGTATGTAACGACGTTGGGAATTAATGAGGGATCATTAATTAGGAAGATTCCTAATTCCCCAATGCTGCTGTTACTTAGATTGAAGGGTCAAGCCATTTAATGGCTTGACACATTGCTGGTCCCACACTCTGAATGTCCGTTGAAGGATAAGATAAAAAGAAAATAAAATAACAAAGTTATTTTATTTATTCTTTTAAAAGTCCCAAAATCTAAAATTTTCTTCAGATCTACTGCGGTCAAAGTAAAGACTCCCTTAAGAGAATCCTGGCACTGCAGATTCAACGATGCCCTCAGATTTTTAATCCGAGCACCGGTTCAAAAGTTAGAAAATGCCGCTCACGCTTTTACTGAACATACCTTAAAAAAAGTTCATAAATTCGTTCTGGGCACACCGGGCCTCAGAATCATGCGCCGTCAATTTTCGTAGACCCGTAATAATTATATATAATTAAAAAAAATTACATGAAAAAAATATGGGTCTTTACATTCTCCCCACCTTAGGGATTTTTGTGCCTGAAAGCCACAACATAGAATAAGAAAACAAATGGGAGTACTGAGCACGAATATAAGCCTACCGCTCCCATGTGCTATCCTGGAGGTTCCTGTGCTTCTAGTGAATGCACAACAGAGGTATCGACCGCCCATGAAGGACTCAGTCCTGTCAATCCTCAATCTTTATTGGAACCTCAGTAAGCGTCGCCCCATCATCAAAGTCCATCTTGCCATGGTCGATACTGTGAGATGGGTCATGCATGTATCTCCTCAGCTGGGATACGTGGAAGACGTCGTGCAAGCTCTCCAATTGCGGTGGAAGTTCCAAGTGGTATGCTACCTCGCCAATCCTTTTAAGTATCATAAATGGTCCGATAAACCTCAGTGATAACTTGCCACCTCAGCCAAATATCTGTAGTCCCTGTCGAGGGGAGACTATCAAGAATACGTGGTCCCCCTCCTAGAACTCCAAAGGTCTCCATATCCTATCCGCATAAGACTTCTTCCTACTCTATGCAGTCTTCATCCACTCCTGGATGATCTTTATGTTCTCAGTGGTAGCTCGTACCAACTCTAGACCCATAAGCACTGACTCCCCTGGGTCTATCCAGCATAGAGGTGATATTCAAGATTGACCATATAGGGCCCCAAATGGTTCCAAACCGATGGTGGAGTGATAGCTTTTGTTTTATGCAAACTCCACCAAGGGAAAGTGATCCTCCTAACTGCGACCAAAATCTAGGACGCAAACACGAAGCATGTCCTCCAGTGTCTGTATGGTCTGCTTAGTTTGACCATCTCTCTGCAGATAAAAGGCGGTGCTCAAATTTAGTTGAGTCCCGAATGACTCCTAAAATCCCTTCCACAACCTGGAAGTAAAAAATGTGTCACGACCAGATACGATCATCGATGGCACCCCATGGAGTCACACAATCTCTTGTATGTAGAGGCATCCCAAGCCCTCTACTGAGCCCTGCTCTCAGATAGGTAGGAAGTGGGATGACTTGGTGAGTTGGTCAACGATCACCCAGATAGAATCATGTCCCATGGACGAACGTGGAAGCCCTGTCACAAAATACATGGAGATTACATCCCACTTACACTCAAAAATCTATAGTGGATAAGCTAAGCCTGCTGGAACCTGATTCTCGGCCTTCACTTGCTGACAAGTGAGGCATCGAGAAACAAAATCTACCACTGTGTTCTTCATCATTGGCCACTAGTGCAGACACTGGAGGTCCTGGTACATCTTCACCACACTAGGATATATCGCCAAAGGGGATGTATAGAACTCCCTCAACACCTCCTCCAATAGCTCCACCGGTACCATGGTACGTCCTTTGAAGATGATGACGTGCTCCCCACCTTCTGAAAATCCATGAGGTGCCTATCCTGAGGATATATGAGCACGTAGATCCTTGCAGTCAATGTCCTCAAGATGCACCTCCCTGACTCACTAATGGAGTGTGGGAGTGACTATCATAGACTGGAGGTATGCTTCTCCATCTCTATCCACAAAGTATATCTGCAACGTGGATAGCTGCTCTATCGTCTCACTCAACAATTACAGACCAGAACTCTTGCTAAGTGAATCTACTACCACGTTCCCCTTCCCAAGAGTATAGACTATCTCAAAGTCATAGTCCTGGAAGAACTCTAGCCATCACCACTATCTTAGGTTCAGGTCCTTCTGTGAGAAGATATATCTGAGACTCTTGTGATCAGAGTAGACTGTAAAACATTCACCCATCAAGTAATGTCGCCACATATTCCGGGCAAAGACCACTTCTGCTAACTACAGGTCATGGGTAGCGTAGTTCTGCTCATATTGCCTTAGTTTTTGTGAGTCGTAGGCGATCACTGCTTTCTCTTACATTAGGACACACCCAAGTACGGTCCCTGATGCATTGTAGTAGACTACACACCCAATTCCCTCTTCTGGTATCCTCAAGATGGGGGCACTTTTTTGTCTCTTCCTCGGCTCCTTAAAACTCTAATGGCACATCTCCATCCATACGAAGGGTTGTCCCTTCTTTTTCAATGCTGAAAAAGGTTCCACAACTCTGGAAAAGTCAGGCACGAATCTCCGCTAGTATCTAGCCAACCCCAGGAAACTCCGCACCTCGGTCACACTCCTGGGTGGCTCCCAAGAAAGTACAACCTCTATCTTCACTGGATCCACTGAAAATCTAGCCTATGAGATAACGTATCCTTGGAAATGGACCTCTCGTATCCATAACTAGCACTTCAAGAGATTACCATAAAGCTGGTTCTCTTGGAGTGTATCAAGAACTATCTGCAGATGATAGGCATTCTCATCCTCTGTCACTGAGTATATCAAGATGTCATCGATGAAGACCACCACAAAGCGATCGAGGTATGGCTGAAAGATTCTGTTCATGAGTCTCATGAACATTGTAGGGACATTGGTCATGCCGAATGGCATAACCAAGAACTCATAGTGGCCATAATGACATCTGAAGGCCGTCTTTTTCACATCCTCATCTTGTACTCTGAGCTAATGATAGCCTGATCTGAGGTCTATCTTCAAAAACCAACGAGCTCCCTTAAGCTGATAAAAAAGATCATCAATCCTCGGAAGTGGATACTTGTTCTTCACGGTAACCTAGTTTAGGAACCGGTAGTCCACAAAGAGTCTCAAACTCTCATCTGCCTTCTTGGAAAACAAAATCGAGGCTACCCATGGAGAAACACCGATCCTTATGAACCCATTTCTCTACAAGTCCTCCAACTGTACCCGTAAATCATGAAGCTTCATGGGAGCCATCTGATATGATGGTGTATATATTAATGTCGTCCCGGGGTACAAGTCGATGTAAAATTATACCTATCTATGTGGAGGTAGTTCTGGAACATCATCAGGAAAAACATCGACATACTGGTCCACCACTATAGGATAACTCAGACTCTCAACATCAACTGCTCTGAGGATAAGGCTAGACAACTGGTGTGTGATCGGTTTCACCCTTCTCTAGGTAAGTACATCCTATGCTGCAAAGGTTCCCTTCTTGTTGGTGAAGGAAAACCTGGTCCCATCCTCGCGAACACACCACACTTTACACCTAATATAGTCAATTTGAGCACTGACTGTGGATAATCAGTCCATACCCAAGATGACGTCATAAGGCCTCGACGCCATAACTAGAAGATACCAGATAAATCTCTCACCTCCTAGAGTAAGCTCACACCACCAACACCAGTGTGTAATCATCAAATCCTCTTCCATAGGAGTCTCTAGTTGTAAGGATCGAGCCAATGACTCCACCAGAATCTCCGAGCTCCGAACGAGGGCTATGACAATAAAAGTGTGAATGAAACATGTGTCTATAAGTACTGCAGCTAAGGTGGAGTAGACATATATCATACCTCGAATCATCTTCAGAGCACCGTGGTCGTAGGCCTAAGCTTCCTAGAGCTGAGCTCATAACTGTCCTCATAATCCCTATGGTCGGGGTGGACCACCGGGAGGTGGATGTAGAACCTCAAATCACCACCCACCGCCTGCTGCATGGACAAATCCTCTCCCACATCTGCCTGCTGCCTGTAGACCTCCCCGATCAAATCTTTTCCTCTGCCTCGGCGATCCCTTGATCGTCTGCTAGTCGTCCGTATGACGGTTTGGGCAGTCGCGATCCATGTGACCTTTCCCGCCGTACGTGTAACACTGTCTGCTCCTCAGCTATCCTCTTATGTCCCATGTACCCCACACCACTGACCCTCTATCTTGAGGTCGTTCACCAGAAGGTGTGGCCCACTTGGGCCCCTACATCATCCATTTACTGCCTTCTATGGATGAATCTGCTACCTGACATCCGGTGGTGGATCTTGTTGTCGGTGCCTGCTTAGCTAGGAAACTCTTCACTAAAAGCGCTTGCCCTAGAACCCCAATTTGCATTGGTATGCTGAGCGATATCATCAATGATCTAATATCTCGTCGGAGACCCTTCTTAAAGGTCCGGGCCCTGAAGAAAGGGTCCCATACCATGTTGGTGGAGTAGTGGGAGTGATCAGTGAACCTCACTGAGTACTAGGCCACAGTCATTCTGCCCTAATGTAAGTGCAGTAGCTTCTGTATACGCACTGAGCGTAGAGCCACTGGAAAAAACTCTACCCTGAAAAGGCTCTCGAAGTCCGCCCAGATGAGGGTCACCTCATCGTGTATTAGGAGCGTAAAGCTCCACCATCTCCCTACTGTTGCCTGAAAATACTGGCTTCTAGGATTACCATAAGGTCAGCTGGTGTCCTAACCAGGCGGAAAACTCTAACTACAGCCTCTAGCTAGTCCTCAGATACCTGCGGGTCCGTCTCACCTCAGAACCTCAGAGTCCTCTACCGCTGAAACTCGTGCAACACGCTCCGTCGGCATGCATCCTATGCTAGTGGGTCTGGTGGAAAATGCTGCCCAATAGGTAGTGGTGCTACTGGTACACCACCTGAAGGTGCTAACACCGTAAGAGGGCCCTGCACCGAGGCCTCATCGCTCGGTGGGCCATCATCATGTACTCTCTCTGGAATTCTGGCTGGATGTCTACATGGTGGAATCCTGAAAGAAAATAGGTGTGAAACAATCAATAAGTTATACCTGGTGAGCTGACTCAAAGAGATCACAAGAAAAATCTTCAAAAACACACGCAATCAGTGTTTCTGTGCACTGAGTTGGAAATCATAATTCAGGGTCCTGATGTATAGATACATCAGCCACCACACCAACACTAGATTTCCCAAACTGAAAACCACACTAATAACACTTAACACTATTTCCACATAGAAAATATCAGAGTCCTAGTTTTTCAGTAGAACCGACTCCTCTGATACCACTTTGTCATGACCCGTCCCTCGGGGCCCGTGCATTGACTATCCCAAGCCCGCCTTCCACAGGCTAGGGGCTGGTGACTAGCACCGAAAATGCATATTCCTATAATTAGAAGGCATTTCCTTTTAAACTATAAAGAAACACAGTCTAAGAACACAACAAGAAGCAACCACAAGTTAAACTACTGTAGTAAAAGTGTAATGAAAGTAAAGGGGGCTGAAATACAAGCCCAACTGGAAAAGTATAAGTACAACTAAAAAGTAAAAAACAATTGAAAAGTGAAAATAAACTCATGGATCATCCACCACATATCCTACCTAAAGGGTAGGTACAACTCACAATCAGTAGTCCCTGCGTCACATCATGCCAAATGGTCCACCTCTGAGTACTATCCAGTCCTAGCTCCCACAGTCTCGATGAATGCTATACATCATCTGCACAAGACACAACAAGGTGCAGGCGTAGCCCATGCAGGGGTGAGTATAATGATACTTAGTAGGGACCCTGATATCTCGTAGTTCTCCTAGAGTTCCACAAAGGAAATACCACAAAGAAAGACTTCAACTCTACTTAGGTATATGCCCATACATATACCTAAGTTATCAAGATATACTCATCTCTTACATGAGAGAAGAAAAAGAAAAAGGTAACACCACGAAGACATCACCACAAAGGTAGAAGCACCACACATGTAACACCACGAAGCTAGAAGTACCACACATGTAACACCATGAAGATATAAGTACCACACAGGTAACACCACTAAGATAAAAGTACTACGTAGGTAACACCACGAAGCTAGAAGTACCACACATGTAACACCATGAAGACATAGTTACCACAAAGGTAACACCACGAAGATAACACCACAAAGGTAAAAGTCTCAGCTCACACACACATGTATAACTTAAGTACATAAGTACAGATTATTAGTCATAAGGCTAGATCATATTATTCTATTAAGTAGCACTGCTTCTGATCCACACAAGATCGATAGTAACTAACCCCCACTGACCCACACAAGATCTTACCCACACATGATCGATAGGAAACTAACCCCCACTGACCCACATAAGATCTGACCCACACAGGATCGGTATGCGCTAACCCACATAGGATCATTGAGCGTTGACCCACACGAGATCTGACCCACATAGAATCAGTATGCACTGACCCACATAGGATCGCTGAGTGCCAACCCACACAGGATCTGATATATGCTGACCCACACAAGATCAATTTTCTTTATTCACGTTACAGCCAACCACATGATTCCTCACACTCAGTGCACTCGTGTTCCGTATAATCTCCCCCTCGAGATATAGGATGTACCTCATCCACCACTAATCTCCAAAAAGGAGTATCCCAAAGTACCGTCATGTCATAAGGGTTCTAACACGACAAACGGTGCACCAATTAGATGCCCGGTCTGTGAGTTATAAGCGTTTTAGTTATGAAGGCCGAGATGGATTCGAGATGGATCCAACCCGTCCATACTCCAACCATCTCCAAAACTCAAGTAGAGTATACAAAAAGGACCATCTCGATCTAAGGATCCCAATGCCACAGACGGTTTGTAAAACAAATGTCTGGTTCTCAAGATATGGCCCCTTAAGTGTTTATGGGTCCTGTAGGGCCCAGGTCTGGTCCAACCCAGTTAGACTGACCTGGCCCGACTCGGTCTGGGATGGGCCACGATGGGGTCATCTCAACCCGGCCCACAAGGTGGCGGCCTGCAAGGGGCAGCCCAACCCACAAGCGGCAACCCGCTAGGTGCGAGGTCCACTGGGCGTGAGGTCCGTTTGCCGCGAGGCCCATAGGGCACGCGACCCACTGGGTAGGCGGCCCGTTGGGCAGATGTCCCATTGGGCTGACGGCCCACAGGGTGGTGACCTGAATACAGTGAAGTGTATCCCATTGGGGGCTCGCTCTAGGTGGCATGGGGGAGCGGCTCCCCCCGAATTCCCGAACGGTCCGGAGGCCGTTCGGCTCCTCCATAGCGGCGGTGCCACGTGGCGCTGCCAGGTGGCTTGTGGGACCCACTGGAGCGGGTCCTGCTGAACCGATCATGGCCGGAAAATGTTCCAGTCGTATTCTCCAGCGGCGCACGATGGTGCGCCGCTCCACCACCATCGGCCGGCCGGTGTGCCGACCACCTCCCCCGACCGTTGTTGCTGACGAGCCACGACTGGTTCCTCTGGCAACACGGGTGCACTGCCTCCTTCCTTGCGGTTGGCCGGTGCCAACCACCACCTTGGTCCTTACCAGCGTCGGTCACCGGTACTTCCCACCGGAGGTCTTCCATAGAGAACATAAAGGGGTAGCAAGGTAGCGGAGGGTCCGGGCTGGGTTTGTTAGGCTCGCACCCTCCAAGTTAGCTTGTAATCAAGAGGGAGGATAAAGGGGTTCAATAAATTCACTTGAATTTAAAACAAGAATCAAACCCCTACCTCAAGAATGATGAAGAATGCCTGTGATTGAGGAAGTGGGTTGGCATTCGACGTCCTCACAACTATCCTCTAACAACGTCACTCGATCGTCGATCTCCAGTTTGGGGCTTCGATGTCGCTCGTCACCGTTCATTGGAGCTGGATCTATCCTCCAATGGTTTGGCGTCTCGGTACTTTGTCAGTACTTCGCTGCTTGGTGAAGCCGTGCCATCACCTCCCCCCAAGCTCCATATAAATAGGATAGGGGGAGGGTAAGTAATGATGTTGGGAATTAATGAGTGATCATTAATTAGGAAGCTTCATAACTCCCCAACGTTGATGTTACTTAGATTGAAGGGTCAATCCATTTAATGGCTTGACACATTACTAGTCCTACACTCCGCTTGTCCGTTGGAGGATAAGATAGAAACAAAATAAAATAACAAAGTTATTTTATTTATTCTTTTAAAATCCCCAAAATATAACTTTTTCTCTAGACCTACTTCGGTCAAAGTGAAGCCCCCCTTAAGTGAATCCCAGCGTTGTGGATTCAACGGTGCCCTCAGATTTTTAATTCAAGCATCAGTTCAAAAGTTAGAAAACGCCATTCACACGTTTACTGAACATACCTTAAAAAAGGTCATAAATTCGTTCTGGGCACACTGGGCCTTAGAATCATGCGCCGTTAATTTTCACAGACTCGTAATAATTCCATATAATTAAAAAAATTACATGGAAAAAAATCCAGGTCTTTACAATCCACGTTAAAAACTATTATTTTTGTTATATTTATATTGTTAATAACTAATATTTACATTTTGAATAACAATTAATTACGTTAAATTTACATTAATAATTTAATATATAGGTTTTATTTACATTATATAATATTATATTTATGTTATATCTATGTTATTAACTATTATATTTACATTAATTATTATTATTTTTATTATATTTATTCCATTAATATAACATAACTAAAAAATTACTAACATTAAAAAATACTTATTATTTAATGTCAATTATTACTAATTATTTTTAACTAATATTTTATTATTGTTATTTATTACTAATTATTATTAATTATCACTAGTTATTATTAATTATCATGAATTAACAACCAATTAAAATTAATAATGTATTTTTTTAAAGTTGTGGTCGTAACATCTTTTTATTATGAAATCAAAGACCTCTTTTTATCTTGGTAGAGGGAGACCCATTACATAGCCTATAGGCCCAAGGCCAAATAGAACACGAACATGGATTGAAGGCCTAGTGCAATGTCATTCTTGCATTATCCTACAAGCGTCACTAGGCCTGCGTCATGACTGCATCGTAAATCCCTTAAGTGGATTTCTAGGATTTGAACCCTAGTCTTTTAGATGCAGGATTATAGGGTTTACCACTCAGACGCCACCCTAACTACAATAATGTATTAATTATCATTAATCATTTATAAATTACTCTTAATTATTATCAAAAATTTATTGAAACTAATTATTTTACTTCATATACATATATAAATAAATTAAAAACTAAAAAAACACATTTTTTAAACAATATGTGAGGGGATCTCACATATTATTTACAAAGTTTTTAAAGAATGCATGAAATACCTTCACTTTTTTCACTGATGGTCCAAATTAATTTTTTTTAACCTAAACCCATTATTATTATTAACACTATCATAATTATTATTATCATTATCATTATCATTAGTATCATTATCATTATTATCATTATTATTATCATTATTATCATTATTATTATTATTATTATAATTATTATCATTATCATCATCATTATTATTATTATTATTATTATTATTACCATCATCATCATCATCATGATTATGATTATGATTATTATCATTATCATTTTCATTATCATAATTATTATCATTATTATCATTATGATTATTATGAATATTATCATTATAATTATGATCATTATGACGATGATGATGATTATCATCATCATTATTATTATCAACCTTATGGTTATGATCATGACGATGATAATGATGATGATGATGATTATTATTATTGTTCTTATTCTTCTTATTATGATAATCATGATAATCATGAGTGGTAAACCCTATAATCCTTCATCTAAAAAACTAGGGTTTGAATCCTAGCAATCCCCTTGGGGGATTTATAATGTAGGCAATGACGTAGGTGCTGACATTGAGGGAGATGACATAGGTATGCGGTGAAACATGCATGATTCATATAACTTTTCCTTGGGACTATGGGATATGTAATGGGTCTCCATTTACCCAGATAGAAAGAGGTATTTGCTTTCATAATAAAAAGAGGCTTCAACTACAACTTAAAAAAATTTATTATTATTATTGTTATTATTATTGTTTTTATTATTTTTTTATTATTGTAATTGTTATTGTTATTGTTGTTATTATTATTATTATTTTAAAAATTGGGTTCAAAGAATATTTTTATAATAAAAGAAATGACCTTTTTCTATCTAGGTAGAGGGAGACCCCTTACTTAGCCCATAGGTCCAAGGACAAGTGGCCATAAACATGGCCCGAAGGTCCAGTGCAGCATTATGCTAACATCATACCACTTGAATCACTTGGCGCGCATCATGATTGTATCATCGCCTGCCTACATCATGCCCATGTCACCACCTACCCGTGTGATGCCTGCATCACCGCCTTCATAATAAATCCCCCCAAGGGTATTTATAGGATACAAACCTTGGTCTTTTGTATGCAAGATTACAGGGTTCACTACTAGAAAAGTGATATATAGCCATAGACCTATAGACATAGTTTTATAGGTACGTGGCTGTAGCTTAATTATAGCCACATTTTAATTAAAACCATAGCTATATGTTTATTTAAAGCCACTATTTTGTAAAAACCTTGTAAATAGGGTTTCTTACCTGCGTAACTCTCCTCATAACCTCGAGCATCACTACTCCTCCCCACGACCCTCCTCCCCCAACGATTCCACCCAACCTTCCATGATCCTCCTCCTCCAACGCATCCACCCAACCTCCCCACGATCCTCCTCCTATGAAATGACCACCCCACCTCCCCACTAATGATGCTTTGAAGTATCCTCCCCACCTCCTCCTCTGACATGCCTCCAATGCAGGCACCCCACCCCCCAACAATCATCCTCCTCTTCATGGATCTCAGATAGTCACACCTCTTGAATACAATTACCAATTAAAGGTATTTAAGGTTATCTGTTGTCGGGTGGATGAAATTAATTCTAAATCTCCTTTACTGCACACTATCGCCCCTATCTATAACCTATGATTTTATTCTAGCTTGCTCCTGGTGAGTGAATTTCATCAATTTTATATAGTATGTTATTCTTTTAAAAATCCCTCTTCTATTAATAAATATCTGAACCAGTTTTTTTATTTTTCTATGTTGACTTTGTTAAATGTTTTCCCTCTAAAATATTGCTCATGTTTTTCCCATTTTACTCTAATTTTTACTATTCCAGTTTTTCATCACCATGTTTGATTTTTTTTTGTGGTTCTATAGATGCAGGATTTACTAAAATTAATCGAAATTTCCTATTCACTATTTTTTATTGCCTCTACACTTTACTAAATGCAATATTATATCAATATAATTCTATACCCTTTGAGAACTTGATACATGAATGATATATAAATCCTATAATTAAGGTAAACTTAAACATATATTTCAGGTGTTTCTTCAGGTTTCCCGATACATAGACTCCCATTGTTAATCATTACCTTACCACTAGGGCTAAACCATTGCATCTTGAATAGTTTTTCTACATCATGGAGTAATAATGGTATATAATTATTAATTTCAATAAGTTTTATTTTCTTTCAAAATCATATGAATGTTAGTTTTATTAGTATTTTTTTACTAGTATCATGTGACATTTATATCTTTTAATTCCCATTTAATTGCATCGGCTGCTTCTCTGGTTGAATGTGACATGTATTTTTTCCTAAAAAACAAATTGTTGGTTACTTAAAATTTCTAATTGCATGTGACATGTATTTTATTATTTTCCCGTGACATTTATTCTTTTTTCTTATGTATGAAATATTTAATATAAAATTTATTCACCGTATTAAATAGATAAAGTTGCTTTGATCAACTATAAATAGTTTTGAAATTTTTTTATAATCAATTAATCAATATACCAACATAAAAGACTAGAAGGATCTATGATAAATCATTAACCAATTAATTAGTTCGCTAATTATAAGAGATAAATCTTAAGTTATCATACATGCATTTTGATAAATCACTTTATAAATAATAACTTTCAATTTTAAATTTATTTTCATGCCAGTTCTTCAACATATCATCATTGTTATTTATCTTTTTATTAGTTATTTTTTAATGGGAAAACTTGTGTTTGTGACAAAGTTTATCCTTTTACCCTTATTTGTAAGGGATTATTGATTATTGTAATTTTTTATGGTTTTCTATAGTGAACACTGATCTCACCCCATATTAAGGACCTACCAGATGAGGGGAAAATATTCAGACGTACCATTTAGTGATAATAATGAATAAGTCTTGGGGTAAAATCTTTCTATATATTTTCGTCCATATAGGAAAATTTATAGGTAATTATGGATAAGATATCATGAAACTATTTCTAATATCTTATATCCTCTATATAGTTTTTAATTTTTTTAATTATTTTCCTTGGTTGTGTATATGTTAACTTCCGTTTTTATGCTATATAAAATTTATGCATTTTATTTTTAATATATGAGTTTTCTACCAATTATATTTATAAGTAATTTTCCTTGAACTTATAAAACCTTCATCACACCCAACACTTAAATATATCCACTGGGATAAAACTTGGATTTATAGTGGTTATCCAACTATAATGAATATTATTTATTTTTAAAATCATAGTATCTTTGAGAGAAAAATACCAGATTGAAGCTAATATTCCAACCATATTAATGGATGGACACAACTACACAAAGACTTATTTATTCAATGTACCAATCAATGTATATAGTAAATATCATACAAATACTTTTACTATGAACACTAAAATGATTTATTTTATAATAATGATAAAATAATACAAAATAAAAGTGAATGTATTTGATGTATTTTAGTAATTTTAATGAGTGATGTATGAGATTAATTTGGAAAAAATATACACACACTTTTTTATATCTATAAATGTTTATATCAAGTATCATATTGAAAAATAAGATATGGTATATGGAAATGTATCTTTAAATTCCACTTTAGTGTATAAAAATATCTTAAAATAAATATATTGTCTCTCTAAATTGAATATAAAAAATATATTTCATACATAGAGCATCTTTTTCCAAAATATGTTAGATAATTTCAAGAATTTTCAACAGAATATGGATTTTAAAAGATCTAGATTTCATATATCCTATTAATACTTTAAATATCTTATAGATTCTCTAAAATGAATGGTAATCAAATTTAACTTGACTTGAGGATGAAAAATTCATTAACAAGATCATTATTGATGAACACATTGAGACTGATTTAAAATTTGAAATGCAGATAAAGAAATATTAGTAAAATAACATGTTTAAAAAGGAACAAATTTAAAGTATACCATTACTATAACTCATGAATATATAATTATTCAACTTAGTGAAGATACATTTCCTCATCTTATGATGAAAAAGGATCAAATGTTCAGATAAATAATTATAGAAAATTGAAGTATTAAATTATAAGATAAGTATAATTGGTAGAAAAATTTAAAAGAAAAGGTTATTAATGAGATACTTCCAATGTGGTAATATTCTATGAATGAATGAATCTCACATATATAAAAGTATAATGTATATAAATTAAAAAGAAGTTAAATAATAAATTTATGGAATGGAAATAAAATATGGTATTATAAGTATCAAACATTTATAATGTATGTAATGGTTCCTCTACTAAAACTAAATAAAAAAGTGATCACTTTGAATGAATCTATAAAATTTTCAAACATTTTTTAGTGAGAAATGATTAAAATATCTTTCAAAAATAAAGTTATAATTTATTAGTGATTTTTTTATATAAATTACCTATAGAATATTTGATTGATATTGAACTATCCTTTTATGAAATCAATGAATATGGTGATGAGTTTAACTTTGAACTTAGAGTTATAAAAGGAAATCATTTAAATGAAAAAGTTTATCTAAATTAAAAATAATAAAGTTTTTGTTAATTTTTTTATTAATTTGTCTTTCTATTGCATCCTACATACCTTTTTTAAACCATGATGTGGTGCTTCGGTTAAAATCATAAAACTAAATTCTAATGAAACCATTATATAAATTTAAAATATGAGTGATAATTCTTCTTAAATTTTTACTATTAAATATGCTATAAAGTCCCAAAAATAAACATTTAAACTAAATATCTTATGTTTATAACTAATATATAAATTATTTTTTTGGGAAATAAAACTAAAAAAATATGGATATGCCTATATTTTTAATGTTTAACCATTTATGGTTCAAAAATATAAGGGTAAAAATATCTTATTTCTTAAATTTAGTATAAACTTATATATACCAAAGGAAAAAACTTGTGTTTCATAGATAATGTATTTATATGGAGTATAATGGAAAAAATATAAAACTTTTATCACACATAAAGGATGAATTTGGTAACATTTCACTGATAGAAAACTCATGAGGTCTAATAGTTTTGGAAATGTAGTCATCCATTGTAAGTCATTGATTTCCTTATATATATATATACTAAATGATTAGAACACAAAATTATTAGGTTCAATCAATTTTATAATGAATGATAGTTTCTAAACCTTTTTAATAGCAAATTTTCGAAAAAAATATCAATTGGAGTTATGATATTCTCTACAAATAAATAATTTTTTTCTATAATAGTCATAGGAGAGATATTCTACTAGAAAAATAAATTCCTTAGTGCAATTGAAAATGATTCTCTCCATTAACATATAAGGATAGAAAATTAAAGTCTCCATAATATATCTTAAATCATTATAAAACTACTAAATGAATTACTAGATATTATGTTTTATTAATCTAAAGTTTTTGATCTCAAATAATAAAAAAATCAATATAAAACTAAATTTAAACAAGAAAGTGAAGTCAAAAAAATATAAATCTCTATAATTTATACATATGAATTATTTTGGATCAAATGATATAACATGAATTGAAGGATAAACTACATGTATATCCTATATGATAACTATTCCCATTGATGTTGATTTTATTTATTTATAAAAAATCTATAGATAATATTAGTGTGTATTTTAATTTATATCAGTCTAATATAATTTAATTTTTTTTTGATTTAAAATATAATTGTAATTATTTTATTTTTCATTTTCTTCACCTTAGTTTTGAGAGGTTCACGCCACATGCTGCGCCTCATACTGCATCCTCAAGCAGCCTCTGCATCTTACTACACCACACGAATTTGAAAACTATATAGTCATCTATGCATAGAATAATCACTAAAAGATTCAATGATAAAGAAAATCTTCCCAATAGGGATCCCATAATTTAAGAACCATAATTATTTCATTAGATAAGCATATAAAATATGTAATTCATATTCAAAATAGATTGAATTCAACAACATATGATATCTCCTAGGAGTGTGTACATATAGGGTTGAGTATAATAACCCAATATGATATTCCAAAAATAAGTGCTTATAATGAATGCATTAACACATCAATATGTATTTGTAAATTTTTTTCACAAAATTTTTATTGATGAATATGAACTATATCATATTTAAAAATAATAAATAAATTAATAATATAGCGTATGAAAATAAAATTGACTATAAATTAAAATTTAACAAGATATAATATATTATTTTACTTTCCATTTAAGATATTTGTTATGCTTTTTTATAAACATGTTATTCCTGATTAGTTTTTATCTTATGAAACAATACATATCACAATAATTCATTTTCTAGATTATTTATTTAATGTATGTTTATTTTACTCAAAATGGATAGAAGTTGGATGTACAACATTGATCATATTACTGGTGAGTTTTAAAATGATTTATGATACTTTTTGGATTTTTCATTCAATAATGATGCAGATGGAAGATTGATTCAATTCCCATGTTTTGATTGTGTTGGAAGACTATGTTTAACTTATGAGGAAGTGAGTTACCATATCAATAATCATTGTTTCGAAAAAAATATCAAATGTGGTATCACAATAGGGAAAAATTTCAAGTGAATAATGACATTGATTTAGCTGAAAGGATTGGTATGAAAAAATTTATTTTTGATTATTTTCCATTTATTTTTGAAGCTATATCCTCATGTAGACCAATTTAATAGGAAATGAACACTATAAAAAAAATTCATCTATTGATCAAAATGATGACATTGAGAGTGTTAAAAATACGAATGAAGATGATAACATCCCATTATATATGGAATGTGGAAAAATGAGAAAACTTGAATTTTTAATTCAACTATATCATGGAAAAGAAATTTATGTATTTAGTGATACTATGGTTGACTATATACTTACATTTATTAAGTATTTACTACCCAATGATGTATATATTCCAAAAAATGATTACGTGGAATCAAAGTTGGTTGAAACATTTATATTTTATTATACTAAGATCCATTATTACCATAAATATTATTGTCTATTCTAGAAGTAAAATACAGAGTTCAGTTAGTGAAAACAATGTGGTACATCAAGGTGGAATACTAATAAAGATCAAACTTAATCCCACATACCAAAGAAAGTTATGTGACACTTCCCTTTAATTCTCAGGCTTCGAAAATTTTTTATGTCAGAAAAAATGGTAAGAAATATGAGATAGAATAAAGAATAAATAAATAAATATAATGATGAAATAATGCATCTTGGGTTAACTTAGAATAAATTCTATAGTTTACATCTTGATTTTACTGTTGACCTACAAAATGCTATATTGGGATTATCCTGTGATAGTTTCAACCCATTTCATCAAATGCATACTACATATAGTACTTTTCCTATTTTCATTCACATTTATAACCATCCTTCATGGAAGTGTATAAAGAATCCATTTACTATTATTAGTATATTGATATCTAGACCCAGTGATCCTAGAAATGATATTGATATATAATTACAACCATTGATATACGAGTTGAAGGATCTTTGTATTGTTAGTTCACAAGAATATAATGAATTCAAGAAGGAGTAATTTATGTTTTTTGTAGCTTTATTATGGATGATAAATGATTTACCTGCTTATAGAATTATGTCTGGTTGGTATAAAAAAGGAAAATTATCCTTCCCCATTTGTATAAAAAATACATGTTCCTATAGATTAAAGTTTTGAAAAACTTTCAAATTCATAGGGTATTTAGGATTTCTAAAAATGGATTACACATACAGGAAAAATATAAGATAGTTCGATAATTCCATCCAGACAAATGAAACAACTCAATGAATGTTAGGGAATGATATTGTCAAATAACTTGATGATTTTAATTATGTTTTTTTTGAAAAAAATTAAATCTAATATCATAAAGATAAATCATGTTAATTCAAATTAAAATAGAAATTGTAGAAACAAAAGTATATTCTTTGAGTTTCTATATTGGTCATTAAATTTATTATTTCATTGTTTGGATGTAATTAATATTGAGAAAAACATTTATGAGATGTTAATTTCTAATATTATAAATGTAAAGGCAAAAAAATGATGATTTTTGGTCACATCATGATTTTATGGATTGCGGTATAAGAGAAAGACTTCATCCCGAGTTAATTGGTCAAAATAATTGGAAATTCCCTTTTTCCTATTATTTGATGAGAAATTTAGAGAGAAAAAAATTTCTTTAGGTCTTAGAAAGTTTGAAGGTTCCATATGGTTATTCAACTAACATTTATAAAAGGGTGAATACACAAGATGTGAAACTAAAATCTATTAAAACCCATGATTACCATGTATTGTTACATGAGTTGATTCTCATTGCCATTTGAAATTTACTTTCACATAATGTTAAAGTTTCTATGGTTAAGTTATTTAATTTTTATTGATACCTTTGTACCAAAATACCGAGTATAAGTGTTGTTTAGAAATTACAGAGAGATGCATCGATTATTCTTTGTGACTTGAAGAAAATTTTCCCACCATTATTCTTCACATGTATGTTACATATGATTTTGCATGTTCCCATAGAAGTTCTTATTGGTGGCCCTATCTTGAGTTGGTGGATATATCTAATAGAAAGAATAATGTTTACATTGAAATATTATGCGAGAAATAAATATCATCCCAAAGGCTCTATTGTGAAAGGATATTTAGAAAAAAAATGAATGGATTTATGTTTATAATATTTATATAGTCTCACTATGAGATCTAATTAACTAATGAGAACTAAATATGAGCAATACAGTCCCATTGATCCTACATTTCCTTCACCACCCCAAATAGGGGGGATATCTAGATCGCATTCATTGTGTACTTTAAGCAAGGAAGAGTGGGAAATGGCTTATCGTATAGTATTATTGAACCATGACATGCTTAATGATTGTATCAATTAAGTAAAATAATAAATAATCATTTTTATTGTGTAATTTCTTTATAGATTCTAACATTTTAAATCTTTCATATTTGTAGAGAAAATTTAAAAATTATAAAATGGAGACATCATTCTCTATCTATTAAGAGGAAGAAGCAATTTAGCTGTAAAGAATTTACTTTTTAGTTAAAGTAAAAAGTAATAGATTTATTTTTTTCCTCATAAAATAATCATAGGCACCTATTTAATATTTGATGTTGGTATCACTCAAGTTCAAATTTTACCAATGAATGATGTATCAGATGAAATAATAGCATTGTCCTTTGGTCCAAACAATATGGTTCATGATGGTAAGGAAATTATTTTCAATGTATTTAAATTCTTTATTAATAGATATTAAAAAAATGGAAACATATAATGACAGTGATAATCAACAAAAAAAATTATTATGCGACTGCATCAAACAAGAAACCTCGATCATTAAATATATCATATTATGGGGTTTTTGAAATAATCTTTTTATTATATTACTATTAACATGGTCATGCTGTAATGATGAAATGCAAGTAGTTTGATTTGATAACATTAAAAGGTATTCATATAGATAACTATGGATCTATAGTTATTGATATGAACCATCAAATTCATACAAATGAACCATATATTCTTGAATCAAAAGATATACAAGTGTTTTATATAACTAACCCATTAAAAAAACAATTTGGTGTTATTATTGATGTCATTTATAGACATATTTTTGATGAAATAATGAATGATAATGATGTTGTGGATAAACCTATCATTATTTATTAGAATGTTTCATTTGATGACACTGATGATTCAATTGTTAGAACAGATTATGAATCAAAAATTGTCATAGAGCGCACATAGAGTTGACACATTTGTAAGTATTTACTTAATATTATTAAAATATTTTATGTGTTTTTTAATCTTTCATACATGATATCAAATTAACTAGTATTTCTACCCATGAAATTTCATGATATGTGATATTTTTTTAAATAAAATGTTGATTATGAAATAAAATATCAAACATTATCCTATACACAATAATTTTTGAAATGAAATACTGATTTGTTCATGTTCCCAGAATATCCATTTTGATAACAAGTAGAGTCCAAATATATTACTATGAATGTAAAAGTCTTGTGTCCAAAATTCAGTCTGACTTCTTCATATATGGCTAGTAATAGAAGACTCTAGACCATTGAACCTAGAGAAACCAAATTTTTTGAAGTCATATATCATCCACTATGTATGATCTAGTCAAGGTTGTAATGATTATACTAACAAAGGAGCTAAAATATAAAATCATGATGCTTAAATTATTCTATTAAATATATAATTAACTCTGATTTCATGACATAATAAGTCCAGACAAAACTGTTTACCTATGCACAAAAGCAGTCTCACTACACCACCCCTTACCACATAAGCATATATGTAAATTATACAACATGACCATTGATACCATTAACTAGAGAAGATAATTCATTGGTGGTATCCCCTATTTTCAAAAATTCCTCTAATTCATTGATGAAAACTATGGGTTATAGAAAATTAAAAATAATTCATTAATTATCCTAAAATATAGTGACAATTCCCTAATTACCTGAGATTTATAAGTTTTCACATTGAGCTAGGACTAAAAATTCTAGATCCAATAATAGGGCGAGAACAAATAATGACAACATTAGAAAAAACTAGTAGAAATAACTATTTTAAAACACATTTCTATAAGTATGGATCCCAATATTTCTCAGGTATATATAGTATTAATGCATAAATTATAACTTATGTGAAAATAAATTTTAACACAAGGATATTATCCCAAAATATTTATAGAATACACAATATTTAACTAAAATAGAAACATAAAAATAGTTTGTATTAGTTCAGAATTATTAATAATAGTTTAAAAATAATTCACAATTCTTAAATCTTTAAATAATATTTAATGTCATCTAATAAAACCAAAATGCATGAAATTCAACCTTTATATGTTAAACACCAATGATTTCATTATTGAACTCAAAACAAAAAATTATAAAATAAGAACATACCACATCAAATCCTCCCTAATACCTCCACATTAACAATATAATGTAACAAAAAACATTATAAAGAAAAATAAATAAAAACATCAAAATTTTGGAAAATTAATATCTATGCATGTTTTGTTCACACCATTTGAAAAAATATGAGATAGCTATTCCATGTCCACTAGATGTTGTCTATAATTATCATTAAGTCCTATTAACTTCTTTCTAAACCATACATAATAACCTTTCAGACCTGGTGTTCTTCCCATTTTCACCCCCAAACATGATGTTTTTAAAAATAACTCATCAAACATCAATTTAAAATCTAAAAAAAAATAATGAAAAAACATTACCACATTAATTGAGAAAAAGGGCCATCATTGAGAGATGGGAATCCCAACTACCCATAGTAATATAAGGTTCAATATGAATAGCTTTGTTCAAAAATATACTCATATATATATATCTTAAGACATAATAGTCCTATAATATGTCCACCATGACTCCCAAAAAATATATAAACAAAAATGGGATTTAATAAAACTTTACAAGGATCCAAGAAAAGATTACATTGTAATGATGCTTCTCTTCAGTGATTGTTTTATGTTATAGTTGTATTATTTAACATTTTCATTATTTCTATTTATCTTAGAATATTATTTTAAATTTTCAAGTCAATTTTTTTTGATTATGATGATGTTATAAGAAGAATAATATAGAGAAGTGAACAACATATTAGATAATTAGGCATGTCTCCTATGATCACCATTGTAAGTAAAATTTATGTTTGGATATTATGCTCTTTCATATTATTTATCTTATTATCAATCATTTTATTTTACCATCCATGTTATTTTAGGCTAAATCATTGAGGAGAAAATTGGATTTTGCTGTAGAGGTTGACAGTATGGCGGGGGGTACTAGTAATACTAATTCTATGGATTAGCCTACCACTATTCCAATTCAGTCATTGGGAGGTCATTTAGTTTAGCCTCCCTTCATCTTGCTTTGGTCACCAAGAGGCCGTTGTCCAATTATTCCATCTCCATATTCTCCATACCCACCTTTTCTATATCCATTTCCACCTACACCCACACAAGATGGTGGTTCTCAAGCTCCCATCCGTCCTTATTACCCATTCCCACCATCAACTATATAGGGCATTGCTTCCACTTTTATACCACCACCATATCCATATCCACCCTCATCTGTATAGGGCTATCCATCATGTTTTATCCCTCCATCAGTACACTTATCATCATTAACTATATAGAGAACTCCTACTGTAGATATCCCACCTACCACATAGGATACTCCCCATCATCTAGATATAGTACTTAGGGGTCATCAGACCCCCATATACTAGTATGTGTTTAAAATTTACTTATAGTGATTAATGATAAATTCATATATATATATATATATTATTTTCCTTTACTAATTATTTTCCATGATTCTTTAAATCCTCCACCAGATGAAGAGCCCACACAAAAATTAGAGAGGTCTGGAATTGACACATGCATATCATGGTTCAATATTACAAAGACAGTTCTATAATTGAAAAAAATGGTAAGGAATATAAAAGATTTATAGGAAAACTTTCTAAACACAACAATATTATTTTGTTTCAACCAATAAGTTTGAGGGAAGTTGGAGAACTAATAAAGAACAATTCTTGGGCATATATTGGGGTAAGTCATGTTAATCAACTTATATATATATATATTAACCTTTAATATTTTCTTAACAAATATTTTTTCCAATGTTTCTATGATATAATTTTCTTGATAGAAAAAATTCTAAGGCTGCAAGGTTAATGGAATTGGGTGATATGTGGTGATCATATAAGTATAACTTGTATATTGGTTGGAAAGAGATAATTGATACAGATCTTGAAGAAATACCGATCAATCAAGATTGACCAATATAACAATATAGAGAGATTATTGGATATTAGAAGAGTCCAGAGTTTATGGTATTAGTGATATGTATATATATAATCATTTATTTATTAGAATTTTTTAAAGTATAAATTACTTATTTTATTTGTGTTAATTCAATTATATAATTTCTTATTTATATGAGATATCTGATAGAAATAAAATAAATAAGAGTGCAATGAAATACATTCACACTGTTGGACACACTTCACTTTCAAATCGTGAGAAAACATAGGTAATTTAATATTTTAAATATTGAAATTAATTTTTATTGAATTATAGATTTATTTCCTTTAAATTTTTGTTACTCTATCAAATTGGTTTGTATTTTTTATAGGTTTATGTTTTTAAATAATGCCTTTTTCATTTTTACAACTTCCTTTTATATCTAAATTTTCTTATCTTATAATAACTACATGAACTCAAATATATAAATGACAACATCCAAAGGAAAATTATCCACATAACCCATGAATTAAATGTATAAATATTTAAAAAATTTAATTATTTTACATTCATCATACTCAACAAATCTAGGATCAAATTCTTCTAAAGGACTATGCTTATCATTTTTTTAAAAACAACCACTTTGATTATAATACATTTTTGGTGGATCCTTTTTCAATTGCTTAAAAGTAGTTAATTTTCTTGATTTCATAGACTCCTTATTCTTCATTTTTTTTCAATTTTATGGCTGAAACATCTATGGTGAAACTAATTATAATAAATTATATTTCCTCGAAACAAGGAATCTACGAAACATTAAAAAATATACACTTCATGAAAAATTAAGAATATATTAGATATAATTAGAATAATTATTACACTCTAATACCAATTAAATTTCCTCCTATACAATTCAGTTATACATTTCCACAATAACAAAAAATATATTTAATTAATTCATACCAATATAGAAAATTATAAAGTAAATAGAAATAGATGAAGAAGCTTCTCTATTGAGGTTGTGATGTCCCAACCCAGGTGCTACTAAATGGTGCTCTAAGCCGGTTGGTCACATGCCCTCAAGCACACCTCCCCATATGCTAGAGGGTGTCGACTAACAACAAGGGTCTGGTAAGTAAGTCATGGAGAGACTATACTCTCTTTTTATCAAAATAAAACACCAATAGAAGAAAACAACAATAACCAAGTGAGGAAGCATATAAATAACCAGAACAATACCAAGTCACATGATAGTCAAAATAGAAAATACAATACTCAACTAAATGGGAAAACATGCTATGAAAAAGAAAGTTCCCAAGTGTCTACAATGTAACTGAAAATAAAGACACAAAAAATACAAAGAGGGTCCTGAACCACATCCAGTTCCCTCACCCATTCTTCATTCCCAAACAAAAACACATCCCAGGGCCTTGCCCTTATCCTGTCCTGCAACAAAAAAGTCTACTCAAGTGCCGATTAGGCAGCCCAAATAGGGTGTGAGTAAGACTCAATAGGCCACCACCAACAATGTCTAAATCAAGTCCAGTCAAAAGATAGTGTATGAAATTCTATGAAGCAATGAATATAATGCATAATTAAACAATTATCACATTTTCATTTAATCTTTAATCACCACATTATACCCAATTTAAAATCATGTATCACATTTAAATCATAATTCATTATTTTCATTCATTTGGCATTGAACACCATGTCAAGCACCCCAAATCTCATTTGGTGTTGAATTCCATGTCAAGTAACCCAAATCTCAATCAATGTAGATCGCCATGTCTAACACCCCACATCAAAATCTTGGATAACTATTAGGGAGGAACACCATGTCCAAGTCCCAACTTCTAACTCGATCTAGAATGCCATGTCTAGCACCCACATTCTTAATCATTTAATCATTCATTAATTCATAAGAATTAACCATATCATTTACTTAATAATCCAATGATTAGTTAAAAATATCAAATCCATTAGTTAACCCAATAATTAACTAATCACATAACCCATTAATTAATTCATCAATTAATTAATCAATCAATACAAATATTATTCCATAATTAATTCTTCACAATTAATTATCCAAATAAAATCTCAACTTTCCATAATTAATTCTCACAATTAATTATCTTTAATCAACATCCTAGCACATAATTAATTCACCATTAATTATCTTACATATCCAAACATCATCTCATAATTAATTTCCCCTGATTAATTATTTTAACACAACCAATTCAATATATCAATTACAATATATCAACCCATAAAAAAAATCTTCAAATCAAATATCTAATTGGTAAACCCCCATTTGTTCCATGATTAAATATTCAATTAATCATCTATAACTCCAAGGAATCAACAAGTCAAATAAACATTCCTAATTACTCCAATTTAGGAAATCAATTATCAAGGGAAGCTAGAAAATCAATAATCTCACATACACATATCATATCCAGGACCATGGGAGTTCGATTTAGACCACCTAACTCGGTTCATTGATAGATTTTTGGCCAGTGGAAATCCCCAAAATCCGAGCATCATAATGACGTCGATCAAGATTTGAATCTAAAACCCTAAACCAAAATTAAGATCAAAATCATAAAGATATTGAAACTCTAGATCTTGATCCACAATCTTAGATCTAGATCTCAACTCATAGGTTTAGATTCATGGAAATGGTGGATATATTTCATGAAAAGATCAAATAAATATAGAGGAAAGAACATGAGAAGCATTGGGATGAAATCCACTTACCAGAAAGAGAGCTAATCTATAATCTAGGCTTTAGATCTCAAAGAATGGTGTTCTAATTTCCTTGGAATCCCTTCAGAAGGCTCTGAGATTGCCTATAATTTGTAAATCCTGAACCTAGGTCAATATAGAGGAGTTTTAGGGGTTCATGTGATTTAAAAAATAATTTTCAGATAATTAAAACCCACGCACATGGTTTCCTGGGTAGGGGCGCATGGTTAAGGTAAACTGTGCGCCAACCATGAAGACCTCTCTGTCCAAGTTTTCATGGTTTGTACGGTTTAGGTGCATGATTTTTCAAACCATGAAGAGTCCTATGTCCATTAATTTTTCTTAAAAACTCACCCAAACATACCTCAAACCACAAATCCAAAACAAATATACTTAAAAACCTCAAAAAGTACCTAAAAATGGGTCTGAGTTGACTTTGTAAAAAGGTTGGGATCATACAATCTACCCACATTATAATAGATAATCCTCGAGATGCACTCCCAAACTTAACTAAGATTTTGAGCCAAAAATATTGGGCCATTGAGCCCTCATGTCTGCTTCTCATTCCCAAGTTTCCTCTCCAACACTTCCATGTTGCCATAACACATGAAATATCAGCACGGTCTTTCCCCTCAACACTTTATCACTATGATCTAGAACATGTATCAGATTCTACTTGAAGGATGAATCTATATCGAGGTAAACTTTATCCACATTGATCATATGAGAAGGGTTGGGGTGATACCATCGTAGTTGTGACACATGGAAAACATCATGCATAGCACTGAATTTCTGTGGAAGGGACAATCAGTATGCACTGACCTAATTCTGTCCACTATATCAAAAGGTCCTACAAACCTGGGTGCCAAATTTCCTTACCTCTATATCCTGCAGTGACCCAACTTGGGTGACACATGAAGGAATACATGATCACTCTCTGTAAACTCTAGTGGTCATCTCCATCTATCATTATACAACTTCTGCCTATTCTGAGCCATATCCATATGTTTTCTAATAAACTACACCATCTCCGACATCTCCTACATGAGACTCGGTCCCAACATATTTGACTCACCCTCCTCTAACCAGCACAGTAGTGATCTACAAGGTCTACCCTAAAGTGCCTCATATGGTGCCATCTATATAGTTTCTTGATAACTATTGTTATAGGTGAACTCCACTAAAGCCAAGTGCTTATCCCAAAAACCACCATAGTCAAGCACACATTCCTGCAACATATCCTATAACAACTAGATGGTATGCTCTAAATGCCCATCTTTCTGTGTGTGGAAATCCATACTCAACAAAATCTTTATTCCAAGATCCTTTTGTAAGCCCTTCCAGAAGTGTGAAGTAAAGTGAAAATCAAAATATGAAACTATAGTCCGTGGAACCCCATGAAAACAAGATATCTTTGAAACATAAAGTTTTCCAAAATTTTCTACAGGGAAGGTTTTCCTGATAGGAAAGAAATGTGCTACCTTCATTAGTCGATCCAAAATGACCCAAATAGCATCATTCTTCCTAATCATATTTGGAAGACCCACTAAAAAATCCATAGTTACGTCATCCCACTTCTATTCCAGAATAGGAAATGGATGCAATATACCTCTAGGTCATTGATGCTCGATCGTCACCTACTGATAGGTGAAACATCTTTTTACAAACCCTGCTATCTCCTTTTTTATGCTTGGCCACCAAAACTATCATCGTAGGTCACAATACATTTTTGTCACCCCGGGATGTACCATCCACTTTGAGGCATGAAATTATCACATGAGTTCCAATCGCATACTCGTTGGCACAATAACCTAATTATTCACATATATGATATCATCCTCATATATTAACCAGTCTGAAGGTGTATCCCCACCTTCAAGGCTTTCCCTTAAGGCTAAACTCTCTAGATACTCATACTTCATATCCCTGATCTGTCTCAAGAGTGTAGAATCTACTACTATAGAAATGAGATTCATCTTCTCCTAACTCTCCTCGACCACTATATGCATTTTAGACAACAAACTCATCATCTTCCTCCCTACACTCGACTCATGTACCAACTAAGTCTGAGTTTTCCTACTCAAGGAATCATCCACACTATTACCCTTTCTAAGTGTATATCTAGTTCAAAATCAAAGGAATGCATATACTCTACCCATCTTCACTGCTGAAGATTCAAGTAACGATATGAAAAGACATACTTCAAGATTTTGTGATCTTTAAAAATAGTAAACTTTTCACCCAAAAGATAGTGGCGGTAACACTTAAGAGTATAAACCACCGCTACCAAATTGAGGTCGTGCATGGGGTAATTCCGTTCATTTGGCCTCAACTACTGAGACCCATATGCAATGGGTCAATCCCCCTGAATCAAAACCACTCTGAGTACTATCCCGGAATCATCACAATACATCATGTACTCCTCACCTAACTCAATAAATATCAAAATTGGTGCTGATGTCAAGCCCTTCTTCAACTCGTGGAAATAATTATCACATGCTTCCATCCATTAAAACTTTATCCCTTTCTTCGTTAAACTAGAAAGTGGTGCTGCCAATCAGAAAAAGACCTCAATAAACCTACTGTAATATATAGATAATCCCAAAAATATTTGGATATCAAAAAATTCTTGGGATTCTCCTAAGAAACCATTGCTTTCACCCTTTCTGGGTCTATTGCCACACCTTCTTCCGAGATGATGTGACCCAAAAAGTGTACCCTATCAATCCAAAACTGACACTTAGATAGCTTGCAATATAGATGATGATATATTAGTGTACTCAAGATGATTTCAAGATGTTGGGAAAGATCATCATGAGACTTGGAGTACACCAAGAGGTCATCCACAAACACCACAACAAACTGATCCAGGTACGGATGAAATATACTGTTCATCAATGCCATAAACACCGCTGGAGTTCTTTTCAACCCAAAAGACATTATGAAAAACTCATAAAGGCCATACTTGATTTTGAAAGCATTTCTCTATATATCATAAGTCTGAACTCTCACCTGATAAAACCCATATCTCAAATCGATCTTTGAGAAAACACAATCCCCCTTTAGCTGGTTAAACAGATCATCAATATGTGAAAGAGGATATTGGTTCTTCACAGTCATTTTATTAAACTTTTTATAATCAACACACAAATGTAAACCCCCATAATCCTTCTTCACAAACAAGACAGGTGATTCCCAAGGAGATGTACTTGGACGAATAAACCCTCTATCCTCCAACTCTTACACCTGCGTTTTGAGTTCTTGAAGCTCAGTTGGTGTCATTCTGTAAGGCAGAATAGACACTGGCTCATCCCCTAACATGAGATCAATAGTGAATTCCATATCTCTCTTAGGTGGAAACCCTGAGAAGTTTTTGGGAAATACATCTTGGAACAACTCTACTACTGGTGGAAAGATGTCTTGCCTACTGCTCACATCATCGAGAAAAAGACTAGAAAATTGGGCTATGAGCTCACCCAATTTCTGAGTAAGTGGACCATCTCAGATTTCATGGATATCCCATTCTCGATGATGAACACATTGTTCACCCTTAAAAGATAAAAAGGTCACTCTCCTATTGTAACAATCGATGTGGGCTCAGTATGTGACTAACCATTCCATACCCATAATTAGGTTGAAGCCTGTCATACCAAGGACATTGAGACCCTGAAGGAAATGATACTCTATAATCTCTAGTGAACATCACTTTCATAAACAGATATCTCTAGACTGTGTTCCCAATGGTGTATCAATATTCATCACTCTGCTTATGAACTCCACTTCCAGGATCAAACCATTAACAAGATTTATAGATATAAAAGAATGAGAGGAACTGGTATCAAAAAAGGCACAAGTTGAAGTAGAAGCTAATAGAATATTAACTCTCACTGTCAATGAACCAACCTCATTTTCCACAAGTTTAGGCTGTACTGCATGTAACTGTCCTGCCCCTCTTCCCTATGGCATCGTCTGACTCCCTTTAGTAGCACCACTCTATTGATACAGATGCTCATACCCTGAAGCACCACGTCCAATACCTATAACACATCTACTAATATAACTGCAACTACCATACCTATAAGGTGTAGAATACACCCTTACCATACTCTAAATCTGCACAGATTCTCCCTTAGAACCAGATTGTTGCTGCTTCCTATAGAACTTCTGTAGGTTCCCCATCTTGCTGCAAAATCGGCACTCCACTGCTGGTCACGGAAAATGCGTGTGATAGTGTCCTGACCTACCGTATTGTTGGAAAAGAACATGAGTAAGGTCCTGAAAAAATATTCCCCCTGATTGTCCTCCTTTCTTCCCACTGTACTGACTAAGGTTCTCATAATGATGCTTCATAATCTCAGAAGGTACACTCCCTGATCATCCATTGACTGTCAACAGTCTAGTAGTAGAAGCTTCATTTAGGTTCCCCTCCAAAATGAGAGCCTGATTCACCACTTATAAGAACTTTTTCAGCCTAAATATATTCACCTGGGACTTAATCTCACACTTAAGTCCATACTGAAGTCATTTTTATGAAGAATCCTCATATGCTGCTAAATCTGGAGAAAAAAACTGTAAATCTATGAAACATTCAGTGTAATCCATTATGGAAATGCTTCCCTAGGTCATATTTATAAACTCTGAATCCTTCTCTTATCTCAATGTCGCTGGATAGAAGTGTTCTAAGAACTTCTCTAAAAAGTACTTCCATAACATATCATCAGTCTGTCTAGATCGTACCTGAATGTCCCACTAGCACTTCGCTGACCCCCACAACATATAAGAAACCAACTCGACCCTCATCTCAGTTGGAGCATCTAATTGGTCAAGTATCTTCTCTATAGACTCAATCTATAATTCATCTACCTTAAGTACACCCTATCCATTAAAATTCAGAGGGTGCTACAGCTGAAACCCCCTTGTCAACTCAGACATTCTTTTCAAAACCCACCCTGGGTTTCTCTCCATGAATTGCATGAAACAAGAAAAGTTCTCTTGGAACTGCTCCCCTTCCTCCCCAGCTGGCACTAATGGTGCCTCAAGGTCCCTATCTGGAAGTTCGTTATGGGACATACCCCTTAGTTTCCCTCTCAACAAGCATAATGGAGGCATATCTCTACAAGGAAAAACACATGTATTAGGTCTCATAATGAAACCTTATAAGATTTACGTAAGAGAAAAAAGAAACACAATAATTTTCAACACATACTTCCCCATTTCTCACCACACAGTCAACACCAAGGCCTTATCACCACCCTTAACCATCCTACTCCTAGGTATTGGTTAAAAAGGGTACACACATTCTCATTAATTAATTCAAACATTAATTAATCACATTATCTCAAATTAATTAATTCATAAATTAATTAATCAAACCCATCTCATTATTCAAGTTTCTCATTAGACACCCATTCATTTACATTTTTAATCATTATTTCAATCTCATAATAAGGAAAAATAGTTTAAGTTCAACAACTTACCCATAACCTATTTTTCCATGAGTTCCTGGAATGATGCATGTCACAATAACCTTGAGTGCCTAGAATGATACATTTAGACTCAACGCTCTTGCCTCTTTAGGCCATGAATCAAAATTAAACAATTGTAAAAAAAAATATCACATTACACCACAAGTACATCACCCAAGGTGAAATAATATCCAACTATAACAATAAAAAACAATCAAAATAGTCCCACCCTGAGTACCTAGATTTCCCCCCATACATGGGTTTGCAACTCCCATGCACGAGCTCATTACCAAGCCCCAAATCTTCCTAGTCTCCTGTCTACCTTTCCCAAAATAGTAAGACAAAATAAGAAGAATTAAAGAAAACTCCTCTGATACCACTTTGTGACGTCCCAACCTGGGTGCCACTAAATGGTGCATTGAGCCGGTTGGTCACATTCCCTCAAGCACGCCTCCCCGTATGCTAGAGGGTGACAACTAGCAGTGAGGGTCTGATAAGTAAGTCATGGGGATACTATAGCCTATTTTTATCAAAATAAAACACCAAAAGAAGCAAACAACAATAACCAAGTGTAGAAGCATATAAATAACCAAAAAAATACCAAGTCACATGATAGTCAAAACAGAAAATACAATACTCAACTAAAATGGAAAACATGCTATGACAATGCAAGTGCCAAGTGTCTATAATGTAACCGAAAATAAAGACATAATAACTCCCAAGCAGGTCCTGAACCACATCCAATTCCTTCAGCCATGCTCCATTCCCAAACATTAACCTATCATAGGGCCTTAACCTTATCCTATCTTGTAACAACAAAGTCTACTCGGATGCTGATCAGGCAGCCCAAATAGGGTGTGAGTACAACTCAGTAGGCCACCACCAATGGTGTCTAAGACAAGTCCAGCCAAAAGACAGTGTATGAAATTCTATGAAGCAATAAATACAATGCATAATTAAATAGTTATCAAATTTTCATTTAATCTTTAATTATCACATTAGACCTACTTCTAAACAATGTCTCACATTTAAATCATAATTCATTATTTTCATTCATTTGGTGTTGAACGCCATGTAAAGCACCCCAAATCTCATTCGGTGTTGAACTCCATGTCAAGCACCCCAAATATCATTCGGTGTAGATCACCATGTCTAACACCCCACATCACAATCTTGGAAAACTATTGGGGAGGAACGCCATGTCCAAGTCCCAACTTATAACTTGGTCTAGAATGCCATGTCTAGAACCCACATTCTCAATAATTTAATAATTCATTAATTTATAAGAATTAACCACATCCTTCTCTTACTAATCCAATGATTAGTTAAATATATCAAATCCATTAGTTAAACCAACAATTAACTAATCACATAGCCCATTAATTAATTCATCAATTAATTAATCAATCAACATAAATCTTATTCCATAATTAATTATTCACAATTAATTATCCAAATCAAATCTCAACATTTCATAATTAATTCTCACAATTAATTATCTTTAATAAACATCATGGTACATAATTAATTCACCATTAATTATATTACATAGCCAAACCTCATCTCATAATTAATTTCCCCCGATTAATTATCTTAACACAACCAATTCAATATCTTAATTACAATATCTAAACCATAAAAAAATCCAAATCAAATATCTAATTGGACAACCCCCCTTTTTTAAATGATTAAATCATAAATTAATCATCTATATCTGAAAGGCATCAACAAGTCAAATAAAAATTACTAATTACTCTAATTTAGGAAATAAATTATCAAGGGAAGCTAGAAAATCAATAATCTCACATACACATATCAAATCCACAACTATGGGAGTTCGATTTTAGACCACCTGCCTTAGTTCGTTGATGGATGTTTTCCCAGTGGAAATCCCCAAAATCCCAATGGAACAATGACTTCATTCAAGATATGGATCTACATCCATAAACCAAAATTAATATTAAAAATATCAAGATATTGCAACTCTAGATCTAAATCCACAATCTTAGATATATATCTCAACTAATAGGTTTAGATTCATGGAAATGGTGGAGATCTTCCATAAAATATCAAATAAAGATAAAGGAAAGAACATGAGAATCATCGGGATGAAATCCAATTATCAAAAAAAGAGCGGATCTTCAATCCGGGCTTTAGATCTCAAATAATGGTGTTTGAATTGCCTTGTAATATTTATTAAATGCTCTGGGATCACCTAGAATTTTTCAAGCCTGAGCCTAGGTTAAAATAGAGGAGTTGGGGGGGGGGTCAGGTGATTTAAAAACTAATTTTTGGATAATTAAAACCCACGCGCATAGTTTCCTGGGTAGGGGTGCACAGTTAGGGTAAACCATGAGCCAACCATTTGAACCTCTCTATTCTGGTTTTCACGGTTTAGGCACATGGTTTGTCAAACTATGTGAAAACCGTACACAACCCTCTATCTGTTAAGTTTTCTTAAAAACTCACCCAAACACACCTCAAACCATAACTCCAAAACACAGGTACTTAAAAACCTAAAAAGTACCAAAAAATGGGCCTGAGATAACTTCATAAAAAGGTTAGGATCTTACATAGTTTGACCTCTTCCTTCTACTACACACTCATCACCACTACTTCGAGTGTGGTCAAGCCTATCATACATATCCATAGTTAGTCACATGACTCCTAGATGTGTCAATGACCGGGTTCATCATTATTTAATATATAGGTTCTCTTCTTAAGTTTAATGCTTAGACCAAGCTTCTAAATTATACTTAGTTGTTGTGATCTCATCCCATGGGTCACCATGTAGCACACCTTCACTATAGATCTTATTCCTATATTAAATTCATAAAAAATATTTAACTAGATCTAATAATCCCATTTATTCCTGGATTTTTCTTCAAGTGTTATGAATCTAATTTAATTCCCTGGGTTGATTCACTCTCCACAATCATTTTCCAGAATTTCCAGAGGTTCCATGAGCATTCCTGCAACTTCAAACAACTAATATTCTCCTTTGAATTTGATTATTTTAATTAAATAATTCTAGGGATCTATGATTTTTTATTTATTTTTTTACCTTTCCATAATTTTCTATGACTTGGGCTAACCCTTCTATAATTTAATAGATAAAATTCATGCAAGGATGGGTATATTGAAGTACCCTTACACAAACCTAAACACAAACCATTATTTTTAGGTAGGTATCTTAAGTGTGTCCATAAACTTCATGAAGAATAGCATTGGTAGCCTTGAAACATATTTTAAACTACCTTTCTGAATGACCACGCCACAACAAAAGGATTGGAAATAATAAACTCTCATAAAATAATGAACTTCACTATGGAGTGAATCATTGTGAACCAAATTTATTAAATTATTCCCACTTGAAACTATAACCCCTTGTAGTTATTCATACCCTAGTATCAATTTAGTATGTATAGATCTATATTATGTGGCCCTAACACCTACTCTAACATGGAATATAGATAACGAAAAGAAATATGAACACACACATATTTTTAAAAGGTTTGATCCCAATGTGGTAAACACACTCTTTGATATGTCCATTTAATATCATAGGCCACAAATTTTTACTATTATTATAAGTATAATAATGAGGATGCTATTATCACGTACCTAAGAGCATGTATCATCCTTTAAATTTAATATATTAAACATGTGAATCTTCATATTATCAATAAAGTGAATGTATATTTATATTTAATCTCATACCCCCAACTATAATGATGAAAATTTTTATACTTGAACCACCAATATTCAAAGGACCTCATAAAAAAAGATCTTAAACTAAATATTCCTTTAGATCCTTGATATATTTTTATGAATGTTATATGTACCTGTATTTGTAATTACACTGAATAAAAAACTTCAACTTCATGAAATTATATCGTGTACTTTACCATCTAGAAAATTAATTCCCAAATAACTCAGTAATTCAATCTCTTCAGCATCCATAATATATTTATTCTACCACATTACATTATATATACCCTATTTTATAGTTTCCTAATTCATTTAAACTTATCATGGTAACCTATATTTTATTAATTATTATAATTTTCTCTCTGATATGCTTTGAAATTTTGAGTTCTATATCCTCAAACATGTGACCCAACTATTCTTCTAGAATGTGATAGATAATCCTTTCTATTTCTCATATCAATTTCTCATCATCATCCAATTATCTACAAATGAAGACTCTTATTTATATAACCTAGACAAGTTCAATAAATCTAAGGGAAAACTAGATTCCAATTCAATATTCATGATAAACCAGTTCTTTAATCAATTCCATTAAATTAATTTTTTTGATATCAGGATCTGACTATGTTAATTCTACTGTGAAACTCAAACTCAACATTCCTTATATCTTCCATATTTTTTGTCTAGAATCACAAATTCAGATTAATGAGGTTTTCAAAATAATCATTATCACATTAAAATCACATAAATAATATTTGAAATATATCTATAATCTTTTGGACCATTATGTTTGACTCCTTAATGTTCAGATCTATATTTATGTTTATGTAAATCACCTATAACATTCAAATAATTAAACAAAATCTAACATAGATAATTAATATATGTTTTTATCCATCCATTTATGCAATATATAATTAAATCACATCCTTTAGAAATTCTTCTTCTATTTTAGATATTGGTTGATATATCTTATAATCAACTCATTTTCTAAACTTCTAATCAACATTACTTCAACTCATTTGATCTTACTCAAAATTTTCTATTAATAATCTTTTATCTTCCAAAATTAGTTAATTTAAAAACTTGAAACATATCCCATGATCAAATAAATGTCTATCTTACATGATTTTGTATTTTCTAGAGTATTTCCTTTACATTTTTGAATCTATCAAACTTCACTTCAACACTACATCATCTTATAGTGAGAAACTTATGAAGTTTTCAATTTTTATCACATATATATTTCCTCATATTCTATATATTTTCATCCTACATATCATTTGATTTTAATTTGCATTACTTTTGACATTTTGGATGTACATTTACCAATGTATTAGAATTATTGATTTCCTTAACTTTCTGTACTCAAAAACTACCATTGTAATTTATATATTTGCACGAGTATTTTATCTTCTGGTGCATGATGCTAATATATTATCATTAACTAATATTTCATAAGACTCTATCTCCATATTTTTAACCCCTAAAAGGGTTAATTTATTCCTTATTTATGTAGTCCAAGTAGGGAAAATAGGAAAAACCAACAATCATCAAGAAACAATCAAACAATAAATCAAAGATTTCAATCATTCCAAAAACCCGATGCCATCCACCAAAATATTGTACATAATATAATTAATAATTTTATTAGCCACATCATTACCACTATATCCCCAAGAAACTCTTACCAATTTCTTAATAATGTTTAAACACACTAGGCTATCAACAATATTATCATACCAATTCATCACAACCAAGGTCACTAAAGCATAATTAATCATTTATTCAAGAATAAAACATAGGGGATACATCATAAATACATAATTAATCATATAATAACTATAAATATAGTATATAGGGTTAAACTATCATGGAATGCAATAATTTATGAGATCCCACATAACATGTTCATATTGGAGGGAAAAATAATTATGGAATTGCATGATTATTAGTAATATACTTTTAATGCTTCATTTTCTTAATGCATAATTATAATATGTTTTAAATCCCATTTATAAATTAAACATAGTAGGATATTTAACTGTATATATGTGTTTAAATAATAACTTTAACACTTCACCATATCATAATTTTCAACATGCCCATTAAATAATAGTTAAGCATGTCATTCTTAACATAGAATATGATGTAATTAACAAGGTATATATCATATCATGATCAAATAGTTTTTAATTTTTTTAAATATTATACATTCTATCTATGTTAATAATTTAATATATAAAAAGTTACTTCTCAATTAAATCATGTGACATGAATTCCTTTTTAAGAATGTATGTGATTGGAATGTATTAAAAGGCGTAGCTTGAATTCCTTTGTTTGGACTTAAAATTTCTTCATGATTTATATTTTATTCTCAAAGAATAAATAATATTATTAGAAGTATAATAATATAAATTGTACCATCCTATGGAATGTAAATATTTGATCTTATCTTTATTTTACAACCTGAAATAATCTAAATAGAATCTTCACAATTTTATACAGTTTAAATTAGTTCTCATTTATTCAGTTTGGTTTAATTTTTATTTTATAATTAAAATTTATTTATTTATATTTTTTGTTTCTTATATTCAATTGTATTTTATCAAGATCAATCTGATTCAGTTTAGCTTGGTCTAGTGTAATTTAATTCACTTTTAATATTTCTTTATTTATTTTTTTCCTAGAAAAAGGCATTGAATATCAAGTGTAATGTTCCTCACTCTAAATTGTTTTGTACAAGTAGGAAAAAGGAGATGGTATTGTGGTAAATAGAGACACCGAGGAGATTATTGTAAGTATATTTCAATTTCTTTTACTTTGATTTAATTTAATTCTTTATATTATTTTATCATTTTAATTTATGTTATATATCACTCAGCAGATTTATTTGGAGGCATTAGTAGAAAAATAACCTGACAATTTGGGCCTCAAAGATCATCTACATTAGGTATTAGGATATGAAAATCATAGAAGAGTTAATTGTAGACCTGGGAAGAATATTGTACCATCTATATACTAGTCTTTCAACAATTTTTCTTTGGGTTTCGGTTCTGGTATAGTCACAATAGAATAAATGAATGCCGCAATCAAACAAGTAACTCAAAAATTAGAAGAAGATACTCAATATAAAAATATGATAAATGAACATATGATGAAATATATTTTTTTCTCTTTATTATTAACTTCCAAAAGAATCTACTATAGTGGCTGATGCTTGTTTGATGTTGATTCATTCTGTTTATATAGATTCCTATACTCCTTCCAGAACCGGTTCTGGTACCGGTGTTGGTGCCAATGCTGATGCTAATGTCGATTCCAATGTCGCTGCCACTGCCGATGCTAGTGATGATGCCGATGCTGATGCTGATGCTTATTTCAATGCTGATGCTGATGCCGATTTTGATTCTAATGTCATTGCTGATGCTGCTACCGATGTCCATGATGATGATGATACTAGTGGTGTGAGAGGTGGTGATGGTGTTTCAGTAGGAGGTGTGAATGAGGGTTATCATGGTTTTTATGATACTAAATTTTATTATGTAGTTAAGTTTTATTATTGTTATATTGAATTTTATTTTGGTGTGTCTATTTGTTTATGTATATATTGAAATATTGTATTATGGTGTCTGTTTCTTTTTCAAGAGTGAAAAGGAAGTCATATATTTTTGTGAATGGTGGTGAAATATATAGCCACAGTTAGAAAACATGGAAACATACCAATATCTATGGTTTCCACCATGGAGGTATACCTGTATCCATTGTTACAAATTGTGAATATAGTCCTGTGTGGAAGAACAAAAAGACATGGTTTTAAACTCTGCCTAATGGTGTACTACCATAGTGGAAACTATGGTGATTTTTCTGTTTCCATGGTTTCCAATCGTGGTAGTAGAGTATCGTAGAATTACCTATAGCCACGGTGGAAACCATGGATATAGACCCATAGCTATGATTTCAAATTGTGGTGATAGTCATGGCCCTATTTCCACCCCAATAGGATCCACAATCATCCAAAACATAACTATTATATATAGAAATGGTTTTATAGCCTATATATATGGTTATAAACTATGACTATAAGATGACATTCTAGTTGTGGTTTACCACTCATGCTCCACCCCAATTACATTAATATTAATATTAATATTAATATTATTATTATTCTAAAGTTTGGGTATGAAACCTATTTTTATTATGAAATAAAATACCTCTTTCTATCCGGGTAGAGGGGGACCCATTACATTTTCTGTAGGCCCAAGGTCAAGTGGCCCATGAACATAGAGTGAAGGTCCAGTGCATTATTATACTTGCATCATCCTATCTGCATCACTAGGCTTGAATCACCACTTTCCAGCATAATGCTTGCAGCACTAACTACTCATGTCATGCCCACATCATCGCTTAGGTCATAAATCCCCTTAAGGGGATTTATAGGATTTAAACTGTGGCGAGCCTTCATAATTTCAAGGATTGATCACTATTAACAAGATGAAGATTAGGAGGATATAGAGGATTAAATCTGAATGCCTTGAAGATGGATTCTCTAAGGAGATTAACCTTGAGTTAGTGATCTCAAAGATGGATACTATTGGATATGGGAAACAATTCAGAAAGGAGTTCCAATTGAGTTATTCCCGGGATGAAAAGGGAAGTGCTCCCCTTAGTTCTAAGATCTCTAATAGCTTAATGATTGGTGGTAGTGAAATGGATACAATAATGGTTTCTGTACATGCTCATTCTCAATGCCGGCCTAAATTTTCTTCTTCTATTAATCAAGGGAACATGGCTTCCATAAAAAAAAGATTTGAGTATCAAATTTTCTAATTATAAAAAAGTAAAAAGGATCTAGTATCTATTTGCAATTATTTTGGAGTGATAGATTAAATAAAGGATGTTCTCTTAATGGCATTGAACATATAAGGGGATTCAAAATGTGATACAAGTCTTAGGGCCAAACCTCAATTTTTGGAAGGGGTTTTTAGTAGAGGTTTTAAGACTGGTTCTCAACTTAGAGAAGAGGTTAGGGATAATGATACCTATTTTTCTACTACTAATATTAGTGCCAGATATTCTGTTTCTAAGGAGGTTCTTATGGAGGTAGTTAACATTGTGGGGGTCATAGGGCTTAGGTCCAGTCATCAGGTACAAGGACAACTTTAGAGGGAGTTATATAGTGGTATGGATGCAAAAAACACTACTAAATCATATTTAGATGAAGAACATGATCCATGGTAGAGAGAAAATACTTAGAGGTGTGGATGAAATCCATGTATAAAATCCCATCATGGTAGGGGTTAGCGAGGTCCTAACCTTTCCCATGCTATTGAATTTATCGACTTTTAGCTTCAGGTTGTTGTTGATGGATTTTCCGCCTTTTATGTCCCCTTCTCCCTTTTGCAAACTTTTTATTTTAAAAAATGGGATAGGGCCTTAGTGCCTTATCCTAGATCTATTCAAAATTATTATTGTTATTATTATTATTTAAAAAAACCATTTTAAAAACTCTATTTTATCGGATGTTTTTTTAATATAAATCAATATTTGAATTAAAATGAAAATTAAATCAATTTATTATAATTTAAATAATTATAAAATTTTATGTGTTTAAATATAAAAATATATTTTTTAAAATAATGTAATATAATAATATCACTATAAAATATTAAAAAAATTACGATTAATGCATTGATACATCCAAAAAATAAATAAAAAAAAGGTTATTATAACTTCACCAAATTAAACAATAAAAAATTCGTTTTTTATAATATCCTTAATTACTAGACACTTGGAAGTTCAAAAAAATATCAATTTTTTGTTAAATTATGGTATGTAGTGAAATTATCAACTAAAATTAAGGCATGTTGGACAATTTAACTTTATAAGATATTAATGTACTAAAATAATGAATGTTTTCCATAAAACACACACAAATACAATAATTTTTAGGATTTTAAAATAAAATAATGATGATGAGTAAAGATTTATCAACAACACAAGCATAGTGTCAAATAATAAAAGATTAATATGACATTAAAATCTAATTCAAAAACAATTTGTTCATTCATCTCAAAATAACTTATCAGCTTCATTTTTTCTTTCTAAACTGTTTCCATCACATATATTATAGCAACCTAGACTTAACATACATGGATATTACACCAATGTAGATGAATATTTAGAACATTATATGTTAGATGAACGTAATAGTTTAGTTTCTTTGGAAACTTATAAAAATATATTCTAACTTGGTGAAATATATTTAATTTTTCCCAAAAAGATCTTCCCATTAAATACTTATGCTTAAAACCTTTCTCAATAACCTAGGGAAAGGAAACATAATAAAGTGTGAGCTTAGATTCTCATTAAGGGTAAATAAAGGAGATATATAAGCATAACATGAGAATAAGGGTATGATAACATGATAATAACATTTTAATATCATACCCTGCATATCAAAGATCCTATACCTAAGTTATGGAATAAATATTGGTAGTTTATAAGACATGAATCACAAAGGAATCAAGAGTATAATCCATGAGAGAATAACATAGGAACCGAAAATAGAATTTTTGGCATACACATAAGTATAGAAAATCCAATGTTAAGGATACCTACCAAGACATTCATAACATGTTAGGCTTGGGATAATCATCCATGCACCAACTTAGGGATTAGTATTCCCTCCAATGTACCCTCTTATTTTCATCTTGGGATGCCCTCATGTGTACCTTCTTGTTCTAGGATTGGGATGACCTACTGTGTACCCTATTTGTTTTCCCTTGGGATTCCCTCCCATGTACCCTCTTGTTTTGGTCTTGGGATTCCATCCCATGTACCCATTTGTTTTAGGCTTGGGATGCCCTCTCGTGTACCATCTTGTTTCGGGCTTGATATTCCCTCCTTTGTACCCTCTTATTTTGGGATTAGCATGCCCTAATGTGTACCCTATTGTTTTAGGATTTGGATTAGCTACTATATAACCTTTGAGCTCATAATTTTTTTTTCATTACCCAATGAATTGGAAGGATACATAGGTCCCAACTGTCACATAATGGAATCATACATGCATGTGCCAAATGATAAAAAACGTTCATCATATCATGAACCATAAAAAGAGATGTGTTTCATAAACATCATATCCTAAATTGTAAAATATATATATGTTTTATAATAATTTCATCATTGAATAACACATTAAATAAAGTAGGTTTCATAATAATTTTATCATGGTATAACTTGTGGAAGAGAAATGATTTTCATAAAAAAATTATCATCTCAACATAAAACATTCAAAGAAAGACTAAGAATGGTGTCCTTGGATCATATCCCTAGTAAAAAATAAACTATATCTAAGGATTCCAACTTAGATTGGGAAGGATTTTGAAAGATCAGATGAATCATTTCTTAAGTAAAATAACCTTTATTTGAAAATCAATTTTGAAAACATACATCATTTACAAAATCCTTTTCCTTGAAAAAACATAGGAAAAAATATAAAGTAATATTTTAAAAATCATTTAAAAAATTCTATAAAGAAAATATACTTTCTTATTTGAAAAATTATTTTTAAAACATAAAACCTTTTGAAACAATTTTCTTTTAAAATAACCTTGAAAACTTATAAATAAATCTTGAAATTTTTTTGAAAAACTTTTCTTTGAAAATAACTTTTAAAACTTATGAAGGAATATTGAAAATATTTTGAATTTTTTTTGAAAACAACTTCAAAAAATTATAAAGGAATCTTGAAAACATTTTAAAAACCATTTCTATGAAAATAAATTTGAAAACTTATAAAGGAATATTGAAATTTTTTTTAAAAACTTTTATTTTAAAATAACTTTAAAAACTTATAATGGAATCTTGAAAATGTTTTGAAAACCATTTCTTTGAAAATAACTATGAAAAATTATAAATGAAGCTTTAAAAACATTCTGAAAACATTTTATTTTAAAATAAAATTGGAAACTTGTAAAGTAATCTTGAAAACATTTTGAAAAAATTTTCTTTGAAAATAACTTTGAAAACTTATGAAGGAATATTTAAAAGGTTTTGAAAACCATTTCATTGAAAATAACTTTGAAAAATTATAAAGTAATATTTGAAAATATTTTTAAAACATTTTCATTGAAGATAAATTTGAAAACTTAAAAAGTAATCTTGATTTTTTTTAGAAAACATGGTTTTGGAAGAACACAAATTTTTGACCAAAAAGGGAAATAAATTAACATTTTATTAATTTTTTTCTTAATTATATTAAGTAATAAAGAGTGAAAAATGGTACCATTACTTTAAAATATCATTACTAACCATAGGATAATAAAATTCATGATGGTTATGAGATATGTACCATAATATTTCATCAATGGAATCATAATCATAAACAATTCCAATAAACGATGACATTGTAGAAATAAAATGTTACCACTTTGGTAACATTGAATCATAATCCCCATGAAATAAAAAAATTACATAAAGATTAAACTATAATTAAAAAAATGGTATTTATTATATAACATTTCAAAGGATAGTATATACACCCCATAAAAAATATTGATCCATAATATGACATATATCTCAAAGAAATAAAATTGAAAAAAAACTACTTTACCGATTTGGTAAATTTTGAACCATAAACCCCATGAAAGAAAGATCATAAAATGGATATGTAAATACTGATAAATTTAAGTATAACAATCATAGAATAAATTCATGGTTATTATACACACCACAAAAAATAAATGAGTGGTGAATAAGTCATAAGTCTCACAGAAATAAAAGTGAGACGAGGAAACCCTTACCTTAATTATTGACTTTATTTGTACACGCTCAAACCACATGTATAATAAATATAAGTTTATTATAAATCTAAAAAATATATTCTTATATCTAATACCATATATTATTTTATTATGAATTTATATTACCCGTTTATTAAAAATTCCATGTTAAAGTTATGTTTCAGGTAATAACCGCTTTTTTCGCATGTGTTTTGATTTGTTATAATTTTTTCCTCAAAATTTTATCACGATTTAATAATATTTATAATTATAAACATGAAATAATTATAATATATATATTTATTATAAATTTATTCGTAATAATATATAAAATATAGAAATAGAAAATGAAATACACCGTTTATGGAGATGGTAGGCCGTACATATGTATGAATAGTGTTTCCATTTTCTTGTCATATTGAATGAAAGAGAATAAATGACATATATATATATTATAATTAAAGTATAACTATTATGTATTATATATCATATAATTTCAATAAACCCATCCTTAATACATTCCACGTAAAATTTTAAAGAATCACATCGCTTTGAGGAGGTAGTAGTCCACACGTCCACAAACGAAGTTATCATATTTTCATAAAATGGAAATCGTGAATGTATATATTATATAATAATTATATAATCATAAATAAATCATAAATAAATCATAAATATCATAAATATCATATAAAAACATAAATTATATCATTATTTTCATCCTTTAAATGTGGAAATAGAAGAACGAGTGACATTGGTTCGTGAGGCGGTAGTCATCCGTACACACAAACAATGATTGCATATCTCATTTGGTGAAAGTATGTGTGAGTGTAGGTAGAAACATTAAAATAAAAACATATAATTATATTTAGGATACTGAGTTTATTATATAATCATGGAATAATAATATTTTAGGGGTTGGATAATGAAAATAAAACAAAAGAGATTCTGGAAGGATGGAACCTCTTCTTTGGGTAACTCTTTTTGGTTTGCACTAAAAGGATTCATTGGTTAGATTTATTCCCAAATATATTCATATAATATTAAGGGATTAAATTTGGTAGGATATTTTGGTAGGGTTTTGTCGAGCTAAATGGCTTAATATGTGTGAAGAAGTGAGGGGGGTGAGTGCCCTTTTATAGTAGAGGAGGAGTGAAATTCTTATAAATATAAAAAGTTAAACACTATTGAGAGGTATCCCTTACATCACGTGCCTCCAATACATTTTCATTTTATATAAAATATGGTTATCTTCCTAAATATTTTCGTAAAATGGATTTTTGAAATTTTTCTAGGTTATTTTCCCCCTTAAATTAAAGTTTAACCACTAAGTAATATAGTTTTTACCTTAATTGCAATAATTAATTTTAATTAATTTCACTAATATTTTTGGTCAAAAAATAATTTAAAATTATAAATTATGATTATTCAAAATATTTAATACATTTTAAAAAATTCTAATCACACAAGTGGTATAAATTAATTTAAAATTAATCTCGCATATGGGACGAAATAACAATTTTTTTAAAGTGAAAATGTTCAAAAGTTTGAATTGTTTTTATATCCAATTTCAATGTGAAATTGATTCATATGAGATAAATTGGATTTATTTATGTATAATTTATATAAATTAACTTTAAAACCAATTAAAAATACAATTTAACTATATATTTAAATTATATAAAATATAGTTTTCAATTAAAATTCTGTATTTTTCACTATTCATCAAAAAATGGAACTTCCCAGAAAAATACCAAAAATTCACCCAAAGTAAATTTTGACATTAGACTTTAAAAATTGAAGTTTATTTTTTCAAATAAAAATTCTAAACGTGTAAAAATTTATATTTAAAATGGGCTCACCATTAAAAGTCGTTAAAATTACCTTTTTGAAAAATACATATTTTTATTCATAAAATTGGATTTATTCTTATGTTACAACTATAAAATCTATTGGATGAGTGTCAAATTTTTTTATTAAATATTTAATATATAAATTTTGATAAAAAAATTCATGAAAAGTGGGTTTTTAATTTTTTGAGATAAAATGGTGTTTGTACATAGAGGGATAGTTTTTTAAGAAAAGGAATTTCAATATTTTCAATATTTTCTTACTTTTATTTTTAACTAATTTATAAAAAAGGACTCATTTTATATAAATGTGTAGATAATATTTTCACATGTTAGTTAATATTATTAGTAACTTCCATTCCAATAATTAGGTCATAACTATACTAATATTTTAATAACAATATTAATAATATATTTTAGTTTGGTAAAACTCAGCCTTGTGTGTAACATAAGCTATCGAAGGAGCTCGTCATTTTGTGTAACACAAGAAAAACATATCATTTCATGTACCACAACCTAATCTAAGAATTTCATGTAGTGAAAACTTAACTTGGTGTTGCGTATAATCAAATCCAAACTTATTGATTTCATCTAACAAAAGCTATATTCATTGTTGTGTGAAATAAAAAATATCAAAAAGATGAAATTAATTAAAAAAAAAATCAAAAAATCTCGTGGTGTTACATTATACCCCCCTTAAAATGAAAATTTCCCTAAAAATTCATTTGGGACATCAAAGGTTTAATACTTGAAATTTCTCTTCTTAGAAACCCACATCATAAAAATGAATACCAAAACTTCCCATAAAAAGGGAAAGTTGGAAACATCATGTTTAACCAAAGTAACTAACAAATAGTTTTCCACATAGGAGAGCATAGGTGTCAATTGAAAACATGGACATGGAAGATAAATATAACTATCATGTTATGATGGATAGTGATAGAGAACATATTTAGGAGAATGTTAATGATTACAAAATCATAAACCAATGAGGCATGAAAAAGGTCACTGATATAATAAAAAAGGATGATAACAGGGCAACCTTTTACATCATGATCCTTTTACTAATGTTGAAGGATTTTTCACAAGAAGATACACTTACTTAATTTAATTCCAATTCATATGCACAATCTCACCCTTTGGTTGTGCCTTGATCAATTTCCACTTCATCTATTCCTCAAGGAAATGAAAGTGAATTTGTTATTCCCAAAGCACTAATATATTATGAGATCCATAAATAGAATGATAATTCATTCCATATATATTTAGTTATCATCATAGAAAAATTGTTTTCATAGGTTATCCAATATGCATAAATCCTCATATGGTGAGATAATACTTTAATCTCACAAACTTCCTCCAAAGTTTAACTTAAAATTTCTATAAATGGTTAACCTTACAACCCTTCTGAAAGATAAAAATACAAAACATTAGAAATAAGGTCACTAAATTTCTCAAAATCATATTAAAATTAAACCCCCATATATTATAAAGTATCTATTGGTTTTCGTATACCAAACTTGTGAATACCTTTACCATGTATTCTCTTGAAACATAGTAATAACATGAATTACCATAATAATTATTGAAAACATACATGATTCTTTATTATTTACATAAAACACAAATTATTGGATATATTCGTTAAATCCATTTTTTTGTAAACTTCATCCATGATAACATAGAACACCTTTTCAACAAATGAATAACCAGTTCCATGGTAATCAGTACTATCTAATTTACTTTATCCATATCAATAATCTATTTATCCAAGCTAAACACAATTTTCTCAACATCAGGAACACATTATGAGCCACCTTCCATTAAACAAAATATCACCTTTCAATTAAATCACTTTTCTATGTCTTCAACACCATTTAACATATCCTTTTAAATACTCAATGAAAAACTTATACTTAAAATACTTATATATTTCATGATTCATATAACACAATCTTTGAATTCCAAAACATATACACTTAAATCATATAAATTTATTCTTAAACCATTACTCAGGTTTCATCATTTTATTCCTTAATACCCATTTCTTAGAATATGAAATATGAATCATTTCTTAAGGTTTCTATACCTCAATCTAATCATGATTCTTACGTTTAATGTAAAAAATACTGTTAGAACATCCCATACCTTTCACATGTCATTAGTGGTATCTTTATCCTTAGCATTATAACCAATAATCATACCAAATTCTTGATTATATTCACGATATTTCCTCTTATGACATCAATTTTCATAATTCCTATACTTTCCACATATGAAACATTCAATGTTAACCCAGTTCCTTTTAGTTCCCACTATTGAATAAGACAAAAAAACATAGTGTGAGAAGCACTTATCATAGTAGAAAACCACATAATCATGAAAAATTACTTATAGGATACCTAAATAATGACACATACATTTAAATTCATGACACCTTAGGTTTATACTTAGAGATATCCCTAGACATATCCTTATAAATATCCCTAGGGATCTCACTAAAGTTTTCTCATCTTAATTTCCAAAGGTTGACTAAACGTTTCCTTTGATACCAACTAAAGTGACTTAGGCTTAATATACAAGGATATTATATCAATTTAGATGTATATTCATCACATTAAAAAAGTACATTCCCAAGGAACATAGAAGTTTAGTTTCATTGGAAACTTGAAAAAAAAAATTCAAACTTGGTGAAAGATCTTCAATTTTTCCCACAAAGATCTTCCCCTTTTGTACTTATACTTAAAACCTTTCTTCATAACCTAGAGAAAGGAAACATAATAAAGGGAGAGATCATAATATTAGTAATGGTAAATAAAGGAGATACGTATGTATAACATGATTATAAGGGTATGAGAACATTATAATAAAATTTTAAGATCATACCCTACATATCAAAGATCATATACATGAGTTATGGCATAAAGACTTGCAGTTCATAAAACATGAATCATAAAGGTATCAAGAAAATAATCCATGAGAGCATAACATAGGAACCAAACATAGAATTTTTGGAATACACATAAGCATAGAAAATACTATGTCAAGGAAACCTACCAAGACCTTCATAACATGTTAGTATTTGGATATTCACTCGTGTACCTACTTTGGGATTGTGATGCCCTCCCGTGTACCATCTTGTTTTGGGATTGGGATTCCCTCCCGTGTACCTTCTTATTTCAGGCTTGGGATGCTCCCCCATGTACCCTCTTGATTAGGGCTTAGGATTCCTTCCTGTGTACCCTATTTTTTAGGGCTTGGGTTTCCCTCCTATGTACCCTATTATTTTGATCTTTGGATTCCATCCCATGTACCCTTTTGTTTCAGGATTGGGATTCCCTCCCATGTACCCTCTTATTTCAATATTGGGATTCCCTCCCACATAACCGCTTGTTTTGGGATTAGGATGAATTCACATATACCCTTTGATCTCATAAAACATTGATCGATACCCAATTCATTTGAAGGAGATATAGGTCCCTCCCATCACATAATAGAATCATACATGTATATACCACAAGATAAAAAATCATTCATCATATCATGAAACATAAAAATTAACCAGTTTCATAAACGTCATATCATAACTACTGAACAAGATATAGGTTTCATAACCATTTCATCATTTAATAACCTATGAAAATAAATGGGTATCATAATTGTTTTATCATGGTATAACTTGTGGAATATAAATGGGTTTCATAAAAAAATTTCCATCTAAATATAAACCATTCAATGAAAGAATAATAATGGTGCCCTTGGATTATATCCCTGGTAAAGAATAAACTATATCAAAGGATTTAAACTTATATGGGGAAGGATTTAAACTTATATGGGGAAGGATTTTAAAATATCACATGAAGCATTTCTTAAGAAAAGTATCCTTTCTTTGAAAATAACTTTTTGAAACATAATTCATTTTCAAAATAATTTTACTTGAGAAACCAAATGAAAACATATAAATTATTCTTTTAAAAATAATTTAAAACATTTCTTGAGTAAAATATCCTTTCTTCTTTGAAAAATTCATTTTAAAACATAAAACCTTTAGAAACCATTTTATTTTAAAATAACCTTGAAAACATATAAAGAAATATTGAAAACATTTTAAAAACTTTTTATTTGAAAATAACTTTGAGAAATTATAAAGGAATCTTGAAAACATTTTAAAAAATTTTATTTTAAAATGAATTATAAAACTTATAAATTAATCTTGAAAACATTTTAAAAACCATTTCTTTGAAAATAATTTTGAAAACTTATTAAGGAAGTTTGAAAATATTTTGAAAAACTTTTCTTTAAAAATAACTTTGAAAATTTATAAAGGAATATTGAATTTTTTTTTAAAAAATTTTATTTGAAAATAAATTTTAAATATTATAAAGTAATCTTTGAAATTTTTTTGGGAAAAATGTCATTGAAAATAACTTTTAAAACTTATAAATGAATATTGAAAACATTTTAAAAACTCTTTCTCTGAAAATAACTTTGAAAACATGTAAAAGAATATTTAAAATGTCTTGAAAACCATTTCTTTGAAAACAACTTTGAAAAATTATAAAGAAATATTTTAAAACATTTTTAAAACATTTTATTTTAAAATAACTTTAAAAACTTATAAAGGAACCCTGAAAACCTTTTCTTTGAAAATAAATTTGAAAACTTATAAAGGAAGTTTGAAAATGTTTTGAAAACCATTTATTTGAAAATAACTTTTAAAACTTATAAATAAAGCTTTGAAAAAATTTTTAAAACCTTTTATTTGAAAATAACTTTGAAAAATTTTAAAGGAAGATTGTTTTTTTAGAAAACATGGTTTTGGAAGAACACAGATGTTCAACTGAAAAGAGAAATAAATTCAAATTTTACTAAAAACATTTTATTAATTATATTAAGTAAAATATAGTGTAAAAATGGTACCATTACTTTAAAATATCATTAATAACCATATTATAAGAAAATTCACAAGGTTTATTGAGATATGGATCATAATATTTCATCAATGGAAGCGTAATCATAAACAATCCTGATAAATGATAAGATTATAGAAATAAACCATTAACACTTTGGAAATTTTGAATCATAATGCATATGATATAAAAAAATTAAATTATTCTTAAAATTTCATGAAAAGAATGATATTTATTATATAACACGTAAAATTGAAGTATATACACCCCATAAAAAAATATTTGTTCATAACATGGCATGTATCTCAAAGAAGGAAAATTGAGACAAAAATTACTTTAATGATCTGGTAACTTTTGAACCATAAACCCCATGAAATAAATATCATCAAATAGATATTTAAATAACCATAAATATAAGTATAATAATCATAGAATACTTTCATAGGCAGTATATACACCACTAAAAATTAATGAGTGGTGAATAATTTATAAGTCTCACAAAAATAAAAGTGAGATGAGAAAACCCTTACATTAATTATTGAATTTATTAATACACATTGAAAAATCATGTATAATAAATATAAGTTTATTATAAATATACTAAATAATCATATTATTATATATAATACCATATATTATTTTATTATTACTTTATATTACCTGTTTATTAATAATTCAATGTTAAAGTTACGTTTCAAGTAATAATTGATTTGTTTTTTACATGTGTTTTGATTTGTTATACTTTTAGTTATCATAATTATATCATGATTTCATAATATTTATAATTACAACCATTACATAAATATAATATATATTCAGAATAAATTTATTCATAATAATATATAAAATATATAAATAGAAAATTAAATACATCATTCATGGAGATGGTAGGCCATATGTAGGCATGAATATTGTTTCCATTTTCTTATCATATTGAAAGAAAGAAAGTAAAAAATACCTATATTATAATTAATATGGAATTATTATTTCATATATATCATATAATTTCACTAAATCCATCCTTAATACATTCCATGTAAAGTGTGAATGAATCACTTCGCTTTGAGGATGCGGTAGTCTACACGTCCACAAACGAAGTTATCGCATTTTCAAAAAATGGAAGACATGGATGTATGTGTTATTTAATAAATAAAGAAGAATAAATAAATAGTAAATATCATATATATCATATAAAAATATAAATTCCATCATTATTTCCAACCTTTAAAGGTGTCAATAGAAGAACGAGCGACATCTGTTCGCGAGGCGGTAGTCCGCCATACACATGAATGATGATTGCATATCATATTTGATGGAAATTCATGTGAGTTTAGGTAGAAAATTTAACATAAAAACAACCCAGTCTATTTAGGATACTTATTTTATCATATAATAATGTAATAATAATATTTTAGGGGGTGGAGAATGGAAATAACACAAAAGAGCTTTTGAAAGGATGCCACCTCTTCTTTAGGTAACTCCTTTTGGTTTGCACCAAAGGGATTCCTTGGTTGGATTTATGAAAAAAGAGATAAATATAGAACTAATATATGTAAGTTGGAAGTTTATTTGGGTAGGGTTTTTTTCTGAGACAAATTTATTAAGGGGTGTGAAGAAGTTAGTGGGGGGGGGTGAGTGCCCTTTTATAGTGTAGGAGGAGTGGCATTCTTGAAAATATAAAAAGGTAAACACTATTGAGAGGTCTCCCTTAAATCATGTGCCTAAAATAATTATCCATTTTATATAAAAGAGGGTAATTGGTGTAAATATGTCCAAAAAATTTATTTTGGACATATTTATAGGTTATTTGGACCCTTAAATTAAATTTTAATGACTAAGTAATCTTGTTTTTACCTTAATCACTATAATTAATTTTAATTAATTTCACTGATATTTTTGGTTAAAAACTAAGTTGAAATTATTAAAAATTATAAATTATTCTGATTCCAAATATAGAGGATTTTTTTTCAAATTATAATCACATAATTTACATAAATTAATTTAAAATTAATCTTACAGACGAGATGAAACAACAAGTTTTTTAAGTGAAAATATTCAAAAGTTTGAATTCTTTTAATATCCAATTTTAATGTGAAATTGATTACAATGAACTAAATTGGATTAATTTATTTAAAATTTATCTAAATTAACTTTAAAACAAATTAAAAATATAATTTAACTATATAATCAAATTAAATGAAAATGAAATTTTCAATTAAAATCCAACATTTTTCATTATTCCTCAAGAAATGAAACTTTTTAGAAAACTATAAAAAATTCACCAAAAGTAAATCTTGATATTATGATTTCAAAAATTAAGTTTATTTTATCAAATAAAAATTATTAAAGTGTTAAAAATTATATTTAAAATGGGTTCTCCATTAAGAGGCAGTAAAATTACCTTTTTGAAAAATACATATTTTCATTCATAAAATTGGATTTATTATTATATCACACCTATCAAATCTATTGAATGAATTTCAAATTTTTATTGAATATTTAATATAGAAATTTTGTTAAAAAAATTCATCAAAAGTTGTTTGTTTAATTTATTGAGATAAAATGGTGTTTGAGGAATATTTTTCTTAGAAAAAGAATTTCATTATTTTCAAATAGCTCTTAATTTTATTTCTAACTAATTGATAAATAAAGGAATCACTTTATATACATGTTTAAATAGTATTTTCACACTTTAATTAATATTATTCATAAATTTTTTTCCAACAACTAGGAGGTAACTATAATAATATTTTAAAAACAATATTAATAGTTGCCTTGCGTGCAACACAAGCTATCAAAGGAACTCAACATTGTGTGTAACAAAATCCGAACATAGTGTTGTGTGTACCAAAATATATTATAAGTGTTTTGTGTAGCATAATATTAATTTGGTGTTGCATATATTGAAATCCAAACTTAGTGTTTTCGTATAACAAAGGTATATTTAGTGTTTTGTGAAATGAAAAATATAAAAAAGATTAATTTAATTCAAAAAAAAAACATTTCATAAAATTGAGGGGTGTTACATATATCATTTTATAAAATGTTTCCCTCACACATAAAAATACATTTCCTCCAAGTTTTAAACATTAATTATTTCTAAAAATAAAAAAACTAAATAAGTCAAAGTTCATACATTTTTAATTGTTAATGAAAATGAAACACCAATTTTTTCCTCAAATTACTTGTTTCTTCTTTCAATTATACAATTATAGAACAAATGTTGTGGGTGGAATAATTAATTGTGCTCCCATTTTTTAATTTTTCCTATTGATATCAACACATAACCTGAGGACACATAACTCCCACCCATAATTTTACATCATAAATATAAATAATAGAACAAACACTATTATATATCAATGAATGCCTCTCAAAATTAATTTTTGATTTTTTATAAATAAAACACTGTTAAAGGTTTAGTTGAAACTCAAGACACTAGTAGATTTTAGTGGGAACCCATAGTGGTCCAATACTATAAGTGGGACAAATCCAATATCATAAGAAAAAAAGTAGGGGGAATAAATACACAAGGGGGGTGACTTGAGCCACGAGAGAGATGGGCCTTGGTAAGTTTATACCTCAAGCCACATGTTTCCTTGGGTCCTCATGAGATGGATGAGAAACCACTATACCCATACACTATCTACAAATGAGATTGATACCTTATTCCCACCAATGAACTTGCTGAGACCCTAACTCCATTGATAAAGTTAGAGCCTACTGTCACAACCAAGAAAGCACCACATAACATCAATAAAATTAGAGGAATTATAAATATAAAAATGATATATAAGAAATATGAATAAGAATAAATCATAATAGAAAAAAGGGGTAATGATATTGAGGAAAAAAACAATGTCTTAATTCTAGTTAAGGATCTGTCTCTTAAAAATGAAAATAGATCTCATTTCATTTGGTAATTTTGAAAACCAATGGTACTTCATTAATATTTTTCCATTTTTTGATCATTATAAAGTATTAACTAACTATTTTTATTCTGGATCATATTCCCAATAAGAAACTAGGAGTGAAAGAGGAACTTTAAATATCATCAGAGAAACCGCCGACTATAAGTCATCAATATGAAAAAAACCCAAAAGTAGAGACAAGAAACAATATAAAGTAAGAAATAGGATATCACCAAGGAATTGGTTTGATCTGGCCATGTCATGACTCAGCCCACGTTAGGGCTTGAGTGAAAACTACCCCAAGCCTACCTCCATAGGCCTGGGGGTGGTGACAAGAACCAAAGGCATAAATAACTCGAGGATGAATTTGACTAAGTACATATACACATTCACACAACCAACTCAATGCAAAGAGAAGAGAGAAAGAAGAAAAGATGAAACACTACTATAAAATAAACCAAGCATGCATGAACCTCTAGATTGTACAAAAGTATGGTAGTGTAAGCATAAAATTAAAGGAGAAAAATAAATTCCCAACAAAAAATATGTCCCAACCTAACATAAATCTGGAAAATTAAACAACTGAGAGATCCCAGAAACTAAATACTTAGCTACAAACACCATATATTTTCCAAGAACCTAGTATACATAAGCTCCTCTGTAGTCAAGATCAACCTATCCGTAGTTTGCATAAGACATGATATGTGTATGAAAATCCCAGTAGGGCTACTCAAAACTTGAATCGGGGGGGTGGGGGAGTAGTAAGAGATACAATATAATAGAAAGATAGAACATACACAAGGTATAATAAAGGAGCACAACTAAACCCAATAAATAGTGAAAGTAAGCTCATCCAAACACAAGAGGATAAACACAGTGAGTAGATAGAATACCCATTGGGCCTTCACCAAATATAGAAGGAGAGTAGGATCATCCAATCATGAGAAGCTAGAAACATAAAGCATGTGGCATACCCTTCATGTATTTGCCTCTCCTGGAAGTATAGAATCTAAATCTAAGGGGTGGATACAAAAGAAAGTGTATATATATATGATTATTCAAAGAATCCCAAACAAGAGAGTAAGGGGATCTCCATCTCATAGCTCATCCCAAGAAAAAGTTTATCCAATAGTTCCAAAAGTCAATAAATAATGCCCAACATCTCATGTGTATTACCTTAACACCCAAGTATAAGGAACTCATTCACCACACCTTGATACTATCTTCTTTGGTTGGAACTGACTCACCCAAATGGTTTTGGTCGTGTCACAAAAACGCATCTCAGTAGGGGGTGGATACAAAAGAAAGTGTATATATATATGCTTAGTCAAAGAATCCAAAACAAGAGAGTAAGGGGATCTCCATCTCACAACTCAGCCTAAGAAAAAGTTTAGCCAATAGTTCCTAAAGTCCATCAAAAATTCCCAATATCTCATGTGTATTACCTGAACACACAATTATTAGGAACTCATTCACCACACCTTGATACTATCTGCTTTGGGTGGAACTGACTCGACCACATGGTTTTGGTCATGTCACAAAAATGAATCTTAGTAAGGAAATAGTTCCTCTTCCTCGTGAGTCTAAAGCTACATCAAAGCACCTATTGTCACTATTCCACATAGTCGAGGGGCCAAAAATTCTAGGTAGAGGACTTATTCCCTAGTACAATAGGAGGGTTCCACTCTAATGGTCGAGGTCCCATGCCTATCCCAGCTGGAGGGTTCCACTTCAATAGTCAATGAATCATGTCTAGCTCTTCTAGAGGGTTCCACTCTGGGTTAATCAGGACCCATGCCCTGATACCACAAGAGGGTTCCACTCGAGAATTTGAGGACCCATGCCCAGCCTAGCTGGAGGGTTTCACTCTAATAGTCATCAAGGACCCATTCCTAGCCCAGTTGGAGGGTTCCACTTGGGAGTCTATAGAGGACCCATTCCCAGCATGGCTAGAGGGTTCCACTCTAAAAGGAATCGAGGAACAATGCCTAGCTCAACTGGAGGGTTCCACTTAGGAATAAGCATATGACGATCCTTCCCGATCATTGATGTCATCGGGGTTGCCTCAGATGGTGTAATTCCTAGAATATTCCACATAATTTCTATAAATTCACAACTAAGGACACCATTACATTCTATATATAAAAACACTCAGGATAGGCTACTCATGGTCCAAAATACAAGATCAAACAAAGGATGTACATGAAATTAAAGTTTGATCAAAAGAGTTCAAGGGGAACACGGTGTGTGAGGGGACCCACATGATGTGTGGTCCTGATCCACTACCTAGCTATGTCCCCATCCAGCACATGGATCTTGACCATGTAGGATTACATGTCGTGCAGGTGTACTACACAGCATGTCTAAGCTACTAGGGGGACCTGGCCGTGTGTTGCTCACCATGTCTGTGTACTAGACATGGTGTTCGTGTATCTAGCCATGTAACCCATCACACGGATTACCCACATGGGAAGGCGGTACACAATGTGTTGGACATGTACACACCATTCCATCTTTATGGGTTTCTAAAACCCTATCCACCATCCCTGAAAGGTTACATGTTGTGCATTCTTCCTACTACATGACGTGTAATCAGGTTTTCTATAGAAATCCAAGATATCCAGATTTAGTCTTCATGCCTCAAATCCAGACACACCACTATAGATTCCACATCAATTTCTCCCAAAACTCCCAAATCTGGTTGTGATTCATGCTTTACAAAAATCATCTCTGGTTCATCGGGAGGGTTTCTCTACACATTATGCATGTCACTACACCTCCATTTATCAAGATATTGATGTTTAACAACCGAATATTTCATCCTCACCTTGAAAAAATCCATGATTTATGCCTTAATCATCTATCCATTTTTTTCCTGTTGATCCACCATGAATCTAAGGGCCCGATTCAGATCGATATCACCCGGAAAAGTTGATTCTGGGCAGCGGGGATCCAAACAGTGAATAATGAAAGGAAATGTAGGAGAAAAGAACCAATAACCAATGTTTAAACAATTTTGGCCAAGAATTATTGGAAAAAAAATCAAGAAAGGGAATATCTGGGTTAGAAAACATTGATTAAACGACTTAAATTTGGTGCATAGGCTCATGCAAAGGCCACAAGTGGAAAAGATCCAAGAACGAGAGTGGATCTACTCAATCATTTAATCAAAGGGTGTAAAAACAGAAAATAACGAGTCCTACCTTAGTTTTGGATCAATTGATGATGAAGAGTGTGTTCTTCAATGATCTAGAAGGAGTTTCTATATTAGTTACGCCTTGATCCGATCCGATTCAGAGTTCTGTCGTCATCTGGGATGATCCGCCAGAGGAAGGAGGAAGAAGCTCTCACTGGCGATTTATAGAAATTATGAGCTAACCCTGGAAAGGTTTTACATAGTAATATATTTATATTCTTATCCGTTGTGATGATTCTAAATTAATTAATTAATTAATTAATTAATTAATTCATTAAACACTCCTCCAAAAATAGAGGCATGAAAATGTCTCACAATGACTCATTTTATGTAATTCTTAGGGAAAACACTGAATTCCAGACCGAACCATGGTCTCAGATTTCTGATTTGATCAACCATTTAAGAGTTATACTATTTTCTTTAAGAAGCTGCATGTGCACAATATAAAATATATTTAATGTTTTTATAAAATCAATTCTGGGCACACCAGTCCTTGGAATCACACACCGTCTCAGCGCCTAGCTTTAGAAATATATGTAGAAATATTTCAAAGTCTTATAAAGAATAAAATAGGTCTCTACATCATTTCCTACTTCAATATTTTCATCTTCCAAAAGGAAAACTAGGAAAAAAACTCAGGATACTGAGACCATACTTGGATCTCTCACTCCCAAGAACTCTCCTACACATTTTAATGCTACCATAGAATTCTAACCAAAGGGATGGTTCATCCACATAAGGTTTTCTCTAGTCGATCCTTTATCGCCACCGGGTGCTTCATAAAGGTGGATCCATCCTCGATGTGAAGATATCCATAGTCAATGTCGTGTGTGGGGTCATGTACATATCTCCTCAGCTGCAACACATGGAAGATTTCCTTCACTCTCTCCAGCTGTGGGGGTAGGGAGAGGTGGTAAGAAACCTCAGAAACCCTCTGCACAATCTCAAAATACCTTATGAACCTTGTGGTTAACTTGCCTCCCCATCCAAAACTTCGCAATCCTCATCATGGTGAGACTCTTAGGAAAATGTGGCGTCCCTAATAAAACTTAAAAGGAATAATATGGTGATATGTGTAATATTTCTATCTGATATGGTTTGTACTCATTCAATCATGGATGACCTGAACTTTATCCGTCATCGCCTACACCAACTTTGGGCCCAAAAGAGATGATTTTCAAATCTCTGTCCAACATAAGGGTGACCTGCAGGGTCTTCTATACAAGGCCTAAAAATGTTCCATGTTGATGGTAGAGTATTAAATGTTTTTGTATGAAAAATTTTCCAAAGGAATGTTATCCTACCATCTATGACCAAATTATAACATGAAATCCCTCAGAATATCCTCCAACACCTAAATAGTGCGATCGGTCTTCCCATTGGTCTGGAGGTGAAAAGTTTCACTCATATGTAATTGGGTCCCAAATGCCTCCTTTAGGACTCTCCACAATCGTGAGATAAACCATGCATCATGATCAAAGACAATCATCAAGGGTACCCCATGAGGGAAAATGATCTCTTGTACGTACAACTTCCCCAAAATCTCCACCGGACTCTACTCCCTAATAGCAAGGAAGTGTACTGACTTCATGAGTCGGTCAACTATCACCCAGGTGATGTTGTAGATATTCTCTATGTGTATAATTATTGTGATGAAGTCCATTGATAAGATGTCCCATTTTTTACTTTGAGATCTCAAGGGGATGAAACAAACTTTCCAGAACTTGGTGCTTAGATTTCACCTAATGACAGGTGAGGCACCAAGAGATGAACTCAGCTATGCTTTGTATGATTCCAGACCACTAAAACTACCAATTCAAGTCTCTTTACATCTTCCCCACACTGTGATATATAGCTAGGAGAGAAGTGTAGAACTCCCACATCACCTCCTCCCACCATGTGACTGGAACCACAATTCACCCCTGGAACAAGATGATGTGATTCCCTCCTTTAGAATATTCATCTGGTGAGTCTCATGTGGATATATTATTACATAATACCTTTCAATATATGTCCCCGAGATAAGACTCTCTCACACGATCAAGGAGCGTAGGAGTCAACACCATCGACTGAAGAAAAGTTGTACCCTCTTGCTCCACTAGGGCCAACTATAGGGAAGCTAACTACTTCAAAGCTTCCTGCACTAGACATGCTTGGGACTTCCTACTAAGGGAATCCACTACAATGTTTCCCTTCCCTTGATTATAAACTATCTTTAAGTTTTAGTCCTATAGAAACTCCAACCAGGGTCACTGTCTCAGGTTTAAGTCTCTCTGTGTGAAGATGTACCTGAGACTATGGTGGTATGAGTAAACCACAAAGCTCTCTCCCAAAAGGTAGTGCCACCACATCCTCACAGATAATACTAATACTTCCAACTCTAGTTCATGAGTTATGTAGTTATTCTCATGGGTTATCAAATGCCTCGACCCACATGCGATGACTACCTACTTCCACATCAACATGCAACCGAACCCAGATCCTAAGACACCACAATACACTATGAACTCAACGTCTTCCTCTAGTAGTATCAATAATGGATCACTCATCAGCCTCTAACACAACTCCTCAAAGGCCTCTAGAACTATTCAAACCAGAAAAATGAATTCCCTTTCCACATTAGGGAAGTCAAAGTGGATGCAAATATGGAGAATTCATCCAAAAATATACTGTAGTAATTTACCAAGCCATGGAATCTCCGCACCTATAATAAGTTATTGTGTGGATCCAAAGAAATCTCTACTTTAATCTTCACTGGATCTATAGATAAATTTTTTCCAAAATGACATTCCCCAGAAAGAGAACCTCAAGTATCTAGAACTGGAACTTTGAGATCTTTATATAAATCTAGTTCTCTCGAAGCAAATGAAAAACCATCCTCAAGTTCTCTACATACTCATTCAATGATGTATAACATAAGAGTATGACATCAATGAGCACAACAAAAAGCTAGTCTAAGTATGGTTGGAATACTTGGTTCATCAAATCCATAAACATGGTAAGGAAATTCATCACACCAAAGGGAATCACTATGAAATCATAGTGTTTGTAGTTAAATTTGAATGCCAAATTTGGAATATCAGGCTTAAGAAACTTCAAATCATGGTTTCTAGACTTGAGATCGACCTTCAAGAACCATAGCACACCTCAAAATTGGTCAAAGAGGTTGTAGATCCTTAGAAAGGGGTACTTGTTCTTTATCATGGCCTGGTTTAGGCGACGATAATCCATGAAAATATGTAAGCTCTCATACACCTTTTTCATGAATAGTACTGGAGCTTCCTAGGGGGGCACACTGAGTCTAATGAATCCTTTATCACAAAGGTCCTCCAACTATAACCTCATCTACCAGAGCTCGGTAGGTTCCATACGATATTTTGTAGAAGATATCAGAGTTATCCATGGATGCAAGTCAATGAAAAAAAATCCATCTCCCTCATTGGAGTTTGTCCCAGAATGTCCTCAGGGAAGATGTCCATATAATCCTCCACAATTGAAGGAATCCATATTCTTGAATATCCTGATACACCGAGGACTATAATCACCAACTTATGGGTGATGGAATGAATCCTCCTATTCACTGAACCCACTTTACCCACAATGAGATCTATCTTTCCAGAAAATGAGAATCTCATCCCATCAGTGTGCAAGCATCTAACTTGGCTGCAATGATAGTCAGTCTGGGATCAGACCATGGAAAGAAAATAAATTCCTAAGATGACATCATAGGGTTTCATAATGATGACAAAAAGGTCCCACAAAAACCTCTCTCCTCCAAGAAATAGCTCACACTGTCAACATATGAAATATACATAAGAAAAATTCCCTATAAAAAGCTTTAGAAAAAGCTCTTGCACTAGCGACTCAATTGGAAGCTCCAGATATCACACAAAGAGTAGTGAGATGAAGGAACGAATAGAAATTGTGTATAATATTAATGATAAAAGAGTATAATAAACACAGATCATACCTCTTATCATCTTTTTCATTGTAGGATCATAGACATCCGAAACCTATAGCTATCTGTGACCCCTACCGCCAGTTCCCTGAGCCTGACAAGGTCCTCTTAGTGGTGGTGGTGGAAGTAACTCATAATGACATCCACCACCCATAGATACTCCTTATACTATAGTAGATACATCTCCTTAGGGACCTCCCAATCTTTTCCTGGGAGATCCCTGATCACGACACTAACTCCATCATGGAGGTCCATCAGTTATCTATTTGTGCTTATCAGTATGCCTGGTTGGGAGGTCTCATACCATGGGACCATACCCATCACAAGTAAAAAACCACCCCTCTATGGGATTCCTTGGCACTCCATGCTGCCTTTGACCATATGCCTAAGTTCGATCATGGAAGGATCTACTACACCAACATCCTAGAACCTAGTGTTTTCTAGATACTACAGATGACTCGGCCCTATGACACCCACTACCAACTCCACCTACATGGAATCCCTTAGAAAGGAATATCTCTATCACCAGTGCCCTCTCCAACACCCCATCATAGGTGGGTATGCACAAGGGTACAATTTTGGATTAAATATCTCTATGGAGTCCCTTATCAAACTTCTGTTCTCGAAAGTAGCCATCCCAGATCATGCCAAGGGAGTAACACCTAAGGTATGTGAACCTAGATGTGTACTCATCCACCATAATCCCTAATTACTTTTTCTCTATAAGATCTTGGATCTAGACTGAACATAAGTAGGAGGGGTAGTACTCCTCACGGAAAAACCGCTAGAAGTCATCCCATGAGAGTGTCGACTCATCTTGCATCTGCGTAACCAGGCTCCACCAATGCCCAGATACTCCATGGAAAAGGATGGCTGCTAGTTCCACCACCTGATTCGTCAGGGTCTGAACAATCCCAAAGATACAAACCAACAATTCTAGCCAATACTGTACTACCTGAGGATCTAACTCACCACAGAACCTCAGTGGTCTCTAATGTTATAACTCATGGAGTGCGCTAAGCCTGCGCATGTCCTCATCCTACTCTACTAGGATGATCTGCTGCTTGACAGGGGGAGGTGATTCTACTTTTCCACATGGAGGAAGGGGATCATGGGATGGACCCTAAACTGAGGCCTCATTGCTTATTAGATTGTCATCATGAACCAAAGATGGTATCCTAGCTGGCTGTTATCATAGAGGTATCTTGAAATTTATCAAGGAGTACCATGTTCAGATGAGAATATATATACATATCAACAATAATGGGGAGATGAATTTATAAGGACGTTCAAATAACCAATCCTATATGATGCATGTACCATTTATCCCTGCAAAAAAATGTATCAGAATTCTAAGTCAACAAGTTGGTAGTCAAGGTCCTGGTGAATGGCTATGTTGACTGTCACACCATTTCTAGATTCCATAGACTAAGAGCCACACTCGAGACACTTTGAAATAGTTTCCCAAAATCCAACCAATACTCTTTTATGGGATACATCCAAACAACATCATAAAGAATGAACTAACTATGATACCAATATTTCATGACCCAACCCATGATAGGTCTCAATCCTTAACTACCCCAAGCCTGACTCCATTGGACAGGGGGTGGAGAAAAGCGCCGAAGGAATAAAAAACTTAGGGGGTCCTTTTACTAAGTACCTAAACACAAACACATAGCCATATCAATGCAAAGAGCATAGGGAAAGAAGAAAACCTTTATACACTTCTATAAAATAAACCAAGAATGCATTAACCTCTAGATAGTAAAAAAGTATGGTAGTGTAAGCTGAAAAGTAAAGAGTAAAAACATATGACCAACTAGAAATATGTCCCAAACCAATAGAGAATTGGAAAAGTAAATATCTGAGAGATCCCAACTCATGAATCCCAAGCTACGACCACTGTATAGGTCTAAACACCTAGTATCCCTAAGATCATCTGCAGTCATGGTCAACTTGTCTGTCATCTGTATAAGACACGATACGTGCAGGTAAAGCCTATATAGGGATGAGTATAAACATAAACAGTAGGATTCCCAAAAATCTAGGGGGGGGGGGATATTAGTAAGAGATAAAATAGAAGAGAAAGATATCTGATACACAAGGTACAATGAAAGAGTACAACTCAACCCAACAAAGAGCAGAAGTAAGATCGTACAAACACAAGGGGATAAAAACAGTGAGTAGATAAACTACCAGTCAAGTCTTCACCACATATAGTATGAGAGTAGGCTCATCAAACCATAAGAATCTAGACACGAAAAGCATGTGACATACCCCATGCGTCTTCGCCTCTCCTAGAAGGAGAGAATCCAAATACAAGGGGTGGATACATAAGAAAGTGTATATATATATATATGATTAGTCAAAGAAGCCAAAATGAGAGAGTAATGGGGTCTCTATCTCACAAATCAACTTAAGAAAAATAGTATCCAACAGTTCCGAAAGTCCATCAACAATTTCCAATATCTCACTCGTCTTCCCTGAACACATAAGTCTAAGGAAATCATTCACCACACCTTGATACTACCTAATTTGGGTGGCATTAAATCAACCACATGGTTTTGGTTTCATCAAAAAAATGTGTCTCAGTGGGGAAATAATTCCTCTTCCTCATGAGTCCAAATCTACTATAAACCACGTCTCATCACAGTGACACACAATCGAGGGGGAAAATTTTTATGTAGAGGACCCATGACCTGGTATAACAGGAGGGTTAAACTCTAATAGTCATTGAGGACCCATGCCTAGCCCAATAAGAGGGTTCCACTCAGGAGTGTGTAGATGAATCATTCCCAGCCCAGGTGGAGGGTTTCACTCTAGATGCCATCATGGACCCATGCCCAGCTCAGCTAGAGGGTTCCACTTGGGAGTAAGCATATGATTATCTTGTCTGATCATTGCCATCATCAGGGTTTACTCAAAAGGTTTCATGGCTAAAAAAATTCCACACCGTATCTCAAAATCCACAATTGAGTGAACCATCATGTTATATATGAAAAAACACCCAGGATAGGCTACTTGTGGGCCAAAATATGAGTTCAAACGAAGGAGGTATGAGAAATAAAAGTTTTATCAAAAGAGATCAAGGGGAACATGACATGTGAGTGGACCCACATGATGTGTGGTCCCACTCCACCACCTGGACATGTCCCTATCCAACACATGACTCCTGACCATGTAGGAGTACACACTATGCAGGTAGGCTACATGACTTGTCCAAGGTACCCAGGGACTTGACCGTGTGCTGCTCACCGTGTCCGTGTACCAGACATGGTGTATGTATGCCTGGTCATGTGAACTGTTACATATCTTACCCACATAGGAAGGTGTTACATGGTGTGTTGGACATGTACACACTGTGCCATCTTTATGGGTTTCCAAAACCCTATCCGTCATCACTGAAAGGCGACACACCATGTGTTCTTCCTATTACACAGCGTGTAGTCAGGTTTTCTATAGAAATCCTAGATCTCCAAATCCATTATTCATGCCAATTCCTATCGAAACTTATGGATCTGGTCGTGATTCATGCTTTTCGGCCATCCTTCTCTAGAAATCATCTCTGGTTCATCAGGAGGGTTTCACTGCACGTTCTACATGCCACCGTGCCTCCGTTTGTCAAGATATTGATGTTCAAAAATTTAATCGGTCATCCTCACCTCACAACGATCTTGGATCTATGACTTTCTCATCAATTTGTTGTCATTCCATCGATATTTTGTGAATTTAGGGACCTGATTGAGCTCGATACCACCCGAAAAATCCAAGTCGGGACCGCGGGGATCCAACCGGTGAAGAAAACAAAGAAAAGAGGGATACAATCATTAAGAACCTAACTTTAAAAATCTTTGGCCAAGATTTATTGGATAATGATTAGGAACAATCATACTGGGGTTATAAAAATTTATTAAACAACTTAAATCCAGTACATAGGCTCATAAAAAGGCCACTGGTGGCCCAGATCCAAGAACGAGAGTGGATCTACTCTATCACTTAATCAAAGGGAAAAAAACACCAATTCATGAGTCCTACCTTGGTTTTGGATTGATCACTGATGAATAATGAATTCTTCAATGATCTGGAAGGAGTTGTTACATTTTTTACACCCTGATTTGATCCGATTTGGAGTTCCATAATCATATGGGATGATCTGATAGAGGAAGAAGGAGGGATCTCTCATAGATAATTTCAAAAAATTATGAGAAAACCCTTATAAGGTTTTATAGGGTGATATATTTATAAACTTATCTATTGATCTGATTCTAAAATAATTAGTTAATTAATTAATTCATTCATTAAATGAAATTCCAATGAGCGTGAGGTCCAAACATCCCACTCTGACTTATTTTATGTCCACCTAGGGAAACAAATATATTTCAGACCCAAACGTGGTCTCAAATTTCCAATCCAATTAACTATTTAAATGTTATCTAGTTTTCTTTAAGAATATTTGCAGACACAATAAAATATATTTAATATTTTTATAAAACAAATTTCTAGCACATTGGGCCTCAAAATCGCATGCTGTCTCAGCACCTAGCTCTGGAAATATATATATAAATATTTCAAAGTCTTATAAGAAAAAAATAGGTCTCTATAGGCCACACTAGATTAAGAGACTACATGTTTTTTAAGAGTGTTTCATATCAGCCCAACCACCCAGAATAGGGATTTATGTGTGAATATCTAGGTATTAAATTGAGATATTTTGGGTATAAGATTGACCTAAACATGTTTAATTAGGAAATATTGAGGTTCTGTGTATTAAGAAGAGGTTTGGTATTGATTTTTGGGAAAATGGGTCGTTGGTGGAGGATTTTAGAGAGTGATAAGAACTCCAAATGGAGTTCCACTAGGAGGCCTCCATAGTTTTGTGGCCCTAACATTGGGCCTATGCCACTGAGGAACTCCTCAGAGTTCCAATGGGGGTCCACTAGAGTTCTTATGGGGTTTTTGGATTTTTTTTAAAAATTAATTTAATTTATTTATTAATTTATTAATAGGAGAGGGGGAACCAAACAACCAATAGGCCATTCCCCTCTCGTAATGTTTCTCTCAATCCCAAGGGAGATTATCTCTTATAATTTTTCTGTTTTTAGTTTCATATGTCGTAAGAGGTTTCCACATGTAATGCTTACCTTCCTCAGGTATTCTTCACCATATTTTTTTGGTATTTTTTTCATTGAGGTGAGTTTCATCTAATATTTCCATTTTTAGGATTTTCTCTATTTTTTTTTATTTTTTACTCCTTAGATCAAATCGGGTTATGGGATTCTATAAGAATAGACCTATTGGTATGAGGTAGGTAGTGCCTAGATATTTTCTTTTTTATATGTGTATTTATGCATCATGTGATAACCATACATGAGTAGTGTCATGTTTTCAATTAGGAACACAACTAATTGAAATATCTATTGTTCGTATGAGATTACTAGGGGTAGTTTTATGTGGGTATTATTAGTTTTTTCTAGGTATAGTTTTTTGATGCTTGGTTGCATGAACTTGGGGATTGATGGGCGTGATTTCATGTGTTTAAAAGTGATGATTCTCATGATGTTTTTCTTGATTTTGTTTCCTTAATAATATGATTAGTGTGGTATGTGAGGCTGTGGGGTGACATAGGATTGCTAGAGTAACACATGTGGTAATGAACATTATCATGAGTGGTGCGGGATAAGTTAATATGATGTGGATAATTTTGATCACCGTGGATGGGGTGAATATGGTTCCCCAAATTATGGCCATAGGTTTTTGGTGACTACTGATCACCATGGGTACAAGGTCTTTGGGTTCATGTACACATAGTAAAGGGCCCATGAGGTGGTGTTGACCACTGGTTGTTTGGCGGTATCCTTCATAGCTCAACAGCTTAGGGTGGTAGTGTTGACCATCGATTCAGAGGATGGATATTACGTAGGTGGCCACTGGAACTTGGGGTGATTGAGATCACCAAATAAGAGCAACGTCTCTCCATGCTTATGTTTCTTCAGGTTGTTGAGTCGGTGGTTGAAATGGGAATAAATTATCATGGTTCTTGAGACATGATATGTAGATGTTCCTTCAAGGTGTTGTTACTAATGAATTGGGATACATGTGTGGGTTGTGTGTGTTGGAATGTATCACCGTGTCGTATGAAAGTGGCTTGAATTCCTAGGGTGCTTCTGGTGTGACAAACCGTGGGTGTATCATCCCACTTTGGTCCTCACTGAATTAGGTAAAGTGGTCATCATGGTTTGATGAGCACATGTGTAGTGGGCTGTGTTGATTGCTTTTGTTTTCATTTATTACACCGTTCATTCACTTGTATATGTATGGATATTATATAGGGTCATCATTGGTGGTTTACTATTGAGTTTATACTCACACCCTATAAGGGTCCTCTGGGACACATGCATAGTTCATGGTTCATGAAACAGGAAAGGATAAGGTCCCAATGTTTGGATCTTAGTAGTTGGTGGTTCTATGGATACACATTAATGGTTGTGTTTGATCTTAAAATTAGACTAAGTGGTTCCTCAATGCTGATCTGGGGTTGTTTTTGGTATTTTGGACTCATCCATGTATGATTGGATTAAGGTCAATTTGACTGTTTTCTATATGAATTGTATAACATTAACAAATTTTTTGATGAGGGATATTTTTTTAAATTAAATGTGGGTTGGTTTTTATTAATTTGGGAACTTTGTGTGGCCAGTTCCACTTCACTTGGTGCTGGCTTGAAAAGTAGTGAGCGCCAATTGATCTGGCTCTCACCCCATTACTGTATATAATTATACACTTAAAATTATAAATAAATACATAAAATTTAAATAAATATATTTATTTATATAATTATAATTATATATTAATAAATATATTTGATATATTTAGATATTTATATATTTAGTTATTTATATATTTTTATAATATATATATATATAACAAAATTAAATTTAAAATCATTAGATATTTATTAATCTAGGTGGGTAAGGTAATATTTTTAAAACATGAACCCTTTTAGAACCCAATTATGGGGATTTTGAATCAGAAACATACATAGAAATATTTATCGATCAATATATTTATAAAAATATATTTTTAAATAAATTTTTATAAATACATATTTACAAATATTTAAATATATTTATAAATATATAAAAAAAATATATTTTTAGTGGTAAGCACCTTGTAATCCTACATGAAAAATGGGGGTTTAAAACCCATTGGGTGTAGGTTACTGTAGCAGTACTGTATCTGCAGAGGCACTGTAGCAACGACGACACTATAATGGCAACGTGCACTATAGTTGTAGCAGCGGTGGGCACTGTTGCAATAGTGGGTAGGTACTATAGTGAGTATTGTAGCAGTGTTGGTACTATAACAGATGGGGTACTATTCATAGAATGGGTCTTGGGTCCAAATTTTGGGCCTACATGCAATATAATGGGCTACATGCTCACTGAGCCTTCAGGCCGAATATATATATATAATGTAATAAAACAGGTGGTTGGGTGAGTTATCCCTTGAAGGGGCTATAACACACCTTTCAAGCCTGTGTGTGTGCGGTGTGTGTGTGTTTGATGTAATTGTACCCCCAAACACCTTATATATATATATATTATTTGTATATATTTATATAAATAAATTCATATTTATAAATATATAATTATAAGTATATATATATATATATATTTATAATTATATATATTTATAATTGTAAATAAATATATTTATTTAGATAAATTTTTATTTATAAATATATATTTATAATTATGTTTATAAATACATAATTGCAATTATTTAAATTTATTTATATATAAATATATTTAAATTATATATTGTTATTTACAATTTTAAATAAATAAATATATATTTATAAATAAATCAATTTAAAAAATATATATTTATTTATAATTATAATTATATATATTTATATATTTATTTATAATTGTAAATATATTTATATAGTTATAAATATTTATTTATAAATAAATTTAAAATATATTTAAAAATATAATAAATTGTTACTAATTATATTTTCTATATTATTAATTTGATTAAAATTTATTTTTAATTATATTATTAACAAATTTATTACTATTATTCACACTATTATTTAGATTTATTAATATAATTATTGTAAATATTTAATAATATAATTAATATTTATTAATAATGTAATTAATAACATTCAATAATAATAACATAATTAACAATACTTCAAAATAATGTAATTCGTAATATAATTCCAAGATGGATCAACCATGGATTTGGAAACCAAGTCCTTAACCCCAAATTTGTTAATAAAAATAAAACATACAAAAAAGAAAACATGTCGAGAAAGATAAAAATGCCCACATCGGAAATATATATCAAGCACAAGAAGTCAATTCCTATAAGTCTCTCTAGTTCCCACATTCTTAGGATATCATCCTCCTCCCTTTGGATATTGACCTCTCTGCCACATCTTGACCCTTTATGGGGGGGTTCATCTTCTTCATCCGATGAAGATTCAAAAGGGATCTTCGGAATAGGGTAGATCTTAAATTTCCAAGAAAGATCTCAAAATTCCATATTTGAATTTGATAGAAATCCATCTTCAATGTTAATTGATAGAAACTTATGGAATGTCCATTAGTCATTGAAACAAAATACATCTGGCTCCATAAAATAGAAAGTGACTTCAAGTTACAAGAAGTATCAATCTTCCACTTCTTTACTGAGGCTATCTACAGGCCTTTCACATTCCTGGTCTTCTAGAGTTATGATACTGAGGTTTTTGTCATGTGAAACATCACAATAGTCATCAGAGGCCTTGAAAAATGAGACATATGCATGTTTCATTAGATCGGTAAAATAGTATGAAAAATACCACTCCACATTCACAAGCCCATCAACACTCCTATGTGAGGGGATGTTAGTGGGGTGCTCCACCTTTAGGGGGAGAACCTGTATAGTCTTATCACTAATAGGGTCAACCTGCATTTGTATCACAGTGGATGGGACCTACACAAAGAGATATTGAGACTGAAATAATTTTTATTTATAAGGGACTACCAATTATAATACCTCTTTATCTACCATTATTTTTTTACCTTTGGGAAGAGACTCATGTTGAATACCCTTCCCAGATTCCTATCCACCATTATCCCCTTCATCCTTTATTACATCAATATATAAATTTGTGCTATTGTTCATATACACTGGACCATTCACCCTGGCCTCAATACAAAGACCACTAGCCCAAAATTATTAGACAACCCTTTCTTCAGTACAACATTAAAAAAATCCATGGTTTGGGTGGCAAATTTTTCCTTTTATCAAAATGATTCTTCAACTTCAAATTTCTCCTTACCTTCATGGGCTCTGGAAGAAACCAATTTTTGTTGTAGGATCTACTGATTAACACTTTCTTGAGAAGTTGCTTTATCAAGAAGATCCATAATCTCAACCCAGGATCAAACCAATTTCTTCCCTTTAAGGACACTCACATTAGTTGGTGAAAACTAGCTATGTAAACCTAAAACATTCATTGTAAAAAAACATTCATTTCCTTTTCCCATATGTTCAGGCCCTTTAACTAAATCTTTAGTTGTGACATCAACATGACCATATCTAGATCTATTCAAACAAGTAGACTACAGGCATAGCTTATTCCCATGCTCCCTATCAATAGTTTTCCCCATCATGGAAAATATTCCATCTTGAGACTAAACACCATGAGAGTTGGTAAGACTATCATGAGTAGCGTATTTCGAAATCTTATATTTCTTAAAGCATGAATTTTCCTCATACCCAAAAATAGAAAAAATGCATAGAAAATAGACCACCTCTAGCTCATGATATCCTTATAAATAGACTTATAATCCTTGAAAAACCTTGGGACTTTTTTGTATTCAATATGAAATTCAAGATCATCATCCTAATTTTTAAGAAAAACTTTATCAACTAAGGTGGAACACAAGTCGATTTCCAATAGGAAACGTGCATAATGGAAAAATATGGCCAATTCAATTTTTCTATCTAATTTTATTGGGATATATATAGATATTTCAATTTAAAATAATATATTAGGGTCCCAAATTACCCAATTCAATCCATAAACCCTGACCCATAGTTGAACATAGGTGTTACTTACCTCTAACGGGTTGAAGCTCTAATCCCAGTCTCTTATGTGAAAAATTCTAGGCTTGAGATTAATCAACCCAAAGTCATATACTCTCATTTTTAGGTATTCATATAAGAATATAAAGTAAAAGGAGAATATTTATTTAAAATTATTCAAGTTTAGATCCATTAGAAACTTTTTAACAAAATGCTCAATACCTAGAAGATCTTTTGAAAATAAGGATGACAATTCAAAGACTAGTTTAAATGAATGGGTATAAAGTTATTAAAATATAAAATGAGAAACTTATTATTAAATAATTAAGGAAGTGATGACAATAAAGATGAAGGTGAAGTTGAAAATTTTGATGATGATGATGATGAGAATCTACTTATTTACAAGGTGAATGATGAAAATTTTACTAGTGATGCAAGTAATTGTTCTAAAAGTGAAGAAAAAGAAACTCATATGGAGTTTATGCTAAAAAGAGGTTGAATAAATGTTTATAAAAAATTTCCAAGATTGAAAAAGGAAGATAAAAAAGGATTATCAACTTATTAGAAGTCAATAATATGAACATATTGAAGAAAAGTCAAATTTTATGAAAGAAATTGGCGATCTAAATAAATTTAATGATGATAAAGACTATTAACATTAGGTAAGAAGAGAAAAAAAGAGAAATATAAGGATATATACATGCATTTACAAATATTAATCAAATATTAAGAAGAAATGAGAAAATATAGATCTAATTTCAAATACTCTATCCAATAAGTTAGGGAATTCTCAAAGAAAGAAGAGTTTTTTCATGATAGAAAACTACCTTCAATGGGAGAAAATATTTCTAACAATATTGGTGATAATTATGAGGAGAATAAGAAATTTTGTAAGACCAAGTTTATGTCTAAATAAGGTGAATCATGGAAATTTATAAATTCTATAAACCTTTTCACAAACTCAAAAACAACTATAATGGGTAAAAAAATAGGCTATAAAAAAACCTAAGTTGGAAAGCAAGATTTTAGAGACTCTCAATAATTTCAGTTCAAAAAATAAATCCAAAATTTGTTGTCAAAATAATGATGAAAAGAACTTGATAGATTATGGATGGAAAATATATTACAAAGGAAAGTTTTCCCTTTATGGATACTGTTGGTACTATCAAGGATTCATAAATGAAATAATAATGTGTTGGAGTAACCATAAACATTTAGATAAATATGGATGGATTATTAGGAAAACCTTAAGGAGGAATTAGTCCACTCAAAGGATATGTGTTTATAGAAAATAAATAGATTCTAGATAGAAGTATTAGAACATATTTCAAGTGATTAAGAAATTATGTGGTATATGTGACTGGTATGGTCATTATGAAAATTAATACCTCATCCATCAACTAGTAAAAAAAGTATAAATTACAATTATAAAAAAACTTAAGAGATAAAGAGTGAATATAAGGAAAAGTCCTTTATTAGTGAAGTTTCTCTCAAGGATTTAAAAGGTTAATGTACATGGATTTTTGAGAGTGGATATTATTCACATATGGAAAGAGATTTGAAGTTGTTGAATAATATTAAAGATAAAAAATAACTCTCAATGAAATTTGGTAATGATCATGTTTTAACACATACATATCATGGGGTGTGAAAAAAACAATTATTTCCTAAGTTAAAATTCAGTAAAGTGGTCAACCTAGGTTGTATCCAGAGACAAGCACAAAATAATCAAGTTTTCACCTTTAAATTAGATAAAAAGTAGCTATTTTTAGAATTGTTTGATTTAAAAAACAAAATAAAGCAAAAAAACAAAATAAATAAATTAATAATTTTTTCAAAAATGCATGTTATTAAAAAATATGATATGATAAGGGTGATTAGTATTGGGTTGTTTTTACAAATACAATGCTATCCCAGTCTTAATTTATCCAATCCTATTATACTAAGCTAATTAAATTGAGACTCCATGTTCACTTACTTTCACTCCCTTGAAAAAGTGGTGATGGTGAGAGTAAACCTTTCCAAGATCTCATTTTGGTATTCTATCCTTCCTTATGTGATAGAGATATAGTTAATATCCTCAATTTACTTAGGAAATTCCCAATCAAGTCTTTTTATCCCAAAAATTTAAGAATATCCACTACCCCTCCCCCACGTACTGACAATCGTTGAGTAAGTCACCAATGAGCCCTGATCTATTACATCATATATAAACCAGAACCTAGTGGAGGTAGATAATTATCATTGACCAAATAAAAATAAAAAATATAACAAAAAACCAAAAATGATAATACTTTATAATAAAAATTTCTATTAGAAATAGAAAGGAACTTTAGAGAAGAGAGAAAGAAATATTATTTAATAAATCTTAAGAACACAAGAATTACAAAATAGAAAACCTCCCCTTCCCCAATAGCTTATAATTTATACCTATCTATTTGAAGGTCAACAATTAAGAAGTGGGAATAATATTTCATTTTAAAACTAAGAAGAAAAAAAGTGGGAAAAATAAAAGAAGAAAATTTCACCCCCAGAATCCATCTACAAAAAGTTTGATCCTATTATAACCACAATATGACAAAAAATTTCCAATGTTCTTTCTTATATGTTGTTAAAAAATTAGTTTTATATCTACCCTCAAAATTTCAAAGTCCTTGGAGATGTATATAAGAAGTTATGACATAATTAATGGGTCACACTTTTTATGGATGAATATTTCCTAAATCTTCCTCCACTTTAGCACGTTCAATGGCCACATTAATGCAAGAATACCTCCATAAAATTTAATGTTAACATGAGGATTAGATTATTATTTAAAATCCAGCTATAATAATCTCATTTGGAGGTCTTTATCCCAATTCATACCTCATTTACTAAGGTGGGGTCTATTTTATCTGCCAGAAATATTTGTTAACTTGATTGATTTTTTGGGCCTTGGGAATTTTGAGTTTTCTCAAGGTATAGAAGAGTAAGTTAAATACCACTAAAAAATAATCCGACAAAAAAATCACTCAAATTCTCACAATATATTAAAATTTATTCTCTAAATACCAAAGTGATAAAAATATGTTAAAATTCAATAATTAAGCAATTTTCAAATTTTAGCCTAAAACACACTAAAAATAAAAAATGATGCAAATATTCTCTAATTGTAAAATTTAATGTGATTAAATTATTGAAATATATTTGAAAAATTATTAAAATATTATCTATATCGATTCCCCCACACATATCACCTGGACTCCTGTACAAGTAAGCATGAAAATCAAATCAAGGAAAATTTAAAACACATACTCATGAGATTGGACAACTTTTCAATAAGAAAAAAAAGATAGTATGCCTCCTCAAAAACCTTTATTTAAATTTTCCCATTCATATAATTCAATATATTTCCAATTTATGCCTCCTATGATGCACACAAAACACCTACCTCACATGATTTTTTTTCACATCTCACAAATGTCAATTTTCAAAAAGGATTTTTCCATCTAAACCCTTGAAAGAGACACCATAGGCTTGATAAATTCCCAAATCTCCACCTGATGTGAGTTAAGAAAGTTTTTTTATCATTATGAATTTTAAGGGTTGTTCTATGTCTTTTTTTGGAAGGATTTAGATGTAAAAAATTTGAAGGCTGAATAAGGAGAGTTTGGATATTTTGAAGAATAATTGAAAGATTCTAATTTTCACTCAAGTATGGTATCTTACTCACTTACCTTATAATAAAATAATCTCCAATAATATTTGAAAATTTCATGTACATCTCACACATTTTTCAATTCTTCATCTTTATCACATCAACTATTTCCCAAATTTTCAGATTTTTTTAAATCTCCAGAAAGGAACAACTTATTTTAATGAATGCTATAGAAGGGAAAATATTTCAACAGAATAAAATTTTCAGTAGAAAAATAATTTCTTCAAAATTTTATTTTCCACCCAATGTATCACCAAATGAGGTATTATAACACAATATATTTTTCCACCACACTTAAGTTCAATTAGATCATGAAATTTCACTTTAAGAGTAGGTTGGATAGGGAAAATTGGATTGTAATGTGGTTATCCTAATAGGCCATTCATATATTCTAAGGTATAACATGATTAAATGTACAATTAAGTCTTGAAAAAATAGTATTCTATTTAAAAAGTGGGATTTAAAACCAAATAAATTCCTCAATCATTTAAAACAAAAGTACCTCAAACCATCAATTTTTGATAGGAATAAATCAAATTATGGTTAATGCAAGTATGGTTTGGTCATCTCAAGAAATGGGGTGAATGTAAATAATATGAAAAAAGGGTTCATAAGCCTCATGGTAAAGTTATTTTAAATATAAATACTATTATATTTGGCAAGAGATTAAAAAATCAGAGTACTTTTCATGAAATTCCCATAGATTTGAACTTGATACAAAGTCATTTACAACATTTCATGATATATATTTGTCCACTTAATGAAATTGGTTTAAAAAATGGAAAATATAATCATTTGACCTCAAAAGTTTCAAAAAAACCCAAAAATTTAAAAATAAATGCATAAAAATTTAAAGAACACACTTTTTTTATGAAATAAATAAACACAAAAACAAAAAAGTGAAAAACATAAAAAAATGTTCCCTTACCCAAACGTAAATAGTGTAGTTTACTCAATGAATTTAAGAACATATAGCATGTAATAAGTTTTTAAATTGAATAACATAAGGCAAGTAAGTATAAAGGAGAGGTACAACCTGACTTATTGTAAGTGAAACATTGAGTTAATCTCCTAAATGCTGCTCACTAAAAAACTTTATGAAAAGGTAGAGAAGATAATATAAGAAATTTATTGAAATAAAATAAAATATAAATGGAATGATAAAGTAAAATAAAATAAGGATAGATATTGTATTAATCTCCCAAGTGAGCCATGGGTTTTGACTGCCTCCAGATGGGCAGTTCTAGTGGGTTATAACCAATCTAATAGTGGGTGGAGTTTCTTTGAGATGAACCACAAAAACTTATTCTTTCCATATTTCACTTATTCCTTTTTCATTGAGGACTATATGTACATATTATACTATAACCTACCCCTTTATAATTAATTACAACTTTCATATAGGATGTAGGAAAATGTATGAATCATCCTCCTTCTTGGTTTCTATTTATTCAACCTTCTCCATATTTTCTAATGATGGATCAACATGGGATACTTGAATTTAATGATGAAAGGGAAAGTAAAAAATTATTTTTAATTGAATATAATTTAATTTTGAATTATCAATATGAAATTTATCCCTTTTAATATAAGTAGTCACTGTCTTGATTTCCTCAGGATCAACAACATGGAATTTCTCATGGGATTCCTCAAATTAATATTCATTAAAGTCACAGAACTCCATGTGTTCCTCAACTAGTGAATGTATAGTTTATTCACATTCCTATAAGGAAAATAAATAATTTTATGAATCTAAAAATCCAAATAAGTTGGAATTAATACTCAATTAATATTTAATAAAATCTAATAAAATAGAGTTTGAGATAAGATAAACTACCTTAGTTAGTTCAACTTTAATATTGTCTTCAATGGTAAGTGCCTCTTGAAATATGATATCAGTGGATGGAGGTAGGTAGTGGGGTTCCTCCATCTTTTCTTCAAATTCCATCACTTTGGTGGTGTCTTCCTCTTCCACATCTAGAAAAATATGCAATGGTTTCGGCTATTCTACTTTTTAGGGAATGAGGAGATCAAGTTATACCTCATATTTATTCCAAAATTTATCTAGATCTTGTTTATATCCCATATATATACCAGTTAGAAAGTATTACTCATCATGAATCCACTCTATCTCATGATTTACATCATCAATTTGGTTCTTTAAAAGGTTGGGTTGTAGATACTCATCGAACATGGCCTCAAATTCTTGGATGTCCTTAGAAAAACTAGGGAAGACCAATGTTGTTTCCTCGTTATCCTCTGGTTTAGGTTTAGGATAACCAGATGATGCTTATAAATATGTATTTATCCTTTCAATTTTTCTGTAAAAGTCATCTAGTGTGTCTCCCATCCCTTTTAATTGGTCATGTAAATTATTTTTGACCACTTTTTCTTGATATATTACCTGAGGAAGTTTTTCAGAAAGGTTGAGAGCATCCAAGGATGAATCTACTTGTGTCTTGGATATTTCTTGATAAAGTTTAGGGAATAAATCCCAAAATTTAGTTAATTATCTTTCCAATTCTTCAACCACTGGTTGTTCTAAGGTCTCTTTAAGCTCCTAGATGAGGTACTTGAATTGCTTCTATACGATGATTTGTCTTCAAGCTACCTTAACGTGTCTCAAAAAAAATAACAATGCTATCTTTTGTAGACTATGTTGATTCAAATAGGGGTTCCTTCACCTAAGATTAGTTAGTTCATGAAAATTAATAATCATTTAAATACATCATGTATTTTTTTAGTTTTTTTAAAATGAATGGGAAGAAAATTATTCATGAAATGTGAGAATTAGATTATTGGAATTACCTCCCAAGAAACAGTTCCAAGTTTTGAAACATTCCTATCATGGTTTGTGAAAAAAACAATCATTTTATAAGTTAAAATGTAGTAATTTGGTCAACCTAGGTTGTCTCCAGAGAGTAGCTCACAAAAATCAAGCTGTCACCTTTAAATTAGAGGAAAAAGTTTCCATTTTTGAAATTGTTTGATTTTGAAAAAAAATAGCAACAAAACAAAATAAATCAATTAACAAATTGATTTAATTTTTTTTAAAATTAATGTTATTGAAAACTATGATATGATAAGGGTGATCAGGTCTGATATGGTTTTCCAAATTCAATACTATCCTAGTTCTAATTTAGCCAATCCTCTTCTACTAATCCGATTAAAGTAAGATTCCATGATCGATTCCTCTCACCCCCTTGGTCAAATGGCGATGGTGAGTGTAAAACTTCCCATGATATTATTTTGGTTTAATATACTTCCTTTTCGATATAGTTGTAGAAAATATCCTCAATTGAATTAGGCAATACACGATCAGGTCTTGTTTATCCCAAACAATCAAGAATATCCAGTACTCCTCCCACACACACTAACGATCATCGAGTACTTCACCAGTAATCCTTGGTATATTCTATCATATATAAACCAAAAACTAGTAGAGTTAGGTAATATTAATTGAATAAAGAAAAATCAAAAACCAGATAAAAAACCAAATATGATCATACTTGATAATAAAAATCATTATTAGTAATTGAAAGAAAATTCACAGAAGAGAGAAATAAATTTTATTCAATAAAGAACATGAAATCAAGAATTAAAAAAGAAAAACCCTCCCCTCACCCAAGTAATCATAAATTCTACCCCTCTATGTGAAGGGTAACTAAGAATAATGAGGAAGAATAATTCATTACAAAAGAGGTAAAAAGAAAAGCAGAAAATTTCTCCTCTAAAACCTTTTTACCAATATTTGTATCCTATTATTCCCAAAAGATGGATGAAAATCTCCAAAGGTCCTTTTTATAAGTTGTTAGAAATTAACTTTTCTATCGACCCTACAAATTTCAAGGTCTTTTTAGATGTAGATAGTAAGTTATCACATAATTAACAAGTCACACTTTTTCTGGATGAAGATTATCTAAATCTTCCTCCACTTTGTCACGTTCAATAGCCAAATTAATGAGAGAATATCCCTAAATTTAATTTGATCCTGAGGATTTGATTAATATTTCAAATATATATATAATCACCTCTTTTAGAAATATTTTAATTATTTATTCCTCATTTACTGACACGGGGTCCATCCTATCGTCCAGAAATATTTTCCAACTTGATTGATTTTTTTGGGCCTATAGAATATCAAATTGGATATGGGTCTAGAAGAGGAAGTTAAAGACCATGAAAAGTTATACTATAAAAATAATAACTCTAATTGGATCAATATTTTAAAAGTTATTTTTTAAATACCATAGTAATAAAAATCTATTAAGATTCTATAATTAATAAAATTTAACATTTTAGTACCAAACACACGAAAAATACAAAAATGATGCAAATCCACTAAATTTTTTAAATTGGATGGGATTAAATCATTGAAATAAATATTAAAAATTATTAAAATATTAGTTATATCAATGGTTCACTCAAGATAAAAGGAGTTAGTTTAGTGGTTTTTGGTAAAGAAAAGTTGGAGTCAAAGAATAACCTTTTTATTGATGGGTTGAAACACAATCTATTAAGTATTTCTAAACTTTGTGATAAAGGTAATGAGATGATTTTTAAGAAATATTATATTCTAGTGAAAATTAATGAATATGGTTGGATTGTGATAAGATAAAAATGAACTAAGGGTAACTTATTTCAAGTGGGAGATAATTAAAATTCATTCTATCTTAAGCATGAAAAAAGAAAATGAACAGTGTCATGAAAGGATTGGACATATTTTCCAAAATAATATGATCAAGATTACACAAAAAGAATGTTTTTGTGATTTTCCAAATATTATTCAATAAAGGGACTATATATGATCCAAATTATATAAGGTAAATAGTAATAATTATTCATATAAGAAAGTTGAAAATCATACAACTCGACCATTAGAGATTATGAATTATGACATTTTTAGATCCATAAGATGTAATAAATGAAGGGTTATAAGTATTTTGTTTTCTTTATTTAAGATTTTAATCATATTACATGCATAATTTTTATAAAACATAAATCAAAATCTCTTAAATATGTTTAAGAGTTTATGGATAAGTGCTAAAAATGAGCATGGTCACCCCATGAAGAAGATTCATACATAAAATGGTGTTGAGTAAAAAAATAACAGATTTTAAGATTACCTTGAGAAGCATGGTATTCATCATGAGTTCAAAGAAACATATACACCGAAAAAAATGGCGTGGCATAATGAAAGAATATAATCTTATTATAAATTGCTTGAACAATGTTGATAGATAATTTCACTTCTCGGTATTTTTGGAGATAAGATTTTGGAGAATTAATTCATATTCCAAACCACTGCTTATACAAAAAAACATTGACATGTCACCATATGATATTTATAATAAGAAAACCCCAAATTTTAATTATTTAAGGGTATTTATTATCCCCTATATTATCAAAATCAATGGTGAAAATCTTGGGGGAAGTTTGATAAAAGAGATGTCGATTGAATCATCCTAGGTTATCCTATAAATGGAAAGGATACTCATGATAAAATAAGGAGACAAATAATATCAGGGATACCAATAATTTTAAAGTGTTGGAATAAGAAAATAAATAAGTAACACATGAAACATCAAGTATTAGAGGTGATGAAGATTAATTTGGTCTGGTTAAACAATATGATGAAGTTGAAAAAATTTATAGAAGTTCTGAAGAATTCCATGCTGAAGATGATAATTCATCTAGCTCAAGTGATGAGGGTAAACTTTACTTATCTAATACAATGCTAAAAAGATAGGTGAAGGCCCAAAATATTATTTTATACTAAGGAAAACAGGTTCAAACCAAGATAACTTTGTGGATATCATTATATACCTTATTTTTTCACAAGTTTAACCAAGAGACATTGAAGAAGCTATTGAACCTCAATAATGGGTTAATTCCATGAATGGAGAACTAAAATTGATAGAGAAGAATGATACATGTGATTTGAAACCTAAACCTAGAAACATGAAAATCATTATAACAAAATGGTTTTTGCAAAATAAGTTGAATGAAAAAGGTAAAGTGATTAGAGATAAAGAAAGACTTGTGTGTAAGTATTATTTTTAGTTTGAATGAGTGAATTTTTTTAATACCTTTGCACCTATTTATAGATTGTAAACCACACAAATGTTTCCTAATATTTCTTCCCAAATGAAATAAAATATTTTTAAAATTAATTTCATGTCTACCTTCCTCAATGGTGAGTTGTAAGATGAGTTTTTTATTGAGCTAACTTGTGCTTTCTTGCTGGTAGAAGATGAAAATCATGTTTATAGATCAAATAAGACTTTATATGGGTTGAAATGAGCTCTTAGAGCTTGGTATTATAATATTAAAACCTACTTGGAGAAGTTGAAATTAAAAAAATGGATATTGGAAAATAGACTCTACATCAAATATGAAAGCAAGGTATCACTCATTGTCATTTCTTATATAGATGATATAATTTTTTCTTGAAATAATGACGAATTTTTTGAAGAGTTTTCCAAAGAGATGAAAGATTTTTTTGAAATGTCTATGCTCAGTGAGATGAGATATTTTCTTGGATTATATATTTCTCAAGAGATAGATCACAACTTTATTTCATAAAATGATTAGAAATCTATTATACTTAACATCTTCAAGTCTAGACATAGTCTATATTTTCACCCTCTATTCTAGATTCCAAAGTTCACCTAAAATGTACCATATTTTGGATGGAAAAAGAATCTATATTTATATAAAAGGAAAAAATGATTTTGGGTTAAAATATGGAAGTAAAGGAGAGTTTAATCTATATGTTTTTTCAGATTTAGATTGGGTAGGAAGCATTGATGACAAAAAAATCCATATTTTGTGGAGTTTTCTTTCTTGTAGAGATGTGTGTTTTTTGTCACATAAAACAAAATTCGGTGACCCTAACAACTATCCTAGAAGAGTATATAACTATTAGTCTAGTTACTACTCAATTATTGTGTATGAAAACTCAGTTGGGAGACCTCAAAGTTAAAGTATAATTGCCACTTCTCTTGGTCTGTGCTAATAAAAGTTCTATAAACTTATCAAAGAATCATGTTTAGTATTCATGGAGTAAGAACATTGATATAAAATATTAATTCATAAATGAGCCTATGGATTAAAATGATATAAAGTTATAATTTTTCAAACTTTAGAGAAAATAGTCAATGTGTTCACCAAAACATATTATCAAAGGATGTATTTGAAAGATTTAAGCTAGAAATGGGAGCTCAATCTCCCTTATATTGATTCTAAGTCATGGTGTTTTATTCCCTCTCTAATTCTGTAATTTTCAATTTGTAATCGAAGGGGGATAAATTAAAATATAAATATTCTTGTGTTTATTTATTCATGTATTTATAAATCATATTTACAAAGGGGTAGAAAATTACTTGGGGGTAAATTCTATAGATATATGTATCACTTATTCAGGGGAACATGTATTTAGGGGCAGTGGGGTGTCCATGAAAAAGAGTTTTATTCCATAAGATAGAGATTTATGATGTGAGTTAATTTTAGATCTAATAACCATGTTTTTTTGTAGAAAAAGAGTTTAAAACCTAAATATTGGTTTTATGGTGTAATCTCAGAGGTCTTGTAAAATTTATGGTGTGAACATTTAATTTACGTTGTAAATCGGCCGAGTTACATAGTGTTTATAAACCTAGTTTTGAAATTTTTTCATTCATTCATTTTCTCATCTATATCTCGTTTTGGGAGAACCCTAGAGTATTTTTAGAGATCTTACAACCCCTTTCCTCTTAATTCAATCATTAGGTTCTAAAGGTTGATTGTTGGTGATAAGTGGTGGGTTCATTCCTCTTTATCCCCATGTTCCTTTCTGTTCTTCTTCTGGGGGATTCACTGTGGTGGTTTTATTTTAATTTTGTGTGAGTTGGGGTTGTGTTATGATTAACCTTTGATGTGGTACAAATAAATCCATTATTTTATAGTGCGGTTGTGGTTTTTGAGATATTTCTTCTTCACCCTATGGTGCACAAAAAGACTAGAAGTTTATTCGAGGTATGAGATCCTAGTTCTCACTATTTTACGTAATATATGTGGATCTATATGTTTTTTATTTCCTTTTGGTGGAAAATAATGGTCATATTAATAATATAATTAATTAAAATAATTATAATTTATGTGTATGAAGAGTTTTCACATGCTTTACTTCTTTGATATATACTATTGATGAGTTTATGTCATGTTGCTGCCTTGCTAAAAATAAAATTTGTTTGAATCCTTTTTTGCACTATATATGATATGATGTGATTAATTTTCTATGTTGTTTGATTGAAACTTGAATAAAAGTCTAAGAATGTTTATTTGTATAATAAATTGGCATCCCATGGAAACCTGATTTGTGTGATAATAACCATTATAGACAAAAATTAATGAAATTAAATCCCCAGAATAAATGTGAAGACAAGATGTGTTACTGTTGTGTATGGATGTGCTTATTGTGATGCTTTGTGTGGCTTACAGTTGTTGTGTAGTGATAACAGTGACCAGTTGGGTCGTGTGACATGTGGGGCTATTTTGTGGTGGTTGGTTGACATGGATGTGTTATGCGATGTAGGAAGTTGTGCAATATGGAACAGATGCATAGAGGTTGTGATTATTCCTTGTGTACAGTTATGTAGTGGTTGTGGCTTGTAGTGGTCGTGATTTGCGGTGGTGATGATGTGTGGTGGTGTTGTGAAATGTGGTTGCAGTGTGCGATGTGGTTGCAATGTACTACAATGTTATATAGTTTATAGTGGATGTTATGTAATGTATGTTGTTACACAATGGTGATGATGTATGATAGATGAAGTGTGTGGTTGATGTGGTGATATGGTTTGTCTAGTGTGACGTAGTGATGACAGTTGATGTCATATGGGTGAGTTGTTATATGTCATGGTTATGTTAGTTTCCCGGTTATCCATAGAATAAATAATAATGAGACGTAATAGGATTTTTAAATGTGAATTAAGTGTCTTAATAATTTAAAGGTAGTGGAAAAATGTTATATATATAAAGTGGTGAGACCTGTCATTGAAAGTGGGAGTATGTGTGGCCTTGTGTAGTGGTTGTGTGGTGTGTTGCATAAAGTGGTGGAAGTAGTTGTGATAGTTGATGTGTGTTACGATGGTGGTGATTTGGTGTGTTCTAGTGTTGTTGATGTAAAACCATAGGTTGGGTATTGTGTGATATCTATATACTATGTATGTTTATGTTATTTTATACATGGAAATTACCCAGTGGTGATATGTTATCCCAGGTGTCTTCGAGCGGGATGCGATGTTTTGACCCAGGTGTATATGGGTGAGACCTAACGTGGCATAATGTGATATGTGGTGGGGGTCATGCATAGTAGGAGGAGGAAAAAAGGATCATGTCCTTAAAATTTATGATATTATACTATTATGGTTGCGAGATGTGATGTGATGGCCTAAGTGTCTTTGGGAGAGATGTGTTGTGATATCCATGGAATCTTCGACCAAGGTGTGATGTGATGAACTTTGTTTATTCAAGTGAGATGTTATGTGAAATGTATGGACGGGTTACGAGCATTAGACATTCGACATTGGGGCATGAGAGCAGCAAATCAGCGGGGAAGAAAAATTGGGGAACCTTTCTTTATTATTATCTCAAAGTTAAATTACTATATTGGATGCATGATTTGGTGAGTGAGCCATGGATAGGCTGAGTTCTGGTTCTTTGACCTGTATAAGTGCTTGTTGGATATGCTATTTTTTCACTGGTGCATTAGAATTCTATTTCCACATCTGAACTTAAGACCTTGATTATGTCCCTACTGAGTATATCTATTATGATCACCCTATGTATATAAACTATTTTTCAGGTTTCTAGGAGGAATTTGGGGAACGAGATAGACATTACATGCTGGGTTGAATCTATTATTGTTTTTCTATCATAGACTTGTCTTTTGGTATATTATTGGAGAGTTTTATATTGTATCAATTTACTTTACACATTCATGTGGGACGATTTTTGGGTTTACTTTTATATTATATTCTAGAGTTTTTTAGTGATCTTTATCCTATCTCGTGATCATATTATATTTTATAGAGGGTAATATCTCCCATATCATGATATTTCTATACCCTTGGTTTTAGTTGCAACCCAAGTTTTACTAGAGACAAGACTTGGGGGTCATTATCTATCTCGCTTCATTGTAGTATTTTTGGTGGGAGGGGATCATGACAGAGTGGTATCAGAGGTTTGGTTGAGAGATGGGATGAAGTTTGGAGTTAGGAACTATGATGTTTTCATGGGTTAGTAGGGAAACAATGCTATTTTATCATAATGTGTGACATAAGTTAGAGATACCGACTAGGAAATAAGATTTTATCCCCCCTATGATCCAGTGCATGAATTATGAGATCATTGAGTGACCAAGTGAGGTGGACCAGTTTTAAAAGTAGAAACCTAAGAGAGGTACATTCATCATGACCGATTTTGTTCATGTTTGAATTGGGATGTTGTGGGAAATAAAATGAATTAAATAAATAGGTTTAGATAAAATTTTATGATACTGGGATTAGGGTGTTCTCCTTGCTTTTTAGGAATAGATCCTATTCATCATCCACATGTGGTTCATGTATTTGAGGTTCAACAGGATGATCTGATTGATCATTGGAGGAATGAAAGAGGAGGATGAGATATGATAGTGGGATTTTCAATCCTTTTAGAAGCAGAGTTTGGGAAAGTATGAGGGGAGCATCTCTAATATGGATACAGGGCACATGCTAGAGGATCTTGAAATCAATATTGGTCTGATTCGAGTGTGACCTAAATTCTGGGTGTCATTAGCAGTGAGTAAAATGAGGGTAGATACATGTTAGTGTTGGAAAATGTTTCTTAGTATCCCCAAGGATCTAGATGTGATGTGGACCAAATTTCAGGGAGAGTTCCGGGTGGAGTTTCTGTCATCGATGACGAGGGTATCCAATAGGAAAGAGATTATATCCCCTTATGTAGGGGAGTTTGAGTGTATGGGAGATTGGGATTAGGTTAAAGGTCCTCCTTTACTTTTCCCATAATGTTTTTCTAAATGAGGAGTCCAAAAAGTGATTTCTGGAGGAGGATTTGCACCCAATGACCAGGTATGCGGTCACTACATTTACATTCCCTACATATCTAGAGGTTAAGAGAAAGGAAAAGGTTATTGAGTAGATAATTATTTGGGAGTTTATTCTTAAGAGAGTGTCTATTAGGGAATATCAAAGAGAGGGGATTTAGGTAGTTGGCCACATGTGTTCAAGCAGTTAGGGTTTTGATCAGTGGAGAACTGACCATGACATATTCTTTCTAAACTTTCATGTACAAGTGGGTTTAAAGAACCTACTGAGGGAATTTCATTTGCATGATATATCTACAATAGATATGAGAATTTATAAACCCAGTGAATGATCAATCAGGGAGTCTAATATCAGGTGGGAATTCTGGCTCCTTTTCAGCAGCAACAGTTGCCGCTGAGGTAGTTTTAGTAATAGGTACTGTCGACGCTTGTTTAATAGTTGAGAGAAGATGGTGTTGACAGAGGGAAGACTTGTGATGGTCCCTGTACATAGGTACCTAGTACATAGTATGGTAATTAAGGAATAAATCATATAGGTATAAGAAATGGGTCTAGTTATATACACACATTAGAGGCAATAATGTCAATAAATCTAGGAGTTGTTCGAGGTACCATCAGTTTATCGTCCGCCTTTATGTATGATTTGTTTGATTCAGGAGATTTTCAATAATTTGTTACCACCTATTTTATTTTTAGACTATAAATAGATATGATTCTAGTTCCATTGGTATTATATATTGTAACACCCCAAGATTTCATAGTAAGATATTTTCTTTAAATTAATTCAATAGCTTGCGCTACACACAACACTGAGTTCGAGCGCAACACGACTTACCAAACTAGCCATTCAAAAAACGGTTATGATTAGTATTAACTAAATTTTGAATTTTATATACTAAATATAATTTTAACATCCATATTATGTGTTTTTTATACATAATATAAGAACATATTCAATTTTTCAGATAAAAGAAGTATTTTTTTCAAAAATGAAATTTTACCAACTTTTAACGGAGAACCCTTTTTAAATACAATATTTGACACTTTTATATATTCAATTTGACAAAATAAACTTCTTATTTAGAATATAGACATAAAAATTTAGTTTGGATAAATTTTCGATGCTTTTCTGATAACTTTCATATTTTGATGAATAGTGAAAAATACTAAATTTTAATTGAAAACAACTTTTTTAATCAAAATAATTTATAGTGTTAAATTATAAATTTGAATGTATTTGAAGTATAACTAGATTATATTTTATCATTTAATCCAATTTTGGTCATAGGAAGTAATTTTACATTTAAATTGGACATAAACACATATCAATATTTTGATAGTTTTTACTTCTCAAAAACCCGCTTTCTGGTTTTGACAACGAAAATATTTTTTCAAATTAATTAATAAAACTTATATGTTTTTAATTTGGTAAAATAGAAATAATTTTTGAATTTGTAATATCAAAATTATATTTGGCTGATTTTTTGGTATTTTTCTAAAAGCTTTCAATTTTTGATGAATAGTGAAAAACACTATGTTATTGTTTAAAGCCGATTTTTTATTTAAATAATTATTTTATAATTTAAATTTATTTGAAAGTCAAAAGTGATATATAATACATATATTATTCCAATGTAATTCATTGAAGTCATTTTATAATAAGATTAGATATATAAAATTTTATTGAACTTTTTACCGTCTTTTACTCACCTTCTAGGCACATTTGCAAATTTGCATAAAACATAATTTTACCGCTTCTATGAATTAAATTTAAAAAATCATAGAGACATGGTTGACATAAATAATTAAAATGTGGTTCAATAGGATTAAAATAATTTTTTTTGAATCGTAACTTTTCAATTTTATTTACCACGATTAAAAGTAAACAGGGTAATTAAAGGTAAAAATGATATTATAATTACCCTAACACATGTCCTAATTATATTAGATAAGTTTATTTAGAACAAAATAAAACTTAGGAATAAAATATTATCTTTTTGATCCACTTGGATTAGATTATGATATTTATTATTATTTTATTTAAAGAAGAGTTAAAAGTGTTAAATTCAATGTTTAATAACTAAACCATTTTTAATATAAGGTTATACATAAAATAAATTCGACTATAAATATTAATTATAAATATAAAAATATTTCCTACATCATGGTATTTTATTTATAATTTTTATAAATTAAATTATTAATTTTATTTTTGACACAATGATGATGCAGTAATTACCTTTTTAATGAAAGATTAAAATAATTATTATTATAAATAACAAAATAAATATAAATTGAGACTTTTGATGAATTAAACTAATTTTATAGGTTAATATGACATGTTAGTGTTTATTTAATATATTTTTTTTAAATTAATCTAGTTTTTTTGACTTTCAAAAAAACCAAATACTAAATAGTGTCAAAATTGACATAAATGAGTATTTAAAAAAATACTATATTATTAAATGATATAATATTCATAAAAATATAAGGTTAATCCAAAGGAATTATATAATTATAGATATGTCATTAATGAACCAATTGAGTTTATCTTGGAATTTTATAGTAAGTTTATTAAAAAATACAAGAAGACATGGTAAAAGTTAAAATATTTAACTAAGAATTAAATCTAATAGATAAGGGTAATATGGTGACCTAAATTTGTCTAAAACCTATTGGATGAGATTAATTAGACCGATAAACAATTTATAATTGAAATAAATCCATTTGTATCCATTATAAACCTAAAATTATTTTATAATAAAATAATATTTCAAGCTTTTCCAAAAGTGACCCTCACCTCTCTTATAAAAGGTTACTTCCCCTTATCTCAAAATCACACCTCCAAATCCTTTGGTCTTGGCCAACCCCTACTCAAATATCCTCCCAACTACCCTAAATTGAATTTAGAGTCCTTACTTTGATCAGAAATCCAACCTATGGAGCCTTTTTGATCAAATAAAAAGGAAGAACCCGAAGAAGAGGTAATAATTTCATCACCCCTTGCAAAGTTTTTTTTCTTATTCCACTTCCTCTTTCATTGTTGTTTTCATACCAAAATAATAACTACAGTACCTTATATATATTGTGATATTATTATAAATATGCTACAACCATATTCATTATTCTATCCATCCTATGAATGACAAAGTCACCATACATGTGTACGTACAACTTACCATCTCCACGTCGTAGTGTAGTTTGTTATTCAACACTTCATTATTTGGATAGAAATAATAATGAGTATAACTGATTTAAATAATAAATATAACATGTTAATGATTCTGTATATATAATATACTATCCAATTACATACTATTTCACCACTAATAGAATGATATTGTCCCTCATGCGTACGTACGTCTTACCGTCTCCACGACATGATGAGATTTCATTCCCCATCATAACCATTCAAGAATAATTTTCATTTGATGATTAAAAATAAAGTTTAATAACTTAATATAATTCTCTATATGAATCAAATATATCCTATCCATGACAAACATGACTTATGTAACAAAACATATAAAGGAAAATGAATCATTTAACACCCAAAACAATGATACTACTAAAATATCATTAACAAAGAAATATTAGAAGATCATATATGATATCATATTTATGTATGTGGTTATTTTATAATTTAATAAAAATTATTTTACCATTATACAGGAGTTTATACTACCCACTACTAAGGAAAAGAACAAGGTAATAGGTTTTCATCTCACTTTTATTCCCGTGAGATTCATGCTTTATTTGCCACTATTTCTTTTTGTGTGGTGTATGTACTACCCATGATTATATTATTTTTGTAATATAATTTAATTTATGGGTATTTAAATTTTCATGGTATGATCCTTCTTTCATGGGTTGTATGTTTCTTAATTTACCAAATCGGTAAAGGAATTTCTAATTTCAATTTCCACTCATTGGGTTTTACGCAAACTTCATTGATTATTTTACTCCAAGATTATATGTGAAATCACTATTTATTTATTTATTTAGCAATTTACACTCCCCTTTGTGTGGATATACTTTTTATACACATAATAAATTCATTGATAAATTCTCAATTCATCGATATGAACTTGATAAGAGTAATCTTTACTCAATTTCCATTCATTGAGTTAAACATCCAAGTCATTGGAGTTGTTTTTACAAGAATATGTGTGAATGTACTATGATTGATTTACACTGAATATCCAATCATATTGAGTGTATTTATATTTTTCACACATCATTATGAAATTTATTTATCCTTAACCTAAGGATACAGTATTTACAAGGGATTTCATCTCAATTAACATTACATTGAGACTTCTTTGTTGTTATGCATCAATTCACTTTTATATGGTGTATATAAATTACTTTGACATAGTATATCATGAGTCCCTTTATTATCATGATATTATAAAGTTTTTATTACATCAATTATTTGTATTCAAGTGTCTCTCTTAGGAATTATAACTAAAATATCATTCTAAATGTTCTAAAGATTTATTCTTCTAAAATATTTCTCATTAATGTCTATGTTTTAAAATTGGTTTTAAGTATTTATTTATATGGACATGAATGTTTAAAAATTAAAATTTCTTTTAAAAATTTCAAATTGGTATGGGACACTTTGATTCAAAAATATCTTTTAAATGGATTCTTGATAAATAGTGAGACTTTTAAATGTTTTCAAGAAAAAGGGGATATTTTTCTCAAATAATTTTACTGATTATTTTCATTTATGTCAATATCCTTCATTATTATTGACTGAGGTTGATTTATTATAATAAAATATTTTACATTGTATTGAATGAGTTATGTTTGACTATGGATTTTCTATTTTTATACCATTCATAGGTTGTGGTTAACATATTGAAAATTTTATGCTAGTTTTAATACGAATGTTTAGATTATGTTTCACTCTTTTCATATGAGGAATGAATTGGACTTAGTAAGTGACAGGAGGGGCCTACTATATCCCCTCAATGCATCAATAGGTCTCATGAGACAAAATAGTGTATTGGCATAAGGCCTTGACAAAATATTTATTTTTAGTCTTGGCACAAGGCCTTGACTATGTGGTTATGATGTCCGACATTATGCATTCCATCATTATGAAATTAGCTATTGATATTACATGTGATTATTCGACTAGTGGAATATCCTTGTGAATAATTAAATGGAATTAGTTTATTAATATTTTCCATATTATACTGAATTTTAAGTTTACAAGTCTTATGTTTTAGTTTTATACATCGCCTTAAATGTTTATTCTTATTTATGAATGTTTCCGCTATATTGTTATCCTTACTGAGCATCTGAGCTCACCACTTTCTTATGTTTTCTTTTTACCAGGATGTGGAGAAGTATATTATGATTGACCTGCAGGGATAGGATAAGGGATATGAGTGTATTTAAAGGGGACACAATGTTTTTTATTTCATGATATAATGTAAAACTTATGTATTTGTCTAGTACTTATAAGGCTACTAAACTAATAAGTCTTTCAAGAATTGATCCCTTGTGATCATGCCAATGTTATGTAATAATGCACCGACTCTGGGTAACTAGTGACACGAAATTACAGTTGGTATCAAAGGAAGTTTAGTACAAACCTTGGAAACTAGATTTAGAAAAACTCTGATTAGAGAACCTTACCCTAAGATAGACATTGAGGATTAGTATAGAAGAACATTCTAGAATTTTGGTAATGTTGAGATTTTGTGAATTTTCTAAGTAATACATCCCTGTCTGGATATGAGCAGGTTGAGGTGGATCTGGCACAAATGTATCTAGGGGTAAAACCCAAAAAAACTTCTTTGAGCTAGAATCTAATGGGAAATGGTGCACAACAACAGGCTTTGCTGCACTCTTGGTTACGACACTCTCAGGGGATATGCTTAGGATAATTCAAATTTTCTTTGCCAACCGGTTTGAATGATTTTAATATAATATGAGAATAAATAACCTTGGTTAATCCTAAGGTGTTTTAGATTGAAAATAAGGTGTTATGATATTATCTTAATTATTTATTGACAATTGTTACTCACACTATGATTTTTGGTTTTAGTCAATGGATGGATTCCAAGGAAGTCATAGTAATATTGAACATGATGTAGAAGGTGGGAATGATGATGGAAATGAGAAACTAAATGGAATTTTGATAGGTGTAAAATATATCACGTTCATGCCGAAGAAAGTTTCTAAAAATATGTTCAACAATATATACATTAACCAACTCCCAAACTCAAAAAATAATAGAAAGGTGAAGAATGATAAGATCTCAAATAGTGGAGACCATAGAGATAAGAAATCTCAATTTCCATCATGCAGGAAATGTGGAAGGAGACACCCAGGAAAGTGTCTCAATGGAACAAAGAAATTCTTTATGTGTGGGAAAGAAGGACATAAAGTAAAGAATTGCCCAGGAAAAATGAAGAGTATTATTGAAGAAAATAAAAATGATCCTAAGAATCCATTTATAGTCATTTTTCATAAATGTAGGGGACCTAGGAATTACCTGAGTCAATTCCCTATTCTATAGGATAACTACTAGGTCAAAGAAAAACTATGTGGAAATAAATGGATGAAAAAATGCTTAAAAATATTAATTCTCTTTGTTGATTGGATTAATTTAGAAGCCTTTTCTATTGTATATGTAACCCTAAAGTTTGTTATGTGAAAATTATATTTGAGGAAGAATTTTATTTTATTTTTTTGGATATAGTTATAAAGAACTATTTGGGATTATATGATCCTTGAATTTGAGGCAATTATAGGTTATTAATTTTTGGGATGAAAATGCGAGCTATGATATAAAATTTGTGGATAAATTATGTTATGGTTATTTTGAGGAATTTATCTCATTTTGGGAATGTTATAAAATATATTTTTTGAAAAAGGACAACACATAGACCGTGTAACAACCCATCACATCATAAAAATCTGTGGTAATCGAACCCACAACCAAAGTGTGACTGGGATTTATCACCTACCGCTGGACTACGTGAAGTCCCTAGTTAGTGTGACTAATTATTTTTAGTTAAATGAATTTATTGGTCAATAATAAGTTTATTTTGGATCTTATGTTTTATCAAATGGATATCCTTAGTATAGGAAAATGATTTGATGATTAAGTGATAAATGTTATTTTGGAAGATGTTTGCTCTGTAGGGAACACTACATGCCTAAGAAAAATTGAATACTATGGGATTTAATTTGAGGAGTAATTAAGAGTAGTTGATGTTATTTGGAGATAAATGTTAAGATTTATTATGAAATACTATGCGATTAAATTCTTCTGAGTTTTGGGTTTCAATCTTAGTTTGGATTATATTGAAATATTTTAAGGACAATTGTTTATTGAATAGTATTTATTGAACTTTGGGTATTGTTTGTTTAATTTTGAAAATTAAGATTAGGATTTATTTCTATAAAGGATTATCCATTTTGGGGATCATCTGATCTTGTACTAACCATTTTGGTTTTTTTTAATCTCTAAAGAAAAGGGAAATATTAGTTCATCCTTGGGGGATTATGTGATTCTATAGAAGTTGATTCTAGCGCTTCAGGTGTGACAAAGTCATCTTAAATTCATCGTTTGGAGAAAACATGAGTTAGTGGTTTAAATTTATTAAAGGATAAAACTATACATGAAAAGTAAGTATATATCTTTATGTTATTAGTCAATATCATAACTAAATTCCTCAACTTTATGAAATGGAACTTAAAACAAAAAACGTTGTCCATTAACTTTTCCTACTGGGAAACTAATGACCGTTTAACCCATCAAAAGTTTGTGGTTTTCCTGTTGTTAACTTTCTCCTAATCATGTTTTCTGTAACTCTACATCAGAACTTAAAACTTAGTTTATATTCCACATCCATGTTTTCTTATATGGAATCCTAGTATGGGTTATCTCGGGTGACATTTGTACTTCTCTTTCTTTCTTTTGAAGTGATAGTTTTATTGACTCTTTTTCTGATGTAGGACTTTCAATGAAGTTTCCAAGCCCAATTTTAAAATTTTGAGGATTCAATTTACAAAATGTGGGAAGAATGTAACATCCCAAGATTTCATAGTAAGTACTTTTCTTTAAAGTAATTCAATATCTTGCGCTACATGCAACACCGAGTTCGAGTACACCACGACTTACCAAACTAGCTGTTCCAAAAAATGGTTATGATTATTATTAACTGAATTTTGAATTTTATATACTCAATATAATTTTAACATCCATATTATGTGTTTCTTAGACATAATATAAGAACAAATTCAACTTTTCAGATAAAATAAGTATTTTTTTAAAAAATGAAATTTTACCACCTTTTAATGAAGAACTCTTTTTAAATCTAATATTTGACACTTTTATATATTAAACTTGAAAAAATAAACTTCTTATTTATAATAGGGACATAAAAATTTATTTTGGATAAATTTTCGGTGCTTTTCTGATAACTTTCATATTTTGATGAATAATAAAAAATACTAAATTCTAATTGAAAACAACTTTTTTAATCAAAATAATTTATAGTGTTAAATTATACATTTGAATGGTTTTGAAGTATAATTAGATTATATTTTTCTCATTTAATCCAATGTTGTTCATTGGAAGTAATTTTTCATTTAAATTGGACATAAACACATACCAATATTTTGTTAGTTTTTACTTATCAAAAACCTTCTTTCTGGTTTTGACAACGAGAATATATTTTTTAAATTAATTAATACAACTTATATGTTTTGAATTTGGTAAAATAAGCATAAATTTTGAATTTGGAATATCAAAATTATCTTTGGGTGAATTTTTGGTATTTTTCTAAAAACTTTCAATTTTTGATGAATAGTGAAAACACTGCGTTATTGTTTAAAGAAGACTTTTTATTTAAATAATTATTTTTAATTTAAATTTATTTTAAATTAAAAATAGATACATAATACCTATATTAGTCCAATTTAATTCATTGAAGTCATTTTATAATAAGATTAGATATTTAAAATTTTATTGAACTTTTTACCGTCTTTTACTCACCTTCTAGGCACATTTGCAAATTTGCATAAAACATAATTTTACCGCTTCTGTGAATTAAATTGAAAAAATATTAGAAACACGGTTGACATCAGTAAGTAAAATGTGGTTCAATAGAATGAAAATAATTTTTGGTGAATAGTAACTTTTGAATTTTATTTACCACGGTTAAAAGTAAATAGGATAATTAAAGGTAAAAATGATATTATAATTACCCTAACACATGTCCTAATTCTATCAGATAAGTTTATTTCTACCAAAATAAACCTTAGGAATAAAATATTATCCTTTTGATCCACTTGGATTAGATTAGGGCATTTATTATTATTTTATTTAAAGAAGAGTTAAAAGTGATAAATTCAAAGTTTAATAACTAAACCATTTTTAATATAAGGTTACACATAAGATAAATTAGACTATAAATATTAATTATAAATCTAAATATATTTCCTATATCATGTTATTTTATTTATAATTTTTAAACATTAAATAATTAAATTTATTTATGATACAATGAAGATGTAGTAATTACCTTATTAATTAAATATTAAAATAATTGATATTATAAATATCAAAATAAATGTAAATTGAGACTTTTGATGCATTACATGAATTTTATAGTTTAATATGACATGTTATTGTTTATTTAATGTATTTTTTTTGAAGTAATCAAGTTTTTTTTGACTTTCAGAAAACCCAAATACTAAATAGTGTCAAAATTGACATAAATGAGTATTTAAAACAAATACTATATTATTAAATGATATAATATTCATAAAAATATAAGGTTAGTCCAAAGGACTTATATAATTATATAAATGTCATTAATGGACCACTTGTGGTTATCTTGGCATTTTATAGTATGTTTATTAAAAAATACAAGAAGACATGGTAAAAGTTAAACTATTTATCTATGAATTAAATCTAAAATATAAGGTTTATATGGTAACCTAAACTTGTATAAAACCTATTGGTTGAGAGGATTTAGACCCATAACCACCTTATAATCTAAATAAATCCATTTATATCCATTATAAACCGAAAATGATTTTATAATAAAATAATATTTCAAGATTTTCCAAAAGTGACCCTCACATCTCTTATAAAAGGGTACTTCCCCTTCTCTCAAAATCACACCTCCAAATCCATTTGGATCGACCAAACCCTACTAAAATATCCTCAAAATTACCCTCAATTGAACTTAGAGGCCTTAATTTGATCATAAATCCAACATATATATCTCTTTTGATCAAATCAAAAGGAAGAACCCGAAGAAGAGGTAATAATTTCATCACCTCTTTCAAAGTTCCTTTCTTCTTCCACTTCCTATTTCATTGTTGTTTCCATACCAAAATAATAAATCTAGTAACTTATACATACTTTTATGTTATTATATATATGGTATAACCATATTCATTATTCTATCCATCCTATGAATGAAAAAGTCACCATACGTGCGTACGTACAACTTACAGTCTCCACGTCATGGTGTAGTTTGTTATTCAACACTTCATTATTTGGATGTATATAATAATGAGTATAACAGGTGTAAATAATAAATATAACATGTTAATGATTCTTTATATATAATATAACATCCAATTACAAACTATTTCACAACTAATATAATGATATTGTCGCTCGTGTGTACGTACAACTTACCGTCTCCATGACGCGATGAGATTTCATTCCCCATCATAACCATTCAAGAATAATTTTCATTTTATGATTAAAAATAAAGTTTAAGAACTTAATATAATTCTGTATATGAATCAAATACATCATATCCATAAAAAACATGACTTACGTAACAAAACATATAAAGGAAAACAAATCAGTTAACACCCAAAACAATGATACTACTGAAATATCATTAACAAGGCACTATTAGAAGATCATATATGATATCATATTTATGAATTTCATTCTTGTATAATTTAATAACAATGATTTCAACATTATAAAGGAGGTTATCCTACCCTCTACTAAGGAAAATTACAAGGTAAGGGGTTTTCATTTCACTTTTATTCCCGTGAGATTCATGCTATATTTGCCACTATTTCCTTTTGTGTGGTGTATGTACTGCCCATGATTGTATTCTTTGTGTAATATAATTTAATTTATGTGTATTTACATTTTCATTTTATGGTCCTTCTTTCATGTGTTGTATGTTTCATTATTTACCAAATCGGTAAGGGAATTTCTAATTTCAATTTCCACTCATTGAATTTTACACAAACTTTATTGATTATTTTACTCCAAGATTATATGTGAAATCACTAATTTTATTATTTAAGTAGTAATTTCCACTCCCCTTTGTGTGGATATAATTTTGATACACATAATCACCCCATTTATAAATTCTCAAGTCATCGATATGTACTTGATAAGAGTACTCTTAACTCAATTTCCATTCATTAAGTTAAACATCCACATCATTGGTGTTGTTTTTACAAGAATACATGTGAATTTCCTATGATTGATTTACACTGAATATCCAATCATATTGAGTGTATTTATATTTTTCACACATAATTATGACATTGATTTATCCTTAACCTAATGATACAGTCTTTACAAGGGATTTCATCTCAATTAACATTACCTTGAGACTTCTTTGTTGTTATACGCAAATTCACTTTTATATGGCATATATACTCTACTTTGACATAGTATATCATGAGTCCATTTATTCTCATGATATTATAAATTTTTATTACCTCAATTATTTTTATTCAAGCATCTCTCTTTTGGTTAGGAACTCTAACTAAAATATCATTCTAAATGTTTTAAAGATTTATTCTATGAAAATATTTATCATTAATGTCCATGTTTTAAAAATGATTTTGAGGATTTATTTATATTTACATGAATATTTTAAAATTAAAATTACTTTTAAAAGTTTCAAAGTGGTATTGGAAACTTTGGTTCAAAAATATATTTTAAATGGCTTCTTGATAAATAATGAGACTTTTAAAGGTTTTCAAGAAAAAGGAGATATTTCTCTCAAATAGTTTTACTGATTATTTTCATCTATGTTGATATCCTTCATTATTATTGATTGAGGTTGATTTACTATAATAAAATCTTCCACATTGTATTGAATGAGTTATGTTTGACTGTCGATGTGATATTTTTTTTACCATTCATTGGTTATGGTTAAAATATTGACATTTTATACTCTTATTTTAATAAGAATGTTTTGATTATGTTTCACCCTTTTAATATAAGGAATGCATTAGACTTAGTAAGTGACGGGCAGGGCTCGCTATAGCCCCTCGATGCATCGGTAGGTCTCATGAGACAAACTAGTGTCTTCGCACAAGGCCTTGACAAAATCTTTATTTGTAGTCTTGGCACGAGGCCTTGACTATTTGGTTATGATGTTTATAATTATGCATTCAATCATTATGAAATTAGATATTGATATTACATGTGATTATTAGACTAGTAGAATATCCATGTGAATAAGTAAATGACATTATTTTATTTATATTTTCCATATTATACTGAAGCTTAAGTTTAAAAGGCTTGTGTTTTAGTCTTATACATTGAATTAAATGTTTATGCTTATTTATGAAATTTTATTCTATATTGTTATCCTTACTGAGCATCTGAGATTACCCCTTTCTTATGTTTTATTTTTCCCAGGATGTGAAGAAGTATATTATGATTGACCTATAGGGATAGGCTAAAGGATATGAGTGTGTTCAAAAGGGACATAATATTTTTGTTATTTTATTTCATGATGTAATGTAAAACTTATGTATGTATATAGTACTTCTAAGGATACTAAACTAATAGGAATTTGGAGACTTGATATCTTGTGATCATGAAAATTTTATGTAATAATGCTCCGACTTTGGGTAATTAGGGTCAGAGTGTTACATCTACACTGGTTAAAGGTAAGACCTATTTGTTTGACGTGTGTCGAGAATGTATATTGGTGATGGGGAAGCACTATCCAATGGTATGCTGTTATCATTTGAATGGATTGGATGTATTACATGTATACAATCATCAACTATTTCTAGAGAGAAAACATGTGTAGGGAAAACATGTGGAGGATAGTTTCATTTTCTGATGTGGAGGGAAAACATGTGGTATTCTCTAGAGAGAGAGGTTGTCAGATGGGAGGTAGGATAATAAATCCTCTTTTTTCATAGTTGGTAGAGTTATCAGTGGAAGTTTAGGTGGGGGATGTTCCCAAAGTTGAGTTGTGGGGGAGTTCCTAGATGTTTTTTCTAGATGAGATTATGACACTACCCCCTCACATGATATCAAGTTTGGGATAGAGTTTGAGATGTGAATGTCTCCTATATTGATGGATCCCTGTCATATAGTGCCTAAAGCGTTGGGTGATTTCAGTTTGCAGGTGGATGATCAAATGTAGAGGGGTTTTATCTGACCCAGTATATCACCATGGGGTGCTCTAGTATTGTTATTTGAGAAGGAAGATGGTAGTATGAGTCTATTTAGAGACTACTAAGGGTTTAATATAGTTATAATCAAGAACCATTACCCTCTTTTGAGGATTTATGATCTATTTAACCAGTTGAGAGGGTTTAGTTGGTTTTCTAAGGTTGATTTGCAGTCTAGATATCACCAATTGAGGGTGAAGGATGAGGATATTTCAAAGTATACCTTTAGGTGTAGGTATGGTAACTTTGAGTTTGTATTCATGTTTTTTGATGTTAAAAATTCACTAGATATGTTCATAGGGCCTATGTAATTTGTGTTTAGTGAGTTCTTGGACCTCCTCCTCATCATATTCATCAATGATATCTTGGTCTACTCGAAGTTAGAGGAGGAGAACACCAAGAATCCCAAAAATATTTTGCAGGTCCTTTGACACCACCATCTCTATGTAAATTTTTCGAGCATGAATTTTGGACACTAGAGGTGTGTTCCCTTGAAATTTGGTGTCACAGAAGGGTGTGGTAGTGGACCCATCAAAGATAAATATCATTTTCTCTTGAGCAACATCCCAAAACATGGTAGAGGTTTGCAGTTTCCTTAATCTCATGGGATATTATCAAATGTTCATCCCTAATTTATCTCAATTATATATTCATTAATAGAATTTATTTTAAATTACTAGGTTTTTTTGTGGAGTTATCGGTATAAGGAAGAATTCAGTTACCCAAAGGAGAAGTTTGTTAGTGCTTGAGTGCTTTGGTTGCCTGAGGAGGGTGTGTTGTTTGTGGTTTTCTATGAGAAATCCTCTTTGTTCTTGAGATGAATATTGATGTATAATAGGGAAGTGATCTCATATGGTTCTATAAATTTAATTCTTCATAAGTGTAACTATGACACCCATGATCTAGAGCATGTGATATCTATGTTTATGATAAAGTTATGGAGAAATTACCTCATTGGTGAGTGCTTTGTAGTTTTCAAAAACTACAAGAGATTGAAATATGTTTTCTATTAGCATGATATAAATCTAAGATAGTGGAGGTGGATGAAGTTTCTTTAGTATTATGACTTTGAGATGTAACGCCCCGACCCCAGTTACCCAGAGTCGGTGCATTATTGTGTAACATTGACATGATCACAAAAGATCAAGTCTCGAAAGACCGATTAGTTTAGTAGCCTTGGAAACACTAGATACATTCATAAATGTTACATTACATAATAAAGTGAAAAACTACAATAACATAGTCTCCATTTTCCACACTCATATCCCTTGTCAGACTATCCCTGCAGGTCATTCCTAAAATACTTCTTCACATCCTGGAAACAATTAAAACATTGAAAGGGGTGAGCTCAGATGCTCAGTAAGGATAACAATATAGCGGAAGATTTCATAAATAAAGATAAACATTTAAGGCAATGTATAACTAAAAGAAAAGCCTTTTAAACTTGAACTTCAACATAATATGAAAAAATTAAAATGAAATAATGCCATTTACTTATTCACATGGATATTCTACTGGTCGAATAATCACATGCAATATCAATAACCACTTTCATAATGATGGAATGCATAATGCCAGACTATCATAACCATGTAGCCAAGGCCTCGTGCCAAGACTACAAATAAGATTTTGTCAAGGCCTCGTGCCAAGACACTAGTTTGTCTCATGAGACCTACCAATGCATCGAGGAGCTATAACGGGCTCCACCCATCACTTATTAAGTCCAATGCATTCCTCATATGAACATGTTTAAACATATCATAAACCATAACATAATTGTATCACATAAAATGTGCATAAAGGAAACATAAGACTTCCACACTTAAATCAATACAACACATTGATATAATAAAAACCTTATCAAAACCATTTTTAATACCAAAATAAAAGAAAAGTAAAACATGGTGTTTATTTTTCTTTTAAAAAAAAGTTATGGCTTATAGAGGAAGCCGAAACTCAAATAATAGTCACGGCGGCAAAGAAGTCGTTGTCGCCGCATACGTAAGAAAAAACATTACTTTTGTCATTTAGTAAAAACGCTTCGTATAAATAGATTCCTTTTGAATAAAAGTAAAAGTCAAAGGGGTTTATACACAATATAAATGAAAGTTGGGTATAAAACCAAATATGCCTCAATGAAAGGAGATTGAGACGAAGTCCTTACAAAGATCATTTTTAAAATAAAATAGATCTATTATGTGTATTTACTATAAGTACACATAACGAAAGTACAAATACAAGATAGGACATAATAATATCATGACATAATTTGAAAGTAGGACATTAACCCAAAGAACGGAAATTGGTTTAAGAAGTTCCCTTACCTCGTGTCCGACTTGACTCGACCACTCTTTAACCTCCTGAATAATAAACAATAGTTAATCTCTACTTTCTTATTAACCTTTTTCAAGTTCATTATCCCTTTTATATCACTTATTACAATGTTATGAAAATTATGTAGTCATTTAAGTTAATAATGGTCATTTTGTCGATCTTTGGTACTTGAGTCAAAAACAAACTTCTTATAATTACAAGTTGTTCTTGTGGTGAAATATCCATTATATACAGAATTATATTCAGGATGTAGATATCATATATATCATATATATCCAGTATATACATTAATTTATAATATTACATACCATTTAGAGGTAAAAAATGAAATGCACCGTTCATGGAGACGGTAAGCCGTACGTACGCATGAACGCTACTTTCATTTCTATTTCGTATTTAATGAAATTAAATTATAATTTTATAAAGTTATACTATAATTTCAGTATAATATAATTTATAATACCATTTAATCCATCATTTATACATCCCACATATGGCATTAACGATTCAAATCACTTTGAGGGGGCGGTAGTCCACACTTCCTAAAATTAAATTATCGCATTTACCCATAATGGAAATCATAAAGGTATAAAATAAATGAAAAATACATAATAATAAGAAAAAAACATAATATATATCATATATAAAAATATTTTCATCATAATGGCCACCATGAGAGGTGTTAAAAGAAGATTGAACAATCATTATTTCGTGAGGCAGAAATTCACCAACCACAGAAACAGTATGTTCTTTAACCATTAGACGAAGGTGTGTGTAAGTTTAAATCAAATAATTCTCATAAAAACATCCTAGTATATTGAATATACTGGTGTTGTTACAAAAGAAAGTAATAAAAAGAGTTTAGGGGGTTGGAGAAGCAAAATAAAACAAAAGGACATTAGAGAAGATATTACCTTAAAATCGGGTAACTCATTTTTGATTTAATCCAGAGGCTTCCTTGGGAAGAATTCTGCCCAAAGTGAGGATTCTAAGAGTAATATAGGGATGTTTAGAGAGTATTTGGGAAGAGTTTGGCTGAGCCAAATGGCTTGTAAGGTGTGAATAAGGTGGTAGTGGTGGGGGCCTTTTATAAGAGGAGAGGAGGGGCACTCTTGGAAAGTAATGAAATGTTACTTTATTATATAATGAGTTTCAGATTTTAAAGGTCCCACACTTATATATTTCGAGGATAAGGTGATAAGGGTTCTAAATCTACTCATCCAATAGGCTTTTGACAAGTGTAAATCTTAGATTTTACATTATCCTTCCATTTTATTAAAATCCTTAATTAATGAGGTAATCGCTACATCATCATGGTGTCATAAATAATTTAATTTCTAAAAATTATAAAAAAAATATCATGATGTAGGAAATATTTTTATCTTTTTAATGAATATTTATAGTCAAAAATATGACTTGTATAACCGCATTTAATTTTTTTTAGTAAAACAACTTATGTTTGTGACATTTTTATTTTAACTTTAAATAAAAAGTTATTTATGTCATTTTCCTACCAAAGTGGCTCCATGGGGTCCCCAAGTTGACCCATGGATTTTATTGGTCGGACATGACACATCCAATAGGGGTAGGACAAGTGTAAAGGTATTTTCATATTTTTATAATATCATTTTACCTTAAATTTCACTAATTACCTTTAATCACGATTAATTAAACTTAAAAGTTACTATTCACCAAAAAATTATTTTAATCCCATTGAACCACATTTTACTTCATAATGACAACCATGTATGTCGGATTTTTGAAAATAAAATCACAGAATTGGTAATGTTTCATTTAAACGAGAAATCAGTTTTTTAACTACCACTTAGTGGTTTCACTATTCATCAAGAATTAAAGTTTTTCAGAACAATGCCAAAATTTCACCCTAAGCTATAATTGATATTCCGAATTCAAAAATGATGTCTATTTTACAAAATTCCAAACATATAAGTTGCATTAATTAATTTTATAATTAATTCCCGCTGTCACAACAAATAGCGTGTTTTTAAGAAACAATATATATCAAAAGATTGACAATTGTTTATGTCCAATTTGAAAGTAAAATTAATTATAATGACCACCATTGGATAAAATGGTAAAAATATATTCTAATTACAATTTATAACCACTCAAAAGTATAATTTATTACTATAAATTATTTTGATTAAAAAAGTTGTTTTTAAGTATTTTTCACTATTCATAAAAAATTGGAAGTTCTCAGAAAAATACCAAAAATTCAACATAGGCTAATTTCAATATTCCAAATCCAAAAATGAAGTCCATTTTGAAATATAAAATATATAATTTCAAAAAGTGGGTATTACTATTCATAATGGCTATTTTGATTGGTCGCAGTGTGTTAGATTCTCAAACTTGCGTACAATGCAAGCTATTGCATTATTGAAAGAGAAGCGTATCGTGGAAGCTCGGGGTGTTACATTCTCCCCTCCTTCAATAAATCGCGTCCTCGCAATTTGAAATTTTCTTTGAAAATAAAAGGTTGAAAATAGAAAATACCTTTGTGGAAAACCCACATCGGAAATAAGGTTAATAAAATTTAGCCTTAATAAGAGGGAAATGGAAATGAAAAATTCACCACTAAATTATGATCTCAATAAGGAGAACATTGGTGGAAATTAGAGACATATAATTGGAGGGAAAACATAAATATTTGTAGGGAGTGATTGAGGTCATCAATCACAAACAAGTGTAAAATTGAGGGCCTTAAAGCCTTCAATCTATGTTCATTTAAAATATTATCGGTTCAACAAGACATAAGGTATTAGGATAACACATTTTTTTGTTTTAATATCCCTTTACTAAAGTTTAAGAATTAATTTATTAATAGAATAAGAGATAGGTATATATATATATATATATTCTTGACAAGTAGAGCTTCAACCCTCAACTAATTTCTACCACAAACTCATCTTTCACTCAAAAAGATAATAGAACTCAAAAATATTATATTTATCCTAATCGTACAAGGTTCAAAGTATTAACACATACCATTTATATTAGGAAAACTATTTTTTAATAACTAGGGACTTCCTTTAGGCTAGTGGTAGGTAATAAAGGCCTGTTACACTATGGTTGTGGGTTCGATTCCTGTAGCTTTGTCCGACGCGACGAGTTATCCCCCAACCTGCAGGTTGTCCTTTTCCTAAAACTATAGTATTATAATATTCCAAAAATAATATTCATAAATGTTTTAACCTTAAATAATACTATCCAAAGTTCAACTTAATCCATTCCAACCTTTATAGTTATCCAAAATACCTCAGTCCAGACTTTCTCTAAAAGGTCCTTCAATTCCAAAATCAATTGTAACATTAGATTCCCCAAACAATGTAAAGTTTCTCTTATTGTCACATACTAAAAATATGATTACCTTCATCATATTAAAACCTTAATAAAAACAACAAGTACTGCAGTACAATCCTTATATATATCACATTATTCTTATAACCAGAATATATTCCTCGAGTCCAAAAGCACCAATAAATTAATTATTCTACTTCAACTGTAGTAACAACATAAGATTGTACTTGATCCCTTGGCATTTTTTGAGGTAAGTTTCCCTGACGCTTAGGACATTCATTGGCATAATTACCCATTTCCCTACAATTATAGCATTCAACATTGATATCCTCTTTCTTTCCCTTGCAATCACGAGCCTGGTGACCTTTTTCTCCACATTTATAACAAACTCCCATTCCTTTTAGGCAAGTACTAGGGTGATTATTCCCACAATTATTGCATAATGGAAAATACTTCTTTCCCTTTTTCCATTTATCTGTCTCTTGTTCCACCGTTCTCTTCTTCTCTTTCTTTACTTTATTGTCATAAGATTTAGAGAATTTCTTTTCTGTCTTGATAGCACACGAGACTATATCTTCGTACAATGAGAAAGATTGTGAGACTAAGGCTTGACAGAGAAATGGTCTTAACCCATCAAAGAAACGATCAATCTTACTTCTTGGGTTATGTATATAATCTGCATCATACATCGCTAACCTTGTAAAGTTAGCCTCATACTTTGCGACATTCTCATCCTCCTTTTGTCTCAGACTCAGAAATTGCCTTTCCATATATGCTCGATGGTCACGAGGGAAGTATTTTTCTAATAAAAACTCTTTGAACTCCCTCCATTCCATATTTGATACTTTATCATATTCCTTGGTGTTTTGAATCAGTGACCACCATTGATCGGCATCTCCAGTGAGGCGGTAGACTGCCATGACAACCTTCTCCCTTTCGCTACTCCCCAAGGCGTGGAATATTTTCTCTAAGGAGTTTATCCATTGCTCAACTACTAATGGATTTGTACCCCCATTAAATTTTGGCGGTTGTTTCCTCATGAAGTGGTCTAACATTGATCCTCCACGTTGCGGATCAGGGTGCTCCATACGAGTAAGGTTATTATTCATAACCTGAGTGAGTTGTCCCAGTATGGTGATAAGGTGATCAACACCAGTTGTATCTCCATCTCCACAATAATTATCTTGAGCAGGAGGGAAATCCCTACATGGAGTGCATGCATTTATACGGTTTCCATTCCTCCCACTAGGCTCCATTTCTAAACAATGGCATAAACTAGATTAGTTTACGTATCAAAATACATAATTACAAAATTTCAAAACACTTAACATAAATTGAACTATTTATGGATATAATCCATAATCATAAATTTTTTTTCTTTGAGTAATTATATACTTATAAACCCTTCATAGTGGTTTGTAAAGAAAATGAGAATTATCCTAAGAATATCCCCCCGGAGTGTCGTAACCAAGAGTGCAACAAGACCCATTGTCGTGCACCAGTTCCCATTGGAGCTAGCTCAAAGCGGTGTTTTCGGGTTTTACCCCTAGGTACATCTGTGCGAGAGAAACCTCTACCTACTCGTATCCAGACATGGATGTATTGCTCGGAAAACTAATAAAATCTCTATAATACCAAAATTCTAGGAAGTTCTTCTATACTAATCCTCAAAGTCTATCTTAGGGCTATGTGCTCTAATCAGAGTTTATCTAAATCTAGCTTCCAAGGTTAGTACTAAACTGCCTCTGATACCAACTGTAACGCCCCGACCCCAGTTACCCAGAGTCGGTGCATTATTGCGTAACATTGGCATGATCACAAAAGATCAAGTCTTGAAAGACCAATTAGTTTAGTAGCCTTGGAAACACTAGATACATTCATAAATGTTACATTACATCATAAAGTTAAAAACTAAAATAACATAGTCTCCATTTTCCACACTCATATCCCTTTCAGACTATCCCTGCAGGTCTTTCCTAAAATACTTCTTCACATCCTGGAAAAAATTAAAACATTGAAAGGGGTGAGCTCAGATGCTCAGTAAGGATAACAATATAGCAGAAGCTTTCATAAATAAAGATAAACATTTAAGGCAATGTATAACTAAAACAAAAGCCTTTTAAACTTGAACTTCAACATATTATGGAAAATGTAAAATGAAATAATGCCATTTACTTATTCACATGGATATTCTACTAGTCGAATAATCACATGCAATATTAATAACCACTTTCATAATGATGGAATGCATAATGTCAGACTATCATAACCACATAGCCAAGGCCTCGTGCCATGACTACAAATAAGATTTTGTCAAGGCCTCGTGCCAAGACACTAGTTTGTCTCATGAGACCTACCGATGCATCGAGAAGCTATAGCGGGCTTCACCCGCCACTTATTAAGTCCAATGCATTCCTCATATGAACATGTTTAAACATATCATAAACCATAACATAATTGCATCACATAAAACGTGCATAAAGGAAACATAATATTTACACACTTCAATCAATACAACACATTGATATAATAAAAACTTTATCAAAACCATTTTCAATACCAAAATAAAAGAAAACTAAAACATGGTGTTTATTTTTCTTTAAAAAAAAGTTATGGCTTATAGAGGAAGCCGAAACTCAAATAATAGTCACGGAGACAGAGAAGTCATTGTCGCCGCATACGTAAGAAAAAACATTCCTTTTGTCGTTTAGTAAAAATGCTTCGTATAAAAATATTCCTTTTGAATAAAAGTAAAAGTCAAAGGGGTTTATACACCGTATAAATGAAATTTGGGTATAAAACCAAATATGCCTCAATGAAAGGAGATTGAGACGAAGTCCTTACAAAGATCATTTTTAAAATAAAATAGATCTATTATGTGTATTTACTATAAGTACACATAACTAAAGAACAAATACAATATAGGACATAATAATATCATGACATAATTTGAAAGTAGGAGATTAACCCAAAGAACGGAAATTGGGTTAAGAAGTTCCCTTACCTCGTGTCTGACTTGACTCGACCGCTCTTTAACCTCCCGAATAATAAACTATAGTTAATATCTACTTTCTTAAGAACCTTTTTCAAGTTAATTATCCATTTTATATCACTTAATAAAATGTTATGAAAATTATGTAGTCATTTAAGTTAATAACGGTCGTTTTGTCGAACTTTGGTACTTGAGTCAAAAATAAACTTATTATAATTTCAAGTTGTTCTTGTGGTGAAATATCAATTATATCCAGAATTATATTAATGATGTAGATATCATATATATCATATATATCCAGTATATACATGAATTTATAATATTACATACCATTTAGAGGTAAGAAATGAAATGCACCGTTCATGGAGATGGTAAGCCGTACGTACGCATGAACGCTACTTTCATTTCTATTTTGTATTTAATGAAATGAAATTATAATTTTATAAAGGTATAATATAATTTCAGTATAATATAATTTATAATACCATTTACTCCATCCTTTATACATCCCACATATGGCATTAACGATTCAAATCACTTTGAGGGGGCGGTAGTCCGCACTTCCTAAAATGAAATTATCGCGTTTACCCATAATGGAAATCATAAAGGTATGCCATAAATGAAAAATACAGAATCATAAGAAAAAAAAACATAATATATATCATATATAAAAATAGTGTCATCATAATGGCCACCATGAGAGGTGTTAAAAGAAGATTGAACAATCATCGTTTCGTGAGGCAGAAATTCGCCAACCACAGAAACAGTATGTTATTTAACCATTAGACGAAGGTGTGTGTAAGTTTAAATCAAATCCTTCTCATAAAAACATCCTAGTATATTGAATATACTGGTGTTGTTACAAAATAAAGTAATAAAAAGAGTTTAGGGGGTTGGATAAGCAAAATAAAACAAAAGGACATTAGAGAAGATATTACCTTAAAATCGGGTAACTCTTTTTTGATTTGAGCCAAAGAATTCCTTGGGAAAAATTCTTCCCAAAGTGAGGCTTCTTGGAGTAAGAGAGGGATGTTTAGAGAGTATTTGGTCAGAGGTTGGACGAGCCAAATGTCTTGTAAGGTGTGAATAAGGTGGTAGTGGTGGGGGCCTTTTATAAGAGGAGAGGAGGGGCACTCTTGGAAAGTAACGAAATGTTACTTTATTATATAATGAATTTAGGATTTTAAAGGTCCCAAACTTATATATTTAGAGGATAAGGTGATAAGGGTTCTAAATATACTCATAAAATATGCTTTGGACAAGTTTAATTCTTATATTTTATATTATCCTTCCATTTTATTAAAATCGTTAATTAATGAGGTAATCCCTGCATCATCATGGTGTCATAAATAATTTAATTTATTTAGTGTCTAAAAATTATAAAAAAATATCATGATTTAGGAAATTGTTTTATATTTATAATTAATATTTATAGTTAAAAATATGACTTGTATAACCCCATTTAAAAATTGTTTTAGTAAAACAACTTATGTTTGTGGCATTTTTATTTTAACTTTAAATAAAAAGTTATTTATGTCATTTTCCTACCAAAGTGGCTCCATGGGGTCCCCTAGTTTACCCATGGATTGTATTGGTCTTCCATGACACATAAAATAGGGTTAGGACAAGTGTAAAGGTATTTTCATATTTTTATAATATCATTTTTACATTAAATTTCACTAATTACCTTTAATCATGATTAATTAAACTTAAAAGTTACTATTCACCAAAAAATTATTTTAATCCCGTTGAACCACATTTTAATTCCTAATGACAACCATGTATGTCGGATTTTTGAAAATCAAATCACAGAATTGGTAATGTTTCATTTAAACGAGAAATCAGTTTTTTAACTACCACTTAGTGATTTCACTATTCATCAAAAATTGAAGTTTTTCAGAACAATGCCAAAATTTCACCCTAAGCTATAATTGATATTCTGAATTAAAAAATGATGTTTATTTTAAAAAATTCCAAACATATAAGTTGCATCAATTAATTTTATAATTAATTCCCACTGTCACAACAAATAGCGTGTTTTTAAGAAACAATATATATCAAAAGATTGACAATTGTTTATGTCCAATTTAAAAGTGAAATTAATTCTAATGACTACCATTGGATTAAATGGTAAAAATATATTCTAATTACACTTTATAACCACTCAATAGTATATTTTATCACTATAAATTATTTTGATTAAAAAAGTTGTTTTTAAGTATTTTTCACTATTTATAAAAAATTGGAAGTTCTCAGAGAAATACCAAAAATTCAACATAGGCTAATTTCGATATTCAGAATCCAAAAATGAATTCCATTTTAAAATATAAAATATATATAATTTCAAAAAGTGGGTATTACTATTCATAATGGCTATTTTGATTGGTCACGGTGTGTTAGAATCTTGAACTTGCGTACAATGCAAGCTGTTGCATTATTGAAAGAGAAGCATATAGTGGAAGCTCGGGGTGTTACATGAGATCTATTACAACTCGGTAAAGGAGAATGTGGTTGATGATGCATTGAGTCCAAAGTCCCGAGTAGATGTGGTTTGAGAGTCCATCATTGTTTATAAAGGGACAGAGGAGCCTATAGTGATGCATCTTGACACTGGCGAGAAAAATTGATGAAGTTGTATTTATTAGATGGATGTCGATTCATCTTTTATACCAAAGGTGGATGAGTCTTAGTGGGGAGACCAAAAGGTGGAGGTTATGTGTGACTGTGTTGGCCATGGTAATGCACTTGATGGATGATTAAAGGATGGATAAAACTGGGTTTTGTTTTGTGGGAGGTTGTTTATTACACATGAAATGCATGTGGAGGTTTTACATGAGTTTAACAGTTCAACTTTAGTGGTACATACTGATATAGAAAATATGTATCATGGATCAAGGACATAACTTTGGTGGCTAGGGATAAAACGTTCGGTGTAAGAGTTTGCGGTGAGGTTTCTGGTTTGTCAGTAGGTGAAAGAAGAGCACCATGGTCCTATAAATTTATTGCAGTCCTTATATATTCCTTAGTGGAAATGGGAACATATATCAATTGATTTAATCATAGGGTTTCCCTGACCTTAAGGATATTGTGATGCAATTTGGGTGACAGTGGATTAGTTGACAAAGTTTTCTCACTTTCTAGGGATCTGTGAGTTGAATTACATGTATGTTTTGGTGAGGTAGTATGCAAAATATGTGTTTAGGCTTCACGAGGCATAGAGTACCATCATCTCTAATCAACATAATTGTTTTACCTTATGAGTCTGAAGGTGATTGTAGAATGATTTTGGATCCCATTTTCACCTTAGCACTACTTTCCACCCTTATATAGATATATGGTTGTAACAGACTATCTAGATGCTAGAGGAAATGTTACAAGATTTCATCTTAGACTTTTTAAAATCATGGGTAAGGTAACTGACTTTGTTCAGGTTTTCATACAATAATTGTTATCACTCATCCATTATCATGACCCTGTTTGAGGTGTTGTATAGACGATCATGTCATTTTTCATATGCTGGATGGAGGTTCGAGAGTCAGCTATTCTTGGTCCTGATTCAATACATAGCACAACCAAGAAGATCTAGTTGGTTTGTGAAAGGATGATGGAAGTGTAGAACCATCATAAGGCTTATGATGATTGTAGGTGGAGGCCCTTGGAGTTTGAGGTGGGAGACCATTTGTTCTTGAGAGTCTCCCCTTGATGAGGGAAATCAAGGTTTGGTTGGTGGATAAAGATTTCTCCCAAGTTTTTTTATGCTCATGAGGTATTAGGTTGTGTTGAGGAGGTGGAATATCAATTGGAATTTCCACCACGGTTGGAGAGTACCCACACCATATTCCACATGTCTCATATTGGTTGGTATCTTCATGCTGTCTCTAAAATCATTCAATGGGGAGAGTTGGATATAAAGAAATACATGAAATTTGGGAAGTGACTAGTAGAGATCTAGGATCGTCAAGAGAAGGTGTTCCATGGATGAACCATCCAATTGGTTTGTGTATTGTGGAGGTATGGTGTCCTGTAGGAGAGTACTTGGGAGTGATAAATGAAGATGTGTTCCCAATATCTGGAGTTTTTTTGAGTTTTTCTTTTCTTTATTTAGTTTTTTCTGGATGATGTGATGTTTGGATCTCACTATTTTATGAGATGTGTTAATTCATGTTGATGTGTTATGTGTGACATGTGATGTGTGATAAAGATTCTGATGTATAAAAATGGAAGGACATGATTCCTAATCAAGATATGTTATACCATAATGTGATTAAAACCACGAAGGAGAGTCATTGTTGCCAAAAGTGGATAACATCTTGACATAGAAGATGGAATTCCATGATTTGTGTTCTTGGGGAAGTGTTGTGTGTTGGTTATGGTAATGGTTTGTTTGGGCTGTGTGGATATTGAGATTTCGATGTGGATGGATGTGTGGAATGTGGTGGCATGTTGTTGGTACTAGATATGTGATGTTTTTCTTGGTGATAGGTTATGATGTGGTTGTGTGGGATTCCTTGTGGGCGTTTTGGTTTGGCATGTTGGATGGTGGTATCATTCAAGGTGTAACAAGAATCTTGAGAGGTATCTCATGGAGTGGTTTTCCAAAAAACCCAATTTTTCATTGAGTTTGGTTTTGATTCTCATGGATGATAATCATTTGAGTGGTATTTAATGTAATGGTTCATGTATTATTAGACCATTACTTCTCCTTTTTAGTGGTTGGTGGTGTTTCAAAGGTGGACTAAGGAGGTTCTGTGGTGGTTGGAGTTACAGAAGAACTATAATATATGTTTTTAGCTATAAAATAGGAGTTTATGGTGAAAGTATATGTTTTATGACATTATAATTTGATGGTTTATGGATTTTATGCGGTAGTGGGGTGGCCATGAAAAAGGGTTTTACAATGTAAGATAGATATTTACTGGGTGAGTTAATTCCATCCTAAAGTGTCATGATTTTCAGAAGAAAAGGATTTTATAGCCTAAATATTGGTTTTATGATGTAAGTATTGCGAGCCCATGGAATTTAAGGCATAAAATTTTAATTTATGTTGTAAATCGGGCGAGTTTAAGGTTATTTATAAACCTAATTTGACCAATTTTTCATTCATTCTACCACTCATATAATTCTTTCTTTTATAGAACCCTAGATTATTTTCAGAGATCTTTTATCCTCTTTTCTCTTACTTTGATCCTTGAGTTCTAGTGGTTTCTTATTGGTGATCGATGGTGAGTTTATTCCTCTTTATCCCCATGTTCTCTTCCATTATTCTTCCAAGGGATTTACTATAATGATGTTGCTTTAGTTTGAAGTGAGTTTGGGCTATGTTCTAATGATTATTTGATGTATTATGGGTTTATCTATCATTTTATAGTGAATATGTGGTTTTCATGCTATTTCTTCTTCACCCTATGGTGCACAATAAGTCAAAAAAGTTTCTTTGAGGTAAGGGATCCTCTCTCTCACTCTTTTATGTGCTATATGTCGGATATGCATGATTTTTCTTTCCTTTGGTTGGATATTAAGGGTTATATTAATAAGATAATTAATTTTCATAATTGAAATTTATGGGTATAGAGATTTTTTTTATGATTTACTACATTGATATATGTTGCTGATGAGTTTATGTCATGCTGTTGCCTTACTAAAAATAGTAGTTTTTGGGATCTTTTTTATTCTCCATATGATATGATTTGATGACCCTTACTATAGTGTTTTTTAATCACAACCTGAATAAAATACTAAGAATGTATATTTGGATAATAAATTGGTTTCCTATGGGAACATAGTTTGTGTGATGATACCCAATCTAAATAAAAATTAATTAAATTAAATCCCTTAAATAAATTAAAATTTGGGAATTATTACTGTTGTGTGTGGCTATGATTTTCGTGATTCCTTGTGTTTATTGCTGTTATTGTGTGATGATGGTGGCAACTAGATGGGCTGTGTGATGTGTGGGGATATGTTGTGGTGGTTGGTTGTCATTGACATGATGCACAATGTGGGTAGTTCTGCAATGTGGTGCAGATGTGAGGAGGTTGTAGTTATGCCTTATGGGAAGTTATTCAGTGGTTGTGGCACACAATGGTTGTGATGTGTAGTAGAAATGATGTGTGGTGGTGGCGTGTGACAAGTTTCCAGTGTGTTTGTGATGTGAAATGATGTTATGTGGTGTGAAATGAATGTTTCACAATGGTTTTGGTTGTGTGGTGGTGATGATGTGCGATGGATAAGGTGTGTGGTTGATGTGGTGAGATGGTTTGGCTAGTGTGGCATGACGATGATGGGTGATGTGAGATGGGTGAGTTGTTGTGTAGTGTGGTTATGTTAGTTTCTTGATTATCCATGGAATAACTAATGATGATATGTGATGGGATATGTAAATGTGAATAAAGTGGATTAGTAATTGAAAGGTAGTGGAAACATGTAATATTTGGAAAGTGGTGAAACCAATAATTGAAAGTGGAAGTATGTGTGCCCTTGTGTGGTGTGTTGTATATAGTGGTGACAACCATTGTGTTGGTTGATGTGTGGTATGATGGTGGTGATGTGGTGTGCGATAATGCTGTTTATGTGAACACATAGGTTGGGTATTGTGTGTTATCTATATACTATTCATGTTTATGTCATTTTATACATGACCCACCCAATTCGGATAACCTTATCAATGCTTAGAGGTGTTGAGTTCCGAGTGTTTTCCCTAACATCCAGGATGGTGGTGATATAGATGGTTGGAAACCCCCTCCCCACACTCTTCCTTCAATAGTAGTGATATGGGTTAGTGTTGGAGATTACCTAGTGGTGATGATATGGGTTGGTGTTAGAGATTACCCAATGGTGATGATACATACTAGTGTTGGAATTAACCTAGTAGTGATGTGTTGTCCCATGTGTCTTTGGGAGGGATGTGATGTGTTGGACCAAGTTTATATGGGTGATACATGATGTGGCAAGAGGCAATATGTGGTGTGGTTCATGCGTGGTAGGAGGATGGAATGAGGTTTATTTCCTCCACGTTTATGATACCCTACTGCTCTAGTTGTGAGATATGATGCGATAGCCTAGGTTTCTTCAGGTGAGATGTGTTGTGATGGCCTAGGTGTCTTTGGGTGAGGTGTAATGTGATGGCCTAGGTTTCTTCAGGTGAGATGTGATGTGATATATATGGAAAGGATGTGAGTATAGGATTCTCAATGTTGGGGCATGAGAGCAGAAAATTAGTGTGGAAGTGGATTAGAGGCACCTTGTTTTGTTATGATCTCAATGTTATATTACTATATTGGATATGTGATTTGGTAAGTGAGCCATAGTGAGGATGGGTTATGGTTAGTTAAACTGTATAGGTTCTTTTTGGGTTTTCCATTAGTTCATTGGTGCATTAGCATTCTCTTTTCACATGTGTACTTGATACCTTAGTTATGTCCCTACTGAGTATACTTTTTATTCTCACCATACATATATAAACTATTTTTATGGTTTCCAGGAGGACATTGGGGATTGATATGGACATTACTAACTTGTTTGGATCTATTTTTGTGTTGCTTCCATAGACTTTTTCTTTTGGTATATTGTTGGATACTTTTATATTGTATTAGTTTACTTTTTACATGCACAAGGGATGGTTTTTGGGTTTAATTTTATATTATCTATTGGAGTTTTTGGGTGATTTTTTATCTTATCTCTCGATCCTTTAATTTTATAAAGGGAATTTTTTTGCATAATATGAGATTTTTATTCCTCGATACTCTTCACCAACCCAAGACCTACTGTATTTGGGACTTGGGGGTCATTATTTATCTCCCTTAATTGTGGTATCTTTAGAGGGAGGGAGTCGTGGCAGTTTTCTTATATATCAATATTTTTCGAAATTATTTTACAAAATTTCTCTTTATTACTTAAATGATTTATTATGGAAATTTTAATTTATCCTTGACTTTTTAAAATGTATGAATGGAATCTTTCTAATTTTTTTCAAAAGGGTCACTTTAAACATTATTTATAAAAGGAAAAAGGAATGTTTTTTAACATATACAACATTAACTGACTTCACCACCATCATAACTATTTTATAAAATTTAGCTTCTTATACACCTTATCAATTTTTTAGAAAGAAAACTCTTTAATGAAGGATTATTTTAATATTTCACTTCCATTTTCATTATTTTTTGAAAGGACAAGATCTTATTATAAAACCTATATTTTTGATGAACTAATGGTCATATCTCATCCCTTATAAATTTTGTGGTCATTAGATTTCTCTTGAAATATTCACTTTCCTGTAATAATTATACATTAAATTTATCTTAAATATCTATATTCTTTGTATCATGGATATGATTATCTCCTAAATTGTATACTATTTTTACATATGGTGTTTTATTATGAAAGTTATTTGATCAACTATATAAAATCATGATAAATCTATGTTCTTTACTCGATACATATATTTATTGATATGGAATATTGTTTATGAATTGAATTGATCTTTTAATGTATGAGGAATGCATTGTAAATGCAATGAAAGGTGGGGATCAATTATATATAGACCCTTAATACTTCAATAGGTTTCATGAGGCAAATCATTTGGACAAATTAAATGGGATTTTAGTGTATACCTACCCATAGTTTTAAAATTCATTGGTTCAAGGTTTTTATGGTATATATATCATGATGTTTGAGATGATGATGTCTAATATTAATCAGTTCCTTCATTAAGAATTCAGTTATTATTATTATCCATGATTTTTTTCATTGATATTATTTATGGATGCATTTAATGATTAAGTTAATAATTAAATGAAATGTATTTCTAGTTATTCACCTTTACATATTGATTATGCCTTATTTACTAATGATAAATTTCACTATATGTAACCCTTAATGAGAATTTGAGCTCACCCTTATTTTATTTCCTTTTACTAGGATATAAAGATGAATTTTTTAATGAGTTTCATGGATGAATAACATTAAATTTTGTTATGTTTTATATTTTATTCCCCATGTAAAATGGGTATCATGTATGTATCTAGAAATCCAAGACTACTAAAATGAACGATTATTAGATATTATAACCATTATATCCATTATAATGTAATAAAGTAACCATTAACACTTGGTTACTAGATTCAGGGTTGTTATAGTTGGTATCAGAGAAAGTTTAGTTGAATCCTTGGAAAATAGATTTAGAAAAACATAAATTAAGGAACAAAACCCTATGATAGATTTTGAGGATATATCAAATTGTGGAATAACATCCTAATTTTTTTGTAAGATAGAGACTATGTGGGTTTTCCTAGTAATACACCCCATCTAGATACTAGAAGTTGATATGGTTTTTACATAGGTGGATCTAGGGGTAACAACACTAATAAGAGTTTGTTTGAGTATATCTCAGTTATTATTCTATTGCTCGGTGAGTATTATATTACTGCGCACCTATTTTGAAACTCCTTGGAGATATTCTTTGGTTAATTTATATTTTATTTACAAACCAATATGAATTATTTAAAAATATTTGTATTATTTAAAGATATTCCCAATGAAACCAAGTTTATGATTCCAAGATAAACAACGCATAAATTTTCAATTTATGGTAGTGTTACACCAGATTTAGAATTATAAATTATTATTTAAAATTCATAATATTATGAACTAATTAAATATTTTACATTTTTTTATAAATGTTTCATGGTAAAAAAATGGTACCAACGCTCGTGGTCAATGTAGAAATTTCCATGTTGAGTAATCCAATATAACTTGTGTTGAAAAAAACTTATATCATAGATATATTAGGGTATCTATCCTTGGTTATGCATAATAACTTTCACATACAGAGCAACATGACATTCCATGACACGATACACCAATATTGGATCATTTCATGTCACAAAATTCACCATCATTTAGTGGAACTACTAATCTAGTAGTAGCTATGAAATGGATTAAGACCCTTGAAAAGACATTTCTTGCCTTAGGATGAAATGAAAAGAAAAAGGTTATACTGGTCCTACATTATCAAAATGGCTATGCTGATCAATGGTGGTAATTGATCCATAATACTAGGGAGGAAGATAAAATATAACACATGGAATGGAGAGATTTCAAAATAAAATTCTTGGACAAATATTTCCCTCATGAGAAATGAACTAAAATGAATAGAAAGTTCCTTATCTTAAAGAAAAAGTAAGAAGAACGTGTTTTGGAATACAATTATACCTTTACAAGACTAGCCAAGTATTTTATGGATTACATATGTAATAAAAAAATGAAATATCGACAATTTATTTGAAGGGATTAAGACAAGTCTCTGAAGAGAAATGGATTTTCAAACTTTTTCATCATATGAAGAAATAGTTTTCTATGACATAAAAATAAAGATGAAATTTTCTAGATCCTATATATTCAAGAGTAATCAAGAGAAGAATAGGCTGTCTAAACACCAATAAAAAAATAAATGTATCAAATAATAAGAGGAAAATGAAGAAATTTCCATCACGTAAAAATTATAGAAGGAAACATCTAGGAAAATTCTTGAAGGTCATGAGAGTGTGTTATAAGTGTGGTGATAAGGGTCATATGGATAATGAATCAAAATGGAAATAAATATACCTCTAATATCCAATGATTCAATGGAAAATAAATGGGTAATTATTTAAACAAATTTCCCAAGCATCAAGGGAATCTACCATAGAAGATACCAAGGGTAGAAGGATAAGATTATGCAATCACTACAACTGAGGTTGATGTTTGGAAAGACATGGTGGTAGGTTATTTAATAATAACCTAAAATTTATCTAATTATTTATTTGATTATGGATCCTTTCACTCTTTTATATCTTTCTTGTTTTATAAGAAAAATAGATATTTATATAACAAATTAGGAAGGGAGTTATCATTCAAAACATCTAGTTAAAATCTCACTATAACAAAGATACATTAGGAAGTTCCAATTATGAAGCATAAATTTCCCTATTTACAAAATTTATAATTATAACTATAATTGAATTTTATATAATTATTTTTATATAATATCTTTAAAAATATGATTAAAAAATTTATTTCAAAGAGAATGAAATTACGATTTGTGATGAATATATGAAATTAATTATCTTTAGAGTGGAGAATTCATCATCTGAGTCATGTATAGATCCAACCCCAGTAAAACTTATGAATGATATTCTTGAGGTTTAAGAGAAAACACAATCTATGTATGGAAAATTTAATCTTCAAATTAATGATGTACTTATTTTATAATAATACATTGATTTATTTCTAGAGGAATTTCTTGGACATACACCAGATCATGAAGTTGAATTTTCCATTGATTTAATCTTTGATGAAAGACAAATATCAAATACTCCCTATAGAATGGAAACTTTGGAATTAGTTTATTTTAAGAAAAAATTAGAGTTTTGTGATAATAGATTTATTCTACATAGTGTTTCATCATGGGGAGCCCCTGTTATTTTTATTAAAAAGAAAGATGGATCCATGAGGATATGAATTGATTATATGTAAATTAATGCTATTATGATAAAGAAAAAGTATAATTTTCCTAAAATTTATGAATTATTTGATCAGATTCATAGAGGTAAATATTTTTCAAATATTTATCTTCGATCTAGGTATCATCAATTGAGAGTAAAGTGCGAAGATAATTATAAGGTATCATTTTGAATGAGGTATGAACATTAAAAGTTTACAGTAATGTCATTTGGATTGACTAATGCACTATATGTTTTTAAGGATCTAATGAAAATATAATTAAAGGAAGAGATTGATAATTTCATTGCAGTATTCATTAATGATATCTTAGTGTATTCTAAAGGCTATAAGGACCATAATAATCACTTACAAATCATTCTTGAGAATTTTAGAGGAAAAGAGGTATATGGGAAATTCATAAAGTATGGATTTTGGCTCTAGGAAGTTTCTTTTATTGGCCATATTTTATCCTAGGATGGAATCATAATTGATCCTTTTAATATAAATGAAGTCAAAGAATGTATTACACCAATGAACATAACCGAGGTACATAATTTCATTAATTTGAAAGGTTACTATCAGTGATTCATTCAAAATTTTTCTTGACTGTATAACCCATTAACTGAACTGACACGTAAAGGGGTTAAGTTCACATGGACAAAGGAACGTGACATAGGTTTTGAAGAATTAAATAGGAGGGTTTTCAATGCTTTTATTTTTCCTCTACCATTAATAAATGATGGGTTTGTGACATATAGTGATGCATCAAAGAAGGGACTTAGTTGTTTCCTTATGAAAAATGATAAAGTTATTATCTATGCATCAAGGTAGTTAAATAATCATGAATAGAAATATATAACTAATTATCATGAGTTAAAATTTGTAATATTTCCTTTGAAGATATATAGATTTCATCTCTATGGTGAAAGATGCGAGATATATAAAGACCATAAGAGCCTAAAATACATATTTTCACAAAAATATCTAAATATGAGTAAAAAGAAATGACTCTAATTACTCAAGGATTATAATTGCTCAACATACTACCACCCAGGTAAGGAAATTAAGGTATAAGATGCATTGAGTAGGAACGATCATGAAGTTATAACCAAAATGATGATTTATAGGGATTTAATGTTCATGGATCTAGTAAAGATAGATATGAGAATTATTAAGGGGAGAAATAACTCTATTTTCAAATGATTTACCAACCATCATCAATTTAACCATGTCATATATGGTATTATTACTCATTTTTAACACACCATTCTATTATGGTGTTTTAGAAGGTGTGAGTTGTGAAATAATTCTACAATATCTCAAATGATCAGTGGATTCCTAACTCAAGTATTCACCGTCCTGATCTTATCATAGAATCCTAATAACTTTTCCTATTTTATTTTGTGCTTCATTGTAAACCTTTGTACTTTTAAAATGTTTCAGACCCAAGTCTCATTAGAAAAATATAACTATATTAACTAAATTTATCAGTAATGGTTATGAAATAAATACAACCATCACTTTTTTGAGTGCTAATTAGTCCACATACATCACTACGTATAAGATCCAATAGTCCACTATCCCTATAACCTTTATAATAAAAGGTGATTTAGCCATTTTTCCTAATAAATAAGATTTACATGTGTGAAATGATTCATCATTGAATGAGTTCAACTATTTATTTGTATGTAGTATTTAAATACATTTATCCTTTATATATTCAAACTTGACCTTCTTATTCTAAATTTTATAGAAAGGATTATCTATATCCAGAATGTATAAACCATTTATCATATTCTCAATTATATAAAAATTTTAATTTATATATATAGAACAAATCTAGTCCATAATAATGAATGAAAAACTCATATTTTCTAAATAGGAAACATAAATCAATTTTTTTCTTAGTAGGAACAAAATAATAGTTTTAAAACTCTAGAATTAATCCACTAGGTAGACTTAGATGAAAAGTTCTGAAAAATAATTAAATAAAACTTTCCTTATTACTAAAAGCTAGATTAGCTTTACCCTTCATCAATTGTCTCATATTTCTTAGTATGTTTTTATTAATAAAAATGTGTGGTTTACACTTGGTATCCAATATTCATGATTCAGAACTAAAGAAATTGATTTTTATAACTTTCACATATATATTCTCATAATGATTCTATTTGAGAACCCTTATCAAACTTAGATACCCTCATAGGATTATATTATAGGTCAAACCTATAAGAGGTCTCAAAATGATAATCATGATGTATATTATAATCTAAAATAAATACATATCTATAGGTTAATATCATTTTTTATATCTTTTAATTATTTATTTTTAATAAAAGTACTCTCAATAAAATGATGTTCCCATATATAATTAATTTTAGTGGGATAAGATGTATATTTCACTTAGTAATGACCCTACTTTAAAATGAAATTTATCACTAAATATATTTAGGTAGGCCAATATTCTAATTTATTCATATATGACTCTTGTAGAGTTGATAAAAAAACTCTTTTCCCTAATCTATTATATAGATAAATTCATCTCTATTTCTATAGTATCCTAGATATTAAGTTTTACTAGATAAGTGTCACCAAAATTTCATAGCGGGATATGTCTACTTAACTCTTAGGGTTAGAAATATCCACCATGACTTAAACAGGATAACCCATGGGAACTCTAATTTTGTATGAATCCACCCAATTTGGTAATTGAGGTCTTAACATGTTTTTTATTTGGAAGGAATCCCTTTATCAGTATTTAAGGGGTTTTCTTAATCTCCCCATTTTAATATACATCATATCCATATTAAATCCATAACTATTTCATCAGATGAACTCTTTATTATCTCATGTTTTATTCTTATATATATGAATGCTTATAATGATTTAGTTTTATAATTCTTATTCCATCCACAAAATTAATATGTTCAAACCATATTAAAATGAAAATCTTTATATAATTCATAATTTTTGTTACTTACAAAAAATTATAAGCCAAAAATATTTACACATATCCAAATGAATCACATGTATAATGTGTATAAACCCCTTCATGTAAAGGATTAAAATTATATGAAATCAATAATCCCCAAAAGAGTAAGCTTGGAATGATAGGTAACCAACCCCCGCTTTTTTAAACAAGGAATAATATTTTTTTTCCAGTGAGCGGTTTGACCGAAAGTCCTACAACCCAATGATACTTTACTCAAGAGATAATTTAGTTTGAGTGTAAATATAAAACCTAATATGTGTAAAATATACTCAACTTCTAAGTTTAATCTTATAGCTTCATAAAAAACCGAAGTTAAGGTAGATGAAAACAAAATCTTATATTTTCATACCTAGTATGTAATGTATTATATACTAATTTTATAAGTATTTTAGACAACATAAAATAAAGTATATGATATTAAAATTATATAAAAATTTTATATAAATTAATAATTTAAATATTAATATCTTAAAAAAATGAAAAATTAAATTATTTAATATGAGATAAAAAATCTAGACAATCAAATTTACCAAAACAAACTTTGATATAGTATAAAGTCGTGTGGGCCCATGCCAGTAAAGGTATTTTATAATTTTAAAAAATATAGTTTTCTTTAAAATTACCTTGAAAATGGATTACACTATAGAATACTATATACTGTTTTAGTCCTCTAAATATTCTATGTATTATGCTCATTTAATAAATTATTTCAGTTTGCATTTCTGGTAACCAATACATTTTTTAAAATGAATTGTAATTTTTGACTATGTAATTGTTTTCCTTATTGTGGAGATTGACCATAATATAAACACTAGCTAACCATAGAATAAAGAAATATTTTATGGTCCATTTTTTCCATAATTTCTTAAATGATACACGAAACAATCATTTTAGGTTCATAGTTCTATGTCCCAAAAAAATATGAACCAAAATACCCATTTTAAGAAAATTATGTCATGGTATATAAAAATAAATAACCATAATAGGAATTTTGAATGTGAAATTCTATGGTGAATTAGAATATTTCATTTTAGGTTTACACAATAGATCTTTATCCTATTGATTCATCACTGATAGTTTCTCCAATACCATTTATGGTGATGTCAAATATCTCATATGAAAACATCCAACATGAAATCTATATAAAATTACCAATGAACTCCATTACCCTAACTATTATGGCTATAAAACTCTTTACATTGATAATGGAGATTTTGAGTGGAGAACCACACTTCATCATCGTTCGTTTTTGAGAATTTTCGGTAATCGTTTAACTCTTTAACCTTTACTTTGATACCTCTAAGGGGTTACATGTGATATAAAAATTACCATTTTAAGTGTAAGATAACATACATTATATACTCATGATCCTGCTATGATAAAATGATATAATAAAATGATAAAATGATAATTTGTGCATAACTCATTGTCTAAGATTTTAATATTGATTGGAAGTGTGTCTGATGAAACAATTAACGATCTCTTTCCTTTGATGGTATCCAATATACAAAATATTTTTTAAAAACTTAACATAATCACTTTTCTTCAAATGGTGTTATAACACCTACACTATGAAAAATGGATAATCAAGAGTTTTAGAGAGTTTCAACTATACAAGAATAATCTCCAATCCCATACAATGAAGTGATTGAACCCCTATTTATATAGGATACTCACATTAAATATAAGTTCCCATTATAAGCTTGAAACATTTCATTTATCGAGAAACAAATAATAACTTTGGATCTACTATATTGATTATAATAAATGTTGAACTCTTTTGACATTCAAATTCATGTTTACACATCATATCATGAAGTGTAGACAACTGAAGATGAATGATAATTTCAAAAGAATAATAAGGAAAATGGAATCTCATACCATTCTCATATAAATCATGACACAGTGTCAGACATTATTATCAAATATCCATTCCCATGTAGTGACCACCACCACACCATGGCCTATGATTCAGTGCATTTTTTCCCACAAAATAAACCACTACTTGTGGATTTTTTCTCCACAACATCTCTAACCTAATACATATATAAATATTCCATCAATTTATTCTTATTTATTCACCATAAATAAATCTATCATTACTAGTACTTTAAATGTACCTCAATATTCATTTTATTATAATTAAATGTACACATTTTAGATTTTTTAGAAACCTCATATCTAAACATGTCACATACACATTGTGAAACCTCATCATTATCAAGTGAAACAAGGTTCCAATAATTCTTCAATATATATTTGGATCTATAAACTTTCCATATTAATTATTTTTGAGTTTATTTATAATATTGATCACTGTTGAAATCATATTGTAATAATTTATTTCAAATTTTAAGTTGATATTTTCCATATTAAATTTTGATTGAATTTAAATCCAAAAAAGTAATTTTACTAATAATTTAAATATAAATCTCTAATCAGATCAAATATGAAAATTATTACATCAACTATTTCTTTATTAAAAAAATGATATTATCAACATAAAAAAGTTCCATAAATTGATCTCATTTTTTTATTTTCACATGGAGGTTATGATCAACACTAAATATTTAGAATTATATATTATTCAAATAAAAATCCAATTGAGAATACTAATATACTGAAACTTAATTCAAACCATATAAATGCTTCTTTAAATGAAATTCATTTCCTTAATCATCACTAATTTAAAATCCCGCTAGTTATTTAATATATTCTTCCTATTTAATCAATAAATTAAATAATATCAAATTCACATACATTATATATATATATTTAATCACTACTGGAAAGCTAACATATACCAACGGTTTGGAACTGTTGGTATAGGCCTCCAAACCGTTGGTATAACATATACTAATGGTTTGGAGAACCGTATCCAAGTAAGCCGTTGGGATAGGTCTATACCAACGGTTTTGAAAAAACCGTTGTTATAGACCTATACCAATGGTTTTGGAAACCGTTGGTATAAGTAATATGAAAATCTATACCAACGGTTATGGAACCGTTGGTATATGTATTTAAAAAAAACATTCGCTGGGATTTGATCCCACGACCCCTAGTTTATCATTGAACGACTTAACCAATAACCTAACATGACTTTTGTGAACATAATTACATAAATATATATATCTATTGTCATAATTATTTTAAATTTTGATTTATATAATGTTCTTGGTAAGAAGATATGATAAAAATTCTCAGGACCTATACCAACGGTTTTGACAACCGTTGGTATAGTTCTTGATTCTGCAATTTATTTTGGGTTGAAGGTTTATTTCTAGGGGACCTTTCCCCACGGTTTAGCCAAACCATTGGGATAGGTATACCCTTTCCCAACGGTTTTGGACAAACTGTTGGAAAAGGTGTCCATAAAGTAGACTTTTCCCAACGGTTATGGAAAACCGTTGGGATAGGTGTCCACAAAGTGGACTTTTCCCAACAGTTTTCCAAAACCATTGGGAAAGGGTATACCTATCCCTACGGTTTGGCCAAACCGTTGGGAAAGGTGGCCATAAAGTGGACTTTTCCAAACGGGTTGGCCAAACTGTTGGGAAATCCATACCCTTTCCCAACAGTTTGCCAAAACCATTGGGAAAGGTGGCCACAAAGTGGGATTTCCCAACGGTTTGGCTAAACCATTGGAAAAAAGGACCTATACCAATGGTTTTTACAAACCGTTGGTATAAAAGTGTTGGGAAAAGTCAAATTTATAGTAGTGAATACACTTGGTATTAAAATATCCATGAATAATTAAATTAAATCAAGTCTATCTACTAGTGAAAATGTTTCTTTAACTACCTAGGAAATATCCTTGGGTCAAGAACAAGGGTAACCTAGGATCAGATACCTAGGACACCACTCACGGGGACCCCACAAAATCATATCGACCCCATTCATTGTACAAACTATACCTATCCAAAATATATCCTATTCACCCGAGGAACTCACCTGAGGTTGTCCTATGATTAATAAATAGAAAAGAAATATCACTACAACCATTACCACACAAAAACTTCTTAAAATTTGTCCACAAGAAAATGTCATAGCCAAAACCATAAAGCGCAATAACCCACAAAATAAACTAGAATAAGTTTTAAATAATTACACCCCACTATAACCACACCAAGACCTAAACCATCTAAAAATAACTTGGGATGATCCACTTTATCTGAAAACAATTGAGAATTTTTTGGGAGGTGGACTTAAAATAGAAATGAAAGAAAAAATATCATTAAAATAAGACAAATAAAATTGACCCAATTGAAAAAAATATATAGACCAAAACAAAATTACAAGGAAATAACCATGAACACTAAATAAGATAACAAATTCCTCTTTTTAATCAATTTAAAAATACAAAAATTTTAGATTTTAAATTTAATAACATTATTTTTTTTTTCAAAATCCCACACTTCATTAAAAATTCAAAAATACCATTTATAAAAAATTTAAACCAAATTTAATTAATAAATAAAATATCCATTTTCTAGAACACTAAACCCCCAAAACAATTTACTTTTAAATTAATAGTCAAAAGGAACAATTCTCAATCATCACCCAAAGTCATAAAAGTAAATAGGATCAAAAAATTATTTTAAAAAATCATTTCCAAAATCACACACTTATGTTTTGAAATATCCAATTTCAAATTCAAAAACTAATTTAGAATATTCCAAGTTCCTTTCTAAAAACATTCACCCAATTTTAAACATCAATACAAATTTAATTATTTTATGATAATCTCTTATAAATTTCCAGAAATCTACTTTTTACCCTTAAAAATCACATTTCCAAACATCAAACTCACTTTCATTCAGTTTTTGGATCAAAGGGATCTTGACACATGATTTCAAAAAAGGGATAACAGACACGAATTGCTTGGCTTCATGGATTTACAAGACATCTTCCATTTATACCATTTCCATGGGGAGTTATGTTAAACCATGTACTCAAGCATCACATGGTTTTTCAAGCCATGCAAGCTTGTTGGGTACCACCGTGAAACTCCAATTTCACCTAAAAAGCACAGAAAATCCTTATATAATCCATATATTACCGTCATAATTAAAATATTTATCAACATGAACCAAATATCATGAGAAATAATGAAAAGTAAAACTATGGATCAAAATTCAAATCCCAACATCCCATTGAAACTTAGGTTTTGTCCTGAGAGGTGGGGATCATTCACCCACCCATGAGCTACGTCGTGTGCTCTAACGATACTATCTCTAATCTACCATCACTTCCTAAACAAAAAAGGGTGATTTAATACCATTTTTTCACAAACCAACCCAATTCTCCCCTCTATCAAATGCCTGAACTGATCTGTAACAATTCCTAAGGGCGTTTTATTGATCCCCATGGGATTGAAACTATTATTAGGCATCATTTAAACACACAAATCATTGTGACCATCGGATAAAACCCTCACATTGAACTTTTTAGTGATTAAAATCTATGAATAATTCTAGTTCGAATAATTGTGAGATTTAGGAAACATATTCTTAATGTTTAACTCTTTGAACTTAGTATTCAAACTTTAAACTTCACAAAATCCAATTTTATGATGTTAATGACTTATATTATCTACTTATAAATATTTCTAAGTTTATCATAATAATAATTCATGGAACCCTTTCTATAAATTTTTTTCCTTGAGATCATTTTTATAATAAAATTTAAATATTTACATTGTTATTTTCCAACACATCCTAAATAGATTTTGGATATAAAGTGATATTCAATTTGTTATAGTAACTAAATATGAACCTTTAAATTTCTATTAATATATATACCCAAAAATATTTAAATATATCAAGTTATATTCACATTTTATTTTGATTAACATAATATTTTATTTTCACATTTTAAGCATCTCAAATTCCAAACATACTACCACTAGCATCTTAGAAACTATATTCTCTTCATAATAACATAAGAAGATATACACAATCCTTTTTGTTATGAAATAAGTTTTTTTTTCTAATTTTAGGAATATTTAAAAACTAATATATTATATCCATATATTATATGGTATTCTATGTGTTTGAAGCATTACCCTGAAAAGAAAACTTCATTCTTTGAAACATGCCACTGATGGTAGTGGGATCAAATTCCTCATATTTTAACAAACAACTAGATTAAATTTTTTATATTGGATAATTTTTTTATCCTTATATAATTATAAAAACATGTTATAAAATATAATAAATCATAAACCATGTGTATTTAATCTTATATCTCATATTTTCCATAGCAACTCTTTATTAACAAACAAATTCTCTTATCATATATAATAAATGAGATGGAGATACACATACTTTAAGTATATATATCTAAGATTGATATATTCCTTTACATTAAAATCTATCATTAAACAATCCTTTTATTAAAAATTTGAATGCAAACTATAAGCTCCATCAATTCTTTCCTTGATTTTGTACCCTAGTATATTTATAACATTTATGAAATATATATTTGGTATCATATACCTTAAATATAAAAGAGTTTATTTATATAAAAGTAATACAATACATGAAATTTCCATTTAGTTTCTCATACTCTTTTAGGTATCTCAAATAATTCCATCATTTAGAAACAATTCCACTACTTCTTGACACTACTATTAGACTATAGTGACCTTGACTAGCTATTTGAAGAAACATTTTTAGAATTTATAACTAAATTTTCTTCTTTAAGTTTTAACTTTTACCCACTTGTATTATAAATATAGTACCATAACATAGAAATATTATGTACAATTTATCTATCCTAAAAACTTTGTGAAAACATTGTAAAATTTTCTTGAACTCATTCACATGGTTGAAAAAATTCCAAAGATGATTCTACAATGAATTCCTTAGCTAGATTAAGCCTTAAAGGTAACCTCCAGTCTCTCTAAGTTATTAGTACACTCAATAAAATTTAGTATATGCATTGTGACTAAAAGTTCCGTTGGTCATTTTTGATTTAATTAATTTTAAGATATTATCAAATCATTATATTCTTTTACTAATAATATAGATTAATTTTTTTTAACAAATTCAATATTCAATTACCCAAGAATATTTTTCTTTATCACAAAAAATTATCTCTAACTTAAGAACAATTATTAAGTTTTATACTAGTCTAATAAGTTGGTTAAATTAAGTCACTTATATCTATATATATTGATCTCAAAGTAAAGTCAACTGATAATGATTCCATTAATCTCTAACAAAATATTTTATTAGATGAGCATCAAAAAACCCTTTTCCTAATTCACCATATAGAAAATATCAACACTATTACTATGTAATTATTATTAAGGGTTTCCTAGAAAAGTGTAACCCAAAACTCATAGTTTTATTTGGTTACCTAACTATTAGGTTTAGCCATCTCCTCCATGACTTGCACAAGATAATCCATGGGAACCCAAATTTAGAATGAACCTACCCAATTGGATGATTTAAGTCTTGGAAATTGATTGATTTAGAATAAATATGACACTTAGTATTTTTTTAAGGTGATTTAATCTCACCATATTATCTCATGTTGTAACATCCTGACTTGAAATCCACTGAAAAGGTTCCCTGATCTAGTCAGTCACATGGCCTCAAGCATGCCACACTGTATACTAGAGGTTAAAGGCTAGAAATGAGGGTCCAATTATGGTACAATGGGGAGAATATACCTCATGATCAAATTCATACAATGTTGTGATAGATAATCAATATAAAAATCAATATAAAAAAATACAAAGAAGTGGTAGAATAATAATAAACTTATAAAATGGATAATGATAAATATACAACCATTCATGCATATCCAAATGATGCTATAATGGGAAAGAAGAAAACATACATCAGACGATACAATACAATACAATACATGTATAAAGAAAATGGACAAAATTCCAAAGGGATAAATCCATGAACATCCTGAGATCTTGCTCAGTCCTATGATCCTAAGATCCCTTATAAAAATGAACAGAAAAAACATAATCCATAAACTTAAATGTTCAATTATTAGATATATTCTGGTACCCTAATGCAATGGCATCGTAAACAGGGTATGAGACATACTCAGTGGGCCACCGCTAATGGTGTATAAATCATAATCCAGTATATGAATATAAAATATAGTGGTGTTTAGGTATATCAATAAATCTATAAAAAATAATAATATAAATACAAAAAGGTTAGGCTTATTTTCCTCAAGGACACATGATCGACCATACCTGCTTCGGCCTAATCCAAAATATCTCTATACACTTTCCATCATGTATATATATATATATATATATGAATATGATAGAAAATTATTTGCACATATATACATGCACTAGCATGGACCTAAGGTTTATTATGAAGGAATTCATATAAGAGGATCCTTTATCAGATAAGGAATGCTATGACCAGGGTACCATACCCACGTATCACAATATAAGGGATGCCATGCCCGAGGGATTCCATGATCATGTATCCAATTAAATAGGGAATGCATGCCTGAAAAATAAAATAAAATAAAAGGGTTTATATTTTAATCATGAGAAAAAATCCCAATCATCTAATCAAGGGATTTGGTATGTCATGTCTGACATCTAAATAATGAGAGGTCACTAGTCACAAGAAATACTAAAAAAGCATGATATAGAAAATTCATAGTATGAGACCATCCAAGGAATTATATAAAAATTAAACTAAAGTATCACTCAAGGATTAATGTAATTCTATTTATTCCATGATCCTATCCTTGGAATTATGTAAATAGAAAACCCAAGTATTGATTGCATTATCTAACAGCCCTATGAGCCTGTCCAAGGTGTTTTATGAAAGGAAACCTATAAAACCCTAATATTTTATGATTTTTTTCAAATAAATTTAATAATTCATATATATTGTGTTATATGTAACACCATGTTTATCTTTTGTTACATGCAACAACGATTTTATTCTATAGCATGCATGACGCATGCCACCAAGCTTTAGCGAACCATGAAATAAAATTATTTTAAATATGATAGTTATAAATTAGCCATTAAATAGGAAAGTATGAATAATATTAACTAATTTATGAAATACACATATAAATTAACAACTCAATATAAATTTATTTATAATTTTTTAGTAAATAATCAACCAATTTCTAGTAAAGTAATTATATTCATAAAAAATAGGTTCCTTCAAAAATGTTTTTATTAATTTTATGAACAAATATTATAATTAATTTATATATAATTTAGAAAATTTATTTGATAAAATGAACTTAATTTTTTAAATCATCATATTGAAATTAACTTATGGTGAAATTTTGGGACTTTTTGGAAAATATTAGCTTTTCAGTGAATAGTGAAAATATCGATTTTTGCAAAACTATCATTTATTTCAAATAAATTAAGTAATTTATATGATTTTTTAAAGTAAAATAAGAATAATTGATTTATATTTAATCCAATTAATTACTTATGAATCAACTTTATATTGTATTTTGGTGTAAATTTTGGGACTTTTTGGAGGGTGGGGCATTTTCTGATTGGAGCTCGCTGGTGGGTTTGTGGTTTTGGACTGGTGTCAAAGGTTGCACTGTTGGGAATTCAAGGAGGTTAGTTACAAGGTTTTTTCAAGTTTTTATGATGTTTGTGTTTCCTGGTTCGTGGTTTCCCTAGCTTTATCTCTGGTTATCTAGGCTTGTGTTGTGAATATTTGACAAGTTGGATGCTCGAGTTGATTGATTTGGTGTGTTGAATGGGTTGTTTGGTTGGTCTTAATCCTTTGATGCATGTTGTTTTAACTGTTGTAAGTCGTGAATTCCTTTTTGGTTTACCAATTTTCCCTCAAAAGTGGTTGATGGTTTCACACTTTTTCCTCAAAAGTGTTTGGATAATAAAAATTTTAATTTTCAGTCAGTCATTGCATCTATGAGATTATTTTTAAATTAAAATTTTATAATTATATAAATTAAATATAGAAAAATTGATTTAATATTTTTAATTTGAATAATTTATATCATATAATAATCTCAAATTAATTTTTCACCAAAATGAATAGTAAAAATAGTAAAAATTATTTACCACAATTAAGGTAAAAATGGGTTTAACAGGGGTTAAACTAAAACAATAAGGGTTAAAAATAATCCAAATTTTTTCCAAAAACTATTTTATGGACATATTCATAACCTATAACTTTTATTATAAATAATTTTTAGTTATCATAGCCTTGTGATGTGAAAACAATATGGTGAAATTCTTTCTTTTCAAAAAATTACAATTGTGCCACTCACCTCACTTATAAAAGGCCACCCTTATCCTTTCCTATTGACAGCTTCAAAACCATTTGGTTTGGAAGATAAATATCCAAATAACTTAAAAAATTACCTTATATCATATTAAAATCCTTATTTTTTATATAAATATAACCTAGTATGGATTTTGGTAAAAACCTAAGGAGGATACCTGAAGAAGAGGTAACGTTCATCAACGAGTGTTTTTGTTTTATTTATTCCTTAAATTCCTTCAATTTTTTATACCATGATGGTATAATAACCTCATTATCTTCCATATAATTTTATTTTGTAATTTTAATTTAATTATCTATAACCATCACCACTTTCATCAAATGGATTACGAAATCATCATTCGTGTGTACGGTGGACTACCACTTACAAACCGATGTCATTAATTTTTACCATTACCACATCTAAAGGCTAGTTATAATGATTTATTTGTTATTATTATATGAAATTAATTATATTATTATAATTTTGGAATTATTATATCACACACAACATCATAATATCCATTTTTTGGGAATTTGATAACGTTACTCGTGTGTGCGGCATATTACCACCTTGCGAAATGATGCGATTCACTCCCGCATTACATGGAAGGAAATATTGATGGTTTTAGTTAAAATATGTAATATTTATGGAATAAAAAGGCTTATATAATGATAATATCTAACTTAACTTTCTATATTTCAATCCAAAAAGGAAATGTAAAGAAAATTCATGCATATGTACGACCAACCGTCTCCGTGAACAGTGCATTTCATTTTCTATCTCAAAATATTTTAGATTACTATAAATAAATATATAATAAATATATATTATATTTATATAAGGGTTAAAATTATGGATATTTTGGAACCAAGATAAAATTAATAGGTCAAAAAATAAAAAATCAGAACTTACACAAAAAACAAAGCAGTTATTACCCGAAACATAAATTTAACATAGAATTGTTAATAAATGGATAATTAAAGTCCATAAGAATACAATACAGGGAATGATATATAAAATTATTATTCTATAATATATTTATAATAAAATAATATTTATTATTAAGTAGGTTTGAACATGTATGATGAAAGTCAGGACTTAAGGTAAGGGATTTCCATATCACTTTTTACTTATGTGAGACACATGCCATATTCACCACCTATTTCTTTTATATGGTGTATATAATGAACATGAATGTATATTTTTATGCTTATAATAAAATATATTTTTATTTAAATATAAATTTTAGTATTTAAATTTCATGGGGTTTATGTTTCAAAAGTTAACAAACCAGTAAGGGATTTTTGTATCGATTTTCCTTTTTTGAGACATAGGTTATATTATGCACCTATCTTATTTTATGATTAGTATATACAGACCCTTTGATATGTAATGTCATGAATTTATTTACTTTCATGATATTTTATGTTTTATTTAATGTTATTCCTTCATGGGTCTTATGATTTAAAGTTACCAAATCGGTAAAAAAAATTATGTCACAGTCTCTTTTTTTATCAAGTTTGATTATGATTATGTTTACAATGATAAAATATTATGATCCATCTCTCAATAAAATCATGAATTTTATTCTCATATTATTATTTTTAGATAATACATATTTTTCATTCATTTTACTCTTGTTATTTATATAAGACTTGTAATTTGTTTTTTAAGAAAAATCATCCCTATTTCTCTCTTCCAATGAAAAAAATTTTCTTCCAAAACCATGTTTAATAAAAATATTTTCAAATATGTGTTTAAATTTTTTCAAATGGTCTATTAAAGAAAGTTTTACCCATGTTTTAATTTTTAAAATTTGTTTTAAAGTAATCTTAATTTCATTTTCCAAATAATGTCTGTTTAGATTTTAATGAAAATGAGAAAAAATCTTTGTTTTTAACATGCACGACATGAAAAATATTTCTCACTATCATGATCGCTCAAATATTTCAATCTTACCCTACAATTTTTCAAATTTATTTTCAAAGAAAATTTTTTCCCTAATATTTGGGATATTTTTATATTTTAAATAAATTATTTTAAAGTAAAAAGGATTTTGAAAATATTTTAAAGTGTTTTCAAAGAAGAAAGGACATTTTTATCAAGAAATGTTTTAAATTATTTTAATGATTTATTTATAAGTTTTTAATTTTTTTTCAAAGAAAAGGATTAACAAAATATTTTAGGGAATTTTAGTTTTAAAAAGTGATTTTCAAAGAGAATTTATCTTCCCTAAGAAACATTCCAAGTGATTTATATTTCCAAATCATTCTCCATGTAAGATGACATTCTTTAATGTAAATTATAATTTGTTGGAGATATAATCCAAGTATATCATACTTATTATTTATCTAAATGTTCTATGATGATAATATGTTTATATAACTCGTTTATATTACATGGTTTATACCATGCTAAAATTCTTATGAAACCCACTTCTTTTTCCAGGGATTTAGCTACGATGAAATGATGAAATGATTATGAAACATGTATCATTTACACAGGTTATTATATAATGAAATTTTTATGAAATCCATTTCATTTCATGGATTATGATATGAGGAATGTTTTATGATCTTGTGGTCTATATATGTATGATTTTAATTATGTGATGTGTGAGACATATATCTCTCTCCAATTCATTGAGTAAAGATTTATATCTCATGAGATAGAAAAGAATATAATGGGGAGTAAACCTAGTTCAATAAGGTACTTTGTCTACTATGATTGTATTGGGATTGAACCTTGATAAATATGATGATTTCTAGAGTGAACTCATTACACTATGATATCCTTATAAGTAAGCCTTGACTAATATGGTAATGGTTTTTTGAGTTTATGTGTATGATATAAATATATGTATTATGAAAATGTTATGCTCTCATGGATCATTTACATTGATACCATTAAGATTCATGTCTTATTAACTACCAATATTTATCCCACGATTCAATATTATGATCTTTGATATATAGGGTATGATTTTGAAATGTTATGATCTTGTTTTCATAACCTTATGCTCATATTATGTCTACATATCTCCCTTGTTTACCCTTACTGATAATATGAGCTCAAACTCTCTTATGTTTCCTTCTTCTAGGTTATGAAGAAAGGTTTTAAGTAGAATCTGTTTTTGAAGAGTACCAATGAGTAAGATCTTTATGGGAGATATTGAATATATTTCATAAATTAAGAAGATTGTGTTCCAAGTTTCCAAATTAACTAAAATATTAGGGTCCTTAGCCATGTGTTTATGTAATGTGATGAATATTCATTTAAAAATTTGTAATATCCATGTATAATAATCTTGGGTAATTATAGTTGGTATTAGAGGAAATTTTTAGTTGACCTTTAGAAACTTATATGAGAAAACTTTAGTGAGATCCCTAGTAATATTTCTAATAATATTTCTAGTGCTGTCTCTAAGGATAAGTCTAAATATGAGTCAAAGTATAAGAAAATGTATTGGAATTTTGGTAAAGGTTATAGAAAGTGGTTTCTAAGGAATTTTATCCTTTTTTAGAGACTACATGTCACACCTTGAACCTTGAAATTATTTTTTATTATTTTATTTTTTTGGATTTGAATATTATTGTTGAGGTTTAGGTGGTGTCCCAATTTTAATTTTGTGTTTTTATTGAAAAATTAGTGTTTTGGGTATGGAAACATATCGAGTAAGGGAAGAGCACGTTTGAAATTGTGCGGACTTCCTGGTGTTCAAAAAAATATTTAATTAAATGAATAATAAAATGAAATATAAAATAAAATAAAATAAAATAAAAAAATAAAAAAAATATTTTTTCAATAGTGATAATAATAATAATTTTAAATTATTATTATTATTATTATAATTAACTATTATTATTATTACTATAATTACATAGATTTTTAGGTGTTTCTTTTCTTTTTTCCCCATTTCTTTTCTTTTCCTTTTTACCCTTCCCTCCTTCTCTCCTCCTCCTCCCCTCTCCATCCCATCACACCCCACCCCTCCTCCAATGTGTGTGTACCACTCCCCCTTACTGGACAACCTCCCTTCCTACGACATCCCTTCCAAAAACCTCCTTCCAATGAGCTACCTTCAGCACCCCACTCCCCCTCATGCGAACAGCTGGTGCCCCGCTCTCCCTTCATCCGCAGCTCCCCTCTGGCCTCCTCCATCCATCAATTTATTCTTTATTTTATTCTTGAATCTTGTTTGAATATTCTAGGTATGGTTCTCCACTCATCCTCCTCTCATTTTCCTGTAAGATTCTGGCCTTTCCATTTCCCCTCAATATTCAGCTGAAATCTTTGGGTTTGGGGTAAAAAAATTCTTCGGTTTTATTTTGTCTTAGGGTTGTGTGAATGGTCTCTCAAGACCTTTGGGTTCATGTTCTAGCAACCTCCGCTGAAGGTGAGGTGGTTTGGGAGATTTTGGTTTGCTTCCACCATCAAAGGTATGAATTTTATGATGTTGGTTGGTTTTTCACTTGTTATGTGGAATTACTTAGATGGTTTAAGGTTTATAGTAATTAATGTGTAGTTCATGGTGCCTAATTTGTGGTTTTGAGTCTTCAGGTCTAAGGTGAATTTACTGTGTAGGCATATGTATGTATATATATATGTAGGTTTCCTTGTTACATGTAAATTAACCCATGGTAGTGAAATTCATGTATGGGGAAAGGTGTGCCTTTGTATATATATGAAAGATACATGCATAGGTGAGTGGAGACTAGTAGATTCATATAATCATATATGTGAAGATCCCTTTGAACATTTTCATGGATATGTGGGTGTTTTCATAGACTTCTAGTTAGAAAGTGAAAAGAGGTTAAAGTTCGATTTGGTTCCACCCTGAGGTAGGTCCCTTATGCCTATGCCTTTAATTTGAATTTCATAATTTTCTGAGTGTTTTAAAAAGTTATTTTAATATTATATAGTATATACGTTCTATGAAAAGTGATGGAGATTATTAGTGTTGGAATTCTATTTATTTTTCATAGTTAATTTTTATGTTTTGAAATGTGTAGTCTTTATTTAATTATGATTCCAAGATTTCTTTAGAATTCTTGACACTTTAAATGATTAAAATCATTTTCTAAAATAGTTTTGGGCATGTGGTTGGTATTTCCCAAGATGTTTGATGTGTTCATATTAGTTTTGGAAGTTTAATTGAATAAAGATGAGTTAGTGTGTGATTTTCAAAAAATGGAAAATCTCATGTATTGGTTAGTTTAGACAAATTCATGGGTTTTGGTATGACTTTGAGATTTTTTTTATTTTTCCTTTATTAAATTTTTTTCTTTGTTTTAAGGATGGTTTCAAAATATTTTTTAAAAGTGTGGTTCCTTGGTTGTTTAATTGGGGTTTTAAAAGGTTTTGGAAAGTGTTAGGTGATTATGATTTTCTAAAATGAAAATATTATTTTAAAAGTAATGAGGCCCTTTTTGTACTTTAAGAATGGTTTGTTTAAAAGGAAAACCCCTATTGAGGCATTCCCCTTGTTTTAGAAAAATGATGTGTATGTTGAATGCATGAATTGTGATATGTGCCCAGTGAAGAAGCTTGTGCATTTTTGTTTGACGGAAAATGGGGGATTTACTCAAGGAGGGAGATCAGTGGTGAGAGGGTGAATGTGTTTTTGAATAAATAACATGACATGTTCTTGTTTGTTAGTTTGATAAAAAATCACCACCACTTGAATTATAGCACATTGGAAGCCTGAGTATCTTGGTTGGTGGACTAGGACTAGTACTCTAGATGACATGGAAGTGGTTCTTCCCAATTTCTTCTAGATAGATTGATGCTTATAATATTAACTAAACTTGGATTATGATTGGGGACCACTAAGTTATGAGGGTGTGACCTACTAGTGGATCGTGCATGAGAACTCTATTGGTCATGGTTTCTAATCCATGTTTCACCAAGGTACGAGGTTCCAAGGGTTCTATTGTTCTAGTTAGCTATAGGGTTTGACCATCGTGATCAATTATTTCATGGTGATTGTGACATGATTTCAATTCAGTTGTTTAATGCTTGATCTCTCTTTTGTGAAAACCATATTTTTTATTTAAATTGATTTCCTTTAATTTTGAAATGTTAACAAATTCTTGGAATATATTTTGAGAATATAGTATAAGAGAAATGATTTTATTGAAAATAAAAACTTGTTACTTGAATTCGAAAGGAATGAAAAATATTATTTTATTATGTCTTATCTTTAAAATAACATGTTTTGGGATTCTTTTTAAAGGTAAGGGAATTGGGAATTGTTTATCTTTGGAATTACTATTGATCATCTTGGTTCTCACACCAAATTTATATTTTTATTTTTAGGTTCCTCTAGTTTTGGATTTCTCTCATAGAGAGCATGATTCTATGTTTGGTGGTGACCAATGAGGTCACTTAGAGGTATGTTTAGCTGTGCGATTTTATTTTATTTACACTGCTAGTGTTTATTTATTTTATCCAGTTTTTATTTGTTTATATATATTTTATTTATAGTCCAAACCATTTACAAATATATTTTTTTGATTCCCAACACTAGTTGACAACCTGTGGGGATCAAGAACGCCCTTTAGGCCTTGTCGCAGATTGAATTAGGTGACTAGTTCTGGTTTGAACCAGTTTGGTTCGTGAAAAAATGGTATCAGAGGAGGTTATTCCCTTTTTATTCTTGTTCCTTGGGGAAGAGTCTGGGTATAATAGAGCTAGGATTATTGAAACTCTATGTTCTAGTTAAGAGTAAGGTGCCTGACCGGAACACCACATGGCGGGACTTGAGTTACCAGGGGAATTTGGGTTTTATCTGATTCATTTGGTCCTTATGGTTATTTGTTTCTTGGGAAATGAAATGATATTTGGGAAATGGTATCAATGAGCTCAAAAGGCCTATAAATCCATGTGGATCTAGAGACATGGTCTTGGAACACTCTCTGGCATTTGTCTGCCAACTATATGTTTGCATCACCCATCGACACTGGTTTCCTCTTGTATCACCCTGTGTCTCTTTTAGTTTTGAAGAATGATTTTTTTGAAAAGCCCTTATTTTGGAATTATAGAAACTTTATTTTTAAGTAAAAATTATTTGGTTTTGGCAAGGTGGAAAATAAATTTTCAGAATTTACCAAAAGGAAGTTTTGGAAATGTGATTTTTTGTAAAATGACTTTGAATAAATGGGATGAGTTTATCGAGGGTGGATTTTTATGAATAAAGTTTGTGGTTTATCAGAAGTTTGTCTTTTAGGGAAACTAGTTTTTTAATTTTTTAAAAGAGTTTTCAATTTTTTTAAAAGAGAATAATCAGTTTTTAATTAAATGATTGGGAATGACGTGAGGTTTGTTGTGCAGTAGAAAATGTTTTGAAATGGAATGATTTGAAATTTATATGTAAGGTTTGAAAGTAGGTTTTTATTTTAATGATTGGAGTTTTCGTAAAGAGTTTTGTGAAACTCATGATTTCTCTGATTTTGTGTCTAGCCATTTATAAAAAGTGGTTTTGGAGAAATTTTGGAATGGTAAGTGAATTGGAAAAGATGAAGATATGGGTTGAATGTTGGTTCTAAAAAAAATCAAAAGAAATTTTATTTTAATATTTGGTATTTTATGGTTAACCACATGCATGGGTTATATGTGCAAGGTTAATTGGTGCTTGATTGGCACAAGGAGATGCATGTGTGAGGCCCATGAGGTACCATTGTTGAATACACAACCCAAAAGGCCTATTTCATTTTTGAAAGTGTTTCTAAAAGAAAGGATGTGATGTTTGATAGTCCATAGTTATGTGGCACATTCCTTTATGATTTGGTATTATTGCATGTAAGGTGTTTTTTTTGAAAAATATTCTTTCTTGGAAGATGTTTTATGTTTTTTTACTGGTGAGTCTTTTTGAGATAATGGTTAGTGGATTGTTATAAAAATTATTTTTGTATGCCTTTGAGCGGGTTCCCTTTTTGTGCGTTTAGTGTTTCTTGCTGTATGTTTTGGCCAATGGACCAGTTTAATTGGGTCCTTGGATTTTCCTTGTTGTCTAGTGTGGCCCCCATAAAGAATTTGTTCATATTTGGAGTGTGTCCACAAGTGATCCACCGATGGATAACTATTTAGTTGATCAAAGTAAGGATTTCCTTCTTGGGTTTTAGGGTCAAGTCCTTTTCTATTATTTTCGGTTAAGTGAATGCACTTATAGTGAAAGGGAGGATGTAGAAGGATTTGAAATAAATCATAGTTTCCTTAAATCATTTGGGTTGTCAAAGGTGAATTTTGACACCTGTTAGCCTGAATGACCTTCCTAGAAGTGGTGAAGGAAATTCCAGTTGGGAATGCGAGAAGTAGTCTGATTTGCTAGTGTTGGACACTTTATTAAAAAGGTATTTGGATCTTTTAATAGTTTCCTTCTAAGAGAGAGATCGTGCTAGGCCACCAATGTGGATAATCTGGTCGTAATAAACTGTTATGGCTATTTGCAGGAAATGTGTGTTGTTTGTGACTCATTTTAAGGTCCATTTTCAATGTATTTTTCTGATCGATCGCAATGTTCATGTTCAGTGATGACTTTTAGTGTCATGTTCTTACTCCAATACAAAGGTGAAGGTTTTACAATCTTCTATAAGAACCACTATTTTGAAAGAAGTATGTTTTCCTTTGGGAAATTCCAATTTCTTTATTTTAGAGGAAGGTTTCTTCTATGTGTCCTTCCTCCTAATGTTTCTCATTCGAAGAAATAGGGGGTGATGTATGTGTATCTTCTAAGCCCTTATTTTGGTAAAATGTTGGGTTAGATTAAAGTGAGTTTCAAAGTGTGTTATGTCTTGGTGATTCCATCTTGGATTGCGGTGTGGTTTCTTGTTGTACTAGTTGGAAGGAGTTTGGTTCAGGGGTCTTCATCACCTGACTGCGAGGAAAGAGATGCTTTAATCAATAGAACTCTAGCCTTAGGTCCCAGAGTGAAGTTGGCATTTAGTCAGCAATCCCCAGGGGTGTAGTTGACTCATTTTCTCAAACCCTGATGCTTGTACCCTTGTGTATGTGGATCTATATCGAGTTGACCATGTGTGGAAAACCTCATGAGTTGATCTCAGTTTTGATTTAGGATCATCTGAGGAGGGTAATTCCTATAGTAGTGATGAAACACATGGTGTATTCCATTTGGTTTGGATTTTCTATGGTCGAGACCCTTGTGGTGGGGTATTAGGTTGTGCGGGAAGCTCCCAAGTTATATCATGTTGGGTTTTCTGTGACGGTCCATACTTATTAGTTAAGCTAGTTGGTCTTTGTGGTGGGGATACCCACTGCGGGTCTTGTTGAAATTCCCTAGAAGTAAATCAATGTCATCCGCTTCATTGTGGTGGGAAGTCTGTTCGATCCTCCCTATATTGTTATCTCAATTCCATCTCGGGTGTTAGTTGCCTCTTATAGTGGGGAGTCCACTCGGGCCTCCCCGTGTCAACAATCCAATTTCATCCCTTATGTTGGTTTAGTGGTAGGTAGTATTGTTCAGAGCTATCTAACCTAAATCCCTTCTCTTGAGTAAAAATTGGGGAAAAAGCGTGCTCAATGGTGTTGTGAAGCAAGGCTGTGGTAGCCTCGTTTGAGTTCCTCCTTTGTTTTTGGTAGAATTCATGACCCTCTTTGGGAATGTTTAAGGCGTTTTGTATATGAATGTTTAACGGTGCATTGTGAGAGTTCATATAGTTTGGGTATCAACCATAGGTGTCTTAGATTTTGGGGTGAGAGACACTTTGTGGGGATTCCATTTTGTGTCTCTTTAGTTTTATTTTCAAGTCCTTTCTTTTTGTTGATAGTGTTTTTTTCTCTCTCATTTGTTGTTTGTTGAGAACCTCTTTGAGAAGAGAGGGTGTAATGGTTCTGTTTTCTAAATGACCTTGGGATGGCTTTCTGGGGGAGGAAAGTTTTTATGGTGGGGATAATTCTCACACCTTGACCCTTGAAATTATTTTTTATTATATTATTTTCTTGGCTCTGAATACTCTTGTTGAGGTTCAGGTTGAGTCCCAGTTTTTTTTATTGAGAAACAAGTGTTTTGGGCTTGGCAACATCCGGTGCATGGGAAGAGCCTGCTTGAAACCATGTGGATTTACTCAGATCATCATGTGTCCTGCCTGATGTTCAAAAATGAATAAATAATTAAATGAATAATAAAATGAAAGATAAAATAGAATGATAACAATATAATAAAAATTAAAAGAATTGTTTTAATAATAATAACAATAATATTGAATTATTATTATTATTATTATAATCATTAATTATTATTATTATTATTGTAATTACATTGGTTTTTTAGGGTTTCCTTTTATTTTTTCCCTTTTCTTTACTTTTCCTTTTTTTCTTTTTCCCTTCCCTCCTTCTCTCCTCCTCCTCCCCTCTCTAGCCCGTCACACCCCACCCATCCTCCCACTTGTGTGTGATGCTCCCCATTGCTGAATTACCTCCCTTTCAATGAACTCCATTATGAAAACCTCCCTTCCGGTGATCCACCTCTAACACCCCTCTCCCCCTCACGAGAACTGTTAGTTACCTTCTCTCCCTTCAAGCACAGCTCCCCTCCAGCCTCCTCCTTCCATCTATTTATTCATCATTTTCTTCGTGAATATTGACCGAAGATTTGAAGTATGGTTCTTGCCTCCTCCAACTCTCCTTTTATTAGATGATTATGGTCTTTTAGTGACCCCTCAAGATTCACCCAAAACCCTAGGGTTTGGGGTTAATAAATTATTTGGTTTTATTTTGTCATAGGGTTGTGAGAATGGTCTCTCAGGACCTTTGGGTTCATGTTCCAGAAACTTCCATTGAAGGCGAGACTATTTGGGATATTTCAGTTCTCCGCTGCCATCTGAGTCATGAATTTTATGTCACTGATTTGTTTCTCACTTATTATATGAAATTATTTAGATATTTTAAGGTTCCTTGTAATTAATGTGTAGTTCATGGTCCCTTTTTTGTGGTTTTGAGTCATAGGATCTAAGGAGACTCGTCCGTGTATGCATGGGTAAGTATATATATATATGTAAGTTTCCCTATTACGTGTAAATTCACCCATGGAAGTGAAATACATGTATAGGGAAATGTGTTCCTATGTATATATATGAAAGATGCATGCATAGTTGAGTAGAGACTAATATATGCATATAAGCATATATGTGAGGATCCCCTTGAACATGTTAATGGCCATGCGACTATATTCATAGGAGATAAGTGTCCATATATGTATGTGAAAGTTCATATTCTTAGTGGGGGAGTATAAAATTATAGTTATAAAGTTCCAAGAGTTTAATGTTTGGTTTAGTTCCACCCCGAGGTAGGTCCCCTATAACTATGACTTTAAATTGAATTCCATAATTGCATGAGGGTTTTAAAATTTCTTTTAATATTAAATAGTATATTCATTCTAGGAAAAGTGATGATTATTATTAATGTTGGACTTCTATTTATTTTTCATGGTTCACTTTTATGTTTTGAAATGTGTAGTCTTTATTTAAGTATTATTCCAAGATTTCTTTAGAATGATTGAAACTTTAATGATTAAAATCATTTTCTAAAATGGTTTTGGCCATGTGGTTGGTATTTCCTAAGATGTTTGACGTGTGAATATTAGTTGTGGAAGTTTAATTTAATAAATAATAGTTAGTGTGTGTTTTTTAAAAAATAGAAAATCTCATGTTTTGGTTAGTTTGAAAAAATTCATGAGTTTCAGTATGAATTTGAGATTAATTGGTATTTTTCCTTTCTTAAAAGGTTTTCTTTTTTTTTAATCATAGTTTCAAGCTAGTTTTTAAAAGTGTGGTTCCATGGTTGTTTAATTGGTATTTCAAAAGGTTTTGTAAAGTTTCTGGTGATTGTGCTTTTCTAAAATGAAAATATTCCTTGATAATTAATAAGGCCCATTTGGCACTTTAAGAATGGTTTGTGAAAAAGAAAAACCACTCTTGAGTCATTACCCCTTGTTTTTGAAAAATTATGTGTATGTGACCGAAAATTAACTTTTTTATTATCAAAACACTTTTTATTAAAAAGTTAGAAACCAAAACATCCATCATTATAACCAAAAAACCATTAAAAAGGATAATTTAGATCAAGGCTACATAATCTGCCCCTCCCTAGCGGTTACACCATGGTGGAAAGCTTTCACCATCACATGACCATTTGACCTGTAGTCTCTTGCAGAGTTTCACGGGCACAGTACTGATGGAAGATCCATACCCTCTCGAACATCCAGATCTAAATGCCATATGCAGGTGAAATCTTCATGCTTTGAACCTCATCTGGAAAAGATACATGTAAAATTTTGGTTGCAAGAGCATCAAAACATCACATCAGATTCAAACAGAATTCATCCATAATGGATGTGGCTCTAGCACAGAGGTACCAAGGGTCAATAAATCCAAAAAGGGAACATTGAGATGGACTCAATCATCACTTGAAATACAAAAATGAGCCTGGCTACAAACTTTTTTTTGACACTCCTTGGGGATATACATTGAAAATTCACAAACTCTTTATAAACCATCATAAAGTATTTAAATAGATGATAAATATGAATAAATTAGGTTAAAACTAAGGTTTCATAGATTTAAAAGAAGATGTATTGATTTATACCTCCTAAATTATTTTTCATACTATGTGGTTTTAAATTATGATTACGGTTTCTCACACTATGCCTTTTGGTTTTAGTCAATGGATGGAACCATAAGGTATCATGTTAACTCTAAATCTAATGGAAAATTTAATGAATATGAGAAACCAAATTGGATGATGATTGGAGAGATAGATATAATTGTTATTACTATTCAACTATCATGATATATAACTAACAATGTGAATTTTGGTGAGATTCCTAAAGCATCAAATAAGAGGAAAATGAACTTTTATGAATGTTTGTGTGGTACTGAACACAAATAAAAGAAGTTTCATCTTTCTAAATGTCAAGAAGGTGGGGAGAAGAACCTAGACTAATATTTCAAATGAAGTGGAAGATGTTATCTATGTGGAAAAGAAAGTCATAGAGTGAAAAATTATCAAGGAGTTCAACGTATTATGTGTGGGGAACATATGACTTATCTAAATCAATTCCCCAACACAAGAATTAACTTATAGATCAAGGAAGGACCTATTACATATATATCATTGAATTGGAAGGATTTAAGTTTTCATGTATTAGGATTCAAGGATTATGTTGTCGAAGTATTTTCTTAATGGTATTTGGGTTGTAAGAATCATGAAATATCTAAAGATTATGTTATTTTCGAAGCATATATGTCTCTATATAATGTTAAATTAAGAGTTATGGATTCCATCATGAATTTATAAGTTTGAGTTTGATCATAAGTTCAAAGTTTTAGATACCTATCATGAGGTTTTACATGATGGGAGTTTATCAAGATTAAGGATATTTTAGGCAATATTTATTTCAATGTAACCCTTTGGTTTTGATGAGGAATGACATTTTATAGCCATATGATTAAAGTTATTAGTAACCTTTAGGATTTATCTTATCTTTGATGTTAAGGTAATTATAGTTTATTGAAATTTCATAACATTTTTATTAATATATTTTCAGATAAATGATAACCCTCAAGCCATGTGACAACCTGTTGCATCTGATAAGGCTGTGAGGCTTAAACCCACAACCGAAGGGTGAAAAGGGTATAATTCCTATCACTCGATTGTATGAAAGATTAATTCTGGTGGGAAAATATAAAGAGAGATATTTCTGAGTATGTATCTTGATACTTAGTAAGTCAGTGAGTCAAGAATAATAGACAAATGTTTAAAAGGATTCTATAACCATTATCCATACTATAAAGTAAATGGAAAGACATCTCCATGGGTTTTTTCATCAAACTTCAAAAAAATCTATAGGGAATAATGATACATATGTTATATCTGATCATCATATGAAGTCATAAATATTAATCTATATCATAGAATATTTTTATTGGGATAGGTTTTATAGGATATACATTAAGGAAGTGGTAAGGTTTAATGGATTACCAGATTCAATTGCATCTGACTGGGATCATAAATTTACCTAAATGTTTTGGTGAAGTACTCATAAATCTATTGATATAGAGTTGAGTTTCAACACTGTGTATTATCTACAGATAGATGGTCAGTATGAGAGAAAAATTCAAACCCTAGAGGATATGCTATGATCCTATTCTATATTTAAAATGTGGTTAGGATCAACAAATTATTCAAGTTGATATTTCTTACAATAATAGTTTTCACTCGATCATTCATAAGAATCCTTATAAATCCCTTTATTGAATGAAGTTTAGAACTCTAATTTATTGGAATGAATTTGCAAAAATAATGCTATTAGGACCATATTAATATGATGAGATGGAAGAGAAGGTTATATCCATTTAACAACATGTAAGGATAAAAAAAATTTGACAAAAATATTATGCTAATAATTATCTACATGATCTAGAATTTGAAGTTGGTGAGAAGGTCTTTCTAATAATTTCCTCATGGAAGAAAAATATTTGTCCCTTTGAATGAATTAATAATATCATGAAAATATCTTATAGTTTGGTGCTTCGACTAAACCTCTTTTAGGTTCACGATGTGTTCCATGTATCACTCCTAAGTAAGTACATACTTGATCCATCACATTTACTAAACTCAGAGGTTGTACCTCTAGAGAATGATATTTCTTATGAGGAAAGAGTGGTAGAGATTTTGGATCGAATAGAAAAATTTATATGAAATAAGACCACTAACCTAGTCACTATTTTGTAGAGAAATCACCCGCTTGAGGTGGATACATAGGAACTTGAGGATGTAATGAGGCAGAAGTATCCACAATTGTTGGTACCAAAGTAAAGAATTTTGAGGGTGAAATTCATTTTAAGGGGGGTATAATGTAACACCCTGATACTTTTGACTTTTTTTTCAAATAAATTTAATATTTTAGATATATTTTATTATATGAAACACTTATTTTATCTTTAATTACACACAACAATGAGTTTCTTCGATAGTGTACATGACACGCGATGCTGATCTTCAACGAACCATGAAATAATATTATTTTAAATATAACTGTTAGAAATTAGCTGTTAAATAGAAAGGTATGAATAATATAAAATACTTTAATAAATTTAAATATAAATTTACTACTCAATATAAATTTATTTATAAATTCTTATTAAATAATCAATCAATTTTTAGTAAAGTAATTATATTATTTTAAAATACGTTTTCTTCAAAAATGTTATTTATTTATTTTATAAAAAGGTGTTATAATCCATTTCTAGAGATTTTCAAAAATGTATTTTATAAAATGAACTAAAGTTTTTAAATCATCATATCAAAATTAACTTATGGTGAAATATTTGGACTTTTCGAAAAATATTAGTTTTTTAATGACTATTGAAAAATACTGATTTTTGTAAAACTATAATTTTTTTCAATAAATTAAGTAATATAAATAACCTATTATTTTTGAAAGTAACATAATTATTATTTAGTTATATTTACTACCCTTAATTAATTTTTAATCAAATTTATATTGTATTTTAGTGTAAGTTTTTTTTGGGTTTAAAAAAGAGTTTTTTTTGAAAAATATTTTAAAGTGCATAATGTTCTTTGTTTTAATTAATTTAAATAATACATAATAAGGAATGTTTTAAAAGTAATTTCTATAATATATATTAATAAATTTTAATTTATATTCATACAATAGTCATTATTAGATATATATTAAAATAAAATTATTTTGTGCTTGAAAAATACACTTCTCGAAAACCATTTTTTTCATGACATATGAAGGTTTTGTTATAAATTTATTTTTTCAAAAATTTAGAAAATTAATCTGATAAAATAAAATTAATTTTCTAAATAAAAATTTAAAAATTATCTTAGGGTGAATTTTTAGGTTTTTTTGAAAAGTTTCATTTTTTGATGAGTAGTGAAAAATACTAAATTTTAATTAAAACATGCCTTTTCATTTAAATTTTTTATAAAGTTAAATTATATTTTAAAAAGGGTTTAAAGTAAAATTTGTTAAATTATACATATATTAATCAAATTTATTTCATTTAATTAAATTTTATATTGAATTTTTATATAAAAACATTTCAAACTTTTAAACATTTTCTCTTTAAAAACCCACTTTCTTATCACATCTATAGGGTTTTTTTAAATTAAATTTTGACACGAATATGAATGTAATTTGGAAAATTTATTAATTTTTTTGAATAATAATAATTTATATTATCTAATAATTTAAACTTAATTTTTGAAAAAAATAGTAAAAACAGTAAAAATTATTTAACATGGTTAATGTGAAAATGGGTTTACCGAGTGTTAAAACAAAAATATAAGGGTTAAAAATAGCCTAAAACTTATCCATAACCCATTTTATGGTAATATTTTTACCTTATCCATTATATTACCAATAATATTTTATTATTTTAGCCTTTTCACCTGAAAATAATATGGGTGGAATTTGTTGTTTTCAAAAAATTACAAGTGTGCCAATTACCTCACTTATAAAAGGCCACCTATTATCCTCTACTCTTAAAAACTTAACACCACTTTGTTTTGGCCAACCCCAGAAAAAATAACTTCTAAAATTCCATCCAGTCATTTTAAAATCCTTAGTTTTGAAAAAAATGCAACCTAGTAAGGATTTTGGTGCAAACCTCAGGAGGATACCTGAAGAAGAGGTACGTTCATAAATGAACTTTTTGGTTTTATTTATTCCTCCACTTCCTTAAATTATTTTTATACCATGATGATATAATAACATTAGTATCTTAAAAATACTAGGATGTTATTATATTAAGGGAATGACTTACAACCATCTCCACTTCCATTAAATGGGTTATGAAATCATCATTCATGTGTATGGAAGACAACCGCCTTGCAAAACGATGTCATTCATTTTTTATCAACACCTATAAAGTATATTTATAATGATGGATTTATTATTTATAAATTACATTTATTATATTAACATCGCTCGTGTGTATGGAGGACTACCGCCTCGCGAAGTGATGTGATTCATTCACACATTACATCGAAGGTAATAAGGATGGGATTAATGAACAAATTTGATATATATGAAATAAAAATTATTATATAATAATAATATATAATTTAAATTTCTTTCTTTCAATATTAAAAAGAAAATGAAACAATGTTCATGAGTACATACAACCTACTATCTCCATGAGTGGTGCATTTCATTTTATATCTCAAAATATTATGGATTGATCTAAATACATAAATATAGAAGATATATTATATTTATATCATGTTTAAAATTATTGATATTATTTATCCATGATCAACGTAATAGGACTAAAAATAACAAATAAAAACATATATGAAAAACAAAGCAGTTATTTGCAGAAATGAAACATTAACATGGAATTTTCAATAAACAGATAATAAAATTTCATAAGAAAATCATATATGGTATGTTGTATATAAATATTATTAGATAATATATTTATAATAAACTTATATTTACCATAAATGAGGTTTTAACATGTATAATGAAATTCAAGACTTAAAGTAAGGGATTTCAGTCTCACTTTTTACTTCTGTGAGACACATGACATATTCAATACCTATTTCTTTTATGTGGTATATACACTACCAATGAATATATATTATGATTAATATCCTGAAAAATATTGGGGTTTACATATCCATTTTATCATCTCTCTTAATGGGGTTTACTGTTTAAAAGTTAACAAATTGGTATTGGATTTTTGTCATAATTTTCCTTTTTTGAGATATATGTTATGTTATGAGCCTATCTTGTTTTATGAGGTGTATATAAAAAAACATTAACATGAAATATAATGAATTTATTTATACTCATTATTTTTTATGTTTTATTTAATTCTTTTCCTTCCTGGGGCTTACGATTTAAAGTTACCAAAGTGGTAATGAATTCTTTGTTATAATCTCATTGTTTATGAGGATTGATTATGATTATGTTTCCAATGATAAAATATTATAACCCATATATCAAGAAAATCATAAATTTAATTATCCTATGGTTATTTTTGAATAATACCTATTTTCCTTTTTTTCTCATCTTATTATATACACAGAACTTTAGAAGATTATTTTTAATAAAAATAAAATTTATTTATCTCTTCCATTGAAAACCTTTTTTTCGTATAGAACCATGTTTTATAAATTTTCTTTTAAATTTTTTCAAATAGTTTATTATTTTTTTACCCATTTTTAACTTTTTACATTTTTTTGAAGTGAATATTCATTCCATTTTCCAAACAATGCCCATTTGGATTTTTCTAAAAATGAGAAAAGAATATTTGTTTTTAAAATTCATGGCATAAATAGTATTTATCATCATCATGTTCACTAAAATATTTCAAGATTAAATTAGTAGTTTTCAAATTTATTTTCAAATAAAAAATTTTCCTTAATATTTGGGATATTTTTAGATTTTAAATAAATTATTTAAAAGTAAATAAGGAATTTTGAATTTTTTAAAAAAATGTTTTTCAAAGTGAACATTCTATTTTCCCCAAGAAATGTCTTAAATGATTTTAAATATTCATTTATAAGTTTTACAAGAATATTTTAAAAAAAAATTTATAAAATATTTTATGAAATTTCAGGTTTAAAAGGTTATTTTCAAAGAAAACATATTTCCCCAAGAAACTTATCAAGTGATTTTTCTTTCAAAATAATTTTCCATATAAGATTAAATTATTTGATATAACTTATACTTTGCTGGGGATATGGTCCAAGGATATTATTCTTATTATTTATCTAAATTATTTATGATTATAATTTTTTTATGTAACCCATTTTTATTCCATAGGTTATACCAAGATAAAAATCTTATGAAACCTACTTCTTTTCCACAGGTTATGCTATGATGAAATAAGGAAATGATTACAAAAAATTTCACTTTTCCATAGGTTATGATATGATGAATGTTTTATGATTTTTTGGTCCACACATGTATGATTTTAATTATGTGATTGGAGGGACTTATATCTCCCTACAATTAATTGGGTAAAGATTTATATCTCATGAGATTAATAGGACAATAATGGAGAGTGAAACTAGTTTAGTAAGGGAATTTTCATGTTAGGATGGTCTTGGGAGTGAACCTTGACTACTATGATGGTTTGGGGAGTGGACCCATTCCACTATGATAACCTTGGCAGTGAGCCTTGACTAATATGGAAATGGTTTTCTATACTTATGTGTATGCCACAAATCTACATCTTATGCGAATTTTTTGATCTTATAGCTCATGTTCATTGATTAACTTATGATTAATGTATTATTAAATACCAAAATTTATTCCATGACATAAGAATATGATCTTTTATATGAAGGGAATGATTTTCAAATGGTATGCTCATGTTTTCATACACTTATGGTCATTTTATGCTTACATATCTCCCTTGTTTACCCTTACTGAGCATCTAAGCTCACCATTTCTTATGTTTCACTTCCCTAGTTTATGAATAAAGTTTTTAAGAATGGTATGTTTTTGAATAGTACTAAAGGGGGGATCATTATGGGAGACATTGAAGATCATTCACGAATTAAGAAGATTGTGTTCCAAGTTTATAAAGACACTAAAATATTATGGTTCTCAAAAGTGTGTTTGTCTAATGTAATTAATATTAATATAAAAAGATTTAATATTCAAGTATGATAATCTTGGGTCATTATATTACCCAATTATTTCTCAGAGCATGTGGGAATACATCTAGCATATAAGCCTGTCCAAGGTGTTTCGTAAAGAAGAAACCCAAGTATCACTCATAGTGTAATATAATTTAAGTAACCTCTAAAACCATACAAGGATTTACATGAAAGGAACCCAAGTATCACTCATGGGTCATTTAATCTCAATATCCTATGATCCCATTCAAGTAATTACAAATTGAAAATACAAGGTCTGCTCAATACATAATACAATTTGTCTCATACATTAAATTTAATTAATAATGAGGTCATGTCGATAAGAATTCCATCCATAATTTTAATTATAGAATATAGAGGTCATGTAAAATTCATTCCATATATATATATATATATATATATGTATATATATATATAAATAAATAGGTCCATTCCCATGTATCATTCGAAAAATTCCATTTGGTTTCTTCTTTTTATTAAACAAGTCAGCAAACCATAGGTGATTTTATTATAAAAAGGGGAACGATTATCATTATAATTGATTTAATTAAATTTAAATATATCTTGTACTTATAATTAATAAAATATACCTCAAAGGGGATTTAAATGTATGGATATAATTATTATTTTATCATTTGAAACATCACTCAAAGGGGTGATTTAATTTCCTAGAACAGGTACAGGTCTTTGGTATATAAGAAAAATACCCAAGGGGTGGTTTGGGTTGAGATGAGAATACTATCATGGTTAAAGTTAATACATAATAGCTATTTATTTTAAGGAATTAGATTCTACATATTTAATTTTACATTTTATAGGCTACACATGGAAATTCTAGTGCATAGAACAACATTGTAATTTATAAAAAAACTATACTTTAAGGGAAAATCTATGGACCACCTACCTCATACTTAGGACAGTCAACTCATCTAATATCAAGATTTAATGTGATCTGAATCGAGAGAGATTGGAAGAATAGAAAAATTAATAGTATACTTCTAACAAGACCAATGGAAAGTGATTCCAACATCGAAGGAGAGAGATAACTCCATTCCTAGGAGAGGAGAGGAGGATCTCCTATGGATGGAGGAGTTCCTCTGTGTGAGTTAGGAGAAGAAAGAAGGGAGGAAAGAAAAAGAAGATAGGGGTAAAATTATAAATTCACCCCTTTAATGAGGATCATATTTTGGATGCACGGTTGTAAAATCCATGTGCCAATAATGCATGGGCTAGTTCCTATGCATGGGGTTCACATAGTTTATGCACATGGATTGAGAAACCATGTGAAAACTAGGAATTTATTCTCTATTAAAAGATTGCAATAATTTCATGGTTGTGAGGCTTGTTTTATATGTTTAAACCAAACCATTAAACACCCCCATCCTCTTTGGGTAGGTTTTACATTGTCTCCTAGAGGGCTGCATGGTTTCAGAAAAACCATGCACCTCTTCTAGTTTCTCCTGAAATAGAGTTTTCAGTGCTCGACACTCCTGAAACTCAAAACAAAAACAACCAAGATACCTATTTGATATTAAACCAAGTCTAAAAGCAAAAAATTTAAGTTTTCCAATGCTTGAATTTACATTTTAAACTTCAATTTAGGAATTTTCCCATACACCAAATAGAAAATTCAAATTACTTCATAAAATTCACCCGGTTAGAAAATGAGAGACGCTACAACCTCCCCACCCTAGAGCTTATCATCCTCATGAAGCCTCGGGAAAAAATAAAACACCACCTTACCTAATTAGTTAATGAATTTTCTTTCAAATGGTTGTGTTAAGTTTCCAAATGATCAACACACCACTAAGAATTCCTTTAAATGAATGGTATATAAGCTGTTAAAAATCAATCCAATTCTCATATTCCAAACTGAATCATTGAGATTGATCATACCCAAGACCATAAATATTAAGACATAATCACATTTATGTATCTTTAAACATATGGACTATAGATCTTCCCACCTTAGGATATACCATTTAATAGTTAGTTCTATTCCAAAATACCTCCAATATTGGAATTTCCTATTTAAGCATGCCTATAACATTCTAAAAATGACCATGGAATGATCCTTATCTTGATTAGATGGTTGAATACCACTTTACCAAAATTATCTATGTCAACCCAACTTTTCATGAAAAACTTGGATATGTCACATTGTTCTCTCCTCATCCCAACAATGTGTCATTAAGTATTTCCTCACCGATTGTATTTAATGAAACTAGAGGAAGACAAGTTGATCCAAGAGAGATCGACTACTGTAGAAAATATCAGCTAAAAATGATAGAATATAAAAACATGAAACATTATGTATTCTCCTAATTCACCTTGTTTTTACTTTGAACACATCCCTTGAAGCCCGTATCCCACTTCTAGTTATGCCTCAATCCAAAATGTTCATTTAAGCTTTCATACCACACCACAGACATGGGTGTATACTTAGTCTATCACACTTATTTTTTCACACTTAAAACATCTCATCTGAGCCCTAATGAAGTATAGGTTAACCTAATAATCATCAAATAGAGTCTAAGGAGTTAATTAATGGTATTCCATACTCTGATATTTATAAGTGAGATGTTAGTACGTAGCCAAGACATCCACACATCAAAACACTGACTGAGCCCAACGACAGTCATGTCAAAGAACCATATAGTGTATGTGAGTCTATCTAACACATTACTTCTTAGGAACCCAAGTATCACTCATGAATAATTGAGCCTCTATAAAAAACCACACTTTTGTAGCACAACTCTTATGTAGACTATTTATCAAAATAGAAGGGGATTTTAAATTTCGCCCGGTGTATAGCTGATGCTCTCTCAGTATACTCTGAATGATTTCAAGGTAGGAGGAATGATCACCTTGAAACTAGGATTATGCCAAGAGGATTTTAAAAATTCCCATGAAGACCTATAAAATCCCATATTATCAAATAATAAGAGCTTGGTATGGTTCTGAACTAACCATATCTAGCTTACATGAAGAGAAATAGTCGAACCATCTTTGGACAACCCCTTTTTAAAGAGCATAAATAATACTGTCAACACGTCATCATTAACCATTCCCTTACCACCAAAGTCATTATGTGATCTTTCCAGCATAACCCAATGAGGTCCAACTTTAGTAATGGTTCCCTCAAAGGTTTCATATACATCAAACCATTTCACCACTATGATTCCTTTCAAGAACCTACATGTTTCTAAACTTATCATCCTTATGGGAATTTAAAGAAATATAGACCATTTCTATTCACAGTTTCACCCCATCTACCTAGAGGACATGCTATAAAAAATTTGAAATAATTATCCCCACCTTAGGAGTGTCATACCCATTTTCCTAAGAACAAGAACTCATACCAGATCACATTCCCTATAAACCACTAATTTCAAGTCTTGGATGTGGTTAGTGAAATTTTACCAAGGTCCAAAATGAAAAGAGATAAAAACTATATTGTTATAAGAGTACTAGGTTAAAATTAACTTTAAATTCACACATGACACTCCTTCGATCCATGATCACATATGTCATAATCATTTGGAATAAATTAAAAAACTAGACTAAAAAACACGTCAAAACACCCAATCCTATTTGGAACTTCATCCCAAGAATTAGGATGAGTCATATTCCCCTTAACACCCAAGCCACTATATCTTCGATATGACTAATGATCAAAGCATAGCATCTCAAGGTTCAAATGATTATCACTTAACTCATATGGTTTATCATACCCTTTAATTAACTTGATGGGTATCATGTGTATCAATGTATATTATCCTGTGATTCACAATAGCATATTAGGCGAATTTATCTCTATTAATTCACCATCCAAATGACACTACACATTCTAGAATCATATCACCTCACATGAATTCTACAAGTCAACGACCTTAGGAGTCATCCATCAGAAAAAGAAGAAGGGTCACATGACTCACCAAGCGGCCAACCATGCCCTAGGAATGTCTAACTTGTTGAAACTGAGAATTACATGATTCTCATGCCCATAAAAGGGTAAAAATACCACATTACCACCCATTCATCCAGGGTGTAATTTTATAAACTAAGATTCCTACTCAGGAAAAACATCACCTGAATAGAACACACGTATAAAACACTTTAATGGGATTTAACAATGTTTTAAAGTTCTGAGGGTGATACCTACCTTGGGATAGCCCCTTAATAAAACATAAATCATTGATACTACAAGGAGTTAATGCCCAAAAAATATCACTAGGCTATACTCCATATCATTTAGGTTCATGTTATAGAAGAAGAATCCTATGAGAAATTCCCATATTCCCATTTTTAGGAAGAACTATGGGAAATGTTTAAACTACCCTTAATCAAGGGTCAAATCCAAGAGCAGCACCTTAAGGTTTTATTTTATTTTATTTATTTATTTTCATTTGATCCTTAAACATTTTAATGAATCAATTTAAACTTCATGTACCTTTTATAAGGAAAAATTTCTTTTTTAATTTATTGACTAAATCCACAAGGCACACATGGAAATTATATCAATTTCCTTTCAAGAATTATTATTCATTTTACATCCTATCACATTTTAGGAAATATATCTCATAAATTAATTTTATACATTTTATACATCCAAAGGATTCTCATAACCAGGATAGGTTAAAGAAAATGAATATTACAAGCAATAGAGGAAAACACCCTTTAGCCTGTAATTGACATTTTATTTAATGAACGATTTCTAATAGTAAAACTAAAAATAAAATAATAGATATTTTATGGTTCAAGGGGAATATTTTAGTAATATTCTACCACATATTTATATGTAACACCATATAAATGGACGTGGAAAATTTAAATGACCATCCCCATATAGCATAAGTATACCCTAATGGGGATAAATTCTAAGGCATATGAAAATAAAGGTTACCTATGGGGGCCTTTTCAAGCAAGAATAAAGGAAACCTATAAGGTTCCCATTAAGTTAGTTTATATCAAATTTTAAAACAACCTTAACATGTTTATAAAGTAAGCATTGAAAGATAAGGATTACCTACTTGGTTCTAGTTAGGAATATGATTCATATTCAACTAATTAATTGAAGACTAAAGGTTTATAAACTTTTATATTTATACAATGATATCAATGTTTACCAAGCTCATATATGACGGTTTGGTTATATGTGTTACTATTTCTAAATTTATAAAGTTACCATACCATTTATAGATTGAAAATTGGATCCCATTTAATCATAACCAGTATATTTCATCACATGAAACTAATGGTTCATGGCTCAAACATGTCATAATCGATTAGTCAAATAGAATGAAACCATCAATATATGCAGGAAAACACCACTTAGGTTTATAAATAAATTTTATTTAACTAAATATTTACTATAACTATCCTAGAGTATGCTATCACAAGAATAATTATAGGTAAACATGATAAATAAGCATAGAATCATGAAAAATAAACAAGGTAAACTACTATGTAAGAAGGAAATCACACAAGAATGAAACAAAAATAAACCTACTAAATATATAATTATAATCATATAACATGTTGTATAATAAAACATTATAAGAATATATGTATCATATTATATAAACAAGCATGTTGAATAAATAACATAAGGCACATCTATTAATGCAACTGCATGACATGGAATATGCATGGTATGTGAATATATATGAGGCTATAATTATGAATGTAATGTTAAATCCTTTCCATATTAAGACAAGGGTAAAATAATATAAATCTCATAAATTAGTAACAATGAAAATTTCATCACTCACTCAAGGTGAAATCATAATCAACTATAAAAATGAACAATAGGAACAAAAATCCCATTCCTAGAAACTTGTTCATTTCTCTATGCAAGGGTTGATCAATCCCAAACAAAACTATTTAAAAAGTGTTGACACATTCCTAGTATTCTATTTACCAATCTAAAATAGTAAGACAAAATAAAATAAAACTGCTCTAACACCACAATGTAATATCCTAACCCAAGAGCCACTAAAACGGTTCCCTAATCTAGTCAATCACATGGCCTCAAGAACTCCTCCCCACACACCAAATTATGCCAACTAATAGTGAGGGTATAATGGTGGTACAATGGGAATACTATACCCTCATGATCAGAGTTTCATAATGGAGTGGAAAATAATCAACATCATAAGCTATATAAATAAAGTAAAAGTAGTGGGAGAATAATAATAAACCGATAAAATTGCCAATGTCAAATATAAAACCATGCATGAATGTCCAAATGACTCTACAACGGGAAAGTGGAAAACTTATAATAGGAGATACAATATAGTACAATACATGCATAAATAAAATGAAAATAATCCTAAAGGGATAACTCCATGAGCATCCTAAGCTTTAGATTAGTCATATACTCCTAAGCTCCCATGTAGAAATGAACAACACAAACATAATCCATAAAACTGAACCTGAAATCATGAGGTATGTTTGGGTACCAAAGTTCAATGGAGGCCCAAATATGGTGTGATAAATACTCAATAGTCCACCACCAATGGAATGTAAATCATATTCCATTTTTGAATATAAAATACAATGGTGTGTAGGTATATCAGTAATGTTGCAAATAAATAATATAAATATGAGAAAGTTAGGATTAGGTTCCTCAAGGACACTTGGATGATAATACCTACTTCAACCTAAGTTGAAATATCTCTACACACCTTCCATTATGTATATATATGCATATTCGAGACAATCGTTTTCAAAGATATACATGCACTGAAATAGACCCATGGTTTAGTACCAAGGTATCCAGATAAGAGGATCACATATTGGATAAGGGATGTTATGCCCAGGGTATCATACCCATATATAAAAATATAAGGGATTCCATGCCTTAGGTATGCCATGATCATGTATCATAAGTCAATAAGTAATCCATGACCAAATAATGAAATAAAAGACAAGGGTTCATATTTTAATTATGGGGAAAAAGACCTAAGAATCTAATCATGGGATTCAACACATCATGTCTAACATCCAAATAAGGAGAGATCACTACTCATAAATAATACTAACCAATAATGATATAAAAAATTCATCCTATGACATCGTCCAAGGAATTCCATAAAAAGGAAATTGACGTATCGATCAAGGAGTAATGTAATTATATTTATTCTATGATCCCATCCTTGGAATTATTTAAACAGGAAAACCAAGTATCACTCGTATCATCTAACTTCCCTATGAGCCAATCCAAGGAGTTTTATGAAATGGAACCCAATTACTTCTTAGAGAATGTAGTAAAACATCTAGCATATGTTCTCATCCATGGAATTACATAAAGAATAAACCCAAGTATTTATTGTGGCGTAATATAATTTATGTAACCTATGATCCCGTCCAAGGAATTTCACATAAGGAACCCAAGTATCACTCATGGTTCATGTAATATCAACAACTTATCATCCCATCCAAGTAATTTCTACTTGGGAATCTAAGGTACACTCAAATCATAATACAATCCATCTAATACACTAAATTTAATTATTAATGATGCCATGTACATAAGAATTATATACATATTTTTAATTATAGAGTAATAAATTTCAAGTCTGAAGCATTCCATATTACTATTCATATATATATATAGGGCCATGCCCATTTATCATTTCAATAATTCCATTAAGTTTCCCCTTTTTACTAAACAAGTTAGAACACCCAAGGTGTTTTATTAAAAAATGGGTCATTCTTATCATTCTAACTGATTTAATTCAATTTAAACATCTCTTGAACTTATAAGTAATAAAAAATACCTCAAATGGGGTTTAAATGTAGAGAGATAATTATGATTTTGGAATTTGAAACTTCACTCAATGGTGTGATTTAATTGACCAGAAGAGGTACATGTCATAAGAATATAAGAAGAGAACCCAATGGGTGGTTTGGGTTGAGGTGATAATCATTTCATGGTGAAATTTAATACAAAATGACTATTTAATTTAAGGCATTAGGTTCTACATATTTAATTTTACATTTTATAGGCAACACACAAAAATTTTGATGGGTAGCATAATGGCGTAATTTATAAAACAACTAGAATTTAATGGAAAATATATGGACCACCTACCTCATAATTAGGACGGACCCCTCATCGATCTAATATAAAGATTTAATTTTTGTCAAATTGAGAGAAATTGGAAGAATAAACAAACACCCGGTACAAATCCAATGAGACTAACAACAAGCGATTACAACATTGGATGAGAGAGATATATCCATGCCTAAGAGTAGAGAGGAGGATCTCCCATGAATAGAGGGTCTACTATGGATGAGTGAGGAGAAGAAAGAAGGGAGTAAAGAAAAAGGAGGTAGGGATAAAATAGTAAATTTAACCCTTTAATGAGGTGCATGGTTGTCCAAACTGTACACCAACTATGCATGGTATAGTACCTATGTAGGGGATCACACGATTTATACACATGGATTGAAAAAATATGTGTAAATAATACATTTATCCTATATTAAAATACTATAACAATCGCATAGCCATGTGGCCTAGTATGCATGGTTAGAATAAATAGTGAAACCCCCTTAGCCTCTCTTGATAGGCTACATGGTTTCTCTTGGAGGGCTGACACTACTAGAAATAAGATCTATACCAACAGTTTTGGGCAAAGTGTTGTTATAGTTCACTTATATGGACCTATACCAACGGTTTAGCCAAAATTGTTGGTATAGGTCACTAATTTGGATATATACCAACAGGTTTCCCAAAACCGTTGGTATAGGGGGGGACCTATACCAACGGCTTCTCCAAACAGTTGGTATAGGTCACTTATATGGACCCATACCAACGGTTTGTCTGAAACCGTTGGTATAGGGTCTCTATTATGGACCTATGCCAACGGTTTTGGCCAAACCTTTGGTATAGGTCCATAATAGAGACCCTATAGCAACAATTTTTGACAAACCATTGGTATAGGTCTCCCTTATACCAACGGTTTGTCCAAAACCATTCGTATAGGTCCCAAAATCAATGAATCTATACCAATGGTTCTCAAAACCATTGGTATAGGTCTATACAAACGATTTTGAGAACCGTTGGTATAATTACATGTATTTTTTATGGAATCTTCTTACGGATAACATTAAATAAATCAAAATTTAAAATAGTTATGCTAATAAATATATATATTTATGAAATTATGTTAAAAAAAGTCTAGTTAGTTTAGTGGTTAGGTCGTTCAATCATAAACCGGAGGTACTGGGATCAAAACCAACAAAATGCTTCTTTTTTAAAATACTTATACCAATGGTTTTATGAAACCGTTGGTATAGATTTTTCATATTACTTATACCAACGGTTTTGAAAACCATTGGTATAGATCTATACCAACGGTTTTTCCAAAATCATTGGTATAGACCTATCCACAGGGCTTACTAGCAAACAGTTCTCGAAATCATTGGTATAGGATATAGCAACGGTTTGGAGGCCTATTCCAACGGTTTTAAGCCGCTGGTATATGTTATTTTTCTAGTAGTATGCATAGTTTCAGAAAAACTGTGCCTCTCTAGTAGTTTCTCCCGAAATTATATTTTCAGAGCCCGATGCTCTTAAAATTCAACAGAATACTCAAGAAACCTCTCAGGACCTAAACCAAGTCTAAAATCAACACATTTAAGTGTTCAAAGGCTTAGATTTACACTTTGAATATCTATTTAAGAATTGACCCATCCACCAAATAGAAAATTCTAATTCCTTTAGAAAATTCACCTAGTCAAAAAAAAGGGAAGCTACACATGTATTCCATTTACATGTATGGATTATTTTAATTATTTAGTTTTCAATCATATTTATTTTTACACATCAATATCTTTAAACCAAATCGATGTGAAACACGACTCATAACTTTTTTTACTAACTCGAATTGAAAGCTAACTATATTCAAACATATCCAAATACTTATCATGCATAAGGTACATGAAACCATTTCATGTAAAGGATTAGAATATAATAAAATCAGCAATCCACAAAAGTGTAAGTTTGGAGAAATAAATATCCAATCTCCCACTTTTGAAGACAATTAATAAGCCTCCAAACTAGTGATAAGTCTGAACCCAAATCCCTTTACTCAAGGATAACATACTAAATGAAGATTTATATTTCATCACAGTTTTAACACCCAAAATGTGTAAACTATAATTAGATTTTTAATTCAATTTCATAACCTAGTACAATCAAAATTCAAGGTATAATAAAACTAAATCAATTATCATAAAAAAACATGTAACTCCTTAGATGCATGTATAAAAATTTATAAAAAAGTCTAATACTTTAAACTAAAGAATACATTCATTAATAATATAAAAATTATATTCATGAATAAAAAATGGAATAAACTAAATAAATGAACCATTAGTATATTTAAACACGAGATAAACCATTTATGAAAAATTCATAAATAGAGTAATTATACACTTTATAACTTAGCGGTGCATTATGGACATTCCATGATCAAATAAATATAAACACTTTATATTTATTTTTAATATTAAATTTGTATTATTATTAATTATATGAAATTTTACTTAAATATATGATATTAGATGAAATATAAACATTTTATATTCCAATTATATTATGTAAACAATTTACATAATCAAAACATCATATATTTAATATTATTTAAATCGTGTTCATATCAATTATCAAAAATCCTTTTGATATGATTTAAATAATTCCATAAATAAGGCCTTTAATTTAAAAAGTTAAAATTAATTATTATAAGGAATATATAATATTAAAAATAAACTCTTTTATATTTTTACTTATTTTTAAATTTATAATTTTTTTTATAAATTACTCTTATAAATTATATATAAATATTTTGTATCTAAATTATATGTGACTTCATATAATCTCAAAAAACATATTTAAAATTAAAAATTAATTTTATGGATATTTATATAACAAATATTTCATAAAAAAATAATTAAATAATTATAAAAATTTTATAATTAATTAATTTATAAAACTTTATAAATTAAATAAATATCAAAAAATAATTTTTTTAATAATTTATAAACATTTTATAAATTATATAATGCAATTAATAATTGAAATATAGAAAAATTAATTTTTTCTATAGATATCATATTTGATGATACACCACATATCCTAAGATGTGACATTCTCCATTATCAATCATATTTTACGATTGATAATGTGCAGATGTGATATTTGTGGTAGATTGTGTGACATAAATTCCAATTCTGTAATTCTTGGATATTGTTTCTTACAATATGACCCTTGTAAGATTAACCCTATATTGTGTAAGAATAACAGAGTGCATGGGGACCTATGTAATATTAAATTTTCTATTCTTAGTATTCCATATCTTACAATATCACCTATATCATAATGATGAAACCACAACCAGTATTTTCATATGTAAACTGATGTTATTACTAACTATGACTTCCTCATATCATGTATTATGATATATATAAAATTGAAGGATTACCCTATATCACCTCCTATGAAATCTTATATTATATGGAAAGAAAAAATCATATCCTATGGCATCCCATACCATTAGAACAGCCATAGTTCATTATTTATATCATATTATCAAAATCATCGGTCTCCCATGAAGATGACTTCGAAGGCGATGTTTTTGGTCACACCGCCCATCCCTCCCCCTTTACAAGGGGAGGATACCCTATTTCTTCTTATTTGGAAGGTAATCCATCCTTTCTAGCATTCAAAAATCCAACTCTCCCTCCTAACTTTTCTTCTATCTTCCTCATCCCTAAAGTATCTCCTTTCCATTTGGGGGATCCAAACTTCCACTTTCTGTTTAGGAATTCACTGAGGCATCAGTTCTCAACGACCTATATTTAATCACCCAATTTGGTTGGTGAAATCTATCATTTTGAATTTTTGATAGATTAATCTATTAAACTTGGAATTTAAAATAACATGATATAATAGGTTTAATATATCCTTTAAATTCTCTCATTCACTTTGGTTTAGATGATGTACTTGTTTTTCTCAGTCACAAGGTAAGTGAATTATTAATGAGGTTTGTTTTTCTTTGTTTTGATGGTCATATGAATTTCATATAAAAATGTAACTCCCTTCTACAAAAATAGAGGTTATATTCCCTATATTTTAACTTCTATTTAAAAACCCATGAATAATTTAAATATTAGGTAATTAGGTTGGTAGATTCTTGAGATTTAATAACAAGTTGAAGGTGTTGTGTTATATGATTTCTCAATATATTTTCATCAATGTTTATGTTTAAAATAACCCAGTTTAACTAGTGTGTATTTAGGTCCCTTAATAGTTTCAATTATTTCAATGGGTTCATTTTTAATCCTAGTAAAAATACTATTCTTACTATAATATAATGGGTCATCTTGAACAAGTGTACTGGTATGGTTTTTCTAATAAATGGGAATAATTTATTGATGTTTTAAAGAATAAATATATTTATAATACTCCTAGAAATTTTATTAATAACATATTAGTTATTTGATTTTTATCTGGTCTTGAGGGTAGTGGTCCTAGTAAATATTAGAATAATCCACCTTCTAATTTCTATTCTTGGAATAATGAAACTGGATGAGTCAACATGTTGGTGTGTCTTCCCATACTCAAGTTGTAAGGAATTCCATAATATATATTAGAAATGATCTCAAGGAAAAAAGGAAATTAAAGTATCTTATGGTTGATAAGTTTCCTAAATCTCAAGGAGTTATTACTCAAGTTGGTATCCATCAAGTGCTGGAAAAGAGATCTGATCTGGCCTTATGTGGCCAAGAAGATCCTACAGATTTTCCATACAATGTCATTGTTCTAAGAATTTCAACATACTCTAATGAATATGGTTCTAGGGAGAAGGAACACATATAATATATAATAAAAAGCATGTTTTAGAATCTATTAGGTAATAACATGGGTATTGATGATGATGAAGAATGAGAAACACCAAAGTATAAAAAGATAAGGGAGTACATGCTCAGTTAACAAAAAATATAGAAGAAAACCCTATAATTCAGAGGGATATGCTTCCTTTAAGGATGGTCTATATGGGGAATCAAAATCTAGTCAGGTATTCTTCAACTGTGAAGTGTTTAATAATCAGAGAAACACTTACACATGGGTGAAAAAAGGCTAATATGGGTGGATTCAATCTGGGGTGATACCCGATTAACAAAGGTAAGGAAACCGTAAGTAATAAGGACCATTACTCCATACCCAAACCAATTATAAACAAATTATCAAGGATCAAAGCCTTATAATGGATATTCTAATAAAGGGATATTAAAGGAGGTACCATAAAAACTTTAGTCGAATATTGAAAATGTATTTGGAAAGGAGGAGGTTAGAAAACCGGATATAATGGATTTAGGCATAACAAACAAGGTAATTTTTATAATAAATCAATTTCATTATTTATAAATATTCATGAATTAGATTTTATCGAGTTATATTCACTATAATAATATTATTTAATTTTTCAATAAAAAGGAAATAATATTATTTTTACTAAATGTGTTTACATATAATATATGGTTTTATTTAAAATATTAATATCTAAATTTTATAATTTTAATTTTAAAAGGGATATAATTTTTGATATAATAAATAAAAAATTATCTTAGAGTAATTTTTTGTGAATTTTATGAAAAAGTCAATTTTTGAGTGAATAATAGAAAATACTAATTTTTTAAGAAAATTATATTTTCTTTTCATGTATTTCCAAAGTCATATTCTATTTTGGATTGTTTTTAAAATTTCATTTGTTAATTTTATTAAAAATAACCCAATCACTATTATTTGAATCAACAATACCCTTGATTTTGGTATAAAAATATTTTTATACATAAAGGCATTTTTCTAAAAAACTATTTTTCATCGCATTATGTGTTATGATTTTAAAATTCATTTCAAATACTTATAGAAATTGAATAAGATAAAATGGAATCAATTTTTTAATCATCATTTCTACACTTTTTAATGAGTCCACTTTCATTTTTGATCATTATGAATAGTAACATTGGTAAAAAATCAATTACAACGGTAAGATTTAAAATGGGTTAAAAGGGTTAAAACTAAAATGATAAGGGTTAAAAAGACCTAAAATTTTCTCTAAATACTATTTTATGGTCATCATTTTACCCTATATTATCTTTTATTTGAAAAAAATTCATCTTGGATCCATTTGGATTGAGTAATATATTAATATATTTTAATATTTTAAAAAATTCAAAGTGGGTCGTCTTTCTCACTTATAAAAGGACACCCCATCTACTCTCTTCTTCACACTTGAAGATATTATTATCTCAACCAATAATTACCCTAATCCATCTATAACTTCCATAACCACACCCTAGAGGTATATTTTGATCATAATACTATCCTAAGAAGGCTTTAAGTATAAGCCTAAGAAGGTTGTCCAAAGAAGAGATATAATTCTTAACTGAGTTTTTATTTTTTTTTTCTTATTTTAACTACATAAAACCACTCCGAAAAATTGTGATATAATAAAATTTTTATCTAAAATATACTTAAAATTTATTATGTTTATGTTATAAGACTTTTTAATCTATTTAACCATCTAATAAAAAATAAAAATATCGCTCCTGTGTATGTGCAGACAACCGCCTTACGAGATGATATATTTCATTTTTCATCACCTACTATTATGGATGGAAATAATAATGGATAAAAAATGAAATAATATGATATATATGATATAAATTTAATTATATAATAATAAATAAATATTCTAATATTTATTTACCGTACAATGACAAATAAAAACATCACTCGTGTGTACGTGTGGACTACCGTCTCACGAACCAATGCATATTATTTTTCATCACCACCTCACATGAATTGTATATATAAGTGGATTTAAAAAAAATATATTATATTTATTATATAATTATTAATATGTAAATTTGAAACAATACTTACTTTATTTCCCTCATGTTCATTGAAAAATGGAAATGTTATTCATGCATACGTACAGACTAGCATTTACATATTGTAACATACTTAATTTGTCATAAAAATATTATATGGTTGGTTATAAAAGTATAAATAATGTATAAAATTGATAATTATAACATGATTAATATTATAGAAATTATATAATCAAGATTCATTTGACCATAGTGATACTAGTAAATCCATTTCTGACTTACAAGATGAATGTTCTCAAAACATCTGATGTAAACTTAATCGATTAAGTAATTATGTATAACATGGATATAAGTAAAATAAAAGGAATAATAAACTTTAATATAGTTGTAATAAATTAAATAATTAAAATAATTTTATTATTAAGGAATATAAAGAACTCATGTGACAAGGTGGACTCGAGGTAAGTGATACTTTACCTTAAAACCCCATTTTAAATGTTTTAATGATTTATTTTATAAATATTTTCCATAAATTTACATATTCTTAAAATTATTTTAGTGATTTTTTTATATGAAAATAAATAAATTATAAATTAAATTTTATTCATATTTTTTATTTTTTAAAAGTTTTTAAAATGGAATATTTTTATATATTTTATATGCAATGTTTTCAATTTATTTACAAAAGGTAAAATGAATATTCTATTTTAATTTATACAACATCAAAGGATTTTACAACCACTATAACTATTATTTCTTGTTTTTATTAGTTTACAATATTCTATGTTCCCTTAAAATAAAAACTCTTCTTCCCTTTGTTCTGGGTTTTTTAGTTTTGAAAAGGGGGGTTTAAAGGAAAGGGATATAACAATATCAGTTTTTTTGTTATGGGTTAAAAAATATATTTGTATGAGTTTGATGATGGAAAATAAAGATTTTATGTGTTTCATGTATGTTATGTTCTTTTTAATTTTTTTATTATGATGGGTGATCCTAATATATATCTTTAATTCATTAGGAAATGACCATGTTCTCCAGAGAATTATATTGGAATTAAAAAAGTAAGTTATTCCATTTGTAAGGGTTCTTGTAAGGGTTATATAAAGATGATTTCCCAAGGAACATAAATGACTTTTTTATGTTTTATAATAATTTTTCATGAAAAAACTTTGATTTTATAAGGTAATCTAATGATAATTTGTTTAAATGAATGATTATTCCCTTTAAGGGTAAAAAGTATGTTAATAATAAACTATTTTTTTCATGAGTTCTTAGGTTTTATAAGAAACCCTATTGATTATGATTTTACCTTAATTTTTTATTATAAATAGTTTTATGAAAATATTTGGGCAAAAAAGGTAAACAATTATTTTAGATCAAAGTTTATTATGTTAAAGAAAAACTATATTATATGATCTCATGGTTTTGAAAAGGGATAACGAGTTTTTATCTAATTTTTATATGTACCGTACTAAGATTTTTGTGCTCATACCAAAATATTAAAATGTTTTTCATAGGGTTTAAGGATGACTAATAACAACGATAAAGTCAAGTTGAAAATTGTGAATATTTTTCATGAAAATAAAAAGTGTTTTACTTTAAATTTATTATATTGTGAAAAATTAGATACTGAGTGGAAGTTTCCACTTTGTAATGTATAGGTTTGTTATATAAGAGCTATGACCTAAGTATCTAAAAATATAAACTTTCAAAGGTACTTGGGAATGAAAGAAAATAAATTCTTTATTTAAAACTCAGGATTATTTAATTTTATGATCGGGTCCTTATAGTTGGCATCAGAGGAGAATTTAGACAGTTTTAGAGGTTTAGAAAATATAAGTAAACAACCTTAATAGATTCTAATTTGTGGTTATCATGATGTATAATTTTAAGAATACAATTTTTCTTCATCTAATCTATGTCTATTTATAATGGTTTTCTATATAGGAATTATGGATTCTGAAGTAGGAATGAACTAAGAGGAAAATGTCCTTCTAAATCAGTAAGTTAGAATAGTTATAATTGGAATAGAGTAGTTTGTTTTTGTGATGGATTATATGATATATAATATAAAAAGTGGTGGTATCCATGTGAGAGAGAAAAAAAGTCCACCACATTGGAACATGTCTATTGTAGATAATTTCATAAAAAAATACCCTCCAAAATTCAATGGATCATATGAACCTATGATAGTTTAAGGATGGGTTTAATCATTGGAGAAGATTTAAAAGTCATGGGTTGTTTAAAACATTAAATGTAACTCTTTTTATTTATTATTTTGAAGGTGAAGTCGATTAGTGGTTTTCAATGGTTAAGAATATCATTGAAATAGAATAAATTTATTCCTTATAATGTGATAAATTTAAGAATATTTTCCTTGAGAAGTATTTTACTAATTTTTTTTGGTTTAAAATGGAAAAAAATTATTTTAATTAAGGTATAAGGAGAAATATTTAGTGGTCATTCACGAATAAAACTTCACTTGTTTGGAAAGGTATGCACCAAATTATATTCGGGATCTTAATAGTAAAGTTAATTGGTTTTACTCCTTATTTAATCCTTCATATCAAAGAGGATTGGATTCTTGTGAATTGAAAATTTATGAGAAGATTTTTTGATGTGCTGAGAAGGTAGAAATTGAATTTTCTAGAAATCATGTATTCTATGAAAATAAGAATAAATATTGGTCCATATTGTAAGTAATGGGTAATTACCCATATAAGAAATCCAAAGGAAAGAAAATCATGTTTCTAACTTGTGATAAGTATTGTAAAAAGAACCCCTAAAATGTATTTTGAATATTGGAAAGTGTTTACAATGTGTTAAGTTTGAATATATAGCTCATGAATGAAAATAAATCGGCCATAGTAATGATCAGACATAATAAAAATATGGTAGTAAGATGTTTTAATTGTAATGAGATAGTTCATTATGCGAGTAATTATCCAAATATAAGAATAAATGATGGAAGTTTTCAATATCACATGCAAAAATGTGTGGATAAATCCTTTGTCACTACTTTGGAAGATATTCGACTTTCCAATGACATGGTGTCAATTACATTACTTGTCTATTAATGTTTTTCCAATATCTTATTTGAATCAAGGTCTACACATTATTTCATTTTGAGAAATTTTATGATAAATTATAAATTTAACTATAATAAATGAATCCAATTTTTTTTGGAAAAAACACATGGGGGGTAGTATTAAAGAAAAATGAAATTATAAAAATCTTCCTATTATAGTATGTGGAAGATTTTTACCTACAAACCTTATTGTTATCCCCTTATAGAGTTTTATTTTATTTTGGGTATGAATTATATTTATTCTTATTATACTAAGATAGATTATTGATATAAAGAATTTGTTTTTTAGATTTTTTTAGTTTGTATACAATAATGAATTCATAGATTTCATTGTATACCAAGAAGCTGAGATTGAATTTACTATTTACTTAGCATCGATTTCTAAGATAATATCAAAACCTCCTTATCAAATGTCTTAAGTAGAACATTTGTAATTGAAAAATTAGTTACAGTAGTTTCTTGATAAAAGATTCATTTATCCCGAAACTTTATCATGGGGTGATCCTATTTTGTTTGTTAAACGTAAATACGGTTCCATGTGGATTTGAATTGATTATGGACATTTTAATGAAATATTTTTTTAAGAATAATTATATATTTCCTCATATCAATGAATTTTTTGATTATAAATAAGGATCTCAATATTTTTCAAATTTTGATCTATGGTATGGGTACTATCAACTGAAGGTAAAGAAGGATAAAATTTCAAAGATAATGTTTCATAATAGGCATGTGAAATATAAGTTTGTGGCTATGACCTTTGGGTTAAAAAATGCACTAGTTGGCTTTATAGACCTTATGAATATATTTTTACAAGAGTATTTTGATAAATTTGTGATTGTTTTTGTTGATGATATTTTGGTATATTCTAAAATTTATAAGGAGCCTGAAAAACACTTAAGGGTTTTCTAAAAATCTTGAAATAAAATAAGTTCTATGGAAAATTTATTAAATGTGAATTGTAGTTGTGACAAATTTATTTCCTTATACATATATAAATATTGAATAAATTTTGATCTAGCTAAAACTAAAGTGGTTAAAGAGTTCCAAAGACCAATAAATTTCATGGATATTCATAGTTTTATTAGATTAGTGGGATACTACTGATAGTTTGTTTAAAAATTTTCTCAGTTATCTAGCCCTCTAACTAAGTTAAACAAAAAAAGGAGTTAAATTCATATGAAAAAAATGTGATGAATGTTTCCATGAATTGAAAATAAGATTGTAGAATGCTCAATTTTTGGCCTTTCTATCCATACTTGGTGAGTTTTTTTATCTACAGTGATGCATATTTTAAGGGAACTGGTTGTTTTATGATGTGGAATTATCTGATAATTGCATATTCTTCACATCAATTGAAACCTCATTAGCTAAATTATTCTACACATGAACCTGAACTAAATACTATGGGTTTTTCTTTAAAAATTTAAAGACATCATTTATATGTAGTAAAGTGTGAAATATTTATCGATCTTAAAATTTTGAAGTATATATTCACTCAAAAAGTGTTGAAAATGAGTCTGAAAAGATGGCTATAACTGATTAAGGATTTTGGTTTCATGATTCATTACTATATAAGAAAAGAAAATAGGGTATTTAATGATTTAAGTCAAAAAATAAAGTTTCATTAAATATTCTATTTTTGGAACATTATTCTTGGTTTGTTGAATATTTTTCTAGTAATTTTGAATGCAGGAACTTCCTCAATTTGTTTAGGTGTCAGTGTAGTCATCTTTGTCAGATATAATTAATCAATATCAAAAGGAGGATCTTGTTTTATAGGAAAGGATATTGTTTTAGGAATGTTATGTTGATTGAATTTAGAATTTATAAAGATAGTGTTCTAAGATTTAGAAAAAGATTATGCATGCCTTGTGATTCCCAGTTAATGAAATAATTGAAGAGTGAAGCTTATAGTTATCCATTTTTTATTCATCTCAGTAGAACTAAGATTTATAGAGGCCATGAGGAAAATTATTGGTGGGAAGGAGTGAAAAATAAATTGACAACTTTAATATTTCAAAGACCCGTAAAATTCAAGGGAAATTTTTTCTTAATTTTCTTTGGGATTTTACAAGAACACAGTTTCTGACGGCACCTGATTCCTGGGCCCGGTGAGCCTGGAATAATTTTCCGAAGTTTAGCTCGGGAACGTTCAGTGAACAAACAAGCGAGTTTTCCTAAATTTTGGACCGGTGCTCGGAATCGAATTCCGAGGGCATCGGTGGAATCGTAGCGCCGATAATTGCTTAGGAACACCTTTTCTAGAGTTGGTTTGCTCGGGTGTGGTAATTAGAATTTTGGGTTAAGTGAAGAATAAAATAAAATGGTGCAACCGATTTTATTTTTATTTTAAGTATTTTAACCTAAGTTAAGTGGTTGGAGTGGGACCCACTATATCCTACTCCACTAGGTAGGATATTTGTGGTGTGGGGCCCACACGATCACCACCTATTCAACTTCCTCAACCCCTATTAATTATGTAACCCACCCGCACCCCTATTAAATGAAAGTCAACTCTTAATTAATTAATTGAGTAGGTTATTCAATTTAATTAATTCTTGGATTCATTTTGAATTTCAAATGAATTTTTGGCTTGTGTGTTAATTAAATAAGACTAAGTCTTATTTTGTGAGAGGTTAGTTCGTGGTGCGAGAGGATTTAGAGAGAAAGGCTCTAAGTTCCGAAGGACGTTCTTCCTCCTTGAAGAACGCGAATAACGCACCGTCGTCGACGAAGAACGCTGACCTCCGAAGAAGGACGACGGTGAGAGATGCTTTCCTCAGAGATCGACGATGCGACGCTGTGTACCACGATGCCAATGACCCTCTCCTTCCACGACGCCTTCTTCAGCGACGTTCAATTCCACGACGAACCTTCGTTCAACGATTTCATCGAGGTAGGGGATTTATTGTTTTTGTTCGTGAATACTTCCGTCGCCGTTCTTCGTTTTCAAATTGGACCGCCTGTTATCGCAATAAGGTGAGGAGGTCGGACCACACGAACACAACCGACTCCCCTCCCCCCTTGATACTTGATTTTGTTGCGGCACGAGCAAGGAAGCGCGGTGCCATTGCAGCACGCGGTAATAATAATGAATGGGCGGAGAAGCGCGGCGCCGTCGCGCCGCGCCGTTGAAGTCGAACAAAGCCGTGGCACCGTCACGCCGCGCCGGAGAACCTCGAAGTGGCCGCTGCCAGGGCGGGGCCACGGTGGAGGGGCACGGCGCCATCGCACCGCGCCGGTCAGACCAACGACATGACGGAACAGGAAGCGGCGGCCGGCTCCGGCCGCCGGTGCCGGAGCAGGAGGGCGGGACCCCAGCGGTCCCGCGACAACAGCAACCGGCCGCCCGGACCGGGCCAGCCGACTTCCTAGAAGCCGGGGGTCGTAACCCCCGGCTGGATGAAGGAGTGGCCCCCCCACATGGGGGCCGCGGTTACACAAACAGGGGGGCAGCGAGCAGCCCCCCTTCCACTGGGCCGTTTCGGCCGGGCCGGGCCGCGCCGGCCGGGCCGGGCCGCACCCACTGGGTCGGGCCACACCCTAATGGGCCAGACCCGGACCCGGTTCGGGTTGACCCGGTTCGGGCCGACCCAGGGGGTATTGGGTCGGGTCGAACCGGGCCCGAACCCCCTATTTTCGGACCTCTTTCGGTCTTTTGCCCATAACTTGGGCTACGAACCTCTGATCGATGCACCGTCAGCTGCGATGCGATCGTTGGATCTAGACTGACGTTTTGGTATATTACACTCAAGGATTCGGAGAGCTTTGGGTTCGGATGGGTTGGTTCGAACACGAAACCAACCGGGCCCTCGGAGCGGAAACACTTATAACTTAAGCTCCGGACATCCGATTGATGTACCGTCGACTTTGTTGGATTCCTCTTAGTGAGTCGGACCTTTTGGGTTACTCTGCTTGAGGTTTGGATGTAGTTGGAGTACGACCGGGTTGGTTTTGACTTAAAAACCAACCGGGCCCCTAGGAAGAAAAAGCCAATAACTCTCAGACTGGGCATCCGATTGACGCCCCGTCTGTCACATTGTGTTCCTTTTGACGTTACGGAACTTTGGGAAACATCAACTTCAGACTTCATGTCTGTTGATGTATCAGCCCCTCGCCTCGTGGAGCGAACCCTCCCAAAACGAGTTTGCTGTGTGCGGGAACCCTAGAGCTGGCTGCGACTATGACAACGATGAAGACTGCATGTGAATCCTCCGTGGGTTCGACAGTGACGACTATAACACTCAGCGATCCTATGTGGATCAGTGCTACTGATCATGTGTGGGTCAGATCCTGTGTGGGTCAGTGCTCAGCGGTCCTATTTGGGCCATCACATACCGATCCTGTGTGGGTCATTGCGGGGGTTAGTACCTATCGATCCTGTGTGGGTCATTGCGGGGGTTAGTACCTATCGATCCTGTGTGGGTCCGATGGCTTAGATGAATCAGTGGCTACATCTGATCATATCTATCATCTTACGAAGAAGTATACCCGTGTGAGCTGAGTCTTGACTTCAATCAATATCTTCGATAGGATTGACTTGCTTTCCTATGTGGATTGAGTTGTGTTATCCTGTGTGGATTGAGTTGTACTCCTTGTGGACGTGATCGAACTTGGGCTCGGATGTTGGAGTCGAATGAGAATTGATGACTTAGGTATATGTATGGGCATATACCTAAGTAGTGTTGGTTGTTACTTCGTGATTGTATCTTTCATTTATGGATTATCCTTTGTGGATTCTGGGAGACCTTTAGGGGTCTCGGGGTCCCTACTGAGTAGCGTATACTCACCCCTGCATGGGCTATGCCCGCACTACATTGTGTTGGATGTAGACGACAGACAGCGCTGATCATGGTTGAGGCTTATGGAGCAAGTCGGTACCTGGAGGTGGACCATTGGGCGGGACGTACATGGATCAGACGGTTGGACCCGAGGAGATGAGGAGGCTATATGTACCCACCCTTCAGGTGGGTCTTCCAGTGGACGGATCGACGTTGCTGCTTTACTTTTAGTTGCTGTACTTTCTTTCTAGTTGTACTTTACTTTCAGTTTGGGTTTGTATTTTGGACCACTTACTTTTCCGCACTACATTTTGTACCCATTTTACTTAGTATTTACTTCTGATTACTTACTCTGTGGTGTTTGTTTACTTTATAAAGGCAATGTCTTCACCTTTTTATCGGGATTTACACCTTGGTGCTAGTCGCCAGCCCCTGGCCTATGGGAGGCAGGCTTGGGGTAGTCACGACACGGGTCTCGAGGACAGGTCGTGACAAATTGGTATTAGAGGAGTTCGGTTCTACCGCAGAACTCAGGACTCTGATCTTTTTCTATTTGAAGCAATCGTGTTAAGAGTATTGAGTGTGGTTATCAGTCCAGGGAGTCCAGTGTTGGTGCTGTGGCCAACGTATCCATACACCAGGACCCTGACTTCTAATTTCCGACTTAGTGCATGAAGACACTGATTGCATGTGTGAATCAAGTTTTCTTTGTGATTACATTGTGTCAGCTCACCAGGTATACTGTATCAACCGTGGCGCACCTGTTTCTTTTCAGGATGGCCCCACGATGGCACCCAGCTAGGGTTTTGAGTTTTGTACATGATGACAGCCCACCGAGCAACGAGGCCTCAGTGCAGGGCCCTATTACTGCAGAGGCACCGGCGGTACCACTACCCACCGAGCCACCGATGCTACCAGCCCCAGCCGCTGATAGTGCACGTCGCCTTAGTGCACTGCACGAGTTTCAGCATTAGAGACCGCCCAGGTTTCGCGGGGAGATGGACCCTCAGGCAACCGAGGATTATATGGAGGCAATTGTACGAGTTTTCTGATTGGTAGGGACACCAGCAGACCTCATGGTGATCCTTGCAGCAAGTCTCCTGCAGGCGGCAACATGCAGATGGTGGAGATTGATGCTCCAGGTGCACGACGAGGCATCACTCCTCTGGACGGACTTTGAGAGCCTCTTTCGCTCGGAGTTCGTCCCAGCCACCCTCTGTGTGGTACGCATCCAAGAGCTACTATAGCTGCGGCATGGCAGCTTGACGGTCACCCAGTACTCGGTGAGATTTACCGATCCCTCGCGCTATTCGACAGACATGGTACGAGACCCATTCTTCCGGGCCCGGACCTTCGAGAAGGGATTGAGGCATGAGATCAGGGAATCGCTGATCTCCCTCAACATTCCGACGTAGGAAGGAGTACTGGAGCGATCCCTTCTCATTGAGAGCTTTCTTGCTGAGCCTACACCAGCAGCGAGATCTACCGCTGGGCGGCACGTAGTGGAGTCTTTTGCAGCCGACAGTAGAAAGATGTCGCAGAGGTCCAAGCGGACCAGGCCATCAGGCGGATGACCACAGGATACTGGCTCGGAGGTACAGGGCACACGCAGCAGAACTAGTCTTACGAGTGGAAGATAGTGCTATGCATGCGGCGGGCAGGGCCACTTGGCTCGTGATTGCCCGACCCTCCATGCAGAGGGGCAACAGACGGTTGAGGAACCACCCAGGCAGAGGCAGAGGTTCGACCGTGGTGGACCGCGGGGAGCAGGTGGACGAGGCCGAGGACCTGGTCGAGCGGCAAGTGGTGGACAACGTTTTGAGGCTCTACCACCACCACCACCAAGAGGTCCACACCGACCACAGGGGAGAGCACAACTTCATGCACCTGAAGCTTATGATCAGGGAGCTCTGGAAGCGGGTGGACAAGTGCAGGACTAGCTCCAGGTATGGAGGCCTTTTCCCATAATGCCTCTATCTTCGTTGTTTGTGCTTCTTTGCATCCTTGTACTTTGAATTTCAGTAATAAAAGACACTTGAAATAGTTACGTTTGATTTCTTGTCTTTTGTATGTTAATACTAAGAGGTTCCAGTTAATAACTGTTGACTTGAGCATCACATACAAGATTACTACTAGAGGAGACCTAGTGACCACACACGGATGCTGACAGTGTGACTCAACCTTGGAGGCGCGAGTAACAGTTAGATCTCTTGGTAGCAGCATCGAGGCCTTACGACGTCATCCATGGCATGATTTAACTGATCATGACGGGATTTACAATATTAGGCAAGGAACGTGGTTCATCCAGGGGATGAGACCGGATTTCTATTTTCGGCAAAGGAGAAATATTTACATCTTTGTAGAACATTTAGGAAGAAGGGGAAACCCTTCGTGTGGTCAGACAGATGTCAGCAGGGCTTCCCGGAGCCGAGATAGAGGTTGACCATTGAACCTATCTTTCAACTACCTGGGGAGGAGACAGAGAAGGTAGCGGCTTTGCAGATACCCTTCATGGATAGTGATGGAGCAGCCTTTCTATAGTCACTCACAGTCACTCCTCCACTTCTGCAGTGGGTCAGAGAGGCACAGGGTGGGGATGTTGACTGTGAGACACGACATGCACAGATATCCTCAGGACAGGCACCTAATGGATTCTCTATGGGAGGTGAGCACGTCATCATTTTTAGAGGACGTACCATGGTACCAGTTGCTTTACAGGGGGAGGTACTGAGGGAGTTTCACACTTCCCCTTTAGAGGTACATCCAGAAGTGTCGAAGATGTACCAGGACCTCAAAAGATAGTACTGGTGGCCGGGTATAAAGAAGGTTGTGGCAGAGTTCGTTTCTCGATGCCTCACCTGCCAGCAGGTGAAGGCAGAGCACCAGGTACCAGTAGGCTTGGTATAGCCCTTGGAGGTCCCGGAGTGGAAGTGGGACAGGATATCTATGGATTTCGTGACTGGACTTCCACATACTTCCAGAGGTCAAGACTCCATTTGGGTGATTGTCGACCGACTCACCAAGTCATCCCACTTCTTACCCATCAGAGAGTAGGGCTCAGTGGAGAGCTTGGGACACCTCTACGTTCAAGAGATTATACGGCTTCATGGTGTGCCATATTCTATCGTCTCTGATTGAGATGCTTGCTTTACTTCCCGACTTTGGAAGGGGTTGTAGGAGGCATTCAGGATGCAACTACGTCTGAGAACCGCCTTTCACCCTCAGACGGATGGTCAGATGGAGAGGACCATTCAGACTCTCAAGTACATGCTCCGCGCATGTTTCCAAGACTTTGGTCGCAGCTGGGAGGACCACCTACCCTTGGTGGAGTTCGCGTACAACAACAGATACCACTCCACCATCGGGATGACACCATACGAGGCATTATACGACCGACCTTGCAGATCACCTCTGTGCTGGACAGACCCTGGGGAGTCAGCACTTGTGGGACCGGAGATGGTCCAGGCCACGACAGAGAAGGTCCAGGTCATCCAGGAGTGAATGAAGACAGCTTAGAGCTGGCATAAGTCTTATGCTGACAGGAGGCGGAGGCCACTAGAGTTCGAGGATGGCGACCACGTCTTCTAGCGGGAATCACCTTGACGTGGATTACAGAGATTTGGCCAAGGCGGCACGTTGTCTCTACACTTCATCGGACCATTCCAGGTCCTAAGCAGGATTGGAGAGGTGGCTTATCGCCTGGCTCTACCACCTCAGTTGCACCGGGTGCACGACATCTTCCACGTATCTCTGCTAAGGACATACATGCACGACCCGACGCACATCATTGATGATGGGGCGACTTTTTCGGAGGTCCCGGTGGAGATCGAAGATCGACTGGAGTGGGTCCTACGTAGAGGGTAGATTCCTCTAGTGCGCATCAGATGGCAGCAAGGGAACCTCCAGGAGAGAACTTGGGAGCGGAAGGCTCAGATGCATGCTCAGTACCCACATTTGTTTCCCTAGTTTATGATGTATCTTTACGGGGACGTAAAGCCCTGAGGTGAGAGTAATGTAAAGACCTGTAAAATTCAAGGGAAATTTTTTATTAATTTTCTTTGAGATTTTACAAGAACGCAGTTTTTGACGGCACCTGATTCTGAGGCCCGGTGAGCCCAGAATAATTTTCCGAAGTTTAGCTCGAGTACGTTCAATGAAAGAATGAGAGGGTTTTCCTAACTTTTGGACCTGTGCTCGGAATTGAATTCTGAGGGCACCGATGGAATCGCAGCATCGGTAATTGCTTAGGAACACCTTTTCTCGAGTTGCATTTTCTCGGGTGTGGTAATTAAAATTTTGCGTTAAGTGAAGAATAAAATAAAATGGTGCAACCAATTTTTTTTATTTAAAGTAGTTTAACCTAAGTTAAGTGGTTGGAGTGGGACCCACTATATCCTACTCCACTAGGTAGGATATTTGTGGGGTGGGGCCCACATGATCCCCACCTATTCAACTTCCTCAACCCCTATTAATTATGTAACCCACCCGCACCCCATTTAAATGAAAGTCAACTCTTAATTAATTAATTGAGTAGGTTATTCAATTTAATTAATTCATGGATTCATTTTGAATTTCAAATGAATTTTTGGCTTGTGTGTTAATTAAATAAGACTAAGTATTATTTCTTGAGAGGTTAGTTCATGGTGCGAGAGGATTTAGAGAGGAAGGCTCTAAGATCTGAAGGACGTTTTTCCTCCTTGAAGAACGCGAAGAACACACAATCGCCGACGAAGAACGCCGACCTCCAACGAAGGACGATGGTGAGAGACGTCTTCTTCGGAGATCGAAGATGTGACTCCATGTACCGCGATGCCAACGACCCTCTCCTTCCGCGACACCTTCTTCAGCGACGTTCAATTCCACGACGAACCTTCGTACAACAATTTCATCGAGGTATCAAATTTATTGTTTTTGTTCGTGAATAATTCCATCACCGTTCTTCATTTTCAAATTGGACCCCCTGTTATCGCAATAAAAGGAGGAGGTCGGAACGCACGAACACGACCGACTCCCCTCCCCCCTTGATGCTTGATTTTGTTGCGGCACGAGAAAGGCAGCACAGTGCCGTTGCACCGCGTGGTAATAATAAAGAATGGGCAGAGAAGTGTGGCGCCATCGTGTCGCGCCGTTGAAGTCGAAAAAATCCGCGGCGCCGTCACACCGCTCCGGAGAACCTCGAAGAGGCCGCGGCCGGAGTGGGGCCGCAGCGGAGGGGCGCGACGCCGTCGCGTGACGTCGGTCGGACCAAGGCCGCAGCGGAGCAGGAAGCGGCGGCCGACTTCCGGCCGCCGACGCCGGAGCAGGAGGGCGGGACCCCGATGGTCCTGCAGCAGCAGAAACCGACCGACTGGATGAAGAAGCGACCCCCCACATGGGGGCCGCGGTTACACAAATAGGGGGGCAGCGAGCCCCCCCCCCCTTCCGCTCGGCCGTTTCGGCCGAGCCGCCTAGCCACGCTGGCGAGGCCGAGCGCGCTAGGCCGGGCCGCACCGGCGGGGCCGGGCCGCACCCTAATGGGCCGGACCTAGACCCGGGTCGGTTCGACCCAGTTCAGGCCGACCCAGGGGTATTGGGCCGGGCCCGAACACCCTATTTTCGGACCTCTTTCGGTCTTTTTCCCATAACTTGGGCTAGAGACCTCCGATCGATGCACCGTCAGCTGAAATGCGATCCTTGGATCGATACAGACGTTTCGATATATTACAATCAAGGTTTCAGAGAACTTTGGGTTCAACCGAGTTGGTTCGAACATGAAACCAACCGGGCCCTCTGAGCGGAAACACTTATAACTTAAGCTCCGGACGTTCGATTGACATACCGTCGACTTTGTTGGATTCCTCTTAGTGAGACAGACCTTTTGGCTTACTCCGATCGAGGTTTGGACGCAGTTGGAGTATGGCCGGGTTGGTTTTGACTTAAAAACCAACCGGGCCCCTGGGATGAAGAAGCGAATAACTCTCAGACCGGGCGTCCGATTGACGCGTCGTCTGTCACGTTGTGTTCCTTTTGACGTTACAGAACTTTGGGATACATCTACTCCGGACTTCATGTCAGTTGATGTATCATCCCTTCGGCTCATGGAGAGGACCCTCCCGAAATGAGTTTGCTGTGTGTGGGAACCCTAGAGCTGGCTGCGACTGCGACAACGATGGAGACTGCATGGGAATCCTCCGTGGGTTCGACAGCGACGACTACAACACTCAGCGATCCTGTGTGGATCAGTGCTACCGATCCTGTGTGGGTCAGATCCTATGTGGGTCAGCGCTCAACGGTCCTATGTGGGCTAGCGCATACCGATCCTGTGTGGGTCAGATCCTATGTGGGTCATTGCGGGGGTTAGTACCTATCGATCCTGTGTGGGTCATTGCGAGGGCTAGTACCTATCGATCCTGTGTGGGTCCGATGACTTAGATGAATCAGTGGCTACATCTGATCATATCTATCATCTTATGAAGAAGTATATCTGTGTGATCTGAGTCTTGACTTCAATAAATATCTTCGATATGATTGACTTTCTTTCCTATGTGGATTGAGTTGTGTTATCCTGTGTGGATTGAGTTGTACTCATTGTGGACGTGATCGAACTTGGGCTCGGATGTTGGAGCCGAACGGGAATTGATGACTTAGGTATATGTATGGGAATATACCTAAGTAGTGTTGGTTGTTACTTCGTGATTGTATATTTCATTTGTGAATTATCCTTTGTGGATTCTGGGAGACCTTCGGGGGTCTCAGGGTCCCTACTGAGTAGCGTATACTCACCCCTGCACGGGCTATGCCCGCACTACGTTTTGTTGGATGCAGACGACGGACATCGCTGATCGTGGTTGAGGCTTGTGGAGCAAGTAAGTACCTGGAGGTGGACCACTGGGTGGGACGTACACGGAGCGGACGGCTGGACCCAAGGAGATGAGGAGGCTATCTGTACCCACCCTTCAGGTGGGACTTCCAGTGGACAGCTCGACGTTGCTGCTTTACTTTCAGTTGCTGTACTTTCTTTCCAGTTTTACTTTACTTCCAGTTTGGGATTGTATTCTGGCCCAATTACTTTTCCGCACTACTTTTTTTACCCAGTTTACTTAGTATTTACTTCTTCTTTCTTACACTATGGTGTTTGTTTACTTTATAAAGGAAATTCCTTCCCCTTTTTTTCGGGATTTACGCCTTGGTGCTAGTCGCCAGCCCCTGGCCTATGGGAGGCGGGCTTGGGGTAGTCACGACATGGGTCCCGAGGACGGGTCGTGACAACTATGAAATATTTTATTTTTAGAAGGTCAAAGTAAAATAAAAACCACTGAAGGGAATTCTTTATCCTTTCCTAGTGAATAATTGAAATGGGATAATATATCCATGCATTTTTTGTTTAATTACCAAAGAAATATTGAGGTAAAAATGTGATATGGGTTAGTTTTTATCATTTAACTAAATCTTCACATTTTCTTCCAATTTGAAAAAAATATATTTGGATCATCTTTATAGAATCTATATTAATGGGATAATCTATTTTCACGAAGTCTATATTTTTGTTATATCTAATCATGTTTCTGTATTTATCTCTATTTTTTATAAAATACTTTATAAGTCATTGGGTACTAAATTAAAGCTCAATACAATTTTTTATCTTCAATCTAATGGACAGTCAGAGTAAACGATTTAGACATTAGAAGACATGATTTGATTTTGTTCTATGGATTACTAGATAAGTTGGGATCAATATCTATCTTTAGTTAAATTTTATTTTACTAATAGTTTTCATTCTAGTATATATATGATACCGTTTGAGTCATTATATAGAAAGTAGTGTCATAATCTATCTTGTTAGGATAAAGTTTGTGAAAGATGGTTTTTGGGACTAGAATTGATAGAAGAGATGGTTGATAATGTGAAAATGATTCAGTAGCATATAATGGTAGCTCAGAAAATTAATAAAAGTTATGTGTATAATTGAAGTAAACATCTTTCAATCAATGTGGGAGGCTATGTTTTTTAAAGTGTTTCTATAGAAAATTATTTGGCATTTTGGGAAAAAGGAAAAGTTATGTCCATGATTTGTTGGACCGTTTGAAATTATAGAGAAGATTGGATTGATTTATTATCAAATGGACTATAAAACCATAATATTTTAGAATATATTTTTTCTTTGAATAAATTACTAGTGTTTGATAACTCACTTTACACGCAACAACAAGTCTAAATGAGATATGATATGTTAACCCTTTATAACATATCCATTGAATTAGGATGTATGAATAATAATAACTAAATTATGAAAAAAATATATAAAGGTTTTAAATATTGAAAAGTATTTATTAATTTATAATAAATAGGTACTCAATTTCATTAGTGTTAATTTATACTTAAAGATATATATATATATATATATATATATATATATATATATATATTTTCAAAAATGGTTTTATTGTATTTTGTGTATGGTAATTATAATTAATTTATACTATTTTTTGAAATATTATTTGAATAAAGTAATATTTTTTTTGAAATCATCACATAAATATTATCTTAGGGTGATTTTTTGTATTTTTCCAAAACAATTATTTTTCAGTGAATAGTGAAAAATACTGATTTTTATAAAAATTATCATTCATTTTAAAGTAAAAGTTACATTATGTTTTGAATTTTATCATAAAATAACATAATAATCCTTTAATGATAAATAATCTAATTAATTATATAATAATTATCATTATACATGATTTTGGTATAAGTTATTTTTTGGGATTAAAAACACTTTTTCCTAAAAATATATTTTTATCTGCGTAATTTGTTTCTGTATTAAAAAATTATATTAATCCCTATTGATTAATGTTTTTAATGAAAATTTTAAATTATATCTTCAATAATAAATTTTAACTTTAATTTTATGGTTTTTACAAGAAAAGGAATGAAAGTAAATTATGTTTTATGCTTAAAATGAATTTATCTAAACATGTTTTTGTTGCAGTTTGAGTGATTATTTTGAATTAAATTATTCCACTTATAAAAATTTAATCTATTAAAATAGATTCCATATTTTAAATTATCATAATTAATATATTTTAATATTTTAAACTTAATTTTTGGTCATAATGAATAGTAAAAACAATAAAATTTTGTTACAACAGTTATGGTTAAAACAAGTTTACCAAGGGGTTAAACCAAGTGATAAGGGTATAATTTCCAACAACACGTAACTAATTATTATTTTATAAATATATTTCAACATTATATTATCCTAAATTTGAACCCCCGTACATTTAGATCCACTTTATCATGAAATTGACCTTATGTCATTGAGATATTTTAGGCAATTTTATGTGTGTCCCTCCCCTCACTTATAAAAGGTAACATATTCTCCTCCTTTATTAGAAAAATTTGATCCTTCTAAATCATCCAATAAATTTTAAAAATAATTTTTATAATCCTTCCCTTCATCTCATATCTTATTTTCTTCTCCTAATACCAATATTTCAAGGATTAATTTGTAAGCCAAGGGAGGTCTCTCAAAGAAGAGGTATAAATATTAACCCAGATATTTCAATTTTATTTATTATAAAACCTTATATAAAAGTAATATATCTATAAAAACTTGGTTAATATAGTATCATAGATATAATTATATGTTATTATTATTATTTCACAACTATTTCCCTCCCCTTCTCCATCAAATGATAAATATAATTATCAGTCGTGCGTACATGTAGACCACCACCACCACATAATGATACAATTCATTTCCCACAACAAACTTTCATGGATAATTTTAATGATATATTTAATGTTTATATATGAAATTTATAAAATATTTATTCTTTTTTAATTATAATATCTTATCTACCTTCTTACCTTATGATCCATTAGTAAATGACAACATCACTTGTTCATACATACAGACTACCACCTCCATGAAGCGATGCGATTTATTTACCAATTATGATTTACTTGGATAGTAAAAAAAATATTTAATGAATATATATATATATATATATTAAATTTATGATATAATAATGATTCTATAAAGTAAAATTATCATTTACCTTTCTTTTTTTATATCTATCGAAAAGTGGAAACATCTCTCATGTATACGTACATATTGTCGCCTCCATAAAGTGGTGTAATTAATATTTCATCACCACTTAATATGTATGGTTATATATATATATATATATATAAAATTAATATATGATATATTTATATAAGGTTTAAAATTATATATATGGAGGGACCATGATTAAAGTTAAAGGACCATAACCAGTGAACTAAAATATACATGAAAAATGAAGTAGTTAAAATATGAAATGATGACTTTAAAAGAGAATTTCTAATAAAAGGGTGGTAAAATGATATAGGTGGATAATATAATATTTTTTATGTGATAATTTTATTATTTTATATAATTATAATAAATATAAATTTATTATACATGAGTTTAGAGTGCTTACAAATAAATTCAGAAATAAAGTAAGGGTTCTTCATCTCAATTTTGTTTTGTTAAGACATGTTTGATGTTATAAACCTATTTATGATTATGAGTTGTATATACCAATAATTTTAGATTTTATTTAATGTATCACTATTAATTAATGATTTTTAAAGTTAAAATTCAAATTATTTCATCCTAGATGATTTTATTCAAATTTTAATAAAGTGGTAAGGGTTTACCATCTCAAATTGTCTTCTTTTGGGATATGTTATATTATACACCTATATTATTTTAAGAGGTGTATCTACTAACCATTTTATGTGTTTTATCATTAATATACTTCTTTTCATGGGTTCTAAAATTTAATTTTAAGTTATTTCTTTCATTGGGGTCATGAATCAAAAGTTACCAAAGCGGCAAGGGTTTTAAGTTGCAATCATTTTTTCATTAGGATCATTTATACTTAAATTTTTTATAATGAAATTACATGATTTATCTCCCAAAAAAAATATTTATTTTCTTATCCTCTGGTTATTTTTTATATTTCATGACTTCCATTCATTTTCCTCTCTTTAAGTACTCAAGAGAACGTAATAATGTTTTTAAGGAAAACCAACTATGTTTTTATCTTCGGTCAATAATATTTTATTCCATGTCCTTATTTTATTTAAAATATTTTCAATAATATTTTTAATATTATAAAAATATTTATTAAATTTATTTTTACCCATGTTTTATTTTCTATAAAAGCATTTTAAATGAATCTTTTTTTTATTTTTTTAATAAGGTACTTTTTTAATTTTTTACAAAAAAAGTGAAATAAATTTTTGTTTTAACATAGACCGCATAAACGACTTCACCCGATATCATGAATAATATTTTCATTGAAGATTAATTTATATGTTTACATGGTTTTTTTCAAAGAAAATGACATCCTTAATATTTTTAGGAATTTTTATATTTTAAATAAGTGAATTCAAAATTAAAAGGGTGTTTTCCTAATGAAATGTTCTAGTGATATTTTAAAGGTATTTTTGATATATAAAAACATCATTTGATGTTTATTATAATTTTCTACGGGAATGATCTAATGATAATATCATTATTCGTTCTACGTATGGTTTATGTTCATGATGATGAAGCGTTTATGAAACCTGTTTTCTTTCCATGTGTTATGATTTTATGTAATGACAAATGTTTTCATGATCTTGTGGAATATATATAAATAGAACATGATTGTGTGATGGGTGGTTCCATTATAAACCAAGGATGAGTGGTTAATTTATAAACTAAGGATGAGTGGGTCTGTTATATCTCTCAAATTCATTGGGTAATTATGATAGAGTCGAAAAGATTATAATAGATGAAAAAGATAATAAAACCACAACAGATGATGGAGTTAACTAGATGGATGTTACTCCTAAGATAATTTTTTAAATTATCAGGTATGAATTTACATTATGGAAAATTGTCTACAATGATATTATTGGGAGTGAACTGAGAATAAAGATGTGATTTTCTATGCTTATGTGAATGAAAAAAATTATGTTTTATTCTTATGATATTTTCTAATGGATCATGATTGATTATGATGATTACAAACTCCTATATCTTAAGAATTTTGACTGAAAAAATATTATTCCATGATTCATGTTTAAAGATCTTTAACTAATTTTTTTTGATTATTATAAGTGTTAATAATGTTCTAATTCCCTTATTCTTATCTTATTCTCACTTATGATCATTGATTGATGTCTCTTATGTTTATCATTATTGCGAATCATAGATCACCCTTTATTATGTTTCATTTCCCCGTGTTATAAAGAAAGGTTTTATATATGTTATGTATAAGAAGGGTTCTTGTTGTGAAGAAATTAATGGAACGTAATGTAGATCTTTTATTTACTAGTTTTTTATGTATCCAAGTTTCCAAATGAACTATACCTTTATATTTATAGAGTGTATTGTATTGATATATAATGAATATTATACTAATAATATGTAGTTTTTATATATGAAAATTTTGGATCACTATAGTTGGTATCAAAGCATGGTTTAGTTACCATTTGAAACTAGGATGAGAAGACTTTAGTGAGAACCCTTTGTACCATCCTAAGTATAGGAGAACATCCTAAGTTATGGTAAATAAAGGAGTGTGGTTTTACTTGAAAATACATCCCTTTCTAGATACTATAATGTGGGTATGGTTTTGGCATAGATACACCCAAGTGTAACAATTATAAATAGGGTGGATTGGGTATTAACTTTACCATCACCATTATACAATGAGTGGGCCTAAGATTTCCCACCTTCCAGACACTCATGTGGGATATGCTTGGGTTAATTTTTATTTTCTTTATAAACCATTATAAATAATTTGAATGGATAATAACCATGGATGGAATAATTTAAACTTAATGTGTTGTATATTGTAAATAAGGTATTAGTATTTATACATCTTATGAATAAATTTTTAGGACTACATGATTACTTGCTATAATTATTGTCTCTCACACTATAATATCTAGTTTTAGTCAATGGCTAGAACCAGGAGGAATTATGTTAACACTGAATGTGATGGACGATTTAGTGATTATCATCATGAGAAACCAAATAAAATGGTCTATGGAATGTGAAAGATTGAGATTATTCCTAACCATATATCTTGAAATATAATTAATAACCTGAACATATGTGAGTTTTTGGATGAACCAGATAAGGGAAAATTTCTGTTTTAGGAAGACTATATTAGAAAGAAGATTCATTTTCATACATTTCAAGAATGTAAAAAAAAGAACCTAGGGAAATATATCAAAGGATTCAGAATATGTTTTGGGTGTGGAAAATAAATAAAAAGAGAAAGTAATTTTTTAGGAAAATTACAAAGTTAGGTTAATGTAATGGATGAGAATAATGGTTTCCATAAGGAATAATTAATAGTTGAATATTTTAAATGTGGAAATTAGGGGTATTGTTAAAATTTATGTCTTAGGATGAAATATATAAAATAATATTAGAAATATTTTATGAGTAAAGGTTTTACTATTGATGATGTAGAGGTTACGAATGACATATGAATGATATAAATTATTTTAATAGTATTTGTTATGTTAAAAGTTATAATCATGAATAAATTGAGGTTGATGAATCATAATACATGATTCATATTTCATATTATAGGAAGTATGTGTTGAGTAATAAGATGAAAAATCCTGGTTAATAGTTTATAAAGGAAGTGAAATGATTGAAGTGTTTATGTATTGAGATTATAGAATTATATTGTAGAAGTATTTTATCAATTATATTGTGGTTATAATAATTATAAAAAATATAAGTATTGTTTCATAATAGTTTATATTTAAGGTTTTTAAGAATATGTTGGATGGTAGTGATAACCTAGAAAAGTGATATAGTGGTAAGGTGATATTTTTGGAATACATATGATTGAGGGATAAATAACTCTTAATATGTTCCTAATGTTGAGATAATAAAATTTATTTGGGATAAAGAGATTATTAGTATTTATAAAGTAATTGAATATTATTTATGAACTTGGAATTGATTATTGTTATGATGAAAAAGTAATTTATTGTAAATTTTATTGAACTTTTAGATTTATCAAATATATTGGATAATCTAGGATTTTTGTAAGGAATAAGGATAGAGTTAATTTTTGGAATAATTTTTGTTTCCATTTTTATTTTATGGTTATTTTGATTATTTTGGTAAAGTATGAGAATATTTTAATAGAATATATGATCATAGTATTCACATGATTAGTATGTGACAATATTATATACTTTATGTTGTTTTTAAATAAATGTTAAAGTTGATATTGAAAAAACAAGTGATCAAATGTTTCATATTTTTTTTGGGTTTTTGAATTTTGTCAACCATATTTTGAGGTGTTTTAGGGTTAAATATTTATGGGATGGTTTAAGTTTAACTTTGGGGTTTATTATTGAGATTTTAGAGATTAATTTATTATTTAATCATATAATGTTTTATCCATAATGGATAACTTTTTCTAACAATTTATGGTTTTGGTAAATATTTAGAGATAAAAGGAATTAGTTTTCATTATTTTATGTATCTTATAATCAATTAAAATTAAAATTTAGTTCTTTAGGCATAAAAGATTCATCTTGAATATTCATTTTTTGGAGTAAGAGATTAGATATAAGTGGAAATTGTTCAATGAAAAAAAAGATGAAATTATACTTATGAAATGGAAATAAATCATGTAAGTATATTTTCTCATGTAATCTATATTTATTGTAAAATAATTCCTCAACTCTAGGGGAAAAGAACTTGAAAATATTTTTTCTATTTTTAAAGTTATTTATGATGAATTGATGTTCATTGTCACCCCTCACTGATTTATGGTTTTGTGGTCCTTAACTTTCTCATGACCATGTTCTCTATCATTCTCTATTATTATTTAGAAATTATCTTTATCATCCATAACCATATTTTTACTTATCTCTAATGTTATCTTTATCTAGGAACTTGATTATGTGTTATTTAAGGTAACCTATATGTTTACCAATTCTCATTTCAAAGGAAGTTTTATTATTACTTTACGTGATGTGGGTTTTAAACAAAGATATTTTTAAATATTAAATAATTGATGTATAATCGCAAACTTTTATTGAGATGTATAAGGTTTTTTAGGTATTTTTTTTTTATTTTTTACTCTTAATTTGATTAGGTTTTTATTTGGGGTGAATTTGGGTGAAAATTTGAAATTTTGGAAGAAGGATAGGTAGTGCACGGTTGGCGCACAGTTTTCCCGAACCGTGTACCCCAACCCAACAAATCGTGCGAACCCAAAATAAGGGGATCTGCATAGCTATCACATGGTTTTTCACATCATTCACCCTATTTTGAGAAACTATGAACCCCCTAGAAGAGGCACATGGTTAAGGTGCATGGTTAGGGGAAACCATGCGCCCCGAGCATTAAACCATGCATATGAGATTTTAATCCCCCAAAAATAGGTTTTAAAATTTCTCGAGACCCCATTTTAAACCCCATTTATACCTAACTCAACCCCTAATTCCTTTTCATGATTTGGAGCCTCCTTGATGGGTTCCAATCCCTCTCGACCTCCATTCATGGAAAATCTAAGGGAGGATTGAATATCTACACCCCTACCGGTAAGAGGATCTTATCCCATGTGGTTTCCTTTCTCTTTACAAGATTCTCCCATCCATTATAGGATTGTTATTCCCTATTTGTGGTTGAATCTAGATCTATGATTGTGGATATAAATCTAGAATTACTGGATCATGATTCATATGATCTTTAATTTAGTTTTATGATCCAAATCTCATTCTACATCATTATTCCTTTCAAATTGGGGATTTCCGTTGGGAGAACTCCCATCAATGAATTGAGGTAGGTGGTATATAATTCAAATGCCAAAATCAAGAATTAAATTACATGTATGTAATTGTATAACTACTATTGGATGATTAAAAATTGAGATTCTTGGTTGAATTAATTTATTTGGTGAATTAATTAATTGAGGGATTTGGAAAATAACAGATGTTGAATTAATTTATTTGAGATAGATACTTGTTGATTTAATTGTGAGATATTGAGATTGTAGATTTTAGATAATTAATTTTTGAGTTAATTATCGATATATTGGGCTATGAATTGAATAATTAATTTTTTAATTAATTATAGGATATTGAGTTTGGGGTTATTTATTTATTTATTAGTAAATTAATTACTGGGATTGATGTGATTAATTAATTGGGTAATTAATTAAGGGGAATCATGTGATGAACTTATTGTTTAATTAATAATGATATTAACATGATTAATTAATTATTGAGTAAATTAATGGGATTGATATGATTAATTAATTATTGGGTTAATTAATGGGATTAAGATTATTAATTAATTATTGAGTTAATTAATGGAATAGATATGATTAATGAATTTTGGAATTAATTAATGTAATGATATTAAAATTATGAAAGGTAATAATGGAATTCATTTGTTAAATGAGGCAATGAATGTTAATAAAGAAATTCATGTGTAAATTGAGATAATGAATGGTAAAAATGACATTCATTTGTGAATTGAAATGATGAATGGTAATAACGAAATTCATATGAGAATTGAGACCATGAATGGTAACAATGGAATTCATGTGTGAATTGAGACAATAAATGGTAATAATGGCATTCATGTGTGAATTAAGATACTGAATAGTAATAATAGAATTTTGATATATGATATGGTTTAGGTGGACTCAGGAAATCGAGTTTTATGTGGTTAAATAAAGAATAATTGATAATGTGATAACTATTTACTTATGAATTGTATCTATTTCTTTATACAAATTCATACACTATTATTGAATGGATATTGTTTTAGACACCATTGGTGGTGGTCTACTGATTTGTACTCACACCCTACTCAGGCTTCCTGATCGGTACCTGAATAGATTTCATGGTTACAGGATAGCATAGGTAAACGACCCTGTGTTATATGGCTTAGGATGGAGCATAGATGACTGAACTGGATGTGGTTTAGGGCCCGCTTGGGAGTTGTTGATGTATTTAATTTTGGGTTTTCATTTTGACACTTGAAACATATTTTTGTTGGAGTCAGTTTCCTATAACCAACTACTTTGTACTTTATGATAAAGTTGTATTCATGGATTTTAATATTAATAAATACCTTATCACATCTTTATTGTTCTTCTGCATGAAAATGCATGTGATAATGTCCTAAGGATAGCTATTCCACTAAAGGTTCATAGAGGATCCCTACTATGATGAGAACCCATAAGTTTCATAACACTATTCTTGAAGATATGTTCTATGGATGGATGATGTTATTTGAGGGACACAAATAATACAATCCATTAGGGGTGAGGAATCATAAAACTTTGAGGCACCTTCTCATGGTGTGCACCCCTGGTAATATCTAGGAGGATATTATGAGAACGAGACCCGCCAATAGGTAATCCACATTTCATAGTGTCATTAAATGTTACTATCTGCAGACTTGTGTATTGGTCCTTAGACTTTAAGATTATTATTAATGGGTATTAAAACTCATGCACTTAGATGTATTGATGAAAACAGTGATGACACACTATTCGCAGTGAGGTATGATATGTTGGGTTCATCATGAGTAATACTAAATTAATAGATAATGAGAAAAAGGATTTTTCCCATCTATTCCATAATTGAAGTTGATATCTCATTCCCTTTGATGGAATTGATATAGCCTAAAGAAATCCATGGACATGGTGAGGAATGGGAGAGTTCAATTATGGGAATTCAGAGAAATAATAATTGAGCACATTGGTTAACGGAACTAGTATGCAACCTATTTGATTCAAGATATCAAGAAAAAGGGATTACATTACACGGTAAGCATTCATAGGAGATGACACATCATTTCTGTGTTAACTTATTTCTCTATGGGTGACTTGGCATGCTTCTAGATACTAACCTTGGACTTTAGGCAGGCTGTATCTAATACCACTAAGAAATATTCCTAGAGGTTTACACACTAAGTGTATCCAAGTATCTCAGTTAAACATTTATTTAACAAGTTGAATACAGATTATTCTCGGTTGTGGTTTAATAATTATTCAAGTATGCCTGATCATATTTATTTCGACATGAGTTATTCAAGAGAATATATTGTGGGTGAAATAATATATTTATTTGAGAATAATGAAATGATATTTATTTAATAAATAAATTTTCATTATTCAAGGTCTCATAAATATGATGGAGTAAATAATGAAAATGGAAAAAAAGTACGCATTGTGTAGTTTTTATAGATATTTATGAGAAATAATAATATTTAATTAATTAAATAATAATAAGTGTAATTCGCTGGGTTCATGTCATGTGATAATAATAGTCAAATGTTATTATTAGACATGGGGTCTTACTAATAATTAAATGAAATGAATAAATGCCTTTGAGTAATTAATTCATTTTATTATTTTAACTAATATAAATACTAATTACATTATTCTCATTAGACCTAGACATTAATTGTGGTTATGCATAATGGATCTGGAGAAAGCTCTCAAGAAAAGAGAGAATTCCTTTCCTCCAAGAATGCTCTCAAGTTACGAGAGAGATCCTCCTCCACCAGATCAAGGAGATCATTTTGGAAGTAGATCTCAAGGCAATCGAAGGCAGACATCGTAAGAAAAGGATCTTCCATGCTAGCACACAGAGATCCCTTCGACGATGTCTAGATATATGTGGATCATGCATGGATCACCACTAGAGGAAGCCTACACTTGGATTATATGACACAATGAAGATCACATTGGATTGTGACCAAAATCATCAACGGAGAGAGAATTCCATCTAGGTAATTATTATCTTTTAATTAAACCAATTATAACCAATATATGATGATCCTCTCTATGGTTCTGGGACTTGACTCTTTCCTTTTTTTCTTCGTTCTATTCCAAAGATCCGGCGTTTTATCATCATGACGGATCTCGAATTGATCGTTGTTAATGGTAAAATAAAATTTGGGTACACCCACTACAAGCATTTTAGCTGTGCTCGAAACCCACAAGTGGTATTAGAGGGGTCATATAGTTGATTATAATTATTTAGCTTTTTTGTTGATGATTTACACATTTAATAATTTAGTTGTTTCAATTAAAGTTTATCATTTTTTAAATATGAATCTCGAGATCTGTTCCTCCTATTTTGTTTCTCATTCACCTTACAGAAATGATATTTTATTTTAATTTTGATTAAAATAAAAAAAGAGGATCTCATCCGGAGGTGACAAAGGTTCCTGGTCGTAAAACACCAAAACACATGACATGTATTCAGACTTACACTCCATGTAGTAAAGGTTCAATGCATTGGGATTGGTCCACCAAACCAGTCCATGTGTTAGAGTTTATCTGAGTCTTTATGACTATGTGTGTTGACTAGGAATAGGTGGCACATGATTTCTAGATTACTCATCATGTGGCCCACTGGACATGACATGTGGTCCCTTCACGTTAGGGTTGAACTGTGTACTCCATACACGACTTTCCTGGATGGAGACCATGTAACGCAGATACTATATGACTTGTGGACCACTAGACTTGATGTGTATTTCAATGATTTCCAAAGTAAATTTACACGCCATAACCATAGGCATGTACTTCGGATAGACCATAAATGATATTACACGCCGTGTATTAGGAACTGCATGCCGTGTACTCATCCAAATTATGCATATTTATTAAAATTTATTATTATATTATAAAACCCTTGAGACGTGTACCATGGTGCGGGTGTAAAGATGGGGAACAACACGTGATAGCTTTTTTATAAATATGTGTTTAATTTAACATCTGCTTAGTGTTCATTTCTACCCATTAGGTAGTTATAAATGAGAATTCATAGGGTTTACTCCAAGGTACAAGTTAAAAAAAGATAATTTTAAATGAATTTATTTGTTTAAAATTATGATGGATAAGAATCTCAATGAAATTAAGAAGAGAGTTTAAGATAAAAGGATTGATTAATTAAAGATAATAATTAATTTATTCAATCATGATTTATCTTAAACAAGAATGATTAAAGAATTCAATGCTAATTTTTTTAATGCATAAATATTGCTGCATGTATGGATGGTCATGAGATAGACCATGAACTTTTTTATGTTGATGGTTTCTTTTAATATATTTATTTAAATTAAAATTATTAGATCGTGATACTTTTCCTCATTAATATATAGGTCCTACATTCCCAATGTTTCTTTTATATGAATCCCCATTTATCCCTCACCTGTGTGTGAGATAAAAGCATATGTAATGTATGGAGCTCCCAATCTAGTGGAGATGACTCAAGTTAGAAGCCAAGATGAGACCAATACAATGAGATACCAAGGTGGATAGGTGGAAAGATGTAAACATGAACCCAAAAGGATCATGGTGTTTTTCCCCTAGGTCTTGGGTTAGTTTATCAACCAATAGATAAACTAACCAATAGAACAAGATCATGATCATTCCATTTATTTTATTTCTGTAAGTTTCATGGTTTATTTATTGTGGGTGTGTTATCGTGAATACATAATTAATGAATTAAAAAAGAATACAAGATGAAACTAAAATAAGACCGGCTTATGTGTAAATATTATTTTAGACATGGTTAATCACTTAAGTATATCCCAATTAATATTAAAAAGCATGTAAGAAAGATAATAAAATGTAAATTTACATATAAGGATAAAAATACATCAAGGAAATATTAAGTCGGTATAGCCTTCCATAATATTGGTTAGAATCGAACCATAGTTCAAAGTGCTTAAACAACTCTAGTTAAGGTGATTTAAATTATTGGGGGATTATAATTCAAGGTTTTGGGTTGACTTGACTTGGTTCACATTAAGGGTTGACTTCCATAGCTGGACTTAGTGTGACCAAGAGGAAAATGTTGAGGAATTATAAAATAAAAGGATTTCAGGAATGGGGAGTCTACTCAGTGGTTCAAGGAGATGCGAGTTAATGCAGTTGGAATTTGAAATGCCTACCTAAATCATTTCAAGTTTCTTGAACAAACCTAGTTGGGGTAATTTGAAGGGAAATATGGATCCTCGACACTAGAATATTTAGGAAACAAAATATTCCAAAGTCATTGGTGAGGGATATTTGGATTTCGATAAAATAGTGGGAGACTAATAAGTATTAATTTTTTTATTTGCCTTAGTTTTATCATAATAAAGTACTAAGTCTTTTCTCATCTTAATTTTTGGAAACAATAAGAAAAATGACATTAAACAAATCATTGAGAACCATAATAGAGAAGAAAAACCTTCTCACTAGCACCGATTTCCATGAGTGGTAGAGGTGTTTACGTGTCATCCTTCGCCACAAGATGAAATTTTATGTTCTGGAGGAGTATGTTCTAGTTGCACCTAGAAATGAGGATAGTGATGAGGAAATATATATCTATATGAAACATTTGGATGATTCCACATATGTCCAATGTTTCATGTTATCGACTATGTCTAATGATATCTCAAAGAAACATAAAAACATGGACATGTATAGCATGATGTCTCACCTTAAGGATTTATCTCAATTGAAGGCAAGAAATGAGAGATATGAGATCTCCAATGATTTTTTCACAAATAATCTTGGAGAGTCTGTGCCATCTGTGCCTCAAGTAGTCAAGCTTATTGGCTACATTTAACACCTGAACATCTTAGGGATTGAGTTCCTTGATGAGTTGCATACAGATCTTATCCTATCACCACTTCCCAAGACCTTCTCTATCTTTATATTCAACTACAACATGAGGAATAATGAGAAGCTTATATCAGAACTTCTGACCTTGATTCTCCAGGTAGACAAGTACATGGGGCATGACAAACCCATAGTCCTTATGGTGAATAAGAAGAGGAAGAACAAGGTAAAGGGGAAAATGGTTTGAAGCCCCCGAGATCTGTCCCTCCAAGAAGGGGAAGATCCAGATACATGGAAAGGAATGGGAGGCAGCATGTTTTACATGTGTTAAGTCAAGAAACTGGAAGAGTAACTGCACCTAGAAGTGTGGGGACCATAAAGGTGCATTCATTTTCGATTGTAATCTTTACATTTATACACATTGGATATTAGATACATATTTTGGGGATAACATCTGTATTCAAAAGTAGAAACCAAGTAGATTTAGAATGATTTCTATAGGATACGTGGATATTTGAGTTTCCAATGGTGTGGGGATTGCTGCGTTGGCCCTTGGCGATTACCATCTCTCATTGCCAACCAGGATGCTTTTGGTTTTACATAACTGTTATTATGTACCTAGTGTTACCAAAAACATAATTTTTATATCATGTTTGGATATGGATGGATTTATTTTCAAGTTTGGAAATAAGGGTTGTTTCTTTTATATGAACAACATATGTTATGGTATGGAACATTTAAATAACAGTTTTTATGTATTAAATTAAGAAAACCAAGTATTGGAAATCGATAACAAAAAAACTAACATGACTCATACAACACCCAGTTGTGGCATCACCATCTCATTCATGTAAATGAAAAAGCACTTGAAAAAGCTTTGCCAAGATGGTTATTTAGACTCTACTAAGCTAAAACCACTTTATAGATGTCAAACTTGTTTACAAGGGAAATTGACCAAGCCACCTTTCAGTGGACAAGGTGAAAGGGCCATATATCTTCTAGGATTGGTACACATAAATGTGTGTGGACCATTTCTAGGAGAACCTATAGGTGAATATTCTTACTTTATTACTTTTACTGATGATTTGAATAGATATGGCTATATCTACTTATTGAGGTATAAGTCATAGTTCTTAGAGAAATTTTAGGAATTCAAGAATGAAGTAGAGAATCATCTTGGTAAAAATATAAAGAATATTCGATTGGATCGAGGTGGAGAATATCTGAACCAAGAGTTCATTGACCTTTTATGGGAGTGTGGTATTCTATCTCAACTCACTCATCCATATACACCACATTGGAATGGTGTTAGTGAAAGGAGGAACCATACCTTGTTGGAAATGGTGAGGTTGATGATGAGTGATGAAAATATTCCATTATCCTTTTGGGGATATGCATTACAAACTATAGTATACACATTAAACTGAGTACCAACTATGGTGGAAAATGAAATTCCCTTCATGTTATGAAATGGAAAGAAACCCATGTTATCTCACATACATGTATGGGAATGATATGCATTTGTTAAGGCCTTCTCATGAAACAAACTAGAACCTTGGGGCACGAGGTGTATCTTTATAGGACATCCTAATTAAAAGAAAGGATATTACCTATATAAACCTTAATAAAATAAAGTGACTATCACCAAATAATCTATATTTATTGAGAGGGAGCACATCATCAAAAAGGATAGTGGGAGAAAGATTGACTTTTATGAAGTTGATGCTCAAAATTCACAAGAGTTGGTACATGAACAAGTTCCATAGTTCCCTATGGAAGAGGTTCCATAAACAAAAGTATTGTGTAAAAGCTCAAGAGAGGTAATGGAACCAGATTGATTTAGTTTCCTAGTCACCAAGGATAGTGAATCATATTGTTGGACAATGATGAACCTCTCTCCGACATGGAAGGAATAGAGATCTCAAAAGCTTCAAGATGAATAAAATCTATGGATTATGAGATGTATTACATGTATCAGAACCAAGTCTAGGTTCTGGTCAATGAACTAGTTGATGTAATGAATATTGGATGAAAATGAGTATTCAAGAGAAGTATGGACATGGAAGGTCATGTTATCACCTATAAAGAAAGGATAGTGGCTAAAGGATTTAGACGACGTCAAGGAATTGACTACGATGAAACCTTCTCGCCAGTATCCATATTAAAATCCATAAGAATCATACTTTACATATCAGCTTACCATGGCTTTGAGATTTTGAAAATGGATGTAAAAATAGAATTTCTTAATGGGAACCTTCAGGAAGATGTCTATATGACACAACCAGAAGGGTTTGTGACACCAGGTGAATCCAAACGGGTTTTCAAGTTATAGAAATCAATTTACGGATTAAAGAAAGCATCCAGGTCATGGAAAATTTGATTTGATGAATCCATAAAGAATTTGTTTTCATTAAGAATGAATGTGATCCATGTGTTTATAAGAGGTTTAATGGGAATGCGGTTGTTATCCTAGTAGTATATGTTGACAACATATTACTTATTGGAAAAGATATAACAGTCCTACAATCAGTTAAGGACTAGTTGAACAGGTGTTTCTATATGAAGGACTTAGGTGAAGCAGCCTATATTCCAGTGATCAAGATCATTCATGATAGAACCAAGAGGCTTCTTGGAATAATTCAGGGTACATACATTGACTAGATACTAAATATATATAGTATGGAACAATCCAAGAGGGTAATGGATCTAGTGTCACATGGCCTACATCTTTATAAGAGAATGTGTGCTCAGACACAACATGAGAAAGATAGGATGAGTAAGATACCATAAACTTCAGCTATAGGATACATCATGTATTCCATGTTATGTACCAGGCTTGATGTTTCCTATGCACTAATCATGGTAGGTATATATCAAGAAGATCTAGGAGAATAGCATTAGACTTCTGTTAAGACTATCCTTAAGTATCTGAGAAGATCTAGGGATTTTTTCCTGGTGTATGGAGGATATAAGGAGCTTGTCATCAGAGGGTATGATGATGCTAGTTTTCAAATAGATCAGAATGATATGAATTCTCAATCAGGATATGTTTTCTGTATCAACAGAGGAGCTGTGAGCTGGAAGAGTTCAAAGCATCCACTTGTCACCAATTCTATAGAGGAGTCTGAATATAGAGTAGCTTATGATGTAGCCAAGGAATCCGTATAGATTCAGAACTATGTCCATGAGATTGATGTAGTGCCTAGAAGTAAAGATCCAATCACATTGTATTGTGATAATACTACAGTGGTGGATCTTGCAAAATAACCAAGGTTATATCAGAGGACAAATCACATTCTCTGAAAGTATCACCTCTTGAGGGATTTTTATCAAAGGGGTGAAGTTACAGTGAGAAGAGTGTCCACGAAAGAGAATTTGGTGGACCCCATGAATAAAGGCCTATCTCACTAGAAGCATGAATATCATGTGAGAGCTAGCAGGTTAAAGGATGTTAGCAATTGGCTGTTGTCCAAGTGGGAGTCTATTGGAGTTGGTGGCATAGAACCAACTAATTTGTACTTTGTGATAAACCTATATCCATGGATTTTAATATTAATAAATACCTTATCACATCTTGATTTTTCTTCTACATGAAAATGCATATGATAATGTCTTATGGATAGCTGTTCCACTAAAGGGTTATAGTGAATCCCTACTATAATGAGAACCTGGAAGTGCCATAACATTATTCTTGAAGATATGTTCTATGAGAAGATGATGTTATTTGAGGGACATAAATAATATAGGCAATTAGGGGTGAGGAATCATAAAACTTTTAGGCACCTTTTCATGGTGTGTGACCTTGGTAATATCCAAGAGGATATTATGAGAACGAAACCCGCCAGTAAGAAATACACATGTCATAGTGTCGTTGGATTTTCCTATATATGGACGTGTGTATTGGTCCTTAGACTTTAATATTATTATTAATGGGTATTAAAACTATCGCACTTATATGTATTGATGAAAACTATGACTAAACACTGTTCACAACAAGGTATGGTATGTTGGGTGCATCACAAGTAATACTGCATTAATAGACAATGAAAGAATGGATTTGTCCCTTCTATTCCATAATAGAAGTTGATATGTCAAGACCTCTGATGGAATTTATATAGCCTAAATAAATCAATGGCTATGGTGAGGAATGGGAGAGTTCAATTCTGGGAAGTTAAATAAAGAATAAGTGAGAACATGGGTTAATGACACTAGAATCCAGCACGATTGATTCGATATATCGATAAAAAGGGATTACATTTCACAGTAAGCGTTCATAGAAGGTGACACGTCATTACGATGTTAACTTCTTTCTCTATGGGTGCCTTGGAAAATTTCTAGATGCTAACCTTGGACTTTAGGTAGGCTCTGCCTAATTCCACTGAGAAAGAGGCCTAGAGGGTCACACATTAAGTGTATCTAAGTATCTCAGTTAAATATTCATTTAACAAGTTGAATAAATATTTTCCCAGTTTTGGTTTAATAATTATTCAAGGATGCATGATCACATTTATTTCGACACTAGTTAATCAAGAGAATATATTTTGGGAGAAATAATATATTTAGTAGAGAATAATGCAGTGATATTTATTTAAGAAATTAATAGTCATTATTCAATGTCTAATATATGTGGTGGAGAAAATAAAGAAAATGGAAAAACAAAAGTACACACCATGTATATTAATTTACATGCTGTGTAGTTTTTATCGGGATTTGTGAGAAATAATATTATTTTATTATTTAATTAAAAATATGTGTAATTTGTTGGGTGCATGTCAAGTGATAATAATAGTCAAATGTTATTATTAGAAATGTAGTATTACTAAGAATTAAATTAAATGAATAAATTAATTTGGGTAATTAATTCACATTATTATTATATTTTAAAAAATATCAATTACATTATTCTCATTAGACCTATCCATTATTTGTGTTTGTGCACAACAGATTTGGAGAAATCTCTCAAGCCAAGAGAGAATTCCTTTCCTCCAAGAATGATCTCAAGTTACAAGAGAGATCCTCCTCCACCAGATCAAGGAGGGCACTTTGGAAGCATATCTCAAGGTGGTCGAAGGAAGACATCATAAGTTAAGGATCTTCCACACTATCACCCAGAGATCCATTCGGTGACGTCCAGAGATACATGGAGCACATGTGAATCACCACTAGAGGAATCCTACACTTTTCTTTTACGACGCAATGACATATCACATTGGATCGTGAATGGAAACATCAAGGGAGATTGAATTCCATAAAGGTAATTCTTGTCTTTTAATTAAATTAATTATAACCAACATATGATGATCCTCTCTATGGTTTCGAGACTTCCATCTTTTCTTTTCATTCTTTGCTCTATTCTAAAGATCCGATATTTTATCATTGCAACGGATCTCATATTGATAATTATTAACGGTAAAATCAAAGTTGGGTACATTCACTACACTCGCTTCCAATGCACTCAAAACCTATAATTTTAGGATGGAATATCTACTATTAGGTTTGTTATGTATTTCCAATTTTGGTTATCTGCTGATACTAGTATCATTATGGTTATGGTTATATGTCATTTCGTTGTTGTTTATTTATTTCTGCTATTATTATACTTTCATAAAGAGGTTATAGTCTCCCCATGATCAATATTATACTCTCACTACTAGTTGGTAGCCTCTAGCACATGGAGAGACATGCTTGAGGTCATGTAATGAACCAGCACGGGGCACCAGTGTGTTCCACCCAGGTATAGAGGTTATAAAGTGGCATCAGAGGGGTTTTCATTTATTTTTATTTGTATCACTATTTGGGAAATGTATATAAGAGAATAGGATGAGTTAGGGATTGGTTATGAGCTTGTACATGGGATTAGCTAACCCATGTATGGGGATAACCCAAGTACCCAGGGTGAGATTGTTGTTATTGTTGTTTGATGTGATAGTTGAATGTTATTTCACCTTGGGAGAGGCACTTTTTTCATGATGTGATTATAGTATCAAATATTTATTTAGATTTGACTTATGGCCTGGTATGGTAAGAGATTTGAGTTGAATGCATCATTCTAGGGAATCAGGATTATTTTTGACATGTATTTTTTTTGGAATGCATGAAAAAATGGGCTATGGGTTAGTTGTTGAACTGTTTTTATTTTCTTGTGAAATTGAACTGAAAATGTGCCTAATATAAAAATGAGAATTTTAAAATGATGTATGAAGTGAATAAATGGTCGTGTAATTAGAAAATTTAATATGAGATGAGTATACCTTTCGTTAACCATAAACTAGGTGTAGAATGATTAAGGGTAGTGATGGTGCCTCAATTTTGACCATGTGGAGGGGTTTGGGGAAAAAGTCTTGTTGTGCCTTATTGAGATTTCCTCTTATATAAAAATGATAAAGTGGTGTTATGTTTCCTAAGGCGTGTGTTTGAAATTGTAGATATATAACTCCATCATGATGCCCGTTGAGAGGACAACATGAGGATATGGCTGGAGATGATCTACTAGTAGTGGAACATGAGGCACCGATAGTGTTGAGAGAGGAAGAAGAATATTAGTTTTGTGAGAACTTCTATCAATTCATGTATTTTATGGGAAGATACCCAGAGTGGGTTATTAGAAGTATGTATGATTTGACACAAGAGTTTTAGTTGCATCACCATCCGACTTTTACTAGAGAGGGTGGACCTAAGAGAGATGAGTTCTGGATTGAGTTCATTGAGAATATACTTGACCATTTAGATATTCCTACTAAGAGGAAGGGCATGTTGTCTTATTATATTCTATGAGTATCAAAGAAGTGCTGGTGAGATGTTTAGGACTATATTGGACATGCATATGGTATGTTATGGAAGGAATTCTCAGAGAAGTTCTTGGAGCACTTCTATCCAGAGACGCTGAGTCAGGAAATAGATGTTGAGTTCATGAGGTTGACTCATGGGAGTATGTCTATGATGGACTATGCATGATGTTTTAAATACTTATAGAGATTTTCTCCATAATTGGAAGGGGTTGATACAACCATGATGAGGTGTTTCCAAGATGGACTTAAATGTGAGATTAACTCCCAAGTTAACCTATTTCGATTAAAGAAGTTTTTTAGAGTGGTGGATCAGGCTATCATAGATGAGGGGAACCTAAGATAGGCTACTAGTTTAGGATAGGTGGTTCTAGATAGATGATCATGAGGTATTACTTCCAAGAGTATAAGGCATCACTTAGACATTTTTGGATAGGGAAGTGGGAAGAGGAGTACCCAAAAAGAGGGATTAGTTGTTCAGGATCTTACTCGAGTGATATATTACCAGTGTGGTAGGTTGGGAAGATTTTGGAGATAGTTCCCTCGACCACTGGTAGAGTTTAGGGGTTATGAAAAGATGGGAAATATGTATAAGTTTAGCAGGAAACGATGATAGGAAGGTAGTGATAGAGGAGATAGACAGAATTGGGGTGTGGGAAAAGGATCTTATATGCCATATAAATATGACAAATAGAGTTATAATTGCTGAGGTGGTAGAGGTAGTGGACGTGGTGCTTTTAGAAAAGGGAACCCATATAATTAGAGTGTTTCAACACAAGGGACTTAGACATCATCATATGGAATAGGGGTGGGACAATTTCATATGGTGAAACCTACACTTATGGATAACGAGGCTAGACAATTAATAGTGAGAGGTACTATTCTTGTAGCTTTTATATTAGCTAGTGCCTTGTTTGACAAGGGTTCTTCTCATTCCTTTATTTATACAAAACATTATAATGGTTTGAGCCTGGTGGTGGAGTTTTTGAGTAGGGTGTTGATGATAGATACATCATTGGAAGTACGGTCAAGAAACATATGCTTATGAAAGGTTGTTCACTCGAGGTTTATGAGTATTATTTTCAATGTGTTTATGAGTATTATTTTCAATGTGATATTTACATCCTAGGCATATCATACTTTGACTTGGTCATGGGTAGGAATTGGTTAGTAGCATACTAATCCCAAATTGATTTTTACTATAGGAGAGTGACTTTTCATCTCCTAAGGGTGATAACTATATTCACCATGGAGAGTGGGATATCTAGGAAGGCCGAGTGGGGAAAATTACATAAAAAATGCGAGAGATCACAACCAAGGTTGATAGTATATTGCTAGATGATGGAGGTATAAATAAAGATGTCATTCAACCTATAGTGGACTGGTTTTAAAATGTGTTTCCCGAATACTTCTCAGGGTTTCCACCTAAGAGAGATCTGGAATTTACTATTGAGCTCATGTAGAGCACTGATCCAGTTTCTATTCTATCATATTGAATGGCAATGATAGAGATTCAAGAGCTCAAGACTCAACTGGAAGAGTTGGAGGATAAGGGGGTTATCTTTCTGAGTATTTCACCTTGGGGTTCTCCAGTGTTGTTTATAAAGAAGGCTGATGGGACTCTATGCTTGTGTGTCGATTACCGGATGTTGAACCGAATGAAAGTGAAAAACTGGAATAATCTTCTACATATTGAAAATATTTTTGACCCATTGATAGGATCTTGTGTTTTCTCAAAGATTGACTTGAGATAAAGGTATCATTAGTTGATAGTTCAAAATTATGATATACCAAGGACTACTTTCAAAAGTAGTTATAGACTATATGATTTTGTTCTAATGTCATTTGGGTTGACAAACACACCATTAGTGTTTATTTCCATGATGAATAGAATCTTAAACCCATACCTAGATCATCTTGCGGAAGTGTTTGTGGATGATATATTGGTGTAATAAAAGACTCATGATGATCATGAACAACATCTTGACATCATATTGAGTATAATAAGAGAGAATCTTCTACATTCCAAGATATCTAAGTGTCAGTTTTGGATTGATAATATACACTTCTTAGATCACAGCATCCCAGAAGAAGGTGTGTCTATGAATCCATAGAAAGTTCAGGTCGTGGTTTCTTGGGAGTAGTGAAAAAATGTTTTCATTGTCCATATCTTTCTGAGGTTAGATGGATATTACTAGAGGTTCATTCATGATTTTCCCATTCAACTGTGCCATTTTTGGGATTGACCAAAAAGGGGATAATGTTTCATTGGTCAGAATCATGTGAGAATACTTTCTAGGATCTAAAGAAGCATTTAACATTGACAACAATATTAATCCTACCTGAGATAGTTTAGGAGCATATGGTGTTTTATGACACTTATAGAACATGTCTTGGAGTAGTGTTGATGAAAGGAGATCGATTTGTGGCATATGAGTCTTGGAAATTTAGGCCACATGAACATAACTACCCTACGTATGACCTCGAGTTGGCTATGATGGTTTATGATTTAAAGTGCTGGTGACATTATCTGTTGGATGAGAAGTTTACTATGTATTCAGATCATAATATCTTAAATTATATCCTTGCACAGTGAGATTTTAATATCCAATAGCAGAGGTGGTTTGAGAATATGCATTAATTTTATTTTGAGATATTATATACGCTTGAAAAGGGGGACAATGTAGATGAAACTTTAAGCAGGAAAACTCAGACTTAGGCAGTTCAAGAGTCTAGTTTTGAGTGTAAAATGATGACTTTGTTGGATGAGATACATGTTGTGGTTTAGGAGATTCTAGAGAAGATGAATCTCATATCAGTTTCAGTAGATTCTACCACTTGAGACATATCATAAATAGAAATTATGAGGATCCAAAGTTTTTTTCCTTAAGGGAAATCCTTGAAGGTGGAGAGTCACCTTCCGATTGAAGCATAAAGGAATATGAGATCATATATGTCAGAAATTGGGGTTTTGTGCCTATAATTATATGGGAGGAGATTATGTGTTAGTTTCATGCCTCAAATTGGGAGGCACATCCATGGATGACCAAAATTTACTATGACCTGCATCAACAGTTTTAGTGGATGGGAGTGAAAAAAGAGATAACAAGGTTCTTAACACGATGATACACTTGTCTGTAGGTGAAGGACGAGTATCAATGACCCAGTGGTTTAATAAAAATGTTTCCCATTCTATAATGGAAGTGGTATGACATGAATATAGAATTTATGGTGGGTATCCTGAGTATTCCTTGGAAGAATGACACTATTGGGTGATTGTAGATATTTCAAAAAAGGTAGTGCATTTCTCACCTATATAGGAGACTTTATCAGTGAAGAAGTTAGGATAACTATATGTTTGGAAGATATTCTATCTGCATAGAGTTATATAAAATATTGTTTTATAATGCAACTCATGGTTTACTTCATGCTTCTGGAATGGCTTGTGGAAGGCAGTTGGTACATAGGTTTTGTAACGCCCTGACCCCAAATTCCCAGAGCCATTGTATTATCATATTACATTGGAATGATCACATGAAATAAAATCCCGAAGGACTGATCAGTAGTATCCTTGAGAAAAACTATATACAAAAATAAGTTTTACATTGAATCTTGAAATGAAAAACAATATAGTGAATTCTTTGAAAACACTCATATCCCTTAGACCATTCCTACTAGTCATTCATAATATAATTCTTCACATCCTGAGAAAAAATAAAACATATGAAAGGGGTGACCTAAGATTCTTAATAAGGACAAACAATATAGAAGAATCTATCATAAATAAAAAAAATTTACGGAAAGGTTTAAAATTGAAACACAAGCCTTTTATACATAACCTTCAACATAATATAGAAAGAATAAATCAAATAATTCCATTTAAACATTCACATGGATATTATACTTGTCTAATAATCATATTTAATATCAATAAATAATCTCCTAATGAGGGAATGCATAATTTTAGATATCATAACCATACCATCAAGGCCTCATGAAAAGACTATATATAAATGGTTAGAAACCCAAACTGGTTTTCTCATGAGACCTACTGATGTATTGAAGGTATATAGCGGCCCCCAACTATAAATTAACTAATTCTAATGAATTACTCATATGAATAGGGTGAAACATAAAATAAACAATCACATTAAAACCAACATATGAAATGTTAATACTTTAACTATAAACCACGAATGGTATAAAAATAAAAAATCCAAAGTTAAACATATCAAAAAACCTTGAATACAATATGGAAGATTGTATCATAATAAATCAATCTAAATTGAGAATAAAATATAATAAATTATTTTGACATAAATGAAAATAATCTAATAACATCATTAAAACTATTTGAGAGAAATATCCATTTTTTACATTGAAATCATTTAAAAAGCGCACAATTATAAAAGAAAAAAATTCTTCTGAAAATAAACCTATATTCTTGTAATGAAAGATTCAAAATTTTAAGGTTTTATAATGGCAGAAAATATATGCTCGTGCCATATAATTTAAAAAAACATTCTTTTATTAATTTTTTGGAAAAGGTCATAAAGTTCCTCGTTTGGAAAATGACAGAAATATTCCTTTAATTTTTTTTATAAAAAGTAAAACATGGGTAAAAATGTATTTAAAAAATTATCAATAATATTTTGAAATACATTTTAAGAAACATGGACATGGATGAAAAATATGTCCTAGTAGATACTTACATATAAACAACCTTGGATAATAATGTGATTGTGAAATTAACCCTTAACTTGTAGTTTCCTTTAGTCGAGGGTGTGTTAACCTCATATATAATGGATAAAGTATGTTATTAAATTATACCATAACCATATACATATTTATGATATCATATATGATCCTCTTATATCATTTTGTTTATAATATTTTAGCATTAACAATGTTTAGGGTGTTAACTGAATCATTTTCCCAATCCCGTTTTGTCATTTAAGTCATGTTTGTCATGAATATGATGTATTTTATTCATATCCATAATGATATTAAGTTAATAATTTTTATTTTTTCTCATCATATAAATTTTATAATAATTATTTAATGGTTAACGTGGAGAATGAATCTTATCGCATTGTAGAGATGGTAGACCGTACGTACGCACGAGCGGCGATATCATTCCCTTAATGATTATATGGTATACAATTAGATGATATATTAATTATAAAGATTAATTATCATGTCATATTCATTATTTATATCCATTATATTCATTATTATACCCATCCAAATAAATTTTATTTAATAACAGATTACACCACAAGGTGGAGATGGTAAGCCCTATGTACGCACTCATGGTGATATTATTATTCGTAGGATGGATAAAATGAGGAATATGATTGTACCGTAATAATAATAAAATATAATAATTTATATGATGATATATTAATTACTTTATTATGAAAAAAAATAGTAAGAGTAAGTATAAGAAGAAAATAAATTTAATAGAATTGGTAAAACAATTAACTCTTCTTTGAGTATCTCCTTTTGATTTGCTCAAAAGGACTCCATAGGATGGATTTATGCCCAAAGTATGGCCTGTAGGATGAAGTGAGGGAATTTGGGAGGATAATTTATTAGTTTTTGGATGATACAAAGGGCTTTAGAGATGTGAATAAAAAAGAAGGATATGTGCCCATTTATAAGAGTGGGGAGGAGTACTTTTGGAAACTCCAAAACTATTAGTTTAATATAAATTTATTTTCGATTTAAAATATCTAAAAATTAATTTATTTAGAGGATTAGAGGATGATGGTTCTAAATCCTCTCAAAAAAGTATTTTTAGACATGTATAGGTCACAAAAATAACCTTATCTTTTGGTTTTAACCCTTGGTTAAATGGTTGAACTCTTACCATTTTTATTTGTCTTTTTTATACTATAGGGTTAAAAAAGTTACTATAAAATGAAACAATAACCCCAATTAGATCCTTTATGACATATATATCAAATTAAAATTTATTTGGCTAAACCTGAGATTTTTACGACTTTTATATCATTTAATAAAATAGTATTTATTTTAAAATATCGTTTATGTCAATTTTGACACTATTCAATACATGATTTTTGTTAAAGTAATAACAACTTGATTACTTAAAAAAAACTACATTAAATCATCCCTAGAATTTCAATTTCATCTAAAAAATTCAAGGATGGAATAAAATATTTCAAATTTTATTTATTTTAATATTATTAATATCATTTAATATCCTTTAATAAATCAATTATTATATCATCATTGTATCACTATTTAATTTAATTATTTATTTTATAAAATTATAAAAAAATTACCATTATGTAGATAAACATTTTATATTTCTAAATAATATTTATATTTGACCATATCGCTTATATAACCTCACATTAAAAATTATATAGTTATTAAAATTTGAATATGACATTTTTAACTCTTCTTTAAATAAAATATAATAAATGTCCTAATCTAACAAAAGTGTCTTAAAAAGGATCATATGTTTTTTTATCTAAGGTTGATTTTGGTCAAAAAATACTTATCTAATGAAATTATGACTAGTGTTATGGTAATTTTATATCATTATAATATTATTTTTACTTTAATTACACTATTTACCTTTAACCGTAGTACATAAAATTCAAAAGTTACTATTCAGAAAAAAATATTTTGACACTATTAGAACACATGTTTCATATGTATTACAACCATGTATCTGTGTTTTTAAAAATTCAATGCACATAAGCGGTAAAATTATGTTTAATGATAATCTGCAGATGTGGTTAGAAGGCGGGTAAAAGAGACGTTCAAATGTTTAATAAATTTTTATATCTAATTATATTATAAAAAAATATTCCAATTATATAAATTAGATTAATATATTTATTATTTATATATTTCTACTTTAAAATCAATTTAATGTAAAATATTTATTTAAAAGAAAAATTCGGTTTCTAACAACAATGTAGTATTTTTCACTATTCATCAAAATTGATATTTTTTAGAAAAATGCAAAAAATTCACCATAAACTAATTTTGATATTCCAAATTAAAAAATGAAGTCTATTTTGAAAAATAAAATTTATAAATTTCATAATGTAGTTAATACAATTCATAACCACTTTTCAAACAGCTAGTTTGATAGGTCATGGTGCGTTCGAACTTAGTGTTTTATATAGTGCAAGCTATTGAATTTATTTAAAAGGAAAAGTACCGTGGAATCTTGGGGTATTAAATTATTCCCTCCTCCAAATAATTGCATCCTCAAAATTTATATAATACCACTACATAAAAATATTTGGGTGGTTCTTCATCACATGTTTTTCAGGTTCCCACATCGCCTCTTCCATTTTATGGTTCCTTCAAAGAACTTTTACTAGACGAGTCATCCTATTTCTCAACACTTGTTCTCTGGTATCAAGAATCTTAATATTCTCTTCACAATTAGAAAGATCGGGTTCTAATTATATTTATTCATAGTTGAGTATACGCGTTGTGTCTAGCATGTATTTCCTTAACAGTGATTCATGGAACACATCATGAACTTTTGGGATACTTGGTGGCATTTAGAAATGGTAAGCTATAACTCCTATACATTCTATAATTTCGAAAGTTCTGATGTACTTGGGACTTAATTTATCCTTCTTACCAAATCTTATAACAACCTTCCATGGAGATACCTTCAAGAAAACATGATCTCATATTTGAAATTTCTAATCCTTCCTTCAATTATCAGCATAGATATTTTCTTTGAGATGTTTTGATATGGTTTTGAATAGTATTTACCATTTCCAGTATTCCCTCAAAATGTTCTAGGCCTATGAGTTTTCTTTCAGTAACATCATTCCAACAACTTGGTGTATGACATCTCTTTCCATATAACACTTTAAATTGTGCAATCTGAATACCTGAATGGAATCTATTATTATAGAAAAATTATACTAGAGGTAAATACTGATCCCACATATCTTTAAAGTAAAGTGAAAAATATCTCAACATGTCCTCTAAAGTTTGAATAGTTTGTTCTGATTGTCCATCGATTTGAGGGTGGTCGGAAATTCTCAAATAAAGCTCAATATCTTGGGTATTCTGAAGACTTTTCTAGAATTGTGATGTAAAACATGGATCATGAATGAAAAAAATGATAGGGGAACACCATGAAGTATTAAAACTTCAATAATATATATTCTTCCTAAACGTTCAGGTGTAAAATCTTGTCTTATAGAAAAAATGTGATGATTTTGTAAGATGATCAATAATAACCCATATCACATCATTCCTTTTGGGAGTCTTTGGTAGCCCCATGACAAAGTCCATCGTAATATCATCCCATTTACACACAGGTATAAGAAGAGGTTTCATGAATCCTTTAGGATATTGTCTTCCTACCTTCACCTATTTACAAACCAAACATCTTGACATATAATCAACAATCTCCCTCTTCATGTAGTCCCACCAAAAATGTTCTTTAAAATATATATACATCTTAGTGCTCCCATGGTGTACAGAGAAATTGGGGCTATGAGCATCATCTAATAATTCTATTTTTAACTTAGGTATAATGGGAACACAAATCCTCTTTCCAAATTTCAAAATTCCATCTTCAAATATGAAGTCAATAAATCTACCATCATTCTCAACTTTAATTTTCATTTAAAACTCCTCATCATTAGTTTGATAAATTTTTACCCTTTTCAATAAAAAGGTTTGACAATCATTTTAAAAATTTTCACTGTTTCACCTTCCATAATAATCACAATATCCATCTTTGCTAGATCCATGAACATAATATCATTTTCAACTCTCATTTTTTTCAAAACACCATGGTCCTTTCTAATCAAAGAATCTACCACCTTATTTTCCTTACCCGAGGGGTAGTATATTGTGTAATCATAATTCTTGAGTAGCTCAAGCCATCTACTTTTTCTCATGTTGAGTTCTTCCTAGGAGAAAATATATTTCAAACTCTTGCGATCAGTATATATCTCACATCTTTCACCATAGAGACAGTGTCTCCATATATTTAGATTAAATATTACTTCAACTAACTCAAGATCTTGATTTGGGTAGTTTTGTTCATGAATTTTTAATTTCCTTGATGCATAAGCAATGAATCAATCATTATGAATAAGTACACTACCAAGTACATTCCTTGATGCATCACTATAAATAAAAAACCCATCATTTCTAGATGGTAAAGTTAATAATGGAGCATTGATAAATATTCTCTTCATTTCTTCAAAATATTCTTTACATTCTTTTTTCCAAACTATTTAACCCCTTTATGTGTGGGTTTGGTTAATGGATTGGCCAATTAGGCAAAATTCTAGACCAAATGATGATAGTAACCTACTAAACTAATAAAACTGCATACCTTGGTTATGTTCATCGATTCTGGCCATTCTTGGATTGCCTTTTTCTGTTAAGGATCAATAGAGATCCCACCATTCAAGACAATATGGCCAAAAAAAGAAATTTCCTAAAGCCAGAATTCACACTTGCTAAATTTACCATATAATTCTTCCCTTATGAGAGTCTTGAGAATGAATCTAAAGTGATTATCATGGTGTTAATAGATTTTAGAATATATCTGAATATCATCAATGAATACCACAAAAAAATAATCAAGATATTCCTTGAACACTCTATTCATGAGATCTGTAAAAAATGAGGGTGAATTAGTCAATCCAAATGACATTACTGTAAATTCATAATGACCAAACCTCATATGAAAAGCTGTATTTAGAATGTATTACTTATTCACTCATAATTGATGATATCTATAATGAAGGTCAATCTTCAAAAATAATTGATATCCTTGAGGTTGATCAAATAAATCATCGATATGAGGTAGAGGATACTTTTTCTTTATTGTAATAGTATTGATTTCCCTATAATCAATACATAGTATCTTGGATCTATCTTTCTTCTTGAAAAAGAGAATAGGGGCTCCTCATAGAGATACAATAGGGAGAATAAATACATTTTTACCCAACTCTTCAAGTTTTTTTATTCAACTCCACCAATTCCACTCTAGCCATTCTATATGGAGTCTTTGATATTATCCTTACATCTGGGATTAAATTAATAGAAAAATCAACTTCTTACTTTAGATTATGTTTAGGTAAATCATATAAAAATAAATCAATTTTTTCTCGTATAATAGGTACATCCTCAATTTGAATATTTCTTTATTGATCCCTAGATGTTATTTCATCTTCCTCCCCAGGAATCTCATTCAGTAAAGCTACTAGGGGTGTGTTTTGATAAGAAGCAGGTGATGAAGTTTTTTCTCAAAAGATAATGGATTCCACATCTTCCTCACAAATCACAACTTCCTTATTCTTGAAATAGATTATCACATCATATTTTGATATACAATCCATACCAAGGATCATATCAATGGTATAAATTAGGTATAATGATAAATTCAGTAGATAAATAATGTTTATATTGAATAATAGGAATTGCATGACACATATTTATTATAATGAGACTTCCCTTAGGGATTTTGAATGAAAAATAAATAGTTAATATGAATTGGAAATATAAATTTTTTAAAGTAAACTGGGAAGATATCAATTAATTTGATTATCCATAATCAAATAAAGATTTATTTAAATTTGAGTAGATAATTAAAGTACCTTCCACCATATTATTAAGAACCTAAACCTCAGAAATTGTGATCACAAAAACATGGCCTTCCCCCCTTTCCCTTTTCCAGGGAAAGTTTCCTTGAATCTTAGTACAATCATTGGAATAATTTAAAATCTCTTTACAATTGTAGCATTGAACATTGGTAGCTTCTTTCTTCCCCTTGAAATCACGAGTCTGGTGGAAATTTTCTCAAAACTTGTAATAAACTCCCATCCCCTTTAGGAAATTACCAGGGTGTTTCTTCCCACAATTACCATAGGGTGGAAAGTAGAATTTTCCCTTCTTCCTCTTACTTTTGTAGAGTGTTAAGTGACCCTATTATTCTCTTTATTTAACTATAAGATGCAAAGAATTTATTTTTTGACTTAATAGCACATGATACTATATCTTGACATGATGAGAAAGATTTTGAGACTAGTTCCCATCAGAGGAATGGTTTTAACCCATAAAAGAATTGATAAATCTTAATTATTGGGTTAAGTATATAGTCAACAACATTACTTACTATCCTTTTGAAGTTATCCTCATACTTTGCAATATTCTCATCCTTTTTTTCATCAAACTCAGAAATTGCCTTTCCAAATCAGCTCATTGTTCATGAGGAAAGTATTTTTCTAAAAATAGTTCTTTAAACTCCCTCTATTACATATTTTATACTTCTTTATCTTCCTTCATGTTTTGAATTAATGACCACCACTGATCTGAATCTTCTGAGAGATGATAAACTGCCATGATGACTTTTTCCATTTTGTTACTCCCCAAAGAAAGAAATATTTTCTCTATAGAAATGATCCATTGATTAGATATAAATGGATTTTTAGACCCATTGATTGTTGGAGGTCATTATTTTATGAATAGGTCAAACATTTATCCTTCGTGTTGTGGATTAGTGTGCTCCATATGGATAAGTTTATTATTCATAACCCGAGTCAGCTTTCCCATTATGGTTTTAACCAATTCAACACCAGTTGTACCACCATATCCACTATCATTATCTTGAATAGGAGGGAAATACCTACATGGATTATTTGTGTTGATATATTTTCCATTCCTTCCACTAGGATCCATTTCAAAACAATTTCATACACTATATTAGGTCATGGATCATAATCCATAATTCCAAAACTAGTAAAATACTTAACATAAATTGAAAAATTTATGTATATATAATCAATAATCCTAAAAATGGTTTCTTTTGGGACATATTTAGTCATAAATCCTTTAAAATGGTTTTTAAAGAAAATTTGAATTATTAGAATCATATCCCTCAAGAGTATCAAACTTGGTGCACAATAAGGCATGTTGTCATGTACCCGGTTACCCTATGTCAGGCCCAAAACACCTTGTCTGAGTTGTTACTCTTATGTACATCTATTCCAGAACCACATTAACATTTAGTATCTAGACAAGGATTTATTTTTGGAATACCCATATAATATCTATTTTACTAAAATTTATAGGATGTTATTCTATACTTATCATTAAAGTCTATCTTATGGTATTGTTCCCTAATCAATGTTTTCTAAATCTAGTTTCCATGGTTTGTACTAAACTTACTCTAATACCAACTTTAATGCCTCGACCCCATATTCAAAAAATCAGTGATTTATTTTATTACATTGTAATTATAACAATAAATCAAATACCGAAGGAAAGATCAGTTTAGTAACCTTGAAAAATAAACTAGATACAAACATAAGTTTTACATTACATATTGAAATGAAAAACCACATAGTGTATCCTTTGAAAACAATCATATCCCTTAGAATATCCCTATTGGTCAGTCATAATATACTTCTTCGCATCTAGGGGAAAAATGAAACATATGAAATGAGTGACCTCAGATTCCGAGTAAGGATAAATAATATAGTGAAAGCTATCATAAATAAGTATTAAATTTTAAGGCAAGGTATTAAACTGAAATACAAGCCTTTTAAATACAATATTCAGAATAATATGGTAAAAATAAATAAAATAATTCCATTTAAACATTCACATGGATATTCTACTAGTCAAATAATCACATTTAATATAAATAACTAGTCTCATAATGAGGGAATGCATAATGTCGTACATCATTGACATACCATCAAGGCCTCATGCAAAGACCATATATAAATAGGTAAAAACCCAAACTAGTTGTCTTATGAGATCTACAGATTCATAGAGGGGATATAACGGCCCCACCAGTCACTTACTAAGTCTAATACATTCCTCATGTGAAAAGGGTGAAACATAACATAAACATTCATACTAAAACTAGCATATGAAATGTTAATACTTTAACCATAAACCACAAATGGTATAAAAAAGAATATCAACAGTCAAACATATCACAAAACCTCCAATATAATATTGAATATTGTATCATAATAAATCAATCTCAATTAAGCATAAAATCTAATAAACGACATTGACATAGATGAAAATAATATAATAACATCATTAAAACACTTTGAAAAAAATATCATCTTTTTTACTTTAAAATAATTTAAAATACACACAATTATAAAAGAAAAAAATTTATTTTGAAAATAAACTTTTAATACTGTAAGGAAATTTTCAAAATGTTAAGGAGTTATAATGGTGGAAAATATATGCTTGTGCCATATAAGTTAAAAAACATTATTTCCTTAATTTGTACAAAAGGTCATAAAGTACCTCATTTGAAAAAATATAGAAAGATTCATTACAAAAAGTATTATAATAATTAAAACATGGGTAAAAATTACTTTAGAAAATTGGCGATAATATTTTGAAATACATTTTTAGAAACATGGATATATATGTTAAAGATGTCACAATATATACTTATATATAAACAACCTCAGATGATAATGAGATTCTGAAATTATCCCTTAAATTATACTTTCCTTTAGTAGAGAGTGTTTTAACCTCATGTATAATGGTTAAATTATGTTATTAAATTATAATATAACCATATACATATTTATTATATGAAATATGATCCTCTTATATCATTTTGTTAATAATATTTCAGTATTACCATTGTTTCGGGTGTTAATTGTATCGTTTTCCCATTCATGTTTTGTTGAGTAAGTCATATTTTTTATGAATAGGATGTATTTTATTCATATGAAGAAGGATATTAATTTCATAATTATTATTTTTACTCATCATATAAATTTTATAATCATTCATTAATGGTAAACATGGAGAATGAATCTTATCGCATCGTGGAGACAGTAGACCGTACGTACACACAAGCAACAATATCATTCCCTTAATGGTTAAATGGTATGAAATTGGATGATATATTAATTATACATAAATTTTATCATGAAATATTCATTATTTATATCCATTATATTCATTATTATACCCATCCAAATAAATTAGTGTTGAATAACAAATAACACCACGACCTGGAGATGGTTAGCTGTACGTATGCATGCATGGTGATATTATTATTCCTACGATAAATATATGGTGGAATATGGTTATACCACAATTAAAAAAATTTATTATAATGTATGTGATATTGGAGTTATTAATTTATTGTAGAAACAACATCGGAAGTGGAATCAGAAGAAGAAAATAAATTGAATTGAATTGATAAAACAATTACCTCTTCTTCGATTATCTCCTTTTGATTTGCACAAAAGGATTCCTTAAGATGGATTTATGCTCAAAGTGTGGCATCTAGGATGAATTGAGGGAAGTTAGGAGGATAATTGGTCTGGGTTTTACCGAGATAAAGGGCTTTAAAGTTGTGAATAAAAGAGAAGTATGTGTTTCCTTTTATAAGAGAGGGAAGGAACACTTTTGGAAACTCCAAAACCATTAATTTAATATAAATTGATTTGGGATTTTAAATAGCTCCAAAGTGAGTTATTTATAGGATAATATCATTATGGGTCGAAATAATCCCAAATAATGATTTTTAGAAAAGTATAGGTCACAAAATTTACCTTATCATTTGGGTTTAACCCTTAGTTAAACAATTTTACTCTTACCGTGTCTATTTTTATTTTTATACTACAGGGTTAATATAGTTACTATAAAATGAAAAAAACCACAATTGGATACTTGAAGACATATTTTACACTATGAAATTTAGTTTTTTAAATCTTATATTCTTATGAATTTTATATCATTTAATAAAATAGTATTTGTTTTAAAATATCCTTTATGTCAATTTTGACACTATTTAATAATGATTTTTTTTAAAGTCATAAAAACTTGATTACTTAAAACAAACTACATTAACTCATCCATAAAATGTCAATGTCATCCTAAAAATTCAGGGATGGAATAAAATATTTCGAATTATATTTATTTTAATATTATTAATGACATTTAATTTCCTTTAATAAATCAATTACTTTATCATCATTGTGTCACCATTTAATTTAATTATTTATTTCCTAAAATTATAAATATATTACCATTATGTAGATAAAAATTTTATATTTATAAATACTATTTATAGTTGACCATATCACTTATATAAACTGATATTGAAAATAATATAATTATTAAATTTTAAATATGACATTTTTAACTCTTCTTTAAATAAAAAATAAAAAATGTCTTAATCTAGCACAAGTGGATAAAAAAGGATTGTATTTTCAACCTAAGGTTGATTTTGGTTAAAACATACTTATCCAATGAAATTAAGACAAGTGTTAGGGTAATTATATGCTATCATAATATTATTTTAACCTTTAATTCTCCTATTTACCTTTAATCGTGGTACATAGAATTCAAAAGTTACTATTCAAAAAAAATTATTTTGATTTTATTAGATTACATTTTTCATTCTTATTACAACCATGTATGTCTATTTTTCAAAATTCAATTCACAAAAGTGGTAAAATTATATTTAATGCTAATCTGCGGATGTGGTTAGAAGGTAGATAAAAGAGGAATTTAGAAGTTCAATACATTTTTATATCTAATTCTATTATAAAAAAAGATTTGAATAATTTAAATTGGTTTAATATATGTATTATCTATATATTTTGTTTTTAAAATAAATTTAAAGTTATATAATTATTTAAGTGAAAAATTGTTTTTTAACAACATTGTAGTATTTTTCACTATTCATCAAAATTGAAACTTTTCAGAAAAATAACAGAAAATCACCATACGTTAATTTTGATATTAAAAAATAAAAAATGAAGTCAATTTTGAAGTACAAAATTTAAAAATTTCATAATGTGGTTAATACTATTCATAATGGTTTATCAAATGGCTAGTTTGATAGGTCATGGTGCGCTCAAGCTCAGTGTTGCGTGAAACACACGCTATTAAATTTATTTAAAAGGAAATATACCATAGAATCTTAGTGTGTTATAGGTTTTTTTGAGTATGTATTTCCCCCCATAGATAGATGGGTAGTCAGAGGATAGAACATAAGTTCTTAAGGATATGTTACGAGCGTTTGTTCTTGACTTTGGTGGGTCTTGGGAGAAACACCTAGATTTGGTGGAGTTTTCATATAACAATAGTTACCAGGAAACTGTTAATATGAAACCATATAAGGAAAATTATGTTAAACTATACAAATCAACTCTATACTGGATTGAGGTGGGTGGGTCAGAGTTTATGGGACCAAGTCTAGTACTAGAGACATCAGAGAAGGTTCAACTAACTCAAAAGTGTATGGATATGGATCAAAGTAGACATAATTCATATGTTGAAAGATTTTGATGACCCCTAGAGTTTACAGAGGGTGATCATGTATTCCTTTAGGTTTCTCCAAGATTGGTTCACCAGAAGATAAAGATATAGGGAAAGTTAGCGCCCATGTTTATTGGACTGTTTGAGGGTGTGAAGAAAATCGGGTCTGGGGCGTACCAATTGGACATTCCATAGAGATAGAATGATATGCATGATCTTTCACATGTGTCACAACTTTAGCAGTATCACCCCAACCCTTCTCAAGTTATTTATGTGGAATATGTTGTGCTTGATACTGGTGAGTCCTTTGAGGAGCATCTGATATGTGTGTTGGATCATAGTGAGAAAGTGTTGCAGGTAAATAAAATACTAACAGTTCATGTATTTGGGAAACATGGTCATGTTCTGGAGGAAACATGGAAGAGAGAAGAAGATATGAGGGATTAGTAGCCTGATCTTTTGACTCAAAATCTTTAAGGTTCTTGGGAGTACAACTTGAGGATGAGCTTTTATAAGATGGAGATATTGTAAGATCCTGAATTTTTATTGATATTTCTTAGGCTAGTTTTCAGGTATTTTTTTCTTTGTTTTAGTATAATTTGATTATGTTTTTCTTTGGGGTGAATTTGTGGGAAAATATAATTTTTTTGAAGAAGGATGGGTAGTGCACTATTGGCACACATTTTTCTCAAACTATGCGACCCAACCCATCAAACCATATGAACCCAAATTGAGGATATTCACATGGCTAGTGCATAGTCTATAAAACCATGCACCTTCTTAGGAGAAACCATGCAACCCCTAAAAGAGGAGCATAGTTAAGGCATACAGTTAGGGGAAACCATATGACCCAAATAACAAATCATGCATACAATATTTCAATCCCCTAAAAATTGGTTTTAAATTTTCTCGATCCCCCATTTTAAACCATATTTAGCCATAAAAAAACCCCTAATGTATTTTCATAATTTTGGAGCATATAAGAAAGATTAAAAGCCTTCCAATCCTCATTTCTTAGTGAATCGAAGGGAATATTGATGATCTGAACCCCTCCCGAAAAGAGGATCTTATCCAGTGTGGTTTCCTTTCTCTTTTTGTTCTTATCCCATCTATTGTATTGCTGTTCTTCCCTATTTTGGGTTGAATATAGATATTGGTTTGTGGATCTAGATCTATAATTGTGGGATCTTGATTCATATGATCTTGAATTTAGGCTTAAGATCTATATTTCGTTCTACAATGTTATTCTGTTCAAATTGGGGATTTTTGTTAGGAGAATGCAAGTCAAAGAATTGAGGTAGGTGGTATATACTTCAAATCCAAAAGTCTTGAATTAAATTATGTGTATGTTGTTTTATAAATACTATTGGATGGTTATAAATTTATATTATTTATTTAATTAGTTAATTTTTTGAATTAATTAATCGAGGGAATTTGGAAATAAGGGATATTGAATTGATTTATTTGAGATAGTTAATTTCTGAATTAATAATGAGATATTCAGTTTTTTTATTAGATATAGCTCATTGTTGAGTTTATTACTAAGATAATGGATTTTTAATTTAATAATTAATTGTTAAATTAATTATGGGATATTGAGTTTGTGGTTATTGATTAATTAATTGGTAAGTTAATTAATAGGATTGTTGTGCTTAATTAATTGGAGAATTAATTAATGGGAATTGCGTGATGAACTAATTGTTGAATTAGTAATGTGATTTAGATGATTAATTAATTGTTGAGGTAATTAATGATATTGAGATGATTAATTAATTTTTGAGTTAACTAATGTGATTGAGATGAATAATTAATTGTTGAGTTAATTAATGACATTGATATGATTAATTAATTATTGAATTAATTAATGGAATGATATTGAAATGATGAATGGTAACAATGGAATTCATATGATAATTGAGGTAATGAATGGTAATAATAGAATTCATTTGTAAATTGAGACAATTAATGGTAACAATGACATTAACTTTTGAATTGAAATGATGAATGGTAATAATGGAATTCATATGAGAGTTGAGATAATAAACAGTAACATTGGCATTCATGTGTGAATTGAGACAATGATTAGTGAAAATGGAACTCATGTGTGAATTGAGACAATAAATGGTAAAATTTAAAATCATGTGTGAATTTAGATAATGAATGGTAATAATGGAATTTTGATATATGATATGGTTCGGGTGTCCTTGGGAACCCGGGTGTTATTTGGTTAACTAAATAACAATTGATAATGTGATAAATGTTTAGTTATTCATTGTATTTATTTATTTACACAATTTTATACAATGTTATTGACTAGATATTGTTTTAAAAACTATTGGTGGTGTCCTACTGAGTTGTACTCACACCCAACCAGGATGCCTGATCAGTACTCTAATAGGTTTCATGGCTGCACGATAGGATAAGGACAAAGGACTAGTGTTAGATGGCTTAGTTGGGATGGATCATGGATGAGGGAACCAAATGTGGTTTGGGAATATCTTTGTATTTTTTATTTTATTTACCTTTTTATTTTCATTTTGACACTTGAAACTTATTTTATTATGGTATATCTACTGTTCAGTTTGTTATGTATCTCATGTTTTGGTAATCTTGTGATACTAGTATCATTATAGTTATGGTTATATGTCATTTGGTTATTGATTATTTATTTCCACTATTGAGATAATTTGATAAATAGGGTATAGTCTCCCCATGATTGATATTATCCCCTCACTAATAGTCACCAACCTTTGGCATATGGGTGTGCTTAAGGTCATGTAGGGAATCATCATGGGGAACCGGTGTGTGGCACCCGAGATGGGACATTACATTTGATTACTAATATAAAAATTTCAAGGATTAAATTTATTTAATGGGGTATAATGTAAAACCTTGATATATTAGAATATATTTTTTCCTTAAATAAATTGTAAGTGTTTGATTTCTTTCTTTAAACACACTGCTGAGTCTAAGTGTACTATGACATTGTAACCCTTTATAACATAGTTGCCAAATTGGAAGGTATGAATAGTAATAACCAAATTATAAAAAAACTTCTATAATGATTTCAAATAATGAAAATTATTGATTAATTCATAATAAATAGATACTCAATTTTCATTAAAGTCATTTTATGCTTTAAAAATATGTTTTTTTCAAAAATGTTTTTTATTGCATTTTGTAAACAGACATTATAAATAATACATACAATTTTTATAAATTTATTTTAATAAATTAATATAATTTTTTAAATTAACTTGTTAATATTATCTTAAGGTGAATTTTTAGGATTTTTAGAAAAGATGTATTTTTCAGTGAATAGTGAAAAATACCGATTTTTGTAAAAACTGTCATTTATTTTCAATTAAAAGTTAAATTATTTTATTAATCTGTTATTAAAGTAACATAATTATAATTTAATTATAATTAATTCAATTAATTATTTATAAATCATAATTATACTTTATTTTGGTATAAGTTATTTTTTGGGCTAAAAAACACATTTTTCTAAAAAACTATTTTTATACACGCAATGTGTTTTTATATTAATAAATAAAATTGATATATATTTATTAATTTTTTCAACTAAATTATTATATTATATAATAAATAATATATTTTAACATTCATTTTATAGTTTTCACAAGGAAATAAATGGAAATAAATTATATTTTATGCTTAAAAATGCATTTTCTTAAATGAGTTTTCATTGCTGTTTGTGTGCTTATTTTAAATTAAATTCTTCCACTTATTGAAATAAAATCTTGTAAAATAGATTTGATATTTATGATTATAATAATTAACATTATTTAATATATTTAACTTAATTTTTGTTCATAATGAAAAAGTAAAAATAGTAAAATTTTGATACCATGGTTAAGGTTAAAATATGTTTACTGGGGGTTAATCCAAGATATAAGGGTAGTATTTCCACCCAAACATGAATAAATATTATTTTTAGAATATAATTAAACCTTATATTATCCTAAATTATAATAAATATCCATTTTTATCCAATTTACCATTAAATTGACCATATATCATTGAAATATTTTAGAAAATTCCATATGTGTCCCTCCCCTCACTTACAAAAGGGAACCACTTTTCCTTCCTTATTCACACCATTTGAGCCTTCTATATAAAAAAATACAAGATAAAAATAATTAAAAAAATCTTTCCACTGATTCAAGAGCTTATTTTATTCTCCAAATAGCAATATTTAAAGGCTTAAGATGTAATCCAAATGAGGTATCTCAAAGAAGCGGTATAAAAATTAACCAAGATCTTTCAAATTGATTTATTTTTAATCCTTATATAAACCTATTACATCCATAAAAATATGAAGAATAAATTAAAAAAAATATTTTTTTTATGATTAAACAACTATTTTCCACCCCTTCTCAATCAAATGGGAAGTAATAGTAATATTTGTGAGAATGTGTGGACTACCGCCTCCACGTAGCGCTATGATTCATTTCTCATCACCAAATTTCATGGATGGTTATAATGAATAATTTATTTTTTATATATCATATTTATAATATAATAATTATTCTTTAATTATAATATATTATTTAACCTCGTTCTTTCTGATCCATTGGTAAATGATAATATTGCGTGTGCGTATGTGCGAACAACCACCTCAATGAAGCAATGTGATTTTATTATCATTTCCACTTTACTTGTATAGTAAAAATAATATGTTTAATGAATATATATGATATTTATAATATAATAATTATTTTTAATGTTAATTATCATTTAACATTCTTTTTTTCCATCCATGAAAAAGTGGAAGCATCACTCATGTGTACATTCAAATTACCATCTCCACGAAGTGATGTAATTAATTTTTAGTCACCACATAATATGAATAGTTATATCTATATATATATCTATAATGAATATATATGATATTTATATCATAATTAATATTATTTATATATATTAACCATGATCAAATTATAAGGACCATAACTACTGAACTAAAACTTAAATGAAAAACGAAGTAGTTAACACCCAAATTGATGATTTTAATAGAGAATTGTTAATAAATGGGTGTTGAAATTATATAATTGGATAATATATGATATTATATTTACAATTATTATTATTTTATTTAATTATAATAAATCTAAATTTATTCTATATTAGGTTAGAGTGCTTATGCATCAAGTCAGATATGAGGTAAGCGTTCTTCTCAATTTTGTTCCATTGAGATATGTTTGATATTATGCACCTATTTAGGTTTATGAGATTTATATACTGATCCTTTGACATGTTATATCATTTATATTTCTTAATTACTGGTATGTAAATTTATAATTAAACTTATTTTATCTATGTGGATTTCATTAGAATGTTACCAAAGTTGTAAGGGTTTTCCATCTCAAATTGTCTTCTTTGGGACATATGTTATGTTATACACCTATCTTATTTTATTAGGTGTATATAATGAAACTATGATGTTTTATATCATTAATATACTTATTTTAATTTTTTTAATGTTTCATTTCATGTTATTTATTTTATGGGTTTCACGAATCAAAAGTTACCAAAATGGTAAGGGTTTTATGTTACAATCTTTTTTTCCTAGATTGTTTATGATTAAATTTTCAATTATGAAATTGTTGGAACAAAGGATGTTATTCAATATAAATGGATTTTAATTTTTTGTTTGTTTTAAATACACATTGGGTTGATCGAGGATATTTTAATACAAGTGATCTAACAATATAGGCTGACAACAGTGTTGAAGGTGGCATTGTTTCCAAGTGTTTACCAATTTTTTGGGCTCAAAATCAAGAGGAAGAGGCTAGAATCACGAAGGGTTATTTTCCAGAATCAAATCTTCATAAATATGGTAAATTAATGGGTTTCTCAAATAATGGGTTGAGTATCACAAAGACTTGGAGCATCAAGAATGAATATGGTGTTCTTTGCGATTACAAGAATTGGAGCATCGTGAGTGCATAATTTTTTGATGAGGATCTTCGTGAAAATAAAAAATATCAAGGGAGATTCATGAATGGAGGATCACTGTGAAGATGTTTTTGAAATATCTTAAAAATACGATAAAGGGAGTGGATCATCATGAATGGATGATCCTATAAATATGAGGCTGCTCCCACTTCATTTCACATGAAAATAATCAGAGAAAATATAAAATCGCTCTGATTTCATGAAGGTAGGGAGCTCTATAAATATAGATTTCTATTATATCTTGAGCATCGTGAAAGACTACTTAAGTCTTGACTGATTCCAATGCTTTTGACTAATAGGTGTTTTGAAACGATGTGATATTTCTTGATGGATTAGTAAGCTCCACGAAGGTAGTTTTTTTTCGAGAAGGCAGTTTGCTTAGTGAAGGGTTAGCTCCATGAAGGAGCTTCCTGAAAGGCAGTTTTGAACATTGATTTTTTAGTGAATAGGGTTTTTAAAGTTTTTCATTATTGTACTATGGTACAAGAAGAGTTTTGTTCTAGTCAAAGATAAAATACTTTAATGAAAATATATTGAAGTGACCATCAAGTCGATAAACTGAGTAATACTTCAACCAAGGTAGCAAGCTAAGGGGAGTCAAAAAAAGTGTTCTGAGGGACGTAGAGTTCTATCCCTAAAATTTTGTAAAGGAAGTGGGAATGGAACAAAGTAACTATGTATGGACTTCAGTATTCTATAACTAGGGAATATTAGTGGATTTAGGTACGACCGATGCACTATCAACATATGCTCCTTAGACTAGCCATTAGTCTTGAAACAAGTAAATCTGCTGTGTTGTCTCATTATAAGTGAATGTTGTATTACTTCACTATTCTAACAGATAGGTTTAATAAGTTAATACTAACATGAAAACAAGATCCATTGTTTTAAAAGAAAAATTTGACTACATGATTCACCCCACCCCTCTCAGGGTGCTCTAAGGTCCTACAAAAATTATATGATGTCTCTATAAATAATATTATGCATCTTATTATCATATATTTATTTCGGTATATGTAATTTTTTTTCCTTTCATTTTACTCACTTTAAGTACTTAAGAGTCCGAAATAATGTTTTTTAGGAAAACTGAACATATTTTTATCCTCGATTGGTAATCTTTTCTTCAATGACCACAGTTTAATTAAAACGTTTTCAAGAATGTTTTTAATTTTCTCCAAATATTTATTAAATTAATTTTTACTCATGTTTTACATTTTAAAATTTATTTAATGTAATTTTCTTGTCATTTTCTGAATAATGTAATTTCGACTTTTTACCGAAATTGTGAATATAATTTTGGTTTTAATGCACACTACATTAACATATTTTCTTACCATCATGAATACTATTTTCCTTAAATATTCATTTTTATGTTTCCTTGGTTATTTTGAAAGAAAATGATTTCCTTAATAATTTTGATATTTATATATTTTAAATAATTTATTTCCAAATGAAAAAGGTATTTTACTCAAGAAATGTTCTAGTGATATTTTAAAGTTATTTTTCATTTATAACAACATTATTTTATGTTTCTTATAATTTAATAGGGATATGATCCAATCTTACCATATTTATTCTTTCTATTTATGGATTATTATTATGATGATTAAATATTTATATAATTTTTTTTCTTTCCATGGGTTAAGGTTTGATGCAATGATAAATTTTTTCATGATCTTGTGGGATACATATGAATGGATTATGATTATGTTATGAGTATTCTCATTATATATAACAACCCTACTCTTTATTACACACATAAACATGATTTATTAAATAAAATCTCTCTTAATAAAACTCTAAGGATCTATAGGTCTAGTGTCTTGGGAAATTAGGAACATTACATAACAACTTAGAACATAAAACAAAACATCTTTGTTGAAAACTTCTTTTACATGACCACAACATTACTTCATACCTAACATTACATGGGATAATCTAAGGACATGCACAATAAAATGGTGAGCTATAAAGCCCAATAAGGGAGTAAAAAAGTCATAACATGAAGAATATTGTACATGTTAGGTCATAGGTATATCAATAGATCATAATAGAAACATGAACATAAAGGCATGATATATCATGATTATCATAACATGGAAATGTGGCAACAACATTTAATATGATATTAGCATGATCCAAGGATCATTGCACATGCAACATGAGTACACCCAAATTGAACTTTAATTAGGATGATTAAACCCTCATTTTACTTGATGTATCATGATAATAATCTTTACCCAATGAATTGGATCCCTATTAGGGCACACCCTTTATAAACATTTCATCTCATGCATAAGTGTGCCACATGGATCATATAACATGGGGTCATTCAACGTCATAATTTATTACACGATGAGAGAATGTGGAATAAATATATGAAATTATCATTCAATATGTATATGTGCATAAATTTTAATACCCTTGATAGAGAAATGGGTATAGTATTCACATACATGATGATTTTGGCATGAAAATTTTGGGTGTAACTTCGGCAGCATAACGACATCAAATAGAAATCGTAAAATAAACTGATGATAGATAAAGGGGTCTCTCATCATTTATACATGAAATGGACATTAATGGGGTCACATTACATAATATCTCAACATATGTAATAGAATTTATATTCATAATATAAAATAATTTCTTGAATGTAAATGAGGAGAGATAAATTCCTTATGGAATTTCGACATGGTAACAGGTGTACATGGGAGGAATTATTGAGAGATAAAGAGGTTTATAATCATTAAAACATATGAATAGAAGTGTAGGGGAGGTTTAAAATCATAACCAAACAATTTTAATTGAATATAAAAGGGTATAACAACATAAATAAATTTGGGAAAAAATGATAAAGGAAGAAATCCCTTAAGGAATTTAGCATGGTAACAGCTGTACATAGGAGGTATTAATGGGAGAGAAATGGGTATATCATAATTAAAAAATTAGGAGGGAAGTATAGGGTAGGTGATAAATTATACCCAAACATCTGTAATTGAAAATAAAAGGGTATAACAACATAATGAAATTTGGACAAAAATGAGAAAGGAAGAAATCCCTTACTTGGAAGTGTGATCCCAAAGGCTTGGGAGAGGCTTGAGAGAGTATTATTTGGATATTGGGGAAACTTTGGAGGATTATAGAGAGTGGAGGTCATATTTTTGTCGAGATACAAATGGTTTTAGTGAAGAGGAATGAGAGATTGAGTGGGTTTATATAGGAAAGTAGAAGGAATTCTTTATTATCTAGGTTTTGGACACCACACATTAAAATAATCAAAACCACAAACCATCCCATGGTTTTTGGGAATGGTTTTTTAAAAAGTGGATTGGAAAACATTATTTTATATGTCAAATGGCCTAAATTATTAAAATGTTTGGCTTGATTATGTTGAGGTGGCTCACACTCTCAAGGAAATCATTTTAAAATGTTAAAATGTTTTATAAGTCTTGGAGGGTCCACTAAGGATTTGTAAAATAAATCAAACAAACCTAAAATCACATTATTTTAAAGGTAAAAAATATATTGGACTAAAATAACATTTATATTAATTTGTTAAATCACTATTGGGTCATTATGATGTCATAAAACACATTATATATTTAAAGGGTATTTAATTTTCATCAAAACATTTGACTGTCTCAGAAAATTATGAAAAATTCACCATTGGGTAATTCCAACGTCCTAATTCCAAAAAAAATATTCATTTTATCTAAATATTTTTATAAATATGTGAATTTATAATTTTTTTTAAAAAAACCGACATTTATAAAAAATTCATGGGTTTTGACAAAAGCAGCTTCCAAACCTTAATAAAAATTACAATTAAATTCATAAAAATTATACAATCATCTATATTTAATAAAAAGTAATTTAGTAATAATATTTTATTAAAATATTATTTAATTTAAAAATCCCTTAATTCATTAAAATATATTTCTTAATGGAATATTAACTAAAAATACTATTTGTGCTTTAAAACTATTTACAAAGTAAAAATAATTAAATGAATGTATATTCTTTATTCTATACAAAAATAATGCACATAACCATAGTGCTATGGTCTTGTTACATAACCCCTTATAACACCCTCATATTACCTAAGGGTAAGGTGTGAAATGATGATAGACTCTTGGGGTTTCTCGGATAACATCGCTTGTATTGTAATCTCTATCAACATCCACTTCTCCTACATACAGTTCCATTCAAGCTTAACGTGTTGAAGATCATCGTGGTCTTGGTAAAGAGCGAAGCCCAGTGATGCCACCTCCTTTTTGAGCTCCGACAAATGGGCTTCGTACAGAGTAATTCTACATGATGAGGCCATCACTTCCTTTGTCTGAGTAAATTGGATTTGTTAAAGTCCTATATTTAAATTAATCATGTGGTCACTGTTCAAAAGCTATATTAGCAATAATAAAAATTATTAAGGGTGTTTTAAAATCCCAAAACCAAGGAAGTGAATATTTCTTATATAACCATTTTAGATAATAAGAAATTTAATTAGATCAAGAGGAATTTTCATTAGTAAAATTTTGGGTCGTTACAATCTTCCCCCCTTAATAAATTTATCCCTTGAAATTTCCTTTTCCCACACTAAACCAAATGAGGGTAACTCTACTTCATCACTTCCTCTAATTCCAATGTTGATTCTTCAAACTTGTGGTTTTTCCAAATCACCTTGATCGGGGGAATTGTATTATTTTGTATAAATTTTTCTCTAATATATATGATCTTCAACGGATTCTCTTCATAGGAGAGGTCATTCTCCAATGGTACCACCTCTGTATTGAGTACATGAAATGGGTCAGGTATGTAATTCTTCGAGAGTGATACATGAAATACATCTTATACTTGAGATTGGATTGGTGGGAGTGTTAATCGATAGTCCACTGCTCCAATGTGATCAAGGATCTAAAAAAGGCTGATGTACCATGGAATAAGATTTCCCTTCTTTAAAAATCTCATAACTCTCTTCCATGATGATATGAGGAGGAATACCATGTATCCAACATCAAACTCTAGGTCTCCTTGATGATTATTATCATATCTCTTTTGTTGAATCTAAGAAGATTTAATGTGTTGTTGGATGGTATTAACCTTCTCCACCATTCCATAGACCATTTCTTGACCTAGGAGTTTCCGCTCCCTAACTTCATCCCAACATGCTAGTGTTTTTCACCTCTTCTCATAAAGGGCTTTATAAGTAGCCATTTGGATGCTTGAGTAGAAACTGTTATTATAAGATAACACAACCAGAGGAATATGTGGATTCCATCCTCCTTTGAAGTTCATTGATCATTATCTCAACATTTCCTCAAGTGTTTGGATAGTCTGCTCAGACTGGCCATCTGTTTGAGGATGATAAGTCGTACTAATGTTCAGCTCAGTATTCAGAGATTGTTGAAGACTCTTCAAGAACATAGAGGTGAATCTTGGATCTTGATTAGATACAATTGATAGTGGTACTCCATGAATCCTTACCACTTATATGATGTATATCCCTGCGATTTGATCCAATGGGAATACTGTTAAATTGAAATGAAGTGTGCAGTATTTTTAAGACGATCCACAACAACCCAAATAGCATTGTTTCTTTTGGATGTCTTCAAAAGTCTGGTGACAAATTACATGGTGGTGTTCTCCCATTTCTATTTTGGTATGGGTAATGGTTTCATCATACCCTTATACTTTTTCCTCTCAACCTTCACCTGCTGACATACCAGACACTTTGATGTATACTCATCGATCTCCTTCTTCATGTTATCCCACCAATAATGCTATCAGAGATCTTGATACATCTTTTTGTGTAGATACCCAAGCTTGAAATACATGGACATTAAATTACTTTTGAGGAATACTTAATACATAACAAAAACATACACCCAAGGACTGTAATAGTTTAGTGTCTTTGGAAACTTGGAACATAAACTTCTAATCATGTTGAATGTTCTTCAACATCTCCCACAAAGATCTTACCCTTTTGTATTCTTACCCAAAACCTTTATTTATATCCTAGGGAAAAGAAAACATAAAAATGTTGAGCTCAAATGCTCAGTAAGGGTAATCATGGAGAAAATAAAACAACCCCTATACATTTGAACTTAAAAAAAACATGAACATCAAGTTTAAACATCAAAATATTGAGAAATGGCATTAAACATGGAAGTACATAAGGAATAGATCATAATGGAACATCAATAATGATAAAATATAATGGTAATAAAACATGTAATTGTGGAAAAACATTAATCACATGATATGATTTCCATAGCAGCCAAGGCATTTCTGACAAGGCCATCATAGTGGACAAAGTCCATTACTGAATCTGGTTTACCTGTCGTTCTAGCCCTGTATTACTGTACCGGATTTACTTGCCGTTACATCCATGTATATCACATGAAATATAAATCATTACCCAATTCATTGGAGAGAGATATAGGTCCAAACCATCTCATAATGAAATCATTCTTACTTGTGCCACAAAATAAATATAAATCATTCATCAAAACCCAAAGAATAAAATGGGTTTCATAAACATCATCCCATCATAAAATAATCCATATAAAACAAATGGATATCATTTAATCATAAGAAGAATAAAACCATGTAAATAATAGAGACATTATACTTAAAACATAATCATACTAAATAATGTCATCTTAGATGGAAAATAGTTTTGACAAAACACTTGAAATGAATTCTTGAGGAAAATATCCTTTCTTCTTCAAAATCATTTTCTTTTCACAAAATGCCATGAAATTTTAAAAGAAAAGGATTTTATTGAAAATAATCATGAAATATTGTAGAGTAAGCTTCATGAAGAAAAGGATATATGAATCCGTAAAAATATGTTCATGCTGTATAAGTTAAAAAAACATTCTCCTTGTACTTTTGTCGGAAAAGTCAAAAAGTTCCTCATATGGTAAACAAAAGAAAGATTCCTTCCATACCATGTGGTAAAAGTCAAAAAAGGGTAAAAATGACTTCAAACATACATGTAAGAATAGTAAACATTTTAGAAAAACATTTTTAGAAAACATGGACATGGATGATAACTATAACCTCAGAAAATACTTATGAATAAGAAATCTCGGATAAGAACGAGATTGGAATAATTATCCCTTACCTTATATCCAATTTATTATGTATATGTCCGAGACTCCGGTATAGTGGGTTTAAAAATATTATTATCTTGTAAAAGAATCATAATAATATTTATGATATCATATATGATTCACTTATGACTTTATATTAACCGTTCATTTGTCAATTCCATGTTAAAGAAGTTTTTTTGGGTAAAGTCGTTTCATTTATCATACGTGTTTGGAATTGTTGTTCTTGATATTATTATTACTTATATCATGATTTACTTACTTCCAGAATGTAAATAATGACTTATATATCTTATATATTTAGTATATATATATATATATAATAGATAGATAAATGAAATGAAATACACTGTTCATGGAGACGGTAGGCCGTATGTACGCATGAACGCTGTTTTCCTTTCCTTATTGACTTGAATGAAAGTACGTAGATGACATATATATATATATATACATAAATCCAGTAGCTTTATTATTTCAAATATTTCATTATTATTCATTATATATACTTTATAATCATTCTTGAATGGTTAACATAGAGAATGAATCTCATCGCATCGTGGAGACGGTAATCCCTGTGTACGCACGAGCGATGATATCGTTCCCATAATTATTGAATGGAATTGTATTGGATGATATAATATCTCAGAATTAGTATCATGTTATAATAATCATATATAGTTATTCTGTACACAATTATAACCATCCAAGTAAGGTGGTGGTAGAAAAACATGTTACACCACGGTGTGGAGACGGTATTCCGTACGTACGCACGCGCGGTGATTTCATTTTTCGTAAGATGGGTAGAAGGTAAAATATGGTTGTTTCATATTTATAATAACATATCAGTATATAATTAATAATTATGTTATTACTTTATAATTAATCAACTAAATAAGAGGAAATAGAATAAGAAAGAAACTTGAAAGAATCGGTAGAAGAGATTACCTCTTCTTCGACATGCCTTTTTTAAAATTCCTTTTAGGGAACTAGAGTTGGTATTTTGAGAAGACCAGAACCTCTATGATATAAATAGAGAGGTTGAGAAGAAAAATTGTCAGGGTTTTTCCGATATTGAAGGCTCAAAATTGTGTAAATAGGAGAGGGAGGTGGTTCCCTTTTATAAGGGAGGAGAGGGGCACCTTAGAAAAAACATAAAATATTATTTTATAATAAATTTATATTTGGTTTATAATGGATCAAAAGTGACTTATTTATAGGATAGGGTGTGGATGGGTCGATATACTCTCAACCAATAGGTTTTAGACAAGTTTAGGTTACCATTTTAACCTTATCATTTAGATTTAACTATAAGTTAAATAATTTAACTTTTACCCTGTCTTCTTGTATTCTTACACTATATGGTTAATAAACATACTATAAACTACCAATAAAACCCCAATTGGTTCATTAATATCATATATATTATTATATAAGTCTTTTGGACGAACCTTAGATTTTTAGGAATAGAATATCAATTAATAAGTTAATATTTGTTTTAAAAACTATTTTATGTCAATTTTGACACTATTTGATATTTTGTTTTTTCTAAATTCATAACAGCATTATTACTTTGAAAACAATTCATCTAACCAACCCTAATATGTAATATTAACCTATAAAATTATCTTAATTCATAAAAAGTCTCAAATTACATTTATTTGGGTATTTATAATATCAATTATGTTAATATTTCATTAATAAGGTAATTACTACATCATAATTGTGTCATAAATAAATTAAATTATTTAATGTAAAAAAAATATAAATAAAATACCATTATTTAGGAAATATTTTTAGTTTTCTAATGAATATTTATAGTCTAATTTATCTTATGTATAACCCTATATTAAATTTTTCTACTTATTAAACTTTGATTTTAATTCTTTTAACTCTTCTTTGAATTAAACAATAATAAATGTCCTAATCTAATCCAAGTGGACCTAAATGGTCATATTTTATTCCTAATGTTGTTTTGGTTCTAATTACACTTATTCAATAGAATTATTACATGTGTTAGGATAATAATAATATCACTTTTACCCTTAATTACCCTATTTACTTTTAACCATGGTAAATAAAAGTAAAATGTTACTATTCACCAAAAATTATTTTTATCTTATTGAACCAAATTTTACTCCTTGATATTAACCGTGTCTCTCAGATTTTCGAAATTAAACTAACAGAAGTGGTAAAATGAAGTTTTATGTAAATTTTCAATTTCCCCTAGGAGGTGGGTAAAAGAAGGTGAAAAGTTCTATAAAATTTTTATATATCTAAATTTATTATAAATTGACTCCAATGAATTAAATTGAACTTATATAGGTATTATTTTCTATTTTTACCTAAAATAAATTTTTTAAAAATAATAATTATTTAAATAAAAATTCGGTTTTAAACTATAACTCAGTGTTTTTTCACTATTCATCAAAAATTGAAAGTTTTCAGAAAAATACCAAAAACTCACCCTAGGATAATTACGATATTCTGAATCCAAAAATGATGTCCATTTTGAACGATAAAATTTATAAAATTTCAAAAAGTGGGTATTACTATTCATAACAGCTAGTTTATATAATATTTTAATAACATATCGTTGTTTAGTGAAAGTCGGTATTGCGTACAACACACGCTATTGAGGATGGCCGTGATTGTGTGTAATGCTAGCCAAGTCAGGGTTGCGTGTAGTGCGAGATTCCTTTATTGTTGCGTATAACAGAATCCAAACATATTTCATTTATACATTGAATATATATATATATACACTCAATGTTGCATAGAATAGCTTTTATCAAACGAACTTAAAATTGTGTGTAACACGGTCCAAGAATAGTGTTGCGTATACCGCAAGCTAATACGATGTTGCGTATAGTGCAAGATAATCTTGGTGTAGCATACAAAACAAGACATCAAATAAATTAAAAAGAATACCTATCATAAAATCTCGGGGTGTTACATTCTACCCCCCTTAAAATGAATTTTGCCCTTGAAATTTGTCGGGGTTATAAGTGGTTTTCTACATGAAAGTTTACTTAATAGAAACCGACATCGTAAAGAGGAATAATAAAACATCATTTTAAAAATGAACGTTTGAAATATAATAGTTACCCAAAGTAACTCATCACTGGCTTTCCACATAGGAGAATATAGGTAAAAATATAGATATGGAAGAGAAATAGTACCATCAAGTTCTGATAGAGAGTGACAGATAACATGGCTACGAAAAAGCCAACAATCACAAATCCATAAATTAGTGATGATCTAAGGTACCGTCTGATCCATTGGATATGAGGGTACTAGGACAACATTTTTGGTTTTCAATATCATTTCCCTAATGTTTATGAATTAAAATAAATACTTACTTGATTTTGATACAATCTCACTGTTGTTTCTGTCTTGAACAATTTCCACTTCATCCATTAAAGAAATGAAGTTGACTTTGTCTTCTATGAAGTGTTAGTAGTTCATGCGATAGAATGATAGGTCATTCTATCTGTCTTAAACAAAAGGATAGTAAAAGTTATCAAATATACATAAGTCCATCTATGGTGAGGTTAATGGTATATGATTCCAAAAATGGACTTATACTTCATCGATTAATAAAATAAAACTAGTTTCTACTAACCAGGGACTTTCTGTAGGCTAGATCTAGGCGATAAAGGCCTGTTGCACTTCAGTTGTGGGTTCAATTCCTGCAACCTTTTCCGACGCGACGGGTTATTTCCCGTCCTGTAGGTTGTCCTTTTTCTAAAACTACACTATTATAACATTCCGGAAATAATATCGAAAAAAAGGTTTTGTCCTTAAACAATATTATCTTATGTCCAACATAATCCATTTCAAATATTTAGTCTTATCCTAAAAACTTCCATCCAAGCTCATCGTATAAAAACAACGAATACTAGAAATTTCATCAACCAAGCATGTGAATACCATCATTTATCTCCCATATATCATAAGATATATCTTGTTGGTCACATTCCAAATATGTGAATACCTTAATCATGTATTCTCTTGAAAAATGAATACCATTCAACTTTAGTGAAAACATGAATTCTGTCAAAAGTTAACTCTTTCCACATACCAAAATCCCAAAAATTCTTTATACTCAAACCATGATATCACTTTGTCCTTATATCAGTCATGAGCTCATTAATAATATCAAACATATTATTTTCTCCTTATCTCTTCATTATGAGCATATCATATGCTTTCCAAAAATATTTCAATCACTTTTCATGGTTACCAGTACCATTCAACATATAATTTTAAATACTCAAGGAAAAATAATAGTGTAACAATCCTTATATTTTTCTTTATTCCATAGTACCATACATTATTCTTGATAAACATGCAATCATTCCACTACCTTCTTAAACCATTGACCAACCCTCAAAACTTCTTTCATCTCATATATCATTTGTAGTATCTTCATAATCATCAACATAAATACTAACCATACGACCATGCTGATTCTCTTCATGAGACTTTACCTTAGGTAATTGGTTTGCATAATTCCCATACATTCCTCATTTAAAACATATAACCATTGTTGATGTCTTATCAATACCATTATCCTTGTTTATGGAGTTAACTGAACATTTTCCTTTGCAATTAATAGCTTTATGTCCTTCTTTTCAACACCCAAAGCATCTTCCAGTTCATTTGAAACATTCTCCTTGATGCCTCTTCCCACATGATTTACTTGAGGGAAAATGAACTTTCATTCCTCTATGATCATCATGAAACTCCATCTTTCTCTTATTAGCTGAGTCGGGAAACTTACCAAAGTTGATATTATTGATCATATTATGAGATTTCTGATTAGGCTTAATAAGGATGTTTGGACATACAAATCCCCTTTCATTTGGTTTCTCATAAAGAATATCATTCCATTGTCCATCATATTCTCTATTAATAAGAATCCTCATGTTTCCTTCCATTTCTTAAAACCCAAAAAGAATAGTATGAGAGGAAAACTCATACTAGAAAAACAAAATAATCAAGGGGGAGTAATTTCAATCTCTAACATCTTAGTTTTAATTCTATGATCATTATAGTAATTCTAGGACTATAACCTATACTTATACTTAACCTTAGGGACATCCCTAGACATACCTTAGAAATATCTCTAGGGATCTCACTAAATATTTCGCATCATAGTTTCCAAAGGTTAACTAACCTCTCTTTGATACCAACTGTAGAGACCCAATCTTGACGTACATGGAAATTACATTAATTTTGTAGAATACTTAATACATAATAAAAACAGACACCCAAAGACCGTAATAGTTTAGTGTCTTTGGAAACTTGGAACATAAACTTCTAATTATGTTGAACGATCTTCAACATCTCCCATAAAGATCTTACCCTTTTGTTTTCTTACCTAAAAACATTATTTATATCCTGGGGAAAAGAAAACATAAAAAGGGTGAGCTCAAATTCTCAGTAAGGGTAAGCATGGAGAAAATAAAACAACCCATATACATTTGAACCTAAAAAAACATGAACATAAAGTTTAAACATCAAAATCTTTATCAATGACATTAAACATGGTAGTATGTAAGGCATAGATAATAATGGAGCATCAATCAAGATAAAATAGCATGGGAATAAAACATGTAATTGTGGAAAACCATTAAGAACACGATATGATTTCCATAGCAGCCAAGGCATTGCTGCCAAGTCCATCATAGTGGACAAAGTCCATTACTGAATCGGGTTTACCTGCCGTTCCATCCCTATATTACTGTACCCAATTTACTTTCCATTACAACCCTGTATATATCATGAGATATAAATCATTACCCAATGCATTAGAGGTAGATATAGGTCCCACCCATCTCATAATGACATCATTCTTACTTGTGCCACAAAATAAACATAAAACATTCATCATAACCCAAAGAATAAAATGGGTTTCATAAACATCATCCCATCAGAACATAATCTATATAAAACAAATAGATTTCATTTCATCATAAGAAGAATCAAACCATGCAAATAATAGAGAAATTATACTTGAAACATAATCATACTAAATAATGTCATCTTAGATGGAAAATAGTTTTGACAAAACACTTGAAATGAATTCTTGAGGAAAATATCCTTTCTTCTTCAAAACCATTTTATTTTCACCAAATGCCATGAAATTTTAAAAGAAAATAATTTTATTGAAAATAATCAAGAAATATTGTAGATTAATCTTCATGACTAAAAGGCAATATGATACTGTAAAAATCTGTTCATGCCGTATAAGTTAAAAAAAATTCTCCATGTACTTTTGTCGGAAAAGTCAAAAAGTTCCTCATATGGTAAACAAAAGAAAGTTTCCTTCCATACCATGTGGTAAAAGTCAAAAAAGGGTAAAAATGAATTTAAACATACATGTAATAATAGTAAAAATTTTATGAAAACATTTTTAGAAAACATGGACATGGATGATAACTATAACCCCAGAAAATACTTACGAATAAGCAATCTCGGATAAGAACGAGATTGAAATAATTATCACTTACCTTATGTCCAATTTCTTCCATATGTGTCCGAGACTCCTATATAATGGGTTTACACATATTATTATCTTGTAATAGAATCATAATAATATTTATGATATCATATATGATTCACTTATGACTTTATATTAACCGTTCATTTGTCAATTCCATGTTAAAGAAGTTTTTTGGGTATAATAGTTTCATTTATCGTACGTGTTTGGAATTTTTGTTCTTGATATTATTATTAATTATATTATGATTTAATTACTTCTATAATTTAAATCATTATTTATATATCTTATGTATTCAGTATATATATATATATTATAGATAGATAAATGAAATGAAATACTCCGTTCATGGAGATGGTAGGCCGTACGTACGCATGAACGTCGTTTTCCTTTCCTTATTGACTTGAATGGAAGTAAGTAGATGATATATATATATATATATATAAATAAATCCAGTAGATTTATTATGTCATATATTTAATTATTATTCATTATATATACTTTATAATCATTCTTGAATGGTTAACATGGAGAACAAATCTCATCGCGTCGTGGAGACAGTAATCCGTGCGTACGCACGAGCGATGATATCGTTCCCATAATTATTGAATGGAATTAGAGTAGATGATATAATATCTCAGAATTAGTATCATGTTATAATAATCATATATAGTTATTATTTACACCATTATAACCATCCAAGTAAGGTGGTGGTAGAAAAACATATTACACCACGGCGTGGAGACGATATTCCGTACGTACGCACGTGTGGTGATTTTGTTTTTTATAGGATGGATAGAATGTGAAATAGAGTTGTTTCATATTTATAATAACATATCAGTATATAATTAATACTGATGTTATTACTTTATAATAAAACAACTAAAGAAGAGGAAGTAGAAGAAGAAAGAAACTTGAAAGAATCAATAGAAGAGATTACCTCTTCTTCGACGTGCCTCTTTTAAACTTCCTCTTAGGGAACTAGAGTTGGTCTTTCGAGAAGACCAAAACCTCTATGACATAAATAGAGAGGTTTAGAAGAGAAATTGGTAGGGGTGGGCCGATCTTGAAGGCTCAAAATTGTGTAAAGAGGAGAGGTAGGTGGTGCCCTTTTATAAGGGAGGAGAGGGGCACCTTAGGAAAAACTTAAAATATTATTTTATAATAAATTCATATTCGGTTTATAATGGCTAAAAAGTGACTTATTTCAATTATAGGGTGGTTATAGTTCTAAATAATCTCAACCAATAGGTTTTAGACAAGTTTAGGTTACCATTTTAACCTTATCATTTAGATTTAACTCTATGTTAAATAATTTAACTTTTACCGTTTCTTCTTGTATTCTTACACTATACGGTTAATAGACTTCCTATAAACTGCCAATAGAACCCAAATTAGTTCATTAATGTCATATATATTATTATATAGGTCTTTTAGATGAACCTTAGATTTTTAGGAATACAATATCAATTAATAATTTAATATTTTTTTTAAAAACTCTTTTATGTCAATTTTGACAGTATTTGGTATTTTTTTTTGTTAAATTCATAACAACATTATTACCTCAAAAACAATTCATCTAACCAAACCTAATATGTTATATTAACCTATAAAATTGGTTTAATTCATAAAAAGTCTCAAATTACATCTAGTTGGGTATTTATAATATCAATTAAGTTAATATTTCATTAATAAGGTAATTACTGCATCATCATTGTGTCATAAATAAATTAAATTATTTAATGTCTAAAAAATATAAATAAAATAAAATTATGTATGAAATAATTTTATATTTTTAATGAATATTTATAGTCTAATTTATCTTATGTATAACCCTATATTAGAAATGTTTTACTTATTAAACTTTGATTTTAATTCTTTTAACTCTTCTTTGAATTAAATAATAATAAATGTCATAATCTAATCCAAGTGGACCTAAATGGTCATATTTTATTTATAATATTTTTTTGGGTCTAATTAAACTTATACAATAGAATTAGGACATGTTTTAGGGTAATAATAATATCACTTTTACACTTAATTACCCTATTTACTTTAAACCGTGGTAAATAAAAGTAAAAAGTTACTATTGACCAAAAATTATTTTTATCTTATTGAAACACATTTTACTCATTGATATTAACCATGTCTCTCGAATTTTCGAAATTCAACTCACAGAAGCGGTAAAATTATGTTTTATGTAAATTTTCAAATTCTCCTAGGAGGTGGGTAAAAGACGGTGAAAAGTTCTATAAAATTTTTATATATATAAATTTATTATAAATTGAATCCAATGAATTAAATTTAACTTATATAGGTATTATGTGTCTATTTTTACCTAAAATAAATTTAAATAAAATAAATAATTATTTAAATAAAAATTCGGTTTTAAACTATAACTCAGTGTTTTTTCACTATTCATCAAAAATTGAAAGTTTTCAGAAAAATACCAAAAATTCACCCTAGGCTAATTTCGATATTCCAAATCTAAAAATGAAGTCCATTTTGAAAGATAAAATTTATAAAATTTCAAAAAGTGGGTATTACTATTCATACCGTCTAGTTTATATAATATTTTAATAACATATCGTTGTTTAGTGAAACTTGGTATTGCGTAAGACACATGCTATCGAGGAAGGTTGCGATTGTGTGTAATGCAAGATAAGTCAAGGTTTCTTGTAGTGAAAGATTCATTTGTTTTTTCATATAATAGAATCCAACCATATTTCATTTGTACATTGAATATATATATATATATATATACACACACTCAATGTTGTGTTGAATAACTTCTATCAAATGAACTTAAAATTGTGCGTAACATGATCCAAGAATAGTGTTGAATATACTGCAAGCTAATATGGTGTTGCTTATAGCGCAAGATAATCTTGGTGTAGCATACAACTCAAGACATAAAATAAATTAAAAATAATACTTCTCATAAAATCTCGGGGTGTTATATTTTGTTTCCTCGGTGAATGGAGAAATTCCAACTATTTGAATCATCCAAAAGTTCTTTCTTTAACTTTGGATTTGATGGAATTAATAGTTGTGACCCAAATATCACAATTCTTTCTTCATTAATATTGAACTCTGATAATTTCCATTTTTTTGATTGTTTCCACTTTCTTTTGAATTCCCACATCATCCTTTTGAGAAACCTTTAACATTTACAAAAGAAATGGTTGAGAAATAATTTGTGAAAGGATTGATGATGTTCCATTATTTATGATTCCCATGTCCATATTCTTCAAATCTACAAAGATTGTATCCTTTTGAATTCTCATCAATGATAGAATCATTGGGTCCTTTATATTTAGATCATCCACCATCTTGTTCGCTTTCTCTGGGTGGTAATGGATTGAGTAGTCATAGTCTTTGATCAACTCTAACCATCATTGTTGGCGCATGTTCTACTCTTTCTATGTGAATATATACTTGGGGTTTTTGTGATCCATGTATATTTCACACTTCTCCCCAAAGAGGTAATGTCACAAAAATTTCAAAGCGAAGATTACTATAGCCAACTCTAGATCATGTGTTGGATAGTTTTCTCATGAAATTTTAATTTCCTTGAATCATAGACAATTAATTTGTCATTTTTCATCAACACACACCCAATTACCTATTTCAAAGCATCACTAAATACCGCAAAAAGTTCTCCACATATGGGTAGTGTGAGAAAGGGCACAGTGATAAGCCTCATTTTCAACTTCTTGAAGCTATCTTCTCATTCATCACTCCTTGAAAACTTGACTCCCTTCCAATTTAGCTTGGTAAGAGAGTTTGAAAATCATGAGAAATTTCTCACAAATCGGCGATAATATCAAGATAACCCCAAGAAGCTATGGATACCCTTCATTGATGTTTTCCTTGGCCATCTCTCTATTTTAGCTGTCTTGGAGGGATCCATAGATATCCCATTACTTGTGACGATATGAACCAAGAATGAGACTTCCTTCAAACAAAACTCACAGTTTCTATACTTTTCATAGATCTTCTTCTTCCACAAGGTCTCTAGTACCATGCTTATATTGTCCTCATTCCCCACCTTTATTTTAGAGTATATTATAATATCATCTATAAAGACTACCAAAAATTTTCCGAGGTAATCTCTAAAGTCTCTATTCATCAAGTCCATGAAGATTTCTGTAGAATTAGTGAGTCCAAAAGGAATTACTATGAATTCATAGTGCCTGTACCTTGTATGAAAAACAGTCTTGGGAATATCCTCCTTCTTCATCCATACTTGGTGATATCTTGACCATAAGTCCACCTTGGAGAAGTATTATGCTCCACGCAGCTGATCGAACAAGTCATAAATTTAGGTTAGAGGATACTTGTTATTTATTATGATTTTGTTGATCTCACAATAACCAATGTAAAGGAACATTAAACCCCATCCTTCTTCTTGATAAAGAGGATTGGAGCACCCCATGGTGAAGCACTTGGGCATATAAACCCTTTTATCCAGATTCTCCTGTAGTTGTTCCTTTAGCTCCTCAAGCACTACAATAACCATTATATATGGAGTCTTGGATATTGGCAATGCCCCAGGTATAAGATCAATTGAGAATTCAACATCTCTTTTAGGAGGAAGACTAGGAAATTCCTTTAGAAACACTTTAGAGAATTACCTCATAATAGGCATGCCTTCAAGGATGGTTGCTTCCTTAGACTCAATCATCTGAGCAATATACACATGCTCAAAGGGTAGTAATATACACACTTGAGATGATGGTACTAAAGAAGATTAATCCTCCTCCTTGAACTTCTATATAATTGGGGGTTGATTCACCATATGGAGAGTGATTTCCCTCTCAAGGAAATTTATGTTGGCTCTATATAGGGAAAGCCAATCCTTGATAAGAATTTCATAAAATTCCACCAGAGGGAGTATGATGAGGTTCTCCGGGAAGTTCAAACCACAAATTTTGATAGGAGAGGATTTATATTCATGGGTTGTAATGATTTCCCCATTTTTTGTTCTCACCAACATCTTTACTTTAATGATTTTTGGTGGTGTTGGGATTGTTATACTAAACTTTCAAGATATAAAAGAATGTGTAGAAGTAGAATCAAAAAGCACATTCCATATTCTTGAATGAATAACTAGAATACCTATCAACACTTCATTTTCGGGGTTCGCTTCAGTGATAGTGATGGAAAAAGATCACCCTTGCTGCCTTGGAGGTTTCTAGTTGCCTCAAAAAAACCCTTTTCTTAGGGAAATGGTTTGAAAAGTGCCCTAGTTATTTGCAGTTGAAGTAATGAAAAATATGTTGATGGTCGAACGAAGAATTTCTATCCTCTGTCGCAGTAGCGGATTTTTATTGTTGGCAGTTAATTGCCATGTTTCCTTCTCTTCCACACCTAAAGAATTTCCTCATCCTATTTTGGAAATTTCCTGGGTGCTTCTTTCCACACCATTTTCAAGTGGGGTTCTATAATTTCATAGAACTGTTGGATTTATCCATCATACCACCGGAATTAAATTCCACCTTATTCTTATTATCCCCATGATACCCCTAAGATTCTCCAATCTCCATTTCTACTTTGATGGAACATCAGACAATTTCCTTATAGCTCTCAAAGTCACGGATCACTAGGGATTTTCGTAGGCTTGGTTTTATCCCACCAAAGAAGCGGTCAACCTTACATTATGAGGTAACGACAAATACAGAGGCATATTGTGCAACCCTTGTAAATTTTTCCTCATATGCTACGATATATTCATCATCTTTTTTCTTGAGGGAAAGGAAGTCCGATTCCATCTAAAGTCAGAGGGTGTGAGAAAAATATTTATTGATTTTTTTCCAGAAATCCTTCCATTCCAATGCCTCGATCTCCTACTCAAGATTCGTATTTTTGATCAATGTACACCATTGATCAACTTTACCCTCCACACGATAAGAATCTAGAAGACCTTCTCCAGTTCAGAACATTAAAGGATATAGAAGATCTTCTCAATGGAGTTGATCCATTGTTCAGTGATTGAGCGATCAAATGATCCATTAAAAGTAGGAGGCCTTTGTCTCATGAAGCTCTCAATTGTGGATTGTGCTTTCCTTGGGGGGATTGAACATTATTCTTGAACCGTGTTTCTATTAACAACATGATTTAACTGAAAGAGTATTTTGACAAAGTTTGCGATTCCTACTCCCATCGGATTGAACATCTCATTAGAACAGTCCTCACATTGATCTTCGCATTGGTTGTTAGCCCGAGTCCTCCTATTACCTTACATTGGCTGGAATAAAAGGAAAGTTAGGGGTGACACATAAAAGGGGAATCCAATGAAAAAAGTGGTAAATTATAAATTACATTTATTTCCTTAACTTATCTATGTTATCCATGATCTACTTCCCAACATATATTCTTAGGGTCAATTTTTTAATTCCCTTAGTAATGGTTCATACTAAGATTATGAATTTACCAAAGTATATATCCTGGGAGTGTCGTAACCAATATTGTAGAAATGGTCATTTTCATGCACCAGTTCCCGTTCGAGTCGAGCTCAAAGTAGTGTTTTTGGGTTTTACCCCTAAATACATTTGTGCCAGAGCCAACTATACCTGCTCATATCCATATATGGATATATTATCTTGAAAAAACACTTACTGAATACTCACCAAAATTTAAGAATTTTATTATTATACTTAGTCTTATCCCTATGGATTTCATTAGAGTTTTCTAATCATAATCCCAAAAATAACTAATCCTTTATTTGATACCAACTATAAAAACCCTACTCTTTATTACACACATAATCGTGATTTATTACATAAAATTGAACTTAATATAACTATGAGGATCGAGAGGTCTAGTGTCTTGGGAAATTAGGAACATTACTATTTCTGATTCTTTCTCTAGGGCGCACATCCGTCTATTAAGGACACACTTTTTGTTTCCCCGCATTCCTGATTTCCAAAGGCAGCGACATTCGTCGCTTATTTAGGGACATTTTCTCCTTAGTTGAAATAGGATAATGGGATTTAGGTTCCTCCTTCCATGGATTCATCATCAAAACTCATCACCTAGTCCAGGTCTCCCTCATATATTAAAACATTATTCGTAAAACTATTCCCAGTTCCATGTCTTCATGGACTTCGGTTAATTACATTGCTTCTGTCCAGACATTCCAAAGGATATTGTCAGGGAAGGAACCTTCGATCAGAGTAGATGATAACATCAGGCATGTCAAGGAATATTTGGATGCATGGACATTAGGGGACCTATATTCTTCCTCATAATAGGGCATCTCAAGGGTGCAAAATCTAAGGCATCCCATGTCAGTCTTGGGGTATCTTATACCGGAGTCATGTCTCTAAGGTTTTCCTTAGCTTTCCATGTTTAACACAGGGTATTCCATGAGTTTAATGTCTAGCAGAGATGGATCAGACTGATCAAAACATTGATAAGAGTGGATCAGATGGGTGAAACCTCAAGAGGGAGCACTGATACTGGGTCCAACGAATAGTTAGTTACCCAATTACTGCTAAGAGCACTGAGGAAATGAGATTGTGTGATCCCACTGGGATGTAGTAGCTTGAGTGAGAATCAGGATGGATGATGGAGGGTTTAGAGTTGATGAATAATTAAATGGAAGCATCATGAGAATGGCGATGATGTTGGACTTGAGCCTCGAAGAGACTTTCTACATATCCTCATGGTAGGGAATCAAAGTCCACATAGTTCAGCGAGGTGATGGGACACCTAATGAGGTGACCCAAATGGATGGAGCCTAGAAGAAGTGGAACCTCCAGGTTGGGGAATGACCTTCCCGAAACACATAGGCTCTAGGGAATGACCATGACGAGGCCTGGGTGATGGGTTTGAGCCTCAAGAAGGTTTCCTATGTACCTTGATTTGGAAAGGATCAAAGTCCATGTAGGTCAAGATGGGGGCATAGAATCAGGGTGTACGTAGAGGACAACGACCCAATGATATGCTGTGGCTTATGCATGGTTAACAGTTCGAGTAGGTATGATGCTTGAGGGATGACCAGAGATGTGGGTCCCCAAAAAGGGGACTACAATGGATTACCATAGATTGAGGAACACGACGACTTATGATCGATTGGGGAAGAAAACTACTTACCGTGGACTGGGATTGACCACGAAAAACCAATGATTGGGGTTGACAATGAATTACCACAAATTGGGGGACAATTTAGTGTCATACAGAACAAAAAGAGTCATATAGTTTAACGTTATGTAGGATGGGGGTGGACCGACATGAAGTAGTTGGGACCGATGGGAGTTGGGATTGAACCTCAGGGAGGCTTCCTATGTACCTTGCCTTGGAAAGGATCAAAGTACACATAGTTCGGAATGGGGGATATAGTTTAACGTCATACGGGATGAAGGTGAACCGACGTGAAGGGGTCAGGACAAGTAGGTGTTGGGCTTGAACCTCAAGGAGGGCTTCCTACGTACCTTGCCTTGGTAAGGATCAAAGTACATGTAGTTCAGAAGGTGTTGGTGAACCAACGTGAAGGGAGTTGAGACCAATGGTTGTTGGTCTTGAACCTCAAGAAGGCTTCGTATGTAACTTTCCTTGGAAATAATGAAATTACACATTGTTTGGGAGAGGTGTTTGGTGAACTAATTTGAAGGGAGTCAGGACCAATGGTTGTTGGGCTTAAACCTTAGGGAGGCTTCCTACGTACCTTGCCTTGGCAAGGATCAAAGTCCACATAGTTCAGGATAGGTGTTTGGTGAACTGACGTAAAGGGAGTCAGGACCAATGGTTATTAGGATTGGACCTCAGGGAGGCTTCCTACATACCTTGCCTTGGAAAGGATAAAATTCCACGTAGTTTGGGAGAGGTGTTTGGTGAACCGACGTGAAGGGAGTCGGGACCAATAGTTGTTTGTCTTGAACCTCGAGGAGGCTTCCTACGTACCATTCCAAGGCAAGGATCAAAGTCCACATAGTTTGGTATTGTGTTTGGGGATTACACTCTAAGGAGGTCCAGAGAGGATGTAATGGTCAATGATTACTCTAAGCTCATGTGAGTCATGCTCGGTGTGAGAAACAAGAGGCAGAAAGGGCATGAAGATCATGTCATGAAAGGTGCCTCCGTGAGAAGTGGAGTGTGGATTACATGTGGTTAGCAGCCAAAAAAGGAAAAAGAGGATTATTCATGGTTAGCATCCCACAAAGGAAATAGGGGCTTACATGTCGTTAGAGGCCCAGGGAGATGAAGATTGGGACTTACTCTAAGATGGAGGCCCGAGTGGCGGCAAGGCCCAGTGGGAGAGGGATTTGGATTGGAAGAGAGTAGGGTTTCGATGCCCACCCCCCCTCTGGTCCTTAGCATAGAAGAAGAAAGGAGGAGTAAGGATACTACCTCTTGTAAGAAATCTATGGGGCTTACACCAAGATGGTTTCCCTTCACTGCGAACAGACGTCACTCTGGCAAAGGGGATCTCATTCCATGTGAGGAAGATCTCACTCCCATGGAGACCGGTGGGTGTAGAGAATGTCCGAGATGGGGTGCCCCATGTATGATTCATGGGGAAAGAATACAATTTAACGTCATGTGATGAGGACGATGACACTTGGTAGTTTAACATCCTAGAGCTCGGATGAGGGGGGTTTCACTCCGCACCCCTAGGACTTACATAACTGATACCCACCTACCCTTGGGGTAGGGAAGGCATCTATAATACTGTGGAGAGGGTGTGTCGTAGAGTGATCCACTGAGGGGCCCACGTTAGCGTGGCTATGTGAAGAAGCAATATCTGTTAGCATTCCTATGAGAAGAAGCAAGAGGAGAAGAAACACAATAGGAAGCACCACCTAGGGTACTTTGAAATCACTTCATGAAAACCTAGAGGGTTGCATGGGAAAAGGAGTTGTAGAGCAAACAGGTTCACAGGAAGAAGCCCTGTGAAACTCCGGTGCTCCATGTAGGGGAGGGGCTTCACAAAGGGGTATGCTTCACGAAGTGAAGTTTCCTATCCTAGGCATAGGGAATAGGTGCATGTGTAAGGTGGTTCGCAAAGTGGAAAGGCTTTCGCCGAGCAGTGATTCTCGAAGAAATGGTTCCCTACAAAGCGTAGCATTGCAAATCAATGTGTTTTGTGAAGCATAGTGACCCTACCTTAGCTTGTGGGCTACATGTGCACAGAGAGTACTTCGCAAAGCATAATTTCTCCGTGAAATACCCGAGTCCCCTTGGGGATCCCCTTCCTTTGGGAAGGCCTATGGACTCCGTGAAGGACATCCGCCTTTGAAGAGGGGTTGAATTTAAGAAAAGGGAAAGGCACTTCATGATGATAATGTACCTGGAAGAGCTCATGGTTCACAGAGAAAAAATTGCTTCCTGATTTAAGAGTTAAGAAGGAGAAAGGTCGGAGGATCCATCCTTTGGGCTCGAGAGGAGCCCAGTATTTATAGGCAAGAGGCATTGTGAAGAAGAGCTCGCTTGGCATAAAGAAACATGGAATTTTGTCGTAACCATAGAGCCTCCTGCCTCCTTGCTCCATGGTGGCTTCAAAAACATCAATCCGGTTCGCGGAGGCACCCGCCTCCTTGCTTCACAGTGGATTCACAAAATGTCAATCCGGTTCGCGGATCCTCCCACCTTCTTGCTCCACGGTATATTTGCAAATGTCAATACGGTTCATGGAACCTCCCACCTCTTTGCTCTGTGGAGGCTTTGCAAAAGTAAATCTAGTTCATAGAGCCTCCCACCTATTTACTCCGCAGCAGCTTCACAAACGCTAATCTAGTTCATGGAGCCTCCCAACTCCTTGCTATGCGGCAGCTTCATAGAGGGGGTAGCTTCGCACTGGCCGCGGTGCTACGAGGATCCATGGATGAGCTTCATGAAGCAGCTCCTAGGGATTTTCATTTTCTCTTCCTATTCCCAAATTTTGGTGCCAACAAATGCCCCCCATATGACTTGGAGCCGAGGAGAAAATGAGGTTCAATGTCTGGGGGCCAATTTCCAAAACTCCTTAGTCAATCACCAATTAGGCTCATAAAGGAGGATCGTAAGGTGGAGAGGTGATGCGTAGGATGAGCGCACCACGAAGCTCACTGTAGTTGGATTCCCCAAAGAGTACAATGGGTCATCACCTATGAATAAGAGAGGTTTACTTGTCTTTTTTCCTTTCTCACCTCCGCATTTTGGCATTTAGCAATCTCAATTCATGAAGCTCCGCATACCCCACGATTTCTCTCCATGAATTGGGATTTCTACTTCATGGTGCACAGTGAGTCTTTGACTCCACGACAACGCACTCTGTGACAGGAAGATGAAGGTTAGGGTAGGGCTCCACGATTTTTTTTTGCTAGGACTGAGCTCTGCAAATGAGCTTCACAGATAGGCTTCGCAAAGGTTCTTCGCGAACTAGAACCTAAATGACCCAAATTTCCAAAAACTGAATGGATCGCCAGGAGGCTTCCAGGGGGTCCTTGCGCATGCTTCCCAGAGGGAGGAAATGGCATATATCTTGGGTATTGGGGAGTTCGTGTGAAGCCTTTATGATAATAATTCACTAGTAGAACTACTATCAGAGAGTCAGAAGGACTTTCCACTATGCAGGAGGCTGCCTTTGTACGGCTTTGGCCTAAGGGATGACATCCTCATCCCTGAAGTGAGCAGGGACAAGCTATATTACTAGTTCAGAAGCACGCCATGTCAACACTAGTGGTTCAGGGTGGATGAAGGCCATACCTAGGAGGACTTCATGCCAGTCAATGCTGATTTTCTGTAAAATCATGTGAATAATGTCAATGGTAAGGAACTGTAGCCATTGACCTATCCCCCAATGTACCGTACTATCTTGAAGGCAGCCCTGGGGAACTCAGAGAAGGGGTGGTCTAATGAGTGGGATCTATGCTAGGGAGACAACTTCATAGATGACTGGGCCTAGGCCTACTAGTTAGGTGCCTTGTGTGAATAATTTGGGGCAGTGATAAGGAGAGTGGGCCTATATGAGGTGGATTGGGCCTCCCAATTTCATATTTATCAACCGAAGCAGCTGATGGTGGATTTGCTGAGCATATGGTCTTCGAGGAACAATACCTTCCATTTGCACCATGGTGAGGTTGACATCAGTTTATGGGACCTGCATCAGATCGTTGGGGTCCCAATATCGGGGGTGATGTATGATGAGTTCCTCCCCGTTATGGGTGCATGGGAGGATCTAGAGTAGATACCACTGCTGGTGATGGAATTGATGGACCTAGTATAGGGAGAGGACAAGAAGTTGGTGAGGGATGTCCATTTCAAATGGGGGTCAAGCAGCTCTTGAACTTCCCGGAGAATAGGCAGTTCCCTGTGAGGCCTTGGACTTTCCCAAAGGGGGATCAACGAGGAAAGGAGCACTCATATTGGAGGATCTTAGAGGATAGCTAGTGGAAGATGTGGAGATTTAGTGTTAGTACTGAGAAGCAGTCGTTAGTCAGGTTGGTTGCATTAATTGCGGTGCTCATTTGCGGTTGGATCCTACTGGTGATATATACGAACATGGGTATGCGATTGAGAACATTTATCATGGTGTCCATGTTGGAGATAGGGGGACAGGTCAACCTCAGGATCCCGAAGCTCTCCAAGATATACAAGATGTTGTGGCATATCAGTGAGGGTAAGAATCTATAAAGGATATACGGACCATTCCACCTCCTATATGGGTGGATAACGACGCATGTTAGGGGCATCTATGAATATCCGAACCCCATTTTCCCCCCATGATCAATTTTTTTCCCGTCTATTCTGAATGTTGTGGGGTGCTTTCCGGCCAAGATGACCCTGAAAGTGGCACTGAACCAGGTCTAGAAGGTAGACGAGTTCAATTTCCACCTATTCCCATTGGAAAAAGGTGTGTTCACTGATGACGGTCGGGGAATAGAATATCATTGGTACTACCTCCTAGCCTTTAGAGGTGGAGTACTGGTGGTGCGGGTGGACCGCGAGTCCCTCTGTGAGTTGTACACCCTGCACCGATTTGCAAGTTAGTTTTGGTGTATGCAGCGGTTGACCCCATGAGTCTATTTGGGGGTGCGCCATGAGGACCACTCATGTGTGATGAGGCAGATGTGGATCATGTTCGCATGGGAGGATGGGAAGATGCGGAATGAGTTGCCTCCGCCCACGACCGTCTTTGGGCTAGTGTAGGAGTATGCCATGATCTGGGAGGTGGCCTACCCTAGGGAGATATTGAATCATCCAATCATTCAGGACAATGACGGGGTGCCTCCCCAACCTTGAGGTCGGGGCCAGAAGGCAGCGAGGACGTCTCGTGGTGTCAGGGCTACTGTGGTGGCGAGGAATGCACTGGTTGAAAGGGAGGCAGTAGTGGCAGAACCAGAGGTCCCAGAGGAGTAGAGTCATCTGGAGGGGAGGCCGCCTAGTGGGTTCCGTAGGATATCCACCCAGTTTTTGGGTAAGCGACTGCGCCACATAGAAATGTCAGTGAACGCTATCTTTCCATAAGCTTGGGAAATCTGGGATATCAACCAGAAATTCCTCAACCTGTCTGAGATGTGGAAACACATGAACCATATTAGGATGGATTTTCCAGGGATCATCCTTGTAAGGGCCAGTTTGTAGTATCCTAGGAAGAGGAGAAGGAATAACTGGACGAGTTGGAGGACTTTGTGCGCTCCCGCGGTGTCCCGTGTCCAATGAAGGATTGGGTAAAAGTATTGCTGGATTAAATGGACCCTCCCTAATTATCAGCTGCAAAATTAAGGGAGATCTTCCCTATGTTGGAAGAATAAGATGAATACTCCTAGGGGTAAGAGGCTGGTAGAGTGAGTCCTATAGAGGAGGGTAAAGTTGGAGATTCAGACCCAGAACATGAAGTGTTTGCAGAGGATCTCTAGGTAAAACTCTAAGTCCCTTCCCTGAGGTCTACTTACAAGTTACTTTGGACTCCTCACTAATATATGAACTGTGTAGGAGTGCCTCATACGTAGAACCCGTTCCCTCCCTATAGTAGATGTAGCTACGTGGCCTTCAGAATCTACACCCATGGTTATGGGGATTACTGTGTCCAGCGGGGCTGAGACACCAAGGGTAGTTCTTCTAGAGTTTTCAGACTTCCCAACAATATACAGAGGACCAGGCCTCGAGGTCCCAATGGAAACCACCCATAAGTGAGACCAAAAATTTGATCTTTATAAACATCCTTCACGAAATTCATGCCTTCTACCCATTGATTCGGTTAACTGAAATCCATGAACTTCTTGGTATGTACAGTTCTTCAAATGGTGTGGGTTGCCTTGGCAAGGTTGGTTGGTACTCCCAGCGGTTCCTTTCCCATGGGAATGCCGATGGTCATGGAAGTGGTCGCATAATCTGACCATGTTGTGGAACTCTCGATCATTGGTGGGACTGTTAGTATGACAAAGCCTAAGATCATTGAGGTGGGATTCAATAATAAAGATCGATCGAACAACATGGGTCCTACCATACCCGATAAGACACCAGATGCAGACCCTGCTAACGAGTTCTTGGGGGCGTTTCCTGCATATGAACCTGCTGACCCAACGGATTGGGATGAGACATCCTCTGGTGAAGAGGATAAAAAAATATCCTATTACTAGTCAGGGAAGCTGATTAAGTGCTTCATCAATGACACCCCTCAAGAAAAATGGATAAACCATATGGGGAGGATTCAGTCCCGACTGCGTGAATTGTGCACTGGGGGAGTGGATGCTCAACGTCCTCACATACTCTTTCGAGATCTTATAGTGGAGAAGATACGGGAATATGGATTTGTCCTTGGTGTGGGATGGCAGTGGAGAAAAGAGGTGAACATCAAGAGGCTATAGAAGGCTAAAAATGATATTCAACGACTGTAGGTCCGGGAAGATGAGCATCTCGCTTTCCTCACCGCACAATCAGATGTCATATCACGTCCGAAGGCCTAGCTGGCATAGTTTGAATAGCGCGTGAAGCAAGATTCCGAGGATATGACGGTCATCCAAACCAACGAGGAGCTGGCCTGGATTGCGGCTGACAAACTAAGCCCCATTATTTCCAAGGAGGAGTAAGAATTGAACATACGACAGAGAATCCTGGACGTCACAAGCCAAAGGGTGGAGGAGCTACAACGCTCTTTTTATGGGGTCCACCCGTCCATGGGAGGGGTCTATCATCGGGTGCTGTGATTCTTGTAACTTTTAAACGTACTTTCATGCTTTCATTATTTATGCTAGATGCATTCATGAGTTCTGTTATTCATTTTTGGTCTATTGAATTCCAGTTAAATTCATGGAACATCCATCGATCAATCCCTAATCTCACATGGGTCGGGCCCAATGTGAGAAGCAAGGGATGACCACCTTATTATTCCTTCCAAAATATAAGAGTGAAAACCAAGATTCGAGAATCTGGGGTTCGAACAACCAATCTAGATTTTCAAGAAGAAAGGGAGAGGCCTGAATAGAGAATGAAGGTCTTAGAACAATCATATTGCCATCTTCCCAACGTGATTTGGTGCACAAGAGGGGTAATGCCAGGGGCGTTAGAATAAATCCGAACATAGAAAGTGGAAAGTGTGAATTAGGACACCCAAGATTCGAAACACTATAGGGATGGCGTAACAATGATGGATAACTATTGACCATGTTCAAAATAAAGAATTCTTATTGCATTAGCCTAAAAGGGGGATAACAAATGAGGGACAACCACTGACCATGTTCGAAACATGGGGCCTGACTTGAAATGTCATCCATTTGTCTTCTAGAAAATTAGCCTAGGATAGTAGGAGAACCATAGGCTGAGCATCCATTTTGTTAGGGGGTTCCTTTTGATGTGATAGAGGGAGAGGGTCCAAATAAAGGGTATGAAAATCATGGAGGGTGGAGTGATTGGATATTCGAATGGAGTCCAACACTCTTGAAATTACACCACCATGGTTGAAACACGTTAGGTGGGCGCATCGGTCTGATCAGGGATCAAACTTACTTCTGAACCGGACCCATCTGGTAAGGACCTATAATTCTCTGTAGTTTTACTTCACACCAATAATTATGATAGACACTTAGTTTAAAGCGCCGTACGGTGAGGACGGTGCACATAGTTTAAAGGTCATACTGTACAGACCATGATATGGTCTGAGGGGCCAAAAGGGTTAATGACCCTGAGACTGGGCTCAAGGTGGAATGCCTGGGCATTTCTACATATCCCATAAGGATGATAATCAAGACAAATGTAGTTCTTAAGCATGGTGTGGCTGGAGGCCAACACTGATAGAGGAAATCCTCTCTGGAAAGGGATCTTGTGCATCCCATGATTAACAGGGAGTATACTGAACTTGTTTAGGGTAAAACTGAAATTTAGTGTCATGTATTGAGGGCATGGCTACCTAGAAAAAAAATGTGTGGTGCGGTACATACCCCGACGTGAATGAGGACCCAAGAGTCCACACCACACCACATGCTCCCAGGAGAATCCTCAGGTCAAGGGACCGAAGGTGAAAACTGGTCAGGGCTCAAGATAGGTTGTCTAGGTGTTCCTACGTATCCCATGAGGATGGGAATAAAGCCAAATGTAGTTCTGAAAGTGCAGTTTAATGTCATCCAAGAATATGAAAATGTGTAGTTTGGATACACAAGTACACATCCTATCAAAACCCCTAATCCCAAGTGAGTCATGATCGATGTGGGAAACAAGGAGTAGTGATGGGACATTCCTGGTAATGGGAGGCACACATTAGAGGCAATGGGATGCTAGGTGAATGACGTCCCAATACCAACCTTCCTAATTAACACGCCTTGATGTGTGAAGGGATAAAGACAAGTATGTTGGAATTACACTTGAACATAAAGGAATGGAAAGATGTGAACCATGATGCTTGAGATCTGGACGACAATGATAGTGGCATGAAGATAGAGGATAACTACTGTCCATGTTCGAAACATAGTATCCATATCGTGTTAGCCTGAAATGGGGACAAGAAAATGGAGTTCGACTGCTGATCATGTTCGAAACAATGGACTTGTATCAATTTGTCATCCGAGGTCCTCAGGGAAATTGTCTCAAGATGGTAGGTAAGCCACTGTGGCATGAGACCAGGATATAAAGGGGGTCCCTTCAGACACAAAAGAGGATGAGAATCCAAATAACGAGCTCACGAAGCTTGGACATGGAATGAGGGAATGTCCCTAAGAAAATTACACACTTCAGGATATTTTTTACAATACATTTTAGTACGAAAATAAGACGTATCAGATAGAGGGAGTCGAGTCCCTTTCCAAGGACAAGGGTTTTGGGGCTACACGCTTCCAGCTTAAGGTCATATGATGGGCCATTAAGGGGGGATTGATTTAATGGACTGTGAGCAGGGCGACGAAGTAGACAATCCCAATGCGTATTTCCCATAGGGAGATCTTATTATAGGGTCATAGAACTTGGACTAGATTGGGAAAAGACAAGAGAGTCACATGGTGCAGCTGTTGTAAAACCCGACATGAATGAGAACCCAAGAGGTACTCACCACACCACATGTTCCCAAAAGTGTTCAGGCCAAGGGGATAAAGAGAGGGGGAAAGATTTTAGGTTCCTATGGATGGACCTAAATACAAGATATCTGATCATTCCTACATATCCCATGAGAATGGGAATCAATCCATACATAGTTCGGGAAGATGTCATGTAGTTTAATGTCTTGCGATAATGATGCTGAGTGGTCTTAGTTTATGGTCATAGAGCTCGCACCATAGATGGAACTGAAGAAAGGAGACACATGGCGGAGTAATTACTAAATATGGCATGAATGAGGATAATAGGAGTCCGTATCACCACAATGTGATCCCCGAGAAACTTCTAGTTCAGGGACCAAAAGTGAAAGTTAGGCTGGGCCCGAGGAAAAGTGCCCGGGCATTCTTACATACCCCATGAGAATGGGAATCAAGTCACACATAGTTCTGAAAGTGGCATGGTAAGGTACCAGTGCCATGGATAATAAGGTCGTGTGGGTTTGGACTCCACACTAAAAGAAGAGGCAATTGATAGATCTTGTTTGTACTTTAGGATGAATGTGTGTTTTTTTGTGAAGCGATGGACCTAGGATGGAGAGTCCAGGAATTTCCACAGGAATCAAGCCATATATATGTGTTGAAAAATGGTATGGTGGGTGACTGATACTAAACATGATGTCCCCTCGAGTGAGGACATCACAACATGATGCCATTTTTCGTCGTGTGGTCAGGATGATAATGTCATAGTTTAGGGTCATGTGATAGGACCAAACCCTTCACTTTAATGTCTCGTTGTGAAGATGAAATATTTTAAAGTCATGTGAGACTAGGTAACATATTTTAAAGTCATATGGCTCAGACATATAAAGGAGAAACAAGGTTCAAGAGGGGATGTGCACATCGTGATAAAGAATACCTGACGTGAATGAGGACGAGGTCCACATCACACTATGCATGATTCCAAGAAGGAAACCTTGGGTTAAGGGGCTAGAAAAGGTTAGAGAATATGGGGAAGGAGAGAATAACTCTCATAAGGGAAATACGTGGTGCAACTCTTGCAAATCCTAACATGAATGAAAATAGAAGTCCATACCACACCACATAATCCAAGATGAGAACTTCGGACAGGGGGTGAAAAAGGTTGAGGGACATGGGACAACGGTGTTCTGACTGACTATAGACACATGAACCTTTATACAGGTAATGCCAGACCAAATATCCTAAGCCCACATGAGCAATGATTGATGTGGGAAATAAGGAATAGGACCAGGCTCTCTCTAACATATAAGAGTATGGAAATGAGGAAAGAAGATCAGGCGAGGTATATACCGACCAGATCAATACACTTGTCTAAGGTGGATGAATATTTGAAGAGGTAGCAGGACAAAACAAAATCACTGCACCAAACATTTGGGACTTATAGGGGTGGCGAAAATGATGGAGGATGGCTATTGACCATATTCGGAACAAAACATCCATATCAGGTGACCTGAAATGGGAATGAAAAATGGGCGTTGACCGCTGACTATATTCGCAACATGGGACTTGTATCAATTTTTCGTCCTAAATCCTCGAGGACGTTGGCCTAAAATGGTAGGAGAGGACTTTGACCGAAACTCCATGTCATTTAGAGGTCCTTTCGGATGTGAGGGGTGATGGATACCCAAAATAGAGGGGATGAGAAAAGCATGAATATACCTATGTAGTTTAATGTCAAGCAGGATTAAAATCAAGGGGATACCTTGGAGTTTGGGGATGGGCCTATGGAAAAAATGTCTGAGCGGTCCTACGTATCCCATGAGGATGAGAATCAATCCATACATAGTTCTGAAAGGGCCATATAGTTTAACGTCATGCATTAAGGATGTGGGAGGATTGAAGAACAAGGAGGTACACATGGTGCGACCTTCATAATCTTGCTGTGAGTGGGGCCAAATAATCTTAGGCTGCACCACATGGGATCCTCCAAGGGAACTACACCCAGGAGGGGTAGTCAAATAAGAAGAGCATGGGGCTAGACTTAGGATGAGGCATCCGAGGGTTCCTATGTATCCCATGAGGATGAGAATCAATCCATACGTTGTTCTTGAGACATAGTTTAACATCTTTCAGGATGAGACAGTTTAATGTCATGCAGGACCCTACAATTTAAGCTCATACAAGACCATAAAATTTAGGGTTGTGCTGGACCCTAATGCAGTTTAGGGTCGTGTAGGACCATATATTTTAAGGTCATGCGGGACCATAAAACTCAAGAAAATTATTGATTTAGGCACTTGGAATTAGTGCTAGGAGTTATATGCTCACCGTCCATGGTAATCAAGGAGTACACATCGTTAGGGTAAATATTGTGAATAATGTAAGGTCCTTCCCATTTGGGCTGCAGCTTTGGTGGATTCCATCCAGGAATGATTGGTGTTCTCAGGTCCAACACCAAGTCACCTTGAAAGAAGGAACAAAGGAAAACTTTCTTGTTTAAAAATCTATCTATCTTGTTCTGATGCCTTTCCAGATTGTACAGGGCATGAAGCCTATTCTCGTCGAGCACTTCCAACTCAGCCAGACAGATTTTAGCTACTCTATATGGCGCTTTCTGATCATAGACAGCTATGATCAATGAGGGAAATTGAATCTTGATGGGTAGGACGACCTGCATTCCATACACCAGGGAATATGGGGTTACCTGGGTGGAATTACGAGTCATCATCCGATACGCACAGAGGGCGTTGGGGAGCTTTTTGGGAAAACTCCTCTTGTTCTGACCAACCATTTTCTGCAAAATGTTAGAGAAGGTTTTTTTAAACTCCTCGATTTGTCCATTTTCTTGTGCATGATAATGAGAGGTATGGTTATAATGAATTTTTTAATTATCATACAATTTCTTCAGCTCAGACGCCTGGAAGTTCGTGTCGTTATCGGTGAGGATGGCATGAGGAACTCCCAATCGGTAAATGATGTTGGAGCTCACAAAGTCAATGATGGAATTATCCTTGAGATCCTTAAGCGGGACTACCTCTGCTCACTTGAAGAACAAATCCGTAGTATTCAGGATGAACCTGCACTAGTGAGCTGTCGCCGGTGGATATGGTCCCACGACATCGAGTCCCCAGACCGCAAAGGGACAAGAGTACATGGTAGTGTGGAGAGGATCTGGCAGTCGATGCATAAAGTTGGAATGAATTTGGAACGCATGGAACCTTTTGGAGAATTAGATGCAGTCATGGATCATGGAGGGATAAAAATAACCCAGTCTCCGGATCTCGTAAGATAGTTTCGGCCCAGTGTGATGAGCCCCGTAGGAACCGACATGAACCTCCAACATGACTTGAGAAATATCAACTCCTTGAATTCAATGGAGGAGAACCCCATCAAACCTGCACTTGTAGAGGATCTTCTCATGAATAGGACTATCATGGTGGGTAAACTGTAATGCGCGATGTCAGATTCGCTCACGCTCTGTAACACCTGAGATTTTTATAAGTAATATTTTGTTTTTATGTTATATATATATATATATATCATCAAAGGAATCTTTCACTACACAATAGCTTGACTTACTTTACACACAATCGCGACCTTCCTCGATAGCTTGCGTTGTACGCAATACCGAGTTTCACTAAACAACGATATGCTATTAAAATATTATTAAAACTAGCCGTTATGAATAGTAATAACCACTTTTTGAAATTTTATAAATTTTATTTTTCAAAATGGACTTCATTTTTGGATTCGGAATACCAAAATTATCCTAGGGTGAAATTTTGGTTTTTTTCTGAAAACTTTCAATTTTTGATGAATAGTGAAACCACTAAGTGGTAGGTTAAAAACTAAATTTTGCATAAAACTTAATTTTACCGCTTCTGTGAATGGAATTTCGAAAATCCAACAGACATGATTGATATCAGTAAGTAAAATTTGGTTCAATGAGATAAAAATAATTTTTTGGTGAATAGTAACTTTTTACTTTTTTTTACCGCGGTTAATAGTAAATAGGGTAACTAAGGGTAAATATGATATTACTATTACCCTAACACATGTCCTAATTCTGTTGGATAAGTGTAATTCGACTAAAAACAACCTTATGAATATAATATGACCATTTAGGTCCACTTGGATTAGATTATGACATTTAATATTATTTTATTTAATGAATAGTTAAAATAGTTAAAATCAATGTTTAATAACTAAAACATTTTTAATATGGGGTTATACATAAGATAAATTCGACTATAAATATTCATTAGAAAGATAAAAATATTTATACATAATGATATTTTATTTATAATTTTTAGACTTTAAATAAATTAATTTATTTATGACACAACGATGATGCAGTAATTACCCTTTTAAGGAAATGTTAACATAATTGATGTTATAAATGCTCAAATAAATGTAATTTGAGACTTTTTATGAATTCCACTAATTTTCTATGTTACTATGATATATTAGTGTTGATTTAATCAACTTGGTTAGAACATATAATTCTATTATGACTTTCACAAAAATCATATATCAAATAGTGTCAAAATTGACACAAAATAGTTTTTAAATCAAATATTATATTATTAATTGTTATTTTATTCCTAAAAATCTAAGGTTCGGCCAAATGACTTAGATAAGGATATATATATTAATAATAAACAACTTGGGGTTCGTTTGACATGTTATAGTAAGTGTATTAACCATACAGTGTAAGAAAACAAAAAGTCACGGTAAAAGTAAAATTATTTAACTTAGAGTTAAATCTAATTGATAAGGTTAAAATAATAACCTAAACTTGTCTAAATCCTATTGGTTGATAGTATTTCGACCCATACCCACAATAACTTCGAAATAAGACCCTTTGGAACCATTATAAACTGATTTTGACTTTAATATAAAATAATATTTTGAGATATTCCTAAGGTGCCCCTCTCCTCCCTTATAAAAGGGCACCTCCTCCCCCTCCTCCTCACACCAATTTGAGCACTCAAGCTCGGCCAACCCCTGCCAAAATCCCTTCTCCACTTCCCTAGAATAATCCTAGATCTCCTGGTCTTCTTCAAAGACCAATCATAGTTCCCTAAGTGGAGGATTCAAAGAGGCGTTTCAAAGAAGAGGTCATATCCATTACCGATCTTTTCAATTTCTTTCTTCTTCAACTTCTTCTTCTTTAGTTGTTTCATGATAAAGTAATAACATCAGTATTACTTATACACTGATATGTTATTATAAATATGAAACAACCCTAATTCACCTTCTATCCATCCTACGGAAAAATTAAATCACCGCGCGTGCGTACGTACGGAATACCGTCTCCACGCCGTGGTGTAATCTATTTTCCACCATCACCTTACAAGGATGGGTATAATGGTGTAATGAGTAACTATATATGATTATTATAAATTGATATTGATACTGAAATAGTATAAATACACTTAAATACAATTCCAGGATCATGGGAACAATATCATCGCTCGTGCGTACGTACGGAATACCGTCTCCACGATGTGATGCGACTCGTTCTACATGATCATCATTACATAGTAATTATATAAATGAATTGAATGAATAAATATGATATATGTTACAATAATACCATTCTGGATATAAGGTATCTATAACCTTAAAAGAATAATAAGAATTTATTCGGCAAAACACGCATAAGAACAAAAGGCAATAAAGACCCGAGTAACAAGTAACAATGAAATATTACTAATAAGAAGCTAAGAATATGACCATATATGATATCATATCAATATGTATGATTCTGGAATAAGTCAATAACATTATTTAAACCATTATACAAGAGCTTCGGACACGTACAAAGAAAATCGGACCTAAGGTAAGGGAAATATCACAATCTCACTTTTATCCGAGATTGTTTTTACTTTGGTAATTACTGGGGTGTATTTTATTATCCACATCCATGTTCCCTAAATGTGTAATATTATTTCCATCCTTCTACAATAGTTTATATCCAATTTTACCCTTCGGTAAGTTTTTTGGTAAAAGATATGAAAGGAATCTTTTGTCGTTTTTCGTACGAGGTACTTTTTAACTTTTCTGACAAAAGTACGAAGAATGTTTTTTTAACTTATACGGAAAGAATGGATTTTTAAAACATTATATCCAAGAATATTCCTTTATAAGTTTTCAAGTTTATTTTTAATCAACTTATTTTAGTTTATAATTGTATGACATGTTAAGAAAAGAAAAGTGTTTTTGAAGTAGAAAGGATATTTTCCTCAAGAATGGAGTTCAAATGTTCTTATCAAAATTATTTTCCATCTAAGATAATATAGGGTTCTGTTTTTATCCCTATTATTACATTGATTTGATTATGTTTTGAGGGAATAATTTTTATGAAGTCATTTACCTTATATGATTCGTTTTATGATGTCATGATGTTTCAAGAATCCCATTTTTGTTACATGTGTTATGCGATGATGTATGATTTATGATTATGTGGCACACATAAGAAAGGATTCATTATAAGATGGGTGGGACCTATATCTACCTCCAATGCATTGTTTAAAGATTTATATCTCATGAGATAGACATGGCTGGAACAAAAGGTTATTTCGGTTCAGTGATACAGGACTGAAACGAGGAGTGAACTTGGTTCAGAAATGGACTTTGTCCGCTAAGATAGTCTTGGCAATGAGTCATGACTAACAAGAAATGATTTTCCATGATTATGTGTGCATGACACAAAGTTTCAAGTTTTATGTTATGATTATGGGGATCTCATTTTCACTTCTATGATTTATTCCATGTTAAGATATTATGATCTCTTTTGCAGGTTATGATTTTCAAGAAGATATGATATGATTTTTATTTCCTTTATTTTCCCTTGCTGAGCATTTGAGCTCACCCTTTTTTGTATGTTTTCTTTTCCCCAGGTCAAGAAGATGGATATTAAGTAGAATATTCTAAAAGGGACCTTATATATGATGAAATAAATGGGAGACACTATAGAAAATTTATGAACCAGTTGTTTATGCTTCCTAGTTTCTAAAGACACTATACCTATACGGTCCTTTGTGGTTTTGTCGTATGTTGTAATAAGTGTGCTTCAATTTTGAAGTATTAACAATGTATGTAAAGTATGGGTCATTATAGTTGGTATCAGAGGGAAGGTATAGTCAACCTTTGGAAACTAGGATGTGAAAGCCTTAGTAAGAACCCTAAGGATAAGTCTAAGCATAGAACAAAATCTTAGTGTTTTAGAAATGGCCATGAATAACCTAGGATAAGACCTTAAGCATGAAAATTTTATTCTTGAACTATGTGGTTTTACTATTATAATTAGTGTTGCTCACACTATTCTTCTTGGTTTTAGTCAATGGCTGGAACCCGAAGGAACCGTGTTAATGCGGAATGCGATGGGAAATGCAATGATTGTCCCCCTGAGCAACCAAACGATATAGGAGCTGGAATGCAAAATCTTGTAGCCATGCTCACACAACTTTCTCAAGCTATGAATCATGTGGGACTTCCAAATGAGCAAAGGAAGGAGCAACATTCTGTTGAATCCTTCATGAGGCAGCGTCCACCTTCTTTCAGCGGGTCTACTGATCCATTAGTTGATGAACAATGGATTAATACTACTGAAAAGATATTTTCAGTTCTTCAATGTTCTGAACATGATAAAGTCATCCTAGCAGTGTATCGTTTGGAAGGAGATGCTGATCAATGGTGGAATCTTATTAAGAATACTAGGAAAAGGGATGAAATTGAGTCCATGGAATGGGACGAGTTCAAGAACTTATTTTTCAATAAGTACTTCCCTCGTATTCTCCGAACAAAGATGGAGAAAGAGTTTCTTGAAATGAAGCAAAGGGATGATGAATCTGTTGGTACCTATGAAGAAAATTTTACAAGACTTGCAAGGTACGCTTCTGGTATTATTATCCCACCTGAGAGTAAGATCGATCGATTCTTTAGTGGCTTAAAACCAAGTCTTTGAAGGGCGTTAGCCATAAGGGACTTCAACAGCTACGAGGAAATCATTCGATGTGCTCTCAAAGTCGAGATGGAGATTGGAGTAACCCATCAGTCATATGGGTTTGATGAGAAGAGGAAAATGGAATTCAAAGGAAAATCTAAAGAGCACACTGAAAAGAAGATGAGCTTTCCCTTATGCTCAAAGTGTGGAAAGAAACATGGAGGGAGTTGTCTTAAAGGGACAAGTAAATGTTTCAAATGTGGAAAGGAAGGTCATCAGGCATTTGAATGCCGCGATAATGGGAAAAAGATGTCTAATGATGCAAACAAAGGAAGGGATACACAGAATGAACCTACTACACTTCAATGTTTCAAGTGAAAGGATATGGGGCATTATGCCAATCAATGCCCAAATCCAAGGGTTGATGATGATGGTCGACGTCAACAAACTCTTAAGGCTAAAGACAAAGGAAAGTCACATGCAATTTCTATCAGCGATGGGGAGTACGATAACGAAGTGGTGAAAGGTACACTTACCATCCACTCTAAAGTAGAAAATGTTTTATTTGATTCTGGATCCACCCACTCTTTTATTTCTGAAGAATTTTCTAAGGGTATCACCGTATTACCTCAACAATTATATGTTGAGTTAGCTGTGACAACACCTAATGGCACATCAATCGCATCAAAAGTTTATAATTCTTCTCCGATCGAAGTTTTTGGGAAAGTGCTTCCTGCAAATCTTGTGATCCTTCCTTTAGTGGAATTCGATGTGATTCTTGGCATGGATTGGCTTTCTTTATATGGAGCTCATATTAATTTCCAAAGAAGGGAAGTCACATTTCATACTCCAGATCAATCTATGATCGTCTATCAATGCAAGGATGAACATAACCTTCTAGTGGAAATTTCTTCCATTTTATGGGTATTGATTCCACTAAATGAAGGTTATTTATCTCAAATGGTTGGTGAGAAACTCACGATTAAGAATATGCCCATCGTACGGGAGTTTGATGATGTCTTTCTGGAGGAATTACCGGGTCTTCCACCAAATCGTGAAGTTGAGTTTTCAATAGAACTCGTACCGGGTGCTTTGCCTATTTCAAAGACACCTTATAGAATGGCCCCAATTGAGTTGCAGGAATTGAAGAAGCAACTCCAAGAGAATCTTGATAAGGGATTCATACGCCCTAGTGCGTCACCTTGGGGAGCACCTGTTCTATTTGTTAAGAAGAAATATGGATCAATGAGACTCTGCATTGATTATAGAGAACTTAACAAGATCACTATCAAGAACAAATATCCTCTCCCACGCATTGATGACTTATTTGACCAACTACGTGGAGCTCAATACATTTCCAAGATTGATCTTCGTTCAGGGTATCATCAATTAAGGGTCAAAAGGGAGGATATACCAAAGACGACTTTATGTACAAGGTATGGACACTATGAATTTATAGTGATGCCATTTGGTCTTACTAATTCCCCTTCTATCTTCATGGATCTAATGAATAGAGTCTTTAGAGACTATCTTGATCAATTTGTGGTAGTCTTTATAGATGACATTCTTGTCTATTCAAAGAGAAAGGAAGAGCATCAAGATCACTTGAGAATTATATTGAAGACCCTGAGAAAGGATAAGCTTTATGCCAAATTTACCAAGTGTAAATTTTGGCTTCAAAAAGTTTCATTTTTGGGTCACATAATCTGAAAAGAGGGGATATATGTGGATCCAGCAAAAATAGAGGTTATCGAAAGATGGTCGAGACCAACAACAGTAACTGAGATCCGAAGTTTTCTTGGTTTGTCTGGATATTATCGACGTTTTGTAAAAGTTTTTTCACGATTATCTAATCCACTCACCAAGTTGACACGGAAAGGAGTTATGTTTGTTTGGATAGAGGAATGTGAAGAGAATTTCAAGGAGTTGAAAAGAAGGTTATCCAGTGCACCTGTGCTCACACTGCCTTGTAGTGGAGAAAGGTTTGTGATCTACAGTGATACATCCAAGAAGGGATTGGGGCGTGTTCTTATGCAAAATGATATGGTGATAGCTTATGCCTCACGACAGTTGAAAATCCATGAGCAAAATTACCCAACACATGATTTGGAGTTAGCTGCGGTAATCTTTGCATTAAAGATTTGGAGGCATTACCTTTATGGTGAAAGGTGTGATATTTATACTAATCATAAAAGTTTAAAGTATATTTTCACACAAAAGGAGCTGAATATGCGTCAAAGAAGATGGTTGGAGCTGATTAAGGATTATGACTGCTCAATCCATTACCACCCTGGGAAAGCAAACAAGGTGGCAGATGCATTAAGTCGACAAGACCATGCTAGTTTATCCATGATGAGGATCACAAAAGATCCAATATTTATGGATTTACAAAGGTTGGATCTTGGAATTATAATGTAAGGGGAAAAATCTTATCTTTCTCAAATGAATGTTCAACCATCTATACATGTGAAGATTAAAGAGGCACATAAAGAAGATGTCGAGTTACAAAAGAAGGTGAGAAATGTTCCTGAATTCAACCTTGATTGTGATGGGATAATAAAGTTCAGGAATCGGGTTTGTGTTCCTCCCATCCCCGAATTAAAGAAGGAGCTGCTGGATGAGGCTCATAGTTCTTCATTCTCTATTCATCCTGGAAGCACGAAGATGTATAGGGACCTGAAAGAGTACTTCTGGTGGGATGGCATGAAAAGAGATGTTGCTAAATATGTCTCTCGATGCTTGGTTTGTCAACAAGTTAAAGCTGAGAGACAGAACTCTAAGGGGATGTTACAACCATTACCCATACCCGAATGGAAATGGGAAAACATCACTATGGACTTTGTCACAGGGCTTCCTAAAACATCCAAAGGCAATAATGCTATCTGGGTCATAGTTGATCGTCTTACAAAGTCTTCACACTTCATTGCTATTAGAGAGGATTTCTCTCTAGATCAGCTTTCCAGGATATATGTAAAGGAAGTGGTAAGATTGCACGGAGTACCACTTTCTATTATATCTGATCGGGATCCGAGATTTACCTCGAAGTTCTGGCGAAGTCTTCAGCATACTCTGGATACAGAGTTGAGTTTCAACACTGCTTATCATCCTCAGACAGACGGTCAGTCTGAGAGAACAATTCAAACCCTAGAAGATATGTTGAGAGCTTGCTCTATGGATTTCAAAGGAGGTTGGGATCAACACCTACCTTTGGTGGAATTTTCTTATAATAATAGCTTTCACTCCAGTATTCAGATGGCTTCTTATGAATATCTCTATGGAAAGAAATGCAAGACTCCAACTTGCTGGGATGAAGTTGGGGAAAGAAAGCTATTTGGACCTGATCTCGTTGATGAAATGACAGAAAAGGTCAGATCTATTCAACAACACATAAGAGCAGCTCAGAGTCGACAGAAAAGTTATGCCGACAACCGAAGAAAAGACCTAGAGTTTGAAGTGGGTGATAAAGTGTTCTTATGAATATCTCCCTGGAAGAGGGTTATGAGATTTGGAAAGAAGGGGAAGTTGAGCCCTAGATATATCGGTCCTTTCGAAATACTGGATCGTGTTGGGAAGGTAGCTTACCGATTGGAGATTCCACCGTATCTCTCTCAAGTTCACGATGTGTTCCATGTATCTCTCCTGAGAAAGTACATACCTGATCCTTCACATGTACTCAGCTCAGAAGTTGTACCGCTGGAGCAAGATCTTTCTTATGAAGAACAACCGATAGAGATTCTAGATCGTAGAAAAAAAGTCCTACGAAACAAGACCACTCGATTGGTGAAAGTTTTATGGAGGAACCACCAACTTGAAGAAGCTACATGGGAGCTTGAGGATATGATGAGGGAGAAGTATCCTCATCTGTTTGTTACAAAGTGACGAATTTCGAGGGCGAAATTCTTTTTAAGGGGGGTAGAATGTAACACTCGAGATTTTTATGAGTAATATTTTGTTTTTATGTTATATATATATCATCAAAGGAATCTTTCACTACACACTAGCTTGACTTACTTTACACGCAATCGCGACCTTCCTCGATAGCTTGCGTTGTACGCAATACCGAGTTTCACTAAACAACGATATGCTATTAAAATATTATTAAAACTAGCCGTTATGAATAGTAATAACCACTTTTTAAAATTTTATAAATTTTATTTTTCAAAATGGACTTCATTTTTGGATTTGGAATACCAAAATTAGCCTAGGGTGAAATTTTGGTATTTTTCTGAAAACTTTCAATTTTTGATGAATAGTGAAACCACTAAGTGGTAGGTTAAAAACTGAATTTTGCATAAAACTTAATTTTACCGCTTCTGTGAATGGAATTTCAAAAATCCGACAGACACGGTTGATATCAGTAAGTAAAATGTGGTTCAATGAGATAAAAATAATTTTTTGGTGAATAGTAAATTTTTACTTTTTTTTACCGCGGTTAATAGTAAATAGGGTAACTAAGGGTAAATATGATATTACTATTACCCTAACACATGTCATAATTCTATTGGATAAGTGTAATTCGACCAAAAACAACCTTATGAATATAATATGACCATTTAGGTCCACTTGGACTAGATTATGACATTTAATATTATTTTATTTAATGAATAGTTAAAATAGTTAAAATCAATGTTTAATAACTAATTTTTTTTTAATATGGGGTTATACATAAGATAAATTTGACTATAAATATTCATTAGAAATATAAAAAGATTTCCTACATAATGAAATTTTATTTATAATTTTTAGACTTTAAATAAATTAATTTATTTATGACACAACGATGATGCAGTAATTACCCTTTTAAGGAAATGTTAACATAATTGATGTTATAAATGCTCAAATAAATGTAATTTGAGACTTTTTATGAATTAAAATAATTTTATAGGTTACTATGATATATTAGTGTTGATTTAATCAACTTGGTTCGAACATATAATTCTGTTATGACTTTCACAAAAATCATATATCAAATAGTGTCAAAATTGACACAAAATAGTTTTTAAATCAAATATTATATTATTAATTGTTATTTTATTCCTAAAAATCTAAGGTTCGGCCAAATGACTTAGATAAGGATATATATATTAATAATAAACAACTTGGGGTTCTTTTGTCATGTTATAGTAAGTGTATTAACCATATAGCGTAAGAAAACAAGAAGTCACGGTAAAAGTTAAATTATTTAACTTAGAGTTAAATCTAATTGATAAGGTTAAAATAATAACCTAAACTTGTCTAAATCCTATTGGTTGATAGTATTTCGACCCATCCCCACATTACCTTCCAAATAATACCCTTTGGAACTATTATAAACCAATTTTGACTTTAATATAAAATAATATTTTGAGATATTCCTAAGGTGCCCCTCTCCTCCCTTATAAAAGGGAACCTCCTCCCCCTCCTCCTCACACCAATTTGAGCACTCAAGCTCGGCCAAACCCTGAAAAAATCCCTTCTCCACTTCCCTAGAATAATCCTAGAGGTCCTGGTCTTCTTCAAAGACCAATCATAGTTCCCTAAGTGGAGGATTCGAAGAGGCGTTTCAAAGAAGAGGTAATATGCATTACCGATCTTTTCAATTTCTTTCTTCTTCAACTTCTTCTTTAGTTGTTTCATGATAAAGTAATAAAATAAGTATTACTTACATACTGATATGTTATTATAAATATGAAAAAACCCTAATTCACCTTCTATCCATCCTACGGAAAAATGAAATCACCGCGCGTGCGTACGTACGGAATACCGTCTCCACGCCATGGTGTAATCTATTTTCCACCATCACATTACAAGGATGGGTATAATGGTGTAATGGGTAACTATATATGATTATTATAAAGTGATATTGATACTGAAATAGTTTAAATACATTTAAATACAATTCCAAGATCATGGGAACAATATCATCGCTCGTGCGTACGTACGGAATACCGTCTCCACGATGTGATGCGACTCGTTCTACATGATCGTCATTACATAGTAATTATATAAATGAATTGAATGAATAAATATGATATATGTTACACTAATACCATTCTGGATATAAGGGATCTATAACCTTAAAAGAAGAATAAGAATTTATTCGGCAAAACACGCATAATAACAAAAGGCAATAAAGACCCGAGTAACAAGTAACAATGAAATATTACTAATAAGAAGCTAAGAATATGACCATATATGATATAATATCAATATGTATGATTCTGGAATAATTCAATAACATTATTTAAACCATTATACAGGAGCTTCGGACATGTACAAAGCAAGTCGGACCTAAGGTAAGGGAAATATCACAATCTCACTTTTATCCGAGATTGTTTTTACTTTGGTAATTACTGGGGTGTATTTTATTATCCACATCCATGTTCCCTCATTGTGTAATATTATTTCCATACTTCTACAATATTTTATATCTAATTTTACCCTTTGGTAAGTTTTTTGTAAAAGATATGAAAGGAATCTTTTGTCGTTTTTCGTACGAGGTACTTTTTGACTTTTCCGACAAAAGTACGAAGAATGTTTTTTTAACTTATACGGAAAGAATGGATTTTTAAAACATTATATCCAAGAATCTTCCTTTATAAGTTTTCAAGTTTATTTTTAATCAACTTCTTTTAGTTTATAATTGTATGACATGTTAAGAAAAGAAAAGTGTTTTTGAAGTAGAAAGGATATTTTCCTCAAGAATGGAGTTCAAATGTTTTATCAAAATTATTTTCCATCTAAGATAATATAGGGTTCTGTTTTTATCCCTATTATTACATTGATTTGATTATGTTTTGAGGGAATTATTTTTATGAAGTCATTTACCTTATATGATTTGTTTTATGATGTCATGATGTTTCAAAAATCCCATTTTTGTTACATGTGTTATGCGATGATGTATGATTTATGATTATGTGGCACACATAAGAAAGGATTCATTATAAGATGGGTGGGACCTATATCTCCCTCCAATGCATTGGGTAAAGATTTATATCTCATGAGATAGACATGGCTGGAATGGAAGGTTATTTCGGTTCAGTGATACAGGACTGAAACGAGGAGTGAACTCGGTTTAGAAATGGACTTTGTCCGCTAAGATAGTCTTGGAAATGAGTCATGACTAACAAGAAATGATTTTCCATGATTATGTGTGCATGCCACAAAGTTTCAAGTTTTATGTTATGATTATGGGGATCTCATTTTCACTTCTATGATTTATTCCATGTTAATATATTATGATCTCTTTTGCAGGTTATGATTTTCAAGAAGATATGATATGATTTTTATTTCCTTTATTTTTCTTTGCTAAGCATTTGAGCTCACCCTTTTTTGTATGTTTTCTTTTCCCCAGGCCAGGAAGATTGATATTAAGTAGAATATTCTAAAAGGGACCCTAGATATGATGAAATAAATGGGAGATACTGTAGAAGATTTATGAACCAGTTGTTTATGCTTCCCAGTTTCTAAAGACACTATACCTATACGGTCCTTTGTGGTTTTGTCGTATGTTGTAATAAGTGTGCTTGAATTTTGAAGTATTAACAATGTATTTTAAGAATGGGTCGTTATACGCTCGGCCCAATCCACTGGGAAATTACCATTTTGGTGATACTCGACAGAGGAGGTTCTCCAGTCGAGAGTCACCTCAATCACAACATCTGGGGGGCCCTAATGTCCTCCGTGGAGGTGACGATGGTAAGGTGGATCACCTGCGGGATGTCACTGTCATATGGAGTGATGAGAGTGATGAATCTATGGTGTGATACGTGGATAATCAAACCATCCTATTTAGGCTCTGTAAGTGATACAGCTAGGCTGGCCAGGGTGTCAGCTCGACCATTCTGAGATCAAGGGATATGAGTAACTTCTGGACGAAATGGAAACTAGACCATCAGCTGGAGGGTGCATTCCAACAATGGTACGAGCACTAGATTTTTGACGACATAGTCACTGTTAATCTGCTTGATGACTATTTCGGAGTTCCCTTTCAGATGCAAGTGGGGAACATCAATATTGAGGGACATATAAAGGCTAGTAATGAGATACTAGTATTCTGCCTCATTATTGGTGCAGCCTTCTGACAATTAGAATGAATATGGTAGAATGGATTGTGCTGGGGTAATGAAGACAATACCGAGTCTAACTCTGTTGAGCCTGAGGTCATTGAGCCTTCTGCTGGTGGGGCCTAGGTAAGCACCATCGAAGTGCATTTTCCAGCACAACATGACTTGGTCTACCGAGAGAATTGCTACATCGGGAAAATAAAGGTCCAAGGATTGATCCGTAGGAGCTGTATGGGCATAAAGGAAGTCTTCCAACACTTTCCCCTTAATAGCCTTTTGAGGGACAAAACTAATGTCAAACTGCAGAAGGATTACTTCCCACAGAGCTATAAATCCTGCCAGCATTGGGCGGTTTAGGATGTACTTCAACAGATCCACTCGGGGCACCAGCTGTATCTCATGATACTGTAGGTAATGACCCAATTTTTGTACTTTGAATACCAATGCGAGATAGATCTTCTCGATAGGGGAGTATCTAGTCTCTTTATCGAGGAGCATGCAACTGAGTTAGTAGAGACTATTCTCTATTCCCTCATTGTTCTTCTGGGCAATAAGGGAAACAAGAGACTGTTTCAGGGTGGCCACATAAAGGACCAACGACTTTCTGAAGACAAGTGGACTTAAGACCAGAGGCTGAAGCGGGTACTACTTTATTTTTTCGAAGGAAGTTTGACATTCTTCATCCCACTGGTAGACACTGCCTTTCTTCATGAGCCAAGAAAAGGGCTTACACTTGCTGGCCATATTCTCTTTGATTTGGTGTATGTTGGATAAGTGGCCTTGGAAACCTCGAAGCTCCCAAAGGTTTCTTGGGGGAGACATCTGGGTAATGGCCTTATCTTCTCCGAGTCGATTTCAATGTCCCAGTATCTGACAACGAAGCCAAAAAACTTTCCATAGGTGGCCCTGAAGGCACACTTCAATGGTTTCATCTTCAGGTGATGGGAACAGAGGAAGCCTAACACTTTCTCAACGTCTTTGAGATGGTCCAAACGTTGGTGATATTTGACCACCAGATCTTCCACATAACATTCCACTAACACCCAAAGGATCAACTTAAATATGCGATGCATAGCCCACTAATAGGTGCACTTGCATTCTTTATACCGAAGGGCATGAATTGGTAACAAAAAGTACGTTGTGGTGCCCTGAAGTCTGTAAACATCTTCATCCTTGATATCCATTCGTATCTAGTTATACTCGGAGTACCCATCCATGAAGGAGAGGTCCTGGAACCCAGTAGTGGAATTAATCAAAATATTCTTCATGGGAAGGGGAAAATCATCCTTCGAATAACAGCGATTGAGATCCTGGAAGTCGTTGCAGACTCTGATCTATCCGTTCTTCTTCTAGACTCGCACAATGTTGGCTGTCCATTTGGGGTACTGGACATCCTTAACGAAATTGGATATGATGAGATTATCAACTTCGGCCTCGACCATGGAATCATGAGAAATTGTTTTTCTTTCTGTGAGGATGCATGAACTCACGATGATTTTTCAGGACACCGAGGAAGTGGATGACTACCTGAGGATCTATTCCCAAAATCTCTTCATAGATCTAGGTGAATACATCATGATGTTTCTTCTAGAAGTCCACATATTGCTATTTCTCTTCAACTGGCATAACAACATTCATCAATGTGGGCTTCAGATCCGCCTCGCTACCAAGGTTCACCTGTATTAATTCATCGACCGTGGTGGAGATGACCTCTTCAAAGGTGGGGGGAGCATCCTATAAATCCACTTCTTCACTTATGGGGGAGGGATCCTTGGTGGGAGGAGTTTCCTATGAGTTAAAATATCCTGATGGAAGACTGGTACCGGTCTGAGCGGTGGCGGGCACTACATCGGGGGACTCCCGTGCTACTGAAACCATAGTGATGAAAGCTGTTGATCTGATCTCATTTGGTCTTCAGCCTAAGGGGACACACTTGATGATATCAAAGAAATTGTGATGTGTTTTCTTTATCCGATTTATCCCATCCCAACAAAACAAGAAATTATAACGTATTGTCGTCGCCATGGGACGGAAATTCCGATACCTTATGGGTGTAGGGGGATCTGGGATCACCCATGCCTGATTCGTGTAGAAGTATGAGGTGATATTCCAACATCACTTAGACTTGAGAATGTGCTCCACCCTCATTCTAGAAACAATGATGAATTTTCCCATGTCCAGGGTTGTAACCTCTAATCGGTGGATTGGAAAGATGTATGCATCATGCAAATCTATCCACGGGTTAGTCACAGCAGTAGCATGGTAAACCTCGTTAGCCAGAATCTACTTGTCCTTTATATTTTAATAGTCATCGTTCAGATAGTAGGCTTCACAAGAGGTAAAGAGAGACTCGTCACCTTGAAGTGCACCCACTCGACCATTAAGGGAGTACTTGAGGAATTGATGGTACGATGAAGGAACTGTCGCATACAGGTAGAGCCATGAACTACCCATCAATGCATTGTAAGCAGTGTCCTGTGAAACAACCATGAACTCGGTGCTGGTAACTAAGCCACCAAACTGGGTATTCAGGAAGATCTTTCCAACCGATGTTTATTCTATCCTATCATAACCTTTAATTTTCAGGTCAGAGGGGCTCAGATCATCCTCGGACAACCCCAATTTTCATAGTGTCTGAGTCAGGATTAGGTTGATCCCGGAGCCTATGTCGACCAGACAGTGATGAAACTCCATGCCATTAAATTGGATGGTGATGTACAGTGGGTGAATGTTCCCCTGTATGGGGGAGAGAACAAGATGATGGCTGAAATTCAGTACGATCGACTACCTCAGCATGTAAGACTTCTACAGCTTCTACCTCCGTCTCAAACTGGAGGGGGCTTCTTAAAGCCTCAGTAAGGGATTCACGCAGATCTACTGACAGGTGAAGGGCTTGAAGGATAGAGAGCCTTGCTGGAATGCTGGAAAGATTCTTGAGGATATCTTACTTCTGTTCCAGGCATGAACTTATGCTTACCAGAGTTCGCTATAGGATAGAAGGTATGGTGGGCCCTACCTACTGGATCGATAGCTAACTCGTGCTGGGAATATCCCACTGCTCACTAGTCGAAGAATGCAAGGTGACTACAGGATAAGGTCTATATGGCTGATCACGACGTGGTTGGGATGGCTCTTCCTGATCCAACAGCATGAATAGTGGTGAAGATGGAGTTGATGACACCAAATGGGGAGGCTGCACGTGATGATCTCTGCGATGGGCCTGCTGCCTGGTTTCGTTAGCATGAATATTTTGGCTAGAAGTACTGACCGACACACTTCAATGAACCATATATCCATAGCTCTGTCGATGCTGGCGACAACTGCGGACGTTTGGAGGATCTTCCTGGTGCTCCTCATCGTCAGGAATCATGTAGGGGTTTACCAACTCTACGATATTAACCAAGGCATACCCTTGACTGTCACTTGAAGAGTCATCCACTATTGGATGGATTCTAGGGGGAATCACCATCTCTGGGGGCATGCCATCATAGAGATTATGGGATGATGATGACATTGGTGGGGGACTTTGTTTTCCCTTGTGCTACCAGTGCTTTCTCTTTTGAGAAGAAGATGGCTGAGCCATTGACACGGAAGTACTGGCGGTGGATGGTGCAACATCATCTGAAGGTTCAGATTGATTTAGGCATGCACAATTAATACCATGGTCATGAGCGACTATCTTACGAGCCATCCAACCATAATACTTCCAGGACCCGTGGTTAGAAACCTGATGCCACTTGCCTTCATTGTCCCTACTGCTATCTGGCTCCAAGAAGACACATGCCACTTGTGCTAGAGCTGGGCCTAACCAGACTATGTTGTTATCCACTTAGTCTTTAAGATATTCTTTAAACACATAACACTATTTGATAATGTTCCCCAAGATCCGATGATAGGGGAAGTAATTAGGGCGATCAGTGAGTTTCACCTCTTCTGGCCTCCTGCATTCAGAAAAACGTACAATCCCCTGTTCCAAGGCACCACAGAAATAATCAGGGAATTGAGACTCATTGAATGAGTATGTATGATTCATCATGTCTGGGAAGGGGGATTTGAGAGCCTGGCCCTGATGATGGGCTATAGGAGCTTGTCGAGGAGGTGGAACCTGGTGGTATCACCTAGGTAGTGGCGGTACGTTTTTCAGGGGCGCCTTCCAATTCCGAGGTGGGTGCTGCTGGGCCGGAGGCTACACATGAGGTGGAGGTCCCCTATGAGGTTGCAGAGGCACTCCACTAGTAATAATTCCAGTTGTCTAGGAGCCTCTATTTGGGCCACTGGAGTGGGTTTAGCCCTAGTGGCCCTTCTCACGGGGATTGCAGGAGACAAAAAATGTGCCTTGCTGGCTTGTTGCAAGGATTCTTCTAGGTGCTGGGCCTTATCAGAGAAGTCTCAGAATCCCCTAGGGTAATTCTGAGTAATGAAGGAGGAGACCAGTTCTATCTTCACATTCCCCACACACATTGTTAGAAGTTTCTCCTGAGTCAACGGCATGTCAAGGGAGTATGTAACCCCTTTCCACCAGGAAATAATGTCCACGGAGTGCTCATGAGGCCTCTGCTTTGACTTGAAGATGTCTGCAATGCTCGTCTTCTGAGTGTTAGAACTGAACTGGTAAAGAAATTGCCTATGGAGGTCTTCCCAGCTCGCTAATGATTTGATGGGTAGCTGGATGTAGTAGACAAACATAGGCCCCTTCAATGAATGTAGAAAACACCAGTGTTTGGTGGCCTCCTTCTATAGTAGAGTTCCCAACATGGGTCCACACCTTGAAATGAAGTGGCATAGATGCTGCAGCAGGTCCCTTGTCCCATTGAAAGGGGAAAAGTGGGATTTCTAAAACCCGGGGGTTTTGGCATATCATTCACCCATGCCAAATATGGATTTCCACCAGGAAGGATTGCCACCGGTTGAGTCTCCAACATCTTGAGGCGGTCAATGAGTGCCACCAATAGATCATCTGGGTGGGGGTTCCTATCTTTATGGGGATCCCTGACCAACAGTGCATTGGAAGGTTCTTCAACATGATAAGCAGGCCCAACGGCTCATGGAGCAGCTGGTGGAACGACATGTGGAGAAGCTGGGGGAACCTAAGCTGGGTCCCAAGGATTTTCATTCCATTCAGGAGGATTTGGAGATACGTAACATGCCCTCTTTCCATAGGATCCAGCTTCAGACTTGTCTATGGAGGCATGACGATCAGGGTCACCTGGAGGAGATTCACCGAGGGGAAGTTGTATCTTCCCCTGCTACCCTGGTCAAGGATTACCATAGTCCGATATTCACTCTACATCATGTTTAACAAAGAGGTCATCAATCATCCTCTTTCACTCTTCAAGTTTCTGAAGCAACATGAATTTTTCAAGATCTTCTTCTACCTTCTAAATTGATCCAGATGGGTCCGAGGGTTTGACGGCTCCGAGGTGCTCCTTACCCTTATCAGGATTTCAGCTGAGGATCAACGCCTCAGTGGGAACATGAAGACCCAGTAGATTTATCTATTGACAAGTAATCCTTCCCAATGAATATAATAGGTGTGAGAATCCCTCGAGGGGGGGGGGGGGTAGGTCATCTCCAAGAAGCTCTAGCTCATTCTCACCCTTGGCAGGTCATCCATGTTAACCGCAACCCTACCTAGAGTAATATCCTCTATGTCACCCAAAAAATTGGGCTAGCGCTAGATAGAACTGAAATGGAGGGACGTGTACTACCCCCACCATGGGTTTGCATGTGGGGAGAAGCCTCCTTGATTATCCTACAGAGAAATTTAAAGCTCTGGATGCATCGTTGTTGGAGGGTCCTATGGAGGCCTGGTGACTCCGGGCACTGGGCCACAGGGAGTGTGGTCAAATCAACCAAACGACATTGCTGACCAATGTCTTCGAAATGCACCTGAATCTTGGGGTAGGCCACTCATAGATGAAAAATAAGGAAATGAGTCTTCTAGAGGTTCTAGAGAAAGAATCCAAACTCCTCCTAGGTGAGTGCTTCTGGTGCCCTGAAATTTGGTGCTGCAACCGGCAGAAACATCTCCAGGAAATGGTCTACTGCAAGAATGTACCACAAGCTCCTTGCATTGGATTCTGGGTCTGGCCCTTGATTTCCCCACTCATCAACTGTAGGTGGCTGGGGAACCGGTAGCGGTACTGAAGTAGACCGCTGAGATGGCCAGATGGCTGATAGAGAATACGACAAGAGAGCTGACAAACCACTGCATCTAGGGTTATCCTCTTAGGAGTGTAGTGACTTGGCCACCACGTCATGATATGATGTGATGATGACTGTATTTTTTTGGCACAGGGAATGCGGCTGCTGGTGGTGGACCATATTGTTTCTTGTCTGCCATTAGTCCCTAGAATAGATCTCCATGATCTACGGTCAAGGTATAGATTGAATCTGGTGATAATGGTGGTGATTTCATGGCTGGACCTTGGGGAGATTCCAAATTTTCATCCTCCTTGATGTATCTGTAGAGGGAGGCATGAATTTGATGGGCCTCACATTCTGGAAGTATGAGTCTTATGCACCTTGTTCCTACCCTAACCCTTGACACAGAGGATTGAGGCGAGGGTTCCATTACTGAATCATATTTCTCCTCAGAATCTGAGAAGAAGACGAGTTTAATCTTAGTTTGAATCTTCCTAATATTATTTTTTGTGGTGGCTATGACCCGCCCTCCTTCCCCAGGATAGTTCTTCAGGACATGGTACATTTTTGGCATAAGGAGGATCTTTAACCATAATGGTACTGGGGAGGAGAGGACTTCTGCCTAAGTGAGCTAGGGTGTGAGGAGCACCTAAAAAAATATCAAAGGGAACATGGGGAGGACCTCCGTGTCCACTAACTGATGTGTGGATGGAATGTTCGTTGAAAGTGCTGGAGCATGTAGGATCTCCACTGGAGACAGTGGGATCATGGGTAGGACCTCCATGCTCTTTTCCCCTAGCCGTGTCAGCGTGGGGAGGGTCCTCATATTGGTCTAGCCGAACATGGGTAGGACCTCCATGCTAGGTGCCAATGAAGCGGGGATGACCTTCACTCCTCTGATTTCTGAGGCTAGGAGGACATTCACCGACTGTTGTAAGGACATGGGGGATTCCCCCACACTAGAGATTGACCGGATGTGTAACATCTCTACGTTGGCGGCCTATGGCAGGAGGAATGACCACATACCCGATGTCATGAGTGCGGAAGAGGTTTCTGTATTGAGTGTCACTACCATGGGGAGGACCCTCATTTGGATTGAAGGATGACCAGGGCATACCTCCACGGCGATCTTAGAAGCGGGGAGGACCCACATTCTCAATGGAGGCATTACGGGGAGGACCTCCGTACTGGGTGTTGTTGCCATAGTTCAGTCCGTAGTGGGCGCTCCCTACGCTGAAGACTAGGAGAGTCGACCCAGCCTGCCGGTGGGGTGGTTGTGGCCTCTATCTGGGCCGAATGTATGAGGGACCCTGCTCAACATACACAGGGGGTTGATGGTATACTTCAGCGGTGGAATTATCCATGGTAGTTGTTGATGGTGATGCCCCTTGGTGGGCATCTTCCTCAGCCTGCACCCAATGCTGGTGTCGGGTCATCCAGAATTGGGCTGGGGGTGCAAGTGCAAAGCTTACCTGCTCCTCAACTCATGGGGTTGGGTGGAAGAACTGGTGCGACCTAGTGGGGGCCCTCCTTGGGAGCCCCTAGAATGAGATTCTAGTCGAGCTGGCCCATACATCCCCCACCTCATTGGCATAGGGGAGGGAGTCATTGAAGCATTCCGGGGAGAGGCTCCTGAAACGGTTGTGCGTTGGAGTCAAGAGTAGTGGCTCCCTACGCGGACCTTGGGGGAATCGGTGGAAACGAGGCGTAGATGCCTCTAAATAATAGTAGGACATATCTCAAGTTGAGATAATCCCCTCCTCCTCATATAAGTGGATGAGGTCATTTGTCACCTTTCACTGAACGAATTCAGACAGGGAGATGGGGTGTGGGTGCACATCGGTTGTGGGCATGAAGACTATTGCGGAAGTGGTGGAGCCACACAAGACTACCACATTGACATTTCCCCTACCCCTGCATCAGTGGATGGGTGGTGATCAGTTTCCTATTGTGGAAGCTTGGGTCCTAGAAGGTAGAGAGATTAAACCATTAGTGCTGAAACTAGTAAATTGCCACCCAGTTCCCTAGTTCCATTCCATCTTCCATTACTAGTAAGAAGGATCTAGGCTGACAACATCATAGACCGAGATATCAATGTTTTAATTACCCCAAAATTTGGTGAGTTTCACGCTAGGCCCACTATTTTCTTGGCGAGACCCGATGCCGAATAACTAGATCCGGTGACATGCTAGTCTACTGATGTCTTGAATGCTAATAATCTCCACATTGAGGAGAATAAATTCACGTTGAGTTCACAAATTCTGTTTCTGATGCTTTCGCTAGGGCGTGCATCCATTTTTCAAGGACACGCTATTTGTTTCCCCACATTCCCACTTTCTAAAGGCGGGTGGCATCCTTCACTTATTCAAGAATGTTGGCTCCTTGATCGAAACAGGATGATGTGATGTCAGTTCCTCCTTCTGTGGATTCCTCCTCAGAACCCATCACCTAGTCCGGGTCTCCCTCATAGATTAAGGCATTGTTCGTAAAACTCTTCCTAGTTCCATGTCTTCATGGAAACTTGTTAATTACGCTGCTTATGTCAAGACATTCCAAAGGGTCTAGTCAGGGAAGCAACCTTCGGTCAGAGTAGATGATAACATCAGGCATGTCAAGGCATCTCTAGATGAGTGTACATTGGGGCACCTGTATTCTTCCTCATAATAGGGAATCTCAAGGGTGCAAAACCTGAGGCATCCCATGTCATTTGTGGGGTATCTTATTCCGGATTCATGTCTCTGAGGTTTTCCTCAACTTCATATGTTTAACATAGGGTGTTCTGTGAGTTTAAAATCTAGAAGAGACGGATCAGACTGATCATTACACTGATAGGAATGGATCAGATGGGTGAAACCTCAGGAGGGAGCACTGATATTGGGGCTAACATGTGGTTAGTTACTCGATTTCTACTAGAAGCAATGAGGAAATGAGATGGAGTGATCCCATCGGGATGTGGCATCCCTGGTGAGAATCATGATAGATGATGGAGGGTTGAGAGTTGATGAATAATGAAATGGAATCGTTGTGAGAACGACAATGATGTTGGACTTGAGCCTTGAAGAGATTTCCTACATATCCCTATGACAGGGAATCAAACTCCAAGTAGTTCGGTGGGGCAATGGGACACCTAAGGAGGTGACCCATATGGATGGAACACAAAAGAAGTGGAACCTTTGGGTTAGTGCATGACCTTCTTGAAACACATAAGCTCGAGGAAAAGACCAGGATGAGGCATGGGTTATGGGCTTGAGCCTCAAGAAGGTTTCCTACATACCTTGCTTTGGTAAAGACCAAAGTCCATGTAGTTAAAAATGGAGGCATATAATCAGGGTGTACGTAGAGGAAAATGACACGATGGTATATTGGGGCTTATGAATGGTTAGCATCCCGAGTAGGTCTGATGCTCAAGGGCTGACCAGAGATGTGGGTCCTAACCAAGGGGACAACAACAACTTACTATCGATTAGAGAACACGATGGATTACCATTGATTGGGGCTGACAACGAATTACCGATGACTGTGTTTGACCATGACTTACCGTTGATTGGGGTTGACAACATCTTACCATTGATTGGGGGAAATTTTAGTGTCATACGGGACAAAAGGGGGCATATAGTTTAACATAATGCAGGATGGGGGTGGACCGACATGAAGTAGTCGGGACTGATGGGAGTTAGGCTTGAACCTCAGGGAGGCTTCCTACATACCATGCCTTGGAAAGTATCAAAGTCCACGTAGTTTGGAATGAGGGATATAGTTTAACATCATTTAAGGAGAAGGTGAACCGACGTGAAGGGTTCGAGACAAGTAGGTGTTGGGCTTGAACCTTAGGGAGACTTCCTACGTACCTTTCCTTGGAAAAGATCAAAGTCCACGTAGTTTGGAAGGAATTGGTGAACCAGAATGAATTGATTCAGGACCAATGGTTGTTGGTCTTGATCCTCAGGAAGGCTTCTTACATACCTTGACTTGGCAAGGATCAAAGTCCATGTAGTTAGAGAGAGGTGTTTGGTGAACCAACGCGATGGGAGTTGAGACCAATGGTTGTTGGGCTTGAACCTCAGGGAGGATTTCTACATACCTTGCCTTGGAAAGGATCAAAGTCTACGTAGTTCAGGAGATGTGTTTGGTGAACCGATGTGAAGGGAGTCATGACAAATGGTTTTTGGGCTTGAAACTTTGGGAGGATTCCTACATACCTTGCCTTGGTAATGATCAAAGTCCACATAGTTCGGGAGAGGTGTTTGGTGAACTGATGTGAAGGGTGTCGGAACCAATGGTTGTTGGGCTTAAAACTTAGTGAGGCTTCCTACATACCTTGACTTGGAAAGGATCAAAGTCCATGTAGTCTGGGATGGTGTTTGGGGCTTACACTCTAAGGCAACCCAGAGAGGATTTCATGGTCGATGCTCACTCTAAGGTCACATGAGTCATGCTCGATGTGAGAGACAAGAGGAAACAAATACCTGACGATCACATCGCGAAATGTGCGTACGTGGGAAGTGGAGTGCAGATTACATGTGGTTAGTGGCCCAAAAATCAAATAGGGGATTATGCGTGGTTAGAAGCCCAAAAAGGAAACATGTTCTTACATGTGGTTAGCGGCCCGAGGAGAAAGAGATTGGGACTTACTCCAAGATGGAGGCCTAGGTGGTGACAAGGCCCAACAGGAGAGGGATTTGGCAAGGAAGAGAGGAGGGTTTCGGTGCCCACCCCCCTTTGGTTCTTATCATGGAAGAAGAAAGGAGGAGTAAGGATACTACCTCCTGAAATAAATCTAGGGGGATTACACCAAGATGGTTTCCCTTCCCCGCGAACAGACACCGCTCTGGCGAAGTGGATCTCATTCCATGTGAGGAAGATCTCACTCCTGTGGAGACCAGTGGGTGTAGAGAATGTCCAAGATGGGGTTACCCATGTATGATTGTAATGACCCGCTTATAATCATTGTCTTGAGAGTACAACGAGTCATTAGTAGGCCTTAAGCGACATCCCCAAGGCGCCAAAGGCTGGAAATAAATGCCGAAGGGTTTCAAAACAAATGGGAGATGATTTACCCTTTTAGAACATACCACTGAACCAACAACCATAACCAAACTAATGAAATGAATGATGCATGGTAAAAGATAAGACAACTCAACCATTTATTTTATCATAAACCAACCAAAAGTACCACAATGGAAACTAACACTAAATCAGAGTAAACAGCGGAAAGACAAACTAAAAGACTACAAGACGACAACCCAACTCCATGCTCCACAAGCTCCAAGATCCAACATCATGAACCAGACCAAGTATCAAGAAGTAGTGCTATGAAAATGTGACACTTTACCTTTTCCAACATCTCGATATATAACATCTGCAAAAGAACCAACATGCCAAAGTAGGGGGTGAGTAATAAAACTCAGTAGGTTTTCCCAGTTGACTTTCCAACCCATACCTCTAGGATAAAACATGTTATCAATTTTATATAAAACAATTTATATAAAACAATTCCAAAATAGTTCAGAATATAACAAGTTCCATGTCAAAACCATCTTCCAACAAAACCCATCTTTCTCAAGAAAAGCTACCAAGCAACGTTTCAAATCAAATTCACATTTCCATTTCACGAAATCCCTTTTTGGCACACCCAACCATTTCAAAACCCATGAAATCAACCATGCATGCTTTGTTATGACAGTTCCATACTCATGAGTAGTCTCTCGTCGATCTACCAAGTCATCACAAGGTAATTATTCCCCATGTGCCATTACACCTTTGGCACCGAGCACAAGGTCATATTTCAACCAAGCCTCGTAAATGCAATATGAACACACACACCAAGTATGCCCAAAAACCACACCATTCCAACCATGCCAAAACCATTTCAATAAAACAACCCTTTTATTGAAAATATTTTCCCCACAAACCATTTTCCAAATCCAGAAAATCCATATTTTAAAATCACTATTTTAAAATCAAGAAACGAAAACACTTTGCACAAACCATTCTTTCAATTTCCACAATTCTATCAAAACCCATAAATCATCACTAAAGAAGATTTATAACATGCTTTGCACCACAATTTCACAATAAAAACCATGAAATTAAATCAATTTGAACTAAGCCTTCAAGTTATAATAAAGAGGAATAGAGAGTGAAGCCACCTACCTCAACAAATTGGGCGAAACCCACCGAGAACCGGGTCGAAACACCATGAAACCTCCTTAGATTCCTTCCCCTATCCCCCAAAAGACCAAAAACTGACTTAAAGGTCATCCACTACCTTAGATCTACCCTCCTTGGGTGTAGATCTAAGGATCCATCAAGAGGAAAGAAAGAGATCTAAGAAAACTAAAGGAAACGAGACTTACCTCGATCAACCAGCCTCTGAATGCTAAGGCAAACCTCCGGATCACTTCCAAAACTCTTGGTAAGTGTTCTACCACCTTCACCAGAGAGAAATCCCGAGTTAGGGCCGTCTAGAAGCTAAAAAGATTGGGTTTAAAGGAAAAACAGATTAGATCCTTAAAAATATGATCTAAGTTGACTTCACACATGGTTAGTCTGCACGGTTAGTCAAATTGTGCGCTAATCGTGCAGTATTCACTGATTGAAAGGGTCGCTCCACATAGCCTCCTCGCACAGTTTTCCCAAACTGTGCACACACCATGCAGTATCCTTTATCCAAAAGTGACACCACCTACACGACTTCTGCATGGTTTTAGAAACCCCTGGGAAGCCCGTGTGTCACCACCTTTTTCCCTTTTGACACTTTAAATGTCTCCAAACTTCCCCCAACCATTTCTCATATGCTTAATGTACTTAAAAGCATAAAACAAGAGTTACTTACCAGAAACCAGGGGTACTACATTCTCCCCACCATTGGCCTTTCCATCCCTGGAAAGTAGAAAAACATCGCTTGCCTGAAAGAGTTCTGGCCACTACTCTTTCATTTCTTTCTCGCGTTCCCAAGTCTCTTCCTGAATCTGACCATGTTTCCACAAAACCCGCACTACACCAATGCTTTTTCCCTGCAGGACTTTATCCTGCCTATCCACAATCCGCACCAGAATATGTACCAACGAAGCATCCGGCTCTAGGTCAACGTGATCCCATATGATCACATGGTCAAGATCGGGCCGATACTTCTTCAACTGAGATACATAGAATACATTATGCACTGCACTGAACTGTGGCGGTAATTCCAACTGATACGCCACCTCTCCAACCCCGTGCAGTATCTCAAAAGGTCCTATATATCAAGGATATAATTTTCATTGCTTCCCAAAACGTTGATGTCCAAGACTTGGAGAGATTCTCAAAAATACATGATCACTCACCGCAAACGACAACGGTCTTCGGTGATGATCCACATAAGATTTCTGATGACTATGTATCATCTCCATCCTCTTTTTTTATCAACTGAATCTTCTCCATTGTTTCTTGGACAAGGCTCGACCCAAACAGTGAAGTCTCTCCTGTTTCCACCCAGCATAGTGGAGAATGACAAGGACGCCCATACAATGCTTCAAACGGAGCCATGTGTATCGAGGCTTGGTAGTTATTATGGTATGAGAACTCTACTAAGGGTATATGATCCTCCCATGAGCCACCAAAATCCATTACACAAGCCCACAACATGTCTTCCAACGTCTGTATCATTCCTTCGGATTATCCATCCATCTGAGGATGATACGCCGTACTCATATTCAACTGAGTTCCCAGGGCTTTCTGTAAGGATCACCGGAAAAGAGATGTGAACCTCGGATCTCTATCTGAGACGATAGAAACTAGTACACTATGCCTCTTTACCATTTCAAAGATATAGATTTTTGAAATATCTTCCACCGTATGAGTTTCACGAATAGGGATGAAATGGGCCGACTTGGTTAAATGATCCACTATCACCCAAATGGCATCGTGTTTCCGGACTGTTCTTGGAAGAGATGTAACAAAATCCATTGCTATTTGATCATATTTCCACACTAGGATAGGTAAAGATTGTAACATACTAGCTGGTCTCTGATGCTCTGCTTTAACCTGTTGACAAGATAAGCACTGCGAGAAGAACTTAGCCACATTCCTTTTCATGCCGCTCCACCAAAACTGCGCCTTCAATGCCTTATAAATCTTATGTGTACCTAGATGTACAACCCATCTTGAATGGTTGTAAGCATGAAGGAGTTGTTCCTGAGTAGTTAAAGGTACAACCAGCCGATCTCAGAACCGCAAAACAAAACTCCCATCCAGCTTCCATCCATCAATGGTCTCCCCACCATTGAGTTTTGAACTCATTGCAGCACAGTCTACATCAGATGCATGTGCCTCATTTATTATCTCCACCAAATCAGGAACAAGCGCAATTGGAAAGAAAACCACAAAATCATCTTGGTATTCACATTACATACGCATGTCGGCTAGGACCGACATCAACTGCCATTCATCTGAAGCCTCTTTCGCCAACTGAGCATATGACTTTCTTCTTAATGTATCGGCCACCGAATTTCCCTTACCCGGTGTATAAATCATGTCAAATTCGAACATTTGAAGATACTCCATCCATCTCCTCTGCCTCAGATTCAAATCTCGTTGTGAGAAAATATGCTTCAAACTCTTATGATCCGTAAACATAGTGAATTTCTCACCAAATAGATAATTACGCCAAGTCTTAAAGGCAAGGACAACTGCAGCTAACTCCAAATCATGTGTTGGGTAGTTCTTTTCATGCACTCTCAACTGTCTTGATCCATAAGAAAAAAATGGTCTCCTTGCATGAGAACACATCCCCAACCAGATCTTGAAGCATTAAAATACACCACGTACCCCTATCCTGATTTCAGAAAAATCATGATGGGTGATGATGTAAGGCGAACTTTCAACTCTTGAAAAGATCTCTGCCATTCCTCGGTCCATTGAAATGCATAGTTCTTCTTTGTCAATGATGTCATAGGAAAATCTAGTCGTGAGAAGTCACGCACAAAGCGTCGGTAATAACTAGATAGACCAAGAAAACTTCCTATTTCAAAGACATTATTAGGCGTTTTCCAAGAAAGAACAAATTCTATCTTTTTTAGATCCACTGAAACACCTTTCTCAGAAACAACATGGACTAGAAAGAGTACCTCTTATATCCAAAAATTACACTTTGATAATTTGGCATACAACGGATGGTCTCTCAAGATTTCCAACACTATCACCAAGTGTTGCTCATGCTCAGACCTTGTTCTTGAATACACCAGTATGTCGTCCACAAACACTACAACAAAAGAATCCATATATCACTGAAATATCTGATTCATCAATGCCATAAAGACTGACGGTGAATTCGTAAGACCAAAAGGCATGACTACATATTCGTAGTGGCCATATCTTCTTCTGAAGGCTGTTTTCAGAATATCCTCCTTTGGAACTCACAACTGGTGATATCATGACCGCAAGTAAATATTAGAGAACCAATGAGATCCCCTCAACTGATCAAATAGGTCATCAATGCGTGGAAGTGTATATAAATTCTTTATCTTAACTTGGTTAAGTTTACAATAATCCACACATAGCCTCAAAGTTCTATCTGCTTTCTTTACAAACAAACCTGGGGCTGCCCACAGTGACACACTTGACCGAATAAAAAATTTGTTTTCCAGTTCTTCTAACTACACTTTCAATTCCTTTAACTCCATTGGTTCCATCCTATAATATGGAAGTGAGATAGGATTGGTCCCTGGAAGGAGATCAATTGTAAACTCCACTTATCTTACAGGTGGTAACCTTGAGAAGTTTTCAGGAAAAACATCAGGAAATTGATCCATGACTACTGGAAAATTGTTATTTTCAATCTCTTCCATCAATTACAAGTTTAAAACATCCAAATGGTATGATATCATTGCCACTACTAGTGCCAACAAACCTGTTTCACCTGCCTTCACCACTCCGTCTCTAAAGAGATGCTCGACGCCATCCTCAGTTGTGAAACTGACTGTTCTGCTATAACAGTCGATGTGAGCCTTGAACTCTATCAACCAATCCATACCTAGGATTATATCATAGACATCCATCTCCAACACAGAGAAATCCCATTTCAGCTCAGCTCCATCAACAGTTATAGAACATTCTATACACACGAATGATCTACATTCTCTTTCACCGAGAGGAGTTTGATGTTTTATCCCAGAATGAATTATTTTATGTTTTAAGTTTAGAAAATCAGCAATATGAAAAGCAAGAAAAGAATGAGATTAACCAGTATCAAACAACACTTGCATGAGTATAGAATTCAAAAGAATCGTACCTCTCACCATAGACAGTCCAGACTGTTCATCTACAATCACCTATTATACTCCATACAATTGCTTTGTTTCTACACTTTGCTCCTTATTAACTTTTTGAGATTGCCCTGCCTGAGGAGTCATGGTATTCCTGGAATCACTATAGCTAGATTTTTTCTGCTGGTGAAACTGATTTTTCCGTTCTCTCCCTGTCGAAGCATAAGATGCTTGTGACACCTGAGAAGTGTCACGAATACCTGACCGTGGAGCACTGCGACAATATCACTGAATATTCCACATACTGTTGCAATTGTGGCATGCTTTTGGTGGTGTTGTACATTCTCGTTTCATGTGATCAATCGAGCCACATTGAAAACACACAGCTTTCATCATGGGTCTTGGAGGAAGATTTATCGATCCATCCGTTTGATTCAGATTTGTACTCCCACCTTGGAAGTAGGTGTCCCTCTTCTGCTTGTTCCCATCATTAGAGTTCCCACCCGTTCCCGTGGTTATGATCATTCTTCTTCATCCCATAACTTTTAAGATTTCTATTTCAGCTACTGTTTCTCTATTTACCATCTCCATATAATCCGTAATACAAATCACCGCTATCTTTGAGCGAATCTCCTATCGTAACCCTGATTCAAAGATGCGTGCCTTCAGTGGTTCACTTGCAACAATTTCTAGTGCAAAGTGCACTAAATTCATGAATTTAGCCTCGTACTCCGTGACAGAGAGATTTTCTTACTTCAGGATGAAAAAGTCCGTCATCCTCTGGATCTTGAACGTGTGAGGATTGAATTGTTTATTGAACAATTCCTCAAATTCCTCCCAGCCCAGGCCTTGATCCACCTTAGCCTACACCGCTAGCTCCCACCACTGTCGTGCAAGATCCTCCAGCATATACTTCGCCAACTTTACTTTCAATTTTGCTAGTGTGTAGATGAAATCGAAGATACGATTCATCCTACTCAGCCACACCTTCGCCCTTTATGGTTCAGAATCACCCCGAAGGATGGGTGGATTCTACTTCTGGAATTGGACAGAATGGTCTACATGGCTTGACTCATCCCTCCAATTCTCCGTGTCCATAGCCTGAAACGCTTTAACTATACTTTGGACTTCCTGCTGGTTCACCTATGGCTCAGGTGCGAACACATTCTCCGTAGCCTCTTCCGTTTGGTTTCTACGACGCCTAACAGGTGCCATTTTCTATACAAACAATACACGCTGTTAGTCTCACTTCCTAGCAACTGAAGGCTTATCATTTCAATTTCTATCACATCACTATCACAACATTGATTTCAAACTATCAAGATTTTCCACATTTACCCATTTCTAAAAAAAATCTTTTCTTTCTTTGGAGAATCAATCTATTTTCAAAATACATCAACCATTCTCTTTTCAAATTTTTTCATTTGAAAAGAAGTTTAAAATTTTCAGAAATCACGATTTTGCATCAAACCATAATCCATTTCTCAAAATGATATATGCACTCCTAGTGGGAAGTCATTCCTCTAATGCATGTCATGCTCATCTCATTGGATAAACCCATGATAATGAGATTTGTTATCCTATAAGTGTCTCGAAAACACTTATATACCCAACTCCCTAGTAACTTGAAGTTCAGCTTAAAAAGGTTAGCTATGTCTTTTTATGATCTGCATTCCAAGTTTTGACAATCCTACTCCTTCCTAAGATGACCACCCTAGGAATAGACACGTAAGAATTAAAACGCCAAGACCAACAAAAACTGACGACTACTTGTTCCACAAAGAAAGGAACAAGCTGATTGCATTTATACTCCAAGGACCAAACAAACTGATACCATTTGTAATGAACCGCTTATCCTCATTGGCTTGAGAGTACAATGAGTCATTACTAGGCCTTAAGAAACATCCCCAAGTCACCAAAGGCTGGAAATAAATGCCGAAGGGTTTCAAAACAAGCAGGGGACGATTTACCCTTTTAGAACATACCACCGAACCACCGAACCAACAACCATAACCAAACTAATGAACTGAATGATTCATGATAAAATCTAAGACAAATAAACCATTTATTTTATCATAAACCAACCAAAATTACCACATTGGAAACAAGCACTAAATCAGAGTAAACAGTGGAAATAAAAACTAAAATAATACAAGATGACAACCCAACTCCATGCTCCACAAGCTGCAAGCTCTAACATCACGAACCAGCCCAAGAATCACGAAGTAGTGCTATAAACATGTGACAATTTACCTTTTCCAACATCCCTGTATATAACATCTACAAAAGCACCAATGTGCCAAAGCAGGGGGTGAGTAATGAAACTCAGTAGGTTTTCCCTGATGACTTCCCAACCCATGCCTCTAGGATAAAACATGTTAGCACATTTATATAAAACAATTTATATAAAAAAAATTCCAAAACATTTTACAATATAACAATTTCCATGTAAAAACCATTTTCCAACAAAACCCATTTTTCTCAAGAAAAGAAACTAAGCAAAGTTTCCAATCAATTCCACATTTCCATTTCACGAAATCCATTTTTGGCACACCCAAACATTTCAAAACCCGTGAAATCAACCATGCATGCTTTGTTATGACAGTTCCATACTCATGAGCAGTTTCTCATCGATCTACCAAGTCGTCACAAGGTAATTATTCCCCATGTTCCATTACACCTTTGGCACCGAGCACAAGGTCATATTTCAACCAAGCCTTGTAAATGCAATATGAACACACACACCAAGTATGCCCAAAAACCACCCCATTACAACAATGTCAAAACCATTTCAATAAAACAACCCTTTTATTGAATTTTTTTTTCTCAAAAACCATTTTCCAAATCTAGAAATTCCATATTTTAAAATCACTATTTTAAAATCAAGAAAACAAAACACTTTGCACAAACCATTCTTTCAATTTCCACAATTCCATCAAAACCCATAAATCATCACTAAGGAAGATTTATAACATACTTTTCACCAAAATTTCACAATCAAAACCAAGCAATTAAATCAATTTGAACTAAGCCTTAAAGTTCTAAGAAAGAGGATTCGAGAGTGAAGCCACCTACCTTAACAGATTGGGTGAAACCAACCAAGAACCGGGTCGAAACACCACGAAACCTCCTTAAATTCCTTCCCCTATCACCAACAAGACCAAAACCTGACTTAAAGGTCATCCAATACCTTATATCTACCCAACTTGGGCGTAGATATAAGGATCCATCAATAGGGAAGAATGAGATCTAGGAAAACTAACGTAAATGAGACTTACCTCGATCAACCGACCTCTAAACGCCAAGGAAAACCTCCGGATCGCTTCCAAAACGCCTGGTAAGTGTTCTTCCACCTTCACCAGAGAGAAATCCCAAGTTAGGGCCGTCTAGAAGAAAAAAGAGTGGGTTTAAAGACAAAACGGATTAGATCCTTAAAAATAGGATCTAAGTTGACTTCGCACACTGTTAGTCCGCATAGTTTATCAAATCGTGCGCTAACCATGCGGTAGTCACTGCTTGGAAGGGGCACTCCACATGACCTCCTCGCACAGTTTTCCCAAACTGTGCGCACACCATGTGGTCTCCTTTTTCCAAAGTGAAACCACCTGAATGGCTTCCACATGGTTTGGGCAACCCGTGCAAAGCCCGTGCATCACCGCCTTTTTCCCTTTTGACAATTTAAAAGTCTCCAAACTTTCCCCAACCATTTCTCATATGCTTCATGTACTTAGAAATCATAAAACAAGAGTTACTTACAAAAAACCAGGGGTACTACAATGATGCAAGGGGTCTGGCTACAATTTAACATGATGTGCCGAGGATGATGGAACTTGGCAGTTTAACATCCTGCAGCTCGAACAAGGGGAGTTTCACTCTACACCCTTGGGACTTACATAACTGATACTCGCCCGCCCTTGGGGTAGGGAAGGAATAATCAATTCCATGGAGAGGGGGTGTCGTGAAGTGACCCACATTAGCATGGCTATGCAAAGAAGAAATAACCATTAGAGTGCCTATGAAAAGAATCATGAGGTGAAGCAACACAATGGTAAGCACAACCCAGTGAACTTGGAAATTGCTTCGTGCAAACCTGGAGGGTCACACGAGAAAAGGAGTTGTGGAGAAAATGGTTTCACAGGAAGAAGACTTGTGAAACTCTGGTGCTCCATTTAGGGAAGGGGCTTCATGAAGGGGTATGCTTCGCGAAGTGAAGTGGCCTAGCCTAGGCATAGGACATATGTGCATATGGGAGGTGCTTTGTGAAGTGGAAATTCTTTCGCGGGGCAGTGATTCATGAAGCAAGGGTGCCCTGCGAAGAAGAATCTGTGATGAGCTTCACGAAGCAGCCCCAAGGGCTTCGTGTTTACTCTTCCTATTCCCAAATGTTGGCGTCAACAATTACATAACAACTTCGAACATAAAACACAACATATTTATTGAAAACTTCTTTTACATGACCACAACATTCCTTCATACCTAGCATTGCATGGGATAACCTGAGGACATGTGTAAGAAAATTAAGAGCTACAAAGACCATTAAGGGAGTAAACAAGGAATAACATGAATAATATAGTATATGTTAGGCAATAGAAATATCAATGTATCATAAGATAAACATAAACATAAGGGCATTATATAACATGATTATCATAACATGGAAATGTGGTAACAACATTTAACATGATATTTGCATGAGCCATGGTTCATTGCCCATGGAGCATGAGTAAACCCTCACTAGACATTAATTATCATGATTAAAACCTCATTTCACTTAACGTATCATGATACTAATATTTACCAATGCATTGGAGCACTATCAGGGCACATCTTTAATAAACATTTCATTTCATGCATAAGTGTGCCACATGGATCATATAACATGGAGTCCTTAAACATCATAATTTATCCAAAAATGATGGAATGTGGAATACATACATGAATGTATCATTAAATATGTATATTTTCATAAAGGTGAATACCATTTATAGAGAAATGGGTATGGTATTCACTCACATGATGATTTTGGCATGGAAATTTTTTTGTGTTACTTCGCTAGCATAAAAACGTCAAATAGAAATCATAAAATGGATTAATGAGAAGGAAAGGGGTCTCTCATCATTTATATATGAAATGGATTGTAATGGGGTCATGGAGAATAATATCCCAACATATGTAATGTAATTTATATGCAGTATATAAAATAATTTCTTGAATGAAAATGAGGAGAGATAAATTTCTTACAAAATTTCGACATGGTAATGAGTGTACATGGGAGGCATTAATGAGAGATAAAGAGGTATCTAATCATTTAAAAATAAATTGGTAAGTATGGGGGAGGATATAATTCATAACCCAACATTTTTAATTGAAAATAAAATGGTATAAAAACATAAATAAATTTGGGAAAAATGAGAAAGGAAGAAATCCCTTACGGAATTTTGGTATGGTAACATGTGTACATGGGAGGCATTAATGAGAGAGAAAGGGGTATATCATCATTAAAAAATAAAGATGGAAGTATAGGGGAGGTGTTAAATCATATCCCAAAATTTTTAATTGAAAATCAAATGGTATAAAAACATATATAAATTTGGAAAAAATGAGAAAGGAAGAAATTCCATACTTGGAAGTGTGATCCCAAAGGCTTGTGAGAGGCTTGAGAGAGGCTTCATTGGAGCTTGGGGTGCCTTGGGAGGATTTTATAGAGAGTATGAAATAGGTTGGTATAGCTCTAAATGGATTGAGTGAATAGGAATGGGATATTGAGTGGGTTTATATAGGAAATGAGAAGGAATTCTTTATTATCAAGGTTTTGGACCCCACACATTAAACTAATCAAAACCACAAACCATATCATGGGTTTTGCCCATTGTTCTTTCCAAAGTGGAGTCGAAAGCATTATTTTATAAGAAAAATGGGCGAAAAGTTTAAAATATTATGCTTTCTTATGTGGAGGTGAGTCACATTCTCAAGGAAATCATTTTAAAATGTTTTATAAGTCTTGGAGGGTCCACTATGGCTTTGTAAAAAAATAAAACAAACCTAAAATCACATTATTTGAAAGGTAAAACATATAGTGGCCTAAAATACCATTTATAGTATTTTATTACATCACTATTGGGTCATTATGATGTTATAAACACATTATATATTTAAACGGTATTTAATTTTTACCCAAAAATTTGATTGTCTCAGAAAATTATGAAAAATTAACTATTGGACACTTTCGATGTCTTGATTCCAAAAATAATATTAATTTTATCTAAATAATTTTATAAATATGTGAATTTTTACTTTTAAAATAAAAAATGGTATTTATCAAAAATTCATGTGTTTTGAAAAAAGAATCTTTCAAACCTTAATAAAAATTACAATTGTATTCATAAAAATAATACAAAAAAAATATTTTTATTAAAATACAATTTTATGGAGAAAGTGTGGAAAACCATATAGTAAAACCCATAAATTAGACACTATAAGACATAACAAAATAATTAAAGACCATCTTGAAACCATTTGACTTAACTTCCTTAAACAATTTACAGGAAAGAGTTGTTACCTTTTTTTTGGAATTGTCCCTGATAATTTCCCCGAAATGAGAAGCTAGCTTACTCCATACTCGCAAGAACTCCTCATCAACTATTTTCTTATTGTTGAAACCACTAAATAGAATTAGGTGTTGTTTTCCAATCAACTCGCTTTGCTTCTTGTTCATATCTTCTTGAATCAATATTGCTTACATCCTTTCCAAAATCACAGCAAAAGCACGTATGGGTACCTCCTTCTCTTCCATTTCATCCTCTAATTGTAACAGCAACTCCCATAGCACTTCCCTGATCACAACCTCTCCTTCTGGCTCTCCATGTATCCCCCACTCCCACCTTAGTAGTTGAAATAGGTTCTCTCTCATGAACCTCTACTCCCTCTACAACAACCATACAAGTTCCTCTCTCACACCATAAACAAGGGGTTACAACCGGTGTCACCTCCTCTTTATGCAATTTCAGCTCCTTTGGTTGATCTCCTTCCATAGAGGGTTCATTCTCTTACTTTTGATATTAAGAGACCAAATCCTTCTGGTCTTCCACTCCCTCTACTGGCTAGATCTTGAGTTCCTTATGTATCCCCCATTTTTTGGCTAACTGAGACTCCATCGGTCTTGGAAGGTAGGAGTAGTCTTTGTGCCCCTTCAGATTCGGCTTCCTAGAAACAATGAAACACCCCAAGTCCCTATTCTCCTTGTTCCCTTTCTTCCTTCTTTGGATGTTTAGGTCTTTGACCACTCCTCCCAATCCATTATCATAAAAAAACTACTCATCACCCTCAGAATCTGCCTAAGATGGACCCTTAGAATTTCCCTCAGACTCTCCCTCATTTTTCAAGCTTTAAAATTGGTTGCTGAGGTCAATACAAGAAAGAGTTCCCCTCGAGTTGTAGTCCTTCTTGGTATCTAGTGTTCTGCGTACCCCATGTGAAGATTGCTCCCGCTCATGGCTTGCCTTTGACTTGATCTCACCAGGAGGCACCCTACCAGAGTTCTTACTACTGCTAGTGTGCACCACCATAACATACGTGCATGGAGCCACTGCCCCAGAAGATGGACCAAAAGCACCAGAAGCTCCAATAGACTCCCCTGGATCCTGAGTAGGTACATTGTGAGTGTCGAGAATTTCTCCATCCACTCTACTGACTTGGGTTCCACTTCCTTACTACATGAAGGGCTAGCCAGATCACTTCGCATCCTTTTGAATACTTCAACAACACTAGGCCCCGGAGGGGAGGCAATAGAAGGTTTATGCATCCTGTCTCCACCCAAGCACTTGATATCCTCCATCTCAATATTCCCTTGACCAGAACCAACATACCCTGCACTAATCGCAATAGAAAGAGAATGGATCAGGACACATTCCTCCTGGACCTCCAGAAAAACTCTACGTTTCCTCTCCCTTTGCCTACAGATCTCCAGATTATGTCCCAACATCTTATACTAAGAACAATATTCACTCAAGGATTAAATGATGACAGACTTCTTATATCAGAATTCTCCTCCCACAGAAATCTAGAAAGATTCAATAGGTTCCTTCGAGACATACACTTCAATACAAACCCTTGAGGAAATAGGGTGGATCACCACGCAGGATCGACTATCAGAACATAGGAAACACCCAACCAAATTTCCAAGAAACCGATGGATGGAGGGATTTTGAAAAGGAAGTGGGAGTTCTGGGAAACTTACCCAAATTTCCATCTTTGAAGGGTATCATTTCATGTGAAAGTCAGATGACCATTTGAAGATGAAGTAACAAGTGCCAACACAGGAGCGAGGCGTGCTCGACCACATGTGAATCAGATCATCCTCGGAGGCAAAGCAGATTATAATATTTCTGGATTTGAGAAGACCAACCATGACTTGCTCCTATAAAACCCATGATTCGAAAATATAGTGGTCAAAGGAGTCCACCGACGACCGGTGTCACTTGAATCACACTATCAAGGTCAAGTCTAGTAGGGAGGATGCCTCTACAAATTTTAGGGTTGAAATTGGTAGAAGTGGGAGGCTCACATTGCATTCGAGAACTTTTAGGCTTACCGAAATTTGAGGAAAGGGAGGAAGGTAGTCAGGGTTTGAGAAGGGGACGAATGACTGATCCCCATGAATGTATATTCATTATTCAATACAAAAAATGAAAATAACCATAGTGATAGGGTCTTATTACATAACCCCTTATAACACTTGTATATGACCTAAGGGTAAGGTGTGCGATAATGATAGACTCTTGGGTTGGCTTGGATAACATCGCTTGGGTGGTAATCTCTATCAACTTACACTTATCCCATAAGAGTTTCCATTCAAGATTAACGTGGTGAATCTCAGCTTGGTCTTAGTCAAGAGAGAAGCCTAGTGATGCCACCACCTTTCTAAGCTCGGAAAAATGGGCTTTGTATGGAGCAATTCTACTGGATGAGGCCATCACTTCCTTTATTTGAGTAAATTGGATTTGTTAAATCCTTATATTTATACTAATCATGTGATCACTTTTTGAAAACTATACTAGAAACAGTAATAATTCTTAATGGTATTTTAAAATCCAAAAACCAAGGAAGTGCATATGTCTTATATAACCATTTTACATAATAAGACATTTAATCAGATCAAGAGGAATTTTAATTAGTAAAATTTTGGGTCATTACATTATAAACCAAGTATGGGTGGGTCTTTTATATCCATCTAATGAATAGGGAAATGATGATATATTTGAGAAAACCCTAAGAGATAATAGAGTTAATAAACCCCTAATAGATGAAAATGTTAACTGTAAAGAAGTTACTCCTAAGATAATATTAGAAATGTTCATGTAGTCATTTCCATAATAATAATTCTTTCATAATGATATTTATTGGGAGTGAATCTTGAATAAGGAAGTGATTTTATATGTTTATGTAAATTCCACATACTTTTGAAATTTTTTTATGTCTCATGATTGATTATTGATAAGCCTTATTATTATATTATTCTCAATTATGATCATCGATTGATGTCTCATATGTTTACCTTTACTGAGAATATGATCTCGAACTTTATTATTTTTCATTTCCCTAGGTTATTAAGAGAGGTTTTAAGTGTGGTATTTATAATAAGGGTTCTTTTTGTGAAGGGATTAATGGAAAAAATATAGATCGTTAATGTACCGATTTTATATGTATCCATGTATCCAAAGGAACTAAAATTTTACTTTTCTAGCATGAATATTATTAATATGTAATGAATATTCTTCTAATAAGATATAATATTTATGTATATAAATTTTGGGTCACTATATGGACTTTCCACAAAGTGATTCCCAGGTATATGATGTGTTTCTTATTTCATTGTTAAGGAAGTATATTCTAGATTTATATCATGTTTTGAGTCTCAAATTACTTCAGTTGGAAGATAAAATTTCTTATGATGAACAACCTATTCAGATTCTTGACTGCATAAAGAAGATATTATGAAATAATTTTATTCAATAGGATAAGGTTTTGTGAAAAAAAAAACCATATGTTTTAAGAAGCAACATGTGAACATAAAAATGTTATGAAGGAAAAATATTCCCACTTGTTTATGTAATGAATAAAATTATGAGGACACAATTTCCAAGGGGGAGGGGGGATGTAAAAACCTAGTTAATATGGATAATATAGAAAATGTAATTACTTATAAATATTCATAAATGTTATTCTATCTATTTATATTCAAAATAGAAATATTAATTAATTTTTCAATGAAAAGGGAAAAAATTTTATTTTAATAAAATTTATTTACCTGCATTATATAGTTTTATATAAAATATTAATATATAAAATCTAGAAATTTAATTTAAAAAAAAGGATATATATTTTTATTTTATAAATTCAAAATTATCTTAGAGTGATTTTTTGAGAATTTTCTCAAAAAATGTTTTTTAATTACCCATAATCAAATAAAGGTCATTTTTTAGCATTAAAATTTATTTTGGTAAAACAACTTTTTTATATTTAAAATTTCATTTTTATAGAAAACCATTTTTCATCGCAATATGTGTTCTAATTTTAAAAGTAATTTCTAAAAATTATATTAATTAAATTAGTTAAAATGGAATTAATTTTTTAAATAATTGTTTCTAAGTTTTTTAATGACTTAACTATCATTTTGGGTAATTATAAATAGTAACTTTGGTAAAAATGTCAGTTACCACGGTAAGAATTAAAATGGGTTGAAAGGGTTTAAACAAAAATGATAATTGTTAGCATGACCTATAAAATTATCTAAATAATATTTTATTGTCATATTTTGACACTATATTATATATTATTTGAAATAAATCCATTTTGGGGCATTTATATTGATTAAGATGTTAATATATTTTAATCTTTAAAAAAATTCTAAGTGTTTTGTATCCCTCACTTATAAAAGGACACCCCATATCATCTATTATTCACACTTCAAGAGCCTATTATATAATAAAATACATAACCTAATACCTTTATAGAATCAATATTCATTTCTTAGAGGTCCCATTTTTATCATATATCCATCCTAAGAAGAATTATGTATAATTTTAAGAAGGTTATCTGAATAAGAGGTATAGTTCTCAATCGAGTGTTTTTTTATTTCTTATTTTACCTCACTAAAACATTTCCTTACCATTGTGATATAATAAATAAATCACCTCTAATATACTTAAATTTTATTATGTTTATTGTATAGCCATTATTTTTCCAATTAACCATCTAACAAAAAAAAACATATCTCAATCGAACGTGCTGACTACCACCTTACAAGATGATGTATTTAATTTTCTATCACTAAATATTATGTATAGTTATAATAATGTATCAAAATGAAAAAAATATGATATATATGATGTAAAATTATTTATTTAATTATAAATAAATATTCTAATTATTTTTTTACTATCTAATGAAAAATAAAAACATCATTTGTGTGTATGCGAGGACTGTCAGTTCAAAAAATGAGGTATGTTCACTACTAGAAATTTAGGCTATAGCCATGGTTCTAAACCGTGGATATGGGTTATAGCCATAGTTTCATGAACAGGGACTGGTATTGGCATGGCTATAGGTTAGAGCCTATTACCACAGTTTGAAACCGTGGCTATAGGGATATAGCCACGGTTCGAACTGTGGCTATATCCCTAAAGCCACGGCTCCAACCGTCACTATAGACCTATAGCCATGCCAATAAAGGCCACGGTTCATAAAACCATGGATAAATCCCTATACCCACGGTTTCAAACCGTGGCTATAGGTTTATAGCCATGGTTCAAACCGTGGCTATTGGGCTTTAGTCACCATTTAAAACCGTGGCTATAGACCGTTTCAATGCATAAAAAAACCATCACGGTTCACCATGCTGGCAGTTGGGAGGACACTACCAACTCCCCCCTCCCCCACCCACAACTCCCCCACCCTACACCAGCACCCCCACCCCATGCTCCTTCACACCTCCCCTATCCCACCCCCTGCACCTTGCACCCCACCCCAGCCCCCTCCTCACTGAACACCCCTCCCCACCCTGCACTAGCACCCCCCACCCCTACTGCTGAACATCTTCCCTGTCCCTCTCCACCCTGCACCAACACCCCCACCCCCTGCTCCGGCACACCTTCCCTGCCCCTCCCCACCCTACACCAGCACCCCCACCCCTTGCTCCTGCACACCTTCCCTGCCCCACCCCCTGCCCCTTACTCCCCACCCCCTACACCTTGCACCCCCTACCCCTCCTCACTGCACACTCTCCTCCCCCCTCCCCACCTTGCACCAGCACCCCCACCACCTGCTCCTGTACACCTCCCCTGCCCCACCCACTACACCTTGCACCCCACCCCCTTCCCCCTCATCACTACACACACCCACTCCCCCTGGATATCCCCCCTCCCACTAGACATCCCCCCATTCCTACACACCCCCTCCTCAACAGACCCTCCCTGGACATCCCCCCACCCTAGACCCCCCAACCTGCCCAACACACCAGTCAATTGAATTGAGAAAACCAAAAACATGATAATATGGCTATGATACAAAAAATTTCCAGTCAAATGAACTACACTAATAAAAAACATGCTAATATGGTTAGAACTAAATCAAAAATCATCAATCCAAATTGAGTAGAGTGGAACTAAACCAAATGGTTTTGAAAAAGATGAAACTGAACCAAACTGAAAATAATGTAACCAAAATTACTCAAACCAATCAAAACTGACTTCAATAAAGCGTAATTGAGCAAGAAAAAAATGAAACTAATGAAAAATACTAGGTTGAATATAAAATTAATTTAATTTAACTGAATAGCCCTAAATCGAAAAAAATGAACCTGTTATAATTGACATAAACAAAAAAAAGAACCCAATAAAAAATAACCTAGCAAACCTAACCTGACCCAAACCAAACCAAGGAGCCGAGCCTTGTGATAAAATTTTAGAAGGCCTCATCCCCATAGGTTGTGAGGATATCCCAGTCATGTGGTGCTTCACTATCCTCAATGAGATCCAAAATGCACTTCAAAAAGATAGGGAACCCAAAAACCACAAAAACCCTAATTAAAATCGAGTCAAAGAATAAAAATGGAAGAAACCTTACCTGAATCCGATATTGAACTGCATAGATTGCACCCTGTACTCCATGACACCCTACACCTGGTTAATCATACATGAGTTCCCATCACCCATATGTTAAGAGGCCGACACCTCATCCATAAGTTAAACATTCTCAAAGTACATGATATTATGTACCTCATAGTTGGAACACATGAACATAAAAAAACTACATGAATGAAATCTAAATCATGCAATGTCCAACACCTTGCAAAACAACTTGCACAACACCCTACACTGCACCCTACACTGCACCCTGCACTGCACTGCCTACACTCCACTACCTTCACTGCACCCTCCACTGCCTGCACCCCCTGTCAGTCCCCCCCGGCCCATTTCCCCCACCCCTACCTCCCTCCCACCCCTACCAGCCCCCTGCCACCCCCTGACCATTCCCCCCTCTAGTCCCCCACTTCCATCCCCCATGTCAGTCCCCCATGTATATTCCTGATTCTTTATTTATTCATATTGGATTTATTTACATGTAGATTCTACGAAAATAGGAATAAAAGGATGAAGTAGAACCATAATTAACCAAGTTAATATGCAGTAATGAAACTTTTGGCCTTCATGGTTATCCTCATGAGTGACTGGCCTGCAATGTATGCATAGTCTGACAAGGAAAAATGGGATTTATTGAAGAATACTCTAACGATTGTACTCTTCTTTGACTTTGAACTGGATCTCTTTCCTAGGAGCGCACACATTGATAGGACCTATAAACTTCATCAAAAAGAAACCTATAGTTCAAATGAAGAAATGGAATTGATAACACATGAGCATCCCCATCCAACCACATTAGTATTCCAAATAAGGTGGAAAAGGATAGAAATTAGAAAATTCAATGGTACTAGTAAGGGAAATTTGTAAAAATAATTGACCCAAAATCAGTACCTTGAGAATTTAGAGGGAGAAAGGAAGCTCCCGTGACATCATCCATGATACATTTTGGTTTCTGTAGTTTTTCATCGAGCTACAATAAAGTAAAAGCATAATGTATTTAGAGATTAAAACACTGGAATAATATATCACTCCAGTAACATAAATTTGGGTGGAGACACCCCTTCTGTCAAATTGAGGCCTATAACAGAACTAATCGATTATTAATTAGAAGAAAACTAACAAGATAAATAAGAATAGAATGTTCAAAGAATATTAGTTAAGGAATTACAACCTTATCAGCTAAAGAAGAATCCAAGGATTTATTATCAAGAAGAGACCTTATTAAAGATTTCAGCCTTTTGATTGTAGAGTCAAGAGAAATAACACACTGAAAAAGAGACTTTTCCTCGATGGATGCCTTTGAAATAAATGATGCAGCTGAATCCTCCAATTCCTTTACTTGTTTCAATACCTTAGATACTTCTTCCTATACATTTATTCGTGATTCCTCTAATTTTGTGGTATCACCCATTGAACTAAGTAAAATTAAGTGCATGCACACAAAATACTACTACTACATCCTCCCTGTGACCAAGTAAACATAACAAGTTCTAGTGAACCTATGATGAGACTTGTGCTTGCACAAATATGATGAAGTTAAAATCTTATCTCTTGGTCACTCTAAAATTCTTGTGTTTCCATAGAACACATGAATTTATGATGCAATAGTTTTATACCCCCCAGGGATGAAAATTTAATCAACCACCAACCCCCCCCCCCCACCACACACACCCCCTGCACCAGCTCCCCCCCACCTCCCCCTACACTAGCACCCCACCCCCCTACACCAGCTCCCCCACCTCCCCCCTACACCAGCTCCCCCCCCCCATGCACAGCAGCCCCCTAACTTTATCTACAGGAAAAATCAAAAAACATAAGCACATCCATGAACAACACTAAGAAAATAGAATTTTACATTAATATACATATATAACTATAAGGTTAAGAGATGAATAGACATTACAAGTAGTTAAGAAGAAGAAAAAGGGGATGGTTATACAAAATATATTCTAAGAGATTATTTTATTTCTTACTTTTACCATAATTCCATATATTACAAGAAAGTAAAACTATTGTAAAAGAAGAAAAGAAGTGTAAATGTGAAGTAGATTGATCTCATAGAAGAGATAAAAATGTCCATAATGAAATGTGTATAATAATACATGATACCATAATCTATTAATACAAAAATGGTTGCTAAATAAAAGGAACTTCATGAGGAACAATATAGGTATCTTAAATATGGAAATGCCTTAAAGAATATGATATATGTCTATGAAAATGCAGTGGATATTCAAGTTGAACCATCCAAGGATGATGAGAAAACCGGCCCCAGGAAAAAGGTACAACATTTTTCTCAATTCTCATGTGGTACTAAATCTGTTTCATTTCATTATAAATATTATGAAAAATAATTTGAATATTTTTAGGATGATTAATGGTGTAAAATTTTTCCTTCTATGGATGACCTGATAATGGGAAAACCCCAAGGAAATGGGAAAATAAAGGCTGGAGGATGCCTGAAAAACAAGTAGAATTTTATAAACAAAATCATCAATATAAAAGAAGATCATGTTTCAATGGATATTAATATTTTTGTAGTATTTTTTGGTATAAATATCTTGAGTACTAGTAAAACATGTCATTTCACTGGAACTGGGATGAAAATAGGGGGAGAAGACCTGAGAAGAATAGAAGTAGTTGCAATAGAAGTAGGAATACTCTTAGTAAAAAAATTCCCAGCCTGAAAAAACTACTGTAAATGTATCTCCTCTTTATTCCCATTCATTTAATTTATACTTTCCTATAGGTAATTAAAGAAAAAAATTGGGGAGATGGATAATTATTGTATTATTTGGGTATAACAAGAATGAAGTATCCTTCCTAGAATACCATTGAAGTTGGATTTTCCATGATGAAGAAAGTGAGACCATCCCTTAAGGGGTAAAAAGAATAAATTATCATTTTCAATAATGAAAAACTGTATGGAATCTCAAAATCTGGAAAACCTAATTCTAATTAGTCATTGAGTTTATGTTGAAAAACCCCAATATTAATTTTTATATTGACATCACATACACAATGATTTATGTACTTCAATGATTACTTGTTTATAAACTCTTGTTTCTATATAGGTTTTTGCCTTATAATGGTAATAAAGAACATCACATTTATAATGATCTTTTTAATGGTATGAATATTGAAAATGTTCAATCTTCATACCCTTCTTCTTCTTTGGGCTGTGAATCAAAACAGGTTGGCACACTACTTGAAAGACAAGATGACTAGACCAAGCCGATTTTGAATAATGATTCTAAGTAGAAAAAATGAAACCCTCTTGGGGGTTTACACTTGAGTAGTGACACTTTTGTGAGGAATAACTTTAGCTTTGAACATACCCCTTAACCCCTACTTGGTTAGGATAGTGCATCTCCGAAAGAGATGGCTATGGCACCTGAAGTTCTTGGGTGTTTCAAAGATTGCTCTGGACAGTTACCCAAATCAAAATTTTGTTTCCTCAAGTTTGAAATATTTGAAAGTTGCCAACCCAAATCTTCCTATTGAATTGGGCAAGAATTAGAGGTTTATATTTTCATCTTATCAAGAGCAACTGAACCTGGTGGACACACCACAGATTCCCCCAGGTTCTAGAAAAAAGATTGAAAAACATTCAGGTAATTCACATGACAACCCCGCTTCAAATATTTCAAGTACATCTCCTCCCCCTTTAGTCAATCATACTATTGGTATTTCTTAGACTTCAGATAACATTAATATGTCTACTAAATCTGAGAACCTGACTACTCATCTAGGTGTTGAACATACTGCCTGTATTAGTAAGGACTCTATGGAATTACTTGTGAATAACCCCTGCATTGATTCCTCCAAGGGTAATAATAAGGTAAGAAATTCAAACAGTTCCCCAACAAGTTCTAAAATAAATCAGGAAAAGACCAAGATCCAAAACACTACTAAAAAGATCAGAATATCTTCTAGACACAAGGGTTTGCGAATCAAAAAGGGAGTTCTTACTCAAAATTTAGGTTTAAATGAAGATCCTTTTTTTGTGGGCTGGAAGGCTGGTGGTAGTGGGATGAAATGAAGGTGGATGGGGGATAGTGTGGGATGGATGTGGCTGGAGTAGGTCCCAATCATGGCATGACCGTGACGTGACCACGTCATGACCACAACCTGACCGCGGCATGTTGGCCCGGTCTAGCGACATCCGCGAGGCAAAATATTGATTCTCAGCCTGTGTTTTTGGTATAAATGGAGCTGTTTTAAGTTCTTATTTAGGGGAATGAATCTCAATTATTTAAACTGGGCTTTCCATGTGTTTGGTTTATTGTGATGGGATACTGAAAATGGTCCAAAAAAGTAAGGTCAGTGAGCTTCAGAAGACTTATGATCTAAGGAAAAGACTGGAAAAAGTTACATTAACGCTTAGGCTTCCCCCAAAGCCGCCTCTAGGGGTTTCTATTACATTGCTTGAGAATAGGTTGTCATTACAGTACTTAAGAAATCAGTCAAAGCTATTCATATTCCATCTAGAGGATAATATGAGTTTTTAATGGGTATGAAATGTTAGTAATATATGGGGGTTAGTTTATTGTGGGGCTGGCTGGGGTGTTTATGGGAAGTTGTGAATAATTAGGGTCGATGTTGACTTTCTTGATACTTTTCTATTTTGACTAGCTATAGTAGTTAGGTAGCTGGTGGATGGGTTGTTAGAATTTATTTTATACATTGAATAGGGGAGAGAATAGAGGGAAGGGGGTACAAATTAATTGGCATGGTTCAGTTAGTTGATGTTGAGAGGTAGGGACCTTGGGAGGTGCCGAACTTATCTCTCGGTGAGGTGGTCTTCTTCCTTGAGATTATTCTCCTCCCTCTTTATGTATCTCCATTTCTTCTCATCCTAGAAATTTCAAGTGATCCATGTCTATTTGTTCAATGCTTTTCTACCTATTTTCAACTGCTCTCATTGCTGTTAGGGTTGTTACCTAACTTTTGAATACTCCAATGGGAAAATCAGTCAAGGAGGGAAGCTGATCCAAGATTTTTGATAGCTGGAGAGAGAGTAAGGATTTGGGAAATACAACATAGGTGGGGAAAATTGAAGATTCGTCTCACACTGAGGAACTAGTTTATCTGACTAGTTTCTGTTAGGCAAGATTGTGATCGGAAGGTATGCGTGACACTTTCATAGAGGCAGTTTTCATAGAAAAAAAGATGAAATAAATGAATTACTTGTAGTTTATTTCTCTCTCTAACAGAAGTTTCTATATTGAACACAACCTTTGGAAAATTTTCTACTAAAAAATTGACTCTGATGGAGGCACAAACATTGGGAAGTTGTGATCATTTCTGAAGACACGCTGTAGAAGCTGGAAGAAGTTCACGAGCTTTGTTATCTTGGTTGTTATTTATGATGGAATTAAAATTTTCTACAGAGTTGTGACTTATTCAAGCTCATATTATCGTGATTCAAGAACTAATAAAAAATATAAAAAATAGCTTCAGTTCTTGAGAGAAGAAGCATGAGAGCTGGAGATGCAAGAGTCACGTTGCTTAGATTCTGTAAATTGTGGTGACAAAGCGGCTGCATGTACATTTAGTAGACGCAATGCCAAGGAGAAACAGCTTGCAACCAAAATAGTATGTCCTGAAGAGGTAATATATTATTTTTATTTTTTCATGTAAGTGGATCAAATTGAATTAAATAGAGAGGTAGAAAGCTTGTGGAATTTTCATCCCAGACAGAAAGGGATAAACAGAGAAGGGATTGAGGAGAAGTTTGAATCTTGTCTCGAATGGCCTAACGTGGTACATTATGATCTGATTTCTTTATAGGACAAGCATGAAAGGCATATTGAGAAAGAGAAACATGTTCATGTTCTAATGGAACCACTAACTAAGGGAAAAAGTGTTTGAATGTTCTATCAGAAAAAATCCGGATGAAGTACAAATTAGCGACAATAGATGAGTATTTTTATTTTTTTGATGTAGAACCCATAGAACCAGAAGTGATTGATGTTGGAACTACCATGGAAAATGTAATGGAGGCTGGTAGAGTTTCTATGAGACAAAAATGTATTTCCTCTGTAGATACTCGGATTGGCTGTGAGCATTGTTTTTCTGCCAGTGGTAAAAAGAGTCAAGCTAGTCTAGTGACAACTACAACAACCAATGTGGAGGATTCTTACACACTGGTTCAAAGATTCATAAAGGAGAAAAAGGCCAACCAAGAAAGGTCGGGGCCTCTTCCTCAGGCTAAGAGGGTTCTGGATGGGAATTCATTGGTTACTACAAAGGATTCAGAAGGCTACTATAAGGGATACTTTTCACAAGGATTTTCAAATTAGTATAGATTACTTATTGGATTTTTTTAAACATGAAAAACCATTTTAATAATTTTATAAACATGGAATAATATTCCCCAAGATCTAATTCCTGGCCTAGAAGGTCATTGTTTTCCAGTAAGGGGGATGGTGTGGGCTGGATGTGGATGGAGTAGGGCCAAATCACGACATTACCGTGGCGTGACCATGAGGGTGGAGTAAGGCCAAATCAAGGCATTACAGCAGCGTGACCGCGACGTGACCGTGGCATGACCGCGGTGTGACCGAGGTGTGACTGCGGCGTGTTGTCCTAGTCCAGTGACATCCGCGTGGTAGCATCTTCTGGCCAAGAGCGAAGGGAGCAGGAGGAGGCGGGGAAACATTGTAACGACCCAATTTTTTTGAGTAGTATATTAACTTACTCTTAATGATTTAATAAGATGTTAATGGTTAATGCAGAAAGAGGAGTCGATGGCTTCATCCAGTAGACTCAAACCTTATGAAGCCCACTTATCAGAGCTTGGGAAGGAGGTAGCATCTGTGGGCTTCACTTTGGACCAAGCCCAAGCCGAACTCCATCGTGTCAAGCTTGAACGGAAATGCCTGCGGGAGAAGTTCAAGTTAATAGAGATTACTACTAGGGCAATGTTATCTAAGCCTCCCTCAGATTCTCTCACCATAGCACACCTTACACTTAGGTCATATGCCGATGTTATAAGGGGTTATGTGATGAGACCCTAGCTTCTTTGTGTAATCCTTTGGGATGAATGAATTGAGATTTCTTACTTTAGTGATGTTTGTGAAATTTCAAATGTCCGGATAATTTTAGGATGTATTTTATTGATGATTTTTGAAAAAAAAATATATATTTTAAAATATTTATGTAAACCCTAAATAATTAATGATGTGTAATGATTTTAAAAAAATGGTCCTCTACAAAAGTGTTCAGTAATGAATTTGGAGTCTAATAAGATCAACTTAATTTTTGATGAATAGTAAATTATGAATAGTGATTTTACGCTTAGGATTAGTAATGTGACCAAATGGATTAGTAATTTCACTCAAAGAAAGTTTTAATATAATTTAGACACCTAGATTAAGTAATGTGATTTGATAAAATGGGTAAATAACGGTTTCATAAATTATTAGTCAAGTATTAGTTTTTTTCGGATGAATAGTGTTTTTTTAATTAAAAATTTAATTAAAAATAATTAGAAAATTATTTTTATAAAAAGGAATTTATTTTTGAACTCAGAGAATCGATATTATATTATGGTAATTTTTGGGGATTTTTCTGGAAAAAATGAATTCTCGATGAATAGTGTTTTTATTTAAAAATTAAATTAAAATTATTTATAAAATTATTTTTATAAAATGGAGTTCATAAATGTAATTAGAGCATTGATATTTGGTTAAGGTAAAATTTTTGTATTTTTCTGAGAAAGATGAATTTTTCAGTGAATAGTAAAAGTGCAGTTTTAGAGTTTCGGTAGGTTTAATGACATCATAACTGTGTCATGATGATGTCATGAGATATTTTAAGGGTTGGCTGGCCAAGGGTGATGAATTATTGTTTTGGGGGCCCAATGTGGCCTAACTCCATGGTAAATGCCAAGGGAGAGCACATGGTTTTGAGAAAAGCACTTGTGAGGTGTCCCTTGGCCATTAATGCCTTGTCCCCTCACTTTCCCTATAAATACCCACTCTTTCCTCATTTATTTTTCACTCCCAACTCTCCCCCAACGAATTTCTGGTCTCCTTACCTCCGAAGGAGTCCTCCCAAGGTTCCCCCAAGCTCTCAAGGTCCAAACCTTTGAGTTTTAAGAGTTACGTTTTAAGGTAAGGGATCCGACCTCTCTCTTTCTTTTCATGTAATCTATTTTATGTCATTCCTTTTATGCTCCATGTTATTATGTGAGAGGATGCTCTTTTATATTCCTATTACTTCCCTTTTCATGTTTATATTATGAGAGATCCCCTCTTACTCTCATCATTTCGTTTTATGAAAGTTTAAGTGACGCCGTTAGGCTGCCGAATTTTTTAAGTGATTCTTTCACCCTTCTCATTTTTAAAGTTTGATTTTCATGTCAAATATTTCAAGTTACTTTTTATTATGTTGGGTTATGATATCTATATCTATCATACTTATCTCTTATGATCATATGATGAGATACCCTATTTTATCTTGTCAAATTATTTTTTATTGAAGATTAAGTGACGCCGTTAGGCTGCTGAATTTTCATAAGAGAAATCTTATTTTTGTCTCAAATCCATGTTTTTCATTTCATATGGTATATCTTTCAAATTTCATTTCCATGTTCTTAAATCCATTATATTATATCCCTCTACTGTTTTATGGATCATTTATGAGTGGGTGACCCATGTCCCCTCTCTTTTGAATGTTTTCTAAAACCTTGCAACATAGACGTTATGCTGCAGAATTTTCGTCTCAAAATGCATCTCTCTTTCTCAAAATTATTTTATATTATAAAGTGAATACTCAAAGCTCTTATTTCTACAAGGGTATTCACATATACATTAAAATGTTCTATTTTAAATTCTGGTATTTACATACATGAAACCCGCTTTCCCTTTCCGTGGGTTTAAAGTGACATAAAGATCATGTCTTTAAAGCAGTTTTTAAAACGTTATGATTACAAAATGAAACCCATTTCTTTTATTCTATATGGGTTGTTTATGAAATGATTGATGATGATATGTGTGGCTCAGATGATAATAAAGACATGTCAAGGGTGCTCCCAGATAGCGCTCCAATGCATTGGGTAAAGACTTAATCTCTAGAGATGACCATTTTTAATGACGCCCTGGTGAATAACCTTGGTACTTTTTAACGACACCTTGGGGATGGACCTTGGTGAAACGAAACGATTGTCAATATTAAATTTTGTAGCCACATCTTCAAGTTATGAAAAATGTTATTTTTGTTATGATGTATCTCATGATTCCTTTCTCATGCCTTAAAGTTCTTTTCATGTCCTTATTGAAGTATCTCAAGTTCACATGTAAAATGTTTCTCTTGTTTCCCTTACTGGGCCTTCTGCTCACCCTTTCTTTTGATGTATGTCCCCATGTTATGAGATGCAGTAATGAACCTAGGATGAACCTATGGAGAATCCTTTCAAGTGTTTAAGAAGAATGTTTTATATTGTTTTCATGTATTATGTTCCTTGTTTCCAAGACACTAAACCTTAAAGATCCTCAGTTTCGTGTAATGAAATGAAAGTTATGTTATAAAAAGACGGGATGCTATAGTTGGTATCAGAGGATGGTTTAGTTATTTGTGGAAATTAGGATATAAAAACTTTAGGAAGAACCCTATAGAACAGTTTAAATACAGGAAAACTTCCTGGTATTTTGGTAAGTATTGAGTAAGTGGTTTATCAAAAAAATACATCCCTGTCTGGATACGAGCAGGTAGAGGCGGCTATGCCACATATGTACATAGGGGTAAAACCCGAAAACACCGCTTTGAGCTAGACTCGAATGAGAACTGGTGCACGATAACGGGTCTTGCTGCACTCTTAGTTACGACACTCCCGAGGGATATGTTTGGTTAATCAGAAGCTTTTTATGAATCATTATGAAGGAATTATAGAGAAGTGTAATTGGCTAAGCATGAAGTCTTAGTTAAAAGATTCATAAATGAAATAAGTTTCTTACTAAGGTTTTATTCTTTTAGAAAATGGAGGGCAATAAGAGGAACCGTGCCGATGGTGACTGCAATGCACCATGTGCTGACGGCCCTCCGATGGAAGCCGTAATGGAGACATTCATGCGAATGATGAACCAACTGACTCAAGTTATGAGTAATAACTTGAATAAAGCTGAGAGGCCGACCTCACCACGAAGGGAAAAACATTCTGTTGAGTCCTTCACGCATCAAAGACCACCATCATTCAGTGGATCTACTGACCCTTTGGTTGCGGAACAATGGATAAGCTCCATTGAAAAGATCTTTTCTGTACTCCTTTGTTCGGAACAAGAAAAAGTTACCCTTGCTGTTTATCGCCTAGAGGGAGAAGCTGACCAGTGGTGGTCACTAGTCAAAAACACGAAGCCTAGAGAAGATATGGAAGCTATGGAGTGGGAAGAATTCTGGGGAATATTCTTTAACAAGTATTTCCCTCGTTCCATGAGAACGAGAATGGAGAAAGAGTTTCTTGAGCTGAAGCAGAAGGAGAACGAATCTGTCAGAAGCTATGAGATGAACTTCACCTGGCTTTCACGATATACCTCTAGCTTTGTCATGGATCCAAGTAGGAAGGTTTATAGATTTTTCGGTGGGCTGAGACCTCATCTGTGGAAGAATTTGGCCAACCGGGACTACGATAGCTATGAGGAGATCGTGCAGAGTGCAATGAAAGTCAAGCTGGAGTTTGGTGAGACGCAATGGTCTCATAAATCAAATGAAAAGAAGAGATCTTTGGAGCCCAGTTTAGGGAAGAATTTTGACCAGGGAAGAGGTGGGAAGAAAATGCAACTTACCACATGCAATAAATGTGGGAAGAACCATCTAGGGAACTGCTTGAACGGAAGTGGCAAGTGCTACAAGTGTGGAAGAGGAGGCCATATTGCTCGGAATTGTCATAGCGAGGAGAAGCCTCAACTCCCCAACACTAACGACAGAGGAAATATGGTTCTGAACTTACCCAAAGTCCATTGCTTCAAGTGTGGACAGCTTGGGCACTATGCTAATCTCTGTCCAAATCCAAGGGCAGTGGGGGGGGGAATCACCATCAACCTCAGCAAAGGTCGGGGGAGCAAGGTCGTGCTTTTGCTATCACAACAACTGAAGTTGAAGCTCCAGATGATGTGGTAGAAGGTACTCTTGTTGGCCTCTCAAAACTAGAAACTACTTTGTTTGATTCTGGTTCTACGCATTCCTTTATTCCCTCCAAGTTTGCAAAGAATATAGAATCAATACCGGAATTGCTTGAGGTAGAGTTTTCAGTCAAGACTCCAAGTGGGATTATCCATGCATCAACAGTGTTTATAGACTCTAGTGTTTACTTTAGTGAGCACAATCTTATCTCAAATCTAGTAGGCATTCCCATGTTGAAATTCGACGTTATACTAGGGATGGACTGGCTCTCAAAGTATAATGCTAAGATCAAATGCAGAAGTAAGGAAATATCAGTAGTCTTGAATAAACAACCTACAGTTATCTTTCAAGGAGAGATATCCTGAACTGATCCCTATCTAGAAGCACCTCCTATAGCTTTCTTTATGGAGTTAATCGGTGATGATGAAGAAGGAAAAGGGAGCATACCAATAGAAGATGTTCCAATTGTTCAGGAATACATGGATGTATTTTCTGAGGAGTTACCTGGACCTCCCCCAGAAAGAGAGGTGGAGTTCTCCATTGAACTCGTACCTGGATCTCAACCGATATCAAAGACCCCATATAGAATGGAAAATGTGGAGCTAGAAGAGTTAAAGAAACAACTCCAAGACTTGTTGGAGAAGGGGTTTATCCGACCGAGGGTTTCTCCTTGGGGGGCACCAGTTCTCTTTGTGAAGAAGAAGGATGGATCAATGCGGATATGCATTGATTATAAAGAACTGAACGAGATCATAGTGAAGAACAGATATCCTCTTCCAAGAATTGATGATTTATTTGACCAACTTCGTGGGGCTCAATTCTTCTCTAAGATTGACCTTTGATCTAGTTATCATCAACTGAGGGTGAAGAAGGAAGATATTCCAAAGACTGCCTTCCAATCAAGATATGGGCATTAAGAGTTTACTGTTATGCCCTTCGGCTTGACTAATGCTCCTGCTATTTTCATGGATTTGATGAATAGAGTCTTTAAGGACTACCTTGATAACTTTGTGGTAGTTTTTATTGATGATATTTTGATATATTCAAAAAGTCGTGAGGAGAATGAAGATCATCTGAGGGTTATTTTGAAAACTCTATGGAAAGAGAGGCTCTTTGGAAAGTTCAGAAAGTGTGAGTTTTGGTTACAACATGTGGATTTCTTGGGGCACATCGTAACCAATGAAGGAATCTCGGTTGACCCTGCAAAGACAATGGTTGTGGAGGAGTGGCCTCAACCCACAATAGTAACTGAGATTCGTAGTTTCCTTGGTTTAGCAGGATATTATAGGAGGTTTGTGAAAAACTTTTCACGGCTTTCTAATCCACTTACCAAGTTGACTCGAAAATGGGTTAAGTTCATCTGGACAAAGGAATGCGAGGAAAGTTTCCAAGAGCTGAAGAAGAGATTGGTTACTGCACCTGTGTTAACACTACCCTCTATCGGAGAAGGATTCATTATTTTTAGCGATGCATCTCTGAAAGGGCTTGGGTGCGTCCTCATGAAAAATGATGAGGTAATTGCTTATGCATCTCGACAGTTGAAGATTCATGAGCAGAATTATCCTACGCATGATCTAGAGCTGGCAGTAGTTGTTTTTTCTCTAAAGATATGGAGGCACTATCTTTATGGGGAGAAATGTGATATATACACTGACCACCAAAGTCTAAAGTATATTTTCACATAGAAAGAATTGAACATGAGACAAAGGAGATGGTTGGAGCTTATTAAAGACTATGATTGTTCAATTCATTATCACCCTGGAAGAGCAAATAAAGTCACGGATGCGTTAAGCAGGAAAGACCCTGTTTTTCTGGAAACAATGAGGATCCTAGGAGATCCCTTAATTAAAGATCTAGTAAAACTGGACATGGGAATTATAAGGAAAGGGACATCATCAACCCTATCCCAAATGATTTATCAACCTTCATTACTAGAGAAGATCAAGAAGGCTCAAAAATAAGATCCTTTGCTGCAGGAGAAGTTGGAGGCTGTAAAAGATGGGAAGTTTCCTGATTTCAATATTGATCAAGAAGGTGTATTGAAATTTCGTACAAGACTATGTGTTACATATATTCCAGAGAAAAAGAAAGAACTGATGGATGAAGCTCATAACTCTACTTTCTCTATACATCCAGGAAGCACTAAGATGTATAGAGACCTTCGTGATCATTATTGGTGGGATAACATGAAGAGGGAGATTGCTGATTACACTACAAGGTGCCTGGTGTGTCAGCAAGTAAAGGATGAACGACAAATTCCTAAGGGGGTATTACAACCGCTACCCATACCAGTATGGAAGTGGGATAATATCACTATGGACTTTGTAACTGGTCTCCCGAAAACATCCAAAGGAAACAATGCGATATGGGTTATTGTGGAACTTCTCACCAAGACCGCCCATTTTATCTCTATTCGGGAAGATTTCTCTCTAGATCAGCTTGCCAAGATATATGTGAAGGAAGTGGTAAGGCTGCATGGGGTACCACTATCCATCGTGTCTGATCGTGATCCAAGATTCACATCAAAATTCTGGAGAAGTCTTCAACATGCTCTGAGTACTGAATTGAATTTTAGTACGGCCTATCATCCTCAAACTGATGGCCAATCTGAAAGGACTATTCAGACACTCGAAGACATGATGAGATTATGCTCAATGGAATTTAAAGGTGGATGGGATCAACACCTCCCATTAGTTGAGTTCTCCTATAACAACAGCTTCCATTCAAGTATTCAGATGGCACCCTATGAAGCTCTGTATGGAAAGCGATGTAGAACTTCTACTTGTTGGGATGAAACTGGTGAGAGAAAGCTTCTGGGGCCTGATCTTGTGCAAGAGATGACAGAACAGGTTCATGGCATCCAACAACACATAAAGGTTGCTCAGAGTCGGTAGAAGAGCTATGCTGACAATCGTCGAAGGGACTTGGAGTTTGGTGTTGGTGACAAAGTCTTCCTTCGAATTTCTCCCTGGAAGAGAGTCATGCAGTTTGGGAAGAAAGGGAAGCTCAGCCCTAGGTACATTGGCCCCTATGAAATCCTTGATCGCATAGGAGTAATGGCCTATCGTCTAGAACTTCCACCGAACCTAGCTCAAGTTCATGATGTCTTCCATGTATCTCTCTTGAGGAAGTACATACCCGACCCTTCACATGTACTGAACCCAGAGGTGATACAACTGGAACATGACCTATCTTATGAGGAGCAACCAGTGGAGATCTTGGACCATAGAGACAAGTTCCTACGAAACAAGACTACCCACCTTGTGAAAGTGTTGTGGAGGAATCATAAATATGAAGAAGCGACTTGGGAGCCTGAGGAAACAATGAAGTAAAAGTACCCTCACCTTTTCGACTAGGACTCAAGTATAAATTTCGGGGATGAAATTTTTTAAGGGGGGAAGAATGTAACGACCCAATCTTTTTGAGTAGTATATTAACTTACTCTTAATGATTTAATAAGATGTTAATGGTTAATGCAGAAAGATGAGTCGATGGCTTCATCCAGTAGACTCGAACCTTATGAGGCCCACTTATCAGAGCTTGGGAAGGAGGTAGCATCTGTGGGCTTCGCTTTGGATCAAGCCCAAGCCGAACTCTAGCGTGTCAAGCTTGAACAGAAATGCCTGCGGGAGAAGTTCAAGTTAGTAGAGATTACTACTAGGGCAAAGTTATCTGAGCCTCCCTCAGATTCTCTCACCATAGCACACCTTACACTTAGGTCATATGCCAGTGTTATAAGGGGTTATGTGATGAGACCCTAGCTTCTTTGTGTAATCCTTTGGGATGAATGAATTGAGATTTCTTCCTTTAGTGATGTTTGTGAAATTTCAAATGTCCGGATAATTTTAGGATGTATTTTATTGATGTATTTTGAAAAAAAAAAAATATTTTAAAATATATATGTAAACCCTAAATAATTAATGATGTGTAATGATTTTCAAAATATGGTCTTCTAAAAAAGTGTTCAGTAAGGAATTTGGAGTCTAATAAGATCAACTTAATTTTTGATGAATAATAAATTATGAATAGTGATTTTACGCTTAGGATTAGTAATGTGACCAAATGGATTAGTAATTTCACTCAAAGAAAGTTCTAATATAATTTAGACACCTAGATTAAGTAATTTGATTCGATAAAATGGGTAAAAAACAGTTTCATAAATTATTAGCCAAGTATTAGTTTTTTTCGGATGAATAGTGTTTTTTAATTAAAAATTTAATTAAAAATAATTGGAAAATTATTTTTATAAAAAGGACTTTATTTTTGAACTCAGAGCATCGATATTATGTTATGGTAATATTTGGGGATTTTTCTGGGAAAAATGAATTCTTGATGAATAGTGTTTTTATTTAAAAATTAAATTAAAATTATTTAGAAAATTATTTTTATAAAATGGAGTTCATAAATGTAATTAGAGCATCGATATTTGGTTAAGGTGAAATTTTGGGATTTTTCTGAGAAAGATGAATTTTTCAGTGAATAGTAAAAGTGCAGTTTTAGGGTTGCAGTATGTTTAATGACATCATAACTGTGTCATGATGATGTCATGAGATATTTTAAGGGTTGGCCGGCCAAGGGTGATGAATTATTGTTTTGGGGGGCCCATGTGGCCTAACTCCATGGTAAATTCCAAGGGAGAGCACATGGTTTTGAGAAAAGCACTTGTGAGGTGTCCCTTGGCCATTAATGCCTTGTCCCCTCACTTTCCCTATAAATACCCACCCTTTCCTCCTTTAGTTTTTACTCCCAACTCTCCCAAAACGAAGTTCTGGTCCCTTACCTCCCAAGGAGTCCTCCCAAGGTTCTCCCAAGCTCTCAAGGTCCAAACCTTTGAGTTTTAAGAGTTACGTTTTAAGGTAAGGGATCCGACCTCTCTCTTTCTTTTCATGTAATCTCCTTTATATCATTCCTTTTATGATCCATGTTCTTATGTGAGAGGATGTTCTTTTATATTACTCTTACTGCCCTTTTCATGTTTATATAATGAGAGACCCCTTCTTACTCTCATCATTTCGTTTTATGAAAGTTTAAGTGATGCCGTTAGGCTGCCAAATGTTTTAAGTGATTCTTTCACCCTTCTCATTTTTCAAGTTCGATTTTCATGTCAAATCTTTCAAGTTCCTTTTTATTATGTTGGGTTATGATCTCTATATCTATCATACTGATCTTCTATGATAATATTATGAGAGACCCTATTTGATCTTGTCAAATCATTTTTTTATTTAAGATTAAGTGACGCCATTAGGCTGCCGAATTTTCATAAGAGAAATCTTATTTTTGTCTCAAATCCATGTTTTTCATTTCATATGGTATATCTTTCAAATTTCATTACCATGTTATTAAATCCCTTATATTCTATCCCCCTACTTTTTTATGGATCATTTATGAGTGGGTGACCCATGTCCCCTCTCTTTTCAATGTTTTCTAAAACATTGCAACATAGACGTTATGCTGCAGAATTTTCTTCTCAAAATGCCTCTCTCTTTCTCAAAATTATTTTATGTTATAAAGTAAATACTCAAAGCTCTTATTTCTACAAGGGTATTCACATATATATCAAAATGTTCTATTTTAAATTCTGGTATTTACATACATGAAACCCGCATTCCCTTTCCGTGGGTTTAAAGTGACATAAAGATCATGTCTTTAAAGCAGTTTTTAAAACGTTATGATTACGAAATGAAACCCATTTATTTTATGCTATATGGGTTGTTTATGAAATGATTGATGATGATATGTGTGGCTCAGATGATAATAAAGACATGTCAAGGGTGCACCCAGATAGCGCTCCAATGCATTGGGTAAAGACTTAATCTCTAGAGATGACCATTTTTAACGACGCCTTGGTGAATAACCTTGGTAATTTTTAACGACACCTTGGGGATGGACCTTGGTGAAATGAAACTATTGTCAATATTAAATGCTGTAGCCACATCTTCAAGTTATGAAAAATGTTATTTTTATTATGATGTATCTCATGATTCCTTTCTCATGCCTCAAAGTTCTTTTTATGTCCTTATTGAAGTATCTCAAGTTCACATGTAAAATGTTTCTCTTGTTTCCCTTACTGGGCCTTCTGCTCACCCTTTATTTTGATGTATGTCCCCAGGTTATGAGATGCAGTAATAAACCTAGGATTAAATTAAGGAGAAGCCTTTCAAGTTTTTAAGAAGAATGTTTTATGTTGTTTTCATGTATTATGTTCCTTGTTTCCAAGACACTAAACCTTAAAGATCCTCAGTTTTGTGTAATGAAATGAAAGTTATGTTATAAAAAGACGGGATGCTATAAACATTCCGATCATCGCCCCGCTAAAAGAAAATGTGATCAGTCAGTCTCAACATTGATCACAAGACTCATGAAATACTATCATGGAGAACCGCCACATGGTGTCATCCTAAATCAGGGCTAAATCACGGCATTACCGCCGCGTGACTACGACGTGTCCGCGGCGTGACCGAGGTGTGTCCACGGCGTGACCGCGACGTGAACACGGCGCAACCGCAACGTATTAGCCCGGTCTAGTGACATCTGTAGGGCATCATCTTCCAGCCAGGAGCTAAGGGAGCAGGAGGAGGCAGGGCAGCATTCTGATTTTTTCTTCGCCGACAGAAATTGTGATTAGTCAGTCTCAACATTGATCACAAGACTCATGGAATACTATCACTGCAAACTGTCGCGGGGTGTCGTCATGGACCAGGGCCAAATCACGGAATTACCACGACGTGATCGCGATTTGACCACGACATGAACGCAACGTGACCGCGGCGTGACTGCGGCATGTTGGCCCAGTCGAGCGACATCTGTGGGACAACATCTTCTGGATAGGAGCGATGAGAGCAGTAAGAGGCGGGGCAACATTCTGACCGTCGCCCAACCAGCAGATGATAAAACATATCAACTATTTAATATTCTATAACAAGGGATCGCCAGAGAAGTTTGTAGCGAGTGGCACAATGACGCAACATCTAAAGGGAAACAAAACGATGGAAAAGAATCATACACCCTACACAAACCATTTACAAATTCATTCACTTTGCCTTAACATGGAAATTTTATTTATAATATTCAAAGCGTGAAAAGGAAAGTGTCATGGTCAAGGAATATGCCTACTCGGGAAATGTAATTTGAGTTAAATGAGTATGATAAGCCAATTTATATTATTCATAGAAAACAAAAACTAAATAGCCCCAAAACCAACACCAACAAGAGGCATATGAATGACTCAAACAAAATCTAAACATGATACAAATAGATATCACTACTCTTTGGTTTAGAAGACAACACACCTCTGTTGGAGGGCTTTTATTATAAAATCATGGAATTGCTTTATTTCAACACAAATCAACCATATAGAGAAATTATGAGGGGGTAGTTTTATCATTTATTTCAACACAAATCAACCATATACTTAAAAATTCAATTTTACATGTTTAGGAAAGTTGGTGCACCCCACGGGTGGCCCTGAACTGGTAAAAAAATCCTCAACGCATCACATAGAAATTATGAGGGGTTAATTTTATCATTTATCCAACCAATTTACCAAACCCTAAAAAATAAATAAAATCCCCAACAAGAGATAAATAAGAATACAACCTCACATTCAAACATAAATAATAAAACAATTTTATATAACTTATAGACCAAATACCTCTATTCTAAAGAATACTGCTTGCTCAACCATTCCCCTTAACTCGGAATCCAACACTATTCAAAACCGCAACATACGACCTGAAAAGAAAAAACGTTGTTAGGTCATTGGAAGAACATGGGAAAATACAAATTCCATAATATGAAAAAGTGAAGAAATATAAGGATTAGACTCACCCAGAGATTTTATTCGAAACCAACGGTGCTTAAAATGGAATAGAATAAAACAAGATCAACCCATGTAGAGATATGTGAATTTTGGATCATCTCTATGGTTTCAAGGTGAATAAATGATGAAAAAATTGAGTGAGGTTTGATAAATACTAAGGGGAAAATTGGAAAATTACAATTTTTAAGGGGCACACAGTTTGGCTTCATGGTTTTCCAAAACATACCCAAACCGTGCACCAATATCTGTCCAAGAGGGGTCCAAGTCACACTGTGAACCGGGGATCTTACACAGTTTATAAAAATATGTGACATTAGTCTGAAATTCATGTTTCCAAGGTTATTTGCTTTACTCTAACTATGTTCCAACCATGTAACATGCACATAATGGCCACTTTTCTCCTTTCATTCATGTTTTGAACCCCCTTAACACCCTATAAAAACCAGAGGTTTCTTACATGTGGCATGGGTATGAGGGATCACGTGGGGATTATAAAACCTCCTTGCCGGTGTAAGGCACAATAGATACCTTGTGAATGAAATGAAACAATAAAAAATAACTGGACACATGACTTACAAACTATTTCCCAAAGAGGGTATAGACTATAACCGAACAATAATACATCATGTCAAGATAACATTATCAATTGAGAAAGAAACCCAATAATTAATTGAAACCTTGGAATCCCCAAAATGGGTCCAGACTCCAATTTGTGATCCCCATTCATGCTCTTCCCAAAGAAAACTAAACTCTCCAGAAGAGGGCCTTTGCCCTTGTTCAGACATACAATGATGAAATAATCCCACGTACCCAATGATGGTCTGGTCAAAGTGTGGGTAATACTTAGTAGGACATCACCAATGATGTCTATAAATTATCCAGTCTAAACAGATAGCGTATGTAGGTTCAATGTAAATAAGATATAAAACAAAAGAAAACTCAGGTATTATCGCTTAACTATATACACATTAACTGTTTCCTTCATTATTTCGATTTTTATCACTTATACCATCTTAATAACTTATTTAATTTTCATCCCATGTTCAAATAGGTTAGGAATTTATATCTTTTAAACAATGGCCTAATATGGTAAAATACTATGCATACGTAAATAAGTCATGTTCCCTATCTCTCTAGGGATAAACATATCATAACCAAATAATTACCCTTACCATGGAGCCTCAGTCCATGTAGTCATATCCAACAAACTATTAAGGGAATATATCCTCAGTCCGACTCCCTAACTCATGTATTAAAGGGGTGGGGTTTAGAGCCTCGATCCAACCCGACTCGTGTGTATTGAAACTGAAGTCAATTCCCCCCATACAACCAGACCATGATCACATTCTTATGTATTGGTTAACCACATATAACATATCGCATCCATACATATTCCATACACACAAACATCACAATTCATATTTATTTTCATATGACACAATATCAATACATAACCCATTAACACATTTTTCATTTATATCGCTTATCCCATTTGACCCATTTCCCTTTTCATTCATTAACCCATTTATAATATTAATAAACACCAATGACTTAACCCATATAACCGTTTACTCAATTTAGGTGCATTATACCATTTATCACGTTCCTATATTCTTATGAATTAACCTATTTACGCATGTACATCACAAATTCATAATCCATTTCCCAGTTTCACATTAATCCATTGAACTTTTTTTCACATCATTACAAATAATACCATTTTCCATTTTCAATAACTTGAAAAAACAACCATTGGTGACTCTTATATTTTATCTAAAATTTCAACATATTTATCATGGTCTTTACTTTAACACAAATCAACCCTATTCTTAATATTTCAATTTTCCATGTTGGGAAATGTTGAAGCACCCCATGGGTGGCACTAAACAGGTGAAATCATCCTCCACACATCACACAGGGATCATGAGGTGTTCATTTTATCATTTATCCAACAATTTTACCAAACGCTAACAAATTAATCAAATTAAAAACAATATAGAACCATGAACAGAACTGCACATGAAAAAATTAACAATAGAACTTTTGGATATGACTTGTAGATGACGTACTTAGATTCCGAAGTAAACAACATGCACGAACTTGGAGAATCACTCGGATTCGAACACCATTACAAACCACAACCTAATATACACAAGAAAAAAATCATTTAAGGGATTCAGAAGAAGATATCAAAGTAAACAAACCCAAATTTGAAAAATTGAAGAAAGAGGAGTATTAGAGAAACACAGAGCATCGATTTGAAACCAAGGGTGCTCTGAACAGTGTAGAATCAAAGTAGATCCACCGTTGGAATGATTTGGGAATTTTTGTTCATAATCATGGATGAAAGGGGAAGAAATGAGGAGAATAGTTTCCGAGGCATGATAAATATCAATGGGGGGAAATGGGAAAATTACACTTTTTAAGGGCTGTATGGTTTGGCATAATGGTTTTCCAAACTGTTGACCAACTATGTGATTACCTCTATCCAAGAGGGGTACAAGTCACAAAATAACCTGAGGATCTTATAAATTTTACAAAATAATGTGACAACTTTGTTAAATTATCTTATCCAAGGTGGAATGGTTTCACATCACAATATCACCATTTACATTAACATACCACCGACCAAGCAACATAAATAGAATGTATAGAAACCCAGGGTTAACATAAAAATATATTACATAATATTAGGTGAATATAAATTACATTACCATAATACATGCCTAAGGACTATAATAGTTTTGGGTCTTTGTAATCATAAAAAATATTCAATCGTTATGAAATATCATAAAAATATCCCATAATGATGTCAACCATTATTACTTATACCTAAAACATATATTCATAACCTAGGAAACCAAAATATTAGAACGACGTTCATTTATATTACCATTAAGTTAAATAATGTAAATGTGTAAGATACTAGTAAGATAATTATATGTTGCGTATCAAAAATAATCATGGTGATTTTTCTGGTAAACTGCATTGTGTTCTTACAAGGTCAATGGATTCACCAAACCTAAAAATATTAAGTATGGATAGAATTATGTATATATAATATTATATTTTTTTATGAATCCATAGCCTTGAATTCGGCCTATTTTCCATTCCCAATGAACATGAAAAGGGACCATGAGTTTGTAGGGGCACATTACCATTATTATACACCCAAAAATGATAAATCGTTTCAAGTACCAGGATCAAAATATTAATTCACCTCCCTATGGTCAATTGGTCCACTATCAAAAAGGTTGTAACTCTGACTCTACTATTGGATTCATGCACTAGTAATAGCAAACAATTATGAAACATCACTAAGAAGGCTACATTTTGAACCAATCGGTTGACATCTAGGGAAAAATCCCATCCCTACTAACTCAATTGTCCTTATTCGAGTGTTGTAAAGTAAGCATGAATTAATCCCTAGTTTTAATGATTATGAATAATCCCAGGCCTATCCACATAAGGATTGTTATAATTTGGTGTGGAAACATACTGAATCCATTCAGAAAAAAATACATCTTTCATGGGGAGGTCTTGACCTCTTGAAGATTCTGTGCTATCTTGAGAAATTCTCTCAAAGCGGAGGAGTTCATTTAGGATCATCTCAAATGAAGGGATAAACATATGAAGGGATTTCATAGCTCTTGTTTTGAAAAATTAAATGGAACAAGAGAAATCAAATAAATTTCAAAACCTATTATAAAAGCCCCAAACCAATTGAGAAAGACGAGTCAGCCTAGCCTGGGCACTCCTGTTCAAAATTTCCCCTAAACTCTGAAGCTCTCCATTGAAATCCCTTTCAAATTTCCTGAAAATTTCAAATATTCATGAGAAACCAAGCTTACAGGCAAGGAAAAAACTAAAAGTACAATCAAATTACTTGATAGAATCCATGACCATTCGGTCTCTGGAGGAATGATGAGGGAGGAGGAACGACGTGGGAGAAGGAGTATTCGCCATGGGAGAGGGTCGAGGGTGGGAGGAGAAAGTCGAGCGCGAGGGTGGGGAGGCGGCCGTGAAACACTGATGGCCGGGAAGTGTAGCAGTGACTTCGGGGAGGAGTGCGTGGAGAGCAGGTCCAGGTCAAGGGTTCTAGGAGTCATGGACAGTGGGGAGGAGGAGCTCGTGGATCGGGGGAGGTGAGGAGGAGAGCATCGCAGAGAGCGTCACCGTGAGCGCCGCAGACTGGGGAGGGGGAGCTCGCGGATCGGGGGAGGAGAGGAGTCACAGAATGGGGAGGACGAGCCTGATTGATTGTTAAAAAAAACATTGCTACGAATTTTTTTAATCAGTGGCTATAAATTATGATATATCCACTGTTTTAATAGAACTGTGGGTATAAACTAAGCTATTGCCACAGACTTATAAGACCGTGGCTATAGGTCCATGGCTATAGCCCTGTTTTCTAGTATTATTTGTTTTTCATCACCACCACACATGGATAGAATATATATGTATATTTAATTAAATAATATTATACTTATTAAATAATTATAATTCTATAAATATAAAATAACACTTAACTTCTTTCTATAATTCTCATTGAAAAATGGACACGTTACTCTTGTGTACATACGGAGTACCGTCTTCATGTTGCAACATAATTATTTTTTCATAACCATATTACATAGTTGGTTATAAAAGTATATATAATGTATAAAAATGATAATTATAACATTATTAAGATTCTTTAAATGATATAATCATGATCCATTTGACCATATTCCAACCTAGCGAATCCATTTCCGACTTATAAGCCGAATGTTATCAAAACATCCAACGTGAACTTAATCAATTAATTAATTAAGTATAAAATGAATATAATAAAAATAAAAGGAATAATAAAATTAAATTTTTATTAAAAAATTAAATAATAAACATAATTTTTTATTTAGGAAGATAAAGAACATACACGACAAGTCTGACTCGAGGTAAGGGACACTTTACCTTAAAACCCCATTTTAAATGTTTTGAAGATTATTTTCTAAATCATTTTCTTCTATATTCATATACTTAAAATTATTTTATATATGTATTTACATTGACATAAATGAATGAAAAAATATATTATATGTTTATTTTTAATTTTTTTCAACGGTTTTTAAAAGTAATATTTTTAAGTATTTTATATAGAATGCTTTCACATTATTTAAAAAAGGCAAAATGAATGTTCTATTTTAATGTATACGACATCAAAATAGTTTCCCATCACCAAAAATAATATTTTATTTCTATATTTATTTATAATATTTCATTGTTTCTTCAAATAAAATACCTTATTTCCTTTGTCCTGGGTATTTTAGTTTTCAAGACGGGATTTTAAAAGAAAGGGATATATCAATATCTGAAAATGAATTGATTATAAGTTCAAAAATATATTTTTATAATCTTAATGATTTAAAATAATGAATTTATGTGTTTAATTTATATTATTATCTTTGTATATTTTTTATGATGATGGGTAAACTGATATATATCTTTAATATATAGTGTAATGATTATGTTCTACAGAGAAATATGTTGGAATTAACTAAGTAAGTTATTCCATTTATAAGGTTTTTTATAAGGATACTATGAATATTATATCTAAATGTGCCTACTTGACTTTTCTATAATTTTTAATTATTTTTCATGGAAATATTTTAATTTCATAATGCAATATAATTATCTTTTATTTAAAGGAATGATTATACCCATTAAGGGTAAAATTGGAATGTTTATAAGAAATTTTTTTTATGGTTCTCATGTTTTTTAATAAAACATCATGATTAATATTTTTCCTTTATGTTTTCTTATCAATTGTTATGTGAGAAAATAGAATAAAAGTTTATTTCATATGTAATTAAATGATTTTGTTAGATCAAAGTTTATTATATTATAGGTAAACTCTCTTATATGATCTCATGGTTTTGAAAATTATTAATGGGTAACTTTCTTCATTTTATATTTCTCTTAATGATATTTTTAATATTATACTGGGTTTTTCAAAAAAAAAATCATAGGTTTTAAGGATGAGTTAGAATAATGATTAAGTGAAGTTTAAAATGATTAATATTTGTCATGAAAAGAGAACGTGTTTTATTTTAAAAGTATTGTATTGTGAAAAAATGTATACTGAGTAGTAATTTACACCTTTTAATTTATGAGTTTGTTATGTAATATTTATGACATAATTATTTAAATATATAAACATAAAAAGGTCCTTTAGAATGTAATAAAATGAATTATTTATTTAAAACTCAAGATTATGTACTTTTTTATGGTCGAGTACTTATAAAATTGAAGCCTACACCTAATCCTTTGTCTCAGGTTATCAAGGACTAACTCATTAAAAAATATTGAAGAAACAAAAATGTTAAGGAAGGTGGTTTTAAGGATCCTGGGATTTTAACCTTTGAGGGGTATTAGAAGCCTATCATATCTAAGGTGTTTGAGGGAACTATAAAGGTTAGTTAAAAAGGGAGTTATTTCACCCCCATTTATTTGGAAAAATGAAGGTTGTAAATGATAAATCTAGAAAGGCATCCGAGAGGGAACTCAAGGAGGAAAAGACTTGTGAGTTTGAGATAACCCTAGAAGAGAAGGTCATGATAACGAAGTTGGAGGTCCTATAATTTTTGGGTGAAACTAGTAATCTTTGGCTACTCTTTCGTCTAGAATAGTAGTTTTAGGAGGTGTATGGAACATGTTTTACATTTTATGAATATTTTTAAAGAATAATCAATGGATACAACTACTGATAATTTTTTATTTGGTGTACTTATTTTTAATACTAACTACAAGTTCAGATCTTTTAAAGTCATATTATATGTGTTTCTTGTGGTTTTAAATTTTGTGATAGTTATGTTTGGTTTTTTATTATATTTTCATTATATATATTATTTCATGTCCAATGTTTTATGTGAAGGTTCCCACTTAATAGTTAAAAGTGGTTATTATAATAATAAATATGTTAAATCATTATCTATATCATATTCAATGACATTGAGTATGATATATAATTTATAAAGAGAATTATATATAAAATTTTATGATTGAATTTCATCATCTATAATTTTTTATTTAAAATAGGATTTCAAGAATAAAAAAATATGGTAATACTATGATTATAGTGACCCATGATTAATATACATGGATATTAAATAATTTTATAAGAATATTCAGCACATTACAAAACTATATGACAAAGACTATAATAGTTTAGTGTCTTTGGAAACTTGGAACAAAATATTATAACTTGGTGAAATATCTTCAATATTTCTTGTAAATATCTTCCCCTTTAGTAATTTTACTTAAAACCATTATTTAGAACCCGGGGAAAGAAAGCATAAGAAAGGGGTGAGCTCAGATGCTCAGTAAGTGTAAAAAAAGGAGATATAAATGAGTATACGGGTATGAAAATTTGATCATAACATTAGGAGATCATACCCTACATATTGAAGATCATAAAAATGAATCATGGAATAAGGATTTGAAATTCATAAGACATGAATCATAAGGGAATCAGGAGAATAATCAATGAAAGCATAACATTGGAATAAGACATGGAATTTGTTTTATACATATAAGCATAGAAAATCATATGTCAAGGATACCTAACAAGACCTTTATAACATGTTAGACTTTGGATAATAACTTGTGTACCTTCTTTGAGCTTGGTATTCCCTCCTATATACCCTATTATTTCAAGATTGGGATGCCCTCCTGTGTACCCTTCTATTTCAGGCTTAGTATCCCCTCTTGAATTAATCTTATGATTCCCTCCTATGTACCCTTTTGTTTTGGGCTTATCATGCCCTATTATTTCAGGATTAGGATTCCATACTTTGTACCCTCTTGTTTTGGGCTTAGGATTCCATCTTGTTTTGGTTTTCGGATCCCCTCCAATGTACCCTCTAGGTTCAGGTTTAGGATTTCCTCTTGTTTCAGGCTTGGGATTCCCTCCCATGTACCCTCTTGGTTCGGGCTTAGGATGACCTATTGTTTAGATATTGTTATTCCCTCCCATGTACCCTTTTAACTCATAAACATTTATCATTACCAAATTCATTTGATGGAGATATAGGTACCACTCGTCACATAATGAACACATAAATGTATGTGCTATAAGATACCTAAACATTAAAAATTTCATGACCCATGAAAAAAGATGGGTTTTATAAAAATAAAATCATAACCCATGAAAAAAATGGGTATAATTAACATTTCATTACATCATAAACTATGAAAAATTGATAGTTTTTCTAATTATTTTATTAAATCATAACCTGTGAAAATAAGCGGGTTCCAAAAGCATACAACTCATGGAAGAGAAATGAGTGTCGTAAACATCTTACCATCGAAAAAAACCATTCAAGAAAGAATATGAATTGTATTATTGGATCATGTCCCCAATAAACTATATCAAAATATGACATCTTAGATGGATAAGTGTTTTGAAAACATTTATAATTCCTTTTACTTTGAAAATAATATGAAAAAATATAAATAAATATTGAAAATATTTTGAAAAACGTTATTCTTGAAAACATTTAATTGAGTATTGAAAACATTTAAAACCATTTTAGGCATACATAATTTCTGAATAACTTTTTTAGAAAACATTATTTTGAATGAACATAGATTTCTATCCGAAATAATAAATAATGTCATATTTTCATAAAAACATTTTCATAATTATCTTAAATACCAAAGAGTTAGAAAATGGTACTAATACATAAATATATCATGTATAAGAATAGTATAAGAAAATTCATAATTTTTATTCATATATGGATCATATGATTTCATCTGTGGAATCATAATCATAAACAATCCTGATAAATGATGAGATTTTATCAATAAACTATTACCACTTTGGTAACTTTGACAAATACTCTATATGAGATAATAAAATTTCATGAAGCTTAAAATATAATTAAATAAGGTTATTCATGATATAAAATGCAAAATGGGAATTATATACTCCCCATAAAAAAATATAGGTTCATAACATTGCATGTATCTCAAAGAAGCCAAGTTGGGACCAAAATTACTTTACCGATTCGGTATCTTTTGAACCCTAAACCCTATGAAATAAAGATAATCAAATGGAAATGTAAATACTCATAAATTTAAGTATAATAATATAAATTCATGGGAAGTATATACACCATATAAAAGAAATGAGTGGTGAATAAGACATGTATCTCAGGGATATAAAAAGTTAGATGAGAAAACCCTTACTACTTGAGTAACTTTAGAATCACGATCCTCATGAAAGAATAACATCAATTAAATTTTTTTATATCATTAAATAAATGAAATTAATGTTATAACATTCCATAGAAAATTATATACACCAAATAATATATGGGATTGGTTAATATGGCATGTATCTCATGGAACTAAAAAGTGAGATGAAATTCCCTTACCTTAAGTCTTGATTTTCTTTATACACATTCAAACCTCCTCTTCTTTGGGAAAATCATTTTAGTTTTCACCAAAGGGCTTACTTGGATAGATTTATTTTAAAAGGGATGATTCTAAGATTAATTAAGGGATGTTATAAGTATATTTGGGTAGATTTTTGTCAAGACAAAGGTCTTGAGAGGTGTGAATAAGTGGGAGTGGTGAGTACCTTTTTATATTGGAGGAGTGGTATTATTGTAAAGTTTTGAAAAGGGAATTCCAACCATGTTTTTCTTATGTAAATTGGTTAAAATAATGGTCCCAATCTGATACAAGGGAGGATAGTCTTGAAATATTTCCATCCAAAATTTTTTGGACATGTTTATAGGTCATTTTGGCCCTTAAGTTTAAGGATTAGTCCCTTGTTAAGCCACTTTTTCTCATAATCGATGCAATTAATTTTAATCACTTTCATTAATCTTTTTAGTAAAAAACTAAATTGACCATATTATAAATTATAAATTATACTAATTTCAAATATTTAATCCATTTTTACAAATTCCAATTAGATAAGTTTCATAAATTAATTTAAAATAATCCTGTAGAAGGGATGACCGAGCAGGTTTTTAAATTAAAAAATGTTCAAAAGTTTGAAATATTTTCATATCCAATTTCATTGTAAAATTAGTTAAAATGATATAAATTTAATTAATTTATATACAATTTATATAATTAAAATTTAAAATCAAATTAAAATATAATTTAATAATATATATAAATTAGATGAAAAAGTAGTTTTGAATTAAAATTTAGCATTTCACTATTCATACAAAAATGACGTTTTTTAGAAAAATACCAAAAATTCAGCCTATGATAATTTTTAAATAAAATAAAAATAAAAAATGATTTTTAATTTATCAAATCAAATATCTAAATGTGTCTAAAATTAATTTTATTATTTGTCACAGAAGGACATAAAAGGAAGTTCATTTGAGAAAATAGTATTTTCAAATATATACATACTTTACCAAATATTCACCCAAAGTAAATTTTTATATTCTTATTTAAAAAATAAAGTTTATTTTGTTAAATAAATTTTTAAAAGTGTCATAATTTTTATTTAAAATGGGTTCTCAATTAAAAGGTGGTGAAATTACCACTTAGAAAAATACATAATTTTATTCATAAAATTAGATTTATTCTTATCTTATACCTATCAAATCTATTAGGTGAGTATAAAAAGTATTTATTTAATATATTATATATAAATTTTATTGAAAACATTGATCAAAAGTGGTTTGTTTAATTTATTGAGATAAAATTATGTTTGTACATTGAAAAGTAATTTTCATAGAAAATTAATTTAATTATTTTCTAATAGTTATTACATTAATTTCTAACTAATTGATAACCAGAGAATTTATTTTATATACATGTGTAAAAAATATTTTCACAACTTAGTTAATCCTATTCATAACATCCATTCCGACAGCTTAGTGATAAATATAATAATTTTTTAATAATATTATTAGAATCATATTTTAGTTTGGTAAAACTCGGTATTACATGTAACAAAAGTTATCGAAGGGACTTGATATTTTGTGTAACACAAGACAAAAATAGTGTTGTGTATACCTAAAGCTAATCTATGTGTTGTGTGTAGTGAAATATGATTAACTTGGTGTTGTTTATAAGGGAATCAAAACTTAGAGCTTTCGTATAACCAAATATATATTTATTGTACTGTGAAATGAAAAATATCAAAATAATTAAATTAATTCAAAACAAATATTCAAATAAATATAAGGGTGTTACATTCTACCCCCCTTAAAATTAATTTCACCCTCTAAATTAATCTTGGTTATTAATGGTTGAATACTTTAAAGTTTATTTAATAGAAACCAACATAGTATAATGAAAACAAAAACTTCCTTTAAAAAGGGAATGTATGAACCATAAGGGTTACCCAAAGTAACTCATACGTAAGAGAACATATGTGGAAAGTGAAAAAATGGACATGGAATAAAAGAATTAATAATTATAGGGATTTATAAATATCACTGATCATAAGAAATTTGGTGGTCTAGATAAATTTAACATGAAAAAAACCATAAAATGAAGAAGCGTAAAAAAAGTTCACTGATATCATAAAAAATGATGGTAATAGGGAATTTTTTTATTTCAAGACCCTTTTCTTAAAGAATATATAATTACTTTATTTCATTCCATTCCTTATGCACAATCACATCATTTAGTTGTGACTTGATCAATTCCCACTTCATCTCTTACTCCAGGGAATGAAGGTGAATTTGTCATTCTTGAAGAACTAAAAGATCATGATATTCATAAATGTAATGATAAGTCATTCCATTTTTCTTTACCAAAACAAAAAGGTCAACAAAAGCTATAAAATATACATGAATCCTCATATGGATGGATAATACATTAATCTCTAAAACCTTATCTGAAGTTTAACATAAACCTTTCCAGAAATGGTTAGTCTTATAACCCTTCTAATGGATGAGAGTACAAAACTTTAGAAATAAGGGAACTAAATTTCTCAAAAATATCTTAGCATTGATCCCCCGTATATCATAAAGAAACTCTTGGTTATCGCATACCAAACATGTGAATACCTTCACCATGTATTTTCTTAAAACATGGTAATAACCTGAATTAGGAAAAATAATTAATAAAAACATACATGTTTACTTATTTAAAAATTTATTGTATTTTTTCCATAAATACAAAAATACTGTTAACTTCACCAATGATAACACAAACTACTTTGTCAACAAAATTTTTATCAGTTCCAAGGTAATCGGTACCATCCAACATACTTATTTATATCCCACATATACGTATCCAAAGATCATTATCTCAACATTAGGAACATGTTAAGGGTTATATTTACCTTAATCTCTCATTTCCCACAAATATAACCTTTCCATTAAATCAATTTCTAGTCCACCAGAAACATTCAACATATTCTTGTAAACCCTTATAGAAAAACATAAACTCAACAATACTTATATATTTCACAACTCCTAATTCTTTAATCCAATTACATAAAAAATTCAATTATTCTACTTCATCCTTAATACATTAAAAATGATACCTAATCCTATTACTTTATTCCTCTTTCCTTTCAAATTTCACCTATAGTATTATCATCAGTAATATAACCATTACTCATACCACCTTGTTGATTTACTTCAGAATATTTCTACTTAGGACATCAAATTGCATAATTTATATTCATTCAATATTTAAAGAATTTAACCTTTGATGATGTATTATGGAATCCAATATTACAATCCATTTTATTAACCAAGATCTTCATTTATCCTTTGAAATTTCTTGATTTTTGTCCTTATTTTTTATAGTTAAAAAATCTTCTTGTTCCTATAAGTCATTCACTTGGGTGATTCTTTCCCCATTCTTGACACCAAGGGAACTGAATCTTCTTTCCTCCATGGTATTTGTTACCTAAACTCTTAGTGAACTACTTTATTCTCTTTTTTTGGTGAGTCTGAGGTTTTGTTGAGGTAAATTTTGTTAATCATGTTCCATGAAAACTGTCTAGGCAAGTTCACAACATCATTTTCGTTCACATTCAATGTTAACCTAGTTATTTCTGGTTACCAACATTGACTAAAACCAGAAAATGTAGTGTGAGAAACACTTATCATAGTTTAAAACCACTTAATCATGGAAAATAACTTATATAATTTCTAAATTATTACACCTCCTTTTAAATCTAAGACATCTTAGGCTTATTATTGGATACATCCCTAGATATATCCTTAGAAATATACCTAGGTATCTCCCTAACGTTTTATCATCCTAGTTTTCATAGGTTGACTAAAACATCTCTTTGATACCAATTATAGAGATATAGGCTTAACATATGTGAATATTACATCATTTTAGATGAATATTCAGAACATTACAAAAGCACATGACCGAGGACTGTAATAGTTCAGTGTCTTTGGAAACCTGAAATAAAATATTCTATCTTGGTGAAAGATCTTCAATATTTCCCACAAATATCTTCCCCTTTATTACTTATACTTAAAAAATTTCTTTATAACATGGGGAAAAGAAACATTATAAGTGGGTTAGCTTAAATGATCAATAAGGGTTAACAAGGGAGATAAACATGAGAATAAGGGAATAATAATGTTATTATGACATTATAAGATCATACCCTTCATATTAATGATCCCAAACAAGAATCACGACATAAATATTTATAGTTCATAATACACGAATCATAAAGGAATCAGGAGCATAATCCATGAAATAATAACATAGGAATAATACATCAGAGTTGTGAAATACACAAAAGCATAGAAAATTCTATATCAAGGATACCTACCAAGGCCGTAATAACTTGTTAATCTTGGGATAATAACCCATGTACCAACTTTGGGATTATTATGATCTCTTATAAACCCTCTTTTTTCAGGATTGGGAGGCCCTCAAATGTAACCTATTGTTTTGGTCTTGGGATACCCTCTTGTGTACCCTATTATTTCGGGTTTGGGGTGCCCTCCCACGTATCCTCTTGTTTTAGGCTTATGATGCCCTCTTGTTTCAGGATTAGGATGCCCTCCCTTATACCCTCTTTTTTCAGGTTTATCATACCCTCTTGTTTCATGCTTGGGATACCCTCCTATGTACCCTCTTATTTTAGGCTTAAGATGACCTCTTGTTTCGGGCTTGGGATACCCTCCTGTATACCCTTTTAATTAGTTCTTAGGATTCCCTTATGTTTCGGGCTTGGGATGCCCACACGTGTACCCTATTTGTTCAGGCTTATGATGCCCTATTGTTTCAGGATTGGGATTCCCTCTGGTGTACCCTTTGGTCTCATAAAACATTTATCATTACCCAATTCATTGGAGGGAGATATTGGTCCCATATGTCACAAATTGAAATCATACATGCATGTGCCATAAGATAACAAAAAATTCATCATATCATGACCCATGAAAAGAGAAGGGTTTTATAAACATCAAATCATAACCCATGAAATGAAATGGGTATCATTAAAATTTCAATACATCACAACCTATGGAAAAAATATAGGTTTCCTATTCATTTAATTGAAGCATAATCCATTGAAAGAATCAGGTTTCAAAATCATATAACATGTGTAAGAGAAATGGGTATTGTAAACATCATGCTATAAAACCATAAACCATTCAAGAAATAATATATATAATATTCTCAGATAATGTCCCCAATAAATCTTAAAATATATTAAGGGATTCCATTTTATATAAATAATGAGTTTGAACCATCACTTGGATCATTTCTTAAGAAAAATACACTTTTTAGAATATATAACATACTCAAAATCCTTTTATTAAAAAAACACTTTAAAAATATATAACTGAGATATAAAATAATTTAAAACATTTATTTAGGGAAATATATTTTCCACTTTGAAAACTATGATTAAAACATAAATCATTTTGAAAACCTTTTTCTTTAAAAATATCTTTGAAAACTTATAAAGGAATCTTGAAAGCATTTAGAATTCATTCTACTTTAGAAATATTTTGAACAAATATAATGAAATATTGAATTTTTTTTGAATTTTTTTTATTGAAAACATATACATGGTGATTGAAAATGTCAAAAACAATTTTTAAACATAAAACTTTTTTATAATTTTTTTGGAAAAAATGGTTTGTAAAGAACATGGATTTTTGATTGAAAGGAAAAATAAAGTTGGATTTTTATAAAAAACATTTTCTTAATTATCTTAAGTACCAAAGAGTGAATAAATGGTAATAATACATGAAGATATCATAGATAAGTAGAGAATGAGAAAATTCATGAGTGTTATTTATAGATGTATCATACAATTTAATCAATGGAAGTATAATTGAAAACAATACTGATAAATGCTGAGATTCGTGAAATAAACTATTACCACTTTGGTAACATAAACTCATACTCTACATGATAGAATAATATTACATGAAGATTAAAATATCATAAAATAAGGATATTCATGATATAACATGTCAAAGGGGAAATATTTACACCCCATAGAAAAATATAGGTGCATAACATGGCTTGTATCTCAAAGAAGAAAACTTTAAAAAACAATTACTTTATTGATTTGGTAGGTTTCGAACCATAAACCCCCTAAAAGAAATATAATAAAATAGATATGTAAATACCCATAAATTTAAGTATAATAATCATAGGATATATTAATAGGAATTATATAAACTATAAAGAAGAAATGAGTGGTGAACATGGAATGCATCTCATGGATATAAAAAGTGAGATGAGAAAACCCTTGCCACTTGAGTATCTTTAGAATCATGATCCCCATGAAATAATAACATAAAATTAATCTTTTAATGTCATTAAATAAAGAAAATTAATGGTATAAAATTTCATAGGGATTTATATACCCCACACAATATAATAGAGTAGTGAATATGGCATGTATATCACATAAAAAAAGTGAGATGAAATTTCCTTAACTTAATTCTTGACTTTCTTTGTACATGTTCAAACCTCATCTTCTTTGGGTAACTTCTTTTGGTTTATACTAAGGGGATTATTTGTATAGATTTATGAAAATATGTATGATTCTAAGATAAAGTTAGTGATATTGGGATGATATTTGGAAGAGTTTAGCAAAGCCAAAGGGCTTGAGAGGTGTGAATAAGTGGGAGGAGTGAGTGCCTTTTTATAGTGGAGTGTTATTCTTATAAATTTTTGAAAAGGGAATTCCACCCAATTTTTTACATGGTAAAGTGGTTCAAATAATGGTCCAAATACAATAAAAGGAAGGATAGGGTTGAAATATGGATATCCAATGATGTTTTGAAAAGTTTCGATGTTATTTTGGCCCTTAAGTTTAATGTTTAGTCCCTTATTAATCTATTTTTTCTCTTAATCACTATTATTAATTTCAATCAATTTCATTAATATTCTTGGTCAAAAACTAAGTTGACCTTATTATAAATTATAATTTATTATGATTTAAAATATGGAAGACCTTTTTCTAAATTCAAACAGTAGAATTGGTAGAAATTAATTTAAAATTAATCAAGTGGACGAGATGATAAAGCGAGTTTTTAAAGAAAAGAATGTTCAAAAGATTGAAATGTTTTTATATACATTTTCATTGTAAAATTGGTTTAAATGACCTAAATTAGATATATTTATATAAATTTGACCTAATTAAACTTTAAAAACAAATTAATATTTAATTTAATAATAAAAATAAATTATACAAAAAACAATTTTTAATTAAAATTTATTATTTTTCACTATTAATCCTAAAAATACCGTTTTTCAGAAAAATCCCAAAAATTCACCCTAAGATAATTTTAAAATTAATAATTCAAAAATTATGTTAAATTTATCAAATTTAATTTATAAAAGTGTCTAAAATTAATTTTATTATTGTTCATAGAAGGTTATAAAAATTAGTTCATTTGGGAAAATATTATTTTCAAACATATAAAGAATTTAACTAAAATTAATCCAATGTAAATTTTAATATTGAAAATTAAAAAATAAAGTTTATTTTTTAAAATAAAAATTATTAAAGTTTGATAATTTAAAATTAAAATGGGGTCTCCATTAAAAGGGGGTAAAATTATCTTTTATAAAAATACATCATTTTATTCATAAAATTTGATTTATTCTTATATTATACCTATAAAATATATTGGATGAGTATAAAATAAATTTATTGAATATATTATATATAAATGTGATTGAAAATATTTATAAAAATTGGTTTTTTAATTTATTAAAATAAAATTGTGTTTGTGCATAGAAAAATAGTTTTCTTAGAAAAGTAATTTCATTATTTTCAAATAATTCATACATTCATTTCTAACTAATTGATATCCAAAGGATTTATTATATATATATATGTGTGTAAACAATATTTTCACAATTCAGTTAATCTTATTCATAATATCCATTCTAATAACTAGGTGATAACTTTAATAATATTTTAATAATAATTTTAATAGTATATTGTAGTTTGGTAAAACTTAGTCTTGTGTGTGAGAAAAGTTATCGAAGGGACTCAGTATTGTGTGTAACACAAGCCCAAAACAGTGTTTAGTGCACCAAAATCTAATATAAGTGTTTCATGTAGTGTAATATTAACTTGGTACTATATATAATGCAAGCCAAACTTAGTTCTTTCATATAACAAAAGCTATATTCTGTGTTTTGTGAATTGAAAAATATCAAAAAAATTACATTAATTCAAAAAAAAATATTTAAAAAACTATCTAAGTGGTATAATGATACCACTTTTGAGTTTATAAGGATCAATTAACACTTAATAAAAAAAGTCAATTTTAAACCACTTTCCTTGGAATAACCATGGATGAAACCTAAAACCATGTATATACATAAAATGAATAAATTATACACCTTGCACCATAGTTGGATATTTTAACTCTAGTTTATTAGTATTATTGATTAATATAACTAAGAAGTAGTTGAATGAATCCCCACTCTATGGTGTATCCATGGGTTGAAATTGAATCACCCATTAAATGGATGGCATCCTCCTCAACCCACGATATTCTAGTATCTCATATAGTAAAGGTTGTAGAAGAAATATTGATTTGAGGGAGAGTCCAAAGAATGAATCATACATTTCTTGGTCCCTTGTAAAATATATACAATCCTTACAATATTATTGATCCGTCCCTATATTTTACTCAAATGTTTTGAAACATTCGAGTAAAGCCTTCAGTTATGAATAGTTTATAACCTTTGATTAAAATGAATACTCTTATGTTTTATAATATGGAACATTTAAATTGATGATATTAAATCTATAATATTACCAAATGATAGATATTATAATTCTATTTTACAATGAATCATTATGATTATAAGTGAATCATAAATTACAATTCATGCAATATGATATAGCCCAATCGTACATTACGATTGGTTAAGGAAGTAACATGATTTCTCTAAATCATGGCTTAGGATATACCCATATAATATATTTTGAAATTGAATATATATATGTATATGTGGATTTAAGGAATTTATTTATCAATTTTTATTATGGTGTAATGAATATCATTATAATATAATGTCTTCTTCTTCACAAAACTCCAGCCTCCAATTTCAATGTGATCCATAAGTTATAGCAGCCGTCCCTGTAATCATCTTCCTCAAATTTCCAAGAATAGCTATGAAGAACATACCCTTTGTGATGTGATTTACAATATACCAAATCACAAACTCCAGTTGAGTTATGAATAATAGTTCAAAAAAACAACTCAACACAACCTTCATAGCTGGCTAAAAATCACGACCCAAGAGATTATCATTGTGGCATGATATTTTTTTAATCTAAACTACCTCATCTAGTATATTGTAGTTACATAATGAAATATAAACCAAAATTGATAGTGTTATACCAAATTCTCAGTATTTAGTCATATTGTGACATAATCTCCACTAGTCATGGTGAAATATTTCTTTCATAAACCATCTTTTTCTCTCCATCTTTTAAAAATTTGAAGCATGTTTTAAGACATATTTTATAACATTGTGGTTTAATAATTATCACCTAATCCATAAAAAAATTTATATTAAATAAAAAAGTAATTATATATTTTGTGGTGGGATTTTTAACATATTCATGAAATTTTATTCTAACTTCTACATATTTATCCGAATATTCTGAAACTTATATTAAGGATTTAGTCATATAGAATAGAAATCTATATCACTTAATTCATTCATCAATTCTAGAATATAAATATTTAAACTTTAATATATCTTGAAATTATCCCCTATATACACATTATGTTTATATAAACTTAAGATATATTAATCTTATATGTATTATCATACTCGATTTTTTAGTGATTTTTATGATTTTCCAAATTTTACTCTTGAGATATGACATTCCATGTTTTTATGTGATCACTAGATATGTTTTAATATTCATCAATATCCTTAATGTGATTATATTTCATTATGGTTGAAACATTCTCTAGATTAACATGTTCTTCTAACACACAACCTCAAATTTAAATCACCCAAATTTTGGTTACAATATTATCTATTGAATTATAGATCATATTTAATTGAAATATCATATTGAAAATAAATCCAAAAAATTTAAACTATTAGTTATAAAATATACAGTTTACAACCAAATAGAAAGAATCATTTTATTTTAAATATTTAATGTATTTAATTCCATGATTTTAATTCTTAGGGGAAGACTATATAGGTTAAATCATTATAAAATTATATTTCATATTGATTTGGAGAGATTTCTTTCCAAAGTAACCTTCATAAAGAGGTATTGTGGTAAAAACTCCAACCAAAGACTATGAAAGTTAACTTAAAGTTTAAATCCATCTAATAAAGTTAATGGTTACACTATAAGTTAGTACAATATAGGAAGGTGAAATTATTTATCTAGAGTTTAGTTCTATTTAGAACTGAGAAATGATTTTTTCTTTAGTCTAGTACTATTTTGAAAGGAAAATTATTTTTTCTAAAGTTTAATTCCATACAAGAGGGTGAAATGTTTTATCTTGAATCTAAATTAATCTAGGAAGTTGAAAGTTTCTTTATATTTTATTATCATCTAGGAAAAAATGAAGGTTTATTTGAATGTTAATGTCATCTATGAAGGGATAATGGTTTTCTATGAAGTTTAATACCATCCAATTTTTTGAAAGGATTATTTGTAGTTTAATTTTATCCAGGAAGGAAAAATGTGGATTTTAATTTTAGTTATATCTCTAAAGGTGAAATGGGTTACTCTAAAGTTTAATAATATCATATGAGGCGATGTATTACTATGAATTTTAGTTTCATCTAGGAAGGTAAAAGGTTACTCTATAGTTTAGTGTCATCTAGGAAGACTAAATGTTACTTTGGAGTTTAGTGAAATCCAAAAAGGAAAAATTTCAATCCTTTGGGTAATACCAGAGAAGGGTGATATCATTTGGGGAGTATCATGGAAATATATTGAAATGAATCCACCACATATTAGGAAAGTAAATGTGGAAATAATGTTAGGATTTAATTATAAAGAGGCCTCATATTTATCCCACATGAGGGGATCAAAATCCATATAATTTGTAGTGAAACACATAAATTTTAATTTCATATATCAAGTAAGGACACCAATCCTTGATAAATGAGTATTTTTGGTTTTATGAAATTTTAAAAAAACATAACATGAATTTTAAATCTATAGGATTAGGGAATAACACTCATCCTTAAGAAATAAACCCATACAATTTCAAACCATGAAAAAAGGTATAAAATATAGTTTAAAGTTTTGAAATAGGTAAATTTTAAATAATTTTTATGGTCATTTGGATGAAACCCTATGTATAGGACTGTAATTATATGAGATTTTATGCTAATTTTTTTTAAAAAAAAATTTAATCTCTTTGATAGCTTGTGATACACACAACCCCAAGTCTAAATGAACTTTAATATAGTATACTATTATAACCTAGCTTTTAAATTGGTGGGTATGAATAAGAATAACTAAATTATGAAATTTTTATGGTTTAAACATGTATAAAATAAATTCATTAGATATCAACTGATTAAAAATGAAAATAAAAAAAATTTGAAAGTAAAAGATATATTTTTCTAAAAAACCGTTTTTATGCACGAAATGTATATTTATATTAATAAATTAAATTAATCACTATTAGTGAATGATTTTAATGAAATTTATATATCATATAGCCAATCAGATTTTTTATAATTCATCTAATAGTTTCTCTAGGCATGTGATAAGAATAAATCAAGTTTGATGCTTAAAAATGTATTTTTTTAAAAAGGAGTTTTCGTCGCATATTATACACTTAATTTAAAATTATTTTTCCCAATTTTATAAAATTAAATTAATTTTTAAATAAAAATTTCAAATTTATATTAGAGTAAAGTTTTTATAATTTTCCAAAAAAAAATAAATATTTTGATAAATAATGAAAATACTGATTTTTATTAAAAATTACATTTTCATTTAAATCATTTGTAAAGTTGAAATTTGTTTTAAAATTATTTTAAAAGTAAAAGTAGTAAAATTTTAGTATTAATAAAAAAAATTAGGTAATTTTTTCAATTTTATGTTGAATTTTGATATAAGAAATTTTTTATATTTAAGAAAACTTTTTCTTTTAAAAATTATTTCTCATTGTGTTTGTGGGTATAGGTTTAAATTAAATTCTACCACTTCTGGGAATTTAATTTTAAAAAATGGATTAAATATTTTTATTAATAATTATTTATTTTAATTTTTAATTTCAACTTAATTTTTTGTCATAATAAATAGTAAACAATGTAAAAATTAATTTCTACAGTTAAAATTAAAATGAGATTTTGCGTATTCCATGCCCTTATGTTCAAATTAATTTTCAACAAAAATAGGATTTATATTTGAAAAATTGGATTTAATATTTATAATAAAAGGGTCAAAAGTATCTAATAATCCCCATTTTAGGCCTAAAGGATAAATTACATAGGTAAAAAAATCTAGTTATCACAGTGAAAATTAAAATGGTAAAAGTGAGTAACCTTAGAAATTAAGGGAGTAAAATGTTTAATATTTTTAGTGTTTGAGGGTTTTATAGACTTTATATGCCCTTAAATACATTATTTATCAATTTTTGGCGGCACTTGGATTGATAGTGACTTCCCATTATTTAATAGCTTTGGGTCTTTACAAAAATTCCATTTCTCCTCACTTATAAAAGGGAACCCCCTCCTATCATATTTACCCTAAATAATTTTGGTTCAGAAAATAATGACTCAAATACCTTAATTAAATCCATACACATGATCTAGAGTCTTTTGTTTGATTATAAAATCATCCTGGGAATGCTTTAGGTATAAAACTAAAGAGGTTTTTTAAAGAAGATGTATAATTCTTAACCAAGCATTTTCATTTTATTTCTTCATCCACATCCTTTAAATGATATTAAAATATAATGAAATAATAAAAAAATATATCCCATATAACTATATGATATTATGTTAATTTAATAACCTATATCAATCTCCTCTTCAATAAAATATGAAACGAAATCATCGATCATATTTAAGGTGAACAACCATCTCGTGAACCATTGTAATTCATTTTCGATCACCACCTCTCATGACTATATATAATTATGTATTTAATTTATATATATGATATTTATGAGATAATTATAATAATATACTTAAAATATCACATATATATTCTTATCTTCCAATCCATGATAAAATGATAACGTTGCTCGTGCGTACGTGTGTATTACCACCTCCACGAAGCAATATGATTCATTTTTCATTTTTTACATGGATGGTAATAATAATGTATTTTATGAATATATATTATATATATGACATAAAGGTTAATAATTATTTACCTTTCTTTCATTCTATCAGTTGAAAACTCAAAATAGCATTCATGTGTACGCAAAACCTACCGTCTCTATATAAAATGTAATCCATTTTCCTATCTATAAATTTTATGGATTAATATAAATTCATATATAATGAATACATATGATATTTATATAATTAATAAAATTTTTTATATGATTTAACAATTATCAAAGTACAAGGATAGAAACTACCAAACAAAAAAATACATAAAAAATGATGCAGTTATTACCTAAAACATCAATTTTAACAAAGAATTGTTATTAAAAAGGTGGTAAAATATTATAATTAAATCATATATGGTAAGATATATATGAATATAGTTATAGAATATATTTATAATAAATTTATATTTATTATAAAATAGTTTCAAACATGTGCGAAGTAATTTAGATCTGAGTTAAGGGTTTATTTAATAATCTCATCGTTATTTGGGATTATTTATGTTTAAGTATTTGATGGGGGAATTATTTGATATTTATATATTAAACCCAATATATTTTCTTATACTATGGTTATTTATTAAAATTAAAATTTTTCTTTTTATTTTCCTCTTTTAAATACTCAATAGACCAATATGATATTTTAAGGATAACCAACTTTGTTTTCTCATCAGTCAGAAATATTTTTTTCTTACATTTCTATATTTTTGTTAAAATATTTCAAAGAATATTTTTAATATTATACAATAATTTATTAAATTAATTATTTACCATGTTTTAATTTTTACAAAATGGTTTAAAATTAATATTCTTTTCGTTTCGCAAATGATGTACTTTTTGACATTTTTACAAAAGTGTGAAAGAAATGTTTTTTAACTTATAAAACATGTAGAAAATTTTTCACCATTATGTAAACTAATTTATCTAAAGATTTATTTAAACATTTTATAGGTTTCTTTCAAAGAAATTGTTTCCTTAATATTTGGGAAATATTTTAATATTAGTGAAAATGATATTTTCCTCAATAAAATTTTCAGTGATATTTATAATATGTTTTCATCTATATCAATATCCTGTGTAGAATATTATATTGAGCATATAGTCTAATGATAACATACTATCTATTTATTTGGATTGTTTACAGTCAATTTTACTAGTTAAAGTATTAATATTCTACATGCTAGTTATTCTAATACGGACCGTTATTTATTTTTATTGTTTCTTGATTAAAGTTATATTTTTTAGTTATATAATGAATGCATTGGAATTATTAAGTGATGGGTGGGTCTTGGAATTGCATAAACCCTCAATGAATCGATATGCTATATGATACAAACTATACTGGGTATTTATCAAATGCCTTACCCATTTATTTAAGTTTTCTTAGTATGACACCATGAAATTAAGTTTCAAATGTATAGAATTATTCATTCCATCATTATGAAATTATTTATTGATGTAAGAATGATTATTTGAATGGTTATGATATCCATGTATAAGTTTCTAGATCATATGATTATTTATATAGAATTATTTGATCATCATTTATTCTTTGTATATTATTCATGCCTTATTATCTTCCCTTGTATGCATACCCTTACAAATAATTTGTGATAAACCATCTATTATGCTTACTTTCCTCAGTATTCTAGGAAGTGTATTATTATTATTAATATATAAGGATATGAAAAATGGAAAAAAAAAATCTCAAAGAAAATACTTTATGGTATTTTAGTTTTTAAATGTAATGGGAAATTAATGTATGTATCTTGTTTTCCAAAACCACTAAATTATTTGGTCCTTTGGGATATAATCTCTTGTATCCAGTACCAATGCAATAAATTAACCACTAACTATAGGCTACTAGGTTTAGGGTACTTATATATGGTATTAGATAAAGTTTTGTAGAAACATTGGGAACTAGATTTTAGAAAACATAGATTAGGTTATACAACACTATGAATGACTTGGGTATAATTATAAGTATATGATAACTTCTTAATATTTTTTTAATGGAGATATTATATTATATTCTTATTAATAAATCCCTATCTATATATGATAATTTGAAAAGTTTTTGGAATAGATTAATCTAGGGGTAATAACCTTGAAAAGAGTTGGTTTGAGTACATCACAACCATTATTCTGGTGCATGGTGAGTGTGCCCTTACCGCACGCCTAGTTTAACACTCCCAGGGATATGGTTGGGTTAATTTAAATTTTATTTAAAACACTTTATAAAATATTGTAATTTTTTTTATTTTATAAAATTACCTAAGAAACCATGTTTATGATTTTGAGATTAGCTATACATAAATTTTTTAATTTATGTTAAGTGTTTTACTAGTTTAGAAATTATACATTATGATTTATAATGTTATAATCTAATATAGTGAAAATAATTTTTTAAAAATGGTTCATAGTGGAAGGATTGAAAATTGTATCACTTCCCGTAATCCATGTAGGGAATACCCTCTAAGGATAGATAATGAAACTGGAGCTGGATCTGTAGTTGGAGATTAGAAAATTTTAACTATATTGTGGAAGATTACTCATTTTTTGACCAATAACCTCACTTGTATGTATAATCCTTCTGATCCAAAACATGGTGTGGAAATTTTAGACCACTTCATTTGTCAGCAACCACCATTATTAGTGAGACTTCAAGTTCATTGTTATCGGATTAATGGATAAGTTACTTAGAGAAGATATTTCTTACTTTGGGAAGTAATGAATGGTAGAAGGTTTCCATGGAAGTTTATCATCTCTCTGGGGATGTAGATCAATGGTGGTTATTGATTCAAAACAATAAGGATAAGAAGTAAGTAGTGAACATGTAATGGAAGGATTTTAAGTGATTTTTCTCACAAACAATGAGTAGATATAGAGAGGAAATTCTGTAGTCTAATATAGAAGGAAGATGAAAATGTTTCTAAGTGTAATGCTTACTTTACATGGTTATCAAGGCATTCTATAGAATACATAAATAACACAAAGAGTAAGATTGACGATTTAGTTTAATGGGATTAATTTAATCATTCGAAGGGAGATAGTCTCCCAAACATTCTCATAATAGGATGATATAATATTAAGTGATATCAAGACATAGAAATAATTATTCAAGTATTATAGATTTTAAGGGAAGCAAGATAATAAAAGAATAACATATTAAATAATGGACAAGGGGAATAAGAGAAAAGTGACTTTTCTAAAATGAAATACTTGTGTAAGGAAACACCTTGGTACATTATTAAAAGGAAAATGTGTTTTCTTCAAGTGTAGAGAGAAAGACCATCATGATCATGAATGTAAGGGTAAGGGAGAAGCTGTCAAAGCATACTGATTTAATTTAAAGGAGACATGGTACTATTTAAACCAATTCCCCAAATGTTAAGGAATATTAACAAAAAATAATAAAATGGGAGATGACCATGCTTATGAAATTACTACAACTGATGTGGAAGTTCCTAGAGACGTGGTAAAAAGTATACTTATCATCCACTGTAATATTGAATTTTTTTTATTTGACTATGATTCTAATCACTCTTTTATACCTGAATAATTTTTAAGGGTATCAAATCAACACATGAATGATTATATATTGAGTTGGAAGTGAAAATTCACAATGGTTGGGTGACCACATTTCAAGTCTACAACTCATATTTGATAGAATTTTGTGGGATGTTTTTTCCTACGAATCTTATAAATATTCCTCTATTGGAATTTTATGTAATTTTGGTTTGTATTGGCTCTCCTATTATAGAACCCATATCAATTTTAATGGAAGGGATGTTACATTTGATATTTTTAATCTACCTTCAATCGTATATCGGTGTGATGATAAACCTAAAAAACCAATTGAAATTATTTCCATCAAATGGTATTTGAAAACCATTCATGAGGGATATTTATCTCAAATGGTTGGGGTGAAACTCAACATTGAAAAATGTTACTATTTTTAGAGAACATGATGATGTGTTTGATGAGTACCTTATTAGTCTTCCCATTAATTGTGAAGTTGAGTTTTCAATAGATCTAATACATAGTGTTATGCCTAATTCAAAAAATCCATTTAGAATAGAACTGATTGAGTTGAACAAATTAAAGAAGTAACTATAAGAGAATTTAGATAAGGGATTCATTTTTCCTAGTGCTTTTCCATGGGTTTCACCTATTCTTGTTTGTTAAAAATTAATATGGTTTAATGCATTTTCACAATGATTATTGAGAACTTGGTAACATCATTATTAAGAACAATTATCCTCCACCCTATATCAATGATTTATTTGATCAACTATTAGGAGCTCTATATTTTTCAAAGATTGATCTTAGATTTGGGTATCATAATCTAAGGATTAAGAAGAAGTGTATACCCAATATAGCCTTCAATATGAGGTATAGTCAATATGAATTTATAGTAATGCTATTCAGAGTTACCAATTATCCTTTTATCTTCATGAATTTAATTAATAAAGTCTTTATAGATTACCTTGATTAATTATTGGTAGTCATTATAGATTATATTCTTATATATTTAAAGATAAAGGGAAGATAATTAAGAAAATTTTAGATTTGTCATAACCCATCCTCTAGGGCCCATGCCGTGGCTACCCCAAGTCAGGCTTCCATAGGCCAGGGGTTGACGACTAGCACCGAAAGACATATCCCTGTAAACGGGAAGGCATTGACTTTAAACCTACAAACACACAGACCAAGAATACGACATGATGCAAACCACGAAGTAAATATATACAATAAAAGGGGGTGTGTACTATAAGTAAAGGGGGACATAATGCAATCCCAATTGAAAAGTACAACTACAATAGAAAAACAGCTCCAGGAATTTTCCTCCAGGGTTCTTACCTAAAGGGTAGGTACAACTCACGATTGGTCATCACTGCAGCTAGTCAAATCTAAATGTCCACCTCCGAGTACCGTCCAATCCTGGATCCCAAACCTCGGTCAAAGTTGTCTTTCATCCGCACAAGACACAACAAGGTGCGGGCGAAGCCCGTGCAAGGGTGAGTATAAAAATACTCAGTAGGGACCCCAAGACCCCCAAAGGTCTCCCAGAGTTCCACAAGGGAATACCAAAAAGCAAGACCTCAATCAAAAAGCACGAAGAAATAGTCAGCTCAGACAAGGTATAAAACTTAGAGATCAAGAATATAGATGATTAGTCTAAAGCTATATCATCTTATTCCATTTAGAAGTTCCAAAACTGATCCACAAAGAAGTTTTTATATTATTGATTCACTCTTGGACGTAAGTCAATGTTCCACAACGGGCCAATGTAAGGCTGGTCCTCATCGGGTCAAGCTACTACTGATCCACACATGGTCACTAGAATTATGATCCACACAAGGTCACTGAAATGATGATCCCCACAAGGTTGCTAGAATGCTAATCCACACAGGGTCTCTAGATGCTGACCCACTCAGGGTCGCTAGGTGATGATCCTCGATGGGCCTCTCTAAAAATAGTCCTCGTCGGGTAGCTACAATGCTGACCCACACAGGTTCTCTATGATTCTGGTCCACAGATGGTTGCTACTTCAACGAGAGCCAGTCACATGATTCCCCACACCCGGTGCGCTCAAGTTCCATAGAATCTTCTCTTTGAGATATCAGTCATACCTAGACCACCACTAAGCTCCACAAAGGAGTACCCCAACAGACCGTTATATCGTAAGGGTTCCAGTGTGATAGACGACATGTTAATTGGACACCCTGTCTGTGAGTTATAAGTGTTTTAGTACCGAGGGCCCGGTTGGATTCAGGTTCGATCCAACCTGGCCGTAGTCCAACATTCCCCAAAATTTTATTGGAGTATACCAAAAGGACCATCTCGCTCGAAGGATCCCAACACTATAGACAATTTATCAAACATACATCTGGATTTCAAGTTATGGAATTTTAAGCGACACTTGGCCAGGATTGGTCTGGGTCTGGTCCGACCCGGTCTGGGCTGACTAGACCCGGTCTGGGCCAACCCGGACCGGTTTGGGTATACCAGACCTGGCCCTAGTCTGACCTAGCCTAGCCCAAACCGTCCTGGATTGGGACAGTGGAGCTTGGTTGTAGCCAGTGTAGCCTGCTGGGTTGCGGTCTGGCCCGACCCATATGGGGGGCATAGCCTAACCTATAGGTGGCACGGCCTGGCCTGCAGTGGGCGCGGCCCAGGCCGTAGGGGGAACCCCGGCCCACAGGGGGCGAGGCCAGCCCGTAGGGGGTGTGGTTTGGCTTGTAGGGGGTGCGGCCCGGCCTGCAGGCATCTCAACCCACAAGAGGGTGCAGCCCAACCCACAGGTGGGCGCAGACTAGCCCGCAGGAGGGAGCGGGGCCTGCCCTAACTAGCATGAGGGGAAATACCCCTTTTCCCGAATGGCTAACCCGTTTAGGATTTGGAGCTGTGGCACCACATGGTGCTGCCTGGTCACCTGCGGGACCCGTAGGGAGTGGGTCTCTGACTCCACTACGACCACCTTCAGTGGAGCATGACGACGTGCCGCTTCACCTCCGCGGCCGACCGGTGTTGGCCACCCTTCTAAACCACCATAGATGAAAAGCCGCGACCTCCTCCTCCTACGGCGCACGACGGCGCACCACCACCGTCTTCGATGCTGGCCTATGCAGCTATCTTCTGACCGTTGTGGCCTAGTTTCATGGCCTCCTTCTGTGGAACATGAGGGCGCACCTCCACCACCACAGCCAGCCTATGCTGGCCACCGCCTTTGTTTGTCATCTTTGGTCGCCGGTGCTGCGACATCAGTGCCACACCAATGGTCTTCTGCGGGCCACCAGGTGAGCCCTAGTGGTCCGTTTTTCCATCAGTTCACACGTATGGACTTCTCGTTTTGTCTCCTTCCCTGATAGACCCTCATATTTGGGTTCCGTCTAACCCAAAAATTCACCCACGTAGATAGAACGATAAAACAAGAGGCAGATGGACCAGGCCTTATTCGTTTGGACCACGCCCTCTGCGTTATCATCTTAACATGAGAGAATATAATTGATTCAACCACTCTTGAAATTTAAACAAGAAAAGACTCTACCTCATGAGTCATTGGAGGGTGTCCCACATTTGAAGATGGGTTGGCGTTCGTCGATTCGGAAGAGAGCCTCCAATGATGCCGCTCAAACGATGATCTTCAGTTCTTACTTATGGATCTGTTCTTCGTCAAGAGGCTCATACAAAATCCTTCTCTCCAAAAACACCACTCCTTTGCCAAAAAATTCAAAAACCAAAAAGGGATCATAGGGGAGTTATCTTTACAACACATAATAAAGAGAGGTTCATTAATTTGTGCAATTAATGAACCTCCTTAATTTCATGTAGGGTGGTTACACATTTTTGTGTAACCGGGAATTTGATGTCCTGCATTAAATGCCTAACCACCCCTTGAGGTCCCTACCACCAAAACCTAAAAGAGAGGTAGAAGATACTTAAAATAAATTATATTTATTTTATTAATTCACTATGAAAACCGAAAAATCCAACTTCATATCTCCACCCACTGTGGCCGAGGTTAGGGCTCCCTTAAGCGAATCCTGGTGCTGCGAGTTCAAAGTTTCCCACAAATTTCAATTCTAAGCATTGCTTCAAAAGTTAGGATTTCCCGCTTGCACATTTACTGAACATACCTTAAGGAAGTTTGAAATTACATTCCGGGAACACCAAGCATCATAATCAAACACCGTTAGATTTTGTATCCTCAGAATAGTTTCATATAATAAAAAAAATCACATGGAAAATCCGAGTCTTTACAGTAATTTTGATGAAGTCCATAAGGAAGGATAAGTTATATAAAAAATATACCCAGTGTGATTTTTTTCTTTATAAAATTTCATTCTTGGGTCATATAATCTCAAGTGAGGGTATGTTGGTGGATCCTTAAAATATATAAAATATTGAAAATTGGTCCATACTAACCGTAGTGACTGAGATGGGTGGTTTTCTTAGTTTGGTTTGATATTATTGATTCCGTGTGAAAAAAGTTTCATGACTAAAAAATACACTCACTTAGTTAACTCATAAGGGATAAAAATTCCTTTGAACAGATGAATGTCTGGAAAATTTCAAGGAACTAAAGAGAAGATTAGTCATTTTACACATGATTACACTACCCTAAAGTGGGGAATGGTTTGTAATATATAGAGATGAATCGAATAGGGGAATAAGATGTATAATCTTGTAGAGTAATATGGTGATAAATTATTCCACATGAAAAATAAATGTTCATGAGAAAAATTACCCAACTCATGATTTGAAGTTAACAATGATATTTTTTACATTAATGATATAGAGTAATTATCTTTATGGTGAGAGGTGTGATTTATATACATAACATAAAATCTTGAAGCATTTATTTACAAAAAATGAGTTGAATATGAACCAAATAAGATGGTTATAATTTTTCAAGGATTATAATTATTCAATATATCACCACCCTAGGAAGGCTAATATGGTGTAAGATTCTCTAAGTCAAAAGAATCATACTAGCTTATATATGATTAGGATCAGAAAAGATCTAATATTTATGTATTTTCAAAGGACGGATATTTAAATATTGAAGTAGCGGGAGAAATATTATATTTCTTAGGTAAATGTTCAACCAACTATCATAGTGAAGATTAAAGAGTCTTAGAATGAAGTTGTAGAGATGAAAAAGATGGTAAGATATGTTTTTGATTTAAACCATGATTATGATGGAATGATAAGATTCATAAAATCATGAATGCGTTCTATCCATACCGAATTTGAAGAATGAGTTGTTGGATGAGGCTCAAAGTTCATCATTTTCTATTCATGCTAGAATTAGGAAGATGTATATAGATCTAAAAAAATATTTCTGGTGGGACAACATGAAAAGATATATTGTAGTTTAGGTATCACAATGATTGGTATGTCGATAAGTTAATACTGAGAGATATAATTATAAGGTGATGTTACACCCATTACCCATACCATAATGAAAATGGGAAAACATCACTATGGATTTTACCATTGGACTCCACAAAATGTCTATAAGATTTAAATTTATTTGGGTTGAAGTTAATCACCTTAAGTTAACACACTTAATTTCTATTAGAGAATATTTATCTCTTGACCAGATTGCTAGAATATACATTAAAGAAGTGGTAAGGTTGAATATAGTACCACATTATATTATAATTGATCAGGATATGATGTTTACTTTGAAGTTCTAGAGAATTATTTTGCAGACTCTAGATATAGAGTTGAGTTTTAGTACAAAATATAATACTCAAATATATGGGAAATATGAGCAAACTATTCAAACCCTAAATCATATGTTGAGATATTATTTTATGAATTTCAAATTTGGTTTGGATCAAAACCTTCCCATAGTTGAGTTTTTTACAACAATAGCTTTCACACAAGATTTCATACGACTCCTTATAAATCCCTATATGGGAAGAAGAGTAAAATTAAAATTTTATAAGACAAAGTTAGAGAAATAAATCTTTTGGGACTTGAGATAGTTGAGAAAATGGAGGATAATTTTAGAACCATTCAACATTACATCAAGGAAGCTCAGAGTTGATAGAAATGATATGTTGATAATCATGGATGAGATATAGAGTTCATGGTTGGTGAGAATATTTTTATATGAATTTATACATGGAAAATTTTATGAGATTTGTGATGAAAAGAAATATGATCCCTAGGTATATTTATACATTCAGGATTCCTGACCGAGTAGGGATAACAACTTATTGCTTGACACATCCATCAAACCTCTCTCAAGTTCATAATATATTCCATGTATCTCTCATAAAGAAGTAAATAAATAATCCTTCACATGTATTAAAATCAAAGTTTATACACCTAGAGTATTATATTTATTATGAATAAAAACTTGTAGAAATAATAAATCATAGAGATAGAGTTCTACGAAACATGACCACTCACCTGATAATTTTTTTGTGAAACCACCAATTTAAGGAAGCTACATGGGAACCTGAGGATATGATAAGGTTGCGATATAATAATTTGATTGTATTTGAATAAAACAAATTTGGGGGAGAAATTAATTTTAATGGGGGTATAATGTAACACACCAATATTTTACAATATATTTCTTTTAAAATAAATTTAATCTCTTCGATAGCTTGTGACACACGAAACCTCGAGTCTAAATGAATCGTAATATCATATAGAATTACAACCAAACCATTAAATTATAAGGTGTGAATAGTAACAACTAATGAATGAAAATTAATTGGTTTAAAAATGTATAAAATAAATTCATTAGTTATCAATTAATTATAAATGATAATAAAAATCACTTGAATGTAATTTTTTTTTGAAAAACTATTTTTATGCGTGCAGTGTATTTTTATCATAATAAATTAAATTAATCACGATTGGTGAATGATTTTATTTTAATTTATATATTATATATTAAATAAAAAAATTATAATTAATTTAATATTTTATCTTGTCAAGAGATAAGAATAAATCTGTTTTTAGGCTTAAAAATGTATTTTTCTAAAAAAGCGGGTTTTCCCATTTTACAGAGTTATTTTAAAACTAGTTATTATAAATTTTATAAAAATTATTTAGAAAAATAAAATTATTTTTTAAAATAAACATGTAAAAATTATCTAGGGTGAATTTTTCAGAATTGTCTGAAAAGATTAATTTTTGATGAATAGTGAAAGCACTGATTTTTATTTAACATTATCTTTTCATTTAAAGAATTTAAAAAGATCAATAATGTTTTAAAATGATTTTAAAAGTAAAATTAGTAAAATTATATTATTATTAGTCCAATTTAATTCGTTTTAATCATTTTTTTCTTGAATTTTGATATAAACACTTTTTATACTTAAGGAAACTTTTTCTTTAGAAAACCTTTTTTCGTCGCATTTACGGGTTAACATTTTAATTAAATTATCAAACTTATATTTGTTGAATTAGATAAAATGGATTATAAATTTTTAATAACTATAATTAATATTATTTAATAATTTTAACTTAATTTTTATTCATAATGAATAGTAAAAACAGTAAAAATTAATTATCGTGGTTATTATTAAAATGAGGTTTTTCAGGTTACATGCGCTTGTGTTAAAATTTATTTTCCACACTCATAATTTTTTTTATAATTTGGATTAAATATTTATAATAATTGGGTATAAATTATAGAATTAGGATCATTTTATTTTTAGGCTTAAGGGATAAATTACCATGGTAAAAAAAACTAGTAACCACAGTGAAAACAAAACTAGTAAAAGTGAGTTACCATAGAGGTTAAATTAATAAAATGTATAAAAATGTTTCCTTTATTAGTGTTGGATGTTTTTATAAACCATAAATTCCCTAAAATACATTATTTAACAATTTGTGAGGAACTTTTACTAAGAGTGACTTCCCATTAGTGAATAGTTTAAAGTATTTACAAAAATGTCACTCCTTACTTATAAAAGGGAATCCTCTATCCTATCCTCTTCACACATCAAAATTCTTTTGGTTTATAAAATAAATTCTCAAATAAATTAATTAAATCTCCCAAAACTAACTATAGTCCTTATTTTTATCCGAAAAGTATCCCAGGAAGGATTTAGGTATAAACCTAAAGAGGTTCTTTGAAGAAGTGGTATATTTCTTAACCATCAATATTCGTTAATTGTTTTATTAAAAATCCATAGAATATTATTATAATATGATTAAATAATAAATAATTATCCAAAATATAGAAATATATTATTATATTAATTTTATAACCTATATCCATATCATCTTCAGTCATATGGGAAATGAAATAGTAGAATCATGTGTACAATGGACTAGCGCCTCGCAAATGGATGTAATTTTTTTTCCATAACCGCATCTCATAAATGTATATAATGATGAGTTTAATATATATATATATATATATTATATTTATGACATAATTATACTTCTGTAATTATAATATCACATCTAAATTCTTACCATCCAATCTATTGGAAAATGATAAGATTGCTCATGCGTACCTGTGGACTACCGCCTCCACGAAGTGATGCGATTCATTTTTTATTTTATTTTTACATGGATGGTAATAAGGATGTATTTTATAAATATATATCATTTATATAATATAATTATTATTTATTAAAGTTTAATTATTATTTAACTCTCTTTCATTCTATCCATTAAAAAATTAAAACAATATTTATATTTATATATGGCCTACCGTACGTCTCTACGAATGATGTAATTCATTTTTCCATATTTAACTTTTATGGATAACTATAATTAAATATTTAATGAATATATATTATGTTTATATAATTATTAACATTCTTGAGATTATTTAACCATGATAAATGCACAAGAACCAAAACTAATTTACCAAAACATATATAAAAAAGAAGCAGTTATTAACAAAAACAGTGATTTTAACAAATAATTGTTAATAAATGAGTGATAAAATATTATAATTAAATAAAAAATTGTATTATCTATATGATTATGGTTATATAATATATTTATAATAAATATATGTTTATTTTATAGGTGTTTTGAACACTTATAATTGAATTCAGAACTGAGGTAAGTGTTTATTTCACAACCTCATAATTATTTAGGATTGTTTACATTTAAGTCCCCATCAGGGGAATTATTTTATATTTATATCATATAAACAATATATTTTATTATAATTTGGTTATTTTTAAAAATTATACATTTTATTTTCATTTTCCTCTTTACTCAATTGGACAAAAGGAGGTTTTTAAGGAAAACTTACTTTGTTTTTTCCTTGGTCGGGAATCATTTTCTTCCATGTACAAATTTAATCAAAATTATTTTTAATAATATTTTAAATGTTATAAAACGATTTATCAAAAAAAAAATTACACAGGTTTTAATTTTTTTAAAATTATTTAAAAGGAATCTTCTTATCATTTCTCTAAGGAGGTACTTTTTATTCTTTTTACAAAAGTGTGAAAGGAATTTTTTTAACTTATACAGAATGTATTGAATTTTCTACCATTATAAAAACTCATTACATAAAAGATAACTTTAAAATTTTTCAAGGTTAATTTAAAAGAAAATTTTTTCCTTAATATTTGTGAAATATTATAGACTTTTAATAAGTGATTTCAATGTGAACAAGTTATTTTCTTCAAGAAATTTTTCAGTGATCTTTTTAAAGTATTTTAATCTATGTAAACACCCTTTGATAAAAATTTTAATTAGGATGTACTATACTTATAACATCAACCATATATTTTTAGGATTTTTTATCATCATTTTTACTAGGGAATGTAGTGATATTCTATATTCTAGTTATTCCAATATGAATAGTTATTTATTTTTAAGTCTTGTTGATTAATTATGTTTGGTTTATTCATATGATGAATACATTGAAAATATTAAGTGATTGGTGGGACATAAAATTATATATACCCTATATGAATTTGTAGGTTTCATGAGATAAACTATATTGCATATTTAGTCATGGCATTACACATTTATGTAAGATGTCTTGGCACGATACCTCGATGGTAAGTTTCAGATATATGAAATTATACATTTTGAAATCAGTTATTTGTGTCCATGTGATTTTTTGAATATTTATGATATTCATTGATAATTTTTTATATTTTTTTATTATTTATATTGAATTATTTTATAATCTTTTGTTTATTCCATATTATTCATGTTTTATTAGCTTTAATTGTTTGAATTCACTTACTGAGAATATAATCTCACCCATTTATTATTTTTCCTTTCCACAAGGCACTAGGAAGTGTATTATAATTTATATAGAGGGATATGGTAAAGGGAATAATAGTTCTCTCAATGAAATTACTAAATTGTATTTTACGTTGTTAAATGTAATGTGAAATTCAAGTATGTTTCTAGTTTTCCAAGACTAAAAAATTATTCACTCATTTAGGGTGCGATCACTTGTATCTAGTACCAATGAAATAAATTAACCAAAAACTCTAGGATACTAGGGTTGGGTATTTATAAGGAAACTTCCTAGGATTTAGATTTGGACGGGAATTACACTAGAGTATCTTATAGTTTATAACCCATACATAAACAAGGTGAAGGTGTATGGACCTTAAAAAAGCATCCTAGAATCAACATGAATTCATATTTAATGGATATTGAAAGTAAGTTTAATTCTATATATTTATAAGAAATATATTTTTGTGGTGGGACATATTAAATCATGAAAAAATATGACTTACACACAAGTGGCACACAATTACAAATACTTGAATGAGGGGACATTATTACAATCAATACAAAATTATTGAATAGATGGATATATGTTTTAGAAGTTTTAAGTTGTGTGAGTGAAATGAGTTATTTACATGTGTGAACACTATGACCAGGTAAATTCATGTTAAGGGGGGATATATGAGAGTTTTCATTATGTAATATACTTTATCACTGAATCCCTTGACCTTTATATCATGTAAGCTTGAAAATTTAACTTACATGAAGAAGCCTCTAGCACAAGTACAAAATTTAAGACTTATATGAATGTCTTATTCATAGTGTTTCCTTATCATTTATGATTAAGAAAATCGCATTCTAATGATTGTTTGTTCTTGAGGTAGGAAAAAGTGGTTAATCATATAATTCAATTATTCTTTAGTTTAGTGTTCTTCATAATATTAATAATGTTTTTAAAAAATAACTATTTATAAGAGAATTATTTTAACACATGAATTTTATACTTAGGTGGTGAATTTGTAGTAATGATCATGGTAATTTTTTATATAGTAGTATAATTATATGGTTTTTTTATTATTTTTAAAAGTTAATAATTCCATATACAAACCTCCAAAATTCTTCTATATCCTTATATTGGTGTGTTATACACCTTTTTTGTGTCTATAATTTCCTATAATTATAATATATACACCAACCATTAAGTAACCACATTAAAATAATACATCCATATCTAAAACTATTTTTTATATTCCATATATTTCATTAGAGGTGTTTATAATCAAATTTAATCACTAAGAACACAAATTTGAACTGATCGATTATAAACTGATTACCTTAAAATGAAAACCTAAACCAACCAATAATAAAAAAACCAAATTAAACCAAATCGATTAGTTTATATCAATTCTAGTCAGTTTCAATCAAATAAGAAAATAAATATTCATTAAATACCAAAGTCATCCTAAGTCATTAAGTTAATAAAATATATATCAAAAAAATAACACAACATATAGAAAAACATATATATATATAATACCAATAATAAAAAACAAAAAAATCATCAATCTCAAATAAAAAATATTTCAACTATCATATAAAAATCAGCGATCCAAAACAGAAAATGTGTAAAAAAGGCCAACATATATAAATAAATCCACTAATTAGAAAATAAAGTCACCCATTAGCTTAGTTTTTAGTATATAATAAAAAAATTAAAATACAATATTTAAATTGACCAAATAAAATCAAACATGAGATTTTATTTCTCAATAACACTTCATAACTAGTTTCTACGTAAATTTATCACAAATACATCATGTTCTATTACAATAAAAATTTGATGAGGATTTATATTATGATTAAATTAAATGAAAGGAAAATAATAATAACTAAAATTTTCAATACATATTTATATACATAATTTAATTACTTTATTCAAGCTAATAACTTTTAGAAATCATTACCTACTAGAATTGAACTGAACTAAAAAACTAAATTATACAATATTCACAAACTTAAATGAAGTTTTACAAGTTTATTTCCATTCAATTTTTTTATTTTTTATCATCTCAACATAACTTTCACACGCCTAAATTTCATTCTTTCATAGTTCTATATTATAATCATAATAATTTGTCATAATAATCTTGTATTTTTTTAACATCATTGACATTTTTGATAAAAGAAATAATGTTTTGATTAAGAATAATTATCAGAAACATTGATAATCATAATTCTCTTGTCAAAACCTATAATTATCATAATTCATCCGTACTAATCATTTTTTATCTTATAAACCATTTCCATGTTATATATCAACTCTATATCATTTTTTTAAAGTACCTTACTAGTTCCAAAGATAATTCACTATCTTTTAACTAGTATTCCATATACCCCTAATCTAATAAAACTTTTCCCATATTAAAGATGAGGGATAAAGAATAAAAATAGTAAGTGGAATGAAACCTATGATATTTAGCATACTACCGTACTGATATGGCATGAAACCATTCAGTTTTGGGATGAAACCCTTATATGTTTTGGGGAAAAGAGTTACAAACTATATTAATTGGTATTCCCCCATGCTATTTGGAATAGAACCCATTTATGACACTATATCATCAATAAAGGATATAACATCTCAAAAGGTTACTTCAAGTAGGTGACACAACACCCATGAAAATATGGAATGACCCGTTTCAAAAAGTAAAAATCAATACATTAGTATTAAATAATTCAAAATTATATAATATAAATTATTTAAGATTGTGGTATACCACTATAACAGAACAATATGAAACCATTATAGATTAATCATCTTTCTTAAGAAATTCAGCATAATTATACTTAAATATAAAAAATGTCAATAAATCAATCAAATATTAAAATATTCTTTTCGTCATGAAAGAAATTTCCTTTTGATTAATAAATAATGAATAACTAACTCTTATTTTAATCCATTATAACCTTATAATTCATAATAATAAAATTCATTATTTCCTTATGTTATCATGATTTAGACATTCATTTATGAAGAAACAAACATGATAAATATAAATTGATTAAAATAATGAAGGTATTCATTCTCTTAACCTAATTCCTTAGAGGTTCTCCATTACTCATTTGTCTTTCCTCATGTTACACATTATTAATTCCTTGATTTTCACTACCACATAATGAATAACTCAAGAGAACTATGCTAAGGATAAAATAGAATATAGAGGTTGTGTAAAAATTGGTATTATGAAGACCCTATTTTAAATATTAGAAATCATACTAAAAAATAAATCCTTATAATGAAATATTATCATAAAAACTTATAACCGCCTTCCAATAGATATTTGAATTCAACCTTCGACCACCCATATTAAAATGCTCCATTCATTTCCATGACTATACTAAATGTCACCCGTTAAACTTACAAATCTTCATCCTACACTATTATCCACATTTAAATTAATTAAAAATAATATATAATAAAATTTACTTATAAAAACACTTTCATAAATAAATAAACTGAATTAATAAATAACTTCCTTAATTATTTATGTCGTAACCTATTAGACTATGATTGTCACTAAACTCACACTATTGACACCCAATTTAGAATTCAGTGGCACGCTTTAATTAAATTTGGAGACATTAATGATTATTATTCTACCCTTCATATCATAAATGACCAAAATACCCTTAATAAATTTCACCAACTATGTGAACAAATATAAATGCCTCAACATTATCCCCACTTTTAAATCTTTTCATCCTTGAAAAAATTAAATATAATCATCACAAAATAATCAATAAGAACCCCATATCATTCCAATATTAGAAACAAATAAATGAAAATATAAGAACCAACTAAAATAACATAGGCCATTAGACCATCATATATAATTCCTACACCTAGGTACTTTCTTTTATTTTATTATTCCTTCATAAAAATTTTACAAAATGAATAAATCATCCATGTTTTTTTACCTATGATCCTTAATATCTATAGATAATTCCAAATATGTAACACCATCCTTCATGTTAATATATTCCCAAATAATTACATGAGTACTCTCAAAATTAAGATACATTGTATGTGTAATGAATCTGTTTCAGTTGTAGTGGGAGCATCAATTGATAAGAAACTCATTAATTATCTCTAATGACATAAATGGTCAAATAAACTTAAGTGAAATTTAATATATTTATTTAAATATATGTTATACACAATGTGGAGATACTTATAAAAATACATGATCACTAATAAAAAACACCAATGATCTCCTCCTACGGACCTCACAAGACATATATTTACTTCAATCAGTTCTCCAAGAATCCCAAATAATCTATACATATTATATCATATCGTTTATCGATTCTAGTCAAATAATGGATGAATCAAAAAATTTAACTCAAAATAGAAAAAAATAATGATGTTAACCATAACTATCTTATATAGATCTATTCTGATAGATGGGTGATAAAAATTATTAAATAAAAACCCATTCACAGTTAAATGATATTACAACAAACTAATAAAATCCAAGACACATTACCAAAATACATCTTCTACTATTTAAATTTCTATCAATGTCTAACCATTTATTTGAGGATGAAATATGGTAGTAAGAAACAATTTGGTCCTAATATAACATTATAATCCTCCTCATATATGATAATTAAATTGAGAATTATTATTATATGTCTTCATTCAAAGATATTCATGAAACTTTATCAATTTCATAATATAGAGTCAAGTTATATTATCAATTAAAGTCTACTCCCAAATTAAAAATAAATGAGCTGACTTAGTTAATTGATAAAAAATAAACCAAAATTTATCAAAATATCTTTGTGTATGGGGTAATATAGTTATGAAATCCATTTAAATATCATTTCATTTCTATTCTAGAATACTTAGTTCTTATAACAAACCAATGGGTATGAAATTCTCAATATTTATCTATTATTAGTTAAATCATCTTACTAAAAACTCAACTATGAATATATTAATCCTTTTCCACTAAATTACTTCTTCAAATTGAGATATATCTTTACAATCCTTGTATTAATTTCCACGAGTGAGTTGTGAAACTAATGTATGACTTCCTTACACAATCTCTGAGTAAAAAAATAATAGACCCTTGAATAAAATATGATAGTCTTCACCTTGAAACCAACATTTATAAACATCTTCTTTAATGATCCAATATCTCCATACAATATTCTTAGGACAACTAAGATAAAACTCTACCAATTAAAAAAAACGGGGGAGAAAAAATTGATATATGATATAAACACACTCCACCATTCACCTCTTTTATATCAATATGCATAAATACCATCAATTTAATCATATTCTATTCCTAAGTAATCTCTAAATATCTATCACTATACGATAACTATATTAAAGAATTCACAACCACATTCAATTTTTGTAGAGTATAAATAATCTTGAAATCATAATCCTATAGATTCTCTACCCACCATCTCTATCTCAAATTTAAATCTCTCTAAGAGAAGATATACTTAATTTTTTTTATAATAAATGAAGACTATAGAATTTTCACTAAGTAATATATCTACAACTAAATATAAAAACCACCACTAAAATATATAAATAATTATTAGTATAATCACTACAGAAAAATTTTTATTTATCAGGGGTTTTGTAGTGGCAGCTTAGTGAAATTATGGTAAAACTATTTCTAGGATTTTACAATGTCTTTATAAAAATCACCACTAAATATTCATTTTTTAATAAAAAAACACAATTTCCCCTAGAAACCCTCCTTCTCCACCGACCCCCCCTCCTACCCTGACTCCCCCATCCCTGAACACTAGAAAACCCCAATGGCGTTGCTCTAGACCAATCCGTCCAATAAATCACCGAGGAATCTTGAGCCCGAGCCCCCCAAGCCCTCACTAGAATATCCCAAGCCCAATCCCTCTAATCCCTTGCCGACCAAGATAGATCCCTTGAATCCATCACCGATGTCACCTAAGACAGATCCCTCTCTAGATGATCCCCAACCCTAGCCCTCAGATCTCAAGCTCCCCAATCCCTTGTCTGTACTACTCTAAAATATGATCACAACCTTCCAATTGAGTTAGATTTACATATGGAATGATCAATAAAAAAAATGGTAGTTATAATCTTCAATTATATTTTTATGTCATTTTTTATTATGGAAGAATAAATTAAACTTTGGATGATGTTTGTTAGGATATGTATTTTATAAGAAACCATGCATTAATGATAGGAATAACGTACTCTTTAAGCATTATAATTAAGGAACATGATTCATTTTTATAGACTATATGTACAGATCATGGTATTTCTATTTTTTCAACATTAACATGGGTATCTACCAAGGTATTATGGGAGTTCTTAATGAACATACTAGTTCCCCTTGAATTAATGAGTAGAGGAGATCCTTCTTTTAAAATTATAATTGTAATATATTATAATTGATTTCAAGTTCATTTGAAATGTGTCGCCTTTTCTCATTGAGATGTTCAAATTGATCAAGACATATATGAAACAATTCTTCAATTTCCATAACTAGTTATACTATAGTGATGAGTAATTTACTAATTCAATGAAGGTTTTATTCATATCTCTCACCATAGAATCCATACATTTCTCTCTTTCCCTCCTCTATATAAATCAGATTAGTACATGGGTATTCTTTATCACGAACAATGTGTGTATTGATTCCCATAACAATAGGACTCATTTTGATTCCAATATATAACCTTTAATCCAATGATTTAGAATCTATCATTATGTTAGACCTCTACCGGGAGGTGAGATATACACTAACTCATGTTAGGTATTCTATGAGTTTTTTTGAATGATGGAACTACTAAGTTCATCTTAGTGTCGACACTCCATTTATGTTTGGTTTCCTCTGTTATCAAACTAGGATATTCATTAACTTCATTATCATTCCCCAATTTACCAGATTTTACCATTATCTATTTTCCTATTTAGTAATAGTTATGTGTTTTAATTTTTTTATAATGTGTAGGAACACTGTGATATATATGGATAAAAGCTGGATCACATTACCGAGGAACACACCTCAGTATGCTAGGGTTTTGAGATTTTTTTAGGTTTTTCAATTTTTAATCAATCCATTTATGGGAGAATAATATGTCCATATCCTAAATGTAAATTTAGGTAATGGTTTAAGAGATATGAAGTTTATAAACACTTGATATTAAAGAAATTACCAACTCAATATTTTTTTTAGATTTGGAAAGGAGAATAAAACATTATAGAAACATTGAGCACTGACGTAAATTGATAGAATGATCTCCCAAATTTATCAAAAATAGACAATGAAATGGAAAACCTTATTAATGATGCATTCAACATTACAAGAAAACAACATCAACATAAAAACATATTAGAAGAACTAATTGAGGGTGATACAAATAAGAACACGATGGATGATGTTTTTGAGACTATAGGACAACCAGATCAAGATTATAACATATCATTGGATCCTCCTATTGATTTTTGGGAGACTAATGTAATAAAAAACTTCACTAAGCATATAGATGCGTTTCATGGATTATATGATGATAGAAATCAAGAGTTGTATAGTAGATGTTTAAAATATTCAAAATTTTCTTTTTTTTTGAAGTTATACCATATCAAATGCCTATGTGGAATTATTAATAAGGCGATGCCCATGATATTAGATTTTTTTCATGATTAATTTTCAGAAGAAAAGATTTGTGAGTCATTTTGTGATATGAAAAAAGTTGTTAACAAGATTGGTCTAAATTATAAAAAAAATAAACATGTGTCCCAATGATTGTATGCTTTATTGGGGAGAGGATTCAAGAAGACATGATTTCTAAAAATGTTCCTCTTCTAGATGGAAGTCAATGAGTGATGTTGGAAGTCTGAATCAACATGATATAATGAATAAGAAGATAAAGAACATTTTTTAAAAGGTTTTACATTACTTTCCTTTAAATTCTTGATTGTAAAAAGTATTCATGTCATCAAAAACCACTAAACTCATGAAGTGAAATTCTATAGACAATAAAAATGATGGGTTAATGATACATGCAATAAATTCACAATAATGGTTGATATTTTATTCATTACATACAGATTTATTATATGATCCTAGGAATGTTTGATTGGGATTGGCTGCTGATGGATTCAACCTATTTGGGACTTTGAGCACCTGTTATAGCATTTGGATGGTTGCTTTGATACCTTAAAATATCCCACCATAGATGTGTATAAAACAAAAATCTTTTATCATTTTGGTGATTATTTCTAGAAGAAAATTCTTGGAAGTGATATTGATGTATACTTGTAGCCTTTAATTGAATAATTACATGACCAATAGTGTTAATACGTATGATTAATCTTCTAGAACAATGTTCAAAATGAATGTTGATCTAATATGGACCTTTAGTGACTTCCCTAAACATAGGAATTTATCTGGTTGTAACTCTTAAATGGGTTTGGCTTGTCCTATTTGTAACATTATTTTGAGACCAAATGACTACATGATAGTAGAAAATGGTGCTTCTTGTTTCATTAAATATTTCTCAATGAATCTCATAGATTTCCTTGGAACAAGTCAACATTCAATGGTCCTATTGATTATAGACCACCTCTAAAGTTTATGAAAGATTATAAAATATTGTCCCAACTTAGAAACATTGAAATTGAATTTGGGAAGGTGTATCATTTGAATGATTTTAAGAAATGAGTTTGAAGTGCATCATCAAGTGAAATTAGTACGCAATAATAGAAAAAAATTATGTTCTTCAAACATCCGTAATGCTAATTTAATTTTTTTGCGGAATAATTTTGATGTAATTCAAAGTGAGAAGAATGTTTGTGACAATTTTATCTTCACATTGCTTAATGATCATGGAAAATTGAAGGATCATCTCAATTCTCAGAAAGACTTATAAGCAATAAATATAAAGTGTGATCTGTGACTAGATGATAATGGAAAGTATAATTCGACAATTTTTTGTAATGAAAATAGGGATAAGGATATATTCATTCTAATTTTAAAACATATCAAGGTATTTTATGGGTATTCAAGTAACACATCATGTTGTGTTGACTTAAATCATCATAGGTTACATGGATTGAAAAGTCAAGATTAACATATTTTGTTACAATAGTTGTTACCATTGGCATTGCGTACATTATTACCTAAACAGGTAACTTCTATTGTAATATAACTTTGAAAATTATTTATAAAACTATGTGAGAAAACTATAAAACCATTTGAGCTTCAAAAACTTCATGAGAGATTTGTACTAACACTTTATGCAATGGAGATGATATTTCCTCTATCTTTTTTTATTGTCATGATGCATTTAACTTTGAATTTGGTTGAGGAAGATAAATTATAAGGCCCTATACAATATTTATGGATGTATCCAATTTATATGTCATTTATTTATATGTTTTTAATTTACTTAAAAAATTAATGTCACATCATTAAATAAAAAATTATGTTTTTTTCTTTTATTTCATAGATATCTTAGGCATTTGAAATCATACGTGAAAAATAAAGCTCAACATAAAGCCTCTATTTCTGAAGTATATTTTTTATAGGAGTGCCTTACATTTTATTATAAATAATTTAATGATATTGAGACAATATTAAATTGTGTTGGACGTGTTGAAAACACACTGACTCAATCTCAACTATATGGGAAATGAAATTTTTTTCCTTCTATTGAACAATCATTTGGCAGGAGCTCAAATATTACAATGACAGAAATGAAATTATCACCGACACATAGATTTGTGCTACTAAATAGTGAAATTTTAGATCCATTTATTGAAGAGTTTTGGATAAAAAAAGGAGATGAATGAGAGTCTGAAAATGAAATGTTAAATATATTTCAAAAGTTGTTAATAAAGAGCTTGTAGAATGGTTGCACGATGTGTAAGTTCATAAATATTGAAATAAATATATATATTATATTGAAACATATTTTTTTTAAATATAATAATTTATATTACTTTTTTTAGATCATGAATATTTATACTTGAGATGATTTGTTAGAATATTTGAAGTTTCTTGCTCCTGGTCCTCTAAAACAGGATAGAAAGTTCAACACTTAAAATGTGAATGTATATAAATTTCATATAGTTGACCAGGAAGAGGGTTTGAAAACATATAATAGTGGTATATTTACATTTTACAAAGTTTTATACTATAGAAAGTTGACTGATTTTATCCAATTAAACAACCACATATTTTTTAGTTGTTTTATTCAAATGTAATTGAGTCGATTTCATTAGGGGTGTTAAAAGAGATTCCTTGAAATTTACTTCTCTAAACATCTATTGCTTGATGGATGTTGGTAACCATGAATTACATGATCAATATATACTTTAAGTGCAAGAAAAAATGGTATGTTATATGAAATATGTCACAGATGAAGGGTGGAGTGTAGTTTCACACGTATAACAAAGAGACTTGTATGATATGGGTGATGAAGTGGATGATTTGACCTCGAACATTGAATCCCATCAACAATAAGAAGAAAACTTATATTTATATCATGATATTGAAAATATTATTCTTGCAAGGGTGGATAAAGTATATGATGTATTGATGGAGTAGGAAAATGACATGATTGAAGGAAAAAATGATTGTATGCATACTCATCCACTCATTTATCAAGCACTTATGCCATTTGTGTAGTGTAGGGACCCAATCTTGATGCACATGAACATTACATTTATTTTGACGAATACTTAATACATGAAAAAAAAATATTCCCGAAGAACATATTAGTTTAGTTTCTTTGTAAGCTCAGAACACAATCTTCTAACTTTGTGAAAGATATTCAACATCTCCCATAATGATCCTCCGCTTTTGTTTTCCGACCTAAAACCTTTCTTTATATCCTAGGGAAAAGAAAACATTGAAAAGGTGAGATAAAATTCTCATTAATGGTACAAATGGATAACATAAAACAAACCATAAACATTTGAATATAAAAACATGAACATAATGTTTAAACATCAAAATATAGAGCATGAAATAAATCTTAGTAATACATAAGGCATGTATCAAGAAGGAACAGTAACCATGGTTGAATAACATTGGCATAAAAATTTATTTGTGGAAAACTAATAAGCACATAATATGATTTCCATAGTAGCCAATGAATTTATTCTAAGACCATCATAGTGGAAATAGTCTATTACTAAACTGAGTTTACTTTACTTTCTAGCCATGTATTATTGAACTAGATTTACTTGTCATTCCAGCCCTGCATTACTGAACTGAATTTAATTAACTTTCCTATCATGTCTATATCATGAGATATAACTCTTTACCCAATTCATTATAGGGAGATATAGGTCCCACCCATCTCATAATGAAATCATTCTTACCTGTTCCTCAAAATATAAATCATTTATCATAACATAACTGAAGAAATACAATGGGTTACTTAAATATCATTTCATCATAACATAATCCATAAAAGAACATTACATCATGAATGAAATAAAATAATATTAACAAAAGGGATTTAAAAATAACCCTTTCTAAGAGGTTCAACTTATATGGAAAATAATGCTGATAAAACATTTGAACTTAGTTTTTGAGGAAAATTTCCTTTCTTCTTCAAAAATGTTTTCTTTTCTCAAAACGACACACAATTTTAAAAGAAAATAATTTAGTTGAAAATAAACATAAAATTGTATAAAATAAGATTCATGGAAATAAGGAATAATGAAACTTTAAAAATCCATTCATGATGTATAGGTTAAAAAACATTCCCCTCATACTTTTTCCGGAAAAGTCAAAAAAGTACATCATATGGTAAACAAATGAAATATTCCTTTCATACTATGTACTAAAAGTTAAAAATGGGTAAAAATGACTTTGAACATACATATAAGAATATTAACCATTTTATGAAAATAGTTTTATAAAATATGAACATGGATGATAAATATATACCCATAGTAAACACTTACGTACAAACAATCACAGATAAAAATGAGATTGAAAAATTATCCCTTAACTTAGGTCTGATTTCTTCCATATGTGTCCAAAAATCCTATATAGTGGGTTTAAACATATTATTAACTTGTAACATAACCATAATAATATTTATTATATCATATATGATTCACATACGACTCTATATTAACCGTTCATTTATCAATTCCACGTTAAAGCAGTGTTTTAGGTAATAATCGTTTTATTTATCGTATGTGTTTTGAATTATTAATCCTGATATTATTACTTATATCATTAATTAATTAATTCCATAATGTAAAAATTGATTTATATATCATATATATTCAGTATATATATATATATATATAATAGATAGATAAATGAAATGAAATACACCATTCATGGAGACTGTAGGCCGTATAAACAAATGAACGTTGTTTTCGTTTCCTTCTTGAATTGAATGGAAGTAAGTAAATGAAACTTATATATATAGACACAAAGATCAATTAGCATAATTATGTTATATATTTCATTATTATTTATTATATATAATTTATAATCATTCTTGAATTGTTAACATGGAGAATGAATCTCATCGCGTCGTGGAGACGGTAAGTCATACGTACGCACGAGCAACAATATCATTCCCATAAATTTTGAATGGTATTGAAGTGGATGGTGTATAAGATAAAAAAATTAGTATCATGTTATAATAATCATATATAGTTATTATTTTCACCATTATACCCATCCAAGTAAGGTGGTGGTGAAAAATAGATTACACCACGGTGTGGAGAAAATAAGCCGTACGCGCACACACACACACACACGATGATTTCGTTTTTTATAAGAAGGATAGAAGGTAAAATAGGGTTGTTTAATATTTATAATAACATATAAGTATATTATTAATATTTATGTTATTACTTTATAATGAAAAACTAAATAATAGTATGTAGAATAAGCAATAAATTTTAAAGAATCAGTAGACGAGATTATATCATCCTCGACGTGCCTCCATTAAATTTCCTCTTAGGGCACTAGAGTTGGTCTTTTGAGAAGACCAGAACCTATAGAATGTAACTAGGTAAGTTTATAAGAGAAATGGGTATGGTTTTTCCAAGATTTAAGGCTTAAAATGGAGTGAATAGGAGAGGGAGGAGGTTCCTTTTTATAAGAGAGGAGAGGGACACTTTAAGAACCTCTCAAAATATTAATTTATTATAAATTAAATTTCAATTAAAAATGGTATAAAACTTATTTAATTTTAAGATACGATGATAATGGTTCTAATACCCATCATAAAATAATTATTAGAGAATTGTTGAATATTTTGTATCCTTATGTTTTTGGTTTAACCCTTATTTTACCCTTTTTAATCTTACCGTGATATCATATTATTTACACATTGTGGGTTAATGTAATTAACATATCATGCCAAACAATCCAAAAAATTTATTTATTACATATTTTGACTTATATTAACTATTTGTGCAAATATTATATTTTTATCAATTTAATATCATTTAATAAACTATTTTATTTTTTAAGTTATGAATTATGTCAATTTTGGATACTATTTATCCTTGACTTTTTTAAAAAATTCATAAAAACCTTATTACGTAAAACCAAAGGCTTTAAAAAATCCCTAATATGTTAATTTAATACATAAAACTCGTGTATGACATCAAAATATTCAAATTAAATTTATTTTAATATTTATAAATTCATTTATTTGAATCTTTCATTAATGAGGTAATCACTACATCATATTTGTGTCATAAATAAATATATTTATCTAATGTATACAAATTATAAATAAAAAACCATGATATTGGAATTTTTATTATCGTTATAATGAATATCTGTAGACATATAGAGAAATTATATAACCCTATATTTAAATTGATTTAGTAAAAGATAAATGTTTTGGTTATATTTATCTTTACTTTAAATTAATTCTTATAAAATGTCATTTTCACATCCAAGTGAATCCATGGGGTCCCAAAATCAACCCAAGGATTCCCATGGTCGTAAATATATCATCCAATAGGATTAGTACATGTGTTAGGGTAGTTTAATATTATTATAATATTATTTTTTACCATTATTTACCCAATTTACCCTTTTAACCATGGTAATTAAAATAATTACTGATGTTACTATTCATAATGTCTAAAAATAAATGATACATATTTACAAAATTTGAAACTTATAATTCCAAATATGAAATAAATTTTTCCAAATTCAAAACACAGAAGTTGCAGTAATTAATTTAAAATTAATTCCAATTGTCAAAACTAAAAAGCATGTTTTTAAGAAGTAATAACTATCAAAAGATTGAGATGTGTTTTTGTCTAATTTAAAAGTGGAATTACTTTCAATGACCAAAATTGGATTAAATGATAAAAATATAATCCAATTATGCTTTTAAAACCAATTAAAAGATAATATAACTAATAATTAAATTAGATAAAATGACAGCTTTGAGTTAAGATGTAGTATTTTTCATTATTCATTAAAAATTTAATTTTATTAGAAAAATACCAAAAATTGAAAAAAAGTAAAATTTTTATGTCCCTATTCCAAATAATAATTTATTTTGTCAAATTTAACTTATAAAAGTGTCAAAAACTAGATTTAAAATGGGTGCTCTCTAAAAAGGCAGTAAAACTAGATTTTTTTAAAGAATACTTCTTTTATCTGAAAATTGATTTTGTTCTCATACCATGTTCTAGAAAATGTTTAACATGAATTATAATGTTATAAAATTAAAAATTTGGTTAATACTATTCATAATGTCTAATTTATATCCCATTAAATAATAAAATTTTAATAATATATCATTGTTTAGTGAAACTTAGTATTGCGTACAATGCAAGCTATCAGGGAAGGTTTCTCTTGCGTGTAACACAAGACAAGTCAGTGTTACGTGTAGTGAAAGATTCCTTTGGTGTTATGTATAATATAAACCAAAATTAAATCTATACTCGGTATTTTGTGAAATGAATTCTATTAAAAGAACTTGAAATTGCGTGCAACACAAGCCAAGAATAGTGTTGCGTATATTGCAAGCCATTACAATGTTTCGTATAACACAAGACAATCATGGTGTAGCCTAAAACACAAGTCATTAAATAAATTAAAAAGATTATATCTCATAAAATCTTGGGGTGTTACATTCGACCCCCTTAAATTGAATTTCACCCTCAAAATTTTTCGGGGTTATAAAAGGTTTACTACTTGAAAGTTACTTTTCAAGAAACCCACATTGTAAAAAGGAATACTAAAATATCATTTTAAAAAGAAATGTTAGAAACATAATAGTTACCCAAATTAACTCATCACTGGGTTTTCACATAGGATAACATAGGTGGGAAGTGAAAGCATAGATATGGAAGAGAAATATAACCATAAAGTTCTGATGGATAGTGATAGAGAATAAGGTTCAGAGAAAGTTAACTACCAGAAGGTCATAAATATACGATGATTTAAGGGACAATCTAATTAATCAAATAATAAGGTACTAGGATAACATTTTTGGTTTTCAATATCTTTTCCCTAATGTTGAATAAATTTTCATGTGAATAAATACTTACTTGATTTTGGTACAATCTCATCGTTGTTCATGCCTTGAACAATTTCCACATCATCTTTTATTTAAATAAATAAAGTCAAAATTTTCATTCTTGAAGTGTTAGTGGATAATGTTATAGAATGATAGTTCATTCCACCCGTCTTAACATAAAGGTCAATATAAGAAATAAAATATTCATAAGTCTTCATATAGTGAGAGAATACATTAATTTAATAAAATTCATCCAGAATATAACTTATACAATCCATAAATAGATAAAATTACAATCCTTTCAAAAATATAAAACATAGAAAGAGGTGAACTAAATTGATATAACATTAATCTCCCATATCTCATAAGGTAGTTCTTGGTTGTCACATTCCAAACATGTGAATACCATAATCATGTATTCTTTTGAGTCATGGTAACAACCTGAATTATCATATATCCTTATTGAAAAAAATGCAAGTTTCCTTATTCCAAAACTTATTGGATATATTCCCTTAAGTCAGAAAAATTTGTATACTTAATCCATGATAGAATAACCCTATTTACAATAACTCCATAATTAGATTTAAAGAAACTAGAATCATCCAATTTACTTATTCAAATCCAACATATCTTTATCCAAACATCATTATCTTAACATAAGGCACATATCAAGGGTTATATTTAACTTAATCATGTGTTCTACAAGTATATCACCTTACCCTTAAATCACTTTTCTATCTCTTTAGAACTATTCATGATATCCTTTACAATACTTATACCAAAAAAACTTATATATTTCATGATTCCTATTACATAATATTTTAATTCAGAAACATATACACCACAATCATCCAACATTATTATTAAACCATTACTCATGATCCATCATCTTCAAATTTCCTATAATATGAATCATGTCTTTTAATTTCTCAAACTAAATATTCTTATGTTCAATGTAAAAAGTATTGAAAGAACATCACATACCTCTCACATGTAATTTACAATCTCTTTATCCTCATTAGCATGACCAACAATCGTACCATCGTTATGATTATCTTCATGTTATTTCCACTTAGGAAATCAATCTTCATTATTCCCATACTTTCCACATCTGAAATATTCAATGGTTAACCATGTTTTATATATTTTTGGATATTGACTAAGACCAGAAAGAACAGTGTGAGAAATATATATCAGATATTAAAGGTACACAAGTAAGGTAAATTACTTATAATATTTAAATCTATGATATCTTAGGTTTAATCCTAGGTCATTCATGATTATCACAAAAAATCTAGGATTTTATCCTATACTTGACTTATTTTTAGGAAATCCCTATAATTATTCTTAGAAATATCTCTAGGGCTGTCACTAATGTTTTTTCATCCTAGTTTCCAAATGTTGACTAAAACATCACTATAACACCAAATGTAGAGACCCAAGCTTGACGTACATGGAAATTAAATTTCTTGTGCAGAATACCTAATACATGACACAAATATATTTCCAAATACCATATTAGTTGAGTGACTTTGGAAACTTGGAACATAATATTCTAACTTTTTGAAAGATCTTCAACATCTCCCATAAATATCTTCCCCTTTTTTCCTACCTAAAACCTTTCTTTTATATCCTAGGGAAAAGAAAACATAGAAAGGATGAGTTCAAATTCAATGTAAGGGTAAACATGGAGAACATAAAACAAACCGTAAACATTTTAACATAAAAACATGAACATAAAATTTTAAAATCAAAATATTGAGTCTTGAAATAAATCATGGAAGTATGTAAGACATGGATCATAAAGGAATATTAACCACGATATAATAGAATTTGAATAAAATAGGTTTTTGTGGAAAAATAATAAGAACATAAAATGATTTCCATAGTAGCCAGGACATTTCTTCAAAGACCATCATAGTGGACATAGTCCATTACTGAACCAAGTTTACTTGTTGTTCCAGCCATGTATTACAGAACCATATTTACTTGTCATTCTAGGCCTCCATTATTGAACCATATTTACTTTCCATTCCAGTCATGTCTATCTCATGAGATATAAATATTTACCCAATGCTTTTTAGGGATATATATATACCACACATCTCATAATTAAATCATTCTTACATATTCCATAAAACTTAATTCATTCATTATAGCATAACCCAAGAAATAAAATGGGTTTCTTAAATATCATTTCTTCATAACATAATCCATATAAAATATTATTCCATCATAAATGAAATAAAATCATTGTAATAATATGGATTGAAACATAAACCTTTTAAGGGCATCATCTTAGATAGAAAATAATTTTGATAAAACACTTGAACTTAGTTCTTAAGGAAAATATCATTTCTTCTTCAAAAATGTTTTCTTTTCTCAAAATACCGCAGAATTTTAAAAGAAAAGAGTTTAGTTGAAAATAAAATTGAAATATTATAGAATAATATTTTTTGAAATAAGCCGTCATGAAACTATAAAAATCCATTCATGTCGTATAGGTTAAAAAAACATTCTCCACGTACTTTTTCCAGAAAAGTCAAAAAGTACCTCGTATGGTAAACAAAAGAAATATTCCTTACATACCATGTAGTAAAAGTCAAAAAATGGGTAAAAATGACTTTAATCATACATATGATAATAGTAAACATTTTATGAAAACATTTTTAGAAAACATTAACATGGATGATAAATATACCCCCAGTAAACACTTACGTATAAAAAATCTCGGATAAAAATGAGATTGCAAAATTATCCCTTACCTTAGGTCCGATTTCTTCTGTATCTATCCAAAACTCCTGTATAGTGGGTTTGAACAAATTTTTAATTTGTAAAAGAACCATAGTAATATTTATGATATCATATATGATTCAATTATGACTCAATATTACCTGTTCATTTGTCCATTCCATGTTAAAACAATGTTTTGGGTAATAATCATTTTATTTATCGTATGTGTTTTGAATTGTTATTCTTGATATTATTAATTATATCATGATATAATTACATAAATAATTTAAAAAATGATTTATATATCATATATATTCAGTATATAAATGTATATATAATAGATAGATAAATTAAATGGAATACACTGTTCATGGAGACGGTAGGCCGTACGTACACATGAACGATGTTTTCGTTTTCTTATTGAATTGAATGGAAGTAAGTAAATGAAATACACACACACACACATAAATTCAGTAGCATTATTATGTAATATATTTCATGATTATTTATTAAATATACATTATAATCATTCTTGAATTGTTAACATGGAGAATGAATCTCATCGTGTCCTGGAGACGGTAAGTCGTACGTACGCACGAGCGACGATATCATTCCCATAGTTGTTGAATTGTATTTAATTGGATGCTGTATAAAATATCAGAATTAGTATAATGTTTTAATTATAATATATAGTTATTATTTCAACCATTATACCCATCCATGTAAGGTGGTGGTGAAAAATAGATTACAACACGACGTGGAGATAGTAAGCCGTACGTACGCACGCGCGTTGTTTTTGTTTTTTGTAGGATGAATAGAAGGAGAAATAGGGTTGTTTAATATTTATAATAACATATAAGTATATTATTGATTCTGATGTTATTAATTTATAATGAAACAACTAAATAATAGGAAGTAGATGAAGAAATAAATTTGAAATAATCCGTAGAAGAGATTTTCTCTTCCTCGACGTGCCTCCTTTAAATTTTCTCTTAGGGCACTAGAGTTGGTATTTTGAGAAGAACATAACCTATAGAATATAACTAAGGAAGTTTATAAGTGGAATTGGTAGGGTTTTGAAAATCTTGAAGTCCCAAAATGGAGTGAAGAGGAGAGGGAGAAGGTTCCCTTTCATAAGAGTGGAGAGGGGCACTTTAGGAAACTCTCAAAATATCAATTTATTAAAAATTAAATTTCTATTAAAAATGGTAAAAAACTTATTAAATTAAAAGATAATATTATTTTGGTTCGAATACCCATCATCCAATAATTTTTATACAATTTTTTGATATTTGTTTTATCCTTATTGTTTTAGTTTAACCCTTATTTTCCCCTTTTTAATCTTACCATGATATCATGTTATTTAAACATTGTGAGTTAATGTAATTACCATATTATGTCAAACGACCCAAAAAAGTTTATTTATGACATATTTGGACATATATTAACCATTTGGAAAAATATTAGATTTTTAAGACTTTAAAATCATTTAATAAACAGTTTTATGTTTGGAGTTATGAATTATGTCAATTTTGGATACTATTCATACTTAATTTTTTTAAAATTCATAAAAACCTTATTAATTAAGAAAAATAATTAAATAATCCCTAATATGTTAATGGAATATAGAAAATTCTTGGATGACATTAAAATATTTAAATTAATTTTTTTCAATATTTATATATTCAATTATTTGAATCATTCATTAATGAGGTAATCACTACATCATAATTGTGTCATAAATAAATATATATATCTAATGTCTAAAAATTAAAAATAAAATAACATGATTTAAGAAATATTTTTAGCTTTATAATGAATATATATACAAATATAGATCAATTATATAACCATATATGTAAATCTATCTAGTAAAATATATATGTTTTAGTTATAATTATATTTACTTTAAATTAATTCTTATAAAATGTCATTTTCACATCCAAGTGAATACACAGGGTCCCAAAATCGACCCAAAGATGCCCATTGACAGAAATATGTCATCCAATAGTATTAGGATATATGTTAGGGTAGTTTAATATTATTATAATATTATTTTACCCTTATTTACTAGATTTCCCTTTTAACCATGGTAAATAAAATAATTACTGATGTTACTATTCATAATGTCTACAAATAAAAGGTACCAATTTAAAAGATATTAATCTTATGATTGAAAATATGGAATACATTTTTTCAATTTCAAATCATATAATTTGTAGTAATTAATTTAAAATTAATTCACATTGTCAAAATGAAAAAGTTGGTTTTTAAGAAGTAAACTATCAAAATATTGACATGTGTTTATGTTCAATTTAAAAGTGAAATTACTTAAATTGAAAAAATGGATTAAATGACAAAAATATAATACAATTTATCTTTAAAACTAATCAAAAACATAATCTAACTATATAAATAAATTAGATAAAAAGGATGTTTCGAGTTAAAATGCAGTATTTTTCACTATTCATTAAAATTTTATTTTTTTTAGAAAAATTCCAAAAAATCATCCGAAGTAAAATTTTATGTCTTTATTGAAAATAAGAAGTTTATTTTGTCAGATTTAACTTATGAAATTATCAAATCCTAGATTTAAAATGGGTGCACCATCAAAAGTTGGTAAAACTGCATTTTTTGAAAAATACTTCTTTTATCTGAAAAATTGATTTTGTTCTCATACAATATTATAGAAAATGTGTAAGATGAATTATAATGTTATTAAAGTCAAAATTTAGTTAATAGTATTCATAATGACTAGTTTATATCCCATTAAATAATAATATTTTAATAATATATCATTGTTTAGTGAAACACAGTATCACGTTCAACAGAAGCTATTGAAGAAGGTTTCTATTGAGTTTAATACAAGAAAAGTCAGTGTTTCATGTAGTGAAAGCTTCCTTTGGTGTTGTGTATAACATAAACCAAACATAAATCTATACTTAGTGTTGCATGAAATTAATTCAATCAAAAGAACATGAAATTGTGTGCAACACAAGCCAAGAATAGTGTTGGGTATACTACAAGATAAGACAATGTTGCATATTGCACAAGATAATATTGGTGTAGCTTACAACACAAGACATCAAATAAATTAAAAATATTTTATCTCATAAAATCTCAGGGTGTTTCATATAGTCATTCATTATCATAGTTATGTATATTTTGTTTGTCAATACAGTTCATCTGTTATCATTTATAATTTTTTTCCATTATAATTTTTTTTCAAATATATGTTATGAAGTTACTTTTATTTAATTAAATGATAGGAATTAACAAGAGGAAGCATTATATTGAAACCAGTCGACCATCAATAGCAAGCCAGTAGGCCAACCTTGGTTCTTCATGAGGATATTGGAGGGAGACTATTATAGGTACAAATTTTAATATGATTAAAGTTACTACAGTTTTTTATACTACTAACTATTTTTCCATAAAATATGGAAAAAATTATACGACGAAGAAAAATATGAAAAATTTAGATGTTTGGAATCTAAATGGAATAAAAATATTTTTCCCATTTGACTACTATGGGGTCCCTACAAATGATGTCGTGGGATTCTTTGGTGAGATTTTAGGCCAGCTAGTGGCAGAGCCAGTTACCCTTCTGATTACTTATGATGATTGGATACATATGCCTTCATCTGGAAAAAATGATGTTTTTATTCATAGATAAAGGTAATTTTAATACATTATGGTGTAATTTAATGTCATTATGTTATTAAATTATAATATTTTCAAAATGAATATTTTTGTACAAATTTTTTTCCACATTCCCTTTGCTGATGTTATAGAATTAAAGTGAAGATTGAAAGCATTGGTTGATTAATATTAGAAGACAACCAGATCTATCCCCAATAATATTGCATCGATGACTAGTGGTGAGAAGGTAAATTACACAACTTCAAAACCACTTAGTTCATAAATTTTTATTGGTTTTATGTTTAAATATAAATATACAACACTATTTAATTTTAAATATAACTGTATTACAGGTGCTGGTAGAAGGAAGTAGAGATCGAGATAAAGATGGAGATGGAGAAGGAGAGGGTGATGAGAAGAGTACATCTGGTAGTGATTAGTGGTCTTTTTGATGTTTTAGACTAATATGGAATGAGATGGGTTCTTGATGTATTATTTGTGACACAGATCTCAAATAATTTTTGGTTGGATGTTAACTAATATTTTTTTTGGTGATTCCATATTTCTTATATATGTGTGATTCTTTTGTGATTCTGATAGGGATTTTTTGTGCTATTGATTGGTGATACACTAGGTTTGTATTTGTTTTTTATGGCAGTCATATGGCTGCATAATCTGTAGTAGGAATTTTTTTTTGTTAGTAAATATTTAGCAGAAGTTTAAACCGCCTCTACATATAGAATATTTTTAATCATGATAGATAAAACTGACACTATAATATGTAATTTTTTTTGTGGTGGTTAAAACCATCACTAAATATGACACACTTTTATTTAGTGGTGGTTGTAATTGGTTTTGCAGTGGTTTTGCGAGGGAAAAATTTTATGGATTTGGCGACGGTTTTAACTTCCGCTAAATCCACATCCCTCCCCAGAAAACTGTCGCAAAAAATAGAAATAACCATCACAAAATATGCATTCTATGATGGTTTCCAAAAACCACTACTAAATGGTAGAAAAATCTATATATTAGACTCCTAAAAATGATTTATCGGCTGTTTTTTATAAATGGTTGCATAACTATGTAGTGGCAGTTTAAACCACCACCAAATAAAAAAACCCGCTGATACTCGACCCTTTTTTCTATAGGGAATTAAGTTAATGCGAATAAAACTAGCACACTCACTAGTATCTCTTTTAAGAATAAAAAAATTCTTATCATTATTCCCATGAAAAATAGGCATGATATTTTATAATTAATGTAGATAAAGAATTTTAAATATCAGAAAATTATAGTATAAACCTCCAATTATGACTGACTGATAAGTTAATTTTTTTATTAAAATGTAAGAAAAACACATAGAGTTTAGTGAAGATTGAAATGGTTAAGAGAGAGGGAATCAAACCTAACAAAATTACTAAAATACTTTGTAAAGGAACCTAAACAGAAATATATAGTGATAGCCTCCCCAAGGTCGCTTCTTCTAGTTAAGTCATCCAGGACAAAGATTCCTTCATACCACATATTCACTACCTTTAGTCCTGGATCCAACAGCTTCCCACCCTTCCAAATATAGTACGTTAACTCCCAAGGAGGATTTCACTTCCCTTTAATTAACCCAAACAATATTTTGGAGTCCAATTATACCTCCACTTTCTGGAAATTTTATAGTTTACATAATTGAAGACCACTGAGCATCACCCTTAACTCTGCTCTGAGAGAACAACCCATCTCATAGAAAGCATTGTAGCCCAACAAGACCGAACAATGATCATCTCTCACAAGACCTCATCCTTGCATCATTACCCTAACATATAATCGATCAACGTTGAGATCCAAACCAAGGGAAAGAGGCAACTAACACACCCACATTGTAATCCCCACTATTTTTAATATAATAATTGGTGTCTTGATCATTGACCAAAGAATCACCTTTTAAAAAAAAGGAAAAACAGTTTCAGTGAATAATTTCCATAAGAATTTATTAGAGTCAAAATTGGTATATCAAATCCAAAACTATACAAATCACAATCATATGTAAAACAAGCCAAGAATCACATCAGGTCAGGCTAGAATACTACCCAAACCCCAAACAATGAATATTTCACACTTAAATCCCTAGAACACATGCCTAAGGAGTATAGGATCACCTGAAGATTAAACCCCCCAACAATTTCGAACGAAGTCTCTAGAATAATAGTCTCTTGGAGAAGAGGAACAACCCATGAGTGAACACTCCAATGATAAAATAGACGATGGACTAAAGGTACACCTTCCACCTAAGTACCAAATACTTCTCTTGTGCTTTATTTAAAAAAATAATTTTAGAAGTTTTTTTCACAATCAATTTCAAACAACCCTTTTATTTTATCAAACATTCTTTAAAAACCCACTTGAAAATTATTTGAAAACACTATTTTATTTTACCCAAAACCAAGGGAAAACACATATTTCATCGAAAATCCATTTATAAAAAAATCAAGCCAATTTTTTTATAAATCAATTTATAAAATAAGAAAAACCATGGTTCATTCAATGAAGGCTAGAGAGGAATACACCTACCTCAAAATTGGGTTACAGAAGTCCATAATGGGATCCACCAACATAGGAAGGAACATAGAGACAACAAAGAGTCCCAAAGATTTATTCCCACATTTTAAAATCTCATTCAAAAAATAAAACAGATGGTGGAGAGGCTTGATTAAAATATACCACAAATAACATGCACCCACTGCACTACAACAAAAAAGGACTATCCCCTAAATAAAGATATCACATTGGATCTAGAAGAATAAAAAAATGTCACCATAGGGTTGAAAATCCAAAACTCAGTACCATGCTGCTGCTACGACCAATGGAAATTAAGATGCAGAAAGGCCACTTACCAAGGAGAAGTTATGCAACTTCCAAGAAGATTGAGCAAAGAATGAAATGATATATAAGGATCAGAGACACCAAAAATCACTTAGAAGAATACCTATGGTTCAAGGGAGAGACTTGCATGCCAAATAAAAAAATAATAGGTGTTACACATGATAAAAGATACTGGGAAAATGGTATTATGGTGTAAACACCTTATTTACGATGTAAATATCCCATAACTCAAATATGATGAAAAAAATGTCGTCTCAAGTTAAATTTACCCCGATTGATGATTTTATATCGTAAAGGTGTGTTTCATGGTGTAAAAATAATTTATATCACAAAAAGGATTTTATATATTGAAATATTCTTGTGTCTTAAACCATCTTATGCCTAGTTCCCAATGAAGGAATTACATTGTAAGATAAAACTTACAACATAAAAGTGTCCAACAAACATTCCACAACCCAAGTTATGTAGAATCTCCCTAAAAAATCTCATTCCCTATAAATCTAAAACACACTATTAAATATTCAAAGAGAATACCTTAAAATCAAGGATGTTACAGTTTCCCTTTGAGACATTATGGTGTATTTTATGGGAATTTATTTGTGAACTTTGGTAATTTGTAAGTTTCCCACTAAACCAAAAAGTGGCATTTCCAAAAAAAATGGGTATAAAGATATCATGGTTACTGATAGATGATTAATGTTATAAGAGATAACCATTATCACCTACACAAAAAGTGATGATATAGGATACCACTGTCTGTGATATAAAAAAAAATCCTATATCACAAATAACGATATGTATTAATTATTATCTATGATATTTATCATTTAAAATTTTATTTATTTAATGAATAAAATTGGATTATTAATAATGTGTTTATAAATAATAAAAAGACAAAAATATAATTTTTTATGTTGTATTATATTAAAATTTTATATTTTTCAATGATTTATTTAAAATAATATAAATTTTTTACATTAATAATAAATATTTTATGTTATCTTTTATTAATTTTAAATACCTATTTAATAGTCATGTTTATAAAATTTTTCATATCATTAATAGTTATTTTCCATAAATTAAAGTGTTTAATTTCTTCTTATAAATATCATGTCATGCATTTATGGAGTTTTATGCTACGTATAATGTAAGATTCAAATTAGGTATTCCAAAATTGATGGATTTTTTGTTATAATTCCAAAATGGAAACTTATTTTGATAAATTTTACACATTTAGGTTAAGAATTATCTTGTAATTGAGATCCCTATTGTGTATTGATTGATTTATAATTGTATATTGGGTCATACTTCATTAGACTAAAGATTATAATTATAAAATCTAATATTATAGTATTAGATTTAAAAAAATTATATTTCAATAAATAAAAAAATATTATTCTCAATATATTCATCTTGATGAATTTGGGATTGAATGTAGGCTTAATGGTTGAATTTCATTAGAAAATATATTTAATTAAACAATTAATTAAATGAATAGATCATACATATAAATTGAATGATTACTAAGTTAATACCTAATTTGAACAATATTTCAGTGGTGTTAATTTTTATTATTATATATTTAATTAAGGATTATAAATATAAATTTATCAAAGAGATTGATTAAATAAAAGCTATATTATACTATTTGAAGCCATTTCATTAGTATATGAGCCAATTTTGATTTTTTAGTATTTTAAAAACTAATTTAAATTATTTAGTGTTTATATAATTTTATGTAATATATTACAATTTTTATTAATTTTATGTATCTATGGGAATATATTAATATTTAATAAAAATATATAATGATGATTTTTTTTATTATTGACATTTAAATGTTTATAGATACATACATTCATTCATACATTTATAATTTTATTATATATTATTTAATAATACTTATAATAATAATTCTATTTTTATTATTTATATGACTATATATTTAAATAGATATAATGTATATATATATGTATATAGACACACAGAAACATACAAATCATCATCACCATTTTCTTCGTCATCATTGTCTTCATCATCATCATCATATTTGTTATCATTATCTTGGAATACTGGTTTTATGATAGATTTTCCATGAGACAGAGGTGTGGATATTGAGATCATGATTGTTGGGGTAGTAAGAAACATTTATAATGTTAAATATTATAGGAATATTGTTCATGAACAAAATGTGAGTGGGGATTCCATGGGAAGTAACATTAAGGGATCAGGTGATAAACAATATTTTTATTCTCTCAAAGAAAAGGCTTCTGAGAAGATTATCAAGAACAAGAGAAGAATTCATGTATCGGAAAAAAATGATATAATATTTAATTGACTCAATTTTTCTGAATATTCCATCATTGACTCGATCTATGTTTAGAAGGATGGTAATCCAAGAAAGGAATGCAATATAGTAAGTCACATATATATTATTTTGGGATTTCAAAATTGGAGCTGCATTTCTCTTGAGTGTAGTTTTTACATATTATTTTTCCTTCTATGAATATGGAAGAGAAAGAATGTGGTACTTTTTGAGTAAATCTTAAGACTAACATCATAAGTATTCATGAGTGGAAATGAAATTTCAATCCACTTAAATATAAAGAAACTAGTGCATAATTGTGGGTCATAATTAATGATCTAATTTCAGAGTTATTGTGACACTACGAACTTCTTTCTTATGAAATAACAATATTTTATGGTTTTACATATTTCTCATGATGCAAAAAATAATACTTATAAACACAATACTTTCCTTATTCAATGAACACTAAAAATGATTACATTGATTCAGGTCTAAGAGAATCCAACTAACCAAAAATACCCACTAAAAGACCAATTAAAATTACAGGGAGACCACCAAATACAAAAAATCCCAAGATAATAGTGGGGGTCCTTAGGATCCATCACAATGAACATCAGTATAACCAGTACCATAATAACCTTGTTGAGCATCATAGGAATGATGATCACCATCTTCTTGTCCCAATTTTTAAAATTGGAATGCCCTAATTCATGTTTTTATAAGGTCTAAGTAAAGTCGACTGTTTCCTCCTTTAGGTGACTGTTGAGTATATAACATAAGACTATATAGCCATTTGGTTTTCTAGTAGTTCAAATTAAAATATATAAGTATAATGTGTTTTCTAAGTGTTTAAAGTGTGCATTGAAGTTACAACTATAAATATGTTTTTAATAAACTCCTTATATATATATATTAGAGGGATACTGATTTAAAGTTTATGATGGGTTTGAATCATAACCCTTGTGTTTTAAAATAAATACCAAGAGAAGTATATGCTTGGTAATAATCGGTTTTTGTACAAATATACATAATTTGGAGTTTGAAATTGTGCTTTAGAGAAATGAAAATAATAACTATTATTGTATTTTATATTTTAGATATACTTAGTGAATTAAGTATTTAAATATTTCAAATGTCTAGAAAACATTTTATAAATGTTTTCATCCCTGGATGTATAAAAACAATGTTTTTGAATTTTATAATACTAATATAAGATTTTATTTACGATATACTAAACATTGATTTATAAATTTGTGTTTTAAAACATTAGTGTTTGTAAAACTAAGGAAAATATTTATTTTAGGAATTTGTTTTGTCATAATAGAGAATTCATATTCTCTTCTTGAAGAAACCTATATATGTATATGAAAACCTATTTTTATGTTTAAAAAAATGAATTTTACTTTGCTAAAAAATGGGTGAGTACCCCACCTAGCTGAGGGCCACCTTTTAGGAAGCCACTCAAGGCCTTGGTGGGCATCTCACACTCATCCCCTAGAAAATGGCCAAGGATGGTGAAAACATGGTGCGTGATAAGCCATGCACACATGGGACATAGTAATCCCTAAGAGTGCATGGGCATGGATGTGCAAGGGAGTTAGAGTGCGCCACTATGCAGGGCGACACGATGGCATGGGTGGGTGCAGAGCGCGCCTGCAGAACCCGGTATGAGGAAGTACTGGGAGGGGAGAGAGAGTAATCTGAGTGATGGATGAGAGATAAAAGCATATAAATCTAGGGTTTATGCCACATCATTTCGATGTGGGACAAATATTTTCATAGGGTATCAGATCTGGGTCGTCATATCTCGTCACGAGGATCCCAAACCATCTGATCTGTTCGACTATCGGACCCCCATGACTGCGTTTTATCCACCACATTTTTATCAATCGTTTGATCTTGATGGATATAATCATGACCATTTAAATATTTTTAAAACACCGCATCACTCATAGCCGTCTAATCAAATATGATCTAATCTAGACCGTCCATCTCTTTTTAAATCTCTGAATCAACCGTAGCTGTCCGATCTGGTCCACATCAGATCTCAATTGTTCATCTTTTTTTAAAATCCACAGATACACATCACCCGCTGGATCTTTTTCAGTTAGATCCCAACTATCCATTTTTTTCCACACCCTCTCCCATATCCTTCCTCTTCTTCCTCCCACATGCACTGAACCAACAACCTTACTACTATTCTTTTATTTTTTTCTCTTCACCCGTGACACAGGGTGGACCCTCTTTTCACTCATTTTCCACAGGACCGACACTCCCAGTCTTATTTTAAACCAATGATCCTTTTTTCCATTAAGATTTCATTAAAAATTTAATATATATAATTTATATATACAACTCTACTTTCACTCAATCCCTATGGGCTCTCCACTTTCCAGCGCCTCCAACGAGCTTCCCCTGACCTCTCCTCCGCTTTCGAAACAAGTAAGGAACTAATATTGTCTTGACTTGTTTAGGTTTGGATATATATATATATGTATGTATATATATGTATACAGATATACATCTATAAATACGATTGAGTATAAGACCCATCAACTTCTTCTATGATGGTCAATATTTAGTCTTAAATGTGTTCTTAATCCTTTACCGAACAAGGGTTTGAGCTTTTTTGTGTTGATATATATATATATATGTGTTGATGTATACATAAGAATATATATATTTATATGTTTCATAATAAAACCCTTTATATCTTATAGCACAATTTGAAATTATTGAAACCCTATTTACATAATGTTCCTCATAGTTTCAAAACATGTAAGTTTCATTAAATGTTTGGTGCAAGAACCTTATATACAACATGTATATTCGGTTATATGTATATATATGTATATATATGTATATATATAAACTTGGATCCTAAATCTAATTTAGATATTGGAAAAATTGTTAAAAATTAATGGAAAATGTGGTTTTTAAAATATGAAAGGGTTTTTATTTAAATAATACAATCCTTTATATACACCCTTGTGTATTAATGTATTAAAAAACACTAAAAATTATATAATTTTTTTATTTTACAAATGTTATACTTTGTATGAATTTAGTAATTATAGAGAATTCATGAGTAGTAATTTTGGGGGTTTTCCACTCCTATATACATATGTCTAAAGTGGAAAAATTAGTTTTTTCATAAACAGATTCCTCAAATTGTTTCAAAAAAGAATTATCTTTAAGTTAAGAAATTGGGTATTTATCTACCCACATGTCTTATTTCACGATTCTTATAATTATGTAAATTCTATATATGAATATATATGTATGTCATACTTATTTTCATAAATATTAAATGGTAATGTTTTAGTAAGTGGTGTGGTTGATTGGCACATTTTTAAATATTTAACATTGTGCTTAAATAATTTAGAAGTACCCTTGAGGTATATTAATACACGAACATGCGAGTATTGGGTGTTTAGACAACTATGTGGTTAATACATCAAATGAATATTTTATTTACCCTAAATCAGTTATGTATTCCTTCCTTGATGAATTTCTTTTATGAATTTTTGGAACCTAAAATGTTTACTCTAATAGTAAGAATTTTAGAATTTAAGGGTTATAATTTTATGTGACAAATCTATATTTTATGTGCTTTAGTTATTATCACATGTGGTATAATATTCTTATTATACTTGTCATTTATTTCCATAGCCATGCAGTTGTTAGTATTGTTTTTAACACTTATATGCATGACTCACTATGTATATGTAAACGATAAACAATGTAATCAAACTCAAATGAACTTTTATGGAATAAAGAATTAAATAATACAAAGTGGTATGGGACACTTTGAATATTATGAAATAAGAAATTAAATTATTCAAAGTGGTATGGGACACTTTGAATAATATGAAATGAGAAGACAATTAATATGTGACAATTCTAATGATATGTGATGAGTAATTTAATAAATCAAAGTTGTTTGATGCTCTTTGATTTAAAGAAATGAGGAATGCATTGGACTTAGTAAGTTTTGTGTGGGGCCTGCTATAACCCCTCAATACATCGGTAGGTCTCATGAGACGAACTATGGTCTTGGCACGAGGCCTTGACAAAATGACTATTTATGGTCTTGGCATGAGGGCTTGACATAGAGTTTATGGTCTTGGAACGAGACCTCCATACAGTCCGACATAAGCACTTCTCTCATTATGACTATTAAATTTAATTAACCAAGTGGATATTCAACTGGTAGAATATTTATGGTTAAAGAGTTTGTACATATGATAATCATAATAAGTAAATTCTTATGGAATAATGTTCATTCCACATTCAGATATTTATTTTCCAGTTTATGATTTACAGTTAGTAAGGAAAGATTTATTGTTATTATTTTATGCACAACTCTGATCATGTATTACTCTCAGTTAATTTTTCATGCCACCCAAATTAAATTTAAAATCAATCTTACTTTATATGTTGCACTCCCTATATTTTGTATGAGATTTTTTATGTTTGGAACATGTATCATTGAGATATTGTTAGTATTCCTTGTAATGTTCGCTTATAATTCTTGGAAAAAATGTTATGTTATGGTTCAAGTATTGAATCATTCCTTACAAAAATGGTTTATGGATAATTTTAAAGGAATGTTTTTAAGATGTTTTAATTGAAATATTATTTCCAAACCCCTTACTGGCCATTTTTATGCTCACCCTACTTTTTAACTTAAATTTTTATAGGTTTATTTGATTTGAGATACACCGTTTGATGGAAGATTTGTGGAGATTCACTTCCCATTCAGTTTTGAAGGAATTGTAATAATCGTATCTGGTTCTCCAATACCTAATACAAAAATATACTCCTTAGTAGAACATGATTTGTAATGATTTTCATTTCTTTTAAAAAAATAAAAAAATTACACATCATGTTTTATGTAAAACCGCACCAACTTCGGGGCAGTCTGGGGCCGGGGCGCAATAGTTATGATATCCTTAGATTTTGTATGATATTGTGTCCTCTATTAGTACTATAATAGAAATGTATAAAGATACTAGAATGTTCAATTATGGATATTATTCAAGGTTATTAGTTGATAATGATCTTATAATTAAATTGAATGATAAAGTCATTCTGTATACTCATAATAATGAAGTTCTTCTTATAATTAAACATGAAAGGTGTTGGATTAGTCCAAGAACCTTCTTATTTTATTGATCATAAATATTGTTTTTTTGTTTCTAATTAATTCAATGTTTGTTTATCATAAACTTTTTTCTACAAAAATTGTGAAAATATATTAAGTCTTGATCTACCATATTCATCTACCGCCAGTTATAATGATATACCGTTAGTTAAAGTAAGATACCACTACAAGATACCATTAGTTAAAAAAGATACAACTAGTTTAACTCTAGAACTACCAAGATATACCATTAGGTTGTGTTACTATCTGGTGGATCTACCACTATTTTTATGTACATCAACCACCAATAGATTCTATCATCATTCTAAGATACCTCTAGCTCAACGGTGCTACTGATAAATGTTTCTACCATTAGGTAAGGCTTACTCCAAGGAAAATATACCACTACCATTAGATTTATCTACCACTATGTGTATCTACTTTCACACTATGTTACCATTCAGTAAAGATAATACTATTTCACTAAGTGGTGTTACCATCAGATCATCTAATATTAGAAGAGATAATACTAGAGAGCTACTGTAGTTTTCATACTTAATTTCAAAATTAATTCTACAATGACTATTTTATGCATTTAATGCAAGATAGAATCATTTTGATTGAAGAATTATTATTCTTAAAAAACTCCACAACTGTATTAAAGATAATTTCAAACATTCTAGTATATTTTTATCAGCACTAGGATCTATATTCTTCTATTATTATCCAATAATTGATAATTGTATCTTGAGATCCATAAATTCAGAAGATCCTCCCTCATGAGAAAGTGACACAGTATGAATGTGTGGCATATAAATGGATATAGAATTAAAGAGTCTCATACACTAGGGAAATACATAATCACTAATGCACATGTGTGTGGAAGGACATTGGAAAATTGTAGACTAAAAACAAAAGGCTTTTCCATTCTCCCACAACACTCTATTTTGCAACATTTTCTATGAAATTTGTTAGATCTCCTTTAAAATATAGTTTTAAGGTCTTCCAAATGAATAAATATATTCGAATTGAGCAGTGCTACATTTTCTCAACTCTTATCTATTTCCCAATCTATTTATGCTTTACATTCAAGCTACGTTTTTACTATGTTTATCTATAAAACATATTCCTCTATGCTAAACATGAGAGTTCTTGACACACTCTCTCATTTTTCTTCATATTAGAATCCCACGTACAACTGTGGAAGAGTTCATGTGTAACCATTAATTTTTTATCACACCTATAACTGTGAAATCAACTATTTTCTTGGAAATAATTGTGTGATGTTGTTTGTAAAATAAAATCTAGGTTATGGATAAGTTTATTTTATAATAAAATACTTGGAAGTGGGTGACTTTCATGTGGTGGGGATTTAGTCTCATTTTGAGAAAGAAACCCTTTGTAAAATTCTATTATTCCTTATTAACTTGTTTTTTATTTATTTTAAATCCAAAAAATTTCTATATTATAATGTATTAAATAAGACTATAGACTGATAGTTAACTTAAATTAGTGTTTTATATATTGTGTTTGATACAACTAAATTAATTTCAAAAGATAAAGTATTTTCAATGGAATTTGAACTGAGTTATGATAGATATTTTGAGTAGATTTTCTAAAGATAAAATTATATAATTCTACAATTTCTATTATCTGGGAATTTTTATTAAAATGGGGGATATAAGTTTTAAATTTGTTTTTAATAGAAATTTTATTGGAAACTCAATTCACCCCTCTTGAGTTTTCCATGAGGACCAATATTTGGTATTAGATCAACTTTAAAACTACTTTTTTACAATGATATAGTTATACCTAAATATCTTAAATTTCAGTTTTAACTAAATTTATATCTTTCTCGATAATACTAAGCTTTAAAAAAATTAAACTAATAGAACTAATTATTTTTTATGAAACTAACTATAGTGAATGGAATATTAAAATGAAATTTCATATAAAGAGAATGGAGTTTTACATTTGGAATATTATTGATGATAAACATGAAATATATAAAACTCATAGAAAAGATTTAGGTGATTAAACTAAGGATCTTATGTTTGTAACATTAAATATATTAATATTGTTTAGTATTATTTTAGGTGAGGGTGAATTTAATAGAATATTTGTTTTTACTACTACTTTTTCAATATATGCTACAATGGATGTTTCTCATTAAGGAAATTAAAATGTTTAATAAATTCATTTAAATACTTACACTATTAAATATGGTTATTTTAACATGAATCTCAAAGAATCCATTTCTGATATATTTCTCAGTTTTAAAGAAATCATGAACACCATGCATGTACTTGGAATAAAAATTTCTGATAAGGATTCTATTATGTGACTTCTAATATGCTTGCCTGAAATATGGAGAGGAACCTCTATTTCCATCAGATAAATATTTTATATTAATAAGTTACCAGTGAAGAATAAAATTAGAAAGAACATGATGTATGAAGTGTAACAACAAGTGAACAATGAAGAAGATGATGAGCCTAAAAGAAAGTCAGTATCCTTCTATAGTTTTGACTCAAAAATTAAAAGATAAGATCAATGTTGAAAGTTTAAGTGTTGAAAAATGACCATCTGACAGTGATGGATAATGGATCATATATCCATAATATTTATATAGTAAAAATAATTTATTCAAGAAATAAAACTATAGAGGTAAGTATGGTAAAAAAATTAAATGTATAAAAGAGCATAAACAAGATGATTCCACAAATGAAATAACCATATATGATTGTAAAAGAAAAGGACACATCAAAGAAGACTGTACCAATTTGAAATATAAGAAAACTATGATGAAAAATGAAAAATATATAAAAATTATATGAAATCCACATAGATTTACTCTAAGAATATTTTAAGTGATTCAGATTCCAACAAGGAAGAAAAACATTACATAACCAGTATATGTTTTAGAAAAAACTCATCTGAGGTATGAAATACTCTTCTTTATTTAACTAAACACATTTCTAATTTTTCTAATAATTAATATGATATAGAAAATATAACCAATGATGATATTTTCAAATAATGTAATATTATGGAAGAGAAATTTAATGAATTGAAGGATAAATATAAAAGTTTAAAGAATAAGAATACTAAGAATATTCACTTTAAAACTTATTTTACTATAGAGTAATTTACTAAAGCTAAACTTATAAAAGAAAATAATGATATAAAATTTTCTAATGAGTAATTTAAGAAAGATCTATATAGATTTACTAATGAAATAAAAACTATAACACATATTCTTAGTAACACACTTCTCATAAATATACAACATGAATTGGTTATGAACCTGTACAAAGAAAAATATATAAGAATAGATTTGAACCTATATTTAGTTCAGATAATTCTATTAATAATTTTCATTCTACTAGACCTAATAATATTTTAATTTTAAAAAGTATAAGGTATTATTATAGGAAACCAATTTAACTATTATGGATTCCTAAAGATCATATTACTAACATATCGGGACCTAAAAAAATATGCGTTCCAAAATCATTTCTTTTTACAAATTGGTAGGAAACCTGCTTTAAAAGTTACAATAAGCATTTATGGTATCGAGATAGTGGATTTTCTAGACATATTAATGGGGAATACTCATGCTTCAAGAACCTAATAAAAGTTGATTGTGGACATGACACCTTTGGTTACAATGTTAAAATAATAATAATAGGTTATAGTCAAATTGGTAACTCTAGTACCATTTTAATTTCTAAAGTATTATTTATCGATGGATTAAAATATAATATACTTATAATTTTACAATTTTGTGGTGATCTTCATCATGTTAGGTTTGAAAATAATTCTTAAAAAGTATTTTATTTCAAACATGATTTTTTTACTCATATGCTAAATTAAAATGCATATATTATTGATTTTAATTATTTAAATTCACAAAATGTCTCTTGTTTAAGATCTTATCATAATGAATCTTAGATTTAGTAGATAAGGATAGGACATTGTAATACACACTCTCATAGAAAGATAATTAGGAAAGTATTAGTAAAGAATATACCTAAAATAGAATTCCCAACAAACAAAATTTGTAATCCCTATCAAAAGGGAAAGAATCAAAAAATTTATTTCAAATCAAATAAATAAGTTTCAACTTCTCAACCTTTAGAGTTTTTTAAAATGTATTTTTTTGGCTCTTCCATAGTTTCTAGTTTAGTAGGAAAACATAATGCATATGTTATAGTGGATGATTATTCAAGATATACATGGGTGTTTTTTATACTCATAAAATGTATGGTCATTCCCATTTTTCTAAATATTCTAGATATATAGAAAATATTAGTGTAATTGTAATTAAGACTTTTAGAAGTCATTGTGATGTTCCAAACGAGGTGCCACTCAATGGTTCCTTGAACCCGGTTGAACACATGCCCTCAAGAGCGCATCCTCATACACAAAAGGATACCAAATAGTAATGAGGGCCTAGGGTGTGTCTGTGGGGATACTATTCTCTCATGTTAGAGTAGAAAACAATAAATATAGATATATAGAACATATGGATAACAATAGTGGAATCATAATAACTAAAAAAACCCAAAATGGGAGATAAGTATAAACATACACACAATAATAATAAACTCAAAATATGAACAATACAATATATAAAAGAAAATGATGTAATTCCATGTCTCTACAAAGAAAAAAAATAGGTGTACATAGAAGCAGGTAGAATATATAGTAAAAGCTACACAAAAGAAAAAAATAAGACAAAAAACTATTCAAGCATCCCAAGCTCTTCGTTAGAAATCTTATACCAAGATCTATCCTAATTAAGTAAGTATGAGAGTCATGTGTCCAAGGAAATATGCTTCCCCTTGTCTATAACTATAATCGGATAATCTTCCTAGGTACCAATGACATCCTGAATAAGGTTTTAGATAAATATTAGTAGGCCACCACTAACGAAGTCTAAATAAATCTTGTATGTGAATATAATATGAGTAGTGTGAAGGTATATATAAAGTTTATAAATTAAAAAATAATAACTTATACCTACTTAATCCTTGGATGGGAATGTCTCCAAACATGATATCATTTAATTATTTCATTTAAATTTTGTTTATATAGATAAATCATGTAAAGTTTTAACACCACTGAAATAGATAATTAAAGTAATGAAAAAGGATCCAATGTGTGGCCAAGGCATCCTTGACCTCAAGGGTCAAGAAAAATCATAGTAGTAACTCATGCAGTCTGGTAGTAAAGGGTCTAAGTGAAATTTGAGGGGCTTTCCCAAGGCAGTCCACTTTATAAGAGTTTAACTGATTCCATGGATATCATCCATAGTAATCTCAGGCTAAGCATGACTAGGACCAATGGGGTGAATCCATGGTACCACATGTTTGAAGAAATCAAGATAGATCCAAGAAGTGTATCTAAGGAATCCTAATATCTAAAAGATATGTTAATTTAATCTTATATAAGTTTTCTAGGAATTCACATAGTTATAAAATGACCATATTCTATGGTGGGTATCTCTCATAGAAATCAGAATAATGAATCAGAATGGTGTCCTAGGAGTGTTCAAGGCATTCCCCTGGTAATCTAAGGATGGATCGAGTATAAAAATTTCTATAAATGTAAAAAGGTCTATATTCTATAGAAACCTTATACATATTTCATTATTTAATTTTGGAATGTAATTGTTATGACAATTAATAATCCATGAGGTTTATTCCATTTTCTTTCTTTCCAAGTGACAAGGTCAATTAAGGACATGTATCCAAGTTTCATTGTTTATTAGAATGAATGAAAAGTGATATATATACATATATACTTACCAATTACTAATTAATTAAGTTTATTCCATTTCCTTTCATACAAGGTTGAAAGGATTGATAGGATATGAAGCCAATTCAATTCAATTTCATAATCATTTACTAGGTTCATTACACACATTTCGTCAAAGAATAACAAGGTTATTTAGAACATGAAACCAATAAAAATTTAATTATAGTTAATTAGTCCAAGTGATATATATAAATATAATATCCATTTAAAAATTTAAAGATTCATTTAAATATTATGGAACACTTACCTTGATAGGGCCAAGTGAAAATCATGATAAAATAATGTTAGAAAGGGAAAAAAGGGCATAATTAGTTATTTACCCTAATTGGGGGGGGGATTCGTCGAGGTTCCCACATTCAATGAAATGAAGAACATATATAAGAAAGGGTATAGAATACAAAAAAATGATTATAATTAAAGCATATTAATTTAAGGGGTAATACCCAGTGAAACCAGTGTGATAATATTATCGAAAACTTATAAACAATGATAATTTTAGGGAAAAGTCATAGAACACCCACCTTATGCCACAATAATATCCTCATATAGTATTTACCTATATTTTGGATTAGATTAAGGGAAGAAGGAAAAATGGATGAATGCCATGAAAATAATACCTAAGTTCCCACATCAAAACTACACCCTTAAGAGAAATACAAATGACTAAAGACAGAATCTGAATAGATAACTTAGCGATGTGGATCCATCGTTACCAATAGTGGAAGGAAAGGAGTTTGGATGGAAGAAAAATCAAATAATCTAGCTTTAGGCTTGAGGTATCTTCACATAGAGAGCTCCTACCATGTAGAAGAATAAATAAGGGGTGAGGTAAAAGAATAGGGTTATGTACCTTTAAAATAATTTCCAACCATTGAATAGAATATAAATAATTTACACATCATGTAAATACTTTACACATCGTGTAATGATCAGACTTTCCCTTTCGGGAAGTGTATTACACACCATGAATTATCCTGCCTAGGACAATAGAAATCATATATTAGGAACATATTGTGAATTCTAAATAAAAGTCATGTACTTGACCCTCATCCAACCATCAACCCCTACAAAATTTCTTCCTAAACAAACCAACTGGCCCAAAGTAATGGTTTCAAATTTAATCCAAAAGAGAACTTCAATAAGGGTTTTCAATAAAAAATTAAAGGGATTAGTACGAGAAGGGAAACATGGGTTTTTATAGTCTTACCACTAAAAGAAACCTGTCCTTGAGTTTCCCTTATATGGGTGGTAAAACACTGTATGAGAATAAGTTCGACCACTAAGAAGGTACGTTAGCCTCCTACTCTCAAGCCTTATTATGTACACGACTGTGTTTCCATAGAACCCACACTAAAGGGAAAAACCATCCTCATAGATACTTCATACTCTGGTCAATTATTTTTATGGGATTATCCTCAAAAGAATCATCATCATATAATTCCACTTACTTGGGATCGAAATAATTAGATGAGTCGACGTGATAATGGTGAAGCAGTGAAACACAGAATATGTTGTGCATGTAATGGTACCAACAAGGTAATATAAATTTATAGTCTACTAGATTAACTCTATAAAAGATCTAAAATGGCCCTATATAACAAGGAGACAACTTCCCTTTCATCTGTATCCATCTATATCGAATCGTATGTGATACCTATAGGAAAACACAATCATTGATCTCGAACTCTAATGGCTATAAAAAATGATCAGAATAAGATTTATGTCTAGATTGAGCTGTAGAAATATTCTTTTTAATAAAATTCACTTGATCCTAAGTCCCCTATATGAGAGGAAGACCTAGTATTATCACTTATTATGCCTCTAACCAAGATTGGGGTGAATGACATGACCTACCATACAAGGCCTCATACAGATCCATCTGTGTTACACCCCAACCTATGAATTTATTTTATTTTATTAGTTATGTGACCTTAAAAAAAATTTCTGGGGCCCAAGGTAAGTCCCAGACTAAATTTCTGAGTCTTTGATAAAAAGTGTGCATTTTGGGTTCGACGTGGTTGGACGTGCGGGTGGAGCATGAAGCCGCGCGGCTTTGCCCATGCAACTGCATGGCCTTTTCGGCTTTGAATAATTAAAATAAATAAATAAATAAATGTCAATTTAGTATGTCATTTAAAATTTTTATGGTTATTAGGAATTTTAATATTTTTATCTTAGATGAAAAAAATTGTTAATTTTATTATTATCAAAATGAGGTAAATACTTTTATTATTATTATTATTATTATTATTAGTGTTATTATAAATACTACAATTAAAATTAATGCTAATTTAAAATATTTTTAGAAATTATCTGATTATTATCTTATTAATATAATGATTATTATTATTATTTTTATCATTATTATTATTATTTTTATTATTATTTATTTTTTATGTTTTTATTTTCTCTTTTATTTATTGGTGTTTTTTAAGGGAAACCCTAGCCCTATACACTACCCCCTTCTCTTGTGGTGTGAGAGCCAGCACCCGGCACCTTCCTCTATCCGCAGAAGCCCCGCACCCTGATCCCTCCTCCTATCCTTCCTGCAGCGACCTAGCACCCACCGCCCTCATGTCTCCCTCCTAATCACAGAAGCCCACTGCCTCAAAACCCCTACATACGGTGCCCCCCTCTTCCTAGCTGCCTTCTCCATAGAAGTAGCACCCTCTCCCCTCATCTGGTTCACTCAGCGTTCGCCGACCGTACTCCCCATCGCCTCCTGCTCCCTCGCATGGCAGCCGCAGCCCCCGGTCGGACGCGGCCTCCCTTGTTCCTGGCGCTGGGCAGCGACTTCCTCTTCAATAGAACCGCACAACCCAAGCCCCCCCCCTTTATCCCATTCGTCCACCCCATCGAAAACCCTCTTCGGCCTCACCCAGACTCCCTCCGGTTCTTCTTCCCGCACCGGATGCCTGCCCCAGCCACACTGGATCTTGCTCTGGCTTTGCCGACCTCTTTTCCCAGCTGGCTGTCTGCGCATCAGCTCTCCCCGACTCCTTGCTCCGTCCCTGGGTCCCCCCTTTGCTGCACTCGAGCAACTATCCACCTCCCAGCCTCCTAGGACCCCCCTGCTCCAGCCGACATGCCCTCGGCCTTCTGCCCTGCCTATTCATCCCAGCTTTCTCCCACTTGCATTGGCGCCGCATCCGTCGCCAGCCCCCACCCGGCCGGTAAACAACGGTTTATCCACCTAATTGGTGTTCCGTTAGTTTCTTCCAATTTTTTTCCTTATTATTATTACTATTATTATTTTTATCGTTATTATTATTATTATTATTATTTTTATTGTTATTACTATTTATATTTTTATTGTTATTATTATTATTATTATTATTATTTATTGTTATTGTTATTATTATTATTATTTATTGATATTATTATTATTATTGTTATTATTATTATTATTATCCTTTATTGTTATTATTATTATTATTATTATTATTATCATCATCATCATCGTCTTACTTTTGTTGGATTATGGATTTTTTTGGTAGGATTAGGATTTTTAGGACCCGCGCAGGGCATTTTTGAGCAAGCGTCATTGTTGCGCCTTGTTTCCGAAGTTTCCTTGTTTTTGCGACTTGGTTATGAGGTTGCGTTGTCATCGCACACCGATCTCTATCTAGGTCCCCATTGCACTGCCCTTTAAAGTTTAAGTTACATTATTTCCAGTTGTTTACACATGCCAATTTTTCAATTAAATACTTTTTTTAATATTAATAAATGTGAAATAGTATTATATAATTAATTTTTAAATAATTACTTGGTGTAAAAATTTATGTTTATTTTATAGATGTCACTTGAAATATTTTCTTTATGAATGGATGCACAATAGAGAATAAATTTATGTATGGATTTAAAAAATAATTCATGGAACATCAAGTGTTGTTTTGGTTTAATGATAAATGATTTATGCTGAAGCAGGAATAAGTGTTTTGGTTCCCTTGAAAAATTGCTCGGTTGGCTCTTACGGTTCATTTGGAAAAATAAAATGTTCTGGTTTGGTTTTATAAAAATATCGGCGGCTTGTGAAGTGGTATTTTGGGGCTCCTTAAATAGTATCAAATTGTTTTTGGTCATATAAAGAAGTTGTACTTTTTTTAATGTGGTGATTGTGAAAGGTGTTTAATGCTCGTTTGTCAATTTATGGAAAATGATGTAATTATTTTGATAAAAACCCTCATAGGATAACTCTCCTACCTTTGTTGCGACTGATCGTTTGGGAGCCCACGCTTAGAGGCTCCCGAGTGCTCGAATGGTTTAAAGGCAAGAGGATGTCCCATGGAGTGGCTCGAGGTGATGCCTATTGTGCATTATTATTATATATATATATATGTATGTGATTGGATTCTCGACTAGCGTCGGTTGGCTCACCCCCTTTTCTAAATACTTGAGACATGGGAATCTGGCATATTGAGAGAATATTCTAAGAATGATTGCTGCACTGGTAGGTTATGGTACTAACTAGTGGCCCATAGTAGGTGGATATATTGGGTTTATTACTATGAGATTTCCCTCAGCCGTCCTGAGAAAGGATGGTCGAGCGTATTGGGAGTTTTTATTTCTTCATGTGTGACATGTCAATGAGGATGATATCTCATGTATTGGTGTCTTCTGGATTATTGTTGATCTCCTAGGTTCACTCATGTTTGTTGGATTTTCAGTTACTTGCAATGATGATTTGGTACTTGTATTTATTTCTACATTTCCCATGTTGTGAACTAACTCTTGTGCATTTTTTTATATGGTTTCCCCCAGAAAGTGATAAATTGGTTTTGACATAGTTTCTAAACATGGTTTTCAAATGAAAGTGTTTAATCCTTTTTGTACAAATTTGAAGATATAGACATCACTTTCCCATTCTAAAAATCCATTGACACTAATGAAATGAACCTATTTTTGGAAATGGTTAAGGGAAATGGTTCGTACTTTGTTTTTAAGTAAAATATTTAGAAAAACATACATTTATAAATTGTAGTTCAAACTTGAAATGATGTTTCTTTTATTTTAAAGGTAGTGCATTTGGAATAGATATCGAGCTATCCTACTGAGTTTGAATACTCACTCCTATATTTATTTTCTATTATTAGTGTTTTTGCAGGCTATAGCTTGAGTGCGATCACCTTTGGCGATGCTTGATCTTTGGGTCGGAGAGTGACCCGTGGGGTCACACGGAGTTAGTTGGGACGTCGAGTTTGGTTAGCATTATTTTATTTTGTTAATGTTTAGTCATTTTATTGGATTTATTTATTATGAACTACTCTATATTATTTCTGCTGCTTTATTTATTTATATTGGGAAAAATCCTTCCCACAACCTCTGTTGATGCCCTGACACTTGTCGCCAGCCCGGGAGGATCGGGAACGCCTCTCGGGTCATGTCGCGCACTGGCTCGGGTGACCGGTTCAGGGTCAACCTAGGTTTGTTCGTGAAAAAATGGTATCAGAGCAGGTCAACTCTTAGCAGACCTCACTTTTAAGAGTGCCCTTTTTTATTTTGGATGTCAAGGTATATGAAGTAGTATTTTCGGGACTCGAGGGGTAGGAGTGAGAAGAGCATCACAAACTATTGCTCGTCTTGATCCTCATATTTCCATGGGAAGTGCGGTTTAATTTCTTATTTGGGTTTTTATGGAAATATTTTGTGATTGGGTTATGACAAAGGTATTTGGGCTAATAGTCCTAAGCCACATGGCCTGGTAAGCCATGTGGATCTAGGGACATGGCCCAAAAAGACTCTTCATGTCAGTGATGTGATTGACACATGGCCTCTAACCATATGGTCAAGTCTCCCACCAAAACTAGTTCCTTATTTGATATATTTCGGGTCTCCTGTAACTTCTGAGAGTGGTTCGAATTTGAAAAAAATGGGGTTTTGAAAAAAAAATTGGTTGTTTGAAATGACATGTTTAATTTGTGGACTGTTTTAAAAGAAGTGGTATGAATGATTTGTTTTTGGAAAATGAAGTTTCTTTGTTTTGGACTTGGTGTTCTTTGGGGTTCTCACATGCATAGTAGTATGTTTGATTATGAGTGGATTTATGGTACGACAGATGGATGCCCAAGGTGGCACAGATACATGCATGTGAGGGAGAATCTAAATAATATCAATGGCGGGGGTTTAACCACCAAGATTGTTTTAATTTAAAGATATTTTCAAAATAAATGTTTTAATTTCATGATGACTCATTCTCTTGTGTTTAAAGCTTGTCATATATGCAGTGTTTATTCTGGAAGAATTTTATTGATTGAGTTGGTCCTGATTGGGTTCTTGACTCTTCTTGTCCAGCGGCTATTCCCTAGAAGTTTCAATGGGTGATCGTAGTATGGTTGATCAACCTAAGGATTTTATTCTTGAGTTTCGGAAGCTTGATCCACCTCTATTTTGTGGTCAAGCATATCCTTACGTAGTAGATGAGTGGATACAAAAGATTGAAAGGGACTTTAACCTCATTGATTTGCCTGAGTCTTTGAAGGTAATGTTTGCAACCTTTATGCTTGAAGGTTCACCGTAGATGTGGTGGAAGTCGGTGTCTCAGAACAAGCCCCATCAAGAGGTTACTTGGGAGTTTTTCAAGGAATTATTAATTTGTCAGTATTTTTATGAAGAAGAAAGGGTGAGCAAGAATATGGAGATGTGTTCTCTACAGCAGGGCGACAAACCCATGTTGGAATATTTCCAGCGCTTTGTGGAGCTAGTCCCTTATGATTTAGGGAATTCCATAGATGACCCCATGAAGGCTTGACGCTTCGATGTGGGTCTCCGCCCTAATCTACACTCGAAGGTTTCGATATCCAACCTAACTTCATTTTCCGATGTGGTGAGACAAGATTTTCATGTCGAATCCATGGTGGCAGGAGTGCTCGAAGTAGTCCCCCCCTCCTTCAATCCATATGACCAGTGGTGAAGATTCCAGAAAGGAGATGAGTAAGCAGTTGAAAGTGTATGAGTTAGGTCATGGAATCAAGAGGCCTCAGGATCTATCATCAAAATCTTCAGAATGAGAGATCCTCGTGTGTTATCAGTGTGGCAAGCTGGGTTACAGGAAGTCGTCATGATCAAGCGCTCTGAAGCCCTGCCAAGCATGTGGATGCCTGGGTCACTTGCGACAATTCTGTTGGGGCGTTTCTAGAAAGCGACATAGAGGAAGTTTTTATAAGTGATGTTCTATTGGGTTTTTGTTCAAAGTTTCTGGTGTTAGTTTCCTTTCAGTGTAAGGGATCTTTTATCATTGCAGTTGTACTGATGGTGTTTTGGGTTTTGACATGTATGGGATTTCTTGGGTCTTTTGACGAACTCCAGTTTTCAATAATGGTATGTTTTCCATTTTAAAACCATGTCCTTTCCTTTGTCAAATAAAAATATGTATGTTTCTTTTTGGGATTATTAGAAACTGACTACGAGGACGGAGATGCTTCATCCATCAGAGCTCCAGCCAAAAGGCCTAGGAGTGAAGCCGACGTGCAGCCAGGAACCCCCAGGGAATTTTAAGGAGTCTGGTTAAGGTTCTACCTCTATCATTGTGATGAGACAGTCTTATCATGTCTGTTGTGGTTTCTCTATCATTGTAATTTTCCTTTTGTCGTAAAGTACGTGATGGAATTATCCCTTGTGCAATGTTAGTAATTGTGTCTTTTTGGATGTCAATCACTGATTAGTGGCCCTGTGTGGACCTCCAATGTGGACCAGTTGCGACTTTGATTTGTTTTCATCCCGAAGCGAGGAGTTGTGAGTAGTTGTCTGTCGTAGTTTTATTTATCCAATCCTTGGGGTCCTCCCTCCCCGCCCATGGGGTTGGGGTTTTTGGTTTGCACAGTGTTTTTAGTCCAGCTCTCATCCATTTCGGAAGAGAGTGAGTGGTGTGAATGTTCTTACTGTGTATCTTTTAGCTTGATCAAGGCCTATGGAAGGTCTAAGTTGGTTTTCTTTTGGTCGCTAGGGGGATGGTTCTTTATGATTGGGGGACCCACCATGAGTCTCTTTGGGTTTTCTCTTAAGTCTCTATCGAATGCTAGTTGAGTTCTTATGGTGGGAAGTCTGTTCAGGCCTCCCCTCTACTGGTGATCTGTTTTGGGAAATGAGGTCGAGTCCCGCAGTTGGACAATGAAATTTCCCATTGGTAAAGAGGTTGGATCATGTTAATGTGGAATTCTTAGGTCTTGATCGATCAGCTGGATGGTGTCATGGCTTTCCAGAGACCGAAAGTGTTATGGTGGGGAGAATTGTAATACTGAGAACTATTCATTTATTTTATTTTATTAGTTATGTGACATTAAAAAAAATTTCCGAGGTCCATGGTAAGTCAGACTAAATTTTCAAGTCTTTGATAAAAAGTTACCCTTTTGGGTTCGACGTCGTTGGACGTGTGGGCAGAGCACGACGCCGCGCAACTGCACTTATGCAACTGCATGGACTTTTCAGCTTTTAAGAATTAAAATAAATATATCAATTCCAATTTAGTATGTCATTTAAAATTTTTATGGTTATCAGAAATTTTAATATTTTTATATTAGATGAAATCTAAAATTGTTAATTTTATTATTATCAAAATGAAGTGAATAATTTTATTTTTTATTAATATTAGTGTTATTATAAATACTACAATTAAAATTAATGCTAATTAAAAATATTGTGAGGAATTATCTTATTATTATCTTATTAATATTATGATTATTATTCTTATTTTTATCATTATCATTATTATTATTATTATTATTATTATTTTGTTTATGTTTTAATTATCTCTTTTATTTATTAGTGTTTTTTTAAGGGAAACCCTAGCCCTATGCGCTACCCACCTTCCCTTGTTGCGTGAGAGCTAGACCGCTTCCACCTTCTCCCTCTGTAGCGCACCTCGGCCTCCTCCCATTCTCCTTGCCGCAATGACCCTGTACCCGGTGCCTTCCTCTATTCGCAAAATCCCCGCACCCTGCTCCCTCCTCCTCTCTTTACTGCAGCGACCCATCACCCGACGCCTTCCTCTATCTGCAGAAGCCCCAAACCATGGTCCCTCCTCCTCTCCTTGCTGCATCGACCCAGCACTCGCCGCCCTCATGTGTCCCTCCTAATCACAGAAGCCCGCCGGCCCAGAACCCCTGCTTGCGCCCCCCTCTTCCTAGCCGCCTCCTCTATAGAAGAAGCGCCATATCCCCTCGTCCGGCTCACTCAGTGTTCACCGACTGTGATCCCCATCGCCTCCTACTCCCTCGCACGGCCGCCGTAGCCCCTAGACGGATGCGGCCTCCCTTGCTCCGGGAACTGTGCAACGGCTTCCTCCTCGACAGCACCGTACGACCCGAGACCCCCATTCACCCATTCACCCACCCCATCCCAATCCCTCATCGACCTCACCCAGACTCCCTTCGGTGCTCCTGCCCGCACCGGATGCCTACCCCAGCCACACCAGCTCCTACTCTACCTCCGCCGACCTCCTTGCCCAGCTGATTATCTGCGCAGCGGCTCTCCCCGGGTCCCTTCTCCGACCCCGGGTCCCCCCTTTGCTGCGCTCGAGAAACCAACCACCTCCCAGCCTCCTAGGAGTCCCCTATTCCAATCGAAGGGCCCTCGGCCTTCTTCCCTGCATGTTAATCCCAGCCTTCTCCCACTTGCATCGGCACCGCATCCGTCGCTAGCCCCCACCCGGCCAGTAAACCATTGTTTATCCACCTAAGTGGTGTTCCGTTAGTTCCTTCCAATTTTTCTTTATTATTATTATTATTATTATTGTTTTTATTGTTATTATTATTATTAATATTAATAATAATAATAATATTATTATTTTTATTATTATTATTGTTATTTTTGTTATTATTATTATTATTATTATTGTTATTATTGTTATTATTATTATTTTTTATTGTTATTGTTATTATTATTATTATTATTGTCGTTGTTATTATTAATATTATTTATTATTATTGTTCTTATTATTATTATCATTATTATTATTATTATTATTGTTATTATTATTATTATTTTACTGTTATCATCATCATCATCATCATCATCATCGTCGTCATCATCGTCATCATCATCATCATCATCATCATCATCATCATCATCATCATCATCATCATCATCATCATCATCATCATCATCATCATCATCATCATCATCATCATCATCATCATCATCATCATCATCATCATCATCATCATCATCATCATCATCATCATCATCATCATCCTACTATAGTTGGATTATGGGTTTTTTGGTTGGTTTAGGATTTTTAGGTCCCGCACGGGGCGTTTTCGTGCAAGAGTCATCATCACGCCTTGTTTCCGATGTTTCCTTGTCGTCGTTCCTTGGTTACGAGGTTACGTTGTCGTCGCACACCGATCTCGAGGTAGGTCCCCATTGCACGACCCTTTAATGTTTAAGTCACATTATTTCCTATTTTTTGTGCACACCAATTTTTCAATTAAATACTTTTTTTAATTTAAATAAATGTGAAATAGTTTTAGATAATTTATTTTTTAATAATTACTCGATGTAAAAAGTTCTTTTTATTTTATACATGACACTAGAAATATTTTCTTGATGAACGAACGTAAAATACCGAAATAATTCCCATTTGGATTTTAAAAAAATTCACAGAACATCTAGTGTAGTTTTGGTTTAATGATAAATGATTTATTCTGAATCAGGAACAAGTGTTTTGGTTCTCTTGATAAATTTCCCGGTTGGATCTTACAGTTTATTTGTAAAAATGAAATGTTCTAGTTTGGTTTTATAAAAATATTGGCAGCCTGTGAAGTGGTATTTTGGGGCTCCTTAAATTTTTTCAAACTGTTTTTGGTCTTATAAAGAAGTTGTAATTTTTTAGAGTGGTGATTGTGAATGGTGTTTAATGCCCATTTGGAACTTTATGGAAAATTATGTAATTGTTTTGATAAAAACCCTACTAGGATAACTCTCCTACCTTGGTTGCGACTGATTGTTTGGGAGCCCATGCTTAGAGGCTCCCGAGTGCTCGAATGGTTTAAAGGGAAGAGGCTATCCCATGGAGTTGCTCGGGGTGGTTCTTGTTGTGCATTATATATATATATATATACATATGTATGTGATTGGATTCTCGGCTAGCATCGGTTGGGTCACCCCCTTTTCTAAATACTCGACACATGGGAATCCAGCATATTGAGTGAATATTCTAATAATGATTGCTGCACTGGTAGGTTATGGTACTAACCAATGGCCCATAGTAGGTTGATATATTGGGTTTATTACTATGGTATATCCCCCCAGCCGGCCTGAGAAAGGATGGTCAAGCGTATTAGGCGTTTTGATTTCATTGTGTGTGACATATCAACGAGGATGATATCTCATGTATTGGTTTCTTCTGGATTATTCTTGATCTCCTAGGGTCACCCATGTCTGTTGACTTTTCAGTTACTTGCAGTGATGATTTGGTACTTGTATGTATTTCTATATTTCCCTTGTTGTGAACTTACTCTTGTGCATTTTTGTATATGGTTTTACTTGGAAAGTGATAAATTGGTTTTGACTTGGTTTCTAGAAATGGTTTTCAAATGAATGTGTTTAATCCTCTTTGTACAAATTTGAAGATATCGACATCACTTTCCATTTCTAAAAATCCATTGAAACTAATGAAATGAACCCATATTTGGAAATGGTTAAGGGAAATTATTCGTACTTTGTCTTTAATTTAAATATTTAGAAAAACATACTTTTATATATAATAGTTCAAACTTGAAATGATGATTATTTTATTTTAAATGAAGTGAATTTGGAATAGATATCGGGTTATCCTACTGAGTTTTAATACTCGCGCCTATAGTTCTTTTCTATTTTTAGTGTTTTTGCAGGCTACAACTTGAGTGCACTCACCTAGGGCGATGCTTGATCGTTGAGTCGGAGAGTGACCCGCGGGGTCACATGGAGTTAGTTCAGATCTCATGTTTAGTTAGAATTATTTTCTTTTGTTCCTGTTTAGTCATTTTATTGGGTTTATTTATTCTGTTCTTCTATCTATTATTTTTTATTTATTTATTTATATTGGGTGAAATCATTCCCACAATCTCTGTTGATGCCCTGGCGCTTGTCGCCATCCCAGGAGGATTGGGAACGCCTCTCGGGTCATGTCACGGAACAGATCGGGTGACCGATTCAGGGTCGACCCGGGTTGGTTCTTGATAATCTGAATCATCTCTTGGAAGTTATTATTGTAGTAAAACTCAGTGAGAGGGATATGATTCTCCCAAGAACTTTTGAAATCAAGTACACGTGCTCAAACAATTCCCTCTAATACCTCTATAGTTCATTCTGAATGGACATTGGTCTACAGGTGAAAATATATGCTTGTAAGCTCCCAAGTACCTATAGATCTATGTAATCCTTGACTGATACTCAATGTGAAATCATCATACCAATCTAAAATTATAGTATGAGGGACCTCGTGTAGCCATATAACCTAAAATACATACATTCATTTTAGCTCATGAACAGATAATGTCTACTGGATAGCAAGGAAGTGGGCTACCTTCATCAGTCAATTAGTAACTATCAAAACTGTGTCGCTACCTCGAGGAAAAATTGGTAATCTGACTACAAAATACATTGTAGCAACTATGTATTTTCATTATAGTCCCAAAAAAGACATTTAAAATCTAGAAGGTCACTAATGTTCCACTGTCACTTGTTGACAGGTGGAACACCTAGTGATAAAATGTGCTATATGATATTTCATACCTTGGCACCAATACTAGTGACACATATCATGATACATCTTGTAGATTCCTAGATAAACTTTACACTAAGAAGTGTGGGACTCTCTCATCATTTCCTCTATCATATTTTTAGGAACGCAGAAACATCCTTTTATATGCAGGATGTCATCTCTATCAACAAACCATTCCAGAGGTGGTCCCCACTAGAAATACTCTCCCAAAGAACCAACCCCTTCAAAATCTGGAAACTACCTTCTCTTCACCCTATCTAGAAGTAAAGAGGTAAATTCTAAGGCTATCATAAAATTCCTATCATTACTCTCCTAAATCTCCATATGAATCTTAAAAAGGTATGTAAATTTTCATTCATCACTAGCTTTCTGTACGGCCTGTGCCTGAGTCTTTTGACTTAGTGCATCAGCTACTACATTTTACTTTCTTGTCATATAGGCAAGATCAAAGTCAAAACACTGAAGGTATTCGACCCATATTCACTATCTAGGATTGAAGTCATATTTTTTAATGATATATTTAAGACTCTTGTGGTCCATATACAAAAAAATAGCTCACCCATCAAATAATGTATCCAACAACATTAGGAATGAGCAATTGATGCTAGATCAAGGTCATGTGTTGGGTAATTAGGTTCATGTGCTCTCAAATAACAGGACATGTATTCCACGAATCTATACTTATTCATCAATAATTCACCAAACCCAATTCTTGATGCATCATAGAAAACAATGTATCCTCTTCAAGGATCTAGAAACATAAAAGTCTGTGTCAAAGTAATCATTCCTTTCAACTCTTGAATGGCTTTATCACACACTTCATACCATATAAACTTCACACCCTTATTATTAAGACCAGTGAGAGGTTCCCCAAGGTATGATAAGTCTTTTATGAAGTACCTAGAATATCAATTCATCCCCAAGAAACTACATATATAAAACACTTTCTTGGGATACTCTTACAAATCCAAATCACTCAAATTCTTTGGGTCAACTAATACTCTTTATTCTAAGATATAATGACCCAAGAAGAGATATTTTTTCAATATAGAAGTTTCACTTAGAAATATTAGTATAAATTTGATCCTCCTTCAGTATATTAAAAACAATATCAAAGTGTTTATCATGGTTTCAATGAGTATGAGAATACATCAAGGTTTCATCCACAAAACCCAAGATAAGGGAATATAGATAAGGATGGAAAACCCTATTCATCAAATCCATGAAAATGGAAGGTGTGTTCATTAAAACAAATGGCATAACAAGATACTCATATAGATCATACCAACTTCAGAAAATCATACATGGTATATCTGAAGGCCTAACTCGCACATGATGATAGCCCGATCTCAATTCGATTTTGAGAATACACTAGCTCCTCAACACTAGTCAAAGATCATCTATCGAGTTTTAATCATAACTTGGTTCAATTGTTAGTAATAAATGATCAAAAAAGGCCCCATAAACCTTCTTAGTGAAAATCATGGGTGGACACCAAGAAGAACTACAAGGTCCGATAAAACCTTTAATTATAAATCCTACAACTATCTCTGGATCTCCTAGAGATCAGTAGGTTCCATCCTATATAGAGGAATTGATACTGGAGATGCTCTTAAAATAATATCAATTGTAAATTCTACCTCTCTCTCTGGAGTTAATATATAAAAATCATTAGGAGAGACATCCATAACACGATCTACTATGGGAGGTAAAAATGTCAGATGTATTCCATGATTCTACATGAAAATAATAGAAATCAGGGTGATCACTCCACTGATCCCACAATGCTATATCCCCACTATACATTTCTGGACATTCCATTCACTATAGTGAAGATAACTACTACCCTATAGTGATGTTAGTGATACCCTACAACAATAGAAGTCCACATAGGTGTGATAGCCAACCAACTAGTCCATATTGAGAATTATATTTAATCCTTTAATCTCAAGGATAAAGAGATCCCATAAGAATGGATAACTACCTAGCTCAAGGGGATACTCCCAAAATTGGCGTATTCCCTCTAATCATACACCCAATGGAGTTTCCTATGTCATCAACCCATTTAAGTACATAATTTCCATCCCAATAATCTCCATGATCGATAAAGAAAAAAGGATTGATATGCACCTATATCGAACAAAGAAGATAAAATAGTAAATTCCACTAGAATAGTACCTCATGCATTCGATAGTCTTGAACTACGATCCCTGGGTATCATATTTAAATCATGAAATTGGCATGATACATGGCCCTCTACTATAACAATACTTCACTAAGGAAGTTCAATATACTGTCACTGATAATCAGAAGTCTAGATACCACAACCATGAACTCCTCCTCGACCTTTTCAGCTGGTTCTACTTTAACTCCCAACCTGACATGGCGTAACAGACCCTAACCCTAATAGTGGAGCCGGTGTAGAACCTTTTCCACTCAAAGTAGGTGGAAAGGTCTAGCATAATCTCTGAAGATAACCCATACGATTTCAATCATGATACTCAAGAGGATCTATATCACAAAAAGCCTTCAGATTCTTCTAATTTCCACACAGATGGAATATATTTGAACTTCTAGTGTGAATACGTTTTCCAACACTACTATAAAAATAAAGCTCAAGGATATAATTTCTGCTACCGAAAGAACTAATACCCTGCCTCAGTATCGAACTCCTATAACTATTAATATCAGCTTCTCTTAGGTTGTGCTTAGTAATAAGAGCCTGAATAAATATTAAAAAAATATATAGGTGGAATAAATTCACCTACAAGAGGATGTCGTACATAATCCCATCCTTGAAGCATGTTGCTCATGATAGATCATCACTAGCTTGAAGCGGTGAAAATCATTGCAGCGCAGTAAAACAAGCTAAGTAGTCTATGACAAACATAAAACTCTGGTCCAAGTGCATCAACTCTATGGATTTCTTAGAGCTCAGTATCTGAGGGAAAATGTAATCATAGAAGGCAGTCTGGATGTCCTCCCATCCCATTCCCTAATGAATACCAGCCTGAGTAATTACATCCCACTAGAATTTAGAAGAATCAAACAACATATAAGTTGTATTCTTGACCCTCATCTTTGTAGGAATCTCTAGATGATCAAATATAGAAAGTATGGAACCTATCCAAGACATAACATCTTGTGGACATACCTCGATAGAGAATATGGGAGTAAACTGCAGCTAGAACTCGAGATTCAAATCAATCATAGTAGGTGTTGCTCATTGATCACCCTGTGTTGACTGCATTAGATGAAAGAAACACCCTCAAAGATGAGTTTCAGTGCCTAGTTCTAGAATAGTAGGCAGTGCCTTGAGTGACTCTACTAGAGGGATTACTAGTGGCTCAGGTCCCACTACCTCTAGAGTGTGATAGATGCCTCCCACTTGGCGCACAACTAGAGGACTTCATGGTGTCATATCTTTAGAACTTCCAAGAACATTCCTAAGAACATATTGAAAGAATATAGAAACACTAGTGGAAGGAAGATTATAAGTAAAATGGATAAAATCCCAAGGTATACTACCCCAAATACCCACTTATAAGGCCATGGTATTGGTTATGTTTTTGAATTTAATTTACACAGGTTATAGTTTATGGGGGGATAATTACTGGTCAAGGAAGTAACACTCTTTAAATTTTTGTTATCCTTTCCATTTATTGGAAACCATTTAATTTTATAAGTCAAGATTTACATTTAATGTTTATATTTCCTTATAAACATATAATAAGGTTCAATTAAAAGGATTTTCATTCCGATCTAATAATGTACCATACACTTTATAACTGAAAGCAACATCCATTCAATTTTAATTTAGCTTTCAAACATTCGGTTTTAGAATTTAATGGGTAAAATTAATATGGCTCAAATCATTGAGTTAACCTTTCCAATTAATAAGGTCTGATACACCTTATAATTGAAATTGGTAATAATGTGATTGCAGCCAAAGCATAGCTCATGTAACTAGAGTTACATAGTTGACATGGGTAGAAAACAACTACTTAAGATTACACCTCAAAACTTTATAGGAAAACACTATTTAGATTGATGTTGACACTTTAAATAGGAAATTTACTTACCCTTTATAAAATATTATCATCACATGCATATATAATAACCATGTACCACTCAATAATCATAGGAAAACATGCGATGAATGTAGTGAAATGCACCTATATAGAATGTAATATGCATTGAATGTGAATTATAGGTGCCTATAACGATGCATAAAACAATGAAACTTGTTATATAAGGCCAAGTAAAATCTATATAAATTATATAAAAGACCACAATTCATGTATGTTACCCAATGGGGAAAGGATATCAATTGTAATAAGAAAAAAACAGAAGAATAATTTCCCAATCCTAGGAAACTTGGTATTTAACCTGAACATGGGTTAGCTACACCCAGGAATGAATTATAACCATGTGACAACATGTTTCTATTATCCTATGTAATTTTACAAAACTATAATACAAAAGAAAAGAAAAATCACTGACACCACTTTGTGATGTCCTGACCCGAGTGCCACTCAAAGGTGCCCCGAACATGATTTTCCACATGGCCTCAAGAGCACCTCTTTACATGCCAGAGGCTACCGACTAGAGGATATGTTCTAAGGTATATTCATGGGGAGACTATGAAATGATGTTAGATATGAAGATAGTGGATAATGATATGTAGAACAAATGGATAACAATAGCTGAATAATAATAATGAATAAACAAAATTGGGAGCTAAAGATAATAATAAACATCCATACAAAAATAATCAACTCAAAATATGACATGTATTGTATTAAAAAGATAATGATTTAATTCTATTTCTGTGAAAACTAGGAAAATATGTCTACATTACAATAGGTAGACAATATAGTAAAATCTATAAAAAATTAAAAAGGCCAAAAAAAATCCAAGCACCTTGAGCTCCTTCTTGGTCATCTACTAACAATCTCCATCCTAAGAAAGAAAAAAAGAAATACAGGTGTCCAATATAGGATGATTCCCATTTTCCATACGTATGATCAGATAAAATCTCTAATACATATGATGGCTCATATAAGGTGTGAGATAAATATTAGTAGTCCTCCACCAACGACGTCTATACAAATCATGGCTCAGAATAGAAACTGAACAGTGTGTAGGTATACATAATGTAAATAAGTTCCAAATAAATAACTCATTTCAAGTTCATCCTTGGATGGTAATTTCCATAAACATGAGATCATTTTATATAGATAAGTCCTGTGAAGTTAAAACAACACCAAAATAGATCATAATGATAATGAAAGAGGATCTATGGTGAGACCAAGGCATCCTTGACCTCAAGGGTCAAGCCAACACATAGTAGTAACTCATTCAGTCTGAAAATAAATGTTATGAGTTTAATATAAGGGTATTTCCTAAGGTATTCCTCTTTAAAAGAGTCTAACTAAGTCCATGGATATTTTCTATAGTAATATTAGGCTAATAATGAATTGTCCTAATGGGGCGAATCCATGGTACCACATGTTTGAAGACATCAAGAAAGATCCAAGGAGTGTATATAAGGAATCATAATATCAAAAAGATATGTTAAGTGAATTGTTAGTACATAAATAATTCATTCACGTAGAAAGAAATTGACTTTATTTTGAGGTGGGTGTCTCCCACATCAATCATCCCAATGAATCATAATAACATACTCCGAGTGCTCGAGGCATTCCCTTCAGAATCCAAGGCTTCCTCGAGTCTACCCATTCCTATAAAGGTAAAAATTTCCATATTAAATAGGAACCTTATACATATTTCAATATTTAATTTAGGCCTTATAATACTCATGCTAATTAATAATCCATTTGGTTCATTCTTTTCCTTTTATTTCAAGTGATAAGGTCAATTAAGGACATGCAACCAAGTTCCATTTTTCAAAATAAAAAATAACAGGTGAAATCTATAAATATATACTTTATAATTATTAATTTATTAGGTTTAGTCCATTACCTTTTATCCAAGGTGAAAAGGTTATATTGTAAATTAAACCTATTCAATTCAATTTCATAATCATTTATTAGGTTTATTCTATAATTTTCATTCAATTATGACAAGGAGCTTTTGGACATGCAACTAATAATAATTTAATTATTTTTAATTAGTCTAATGATATCTATAAATATAATTTCCATTTAAAAATTTAATTATTCATATAATTATAATGTAACACATACCTTAACAAGGGAAAATGAAAATCACACCTGAATGGTGTCAAAAATGTGAAATAATCCATAATAGTGCATGCACCCTAATTGGGTGGGTGACGTTGAGGATACGACCTCCAATAACATAAATAACATGTATAATAATGGTATAGAATATGAGAACAATGATTATAATTAAATCATATAAATTTAAGGAGAAACACCTAGTTAAACCAGTATGCGCACATTGTATGAAATTTATAAATGATGATACTTTTAAGGAATAGTCATAGACTACCTAAATTATTCCTATAGTACTATCCTAGTCTAGTATCAACCTTTAGTTTTTCATAGTTTGAGAGAAAATGTAATAATTGATGAACACCCTAAAATAGGGCATACAATCCTGCATCAAAACAATGTCATTAAGAGAAAGAAAAATGATGAAAGAAAAAATATGAATAAATATCATACTAGAATAGATCCAATGAGACCGATGATGGAATAAATTAAGTGAGAATGGAAGAATGATTGAAGAACCTATCTTTATTCTAGAGTGAGATTCACTCTGAGAGCTCTTATTATGCAGTAGAAGAAATATAGGGTGAGGGAAAAGAAAAGGATTTTGTCCCTTTAAAGAATTTTCTGACTTTTATATGGTGTGTAAATGTTTTACACCTTGTGTAATGATCATGATTTTCCTTATTGGGAAATGTCTTTACATGTCGTGAATTGGCATTCCAAGTCCAATACACATTGGTAGTGGATACCCACCATGTATTCCAAATACACGTCATGTACTTGATCTTCATACAACCTTCAACCACAACAACTTTTCTTCCTAAACAAACCAACTGGAAAAAAGAAATGGTTTTAGGTTTAAGCCAAAAGATATCCTCAATAAGGGTTTTCAACAAAAAATCAAAACTATCCATGCATGAAGAGTAAAAACTTGGTTCTAATAGTGATCATGACCATAATTTTGAAAATCAAGAGTTTGAATCATTATTCTCACAACATGGATACTTTTATAAATTTTATGATCCTAAGACCCCATAGAATAATGGTATAGTAGATTGTAGAAATAGAACCATTCAATATATTTCGTGGACCACGGTCAATGAGTATGATTTAACTGTATATTTTTGGGAAGAATCTATAAACAAAAATTTCTATATAATAATAGAGTTCTACTTACACTTGTTTTAAAGAAAACCCCATATTAGTAATGGAATTGTATAAAAACAAAAGAAAACTAATTTATTTTATTTGGTTTTAAAGTATTTATAATTAATAAAGTGGATAATTTATAAAAAAATTCATCCAAGAGTGATGAAGGATTTTTTTCATGGATATTATACAACTAGTAAATCATATAGGTTATTTAATAAAAGGACTAATATTGTTGAAGAATTTATACATATCAAGTTTTATGAGATAGATCCACATGAATCCATGTCATATTTATAAAATATAGTATATGGTAATTCTAATTTTGACATTAATGCTAAAACTAGAGACAATTCTTACAGTCATCATCTGAAAAAATATCATAGTTTTGAGGAGAAACGTGATCATAAAATTATAAATTAAAATGAAGTGTCCAATAATTATATCCATAGAGCTATTAGAACTCATAGATATCATCCCTTAGATGTAGTTGTAGGAGACTAAAATAAAGGAACACATACAAGATATTCTCTTAGAAAACAAGTTGAACATCATGATTTCTTGTCACAAATTGAACCTAAGAACATCATGGAAGAAATTAATGATGAGTTATTGGAAATAGAAATGCAATAAGAGTTAAATGTTTTTTTGAATGAAATAGATTCTATGAAGTAGTTCAAAGACCCAACAGTGGCCTAACAAATAATACTAAATGGGTGTCCAGAAGAAATGTTTATGAGTCACACATAATAATTATAAATAAATCAAGATTAATTACAAAAGTATATAGTCAATAAGATGGTATTGATGAGGAACCCTTTTCTAGAGTATGTAGACCCGATGCCATCAGAATATCACTTTTATATATAGCACATTTGAATTTAAAATTATATCAAATGTGTGTCAAGTGTGCATTATACAATGATTATATATTTTAGGATGTTTTTTTGGAACAACCACAAAAATTTAAAACTCACATTTTCTACATCATGTTTTTAATTTTACAAAAGCATTATATAGTTTAAAACAAGCTCCTTGAGCTTAGTATGATTGGTTTAAATCATTTTTGATTTCAAAAGATTTTACTAAAGTAATATATTTCCCTAATTTTTTTATTAAAATAAATTTAAAAAGGTGTTTTATTATTAAAAATCTAAATTGATGGTATTATTTTTGGATCTTCAAGAAATTATTTGTGTACTGAATTTTAAAAAATTATTAAAAGTGAATTTACAATGAGTTTTATGGGTGAAATTAAATTCTTTATGAGTTTTCATATTTTCCCAAAAAATGGAATTAATTTAAATAAAAGTAAGTACAATAAATATATTTTAATTTTTTTTGTTATATATAGTATTAAAGTTAGTTATAAAACCACGAGTACAAACTAAAAATTGGATCTTGATGAAACTAAGAAATTAGTTTATCAAACCCCTTAAATAGGTTGGAGTGAAATCTTATTATTCTCAACTACAAGATATATTGATATAATGTTTAATATGTTCATGTGTTTTCATTTTCAATAAAATCCAGAAGAGTCACATTTACTTATTGTGAAAAGAATTTTCAAATATTTTAAAAGTAAAATGAATTTAGAGATTTTTTACTATTGAGGACAAGCATTTTATCTAGTTAGTTATTCATATGATGGTTTTGGTGGTTGAAAATTAGATAGAAAAAATAACTCTAAAACATGTCACTTTTTGGGAAAGTCTAAATTTTAATGGTGTATTAAGAAATACAATTTTTTTACATTATCCACTACATAAAGTGAGTACATAACTACAGGAAATTATTGTGAATAAATTTTTTGGATGAAACAAACGTTTCTAGACTATAAATATTTATTTATGAATTTATATATAAATTGTGATAATATAAGTGCTATAAAAATTTCAAATAATCTTATATCTAACTATAGTAAAAAAATATTGATATAAGACATCAAATTTTGAGAGATAAATTTTAAAAGGGTGATATAACTCTTAAATTCATTGGAACGAAACATCTTCTTGCAAATATATTTACAAATATTTGTAATTTTGAGAGAATGATCTATGTAAAACATGAAATTGGAATGATAAGTTTTTGTTAGTCTTTTATTATTATATTAATTTTGGTTTTTGTAGATAAAAAACATAGGATATCTACTTACTTTTCAGATCTACCATTGGTATTTACAATGGATTATCTTCTGTTAGTATCTACCCTAAAAAACTACCATGGTATTCTACTATGTGAACATATAGTAGGAAATTCCATTACTAGTGTAAACAATCCTATTATCTATATTTAAAAATTATTATTAGGTTTATTTATTTTTATTCATATCATACTTATATCTTTTTCATTTTTAATCCCTAAATGATAATATTTTACCAAAAATTTGGGAATGAGTAACCCTTTCTCTCACACACCTTCTTTAAACCCTCTCTCTTTCAATTTCAACCCTTGATCCTCTATATCTTTTCTTCATCCATAAAACTAGTGATAAAATTGTATGAGTGAGTCCTAATATTGAATATCTTTATGATTTCATCCCTCAAGGAAGGAAAGAAAAGAATCGAGTATGACTTTTAGAACCAAATAATCCCCAAATCACGTTTAGATCTGTTGTTGTCTAGAAAGAAATCAATGCCATGTGGTTTTCTTTGAGCTAGCCGTTCACATGGAATGTAATTCAAGATCAGGGATGGGTCAAATTATTCTCAAGGAATGATCAACTATTCTACCCTAAGTTGGATCATGAATTCTATAATTTTATAGAGTATCATTTTGGGGGAAAATAAGGATGTTATCAAAAAATTTATAGATAGAATTAATTGGTGAAAAATATGTTTGAATGTTACTCAAAAAGGTATTCATGAGGATTATCAAGGCTCCTTTCCCACAAATAGTGTGGATTTTTTGATTTAGAATACCTTTCTTGAGTTAATTGGAAATATATCTATGTGAAGGCCTACTTTAGTGGAGCTTGATGAAGAATAAAAATTACTATTTATGTTCATAAAACATATTCTATGTCCCTAGAAAGGGTATTTTAGAATAATGATATATTGAGACATATTTTACTCGTTTATTATAAAAACTGGAGGAAAGATTAATATATATATATATATATATATATATGATGGTTCATATGATGGAGTTATGCAAGACCACATAAAGGTAAAACCCTCTGGCCTACCATAAAATGATCTACACTATTTTAGAATCTATAGGTCTTACGCATTAAGGAGAACCAAAAAAGACTAAGTGTGGTGGTTTTTACCTAAGGTAAATGAATTGAAAAATGATGAGTGTGAATTAGAACCATTGGTTGAAAAAGTGGGTAGTATATAATGATAAACTTTATTAAAAATTTAATATACTATGTAATCATACTAGACCAAGAGACATGGTTGACATTATCATAGAGCCAAATGGAGTTGTAGAATACTCCTCTGATGATGACTGGGATGAGTTTGAAGTGGAAGAAGCTTCATCTGAAGAAGAAGTGTTTTTACCTATTTTATTGAAAGTGGAAAGAGACCCTAATGTGGTTAAGAGTCCTAATGTATCCTATGAATGAGCTATTCCTCCAATTTCACTTCCAACCAGAGAGATTTTTCCTAGAGTAGATGATGAAAAAGAAGAGACTGAAGTCTCTAATAGTGACAAGGATGAGAGATCTTCTTCAGAGACTCATGAGGATGTGGTTATTCTTTATGATGTATTAGAGTATGATGTTTATAGAGATGATGAGGATGAGATGTATAACCCTCATCAGACTATAACTGATTCTAGAAAATATTCTAGTGGAGGGTGGAAAGGCATCACTCCATCTTCTTTAGCTAGCCAGCAATCCAGTGATATTGTTAACCAAATTGCATTATAATTTTTGGATTCAACAACACATATTTATCCAGCTAAATCAAAGGGAGATGAATATGGAGAACCATTTAAGGGGTAGAAACTCCCAATATCTAATCAGTTTAGGTTGAAGTATTCTGAGTTAGAGGATGATGATGACCAGGGAAGTTCACTAAATCAAGGAGGATCTACCATCTCAATTGAGAAAATATATCTTAAGGATCATTATTAGAGAGGAACTATATAGAAGATATTTTGGAAAATTTTTCTTTTTAGGTAGCTATTATATATATTAGACTCTAGTATTCTGCTATTCCTAGCTGGGATAAGACTCCTCCTCCTCATTCTCCTCGTATCCTAGTTATTTAATAAAGGACAATCTAGATGACTTTAAGGAAAATTCACTAACATATATTAGTGGGATGATTTTATATTATTCAATTAAACAGAATAATATTAGTTAAGTTGATACAAGAATTATATTCACTTCATTAATTTCTCATATCAAACCTATAATGTCCATAAAAATAGAATGTCTAGAAATAGAGAATAAACGGTTGGTGGAATAGATGGATTCCATTAAAATTACATTAGAAGACATGAGTGATAGTTTAAATAGGAGAGATCTATATCTTTTAGAAAGGTTTTAGTCTTTCTTTACTCCTAGAGAATCATATTCTAGAGCTCCATGTCCTTCTACTCCTACTTGACTAGACATTGACCAGATCTGATTCATAGTGATATAAGAGATTCATGTTGTGATGGGTAATCTCCCAGCATCCCATCAGGATGATCTTCTCCAGATTAAATCACAGGGTGAACACATTTATAGGTTGGTTTAAGAATGATTAAGTGAGTATATGAGTGATATAGTGATAATATATAAAGCTATTAAGTATTATCTCACAAGTACTTATACCAACCATGAGCTTAATTCTCATTTTAAGTTCTTGGCTAAGAATTTAAGAATTCCCCTTATGACCAGGGCCGAAATTGATCTAGTTAAATACAATGGAAACCATAATCAAGCTATTTATGGAAGATGAGGATGAATATTTCAAGGCGATGAAACATGTTGGTCATGTGATCAATTAGTTTCTGGAGTTGATGGAACTGTTTTTATACACCACTAGGACTACTTTCATTACACTGCCTGCCATTCATCTAAATAAATCTATTTATACAAATTTATCACCCCTTATATACTACCTCTATTATCTTTAGTCCTTTGGGACTTACCCAAATTGATGTTGTGAGGAATCTTAGTATGTTTGCACCTTCTATAGTGTTTTAGCCACCTGCACCTCCTGCTCCTCACATCCCTATCATTGATTGCAAAGGATAAGATCTAGAGGATACTGACTCTAGTTTAACTATAGTTGATTCATCAAAATCTGATTATAATTTTGATGGGGATTCTATTTTTTCTTATATTCACTCTAATTATTTAATCTTTTGACATTGATGTATATAATTCCAAGCCTCTTTTCCATCATCCTTATATCTTTTATTTAATTTATAATACAATTTACCTTTTTGATATTCTTAAAAGGGAAGTAATTGTATGATATATTATTTGATTACTTGCATGGATTAAATGAATAACTATACATCACACATATGGACTTTGAATGTAAATAAAACTATCTTTATTCTATTCATTTTTTATTCATATATTAAATATTTACTATATGGTTATGAATTTTGTGATTTGTTATAATAAAGGGAATATTATTGGCTTAGTCCAAGATCCTTTTTATTTTAATGATAAAAAATCAGGTTTTTTTTGTTTCTAATGAATTCAATGTTTTACTATAGTAAAATATGTTCTAAAAAACTACTAAAATTTGTTATGTCTTGATATATCGTCACCATATACTGCTAGTTATAATTATCTAACATTAGTTAAAGAAAGCTACTGCTACAAGATTCCCTCACATTAACAATATACCTCTAGTTCAACTCTGTGACTGCCAATATCTATCATCAAGTTATGCCAACATCTAGTGGAGCTACTTCCAATGTCATGTACTTCTACCACAAGTAGCATCTACCATCACTCTAAGCTACTGCTAGTTAAATGGTATTATAAAAAAATGTTTCTACCATTAGGTAGCACTACCACCAAGGAAAAGATACAAATATCCTTATATGGATATACTTACAAGAATTTCTATCTCCAAGTATATCAACAATCACAAAATACAACCATTCAGTGAAGCTAAAACTAGTTCACTAAGTGGTGTTACCATCAAATCATGTACCATTAGAAGAACTATTGCTAGAGATCTACCTTATCTAGCTAGAATTAATTTGGAAATTAATTCTATAATGGAAAGTTTATGTATTTAATATTGGATATAAGCATGTAGATTTAATAATGATTATTCTTAAACAAATCAAACGTTGTCTTAAAGAAAAATTCAAACATTTCCATATCTGTTGATCTAGTATGAGGATACATATTATTATATTATTATCTTGTAATGGATAATTAGACCTGGAGCACTATAAATTTAAGAGAACCACCCTCATGCAAGAGTAAAATAGTGTGATAGTGTGGTTCATGCGTGGATATAGAATCAAAGAATCTCATATACTGGAATAAAGAAGAATCACAGATGCACATGCGTGTGGAATAAAATTGGAAAATTTCACACTGAAAACTGAAGGCTTATCCAAACTTCAATGACACTATTTTTTTTATTTTCTATAAAAGTTGTTCAATCTCCTTTCAAAGAAAGATTCATGGGATCATGAACAACTGAAGCTATTCTGATTGATAAACACTACATTTTATCATCTATTATCTATTGATCTTTCTATTTTTTCTTTACATTCGATCATTGTTTTGTTTTACTCTTTATATCTATAAAAGATAGTATCGTGTACTAAATTGGGGAGTTCTTGATACACACTCTCATTACTATTCATATTGAAATCTCATGTAAAACTGTGGAAGAGTTTGTGTGTGACCTATTCTTGTGTTTTATCCCATGTATAATTGCAGAAGAAGATTTGTTCCTATAAATCCTTGTGTGTTGTTGTATATATAACCCAATCTAGGTTGTGGATCAGCTTATTTTATTACAAACTATTACCAATCGGAGATTTCCAAGTGGAGGGGATTAAGTCTCGACTTGAGACTAAACCCATTGTTTAAATTCCAATGTTCTTTATTAACATGTTTTGTTTTATTTGTTTTAAATCAAAAAAGTTTCTATATTCTAATGTATTAAAGAATACCATACTATGATAACTAACTTAAATTAGTGTTTTATATAGAGTGTTTGATATGAGTAAATTAGTTTCAAAAGTTAAATTATTTTTAAAGATATTTTAACAAATATGTGAACGGTATTTTGAGAAACTTTTATAAAGATAAAATTTAATAATTATACTATTTTTGTTAACTGGTCATTTTTATCAAATTAGGGGATATGTGATTTAAATTTTCTTTTAACATATATTTTATTGGAAACTCAATTCACCCCCTATTGAGTTGTCCACTGAGACCAAAAAAGGGTACCTACTTTTTCTTTACTTATAGAATAATTGGGAATTTGAAGTCTCATTATAGGAGTGAAATTATTATATAAAATGATTCCTTATGATAACACAATTTAAATCTGTTCTTATGGAGAAAAGTAAAGAATACAAAAGTTGAAGATAATGTTCATGAAACTAATGGTCACTATAATGAATAAGATAAGACCACTGAGTTCATAAAGGGGATAAATCCTGAGAAGGGTGAGAGTAAGGATGTAAATCTTGGGGAAAAATAGTATACTTTATAATGGGAATGTTAACCTGGACGGTTTTTCTAATTAAATATAGTTTTAGAGGTTGGAGTGTTCTATATTATATTAATGGGATATTCAAAAATGGGTAACAATATTTCACAAGGGTGGTTTCTCATATTGAAATTAGAGAATGTTATATAATATTCTCTTCAATGAGATTATAATTCAAATGTTAACTTGCATATGATACAACAAAATGAGGCAAGCGATTATTTCATTAAGAAAAATGATATCACCAGTAGTTTTTTACGTACTCATCATCAAGAATCTTGTGATAAACACAATGGTTTTGAATCTCATAAATAATGATTTTTTTTATAAATGATGGAATTATGTGACTGACATATATATTGAACAAACTGATAAGGTTGGTGTTTAATAAAAATATAGAGTCTCATATCAAATGAAAAAACATTATTAGATAATTATGGTTTCTTATATGATCCTTAGATGAAAAAATATAGAGAAAGGAATAATTATACTTATAGAGAATCTTGTTTACTAGGCCCTCAAAACCATTGGATTAGATGGCTAGAGACAATTTATTCAATCTATTTTAAGTTCATGATTACCACAATGAAAGGAAATAATATTTATGAAATGATTTTATTCAGTATAATGATTAATTTTTTACTTTTTTAATTATTTTAGGAAAATTATTTTAGTTAGAATTTATTTTTTTTGATGTTGTTTTAGTTAAAATTCAGACTGGAGGCTACTAGATTTGTAAAGTATCTATCTTTGGGAATTTTATGTGGATGAAAACGCTAGTTTGAGGGTAATAATTTGTTTTTTTATTTCAAATATTTGGTTTCTAATTCCTTTGCAATTACCCTTTTTTCTTCCCCTTATACTCAATTTTTTCTTTCAATAAAGGAGTCACCATTTTGGATTCCCAAACTCATGATTCAACCTATATAAATTAATAATAATAATAATAATATATGTGTAAGGAATTATAGAAGGTGGGGGAGGGACATGTTCATTGAGGGCATTAAAGGGGATTTATATAAATATCTGTATAGAAATATATAAAAATATCCATTTGGGTTGTTCTCCCTTAGGAGTGATGGGAAGAAATAAAGGAGAGAAATTAGAGGTACTAGAGCACTTGTATCCCCCATGGAAAATTATGGACTATATCTCTTCACTATGACTCTATTACCCACTATTCTTCTTTTACCTGTCTCTTTTTGATCTAAATCTTATAAAGTCAGATTGATGATCTGTCTACAACAAGCTACCAAAATGCTGAGACAAAGGTAAGCCAGATTTTTTTTAAAATAATCATGGTGTTTAACTTGAAATTTGGATAAAAAATATTTAGTGTGTCATTTTTGTAAGGGTTTAACATAATAAATTTCTTGATTTATTTTAGTGGATGATCCCTCATATAGATTATTCAATTAATTTCAATATCAGTGACTATAATCATATGCTTTAATTTTAATGATTTGTATTTGTTTATATATGTTATGTGTAACTTATGTTGTTGGGGACACAAACATGTGTCGTGGTCACCCAAAATTTTAAAATTAAATTAATTAAATCATATAGAACCAATTATATTTCTCTAAATAGAGATATATTTTTTTGACTTTTTGGTGATATCGTCACCTTGGTTGTCGATAGAAATTTAACTGAAATAATATTTAAATAGTTAATTTTGGTATGATAAAATTTATGAAATAAATTGTAGATATTATCATAAGTTAAATAGAAAGAATAATTTTTTTGGTATAAAGATGATGCAACACATTGTGGTTGTTGGGGTTTTTTTAGATTTAATATTTGGAAGAGAATCTAGAGTTATTGGAATTTTATGAATAATTTCATGTCATTTAATGGGATCAGTCAGTTGCATTACACAATATTGAAAAAACAATTAGGTTACCCAATTACGTGTTCATCCATTGGGTCTTTGTGGTGTATTATTTTTTAAAAAATTTTGGCATGATGTTGGTGTTTATTGTTATTTTTTTATATTAACAATAATGACAATGTTTATTGATTATGACCTTATTTGGATGTTTTCTATGTTTAAATGCTATGTGCATATTTAATTGTTTCTTTTATGAATTTATTTAATATACATATATACCATGTTGTAAACATGTGTATATGTTTTATTATAATTAGTAAAATGAATAAGATATGAGGGGATGAGTGAGGGAACAACTTACCCATGATACGTAGGTCATGTGGTGATAGTGGTTAGTGTGGTGTTCTTTATTTGGTTAGACATTATTTTATTGTCAATTTTATTTCTCATGTCTATTATTTTTTATTGGTAAGGATCTATTTGATTCCTCACTGTTCCTTTTATATTTATATAATGAAATTCTATTATTATTCGGTAAATCACTTATAATAATGTAGTAAATCACCTAGAATGGGTTGAATATGAGTGATTAATGTTAAACCTAGGGTTATGAGTATTTAAGGTAGATAATAAGTATCTCATTGATGAGACAGGGGATGAAATGTGAGATTTCAAAATTAAATCATGTTTTTATGAAAAAAACCCCATTAATTTCATTATTAAAAATCAATTTCAATATATTTTATTTTTAGTAGTATCTTGAGATTTATTATAAATATCATTCAAAATATTAATGTTGAGTTTTTATTATTTTAAAGTGTTCAAATAAATATGGGAATTACTTTACTATTTTATTTTTGATGTTTTTGATAGGTAAAGGGGTGTTCTTTAAATTGAAACATAATTTTTGTAGGGAATGATCTTATGAATATGTGACTCAGTGTACAACTTCCCATGGATCTTGTATGACTTCCCCCACATTGAGAATGACTTCACAGTCACCTATGAATTTTTCTCCCTGCACGACCAACCCTGAAGTAGGTTCCCACTCTAGGTAAACACACACTCCACCATGATGACCAGGTAACAAATACACCTTATTTTATGCCCTAGATCCCCTATTATACAACAGTCCAAAAAAACACCCCACCAAACCGGGTGCACATTTCACCTTTTGGGGTTTCTTCCTATAGTGTAGATTACACCAAAATAGCCTTTGAGAAAATTCTGAGCTACCACCCAAGTTCACATCTTTTATTTCGACTAGATCAGAATCCCTTTACCCCATCTACATCCCACATCTATCCAAGTCAAATACTCAAAGTGTGCAGGACCTTCTATACCTGACTGAATACCTTTTTGAAACTTTAGTTCATGCTTAGGTATCCTTTAAACCATTGCAATATAAAGATCCAACTATAACTTTCACAATCTAGCATGAATCTCCATCTAGATTCCAAGTGAAACATCACTAATCTAAGTTCCATATGCATGGTAGTTCCTCCTAACACCACATTAGAATAACCTATGTTGTGAATAATTCCCCTACATAAGAGACAACCTATGTAATAGACTAATATATACTGGGTATTTTGGTTCTCAAAATCCCAAACTGAAAACAATGATGAATTTAATTTTATTACATGAAACCTGATAAAAGACATATAATGTTCAAATTGAAATTACACATATCAAGAATAAAATAAAAATTATTTCTATAGTGAAAAGAAGTCACACATGGAAGTTTCTGATACAAAAACAAAGAGTGAATCATAACACATATTGGAAGTGGAAAGTCATATTATAAGTGGCAATTACAATATCAAATCTTGCAGAAATTCTCATTACTAGAATAAAAATTCTAAACATGATTCTTTAAATTAGAATTAATAAAAATATAAATAAAATTAAATATTTATATAAAAAATTCCGGAATGAAAAAAGTAATCCATAATTATAAGACAACAATAAGAATGAAGCTTGGGCAACATAAATTCCCAAACAGTTTATAATTCAATTTTTCAAATAAAAATTGATTTGGAATTAAATCTAGAAAAATTTAATCACTCTAATCCATTTATTATTTTAAAAATCCACTTTTTGGTTAAGTGGGAACCAAAAAAATTCATAATTCCATGGATGCAACCACAAAATATCAGATTTAAACTTAAAATTTCAATTTTCACCTAACTGAAAATGAACCCATCATCACACCATGTCACTGGAAAAGAACCACTTCCATAGTCCAATGTCACCATAAAAAAATCACCATCATCATTGAAAAACACACAAAATGATCACCAAAAACTTATAACCATAATCAATGAACATTGTTAAGGGAGAGAGAAAGACCACCGCCGTAGAGAACCAAAATTGATCACCACAAACCATCTAGACCACTAAAATAGGTCTCTCCACAATCCATCATAAAAAACAAGACCTCCAGGAGTATTTGAATGGAGACAAAGCCACCATAGATAAGTTTCTCCTAAAACACCATAGACATCTCAAACCTCACATCCCAAATCTCTTTGAGAAAGACCGTGCTAAACTGATTGGGAGAATCTTGGTGGAAACCAAGATCCAGAGTAGAGAATGGTACAAAAAAGTCCCCAACATTGAGATGTGACCACCACAATGACCACTGAACCTAGCCGTCAGAGCCACCACCACGTGAAGAACACCAAGGTGTCATTATGAATAAACAAAAAAAATAACCATCCAAAACCAAGAAGAAACAAGGAATCAAAATATAAGAAACAAGACTTAAAAAGAAGAAGAAAATGAATGGAAACAAAATATACATAACCCCATTAACAAATTTCATTCTTACCTCTTCTATAAGGTCGATATTCCATGATGAGATGCTACGAGCCAGAATATTCTTCCAAAATTGAAAGTATCCAGGTAAATCACTACTTACAAGGTCCAACTACAGTTTCCATGCTCAGAATATCCATCTAGATGAGCCACTTTGGTCTAAGAATGTCGTCATCATGGGAAGCCCTTCAGGTTCAAGAACCAGAACCCCCACATCTGTTTATAGTCGATCTGCACATGCAGAAACACAGATTCACTAGGGTCTTATCAAAACTCCATCCTAGCAAGGACAATTATGAAATCTCCTTGTTTCATAGATCCTACTTTGGTGAATAAGGAAGACACTATCAGGAACCCCCTTCCCATGATCTCTCTTTATTAAAATAGAATCTTAGAACTATGAAGGGTGCTTAACCTCATGGCATCACTAATTGCCCTCATGGTGTTGCTACTCTCCCTATCAGTAAAGATGAACCCAAATACCATGATCTCTCACTGATGTCTCTCCTCAAAGAGAGTCCAAAACCATATATATCACAAAAAAGAGATCTTGAAATAACCAAAGAGTTGCAGAGGTGCGATGATTTCTCTCTATGAAAACCAGGCCCCAAAATCCCTAACTTCTTATGAGGGAGGTATTTGTAAAGGGACACACGTATGGTAATGGGGAACTTGACGGGTCACAAAATATAGTTGTGTAAAAACTTCTCAACAAAGGGGGAAATTAAATGCATTTAATTAATAAAATTAATGTGAATAAAAAACTAAAAATTCTACAGATTGATAATTAAATGCATTTAAAATTTTAATATGAAATAACATCACACTCTCCACCTTGAAAATTAAAACCTACCCACATGATGATTCTACACCACCCATACTATCATCAGTTTAGGCATCACAACCTAATTAGGTTCCAACTATAGGGTGAAACCCAAAGACCCCCTCTGGGTATTAATGTGAAACATGTTCCCCATAATTGAATGATATCCTAGGCTTCTAAAAATGATCAAAAGTAAACAATTCAAAACAACTACTTGATAAAGGTCACACCATCACTTACCTGGTTTTCTCTTTTAGATGATTCCATTGAGGAAGATAATACTAGAAAATCAGAAGCTAACAGGTCCAAAAAATAACCTATCTATTCCCTATAGAAAACAACCAAATAGAGAAGAGTATCCATCCTCATAAAAAATAACATGGAGAAACTAAACTCATAGGAATAATAAAGAATTGAAACTCAATAAAAAATAGTGCAATCATGAAAAATAATAGCCAATGAGGAAAGGAATAGAGAGAGAATATAGAGTAAAGGAAAAAAACAAAAGATAAAGGTATCCACCAAAACCCATAAAAACAAAAGAGGATTTAATCACCAAGAATTATCAACAAAATCTGAAACATTCTACCTAAAATCTCAACATGAAGACTCTCGACATACGATGACAGAAGATCCTTAAAATATGGATTCATGATCTATAACTAAGTAGGTGACCACCTAAAAAACAATCCAAATGAAATTCCTAAAAAAGGGGAAAATGAAGGGATGGTGTAAGGCATTCCCAATATCATAGGAAATATCTTATATGTGAGAATAAAGGTAGGTATCCATATAGAAACCAAGGTTAAAACAATACACATAAGGGGAACACATTCTAATCTAGTCTTAATAATGGACCATGAATCCTGATAATAGGTGAGTAATAAGAAAAATCCGCTAAAACTGTTAAATAGTAAATCTAAGAAGCTTTGTGGCCAACCAACAAACAAAAAACCACTACACCCAAAAACTTCTCAAGTCTAAACATTGAACACACTACAGGTCCATACCCAAAGTAAAAAGTTCTACAATATGAGGAGGAACACACTAGAGCTAACATAGGATCAACTCCTTGGAAAAAAACACTCACTAGAGACCTAAAACCTTACTAACACCATACAACTAAAAAGATCTCAAGCACTATACAACCTTATATAGAACCCTTCATACCTCGAAACCAGAGACACACACACATGCAGAAAATAACAAAAGAAATCTATAAGCCTCATTTTTTCAAGGAAAAAACTAGGAAAAGATAGGAAACAAACCACTAAAAGGAAATTGAAATTAAAAAAAAGAGATCACACAACCAAGATGAATGAAACAAAAAAGCATTCTATAAAAATTATAAGACACTAGATTTTTTCTGAAAAAAACGAATAAGAAATTTCAAATTTTAATAAAAAAAATTTAAACCCAATTAATCTTTGATTCCATTTTTATGAGGAATTCCCCAATGTAAGATATGATACCCGTGCAATAGCCCATGATCTATTATGTATTTTGGTTCATCTAAATATTAAACCAAAAATAGTGTTGAATATAGAATTATTAAATAAAAATGTTATAAAAAAGAATAATGATCAAATTTAAATTTCACATATCATTAATAAAATAAAAATTAATTCAGTAGTGAACAAAAGTCACACGTAATAGTGGAAAATACACAAACTAAGAGTGAATCATAACACATATTGGTAGTGGAAAATCAAACTGGAAGTGGAAATTACAATATCAAAGGTTTCATAAATTCTCATTACTTGAATAGAAATTATGAACAACAAGATTCTAGAAAATAGAATCAAGAAAAAGAGAAATACAATTTCAGATTCACCTAAACAATTCTAGAATAAAAAAACCGTAAACCAGAATTATTATAAAAAATAAGCAACTAAACAAAGTAACAATAATTTAAAAACAACTTATAGGTTAACTATTAAAATAAAAACATATTTTGAATTAATTAAATAATAATATAATACATTAAACAATTATAGGTCAAAGAAAAATGGATAATAAATAAGTAAAAGGGAAACAATTTTTTTTTTAAATTCTTCATCCAATGGACTATGTACATAATGTAGAGTCATCATAGGTTTTTCACTTTGAAAGAATAAACAGAATACATGAAATGTGAAGGATAACAACACAAAAAAACACACCCAATCAACACTAGTGAAATAATAAAAAACAAGACAAAGAAAATGAAGGAAAAATACAATTAAAAAAATAGACCAAACCCCCTTACCGTGGTTTAGTTTTTTGTTCTTCACAAGGTTGATCTTCCAGGATGATATTTTATGAGCTAGAATCATAGTTTAGAAACAAAAGAATCCAGGTAAATACCTTATAACAAGTTCTAATGACACTATCCAATATTGATGTATCCATATAGATGAGCCACCGTAGTATAAGAATGTCATTCTCATGGTATGACCTTCTGGTTGAAGAACCAAAACCCCCACCTACATTCATGGTCAATATACACGTATAGAAGCACACATGTTAAAGAGGCTTGTCAAAAATAATTCCCAAAAAATAAGATGATGCAATCTACTTTTATCATAGCTCATCCTCTGGTGAACAAGGAAGACACCACTGAGAACCCCCTTATCATGATCTCTCTTGGATGAAATAGAATCATCCAACCAAGATGGTCCCTTTCCCACATGGTGTCACTGCTCTCGCTCATAGTGTCATCACTCTACCTCTAAGAAAATAGAATCTACGAAGTCTAATAACTCTCACAACTCTCTATCTGAAAAATAGGCCATAACCAAATAACTCACCAAACAAATCTCTCACTATATCCAAGGAGTTGTGAAGGCGCACTTCTCGCTCTCTACGAAAATCGGGCTCTCAAATACATAACATTACATAAGGGAGGAAACTATCAAGGGAAATGAATATGGTAGAGGGGTGATTGATTGTTCAAAAAAGCCATCTATATAAAAACTTATCAAAAAATGGAAAATTAAATGCATTTAATTAACAAAGTATAAGCGAATAAAAAAATTCACAACCAACTCAATCAAACTCCATACTCATTATTACTCAATAAAATTTTTCTTGAAATGATATTTTTTTTCTATTTGTGTAAATAAAACAATCACCCATTCCTCCAAAGATAAATGATCATATGATCTATATAAGAAACCAACTACATGTTTGATGAAACTCCCCTAATAAACTACTTCTATCTTGCTAGTTTGATACCAGAAATAAACTGGTGGAGTGAAGATCTCCATAAAATGATGGTCTAATCTCCCCCACTAATTTGAATCTAAATTATCCATTTAATTTCATAAAATCTTCATAATGGATATGTATTCCAGTTTATAAACCCAATTGTTACACAACTCTCCCTTGTATGAACTAAAAAAATTCAAAGTCTTCCACAGTCCCAACAACACCATTACACCACATAATCAATAAAATCATTACATTATAACCATTTAGCTCTAACCTACCTATAGTGCCACATTCTATTAAACCTTGAGACACTACCACAAAAATAGTTTTTCACAGTGCCCCCCCTTTATCATCGCTTTTTTAGCATTGATAAAGGGCCCCCCTTTATCAGTGCTTGTTTAGTAGCGCTGATAAAGGGGGGCCTTTATCAGCGCTTTTTTTAAAAGCGCTGATAAAGGGTCGGCTTCAAAAAAAATTTAGAAATACATTAATATATTAATATAGTTATATAGTTATATTGTTATATTAATATAATATATAATTTTTAAATATATTTTAGATAAGTATAAATGTACATTTACACTTATTATACTTAATATATAAGATATTTAATGAAAATGGCTTCTTAAAAAATTAAAAAAATATTTTTATTTAATAATTTGATAATCATTATGGAGTAATAGTCATTTAATAACAATTTGAAGACTAAATAAATAAAAAAAATTAAAAAATGATCCAAAATATGTTGAAAACACAACTCAAACTTCAAACGACCATAACTTTTGATTAGGGTGTCCGTTTGAGCTCTACCACATATCAAATCGAAGCCTGCGATGAGCTCTACATCGCTATGACCAGGGGCACCCTGGTCAAGCGATTTTCGAGGCCAAAAGAGGCCCAGAAGGCCTCCAAAACTGAGTTTTTAGTCGGGGTACCCTGATTTTTTAACATTTTGTGGATTTTCACCCTCGTTTAAGGGGGTATTATTGGATTTTTTTGGTGGGGTCTGAATTTATTCCACGGTATTACATTCATATTGATATTATGTCTTTAAAATTTCATCATTTTTTATAATGCACTACTATTTATAATAAAAAATATAACAATATATTCATATTTTTTATATATTCACACCTAAAAATTTAATTATAAATATAAATAATAAAATATATTTACATATAAAATATATTAGCTTTATCTAAATAATAACTAACATCCATTTTATTTAAAATACAAATATACAAATATTTATATACCTATATATTAATCTAACTATATATATATATTAATCAAACTATATATGTATATTAATCTAACTATATATATATATATTAATCTAATAACTATATATATATTAATATAACTACATATATATATATTAGTATTACTATAAATATATATATTAATATAACTGTATATATATTAATATAACTATATATATATATTCATATAACTATATATATGTGAATATAACTATATATATATATATTAATATAAATATATATTACTATACGAATAAATATAACTAAATATATATGTATATATATAGATATAGATATATATTAATATCACTATATATATATATATATTAATATTACTATATATATATATTAATATAACTATATGTATATATTAATATAACTATATATATATTATAATATAACTATATATATATATATATTATAATATAACTATATATATATTAATATAAATATATATTAGTATACGAATAAATATAACTAAATATATATATATATATAGGGATATCATGAATTAGAAGACAAATCAAAATAGAGTAGTGGTAAAGGCTTAGGCGCGCAGGGGGGAGGTCTCGAGTTCAAATCCTGTGGGAGGCAGGGGCGCGCGCGCATGGGGGAATATAGCAGCAATCGCTGTTAAAGGGTAAAGGGGGTGCGTGGGGTGCGTGGTATAGGGGCAGAAAAGCACTGTAAAATGGGGGGCTCAAGCGTTATAAAATCCCACCCAATTCGCAGTATTTTTTAATTTTTTTTAATTTTTTTTTAATTTTTTTTTTAATTTTTTTAACTTTTATCTGCGCTTTTTTAAAAGCGCTGATAAAATGGTCCTTTATCAGCGCTAAAACAAAAGCACTGATAAAGGAAGCGCAAATATAGGACCCCTTTATCAGCGCTAAAAAAAGCGCTGATAAAGGGGTACTTTTATCAGTGCTTTTTTTAGCGCTGATAAAAGGCCCCTTTTATCAGCGCTTTTTTTAGCGCTGATAAAGGGGTCCTATATCAGCACTTTTTGGAGCGCTGATAAAGGGGACCCCCCCTTTATCTATGCTGGCTTTATCAGCGCTTTTTCAAGCACTGATAAAGGCCATTTTTAGCGCTGATAAAGACTGTATTTGTAGTAGTGAGATCAATGATTCAACCCGATAGTGTGTGAACTAACTCCAACAATGTTCAAAGTCCACTCAAAGAACAAATAGGCATCCTCCAATAAATCCCAAGGAATACCTTGCCCATAAATATTGAAGATCATTGATCTCAAATCCCAAAAAATCTAGTATGATCATCACATCTCCCCAAATTATCACATATGGATTACTATAGAAATATCACATGCATAACACTCTCAAAGAAAATTTCTCAAGCAGTACCTACTTCAACTCTACCACTAACACAGCGAAGCACATTAACTTTGATTATTTTATAATGAGTATGGATCTCGATCAGGGGAAGAGTATCTCAACTTTTTATGATTTCTTATTCAATTTAATTTGAGAATAAGGTCTCAAATGTTATGTAAAATGGAGACGGGGGTTCGTGAGAAGTATCTATTCCTTTTTGTGGGTGGTATCTTTACCACTTTTACATTGTTTCTTATTTTGAATTTGTTTATGTTATGTGAAGTGAAATTATATTATAGCTCTCTTTTATGCTTTGTGTTTGTAATTATTTATTCATTACGTAAGTTATATCCCTCAACACTATGATAATGGATTAATAAATTAGGGGTGTAAATTCTTAGGGGAGGTACATAGTAACCTGAATCCTCATATTTCTCATGTTTTTATCCATTTGTGAGGGGGTAGTGGGAGTGTATTGGGATTGGTGTGGAGATCACCCACCTTCTCTAGTATTCTTATGGTTTCATTTAAACCCCCACTAATTATTTATCCCTCACTTTTCATGATTTTATTCATATTATGGAATTGAGGGGGTTAGTTTATGAATAATAGACAAGGTATTTAGGTGGAGTTTTGTGAAATCTTTAATGTTGTGACATATGTATTATACAAAAAATATAAAGGAGGTGAGATTATGTGTACCAGGAATATTTTATAAAGTTAATAGGATATTATATTATTTTTAGAGGATTATCAAAAATTAGTTTTATTGATTTCATTATAAATTTTATAATGAAAACAAATTTGGATAACGAAGGTTATTAATAGCCAAACCTAGGCCCGAACCCTTAACCTATTAACATTTTTTTGGATTTTTTTATATTTTATTTATTTTCATGAACACACAAAGAATTAATAATCTTTTCCATTTTTTTTATATTATTGAAAATTTAACATTAGAACTATCAATAAGTGATTGAGAATAGTGAAAAACTACAAAACACTCCTTGGTAAATGACACTGGTTAGACAGTCTACTGCATTCAAAAGTTTTAAAATTTTGTTTGATTATGGTCTACAGAAACCACATGATCATCATGGAACTATTATTTGGGATTTAATTCATAAACTCATTGTATCTAATCACTTAATAAATAATTCTATTATATTTTTATTTTCATTTCTTTCATTGATTATTTTATAAAAATAATCAAAATCTAAATAGATTTTTAAAAATGACTCTTAAACAGTTATCTAATTGGGAAAATATTTAATGAATGGTCAAATAATTAAAAAAAATTATTACAATTATGATATAGTTACCCAAGTATTTGAGGAATTAAGTGGGACTAGAGTATACTACTAGGAGGAGAAATTCTGGAAACAGCCACTGCACAACCATTTTAGAGAGGAGGAAGCTAAGATATTGATAATGACTACTCATTTTATTCATAATAGAAAGAACAAAATAAAAGAATTGATGAAGAAGTAAAAATAAAATAGTTTAAGGATAATTTCATTGAGTCCAAAAAATACCTCCTTGAGTATATTAGATAAGAAGATGATTAATAGGTGGTATAAGAAGATGAACTTGAAATAAATCCCCTAATTATCTTAATAGTCAACGTAGAGCTCATAGAATTATTTTCTGAGGAACTCATAGAGAAAAAAGAGCCATAGGATGAACCACATCAAGAATATGTCTAATGAAAAGAATATATTATTTTTACTTATTTTAAAATTTACTTGAGAACTCATTCTACCTACTTTGATTCAATAGATTCATCACTCATGGAGTCTTCCTTTGATGAAGATGAAGAGATAGAAGTAATGAGTTTTTAGGAAGAGCTATAATTTTCACTATTTACCATAGAATATGGAATTATGAGAGGCATGTGCAAGGAAAATTAGGTTAAATCTTATGTCATTGTGGGGAATTTTATCACTTTTAATAAATTTCATTCAAAATATATTGATCCTAAATTACATTTGGATTAATCTCAATCTAACCTTATAGAATCAGACATACCTTAATAGGATTAGGAGGAGTTAGATGAGGCTACCTTTGAAGAAGTGATATCTAAATTCAAGGAAAATATGGTGTGTAAAGTCGAATAAGAATAAAATCAAATTTAGAAACCATATTTTTTGAATGATCAGTTTGAAGAGGAGATGAATAAAGACTAATTTGACAATATTATTAGAACTATTATTGATTTCTATAATGTACACATGTAGGTTAAAAATGTCAGTGACACTGAGTTGAAACTATCACTAAAATAACCATATGAGATAGATATGATTCTACTTATAACTAAGCAATAAAAGGAAGAAGTCAAAATCATCATCCCACAAGCTATAACTAAAGTAAAACAGGGCTTCTACCTACTACCAACTCTAAGGGACAATAAATATATTATTGAATGGAAGATGTATAACATTCACTATTAATAAGGGAACCTAAAAAAGAAGTGATGGAATCATATAATAACCACATGTATGTGGTGGTTCATACCACACAAGTCCAATGATCCAATAGATTGGGGATGATCCAAGTGTTTTCCAACAACAGGAAGTATAAATTTTAGCACCACTTGGTGGATTTTACCCAATGCTATTCTTATATTTATGATTTTATGTTATCTTCAGCACATTATTTTAAATTTTAATAATTTTCTTAAGAGTTTTTTTATAGGATACAATATGTAAAGTATCTACTGGAGTTGAACTAAAGTCCATTAGAATCTAATAAAGTAGAAACCACTCCTTCCCAATTCTATTCAAAGTTAGGGAATAACTAAAACATGGTGAAATCTTTCCACACTATATTTTCTTATGTTTTTATATGAAAAAAGTTCTTGAAAATTTATTGAAATTTTCTTGATTTATATTGAATGATATTGAGGATTTAGTGAATATTGAGTATAGGGGGATAACTCATGTATCTCTTATTTTCTTTCTTTTCTTTTATCATGAGGTCCATTTTTAGTATTTTTCTTGAGTGTTTTTGAAAAAAATATCTATCTAGAAAATTTAAAAAGTTGTATTATGTAGTTTTTGAGTGTGTATTTAAACATTAATTAATTTGAATTAAAAAATCTATGGAATTTTTTAAACTCTAAGTTGATTTTGAGGAACTTTATCTTATTATTAAACCTCAAAATCTCAAATGATTATGGACTTCTATTTTATTTATTGGGATATTATTTTAATACAATTTTACAATATTTAACTATATATTTAAATAAAAATAAACTAATTACTAGCTATATATTAAATCCATTACTCTAGTGACATTCTTAGCCTTTTTTTACATATTCTCCCTTATAATCTCTTTCTTAAGAGTCTCTGGTCATATAGAGAAACTAGAAATTTCCGTGATTCTATTTGAAAGCATAAGATTAAATTATACAATAATTATGATAGATTACATCATTCAATTTAAAATAATTTTGAAAAACTAACCTCTATTTTAGTCCACCTTAAAATCTGACCCTTTTTAAACTTTTGAAACCACTAAATACCTATTAGGAAATCCATATTACAAGTGATAATTATCCATTCCTACCAATAAATTGTGTGTATTATTTTCATATTTTCATTAAGTATGGAGGGGAGTGTGTTTTCATGGGATTTATATAAAAAAATTCATTATTATGGGTTGAGTTAGAGAGTTATTACATCTATCCTAGGTCGTAGGTTCACAAGCTATATTCTATCATTGTTTTACACATTTATCCTTCTTTATATCCAGGAAAAGATATATAAAAAACATTTTATATACATTTAAATTTTTTTTAAATTTTTTTTGAAAAATTTGTTTATAAAAAAAGAGAATAAAAAATGTATAAAAGAGGGAGCTTATTCATTGATTATTCATTTATTGGTTGGGATCCAAACAAGAGGACAAAAGAGTTGAGTTAGTTGGAAGTGATACACTATGTGACGGGTTAAATGATTATATTAATTATAAAAAATGTATGAATTTCAAAATGCCTTATACTTAAGATATTAAATACTCTTGTTCTAACTCATATTCTAAAACATAAAATCCTATTGACCCTTGAACCTTGAAAAGACTTGTTTTAAGTACAATTGAGTAGAACTCTAGTTTCTACGGGTATAGAACTTAGGACCTCAATAAGAATATATTAAGATCAGAATAACTCTATTAAATGAGAATAACTCTACATTAATATGTTCTTGGAGTGAATATAGAGAATTATTAAGTAAGGTAGTCTATGAAATGGGTTAGAATAGATATTAAAGGTTTAAATTCACGTTGATAATAGAATTTCATGCCTTTGAAATTAAATTCATGTATGATGCATGATGTGATTTCAGGTAAAGAACAAACAAAGTTCCCTAAATATTTTATTTTTCGTAATAATTGGATATTATTCTGTATTTTCTTGTTCATTGACTTATTTTTTCCGAATAAATTCAATTTTAATCTTAGAATTGCATTATTCTAAAAATGTTTTTCATTGAGTTTTACAATATAGTTTTAAAATGAATTTATGTCACTTATAGAAATTTACTTTGATAAAATGGTTTACATAATTGTAATAATCATGTTCATATTTATTAATGAGTTCAACTTCATTTTTGGTTATTATTAACTATATTTGAGGTAAAGATTCCTTACTATATTAAAAGCTAAAAGGGTTAACGAGAGGTTAAAATAATAATTTAATGATTAAAATAACCTAAAAACTTATTTAAATTATATTGGATGAATTTATTTCAATATTTTATCATCCTATATTCAACATTTATCTAATTTGGATCTACTTTCCTATGATAGCGACTTTATTATATTTTATTATTCTTAATAATTATAAGTGTCTCACTCCCCTCATTTATAAAAGGACAGCTCCTATACTCTATTATCTACACCACTTGATCACTTTATCTTGAAAAATATCTCCCCAAATACTATCCCAAACTTTTTAACCTCACTATAGAGGTTCTGGTCTTCATATAATACCACTACAATTAAGATTAAGGTGTAATTAAAAGGTGGATTCTCGAAGAAGAGGTATATGTTCTTACTGATCTTTTTCAGGTTTCAATATACTTAAACCTATTATAAATATTATATGACCATTTTAAAATGACTAAATAAGTATATTTAATATAATTATATGTTTTATGTTAATTTTATAACTATTTTATATTTCCCTTATATCTAATGGAAAATAAAAACATCACTCATGCATATGTGCGTAATACCATCTCCATGAAACAATGCATTTTTTTCATCACCGTATCTCTTGGATGGTTATATAAATAAATTTAATAAATTTAAATATTTTTTGTAACATAAAAATTATTTTTTAAATATAATTTATTATCTACTTTTTACCCATCTATCTTTTGGAAAATGATAATGTCACTTGTGTATACTTCTGGACTACCACCTCCATAAAGCGATGTAATTCATTTTTCATTTTTGATTTATGTGGATATTGATAAGGATATATTTAGTTAATATAAATGATATTATGATATAATCATGATTATTTAAAAGTGACTTATTATTTATCTTTATTTATTCCCATTCATTAAAAAGTAGAAACATCACTTGTGCATATGTACGGACTATCATCTCCATAAAGTGATGTGGTTTATTTTTCATCACCAACCTATATTGATGGTTATAAAAGTGGTTATAAGGAATAAATTTTATATTTATGAAATTATTAATATTATTTATATAGTTAAACCATAAACAAGGTGCAAGTACCGAAACCGTTGAACCGATACATGCTTAGAAAACATACCAGTATTCACCCAAATAATGACTCTAATGAAGAATTTTTAATAAATGGGTAATTATAAATTATAAGGGAATCATATATACTAATATATATATAATTATGGTTCAATAAGTTATGTATAATAGATATTTATTTATAATATAGGATTTTTTAATGCACACTAAGCAAGATGTTACAATATGTAATAGTTTCTTGTCTCACTTTTATTTCTATGAGACGTATGTCATATTCACCACTTGTTTCTTTTGTGTGGTATATATTATACAAATGAATTTATTTTTTTGATTATTTTAATGAATATTATGTAAATTTAAAAATATTTAAGAGGTTCTATCTTTCATTAGTTTATGATTTAGACATTACTGAAGTTGTAAGGGTTTATGTTATAATCTCATTTCTTTTTAGGATTTTCTATGTTAAACTTCCATTGAGGGAAGTTATATGATATTTATACTTTAATACCAATATAATTTATTATAATTTTTTTATTTATAGAATTTTCATGTATTAGTACAATTTTCCTCTCTTTGGTACTTAAAATGATCGAGAAAATATTTTTATGAAACTCTAACCTTATTTATTCTTTTCCTATGGGTAATCTTTTTCCCCTATATCCATGTTCTTAAAAATTGTTTTATAGAAGTTTTTATAAATACTCAAATGTTTTATAAATATTATTTTTATTACCTTTTACTTTATTAACAAATTATTAAATGGAATATTTTCAAATTGTTTATGTTAGACTCACATTTTACTTGTTATAAAAGTGTGAAAATAATGTTCTCTTTTAACGGGTACAACATGAATGTGTTTTACCCCAATCATGAACATTATTTTAATTGAAAATTACATTAAATTTTTTCATGATTACTTTCATATAAAATAATTTTCTCAATATTTGATATTTTTTACATAAAGTTTTTGCAAAGAAATGAATATTTTTATCATGTTTTCAAAGAAAGATACAAATGTTCTTTTAAAATCATTTTCATCTATGTTAACATCCTTTTTTGTTCATTATTATTCACTATAAATGTGATATAATAATACCATACATGTTATTTCTCTGGATGGAATATCATTATGTGATGATGGAATACTTATGGTACCCTTTTCCTTTTCATAAGTTATGCTATGATGAAATTATGAATGTTTTTTGCGATATTTTGAGACACTTATATATGGTTTCATTATGTGAATAGTGGGCCCAAAATTATATATCACTTCAATGAATTGCGTAAATATTGGTATATAATGAGAAAAAATAGACTAAAATGGGGAGTGAACCTATTCCAGTATGAGACTTTGTCTACTATGATAGTATTGGAAGTGAAACTTGACTAAGGAAAAGATGGAATGTGGAGTGAACCTAGTCTACTATAGGAATTTTTCCACTAGAATAGTTTTTGGAGTGAACCTTGAATAAATAATTTATGTAATGGGGAGTGAACCTAATCCTCTATGGGACTTTTCCACTATGATATTCATGAAAGTGAACCTTTATTGTGGAATTAATTTTCTATACTTATGTGAATACCAAAAATTAATGTTGTGAGCCTATGATATGTTACCATGGTTTAGGTTTGATTATTGATGATTCCACACTATTATGACTTATGCATTTTTTTATAAGAAATTCGAATGTAATTACTCATAATTAACAATATTTATCCTATTAGGTATGAATTTTGTAAGTTATTATCATGTTTTCATACTCTTATTCTTATATTATTGTCACTTAAAAAAATTGATTGATATCTCATATGTTTAACATTTTTGAGAATCCAATATTTCTATTTCATATGTTTCCATTTCCCTAGGTTATAATGAATGGTTTTAAATGGGGTGTGATTAAGAATGGTACTATGTGAGAAGAAATTTATGGGAGATGCTGATGACATTTCATAAAAAAAGATGATTATGTATCTAATCTCTAAAGACACTAAACCTGTATGTTTTTGGGGATTTTATTACTATTATATATATTGAATATTAATATAAAATAATGTAATATTTATGTATGTAATTATTGGGTCACCACAGTTGGTATATTAGTAGGGTTTAGTTATTTTTAAAGATTAGTATTACAAATAATATTTTGTGAAAACCACAGGGATAAGTCTAAGTATATGATAAGAACCTAAAGTTTTCACACGATAGAGATTATATGGTTTCATAGTAATAAAATTCATTTTTGGATACAAACAAGTGAATGTAGACATTTAATCACACGCATCTAGTGATAAAAATATTTAAAATACTAGTTGGGTATTAACTTGATCTTCACCTCATGAATTAAAAATAGGTGTAACTGCACAGTTGGTTTGATGATCCCTAGGGATATGCATTGTTTAACTCAAATTCTCTTTATAAACCATTTTGACAAGTGATAGGATAAAATTTATTAAAACCTATGATAATATACAGTAATACTGGATGAATATAAAGTGTCATGGGTTGAAAGAAGGTGTCAAAATTGTAGATATTATAAGAATGATTTTAATAATCATATAATTGATTACTTTTATTATTTATTCCTGATACCCACACTAAGATTGTTGGTTTTAGAAAATGGATGAAACTAGGAGGAAAAAAGTTAAAAATGTTTATAGAGGATAATTTGGTGGTAGTTTTTAAAATAATCCATTTGAGATAGAGGCCAGAGTGAAAACTATTGTGGTTAATCCTAACCAACTATCTTGACTTATGATTAACAACCTCAACCTATGTGACTTTTCTAAAACAACTAATTATATAAAATAGAGTTTAGCGGGTGTTTAGTTGATAATGAACATGGAGGAAAGAATAGAAAATTTCCTACATGCAAATAATGTGATAATAATAACACATAGAAATATTTCAAAGGAATGAGAATATATTTTATTTTTGGAAAATAAAGACATAAATAAATTGTTTTTTAATGAAAATTGAGATTTCAATGTATAGAAATAAAGTTCATTCTAATGTTCTATTAATAGTTAAATGTTTAAAATGAGGACAATTTTTTAATTATCTATGTTAATTCTTGAATCATAGGGATAACAAGGATGATAAGCATCAAAAAATCCCATGGAAGATTGAATAAGGGAAAGACTAAACAATAAAAACTAATGAAGTGGGTTCTGAAAAAGAAGTATAGTAAGATACATTGATCATCCACTCAAGAAATAAGAGTTATGTATTTGGGTCTTATTTAATCTGGTCCTTTATACCTATAATGTTTGATAAGAACATTAAATTTCTACCCTGATGATTAGATGTTTATTTATAAATAAAAAAATATCGAGGTATGAGGATTTCATCTCATATTTATAGCTCATATATGATATAATTTTACTATAATGTGATTCCTATAAATCACATTATTCTCTATCTAGTTGAATTTGATGTAATATTGAGCATGGATTGAGTTTTTTATACGGAGAATATATCTATAACATGGAATAAATGCCACATTTTATATTCCGAATCAACTTATGATATTCTATAGGTGTGAGGATGAATAAAAACTTACAATGGAAATTAATTCCATTATATGGGTCTTAATACCTTTTCATGGGTGTAATAATCTCAAATAATTAGGGAGAAACTCAACAATGAATATATGGACCACTATCTATATGGTGAATGGTTTCATATATATAATGATCATAAAGGCTTGAAGTATATATTCACAAGAGTTGGATATGTTCCAAAGGTGATGGTCAACATTGATTAAAGATTATAACTACTAAATACACTACCACCCTAGAAAGGAGAAAAATGTGGCTAATGCATTGAGTTAGAAGGACCATGTTAGTTCATCCATGATAAGGATTGAAAAGTAGCTGATACTTATGGATTTTCAAAATATGGATCTTTAATTCATGAGAAAAGGGGATGAATTTTTTCTTTATTTGGTGAATGTTCAACCATATATCCATGTGAAGATAAAATAGGTGTAGAATGAGGATGTGGAACTCTAGAAGAAGGTGATGAACATTCTTGAGTTCAACCATGATTTTGATGGAATGATAAAGTTTAGGTTCCAAGTATGTGTCCTGTCAATACCATAATTGAAGAATGGGTTATTTGATAAAGCTTATAGTTCGTCATTCTCTATCCATCATAGAAGTATAAAGTTTTATATAGATCTAAAAAAGTATTTATGGTGGGAAAAAAATAAAAAGTGATTTTGTAGGGTATGTATATCGATGCCTGGTATACAAAATGATTAAGCCTAAGAGAAAAACATCTAAGGGGAAATTAAAACTATTTCCCATACCTGAATGAAAATATGAAAACATCACTATGAATTTCATCTTCAAACTCCCAAAAAAATCTATAGGCTATAATGTTATTAGGGTTGTAATTAATGAATTTACAAAATCAATGAATTCTATTTACCTAAGTTATGATTTCTCTCTTGATTGTCTTATTAGGATAAGAAGTGTAAGGTTTCATAGAGTACCATATTCCATTGTATTTGATCAGGATTTGAGGTTTACCATAAAGTTTTAAAGAATTTTTCAAAAATATTTGAATTCATAATTGAAGTTTATCACTACATATCATCCTCAAAAATATATAAAATATGAGAGGACTATTAAAACCCTATAATATATTTTTGGTCCTTATTTAATATATTTAAAAGGCGTTTGGTATCAACACATTTCTCTGATCAAGTTTTCTTATAATAATAGCTTTCAGTCGAGAATTCAGATGGATCCTTATAAAGACCTATCTAAAAAGAAGTACAAAACACCAATGTACATGAATGAAGTTAAAGAAATAAATATATTGGGACGTGATATGGATGAGGAAATGATGTAAAGGTTATATCCATTTATCAATACATTAAAATAGCTTCGAGTCAATAGAAATGTTATGATGGCAATCATTAGTGAGATCTAGAGATTGAAGTTGGTGACAAGGTATTACTATGAATATCTCCTTGGAAGAAGGTTATAATATTTGGAAATAAGGTAAATCTGATCCCTAGCTATATAATTTTTTTAAATTTATTGATCGTATCAGGACAATAGCTTATTTCTTGGTGCTTCCATCAAATCTTTCTCAAGTTCAATATGTATTCCTTGTTTCTCTCCCGAGGAAGTTCATACCTGATCATTCACATGTATTGACCTTATAGGTCATACCACTGGAGCATGATATCTCTTATGAGGTATAACCAATAGAGATTTTATATCAAAGATAGAAATTTCTATTGAATAAAACCACTTACCCGATCATAGTTTTTTTGCAAAACTATAAATTTGAGAAAGCTACAAGGGAACCAAAGGATGTTATAACACAAAACTACCCTCTGTTATTTGTATTAGGGTTATAGAATTTCTAGGAAAGAATTAATTTAATAGGGGTAAAATTTAACACCATGATATTTTATGATATATTTCTCTTTAAATAATATCGATGTCTTTGATATATTTCTTTACACACAACATTGATTTTAAATGAACCACAATATACTATTGAAATATTATTATTAAATGTGTATTTTATCACTAAGACATTGGATTGAAGGGTATGAATAAGAAACAATAATGTAAGAAATGTATGTATAAATTTTTTTCTTAATGAACACGTATTTATTAATTTCTAGAAAATAAGTACCCAATTTTAAATATCAAGAATAATATCATTTTATATTAAGAGATCAATTTTTCAATATATTTTATTTTATTATATATTATGTGTCTTGATCACAAACTATCTAGTATTTTGATGAAATATATTTTTATTTAATTTTAAAAAACTAAAAATCATTCATACATTGATTTTCAATTGGTTAGAAATGGAGATAAAAGCATTTGAAGGTAAAAAAATAATATTTTTAAAAATCTATTTTTATAGTCCGCAATGTATTTTATATTAATAAATTAAATTAGTCAATGATTTTAATTAAATGTGTAGATAATATATTCAATAAAATATATTAATATTCATATAATTGTTTTTTGTGGTAAATAAATTGGATTAAATTGATTTTTATGCTTAAAATTTCATTTTTAAGAACAATTTTAATTGCATTTTGCAAACTTATTTAAAAATGAATTCTTATAAATTATAAAAGTTTAATCTAAAAAATGGATTCCATATATGTTATTATAATTTAAAAAACTTATCAATGATTTCAATTTTGATTTTTAGTAATTATAAATATTAATCATTGTAAAAATTCATTACTATAGTAATGGTAAAAAGAGTTAATGTAATATTAAGATAAAAAGATAAGGGTTAAAATGTTCTAAAAACTTTTTTAAATACTATTGGATGAATTTATTTAGATCATATATCATTATTTATTTCAAATTTATCCAATTTGGACACCCGTTTCTATGATAGTAACTCTATTATATATTAATATTCTAAATAATTATAGGTTTTCCACTCCTCTTACTTAAAAAGGGAATATCCCATTATCTATTCTACACACCACTTATATAAGGACACAACATTAAATAATACATAATATAGTATCTTTATAAAATAATTAATTTTATTTTATTCTTGAATTTATATTAGGTTTATAGTTTTATAGAATTAGTTTATCACCATTACATAAGTAACTATTACATTTCAAATTGAAGAATTCCACTTAGAATCTATTTTTTCCACAAACCAAAACATTAATACATAACATGTTTTGTTTTCAGGAAAAATCTTTAAAATTTTCATCTTTCCCCATCCTTATCATTAATCATCTTTAAGTCCTTGTGAAAAACTTTTTAAAATGTGTGATGACCACAAAAATCTTAGTAGGGGACAAAAAATAAAATAAAGAAAATAATTAGTCCATGGATACTCTTAAAAAAGTTTCCTTTTTAAAAATAAACATTAGGGTCAAAATAAACAGTTTATTTCTAAATAAATAAACTTATATTCCCAAATATTTGTTATAAAACATTTCATCATAAACCTTTTTTTGGGAAACAAATTTCTCAAGGTAACATTAATAAATTTTTGGGTTGATTGTGTTTGTTGAAAAAATGGGTTTCCATGGTCACTTTTGGAGTTCTTGAGATATTTTGGAAAACATATATTGAAAAAGAACCATGAAAATGGAATGGATTATCTCGAGGTAGTACAAAAAGATCATATACAAGGTGTCGTCATTTCCCTGTGTTTGCCAAATTTTTGGGTCCAAAAATCAGATAATGAAGAAAAGTTTTTTGGAGAAGAAATTTTTATGAAAGTATTAAGGAGGTTTGGAAAGATGAACACAAGGCATTTTTCAAGACCTACACATCAAAATATGGAAAATCAAATAAGCGTGTGAAATGTATGGATTTGTGTGAAAGGTGAGTTTTCATGAAAGAGTCTTGCATGAAAGAGGCTTGTACGAATGGGACTTGCGTGCAGGTTCTATAATTCCTATAAATAGGTTGATATCCCCCTCATTTGAGGGAGATTGACATGTAGAGAAAATCAGAGCTCTGAAGTGTGCAAGTAGTGAGTAGCACACAAGTAGTGAGTAACACACAAGTAGTGAGTTGCACCCAAGTAGTGAGTTGCATGTATTTTTTGCACATTAGATGGGATTTACACATAAGAAGGGAGTTTCATGTTATAAGAGATTAGTTCACATGTACGAAGTTGTGTGAAAGTAGAAAGTTTCATGCCAGTTTATTTTCCATGAAAAAGGAACGATTTGTGTGTAAGTCACCCATGAGTTGCATGGAAGTTTGATGTTGCCCAGTATTTCTACGTTAAAGTGATATTAATCAGTTGGATGAAAGTGGAATATAAATATAGAATATATCAATAGTTGAGGTTTCATTCATTCATGAAAATGAGGGGACCTACATGTCTATAAATTGTGAGTGGATTCCTTCCAAGAGGAGTGAAGAAAGGAAGAAGAATATGGTGATCCTTTCCATTGCTAGTGAGCCAGAGAAAGAGACTCAGCGAGTGGCCCTTGGGAAATTAGTGAGCATACCCTAAACATTATAAAGGTTGTGATCTTGTTCATTGATGTGATCTATCCCAAACATCATTATTGTTAGTGAGCCTTAATAAATTTTGTACAATTAATACATTTCCATTGTATGCACCTTAGATGTAGCCGAGTGAGGGTGAACCAAGTAAAAATATCAATGTCCATATGATTTCTTCATTTCATTGATTTTAGTTCATTATTATAAGATATAATTGTAAAGGATACGACCAACATTAACATTAAAGAGAATTAGATGTAAACCTTTTAATAAATAGGGAAATATCCAGTGGGGTAGGAACAATTTCAAAAAGAATATCTATACCATGATTGACTCCCTATTAGGGTATCTAGTCCCCAGTTGGGCCTAATAATATTAAATGAAAAATAAAGATCATATTTTTTTTTATAATCCTGAAACTTATAAAACCTTTTCAAAATATTATATATTTCACCCTTATGAAGTATCCAATATTTCCATTAAGCATAATCTAATTATCTTACCTTGGAAAATCATAATATTTTCCTAAGAAAATATAAATCATAGATAAATCATATAGGAAACTTGGGATATAATTTCTTTATAACTATTATGATCACTCTTACAAATGGAAAAAACCAATACGGTCAAATTCCATACTCAAAGCAATATAGGGATATAAAGGACCCACATGTCCTTGTTTTATAATGGAACCACCCATAATTGGTTTATAAAGACACCATACTTCATCATAAACAATTCCCAAGAACCATAAAATAATAACAAATCATGAACAATTTCATTTTCAAAATATTATTTACCCCTAAGAAAATATTTCCATATGTTCATATATCCATTCAATTTTAAAAAACTTTTTGAAAATAACCAGAAAAAAGGATAGAAGGGTCTTTGTTTGAATAAAACATATAATCTTATAAATCAATTAAAATATCAAATAATGGATATGTAAGTGGTAAAATTCATTTTTATCATATATGTTAAAATAGAATATCGATTTTTTATAAAGAATGTCCAAATGTTATGTATAAAAAATGTAAAAATATTTATTTTCAAAATATTTGAAAGAATGTAAAAAATGATATAAATTTTCCTTTATAATTAATTTATGTACAAATAAATACATCCATAAAATAATTTTGAAAATATAGACATGGAATAAAATGAGTTTTAAGGGAAACATTAAAAGACAGTTTTAAAATTAACTCCCTTAACTTGTTCCTGAATCATCACGTACATTCTTTATCTTCCCAAATAATAAAATTAGGTAAATTTTTTACTTAATTAAGAATATTTTTCAAGTTTATTATTACTTTTTAAATTATTTATTACAATTATATTTTCAATTACTTAATCATTTGAGTTCATGTTAAACATTTTGCTGATATTCGACTCATATGTCCAATATGACTTCGGTAGGTTGACTATGGTCAAAGAGGTTATTATTCCATAATCAATAGAATAATATTCCTAATTATCATTTTATATGGAAATTATAATTTTAAAACCAACCATAAAAGATATCTATGAATAATGAACTATGTTATAATCATGAAGGCGGTTGGTCATACGTACACATGAGCAATGTTTCCATTTATCAACGATCATTATAGAAATAAGTTAAGTAATATTTTATCTTTTTATAATGATAATTATATCATAAATACCATATTATTTTATTAAATATATATATATATATATATATATCATACATGTTATGTGGGGATGAAAAATGAATCACATTTATTTGTGGAGGCAGTAGTCAACACATACTCATGAACAACGTTATCATTTTTTTAATAAAGGAATGGGAAAGAAATTAAATGATATTTTAATGTCCAAGATATGGTTCACTCAAAATTAATGAAACTTAGGATGTAAAATTAGAATTCCTTCTTCATATGATAGTATATAGGACCGCATAGAGGTGTATTACCTCTTGAACATAGATCCTACCAAGCTCATTTACTGAGAATGTTTCCTAATATGGAGGAAAAGAGATACCTTCATAATAATGTATACTATAACCCATAAATAGTCACTTACATTATGGGATTTGGGTAAACCTATCATGAAATCATTGGTGAAATTGCCCCATTTCCCTCCGGAATATATAATATTTTTAAAAGACCAGTATGATGCTAGTATTCCGCCTTCATCTTCTGACAGGTGGAACACCAAGTATTGAAACATGATATCGACTTTTTCAACCTCTACCAATGATACTAGTGGTGTAAGTAATGATAAATCTTATTAATAATAGGATGTACTACTAAAGAAGAGGCATGAAACTCTTGCATCAACTCCTCTCACATGTTTGTAGGAACCTAGAGATGCCTATGAATGTGAATGGTCTCATCACCATTAGTGACCTAACTAGGTGGTGGGTCCTTTCCTAAACCATTATACCTTAGGAATAATCCCTTGATATCAGATAGTTGTCTCATATTTACTTTATCTGTAAGTGAAGAAGACAACAATAATTCTACGAGTACGGCTTCATGTGACACCCCTGAACCTATAGATGCATCTCAAAAAAATAGAACCATCAATTTCAACTCGATACTATCATCCTGAACTGCTTGTATCTGAGTTTTCAATCTTAGAGAATTACCAATATAATTTCCCTTCTTAGGTGTATAAACAAGATCAAATTTAAAATACATTAGTTATTTAACCCATGTTCATTATCTATGATTCAATTAATACGGAGTGAATATGTATTTAAGGATTTTTTGATATATATAAATAATTAATTTTTATCCTAATAAATATTGCCTCTAATAAGACAATTCATGAACAAATACAACTATATTGAGATCATGAATTGGGTAATTATGTTCATGAGGCCTCAATTATTGAGACCCAAATTCAACGACTCAATCCCCTTTCATTAAAACAACTCCCATTCCAATGCCTAATGCATTATAATACATAGTGTATCCCCAACTAGGATAGGGTTGAATCAGGATCGACATTGAGGTAAGTCTTCCTTTTAACTCCTGAATGTATTTTTCACAATCTTTAGACCATTCTAATTTATCACTTTTCTTTTTCAATCCTGTAAAATGTTTTTCAGCTACGATAAATTTTTAATTAAAAACATATAGTACCCAGCTATCCTCAAGAAACTATAAATATAAAATATATTCTTGGGATTGTCTTTGTAAACCACAACACTTACCTTTTATTGATCCACACATACTTATAATTATGATGTAATATGGCCCATGAATTATGCTTTATCAATAATAAAGTGTAATTTTTCAATATTAGTTTATAAATAGTCCTATCTTGGTATATTCAATAATATTTCAATGTATTTGGCATGATCATGTTGAGTTTGAGAACACACCAAGATATCAGTCACAAAACTACCATAAAGGAGTCCATGTATGAGTGGAAAACCCAGTTCATCAAGGCCATAAAAATAGCAGGAGTGTTTTTGGGACCAAATGACATAAAAAAATACTCATATAAACCATATCTACTATGGAATGTTGTATATGGTATGTCTGAGGGTCAAACCCTTACCCCATTATAGCCGGACATCAAATTAAATATTGAGAAAACTCTAAATCTTTAGAGCTGGTCAAAATGGTCATCTATACAAGGTAGGGAATACAAGTTCTTAACCGTAAGATAGTTAAATTTCTGGTAATGCACACATAGCTGAAAGTCTACATCCACATTCTTATAGAAAATCATGAGTGAACCATAAGAAGGCACACTAGGTTGTATAAAACCATTAGCTTCTAGGTCCTCTAGCAATCTCATGAGTTCCTGAAGCTCAGTTGGATCGATCATGTAAAGAGGGATTGATATTGGTCCCACTCCTAACACAAGATTAATAGTAAAATCTAACATGGGAGGTAACCCAAAACAATAACTAGGGAAGACATCCCTAAAATGGCCCACTATAGGAAGAAATTCTGTCTGATGTTTTATCTGATCACTTAGAAAAAGACTAGAAATCTAGGCTATCATTCTGCACAACCCATGATACTCAGGTTCATATTAACTTTTCCAGACATCCCACTAACCTTTATGAACATATCTATTGACATCTAGAGATATAAAAGACAATATTTGGTAATAAAAATTGGTATAGTACTGATAGAGAACCAAGTAATCCATTTCAAGTATGATGTCAAGACCTGTCGTCTCAAGGATGAAAAGGTTATATAAGAAATTTTAACTACCAATATCAAGGGGGTATTCCCTATATTGGCCAACACTCTCTTCCTACTCTCCCAATTAAGTATCATGAGTCATCACTCTTCATAAGTATGGAATTTAGAGTCAAAGAGTTTCCATGATAGAAACATATATAAAGGGATGATATTTGCCTGTGTCAAACCAGAAAAATGCTAGTGTATAGGATATAAAAATCATACCTGACGCCATAGATAGCCCAAAACACTAATCTTCTTGAGTAGTATATGGTGCATATATCTAAACCTATCTATGACCAGGATATACATCATGACTACCCTAATAAGGTTCACTTATTTGGTGTCTCATAACAACAGTCTAAACCACATCTACCTCCTAAGAATGCATGGCTAGTAGTACTCCAACCCCCCACTTGATGTAGAGACATGGATCCTACTCCAAAAGGTAGAGCTAGTGCAGATCCTCTTCTACTAGAAATTTGTGGAAATGTTTGAAAAAACATCTGAATATGGCCCATTATTCCACATGATATTTACTCAACTAGAGAATTATCGCACCATGTATTTATATGTCCCTTATGAACATACTAATAAAATGTCACCTGGCTACCCAAGTAGATACTATGACTACTTCTTCCTATATGATAAATATAAAAACATCTCATTCTACTACTGGATGAATTGGCTCCCTTTCTCACACTGAACTATTATTCTCTACACTACCAGCTTCCCACGGGGTATGCTCAAAATGAGATCTTGTCTCATTACTTTTAAAATGGTAGTTAGCCTAAAAATGTTCACCTCTGACCGAATGGAATACACAATTTCATCCTCAAACTGTAACACCCCGAGATTTTATGAAAAATATTATTTTTAATTTCATTAATGTCTTGTGTTGTACTCTACACCAAAAGGATCTTGCACAACACGCATCCTTGACTTGCCTTGCATTACACGCAATCACGACCTTCCTCGATAGCATGTGTAGTACGCAATACCGAGTTTCACTAAACAACGATATGCTATAAAAATATTATTAAAAGTAGTCGTTATGAATAGTAATAACCAATTTTTGAAATTTTGTAAATTTTATTTTTCAAAATGGGCTTCATTTTTGGATTTGGAATATCGAAATTAGATTAGGGTGAAATTTTGGTACTTTTCGGATAACTTTCATTTTCTGATGAATAGTGAAAATTACTAAATTTGAATTAAAAACAACCTTTTTAATCAAAATAATTAATAGTGATAAATTATTAATTTGAGTGGTTTTAAAGTATATTTAGAATATTTTTTTACAATTTAATACAACGTTGGTCATTGGATGTAATTTCACATTTAAACCAGACATAAACAAGTGTCAATCTTTTGATAGTTATTATTTCTTAAGAACATGCTATTTGTTTTGATTACGGGAATTAATTTTTAAATTAATTAATGCAACTGATATGTTTTGAATTTTGTAAAATAGACATCATTTTTGAGTTCATAATATCAAATATAGATTAGGCCTAATTTTTGGTATTTTTCTGGAAACTTTCATTTTTTGATGAATAGTGAAACCACTATGTGGTAGTTAAAAAAATGATTTTTTCATAAAACATAATTTTACCTCTTCTGTGAGTGGAATTTCAAAAATCCGAGAGACACAGTTGATGTCAGTAAGTAAAATGTGGTTCAATGAGATGAAAATAATTTTTTGTGAATAATAACTTTTTACTTTTTTTTACCACGGTTAAAAATAAATAGGGTAATTAAGGGTAAAAATGATATTATTATTACCGTAAAACATGTCCTAATTCTATTAGATAAGTTTAATTCGACAAAAAACAACCTTAGGAATAAAATATGACCATTTAGGCCCACTTGGATTAGATTAGGACAATTATTTTGTATTTATTTAAAGAAGGGTTAAAATTGTTAAAATCAAAGTTTAATAAGTAAATAATTTTTAATATAAGGTTATACATAAGATAAATTCAACTATAAATATTCATTATAAATCTAAAACTATTTCCTACATAATTTTTTTTTTGTAATTTTTATACATTAAATAATTTAATTTATTTATGACACAAAGATGATGTAGTAATTATCTTATTAATGAAATATTGATATAATAGATGTTATAAATACCAGAATAAATGTAATTTGAGACTTTTTATGAATTCCACTAATTTTATAGGTTAATATGACTTGTTATTATTGATTTCATTAACTTTTTTGGAACTAATAATTCTGTTATAATTTTCACAAAAATCAATTACTAAATTGTGTCAAAATTGACATAAAATAGTTTTTTAAAACAAATATTATATTATTAATTTTTATGTTATTCCTAAAAATCTAAGGTTCAGCCAAATGACTTAGATAATGTTATATATATTAATAATAAAAAACTTGGGGTTCGTTTGGCTTGTTATAGTAAGTTTATTAACATTATAGTGTAAGAACACAAAAAGACACGGTAAAAGTAAAATTATCGAACTTAAAGTTAAAACTAAATGATAAGGTTAAAATAGTAAACTAAAATTTTCCAAATTATATTTGATGAGATTATTTAGACCCATCCCCACCTTATCTTCTATATAAATCAATTTGGAGTTATTTAAAACCGAATTTGTCTTTATAATAAAATAATATTTTTAGTTTTTCCAAAAGAGCCCCATACCTCCCTTATAAAAGGGCACCTCCTCCCTCTCTTCCTCACACCACTTTGAGCCTTCAACCTCGGCCAATCCCTGCCAAATTCTCTTCTCCACTTCCCTAGAAACATTCTAGAGGTCCTGGTCTTCTTCAAAGACCAATTTTAGTTCCCTAAGAGGAGGACTCAAAGAGGCGCTTCAAAGAAGAGGTAATGTCCGTTACCGATTCTTTCAACTTTATTTCTTCTTCCACTTCTTCTTCATAGGTTATTTCATTATGAAGTAATAACATCAGTATCACTATTATACGGATATGTTATTATAATTATGAAACAACCCTATTTCACCATCTATCCATCCTACAGAAAATGAAATCACCGCGCGTGCGTACGTACGGAATACCGTCTCCACGCCGTGGTGTAATCTATTTTCCACCACCACCTTACTTGGATGGGTATAATGGTGTAAATAATTACTATATATGATTATTTTAAAGTGATATTGATTCTTAAATAGTATATATACACTCCAATACAATTCCACGATCATGAGAACGATATCATCGCTCGAGCGTATGTATGGACTACCGTCTCCACGACGCGATGAGATTCATTCTCCACGTTAACCATTCATGAATGATTATAAATTATATATAACAAGTAATCATGAAATATATGACATAATAATGATACTGTATTTATGTGTATATATATGTATGTCATCTACTTAATTCCATTCAACTCAATAAGGAAACGAAAACAACGTTCATGCGTACGTACGGTCTACCGTCTCCATGAACGGTGTATTTCTTTCCATTTGTTGATCTATTATATATATGTATATTATGAATATATATTATATATAAATCATGTTTTATATTCTGGAATTAAGTAATCATGATCTAAGTAATCATATGAATAATTACAAGTCCAAACACGGATGACAAATGAAACGATTTTACCCAAATTGCTCTTTAACAAGGAATTTACAACAGAACGGGAAATATAATGTCATAAGTGAACCATATATGATATCATAATAATGATTATGATTCTGGAATAAGTCAATAACATTATTTAAATCATTATACAGGAGGTTTGGACACTTACGAAGCTAATTGGACCTAAGGTAAGGGAAATATCACAATCTCATTTTTATCCGAGATTGTTTATACTTTGAAATTTACTGGGGTATATTTTATCATCTACATCCATGTTTCCTCAATATGTAATATTGTTCCATCCACCTAAAATTATTTAAATCCAATTTTACCCTTCAGTGAGTTATTAGTAAAATATATGAAAGTAATATTTTGTCGTTTTTCGTACAAGGTACTTTTTGAATTTTCCGATAAAAGTACGAGAAGAATGTTTTTAACTTATACGACATGAATGTATTTTTAAAACATCTTTTAAAAGAAGCTTCATTTACAAGTTTTCATGTTTAATCAACTTCTTTTAGTTTAAAATTGTATGACATGTTAAGAAAATAAAAATGTTTTTGAAGTAGAAAGGGTATTTTCCTCAAGAATGGAGTTCAAGTGTTTTATCAAAATTATTTTCTATATAAGATAATAAAGGATTCGGTTTCTATACCTATTATTACATTGATTTGATTATTTTGTGATGGAATTATTTTTTTATGAATTCCTATATCTTATATGAATTGTTTTATGATGTCATGATGTTTAAGATTCCCATTTTTATTACATGGGTTATGATATGATGTATGGTTTATGATTTTGTGGTACACATAAGAATGGTAACATTATGAGATGGCTGGGACCTATATCTCCCTCCAATGCATTGGGTAAAGATTTTATATCTCATGAGATAGACATGGCTAGAACGGTAGGTTAAAATGGTTCAGTGAAACAGGACTGAAATGAGGAGTGAACTCGGTTCAGAAATGGACTTTGTCTACTAAGATAGTCTTGGAAATGAGTCTTGACTAATTAGAAATGATTCTCTATGATTACGTGTGTATCCCACACAGTTCCATGTTTTAAGTTATGATTATTGGGATTACATTTCACTACTATGATTTATCCCATGTTATGATATTATGATCTCTTTTACAGGTTAAGATTTCCAAAATGTTATGTTCTTATGAATATGATGTGAGAGATATTTATTTTGTTTACCCTTACTGAGCATTTGAGCTCACCCTTTTATGTTTTCTTTTCCCTAGGATATAAAGAAAGGTTTTAGGTAAAAAAAGGAAGATCTTTATGGGAGATGTTGAAGATCTTTCACCACGATTAGAAGATTATATTCCGAGTTTCCAAAGACACTAAACTATTACGGTCCTTGTGTGTGTGTGTTTTTGTTATGTACTAAGTATTCCACAAAAGTAATGTAATGTCCAGGTATGTTAAGCTTCGGGTCTCTACAGTTGGTATCAGAGGAAAGTTTTAGTCAACCTTTGGATACTAGGATGCGAGAACTTTAGTGAGATCCCTAGAGATATTTGTAAGGTATGTCTAGGGATGTCCCTAAGGTTAAGTATAATTATAGGTTATAGTAATAGAATTACGGTAACCCAAGATGTTAGATATTGAAGTTACTCTCCCTTTATTATATTATTTTCCATAGCGTGATTTTTGCCTCTCACACTATTCTTTTTGGGTTTTAGACGATGGATGGAACCCGAAGGAACTGTCTTGATCAATGTAATGGACAATGCAATGATTGTCCTCCTAAACAAACAAATGTTATGGGAGATGGAGTGCAAAATCTTATTGCTATACATACACAAGCTATGAATCATTCTGGACTTCCAAATGAGTAGATAAGGGAACAATATTCTATTGAGTCCTTCATGAGGCAACATCCACCTTCTTTCAGTGGGTCTTATGATCCACTCGTTGCTGAACAATGGATCATTACTACTGAAAAGATATTTTCAGTTCTTCAATTTTCTGAACATGATAAAGTCATCTTAGCAGTGTATCGTTTGGAAGGTGATGCTGATAAATGGTGGAATCTTATCAAGAATACGAGGCCAAGAGATGAAATTGAGTCCATAGAATGGGACGAGTTCAAGAACTTATTTTTCAATAAGTACTTCCCTCGTATTATTTGAAAAAAGATAGAGAAGGAGTTTCTTGAACTAAAGCAAAAGGATGATGAATCTGTTGGTATATACGAAGAGAATTTTACAAGGCTTGCAAGGTATGCATCTGGATTTATCATCCAACCTGAAAGTAAAGTTGATCGATTCTTCAGTGGATTTAAAACAAATCTTCGAAGGGAATTAGCTATAAGAGACTTCAGTAGTTATGAAGAAATTGTGCGTTATGCTATCAAGGAAGAAATGGAAGTTTGTGTTACTTATCCATCTCATAGTTTTGACAAGAAACAAAAGATGGAGTTCAAGGAGAAATCTCAGAATAATGGTGAAAAGAAGATGAATGTTTCCTTATGCTCAAAGTGTGGAAATAAGCATGGTGGAGATTGTCTTAAAGGGACTAGAAAATGTTTTAAGTGTGGAAAAGAAGGTCATCGAGCAGCTGAGTGTCGAAGTAATGGAAAAAGGGTTTCTAATGATGTGAATAATGAAAAGATTGCAGAGAACGCACCACCAACACTTCAATGCTTCAAGTGCAAGGAAATGGAGCATTATGCTAATAAATTCCCTAATCCAAGGGTTAGTGATGATCGACATGAGCAACCACTTAAGGCAAAGGAAAAAAGGAAGTCACATGCGATCACTATTGGCGATGTTGAATATGACAACAATGTGGTGGAATGATTAAGTGTTTATGTAATGGGATTCCAAAATAATGTTGTATACAGTATCGTGGAATATTGGAATATTTATGTATTGGTCTATTGTGGTTTTCAATGGTACCGGTAACCATGGAATGTGATTGAGATATTTTTGGAAAAAAAGATGATATGCATATAATGAAAGGAAAATGAGAAAATAAAATGTTTGACCGTATTCATGAGCTCATTATTGATATAAGGACTAAGTGATATCATGGTTTGAGTATATATAATTTTGAGGATTTTGGTATGTGGAAAGAGTTAACTTTTAACAGCATTCATGTTTTCAATAAGGTTCAATAGGTATTCATTTTTTTTCAAGAGAACACATGATTAAGGCCTTCGAATGTTTGGAATTTGACCAACAAGACATATCTCATGATATATGGGGATCAACAATGGTATTAACATTCTAGTTATATGAACTCTTTGGTAATCATTTTCACTATAATATGAGATTGGATAGCAGCATTTTGGATAAGCCTAAAGATTGGAATGGATTATGTTAGACATAAGTTAGTATTGTTTAAGGATAGAAGTTTTTTGGATATTATTTATGGGATTTTATACTAATATAGCTTTAGAAAAAGGACAACCTGCAGGATGGGCGACAGCCCATCGCGTCGCACAAGGCTGTGGGAATTGAACCCACAACCGAAGTGAGACTGGCCTTTATCGCCTACCACTAGCCTACAGGAAGTCCCTGTTTAGTAGAAACTAGTTTTATTATATTAAGCAGTATGATATATGATGTATAAGTCCATTTTAGGAACCATATATGATTAATCTCACTATAGATGGACTTATGTATTTTTTTGATAACTTTTCCAACCTTTTGTTTGAGACAAATGGAATGACCCATCATTCTATCACATGATCTACTAACACATCAAGAATGACAAATTCAATTTAATTTCTTTAAGAGATGAAGTGGAAATTGTCCAAATAACGACCAATGATGAGACTGTACCAAAATCACAAAAGTATTTCTTCTAATTACAATTTCATCAACTTTAGGGAAATGATCTTGAAAACCAAAAATGTTGTCCTAGTGCTCTTATATCCGATGAATCAGATGGTACCTTAGATATTCACAAATTTATGGCTTTGTGATTGTTGGCTTTTTCATAGCCATGTTCTCTACCACTCTCCATCATAACTTGATGGTTAGATTTTTCTTCCATATCCATATTTTCACCTATGTTTGCCTACATGGAAACCCAGTGATGAGTTAATTTGGGTAACCGTTATGTTTCATACATTATTTTTTTAAAGCCAAGTTTTGGTATTCCTTTTTACGATGTGGGTTTCTATTAAAGAAACTTTCGACGAATTTCGGGGGCGAAATTCATTTTAAGGGGGGTAGAATGTAACACCCCGAGATTTTATGAAAAATATTCTTTTTAATTTCATTAATTTATTGTGTTGTACTCTATACCAAAAGGATCTTGCACAACACGCATCCTTGAATTTCCTTGCATTACACACAATCGTGACCTTCCTCGATAACGTGTGTAGTACGCAATACCGAGTTTCACTAAACAACGATATGCTATAAAAATATTATTAAAACTAGCCATTATGAATAGTAATAACCACTTTTTGAAATTATGTAAATTTTATTTTTCAAAATGGACATCATTTTAGGATTCAGAATATCGAAATTAGATTAGGGTGAAATTTTGGTACTTTTCGGATAACTTTCATTTTCTGATGAATAGTGAAAATTACTAAATTTTAATTAAAAACAACAATTTTAATCGAAATAATTAATTGTGATAAATTATTAATTTGAGTGGTTTTAAAGTATATTTAGAATATATTTTTACAATTTAATACAACGTTGGTCATTGGATGTAATTTCACATTTAGACCAGACATAAACAAGTGTCAATCTTTTGATAGTTATTATTTCTTAGGAACACGCTATTTGTTTTGACGATGGGAATTAATTTTTAAATTAATTAATGAAACTGATATGTTTTGAATTTGTTAAAATAGAAATCATTTTTGAGTTCATAATATCAAAAATAGCTTAGGCCTAATTTCTGGTATTTTTCTAGGAAGTTTCATTTTTTGATGAATAGTGAAACCACTAAGTGGTAGTTAAAAAAAAGAATTTTTCATAAAACTTAATTTTACCACTTCTGTGAGTGGAATTTCAAAAATCCTAGAGACACGGTTGATGTCATTAAGTAAAATTTGGTTCAATGAGATGAAAATATTTTTTGGTGAATAGTAACTTTTTACTTTTTTTTACCACGGTTAAAAGTGAATTGGGTAATTAAGGATAAAAATGATATTATTATTACCCTAAAAAATGTCCTAATTCTATTAGATAAGTTTAATTCGACCAGAAACAACCTTAGGAATAAAATATGACCATTCAGGCCCACTTGGATTAGATTAGGACATTTATTATTAATTTATTTAAAGAAGGGTTAAAATAGTTAAAATCAAAGTTTAATAAGTAAATAATTTTTAATATAAGGTTATAACTAATATAAATTCGACTATAAATATTCATTATAAATCTAAAAATATTTCCTACATAATGGTATTTTATTTGTAATTTTTAGACATTAAATAATTTAATTTATTTATGACACAACGGTGATGCAGTAATTATCTTATTAATGAAATATTGATATAATTGATTTTATAAATACCAAAATAAATGTAATTTGAGACTTTTTATGAATTACACTAATTTTATAAGTTAATATGACATGTTAGTATTGATTTAATTAACTTTTTTAGAACTAATCCTTCTGTAATAAATTTCACAAAAATCAATTACTAAATAGTGTCAAAATTGACATAAAATAGTTTTTTAAAACAAATGTTATATTATTAATTGCAATTTTATTCCTAAAAATCTAAGTTTCGGCCAAATGACTTAGATAAGGTTATATATATTAATAATAAACAACTTGGGGTTCGTTTGTATTGTTATTGTAAGTTTATTAACCATATAGTGTAAGAACACAAAAAGACACAGTAAAAGTAAAATTATCTAACTTAAAGTTAAAACTAAATGATAAGGTTAAAATAGTAAACTAAACTTGTCCAAATTCTATTGGATGAGAGGATTTCTACCCATCCCCACCTTATCTTCGAAATAAATTAATTTTGAGCTATTTAAAACCGAATTTTGCTTTATAATAAAATAATATTTTTATTTATTCCAAAAGAGTCCCTCCCCTCCCTTATAAAAGGGCACCTCCTCCCTCTCTTCCTCACACCACTTTTCGTGTTCATGCTCAGACAATCCCTGACAAATTATCTTCTCCACTTACCTAGAAACATTCTAGAGGTTCTGGTCTTCTTCAATGAACAATTTTAGTGCCCTAAGAGGAGGACTCAAAGAGGCGCTTCAAAGAAGTGGTGATGTCCGTTACCGATTCTTTCAACTTTATTTCTTCTTCCACTTATTCTTATTAGGTTGGTTCATTATGATGTAATAACATCAGTATCACTCATACACTGATATGTTATTATAAGTATGAAACAACCCTATTTCACCATTTATCCATCCTACAGAAAATGAAATCACCGCGCGTGCGTACGTACGGAATACCGTCTCCACGCCGTGGTGTAATCTATTTTCCACCACCACCTTACTTGGATGGGTATAATGGTGTACATAATAACTATATATGATTATTTTAAAGTGATATTGATTCTGAAATAGTATACATACACTCCAATACAATTCCACGATCATGAGAACGATATCATCGCTCGTGCGTACGTACGGACTACCGTCTCCACGACGCGATGAGATTCATTCTCCACATTAACCATTCATGAATGATTATAAAGTATATATAATAAGTAATCATGAAATATATGACATAATAATGATACTGGATTTATGTGTATATATATGTATGTCATCTACTTAATTCCATTCAACTCAATAAGGAAACGAAAACAGCGTTCATGCGTACGTACGGTCTACCGTCTCCATGAACGGTGTATTTCTTTCCATTTACTGATCTATTATATATAGGTATATTCTGAATATATATTATATATAAATCATGTTTTATATTTTGGAATTAAGTAATCATTATCTAAGTAATCATATGAATAATTACAAGTCAAAACACGGATGACAAATGAAACGATTTTACCCAAAACGCTCTTTAACATGGAATTTACAAAATAACGGGGAATATAAAGTCATAAGTGAAACATATATGATATCATAATAATGAGTATGATTCTGGAATAAGTAAATTACATTATTTAAATCATTATACAGGAGGTTCGGACACTTACGAAGAAAATCGGACCTAAGGTAAGGGAAATATAACAATCTCATTTTTATCCGAGATTGTTTGTACTTTGAAATTTACTGGGGTATATTTTATCATCCACATCCATGTTTCCTCAATATGTAATATTTTTCAATCCACCTACAATTGTTTAAATCCAATTTTACCCTTTGGTGAGTTTTTAGAAAAAGATATGAAAGGAATCTTTTGTCATTTTTCGTACGAGGTACTTTTTGTCTTTTCCGACAAAAGTACGAGAAGAATGTTTTTTAAATTATACAGCATGAATGGATTTTTAAAACATTATTTCCAAGAAGCATAATTTATAAGTTTTCATGTTTAATCAACTTCTTTTAGTTTAAAATTGTATGACATGTTATGAAAAGAAAAAAAATTGAAGTAGAAAGGGTATTTTCCTCAAGAATGGAGTTCAAGTGTTTTATCAATATTATTTTCCATATAAGATAATAAAGGATTCTATTTATATATCTATTATTACATTGATTTGATTATTTTGTGATGGAATTATTTTTTTATGAACTCATTTATCTTATATGAATTGTTTTATGATGTCATGATGTTTATGATTCCCATTTTATTACATGGGTTATGCTATGATGTATGGTTTATGATTTTGTGGCACACATAAGAATGGTATAATTATGAGATGGGTGGGACCTATATCTCCCTCCAATGCATTGGGTAAAGATTTTATATCTCATGAGATAGACATGGCTGGAACGACAGGTTAAACCGGTTCAGTAAAACAGGAATGAAACGAGGAGTGAACTCAGTTCAGAAATGGACTTTGTCCACTAAGATAGTCTTGGCAATGAGTCTTGACTAATAAGAAATGATTCTCTATGATTATGTGTGTATGCCACAAAGTTCCATGTTTTAAGTTATGATTATTGGGATTACATTTCACTACTATGATTTATCCCATGTTATGATATTATGATCTCTTTTGCAGGTTAAGATTTCCAAAATGTTATGTTCTTATGAATATGATATTAATGATATTTCTTTTGTTTAACCTTACTGAGAATTTGAGCTCACCCTTTTATGTTTTCGTTTCCCCAGGATATAAAGAAAGGTTTTAGGTAGAAAAAAAGGAAGATCTTTATGGGAGATGTTGAAGATCTTTCACCACGATTAGGAGATTATATTCCGAGTTTCCAAAGACACTAAACTATTACGGTCCTTGTGTGTGTGTGTTTTTGTTATGTACTAAGTATTCCGCAAAATTAATGTAATGTCCATGTATGTTAAGCTTCTGGTCTCTACACAAACAATCTCACGCTTGACAAATCATTTACTTAAAGATTTTTGAGAAGCACTAAATCTTAGTAAAGTGAGATAAATAGTACATGATAGACATAACACCATGATATAGGTATATAAAATCCCTAAGTCATTTTTATCTCAACATTTTTGAGAAATATTAGTCATATAAAATAGTATAAAACTCCTTCCAAACCATATCTCGATTTGATATTCCTAGGTAATTGAATTCCATTATCTCTTGGAAGAATCACGAATCATGTAAGATGTGAGTATGACCATCCTTTCTAGAGGAGTCACTAGATGTTAAAAAATATATAGAATGGCCTCTATACATTAATCAATATCCTAGGGGAAGCATCCCTTGAAAACTTACGTGGATACTAGTGATGAAACTCTCACATCAAATCTTACATAGTAGAGGAAGGTTGTAGGGATCCCTCCATGGTCTGTGTGAATCATAGGAGACCCTCTCAAAACTGAATGTCTATTCCCAAACCAGTTCTAATAGGAGGTGCTACAGATGGTACTACATGAGGTAATAATGGTGGTGTTGGTTCCACCACCCCCATTTCATGATCACTTCAACCTTTGGCATTCAACCCGAGGGTGTGATGGAGGCAAATATTTACAATGACAAATACTTGTCTCAAAAAGAGATTTGTTAATATAAAATATATAAGATAAACAAATAAGATATACAAAAATAATTCTTATATAAGATTTAATACCCATATAAAAATCTAGGTATTTTAGATGATTATAAAGGAACATGAGAGACACTCCCAACACCCACTACTATGTTTAATTCTAGGTAAATACCCCATATCACATAGAAGAGTTTCTATTATATGGAATGTCAATTTCAAGTTATAGAGAAAATCAATCATTAAGTTACAATTGGATTCCCCATTTAATAAAAACCATTTACTTTAAGGATTAAAATTATACATTTTTATATATATTTGTATCATGGTTCTATTAGATGAGTTACCATTCCCACATTATAAATTCCCATTCATTATATGTTACAATTTGAACATCATGTAATTTTAACCAAACACTTTTACAATGGTTTAATTATATGGATCACCATTATTAATTTATAGTGGCATATAATCTTTATAAATTGAAATTGATATCCATTTAATTTCAACCAGTTTCATTTTATCCCATGCAACCAATGGTCCATGGCCCAAACATGTGGTAATTGGTAATTTAAGGTTCTTCGATCAAGCTATGTAGGAAAACACCATTTAGGTTGATGCATACACTTTAATTAACCTATTATTCATCCTTTTTTTTATTTTAAGAAATGTTAGTGAAATAGAAAGTATATCAATCAAGGAACCTATGATGAAATTCACACAATGAAGTAATAATGGAATGGAATATGTGTTCCATTTAATCATCAAGGTCTAAAATGATACACGATAAAATAATTCCATCCCATGTCAAGATAAGTTTAAAAGAAAATACATAACATTAATAAACACCCAATGTTAGGTGTGTTTCCCTACAATGAAATTAGTAAAATTATAACAGGTATAATCCAGAGAAACAATTCCCATACTAGGCAATTTGTCATTTTCCTTATATGTGAGTTATCTACTCCTAGTTATAGGTTCATGAACAAATTTGAAAAAATAATAGTCTCATTTATACCATCCCAAAATAGAAAGGCATGAAAAAACATCTGATACCATTTATAACATATCAGACCATGTTCACTCCTATGTAACCAAACTTGTTTGGTCACATGGACTCATGTGCGCCTCCCTGTATACTAGAGGCTGCTGATTAGCAGTGAAAGTCTATGATGAAATTGTGGTGAGAATAAACATTCATGCTCTGAGTTCAACACAATGGTATAATAATGAATATGAAGTGGAAGCAAATTAAAACATCTATAAATGTATATAAACATGAATAATGAATATCCGAAAACATATAAAAAATTATGACTTCTTGATGTGATAGAAAATGGGAGGAAAAGGAAATAGGGAAGTAGACATAATTAGTACATGGTATAAAAAATGAACAAAATATTAAAATCTATCTCTAATAGCATTGTGAGCACTAACTCAGTCTTCTTCTCCTATTCTCCATCCTAGTATAGAAATCAAAGCATCAATAGAGGGTTGCTCTCATTTTCCTCCACTTGTATCTATGAATTATATTTGAGTACTAATCGATGACCCGAATAAGGTATGAGTAAAACTCAGTAGTCCACCACCAATGGTGTCCATAAAAAATGCAGTCTATGTATATGAGTTGTGAGAGTGTGTGGGTATAATAGAAGTAAAGATCTAAACTGATATTTTTGATATAACCCTGTATACAAGTAAAATTTATTTCATAAATAGTATGTGAATTGAGAATAAGTGTATACTAAACTAAACCATCAACTATGGAATATTCCATACATATCATGTATCAGTCCTACATAGGCCAGGACCCAAGGCCCTTAACCAAGACATCCTACTCATGCATAGGAGTTCATCCATGGTGACTCAGTATAATGTAGACCTTTAAAGGGACATGAAACTGTGGACCATGGATAATGCTTCCTCATAGAGTCTGTGGAACATATCCAAGGTAACTCGGTATATGACATGGGTGGAGCCCAAGGAACACATTCGAGGTAGTCCAAGTATTTCAGATCCAAAGAGATAATACAAGGCATATAAATCCAGAATATATAAGTGGGTCTTAAGTGTTATACCACAATACCCCTCATTGATTCCAAACTAGAATACCCCAAATCAAGAATATTTTGTAATGTATTACAAGTCCCATATTAGTGTCCATGCCATACTACAATCCATTCTAATAATAAGTATAAGACAGAAGATTATCCATCTCATTTAAAAGTTCTTATTTAGTCGACTTCATTAACCCTTTAATTTATAAATAAAAAGTTGACCAAATGGGTATTAAAACATTTAAAAATAAATTTAATTTATTTAGAACATCCACTCACAAGTGGAAATCTCTACACACACAAAGGGGTGGCTTAGTCATAAGAATTTTATCAAACTCACCTCAAGGGGTGGTTCAGGTTGAGGTCAGAAGCCTCTAAACATGTCAAAAGGGATAAGGTACATTATGATTATGGTCTAAAAATTAATTTAAGGTATTGAACAATTGAAACAACACATTAAAATATGAAATTTGTCATATCGATGTAAGCTATAGACATACAGAGTCTTAGGGAAAACATATATATCCCCTACCTTATTCTAGTATATGACTCCTTTTTTGATATAAAATTTAAATTCCTACTAGTATAGAAGAAATAAAAAACTAGAAGAATAACCTAAAAATAATACATTTGAGATAGAATGTAAATAATGCCAAAGATGGAGAGATAAATTGATAAATGAAGGAATATGATCGATAAACTTACTTAGAGGCTTCCAATATGTTGAACAACACTTAATCAAGTTAAAGATAATGAAGGTAGCTCAAAGCCTAGGTGAACTGGAGGAGGAGATTCATGTAGGATAGAGATACTATGTAAAATAGGGGAAAATATTATGTTTAATGGTTTAAAGTCCCAAAGGAAAAAATAGACATTTCAATCATTTTAAGGGGTGTATTGTTTGGCCATACGGTTGGCCAAACCATACACTAACAGTGTGCCAACACAGTCCAATGGCACACACCCCGTATGGGATCAATGTATGGTTAGAAAAACGATGAATAAATTGTGTCTTGTAACTATAAAAGGAGAAATACCCTTTTCATGTATAGGTGAATGGTTAGAAAAATTTTACACATCCTGTTCTCAACATACCTACAATTTTATGTAGGTTTTTCATGGTCGTGCGGGCTCCCTTTCATGGTTAAACTAACCATTCACACATCTGAATAGGAAAAATAGTTGAGACACACAACTATTTATAATCAGTATCCAAACATTTTCCTCATAGTGTTCCTCTAAAAATTAGAGCTTTGAGGTAAGAATAATCCACAGACTCTCCCAAACCCTTTCTTAATCCTTTATATATTCTCACATAGATAAAATAAGATATTCAAGATAAAAATTTAAGGACCCATAAATCTATGAAAAAATAGAATATTATAGATATATTATATTTTTAAAATTATAAAAATATCATTAATATAAAATATATACATTAAATCCATCATTAAAACTAGTTGTAAGAGGAGGTAATGGAATAAATTACATCTGTTCATGAGGCGATAGTCTATCATACACACGAACGATGGTTTCATTTCCCATTTGATGGAAGAGGGTAAAATATAGGTTATGAAATTAATGTAATAAAATCTCAGTATATGGAAGATACCATTGTTATTATTTCATCATGGTGGAATAATATTTGAAGAATTTATAAAAATAAATAAAACAAAAATGCTTGGTTAAGAACTATACTTCTTCTTTGGACAGCCTCGTAAGGTTTATATTTTATTCCTAAGTTGGTTTTATGATCAAAATAAGGCCACTAGTATATGGGGATGGATGTATAGAAGTGATTTGGGTAGGTCTTGTCAGAACCAATGTTTTTTATATGTGAATAAAAGAGAAGAGGAGGGGCGTTTTTATAAGAGAGGGGTGGGGTACTCTTGGATTTTCTTAAAGTATTAAATTAATATAAATTAATTTTAATATTAAAATGTATCCAAATTCATTATTTTTTAAAATAAGATGATTATTAGTATAAATAATCTCATATAATAAAAAATGGACAAGTTTTGGTGATGTTTTAATCCATATATATTTTTTAACCTATGTTGACCCATTTTGACAATTACCTTGATATTAAAAATTTTACTCTTTAGGGGTTTGAGATGTTTCTATAAAATAAAAATTTAACAATAAATAGATAATTATTGATATTTTAATCTATATACCAATCACCTGAAAAAATATAATGTTTTTAGATTTAAAAAATTTCATAAAATATTATTTATTATAAAATAACATTAATGTCAATTTTTGTAACTATTCACTTAATTTGACTTTAAAAATATCATGATAAACATGGAAATAGAATATAATTTTTTATCATACCTAATATATTTTATAATTATCTCAAAGATAGTGGTAGACTATAAATCAATTAAATAATTTTATTTTTTAGTTTCTGGAATCATTTTATTATTATTTTACTATTTGTACTTGCATAATGTCAATGTAGCATTAACATTTAAGGTAATTATATCATTAATAAAAATTGATATAAATTACATTGAAAAGGAACCAAATTATATTTAAAATGAATATTTATAACTAAATATATCATTTTTATCCCTATGTCAAAAATTTGGAGAAAATAAATCAAAAAAAGATATTTTTGACTTTTTTTATATAAAAACATATAAAGGTAAAAATCATGGTCAAATAGAAAATAAGGTAATATATTATTAATTTTTATTTATATGTATGATATATAATTATAAAATAAAATTAATTCAAGTTTTCAGTTAATGTTTTAGTATTTATCTTATTATTTTCAAACTAAATTATCTGATTTACCCTTACTAAGGTAACATAAATTTACTAAGGTTACTGTTCATAATGAAAAAATAAAAGGGAAATATTTTCCAAAATTTTAAATCATTATTCTAAACATATAATATATATTTTAATATTCATAACATAGAAGTTTTAGAATTTAATTTAAAATTAAACCACCAAAACGTGATGAGAAATGATTTTTCAGAAAAATTCCTTTTTCAAGTATAAAAATATATTTATATAAAATTCAAGTATAAAATTAATTTAAAAGATAGTAATTATATAATTTTTAATAAAAATTAACTAATGATATTTTAATAATTATCCAACATATAATTTCACATTATAAATACTTTAAAAGAAAATACAGTTTTCAATAAAAATCAGCATTTTCACTATTCATTGAAAAATCAATCCTTTCAAAAAATCATTAAATTTCACCATAATATAATTATGATATGATGATTTAAAAAATAATATAATTTTTATCAAATAAATTTTCTAAAATTTTCAATAATTATGTAAAATATTCACTAACAAAAAATCAATAAATACCATTTTGAGTAAAATATATTTTTCAATAATAAAATGACTTTTCTAAAAATATTCCATGGTCCGTTTATGTTTGGTGTTTCATGTCATATTAACTATAAAAAATAATGTATTTATTAAAAATATAAAGGTGTTACGTCCCCCCTTAATAAACTTCACCTTCAAAACGTGAAATTGAACTCACTAATCAATGGTTTCCCATATAAAAATACCTTTTTTGAAATCTCACATAATAAAAAGGGTTAATAAAAATTAATCTTGAAAATAGGGAAAGGGAAATATGAAGGTCATCCCAAATAACACCTAAGTAGGTTTCCAAATATGAAAAATTTAGTGGTAAGGGAAAATACATACATGGAATAAAATAATAATGTCTAAATAATGATAAAGAGTGTTAAAGATATTTGATTACAATAAAGTTAATTATCCTGAGAAAGTTGATAACTAAAAAACCATAAACCAAAGAGGCGATAAAAAGGAAATTGATTCATCAGAAATGAAGGTTATAAGATAAATTTCTTATTTAGATATATTTTTCCTAGTGTTGAGGAATTACATTACCATATATAGTAAGAAAATACTGAATTATTATTAATGGAAAAAGTATAATCTCGACCTTTAATTAATTTCCATCATAATCTCATATTTTTCCCCAAACAATGAGCATTAAAGATGAATTTTTTATGCCCAAATCACGAAAATAAAATTCCATTGGATCATTTACTTACATAAAAAGCTAACACGCTATTTCTTTTATATTTAGAAATTTACCAAAACCAAAATAGTTAGCACGAGGTAAGCTAATTATCAAATTTAATTAACCTTTATATGATGAAATAATAAATTAATCTCCAAAATTCAAAAGTAATACAAAAAATTCAAACTAAATAAATCTGTAAACAAATATCCTTAAAATTAATCAATATACCCCTAAATTAGATTGAAACCCAAATATTATAATTTTTTGAACACAGTTTCTTCCATAATTTATCATCAAATAACAAAAATCACTCTAAAAGTCTCATACCAAAAATGTATATTCCATAGCTATATAATCTCTAAGATATTCTAATTATTTCCCTATATAACTCAAATCATTATAATGATTCCCAATGTTAATTTAAATTTTAATCCTACAAAAAAATCCCATATTACCCAAAAATATTTCCATTTAACTTAATCATATAAGGTTCCCATAATATTTAACTTCTTTGAAAACTACATAAATCGCGTATTCACTAAATCAATTTTCAATTCCATATTTATCTAAATGATAAAATATATCTTCCCAACAACAACTTAATCACTATTTTTCATGTCATTCACCTAATTTCATACAAATTAGTGCATCACATTGGTTAGTGGTAGGCGTTGCACCCTTGTCACCCTTTAGTTACTGGTTCATGTACTGAGGCCATTCCCAATGTGATAGGTCGTCGCTCAGTCTTCAGGTTAACCTTTTACTAAAAATACATTAACATTTTACCATTATTTTTCATATTTTTCATTAGAAATTTTTTTCTGAAAACAAATGATATGAAATATGGCCTTATGATTCATAAATATCAAATTAATCATATTTAATACAGAGAATATCAAAAAATAATTCAAACCTTAAATCCATACATCTGAGTATTCGTTTTTGTTGTTGATGTCACCTTTATCTTTCATCATGAATTCCATATATCCAAAAAACAATTAGTCAATTCCTTTGTATTATTTCCCTTTCTAAATGATATGGATTAGTTGATAATTGAAAAATAAATAAAATAAATACCCTGATCTATAGATTTTTTGGTGATATTAAGAGGTGTTGGATAGATCTAATAGTTTCTTGCAGGTGATTTTGATGTTCAAAAATATTTAAAAATAATTTGAACAATAATTTTCTATGATAGTGATGATTAGATCATCTGTAAGGGATAAGAATATTGGGTGATATCCCATTCCTTTCATCTTTATAAATGATATTTAATCTATTGAAAAGAACATAATTAAAACACCAAATGAGTTATTTTATGTTAAAATGAAAATTATCCTTATAAATACAACACCCATTGAAATTTGATAATTCATTAAACTTTAAATCCACAAAAATAACCATAATAAATTCAACAACATTGAATGTTTTAACCTCAATGGTTATCTCATACCTTTCCACTTACATCCCCCAAAATGTAATAGCATTCATTAGAAATAACTATTCATGTTAATCCTAAGGATTTCATATACCTCAACCCAATAAAATATCTCCCAAAATATCATTAATCACCATAAACTATCATTACTAAAAACATAAAAAAGTTTATATACCTTGTAAATTATGATGGAATTTAGACTTATTAACCAATGATGGTATCTATTACTCTTAATTTAACCACACATGAAAGTAGCCTAATCTTCAAAGGTATGTTAACCCTACTCAGATACCTACTATATGGACCCAACATGATATAATTCATATTTAAGTATATTTAGAAAAGAATTAATTTTCGCGATTTACTGAACATATTTAAGGTTTATTGTTTTAGATAATTAGTTCATTACCCTTACATAAAAAAGTATAAAATTCCACTTAGTATCCGTTTTCCCATAAAATAAAACTTTTATTATATAATTTTTTTCAAGACCCATCTTCACGATTTTTATCTTGGCCCCATAATTTTCTATAATCATCCTTAAAACTCTATTAAAACCATTTTAAAATGTGGGATAATTAAAAAATGCTTATTAAGGTACATAGATAGAAATTAATAAAATTGTCACTCCATGGATACTCATAAATATTATTCTTTTTCAAAATAAACTTTGGACTCAAAATAAAAATTTTCTTACCCAAGAAATAAACTTCTTTTCCTAAATATTTTCATAAATAAATTCATAATAAATATTATTGTCAAAATAAAACCCATAAAGGTTTCTTTGAAATCATGAAATCTCATATTTTTTTAACAAAAATTTATACATATCACCCTTAAGAAGTAGAAAATACTTTCCTTTAAACATTTTCTCAATATCTTAAATTGTGAAACGATAGAATTTCCATAAAAATCCATCAAAATCATAGATAAATCATGTAGGTATCTTAGGACACTATTTATATATCACTCATATAAATGGAATAACAAATACAGTCTACTTTCACAACCAATGCATTAGATAGCAATAATAGACCCACTCATCCTTGGTTTATAATAGATTAAGACATCCTTGTTTATAATGTAACCAATAATCATCATAAAAAATTACCAAGAACCATAAAATAATTAAAAACATGAAATCTTTCATTTTGAAAATATTATTTTCAACCATAAGAAAACATTCCCAAATATTGATATATCCATTCTATTTTAAAACCCCTTTTGAAAATAACTTGAACATAGGGAAATAAAGTTTTTATTTTAATAAGACCTGAAAACCAATAAAAGATGTAGAATATAAAATAATGGTTATAGGGGTTGGAAAAGTCATTATATATATATATGTTAAAATAGAACACTCTTTTTTTTCCTTTGTAAAGAAATTAAAAATGTTCCATATAAAATACATAAAAATAATCCTTTTGAAAACCATTGAAAGAAAGTAAAAAAGTGAAATAAAATTTACATTATAATTCATTTATTTCCACATAAATAAATCCTTAAAATAATTTTGAAAATATGGATATGGAAGAAAAATAATTTTAATGGAAAATTTAAGACGGGTTTTTTAAAATAAAGTCACCAACTATGAGTCTGACGTGTCACAAACTTTCTTTATATTCCTAAATAATAAAATTATGTTAATTATTTCATTTCTTAATAACTTTTTGATGTTTATTATTCCTTTTTATTTCATTTATTAACATGTAATATTAAATTACATAATCAATTGAGATCATGTTGGATGTTTTGATGATATTAGGATCATATGTCCAGAATGACTATGGTAAGTTGACTATGGCCAAATAATTAATTATTCGATTTTAAAAAAAATAATAATAATAACATAATTTTTATTTTTTTATAGAAATTATACTTTTAAAACCAACCATGATATATTTTTTTATAAAATGATATCTATTACAATTATGGACACAATTGGTCGTACGTATGGATGAGTAACGCTTCCATTTTTCAATGATCTTTAAGGAAAGAAGGTATGTGTTAATTTATCTTTAAATAATGATAATTATATAATAAGTATGTTATTATTTCTTTAAATATACTTATATATATCATTCATGTGACGTGGTGATGAAAAATGAATCACATCGTTTTCTAGAGATGGTAGTCCACACATATGAACGAACAACATTATCATTTTTCTGTTAATGGAAAGGTAAGAAATTAAACGATATATTATATTTTTACAATTAAAAATATTTAATAAATATCATTTATATACATTAAATCCATCACTACAACCATTCATAAGAGGAGTTTATTAAAACAAATTACATCGATTCACGAGATGGTAGTCCACAGTACACATGAACGCTACTTTCGTTTCCCATTTAATGGAAGAGAAGACAAATATAAGTTATTACATTCAAAAAATAACATCTATGTATGTGTAAGGTACTAGTGTAATTATTTCATCATGTTTTAATAATATCTGATTAAGTTAGAAAGGAAACAAAAAAAATTATGGTTAAGAACTATACCTATTCTTCAGGCAACCTCATAAGGTTTACAAAAAATAATTCCTAGGTAGGTTTTCTAGTCAAACCATGGACTCAATGACGTGGTTAGGTTTGTAAGAAGGGTTTTTCTGTAGGCAGTATATAAACCAAAATGGGTTTTATGTGTGAAGAAAAGTGGATAAGAGGTGTCCTTTTTAAAAGAGAGTGGATGGTTACTCTAGAAATTTCTTAAATTATTTAATTAATATAAATTAATTTTCATTTTAATATGAGTCCAAATTATTTTTATTTGAATATAAGATGATTATGAGTCCAAATAATCTCAAAAAATATAAAATTTATATATTTAGATTATTTTTTCACTCTTATCTTTTTGTTTTAACCCATGCTAACCCTTTTTGACAGTTACCGCAGTATTAAAGATTTCACCCTTTAGGGGTCAAGAAAGTTACTATAAAAGGAAAATTTGAACATAAATGAATCATGATATATATTTTAACCCTTATCCAAATCACTTGGATAAAATATGAATTTTTGAGTTTTAATCATTTAAAAAAATTATTTATTATAAAATAACATTGATGTCAATTTCGAAACTATTTATGTAAATTAACTCTAAAACTACTCAGAAAAATATGGAATTCAAATATAAAATTTTCAAAAACCTAAAATATGTTATAAATATATAAAAATTTATTGGGAAACTATATATAACTAAAACAATATTAATTTTTTAGTTTTTAAAATTATTTTATTGATTTTTTTACTTCTTACACAAGCACTATGTCAGTATTGCATAAGAATTTGAACTAATAATTTCATCAATAAAATCTCAAATAAATTACAATAAAAAAAATTATATTTGAAAATTATATTTATAATCAATCATATGATCTATTTATCACAATGTCAAAAATTTCGATATAATAAAACAAAACAATGACATTTTGACTTTACTTTATATAAAATAAAATAAAGGTCAAAATCTTGAAAAATGGAGAAAAAGGTCATATATTATAAATATTTACATTTATTAATGATATATAATAATTAAATAAAATTAACGAATTTTTTAGGGTCATTTTTGATCGCTTATCAATTTTTTAACTTAAGTTACCTGATTTACCCATACCAAGTCGACATAAATTTTCTAAGGTTATAATTCATAATGAACAAAAAATAAAAGTGAAATATTCACCAAATTTTTTAAATCACAATTAAAAATATGGAATCATTATTTTAATATTCAAAAAATATAAGTGATAAAATTTAATTTAAAATTAAACTAAAAAAGTGCAATGAAAGTGGGTTTTTAGAGAAATAACTTTTTAAGTATAAACATGTTTTTATACAAAATTATATTATAAAAACAATTTAAAAGACAACAATTATATTATGTTTAATTATAATTAACTAATGAAATTATAAAACTAATCCAAATTTGTGAATTCCCGACCTGGGTGCCCCTAAACAGAGCCCTGGCCCAGTTGGCCAGAGGCCCTTTAAGCGCGCCTCCCCATACGCCTGAGGGTGCTGACTAGTAGTGAGGGTTTGGTAAGTCAATATTGGGGAAACTATACCTTCCTTTATCAGAATAAAACCCCAACAGTATTAAACAACAATAACCAAGTTTGAAAGAATATAAATAACCAATACAATACCATGTTATATGATATTCAAAGAAAGAAAATAAAAACTCAACTGAAAGGTAAAACATGTTATAATAATGAAAATGTCAAGTGTATACGATGAAACTAAAAGTAAAGACACAAAAAATCCCATGCAGGTCCTGAACCACATCTGATTCCCTCTCCCATGCTCCAATCCAAAAGTGAAACCAATCCCAGGGCCTTTCCCTTATCACGTCCTCCAATAGAAAAGTCTACTTAGGTGCCGATCATGCTACATGAACATGGTGTGATTACAACTCATTAGGGAACCACCAACGATGTCTAAAATAATTCCAGACAAAAGAGAGTGTATGTAGTTTTATGAATCAATAAATAAAATGAATGATTAAATAGTTATCACATTGTCATTTAATCTTTAATCATCATATTAGGCCCAATTTCAATTCATGTTTTCCATTTGAATCATCATCATCATTATCATTAATTTTTTGTTGAAAATCCTATCAAGCACTCCAAATATAATTAATTGTAGGTCAGCATTCCTATCACTCCTTATCTCATTTTGTGTAGGTCTTCATGTGTATCCCCCTAAAATCTCAATCATAGATAACTATTGGGGAGGAACGTCGTGTCCAAGTCCCAAAATTTAATTGGTCTAGAATTCCATGTCTAGCACCAAAAATATATCATCTATTTAATCATTCTTTAACTCAAAAGAATTATCCACATCATTACATTACTAATCCAATGATTAGTTAAACATCTCAATGGTCATTAGTTAACTCAAAAATTAAATAAGAAAATAATGTAATAATTAATTCATCAATTAATTAATCAATCAACACAATTATCATTCCATAATTAATTCTCTATAATTAATTATCCATATCAAATATCAAATTGTCATACTTAATTATCACAATTAAATATATTTGATCAACATTATGGCACATAATTATTTCTCACAATTAATTATCTTACATATCTAAACATTATTTCATAATTAATTTCAGACAATTAGTTATCTTAACAAAATCAATTCAATATCTCAATTAGAATATCTTAACCCATAAAAAATATCCAAAACTAATATCTATTTGGGAAACCCCCCTTCATTGGTTCCGTGATTCAATTATTAATTAATCACCACGGAAATCACATCTTAATTCCACATTCCTAATTACTCCAATTTGGGAAATAAATTATCAAGGGAAGATAGAAAATACATAAACTCACATTCACATATCAAATCCATGACTATGGGTGTTCTATTTAGACCACCTACCTCAGTTTATTGAAGAATGTTAGGGAAATAGAAATCCACAAAATCTGAGCGGCACAATTCCATCAATAAAGCACGAGATCTAAATCCCCAAACCAAAATTAAGATTAAAGGAATAATGATCTTGAAAATATAGATCTAGATCCACAATACTAAGTCTAGATATCAACTCATAGGTTTAAATCCATGAAAAAAGTGGAGATCTTTCATGAAAATATCAAGGAAAGGTAGAGGAATGAATGAGAGAAGCAATGTGATGAAATCTACATACCGGGAAGAGTGAAGATCTTCCATCCAGGTTTTTGATCTCAAAGAACAATGTTTTAACCACCTTGGAATACCTCCATAAGGCTCTGGGACCACGTATAATTTTTCAAGCCTGATCCAAGTTCTAAGTATAAGTGTCTCGGGGGGTTTGGGTGGTTTTAAAAAGTATTTTAGACTAAAATAATCCCGTACACACAATTTATTAGGAAGGGGCACACGGTTAGGGAAAAACATGTGCCAACCATTCATAAATCATTATATAGGTTTACATGGTTAACACAGTTTAGTAACATGGGTTTTCAAATCGTGCGAAAACTGTGCAGACCTCTCTGTCCAAGTTTTCATGGTTGGCACAATTCAGTCGCACGATTTGTCATACCGTGTGCAAACCATGCACATCCCACGGTCTATTATTGTTTCATAAAAATTGACCAAAACTCATCCCAAACCACTATTCCAAAACAAAGGAACTTAAAAACCTCAAAAAGTACATGAAAATTCACCCGAGATGACTCCATAAAAGGCTAGGATCTTATAGTCTCCCCACCATATAACCGATCATCCTCGAGCTACACTCCCAAAATTCTCTAAGAATCCGAGAAAAAAATATTGGTCCATTTAGCCCTCATGTATGCTTCCCAGTCCCATGATTCCTCTTGAACACTTCCAAGTTTTCATAATACATAAACTAATGGAATGTTCTTTATGCATAACACTTTCTCACAGCAACCCAACACACGTATCAGATGATCCTCAAAGGATGAATCTATCTCGAGGTCAACCTCTTCCACATCGATCAAATGAGAAGGGTTAAGGTGATACCACCATAATTGTGACACATGGAAAACATCATGCATAGTACTGAATTTCTATGAAAAGGCTAATCCACACGCCATTGGACCGATTCTCTCCATCACTTCAAATAGTCCTACAAACCTGGGTTTCAACTTTCCCTACCTCCGTATCGTATGGTGACCCACTCTAGGAGACACCCTAAGGAATAAACAACCACCCTTTGTAAACTCTAGGGGTTTTATTTATCTACTGGCATACAACTTCTACCTAGTCTGAGCCGTAACCATACATTTCTGAATCAACTACACCTACTCCGATGTATCCTAAATGAGACTCGGTCCCATCAACCCTGACTCACCCACCTCTAACCAATATAGTGATGATCTAAAAGGTCTACCATAAAGGGACTCATATGATGCCATCTGCATAGTTGTCTGAAAACTGTTGTTATAGGCAAACTCTTATAAAGCAAAGTGCTTCTCCCAAGAACCACCAAAGTCAAGCACACATGCTCATAGCATATCCTCTAACACCTGTATGGTACGCTCCGATAACCCATCTGTCTGTGGGTTAAAGGACATACATAACAAAACCATTGTACCAAGAACCTTATATAATCCATGCTATAAGCATGAAGTAAAGCGCGAATTGTGATCTGAAACTATAGTCTATGGCACCCCATGCAAACAAACTATCTCTTTTACATATAGTTATCCTAATTTTTCTACTTTAAAGGTTTCCCTGATAGGCAAGAAATGTGTTACCTTCACTAGTTGATCCAAAATTAACCAAATAACATCATTCTTCCTATGTTTCTATGGAAGTCCTACCATGAAGTCCATAGTCATTTCATCCCACTTCAATTCCGAAATAGGCAACAACTTCAATAGGCCTTCAGATTGTTGATGCTTTGTCTTCACCTTTTGTTAGGTGAAAAATCATGTTACGAACCATACTATCTTCTTTTTCCATGCCTTTCCACCCAAACTATTTTCATAGGTCATGGTACATTTTTTGTCACCCCAGGATGTACCACCCACTTTGACGCATGAAATTATCTCATGTGTTCCTCTCATATACTCCTAGGCACAACAGCCCAATATTTCACATAGATGATCTCATCCTTATCTATTATCTAGTCTGAAGGTTTCTAAACACTTTTAAGGCTTTACATTAATCCTAAACACTTAGGATAGTAATACTTCCTTTCCTTGATCCATCTCAAGAGTGTGGACTCCACTGATATTGAAACCAGATTCATCCTCTCTTGAATCTCCTGAACTACCACATGAACTTTCGTCAGCAAGGGAATCATCTTCCACTCTGCACTCAACTCATATACACACTGAGTTTGAGTTTTACTTCTTAAGGAATCAACCACACTATTCCAATTTCTGGGTGAATACGCCAGTTCAAAATCAAAGGAATTCATATACTCTACCCATATTCATTGCTGAAGATTCAAGTCGCACTTTGAAAAGATATAATTCAATCTTTTTTGATCCGTTAAAGCTATAAAATTTTCACCTAAAAGATAGCATCGCCAACACTTAAGAGAATATACAACTACTGCCAACTCGAGGTCATGCGTAGTGTAATTCTGTTCATCTGGACTCAGATGCTGAGAACCATAAGCAATGACTCAATCCCATTACATAAACACAACTCCGAGTTCGATACCAAAAGAATCACAATACACAATGTACTCCTCCCCCAACTCAGGTAAGATCAAAATTGGGGCCGATGTAAAGTGATTCTTAAAATATTGGAAAGCATTCTTGCATGATTCTGTCTAATAAAACTTTATCCATTTCTTTTTCAAACTTGAAATAAGTGCTTCCAATCTTAAAAAGTACGGGATGAACCTCATGTAATAACCCGCAAATCCTAAAAATCTTCTGATATCAAAAAAATTCTTAGGATGCTCCAAAGAGATCATTACTTGCACTTTTTCTAGGTCCATTGCCACACCTTCTTCTGATATGGTATGCCACCAAAAGTGTACCATTTTAATCCAAAACTGACATTTAGATAGATTGGAATATAGAAGAGGCTCTATCAGGGTACCCAAGATGTTGTCAAGATGTTGGGCATGAACATCATGAGTCTTAGAGTACACCAAGATGTTATTCACAAACACCATCACAAATTGATATAAGTATAGATGAAAAATCCTGTTCATCCAGGCCATAAATACTATTGGATCATTTTTTAACCCAAACGACATTAAAAAAAACTGATAACGGCCATACCTTCTTCTAAAAGAATTTCTTGGTATATAAGAGGTCCAGACTCTCACCTAATGACACCCTGATCTCAGATAAATATTTGAGAACACACAAGCCCCCTTCAGCTGGTCCAAAAGATCATCGATATACCGAAGATGATATCAGTTATTCAAGTTCATTTTATTCAACTTCTGGTAATTGAAACACAAGCTTAAACTCTCGTTGACATCCATTGAAAACAATACAGGTGATCCCCAAGGTGACATACTTGGACAGATACACCCTTTATTCTCCAAATCCTCCAACTCTGTTTAGAGATACTGAAGCTCAGTCGGTTCTATTATGTAAGGTGGAATAGATACCGGCTCATCCCCCATTATGATGTCAATAGTGAATTCCACATTTGTCTTAGGTGGAAACCCTGATAAGTCTTTAGGAAAGACATCTTGAAATAGTTCTACTACTGGTGGAATGATGTCTTGTCTACCACTCCCATAATCTAGAAAGAGACTATGAACTTGGGCTCTGAGCTCTTCTAGTTGCTGAGTAATTCTCCTAGCTCGGCCTGCATGGATATCCTATTCTCCATGATGAACATACTGGTTACCCTTAGGAGATACAAAGGTCAATCTCTTATGGTAACAATCTATGTGGTCTCTCTATGCGACTATCGAGTCCGTACCCATAATTTGGAAGAATCCCATTATATCAAGGACAAATATATCCCAAAGAAAATTATACTCTATGATATCTAGTTAACATCCCCTGCATAAACAGATATCCCTGGACCGTGTTCCCATTGGTGTATTGATATTCATCACCCCTTTTAAGGACTCCACCCCCAGGCTCAAGACATTAACAATATTTGTAGATATAAAGGAATGAGAGGTAGCAGTATCAAACAAGGAAGTAGATAAAGTAGAAACAACTAGAATAGTACCTATCACTATCGATGGACCAGCCTTGCTCTCCATATGTGTAGGCTGAACTGCATGTAATTTTCCTACCCCTCTTCCATGTGGCGTCGTCTCACTCCTTTGAGTAGCAACACCCTGATGATATGGGCACTCATACCCTGAAGGACCACATCCACTACTTCCACCACCTTTTTTTGTAGAGTTCCATCTTCCAGAACTATATGGTTTAGAAGACCCCCTTCCCACACTCAGAATTTGAGCAGCTACTCCCTCAGCACTAGACTGCTGCTAATTCCTACAGAATTTCTATAAATGCCCCATATTTCCACAAAACCATCACTCCACTGGTGGTTGAGGAAATATTGTATGATAGTGTCCCTGCTAACCACACTGGTGGCGAACCACATGAGTAAGATCCTATGCAACTGTTCCTACTGACTGTCTACCTTGATTTTCACTATCCTAACTAAGGTTCTTGTAATGATGCTTGATATTCTCAGAAGGTACACTACCTGATCCTCTAGTGATAGTTACCTGTCTAGTAGTAGAAGCCTCCTTCAGGTTACCTTGTGAAATGAGAGCCTAATTAACCACTTCTTAGAATTTATTCAACCTATAGATATTTACCTAGGACTTAATTTCACACTTATGCTTGTCCTGAAATTATTTTCATGAAGAAACCTCATCTTCCGCCAAATTTTGAGAAAAACACTATAAATATTTAAAACATTAAGCATAATATATTATGGATATTCTTCCATAGGTCAAATACATAAACTCAGAATCCTTTTATTGTTTCAAAGTCTTTGTATAGAAGTGCTCCAAGAACTTCTCCAGAATTTTCTTCTATAAGATCTCATCGGTCTATCCAGATCATACATGAATGTCCCAATAACACTTTACTGAACCCTATACCATATAAGCAACCAACTTTACCCTCCTCCCAGATAAAGTCTCTAAATGGTCAAGTATCATATCTATGTATTCAATCCCAAATTCAGCTTCCTCTAGTCCACCCTCTCTTATAAAAGTAAGAGGGTGATGTAGATAAAACTCCCTTGTCAACTCAAACATGATTTTCAGAACCCGCCCTGTGTCTCTCTCCCTGAATTTCATGAAATGAGAAAAGTTCCCACGTAACTGTTCCCCTTCCTCCTCAACTTTCACCAATAGTGCCTCAAGTTCCCTATATGGAAGTTAATTCCTGGCCATACCCCTCGGTATCTCCCTCAACAAGCCTCGTGGCGGCATATCTCTACAAATCAAAACACACATCTTAGTTCTTATAACACTACCTTATAACATTTACGTATGATGAGAAACTAACACAACAAATTTCAACATGTCCTTTCCCCCTTTTCTTGCCACATTGTTAACACTGAGGCCTCAACTCTATCATTAACCATCCTACTCTTAAGTATTAGTTAATAAGGGTACATATATTCTCATTAATTGATTCAACCATTAATTAATAAAATTATATAAAATTAATTAATTCATCAATTAATTAATTAATCAAACTCATTTTATCAATAAAGGTTCTCATTAGGCACCCATTTATTATAATTTTTCATCATTATTTCAATCTCACAATAATTAAAAATAGTTCATATTCGACAACTTACCTATAACCGATTTTCCAGTCAGTTCCTATAATGATGCATGCCACAACATTCCTAAGATCCTAGAATGTTGCATGCAAACTCAATTATCGTGCCTCTCTAGGCCAAGAATCAAAATTCAACAACTGTAAAAAAATCACATCACACCACAAGTGCATCACCCAAGGTGAAATAATATCCAACTATAACAACAAACATCAATCACAACAATCCCACCCAGAGTACTTGAATTTTCCTCGTACATGGGTTTTCAACTCCTATGCACGAGATCATTACCAATCCTAAACTCTTCCTAGTATCCCATCTATCTTACCCAAAACAGTAAGACAAAAGAAGAAGAAAGAAAAGAAAGCTCCTTTGATACCACTTTGTGAAGTCCGGACCTGGGTGCCACTAAATGGTTCCCCAAGCGGGTTGGAAACATGCCCTTAAGCGCGTATCCCCGCATGCCAGAGGGTGCTGAATAGCAACGAGGGTATAATAAGTCAGTTTTGGGAAGACTATACCATCTTTTATCATAATAAAACACCAACAGAAGTAAAAAAAAATAACCTAGTGTGAAAGTGTATAAATAAGAAGAACAATACCATGTCATATGATATTCAAAACAAGAAAATACAATACTCAAGTGAAAGGTAAAACATGCGATAACAATGCAAATGTCAAGTGTCTATTATGAAATGAAAAGTAAAGACACAATGACTCCCAATAAAGTCCTAAACCACGTCCGGTTCCCTCTCCCATGCTCTAATCCAAAATAGAAACCTATCCCAGGGCCTTTACATTATCCTGTCTTGCGACAAAAAAGTCAACTCAGGTTCCGATTAGGAATCCCGAATAGAGTGTGAGTAAAAATTAATAGGACACCACTAACGGTGTATAAAACAAGTCCAATCAAAATATAGTGTATGCAGTTTTATAAAGCAATAAATAAAATGAATAATTAAATAGTTATCACATTGTTATATAATCATTAATCATCGTATTATGCCTAGTTTCAATTCATGTTTTCAATTTTAATCATCAGTCATTATTATCATTAATTTGGTGTTTAACATCTTGCCAAGAACCCCAAATTTAATTAAATGTTGGTCACAATTCCTATCACTCCATATCTCATTCGGTGTAGGTCGTCATGCCTATCACCCCAAAATCTCAAGCTTGGATAACTATTGGGGAGGAGGGCCATGTCCAAGTCCAAACTTCTAATTTTTCTATAACTCTATGTCTAAAACCACTAAAATATTATCCATTTAATAATTCTTTAGTTCAAAAGAAATAGACACATCATTCCATTAATAATCCAATGATTATTTAAATATTTCAAAGGCTATTAGTTAACTCAACAATTAACTAACCACATAACCCATTAATTAAATAATCAATTAATTAATCAATCAACAAAATTCTCATTCCATAATTAGTTATTCACAATTAATTATCCTTACCAAATCTAAACTTGTAATCATTAAATCTCATAATTAATTATCTTTGATCAACATCATGGAACATACTTATTCCTCATAATTAATTATCTTACATATCCCAACATCATTTCATAATTAATTTCCCCGGATTAGTTATCTTAATACAATCAATTCAATATCTCAATTACAATATCTCATCACATAAACAATCTCCAAAACAAATATCTATTTGGGAAACCTCCTTCACTTGTTCTGTGATACAATTATCAATTAATCACCAAGGCAATCACATGTCAATTCCACATTCCTAATTACTCCAATTTAGGAAATCAATTATCATTGGAAGATAGAAAATCCATAAACTCATATTCAAATCTCAAATACATGAAAATGAGAGTTTGATTTAGACCACCTAACAAAAATTATTGATAAATGTTATCCCAGAAGAAATCCCCAAAATCCGTGTGGCACAACATCATCTATCAAGCTCTAGATCTAAATCCTTAATCCAAAATTAAGATCAAAGGCATAAAGATCATGAAAATCTAGATATAGATCAACAATTCTAGATATAGATCTCTAATCATAGGTTTGGATCCCTAGAAATGGTGGATATCTTCCATGAAAAGATCAAGGTAATGTAGAGGAATGAATGGGATAAGCAATGAGATGAAATGCACTTACCGAGAAGAGAGCTGATCGTCAATACAGAGTTTTGATCTCGAAGAACGATGTTAAAATTACCTTAGAATCCCTCTATAAGTATCTAGGATCACCTGAAATTTGTCAAGCCCAAGCCAAGGTCATAGTATGGGATCCTTGGGGGTTCATGTGGTTTTAAAAATAATTTTCTAATAAAATAATCCCATGCACATGGTTTTTGGGAAGGGGCACATGGTTAGGGAAAACTATGCACCAACCTTGCAGACCTCTCTGTCCTAGTTTTCGTTGCCATCATAGGTTATTCACATGGTTTTTCAAACCGTTCACAAACCGTGCATAACTCTCTCTCCAGGATTTCATGGTTGGCACGGTTTAGTTGCACGTTTTGTAAAACTGTGCCCAAACTGTGCACAACCCACTACGCGTTAGTTTTTCTCAAAAATTCACCCAAATCCACACTAAGACACTACACCAAAAAACTATTTTTAAAAAAATCAAAAAATAAATAAAAACATTCTTGAGATAACTACAAAAAAAGACAGGATCTTACAAAATTAGGATATAACCTTATAAATACATTAATGAAAATATAGTTTTCAATAAAAATTAGTATTTCTATATATTCATTAAAAAATAAATCCTTTTAGAAAAATTTTAAAATTTTTCTATATGATAATTTTTATATAATTATTTTAAAAACTATACCATTTTATCAAATAAAATTTATAAATGTTTTTTAATTTAATTAGAATATTCACTCAAAAAAAAAATCAATAAATAGAATTTTTGAAGAAAATATATTTTTGAAGAATAAAATGTCATTTAAAAAAAGAGTGATTATTCCCTAATAATTAATCAATAGGTATTTATTTATTTTGGAATATATATATATATATATATATTAATTTTTTTAATCCTATTATTACAATCAAATTCAACGGCTAGGTTATAATGGTCACATTTCAATAATAACTTGTTGTGGTTTGTTTAATCTCAATGTTGCATGTCGTATACACTATCGAACATAATGTCCTTCTTTAAAAATATAGCGATTTTAAAAATTTATACCTTTATGTCGACCAAGATATAACTAAATAATCTCCCAATGATCCTCTCCTCATCCAATAGCTTTTTGTATTCATAAAATGCCACTTTAAGAAGTCTTAATGTGTAAGCCAAAGGAGGTTTCCCAAGGAAGTGTTATATGCTCTTACTGGTATTTTTTCATGTTTCTTTCTCCTTAAAACTCCAAGAAATATTATATATCCATATTAAAATTATAAAGTTACTATATGGATATGTTTTTGAGTTAATGGTTCAACCATATTCTATCTTCATTATATATAACGGAAAATAAAAACATCGCTCATGAGTACGTAAGAACTACTGTCTCCATGAAGCAATGTATTTTATTTTAATCACCATATCTATTTGATGATTATATAGATGAATTTAAGGGAATTAAATTATATTTATAACATTATTATAATTATGTAAATATATAATATTATATACCTTTATACTCTTCTATCTATTGTAAAGTGATAATGTCACTTGTTCGTACGTGTGGACTACCACCTCTGCTAAGTGATATGATTCATTTTTCATTTAAGATATACATAGATGATAATAAAGATATATTTAATAACTATATATTTTTTTTTTATATAATTATTATTTTCTAAAGGTTATTTATTATTTAACTTTTTTAAGCTCCATCCATTGAAAAGTGAAAACATCACTCGTGTGTACGTGCTAACTACCGTCTCTACAAAGTGATGTAATTAATTTTTCATCACCACCCTATATGGAAAGATATAAAATCTTATATAATAAATAAATATGATATTTATGACATTATTAATATTTTATATATGAACAAACCATAATCTAGGTGCAAGGAATGAAACCTTGAATAGAAACATGCATGGAAAACAGACCAGTTTTCAACCGAATAATAATTTTAATGAAGAATTGTTGATTAAATAGTAATTAAAAATTATAATGGAATGATATATTGTAATATATATTTGAATATGGCTCTAGAATATATTATAATATATATATTTTAATTATACATTATGTTTGAACACATATGAAGAATGATGAGACTTGAGGTAATGGTTTTTAGCCTCACTTTTATTTCTTTGAGACATATGTTATATTCAAAATTTATTTATTTTGTGTGATTTATATTCTAAAAATGAGTGTATTTCATGATTATGTTAATAAATATTATTTTGATATAAAAATGATTCTTTGGTTCTCCCTTTCGGGAGGTTTTGATTTAGAGATTAAAAACGTTTTAAGGGTTTATGTTACAATCTCATTTCTTTTCAGGATTGTCTATGCTAAATTTCCATTGAGGGAAATTATATGATAATTTTAATTTAAAACCATTATATTTTATAATTATTTGATTATTTTTAGAATTTTGAATTATTAGTATTATTTTCCTCTATTTGGTACTTAAAATTATTGAGAAAATGTTGTTAAAAAAAGAAGAACTTATTTATTATTTTCAGGCAGAGAATATTTCTCCTCAATATTCATGTTCTTAAAAATTGATTATTAGAATTATTTATTTATAAATAAATGTTTGGGAAAGATTACTTTTAATACATTTTAATTTCTTTAGAAATTATTAAAAGTAATCTTTTCAAATGTTGTATGTACTATCCCCTACTTCCTTTTTACAAAAGTGTGAAAATAATGTTCTCTTTTAAAATATATTACATGAATGAATTTTACTGACGTCTTAACCATTATTTTTTTTGGAAATTACTATAAAATTTTAAATCATTATTTTCAATGAAAAAAATTTACTCAAAAGTAATGGTATTTTTATTTAAAATGTTATCAAAAGAAAAAGATATTTTTATCACGTTTTCAATGAAAGGTTTAAATCTTCATTTAAATGTTTTTTTCATTGAAGAAAACATACTTTGATGTTTCTTATGCTTCATTGTGTATATGATCTAATAATAGCATTCATATTATTTCTCTACATTACATATTATTATGAAATTATGAAATGTTTATGAAACCCGATTCTTTTCCATGAGTTGTGTTATGATTAAATGATGAATGTTTTTATGATCTTGTGATAACCTTATGTACAATTTTAATTATGTAACGATTGGGTCCCAAATTTTATAGGTCTATATGCATTGAGTAAATATTGATATCTAATTATATACTATAGATTGAAATGGGGAGTGAACCCATTTTATAAAGGGTCTCTATCCACTATGATAGTCTTAGAAGTGATCATTGACTAAGGAAACAAAGGAATGAGGAGTGAACTCAATCCACTATGGGAATTTATACACAATAATAGTTTTGATAGTGAACTTGGACCATGTAAATTGTGGAATGGGGATTTAACTCAGTCCCCTATAATATTTTTTCAACTAGGATAGTATTAAAAGTGAATCTTGACTAAAGAAATGATTTTTTATGCTTATGTGTAAGCCAACAATTTATTTATTTTCCCTAAGATATATTCTCATGACTCATGGTTTATTATGGATGATTTCACACTCTTATGACTTAGTATTTTGTTATTACAAAGCCTTATGTTGTGGAACATTATTGGCGATCATTGACTGATTGGGTATTAAATTCATAATTTGTGATCATGTTCTTATACCCTTATACTTATCTTATGTCCACTTATGATCATTTATTGATATCTTTTATGTTTAGAATTACAGAGCATATGAGCTCACCAATTAATATATTTCCATTTCCCCAAGTTAAAAAGAATGGTTTTATATAGGATATGTCTAAGATGGGTAATACGTGAGAAGAACTTTGTGGGAGATGTTAAAGAGATTTCATGAAATAAGTTTATTATGTATCTAGTTTCTTAAAAAAATAAACATTTAAGATTTTGAGGTGTATTCTACTATGAGATGTATTGGATATTAATCTAAAATTATTTAATATTTATACATGTAATGTTTAATTTACCACAATTATTTTATTGAATTATGATAATCTATTTTGGTTTGAATTTATTGAAACATGTATTGAATAGTGTATTGCATGTGATACGTGATGTTTCTGCCTCTCTATAATATGTTTTACATGAGAATTTAGGATAAATTTTGAACTGAAATTATGAGTTTTAATGGTTTATTATTATAGAGAATACATTCAGTTTTCTAAAAATTAAATTAATTCTTTTAGCACTACCTCTAAGTTTAATTGACATTTGGAGCATGATGGATCTAAGAATTGGTTTTGGCTATAAACCTAAAATTTTCTTGAAGTGTGACTTATAAAATAACCAATGTAGAGAAGATTTTATTGCAATGATTAATTTTTTAGGTTGATACATTTTAATTTAGAAATGTTTGGAGGGTGAATCCTTGTTTCTAGTTTTGAACCAGACTACATTAAAATTGTGCATGTTGTTTTAGACTAAAATTTAAAATTATGAACGTTATAATTGAAGTATAAATTTGAAGTCGGTTATGATTTTTTCCTAGAATATCAAAACATGAAGCAATTTACCCCTCTTGGGTAGCACACATTTCACCCTGATGTCTGAGCATCAAATCCCCCTACTTCTACACCCTAGATCCTTTATTGTAACTTAGTCTAAGAAAATTACTATCCAATTGTAGTAGTCTTTATCAAGTGTAGATTCCATCGAACCAATATATGAGAAAATACCAAGGTAACACCCAATTTATCATCATTTAGCTCAGATATATCATGGCCACTGTGCCCTAGATACTCCATACATCTATCCAAGTTAAAGAATCGAAACACATTGGTCCTTCCAAACCTGATCAAAACCATTTTCAAAACATCAGTTCATGTCTGGGAAACCATAAAACCAATCCATCATGAAGATCCAACCACTGATCACTCATTCTAGTGTGAAGATCCATCTTGATTCTAAGCAGTGCATCACTGATTGATGTTCCAGAACTGTAGAAACACCTCCCGACACCATACCCAAAAAACCATCCCGCTTGAACTCATAACTCATTATTATTGAGTAGATTTTTTCTTGAATTGATTTATATTTTTTGTTCTATTTGTGAAGATCATACATATGCCTCTCATGTTAAAAGATAATCTCCTCCAAATAATCTCCCAACTTGATGTTTGATGAAACTCCCCTATAAACCTCATTCTACCTTTCTAGTTAGTTACCAAAAATTTACTTGTGTTGTGTAGATCTCTATCAAAGGAATGGTTGATATCTCCCAAAGGTTTAAATATGATGCACTTAGCCTTCAAAAAAGATCCTAATTTCAAGTATTACATACAATTGTTACTCAACTCCACCTTGCATGAACTACTTATTCCCATGTCTCTCAAGACCCCAATAGCTCTATTGTGCCGCATACCAGATTCCAGCTTTCCTTTGCAATGAAGAAACTCTAGCCTACAAATAGTTCAACATCCAAGTAGACCCCATTATCATTGATTCAAACCATTTTTTCATGAGTTTGTTACATCCACATTTTAAGTCCATTCTAAATCTTATTAGGACTCCTTCACTAATGCCCAAGACAGACAGATCCCATAAATATTAAATCCCACTGACCTCAATGCCAAAACTAGCTAGTATAATAATCACATCTCCCTAACTCCTGATGTGAAACTCACTATGAAAATATCACATACAAAAAAACTCAAATAAAATCCCTCAAGAAGTACATACTTCTATTATAATTAGGACACAACGAAGAAAACCAACTCTAATTCTTCCATAATGAGTTTGGAGATCAATCGTGGGATGAGTCTCTCAACTAGGTATGATTCCTTTTTAAATTATATTTGAGAGAAGTATGACTGATGTAAAAAAAGGGGATTGGGGCATGAATGAACTCTTTATTCACATTTTTAGGAGAAATATTTATCACTTTTTTCTTGATTTATATTTTGAATTTGTCTATGTTATGTGAGGTGAAATTATATTCTCTCTCTATCTACTATGTTTGCAATTCATCCTTCTTTCAATAAACATGATCTATTAACTCCATGATAACGGAGTACTATCTCAAGGGTATAAATTCTCTATGAGGTCAATAGTTATCTAAATCCTCATTCTAATTTCTTAACTTTTTAACTAATTATAATAGTGAAATGGGAGTATTTTGGGATTGGTGTGGCAGTAGTCCACAAGTATGCATTAATGACATTATTATTTTCCAAAATATGGTAATATAAGAAGGTATATGCGATATTATATTTCCATAAGTATATTAATGTCATAAATATTTTATAAATATATTAAATCCATCGTTATATCTATCTGTGATAGATGGTGATGGAAAATGAATTAAATTAGTTCACGATGTGGTTGTTTACTGTACACATGATCGATGTTTCCATTTATAATTTGATAGAAGAAGAGATGGATATAGGTTAGAAAATTAACCTAATAACATAATAGTATATTTTAGATACTTTTTTGATTATTTTAGAATAGGTGGAGAATATTTTAAGGATTTATAAGACGTCAAATAGAAACACATGATTAAGAACATTACATATTCTTTAAGCATCATCAAAATTATAACTAAAGCCATACTATATTGGATTTATATTAAAAATAATGACCCTATGATGTTTCATGGGATTTAAGGAAGATATTTGATAAGGCATTTACTAAAACCAAAGGATTTAAGTTTTTTAGGGGAAATGAGATGATGTGGCCTTTAATAAGTGGGGAAGAGGACACACTTGGATATTTTTAAAAGAAAAAGTGATACCCAAGTTTTTATCATGCCACAAGGCAAGAACATGGATCAATACAGCAACATGGATGATATAAGGTTGAAATATGTAAAGGAAATATAAATTAGATAAGTTTCTAGTTCTTTTGAACCCTTATCTTTTTTTATTAACCCCACAGTAAATTCGTTTTCACCTTAACCACTGTAATTTATTTTTTATACCGTTTTTTTATCAATTATGACCAAAAATGAAGTTGACCATATTATATAATATTAATTATGATGAATAAAAAATTTTAATCAATTTTTCCAAATTCTATTCATAGGTGTAGTAAAATATGTTTTAAAATAAAACCTGTAGACGTGACAAGAAAAGCAATTTTCCAAAGATAAAACTCTCAAAAGGATAAAAAGTTTCTATATCAAAAATCACAAAGAATTTGATTCAAATGACCTAAATAATATTTATTATAATATAATTGGACTAATTTTAATTTTAAATAAAATTTAATACAAAATTTGACTTTTAAATTCTTTAAATAATAAGATGGTTTTAAATACAAACTAGTACATTTCACTATTCATAAAAAACATATCATTTAAGAAAATTATTAAAAAGTAACACTATGATAATTTTGACATGATGATGTCAAAAAGTAATGTTAATTTTTAAAAATAAATTTTCTAGAAGTGGTAAAAATTAATCTTAATGTATGTCAACAAAGCATGACGAGACTGTCTTTTGGAAAAATACAGTTTTCAAAACAATTTCATTTTCTTTCAAATGATTCTTATTTTGTTTATAATTAATTGATAACCATTAATTTATTTTATTTTTGTCTAAACCATACAATTTTCATAATTTAGTTTTTCTTATTTAAACCCTCCAATTTAACGTCTTGGTTGTAATGATATGCAATATTATGATTTATTTAGACTAAGGGTTGTGTATACCACAAGCTATCGAATATATTGAATTAATTTAAGAATAAATATACCACAATGTATCAGGGTTTTACATTAACACCGTAATAAGAATAACATAACTTATATTATCATAATAATTTTTGTATGTATGATTTTAAGAAATATAAAAAGTCGTTATGAATTTTATATAGCTTATTTAGCTAGATAAAATGTCACAATAAACTTTGTATTTTTGTTTTTTCAACCACATTATCCAATGATATTATCTTTATCATTTACATATCCAAACTATGATGTTGATAAGATTGATATATAGGAATACTATTTTTTATCCCCTTCATAACTATGTTTCCCACCTCTTAATATACTAGGTATATATCTATTGTACTTGTCATGTAATATTGGATAACTATACCTTCTTACCATGTAGTTATCCTATAATCATTAGATATTTTCTTAAACAAATATAAATTATTGAAATATCATGGAATATGTGATATATTCATCAACAAGTCATATATATTTCTACTCAAAATATAAATCTCATCTAGAATCCTATACATGTATTCTTAAAGAGATTTATGCCCTGTGACATTGAAAACAATTCTCTCTCAAATTATCCCAACTTTTATTTTTCAATTCTTCATCTATATATATACTTCAAATTATTCAATGAATCCCATAAATCTATCCTAGTATGTCTTCTTCCCTAAAACACATGTTACTAATTTATGTTACTCTTTAGTTAGTTTCTTTCACTATAGTGTTATGTATTTGTAAGACAAATAATTATTTTTTAAATGTTATGTTGTTATTTTATTTTGAAAACTATGATTTTTTCACTGAACTCTTATTCATTAATGGAAAAAAATCATTCCAAAAAGTATTCTATGTTCATTATTATTTTATTAATTACACATGGATAATTTATGAAAAAAAAGAAATATCTAGGAAATAATTTTATTATCTTGCAAAAGACAATTCTTCATTTATTAAGTGATTTAGATGGACCATCACACATTTACAAGTAATACCGCTGAAAAAATCTCCTGAAAATCGTAGTTACTAGTTGAATATATTAGTTCCTCAACTATTTAATCCATGAATTGAAAAGGTTCATGCTATATCACAATAAAATTAATTTATCAATAGATTTTTATATGAAATTTGTTTCTTGAAAATCAGGAATAATTCATTCTTAGTGAATTAAATAAAATTTTGAATGAAAATAAATAAATCTAAATTTTAAATACTCAAAAAACAAACAATATTATATGAACCATCATAACCTATTTTACCCATCAAATTTCTAGGAAATAATTATTTTACTTCTAAAAAAACATAGAAACTTCAGAATCAATTTCAATAGAAATGAATGGTTGAAGAAAGAAGGGAATGAGAAATTCCTGCTTTGATATTTCTTAAAAACTAGAAAATGTCTAATCTATGGTAGCTACTCAATACAGATAATTCCATAATGTCACTCACCTATTGTATAAAAAATATATATGCTCCCGACCACCTAGAACTACTCTCTCCATTTTATTCTATAAGAAGGGTTTTTTATTTGTTTCTTCTAGTTCATAGACACATTCACCAACTTAGCTCACTCTTATCTTTATCACATACCACTTGGAAAATGACACAATATTTTTTAACCAACACCTAACTTAAGTTAATATATCCTAATAACCACATTAGATATAGCAACCAAAGCCTTTTATATATAACATTATATGATTTTAAGAATAATTTTACATCAGAGTACAAGAAAATTATCGTTAAGTCTAGTGTCTTGGAAGACTAGTAACATATAACATAAAACATGGGGCTAAGAAAACAACTCTCAATTTAATCTCGATAAAAAGTTCTCATAACTTCCATTGATCCCTTACATCTGCATATGGTACAATGGGGAACACTTGAGCAAAGGGATGAGCTAAAAAAACTAGTAATGGAATGAACATAAGGATACATCTTAAGTACATGAGTTAAGAGAAATGCCATAATGATATCCAAAGCATGGAACTTATAAAATCATTTAATATAAGCATGAGATCATATAAAAATGTAATCATATAAGTTTGGAAGTATCAAAAAACACGTATTTATTACGGGTCAAGGCTAACCGCCAATCCCGTTTTCCATTTTAGTACGGGTCAAGGGTAACCACCAATCCCGTTTCACATCGCATCTCATGAGACCTAACGTTACCCAATGCATTGGAGAACTATCTGGGCACACCCATCTCAAAATTATCATGATTATTCTTTCCAAATAAATATTGTTTCTATATAAATAATCATACATAATCAACCATACATAAACATAAGGGTACCTAAAGAAAGAATTAGGTACCACAATCCTAACATAAATCATAACCAATGAGCGTATCATGTAAGTGTCCATAAAAGAAAGGTATTAGAACATACATGGACGTTAATAGGGTAAAATAAGATTATAACATGGTATGTGATGTCAAACATAATTGGAAACATATAAGGATTGTATTTGAGAAACAATAGCATTAAAACATTTTTGTGCGGTTTTAATGAAAATACTATAGAGCTTTTAAAAAAGAAAAGATGAAAATATTTTAAACAAATACATAATTGAAAAAAGAAGGTTTTCATAATAAAAATACTGATTTTATAAATAAAATGGTGTGTTAAAACAGGGGATAGAGTGCACCTGATATTGGGTAAAAATTTGGGAAGTTTCCTTAAAACAAGTTTTCTTATCGGAAAGTTCTAAGGAGGGAATATTTTAAAAACATGTATATCCCCAAAATAAAGTGATGAAAGGCTCTTAATAAATGAGTTTTGTAAAAATACACAGCATTTATAATATGTACATAAACAGATAATATAACTCCATTTGGATATATAGAAATATAAGGCAACCCGAAAGAACAAAGAAGGTTCAGGTAGAATTTGTTACGATTTATTGGCATGGTGTCAGGTGTAACTAACAGGGATTTATGAAAGAGAAAATGGGTTTCTAATCACTTATAAATCATTAGGGTAGTATGGGGTAGGTTTGAAAACATACCCCATAATTTGTTCGGGTCCGTTTTCTTACTTTTATTTAATAATCAGTTCATGTTCGGATAAACATATATGATGAAATTGATTTTACATAATTGAAGATGTATGTTATTAGTGAAAATCTAGGAGATTAAATGGTTTTAAATTTAATTTTGTTACTTAGAGTGAAGTTTAATTTTTATATAAAACCATAGTGAAAACTGTTTTTGATAATCAGTGGGTTTGATTACAATGAACATGTCTTTCTTCATAACTTAATAAAATTTGTACAAAAGGATTATAGAACCAAAAATTGGATATATTACTTATATAATAATCTGGTTCAACCATAACACAAATGGTTTCATGACCAGAATTAAAGATGACAATAGAAATTGATAAATCATTATCCTTGAATGTGCTAAATTAGCGCACCTCAAACGGTGCATTCATTTATTTCAAATAAAAAGGTAGGGAAAGGAGAGAAGATAATGAAATATCCCATTAGGATAAAAACATTTCAGTACATTTCTTTTACTGAAGTTATCATACTATTTGGGTGAAGGGAGGTGAGAAAAGAAACAAAATGAAAAGAACTTAAATGAAATGAATGAATTGGAAAGAGGAATTTACCTCTTCATACTTCCTCCTTTGAGAACCTCTTAAGGGGAGAGGTTTTTGTATTTTTAAGAGGCTAGGAGATTTTTGAAGTGGGGGAGGATCTTGGGGAGAGATTTGGGTAGAATATTGGCAAGGTACAAGGCTTTAAAGGAGTGAAGGGAAGTGGGAGTGGGGGGGGGGGTTATAGTGGAGGACAAGAGGGTTTTCATAATTTTTGAATCATTAGTTATTTATTTATTATAAAGACAAGGAATAATAAGTATTCCATGAATAAGAATAGTAATAACTGCATGTGACTTCGAACAAATTGGGCTTACATTAGCAGATCATCATCAATGACTCAATAAATCCCTTATTTTTCATTTATCTTAAATTCTCACAGTTTACTATTCATTAAAAATTCAAGTATTTCAGTAAAATCCCAAAAATTCACCCTAACCATTTTTCGAAGTGTAGAATCCAAAAAATAAATCCATTTTCAAAAATAATTTTCTAAATATGATAATTTTAATAATGAATTAAAATCACAATTTTATGTAAAAAACTAGTTTTAAAACATTCATTTACTTATTCTAAAATATAGGAATATCATACTTTAAACTTGAATATTATTTATATATTATCATAGGTAAGGTTACTATTCAATAGGGTATATCAGTATTCATAATGGTATGTTAATATTCCTTAGGGTAGGATATTATTCACCAAAAATTATGTTTTTCTTATCAGACTCCAAATAACTTACTGATTCCAACTGCATATGTCAGATTTTTGAAAATCCAAACACAGAGGTGACAAAATTATGATTGAAGGTCACTTATCACTAAGTAGTGCATTACGTTTTGTTTTCATGTGATTTTAGGACATATTTATAATAATGGAATTTCTATTGAAAAACATTGGGTTGTTATAGTAGACCCACATATTTCCTAGCTTATGCTCCAAGAAAATTGAAAATATATTTCTTCTAAGACACCAAGTAGTAATTAAAAAACTAAAAATTATTCATCTAATGATCCTTGAAATCACGAAGTTCATTATCATATTTACTAGGATCAACCAATTCAATCATTCCCTTCTATGAAAAACTTCATTGAATTTGTTTTTATTAAACACCATCAATAGAACAGAAGCACATAACTTTTGGGAAGCTATCAGTCATATCAATTAAATCAACACTTGGGATCAATTCTTTGATACACTTATTTGTATTGTTTTATTCATCACTTATAGTGCATGAATAAAACTACTCACAATTAGTGTAATTTGGTGATATAAAGTCCCCACCAAATATAAAAATCAAATTAGTGAGCACAAAAGACTACATGCAAAAATTTCAGGAATCAGTTTGACATTAACATAGGTTATGATCATGTGATTGGATTGAATGGGTTTCATTATCTGAAATAACACCATAAGAAAAAATTTAATATCTTTGGTATCTCTCTCTCATCAAAAATAAAATTATGTTCAATGTCAATTCATCCCATGGAAAATTCAATTCTTTAAATTAATCATCTAAAAAATTCATCTTTATAGATAAAGTTTTCAAATCCACAATCTATCTCATGTTCTTATTAAAATACTATAATTTATTATCCAATTTTCATCAACTGATATCGGTTGAAAAAAATTAATCCATCAATATTCTTCAGAAATCCTTAATTCGAAAAATTCAGGGTTGTGCTATTCTTCATCGGTTTGACTAATCCCCAGTCCATCCATTGAGTTTATTCTATAGCTCTATTCATTGGTCTTATGGATTTACCATCCTAAATAATTGATAAATTTTGGAAACAACTCCCAAGATATAAAATTTTCTCAAACAATAAAACCTATATCAATATTAATTATCAATTTTTACCATTAAAATCCTTAAAACAGGTTTGTTCTTGGATTCACAGCCTTAGTGATTTTCCCATTGTGATGTAGAATGAAATTCTGGAATAGTTAGTGGATCCCATATTCGATTCCAATAATTAAACATAGATATTTTAATAATTAACTTTCCTCCCCTCATATTTGATTTATTTTTAGTTAGATGGAACTTGAGTTAAGCTTTCCCAAATGAAGTAGATTCACTTTATTCTCATGAAACATGTATTGTAATTATCCTATAGTAATTCTTTTATATCACAACCAATTGAAATAAATTCTCTTATATGAGCTATCAACTGATTTGAATTCTTTTACGCGAATTCCCATATAGTGAGTAGGAAATATATCATACATGAATCAAAATAAAAATAAATATTAAATGGGTAAAATTTATCCTACGGGTTGTAATAAATTTCCTTTAGAAATTCACATAAATAAGTAAAATTATCACAGTAAATTCCTAAATTGATTAAAATTTAAAGATAAGAAAAATTCTTCAATTGATTAAAATCATGAGATTCCAATCTTCAATAATGATAGAAATAAATTATTCTGACCAAATAATAGTTTAAAATTAGTAAATTTTATTTTTTAACATATTAATTCAATTTTAAAACCAAAAATAATAATTCAATTAATTTTTAATGAAAAATACCCCATGATCTATAGAAAATCAGTTCAAAAAAATTTATGAAAATTTTAATCAAATAAAATCATTTAAATATTTAACTGAAACATAATTTTTTTGATAATAATATTAAAATAGTTAAAATTATAACACATAATAATTAATAATGAATTATTTATTAATGGAAGTTCATTTAAGCTTCAATAATATTAAAAAAAATCAATGAAATGATGTGGAAAACATGTATAAAAATATAGCCACATCGAATTACCCCAAACATAAAATATTTCTTATCCTCGATCATTTTTTTTAAAATTTATTAGATGCAAATAATTCTAAATAGTTGAAATGTGTAGTTTCACTAAGAATCGGTTTTCAGAAAAATTCTACCCCACTAACCCTTTATGAAGAAAAGGCTATTTCTCTCAAGAAATAGGTGATATTGTCAAGGATTTATTTGGATTTATAAAAATGATGGAAATGGAAATTTTTTAAAGTGTTTACAAAAATTAAAATTATTTTAACGAAGAATTCATACATATCTTTTCATCTAAGAGAACATACAGACATAATTAAAAGTCATATTAATAAGACACTTTGTTTGGATGAGAAATATTATTAATTTCAATGTAATATAAATAACCCATCAAACCACATAAGGATTATAAGAAAGAATGAAGGAAGGAATATAGTATTAACATGAACTATGATTTTTATTTCATATCTCATTTAAAATGAAGAATAATAGTTTAAAATCAGTTAATGGTTAAAAAAAGGTGATTATAAATCCTACTCCCAATGTTTGACATAAAAAAATCTAAGAGATATAGAAATTAATGAACCCAATTAAATATATAAAAAATAAGGAAAAAATCATCCTACTCAAGGTGGGAAAAAATATCAAACATCAATTTTTTTTGATCCACTAAGTGAGAAACATGAATCTTCAAAAGAAATAAATTTTGAGAATTATTTTGGAGGTGTGAATTTTTATGAAATTAAAATGAAATTTAGCTAAAATAAGGCTACTTCCCTAAACTTAAAATCCAATAACATTACCATCGTTAAACCTTAAAGAAGGATAAATAATTGTAACATTTAAAGTTCAAAAAATTTCAACTGAGTATAGTTCAAAGCATGTTTAAGGGTGATAAGATTTTGTAAGGAGTATGTTTCCACAATTTATAAATAATAAGTAGAAATTAACTTAAAATATACATGAATTCTTTTCCTTTATGCATGAACCCATGGATTTCAAAATAAACTTAACATATTCAATGAAAATAATTAGTGATAAAAACAAAAGCGGGTATATCCAGCACCCATAACTAAAAGAAGTGGAAATTATAAAAAAATTGAATCCCAATTTTTAGTTCACTAGGGAAAATACTAGAAACAAAAAGTAGAATGAAAATGAAGAAATTAAAATAATGAATCCCCTAATTTAAGAAGCTTCATTCTTGAAAGTGCAACCTAAAATTATTCCCTATTTTCATGCATAAAACCCCTCTAGTTACTTGACTTTCAATACATACATGTTAAATGGAATATAATTAGATTTCAATAGTTAAAATTAATTTAAAATGAAACCAGAGGTAGATTTTATACAAGTTAATCTTGAAAACTATAGTAAGTGGCTTATTTTTTACATTTCAACAATTTTGATTCTATACTTATTGTTTCAGTACACCAATAACATCATTAATAAAAGGGAAGAATAAAAAGAATTAAATCAATGTATGAAGCTGATGATAATAGAAAGATCACAAAAGAATATTATTCTTAAAAAAAGTAAACACACAAAACTAACCCTCACTACTATAGATTCTTCCTTTAACATCACTAGGCTTTATCAACACTAAAAAAAGTGCTGATGAAGGGGGCCTTTATCACTGCTAAAACAAGCACTGATAAAGGAGGGTCATTATTAGCACTAAAAAAGCATTGATAAAGGACCCCTTTAACAATACTATTAAAAAATCACAGATAAATGGGTTCCCTTTATCAACAATAATTAGAAAGTGATGATAAAGGGGGGCATTGATTATTTCTAGTAAAAAAACAATGATAGGGGGTCTTTATCAGTGTTTTTTACTAGCATCGATAAAGATACCCCTTTATCAGCACCTTTTTTCGAGCACTAATAAATGTTTTATTTAATACAAAATTATACTTCACTAAATTATTTCATTAAAATATAATTATATTTACATTAATATAAATATTATATATTTTTTAAAATATGATTTTTATAAAGCTAAATACGTATTTATATTTAATATATAACATATTTAGTAAAAAATTTCTAATAAAATAATTAAAAAATAATATTAAAAAATAATTTAATAATTTTTATCAATTAATAGTAATTTAATAATAATTGAATGGCATAAAAATTAAATTAATTAATGAAGGGTCTATGATAAGTTAAAAATAAGACTTGAACTTTAAACAACCATAACATTTGATGTGGCTGTTCATTTGGACTCTACCATCTATCAAATCAAAGCCTGGAAAGAGATCTACACTATGGTGACCTGGGGGAACCCATGGTCACATTATTTAGGGAAAAAAGGTAATACAAGTCTTCTAAAACTGAGTTTTTAGTCAGGGTAACCTATGTTTTTAACATTCAATAGAATTTCAGACTCATTTAAGGTGGTGTTATTGTATTCTTTCTGCGGATACTTAATTTATTCTCAGGTCATACATTCAAATTGATGATTTTTTTTTACTTTTTTCATTTTTCATAACATTTTTTTATTTATAATTAAATATATTCATATATTCTTATATTTAATTAAAAAAAATCAAATGTAGAAATACATATTTAAACATATCTAAATAATTATGTATTTTTATATATATAAACCTAATGGAAATAAATATTTATTATTCATTTTATCCAAATTTAAAAAATACATTCTATTTAGACTATAAAAATGCATTAATATGTGTATATAATGTTTATATATACATTTGTGTGTGTATTAACAATCAAATATATATTTAAATATATATTATAATATATATAAATGAATATTAATATACAATATATTTAAATAAATATGATTGTGTGTATATATGTATAACACTTCTAAATGATTACAAATAAATATAAATTTCATAAAAACAAACCATGTATGACAGAGTGGTAAAGAGAATACAGTCACATAACGGAGGTCCTAAGAACAAATCCAAGGGAACAGAGGTATTTGTAGGAGCTTTATAACACTGAGGGGGGGGGGGGGTGATGGAATTTTTGGAGTTGAAATAAATAAGAAAGGGGTGCTATATTCTCTAAGAAATGGGTGGTGTTGGGGGTGAGTGAAAAAATTAATTTTATTCATTTTTTTGAAAATAATAAAAAGTAATAATAAATGGTGTCTTTATTAGTTGTTTTTAGAGTTTTTAAATTCACCCTTTAATATTTGTAATAAATCACTAATAAATACACCCTTTATCAGAACTAAAAAGGAATTTATAAATCCACTATTTATCAACGATTTTTTCAGTGCTGATATAGGTCAGATTTTAACATCGCTCGCAATAGAAGTGCTTTTGAATTTCTAATAAAACCCTTTTAATTGAACTGTTAAAATACCAAATTGCAGCAGTGCATGGGTTTACTTCCATTAAGCACTGAATTTATAGTCATATGTTATAATTTAGTGAAAAACAAATTTTCCATCATAAAAATCAACGCCAAGTGCCTTTTATACCACTCAAAGCAGTGTTTATTCCTTTAACTATTAACCAAGAACGGTATTTCATCATCTCCCATATGTTAAACAACCCCAATGAACAGGAATGTAAGGATGATGAGAGGTCCATACCACATGGACTTATTCTTCCCATGAAAAAGTATTTTTCTAGGATTAAGATGTAAGACCTTCTATCTATCCTTAAAATCTATACTCTAGATAATGGAATCATGAAAATATCTATCCATCTCTTTATAAATTATATAATTATCATAAAACCTTCTCCTAATACCATCAATATCACTTACCTCAAGTAGAATTCTCAATATCATGATCTTAAAATAAATATTAAGGGCCATCAAAATATATGAATCTGAAAAAACATCATGAACCTCATAATGATTTTTCCCAAGATGAGGATAAAGTGCATCCTCGTGGACCATTCTGAAACAAAATAGGAACTTTCATCCATCTTTTTTCATTCACATGAAAGTCCCCATTATGTTACACAATTCACTAGTGTGTGAAAGGAAAGATCAACCACTGAGATTTCTTCATCAAATGGATATTTCATCTAAAAAAGGGAGGTGCATTCATGTAGTATTCTAATACTATGTGACCACTCACAATATTGTGTGTTTCACAAAAAAGGAAATGTCAAATGGAAAAGTTCAATTGGAGGCCTTTAGATGCATAGGCAGGGGTGATGCACAACCCATTATTGTACGTTCTATCCCCATATTGTGTGACCTAAGTAAATCTTAAGGACACTCTGAACCAAGAAGAAAAAACATATATACATGGAGCCTCACCCACCCCAAATTCTATGGTATTTAAAATTGAAAGTTAAATAGTCATTATCTTAACCAGAACATTCCATAGACTTCCATAGGTAGAGAACTTATAGGAAACAATCATGTAGTCCTTAAATAACCTCAACTTATATTAGAGATGACCTTTTGAAACTTCCATTAATGGATAAATGAGTTTGTGGAAGAGGAAATACCTTAATGAGAATACAGGCCCCATGAGATGCCAAATGTTTCATATGAATACACCGCCACCATCCAAGATAATTCCATACGGTAGAGCTCTTGGTATACAAAAAATGGTGAAAAAACTACAATATTGTGTTCCATAACATTTGAGTCCCCAACATGATTCCTCCATCTCTTAAACATAGTTGCACACAATATGAAAGATGATGTGCCCTGGACTCTTTTGAAGATAGATTATTTGAGGAATCCTTATTCATGTAACCGATATCATATGAACTCATTCCAAATAAATTTTCTTCCATTATAGGTTGGTAATATTTATTACATTATCCTATTAATCTTACACACTCCCACCTTGGGATCCCATCATGTTTCCTAAAGAGGGCGTAGATCATTCCACTTTCTCTCTAAAAGAACCTACACAGTGGAAATATATGCCCCAATGGAGGTATCAAAAAAGGAAATCGGTCTTTACTTAATTCGATGATCACATGTGGGATCCTTGGATACTTATATCCTCCAACCCTAATTATAAATGGAAATCTCCATGAATAATAACCAACAACATATGATCTATAAGACATTAAATATCATAATACTAATATCTAAACTATAAGACTTTATAATACATGACACTAATTTCCTAGCCATATGATGCTAAACTACATGAAAACATCCCAGTCGTATGATATTTAACTATATGAAAATATTATAGTCAAATGACTTTAAATTATATGATAATTCCCTCAACACATTACATTAAACTATAGCCTCACCCCAAGTGACGATATTCATATTCCTCATGTGATAAGAATAAGAAAAAACCTTCAATATTCTAGGAATCCTTTACACATAGTCACCAAATAATCCCTTGTGAGATCTATTATCGATATAAAATCATCTTTTCCACATGGAATTAAACTGAATAGAATAGTAATGTCAGATGAATTTAAACAGAGTCATCAAACTATGTGGGTTGTTACCCTTGTAACCTAAAAGGGACAAATAAATCCTCCCAAAGTTTCAATCCTAACATCCCAACACCACTATAAAAACTCAATGTCACCACTATATTTTGAACATGTACCCATCCAATTACATGATGAGTATACATGGGAAACATAACGACATGAATTAAAATCTATGATTAACCCACTCATGATGATTGTATGTGGGACTGTCTACCCTAGACTTAAAATATGTGATACAACCTTACCCAACATTAAAAATTTAACCTCTCTTTATGCACCATAACCCCATATATATGTAACGACCATAAAGAACCATAGGTGATGAACCTATGAAGTGTAATTTATAAGTATAAAGTCTCCATCCCTACTCTTTTGACAAACCTAAGTCCCTAACTCATGTAATGATCATGAGATACCTTAGTTGATAATCCTAGGAAGCATTATGTTATTAAAATATGTTTCATGGCGTGATTAATTCCATTTCCTGATATAAAAAACAAAAATGTAAGTCTCCTTGTGTGATGAGAAAAAATTTATTAGTTTATGAGACTTTTATTCCTTTTATAATGACTGTATATATCCCAGTAGAAATCCCAAGATTCCTTAGGTTTTTCATAGGAAAATTTTTGGGACACTTCCAAAATATTCCCTCAAAATATCAAACAAGGAATTATTTTACAGATTCCCAGTGCACACAATTATTTCCTAGATTCGTATGATGACCAAAATCATTATCAACTCTAATAATAGGTAGCCACCCTTTTACAGTAGTAAGAGACATAATTAACTATTATCTATAAGAAGATTTCATAGGTATAAATATTCATAAATATGTATTAGATTTTTATGGGACACATGCATTGGGTGATCTGCTCCACAAAAGAATCTTTGGATGTAAGAATTGACATCACACTATCTCATTATGATCCAGAAGCATACATCATCACCCATGGTTGAGGAGGATTCATACATTTGGATTGTGAGAGTGTGGATAAATAACTAGGATGGGATGAAACTAGTGTAATGATGGAGAAAAATCCAATTAGAAAACTAAAAGTGTTCCCCAACATATGTATCCTTAAACGACTATCCAATATTACATGTTTCGTAACTTTATAAATAAATGACATGAATTTTCAAAGAAAACCCTATATGAAGACATATCTATTACAGTTTAAAATTAAGTTATACAATCCTATAATTCTTAATTAATTTTCAAAGACAAATCCTTTCTAAAATTAGATATAGTTTTCTCTAAAATTTGTTTAAGATACATATTTTTTAAATTTAAAAATGTATACTAGATTATGGATAATAAATAGTTCCTATTCTATGAGAAAATCTGTAATGCTACTAAATTTATTTTAATTTGAAATTTATAAAATTAGTTTCATTATTAGCGATGAATGATTTTGGTACCCCAAATCTAGAAATGACATTATTTTTAATAAATTTAATCAGAAAACTAGCTTGGTATTTGTTCTGTGTCACTACCTCAACCCACATAGAGACATACTCAACTACTACCAAAATATACTAATCCCCATGGGAAGAAGATAATCATCACATAAAATCCAAACCACACACACAATGATTTTAACCTCTAAAATACTATTCTAAGTCATCATATATTTCCTACCAACAATTCTTATCCCTTGCGTCTTAGCCCTGTGAAGAACTAAACGCCTAGTATAATTAAACAAAATAATCCATTAAAATCAATCTTAAAATAATTTTTGGAAATTCCTTTACCCTATAAGATGAAATCACAATGGTGATGAATGGAAACTCTCAGGAAATGAAAAAACCCCTCTTATGAAACAGAATTACTCAAAATAAAACCAATGTCATGACCTGTCCTCGGGGCCCGTGCCGTGACTACCCCAAGCCCGCCTTCCATAGGCCAGGGGCTGGCGACTAGCACCAAATGCGTAAATCCTGATAACTGGGAAGGCATTGCCTTTATAAAAGTAAACAAACACCACAGAGTACAAGCGGAAGTAAACACTAAGTATAAAGAGAAGTGCTGAAAGGAAAATGGGCCAAAATACAAACCCAAAAGAAAGTACAACGACAACTGAACAAGTACAACAGAAAAAATCAACAGCTGGAGGGACGAAAGCGGCTCCTGGGTCATCCTCCTCGGATCCTACCTGAAGGGTAGGTACAGATGGTGCAACTCCTGGATCGTCCACTACGGATCCTACCTGAAGGGTAGGTATAGATAGCCTCCTCAACGCTCTCTCCCGTCAACCACCTCCGTGTGTCCTCTGGCTGTGAAGTCCCCCTCCAGATATTGTCTCGTCATGTAGTCCACCTCCGAGTACTGACTCGTCGTGTAGTCCACCTCCGGGTACCATCCAGTCCTCGAACACTTGGCCTCTGTCAGCACTGACCGTCGTCTGCAACCAACACAATGAGGTGCGGGCATAACCCGTGCAGGGGTGAGTATAACGATACTCAGTAGGGACCCCGAGACCCTCAAGGTCTCTCTAAAACCAACAAGGATAACCACAAAGAAGATCCCTACAGATAACCTCTACTTAGGTATATGCCCATACATATACCTAAGTTATCAAGTAACCCATCTCAATCAGGAGGAAACACAAGGATCATGAAATCAACGGATAACCACTACCCAGGTATATGCCCATACATATACCTAAGTTATCAAGTGACCCATCTCAATCATGAGGTAAACACAAAGGTCAAAAGTCTCAGCTCAAACCAGGATTTTCATTATCGAAACCGTAACTGCTGAAGAGCTCCATATCTAGAGTGTACAATGGTCCTGTCACGACTCTGAGGTACTGCTCACTAACCTAAGACTGCTGAGGTACTCCTCCTGTTGAGTACCGCGGGTCAGCCACCCAAACACAGTAGTGCTTCCCACCCAGGTATGTCACCCAAACACAGTAGTGCACACCGCCTAGTAGCCTGCTGAGGTAATCTCCGGACGAGTACCGTGGGTCTGTACTGTCACACAGGTAGTGCTCCATCCTCCATGGGTCTGCACCTCACAAAGTAGTACTCCATCCACTGGGCTAGTCGACTCACTCCAAGTCGAGTCGGTCAAGCAGTCGTCATGTTTCAGCCAGCTACATGGTCTCCATACTCCGTACGCTCGTCTCTAGGAGGGTCCTCTCCATGAGCTACTGGTCGATACTACAAGTATCTCAAAGTCCCACGAAGAAGTATCTCAAGGACCGCCTCGTCATAGGGGTCTCAACGCAACAGATGACGCGTCAATCGGACCCCCGGTCTGTGAGTTTCTAGCCTTTTCATCCTAGGGGCCCGGTTGGTTTCGTGAGAGAACCAATCTCGGACGTATCTCAACTGTACCCCGAACTCTCATAGGGTATACTCATTGGGACCGTTTCTCAACGTGATCCACAACGCCGCTGACGGTTCGTCAAACAGACGTCCTGTCTGAAAGATATCAGCTTTTCCGTTCCAGGGGCCCAGTTGGATTTCGGGTGCGATCCAACCCAGCCACAATCTAACTGTATCCAAAACACGGGCGAAGTATTCCAAAAGTTCCATCTCATCAAGAGGAAAATCAACGAGATAGACGGTGCGTCAATCGGATGCCCGGTCTGTGAGTTATTGGCTTTTTCGTTCCAGGGGCCCGGTTGGTTTCGTGAGAGAACCAACCCAACCGCTCTTAGACAACATCCAAACCGCGAGTGGAGTAAGCCAAAAGATCCGTCTCACTAAGAGGAATCCAACATAGTCGACGGCATGTCAATCAGACGTCCGAAGCTCAAGTTACGAGCGTTTCCGCTCCGAGGCCCCGGTTGGTTTCGTATACGAACCAAAACGGCCGAACCCAAAGTTCTCCGAAACCTTGAGTGTGATGTACCGAGACGACCGCCTCAATCCAAGGACTGCGTTTCCGCTGACGGCGCATCAATCGGAGGTCTATAGCTCAAGATATGGGAATTTGACCGAAAGTGGTCCGAAAACGGGGGTCTGGGCCCGGGCCGACCCGGGCCGACCCCCCCTGGGTCGGCTGAACCGGGTCGACCCGCCCTGGGTCCGAACCGGGTCGACCCGCCCTGGGTCCGAACCGGGTCGACCCGCCCTCGGTCCGACCCGGCTGGGCCCGGCCCGGCCTGGCCCGGCTCGGTCTGGCTCGGTCCGGCCCGACCGGCCGGCCGCGGCTCGGCCAGCGTGGCCGAGCTGATTCGCGGAGCAAGGTGCACGACTCCCCCGCCCACCGCTAATTGAGGTCGGCGGCGGATCCGCCGGCCGCCAACCCTCCGGCGGCGCGCCGCCGCCGCCGGTCGCCGGTGCCGCAGCGCAGGCGCGGCGTGCCGCCGCCGCCTTCCGCAGACCACCGGACGCGCTCCGGTGGTCTGTTCCTCCTTCCGTCTTCGCCTATGGTCCCCCCGGGACCCCACCTTCACTGCGAAGAGATTCAAACGCCCAAACGGCCTGCTTCTTTATCTCCCGTCAATCCGCATGTCAAAACTAAGAGCATCGTCTTTGTAGTTTTCCAGCGCGACCCGATGGCGCCGCGCCCCTTCGCCGCGGCCCGACTCCGACCGTGGTTATTTGGTTTTCTTCGACGCGGCGTGACGGCGTCGCGTTCTTAATCATCCTTCCACGGCGTGGGGCGACGACGCCGCACATATCCTTCCGCATGAAAACCGCGTGGTGCGAGGGCACCATGCTTTTCCGTACCAACCACAAAAGAACCAACACGAAAAAGAAAGCAGGAGGGTCGGCCGTGTTTGTGCGGTCCGACCCCCTCACGTTATTCGATAACAAAAGGTTTAAATCCACAAAGTTCGTCACGTTGGTATTCATGAACAAATTAAATAAATAAAACCCCTACCTCGGTTCAGGAATGGTGTTCGTCAACGAGCCGCGAAAGACGAGTGTCACGGAGGTCGGGTGTCGCGGGAAAAGAACGTCGACATCGCGAAACGAGGATTCGATGTCGTTGATGGCGATTTTGTCGCAGAAAACTGTCGCAGAAGAGACGATGCATAAGAAGAACGTCGCGTCGCGGATACGGCGTCGAGGAAGAACCGTGTTCTTCGGCGGAGAAGTTCTTCGTTGAAGAACGGTGTTCTTCGCGTTCTTCGTCGAGGTTGAAGAAGAAGAAGAAGACCGCTTCCCCAATCATCACAAGGTTGCAAAACTCTAACAATAATAAAATAAGACTAAGTCTCATTTTATTAACACAACCTAACCATTTGAATTTCAAGAGTTTGAAATTAAGTAACTCACTTAATTAATTATAACAAGTTGTCAAAAATTAATGAAGTGAGTTAATGGAGAGTTAGGAAAGTGAGGGGTTAAGAGGTTTAGGGAGTTTAAGGAATTTGAAAAGGTAGGGGGTTTGTGTGGGCCCCACACTTTCAAATATCCACACATGGGAAGTTGGGTGGATGTGGGCCCACCACCAACTTCCCATGGGAGAAGTTAACCACATGACATGAAATAAAATTGATTCAACTATTTTATTTACTTTTTTAATTAAACCCCCAAAAAACTTCTTCACCCGCACAAACGCAACTACGGTAATGGTCCCCTTAAGCGATTACCGGCGTTGGGAGTTCATCGGTGCCCTCAGAATTCGATTCCGAGCACCGGTTAAAAAGTTAGAAATTCCCGCTCGCTCGTTTACTGAACGTACCTGAGCCAAACTTCGGAAATTAATTCCGGGCACACCGGGCCTCGGAATCAGGCGTCATCAGAAACTGCATTCTTGTAAAAATCCAAAGAAAATTAAGAAAATATTTTCCTTGAAATTTCCGGGTCATTACATTACTCCCACCTCAGGGCTTTACGTCCCCGTAAAGCTTCAACACAAACTAGGGTCACAAAAGTGGTACAGAGCACGAATCTGAGCCTTTCGCTCCCTTGTGCTTACCTGGAGGATCCGTACTACAAAGAAAGTGCACCTGAGGAATCGATCATCCTCGTAGGATCCACTCCTGTCGATCCTCGATCCCCACTGGAACCTCCATGAAAGACACCCCATCACCATCATCCAGCTCCTCATGGTCGATGATATGCGAAGGGTCGAGCATGTATCTCCTCAGTTGAGATATGTGGAAGTCATCGTGCACCTGGTGCAACTGAGGTGGATGGGTCAAGCGGTAAACCACTGCACCTACCCAGCTGAGGACCTAGAAAGGTCAATTGAACCTCAGATATAACTTGCCGCCTTGGCCACATCTCCGTAAACCTCGTCGAGGTGTGACCCATATAAGGACGTGATCGTCATCCTCGAACTCTAGAGGTCTCCAATTCCTGTTAGAAATGGAACTCGAAATGACTGCCTCAAAGAGGGTAAGGTTGACCGACTCAAGAGTGATCAGTCGCACCGTCCTGTGAAAGAGTTTATCCTGTGCTGCCTGGGGTTTCCTTTTCACCGACCAAGGAAAACCCATCCCGACATTTTCCTAAAACCATCAATTTGAGTATGAACAGTTATTGCCCATTCCATACTCAAACTAACGTCGTAAGGCCTTGACGCTACCACCAAGAGATTCCAACCGGAACTCTCGCCTCGAGGGTCTAACCACACCGTCGGTGTAAGTGTGATTATCTAGTCTCCTCCCAAGGTATCTCCAGACGTGAGGGTCAAGTCCACGGCTTACCGAAAACTCTAGGTCTGGAACAAGATTTGTGAAAGCAAGGAATGATTCATATCGACGTCCGTTACTACAGAAGATAGTAGTGGACACAGACTGTCCCTTGAATCATTTCTAGAGCCATTGGGTGACACTCCTTGACCGCATGCAGCCGCACTCTTCCTCCACCCTCCAGCTCCCTGAGCCTGGCGGGAATAACTAAGGCGGGTGGTTGTACCATGTTAGGATGTACACCACCTCATGCTGCTCTCCAAGCTCTGCCTCCACATATGCTGCTTCGTAGACTCATCTATCCTTTAAGCTTACTCTTCTTTAACATTTAACACGCTCTAGTCTCTAAGACTGGAGTCGGTTTCCTGTATCTTACTGCACTGTGCAGTCTTCATCCGGTCCTGGATGATCGGCACCTGCTTTGCCTATGATCTGAAAGAGCTGCTAAAATTTCTCTTTTGCCGAAAAGAGAAACTCGGTCTCATCCCCTGGATGAACCACGCCCATTGCCTAATACAGTCAATCCTGACATGAATGACGCATTCATACCATGGATGACGTCGTAAGGCCTCGACGTAACTACTAAGAGATCCAACTGTTACTCTCGCCTCCAAGGGTCGAGTCACCCTGTCGGCATCGGTGTGAGGTCACTAGGTCTCCTCCAGTAGAAATCTCGAAAGTGAGGGTCAAGTCAACAGTTTTAACCGGGACCACTCAGTATCAACCCAACAAAAGGACAGGAAAGCAAACAATGATAAGTGTCTTTTTATTATTGCAGCTCATAGTACAAAGACATGAATACAACAGCAACATGGAACTAGAAGTACAAGGGACGTATCCACTAGTTCTGCTCCTATCCACCTGCTCCCGGAGCTCTACTGCCTTGTCCACTGCTCGGCTATTTCTCAAGCACTCGTCGCTGCTTCTGGCTTGGTGGCTCCTCCAACGCCTGCGGATCGACTGTACGAGGAGTTGGACAGTCACATGCCAGGTGACCCTTCCCACCGTAGGAGTAACATTGTCTGTTTCTGGCACGCCTAGCTCTGACCCCACCTCGGGTGCCCCACACCACTGGTCCTAAAACCCGAGATCGTCCAACTGCTAGTCTGGTCCTCATGGACCTCTGCATCATCTGTCTACTGCCCCCAGATGGCTCGACTACTGATCGAAAAACACGCAGCAAAGTCAGAAGATTCTGTACACGCTCGGGGTGTAGAGATACTGTCAAAAACTCTACCCTGAATAAGGTCTCGAATTCTTCCCATGCGAAGGTCGTACCGTCGCAAAACTGAAACAAGAGGCTCCACCACCTGCCTGCTGCTGCCTGAAAGAGGCTGGTAGCAAAGATCACCATGAAGTCTGCCGGCGTCCCCACTAGCCTGAAGGCTCTCACCACAGCCTCCAGCCAATCCTCAGCCGCCTGCAGGTCCATCCCTCCCTGGAACCTGGGTGGCCTCTGGCACTGGAACTCGTGCAGTGCGCTCAAGCGACGTTCACCCTCTACTGCTGGGGCTAGTGGCATCGGTGGCCCAACAGGTAGTAGTACCGCTGGTGCCTCCACTGGTGCCTCAACTGGAAAAGGGCCCTATACTAAGTCCATGTCGCTCGGCATGCTGTCAGTACGAACCACTCTCGAGGCTCTAGCTGGTCGTCCGAGAAAAGGCATCCTGAAAGAAACAACGTAACATAGTCAAATGATTATACCTGGTGAGGTGACCTGGTTTGAGCTGTTTTAAGGGAAAACCTTCGAAAACACACACGCAATCAGTTTTTTCGTGCACAAAGTCGGAAATAAGTTGTCAGGGTCCTGGTGTATGGATACTTCGGTCGCCTGAACCAACACTGGACTCCCTGAACTGAAGACCACACTCGGTACCCTTAACAATATTGCTTCACAGAAAGAAAATATCAGAGTTATAAGTTCTTCAGTAGAACCGACTCCTCTGATACCAATTTTTCACGACCCGTCCTCGGGGCCCGTGCCATGACTACCCCAAGCCCGCCTTCCATAGGCCAGGGGCTGGCGACTAGCACCAAAGGCGTAAATCCCGATAACTGGGAATGCATTGCCTTTAAAAAAGTAAACAAACACCACAGAGTACAAGCGGAAGTAAACACTAAGTACAAAGAGAAGTGCTGAATGGAAAATGGGCCAGAATACAAACCCAAAAGAAAGTACAACTACAACTGAACAAGTACAATAGAAAAAAACAACAGCTGGAGGGACGGAAGCGGCTCCTGGGTCATCCTCCTCGGATCCTACCAGAAGGGTAGGTACAGATGGCGCAGCTCCTGGATCGTCCACTACGGATCCTACCTGATGGGTAGGTACAGATTGCCTCCTCAACGCTCTCGCCCGTCAACCACCTCCGTGTGTCGTCTGGCCATGAATTCCCCCTCCAGATACTGTCTCATCATGTAGTCCACCTCCGGGTACTGACTCGTCATGTAGTCCACCTCCGGGTACCGTCCAGTCCTCAAACACTCGGCCTCTGTCAGCACTGCTCGTCGTCTGCAACCAACACAACGAGGTGCGGGCATAACCCGTGAAGGGGTGAGTATAAGGATACTTAGTAGGGACCCCGAGACCCTCAAGGTCTCTCAAAAACCAACAAGTATAACCACAAAGAAGATCTCTACAGATAACCTCTACTTATGTATATGCCCATACATATACCTAAGCTATCAAGTAACCCATATCAATCATGAGGAAACACAAGGATCAGGAAATCAACGAATAACCACTACCCAGGTATATGCCCATACATATACCAAAGTTATCAAGTGACCCATCTCAATCATGAGGTAAACACAAAGGTCAAAAGTCTCAGCTCAAACCAGTATTTTCATTATCAAAACCGTAACTACTGAAGAGATCTGTCTCTAGAGTGTACAGTGGTCCTGTCACGACTCCGAGGTACTGCTCACTAACCTAAGACTGCTGAGGTACTCCTCCTGTCGAGTACCGCGGGTCAGCCACCCAAACACATTAGTGCTTCCCACCGAGGTATGTCACCCAAACACAGTAGTGCACACCCCCTATTAGCCTGGTGAGGTACTCTCCGGATGAGTACCGTGGGTCTGCACTGTCACACAGGTAGTGCTCCGTCCGCCAAGGGTCTGCACCTCACAAAGTAGTGCTCCGTCCACTGGGCTAGTCGACTCACTCTAAGTCGAGTCGGTCAAGCAGTCGTCAGGTCTCAGCCAGCTACACGGTCTCCGTACTCCGTACGCTTGTCTCTGGGAGGGTCCACTCCACGAGCAACTGGTCGATACTCCAAGTATCTCAAATTCCCACGAAGGAGTATCTCAAGGACCGCCTCATCATAGGGGTCGCAATGCAATAGATGATGCGTCAATCGGACGCCCGATTTCTGAGTTTCTAGCCTTTTCATCCCAGGGGCCTGGTTGGTTTCGTGAGCGAACCAATCCCAGCCATATCTCAACTGTACCCCGAACCCTCATAGGGTATACTCATTGGGACCGTTTCTCAACATGATCAACAAAGCCGCTGACGGTTCGTCAAACAGACGTCCTGTCTGAAAGATATCAGCTTTTCCGTTCCAGGGGCCCGGTTGGATTTTGGGTGCGATCTAACCTGGCCACTATCCAAATGTATCCAAAACTCGGGCGAAGTATTCCAAAAGTTCTATCTCATCAAGAGGAAAATCAACGAGATAGACGGTGCATCAATCGGACGCCCGGTTTGTGAGTTATTGGCCTTTTCGTTCCAGGGCCCCGGTTGGTTTCGTGAGCGAACCAACCAGATCGCACTCCGATGGCATCCAAACCTCGAGCGGAGTAAGCCAAAAGATTCGTCTCACTAAGAGGAATCCAATATAGTTGAAGGCACGTCAATCGGACGTCCGAAGCTCATGTTACGAGCGTTTCCGCTCCGAGGGCCCGGTTGGTTTCGTATACGAACCAAACCGGCCAAACCCAAAGTTCTCCGAAACGTTGAGTGTGATATACCGAAACGACCGTCTCGATCCAAGGACCGCGTTTCCGCTGACAGCGCGTCAATCGGAGGCCTACATCTCAAGATATGGTCATTTGACCGAAAGTGGTCCGAAAACGGGGGCTGGGCCCGGGCCGACCCGGCCCGAACCCCCCTGGGTCGGCCAAACCGGGTCTACCCGAACCGGGTCGACCCGACCTGGGTCCGACCCGGCTGGGCCCGGCCCGGATTGGCCCGGCTCGGTTCGGCTCCTTCCGGCCCGGCCGGCCGGCCGCGACTCGGCCAGCATGGCCGAGCCGATTCACAGAGCGGTGTGCGCGACTCCCCCGCCCGCCGCTTATTGAGGCCGGTGGCGGATCCGCCGGCCGCCAACCCTCAGGCGGCGCGCCGCCGCATCCAGTTGCTGGCGCCGCCGCGCCGGCGTGGCGCGCCGCCGCCGCCTTCCGCAGACCACCGGATGCGCTCCGGTGGTCCGTTCCTCCTGCCGTCTTCGCCTATGGTCCCCCTGAGACCCCACCTTCACTGCGAAGGGATTCAAACTCCCAAACGTACTGCTTCGTCATCTCCCGTCAACCCGCATGTCAAAAAGAATAGCGTCGTCTTTGTAGTTTTCCAGCGTGACCCGATGGCGCCGCGCCCCTTCGCCGCGGCCCGACTCCGACCGTGGTTCTTTGGTTTTCTTCGACGCGGTGTGACGGCGCCGCGTTCTTAAACTTCCTTCCACGGCGCGGCGCGACAACGCCACACATATCATTCCGCATGAAAACCACGTGGTGCGACGGCACCACGCTTTTCCGTACCAACCACAAAAGAACCAAAATGAAAAAAAGCAGGAGGGTCGGCCATTTTTGTGTGGTCTAACCCCCTCACGTTATTCGATAACAAAAGGTTTAAATCCACAAAGTTCGTCAAGTTGGTATTCACAAACAAATTAAATAAATAAAACCCCTACCTCGGTTCAGGAACGGTGTTCGTCAACGAGCCGCGAAAGACGAGCGTCGCGGAAGTTGGGCGTCGCGGGAAAAGAACGTCGACGTCGCGAAGCGAGGATTCGATGTTGTTGATGGTGATTTCGTCACGGAAAACCGTCGCGGAAGAGACGACGCAGAAGAAGAATGTCACGTCGTGGATACGGCGTCGCGGAAGAACCGTGTTCTTCGGCGGAGAAGTTCTTCGTTGAAGAACGGTGTTCTTCGCGTTCTTCGTCGAGGTTGAAGAAGAAGAAGAAGACCGCTTCCCCAATACTCACAAGTTTGAAAAACCCTAACAATAATAAAATAAGACTAAGTCTTATTTTATTAACACAACCTAACCATTTGAATTTCAAGAGTTTGAAATTAAGTAACTCACTTAATTAATTATAAGAAGTTGTCAAAAATTAATGAAGTGAGTTAATGGGGAGTTAGGAAAGTGAGGGGTTAAGAGGGTTAGGGAGTTTAAGGAATTTGAAAAGGTGGGGGGTTCGTGTGGGCCCCACCCTTTCAAATATCCACACATGGGAAGTTAGGTGGATGTGGGCCCACCACCAACTTCCCATGGGAGAAGTTAACCACATGACATGAAATAAAATTGATTCAACAATTTTATTTACTTTTTTAATTAATCCCCAAAAATCTTCTTCACCCGCACAAATACAACTATGGTAAAGGTCCCCTTAAGTGATTACCGGCGTTTCGAGTTCATCAGTGCCCTCGGAATTCGATTCCGAGCACCGGTTCAAAAGTTAGAAATTCCCGCTCGCTCGTTCACTGAACGTACCTGAGCCAAACTTCGGAAATTAATTCCGGGCACACCAGGCCTCAGAATCAGGTGCCGTCAGAAACTACGTTCTTGTAAAATTCCAAAGAAAATTAAGAAAAAATTTTCCTTGAAATTTCCGGGTCTTTACATCCAATATATCTTATAAATATAGAAGGATCATCACACATATAAGAATTAAATATAGAAATTAATATTTCCTTATATTTTAAGATAAATTTTCAAGAATAACTCCTGATACTATGAAACTAAAAAAATCTGCATACCAAGAATATTTCTTAATAGAAATCGTCAATAAAGCTTCCCCAAGAAAAGATGATTTATTATATTGGAATATTTAAACAGAGCACTCAAAAACTAATAAATATGATCAATGATGACACTCTCAACATCCTTTTTATCAAAAATATATAAATAAAATTTTTATAGTAAAATTATTCCCATAATGTCTATAAGATTTCATCTTTCTTAGAAAATAATCATTTCAAAGTAGAATGATCTTTAAATACAATGGATTTTTAACCTAATAGAAGTTTCTTATACATTTCTAATGAAAATATGAGAACTAAAAACTCCATATCTGTAGTGTTATAGTTACTTTTGATCATAATTTATCAATATAATAACATATTACACCACATGTATCCTTTTATTGTTCATCTATCCAAGTAGAACTCCAAAGAAATATATCTCTAACACCACACATAATTTCAATTGGGAATTTCCAATCAGGATAATTAATGATGGGTGATGAAGTATGTTTCCATTGAAATAGATTAAATGATTCAATTTTTTTTTCATAAAACAATAATGGTGAATCTTTAACCAGTGTTAAACATAAACGATTAGTTTTTTTTGAAAATACTTTAATAAAATTAAGTATAAATTATCATTTCCTATAAAAATTAGAACAAGGATGAAATTTTCAAGAGGGGTATATTTTTTTTACTCTATACATGTAATTTCCAACCACAATAACCCCAAGATACATTATGATGTAATAAAATACCCTCATTCACCAAGAATTATAATTTCCCCCAATTAAGAACTAGGTTAGTTTCTTAACTATAACACCCCAGGTAAATAAAGAATATGACATTTTTATATTTATCCATATTTGTGAATAAAATGGTAATATTAATTTAAAGGTAATTCTATGCTCGATGGATTACCCAATACGCAACAATGAGTTCCTTTAAAATCATACGTTGCACTCTAATAATAAAATATCTTTATTTTAAATGGTAGTTAACACCTAGCCGTTGTAATGACATGAATGAATAGAACTAACTAAAAAATGATTATATATGTTTTTCAAATATTTTAACTTTTTACAATAAATTTTAGAGGATTAAAAATGCGAATGAATCAAATTTTAATCCTAAACATTCTAATATTCTTTAAAAGGTCGATTAACCGCCTTTTGATGGAGAACCTCTTTTAAATACAATTTTTGAAAATTTTATGTGTTATATTTGACAAAATAAAATTCTTCTTTAGAATAGGGACATGAAAATTTACTTTGTGTAATTTTTTGGTATTTTTCCGATAAAGTTTATTTTTTAATGAATTGTGAAAAATGTTGTATTTTAATTCAAAATCTCTTTTTAATATAATTTATTTATATGATTAGATTATCTTTTGAATTGGTTTTAAAGTGAAACTAGAATATATTTTTAACGTTTAATCCAATATTGGTCATTTGAATTAATTTCTCTTTGAAATTGGACTTAAACTAGTGTCAATCATTTAATAGATATTGTTTCTTAAAAACACACTATTTGTTTTGATAGCGGAAATTAATTATTAAATAAATTAATGAAAATTATATATTTTTAATTTTTTAAAATAGACAACATTTTTGAATTGGGAATATAAAATACAGCTTAGGGTGGATTTTTGGTATATTTTTGAAAAACATCAATTCTTTATGAATAGTGAAACCACTAAGTGGTAGTGTAAAAACTGATTTTTCGTTTGAATGAATCTTTACCACTTCTGTGATGTGAATTTCAAAAATCATACATATATGGTCGACATTAGGATGTAAAATGTAGTTCCGTGGGATTAAAATAATTTTTTTTGTGAATAGTAACTTTTAAGTTTTAATCGTGATTAGAGGTAATTAGTGTAATTTAAGGTAAAAATAATGTTTTAATAATATTAAATGACATTGAAACATGTACTACCCTTATTTTATGAGTCACGAACGACCGAGAAAATCCATGGGTCAACTTAGGGACCCCATGGAGCAACTTTGGTAGGAAAATGACATTAATACCTTTTTATTTAGAGTTAAAATTAAAATGTCCCAAACATGTGTTGTTTTACTAAAACAATTTTTACATGGGGTTATACAAGTCATATATTTGACTATAAATATTCATTAGAAATATACAAAGATTTCCTACATCATGATATTTTTTTTATAATTTTTAGATATTAAATAAATTAATTTATTTATGACACCGTGATGATGCAGTGATTACCTCATAAATGAACAATTTAAATAAAATGAGAAGATAGGGTAAAATATAAGTCTTACACTTGTCACAAACTTATTGGATGGGTGTATTTCGAAACCTTATCACCTTAGCCTAAAAATATATCCTTTGGGACCTTTAAAATCTTAAAATCATTTTACAATAAAGTAATATTTTATAACTTTCCAAGAGTGCCCCTCCTCTTCTCTTATAAAAGGCCCCCACCTCTACCACCTTAACCACACCTCTCAAGCCTTTGTATCAGCCCAAAACTGACCATTTAATCTCTCCAAATACCTCTATACATCATTGATTCATCACCTTTGGACTAATTCTCTTCAAGAAACCCTTTTGGTTCAAACCAAGAGGAGTTACCCGATTTAAAGGTAATGTATTCACTTGTGTTCTTATGTTTTATTTTGCTTATCCAAACCCATAAAATCTTTTTATTCCTTTATTTTATAACAAAAGCAGTATATTAAATATACTAGGATGTTTTTATGTTAAGTATTTGAGCTAAAGTTACACACACCTCCATCTAATGGTTAAAGAACATACTATTTCTGTGGATGGTGAATTACTGCCTCACGAAACGATGATTGTTCAATCTTCACTTAACACCTTTCATGATGGCCATTATGATGTCACTATATTTTATATTTGATATATATGGTATTTATTTTTTCCATATTCTTCTGTATTTTATATTTAAAACATACCTTTATGCTTTGCATGTTGTGCAAATGCGATAATTTCATACGAGGAAGTGTGGACTACCGCCCCCTCAAGTGATGTGACTCGTTCATGCAATACATGGAATGTATAAAGAATGAAATTAATGAACTTATGTGACCTATAAAACATATATATTATACTATAATTATAATATATATATCTCTCAATTATTTTTAATTCCATTAATATTAAAAAGAAATGAATGTAGCATTCATGCGTACGTACGACCTACCGTCTCCATGAATAGTGTATTTAATTTCTTCTCCAAATGTTATGGAATAGTATAAAATGAATATGTAATGGATATATATGATATTTAAATCATTAATACTATTCTGGAGATGATTTACTTATAACTATATGGACAATCATTTTTAAACAAGTTTATTTTTGACTCATGTACCAAACATCGGAAAAAACGTCTGATATGAACTCACATTATTAACCAATTATTATAACATTATAATATGTGATATGAACTGAATAATAATATTTAAAGGAGAACCTTAAGCAATTAAAAATTGACCAAAGTTTATTATTCATAAATATAAAGAAACGAACAAGACAATTTGGACTTGAGGTAAGTGATCCCACCTCTCTCTTTCTTTTTAAGTACTCTCTTTTATGTCATTTATTTTAAGCTCCTCTTTCTTAGTTGGGGGATGTTATTTTATATTCCAATTAATGTAATTTCTATGTTCATATGATGAGAGACCCTATTTTATTTCATCAATCCATTGTTTTGGAAGTTTTAAGTGGTGCCGTTAGGCTGCCGAGTTTTCGTAAGGGGTTTTTCATCTCACTTTTATTACCGTGAGATTTATGCTATATTTGCCACAATTTCCTTTGAGTGGTATATGTACATCCCATTATTATACTATTTGTGTAATATAATTTCATTTATGAGTATTTACATCAATTTTGTATAGTCCTTTTTTTATGGGGTGTACGTTTCGAATGTTACACAAATCAGTAAGGGAACCTTTCACCCTCCTCTTTTAAAAAGACTTATTTTGTTATGTCTTTTAATTTACATATTTTTATATTGGGATTTGTTCTTCTATATCCTTATTGATGTAAATTTTATGTCCAAGTGATGAGATACCATTTTCTCTCTCATCAACTAATTTTATGAATTTTTGAGTGACGCCGTTTGGCTATCAAATTTTACCAAGAGAACTTCTTAACCCAATTTCGATTTCATTGGGTTCAACATGTAGTTATTGAATATGTAATCCTTTGAATATGTGTGAATGACATTTTATTGTTTTACACTTAATATCCACTTATATTGGGTATATTTATATTTGTCACACATAATTATGAGATTGATTTATCCTTAACTTAATGCTGCCTTCTTTATAGGTGATTTCATCTCATTTTACATTTCTATTGAGACTTCATTGTTGTTATGCACCAATTCACTCTTATATGGTGTATATACTGTCCTTTGGAATTTTATATCATGAATCCCTTTATTCCCATGATATTATAAAGTTCTGATTAAATGTTATTCCTCAATTATTGTATACAAGTGTCTCTCATTTTGTTAAAAACACTTTAACTAAAATATCATTTTAAATGTTTTAATGATTTATTATTATTAATATTTATCATTAATATCCACGTTTTGAAAATGGTTTTAAGGATTTATTTATATAGATATTAATGGTATAAAATTTTAAATGCTTCAAAGTGGTATGGGACACTTTGATTCAAAAATCTCTTTATTAAAAGTTTTAAATGGTTTTGAAAATGGTTTTTAGAATGGATTCATTATTTCAATATCTTAAAATGTTATATTGTTATTGCAGTGTGGGAATGTTATATTTCCATTATGCTTAAGTTATGTGCTATGATTATGTTATGGTTATTGGGAATTATTTATGAAGACTGGTGGTTCCGTGATAATCTAAGGGCAGGTGAGCCCGATATAGCTCTCCAATGCATTGGGTAACGCGAAGGGGTTAAATGCTATGGTTTCTACGAAGAGATTTAGGGAATATACTGTGATGGGTATTCCAAATGTTACCATGAGGGTTACTCCCTACGTAAGAATGTTATGAATGCCTCAAGTTACCTTTATGTCTTATGATTTCAATGATTTATTCATGATTTCATGAGGTATGTTAAATTGCTTATGTTTTATGAGTAAAGTATTATTTCATTGATTCTTATGTATACATGGAATAATGTTTCTTTCTGTATTGTTATAACCCTTACTGAGATTTTTATGCTCATCCCATGTTTTTTTGAAATGTTTTTCATAGGACATAAATATGAATAGGGTCAAGGATGGGATCAAGGGAATGTCAGGATGTCTAAAACAAGGAACTAGACATGACTCTTGTGTTCAAGAGTTTTTATTTTGTGAAAAAAATGGAAGATGAGTAGATGTGTCTACTTTGTAATCTTTGATATGTAATAGTTATGTCCGAAATTCTCTAAAACTCTAAACCTGAAAAGATCCTCAATGTGAATTATTTATTTAATTCAATAATAAGTAATGTTTAAGGCTGGGTCCTTATATTAACAACTCTCTAAAAAAGTTTAAATTTAATAGAGCTCTAAAAAGAACCTCCAATAATGGAAAAAATCATCCATCAATACCTAAATGATCCATTTTATATTGTCCTAAGTGATATCCATTATATATATTTGAAAGGTGGTATGAGCAGAAAACATAATGGGAATTCACTAATAAATGAAGAATCCAAATTGGAATGTGAAAGTAGTATTTTCCTAGTGATCATGCGAAATGGGAATCTAGTTTTAACTAGAATACCCATTTGTAAAATAAAAAAGATAATTCCTATTAATATTCTCAATTATTTTATCTAATACTATCATATAAAATTATCTTTTCTAATGGTTTAATTACACATTATGAAATTCATATAGACTCACAATTTTATTTCTTTCAGATATTGTTTTCTCTTATTTTTTAAGTGGTAATAAAAGTGAATCCTCATTTTTTGAGAACTAATTGAACTTGAATGACCCATGAAATATCCAAGATGGGATATATGATACCAAAATTTAACAATATAATAAACACCTCTCTCAAAACCACTTTCATGTTTTAATCCTTTCTCCGCATACAATTAACTCTATGTTTATGATTTAGTTCAATAGGGACCCAATATATGAAAAACAAAGGACCAATACCTATAATATCAGAAGTGGTCCACCCAATGGAAGTTATGTACTTCTCCAATATAGCTAAAAAATTTTCCTCTTTAATTTTATCTAGTTCAGTAGAAATTATATAGGAATGGAATATTTTTCACCCAAAAATTTATATTTCAGGTGTTATGAGAATGGTTTAAGTTTAGGTTGTGGTGTATATTCCTTGGATAGATGGATCTTAAGCCTTGGACACCCATGATCATCAAAATGGTTCTTAAACAGAGTTTGATAATTGGAAATATTTTCAATTTTTAAACCATATTTTTTTCATTCCTCATTATAGTCCAATGTGAACAACCCACTATATTGAGTTTTCATATTAGACCTCAAAATATTTTTCAAATAAAAATTGTTAGATTATTCTAACAACTTTCCATCAACCTTATCAATGTTTTTAACAAACATTGGTGAAGCAAACTTTTCCTAAATCTCTTGAATAAAATTTTGATATTCTTACATAAAAAATTCCTCCAAAATACCACACTTCACATAAGAAAAATAATTATTTTTCAAATCTTGAATGATTCCTCGATTTTCCTTTTCAACCAAATAAACAATGTGTAAAACATAATTTAAAACATAAAAAAGTGTTTCATTAGTTAAGGACTATTTATACAATTTTACTTGATGAACTAATACATCCCCATCCTCTAACATTCCAACAATTAATCATATCTAATATAAAGTGGGGTATTTATCAATTTTAAACACATAAAATTCTTTTTGTTCCTCCCTAAAAATAATAATGAGCTATTTATTGGAACAATAAATAAGAGAACCCCCAATGGAAAAGACCGGATTACCAATAATTATGGGAACCCCTTTTTTATACTCCATGTATAAAAGATGAAAATTAGTTCAAAAAAATAACTTACCAACTCCAATAAGAAAGTCTTCAATTTTCCCTAAGGGATGAGTGAAATATCAGTCATCAAATTTTAGAATAATGGTGGTTTTAGTAAATTATATTAACATAAATTATTGAAATAATTATAAATGGAGAAAATATATACTAGAAATAAGATCACAAAAAACAAATTATATTGGATAATAATCCTTATGTTTTAGGTAATGACAAAACCCCCTTGTCCATTGTGTTTTGGAGAGATTTACTTTTGAAGAAAAGCACTAAACTCCCCCATGGGACTATAAGTTGAAAACTCTTCATGTGTTATTTTGATGGAAAAAGTTGTCTTAAGAGATTTTAGAGATTAATGGATCTAAATTAATTCTTTTATGAAGGGAATTTTTACTTGCATCATGTTAAAAAACCCAAGGACCAAAAGAATTTTAGGTTTATTACCTTTTTGCTTTATGATTTGAAGGAATTGAATGGGTGGGAAAATTATTTAAGGAAGCGGTTTTCCAATAAAATCATCCTAATTTTCTTTACCATTTTTATTTTTCATTTTATAATGTTTTTCATCTAGTATTTCTATTGAAACGGTTTTATTTTATTTATTTTCAATGTCACAATCCTCACTTCTCGATTGATAATTTTTTTAAAATTTAAGAAACACAATCCCATAAATTTTCATTTTTGTCTCTCCTAATATAATTATTAGCTTTTATATGAGTTTTTTAACAACTTATCATTGTGAAAATCTTTATATTCTACATAGGGTTAACTTTATATGTTCTTGATAGTCTTGTTTTTCTCTACCACCTAACTCCATATCCATTTGGAAAATTTTTAATTAATGATTATTGTAATCATTTTTGACAATTTGTTTTGGAATTTATATCATACTTATGCCTAGTATATTAAGCATCAAATATAGAAAACATCTGAAATATCAACCACTCAAGATTCCCATTAGAGTTTTAATTTTTAACTATTTATTATTTTAATAAAATGGTATATGTTTTTTTGAAAAACATAGGGTATTAGTGGGTTTAAACAGACACATCTTCTTCCAAGAAAGGATTGGGTAATTCCTATAATCATATTTATAGTTATTTGAAAAGGAAACATATAAATCATGAATCCTAGACTGATACATAAAAAAATTTTCATTTTCAGTAGGATGGGAAGGAGAACCAATGTTGATACAATATGAAAAATAATGTCCATACATGCCAAAATATTTGTATTTATCCCTATTTATGTTTTCATGTTTGACATTATATATATGATTAGTATAAAATTTAACAATTAGAAAAGGGTTAGTTGCAATCCTAACTATTGTCCTCCATATTTAACAATTTTGTTGAGAATTTTATGGTTGTATTTTAAAGATTTGTAAATTTTGTTTAAGAGTTTATTTTTGAAATCCCAAATAGAAGATTGATCAACAAGTGTTTGGTAGTAAGGTGTAATTCAATTATACAAAGAGTTAATTAACAAATTTGGAGGAAATTGGTGATTAAGACATTACCTAGGGAGGCCCCTAAACCTATCCGATGTCTCATGGAATAGTTCACCATTTTCTTATAAAAAATCTGTTATTCTATGCCTAATCTACGTGGCTATTATATTGGGATAAAATTTCATGATTAAATCATTAAACAACTGAACCCAGGTATCCAAAAAGTTTCATATAACTATTAAAACAATAATCTAGCATTTTTATTCAGTCAAAATAGAAATACCATAATATTTAACTCTTTCTCACTCCACCCTCTTAATATATGCTGTTGTACAATGCTTTAAAAAACCAAACAAGGTATAATGAGTCTTCATCAAGTAATGTACTAAAGGATAGTATCATGGAAAACAAGGACAATTTGATATCATAATTTCCAAACTAAGTAGAAATCCTAATATAAGAAGGGTTAATACATTTTTTAGGTAATTACAATACTACAAAATGGGTTTTATTAACTCTAGAAACTGTGTTTAATAATTCTATAAAAATACTGTTAATCACTATGAAGATAAGAGGGAGGGTCCCCTTTATAAGCGCTAAAAAAGCGCTGATAAAGGTAACCTTTTATAAGTGCTAAAAAATTACTGATAAAAGAATTTTGTTTAAAAAGTTAAAAAGAATATATAATCTAGATATCTTTTAATAGTGATTGACCCCTACTTTTATCAGTGCTTACCCCCTTTTATCAGTGCTAGGTGGAGCCCCCTCCCTCTCACCACACACTGTAGTTTCCCGCACAACGCCCTCCCGTTAATAGCACTACCCCTGATGTAGTTGCCCGTGCTCGACCCTACTTCCACTAGAATTCAAACCCCATACCTCCTCCCTGGCATACCTACACCTTTACCACTAAGCCATTTATTTTTTAAAATTTAATTATATATCTATATATATATAGTTATATTTATTCATATATTAATATAGACACATATTAAAATAAATATATTTAGTTATATTAATATATATATATATATATTATTATTCATATATTAATATATATATTTATTCTTATATTAATATATATATATATATTTTATAATTTTTTATCCATAAATTTATTAGTATATTAATAAATAATTATAAGATTATTTTTAATGAAATTTATTAAATATTTTTTCTTATGTGTGTCAATCAATAAATAAATAAATACATAGATACATATATACAACACACACACACATATTTATATTTAGGAATAAATACATATATATGTGTATATGAAATTCCATAGAATGTTAAAACGACTATAACTTCTAATCCAGAAGTCCATTTCAACTCCACAACTATTAAAACCAAATAAAATGAAATGATCTTCAATATGATATGTGGTACTGTCCTAATGGATTTACGGATCAGAAGTTATAGCTGTTGGAATGTTAGAAAATTGGGGTATCCCGACTATAAACTTAGTTTTGTAGTCTTTTTTGGTCCTTTTTTGGCCTCAACAAATGTGAAAAGAACTTTCTTTTCAATAAATAGCACTTAGATCACATTGAAGGCTCTGATTTGATATGCTGTAGAGCTCAAATAAACACCCAGATCAAAAGTTATGGCCGTTTGAAGTTCGAGTTTCATTTTCAAATTTTTTTTGATCTTTTATTAATTTTTTATATATTTTTATATTCAAATTGTTATTAAATTAATATTACTTGATAAAAATTACAAAATTATTAATGAAAAATATTTTTAAAATTATTTATATGCCTCTTTTATTAAATATCTTATACATTAATTTTAGATTTCTATGTATCCTTATATAAAAAATAATTAAAAAAGATATATTATTTTTATATCAATATAAAATAGATTAATATATTTATATATTAATATATGATTTTAAATGTCTTTTTTTGAAATTTACCATTTATCAGTGCTTTTATAAAAGCATAGATAAAGGGGGGTCTTTATCAGTGCTCTTATAAAAGCACTGATAAAGGGGGCACCTTTAACATGACTAGTAAAAAAGTACTGATAAAGGGGTACCTTTATCAGTGATAAAAAGAGCACTGATATAGGGGCACTTTTATCAGCATTTTTTAGCAATGTTAGAAGTACACCTTTATTAGCGATTTTCTTAGTGCTAATAAAGGTACCCCTTTTGCGGCACTTTTTTACTAGCACTGTTAAAGGGGTAGCACTTACCTTGCCCAATTTTTAGTAGTGTTAAAAATCATTATGGTTATGTCTCTATCCCTCAAGTTCAGTAAGTGAAGGTGAAAAAAAATATTCAAGGTTATAAAAAACCTCCTAATTATTTTTCATTGTAACTTTGTTTTTCTTTTCTAATGAACAGAAATGCCATTGGATTTTATAAATGAATGGTTCTATCCTCTCTGCGATATAGATAACATACAACAATAAGGACGAATGGATTCAATAGACAAAAACCTAGGATAGAGAACATAGATTATTTTTTTCAATAGTAGGTTTCATATTTTTTATATTTTATTTTTTTGGGGTTTTCAATGTTTTCAAACCTAATCGCATAAAACCATCCACCAATAATAGAACCAAATTTTTTTATTCCTCATCATTAAAAATATCAATTATTGATTTTCAATTAGTACTAAAAACTTTTATAGTTGCAAGTAGTGTGTCAAACCCATTGATATGTGGAAAATTGATTGTGAAAACAAAGATTTTAATATTTCAAAAAATAAGAAAAGAAAACTACTATAATGTAAGAACTAAAAAACCATAAAGGGGTGATAATAAAGATTAAAAGTACTAGAATAAGGTGAGAATAAAAACAACAGATGGAAGTGATGGGGAAAATTCAATTTGCTGGAAAAAGTGGATTCTTTATTCATTGATTTATTTTTTTGGACCATCACAAATTTAAAATAATTATCACTAACTAACTCTCTCACAAAGTAGTAGTTTTATATTGAATCTTTTACTTCATCAATTTATTAATCCCACAACTGAAAAGATATTTTTGATGTAACACCAAAATTAATATATTGATCAATTTTAAAAATCCAATTATTCCTTAAAATCGATTCAAATTTCTTTTAAATGTATTACTTAAAATAGTTAATAAAAGTAAATCAATCTAAATTTTAATGATTCAATAAATTATGAAGATGAGATGAACTAGAACAACCAATTTTTACCCAAAAAATATCAATCCAATAATATTTTTAATTTAATATCATCTTAGAAAATTTAGAATAAAAAACAACAAAAATCAATAAATAAGAAAGATAAAAAATATAAATTTCACCTCATATATTTCTGAAATACGGTACTATCGATGATTTGTGGTTATTAATCAATGAAAATTCTTCTTGAATGTATCTTAACTTCTATCTCTCAAAAGAATAATCTCCATAAAACTCAAAAATGCTCCATCATTTATATACTATAAGATTTATTTTATTTTTTACTACTAGGTTATAAACACATTCATTGATATAGATCACTATTCTCCTTATAACGAATTACAAGTAAAATTTCATAGTATTTATTTCTCCACCACATGACTTGATTTAGTCTGTCCTCTCTATAGTGAAAAACCAACATGTTTCTCAACTTGTATAGTAAGCTAAATGATCCTGAATGTCTTCTAAGACACTATATAGTGGTCCAAAAAACCAAAAACTTATTTACTAAATGAGAATTTAAATCTTTCAATTCATTATCATATTTTCAATGATCAACCCTCCAGTCATAACCAACAAAAATTCCATTTATTGGATATTTTTTTCAATCTATAGCAATGGGCTAGATTCTCTTCACCTATATGAATCACTCTTTCATCTCAATTCAATTGAAACATGGATTTTATGCTTGATCATATTCAGCATGGAATTACACTAGGTCACCTACAGTGAACTATTCAATATCCCCATAATAGGTGTGATCATGTGCTTAAAATCCAAATCAAAACCTACAAATTTAAATTGTGATCATAATGACTACATGGTATACCTTCTAACTTTGTTTTGACTTTAATGGGGTTCAATATGATTTTATGGGATTTTTTGGGTTTACTTCTCCAAAGGATAAGATAAAATGGAATATAAGGGCTTTAATAATTGATTATCTTTAATAAGAAACCTATTTTTATAGTCAAGTAAACACATTTCAAATGGAATTCTAGGAATTGATCACCTTGAAAATTCAGCTCTATAAATCAAGTTTAAAGATCTGTAATCTCGTTCATGTTCTCATTCAAATACAATTTTCCATTATCAAATCTTCATTAAACAAGATCAATTCAACTAATTCTACTATCAGTATTTATGATTGAGCTATTCTTCCTCATGTTACTAAACTATAGATCAACCTTTGAGTATCCTTTGTAGTATAAGTTCCTTAGTCTTACAGATCTTCCTTCTTCCTTGATTATTTAATTTTTGAACAAAATCTATAGATCTGAATTTTAATTCAGTAACTTAACCATTATTTTATTTCATTATTATTTTTCATCATAGAAATATTTTAAGTAGGTTTTGGTTGGAATTATCTATCTTGGTTCAATTTCTATGGCATGGTAGAATAAGATTCCAAGAATATTTGGTGGACCCCAAATTTGATTCCATGATACAAGCATAAAGATTTCACTAATGAAGTTTCCACCTCTCAGCTTTGATTTTTTTGGAGTTTCATGACACATTATTTTAGCTACCCTAAATCATATTTATTTGATTTATTATTATGAAATAATTTGTTAAATATCTTATGAAAATTATATTATGAAATATAGAATTAAAATAAATTCTCTTACGTGGGTTATCAACTGATGTGAATAATTTTATACAACTTCTATTGAAATATATTTTATATTTAATTATATTACATTGAGAAGAAAATTTATCTTACGAGCATCATAATAGTAATTAATCTTACATTGATAAAATTTATCATACGTTGTCTAATAACGTTCCTTATAAAATTTCATGTTAATAGGTAAAATTATCACTGAAAATTACTTAATTAATAATCATTTAAGGATATGATAAAACCTACAATAAATTAAACAAATGATAATCAAAACTCCAATAATGCTGAAAAAATATTCCGACCAAAATAAATTTTAAAATTAAAAACATTGTTGTTTAAATATATTATTTCCATGTTTGAACCACTAAAATAATTCAATAAAAAATTTTCAATTAATAATACACTATGATCATCACAAAAATATTTCTTATAAATTTATTAAAATTTAAATCAAATAACTTCATATAGAAAAATCACAGAAATAATGAAATTATAAAAAAAAATATTCAATGAATTAATATTCCAATCCATAATAATTAAGAATGAATTATTTACCAATTATACCATATTTATGATTCAATAATATTTATAAAATAATTAAAATTCATTGGATATTAGGTTTAAAAATATATCTACATCACCCACCAATGAAAATACATCAATTAGAGAAACTAGAAAAATAAAATATTGATTTTGGTAAATGGTATCTATTTACTTAATTTTTTCAAATTTAAATTTATCAATTCCTTATCAGATGAATATTTAATATTATCATTCTGTAATATATCACCTTGAATTGGTTATCATAAAAAATCCATCTTAGTTTCATATTTTCAACATCTTACTTTTCTATAGACCAATACATTTCAATGAGCCTTTATGGAACTTGTTCCTTTTCCATCTACTTGTGCATCCTAAGAATTCACATTATCAAAGTAAATATTCCTCCCACTATCTCAACTAAAAATACGTACCCTCATTTAAATAAACATTATTAATTGAATTTACAATTTCATTCATTTATATTTAAGAAATATACTTAAAAATGTAAGATAATTGCCTCACATTTTTTTTCTTGATGTTTTCTTATTTTCTTATCCTTCAAAAAATCATTTCATAAAAAACTATTAATTATGAAATGATGGATTTATTTCATATGATAACTTATATTATGTCTATTTTTTATTCTATTTAGCATATAGTCAATGGCTAACACTGATATTTTACAATGCAAGTCTCACAAAAGATAATGAAAGACTTGAAAGAAATATTAGACTTATCATAAATCCTGCTTTTACTAACATCATGGATCTTATTTTTATAAAATTATTTGAGTTTTAAAATTAATATACTCTATATTTTTACAATTTATTAATGATTATAAAAATCATCCCCGATCCTACTTTTATTATCATCATGCCTCAAATGTGTAAATAGAAATTTGTGTTTAATATGAAATCTACTTTACATTTTCATAATTAATGAATGCTTGGTTAAGGTTGTCATCAGATCACCATACTGATTAATCTCATTTCTTCTAAAAAAATATCCCTTCATTCAATTTTACATTACATAAATTTCATAAATTAATCTTATAAAGTTCATGAATTTACTTATATCTTTTATATGGAATAGTTCACTGGTATCCTACTGAAATAGTTGTAGAATAATTATGTGTTTATCACCATTAATGTGAAAAGCTATCTTGGTATCATTAAACACGATAAGAAATCATTTCAAATAACCTATTATTTTAAATAAAAAAGTAATCTCCCTTCATAGTATTTACTTGATATTTTATTTTTGTTATACTAGATTTTGTATTATCATATCGTAACATGGTATAATTGAGTCTTTCATCTCATATTCATCATTAATTTACAATATTGGACATGTGTGATTCAAGTGTAGTTAAAAAATTTATTATGTATAGTATACCAAAACTACATTTCTCCAAGAATGAAATGAAATATCGTTATTTCTAAACATGACACTAAAATAATTTTTTTTGGATTCCAAAATTATATAATAATAGTTTTGATACACTAGAATATATCAACTAGTTATTATGAAGAAATGATATCATATAGACCATGTTGGAGTCATGTTTTATCAGTAACTTGAAAATATCCAATCCGGTGATCACTCTAAACTCCCTTAGTTTCTGTATTTGGAAAAAAAATATAAAAGTCAAATATTTTATCTAATACCCATGAAGTGGTATATAATTATAGAATTCAATGATGAATTTAAATAAATTATACACTCCTATATTTTTATTCAATAATTAATTACATTTTATCATCCAATGTCCTTTTAGGCCATATGTGAGGAAAATAGACTTCAGTTTGATGCATGCCTTCTTTAACTTGAGTTTAATTGAAGGCTGTTGAAAATGATCTATTGAAATCACAAATTATATTTGGAATTTGACGTTTTTATTCTTTTCTAAACATAAAAAACAATTATTTATCTTTCATTAAGTTCTCTTTTTCTTAGAAAACCTTACCCTAAAGGTATTCATTTGCTTTCTATATACTTTTTTGTTTTTCATTTCTCAATGAAACTAGAGTAGGTGGGTGATAAGGATAAAGGAATGACATTAATTTCATCTCCACAATTAAACTTTAATGTCATTTCTTCTAATCCATTAATATAATATATATTCTTGAGAACATGTGGACAAACTGGAATTCCATCTTTCGGTTTACACATGAATAGTGTAATCCTAAAGTCATTGTTTTTATATATCACTTTTTTCCTCTCAAACATCATTGATATTAGAAAAATTTATATAACTATCCATTTACTCTTTTCATTTTATACACATTATACCATCATGAAAAAATTATGATGTAAATATAAAATGAATCCTCTATAAGTCTAATTTAGGATTCCTTTTTACCCTCACATGTTTCTTAAGGTATCTCTTCATGGATTGAGGACTCGAGCGCATACAATTAACTTTAATATCATAGTTCTATGAAAAAGATCATATATGACATAAGGGAATTAATTCTAGTTAGTATTTGATCATTTTTAGTACTGATCACATTATATTTGATGTTTAAATTTCCACTTTCTATATAAAAAATAAGAATAAAAGTATATATTTTTTTCATTACTAATTGTTTAAAATTATTTATATTTAAATCATAAATTCCCCTCACTATTTTATTAAATCATAGTATCTATAATATTTTATAATGATAATACTTCATCACTTGAGTATTCTAGTGGAAAGGATAATTCAAAACACTCCTCATAGTACAAGCTATGGATAAGCCACTACTAAGAGAGTTTCAATTTATACATTTGGATTAACATCCACATTAACTAATGGATCCTCGGACTATTGAGTGAACTCTATAGTTATATAAAAATTAACATTGTATTACTGTATGTCTGCCAATAAGATTGAACCAAGATAGATATGGCTATTTTTCATATTCTAATTTTAGTTATGTTGATCCAAAACTCTTGTTATAAGTCCCCAATATGTGGATGCACCCTCAACTATTTCTGATGATCACCTCTTACTAATGTTTTGTTCAAACTCAATGGATGAAAATAATCTGATCCTTGATATTTACTTACTTTGATCTTAGTTATTCTTGTAAAATTAAATCATTTTCTATTTATCATGTTTGTTGTGTGTGACCACACTCACAATATAACCAGGATTTAAATGAAAAATATCCATTTAATATTAATCCTATTTAATATATATCTTATTATTTATTATTTTATGTGATCTTCTATAATTTACACAATCAAAAAACAATAAATCATAAAGAAATAAATATATTAATGATGTGATCATGATCATTTATAATGGTTGATCCTTTGAGAAAAACTAGATCAAAATAATCCTTATGATAAACTCCCTGTGTCACATTCAAGTATAGTTTCAGTACCTAACCCATCCAATGTATCAACATCGAGTCTAGTACATCATCTAGTCTATCTGAAAACTCACTCTCCTTTTTCCCTCCTCATTATAAAATAATATTCACATACATGTGATGTAACGACCAAAACTATTATAAATGGAATTTCTACCTTCTTATAGTAATATAGTACAATATAAATCACATATAATCACTTATGGGCCATAATAAAAACGTTTTAAATGAAGAATTTATAAAATAACAAGTATTTCTAAAAGTTAAGGATCCAATAATGATTAAATAGTAACTAGACTTTTGGAATAATAATATGAAACTTATAAATAGTTCACTGTTCAAATGAATAGTATACTCACCCATGAAAGTATAAATAAAATTTACGAATCTTATAATTAAAAATATTATATTCTTATATCATAGAATATGTAAGTAAATGTTTTAAAAATTATTAATTAAGTATTGGTATTTTTATAAGTCATAAATATTTAATTAAAATTTTCAGATTAATTTTATAATTTAAAATAAAATTTAATTTCATAAAATGAATTCAAAAATTAATATTTTGATGTCTTATTATTTTAAGATAATTTTAGGAGATGTTTAGTAATTTTTTAAAGTATTATAAAATCAGTTATAATTTTAAAATCTGTATTTTTCATGAAAATGATGATTTTAATTAAAAATTAAATTACTAATATTTAGAAAATTATTTTCAATAAAAGGAGTTCATTTTTTAATTCTACATGTTGAAAAATTGTTAAGATGTTTTTTTGGGATTTTTCTGAAATACTTGAATTTTTAGTGAATAGTAAAATATGATAATTTACGGTATAAATACATTATAAATTAAATACACTATTAATTTAGTCATCACTAATGTAAGAACCACAATCAAAAAATTACCTTAATTATTTTAATATTTTATATGACAATTATCAAACTATTCATAGTCATGAAGAAAAATAATAAAGTAATGATTAAAATATTGAGAAAATAATCATCTCTCCACTATAAACACAACCCCTCACACCCTCTTATCCACACACCTATAAAGATTTAATACTTACTAAATTCTACCCAATAATCATTCCTAGACCCTTTCCCACATCTAGGATATCATGGTATCATCAAAATACTTTTCCTATGTTCTTTAGGGAGGATCTTAAGAGGAGAATTTGAGAGTTAAATCCTCTCCCTTTTTCTTTTAATTTTCTGTCAATTTCATTTATTTTATTCCATTATCCTCGCCTTATATTATCTAAATGAAATGATAAATATATTATGTTTGATATAATAGTATTATATCATGTTAATTAAAGATACATCAATAAAAGCCTCCCTCTGACTCTTGTATTATTAAAATGAAATCATCTCCCGTAATGTGTCAATTTACCAACATCGTGGGTGACGCACTTTCAGTTTCCTTAAATTCCTTCAAGGATGTTAATAAAACAATTAATTTTTTTAACAAATTTTAATGTTTTTATAAAACCCACTTTATCTTCTAGTACTAACGTTTATACATAATACTAAATAATAAAACAAAATTAGTTTGTAGTGATCGAAATATGGCCAAGATTAACCTAAAACGATCATCATTAACTTTTATCCAATGATTCAGACTCATACAAAATAACCAGATTCTTTATAATATCATTTAATATTCTATAAGATCATTTATAATATATAATAACAATTATGTATATTTATCCTCATTTTACATAAACTTCTATTCATGAATAAAAGTTAACCGATCATGAAAACTAAGAAAATGAATGCCACCGAATGATGAAATTAAACTTTATAACTCACTTAAAAGACTATAAATGAATTAATAAAACCATAATTAATTTTATTCATATATAAAAGGTTTTTTAATTTTTAATTAATTATTATAATGTTATTATATTGGAAATTGAAGTGATGAAAGTGTTCAGATATGAGGTAAGGGGAATTCTCAAACCCAACTCTCTTTCTTTGAGTTTTTTCCTATTTCACATCGTTTTCAGTATGGATTTTCCTTAAATATCATTTATTTATAATTATCTTACCTCTTATTAAATATACATTATTTTAACTTGAGTTTATGACAAAAACAATGTTTTCCAAAGAACTCCTCATTCGAAAAAAACACCTTTTACTTCTAACTCAAGGTTAATGATTCTTATATCAAGTATGTTATTACCTCTTTCATTTGGGAACCCAAAGTTTATAAATGTATAATTTATGAAGTAAAACCCATTCCTCTATATGGTTTAGTTTATTTTCAATATTGATATACATTCTATGTGGAATTCTTGATTTTTTAAATGTTATGATGTGACGGGTGCACTCTGAATTATATAGCGCAATGAAAATGTAAGGTTGAGACGTGTACACCTTGAAAAATATAGTGCTCCAATGCATTGGGTAATGTGATTTATCTAACGAGAAAAGTGTAATATCCGTAAAATTTATTCTATCTTTGTTCAAAACTATGTGTGGTTATTTACCACTAAGGCATGATATTTCATTTTTATGCATTGCCGCATTCCATGCCATTATATAATTATTCCGCTCATGATTATGAGGATGATGTTATGATTATTCTCACCCATTGTTAAATTGTTTCATGTTCTTATCTATCCCATTACTGGTATTTTATGTCACCCATTTTTACTATTTATCCTTAGGTGATTACATGTTCTAAGGAGAATTCAAGGGCATATAAGAAGCTATAGAAGAAGAAATTAAATAAATGTTTATGTTTTCTTTTGTAAATGTTATGCATGGTCCTAATTTATCAAAGATGATAGAACTATTGATCCTCATTCTGTATTGATTTTATGTAGTTTTTCCTTAAAATGGTGTATTAAGATATGAAATAAAAAAGGGTATCTATAGTTTGTATCATAGGGAAGCTTAATTGATTTGGGAATTAGGATTGGAGGACCTTAGTGAAAAAACCTTAGTACAAGACTAAGTATAATTAACCACCCAAAAAGATTTTTTTTTTAAAATTATAAACATATATATCCCATAAGATATTTTTTGACTTAATTTAAAAAAGGGAAAAATTATTTATTGATGAAATCTTGACTTATGTTTTGGTTCTAATAATTTCTATTTTAGAAAATAGTGGGGAACAAGAGAAACCAAGTCAACAACCCGTACAAGGTACAATTTAGTGATTTTCCGAATTACACCTGCAATTCCATGGGATGTGTATTTAAATATTTCATTGCTATACTTACCCAATGGCATCAGGTTACGAACAATAACCTAAATAATGTGGAACATCCACCTTCACTTAAGAGGGATAAACTGGGTATCAAGTGTTTTATGCAGCAATGACCACCAACATTTAGTGGATCTTTTGATCCACTAGTTGTGGAAAATTGGGTCAACTCAATAGAGAAATTATTTCTATTCATCACCATTCTATAATGGATAAGGTGATTCTTCTTTTTTATCATCTAGATGGGGAGGATGATCAATGTTTCAATTTTATTAAGAACACAAAGATAAGGGAAGAAACTAAAGAGATAGAGTTTTGGGACATTAATATAATGTATCTTAACAAGTATTTCCCTTGAACTCTTCAAAAAAAGATGGAGGGAGAATTCATAGAGCTTAATCAAATGGGAGGTGAATCATTCATAGCCAATGAAGTAATTTTCACAAGTCTTATAAGGTGTGCTTCTGGTTTTTTTATCAACAATGATAAAAACATTGAAATATTCTTTAGTTCTTTAAAACCAAAACTTCAAAAGGCTCTTGAAATTCAAGACATTTAGAGTTATGAAGAATTTGTTCGATGTAATCTCAAAGTGGGGACAAATTTTGGAGAATGGTCCCATGGCTATAGTGATAAGAAACTAAAGATGGAGTTTCAAGCCAATGGATCTAATGATAAAGGTGGAAAAAAAACTTAAGCACCCACATTTCCAAAATGTGTGGAGAAACATCATTGGAACGACCTTAATGGGATGTGGAAATGCTCCAAGTTTGGAAGAGAAGGGAACCAAGCTCAAGAATGATTAAAATACATAAGGAAGTAGGAAAATGTTGTGGATGAAAGGATTGAAACACCCATGGTCCAATGCTAAAACTATTGGGAGAAAGGGCACTATGCATGGCAGTGCACTAAACCTCTATTCCTCGAGTATAATCAGCATCATCTTCCACCAAATCCAAAGGAGAAAGGGAAGGATTATGCCATCAATACTGCTGATATGGAGTAAGGAAATTAAGTCTTACATAGTATACTTCATATTCACTCAATAATGGAAAAATTATTACTTGATTCTAGTTCTACATATTCCTTTATATCTTTCATGTTTTCTAGAAGTATTGAATCAAATCCCCAAAACCTTGAATTAGAGATATTTATAAAAACAAATAGTGGTGAAATCATTGAAAACAAAGTGTTGCAATCTTATCATATTTTCATATATGGTACGATTATTTCATAGAATATCATAATAAATATCTTGGTAGAATTTGATGCTATACAAGGGATTGATTGGCTCTCGTTATGTAGAGTACATGTCAAATATTAGGAAAATGAAATATCTTTTCATATTCTGAAACATCCCATGATCCTCTATAAATGAAAGGAATATCATGAATCTTTTTTTGAAAATAATTCAATGGTGTGGGTGTTGATTCCAAATGAATAAGAATACCTCACTCAAATGGTTGACATAAAGGAATTCATCACTGTAGTGGAAATTCCCATCTTGAGGGAATACAAGGATTTTATTCCTGAATAGTTACCCAAAATTCCCATAGATTGTGAGGTAGAGTTCTCAATAGAACTCATACCCAGTGCTACAACTATCTACATTTGTTTTTATTGAATGAAACCAATCAAATTGTAGGAGTTAAATAATTATCAACAAGAGAATTCAAAAAAATGGTTTATACGCCCTAGTTCATCACATTGGGGTATGATGACTCTCTTTGTTAAGAATAAGGATGGATCAATGGCGCTATATATCAATTATCAGGAACTCAACAAGATCACTATAAATATCAAGTATCCTTTTCAAAGGATTAATGAATTCCTTGATTAGTTTCGAGGAGATCAGTACTTATCAAAGAGGGATCTTCATTCTGGATATCATCAACTAAATGTAAAGAAGGAAGATATTCAGAAGGCTACGTTCCATACAAGGTATGTGCACTACGGTTTTTTTTGGTGATGCCCTTATGAATTACTAATTACCCTATAATATTCTTGGATTTGATGAATAAAGTATTTATAAATTACCTCAACCAATATGTGGTAGTGTTTATCAATGATATTCTCATCTACTCCAAGAGCAAGGAGGAACTTGAAGAACATTTAAGGCTTGTGTTGGAAACAATAATGAAGGAGAATTTGTACTCTATGTTCAAAAAGTGTGACTTTTTATTACATCAAGACACATTCCTGGGACATGTGATCATTAGTGAGGTAATTTCTATGGACCCTTAAAAAACAAAGGTGATTGAGGAATGGCCCAGACCCTCTAGTGTCATAGAAATACGTAGTTTGTTTGTATTAGTAGGGTACTATCAACATTTTGTGAGAAATTTATTGCAATTTTCATGCTTGATAAATAAGTTATTAAGGAAAGGGGTAAATTATGTTTGGATAAAAGAGTGTGAGGAATGAATCAAAGAGATAAAGAGAAGGCTAATCACTACACCTGTACTCACATTACAAAAAGTAGAGAATGTTTTTTGATATATAGTGATGCTTCATAGAAAGGCTTAGGTTGTGTACTCATGAAAAATGATATTGTGATAGCCTACACCTCATGACAATTGATGATCAATGAGAATAACTACCAAACATATGATCTGGATTTATCAACTATGATTTTTTCCGTGAAAATTTAGCATCACTGCCTCTATGGTGAGAAGTGTGACATATATACCAATAACAATAGCCTAAAGTATATATTTACACAAAATGAGATCAATATGCATCAAATAATATGGTTAGAGATAGTCAAATAATTTTATTTATTTATTAAATATCATCATGGCAAGGTGAACAAAGTAGATTATGATCTTAGTAGAAAATAACCTTCTCTCAATCCATGTCATGGATTGAGAAATATCCTATCTTCATGGATATGAAAAATATATATTTCAAAATACTAATGGTAGGAATACATCCTACCTTGCTCAAATTATTTCCCAACCATCAATCCAAGAGAATATTAAGGAAGTATTTAGGGATTATTTAGAGTTACAAAATAAGGTGAATACATTAAAGGAAATGAAACTAGAAGAGTTCCATATCGATGTTGATGGTGTGATTTGGTTTGGAATTAGGCTTTGGGTGCCTTCATCCCATGGGATAAAGGAGATATTCAAAAATGAACACATATTAACTTTATCTATAAATACAGGGAGTACCATTATGTATTGTGATCTATGAGAACACTTTTAGTGGGACAACATGAAGAAGGAGATTGTATAGTATATCTCAAGGTGCTTGATTTGTCAAAAAGTTAAATATGTGAAAAAAATCCAAATGGATGATGAATCCATTGATTTTACCCATGTGAAAATAGAAGAATGACACTAGGTACTTTTTCATAGGTCTCCCAAAAAGATCCAAATAGACATAATGCGAGTGGGTTGTGGTGGATCAACTCACCAAGGCTAGCGACTTTATTGCTACTCGGGAAAATCACTCAGTTGAAAAACATTATAAGATATATGTGAAGGAAGTGGTGAGACTGTATGGGGTTCCACTCTCAATTTCTTCTGATCATGTTCACAGATTAAAAAGCCGCATAAAAATATGAAAATCAAATTAGTGAGCACAAAATACTACATGCCAAAATTTCTTGAATCAGTTTGACATTAATATAGGTTATGATCATGTGGATAGCTTGAATGGGTTTCATTCTCTGACATAGCAGGTCAAGAAAAAATTTAATAACTTTGGTATCTCTCTATCATCAATACAAAACCAATGATCAATGCAATTCATCCCATAGAAAATTCAATTCTTCAAATTAATCATCTAAAAAACTCATCTTTATAGATAAATTTTTCAAATCCAAAATCTAGCTCATGTTCTCCTTAAAATCCCATATTTTATTATCCAATTTTCATCAACTGATCTTAGTTGTCAAAGTTAAGCCATCAATATTGTTTAGAAATCCTCAATTTTAAACATTCAGGGTCGTGTTGTTCTTAATTAGTTTGACTAATCCCCAGTCCAGCCATTGAGTTTATTCTATATATATATATTCATTAGTCTTATGGATTTACTATCCTTGTCAATTGATAAATTTTGGAACCAACTCCCAAGATATAAATTTTTCTCAAACAATAAAACCAATATCAATATTAATTATCTATTTTTATCATTAAAATCTTCAAAACAAGTTTGTTCTATCAACCTTAGTGCTTTCTCGATGGTGATGTAGAATGAAATTTTGGAATAGTTGGTGGATCCCATATTCGATTCCAATAAATAAGCATAAATATTTTAATAATTAATTTTAATCCCCTCAGATTTGATTTATTTTTAGTTGGATGGAACATGAGTTAAGCTTTCCCAAATGTAGTAGATTCACTTTATTTTTATGAAACATGAATATTAATTCTCCTATAGTAATTCTATTATGTAATAATCAATTGAAATAAATTATATTATATGGGATATCAACTGATTTGAATTCTTTTACGCAAATTCGCATATAGTGAGTAGGAAAACTATCATATAGAAATCAAAATCAAATTTTTTTTTAAATGGGTAAAACTTATCATACGTTTTGTAGTAAATTTCCTTCATAAATTCTTATAAATAAGTAAAATTATCACAGAACATTCCTAAATTGATTAATCTTTAAAGATAAGATAAATTATACAATTGATTAAACTCACAAGTTTCCAATCTTCAATAGTGATAGAAATAAATTATTCTGACCAAATAATATTTTAAAATTAAGAAATTATATTTTTTAACAGATTAATTTAATTTTAAAACCACAAAAAATAATTCAATTAATTTTTAAATGAAAAAAACACCATGATCTACAAACAATCAGTTCATAAAAATTCATGAAAACATTAATCAAATAAAATCATTTCAATATTTCACTGAAACATAATTTTTTTGATTATAATATTCAAATAGTTAAAATTCAAACACATAATAATGAAGAATAAATTATTTATTATTGGAAGTTCATTTAAGCTTAAATAATCTTAAAAAACTCAATTAAATGATGTGAAAAAAATGAATAAAAATATAGCCACATCAAATTACCCCAAACATAAAATATTTTTTATCCTCAATCAATGTTTTTTAAATTTAGTGGATGAAAATAATTCTAAATAGTTGAAATGTGTAGTTCCACTAAGAATCGGTTTTCAGAAAAATTCTTCCCCACTGACCCCCACTGACCCTTTATGAGGAAAATTCTATTTCTCTCAAGAAATAGGTGATATTGTCAATTGTTTTTTTGGATTTATAAAAATGATTGAAATGTAAAATTTTGAAAGTGTTTCAAAAAAAATTAAAATTATTTTATCAATGAATTAAGACATCTCTTTTCATCTAAGAGAACATACATACCCAACTAAAAGTCATATTAATAAGACACTTTGTTTGGATGATAAATATTATTAATTTCAAGACAGTATAAATAACCCATGAAACCACTTAAGGATTAGAAGAAATAGTGAAAAAAGGAATATAGTCCCAACTTGAACTATGATTTTTATTTCATAGCTCATTTAAAATGCAAAATGAAAGTTTTAAATTAGTTAATGGTTAAAAAGGTGATTATAAATCGTACTTCCAATATTTGACATAAAAAATACAAGAGATCTATAAATTAATGAACCCAATTAAATATATGAAAAATAATAAAAAAATAATTGTCCTCAACTTTGGAAAAAAATCTCAAACATCAAATTTTTTTGATCCACTAAGTGAGAAACTTGAAGCTTGAAAAGAAATAAAGTTTGAGAATTATTTTGGTGGTGTTGATTTTTATGAAATTAAAATAAAATTTATCAAAAATAAGGCCCCTTTACTGAACTTAAAATCCAATAAAATTACCATTGTTAAGCCCTAATGGAGGATAAATAATTGTAACATTTAAAGATCAAAAATATTTTCAACTAAGTATAGTTTAAAGCATGTTTAAGGGTGATAATAAAGTTTAAGGAATATGTTTTCCACAATTTCTAAAGAATAAGTAGAAATTAATTTAAAATATACATGCATTCTTTTCCTTTATGCATGAAAACAAGGATTTCAAAATCGACTTAATATATACCATGAAAAGTATTAGTTATAAAAACAAAAGCGGGTATATCCCCCACACATAACTTTAAGATATGGAAAATATAAAAAAATTGAATCCCAATTTTTAGTCCATGAGGAAAAATACAAAAAAAAAGTAGAATGAAAATGAAGAAATTAAAATAATGAATCCACTAATTTAAGAAGTTTCCTTCTTGAAAGTGAAGCCTAAAATTATTCCCTATTTTCATGCATGAAACCCCTCTAGTTACTAGACTTTCAATACATACATGTTAAATGAAATATAATTAGATTTCAACAGTTAACCTTAATTTAAAATGAAACCATAGGTACATTTTATATAAGTTAATCTTGAAAACTATATTAAGTGGATCATCTTTGAAATTTCAACAATTTTGATTCTATACTTCTTGTTTCAGTACACCAATAACCTTCATTAATAGAAGGAAAATAAAAATAATTAAATCAATGTTGGAAACTGAGGATAATTGAGAGATCACAGAAGAAAATTATTCAAAAAAAAGTAAACACATAAAACTAATCATCACTATTATAGATTCTTCCATTAACAACATTAGGATTTATCAACACAAAAAAATGTTTATAAAGGGGGCCTTTATCAATGCTAAAAAATCCTTGATAAAGGAGGGTCATTATTAGCACTAAAAAAGCATTAATATAGGACCCCTTTATCAATACTAATAAAAAAGCACAGATTAATGGGTTCCATTTATCAACACTAGTAATAAAGTGATGATAAAGGGAGGAATTTATTAGATCTAGTAAAATAGAAATGATATAGGGGTATTTATCAGTTCTTTTTACTAGCATTGATAAAGAGACCCATTTATCAGCACTTTATCTATAACAAAAATAAATGGTTTATTTAATAAAAAAGTAGACTTCACTAAAAAAATTTGTTAATATATAATTATATTTACATTAATATAAATAATATATATTTTTAAAAATATGATTTTTATAAATCCAAATTCAAATACACATTTACATTTAATATATAACATATTTAGTAAAAAATATCTTATAAAATAATTATAAGATAATATTAATTAATAATTTGACAATTTTTATCCACTAATAGTTATTTAAAAATAATTGAATGGCCTAAAAATTAAATTAATCAATGAAGGGTCTATGATAAGTCAAAAACAAGACTTGAACTTTAAACGACCATAATATTTGATCTGGATATTCATTTGGGCTCTACCATATATCGAATCAAATCCTGGAAATAGATCTACACAATGGTGATCAGGGGGAACCCTTGGTCGAATTTTTTGAAATAAAAAAGGTCATAGAAGTCCTCCAAAACTCAGTTTTTAGTCGGGGTATCCTATGATTTTAACATTCAATGGAATTTCAGCCTTATTTAAGGTTGTCTTATTGTCTTTTTTCTATGGATACTTAATTTATTCTCAGGTCATACATTTATATTGATGTTATGTTTTTTTTACTTTTTTCAATTTTCAAAACATTTTTTTATTTATAATTGAATATATTCATATTTTTATATGTTTACTTATAATAAATCAATTGTATGAATACATATTTAAACATATTTAAATAATGATGTACTTTTAAATATATAAACCCAATGGAAATAAATATTTATTATTAATTTTATCTAAATTTTAAAAAATACATTCTATTTACACTATTAAAATGCATTAATATGTGTATATAATGTTTATATATAAATTTGTGTGTGTATTAATAAACACACATATATTTATATTTATATTATAATATATATAAATGAATATTAATATATAATATATTTAAATAAATATAATTGTGTGTATATATGTATAACACTTCTAAATGTATAAAAATAAATATAAATTTCATTAAATATAATACAAACCATGTATGCCAGAGTGGTAAAGAGAATACAGTCACATAAGGGAGGTCCTAAGATCAAATCCAGGTGCAAAAAGGTATTTGGTGGAGCCTTATAACACTGAGGGGTGGGGGATGAAATTTTTGGAGTAGAAATAAATAAGAAAGGGGGGATGTAATATCTAAGAAATGGGTGGTGTTGGAGGTGTGTGAAAACATTAATTTTATTCATTTTTTTGAAAATAATAACAATGTATTAATAAATGATTCCTTAATTAGATGTCTTTTAGTGTTTTTAAATTCACCCTTTAATATTTCTAAAAAATCACTAATAAATACAATCTTTATCAACAGTAAAAAAGCATTGATAAATCCACCATTTATCAACACTTTTTTCCGTGATGATATAGGTCAGATTTTAATATCACTCGCAATATAAGTGCTTTTGAAGTGATAATAAAACCATTTTAATTGAACTATTAAAGGAACTAATTACATAAGTGCATGGATTTAGTCCCATTAAGTTCTGAATTTATAGTTATATGTTATACTTTAGGGAAAAATCAATTTTCTATCATAAAAATCTTTGGCAAGTGCCTTTTAATGCACTCTAAGTAGTGTTTATTCCATTGAATATTAACCAAGAATGTTATTTCATCATCTCCCATATGTTCAACAACCCCAATGAAAAGGAATGTAAGGATGTTGGGAGGTCCAGACCACTTGGACATATTATTCCTAAGAAAAATTATTTTTCTAGGATTTAAATGTAAGACCTTATATTTAGCCATAAAATCTATACTCTAGATGATGGAATCATGAAAATATATATCCATATCTTTATAAATTCTATAATTATCATAAAAACCTCTCCTAATACCATCAATCTCAATTTGGTCAACTAGTATTCTCAATCTCATGGTCTTAAAATAAATATTAAGGGCCTTCACAATATATGGAACTAAAAAAACATCATGAACCTCATAATGAATTTTTTCCCAAGATGAGGATAAAGTGCATCCCCGATAACCATTCCAAAACCAAATAGGCATTTTCATATATATTTTTTCATTCACAAGAAAGTCCCCATTTTGTCATGCAACTCTCTTGTGTGAGAAAGGTAACATAAACCACTAGGAGTTCTTCATCAGATGAACATTTCAGCTAAAAAAGGGAGTTTCATTCATGTAGTATTCTAATAGTGTGTGAAAACTCACAATATTGTGTGTTGCACAGGAAAGGAAATGTCAAATAAAAAAGTTCAATTGGAGGCCTCTAGATGCAGAGGTAGGGGTGATGCACAACCCATTTTTTAATGTTCTATCCACATTTTACACGACCTAAGGAAATATTAAGGACACTCTGACCCAAGAGGAAGAAATATATATAAATAGAGCCTCAACCACCCTAAATTATTTGGAATTTAAAATTGAATGTTATAAATTCATTTTCTTAACCAGAACCTTTCATAGACTTCCACCGGTAGAGAACTTATAGGAAACCATCATGTATTCCCTAAATAACCTCAACTTATATTAGAGATGACCTTTTTAAACTTCCATTAATGGATAATTGAGTTTGTGGAAGAGGAAATACCATAATGAGAATACATGCCCCATGAGATGCCAAATGTTTCATGTAAATACACCACCGCCATCCATGATAATTCCATGTGGTAGAGCTCATGGTTTACACCAAACAAATGATGAAAGAAACTACAAAGTTGTGTTCCATAACCTTAGAGTCCCCAACTTGATGCCTCTATATCTTAAACATAGTTGCACACAAGATGAAAGATCATGTGCCCTGCACTCTTATGATGATAGATTATTTTAGGAATCCTTATTCGTGCAACCAATATCATATGAACTCATTCAAAACAAATTTTCTCCCAGTATGGGTTGGTAATCTTTATTAAATTATTCTCTTAATCTTACACTCTCCCACCTTGGGACCCGTACATGTTTCCTGAAGCAGGCATGGCCCATTCCACTTTCTCTCTAAAAGTATCTACATAGTGGAAATATAAGCCCCAATGGAGGCATAAAAAAGGAAATAGATCTTTACTTAATTAGATGATCACATGTGGGATCCTTGGATACTTCTATCATCCTACCCTAATTAGAAATGGGAAGCTCTAGGAATAATCCCCAATAACATATGATCTATAAGACATTAAATACCATAACACTAATATCTAAACTATAAGACTTTATAATACATGAAATTAATTTCCTCGACATAGGATTCTAAACTACATGAAAACATCCCAGTCGTATTATATTTAACTATATGAAAACATTAAAGTCAAATGAGGTTAAATTATATGATAATTCCTTTAACACACAACGTTAAACTATCACCTTACCCCAAGTGATGATCATCATATTCATCATGTGATAAGAATAATAAAAAAACCTTCCATATTCTAGGAATACCTTACACATAATTACCATATAATCCCTTGTTAGATCTTCTATCGATATACAATCATCCTTTCAATAAGGCATTAAACTGAATAGACTAGTAATGTCACAAGACTTTAAACTGAGTCATCAAACTATGTGGGTTCTAACCCTTGCCACCTAAAAGGGATATATAAATCCTCCCAAAGTTTCAATCCTAACATTCAAACACCACTAAAAAAATTCAATGTCACCACTAGACTTTGAACATGTACCCATCCAATTAAATGATGATTATACATGGGAAACATAACGGAATGACTTATAACCTATGATTAACCCAATCATGATGAGTGTATGTGGGATCGTCTACACTAGACTTAAAATATATGATGAACCCTTACCCAAAATTAAAAATTTGACCTCTCTTGATGCATCATAACCCCATATGTATGTGACGATCATAAAGAACCATAAGTGATGAACCTACGAAGTGTATGTGTTAAGCATACAGTCTCTATACCCACTCAAGTGACAAGCCAAAGTCCCTAACTCATGGGATGAGCGTGATATACCTTAGTTGATAATCCTAGGAAGCCTTATATAATAATAACATGTTTGATGGTGTGATTAATTACATTTTCCTCACATAATAAACAAAAAATTTAAGACCCCTTGTGCGATGAGTGAATAATTTATGAGTTTATGAGACTTGTATTCCTTTTATACAGATTGTATGTATCCTAGTACAAATACCATGAGGCCTCAGGTTTTTCATAGATGAATATTTGGGACACTTCAAAAATATTCCCTCAAAATATCAAACAAGGAATACTTTTACAGATTCTCAGTGCACACAATTATTTCCTAGATTACTATGATGACCAATGTAATTATCAACTTTAATAATAGGTATCCACCCTTTGACAGTAGTAAGAGACATAATTAAATAGTATTGATAAGAAGATGTCTTAGGGAACAAGATTCATGAATATGTGTTAGATTTATATGGGACACATGCATTGGGTGATATGCTCCATATAAAAATCTATGGATATAAGAATTGACATAACACTATCTCATTATGATCAAGAAGTATGCATCATCATCCATGGTGGAGGAGGATTATTTCATTTGGAATGTGAGTGTGTGGATAAATAAATAGGATGGGATAAAACCAGTATAATGATGGAGACAACTCCAATTATCACACTAAAAGTGTTCCCCAATAGATGTATCCTTAAACAACTATCCAATATTACATGTTTCATAACTCTATAAGTAAATGAAATGAATTTACAGTTAACAACCTATATGGAGACATATCTATTATGGTTTTAAATGAAGTTATAAAATCCCATAATGCTTAATAAAATTTCAAAGACCAATCCTTTCTAAAATTATAGATAGTTTTCTCTAAAATCTATTTAAGAAACATATTTGAAATTTAAAAATGTCTACTATATTATGGATAATAAATAGATCATATTCTATGAGAAAATATAATTCTACTTCATTGATTTTAATTTTAAATTTAGAAAATTAGTTTCATTATTAGTGATGAATTATTTTGGTACCCCAAATCTTGAAATGACGTTTTTTTAATAAATTTAATCAGAAAACTGGCTTGGAAGTTGGTGTGTGTCACTATCTCAACCCACATAAAAACATAATCAACTACTAGCAAAATATACTCATTCCTATGGGAAGAAGGAAACAGTCCCATAAAATCCCAACCACACACACAATGATATTAACCTTTAAAATACTATTCTATGTCATAACATACTTCCTTCCAATAATTTCCATCCCTTGACTCTTATCATAGAGAAAAACTAAACTTCTAGTATAATTAAACAAAATATTCTGTTAAATCAATCTAAAAAGAAATTTTGGAAATTCCTTTATCCTCTAAGATGAAATCACAATGGTGATGAATATAAACTCTCAGGAAAGGAAAAAATCCCTTCTTATGGAACACAAATCCTCAAAATACAATCAGTATATCTTATAAAGATAGAAGGATCATCCCACTTAAAATAATTAATCACAGAATTGAATATTTCCCAATATTTTAATATAAATCTTCGAGAATAACCCCTAGTACTATGAAGCTAAAAAAATATACATACTAAGAATATTTCTTAATAGAAATAGTGAATACATTTTCATCAAGAAAAGATGATTTTTTATCTAGGAATATTCAAACTGAGCACTAGAAAACCAAGAAAAATGATCAACGATGACACTATAAACAAACTATTTATCAAAAATATATAAATAAAACTTTTATAGTGAAATTACCCCCATAATGTCTATAAGTTTTCATCTTTTTTAGAAATAATCATTCCAAAGTAGAATGATCTTTGAATACAATGAATTTTTAACCTAATATAAATTTATTATAAATTTATAATGAAAATATGAGAACTAAAAACTCTATATATGTAGTTTTGTAGTTAATTTTGATCATTATTTATCAATATATTAACTTATTACACCACATGTATCCTCTTACTGTTCATATTTCCAAGTACTACTCCAAAATATATATCACTAGCACCACACATAATTTAAAATGGGAACTTCTAATCAGGTGAATTGATGATGGGTGATGAAGTATGTTTCCATAAAAATATATTAAATGATTCTAAACATTTTTCTTAAAACAATAATGGTGAATCTTGAACCACTATTAAACATAAACGATTTTTATTTTTTGAAAAGACATTAATAAAATTAAGTATAAATTATCATTTCCAAAAAAAATCAGAACACACATGAAATTTTCAGAAGGGGGATATTTTTGGATTACTATTTACATTTATTTTCTAACCATAATACCCCAACCCATGAGACATTATGATGTAATAAAATACACTCATTTACTAGGAATTGTAATTTTTCCCAATTAAGAACTCGGTTAATTTCTTAATAACTCTCTAATTTTTTTTAAAATTTAATAGTGCTCTAAAAAGAACCTCTAATAATGGAAAAAATCATCCATAAATACCTAAATGAACTATTCTATATTGTACTAAGTGATATACATTATACATATTTGAAAGGTTGTATGAGTAGAAAAGATAATAAGAATTTTCTGATAAATGAATGATCCAAAAGGGAATGTGAAAGTAGTCCTTTTCTAGTCATCGTGGGAAATGGGAAACTAGTTGTAACTAGAATACCCATCTATAAAATAAAAAATATCATTCCTATTAATATTCTCAATAATTTTATCTAATAATGTCATATAAAAAATGATCTTTTCTAATGTTTTAATTACTCATTATGCAGTTAATATAGACTCTCCATTTTATTTATTTCATATATTGTTTTTTATTATTTTTTTAAGTGGTAATAACAGTGAATCCTAATTTTTTTAGAACTAATTGATCTTGAATGACCCGAGAAATATCCAAGATGGGATATATGATACCATCATTTGACAACATAATAAACTCTTCTATCAAAACCTCTTCATTGTTTTGATTCTTTGTCCGTATACAATTAACTCATAGTTTATTTCTTAGTTCAAGAGGGACCCTATATATGAAAAATAAAGGACTAATACCTTTAATATCAGAAGTGGTCCACCCAATGGAGGTCTTGTAATTATTCAATATAGATAAAACAATTTCCTCTTTAATTTTTTCTAGTTCATTAGAAATGATATAGAAATGGAATATTTGTCACCCAAAACTATATATTTCAGGTGTTATGGGAAGGTTTTAAGTTTAGGTTGTGTTGAATATTCCTTGAATAAATGGATCTTAGGCCTTGGACTCCCATGATAATAAAAATGGTTCTTAAACAGAGTTTGATAATTGGAAATATTTGCAATTTTTAAGACATATTTTTTTCATTAATCATTATAGTCCGATGTGAACAACCCACTATATTGAGATTTCATATTAGACCTCAAAATGTTTTTCAAATAAAAATTATTATATTATTATAACAACTATCCATCAACCTTATCAATGTTTTTAACAAGATTTGTTGAAGGAAAATTAGCCTCACTCTCTTTAATAAGATTTTTATATTCTTACATAGAAAATTATTCCAAAATACAACAATTCACATAAGAAAAATAATTATTGTTCAAATCTTTAACGTTTCCTAGATTCTCATTTTCAACTGAATAAAAAATGTGTAAAACGTACGTTTCAAAATCAAAAAGTGTTTCATTAGTTAATGACTATTTATCCAATTTTACTTGATGAACTAATAAATCCCCATACTCTAACATTCCGACCCTTAACCATATCTCATATAAGGTGGCTTCTTTATCACTTTTAAAAACATCAAATTGCTTTTGTTCCTCCTTAAATACAATAATTATCTATTTATTTGAACAATAAATAAGAGAACCCACAATGAAAAAGATAGGATTACCAAGAATTATGGGAACTTGTTTTTCTTACTCCATGTAGAAAACATGAAAATAAGTTCAAATAAATAACTTACCAAATCAAATAAGAAAGTATCTAATTTTTTCCATGGGATGAGTGAAATATCAGTCAGCTAGTTGTAGAATAATGGTGGTCCCTTGAAATTATATTAACCGAAATTATTGAAATAATTATAAATAGAGAAAATATATACTATCAACATGATCACAAAAAAAAAATTATATTGGATAATAATATTAATGTTTTAGGTAATGACAAAACCCCCTTGTACGTTGTGATTTGGAGTGATTTACTTTTTAAAAAATCACTAAACTCCCCCATGAGGCTATAAGTGGAAGACTCTTCACATGTTATTTTCCAAGAAAATGTTATTTTAAGAGATTTTAGAAATGAATGGATCTAAATTAATGCTTTGATGAAGGGAAATTTTAGTTGTATCATGTTAAAAACTCCAAGGACGAAAATAATTTTAGGTTTATTACCTTCATTTCTTCATGATTTGAAGGAATGGAATATGTGGGAAAATTATTTAAGGAAGAGGTTTTTCCCATAAAATCAACATAGTTCTCCTTCCCATTTTTAATTTTCATTTTAGAATCTTTCACATCATTTATTTCAGTTGATATGGTTTTATTTTATTGATTTTCAATGTCATAGTCCTCACTTCGCGATTGATCATTGTTTTTTTAATTTTAAAGAAACATAATCCACTAAATTTTCATTTTTTCTCTCCTAATATATTTTTTATCTTCTATATGAGTTTTTGAACAAATTATCATTTTGAAAATCATTATATTCTACTAAGGGTTAACTTTATATGTTCTTGATAGTTTTTATTATATCTACCACCAAACTCCATATCCATTTGAATAATTTTCAATTGATGATTTTTGAAATCATTTTTGACAATTTTTTTAGAATCCATATCATAATTATTACTAGTATATTGATCATCCATTCTAGAAAACATCTCAGATATCAACCCTTCAAGATTCCCATTAGTGTTTTAATTTTCATCTACTTTTTATTTTAATAAAATGGTATAAGATTTTGCGAAAACATGGGGTATTAGTGGGTTTAAATAGAGATATCTCCTTCCAAGAAAGGATTGGGTGATTCTTATAATCATATTTAAATTTATTTGAAAAGGAATCATATGTATCATGAATACTAGAGTGATATATAGAGAATTTTTCATTTTCAGTAGGATGGGAAGGAGAACCAATGTAGATACAATATGAAAAATTATGTCCATACATTCCAAAATATTGGTACTTCTCCCTATATATGTTTTAGTGATTAAAATTATATATTTGATAAGTGTAAACATTATCAATTAAAAAAGGGTTAGTTTCAATCCTAACTAGTGTCCTCCATCTTTAACATTTTTATTGTCAATTTTAGGAATGTATATTAAAGTTCTATAAATTTTGTTTAGGATTTTATTTAAGAAATCATGACTAGAAGATAGATCAATAAGTGTTTGGTAGTAAGGTGTAATTCCATTATAAAAAGAGTTTATTAATAAATTTAGAGAAAATTAGTGATTAAGATATTACCTAAGGAGGCCCCTAAACCTATCCCATGTATCATGGAATAGTTCATCCTTTTCTCTGAAAAAATTAGTTATTCTATGCCTAATCTATGTGGCTATTATATTGGGATAAATTTTCACGATGGAATCTTTAAACAACTGAACATAGGTATCAAAAAAATTCATATAAATATTAAAAAAATCTATCATTTTTCTTCAATCAAAATAGAAATACAATAATCTTTAACTCTTTATCACTCTACCCTCTTAATATATGTTATTATACAATGATTTAAAAAACATAACAAGGTATAGTGAGTCTTCATCGAGTAATGTATTGAAGGATAGTATCATAGAAAACAAGGACTATTTGATCTCATAATTTCTAAACTAAGGAGAAAACCTAATATAAGAAGGGTTAATAATTTTTTTGGTAATTACAATACTACAAATAGGGTTTTATCAATTCTAGAAACTCCTTTTAAGAGTGCAATAAAAATTCTGTTAATCGTAGTGAAGATAGGAGGACCCCTTTATAAGTGCTAAAAAAGCACTAATAAAGGTACCCTTTTATCAGTGCTAAAAAAATAACTGATAAAAGAAAAGAAAATTTAATTTTTTACAAAGAATATGTAATATCTAGATCTTTTAATAGTGGTTGACCCCTACTTTTATCAGTGCTTTACCCCCTTTTTTCAGCGCTAGGCAGAGCCCCCTCCCTCTCACCGCATGCTGTAGTTTCCCATACAATGTCTTCCCTTTAACATCACTACCCCCGATACAGTTGCTCGCGCTCGACCCTACTTCCACTAGAGATCAAACCCCATACCTCCTACCTTGAATACCTACACCTTTAACACTAAGCCATTTAGATTATTTCAATTTAATTATATATATATAGTTATATTTATTCATATATTAATATAGACTCATATTAAAATAAATATATTTACTTATATTAATATATATATATATATTCATATATTAATATATATATTTATTAGTGTATTAATATATAATTATAAGATTCGTTTTATAGAAATTTATAAAATATTTTTTCTTATGTGTGTTAATAAATAAATAAATAAATAAACAAATACATAGATACATATATACAACACACACACATATTTATATTTATGAATAAATAAATATATTTTGCATCTAAAAATCCATAGAATGTTGAAATGACTAACTTCTAATCCAGAGGTCCATTTCAACTCCACAAATATTCAAACCAAATTAAATGAAATGATCTTTGATATTAAATGTGGTACAGGCCTAACGGATATCAGATTTGAATTTATAAATATTTTAATGCTAGAAAATCAAGGTATCCTCACAATAAACTCAGTTTTGGAGGCCTTATTGGCATTTTTTGGCATCAAAAAATGTGAAAAGAATTTTCTTTTAAATCATTGACACGTATATCTCATTTAAGGCTCTAATTTGATATGTTGTAGAGGTCAAACGGTCACCCAGATCAAAAGTTATGACCGTTTGAAGTTCGAGTTGCATTTTCAACTTATTTTTGATCTTTTATTAATTTTTTTATATTTTTATATTTAAACTGTTATTGATTGAATATTAGTCGATAAAACTTACAAAATTATTAATTAAAAATATTTTTAAAATTATTTATAAGCATATTTCACTAAAGATCTTATACATTAATTTCAGATATCTATTTATCCTTATCTAAAAATTATTTAAAAAATATATATTATATTTATATAAACATAAAATAGATTAATATATTTATATATTAATACATGATTTTTAATGTCTTTTTTTTGAAATTTACCCTTTATCAATGATTTTATAAAAGCTCTGATAAAGGGGGGTCATTCTCAGTGTTCTTATAAAAGCACTGATAAAGGGGGCACCTTTAACATCACTAGTAAAAAAGTGCCGATAAAAGAGTAAATTTATTATTGGTAAAAAAGCACTGATATAGGGGCACTTTGATTAGTGTTTTTAGCACTATTAAAAGTACACCTTTATCAACGCTTTTCTTAGTGCTAATAAAGGTACCTCATTTGCAGCGCTTTTTTACTAGCACTGTTAAAGGGGTAGCACTTACCTTGCCCCACTTTTTAGTAGTGTAAAAACTCTATATGGGTATGTCTTTGGCCCTCAAGTTTAGTAAGTGAAGGTGTAACAAAATATTCAAGGTTATCAAAAACCTCCTAATTATTTTCATTGTAACTTTGTTTTTCTATTCTAATGATCATAAATGCCTTTGGATTTTATGAATGAATGGTTCTTTCCTCTATGAGATATAGATCACACACAACATGAAGGAACAATAAATTCAACAGACAAAAACTTAGGATATAGAACATTGATTATTTTTTCCAATAGTTGTTTTCATATTTTTTATATTTTATTTTATTGGGGTTATCAATGTTTTCAAAACTAATCGCATGAAACCCTCCCCCAATAACATAACTGAATGTTTCTATTCATCATCATTAAAAATATCAATTTTTCTATTTTCAATTTGTATTAACTACTTTTATAGTTGCTAGTAGTGTGTCAAACCTATTTATAAGGGGAAAATTGATTGTGAAAACAAAGATTTTAATATTTCAAAAAATAAGAAAAGAAAAATACAATAATGTAAGAACTAAAAAACCATAAAGGTATGAGAATAGGGATTAATGGTAAAATAATAAGGTGAGATAAGAACAATATAAGGAAGTGATGTGGAAAATTCAATTTGCTGGCCAAAGAGGATTCTTTATTCATTGATTTATTTTTTGGGACCATCAAAAATTTAAAAGAAATATCACCAACTAACTCTCTCACAATGTAGTAGTTTTATGTTGAATCTTTTAGTTCCTCAATTTCTTAATCCCACAACTGAAAAGATATGTTTTATGTAATACCAAAATTAATATATTGACCAATTTTAAAAGCCAATTTTTCCTTAAAATCTATTTGAATTACTTCAAACTGTATTACTTAAAATAGTTAATAAAAGTAAATATATCTAAATTTTATTGATTCAATAAATTATGTAGATGAGATGAACTGGAATGACTAATTTTTGAACAAAAAAATTCAATCCGAGAATATTTTTAATTCAACTGCCTCATATAAGATATAAAATAAAAAACAACAGAAATCAATAAATAAGAACGATAGAAAATAGAAATTTCACCTCATATATTTCTCAAATACTATACTATCTATGATTTGTGGTTATTAGTCACTGTGAATTATTCTTAAATGTATCTTATCCTCTATCTCAAAAAATAATGCTCTACATAAAACTCAAAACTACTCTATCATTTTAATACTACTAGATTTATTTTATTTTTTACTAATAGGTTATAAACACATTCATTGACATAGATCACTATTATCCTTATAATGAATTACAAGTAAAATTTCATAGTATTTTTTTCTCCACCACATGACTTGATATAGTTTGTCCTCGCTATTGTGATAAACCCACATGTTTCTCATCTTGGACAATAAGCTAAATGATCCTGAATGTCTTCTAATCCACTATATAGAGGTCCAAATAACTAAAATTTATTTAATAAATGACAGTTTAAATATACCAATTAATTGTCATATTTTCAATGATCAACCACTTCAGTCATACCCTTAAAAAATTCCATTTATTGGAAATTTTTTTGTCAATCTATAGGAATGGGCCAGATGCTCTTCAGTTATACGAATCACTATTTCATCTCAATTAAATTGAATCATGGAATTTATGCTTTGATCATATTCATCGTGGAATTACACCAGGTCACCTATAGTGAACTATTCAATATCCCAACTACCGGTGTGATCATGTGTTTAGAATCCTACTCAAAAACTATAACTTAAACTAGTGAGCATAATGACTACTTGATATACCTTCTAACATTTTTTTGATTTTAATGGGGTTCAACATGATGTGATGGGATTTTATGGGTTTACTTCTATAAAGGATAAGATAAAATGGAATATAAAGGATTTAGTATTTGATAATCTTCAACAAGAAACCCATTTTCATAGTCGAGTCAATACAATTCAAATGGATTTCTAGGAATTGATCACCTTGAAAATTCAGCTCTACAAATCGAGTTCACAGATCCGTAATCTCACTCATGTTCTCATTCAAATACAATTTTCTATGATCAAATATTTATTCACCAAGATCGATTCAACTAATTCTATTATCAGAATTTAGTATTGAGCTATTCTTCCACAAGTGACTAAACTATAGCTCAACCTTTGAGTTTCCTTGGAAGTATAAGTTCCTCAGTCTTACAAATCTTCCTCCTTCCTCGATTATTAAATTTTGGAAAAAATCCATAGATCTGAATGTTTATTCAGTAAGTTATTGAATATTGGATTTCATTATTATTTTTCATCATAGAAATATTTGAAATAGGTTTTGGTTGGAATTATCAATCTTGGTTCAATTTTTATGGCATGGTAGAATGAGATTCCAAAAACATTTGTTGGACCCCAAATTTGATTCTGTGATACAAGCATAAATATTTTACTAATGAAGTTTCCACCTCTCATCTTTTATTTATTTTTAGTTTCATGAAAAATTATCTTAGCTTCCCGAAATCTTATTGATTTGATTTATTATTATGAAAGAATTTGTTAAATCTATTACCAAAATTATAATATGAAATAGAGAATTAAAATAAACTCTCTTAATTGGGTTATCAACTAATGTGAATAATTTTATACAAATTCCATAGAAATTTATTTTATAAATAACTATTTTACATTTATAAGAAAATTTATCTTACAGGGAACAATATAGTAATTAATTTTATACGGATAAAATTTATCAAACATTGTATAATAATGTTCCACATGAAATTTCCTGTCTATAGGTAAAATTATCACTAAAAATTACTTAATTGATAATCATTTAAAGATATGATGAAACCTATAATAGATTAAAAAAATGATTATCCAAACTCCAATAATGTTGAAAAAATTCTGACCAAAAAAAATTTTAAAATTAAAAACACCTTTGTTTAAATATATTAATTCTATGTTTAGACCACTAAAATAATTCAATAAAAAATTTCAATGAAGAACACACTATGATAATCCCAAAAATATTTTATTAGAAATTTATTAAAATTTAAATCAAATAACATCATATAGAAAATTCACAAAAATAATGAAATTATGAAAAAAAATATCCAAAGAATTAATATTCCAATACATAATAATGAAGAATTAATTATTTACCAATTATAACTCGTTTATGATTCAATAATATTTATAAAATAATTAATATTATATGGATAACAGGTCTAAAAATATATCTACATCAGCCACTAATGAGAATACATCAATCAGAGAAACTAGAAAAATAAAATATTGATTTTGGTAAATGGTATCTGTTTACTTATTTTTTTTGGATTTAAATTTATTAATTATTTATCAGATTAAGATTTAATATTATCATTCTGCAATATATCACCTTGACATTATAATAATAAAAAATCTATCTTAGTTTCATATTTTCAACATCTTTCTTTTCTATAGACCAATACATTTCAATGATCCGTAATGGAACATGTTCCTATGCCAGCTACTTGTGCATCCTAAAAATTCACATTATCCAAGTAAATATTCCTCCCACTATCTCAACTAAAAATGCATACCCTCATTTATATATACATTATTTTAATTGACTTCACAATTATTGTCATGTATATTTAAGAAATATACTTAAAAAAGTTAGACAATTACCTCACATGATTTGTTTCAGGACGTTTTTTCTATTTTCTTATCCTTAAAAAAATCAAATCATAAAAAACTATTAAATATCACATGATGGATTTATTTCATATGATAACTCATATTATGTCCATTTTTCATTCTATTTAGCATATAGTTAATGGTTAACACTGATATTTTAAAATGAAAGTCTCATAAGGGATAATGAAAGACTTTCAAGACATATTGGACTTATCATCAATCCTGATTTTACTACCATCATGGATCTGATTTTTATAAAATTCATTGAGTTTTGAAATAAATATACTCTAATTTTTTACAATTGAAGAATTATTATAAAAATAATCCTTGATCCTACTTTTATTATCATCTTTTGTCTAAAGTGTAAATGGAAATTTGTGTTTAAGATGAAATCCATATTAAAATTTTATAATCAATGAATGCTTGGTTAAGATTGTCCTTAGATCACCATACTGATTCGTCTAATTTATTCTAAAAAAATATCCCTTCATTCTATTTTACTTTACATAAATTTCATAAATTAATATTATAAAGTGCATGAATTTACTTATATGTTTTATATGGTATAGTTCACTGGTATCTTGCTGAAATAGTTGTAGAATAATTATGTTTTTATCACCATCAATGTGAAAAGGTATCTTGGTAACATTAAAAATGATAAGAAATCATTTCAAATACCCTATTGTTTTAGATAAAAAAATTTTCTCCCTTCATAGTATTTACTTGACATTTTCTTTTTTTTATACTAGTTTTTGTATTATCATATAGTAACATGGTATTATTGAGTCTTCCATCACATATTAATCATTAATTTCCAATATTGGACATTTGCGATTCAAGTGTTGTTTAATAGTTTATTATGTATAGTATACCCAAACTACATTTCTTCAAGAATGAAATGAAATATCATCATTTCTAAACATGACACTAAAATAATTTTTTTTGGAAAAGAAAATTATATAATAATAGTTTCGATACACTAGAATATATCCTCTAGTTATTATGAAGAAATAATATCATCTAGATCACATTGGAGTTACGTTTTGTTAGTAACTTGAAGATATCCAATTTGTTGATCACTCTAAACTCCCTTAGTTTTTGTATTTGGAAAAAAATATGGAAGTCACATATTTTATCTAATACCCATGAAGTTGTATATAATTATAGAATTCAATGATGAATTTAAAAAAATTATACACTCATACATTATTATTCTAAAATTCATTAAATTTTCTCATCCAATGTCCTTTTAGGCAATATGTTAAGAAAATATCCTTCAATTTGATGCATGCCTTCTTTACCTTCAGTTTCATAGAAGGTTGTTACAAATTTTTCTTTGGAATCATAAATTATATTGGGAATTTGATGTTTTCATTCTTTTAAAAACAGAAAAAATAATTATTTATCTTTCTTTGAGTTATAGTTTTCTTAGAAAACCTTACCCTAAAGGCATTCATTTTTTTTCTATACACTTTTTTTTAATTCTCAATTAAACTACAGTAGTTGGGTGTTAAGGATAAGGTAATGAGATTAATTTAATGTCCACAATCCAACGTTAATATCATTTCTTCTAATCCATTAATGTAATATTTATTCTTGAGAACATGTGGACCCACTTGAATTCCATCTTTTTGTTTACACATGAATAGTGTAATCATAATGTCATTGATTTTATATATCACATTTTTCCTCTAAAAAATCTTCGATATTAGAAAAATTCATATAACTATCCATTTACTCTTTTCTTTTTACACACATTAGATGTTGACAAAAACATTATGATGTAAATATAAAATGTATCCTCTATAAGCCTCATTTAGGATTCATTTTTACCCTCACATGTTTCTTAAGGTATCTCATCATGCATTGAGGACTTGATCACATACAATTCCCTTTAATATCACAGTTCTATGAAAAAGATCATATACCGCACATCATAATTAATTCTAGTTAGGATTTGATTATATTTAATACTGATCACATTATATTTGATGTTTAAATTTTCACTTTCTATATAAAACATATGAATACTAGTATTTTTTTAATCATTACTGATTATTTAAAATTATTGATTTCTAAATCATAAATTCCTATCACTATGTTATTCAATCCTCGTATCCATAATATTTTAGAATGACAATACTTCATCACTTGAGTATTCTAATGGAAGGGATCATTAAAAACTCTCCTCATAGTACAAGCTATGGATAAGCCACTACTAAGAGAGTTTCAATTCATAATTTTGGCTGAACATCCACATTAACTAATAGATCCTCAGACTATTGAGTGAAGGGTATAGTTATATATAAATTAACATTTTATTACTAAATGTCTGCCAATAAAATTGAACCAAGATAGATATGGCTATTTTTTATATTCTAATTTTAGTTATGTTAATCCAAAACACTTGTTATAAGTCCCCAATATGTGGTTGCACCCTTAACTATTTTTCATGAGAACCTTATACTAATGTTTTGTTCAAACACAATGGATGAGAAGAATTTTATCCTTGATATTTACTTACTTTGATCTTAGTTATTCTTGTAAAATTAAATCATTTTCTATTTAACATGTTTGTTGTATATGATCACACTCATAATATAACCAGGATTTGAATGGAAAATATACATTTAATATTAATAATTTTTAATATATCCATTATTATTTATTATTTTTTGTGATATTCTATAATTTACAAAGTCAAAAAACAATAAATCATAAAAAATAAATATATAAATGATGTGATCATGATCATTTATAATGGTTGATCCTTTGAGAAAAAATAGATGAACCTAATCCCTAAGAGAAACTCCCTATGTCACGTTCTAGTATAGTTTTAGTGCCTAACCCATACAATGTATAAAAATTCAGTCTAGTACATCATCTAGTCTATGTGAAAACTCACTCTCCTTTTTCCCTCCTCATTATAAAATAATACCCACATACATGTGATGTAATGACCCAAACTATTATCAATGGAATTTCTCCCTTATTATAGAAATATAATATAGTATAAATCACATATAGTTACTTATGGGCCATAATAAAAACTTTATAAATGAATAATTTAGGAAATAAGAAGTATTTCTAAAAGGTAAGGATCCAACAACGATGAAATAGTAACTTGAATTAAGGAATAATAATATGAAACTTATGAATAGTTAACTATCCAAATGAATAGTAGCCTCACCAATGAAAGTATAAATAAAATTTAGGAATATTATAAGTAAAAATATTATATTCTTATATCATAGAATATGTAAGTAAATGTTTTAAAAATTATTAAATAATTATTGGTATTTTTATAAGTCATAAATATTTAATTAAATTTTCAAGATTAATTTAATAATTTAAAATAAAATTTATTTTCATAAAATGAATTCATAAATTAATATTTTGATGTCTTATGATTTGAAGATAATTTTATGATACCTTTAGTAATTTTTCGAAGTGTTAAAAAATCAGTTATAATTTTTAAATCTGTATCTTCCATGTAAATGATGATTTTAATTAAAAATTAAATTTCTAATATTTCTAAAATTATTTTCATAAAATGGAGTTCATTTTTTAATTATGTATCTTTAAAAATTGTTAGGATGATTTTTTTGGATTTTTATTAAATACATAAATTTTTAGTGAATAGTAAATATGATAATTTACGGTTTAAATACATTATAAATTAAAAAAACTATTCATTGTGTCATCACTAATGTAAGAACTGAAATCTAAAAACTTCATAAATTATTTTAAGATTTTTTTATGAAAACTATCAAACTATTCATAGTCTTGAGCCAAAAATTTTAATCTAATGATTAAAATAATGAGAAAACAACCATCTCTCTACTATAAATACTACCCCTCACACCCTCTTCTCCACACAACTATCAAGATTTTATCCTTTCCTAAATTTATCCCAATAATTATTCCTACAACCTTTCCCACATCTAGGATATCTTGGTCTCATCAAAAGACATTTACTATATTCTTTAAGGAGGATCTCAAGAGGAGAATTCGAGAGTTAAATCCTCTCCATTTTCTTTTAATTTTCTATCAATTCCATTTATTTTATTCTATTATCCTCATCTTATATTATCAAAATGGAATGATAAATATAATATGTTTGATATAATAGTATTATATCATGTTAATGGAAGTTACATCTATAAAATCCTCCCTCTGAATCTTTTATAATAAAAATGAAATCCTCACACATAATGTGTCAATTTACCAACATCGTGGGTGATGTACTTTCATTTTCCTTAAATTCCTTAAAGGATGTTAACAAAACCATTAAATTTTTTGAACATATTTTAATTTTTTATAAAACCCAATTTATCTTCTAGAACAAACATTTATACATAATACTAAATAATAAAACAAAATTAGTTTGTAGTGATCAAAAAATGGCCAAGATTAACCTAAAACGATCATCCTTAACTTTTATCCAATCATTCAAACTCATACCAAATATCTAGATTCTTTATAATATCACTTAATATTTTATAAGATCATTTATAACATAAATAACAATTCTGTATATTTATCCTCATTTTACATGTACTTCTATTCATGAATACAAGTGAACCGATCAGGAAAACTATGAAAATGAATGTCCCAGAATGATGAAATTAAAATTTATAACTCATCTAAAAGACCAAAAATGAACTTTATAAAACCATAATTTATTATATTCATATATAAAAGGTTATTTAATTTTTAATTAATTATTATAATGTTATTATATAGGAAATTGAAGTGAAGAAAGTGTTCAGATATGAGGTATGGGGAATTCTCAAACCCAACTCGCTTTCTTTGAGTTTTCCTTATTTCACAACATTTTAAATATGGATATTACTTAAATATCATTTATTTATAATTATCTTACCTCTTATAGGATATATAGGTTTTTACTTGAGTTTATGACAAAAACAACGTTTTCCAAAAAAAACTATTCATTCGAAAAAACACCTTTTACTTCTAACTCAAGGTTGATGATTATTAAATCAAGTATGTCATTACCTATTTCATTTGGGAAACCAAAGTTTATAAATGTATAATTTACGAAGTAAATCCCATTCATTTACATGGTTTAGTTTATTTACAATATTAATATAAATTCTATGTGGGATTCTTGATAATGTAAATGTTATGATGTGACAGGTGCACTAGGAATTATATACCACAATGAAAATGTTAGGATGTGATGTGTAAACCTAGAAATATATAGTGCTCCAATGCATTGGGTAATGTGATTTATCTCAAGAGAAAAGTATAATATGTGTGAAAATTATTCTATCTTTGTTCACAAATATGTGTGGTAGTTTACCACTAAGGCATGATATTTCATTTTTTTACATTGCCACATTCCATGCCATTATATAATTATTCATCTCATGATTATGAGTATGATGTTATGATTATTCTTACCCATTGTTATATTGTTTCATGTTCTTATATATCCCATTACTGGTATTTTAGATCACCCATTTTTACTGTATATCCTTAGGTGATTAAATGTTATAAGGAGAATTCAAGGGCATATAAGAAGCTATATAAGAAGGAATTAAATAAATGTTTATGTTTTATTTTGTAAATGTTATGCATAGTCCTAATTTTCCCAAGATGACAAACTTATGGATCCATATTCTGTATTGATTTTATGTTGTTTGTATTTCAAATGGTTTAGTAAGATATGAAATATAAATAAGGGTATCTATAGTTTGTATCATTGGACAATTTAGTTGATTTGGGAATTAGTATTGGAGGACCATTGTGAAAAAACCATAGAAGAAGATTAAGTATAATTAACCACCCAAAAATATTTGTTTTATAAAATTATAATCATATGGATCGAAGAAGATATTCTTTTAGACATAATTACAAAAAGGGAAAAATTATTTATTTATGAAATGTTGACTTATGTTTTGATTCTAATCATTTATATTTTAGAAAATAGAAAGGAACAGGAGAAACCAATCCAACAACCCGTACAAGGTAAAATTTAGTGATTTACCAAATGACACCCCCAATTCCATGGGAAGTGTATTTCAATATTTCACGCATATACTTACCCAATGGTATCAGTTTACGAATAATAACCTAAATAATGTGTAACATCCACCTTCACTTAAGTGGGACAAACTGGGTATCAAGTGTTTTATGTGGCAATGACCACCAACATTTAGTGGATATTTCGATCCACTAGTTTTGGAAAAGTGGGTCAATTCAATGGAGAAAATTATATCTATTCATCACCATTCGATGATGGACAAAGTGAATATTTTTTTTGTCATCTAGATGGAGTGGATGATCAATGGTGAGATTTTATTAAGAACACGATGATAAGGGAAGAAAATGAAGAGATAGAGTTGTAAGCCATTAATACAATGTTTCTTAATAAGTATTTCCCTTTAACTCTTCAAAAAGAGATGGAGATAGAATTCATTGAGCTTAAGAAAAAGGGAGGTGGATCTTTCACATCCAACAGAGTAAATTTCACAAGTCTTATAAGGTATGCATCAGGTTTTTTTAATAAAAAATTATAACAAAATTGATAGATTCATTAGTGGTTTAAAACTAAAACTTCAAAAGGCTCTAGAAATTCAATACTTTTGGATTTATGAAGAATTTTTTCAATGTGATTGCAAAGTGGAGACATATTTTAGAGAATTTTCCCATGGATATAGTGATAAAAAGCTAAATATGGAGTTTCAAGACAAAGGATCTAATGAGAATTGTGGAAAGAAAACTAAACCGCCCTCATGTCAAAAATGTGCAGAGAAGCATCATGATAACTGCCTCAATGGGATGGGAAAATGCTTCAAGTGTGGGAGAGAAGGGAAAAAAGCTCGTGAATGTTTTAAATACATAAGGATTCCGTAAAATGTTGTGGATGAAAGGACAACACCACCCATGGTCCAATGCTAAAACTATTGGGAGAAAGGGAAATATGCATGCCAGTGCACTAAACCTCTAGTCCTCGAGTGTAATGGGAATCATCTTCCACAAGATCCAAAGGAGAAAGGGAAGGATTATTCCATCACTACTATTGTTGTGGAGTAAGGAAATGAAGTCATACAGAGTACACTTTATATTCACTCAATAATGGAAAAAGTATTACTTGATTCTAATTCTACACATTACTTTATATCTTGCGAGTTTTCTATAACTATTGAATAAAATACCCAAAACCTTGATGTAGAGGTTTTATAAAAACAACTAGTGGTGAAATAATTGAAAACAAAGTGTTGGACTCTTCTCCTATTGGAATATTTGGGAAGATTCTTTCAGAGAATCTCATAATACTTATCTTGGTATAATTCATTACTATACAAGGGATGAATTGGCTCTCATTATGTAGAGTACATGTCAACTATCAAGAAAATTAAATATCTTTTAATATTATGAACCATCCCATGATCCTCTACAAATAAAATGAAGATCATCATTCTTTTTTTGAAAATACTTCAATGGTGTGGGTGTTGATTCCCAATGACTAAGAATACCTCACTCAAATGGTTGACTTAAAAGATGTTATCACCATAGTGGAAATTCCTATCTTGAGGGAATACAGTGATTTTATTCCTTAATAGTTACCTAGACTTCCCGTAGATTGTGAGGTAGAGTTCTCAATTGAAATCAAACATGGTGATACTCCTATATTAAATTGTTCTTATAGAATGGCACCAATCTAATTATAGGAGTTAAATAATCATCTACCAAAGAATTCAAAAAAATGTTTCATACGCCCTAGTTCATCACCTTGGGGTACGCAGCTTCCCTTTTTCAAGTAGAAGGATGGATCGATGGGGCTATGTATCGATTATCAGGTACTAAACAAGATCCCTATAAATATCATGTATCCTCTTCCAAGGATTAACGACTTGTTCGATTACTTTCGAGAAGCTCAGTACTTTTCAAAGGTGGATCATCATTCTGGATATCATAAAATAAAGGTTAAGAAGGAAGATATTCTGAAGGTTACCTTCCATAAATGGTATGGGCACTACAAGTTTTTGGTGATGCCCTTATGACTTACTAATTAACCTATAATCTTCATGGATTTTATGAATAGAGTCTTTAGAAATTTCCTAAACAAATATGTGGTAGTGCTTATCAATGATATTATCATCTACTCCAAGATCAAGGAGGAACATGAAGAACATATAAGGCTTGTGTTGGAAACATTAACGAAGGAGAAGTTGTACTCTATGTTCAGAAAGTGTGGCTTTTTGTTACATCAAGTCACATCCTTTGGACATGTGATCACAAGTAAGGAAATTTTTATAGACCCTTCAAAAACAAAGGTGATTGAGGAATGGATCAAACCCTCTAGTGTCATAGAAATACATAGTTTTTTTTGGATTAGTTGGGTACTATCGAAATTTTGTGAGAATTTTATCACAATTTTCAAGCTTGATAAATGAGTTATTAAGGAAAGGGGTAAATTATGTTCGGATAAAAGAGTGTGAGAAAAGAATCAAGGAGATAAAGAGAAGGCTAATCAGTAAACCAGTACTCACATTAAAAAAAGTATATAATGTTTTGTGATATGAAATGAAGCTTCATAGAAAGGCTTAGGTTGTGTACTCATGAAAAATGATATTTTGATAGCCTAAACCTCACGATAGTTGATTATCAATGAGAAAAACTACCCAACATATGAACTAGATTTAGCAACTATGATTTTTTTCCCTGAAAATCTAGCGTCACTGCCTCTATGGTGAGAAGTGTGATATATATACCAATAACAAGAGCCTAAAGTATATAATCACACAAAAGGGGATCAATATGTGTCAAAGAATATGGTTAGAGATAGTCAAAGACTATGATTTATCTATTTAATATCATCATGGATAGGTGAAAAAAGTAGATGATGATCTTAGTAGAAAATAACCTTCTCTCAATCCATGTTGTGTATTGAGAAAGATCCTATCTTCATTGATATAAAAAGAATGGATTTCAAAATCATAATGGTAGGAATACATATTACCTTTCTCAAATGATTTCCCAACCATCAATACAAGAGAATATTAAGGAAGTACATAGGGATGATTCAGAGTTACAAAAGAAGGTGAATGCAGTAAATGAAGGGAAAATACAAAAGTTACATATCGATGTTGATGGTGTTATTTGGTTTGGAATTAGGCTTTGTGTGCCTTCGTCACATGAGATAAAGAAGGAGCTATTAAAAAATGCACACATATCAACTTTCTCTATCCATACAGGGAGTACCATGATGTATTGTGATCTACAAGAACACTTCTAGTGGGAGAACATGAAGAAGGAGATTGCAGAGTATATCTCAAGGTTCTTGATATGTCAAAAAGTTAAATATGAAAGAAAAAGTCCAAATGGATGATGAATCCATTTCCTATACCGATGTGAAAATAGGAGAATGACGCTATTTAATTTTTCATAGGTCTCCTAAAAAGATCCAAATGAAATAATGAGAGTGGGTTATGGTGGATAAACTCACCAAGGCTACCCACTTTATTGCTATCCAGGAAGATCACTCAGTTGAAAAACATGATAAGATATATGTGAAGGAAGTTGTGAGACTACATGGGGTTCCACTCTCAATTTTCTCTGATCATGTTCCTAGATTCAAATCTAATAATTTAAGGGGTGTTCAACATGGTTCGAGTAATAAATTAAATATCAGCATGACCTATCACCCCCAAAACTAATAGATAATCTAAAAGGACTGTTCAAATGCTCAAAGATATTCTAAGATAATCCTATTTATAATTCCAAGGTGGATTGTATTAGAATCTAAAATTGGTTGAGTTCTCATACAACAAAAACTTCCACTAGAGTATTTAGATTGCTCCATATGAAGCTCTGTATAGAAAGTAATGTAAAACCCCAACCCGTTGAGATGAAGTTGGTGACAGAAAGCTACTTGGACCCGACCTTGTGCAAGAGATGATAGAGAAGGTTCAAGCCATCTAACAACTTATCAATGCTGCTCAGATTCAGAAAAAGAGCTTTGCTAACAACCATCGAAGGGACGTAGTGTTCGACAATGGTGAAAAAGTCATCATTAGAATATCACCAGGGAAGGGAGTAATGTAGTTTGGAAAGAAATAGAAGTTAATCCCGGGGTACATATCCTATTTTTTTATCCTTGATCTAATATGAACCGTGGCCTATCATCTTCCACTTCCACTAAAAATGACCCATATTAATGTTGTATTCCACATATCACTCCTGAGTAAGTACATAACAAATCCATCACATGTACTAAAATCAGAAGTGGTACCACTGGAAAATGATCTTTCTTATGAGGATAAGCCAGTGATGTTATTTGACTAAAGAGATAAGGTTATACACAACAAGAAAACCTACATTGTTAATGTGTTATAGAGGAATTACAAGTATGAATAAGTAACTTCTTAATTAGAGGAGATGATTAAAGAGAAGCACCCTCACATATTTATATAAAACGAAACTTTAAGGGTGAAATTTCGAAAGGAGGGAAGAATGTAATGACCCAAACTTTTATCAGGGGAAGTTCTCCCTTATTATTGTAATTTAATATAGTATAAATCACATATAATCACTTATGGACAACAATAAAAACTTTATACATAAATAATTAAGTAAATAAGAAGTATTTATAGAAGTTATTGATCAAATACCAATGAAATTGTTACTTGACATTAAGAATAATAATATAACCTTTATGAATAGTTACCCATCAAAATGAATTGTAGCATCACCCATGAAAGTATAAAAAACATTAGGCATCCTATAAGTGAAAATATGATATAATTACATCATAATATATTTAATTAAATATTTTTAAAATTAATAAATAAGCGTTGGTATTTTTAAAAGTCATAAATTTTTAATTAAGATTTTGTGCTTAATTTAATAATTTAAAAGAAAATTGATTTTCATAAAATGAATTCATAAATTAGTATTTTTATTTATTATGATTTTAATATAATTCTATGATCCCTTATGTAATTTTTCAAAGTAATATAAAATCAGTTATTATTTTACAATATATATTTTCCATGTAAATAATGATTTTAATAAAAAGTTAAATTACTTTTATGTAGAAAATTATTTTCATAAAATTGAATTAATTTTTTATTTATATATATTGACAAAAATTTAGGGTTAATTTTTGGTATTTTTCTGAAATACTTGAATTTTTGGCGAATAGTACAATAGATAATTTACAGTATAAATACATTTTAAATTAAATACACTATTCATCACGTCATCACAGATATAAGAAACATAATATAAAAATTACCTTCATTTTTTTAATATTTGTTTGTAATTATTATAAAACTATTCATATTCTTGAGCCAAAATAATAAACTAATGATTAAAATAAAGAGAAAGAACCACTATCCTCCACTATAAATACCACCCCTCACACCCTCTTCTCCACACACCTCTAAATCTTTGATCGTTGCCTAAATTCTACTCAATAATATTCCCTATACCCTTCCCTACATATAGGATCTATTTATCTCATAAAAAAACCAAGCCTAGGTTCCATAAAGAGGATATCAATAAGGGAATTGAAGTGGTAAATCCCCTCTCTCTTTTCCTTTTAATTTCCTTTCAATTTCATTTATTTTCTTCTATTCTCATATTTTTTTTATCAAAATGGCATGTTAAATCTAGTAAGTTTTATATAATTATATTATATAATGTTAATTTAACATACATCAATAAAATCCTCCATCTCACTCTTTCATTATAAAAATGAAACTGTTGCCTGTAATGTGTTAATTTATCGACATCGTGGGAAATGCACTTTTATTTTCTTTAAACTCCTTTAGAGATGTTAAAAAACCATTAATTTTTTAAAATATATTTTATTGTGTATTATAAAACCCTATTTATATTTTGGAACTAACATTTATATATAATACTAAATAATAAAAAAAGTGAGTTCATCATGATCGAAAAACTACCAAGATTAACCTAAAATGATCATCATTAACTTTTATTTAATGATTCATCGTCATACCACATAACCATATTATTTATAAGAAAATTTAATATTATATAAGTTCATTAATAACATATAATAACAATTACTGATATTTATTATAATTTTACATGAACTTCCATTCATGAATACAAGGGAACCGATCGTGAAAACAAAGAAAACCGATGCTCCGGAATGATGAATTTAATCCCTATAACTAATTGAAAGAAACATGAAAGAAATTTATAAAAGAATATTGAATCATATTAATGTATAAAAGGTTATTTAACCTTTTTTTTAATGAATCAAATATTATTATACATGGCATTAAATTGAATAAATATTTCAGACATGAGGTATGGGGAATTCTCAAACCCAACTGTCTTTCTTTGTGTTTTCCTTTTTTCACCCCATTTTCAATATAGGTATTCCTTAAATATCATTTATTCATAATTATATTACATATTATGGAATATAAATGTTTTCTAATTGAATTTATGAAAAAAATAATGTTTTCCAAAAGAACTATTCTTAAGAAAAACACACCTTTTACTTCTCACTCAAGGTTGGTGATTCTTATATCAAGTATATTATTCCCTCTTTCATTTGGGAACCCAAAGTTTCTAAATGTATTATTTATGAAGTAAAACCCATTCATTTACATGGGATATTTTATATGCAATATTGATATAATTTCTATGTGGTATCAATGTCAATGTAAATTTTATGGTGTGACAGGTGTGCTTGGAATTATATAGCATAATAAAAATGTGAAGATGTGACAGGTGCACCCAGAATTATATAGAGCTCCAATGAATTGAGTAATGTAATTTATATCATGATTAAATTTTAATATGCGTGAAAGCTATGCTATCTCTACTCAAAACTATGTGTGATGGTGTACCACTAAGACATGATGTTTCATTTTTATACATTTCCACATTCCATTCCATTATCTAATACTTCCTTTCATGATTATGATGGTGATGTTATGATTATTCTATCCCCATGTTATATAATTTTTATTTTATTCTCTATCATATTACTAGGATTTTATCTCACCCCTATTTATGTATATCCTCAGGTGATTACATGTACTAAGGATAATTCAAGGGATAACAAGAAGCACGAGAAGAAGGAATTAAATAAAATTTAATGTTTTATTTTGTAAATGTTATGTGTGGTCCTAATTTTCCCAAGATGCTAAAAATTTGGATCCTCGTTGTTAAATGATTTTATGGTGTCTGTATTTTAAATGGTGTAATAATATATGAAAGAAAAAAGTAGTGTCACTATATCTGATGGGTTCTTGGGAATGAAGGAATGGAATGACTAATATAAATTGTTTATGTCCATTCCCAATCACATTTAATAAGGTGAGGGATTGATAAATACCATCATTTATTACTCAATTATTACATAAAATTTTCCATTGAAATAAATAAGTATCTATATAAAAATACCATAAATAAATTTTCCATCATTCATAATGATCACTTAATATGCTACAAAAATGTAGTATAAAATTACATTTCTGCAAAATTTTTCTTAAGTGAATTAATTATGAGTTAAAATAAATTAAACAAATTATAATTCGCACTATATATATTTCTTAGTATTGAAAACAATTTAATTAAATCTTATATATTTTAAAATAATATATGGTGTTTTTTTATATATTTATAGGATCCTTTGGTATTTAACACACCTCGCACTGTAGAGTGGTTCCTGGTTGTAGTTACACCTGAATAGGTTAGGTGGTTTTAGATGAGCATGAACCGACTCAACTAGGAATCTGAGTTAGGAGGGAAAGATACCCCTTTTCTATGTTCTAGAAGTAGACCCAATGGGCACCACCACATTCTAATAAAAGAACTAATTTTTTATTCAATGGAATGTTTCATTGGAACTGGCCCCAACCTCCCCCCAATTAGTTGTAGAATCCTTTTGAAAAAGGCAGTTATGCATCCCATGAATTTCCAATCTTACAATTTTATTTTTTATTTTTTCAAATATCATTAGAAATTTTTTATAATAGTATTATTGGACATGGACTTTACCTCTTATAATACTATTCCACCCAAAAGCTAAAAACTGGGGAACCGAACACTGCCTACGGTCGCTAGCCACTATTTCCCCCCTTTTCTATTTTGTGTGTGTTGATATATGTTTTAATATAATTTCTAAGCTCAAAAATCTATTATTCAATCTTCATATGACCATATTTTGGTCATAAAACCTTGGATCAATGAATCAGTTATTTAATTGGAACCATTATGACACCCTCGACTCAAATTCAATAAAACATACATTTAAATCAACATAATCAATCAAATGATGACCCTGATACTAGTTATTGGAACTAAGAGTGTAGCATAACATTAAAAGAGAGTAAACCAAAAACTTTTATGCCTAAATCAATGTTGTAATAGAATATACATTATATAAATAATTGGTTATCAAATTGAGGATCCCATCTAAATTAATCAATCATGAAAATAAAAAATGATACTATTTCCTATTTTATTTTGATGAAAACATGTTTCCCAAACATTAAAATATAAGTTCTTAATGGAATCAAAGAATGAAAAATATATATTATCCACATACACTCCAAAATATTTTTGATTCATAGATCATCAAATTTTAAGTGAAAGTGTAAAGAATCAATGAATCTTTTATTGTATCAGTGATCATTGGAACACAATTTTTTTGATTCAGGGATATGTTATTAGATGAAAAATCTATAATCACCCATTATATCTATAATATGTATAATATATGTTATTGATATTCTCAGATTCATAGGATGAATATTCATAGATAATTTGAGCCACTTTGAGTCCCAACAATTTCACTTAATCTCTAAAATATATTTAACCACCTAAATAATAAATTAATAATATTTTCGACCAATTTATGGTGTCACTAAGGCCATTAATATTTTATTACACACTTATAACATATAAAATAATTTTTCATGATAATATCATTGATATTAACTAGGCTACCTTATCCCATGAAATATTTAATGAACATTGAATAAATATTCATTCATAAAATATTATTTTGACATTCTAAAAGAAATACATTATTTATTTATTTATTGGTTAATTATATAGTGACACAACATTTTATTATATTTATATTACATAATATTTAAGAAAAAAAACATAATATAAAAACATTTAAGGATCTAAAGGTTTGGTATCTTGGGAAAATTAGGCTCATATATAACTTGGTCATAATAAAAATCAAATATTATTTAGATCCTTATTATTTATTATCCTATAATATCTCACATTATCCATAGTAAATGTAATCACATGAGGATATAAATCAAAGAAAGGGGTGATCTAAGAGCCTTGTAAATAGAGGAATAAAATTTGAGGGATAAGGGACATGATTCAATATTATATGGGGAAGCATAATCAAAATCATAATATCATAAGTATTAAACAATCAGAATAATCATAAATAATTTTTTTTAAAGTTAAGGAATTTGGTATACACATAATAATAAAAAATCATAACATAGTGTTCTAATATAATAGATAGTTGCGACCAAATCTAGGATCATGTTCCTAAAAACATACGTGATTAAATCATAATATCAAAATTTTGAAAAATGATAACATCATGTTCATTCTTAACGAACATTATATCTTAAGATATATAACATTAACCAATGCATTATTCAGTTATATAATTTTAGGAGCACACATCACATCATAAAATGATAATCATGCATGCCACATAGCATATAAAATAATCATAGTAATGAAATAAAACCTTGCGAAGGAATGTGTTTCATAAACTCTTGGTAAATAATTATTTCGTTACTAAAATCTAGGGTTAAAAATTTAATAAATGAAATCATATGTTTTAACTAAAACATCATCAATCTTGATTGGATAATAAATAAATTAATAGGAGTTAATGTGATGTTTTTGAAAATTAATGTCCTTTTGAAAAATCTTTTTAATTTCTTAGATAAAATTTCAAAAGTGTAGGAACATGTATATTAATAAAAATTTAAATAATAGTGTAAGGATAGTTTATGAACATTTTATGAACATCCATACTCATAATAATGTGAAATTCAAAGTAACCCCAAAATAATGAGGTGGATTTGAGATTCCCCTTATCATAAATCAAGATTTATTTTATCAGTTTTTCTCCTCTTGAGTAATAAACATAGGTGTATTAAAAAATGTATCTAAAGAGGAATTATGTTAATTTATATCACTATTTATATATATTATAATAATTTAATTCTATTCTATAATATTCTATACTAAATGTATATTATTTTGATATCTTGTTTTCCTTAAATTCTCTTATCTTGTTTCAATCTCACTATTTTTGTTCAAGGACATTTATACATAAGTAATATTAATACAAAAAGATTAAATTATATGAAATTTAATATTAATAAATTATATATAATTCAAAATTTTCATCCATGAATTTGGTGGTGATCTGAGAGTGGTACATGTCTTCCTAGATGGATAATCGACCGTTGACGAGACATTTACAAACGTGGAGAAAAGAGGATATTGAATTTTAAATATGTCATAAATATATTCATTGAAGAAGTTTAGCATAATTAATATATATATAAAATACTACTCAATTAATCTAGGCATATTTATTTTTAAAATTAATTAAGAAAAAGATGATGAAAAGGGGAAAATGTGAAAAAAGAGTGGATGAAAACTTACCCTCTTTTTATTGTTCCTTATTCTCTACAAAACTAAAATATTTGAATTCTTGGAGTTGAATTACTTCAGAATGTCCCTAAATATTATGAGGGCTCAAGGAAAAGTATTTTGGTAGAGGATTTTCTTTTCAATTTGGGAGCAAAGTGGTTTTCCATGGAAAGGGTGAGATGTTATTTTTACATAAATATTGGAGTATTTTAAGTTATAATATTGAATAATATATTATTTACAAGTTAAAAATTTCAATGGTAATTTTTTTGAAATTATGAAATATTTTTAAATTAAAAAACGTGATTTTAAAATTTCAAACACATTATAATTATAATATATTAGTTTAATCAAAAGTAAAGGTGGTAAAATGAAAAAAACTATTGTCTTAATGGAATATATTAGACATTATAGTTCAGAAAATACTTTTAATGTTTGGAAAACATGTTTTTTGAATTTAAATTAATAATTTATTAAATTAAATATTTTTATCATCTATCCAAAATATCTATAATTTATTAGTTCATTATTTTGTCATGAATGATTTAATTTAAAAACTAGTTAAGAAACAACTGTATTTTTACTATTCACATAAAATTTGAAGTATTTAAAAAATTAACCAAAAAATAAAAAATAGAAAATTTCTCTGTACTAATTCTAAAAATGACATTAATTTTATTGAAATAAGTTTCTGACATAAATATTTTTATTTCTTAAGATATATGGTATGATTTTCATGAAATAAATTGAAATATAGTTTATTAAAAATAAACATATATTTTATTTGAGTTTTTAATATTGGTATTTTATTTATAGGATTATAATATTTATATTTTCTTAAATTTCTAATAAAAAATATTATTTAAAATAAATATTATTTTTAGGTGAAATTACTATGTCAAAGGTTAAGTAACTATTGAAAATTTCTAGAATACTATTCCCATATGGTCATATCACTACTTATAATTACGAATTCATTGCCTCATTAAAAATTCCTAACAACCCCCATGGTTCTATACATTCTTTTCCTAAAATGTAGATTGGTTAACTAATATTCAGTTTTTTCAAAAGTGTATTTCATAGGAGAAATGAATATGATAGATTGGAATGATCTATGTTTTTATATTATTTGTTTTCTATTTAATATTTTCCCAATTTTACTATTTAAAATTTTCATGTGTTTAGTTTCAGACTAATTTAATGACCATTATTAATTAAATAATGTGTTTTTCATGTTTCTATGAGTTTTATGTGTATAATACTATATAATAAAACCAACAATTATTCAAGAAACAAATATAACTTATAAACTCTAGGTCATTATATTAATACCCCCTTTAGAAATTACAACCCTAAAAATTTTACTCATATAATCAATTGAGAATAGATCAGGGCACTTATATTTTACTTTTTCCTCCTTCTCCCACATTAACTATTAATATTTATGGTTCTTCAATGTCACTTAAAAAAGGTGAATATTATTATTGTTTAGAACTCTATCTCTATGGTCTAATATCTTCACCATTTTCTCCTCATAAGAGAGTTCATGCAATAGTTATAAAAACTGAAAAATTTAGTACATGTTATAGATCATGTATTTAATTCATCATGAGTTATATGTGGAACACATTATGAACATGAACCATGTTTTTTTAGAAGTGAATGGTAATAAAGAACTAATATTATGTGATCAAGGATCTCAAATGGGAAAATATACCTAGTTCTAATATTCCATTACATTCAAAATTACGTGACTCTCTTCGATAGAGATATTTGAAGGGAAATATTGTATCTAAATTAAAACTGAATATCCCTTTGATGGTTTTTAACATAGATCTTCTTCTATGTCTAAGAAAAAATTATATGATGTTGGATTACATGGTCTATTTCTGTCATCTCATGAATAAGATATGGTCAAAGTGTCATTCATCCACTAACTTCATACCAACAAGTTGGAATTATACATTAATTCCCATATAGAGCTTTATATGGATCCATTTGAATACTCGAGTTGAATTCATTGTTGTTTGTTAATTAAACTAATGTTAGATAATGATCCCAACCACCTTTAAATTCCACTAAGGAGGATCTCATTATTTACTTGATTGTATGAATTATCCTTTCATATTAAGAATTAGTTTGGGGTTGATAGTTTGAACTAAAATTAAATTCAGTATTTAGATCATATTGTTACATCTCTAGAATTTAGAAGTGAACCATGTATCATGATTAGATATAATCTAAAATGGTTCTCTATGAAGACTCAAAAATTAATTTACATATATAATAGAATAGTTTTCGTGTTATAAATATTCCAAAATCATAATGTTGTTAGAGTCTTGTTGAGTTGGTCAACCCCAAATCATAGAACATCACTTCCTTATGATGTCTCCAAGAGACTAGTGACAATTTCCATAGTGATGTTATCCCATTTCCATGTGGGAATGGGAAGTGGCTGCATCAGTACTTCTATCTCTTTGTTTTAGCCTTTTAATATACCAAGAACATTGATGTGTACCCAGTGATCTAGTTCTTCATGTTCCCCCACCATAAGTGATTTCAAATATCATGGTACATCTTTTTATATCTTGGAATGATGGAGAAATACTAGATATGTTCTTTATACAATAGATATTTTATTATCATAGGTGACATTAGAACCTAAAGACTAGTTTCAAGTTGAATAAAAACATCTTCATCGATGTGGAATTCAGGAAGATTTCCATCTATTACTACTTCCACTTTTTTTGAAGCACCAGATCATCACTTTATGCTTCCTTGACATTTTCTTGGATAAATGGTTGGGTACTCATTTGGGAATGGTATTATGTATTCCATATTGTTATGATTTCTAGATCTATAATTTGAATGTATGTAAATATAGAGACTTTATAAATCTATATCAAGGATATAATATCAAGTTATTTCCATATAAGATCATAATATGCATTAATCACCTTTCAAGGATGGGAATGGATAGAGAAATGATAATATTTGATTAGCTCAAACCATATTCATTGATAGATATACATATTTTTCTATGTTAATATATACAATTGAATCATTTTTTCTGTATATATGTCACACATCCCACCATGTATGTATTGACACCAAATATTGAAATCAAATATCATAATGGCTAACTCCAGATCATGCATTGGGTAGTTATTCTCATGTATCATCAACTTTTGTGAAGGATGAACCAAATTTTTTTCATTATTCATGAGTAAAAACCTAATTATTTCTTTAAATAATTTCTATATATCACAAACCCTTCTCTACTTGAAGGACGTGTGAGTACAAGAATAGTGATTAGCCTCTTCTTGTGCTCCTTAAAAATTTCCTCACATTTATATGTCCAGACAAAATTTACCCCTTTCCATGTCAACATAATTAGTGGGATATACAATCATGATAAATTTCTATCAAAATTTTGTTAAAACCTAGATAATCCACGAAAACTACAGATTTTCATCACACTTGAGGGTCAGTTACATTCTTCAATTCCCATTGTCTTTGAATAGTCGAAATAAATTCCCTCTCTCATGATCTCATGAACTTATAATGTAACCTAACGCATAAAAAATCACACTTATTAGACATAGATTTTATTTTATCTTTTATTAATGTCTCTATAAAAATGAATAGATACACATCATGTTCCTCATTAATCATGGTATAAATGAGTATATCATCAATAAAGACTTTATATTTTTTAATTTAGTATCTACAGACTCTATTAATCAAATCCAAGAATATTTTAGGGGAATTATTATGTCATAAGAGAATCAAATTGAACTCATAGTTTTGATAATTTATATAGAAAGATATCTTTTGAATATCTTCCTTCTTCAGCTTTGGTAGATGATATCAAAAATAAAGATCCACTTTTTAAAAGTATCAAGATCCATGATGTTGATCAAAAAATTTAACAACCCTTGCTAGGGTATAAAAATTATTTATCATGATCTTGTTGAGCTCTTGGTAATTAATTCACAACCACATTGATCCATCCTTTTTCATCATAACTACCACCAAAACATCCCAAGGTGATTCACTAGGTTGTATGAACTTTATGTTAAAAGTCTCCAATAGAAGCTTCTTTAACTCCTCCAGTTAGATTATGGATATCCTATAGTTCGATTTAGAAATAAGAGTGGCTCCACGTATAAGTTTTATTGAGAAATAATCCTCATGATCTGGGGAAAGTTATGGAAACTATTCATTAAATAAATAAATGTATTCCATCATATTGGGAATTTACTCAAAGTCGATACTTTCCTTTGAATCTACCATTTTTGAAAGGTATTCTTCTCTATGAAGTATCAACACCCACACAATTGAGGTATTCTCTAAATAATATTATTAATTTTCTACAAATTTTTACATAATCATGGGATGGTTTAGAATATATAAAGATATTTCCATTTACATATGGTTGATGGGAGATCAAAACAAATTTATCCTATATATTCCCGATATAACGTAAAATTACACCAATGGATGGATTAAGAGATTCACTAGAAGAATATTCCCACGTATGATAATAAGAGAAGAGTCCAATAATTGGGGTTAACTTATCACACAACGAGGTGTTTTTATAGCTATATATACTTGGTATCAAACTTGTATGTTATAAGGTAATTTATATACATAATATAAAATAAAACTATTTCCATTCAGGAGTGAATAGTAAGTGTACCTTATATGATTTTATATTCATAATAATCCTCACCAATAGTTATAGAGTATTATTTCCCTTGATTTTTTTTGGATTTTTTGGTTGTAGATAGAGAATACCCTCATAGTCCAGTGGTTTTTTGAACTCGGTTTCACAGTTCCCTTTATCGCTACTATTGGAGAATTGATCCATGAATAGTTAATTTAGTGGTTCCTTACTTTACTCCATCAAGTTAACTGAATTATTCGTTTCTCATCGATAATCATAAGTTTGGTGGCCTTATCCACCATTCTTGAAGAATTTCGATTTCCCATTGAGGTAATTCACAAGATGATTCTTCCAAATTTTTTGGCATGTAGATGATTGGATTTTCTTTCCCCATTTTCATTCGATCCACTAATTTGAAACTCCATATTTCATTTCTTATCTCTATAACCATGGGACCATTCTATGAACTCCATTTCCATATAAAGAGACCATGGAGATAATTATTTGTAAATCCCAAATTATTGGATGAATAGATCCTTTTAGAGGTGTGTTTTTAATCAAATAAAGAATAAACATAATTTTTTTATCAGTATTGAAAATGAAACATGAGGAGTGTATTTATACACTTGATAAATTTTCCACTTAATTCATGAAATATCCACCCTCCTTTTCAACATGATCTAAAAATTCTCTTTCCGTGTTTTTTCAATGATTTCAAGGGAAATACTTGTTAGGAAATAAATTTACAACATCTTCCAACTAAATTTATTCTATTTTCCCAATGGCTTGGCAATATTTATCAACACCCACTATTAGTCAACCTTTCTATCTAAATTGTAGAAAAAGAAGGTAAATTTATCCTTCTTAAAATAGTTTAGAATATAAAATATCTTCTCCATTGAGATAACCCAACATTGGGTAATAAGAGGTTCAAAAGATCCACTAAGCATTGGTGGTTGTTGCTACATCAGGTAATCAATGCCTAGTTTCCCCTACATGGGTTAAGTAAGATGTTCTATATGGTTACTGTAATTATTTATAGCCTATCATAATTGTATAAGTATAACCACAATGTTTTAAACTCTATCGCCCATTTCATATGGATTATCATTCATAAAATCATTGCATTTCACCTCACATGGGTTGATGGTCTTTTTCCCTCTAGTTACCACCATTTTCTAAAATAAAAAATGATTGAACACACACAATTCAACAAAGTATTAATAAATTATTCATTATTATGTGAAATTTTATTATAAAATCATATCTTATATGATATTTATGTCTATCCTTTTTATCAAAAGATCTATCTATGATAATTTACATTAATCCTTTTCTAGATTTATGAGGAATACTTTATTTTCTTATATATCCCTCATAGTGGTTTGTATAGATATTGTTATTAACTGAAGAATATCTCTTATTAGTGTGAAGCTACATGTGCATCAAGGCCAATTTATCATCCACCAATTGATGATTGATTTGATACCTAATATTCCTTTTCTAGAGTTATTACATCTATTTACATATTTACCATATCTACATACAATTTTAGTATACAAATAGGGATTACATTACTCAGAAACAACACACACTTAAATATTATGAAAACATAGGATGTTTACCATACATATAAAAATCCTTATGGTTTCCCTCATATTTTTAATCCTAATTACAAAATTATGTAATCCATCATATGTTACAATATATAGTGAACCATCTTTTTCTTACATGAATATTATATCATTTTTAAGATAAACAACATTAAAATAATACATTAAAGGATAAAAAGTATGATATCTTTGGGAAATTAGTTTCATATGAAATTTATACAGAATAAATAATATTTTTTTTAAATACTTATTTTTTTGTCCTCATAAAAATATCACATTATTTATAGTACATGTAATAAATAGAGGATATGCATCAAACAAAGGGGAGAGATAAAATTCTTATTAGGGGAGGAACAACATGGGAGCAATAAGGGTCATGAATAAACAATACACATGTGAGAATAATAAAAATCATAATATCATAAGAATAATATAATCATAATAATAATAATGGAAACAATTGATAAATTCATGGAACATGTTATATTAATAATAATATAATATTATAATAGAGAGGTGAAATGCGACACATAGTTGTGAACAATGTTAACATCATGTTCACGCATAACATATGTCCATAAATTGTGACATCATATTTGTTAAAAAATAGAATCATGTGCATGAATAATAAACATAATAAAATGAGATATATAGCATTAACTAATGCCTTATATGGATGTATAATTTCGGTCCCACTCAGCACATCATAATGTGATCATAAAAATTAATTCCACATAGAAAATATAAAAAATCATAGTCATGAAATAAACCCATGGAAATGAATGGCCTTCATAATGGTTTCATAAATCCTAAATTAATGATTAAACATTTGAGTTCCCAAAGAAATAAGGAAAATCATAATTTTTTTGGAAAAAATTTCATTCGCCTCATGTGAATTAGAAATAAGTCAAGGGGAGTAAATGCGACGTATTTGGAAATAAAAGTATTTTTGAAGAAGATTTATAAATTTAATATATGAAATATTGAAAGGGTTGGGAAATTATATCCCTGAAAAAAATGGGAAGTCATATTAGATAAAAATCATAGGGACATTTTGTAAAAATACATTTAAAAATAATGTGAATGATGAGGTAACAAAAATAAGAATGAGTTGGGATCAATATTCCCCTAACCTTAAGTCATGATTTATTTAATCACTTTCCAACCTCATGAATAATAAAAAATATTTTATTAAAAAAATCAAATGGATGTGAGTTATGATAATTTATGTCATTATTGATCCATTACAATTATTTTATTCTATTTTATAATATTCAACGTTAAACATAAATTGGATTGATATCCGGTTTCAATTAAATTATATTATCTTATTATTATTTCCCTAGTTTTGTTGACGGTCATTTATACATATGTAATATTAATTCTATTATATTACAATACATGTATAAAAATATTTATATATTATATTTAATTCATACTACCAATTCGTAAATTTGTTGGTTATCCGAGAGTTGGAATTTTCATTGTAGACGTTTAACTGACTGTTGATGAGACTGTCAAAGGTGGAGAAAGGAGGATATTGAAATATAAATATGTCATAAAATATTAATTAAAATAATTTAACACCATTAATATAATTTCTATGTACCAATCAATTAATACTAGATGATATTTGTTATAATGGAACAGAGAAAAATTTAATGTGAAGAGGAAAATTTGATGAAGAGTGGATAAAAACATACCCTCTTCCCTGGGTTGCTTCTTCTCTACGACACTTGAATACATGAATTCTTGGTGTTGAATGACTGTAGAATTTATCTAAAAATTATATGGGAATTAATGGATGTAATTTGGGTATATTTTTTGTTCTGGTAGCTCAGAGTGAAGTAATTTTACTAGGGAGGGACATGGAGTAATTTTTAATTGAGGAGAGATGTTTTTTTGAGTCATAATATTGAATAAAATATTATATCCAAGTTAAATATTTAAATATTTATATTTTTGAAATTAGAAAATATATTTGAATTAAATAACATGATTAAAATATAGTTAAACAGTTTATAAAACAAATTTATTTGTTTAATCAAAAGGAAATGTGAAAAAATGGACAAATATTATCTTAATAGAATACTTTAGACTTCAGAATTTGGAAATACATTTTTGGATATGAATTTATTTTTTAATGTTATAAGTATAATTTATTGAATTAAATATTTTTATGGTTGAACAAACATTTCTAGAATTTATTACATCATTATTACATCATTAATGACCTAATTTAAAATACTCTGATTATGAAAAAATAGTATTTTTACTATTCAACTAAAAAATGAAGTATTTTATAAAATTACCAAAAAACCAACCTTTGATAATTTCAATGTCATCATATAAATGTTATAATCATTACATCAAATTAAATTTCTAACTTATGTACATTTAATTTCTAATATTAATATCACAATTTTAACTATTCTTAATGGTCTTATTACCCCTATAAATACAACTTCATTACTCCATTCAATATCCTCTATGATTACTCCAAATATTATATATTTTACTTTCCTAAAATGTTTATTGGTCTACTAAAATTATTTTTCATTTTTGAAGTGCTATCCATTTAAGTGATAACTCTGAAAAATTAAAATTATTGAAGTTTTCCCAAACAAATTTTCTAATTAATATTGCCCCCTTGTAATATTTGGAATTTTCATGGGATTAGTTGATTACCAATATATCAAAATTTGTTAATGAAATAAATGGTTATTTTTGTTTATATGAGTTATATGTGTATAAAAATATATATAATATAATAAAAATTTATTTAAGAACCAAATATCACTTATAATATATGGGTCATTAAAAATTCAATCTTGACCATAACCAGACAACTACTTTAGGTCTGTTAGTCAAAAATCCCTCAAGGTATCATTGAAGCATTTTTGAGGTGATTGTGTTTGTTGACAAAGTGGACATCTGTGTAGTGATTGTTGACAAAGCAAAACAATGACATACAAATTTGTTGACAAAGAGGATTTCATGGTGGAATGTCGAGTTCCAGAGTTGAGGTCAACGATCCATGTTTGATTCAAGAATGTCGATAAAAGGAATAGATGATCTGGAGGTGGTACAAAAGAACAGATACAAGGTGGCGCCATTTTCCAGTGTTTTCCAATTTTTAGGGCCTGAAAATCGGCAAATGAAGAAATGTGTTTTTGGCAAAAGGACTTGCGCGCCGAGGACTTGGAGTATAGGAAACTTGCGCTCCATATGTTTTTCAAGATCAGAAGATCAAAATATGGCAAAGTAAAGAGATTCGCGCAAGTTTGGGAGTTGGTCACGCAAGTGTCTAAAATGACAGAGGACTTGCGCGTCGAAACTGGGTCATGCAGGTGACTTGCGCGCCGTCGCGCAGGGTGGTCAGATTGCCTATAAATACTGGACCACCCCTCCTCATTTTTAACAGAGTTCAACACTTTGAGAAATCAGAGCTCCTGTCGCGCAGGTGTGGTGGTCGCGCAAGTGGTGAGTGTGGGTCGCGCAGGTGAAGTTGTGCGCCAGTGGTTGAAGTTGTGCCCCGGTGTTAGAAATTGCGTGCCGGTTGGAAGTTGCGCTCCAATGTTGGGTTGGGCGTAAAAGGAAGAGAGTCGCGCAAGTTTGGAGTTGAGGAAGCTTGAGTCGCGCAAGTGTCTGAGGTGAAATTGCGCGCCCGTTGTGACTTGCGCGCCGATACTTGCACGCCGAGATTAACTTGCGCGCCATGTAAGGTTTTGTTCCAGCGGTGCTTCTCGGACTACGTGGAAGCTGGTACGTTTCCCGATACCTTCGGTGCAAAAAGATATTCATCTACGGGTGAAAGTTGTACTTCAACAAAGCATCTACACACAGAGGAAGATTCATTCATTCATGTAAATGAAGAGACCTACAGGTCTATAAACTGTGAGTGGATTCCCTTCTGGAGTAGTGAGCTTAGGAAGAGGAAGAAGGTGATCCTCTCCACCGGCAGTGAGCCAGAGAGAGACAAATAGGGAGAGACCCTTGGGAAAGCAGTGAGCTGACCCTAAACTTTGTAAAGGCAGTGAGCCTGGGCATAGAAGTGATCTAGCCCGAACTTTGTATCCACATCTAGTAAAGAATAGCGGAATTTGGTACGACCGGCAACTTGTCGGCGTATGCTCCTTGGACGTAGCCTAGTGAGGGTGAACCAAGTAAAAATCTATGTGTCTGCATGTTTGCTTCCCTACATTGCATTCAAAGCATCATCATTAGATAATGAAGTAAATAAGTGATCATTGGTTACACACAAGAGCAAACAAAGTGACCCTTGTAATAAAGTGGTCAAGATCCAGTGGGGTAGGAAGAACTTTGAAAAAGAATATCCATACCCTGATTCACCCCCCCCCCCTCTCAGGGTATATAGGCCCCTATTGGCCCTAACAATTGGTATCAGAGGGATAGGTTTATTTTATCAGATTTGTTTTCTTCGACTTGGTGTAGTCGATCTGTGTGGTTGAAGATACAGTTTTCTCTTATCACAATCTGCCATGGGAAAAGGAAAAGCATCAAAGAAGAATCAGAAGTCTGGTAATTTCCCTCATTGTGGAAGTGTTTTTGGAAAAAGTGTGATTCAAATAAAAGAATCAAACAGCTTGCTGAAGGAATGTCTGGATGAATCTGATAGGGAAAAGATTGATTCACTCAATCATGATGCTGGAATGAGTGAAGTACATGAGCATCAGAGTGATACTGAAACAGAAGAAGAAATTGAAGGAAGAATAGATATGCGAGCTGAGTTAGAGGCTGCTCTTGAGGAGATAGATGTTTGGAGAGCTAAAACAAAGAAATCTAACAAAGTTGTTCATGATGACAAACTCTATATGTAGCAGCAGGAAGAATAGAAGTCTGAGTTGATGGAAGAAATTGAGAAACTCAAGTTATCAACACGAGAGAACTCAAAATCAGTTAGTGAGTATAAGCATAAGATTGAAGAACAGAAAATGGAGATCGATGGCTTGAATAGAAAAGTGAAAGATCAAGTCAAGTGCATCGAAGAACCTAATATTCCAAGTTATCTTGGAAACATCGATGAAATTAAGTCTAAAGACATTCGGATCCAAGCACTGGAAATTGAGGTCAACAAGCTAAGAGGCTTAAATCAAAGGCTCATTGATGTGGAAATTGACCTAAAGGAGAAGATTGATTCTTAGGGTGAGGAACTACAAAAGCCGGCTAAAATAAAAGGAAAACAAAAGGCTGGTGATTATGAAGAAAGTCAAAAGTCAGATGAAGTTCAGAATCTGAAAGCCAGAAATTTTGATCTTGCTGTACAGCTATCTGAGCTAGTTCAGAAGAATCAAAGACTACAAAAAGAAAATGCATGTTGTTCTGATTCTATTCTTCAAGAAAAATTGAAAGTAAAGGAGCAGAGTGACATGGTGGATAAGCTGGCACGTGATTTGAAAGATGAGATGAGTATAGGGAAGCTTCTCAAGGGAGAACTTGATGTCCAACTTGAATCTAGGGATATGAAGATTCAAAAGTTGGAAGAAGAGCTAGAATCAGTAAAAACGAAATTGGAGAAATCCAATACTAAAGGAATTCCAAAAATGAAGGATGCCTTACACTTGCTATTTGATCATCCTTCGACAAGTGATGATAAAATGAAGAACAAATATGCTATTTCTGAAGAGAAACAATGGAATATTTTCTCAGCTCAAAGACCAGCACGTTTTGGAAAAGCTGGTATTGGATTTGATAAATCACCTCCCTTGCATGATAAGAAGAGAGCCGTGAATAACTCCATAAATGGAGAAAATCATGTAGGTACTGGAGATAGGCCTAAGAGGATAGCTATAAGAAGAAGTGATGACATGTGCTATTTCTGCGGGATTCATGGCCACACATCAAGCTTTTGTTCAGAGGCTCTGGAATACATTTCAAGCTGCGAAAACAGAATCTGTAAAAAATATGAGACTAAGAAAAAGCATCATGAGAAATCCGAGAGAACAGTCTCTTAGAGGAAATCACTTATTAGATTCTATTACTGTGGAAGAATGGGATATACCATGAGTATGTGTCAGGAAGCTCAGGAGCAGAATGTCAGAAGAAGAACTCAAGATGCATCAACATATCAACAGAGAAATGATGAAATGAGGTATGTCTTTGATGTAAAATGTTTTATATGTTCTGATTATGGGAATTTGGAAAGACAATGTAGCAAGAAGAATGTAAGAAAGTTAAATGAACTCAAAAAGAGATTCTCAACTCCAGGTGTGCATGATAAGGAATTATGCACTGGAAGAAAAAGTGAACAGCTCTCGTGGAGAGAATGTGAACAAACCCAGAAGATTAAGGGGAGATCTACTTCAGCTGTGAGTAAGAAGAATTCACATTCAGTAGAGGACTCACCACCAGTGAAAGATAGTGTGGTGACTCAAACATCAGATAAAAGAAATATAATCAAAGATTACATTGATAAATCTTCATGTCGTGTTCCTCAACGAGAAGTGGAGGAAAGAGAACAATCCTTGCAATGGGGAAAGAGGCGAGGAAAGATGGAAAGAAAATAGATTCCTACTCAGAGAAAGAATCAGGGGAAGTAGAATTTTTGTGGAACATCAAAGACGGAGATGTGCACTCGTGGGTTTAAACCCCAAATGGTGAGAAAGGCCAAGCCTGCAGAATCCACATATCAGAGAAAGGATCAGCATGCGGGTAATGAATTCTTAATCATATGGCCAGAGCAGTTGAAGTTGGCTAGGAAGATGGAGGAAGCAAGAAAAGAGTGTGATGCCCTCCAAGAAAGAATCAATTGGTTGACCCATCAGGATCAACCACAATCCTCATCTTGAGGAGTCCAGAAGGAAACTCCCCTCTCCCTATGTATAAAAATGCTATTAACTGATGATTCATGTGTTTCAGGTTCTAGGGAGATACGATCCAATGGGAAGTGGCATATAAGGATGCGAAGTGGAGAAATGATATGCTCTAGAGTTTCAATTGATTCAAATCAGGTACTAGAGTTCACGAAGAAAGGGAGCAACAGAGCACAATAGGAAGTGATTGTGTTATTAACTTTATCTCTTGTTTCCTACACCGAGTTTCAACTCAGTAGGCTTAGATATTTTGTTAATGGCTCAAATCTGAGTGAAAGATGAGAACAAATGATGCAGGAGGAAAAGACGTGTTATGGGTCTAAACTGTTGGGCCTAACAACTGGAAGAGTTGCATAACACAGGGGGAGCATTCTATATCATAATCAGATGCATGATCTCAATATGATATGAAGAATGAATGTTTATGCTCATGAAGAATGATTGGTGTAAAAGCAGAAACACACGGGTTTTCATGATTATCTATTTTGTTCTAACAATGTGGTATCAACTGACTGCTTTCAGGATACCAAGAAGCTGCAAGAGAAAATCAAAGGCATCTCAAAAAAAATCTGAGAAACATAGATGAAAGAAATGAAACCACTGAAAAATGAGTCAGAAGTGGCTCATGCTGATTCAGAAGAAGACACTAATGATGAACATGAAAGTGTCTTGTTTGTGCCTACAAGGAAGCCAAAGAGCTGAGCTGAAATTGATAGACAAAATATCATTGGTGATCAGGCATCTCCTGTTCAAACAAGAATAATGATGTCACTACAGCAGACATCTTTCCTACCTCAAGTAGAGCTGAAATGCTTTGCTGTTGCAGCTGACGTTGAAAACTGGGTTCATGATATGAATAAAATGGTTGATCAGATTGCGAAGAACCAGATGTGGGAGATTGTTTCGAGGCCAACAGATAAAAATGTCATCAGGACTAAATGGGTCTTTTAAGACAAGATGAATGAATATGGCATAGTGATTCGGAAAAAAGCATGACTGATGTGCAAAGGAGACTCCCAGATAGAGGGAATAGATGGTGATGAGACATTTTAACCGATTGCAAGGCAGGAGACAATCAGATTATTCCTAGCCATTGAAGGGAAAAGAAAGTTCAAAGAGTTCCAGATGGATGTAAAGACTGCATTTCTCAATGGGTTTCTAGAAGAAGAGGTGTACATTGAGCAACCAGATGGTTTTCTCATTCATGATGATGAGAAAAAAAGTTTTCAGGCTGAAGAAGGCGTTATATTGGCTGAAACAAGAACCAAGAGCATGGTACTAAAATTGAATTCGCCACATGCCAAGAAGCGAGATATCAGAGTAATCCCAAGGAAAGCCAAACGCTCGCAGTGAAAATAATGCTTCAGCATATCCAGGGCACAGTGGATTTCGGCTTGACATATACTGATAAATCTCAGGCAGAGTTATTGGGCTATACTGATGCAGACTGGGTCGGTTCAGTGGATGATAGGAAATCAACGTCAGGTGGTGCTTTCTATCTTGGTGGATTGTGTATTTCTTGGCTAAGTAAGAAGAAAGATTGCATTTCATTGAGCACCGCATAAGCTGAGTATATTGCGGCCACTCAAGCCTACAAACAGTTATTGTTGATGAAGCAGCAGCTTGATGATATGGGAGTTGAAGTGAAGTCTCCGATCGGAATCCAGTGTGACAACTCAAGTGGTATAAATCTTAGCAAAAATACAGTCCATCATTCTAGGACAAAGCGCATTGAGATCAAGTATCATTTCATCAAGGAGAAGGTTGAGCAGGGCATCGTGAAGTTGGAGTATGTGCCTACAGAGCTACAGGTTGCAGACATTCTGACAAAGGCCTTACCCAAGGAAGCTTTTGATAGGCAGCGACTGGCTCTGGGAGTTCAGTCGATTCCCTGCACTTGAAATAGTGTGGATGTGGGACCCCCCCTCTCCCCGAGGTATGATGTGTTTTTCCCTAATATGCTGATATGTGTTCTCTACTATGTTACAGATTACAAAGGAGTGTCCTTTGGGTTCGTTGACAAAGGGGGAGAAAAGTGTTTGTTAAAGGAGGAGCAAATAGTTATTGTTCAAGGGGGAGACAGTGTAGAGATTTGATAAATCATAATTGATATGGGGAGAAGCTGATAGGTGGAGCAGCCAGAAAGGGGGAGCAATGAGAAAGGGGGAGTGTATTAAATCTGACGATGCTAGAAGTGATCGATCAAAGAATAGATATCACGACAGCTGAGGATCGTGATAAAAGAAGAAGAGTGGTGTTCGAAAGTGGTAAGACTATTTCCAAACCAAACAATGGTCTTCCAACAAATCCATCAACAATTGGTATCAGTTTAGTACAAATTGGTATCAGTTTGGTGTCAACAGTGGATGTCAGAGATAAAGTGATTCATTTATGAACTTTTCATTTACTCTTGTTTCTCACGCCGAGCATTGCTCATGTAGTCTTAGAGTATGTGTTGAGTAAATCCTTGATCGCTATCAGAATCGCACTGAGCCAAATGGAGGCTGAAGAATAAACGACATATCTTTGTTTTGGAAGAGTTGTCAACAAACCCAAAGGGGGAGATTGTTGGGCAAAAATCCCTCAAGGTATCATTGAAGCATTTTTGAGGTGATTGTGTTTGTTGACAAAGTGGACATCTGAGTAGTGATTGTTGAAAAAGCAAAACAATGACATACAAATTTGTTGACAAAGAGGATTTCATGGTGGAATGTCGAGTTCAAGAGCTGAGGTCAACGATCTATGTTTGATTCAAGAACGTCGATAAAAGGAATGGATGATTTGGAGGCCGTATAAAAGAACAGATACAAGGTGGCGCCGTTTTCCAGAGTTTGCCAAATTTTAGGGCCCGAAAATCGACAAATGAAGATATGTGTTTTTGGAAAAAGGACTTGCGCGCCGAGGACTTGGAGTATAGGAAACTTGTGCGCCATATGTTTTTCAAGATCAGAAGATCAAAATATGTCAAAGTAAAGAGGTTCGTGCAAGTTTGGGAGTTGGTCGCGCAAGTGTCTAAAATGAAAGGGGACTTGCGTGCCGAAACTGGGTCGCACAGGTGACTTGTGCGCCGTCGCGTAGGGTGGTCAGATTGCCTATAAATACTGGACCACCCCTCCTCATTTTTAACGGAGTTCAACACTTTGAGAAATCAGAGCTCTCGTCGCGCAGGTGTGGTGGTCGCGCAAGTGGTGAGTGTGGGTCGCACAGGTGAAGTTGCGCGCCAGTGGTTGAAGTTGTGTGCCGGTGTTAGAAGTTGCGTGCCGGTTGGTAGTTGCGCGCCAATGTTGGGTTGGGCATAAAAGGAAGAGAGTCGTGCAAGTTTGGAGTTGAGGAAGCTTGAGTCGCGCAAGTGTATGAGGTGAACTTGCACGCCCACTGTGACTTGCGTGCCGATACTTGCGCGCCGAGATTGACTTGTGCGCCAAATAAGGTTTTGTTCCAGCGGTGCTTCTCGGACTACGTGGTAGTTCGTACGTTTCCAGATACATTTGGTGCAAAGAGATATTCATCTATGGGTGAAAGTTGTACTTCAACAGAGCATCTACACACAGAGGAAGATGCATTCATTCATGAAAATGAAGAGACCTACAGGTCTATAAACTGTGAGTGGATTCCCTTCTGGAGCAGTGAGCTTTGGAAGAGGAAGAAGGTGATCCTCTCCACCGGCAGTGAGCCAGAGAGAGACAAACAGGAAGTGATCCTTGGGAAAGCAGTGAGCTGACCCTAAACATTGTAAAGGCAGTGAGCCTGGGCATAGAAGTGATCTAGCCCGAACTTTGTATCCACATCTAGTGAAGAATAGTGGAATTTGGTACAACCGGAAACTTGTCGGCGTATTTTCCTTGGACATAGCCCAGTGAGGGTGAACCAAGTAAAAATCTCTGTGTCTGCCTATTTTCTTCCCTACATTGCATTCAAAGCATCATCATTAGATAATGAAGTATAAAAGTGATCATTGGTTACACACAAGAGCAATCAAAGTGACCCTTGTAATAAAGTGGTCAAGATCCAGTGGGGTAGGAAGAACATTGAAAAAGAATATCCATACCCTGATTCACCCCCCTCTCAGGGTATATAGGCCCCTATTGGCCCTAACAAGGTCCCAACATTTAATAACCTCTAATTCACTCTAAATGGTCATGGTTATTAATAAAATTTATGTGTAACCCTCAAAGACCTTATCATGATAGGTGTGAGTGTTGATCATAGACAAGGAGTGGTTTGCAGTAAAACATCAGGTACAGTAAATAGATCAGATGATGTTATGGCAATGAAAACCTCCCCCAAGTATGATATACGTATTATAATATATTTCTATCATGATATCTCAAAAAATAGGATGCATCATTCATGTCACCACCCATAATTTATTTTACTCTTTAATCACTACGTAGTACTAACATATGTTTTTATACCATGGTCATGGATTTAATAATGGTACTTCCATCCCAGTCAACTGGTTTAGAGATATTTCATCCTATAATATCAAAAAAAATTCCGTGATAATAAAATCAATTCTATAATAGAATTTATTCACCTAAAACAAGGTACCTCTCTATAATCATGAATTTCATGATTTTTAACCTCCCCTAAAGTATGTAATAAAATTAAAATATTTATAATGACCCTAAATATTTTGAACAATACCCATGTTTATTGATAAGGATAACCAAAAACACCAAAAACATGGGGTGTTCCTATTGGTGGGTCAGTACTCATGATGTTCTTTACTTCTGGTCACCATGTGTGAACATCATGACAAGAATTCACAATAATTATAAAACTCTATCATGTGATAGTATTACATAATATACATCCCATCATTATAATGTCTCTAGACCACACGATATATGACTAAGATTACTATCATAATATTTCATGGTTATCATCATATATGAGTTTTGATATAAAAATTTTATATAAAAAAATCCAAGAATGCTACCATGTAAATATAGTATAAAGAAATAAAATAACTATTATGGTTTGGTAATATCATGCATAATTCTCTGTAAACATTATATAGTAATCTAAAATTACTTCTCATGTTTGGTGTAACGAACCCACATTTATAAGAGACATTACATTTATGGAGAGGAATCCATGAGTACTTCGAAAATATTATTCATAGAAGAGTATAATCACAATCAAGGAAGACTGGTGAGAGATAACACATATATCAGGATCTAGTAGTAGTTGAGAGATTATAATAATGTCAAGAGAAAATCCATTTTTTAAAGATACAATCTATTATATTCACATGTGTTCAAGAATTTGAAGATATAACAGGTATTTTAATCACTTGTGTTATATAGTGACAATCTATGTCTCAATGGATGCAGAACATAGAAAGGATTAAGTACCCACTTTGGGACCTAAACTTGAAAAACCACGAGTGTCTTACACAATTTTTTTCATATAGTTAAGAGAGGGATATTAAAGTAAGAAGGGATAAATTATCTTAACCAATCCCAAATGTTAATTTCAATAATAAATTTGAAAAATGACTATGTATGATTCATCCCCACCTCATTGATATATTATCTAATACCTATATATTTAAATTTCAACCATTTGGGCCTGTTAGTTGATGAATTTGGATTATGGTTATTCTATAGATATTTAGACCAAATATCAACGGATCTATACATAAAAATTTGAACTTATTAGATAGAAAACAATTCATGGAGTTGTGACTCTAGTCTACTGATGTGTTTGGGATTATACATAGTATTACCATTATATATCAACTTCCTCTTAGGCTCTCCAAATCACATTTTTATACAATGTAAACACTAAAAAAAGTAAAATTACATCTTTTATAAATTATTTGAAATTTGATTAAATGGAGTATATTGTAAATTAAAATAATATTAATATTGGTAAACTAAAACATTATGTAGTTATAAATTTCTATACAAGAGTGGAAGAAATTAGAGAATTGTGATGTGAGCTATAAAAAAATAATAATTTCAATAATATAAAATTCATTTATCTATTTATAACATATCAATTTGGTTAATGTAATAATATATAAAAAATAGAATCACCAAACAATTTACACATATAAGGATATGATGTAATGTAAAGATTTCTTAAGATATATAAACTATGTGTTCTTGAGAATAATATGTATATAGAAATGTTAATTCTATGTTAACATGTGAAAAATGAGCATTGAAAACCTAGAGTTGTGAAAATTACTCTGAAACCACCACATAGTAGGCTGATACTCCTGTCCAACCCCATAAGGTAGGTCAGTTTATTCTAACCATGATGCAACTTGAGGCTCATATTACTACTATACTTGATATTGGTATCCTTGAGGATATACAAAAAACATCTACATAACTTTAATGGTATGTCGAATTTTTATCTAAAGTTAAATGAAACAACTATAATGATATCCCACTTTGTGGTAGTATTGAGAGGGATTGCAGGGATCCTACCACTGAGACCCTTTGTAGATAATATCCCCTTATTGAAAACTCACTTAGAAATGTAAATCCTCCCTGATTTAGGAAACCTTCATATAGAGAGGTTCCAGAAACATTGGGTTTAACCATATATAATGTGCCATCAACCACCACTACCAACATTTCTCAGACAGTATGTGAACTAGAGAAGGCACATTTTTGGTATACTAAGTGGATGAATATGCTTTGGATGATGAGGAAGTTGTCCTAGATATTGTAAGGAGATAGATGAAAATAAACTTCTTACTATGTTTTGGCCCATATTCACATTTAAATAATAATTCACAGATGAGATATGGGAGGAGTTCATGAATTACATATTCCATAAAATATGGTCGATCATTTAATGGATAAAGTCAGGACACCGCCCTCACAAAGTTTATTAAGATCATATCTAGGAAATAAACAAAAGATATTGTCAGATGGACTTGGTATCACTCTATATGTATTAGGAACCAAGATCAGAAAGTTACAGTAAAGGCCTATGCCATTCTTTCCTCCATAATCAAATGACTAATTGAAAAATTATTACTAAAGCCCCATTGGAATCCCACAACCGAGGTAGGGGTGAGTATAGAGCATTCAACTTCATCCCATACCTAGAGAAATAGTAATTAAAAAATATAACATCTTGTATACTCATAGACACAATAGATATATTGAGGCTGATTAACCCACGATCCATTTGGTCAATCCAATATAGATCTCGATTTTGAAGAATAAAAGAACTTTTAGTAGAGACTCCATTATCTTGGATGATGGGAAACATATCTCAAAAAGGAATATGAAGTCTTAGAATTCATGTACGATCCTTATATCTAGAGACTCAATTATGATAAGGCACTACATTTGGCCTATGTGTGAGTGAAATTACACCAAATAAGGGAGATCATAATAGTAGTCGTTATGGTTTCCATTCAGGACAAAAACCATCATGAATGGATGGGTTAATTCTTAACACCATCTCCACCCCTAGGGATATTAAATCCCATGTGGGTACTTAAAAATGTATTTGTGACTCCAAATCAACTCATTTCTATGAGGTTGGTGATTTTTTTATAAGAATTACCATCAAAGGAGTCAATAATTCCTCAACAACAGGGTCAGATTACATTAATGGTGGACCTAAATCAACCCTCACCTACATGGAAAAGGGAATTGTTTTAATATCCCCTATGGATACTGGACTTTTCCAGGATAGGTAGTGAATTATAAAGGATTAAACCCCACATGTTACTCCTATTGAGTGACATACACTAGACATTTAAGTCTCGTTCAACAATAATGGTCAGAGACTCCCCCAAGGATAATCTTCACAGACCAAAACAAGGGGATAATATAACAAATAAAAGTAATTCCTTCAAGGGATGTAAGTCAAGATGTCCTAACATGAAAAAGGGAAAGAGGAAAGACCCAAATGTAACTATCAAAGGAAAATTGGATGGTACCCTATTACTCAAATTAAGATGGGATGATCACTAATACCCGTCATGCCTAAGTAAAATTCATAACCATCAATCCGGTATAGATTTTGGGATGACATATGGATGCTATATGTTAAAACAAGGAAATGATCCATCAAGAGGTGGGTAATATTGGTGAAAAAACTAAGGTCATATGTTTAATTTAATAGTGGAGGAACCTGAACCTAGAACCTAAGAATAATGAGTTTCCTTTTCATTGATGACATTACACAAAGGATGAAGGGAAAGATGTGGATACATCCCAATCACCGCAAATAAAGGATGAAATTACCTCATGGGAATAATGGATATAATTTTACTTGAGTCAGATATACAACCAAAGACAGATCAATATATAATTATGCTTGGGAAATATTCCGATCCGGTACCACCTTCAAGTGAAAGAATATATCCCTTTACTCTCCCATTAGAAGGGAGCTAATTTTCCTATGAGGATTTATTCTAACCATTGGGTTGTATTTGGATCTAGAACACTATCCTAAATAAACATGGTAACTGAGGAAGACCATGATTTTCAACCAATTTAGTGAAAACTTCCTCCTTATAGGGATGATCACTTTGTCCCAACATGAATTGTAAATCAAAAGGACTTGAATATATGTAAATGAAATTAATACTCACATGTAGAGAATGATTTGGGGGTAGTCTATATGGTTGTACCCATATAACACCTCAATATTGTTTGTTCTCCATCCTATCGGATGGAATCCATGCAGGGGTGACACACCTCCACATAGGCTTAGAGGAATACCTACCCCAAATGGGTGGATAAAGCATTCCCTCCACCTAACATTCAAAATACCACATTTTCAACCTTTGATGGATGGGTGGATGCGGAACATGCACTTTCTGTCCCAATGTGGCCAAATTATGGGCCCTCGATACCAAAATGAAGGAACGAATCTGATATAATTTATAAAGAATCTGATGGGACTAACATTTATTTGGTATAATATCCTACAATGAAGGTTCATCACTGGAAAGGATTAACTTCGTCATCAATCCATCTATAAATTCATCTTCACAGTAAAGAAATAGATGATCATCTGTAATGCCACGACCCCAGTTACCCAGAGTCAGTGCATTATTACATAACATTGGCATGATCACAAGAAGGATCAAATCTCGAAAGACCGATTGGTTTAATAGGCTTGGAAATACTAGATATATTCATAAGTCTTACATTACATCATAAAAATGAAAACTAAAACAACATCTTTTCTTCATATTCCACACTCATATCCCCACATACTATCCATGCAGGTCATTCATAATTTACTTCTTCATACCCTGGGAAAAATAAAACAATGAAAATGGGTGAGCTCAAATGCCCAGTAAGGATAACAATATAGTGGAAACTTTCATAAATAAGAATAATCATTTAAGGCAATGTATAACTAAAAAAAGCCTTTTAAACTTGAACATAAACATAGTATGGAAAAAATAAAATGAAATAATTCCACTTACTTATTCACATGGATATTCTTCTAATCGAATAATCACATGCAATATCAATAACCACTTTCATAATGATGGAATGCATAATACTAGACTATCATAACCACATAGCCAAGGCCTCGTGCCAAGACTACAAATAATATTTTGTCAAGACCTTGTGCCAAGACACTAGTTTGTCTCATGAGACCTACCGATGCATCGAAGAGCTATAGCGGGCTCCACCCGTCACATATTAAGTCCAATGCATTCCCATATGAAAGGGTTTAAACATAACATAAACATTCGTATTAAAACTAGCATACGAAATGTCAATACTTTCAACATAAACCATGAATGGTATAAAAATAGCACATCTGCAGTCAAACATATCACAAAACCTTCAATACAATATAGAAGTTTTGTATCATAATAAATCAACTTCAAATAAGCGTAAAATCCATCAAAGGATGTTGACATTGATGAAATTAAAACTCTTTTTAGAGAAATATCTCTTTTTTATTTTGAAATAATTTAAGAGTCATATATTTATAAAATAAAACATTTTCTTTGAAAATATTATTATAACCTTATAAGGGAAGCTTCGATGATTTTATAACGGCGTAAAATATCCGCACCCACCGCATAAGTTAAAAAAACATTCTTACCTTAATTCTGTCGAAAAGGTTAAAAAGCACATTGTTTGAAAAATGATGGAAAGATTCTTTTATAAACCTATTATAAAAAGTAAAAAAAGGGTATAAATTACTTTAACCCATATCATAGTAGATAGTAAAAATGTTTTGAAATACATTTTTAAGAAACATGGAAGTGGATGATAAAGAAATCCCAGTAGATTATTACGTATAAACAACCTCAGATAATGAAGAGATTGCGAAATAAACCCTTACTTTGTACTTTTCCTTGGTTGGGGTAGGTTAACCTCCTGTATAATGTTAAAATAATTGTTATTAAATTATAAAAGAATCATATACATTAATATGATATCATATATGATCTTTTAACACAGATTTTTTAATAATATCGTAGTATTATCGTTGTTTCGGGTGTTAACTTACTCATTTTCTTTTTTATGTTTTGTTACGTAAGCCATGTTTTTAATTTATATGTTGTATATTATTCATATCCAGAATGATATCAAGTCATTAAACATCATTTTTAAATCATCAAATGATAATTATACTTGAATGGATACGATGGAGAATGAATCTCATCGCGTTCGTGGAGACGGTAGTCCGTACGTACGCACGAGTGAAAATATCATTCTTTTTTATATTAAAATAATATATAAATGGATGGTATATCATATATAAAGAATAATTAACATGTTATATTTATTATTTACATGAGTTACACATCATTATTATACCCATCCAAATAATAATATATTGAATAACAATTACACCACGACGTGGAGACGGTAACCCGTACGTACGCACGTATGGTGACATGTTATTCAAAGGGTGGATAGAATACTGAATATGGTTGTACCATATTTATAATAACATCACAGTATATATAAGAAACTGGATTTATTATTTTAGAATGGTAATAACAATGAATGAAGAAGTGGAAGAAGAAAGGAACTTGAAAAGGGGTGGTGAAAACATTACCTCTTCTTCAGGTTCTTCCTTTTTATTTGATCAAAAGGGCTCCTTAGGTTGGCTTTATGATCAAACTAAGGCCTATAGGTTGTATTGAGGGAATTTGGGAGAGTATTTGGGATGATTTTGGCCGAACCAAAAGGCTTTGAAGGTGTGAAGAAATGAGAAGGAGGAGTTCCCTTTTATAAGAGGGGTGAGGGGCACCTTTGGAAAAGCTAGAAATATTAATTTATAATAAATTCATATTCGGTTTCTAATGGCTCCAAAGTGGATTATTTAAATGTTAAGGTGGGGATGGGTAGAAAACCACGAAACCAATATAATTTAGACAGTTTGGGGTACTTATATTAACCTTATCTTTAATTATTAACTCTAAGTTAATTAGTTTCACTTTTACAATGTCTCTTTGTATTTTTATATTATATGGTTAATAAACTTACTATATACATCCAAGCGACCCCAAAGTGGTCCATTAATGATATAACTATATTTATATAAGTCTCTTGTCCTATACTTAGTTTTTTAAGAATTTAATATCAATTAATAGTATAATATTTGTTTTAAAAAACTCTTTTATGTCAATTTTGACACAATTCAATAGTTGATTTTTGTGAAATTCATTACAGAATTATTACTTCGAACAAAGTCAATTAAATCACTCCTAATATATCATATTATCCTATAAAATTATTGTAATTCATTATAAGTCTCAAATTATATTTATTTTGGTATTTATAATATCAATTATTTTAATTTGTCACTATTATGGTAATTACTGCATCATAATTGTGTCATAAATAAATTAAATTATTTAAAGTCTAAAAATTATAAATAAAATATCATTATGTAGGAAATCTTTATAGATTTATAATTAATATTTATAGTCAAAAATTCAACATATATAACCCTATGTAAAAATTGTTTTTTCTAAAAGATATATGCTTATGTCATTTTTGTACTTATTTTAACTTAATTAAAATTAAGTGTCCCTATCACTTACAAGTGGCTCCATGGGGTCCCAAAATCGACCCAAAGATGCCTATGGTCGAACATGTATCAACCAATAAGGCTAGGACACGTTTTAGGGTAATTTAGTATTATTATAATATTACTTTTTAACCCTTATTTACCGGATTTACCCTTAACCATGGTAAATAAAATATTTACCGAAGTAATTATTCAAAATGACTAAAAATAAAAGTTACCTATTTACACAATTTGAACATCTTGATTCCAAATATGGAATCCATTTTTCCAAATTTAAAACACAGAAGTGGCCGAAATTAATTTAATATTAATTCCCGTTGTTAAAACAAAAAGCGTGTTTTTAAGAGATAATAACTATCAAAAGATTGATACTTGTTTATGTCCGGTTTAATTGTAAAATTATGTCCAATGACCATCATTGTATTAAATGGTAAAAATATATTCTAAATATACTTTAGAACCACTCAAATTCATAATTTATCACTATTAATTATTTTGATTAAAAAAGTTGTTTTTAATTAAAATTTAGTAATTTTCACTATTCATCAAAATATTAAAGTTATCCGAAAAGTCCCAAAATTTCACCTTAGGCTAAATTGGATATTCTGAATCCAAAAATGAAGTCCATTTTGAAATATAAAATATATATAATTTCAAAAAGTAGGTATTACTATTCATAACGACTAGTTTGATCGGTTGTGGTGTGTGTTAGAACTCGATGTTGCGTACAACACATGCTATTTCATTATTCAAAGAGAAGCGTACCGTAGAAGCTTGGGGTGTTACATTCTCCCCTCCTTCAAATAATTTCTTCCTCGAAATTTCTAGAATACTAGCGAATGAGAAGACTCGGATGGTTCTTCATCATAAGTGCCTCGGGTTCCCACGTTTCCTCTTCTATCTTATGGTTTCTCCACAAAACATTTACCGGACGTGTCATTCGGTTTCTCAGTACTTATTCTCTCGTATCAAGAATCCTGACGGGCTCTTCACAATAAGACAGATCGGGTTCCAGTTCTAATTCTTCATAGGTGAGTACATGCGTTGGGTCAGGCATGTATTTACTCAACAGAGATACGTGGAACACATCGTGAACTTTGGAGAGACTTGGCGGCATTTCCAATCAGTAAGCTACAACGCCAATTCGTTCTAGAATTTCGAAAGGTCCGATGTACCTGGGGCTCAATTTACCTTTCTTACCAAAATGTATGACTCTCTTCCATGGAGATACCTTTAGGAAAACATGATCACCGACTTGAAATTCCAAATCCTTCCTTCGATTATCGGCATAGCTCTTCTGCCTACTTTGAGCTGCTTTGATGTGATTTTGGATAACCTTCACCTTTTCCATCGTTTCCTCCACCAGTTCTGGGCCTACAAGTTTTCTTTCACCAACGTCATCCCAACAGGTTGGTGTACGACATCTCTTTCCATATAACGCTTCATATGGTGCCATCTGAATACATGAATGGATGCTATTATGATAGGAAAATTCTACCAGAGGTAAATACTGATCCCACATACCCTAAAAGTCAAGTGAGCAGGATCTCAACATGTCTTCTAATGTTTGAATAGTCAGTTCTGATTGTCCATCTATCTGAGGGTGGTAGGCAGTTCTCAAATGAAGTTCAGTATCTAGGGATTTCTGAAGACTCTTCCAGAATCATGAAGTAAAACGGGGATCACGATCAGAAACAATCGATAGGGGTACTCCATGAAGTCTCACAACTTCATTAATATATAGTCTTGCTAGACGTTATAGTGGTAGATCTTCTCTTATAGCAAGAAAATGTACTGACTTGGTAAGATGATCAACAATAACCCATATTGCAGCATTCCTTCTAGGAGTCTTTGGTAGCCCTATGACGAAGTCCATCATAATATTGTCCCATTTCCACTCTGGTATGGGAAGAGGTTGCATGACACGTCTAGGGTGTTGCCTTCTAGCTTTCTCTTGTTGACAAACCATAAATCTTGACACAAAATCGGCAATCTCCCTCTTCATATTGTCCCACCAAAAATGTTCCTTCAAATCTCTATATATTTTGGTGTTCCCAGGGTTTATAGAGAAATTGGAACTATGAGAATCATCCAGCAATTCCCTTTTTAGATCAGGTATATCGGGAACACAAAGTCTCTTCCCGAATTTCAAAATTCCATCTTCATACACAAAGTCTCTCAGTCTCCCATCATTCACAACGTTAATCATCTTTTGAAATTCCTCATCATCAGTCTGAGAACACTTAATCCTTTCTAGTAAAGATGGTTTGGCAACCATTTGAAAAAGCATTGATGTTTCTCCTTCCCTGGTTATTCCCATGTCCATCTTCACTAGATCCATGAAAATTGGATCCCTTTCACTTCTCATATTGTTCAAAACTCCATGATCTTTTCTGCTCAAAGCATCTGCCACCTTGTTTGCCTTCCCCGGGTGGTAGTGTATCATGTAATCATAATCCTTGAGTAATTCAAGACATCCCCTTTGCCTCATGTTGAGTTATTTTTGTGAGAAAATATACTTCAAACTCTTGTGATCAGTATAAATCTCACATTTTTCACCATAGAGGTAGTGCCTCCAAATCTTCAAAACAAATATCACAGCTGCTAAATAGAGATCATGAGTAGGATAGTTTTGTTCATGAATATTCAACTGTCGTGATGCATAGGCAATAACTCTATCATTCTGCATAAAGACACAACCAAGTCCTTTCTTCGATGCATCACTATAAATAACGAACCCATCATTCCCTGATGGTAGAGTCAATATATGAGCATTGAATAATCTTCTATTCAGTACTTCGAAAAATTCTTCATACTCTTTTTTCCAAACAAATTTAACCCCTTTACGTGTGAGCTTCGTTAATGGGTTAGCCAATCAGGCAAAATTCTGGACGAAACGTCGATAATAACCTGCCAAACCAATAAAACTACGTACCTCAGTTATACTCATAGGTGCTATCCATTCATGGATTGCCTTGGTCTTAGAAGGATCAACAATGATTCCATCTTCAGAGACAATGAGGCCAAGGAAAGAAATCTCCTGAAGCCAGAATTCACACTTGCTAAACTTCCCATATAATTCATGCCTTCTCAGAGTCTTCAAGATAATGCGCAAGTGATTTTCATGATATTCGTAGGTTTTGGATTATACCAAGATATCATCAATAAATACCACCAAAAATTCATCGAGATACTCCTTGAAAACTCTATTCATTAGATACATGAATACAGAGGGTGCATTAGTCAATCCAAAAGGCATTACAGTAAACTCGTAATGCCCGTACCTGGTTCGAAATGCTGTCTTCGGAATGTCTTCCTTCTTCACACACAACTGATGGTATCCAGATCGAAGGTCAATCTTTGAAAAGTATTGAGCTCTATGCACTTGGTCAAATAAATCATCAATGCGTGGTAGGGGATACTTGTTCTTTATTGTTATAGCATTGATCTCTCTGTAGTCAATACATAACCTCATAGATCCATCTTTCTTTTTAACCAAAAGAACAGGGTCTCCCCATGGAGAAACACTAGGGCGAATAAATCCCTTATTACTCAATTCCTCTAGTTGTTTCTTTAGTTCAACTAATTCTACAGTGGCCATTCTATAAGGGGTCTTTGATATAGGCCTTGATACAGGAATTAAATCAATGGAAAACTCAACTTCACATTCTGGAGGATGTCCAGGTAAATCTTCTGGAAATACATCTACAAATTCTTTCACAACAGGTACATCCTCTATTTGAAAATTCCCTTCCTCACCCACAGTTATTTCATTATCTTCCTCCCCAATAATTAAATTTAGTTGAGCTACTGGGGGTGGATCTAGATAAGAATTAGGTGGTGACGATTCTGCTCTAAAGATAAGGTGTTCCTTATCATCATCATCAAGAATCGTAACCTCTTTATTCTTACAATAAATCTTCGCATCATATTCCGAAAGCCAGTCCATACCGAGGATTATATCATACTCAATCAGAGGTATGACGATGAGATCAACAGATAAAGAACATTTATGTGCTCTAATAGGGACTGATTCACAAAACTTTGTTGCAATGATACTTCCCTTAAGAGTTTTAACTGACAACTCCCGTGTTAAATCAATTTTGAAATATCTAATTTTCCTAGCAAACTAGGAAGATATGAAACAATGCGATGATCCAGAATAAAATAATGCATTTTCTAAACTTGAGGAAACCATTAAATTACCTGCCACCACGTCTTTCGGAGCTTCTACCTCAGCAGTAGTGATAGCATACGCTTGGCCTTGATCCCTTGGACTTTTCTGAGGTAAGTTCTCCTGACTCTTAGGACATTCATTTGCATAATTCCCCATCTCCCTACAATTGTAGCACTGGACATTGGTGGATTCATTCTAACCCTTGCAATCACGAGTTTGGTGGCCTTTTTCACCACACTTGTAATAGACTCTCGCTCCCTTCAAGCAAGTACTGGGGTGTTTCTTACCACATTTACCACAGGATGGATATTCAACCTTTCCCTTTTTCCCCTTATTTCCATTCTTAGATTGATCAGCAGGTCTCTTCTTCACTTGCTTTGCTTTAAAGTCATATGACATAGAGAATTCCTTTTCGGTCTTGATAGCACATGAGACAATGTCTTCGTACAATGAAAAGGATTGTGAGACTAATGCTCGACAGAGAAATGGTTTTAAACCATCAAAGAAATGATCAATCATACTTCTTGGGCTACGTATATAATCTCCAGCATACCTTGCTAACATTGTAAAGTTAGCCTCATACTTTGCGACATTCTCATCCTCCTTTTGTCTCAGACTCAGAAATTGCCTTTCCATATCTGCTCGATGGTCGCGAGGAAAGTATTTTTCTAAAAACATATCTTTGAACTCCCTCCATTCCATATTTGATACCTCATCATCTTCCTTCGTGTTTTGAATCAATGACCACCATTGATCAACATCTCTAGTGAGGTGGTAAACTGCCATGATAACTTTTTCCCTTTCACTACTCCCCAAAGCCTGAAATATTTTCTCTAGGAAAAATATCCATTGCTCAGCTACTATGGGATTTGTACTCCCATTGAACGTTGGTGGTTTTTGCCTCAAGAATCGATCTAACATTGGTCCTCCATGCTGCGGATCAGGGTGCTCCATACGGGTAAGGTTATTATTCATAACCTGAGTGAGTTGTCCCGGTTTGGTGATTAGTTGATCGGCACCAGTTGTATCACCAGCTCCACTATAATTATCTTGTGCAGGAGGGAAATCCCTACATGGAGTGCGTGCATTTATACGATTTCCATTTCTTCCACTAGGCGCCATTTCTAAACAATGGCATAAACTAGATCAATTTATGAATCAAAATACATAATCCTATACTTATAAAACACTTAACATAAATTGAACTACTTATGGATATAATCCATAATCATAAAAATGTTTTCTTTGAGGATGTATATACTCATAAAACCTTCATAATGATTTGTAAAGAAAATGAGGGTTATCCTAAGCATATCCCCTGGGAGTGTCGTAACCAAGAGTGCAGTAAGGCCCGTTGTCGTGCAGCAGTTCTCGTTCGAGTCTAGCTCAAAGCGGTGTTTTCAGGTTTTACCCCTAGGTACATCTGTTCCAGAGCCTCCTCTACCTGCTAGTATCCAGACAGGGATGTATTGCTTAGAAAACTCACAAAATCTCTACAATACCAAAATTCTAGGAAGTTCTTCTATACTAATCCTCAAAGTTCATCTTAGGTCTACGTGCTCTAATCAGAGTTTATCTAAATCTAGCTTCCAAGGTTTGTACTAAAATACCTCTGATACCAACTGTAACACCCTGACCCCAGTTACCCAGAGTCAGTGCATTATTACATAACATTGGCATGGTCACAAGAAGGATCAAATCTCGAATGACCGATTGGTTTAGTAGCCTTGGAAATACTAGATATATTCATAAGTCTTACATTACATCATAAAAATGAAAACTACAACAACATATTTTCTTCATATTCCACACTCATATCCCCACATACTATCCCTGCAATTCATTCATAATTTACTTCTTCATACCCTGGGAAAAATAAAACATAGAAAAGGGGTGAGCTCAAATGCCCAGTAAGGATAACAATATAGCGGAAACTTTCATAAATAAGAGTAAACATTTAAGGCAATGTATAACTAAAACAAAATCCTTTTAAACATTAACTTAAACATAGTATGGCAAAAATAAAATGAAATAATTCCATTTACTTATTCACATGGATATTCTACTAATAGAATAATCACATCCAATATCAATAACCACTTTCATAATGATGGAATGCATAATGCCAGACTATGATAACCACATAGCCAAGGCCTCGTGCCAAGACTACAAATAAGATTTTGTCAAGGCCCTGTGGCAAGACACTATTTTGTCTCATGATACCTACCGATGCATCGAGGAGCTATAGCGAGCTCCACCCGTCACATATTAACTCCAATGAATTCCCATATGAAAAGGTTTAAACATAACATATACATTCGTATTAAAACTAGCATACGAAATGTCAATACTTTCACCATAAACCATGAATGGTATAAAAATAGTACATCCACAGTCAAACATATCACAAAAACTTCAATACAATATAGAGGTTTTGTATCATAATAAATCAACTTCAAATAAGCGTAAAATCCATCAAAGGATGTTGACATAGATGAAATCAAAACTCTTTTTAGAGAAATATCTCTTTCTATTTTGAAATCATTTAAGAGTAATATATTTATAAAATAAAACATTTTCTTTGAAAATATCCTTATAAGATTATAAGGGAATCTTCGATGATTTTATAACGGCGGAAAATAGCCACACCCGCCGTATAAGTTAAAAAAACATTCTTAGCTTAATTCTGTCAAAAAGGTTAAAAAGCACCTTGTTTGAAAAATGACGGAAAGATTAGTTTATAAACCTCTTATAAAAAGTCAAACAAGGGTATAAATTTCTTTAACCCATATCATAGTAGATAGTAAAAATGTTTTGAAATACATTTTTAAGAAACATGGATGTGGATGATAAAGAAATCCCAGTAGATTATTACGTATAAACAACCTCAGATAATGAAGAGATTGCGAAATAAACCCTTACCTTCTACTTTTCCTTGGTTAGGGTAGGTTAACCACCTATATAATGGTGAAATAATTGTTATTAAATTATACAAGAATCATATACATTAATATGATATCATATATGATCTTTTAACATTGATTTGTTAATAATATCTTAGTATTATCATTGTTTCGGGTGTTAACTTACTCATTTTATTTTATATGTTTTGTTATGTAAGCCATGTTTGTAATGGATAGGTTGTATATTATTCATATCCAGAATGATATCAAGTCCTTAAAAATCATTTTTAAATCATCAAATTATAATTATACTTGAATGGATACGATGGAGAATGAATCTCATCGCATTAGTGGAGACGGTAGTCCGTACGTACGCACGAGCGACAATATCATTCTTTTGATATTAAAATAATATATAAATGGATGGTATATCATATATACAGAATAATTAACATGTTATATTTATTATTTACATGAGTTAAACATCATTATTATACCCATCCAAATAATAATATATTGAATAACAATTACACCACGACGTGGAGACGGTAAGCCGTACGTACGCACGTATGGTGACATGTTATTCAAAGGGTGGATAGAATACTGAATATGGTTATACCATATTTATAATAACATCACAGTATATATAAGATACTGGATTTATTATTTTAGAATGGTAATAATAATGAATGAAGAAGTGGAAGAAGAAAGGAACTTGAAAAGGGGTGGTGAAAACATTACCTCTTCTTCGGGTTCTTCCTTTTGATTTGATCAAAAGGGATAATTAGGATAGCTTTATGATCAAACTACGTACTCTAGGTTGTATTGAGGGAAGTTGGGAGAGTATTTGGGTAGAGTTTGGCCGAATAAAAAGGCTTTGAAGGTGTGAATAAATGAGAAGGAGGAGTGCCCTTTTATAAGAGGGGTGAAGGGAACCTTTGGAAAAGCTAGAAATATTAATTTATAATAAATTCATATTCAGTTTCTAATGGCTAAAAAGTGGATTATTTAAATTTTAAGGTGGGGATGGGTCGAAAACCACTCAACCAATAGAATTTAGACAGGTTTGGGTACTTATATTAACCTTATCTTCAAGTATTAACTCTAAGTTAATTAGTTTCACTTTTACAATGTCTCTTTGTATTTTTATATTATATGGTTAATAAACATAATATTTACATACAAGAGACCCCCAAGTGGCCCATTAATGATATAAATATCATTATATAAGTCTCTTGGACGAACCTTAGATTTTTAGGAATTTAATATCAATTAATAATATAATATTTGTTTTAAAAAACTCTTTTATGTCAATTTTGACACTATTCAATAGTTGATTTTTGTGAAACTCATAACAGAATTATTACTTCGAAAAAATTCAATTAAATCAATCATAATATGTCATATTATCCTATAAAATTAGTTTAATTCATTAAAAGTCTCAAATTATATTTATTTGGGTATTTATAATATCAATTATTTTAATTTGTCACTATTATGGTAATTACTGCATCATAATTGTGTCATAAAAAAATTAAATTATTTAAAGTCTAAAAATTATAAATAAAATATCATTATGTAGGAAATATTCTTATATTTCTAATGAATATTTATAGTTGAAAATCCAACATATATAACTCTATGTAAAAATTTTGTTTTCTAAAAGATATATACTTATGTCATTTTTGTACTTATTTTAACTTAATTAAAATTAAGTGTCCCTATCACCTACAAGTGGCTCCATGGGTTCCCAAAATCGACCCAAAGATGACTATGGTCGAACATGTATCAACCAATAAGTCTAGGACACGTTTTATGGTAATTTAGTATTATTATAATATTATTTTTTAACCCTTATTTACCAGATTTACCCTTAACCATGGTAAATAAAATATTTACCGAAGTAATTATTCAAAATGTATAAAACTAAAAGATACCTATTTACACAATTTAAACATCCTGATTCTAAATATGGAATCCATTTTTCCAAATTCAAAACACATAAGTGGAAGAAATTAATTTAAAATTAATTCCCGTTGTTAAAACAAGAAGTATGTGTTTAAGAGATAATAACTATCAAAAGATTGATACTTGTTTATGTCCGGTTTAATTGTAAAATTATGTCCAATGACCAACATTGTATTAAATGGTAATAATATATTCTAAATATACTTTAAAACCACTCAAATTCATAATTTATCACTAATAATTATTTTGATTAAAAAAGTTGTTTTTAATTAAAATTTAGTGATTTTCATTATTCATCAAAATATTAAAGTTTTCCGAAAAGTACCAAAATTTCACCTTAGGATAAATTCGATATTACGATTCCAAAAATGAAGTCCATTTTAAAATATAAAATATATATAATTTCAAAAACTAGGTATTACTATTCATAACGGCTAGTTTGATCGGTTGTGGTGTGTGTTAGAACTCGATGTTGCGTACAACACACGCTATTGCATTATTCAAAGAGAAGCGTACCATAGAAGCATGTGGTGTTACATCATCCACCTCCAAACTTTTAAATAGTTTAAAAATGAGATAATATTATATATTATCACTATATAGAAATGTCTAATGCACTCAAAAATAATTACACACCCATTGGATTAGTTTTTTGTGTCCTAGTCCCCTATTACTCATATATAATGAATCCTAGTTGGATACATTGCCTCATGCATTCTTCCCCATACAGTAGAGGTTTATCACTAATAGAGATGGCATGTGGTGGTATAATGGGGATACTAGACACTCATTTATCATAGTGGTATAGTAGTAAAGAATAGATAATACACTGGGAGAAGTATAATTAATAAAAAAATTGATGTAAATCATCTATATATATAAATAATAAACAAAAATTTACATAATGTATTATATAAAAATATAAAAAAGACCAAAAGATATTCTATACTCATATCCTGAGTACACGATCATTCCTATGCTCTAGTACTCTTACCTAGAACAAAATAATCAAGTTTACAAATATTGGAGCTTCCTTTTGTCCCTACCAGTATCCATGATGTCAATATGGGTACACATTGGAATCCAAAATAGGGTGGGGGTAAAAATCAGTATTCCACCACCAATGATAAAAAATAATATCAATCTTGTGAATATTAAATTAATAGTGTGATCGTATAATGATAAATGAAAATTGTAAGATAAAATGAAATGAAATTTACATGGTTCTAAGGGGATACTCGTCCGACTCTACCGGGTTCAACCAAATCTAGATTGTCTGTGAACATATGTAATTATATATATATATATATATATATATAAGTATTGAAAAAAACTAAGAAATATAACCAAGGAATCCAATTTTAACATCATAAGATTAAATCTAATACCATATAAGTTCATCCAACCCATAACTATTAGTAGTAATGTTGAACAAAATGGGTAGAGTGTAATCTTGGGATGAACCTTCGGTATTCCAGTTCTATAAGATAATCATTGAGATCCCTAATAGAATGTCTGAGGTAGCAGTAGGCTTGACATGATTAGAGACTAAGGAGATAATATGTGGTTTTTTGTTTCCTAGTATGTCAACCCAAATTTAGGTACATAATATTAGGAATTCTAATTTCCATAGAAAGAAATAAATGATTATTGTAGCCATGATAAGGTAGTCATGAATGTAATACATGAGAAAAATCCAATAGGGTTGTTAACTCCTCGAAAATATATCCTTGAATCTCATGGAATCCTATGGATAGTGATAGTAGTCCTATGTGAGGAATCTTGGACTCAAATAAGGCAGGACATCATATAACAATATAAGAGGTCATAAAAAACTGATAAGAATGTTTAACTAGTCATAATCCAAGTGATTTATGAAACTAATTCACCTCTCATTTATTCTCATTTAGTCATGTGAATAATACACAATTTTATTAGGGGTTCATGTGACATGGACCATCCATTAATATCACATTCATATCATTTATCATATATATTAAATTCAATTCCCTTATTGGAATTAGAATTAAGAATACAACACCACATTAGATGGTGTTTCACATATGCATGATGAAATTGTCAACATGGCAGGTAAAAACACAGAAAGGGGTAGTTTGAGTCAAGGTTTTCAATCTTTTACAACATAAAGGATATATATGAGTATAAAAAAGAATATATGAACAATTTAATTTAGGAAATACACATTTTCATGGTAATTCATTGAATTTCCAACATGAAACACAAGAATTCATGATATAACCAACAATACATTTTGGTAAAAGTACCTGACCACCTACTTCATTATTAGGGAGAAAGACTCATCCAATATCAGCCTTTGACACATGATAAAATGGGAGAAAAATGAAAAACTAGAAAAAACTCCCCAAAAATAGGGTATATGACCTCACATGGAAATGTAATAAAATATGAGATGAGAAATAGATAAAAGATGTAAGATGATCTTTATCCCTATTGAGAGGCTTCCAAGGACACCGACAATGTCCGATTTGGATCTTATATGAATGGTATCTCTCAAATCCTAGGAGTAAGGAATTGGAGGGATATCATGTGAGGGGGGACACTATAAGATTAAGTGAGGAGAAAAGAGGCATTAGGTTAAAATAAAGGATTATAGATATCCTATTTTCACAATTTTGAAAGAGGAACACTATTAAGTCATATGGTTATCAGAACAGGGTGATAATCATGAATATTCACTACCCATATAGAAGATGGAATCACATGGCTAGGTGATGGTTAGAAAAACCATGTGCATCTATTTGGATTCCATAGTCTTTGGCTCCACCCCTCACAAGGCTAGGCACATGGTTAGAAGAGACCATGGACAAACTATGTGATTCACACCTATAATTTATTATAGGTTTTGACTAGATGTGATACCCACTTATATGGTTATAAAAACCATGTGTCACCCCATATGGATCACAGTTTTTAGGGGAATTATTATTCCTAACCATGCACTAATATAGAGCGTTCCCCTTTCTTTCCAATATCAGGACACCATGCCCCATGCCAAGCCCAAATTCTCTTCATACATCCTTAACCTATTCAGGAAATAATATTTAGATAAAAAGAAATATGTGAGCCAAAATTTAAAGAATATGAACCTCTATGAAAAAACAATACATTACAACCTCCCCATCTTAGAACTTCTCATCCTTGAGAAGACTTTTTGGATATGAAAATAAACAACCCGATTTACCTAGTTCAAGAATTCTTGCATAAATGATCATGTTTCATTTTCAATTCCTAATACACATCAAAGTATCACATTGGACATATGATATTAAGTACACTAAAACCCAATCCAATGATTGATACAAATCAATGACATCCGGGTCACACTTACTTGGGCATGTGTAAATAAAATGGCTATTACAAAGATGTTTGATTTCAAAACTGACCTATGGTGCTCCCCACTATGGGTTATTACATTAAATGGATAGTAATAAACTACATTACTTCCACAATAATAATTTCAAATAGAATCATGACTATGACATATTAGAGATACTCTCAGAAATATTATTAACTCACTCTGTTCGATCACCCACAATGATTCCACTCCCCGTCATTGATTTGATGTAAGTAGTCAAAATCCAATTGACCACACATACACTGGTCTTGTCAAATTTTCCATGGAAATTGATGAAAAACTATTCCCTACACTCGTCTCAACCCAAAGATTTGTTAGATGTAGTTCCTCATGAAACACATACAACTTATAAAAGAGAAGTTATGTCAATATACCTCCGATTGACTATTTTTTTTTATGAAACTTGATGTTGAGATGCTATACATCCAAAACTAGATTTTTATGCCTTTAATTCATGGTAAAGAAAATCTATTTGAGAATGATTATCGAATCCTGTAACTGAACTTTTATGAAATATCATATAAAAAACATCTCATGTAAATTTTCGTTACCATGAAATGGCATGAACTCAAGTGAATTACTCTACTAGAAAACATGGATTTATGTAGGCTATCCTAAGCATGAAGCCTACACTAAAACTTCCTATAGTTATATACTTGAACCTAAAACAAGAATTTACTATTAAATTTTATTTGTACCCTTTTCTATTTATCCAATAGGATAAAAATACAAGAAACCACCCAATGGTTATCTCGACTAAGCCAAACATCCTTACACATGATGTTTATCCTCCAAATTCCTATGGTGGGAATCCACACCATATTGATTTTATAACAAAGATTCATGAGAACAACTCCCAAGGAGTCCCTTTTGTCAATGAAGAAATGAAATTTCGTTATCTCTACATATAGAAGATTCCCTCTCAGTGTACTGAAGATGATGTCAAGATATTGTGCATTGTCATTATTATCTTATGAGTACACAAATATTTTATAGATGAACACTCAGACAACCCATCCATTACTGATATTACACATCACCCATTCCAAACCCATGGAATTAGAAACCATGAAATTCATAGAAGATCCAATCAATTGGAATATATTTCACCCTCTAATCTATAACCCATTAATTCAGTATATATTTTCCTCTTTAACATATAATGGATTAAAAACTCTAGATAACGTGTGTCTAAAATAAAAAATGGGTTAACCATCTAACATTACCAAATTTATTTCCTTGATACAACTCGTTGTCAAAGCCTGGTATGAAAATTTTGGTCTTCTCCCACTTTTCCCTCATTAAATCCCCATGAAACTTTCATTATATACAAAATGAAGTGTTTATCCCAGTTTCCAACCAAAAAAATCAAACTTACTAAAGAAAATAGCTTCAAAAAACCTATATAAATCTATTCATGAAAGAAATCAGCTGCTTCCATTGAAATGAAATCATTACCTGATCACAGATCTCTCACTACTGAGGAATCTCTCATGATCATTCAAGAAATCTTCTTTAGGCTCATTCACTTTCCAAAGTGAACCTTATATATTTTAAATTTTCAAATGTTATTACAACTATCCCATAGTTGATCATAAGCTGTCCAAAACCATTATCATACCATAAATGTATAGTTTTAAGAGTCACACTTGAGAACACACCCGACATACTTTGACACGATGTATATGAGGTAGTCTCAACTCACCAAAAGAACTCTATTAACGAAATTTTAGTCGATCTACTCCAAGAAGACCTACTTAATGGGAAACCATCATAATTAAAGCTACATATTTTAATATCTTATCTTGGAGTAACCAAAAAAGTCCTATATGGGATTCAGATGTTTATCAACATTTTTATTCTCAATAAACTACTTCACCACTATGCGTCAATGCAAGAAAAAATTAATTACCAACCTATCAAATCTCCCAGATCACTCACACACCCCGTGTAAAAACCCAATATCAAATACCATATAGAAGGTGTCAATTTTATTATAATAATACAAATATAGAGCATCCAAAAAATTAATAGCCTTAGGAAAACTAGATACATAATATAGTTTAACTTTAAATTGAATAAAATAAAAGAAAAAATGCATCATAGGAATAAATGAAAACATTTTTATTATATTTTCAACCCGTTATCATATGTATTACTCTTCTTGGTTTTTGAGGTAAAAGTAAAATAATATAAATGGATAATATCAAACACTCAGTAAGGGGTAATGTATAATAGAATCAATTATAAATAGGATATTATGGCATGAATAAATAAATTATGTTATTTGATATGAAATGAAACTCATATCATAAATAAATCTATGGGAAACAAAATATTAAATAAATTCCTAGATAATAATAAAAAATCATATAGTTATCGTTATACCTAATTCCAAACATCTTAAATATACTGTCAAGTCCATTTTCCAATACATCATACATAAATTGTAATGATGCTCCCATTATCATATCTTAATGGTTTCATGAGACGTATCAGTACTATTAGGGGATATATAATTATAGGCCTCACCCATCACATAAAATTACAAAAAATTTCATCTCATATCAAAATATTACAAGACATAATGTTCAAGTAATGGACAGTATAAATTATGTGTTCAATTTTTCAATGAGGCGTATGTTATAAGATTTACCATAATGAATAATGTATATAATGTTATGAAATTATTTTCTCAGAATCCAAGAATTAATAATGATTTATGGATTTTCAAAAGTTTGATACCAATAAAATTATAGATAAATCCTTTATAATAGTTTGTATATAGCATGAATATCATCTAGAGAATATCCCCTGGGATTGTCAGACCAGGTGTATAGTAAGGGCCCACTCATCGTACACCATAATAATGGAAGGAATATACCTCACAAACACTTTATGGGGTTAAAAACCCTAGATTCATTTGATTTAAAACCATATCCACTTACAGTATCTATACAAGGATTTATTTTCCAAGAAAACCTCACACATAATATTTCAACAAATTTTTAGGTTGGTTTTATGGTTACTTGATATTTTGATCATTATAACAACTTAGACAAAGGATATAATAAGAGAGGGAAAGTGATCTCCCATTTGGAATAATTTTAATGGATGGTAATAAAATAGAATTAAATGTATTTATATATATATTAAAATCAACCTTAAAATACATAATAACAAAGGAATATCAATTGAAAATTAATGGATATGATCGGGGAAACACTTAACTCTCTTGACCTTCTTATATTAGAGATGAACCCTTAGACCAAAAACACTCTTAAAGAATTAAGAGAGAGAAATGTAAGAGACTCCTTGTGAGTTATATTATTAGAGAATGTGGAATTTGTTGTGGGAGAATGGTAAGATGTGATGGGTATTTATACATTAGTTGGCAGTGTTAACAGTTTAAATAATGATTATTTTTTCATTAAGACTAGTCAATTTTGGGTGGAATTAATTACAATAATTTTGGTAGACAATTAATGAAATAATTGAACATTTAATATATAAAATGCTAATTTAAGACAAAAATACCTTTTATTATTCAAAAACATTATCTCCTTACAATATGAAAAATTGAAAAATATATGTCCTATTATACGTCACACAACTTCACACACACATAAATATGAATATATCTTTTTTATAACTTTAATTAATTCCTAAGTGTGTATGTATATATATATATACTTATTTATACACCAACACAGAAATATATATATATATTAATATATATATATATATTAATATATATATATATATTAATATATATATATATATAACAAATATATATTTATGTATATATATAACATATATATCTATTTAACATAAATATAACATTTATTTTTACATATATATGACATATATATTTTCAACACACACATATATATAACGGATATTTCTTAATGTATACATTTCTTAACATATTTATATAACATATATATATTTCACTGTATATAAATACATACATATATATTTAATCTATTTATATTATTATTATTGTTGTTATTATTATTTTGGATTAAACGTTTCTAGGACCCAAATATGTATATTTACAATATATATATATATATATATATATATATATTATCTCTTTAATGCACCACTTGAGGTTCACACACACAGACACACACACACACATATTATTTTCCCTCTTGTTTCCTTTTTTCCTTCCCTTAACACCTAAAACCCCTCTCCAACCCTCCTCACTTTTAATTTTAAATACCTCAACTACCCATTTATTATCATCCATGATTTAAATTCATTATAATTATTAGTAAAATCATTTAATATCTTGTAATACATATATATATATATATATATATCGAAATTAAGTTCATATGTATACATATATATACTGTGCATATATATATATACACATATATTAAAAACCATTTTATAAATTATTATAAACATAATCTTGAATTTTATTATTAATTAAACATTAGTTTATATATATACATACATGGTTATTATTCCAGTTAACTATATATATATAATTATTTATATATTCATGTATATTTATAATAACCAAAAATATATATATCTCAAATCACATTTTAAATTATATATATCTAATCATAAATAAGTATATTTATACAAAATACAATATATATTATTTTCTAACCAAAATTATCTAATTTTCAGTTTAGAAACCTCATTATATGTCATGATCTATTTATTTTTAATTAAAATTTTATATTTCTAGATAAATTTAATGTATAAAATAGTTTTATTCCATAAGATATATTTAAAAAACACACACATATATACATTAAAACATAAATTTTCACGATAAATAAAATATTATTTTACAGTGAAACCATATAAAATATAGTTTTATGTATAAGTATATTATTTATAAGATTAATTATATATATATTTGAAACTATGGGTTGTTACATTATTCCCCCCCTTATGATATTTTTCCTTCATAATTTAATTCTCCCCTTTATGGTGAAACAAAGAGTGTACTTCTATATTATTTCTTCTTATGGTTTCCATGTTTCCTCCTATAAATTTTGGTTTAACCATAGGATTTTCCTGAGGAAATTTTTTATTTTCATAAATAATTTATCTCTCATGTCAATAAGCTGGATTGGATCCTCATTATATTAAAAAATATGTTTTATTTCTAACCCATATTTGGTGAGTAGATGATTTGGTTCTAGAATGTATTTTCTTAGTATTGAGACATGGAAGACTCCATGAAATTAAAGAGGTTGGGTGGAAAGGCGAAATGATAATATAATGCTCTAATTATCTTTAGGATCTCAAAAGGACTTATGTATCGTGGAAAGAACTTCCCCTTATTTCCAAAACATATAATCCCTTCCCATGATTATACAATAAAGAAGACATTATCACTTAATTGGAATTACATGTCCTTTCTTCGATTATTAGGAATTATTTTCTATCTTCTCTAATATTTTTTAATTTCATTTTGAATATTTATCACCTTCTCTATTGTCTCCTCAACAATTTCTAGACTAAGTAGCTTCCTCTCTCCAAACTCATCTCATCATTTTGGATTATGGAATATTTTCCCATACAAGTTCTCATATACTGCAATATATATTCTTGAAAAAAATAAATTATTATATGAAAATTACACCAAAGGTAAGTATTTGTCCCAGTTTCAATGGAAGTAAAAGGAACATTACCTCAACATGTACTCAAAAATTTGGATAGTCCTTTCAGACTACCCATACGTATAAGGATGATATGTTGTTCTCAAATGTAACGCAATGTTTAGTTCCTTTTTGGGACTCTTCCAATATTTGGATGTGAAGTGGAGATCATGATATGAAACAATTGATAATGGTGTGCAATTTAGTTTCACAACTTCATTGATATAAATACAATCAAAGAGTTTAAGGGATAGATCCACCCACATAGTTAAGAAAAGTGTAGATTTGGTAAATTAATCAACCATGACCTATATAAATCATTTATATTTTATGTTTTAGGAACCCTAGTGATGAAGTACATTTTGATAAAGTGTCACCTAAACATATGTATATGGAGGGGTTTCATGACACCCTTTGGTTTTTTCGTATCATCCTTAACCCATTGTAATACCAAGGACCTAGACCTAAAATATTTAATTTCCCACTTCAGGGTTTCCCATTATAAGGGATCTTTTAGATCCCAATAAATCATGGTACAACCATGGTGTATAGATAATTTTGACCCATTAATTCATATTATAACTCCATCTTCAACTCAGGTTCTGATGGTATGCATAGTCTTCATTAAAATTTTAATACAACATCATCAAAGATGAAATCTACTAAATTTTCATCTCCCATGGCATTTATTTTTCTAAATTCCCTTATAATCATTCTATGACTTCTATATCTTATCCAGTGAAGATGGTTAGGAAATTACATAGAAAATGAATGATGTTTCCCCTTCCCTAATAAGGTTCATATCCAAATTTACCAAATTTTTGAATAGTGGAATCTTGTCAATTATCATCATGAATAAGACCCCATAACCCATCCTACTCAATTTAGATAATACCTTGTTTCCCTTAACATGGTGGAAATATATTTCACAATCGTCGTATTTATGTAATTCCAACCATATCCTTTTCCTAACATTAATCTCTTTCCATGTGAATATATGCATCATAATTTTGAAATTGGTATATACATCACATTTTCTCAATTGATATATTTTATCCATATAATCATATAAATTATCACAATGGCCATATCAAGATCATGTGGTGGATATTTACTCTTATGGGTTTTCAATTTCCATGATGCATATTAAACAACTATATTATTCTACATAAGTACACATCATATCCCAATTATTAATACATCACTATATATAAAAAATCCTTCTTTTCTATAATAGTAATTTCAACATTGGTGCATTTATGAGTCTTTTATTTATTTCCCCAATGTATTCCTTAAATTACTTCGACTATCAAAATTTAACCCCTTTTCATGTTAAATGGTTTATTAGATTATCTAATTGGGAAAAAATTTCAATGCATCAAAAATATTTACCATACAATACAAAGAAACTATATATCTTGGTTATATTTGATAGTGTGGGATATTGAATAATTGATTTTATCTTAGTAGGGTTAATAGATAATCAAAATTTGGAGGCAACATGGCCGAGAAAAGTGACTTGTTGAAGCTAGAATTCACACTTACTAAATTTTACATATATTATTCGCCCCTTAGGGTCTCACTAATGATTCATAAATGATATTATTTATCATCATATACAATTTACTATATCATGAATTCATTAATAAATACCACAAAAAAAATTATCAATATAAACCTGGAATATTTTTTTTCATTAGATCTAAAAGCATAAATGGTGCATTAGGTAATCCAAAATGAATTACCATGAACTAATAATTTTAATACATTATGTAAAAAGTTTTAATGGGCATATCATACTTCATGAAACTCAATTTATGATAACCAAAACATAGATTGATTTTATATATGTATTGCTTCCATTTAATTTTACCAAATATATCATCAATGTGACGAAATAGATACTTATTCTTAATAGTGATAACATTGATTCCCCGATAGTCAATGAATAACCTCATGGACCGATCCTTCTTCTTTACTAACAATAAGGTTCCTAGAAGGTGAAACCCTAGGGAATAAAAACCCCTTTTCACATGATTTTTTTTTTAATATCCACTAACTCCACCAAACACATCCTATATGGAGGGTTAGATATGGGTTTTATATTGGGGATAAGATCAATTTAATATTAACATTCACATTAAAAAGTGTATCTAAGTAATTCATCTAGGAATAAATCAGTATATTACATCACAAAAGATTCATATTATATTTTTAATACATCTTTCTAATTCATTAAATCATCACTATGGATTTAATTAAGATGGCCCATTGAAGAAGGTTCCAAATAATACTTATGTAATGAGATCTCTCCTCTAAATATACGAGATTCCATATTTTCTTTAGAGGTTTTAATATTGATTTCTCAAAAATATATTTTTTCCTTATAATTTATAAGTCAATCCACACATAATATTATATCAATGACTACTATGGGAATGATAATTATATATTATAATTGTGTAAATTCAATAAGTGAAAAGGGTATTTCCTGAAATATAATTATTGCAATAATATTTCCACTGGGATTCCTAATTGAAAACTATATTATTAGGTTTCTAGTGAAATATATAATGTTATTAGAAAATATAGAAGATAGAAAAGAGTGTGACGACCTAAATCCAAATATGGCATTAGCTAATTTTTAAGATGAGATCAAAGTTACTGACACCACATCATTATGAACATCAACTACAATGGTAGAAAATGACATAACTATTACCATACTCCATAAAACATTTTGTATATTCCCTCAATGCTTGAAATATTTATTTGTGTAATTTTTTATATTGTTTCAATTGATTAATTTTATATTAATGGATTCTCCCTTACCCTACCATTAATGAAATTAGTTATATTTATTTCCACAAATGAATAAAAATCACATTCCCTTCAAACAAGTTCCAGTGTAATTATTTTCACTATTATTGCATGATTGGAATTATATCATTACATTATTTTCCATTTCCAAATTTATTTCACCATGGTTCTCAGAAACCATCTTCATCTCCTACTTCTCCTAGAAAATATGAGACCCATACGATTCCTTTTTATTTTTTATAACTCTAGTCACAATTTCTTCATATGAGGTAAATGTTTGAGAGACTAGTTCTCATTTAATATTTTGTTTTAACTCATCAAATAATTGATCAATCATTCTCTCTGGGTTTCACAGTTAATCATAAACATACCATTATGACCTAGTAAAGCTATATTTATACTATGTCACAACTTCCATATCCTTTTACCTTAAGCTTTAGAATTACTTTTTCATGTATTCCCATTACTCGTGAGGGAATTAATTTTAAAAAAAGACTTACAATCCATGAAATTTATTTTTTCTACTTACTTGGGGTTTTGAATCAAAGAACGCCACTATTCATATTATCCCATCAGATGATATAGCACCATGAAAACTTTATCATTTTCATCAAATCCCATGTCATGGATATATTCTCTATAGTCTTAAACCCTTATTCTTCCACTATTCTCAATAAAATATAGAGGTTTCTTCCACATGAATTTGACAAACATTGATGCATAACATTGAGGAGAAATAGATTGTTCCATGAGAGTAAGGTTATTCATCGTAAACTAGGTTACCTAAATTAATATAGTCATATTCTTCTGTGATCAAATACCATCCTAATTAACATGCCTTGGAGGGAAATCCCAAAACTGATTTCAAGTGTTTAAATGGTTTTTCATTCCATTAGGATACACTTCTTGAAAATTGGTTATAATCTATTAGCATCTAAACAATACTATTATTTTCATTTCTAGAACTATTTATATAATATCATAAGGGTTTATCCCATGGTTTATGTTTTCTGAATATAGATCATAATGATTTTTATAAAATATCCTTTCATATGAACTAAAATGTCCCAAAATCTAGTACCTTGGATATAGTGGATATTTTTTTACAATGATAAAAATAAATAGGATCCAGAAGTTTAACAACCACTAGAAAACCAGATACATAACATAGTTTTTCACTACATTGAAGAAAATAATAGAAAAACATATCATCTGAAAACATGAAAGCATTATTATTCTCCTTGCGGCCATTTTATGACGTGTAGTAATCTTCTTTTATTCCTTGTGAAACATATATAAATATAAAGGGTGATGTCATATGCTTAGTAAGGGGTAGCATACAATGGATGCAATTATAAATAATACATTATGCAATGAATAAATAAACTATGTTATGAAATATCAAATGAAAATGAGAGCATAAATAAATCCATCACCAACATAATAGTAAATAAATTCATAGATAACAATAATTGATTTTTTTTCAAAAAGGCTATTCCACAGTGTGGCCTTTTCAAACCCTCCACATAGAGAAACCCCCCTCCCCCACGAAGGGGTAGCACCCGAAGGCAGCTCCCCAGCCGGGGAAGGAGCTGTTTCCAGCTGAGATGGCAGAGCGTCGCAGAGGGTAACGACCTAGTAGCGATGGTCTGTCATAGCGATCTATCAGCAATTGGGTTGCGCCTCATTTTGCCTACCCAGAGGAGTCCGGGCGACCCGACAAAGCAGGTGGATCGCGGGGGAGAGGCTTATCCCAAAAGTGGATTCAAAGGATTCGAACCTTGAACCTCCCAAAGAACTACCTGATTTGGCAACTCACCTTCACCACCGCACCCCCATCGAATTGGCAAGATAATAATAATTGATAATATAGTGATGATAATTCATAATTCCAGACATCTTAAACATACCATCAAGGACTTTTTCCATGACATCATATATAAAAGGTAATGAAACTTCCATTACCCTATCTTAGTTGTCACATAAGACCTACCAGCGCACTAAGGGGATAAATAATTTTAGTCCCCACCCATCACATATATTTCCAATGCATTCAATCACATAACATAAGATTACGAGTCATAATATTTAGTTAATGAAAAACATAAATACATAGTACAATTTCTTAGTGAGGTGTATCTTATAAGGTTTACCATATAGAAGAATGAATGATATGGTATGAAATTAATTTTTTAAAAACAAAAAATTTATAATGATTTATGAATTTCCAAAGTAATGAGGAAAATTAAATAATTGATAAATACTTTAAAATGGGTTTTAAGTACAATGTATATCATCCAATGAATATCCCCACAGTGTGTGAAACCAGGTGTAGAGTAAGGGCCCAATCACCATACAACACAATGATGACCACGATATATCCGACCAACTATTTTCAGGGTTATAACCCCATGATGCATATGAGATAAAACCATTTCCACTTATAATATTCAAATAGGAATTTCTTTTCTTGGAAAACCATAAAAACATTACTTCACCAATATTTTAGGGTGGTTTTATGATTAATAGATAGTTCAATCCTTATATACGCTTAGAAAAATTATATAATGAGGGAGGGTAAGTAATCTATCATTTTGAATCATTCAAATAGATTTTAATAACATGGATATATAAGTTTTTTTCTATATGAAAAGGAAGCTAAAAATTAAATATAACAGGGGAATATCAATTGAAAATTAAATGAGAGGATTGGGGAATCCCATACATCTCTTGAGCTTCTTAGATTAGAGATGATCCTTCTTACCAATAAGACTCTTCAATATTGAAGAGAGATCAATTAAAGAGACTCCTACGGAGGTATATGATGAGAAAATATTGTATTGGGAGTTAGAGAATTTGAAGAGGAGGTGGGTATTTATACATGAGGAGGGGGTGTTAAGGGTCCAAATAATGATTATTTTATCAATTGAGGTCATTCAATTTTGGGTGGTATTAATTCCAATGTTTTTGTTGACAATTAATGAAATAATGGATCTTTTAATACAAAAAATGATAATTAAAAAAATAACCTTGATCTTTCAAAAACATGATCCCATTAAATTACAAAACAATTTGAAACATAAAATAATATTAAAATATGTAGGTCCTTATACACATCACACACTGTCACATATATATGCATATATTATTTTTTATTTAATTTACTCCATTAATATGTGTGTCTGTGTATACATATATTTATATACTCCGATATATATATATATATATATTCTAACATACTTATGTAACACAGACACAGACACACACACACACACATATATATATAACATATAAATAATATATATTTTATCAAATATATAACATGTATATTTTTAAACATATATGTCTATATATATCATACATATCATAATGTATATAAATCTTACCATATTTATATAACACATATATATGTATTTTAATGTATATTTATATACATATATATAATATATTTATATTATAATAATTAGTTTGGATTAAATGTTACTACAACACATATATGTATATTTATATTATATATATATATATATATCTTATTTACTACGCCATTTGAATTTCACACACACACACATTTTTTTCTTTTTTTGTTTCCTTTTTCATTCCCTGAAGGACTAAATTCACTATCCCTATCTCCTCACATTTAATTTTCCACACCTAAACTCCCCATTTATTATCTTCTATGATTTACTCTAATTATTATTATTATTATTAAAATAATTTAATAACTATATTCTACACACACACATATATTAAATACCATTTTATAAATTTTTTATATACATAATACTAAATTTTGTTATTAATTACACATAAGTATATGTATTTATTTATATATGGTTATTATTATGGTTTACTATTTATATATTGACATATATATATTCTTATATATTTACAATAACTTAAAAATATAAATCTCTCTCGAATATTATTTTAAATTATATACATATATCAAATCTTAAATTATTATTTTCATATAGAATAATAAATATATCACCTACAAAACAAAAATATCTAATTTTAATTTTACCAACCTAATTATATACTTAATGGTATATTTATTATATATTTTTTATTTCTTGATAAATGTAAAATACTTTTTTATTAATCAATATATATTTAAAATACACACACACAAGTATATATAAAAAAAAATCATGATAATTAAAATACTAATTTGTAATAAAACCTTATAAAATATAGTTTTATGTATAATTATAATATATATCAAAGTCCATTATATATATATAAACATAGTTTGTTACACCCCAAGCCTTAATTTGATGTCTATTCTCATTCTGACCTCATACTAGAGTCTTAACTCAACATCATCTTCAATTTTGAATGCTCAAACTTTTGAGGTAACCATATTCAAGAATCCATTATGAATACCAAAATTGTCATTTATAGTCATGTTTCCTTTATATTGAAGATCATTATTCTCATGATGGATGCAACATTCCCTGCCTTAGAGGATTCCTAGTTAATGCCTTAAATGAGAATGAAAAATCATCCCCAGGCACATGCTCCATCGTCCACTAAATGGGGTTGCTGGAGGTTCTCCATACACTTATACCAAGAACCAACATAAAAATAGTGGGAAACAATGTACTTAAAAGTGTATTAGATTAAGTTTACACATTGATTCACACGAGACTATCCTTTTGAGCCATGCTCATGCACATCATCAATATCAAGCATAAAAGTGAAAACTAATATGGATTGGTGATGATACAACCACTGGTTCCATTTTACAACATCATTCCAGGCCCCACATTAACCTAGTAATCAACTAAAAACTAAAGGTTACCATTAACACAATAATATTTTAATTATTCTATCAATATACTCCAGAGGTGACCAATGATATTAGACTTCACATACCCATAACCCTTTTCCAAGAAATCATGAAATAATATAGCATAAGTTGTTACATGAAATTATCATTCAAACTACACTAAACCTTAAATAATCTCCATCAAACTAAATAAGGATCTCTACACCGATTATTTATTAATGGGAACCATGTATGACAATGCATACTATCTTGACATCACAACATCACAACATACATTCCAATTCTATTTCCATTTCTTAGGGATAATGGAAATACAGATACTAGAATGTGATAACATATATAATGGATTGTCCGAGATCTATATCAATCCATACCACTATTTACTTGGATGATGATCTTTTGAGTCATCTATCCTAAAAGAGGAAAGAATACACGATCAACAAAGTTACTAACCATGACCTGGGAATGTCTAACCCACTGAACATGAGCATCACACGATGCCCACATCCATAAATTTGGTCATGTTATTAAAAACCACTTTTATACCCAAGAGTGTCTTCACATTATTAAGAATCATGCCCAATCTGATACGACACTCGAACACCACTCCCACAACAAAAAACTCATCACAAGCATTTATTTATGTTTATTACCTTTCAGGGTACCAACAACACTGAGATAACTACACCTCCCACTCCATGTTGCATACAGTTAATCTAAATTAAAATTAATTCTATATCATCGGATGTAAAACTATATGAAAATCACATCTTGGTCACTTGGAATTAAACTAAATAACAATTACATTCCGGTAATATGAGATTAAAATAAATAGTAGGTGTGACCTCGTAGCATGATGTTAAACAATAGAGACCATCACCCATCATCACTCATTATTAAAGGACCCTTAGAGCCTAACCATGTTCATCCAATGTTTGGGGAACTTTAGTCATTTATATGGGCACATCATCCCAAAAATCACACTTTATGTGTTGAGTATATCAGATTACCATGAATCATCCATAGACTTTAGAAAATAACACCGATCATCAATTGGTAATTTGTTTAACTATGCATCTATTTCCTTGGATCCTGCATATGAGCATCTAGGCTATCAACTAGATGCGACTTTTCCTTGAAAAAATGGCATCTAATCCTTGGTATCCTTGAAAATGGTATATTCAAACATGTAAACTTAGCATGATTTGTGATGATCCTCGGTCTGTCTATCCCAAACCATCACTCATGATTCAAGAACCTTGATCCATGATTTATAACACCCTAATTTATAGTTCAAAAGAGTGTATAGTACTCATGGACTTTGAAATCATAATTAGGTTGTTGTGTAATATTCCCCGAATTCTAGGTCCATGTATCATGACCATAAACTATGTGAAATTTTTTCAATTATATATGACCTTAAATAATAGGATCATCTGGTCTAAATCACAAGACCCTAAAATATTAATGAAATAGATAGAAATCATGTCATGTTGATAACCATCATAATGCCATTTATGCCAAATTCAATTCCCTACCAACTAGTATATTCATCTACATATCTTTCCAAAAAAGTAAAGTGTAAAAAAATGACATAAGTAATGTGTGTAAAATAATTTGATCATTGTAAAAGATAATATATTCATTATAGACACCTTGGTCCTAAAAAAGGCATAGATATGATTTATAATATCCTCTTTCTACTATAACATGTGAAATATGTCATGACAAATCTTCTAGGGGGATATAACTCTTTTTAATATTAAATTTCCATAAACCAACTTCATATATTTTAGGTATGAGTTGATACCCTCCATTTCATTATGTTGAAATAATTCTAATGGAATTCCATAACCTTGAGTAATTTCACTTGCTTCTTCCCAGTATAATATTTTTCATAGGGACTGGAAAATCTGAAATGACACTATTAGGATTCATTGGGGATTTACACAATGCCTTAATGTTGATACCTAGGGGATGTATTATTCCTAGAAGAGAGGTCCCTATTGAACCCATGAGATATTTCCCTAGATATGATCACTGTAGGTTTATTCGATTACTGATGGTTGACATATTCTTAGAAGTCTCCACCCCTTGTTGAATCATCTTTATAATATTATAATTTAATAGTCCCAATAAAAATATATTCAATTGGGTTATGTATCCTTGATTGAATTCCAATATGTATTTTACCCATTACCAAATAAATTATTTGGTATTATATTAGTAAAAATTGGAATGGTCCTTATCATGTGATCTTAAACCATATGATATAGGGTCTGATTTGGAAAACCATGAACCAAACAACCCTTTATTTAATGTATCATATTCCAACAATAGTAACATTATTCATATTGATTTTTATGTGTAAATTTTTGTGTGTACTCCCCCTGGGTTCCAAAATACTCATAAGATAGTATTTTCTCCATACCATAGTTCACTGCCCAAATGTGTGAATCTTCTAAAATTTATCATAGACCTTGGAAGTGATCAGGTACCCATATTATTGACCATTCATGTAATCCCTTATAGTATGTTTCATAAGGTCCCTTTACCAATAAACCAGAGGCATATTTTCTTTGAAAGAAAGAACCTCTGATCCCGTTTATCCCTAACAACATTTTAGTGGAACATGGAAACTATGTGTTTTTTCTATCATCGCCATTATTTCATACCCATATAATAACATTCTATTCACAGTCTATGGGATGTGATTTTCACCAAAAATATTCCAAATATCCAAGTGGATTTGACATACATGATTTTATGTCACTATCTACCAAGGGTCTTTGAATCAAAGATGTTGGGTGTCATAACTCTTAGTAACTTTCATCCTTCATAATCTTCAAAAATTATGTGGGGTGTTAGAAACATTCATAAAAATTAATCCTCCACAACAATTAGTAAGTATGAATGGTTTCGTTACCCTTAATAAATGTTCATCCTTCACAATCTTCAACACGGACGCAGTGTGTCATAAACTTTCATGAAAATTCATATTCCATGATACAAGAATGTAATTAGATTGTTATAACCCTTTATAAATATCCATCCTTCATAATCATAGTAAGGATGTGGGTTTTCCAATCCTTTCTTGAATATTCACCCCCACGTATTACTCATTTAAATTAATAGATGGATTGAGCTATATGACCCTTAACTACAACTGAATAATGTTCAATCTATGTGATCATAAACTAAAAACACATAGGGTCGAAGATGTTGAACCTAAAATAATAGCACATCATCAGTTCAAATTTCAACAACATAAGAAACCAAAGTTAATAGACATGATACTCACCAGGCTGATAACCCATAAAGAGCTATATGGTAAGAAGTTGAGTCTTTTTTATATAAACAAACACATTCTGTGATATAGGAAAAATTAAGCATATGGAAAGTATATATAAAAAATCATGGTGATATGAAACTGGTTAGGATGAAAACCCATAAAGGATGGCCTACGAAAAAAGGAAATTTCATACCCTCTTTAATTTCCTCCTATAAAACATAAGAAAACGTAATGGTAATGAAAAAAATAAATTGACATAAAATCTAGGGGAGATTATCATATGGACCCAGTAACCATCATGTTATTCTCACTAAGACTAATTAGCTAGGGAAAATTTATGGAACATTCTATGCATGAAATATACACATAATTCTTTCCTTTGGAATTGAAAATTCCATAAGAACTATCACTAATACGTCATCCTAGCTGTGTATTCCATTGATCATTTGTGTTCTTTTCTTAAGAAAAATTTATTATGACTCGAGCATTAGAGTTCAAATTTAGGTTCAAATGATATAATAAAATAACATGATAGGTTTAAAAATATATATGATATTAACTTTTCAAGATACCATGTATAGAGTGTAAGGAGGAGAGGTAGGAGGCACCCCATGAGATTTTGAAGAATATTTTTTGTTGAAAATTGAAAAAATATAGAGTGTATGAATATCTACTGTCAACATTATCTTTTATTATTACCTAGAAGGAATAGAATTAGATCATGGTAAAAAATGGTTTGATGAGTTTTACAGATCATCCAGAGTCTAGAGGGAGGCTTTATTTGAATTTTCAAGTGTCACTACAGTATTTTATCTTCTTTCTCAAGAGGACGAAGAGACTCAATCGAGGAGGATAACTCATAACCCTCATTATGAGTGGTTTCCAGTAATGATGATGACATTAAAAGACCAAACTTCACTTGAGGTATGCATTCTTTATGTTATTCTTTCTATGTAACCAAGTTTATTTTATTATCATGAAATAGGGAGTTTTTTATTTATTTTTGGTTCATCACCTTTGAGGCTTCCCTAATTGATTAGAGAAGAAAATTTATTTGGTCAAAGTTGTGTAGATCGATTTCATGACCAGATAGTTGTTTGTGGGTAAAAATTATTGACTATATAAATTTATATAATCAATGATAATGTATGAATAATTTTCTTAATTAAGGGAAGAGTTGGAGGATATATTCCCCTTGGATGTAGATTTCCTCTAAAAGAGTTTTTTATTAAATAATGAATCTCATATATAGATCATTTTCATGTGACCTGGATTTTGATAACCATTTCAAAGGGTGTGATTGTGTGAGGAATGATGACTTAGATATATATGGATATCAATCCTATTGAGGGAAAGACTATTTTGGACGATGTGTAAGCAATATAATTGTCCTAGGTTGCACTACCTCTTCCAAAATTATGCTTCCACCCAACCCTGGTCAGCAAATCATCCACTATAGGTATGGAGGGGTTAGTTTTCCTAATATAGCATGAATAATCACCAGGATACCCATCACCATGAAGAGGATAAATTATTGGGGGGGGGGGGTTATTGAGTCATGAATCACTTGAATTTTTTCCAGGAATACGGGGTTTTAAGTGGCATGTGGTTTGTCTACTCTGCAAACGGGTTATATTAGTACACCAATTGTGTAGGATTCTAACAAAGCTTTGGCATAGTCTGGAGATAGAAGAGTACAAGAATCAGTAAGTTAAAGGGATGTATTTTCATTAGAATCAACATATATAATCATTAACCAAAATTTTAATAAAAGATATTGGGGTTTCATTCTTCATTCATGCTAGAAAATGGAAGATAAGACCCCTTTAGAGCAAAGTGAAACTTATTAACAAATCTATAAGAGGTGTATGTTAGTAAAATGGATTGTTCTTCAAATAAAAATACAAGAACCTTATCCTAAAGTGAGACTTAATATGAAATTTAATTATGGAAATCCATTCCGTTGTTAATAATCAGCATAGAATGTGTAGGATATGTGACATAATTGGAACAATTCTACTTTCTCAATTTAGAGACAACCTCATCAATGTATAGTGGCATTTATTTGAACCCAGAGTCATCTAGTAGCCTTGATAGGAACAAATAACGAGGGATACCAATTTTATTTGGATATTGATAACATTAGAAGTGTACAACTATCCATCCAAATATAAACAAGAGGGTCTCACTAATTTGGTAAGGGTTATGTCCCTCTTGAAATTGGCCAATAACTTAATAAAGATAATAAAGGGTTGTAATTAGTATATATAGGGTTTATATTTCTTCTAGCTACTCCCCATAACCAATGTACTAAATTGAATTCCAAAATGTGGATCCCTATCCAAAAAAACCATCTTTTTAGATACAGGGTAAAAATTCTCAGTAGTTGAGGATTAGGGGAAATGCATTATTCCCCAAAGTATCGACATGAGGTGTACTCCCTGACATTTAGGATTGTCCATTAATATACGACACTATCATAAACCTATTAATGGGGTCATTTTTGAGGTCTTACAGGATTTGTTTGAGACAGACTTCTATAATGAAAGATACATATCTAGTCTTTTGAGGAAATGATTAAGTATAAGATTTTCTCCTTTAGATTCTATCTCATGATTGAGATCATATCTTGGCCAAGGTGGGGTTCTATTTAGAGTAATAAAAAATATATTAAATAGTAAATAATAAAAAATATTCCCAATATTAAGTGTTCCTCAATTTAGGTGTTTTCCCAAATGACGATTCTTTACTAACTGTGGGTCAAGTGAATAGAGTTGGTGTCAGGACAGTAATGAATAATCAACTCTCAAGGAAGATCCAACATGTGGTACATGATGAACTATGAAATACACAAAGTCTCATATATATTCTTTTTGTTAATTTTTTTGAATATTATTTATATATTTGATTAACCTAGAATAGAGATGACAATCTATCAAAAAATTTACTTCCAAGGTACATAAATCATTTCAAACTCTAGTCACCTTTCAGAATGAATGAAGAGGAAATCCGTATATATGAGTAAATCTTTAAAATAAGTTGATTAATGAGATATCAACTATCTGGGATTAGTGGGGAATTAATCAATGTAAAGGATAACACCTAGAATGTGTCCTAGATCAGATGACTATTCTCATAAATGGTCACATAAATATTGTTGGAGGAGGATGAAAACCAACATGATAAAATATTGTGGATGGGTGAAATAATGGTAGTGTCATCCAGATGGAAAAATTTATATATAGGTAGTCTATATGATAAAATATAATTTTAAATATGGATCGGACGAAGGCCCTTTTGAGTCTCATTTTCATACAAGACCCGATATCAGCGATTAAGATTACATTTCCCAATAATTATATCAATATGGACGGCCACATTGGATGAAGTCAATGAGATTGAATCCATATTGAATAAGGTATAAAAACATATATTATAAAAAATTATTTACATGGGAGGCATCATAAAGAGTGTGTGAACCATTCCAAGTCACTGAATTATATGCCCATAGGAAGGTAACACAAATTTCATAATGAATTATGTGATCGATTTATGCCCAAGTAAATCGCATGAATCATGCAATTAAATACTATGACCAATTATAAATGGCATGATTTGAATGTGTTTTAGTTTATTAGTGATCATCTTTGTTATGTGAATTTTCTAGAAAATGTGGTTATGTGATTAGTTCTCATGATCATGTCAAATGAAGGGGTCACACAATGGGGTATTGTGAAGTGAATGTATGGGGGGAATATTTTGTGTGCTCATGAATCTTAGATTGAAGGTGATGTTGACAAACCCTCTCCCTTATATTTATAGGGAACCATGTGGAATGTAAAAGGCCACTCAAAATGCCATTATCAGTCAAGAAGGAATATAGGTGGAAGGATAAGGGACTCTAGTAGGCATATACTTTTTTAGAACAGAGTCCTTTCTCATTAATCCATACATTATTTATGAGGGGAATTTTTAGATCCATGCCAAATGATCATTGCAAAAAAATGAGTCTGGATAAATAAAAAATGCACATATATCATATTTTCAGAAAATTTTAGAATAAGTAATGACCATAGAGGGATCAAATGAGTAGGTTATTTGATTTCATAACACTTAGTAAGACATGGGATCATATAATCCTTGGAACATCACAAAATTAAATGAGGATAAAAAGAGATGTTTTTTCATTACAATGGTCAAAAATAGATTTGTCATATAGTAATGATCTTGAAACACCCCCTTGGAGTCATGCGATCGAATCCAGGATAATTTGATGATGAAAATTAGATAGGAAAGGATATCTCTGATAGTGCCTTATAATTAATTCTCTAGGTAACCATGCATTTTACAATGCATCATCATATGATCCCCTTTCATAAATCGCATAGATATTTGAATATAAAATGCTGAATTAGTGTGAAATAAGTCTCACAAGACCTTAATGTGGCTGGGGTTACATTACTAATTCATGAGAAATCATGAAAACACAATTCCTTTCAACCTTGTTTGAGTGTATATAAGTCCCTGAACCCAGTTACCCAGAGTCAGTGCATTATTTTAATACATTGACATGATTACAAATAATCAAGTCCTGAAGGACCGATCGGTCTAGCAGCCTTGGAAAATAAAATACATACATGAACTTTACATTACATTATAAAATGAAAAAAAAACAAAATTGTCTCCATTGACCACATTCATATCCCATAGACGATCCCTTTAGGTCATTCATAACACACTTTTTCGCATCCTGAAAAAAGAACATAGAAAGGGGGGAGGTCAGATGCTCAGTGTGGATAACAATATAGCGAAAACTTTCATAAATAAGCATAAATATTTAAGGCAATGTATAAAACTAAAAAAAGCCATTTAATAATAAACTTCATCATAATATGGAAAAGATAAATCAAATAATTCCATTTACTTATTAACATGGATAATCTACTAGTCGAGTAATCACATTTAATATCAATACCTAATTTCATAATGATGGAATGCATAATGCTAAAATTAATAACCACACAGTCAAGGTCTTGTGCCAAGACTACAAATAAGATTTAGTCAAGGCCTTGTTCAAAGACACTAGTTTTTCTCATGAGAGCTAATGATTCATCAAGGAGCTACAGAGGGATCCACTCGTCACATACTAAGTCCAATACAATCCTCAAATGAAATAGTTTAAACATAATATAAACTTTCATATTAATACTAGCATACGAAATGTTAATATATTAACTATAAGCCACAAATGGTATAAAAATAGGACATCCACAGTAAAACCTATCATAAATCATTAAATGCAATAGGGATGATTGTATTATAATAAATCAACATCGATCAAGAATAATATCCAGTAATTGATGTTGACATAGTAGAAAATGATCAGTAAAACTCTTTGAGGGAAATATCCATTTTTTTGAAATCATTTTAAAAGTCGCACATTTTAAAAAGAAAGTAACTTAAAATATATTTTGGAATAAAATATTCCCATACCACTTTGAATATTTCTAAAGTAATTAACATTTTAAAATATTCAGGTCAATATAAATAAATCCTTAATATCATTTTGAAAACATGGACATTAATGAGAAAGGTTTGGAAGAATAAATCAATAAAAAATTTAAAATGTTATTTTAGTTAAAGAGTCCCTTAAAAATAATCCTTTTAAAAACTCTTTTATAAAAAATGGACACATATAATAAATATTTCCCAGTAAAAACTTACACTTAAACATTCTCAGATAATAATGAGATTGAGGAATTAACCCTTACCATGCACTTTCCTTTGGATGAGGGTACTTTTAACCTCTTGTATAATGACCATTGTATGTTATTAAATTATAACAGAACCATATTCATATTTATTATATCATACAAGATTAATTTAAAACATTATACTACCAATTTAATAATGATTTCCATTTTAAATTAACATTTTGGGTAATAATCGCTTTCTTTATCGTACATGTTTTAACTTGTTATTATTGATCGTATCATTTAGATCATGATTTAAATACATCCAGAATATAAAACCTGATTTATATATCATATATATTTAGAATATAAAAATTTACAATAGATAGATAAATTAAATTTAAGGCACCATTTATGGAGACGGTAGGCCGTACGTATGCATAAACGTTGTTTCCGTTTTCATATCATATTGAACGGGAGTAAGTGAATAAGATATATGTAACTAAATATATCTATATATATATATATAGTAGAATTATAATGTCATATATTACATACTTATTAATTATATATAATTTTCTAATCATTGTTGAATGGTGAACGTGGGAATGAATCTCATCACGTCATGGAGATGGTAATCCGTACGTACGCACAAGCAACAATTTCATTGTATTGATGGTTAAATAATATGTAATTGGATGGTGTATCATATATAAAGATTAATTAACATGTTATATTTTTATTATTTACATCATTTATACTCATTATTATACCCATCCAAATAATGAACTGTTTGAATAACAAACTACACCACGATGTGGAGACGGTAAACCATACATACGCACGTATGGTGACTTTGTCATTTAGAGGATGGGTAGAATAACGAATATGGGTGTACCATATTTATAAAAACACAATATTATGTAGGAGGTAATGGAGTTATTATTTTGTTATGGAATCAACCAAGAAAGTGGAAGTGGAAGATGAAAAGAACAAGAATGAGGGTTGTGAAATTATTACCTCTTCTTCTAGTGTTTCCTTTTGAGTTGACCAAAAGGGATACATAGGTTGTATTTCTGATCAAAGTAAGTACTATAGGATGACGTGGGGGATGTTGGGAGGATATTTGGGCAGGGTTTGGCTGAGCCAAATGGCTTTGGAAGTATGATTTTGAGAGAAGGGGAAGTACCCTTTTATAAGAGATGTGAGGGTCACTTTAGGAAAATATTGAAATATTATTTTATAATAAAATGATTTTCGGTTTATAATGGATAAAAAATGATTTATTTATAGGATAAGGTGGTTATAGGTCTAAAACCACTAACTAAATAGGTTCTAGATAGGTTTACATTACCATATTAACCTTATCTTTTAGATTTAACTCTTAGTTAAATATTTTAACTTTTACCATGTCTTCTTCTATTCCTACACTATATGGTTAATAAAAATAATCTAAAATTCCAAAAGAACCTAAAGTAGTTCATCAATGAAATATATAATATTATTTAAGTCCTTTGGATGAACCATATATTCTTAGGAATATTATATCAAACAATAATATAGTATTTCTTTTAAAAATTAATTTATATCAATTTTGACGTTATTTGGTTTTTGGTTTTTTTGAATGTCATCACAACTTGATTAATTAAAAAATGATACATTTAATCAACCCTAACATGTCATATTCACCTATAAAATTCGTGGATGTCATAAAAACATTGAAATTATATTTATTTTAATATTTATATTACAATTTATTTGATTCTTTCATTAATAATGTAATTACTCCATCATCATTATGTGAAACATAAATTAAATTATTTAATGTCTAAAAATTATAAATAAAATACCATTATGTAGTAAATATTTTTATCTTTATAATGAATATTCATAGTCTAATTTATATTGTGTGTAACCCTATATTAAAAATGGTTTAGTTAATAAACTTTGAATTTAACACTTTAAACTCTTCTTTAAATAAAATAATAATAAATGTCCAAATCTAATCCATGTGGACATAATGGATCATATCTTATTCCTAAGGTTTTATTTGGTCTAAATAAACTTATCCAGTAGAATTAGGACATGTGTTTGGGTAATTATAATATCCTTTTTATCATTAATTACCCTAGTTACTTTAAACTGTAGTAAATAAAAGTCAAAAGTTACTATTCACAAAAAATTATTTTCATCTTATTGAACCAAATTTTACTTACTGATATTAATGGTGTCTCTCAGAATTTTTAAATTCAACTCATAGAAGCAGTAAAATTATGTTTAATGAAAATTTATAAATTTTCCTTGAAGGTGGGTAAAAGAGGTTAAAAAGTCCAACAAACTTTTATTCACTTAATTTTATTATAAAATGACTCCAATTAATTACATTTAACTTATATAGGTATTATATTTATATTTTTACTTAAAATAAATTTAAATAAAATAAATAATTATTTAAATTGAAAGTTGGTTTTAAATAATAACGAAGTGTTTTTCACTATTCTTTATAAATTTAATGTTTTTAGAATAATACCAAAAATTCAACCAAAGATAATTTTGGAATTCCAATTTTAAAAATTAAATCTATTTTACTAAATACAAAACATAGTAGTTTCATTTATTAACTCAAAATTATTTTTTCATTTTCAAAACCAAAAAGTGGTTTTTTAAAAAGTGAAAACTATCAAAAGATTGACATGTGTTTATGTCAAATTTAAATATAAAATTACATATAATGACATAAATAGTATTAAATGATAAAAATATAATCTAATTATACTTAAAAACCTTTAAAATTCATAACTTAACACTATAAATTATTTCTATTAAAAAAGCTGTTTTTAATTAAAACATAGTATTTTTCACTATTCGTCAAAATATGAAATTTATCAGAAAAGTACCCAAAATTTATCCAAACTAAAATTTTTATCTCCCAATTATAATTAATAAGTTAATTTCATTAAATTGAATATATAAAAGGGTCAAATTTTGGTTTTAAAAAAATGTCCGCCATTAAAAGGCTTTAAAATTTCATTTTTAAAAAAATACTTCTTTTATCTAAAAAATGAATTTGTTCTTATATTATGTCCAAGAAACACATAACTTGGATGTTAAAATAATATAGAGTATATAATATTCACAATGTAGTTAATACTATTCATAACTTCTTTTTGAATGGTTAGTTTGTCAAGTTGTGGTGCACTCGAACTTGCTGTTGCGTGCAGCGCAAGCTATTGAATTACTTTAATGAGATAACGTACTATGAAATCTTGGGGATGTTACATTCTCACCTCCTTCAATAAATTGTTTCATCTCAATTTTAAATTTTTCTTTGAAAATAAAAGGTTAAAAATAGAAAAATACCTTTGTAGAAAACCCCACATCAGAAATTGGGTAAATAAAATTTAGTATTAATTAGAGGGAAAGGGAATGAAAAAGTCACCACCAAATTATGATCTCAATTAATAGAAAATTTGTTTAAATTAGAGACACATAATTGTAGGGAAAATGTGAATATTTATTGGGAGTGATTGAGGTCATCAATCACAAAAAAGTGTGAAATTGAGGGCCTCAAAGCCATTAATCTATGATGATTTAAAATATCATTAGTTCAACAAAACATAAGGTATTAGGATAACACATTTTTTGGTTTTAAGATCCCTTCCCTAAAGTTTAAGAATTAATTTATTCATAGATTATGAGGGAAAAAAATACTTGACATGTAGAGTTTCTTTCTTTAACTAATTCCATGCACAAACTCATCTTTCACCCCAAAATATAATAGAATTCAAAAATATTGTATTTATCCTAATCGTATAGGGTTCAAAAAAATATTGAATTTATAATTCATTTGTCTGACTACTAAAAAAACAACATTATACAAATAATGACATCATGTATGTCAGTGGTAGGTGATCGAACCTTGTCGCCCTTCAGTTGTGGGTTCAAGTCTCGCGGTCTTACCGGACGCTATAGGTTGTCACCCGACCTCCAGGTTGTCCTGTTTATGAAAATCCCAAAATAATATCAAGAAATAATTTAACCATAACAATAGTATCCAATGTCAAACATAATCGATTCCAACTATTAGACTTATCCAAAATACTTATGTCCAAACTCAATGTCCAAAATTTATAAGGAAGTAAACACAATGAAGATCCTTTTTTCCATGTAATAACATGTGAATACATTCATCATTTATTCTTTTAAAACACTATAACACCCTAAATTTCCATAAAACCTTATTTATTACATTCATTCTCCCTTATTCCATATAGAATACAAGATATACTCCTTCTATCCAAAAATGTTTTAAACTCCAACAATGATGGAATATAAAAATTATTAATCCGTTTAAGGTAGTCAAGAATATCCAATATTATTTATCTAAATCAATCATATATTATTCCATAATCACTACCTCAGTATCAGAACTATATTATGGTTTATATTTCTCTTAAGCATATATTTTCCAAAAAAATTAACTTAATATTGAGTCACTTTTCTTGGTTCCACACTATATCATGTCCTTAATGAAATAGTACCGCAGTAAAATCTTTGTATACTCTATTATTCTTATAAAACGTACATCATTAACACAATACTCAAATGACATAATACTTTAATAAGAACATAAGAAATATAATCATTCCTCTTCATCTTCGGTAGTATCATAACTTTATTATTATCCAATAGCAGCATTTGGGGAATACTATGATGATCTGGACATTGATTTTTATAGTGTCCCAACTCCTTGCAGATGAGGAATTGTACATTTGAAACATTTTTCTTACCCTTGAAATCATGTACATGGTGTCCTTTTTCTTCACATTTATAACAAACTCCTATTACCTTCATGCATTTACCATGGTGATTCTTTCCACAATTATCACATATGGGAAAATCCTTCTTTCCCATCTTGCCTTTATCCATCATTCTCTCTTCCATTATTTTCTTCTCTTCCCTTAAAAAGCCATAACACTCAGAGAATTCTTTACTTATTTTATTAACACATGATACTATTTATTCATATGTTGAGAATACATGGGAGACTATTTCACTTTTAAATGTTGGATTAATACCATGAAAGATATGATCCTTCTATATCTTTCGATCATACGTATTTCTAGAATTCTCATTCCTTCTACTAGGAGCCATTTCTAAACAATGTTATACAACATGTTAGTTTATGAATCACAGTGCATAATTCAAAACTTGTAAAATACCAGATGTAAATTTAATAAATTATGCATATAATCTATAATCATAAAAAAAATTTCTATAAGGAAGTATGTACTTCAAAATCCATCATTATGTCTTGTAATGAAAATGTGAATTATCCTAAGCATATCCCCCAAAGAGTTTCATAACCAAGAGTGCAGCAGGGCCTGTTGTCGAGTACCAGGATACCCCGAGTCAAGCCAGAAACTACTTTTCTGACTTTTCACTCTGAGGTTAATTTGTGCCAGAGCCACCTCTACCTACTCATATCCAGACATGGATGTATTTCTTGGAAAATACACAAAATATCTACATTACTAAAATTCTTGGAAGTTCTTATATACTAATCCTCAATGTATATCTTAGGGTAATGTTTTCTAATTAGAGTTTATCAAAATCTATTTCCAAGGATGTTTCTAAACATCCACTGATACCAACTGTAATCCCCTAACCCTTGTTAACCTATGTCGGTGCATTATTTTAATACATTGTCATGATTACAAGGAATGATGTCCTGAAGGACCGATTAGTTTAGTAGTCTTGGCAAATAGATTACATACATGAACAATACATTACATTATAAAATGAAAAACAACAACAACATTGTCTCTATTGACCACATTCATATCCCTTAGAATATCCCTACAGGTTAGTCATAACTTACTTCTTCGCATCCTCAAAAAAATAAAACATTGAAAGGGGTGAGCTCAGATGCTCAGTAAGGATAACAATATAGTGAAAACTTTCATAAATAAGAATAAATATTTAAATAAATGTATAAAACTAAAACAAAATCCTTTTGAACTTAAAATTCATCATAATATGGAAATGATATATCAAATAATTCCATTTACTTATTCACATGGATAATATACTAGCTGAATAATCACATTTAATATCAGTAGCTAATTTCATAATGATGGAATGCATAATGATAGACTTCAGAACCACATAGTCAAGGCCTTGTGCCAAGAATAAAAATAAAATTTTGTCAAGGATTTGTGCCAAGAAACTAGTTTGTCTCATGAGACATACTGATGCATCGAGGAGCTATAGTAGGCTCCACCAATCACATACTATGTCCAATAAATTCCTCATATGAAAAGGTTTAAACATAACATAAACATTCATATTAAAACTAGCATACTAAATGTTAGTACATTAACCATAAACCATGAATGGTATAAAAATACCACGTCCATAGTAACACCTATAATAAATCATTCAATATAATATAGAAGATTGTATTATAATAAATCAACCTCGATCAAGAATAATATCCAGTAAAGGATGATGACATAGTTGAAAATGATTAGTAAAACTCTTTGAGAGAAATATCTGATTTTTATGAAATCATTTTAAAATTCTCTCATTTTATAAAGGAATTAATTTAAAATATATTTTTTTAATTGAAGTTTCGCATTCCTCTTTGAAACTTTTGAAAGGAATTATCATTTTAAAACATTCATGTCCATATAAATCAATCCTTAAAATCATTTTGAAAACATAGACATTAATGAGAAAGGTTTAGAAGAATAAATATTTCAAAAATAAAAAAATGATGTTTTAGTTAGAGAGTCTCTTAAGAACAATACTTTTAAAAACTCTTTTATAAAACATGGAATGTATAATAAATATATCCTAGTAAAAACTTACACATAAACAATCTCGGATAATAATGAGATTGAGGAATTAACCCTTACCTTGAAATTTATTTTGGTCGAGGGTATGTTTAAACTTTTTTATAAAGGCCATAGTATGGTATTAAATTATAAAAGAACCACATTAATATTTATTATATCATAAATGATTCATTTATAACTTTATACTACCCATTTAATAATGATTTCCATGTTAAATTAACATTTTGGGTAATAATCGCTTTATCTATCGTACATGTTTTAACTTGTTATTCTTGACCATATCATTTAGATCATGATTTAAATACTTATAGAATATGAACCGTTATTTATATATAATATATATTTAGAATATAAATATTTATAATATATAGATATATGAAATGTAATGCACCGTTTATGGAGACGGTAGGCCGTACATACGCATAAATGTTGTTTCTGTTTTCATATCGTATTGAGCCGAAGTAAGTGAATAAGATATATGTAAGTACACACACACACACACACATATATATATATATAAAGTAGAATTATTATGTCATATATTACATACTTATTAATTATATATATTTTTATAATCATCGGTGAATTGTGAACGTGGGAATGAATCTCATTGCACCGTGGAGATGGTAATCCGTACGTACGCACGAGCGACAATATCATTATATTGATGGTGAAATTGTATGTAATTCGATGGTATATCATATATAAAGAATCATTAACATGTTATATTTATTATTTACATCATTTATACTCATTATTATTCCTATACAAGTAATGATGTGTTTGAATAACAAACTACACCACGACATAGAGACGGTAAGCCGTACGTACGCACGTATGGTGACTTTGACATTTAGAGGATAGATATAATAAATAATATGGTTGTACCATATTTATAATAATATCACATTATGTAGGAGGTACTAGGGTTGTTATTTTGGAATGGAAACAACAAAGAAATAGGAAGTGGAAGATGAAAAGAACTTGAAAGAGGGTGGAGAAATTATTACCTCTTCTTTGGGTGTTTCCGTTATAGTTGATAAGAAGGTATCATTAGGTTGGATTTATTATCAAAGTAAGTACTTTAGGTTTATGTGAGGGAAGTTATGAGGATAGTTGGGAAGGTTTTGGCCGAGCCAAATGGCTTTGGAGGTGTGATTTTGAGAGAATGGGAAGTAACCTTCTATAAGAGAGGTGAGGGTCACTTTAGAAATAGATTGAAATATTATTTTATAATTAAATAATTTTCTATTTCTAATGTCTCAAAAATAATTTATATATAGGATAAGGTTGATATGGGTCAAAACCACTCATCCAATAGGTTTTAGACTGGTTTAGGTCACCATATTAACCTTATCTTTTAGATTTAACTCTTAGTTAAATATTTTAACTTTTATAGTGTCTTCTTGTATTCTCACACTATATGGTTAATAAACTTACTCTAAACATCCTAGAGAACCTAAAGTGGTTAATTAATGACATATAAAATATTATTTACGCCCTTTGGACATACCTTAGATTTTTAGGGATATTATATCAACCAATAATATAATATTTGTTTTAAAAATTAATTTATATCAATTTTGACATTATTTGGCATTTGGTTTTTGTGAAATTCATCAAAACTTTATTAATTCTAACAAGATTCATTGAATCAAACCTAAAATTTTATATTCACCTATAAAATTGGCATATTTCATAAAAAATTTTAAATTATATTTATTTTAATATTTATAATAACATTTATTTGATTCTTTCATTAATAATGTAATTACTATATCCTCATTGTGTTACAAATAAATTAAATTATATAATGTCTAAAAATTATAAAAAAATAAAATTATATAGGAAATCATTTCATATTTATAATTAATATTTAAATTAGAATTTATATTTTGTGTAACCCTATATTAAAAATGGTTTAGTTATTAAACTTTTAATTTAATACTTTTAACTCTTCTTTAAATAAAATAATAATAAACATTATGATCTAATCCAAGTGGACCTAATGGGTCATATTTTATTCCTATGGTTTTTTTGGGTCGAAATACACTTATCCAATAGAATTAGGACATGTGTTAGGGTAATTATAATATCATTTTTACCTTTAATTACTATATTTACTTGTAATTATGGTAAATAAAAGTCAAACGTTTCTATTCACCAAAATTTATTTTCATATTTTCGAATAACATTTTACTCACTGATATCAAATGTTTGTCTCAGATTTTTTAAATTCAACTCATAGAATTGGTAAAATTAATTTTTATGCAAATTTTCAAATGCTTCTAGAAGGTGGGTAAAAGAGGTTAAAAATTTCAATAAACTTTTATACATCTAATTTTATTATAAAATTACTCCAATGAATTAAATTGAACTTATATAGGTATTATATATCTATTTTTACTTAAATTATTTAAATAAAATAAATAATTATATAAATAAAAATTTGGTTTAAAATAAAAACGTAGTGTTTTTCACTATTCATAAAAAATTGAATTTTTTCAGAAAAATACCAAAAATTCATCCAAAGAAAACTTTGGTATTATTAATTCAAAAATGAAGTCTATTGTATCCAATTAAAAACCTAGAAGTTTCAATTATTAATTTAAAATTAATTCCCATTGTCAAAACCAAAAAGAGTGTTTTTAAAAAGTAAAAACTATCAAAAGATTGACATGTGTTTATGTCATATTTAAATGTGAAATGAATTATAATGACCTAAAAAGTATTAAATGAAAAAACATAATCTAATTATACTTCAAAATCGTTCAAATTCATAATTTTACACTTTACATTATTTCGATTAAAAAAGTTGTTTTGAATTAAAACATTGTATTTTTCACTATTCGTCAAAATATGAATGTTATCAGAAAAGTACCAAAAATTTATCCAAACTAAATTTTTATTTCCCACTTCTAAAGAGGAATTTAATTTCATCAAATTGAATTTATAATAGTGTCAAATATTGGTTTTAAAAAAGGGTTCTTCATTAAAAGGTAGTAAAATTGCATTTTTGAAAAAATACTTCTTTTATCTGAAAAAATGAATTTTTTCATATATTATGTCTAATAAACACATTATATGGATGTTAAAATTATATAGAGTATATATGATTCAAAATTCAGTTGATACTATTCATAACCACTTTTTGAATGGCTAGTTTGGTAAGTTGTGGTGTGCTTGAAATCAGGGTTGTGTGTAGCGCAAGATATTGAATTACTTTAATGAGATAACGTACTATGAAATCTTGGGGGTGTTATAGTGTCTCTATTATTAACATTAATGGTCAGTTATGTGGAGAGCTAATGTGATGAAACTATGAAATAATATCCTTACATCCTATAGATGATCCCTTTGACACATTCTTCCATGTCATGCAGACTTCTTCATGCACATTTACGAGACCCCTACCAGGTCACTGGTTAAAGGCTTGTAGTAATAACTGGATGATCACACATATGTTGTTCTTCAAGAATTCCCCCTTGGGATCATACAATGGTCCCATAACAATCAGGTCTTTATGTGGTCGTATTCACCTAAGGGATAATCACCCAATATGTAAAGGGAAGGTAGCCCTCTTTTAATAGTCGTGTGACTCAGTTAGACAAAGAATGAATATATATAGGATTTTACAGGTAGTCACATGACCTATGACTGGAAACCTAATATCCATGGAGTCATGTGACCGGCTCACTGAAAAGCAGGAAATACGACTCAACTAAGTAAAAAATACAACTACAAAAAGGTATTCTCACTTTATTGTGGTCTAGTATTGATCTTGAGACATCCTAAAAATAAGTAGATAAAAATACACTGGGGATCTAGTGAATGAGTTTTTCCATTAATGGAGGATTATGTGGTTGTTTTTCTCAATACAACAACCTCTTGGGTTCTATGATGACACCATTGAAAATCAAGTAACCCAATTTGGATGGGAGAGGATATCCATGGAATACCCTTATCATGATCAATATTTATAATGAGATGAAAGGGAGGATGTTACTAATGACATAAGACTCAGTCATGTGAAGAATATTATACATTTATGAATTGCATAGATGGTCCTTCCACTAACTTTATATGATCAACAAGGATTTTCAACCATACAAAGTGGAATAAATATTTACTATTGGTTCATATAAAATATACTCCCTAAATTTATAAATATAAAAATAAATGAAGAAGAGGAGAAATAGAAAGAAAATTCTAACACAAATGGATCACAATATCCCAAGAATATTCTTCTTAAAAAAGTTATGTGAGTACATTAAAAGATATTAAGGGAAGAATGAGTAGCACAAGGGATAATATTTGGTTAAACCCCTGTCATGTGATCACATGATAACTAATTAATTATTCAATGGGAATGGGATCAAAATGTGGACAGTTGTTAATGTGATTTGGATAAGTGATCATACAAACCTTAATTAATAACAATGTTGCGTGGACATCGTGTAACAACTGAAGATTTTATGAAACTTTTGTTTTTCGCAAATAAATTAAAAGTTTATTTATGTGTTACAATGCACTAAGATTAAAATTTATTTTACACAGAACGGACTCAATATAAATTACATTGAACATTGACTTAGAGTATGTTACATGCAACACAAACGGGACATCCGTTACATGCAACACCGATATTTATATGAAACATCATTTTATTATTATAATATTTGAAATGAGATAATTATTACCTAGACATTAAACATAGTCATATGAATAGTAATAACTAATTTTAAAATATTTTTTATAATTTTTTATATAAATAAAACATATTGATAATGAAAGATATATTCTTTGGTTAAGTCCTTATATATTTAAAAATAATATTTTCTCAAATGAAATGCTTTTAATGTCCTTTTGTGGAAAATAATTAAATTCATTTTAGAAACTTTATGAAATTTAATTTGATAAAAAGAATAATTTTTGAATTTATATTGTTGAAATTATCTTTGGGTTTATTTTTGGGATTTTTCTGAGTCACTTCATTTTTGGATGAATAGTGAAAATACCATATTTTAATTCAAAACTTCCTTTTCATATAATTTATTTATAAGGATAAATTCCATTTTAATTTGGTTTAAATGTTTATTTAGATCATAATTTTGTAAATTAATCATATTTCAGTCATTGTAATCAATTTACTTTTGAAACTGGGAAGAAAAACAAAACAAACCTTTGGAGGTTTTTACTTTAAAAACCCGCAGTTTCGTCCTGCAAACATGATTTCTTCCACTCATGGGATTATAATTTTGAAAAATAGATTCCATATTTATAATCAGAAAAATTTATAATTTCTAGTATGGTTATGTTATGTTTTTACCAAAAAATACTAGTGGAAGAAATTAATATTAATTACAATGATAAAGGTATTATTAAGCTTAATAAGGGACTAAAGATTAATATTATCAAACCAAATGTTCTACAAAGTTGTCAAAGATCCATTTTATGGACATATTTAGACCATATAATCCCTTTTATAAAACTTTTTCCATTATTTGATCCACTTTCAACATAAAAAAGTTGGATCAATTGTCTCTTCAAATATTTACAAGAGTGACACTTCTTCCCCCACTATAAAAAAATACTCCTCTCCTCCCACTTACTCACAAATCTCAAACCACTTATGATCAGAAAATATATTCTCAAAAAAATACAAAAAATACCTCTCATCCTCCTATAATCCTCCCCTTTTTTAGAAAGCAATCAATGGAATATTTTTGGAAGAAACCAAAAGGGGTTACCTGATTAAGAGGTAACACCTTCTATCAAGATCCTTTCTTTTATTTTCTTTCTCCACCCCTCCACTCTATATATGTAATGCCCCGACCCTAGATACCTAGAGTCAGCGCATTATTACATAACATTGGCATGATCACAAGAAGGATCAAGTCCCGAAAGACCAATTAGTTTAGTAGCCTTGAAATAACAAGATACATTAATAAAGTTTACATTACATCATAAAATGAAAACTACAACTATATAGTCTCCATGGTCCACACTCTTTTCCCCTCATACTATCCCAACAGGTCATTCATAAATTACTTCTTCACATCCTAGGAAAAATAAAACATAGAAAAGGGGTGAGCTCAATTGCCCAGTAAGGATAACAATATAGCAGAAACTTTCATAAATAAGAATAAAAATGTAAGGAAATGTATTACTAAAACAAAATCCTTTTAAAACTTGAACTTTAGCATAATATGGCAGAAATAAAATGAAATAATTCCACATACTTATTCACATGGATATTCTACTAGTCGAATAATCACATGCAATATTAATAACCAATTTCACAATGATAGATTGCATAATGCCAGACTATCATAACCACATAGCCATGGCCTCATGCCAAGACTACAAATAAGATTTTGTCAAGGCCTTGTTCCAAGACACTAGTTTGTCTCATGAGAACTACCGATGCATCGAGGAGCTGTAGTAGGCTCCACCCGTCACTTATTAAGTCCAATGCATTCCTCATATAAATAGGTTTAAACATAACATAAACATTCGTATTAAAACTAGCATACAAAATGTCTATAACTTCTTCATAAACTATGAATGTTATAAAAATAACACATCCACAGTCAAACATATCACAAAACCATCAATACTATATGGAAGTTTTTTATCATAATAAATAAACTTCAAATAAGCTTAAAATCCATCAAAGTATGTTGACATAGATGAAATCAAATCTATTTGAGAGAAATATCTCTTTTTTTTAAATCATTTAAAAGTAACGTAATTATTAAATAAAACATTTACATTGAAAATATTCATATATGCTTGTAAGGGAATCTTAGAAAATTTTATAATGGCGGAAAATAGCCGCACCCGCCGTATAACTTAAAAAAACATTCTTACCTTAATTCTGTCGAAATGGTTAAAAGGGACCTTGTTTGGAATTCTATGGAATGATTCCTTTATAAAACTCTTATAAAAAGTCAAACAAGGGTATAAATGAATTTAACCCATATTATAGTAAATAGTAAAAATGTTTTGAAATACATTTTTAAGAAACATGGATGTGGATGACAAAGAAGTCCCAGTAGATTATTACGTATAAACAACCTCGGATAATGAAGAGATTGCGAAATAAACCCTTACCTTGTAATTTTGCTTGGTTGAGGGTAGGTTAAACTCCTATATAATGGTGAAATAATTGTTATTAAATTATACAATAATCATATACAATAATATGATATCATATATGATCTTTTAACATTTATTTGTTAATAATATCTTAGAATTATCGTCATTTCGGGTGTTAACTTACTCGTTTTCTATTATATGTTTTGTTACATAAGCCCTGTTTGTTATGGATATGTTGTATCTTATTCATCTCCAGAATTATATCAAGTCCTTAGATACTATTATTAATCATCAAATGAAAATTATAATAGAATGGATACGATGAAGAATGACTCTCATCGCATTTGTGGAGACGGTAGTCCGTACGTACGCACGAGAAACAATATCATTCTTTAGATATTAAAATAATATATAATTGGATGGTATATCATATATACAGAATCATTATCATGTTATATTTATTATTTAACAGAATTACGCATCATTATTATACCCATCCAAATAATAATTTATTGAATAATAATTACACCACGACGTAGAGACGGTAAGCCGTATGTACGCCCGTATGGTGACATGTCATTCAAAGGATGGATAGAATAATGAATATGGTTGTACCGTATTTATAATAACAACACAGTATATATAATATACTAGAGTTATTAGTTTATAAAGGTAATAACAATGAAAGAAGAAGTTGAAGAAGAAAGGAACTTGAAAGAGGGTGGTGAAAACATTACCTCTTCTTCAGGTTCTTTCTTTTGATTTGATCAAAAGGACTCCTTATGTTGGCTTTATGATCAAACTAAGGCCTCTATGTTGAAGTGAGGGATGTCTAGAGAGTATTTGGGTAGGGGTTTTCCGAGCCAAAAGGCTTTGAATGTGTGAATTAGTGAGAAGGGGGAGTGCCCTTTTATAAGAGGGGTGAGGGGCACCTTTGGAAAAGCTAGAAATATTATTTTATAATAAATTCATATTCGGTTTCTAATGGCTCCAAAGTGGATTATTTAAAGGTTAAGGTGGGGATGGGTCGAAAACCACTCAAACAATAGAATTTAGACAGGTTTGGGTCATTATATTAACCTTATGTTTTAGTTTTAACTCTTAGTTAATTAGTTTGACACTTACCATGTCACTTTGTATTTTTATATTATATAGTTAATAAACATACTATATACCTCCAAGAAACCCCAAGTGGTCCATTAATGATACAAATATCATGATATAAGTCTCTTGGCTGAACCTTAGATTTTTAGGAATTGAATATCAATTAATAATATAATATTTTGTTTAAAAAACTTTTTTATGTCAATTTTGAAACTATTTGGAAAATTGATTTTTTGTGAAAATCATAACAGAATGATTACTTCAAACAAAGTTAATTAAATCAATACTAACATGTCATATTAACCTATAAAATTATTTTAATTCATAAAAAGTCTCAAATTATACTTATTTGGGTATTTATAATATCAATTATTTTAATTTTTCACTATCATGGTAATTACTGCATCATCATTGTGTCATAAATAAATTAAATTATTTAATGTATAAAAATTATAAATAAAATATCATTATATAGGAAATATTTTTAGATTTCTAATTAATATTTATAATCTAATTTATCTTATGTGTAACCCTATATTAAAAATGTTTTAGTTGTAAAACATTGATTTTACCTCTTTTAACTCTTCTTTGAATTAAATAATAATAAATGTCCAAATCTAATCCAGGTGGACCAAAGAGGTTCCTATTTTATTCCTATGGTTGTTTTTGGTCGAATAAAGCTTTTCCAATAGAATCAGGACATGTTTCAGTGTAATATTAATATCATTTTTACCCTTAATTATCCTATTTACTTTTAAATGTGGTAAATAAAAGTAAAAACTTACTATTCACCAAAAATTATTTTCATCTCATTGAACCACATTTTACACCTTGATATAAACCGTGTCTCTCGGATTTTTGAAATTCCACTCACAGAAGCAGTAAAATTATGTTTTATGAAAAACTCAGTTTTTTAACTACCACTTAGTGGTTACACTATTCATAAAAAATGAAGTTTTTTTAGAAAAATACCAAAACTTCACCCTAGGCTAATTTCGATATTCCGAATCCAAAAATGAAGTCCATTTTGAGAAGTAAAATTTATAAATTTCAAAAAATGGGTATTACTATTCATAACGGCTAGTTTGATTGGTTGTGGTGTGTTAGAACTTGATGTTGCGTACAACACACACTATTGCATTATTCAAAGAGAAGCGTACTGTAAAATCTTGGGGTGTTACATTCTCCCTTCCTTCAAATAATTTCGTCTTGAAATTTCTAGAATACTACCGCATGAAAAGTCTCGGGTGGTTCTTCATCATAAGTTCCTCGGGATCCCACGTTGCCTCTTCTATCTTATGGTTTCTTCACAAGACTTTTACCAGACGAGTCATCCAGTTTCTCAGTACTTGTTCTCTCGTATCAAGAATCTTGAAAGGATCTTTGCAATAAGATAGATCGGGTTCTAGTTCTAATTCCTCAGATGTGAGTACATGCGTTGGGTCAGGCATGTATTTCCTCAGCAGAGATACGTGGAACACATCGTGAACTTTGGAGAGACTTGGCGGCATTTCCAATCGGTAAGCTACAACCCCAATTCGTTCTAGAATTTCGAAAGGTCCGATGTACCTGTGACTCAATTTACCTTTCTTACCAAAACGTATGACTCCCTTCCATGGAGATAACTTCAGGAAAACATGATCACCGACTTGAAATTCCAAATCCTTCCTTCGATTATCGGCATAGCTCTTCTGCATACTTTGAGGTGCTTTGATATGGTTTTGGATTACCTTCACATTTTCCATCATTTCCTCCACCATTTCTAGGCCTACAAGTTTTCTTTCACCAACGTCATCCCAAAAGGTTGGTGTGCGACATCTCTTTCTGTATAACGCTTCATATAGTGCCATCTGAATACTGGAATGAAAGCTATTGTTATAGGAAAATTCTACCAGAGGTAAATATTGATCCCATATACCCTGAAAATAAAGTGAGCAGGATCTCAACATGTCTTTTAAGGTTTGAATAGTTTGTTCTGATTGTCCATCTATTTGAGGGTGGTAGGAAATGCTCAAATGAAGTTCAATATCCAAGGCTTTCTGAAGACTTTTCCAGAATCTTGAAGTAAAATGGGGATCACGATCAGAAACAATCGATAGAGGTACTCCATGAAGTGTCACAACATCATCAATATATAGTCTTGCTAGACGTTCCAGTGGTAGATCTTCTCTTATAGCAAGAAAATGTGCTGACTTGGTAAGACGATCAACAATAACCCATATTGCATCTTTCCTTCTAGGAGTCTTTGGTAGTCCCATGAAAAATTCCATCATGATATTATCCCATTTCCACTCAGGTATGGGAAGAGGTTGAAATACTATACCAGGCTGTTGCCTTCCAGCTTTCACTAGCTGACAATCCATACATCTTGACACAAAATCAGCAATCTCCCACTTCATGTTGTCCCACCAAAAATTTTCCTTCAAATCTCTATACATTTTGGTGCTCCCAGGGTGTATAGAGAATTTGGAACTCTGAGCATCATCCAGAAATTCCCTTTTTAGATCAGGTATATCAGGAACACAAAGTCTCTTCCCGAATTTCAAAATTACTTCTTCATACACAAAGTCTCTCAATCTCCCATCATTCACAGCTTTAATCTTCTTTTTAAATTCTTCATCATCGTTCTGAGAACTCTTAATCCTTTCTTGTAAAGATGGTTTGGAAACTATTTGAAAAAGACTTGATGTTTCACCTTCCCTGGTTATTCCCATGTCCATATTCATTAGATCAATGAAAAATGGATCCCTTTTAATTCTCATATTGTTCAAATCTCCATGATCATTTCTCCTCAAAGCATCTGCCACCTTGTTTGCTTTCCCCTGGGTGGTAGTGTATCGTATAATCATAATCCTTTAATAATTCAAACCATCTCTTTTGCCTCATGTTGATTTCTTTTTGTGAGAAAATATACTTCAAACTCTTGTGATCAGTATAAATCTCACATTTTTCACCATAGAGTTAGTGCCTCCATATCTTCAAAGCAAAGATCACAGATTCTAACTCGAGATCATGTGTAGGATAGTTTTTTTAATTAATTTTCAAATGTCGTGATGCATAGGCAATAACCATATCATTCTTCATAAGGACACAACCAAGTCCTTTCTTCGATGCATCACTATAAATAACTAACCCATCATTCCCTGATGGTAGAGTCAATATAGGAGCATTGACTAATCATCCATTCAGTTCTTCAAAACATTCATCACACTCTTTTTTCCAAACAAATTTAACCCATTTACGTGTGAGGTTTGTTAATGGGTTAGCCAACCATGAAAAATTATGGACGAAACGTCGATAATAACCTGTTAAACCAATAAATATACGTACCTCAGTTATACTCGTCGGTGCAGGCCATTCTTGGATTGCCATGGTCTCAGAAGGATCAACAGAGATTCCATCCTTAGAGACAATATGGCCCAGAAAAGAAATTTCTTAAAGCCAGAATTCACACTTGCTAAACATCCCATATAATTCATGTCTTCTCAGAGTCTTCAGGATAATGCCCAAGTGATTTTCATGGTCTTTGTATCTTTTGGAGTACCAATATATCATCAATAAATACCACCAAAAATTCATAGAGATATTCCTTGAGAACTCTATTCATCAGATCCATGAATACAGAGGGTGCATTAGTCAATCTAAAAGGAATTACTGTAAACTCGTAATGCCCGTACCTGGTTCGAAATGCTGTCTTCAGAATTTATTCCTTCTTCACACACAACTAATGGTATCCAGATCAAAGGTCAATCTTTGAAAATTATTGAGCTCCATGTAGTTGGTCAAATAAATCATCAATGCAAGGTATGGGTTACTTGTTCTTTATCGTTATAGCATTGATCTCCCTGTAGTCGATACATAACCTCATAGATCCATCTTTATTTTTAACAAAAAGAACAGGGGCTCCCCATGGAGAAACACTAGGGTGAATAAATACCCCATTACTCAATTCCTCTAGTTGTTTATTTAGTTAAACTAATTCTACAATGGCCATTCTATACGGGGTCTTTGATATAGGACTTAATCCAGGAAATAAATCAATGGAAAAATCAACTTCTCATTCTGGAGGATGTCCATGTAAATCTTTTAGAAATACATCTACACATTCTTTAAAAATAGGTATATCCTCTATTTGAACATTCCTTTCCTCACCCACTGTAATTTAATTCTCTTCCTCCCCAATAATTGAATTTAGTTGAGCTACTAGGGGTAGATCTAGATAAGAATTAGGTGGTGACAATTCAGCTCTAAAGATAAGGTGTTCCTTATCATCATCATCAAAAATCGTAACCTGCTTATTCTTACAATAAATCTTCGCATCATGGTCCAAAAGACAATCCATACTGATGATTATATCAAAATCAATCATAGGTATAACGATGAGATCAGCTGATAAATAACATTTACGTGCTCTAATGGGGATTGATTCACAAAACTTTATTTCCTTGATAATTCACTTAGGAGTTTTAAATGACAACTCCCTTGTTAAATCAAATTAAAAATATCTAATTTTAATATCAAACTGGGATGATATGAAACAATTCGATGATCCAGTATTAAATAATGCATTTTCTAAACTTGAGGAAACCATTAAATTACCTGCCACCACGTCTTTTGGAGCTTCTACCTCAGCAGTAGAGATAGCAAAATCATAGCCTTGATCCCTTGGCCTTTTCTAAGGTCAGTTACCCTAATGCTTAGGAAATTAATTTGCATAAAGTCCCATCTCCCTGCAATTGTATCATTGGACACTAGTAGTTTCCTTCTTCCCGTTGAAATCATGTTCTTGGTGGCCTTTTTCACCACACTTGTAACAGACTCCCATTCCTTTTAAGCAAGTACCGGGGTGTTTCTTCCCACATTTACTGTAGGTTGGATATTCAACTTTTCCCTTCTTCCCCTTATTTCCATTCCCAGATTGATCAACAGATATCTTCTTGTCTTGCTTTGCATTAAATTCATAAGACTTAGAGAATTCCTTTTCTGTCTTGATAGCACACGAGACAATGTCTTCGTACGATGAGAAGGATTGTGAGACTAATGCTCCATGGAAAAATGGTTTTAACCCATAAAATAAACGATAAATATTACTTCTTGGGTTACATATATAATCTTCATCATTACTTGCTAACCTCATAAAGTTAGCCTCATACCTTGTGACACTATCACCCTCCTTTTGTCTCAGACTCAGAAATTGCCTTTCCATATCTGCTTGATGGTCACGAGGAAATTATTTTTCCAAAAACAGATCTTTGAACTCCCTCCATTCCATATTTGATACTTCATCATCTTCCTTTGTGTTTTGAATCAATGTCCACCATTGATCAGCATCTCTAGTGAGGTGGTAAACTGCCATGATAACCTTTTCCCTTTCACTACTTCACCAAGCCAGAAATATTTTCTCTAGGGAACTTATCCATTGCTCAGCAACCAATGGATTTGTACTCCCATTGAATGTTGGTGGTTTTTTCCTCATGAAGCGATCTAACATTGATCCTCCATGCTATGGATTAGGGTCCTCTATACGGGTAAGGTTATTATTTATAACCTGAGTGAGTTGTCCCAGTATGGTGAATAGTTGATCAGCAACAGTTGCATCACAAGCTCCACTATAATTATCTTGAGAAGGAGGGAAATCCCTACATGGAGTGCATGCATTGATACAGTTTCCATTTATTCCACTAGGCTCCATTTCTAAAAAATGGCATAAACTAGATCAGTTTATGAATAAAAATACATAATTCCATACTTATGAAACACTTAACATAAATTGAACTATTTATGGATATAATCCATAATCATAAAAATATTTTCTTTGAGGACGTATATACTCATAAACCCTTAATAATGATTTGTAAAGAAAATGAGAGTTATCTTAAGCATATACCTCGAGAGTGTCGTAACCAAGAGTGCAACAAGGCCCGTTGTCATGCACCAGTTCCAGTTCGTGTCTAGCTCAAAGAGGTGTTTTCGGGTTTTACCCCTATGTACATCTGTGCCAGAGCCGCCTCTACCTACTCGTATCTAGACAGGGATGTATTTCTTGGAAGACTCACAAAATATCTACAAAACCAAAATTTTAGGAAGTTCTTCTATACTAATCCTCAAAGTCCATCTTAGGTCTATGTGCTCTAATCAGAGTTTATCTAAATCTAGCTTCCAAGGATTGTACTAAACTTCCTCTGATACCAACTATAACGCCCCGACCCTAGATACCCAGAGTCGTTGTATTATTAAATAACATTGGCATGACCACAAGAAATATGAAGTCTCGAAAGACCGATTAGTTTAGTAGCCTTGGAATAACTAGATACATTAATAAAGTTTACATTAAATCATAAAATAAAAACTACAACAATATAGTCTCCATAGTCCACACTCTTATCCCCTCATACTATCTCTGCAGGTCATTCATAAATTATTTCTTCACATCTTGGGAAAAATAAAACAAAGAAACGGGGTGAGCTCAAATGCCCAGTAAGGATAACAATTTGGCGGAAACATTCATAAATAAGAATAAACATTTAAGGAAATGTATAACTAAAACAAAAGCCTTTTAAAACATGAAATTCAACATAATATGGAAGAAATAAAATGAAATAATTCCATATACTTATTTACATGGATATTCTAGTAGTCTAATAATCACATGCAATATTAATAACCATTTTCATAATGATGGAATGCATAATGCCAGACTATCATAACCACATAGCCAAGGCCTCGTTCCAAGACTACAAATAAGATTTTGTCAAGGCCTTGGTCCAAGACACTAGTTTGTCTAATGAGACCCACCGATGCATCGAGGAGCTATAGCGGGCTCCACCCATCACTTATTAAGTCCAATGCATTCCTCATATGAACAGGTTTAAACATAACATAAACATTAGTATTAAAACTTGTATATGAAATGTCAATACATTCTTCATAAACCATGAATGGTATAATAATAACACATCCACAGTCAAACATATCACAAAACTGTCAATACAATATGGAAGTTTTGTATCATAATAAATAGACTTCAAATAAGCTTAAAATCCATCAAAGGATGTTGACATAGATGAAATCAAAACTATTTGAGAGAAATATCTCTTTTTTTGAAATCGTTTAAAAGTACCATAATTATTAAAGAAAACATTTACTTTGAAAATATTCTTATAATATTTTAAGGGAAGCTTCCAAAATTTTATAACGGCAGAAAATAGCCGCACCCACCGTATAAGTTAAAAAAACATTCTTACCTTAATTCTGTCGAAAAGGTTAAAAGGGACCCTGTTTGGAAAACAACGGAAAGGTTCCTTTATAAACCGCTTAAAAAAATTCAAACAAGGGTATAAATTAATTTAACCCATATTCTATTAAATAGTAAAAATGTTTTGAAATACATTTTTAAGAAACATGGATGTGGATGATAAAGAATTCCCAATAGATTATTACATATAAACAACCTCGGATAATGAATTGATTGCGAAATAAAACCTTACCTTGTACTTTTCCATGGATGAGGGTAGGTTAAACTCTTGTATAATGGTGAAATAATTGTTATTATATTATACAAGAATCATATACATTAATATGATATCATATATGATCTTTTAATTTTTCATTGTTAATAATATCTTAGAATTATCATCATTTCGGGTGTTAACTTACTCATTTTCTGTTATATGTTTTGTTACATAAGCCGTGTTTGTTATGGATAGGTTGTATCTTATCCATATCCAGAATGATATCATGTACTTAGATTCTATTATTAATCATCAAATGGTAATTAGACTTGAATGGATATGATGGAGAATTAATCTCATCGCGTTCTTGGAGACGATAGTCCGTACGTACGCACGAGCGACAATATCAATCTTTTGATATTAAAATAATATATAATTGGATGGTATATCATATATACCGAATCATTATCATGTTATATTTATTATTTACATGAATTATACATCATTATTATACCCATCCAAATAATAATTTATTGAATAACAATTACACCACGACGTGGAGACGATAAGCCGTACGTACGCACGTATGGTGACATGTCATTCAAAGGATGGATAGAATACTGAATATGGTTGTACCATATTTATAATAACATCACAGTATATATAAGATAATAGATTTATTATTTTTTAATGGTAATAACAAAGAAAGAAGAAGTTGAAGAAGAAAGGAACTTGAAAGAGGGTGGTGAAAACATTAGCTCTTTTTCGGGTTCTTTCTTTTGATTTGATCAAAAGGACTCCTTAGGTTGGATTTATGATCAAACAAAGGCCTCTAGGTTGAAGTGAGGGAATATTAAAGAGTATTTGGGCATGGGTTTGCGGAGCCAAAAGGCTTTGAATGCGTGAATTAGTGAGAAGGGGTAGTGCCCTTTTATAAGAGGGGTGGTGGGCACCTTTGGAAAAGCTAGAAATATTATTGAATAATAAATTCATATTCGGTTTCTAATGGCTCCAAAGTAAATTATTTAAAGTTTAAGGTGTGGATGGGTCAGAAACCACTCAACCAATAGAATTGAGACATGTTGGGTCGTTATATTAACCTTATCTTTTAGTTTTAACTCTTACTTAATTAGTTTGACACTTACCATGTAACTTTGTATTTTTATATTATATAGTTAATAAACATAATATAAACCTCTAAGAGACCCCCCAGTGGTCCATTAATGATACAGATATCATGATATATGTCTCTTGGCCGAACCATATATTTTTAGGAATTTAATATCAATTAATAATATAATATTTGTTTTAAAAACTCTTTTATGTCAATTTTGACACTATCTGGAAAATTGATTTTTTGTGAAAATCATAACAGAATGATTACTTCAAAAAAAGTTAATTAAAACAATCCTAATATGTCATATTAACCTAGAAAATTAGTTTAATTCATAATAAGTCTCAAATTATATTTATTTGGGTATTTATAATAGCAATTATTTTAACTTTTCACTATTATGGTAATTACTGCATCATCATTTTGTCATAAATAAATTAAATTATTTAATGTCTAAAAATTACAAATAAAATACCATTATGTAGGAAATATTTTTATCTTTCTAATGAATATTTATAATCGAATTTATCTTATGTTCAACCCTGTATTAAAAAATGTTTAGTTGTAAAACATTGATTTTACCTCTTCTAACACTTCTTTGAATTAAATAATAAGAAATGTCCTAATCTAATCCAAGTGGACCAAAAAGGTTCATATTTTATTCCTAAGGTTGTTTTTAGTCAAATTTAGCTTATCCAATAGAATTAGGACATGTGTCAGGGAAATATTAATATCATTTTTACCTTTAATTATCCTATTTACTTATAACCGTGGTAAATAAAAGTAAAAAGTTACTATTCAGAAAAAAATTATTTTCATCTCATTGAACCACATTTTAATCCTTGATATTAAGCATGTCTCTCGGATTTTTGAAATTCCAGTCATAGAAGCGGTAAAATTATGTTGTATGAAAAATTCAGTTTTTTAACTACCACTTAGTGGTTTCACTATTCATCAAAAAAAATGAAGTTTTTCAGAAAATACCAAAAATTCACCCTATGATAATTTCAATATTCTGAATCCAAAAATGAAGTCCATTTTAAAAAATAAAATTTATAAATTTCAAAAAATGTGTATTAATATTCATAACGGAAAGTTTGATTGGTTGTGGTGTGTTAGAACTCGATGTTCCGTACAACACACGCTATTGCATTATTCAAAAAGAAGCGTACCGTAGAAGCTTGGGGAGTTACAATATATTCCATGATTTTATAAAAAACTATTATACCCAATATAATATGATTTTTATGCTAAATGTTCTACCTACACATACACACACCTCTATCTAATGGGTAACGAACATACTATTTACTTGTACGGCGAACTACGACCTCCCAAAATGATAATTGTTCATTTTTTACCACATATCATGTTGGAAATTATGATGGATAGTATATTAATATATTTTATATATTATATTTATTATATATTTATTCTTCTCTAATACCTTTATAAAAAATATATTTGTACTTTCCACTTGGTGTAAATAAGAGAATTTCATTTGACGAAGTGTGGACTACCGCCACCCCAAAGCTATGTGATTCGTTCAAACACTACAACAAATGTATTATGTAACAAGTGAATAATTTATGAATAAAATTAACTTTATCTTAATGTATTATGGGTATAGAAAAAATACACTCTTTTTTATTATTTTGTTTAAATGACCGTTAAGTATCATTATCATTGATAATATAGTCATTGAACAGTGATCACACAACTGATATAAATATAAGGTTTTGAAAAAATCCTTTCGAAACAAATAAAAAGGAGAGGATGACCTCATCCATTAGACGTTCTATATACAAAGATAATTTTTTGGAGCTCATAAAGTATGTAGCGTCACTGGTCTTCGCTCTTGTCCACACCCAAGCCAAGCTTCAACATGTTAAACTTGAACTGAATCACCTATGATAGAAGTTCAAGTTAATAGAGATTACCATCCAAGCAGTGTTATCTGAGCCACCCAAAGAGTCTGTAACCATCACACATTATACCCTTATGTCTTATCTGGGAGTTATAAGGAATTATTTAAAAACTTATGAGTTACTTATTGTTTAATCCCTTTCTATAAATAAAAGTATTATTCAATCAATTCCTTTACGAGATTAGTCTTTCTTAAAAAAATGTTGAATTTTATAAAGTGACTTTTCAAATAAAAATTGTACTTTTAGAGAAATATATAACATATTATATTAAACTAAGTTTTTTATTAATAATATTATAAAAAATATATTATATATGATGGTTATATAAGTTCTTTATCTATAAGTTATTAGGTATTTAGTTTGATAAGAGTCATATTTTTAATACAACAAAATAGACAATGTATTTTTAACGAATTTATTTTAAGAAATTAGTTTTTTTAAATAATTAATATTTTAATAAACTATTATAACCATATTAATTTTTTTGAATAATAAATTAGTATTTAATTTTTATGAAGAAAAATATAATTTTTATTACGGTTTGAAAACTGTTTTTTTTCAAAAACTATATATTTTCTAAAAATGTTAGTTTTGAATTTAAAAGTGAAAATTCACATATTTATAAAATTATTTAGTTAAATTAAATATTTTTTGCAGTCAGGATTTTGGAATTATCTAGTGGTGAATTTTTAATAATTTCCGAGACAGTCGAATTTCTGGGAAAAAATTAAATACTGTATAAATACAATATGTGTTTGATGACATCATAACAACCCCAAAATGTTGTAATAAATTCTATAATGGGTATTATCACCCCAATATATGTTTTACCATAAAAATAATGTTATTCTATATTTTTTTAGTTATTTTATAAAGACTTAGTGAGTCCACCAAAAATGTATAATATATTTTTTGATTTTAAATTCATTTCCTTAAAAATGTGACCCACCTCCACATAATCAAGGATTATATTTTAATATGTTCTGAAATTGGCCTTAAAAACATGGTTTTACACTCTAATTTTTAAAAAACTATGTTTAGGTTTGTTGTTTTGAATATTTAATTATATAGATTCCAAAACCTATGTTTTTGAAATACTAAGGATTTCCCCAATCATTTCCTATATAAACCCACCCATTATCCTACATATCCTTACTAAAAATCCTTGGAGCGCATCCCTAACCAATTATCCCCTCATTATAATACTACCAACGATCCCCATGCTCTCATGAAGCCCATATTCAATTTTTTAATGTCACACACTCAAGTAAGGGAACCACACTTTCCTTCATTTTCTCATTTTTCCATGTTTCCTTATATTGTTATACCCTTTTATTTTTCAATTAAAAATGAATGGGTACATTTTTTAACCTCCCCAATAATTACCTTATTATGTTTTAATGGTGAGATACCCCTTTCACTTTCATTAATCCCTCCCATGTACACCTGTTACCATACTTATATTCTGTAAGGGATGTCTCTCTTCACATTTCAATTCAAGCATTTCTTTTATATTTTGCATCTAAAATTACATTTCATATGTTTTGATATTATGATACATTATCACCTTACTTTACATTTCACATAAGAATTATTACACACCCCTTTCTCTCTCATCAACCAATTTTATGAATCATCATGTCACGTCGTTATGCTTTAAAAATTACACCGTAATTTTCCATGACAAAATCAACGTGTAGCGAATAAAATGACAATTTCTATATAAATTATATTAAAATTTATGAATATATAATTATTGATTATATACTTTCATATATGTGTTCCAAATTATTTTATTGTGGAATAAATGATGATGTTGATTGAATCCATGTTATATGATCTATGCGTCACACTTAAGCAAGAGATTAAAATTTTCATGAATGGTGCACCATGATAGCACTCTAATACATTGGGTAATTCTTAGTATAATGATAAGTCACATTAATAAATGGATTAACCTAATTACATTTAGGATATTTGTCCACCATGTGGGGAGAAGGGTCTACCAGATTCATTAATGTTTATGATACAATGTTAAAGTTGTTTCCACATTTCCATGTTATGATAATAATTCTATATCCTGACTTAATGTTCTTGTTTCTCTTATTATCTATTGATATTCCTATATCCTAACATGTATTTTTTATTCATGTTATTCCTTGTTTACTCTCTTACTAGGCTTTATATCCCACCCTTTTTTATGTATGTCCTCAGGTTATCCCATGCAATGCTAAGTAGAAAAGAATGTTATGGTCATGTAAAATATTTCTTCAATAAATTTTTTGTATTGTATCTATTAAGTTGTCATTTAATGTTCTTAATCACAAAAAACACCATACTTACTTATCTTAGGGGTTGTATTAAGTGTATGTATATGTAATAAATCACGTTTATGTGTGTAATAAAGATTGGGGTTGTTATATATTAAGGTTTGTTTAGTGAAATTATATTATATATATCAACTCATAATTCTACTAGAATTAATATATATATATATATATATATATATATGTTCATATATTTCAATTTATTTCATTCTTTTAATACTATAATAAAAATGGAAACAATGTTCATGTATACGAACAACTTACACTCTCCATGAATAATGTATTCCATTTCATACTTCTATATTATATATATTATTTCAATAAATATATAATGAATATAAATGATATTTATACCATGTTTCAAATTATGTAAATCATGATATAAGTATAATGACCAAATATATAACAAATTAGGTCTCATTTGAAGAAAAAACCGAATATTACCCGAAGTGAAACCTAAACATGGAATTGTTAACAAGAATTTAATATAAGGTAATAATAAAACAATATGGGGTATTATATATAATAATATTATTCTTTAAAATATGTATAATAAACATAAATTTATTATATCAGAATCTTGTAAGAGTATGACGGGAGTCAAGACACAAAGTAATGGGATTTCATCTCACTTTTTATTTCAATGAGATAAATGATTTATTCACCACACATTACTTTTGTGTGGTTTGTATACTTCCCATAGATGTATTATATTTTTATTATACTTAAATTTACAGGTATTTACATATCCATTAAATGAAATTTATTTCATGGGTTTTAAGTTTCAAAAGTTAACAAAGCAGTATAATAGTTAGGTTTCAATTTTCCTTCTTTTAGACTAATGTTTGGTTATGCACCTAAAATCTTATTTTAAGTGTACATACATCCATTTTTTGATGTTATATCATGAATATACTTATTTTAAAGAAACTTTAAGCTTCATTTAATTTTCTTTTTATTACATGGAGAGCATGACCCCAATTTACCAAGTGATAAGATTTTATTGAAACAATCTCACCGCTTTTCAAAATTGTTAATGATTATGCTTATTTGATGAAATGTTATGATCTGTATCTCAATAACACTCATTAGTTTAACTAAATTATGAGTATTATACATATACATATCCATTATGTATTATCATTTTCCACTCTCTGGTACTTAAGATAATTAAGAAATATTTTTAAGAAAACCATATCGTATTTCTCTCTTCGGTCGGAAATTTGTTTTTTTGTCAAAAACTATGTTTTCAAAAATGTGTTCAAAAATGATTTCAAATTATCTTTAAAGATAATTTTCATGTAAAAATGTTTTTAAAATATTTTACTATTTTAAAAAATTCCTTCATAATTTTCAATCCTATTTTCCATGAAAAAGTTTTTCAAAAGGTTTAATTTTTTAAAAATAGTTTTTCAAAGAAGAAAGTATATTTTACGCAAGAAATTGTTTTAAAAGATATTTAAAAATTATTTAACATCTGGGATAACATTATTTTGTGTCACTCATTCCTTTGGGGAAATTTTTCAATGTTTCCATTCATAATCTTTCTCTGAGTTGATTTTGTTTTGATGACATGATGTTTATGAAACCCATTTCCTTTTCACAAGTTATATTCTTTTGAATCCCTTTTATTTTCACAAGTTATGATATTGATGAAATGATTATGAAACAAGTATATTTTTCCATGGGTTATGAAATGATTACATGTTTATGATACCCATTTTATTTCATGGGTTATATATGTTTTTAAGGATCTTATGGAATATTTATGTATGATTTCATTATAAGATGGGTAAGTCCTATATCTATCTCAAATGGATTGGATAATGATTTATATCTCATGAGATAGACATGGATGGAATGAGAAATGATCTCAGTTTTGTATTATATAGATGGAATGAGAAATGAACATGGTTTAGCATTACATGGCTTGAACGAGGAATGAACTCTGTCCAGTAATACATTGCTGGAACAAGTAGTGAACCCATTTCGGTAAAGGAATTTTTCCAAAAAGATGGCCTTGTAAGAAATGACTTGACTACTATAAAAAACATTATATATTCTATTGTATCTGATATAGTTCAATGTTTTATTCTTATGTTTTTCATTCATGGTTTATGTTCTTTACTTATTTATGATTCATGTCTTAGGAACTTCCATGCATTATTCCATGATTCATGTTTAAGATATTTTATATGCATGGTAAGATATTCTATTTTCAATATCATGTTATCATACCCTTATGATCATGATCATTCTTATGTATCTCCCTTGTTTACCCTTAAGTACCAGTGTTTATGTTTCCATGTTTCCTATGGCACTAGACTAGTACGTTCTTTTGGAGTCTATTGTACAATGTTTTATGTATTATGGAAAAGTTACGAAATTTTAATCTATTAAATGAGAGGATCACTGTAGTTGGTATCATATAAAATTTTTAGTTAACCATTGGAAGTTATTATGATAAAAAATTTGTGAGAAACCTAAGTACATGTCTAGGGATAGGTCTAAGGATAAGGAAATGCATATGAAAATTTCCTAGAATTCTGGTAAAGGATAGAGTGAGTGGTTTCAAATAAATAAAACACTTTCTAGATACTAAAAGTATATGTGGCTGTAGAAAATATGAACCTAGGGGTAGAAACTCTAAAAAGTTGTTCCAGTCCTAACTCAAGGTAACCCAATACATGACAACATGCCTTACTGCACATATTGTTTGTCTCTCCTGGGGGATATGCTTTGGGAATTCACATACTACTCATGAACGATCATGAATTATTTAAATAGAAGTTGGAAAATAATAACCTAGGATAAACCTAAGGTGTAATTGGATAAGTAAGGTGTCATAATTTAGACATCCTATAAGTGAATTTTCATAATTATGTGGTCCCACTTTTTGATTACTATTTTTTATGAATTCGGTTTTAGTCACTGGCTAGAACCTGATGGAACCATGTTAATGACGATTGTGATGTACAATGAAACAATTGTCTGAGAAACCAAAATCTATGAGAATAAGAATAAAAAACCTCATTGACAAGCTCACACAACTTTTTCAATCTATGAATCATGATGGACTTCCAAATGATCAGAGGAGGGGACACCATTTTGTTGAGTCGTTCATGAGGCATTTGCCACCTTCATAAAGAGGTTCTTCTAATCCACTAATTTATGAAATATGGATAAGTAATACAAAAAATATATTATCCATTATCCATTGTTCAATGAATTTGAATGTTATTCTGGATATTTATCGTTTAAAAGGTGAAGAGGACCAGTGCTGACTCTAATAAAGAATATGATGAAGTAAAATGAGATTGCATTTATGGATTTGGACGAATTCAAGAAATTATTTTTCAATAAACAAATTCCATGGATTATTAATACCAAGATGGATTAAGAGTTCCTTGAGTTAAATAAAAGGGATTATGAATCTTTTGGTACCTATGAGGCTAATTTCAAGAGACATGTGAGGTAAATATTAGGAATCATCATCTGACACAAAAATAAATTTGTTAGGTTGTTCAGTGGATTAAAGTTATGTATCAGAAATCCATTTTCCATAAGAGACTTTAGTATCTATGAATATATTGTGAATTGTGAGATCATGGTTGAAATGGAGGATAGAGTTACGTATCAACATCATAGTTTTGAAAAAAAAAGAAAGATGGAGTTGAAAGGAAACTCTAAAAACAATGGTGAAAAATACAATTTTTCATTTATGATATATATGTGGGAAGAAGCATAGAATAATTTGTATTAAGGGGTATAGTAAATGTTTTAAGTACTCAAAGTACGGTCAAACATCAATTTACTGTTGAAATTATGGGAATAAGTTATCTCAAAGTGTTAATGGTGAGAAAGCTACACATAATGCACCACCCCCGCATGAGTGCAGCAAGTGTAAAGAAAATTGTCATTATGCTAACCAATTCCCATACACAGTGGCACATGATGATGAATTAAGTGGGAAATATCTTAATTTTAGGGAAAAGGGTAAAGCTCATGAAATCACTATTTCTAATGAGGGTTGCGATAATGATGTGATGAAAAGTACACTCACCATCCAATCTCGAGCTACTAATGCCATATTTGATTATGGATCTACCCAATTTTTCATATATAATGTATTTTATAAGGATTTTAAGATTCCACCAAAATGATTAGATATGGAATTAACATTGAAACCCCCTAATGTTAAGATTATTTCATCTCAAGTATATAATTATTATTTGGTTGAAGTTTATGGGAATGTGTTTCTTACAAATCTTGTCATTATTCCTTTGGTTGAATTTGATGTCATATTAGGTATGGATTTAATTTCTCTACAAAAATACCACATCAATTTTCAAGGAAGGGAATTTAATTTTATATATTCAAACCCTCCTATGATCATCCGTCAATGTAACAATAAGCATAAATTTCATATGGAGATTACATCCTATGTATGGGTCTTTATTCCCATCCAAAAGGATTGTTTGTCTCAAATGGTTATGGAGAAAATTTATATTAATGAAATTCCTATTGTTCGAGAATTTGTAGATTTAATTCAAGAAAATTTTCCTAGGCTGACACCAAAATGTAAAGTTTATTTCTTAATATAACTCATAACTGGTTCCAGAACAATTTCAAAGACTCCCTATAGAATGGCCATGATTGAGTACCATGAATTGAAAAAGGAACTCCAAAAAAAAACCTGAAACAAGATTCATTCGGCCAACTTTGACACCTTGGGGTGCACAAGTTCTTTTGTTTTTGAAAAATAAAGATGGATCAATGTGACTAAAAACTGATGATCAAGAGTGGAACATGATAAAAATTAAAGACAAGTATTCTCTTCTCCATATTGTTGACTTTTTTGATCAAATACGCATAGTTCGATATTTTTCCAAGATTGACCTTCATTCTAGATATCATAAATTAATGTTCATGAAAGGGGATATGCCCATGATGAAATTACATACGACGTACAATCACTATGAATATATATTGATTCCTTTTTGTTCTTAAAAATTCTCCTGCTATCTTTATGTATTTGATGGATAAAGTCATTAGATATTACCTCGATCAGTTTGTGGTAGTTTTTATAGATGATATTCTAATATATTTAGAGATCAAAAAAGAGAATGAAGATCATTTTATAATTGTATTGGAGACTATAAGGAATGAGAAACTATATGAAAAATTTACAAAGTGTTAATTTTGGCTGCAAAAGGATTCATTTTTGGGTCACATAATCTCAAGAGATGGAATAGCAGTAGATCCTTCCAAGATGAAGGCTATGGAATACTTTCGTAGACCAAACTGGGTGAATGAGATCCATATAATTCTTGGATTAGCTAGATATTGTCAATTGTTTTTATAGAATTTATCATGACTATATAATCCTCTCACCAAGTTAACTCGGAAGGGTGTCAAGTTCCCATGGATATATGAAAGTGAGGAAAATTTCAAAGAAATGAAGAGAAGGTTATTTAGTGCACCTGTTTTTAAATTACTCTATTGAGTATAAGGGTTTGTAATATATAGAGATGCATTGAAGAAGGTATTGGGATGTGTTCTTGTGTAAAATAACTTGGTAATCTCTTATGGCTCGTGAAAATTGAAGATTCATGAGAAATATTACCCAACATATGATTTGGTGTTAGCAGCCATAATTTTTGAATTAAAGATATGGTGGTATTATATAAATAGAGAAAAGTGTGATAGATATACCCGTCATCAAATTATGAAATATATATTCACAAAAATTGAGTGGAAAATGCACTAGAGAAGATGGCTAGAGTTGCTAATGTATTATCACTTCTCAATACATTACCACTATTGGAAATATTACATGGTGGAAGATGATTTGAGTTGAAAGAATCAAGCTATCTTATCCATGAAAATGACCACAAAAGATCCAATATTTATGGATTTTCAAAGGATGGATCTAGAAATCTTCACGTAAGGGGAAAATCAATTCTTTCTCAAATGAATGTTCAATTCCCTATCCATGTGAAGATTAAAGAGGCGCATAAGGAAGATGTAGAGGTAAATTTTTTTTATAAATGTTTCTAATTTTAACCTTGATCACTATGGAATGATAAAATTTTGGAACTGTGTATGTGTTACTTCCATACCAGATTTGAAGAAGGATCTGTTAGAGGAAGATCATAGTTCTTCATTCTCTATTCATCCTGAAAGCACGGAGATGTATAGGGACTTGAAAGAGTACTTCTGATAGGATTGTATAAAGAGAGATATTGCAGAGTTTGTATCTTGGTGTTTCATATTCCAAAAAGTTAAAGTTGAAATAAAAAAGTGAAAGGGGATGTAGAATCCATTACCCATACCAGAATGGGAATGGGATAAAATCACTATGAATTGTTTTATTAGACTACCAAAAACCTCTAAAGGGATTAATGCTATATGGGTTATATTCAATCGCCTTACTAATTTAGCACAGTTCATCACTATCAGATAATACTTCTCTCTGGATTAGTTTTCTAGGATATACATTTAAGAAGTGGAAAGGTTACTTAAAGTACCACATTATATTGTGTTACACTAGAATCTGAGGTTCAACTCAAAGTTCTAGGGAAGTATTTAGCAATAACTTGAAACAGAATTGAGTGTGATCACTACTGTTCATCCACGGACATGTAGTTATTTTCAATGATCAATTCAAACCCTTGAGGATATGTTGATATATTGTTATCTGGATTTCAAAGGTTGTTGGGATCAACACCTCCCTCGAGTTTATTTTTCATTCAAAAATATATTTCACTAATAAATTTAGATAGAAACTGATGAAGACATCTATGGGATGAAATATAGAGCAACAACGTGATGGGATGAGGTTGTAGAAATATAGCTATTAGTACATGAGATCACTAAAGAAATGATTGAGAAGGTTAGAACCATTCAAAAACATATCAAGGTATCTCAAAGTTGATAGAAAATTTATATTGATAGTCGACGTTGTGATATAGAATCAGAATTTTTTTAAAATATTTTTCTACAAATATCAACCTGGAAGATAGTTATGAGATTTGGGACAAATAGGAAACTAAGTCCTAGGTATATTTTTCCCTTTGAAATTTATGATCATATCAGGATGGTATCCTATCACTTGGCACTTTCTCCAAATATCTCTCAAGTCCATGATGTGTTTCCTGTATCTCTCATGAGGAATTATATACCTGACCCTTAACATGTACTAAACTAAGAGGTAATACCTCTAGAGTATGATCTTTCTTACAAGGGACAACCCGTTGAAATTATAAAATATACAAAGAATGTTCTACAAAACTAGAACACTCACATGGTCAATGTTTTGTCGAGAAATCATCAATTAGAGGAACCTAAATGGTATCTTGAGTGTATTATTAAGCATTAATATACTCATTTTTTACATGAATTGTGAATTAGGGGGGGGGGGGTTGAATGTAACACCTTGAGTTCTTATAGACCGTTATTCTCTGTAATAAATTAAATTTTCATTTATGTACTATAATGAAAAAAGTAACAAATTCCTTTTACATGGAATTGAATCGTAATATGTTGTATGAAACATTGACATGGCATAAGTTACATGCAACATTGACTTGGCATACCTTACACACACCAATAATGTTTCTAAGAAACATCATTTTATTTTTATAATTATTTAAATTAGTTAATTATAAACCAAATATTAAACATACATATATTAATAGTAATAAAAAATTTCAAATATGGTTTATAATCTTTTTATATAAATAAAACATATCTGAAGTGCCCAGACTTGTATAAATCACTGAGAGGGGGAGAGGGTGAATCACTGATCCATTTAAATATTTTTTACCAATTTACTCTTTTCAATTAAACCTATGTGGATGTTCAAAGCCTCGACCCACTCTTCTTATGTCTCTAAACCTTACCTTGAATGATGTTATAAATGTAAGTCCACTGAACCCAAGGATTTACAAGGTTCAGTTCAAAGACATACTCCTTGTTGTGATGGTTATTCTCCCCAAAACAGATTCTTCACTATAATATTATTATCAATTACAATGGTTGATATAGATTCCCACTATATCTCTTATGAGTCTCAACTGAGGTTCTTTATACTACTTCCCATAGTGTCACTAGAGTCCCGCTAGCTTGTATCAGAGTCCCACTGAAGATTTCTTCCTCCTAGATTTCACAATAGATGGTTCTTGATTCACTGTGGATGGATTTTCTAATCTTCCCTCAAGATCTTTCTGAATCACAATTTCTCATAAACCTCTTCAAAAATCTTCAACAACCTTTTGTAATTTATGTTTTCCTTGCTCAATAACTCTGATCACTTTTGATAATCAGTCCTTAGTTCCACAATGCTCCGGAAATTCCATCTTCTTCTGATGAAGACCTGACCTCACTAAGATGTGTGCAAATGGTTCACAAAAACACATCAAGAATGCAAGAATAATTATGCATAGTATCAGCTCTATCTTCCTTCTTGGATTCTCAAATACTATACACTCAGATACAAGATCTTCTTTTAATTATGTTTGGCTTCAGTCTCAGTACAAATTCACTTCATTCATTGATTTAATGGAATCCAAACTTCTTGTTTTTGGATATCTCAATTAATTATTCTTCATGAATGAGTTTCATGACGTTTCTTTTTCTTTTTTACACACATACACTTACAATATTAATTCTTATTTTATGTTTTTTCATGTGTGCATGTTCATGCATTCATTCATGCACAATCCTTTTATTCTTTGTGTGAAAACCGCAATGGGTATAAAATTTTGAGCACACAAAATTACTCTGTCTATTTCACACTTAATATCACAAAAAATTGTTATCTTTGGTTATTTTCAAACACACACACACACTTATTATTTAGTTTAGGTTCAATATAAGTGTGTGTTTATTCAAACCTGAATGGGTTTAGTTCATGTGTGTGATCTTCCTCTTTCTTCCTCCTTCTTCAAATGTGCAAACACAATCCTTTCTTGATTTTGGCTTTTTTTTCAAAACCGAATGGGTATATTCAATGTGTGGATTTTTCATTCACACTTGGGTGTCTCAATTCATGCATATGCATGCATGTTAATCATTCATGAACTCTCCATCCTCATTTGTGAATACTCGAGGGATTGAGTTTCTTCTTCTTCAAACAAAGAACACAAGAGCTTTGACCTTCATGAAATCACCTTATTCATCAAAGACAAACCCCTAAAATCAGTATATATTTATTATGAAAATAGGAGGGTATTCTTATTCATCATTCAAACCGGAGGGCCCAAGGCTCTGCTCCTTTACACATAGGGTGTGCGAGAGTCTCTTTCACAGAACCCAGGAGGGTTGTTCATGGTTTTGTTTTCATAAATCAAAACAAGGGTTTCAATCACCGGTTTTTTCACTCATGGGATAATCCTCACAAAGACACAATGAGGTTTCAAACAACCTATCATATGATTGTGGGTATCTTCACACAGAGGTGAGAGTTGTTTCCCGAACCAGGGGGCTCACAGTTCATCTCTTCGAGAAAATGATGCACATAACTCTTTCACGCAAGAGATGCATGAATCTCCTTCACACAATAGATGTGCGGCTCTCATTTTCACATGGTATGTATTCAACTATTCCTTTTGTGAACTGGGGAGGTTCACTTTAGCTTTGTTTCTTTAGAGAAAAAAGAGATGCTTTCTTTGAGAATGGCAGAAACCTCTTCACATCTTGGGATTCTCCTTTTATAGGTGAGAAGTGCATTCAAAACCACTGGGTTCAAATATTTGAACACCCGAGATATCCGTCTTAGAATATTTTCAAATGAGGATTTAGATATAGTACATGTCATAGGTGTTTCCATTTTCAACCGCATGCTCTTCATTTATAGGGAGGAAATCACGTCCATGTGTTTTTGAACACATACGAAACAACCTACCTGATCTTAATACATTCAAGACAAGGCCTCAAAACTTTGTTTGATTTAAAATCATTTGATTTTATTCATTCATTGCATGCATGCTATCATGACACTTAGATGATCAGAAAGGTCTTGACAAGAGTTGAAATGGTGGTCGGAGCGGTGAGATAATCATTCGGCTGGAGCTCCTAGTTCATGGGTGCATCGGATGCTCGATGGTTGAAGAAAAATCGACTAGAGAGAGCAGATGGAATTGTTTGAATCACAAAGCGCTCAATCTATCTCGTGATGATATGTCAGTGAAACTCTATTCTAGAACAAGATCAATGGGCAAAATTTGTTCCCAGTTTTTTATTTCTTCCCCGCATCAAAATGGAGACATGGGTGAGGAGTAATATATCTATCAAGGTGTGTAGCCTTAGCCCCATATTACTCTTATCCCCCTCCGGTGCTGCCCCACACCAGTTATCTACTCCTGCACTCTTAGCGCCCACACATCCTCCTTGGGCGTGCACCTAGCGCCCACTATGCATACTCGTCGCATGGGTTGATCACCATGCATGGACCTTGGAGCATATATATGGCCCATACACCCTGCACCTATTGCGGGGATGGCCTTGATACTTCCCTTAGGTGCGGTTGACCCATGAGTCCCGCATGTTCCTGAGGTTGAGGTCCTTAGATGGACATGAATGTTGGCCCATATTATTGGAAAAGGCATAGAACTAATGTAATTTTTTATAAACCAAGTATAACCAAGATTATATTCCATAAAAAAATACTAAACACCCCTTCCTCTTCTCTTCTTCTTCATCCACCATCATTCATTCCTTTATTTTTAGATCATGAATCCCAAATATCTTCAATACATTCCTCTAATCCAATCATGGATGATGTATGGATCATTTCTTCATTCCCCATGAATTAAAGCATAATGGATGGTCTTCAATCATTGGCACAAATTCAATCATCACCTTTCTATACACATATTAAAAACTTATCGACAATTGAATCCTAATTGACAACAAAAGAAACACCATGATATAAAATATCAACCTTTGTATTTTGTTATCAATATTAATTAATAAATATTTGTATTGGTCAATATGTGTGCCAATATTTTATCCACCTTATTGGAAACCAAATAAAAATGTGTAGTGAGGTCTATTCAAAACATGTTATCCTCCCTTTGAATAATATATTATTGAATATTTCTGAGAGAGGGATGACATCACATGGTTCACTTAGAAAAGAGACTTTAGTAAATAAACTCTAAATCTACTTTGGGCTAACCAGGTGTCAAAAACAAGATAGATATTACCATGGTTTTAAATTCTTTCCAGAAGCAACAATCCATCTGAAATCTTGCTCAGAATGTATCAACACTTATCCCAGGGGTTATAAATAGTCATATTTATCATTGAAATGATAAATCATATACATACTTCACCAAAAATATTAAAAATGTTCAAGTTAAATGATAAATATCCCCCTTTCATCACATATTTTCATTAATCAAGCACTCCCCCTTAATTGATATGATAAATACAATTAAGAAAAAGGGATTAATGTGTGATTGGAATACCTCAGTTTCAGCTTCTTGAGATGATATAAATTTCATGATTTTTCATGACATAATCCATGATATAATCTCCTTTATATTCTCTACCCCTCAAGGGGTAAAATCAATTTGATTAATCATGGTGGAAAATAACATCACATATTCTTCACGATATTCAGGTTGATAATCTTCCACTGTGGAACACATAATGTTATTATCAAATCATGAATAATGAGTCCCTATTGTTGTTCTACACTTTTCTCATCCAATTTTCATCTTGAGGATGACCTTCACCTTTAATTTCCTCTAATTTAAGAATATGTATATAACAAAAATATAACAATATAAGATGGAACACTTGTGAATTTCTTAATAGAATCACTCGAAATGAGATTTTTTCTCAACCCTAGAACTCCTTTCCTTGTAGATCTAAAGTGTTTGGTTCTCTTCATACAGGTGTTTCCTATCCATTTATTTCTTTTGACATTTAGTTTTCAGAATGTAACCCTTACATCCATTTACCTTCAACTTGAGTGTATTATGTATCTTTACTTCTTCCAATAGTGAAGCAGATTCCACTGGTGCATGTTCTTCAATTTTCAGCATCTCCATTTGTCCTAGTAAAATAATTATCCATTTGTTTGAATGATGTACATCTTTATTGCACCTTCCACACAGTAATTGTGAGACACTTTGTTTGTCATGTGATGACGACCTCTCATGAAATTTGAATTATCCTTCATGTGTAATGGCCTATTTCCATTTTTCCTTTTAATTCGATAGTACATAATCTTCTGATCTTTTTAGTTCTCTTTAAATTTTCAATTGATTAGTATAGATAACTAAACACCCATTCTTAACATTTTATTATTTGGATATTCCACATGGTTTCTTTGATATCTTTAAGTTACATTTCTTAGGAAACTTATTATTATTATCTCAGGAATATCTTCACTCAATCTCATTTTCTTATGAAATGATTATTTTATTAGTTTTGTATTCATTTTATTCATTTCAATGGATTTTTTTATTGATCCATGGTATGTAATTTCTTTAAACAATAGAATATTCTTTTATTTATTGAGATGAAATTCTTGGAATCCTGCTTGAAATTCTTCATGGGAATAATTTATTTCACTATTTTCTTCACTTCATTGTATTTCATATTCCTAATGGAAGACTTTTAAACACATTTTGCTTTCTCCTACCTTTGTTATGGTCTATGATTCTTATCAACATATTCTTGAAGCATGGTATTACTAAAAAAATACTCATCATTATTGTGACCACTTCTATTGCAATTATCACAGAAGCCCTAAAGATACTCAAATCTTTTCTTGACAGAAAAATTCTTCTTCATCTATGTTTTCAGAAATTTATTTGCAAGATGCTTCATTTATTCATATATACATTCCCCAAATGTAGGACTTTCATAATTTTAATATGCTGACTTATTATTCAAAAAATCATTGGCCTCATGCCCAAATATCCAGCAACACCAATAGTAGCTGATAAATCTCCTTCTTATCTTCTAGTAGTTTTCAATCAAGATTCAGTGTTTTATTTGATTATAGAATTGTATTTCTTTTATTGGAGAATCCATTTGGGATTTGTTCTTCTTAATCATCCCAATATCCATCCTTGATATTATGATATATGTATGAGTATTTTTATCAATTCACATCTTCCTAGATTTCAGCTTTGAAGCTGTACTTGCATATGAAACTACATTTTCAGAAACATAAAAAACATGGTCATGTGATACCTTATTCTTGGAAGATGTTACACTTGGATTAGAGGATGATCTTATTTTCCTTTTATAATCATATTCCTCAATGAAATCTTAAGTGGCAATATCTCTTCTTTCAACAGTTGGGGAGGTTCCATCACGGAGTGATTGTTGATTCTTCTATTTCACCTCTAGCTCTAAACACTTCATGTTAAGGGAGTTCATCTCATCCTCAACTAATCCCATATTTCTTTACCAACTCTCCTTCATCTTTATCATTTTTTATTCATGAATATTTTTTAATTGTTACAAAGAGATATCAAGAACCTTTACCTTGTTAGCTTGGTCTTCTAGTTTAACCTCTATGCCAACTATAGAGATGTTGTGAAGCTTTTCAAATGCATGGAAAGCTTCTACAAATACTATTTTAAAGAATTATTTCCCAAAAATACTTCCCTGCAATTTTTTAGTGAATTCATCACATATTTCATTACAATGAAAAATTGTTTCTTCAATTTTCATTCACATGTTTTGTGAGTTTGTTGGATAGACCAGCCCTTTTATCCAATACCTCTTACATGGTATCAAATTATTCTTACAACTATAATTTTTAATCTTAAATAGTACTAATGTTTGCATAAATGTGAATTTCCACATTTCAAGGGACTTTCTTCGGAGGATCATTGAGTGAATTCTGAAGATCAATAATTTATCTAAAATCATCACAGCTAGAGAAGGCTTTATCAGAAGAGTCATAGTAATAAATGGAATTGTTACATGTTATACCTTTAAAATTACCTTTAGTATAAGGTGTATTCCCATTAGTAGTAATATTTGTATTCATCTTTCTTTCATGTTTTTTCTTTTTGTTCTTCTGAGTCTTGGAAGATGTCTCTATTTGAGGGTTTTCACTCATCTCCTCAAATCTTCACTTCATAAAGACTCCCTTGGATCATTTAGAGCTACCATCCATTTGGTACAAATTGAAGTTCCTAGAATAGTGTGAATCACTGAGAGTGAGAGGGGGTGAATCAGTGAACCCTTTAAATATTTTTACTAATTGATTATTTTTAATTAATCCTCAATGGAAGGTTAAATCCTAAATCCACTCTTCTTGTGTCTCTCAACCTTACCTCGAATGATGCGGCAAATGAAAAGTCACTAAACACAAGGATTTACAAGGATTTGTTAGAATACATACTCTTTACTGTGAAGATTATTCTCCCCAACACAAATTCTCAACTACAATCTTATAATCAATTACAACGGTCGATATAGAGTCCCACTATATTACTCCTGAGTCCCACAGGAGGTTCTTTATACTGCTTCCCACAGTGTTTCCAGAGTGACACTGGCTTGATTTAGAGTCCCACTGAAGACTTCTTCCTCCTGGATTTCACAGGATTTGCTTCTTTATTATTGATGGATATTCTAATCTTCCTTCACAAGCTTTCTGAATTAAACTTTCTCATGAATCTCCTTAAGAATATTTAACATCCTTTGGTAAGGTTTGTTGGCCTTTCTTAATAAATCTGACCACTTTTCCTGATTATTCCTCAGTTCCACAATTCTCGACCAATTCTTTCTTCTTCTGATGAAGACTTGGCCTCACTAAGTTGTGTGAAAATGGTGCACAATACCTCATCATGAATTCATGAATAATTCCGCATAGTGTCATCTCTATCTTCTTTCTTGAATTCTCTAATACTGTTAACTCAGATGAAAGATCTTATTTTCATTCTTTCTGCATTCAGTCTCAATAATCATTCACTTCATGAAAGGATTATGTGGAATCCAAGCTTATTATTTTTGGACATATCAATTAATTATTCTTCAAGCATGAGTTTCGTGGAATTGATTCTTATTTTTATCAAATGTGCAGTAACAATATTGATTCATCTTTTAAGTGTTTCCATGAGTGCATGTGCATGCATTCATGCATGTAAAAAACATTATTCTTTGTGTGAAAACCCCAAAGGGTATATCCTTTTGAGCACAAACACGTCCTCTTTATTTTTCTCACTTTATATCAAAAACACTTTTTTTCTTTGGTTCTTCGCACACACACAATAATAATTTAGTTCAGGTTAAATAAATTTGTGTGCTTATTCAAACCTAAATGGGTTTACTTCATGCGTGTGATCTTCCTCTTTCTTCCTCCTTTTTTAAAATATGTACACACAATACTTTCTTGATTTTTTCTCTTTTTCAAACCTGAATGGGTATATTAAATGTAAGGATTTTTCACAAATATGAAAACGGGCAAGGGAAGTGCCACCTTATATCATTGCGAAGAAAAAAACGCTGATAAAGAATCCTTATATCAGTGCTAAAATTTTAGCACTGATAAAGATAGGCTTTATCAGCTCTTTTTTAGTGCTGATAAAATTGTAGTCCCATATTTTATAAAATCGTTCGCACAATGTCCTCTGTTTATTGCACCCTAATGTTCTTGCGGTACTGTACCCCTACGACAACTCCCCTCCCCCGATCTTCGTGTTGCCAGGCCTCTGCCGCCCCCTGATCATTGCGTTGCCGGACCTCTGCCAACAGCCCTTCTCCTTATCCTCCCCCTCAAACACCTTCGGCTGATCCTCCTCCCCGCAAATGCTACTTCTACTCCTCTCCACTCGACACTACTCCCCATGACCCCTAATCCTACATTTCCTTATGGTTGGTGGCTCCTCATGTGCACCTCCCCCTCTGGCGGTCACACCTTCCCCTCTTGACGTAGTGCAAATGGTTCCTTACTTCTCCTCCTCTAAGGTGAATTTATTTTCTCTTGTTCTTGATTCTATTCTTGAAATTTCTTCTTAGGAAGGATGTGACAACAATTCTGACTCGGTTTTTGTGTTTATTGTTATGTTTTTAATGGTTAATGGTCATACATTGGACTTTTAGATTACCCTCATGTGTTAAGTCATGTTTTATTGGACTATTATTATCATTCTTATGAAATATTTGTTAAATCTTTAGTTGAGGTTGGGGACATGAAATTTCTCCTTCTTTATTATGTGTAAATTGTGGAATTATCATGTTATTTTGCTTCCATTGGATGGATAGTACTGATTAACCTAAATACTATAATAAATTACAATAAAAGAAATTTAAGTGAAGAGGGAGTTTTGCACGTGATTTATGAAGTTCCATAATATTTCTTATATATTTATGGATTTATTGGTGTTGTTGCTAAGTGAGTTATTCTTGATGTTGTGAAAGAAATTTCTTACTACTAATAATATATTATAATCACATTTCATTATTTTCTAATCACTTAAGGTAGGTAATGAATTGGTTGTATGGAAATATGTAATTTATGTGTTATATTGAAACTATAAATTCTACTTTAATATGATAGAGTGTTTAAGGGGTCATTTTTAGTGTGAATTTCTTATATGTTTTCCCTTTCATGCTACTATGTATGGGGTATTTATCACTATTATTATAAGGGTGATGGTTGATTGATGTGGTTGGGAGCATATGGTGTGGTAATTTATACAGTAGTGATGGATGGATTATTGTGTGGTTATGATAGCAATGATATGGCTATTTAGGTAGAAAATAAGTGGTTTTATGGATTTTAGAATGTGTTTAGTTGTTTTTTATGTCATGAAAATTTAGTTGTTATTGGGTGGTGTTATAGTTTCCTTTTTTCATGGAATATTGTTGAAATAAACGAAAATAGTAATGGGTGATGGGTAGGAAATGATAAATGATGTTTCGTTAAAAGATTAATGATAATGATTGGAATAATTATGTTTAATAAAAGGTTAAAGATAGAATAAATGTTATTAATGATTAATGAATGGATTATAGTGGGTATTGATTTAATGATTGGGTTTACATTAATTTTTTTAACAATTAAAACGCATATGGTAATAAAAATCCAAGAAATTATAATGTTAAATGAAATGAGAAGTTGGTAATGTTGATATGGATGATTATGTGATTTTTTGGGGATTATTTGTAGCATTATAATGGAAGTGGTTATAAGAGGGTGGTAGTAACATGGAAATGGTTTATGAGGGTGCCTGCAATGTTAGTTTTGTGTAAACCCTTAGGAAAGATTTATGTGTGACTATATACTTATTATATTTTCTTATTATTTCTTATGCACCAGCACTTGAGTCGAGTAACCTGATTGAAATCCATATAAATACATTGGTTCTGAGTGTTTTTCTCAATATCTAGGTTATATAGGGAACACATATAGAACCACTCCCTCTTCCCTTCTCCCCCTTCACACTTAGTATGAGTTGTAATGGATCACAGTGGGTGTATATATCCAACCTATAACGATTTTAGGTTTTGGTGTATATATATTGTTGTTGACATGATTATTTGTAATTGGTGTGGATACATAGTGGGGGTTGTGCATTGTAGGAGGAGAGTATGATGTTTATGTCCTTCATGTTCACGATATCATATTGTGATGAGGATGTGATGTGTGGTTGAGATGTGGATATAGTTTTTTATGTGTTTGTGACATGTTTATGTGTGGAAATATGGTGATGATATTATATAGAAGCGGTTTAAGCTTAAGAAATATTCAATTAGAGTGTGAGAATGACCAGATTAGTGGGGAAGTGGATGTGGGGTATTTTATTAATATGTATTTTTTTGATATTACACTTAAGATTGAGTTGGGAATTAGACAATCATGAGGATTGAATGGGATGATAAGACAATAATATTTGTTAAAATTTTCATATGGAATAACATGGGAGACCATCTATGACATAAGTGATTATACCCCCTGTGATTTAAAGTATGTAACTTGAGCTTACCAAAAATATTAGGCATGATGATATTGAATATAGGGCAGAGACCTAGGAGTGGTAGATGTATCATTCTTGATTATTCTTGTGTTTGGACTGGAGTGATTTGAGGAAACTATAATGAATCTAAAGAAATTATATTTAATGAATTCTATATTGTAGATCTTAGGAGAATCCTCTATTTACTTATAGAGTTCTCTACTGGTTTTCATCTATATGTATTTTTAGTTAGTGAGGTATAAATGGATGGACTAGTTGACCATAGAAGGGCTGACCCGATAAAGGAGGATGAGCCATAGAGGATGATGCTATGTGAGTTTTACAATCTATGACACAAGTGATTATCCCCACGAACCCCATTGTGTTTGGAAACTATTTTGATTTTGATGGGGGATCTATCCCGGTTCTGTTGATTTCCAAATATTTATTGAAAATGGTTAGGCGCTATTAATCTCTATTTTTATACGGAATTGGTTCCCTTTTGTTGTTTTTGGAAGTCCTATTTTGTGTATTTGAACCATAAATACAAATATTTGAGATTCAAATAGGATGGAGATGAATAAATATTGGATGGTTGATAATCGTTTGACAATAGAGTATGATAATAGAGTGAAAGAGTTCATTATGTTTTCAAAAGATCACGCAAAGGATCCTTCTCAAATCTTTTGTCTATGTTTACATTGTTGTTATTCTAGACTACTTACTCTAGATGAGTTAAAATAAAATTTGATATGTCACAGAATAGATCGAACTTAAAATGTTGGAATAAACATGGAGAAAAAGCGAATGTAGCTACTGGATGGGATAAAACTACATTTTATGGATCATCAGATATGAATACAAATATGGATAATGAAGAAGACCTTATTGAGGATGTGATTACAGATGTCAATGATGATGAAGATCATATTGAAGAAATAACAAAGAAAATGAAAGATGAACTCCATGATTGCACAAAATTGTTGGAGAAGTTAAAGAGTTGTGAAAAGATTCCATTGTATGCTGGTTGCACTAAATATACAGCATTGTTAGCTATACTAAAGTTGTATAAATTGAATGTAGGAAATGGATGGAGTGATGTCAGTTTTACTAAACTACTTTTTCTATTGAATGACATGATCCCATAAGATAATGAGCTCCCAAGACAAACATATGAATCTAAACGAATCCTACACTCGATGGGTATGATTTTTGAAGAATACATGCATGTATGAACGACTGTATATTGTTTTTAAAGGAGAAAAATCACATACAGAATTCCCAAAGTGTGGTGCTTCTTGATTCAAGAAAGATGAATGCAATCCTATGAAAGTTGTACGGTACTTTCCAATCATTCCATGGTTTAGGCGTCTATATTGAAGGGAAGGAACATCATGACAATTGTCGTGGCATGCAGATAAAAGAAATAAAGATGGGAAATTATGTCATCTGACCGACTCTCCTCAATGGAAGAAAATTGATCATGAGTATCCTGAATTTGGAAAAGAGCTCATAAACCTTTGTCTTGTGTTATCTACAGATGGAGTGAATCCTTTTGGTTTTCAAACCATCACTCATAGTACATGGCATGTTATGTTGGTAAATTATAATTTTCCACCCTGGTTATGCATGAAGTGGAAATTCATCATGTTATCTATGCTTATATCAGGACCAAAACAACCAGGTAATGATATTGATGTCTATTTGGCTCATTTTATTGAGGATTTCATGTAATTGTGGGATTCAGGTGTTACGTTGTATGATTCTTATAAAAGTGAATACATCATGTTGAGAGTGATGTTTAATGGGACAATAAATGATTTCCATGATTATGGAAATTTTTCAGGATATAACATTAAAGGAACTCAAGGGTGTCCTGTGTGCGAAGAAGATACATAATCAATTAGGTTGAAACATTCATTGAAATCTGTGTTTCTAGGACATTGAATATTTCTACCTCATCAGCATAAGTACCGATCTAGTACGTCATAATTCAATTGAAGTTCAGAACAATGTGAAACACCATTTCCACTAACAGGAGATTAGCTATTTGAGAAAGTAAAAGATGTGAACACCGTTTTTGGTAAAAAAATATTTGAAAAACCTTACTAAAATTAGTTGAAAAAGAGATCAGTTTTTTTTGAATTACCATACTGGAATTTTTTGTACGTCAGACATTTTCTTGATGTGATACATGTGGAAAAAAATTCATTTGACAGTGTTATCAAAATGTTGCTAAATACCCCTGTCAAAACAAAGTATGGAATTAAGGAAAGTTTGGACATGGTTGCCATGGGAATACAAGAAGATTTGGCTCTCGTGATGGGTGAAAATTGAATGTTTCTTCCTCCAGCTTCTTATACTATTTCTAGGGAAGAGAGATATCGGTTTTGATACTTATTCAATGATGTAAAGGTTCCAAATGGGTATTCATCAAATATCCGGAATATTGTGTCAATGATTTATTTGAAGTTAAATTTTTTGAAATCACATGATTTCCATGTTTCAATGAAAGATCTAATTCCTATAGCTTTACATTACATTTTTCCCTAGAATGTTCTTCAAATGTTAACCAAACTTTGTTTCTTTTTCAAATCTATATATAGAAATGTTTTAGACTTGGAGAAATTGCCAGCTATGGAAAAATAAATTTTCATCATATAATGTGAATTAGAAATATTCTTCCAGCCAACATTCATTGATATGATGGTTCATTTGATGATTCACTTGGTTATAGAGATTCAAATTTGTGGTCCTGTGCACTATAGATGGATGTAACCCATTGAATGGTATATAAAGATTTTGAAAGGGTATGTAAAAAATCATTGTCAGCTAGAGGGTTGTATAGTGGAGTGACATATTGTTGAGGAAGCCATTGAATTTTGTATCGAATACCTATCTGAGGTGGAAAGAATCAGTCTCCCGAAATCTCGTCACACTGGATGCATTGAGGTTAAGGGAATTCTTGGAAGAGATGTTGTGACAATCAGTATTACAGATCGGGAGCAGGCCCACCTTTATTTTTTTTATAACAATTGGGAGGTTTCTCCATATATTGAAACTCACAAAGAAATTATAAGTCAGTTGAATTCATCAAGGGTTGTAAAATGGATATCAAATACACATAATCACCAGTTCATAGGATGGTTTCAGGACCATATTTTTAAGGAGTTAGATGAAAATCTGAATTCAATTTCAGAATGACTTCTATGGCTAGACGCCTGACCAAGTGTGTATGTATTATCTTACAATGTTTATGTAATTAATGGTTATACATTCTAGACAGATGAACATGATGAAGATAGTACTATGCAAAATAGTGGATTTACACTAGTGGATAAAGCGATGCATGTTTCTAGTAGTAAGGACATAGATCCAATTTATGCAAATATTTCATAATTTGGCATTATAAAACAAATATGGGAGTTGGATTATATGACATTCCAATTGCCAATTTTTCAATGCAAATGGGTTGATAACAATAGTGGTGTTAAAATAGATGAATGGGGATTTGTGATTGTTGATTTTAATAAAGAAGGGTACAAAGACGAATAGTTTATAATGGAATCACAAGCGGTACAAGTTTTTTATGTTCCAGATCCCGCAAACAGAAAGTGGTTGACTGTTATGTTATCATCCAAAACTACTGAAGGGTCTGATGAAAATTTAGTTGAGGACGATACATTCAGTGGTACACCGCAATAATTTCACATCGGTCCCAATGTAGATAATGTTTTTTATGTTAGAGGAGACCACAATAAAGGGATTTGGATAATCGATAGAGGTGTCAAATCCCTTCAGCCTTTGGAAAAAGAGAGTTGAATAAACAGGTAATATTTTGTTTGTAATATAGAACTTTTTATCTCATGTTATTATCGTACCATTACTGAATGTATGTAATATAAATTAACTTTTCAACCACTTTTCCAGATAATGACTTCTGCATGTTCTGGTTCTCCTAACCTTGAGGCGGAACAAGTCTCTCAAGTTGTTGCTGCTTCTTCTCCTGCTGTGACTGCTCACAGTGCAGAGTAACAACAAGTTTCTGAACATGTTGTTTCTCCTTGTGTTGATGTCCAACAACCATAAGCACATGCCATTGCTACCATTTTAGATGAACATATAGATGATGTTGATATCGATGAAATGGTCAGGGATGAAGTACCGACGTCACAGAAAACACAGGTGCGTCGTAGTTTGACGGTGTTAGCCAAATTTATTAAGCTGAAAAGCAAAGGAATCAAATTTGATGTTGGATGGAATGCATGAGTCCAACATGTGAATCCCAACAAGGCTATGTTTAGTAGTTACATTAGAGTTTTCACTCGGCAATGCATGTCGATTGACATAGATTCATGGCACCATGTTGTGTCTCTAATGAAGGATGTTATCTGGGAAGAAATTACGGTAACATTATGATATTAGTTCTCTAATTTACTAGAAAATAAAATAATGAAATAGTGTCTTACTCATCTTAATCTCTTTCAGAGTACATTTATAGCAGTCCATTTACACAAGAATTATGTAATAAGGCTTGTAGGAAGGATTCATCGAGTTTTTCGCACTATTTTAGCAAAATGTCACCTAAAAGATTCCAAAGGTAAAATAAACCTGGACCCACCCATTGTCTACGCTCACATGATATCCCAAAAAGCATGGGATGCATTTATTGGCTGTCGTGGGGATGAGAATTTTCAAGTACATTGTGGGTGATAATACGTTGTTTGAGGATACATGTATTCATCACTTTGATTGTCAATATTTCATTTATAAAACAACAACTCTGTACTAAAAATAAGGAATGTGTATCAAAACCAACATACCCCTATCGTAAAGTAAGGATGGGGTATTCTTCACTAGAAAAGAAAATGGTACATATTATAAATTTACAGTAATATCATTAGGTGCCAATAAACAACATCATAATTATGTTTTTGAATTTATATGAATATTTATGAGTCTAAAACCAAATACACTTACATCCCACATCATGTGCTATGGAAGGAGGCACATGTGAATAAGGAAGGGAAGCTAGTAGATTAGAACACACAAAAAGTGTGGGAAATATGTGTAAGTATGACAAAAAGATAAAAAAATTTGTTTTAAATTACTATTACATAAAAATAATTAGTTATTTTCCTATATTTGATAGTAATAAGAATCAGCTACTCCTGTAGTAGATGTAGACCTATTATCGACAGTTTTGAAGTAGCCAGTCCAATACAGTCGTGCCAAAGGTGCGGGGTTTGGGGTGACACCCCAAGTATATTTTGAGATAAAAAAGTAATGTTTCATAGAGATGAAAAATTGAAACAAATGAGAGAAAGACTAGAAACTCTTAAAGAATGATTGCAACTGCAGGGAGAGTTGATAGAAACTTTTATGGGTGGGAAGCAAGGAGAAGACACAACTACAGATCAACCAGTACATAAAGATCCCACCCCACCCCCACCAGCTTTGAGGTGAGACATTCACCGCATAGAGCTGTCGTATCCATGGTAATCAATATTCTAATAATTGTTCCCATGAAATGTGAATAAAAAATACACTGATACTTTTTCTGTACTGATCTTATATAGGGTGATAATGACTATGATTTCTATCTATCAACACTCACCTATCACCTTGTAGCGAGGGCCACAATGTTCAATATCCCCTATGACAAGCTGTATAATAGACCACTTTCAAAAGATCATCTGAAAGTGACGATTTCTACAGCTCACGATACAAATGCAGAGCTACCTATTCCAATTGATGAAGAAGATATTCATATGTCCAAAAAGGATATTGGGACATACCTTGCATAGATGTAACAAATTGTAAGAGTACATGCAGAAAAAGAGGTATTTATTTCCTTTTTTTCAAGATAAACCATTTACAATTAATGAAAAAAGGGTCTGAACCAATGATTGTTATCATTGATGGAGAAAGGGAAGGGGTGAAAAACGTCATCTCAAAACCATCTAAAGGATTGACCAACCGATCCTAAGGAGATAGTAAAAGCAGAATAACACCACATGTTCTCTATCCATAGTTACAAGCATTGAAGACTCATGTGGATATGATGCTAAGAGGTGGTAGTAGTGATATAGGGGTTTTCAAAAAGAATATATACGGAGAGGAAAGTCAAGATTTTATTGGTGCTGAAAATGTAAATGAGATCCTTGAAAATGGTGGGCTAGGAATCACAGTGGTAAATATATATATGATGTATTTTTTCATGAATTGATTTTTTAAAAGGCAATATAATGTGAAAATTATGACTAAATGCATTTTATATTGTTGAAAGACGTATATATGATAAATAGTTGAAGGAATTTTCCCATAAGCCAAAATTCAGACTAGTTAGTCCTCATACCACATCAACACATCTGACGAAATTAGAGCCATCAAGAAAGTTGTAATAGAGAATGAATCTCTGAAAACATTTGAAAGCAAGATTACAAATGACAAACTCTTCCTAATACCAACCAGGCAGGGGTAAAACTCTAAGATTAAAGCATATCAATTATATTTTCAATTCATTTATTTCTTATTCTTTTTTGTGTTTTTAGGAAATATTTTCTGCTGATTACGGTGATCTTGGATGACCCAAATATTTATTTTCTGGATTCAAAGAAAGGATATCTATCTAACCGACAACACATGATAGAGTTTTTGAATATTTATGACACTACATCCTATATTTTAGGTCTAAAAATCAAGTAATGTAATTTATATTATCTTTTACTAAGGATTCTATTATGATAGAAAGGTGTATCAATATCATCTAAAAAAAGGAATGAGGGCAGGGGCTATGCATAAAGAGGCAAGCAAGTACTACCTCTGGAAAAATATTAGGGCATATATAAAAAAATTTCACTATCCAAACACATATCAACACCAGTTACTTATTCTCCTAATGATCAAATTTTTTGGAGTGTCCAAAACAAACAAACGATAATGATTGAAGTTATTATGTTTGTAATTTTATGAAAAAGATTGTTTTTCATCAACAAACTAGCATCCCTAAAGTGGTATTTCCAAAAAATCTACAATTTCATTTTATTTATTTATTAGTTCTTTATTTTTATATTTTTCAGTAAAACTCTAACTGCCGAAAAGAATCATACTCACAAGATGATATAGATTTGTTAAAAAATGATTGGGCTGCATACCTAAGAGAAGATTTTACACAAATATCATGAATATCTGACTTGGGGACGTGTATAATTGGCGTTCATTTCTGAGAGGGGTTAAGGGGATCAAAAGTTGAAATATTGTTGTATGTAAATGTTAGTAGGAAAATTTTAATTGTTATTAAATACAACATCCTTTCTACAAGGAGTCATTTTCCCATTTTAAAAGATGAAATTCACCAAAAACATACATGAATTATGAACCACTCAAAGGGTATTTCTTTTGATTTAAATGGATATAATTTTAAGTTAAAAAAACAACTGACCTATGGAAATCAGAACAAATGCATTCAGATTGTGTTGATCTTTTAAGAGAACGATCCATGGTTGCATTGGTGATGTTTACGATTCAACCCCACCTCAATCTGATACATGGTGTGACCAGTATCACTCAAAGGGTCTCTCTATTGATTAAAATGGACAAAATCTTAAGTGACAACAACAACTGACCTACAAGAATCCGACCAAACGCATTTGGATTGTGTTGATCCTTTAGGAAAACCATAAATGGGTGCATTGGTGATGTGTACGAGTCAACCCAGCCTCAATATAAGGCACGGTGTGGCCATATCACTCAAAGTGTCTGTCTGTTGTTTAAAATGGACACAATTTTAAGTGAAAACAACAACTAATGTATGAAAATTTGACCAAACACATTCGGATTGTGTTGATCCTTTTAGAGAATGATCCATGGGTGAATGTTTGATGTGTACGAGTCAAACCTGCCTCAATATGAGGCATGGTGTGGCTGGTATCACTCAAAGGGTCTCTCTTTTGTTTAAAATGGACAGAATTTTAAGTGAAAACAAAAACTAAACTCTGAAAATCCGACCAAAAACATTTGGATTGTATTGATTATTTAGGATAATGATCCATACGTCTTTTGTGACGTTTACGAGTCATCCACGCCTCAATCCGAGGCACAATGTGGCTGGTATCACTCAAAGTGTCTCTATTTTGTTTAAAATGAACAAAAGCTTAAGTGAAAAAAAACTAACGTACTCAAATATGACCAAACACATTCAGATTGTGTTTATTCATTAAGATAATGATCCATGGGTGCATTGGTGACATGAACGAGTCATCCCTGCCTCAATCCAAGGCACGGTGTGGCCGGTATCACTCAACGTGTCTGTCTTTTGTTTAAAATGGACAAAATTTTATGTGATAACCACAACTAACATATGAAAATCCAACAAAACACATTCTTATTATGTTTATCCTTTAGGATAATTATTCATGGGTTCATTGGTGATGTTTACGTGTTAACCCCGCCTCAATCCGAGGCATGGTGTGGCCGGTATCTCTCAAAGTGTTTGTCTTTTGTTTAAAATGGACACAATTTTAGGTGAAAACAACAACTGACCTACGGATATCCAACAAAATGCAATCTAATTATGTTGATCCTTTATGAGAATGATACATGGTTCATTTGAGATGTGTATGAGTCAACCTCAATTCAATCCAAGGCATGGTGTGGCCGGTATCACTCAAAGGGTCTCTTTTTTGTTTAAAATGGACATAATTTTAAGTGAAAACAACAACTGACCTACGCAAATCTAACCAAACACATTTGGATTATTTTGATACTTTAGTATAACGATCCATGATTCTTTCTTGATGTCTATGAGTCAACCCCTCTTCATTATGAGGCACATTGTGGCCGATATCACTCAAAGTATATCTCTTTTGTTTAAAATGGATATAATATTAAGTGAAAACAACAACCGATGTACGCAAATCCAACCAAACACATTCGGATTTTGATTATCCATTAGGTTAATGATTCATGGTTTCTTTGGTGATGTGTACAAGTCAACCCCACCTCAATCTGAGGCACGGTGTTGCTGGTATCACTCAAAGTGTCTGGCTTCTGTTTAAAATGGACAAAATTTTAAGTGAAAACAACAACTAACCTAGGAAAATCTGACCAAATGTATTCGGATTGTGTTGATCATTTATGATAATGATCCATGGGAGAATTTTTGATGTATATGAGTTAACTCCACCTCAATACGAGGCACGGTGTGGCCAGTATCACTCAAAGGGTGTCTATTTTGTTTAAAATGGATAGAATATTATGTGTAAACAACAACTGACCTATGAAAATCTGACCAAAAATATTCTTATTTTGATGATCCTTTAGGATAAAGATCCATGGGTGGGTTGGTGATGTGTGTGAGTCATCCCCGCCTCAATCCGAGGCATGGTGTGGCTGGTATCACTCATAGTGTCCGTCTTTTGTTTAAAATGGACAAAATTTTAAGTGAAAACAAATACTAATGTATGGAAATCTGACCAAAAGCATTCATATTGTGTTGATACATTAGAGGAACGATCCATGGGTGCATTGGTGACATTTATGATTCATCCTTGCCTCAATCCAAGGCACAGTGTGGCCGGTATCACTCAAAGGGTGTCTCTTTTGTTTTTAATGGACAGAATGTTAAGTGAAAACAAGAACTCACTCAAGGAAATATGAGAAAATGCATTCGGATGGTGTTGATCCTTTAGGAGAAAAATCCATGGGTTAATTGGTGATGTGTATGAGTAAACCCCACCTCAATCTGAGGCACGGTGTGGCCAATATCACTCAAAGTGTCTGTCTTTTGTTTAAAATGGACAGAATTGTAAGTGAAAACAACAACTAATGTATGGAAATCCAACGAAACAAATTCTTATTGTGTTGAAACTTTATGAGAACGATCCATGTGTTCATTTTGGATGTGTACAAGTCAACCCCATCTCAATCAGAGGCACGGTATGGTCTGTATCACTCAAAGGGTCTCTATTTTGTTTAAAATGGACAGAAGTTTAAGTGAAAACAACAACTGACCTATGAAAATCCGGACAAATGCATTTTTATTGTGTTGATATTTTAGGGGAATGATATATTGGTATTTTGGGACATGCATGAGTCAACCACACCTCAATTCGATGCACAGTGTGGCCGGTATCCCTCAAAGTGTCTCTCTTTTGTATAAAATGGACAAAATTTTAGGTGAAAACAACAACTGACGTATGAAAATCTAACCAAACGCATTATGATTATGTTTATACTTTAGTATAAATATCCATGGGTGCATTGGTGATGTGTACAAGTTAGCCCCGCCTCAATCAGAGGCAGGTTGTGGCTGATATCACTCAAAATGTCTGTCTTTTGTTTAAAATGGATACAATTTTATGTGAAAACGACAATTGATATTAAAAAATCTGAACAAACACATTAGGATTGTTTTTATCCTTTAGGAGAACAGTCCCTGGGTGCGTTGGTGATGTGTATGAGTCAACCCCGCCTCAATATGAGGCACAGTGTGGCCGGTATCACTCAAAGTGTCAGTCTTTTGTTTAAAATGGATACAATTTAATGTGAAAGCAACAACTAGCCTATGGAAATCTAACCAAATGAATTATTATTGTGTTTATACTTTAGGAGAATGATACATGGGTAATTTTTGATGAATATGAGTCAACCCTACCTCAATTTGAGGCATGGTGTGGCCGGTATCACTTAAAGGGTCTCTCTTTTGTTTATAATGGACATAATTTTAAGTGAAAACAGTAACTGATCTATGAAAATATGACCAAAGACATTTGGATTGTGTTTATACATTAGTAAAATGATCCATGGTTTTGTTGGTGATGTTTATGAGTCAACCCCGCCTCAATCTGATGCACAGTGTGGCCGGTATCACTCAATGTGTCTCTCTTTTGTTTAAAATAGACAGAATTTTAAGTGAAAACAATAACTGCCATATGAAAATACGACCAAAAACATTCGGATTGTGTTTATACATTATGAGAACGATCCATGGGTTCATTAGTGAAGTGTACGAGTCAACCCCTCCTCAATACGAGTCATGGTGTGGCCAGTATCACTCAAAGTGTCTGTCATTTGTTTAAAATGGACACAATTTTAAGTGAAAAAAATTGACATACGCAAATCCTAAAAAACAAATTTGTATTGTGTTGATCCTTTAAGAAAGTGATCCATGGGTGTGTTTGTGACATTTATGATGCAACCTCGGCTCAATCCGAGGCATGGTGTGGCCAGTATCACTCAAAGGGTCTTTATTTTGTTTAAAATGGACAGAATTTTAAGTGAAAACAACAACTGACCTACAGAAATCTGACCAAACGCATTCGGATTGTGTTGATCCTTTAGGAGAATGATACATGTGTCATTTGTGATTTGTATGAGTCAACCATGCCTCAATACAAGGTACTGTGTGGTTGGTATCACTCTAAGTGTCTCTCTTTTGTTTAAAATGGACAGAATTTTAAGTGAAAACAACAACTAACATACGGAAATCCGACCAAACGCATTCAGATTGTGTTGATCCTTTAGGAGAACAATCCATGGATGGCCCCAACCCCCTGGATGGAGCCCCACCCCTGGACACCCCCACCCCCTAGACACCACCCCACCATCTGGACACCTCCCCCACACACTGGACACCACCCCACCCCTGGACACCCCCACCCATGGAAATCCCCCAACCCCTGGACACCCCCACCCCTAGACATGCCCATGAACACCCCCGGACACCCCCACCCCTTGGACACCCACTAACCCCCTGGACGACACCCCGACCCCTCCTAGACACCACCGCACCACCTGGACACCCCCACCCCTGGACAACCCCCAACCCATGGATAGCCACCCCCATCCTCCTGGACACCACCCCACCCCCTTGGTTAGCCCCACCACCCCACTGAACCGCCCCCACCCCCGGACACCTCCACCCCTGGAAAGCCCGCCCCCCTGATACCTTGTACACCAGCCCACCCCCCTTGACAACCCCACCCCCCCCCCCACCTGGACACCCCCTCTTAGACACCACCCCACCCCCTTGAATAGCCCCCAACCTCCTGTACTGCCCCTACCCCCCCTCGACACCCCCACCCTCCAAGACACCCCTATCCACCCGGACACCCCCATCCCACCCTCTTGGACACCACCCCACCCCCTTGGACATCCCCACCAACCCCCTAGACCACCACCACCCCCAGACACCCCACCCACTCGAAATCTTCCCCGACACCCTGGACACCAGCCCACCACCTAGGACACCCCCATGGACAGCCCCCCCCCCCCCCCACCTGAACACCCCCTCATAGACACCACCCCACCACCTAGACACCCCCACCCCTAGACACCCCCACCCTCATGGAAATCCCCCACCACCTCCTGAACACCACCCCACCCCCCTTGGATAGCCCCCAAGCTCCTGGACCACCGCCCCCACCCCTGGACACCCCTATCCCCCCGGACTCCCCCATCCCCTAGGACACCCTCTTCCCCCCCTTGGATAGCCACCCCAAACCCCTGAATAGCCCCCCAACCCCCTGAATTCTGAATTGAATTATTTATGAATCTAATTAACTTATTAATTATGTGTTAATGGTGTATGGGTATAATTGTTGTATGGGTATACTTGGTGTAATTACCTTATGATTTATGTGTTAATTTTGTATGGGTATACTTTCTTATTGAGATGCAGAATTTTATTGCAGGTGTTGTTTGGGTGTGCTGTTGTAGAATTTTTTATTGCACCAGACATGGAATTTATCAGTTCTTTTTTAGCAATAATAAAGGAAGCCTTTATTAGTGCTAAAAAATAGTTGATAGAAGAGACCTTTATCATCACTAAAAAATCATTGATAAAAGATCAGTTTATCAGCGCTAGAAGAGAGCTGATAAAAAACACATTTATCAATGCTTTTTTAGCACTGATAAAGGGGTCCTTTATCAGTGCCTTATAAGCGCTGATAAAGTATCCCTTTATCAGTTCATTTTAGCGCTGATAAAGGTATCCTTTATCATCACTTTTTCCGCACTGATAAAGTACCCCTTTATCTGTGCTGAGATTTACAACGCTTTTTTAGCACTGATAAAGCCCGTTTTGAGCGCTGATAAAGCCCATTTTTATAGTAGTGTTTCCTTTACACTTGGGTGTCTCAATACATGAATATTCATGAATGTGCATTATACATTCACTCTCTATCCTCCTTTGTGAATACATAAGGGCTCAAGTTTTTTCTTCTTCAAAGAAAGCATACAAGAGCTTCAGACTTCATGCAATCACCATATTATACAATGAAAACCCCCTAAAATCTGTATATATATAAGAGACAAATAAAAGGGTGTTATTATTCTTCATTAAAATTGGAGGGCACAAGGTTCTCCCCTTTCATTCATAGGGTGAACGTGAGTATCCTTTACAGAACCAACAAGGGTTGTTATTGGTTTTGTTTCAAAAATCCCAAAATGGGTGGTAAGCACTGGTTTTTTTACCCATGGGTTACTCCTCAGAAAGAAATGATGAGGGTTCCAAGAACCTATCATGTTCTTGTGTGTAACTTTGAATAGAGGTTCTAGTTCCTCCATGAACCAGGGGCTTCTTAGTTCTTCTCTTCATGCAAGGGATGCGTGGGACGCCGTCGCGCAAGAGCTGTGCAGCTCTACTTCACACAAGAGATGCGTGGATCTTCTTAGTGCAAGGGATGTGTGGGACTCTGCCTTTCTCGAATCGCAGAGGTTTTCTTTAGCTCTGTCTGATTAGAGAAACAAGAGATCCTCTCTTAGAGAATGGAAACAACCTTTTCATGGCTTGGGATCCACCTTTTATAGGTGAGGAGATTGTTCAAAACTACTGGGTTGAAATCCTAGAACACCAGAGATATCTATCTTTGAATATTTTCAAACATGAATTAAGGTATGGTTCAAGTCACATGTGTTTCATTTTCAACCACGAGCTCCTCATTTATATGGTGGAAATCACGTGCTTTTGTTATCGAACTTATGTAAACCATCCTACCCGAGCTTCATCCATACATGGAAAGGCCTCGCAACATCATTTTCTTTGGCCTCATTCGATTTCTTCATTGGTTTCATGCATTATATCATGACGCTCAGATGATCAGAACACACTTGACCAAAGCTAAAATGGTGGATGGAGTGGTGAGATCATTGTTTAGCAGGAGCTCCAAGTTCATGGGTGTAGTAAATGTCCGGAGGATGAAGACAACTTGACTGGAGAGATCAGATGACACTAGCTAAATCGCAAAGCGTGTGATCTATCTCATGGTGATTAGATAATGAAGAGATATTATGGAACAAGATCAACAAAAAATATTTCTTCCTAGGTTTATATTTCTATCTCACATAGAAATGGATATGTGGGTGAGGAGAGGTATATCAATCAAGGAATGCAGCCTTAGCACCAGATTAGTCCTCTACCCCATCTGATGCCGCCCCGCATCGGTTCCCTAAGGGCATGCTCTTAGCGCTCACTCTACCTCCTTGGGCGTGCACCTAGCGCTCACTATGCATACTCACCACATAGGTTGATCACTGTGCAAGAACCCGTGGGGTGATACACGGCCCGTACACCTTATGCCTCTTGCAGGGCTGGCCTTGAGGCTTCCCTCAGGCATGGTTGACCCACGAGTCCCACAACTGCTTGAGGTTGAGGTCCTCAGCAGGCCTTGATTATTGGACTATGTTTTTGGAAAAGGCATAAAACAAATGTAATTTTTTAAAAACAACATATAACCCATATTACATGTCATAAACAAATAAAGAATTCCCCTTCCATTTCTTTTCTTCTTCATCCAAAAATCATTGATTCCATTCTTTCTAGATTATGAATCCCAAATATCTTCAATACATTCTTTTAATAAAAGAATGGATGATGCAAGGATCATTTCTTTTTGTGGTTGAAAGTAATTAAAATTAATAACAATGATTAAGGTATGATTAAGCTTAATAAAGGAGTAAACATTAATCTTAAGGCCCCAAATGACCTAGAATCATATTCAAGAACCAATGGATGTACATATTGAGACCCTATCCTCAATTTTATCAACTTTTTTACCTTATTGGATCCACCTTCAACAAGAAGAAACGTGGGTGGAATTATCTCTTCGAATATTTACTATAGTGGCACTCTTCCTCCACTATAATAGGCCTTCTCTCCTTCCACTTCCTCACAACTGTCAAACCACTTAGTTTTGACCATTATATGACCAATGAAATTCCCAAAATGAGTACCTTCATCTTATAATACTCTCCCTAGTAAGAAATAAATCCAAGGATGCATTTTGGCCCAAACCGAAAAGGGTTTACCCGATTAATAGGTAACACCTTCTCACAAGATCATTTATATTATGTGACGGTTATAAAGTGGTATATAGTGAGGGTTATAATGTGGTATATATTTTTTTCTTCCATTAAATATGATTCCACCATGATTATTATTTTTTACACTTTAATCTATTTTGTACATGTTTTTAATGTTTTATTGACTAAGGATTTGTATTTTCTCCATCATTATTGTCCTTCATGAGATCATTTAATATTAGTTATTCAAACAAAAAATAATCAATCAATCAGTAAAACCCATCAATGTATGTATATGATACATCTATAATCAGGGATTCATATAAAATATAATGGGTTGTGATGATATGTTTATATTAGTGTGAGTTAAATTTTATATATGTTAAAAGTGTACTCATGAGATAGTAAGTGGACAACTATTATCTAGACTAAACTACCAAAGTAAATCTCTTTAAATATCATATTGTCATTGATATACATAGGGTTATATGCATCATATGAATCCCCATTACATGAGGTTGAAAATAAACTTTACTTTTGAACCTTCTTATACTAATAACATTATTATACCAATGTTTGGATGAATATTTTTATATTTTATTTGTGTATGTTTTTAATCATGGAATATATAATGTTTATACAAGTTAATATTTTTCCACTTGAATGATAAGAATTAAATTTGAACCCTCAATTGAATTGGAATGAGAAAAATCATGTCCATTCATTGATGAGTGGCATGTGACATGCTCAAATACATGGATGAATGATTTGTGATGTATTATTTCAAACCATTCAGTATATTTTGGAGAATCATGAATATTTTAGATTCCATAAACTAGATTGACATGTCTCATATCCTGTGGTCAATTTATATCATGAAAAATAGGATTATATAATAATCTATATAATGTATTATGATATATATTACATAAAAAATATTCGTATAGAGATATGAGTTTTTTTCATGATCATGCTAGACCACTTTATAGAATGAGTAGAAATGAAATTTTTTCATATGTTTCACATTTCATAAAATTATATATTATAGAGTTTATGATAGTTTTCAATGATTAAAATTACTATAGGGATACAAATTAGGCCATAAAATAATGATTGATTTTTTAACAAAGTGTTTGCACATATTTTGATTATATTGAAATGATAATCATAACCTAAAGAGTTTAGACAGATTAAAAAATATTTTTTAAGTATTTTATATTGTTTGGTAGGATTTAGTGTATGGGATAGGTTATTTAAAATATACACAAATGTGGTGACCAATATTTTTCAACTAAATCCATCTAAATATTTTTCATAATATTTATACGAGTTGGCATGGAATAGGTTCTTTATTAGAAATTTCATGGGTCTTTGAAAATGGTCTAAAATTTTAAATATATTATTTTTAGCTTACACTCTTCAAAAAAATTAATAGCTCTTAAATGAACCCCTGAATGGAAATTCCAACACCGCATTTGTATAAAAAATGAGGGTTTTTGTTAATATCCAAGAAACAATATCCTATAATTAAATATTTCCTTGATAAATATTACAATAATTGTATTTATTTAGACCTTTTAGGTTTAGATTTTAATAGAATGAAGAATATCATTTTAATAATAAATCCATATTTTCCCAGCAGAACAAATTTTTTCCCACTAATCCAGACTCTTAGAAGGTACGCTTGTGTAATAGAATATGACAATGATGCATGAAACCTTCCTATATTTTCAACCCTAAAATCAGTTCATTTCCAGGAAACCATGATTTATATACTATCAAGGTTCTTGGGTCTGCAAATAGAGGGCCTAAATACATATTTTATAGCGGATATGCTCTGCCTATAATACATTATTTTTTTAAATGACATGGGTTCCCTACCAAACTCAAGGAATAATCACTTATGCTTAAATTCAAACATCATCATATCTATTAACTAAATTCTCAAATATCACTTTATCATACACTTTATCACTGTTGACCCAGGTTGGGATTCTATTGAGGTGGTCCATGACAAGATGTTTTGGGAATAAGTACTTGGCCTTCCCTTACTATTAATGATAAGATATGTATAGATTTATTATCATGAATTCTATCATCAATTTCTCTATTCTTTATTGTCCATTTTAAAATTTTATTTTTCATTATATTATGGATATACTAGATTTTAATTTTAATTATATGCATTCATGTTTATCCATTTTATCATAATGTTTACTTAAATTATTTCATTTACCACTTTTTAAATTATATCTTCCACTAAATTCAATAAGTACTAGAAAATACTACCTTTATAAATATATAAATTATTAATTTAATTTTTCATAATGTTTCTAAATTCACCCACTATCGAATGTATTATTTTTTTGGGAAAACATTGAAATCATATCAGTTCTCTATATAACTATTTACCAAAACTAAAATATCATAAATTAAAATTTTAATTATCCATATATATTCATTGAGGAAAGATTGACTCATTGAATTTCAAAAAATATTATTTATTTGAGAGAATTTATTATGAATACTAGATATATAAAATGGATTACTAAATCATCTACTTTGGAATAAAATGTTGGATTATACTATGAAATGTCACAACAATTATAAAAAACTTCCCCAAGTCAACATGACCCATCACCACAACCATCACTCCATAAGGCCGGAAGTGCATTGCAATTAACCAGAGGATGGTGACATGAAAAATTGAATAAAAATGTAACCATTTTTGAGTATTTTATCCCTTAGAATATAAATAGATGACACAAATATTCATCCTAAAATTTTCACATGACCTATCCATAGATGGTTTGGCTACGTAATCAAATCATGTAATTTTTGAATATATGACTTACTGAATAGTGTATAAGAAGATGGTATAATGAAGTTAAATTCATAAACATCAGACCATAATAATAAATAGGAGATACAAACCATCCATATAAAAAATATATCAAAAAAAGGTCAATAATGATGAGTGTGTTAAAGAGTAACAAAAAAAGTACAATGGAACCCAAAAAATTACACATGAGACCACAACCCCTCATGACCCGTGGTCAAATCCATCACTAGAGAATAGATAAACAATGAGACTTAGGAAAATATACCAAATTGCGTGGTTCCCTTGACATGATATATGCCTAGAAAGAAATGTATGTTTATAGTAAAAGGAATATACATGATGTGAGTCTAAAAACTAGTAGCATACCCCCATCAATCTATGCAATAATGTTGAACATGAAAACTTTTATTCATGTTAGGAACAAATATTTGAAATCCATTTTCATTTAAAATAGTGTTATAAAATCCAATGTTTATATTTTAATTTCATCCATTTTTAAAAATAAAATGAATATGGAAATAATATACATGTAGACTTTATAGAGGCTAGAATAATATCAAATTCAATAAATGGGAAACATGCAATAATACATCTCAATCAAACAATAAATGAAATATTAGATCAAACCAATAGTCCTATGGTAACTAATACTCACTACATGAACAATAACCAATATAAATGAACATGTTACATTGTTTTAGTCCTATTGAAATATTTTATCACTATAAACATTCCACAGAAGGAAACATAAATCATTTCATTAGATCAATTTGTCTAAATGGGAAATATTCCCAAGTTAGTGAAAAATCAACATTAAGGCTACTTATGTTTGGTATACCTAATCACTGATATATTCCTTGTGTAACTATCAAACAAAAAAATTTGTTATTAATTCCCATATTCACATAAAAAACATCATGTTGAATAAAAATACTCATTCAAACACCATTTGAAACCTAATATAGAGAAATTCCATCATCATATCATCTCATCAAACACCTTTTGAGAACAAAAATTATTTTTCAAATGAAACAATTTTAAAATTCCATTTACACCCATTATAAACGAATAATATAAATGAAAACACACATAATTTCACTCAATATAACATAAAATTAAAAATTTATTAATTCAAATAGGTATTACCCACTCAATATGAGTATTCAATGGTATAATCCAATCAGGTATGGATAATGACCTCAAAAGTGAAGAAAATGTGTCACCGTTAATAGAAATCATTAGAAATAGTGAGTTTCCTCAAAATACTAGAACAAAAATAAGAACCATTAATCCCATATCCCATACACTATGCTCATCCCTCATTAATAACTATGATTTTGAAACATATTAGAAATGGATGAATAAGAAAAAATAAGAGGGGATTTGGAAAAAAACACAAGAGATCAGTTCTTACCTTCATGAAACCAACCAAGAATCAATGGATAACAAAAATGAACTAAGGTAAGATATTATATCAGATATAGGTAGTTATGTGAATGCTAGAGGGATGAATGGGGGGGGGGATAAAATGTTAACATATAAAAGTGAAATTTTTAAAAATAAATCTTTTTATAAAATATGGAAGGCCTCGTGGTTTTGTGAGACAATTTTTTAAATGAAATGGGAAATATGAAGGTACCCTACCCAATGTAAAAGGAGTTAAACCATTTTCATAATGAGTCCATATGGTTAGAAAAACTATATAAATATTATGAAAAATTACATTTATTCTTTAAACTCACTCTCACATGGTAACTACTAACTATACACTAACCATATGTACCATCCTATTTTCCAAAAAAAAGTTATTTTGGAATTAAAACACTATGAAAATACAAGGATAAATTTAATAATACTAGAAACATAAAAAACCCATACCAATAAGCTATTTTGTTTCAATGTTCTCCCCTCTACGCCACATTCTTCACCGAAAATGTCCTTAATGTTCTAGATACTCTTTAAGGCGAGTCCTTTAATCCATGACCTACAATTCATGATCACACATATTTTGACTCTACCATGAAAATACCATATAAAAAATAAAAGGGAACCAATTTAACATGTATCAATTTGTCTTTATAGTCCATAATTTTAAACGGCTACTCATGAAAGATGTTGTTGGGCTCCACCACCCAATCTCCCCACTCAATCACATGGGATAATTTCAGATGGTATTTCCTCAGTTGGGATACATGGAATAGATCTTGAATCTATATCAATTTATATTATAATTCAAAATTTTATTCCACCTCCCTAAAATGATCCATGATCTCAAATGGAATGATATTTATTATCACCCACATACCCTCTTTCCCCAGATGGCAGCATTCCAGTAGAGGGGAAGTCTTAAAAAACACATGATATTTGATAAGAAACTCTAATAGATGTTTTAAATGATCATCAATATATTTTTTGTTAATATGAGCTATCTCTAACAAATTTTAGATCAATTTTACCTACTTTATTATCTAAAAAATGATGTACATCCCTAATCAGTATTTCTCTTCCAAATACATCCAATAAAGAGGATATTGACATGGTCACCCATACAGAGCCTAAAATGTAACAATTTAATCAATTCTTGATAAATTTTATTATATTAATACTAAACGAATGAAATATTCTTCTTTCAAGAATTTAAAAAGGCAAGCATGCAGTCTTGAATCTTATCCTCAAGGATTTAGATGGCCCACTCTATCTAAACATCCATTTTAGGGTGATAAAACATGCTAAAATTCAAATAATAACCAATTTACATTTAATAACTCTATAAAATTGTGAAGTGATGTGATTAACATGATTAGAGAAAATTGTTGATAACATGACATTGAGCTAAATGATCACTTAGAAATATAAGTTTTTGACATCATCCCCATTTAGAAAATCTCTAATAGGAAATAAATTAGTTGATTTAGTCTTGTGATCAATAATCCTCAATATGAAATCCTTCCCACACAAATTCCATGTAAATACATTAAAAAATATTTGAAATATAACCCCACATAAATATTATAATAGGAAGGGGTTGAATAATACATGTAGGACTCTAATGCTCAACCTTAACCATTTGATATGTGATACACCAAGATAAAAAATCATAAATAGACTACCTTATACTAGGTTACCAATATAAACATATCATATCATAAAAACGTTAATATAATTATTTTTAAAAACTCAAATGGGTTGGTTTCCACCCTCAATCAACTCCAACCTCAAATCCATGGGAACAAAATTCCTTTTCGATATTGAATTGAACCCTATGAAGACCAAGACCAATAAATTGATGTTTGAACACTATTTAAAATACTCCTAATACACTATAAATTAAAATATACTACTTAAATAAGATGAATATGATCACATAATGAAGACATGACATGGAAACAATTCATGAAAATATTCTCTTATTCCTATTTCACATCAATAAATATAACAAAAAACAAGCCTATCATGAACCATTCATCCTCTGAATCCATCACTATTTAGGTTGATAGTATCATTCTCAATACATTATCAACCTTTTCCCATTTTTGGGGGTATAATATATTTTAAAATAAAATGTATATAGATAATCCACCATCTCTCATTGATAAAAATTCAAGTCCCACTAGGTCGAAATATACATTAGGCACTTTTTATATTAATACACTACAATACACTCCCTTAAATGATAGTGGTGACACATTTCAACAAATGAATCACCAATATAAACTCTAGGTTATGAGTGGGGTAATACTTATCATGGATTCATAATTGGAAAAATTTATTATTCCACCACATGATCAAGACTATCTATCATGAAAACTAATCATGAACCAAAATAATCTCAAAAAATGGTGTAACTCTATCCAAGATCTAGTATAATCATTGCCATAGATGATGTAAACCTTTATTTTAGCACATAATAATACCTCCTTCACTTCTGAACCCACATGACCCTCACCACTTTATGTGACAAAGATCAAAAGGGAGAATACATCCTAGAAAAACCCTAAATGAAATTCTAGTATTTCATCTCTAACCCCATGAATCTTTAATTCATAGACACAATCTTGGGATACTCCTAACACATAACTACTTAGATAATCATGGTATCCCCTGAAAGGTATTTCTAAAATATTACATAGACCATGAATCTCACTTATTTGATCAGTTACTAAATTTTAGATGCTTTGGAATGTAGGGGATCTCTATGGAGGTATTTTAGACAATGAATAGTTAGTCCTAATGTTCATAAATTGAATTAATTTATATCAGGATATCATATATATACAATAACATAAAGGAATCTTGGAAGTGATGAGTGATTAAATTCATCAATGCCATAAAAATAATATAATCATTGGTAAGGTGGAGTGAAATAACTAAATATTCATCGAACCCATACCTACTCTTAAAAGTGATATTTGGAACATATTCTTCCTGAACACTTAACATATGGTATCCAAATTGTAGATCAATAATTTAAAACTACTGATATCTACTTATATAGTTGAAAATAAAGTCAATTATTGGAAATATGTATTAATATTCTACATTCACCTAGTAGATACTCTAGTATTTGATATAAAGTAAGATACTTTTGTACAAAATCTTTTGAAAAAGGAGTTGTGGTTCCAAATACGCTACACTTGGTCAAATAAATCCATTTTTATTAAGATCTCTAAACTAAAATTTTGAATCTTTTATCTTGGATAGAGCCAAATAATAATATTCCAATGGAATAGGCCTCGTCGGATGAATTATTTTAATAGATAAATTTAAATCCTTTTGAGGTATAAATAAAAAATCATCTGGTAATACCTTGAGATACAGATCTACCACCACTGAAAGATGACCGACTAAGATATTTTCAATAACATAGAAGAGAAGCATAGATAAATTACATGAGATCCCTCAATTATTTTTAACAACCAATCCAAAATTCCCCAAAAAAGCATCCAACTCAGTGTGAAGGATAATGGTACCCCTATGAAGAAAGTGGAATAGAAATTAATGATGATAAAAATTGATCTACTCATTAAAATTGATTATATATTCTATGAAAATAATGTGATGAAAACATAAATTATTAGGACCACAAAGTCCCATATAATCTCAAAATAAAAAATCCCAACTTGATAATTTAGACACTTGAATCCATGCCCCTTAATCATTCCAAATGTAGTGGAAATATCCATTCTAAATGGAATCAGTTCAAGATGAAAAACTGTTTACTCAATCAACACAAAAGAAAAAAATTATTTTAAATGCCTATATAAAAATGATCCAATGACATGTAAGAATAAATGAAGGCCATAACTCTCATGGTTCTTAGACTAGTGTTAGAGTCATGGAAAACATCCTCAACATTATATAAACACATGGGTTTGGTCCTTCTACAAGTATTCATAGCTAGATAATATTACCATTTTTATTGATAATGAGATCTTTCAACCTTATATTAATTTGAAAAAACATGATTGAATTTGTTAAATAATGATCCAACATTACTAAAACTCTAGATTAGTGTGGCCTACATTTCAATACGAAATAAAAGTCACAACTATGTACCATGAATATTACATTGATGTTGAATTAGATGAATGATGAGTTCAAACACCACTATGCTAATAGAACTCCTCTTGCATACTATTTGGGTATGATTAAGAACTCTAACTACCACTAACCAAAAGGAGGCACCACCAAGCCAGACCAAACAATCTAGAACCTTCTATACAGTAAAATAATTATTAACAACCACTTAAATTGTTTATTATGAAATGATAATAATCCTCGATTAGATATCAAGCTTTAACCCCATATCTTAGCGCTATTCTTAGATAAATTCAAATGTGATTATATCACAAGAAATATTAACCAAATCAAAAAAAATCAAGTTAACTAATCCTTTATTAAATGGATACCATTATATAGAGTCCTAATATCGTAGGCATTCAACTCCCTCAATTTCATTAGAATTAATAGTTTATTGCACATTTTCATGAATACAGACCAAGTGAGATCCTCATGGAACTGGGTAGAACTATGAAATCATGTGACTTCTAACTTATCTCTTCCAGATTGATGGTGGATAATTCAACATTATAAGTAAATGGGGTCCTGAGAAAAAAGAAGATATAATTTATCTTTTCCATACACTCCTCAGGATCTAGATGTCCCCTATCTCCATAAAAGACCTATTTAATTTTTTGGTATACTATTGATCATGGTACACCATCCTTATCTACCCCTTATACTAGAATGTCCCATGGATGGGATGTTTTGGATAATCAACTCCACTATAGAAGGGTCTATGAGAGGAATATTGTAACGACCCAGTGTTTTATAAATGGAAATTCTGTTCTAATAAATATTTCATATAATCACATGAAATCACAAAATAAATAACTATTAAGTGTTATGCGGCCTGTAAACATAATTTTTTCAATTCTGTGTTAGGAATTTTGAAAATCTGACATACATAGTGGCGATCAGTAAGTTATTTGGAGTCGGATAAGGAAATTTTTTTTAGTGAATAGTAAACTACCCTTATGAATAGAAACATACCATTATTAATAGTGATATACAATAATTAATTTTAACCTTACCTATGATAGTAAATAAATAATATCCAACTAAAAGTACTATATACATATATATTTGTATAAGAAAATAAATGTTTTACAATTGTAATTTTTTGAGTAAATTGTGGTTTTAATAAAATATTAAATTAATCATATTTTGGAAGTTATTTTTAATAAATGGACTTCATTATTGGATTATACACGTTTAAAAATGTTTAGGGTGAATTTTTGGGATTTTTTTGAAATACATGAATTTTTGGTGAATAGTAAAATATGCTAATTTACGATAAATGCTAAATACATGAATTATGATTTCATCATCTGATTTATGGATGATTTAAGGACATTATATCTAACTAACATACACTAATTACATTTTTTGGTCATGGAATCATCCCTATTTCTGATCTTGAGAGAAATTAATAAACTAATGATTAAAAAGTTATGAAAACCCTCCTCTCCTCCACTATAAAAGCCCCCCCTCACTCCCTCTTCTATCCACTTCTCTTAAGCCTTGTGCCTTGCCAATATTCTTCCCAAATCACTCCCCAAGATCCTAATCAAAATTCAAATTCCCTTAGTCTCTTCAAAATACCAAAACCTATCCCCTTAAGAAGTTCTCAAAGGAGGTAGACTCAAGAGGTAAATTTCTTATTCCAATTCATTCATTTCGTTTTAGTTCTTTTATTTTCTTGTTTCTTTCATTACCTTCATTCACCGAAATGGTATGATAACTCCAGTAACATACATGTTCACAAATTCTATTATTCTAATGGGATAATTCATTATCTTCTCTTCTTTCCCCACCTTTTATTTGAAAGAAATGAAAACACTGTTTGAGATGTGTTAATTTAGAACATTCAAGGACAGAGTTTATAAGTTTCTATTATCATATTTAATTATGGTAATTAAACCATTTGTGTTATGGGTGAAAAATATTATCATATATTTAATATATATTAGGTAATTTTTTTTAATAATTTTGTGAAAAGGGTATTAAGTTATAAAATAAAACATGTTCATTGTAATCAAACCCACTGATTAACCAAAACGGTTATCAGTATGATTTTATATTACAGTGAATCCCCACTCCCAATAACAGAATGAATTTTTTTTAACCATTTAAACTCTTGTATGTTCACTAATAACATATAAATTCAATTTTGGACATCCAATTTCATCATACATGCTCATCCGAACATGAATATATGTAAACGAATCTTGAAAACCAAGAAAACGATCATTATCGAACAATAAAATTGAACAAATTAACCCCATAAAAGGTCATGGATGAACATAAAGAGGTTAAAATAAATCCTTCAAATAAAGAATAGTTTCTGTAATTATTAATTAATGAACCTAATTTGTTTATTAAGGTCGTTAATTTCAATTAAATATCACAATCAGACTTAAGGTAAGGGATCATCTTCATTTTACTCTTAATCAAGATGTCCCCTATACTATGCCATTTTATGTGTAATACCTAGTGATAGGGTATGATTTATCACATTCCCCACACTTCCCTCTTGATTTATAAGTCATGATAAACCCCTTTTCTCTCTCATAAAGCCCTCTTAGGTACACCCGAAACCATGCCGATAATTCGTAATGAATATTACCTGAACCACCTTTGTTCATTCGGGTTGCCTTATCTTTCTTTACATTAAAATGGAAATATATTATCTTCTTATGTGCATATTCTAAATTCTATTTATCTATACAAAATTCATTTATCAATACCATTTTATCACTCTCTTTGTGGGATATACATTTTTTAAAGGATTCCCTCCTTAGAACTTTTTGATAAGCCAACTTGTTTTAAGGGAACTTCCAAAATTTTTACCCAATTTAAATTACAATCTATCATTTGTTTTAAGACACATTTGTACTTATAAAATCAGTATTTTTATTATGAAAAACTTCTTGGTTCACTTATTGTTTTATATGAAATATTGTTTCCTTTTCTATTTTGAAATATCTATAGTATTTTCCATAAAACTGGACAAAAATAGTTTAATGATAATGTTTCTCCAATACATTTGTTATATGTTGTCACTTTTTTTTGACATCACATACCATGTTATATGCCTAGTTTACCTTATGAACGTCCATTTATGTTCTAATACCTTTGTTTTATGGACTCTTTCATGATATGCCCATTGGTTATGCTTTATGTTCTGATTTTGGTACACAATTTTTTCCATGTGTAACCCTTATATTTATGAAAGATTAATTATGTATAATTATTTATTTGGAAAACATGTTCAAGAAATGTAATATGGGTTTTCCTAGATAGTGCTCCAATTCATTGGGTGAAGTTAAGTCTCATGATATGCTATGTGAAATGGGATTGGAGGTTAGCCTTGACCTGTACTACTATGGGAAATAGGATTGGCGGTTTGCCTTGACATGTACTACTATGGGAAACGAGATTGGCGGTTAGCATTGAATTGTACTAATGAAATTTTTAATGATTCTACCACATTTAAATGATTCCATGTTTATATGATCCCATGTTTATATGTTATGATTTCATATGTTCCCTGATTTTGATATCATTATTTCAGGCCTCTTAGCTCACATCCTTAAGATTAATTCTTATATTCATTACCTTACTGGGATTTTTAGCTCATCCCTTTGTTCATGTTTCCCCTAGGATATCCTATGCAGATGTAAGGGATCAAAGGAAGTTATAAGATTTCTATGGAAATTAAATAAAGAATTATTTTTTATCCCCATGTTTTATGTTTTATGTACCTATTCATCAATGATAATAGACTTTATGATCCCTGGATCGTACTCTAATGTATAATTATTCTTATAATCATGTAATGCTTTTTGTTAAAGAACATGGTTGCTATTGTTCGTATCAATGTTTCTTCTAGTTATTTTTGAGATTAGGATTATATCGCTTTAGTAAGAAAATTAAGGATGAGACAGAGTATAAGAAAACACCCCTAAATTTCGGTAAGTATATAGTAAGTGGTTTATCAATAAAATACATCCCTGTATGGACAAAAACTGGTAGAGGTGGCTCTGGCATAGAAGTACCAAGGAGTTCAAACTCGGAAAAATAGTTTCAGGCTTAACCTGGGGTATCCTGGTAAATGATAACGGGTCTTGCTGCACTCTGGCACTCCCAGGGGATATGATTTGGTAAATTCATGAGTTTTGTACAAACCATTATTAGGGAAAAAATACCATAAGAATATAAGTTAAGAAATAGATTAAGGACATCTGAGATTAAAACATAGGGAATGATAATTTAGGATATACTTATCCTTTACATGTATTACCTTTTATGTTAAATTATACTTTTTTTATGCTCAATAGCAAAGTATTCAAGCCATATAATTATACATTATTTTTCTTAGTTAATAGAGGGAAATATAAGAACACATTACAATAATCAATGTGATAGGGAATGTGAATATATCCCTAATGATATGCCTCATAAGATGTGAATGAGGGATCAAAACATAATGACAGTACTTTCTTAGCAAGATAATTTTATGAATAATAACTTGAATCTAATGGAATTACCTCCACCTACAAGGAAAGAGAAAGTCAATGTAGAATCCTTAATGTGAAAAAGGCCTCCCATGATTAGTAGATCTTCTGATCCCCTCCTTATAGAACAATGAATTAACTCTATTGAAAACATATTTGTCATCCTCTAATGCTCGAAAAAATAGAATATTGTACTAGGGGTATATCATTTTGATGGGGAAGCTGATCAGTGGTGGACACTAATCATGAATACAATGTCCCAAGAGGAAATTTATTCTATGGATTGGGAGGAATTCAATAGGATGTTTTTCAATAAATATTTTCCTCGAACACCCCCATCTCAAGATGGAAGGATACTTCCTCGAACTAAATCAAAAGGAAGATGAGTCCATCGGGAAATATGAAGTCAAATTTACAAGTCCAGCAAGGTATGCCTATGGCATTTCCTCAAACACCTAAATAAAGTTGGAATTCTTTATTTAGTATACTAAAGTCGTGTCTACAAAAATAATTGGTTATTAAAGGCTTCGAGTGTTATGAAAAGATTGTCCATTTTTTCCTCAAGGTTGAAATAGAGATTGGAGACTCTCAGTGGTCACATGGTCTTGGTGACAAGAAGTGAAAAATGGAGAACCACATGGGTGGTTTTAAATAAACCTATGATGGATAGAATCCTGAATTTTCCCCGTGTAAAAGTTGTGAGAAGAAGTATCTTGGGAACTATCTAAAGAGAACCAAAAATTTCCTTAAATATGGAACATTTAGTCATATGCCCGCGAACTTTGGATGGGATATGAAAAATCCCACTAATGTTGAAGAAGAAAGGAAGGTCCAGATCAATGCTCTACTAGTGGTGTAGTGTTACAACTACAAGGAGCATGGGAATTGTGCAATAAATTGGCCGAATCCATGGGTTCTGGGAGGAAATCAACAAAAACCTCCAAGGAAACAATGAAGGGATTATGCTATCACTACTACTGAGGTGGATCCGAACAAAAATGTTGTGATAGATACAATAGTTATTCACTTAAGAGTAGATAACATACTATTGGATTCTGGTTCTACAAATTCTTTCATATCTTGCATGTTTTGTATAACTATTCAAACACAACCTGAAAAATTGAAGGAATGGTTAACTATGAGAACAACGAATTGGGAAATATTTTCATCCATGGATCATAAGTCCTACCTAGTTAACATTTTTGGAATAAAACTCCTAGTAAATATCGTCATACATTCTTTAGTGGAGTTTGATGACATCTTGGGCGTGGATTGGTTATCATTATACAAAGCAAACATCAAATATTGGGAAAGGGAGATCACTCTTCACATCCTAAAGCATACTCTGATTCTTGACAAGAGTAAGGAGGAAGATGAATCTCTTTTAGATTCACTGTCTCAAGTGTGGGTATTAATTACTTATGGAAAAGAATTTATAGCTCAAATGATTTAGACAAAGGAGAGAATCATGCATGATGACATTTCCATTGTGAGGGATTATACATATGTATTCCCTGAAGAGTTTCCTAGTCTTCCTCCTAACCTAGAGGTTGAGTTCTCAATTGATCATATACTAGGATCTCTGACTATATCAAAGAAAACTTATAGAATGTCCACCGTAGAGCTGGATGAGGTGATGAAGTAGTTACAAGAGAATTTAGAGAATGTTTTTATACAACCGAGTGCTTCATCGTGGGGTGCTCCAGTCCTCTTCATCTTGAAGAAGGATGGATCAATGTTCCTATGTATTGATTATCTTGAGCCGAAAAAAATAACCATAAAGAACAAGTATCCCCTTACATGGATTTATGAGTTGTTTGATCAGCTTTGTGGGGAATGTTATTTACCTAAGCTGGACCTTCAGTCAGGATATCACCAATTAAAGGTGAGGAAGAATGATATTCTGAATACTTCATTTCTAATGAGGTATGGTCACTATGAGTTCATTGTGATGCCCTTTCAAATAACTAATTCTTCAGAAATTTTCATGGATTTAATGAATAGAGTCTTTTGAGATTACCTCAAATAAAATTTGGTTGTCTTTGATGACGATATTCTGATATACTCCTAGAGAATGAAGGAACACGAGGTGCATTTAAATAATGTTTTAAAGTATTCATGAATGATGATGTTGTATGAAAAGTATAGTAAATGCGAGTTCTGGATGGAGGAAGTATTATTCTTGTGGGATTTTATCACCAACAAAGGGATATATGTGGACCCTTCCAAGACAAAGGCAATTGAAGCGTGGCCTATGCCAACTTCTCTAATAAAGATCTGCAACTTTTTGGGTCTAGCATGGTTTTATAGACGATTTGTTAAGAAATTTTCATGATTGTCAAACCCAATGACCTTTCTAAAACTGAAGGGAGTAAGTTTTGTCAGGACTCAAGATTGTGAAGACTATTTCAAGGAGTTTAAAAGGAAGCTTATCACTGTGCTAGTACTCACACTCCCAACAAGTGGAGAACTCTTTTTGGTTTACAATGATGATTCAAAGGTCTTAGGCTGTGTGCTAATGAAAAGTGATTAACTGATTTCCTATGCCTCAAGGAAGCTGAAAATCCATGATAAACACTATCCCACACAATATTGGGAGTTGGCGGTTGTGATCTTTGAATTGAAAATCTAGAAGAATTAACTCTATGGAGATAAGTGTGAGATATATACTGACTATAAGAGTCTCAAATATATATTCACACAAAAAGAGATTAATATGCACCATGGAAGATAGATAGATCTCAACAAGGATTATAAATACTCAATCCACAACCATCCCGGTAAGTCAAATAAGGTGGAAGATGCTCTAAGTAGAAAGGATCGTGCACTTATATCATTGATGAGAATGGAAAAGGATTTGATCTTTTAAAATTTTCAGAGGATGGACATGAGAATCATTAAGGGAGGAACATCATTAATCATATCTCAAATGATTGCTGAACTATATCTCATGGAGAAAATAAAGGATGCTCAAATAAAATATATCGAAATTCAGAAAAGGCTGGAAACTATCCGAAATGGTAAATCCATTGATTTCAAAATTCATTAAGGAGGAGTTGTAGTATTTGGGTCACGATTATGTGTACCATCCCTTACCGATATAAAGAAAGAGCTTTTTAATGACGCACAAAGCTTGACCTTCTCTATTCACCTAGGGAGAACAAAGATGTATCGATATCTCCAAGAAAACTTTTGGTGGGACAATATCAAAAGGGAGATTATGGAGTATACATCAATGTTATTTGTATGTCATCAAGTGAAGGCTGAGAGGAAAAAGTCTAAGGGGATGATGCAAAAAAATACCCATAACAAAATGGAAGTGGAAAACATCACCATGGATTTTGTCACTGGTCTTACAAGGATATCCATATGAAACAATTCTATATAGGTCATTGTGGACTGTCTTACAAAGAAAACTCACTTTATCGCAATTTGAGAGGAATTCTCATTAGATTATCTAGAACGTATATATCAAAGATGTTATAAGGCTGCATGGAGTATCACTCTCTATTGTATCCAATTGTGATCCAAGATTCACCTCAATGTTCTAGAACGGTCTCCATCATTCTCTATGCACTGAACTGAACATCATTATGATCTATCATCCTCAAACTAATGGCCAATATAAGAGAAAAATTAAGAAACTAGAAGATAAGTTGAGAGAATGTTCTATAGACTTCAAAGGATGATGAGACCATCATCTTCCACTGGTTGAATTCTCATACAATAACATTTTCCACTTGAGCATCTGATTGTCACCATATGAATCCCTTTATGGGAAAAGGTGAAGAACACCGATATGTTTGGATGATGTCAGTGAGCGTAAGATTCTAAGAACTGAAATGGTTGATTAAATGGTGGAGAGGGTGAAAACCATTCAACATCATATCAAGGTAGCCCAAAGTCGACAGAAGAGTTATGCTGATAATCGTCGACGAGACCATGAGTTAAAAGTTAGAGACATGGTATTTCCCTATATATCTCCATGGAAGAAGGTTATGAGATTCTTGAAGAAGGGAAAGAAAATTCCTAGGTATATCATCCCTGAGTTGTGGCCTATCAAATAAAACTTCCACCTACCATGTCAAAAGTACATGATATATTCCATGTATCCCTCTTAAGGAAGTACATATGAGACACTTCACATGTACTCTATTCAGAGGTGGTATAGATGGAGGATGATCTTTCCTATGAGAAGTTTCTAGTGAAGGTCTTGGATTGTAGAGATAAATTTCTACATAACAATACTACTCTCCTGGTAAAGGTACTATGACAGAACCATAGGTATGAAGAGGTAACATGGGAACTCGAGGAGGCAATGAAAGAAGAGTACACACACTTTTTTATGGCCTAGAAGGTAAAATGAAATTTTGAGGGAGAGATTTATTAGGGGGAAGAATGTAAAGACCCAATGATTTGTAAATGGAAATTCCTTTCAAATAAATATTTCATATAATCACATGAAATCACAACATAATGAACTAATATGTGATATGCGTCCTTTAAACATATTTTTGTCACCTATGTGTTTGGAATTTTGAAAATTTGACATACACAATTGTGATCAGTAAGTTATTTGGAGTCTAAGAGGGAAAACATAATTTTTGGTGAATAGTAACCTACCCTTATGAATAGTAACATACCCTTATGAATATTGATATTCCCTAATGAATATGAAACTTTCCTATGATATTATATAAATAATATTCAAGTAAAAGTACGATATACCTATATCTTGGAATAAGAAAATAAATGTTTTAAAATTGTAATTTTTTGAGTAAATTTTGATTTTAATTATATATTAAATTAATCATATTTAGAAGATTATTTTTGATAAATGGAATTCATTTTTTGATTATTCACATTGAAAAATTGTTAGGCTTAATTTTTGGGATTTTTCTGAAATACTAAATTTTTTGGTAAACAGTAAAATAAGATAATTTACAATAAATGCTAAATACATGAATTATGATGTCATCATCTGATGTATGGCTGACATAAGGACATAAATGGAACTCACATGCACAAATTATTTTTTTTGTCATGTAATTATCACCATTTATAGTCTTGAAAGAAATAAATAAACTAATGATTAAAAAATTATGCAAACCGTCCTCTCCTCCACTATAAACCCCCCATCACTCCCTCTTTTCTCCACTCCTCTCAAGCCTTATTCCTTGCAAATATTCTACCCCAATCTCTCCCCAAAATCCTACCCCATGTTCAAAGTCCCCTAGTATCTTAAGAATAATAAATCCTCTCCCCTAAATAGGTTCAAAATGGAGGTAGAATCAAGTAGTAAATTCCTCTTTCCAATTCTTTCATTTCTTTTAAGTTCCGTCTTTTCTTATTTCTTTCCTCACATCCCTTCACCCAAATGATATGATAAATCTAGTAACAAAGATTTAATATAATTCTATTCTGATAAAGGGATACTTCATTATCTTTTCTTCTTTCCCAACATTTTATTTGAATGAAATAAAAACACCGTTTGAGATGTGTTAATTTAGCACATTCCAGGACAACTATTTATAAGTTTCTATTATCATCTTTAATTATGGTCATGGACCCATCTATGTTATGGTTGAAAAAGATTATTATATATGTAATATATCAATGTTAAGGTTCTGTAACACTTTTGAAAAAAATGGTATTACGTTATAAAAAAACATGTTCATTATAATCAAATCCACTGATTAACCAAAACCGTTATCACTATGGTTTTATACAATAATGCATCTTCACTCCCAATAACCGAATGAATTTTTTATAACCACGTAATCTAAAATATTTTCACTAATAAAATAAAAATCCAATTATGTACAACCACTTTCATCAAATGTGTTTATCTGAACCTGAATATATGTAAACCAATCTTGAAAACATGGAAGACAATCGGTCCCGAACAATGAAATTGAACAGAAAAAACCTTTAAAAAAGAAATGGATGAACATAAAAAGGTTAAAATAAATCATGTACAATTTGAAGAAGTTATTTAATTATTAATTAATGAACCTAATTTGTTTATTCAGTTCGTTAATTTCACGAAAATATCACCATCATACTTAAGGTAATGGATCCTATCTATTTCACTCTTAATCAAGATGTCATTTATGCTATTCCAATTTATGTGTTGTACCTAGTGATGGGGTATTATTTCTCACCTACCCCATACCTCCCTCATGATGATTAAGTGATAATAAAACCCTGTTATCTCTCATCAAGCCTTCTTCGGTATACCCAAAACCATGACGATAACCCATAACAAATTCTTCACGAACCTCCTTTGTTATTTCAGGCTTCCTTATCTTTCTTTATATCAAAATGGAGTTATCTTATAAGTTTATGTGCATCTTATAAATTAAGTGTAGTTTTAAATAATTCATTTATCAATACAGTTTAATCACTCTCATTTGTGACATACATGTTTTTAAAATATTCCCTCCTAAGTACTTTCCGATAAGAAATCTTCTTTTAAGGGAACATCCAAAATTTTTACCCAATACCTCATACTCTCTATCATCTATTTTAATAATACTTTATACTAATAAAATCCGTTTTTTATTATGAAAACCCTTTTTTTCACTTATGGTTTTGTATAATATATTATTCCCTTTTCTATTTTGAAAGAGCTATAGTATTTTCATTAAAACTGCACAAAAATGTTTTAATGATTTTGTTTCTAAAATACATTTTTTATATACTGTTTGACCTTAATTACCAATTAATATTCCTATTTTACCATATTAAAGTCCATTTATGTTCTAATCCCTTCCTTTCATTGACTCTTTCAGGATATGCCCATCGTTTATGCTTTATGTCATGATTGTGGTACCCAATTCTTTCCATGGGTAACCCTTATGTTTATGTAAGATGGATTATGAATGATTATTTATGTGGGAAAAATGTTCATGAAAAGTAATATGGGTGAACCCAGATATCTCTCCAATTCATTTGGTAAAGTTAAGTCTCATGAGATGCTAGGTGAAATGGGATTGGCGGTAATCCTTGACCCGTACTTCTATGGGAAACCGGATTGGCAGTTAGCCTTGACCCGTACTACTATTGGAAAAGAGATTGGCGGTTAGCCTTGACTCATACTAAAGTTATGTTTTATAATTTTTCCACATTTATATGATTCCATGTTTATATTATCCCATTTTTATATTTTATGATTTCATATGTTCCATGATTTTGATATCATTATATCACTCCACCTAGATCATGTGCTTAAGATTTATTCTTATGTTCATTCCTTTACTGGGATTTTTAGCTCATCCCTTTGTTCATGTGTTCCCTAGGGTACCCTATGTAGATGTAAGGGTTCAATGTATGTTAGGATATTTTCATGGATATTAAATAACAAAGTGTTTTTATCCCCATGTTTTATGTTTTATGTACCTACTCTTCAAATAAGCTAGACTTTACGATCCTTGGCTACTACTTTGACGTTTAATTATTCTTATAATCATGTAATGTTATATGTAAAGGATAGGGTCTCTATAAATATCCTTTGTAAAAATCTCTATATCTTTTTACCTTTAGTTCATAGTGGCCTTTCTGGGATGGTTGGCTTATAAAACACAAATAAAAAATTAAATCAATAAAAAATTTAATTCCTAAAATCATAAATTTTAATCATAAAAACCCACTAAAATTCTTTTAAACAAGTAATTATAACAACCATTAAAATTAAAAAAATCCAAAGGAGGGAATAAAAAAAATTAGAATTTTACCCCTATGCACAATATATATAGCTGGTTTGAGAAACCGTAAGCCAATCCTGAAAAATGGAATTTCTAGGATTGTAGAACTAGGTGAATGAGTTATGCACAGTTTCTATTAACCATGCACCTAGACAATGAACCATTGGATTCCTCCAACATTTGAAAATGAAAAACAAAATTTCTCAAGAAAAATTATTTCTCCTCAAAACCTACAGTCAATGGTAATTGAAATCAAATATCACAAATGAAACTTAAAATCAAGACCGAACTCCCAACCACCCAGGGAATCTTGAGGTTTAAAAAGAAGGCGAGATGGTTATGCACTGACCTTCACATACCTATTGAGCGCCGATGTCCCATCCCGGTACAACATTTACTCCCCAAAAGAAAAGAGGTAACTGATACCATTTTTTAATGCACCAACATGGGTCAAATTTACTTGTCATTAGAGCTAGCCTATAGCAAGGCCAAAATCAATTTCCCAATCTCCACAGGTAGGAATAAATTACAATGGTAACATAAATTATCTATTTTTTAAAGATTTAACTCTCGTATCAAAAATAAACAACACACATATTCATTATATAATTCCAAAATAACCCATTGAGATATTATATGTGTATTTATGAAAATAAGAACTTTTAGAATATATGAATATCAATACAGATTATAAGTAGATGCAGAAATAATCTAAACCTCATAAAAATTATACCATAATAATAAAAACATGATAAGAATATACCATATACTAAATTAATAAAAGGAAGGTCAAGGTCCTATAGTATAATAAAAAATAACCCCATCAATATATAGGAAACCAACACCCTCAACATGAGACTAACACATCTCATGACCTAAAGTTACCCCCATCACCAGAACTCTCAGAGATGATGAGTCTTGGGAAGATCCAACAAACTTCATGGTACCCCTACCTTTACATGTGTCATTAAAACCCAATTGTTCATACACTTAATGAAATATGTATATTGTGAGGTGATATCCAAAAAAGATACCATCATGAATCCTTATAATGAATTTAATCCATAAAAACGTTTTTCAAAGTATGAAAAAATTGAAATCCATTTTCATTTAAAATAGTTTTATCATATCCTTTGGATTTATTTTAAACTAATACATGTTCATAAATAAAATAAATAAAGAAATATTATACCAGAATATGTAATTATGACATGATCAACATCAAGATCAATAAATGGACCATAAACTGTAATATATATCAATCAAATCATACCTAATAAATGGTATAGAACCTATGATCCTAAGGTTAGTAGGACTTAACAGAGGGACTATTTTTGAAATAAATTATCATTTTACTTCGTGATAGTCCTCTTGGACTAGTTTATCTCTATAAACTATCCTCTTCAGTAAACATAATTCATCTCATTGGATCAGTCGGTCAAACTAGGTAATCTTCCATAGCAAGTATATAATCTATGCTAGAGTTTTTTAGTACATTCTACCCACTCAACCAAGAACTACCATGTGTATTTATCATGAAAAAATATATCATATGTTACCATAATTAAATAAAAAATAAAAATAAATTCCAAGAAAAACCCTCTTGGTGATATAATTTGATAATGTTTTGGAAACCATTTCCTTATTTAATTAATTTCATCAAACATTTTTGGAAAAAAAAATTAATTACCATTAGAATATAATTTAAAATTAAATTTCAATTCATCATAAAAAATTAATCACAATAATTAATCACATAAAATCCCTATGTATCTGATAGAGAAAATATTTTCAATTAATTTATATTGAATAACATTGTTTTAAACCCACAAAATTGTTCATATAAGAGAAATTGATTCATTTTTATGATAATGGTGTTATTTTGAGCGGAATAGTAAAAATTGGCCATTTTCGATTTTTAACAGTTTTAAATTATTTCTGTAGTTTAGCCATAACACTATCTAAACTAATCCAAATTGAAAAATTCATTCTTTTCCAGATTCTAAACATCCAGGGATTCATTTACTATTTTTGGACTAGAAGCTGAATCATCCATATGGAAGCTCAAAAGAAGCTCACAAGTGGGCGAAAGAAAACTTTTTGCAGTTCTGCCTATTTTTGGTGTGGGATCCATAACTCATTCATGGTGGACCCAAATGTTGTGACATTCGGTGCATGGACGCGAAAGAGGTTTTGAAGCATCTTTTACGAAGGAATCACCAAGTGAATTGGACATTTATGGGGTCATTAAATCACCCTAATACGATGTATTTCGTTTTGGAGAGTCTGACTGGAGAGAATATATTCTCATAGTAAAATGGCCATAACTCTCGGAATATAGGTCCAAATCTTTGGGGAATTTTAGGGGACACGTCCAAGGGAATTATGAACAAAATTAAAGAAGGGCTCTACGCGTGAAGATGTCATTTAATGGGGATACATCGCATCAACATTCGGGGGAAACATTCTGGCTATAAAAGGAGGAGAGCTCCACCCTCTCAAATCATTCCATTCTCCAACCCATTCCTTCTGGGACACCAAGAAGGAGAACTTTTCAGCTTTCTCTTTTATTTATTTTCTTTTTCATAGTATTTTAATGCCTTCTTCTTCCCCATTCAGCTCGATTACCCTTACCATGGTGGGGTAAACTTTTGGAGTGATTGGGGAAGGGTTGGTTTTTTACATTGTAATGCTTGAGTTCTTGGACGCAATTGAATAAATTTCTCTCTTTTTCAAAGCTGTTTTCAATTTCTTATAGTGGATTTTTTTATCAAGATCGATCGTTCTTGAATATTAATTCCGTTATTGATTTCTTCCTTGGTAAAATAATCAATATCTTCCTCCAATAATTTCTGGTTTATATACGATGGAATAAACCAGGAATTATTGGTGATGTACTCAACAATCATCAGTACGTGTAAAAGGTGTAGTGAATGTGATTGATTGTTTGGGATAAACAAAACCTGATTGGGTATTGCCTATTTCAATTAAGGATATTCAATACAAATATTTGACACATGTAAGGAGAGTTGACCAAACCAAGATCTTGGTAAGGTTTTCTCTCACAATAATATTTTCACTAAGGATGTGAGAGGAAACGATTGTGGAAACTCACATTAATCAACAAAGAAGAAGAGATTTGAATTAAATTGAACAAGGATAACATTACAATTAGGAAATCGACTCTGACCTAATCACCCTTTTTAATATCATTGTTTTTCAATCATTTTAATTTCAAATTTCATTTCAAGAATACAACATTTTTTTACCCTCGTTTTAAAGTGAAAACCCGTTTTGTGTGCACTCCTCTTCAGGAAACATCCTAGGTCAACCACATTACTACATTTTAACATAGGAAATAATTGTTTTACCACACCCTATGACAGGCCTGCGTCAAACTTGGTACCGTTTCCGGGGAGGCAGAGCAAGAACAAAAAAACAAAATTGAATGACCCGCACCTCAAAAGAACCATTAATTGAATTTTATCTAGAAATTGAAAAAACATTAACCCAACTAAGAAAAAGAAATCTACCCGAAATATTTGAAGAAATAGATCTCTCAGATTCAAGGGAAACTCTTAGTGTTCACTTTGAACCTGAAATCATGGCTAGAAATCTCAACCAAACCCTGTGTGATATATGTGCACCACAATTTTCCATTCAAAATAACCAACTAATTGCACTCACTGAACCAAATGATTTTGAATTATGTGTCAATATGATTCCAGTGCTTCCAAAGCTTCATGGCCCTGTAGGAGAAGATCCAAATCAGCACATGCAAGAATTCCGATACACTTGCTCAAGCTTTAGGCCAAGAGGAGCACCTAAAGACCAATTTCAATAGAGGGCATTCCCCTTCTCACTTGAAGGAACAGCTAAATAATGGGTGTACAACCTGCAACCAGGGGAGATCAGTGATTGGGAAGACCTAAAAAGACGTTTCATGCAAATATTCTTCCACACATTGAGGAGAACTTCCATCAAGAAGGATATTTACATCATATGACAATCAACTGGAGAAACCCTCTACGAGTACTGGGAGCGCTTCAAGAAGCTATGTTCCAGCTGCCCACATCAAGAAATGGAGGAACACCAATTCCTTGTGTTCTTTTACCAAGTACTTATGGATAATGATCGAAATATTCTCGATGCGTCATCAGGGGGGGTCCCTGATTGACAAGTCTCCTGCAGATATCAGAATACTAATTTAGAAGATTTCTCAAAACTCACAACAATTTGGACTAAGAGGAATGGGAACCATGGGGATACATGAGGTAAAAACATCTGATTCATCTACATTGATTGAAACCAAAGTTGATGACCTCGCAAGATTAGTCCGTCAAATGGCTGTAACACAAGTAAATGGACAACAAGCTTCAGCTCAGGTATGTGGTTTATGTTATTCTTCCACTCATTATACTGACCAGTTCCCTGAGATACAGGGGACATAATATTGTGTTGCGGCCTTTCAACCAAGACAATTCCAACAAAATCAACTGCAAGCCCAACAAGGACATGGGAACCAACAAAACCAGATGAGACCATTTAACCAGCACCCGAGTCAACCTCCTTACCACCAGTACCAATACCAGAACCCCATCCCTTCCAAAAATCTTATAAACAGCCCTTCCGACAACAAAAAGCTTTTCAGCCACCACCATTCCAAAGAAAGACATATGAACAACCATCCACCAACACACAACCTTCTGTGGAACAGCTACAATCCAAGTATGAGGGCCTAGCAGATAAGGTTGACAAGGTAGCAGACACAGAGGGAAGTCTTGTTCAAATAATGTCCAATAATCCAGGGAAGCTTCCTTCCCAAAGAGTTCCAAATCCTAAAGAAATGTTAGTGCAATCATAACAAGAAGTGGAAAAGAAATCCCACCTCCATCCAACCCTAAACCTGAAATAATACCACCTATTCTGAGGGAGAATGACTCAGAAAGTCTTGTGAAAATCCACCAAGAAGATGAAAAGGAAGAGGAGGAGGGGAAGGACAGTCCACAGAATAAGAAACAAGAAACACCAATGCAAAAAAAAACAAAGGGAGAAGAAAGAATTACCCCCACCATTTCCAACAAGGATGATCGAATCAAAGAAATTGCATAAAGAATACCTTCAAAAAGAAATTCTAGACACCTTCTAGAAAGTGAAAATCAATACCCCCCTACTTGAAGCTGTTAAACAAATTCCAAGGTATGCAAATTTTTTGAAAGATCTTTTCACCAAAAAGAGAAGGCTTCATGGGAATGAAAGAATAAACTTGGGAAGAAGTGTCTCAGCCCTTATCATGCTGCAGATTCCAACCAAATGTCAAGATCCAAGGATGTTTTCCATTACATGCACCATTGGTTCATTAAATTTCACTAATTATTTGTCTGATTTAGGTGATTCAATTAATGTATTTCCTCCCTGGGTATACACTTCTTTGTAGATTGGAGAATTGAAGCCCATAAGAGTGGTGGTCCAGCTTGCAGATAGATCCATAGTTTTTTCTGCAGGAGTTTTGGAGGATGTCCTTATGAAAGTAAAGGATCTCTTATTCCCATCTGACATATATGTTATCAATATGGAATAAGATATGAGCCCATCACATTCACCCATCATTTTGGGGACACCTTTATTGAAGACAGCCGAAACCATCATCAATGTCCACGAGGGGACACTCACCATGGAGTTTGGAGAGAGCACAGTCCACTTCAATATTTTTGAATCCATGAGGCATCCATCAGATGATCGCTCCATCTTTTCATTTTCCCATGATGTTGGTGCAGAACCAATTGAAGAATCATGTATGCTCTATGAATTCTTAGACTTAAGAGAGACTTCTTCCCTTGGAAATATCATTGAACATGTGGATGCTGAAGATGTTGGAGATTCTGACTACATGTGGGAGGAATAGGTAAAATCTGATTTCTTTGATGATTTTTTAAATAATGGGGAAGATGATATGGATTATTGTGTGCAGGAGGTACAAAATTTGGAAGTGGAAAACGTCAATTTAGTCTCATCCCTTGAGCATCCCCCTAATCTAGAACTCAAACCACTCCCCATTGATTTGAAATATGTATACCTTAGGGAGGGAGAGAAACTACCAGTGATAATTTCTAATAATCTTTCTAAAACCCAAGAAAAATCATTGATTGAGATTTTGAGAGAAAATGTCTAGGAAATAGGATGGAGCTTAGGTGATATCCTAGGAATTAACCCAAAAATATGCTCACATAGAATTTTTGTTGAGGGAGATTCCAAACCTATTAGATAGCCCCAAAGGAGACTGAATCCCACCTTGATGGAGGTTGTGAAGAAGGAGATCGAGAAGCTCTTGGAAGCTAGGATCATCTATCCCATTCCAGATTCGTAGTGGGTCATCTCTATTCACGTCGTTCAAAAAAACTGGCCTGACCACTGTGAGGAATGAAAAGAATGTGTTAATCCCTATGAGAATTCAAAACAGATGGAGAGTGTGCATTGATTTTAGGAAATTAGACCGGGTCACTAGAAAAAGATCATTTCCCCCATCCCCTTCATTGACCAGGTGTTAGAAAGATTGGCAGGGAGAACTCATTATTTGTTTTTGGGTGGATTTTCTGTTTACTTCCAGGTACCCATTGCTCTCGAGGATCAAGAGAAGACGACATTTACATGCCCTTTTGGTAATTTTTCATATAAAAGAATTCCATTTGGATTATGTAATCCTCCAGGTACATTTTAGAGGTTCATGGTGAGTATATTTTCTGATCACATTGAAAATTTCTTGGAAGTTTTCTTAGATGATTTCACAGTTTTTGGAGATTCTTTTGATAATTTTTTGAAAACTCTGGAAAAGGTTTTGAAAACCTGCATTGAAAAAAATCTTGTTTTAAATTTTGAAAAGTGTCATTTCATGGTTCAAAGAGGAATTGTGCTTGGTCATGTCATTTCCCAAAATAGAATTTAAGTGGATAAATCAAAAATTGAAGTGATAAATTCATTACCTTACCCTACTTGTGTGAAACATGTTAGATCATTTTTTGGACATGAAGGATTCTATAGGAGGTTTATCACAGATTTCAGTAAGATTTCTCTCCCTCTCTATAGATTACTTTTGAAATATTCTGATTTTGATTTCAATGGTGCATGTAGGGAATCCTTTGATGAGTTGAAGAAGAGACTGATTTCACAACCCGTGATGTAGCCTCCAAATTGGGAAGAACCATTTGAACTACTTTGTGATGCCTCCAACCAAGCAGTTGGATTAGTCCTTTCTCAGTGAAGTGAGGGCAGACCACAAGTCATTTCATATGTCTTGAGAACTTTATATGCGGCCCAATTTAATTATACAACCACAGAAAAAGAGTTCTTTGCAGGTTTTTTTGCTTTAGAAAGATTTAGATCATATCTTCTTGGAACTAAAATCACTGTGTTTTCTGATCATGTAGCTTTGAGGTACTTGATGAAGAAAGATGATGTTAAACCAAGGTTAGTGAGATGGATGATACTACTGTAGGAATTCAATATAGAAAACAAGGATAAGAAGGGATATGAGAACCAAGTCGTTGATCACTTAAGTAGACTGCCAAACACTGCTGAAATTGAAGTTCCAGAAAGAGACCCACTGAATGATCAAATTACAGGAGAGCAGTTGTACTTGATTGAAGGAGAAGTGCCTTGGTATGCTAACATAATCAATTTTCTGGTAACATCTCAGGTCCCATCTCATTTCAATTCTCACCAAATTCAAAAACTAAATGCTGAATCTACATATTACATTTGAAATGATCCATTCTTTTGGAAAGATTTGCAATGATCAAGTTATAAGAAGATGTTTACCTAAAAGTGAGTTAAATGTGTCTTTGATTTTTGTCACACATTAGCTTGTAGAGGCCACTTTGGACCTCAGAGGATAGCAAGGAAGGTTTCAGAATCTGGAATTTATTAGCCCACCATTTTTAAAGATCCTCATGAATTTTACAAAATATGTGAAAAATGTCAGTTTTCAGGAAATATTTCAAAGAGACAAGAAATTCCCCAAATGCCATTGAATTTTTGTGACATTTTTGAAATTTGGGGGATAGATTTTATGGGACCTTTCCTGATTTCATTTGGAAATTATTATATCTTTCTTGCAGTTGATTATGTTTCCAAATGGGTGGAAGCAAAAGAAACCAGAACTGACGATGCTAAAGTTGTTTGTGATCTTTTTAGGTGTAACATATTTTGTAGGTTTGGAGTTCCCAGAGAAATCATCAGTGATCAAGGGACTCACTTCTGTAATTTTAGAATGGAGACTTTGCTGAAGAAGTATGGGGCGCATCATAAATCATCAACTCCCTATCATCCACAGACTAACAGGGAAGCTGAAGTTTCAAACAGGGAAATCAAGGGAATTTTGGAAAAGACCGTTAATCCAAACATGAAGGATTGGTGCCAAAGGTTGGATGATACCTTATGGTCTTACAGGACAACGTACAAAACCACGATTGGAATGAGTTCATATAGGCTGATTTATGGGAAACGCTGCCACCTAACTATGGAATTGGAGCATAGAGCATATTGGGCTACGAGGAAAATGAATTTGGACCTTGAAAGTGCTGGGAAGGAGAGAAGATTTATGTTGAAAGAGCTATATGAAATAATATGGGAAGCATTTGAAAAATCAAGGATTTACAAAGAAAGAACAAGAGTGGCCCATGACAAGCTGATCCAACCAAAAGACTTCTCTCCTGGAGACAAAGTGTTATTATTTAACTCAAGACTCATGCTGATGCCAGGTAAACTTCGTTCCAGATGGGAAGGTCCATTTATAGTTACTCATGTATATCCTTTTGGTGCTGTGAATATTATAAAGGATGGAGAGCAGGATCCATTCACTTTGAATGGACAGATGTTGAAAAAATTCCTTGGGACCATGCCATCAGAGCCAGTGGACGAGATCACGCTCCTCCAACCTATTTATCAATAAGATCTATCAGGTTGTACATCTCCTTCACATGTTCTTACTGTTGTGATTCAATCAGAAATCTAATTACATGTTAAATCCACTTGAATTCATTGAGGACACTGCATCAGTTAAGTGTGGGGGAGGGAAACTTTTTAGTATAGGATTTTCATTTGATATTTGTGATCACAAAAAAAAATTCTGTGTTTTCAAATTTCTGTGTGTTTATTTTTCAATTTTTGGTGTGTTTCTAAAACTTTTGAGCTGAAATGATTATCAATACCATTTTTGAAACCCATGTAAATGAGTGAACCAGTCTATTTCATGAAAATGAGCTTAAATGAATGCTGAAATGACTTCTTTTCAAGTTCAAATTTTTTAGAATTTCATGAAAAAATACACTGAATTTTGAAACCCATGCCATATTTCACTGTCTATATCTTTGAAATCACTATTCTGTGAGGCCTCTGACCCATTTTTTTCATATTCTTTTCATTCACCTCATTTCTTGAGAAAACCATACCATGCTTTCTTTAACCAGAATTTGATTTATTCATTTCAAAACGTGAGGGTTTGGGGTACGTGTGTTTTAAATGATTGAGGCATTTATTTGGTTTGAAGCCCCCTTTTCAAAATAATCCTTTTCATTATGGCCCACCTTTACAATTATCTTTCATTGTAGCCCCTAGTAGCCATGAATTTCTTGTTAGGTTAGCCACATTACAAGCCAATTTTCCTTATCCTACCTGCTCTTGAAGAGAAATTGCATGATCTAGTTGAACTTAAGTGTGGGGGAAGATTTCTTGTGGTGTAATACCTAATTTGGTTATACTTTGGGTGGAAAATAAATTGTGGAAGAGATGAGCGTGATGCTGAAAAATTATTCTGTTGAAAGCTGTGCCTTTTCTGGAGCTTTTATGACAAGAGAAGTTGTGCATTTCTGGAGCTTCCAATGTAAAAAGAAAGCTGTGCCTATCTGGAGCAATAAAAAAATTCATGTTTGAAAAGATTGAAATTTTTGTGGCTAAGCTGATTGAATTATGATGGATCCCATTTTTAACAAAGGGGAAGTGAAGGAGACCATATTTGAGTGAGAATTAGAGTCTTGCAATTTTGCTTCAATAAGAGCCAAGGCTTCCTTTTTCAGCCTCAAAACTTTTAACATCTAAATCCTACCAACCGAAAGCCACAGAACAACCCTGAAAAGTCCTCATGAGAAACACATGTCCTTCACTCACATCGGGTGGAGAAGTAGGAATTTATCAAGCCTATGGTGACTCTTGTGTGAGTTTGGATGAGAAAATCCTTGTTCAGCATTTACATTTGTGAGATGAGAGAAAATTCATGTGAGGTAGGTGTTTTGTGTGCATGGGATAAGAAAGGAAGTGGAAATATATTAAAATCTAAAATGGAGAACTTGAAATAATTGTTTTTGATGAGTCAATATATCTTTATATTTCTTGGAATTGATTTGATAGATCTCATTGATATGTGTTTTGGATTTGATTTGATTTGATTTTTACATGTCCAGGAGTCCAAGTTCTATGTGTGGGGGAATTTATAGAGAAAATATTTTCAATTATTTTATATTTAATATCATTGTTTTAAACCCAAAAAAGTGTTCCTCTAAGATTAATTGTTTCATTTTTATGATAATGGTGTTATTTTGAGCTGAATAGTAAAAATTGGCCATTTTGGATTTTTAACAGTTTTAAATTATTTCTGTAGTTTGGCCATAAAATTATCTAAACGGATCCAAATTGAAAAATTATTTCTTTTCTAGATTCTAAACATCCAGGGATTCATTTACTATTTTTGGACTAAAAGCTGAATTGGCAATATGGAATCTCAAAAGAAGTTCACAAGTGGGCGAAAGAAAAATGTTTGCAGTTCTGCCAAGTTTTGGCGTGGGATCCATAACTCATCCTTGGTGGGCCCAAATGTTGTGCCATTCGGTGGGTAGATGAGAAAGGGGTTTTTGGGCATTTGTTATGAAGGAAGTACCGAGTAAATTTTCCGTTTATAGGGTCATTAAATCACCCTAATCCGGAAAATTTCGTTTTGGAGAGTCTGACTAGACAGAATAAATGCTCATAGTACAACGGCCATAACTCTCGGAATACATGTCCAAATCTACTGAGATTTTGAGGGGACACGGACAAGGGAATTATGAACAACATTCAAAAAGGTCTAAACGCGTGAAGATGTTATTTAATGGGGCTACAACACATCAGAATTCTGGGGAAACATTCTCGCTATAAAAGGAGGAGAGCTCTACCCTCTCAAATCATTCCATTCTCCACCCCATTTTTTCTGGGACACCAAGAAGGAGAACTTTTCAGCTTTATCTTTTATTTATTTTTTTTCATAGTTTTGTAATGCCTTCTTATTCCCCATTCAACTCGATTACCCTTACCACGTAGGGGTAAACTTTTGGAGTGATTGGGGAAGGGTTGGTTTTCTACATTGTAGTGCTTGAGTTCTTGGACGCAATTGAATAAATTTCTTTCTTCTTCAAAGTTGTTTTCAATTTCTTATAGCAGATTTTATTATCAAGTTCGATCGTTCTGGAATATTAATTCCATTATTGATTTCTGCATTGGTAAAATAATCAATATCACCCTCCACTAATTTCTGGTTTATATACGATGGAATAAACCAGGAATTAGTGGCGAAGTACTCGACAATCGTCAGTACGTGTAAAAGGTATAGTGAATGTTCTTGATTGTTTGGGATAAACAAAACCCGATTGGGTATTGACAATTTCAATTAAGGATATTCAAAACAAATATTTTACACATGGAAGGAGAGTTGACCAAACCAAGATCTTGGTAAGGTTTTCTCTCACAATAATAATTTCACCAAGGAAGTTAGAGGAAACGATTGTGGAAACTCACTTTAATCAACAAAGAAGAAGTATTTTGAATTAAATTTAACAAGGATAGCATTAAAATTAGGAAACCAACCCCGAACTAATCAGGCTTTTTAATATCATTGTTTTTCAATCATTTTAATTTCAAATTTCATTTCAAGAACACAACATTTTTTACCCTCGTTTTAATGTGACAACTCATTTTGTGTGCACTCCTCTTCAGAAGACCTCCTAGGTCAACCACATTACTACATTTTAACTTAGGAAATAATTGTTTTTCCACGCCCTATGACAGGCGTGCGTCGGTATTTGATAAAAACCAAAATTTATCATTAAAACATGTGGGAAACAAAGAAGAATGAATACTGCTTTCTAAAGATTCATTATATAGAGACAGCTACCTCAAAACCAAATAAAACAAATCTCCTTTAGTAGAAATCACTAGAAAATGGAATAGAGGATCCTCGTAAGTATATAACAACTTGAAAACCCATTATAATGCCATATTTTTTATAATTCACCAAACCAAAACATTCATCTGAGCTAGTGTGCTACATCAATTCAAGAATGATTCACTATATTACACTGGTTATATACTAGTTGTGAATGCCGAATCCATATAATGAGGAGACTATGGCCACCGATAAAATTCAAAAAACAATATAAAAATAACCAAAAAACCCATCACAAAATCAAATAATTCATAACAAAATAAAACATAATGTTGTAAAAATCTGTTGTAGCATTTAGATGCACTATCATACAAGTAAAACAATGACCACCCACATAGCCAATATCATATAATAAATAATTCCTAAATAAAATACTATTAATTAAGCCCAAATAACATCATCTGGACTCATCCCTAACTCGAATACCTATCATTTTGTCCCACCCCGTTCTTTTTCACATTGTATACTCTGTACCAAAAGAATACATAATATCTAAATAGACAGTAAGATGTTTATGAAGGGTATCATCAACTAATATAGTAGATACTCACAAAGAACACATTATATATGAGTTCATATGTTTTTTTATTCCTGAGGAAATAAAATACATAAATAAACAATCCCTTTTAGTCATCATGTACTTACCTAAACACTACGAAACCCAAAAACATACACATGCAAGTCAGGAAACCATGTGACAACCAGGCCACCATAGTCTCTAATGATACTTGATTCGTACCCATTCTAGAATCTCATTGCAAACTCACTTCCGACCATTTTCCTTCACATACTTGAAGAACCTAGTCATATAGTTATCTAAAGCATGTCCTATTTTCTAAAGTGCCAGTTTACAATCATGTATCTACATCTGGAACCATTGACTCATTACTCAATGAATGTTTTTATCAGTTATGTCCCATGAAAAATCATGACATAACCCTCTTGCATATGATCCTTGATCTAAGGATACTCACATCAAGGCCGCTCATCCCAGAACTACATCATACCATGCCCTAACCCCTAGGTATTTCCATGACCCAAGACCCTCATGGAATGGACTAAAACACTACACAATATAAATCAAGTAAGCGTCACAATTTATTTGTCAATCGATGCCTTCTAACTCATGATGTAGTAAACAAGGCCTTCAATGTCAAGGAAAGTTCCCCTTCTACAAGTACAACACAATCACTCTTTTTATGTCCCAAATCCATGGACATTAGGACTCTATCTCCCTCATGGAATATATTCCAAAATACATCTCAAATTATGATGAGGTCTGTCCTCTTAATCCACAGCCCATCGGTATTTTTCACCTATCACAAGAACAAGAACATGAAAGTAGGATTAATCAAGGTTATATCCCATCACATATCACACAAGAAATTCCCATGATATAATCATTCAATACCTAGACCCTCATCAAAACATGTCTCAACATTATTTTCTGGGAACCCACTACATCTATTAGACCCTTCATGGTCTCTCCTCGTTAATTCAACCTCAATCCCATCCCACAACGATGAATTTTTTTTACTAGAAGTCACCTCAAGAACCTAAACCCATGGTATCATCCTACTCACGAAGACCTTCATCACTCATGGTCCCACTACCTTGGGAATATCCCAACAATCATTCTCTAATTAATTTTGGATTCAACAAGATGTGTCCAATTCTCATTTAAACCCATATTTGAATCCTGATTCCATTTTCATAATAACACCCATAACCCATAATGGATCTCATCCCATATCTCTTAACATAGATCTCTCAACTCAGTTCCCTAAGGAAACCCCACTTTGTAAAACAATTCAGGCCCTAGGGGACATATCTTAAATAGACTTCTCACCAAGACTCTTCTACAAGTATATTATGTTGTTCCCAATCACTAAGAATATGTATGGTCATCTTTTACTTCATCACTAGGCCCCAAGTACTTTATTCCAACCCACTATCCCAAGGAAATCTTCCTAGGATATCTCACATAACCACTCTCACACTGATCCCATCCCAAGGCCTGACATCATCCAGATCAATGTCTTCTCCCCCTTATAATATAGTCTTCTAGAGATCACAAATTACCCAAGGTGAAAAAGAGATAATGTTCTCCCCTCAGGATTATAATTTCCACCCCGTAAAATCAAATAATTTTTTATTTCATAAATTATGTTATCAAACCCATGAAATTATGAAAGAAATCATGATCAAAAATAGAAATTCATAAAAAATTACATTATTGGATCCACCAACATAGAACACGTAGATAACTCCACACCACACCATGTTCAAGCCCATCGGGAACCATCCAAGCTCTTGAGAACCTTTTTCATGGTAAGATTCAGACATAATTAATTATAAAAAATTACAACTGATAAATAAAAATTCATGATATGAATAATCACCTAATATCTCATAGGGTTTCATCTGCTCACCGAACCCTTGAGCAATGAGGTGTGGTCTACTAACACTATTCCCTTGAACCAAAGTCCTGAAAAAATCCCCAACAACCGACTTCAATTCAATCATAAAATTAATTTAATTTTGGAAAAAATCCTTAAAAAACCTATAGTTATTTACCTCCATCACAATGATGAGTAATTTCATAGAAAAACCACCATGGGACATCCTCTAACCATCATACATAATATCCCCACCATATCAGATCATTACTCTATGATCCGGGGGGAATTCTCCCCCAAACCCTATTAAAAACTAATTTTAAATTAGAAACTATTAATGAGAAACTAAAAAAATGGTGGGTAATAGATTGTGTTATCAGAAATTAATGTAATATTTCATTAGGAACCACCGCACACCTTGGGGGAATCAAGATGGGGAAAGGAAGAATGACTCCAGGTCAATATTGCCTCCTCATATCTCTCAAAACCCCTAAAAATAAAGGGGATCAACTATAAAAATAAGAACATACCACCTAAAAAACAAACCTTCAAACCATTCAAGGAATGTACTAGGGGAATCATTCCATGAATCTTTTCCACTATATAATTTTATATGTTGTACCCCTAGTTTTAAACCTATAATATTTAATAAGAATGATCCATCCCTTAGAAAAACCTCATTCGTGCCATGAAATATGAATCATCACATGAAATAATCACGATAGAGGTGACCCAAACCTTTTACAACCCCATTCATAGTATTCTAATTTGGTTCATGATGTGAATGGATTCAATAACTTTAATTTTATCACTCATAACACCCAAAACTTCTCTAACACTTTTTTAAGTAGCTGAACAACCAATTAATCCTAATTTCTCATCCAAAACATCTTCTCAATAAGTTATAATCCATAATTTTATCATTTGAATACCAATTTAAGGAATGACCTTTTATCTAGGTAAAAAAAATTCCTATAGAATTCAAAAAAATTATTGGCCATGGTAAATAAAAACTCCCCATGATAGGAATCCTCCTTTTTATGAAGCATCTAGTAGTCCTCAAGAATCAACCTGAAACAACCTCCATTGTTAATTAATCACCTACTGGACATGTTCCATAAATGAATTCCTAAAAATCCCATACTCTGAATCATAAATCATTAAGACTAAATCCACCAACTATCCCCCATAACATGTTAATATTATTCATAAAAACCTTAACTACATCTATAATGACACTCCTAACGTGGTTCCAATATCCTTTCACAAACTCTAAGATAAAAACACATGTTAGAACTCCTTAGGCCGACTTATAAAAAAATTACTGATTTCACCCATTGAAACATAACAAACCAATCAATCATGATGCTTTACCTCTTTGTATCATCCAATGATCATCCAACAGCCACACCAATGTATGAAACCAACTCATAGTGAAAATCCTTGGAGATATTAACATCAACCAGACCAACCATAATTCCCATACATCAAATTATAGTACACTATTTATCCACAACACTATAGGATCATGAGAACAACTCTCCTAAGATTTATTTTGAAGAATAGACTACACCTAAAATCATATGAGAATCCAAAATATTTAATTTATTGCATATCTAGTCATAATCCCATCTACCTATTGATAATATCCTAGTGCCACCCCATCCATCCCAAAACTAGTATTTCCACACAAAAAATCCATTAATCATGTTAGTTATATATATGTGATTGATAAAATTATCCCTACTATATGAGTATCAAAGTGGTTTCCCTCATAGTTGAAAAATGATCAACACACTACATGTTCTATCTATTACCACATGAAAAGTCTATATGTGGACATGCCACTCATACATGAGTACCAACACAATGTGAAAACATCTTCCACCCCCAAAATAGTATGAATGACATACTCTAATATCCATGGGTGTACTCCCCACCACGTGTCTTCGCTTACACCAACAATTGAGAAATGACCCAAGTGGCTCCCAAAACCAATCTCAACCATCGTATCAATACCATACAGGGATCAAAAAGAAAAAAAAATACTGTCTGCACATACCACATTTATGAATTACTACAACTACACCGATTAGTTTCATACACAACCAAAACCACTCTCAACAAACCTACACACAACTCATTCATCGATTTGTAACTTAACCAGGTACCATGCATAAAGCGTTCACCATCATTTTTACACCAACTATTTTCACAAAAAATCATTACAATAATAACTCTACCTATAAGGTAGAGTGATTCTACAGGAACCCACTAATGGATTCTTTCATGTTGTATACCCAAATCTTTATAAAACCCATTGACTACATGCTTCCATAAAACCGGATCAAACCCATGGACTCACACTCCTATGATTCATATCCTGTCAAACCTAGAATCATGTTCATAACCCACTGACCATGCCTCACTACATGTCAGCTAGTTCAATCGTATGAAGAATCTCCCATGATTCTATTAACTACATGTCTAAATTACACATAGGAAATGTCCCAAAACCATGATATTTTATCCATCATACCAGAAAAAACTAGTAAACCCAATAGTTCCATTCATTAAACTGATCCTCCCCTCAAAACCAATCATTTATAATAGAGACAGTTAATAGAATTTAAGCCTAGAAATAAAAAGGAGTTTCTCATGTGTTTCCACAACCCTCATAGGGGTTACCTACATAAATACCTTGTTGCGTAAAGTAGAATATCTCAAAAAAGTTGTGATGAAAAATTTTATATTAGTTTTTGTGGGAACATTAAGTACCCAATATTTAATCCCAAAGGAGGCTCATTTCCATCCTCATATAACCTATTATGTATACCATGCCATTATGAAGTTATTTTCGGGATATCAATTGCCGCACCAACCTAATATGGGTCGCCTTGCATTCCTTGATGAAGGTAATTCATATAAATTTCTAGAAAAACTCTCATTATAAGATCCATATAATCTACCATTAATTGAAAATAATCAGTGGTACACATGAGTATAATGTCCCCAATAAGTTTTTTGGTTAATTGATGTATAAGTTTTGGTTAAAACATTACTCAATAGAAAACATCATAAAAAAACAACCAAAGGAAACCAAATGTATTTCATGTGAATCCTACTTCTCAAACATGATGAATTTACACATTCCTCATTATAATGTTCCAAGATAAAAAAACCATAACAAATTGTAACCCTAAAAAATCCACGTGTTTCACCCAATATGAAATAATTTATTTGTAACATTAAATACCAAAAATAAAAATCGTGTAACCCTAGAAACCTATACATCCTAAGATAAATTGGGTTTTCAACAAACCAATCTAATTTCTATACTATTTCCCAAAACATTCATTGAATAAATAACAACAATCTCCCAAAACAATTAAACAAAAAAATCCTTTGATAACACTTTATAATTCCACCGCACAGAACTTCTATCTGATATTGAGTTACAAGTGGTCTCAAGAACTCTTCCTCATATGCCAAATGCTACGGACTGGTGGAGGGGGCCTAATCCACACAATGGGGAGAATATTCCCTTAAATAATAGATATAAAATAGTGGAAAATATCTTAAATACCCATTAAATAATTATATTATACATAATAAAGTTGACTATAGTGCTATAAAAAATGGAATGCAGTATACTGACCCATAGTTATAAATTCATACAATAACCACTCACTAGGATGATATCATTTAAAAAAAATAAAAAAACACATCACATTCATGATGTAACTATTTTAATCTCTGTGACTCACCCCAAACTATGATACAAAACATTTTTTCTAAGCCTAATCTACTGAATGTCTTTTGATTTTGTTTAAATTAGACAAATATATGTGCACGGAAAATTTTTCCAATGATATGTGTTAGAATATAACATAGTAGGGTTTAAAAAAGAACCGCTATTATATGTTTTTGTCTATTTGTGTATACATAAAGATAAATTATTCATAAATATAACTACTTTTCAGGTCATTATAAGATAACTAGGACCAAACAACACACATTGAGTTATACATAATTGATAGGTCAATGTGTGCTCACTAGGACACAATGGAACCTAAATTACCTACATTGGATCCATGACGAAATCCCATCATTTCCTCTTCTCAAATGATCTTTCATAACATACATGATTAAATAGGGTGGGGAATAGTCCAAACCTCCACCCACTATCTGAAGAAATAGTGCACGATCATGAATCCCCATCTCAACCAACATTCTTATCACTTAATATAGGTTCCATCAATGATGTAACATGGAACAACATGACTCTAACCTATGATGAGAGATCCTTAACTGAAGCATACTCACACTAATTTCTCTTTTCTATGTGCTTCATCATACCATATACCATCCCAAATGATATTTTTCAGCCCAATACCCACATAGAATAGCTCAACACATGGAAAAAGACTAATAAATACACAATCATAATTCAACGGTCAACCCATAGATTCTTAGTCAATATATGGTTGACTATACCTTCTCACCCAGGGATAATTACCCTTCTGCAACCAATAAATTATTAATCAATGTGTTTCCCATATTTTAGAAAACTATAAATCCATCTTACTTGTGGTAGTCCTTCAAATCCCCATATTAACACATGGTGAGGTTGGGTCTGAAGATCCACTTCCCCACCCTATTCTACCACTTATCACAACCAAAAGCATATAAATTCATTAAAAGTCAAGGAAATGTCCCATCAAATGGATTTTCAACTGATCTTAGGGTGCTAGTTAATCAGGACCTAGACCATGATCACAACATGTCTGAATACACCCATTATAGAACCCACTTGGTCCTCAACAACCATCATGATCACTACTCATTGATACCACCTCATTCATATCACCTGATAGTGACAATTACCTCTGAAAGGATCATTTGGATTGTGACCACATCATCTGGTCCAACACACGATGACCATCATTATTCATGGTCCTGCTACCTGGGGACCATCCTAACAAATCTATCTCTACCAAACCCATGCCTCAACATTTGATCTCCAATTACTATTTAAAACCATATTCACAACCCAAATACATATTTTTTTGAACTCCCACAACCCCCAATAGGTCTATCCATGCATCTTAAAAGAGATATCTCTAATATCCTTTCTTAGAGGAAACCCCTATTTATCACACACATCATGTCCTGGAGGACCTATCATTCTCATACCACTCCCCATGACTCACCAATGTACTTAAGAATAATATCTTAGTCACTTAAAAGATGTACGGGCATCCATCCCACCATCACTTGATCCCATACACTGCATGTCTTACCAATATCTCTAGAAACAAAACATAGGATTTCAGACATCACCACTAATACCCTAACCCCATACAAGTTCCCATTTCAACTAAAATAGATCCTTTTCTCCTTGGAGACTTTGTGGGTTAGAGATTTAAAACTACCCAAAGTTCTAAAGAGCCCTTAGTCCCACTCTAATATACCAAATACCACCATATAATATTTCACAAGGACACCACTAGTATTTATTTCCTATTACTGAACCCATGAAATAATACATGTTTTCCCAGTCATAAATTAATATGCATATGAAATTGTAACATATGGGTTACTTAAATTTAATATAGATCTAACTCATCATTGAGCTCTATAGATCCTCATATAATTACACCAAGCCTCATTAAAACTCAAAGAAACTAACCCACACTAAGAGTAAAAATAATTAATTATTATTTTTTTTAATTAATAATTGAAATTGTTATTAATAGTAATAATTTCTTTATAACACAATGGGTTTCAAATTTTCTCCAAATCCTTAATCAATTGGGTTCATTCTACCCCCAAAACATGCTTGAAACTATGACTTGAAAATACACAAAAACATACTTTGATTAAGCCACCAAAATAATTTAACATAAGAAAAAACCATATAAAAAATATTTACAATGTACCTCTATAGAAATGATGAGAAAATTCATAGATAAACTGCCTTAATATATCCTCAAGACACTGTTCAAAATATTTGCATAATATATGATGATTTTCACCGTCCTCTGGTGGTAATTATTCACAAACCCTCATCAAAATTTATTGGAAATCAGTAGATATAAAAAAGAAAAAACAAAATGGATTGGAACGAATAATTAAACAAAAAAACACTACATGATCTCTCTCAAAACCACTTAACACCATGAGGAATGGAGAAGGATAATGTGAGAAGGAAGTCTATTCAAAATATCCTCCTCCCATTACACTAAACTATAAAAAAATTATGAGATAATGAATCTATAAATACATTCATCACCCATCCCATAAAAATCCACCCATTACCCATTCATGGCATAAACCAAGAGTTCACATCATTTATCCCTAACTCAAGAGAAATTTATATCTTTCTCCCCTTATTCATAGCATTTAATGGTCAAGTTGAAGGATAAATCACTCATCCAATCCCCATTGATATCATGAACCATGGTTCATGGAATGAAATAATTAGGGAAGAAGAGACCCCCCAACATTTCTAACCCCTTCCAGGGTGTGGACCTTGGGTTAATAGTTTGAATGGTTATAGGATTTGATAATTTAGTACTTAGGACACTCGACCCTTCAATGATGATTTACTGATAACCCAACAAAGAAATTGATCCACATTGTGCATCCATAAACATTTTCCTAATATGTTCATATACATGGTTTTAAAATATGAATCAAAACTCAAGGAATAAATAGTTATCTTGATCCAAAATGGAATTTTCATTAGGAATTTACAACCTGTAACAATGTTGGTCTTTACAACTAACCCTATGATCATCCCAATAATGATATAGGGATCCATAACATTATATAAATTGAAGAAAAGGGTATTATAAGAGGATAACACGTCAAAAACATGTAAAATAAACTGTTAACTAGAATAAATTAACCAATAATCAAAGCAGAACACCAATGAAGCAATATAATGGAAGTACATAGCTAGAATGTTCGGTGTTCAAAAATTTGGGTTAAATAGGGGTGAAATAATGGTTAATACCCAAAAGGGATATTTTCTATAATCCATTTTTTATGAATTCTATAAAACTAAATATTTTTTTATCATGTTTTTTCAAATCATGTAACATATGTATGGGTCTCCTCACCTTTATAAAATAGACTGCATAGTTTTCATGGAGTGTCTACATGCTGATAAAAACATTATATAGACCATGAAAAATGGTATCATCCCTTATAAACCCCATATCTCATGGTTAGAAACAAGGTTACTACTAATAATGTACTACTTGTGTGTACATGGAGGCTTTCCCAAAAAATGACATCTTGAAACATCGAATCCAAGAAAAAATAAAAATAAATAACATACTGAAATAATTAATCTAAAAAAATACAAGGCACTTAATGAATTTAACATTAATTCTATAAAATACATTAAAATGATAAATGCTGCAGAAAAGGATGTGTCTATTCTAAATATATAGGTAAAATTTACATTCTATTTCCTCTACTTAATATAACAAATATTTATAAGTCTCCTTATATAAGATTTATCATGAGATATGAGAGATGTTTTATACTATAAATCTTTAAATTGAAAAAAATACCATAAAATGATTAATGCTTCATTTTTATATGAAATCCATGAATTTCAACATAAATAAAATATGTTGATCATGTATCAACAAATCAATACATTCATCAATGGTCTTTGAACATTGGTATAAAAGGATATTATTAATGATGTAATTTTGGAGAACATTCTCACATACTACTAAGAGAATGGGAATCAAGAAGAGCTATAATATATGATGCAATAAATTTCACATTTAGAAAAATTGATGAAATCATATGTTCTATCATACATTATGAGATAAATCTAAAAATAGTTGTTGAAAGGGATAATCATAAAAATAAGTAAATTTATATCTAATTAATAAATAACATTTCACAAAATATTGATTTTAAGCCATAATAGAGTACATATTATTTCAATAAGCTTACTAGATGTATTGGCCAAATTTTATGAAGGCGATTTTTGAGAAACATTATATCATAATGTAGTTATCAATTTTAATTATCTAGATATAGTGATAATTGTAAGTAATGGAAATATTTGATTTTTTATGGGTGCAGGAATATTATTAACATACAAAAAAATATATTATAAGTTAATGGTATGAATCAGATAAGTTTAAATAGGGTGAGGGATTCTATTCCCTAAATTTATCATAAAATACTCATCATAAAAAAGTTATTTTAACAGTGATGATGACCAGAGGATTTCAAGAATCATTACCTCTATAAACAACTCATTCCTCATGTATAATGTGAGTTATTCTAATGTTATTAAATCATTCAATTAAAAATAACATTAGTATTCTATAAAAAATCCCAATTTATAATAAAATATCAAATTGTATATTGATGTTATTATAATCATTTTCATGCATATTGAGAAAATATATTTGTCAGGTGAAACATGTATTGATACAAAAATGAACAATTTTGATTATAAAATATTAACCATTCTTCTAGATCTAGTATATATCAATACTATATGAGTATTGAATAGGTTATTCAACTTATATTAGAGAAAAAAACCTATAGAAAGATTCAAAAGCCCTTCTTAAAGGAGAATAAAAATTAGTCATAGATATTTCTCCCAAAAGAAAACATGGTCTAAAAATGGAGTAGGATATTCTATAATTTGGGTCAAAAAAATCTCTATTAATCAATTTTTACTAGATTGTAGGCATTTTTTACATACTTTTAAACTACTTGTCTCTAAAAATAGATTATTTTTATTGAAATTTCAATCCCATTATATAATTATTAAATTTATCTAAATGATCAATGTATCCTATGAACATCGGATGTTTAAAAAAAACTTTGGTTCCAAATACATCATTTTCTTATTTGTATAGACCTCAAATAATTTTTATACCAAAATACTTAGTAACTTAATAAGTAGGATAAAATTCTATATACTAATTGAAGAAATAATATTTGTGACATGGAAATCTATTTCAATAGGTATATGGGTATAAAAAAAATTCAATTATCCACACAAAATGGAAGTGTATAAAGGATTTCATAATTTTTTTTAGAAAACTAATATGTGAAAATTTGGGGTAAAAAAAGGTCACCATACAGGGTAAACCCTTAATCATTAATATATTAAATATTTGTTTATTTCATTAAAAACCCAAAACATAACTTCATTAATTAAGGATTATATTCTATATTTTTTGGTAAAAAATCATATTCCTTAACTAATGATCAAGAATATCACATATTATCTATAAATCACCATCATAATTTATATACTCTAAAACCGAGTATCTTGTCAAGTGGAAACATTACCAACCATTTGGATATAGACCATGATTCTGGGATATCAAATAGGATTCCTAGACATCAAATCCTTGAGGACATAACCAAACACTATATAAATACCCAAGAATTATATGTGACACTCTAGAATCCTAAATTTTAGATCATTAAAAAAAGGCCAAACCATTTCTTTAATGTGATATCCTTCATCCTGAGCTTTCCTCACCCCCCCAAACAATATCTAATAACGATTTTTCTAGAACTGGATGCTACATTTGACCATTATATATGTTCTATATGGGGGGATATTTTATAAATCTTCCTTGGATGGGGATCACTAAAATTTGGTAAATGTATGATATGATAATTATATGCTCCCTTGGGTGTAGGTGGAAAGAGTTGGTCCTCGAAAACCTCCATCTCATCATACATGGGAAGTTATTAGTTTTGAAGTAGACATGGAACTTTTCAGTCTACACTACATCATAAAACTTATCTAAAAATCCTACTTTCAACAATATGCCCCTTTATTTATTTATTTCAGGTATTAAAAGTGTTTTGGTGAAATTTGGGAGCGTTTGGAGGGCTTTTCGGCTATTTTAGTTCTTTTTTAGAGGTGCATGGTTATAGTATGGTCAGTAAAAATCTTGAAATGCCAATATAAAACCACAAAAACTGAGCTAGGTGGATTTTATTAGGTGCACGGTTTAGATAAAACATATGGCTACCCATGATAATGTAATCATTTAGGTACAGATACATGTGCATGGTTACTACACATTTTTCTTGAGTCTTCGCCCAAATTATGAATGGTTTAAAGATAGATTCAAAAATTGATGATCTAACTCATTTTTTCTCCTTAATGTAATTTTTATTTTATTTCATCCATAACTCAAAATCCTATCTTTCCAATGTTTATTGAGACCCTTCCCTTCTGCCCAGGAGTGATCTGATGTCAAATCTTGATGAGTTAATGATCAGATTCCATGGTATGTGCCTATTCTTATTACTTTTCCATAGATTATTATTCTTCCATCTCTTATATTCATATATATAGGCTGTTTTATTAAATCATGTAGATATATTCTTTTTTGGTTAATAGAGAAAAATATCTATGATGATTTTTTTGAGTTTTGATCCTATTTTGTTGAAGAATTTGTGTCGTTCTTCATTTTCACCTTACTTTTCGAGGTAGGTGTATTAACTATGTTCTCATCTTATTATAAATATAATTATTGACTTCCAATTGGTTGATTTTTTAAATTTTCATATTGATATAAAAATTTTGGTTGAAAATCTCTTTAGTGAATGTTTGTGGAATTTGTGGAATTTGTTTTTGTTTAAAGTGATTTGATTATGTATTTTAAAATGATTATTTTAAAATTTGAATTTGAATTGATTTATGGAAATGGATGATGGTAATTTATTCATTAAAATAATGTTTTTTAAATAATTTTAAATGGTTGATTTGGTATTGTTTTTTTAAAAAATGGTTTGTGTATGTTCATTTTCATTGGGATAAATAAGGGTATGAAGTTTCCCCCATTAAAATTGGGATAGATGAGGTTGTGAAATTTCCCCCATCAAAATGGTTCACCAAGAAACATCTTGGTAATAGGATGACTGACCACTCATGAGTATAGGGAGGTCCACAGTTTCATGCATGGTTGGATGTGTGGATATATAGAATGGAATGGATTATTTCAAAATAGAATTTGGGAAATTATTTTAAATAATAATTTGTTTTCTTTCCATGGAAAGTAATTTTTGTTTAGAAATCCCTTTTGGATTAAAAATTGTTTTGAATTTGATAAACTATTTTAAATTATTTTATGTAAATTATTTTATACAATGTTTCTTACAAGTTATATTAGATTATCCTGAGTTGGGAAGTAATTTGGGGAAAACATACTAAATTTCATTACTCACCCCCTACCTGGGACCTTTGGTGAATTTGTAGATATTTTTTATTGAGTCGTGCATAAAGGAAAAGTATCTCATTTATTTAGTTACACATTTTGATACATTGGGGTGTATTTTGTATTTCTATCTTGGATCATAATTTGAGGTGTTTATTTTTTTGACTTTGAGTCTTTATGATTTGCTGGTTTTGTCTTTTTCATAGTACTTTGATATTGTTCCTAGTTTCTTCTTGTACTTTGATATATTTTAGTTTTTTTATTTTTTTATACTGTTTAGTTGTTATACTTTTTTCTTATGAATCATATAATGGGTTTTCTTAGGCCTATGTTGTTCTGGTTGTTTTATTTGAAAAAAGGAAAATCATCCCCAAAATTTTATTAATCCCTTGGCATTTATTTTCAGCCTTTAGTGTCTTGGAGATGTCACCTAAGGCCAAGAAATTTCCTTTCAACTTTCCAAGACAACATGGAGGGGTGGTATATTATAAGTGGTATCAGTTTCATAAATCACTGGTTATCACTCAATTAACACCTAGAGTTGAAAGTTAATCTGGTTTAGTCTTTAAATTGGTCTGGTTGAAAGGATACAGATCATCGAGACATAAAATGTAGATAATAAAATGGAATTACTAACTTATTTATACCTAACATCATGTTACAAGGGAGTTGGGTACAAAATTATTTTGGAGACACTTATAGGAGTTGTAATCTCTTTATCATGGGTTTTTCTAATGAGAAGAGCATTTCATGCATTGATAGAAATGACTTACAACTAGGAGTGAATATTTCATTTTGAGTAATGATTTAGGATTTGGTGTAGAAATTTTGATTTTCAAAAATTATTGACATAATTCTGATATGTATGATTTTGAAAAGGCATGGTATTGTTTTTTTGAAAAGGAGTTTATTTTGAAATGCATGGTAGATTTTTAAAAAAGGATTTGGAAATGGATAAATGTAAAATTTTGGAAAGCCTTATTGTAATAGTAGTGATGTGGTAAATTTTAAATAGTTAAGCCTTTAGTTTCTAGTGTGTGAGACTTAAAAAATTTATTTTGATTATAGATGATGGAACCTTCTAGCATCATAAGAAGCAACTAGAAGAAGCTACTGAGAATGTGGTTGAACTTGAGCCATTGGTTAATGAACAACTATTTGAGATAATTTTCAATGATTTTAAATCTATGGATAGATGGAAAAAAGAGATGAGCCAAGGAAATTTGGATCATTCATTTCATTTATAAAATTATAATCTACCCATGATTTGTGGTGATTGGAAACCAGAGAAGGAAGAGGTTTGGATGATTATGATGAGTCAGATCTTCGATTTGTTTAGCACACTAGTAGTGTTGAAAGTCATGTTGGCATTATACATATTGGATGATCTTTCTTTCCAGTGGATGGATTTAGCAGTTCAATATAAATTAGACCAAGGAATTTCACATGATTATTTTGAATAATTGTAAAAAAAATTGCATCCTCACACTTTCAAGATTTCTCAAAAAATAAAATTTTTAAGATTGAAGTAGGAGAACCTATTAATGATAGAGCATGCAGAAAAATTTATGAATTTAGTCTGATTTTCATCAGAAGTTATTAAAATGGAGTCTTTAAAGGCATGTATTTTTTAATCTAGGTTAAGGTCAGAGATTCAATCAAAAAATTTTGGGCTCTATATAGAGGATTATATAGATATGGTCAATAATGCGATGGTGGAAGAAAGAGAAATCTTAGGAACTACAGGTGGAGGTAGAATTTTGATACCTATGGGAAATGGTAGGAACACTAATGTTGGTAATTATAAGAATAGGGACACCTATTTCCAATGTGTGAGTATGAATCAAAATCATACATTTGGATCAGTGAATCTTCCTCCAAAATGAATGTGTAAACTTGGATGTTTTCAATGTTGTTCTTTTGAAAACATGAAGTAAAAATGTATGACCCCACTAATAACATGACACAATTGCAACCAGATGGGAAATCTTCAATGCTATTGCCATAGTTCTCAAGTTTCACCTGTTTGGGACACATATCTTGTTTCATAGATGTCATATTCCTCAACGTGATGAGGGAAGTAGAATACTCTTTTTCTGTAGAATCAAGTTATACATGGTGATTCATGGAATACCAAGACTCCTTAGAAAGGGGAATATAAAATGGTAAATAATGAAAAAAGTGAATCAAGTAAGAAATTATATATAGCAGATCAAGTGATCGTGGATGATCAATCTGGACCATCGATGGTGAAAGGTATAATTCTTTTTAATTATAGTATTATGGAATATTTTTTTTGATATAGGTGCATCCCATTTGTGTATTTCTTATCATAACATTTATTTTCTAGGTTTTCATGTTGAGATGATCCCTTTAATTTTTAAACATCAATCTATTATTGGTCAATGACGTTGTTGAGCCTTTATGTGTAGAGAATGTTCTATAACTTTCAATAGAGATGAGTTGATATGGGATATATCTTTTTATGAGATATATGTATATGACATAATCTTGATTATAGATTAGTTGAAATGTTTAGATCTCACATTGACTGTTATACTGAAAGGGTCAATCTTACAACTAATGATGGCATTGAGAATCTCTTTAGAAGAGAAAAATTGCATTTGTCATGTGCAATGAGCTTGTTGGAACTAGTAGGTGGAATTATCTCATAGCAGTTGTAAACTTTCTCCTAGTAATCATTGTAAGTGATCGATAATAGAAGTTTTCTAGTATTTTTGATCAATTTCATGATGTCTTTGATGAAAATTTATTATGGTTCTATCCAACATTAGAGGTTGAGTTTTTGATTGATCTCTTATAGGAGACCAATAATATTTATCTTTTATTTTAATAGATATAATAAAAAGAATTAACAGAATTGAAAGTACAATTTGAAGAGTTGGAATGTAAAGGGTTCATTTGACCGAGCATATCTCTATGGGAAACATTGGTCTTGTTTTTGAAAAAGGTGAATGGAAATCTTATGATCTGTGGAAATTATTATACTCTTAAGTATGTTATGAAAAAGAATTAGTATTCAATTCCATGCATTGCTTATCTTTCTGATAAATTGAGGGGATAATCATGGTTCTCAAAAATTTAATTTCAATCTGGATATCACCAATTGTAGGTTAGGAAAGAGGATATTCAAAAAAATACTTTTAGGAGTAGATGTGGAAAATAAGAGTATGGGATTATGACATTAAATTTTATGAATGCACCAGTTTTCTTTACAAAATTTATGAATCCTATATTTCAATGGTATAAAGATTATTTTATGTTTGTGTTTATAGTTGACATATTGGTGTATTCACGAAAAAGGGATGGACATGAGAAACACTTTGTGATAGTGTTGGGAATCGTGCAGGATAATCTTTTATATGAAAAATTATCAAATTATGATTTTATATAAAATAGGTATTTTTCCTTGGCCATATTATATCTAAAAGAGGTGTTTTTGTGAATCTGAATAAGGTAGAAGCAATTATCTCTTTGAAACTGCCAAATAAAGAATTTAAGATATGCAATTTCCTTATCTTAGCTAGTTATTGTCAATGTTTTTTTGAATTTTCATGACTAGATTAAATAGTGACAACTTTCACCAGGAAGAATGTTCCATTCAAATAGACTGATGAATTTCGAAAGACTTTTTCAGGATATTAAGGTTCACTTAACATCAACACCAATCTTGATATTTTTGGAATGCGGATAATAGAATGTGGTGTATTATGATTCTTTAAGATCTAAGTTGGGATATGCTAAAATATAGGGAGATAATGTTACAACATAGGGATCAAGAAAGTAATGGTTTCATTAGAATAACTACCTAACACATAATTTGGAGTTAGCTACTGTAGTACATGCTTTGAAGACTTAGCGTCATTACCTATTTGGTGAGAAATTTATGTTGTTTATGGAACATAAGAATTTGAAATATATTTTATCACAAAGTGATTTGAATCTGAGACAAATAATAAGGATGCAGTATTTAAATTTTTTTTACTATGACTTGATGTATACACTAGGTATTAGAAATTTGGTAGAAGATGTATTAAAAGAAATGCATATAGTTAGTTCGAAAAAGTGGTTATTGATTAGTTGTAGTTGATAACAGTGATAGCTGACATACACTTGTAATGTGATGAAAGAGGCAGTGTTGTGGTTTCCTTTCATGTTTAATTTTTTTTATTTGTTTGAGAAATTTAAAGAGGCACAAACATATGATTCTGAATGTGTTTTGATGAGGTAAAAACACAATGGTGGGGAGACCATTGAGGTATATAAGTTGTATGGGAGTTAATTTTTGTGTTTTTGTGATCGGATGGTCAAACCTTTGAGATTTTAGGAACAAATTCTTCATTATTACTACAATTTAATGTTGGGTTTTCAACATAGAATATAGAAGATACATAAAGTCATGAAAGAAAATTTTTTGGCGGTTGGATGGAAAATAAAATGGGATGAGTTTGTTGTGAGATGCCTCACCTGTCAGCAGGTTAAGGAAGAGCACCAAAGGCCAACATATATTTTGTGGTATTTAACTATTACTCTTTGGAAAATGGAAACATATAACTAGGGTTTTGTGAAATTTATTCCAGAAATTATCTTGAAACATGATTCCATATGGGTGATAGTGGATCGACTAACACAGTCAGCCCATTTCATCCTTATTTGGGAATCTCATATGGTGATGTAATTTCACATAATTTTTATTCGAGAATTTGTAAATAATAATGGAGTACCCATTTAAATTGTATCAGATAGATATCTAAGGTTTCCATATCATTTTTTTAAATCCTTAAAATAAACCCTTGGGGTGTAGTTCACTATGATTATGGCATATCAGCCTCAAATGGATGGGAAATCTAAAATTATTATACAAAAATTTTAAGACATGATTATTGTATATGTAATAGATTTTGTAAGCTTTTAGAAGGAGTAAATAACATAAATGGATTTATTATATAATAATAGTTATTAAGCCACAATAAATATGGCTCATTTTGAAGAATTGTATGGGCATCAATGTCATTTTCTGCTTTATTGGGTGAAAAAAGGTGAGAATTCATTGGATGGGATGATCCTTGACCAAGAGACAGTGGGGAAGATTTATTTGATCAAAAAGAGAATAGAGATGGCCCAGTTTCATCAAAAATATTGTGGGGATCATCATTGATAATTGTTGTCATTTGTGGTGAGTGATCATGTGTTCTTGAGAATCTCTCCATGTCCTGGGATTCATTGTTTTTGGAAGTAAGGAAAGTTATTACCTCAATTCATATTCCCTTTTGAGATACCTAAAAAATTTGGCGAGGTGTCTTATTGGTTGTAATTTACACCAATGTTTAGTTCAGTGCATAATGTGCTTCCTGTATCCTAGTTGAAAAAGTGTTAGCCTAATCCTGACCATGTGATTCAATGGGATCATGTTGAACTTGACACAAATACATCATTGGTTCTTGTACTAGTATGGATTGTAGATAGTAAAGAGAAAGCATTTCATGGGAAAATAGTTGGTCTATTTTATAATTTTTTTCAACATGGACATATTTAGGATGAAATTTGGGAATGAGAAAAGGAAATAGTTGAGCAATACCCCAAACACTTTAAAGAAAATAGTTGTTTTGCAGTTTCCAATGACAGAATGGAAAATGTTGGGGATAATGTAGCACCCCCGATATCAATTACGTATCCATTTATTTATGTATTTCAATTATGTAAATTTTTTGGTCGAATTTTGGGGGAGGTTGGAGGACTTTTGAGATATTTTTAAGGATTTTCTAGAGGAGCATGGTTTGAGAATGGTTAGTAAAATAGTGTACATCCTATAGAAAATTGTGAAAAGTGAGATAGTGGGCTCTAGGTAGATGCACTGTTTTTTAAACCATGGGGGCACCCAAGATAAATTGTGCATTTGGGTACAGATTAATGTTCATAGTTAGAACATGGTTTTCCTTACCGTGCACCCTAACCAAAAACAACTAAAAATTGGATTAAACAATTGTGGAAATAACTCATTTTTCCCTTTAATGGATAATTTTTCTTTTAGTTAGACCCTAAATTGAATTACTCTCTTCTAAAAATCTATAGTTACCCTTCCCTTCTTTTATAGAGTGATTTTTTTGGAATATCATGTGGCGTTGAATCCTGGATTCATTGGTTAGTGCCCATTTATGGTTTTTTCCTCAGTTCCATCATATTTATTATCCTGGATTCATAGATCTACTATGATGGGGATATATTTATGTTTTCTTAATGTCAATCATGATGATATATGATTTTTTGGTTAATAGGGAACACGATTTAAGGTGGATTTCTAAAGTTTCAACATGGTTTTATTGAAGAATTTATGTCATTCTTTATTTTTTTCCTAACTTTTCTAGGTAGGTGGATTTACTCTAAACAACACCTAATAGAAATAGAAGGTTATATTTCAATTTTTTTTAATTTTTGTTTTGAATTGGGAAATTGATATGAAAATCTTGGTTAAAACCTTCTTTAGTGAAGGTTTCTGGAATTGTTAAAATCAGTTGTTTCACAAAGTGATATATATGGATTTTAAAATGACAAATTTAAAAAGGGAATTTTATTTGATTCATATAATTTTCTTTATGTTTATGTTTTAAATAAAATAAATTTTTATGGAAATTTTTTATTTTGAATAAGGGTTTGTGTGTGTCCATTTTCATTAGGATGAATAAGGGTATGAAGTTTCCCCCCATCAAAAGTGGGATGGAAAAGCGCATTAAATATCCCTTAAAAAATGGTTCACCAATTGATGACTTGATAAAAGGATGAATCACCACCCATGAGTATAGGGAGTAACCTAGTTTCATTCATTGTTGGATGTGTGTATAAGTGGAGTGTAACAAATTATGACAAAATGGAATTTGGGATATGATTTTAATGAATTGTTGGGTTTCATTATATGGAAAATATATTTAGTTTAGAAAACTATTTGGTTTAGAAATTGTTTTGGATTTGATAAAATATTATAATTTTTTTTCATATAAATTTGTTAATATAAATGGTTTAACATGTTATATCCTTATAGTGTGAGTAGAGAATTCATTTAGGGAAAACCTACTATGTTTTATTACACACCCCATGCTTGGGAACATTGGTGAATTTGTAAATATTATTTATTTAGACATAGACAACAGAAAAGTATATCATTTATTTTGTGATGCATCCTGATAATTTTCTATTTATTTTGGATTTGGCACTTTTAGTTAATTTGGAGATATAGATTTAATGTCTTTTATTCTTTTATCTATGTCGGTTTTATATTATTCTTGGTACTTTGATGTATTTTCTGGTTTTTGATTGTGCTATAGTATACTTTGGGTTTTTATTAGTCTGATTATATTTTTTAGTTGTGATTATTTTTTTCATCCCTCACATAGTGGTTTTTGGTTATGGCTATGTTGGTTTGGTACTTTTTTGAAAATGTGAATGTCATCCCCTAATGGTTATGAAGCCCTTGACATTTATTTCCAGCATTTGGTGTCTTAGGGATGTCACCTAAGGCCTAGTAATTCCCTTTTTCTTTTCCAAGCCAATGTGAAGTGGTGGGATGTTACAACCTAACTTTTTATATCTATTCCTCAAACTCATCACATGATTGGAATAACCATTATTACCATGCCCACTCATCCATGAAATTGGATCCATGGTGTATATCCCACTCTTAATTCTAGAACTAGAGATGGTTTGCTATGCCCACCATGAATATTATACTGTATTACAGTGGAAGAATGTTTCTACAGCTATATCATACAAATTTATCATTAGTTTAGGGATTTAGAGAGAATTGGTTGGGGTTGATGTGTTGTTTTTGATATAGTGACAACAAAGATCCCAATTTTACATATATATCCCTATAAAAGTTTTTAATAGGTAGGAGGAAGCATTTAGATTTGTACTTGTGATCGTTATTTCATACTTTGTTATGAACCTGTTCAATGGAAGCATTTTGTAGAGTGGATAATCTATCTTATCCTTTATTAGTAGTTTATAGATTGTGACATACTCTGATACAGGTCAGAATATCTCTCTAATTAATTTTTTGGTTACCTCCCTCACTTGAGAAGTGGTAGATTCAACAACATCTAAAACCCTCTTAGAGGATTTGAAATATTTTTATGTCTGGTTCAAGAATGATTTATTGAAAATATTCAGCCTTCATTGAAGATTACCATATTGAATGACTATTATCTCAACTCCAACTACTGTAACATAGAGATGATATCTATTCTATTGTAATGGTATAAAAATAGAGGATCCAATAGTTTTATAATCTCATGAAAAACAGATACAAAACATATTTTTAGATCACATTGATGAAAATAAGAATACATCATCCAAAATCATGAAAACAATAATATTCCCCTTGTGACACATTTATCATTCAAAGTTAAATTCATTATTTATTATTGAAATTAAGACAATATAATAGGGTGGTATTATATGCTCCATAAGTGGTAGAGTATAATATAAGAAACTAAAAATAAAAAATTATTTTGTGAATAAATAAACTGATTTACACCATATCAATTGATACTGAGAACCAAAATAAATCCATGGCCTATTTAACAATAAATAAAATCCAAGATATAAATAACTTATCAAATACATATGGGAATAGGTAATGTCAGAAATCATAAAAATATATTCAACATGTTTTCAAGGAAATATTACATAAATGGATAGGGAGATCCCACTACCCTATCTTAATTGTCTCATGAGACATACCAGTGCAGTAAGGGGATCTATAATTCTGGGCCCCGACTACCACACATTATTAAAATGTATTCCATCACATATCAATTGATTATATGTCTTATTTTTCACGGAAATAATAGTATATAATCCTATAACAATTTCTCAAGGAGGAATATCGTAAAATATTTACCCATATAGAAATTGAAAATATATGGTAAAAAGATATTTCACCCCCAATCACGAAATCAACCATTATATACCAATTTTACATGTTAGTAAAATCATGAAATGATTGATTAATTCTTTATAATATTTTTTATTCCTCGTTTATATCATCCAAGGATATCGTAGAGGAGTGTTAAATATAGTATGTAGTAAGGAATATTGTCGTACACTAAGTGACAATCGAGTCAAAGATCAATGCACCCATTTCAAGGTAATTACCTCTAGGTAAAACTGTTATTAAGACAAAACCACTTCTTGTATCTGTACTAGGATTTATTTTCCTTGAATACCAAAAAAAATTATGTCAAGAAAATTTTGGGGTAATTTTATAGTTACGGGATAGTTCAAGGAATATAATGACTTAAATAGAGGCTATAATGAGATAGAGTAAGTAATGTCTCATTTATAATAATTCAAATCAATGGTAATGTTATGGAATTAAACAGATTTCTATATATTAAAATGATGTATAAAATATAATATAACAAATTTTTTTTAAGTCAAAATTAAAGTTGGGGATTAGAGAACCCCTCACATCTCTTGATCGCCTAATAATAGAGGTGAAACGTCAAACTAAAAAAACTCTTCATGATTGAAAGGAGAGTAATGAAAGAGACTCTTTGGGTGGTTTATGATGAGGGAACTTATATTTGGGTGTGGGAGAATGGGAATATGGGGTGGGTATTTATACATGATTATGGGTGGTGTTAAGAGTTCCATCATGATTATTTTTATATTTCAAAAAACTATTTTGGGTGGCAGTAAATCCAACATTTATTGTCAAAAATTATTGTTTTGAAGCATATTTAAGATTTTCTAGTAAATCATTCACCCATTTAATTTTTTTTATTTCTTAATTACATTTTTATCATGAATAAGGAACAATTAATTTTAAAAATTTCATGGGAATTCTAGTTTTTCCATTCGATCTCACATTAATATTTTTCTTCTAACATTTTATTTCGACCATATTAAATTTTTTTATGGATTATACACAAATATAATATCGTTTTCCATTTATATATTGAAGTATTTATCAATATTTTGAGGGTAGATATGTGTCTGTAAAGTCAATGCAGGTGTGGATGTGAGTGGATAGGTCCCAACTCCATAATTTGGTCTTCATATTTTTACATGTTATTGGATTTGATTTCAATTCTGAAAGATTTCATGTGATATTATTTGAATCACTTCATATAACTAGAGGAAATTCTAGTTTTAAATTTATCATTGTAAAATGTTTGTGAATTCAATACATCTATATTTAATGAATCTGTTAGGATAGAAATATTTTCATAAATTATTCAACCATAACACCTTCAAAAAAATGTTTAAGAGTCTTAAATTTTTATAGTGGATGAGAAATACATAGTGGAGAAATTGAATAGAAGAAAATGATTCAAAATACTATATTTAAGGTATGAAAAAAGGAATGCACATTTGTTATACTAAATCTTGAAAGTCTCTCTAGACACAACTTTTTCAATAATTATTCAACCATAATATCTTCAATACATGTCAAAATTAGAATAAATTTATAGGACACCAAGAGAAGATATTTATGAAAAACATTTCCGAATATAACTCATCCAGATGTAGGAATTTTATTATACAATAACATGTATTCTTTTAGAGGAATGGTTTAAAAAATGTTTTATTAATAGCTATGAATTAATTTCATTAATGTAATACTAATTTCTTCAAAATACAGTACATAGTATGTAACAAAATAAAAAAAAATGGATTACAAAATTATAATTCAAATAATATAGTTTTAAGGGTAATTTTTAAATTATTTCACAAATGAAAATATTAATGTATATTTTAAATTATGGGGTTGTTATATCCCCCAATTAAATTTAGAACTCAAAATTTATTTTCAAACCTCATGGTGAAAAAAGAGGACAGTTTTGCCTCATTACTTCTTTAGGTTACAATTTCTACTCTTCTATCTTGTCAGTTCTATATTTTCTTATTCCTCAATACATTCTCCATAGTGGTAATCAAGACATGATCTTGAATATAAATAAAATCTCTTTTTCAAATATGGGGAGTATATGAGCTGGGTTTGGCAAGTATTTCCATATCATTAATAATGAAGGACTCCATGAACCTTAGAGAGGATGGGTGGAGAGTTTAAATTATAATCTAAAACTCCCATTCAATCTAAAATATTAAATAGAATGGTGTACCATGGACCCAAATTTCCTTTCTATGCAAACCATATAATCCCATTGCATTATGATACTTTTATAAAGATTTGATCAACTACATAGAATTTTAATTCTATTGCTTTATTATCCACAAAGTTTTTCTATCTTCTTTGAGATATTTTGATATTATTAATAATTTATCATGACTTTTCAGTTGTCTCCTAAACATGTTTAGGAAAAAATTTCTATGTGTCTCCAACCTCATCACATCATGTTGGAGTAGATCTTATTTTCCCATACAAGGCCGCATATAGTGTCATATGTATGATTCAATGGAAACTATTTTTGCATTGAAATTTCACCAAAGGTATTTATTGGTACCACATTCCTTAGAATTCATCATAATATGATGTCATAAAATCATCTAAGGATTGAATGGTCCATTCAGTCTTTCCATCAATTTATGGATAATATGTGGTGCCCAAATGTTTATCCATGTTCAATTAATTTTGAATACATTTACAAAATTTGGATTGGAAGAAGTATTCAGATCTGAAATAATTGATAACAGTTCAATATAATGTGTCACATGGATCCTCTGGGTCCTAAAACCCTGCATCACACCACCACCATATCTTTAGATTTTCTACCTACCATGCACCATGTACCATGGGGCCTGATCTACTATGCCCCATGCTACCACCTCTGATCACCCCCTCCATAGGCTACCGATGCTATAGTCTCACCTTACTAGATCACCGCATTAGACCCATGCTGGTAGTCCCTTATGCGGACCACTGATCCTCCTATGATGCACATACTTCAAAATAGTACCAGATATGTGTTTCTTGGGTCCCAATATACACTAATTCGGCCTATTCTGTTGGTTTTCCTCTAATTTGGGGGTCTGATCAGATTCGGAGCCACCCGAGAAGTCGAACCGTGGCCATGGGGGTCCAACACTGATGAATGCAAAGAACTGAGGGGGGGGGGCACAATGAACACCCTGTGGAACAAACATCAACCTTTGTTCATATAGGAATCAATTAATTCTCATTAGAACGATGAATGAATAAGAATAATACAAACTGATGAAATAATCCCTATAATTAGTAACCATCCCACAATGATCAAACTGTGATCAATCTCTTCCTAGACTGACCCATGTTCTTCATGAAAATAAAAAATTTGGGAACAATAATAAAACATCTTCCCTACCTTATTTTGGACTATTCACTAATAAAGAATTGTTGCCACATCATCATCGATCCTTAATTCATTGAATCTGAGGGGCGTTATTCGATTGAACAATCATCATTCTCCAACGGTTTCTCTAGATCTTATTATTCACATATCTTGAGGAAATTCAGGGTTATAACTCTATCCCTTAATTTCATAAAAGACCTAACACAAAAGAGGGTGGTTGTGTCAAAAATAATTTTTATAAAATTATTTTCTTTATGGCTACTCCCTCAGTGACTTTTTCTAAAGATGACCCGTGCTGAAAATATTATGTCGAGCCTAGGGTAAAGTCACTACTCTAAACTCAATGGTGACCTTATATTTTTGACTCGGTCACCCATTTAAGAGTTATTATTCTTTTTCAGGAAAAATTCATGCATGTACAAATAAAAGTTTAATATTTTTCAAACAACTGTTATAGGAAAACTAGGCCTCAGAACCACACGGCATTTCATCACCTTTTTCTGAAATCAATGAATATTATTTATAAAAACAATACATGGTAAAATATGAGATGTTGCAATATCCACATGTTGGGGATTTAGGGACCAAAAAGTCAAAAAAAGTGTACCAAAAATATGAGGGTACTAAACATGAATCCGAGCCTCTCGCTACCATTTCCTCCCCATGATATTCTCATGTTTCCACCAGAAATACACCATATTAATCGAATGAACATTAAATATCCCCTCCTTACGATCCTAAATCTCCACCAAGTACTCAACAAAATTCACCCCATACTTGATGTCTAGCTTTCCCTAGTCGATGATGTGCAATGGATCATGCATTGACCTCCTCAGCTATGACATGTGAAAGACCTCATGTACCCGATCTAACTACAATGGTAAATCAAATCAGTACACCACATCACTATATCTTGAAGTATTAGTAAAGGGATGATGAACCTATAAGATAGATTTCAGACCTAGACAAATCATAGTAATCCCGATCGTGGTGAAACCCGAACGAATACATGGTATCCTTCCTTGAACTCCAAAGGAATCCATCGCATGTAAACATAGGACATATGATGGATCTGTGTAGTATTCATCCACTCCTATATGATCTTCACCTTCTGAGTTTTATCTTTAACCAACTCTAGTCCCATTAGTGCTAACTGTCCTGGGTTAGTCCAACAAAGTAGTGACCTGAAGGGTCACCTATACAAGGCCTCAAATGGTGTCATACCAATGATGGAGTGGTAGCTATTTTTTTTTAAGAAAACTCCACTAGTGGTAGGTTATCCTCCAATCTATGACCAATGTATAACATGAATTCCCGCAACATATCCTCTAGAACCTGAATGTTCCCCTTAGTATAGTCACCAGTCTATGGGTGAAATGTCGTGGTCAAGTCCAACTAGGACCCAAATACATCCTGTAATACCTTCAACAGTTGGGATGTAAATTAGGAATCATGATATGAAAATATCAATATTATACCCCCCTGGAGTCAAATTATCTCTTACACATATAGGCGTCCCACGATCTCCACTAAAATTAGTTCTCGGATAGCCTGAAAGTCATCCAACTTGATGAGTCGGTCAACGATCACCTAGATTGCATCGTGTCCCATGGAAATATTTGGTAAAATTATTATGATTCCTTCGATATCACATCCTAATTATATTTAAAAAACCTAAGGGGTTGATCTAAAACCACTGAAACATGATGGTCAACCTTCACTTGCTAACAATGTGGGTAATCGAGAGACAAAATCTAAAACTCCCTTCTTCATCCTCAACCAAGGAAACTAAAATTGGTGGTCCTCATACATCTTTACCACACCTATATTTACCTCTAAAATTGATGTGTGTAAATCCCACAAAACCTCATCCAGCAATGCCAATGGTACAATTGTGTACCTTATAGAAAGAATGAAATGCTCCCCAACTTTTGAATTTCCATCAGGAGAATGTTCTATGGACATCTAAGAATGTAAGGAATCACATTTGGTGTCCCCAATATATGAATCCCTTACTCACTATAATAGGGGAGGGGTGGAAACCATCTATTGGAGGTAAGATGCTCTATCTCCATCCACAAAGGATATCGTAAATGAGACCAACTACTTCGATGTCTCCTTCAGCAACAATAAACTAGATCTCTTGCTGAGAGCATCTACAACCATGTTTTTTTGCTATAAGTATAGATAATATTGAAATCATAGTCCTAGAGAAACTCTATACATCACCTCTATATCAAGTTCAGATCCTTCTGATAGAATATATAATTAATACTCTTGTTTTTAGTGTATATGATAAACCACTCTCCCATCAAGTAGTGTCGTTAAATATTCAGAGAACACTGCCACTACCAAATCAAGATCACGGGTCGCGAAATTAAACTTTTTTGGTATCAAATGAAGCGAATCATGTGAAATCACCACTTTCCCCTGCATAAGGACACAACCAATCCCGGTCCCAAATGCATCATTGAAGACAAAATATTGGATACCTTCCTCGGATAAATTTAGTATGTGAGTGCTTGTTAACATCTGCCTTTGCTCTCCTACAACTTATCTATCCACACAAAAGGCTTCCCATTTCATGTCAGAGATGTCACAAGTGATGCTACTGTAGAGAAGTTAGGTAAGATCCAATGTTAGTACACTACTAACCCTAGGAAACTCACCGCCTCGGTAACAATCTTGGGTGGATCCCAAGAAAGCACTACCTTAATATTTACTGGATCCACTTTAACTATAGCTTATAAAATGATGTGTAAAAAATTGTACCTTTATATACATAAATGACACTTCTAGAGGTTTCAGTAATGATAGTGATCTCAAAGAGGGTCCCGAACCATCATAAATCGTCTGGCGTGCTCCCTCTCAAACGCCGATTATAGTATGATGTAATCAATAAAGACCACCATGAACCTATCTATGTAAGGACAAAAGATATGGGTCATTAGTCCCATGAACATTGTGGGGATCTCTACACACTAAACGACATCACAAAGTACTCATAGTGAACAAAATGACAACTAATGTTTTGTTTCAGTATATCCTCATCCCATACTAGAAATTGGTGATAACCCAATATGAGTTCATTATGAGAGAACCATCACGCCCTTTGAATTGATCAAAGATGTCATTGATCATTATTATTGGATATTATTCTTCACATTCACTTAGTTCAAGTTCTAGTAATCCACAGACAACCTCAATCTACTAGCTGCCTTACTCGAAAACAAAATGAGAGTACCCAGGGTGGAACATTTGGTCTCATGAATCCCTCTCTATGAAAGTCATCCAACATCACCCTCGACTACTGATGCTCTATGGGAGACATATGACATGTATGTATATATATTGGGGAAGTACCTAGGTGTAGATCAATAGATAAGCCTTGTTTTTATAGGTAGGTGATCTAGGAACATATTCAAGAAATACGGTCCCATGCTCCACCACCACTGTAGGGAACTAAGGACCCATATAATCCACTACATCAAGGGTGAGGCTAGACAACAAATGAGCAATTGGATTCACCCTCCTATGTGTGAGTCCATCTTGTGATAACATCATTTAATTTTCACCAACAAAGGAATACTTGGTTCCATCACTATCGATACACCACAGTCTACACCAAAAAACAGCCAATCTGAGCATGAATTATTGATAACAAGTCCATACCAAGAATGAAGTCTCAAGGCGTTGACATCACTACTAAGAGATCCCAACCGAAATACTCACCTCCAAGTGTCATGTCACACTATTAGTACCAGTTCGTGATGAAAAAAATCCTCCCGTAATAGTCTCTAAGAATTAGGGTTGAGTGAATGGTTCAAAGGGAATCTCCGATTCTCGAACTTGGTTGATGGAGGGAAAGGAATTACTAGCACCTGTATCTATCAAAACATCAAATAAAGTGTAAAATACATATATCATACCTAGAATCCTCTCTATAGCCCTATGTTTATATGAATTCATTGCCTGCAGCTAGCCTTATGCCTAACAACTAGCTCCCTGAGCCTGGCGTAGACCACATCAGGGTTGTGGAGGTAATATGTCAAACCTCCAACCACCTCCTTATACCCTACCTTATACTCTTCCAAGACCTCCGCCCTATATACCACCCTTCTCTTGTATCTTCCTCTACCTCGGCGGTCTCTCTACCATCTTCCGATCAGCTGTATGACAGGTCGGGAAATTTCATACCATATTCCCCAGACCACTACATGAGTAACACCATTCGTCCCTAGGATATCTTGAGCCACCGTGAGATCCCAGCACCGATAAATTTATGTCCCAGGATCTTCCCATAATGCTCCTATCCTGCATAGATCCCTATGACTACCATTGGATTCCTTTTATTAATGTCTCAGCAACTTGGTGCCCAGTGCTAGCTCCCAATGCTGGTGTCAACTCCGCTAGAAATATATCCACTAATAGGGCACACTAATGTACCCCAACATAGGTAGAAATTATATGGGATACCACAGATTCCTAGATGTCCCAGCGTAACACCGACATGAAGGTATGAGACCTAGAGAACTAATCTTGTACCATGTCTATTGATCATCAAAAAAGATCAGTAAACCTTGTTGAATAATCTTCCATAGTCATACTAACCTACTAAAGATGGAGATGCTCTTGTATGTGTAGTGATCACAATGTGGCTGAATAGAACATGTTTATGAATAGATTCTTAAAGTCTATCTAGGAGAGAGATATATCACTGTGAGACTGTGATACCAAGCTCCACCATCTCCCCACAAGGCTCTAAAGAAGACTCACAGTGAGGACTGCCATATGGTCAGTAGGCATCCTCACAACTTGTGAAACACATGTGACTACTTCTATCCAATAATCTGCCAACTTGGGGTCTGGATAACCCATAAACCTTGGATATAACTGCCTCCAAAACTTGTAAAATTCACTCAGCCAAAATGAATCCTTATCTAGTAGTTCTAGTAGTAGAGACTTCACAACTGGTGGTAGTATAGTTGGTGAACCACACAAAGGTTCTATCTCTGGTAAAATCCCTTGTACTGAAGCCTCATCATGTGGAAGATCATCCTTTTGATCTTATAAAGGAATCCTAGATGGACAAATTTGAAGGGGAATCATGTAACGAAACAAGATGTACCATGTTCAACTGAGTATATCTGGATAGATGACTCAAGAAGGAAATGAAAATCACAACCATTACTATTTGATACATGTACCGTTATTTTTCCCACAACTATTGTTTTCATGTACTAAGTAGAAATGTAGTTAAATATAATCTTGGTGTATTGATACATTGCCTGCCACACCAACCCAAGAGTCCCTAGCGCGAAATCCGAACTCAAAACAGTCAACACTATTCCCCCAAACCAACCTCACAGACTCCTGGTCCTAAATTAGAACTAACCACCTATGATACCAATCTATCCAGCCCATCCTAGAGGTGGTTGTGCTATGACTACCCCAAGCCTGCCTCTATTAGGAGAGGGGATAGTGACTAGCACCAAATAGGAATATCCCAATAATGGGAGGCATTAGCCTAAATACCTTTACAAAAACACACATTTTATGCCACAAAATGGTTAAATTTAAAAAACACTTATTTAACAAAGCATGCACACCACTAAGATCTCACAAAAATGTAAGAAAGTAAATGTACAGGAAGGTATACATTGATATAATACAAGACCACCACAAAGGAATACCACAATGAAATGTATAGTTATCTCCACATAGTTATATGTCTACAATACATGTTGAAGGAATATCAAGATATACTCAATCCAAAACACAGAGTTTTGAGGTATGAAAAAACCTGTTATCTGCCATAGAATTCTTCTCGAAGAATAATCATTGTGAAAGAATGAACTCCTCAAGCAATGATATCATCGAAGATACTCACATAGAGGCCTAACTAATTTGGGCCTTTCCAAAAGAGAACATATTGATAAAGTACTACTATGATATATAGAGAGGGGATCACGCCTAGACACACTAGGGGATACCATGGATTGCGACTAGACACAATAGGGATACCATGTAACCAATCTGGATTAATTCACAACATAGAGGATCTTGCCAAGACATGATGGGGAATACCAATAACCCTACTGATGCAGACCGCTAGATGGAGGACCAACAACCTTCTCTCTGTGGTTACGTCGATTCCATAAAACTACACTAGGGGTGTTATAGGATTGCACTCCAGTCCCATAGAGGGATACCATTATCTATATGGGACTCAACCTCTAATGGGGATTAATGTCCAGTGATGTGGAAGTAATTCTATACAAATCTGTCATGGAAAGGACCAAGGGAATGTTATCAATCTATAATGTATAAACTAGAAACTCACAACTTGTCCCAAAAACATACAACCTGTCTATAGGGTCCCAACACCTCAGAAAGTAGATTAAACAGAAGTACCATTGAATGTTATAACATATTGAAGGTTTAAAAGAAGGGGGGGGTCACAAGGCCTCTGGACCTACCAGACCAACTATGCCCCTAGCTGCCTCAGCTGCGTGGCAGGCATAGTGATTGTGGATCATGGTCGACTGTCACGGTTGATCGTGGAATGACTTAGGTTCGGTTACCCTGGGTATGACCCCTCCTGTTTTCTCGGCCCAACCTGTTGGTGTGCATGCCTCCCAGTCCAACCCAGTCCATGTGGTCACCGGCCACATCCCACATAGCCGCTAACACCTCCACATCCCATGGCTATGCTACACCCTACAACCCCATGTCACACCACCTCTGCATCCATAGATCTGCTGCCTACACGTCCCTGGATCTTCTACCTCCGCATCATGCAGCCCATTATGCTGCATCCCATGCATCCCGCTCCTACATGCTCCATGCTTCCACCTCTTACCAGAGCCGCCAAAATAGGATTCTGATGCCTCCACCTCGCCTCGCATGACCGTCGTGCTTAACCTATGTCGTTAGTCCCTTTAGTGGACCACTAATCCACCTAAGATTTCTAGAATTTGAAACGGATGCAGATTAGGGTTCCTCGAGTCCCAATATACACTGATACAACCTCTCCTATTAGTTTTCCTCCAATCATGGGGTCTAATCATATTCATAGCCACTTGAAAAGTCGAATCCTGTCCATGAGGGTCAAAAGACTATGAATATGAAGAATGAGGGGGGGGGAGAAAAGAATATCTTGATGAACAAACCTAAACCTTTGATCATGCCAGCCTTAATTCATTATTGTTATAATTAAGAACAATGAAGAATAATAAAACCTCCCGAAATTATCAACGTAATTATCAATCATACTACAATGATCAAACCATAGATCAATATATTCATGTATTGACCTACGTTCATTGTGAAAATCATGAAGGGGGAAAAATGATCAACCACCCTACTTCAACTGGGATCAGTCACTGATGACGAACAGTCGCCGCATCATCATTGATCCTTGATTCATCAAATCCAAGGGTCATCGGTCAATCGATATGTCATCTTTTTCTAATAGTTTCTCTAGAGGTTCTTCCCCACAACTCCAGAGAATATTTAATGTTATGAGGATAACCCATAATTTATAACAATACTTAATAAAAAGGTCATTCATTTTGTCAAAAATAATATTTATAAAATAATTTTATTTACGGTAAAGCCCTCCAGGACTTTTTCTGAAGAAGACCCTTTCCGACAAAGGTTATGTCATGACTTTGTTATAGTCATTGATCTAAACTCAATAGTTCCCTCAGATTTCTAATCTAGGAACTCGTTTATGAGTTATTATACTTTTTATGGAAAACCACTCATGCTTTCTATTAATAGTTTAATATTTTTCAAACTATTGTTTCGAGAAACCTGGGTCTCCAAATCCCAATCCATCTTAACTCCTTGTCTCGAAATCAATCTATAAATTTTTTAAAAATAATACATCGGAAAATTAGAGATGTTACAGATGAAATATTTTAAGAAGAGAAGTTCTTAAAAAAATATTTTCATGAAACTGATGATCACATCCACCAATGAATATGGGGAACCATTCGATTATGTATTTAATCTCAAAAGACATGATTTGTTCAATAATTTAGCGATTTTATTGGGTGAAATAAAATGCCACTCATGTATTACATCTTGGTGGGGGTGCTATTGAACTTGTTCAATGAAACAAAATTAAAATCCCTATTTAAACCATTTATAATATATTAAAAACTAAAATAAACTAGATGATCATGAAAATTCATGCACACAATATTGTAAATTCATTCCCCCAGTATAATGTTTGATGGGAACATATCATAGGTTTCATTATAGACATCAGTATGATTATATAACTTATTAAGATCCAGGGGTATTTATAAACATCATATTTCTTTATATACGGTATTTACAACAAGTTATTGAAATATTGTACAATGTTACATTGATTAACAGAGTAAAGGACCTCCAAATATTATGGATTTTTCATTAGTTATGAAATAATAAAAAGAACCTTTAGAGACATATAATTAGTATACTATACCTATAATGTTTGAAAAGGAAACTTTTGATGAATTATCATATATTAATGTTATTTCTCTACAAAAAAATTTAAATTCTTGAGTTTATCCTTATGTAAAATAAGAAAAAGTGGTTGTTGAAAATCGTTAACCAATAAATGGAAAAGAGAAGAAAAATAATTGATGGAAAAAGTTCTAGAGTAATCAAAATAAGGTAATCTTTACCAATATTTTCTCCCCAAACCATCCCTTCCCAAACATACCCATCCCCAACCATTTAATATTGACCCTTTTATTTATGATTATTTCCTTTCCCAAAACATCCATATCCCTTAAAACCAAACCATCAATTTCAAAAACCACTATCCATACCTTTAATAATATAACCATTATCTAAAACTATCCATTTATCATTACTCTACCATCTCTCAACCCATTTCTACGTCCCTAGATATTTTGAGTTTTACTTAAATTTTAGACACATTATTTTCAACATTCCATGAAACATATCATATCCAAGACATCATGATTTTGGAAAACTTCATTGATCCTTTATCCATGCTTAGGGAATTATTCCTTATCCTTTTACAAGTATTTCAATTCCCATACCCTCCCTACCCATTTATATACTATATTATCTTCCTATTAATCCTCTAATCACAAGAAACATGTTAACTACAAAATAACCACCTATACTTTTACCCCCAATCGACCATCTATTTATTGACTCCTTTATACTCTTAGGGATGAGAAGTATTTCTCATAATCCCCATTTATATATTTAGATAATTACAAACAAACATTTGATTTACATATATACTTTTTGGATGAATCCCATGACCCTTCCAACTATACAAAATCATTCTCTCATCCTACCAATGTATCAAATCCTAAATCCAACTATTATATTCCCACATCATAACAAAGTGATCATGACCAAAATCCAAATACCATAGTTGGAATGTGTAAACAAAGATGATATCTAAAATAATTTGACACCATGTATACAATAGTATATAATAAATGTATGCCCAAAATTGATAACATTATGGTTTTACTAACAACTCACCAACCTATATCCTTTATGTTTCCAACTTCGGAACCCAATACTCAAGTAGGGATTTTTCTTTCAATAACCATTTTTTTAAATGTGTATGCATTTTTTATTAGTCATTTATTGTATAAAGAATGTATTTAAAAGAATTTTATATGGAAGATCTATATAAGATTCAATAAATAAATTGAAATAATTTATGAAAATTAAAACAAGAACTTAATGATCTTATGTCAACACGCACTTAATTTTTTTGGTAGTGTGTTCTTACATTATTTTACATATAACCATTTTAACTACCATTTATTTAAAATATATTTATTCCATATAGTATATATATTTTATATTTTCTTAAGTTAGTGTATTTTTGTTAATCACCATGGGGGGGGGAATTATATAAATAGTGATTTCTCTTTCAAATAGTGGGAGTTCTTTAAGAGATGTTTGTGATCATTTTTTTTCAAAAATTATCTTATATATTTAAACATATAATGTAATATTATCATAAATATGGGGTTGTTATTGGGTAATTCATTGAATACCCTAATTGTTTCATTGATTTTATTATGAAATATCAAACTTATAATTATTCTAATCGGTTTATTTTGAATAATTTGATAAATGTAACTATTCACTTAGAAAGTATTTTCTTTATACAAAAATTTAATTTTTGAATCTTTGTATCATCAGTTAATATTTTATATTTCATTAGAAAAAAATCTCATTATGAAACAAAAATAGGGAAGAATAATGATAAGGTGGACATAAGGATAACTAATATTTCACTAATCAGAGAACATTTGTGAGTTATGAGGTACCTACTAAAGACAATTTTTTTATAAAAGACTTTTTTTACCTTTAATACATAAATGATCATTTTATGTAAAAATATATTTATATATTTATGGATGTAAATTTTACATTATTATATGAAACTATTAGGATTAATATTTAACAGTAAATAATGAACATGTTATAAACATTATTAGCACCATTAATGAATTTATAAAAAATTTTACTTTAATGCATCAATGTAAACCAACAAAAATATTCATATTATAATGGATTTATAAAATTCTATAATAATTATTCCAAAAAATTACTTTTTCTGATCAATAATTATCTCATTAATCATTTAAGAAAATAATGATACTATTTTGAGTTCTAATAATTAATATATTTATTTTGTTTCCTGTGATATTCCATTATTTCAAGATCAAAATCAAATTTTTATGATTTTTTATATTTGGATATTAATAGTTACTACCCTACTTATCTTTAAATATTGTATTTTTTAAATGGAAAAAAGTTCCCCCTCTTTGTATTCCTAAATGTCTATTATTTTTATTCTTTTATATGAAGTGGTAATTATTAAAAACATGTTTTAAAAATGTGCATCACAAATACTTATTATTACTCTAATTGATAAGGGTATTAGATCCACTATACAATTTGGGATAAAAGTAATGGATTTCTAGGTATAGAATCATGAAATTTCGGTAATACTAATAAAGTGAGGTGTAGTAACTTATTATCCAGAGTTTATTTCTATTCTCTATTTACATAACTTTCCATTTTTATTTAGCATTTTTAATTCATCAGACAACTATTAAATTCCAGTTTCTTCATTATAAATTGCAGCAAATTATCCTATCAAAATATTTAACTTATTTTTTTTTAATTTACCCCTTTTAGAATTTTCTTTTTAATGAATTTCATCAAACAAAATATTATCTAGAATTTAGAAAAATCTGTTATTTACATTTAAAATATTTATTTTTTATATTTTTATTTAATTATAACCCACTTCAATGTTTGTATTATGGGAAAAATATCATATCAAAATATTGGTTCATAGTGTAAAGGAAATCCTAGTAATTTAATAATACCATGATATAAAAATAATCCCACAACATGTTAAATAAGTCATATTTTAAATATTGTTTACATAATGGGTAGATCATATACATGACATATATAATGGATTAAAATAAATTGAGTAATATTTTTCTAAAAAGGAACAAGAAATTTCCTCAAAACAATTTCCCTATTCCCATAAATCTACCCCCACACAGCCATTTATACTTGGACACTTTACTATAAATGTAACAAAAAAATAAGTATTACACATATATTGAGGCTCATGTGAAGGGTGTGTGTATGAAACTTAATAAAACAAATATCATTGTCCCCAATGGTAGTACAACATATAAAAGTGTTGAAATTTTATATGATATGAGTGAATTAGAAATTAACATGCATCACAAAATTTGTATCATTAGGAACTCACAATTTTATTGAGATGATCATGGTTGCCTTCGTCAACCACTAGTAATGAGTAGGTATGGTCATTCCAGAATTCAAATCATAAAAATCATAGTGTAACCGCTACATATAAAAAATACATGATACTAATAAACATTATTTCTTCAATTATGTATTCTTGTATATATATGTCTCAAGGGTTTAATACCATCATATTAATCATGGTCAGTGTGGGTTTAGTCTTAATAAAATCCTCAATGTTTTGAGGGAAATACATATCACCATCTCTATTCATATGCTCCAATTATTTATTTCATATAATTATATCATAATAATGTAAATAATCAAATAAAAATGTATATATAATGAATCCTAAAAGTAATAGTAATCAAAATCAGGGGTGCAATATACATATCTAACCACCCATTGATCCTATGAAAATCTGACCTAAAATAGTTTTATTATTCTCTTAGTGTATATCTATATAAAAAATCAACAAAATAATATTGTAAATATGTGAAATAAAAAACACAGGGAATCAGACAACCTTAATTTTATAAAATGATAAATAACCTGTACACATTTCCTATTCTATATCTTCATGTATCAATAATATTTCCCTCACTGGTAACATTCATATCCTACGTTTTGAGTAACTTTATATAGTCAACTTGAAGCTCAACATCCAATGAATTCCTTGCTATGATAAATGAGATTATATTATATAAATATAATCCCCTTAGTCTATAAAATTTCACACACACACAAAGATCCATGGAAAACCGTACACATGTTGGTTAATACATAACTCTTCCCTTACTAGTAAATATTAAATTGTTACAATAAATCACCCAGGGTAATAAATTATATTATACATATATATTATAGTAGTTATTCTAGTTATTATACATCCATTTAGTATAATTTGTATATTTTTCATACATTAACTATAAAGGTGAATCATTATTCCCGTAATAAACATGAAATTATACCCCCAATAAATCCATTATTATGATAACACTAGACAACCTGACACTTTTTATAATTAATCATTGACTCAGATCAGTACTAAACACACTTATGAGAAAAACATTTATATAAATGATCAATTTAATAACCTTTCCCAAAAGTAAATAATAAATAATGATAAAACATTATAAATCATCATAAAATAATTCCAAGGTCTCTCATGTAATATTTTATCATTACTCATCCAAAATGGCATCGTCCCCAATTTTTAACTAAGGAATATAATCTTGACATAGTATTAAAGAGACTCTAATGTCAATGTAAAATGTACAGAACATTTTCCACTACCATAATAGGTCTCATCAATGTTTCCAAATTTATATAAGCATTATTAGTTCTCATATTGGACCTTTATGATCACATATCAATGATCTCATGGCATACAATACAATAAACAAATCTAAAAATGGATGTTTCTCAAGGTGATGTACCTTTTACCTATATAAGTTAACTCATACAATATCATATTTAAATAAAAACTTAACCAAAATAAAATACTAAACATAAAAACCTCATAAATATAAATATTAATTGATTCAAAATGAAATTAAGATGAAAAATATAATTCAATTTATTTGTTTATAGAATACCTAATTCACCAACAGATATCCATACTAATACATGATTAAATTTGTATAAGTCAGAAAATATTTTGGTACAATGATGGGGTATATGGAGAAATTATAGGGGGAAACTATAATAAATGACATTAATTATGATAAGGATGTCCATGGTTTAAAAATATAACTTCCCAAAAGGTTTGAAATTTCCTCACATAAAAATCAAGATTTTTTTCAATTATCCTATGTTAATGCTCTCTCAAAATCTCTGGTGTTCTAAAATTTCCTCACTATCATACCACCAGAATCTCAAAATCTTGGTAATTTTAACATATATTCTTCCATCCAACAATATATTTTTGGGGTTACTTCCAATATTTGGGTGGGTTCTACAGTAACTCATTAAGAGAAGGTTTCTCTAAAAATTCAAAAAAATACAAATCTATAAATCATAAAATAGTATTTATATTTACAAAAACCTCTATTAATGAATCTTAAAAAAATTAAAATTTATATCTTTATATTATATACCCTTAAATCCTAATTCTATAATACTTTACAACACTATAATTTTTTCGTATCTCATTTCCACTAACACTCGATAGTAATGGTCAATAAAAAACATCCCACTAAACATTTTCGTATCCATAAGAGGTGTCATATCATATATATAGTGATAATATTTGGCCACTTAGATCTAATTATGGTCCCTAGTTATATAGTGTCCAACTATATATAATTTTGTTTTCATCACACATGAAGAAGCATGATATTATTTTCTCACAGGATTCTTTCATTGTTTTATCACACTCTATAATTATTCAGAAAATGATGAACTTATCTCAAATTATCTATCATTTGTAAGTATTTTTTTTTTAAGTTTCATTTTATACTCCACAATGTTTAATTCCTTCAATACCATATAAAATACCAATACCATGACACAAACTCCAACAACACCATTACAAATGAAATCCAAATCTTGGATAACCTATTAGAAACATCACATCACCAATTTTTAATCTAATAGTTGATTTAATTTCTAGGACTAAGAACAGTATTTATTGTGAGATTTATTCTAGGATCTCTTGATCAATAACACCCAATCCCTTATTTCCTATGTAAGACTAAATTTACAATAATACCTTAAATCAGAATGTCAATGCCATTTTTTACTCATCATTAATAAAATTTCTAAATCCTATGTACTACAAATACTATTCACTATTATATATAACTCCTTCGGTGTTATACAATTTAAATCTTCATAATGTTTTGGTTTAGAGTTTTTCAAATTCCTTATCCATTTTGGTAATTTCATTCCGAATTGAGAAATTTTTATTTTACCTTGTAAACAAACATTAAAAAAATATCTATTTTTTCATCAACTTAAAAATTAGATTTTTTACCATATGGTTGATATTTTATATGCATTTTAAATGTTTCAAATCATGGTGTATTTAATTACAATGTAATTGATTATATAAATGGACTTGAATGTTTTTAACTATTTTTAAAGAAAATAGTTAATTCATTATATATTTTGATTCTATAATATTTTTCAAACAATTACATAGCTCATGGGACATGGTGTTTACCATAGTGTATAGGGTTGTATTAAATTAGAGAATCATGATTTATTAATAATTCTTTAAATAAATTGAAGAAAATATTAATTATGGAGTGATTTAATTATTTTGAATACATGGAAAAAATATAAATATAGATTCAATTAGTTCCATGAATCATAGAGTGTTGTGATTAATTTTATGAAATTATTTTTTGGAATTAGATTTTCGGATTAGCCTAGAACCATTTTTTAGTATCTATCAACAAATACATAATATAGTTCTATTTTTTAATTCACATTGATTGAATCAATTGAGTTTTTATATAGGATTCAGAGGTACTATGGAGGATATAGTGGATCCATTATCAGTGTAAAATAGAACACACTCTCCATCCTTGTTTTTGAGTCATTATTAATTTTTATAAATTATTAATATTTTTGAGAATATAAATGTTTTTATTAAATTATTTTAATTATTTAAATCACTATGATGTGAAATTAATCTTCCCCAGTACCCCATAGACAAGTTTTTGACCATACATTCATATTTTCAAGCCAATTAACATGACTATGTTTTACTCTTTATCATTGAAATATAAACCTCTCACCACAGTGCCTGAGGTTGAAATGGGGAAGAGCACAATTTTTATAAAAAGTAGTAAAGTGATTGATAGTTGGTAATTGAATAGTTTATCCATGATTAATAACATCCCAGGGTTCAAAGGTTGACAATTAGAGCATGGGAGGTAGATTGAAATGATGAATGGGTCAGGGTCATTGATGGTGCACCTGATGATGGTGATTTAAGTATAAAAAGAGTAGTGGTGAGAGTTATGAATAGTGGATATTTTTTTGTGTTTTAGGTGGTGGATAGTATATGATGGTGGTGTTATACATTTTATGGGGGTGATGTTGGTCTGATGTGACACTGAGGTAAGGTTGTACAAATATTGGAGACTAAACTCAGTGTAGATCAATTTTTTTTTGAAAATGACAGGGGATAACTAGTAGTAGCCTCCCTTGGTCCAATGATTCTCATGAGGCTTGAGTAAGTAAAGAAGATTCAAGGTAGGTAAATATAAATTTTGTCATTGATTAATCAATAATGGTTTGAGGTATTTTTTGGTAAACACAATGCTAGTTGTTAGAGTAGAGGTAGATCTAGAGGTTGTTAATCCACACCAAATGATGAGGAGAACACAAGGAAAATAGATGCAACATTTTGTGGTGATGAAATTATCATGAGGCTAGATTATAGTTTTGAAAAGAGGCTAGAATAGGGAAGTAGTGACACATTGGTTTATAAGGGTGATAACATAGTGGATAAAAATGATATTGGAAGACATGGAATAAAAGAAAATATATAAATATTTTTTTTATCAAATAATTAGCATATGTTAAATAGTATTAATGAAGTGGAAAAAAAATAAATATATTATATCAATATTTATCCTTGATATAAAAAATAATGAAAATTTTCTTGGTTTTAAAAATAATTAGTGTAATATAAAATCATGAAATAGTATAATTCTTTTAGGGTATCTATCAAACTAAAAGAAAGAAATTATTTCATGATTTTCATGTGACAATTACAGAAATAGCCTAAAATGATTCCACGCTTCTAATCAGGATACATATTAAATGGAATCAACATCACTCACTCTCTTTACATCAAATCCTTATCCAGAGATTTTAAGAATGTTCTATCATGGTACTGTAGTTTTTTATACAAATTTTCGGGGTACATTTATAGTCTTGATTTTTTTCTAGGTATTTTTTGATAAAAATAATATTTAATTTGTTTTATTTTCTCTATAGATTCAAATTTAGTGAAAAAATATTAAAATATTTATTATAACGTTAATATATTTATATTCATAAAATTAAGTTATTATATTGAATTTAGTCATTATTTGTTTTAAAAGTGAAAATAATAGTGTACATATTTAGATCATTTCGATATGAAGGTTTATTAAATTTATAAATTTTTAATATTCAAAATAAAATTGAATATTATTTTATTAACTAAATAAATCATTACATTTAGTTGGTGTGAAATTTATGGGGAGTGGGGAATCACATTGACCTCTACTATGTCATATTGGGAGGTTTTCACTAATTATGGTCAAAGGGTTGTCTATTATTTATTATAATTGTCTCAAATTGAATAATATATTTATTTATTAATTAAATATCTATGATTTTCAATAAAATATAAAATAATATTTGAATATTAATTTTATGTTTCTTTGATGATAAAAACTATATAATTTATTGATAAAAACAAAATTTATTCATAAATTTAAATTATCAATATTGAATTTTTAAATTAATCATATTATTAAAAATATATTTTGAATAATGTTAAAAATTATTATATTGGTAAAATAGAAAACAAATATAATTATTATTATGAGGAAATAATTTATACCTATTAAGGTGTTAGTTATAATACACAACTAAAATGAGTTATAAATATGAACAGTATAATTCAGTACCATAGTTTAAATGAAAAATATATAGGTAGTTATATTTTTTATATTAAAAAAGAATATAAAATTAATCATTTACTGAAATATTAAATATAAATATAGGTCATGTAATATATTTTATTCCATTATTGACTATAAGGATTTCAATAATGTATTTTCAATTTCTATATATAATATTAAAATCGAATTATGGAAATATATATCAATATAACTTGTATCAAACAAGAACATACTAGATACTTGTGTATGATGATGAGGATACTATTAATGTTCGACCATCATAGCCATTTGATACTATCTCATCTCATTAGACCATGAAAAATAAAAAAGACCAAGGATCATTATATAATGTCCGCTACATAATGCCACCGTGATCATATGTTATTTCTTAGGAGACGATGATTAAAATGATTGGATGTATTCTGATGATAGCATGTCACGGTATGTAGACCAGAAAAGATATATATAAAAAACATTCAAAAACCACTCTTTTTTAGTTATTTCACACTTTGAATCATCCTCCACCAGCATTTTCTTGGTATTTAGAAGGTATATCATGTATACCAGAATTTTTCTAGGATATCATAACTCAAGATGTGAAATATATAAGATTTTTTATGGCAACCATTGGCTGGAAGACAAATGTTTTTGTACAATAGGTGGGAATTTGAAAACAAATAGATAATGAATACTATGATAAAATAATATCACAATTAGTGTCATTATAGTTATGTGTTTGGAAAATAAAATCTATCTCGATATGTCATTAAAGGTGAAATGTATAATTCCAATGATTAATTATAGTTGAGATATATATTTGATAAAAAAAATTGTTGGAGGATTTCCAAATTTACTCCTAACACATGTGTTAATCGAAGCCTAAGACATGTTCACACAACCATAGATATTTAATTCATTTTAACTGTCATACATGAAATTACTAGAGCCTATAATGATGTTATTGAGGCTCCTCTAAAGAAAAAAATTTATTGGATTTTCAAATGTAAATTTTATAACATGAAGTATTGGATGGATTAATAGAAATCCATTTTAAAATTTCATGGATAATGGGATAAATCTTATTGTGTAAAATAATTACTAATGTAGAAAATCATTCATAATAATATCTCTTTCTTCTTATAACATATTTTAGAGTATATATACTTAAATATTGATCTTATTAGTCAAAGAAAATATTCTAGTCTTTTTTTAATTTTTTTACATTTCATAGTTGTATATACTTATTGTATGTAGTTTATTTAGATCAATTTTACATTTCTATATGAAAATTATATTGGAATACCTTTGAGTGAGATTATATAATATTGGAAATGTGATCTCGTACCATTGGAATTCATTATCATAATAAATGTGGTCTAGCATCTTGGATTTGTATTTTTATGGATTGAATTTGAGAGGAAGAGACACAGAGTAATATAGTTTTATTAATTTTATTTTAACATCTAGTGATTAAAGATGGATTTTATTTTATGTTTCTTATATATAAACCACTTAATTTTTATCATCATTATAGAATTTCTTAGATTACATGTAACTTTTGAAATTATTTCTAGTATGAATTCATCCAAAAGGAAATCATTAATATGGGTATATATATGTTTTCATAAAATTAATATTTTGAGTATTCATTTAGTTTTTTTTTACATAGGAAAATTCTTTTCATTATATAATATACACCTTGATGGTAGAAGATATTGTATAATTTTGAGGTATCAAATTAGAAAATGAATGTGTAAAAGGCAGTATGATAAGTTTTTTGAAAGATAGATTGTTGTTATAAGACTATGATAAATATATATATGGAAACATGATGGAAAAAAATGCAAAATGTGTCAATATAGTCTTTAAGGTATTTTAATATTTACCCACAATAAAATTTATTTGGGAACATTTCTACTTATGTGTGAAGTCATTTTTAGTATGAGTAATGTTGGATGAAGAGGGATTTAAATAAGGGATGTAATATAAGAACCATTTACATTGAACAATTAATTGAATTGTATAAGATGATAAATTTTTTAAGTATTATTATTTTATTTTTCTAGAAGAATATTTTAGTTAACTGAGTTATGTGATCATCAAATCTATAACAACTTCCATGTACATGCGGTTTTACAGGAAAAATGTTACTATATTTTATTTAACTTCAATGAAATATGAAATCATTATTTTTATATCATTGAAAAATGTTCAGATTAACACTTATATTTGGATTAGTTGTTCGATACATTGTTTCACCTCTAGACCAATAGTGATTTCTATTGTTCTCTATTGATATTGATTAAGTAATTTCAAAACATTGCTTACTTTTTCAATTATACAACACTATTAACAAATAGAAACTTGTTGGAACCATAAGGGTGTATTAAGTGAACACACATTAATTACGAGATAGAAATAATCATTAAAAGGGGATCAATAAGGTGATATGGGATATGTTTTGGGACATCCACAACCACAATCATTATCCTCCTCTAGTTGGTCAATCATAAAATAATCAACATTACGAATGTGTTTTTTCAGTCCTTACATTATGTAAATGAAGTAAAATAAAAGTATTTATTAATTATTTATTATAAATTTTTTAATTTAAAAAATTAATCTAATTTTATTTTACTATGAATTCATCACAAAAATTTTAAAAGTAAATATCTTAATTACATAATTACCAAATTTACCAAAAAATATTTTATTTATACAAATTTAATCAAATTAAAAAAATAATATAATATTTATGTTTATGTAAATGTTATAAATAATATGAATGTAGTTCTTATATCATTCAAAGAGACACACGTTTCATGTGACTTTATGGTGAGTAATCATATTTGAATTAACTCGATCTAGTGAAAAATCATTTTAATGACAATTTTCCTACCACCACCATCATGAATTAACTTATATGCATAACATGCATTACAATGGTGTTATGTGACTTTGAATAAATTGAACAATATATTAATATTTAATTGGTTTAGATAATGAGGCTAGAGATACACATCTTCAAAATCCATGACGGTTAGATGTCCTCTATGTTAATGGATGTGTCATTTATATCTGGTCATCCCATCCATAGACGTAAATATATTTATGTGACATTGAAATAATAATTTTCCTTAAAAAAATCATTGATGTGGAATTTCAATTTTTTACATACATGAGATATGTATGGTAGTTTATTATGTATGGGTTGTCTATATTAATAGCTTAAAGGTTGACATAATTACTCTAATGTGACAAATCTTATTAAATACATAAACATATATAAGTATTTGTTACTTGGAGGTCTGTTGTGTATTGAGTACCCCTCCACTTTAGTACACATTATGAATATACCATTTCTTGAGGACCCTAATATGAAACATTTTTATAGATGGTCCTTGTCTATGTTATCATACATGTAAATATATATCTACACATAATTTCATTCATATTACACCCAAATAGTTTGGTTTGTGTTACGATTTAGAACATGTATGATTGAGATATTTTTACTTACATTACACATAGTATTTAATACCATGATCTATGTAAGGTTACTAGTTTTTTTATATCATGGATATTTATAATTATTCTAATACATAATTTTTAGAAATTAAGTAACCACATATTAATTTTCATAATATGAGGATTTGGGGTCATTATCATGTCCAAAAACTCATGCATAGCTTTTATAGATTTAAAATTCTTTTCAACCATCAAAACAAACATGATATATTTTTTTCAATTTAATTTTATAATACATACCAATATTATTGAAATAATCATTATGTAAACCTCCAAAATATCATTTTATTTTGAATAGATTCTATATTCTCGAGTCTTCAAGAAATAATTTCCATTATATTTCACCAATATGATTTTCAATAATGTATTAATGGTTCCACTCATTCACTTCCATAATATTTAGTGAAACTACAAAGATAATCAACTGAATAAATGTTAATATATTCTAGTGATTTATAATATACCTCAATAGATAGTGGTTTTTGTAATGACCCAACCTTAAAAATTACTTAATCTTGATATAAGCCATTAATTTGACTTTAATTATCATTGAGTATCTTTTATGGTCTAGAGTTTTAGAGAATTAAACGATAACTATACATAACAACATAAATATTTTAAGTAGATACTTCTACTCACAATACAACATTTCATAAAATAAATAATATTTAAAAAGAAACATGGAATCGTTTCATGTTTTAACAACATAACTTTTCCTTGATCCCATACTTGACTCTATTATTCTTTATGTCCTGTGAAAAACATTTAAAAACATATGATGGGCATAAAAAGTTCAGTAAGGGATACAAAAATAAAGAAAACTATTATTATTTGAAAAACATGAAAACCATTAATACTTTATCACAAATTATTACTTTTCACCTTTCAGAACTAGTAAATATCATTAACTGAATATATAATTATTGCTTAACCTTTTGTAACTAAAATATTGCCATAAATCCCATGTAGAGGAACATATTACATATAAAGGTAACATGGGACATAAACACACTTGAATGGAAAAAACATATGATCAAATTCCACATATATAACTAAAAGGAATATCCATATATTAAATTTCTATACATATCACTAAATGGTATAGCCATACAGTCAACTTATATACCTAATACATTGTGGGTTATAATGTAACCACCTATCCTTGGATTATCATGGAACCACCCATCTTTGGTTTATCATGTAACCACCCATCTTTGGTTTATCACGTAACCACATATCAAATTTTCAAGTACAATTATATAATAATAACAAGTAAAATATTCCAATTGTTAAAATTCCAGTCATAAAATTTTATTTTCAGTCACAAGAAATTATTTCAAGATATTAAAATAGTAAATCTATTTCAAAAACCATTTAAAACATCTAATAAAAATACTTTTGAATCAAAGTGTCCCATACCACTTTGAAACTTTTAGAATTTTAAAACGTTCATCAATATATAAATATATTCATAAAAACCATTTTTAAATCATGGACAAGAAATAGATTTTTTTTATAAGAATAAATCACAAAGTCATTAAAATGACGGTTTGTAGTTGAAAATACCATTTCAACTAGAGAAACACCTGAATAATAATCATTAAATAATATCATTAAAAACATAAAATATCATGAGAATATATTAATTCATTATATGATGTGTCAAAAGGGTTTTATAAACACCTTATAGGATAATAAATGTACATAACATCAAGATATTCCTTAATGAAAGGAGATTGAGACGAAGTCCCTTATATTGAGCCCAAATTGTCATGTATGTTCCTTGTTCTTCATAAATAATAAAAATAAGTTAATTTATACTTTTTTAGAAAAACATTTATGTTTATTAATCCTTTTATATCACTTATTAACATTTTATAATAATTAAATAATTATTTAAGTTAATATCTGTCCTTTGTTGATATTCGGAACTTGAGTAAAAAATGAACGTGCTTTGATGTAAATTGTACATGTATTCAAAATTACATAATCTAAAGAATAATATTAATGAATATAATTTCATATATAACCATTATATATGTATTTATTATAGTCCATAACATTTGGATAAAGATAATGAAATGCACCATTAATGGAGACGGTAGGCCATACATACGCATGAACACTACTTTCATTTCATTGTCATATTAAAGGAATGTAAAATAAATGATACATATGTATGTTTTAATAATAGTATAACATATATGTTATATATGATACATAAGTTCATTAAAATTATCCTTTATACATTCCATGTATGGAATGAACAAGTCATATCACTTGGAGGGGGCAATAGTTCGTACTTTCTCAAATAAAAATATTGTATTTACACATTATAGAAAGCCTAAAGGAATGTTGTAAAAAAAATAAATAATCATAAAGACAATAAAAATATAATATATATCATATATAAATACAATTCTATCATAATGGACACCATGAGCTGTGGTAGGAGGAAAGTTAACAATTATCCTTTCGTGAGGTAGTAGTTCACAGTACACAGAAACATTGTGTTCATATTCATTAAATAAAGATATTTTTATGTGTAGTTAGAATAATTATCTTAAAAAAATCATTGTATATTGAGGATAATTTTTCTTTTATGTAATCATATAATAAGAAGAGAATAGGGAGTGGAGAAGTAAAATAAAGAAAAAGGAACATGAGAGAAGACCTTACCTCTAAATCAGGTAACTTCTTTTGATTTGAGCCAAAAGGATTTCTTGAATTGATTTTTTTCTATGGTAAGGATTTTAGAGGGAAGAGAGAAATGTTGGGAGATAATTTGTGTAGAAGTTAGACTATACAAGGGGAATGAGAGGTGTGAGTAAGTGGCTAGAGGTGGTGGCCTTTTATAAGAGGGAGGTGGAGAACTTTATTAATGTCTTGAAATATTATTTTAATATAAAAATATTATTGAATTATAATAGTTCCAAAGTGATATATTTCTAGGAAAATATGATAATGGGTTGAAATTATGTCATCCAATAGGTTTATACAAGTTTAGGTTACAAAAGTAAAGTTATCTTTTATCTTTAACTCTTAGTTAAAAACATTAACTCTTATCAAGTCTTCTAGTATTTTCACAATATATGGTTTCAATAATTACTATAAAATACCAAGAGAACCACAAGTGGATCATTAATGACATTTTTTAAATTATTTATTTAATTTTTTGGAATATTATATTTTTAGTTGTAACACCCCGAGATTTTATGAAAAATATTCTTTTTAATTTCATTAATGTCTTGTGTTGTACTCTACACCAAAAGGATATTTCACAACACGCATCCTTGACTTGCCTTGCATTACACGCAATTGCGACCTTCCTCGATAGCGTGTGTAGTACGCAATACCGAGTTTCACTAAACAACGATATGCTATAAAAATATTATTAAAAATTGCCTTTATGAATAGTAATAACAAATTTTTGAAATTTTGTAAATTTTATTTTTCAAAATATACTTCATTTTTGGATTCAAAATATCGAAATTAGATTAGGGTGAAATTTTGGTACTTTTCAAATAACATTAATTTTCTGATGAATAGTGAAAATTACTAAATTTTAATTAAAAACAACCTTTTTAATCAAAATAATTAATAGTGATAAATTATTAATATGAGTGGTTTTAAATTATATTTAGAATATATTTTTACAATTTAATACAACGTTTGTCATTGGATGTAATTTCACATTTAAACCAGACATAAACAAGTGTCAATATTTTGATAGTTATTATTTCTTAAGAACACGCTATTTGTTTTGACGACGGGAATTAATTTTTAAATTAATTAATGCAACTGATATGTTTTGAATTTGGTAAAATAGACATCATTTTTTAGTTCATAATATCAAATATAGCTTAGGCCTAATTTCTGGTATTTGTCTGGAAACTTTAACTTTTTGATGAATAGTGAAACCACTAAGTGGTAGTTAAAAAAATGAATTTTTCATAAAACTTAATTTTACCGCTTTTGTGAGTGGAATTTCAAAAATCTGAGAGACACGGTTGATGTGAGTAAGTAAAATGTGGTTCAATGAGATGAAAATAATTTATTGTGAATAGTAAGTTTTACTTTTTTTTACCACGGTTAAAAGTAAATAGGGTATTAAGGGTAAAAATGATATTATTATTACCCTAACACATGTCCTAATTCAATTAGATAAGTTTAATTAGACCAAAAACAACCTTAGGAATATAATATGACCATTTAGGCCCACTTGGATTAGATTAGGACATTTATTATTAATTTATTTAACGAAGGGTTAAAATAGTTATAATCAAAATTTAATAAGTAAATATTTTTTAATATAAAGTTATACATAAGATAAATTCAACTATAAATATTAATTAGAAATCTAAAACGCTTTCCTACATAATGGTATTTTATTTGTAATTTTTATACATTAAATAATTTAATTTATTTATGACACAAAGATGATGCAGTAATTATCTTGTTAATGAAATATTGATATAATTGATGTTATAAATACCAAAATAAATTTAATTTGAGACATTTTATGAATTACACTAATTTTCTAGGTTAATATTACATGTTTTTATTGATTTAATTAACTTTTTTCGAACTAATAATTCTGTTATAATTTTCAAAAAAATCAATTACTAAATAGTGTCAAAATTGACATAAAATAGTTTTTTAAAAAAAATATTATATTATTAATTGCTAATTTATTACTAAAAATCTAAGGTTCGGAAAAATGACTTAGATAAGGTTATATATATTAATAATAAACAACTTGGGGTTTTTTTGTCTTGTTATAGTATGTTTATTAACCTTATAGTTTAAGAACACAAAAAGACACGGTAAAAGTAAAATTATCTAACTTAAAGTAAAAACTAAATGATAAGGTTAAAATAGTAAACTAAACTTGTCTAAATTCTATATGATGAGATGATTTCGACCCATCCCAACCTTAGCTTCGAAATAAATCAATTTGGAGCTATTTAAAACCGAATTTGGCTTTATAATATAATAATAGTTTTAGTTATTCCAAAAGAGCCCCTCTCCTCCCTTATAAAAGGGAACCTCCTCCCTCTCTTCCTCACACCACTTTGAGCCTTCAAGCTCAGCCAATACCTGAAAAATTCTCTTCTCCACTTCCCTATAAACATTAGAGAGATCATGGTCTTCTTCAAAGACCAATTTTAGTGCCCTAAGTGGAGGACTCAAAGAGGCGCTTCAAAGAAGAGGTAATGTCCGTTACCGATTCTTTCAACATTATTTCTTCTTCCACTTCTTCTTCTTAGGTTTTTTCATTATGAAGTAATAACATCAGTATCACTCATATAATGATATGTTATTATAAGTATGAAACAAACCTATTTCACAATCTATCCATCCTACGAAAAATTAAATCACCGCGCGTGCGTACGTACGGAATACCGTCTCTACGCCGTGGTGTAATCTAATTTCCACCACCACCTTACATGGATGGGTATAATGGTGTACATAATAACTATATATGATTATTTTAAAGTGATATAGATTCTGAGATAGTATACATACACTCCAATACAATTCCATGATCATGAGAATGATATCATCGCTCCTGCGTACATACGGACTACTGTCTCCACGACGCGATGAGATTCATTCTCCACGTTAACCATTAATGAAGGATTATAAAGTATATATAATAAGTAATAATGAAATATATGAAATAATAATGATACTGGATTTATGTGTATATATATATGTATGTCCTCTACTTAATTCCATTCAACTCAAAAAGGAAACGAAAACAGTGTTCATGCGTACGTACGGTCTACCGTCTCCATGAACGGTGTATTTCTTTCCATTTACTGATCTAATATATATATATGTATATTCTAAATATATATTATATATAAATCATGTTTTATATTCTGGAATTAAGTAATCATGATCTAAGTAATCATATGAATAATTACAAGTCAAAACACGGATGACAAATGAAACGATTTTACCCAAAACGCTCTTTAACATGGAATTTACAAAATAACGGGTAATATAAAGTCATAAGTGAACCGTATATGATATCATAATAATGAGTATGATTCTTGAATAAGTCAATGACATTATTGAAATCATTATACAGGAGGTACGGACACTTACGAAGGAAATCAGACCTAAGGTAAGGGAAATATCACAATCTAATTTTTATCCGAGATTGTTTATACTTTGAAATTTATTGGGGTGTATTTTATCATCCTCATCCATGTTTACTCAATATGTAATATTTTTCCATACACCTACAATTTTTTAAATCCCATTTTACGCTTCGGTGAGTTTTTAGTAAAAGATATGAAAGGAATCTTTTGTCATTTTTCGTACGAGGTACTTTTTGACTTTTCCGACAAAAGTATGAGAAGAATGATTTTTAACTTATACGAAATGAATGGATTTGTAAAACATTATTTCCAAGAAACATCATTTACAAGTTTTCATTTTTATTTTTAATCAACTTATTTTAGTTTAAAATTGTATGACATGTTAAGAAAAGAAAAATGTTTTTGTAGTAGAAAGGGTATTTTCCTCAAGAATGGAGTTCAAGTGTTTTATCAAAATTATTTTCCATATAAGATAATAAAGGGTTCTGTTTCTATCCCTATTATTACATTGATTTGATTATTTTGTGATGGAATTTTTTTTTTTATGAATTCCTTTATCTTATATGAATTGTTTTATGATGTCATGATGTTTAAGATTCCCATTTTTATTACATGGGTTATGCTATGATGTATGGTTTATGATTTTTTGGCACACATAAGAATGGTATCATTATGAGATGGGTGGGACCTATATCTCCCTACAATTAATTGGGTAAAGATTTTATATCTAATGAGATAGACATGGCTGGAACGACAGGTTAAACCGGTTCAGTGAAACAAGACTGAAACGAGGAGTGAAATCGGTTCAGAAATGGACTTTGTCCACTAAGATAGTCTTGGAAATGAGTCTTGACTAATAAGAAATGATTCTCTATGATTATGTGTGTATGTCGCAAAGTTCCATGTTTTATGTTATGATTATTGGGATTACATTTCACTACTATGATTTATCCCATGTTATGATATTATGATCCCTTTTGCAGGTTAAGATTTTCAAAATGTTATGTTCTTATGAATATGATGTGAATGATATTTATTTTGTTTACCCTTACTGAGAATTTGAGCTCACCCTTTTATGTTTTATTTTCCCGAGGATATAAAGAAAGGTTTTAGATAAAAAAAGAAAGATCTTTATGGGAGATGTTTAAGATCTTTCACCACGATTAGAAGATTATATTCCGAGTTTCCAAAGACACTAAACTATTACGGTCCTTGTGTGTGTGTGTTTTTGTTATGTACTAAGTATTCCGCAAAAGTAATGTAATGTCCATGTATGTTAAGCTTCGGGTCTCTACCGTTGGTATCAGAGGAAAGGTTTAGTCAACCTTTGTAAACTAGGATGCGAGAACTTTATTGAGATACCTAGAGATATTTCTAAGGTATGTCTAGGGATGTCCCTAAGGTTAAGTATAAGTATAGGTTATAGTAATAGAATTACGGTAACCTAAGATGTTAGATATTTAAGTTACTCCCCCTTTATTATATTATTTTCCCTAGCGTGATTTTTGCCTCTCACACTATTATTTTTGGATTTTAGACGATGGCTGGAACCTGAAGGAACCGTGTTGATCAATGTATTTGACAATGCAATGATTGTCCTCCTGAACAAACAAATGCTATCAGAGATGGAGTGAAAAATCTTATTGCTATACATACACAAGCTATGAATCATTCTGGACTTCCAAATGAGCAGAGAAGGGAATAATATTCTATTGAGTCCTTCATGAGGCAACGTCCACCTTCATTCAGTGGGTGTTCTGATCCACTCGTTGCTGAACAATGGATCAGTACTATTGAAAAGATATTTTCAGTTCTTCAATGTTCTGAACATGATAAAGTCATCTTAGAAGTGTATCGTTTGGAAGGTGATGTTGATCAATGGTGTAATCTTATCATGAATATGAGGCCAAGAGAGAAATTGAGTCCATGGAATGGGACGAGTTCAAGAACTTATTTTTCAATAAGTAATTACCTCATATTCTTCAAACAAAGATGGAGAAGGAGTTTCTTGAACTAAAGGAGAAGGATGATGAATTTGTTGGTATATACGAAGCGAATTTTACAAGGCTTGCAAGGTATGCATCTGGATTTATCATCCAACCTGAAAGTAAAGTTGATCAATTCTTCAGTGGCTTAAAACCAAATCTTCGAAGGGCATTATCTATAAGAGACTTCAGTAGCTATGAAGAAATTGTGCGTTGTGCTATCAAGGTATAAATGGAAGTTGGTGTTACTTATCCATCTCATAGTTTTGACAAGAAACAAAATATAGAGTTCAAGGAGAAATCTCAGAATAATGGTGAAAAGAAGATGAATGTTTCCTTATGCTCAAAGTGTGGAAAGAAGCATGGTGGATATTTTCTTAAAGGGACTAGAAAATGTTTTAAGTGTGGAAAAGAAGCTCATCGATCATCTGAGTGTCGAATTAATGGAAAAAGGGTTTCTAATGATGTGAATAAAGAAAAGACTGCAAAAAATGCACCACCAACACTTCAATGATTCAAGTGTAAGGAAATGGGGCATTATTCTAATAAATGCCCTAATCCAAGGGTTAGTGATGATCGACATGAGCAACCACTTAAGGAAAAGGACAAAGGGAAGTCACATGAGATCACTATTGGCGATGTTGAATATGAAAACAATGTGGTGGAATGATTAAGTGTTTATATAATGGGATTCAAAAATAATGTTGTATGTAGTATCGTGGAATATTGGAATATTTATGTATTGGTCTATTGAGGTTTTCAATGGTACCAGTAACCATGGAATGTGATTGAGATATTTTTGGAAAAAAATGATATGCGTATAATGAAAGGAAAATGGGAAAATAAAATGTTTGACCGTATTCATGAGCTCATGATTGATATAAGGACTAAGTGATATCATGGTTTGAGTATACAGAATTTTGAGGATTTTGGAATGTGGAAAGAGTTAACTTTTAAAATAATTCATGTTTTCAATAAGGTTCAATGGGTATTCATTTTTTTCAAGAGAATACATGATTAAGGCCTTCGAATGTTTGAAATGTGACCAATAAGACATATCTCATGATATATGGGGATCAACAATGGTATTAACATGCTAGTTGTATGAACTCTTTGGTAATCGTTTTCACTATAATATGAGATTGGACAGCAGCATTTTAGATAAGCCTAAAGATTGGAATGGATTATGATAGACACAAGTTAGTATTGTTTAAGGATAGAAGTTTTTTCAATATTATTTATGGGATGTTATACTAATATAGCTTTAGAAAAAGGACAACCTGCAGGATGGGCGACAACCCATCGTGTTGCACAAGGCTGTGGGAATCGAACCCACAACCGAAGTGCGACTGGACTTTATCGCCTACCACTGGCCTACAGGAAGTCCCTGTTCAGTAGAAACTAGTTTTATTATATTAAGCAGTATGATATATGAAGTATAAGTCCATTTTAGGAACCATGTATGATTAATCTCACTATAGATGGACTTATGTATTTTTTTGATAACTTTTCAAACCTTTTTTGAGACATATGGAATGACCCATCATTCTATCACATGATCTTCTAACACATCACGGATGACAAATTCAACTTAATTTATTTAAGAGATGAAGTGGAAATTGTCCAAAGAACGACCAACGGTGAGACTGTACCAAAATCACGAAAGTATTTCTTCTAATTCCAATTTCATCAACTTTAGGGAAATGATATTGAAAACCAAAAATGTTTTCCTAGTGCTCTTATATCCGATGAATAAGATGGTACCTTATATATTCACAAAATTATGGCTTTTTGATTGTTGGCTTTTTCATAGCCATGTTCTCTACCACTCTCCATCATAACTTGATGGTGAGATTTTTCTTCCATATCCATATTTTCACCTATGTTTGCCTACATGGAAACCTAGTGATGAGTTAATTTGGGTAACCGTTACGTTTCATACTTTATTTTTTTAATGCCAAGTTTTGGTAATCCTTTTAACGATGTGGGTTTCTATTAAAGAAACTTTCGACGAATTTCGAGGGTGAAATTCATTTTAAGGGGGGTAGAATGTAACACCCCGAGATTTTATGAAAAATATTCTTTTTAATTTCATTAATGTATTGTGTTGTACTCTACACCAAAAGGATCTTGCACAACACTCATCCTTGACTTGCCTTGCATTACACGCCATCACGACCTTCCTCGACAGCGTGTGTAGTACGTAGTACCGAGTTTCACTAAACAACGATATGCTATAAAAATAATATTAAAAATAGCCATTATGAATAGTAACAAACACTTTTTGAAATTTTTTAAATTTTATTTTTCAAAATGGACTTCATTTTTGGATTCAGAATATCGAAATTAGATTAGGGTGAAATTTTGGTACTTTTCGGATAACTTTCATTTTCTGATGAATAGTGAAAATTACTAAATTTTAATTAAAAACAACCTTTTTAATCGAAATAATTAATAGTGATAAATTATTAATTTGAGTGGTTTTAAAGTATATTTAGAATATATTTTTACCATTTAATACAAAGTTGGTCATTAGATGTAATTTTACATTTATACCAGACATAAACAAGTGTTAATATTTTGATAGTTATTATTTCTTAAGAACACGCTATTTGTTTTGACGACAAGAATTAATTTTTAAATTAATTAATGCAACTGATATGTTTTGAATTTGGTAAAATAGACATAATTTTTGAGTTCATAATAACAAATATATCTTAGGCCCAATTTCTGGTATTTTTCTGGAAACTTTCATTTTTTGATGAATAGTGAAACCACTAAGTGGCAGCTAAAAAAATGAATTTTTCATAAACATAATTTTACCGCTTCTGTGAGTGGAATTTCAAAAAACCTAGAGACACGGTTGATGTCAGTATGTAAAATTTGGTTCAATTAGATGAAAATAATTTTTGGTGAATAGTAACTTTTTACTTTTTTTACCACGGTTAAAAGTAAATAGGGTAATTAAGGGTAAAAATGATATTATTATTACCCTAACACATGTCATAATTCTATTAGATAAGTTTAAGTAGACCAAAAACAACCTTAGGAATATAATATGACCATTTAGGCCCACTTGGATTAGATTAGGACATTTATTATTAATTTTTTTAAAGAAGGGTTAAAATAGTTAAAATCAAAGTTTAATAAGTAAATAATATTTAATATAAGGTTATACATAAGATAAATTCGACTATAAATATTCATTATAAAGCTAAAAATATTTCCTACATAATGGTATTTTATTTGTAATTCTTAGACATTAAATAATTTAATTTATTTATGACACAAAGATGATGCAATAATTATCTTATTAATGAAATATTGATATAATTGATGTTATAAATACAAAACTAAATGTAATTTGAGACTTTTTATGAATTCCAATAATTTTATAGGTTAATATGACATGTTAGTATTGATATAATTAATGTTTTTAGAACTAATCATTCTGTTATAATTTTCACAATAATCAATTACTAAATAGTGTCAAAATTGACATAAAATAGTTTTTTTTAAAACAAATATTATATTATTAATTGTTATTTTATTCCTATAAATATAAGGTTAGTTCAAATGACTTATATGAGGTTATATATATTAATAATAAACAACTTGGGGTTTGTTTGGCTTGTTATAGTAAGTTTATTAACCTTATAGTGTAAGAACACAAAAAGACACGGTTAAAGTAAAATTATCTAACTTAAAGTTAAAACTAAATGATAAGGTTAAAATAGTAAACTAAACTTGTCCAAATTCTATTGGATGAGAGGAGTTCGACCCAGACCTACCTTAGATTTGAAATAAATCAATTTGGAGCTTTTTAAAACTGAATTTGGCTTTATAATAAAATAATATTTTTAGTTTTTCCAAAAGAGCCCCTCTCCTCCCTTATAAAAGGGCATCTCCTACCTCTCTTCCTCACACCACTTTGAGCCTTCACGCTTTGCCAATCCCTGACAAATTATCTTCTCCACTTCCCTAGAAACATTTTAGAGGTTCTGTTCTTCTTCAAAGACCAATTTTAGTGCCCTAAGAGGAGGACTCAAAGAGGAACTTCAAAGAAGAGTTAATATCCGTTACAGATTCTTTCAACTTTATTTCTTCTTCCACTTCTTCTTATTAGGTTGTTTCATTATGAAGTAACAACATAAGTATAAATCATATACTGATATGTTATTATAAGTATGAAACAACCCTATTTCACCAACTATCCATCCTACAGAAAATGAAATCACCGCGCGTGCGTATGTACGGAATACCGTCTCCATGCCGTGGTGTAATCTATTTTCCACCACCACCTTACTTGGATGGGTATAATGGTGTACATAATAACTATATATGATTATTGTAAAGTGACATTGATTCTGAAATAGTATACATACACTCCAATACAATTCCACGATCATGAGAATGATATCATCGCTCGTGCGTACGTACGGACTACCGTCTCCACGACGTGATGTGATTCATTCTCCACGTTAACCATTCATGAATGATTATAAAGTATATATAATAAGTAATCATGAAATATATGACATAATAATGATACTGGATTTATGTGTATATATATGTATGTCATCTACTTAATTCCATTCAACTCAATAAGGAAACGAAAACAGCGTTCATGCATATGTACGGTCTACCGTCTCGATGAACGGTGTATTTCTTTCCATTTACTGATCTATTATATATATGTATACTCTGAATATATATTATATATAAATAATGTTTTATATTCAGGAATTAAGTAATCATGATCTATGTAATCATATGAATAATTACAAGTCAAAACACGGATGAAAAATGAAACGATTTTACCCAAAACACTATTTAACATGGAATTTACAAAAGAACGGTTAATATAAAGTCATAAGTGAACAATATATGATATCATAATAATGAGTATGATTCTGGAATAAGTCAATGACATTATTTAAATCATTATACAGGAGGTTCAGACACTTACGAAGCAAATCATACATAAGGTAAGGGAAATATCACAATCTCATTTTTATCCGAGATTGTTTATACTTTGAAATTTACTGGGGTGTATTTTATCATACACATCCATGTTTCATCAATATGTAATATCTTTCCATCCACCTACAATTGTATAAATCCGATTTTACCCTTCGGTAAGTTTTTAGTAAAAGATATGAAAGGAATCTTTTGTCGTTTTTCGTACGAGGTACTTTTTGACTTTTCTGAAAAAAGTACGAGAAGAATGTTTTTAACTTATATGGCATGAATGGATTAAAAAAAATTATTTCCAAGAACCTTCATTTACATGTTTTCATGTTTATTTTTAATCAGCTTCTTTTAGTTTAAAATTTTATGACATGTTAAGAAAAGAAAAATGTTTTTGAAGTAGAAAGGGTATTTTCCTCACGAATGGAGTTCAAGTGTTTTATCAAAATTATTTTCCATCTAAGATAATAAAGGGTTCTGTTTCTATCCAGATTATTACATTGATTTGATTATTTTGTGATGAAATTATTTTTTTTATGAATTTTTTTATCTTATATGAATTGTTTTATGATGTCATGATGTTTAAGATTCCCATTTTTATTACATGGGTTATGCTATGATGTATGGTTTATGATTTTGTGGGACACATAAGAATGGTATCATTATGAGATGGGTGGGACCTATATCTCCCTCCAATTCATTGGGTAAAGATTTTATATCTCATGAGATAGACATGGCTGGAATGGCAGGTTAAACCGGTTCAGTGAAATAGGACTGAAACGAGGAGTGAACTCGATTCAGAAATGGACTTTGTCCACTAAGATAGTCTTGGCAATGAGTCTTGGCTAATAAGAAATGATTCTATATGATTATGTGTGTATGCCACAAAGTCCCAGGTTTTACGTTATGATTATTAGGATTACATTTCACTACTACGATTTATCCCATGTTATGATATTATGATCTCTTTTGCAGTTTAAGATTTCCAAAATGTTATGTTCTTATGAATATGATGTGAATTATATTTCTTTTGTTTACCCTTACTGAGAATTTGAGCTCACCCTTTTATGTTTTATTTTCCCCAGGATATAAAGATAGGCTTTAGGTAAAAAAAATGTAAGATCTTTATGGGAGATGTTGAAGATCTTTCACCACGATTAGAAGATTATATTCCGAATTTCCAAAGACACTAAACTATTACGGTCCTTGTGTGTGTGTGTTTTTGTTATGTACTAAGTATTCCACAAAAGTAATGTAATGTCCCTGTATGTTAAGCTTTGAGTCTCTACATTAGTACTATTATGTCATTTAATAAAATATTAATTTTTTGAAAACATCATTTATGTCAATTTGGACACTATTTAGTAATTAATTTTGGTTAAAGTCATAACAACTTGATTCCTTAAAAATACATGAATTAAATAAAATATAACATGTTATAATAATCCATAAAAAATTTTAAGGTCATAAAAACTTTAAAAATATATTTATTCTAATATTTATAATATCATTTATTTCAAACATTAATTAATAAGGTAATCACTACATCATCATTGTGTCATAAATAAATGAATTTATTTATAGTATAAAAATAATAAAGAAAATACCATGATGTAGGAAATATTTTTTTCTTTCTAATTAAAATTTATATTCTATGAAATAATTTATATAAAATAATTTAGTAAAATATACATATTTATGTTATATTTATATATATATTAAATTAAAAATTATAAAAAGGTCGCTATCACACCCAAGTGGATCCATGGGGTCTTGAAATCAACCCACGTATGCCTTTTGTCATCCATATGTCATCAAATATTATTAAGACATGTTTTACAGTTGTTTTATTTTATTATAATATTATGTTTTACCCTTATTTAAATGATTTACCCTTTAACCTTGATAAATAAATATAAATACTAAAGTTACTATTCATAATGTCAAAATATAAAAGGTACCTATTTAAAAATACTGGACCTTTTGATTTAAAATATGGAATCAATTTTTTAAAATTCAAAACATATAATTGGATGAAATTTATTTAAAATTGATTCTCATTGTCAAAACCATAAAGTAGGGTTTTGAGATGTAATAACCATCAAAAGATTGACATGTGTTTATATCTAATTTCAATGTGAAATTACATCCAATGACCATAATTGGATTAAATTATAAAAACATAATCTAATTACATATTAAAACCTATTGAATGAATAATATAACTATATGAATTAATTAGATGAAAAAGCAGTTGTTGAATTAAAATGTAGTATTGTTCACTATTCATAAAAATGAACTTTATCATAAAATTACAAAAACTTTATCCAAATAAATTTTGATATCCCTATTCTATATAAGAATTTTATTTTGTTAAATATAACACATAAATGTTAAATGAACTATATTTAAAAATGGTTCTCCATTAAAAGGTGGTAAAACGAGCTTTTAAATATATTAGAATATTTTATGCTAAAATTGGATTCATTATCATTTTAAGCCTCTAAAATTTATTGAATAAATGTTAAAAAATTTAAAACATGTGTGTAATCATATTGTTGTTAGTTTTTTAATTATTTAAAATAAAAAACCTAGGTGTTAACTACCATTTAAAATAACAGTAATATAATAATATAATTTTTTGGTATAACTCAATGTTGTGTGCAACATATATTTCGGAGAAACCCATTGTTGTGTATCAGGTATGCTATCATAAAAAATTGTCCTCTTTAATGTAATATTAATATATTATTCATAAATATTAAAAAATATGAGAATGTATTATTCTATAATTACCTAGTTCATTACAGTTTTACACACTATTAAGATCATGGAGAGTTTGGTGGTCGATTGGGTTTGTTATCATGCTAATTAAATATTGTTCCAAGACATGATTGTTGATTATAGTATGTTCAATCAAAGAGATACCCTTATACCATAAATAAAACCTGTAAATAGTGATTACACATAAAAATATAGAAAAATGATAATTATACAACTCATGTTTAATGGGATTGGCCTCTTTGACATTGTATGCTTATTATATTTCTTTATTGATTTTATTTTAGATTCGGTATTAATCATAATCTTACTCAATTTACTATTTCAATGATCAGATTGTTTTGTACACATATTTTATCCTTAGGTGGAGGTATTTTTAATCCTGGATTTGATTCACATATATATATATATATAAATTATTATAAAAATGTCATTATCTAACTGATCATGAAACTCCCCCTTATGATCCCAAAAAATAGGATGCACCATCACCATAACTAGAATTACCATGTTAGGGATTTTATTTTCATAGGTATGTTCCTATGCCAAAAATATTAATATAGATAAATATCAACCATTTTCAAATTATACATTCTTTATCATGGAGAGAGATTTATCGTTTAAAATTCCTCCAAAACATACTCGATTTCAAGAGGAGTGGGATCCATATCTTTTCATGTGGTACCCTATGAACCCTAGTAGAGGTCTAATGTTTGAAATTTTCTATGTTTTTATTCACATTTCATCATTAGATATGTAATATCATACCTATTACCCTATCATGTTTACATATACATCTATATCGTATACCGGGGAGATATTTACACATATGTATGAAGAGATGGTGAGAAGAAAGATTGATGTTCTACGTGTTGAAGTAGTTGGGGTGAAAAATACTAACCACATCCAATTATTGTGTAACTACTAAAAAATGAATGAAAAGGTTGATATAGGAACTACATACTTATAGATAGATATGGATCAAATGCTACAGAGAGGTGACAACAATCATGTTACTTTTTATAGTACCTTTTACCAGTTTATAAGGTCAAGTTAGATGGTTCTGAAATATAAAATTATCCTTTATCTTACATTTTAGAAAAATTTGAGATTTAATTCATTAACTTTTATTTCTCCAAAACCAAGGCAAATCTACCAAAAATCATGTGATCATAGTCCTAGGATACAAAAAAATACATTCTCAACTCAATTTATTAAAACATTATGGTGAAACTATAGAAAACACTACTATACCAATAGAGAGAATAAAAATACAAAATTACCTAAGAAACAAGTAACATTGGAAATACCATAGTTAGGTGGGGTCCATAGTCAATTTACATACCCATGCCTAATAGAAACTAGTCCAGAGAACCAATATGAAGATAAAAAATGTTGGTAAACATACCTACACACAACACATAATCTAATAAAGAAGAAAATCACGCCCTTAAAATCCCAAATAATGTATTCTTTAGGAGTATATCATGCACTGATTCAACATATTGTAGTTCCCAAACTAATTCAACATGAAATAGACTCTGAATCCAAAGATGATAGACCTAAATAAATAAAGTACCAGGAACAAAAATAACAATAGAAACAATCCCTCATAAGACATTCATTAAAACGAAAAGAATAGTTATCATCCTATAATAACCTCAGTATTAGGCATGTACCTATTTTATGATTTTTAATTTTGGTTTTAATTTTTTTGGTTGAATCTTCTCTTATGTATGGAGGAAGAAGGAAAGTGGAATCTGGATTTAGGAAAATAGAGTTTCTTAATGATACAAATTGTTTTTTCTAGAATAAATAATTTCACTAAAGTTTTCATGAATTATATTCAAGGTATGAATAGTTTTTATGGATTTTATTCCCAACAATTTGAATTCTTGTATATGTGGATATCCTGAAAGTTATTGATGTAAGATCTTATTCCAAACTATAAATTCCACTAGTGTAGGAATTCATTTTATTTCTAGGGGCCTTGATTCAAATTATCCTTCTTCTATTTCATCTCAGACTCTAGGATCTCTCTATGAAATTTTGGATATACTCTTCCTTTTTGAGACTGAGTTCAATAGACCATCTTGTTTCAGACCTAGGGAATCAAGTTTAATAATTTTTTCTATTATTGTAATTTTTTTATATCATTTTGATTTTCATGAATCCCAAGACCATGTATTCCATTCCTACATCTATATTCAAGTGATAATTGTTATAGAACTTCATTAGGTTTCACGTATGGGATATAATGGGGTTCTCAGATCTATGAATCATATAACATTTGTTTTTTCTTGTTATTTAGATTTTGTTTTTTTCCCTTAATAAATGTTACCTATAATATGAATGTTCTTGGATTTATAAATGATTTTATTCTTACAATGAATTGAAATTATCATACTGAAACATTAATTTATTGTGAACTCACTAGTTGGATAATGGAACATGGGTGGTGTGTGATCTAAACATTGTGGTTGAGGAATATATAACATATTTATTTTATAAAACAAAGAATGTTTTGGATGTGTGATCTTAACACAGGTAAGTTTGAATTTGTTCATGTGAATTTTACCTTATTTATAGGGATATGGTTATATAACAAATTTGGAGTAATGTTTGTCTCTATGTGAAGAATTGTGGAGGATATATACCCTATAATTAAAAATAAATAATTTACTTGGAATATATGTTTGAGAGAGAGAGAACATGGACCAGATATTCAAAGTGATCTTGAAAGAACTATTTATACTACTTATGAGAAAAATATTTTCGGTAAATTGAACATGAATTTCCTTTTACCTATTATATATGTAAACTATGAAACTATTTAAACTAATTTTCATTTTTTATAACTATTCTAAAACCAGTGAGCTATCCTAATTCTTCTTTTTTGTGTCATGTGAGAAAAGTCTCTTGACATTTTACTAATAGGGTTTTATACTCCCCTCCTATAATATGCAATTTGGTTTGTATTAATACATTGTTTTATATGATAAATGAATGAGATAGATTCCATATTTCACTATTTATTCATCTTGATGTAGCCTTTCATGTTTTTGGAGATGGATAATGGGTGTTAGTCATGTTCTGAAAGCCTATAACAGTTTAAAATTAGTTCTTGAGTCTTTATTTACATTGGAGACATAGTTTTTCAAGTATATTGTTTATACTATTAATACCACCATTTTTATTACTAGACTTTATGTTATTGGTTTTATTCATAAATAATTCGTATTTCTTTCTTGGGTATGTTTATTTAGTGGTTGTATTTGTGTGTTTTCATGTGTCTGAAAAGGGAAATTTTCCCCACTCTTTTCATATTGAACCCAATTAATTTATTTCGAAGATCTGGTCCCCAAGGAATGTCACTTAATGTTAGTGGGACCTAAAATATTTCCAAACAAATGGTTAAAGTTATTTTTTTTCAAATGTTATCAGTTTGGTCCATCCAATGGTCAATATGGTAGTAAGGAGATATGGCACCTCAGGAAATCAAATGTATAGAATAATTTTTTTATCTAACCTCTGTATGATGAATTTCATGTTAAAAATGTGTTTGGAGGTAATTTTTTTTATATAACACTTATAGTAATTTAATAATATCACACATGTGGGTTTATCTAATAAGGATTTGGTATCAGGAAATATTATAGACACTACACACTAAGACCACATTATCGGATGATTATTTTATTTTTTTATTGTGTGATTATGATTTTTAATGTTTTCAAATGATATATTATATAACCCTAAGTAAGGAAGGTGTAAAATAATCAATTAAAAATTATTGACATGGCTATAGAAAGAAAATTACACTAGTGTAGATAATGTGAAACTAGCAAGAGGGTGAAGCAGAGAATGTGGTCCCACTTGAACCATAGGTGAACCAAAAGCAGTACAAATTATTTTTTATATCATTTTAGGCAATGTAAAGGGTACCTAATATTTATAAACCTTATTATGTGAATATGAAATCATAATTCTATAAGGATAATCCATCGACATTTTGATGTCATTTTGGAACCAAGAAAGTAGTTGGATGTCTCAGTTGGACGAACCAAATATTTTGATTCCACAAAACATTATCTGAAATAGAGGTCGATCATGTGATACACAATTTTGGGGCCCCAGTGCTATAAATAGTGGGATTTACTATCAAAGTAAATTTTGATTAGGGTTTTACATGGGAGGGGTATGCGGTGTTTTTCAATAAACATTTACTACTCCCTAACCATATAGTGAAGATGATGGTCTTTTTTCAGTTACCATAATGAAGTATGGTAGTTTCTAAACATATTTATTTATTGATAAACCCGGTTCACTTTTTACTGGAGATAAAAGCTTGTGAATGTTTAATGAATAATTGGGGAAAGTTCTATGATCGAATCTATTATCTAAATTAAAACCATTCTAAATTACATATTATATATAGATGGTGAAAATGGTGTCGGTGGGAGAGATATATCATTCATGTAATACTAGTTTAGGAGACACCATAATCTATATATGTGCATGTGAGATGTCTTGTGTTGGTGATAAAAATAGAATGTATCGTTATTCCTTTGAGTGTAGGGTAATATATAATCAGTACACTAGGTTATTATATATTCCATAATATCTTATAAATGTACCATATTTCTTTTGGTGTGACATTAATCTATATAATAATAAGTAATTTACTACATCATCAAGATATTGTAAAAAATATGTAATAATAGGATATCTTAAAAAAAATTCATCAAATCAATGAAGCCAAGGGTTGGAGTAAACTTGTACCATTCTCATATATACCATGCTCAATCAGGATGAGATCATATATTAATAATTCACTCCCTCAAAATCAGATGAACAAGGACGAATCTAGGAACACTATTATTGTCCTCACAAAACCATATTAAAAGAGAAATGACTATTCTATGGGCGATAAGAAATAATTATAAGGGGATGAAAAGGATATATCTATAAAATAACTAGGTCCCGTAACTATATAAGGTACAATTCTTATAAACATATCCCTAATTAATGTCCCATTTGATAATGGGTCATAAGTATATTTTCTTTCTTCTCATGTGGATAAACATATATTCTTCTACATGGAAATGATTCTTCATATCAAGAGAGTCAAGACACATATCAACTTGTGGGAATTTAGAGGATTCAAGTTCTCGTATTATACAATTAATTTGTTTTAAAATAATGGTCCTCTAGGTGTTTACTATCTTAGAAATGATTATTTTCAATTTAATTTTAAGAATTTACTTATTGGAGGAATTTAATGATTATATTTATTTATTTTTATTACATGTAACCATAACATCCCTATATAGAGTAGTTAATTTATTCTATGGTAATAGGGACAGGAATGAAGGAAGAGGAGGACCATTAGTCACATTAGATGAAATTTTTTCTATTTATCTTGCCAAAATGACCTTAAGTGATAGGAATGAAACTATAGATTGGACTCTTCATATAATAGTGGACTGATACCTGAATTTCTTTTTAAATATTTATTTATTCTTCCCATAGAATGTGAAATCAATTTTTCTCTAGATTTATTCCTAGGAAGAATACTAATTTCATTTATGATATATAGAATGACTCAAGTAGTGTTTTTTAAATAAAATGTATCGTAAGAAGAATTTGAGATCAAGTGATTCATTATACTAAGTAAAAATCATTGGGCTACCAAATTTTTATTCACAAAAATGGAAGATATTTCACTTTGATTAAGATTCAATTATCATAAACTAAGTCAAAATACAATCTTGAATTGATATCCACTTGGTAAAATCTATGATTTGTACAATCAAAAAAATGGATCTAAGTTGTTTTGTATGATTGATATATAATCAAGACACCTTCAAATTTGTGTCAATAAATATGATATTATAAAGAAAACATATTTTAGTTGATACAACAATTATAAATACATTATCATGACATTTATTCTAAAAAATAAACCCATAATATTCATGTCCATGACAAACCATATCATCTATATGTATCTTGATTCCCATTTCATTTAATTTTCAGATGATATTTTTTGATTTTTCTTGTAGTAGGAAAAACCACAAGGAGAACATTTTTATTACATTGAGAAATTTTCCAGATAAGTAACTTTATGGTGAATTTTCTATGTGATTCATCAAGATAGAATATGTATGTTTACATAGGTATGTAAATTCTAATGATGGAATATTAGTTTACCATGAGAATATTTGATCAGTCATTTCATGAAAGCCACAAATGATTCTCTTAAAGATACACTATTTTTGAGGATTGTTTCATTTTTAGTATCCGATTGATTTATATATATCTATATGATTTCCTCTCCCATGACCGAATTAATGAGAAAAGGAATTCCATTCTATTAGATTAAATATTTTCAAAAGTAATTTTAGGTTAATCAATATCAGGCCACTTTGGCACTTATCCTTATTATATTCGAATAAATTTAGGGATATCTTGTATATTATGATGCATCTGGATTAGGACTAGGTTCTATTCTTATATTTGTAAATAATTTATTGTCCAATGATTTGAGTTAGTTTCAAAAACAATGGAAGAATTTCTTTACATATGACCTATATTTAGTTGCATTGGATAATGCATTAACATATTAGAACAACTATTTTTTTGGAAAATGTTTAATTTCATCACCAATTATAAAATAAAGAAACTTATATTATCTTAGAGAGAAATTAACTATTGGAAAATAAATTGGATGGATTATATATAGATATTTCACTTCTACTTTTTGTACACACCACTGAAAGGGTATTCTATTGTTGATTATTTGAGTCAGATGTCTTATAAGTAAATAGTTTTAGGTGATCAAGAATAATAGACATTAACGAGAATTATTACTGACATGTCTCAAAACTATTCTAGATAAAATTACATGGGATTTTTATTCCCATTTATTCTTAATCATGATATAATGTATTTTGGTAAAATAATATGAATGATTAGATCCTGAATTCATCAGTATTAAGTAAATTTTAAATGGCAGGGAGACCATAAAATCATTGGATTGAGGATGAAAAATTGGTTTTCTATTTCCAGAACTGAATTGGGGTACCATAGTCTTTGAAGGAATATATTAATTCATTGTATCACTACTCGAAATTAGATACTCACACAAGTACTTTGAAAATGTACTAGGAAATGAATGATTATTTTTTCAAGGCCTAAAATAAAAAATGATTAATCATATCATGAATTGGCTCTATTTTCTATAGATAAGGTATGAGAATCAACACCCATCATTTATTGTAAAATCTAATCAAATATCTAATTGTGAATGAGAGTATATTGTTAAATAACTTATCAATGTTCTACCATGGATGATTTTGAAGCATGATTTAATTTGGGTGATTTTGAATTGACTTAAAATGTCAGCAGACGTTCTCCAAATTGGAGAGTTCAATAAGGAAGATGAGCTGGAAAATAATTATTGTCCGAAGTTGGTTAATCTAAAAAGAGTAATAGAATATATTTTCTCTAATAGATTAAATAGATTTAATTATTAGTTTCGACACTCTTTTCAATAGGATCTTGGAACTTGGTTGACCATAAGCCTGGCATATCATCCGCTGATAGCTTGAAAAGTTTATTATATGGTTCAGAAATTTGATGATATTCTTAGAGGATTTTTCATCAAATTTGGTGGATCATTGGACGGTCATGTCCCTTTAGTGAAGTTCAAGTGTAATTATAGTTTTTAGTCCAAGATACATATGGCTCCATTTGAGGGATTTCATTTTAATATTTTCTTCTCACAACTTACTTTGGTGTAAATAGGATAAACATCACTTATTAGACCAAGTATGTTCATGGAGACTAAAAAAATGATTCAAATGATTAGGAAGTAGATAGATATGATCAAGAGATATTAAATATCATATAGAGAGTCATATTCCACCATTACCTTTTATTATATGTGATCATCTGTTTCTCAAATTTTCACCATGATTGGGACATTGTTTTTGGTAAAGAAGGGAAAACTAGATCCCTGAGAAATGATACCCTTGGATATTATGATATGTATCAAAATCATTGTAGATCGATTAGCTTTACCAGTTACATTAGATTATCTCTATAAAGTTTTATATACATCTCAAATAAATAACTGCCATCTAGATCCTAGACATGTGAATAGTTGTGACAATGTGACTGTTTAGCCTGATGTGAGATTTATATATGAACCGATTTTTTTAATAGATATGAAAACACATTGAGAGGTAGTACTATTCCCTTGGTACGAGTGTAACAGAATCTTGGTTATATTGATGGATAGACCTTGGAATAAGATCAAATCATGCAAGAAACTTGGTTGTAACTCTTCAAAGACATCCCCAATCTCTAGATTTATTAGTATTGAATGCCTAATTGCGGGGAGATTATAATACCCTTGGTGTGAGGTATGTCCTTATTCTACACTATTCCTTATGATTTTTGTATTTTGGGGTTAGATTTATAGTTATATTCAGAGAAATAAGGAGAGGATAATTTCTATTTCATCTTCGATAGTTAATTCATGACATGAATGATAATTCATATAATGAATAATTTATGGGAGGTTTTCATGAATTATATTCAAGGAATGAATTGGTTTTTTTGGATTTTATGTGAGGAAACATGAATTTTTTTACATGTGGATATTCCTAAACTTCACGACATGATGTTATAGTTTACAAAATGAATTCAAAAAGTTGTGGCAATCCATTTTAAATTCAATTTCCATTAAATTCTAATTATTCTCCTTCTATTTCCCCTTATACTCCAAGATATCTATTGGATATTTTTGGGATCATCTTTCTTTTGAATATTGAGTTCCATATACTATTTTGTTTTGTACTTGGGTAATCCAGGATGGTAATATCATTTATCATTCTACAATTTATTTATCTCATTAAATTTTGATCTAAACCCGATTCAGTGACTTTTATTCCAGGATCTATGGTCTAGGACTCATTCAAATAAGTCTTATTTGAGTTCTTATAAATGTATGGAAAGGGGATCCTTGAAGTACAAATCATGTATCATTTTTTATTGAGATATTTTTTGTCAGTTTTTTCGTCTTCCCACATTCTATATAATTTTAAGGTTCTTTTATTTATTAAATAATTTCTTATTACTTTTAAATGAAATAATAATGCTCAAACTCTACCAGATATTTTACTCCTATTTATGTTCTTGAAACATGGATTTTGGGTGACCCGAATGGGGTATTCGATGAATTGATATAGTAGTATTCAATAATCAATGAATGGTTTTGATGTGTGAAGTTAGCATAGTATTATTGGAGTGTTCTTCTGAATTGGGCCTATTTGGGGGGGACTTTTAGATAGGTTCAATTTAGAAAAATGATTATCAGTAAGTAAATAAATAATGTAATATGGATCTCTTCTCACAATCGAGGGGTATTTTATTTGTCATTCATGGGTTTGTGTGTCTGATAAAATGGAATAGGTATAACATGTGACATAGGTTAAACTATATCTTACACCGAGTATAACTACACTTTACTACTAGGTTGTTATACTAACCCCTGGAATATGCACTTTGGTCTATATTCAAATGATTTTTTCTTGATATATAAAAGTGAATGGTTTCATTTTTCACTCAAGGAAATTCATGATTTAGCTATCATGGATGTTGGAGATATATCTTGGGATTTCATAACCATATAGAATTAAGGAACAATGTTACCATGGTATATGAATATTTCTTTATGTTGGAGTCTCATTTTTTATGGTTTAGTTTTTATACTATTACATTGATTGTTTATATAATTAGAAATTTATTTTATGGTTTTACTCATGGATCATTTATATATATATATGTTAGGTTTTATTATTTTTTGGTTTAAATCTGTGATTGTATTTTTGTGAAAATGGTAAAACATTCCACCTCTTTTCTTTTTAAACCCTCAATGTTTACTATAAAAACATTTTTCATGGGGAATTATTCCTATGTTTAGTGGAACCATGGGGCATTCCAGGACAACGGTTAGACCTTAGTTGTTACAAATCCAAACCCATCCTAACATTTATAATAAAAATGAGGTAGATACAGACTAAACGATTATTAGAATAATTGAAATTCAGGAAATAAATTAGTCCCTAGGTTTATGTTATATTGATATTGTTCTATTTAATGTTATTATTCTTAAAATGTTTCAACTTCATGAAATAATAGAGCTAAATTATCATCTTCTTTACATAAATGGATTCTTTTTTTTGAAAGCATAAGGCCACTCATAGCATTCTAGATAATGTAAGTTTTCTTGTTAAACATGATCCTACATAAATTATGAAAAATACATGATGAACCCATGCATTTAAGAATAAAGTAAAATATTACGTAATAAATTTCTCTTAAGTAATACATTTTACTTATATAAAAAAATCAATCATTTTCAAACAATTATTGGAATAAAATACATTTCTGAAATCTTGAAAATATTAAGGAAAATTATTTAATATATTTCATTTTATTCCAATAGTTTTTTCTGTAATTATTTTCTATTTTTCATTATATATAAATAAATAGTTTTTTTTTTGATTTTAACATTTTTTTATTCACAACTCATTGATTTTATTATAATTAATATAATATTTACAATTTTCATTAAATAATGAGATGAAAGTGTTTAATTAAAAAATATTTTTAATAAAAAAAAAAATATCTTTTTATAAAATTATATAAAAATTATGAAATGGTTTTATAATTTCGGTTTGGCCCAAAATCATGAAACCATTTCAAAACTTTTGGACCCATATTAAAAATTAAATCTATCATTGACCAAAAAGTTCCAACAATCCCCTTACCATTTTTATTCTATGAAAGGGATACAGTGAAAAATAAACATAATAATATAATAATTGTAAAAAATTTTGAATTATATATATCATATAGAATATTAAACTCAATTATATTGGGTTTTAATTTTTCACCACCATTAAGAATGACATGGGTCCATTATATCTTAAATATTTTTTATATGAACATGGTTCACTTGGGTGTCCTGTTTGATCGAGGAGTCAAATAAATAAAATAATAAAAATGTTTAGAAATTTAGTGGGGTGTTAAAATACAACATATATGTGCCATATATTGGGGATGATAATGAATTTGATAATGAATATATATTATTATTATTGTTAATACTATCCATTGAAATCCCCATGTTAATAAAATTTGGATATTTAATGGGATTTTTGATCCATCAATAAAACTTTGATCGTTAAATATGATTAATAATGAAAGTCTCATATGATTTGGGTAATCCATCCATCAAAATTGAATTTTTATTAAAGAGAAGAAAAGAAGGACACAATGAAATCTATATAGGACTGTAGTAATGCAGACCGAGGGTATCCCCTCAGATCAAATTAACACATTCTACCTTCAAACTGTTAGTCTGAAAGATATTCACATCTGTGGACCTGTGATCGTCCATGGAAGCCAAATAGGCTGCGACCTTGTTCCCCTCTCGCCATATGTGGGAGAGAGTGATGTTTTGACAAAGCATATCACGAAATTTAATGACCACATTCACAATGGACCAAGGTGTAGAGAGATTCTCTTTAAGGGAATTAAGGTGGAAAAGAGAGTCCACCTCCACTTCCAAAATGGAAACCTCCTCCTGGATACACAATAAAAGCCCTGTGAAGAGAGCCCAGGCCTCTGCTTGGATGGCAGTTCCCCTACCCAGGAAACGAGAGAAAGCCAGTTTCACATCCCCCTTAGGATCTCTAACAACCCCCCTCCGGAGATCACCCTCGCTGAGCAAGCTCTGTCAGTATTGAGCTTGTATCCTGTAACAGAAGGATCCCATCGATCTCACTTCCCACGGCCTCCCTCATCAGGAAGGTAAGGATAGGGATTGTGCGTCTGCATACAAGGGAAGGGGGAGGACCTCTGCCACTCCTTAATGATCAAAGACATGTCGATGAGCAGGAAGCGGATTCGAGCAAAGATGGCTCTGGTCGAGGGTCTTACACCTTCGTATCGGGATTGGTTTCTAGCTTTGCAAATACACCAGCACCCCACATTAAAATAGACAGCATGGGGAAGGCGGGTCTTCTCCGAACCAAGCGTGCCTTCAAACCACCTTTCCAGAAACTCATACTCAGACTCCTCAGAACTGGGATACCTGACTCCCCCAAGAAACTACCAAACCTCCAGCGCCCATTCACTCTTGAAAAAAAGGTGATCCAAGCTTTCCTCCATATGATGCTTGCAACAGTGGCATCCTGAGGCCAGGATGATCCCAAGTTTCTTGATATTGTCATCCGAGCCCAGTGCCAGGTTCCTAATCTTCCAAGTCAAGAAATTCATTTTGGTCGGGATCTGAAGACAACAGACAGAACCATTCCACCGTTCAAGGGGCCTCGTGAGGGACCTCAACCATTGGAAGTCTCTGTTTTTGAAGACCCCTGTGGATGAGTGAGTGAAAACACACCTGTCTTTCTAGGAATTCAACACGATCAAATCAAAGACATCCTACTGATCCGCATTCAACACCGTTTTGATGAAGCAGGGATGGAACTAGGATTCCTTGAAAGAGATCAAAGGCGTCGGGCACCCTGGGAATGCCATAACAGAGCCTGCCCAGTTCTTGTTCCAGAAAGAGATGTCCCCTGTTCCGACAATCCAGCGAGAGAAATAAGACAAGGAATGAACCAGAGGGTGAATATTGGCCCATAGCAGGGAATCATGGCCAAATATAACCTCCTCATTACCTCTGATCAAAGGTGACATGCATCGACCCCATAAGGTTTTCCCTTCCAATATCTTTCATGCAATCTTGGCATGGGCACCTTAGATAGTGTTATGGAGACATCGACTGTTGATCCCCCCATCGAGGGTTGGTCTTGCTAGCCTCTCCCACATCGTCCAATGCCGCTTGCCTACAGACTTTTCATCCCAGACGAAGTTACAAAGAATGGTGTCCACAACATTGATGAATCCTTTAAGCACATGACCAGTGACAGGTTCTACATCAAGAAACAAATACATTGTTTACAATTTTGTCTGTAGTTAGTTGATATTATCTCTCTTGTGTCTTAATTTTATCTCTTGTGGCTTATTAAATTGATTATGACCTAACATATCATCATATGCATTGGGTTTCTATGGTTAAATCATTTCTTTACATTCAACCAAAAAACCTTGAAAACAAATTAATAATTTTCAAATATGATTAATCTATGAAATCTATGAAAACATGTTTTTAATATGTGCAATATTTTTTCATTTTCTATATATTATGTGAACTATAATAAAATTTGAATTAATTAACCTAGATATTATTTCCAAACATGATAAATTTAAATATATATTGGTTGCTAAATGAAATCCTGTAAGTTTAAAAGGAACTTGTAAATCCTTATCCTAGAGTCTCTTATGTCATATCCATAGGGAAAACCTTGTTGCAATTGAAATTGAAAATCTATATATATCTTATGCATATAAATAATAATTGTGGTCTAAAAGTTAATGGTGTTGTGTTTTGAAAAATGTCACTAATGAATCAATAAAGATGGTGTAATGTAAAAATCGAGACAAAAGAAATAAATAATGTTTTGGTGTATTAGTTTAAAGACAATGGATATTTTGGGATCAGTTCGGTTATATCATACTATTTTAAATTATACTATCTTATTATATACAAGAAAAATTACAATATCCAGTATGTGATCTCTCAATATAATATCTAAATTCTAATGTACAACCATAATTCCTTATTTTGTTTCAGATGTTATCTATGATAAAAAAGTTCTATTTTCATGTTTTTAATCATAACATAACACATAATCTTAGAATAATTTTAGTAGATATATAACTAAGTCATCCTCTAGTTTATAGTATGTATTTAAAATTTCTATACATCACCCAATCCCCAAAGATCCTGAACTAGGAGATAAATCTATTAATGTATTAATATCATAAGATAAATTTAAAAAGATATCAATGCATCAATGATTGAATAGTAATAAATGACTCAAAATCACCTGATCCCTTCTATTAAACTATCCAACACTTTTCATTATATAAAAAACTAAAGGAAAATATGATCAATAAGACCTCTTTATACTGAACCCTGGGTTTTTCTCATCGTATACTGAGATCTTACTCCAATAGTTGAAATATCTCTTTAAAATAATTCAACCCCCATTCTATTATATGAATTTTTATTTTTTACTTCATATCATGTATCATAAAATTATATGATCATTCCTAATTGGAATTAGAGCTTTAGATCAATATGTATGTATAACAAATTGGATTCACCTTCTTAATTATCAAGTATCCTTTCCCATTTGGAACTTCCAATCACTCGCCATGAGTGGTTTCCATTTCGAAAATCATTTGTTTCATTACTTAATTTTTATGGAGTTTTTTACCAAAATTGCATTGGTCCTCCATTGGTTATCAAGTCTCCTAAATGTATTTAGATATTTTCAATGAATAAAAGTACTTCATATCCATTATTTATCTCATATTAATCATAATATAATATAATTTATTTTTAATGTTTTCGGAAAAATATATAAAATGTTGTGAATCTCTGAGATCTTACAGTATTATTTCCCAAAATATATAGTTACGATACTTTAGTATACCAACACTAAATTCATTGTGTTTGTTTGAAGAATTTGATATATGACTATATGATAAGAACATCATTGAAAATATTTTTTTTGTAGTTTTCTCAACCTAAATGGATAATTAATTAATTTGGTAAGGTGGATGTTGTCTCATAATTTTGATATAATGAACATCCATATTTCATACAGCCTATTTTTTTGGAATTTTAAATTGAATGAAAATTATGATTCAAAATTCCAAATAAAATAACATATGTTTATAGATTAATTTTTAGCTCTTGCACGTGTTTCAATGAATTCATTGTATTGGGATTCCCTTAAAAGATCCTTGGATATTTCATAGATTTCATTATCATTCAGTCCTTCTAGCATGACTGGACTTTTCTCACTTCACTTATTAGAAAATTTTCATGACTATATTTTGATGACATCACTATTCCATTATGTCAACATATACAGAATCCTTAAACATATTCTTCATTGATAAAATGATTACTTGAATCATTGAAGAGGGTTCAATTACATAATACTTTTCACATGGTAGAATTAACAATGTCTCACTTTTAGGGGTTGGTTTAGGCTATGATAAAATTTTCATATTATATTAATATTAAATTCATGGAAAATGTTTCATCCAATGAATTCTATAGGAACAGAGACACAAAAATCATACATCCATTTTCTCATGATTGAGAACTAATGTATAAAAAATACTAATGGATTCCTTCCATATATTTTCACATAGTTTCATACAAATATACTTGATTTAATTTTTAATCTTATATTTCTCTACTTCCCTACGTTAGAAATATCAATGAATAAATAAGTTAACCCAAATAAAATATATTTCTAAACATATCTAGAATGAATGAAAAAAATGAATGCTCCAATTTAGTTTTTATTAAAAAAAAATATTAAAAAATCTAAACTATGATTCAATTACAACATTAAATATAAAAATATAGTGAGAAATATAAAATACTATGTAGAAATAATGAATTTTTTATATTAACATTACCATCCACTTGAATAATAACTACATTTCAAGTAATTAATAATAATAATATTTAAAAAGTTTCCACTTCTTCTATATTTATAGCTTTAAGTCAATAAATATATTATGAATAAGGATTGGTTGAGTCATTATGCTAACATGCATCATTTTATTCATTTCCTCTCTCTTGATATTATCATTGATGTTTTATTTTGACACTTATTTTATATTAAGGTCCATATCTGTTGTATGTGGGGCATGTGATGTGCCAAACAATGAGGGTAAATGATATGAGATATGTCTATCCATCCCATTAATCCATACTCAGATAATCAATAATGTAAGAGTATCTATATGGTTTAGTTAAACTTTATGTCTCATGGTTTCATGAAGACTTAGAGAAACAAATCATATTGAAATGTATACTTTTATAAATACAGGTTTATTAAAAAGTTGTTGAGATACATTTAATTCATAGAGAACACACCAAATCCCATCATATCTTTAGTATCATTGAATCTTTTTTAGAGGCATATATTTTCAAATAAATAATTTATTTGAAATTAAAAATTGTTTTCAGATCTATAATAGATTGTGTGGCCAAAATTTTTTGGTTTCATGAATGAATCTTAAGTTTATTAAATTTTGAGAGCATCTAGAAAATAGTTTTCGAGGATATATAAAAGAATATATTGATGGTTTTTCCTAGATAATTACATATAATAAATAATGTTGTGAAATTTTATGATATATATATTAAATGAAGCTATGTGTATTATCTAAAAGAGTTTCAGACATATAAAATTTTGTTGCATAATATGTCATATTAATTAAAAGTGCACCAGGTCTATGAATTTTTTGCACAAGTGTGAGATTGATGTATATATGGACTAAAATGGCATGTGCCACAATATAGTGGATTTCATGGTCTATGAGAGAGTTATCCAAGGTGTAATTAATATCCCAATATTATGGTGCATTATATAGAATTTATCATGTTGTGCATTAGAATGTTTCTTCCTTCAATATTCCATTATAATAGCTCTCATATTTTATTATTCATCGTCTAGTGAAAAATTTTAAATTTTTTAATAATTTTTCAATTAAATACCCATTAATTGGTATGAGTAAAATAATTTTTTTAGGAAAATTGGAACATTACCAAGGGAAAGGCTCCTATAATGAAAAACAAAAGTCATCTTATAGAAGTCTAAAAATGAGATATTTATCATGATCCCTTTTAATAAAAGTAATAATATCATCAAGAACCCGATCATACCAAGAAAAATCAGCTCCATTGAAAACTTTAATTACTAGGCCATCAGCAACCAAATTGCAATACCTATTAATGTGAGTGATAATATGATCCAATGAAAAGAGTGTATCTAGTTATTTGATCTAACAATTAGTGAGATTCCCAGACAAGTGAGAAAGACACATCCTGATGGAAGAGATGACAACAGTAGAATCACTCTCAGTCCATAAATTATCCCATCCTCGATTCGCTACGTGTTCCACCACAATGACGATTCCATGCATTTCATCATTAAGTGAAGAGGTAAGACCACAAGAACCTTTAAAACATCAATGAACATCCCATTTATGATTCATGAAGACAACACCATAAATAGAAATTAACAGATTACCTCTTTTGTGATGCCCTAAAAATAATCTATCATGTAATAGTAATATTATGGTTTTATTTGCATGTTATCTGAACAAATTTTCAAACTATAAAAACCATATATTACATTTATATAAAAAACCGAAGTGTTTACATTACAACAAGGTCAAAGGGGAACCATACTAACCAAAAATTCATATTAAAAGGCCTATTATAATTATAGGTATACCACCCAAATCAAAAAACACCCCAAGAAGATAATATGGGTCCTTTGGATCCGTCACAACGAACAATAGTATGGATAGATCCCCAACAACAACACTGATCATCAGTGGAATAATGTACACCATCTTCTTCAATTATCTTGAGTTTAGGAAACCCTAATTTCCAGTTTTATAAGGCATCTACCCAACCGTTACCCCTTGGGTGATCATTGGAGATGCTTGGGACCGTAGTTTTTCTTTTAGGGTAGGTTGAATTTAAAAATAAGTGATTGTTAGTAACTTGAAAAACCAAAATAAATTTTATTTTAAAATTTAATGATACATTGAATAAAATTTCATAAAACTATACAACATAAGAATAATAACTATTTTGAATCATTTAACATATCTTAAGTATCATCTTTAACATCCCAGTTTTCAATTAAATAGCATACTTCATAAAACTAATTATGATTCTAATACATAGTTAGGATTTGTAAATACTTGTTATAGGTCTCAAATGTATTGAAAATTTTATAATTTTCTCTATATTTTATAAATTTAGGGTATTCCATTTTATAAATCAACATTTAATGGTTATATTAAACTTTATTTTGTAATCATATAATATATATATATGTATATCTTAATAGTAACTCTAGTATAAAGGCATCTTGAGTGTTTTAGGTAATAGTGTACTTTGATTTTCCCAAGAAATCACGTTTTATAAAATTGATTATTTTTATTTTCATTTAGTATATTTTGAATGTTGTTCTTAAAAAAACAATAAAACCCACAAGGGCAATCCCTCTAGTCGGGCCAAGGTAGGCAACACACGCTAGGCGGCTGAGCCTTTCCCTCTGCCTCATCATAGGCCAACCTGTGGGCTTGTGTGCATGCATGGTCTAGCGATCAGGGGCCATAAATATCTTGAAGGGAACACAAGAGAAGAGTGCACCACCGTGCGGGGTAGCACGATGGCGTGGGTAGGCCCCAGAGCGCGCCCACAGAACCCGGTATGGGGAGGTACCGAGAGGGGGGAGGGTGTAATCGGAGCCATAGATCGAAGCTACTGTCTTATAAAGAGGCTGAAAGAGTCCCTTCATTTTGATGAGGGACAAGGAAATGTGTCCAAGATCAAATCCAGGCTGTTGGTTCGCACCGTGTGTGATCGAGGCTGTCTATTTCAATCCAGCGCTCGATTCCTAGAAGCTATAGAATCCTCTATGTATTTTTTCACCGTCTGATCCAACATGGATCTAATCTCTGCCGTTCGAGATTTTTAAAACACTGCATCAAACCAGAGCCATACGATCTACCACATATCTAATATCGACTGTCCATTTCTTTTTAATCACCACATCATCTATGGTCATCTGATCTTATCCATGTTTAATCTCCACCGTTCATTATTTTTCCAGTTTCACCTCTCCAGAAGCACCTTTTTCTTCCTCTGAACGCCACACCAGTGGTTTTTTCTACTTTCTTTTAACTATTTTTCCACTCCCGTGACTCCTTCCATTGCCATCCGAGATTCCTTTCACACATTTTTTACAATACTGAACCCCTGGTCGAATTTTAAACCATGTAGGATTCAGATTGATTGCAAGTAACAATAAAATATTTGATATAATATATGTATAATTTAGTTAATATAAATAATCCATTTGCACACTAACCTCTTGGTCTTCACTCTTCTCAAGTCTCCTTCGAGATCTTCATCGTCTTCCTCGATCCTATCCACCTCCTCGAACCAGGTAGGGGAACTTATATTTCCATTCGTATTGTATTAAAAGTTTATATAATTATATAAATATGTATAGTCATATATATATATATATACATCCTTGTGGTTTGGGTGAAAACACGCAAACACCCGACCCAAGGTCTTATGGATTTTGGGTTATGTAATCTTTTTAAACTTGAAGGATTATTTTTTTTCTCATGCAATATATATAAATAGCTTATATATCTGACTATATTTGAACATATATATATAACCATACATTTTTAAAAGATCCTCAATTATGTTCGGTTTCACGACCTCCAAACTTTATGTATCAAAGAAGCGGTAGATTTTTGTTTTAAACACAGTGAATTATATTTTCGTATATATATATTTATAGAGTATACACAGGAATGTATAATTATATTGTTTATATAACACACCCTCTGGACCAATTTTAAGTTTTTTAACATTGAACTTCTCTGATTAATTTATCTTTTTTAAATAATTATGTGCCAATAAAAATTGGTGTAGGACTCGGTTATACATGTAAGTTATATATGTTTACATAAACATATATGTAAGTTCTTTAACAAAAAAATATTTTAAAATTTATATAATTAATATTTGATACTCTTGTTAATTAATGTGACTAATATATTAATGTCATATGGGTGTCAATGGATTTTTATTTGGTTTAAACCCTTTAATACCTAGTGTATATTCGGATATGATAATATATGTTTATACATGTAGACCTTGATCTTCAATTTTATTTATATTTTTTCAAGGATTGTATCGAATGAATAAAACATGTGTTTTTAAAATATGAATTTCATTATTTAAAAATGCTATATTTTATATAGACCATTTTTTAAAAATAGATTTACACAACACACTTCCCTAGTTTTTGATACTCCAAATATTATATTTTAGATGTGTTCAGTAGTTATGGAGAATTCAAGAGTATAATATTTGAGGTTTTCAACTCTTATATTCATTTGAATGAATCACTTATTTTCACACATATATATATAATGGTATTATTTGAGGTTGGGTGTCATGCTTTACATTTTTAACATTATGTATACCCTTGTGATGTGTTATACATAAGCATATCAGAAATAAAATTTTGAGCATCTAAGATTTTAATACCCCACATGAAATATTTGGATCATCTTTTAAGAAATTATGCATCCAAACCATGATGAAATTCCAATATATATTTGATTAATAATGTTTTATAATGTAAGGTTATCATTTCTTGTAACAAAACTTTTATTTCTTTTAGTTTATTAATTTTCATCACATATTCCATAATTTTCATATCATACTCACAATTCAATGACATAGCCATGCAATTGATAGTTCTTTAACTAATAATTATATGCCTGAATCACTATATATGTATGTAAAAGATAATGAATGTAATTAAAACCATTATTAACTTTTATGGTATCATGAATTAAATTTTTCAAGGTGGTATGGGACACCTTGAATGATATAAAATCAGAAATTAAATATTCAAAGTGGTCTGGGACATTTTGAATATACGACCCTATTTGGCATATAAGGAATGTAATAGAATCGATATAATGGGTTGGGGAGTGGTTAATGAAATCCCATAGATGCATCAATAGTTCTGATGAGACAATCAGGTCTTGGCCTGAGGCCATTGACATTACAGGTCTTGACACGAGGTTTGGATTGGGTCTGATATTATACATTCCTTCACTATGTCTATGATAATTAATTAACCAAGTTGATATTTGACTAGTATAATATCCATGGTGAAGATCCAATACATATGAGTATCAGAAGAAGTAAATGCAAATGATATGTAGTTTATTTATCACTCAATGATTTATTATACTATGTATATTTCACAGTAGTAAAGGATGAAATTGATGTTTTTTCTTTTATGCACAACTCTGATTATGTATTACTCTTAGTTGTTAAATTTGTTCTTGCATATTCATATGTCATACTTATTTAGAGTGTCGTTTACCTATTACTCTGAATGAGAATGCCTATAATTAAAATATGTACAGTTGTAATTCTATTAGTATGAATTTAATTTCGCACTTTTATATCTTTGACAATTGTTATAATATGTTACATATGTTACAACATTCATTAAGAAAATGTTTTGTAAAAAATTTTAAAAAATGTTTTCAAAAGTTATAATTGGTATATTATGTTATTTTAAAACCCCTTATTGGGAATTCGTATTCCCATCCCTTGTTTTTGAAATAAAAGTTTTAGGTATCAGTTTTTAGACGAAGAAACATGTCAGAAGTAGCTCATTTCCCGAAACCTATACAGAATTGATCGTATGTATGGGACATGATGTGTAAAATATCAGTGCATGGTTTTTGTAAAAATTTACACATCATGTTTCATGGAACTGGCTCTGAGTATTTTGGAGTCTGGATGTCACATTTTGTATCAGAGGATTTAGTTTAGATAACTTTAGAAACCCATAACTGAACAATGAAAAATTTACATAGGCATTACTAAGTATAATGTTTTCTCAATTTTCAGATGGAAAATGAAAATACCAGTCTTTTTTCACTTAATATTTAGTCCCTTGAAATAATAGTTTCTATATCCATCCACAGAAAATTTTTAAATTATGCACACATTCTTATGACACGAAAACACCTCTACAACATTTCAAACTCTCCCTCTATACGTCAACTCCACCGAGGAGAGGGTTTGGAATAACTCTTTATGATGAAATCCCAATTTCCATCATACACACATTAGGGAAAATACTTTGAGGGACTTTTTAGATGCTTCATCGCAAGAGAAGCCATCCAGTCCCTCATGGATTTCCAAGAAGCTACAGCAGCCGGTGACCTCCACATATCATAGATTTGCTAAATCTTGTCCTATGGCCATTATGGTCAAGTAATGGGCTTTAAAATTATTGAATTTGAGGCCTACCTTTCTATGTACATACATAAAGTATATACTGATGTCTCTCCGGTTTATATCCCTCATGTATCACTCTGGAGACACCATATGTGTACCCACAAGATTAAACTAGACCACTCATGTTGCATTTGGTTCAGGGAGATCGAGAGATTAAAAATTGTTTTGGGAATTCATGTAATTGGGAACTAGGGAAACAATTAGTCTTGGGTGTTACATACCAGTTGTTTATGAAAATATAATTTATTGTTTCTTACATATCCGACCTTTTTGGTGTTTGTGTTACACTGATTAGACTCTCATGAAAAATTTTATTTTCATATGGAAGGACAAAATAATATCTTATATCTCCATATTGAGTTACTAGAGGCCATTATGGTCATAACATGTGTAGAAGAATAATTTCTCTTTGCAAATCTATGAAGAACGTGCATGCATCTTTATAGGGTATCAATCATTCCATACATTCTCTGATCCTTCCAGGGAAATGACTACATTTACCACCTCATATCCTCTACCCAAATCACTGAGTATATATGAAGGGGAAAGTACCATGAAGGTATTTTCCTATGCTTCACACTTTCCTGAAACATTGTAGACACGGTAATGTTTCAAGAGGCTTCCTTTGAAGGGGACCTTCATGCAGCCTATATGCACCAAATCTTGTGTTTCAGTTTGTATGAACACATCTACAACATTGATATTCCCAGACAATAGGCAGTCTGACATGTTCTTAGAAAGTTTGTCCATTAGAACATCTATGAAATCTACCATTCAAGCATCCATCTTGATGACCGAGTTTACACTGCATGAGTTTAACCCATAATTTTCAAGGTGTTTCTAGGCTAGGGAAACAGAAGAGGTGAACACCAATTTGGGTATTTAGCTAGCCACATCTGAAGACCCTCCACGATGGAGGATGTGGCGAAGAACGTTAGAGAGTTTCTTTTGGCATGGTTATATGAAGTGAATTGAGAGTACGTAATTCCTTGTTTAGGGAGATAATGTTATGCCATAAAACAAATCCGTCATTTAATATTAATATTATGGATTTATTTTCATGTTATTTGAAAAAATTTGCAATCAATAAATACAATACATTTCATTTAAATAAATCACCGAAGTGTTTACATTACAACCAGGTCAAATGAGAACCATACTAACCAAAACAAACATATTAAAAGACCTATTAGAATTACTAGGAGACCACCTAAAACAAGAAAAACCACAAGAAGATAATATGTGTCCTTCTGATCAGTCACAATGAACATTAGTATCGATGGAGCCATTACAACAACACTGAGCCTTATTTGAATAATGTGCACCATCTTCTTCATTTTTCATGAGTTTAGGACACCATACTGTTTGGTTTTGTAAGGCTTCTACCCAACCGTTACCCTTGGGTGACCATTGGATATGCTTGTTACCATTTTTTTCTTTTACGATAACATGAATTTAAAAATAACTTACCGCTAGTAACTTGACAAACCAAAATATATTTGTGTGGGTAATTTAAAGATACATTGAATATAATTTCATAAAACTACACAGCTAAAGAATAATAACTATTTTGATGCATTTAACATATCTTAATTATCAACTTAAACATTATAGTTTTGAATTGAAGAGCGTACATCATTAAACTAATAATGATTCCAAAACATAGGTAGGATTTACAAAAACATTTTAGATGTTTCAAATTTATTAAAAAATCTATGGTGTTTCTCTAGATTTTATAAATTTTGTGTATTGGATTTTATAAATCAACTTTCAAAGTGTATATTAAACTCTCTTTTGTAAGAATATATATATATATATATATCTTACTAGTAAATTTGGTATAAATGCATCTAGAGTGGTTTAGGTAATAGTGTACTTTGATTTTCCCAAGAAATCAAGTTTTATAAAATTGATTATTTTTATTTTCATTTAGTTTAATTTGAATGTTTCTCTTTTCAAAAAACCCCACAATGGGCCGCCCTCTAGTCATGCCAAGGGAGGCAGCATGCACGATGCTGTCAAGCCTAGCCCCCAGCAACTGCATAGGCTGGCTTGTGGGATTGTGTTCATGCACAATGTGTGCTAGGTCTAGCGATCAGGGGGCATAGCTACCCCGAAGGGTGAACTAGAGAAGAGTGTGCCACCATGTGGGGTAGAACGACGGTGTCAGTGGGCACAGGAGCTCGCCCGCAGAACCCGGTACGGGGCAGTACCGAGAGGGGAGGAGTAATCTGAGTCATAGCTCAGAGCTCCATGATTATAAATAAGCTGCGAGAGTCCCTTCTTTTTGATGTGGGATGAGGAAATTTTTCCAATATTGAATCCAGGCCATTGGATCGCCTCGCGTGTGATTTGGGCTATCTATTTTGATCTGGTGCTCAACTTATAGCCACTGCAAAATCCTCCATATTTTTTTGTGCACCTTCTGATTCAACACCGATCTAATCTAATCCATCATAGATTTTTAAAACACTATGTCGAACCCGAGCCATCCATTCTAGCACGGATGTAATCGTGACCATCCATTTCATTTTAATCGCCGCATCATCTGGGGTCGTCTGATATTATCCATGTTTAATTTCTTTCGTCGATTATTTTACCAGTGTTACCTCACCCACAATGCCTTATTTTTCCTCCACGTGCTGCACTAGTGGTCTTCCCACTTTCTTTTCACCATTTTCCACACCTGTGACTCCTTCCATCACCATCTGACCCTCCTTTCACGCGTTTTTCCCAAAATGACACTCATGTATTAATTTAAACTAAATTGGTTTTGGATTCTTCACAAGTGACATTAAAATATTCTTTAAAATCTATGTATAATTTAGTTTTTATAAACAATATGTTTTCACTCTAAACTCTCGGTCCTCCCTCTTATAAAGTCTCCTTTGTGATATCCTACTTCTTCCTCAAGCCTCTCCTCCACCTCGAACCAGGTTGGGGAATGTATATTTCGTTTCATGTTTTGTTGAAAGTTTATATACTTATATAATCATATATACACTTATATATATACATACATCCTTGTGGTTTGGGTGAAAACACGCAAATACCCGACCCTTGGTCTTATGGATTTTGGGTTATGTAATCTTTTTAAACATGAAGGATTATTATTTTTTTCTCATGAAATATATATATACCGTATATATCCAATTATATATGTACATAGAAACTTATATATAACCATACGGTTTTAAAAGAATGTCTATTATGTTCAGCTTCAAGAACTCTAAACATTGAGTTTCAAAGAATATGTAGTTTTTTTGTTTTAAACACAAGGAATTATATTTTCATATATATATATATATATAGATTATACATGGGTATGTATAATTATACAATTTATATAACTCACCCTATAGACTGGTTTTAAGTCTGTTAACATTGAACTTATATGACTAATTTATGTTTTGGGTTAATAAGTATGTGCCAGTTAACTTTGGTGTAGGACTTAGTTATACATGTTAGTTATATAGGTTTACATAAACATATATGTATGTTGTTTAATAAATAAATCTTTTAAAATTTATATTGTGATTTTTAGGGACTCTTGTTAATTAATGTGACTTATAACGACCCATACTTTACATACATTGTTAATATTTCAAAATTGAAGCACACTTATTACAACATACGACAAAACCACAAAGGACCGTATAGGTATAGTGTCTTTAGAAACTGGGAAGCATAAACAACTGGTTCATAAATCTTCTACAGTGTCTCCCATTTATTTCATCATATCTAGGGTCCCTTTTAGAATATTCTACTTAATATCCATCTTCCTGGCCTGGGGAAAAGAAAACATACAAAAAGGGTGAGCTCAAATGCTCAGCAAAGGCAAATAAAGGAAATAAAAATCATATCATATCTTCTTGAAAATCATAACCTGCAAAAGAGATAATAATATCTTAACATGGAATAAATCATAGAAGTAAAAATGAGATCCCCATAATCATAACATAAAACTTGAAACATTGTGGCATGCACACATAATCATGGAAAATCATTTCTTGTTAATCATGACTCATTGCCAAGACTATCTTAGCGGACAAAGTCCATTTCTGAACCGAGTTCACTCCTCATTTCAGTCCTGTATCACTGAACTGAAATAACCTTCCATTCCAGCCATGTCTATCTCATGAGATATAAATCTTTACCCAATGCATTGGAGGGAGATATAGGTCCCACCCATCTTATAATGAATCCTTTCTTATTTGTGCCACATAATCATAAATTATACATCATCGCATAACACATGTAACAAAAATGGGATTCATGAAACATCATGACATAATAAAACAAATCATATAAGGTAAATGAATTTATAAAAATAATTCCCTCAAAACATAATCAAATCAATGTAATAATATGGATAAAAACAGAACCCTATATTATCTTAGGAAAATAATTGTGATAAAACATTTGAACTCCATTCTTGAGGAAAATATCCTTTCTACTTCAAAAACACTTTTCTTTTCTTAACATGTCATACAATTATAAACTAAAAGAAGTTTATTAAAAATAAACTTGAAAAATTATAAAGTAATATTCTTGTATATAATGTTTTAAAAATCCGTTCTTGACGTATAAGTTAAAAAAAACATTCTTCATACTTTTGTCGGAAAAGTCAAAAATTACCTCGTACGAAAAACGACAAAAGATTCCTTTCATATATTTTACAAAAAACATACCGAAGGGTAAAATTGGATATAAACTATTGTAGAAGGATGTAAATAATATTACACATTGAGGGAACATGGATGTGGATATTAAAATACACCCCAGTAATTACCAAAGTAAAATCAATCTCGGATAAAAGTGAGATTGTGATATTTCCCTTACCTTAGGTCCGATTTGCTTTTTACGTGTCTGAAGCTCATGTATAATTGTTCAAATATTGTTATTGACTTATTCCAGAATCATAAATATTGATATGATATCATATATGGTCATATTCTTAGCTTCTTATTAGTAATATTTCATTGTTACTTGTTACTCGGGTCTTTATTGCCTTTTGTTGTTATGCGTGTTTTGCCGAATAAATTCTTATTATTCTTTTAATGTTATAGATACCTTATATCCAGAATGGTATTAGTGTAAAATATATCATATTTATTCATTAAATTCATTTATATAATTACTATGTAATGATGATCATGTAGAACGAGTCGCATCACATCGTGGAGACGGTATTCCGTACGTATGCACGAGCGATGATATTGTTCCCATGATCGTGGAATTGTATTTAAGTGTATTTATACTATTTCAGTATCAATATCACTTTATAATAATCATATATAGTTACTCATTACACCATTATACCCATCCTTGTAAAGTGATTTTGGAAAATAGATTACACCACGTCGTGGAGACGGTATTCCGTACATACACACGCGCTGTGATTTCATTTTTCCGTAGGATGGATAGAAGGTGAATTAGGGTTGTTTCATATTTATAATAACATATCAGTATGTAAGTAATACTGATGTTATTACTTTATCATGAAACAACTAAAGAAGAAGAAGTTGAAGAAGAAAGAAATTGAAAAGATCGGTAATGGATATTACCTCTTCTTTGAAACGCCTCTTTGAATCCTCCACTTAGGGAACTATGATTGGTCTTTGAAGAAGACCAGGACCTCTAGGATTATTCTAGGGAACTGGAGAAGTGATTTTGGCAGGGGTTGGCCTAGATTTAGTGCTCAAATTGGTGTGAGGAGGAGTGGAGGAGGTGCCCTTTTATAAGGGAGGAAAGGGGCACCTTAGGAATATCACAAAATATTATTTTATATTAAAGTCAAAATCGGTTTATAATGGTTCCAAAGGGTCTTATTTTGAAGTTAATGTGGGGAGGGGTCGAAATCCTATCAACCAATAGGATTTAGAAATGTTTAGGTATTTATTTTAACCTTATCAATTAGATTTAACTCTAAGTTAAATAATTTAACTTTTACCGTGACTTTTTGTTTTCTTACACTATATGGTTAATACACATACTATAACATGCCAAACGAACCCCAAGTTGTTTATTATTAATATATATATCCTTATCTAAGTCATTTGGCCGAACCTTAGATTTTTACGAATAAAATAACAATTAATAATATAATATTTTATTTAAAAACTATTTTGTGTCAATTTTGACACTATTTGATATATGATTTTTGTGAAAGTCATAACAGAATTATATGTTCGAACAAAGTTAATTAAATCAACACTAATATATCATAGAAACCTATAAAATTAGTTGAATTCATAAAAAGTCTCATATTAAATTTATTTGAGCATTTATAACATCAATTATGTTAACATTTCCTTAAAAGGGTAATTACTGCATCATCGTTGTGTCATAAATAAATTAATTTATTTAAAGTCTAAAAATTATAAATAAAATATCATTATGTAGGAAATCTTTTTATATTTCTAATGAATATTTATAGTCAAATTTATCTTATGTATAACCCCATATTAAAAATGTTTTATTTATTAAACTTTGATTTTAACTATTTTAACTATTCATTAAATAAAATAATATTAAATGTCATAATCTAATCCAAGTGGACATAAATGGTCATATTATATTCGTAAGGTTGTTTTTGGTCGAATTACACTTATCCAATGGAATTAGGACATGTGTTAGGGTAATAGTAATATCATATTTACCCTTAGTTACCCTATTTACTATTAACCGCTGTAAAAAAAAGTAAAAAGTTACTATTCACCAAAAAATTATTTTTATCTCATCGAACCAAATTTTACTTACTGATATCAACCATGTCTGTCGAATTTTCAAAATTCCATTCACAGAAGCGGTAAAATTAAGTTTTATGCAAAATTCAGTTTTTAACCTACCACTTAGTGGTTTCACTATTCATCAAAAATTGAAAGTTTTCAGAAAAATACCAAAATTTCACCCTAGGCTAATTTTGGTATTCCGAATCCAAAAATGAAGTCCATTTTGAAAAATAAAATTTATAAAATTTTAAAAAGTGGTTATTACTATTCATAACGGCTAGTTTTAATAATATTTTAATAGCATATCGTTGTTTAGTGAAACTCGGTATTGCATACAACGCAAGCTATCGAGGAAGGTCGTGATTGCGTGTAAAGTAAGTCAAGCTAGTGTGTAGTGAAAGATTCCTTTGATGATATATATATAACATAAAAACAAAATATTACTCATAAAAATCTCGGGTGTTACATTCTACCCCCCTTAAAAAGAATTTCGCCCTCGAAATTCGTCACTTTGTAACAAACAGATGAGGATGCTTCACCCTCATCATATCCTCAAGATCCCATGTAGCTTCTTCAAGATGGTGGTTCCTCCATAAAACTTTCACCTATCGAGTGGTCTTGTTTCGTAGGACTTTTTCGCTACGATCCAGAATCTCTCTCGGTTGTTCTTCATAAGAAAGATCTTGCTCCAGCGGTACAACTTCTGAGCTGAGTACATGTGAAGGATCAGGTATGTACTTTCTCAGGAGAGATATATGGAACACATTGTGAACTTGAGAGAGATTCAGTGGAAGCACCAATCGGTAAGCTACCTTCCCAACACGATCCAGTATTTCGAAAGGACCGATATATCTAGGGATCAACTTCCCCTTCTTTCCAAATCTCATAACCCTCATACATGGAGATATTCGTAAGAACACTTTATCACCCACTTCAAACTCAAAGTATTTTCTTCGGTTGTCGGCATAACTTTTCTGTCGACTCTGAGCTGCTCTTATGTGTTGTTGAATAGATCTGACCTTTTCTGCCATTTCATCAACGAGATCAGGTCCTAATAGCTTTCTTTCCCCAACTTCATCCCAGAAAGTTGGAGTCCTGCATTTCTTTCAATAGAGAGCTTCATAAGGAGCCATCTGAATACTGGAGTGAAAGCTATTATTATAAGAAAATTCCACCAAAGGTAGGTGTTGATCCCAATCTCCTTTGAAATCCATAGAGCAAGCTCTCAACATTTCTTCTAGGGTTTGAATTTTTCTCTCAGACTGACCATCTGTCTGAGGATGATAAGCAGTGCTGAAACTCAAATCTGTATCCAGAGTATGCTGAAGACTTCGCCAGAACATCGAGGTAAATCTTGGATCCCAATCAGATATAATAGAAAGTGGTACTCTATGCTATCTTACCACTTCCTTTAAATATATCCTGGCAAGCTGATCTAGAGAGAAATCCTCTCTAATAGCAATGAAGTGTGAAGACTTTGTAAGACGATCAACTATGACCCAGATAGCATTATTGCCTTTGGATGTTTTAGGAAGTCCTGTGACAAAGTCCATAGCTATGTTTTCCCATTTCCATTCGGGTATGGGTAATGGTTGTAACATCCCCTTAGACTTCTGTCTCTCAGCTTTAACTTGTTGACAAACCAAGCATCGAGAGACATATTTAGCAACATCTCTTTTCATGCCATCCCACCAGAAGTACTCTTTTAGGTCCCTATACATCGTCGTGCTTCCAGGATGAATAGAGAATGAAGAACTATGAGCCTCATCCAACAGCTCCTTCTTTAATTCGGGGATGGGAGGAACATAAACCTGAATCCTGAACTTTATTATCCCATAACAATCAACGTTGAATTCAGGAACTTTTCTCACCTTCTTTTGTAACTTGACATCTTCTTTCTGTGCCTCTTTAATCTTCACATGTATAGATAGTTGAACATTCATTTGAGAAAGATAAGATTTTTCCCCTTCCATTATAATTCCAAGATCCATCCTTTGTAAATCCATAAATATTGGATCTTTTGTGATCCTCATCATGGATAAACTAGCATGGTCTTGTCGACTTAATGCATCTGCCACCTTGTTTGCTTTCCCAGGGTGGTAATGGATTGAGCAGTCATAATCCTTAATCAGCTCCAACCATCTTCATTGACGCATATTCAGCTCCTTTTGTGTGAAAATATACTTTAAACTTTTATGATCAGTATAAATATCACACCTTTCACCATAAAGGTACTGCCTCCAAATCTTTAATGCAATAATTACCGTAGCTACCTTTAAATCATGTGTTGGGTAATTTTTCTCATGGATTTTCAACTGTCGTGAGGCATAAGCTATCCCCATATCATTTTGCATAAGAACACACCCCAATCCCTTCTTGGATGGATCACTGTAGATCACAAACCTTTCTCCACTACAAGGCTGTGTGAGCATAGGTGCACTGGAGAACCTTCTTTTCAACTCCTTGAAATTCTCTTCACATTCCTCTGTCCAAACAAACTTAACTCCTTTCCGAGTCAACTTGGTGAGTGGATTAGATAATCATGAAAAATCTTTTACAAAACATTGATAATATCCAGCCAAACCAAGAAAACTTCGGATCTCAGTTACTGTTGTTGGTCTCGACCATCTTTCGATAACCTCTGTTTTTTATGGATCCACATACATCCCCTCTTTTGAGATTATGTGACCCAAAAATGAAAATTTTTGAAGCCAAAATTTACACTTGGTAAATTTGGCATAAATCTTCTCCTTTCTCAGGGTCTTCAATATAATTCTCAAGTGATCTTGATGCTCTTCCTTACTCTTTGAATAGAAAAGAATATCGTCTATAATGACTACCAAAAATTGATCAAGATAGTCTCTAAAGACTCTATTCATTAGATCCATGAAGATAGCAGGGGCATTAGTAAGACCAAATGGCATCACTATAAATTCATAGTGTCCATACCTTGTACGGAAATCCGTCTTTGGTATATCCTCCCTTTTGACCCTTAATTGATGATATCCTAAATTAAGATCAATCTTGAAAAAGTATTGAGCTCCACGTAGTTGGTCAAATAAGTCATCAATGCGTGGGAGAGGATATTTGTTCTTGATAGTGATCTTGTTAAGTTCTTTATAATCAATGCAGAGTCTCATTGATCCATCTTTCTTCTTAACAAATAGAATAGGTGCTCCCCAAGGTGACACACTAGGGAGTATGAATACCTTATCAAGATTCTCTTGGAGTTGCTTCTTCAATTCCTGCAACTCAATTGGGGCCATTCTATAAGGTGTCTTTGAAATAGGCAAATCACCCGGTACGAGTTCTATTGAAAACTCAACTTCACGATTTGGTGGAAGACACGGTAATTCCTCCAGAAAGACATCATCAAACTCTCGTACGATGGGCATATTCTTAATTGCGAGTTTCTCACCAACCATTTGAGATAAATCACCTTCATTTAGTGGAATCAATACCCATAAAATGGAAGAAATTTCCACTGGAAGGTTATGTTCATCCTTGTATTGATAGACGAACATAGATTGATCTAGAGTATGAAATGTGACTTCCCTTATTTGGAAATTGATATGAGCTCCTTATAAAGAAAGCCAAACCATGCCAAGAATCACATCGAATTCCACTAAAGGATCACAAGATTTACAGGAAGCCCTTTCCCACAAACTTCGATCGGAGAAGAATTATAACCTTTTGATGCGATTGATATGACATTAGGTGTTGTCACAGCTAACTCAACATCTAATTGTTGAGGTAATACGGTGATACCCTTAGAAAATTATTCAGAAATAAAAGAGTGGGTGGATCTAGAATCAAATAAAACATTTTCTACTTTATAGTGGATGGTAAGTGTACCTTTCACCACTTCGTTATCGTACTCCACATCGCTGATATAAATTTCATGTGACTTTCCTTTGTCTTTAGCCTTAAGAGTTTGTTGACGTAGACTATCATAATCAACCCTTGGATTTGGGCATTGATTGGCATAATGCCCCATCTCCTTTCACTTGAAACATTGAAGTGTAGTAGGTTCATTCTGTGTATCCCTTCCTTTGTTTGCATCATTAGACATCTTCTTCCCATTATCGCGGCATTCAAATGCCCGATGACCTTCCTTTCCAGATTTGAAACATTTACTTTTCCTTTTAAGACAACTCCCTCCATGTTTCTTTCCACACTTTGTGCATAAGGGAAAGCTCATATTCTTTTCAGTGTGCTCTTTAGATTTTCCTTTGAATTCCATTTTCCTCTTCTTATCAAACCCATATGATTGATGGGTTACTCCAATCTCCATCTCGACTTTGAGAGCACATCGAACGATTTCCTCGTAGCTATTGAAGTCCCTTATGGCTAACGCCCTTCGAAGACTTGGTTTTAAGCCACTAAAGAATCGATCGATCTTACTCTCAGGTTGGATAATAATACCAGAAGCATACCTTGCAAGTCTTGTAAAATTTGCTTCATAGGTACCAACAGATTCATCATCCCTTTGCTTCAGTTCAAGAAACTCTTCCTCCATCTTTGTTCGGAGAATATGAGGGAAGTACTTATTGAAAAATAAGTTCTTCAAGTCGTCCCATTCCATGGACTCCATTTCATCCCTTTTCCTAGTATTCTTAATAAGATTCCACCATTGATCAGCATCTCCTTCCAAACGATACACTACTAGGATGGCTTTATCATGTTCAGAACATTGAAGAACTGAAAATATCTTTTCAGTAGTACAAATCAATTGTTCAGAAACTAATGGATCAGTAGACCCGCTGAAAGAAGGTGGACGCTGCCTCATGAAGGATTCAATAGAATGTTGCTCCTTCCTTTGCTCATTTGGAAGTCCTGCATGATTCATAGCTTGAGAAAGTTGTGTGATCATGGCTACAAGATTTTTCATTCTAGCTCCCATATCGTTTGGTTGCTCAGGGGGACAATCATTGCATTGCCCATTTCATTCCGCAATAACACGGTTCCTTCGGGTTCCATCCATTGACTAAAACCAAGAAGAATAGTGTGAGCCACACTAATTATAATAGGAAAACCACATAATTCAAGAATAAAATTTTCATGCTTAAGGTCTTATCCTAGGTTATTCATGGCCATTTCTAAAACACTAAGATTTTGTTCTATGCTTAGACTTATCCTTAGGGTTCTTACTAAGGCTTTCACATCCTAGTTTCCAAAGGTTGACTATACCTTCCCTCTGATACCAACTATAACGACCCATACTTTACACACATTGTTAATACTTCAAAATTGAAGCACACTTATTACAACATATGACAAAACCACAAAGGACCGTATAGGTATAGTGTCTTTAGAAACTATGAAGCATAGAGAACTGGTTCATAAATCTTCTACAGTGTCTCCCATTTATTTCATCATATCTAGGGTCCCTTTTAGAATATTCTACTTAATATCCATCTTCCTGACCTGGGGAAAAGAAAACATACAAAAAAGGGTGAGCTCAAATGCTCAGTAAGGGCAAATAAAGTAAATAAAAATCATATCATATCTTCTTGAAAATCATAACCTACAAAAGGGAGCATAATATCTTAACATGGAATAAATCATAGAAGTGAAAATTAGATCCCCATAATCATAACATAAAACTTGAAACTTTGTGGCATGCACACATAATCATAGAAAATCATTTCTTGTTAGTCATGACTCATTGCCAAGACTATCTTAGTGGACAAAGTTCATTTCTGAACCGAGTTCACTCCTCGTTTTAGTCCTGTATCACTAAACCGAAATAACATTCTGTTCCAGCCATGTCTATCTCATGAGATATAAATCTTTACCCAATGCATTGGAGGGAGATATAGGTCCCACCCATCTTATAATGAATCCTTTCTTATGTGTGCCACATAATCATAAATCATACATCATCCCATAACACATGTAACAAAAATGGGATTCTTGAAACATCATGACATCATAAAACAAATCATATAAGGTAAATGACTTCATAAAAATAATTCCCTCAAAACATAATCAAATCAATGTAATAATAGGGATAAAAACAGAACCCTATATTATCTTAGATGGAAAATAATTTTGATAAAACATTTGAACTCCATTCTTGAGGAAAATATCCTTTCTACTTCAAAAACACTTTTCTTTTCTTAACATGTCATACAATTATAAACTAAAAGAAGTTGATTCAAAATAAACTTTAAAACTTATAAAGGAAGATTCTTGGATATAATGTTTTAAAAATCCATTCTTGCCGTATAAGTTAAAAAAAACATTCTTCGTACTTTTGTCGGAAAAGACAAAAAGTACCTCGTACGAAAAACAACAAATGATTCCTTTCATATCTTTTACAAAAAACTTACTGAAGGGTAAAATTGGATATAAACTATTGTATAATGATGGAAATAATATTACACATTGAGGTAACATGGATGTGGATAATAAAATACACCCCAGTAATTACCAAAATAAAAACAATCTCGGATAAAATTGAGATTGTGATATTTCCCTTACCTTAGGTCCGATTTGCTTTGTACGTGTCCCAAGCTCCTGTATAATGATTTAAATAATTTTATTGACTTATTCCAGAATCATACATATTGATATGATTTCATATATGGTCATATTCTTAGCTTCATATTAGTAATATTTCATTTTACTTGTTACTCGGGTCTTTATTGCCTTTTGTTCTTATGCGTGTTTTGACGAATAAATTCTTATTCTTATTTTAAGGTTATAGATACCTTATATACAGAATGGTATTAGCGTAACATATATCATATTTATTCATTCAATTCATTTATATAATTACTATGTAATGATGATCATGTAGAACGAGTCGCATCACATCGTGGAGACGGTATTCCGTACGTACGCACGAGCGAAGATATTGTTCCCATGATCGTGGAATTGTATTTAAGTGTATTTATACTATTTCAGTATCAATATCACTTTATAATAATCATATATAGTTACTCATTACACCATTATACCCATCCTTGTAAGGTGATGGTGGAAAATAGATTACACCACGGCATGGAGACGGTATTCCGTACGTACGCACGCGCGGTGATTTCAATTTTTCTGTAGGATGGATAGGAGGTGAATTAGGGTTGTTTCATATTTATAATAACATATCAGTATGTAAGTATTACTGATGTTATTACTTTATCATGAAACAACTAAAGAAGAAGAAGTTGAAGAAGAAAGAAATTGAAAAGATCGGTAATGGATATTACCTCTTCTTTGAAACGCCTCTTTGAATCCTCCACTTAGGGAACTATGATTGGTCTTTGAAGAAGACCAGGACCTCTAGGATTATTCTAGGGAAGTGGAGAATGGATTTTTTCAGGGTTTCGACGAGCTTGAGTGCTAAAATTTGTGTGAGGAGGAGGGGGAGGAGGTGCCCTTTTATAAGGGAGGAGAGGGGCACCTTAGGAATATCTCAAACTATTATTTTATATTAAAGTCAAAATCGGGTTATAATGGTTCCAAAGGGTCTTATTTCGAAGGTAATGTGGGGATGGGTCGAAAGCCTATCAACCAATAGTATTTAGACAAGTTTAGGTTATTATTTTAACCTTATCAATTAGATTTAACTCTAAGTTAAATAATTTAACTTTTACCGTGACTTTTTGTTTTCTTACACTATATGGTTAATACATTTACTATAACATGTCAAACGAACCCCAAGTTGTTTATTATTAATATATATATCCTTATCTATGTCATTTGGCCGAAACATAGATTTGTAGGAATAAAATAACAATTAATAATATAATATTTGATTTAAAAACTATTTTGTGTCAATTTTGACACTATTTGATATATGATTTTTGTAAAAGTCATAACAGAATTATATGTTCGAACCAAGTTGATTAAATCAACCCTAATATATCATAGTAACCTAGAATATTAGTGGAATTTATAAAAAGTCTCAAATTACATTTATTTGAGCATTTATAACATCAATTATGTTAACATTTCCTTAAAAGGGTAATTACTGCATCATCGTTTTGTCATAAATAAATTAATTTATACAAAGTCTAAAAATTATAAATAAAATATCATTATGTAGGAAATCTTTTTATCTTTCTAATTAATATTTATAGTCGAATTTATCTTATTTATAACCACATATTAAAATTGTTTTAGTTATTAAACTTTGATTTTAACCATTTCAACTATTCATTAAATAAAATAATATTAAATGTCATAATTTAATCCAAGTGGTCCTAAATGTTCATATTATATTCATAAGGTTGTTTTTGGTCGAATTACACTTATCCAATAGAATTAAAACATGTGTTAGGGTAATAGTAATATCATATTTACCCTTAGTTATCCTATTTACTATTAACCGCGGTAAAAAAAGTAAAAAGTTACTATTCACCAAAAAATTATTTTTATCTCATCGAACCACATTTTACTTACTGATATCAACCGTGTCTGTCGGATTTTCTAAATTCCATTCACAGAAGCGGTAAAATTAAGTTTTATGCAAAATTCAGTTTTTAACCTACCACTTAGTGGTTTCACTATTCATCAAAAATTGAACGTTTTCAGAAAAATACCAAAACTTCACCCTAGGATAATTTTGGTATTCTGAATCCAAAAATGAAGTCCATTTTGAAAAATAAAATTTATAAAATTTCAAAAAGTGGTTATTACTATTCATAACGGCTAGTTTTAATAATATTTTAATAGCATATCGTTGTTTAGTGAAACTCGGTATTGCGTACAACGCAAGCTATCGAGGAAGGTCGCGATTGCATGTAAAGTAAGTCAAGCTAGTGTGTAGTAAAAGATTACTTTGATGATATATATATAACATAAAAACAAAATATTACTCATAAAAATCTCGGGTGTTACATGACTAATATATTAAAGTTTTATGTGTGTCAATGGATTTTTCTATGGTTTAAACACTTTTATCCATAATTTATATTCTGATATAAGAATATATGTGTATACATGTTGAACATGATCCTCAAATTTATTTAGAATTTTCCAAGGATTTCAAGGAACGAATAAAACATGTGTTTTCAAAAGTTGAATGTCTTTATTTAAAAATACTACATTTTATATGCACCCTTGTGTATAAACAGATTTACACAACACACTACCCTAGTTTTGTATTCTACAAATATTATACTTTTGATGTGTTTTGTATTTATGGAAAATTCATGAGTATCATATTTGGGGTTTGCAACTCAAATATTAATATGTATGAATCTTTTATTTTCATATATAAATATAATGGTATTAGTTAATGTTGGGTGTCATGATTTCCATTTTAAACATTGTTTATACCCTTGTGATGTGTTATACATAGCATATCTGTAATAAATGTTTGAGAATCTGTGAGTTTTATAACCCACATGAAATATTTGGTTCATCTATTATGTAATTTTGCATCCAAACAAAAAATAAATTTCTATATAAATTTGATTAATATGGTTTAAGAAAGTAATTTTATCATTTCATGTAACAAAACTTGTATTTCTTTTAGTGCATTAATTGTCATCATATATTCCATAATCTGTATATCATAGTCACCATTCAATGACACTGCCATGCAGTTGATAGTTTTGTAATTAATACTTAATATATATGTAATTGATAATGAATGTAATTAAAACCCTTATGACCTTTTATGGAATCATGAATTAAATTTTTCAAGCTTGTATGGGACACCTTGAATGATATGAAATGAGAAATTATATATTCTAAGTGGAATGCGACATTTTGAATATAAGACCCTATTTGGTATATTAGGAATGTAATAGACTCAGTATAATGGGTTGCAGACAGGTTAATGAAAGCCCCTCGATGCATCGATAGTTCTCATGAGACAATAAAGTCATGGAATGAGGCCATTTACATTTCAGGTCTTGACACGAGATCTTGATAGGGTCTAAGATTACAATTCCCTCATTATGTCTATGACAATTAATCAACCAAGTGGATATTCGACTAGTAGAATATGCATGGTAAAGATCCAGTACCTATGATTATCAGAAGAAGTAAATGCTAATGGCATGACATTTATTTAGCACTTACGGATTTATTCTCCATTGTATGATTCACCGTAATGAAGTATGAAATAAATGTTTTTATCTTTAGGTGCAACTCAGATTATGCATTACTCTTAGTTGTTATATTTTTACTTGCATATTCATATGTCATAATTATTTAGAATGTCGTTTAATTATTACTCTAAATGAGCATGCCTATAATTGAATAATTTTCCATTGTAATTCTGTTAGTATTCTTTTAATCGTGCCCTTTTATTTCTTAGAAAATTGTTATGAAATGTTACATATGTTATAACATTCCTTAAGAAAATTTTTTGTGAAAATTTTTAGTGAATGTTTTCAAAAGTTATAATTGGTATATTATGTAATTTTAAAACCCCTTACTGGGCATTTGTATGCCAACCCCATGTTTTTGAAATAAAATATTCAGGTATTGATTTTTAGCTGAAGAAGCTTGTCTGAAGTAGCTGGTTTACCGGAACCTGAACCGAATCGATCCTCTATATGTGACATGATGTGTAAAATATCAGTGAATGATTTTTTATAAAAATTACACATCATGTATCAAGGAACCGGCTATGGGTATTCTGGATTCAGACAATCACATCTATAAGCTCCATCATAATTAACTTTTAATCATAAAATAAGTGGATCCATTCATAAGAATTCAAATGTTCCAAACAGAGGCCAAAAATTCCACATAACACCTATTTGGTCTAGAATTGACAAGTCACGAACCGAGTTGAAGCAAAAAATGCTTCATCAGTGTTCTTCCATCATGCACAATAGAAAGATTAGATGATAAATCCCCACTGAACGAGAAGGAAAACATGTCATGAATCAATATATTCAGAAGAAACCAAATAAAATGAAAAATTCCGGTAGCAACAACCTGAAAATGATCCATTAATTGTGAAAAAGTTCAATTGAATGCCATCCTCGATGGAAATCTTGGATAGTAGAGACACAAGTCATTGAGATTTCAAAGAAATTAAAAAATATCCTTCCAAAAGGATGAGGTAGTAACATAGCTATAAAAAATGACCAATTTCTTCCCTATGTTTATGGAAAAGCACACATGAAGTGAAAAGTGAAATATCACATTGTTAAAGAAGAATGTCAGTAGACAGCTTCCTGTGAGCCAGTATCTAGGACAATGTTGTCTAAGAAGGCCATATAAAGTTCATATGAAAATCCCCCATCCACTTATAACCTGTGTTGAATGATATATAATTTCTGTAAAAAAAAATTAGATGAGAGAATCCATTGAAAGCGGGTTCCCATGACAAAAAACCCCAATTGTTAGAGAAAAATCAGCTGTTGATAATATTGAAAATATGATTTGGCAGAGACCCCATATTATCAAGCTAATTCTTAATCATGGAATCCAGATCAAAATTAAATTCATCATTCATCAGAGAGTCAACAAGGGGCTAACCATCCTAGTTGGCCTTCTAAAAGGATAATTATGAATTCATTGAAACAAGCCATGTGGAATGAGAATCAATTGAAGAAAAAATGGATTAAAAAGAAGACCAAGTCGATGAATCCCAATTATTAAATACTCCATTTCTAAGTCTATTACTGAATTTATTTCGTAGAATGTCAGGAGACATAGGATTACTATTGAAAAGCCCCTATATAAGCAATGCCTGCAATGAATCATTTAACAGTTCAAGATATTTAATACCAACACCCCCTGCATCAAAAGGATTACAACAATTATTCTATGAAGCCATGTCTAATTTCTTCTCCAGAATGTTTCCACTCCAAATGAAATTATTGATAGAAACATTAATGCTCTTGATGAGAGAGACTGACCACTTATATACCATGAAAGAATAAAAAAACATATGAATAATCATAGCCTTGACCAATAATACATGACTCGCCAATGAGAGAGATTTTCCTATCCATGTTGAAATATTTCTTCAGATTTTACTAAGAATATAACCAAAATAACATGCTTTTTTCCTCCCCCAAAACATTGGAAGACCCAAATATTTAAAGGTAAAAAATCCACCATGAATACCCAATTCTCCTATAATTTCTATTTTCCTAGGATGGGAAAATTCCTACAAAATTTGAAAAAAGACTTACTCCAACTGATCTCCTAGCCAATTTTTTTTCATATTGTAAATGGGCCCTCTTAATGTTATTTATATTTATCTTATCCTCTTGATTGAAGAGAATGATTACATCAGCATACAAAAAACTAGTTAGAGCTAAATGTTTGCAGGGTTTGTTTAAAATTCTCAATCAACGTGGATAAACATTATAATCTATGGAGGGACCTGGTAAGGATATAAATTTGGTTTAATAATCTGTAATTTATGTGGGTAATACTCTATAAAATCTTTTCAAACAAAACAATAATGATTATATTGATTCCCTCAATCATTTAACCAGACTTTCTTGAAGTCCATGTATAGAATGGAGTTTTTCCTAACAATAGGGAGATCTGTTTAATCCCTGGACATCCTAGGAGGAATAAGACTTATGGATGATTATTGAAAATATTGTTTAAGACCGTTTAACACACTTTTTGAGCTTGGTTCATCAAAATATGAATGGTATATTATTTTCAGGTAATCTTTATATAATTCAATAAGTATGAGAGATACTATGATTTAGGTTATTGTTTGTATTTATTACACTAAATTTCGATAAATTTTACCCTTACTAAAACACATTTGTTGTATTATACTTCACATCATTATATTTGAATTTTATTATTGATAAGAAGGAGAAACCTATAAATGAATTTTCCTATTTTCATGGTGTATTCCTAATGAATCATTTTATTTTATTATTATCGGTGTAGTAAAATTATTAATAAAACATTAAAAATAATTATTTACTTTTAGGAATCTAATAGAGAAATTCATGGTGTAAGAGAAATAACAATAGGGAGAATAATGACTTTTTTTATTAAAATAGAGAATCATAATACACATCATAACATCATATTCAATGTGTTTCTTCAATGTGGTTGTGGAGAAATATGGGCAGAAACTACTCCATAGATAAGATTAACACGTTGATTTGGGACACTTGATTTAGTACCGGAAATATCTTATCCAAGCGATATATCTTGAAACAAATGGGTGTTATGAATTTATTTAAACCTAAAATATAATTTAACATGGTCATGGTGCTTCCCATTGTAGGAATGTTTACAAAAATGAAGACCACATCGTGTTTTATAGCGTAATTGCTAATATTTAGGGGAAAATAACTTCTGTTCAAATTTTAAAAACCCTTACCCTAATGGGATCTCTACACCAACACTAAATAGAAATAAGTGACTTAAAATAATCCCAAAACGATTTGGTATATATGATCGATGATTAAATTGGATTTATATAGTAAATAATTTATAATGTTTTTATAAAAATACTAAGGAAAAATATAATTTTTTTTATTGTTGTATGTATTATTCACAAATGAAAATATAAAATATTTATATTGAATATTATTATATTCAAATATTATTTAAACTATTCCCAAAGATATTTTGGCTGATTGGATAAAAAGGTTTAATGAAAATATTTTATAAGAAATTTAATTTATCCTAATGTTTGAAAAAAATATAATTTTTTATTATTCAAAAATAAATGTGTTCATTAATTTTCTAATAATTTTATAATTCAATGAGGTCATATTAAGGCCATTTATATGATAATATTAAATATTTTATACTGAAAAGAAGGGAATTATTTATGTTTATCTATATTTATAATTACATTATTTTAAACGTATTCATAAATTATTATTTCAAGTCTAAATTTTTCAATTTTTAATCAATATAATATAACACTATGATTTATTAATAATGAATATAATCTTTATATTTTGAATTATGATGTTTTCATTAATTTAAAACTTCATAAACTATCTCTTTAAATTATCAAACATTCAATTAGGAAGTTACATGATGGGTATGTATATTGATTTAGTTTTCTTCAACCTTGATCTTATATTGTATATGGTTATGAGCTTCAGTTTATAAGTTAGTTATAGTTTATTAATATTAAGATACCAAATTATGATGAAATTAAGGAATCTATTGAGTAATGATTTGTGTGTTTTTTGAATTTTGTTCTGGCTACACACTAACCTCGTGTATTAAACCATATCAATAAAATTATGTGTTCAAAACCTATATATACAAGATTACTATGAGATGTATTATTTATTTAGTATTACTATAATACATTTCATGAATGGTTTTCATGTAATATATGAATTGGTTGTTTTTGGATGTTCCTGAATATAGTTTCCTATTATTATATGTTATTTAAAAAATTTATGATAATTTGAAGGAGTTACACATAAATAAATCATGAAAATGTTGACTTGATAAATGGAATATGGATTATAAACAAAATAATTAGTATAAGGACCTGGATATAAATATTAAATATTAATGTGACTTTAAAATAGAATTAACATTCTACAATTCCTTAATATATTTTTGGTTTCGAGTTCTTTAGTGTTTGGTCGTAATTTTATATAATATCCCCATATATTACCAAGAGGAAACTATTATTCAGTATCCTTTAAAAACATTTAAAAAGACACATGTATTATTTTCATGAAACATATTCAAAAAAATTATCTTAACATCATCCTTGTTCTTAAAAATTCTTAACACCCTATGAAAAACATTTTAAAACATTGTATGAGAAAAATAATCTCATTAAGGTACAAAAAAAAAGAAAGAATTAAATTGTTAGTCCACAAAAACAGATGAAAATTTGTGTATTCAAAATAAACATCGGGGTTCAAAATAAATTTTTTATCTTCTAGGAAATCAATTTTTTAAGAAGGTGGTGCCTCACAAGAAAACCAAGGCACAATTATTTTAATGAAAGAGTCTACAAGAGTAAAAAAGACGGAAACATATTACAATCTTGGTAATGAAAGGGGATTAGATTAGAAGAAAGATCATCCTACTTGGTAATATCTTGATTAACCCCCTTATTCTCAAGGCCATCATCAAACATGTTATCATCCCAATAAATATGAGTGATGATGTTGCTAATGTCAAGAAGAGTGCGGATGCAGCCCATCCACAAGGTGGTGATCGGCTATACAAGATGTATCACACCATTCAAAATTTCTTGCACGATGGAGGTAGAGTCACTCTCAATCCAATGGTTGATCCAACCATGTTTTTTGTCCAATGAAATGACCTGAATCATACTCATCAATTCATCTTCCAGTGAAGAGGTAATGGAACAAATACCATGAAAGCATCTAAGGATCTGACCAGAATGATTCCAAAATATTTCACCACAACCCATAGGGCCTATAATTCCTTTGGAGGCATCATCCACATTAACTATAACCCATCCAAAGAGACGGGCATGCTAAAAGTATTTGAAAGTGCGATGAGGATGGCAGTAATTTCCATCAATACAGATATGTCACAGAATTCAAAAGTCATGCATTGTGTTGTTGATGTGTCCCTTTTGGATCGAAGCAGCTTCATGAATGGCAGTGAGAATCGGCATTTTCCCTGAATCATGACATAATGAGCACTTATTATGAATTGGATTATTTCTATCATTCCAGGTCACATGGTGATGCTTCAAAATAGTAGAAAGGAAAATATTATTAATATGCTAAGAATCATTATCTTGACAGGAGAAATCATAATATTTTTTAACACCATTAGCAAGAATAGATAAATTATATAGGAAACATAAGGAATCATTGTGATATCACTATTAAAAATGTGATAACCTTCATGGTTACACATATAATTTCCTTCACAGTTCACATAAAAAACCGATCATGGTTACAAAGGAAATAACCACCATAATAAATTCCCCTAATCTCTTAGATGAAATATAATCGGTTAAATCCATCTCTTCTCCCAATAAATTATAGATCTATAAAAGGGTAAAAAAATCTTGGTTTATAATGTAACCAACTAACATCGTAAAAAATTAAAAAAACTATAATAGAATATATAAAATCATTCATCATAAAAAATATTGTCACAAACAAGAAGACATTTTTATAATATTAATACATTCCTTTAATTAAAAACAGGTCTAACAAAACTATATTTTTTAAAATAAATAGAAATAGTTTTTTATTGGAAGAAAACATGGACGAATTTAAAGGAATAACAAAAATATAGCGGTTTTTGAGATGGTAAAGGTCATTGTCGCTGTATACATTTTAATAAGATATTCCAACTATCATATGTAAAGAAAGTCAAAACATTACATAAAAAGATTTATTTTTGAAAACCCTTTATAGAAAGTAAAAAAATAGGCATAAAATGTCCTTTATAATTATATTATTTATATATAAATATATCAATAAAATAATTATAGAAATATTTACATTGATGAAAATGTGTTTAAATGGAAACATTAAAAGACGATATTTTCAAAAGAAAGTCCCTTACCTTATGTAAGACTCATCAAATAAATTCCTTATCATCGTAAATAATAATATTATGTTAATTATTTACATTTTTAGTGAAGTTTTCCATGTTTATAATTTAATTTATTTTGTACATTACCATGATTCATACAATAAAAAAATCAATTAAGTTCAAGTCATATTTTTTGGTGATATTCATTCTATAAGTCCAAAATGTCTTATGTGGGTTCAAAATTGTCAAAGGATCATTATTATCTAATCCACAAAATAATAATCATGAAATATTTATCATAATAAAACATAAATTATAATTTTATAACAAATCTAGAAAGATGGTTATGAAAATTGAAATATGTTACAATTCGGGTGATGGTAGGTCTTCGTACACATGAGTAGCATTGCCATTTTTTGATGATCATTATATAATGAAGTTAAGTGATAATTTAAATTTTCAAAATGATTATAATTTCATAAATATAATATTATTTAATATATATATATATATATATCATCCATGTGAAGTGACTAAGAGAAATTAAAAGCATCAATTCATGGAGGTGGTAGTCTACACGTACTCACGAACGATGTTTTCATTTCAAAATGAATGGGAATGTAATAAATTGGTTGATATATTATATTATCATAATGATAAATATTTCATTAATATAATATATATATATATATATATATATTAAATCCACTATTATAACAAATCATGATATATGGTGGTGGAAAATGAATTACATTGGTTCGCAAGGCGGTAATCCTCCATACAAATGAAAGATGATTTCGTTTCCCATTTAATGGAAGATGAGATGGGTTTGAGTTATGAAATTAACATAATAAATTATAAATATATGGAAGATACAGATTTTATTATATCATTATGTTTGTATATATTTGACGGAGGTTGAAGAAGAAATAAAATTAAAACATGTTGTTAAAAACATTACCACTTCTTTGGAAAATATATTTCTCAACACCTTAAGCCCATTAAGGTTGGAATTATGCCTAAAATGGAACTATATAATGAGAGTGGGTCTTATACGATATAATGTTTTATGATATTAATTGAACCAATAATATTTTGATGTTTGATGAAATGAGGAGTGGATGTGCCCTATTATAAGAATGGAGAGGTGAACTATTTGAATTTATTAAAAAAATTAAACTAATATAAATTAAATTTGATTTAAAATGGATTCAAATAGATAATATTTGAATATATGATTAATATTAGTCACATAACTCTATTTAAATAACATTTCCACTTGTTTAGATAAATTCTTTAAACCTAATTATTTTTTTACCCCTCATTAACCCATTTTAGAATTACAGTGGCATTAATGTTTGTTGAATTCAAGGGGTTAATATAGTTTTTATAAATGGAACTTTTAGAAACTTGGGTTTTGACCCTGTCAGACATTGGAATATTTCTACGAATAATTCCATAGCTAGGCATGGAGACGACATGTGATTCCGTGGCCCGGTGTGCCCAGAATTAATTTTATAAAAATGTAAAGTATTTTTATACTACGCACGGGGTGGGGGTGTGATATCTCCTAAATGGTAGCTCATAATGGTAATTTGAGGGCAAGTTTGCGTCCGTAGCGTGCCTTTTACCCTAGGTGGGGTGTAAAATTTGGGGGCGCGGGCCTGTTGTGGAAAACACCACCAGGGGCATTTTTCTAAATAAGTGGAAAAGTTAATGTACGAGCGTCGGCTAGAATAACTTCTGAACGGAGTCTCGGATCAAAAATATAAGTCCTCCGTTGCGTTCAGAACACCGTGTTTACACTAGGCACGACAGAATTTTTGTTGGCGTCAGGTGCCGGGTCGGAGGTGTGTTGGCAAGGTTTAAATGGAGTGTTTAATTAAAAAAAAACATAAATGAAAATCAATCGACCCCTCCCTCACCTTCTATGCACAACGGATGAACACCCCCTCCATTCTTTATTTAGTTGCCATATTGAGCCGAAATCATTCGTTTTCAGTGCTTATCATCAGCAGATCGAGCTTCAGGGGTTCGCGGGGCATCGTTCTGCACCCGAAGCTTCTGCGTTTCACCCACGAGTTAAGTGGTTTGAGTTTTAATTTCCTTGAAACTGTTGTTGCTTAGAATTGCTTCGTTTTGTTGTCTTAACATGGAAGATCGAGTTCTGAGGGTCCCGAGGGTCCTGCAGGAGGTTGCGGATCGCAGAACGGACCACAGGGGTGCGCCGGTGGTCCGCGGAAGTTCCACCGGTATGGCGCCGGCACCGGCGGACCCACGACGGTCCGCGGTAGAGCACGGCGGCCGGCCACCCGGGTCAGCGGTGCGCCGATTTTTCTATTACTGCACGGCAGCGTGGAGCGCTGCACGACAGAGGGCCGCCGGCCAGGGCGGGCCGGCGGCGGCGGCGGTGGCCGGGTCAGCCGGCGCGGGCCGGCCCAGGCCTGCCAGTTCGACCCCTTTTTATTACACGGGGGTTTTAAAACCCCATTTTCTTTCAATATGGGGGTCTGATTCGTGTTTCATCTACAGAAATGCAACTGTGGTGATGAGGCGATCCCTTTGGTGTGGGTTCGGGAGTTTGAAGTTTCTGGATCGTGGCCCGGGAGAGTGAAACGTCGAATGAAATAATAATATTTTATTATTATTCGACTTCGGGCCATTGTATCTTCTAACTGGAGAGTCCTATTGACATTCCTTCAATGGCTTTGAGACCCTGATGGTACAAAAGACTTTCTTGTTGATTTCCGGGTGTTGGGATTGAGTTTGGGGTGCGAGCCCCACGAGGTCGGGTTTGGTCGTTTACAGAGAAACACAACATTCTCACCAGGAGTCCAATTTTTGAAGATGAATAGTTGATCCTGTGTGTTTTTTCGAGAGGATCGCAATGGTGAGATCCATTCGATGAGTTTCGAGATCGAGGCGTGGGCCCCACCCGAGCTGGCTTCGGTGAATAGTACCTTTTTCATCGTGGGTCCGTTTCAGACGAACGAGTAGTCGATCCCGTGGGATTTTCCTAGGGGATCATAGTGGTATGATCCACATGATGAGTTTTGAGATCGTTGTGTGGGACCCACACGAGCTACCTATGATGAATAGTTCCTTCATCCCCGGTAGTCTATTTCGGGCGAGTAAACAGTCTATCCTGCATGTTTTTCTGCATGGATCACGATGGTGGTGTTGGTATCGGCCTTAGAGGTGCACGGGGTGGCGCTGTGGCGGGTCGCTCGGGTTAGCGACGTTTGGACCAGCAGTGGTTGAGGGTACTCCATAGGTTCATACCTACGAGGGTTCACGCAGCATCACACCTTCGTATAGGTTTGTTATCCTCTTGATGGGATTTTTAATCTGTTAGAGTTGTGGCGTCCCTCCAGTGGGCAAGAAGCGGGATCCTCTATAACTGTTTCCCTAGATCGGGTTCTTGGAATAGCTGTAACCGCTTATCCACGGACTGCGATCCCCTATCTAGCAGGTTAACCCCATAGGGTTTGTGGCATCATCAGGAAAATGATCCTCTATGCAGTGGGTCATGCTCAGTAGGTTTGGGGCATCGTCGGGTATACGATTTCCTACTCAGCATGAAGTTTATAGTAGTGTTGCAGTATCGTTGGTTATACGATCCCCTACTCAACGCATGGTTTCTGTAGGGTTGCGACATCATTAGTTCGATCCCCTACATCTTCAGTTATACCAGATAGGGTTCCGGTATCATTGTGGCCACCTTTATATGGGTAAAGATCATCTATATGAGTGGCCTGATTCTTTCGATTGTCAGATTGGGTTGTGGTAGCCCATAGTGGTTCCTAAGAGTGATCCCCTATCTGTGAGATCTATGAATGCCAGACCGGGTTGCAGTATCCTCCAGCGGACCCTAGGAGTGATCCCCTATCTGTGAGATCTTCGTTTACTGATGTGGGTTCTGGTATCCCCTAGTAGACCCTAGGAGTGATCCCCTATCCGTGGAGTTTGGTGTTTTTCCTATTTCAGCGTGATTTTCCTCAGTGACAACATCCGACAAGTGTGATCTCTCGGGTGAGCATCTGAGATGTTTGTGTGGGACCCGATGTAGAGTATCTCTCGGACGAGTTTCATCTTGGATGATAGTGATCATGGAGTGTGCTCTCCTGGTTGTGAACCGTTGATGGTGATGAGGTCGGTACCTCATATGGCTTAGTGCGTGAGCTAAGTTTGTCTAGATGATCAAGGTGTATGTATGGGAATTCACCTAAATTGAGCTAACTAGTTGTGTTTCACTGAGGATGGTCACAAGATGGAGTTTCTCTCTCGTTTGGGTTACCTCTAGCTGGGATGAGCAGAATATTACCTTTCAGTTTCTCTCTTTTGTTTTGGGTTTTTGGGGTGCCTACTGAGTATTTTATACTCACCCCTACACTGGCTTTTCCCACACATGTTCGTGTCTTTTAGAGACCACAGGCCTTTCGACGGAGTCCCAGGAGAACCCGGAGTAGGCAGAGCTTATTGAGCGGGTTTGACTGGGGTGTTTACCGGAGCTGTGTCTAGGAGCTTACCGGCCGGTGTTTTGGTAGTGTTTTTCCTCCTTCTAAGCAGGTTGGACACTTTGCAGTTTTCTTTTGGTGGGCCTTGTTTTTCCCTTTTTTACTTTTTCTGTACTTTGGTCTGGGATAGTTGTATGCATACAATTTCTTTACATTTTATATATATCTCTACAATGTGGCATAGAGGTGTATTTGGGTGCGTGTGTACAGGTACCTTAGGCTAATGCCTCCCTTTTGTGTGATAGCCTACTCGGTGCTTGACACCAGCCCCTGGCCTATGGGAGGTCGGCTTGGGGAGTCGCGGCTTGAGCCCTATTGGGTCGGGCCATGACAGAGTGGTATCAGAGGAGGTTCCACCTTTGGGATCTCACATCGTAACTGGTCAAGCTGTGAGTTTGGTTTGGGTTGCATAGCGGAAGTGTGGGGATGTTTCGAGTTCGGATTTTAGGCCAGGGGTTCCAGTGTTGGTGTGACGGCTGACGTATCCTTACACCAGGACTCTGACAACCTGATTTTTGACGCGGGATGTTCGTACACTGGTCGCAAGGACATAATGGTACATTCATCATATAGGATTGGGTTTTGAGTTTTTCCTTGTTCTCCTTGAGTCTTCTCACCAGATATACTCATTGACCATGGTGCGTCTTGATTGTATTTCATGATGCCTAAATGAAGACAGCCAACGAGGGTCCGTACCAGTATTATGGTGATGATCCACCCCGTGTAGAGGCTGTAGACCAGGGCACAGGTTCTGAGGCTAGACCTCCAGGTGGTACGCCAGTTGAGCCACCACCTGTCGAGCAACTAGTTGTGCCAGCAGTGCAGGATGAGGTTTCGCGCAGGTTGAGTGCACCGCACGAGTTCCAGAGGCAGCGACCTCTGAGGTTCAGGGGTGATCCAAACCCTTAGGAAGCTGATGAATGGCTTGAAGTAGTCACCCGTGTTTTCCTCCTAGTGAGAACACCTCCAGATCAGATGGTGGTTGTAGTGGCGAGCCTTCTTCAGGGTTCGGACGGGCGGTGGTGGAGCTTAGTGATGCAGTCTCATGACGAGGAGATTCTCACGTGGGTAGAGTTTGAGCGGCTCTTCAGGGAAGAGTTCTATCCGGTGACGCTGTGGTCAGAATGGATTCAGGAGCTTCTGCAGCTTCAGCAGGATGACCTGACTTAGTTGGAGTACTCAGCGAGGTTTACAGGACTGTCTCACTACTCCATGGATATGGTTCGAGACCCATTCCATAGGGCTCAGAACATTGTGCAGGGCCTACACAGGGACATCCGAGAATGTGTGGTTTCTTTGTGTCTTCCCACCTATGATGGAGTGCTAGAGCGAGCCTTGATGGTGGAGAGATTTCTAGCTGAGAATTTCCCTCCTGTTAGTGCTAGGCACACCGGACCTCAGACTTCGTCAGTCGGATCGACATCTAGTAGTCGCCGACAGACTCAGGGGTCGGATGAGGCCGATGTTTCAGGAGGCGACCCCAGGATTGAGGCTCTGAGGCTCAGTGCTCACAAGGCTCGCATGCTAGTTTTGGTAAGCCGCAGGAGAGGCGGTGTTACGCTTACGATTGTTGGGGACATCTTGCAAGAGATTTTCCGACCCATCATGCTGCTGAGAGGGAGCCGGTTGACAAAACGACTTGGTAGAGGTAGTGTCTTGATCATGGAGGTCCGTTGGGAGGTGAACGTAGCGACAGAGTTGGTGCAGCAGAAGGAGGTGGTAGGCGGTATCAGTTGCCGCCACCCCTACCCCCAGGTGTTCCATGCCAAGCATAGGGATCTGGTGGCTGAGGGAGAGGACAGCTGCATTCCCTCGAGGCTTTTGACCCAGAGGCTCCACGGATGGATAGAGGTACGCCTTGTGCCCTTTCTACTTTCTGCAGTAGTTTTATAGACACTGTTTAGCGGTTCCCATTCATTTTGGTTGCTTGCTTGAGTTCTATTCAGGACATTGGTAAGACCATGTGTGGGTGTTTTTCGGTGTTCTTAAAAATAATGAAGATGTGGGATCATTCCCCCACCGAGACACGTTTTTTGACGTGATTAAAACCGTGTGGGTGAGACAGTGCCGCCCAAAGAAAATAGTGTTGAGGTGTGGTGGATAAGTCCCTCTAACTTATGCATTCTGGTAGGGGTGTTTGTTGGTGAACTTGCTGGCGTGGAAGACCCAGTTGAGAGTCCAGTTGCTTTCCTGTACCTATGGCTTTTCGGGGACAAAAAGTTCTAAGGAGGTGGATGTAGCGACTCGGGTTTTGGCCCTGTCAAACTTTGGAAAATTTCTATGAATAATTCCAGAACGTGGCGTGAAGATGTCATGCGATTCCGTGGCCCGGTGTTCCCATAATTAATTTTATAAAAATATTATGTATTTTTATACTATGCATGTGGCAGGGGTGTGATATCTCTTAAATGATAGCTCATAATTGGAATCTGAGGGCACAGTTGCATCCAGAGCGTTTCGTTTATTCTTGGAGGTGTGAAAACATTGTGGGCGTGGGCCTGCTGTGGAAAACGCCACAAGGGGAATTTTTTTAAATAATTGGAAAAGTTAATGTATGAGGGTTGGCTCAAATAACTTCTCAACGGAGTCTTGGATCGAAAATCCAAGTCTGTCGTTGCTTTCAGAATGTCGTTTTTACCCTAGGCACGACATAACTTTCATTGGTGTCGGGTGCCTGGTCGGAGGCGTGTTGGTGGGGTTTAAATGGATTTATTATTAACAAAACTGAAATGAAAATCAATCAACCACCTCCCCCACCTTCTACGCGTATCATATTAATTCCCCCTACCTTCTCCATTTCTTCAGCAAATCGAGCCGAAATCATCCGTTTTCAGCACCGATCGTCAGCAGATCGAGCTTCAGTGCATCGCGGGATTCATTCTGCACCTGAAGATTCGGCGTTATGCCTGAGAGGTAGGAGGTTTGAGTTTTAATTTCCCCGATCCCGTTTTTGCTTTTAATTTCTTCGTTTTGATGTCGTAGCAGGGAAGATTGGGTCCTGAGGGTCATGTAGGAGGTTGCAGATCGCAAAATGGACCGACGGGGTGCCCCCGGCGGTCAGCGGAAGTTCCATCGGCGTCGACGGACCCGCGGCGATCTGTGGCGGAGCGTGGAGGCCAGCCTCCCGGGGTGGCCGCGCGGAGTGCCTCATGAAGGAGGGCCACTAACTAGGGTAGGCAGGTGGCGTGAGTCGACCGGACGGGCCGGTTTAGGCGGGTCCGGCCCCTTTTTACAACAAGAGGGTTTTAAAACCCACGTTTCATGCAATCTGGGGGTCATATTACCGTGTCGTCTATAGAAACGCGACCCTGGCGATGAGCTGAACCCTTTGGTGTGGTTTTAGTAGTTTGATGTTTCAATATCGTGGCCTGGGATCTGGAAACGTCAAATGAAATAATAATATTTTATAATTATTCAACTTCGGGCCATTGTATCTTCTACCCGGAGTGTCTGACTGATGTGCCGTCAGTGGCGTTGAGACTCTGATGGTATGTTAGACATTTATTGTTATTTTATGGGTGTTGGGATTGAGTTTGGGGTGCGGTCCCAACGACGCCGAGTTTGAGGGTTTACAGAGAAACACAGCTTTCTCACCATGAGTCCGATTTTGGCGGATGAAAAGTCGATCATGTTTGTTTTTTTGAGAGGATCACAATGTTGGGATCCATTTGATGAGTTTCGGGATCTAGGCATGGGCCCCACCCAAGCTGGCTTTGGTGAATAGAGACTTTTTCATCGAGGGTCCGTTTCGGACAAACAAGTAGTCAATCCCATGGGTTTATTTCTAGGGGATCACAATGGTATGATCCTCTTGATGATTTTTAGGATTTGTGTGTGGGCCCCACAGAGGCTAGCTATGGTGAATAGTGCTTTTTTCACCGGTAGTCTATTTCGGGTGATTAAACAGCCTATCCTAGGTGTTTTTCCACGTGGATCGTGTAGGTGGCCTCGGTATCAGCCTTAGAGGTGCCCGAGGTGATGTTGTGTTGGGTCGCTTAGGTTAGAGACATTTGGAACAACAGTGGTTGAGTGTACTCTCTTGGTTCGTACCTATGGGGGTTTGCGTGAAATCACAACCTTCGTATAGTTTTGTGATCCTCTCGATTGGATGTTTAATCTATTAGTCTTGTGGCATCCCTCCAGTGGGCCCAGAGCGGGATCCTCTAGCATCATTTCCCTAGATCAGGTTCTTGGTATCGCTGTGACCGCTTATCCATGGGCGTTGATCACCTATCTAGCAGGTTAACCCCGTAGGGTCTGTGGAATCATCGGGAATATGATCCCCTACATGGTGGGCCGCACTCAGTACGGTTGTGGCATCGCCGGTTATATGATCCCCTACCCAGCATGAAGTTTATAGTAGGGTTGGGGTATTGTTGGTTATATGATCCCCTACTTAGCTCGTGGTTTATGTAGGGTTGCAGCATCGTCATTTCGATCCCCTATATCGAAAGTTATACCAGATAGGGTTCCGGTATCATCGTGGCCACCTTTATATGGGTGACGATCCTCTATCTGAGTGGCGTGTTTCTGTCGAGCATAAGATCGGGTTGTGGTCTCCCCCAATAGTTCATGGGAGTGATCCCCTATCTGTGAGATCTACTAATGCGAGACCAGGTTGAGGTATCCCCAAGTGGACCCTGGTACTGATCCCATATAGGTGAGATCTTTTTTTACCAGTGTGGGTTCTAGTATCCCCTAACGGACCCTAGGAGAAATCCCATATCTGTGGAGTTTGGTGTTTTTGTTGTTTCTGCATGATGTTCCTCAGTGACGACCTCTGACAAGCGTGATCTCTCAGGTGAGAATCTGAGATGTTTGTTTGGGACCTGATTGAGTGTATCTCTCGGGCAAGTGTCATCTGGGATGACAGTGATCATGGAGTGTTCCCTCATGGTTGTCAACTATTTTTGGTGATGAGGTCAGTACCTCATATGGCTTAGTGTGTGAGCTGAGTATGTCTAGAAGTTCAAGGTGTATATACTGTAATTCACCTAAATTGAACTGAATAGTTCTGTTTATCCCAGGATGGTCACGAGATAGAGTTTCTCTCTCATCTGGGTTCCATTTGGATGGGATGAGTGGACTGTTTCCATTCAGTTGCTCTCTTTTGTTTTGGGTTTTTGGGGTGGCTAATGTGTATTGTTATACTCACCCCTGCACGGGATTTTCTCGCACATGTTCGTGTCTTGTTCAGACCACCTGCCTTTTGTCGGAGTCCCAGGAGAACCCGGAGCAGGCGGAGCTTAGTGAGTGGGTTTGACTGGGGTGTTTACTAGAGAAGTTCTAAGGAGCTTACCTTCAGGTGTTTTGGCAGTGTTTTTCCTCCTTAAGGGCAGGTTGGACACTTTGTAGTTTTCTTTTGGTAGGCCCTGTTTTGCGCTTTTGTACTTTTGCAGTACTCTGGTTTAGGATTGTTTTATACATGCATTTTCTATCATTTTTTTATATATCTCTGCACTTTGGCATGTAGGTTTATGTGGGTGAGTGTGTACAGGTACCTTAAGCGGGCACGGTAGCTCAGAATGAGAATCAAAGGGCACGGTTGCGTCCGAAGCATGCCGTTTACCTTTGGCGGGGTGTAAACTTTGCGGGCATGGGCCTGCTGTGGAAAACGCCACCAGGGGTGTTTTCGTAAATAAATGGAAAATTTAATGTATGAGCTTCGGCTCGAATAAAATCAAAATGGAGTATCAAATCAAAATTCCGAGTCTGCCATTGTGTTCATAACGTCGTGTTTACCCTAGGCGTGACATAATCTTCATTGGCACCGGGTGCCAGGTTCGAGGCATGTTGGCAGGGATTAAATGGGGTTTTTAATTAAGAAAAACATAAATGAAAATCAATCATCCCCCTCCATCACCTTCTATGCGCAGCAGATGAACTCCCCCTCCCTTCTCAGTTTTGTCACCAAATCGAGCTAAAATCGTTCATTTTCAGAGCCGATCGTTAGCAGATCAAGCTTCAGGGCGTTGCAGGCGTCGTTCTGCACCTGAAGCTTCGGTGTTTCACCCGCGAGATAGGCGGTTTGAGTTTTAATTTCCCCGATCACGTTTTTGTCTTGAATTGATTTTTTTGTTGTCGTAGCAAGGAAGATCAGGTTTCGAGGGTCGCGTAGGAGGTTGCAGACTGCAAAACGGACCACCGGGGTGCCCCGGCGGTCCGTGGATGTTCCGCCGGTGGACCCACGGTGGTCCGTGGTGGAGTGCGGCGGACAACGGCTTGCCAGCTTTTCCAGTAGAGCACGGTGGCACAGAGCGCCCCGCGACGGATGACCGCCACCATGGGATGCCCGACGGCGGCGGCGGCCCAGTGGGCGGACGCGGAACCGGCCGATCCGGCCCATTTTTATTACACGGGGGTTTTAAGACCCCCGTTTCTTGCAATCCGAGGGTTGGATTCACGTGCCATATGTGGTGACATGGCCTTGGTGATGAGGCGAACCCTGCGGTGTGGGTTCAGGAGTTTGAAGATTCAGGGTCGTGGCCCTGGAGTTTGAAACGTCGAATGAAATAATAATATTTTATTAGTATTCGACTTTGGGCAGTTGTATCTTATACCCGGAGCGTCCGATTATCATGCTCTTAGTGGCATTGATACCCTGATGGTACTGCGGAAAATTATTTTTTTTCTTTTTGGGTGTTGGGTTCGAGTTTGGGGTACGAGACCCACGAGGTCGGGTTTTGGCATTTACAGAGACACACAACTTTCTCACCAGGAGTATGATTTTGGCGGATGAATAGTCGATCCTGTGTGCTTTTCCAAGATGATCGTAATGCTGTGATCCGTTCGATGAGTTTTGGGTTCGAGGCGTGGGTCCCACCCGAACTGGCTTTAGTGAATATTACCTTTTTCATTGGGTATTCATTTCAGATGAATGAGTAGACGATTCCTTGGGTTTTTCCAAGGAGATCATAGTGGTATGATCCGCTTGATGAGTTTCAGGATCGTTGTGTGGCCCCACACGGGCTAGCTATGGTGAATCATGCCTTTTTCACTGGTAGTCCATTTCGTGTGAGTAAACAGCCTATCCTATGTGTTTTTTTATATGGATGGCGATGGTGGCTTCGATATTGACCTCAGATTTGCGCGGGGTGGCATTGTGGCGGGTCGCTCAAGTTAGCGACATTTGGACTAGCAGTGGTTGGGGATACTCCATTGGTTCGTACCTACGAGTGTTTGTGTGGCATCACAACCTTTGTATAGGTTTTTGATCCTCTCGATGGAATGTTTAATCTGTTAGAGTTGTGGAATCCCTCCGGTGGGCCTAGAGCGGGATCCTCTAGCATCATTTCCCTAGATTGGGTTCTTGGTATCGTTGTGACCGCTTATCCATAGGCGATGATCCCCTATCTAGAAGGTTAACCCCATTGAGTTTGCGGAATCCTCGAGAATATGATCCCCTAGATGGTGGGTAGTGCTCAGCAGGGTTGTGGTATCGTCCGATATATGATCCCCTACTCAGCATGAAGTTTCTAGTAGGGTTGTAGTATCGTTGGTTATATGATGCCATACTTAGTGCGTGGCTTCTGTAGGGTTGTGTCATCATCAGTTTGATCCCCTACATCGCGAGTTATAGCAGATAGGATTCCGGTATCATCATGGCCAGCTTCATATGGGGGATGATCCTCTATCTAAGTGAGGTGTTTCTGTCGAGGGTCAGATCGGGTTGTGGTATCCCCTAGCAGTTTCTGGGAGTGATCCCTTATCTTTGAAATCTACGAATGCTGGATCGAGTTGCGGTACCCCCAGTGGACCCTAGGTGTTATCCCCTATCGGCGAGATCTTCCTTTACTGGTGTGGGTTATGGTATCCACTGGAGGACCCTAGGAGCGATCCCCTATCCATCGAGTTTCGTGTTTTTGCTATTTCAGCATGATTTTCCTCAGTGACGACATATGACTAGTGTAATCTCTTAGGTGAGAATATGAGATGTTTGTGTGGGACCCGATGGAGAGTATATCTCAGAAGAGTGTCATCTGAGATGACAGTGATCGTGGAGTGTGCTCCCTAGGTTATGAGCCGTTGCTGGTGATGAGTTCAGTACCTCATAAGACATAGTGGATGAGTTGAGTATGTCTAGATGTTCAAGGTGTATGTATGGGCATTCACCTAAATTTAGTTGACTAGTTATGTTTAGCCGACGATGTTCACAAGATGGAGTTTCTCTCTCATCTGGGTTCCCTCTGACTTGGATGAGTGGACTGTTACCTTTCAGTTTCTCTCTTTTGATTTGGTTTTTTGGGGTGCCGACTGAGTATTGTTATACTCACCCCTGCATGGGCTTTTCCCGCACATGTTCGTGTCTTGTGCAGACCACCGCCCTTTTAATGGAGTCCCATAAAAACCTGTAGCATTCAGAGCTTAGTGAGCGGGATTGACTAGGGTGTTTATCAGAGATGTGCCGAGGAGCATATAGGCAGGTGTTTTGGTAGTATTTTTCCTCATTCTGAGCCGGTTGGACACTTTACAGTTTTCTTTTGGTGGGCCCTATTTCTCCCTTTTGTACTTTTTCTGTACTCTAGTTTGGGATAGTTGTATGCAAGACTTTTATTTCTAGTTTTTATATATCCCTGTAGTATGTCATGGAGGTGTATGTGGGTACATGTGTACAGGTACCATAGGCTAATGCCTCCCTTCTGTGTGATAGCTTACTCGACACTTGATGCCAGCCCCTGGCCTATGGGAGGCGGGCTTGGGGAGTCGCGGCTTGAGCCCCATTAGGCCAGGTCATGGCAGAACTATAGTCTGTAAATGGACCATGGATGATTTCATAAAAATATGTCACTAAATTTTCCAAAGATAATATTTCTACGAATTCTAATGAATTTAATATTATAGTATTTATTTTAAGATAACATTAATTTCAATTTTGTAAGTATTCATTTGATTTGACATTTAAAACTACTAGGAGGCCTAGGAATTCGAATCCAATTCATAAAAAAATATTTAATTTGTCATTTTTATCATAAAATAACACGTATGACAATAATGTATACAAATTATATTGCCTTTATTATTTTTTAGAAGAAAATTATTTTATTTTACTATTATTGGAATAATTACTATGTTAGTATTGCACAACTTTTTAAGGTAATTAATTATTCACTAAGAATTTAAAATAAATAAACATTATAAAAAGAAATATATATTTCAAATGACTATTTATACTAGACATATCAACCTTTTATCAAAGTGTTAAAAATATTGTAGTTATTAAAAGCAATAGTGTGACATTTTTAGCATTATATTCACTTGAATATTATAATGGTCAAAATCATGTTCAAATAGAGAAAATTTTATATATTATAATTTTTAATGATTATGGATAAGGAAAATGAATATAATAAAAAAATGGTACATTTTGGGGTAATTTTTTAGTCTTTCTCTTTTTATTTTTATATCTCATTAATCGATTTACCCATTACCTTAGAAATAAAAAGTATTAATACTAATATTCATAATGTAAAAAATAAAAGGAAACTATTAAATAAATTTATACAAAATAATTAAAAATTTGGAATCCATTTCATAAATTACAAAATATAGAATTTTCATAATGTTATTTATAATTTAATTGATAAAAGTCTATGGATAACAATTTTTTCAGAAAATGCATTTTTCAAATGTAAAATGTTTTTTAATAAATTAATGAATAAAATTATAATAAAAACCATATTTGGATTATATTATATAAATATGAACTAATTTAATTTAAAAATATACCAAATATAATTTTATTTTCTATGTAATCTAAAATAAAATATAATTTTCAATAAAAAATTTATTTTTTACCATTTATTAAAAAATAAATCTTTTCTAAAAATTATCAAAACATAATCCTAATATAACTTTGGAGTGATTAATTATAAAATAAAAATCATTTTATAATGATTAAAGTTTATAATTTTGAAATCATTATTTAAAATTATTCCATTTAATGTATAAAACCTAATCTGGTTAAAAATAAAGTTTTTTCAATTTTGATCGAAAAATGGTTTTATATTCTTATACAGAATATAAATATACAAAAACGAAATAATGAATATATGAAAATGATTTATATTAAAATTAAATCAGTTGTTATATCCATCCCCCTTTGGAAATTGTATCATCCAAATTTTATTTACTTATTAAACAATTAGTGATATCGTTACATCATATCATTTTTAGATTCCAATGTTGCATCTTTAGCCATATGGGTTCTCTTTAATAACATAACTTAGGGAATTACCTTTCATAAATACATTCTCTCTATATTAAAAAACTAAATAGACTATTCCTCATAAGAAGGTTTACCTTCCAACTGATCTTACACTAGGATGAAAAAATAAAATGAATCTGACATATATTTTATTAAAATTTAATCACAGAAAACATTGTATACCAAGAATACATAAAGAGTCAAGACCACTCAGTACACAAATTATCCTAAATTCGATAGTAATTTAAATGGTCATGTAAAATATTTAATTAGATTACATTTTCACTAAAATGAATAAGTCATTTCCCTAGAAATAAAATAATAAATATATTATAAACTACCTTAAGATAAGGATTATTCCCCGGGTTATTTACCTATCTTTTCATCTTACACAGAGTTGTCTTCATATATAGCTAAATTACTATCACCTTATGAACAATTTCATTTACTAATTATGTTATCATTGACTTCCTTTCTCTCACCTCATCCTAAAATACTGGAGTCCAATAAATCATTCTATATAATTCCTAAAATGTTCCATTTGTATAATGTAATGAAAAAAATATTATAAAAAACTCATCAAAATAATGATACTGATCCAAACTTCCAAAGTATTCCATTGAAATAGAATTAGTCATGTCTTCCTAGGTCTGAATCATTCATTATGAATTCCTATCATATTAAGGATGAAAATATTTACTGAAATTTAATTTAGTTCCCTGTGATTTCTGAAGATAATTCCAAACATTAAATTAAATCAGGGATCAGAATATAATATAATAGAGAGAGGAACTCAACGTAACCTTAAAATCTCTTTGAAGTATAGTTGAGAGAGACAATCTAATGTTGTAATATCTCAAATTGGAAGAAAATGTGTATATTTAGTTAATATATGAAAAATAATCAAAATAACATTATTACTTCATGATGTATAAGGAAATTAAACCATGTAATCCCAATATATATTTACGAATTTCCACTCTGATACTAGAAAAGGATAGTACATCACTTTTGGTAATTTTCATTCTATTTTACCATGTTGGAAAGTAAATAATTTCATTGAAATGTTAGAAATTTATTTTTCATTCCATCCCACCAGTAATAGTCATGATGTTCTCTGTATATCATAGTTACTGTATGTTAAATAGAAAATAGGAAACTAGAAGATTCACCCAAAAATTATCTCTTCATTTACGTATATCAAGGCATACATAATGTTTTTCCAAATTTGATAACACCTTCATTTTCACCATTAACCATTTATAAAATACCCATCTTAACATATTATGTAATTTTATATGGAACAAGGTCATTATTTTGATCATTCTCAATTACTTCTTATAGAGATACCAGTACTAACACCTAAATAAAATGAAGGAAGTTCCTATATTCAGTCATTCTAGGACAAAAATTATTAAATCATCATCTATAGGGTTCTGTTCCAAATATAAAATGGTCAATGTATCTTTATTTTTCTAACTCAATGAATTCGTTACTTTTTTTTCTTTTCCATTATGTAATTAATCATGCATTTATTATAATTTCTCAGTTCCCATCATATTTTTTCCCCGTCTTCAACTCTTTAGGATTGAATATATTCTTCAAACTCTTATAATCAATGTATATTTCACATTTTACACTATATAAATGGTGCCTATAATTTTTTTTATTTAAATAACATAGAGACTAATTTATAATATTGTATATGGTAATAAAACTCATGTGGCTTTAGTTTACATGATGGATAAGAAATTACCTAATCATTATTAATCAGAACACAATAACTCCCTTAAATTTAGAATCAATGTAGATAAAAATCATAAATTATTTATTTAAGATCTAAAATAAAAGTGTTCACCAATATTCTTTTCAGTTCATGGAAATAGTCTTTATATTACTTTCTCCAAATGAATTTTTCTACTTTTCACGTTAACTTAATCAGTGGGATACATAATTGAGAAATGTTTTTAATAAAACATTAGTAATATAATTATTATGAAATAAATCTAAGCATATTAACAACATATATAGATATTTTCCATTCATTAACCACTATATTTTTAGAGGGATTTCTTATTATTCAATATCTATTTATGATGTTATAAGGAAATGAAATATAGTGTAACCAAAACTCATATTTTCTATATTTAGGATATAATTTATTTTCTATTAGGGTTTGTAGAATAATACATTGATGTTTTTCATGGACCTAATAACATTTATAATAACCCAAAATATATTTAATAAAAATAACAACAAAATTATCCAAAGATACATAAAAAACTATATTCATTGTATTTTATAAATTTACCTTTGGAATATATCAGGAAAAATAAAATATAAAAAAATTCATAATCCTCGTATATAGTTAGAAAAGATGTTTTTAGAAATTTATCCTCCATCACATTCTTCTGATGGTATTTGGACTACAGGTCGATCTTTAAAAAATAATGATCTTCTCAGAGAAAATCAATCATGTACTCGATATGAGGTAATATATACCTATAATTAATAGGAATGTTATATAATACTTTATAATTAATTAAAAATCCAAATGGAACCATATTTCATTTTAAAACACAAAACAGGTGTACCACATGGTGACGTGATAGGACTAATGGAACCTTTGTCATGAAACTCCTATAACTTCTATTTTTCAATTTTAAAAGTATTAATTGAGCCATTTGATAAGGTTCTTTTGAAATTTTCTTTTCACTAAAAACTATATCGAAAGTGAATTGACTTTCCAAATCATTTAAAACACTAGGGAAATCATAAATAAAAATATTAGGGTATTATTTTTTTTATTAGTAAATCATTAATATTAATGGATCCATTATTTTTAATAATATGTAAAAGTAAAATTTTATTTCCATCTTTTACTGGGTTTTTGGCTTCTATTTTTTTTAAAAGTATGAATTCATTCAAGTGTATAAAATTAATTTCATTATTAAATACAAATTTATAAACACTATAATATATTTTATCGGGGTAAAAAAGATTCAATCCAACCCTAGAATAACATAAAACTCAACTTGGGTAAATACAATACGGTTTTCAAGTTAATTATTTATAAAAAAAATGATACCATGATTCTATTTTTTATCTTAATTTTTCCACTAGGTGATTTTACCATAAATTATAGATTCATTTCTTAAGGTGGAATTTAAAATTTACACAAAAATTTCTCAAAAATTAATGAATTTTTAAACTGAAAAATTGAAATTATCACTATATGAATAGATGAGAAATATAGGAGTTGCCATCTTATTTGATTACCCAACATATAATGATGTATTCGAAAAGGATTTGACCACACCATTATTCTTACATTAATTCTACTTGACATCATTCATGTCCTTATTTGGAAACTCATACACATAAGGACCCATCCCATTAAATTTAAAACACATTACTACCTATTTATCATAATAATTCTTACCACTAGAATGAATTATTTCATGAAAATTATGAGATATATGACCAAATTTATCACATAAAAACCACTAATAATATTTTAGAAGATGTATTGTCTCTGAATCGGTGGACACAAACTGGTTCCTTGGGTCGGGTCATCACATTACCTCAGCTGAGCCTCCACGTATTCCAGAGGCTACTGACTAGAAGCGTGGGTCTAAAGAGGAACATGGGTAGACTAGAAATTTTTATTAGAGTGAAGCCACAATATAAGTACCACAATTTGATAAAGTAATCATCGACAAAATAAATAGGCAACATGAAAAAACCAATAAGGAACTAATTACACCTTTTATGATAGAAACTGATGAATAATATATATTTCCATCAGTCATTCAATATAAAACCAGACTATACTAACATATAATTCTAAACACAGAACAGAGTCCCAACCTTGTCACGACCTCAAAGCTCCATCCAAACCCCCGCACATGAACCACACATCAATTCACTATCCATAACATATACTTGACAATAAGTAGCATATGCTCATGGTGCCCAAGTTCCATGGAGTCCCATATAGGGTGTTCGAAAAACATAGTAGGCCAGAACTAAAGGTATCTAAGAAATTACTGGTTGGTACAATGGTGTATGTTAATGAACAAGTGCATCATTTAAAGAAGAAATTAATAAATTGATTTAATTAAGTATATAATTTTCATTTTATCCATTAACTCTTCTTGGGACAACCAGTCAATAAAACTATCTTAGGCCACATATGTAGACTACTCTAAGGCACAATGAGTGAAACACACAACAAACCATAAGAGAAATTAACTAATCCCAAATAATTACGTATCCATTCGAGATAATGTTTATTTATTCCATTTACATTATTATTGTCATTCCATTACATACAATATCATCATTACTAAATTCATCTTCATCACATATTCTGTGGGTTAGGCATTTAAAAAATTTAGACTATATCCTAATACAGTCAATTAGAATGAATAAGGGATTAGGACATGTTCCCTATATCACATGGGATAACCATTTCACAATAATACATTAGAATTAACAAGGAGCCTACCACTAGGTAGTCATCCAATCTCCCTCACCTCGAAGCCTCAATCCACGTGGAATGGAACTGTTAGGAGAATAGAGCTTTGTCCCCTTTCTTAAATTGTGAATCATGGGGTGGAGTTTAGAACCTCATTTTTACTTGACCCATGGGCGTATAACCTCAGTCAATACCCCACTATACCAAGAAATGTGACCAAGCTTATATATATATAACCTCTCACCACAAATACTATATCCAAACAATACACATAATAATCAAAATCCATGGAAATCATCATAGAAATAAAAATCATCCCATAACCCATTGGCACACTATCATTTACAATACATTTCCATTTATTCCATTTCCCATTTCCCATTCCTAACACATTTAGTATATTCACTAATTCCCATACATTACACATTAACATATTTTACCATTCCATATGTTAACTCTGTTAACATATTCACCATTTCCTATGTTTTAAACACATATGCAATTAAAGTGAAAATTACATTTTATTGGGAACATTCTCATTAATCCTATTTATCCAATTTCACATCATGAAAAAAACACCCTTATTTTATATCAACAATTAGTCCATTTGACAATCATGATAACCTACCAAAATATTTGTTATGGGTTCTATCTTACAAACCTTTTACATCCCTTCAAATACTATGGTTATATTAGTCCCTTATAAACTAAAGCATGGGAATAACACAATTTAAAATAATCATTCAAACCATCTTGAAACCACCCTTTAAAATATGGGTATTCATATCGGAAAACGTAACATGCCCAAAAGAATGTATTTTAATATGAATAATTAAAAAACCCTTAAAACTTTTCTAAAGGAAAAAGCCAAACCTGTAACATCCCAGGTAAATAAAGAATAAAGAATTTTCATATTTATTAATATTTACAAATTAAATATTAATTTTACTTTAAAGGGGTTGCTATGATCGATAGTGTACCCGATACGCAACAAAGAGTTTCATTGAAATCTTACGTTGCACACTAGTAATAAAATAATATTATTTTTAATGTTAGTCAACACATAGCCATTGTATTAGTGGAAATGGATAGAAATAACTAAAATATTATTATATATGTTTTTTAAATGTTTTTAATTTTATCTAATAAAAGATAAAGGCTTAAAATACGGAAAGAATTCAATTTTTGGTGTGTATGCCCTAGTTTTCACTAAAGGTTCACTTATCGCTATTTGATGGAGAACCATCATTAAATATAGTTTTGTACACTCTTATACATTCTATTGGACTAAATAAAACTCTTCTTTAGAATTGGGACATCAAAATTTACTTTGTGTAAATTTTTGGTATTTTTCTGATAAAGTTCATTTTTCAATGAATAGTGTAAAATGTTGTATTTTAATTCAAAACCTCTTTTTAATCTAATTTATTTATATGATTTGATTATCTTTTTAATTGGTTTTAAAGTGAAATTATAATATATTTTTACCATTAAATCCAATAGTGGTTGTTGGAATTAATTTCACATTGAAATCGGACTTAAACCAGTGTCAATCTTTTGATACTTATTGTTTCATAAAAACACGCTATTTGCTCTGACAGCGGGAATTAATTATTAAATTAATTAATGCAACTTATATGTTGTGAATTTTTTAAAATGGACTTCATTTTTGAATTCGGAATATCAAATATAGCTTAGGGTGATGTTTTGGTAATTTTCTGAAAAACTTCAATTTTTGATGAATAGTGAAACCACTAAGTGGTACTTATAAAAACTGATTTTTCCGTTTAAATGAAAATTTTCCATCTTTGTGTTTTGAATTTGAAAAATCCGACATACATGGTTGTCATTAAGAAGTTAAATGCTGTTCAATGGGATTAAAATAATATTTTGGTGAATAGTAACTTTTATGTTTTTAATCGCGATTAGAGGTAATTAGTGTAGTTTAAGGTAAAAATAATGTTTTAATAATATGAAATGAACTTGACACATGTCTTACCCTTATTGGATGTGTCATGGCCGACCACGAAAATCCATGGGTCAACTTGGGGACCCCATGGAGCCACTTTAGTTGGAAAATTACATTAATATCTTTTTATTTAATGTTAAAATAAAAATGACACAAACATGAGATGTTTTACTAAACCAATTTTTACATGGGGTTATACAAGTCAGATTTTTGACTATAAATAATCAATGGAAAGCTAAAAAGATTTCCTACATCATAGTAGTTTTCGTATAATTTTTTGACATTAAATAAATTAAATTATATATGACATCATGATGATGCAACGATGACCTCATTATTTAACGATTTAAATAAAATGGAAAGATAATGTAATCTCTAAGACCTACACATGTACAAAACCTATTGGATGGGTGGATTTAGAACCCTTATCCACTTAACCTCGAAACACATCAATGTGGGACCATTATAATCCGAAACTCATTCTAAAATATAGTAACATTTCCTTACATTCCAATAGTGCCCCTCCTCTCCTCTTATAAAAGGCCCCACCTATACCTTCTTACCCATACTTCCAAAGCCTTTGGCTCGGCCAAGACCTGCCCATTTTGTCTCTCCAAATCCCTCTCTTACTCCTTGAAGCCTCACTTTGGGTAGAAGTCTTCCCAAGCAAGCCTTTGAGCTCAAACCAAATGGAGTTTCCCGATTTCAAGGAGGTTAAAGAACGATCGAGTCAAGACGGACCTGAGGTAAGGGAATTCGTCTCAACCTCCTTTCATTGAGGCATATTTCATTTTATACACAACTTTCTTTTATATGGTGTATAAAACCATTTGAATTTTACTTTTATACAAAAGGAATCTTTTTCTACGAAGCATTTTACTAAACGACAAAAAAGAATGTTTTTTTAACGTACGCGGTGACAACGACCTTTTCCGCCGCCGCCAGTATTATTTGGTATTTGGCTTCCTCAACAAGCCGTAACAATTTTTTTAAAATGAAATAAATACCATATAATATTATATGTATTTTTGGTATTGAAAATGGGATTTATAATGGATTTGTTATGTCAATATATTTATGTGATATATTTTGATCGAAATGGGGAAATGTTTTCATTCCATTATGTTTATTTTATGTCTTATGATTTTATAATGGTACTTGGACATTTGACAGGTGGTTACGTGATAAACCATATGACGGGTGGTGCCGTGAATACCAGGACAGGTGGTTACGTTATAACCTCCAATGCATTGGGTATGGAAGTCAGGCGTATGGCTATTCCATTAAGTATGTATGGAAGTTGGCCATATGGCTATTCCATTATGTCATATGTGTGGAAGTCGACCGTATGGTTATTCCACTGAAGTATGTTTATTTCCCAAGATACCTTTTTATGTTATGTGTTCTTTATATGGGTTTTATGGTAATCTTTTGGTTACAAAAGGTTAAGTATTGATCTTTTATTCAGTGAAGAGTTTTTACTGCTTCATAAAGGTGAAAAGTATTACTGTGAAAAAGTATACTTTGTTTACTTGTTGTTTTGATAAACTAATAGTTTTTATTCTTTGTGTATCCCTTACTGAGCTTTTTATGCTCACTCCATGTTTTTTTGAAATGTTTTTCACAGGACTTAATGTGGAATAGGGTCAAGGATGGGATCAAGGGAAAGTCATGCTATATAAAACATGGAACTAGACATGTTTCTTTTTAAGAGTTTTTATTTTATGGAAACATAGTAGAAGTGTCTACTTTTTAATCTTTTGAGATGTAATAGTTATGTCCTAATTCTCTAAAACTCCAAACCTGAAAAGATCCTCATTGTGAATTATTCATTTAATTCAATATTAAGTAAGGTTTAAGGCTGGGGCCTTATAGTTGGTATCGAAGGTTGGTTTAGCCAACTTTTGGAGTTAGAAAATTATTAAATTATAAATTAATTTATGGTATGATTGAAATGATATATAATTTACATATTACCATGTTGCTTCTCCTAAGATATTTCTATGTTAAGAATGGGTTTTCATGGAGGAAACAGAACAGATTATCTGAGGAGGCATACAGAGGGAAATGACTTATCAAATCAGTATCCTGAGATGGTTAGAATTAGAACTAAACAGTTTGTTATAGTGATGACTCAGTTGACTCAGGTGAAAAATGTTGGTTGTTTTTATGGATGATATTTTGGTGTTTTCTAAAATTAAAGAGGAGCATGAGAGTCATTTAAGGGTTATCTTGCAAACCTTAAAAGAAAAGAAACTATATGGAAAATTCAGCAAGTGTGAGTTTTGGTTACAACAAATTTCTTTCCTAGGTAACATTGTTTCAAAAGATGGCATAATTGTTGATCCTGCTAAAACAAAAGTTGTTGCAGAATGGCCAAGACCCACAAATGTAACCGAGATCTGTAGTTTTCTTGGTTTGGCAGGTTACTACCAAAGGTTTTTCAAAAAATTTCACTGTTATCTAGTCCTATGACTAAGCTAACTCGGAAGGGTTTTAAGTTTATCTGGACAAAATAATGTGATGATGGTTTTCAGGAGTTGAAAAGAATATTGGTGAATGCTCCAGTTTTGGCACTTCCTTCCAGGAATAGTGAGTTTGTTATATACAGTGATGCTTCGTTGAAGGGACTTGGCTGTGTCCTTATGCAGAATGATCAGGTAATTTCTTAGGCTTCATGTCAGTTGAAAACTCATGAGTTAAATTACCCTACACATGATTTGGAATTAGCTGCTGTTGTTTTTGCTTTAAAAATTTGGAGGCATCATTTGTATGGAGTAAAGTGTGAAATATATACTGATCACAAAAGTTTAAAGTATATATTCACTCAGAATTAATTGAACATGAGATAGAGGAGATGGCTGGAATTAATCAAGGATTATGATTGTACAATTCACTACCATCCGGGAAAAGCAAATAAAGTGGCCGATGCTTTGAGTCGAAAAAGTAATGCTTCATTAACCATGCTACGTTTGGAACGAGATCCTTTGGTTTTTGATTTGATGAACTTTGGCATAATAGTTGTTGGTTCAGTAAGTTCTTCTGTTTTGTTTCAGGTATCAGTGAGATCATCCCTATTAGACAGAATTAAGCAAGCACAGAGGGAAGACAGTGAGTTGCAGAAAAAGGTAGAGCTCGTTCAGAAGGGTAAGTTTCCTGAATTCAACATTGATAATGATTGTGTTTTGAGGTTTGGGAAGAGATAATGTGTGACTTGTGAATCACAGTTGAATAATGAGTTGTTATGTGAGGCTCATAGTTCCCCGTTTTCAGTTCATCCTGGCAGTACTAAGATGTACAGAGATCTGTGGGAGTATTATTGGTGGGATGGAATGAAAAGGGATATTGCTGATTTTACTGTGATGTGTCTGACTTGTCAGCAGGTTAAAGCAGAGTGACAGTTACAGAAAGGGATGCTTTAGCCTTTACCAGTGCCAAAGTGGAAATGAGAAAACATATCCATGGACTTTGTTGTGGGATTATCGAGGACATCTCGAGGTAATAATGCAATCTGGGTTATTGTTGATCGCTTGACTAAATCTGCTCATTTCCTTTCTATACAAGATACTTTTTCACTAGATCAACTTTCCCATTTGTATCATAAAGAGATAGTCAAGTTACATGGAGTTACTCTCTCCATTGTGTCCGATCGTGATCCCAGGTTTACTTCTAACTTTTGGAAAGGCCTTAAGAAGTCGTTGGGTACTGAATTAAATTTCAGTACAACTTTTCATCCTTAATCAGATGGGCAGTCAGAATGAACAATTCAGACCTTGGAGGATATGCTACGAGCTTGTTCGATGGATTATCAGGGAATTTGGGACCAACATCTTTCTTTGGTTGAGTTTTCTTATAATAACAGTTTTCATTCCAGTATACAGATGGCACCATTTGAGGCATTATATGGGAAGCGGTGTCGAACTCCAACATTTTGGGATGAAGTGGGTGAAAGGAAGCTGATGAGACTAGAATTGGAAGAAGAGATGGCAGAAAAAGTTTAGTTGATTCAGAAACACATGAGAATAGCTCAGAGGAGGCAGAAGAGTTATGCGGATAACCGGAGGAAGGATCTATCTTTCGAGGTAGGTGATCATGTTTTTCTCAAGGTTTCTCCATGGAAAAGTGTGATGAGATATGGTAAGAAAGGAAAGCTGAGTCCAAGGTTCATTGGACCATATGAAATTCTGGAGAGTGTTGAATCAGTTGCATACAGAGTGGCTTTACCTCCGAGTTTATCTCAGGTACACAATGTTTTTCATGTTTCGATGTGAGGAAGTATATGCCAGATTCATCTCATGTTTTGAGCCCAGAGGTAGTCGAGCTGGAGGAGAACCTCTCTTATGAAGAACAACCGGTCCAGATTTTTGACCTAAGAGAGAAGGTGTTGCAAAATAAGATAATTCACCAGGTAATGTTTTTGTGGAAAAACTATATGGTTGAAGAGGCAATGTGGGAATCTGAAAATGCTATGAGGGATAAATACCCCCACTTATTTTGATAAGTGAATAAAATTGCGAGGATGCAATTCCCAAAAGGGGGAAGGATGTAACATCCCAGGTAAATAAAGAATAAATAATTTTCATATTTATTAATATTTACGAATTAAATATTAATTTTACTTTAAAGGGGTTTCTATGTTCGATAGCGTACCCGATACGCAACAAAGAGTTTCATTGAAATCTTACGTTGCACACTAGTAATAAAATAATATTATTTTAAATGGTAGTTAACACATAGCCGTTGTATTGGCGGGAATGGATAGAAATAACAAAAATATGATTATATATGTTTTTTAAATGTTTTTACTTTTATCTAATAAAATATAAAGGCTGAAAATATGGAAAGAATTCAATTTTAGGCGTATATGCCCTTGTTTTCACTAAAGGTTCACTTATCACTATTTGATGGAGAACCGTCATTAAATATAATTTTGTTCAATCTTATACATTCTATTGTACCAAATAAAACACTTCTTTAGAATTGGGACATCAAAATTTACATTGTGTAAATTTTGGGTATTTTTCCGATAAAGTTTATTTTTTAATGAATAGTGTAAAATGTTGTATTTTAATTCAAAACTTCTTTTTAATCTAATTTATTTATATGATTAGATTATCTTTTGAATTGGTTTTAAATTGAAATTAGAATATATTTTTACCATTAAATACAATAGTGGTCGTTGGAATTAATTTCACTTTGAAATCGGACTTAAACTAGTGTCAATCTTTTGATACTTATTGTTTCATAAAAACACGCTATTTGATCTGACAGCGGGAATTAATTATTAAATTAATTAATGAAACATATATGTTTTGAATTTTGTAAAATGTAATTCATTTTTGAATTTGGAATATCAAATATAGCTTAGGGTGAGGTTTTGGTAATTTTCTGAAAAACATTAATTTTTTATGAATAGTGAAACCACTAAGTGGTACTTATAAAAACTGATTCTTCCGTTTAAATGAAATTTTTCCATATTTTTGTTTTAAATTTCAAAAATACGACATACATGGTTGTCATTAGGAAATAAAATGCGGTTCAATGGGATTAAAATAATTTTTTGGTGAATAGTAACTTTTAAGTTTTTAATCGCGATTAGAGGTAATTAGTGTAGTTTAAGGTAAAAATAATGTTTTAATAATATGAAATGAACTTGACACATGTCCTACCCTTATTGGATGTGTCATGGACGACCATGAAAATCCATGGGTCAACTTGGGGACCCCATGGAGCCACTATAGTTGTAAAATGACATTAATATCTTTTTATTTAATGTTAAAATAAAAATGACACAAACATGAAATGTTTTACTAAAACAATTTTTACATGGGGTTATATAAGTCAGATTTTTAACTATAAATAATCAATCGAAAGATAAAAAGAATTCCTACATCATAGGATTTTTTTTATAATTTTTAGACATTAAATAAATTAAATTATTTATGACACCATGATGATGCAGCGATGACTTCATTATTTAACGATTTAAATAAAATGGAAAGATAATGTAAACTATAAGACCTACACATGTCCAAAACCTACTGAATGGGTGTATTTATAACCCTTATCACCTTATCCTCGAAACACATCAATATGGGACCATTGAAATCCGAAACTCATTCTAAAATAAAGTAACATTTCCTTACTTTCCCAGAGTGCCCCTCCTCTCCTCTTATAAAAGGCCCCAACCTCTACCTCCTTACCCTCACATAAAAAGCCTTTGGCTCGGCCAAAACCTGCCCATTTTGTCTCTCCACATCCCTCTATTACTCCTTGAAGCCTCACTTTGGGAAGAGGTCTTCCCAAGGAAGCCTTTGAGCTCAAACCAAAGGGAGTTACCCGATTTCAAGGAGGTTAAAGAACGACCGAGTCAAGACAGACCCGAGGTAAGGGACTTCGTCTCAATATCCTTTCATTGAGGCATATTTAGTTTTATACACCAATTTATTTTATGTGGTGTATAAACCCATTTTACTTTTACTTTTATACAAAAGGAATCTTTTTCTATGAAGCGTTTTACTAAACAACAAAAAGGAATGTTTTTTAACGTACGCGTTGACAATGACCTTTTCCGCCGCCACGAGTATTATTTGGTCTTTGGCTTCCTCAACAAGACGTAATGTTTTTTTTAAAATGAAATAAATACCATATAATCTTTTATGTATTTTTGGTATTGAAAATGGTTTTTATAATGGATTTGTTATGTCAATATATTTATGTGAGATATTGTAATCGGAATGTGGAAATGTTTTCTTTCCATTATGTTTATTTTATGTCTTTTGATTTTATAATGGTACTTGGACATTTGACGGGTGGTTACGTGATAAACCATATGATGGGTGGTGCCGTGAATACTAGGACGGGTGGTTACGTTATAACCTCCAATGAATTGGGTATGGAAGTCGGCCGTATGGCGATTCCATTAAGTATGTATGGAAGTTGGCCGTATGGCTATTCCATTAAGTGATATGTGTGGAAGTCGACCGTATGGTTATTCCACTTAAGTATGTTTATGTCCCAAGTTACCTTTATATGTTATGTGTTATTTATATGGGTTTTATGGTAATATTTTGGTTACAAAAGGGTAATTAATGTTATTTTATTCAGTGAAGAGTTTTTACTACTTCATAAAGGTGAAAAGTATTACATTGATAAAGTATACATGGTTTACTTGTTGTTTTGATAAACTAACAGTTTTCATTCTTTGTGTATCCCTTACTGATCTTTTTATGCTCACCCCATGTTTTTTTGAAATGTTTTTCACAGGACTTAATGTGGAATAGGGTCAAGAATGGGATCAAGGGAAAGTCATGCTATATAAAACATGGAACTAGACATGTTTATTTGTAAGAGTTTTTATTTTATGGAAACTTAGTAGAAGTGTCTACTTTGTAATCTTTTGAGATGTAATAGTTATGTCCTAATTCTCTAAAACACTAAACCCTAAAAGATCCTCAATGTGAATTATTCATTTAATTCAATATTAAGTAATGTTTAAGGCCGGGGCCTTATAAAACCACCATTTCAAATCCTCATTTGAAATTAATTAATAAAAATCCTTTTTGAATCAATTCAGGTCAATTCCTCTATTCAAAACATTCCCCACATTAAAAAATCAACTTATCTATTGAAAACCATTATAGGGTAAAATACCAAAACATATCTTTCAAAACCATGTTAAAATCCCCTTAAGAACATCATAAATATAACATAAAATCAAAAGAAGTCTTTAACCAAGATTCATATCCAAATATAATTTACATCCTATTCACTCTCATATTTCCCTTCACTTGATGTTTACCAATTTATTTTTCCACTTAAATAGTTTGACACATCCCATTGGTATCCCTAGGTTCAGTCTCACATTATCAACAATCTCAATAGGGTATGTGATGGGTTTTACACCTCAATCTAATGTCTGACTCCTATTTCATAATAAAATAAAAAAGGAGATCAATAAGGAAACACTTTGGAGCAACAACATACATATATAAAACAACAATTCTATGGGTGAAAGCTTAAAGATGAACTACCTCATGACCATTGATGAATTCAATCTTAATCTCCACAATTTATTCGAACTACAACACTCTATTAGTCCCCAACCTACATTATTCTATAAATTTGAAGGTTTTATGAAATTAGAAGAAGAGGATAGATTCCACAATAACTAATTTAGGAAACTAAGAAAAAAACAAGTGTTAGAATATCATGGATCTTTGATTTTCACTAAAATGTGCTCTAAAACCCCTATAATTGAAGCAGAACGATCCACAGAGGGAGAGGGGATCTTGGATCATCACCAAAAATAGAGGGCTCTAATTTATGGATAAATTTAGTGGGGATATAAAAATCCTGATATAGAAAAGCTATAAATTTTCCAAAATTTAATGGGGCACAAGACTTACCCAAAATGATTTTTCAATTGATGTGAAAACCATGAGGTACCCACTTTCTATGGAAATTGGATCACATAGTTACCTAGAGACACACCAAAAGGTTGGAAAATCATGCAGTAATCTTGTTATATACCTATATCTTATATTGTTCTTCTTTTGTATGATTTTATAGTAAAGGTTCATAGTTTAGACTATTCATTCTTCAAATGTGTGATATGCACTATTGGACACTTTCCCCTTTTTTGCATGCCCCACAGCCCTGAAACACTTCCAAAACTCCTCAGGCACTCTAGAAATAATTCTCTAATCATTAAATAGAGTCTAATTTTTTTAACAAAGACTTACCTTAAAAAAATGATGATATATAATATAATACATTCCCCAATGTTATTTTTGTCCAAAATATCAAAAACTAAAAACTTGATTTTCTTACATTCATATTTATTTGATTGATTCTTCCCATTTTCCAGCCACCTAGACATATTATTTCATCGTAGAACACATAATCATCATCAATCTGAATTTACACATATCCCAATAATTGAATAATGTTTCTCATAAATTTTTAATTATCATGAATCTAGTTCCCTTATATATGTTTTACACAATACAGAGTAATAAAAATTAATCTTAATATCAATATCATATATAAAATTTTGTGTGTAACTTTCTAATCAGGGTAATTTATCTTTGTATGTGGCCATTTATTCTTCCTAAATTTTCCTAATAGCTATGTATTGGGTTTTCTTTATATGTACGATAGTTTTATGAGAATATTTATCAATGAAAATATTAGTAAATTCATCCCATTTATAGGAATTAATCTTTTATCCTTCCCTGATATTATTGAACATTAACTACCACTTTTTAGATTTTATTTAAAATGATAAATAGGAATTTTTACATTTTGATAATTTGAAAATCCATAAAAAATATCATTTCAAGGGAATTAATTCGTCCATCAGTTACCAATGGGTTATAAGATCCATTGAATTTCATTGGGTGTTGTCTTATAAAATGTTCCACTATTGAAATGTTTCTGTAAAGTATATATTGTCTCTATATAGTATGGAAAGTACCATCATTTATATCATATTTCATCTAATACATCGTATTGCAAAACTATGCTTTTATAATTCCAACCATACCAGGTTACAAATTTGGAAATATATTATCCCCTTGGTTCCTTACTATTATGGTTTCCATGTATCATCTATTGAAAACCATTTAGAACAGACATAGTTTAGATGAATAAACAAGAAAATATTCAAATTATGTATCATTTCATCATAAAAATAAATTAAACTATTTTACGGGTATTCTATTAACATTATCCTAACCCCTAAAGTTATATGATTCTTTATCTAATATAATCTATAAGTACCCTACCCAAAACATTACATATTCTAGGCACATTAAACTATAATTCACATTCTTGAATTACAAATGAATTTTTTTTATTATAATATTAGAGTCTTATGTAATAAAACATATATAATTATCTAATAAATTACAATATGGAAAATTTTATTTAGTATCAATTTTTTCACAAACAAAACATTAAGAAACAAATTTTTTTTATTTTCCTGACAAATCATATGATATCTTTATTTAACTCATGATTTTAGCTATTCATACTTAAAACCCGATGAATTTTTTTTAAATAATGTGATGAGAAAACAAATTAGTATAAGAAATAAATAGAAAAATATAGAATTTTTGTCCATGAAAACAACCCAAAATTTATTTATCCAAAATAATATTTTGGTTAGAAAAAAAATTTATTACCCAATAAATCAACTTCTATACCCACTGATTTTCATAAAACATTTCTTAATAAATATTAAGGAAAATATAAAACTCATAAATTATTATTTTTAATCATGAAAAACCCATAAAACTTTTTTTATAAAGATATACTTTTCACCCTTAAAAAGTAGGATATAATTTTCATTAATGACAAAATCACTGTCTTAACATGATAAATCATATGTATTCTATAAAAACAATAGAAATAATTGATAGATCATATAGGTAACATGAGGAATCATTTCCATATCTTTAATACAAATGGTATAACCATCCTGGTTAAAAATATATTAACCATCATAGTTCACGTAGAATAACAGAAAAGTTACACATGGAATAAACATAAAGGAAAATTCCAATAATCTCTTAGGAGAAAAAAATTGGTTAACTCCGTCCCTTTAATAAATGTATTGGAGAGATATAACGGGCTCAAAGACCCAGAATTAATAATTTAAAACCATATAGTCATAATCAATTCTCATGAACCATAACAAAATATCTAAAATATTTTATTATTAAAACATTATTTTCACCCATAAGAATACATTTTCGAATATTAATATATCCCTTTCCTATAAAAACATTTTTCAATACTAAAATTGACATAATAAATGAAAATTAGGGATTTGGTTTAAGAAAATAATGAATCTAATAGGGGAATACAAAAATAAAATAATGGTTATGGAGGCCAAAAAATTCATTGTAACTGTATACATTAAAATGGAACATTCTATTTGTATTTTGAAAAAAAAGGTAAAACAATTATGTAAGAAGATTTATTTTGAAGGCCATTGAATGATATTTGAGAGAAATAAAAAAAATTATTTTATTTGTTTTATATTTATATAAATACGTCAATTAAATAATTTTAAAAATAATGTTATGGAAGAAAAATATTTTGAAGGTAAACATTAAAAGATGAATTTAGTTTATATGAATTTCCATTAACTAGAGTTCAAATAATCACATAACTTCCTCATCTTGAAAAATAATAATTTTTTTTAATTATTTAATTTCAAAAGAACCGTTTTCATATATAATATTTCTTTAATTTGAAATAGTACTATATTATATATAGTTAATCAATTTTATTCACAATATATGTTTGGATGATATTTGGTTCATAAGTCCAAAATGACATTGGTGGGCTTATTATGGTCATAGTGGTAAATATTCCATCATATTCATAATATTAACTATTAATTAGTTATATGCTATATATATAAGTTCTTCCATTAAAACCAATCATGAAATATGGTTATGAAAAATGAACTACGTTAGAATCATGGAAAGGGCATGTCGTACGTACTCATGAGTAACAATTATATTTTCCAATGATAATTATGGAATTAAGGTATATATTATTTTATCTTTCTATAACTATAATAATATAATATATATGATATTATGTGTTTTTAAATATAGATATACATATCATCAATGTTATGTGGTTATGAAAAGAGGATCAAATCTCTTTATAGAGATGGTAGTCTACATGAACACACAAAGGATGTTATTATATCTAAAGGAATGGAATGGTAATATGGTACGTGATTTATTATAATTCAATAATTAAAAATATGGAACCAATATGATATATATATATATATACGATAATTCATCCATGATAATTTTTTATGAGAGACTGTGATGAAAAATTAATTACATCGGTTCATGAGGTGGAATCTATTGTACACATGAACGTTGGTTTTGTTTTCTATTTGATGAAAGAGTGGAAGGATGTGTTTTATCCAATTATATAACAAAATCTCATTATATAAGATAAATTAATGTTATTACATCATGGATGAATAAAATTTTATGAAGGATTAAGAAGAAGTAAATTTAAAGCATGTGACTAAAAATTATTCCACTTCTTTAGAAAATATTTTTATATTAACTCTTTAAGACTATACGGTTGGTGTTTTTAAAAAAAACGACCTCTAGATTGAGGGGTGAAATTATATGAGGGTATTTTGGTAGGTAATTTTTAAACCAGTAGTCTTTTTTCATATCTATAAATGAGTATAGTAGGGGCACTATTATAAGAAAGGGGAATGAGACTCTAGGAGTTTAATTAAATAACAAATACATATCAGTTAATTATGATATCAAAATAGCTCCCAATTTGTGATATTAAAAAAATAAGAGGATGATTATAAATAATATCCTAAAAAATGGACTTGGTTTGACCACATTTTAACCATTATAAGATTTTAATCATTCGTTAACCCTTTAAACAATCACACCGATATCATTTTTGTCGTTTTAAGGGGTTAATATAGTTATAATAAAAGACATCCCATAAATCAACCATTTTTTATTTTGAAAACCATATCTCATTCAATTTTACAAATATAATTTCTTTAGGAATTCTAAATTATTAAATAATATAATCTTTATTATAAAATAAAATTAATTTCAATTTTGACTAAATTAATTTAATTTTAGTTTTAAATGTAGAAGACAATAAAGGAATTGAAATACACAGCATCAAAACCTATATAATATTTAATGATTATCTATAAAAATAAATGATCAAAAAAATTCATTCAAATTATATTACTTATGACATCTTTAAAATCAGTATTTTATTTTCCTATTAATTGAATAATTAATGTATCAATATTGTGTAAGCTTTTAGCGTAATTATTTATTCAAAAAAAATTATAGATAAATTATTATTGTAAAAAATAATTTCTATTTAAAATTTATATTTATAATTAGATATAACATATGAGTACAACAATTGTAAAAATATTATAATTATTAAAACCAAGAGTATGTCATTTTTAGCTGTATATTCACTAAAATGTTATAATTTTAAAAATCATAACCAAATGGAAAAGGCCCTGTATTTTACTCTTATATAATTATGCCTAATATATACTCATCTGATGATATTAATGATATTTGTTAGGAAATTTTTTAGACTTTATAGTTTTTTAAAATTAATCGGCTTTCCCATTACCAGGTGAAAAATTTACTAATCTTACTATTAGTAATGTCGAAAAATAAAAGAGATATATTTACCAAATTTGAACCTACTGATTAAAAATATGAAATCTATTTTTTTAAATTCAGAACAATGAACTGGAATAATTTTATTTATAATTAGACTAGTAAAACATGATGAATAATAATTTTCCCTAAAAATTCCTTCTGAAGTTTATAATTTTTTAAGGTAATTTTAAATTTAAAATTCATTTAAAAAACCACAATTATGTTACATTAAATAAATAATAACTGATAGAATTTTAAGAATAATATAAAATTTAATTTTACTTTGTGTATAATTGAAAATGAAATATAATTTTCAATAAAAATAAGTATTTTTAATATTTCATTTAAAAATTAATATTTTCATAAAATTCACAAAAACATTATCCGAAGATAATTTTACCATGATGAATTCATTAATAAAACTAATTCTATCTAATATAAATTCTATAATTTTGAAATAATGATTTATTTAAAACCATATAATATATGAACCCCGCTTTGGATAGAAATAATGTTTTTCCTTTTTGGATAAAAAATTGTCTAATAACTTTATAATGAATATAAATCTATAAAATATAACTAATGAATATATAAATTTTCATTATTTAAATTAAAAGGGATGTTTCAATAATTATCATACATTATTTTAAATAGAATAACCTGAAAAAATATAGTTTGATTAAATTCTATTTAAATTAAGATATGTTTGATTAATTCAAAAGAAAACACTTTTCATGACCCAGATCATTCATCCATGCTGGTTGTGCTAAATATGGGATCCAATAAATTATCTTTTGTAAGGAAGGAATATATTTAAATGGCCCTAAGAGTTATGTGCCTCATTTATATCTTTTTATTTATGTCAATAATAGTTAATACTCTTGGGAATGATTTGAATGGAATATCATTGAGTTTATCCATATATAGACTGTGTATGGAGTTGTTTTCTCAACCAACCAATTTTATTATGTGATAAGATTTTCAAGATGGATTACATTAATAGCGATGTGGTTAGATGAATTCTGAAGCTGACTAATTTGGTTGTGAAATAAATATCCTTCCAAAATAATTTATATGATAACAGTAAATGGGGTCATAATTTTTATGGGACCATAATTAATATAAATCATTATTAAATTAATTAAAATTATGCTACTCATCTGATAAAATATTATCTTGTAGATAAAACGGAATCATAATCATTAGTAATGAAATTCAAATCAATACTTGAAAAGTTGAATCATAAAGGATGGAACTTTATAGACTTGAAAGGAAATTTGAGAAGATTTCTAATGTAGGGAGACAATTTATTTATGATAGTTAAAATAATTCCCTATGAATCAACTCTGGACAGTAGTAGAAGAATTACATTAAACACAGGTTTTTTATGTTTTCAAATTAAAAACTGATATTAATAGTAACATTTAACATATCATAATAGTAAACAATGATAATAGACCATTCTTAAGACCATCTCCCAAAAGTTATTTTTAATTTAGATTTTTAATAACTGACATTAGAAAATTATAAAATAATATAACACTAATGAAATTTTTTCATTTCACCAGCCTCGTTATACAATTTCCCAATTGAATATAAGTCACATAAAAATATACTATGTTTTATATATTTCATCATTCTCTATCAAAACATTTCATTTTCCCTGTCCATTCTAAACTTATTCCCTATTCTAAATTTTCATGTTACCAATTTTCAAATTTCAAAATCATTTTTCAATACATTTAACTATTATATATTTGAATATAATACCATAATATTTTCTTTTTTCATAGTGATAAATAAATAAATTTATTTTGTTATATATTAATATTATATTTTTCATTAATTTTTAACAATATTCAATGATTATTATCATGAATCCAAGGATTATATTTATTTTTTAATTCATATAGTATTAACTAATTTATTATTTTGGTGGAATAATTATTTATACATTTAAATTGATATGTGATAATGAATCACAACTTCATCTAATATTTATTTTCCAAAAAACATTGAATGATTCTATAATATATCCATTTTTTATCTTTTGTAAAAAATATACTTTTAGAATATATTATATTGATTATCTAACATGATTTTTTAAAATCATTTTTTCAATGAATAAAATGAAATGATATTCTTTCACATTGGTAATTCAAATAAGAAAAATTAAATCTTAGTTTTAAAAAATAACCATTGATGTAAATAAATTTTATTGTATATTTTGATAATTGAAATTAAAACATCATTTACAATATTTTATGTAAATATATATCCTATAAAACCAATATTAAATCAAGAAAAATTGATATTAAAAAGGTTATTTTATAATAGTTTGAAAAATCTAGTAAAGTGTAAAATTAGTTTGATTATAAATATAAGAAGTAAGATCAATATTTATCTAGATTTAATTATATATATATTTTAGATAAAATCTATAAGAAACCCCAAACCATTGATCTTGTGAGATAATTGATTACCAGTAAAATTTGTTTCACGGGTAAGAAAAAAACTGAAGATACAAATTTTCAAAATCACTCTTTTTTTACAAATGTTGGAAGGTACTTCAGTCTCTGCCCATGTACTGAATATTATGGTAAATATATATATTATGGAGACGCTAGAGTAGCCTCTACATCATGATTTAACTGAAAATTTAATTCTATAATAAATACTATAATGGTTCTAATAGTTCATTGTAAATTATAAGATGAATGATCTTAGAAAATGTTTACTTGAGCTACTCAATAGGTTCAGGACTGTTGAGTAAGACATGGTAGGTCTATGATTATGTACTATATTTAAAATAAAAGAGGTTAAAAGTATAATCTAAAAGAAGAAAATAACAATTAGAATTTATAACAATGGGTCTTCCAATAGTAGATAAATGTATTTAAAATGAGAGGGTATAGTTTACATAGAATTATAATGTTTTGATTTTGGAAATTCAAATCACTTGAGTATGAATTTTTCAATTAATGAGAAGTGTCAAAATAAACATAGTGGAGACTTAATGTGAGGTATGATGTTATAGAAATAAATTTATATATTTTAAAGCTTATGTGATACAAACTTTATAATCATTAATTATTATAAATATAAAAGGGTTAAAAAATTATATATATTTGATGGAGGAATAATGATCAATACTAATCACAATCACATCACAAGCATTAAATAACATTTTATTTAAGATTCTCCCTTGAAATTATTTATAATTAAACCCCTGAGTTTTCTCCCAATGAGGATTCATGGTAACTTAATGAATAAATAATTATTATCCTCGGATTTTAATTAAAATTTAAATAATTAAATAAAGTGGAGATAAATATGTTTGATGGATATACAATGAAAATAAAAAAAATATTTTGAAAAAAAAGTTTATGTTAGAAAAAAAAGAGTTTATATCTTCACTCCATCATCATCCAAATTAAATGATATATATTATAAACTTACTCTCTATCCAAATTTTACCTTTCCTCTAATGATCACAATCTATTCATTGAAATAGATATATATTTAATATAGTGCTATGCATTCCAATATATACTCATTACACCTCTTAATGTAAAATCCACACACTATCCTCTCAATTAACACATCAATCCATAATTTATAAATTGTGATAAATATTTGGTTGAAAAATATTTAAATATAGAATTAAATATTAGGGATGATTAATATATATGGTGTGAGAATCTCATAACCTATTTATTCAAACTCTTAGTACCATGACATGTTATAGATATCTAGTTGAAATCCTACTCACTTGTCTCTATAAATCACCACTACGTGAACTAAAAATATGTAATGAAAATTAAAAAAAGGAAATTCCCAACTGAATGAGTGTCTCATTATCCTAATACATAAATATTATTGTTTTATCACCAAATTTATTTCACAACAAACTCACCACACCGATCATCGTGATCAGTCAAAATAATGAACTAATATAAATAGATTGTTCTAAACACCTTTTACAATGATATACTCCTCTTAAAAAATTCAATGAGTCACTAATGTTGTATTCAAAATTATATATGGGATGGTTATATAAATAGGATGATTCCAAGATCAATCTACTTGTATGGTATTCTATTTTTTCCATGTGAATCTATGGAATTGGGTATTTCATACTCTCACACCTACAACATCTCTACATGATCCATTTTATTCCAAATGAATTCTGGTTTTCCTCATGGTGTTTATTGATATTTTTTCTTAAAATGGAAAAAATACACAACTGGATTATTTACTTTCATCATTCAAATCATGTATAATGAAAATGTGTACCCATATATCATCAAACACTATAAATGAACATCTAAACTCTTCATGTATTCAGGGTAATCCCTTGGTCTCGAAAAAATCGACATAAAATTAGGGTGAACCAAAAATTTAATCATGATAAAAGATCTTCATTTACCCATTGTGATATCACCCTGTCATGGCAAGTGATTGCATCATGAATGGTGACTTCCTCCTTTTGTAAGCAGTGATAGTAACATCCTCCAATGCAAAATTTCATCATATATTGAAACATTATGTATCATAGAATGTGAAAAATGTCATTGAAGAATATAGGGGTAAATATAATTTAAATAGATTCTTTTAAATTTATTCATACATATGAAATCATCCATAATGGTAACTCATTCATTATAGGAATGAAAAATAATTACTCATACATAATGTACTAGTTGTGTATGATCTTCTTAAGTAGAACATAGGACATCTGATACTCATTTAAATGGAATACACGATGTTGTTGTGAACCAAATCGAAACCTAGAAATATAATACTTCCTTTTTTATTCACACATAATTTTTTTCCATATGATAGTCATACAAAGTATCCCAAGAAGCTATTAAATCTTTTAATGTTCCCAAACATTCTTCTATTTTATTCACAACACATTTATTTTATCAAGAAAACAAAAAATAAAATGTCATCATGGACAAATAAATCAGAATCATATTTATAACCTTATTAATTCAATATTAATCTCATTTATAATTAATTATAAAAACAAACTAAACATAAAAATTGGGATATTGTCTCTTAAATTTAAAAATATGGTGTAATATTTGAAATGCAAATAATATATATATATATATATATATATTTGATATTATCAATATATAACTCCCCATCACTTAATCCATTATAGTTTTTAGAAATATCTATATATAAAATAAATAAACTACCAATCCAATGGTGAAAAAATTAAATCATTTCCAATAATTATTTTATCATCATTATCATTTATTATTTTGTTAAGAACTACAATAAATTTTATTAAAAGTGGAAATGAAAACCATATAGTTATAAAAACACACACAAAAAACTAAAAAATAAAAGGGAAGAGGGATAGGGGATAAAGGAATAAAAGTGGTCTAAAATAGTGGAAACTAATATCATACACTCTAATCAGAACAACCTCTAGGGGAATAGTACATATTATAGTGTAAACCATATGAGGGTTGGCATGATCAGCCCGTGCGACCTGAAAGTCAATCACATTGTTACCTTTGTGCCCTGTGTGAAATAAATTTATACCATTAGAGAGGTGACTAATTCATATACAGATGTGGTACTTGAAGGACCAAGGGATGTTCATACTACCTTGTGATGAGTCCTATATCACCGTTAAGTATGTTTCAATGGATATAATCAAAATTTTATGACAATGGAAGGTCTCTAAACAATTGAGCTTCATGTTATAGTATTTAATAATAGAATACCTACTTTCATCAAAGCTTTGTAAGGCCAAGATTACCGAACCAGAATAGTCCCAAATAACTCCACATCCTCATATAAGGCCAAGACTACATGAGCCATCACCAGTATGTTTGAGTCCACACTCTGGAGGTTTCCAAAAAATCCATCTTCCTTGAATGGGTATAGTGGGAGGAGGAAGGATCCTACTACCCACCCTAACTCATCTTAAGGAGATACAAGTGTCCCAATGCTTCATTAAAAGGCCCAATTCTACTACAAGACTCCTGGAACAGACCTGTATGTATGATGACGAGCTAAAATGACCCTCAATAAGCACATTTTTTCTAGAATCAAAAATACACCAATATCCTACAACCTAAATAGTATCCCTTTCTATGTGCTCTTGAAGGTGTAATTATGCACCATGTCACTCATTTGGAAGAAAATTCATGCCATCATTGGAGTTCCCTGTATGTCAGATGATATCCCCAAAGCTTCTCCACACTACAGTTTCCAAGTCACTATAAAAGAATAGGTGTCAAATAGATTCCTCATTTACATTACAAAAACATTGACATTTTGATGCAATATTGAACAACTTTATTCCAATATCACCATTTGTGTCAATGATTTGTTTTCAGATCCTCCAAAAAAATAAGTTATATTTGATGGGAATATCCTTTCATGAGAAAACGTTACTACCATTAGGGCTCACATTAAGGGAATGAAAAATATTCCTATAATATTTAGATGATAACTCTCCAATAATCTAACTCATGAAGAAAAAATGTTTCTTTTTCTGGTGATATTTCAATGAGGTTGAAAAAATTATATTTTTAATTATTGAGGGTGGATAATAGAAAAGATGTGTGGTGACTTGCCTGACAAAATGAGATGGCCAGTAGAGGACAAACTGAGAATCTATGAACATCACCTAGCCAATTATTAAAGTAGTATCTAATTTCACTACTTCCCACAATCCATTAAGAATGTTTTCAAAGGATAAGTACGTGACAATGAAAAACTTCCAAAATCGTGAGACAGTTCTCCCTAGGGGATCAAGTTTAGTGTTTTATTTTCCCCTAATGAATTTACCCGACATAGAATATCCTTTGAGGACCTCCCATACCACCTTATCTTGGATGGATTTCATAGTACCAACCAAATTAGGATGATTTATCTTTCCATCCTCTGCTCAGGTTGACATTATTTTTCAAAAACCCCATATACACCTTCCCTCTCCTTGGGAATTAGAATTGAAGCTGGAAAATTTCCTTTTAATGTTTCTCAATATGGGTTTTGGTACCATAAGAACTGATTGGATGTTCAGCGGTATAAATGTAAGGACACAATTGACAAGTGTAATTATTCCAATGAAGAAAAAGAAATGTATCTTATAGTTGGTTATTTAGTTAGTTTTCTTTTTAACAACCCCCTCAATGTGAGATAAATGAATCCTTCCGATTGAGACAAGAGATCCCATGTACTACATGGAAAACATCCTCTTATTAAATCCTTTAATATCATGTATACACTTTACTAGACTCTCCATAAAAAGTCTCAAACTAAAAATTATAGCATTTCTACTATTAACATTCTCCTTGCTCCATTTTATATTTTCATCAGGCAGTTTTTTCAGATCCCTATTGATTCTACCCCCTCCGTTAATGAAGAAAATCATATTGTTAGTTAATAGAATGTGAGAAATACCATTAATGTTCAACTACACAAGAAGGTTTGAATTATATTCACATTCATGTTTCTATCCATGAATATAATCAGCAATTACTATATAATAATGAATAATATTGGGGATATGGGGTACCTTATCTAAGTCGATACACTGATTTAAAGAAACCACATCTTTTTCCTATCATGGAAACTAAAAACCACAGGGATCTAACGAATCAATAGAATTGGTCCCTCACCCATTGTGTGAAACCTATGAATTCCATAACCCTAATGATGAATCCCCATTCTAAACTATTTTATTATTTAACAATATCAATTTTAATGATGATATTTGATCTAGAGGTCTTATTATTAAGTGCCTATAACATTTCATAAGAAATTCTTAATTTTGATTTTGAGGACCAACATTTGATGAATCCATTTTTTTATTCTAGAACACATTCTAGGAGATAATTTACCAATTTCGTGTTGAGGACAATAATAAAAAATTTTATGAGATATTTCATATTCTAATAGGACTAAATTGATTAAGTGAGGTTAGGTCCTTAACATTGTTGATAAGGATGAGTGTGGTTGCACATAACACCCTTAAAAGAAAACCCCCTAATAAATAATCTTGAATTGAGGCCATCATGTCCTAATTGATGATATACTAGGGGGCCACATTATAGGAGGTAGAAAACCCATCTCTCTCCAGGGGAACTATTTTGGTTAAGAGTGATAGTCGATTCCCAAAATTGTTGCTCATCCAAGCTAGTTTTGATAGAGTCATTAATATTCATGGGAACCACTTGACTAATACACTCAATCAAATTATATTATCATCCTAGATACCCACCCTATATTCAAGGGTTATAATCATATAAAAATATTTTAAGTATGACTCCTCCATACCTCCAAAAATAGCAGGGTCATTAGAAAAGGAATCATCATCCATGAGAATGTTTTTTATGATTTCTTGACTCATTTCATTGAGGCATACCTAAAAAATGCGCTATTTATATCTCCCACTTTTTTCCAAGTAATTCTAGAAATCTCTCATTTTGTTATTTCTTATTATAGTAGAAATTAATCATACTAATTCCTCAAACTATCTAAGATATTGAATGTTTCATCAACCAATTCCTTTTTTAGAGAGACTTACAGGTGATCAATATTGTTCTTGATAGTATCCAGATCAATAGGATTAGATGGTTGACTAACAATCCCCAAATGAAGGTCCACTTTTAACCACCATAGTTTTTAGGTTATTCTATCCATAAACACCCTTGAACTAGTTTATTCTAGGATAAACTCACCACCAAATTATAATTAAAATTGGAAGACCACAAGCTTGAAAGGATAAACCAATTGTAGCCCAATCCACTTGTTTCTAAGCTAATAAGAAGATGGAAGTGATCCAAAATAGAATGGTCCATATGAATTAACATACTATTTGAGATAATTGAGATGGATTTATGGTTCTATAGGAAATTATTTAATTAAAACCAAGTTTTACAGGAACACTTATGGTTGTTACACCAGTAAATTTATCCACATAGAATCCCAAATGCATGGTCCCACTCTATGAAATGAAGTTGATAACATCTTGATGATCTTTACATGGGTAATCCCCACAACCCATTATCTTCATCACATGAATACTATTTTGAAATCACCCCATACCATCAAATTTATGTTTCCCAAGGAACAAGACTCAAGGTTCGGCCCTAGCATGTCCCTCGTGTGATTATCACAATTTTCATAAACAAAATATAAGAAGCAAGAGAAACCATCATTACTCATTATAGTTCCAGTGTGCTGATTAGATTCATCCAACATGAACAATGAAATTGAGTTACCCCATAATATCCATATATATATCGGTTTATGGTCTCCATATTAATTTAGTAACAATGCCTAATATTATAATAAAAACTAGCAATTTTAGAATCATTTTTCTTAGGTTCCGATTCAAAAACCAAAATAATGTAGTTACTATAAACATAGTTATATATGAATTCCATTTTATCCCAAGAACCTTAGACTTGATAATTCTAAATTATGCATGATGACATTTGAAAAGGTTTCCTATAGTCTTTTCCCTAGGTGACTGAATGCATTTTCATAGATAAGCTGACTGTGTAGCAGCGATCTTGGAGCGCACCCTAGTGCAGACACCGCTGGAGGAAGTAGAAAAAAGTGACACTACCTATACTAGTAATTTAAATCCATGTGGTTATATATTATATCTAGAAGAATGGGAATAAGGTGTGGGAGTCCCAGATTCATGCACATTCATTAACCCACTGTAGTGATTTCTATTTTCCACTGGAAGGTCTAGAGAAATTTTATATTTAACTCAGATTAAGGGATAAATACCAACCATAAGAGAACCATAATTCCATCCTTATAACAATTATATTAGGTTAAATTATTTAAAGGGGACCAAATCCATGTCTAGAATGAAGCCCATGATCCAGAAGTAGAGATCATCCTAGAAAGAGGAGGCAGGAGAGAGGGTAGGGATGAGTACGTGGTTGAGGTGTCAACCACTGTAGTCACAAATGATCCCTTGTTGACCGCTCTAGTATAAAAAACATGTGCCAATTTCAGAGGATCAATGTCTGTCGATGGATTAAGTTTGTAAGGATCTGACTGATGTGAGGCCTTATTTATCCTCATTGGTATTGAATGAAAATAATCTAAAAGGATGAACAAAAAATGAGGTATGGAAGGACAAATAGTTGATCAACACTATTCTAAAAAACCCTAAACTCAGATAAGAATCTACGATGGTAGGGAAAGAGAGAGATCCATGGACACATAAATTTGGGATACTCATGCCTCCTAGCTCATAAGGGTATATTCATACCTACAAAGGAATTGTCTCGGGGAGTCTCTGATTCCTTTAAGGAAGGATATATTTTCTAACGTGAGAGGTAGACAAGGATAACTGATCCAAACCACCAATTGATGGATTCAACAAGGGTTTTTCTTAGGTTTACAGATTTTTTGTAAAATGCTTATGAACATAGGATCAATGATTAGATAAAATATCAAATGTTTAACACAAAAAATATATCTGACCCTAATTATAAGAATCTCACTCAAATCCTGCATAAGTAATAAATACAAACAATCCCTTTTGTTATAAAACATTTTTAAATGTTAATAATATACTATGAATAAGGTAATCTTATATCTTATCTTATATTTCATTAATTTTTTATTTTTTATTTATAAACATTTATTTTACATTTTTCACTTTTCACTTTTTCCTATTTTTATTATTTTTTGAAGAATAAGACAGGAGAAATAAAATACAATGAGTGATGAAATTGAACCTCCTTTCAATCCGATAAAAAATGATTACCTTAATAATTTCCACATAACATGTGTAAATACATCCAAAAGTATTGCTAGGGAATCATATTTTCCTCATACACATAAATTGAAATATAATATTTAAAAAACTATTATATAGGGTTAGCAATGGAAAAATATCTATGTAATTTTACTTATATCTATAAGATAATTTATGTTTTCTATGGAATTAAATATGGTTGATATACAATATAAGTCCAATTAAAATGTACACAAAGAAAAAGTATTTCTTTAATCACTGTAAGACATATATTCATCTTAAAAGAGTTAAAGATTATTAAATCATGTTATAACTCCATTGACACATCCTAATATTATCTTATGAAAATGATGGAATTAGAAAAAATTTGGGAAATCTTTCTATGTCACCTCTCAGGAAAGTGAATATGATATTGGGTAATTTCGCTAATGTTATAATCATCCATTATCATTTTAAAATAATAAAATATATAAAATAAATATCAAAGGAATGAAAATCATTTATATAATCATTTAAAACATTAATATAAAAATTTATCAATTCATTCACCAAGGAATAAGTATTAAAAATGATTCAGATATTATTTTAAAGTGATAAAATAATTAAAAATATAATTGGATAATATATTCGAACCATATTCTATACTCCCCCACTTGTATTAATAATTATCTTCATTTAGTTGTAACTATCATATTTTATTTTCTAGATATATTAAGAAAGATAATTTAAAAAATAAAGAATGATACATCCTTGTTATTAGGATTCTAAGATCCATATTTTCTTTATTACAATATGATATATAATTTCACCTTCAAAACCTACAATGAAAACAAATAAATAAGAATTTTATAAAAACTAACTATGGTTGTAAGAAATGTGTAAATTTAATCGATAGAAAGCACCTGTTATCCCCTAGGTGGTGCTATGTTTTTCCTAACTATTTATGTGAAGTTATTGTATCATCCCCAATCAATAGGGTGTTTATAATTTGGGTAATAAACACAATATTATTATTTTTCCATGGTTCTTCCTACCATTATTCTTTAGTTTCCACCCATTTATATTGTATTTCTTGTCTACCACCTTCGAATTGATAATTAATGATACATTTGGGAAGGGAAGAAAATATAAGGATTCCCTTAAACCATAATTAGTGCAGATATAGATATATAGTCTACTAATTGGTTTATTTGTTCTTCTAGATGTGGATTCAATTTCATTTTCTTTTCAAACTAAATTTTTTCGATTAAATAATATATATTTGAATCACTATTGTACAATTTTAGAGGGAATCAAATCCTACTTGTCTATTTGTCCCCTTCTCTTCTTCCACATCACATAAGACATTAACATTACCAAAAACTAGGTCATAATCTAGAACCGATGATACAACATCATTGTAATAGGGAGGATTAGTATTATAATCATTGTCTCGAACCTTCATTAGTGTGTTGAGTGCGATAATGGGGTATTAAGTAAAATTATTCATGATCTATGTTGATATAATCCTTGAATCATGAAAATAGATATTCATAAACCCATTACTTTATCACTGGATAACAAAATTGATTTCTATTTCATTAATTGAAACCACCCCTATTCACAAGAAGTGATAGTATCATCCTCCAACAAAAACCTTCATCATAGATAGTGACATGTGGTATCATAGAATGTGAAACATATCCTGGATGATGGTAGGTTCAAATCTAACACAATGATATTCTTTCTAGTATATTCATTCAAATCAACATGGATGAAAAAGTTACTCATATGTTACATGTGCAGATAATTATTATTCATTCATAGTTCTCCAACAACATAGAGTATTCCTACATAGAACCGTAGAAACATTCTACTCTTACATGTGGTGGTATAGATTCTATTAAAAACTAGATTCATGGACAATGGCCTGTTATTTTTTTATTTACACACAATATGTGTCACATAAGTTACTCATACATATATTCTGGAGAATGAATTTACCTATCCATATTTCCTAAAATACATACTTATTCAGCCACAAAAGCTACATTTCATAAAAAACACATAAAATCAAATACAATCTTTGAAAATTAGATAAATAACAATAATAAAAACCTTTAGAAACAATATTAAATTATTATACATTTCAAACAAATAAAATACTAAATAAAAAAACCTATAAATTTTAACCTTAAATAGTGAATATATGAAGAAATATTAAAAATGAAAAAATAGTATTTTTTTTTTAAATTTTATCATATGAATGTGTCAAAAACTATCTTTGATACCCTAGTACCCCGATAACTAAACTGATCCCTACATATCCATAAGGGAAATCCTGATCCCTTTAGGTTGGAGACTATAACCTGGAATGACACCAAATAATAGTGGAATAAATTTTACTCAAACACAGTAAATAAAATAGATACATATCAGTATACTCAACAAATCCAAAGGAACATAGTATAAGAAACGAAACAGGTATAAAAAGAACCCAAATAGTACATCATAAAAGTACCAAAATCCCTAACAAAAAAGCACCACATCCCAAAGGACACATCAATCCAAGAACCATGGGATAAAGAGAATACACCTACTCCAAGAGACACATTCCCTTCACTCAGACCTTATAAGAGATAATAAAAAATTCCCAATTAAAAAGATAGGGTGTGAGATTAAATTCCTTGTAGGATAACATAAATTGTTTCATAATAATACTAAATAATAATAAACAAACCTTGCTTTAAATTTTAATTAAGACAAGCATGAATGTACAATTTCATTTTTAACAAAAAACATTCTGTTCATTTAAAATGATGGAAATAATTTCAAACAGGGAATAAATAAATAACATATATATAATAATTTATATAAATCATTAGTAATGAGTAAAATAGTTTCAAAATCAATGAAATATATAATTAAAATAGGCATAATAAACATCATTGTCATCTACCCTAAAGTATGATAGATCCATGTAATGGGATCCTCACACATCTCATATCAATGATCACAGAAAGTATGTGTACACATGTCCCTTAGGTTCATGCTGAATAAGACCCATCAATATCTGATCAAGGATATGATATTCCAAACAAAGTTTTTTAGAGTTTTAAATCTTAAATACATTTTTAGGGAATTACCATCATAGAATATTTGTCCCAAATAGCCCAATAAGTACTAATACTGGCATGTTCTCAATCATTTAATAAAAAATGGTAAAATCATTTTATTTCCTAATACTTCACAATTGCCTATTTTTTCAAAATTTCAAATTCACATTAAAAACAAAAACATTTATTTTTCATCATTTCATTCCATTTCAATTCAAAACCAATCACAGGTTTTTATCAAATCAATTGATAACATTTTCTAAAAAACAATTTCAAAATGAATTTATAATTTCCATCAATTTCAAATTTCTTCCAAGTTTCATTCCCCTCCAAATTGGAGGTTTCTCCCAAATTACATGCCAAGTGAAATACAAGTTTCAAATCTCATAGAATCTGGGTTTTATTAATCAGGTGAATGAAATTTTAAACACAAAATTCATTGCCTATTCAATTGGAAAATATTATATGGAACCGCTAAACATTTTCTCAAAAACACCATAGACTCAGCGAGACTCACCAATAGAAAATGAAGGTGAAGAAGATTTATAAACTCAACCTAGAATAATGATCCAACAACTCATAGTTTGAATAAATCAATCCCAATATTACCTATCAACCCTAATAGGGAAAGAGAGAGCGATAAAAGAGACATGAAGAACACTTACCTTGAGAGACACACCACAACCTCCACAATGATCAGTCACCAAACAAAATAGTCCAAAAGAGTTGGAGGGCCCCAAAAATATCTTAATAATTCCCTTAGGTTATGAAAAAGGAAATATGGAAGAATGATATAGGAATTTCAAGCAAGACACCTTCTTAAAACCGACACATTGGAGTTAGCGTGGCATGTAACCTAATTTCACATCGTGTAATTTTTTATTCCCAAATACACCAAAACACTCATAAAATTTAATTAAAAAAACCAATTATTAATATTTAAATGACATGTAATTGTTAAATGATGTGGAAATTTTCACACAATGTTTTAATTTCACGACATCTTCTAGGAAATGATTACATATCAGGTAACTCCATTATAGGACTTGTAAATCCCCAAAAAACTAAAAAACATCATGTTTTATAATGAATATTCCAAAAAATCATTAACTTCACCATAACAAGTATCCTACCAATTCATTATTTTCCTTACTCAAACAATAAAAAATGAAAACCACCAAAAAGGTTAAAACATGCCTAATATAAAGGTAATAGGGTGTTACAACCTCCCCACCATAAAAAACCTTATGTCCCCAGAAATCCTATCACATAAAATCCATATAAAAAAGGTGAGGCCAATACACACTCAACAAAGCCTCACATTCCCATTTCTCATGAGAATATTAAACATATTTCTATTGAACATAATCCAATGGTATCATCCTCCCACAGAGTACCATGGTCACAGAATCATCTATCCTAAATGGATGCTCAATCACATATAAATGATGATCAACATCAAGATCAATCCATCTCAAAACATGAGATGGACCAAGAAGATACTTTTACAGATAGGATCCATGGTGAACATAATGTATCATCATCAACTATGGTAGAGGTGCTAAATGTTTTTCCACTTTAAACATGTGCTCAACAACCTCAAAAGGTCCCACAAAATGGGGAGAAATATTTCCATTACTTCAATGATGTCGACGTACCAAACAAGGTGAAAAATTCAGTAACACATAATCACAAAATGAAAATTTCAACGATCTTCACTGATGAACTGTATAATATTTATATTGGAATTTTTACATCAAAAACATCTGAAAAATCAAACAAATTTTTTTTGTCATATCTTGAAACAGGCTTGTTCCAACCAAGGAATGTTTGTCAATATCCGACCAAAACAACAAATATATACATGTTCATCCATAAAAATCCTAAAAAGGATCCATTATAATCACATATTTATAATTATTATTATAATAAAACTAAACCTATCCAAAATGGTCATCCCAAGTTCCTGAAAAATTGAGGACAAAGTCAAAATCATATCCTAAAGAACAAGTATATCAATATTTTTATAGCCGTCTATCTGTGGATGGTATGCCATACTCAAATGGACCTGATATCCCAGTGCGTCTTGAAAGACTTTCCATAATAGAGTTGCAAAGTGGTGATCAATATCAAAGACTATGACAGGTTGAACTCTATGAAAATGGTCAATCTCTATCACATAGAGATTTCCCATATCCTCAACATTTGTTTCATTAAGAATGGGCATAAAGTGAACTTATTTTTTCATCATATCAATAAAAACCATATCAAATTATTCATTATAAGGGTATGTATAAACCCAACCAAAAAGTGAATTTAAATCTAATACCACTTAAAATTAGACACTAGAAGTGGCTGAAGAAAACTTGAGGGTCTCAAGTGCTAGCCTTGACCTATTGGAAATTATAACAATAAGAATAAAAAACATTAATGTCTCATGTCATACACTACCATCTGAATCATATCCTCATGTCATAACACATCTTGGTGGTTCCTGTGTTCATTTCCCACTAGGAATTAAGAAATCCCCCATCACAACCTCCTTTATTGGAAATGGTAAAACAGCCCAGTTCTAGAAACATTGGACACCCTCTGTAGAGAACGACCACTCAATAACAGTATCCCCAAAATAAATAGAGTTCCTAATTCCATGAAATTCTTCATCATGGTACTATTCCTAAAAACCATATCTAAAATAAAAGAGGTCAACTTAATAGTTGACAAGATAAAATTGGCCCCTATTTCTTGATATCCAATATGCAACTATGTATAAAGAGCCATCATGTTCCTCTATTTTGATGATTCTTTCATGGCCTGGTTCAGAAGCATCCTACTCAAAATATATGCGATGACATTCCCTTTCAATAAGGTATAGTAAATATATAAATCAATAGATAGATGGTATTCCACCCATACCACAAAAGGATATTTAAATACTTTTGAATTAATATTTAACTCAAACTCTTGTGGTTATAAAACATGTTAAACCTTTATAAGAAAATGTAATTGCACCAAATAATTAGTGTATGCATCATAGATACAAGTTCAAAGTCCTAGGATGTATAATTATTCTCATGTGGCCTAAACTACAGAGAGCTGCAGGAAACAACATGATCACCCTTCATAAGACCACTACCCAATCCTTAACATGATGCATCATAGAAGAACACATATCCCTACCCATCCACTGGAAGAGTTAACAGCTATGTAGAAGTAAAAATACATTAAATATCGACAAATATTTTATGAAAATTTCCATCCCAAGAAAACATAAATCCCATCCAAGTTAGGGAGGTCATCGGAGAATCCAAAATCAAGAAATAATTTATGAACTGACGATAATATCAAGATAAACCACCAGAATCTTTGAATCTTGAAAGCATTACGTGGTTACTCCCTTGTCATAATAGCTTTAAACTTATTAGGATCAACTATGATAAATTTCTTTAAGTCCATGTGTCACCCAAAATTCAGTTTCTGAATCATTAAATTAAATTTCGATGTCTTGGGATAAAGTAGGTGATTTCATAAAAAATCTAGAACTTCTCTCTAATGACGCACGTGATCCACCTCAGACATAGAGGGAACTGGGATGTCATCCAAAATATTCCACACTGTGAATATCAAGATAATCATTGAAAATCCTATTCATAAAATCCTTAAAAATTGTATGAGAATTAGATAGACCAAATGGTTGGAAATGATACTCATAATGTCCATACATACTCCAAAAGGTGGTTTTCAAAATGCAACATTATTTATTTCTCGATTGCTGATAACCAGATTGAATATCAATCTTCAAAAACCAATTCAACCCATTAACCTGGTCCTAAATATAATCAATCCATTGAAATGGATACTTGTTCATTACCATGTATTTATTGAGCTTTTGATAATCAACACAAAGGTGAAGTGTTCTATCATCTTTATTAGTAAAGAGAACATTTTTCATCCAAGGTGACCTGCTCGGGCTTATAAAGGATTTTATTAATAGATCATCCAATGGAGTATTAAACTCTATATTTCAGATGGTTCCATATAGAAATAAGGAATTGATAATTTTTGAGTACTATGAATTAAATCAAGAGAAAAATATACCTCAATAGTGTAAAACAAGGCATGTTATAAGGAAAAATGTTGTGAAACTCAATCATAAGTGGAAAAGAGATAATTTATTAAGGATTCACACACAAAATAAAAAGAAAAAATTGATATTACATTCCCAAACTCTATATAAGAAGGTCTAGATCGAATCAACCAAGGGTCCTATTATCCCTAAATGATATGATACACCCCATCAGGCATAGTAAAGGAGAACCGTTGAAGAAAAAAAATAAAATCGGGAATTTTTATAGAAAATAGCCAATCCATCCCAAAAATGATATCGAGAGGTTTCTTGTTGGGAAAAATAAAGAACCAGGTAAGCACTGTATCTAATAATGATAAAACACATACAGGATAATGAATACCCTACTATTTCTTAATTTTGAGGGGTGTTGTACTATCCATCACATAAGATAAAAGGTCCATAAAAATATTTAGAAAATTACCAATATGAGTTGATATAAATGAGTGAGATGTAACTGTTTCAAATAAAAGAAGTATGTATTGATGAATATATATTTATGGTACCTCTCACAGTGTTTGTACAAGTATATTCTTTTTCTGGGGACCATTCCACTATGTAATGAAGCTTCATTCTGGATTCTTGTGTTTGGAATCCCGTAAATCATGGAGCATATAAATCCACCATAATAATTTTTGGTGTTAATTATCCCATGGAACTATGTGGATCAGAGAAGATATAACACAATTTCTACAAGTGTCCTAAATAACCACAGAAACCACATATCTTGGGTTCCTCAGTGCAAACCCGTTTCGAATGCCCAGACCAGCCACACTAGTTTCAAGTTTGAGGGACAATGTCGGGGAATGTACTATGTCTAAAAGAACCCTACTATAAAGATCCACCATGAGACTCATCATGATTTCTATTCCATTTATGGGAACTCATAGATCTATCCTTGGGAGAAAAAGGAACTCTTTTCAACCCTGAATTACCATCCAAATAAAGTTCAAACATCAATGCCATGTCCCACTGCACAATATAAGAAGAGAGGTTCAAAAAGAAAACTGAAGAATAAATATTAGATAGAAGTACCATATATAACCTTTTAGTATTTATATTATCATTTGATACAATCTTAGTTGAAAACTGAACAGGATTAGAAAATTAGATTCCATATATGGTGATGGTCCAATCATTTTTATCATGTTTGAAAAACGTTATAGCCTTGGATAGTACTGTAGATTCTAAATAGAACTATTATGTGAAGATAACCTTGAATTCCTTCCACTCTAAACCCTCACTCTTATTCACCATCACCATTGAGTCCCACCCTCTCCAACTAGGTCTCTGAAGCATAAAGGTAGAGTGATTTACCTTAAATCATTAACCGTCTCTATAAATTCAAAGATAACTCTATCATTCTCATCAATTCCTAATCATGTTGAGGATAATTATATCCTGGGATTGCAGGTGGTTTTTGATGAAGGAACTCATGAGAATCTTTATGAGATTCTTCCCTCTGAGATTCCATAGCTAGATAATGTATGAGAATGGGGGTAGGTGCCCTTCCTAGAGCTTGGAAAACACCCACAACATCCTTATCTAGATTATGGTCGACATGGGGATCTTCTCTCTATGGTTCATCAGAAGCTTCCTCATGTATCCAATTTATAGGTCTTATCAAAGGGATTATTCTACACAATGTCATAAAACAACATTGAATGCATCATAAGTTTACATAGATCGACACACAAAAAAGATTAAAAGTAATAATTAATCCCATTAGATTGATAACAAGATTTGGATTTCAACCTATCCAAATAAAAATAAAGGAAATTACCATAACTAATACATGAGAATTATTTCACATACCACGCATGGGGAATTAAGGCTAATTAGGATGAAAACTATATCGATACTCTGTCACGACCCATCCTCGGGGCCCATGTTGTGACTACCCCAAGCCCTCCTTCCATAGGCCGGGGGCTGGCGACTAGCACCAAAGGCATAAATCCCGATAAAAAGGGAAGGCATTGCCTTTATATAAGAAAACAGACACCAGAGAGTACGCAAGCTAAAGTAAACACTAAGTAAACAGAGTAAAAAAGTAAGTGTTGTAAAGTAAATGGGCCAGTATACAAACCCAGCAGCTAGTACAATACAACTAAGAAAAGTATGTACAACAGATGGAAAGTAAAGAAGCAACCACCAAGTAATCCTCCGGAAACCCGAACTGAAGGGTGGTTACAGATGGTCTCGTCGACTCCTTGAGTCTGGCCATCCACTCCGTGAACGTCCCACCTGATAGTCCACCACCGTATACCATCCCGCTCCTCAGGCCTCAACCACGATCAGCGATGTCCGTCGTCTGCAACAAACACAACGTAGTGTGGGTATAGCCCGTGCAGGGGTGAGTATACGATACTCAGTAGGGACCCCGAGACCCCCGAAGGCCTCCCAGAATCCACAAAGGATAAACCACAATGGTAAGATACAAATATGTAGTATCAACTAACACTACTTAGGTATATTCCCATACATATACCTGAGTCATCAATTCCAGTTTGGCTCCAACTTCTGACCCCAAGTTCAACCTAGTCCACATAGGAATGTACAACCCAATCCACAGAGGAAAGCACAACTCAATCCACATAGAAAAGCAAGTCAATCATATGCAAGATAAAGATTGAAAATCAAGACTCAGCTCACACAGGTAAGTACAACCCAATCCACATGAGATAGCACAATCCAATCCAGACAGGAAAGAAAATCAATCATATCGAAGATAATGATTGAAAGTCAAGACTCAGCTCACACAGGTATACTACTCACGAAGAGGGGTGGATATGATTAACGTCGCCTCTGAATCATCTCCTCTTCCAAACCCATGTAGGATCCAAGTATAGATGTCATCACTGCCAGACCCATGTAGGATCCAAGTACAGTAACAATTAGTGCTGAACCCACGTAGGATCCAAGTACATTCATCATCGTTGCCGAACCCATGGAGGATCCTAGTACAGTCGTCCTCGCTGCCGAACCCACGTAGGATCCATGTACAGTCGTCGTCGTCGCAGTTACAGCTAGCTCTAGGGTTCCTGCACACAGCACACTCGATTCTGGGAGGGTCCGCTCCATAAGACAAGGGGTCGATACATCAACTTTCATGAAGTCCAGAGTTGATGTGTCAAAAACGTCCGTTTTGTCAATAAGAACTCAATGCGACAGATGGCACGTAAATCGGACGCCCAATCTGAGAGTTATTGGCCTTTTCCTTCCAGGGGCCCGGTTGGTTTCTAAGCTTAAACCAACTCGAACGTACTCCTGCTTCATCCAAAACTGAAGCGGAGTAAGCCAAAGAAACTATCTCACTGAGAGTAATTCAACGTAACTGACGAAACGTCATTCAAACGTCTGGTCGTTAAGTTAAAATCGTTTTTTCTCCAATGGCTCGTTTGGTTTCAGGTTCGATCCAACCCGACCATACAAAAAAATTATCGGAATCTTGAGTGTAATAAACCAAAATGACCGTCTCGATCCAAGGATCCCAACACAACTGACAATGCGTAGATCGGAGGTCCGTAGACCACGATATGGGAGTTTGAACGAATTTGCCCGAGAATAGGGGTTTTGGGCCAGGTCTGACCCGACCCAATACCCCCTGGGTCAGCCCGAACTAGGAAGATCTGACCCAGGTCCTGGTCCGGCCCATTTGGGTGCGGCCCGGCCCGACTGGAATGGACCGACCCAGTGTAGTTGGCCCGGCCCGGTGCAGGAGGCCCGACCCGTGCGGCCTACGGCCCGGCTTCCAGCCGGGCGGGGTGCAAAGGGGGGCGCCGCCCCGCGGTTTCCGGAATGGCCGGCCATTAAGGCCGGCCATTTGTAAATGCAGGACCCGAGGGGGTCCCGCCACCAGGTGGCACTGGCGGCCGGCTCATCCGACCGCCGCTTTGACGAACGCTGCGACCTTAGGCCACGGCCCCTATCCGACCTGCGCCTCGCCCCTCCGCCGCGGCCCGCTCCTTGTCGCGGCCTCCTTCTGTTTCACCGGCGCCGCGAGACGTCGCCGCGCACCACTGCTGCGGCCCTCTTCGGCCGGGGTTCCCTTCGTTCCCACGCGGTGTAACGACACCGCACCGCCTTCACTGCAAAGTTCAACGAGGATCAACAATTAAAAGGGGAGGAGGATCGGTCGTGTTTGTGCAATCCGATCTCCTCCCATTATGTCGAAAACAAGCGGACACTTTAATTAACGAAGAATGTTAAATTAATCATGAACATAAATAAACCCTACTTCAACAAAAGTTGTCGAATGATGGGCGTCATGGAAAACGACGTCGCAGGGTGAGGTTCTGTAGACGTTGACGGAGAGCGTCCGAGGAGAAAGCGGCGTCTCCCCTTTTTGTCCTGGAGAAAAGAGAAGGAGGCACATCGTCGTCCTTCATAGATTTTGTGTTCTTCTTCGAATAATATGTATTTCTTCGCAGAAGGAACTAGAGCTCTTTCTCCCCAATATCTTCACACAACAACTAACCCCCCAAAATAAAATAAGAATTATCATATTTTATTACTTCAAGCCATGCATTTAAATTTTAAAATTCAAACACATAACTCACATAATTGATTAAGTGTGTTGGAATGATTAAAGAGGATATAGGGGAGAGTTACACAATTAATGGATACCAAATTTAATGGGGAGTTTCCAGCTTTAAGAGGGGGGTTTAGAGGAGTTAAAATAATGTGATGGGGTGGGGATCCTGTGGGCCCAACCTCAAAAACAACCTAAAAAGGGTAGTCAGGGGCTTGTGGGTCCCACCCCAACTTCCCCATTAAGGATATAACCATTAGATAGAGAAAATAAAATTTGTACAACAATTTTATTTACATCACATTTTATCCTCAATTTTTAACAACTCCTCCCGAGAAAACGCACCTTCGGGAAAGGTCATATTAAGAAATTACCGGTGCTGTGGTTTCATCGGTGCCCTCTGATTTCAATTCTGAGCACTTGTTCAAAAGTTAGAAAAAACCTGCTCATTCGTTCACTGAACGTACCTCAGCGAAACTTCGGAAATTGATTCCGGGCACTCCGGGCCTCGGAATCAGGTTCCCTCAGAAACTGCATACTCGTAAAATCCCAAAGAATTTATGAAAAAAATTTCCTTGAAATTCAGGGGTCCTTACATTACTCCCACCTCAAGGATTTATGTCCCCGTAAAGATATATCACAAACTAGGGGAACAAATGAGGGTACTGAGCACGCATCTGAGCCTACCACTCCCATGTGCTCTCCTGGAGGTTCCCGTGCTACAACCTGATGCGCACGAGAGGAATCAACCGTCCACATAGGACCCGCTCCTATCGATCCTTGATCTCCATCGAGAACTCTGAAAAATTATCCCCATCATCGATGTCCAGCTCCCCATGATCAATGATATGGGTCGGTTCGTCCACATATCTCCTCTGCTGAGATACGTGGAAAATGTTGTGCACCCGGTGCAACTGAGGTGGAAGAGCCAGGCAATAAGCCACCTCTCCTATCCTACTGAGAACCTGGAATGGTCTAATGAAGTGCAGAGATAACTTTCTGCCTTGGCCAAATCTCCGTAATCCAAGTCGAGGTGAGACCCATAAGAAAAAGTGGTCCCCATCCTCGAACACTAGTGGTCTCCGCCTCCTGTCAGCATAGGAATTTTGTCGTCTCTGTGCAGTCCTCATCTGCTCTTGGATGATCTGCACCTTCTCTATCTTGGCATGAACCATCTCTACTCCTAAAAGTGCTAACTCCCCAGGGTCGGTCCAGCATAGAGGTGATATGAAAGGTCGGTCGTAAAATTCATTGTATGGTTCCATCTCAATGGCGGAGTGGTTGCTATTGTTGTACGCAAACTCCACCAAGGTTAGGTGATCCTCCCAACTATGACCAAAGTCGAGGACCCATGCACGTAGCATGTCCTCGAGAGTCTGAATTGTTATCACTACCTGGCCATCCGTATGAGGGTGAAAGGCGGTGCTCAGGCGTAGCTGCATCCCAAATGCCTCCTGCAACCCCTTACAAAGCCGGGAAGTAAAGCGAGTATCTCGATCAGAGATGACAAACAATGGTAAACCATGAAGTCGCACAATCTCGTGAACATAGAGGCATCCCAATCTCTCTACTGAGCCCTGCTCTTTGACAGGTAGGAAGTGGGAAGACATGGTGAGTCGGTCGACAATCACCCAAATAGAGTCGTGACCTCTGGAAGTACGTGGAACCCCTGTCACGAAATCCATAGAAATCCCATCACACTTCCACTCCAGGACCTCCAAGGGTTGTACCAAGCCTGCTGGTACCTGGTGCTCCACCTTCACCTGTTGGTAGGTGAGCCATCATGAAACGAAATCTGCCATAGCCTCCTTTATACCCGGCCACCAGTGCTGTCTTCTGAGATCTTGGTACATCTTCGCTACTCCAGGATGTACCTCTAGAGGGGAAGTGTGAAACTCCCTCAGCACCTCCTCCCGCAAATCATCTGGTACCATGATACGTCCCCTAAAAAGGATGACATGCTCCCCTCCTACAAAAAATATATCAGGTGCCTGTCCTGAGGATATCTGTGCATGTCGCGTCTCACAGTCAACGTCCACACGATGTGCTTCTCTGACCTGCTGAAGTAGTGGAGTGACTGTGAGTGACTGTAGAAAGGCTACACCATCTCTATCCATGAAGGATATCTGTAAAGCTGCTAACTGCTCTGTCGCCTCTCCATGTAGTTGAATGCCTGAACTTCTGCTAAGAGCATCAGCTACTACGTTCCTCTTCCCATGAGTATAGACTATCTCAAAGTCATATTCCTGGAGGAACTCGAGTCATCGCCGCTATCTCAGGTTCAGGTCCTTCTATGAGAAGATGTACCTGAGACTCTAGTGGTTAGAGTAGAATGTAAAGCACTCACCCATCAGATAGTCTAGTCCACTTGGATACTTGTGACATCCATCGACTACCAGCTGCAGAAGACTCCTCTACATGCCACCCTATGGTAGGTCTCGCTGCGGGTGTAGGCTCAGCAAGAAAGCTCTCTACAAGAAGGTCTCGATCCAGTACTCGAGCCTGCGTCGGAATGATGAGGGAGATCATCAAATCCCTGATCTCATGCCTCAGTCCCTACTCGAAGGTCTGGGCCCAGAAGAATGGGTTTTGTACCATGTCTGTGGAATAACACAAGAGGTCGGTAAATCTCGCCGAGTACTGGGCTACTGTCATGCTACCCTGACGCAGCTGTAGAAACTTCTGAATGCGCACCGCAGGGAGGGTGGCTGTAAAGAACTCTGAGCAGAAGGGGATCTCGAAGTCCGTCCAAAGTAGAGATGCCTCATCGTGCACCAGGAGCATCATTCTACACCATCTACCTACTGCTGCGTGCAGGAGACTCACCGCAAAGATCACCATGAGGTCTGCTGGTGTCCCTACCAATTGTAAGACTCGTATGATAGCCTGCAGCCAATCCTCGACTACCTGAGGGTATGTCTCCCCATGGAACCTGGGTGGTCTCTGATGCTCAAACTCGTACAGTGCACTCAGGCGACGTGCACTCTCATATGCTGTGGCTGGTGGCATCGGTGGCTCGGCGGGTAGAGGTACCACCGGTGCCTCTGCTGTAATGGGGCCCTGCACCAAGGCCACGTCGCTCGGTGGGCTTCCATCTCACACAAATCTCTGAACCCTAGCTGGATGCCGTTGTAGGGACATCCTAAAATGGAATAGGTGCGCCACTATTAATACATTATACCTGGTTAGATGACACAAAGTAATCACAAATAAAACTTTAGAAACACACATGCAATCAATTTTTTTATGCATTGAGTCAGAAATCAGTAGTCGGGGTCCTGGTGTAGGGATATGTCGGCCGCCGCACCAACACTAGACTCCCTGGACTGATAACCATATTCAATACCCTTAACACTATTGCTTCACATAGAAGGAATTATTAGAGTCCTTAGTTCTACGGTAGAACCGACTCCTCTGATACCTGTTTTTCACAACCTGTCCTCGGGGCCCATGTCATTACTACCCCAAACTCGCCTTCCAAAGGCCAGGGGCTGGCGACTAGAACCAAAGGCACAAATCCCGATAAAAAGGGAAGGAATTTCCTTTATATAAGAGATCAAAAACCACATAGTACGCAAGCTAAAGTAAACACTAAGTAAACTGAGTAAAAAAGTGAGTGAAGTAAAGTAAATGGGCCAGTATACAAACCCAACTAAAAGTACAGTACAACTGAGAAAAGTAAGTACAACAGCTGAAAAGTAAAGCAAAAACCACCAAGTCGTCCTCCGGAAACCCCACCTGAAGGGTGGGTACATATGGTCTCGTCGGCTCCTCGATTCCGGCCATCCACTTCGTGTAAATCCCAGCTGATAGTCCACCACCGTATACCTTCCCACTCCTCAGGCCTCACCCACGATCACCATTGTCCGTCGTCTAAAACCAACACAACGTAGTGTGGGCATAGCCCATGCAGGGGTGAGTATACGATACTCAGTAGGGACCCCGAGGTCCCCGAAGGCCTCCCAGAATCCACAAAGGATAAACCAAAAATGAAAGATACAAATATATAACATCAACCTAAACTACATAGGTGTATGACCATACATATACCTAAGTCATCAATTCCAGTCCGCCTCCAACTTCCTAGCCCAAGTTCAACCCAGTCCACACCAGAAAGTTCAACCCAGTCCACACAAGAAAGCACAACCCAATCCACACATGAAAGCAAGTCAATCATATCGAAGATAATGATTGAAAGTCAAGAATCAGCTCACACAGGTATGTACAACCCAATCCATATAGGAAAGCACAACCCAATCCACACAAGAAAGAAAATAAATCATATCAAAGATAATGATTGAAAGTAAAGACTCAACTCACACATGTATACTACTCACGAAGAGGGGTGGAGATGATTAACATAGCCTCTGAATCATCTCCTCTATCGAACCCATGTAGGATCCAAGTACATATGTCATCGCTGTCGGACCCACGTAGGATCCAAATACAGTAACCATCACTGTCGAACCCATGTAGGATCCAAGTACAGTCGTCCTCACTGTCAAACCCACGGAGGATCCTAGTATAGTCGTCCTCGCTGCCGAACCCACGTAGGATCCAAGTACAGTCGTCGTCGCAGTCGAAGCCAGCTCTAGGGTTCCCGCACACAGCACGCTCGATTCCGGGAGGGTCCACTCCATGAGCCAAGGGTCGATACATCCACTGTCACAAATTCCAGAGTTGATGTATCACAAACTTACATCTCGTCAATAGGAAACAACGAGATAGACGATACGTCAATCGGACGCCCGGTCTGAGAGTTATTGGCTTTTTCTTTCCAGGGGCCCAGTTGGGTTCTATGCTAAAACCAAGTATACCATACTACAGATACATCCAAACCTCAAGCAGAGTAATCCAAAAGAACCGTCTCACTAAGAGTAATTCAACGTAACTGACGGCACGTCATTCGGACATCCAGTCGTTAATTTATAAGCGTTTCCTCTCCAATGGCCTGGTTGATTTTGGGTTCGAAACAACCCTTATATACACAAAATTTACTGAAATCTTGAGTGTAATATACCGAAACGACCATCTCGATCCAAGGATACCAACGCAACTGACGGTGCATCGATCGGAGGTCCGTAGCCCACGATATGTGCGTTTGAACGAATCTGTCTGAGAATAGGGGGTTTGGGCCCGGTCCGACCCAGTCCAATACCCCATGGGTCAGCCCAAACTGGGTCAACCCGACCCTGGTCCGGGTCTGGCCCATTTGGGTGCGGCTCGGTCCGGCTGGTGCTGCCCGGCCCAGCCCAGCGCGGTCGGACAGGCCCGCACGGCCTGCGGCCCAGCTCAGAAGCCGGCCGAGACCCGGCTTCCGGCCGAGCGAGGTGCGAAGGGGGGTGCCGCCCCATGTTTCCAGAACGGCCAACCATTAAGGCTGGCTTGTTGTAACTGCGGGACCCGAGGGGTCCCCCCTCTAAGTGGGGCCGTCGGTCGGCTCAGCTGGCTACCCCTTTGAAGACCGTCGTGGCCATAGGACGCGGCTCCAGTCCGACCGGCGAGGCGCGACGGCGCCTCGCCCCTCTCCTGCAGCCCGCCTCTGGCCGCGACCTCATTTAGTTTCACCAGTGCGGCGCGATGTCACCGTGCACCACCGCCGCGACCCACTCTGGCCACGGTTCCCTTCATTCCTGTGTGGTGCAACGGCACCACGCTGCCTTCACCGCAAAGTTCAACGAGGATCAGCAATTAAAAGAGAGGAGGATCAGTCGTGTTTTTGCGATCTGATCTCCTCCAGTTATGTCAATAACTAGCCGCCAATTTAATTAACAAAGAATGTTAAATTAATCATGAATGTAAATAACCCCTAATTCAACAAAAGTTTTCCAATGATGGGCGTTGCGGAAAATGGCGTCGTGGCGTGAGGTTCCGTAGACGTCGATAGAGAGCGTTCGAGGAGAAAGGGGCGTCTCCCCTTTTTGTCACAGAGAAAAGAGAAGGAGGTGCGTCTCCATCCTTCTTGGATTTGGCGTTCTTCAACGAAGAGGATGAAGTTCTTCGCGGATGGAACTAGAGCTCTTTCTCCCCAATATCTTCTCAAAACAACTAACCCCCCAAAATAAAATAAGACTTATCTTATTTTATTACATGAAGCCATGCATTTCAATTTTAAAATTAAAACACATAACTCACTTAATTGATTAAGTGTGTTGGCATGATTGAAATGGATAGAGGGGATAGTAACACAATTAAAGGATACCAAATTTAATAGGGAGTTTCCAACTTTAAGAGGGGGGTTTAGAGGAGTTAATGGAATGTTAAGGGGTGGGGCTCGTGTGGGACCCACATCACAAATATCCTAACATGGGTAGTTAGGGGCTTGTGGGTCCCACCCCAACTACCCCATGTAGTATATAACCATTAGATAAAGAAAATAAAATTCGTACCAAAATTTTATTTACTTCACATTTAATCCTCAATTTTTAACAACTCCTCCTGAGAAAATGCACCTTCAGGAAAGGTCAACTTAAGCAATTACCAACGCTGTGGTTTCATCGGTGCCCTAGGATTTCAATTCCGAGCACTGGTTCAAAAGATAGAAAAAAACCTCTTGTCCATTCACTGGACGTACCCGAGATAAACTTCAGAAATTGATTCTGGGGACTCCGGGCCTCAGAATCAGGTGCTGTCAAAAACTATGTACTCTTAAAATCTCAAAAAATTTAATAAAAAAATTTCATTGAAATTTACGGGTCTTTACATACTCACTATAATTAACCACCTTAGTCCTGATAATATTTCTCTATTACATACTAACATCATGAAATGATGCTCAACCTAAACCTTTGGTAGCACTTTGTCATGACCAGTTGAAACTTCTTTGTACCCCAAATACATATATGATTTCAACATATCTCAAAGGGGGTTCCCAATCCCCACAGGATGGTGGCTGGCACCTGGAATCATGAAAAATAAAACTGGGAACAAATTTTCCTCAAACATAGTGTATGAAAAAGATAAATATTTGTATGATAAAAAACTACAAAGGGAGATAGTAACATATACCAAACGGGTATTAAAAATAAAAAGAGTATAGTATAAAAGTACAATAAATTCTAACCAGATGAAGTCCACATCCCAAATGGCACATCAGTCCAAGCCCTCCGGGATCAAGAGTATCCACATCGTATGAGATGTACAATTACCTTTACTCATACATAGTAGGATAAAATATAAAAATTCCAAAAGTAAAAGGTATGGTTTAATATGAAAAGTTTATTAGGGACTCACCATGTGTTCTGTAATAAGATTCTATAATAATAAATAAATAAGGCATTCAATTATATTCAAAACAGACTTGGAATTATATTTATATTAAAAATAAAACATTATTTTCATTTTCAATGATAGAAAACATTTCAAAAATGGGTTCAATGCATACATTATATAAAACAACTTATATAAATAATTAGGCATGAGTAAAGCAGTTTAAAAATAAATGGCATATATAATCAAAATACTCACAATATGGAACACATTCATCTTCCCTAAAGTATTATAATTCAATATAATGGGATACTTATACATATCATATTAGTGGTCACGGAAAGCTTGTGCACACACATCCCTTAGGCTCGTACTGAATAAGAACCATCCCCACATTGGTGGTAAAATACACCAAACAAGGATTTTGTTAGATACTTACAATGTAAATCCATTTCTAGGGAATTAGAATCCAATAATGTCTATCCCAAAGAACCCCGTAACTAACTATAATCACATGTTCTCATTAAATAATCAAAAAATGGGAAATTCATTTAATTTCAAAATACATTACAATAACCCACTTTTCTTTTTCAAGATTATAATTCACATTCAAAACTAAAACAGAGGTGCTTTATCATTTCATTTCTTTTCAATTTAAAACCAATCATGGGTTTTAATCAAATCAATTTTCCAAAAATGAACTATCAAATTAAATTTAAAAATTCCATCAATTTCAAATTTCACCCCAAATTCCAATTCCATTCTAATTGGGGGGTCTTTTCCCAAACATCCATGACATGTAAAATCAATGTACCAATTTTCATCAATTTTTTTGATAAATCATTTGGAATTAATTTCAATCATAACAAATTCAAGGTTTATTCAATTAAAAAATATTAAACGGAACCACAAAAATATTTCTCAAGAACACAACACTCGAAACGAGACACGCTAAGGGGAAACAAAGGCACAAAAGGTCATGGAACTCAATTGAGATGCAATATAGAACAACATGAAGTTCAATTCCATCAATACCAAGATAACCTATCGACTCCAGACAGAGACACATAAGAAATAGGAAAACGTATTACCCAAGGAGATGCATTGCAATCGAAATAATGATCAATAGTCGAAAAAATAATCTATAAGGGTTGGAGTGATAAAAAAATCATAAGAGGAGCCTCTATGTTGAGATAAATGAAGATAGGAGGAAATAAAAAACAATTTTATCTTACCACCTGCTTAAAAATGACACTTAGGATTTTTAAAAATGTGTAACCGAATCTCAAATCGTGTAATTTTCACATCCCAGATATGAAAAAGAACCCATTCACCAATAGAAAAATAGATTTTTAATATTCAAATGACATGTAAACATTAAATTATTTGTAAACTTTCACAATATGTATCCATTTCAGGGCATATTCTAGGCAGTTATTACACGTCATTGAACACCATTACACGGTGTGTAATTCCCTTCAACGCTACAAAAATTATAGGTTTTATGGTATAAATTCTAAAAAATTCCTAAATTAACCATTATAGTTATCCTTAAAATTCCTTCATATTCTTACTCATCAAAAAAAGGAAAACTAAATAAAAGGTCAAAATATACCTAATAGAAAGGTAATGGGGTGTTAAAAATTTAATTAATGAAGTAATGATTTACTACATTTAAGGACTGGACGTGACGATTACATAAAATATTAGATGAATCATGATTATAATTTTCATATTAAAAATATATTTTATTTTCTGTTATATAATAATAAATATTTGGGAAATAATTTCTTTCGGATGAATAAAAGTGATGGTTGTTTTAAATACATGGATTATGAATCATTTGGTTCATCAAAATGTTTAAAAAGAAGATCAGGATGATAATGTTTTATTAGAGATAAAATGATTGTCTGAGAAATTTTCTAAAGTATGAGAGAAATTTTTCTAACAATATTTAGGAGCATATTTTGAAGAGTAAAGTATTATTTTAAAACAATTATTGTAAACCACGATTACCATATATGATATAGATGTAATGGATTATTTTTAAATATTTTCATTGAAAAGAAATAATTTTTTTTTCATTCACAATGAATTTTATGTATCAAAAAATGATAATATATAAGAAATATTGTCTTTAATATTATAATGGAAGAATATATAGATATAGAAATGTTCAATTATGTAAAATAAAATTTTTCTTATTAAATTAAATGTGAATGTAAATTAATACCATAAAGGTGTTTTAGGGTCTGTGATTAAATAGAAATAGAAAGAGTATAATTTACCTATAATAAAAAATAATGTCACTTTATATCATAATGTTTTTTTTAGAACTTTTAGTAAATAAAAATATTAATATGAAAAGTGATATTTTCTTAACTATTAGAAAAAATCCCTCACAAGGAATTTTGCATTGTTTTTTGTAAACATGATTAATGAAAAATGAATCATTGAAATTGAAATCTAGAATTTATCTTATTTTATGAAGTTGGAATTCAAAAAGAAAAGTACTAAACCCTAGGGAATGTATTCCATGATACAGATTAGATGGATACAATTAGATTTGGTGACCTCACATGCTTCCTATTGTGTATTGATATAAACAAGATCAGAAATAGCCATCTAGAAAGGGGACCGAATAATAATAGTTCTAATGGTGGTGTTCTAATGAACATTCACAAAACAAAATAATTTAATATTACCATATGTCATAGAATGGGAATATTGGTGTCCACTTATGAACCACGAGGAGTATCACATGGATGTGGAGTCGGGAATGGAGGTCATATCATTCACCAGTAATCCAAGAGGTGTTTCGCTATGTCTTTGTTAAATGTTGTGGTTTAAAGAATGTTTTCTTATTTAAATTTTCTTCTAGAATGAGTCTATAAGTGTTTTTATTAGTGTTTTGAGTAAAATGTGCCATGATTTCTTCACCATTATGTGGTGAAAACCATTTTAGTGTTCGAGTTAGATGATTTGGGAAAACATGTTATATTTAATAGTCGATTTTATATAAGTCTTATATACTATTTAATAGGTGGTTCTTGGATGGGTTTTAGTGTAATTATTTTTTCATTCATTTCAATGAAATAATATACATGAAGGAGAGTTTTTAGAGAGAGGAAAAATCCATATTGGTAGATTGATTCATAGAATGAAATGAAGATTCAAAATAAAATAAGAACATGTGATATTTATAGATTTTATATGGATGGTTGAAGGTTGAACATGTTCTTTTTTGGGACTTCCATTCTATCATAGTAATTTTAGTAATTAATTGTCTAAATAGTTAACTCCATTTGTGGGGAAAAATTTTATATACATCTTTTCGAGGAAGAAGATGGGTTTATCTTGATGATTATTGATTTTTTTATTGTGGGATAGGAGTGATATTTCCAAATATTCATTGTTGTGAACATAGAGGATCAGTGGGACTGAAATAAATTATTACATGTAATGTAGTGATGTTTTATTGATTCTAGTACACAAACACAATATCATTAACTCTTTATGGACATATACTAGTTAGGGTGAACCATTTAAAATCTATTGTGTAATTTACTACATTCATCACCCATTTATAGAAAAGAAAAAGAAACCAATGTGTACTTTAATTAGAGAGTATAATAATTATAATCATAGAAGAATTAGTTTAATCTTCCAAAAATGATTCATCCACAACTCCCTCATTATGTAATCCTTAAGATGTAACTCCCCGATCCCAGTTACCCAGATTCGGTGCATTATTACATAACATTGGCTTGATCACAAGGGATCAAATCCCGATAGAACAATCAGTTTAGTAGCCTTGGATGTACTAGATACATTCATAAGTTTTATATTACATTAAAAAATTAAAAACAAAAAAAATCGTCTCCATTGACCACATTCATATCCCTTACACTATCACTGTAGGTCAATCATAATATACTTCTTCGCATCCTATGAAAAATAAATCATAGAAAGGGGTGAGATCAGATTCTAAGTAAGGATAACAATATAGTAAAAACATTAACAAATAAACATGGACATTTAAGGCAAAGTATAAGACTAAAACAAAAGCCTTTTAATCATATAATTCTGCATAATAAGTCAAATATAAATAAAATAATTCCATTTACTTATTCACATGGATATTATACTAGTCTAATAATCCCATGCAATATCAAAAACCAATTTCATAATGATGGAATGCATAATTCCATACTTCATAACCACATTTTTAAGGCCTTGTCCAAGACTAAAAATAATATTTTTTCAAGTCCTTGTTCCAAGAAACTAGTTTGTATCATGAGACCTACTGAGGCATCAAGAAGATATAGCGGGCTCCACCCGTCACTTACTAAGTCCAATGCATTCCTCAAATGAAAAGGTTTGAACATAACATAAACATTCGTATTAAAACTAGCATATGAAATGTCAATAATTTATCCATAAACCATGAATGGTGTAAAAATAACACATCCAAAGACAAAAAAATTTCACAAATCCTTCAATACAATATGGAAGATTTATATCATAATAAATTAACTTCAAACAATCTTAAAATCCATCAAAAGGATGCTGACATAGATGAAATCAAATGTTTTTAGGGAAATATATCTTTTTATTTTGAAATCATTTAGAAGTCATATAATTATAAAATAAAACATTTATTTTGAAAATATAAGATTTTATGGGAAGCTTCTATGAGGTTATTACGGTAGAAAATAACTACACCTATCGTAGAAGTTAAAAAAAGACATCCTTACCTTAGTTTTGTCGAAAAGGTCATAAAGTACCTTGTTTGGAAAAAGGCAGAAAGATTCATTTCAAAACATATATGGTCAAATAAGGGTATAAATTAATTTAAAACATAGTCTAGTAAATATTAAAAATGTTTTTAATAACATTTTTAAGAAAACACGGATGTGGATGATAAAGATTTCCTAGTAGACACTTAAGTAACAACAACCTTGGATAATAAAGAGATTCTAAAATTTACCCTTTCCTTGTACTTTTCCTTAGTCAATGGTATGTTAACATCCGGTACAATAGTTAAAAAATTGTCATTAAATTATACAAGAACAATATACATAAATAAGTTATCATATATGATCCTCTAATACTGCATTGTTAATAATATTTCAGTAGTATCATCACTTCGGGTGTTAATTGATTCGTTTTCCTTTATATGCTTGGTTATGTAAGCCAAGTTTGTTATGGATAGGATGTATATGATTCAAATAAAAAATGATATTATTTTCATAAATATTATATTTATTCATAAAATGAAAATTATTCTTGAATGTTTATGATGGGGAATGAATCTCATCGCGTTCGTGGAGACGGTAATCCATACATACGCACAAGCGACAATATCATTATGTTGATGGTGAAATTGTCTATAATTGGATGATATATTATTTATACAGAATCATTGACATGTTATATTTATTATTTACATTAGTTATACTCATTATTATACCCAACCAAATAGTGATGTGTTTTAATTACAAACTATACCATGACGTAGAGACGGTAAGCCGTACATACACACGTATGGTGACTTTGTCATTAATATGATGGATAGAATAATGAATCTGATTGTACCATTTTTATAATAACATCACTGTATATATAAGATATTGGATTTATTATTTTATAATGGAAACAACAAAAAAGTGGAAGTGTAAGAATAAAAGAACTTGAAAGTGGGGATGAAATATTTACCTCTTCATCAGGTTCTTACTTTTTATTTGATCAAAACGGCTCTATAGGTTGGCTTTCTGACCAAAGTAAGGACTCTAGGATGAAGGGAATAATTTTTGGAGGATATTTAGTCAGGGGTTGGATGATCCAAATGGCTTTCAATTTGTGAAATTAAGATAAGGGGAAGTGACCTGTTATAAGAGAGGTGAGGGTCACTTTAGGAAAAGATTGAAATATTATTTTATAATAAAATCATTTTCCATTTATAATGGCTCCAAAATGAATTTTTTCTAGTCTACGGTGGGGATGGGTTGAAAAATATCAAACAATAGGTTTTAGGTAGGTTTAGGTCATCATATTAACCATATCTCTAAGATTTAACTCTTAGTTAAATAGTTTGACATTAACCAAGTCTCATTGTATTTTTAAATTAGATATTTAGTAAAATTACTATAACAAGCCAAGTGAACCCGATGAGGTTCATTATTAATATATATAACCTTTTCTATGTCTATTGGATGAACCTTATTTTTTTATGAATATTATATCAATTAATAACAGAGTATTTGTTTTAAAAACTCAATTATGTCAATTTTGACACTATTTAGTATTTGATTCTTTTGTGAAAATCATAACAGCATGATTACTCCGAACAAAAATTATTTAATAAACCATAACATGTCATATTATCCTAAAAAATAAGTGAAATTCATGAAAATTCTCAAATTACATTTATTTCAATATTTATAATATCAATTATTTTAATCATTCATTAATATGGTAATTACTGCATCATATTGTGTCATAAATAAATTAAATTATTTAATGTCTACAAATTACAAATAAAATACCATTATGTAGGAAATATTTTTATATTTCTAATGAATATTTACAGTTTAATTTATCTTATTTATAACCTAATATTTTAAATTCTTTAGATATTAAACCTTGAATTTAACTCTTTTAACTCTTCTTTAAATAAAATAAAAATAAATGTCCTAATCTAATCCAAGTATACTAAAGGGGATCATATTTTATTACTAAGGATTTTTGGGTCGAATTACACTTATCCAATAGAATTAAAACATGTTTTAGGTTAATTATGATATCATTTTTACCCTTAGTGACCTTATTTACTTTTAACCGTGGTAAATTAAAAAAAAATCACTATTCACCAAAAATTATTTTCATCTTGTTGGGAAAAAATCCCTGAAGGCCTCATTGAAGAATTTTTTAGTTGATTGTGTTTGTTGACAAAGTGGGCCCCCATGTTTTGTTTGTTGACAAAGCAGACTATGATGTATGAGTGTCTTTACAAGGGGGATTAAATGGTGATTGTTTTGGTTAAAGGGAAGCTTTCCAAAATCCATGATTGATTGAAGAACCTTGACAAATGAATGGACGATTTGGAGGTGGTACAAAAAGAGCAGATATAAGGTGGCCCTGTTTTCCAATGTTTGCCAAATTTTTGGGCCTGAAAATCAGAAAATAGAGAGATGCATTTTTGGGAAAGGGAGGAGCGCAGAAAATCAACGCGATGCTCGAAGAATATAGTGGCACATGAAAAATCAGTGTGGTGCATGAAATATCATCGTGGTGTGAGAAAAAAAATAGTGGCACGTGAAAAATCAGTGTGGTGCATGAAATATCAGCGCGATGCGTGAGAAAATAATGTGTTGTCTGAAATATTTACCCGGTGTGAAAAAAATGAAAGTGATGTGTGAAATAGTGGGATGAAGTTTTTCGCTCAAGAGGTGTTTTGAGATCAAAATCTTGAAAATTGGAAAAGGCATGAGGTGCACAAAAATTTGGAGCAGTGCGCGAAAAACGATATTGCGTGGAAGATGTGTTTTTCGCCCTCAAAGTGAATTACGTGCTCAAGGAGGGTTTTTCACGCATGGTCGATTTTGCATATAAATATGAAGTGACCCCCCTCATTCAAAAAGATCTTAAGATACACCGAGTATCCGAGCTCTGGCGTACGAAATTTGAGTGCACAAAATAGTTGTGTGAAAACAAATAGTTTGCGTGTAAAAACTGCTGCATGTAAAATAATTCATTGCGCGTAAAATGTGTGTTGCATGAATAGTGGATTTCGTGAAAAAGTAGAAAATTACACGCAATGAAATGTAGAGGATGTGCATTAAATTTGGTGGTGGCATGTAAAGGAGGTGTTGCGTGATAATTTTATTTCGTGCAAGTCAAGGGAATTACGTGCATGGTGTCGTAAGGGTTGTACATAAAAATTGGGGTTTCTCGGTACACCCGGTGCAAAGAGAGATTCATCTTGGGTGAATGTTGGACTTCAATAGAGCATTTATCAATAGTTATGGATGTATATTTCATTATAGATAATGAAAATACCTATTGGACTATAAACTGTGAGTGGATTTCTTCCAAGTGTAGTGAGAAAAGGAAGAGAAAGAAGGTTATCCTTTCTACCAGCAGTGATCCAGAGAGAGAGAAAGGGAGTGACCCATGGGAAGCAGTGAGATAACCCTAAACATTGTAAAGGAAATGAGCATGGTTATAGAAGTGATCTAGCCCGAACATTATTGGCAGCGAGCTTTAGTTGATTTGGTACAGCGACACATCGCTGTTGTATGCTCCTTGGACGTAGCCCAATGAGGGTGAACCAAGTAAAAAATCACTGTGTCTACCTGGTTTCGTCCCTATATTACATTAAATCATAACCATTAGATAATGATAAAAATAAGTGATCAACATAAATACATAAGATCAAACAAGGTGACACTTATAATATATAGGTCAAGATCCAGTGGGGCAAGAAGAATTTCAAAATAAAATATCCATACCATGATTCACCCCCCTCTCATGGTATATAGGACCCTTTTGGTCATAACACATCATATTTAACCAAATTTTACTTACTAATTTCAACCGTGTATCTTGGATTTTTGAAATTCAACTCACAGAAGTAGAAAAATTATGTTTTATGCAAATTTACAAATACTCCTAGGAGGGGGTGAAAGACGTTAAAAAGTTCAATAATATTTTTATATATCTAAAATTATTATAAAATGAATCCAATGATTTAAATTGAAATCATATAGGTATTATGTATCTATTTTGACCAAAAATAAATTTAAATAATATAAATAATTATTTAAATAAAAAGTCAGGTTTTACCAATAACGTAGTGTTTTTCCCCATTCATAAAAACTGAATGCTTTCAGAAAAAACCAAAAATTCACCCAAAGCTAATATTGATATTTCTAATCCAAAAATCAAATCCATTTTGAAAATTAAAATTTATAAAATTTCATAAAGTGGGTATTACTATTCATAACTGCATGTTTTATTGGTCGTGGTGTGTTAAATCTCCACGTTGCGTACAATGCAATCTACTACATTATTCAAAGGGAAAGGTATCGTAGATGCTTGGGGTGTTACATTCATCCCTCCTTAAAATTATTTCTCCCTCGATATTTCTAGAATATTATTGCATAAAAATATTTTGGTGGATCTTCATCATAAGTTCCTCAAGTTCCTAGGTTGCCTCTTTCATCTTATAGTTTCTCCATATAACTTTTACCAGATATTTCATCCAATTTCCCAGCAATTATTATCTGGTATAAAATTTTTGACAGGCTCGTCACATTCAGACAGATTAAGTACTAGTTCAATTTCCTCATAGGTGAATATATGCGTTGGGTCGGGCATGTATTTTCTCAACAGTGATATGTGGAACACATCATGAACTTTGGAGGGACTTGGAGGCATTTCAAAATGATAAGCTTCAACTCCAATTATTTCTTGAATTTTGAAATTTCTGATGTACCTGGGACTCAATTTACACTTCTTAATGAAACATATAACACCCTTCCATGGAGATGCCTTTAATAAACAATGGCCTCCTACTTGAAATTTCGAATCTTTCCTTTAGTTATCAGCATAGCACTTTTTCCAACTTTGGGAAGCATTGATGTGGGTTTGGATAACCTTCACATTTTCCATCGCTTCCTCAACATGTTTTGGGCCTACTAGTTTTCTTTCACCAACATCATCCCATTAAGTTGGTGTACAACATCTCTTTCTAGATAACGCTTCATATGGTTCCATCTGAATACTTGAATGGAAGCTATTATTTTATGAAAATTCTACTAGAGGTAAATATTGATCCCACATACGTTGAATGTCAAGTGAGAAAGATCTCAACATGTCTTTTAAGGTTTGAATAGTCCGTTCTAATTGTCCATCAGTAGAAGGTTGGTAGGAAGTGCTCAAATGAAGTTCCGTATCGATGGCTTTCTGAAGACTTTTCCAGAATCTTGATGTAAAACTAGGATTGTGATAAAAAAAATCGATAGTGGTACTCCATGAAGTCTTACAACTTCATTAATATATAGTCTTGCTAGATGTTCAAGTTGTAAATCTCCTATTATAGCTGTTGGCGCAAAAATGGGATAAGAAGACGAAGAAACAGAAAGCCTCAACGGTTGTCGCGCGAAGACCATTCACAGAGCCCCAATCACACCATGCCTGTCGCGGAGCAAGGAGGCGGGCCACTCTGAGAATGGATTTGACATTCACGAGGCCTCCATAGAGCAAGGAGGTGGTAAAGATCTGCGAGCGCCATTGAAGTTCACAAGCCCTCCACGAATCAAGGAGGCAGTAATTCTCCTTGAGCGCCCATGACGTTCGCAAGCCCGCCACAGAGAAGGGAGGAGGTAACACTCCGTGACTACATTTGACATTCGCAAGCCCACCGCAGGGCCAGCCCAGTCTTCATGCGGAGCGATCTCTGCTTCGTGGTGCCTCTCCCTTATAAATACTGGCCTCTGCCGAAGTCCCAGGGTAGATCATCCGACCATTCAACTTCCTAGCTCCCGAATCACAAAACAGCTTCTGCTATGTGAAATATGAGCTGTGCGAGGTACTTCTGCTCAGCAAAGTTCATCCCCTTTGCCTTGTTTTAACCCCCTCTTCCGAGAGGGATTCCTTTCGCAGAGCCTAAGGTCCTCCAAGAATAAAGGGGATCCCCAAGAGGACTCAGGTCATCCCAAAGTGTTTATGATTCGGGAAACACCATTCATTTACATGTGATCCTTATGCCAAGGCAGGGTCACAATAATTCACGAAGCACATTGCTTCATGATACCTTGCATTACGAGGAACCTTTTCTCCACAAGGAATTTCTCTGTGAATGCCTTTCTACATCGCAAATCACCTCCTATATGCACATCTATCCTATTCTTAGGCCGAGGCACCCTACTTCGTGAAGCACACCCCTTCGCAAGTACCCTCCGCCATGCAGAGTAGCAGAGTTTCACAAGGCCCCTTCCTATGAAACCCTCTGCTTTAGAATTCCTCTTCCCGTGAGACCCTCCATGTTTGAATGATGTGATTTCGAAGTCCCTTGGACGATACTGTCCATCGCGTTGCTTCGCCTCATGCTTTTTTTCATAGGCACGCTAACTACTATTGCTTCTTCGCATAGACATTCTAACCTGGACCTGCCAATAGTTCTCTCTATAAGACCCCCTAGCCAGGCCGTTGCAAGTCCCTTCTCTTCACCAAGTAGTAGAGGGTACTAGTTATGAATGTACGTGGGGTGTGGAGAAAACCCACCTCGTCTGAGCTGCAGGATGTTAAATTTCCAAGCCCCATCATCCTCAACACACGATGTTAAACTATGGCCTCGCCTCGTGCCTCGAACACGGGGTTCCCCCACATTGGACATTCTATATGCCCATTTTTTTCCACGAGGATGAGATCTTCTCTCACAGTGGATGATATCCTATTTATCGGAGTGGAATTTTTCTTTGGTAAAAGGGAAACCCTCTTGGTGCAAGCCCCTAGCTTTTCTTGCAGGAGGCAGCGTCCGTGCTCCTCCCTTCTTCTTTGGTACCAAGTCCCTCCCTCACTAGTCTTTGTCGCCATCGGGCCTCTGTCCCGGAGTAAGTCCCAACCTCGTCGGGCTGCTAACCACACATAAGACCCTATTTTCTCTTAGGGTTGTGATCATGTGTAAGCCCCATTTCACTTCTCATAGACGCACCTTTCGCGACGTGATCGTCAGGTCTCTATTGCCTCTTGTTTCTTACACGGAGCATGACTCACGTGTGTTTAGAGTATGAACCGACCATGACATCCTCCTTGGCCATCCTTGAATGCAATCCCCAAACCACCATCTAAACTATTATGTATTTTATCCATGCCAAGGTAAGGTACGTAGGAAGCCTCCCTGAGGTTCATGCACACCATCCATTGGTCGTCCCGACCCCCTTCAGGACGGTTCACCAACACCTTCGAAAGCCTAGAGTGTAAGCCCCACACCACCACCTAAACTACATGGTCTATGATCCTTGCTATGGCAAGGTACGCAGGAAGCCTCAACGAGGTTCAAGAACATCATCCATTGGTCGTCCTGACCCCCTTCACGTCGGTTCGCCAACACTTTGGGCAGCCTAGAGTGTAATCCCTACCCCACCACCTGAACTACATGGTCTTTGATTCTTGATAAGGTAAGTTATGTGGGAATCCTCCACGGGGTTCAAGACCAAAACCCATGGGACCCCAGGCCTCCCTTCATGTCGGTTCACCGACCCACCTGAACTACGTGGTCTTTGATCCTTGCTAAGGCAAGGTATGTAGGAAGAATCCATGAGGTTCAAGCCCACCATCCATTGGTCACTCTGACGTTCTTAATGTCGGTTCTCCCCCATACCACATATCATTAAACTATGAAACTCTTTCAGCAGTAATCCATTGCCACTCCATTCAGCAGAAATCCATTTCCACTCTTTCAGCGGTAAGCTGTTGTCACTCTATTCAGCGGTAAGCTGTTGCCAGTCCATTCAACCAAAAGCCATTGTCAATATTTCAGTGGTAAGTCATTGTCAATCCATTTAGTGGTAATTCATTGTCACTCCATTCAGTGGTAAGTTTTAGTCACTCCATTAATTGGTATGTCGTTGTCAGTCTTTCAATGGTAAGTCGTTGTCACTCCATTCATCAATAAGCCTTTGTCACTCCATTCAACGGTAAGCCATTGTCACTCCATTAAACGGTAAGACATTGTCACTCCATTCAGTGGTAAGCCATTGGAACCCCAATCAGCGGTAAGCCATCATCATATGAACTACATAGACTTTGATTCCCTACCACGGGTATACGCAGGAAGCCTCTTCGAGGATCAAGCCCAAAACTATCTTCATCCTCATAGCGGTTCCATCCCATTAACCATCCACTTTATTCAACCGCTCCATCATCCATTCTGATTCTTACCTAGGCAGCCACATCCCGATGGGATTATGACACCTCATACCCTATTCCCCTCAATAGTAATTGGGAAGTCAACCATGTGTTGGCCCCAACATCAGTGTTCCCTCCGGGGGTTGCACCCATCTGATCCACTCTAGTCAGTGTTCTGATCAGTCCGACCACTCTCCGCTGGATGTTAAACTTAAGTCAAACTCTATGTCAAACATGGTATGTTGAGGAAAACCGGAGATACATGTCCATGGAATATGATTCCCCATGTTTGATGTGGGATGCCTCAGGATTCCACGCCCTCGGGAAGCCCTATAATAAGGGATCAATGATAGACGCGCCAGTGTCCCAGCATCGAGACACGCCAGTGATGCCCAACGTGAGTACTCCCATGACTGAAGGTTTCTACCTTGATCGGACACCTTGGAATGTCCACACAGATGTATTTTAATTAACTGGTGTCCATGAAGATATGTAACTAGAAAGATTTTCACGAATAATGTATTAAATCAATAAGGGAGACCCGGACTAGGTAACGAGTTCCGAGGAGGAATCCACAGAAGGATTAACTGACATCCCATAATCCTATTTCGATTAAGGAGAAGACGTCCCTAAATAAGGAGTGGATGTCACCCGCCTTTGGAATGCGGGAATGTGGGGCAACAGACAACGCTGTTATCCCCCACCCCCAAAGAGATGAACGCACACACCACAACGAAAGCATTCGAAACTGAAATGGTGAACCTGACATGAAGTTATTATCCTAAATATGGAGATTTGTAGTGCTTTAGGCATCAATGGATTGATGTGTCACTGGATCCAGTAATCCGACACCGGGTCCCGCTAAGCAAATAGCGGGCATGGCGTGAAACTCACTAGAAGTGGGGGCAGTAGAATGTTGGACATCCCATTCTGTGATGTTGTTAGAGTGGATCCCTCATGCCGTCCATGGAAGAAGAGATGATGTTGGGGCATTGGTCATCGATTCCTTTTTATTTCAGCACTGACGAGTTAATCTCCATGCTCTCAAAAATCAAGTTGCTACTTCTGAGACACGATCACCACCTACACATCGACGCAGGGGAAGGGGCAGCACCAACATGATCTTTCCACGTGGCTTCACCTCTCCCACAACGACCTCTAAATCTATGACCATGGGGCATCGATTCCCCCTCTCTCTGTCCAAGGTCATCCAATGAAGGGTGATCAACAACCTCGTGCTACTTTACTAGGTGGAGGGAATAATCCTGACCTAGGATATGGCCCACCTGGATCCGGAGGCGTCACCACCTCATTTCCAATGCCGGCCCAGTGGGCCGTGCAAGGAGCCACTGCTCCCAACCACGGCATATAACCATTTCGGGAGCCAGTACCTGAAACTCTTTGATGACTCACTGCCTTATGCAGATGAGGTAGGTCACATCCGGCCCAGCGCGGTCAGAGTCCCATTACAAAGGCTGTAAGAGAGGACTCCCACATGACCACCTCAGCACCGCCACTGAGCATTCTTGGATGAGGAGCAGGTCAGCTACGTACCTTCACCACCGGACTCGGTTCGTCCGACCCAATGCCAACATCGGGCGCATGCTGAGGAGGATTCCCACCAAGAGGTGTCAACATCGACAGCTTCTGTGGCCCGAGCCACTGTCGATGCATATCATCAGTTCTCTATATACACTGATCAGGGAGACTTATACGTTCTACTAGGATCGAGTCCCCAACTTCCCACGGGTAGGCTGGGTCGACTCTCTTGGTCGCCAGCATGAGCAGTGGTCGCTGCGAGCTAACCCGCAACGATGCCACCCAGTACGAAGGACCTCCCCATACAACTACCGTGGAGAACGCGGGCCTCCCACACTTTGAGGATCGGCTTGGAGGTACACCCCATGCCACCCCAATCCTAATAATTGTCTTCCCCATGGCGGTGATACTCAGCACGGAAGCCTCTCCCGTGCCCATTACACTGGGTATGGAGTCATTTCTCCTGCCCCTAACCACCGAGGTAGGGACATGGCCCATCTGGTCTCTCTTCAATGTGGGGATCCTACCCATGTCCACTCAGCAGCTGGTGAAGATCCTCCTCCCCTCAACAACCAGAGGTCTGAGGGCCAGCCTCGCTCCACCCGCACCCAGCACGGAGGTCCTACCCGTGTTCAGCAAGACCGGTACAAGGACCCTCCTTGTACTGTCGTTTCCAGGGGAAACAAGCATGGAGGTCCTCCCCATGCTTCTTCCTCTTTCAGCGGAGGGCTTTCCCACTCCAGTTCTACCCATGGAGGTCCTCCCCATGTCCCCTTTGACATCTTTGCTGGTTATCCTTGCATCACGGATTTCTTGGGTGGAGACCCTCTCCACCCCAACACCAACGCAGCCGAACGACCCCATGTCAAAAATCAGCCTTATCTCGAGGAGCCACCTAGGGGAAAGAAGGCAGGTCATTGCCTCCATAAGAAGAATTATGAGAAGGTCTGGACAGATATCGGATCTGTCCACTTCTAAAACTCCGTGGCAGAATACAACTCAGTGAGGGAACCCTCCTCTCGCTCATCTGAGTCAAAGGCCAGGGCAGGGTCGAGGCGCATCAGCATGCTGCTCCCAGAATGCAAGGTCCATCAGATTCCCACCTTCCTCCATAAATATATTTAGGAGGATGAAAATCTGGCGACCCCATAGGTTACGGTCGTGCAATCCCCACCATCATCACCAGAAGCACTCTCTACCTCGACAAGAGATTATGAAGAACTATTCTGGGGACCGATGGTGGGTGAGCACCATCGTGGCCTATCGCCAGTAGCCCATGCCCTTGAGCCAGGAACATGGCCATCAACCCATCTTATCATGACGTAGTGAACAGATCACTACAATCATCGAAGGACATCACGAAATTAGGTGGCCAGTCAGCCCGCTCACCGTACTCTCTCCCGGCCAGCCTGTTGTCTAAGTTGTCTTCCTCAGTACCGCTGCCAGTTCCTCAGCCACCCACAAATGATGAGTGGGGGAATCAAGGTCCAGACACTAAATCAGAGTCGAGGAGATTCTGGGACATCCTCGCAGCAGACGACTTCCCCGAGTAGTTCGGGCCCGTGGTAGCACTGAATTTCTACATACCAGAATCCCTCACCCCAGAAGAAGTAGAGTGCTTCCACCACACCCTCTGGGAAACGCATGTTAGTCTATGTCATCAAATAATTGTTTATCCCAGGAGCCAAGCGCATTTCAAAGACATCATCATGCAACGTTGTTTTGTCAATTTGACATCACTCACTATGTCCCAGCGCCTCGAGTCCCCAGGTCACTGTGAGGTTCTCTGGTAGCAATGCCTTCAGATTATCAAGGTACTCCGCAAAATTATCAAGGAGGATACCCCCATGTGAAAATCCGTGGCTAGAGGCAGTATGATGCCCACTTCTTCAGTCCTATCTGGAGGTATCATGACTCACATGGCGACATTGAGGACATGCCCCCATGAAGGGTCACAGTCAACATGGTCGACATAGTGGATGAGGAGGATGAGCTGGAGCTTCTCGATGGAGACTTACCCCCATAGGGTGTGGCACCACTATTGGACCCATCGAGAAGAATTACTCACTAGAAGAGGAACCTACTAGTTATCCCTACACCCACCGAGGAATTGGTACTCAGCCGGATTTCCAGTAAGTGCACTGAGCATGTCGGAGCTACCAAAAACTCCGACTCATTCATCTCAGTTCAGAAGATGGAGGATGGCCCTGAGAAGGTTGTATTGTGCCAAGAAATGGCTAAGAAGAAGATGTTGGTAAACGAACTCCTTGCTGAATGCGTTGCAGAGCGACGGTCTGACTATAAAAATCCTAGGCCAGTACAACAGGGGCATGGACAACATCCCCTCAGCGAGCTGCCCCCAAGAAACCCTGATCATGCTGCTCTCGTGAATAGGGATGAAGCCGAAGCTCACAAGAAGAGGGCGGGGTATGTCTTGCAAAACCCTCCTAAACGGCGCAACAATCCAAGGAATCCAGCTCGGGTTCTCCATGATTCCTTGTATGTTGCTCCACCAGCTGCTCCACGAGCCGCTGAGTCTGTTTACCATGTTGAAGAACCCACCAAAGAACTCATAGTTAGGGATCCCTATCAAGATAGGTACCCCCACCCAGATGATCCTATGCTGACTCTCATATCACACCTTGAGGAATTAGAAACATGAAAGGTGGCAATCCCACCTGATGGTAAGTCATATCCGGCAAGGGTGGATGATATGACGGTGCCTTCAGGTTTAGGGAATCCCACCTTATCCCCCTTTAACGATACGAGGGACCTGCCACAACACATGGCCCACTTCAACTCAAGTTGTGGGCTCTTTTTAGAGACTCCAGCATAGCCGGAGGCTGCCATGGTCCGCACTTTTGTTCAGACATTGGAGGGGCTGACATTCTTCTGGTACATCCAGCTCCCTGTCGGATCCATAATTAGTTGGGAGGACCTTTCACAGGAAATTCCTCTACCAGTTCAGCTCTACCACCCAGAAAATGAGAATCAAATTCCTCTTCAAGTGCAAAAAAGGCATCATAAGCAAGTCGAAGACTTTATCACCCAATGGAAGGGGCTCACATACTCCCTTGACATGCAACTGACTCAGGAGCAATTACTGACGATGTATGTAGGGAACGTCAAGACGGAACATGTTCCTTCTCTGATCACCCAAAACTATCCTATAAGATTTTGAGACTTCTCTGATAAGTCCCAATGCCTCGAGGAAGCCATGTAATAGGCCATCCAGGCACATCGATAGCCTGTGTAATTCCAGCAAGGAGGGCTGCCAGAGTCGAGCCTACTACGGTGGCCCAAATAGAAGCCCCCAGGAAACTAGAATTTTTATAAGTGGTACTAGACCCGCATCCTCGCAGAGGCCCTCCACCTCAGGCATAGCCTCCAGCTCAGTAGAGTCCACCTCAGAATCAGAAGGTGCCCCCACAGAATGCGCTACCACCGCCCAAGTGGGACAACTAGGCTCTGTCTCCTCGACATGCCCCTCCAACTCCTCATCACGGCCAGGCTCCGAGGTCCCCCATTCTAGACAGAAGAAATTGGACCTACTCGTTCAACGAGAATTAGGTCTCCGACAATTTCATAAGTGCCTTGGAACAAGGGATCATGCGTTTGCCTAAGTGAAGAAGGCCAAAAGAGGTGAACCTCACCGATCACCCCAACTAGTACCCCTATCATCGGATCCTGTGGAACACCCTCAAGATGTGCTGTGTTTATAATGACTGGCTTCAAGACTAGGTCGATAACAACATAGTTAGGCTGGGCCCGACCCTGGCACAAGTGGTAGGTGTCTTTGTAACGCCAGATAGTAGTAACAGCAGTGAAGGTGAGTGGAATGAGGTTTCTAAACATGGGTCCTAGAAGTATAATGACTGGATGAATAGAAAAACGGATTCTCATGCCCATGGTATCATTCGTGCACACCTGAATTAGCTGGAGCCTTCAGAAGCTATGACCACCACTTCTGCATCATCATCTTAGTCAGCCACTTCTGAGAAGACCAAGCATCGACAAAGTAAGAGAACGAAACCCACCCCGCCATTGCCATCACCATCCCTCACTCTAGGCGACTTCATGCCCCCTGAGATGGGGATTCCTCCCGGAATCTGCCCAGGGATGGATGAATCTTCATGTGATTGTCATGGGTATGCTCTGGTTAATACAGTGGAGTTGGTAAACCCCTACATGACTCCCGACGATGGGGAGTGCCAGGAGAACCTCTGCAGCATCCACAGCCGACGCCAATGTCAGTGGAGCCGCAACCATATGAGTCTTTAGGGCACATCAGTTGGCACCTCTAGTAAGGTCGTGAAAGCCACTAAGACCAGACAGCTGGCCCAACGCAGAACTCATCATGCACATCCTTTTCATCCAGTGTCATCAGGCCACCTCCACCACTATTTGTGATATTGGATCAGGCAGAGCTACCTCGACCATGCCACAACTATCCTCACCCGGCTAAAGGCTGATATCAGTCATCCGGTGATCATTCGGTAGCTAATCTATGGGATTCAACTAGTGAACTATGGGACATGCCCTCCACGAGTTAGTCGCCGGTCCAACCGGTAGGGCCCGACATTCTTCCTATCACAGAGCGTCCTCCTGTAAGCAGAAGTTCACACCTGGTGTAGAAATATGATGTCCTCAACAACCTTTCCAGCATCCCAATGAAGCTTTAAATCCTCGAGGTCCTTCTCCTGGAGTCAGATATGCGTGAGGCCCTCACTGAGGCTTTAAGAAGCCCCCTCCAATTTGAGACGGAGGTAGCAGCTGCAGAATACTTTCATGCTGAAGTGGTCAAGAATGTTGAATGTCAGACCATCATTTCATTCTTTGGAGGTGATAAGGGCTCTCCCTTACAGGGGCACAACCACCCACTGCACATCACTGACCAATTTAACGGCTTGGAGGTTTTCCACTATCTTTTTGACACCGGCTATGGGATTAACCTTATCCTAACACAGACATTACAGAAGCTGAGGTTATCAAAAGATGACGTGACTCCCTCTGACTAAAGGATCCAGGGATACGACAAGACTGAGTAGATCCCAGTCAGTAAGACCTACTGGAAGACCCAGTTCAGTGGCCTAGTTTCCAGCACCGAGTTTATGGTTGTCTCCAAGGACACTGTGTATAATTCATTGATGGGAAGACCATGGCTCTACCAACATGTGGCGGTCCCCTCATCGTATCACTATTGTCTCAAGTACTCCCTTAATGGTCAAGTAGGGATACTCCAAGGTGATGCATCTCCTTTTTCCTCTTGTGAAGCCCGCTACCTGGATGATGACTATTACAAGAGATAGGAAAAAAAATATTCATACAAGTGGGGTTGGGCCCTCCACGGTTTCAACTGACCCCTGGGCAGGTCTGGATGACACCTACGTCTTCCCGATCCATCCGTTGGAGGCCACAACACCCAACATAGAGCATTGTTTTGTTGTATCTGGTACATGAGATAAGAATATTCCCAATTCAATGTGACGGCGGGAAATCACCACGTACTCCTACAAAAATCAGGAATAAGAGATCCCAGAACCTCCTACCCCTGTACGATATTGGGATGTCCGCCCCATGGCAATGGAAGTACGGCATACATGTTTGTTTCTCTGGGCTGGGATTAACAGGCTCAAGCTGACATGACACTATTGTTATGATATCATCAAGTGTGGCCCCTTGGGACGAAGGCAATATGGGATAAGATCGACTTCCTTCATTGCTATGGTTTCGGCAGCACGTGAATCTCCCGATATACAGTCCACTGCTCTCTAGGCTGGTACCAGCCTCCTGTCAGGATCTGCCAACCCATAAGAAGCTTCCCCTACTTGGGATACCCCCACTGTAAGCGAATAAAATGATTTGGAGGACGCTCCCCCTACTTTTGAAGAGGGTGTCTCCTCTACGGTCGATGAACTGGTATATGTGAACCTTGGTAGCAAGGCAGATCCGGGACCCACATTGATTAGTGAAGCCATATCCCTTGATGAGCAACGCTGGTAAATAGATTTCCTAAAGTAGTTTCGTGATATATTTTCCTGAAGCTATGACCAGATTCTAGGATTAGATCCTCAGGTAGCCTTCCACCACCTCGGTCTCTCTGAAAATCATCATGGGTACAAGAAGCCCCCAGAACGATGCACCCCTCTCACGGTGTCATGGTCGAGGGTGAAGTTGACAAGCTCATCAGAGCCAACTTATTCAAAGAATTCTAGTACCCCAAGCGGATAGCCAACATTGTGCCAGTCAGGAAGAAGAACAGACTGATCAGGGTCTGCATCTTCTTCCGAGATCTCAACTGTCACTGTCTGAAGGATGATTTCCCCTTCCGGTGACATAATTGTTGATCGAATCTACAGCTAGGTTCCAAGCCCTCTCCTTCATGGATGGTTACTATAGATATAACCAGATTTGAATGGCCCCCAAGGAAAATGAGTTCTCAACTTTCTGGGTGCCCCAAGGTAATTTCTGTTACCATGTTATTCCCTTCATCCTGAAGAATGCAGGTGCCACATATCAGCAGGCCATGCATGGCATATTCAAGCCAATACTCGGGGTATTGGTTGAATTCTATGTTGACGATCTGGTGGTCAAACCTTGCCAGCGCGAGGCCCATAACAAGGACCTTGAAAAATTGTCCGGCTTCCTTTGTTCCCACCACCTGAAGATGAACCCGTTGAAGTGTGCCTTTGAGGTCACCTTTGGGAAGTTTATTGTATTTATTTTCAGGTACCGGGGCATCAACATTGACCCAGAGAAGATCAAGGCCATTAGCCAGCTGTCTCCCCTGAGAAAAATTCAGGAGCTTCAAGGTTTCCAATTCCACTTAGCCTACATATGCAGATCCATTAATAATCTATCCAGAAAGTGTAATCCCTTTCCCCATCACATGAAGAAAGTCTTCGCTTATGAATGGGACGAAGAGTGGCAGACCGTGTTCGAGGAATTAATGCACTATCAGCTCCAGCCTTAGGTCTTGATGCCACCCATCTATGTAAAACCACTGATCCAGTATGTGACTACCCTGTAATGATCTCTTGGTGCCCTTCTTGCCCAGAAGAACAATGAGGGGGCGGAAAATAGCCTCTACTACCTCAGTCGCATGCTCCTCGATACCGAGACCAGATACTCCCTCATTGAAAAGAGTTTTTCACGTGGCTTTTCACAGTATAGAAGTTGTTCCATTACCCGCAACACCACGAGGAGAAACTGGTGTCTCGGTAGACCAACTGAATTACATTCTAAACAACCCCATGTGGACCAGTCATCTAGCACGGTTGGTGGTAATCCTCCAGTAGTTCGTCATTATGGTTTTCTAATAGAAATCTATCAATGTATAGGAATTGGTAGACTTTCTTGCTGCCCATCTAACCCCCTCAGACTAGTCCCTAGACCAGGATTTTCCCAAAGAGGAAATCCTCTCGGTAGCTCATGCCATCCCATGTTGGAAGATGCACTTTGATGGTGCTTCTCGGAGCCCCAACGACAAGAGACTCAATGATCCCAGGCTCTAAAGAGTAGGACAAGGTATTGTCTTTATTACCCCAGCGCAACCCATTCTTCCATACTCATTGCTATTTTCAGAAGGCTTCACCAACAATGAAGCAGAGTATCAGGCTCCTATCACTAGCCTCGATCTGGCCCTCGAGATCGATGTGCCCCATTTGCATGTGAAAGGATATTTCGAACTAGTCATCAAGTAGATCAACAGTGACTATGTCATGAGGAAACCGGAGTTCGTACCATTGTTGGAGGACACCCTCTAGTTAATGGCCCGATTTCAATCTCGGCTGGAAGTTACTCATGTCCCTCGATCTCATAATGGTCGAGCTAATGCCCTGGCTGGCTTGGATGCAACACTTTCAGAACCCGAGCATGATTATCTGATTATACATGTGTCACATCAAAGAGTCATTGATCCCGTCATCCCAAATGATGAAAACGACCTATGAGTAAGCCATATTACACCTAGAGCCTCCATGTAGGGACGCCCAGGTTCCTCAGGTGTAGTGGTTGACGAAACCCCCAACTGGAAATCCCCCTTTGTCGAGAATCTCAAAAATGGATACCTCCCGGCTGATCGGGCCGAGCATGAGAAAATATGACGCCGTGTGCTGTAGTTTTTCCTCTAGAGTGTTCCCAGTCTTGAGAAGATCCTTTACAAGTGCGGGTTCTATGGTGTTCTCCTCCATTGCATCCAAGGAGTCGAGATTTATCATGTCATGTAGGAGTTTCACACCGATTTTTGTGGCGCTCACCAGACTGGGCCGAAGCTATCCCATTAGATTCAGAGACTGGGGTACTTCTGGACCTCCCTGATCCATGATTGCACCGAGTTCACCAAGAGATGTCATGCGTGCCCAATTCGTACCAACTTATTACATCGGCCTCGAGAACCTCTCCACTCCACCATGTACTCTTGGCTATTCTCAGTGTGGGGACTCGATGTTGTGGGACCATATCCACCGGCGATAGCTCGCCAGTGCAAGTTCATCTTGACTGCCACAGATTTCTTTTCCATGTGGGCAGAAGAAGTTCCGCTCAAGGAGGAAAAGGCCCGTACTATCATTTACATTCTGAGCTCCAATATTATCTACCGGTTTGGAGTCTCTCATACCGTCCTCACCATTAATGAAACAATCTTCTGAGCAGCTGAGCTGAAGAAATTTTATGCCATGTACAACATTCGTTTGAACCATACCTCCTGCTATCATGCGTAGGAAAATGGGAATATTGTGGCGTTCAACAAATCCATCTCTAGCATTTTGCAAAAAATGGTTGGTTAGAATATGAATAGTTGGTCGGACAAGATCCCCAATTCCCTCTGGGCTTATTAGACGACGACTCATAATTCCACCTAGGTGACCCCATATTCCCTGGTGTACAGAGCTGAGGCCTTCTTGCCCATCGAGATTCAACTGCCTTCATTACGCATAGTGGCCTATGACCAGCAGGAACCAGATAAGGTAGCTGAAATTCATCTGGCTGAATTTGAATCACATGACGAGAATTGGATTCGGTCCCTGCACAATCTAGAAAGGCATCAGAATAATATTTCTAGAGCCTTTAATAAGAAGGTTTACCTTTGCTCTTTCATGCAAGGCAAATTGGTATTGTCCCTCCAGACACCAATGATACTTGGAAAGAAAACACCAAAGTGGGAGCCCAAATGGGAAGGACCTTAAATAATTCACAGGGTTTACCCCAATGGGGCATACACCCTGATGACCATGGATGGTGAGCATATAACTCCTCCCACCAATGCTAAGTTTCTCAAGCAATACTTTACCTGAGCCAGCTGGTCCAGCATGACCTTAAACTGTTCAGTCCTACATGATTTTAAACTATGCATTGCCCCACAATATGTTAAACTGCACCCCTAGAACTACTTGTGTCTTGATTCCCATTCGCATGGGATACATAGGAACTCTCAAGTGTTTCATTTTGAGCCCAACCCCCAAACTCTTATCCTTGAATATCCCCCTGGGTATAGTTCTCTCGAAGGATCCTTGCATAATATGGTGTAGGATTTTTTATCCCCACTCATGATAGGATTATAACGGTCTCACCATGTTCCTGCTTCCCATTTTCTATCCTCCCACGTCCTCACTGCATGACGTTAAACTGCATGGCCTTCAAAAACTACATACGACTAGATTCCCATTCATATGGGATATGTAGGAATGCCCGAACAGTTTTTCTGTTGGCCCAGCCCAAATGAGAGAATCTCCCCTCTAGTCAAGACATATGGTGTGGTGGAGTTTTTTTCCTCAATACACGTCGAGCTCATCTCAATTCTTTCATACGTCCCACTCCCCAGAGGCGTCTTCCTCTTTCACCGCCCTACATGACATTAAAATGTATGCGTATAACTATGCTTCACCCACTCCTTTGATTAGGACTCCATCATCCTTCCCATCTAGAATGGCCCCCGAACGACATGGATGCTTGGCTCAAGGGCTATCCTACCACTTCAGGCCAATGCACTTGAGTATGTTGAGCAACAAAGAGACACAAGTCCTGTATTTTGAATATGGTCAGTGGTCAATGCTCATTTTTTGTTCCCATTCCTGGCCACTATAAGGACATTGTGTTTCGAACATGGTCAATAGCTATCCTTTGTCTTCAGGACCACCCCAAGATGTACCAAACATTGGGTGTAGTGGTTCATTCTTCCCATTGAATATCCATGAGATAAACTCCCGTCAGGCGATGCCAGCCACTAGACCCTTGTATGGCAAGGAGAGTCGAATCTAGATCCTTGTTTCCCACACCGAGCACTGCTTACATGGGATTAGGAGCTGTGATGAGGTGGTAATCTCATAATAGGTCATATTGATACCATTGGTTGAGATGCCCGACCTCAGGCCCCTTGGACTTTTTCGTCCCCTTGGCCCTTTCTGGCCTCCGGCCCAAGTTCTCATTTAGGGTTCTGTGTTATGGAGCAGACCTATACCCTCCATCACATCAGGATACTTCTCCATGATATACATATCCCCTTGAGACATCTATCACTTCATTTATCATCCATACTATGAGCACATGCCCTTTCATGCTTCACGTGCCCAATTTCGGTCCCCCGGGCCAGGCTCTCTCTTATAGGATTGTACAGTGTGTTATGGGATTATGTCTTCATTCACATCGGGTTATTCACTACGCCATACACCTCTCTTATTTGGGGTATCGTACCCCTCTCTTTGTCTTCACTGCAAGACGTTAAACTTCAAATTGACTGGGTCTTCCCATCTGAGGCCCAGCCTTAGGCCCCTTGTCATTTTCGGGCCCCCGGCCCAGGCTCCCTATTTCGGTGGTATGGTGTGGTATGGGATTATGTCCTCATTCACATTGGTTTAATCACCATGTCGTACACCCCCCACATTCGGATATCTTACCCCTATATGGGAGTCCATAACTATTTGTGGCTTGATTCCAATCCTCATGGGATACATAGGATCGCCCGAGAACCTCGTCTTCGGGTCCAGCCCCATCTTGGTCCCTTGGCCCACAATCCCCCAGAGAGAGGAGTATATGGTGTGGTATGGGATTATGCTCTCACTCACATTGTGTTTTGTAATGACCATGCCATTTACCTCCTCCTACTGAGAGTTTTCCATCACCTAATGTTATACTCATCTTCTAAAATCGTTCTCTCTCAAGATAAGCCCCTCATCCCTCTTCATCAATTCACCAATGTGCCTAAGGGTACTTTAGTTAAGTACCTAGAAGGTCAGACTCTACTTGGACATGCTTTCACCCATTTCTCAGGCTTCATGTTCTCTCTCATTAGGGCTTCCATCACCTTTCACACCTGAAGGGACCCCCAAATATCATGGATTCTAGGCCTAATGGCTCTCCTACCATTACGGGCCAACATCCTCAAGGGTTTTGGACAAAAAACTGATACCAAACCTGCATCGAAAATATGGTCAGTAGTCGGTGCTCATTTTTTGTCCCAATTTCAGGCTAACGTGATATGGATGTTGTGTTTTGAACACAATCAACAGTTATCCTCCATCGTCACACCAAAACCATTAATCCCAAAATGTTAGTTACATGATTCAAATCCTTCTCCATCTCATCATGTCCAAGTAGAACTTCAAAATTCATGGAAGTATTCCTCCGTGTGCATCTGCACATTAGAAGGAAAAAGAGGCGATAAAGAAATCATTCATGGCTCCACAGATTTTCCTTTTGCATATATTTCACGTATTGAAACTAACTTATCCACCCTTGTTTCCTAGACCGAGTTCGACTCATGTAGGCTTATGGATTTGGCTAAGGTCCTCCTTTAGTTGGGATAGTCCCCCTTCTCCATGGTCTGAGTTCTATGTCCTTAAACAAAGATCTTTTTGGATTGCCCCTTCGTAGAACTACATGTGGCTTGATTCCCATCCTCATGGGATACGTAGGACTGCTTGAACGTCAAGAATAAGGGTCTATCCCCGTCTCTCAGAAATCTCCCTTTCAACATGGCCCTTTCTCCTACCCTTTCTTGGGGATGGGGGTATATGTTATGGTACGGGACTATGCCCTCATTCACGTCGGGTTGTAACGACCACACAATGTACCTCTACCTCCTGAGAGTTCTCTATCCCCTAATTTTATACTCATCCCTTCAAATTGGTTACTCACAAGTTGATCACCCTCCCCGACCCTCTTTGGTGATTAACCGACTAGTCTACGAGAACTCTAGTTCTTCGTTTGGAGTGTCGGATTTTACATGGACATGATTTCACCCATTTTTTAGGCTTTATGTTCCCCTTAATTTGGGCTTCCATAATCTTCCACACCCGACGGGACACCCAAATGGAATGGATTCTCGGCCTATGGGTTCTCCTACCATCACGCGACAACTTCCTCATGGGTTTCAAACAAAAAATTGATACAAGTCACGCGTTGCGAAAATGGTCAGTGGCTGACGCTCATTTGTTTGTCCTCATTACCGGCTAACGCGATATGGATGCTGTGTTTCGAACACGGTCAACTGTCATCCTACATCATCATGTCAGCCGCTTTAAGCCTTGAATGTTGGTAATATGATTCACATCATTGTCAAACCCATCATGACCAAGTGGAATTTTGACACTCCTGACACTATCCCCCAGTGCACATTTTCACGTTAGGAGGATAATGCCACGGTAAAGGCATCATTCGAGGCTCCACACTAACTTATCTTCTCCATGGTCCGACCTCTAAGACCATAAACTAATACCTCTTTTAGAACTATGTGTGGCTTGTTTCCCATCATCATGGGATGTGTAGGAACACCCAAACGTGTCGTTTTTGGGTCCATCTCAACTGGGAGCTACTTTCTCCTACCCCTTACCCTCTTACCTCTATTTTGGTCCCTTGGCCTAATGTTTGTTTCACGGAATCGTGCACGGTGTGGTATGGGATTTTTCCTTCATTCACTTTGGGTATTTATTATTGCACTGTACACATTCCCCCTTTAGCCTCGTCTCTACTACGTTTGTTCCACATTATGTTAAAATGCATGCCTAGTCCCATAACATGACCCTAAACTATGACATTATCATCAGGAAAGCACGATGAAAAATGGAACTGTGCCATGATGTCCTCACTCAAGGGGAAACCATGTTTGGTATCGGTCAAAAGCCATGCCATTTTTCAACACCTGCATACGGCTTGATTCTCGTGGCGATGCTAGGACATGCTATCCTAGGCCTCTCACTTCAAAAAAAAACCTTCCACCTTTAAGGAAAAACAAGATACATCAAGTAACGCTTCTTTTGGTGCAAGGATCACACCAGCACACCCCTTTTATCCCTGGAACTGGTACCTTACCGTGCCACCCCTTAGAACAACGTATGGCTTGATTCCTATCATCATGGGATACATAGAGACACCTAGGCATTTCACCTTGGGTTCAGCCCCAGGAAACATAAATCATATTCCTTCTCCTTTTCGGCCCCCGATCCTTACCCCTTGTGGGGAACCATGTAACAATAGATTTTCCCTGGACAAGTTTGGGATGGCCCATGATGACATTGGGATGCGACAAATCCCTCGCAAGAGAGTTCCTGTATAAAAGAAAAAAATGATCCACGGTCAAACAGATGGACCCATCGAATGTGCTTCTACCATGGTGGAATAATTTCAATAGAGTTTTATTTTGTTCTAACAAGCCATCAATCCACATTACACGCTTGGCGTGCCCCTTATTCGGACCATCGTCCTCTTCCATGTCTAAGGGAACCCTCTAACAGTATGGATGCTCGGCCTATGGCCCACCTCTTGTCCTTGGTCAACATTCCAGAAGACTAATGGATGCCATTTTGAGTCATGCCCCTTGTTTCGAACATGGTCAGTGGTTGGAACTCATTCTCTATACCCATTCTAGGCTAACACAAATTGGATACTGTGTTTCAAATGTGGTCCTTAGTTATTCTTTATTGCCACGCCACCCCCACAATGTTCCGAATCCTGGATATCGTGATTCAAACCTTCCCATTTGTTCGGATTGATTCCAGCTCCCTTGGAGTTTTCTTGTTCTTGCACAAGAGCACACTGGGAAAACAGTAATTCGGCTGTTCTAAGAGCTTCATTATCCAGTCAGGTCTCTCCCATTTCATCCTAGAAATCTGGGCCGGTTGGTCAAACCCTGGATGCCCGAAGCTTGGTTTACCCTCCTATATTTGGATGGGTGTGATAAGGTGGTCATCCCTTGTTTCTCACATCGGGCCTAACCCCACGTGAGCTTAGGGAATGGTCTCTAGATACTCTAAAAATATCACAAGAATGCAATAAACCAATACAAATAACAGAACTCATGCAGGAAATGGAATCAAACGATCAAATCATGAAAGTACATTTGAGGGTTAGTAATCATTATAGTACCTGAGGTTTGTTTCCCCCCATGGACGGGTTAACCTCATCAAAAGAATGTAGTAGCTCTGCCACCCTCTGGCCGGTGGCATCCAGGAGTTGCTCCTGCCTGTTCAACTCTCACTCCTCCACGACAGAGATAGGGTGCCATTCATCGTCCACAATCTGGGCCCGCTCTACGTCATTCTGAATGAAGGTCATCTCCTCAGAGGCTCGATTAATTCCCTCTTCGGTCTCCTCCAGATGGGATTTTATTTTTGATACGAGATCTGATTGTGTGTCAAGGACGATGTAATGCTCATTTGCCTGGGACAGTAGTTGTTGAACCACATTTTCAGCCTCCCGGAGCCTATAGACATTTACCACTTTCCTCCACTTCTAGAACACACCGAGGCCACGATCATACTCTCGAATCTTTTCTGCCATATGATGTCGGACGAGAATGTGGGGACGCTGGGCATCCACTCCCCCTGCACACAGTTCGCGCAGTCGTGAGCAAAGTCTATCTATCTTATCCAACCATAGTGCTTGGGGGTGTCATCAATGATGTGCTTGATCATCTTCCATGATCGGAAATAGACTGTCTTTCTATCCACTTCATCAAAGGTCGTCTCGTCCTAGTTGGTGCGATTGGCAGACTCATACGCGGGGAATGCCCCCAGGAACTCTACAGCAGGGTCCACATTTGGTGTTTTAATCGATAATGGCGGGACCTGGACTATCTAATAGATCCTCATCATCGGATCCTACCTCAATGATCTCAGGTTCAGCCCTACCGACGGTCCCTCCAGTGATTGGGAGCGCCACCTCTTGGTCGGTTTAGTGCTCTACCTCCACGGTCATCAGCATTCCCCTGGGAAGGGCTCCGCAAGAATCCCCAACCAACTTTGCCAAGGAGGACCACACCATTTAAAGAACTGTACATGAAAAAAATGGACATGGACATTATTAATCATGGTTAGGGGATGACAGTCATAAAATTGGTAGAGTGGACTTACAGAGATCGAATTCCTGGTCTCGTCCTTGGGTTGATGTCATCGGGACCCCGAAGTGTGGCCCCCGTAAATGATTGGAAGGACTAAAAACTCTGGAGGGGTAACCCTAGGTATCCTAGACCCTCTGAACGCAACAATAGATGAGACAATAGGTATATATCCTGAAGGTCCTGCATCTGTATCCACTGATAGACGAGAAAAAGTTCTGTATATTAGACTCTCCTGCATAGTTAAGATGTTAACAAGGAGTCCAGAATGACCTCAAAGAGAGTCTCGGAGAAGTGGGTTTTAGGTTTTTTTTACCTCAAGGGATTCTGAAAACTCTTCAAGATCCGAGTGTTGATCTCTAACTTCTCCCTCCTATAACGGGCTCCCTCTCCTAGCCTCGTCTCCCCATGAAGACTCTTCTGATTCTTCCTGCCAAGGGAAGAACTCTCTTAAATCAGTGGCCAGCAATTTCGGGGGAATAGTGTGGTCCAAAAGTACCTTGAAATAGTCCGTCGTTGGACGATGGGCACCCCAAAAATGCACAAAGTCCTCTAGCAATGCCAGGTACCACTCCGCCTCCACCTGGGGCACCGCAAAGCTGGCCTGGATAGGGCCTATCCCCAGTAAATCCATTCTGAGATGGTTCAGGTTCTTCCACAACTCAACGGGGCTGAGGAATTTCCTGTTGACATCCCAGATATCCCAAGCCTATAGGAAGACATCATTCTCCAGAATGTCCATATGGTGAAGTTGCTTCCTCGGGGCCTGGGTGGGTATCCTGTGGAATCCTCTCAGAGGCCTCCCCATGGTGTAAGTGGAAGGTATTGGTCCTTAATGACCATCAGCTCAAGAGCTCCGACATTAGCTGTTTCAGTTGATATATGTGGAAATTGGGAGGCCCAATCCACCTCATACAAACCCACTCTCCTCAACTAAGCCCCAAATTCCTCACATGAGGCGCATACCCAGTAGGCCCAGGCCCAATTGTCTGCGAAGTTGCTGCCCTGGCGTAGGTCCCCTTCCTTGGACCACCCCTTCCTCAGGTTCCTTAAAGCTACCTTTTATATCATGCGGTATAGAGGAGGAGACAACTCCATCTGCAATGCCTTCCCATTTATGTTATTCAGGTGGTTGTATAGGAAGTTAGCAACGTCAGGTGTGAGGTCTTCCTAGGCATGGCTGTCAGCAGCCTTGATCCATGGGCGATGGCACGATGTACTCCTGAACTAGTAAGCTAGTTCGCCCCTACTTACTTCAGGGATGAAGACATCATTCCTCAGCTCAAAGCCATTCCATGTTAGCCTCTTACACAGTGGGTAGTTCTTCTAGCTCTCCGACAATAGCTCCACCAACGAATCATGGTTAGAGTAGCTTCAGACTAACTCCCCTTGGCCCAGACTGTTCACCATCTCATCCCTCCGGGCGACATCTTGAAGAACCCCATCATTAGCATCTTGATGAGCCATTCAGTTTTAGAACATGGAGGATTTCTGAGTTGGTTCAAGAAGCTCATTCACAGAGAGCGTTTGAGAAGCCTGTTCATGGAGTCCGGCCTACACCTTCAAGTGCAGGATCATGAAGCACTATTGCGGAGTCAAAAACTCATTGTGCGCCGCGAAGAAAAGACCTGATTCGTAGAGAGAAATCGCAGAGTATGCGGAGCATCGCGCATCGAGAGTGAAAAAAGAAAATTTATTATAGAGGGGGAAGGGAAAAAGAGTGGTATTCTCCCCTTTATATAGGAGATGACCTTCGGAGCTTCACGGCGCATCCATTTCACGCCGAGCTTTGCTGCGCCCTCAGCCTGCATGTCGCCTATCCACCTCTGGAGCCCTCTTCCCAATACAGCTTCACAAATGATAGAGGATTTTGGTGATTGACCATTAGACTTTCACCCTCGATTTCTCTATAGCACCAAGTCTGAGGGGGGGAATTTTTGGTGCCAAAATGGGAAAAGAAGATGAAGAAACAGAAAGCCTCAAGGGGCTTCCGCGTGAAGACCATTCGCGGAGCCCCAATCACACTGCGCCCACTGCGGAGCAAGGAAGAAGGTCGGTACGTGGACAGATTTTATGTTTGTGAGGCTGCTGCGGAGCAAGGAGGTGGTAAAAATTCGCAAGCGCTATTGAAGTTCGCGAGCCCACTGTGGAGCAAGGAGGCAGTAATTCCTCATGAGCTCCCTTGATGTGCGTGATCTCGCTGTGGAGAAAGGATGTGGTAACGCTCCATGACCGCAATTGATGTTCATAGGCCCGCCGTGGAGCAACCTATGTCTTCGCAACGGGTGAGATCTGCTTTATGGAACCTCTCCCTTTTAAATAACGGTCTCCCCCTAGTCCCAGGGTGGATCATCCTAGCTTTCACCTTCCTAGCTCCTAAATCGAAAAGAGCCTTCTGCTCTATGAACCATGAGATGTGCGAGGTACTTCTGCTCAGCGAGGTTCCTTCCCTTTTCCTTGTTTTAACCCCCTATATCAAGAGGGATTCCATTCGCAGAGCCTAAGGGCCTTCACGAAGGAAGGGGATCGCCAAGGTGACCCGCGTCATCACGGAGCATTTATGATTTGCAAAACACCATTCATGTAGACGTGATCCACATGCCAAGGCTGGGTCACTGTACTTCACGAAGCACATTTATTCACGATACCTTGCTTCGCGAGGAACCTTTGCTTCACAAGAAAGTGCTCTGCAAATGCATTTCCCCTTTGTGAAGCACATATTATATGCACCTTTTCCCTATGCTTAGGCTGAGGCACCCACTTTGTGAAGAACACCCCTTCACAAGTACCCTCCACCATGCGGAGCATCGGCGTTTCACAAGGCCCATTCCTATGAACCCCTATGCTTTGAAATTCCTTTTCTTGTGCGACCCTAGAGGTTTTCATGATGTGATTTCAATGTCCCTTGGATGATACTTCCCTTCGTGTAGCTTCGCCTCATGCTTCATCACATAGGCATGCTAACAGCTATTGCTTTTTCGCATAGACACGCTAACATGGACCCCCAAATGGTTCTCTCTATAACACCCACTATCCATAGTGTTTCCTATCCCTTCTATTCACCATGGAGCATAGGGTACATGTTATGTATGTCCTAGGGGTGCGAAGAAAATCCACCTCGTCCGAGCTGCAAGACATTAATCTTCCATGCACCATCTTCCTAAGAACATGATGTTAAACTGTGCCCTCACCTCGTGCCTCGCACATGGGGTGCCTCCACCATGGACATTCTCCATGCCCACTGGTCTCCACGAGGTTGATATCTTCCCTCATAGGGGATCATATCCTCCTTATCAGAGTGGCATTTGTTCGCGGGGAAAGAGCGACCATCTTGGTTTAATCCCCTAGATTTTCTTGCTGGAGGTAGCATCCATGCTCATCCATTCTTCTAGGGTACCATGTCCCTCTCCCGCTAGGCCTTTTCACCATCGGGCCTCCATCCTGGAGTAAGTCCCAACCTCTTCGGGCTGCTAACCATGCATAAGCCCATGCTTCCTCTTTGGGCTGCGATCACGTGTAATCCCCACTTCACTTTTGAGGGACTCACCTTTCGCGACCTGATCGTCAGGTCTCTGCTGCCTCTTGTTTCTCACATCGAGCATGACTCACGTGGCATTAGAGTAAGCACCGACCAAAAAATCCTCCTTGGGAAGCCTAGAGTATAATCCCCACACCACCATTTGAACTACGAGGTGTTTGATCCTTGTGAAGTCAAGGTACATCGGAAGCCGCCTTGAGGTTCAAGCCCACCATCCATTGGTTTTCCCGACCCCCTTCATGACGGTTCACCAACACCTTGGGTAACCTAGAGTGTAAACCCCACACCACCACCTGAAATACAAGGTCTTTGATCCTTTCTATGGAAAGGTATGTAGGAATCCTCCATGATGTTCAATACCACCATCCATTGGTCTTCCCGACCCCCTTAATGTCTGTTCACCAACACCTTGGGAAGCCCAGAGTGTAATCCCCACCCCACCACCTGAACTACATGGTCTTTGATTCTTTCTATGGTAAGGTATGTAGGAAGCCTCCACGGGGTTCAAGCCCACCACCAATGGGACCCCAGGTCCTCCTTCACGTCAGTTCACCGACCCACCTTAAATACGTGGTATTTGATCCTTGCTAAGGCAAGGTACATTAAAATCCTCCATGAGTTTCAAGCCCACTATCCATCGGTCTCTCCCACCTTCTTCACTCCGGTTTTCCCCCAACCCGCATGACGTTAAATTGTGGACCTCTAACAGTGGTAAGCCTTTTCCACTTCATTTAGCTGTAATCCAATGTCACTATTTCAGCAGTAATCCATTGTCACTCAATCGAGAGGTAGGCTGTTTCCCCTCCATTCAGTGGTAATCTGTTGTCACTCTTTCAGTGGTAAGCCATTGTCACTCCATTCATCAGTAATCCGTTGTCACTCCATTCAGCAGTAAGGCATTGTCACTCCATTTAGCAGTAATCCGTTGTCACTCTTTCAGTGGTAATCTGTTTTCACTCTATTCAATGGTAAGTTGTTGTCACACCATTCAGCGGTAAGCCGTTGTCACTCAATTGGGCAGTAAGCCTTTTTCACTCCATTCAACGGTAAGCCATTGGAAACCCAATAGGCGGTAAACCGTCATCAGATGAACTATGTAGACTTTGATTCCATGCTACGTGGATATGTAAGAAGACTCTACGAGGCTCAAGCCCAAAAATTTCGTCATCCTTATGGTGGTTCCATCCCATTCACATCCACTTCATTCAATCACTCCGGCATCCATCTTGATTCTAACCCAGGCCGCCACATCTCGGTGGGATCATGACACCTCGTACCCTATTTCCCACAATAGTTACCAGGAATTCAACCACAGGTTGGCCCCAACATCAATGTTCCCTCTGAGGGTTGCACCAATCTGATCTACTCTAGTCAGTGTTATGATCTGTTCGATCCATCTCCAGTAGACGGTAAACTTGCGGCATACCCTGTTTTAAACATGGGATGATGAGGAAAATCTCAGATACATACCCATTGTATATTATTTCCAACGTTCGATGTGGGATGACTCGAGATTTCGTGCCCTTGAGAAACCCTATAATAAGGGACAGAAGAGAGACGCGCAAGTGCCCCAGCGTCCAGACATGCCAGTGATACCCAACGTGATTACTCCCCTGACCGGAGGTTGCTTCCCTGACCGGACCCCTTGTAATGTCCTGACAGAAGCAGTGTAACTAACTTGTGTCCATGAAGATATGGTGCTAGGAAGAGTTTCACAAACAACGTATTAATTCTATAAGGGAGACTCGGACTAGGTAACGAGTTCGGAGGAGGAATCCATGGAAGGAAAAACCGACATCCCATCATCTCGTTTCGATCAAGGGGAAGATATCCTTGAATAAGGAGTGTATTCCACCCACCATTGGAAAGCGAGAATGCAGGGAAACCGACAGCGCCAATGCCCCCCCAAAGAGACGGATGCGTACGCCCCGACGAAAGCGTTGGAAACAATAGCAAGAAAATGTGATGACTTGGTAAGACGATAAAAAATGACCCATATTGAATCATTCCTTCAAGGATTATTTGGTATGCCCATGACAAAGCCCATCATAATATCATATGATTTCCACTCAGGTATGGGAAGAGGTTGCTTGACTCCCCCAGACATTTTCCTTCCAACATTCACAGGTTGACAAACCATACATTTTGTCACAAAATCAACAATCTTCCACTTCATGTTGTCCCACCAAAAATGTTCCTTAAAATATCTGAACATCTTGGTGCTCTCAGAGTGTATAGAGAAATTGGATCTATGGCCATCATCCAAAAATTCCATTTTTAGATCAGGTATATCAGTAACACAAAGTCTCTTCCCAAATTTCAAAATTAAATATTCATATACAAAGTCACTGAATCTCCCATCATTTACAGCTTTAATATTCTTTTGAAACTTTTCACAACCAGTCTGAGAAAATTTTATCCTTTTTATTAAAGATTTGTTGGAAACCATTTGAAAAAGTATTCATGTTTCACCTTCTATGGTTATTCTATAATGACCCAAAATTTCCATGTAATTTTTTAATTATATGGGAATTTTACAAGTCCGCAAAAACTGACAGCACGTGATTTCTTGGCCCTATGTGCTCGGAATGAATTTCTGAACTTTGTTTGTGTACGTTCAGTAAAAGTGACAGTGGGTTTTTGTAACATTTGAACTGGTGCTCAAAATTGACATCTGAGGACACCGTTCAATTCACAGCACCGATATTCGCTTATGGAGACTTTCACCTCGACGACAGTTAGTCGAGGGTGAATATATGTTTATGTGTTTCTTTGTGAAAGAATAAAATAAAACAAAAATGTTTAAAATTTTTAATTTTTGAAACCTCCCATGTGAATGTTATAAGGGTGGGGACCACCTGAACTAAAACCCCCCACATGTATGATATAGAGGTGGGGACCACCGAGCCTAAAACCCCAATTTCGAATTTCTAGTGGTGGTGACCACCCGAACCTTCTTAAAGGGAGAAACCAATTTAACTCCCTCATTAATGAAGAGTTAACACATGGACTACCTCTAACATAAATTATGCCATCAAATTTCATTTATTTGGGTCAATTAATTAAGCAAATTAATTATGCCAACGTTCCAACATTATTATTCAACCCTATTTAAATTATATTGGAACCTCTCTCCTTTGAGGGAATTTGGTTGGAGAAGGAGAAGTGGAGAGATTGGAGAACTTCCCTCCAATGAAGAACAACCTCCATCGAAGAATGATTATCCGATGAACCAACGAACAATCCCAGGATCAGAGGCGTGTGGTGGGAGGCACGAATGTCGACATATTCGAATTCTTTCTCATGCCAACATCAATGAACCTTCAAGGTAGGGTGGTTGTTTGTATTTTTCCCCTGACCCATTCTTGAAAATTCTTTGTAAATCTAGAAGAAATTATAGTCGATTGCTACTGCTCTAATGTGAAGAGTGCGGGCCAAACAAACATGGCCTGACCTCTATGAAATACTTGTGATTAATTGTTATGTTCTTCAAGATGGAGGAGGACGACAACGAACACCACTGGGGCACGATAATGGAGGCCGACACCACGACCAGATGTGATGAAGGCATCCTGTGGATCCCATGCTGCACCGAGGCATATGCGCCACCCCGTGGCCCCCGCAACGTCCTGCGACCCCTGCGTTGAACTGACGAACGTGCGCCACCCTGCGGCCCCCACTCCACATCGTGGCCCCCGCGTCGCCCCGCAGCCCCTGCACCGTCCCACGGCCCGCGCGCAGCCCGGCGGCCTGCGCGCCACCCCGTGGCCCCCGCGTCGCCCCGCAGCCCTCTGACTGCTATGCGGCCACCCCCGCCTTACCGTGGGCTTCCAGGCCAGGCTACCCAGCGTGGGCTGGGCTGAACCCAGACCAGTTTCGACCCATTACACTTTTTTGGCCATAAATTTGGCACCCGGTGTCTATTTGATGAATTGTATAAGGTGATGGTAACCATGGAGTGAGACGGTTCCTTTGGTATACCCCACTAGAGGTTTGGATAATGTTGGGTTATGGTCGGGTTGGATCGAACATGAATGGAACAGGGCCGTCAGGATTAAAAGACTAATAACATACAGAGCGGGCATCCGATTGATTCACCATCTATTGCGTTGAGACCCCTATAACATAGAGTTCCTTGGGGATACATCTTCATGGGACATCGTGATAGTTGGAGGATCGACTAGTGTCTTGTTGAGCGGACCCTTCCGGAGATGAGAAAGCTTAGTGCGAGAACCCTGTAGGCTGTGACGATGTACTAGGATCCTGTGTGGGTCTAACGATGTACTAGCGATGTACTTGGATCTTGTGTGGGTCTGATGACGTACTGGTGATATACTAGGATCCTGTGTGGGTCTGATGACGTACTGGCGATTTAATAGGATGATGTGTGGGTCTAACGATGTAGTAGTGAGGTACTAGGATCTTGTGTGGGTGTGATAGCGTACTGACGATGTACTAGGATCCGGTGTGGGTCTGACGATGTACTAGGATCCTATGTGGGTATAACGAGGTATTAGGATCCTGTGTGGGTCTAAAAATGTACTTGGATCCTGTGTGGGTTTGACGAGGTACTAGGATCCAGTGTGGGTCTGATGGTGTACTACGATACTCTGTGGATCTGAGGATGATTTAGGATCCTTCTTGGGTCTTCCTCTTACCAGAGTAGGATGCTTCAGTAGTTACATCTAATTATCTTTACTACTATGCCTATGATATACCTCGGGTGAGTTATGTTCGTACTTGTGTGGTACTTTCCTTCGTGGTAATACCTTGGTGGTATTCCTCTATGTGGCTACCTATGTGGTACTTCCCTTTGTGGTATTCCTTCCTTTGTGGAATAGTTGAGCTTTGGGGATATGGGTTGGACCCTGTGTTTCCTCATGATTGGGATGGGTATACTTGATAAATTAGGTATATGTATGGGCATATTCCTAAGTAGGGTTGTCAATTGATTTCATTCTTTGTGGTTTATCCTTTGTGGATGTTGTGAGACCTTTAGGGTCTCGGGGTCCCTACTGAGTATCGTTATACTCACCCCTACACGAGCTATGCCCGCACCATGTTGTGTTTGGGGTAGATAACAAATAGTGCTGATCGAGGATGAGTGTACCAGGACAGGACAGTGCGCAGAGGTGGACCATACGATGTGTCGATACGTAGAGGAGACGGGAAGATATTGAGTGCTGAGGGGGAGATCTATACCTACCGTTTAGGTAGGAATCTCGGAGGATGAACCAATAGTTGTCTTTCTATTTCTTCAGTTGTATTGTATTTCATTTGTACTTTTACATTTACTGTTGGGATTATATTTCGGCCCCTCTTACTTTCAACACTGTTTTTATATAGTGTACTTGTGTTTGTATGTTTTTGTGTGCTTGGTTGTGTGTGCTTATAGGATAGAAAGGGAAGTCCTTCCCAATTTTAGGGAATACGCCTTTCGGTGCTCGTCACCAGCCCCTGGCCTATGGAATGTGGTCTTAGGGTAGTCACAGCACGGGCCCCGGGGGATGGGCTGTGACAAATTATTATCAGAGGAGTCAGTTATACCATAAAACATAGGACTCTGATCTTTTTAATAAAAATAGTGTTATGTGTTGTGAGTGTTGTTATTAGTTTAGGGAATCCAATTTTGGTGCGGTGGCTGACGTATCCATACACCAGGAACCCGATGCATGACATATTTTTTCTAAGGAATTTATTCATTTCTCATCTCCTAATGGATTTGTACTCCCATTGAATATTGGTGGTTATTACCTCATGATGTGTTCTAACATTGATCCTTTGTATTGTGGATTAGGGTGCTCCATATGGGTAAGGTTACTATTCATAACCTGAGTGAGTTGTCCCAGTATGGTGATAAGATGATCATCACCAGTTGCTTCACCAGCTCTTCTATAATTATATTGAGTAGGATGTAAATATCTACATGGATTATGTGCATTGATACAATTTCCATTCCTTACACTAGGCACCATTTCTAAATAATGGAATACACAAGATTAGTTTATGAATCACAATACATAATTCCAAACATGTAAAATAGTTAACATAAGTTGGATAGTTTATGGATACAATCCATAATCATAAAAAGTTTCTCTTTGAGTAATTATGTACTCATAAAACCTTTACAATGGTTTGTAATGAAAATGAGAATTATCCTAAGCATATCTCCCGGGAGTGCTATAACCAAGAGTGCGACAAGGCCTATTGTCATGCACCAGTTTCCATTCGAGTCTATCTCAAAGCGGTGTTTTTGGGTTTTACCCCTAGGTACATCTAATCTAGAGCCACCTCTACCTACTCATATCTAGACATGGATTTATTTCATGGAAAACTCACAAAAATCTCTATAGTAAAAAAATTCTAGGATGTTCTTCTATACAAATCCTCAAAGTCTCTCTTAGGGTAATGTTCTATAATTAGAGTTTTTATAAATCTAGATTCCAAGGACTATACTAAACTCCCTATAATACCAAGTGTAATGCCCTAACCCTATTTAACTAGAGTCGGTGCATTATTACATAACTTTTTCATGATCACACGGGATCAAATCCCAAAAGGCCAATCGGTTTAGTAGCTTTGAAAGTCCAAGATACATTCATAAGTTTTACATTACATTATAAAATGAAAAGCATCAAAAAATTGTCTCCGTTGAACACATTGATATCTCTTAGACTATCCCTGCAGGTCATTCATAATATACTTCTTTGCATCTTGGGGAAAATAAAACATTGAAAGGGGTGAGGTCATATGATCAGTAAGGACAACAATATAATGGAAATATTCATAATTAAGAATAAACATTTAAGGTAATGTATAAGACTAAAAGAAAATCGATTTAAACAAAAAATTATGCATAATAATCCAAATATGAATCAAATAATTCCATTTACTTATTAACATTGATATTTTATTTGTCGAATAATAACAAGACATATCAATAGCCAATTTCATAATGATGTAATGCATAATGCCAGACTTTATAACCACATAGTCAAGGCCTTCTGCCAAGACTACAAATAATATTTTGTCAAGGCCTTGTGCGAAGACAATAATTTTCTCATGATACCTACTGATGAATTGACGAGCTATAGTGGTCTCCATCCATCACTTACTAAGTACAATGAATTCCTCATATGAAAAGGTTAAAACATATAATAAACATTCGTATTAAAACTAGCATACAAAATTTCAATACTTAATCCATAAACCATGAATGGTGTAAAAATAACACAACCACAGTCAAACATATCACAAAACCTTCATTACAATATGGAAGATTTGTATCATGATAAATCAACTTCAAAAAATCTTAAAATCCATTAAAAGGATGTTGACACTGATAAAATCAAAACTTTTTTTAGAGAAATAACTCTTTCTATTTTGGAATCATTTAAAAGTAATATAATTATAATAGAAAACATTTATTTTGAAAATATTCTTATAATATTTTATGGGATGTTTTGAAAATGTTATTATGGCATAAAATAGCTACACCCGCCGTATAAATTAAAAAAAGACATTCTTACCTTAATTTTGTCAAAATGGTCATAAATTACCTTGTTTGGAAAATGACAGAAAGAATCTTTTCAAAACATATATTTTCAAATAAGGGTAAAATGACTTTAAACCATAGTATTCTAAATAGTAAAAAACGTTTTGAATTATATTTTTATGAAAACACAGATGTGTATGATAAAGAGGTCCGAGTAGACACTTACTTAAAAACATCCTCAGATAATAAAGAGATTGTGAAATTAACCCTTAACATGTACGTTTCCTTAGTCGATGGTATGATATCCTCTTTTATAATGGTTAAAACATTTTTATCAAATTATAAATGAACTATATACATAAATATGATATGATATATGTTCTTCTAATTTTGCTTTGTTAATAATATTTCAGTAGTATCATCATTTCCGGTGTTAACTAACTCACTTTCCATTATATAATTTGTTACATAATCCATTATTTTTATCTAAATAATTTATTTTATTAATATAAATAATGATATTATGTTCATATACATTATTTTATATCATTAAATGAAAATTATTCTTGAATGATTGTGATGTGGAATGAATCTCATCGCGTTTATGGAGATGGTAATCCGTACGTACGCCCGAGCGAAAATATAATTTTATTTATTGTGAAATAAGCTATTATTGGATGGTATATCACATATATAGAATCATTAACATTTTATATTTATTATTTACATTAGTTATAATCATTATTATACCCATCAAAATAGTGATGTGTTTGAATAACAAATTACACCACTAAGTGGTGACGGTAAGCCGTAGGTACGCACGTACGGTAACTTTTTCATTCATATGATGGATAGAATAATCAGTATGGTTGTAAAATATTTATAACAAGATCACATTATATATAAGATACTGAAGTTATTATTTTATAATTTAAACAACAATGAAAGAGGAAGTGGAAGACGAGAAGAACTTGAAAAAGGTGATGAAATATTTACATCTTTTTGAGGTTCTTTATTTTGATTTGATCAAAAGGGATCCTTAAGATCAATTTATGACCAAAGGAAGGCCCCTAGGAATAAGGGAGGAATGTTGGGAGGATATTTGGGTAGAGGATGGCCGAGCTAAATTGCTTTGGAGGTGTGAAATTAAGAGAATTGGAAGGGCCCTTTCATAAGAGAGGTGAGGGTCACTTTAGGAAAAGATAGAAATATTATTTTATAATAAAATAATTTTCAGTTTATAATGCCTCCTAAATGAATTATTTCTAGGATAAGGTGGGTATGGGTCTAAAACCTTTCAAACAATAGGTTTTAGACAGGTTTAGGTCATCATATTAACCTTATCCTTTAGATTTTACTCTTAGTTAAATAGTTTGACATTTACCATCTCTCTCTGTATTTTTATATTTCATGGTTAATAAACATACTATAACAAGACAAGAGAACCCCAAGGGGTTCATTATAAATATATATAACCTTATATAAGTCCTTCTTTCAAACCTTATATTTTTAGGAATATTATATCAATTAATAATATAGTATTTATTTTAAAACCTCAATTATTTCAATTTTGACACTATTTAGTATTTCATTTTTTGTGAAAAATCATAACACGATGATTACTTCGAAAAAAAATTATTTAATCAAAATTAAAATGTAATATTAACCTATAAAATTAGGTTAATTATTCAAAAGTCTCAAATTACATTTATTTGGATATTTATAATATCAATTATTTTAATATTTCGTTAATAAGGTAATTACTGCATCATCATTGTGTTATAAATAAATTAAATTATTTAATTTATAAAAATTAAAAATAAAATACCATTTTTCTGAACTATTTATATTTTTTAATGAATATTTATAGTTTAATTAATCTTATGTATAACCCTATATTGAAAATGGATTAGTTATTAAACATTGAATTTAAATCTTTTAACTCTTTTTTAAATAAAATAATAATAAATGTCCTATATAATCCAAGTGAAAAAAGGATCATATTTTATTCCTAATGTTTTCTTTCATCGAATTACACTTATCCAATAGAAATAGGACATGTTTTAGGGTAATTAAGATATCATTTTTACCCTTAATTACCCTATCTACTTTTAACCGTGGTAAGTAACAGTCAAAAGGTACAATTCACCAAAAATTATTTTCATCTTATTGAACCACATTTTACTTACTGAAATCAACTATGTTTCTTAGATTTTTCCATTCAACTTAAAGAAGCGGTAGAATTAATTTTTATGCAAATTTGCAAATGCTCCTAGAAGGTTGGTAAAAGACGATAAAAATGTCAATAAAAGTTTTATATATCTAAACGTATTATAAAATGACTCAAATAAATTAAATTGAACTTATATAGGTATTATGTATCTATTTTGAAATAAATTAATTTTAAATAAAATAAACTATTATTTAAATAAAAAGTCAGTTTTAACTAATAACACAGCGTTTTCTCTATTCATCAAAAATTGAATGTTTTTAGAAAAATACCAAAAATTCACCCTAAGATAATTTTGATATTCTGAATCCAAAAATGATTTACATTTTAAAAATTAAAATTTATAAAATTTCTAAAAATGGGTATTACCATTCATAATGTCTATGTTCATTGGTCGTGGTGTGTTAAAACTCCAATTTGCATACAACGCAATCTACTGCATTATTCAAACAGAAACGTACTATGGAATCTTGGGGTGTTACATAAGAGGGAACTAACAAATGGTATCAATGGGTATTTATGTGTTCTCTCTCGAAGTATGATGATTATTCTTAAACACAAAGTTAATATTATATTTAATCCAAATAATTTCAAGTTTTTAATAATCTAGATGCAACAATATTTTCTGTATTTTGGAATAAATGCCTAAAAAATATCAATTTATAGTTTTACTAAAAATATAGCGAGTGGATCCTTGATGGATAAATATCATTCAGAACATGATGTAGATTTCAAATCAATAAATTCATTATAAATTACTCAATAGAATCCTATTCACACAAACGTAATTTTTGGAAAAAAACATATCATGTAATATAAAAAACACTTGTGAATATTTCTGAAGAGTATTTGAATGTCTGAGAGAAAAAGAATGAGGGTCTATTGATCAAATACAAAATTTCATAATAAATTCAGATGAGATGGCTACTTACTTTTTTAATGATATGAATGTGCATTTTGAGGATATATAAGGCCTCAATTAAGATCTAAAATATGATAAGTTCATTAAGAAAATAATGAGAAGAATCCATCCCTATTTAAATGGAAATGTTTAAAATCTATAATATAAATACCAAAAGGGAACATCACTTGATATTTTGAAAAATTATCCAGTGGATTATGTGACTATAAATGAAAAAAAACAATTCAAGAACAAATGAGAGTACCAAAGTAGTGGCTTTTAATTCAATTAAGAAAATCTCAATCATTTAGAATTATGTTTTTTAAAAAATTTATGAGGTTATGAAATTTCATCTCTCTAATATTAAAACTGGAAGAGGAAAGTTCAATGGAAGGATTCCTCTTACATGATTCATATGAGTAAAGGTGGGATATCTTGTGGTTAAATTTCCCATGAACCATCTATAAGATGGTGATGGAGGGAATAAGCCAATGGATATGATAAGAGATGTGAAAGGTATAAAGATCATCCAATAGATAACTTTCAAAATAACAATTTTTTAAAGAATAAATTTATTCCAGGGGAAGGGAAAAGATGATTTCAATGATTGAAAGGATAAATAAATATTGATTATTATAAAAAATAATCCAAAAGGTAGTGATAGTGATTACGAGAATGAAGGTTTTTGGGAATAATTAATCTTCATATATAGGTTGATGTTTGGTGTGAATAAATTTATTTTTGGAAATAAAAGACTATTTATTCAAACAAAGTGTTGCATGATTCCAAGAATTAAATTCATCAAAAATAAGAATAAAAGAATCATCTATTGTTCGAGATAGTGCAACTGAAATCTATAATTTATTAAAATTAATGAACAAAATCTTATCATAATAAAAAAGTGGAAGAAAAGACGTTAATAATTGATGTTGTAGATAAAACTATTATTGATAAAGCTAAAATGATCATGAAGATTGATGAACAAGTTATGATTTTTTGTTATATGTGTGATAATTAAGAAAGACTACAAAAACATGGCATAATATTATGGAAATTTAAGGAATCATCATTAAGTCAAGACATAAGTATTTCTTGAGAGTAGAAAATACACATTCATTGGGTATAATGATTCAATGTTAAAGGAAAATTAGAAGTGATATATGACGAACATAATACGAAAAAGTTAGTTTTTTCTAAAATCTATCAATAAACTCTCTAAAGGATGATAGATGTTCGAATAACTGCATGGGATACAAATCATGTGGTCAAGGAAGATACAAATACATCACGGTTTAAATGATTTATCTATATTATTTTAGGACACACATACTATGTGTGTTATATATATAGGAGGTTCTCTTAGAGAAATGAAAATATAAAAAGAAAATTAGAAGATATAATCATTCTTTTTATTTCAATGGATATTACTTTTTTAAGGAAATCAATCATAAAGAATTTGTTTTTCATCAATCGGAAAAATATGTGATCGAGAATTTTTCGATGTGGAAAAAATAAATTAATATAAACTTATTATTAAAGGATAGAAATTTAAAATAGATTTTCAGTATTTAAATAAGACGAAGTGTTCATGGAACAATATATTGAGGAGTCACACTCATCACCGTCATTGGAAAATAAAGGGTGATCATAAAATCATAGCATTTCTAAAATTTACATAAGGGAAACCAAAAATATATTTTCATGGATATTGGATAGTTCTTTTACATCAAACTTTACTAGAATTGAAGTTATCATCATTATTATCAAGAACCAAAAATATAATTCTTCACATTTTGGGAATGATATATGTTTTAAGATTTGTAGTTCTAAAAAATCCAAAACTAGAGGCAAATATCCCAGGTGAGCGAATATTTTCAATTTTGAAGGGATAATTCATAATATTCTTATTGTTATTCATTTGTTTAAATTTTGGAAGGTGATGGAGTTCAATAAAAATATATGTAATATTTATTCTAAATACTATTCAATTATTCTATAGGTATGAGTAACCAAGGAAAATATATACCTTTTGGAGAGGAAATGTTTTGTATATTGTCTAACAGAGAGGTAAATAAGAATTATCTTTTGAGAAATTGTAATTTTATCTAAACTTATTTGGAGAATTTTCCAAATTTGGTACGGAATATGGCATTCCACATCTCACATATGATTACATAAACCTTTGTGATTAATTTTATAAAGGGTAGATCATTTGAAATAACTATGATTAAATGTAGGTGAATACAACATGGTTTGTTAAGCTTGTGAACATATGTGTTTGTGGGCCAATCACATCCAAATCCACCAATAAAAAAAGGTATTTTTATTGTTTATTGATGATTTAATAAGATTAAATGGATTATGGATACCACACATAAGACCAAGATGTAATGATGTATAACTGATTATTGTAAAGGGTTAAAAAAGAACAAGGTGTGAATATTCAGATGTTTTGAATCAACCAAAAAAAGTACTTTTATAATCATAAAGTCGTGGAATTTTATAAAAGATTGGAATTATACATAAAATTTTAATTTTTTGACTACCCCAATAAAATGGGTTAGTGTAATGAATAAATCATCATATAAAAAACATGGCTTGTATATTGAATATAAATAATCCCCCTGTCAAAAGGTATTATAATGAAGATATTATCATAGTAGTGTACATCACCAATAGAAAATCCCTATGTCCAAATAATGTGAGAACTCTATATGATGTATTGTATGGAATGATTCCTTAAATCAAGTACTTCTCGAATATTATAAGTAATGATTTTATTTATAAGAAGTAGAAGAGTATACGAATTTATGATCTACGTGATTATGTCCTATATCAAAGATACTAATCATGGAGAAAATCCTACAAGTTCAACAATAATAAATATGGAAAAATTATTAAGTGAAATGATGTTGTGCTGGATGAAATTGAGAAAATAATTGCCTCATATGAGCCTATTTATCATATCAACCAACAAGGATTTGATGTAGAATGTGACGAGAAAGAACACAGCTCACAGGGAGTTTCAAGTCCAAAAAATATGGTAAAATTTCTAATAATGAATAATACAAAAACATTACAAAAGTATGAAGAATTTGAATGTGTTGTGTTAAAATCAATTAATGGAACATTATTAGATACTAGAAAGCCTCGGTTCAGACAAAAAGAATAAAGGCATAGCAACATATAACTTTATAATATATGGTAGAACCAAAACCATTAAAAGGAGGTGAAAATGATTAATTTTTCATGAAGTATATTCATGAAGAGTTTGATCTAACCGATAATAATTTTATATGGGATGTTGTTCCAAATACATGTAATTATAATATTATCATAACCATGGGGGTTTTCCAAAATATCATAATAATGATAGTAATTTGATTCAGAATAAAGAATATATTGTCTGTAAGGGGTATTCAAAAATTGAATGATTTAATAGTTTTGAAAAATTTACACATATATAAGAACTTGAATCTATTTGGATATTAATAACCATGTTGGTTAAAAATTGTTTCAAAGTAAATAAAACGGATTCCAAATATGTTTTCCTAAACAGAGCTCTTCAAATATATAATTACATTGAAAATCCGTATGGTTTTTTACATTGATTTAGATAATGGAATGTTTTTTCGATTGAAGAAGGATTTGTATCGCAATAAAAAATAACCAAGAGCATGGAATTCTTGGATTGATCAATATCTAAATAATGTAGGTTCTCATAGAGAAGGGTTTAATCATAAAATATACATCAATAAAGAGATAGACCCATGATTGTTGGTTCTTATCAATGTTGATGACATATTTTGTAGAGTCCTAGATACAAACGATGAATTTTTTTTCAGATCTCATGCACTTAAAATTTGAAATGTCTCTATTTGGTTACTTTTCCCTTTTTTTCCTTGGCAGGTAGTAGATTCAACGAATTATTGATATATTCATCTCCCAAAATAAATATTTCAAGGATGTTTGAAGAATATTTTATATGGATGATGTGAGACCTATGGAAACACTGATGGAGACAAGAGTGGAATTAAAAAATATAAATATGGAAGAAATTCAATTTGACATCTTATTAACAAATCAATTAGATTTTTCTTTATTTTATTTTTAATCATCCATTTTTTCCACTTATCAATCACCTCATTTTAATTGTGATCCTTGATAAATCCACACGACAACAGTGATAATTTTTCTACAATATATCCATCAAAAAATTGACTATGATTGGTTTTATCATTAAGATTCATGTTAATATTTATTTAGATATAGTGAAAATGATTTGGATAGTTCGGTTGATGATTAAAAATCTAAATCAAGAGGTGAATTATATTTTTGGAGTTTGTGATTTTGATTGAAAATTAAGAATAATTATTGCATATTATTTGTTATTGAGGAAGCTAAAAAACTTTACTCCACTCAAGCATGAACTCAATTTATTTGGATGAAGCAATATATTAATGATGTTGGTGTATACATGATTCATCCAATTCCAATCTTGTTTGAAAGCTCATGTTAATTCATTATATATAAAAAAACATATCATCATTCATGAACCAAGTACATTGAGATCAAATAAACATCCTTAAGGTGAAGGTCATGCAAGGAACACTAATATTTTTAGAGACCGGAATCTTAACATACATGGACATTACATTACTTTTGCGGAATACTTAGTACATAACAAAAACACACACACACAAGGACCGTAATAGTTTAGTGTCTTTGGAAACTCGGAATATAATCTTCTAATCATGGTGAATGATCTTCAACATCTCCCATAAAGATCATCCTTTTTTTTCCTAAAACCTTTCTTTATATCCTGCGGAAAAGAAAACATAAAAGGGTGAGCTCAAATGCTCAGTAAGGGTAAACAAAAGAAATATCATTCACATCATATTCATAAGAACATAACATTTTGGAAATCTTAACCTGCAAAAGAGATCATAATATCATAACATGGGATAAATCATAGTAGTGAAATGTAATATCAATAATAATAACTTAAAACATAGAACTTTTTGGAATACACACATAATCATAGAGAATTGTTTCTTATTAGTCAAGACTCATTTCCAAGACTATCTTAGTGGACAAAGTCCATTTCTGAACTGAGTTCACTCCTCGTTTCAGTCCTGTTTCACTGAACCGGTTTAACCTGCCGTTCCATCCATGTCTATCTCATGAGATATAAAATCTTTACCCAATGCATTGGAGGGAGATATAGGTCCCACCAATCTCATAATGATACCATTTTTATGTGTGCCACAAAATCATAAACCATACATCATAGATAACCCATGTAATAAAAATGAGAATCTTAAACATCATGACATCATAAAACAATTCATATAAGATAAAGGAATTCATAAAAAAATAATTCCATCAAAAAATTATCAAATCAATGTAATAATAGGGATAGAAACAGAACCCTTTATTATCTTATATGGAAAATAATTTTGATAAAACACTTGAACTCCATTCTTGAGGAAAATACCTTTTCTACTTCAAAAACATTTTTATTTTCCTAACATATCATACAATTTTAAACTAAAATATGTTGATTAAAAGTAAACATGAAAACATGTAAATGAAGCTTCTTGGAAATAATGTTTTATAAATCCATTCATGCCGTATAAGTTAAAAAACATTCTTCTCGTACTTTTGTCGGAAAAGTCAAAAAGTACCTCGTACAAAAAATGACAAAATATTCCTTTCATATATTTTACTAAAAACTCCCCAAAGGGTAAAATTGGATTTAAACAATTTTAGGCGGATGGAACAATATTACATATTGAGGAATCATGGATGTGGATGATAAAATACACCCCAGTAAATTTCAAATTATAAACAATCTCAGATAAAAATGAGATTGTGATATTTCCCTTACCTTAGGTCCAATTTTCTTCATAAGTGTCCGAAACTCCTGTATAATGATTTAAATAATGTCATTGACTTATTCAAGAATCATACTCATTATTATGATATCATATATGGTTCACTTATGACTTTATATTACCCGTTCTTTTGTAAATTCCATGTTAAAGAGCATTTTGGGTAAAATCGTTTCATTTTTCATCCGTGTTTTGACTTGTAATTATTCATATGATTACATAGATAATGATTAATTAATTACAGAATATAAAACATTATTTATATATAATATATATTCAGAATATACATATATATAATAGATCATTAAATGGAAAGGAATACACCATTCATGGAGACGGTAGATCGTACGTACGCATGAACGCTGTTTTTGTTTCCTTATTGAGTTGAATGGAATTAAGTAGATGAAATACATATATATACACATAAATCCAGTATCATTATTATGTCATATATTTCATGATTAATTATTATATATACTTTAGTATCATTCAGGAATGGTTAACGTGGAGAATGAATCTCATCGCGTCGGGAAGACGGTAGTCCGTACGTACGCACGAGCGATGATATCGTTCTCATGATCGTGGAATTGTATTGGAGTGTATGTATACTATTTAAGAATCAATATCACTTTAAAAATATTCACATATAGTAATTATGTACACCATTATACCCATCCAAGTAAGGTGGTGGTGGAAAATTGATTACACCACAGCGCGGAGATGGTATTCCGTACGTACGCACACATGGTGATTTCATTTTCCGTAGGATGGATAGATGGTGAAATAGGGTTGTTTAATATTTATAATAACCTATAAGAATATGAGTGATACTTATGTTATTAATTCATAATTAAACAACCTAAGAAGAAGAAGTGGAAGAATAAATAAAGTTGAAAGAATCAGTAACAGACATTACCTCTTCTTTAAAGCGCCTCTTTGAGTCCTCCTCTTAGAGCACTAAAATTGGTCTTTGAAGAAGACCAGGACCTATAGAATGTTTCTAGGGAAGTGTCGAAGAGAATTTGGCAGGGATTGGCCGAGCATTAATGCTCAATGTGGTGTGAGGAAGAGAGGGAGGAGGTGCCCTTTTATAAGGGAGGAGAGGGGCTCTATTGAAAAAACTAAAAATATTATTTTATTATAACACCAAATTCGGTTTTAAATAGATCCAAATTGATTTATTTCGAAGCTAAGGTGGGGATGGGGCGAAATACTCTCATCCAATAGAATTTGGACAAGTTTAGTTTACTATTTTAATCTTATCATTTAGTTTTAACCTTTAGTTAGATAATTTTACTTTTACCGTGTCTTTTTGTGTTCTTAGACTATAAGGTTAATAAACATACTATAACAAGACAAACGAACCCCAAGTTGATTATTATTAATATATATAACCTTATCTAATTTATTTGGCCAATACTTTTATTTTTAGGAATAAAATAACAATTAATAATATAATATTTGTTTTAAAAAACCATTTTATGTCAATTTTGACACTATTTAGTAATGGATTTTTGTGAAAATTATAATAGAATGATTATTTAGAATAAAGTTAATAAAATCAATAATAACATGTCATATTAACCTATAAAATTAGTGTAATTCATAAAAAGTCTCAAATTAAATTTTTATTGTTATTTATAACATCAATTATATCAATATTTTGTTAATAAGATAATTACTGCATCATCTTTCTGTCATAAATAAATGAAACTATTTAATTTCTAAAAATTACAAATAAAATACCATTATGTAGGGAATATTTTTAGCTATATAATTAATATTTATAGTCGAATTATCTTATGTATAACCTTATATTAAAAATTATTTACTTATTAAACATTGATTTTAACTATTTTAACCCTTCTTTAAATAAATTAATAATAAATGTCCTAATCTAATCCAAGTGTGCCTAAATGGACATATTTTATTCCTAAGGTTGTTTTTGGTCTAATTAAACTTATTTAATAGAATTAGGACAAGTGTTAGGGTAATAATAATATCATTTTTACCCTTAATTACCCTATTACTTTTAACCGTGGTAGAAAAAGTAAAAAGTTACTATTCACCAAATGTTTTTTTCATCTCATTGAACCACATTTTACATACAGACATCAACCGTGTCTCTCGGATTTTTGAAATTCCACTCACAGAAGCGGTAAAATTAAGTTTTATGAAAAATTCATTTTTTTAACTACCACTTAGTGGTTTCACTATTCATCAAAAAATGAAAGTTTCCAGAAAAATACCAGAAATTAGGCCTAAGCTATATTTGATATTATGAACTCAAAAATGATGTATATTTTACCAAATTCAAAACATATCAGTTTCATTAATTAATTTAAAAATTAATTCATGTCGTCAAAACAAATAGCGTGTTCTTATGAAATAATAACTATCAAAAGATTGACACTTGTTTATGTCTTGTTTAAATGTGAAATTACATCCAATGACCAAAATTGTATTAAATTGTAAAAATATATTCTAAATATACATTAAAACCACTCAAATTAATAATTTATCACTATCAATTATTTCGATTAAAAAAGTTGTTTTAAATTAAAATTTAGTAATTTTCACTATTCATCAGAAAATGAAAGTTATCCGAAAAGTACCAAAATTTCACCGTAATCTAATTTCAATATTCCGAATCCAAAAATGAATTCCATTTTGAAAAATAAAATTTACAAAATTTCAAAAAGTGGTTATTATTATTCATAATGGCTAGTTTTAATAATATTTTTATAGCATATCGTTGTTTAGTGAAACTCGGTATTGCGTACTACACACGCTATCGAGGAAGGTCGCGATTGCATGTAATGCAAGGCAATTCAAGGATGCGTGTTGTGCAAGCTCCTTTTGGTGTAGAGTACAACACAAGACATTAATGAAATTAAAAAGATTATTTTTCATAAATTCTCAGGGTGTTCCATTCTACCCCCCTTAAAATGAATTTCTCCCTCGAAATTCGTCGAATGTTTCTTTAATAGAAACCCAAATCATAAAAAGGAATATGAAAACCTGGATTTAAAAAAAATAAAGTATGAAATGTAACGGTTTCGCAATTAAATCATCACTGGGTTTCCATGTAGGTGAACATCGGTGAAAATATGGATGTGGAAGAAAAATCTGACCATCAAGTTATGATGGAGAGTGGTAGAGAACATGTCTATGAAAAATCCAACAATCACAAATCCATAAATTTGTGAATATCTAAGGTACCATCTGATTCAACGGATATAAGGGCATTAGGACAACATTTTTGGTTTTCAAGATCATTTCCCTAAAGTTGATGAAATTGGAATTAGAAGAAATACTTTCGTGATTTTGGTACAGTCTCACCGTTGGTCGTTCATTGGAAAATTTCCACTTCATATCTTAATGAAATTAAGTTGAATTTGTCATTCGTGATGTGTAAGAAGATCATGTGATAGAATGATGGGTCATTCTATCTGTCTCAAACAAAAAGTTAGAAAAGTTATCAAAAAAATACATAAGTCCAACTATAGTGAGATTAATCATATATGGTCCCTAAAATGGACTTATACTTCATATATCATACTGCTTAATATAATAAAACTAGTTTCTACTAAACATGGACTTATTGTAGGCCAGTGGTAGGTGATAAAGTCCAGTCGCACTTCGGTTGTGGGTTTGATTCCCACAGCCTTGTGCGACGCGATGGGATGTCGCCCATCCTGCAGGTTGTCATTTTTCTAAAGCTATATTAATATAACATCCCATAAATAATATCGAAAAAACTTCTATCCTTAAACAATACTAACTTATGTCCAACATAATCCATTCCAATATTTAGGCTTATCCAAAATGCTGCTGTCCAATATCATATTATAGTGAAAAATATTAACAAAGAGTTCATAAAACTAGCATGTTAATACCATTGTTGATCCCCATATATCATGAGATATGTCTTGTTGGTCACATTCCAAATATTAGAAGGCCTTAATCATGTATTCTCTTGAAAAAAATGAGTACCCATTAAACCTTATTGAAAACATGAATGCTATTAAAAGTTAACTCTTTCCACATACCAAAATCCTCAAAATTCTATATACTCAAACCATGATATCACTTAGTCCTTATATCAATCATGAGCTCATGAATATGGTCAAACATTTTATTTTCTCGTTTTCCTTTCATTATACGCATATCATCTATTTTTCCAAAAATATCTCAATCACCTTCCATGGTTACCGGTACCATTGAAAACCACAATAGACAAATACATAAATATTCCAATATTCCACTGTACTATATACAACATTATTTTGGAATCCCATTACATAAACAGTTAATCATTCCACCACATTGTTTTCATATTCAATATCGCCAATAGTGATCGCATGTGACTTCCCTTTGTCCTTTGCCTTAAGTGGTTGCTCATGTCGATCATCACTAACCCTTGGATTAGGAAATTTATTAGCATAATGCCCCATTTCCTTGAACTTGAAGCATTGAAGTGTTGGTGGTGCATTCTCTGCAGTCTTTTCATTATTCACATCATTAGAAACCCTTTTTCCATTACTTCGACACTCAGCTGCTCAATGACCATCTTTTCCAAACTTAAAACATTTTCTAGTCCCTTTAAGACAATCTCCACCATGCTTCTTTCCACACTTTGAGCATAAGGAAACATTCATCTTATTTTCACCATTATTATGAGATTTCTCCTTGAACTCCATCTTTCGTTTCTCGTCAAAACTATGAGATGGATAAGTAACACCAACTTCCATTTATACCTTGATATCACAATGCACAATTTCTTCATATATACTGAAGTCTCTTATAGCTAATTCCCTTCGAAGATTTGGTTTTCAGCCACTGAAGAATCAATCAACTTTACTTTCAGGTTGGATGATAAATCCAGATGCATACCTTGCAAGCCTTGTAAAATTCGCTTCGTATATACCAACAGATTCATCATCCTTTTTCTTTAGTTCAAGAAACTCCTTCTCCATCTTTGATAGAAGAATATGAGGGAAGTACTTATTGAAAAATATGTTCTCGAACTCATCCCATTCCATTGTCTAAATTTCATCTCTTGGCCTCGTATTCTTGATAAAATTCCACCATTGATCAGCATCAACTTCCAAACGATACACTGCTAAGATGACTTTATCATGTTCAGAACATTGAAGAACTGAAAATATCTTTTCAGTAGTACTGATCCATTGTTCATCAATGAGTGGATCAGAAGACCCACTGAAAGAAGTTGGGCGTTGCCTCATGAAGGACTCAATAGAATATTGTTCCCTTATTTGCTTATTTGGATGTCCAGAATGATTCATGGCTTGTGTAAGTATAACAATAAGATTTTTCACTCCATCTCCCATAACATTTGTTTGTTCAGGAGGAAAATCATTGCATTGTCCATTACATTGATCAAACCGGTTCCCTCGGGTTCCAGCCATCTTCTAAAACCCAAAAAGAATAGTGTGAGATGCAAAAATCATGCTAGGGAAAATAATATATTAAAGGGGGAGTAACTTCAATATCTAACATCTTGGGTTACCGTAATTCTATTACTATAACCTATACTTATACATAACCTTAGGGACATCCCTAGACATACCTTAGAAATATCTCTAGGGATCTCACTAAAGTTAACCCATCCTAGTTTCCAAAGGTTGACTAAACCTTTCCTCTGATACCAACTGTAGAGACCCAAAGATTAACATACATGAAAATTAAATTACTTTTGAGGAATACTTAGTACATAACAAAAACACACACACACAAGGACCGTAATAGTTTAGTGTCTTTGGAAACTCGGAATATAATCTTCTAATCTTGGTGAAAGATCTTCAACATCTCCCATAAAGATCTTCTTTTTTTTACCTAAAACCTTTCTTTATATCCTGGGGAAAAGAAAACAAAAAGGGTGAGATCAAATTCTCAGTAAGGGTAAACAAAAGAAATATCATTCACATCATATTCATAAGAACATAACATTTTGGAAATCTTAACCTGCAAAAGAGATCATAATATCATAACATGGGATAAATCATAGTAGTGAAATGTAATCCCAATAATCATAACTTAAAACATGAAACTTTGTGGCATACACACATAATCATAGAGAATCATTTCTTATTAGTCAATACTCATTGCGAAGTCTATCTTAGTGGACAAAGTCCATTTCTGAACTGAGTTCACTCCTCGTTTCAGTCCTGTTTCACTGAACCGGTTTAACCTGTCGTTGCAGCCATGTCTATCTCATGAGATATAAATCTTTACCCAATGAATTGGAGGGAGATATAGGTCCCACCCATCTCATAATGGTACCATTCTTATGTGTTCCACAAAATCATAAACCATACATCATAGCATAACCCATGTAATAAAAATGGGAATCTTAAACATCATGACATCATAAAACAATTCATATAAGATAAATGAATTCATAAACAAATAATTCCATCACAAAATAATAAAATAAATTTAATAATATGGATATAAACAGAACCATTTATTATTTTAGATGGAAAATGATTTAGATAAAACACTTGAACTCCATTCTTGAGGAAAATACCCTTTCTACTTCAAAAACAATTTTCTTTTCTTAACATGTCATACAATTTTAAACTAAAAGAAGTTGATTAAAAATAAACATGAAAACTTGTAAATGAAGCTTCTTGGAAATAATGTTTTAAAAATCCATTCATGTCGTATATGTTAAAAAACATTCTTCTCGTACTTTTGTCGGAAAAGTTAAAAAGTACCTCGTACAAAAAACGACAAAAGATTTCTTTCATATATTTTACTAAAAACTCACCGAAGGGTAAAATTGGATTTAAAATTTTTTAGGTGGATGGAAAAATATTAAATATTTAGGAAACATGGATGTGGATGATAAAATACACCCCAGTAAATTTCAAAGTATAAACAATCTCGGATAAAAATGAGATTGTGATATTTCCCTTACCTTAGGTCTGATTTGCTTCGTAAGTGTCCGAACCTCCTGTATAATGATTTAAATAATGTCATTTACTTATTCCATAATCATACTCATTATTATCATATCATATATGGTTCACTTATTACTTTATATTACCCATTCTTTTGTAAATTCCATGTTATAGAGCGTTTTGGGTAAAATCGTTTCATTTGTCATCTGTGTTTTGACTTGTAATTATTCCTATGAATACTTAGATCATGATTAATTAATTCCAGAATATAAAACATGATTTATATATAATATATATTCAGAATATACATATATATAATAGATCAGTAAATGGAAATAAATACACCGTTCATGGAGACAGTAGACCGTACGTACGCATGAACGCTGTTTTCATTTCCTTACTGAGTTGAATGGAATTAAGTAGATGACATACATATATATACACATAAATCCAGTTTCATTATTATGTCATATATTTCATGATTACTTATTATATATACTTTATAATCATTCATGAATGGTTAACGTGGAGAATGAATCTCATCGCATCGTGGAGACGGTAGTCCGTACGTACGCACGAGCGATGATATCATTACCATGATCGTGGAATTGTATTGGAGTGTATGTATACTATTTCATAATCAATATCACATTAAAATAATCATATATAGTTATTATGTACACCATTATACACATCCAAGTAAGGGGGTGGTGGAAAATAGATTACACCACGGCGTGGAGACGGTATTCCGTATGTACGCACGTGTGGTGATTTCATTTTCCGTAGGATGGATAGATGATGAAATAGGGTTGTTTCATACTTATAATAACATATAAGTATATGAGTGATACTGATGTTATTACTTCATAATGAAACAAACTAAGAAGAAGAAGTGGTAGAAGAAATAAAGTTGAAAGTATCGGTAACGAACATTACCTCTTCTTTGAAGCGCCTCTTTGATTCCTCCTCTTAGGGCACTAAAATTGGTCTTTGAAGAAGAACAGGACCTCTAGAATGTTTCTAGGTAAGTGGAGAAGAGAATTTGGCAGGGATTGGCAGAGCTTGAAGGCTCAAAGTGGTGTGAGGAAGAGAGGGAGGAGGTGCCCTTTTATAAGGGAGGAGAGGGGCTCTTTTGGAAAAATAAAACATATTATTTTATTATAAAGACAAATTCGGTTTTAAATAGCTCCAAATTGATTTATTTTGAAGATAAGGTGGGGATGGGTCGAAATCCTCTCATCAAATAGAATTTGGACAAGTTTAGTTTACTATTTTAGCCTTGTCATTTAGTTTTATCTTTAAGTTAGATAGTTTTACTTTTATAGTGTCTTTTTGTGTTCTTACACTCTAAGGTTAATAAACATACAATAACAAGCCAAAAGAACCACAAGTTGTTTATTATTAATATATATAACCTTATCTAAGTCATTTGGCCGAACCTTATATTTTTATGAATAAAATAACAATTCATAATATAATATTTGTTTTAAAAACTATTTTATGTCAATTTCTACACTATTTAGTAATTGATTTTTGTGAAAATTATAACAGAATTATTAGTTCGAAAAAAGTAAATTAAATCAATACTAACATGTCATATTAACCTAGAAAATTAGTGTAATTCATAAAAAGTCTAAAATTACATTTATTTTTGGTATTTATAACATCAATTATATTAATATTTCATTAATAATATAATTTCTGCATCATCTTTATGTCATTAATAAATTAAATTATTTAATGTCTAAAAATTACAAATAAAATACCATTATGTAGGAAATATTTGTAGATTTATAATGAATATTTATAGTCGAATTTATCTTATGTATAACCTTATATTAAAAATTATTTACTTATTAAACATTGATTTTAACTATTTTAACCCTTCTTTAAATAAATTAATAATAAATGTCCTAACCTAATCCAAGTAGGCCTAAATGGTCATATTTTATTCCTAAGGTTGTTTGTGGTCGAATTGATCTTATCTAATAGAATTAGGACATGTGTTAGGGTAATAATAATATAATTTTTACCCTTAATTACCCTATTTACTTTTAACCGTGGTTAAAAAAAGTAAAAAGTTACTATTCACCAAAAATTATTTTCATCTCATTGAACCACATTTTACTTACTGAAATCAACCGTGTCTCTCGGATTTTTGAAATTCCCCTCACAGAAGCGGTAAAATTAAGTGTTATGACAAATTCATTTTTTTAACTACCACTTAGTGGTTTCACTATTCATCAAAAAATGAAAGTTTCCAGAAAAAAACCAGAAATTAGGCCTAAGCTATATTTGATATTATGAACTAAAAAATGATGTCTATTTTAACAAATTCAAAAAATATCAGTTTCATTAATTAATTTAAAAATTAATTCTCGTCGTCAAAACAAATAGCGTGTTCTTAAGAAATAATAACTATCAAAAGATTGACACTTGTTTATGTCTGGTTTAATTGTGAAATTACATCCAATGACCAACGTTGTATTAAATTGTAAAAATATATTCTATATATACTTTAAAACCACTCAAATTAATAATTTATCACTATTAATTATTTCGATTAAAAGGTTGTTTTTAATTAAAATTTATTAATTTTCACTATTCATCAGAAAATGAATGTTATCTGAAAAGTACCAAAATTTCACCCTAATATAATTTCGATATTCCGAATCCAAAAATAAAGTCCATTTTGGAAAATAAAATTTACAAAATTTCAAAAATTGGATATTACTATTCATAATGGCTAGTTTTAATAATATTTTTATAGCATATCGTTGTTTAGTGAAACTCGGTATTGCGTACTACACACGTTATCGAGGAAGGTCGCGATTGCGTGTAATGCAAGGCAAGTCAAGGATGCATGTTGTGCAAACTCCTTTTGGTGTAGAGTACAACACAAGACATTAATGAAATTAAAAAGAATATTTTTCATAAAATCTCGGGGTGTTACAATATTGGTGTATGTTTGATTGCAAGATCAATTAAAATATTTCATGAAAATATAACTTCCATAACAAGTATTTTGGAAGCATTAGTGGGATATTGGATTCTAACCATATCCTTTGCCTTAATTTATTTTAGGATGGAACTCCTACTTATTTTTTGTCTCATGATCATGGTATGTTTTATATTATAGAATTTTTGTATTTCTAATATTCTCTTATGAATTTACCATAAAAGTGACCCCTTTCGTTTTATAGGAAATTTGTGAGAAATATCGTTGTGTGTTTGAATGCGGGAAAAATATTTTAGGTAAGGGATCTGTTATGTTAAAATGATGAAAGGTGAATAATTTTTCTATGTAAAATCAAAGGGTGTGATGAGTGGTTTCTAAGATAACTCAATGTATGTTCGAATTAAAAAAATTTCATTTAATTCTTGTTTCTCACAAGATTCATGGATCATGTGAGCTTCAAATTTTTGATTGACGAAAAATTGATACACATCATTAATGTGGTGTTTTTAAAGGGAGAGGAATCAGTTCATGGAGTGTTTAAAGTATTTTAAACAAACAAAAATGGTATACTTTCAGAAAACATCCCTCATATGTCTTTTTTGGGTTGTGTTTGTTGACATGTTCGACGAATGGTGAAGCATAAGATCTTAAAGAAAGGACTTTCTATTGTACAGTGAAGTAGGACATCAAAACATACTAGACCACACCATGGTGAATGTTGTTTAGGTTATCGTGTAGATTGAAAATATTAGAGTTGGTCACAATGCACATACCACATAGTGTTTCGAGATTAAGAGGCCCAAAAACATGAAACTAGAAATCGAACACTCTGTAATGGACCCGTTGGAGGTGTTCCACTGTGAAAAATGGACAATAATACTCTGACCAAAGGGCTAGTTATGGTGATCTTGAAATCCACCTATGATCCACATGGATTCTCCCAGGAGAATATATATATCCATGGAGGTTTTTGAATTCACCAATGATACATAATTTCTCTCAAAATGGTCATGTTGAAGGTAATGGTTTGACGGAAGTTCATCTAAAAAAATGGATTGCACCAAGATGATATGGGTATGGTGCTTGGTGGATTGAGGAAAAATAACACATCTTACCTCACTACTCTGTTGTGAAACAATTTAGTAATTTGAATATGAAAATATTGACAAAAAGTATTCCTTATCTCTCAGATTTAATGAAAATTTTAACTTCTATTTGAAGGGTGGTTTCTAGTAAGTTTTTGAAGGCCATAAATCAAACATTTATTGGTATAGAAGAATATACATGAAATATTGGTTTTAAAATACTAAAACAGCATTAAAGAAAATTTCCATATAGAAGTAATTAAAAAATAAAAAGTGTATAAAGACATGGGGAAATTACAAATTTCAACAGAAAGTTTGATGGTCGAAGAGTTTGTTTTATGTGGGATCTATTCTCTAATATGATGTTTACAAATACATGATAATTCTTGGTGAATTTTTTTATCTATATGTTTTAACAAATATGTTTTCAACCTAATAAGTTTAAAGATCCCCAGTGTGGGAGAGTAGTGTGATTTTCAAATGTTCATGGAATTGAACCAAGAGGGTCGGTTAGACGAGTCCAAATTTGTAATTATAATATAGTGAGACTTTAATGATTTTTCTGTATAGTAAAATTTTCGTGTGTGATCCTTGGATGTGTCTCAAAGAGGGAGTACCATTTGAAATCCCTTATGTCATGTAATTCTTTTATCTCTCATTGAGAGGAAAGATATATTAATTTAGGTGTTCCCCAAAGTGAGAGAAAAAAATCTATACTCAAGAAAGAATTATTTTAAACACTTATATCATAACTAATCCCCCACCCACTCATAGGTTATAATCATTGATAAGAAAATAGAATTAAAAAATTATCTCAAAGGAAGTTTTTGATTAAAAATTGAAATAATTATTATGATGATGAACTTAGAAAGAGTTATAAGTAGGAAATTAAATTCATTAACATGATAACATTTTTTGTTTGAAGTAAATTAGATTGAATAAAATGATTCATTTTAAAATTATAAATATGTCTCCAATGTTCCAAAATTATTTATATAGAGTTTCTTTATTGATGTTTCTACTTAAAGAATTTGTAGGGCAGTGTTTTATCAAATTGTTATATAAAGATGTTCCAGAAATTCAAGAGAGATGTAATGAGTTTTAAAAACACTAAAATGTTGAAAAGCTAATGATTTTTTCATATTTTTTATGATATACGATACTAGTTCTATTGTATGGTTATTTATTATATCTTTAATGTAGTTTTAAGAATATGAAATGTATTTTGTTATGCAAGGGTTATCTCTACTTAATCATTCATTCATGTTGGATGTGATTGACCCATTAAGTTAAATGATAAATACCCAATCAATTTATGACTTTGAGATATTCCTTAACAATGATCACCATGGATTATTATATGCTATCATGAAATGATAACATTATTTTGCGTTATCTATATAGAGATACATAATTTTATCATGAAGTATAAAAGGATTTTTATCGGTATAACATCCAAGATTTGAAGGTATTCACTTTCAATGATTAAACATATGTTTTTAGGTTTGTTGGAATCAAAATTTATTTTTCAATGTTGTTATAGAATATGGGTTCAGTAATGAATGCAGACCATTTTTCAACGTTTTTAATATTTATAAAATAAATTTGTTACTAGGCAGAAGCTTTAAAAATAGTTTCAACTCCAGAATCTTGCATGCTAGAAAATCCATTTTACGGTGTCAATAACTTTAATGTAATAGTACATTTTTGTAAATTTAAAGACCATCAACATGGATTTTTAAACTGAGCCAAATTTATTTTTTACAAGTTTCATGGATGTTTTACATTATAAAACCCTAGATTACATTGTAAACCCTTCAAATGAGTAGGGTTTTATCTTCTACTTATGTCACGACCCATCCTCGGGGCCCATGTCGTGACTACCCCAAACCCGTCTTCCATAGGCCAGGGGCTGGCGACTAGCACCAAAGGTGTAAATTCCAAAAAAATGGAAGGCATTGACTTTACGAAATGAAAGCACACACAAACAGTGTACAAGTAGAAGCTACACTAAGTAAAGCAATATAACAAATGTTCTTAAAGTACGAGGGGCTAGAAATACATGCCCAAAAGAAATATACAATTACAACTGAAGGTAATGTACAACTCAAAGGACAACAGCTGAAAGGTGAGAAGCAGCTCCTGGATCATCCTCCGGGTTCCTACATGAAGGGTAGGTACATATTTCCTCCTCAGCACTCCACATCTGTTTGTCTCCTCCGGGTACCGGCTCATCGTGAGATCCACCTCGGGGTACCGACTCGTAGTGAGATCCACCTCCGGGTACCGACTCGTCGTGAGATCCACCTCCGGGTACCGTCCAGCTCTACAATCCTCAACCACGATCAGTGATGTCCGTCGTATGCAACCAACACAATGAGGTGCGGGAAAAGCGCGTGCAAGGGTGAGTATACGATACTCAGTAGGGACCCCGAGACCCTTAAGGTCTCACTAAATCCAACAAGGATAATCACAAAGAATGTTCTCAGCAGATAACCTTTACTTAGGAATAAGACCATAGTTATACATAAGTTACCAAGTAACCCATCTCAGCTACGAGGTATCACACAGATATGAAGTCAATGGATAACCACTACGTAGGTATATTCCAATACATATACGTAAGTAATCCAGTAACCCATCTCAATCATGAGGAAAACACAAAGGTCAATGACTCAGCTCAAAGTCGGATTTTCATTATCGAAATCGTAACTGTTGAAGAGCTCCGTCTCTGAAGAGTACGGTGACCCTATCATGACTCCGAGATACTTCTCACTATCCTAAGACTACTGAGGTACTACTCCTGTCGAGTACCATGGGTCAGCCACCTCACAAAGTAGTGCTCCTCCGCCATGGGTCTTCCACCTCACACAGTAGTGCTCCACCTCATAGCCTACAGTGGTACTCCTCCTATCGAGTACCGCGGGTCTTCCACCTCACAATGTAGTACTCCTCCGCCATGTGTCTGCCACCTCACAAATTAGTGCTCACCAGTCGGCTATGCATGTCACTCCGAATTAAATCGGACAAGCAGTCATCAAGTCTTAGCCAGCTACACGGTCTCCGTACTCCGTACGATCGTCCCTGGGAGGGTCTGCTCCACGAGCTACATTTCAATAATCCAAGTATCACAAAGTCCCATGAAGAAGTATTTCAAAGGACCACCTCGTCATAGGGGTCTCAACGCAATAGACGGTGCGTCAATCGGACGCCTGGTCTGTGAGTTATTAGCCTTTTCATCCCAAGGGCCTGATTGGTTTTTTGTATGAACCAACCCGACCGTATCTCAACTGTACCCCGAACACACATAGGGTACACTCATAGGGGCCGTTTCTCAACGTGATCACCAACGCCACTGATGGTTCGTCAAACAGACGTCCGTTCTGAAAGTTATCGGCTTTTCCGTTCCAGGGGCCCGGTTGGATTTCGGGTACAATCCAACACGGCCATACACCAACTGTGTCCAAACCTTGAGCGGAGTAAGCCAAAAGGTCCGTCTCACTAAGAGGAATCCATCAAAGTCGACAGCATGTCAATCGGACATCCGAAGATCATGTTATAGGCATTTGAACGAATCTGCCCGCTTTTTGGGGGGTTTGGGCCCGGACCGACCCGGCCCAAGACCCCCTGGGTTGGCCCGAACCTGGTCGACCCGAATCGGGTCCGACCCACTTCGGCGCGGCCCGGCCCAGAGGTTGGGCGCTCGGTCTGTGACCGAGCGGTGCGAAGGGGGGGCGCAGCCTCCTTGCCTTGTAATAGCGGCCCCACGTGGGGGGACTGCCTGGCCACCACCGGGGGTTACGACCCCCAGAATTCTGAATGGCTGGCCCGGTTGGCCAGCCGGTGCCACCACCGTGGGATCCCACGGTCCTGCCCTCCAAGTGCCGACGACGGGTTTATCCGGCCACCTCCAGGTCATCTGCTGTTGAGGTGAAATTCTTCATACGAGAATATCGGCACTGTGAGTTCAACAGTTCCCTCAGAATTCAATTCTTAGCACCAGTTCAAAAGTTATAAAACACAGCTCGTACATTTACTGAACGTACCCGAAAAAACAGTTTGGAAAATTATTATCAGTCACCCTCGACCCACTACGGTCAAGGTTAGGCTCTGTCTAGGAGAAATATGCCCCAACGAACTCAATGGTACTCTCGGATTTTCAATTCGAGTTACCGTTTAGATGTTATGAATTTTACAATAAAATAATTGTCATTTAATTATTTTATTTATGGCCAAAAACTAACTTTATCAGGTGGCTCGCATCGGCCAATGTTAGTATCCTCATAAAGGAAGCATACCCTCACGAGTTCAGCGGTGGTCTCAGATTTCTAATCCGAGTTACCGTTTGTGAGTTATAATCATTTGAAAAATAAAATAACTTTATTTAATTATTTTATTTACGGTTATGCCATTTTCAGGTTTTTTTACAGGAGGCCTGAACCAATTAAACTTAAGTCACGCCTAGGGTAAACCCACCATCCTGAGGACAACGGTGTCCTCATATTTATGATCCGAGTAACCGTTTAAATGTTATTCCACTTTTTAAGAAAACTGCTTATGCGTGTTAATTTGAGCTTAACAAAACTTCAAAAAATTATTCCAGGCACACCAAGCCTCGGATTCACGTGCTGTTAAAAACCGTGTACTCGTAAAATTCCAAAGAATTTAAGAAAAAAATTTCCTTGAAATTTAAGGGTCTTTACATTACTCCCACCTCAGGGCTTTACGCCCCCTTAAAGCTAAATCAAAAACTAGGGAAACAAAAAGGGGTTACTATGCACGCATATGAGACTCCCGCTTCCATGTGCTCTCTTAGAGGTTCCCGTGCTGCCATCTGATGAGCACTTGAGGAATCGACCATCCATGTAGGAACCGATCCTGTCGATCCTCGATATCCACCGGGACCTTCGCAAAAGTCGCCCCGCCATTGATGTTCAGCTCCCCATGGTCGATGATATGCGTCGGGTCGTGTACGTATCTCCTCAACTGAGATACGTGGAAAAAACGTCGTGCACCTGGTGCAACTGAGGTGGATGGGTCAAGCGGTAAACCACCTCGCCTACCCTGTTGAGGACCTAGAATGGTCTGATGAAGCGCAGAGATAACTTGCTGCACCGACCAAAACTCCGTAATCCATGTCGAGGTGAGACCCGTAAGAAAACGTAGTTTCCATCCTTGAACTCTAGTGGTCTCCTCCTCCTAGATGTCGTGAACCTTCTTTGATTCTACAAGAGCTGCTAATATTTTTCTTTACTGATAAGAGAAATCTGGTATCATCCCCTGGATGAACCACGTTCTTTGCCTAATACAGTGAATCCCGACATGGATGATACTAATCCATACCAAGGATGACGTCGTAAGGCCTCGATTCTACTACCAGGAGATCCAACCGTTACTCTTGCCTCCATGGGTTGAGTCACACTGTCGGCATCAGTGTGGGGTCACTGGGTCTCCCCCAGTAGGTATCTCAAAAGTGAGGGTCAAGCCAACAGTTTTTAACTGGGACCTCTCAGTATCAAACAAACAGATGGACAAAAAAGCAAACATCACAAAGATAAGTGTCTTTTATTACTACAGATCGAAGTACAAAGATACAAATACAACAGAAACATGGAACTATAAGTACAAGGGACAAAAAGGAATCCCCTAGTTCTGCTCCTGTCCACCTGCTTCCGGAGATCTACTGCCTTGTCCACTGCTCGGCTGTTGCTCAATCACCCGCCACTGCTTCTGTCTTCGTGGCTCCTCCAATGCCTACGGATCAACTGTGCGGGGGGGGGGGGGGGGGGGGGTCGGATAGTCACGTTCTAGGTGACCCTTCCTGCCACATTCATAACACTTCCCGCACCTCATATGACTGTCTCTATTTCGTGTGCCTCGCACAACCAAACCTGTATCCCGAGGTCGCCCACCTGCTGGTCTGGTCCTCTTGGACCCCTGCATCATCTGTCTACTGCCTATAGATGACTCGACTTCTGATGGAATATCCTGCGACAATGGTAGAAGCTCCTGAGCATGCTCCGAGTGTAGAGTCACTGGTATTAACTCCACCTTGAAGAAGATCTCGAAGTCTCCCCAAGTGAAGGTCATCTCATCACAAAACTGGAGCATCCGGCTCCACCATATTTCTGCTGCTTCCTGAAAGAGGATGGCAACAAAGATCACCATGAAGTCTGCTAGTGTACCCACTATCCTAAGAACTCTCACCACAGCCTCTAGCCAATCCTCAGCCACCTGTCGGTCCGTCTCTCCCTGAAACCTGGGTGGCCTCTAGCGCTGGAACTCGTGCAACGTACTCAAGCGGCGTGCATCACCTGCTACTGGGGCTGGTGGCATCAGTGGCCCAACATATGGTAGTATCGATGGTGCCTCCGCTGGTGCCTCAACTGTAAGAGGGCCCTATACCGAGGCCTCGTCGCTCGGTAGGCTATCAGTACGTACATGTCTCTGGGCTCTAGATGGTCATCAGTGGAAAGACATCCTGAAAGAAACATATGTGACACGGTCAAACGATTATACCCAGTGAGCGGACCTGGTTTGTGCTGTTTAAATGGGAAAAACATTTGAAGGCACACACACAATTAGTGTTTTCGTGCACTGAGTCGGAAATTAGAGGTCAGGGTCCTGGTGTATGGATACGTCGACCGCCCACACCATCACTGGACTCCCTGAACTGAAAACTACACTCGGTACTCTTTACACTATTCCTTCATATATAAGAAATATCAGAGTTATGAGTTCTATGGTAGAACAAACTACTCTGATAATAATTTATCACGAACCATCCTCAGGGCCCGTGCCGTGGCTACCCCAAGAACGCCTTCCATAGGCCAGGGGCTAGCGACTAGCACCAAAGGCGTAAATTCCATAAAAAGGGAATGCGTTTCCTTTACGAAACGAAAGCACACACAAATAGAGTACAAGAAGGAGCTACACTAAGTAAAGCAGTATAACAAACGTGTTGAAAGTATGAGGGGCCAGAAATTCAAGCCCAAAAGAAAGATACAGCTGGAACTGAAAGTAAAGTACAACTCAAAGGACAACATCTAAAAGCTGAAAATCATCTCCTGGATCATCCTCCGGGTTCCTACCTGAAGGGTAGGTACAGATGTCCTCCTCAGCACTCCACGTCTGTCCATCTCCTCCGGGTACCGACTCATCGTGAGATCCACCTCCGGGTACTGACTCGTCATGAGATCCACCTCCAGGTACCGACTCGTCGTGAGATCAACCTCCGGGTACCGTCTAGCTCTACAAGCCTCATCCACGATCAGTGATGTCTGTCGTCTATAACAAACACAACGAGGTTCGGGCAAAGCCCGTGAAGGGGTGAGAATACGATACTCAGTACGGACCCCGAGACCCTCAAGGTCTCACTAAATCCAACAAGGATAATCACAAAGAACATTCTCAACAGATAACCCTTACTTAGGTATAAGACCATACTTATACCTAAGTTACTAAGTAACCCATCTCAGCCACGAGGTATCACACAGATATGAAGTCGACGGATAACCACTAGTTAGGTATATTCCCATACATATATGTAAGTTATCTAGTAACCCATCTCAATCATGAGGAAAACACAAAGGTCAATGACTCAGCTCAATCCAGGATTTTCATTATCAAAACCGTAACTGCTGAAGAGATCCGTCTCTAATGAGTACGGTGATCATGTCACGACACCGAGGTACTGCTCACTAACCTAAGACTGCTGAGGTACTCCTCCTGTCAAGTACCGCGGGTCAGCCACCTCACATAGTAGTGATCCCACTCATAGCCTACAGAGGTACTCCTCCTGTCGAGTACCACATGTTTACCACCTCACAAAGTAGTGTTCCTCCGCCATGGGTCTGCCACCTCAAAAATTAGTGCTCCCCACTGGGCTATGCAAGTCACTCCGAATTAAATCGGAAAAGCAGTCATCAGGTCTCAGCTAGTTACACGGTCTCCGTAATCCATACGCTCGTCTCCTAGAGGGTCCAATCCACGAGCTACAGTTTGACACTCCCTGTATCCCAAAGTCTCACGAAGAAGTATTTCAAAGGACCGCCTCGTTATAGGGGTCTCAACGAAACAGACGACGCGTCAATCGGACACTCGATCTCTGAGTTATTAGCGTTTTGGTCTCAAGGGCCAGGTTGGTTTCACGTACGATCCAACCCGACCATATCTCAACTGTACCCGGAACTCACATAGGGTATACCTATAGGGACCGTTTCTCAACGTGATCACCAGCACAACTGATGGTTCGTCAAACGGACGTCCGATCTGAAAGTTATCGGCTTTTCCGTTCCAGGGGTCCAGTTGGATTTCGGGTACAATCCAACTCGGCCATACACCAACTGAGTCCAAACCTCGATCGGAGTAATCCAAAAGGTCCGTATCACTAGGAGGAATCCAACAAAGTCGACGACACGTCAATCGAATGTTCGGAGCTCATGTTATAGGGGTTCGAACGAATCTGCTCGCTTTTAGGGGGGTTTGGGCCTAGACCGACCCGGCACAAGACCCCCTGGGTCGGCCCGAACCGGGGTGCCCCGACCCGAGTCCGGGTCCGGCCCGCTTGGGCGCAGCCCAGCCCGGCCTGGCCCAGCAGGCGGCCTGGCTCAGCGGATGGGCGGCCTGGCCCTGCGTGAGCAGCCCGACTTAGCTGGGCGCTCAGTCTGTGACAGATCGGTGCGAAGGGGGGGGGGGGGCACTGCCCCCTCGCCTTCTAATGGGGGCCCCATGTGGGGGGACTGCTTGTCCACCACCCGGGTTTACGACCCATGGAATTCTGAACGACTGGCCCGGTTGGCCCGTGCCGCCACCGCAGGACCCCACGACCCCGCCCTCCTAGTGCCGGTGGACGGTTTATCCGACTGCCTCCAGGTCATCCGCTATTGAGGTGAAATTATTATTAGGATAATTTCGGCACTGTGAGTTCAACGGTTCCCTCAGAATTCGATTCTGAGCACCGGTTCAAAAGTTATAAAACGCCGCTCGTACGTTTACTGAACGTACCTGAAAAAAATGTTTGGAAAATTATTATCAGTCACCCTCAACCCACTGCGGTCAGGGTTAGGCTATTCCTAAAAGAAATGTGGCCCAACTAACTCAACCGTACTCTCAGATTTTCAATTCGAGTTACCGTTTAATGGTTATGAATTTTACAATAAAATAATTCTCACCTAATTATTTAATTTATGGCAAAAAACTATCTTTATCAGGTGGCTCGCGCCGGCCAAAGTTTGTATCTTCTTAAAGGAAGCTTACCCTCCTGAGTTCAGCGGTGGTCTCAGATTTCTAATCCGAGTTTCCGTTTGTGAGTTATAAGCTTTTGAAAAATAAAATAACTTTATTTAATTATTTTATTTACGGTTATGCCATTTTTGGGTTTTTTCACAGGAGGCATGCGCTGACTAAACTTATGTCACGCCTAGGATAAACCCACCATCCTAAGCACAATGGTGTACTTGGATTTATGATCTGAGTAACCGTTTAAGAGTTATTCCACTTTTTCAGGAAAATTGCTTAAGCGTGTTAATTTAAGCTTAAAAAAACTTTAAAAAATTATTCAGGGCACACCAGGCCTCAGAATCAGGTGCCGTTAAGAAACTACGTACTCTTAAAATTACTAAGAATTTAAGAAAAAAATTTCCTTGAAATTTATGGGTCTTTACAGCTTATTCGAGTTTTATTTAATTCGATATAAAGGTTTCCTCCAATAAATACTTAGATATTATTGGTTTGTTTTTTATGATCAGCACTCCTTCAGGATCGAATCATTTAATACATTATCTATTTGGTGGTTTCACCACTTCTCTCTAGGTAAGAGACCTATATTCTTCTTTATTTCCATTTATTGAGGTAGCATCGTTGTGCTATGTTTTGGGATTTTTTATATTGTGGTGATTTTATTCTTGATACTTTCTAGATATATTATATGATTTATTCTATAAACATCATCATTTTATCTACTTTCATTCCCGTGTTGGTGGATCCTGTTATGAGCTTGTGTGAACCGATTTTCAGGTAGGAGGTTTCATGTCCAACCTATGTTAGATAAACCTTTAATGAAATGGTTTTATAAATGTTTTTATAAATGAATTGGATTGATTTATTGATTTATGTGTGTACAAATAGGTTTTTTTAAAAGGTGGGTTTTTCCTGTTATTATAAAATAAATTGTATTTTCAAATAATTTTGAATTGAATTTATGAAATTATTTTCAATGTATAAATTTGGGGAAATGAATTGGAAAATTTATCACATTAGAATCCTTGGATACTTGGGTGGATTGTATATTAATAGTCTTCATTCGTTCATTGTGTTGAGGTTCACTCATGACATTTTCCTCTACTCCCAAGGCCATGTATCTGATTGGATTTTTTTTATTCGGTGGTTTACATGATGGGCTATTCCTCTACCCCCTAGATTCAATGCCTATGTATTGGGATGTGATGTGAATGATTTTTTATAATTGGGTGTGAGTGTTCTTGATAGAATGACTTTTAGTGATCCTTGTCATTATTTATATATGAATTGGTATTATACCTCTTGATTATTAATTCCCTAAATTCATATATGTGATATTATTTGAAAATGCTATATAATATTATTTAGAAATGCAGAAAAGGGGAATTTTTTTACCATGTTTTTGATATAAAAACTGATTAACTAATTATCATGCATTGTTTTCCTAAAAACAGAGCATGTTCAAGTTGTTTTATAGAGACTTGATATGGAACACCTAGGTGGGAACCTACTGTTCCTATTAGTCTCTCACCATGAAGAACCCTTCGATATTGTGTATACAGGGTTATGAATTTGGATTTAGAGAAATGCAAGGTTCTATATTCGGGAGGTGAGGTTTTAGTCAACTGGTCTTCGGTAGCTAGTTGTGAGCAAGTGGGACATCAGCTACTTATCACCTGGAGTATCTGTTTTGGATTTTGGGGATTTCCATTTGTTATTGGGATCATACCTTAGCATTTTTAGACTATTTTGAGTTGTATCATTTTTTATATTATCTTCTAGTTATGGTATATATTCCTTCTAGTTTCTTTCCACCATTTATTCTTATTATGTATGTATATTCCTTGTAGTCTACATCAGGTTGGGTGAAATTATTCCATCTAGTATTTGTTTACTAGGTGCTACACACCAGCACGTGGGGATCGAGAATGGCCTTCTGCTATTCTGCAGAGTGGGTCAGGTTCTAGTTTTTTAGGATATCAAGGGTCAGTCTCATACAAATTGGTAATAGAGCAAGGTTATGCTTAGTTTTGGGACATATGTTAGACTGGTGATACGATGGTTATGACTAGAGACCTTGGTTTTGGTGAGTTCTTTGCATTCTCTTTCCATGAAGAGAGTCAAGATACCACTATATACAGGGTATTTGTCCCATGTGATGAGTTCTTAATCCAAATATTAGTTTATTCCTTATGGATTCATGATTTCGTGTGATATTATCCCATCACCCATTCATTTATTACATTCTTGGGGAACAACAGTGTGCCACCAAGGCATCTTTCATGGGTTCCATAAAAGGGGGATGTGGATGATCCTCAAGGGAATATTCCCCTAGATCAAAATAATATAGAGGCTATCATGGAATAAGCTCTTTCCATTAACTAAAATGTACCACAGAAATTCATCATAGTTTTGACATAAAACCTGTAGCCAAAATTGAAATGGATCGACCTCAGGTGTTTTTATATGTGAATATACCTTCATTTAATGGAAAAAACGATCCCCAAGTGGCAGAGGACTAGATATAAATGATTGATCTGATCTTCGACTTCCCATACACACATGAGAATATCACGGTAATGTGCGCGACATTCAGAATTGAGGGTCCAGGAATGGGATGGTGGGATTCCATGGTATATATAAATATTTAACACAACCTTAGATTGTAAGGTTTTTAAGACTCAATTATTCTTCCAGTTCTATATATTGTCATTGATGATGGAAAATTTTCTAGACATCCTCTCTTTTTAGTTGGGAATGAATTTACTGTTATTTTCTACCTATCAATTTAATGAGCTAGATCTCTTTTCTCTAGAGGGAGTAAATATTGATCATATGAAGGTTTATCAGTACCTACATAGTTTGAGATCAGATATTTGATTATATGTATTAATTTTTATGTTTTCTACAAATTGGGAAATGGTAGATAGGGTTATAATGGATGAAATGGAAATGAAATGCAGTTATAACCATTCAATACCTTCACATTCATCTAATAAACTCTTTAGCAAAACTCAATAAAAAGAGGTAGTGGAATGAGAATCACCGGAGTGGTGGAGATAGTTATATTTAATTATCCTCCTTTGTACCATCTGGTATATCATGTTGTGTGTCCCTAACATTATAGTAGTGTGGCATGGTTGAGCACACCAAGCATTCATGTTCCACACTATTGAAGATGTTCAATAGTTTTGGATCCTATGACTATTTACATTTCTTCTGTCATGGTATGTCAACAAATCATTATGGTCAGGGATATTCATCTCCATTGGATATAATAGTGAATTCCTATGAATAAAATTCTATAAGGACATTTCAATAATATTATTTATTGAGGAAAATTCATGCAGTGGATGAGTTTCCCGTAGAGGTGGATGCAGGCCCAGATATAATGAGAGGTTTCATCTTTGTTACATCTTTTGTAGAGACTGATTTAATTTATATAGGTGACTCCCACTCATTTAAATCATCTCATTTTGTTATTGGGTTAAAACAACGAATAAATATCATGTGTTTTTGTTATGGAGTTAGCATCATCTATCTGGAAGAGGATGGTGTAGGAGTTTTCGTGTCCTTTTGTTCACTATCTATAGATGACATTGAGTTAGTCTAGGATTTTCTCATTCTTGAGATGGACCTATTTGAACTCACCGTCAATATTGATTGGAATGTCACTCATCAAGTTTAGGTTGATTTTTATCATTAATGTGTCTCATTCCTTGATGATTGGGGGAGTTATATAGTATTTTATGGAGTGTGGGGCCGGATATCCAATCACTCCTGACCTTTCCACCCCTACGTCCATTTTTTGATTTCTATTGTTTCAGTTAATAATGATTATTTTTCTATTGTTGGTTATATTACATTATATAATTGGGAATTTCTTGGTGTTTTTCTAGATGATATCTATGGGGTTCCTTTAACATGGGAGGTAAAGTTCATGATCGATAGAAAGATATGTTCTCTACATATTTCAATACCATCTTATCATATTTTACAAACATATTTGGAAAAACTAAAGATATAGTTGGATGATTTTATGGAGGATATTTTTTTCTTTCTCCATTGTTTTTTTCTTGGGAACCCGCAATGATTTTTTCATATAAGGCTAGTTGCTCAGTTCAATTATGGGTGGAATATTGAATGTTGAACCAGGTGATGGCCAATAAAAATTATACTTTTAACTATATGGATGAATTTTTTGATCAGTACTGTATTCTAAGTTTTTTCCAAAGATCAATCACTGGTTGGGTTATCATAAACATACAGTTTGGGTGTATGATATAACAAAGACAAACATCAAGTGATGGTACGACCATTATGAATATATTGTGACTTTGTTTGGTCAGACTAAAGATCCTAATTGTTTTTTTTATTTAATGAATTGAAAATCCTATATATATTGGGACACCATTATAGTGGTTCTCTTGGATGATATTTTGGGTTATTTATGGAATGAGTGTGTGAAAGATTACCATCCATTTCCATTTTTGGAGAATCTATTGTGTGTCCATTTGAACGGAATGCTTTAAAATTATATTTTCTAAATCTAATAAGTGGTGTTCTTGAAGCATGTGATTTATAAACTTGTTTGATCAATTAATCAGGGTAAATATATGGTTTTCTTATCACTTGGGGGGGGGGGTTAATTGAATGTCTTTGAGATTTGGAGATTCCTTGGTCATGGTGTATACTATCATTGTTTCATCATGGATTTTTCGAATTTGTTATCACCTTTCACAAATATTACCCAGAAAGGGGTGCAATTAACATGGTATGTGACACTTCAATATATTTTGATGAAATAAAATGGATAATGATATTCACTTTTATGCTGATCTTACCTAATCCTGATAAGATTTTTGTGGCATATTCTGATTATTCTGATGTTGGTATGGGTTGTGGGCTTATATAGGATGGTAATGTTGTGGCCTATGGCTATCGTCAACTTTGGTCACATGGGAATAATGACCCACTCATGATTTAGATATCACTGTATTTATTTGATGTGCTTAAATTTTTGTGACACAATATCTTTAGAGAGAGTTTCTTAGTATTGTATAACTATATGATTTTGAGATATGTATTTTCATATAAAGAAATGAAAATCAAAGATAGACAGTGGTATGAATATCGTAAGTCATTTTACTTTGACATCACTTAAAACTATGGGATGTGTACTATTATTACAATTGCTCTTATAAGGGAAGTTCCTATATAGTCTATTTTGGAATCAAAGGAAGAGTGAAAATGCATGGGACTCTTCACCCTAATGTAATTGGATAATATAGAAGACGTTTGAGGTATGGTTCTGACAAGTGTTCACTTATAATCACCTCTCCATGAGTTTATTCAAAAGGCAGAGTAGTAGGTTGATGAATTTAGAAGAATTCAAGAGACTCTATATTGTGTGGAAATAGTTTATGATTTGTCTCTCCCTTCTAATGGTATTCTACACAACGGGGATCAATTTCTAATCCCATAATTTGTGAAAAGTTTAGTTTTTTGGTATTATAGTTTATCATGTTATATTCATCAGGGAACTTCAAAAATATATCATGACATGAGAAGATGTTTCTGGTGGCTGGGCATGAATCCTGACAATTCGTATCATGTGCCCCACTATTACACATACAATCAGATAAAGGAAGATTATTGGAAACCATCTAGTTCTTTCTATACTATTCTTCTTCATGTTTGGAAATGGGATGAGGTGTGTATGGGTTTTATGTTGGATTGTTTTGGGATCACCAGGGGAAGAGTTATATCTAGGTTGTGATTGATCAGTTGATGAAGTTTGATAATTTTATTTTGATAAGGACGTGACTAATGTTAAAAATTTGGGTAAGATGTGTGTGCAATAGATCAAGAGGATGCATGGGGTTATATATACCATTGTATCGGGTATGGATCCTAGGTTTAAATACTACTTATAGAAAAGAATATATTAAGTAATGTGGATTTATATTAGGTTGAGTAAAACTAACCATGAACATACAGATGATTAGATGGAGTTTTCAATTCAGATCGTGGAGGACTTTCTTAGTTTCTACATCTTGGATTTTAGTGGATCGTTGGATAGTTGTAACACCGTGATATTTTATGAGATATATTTTTTTAATTGCATCTATGCCTTGTGTTCTATGATAAGCCAATATTATCTTTCCTTATAAGAAACACCATATTAGGTTTTAGTATACAAAACACTAATTTTGGCTTGCGTTCTATGCAACAACGACCTTCCTCAATAGCTTGCATTGTACGTAATACCGAGTTTCACTAAAAAATGATACATTATTAAAATATTAAAATTTAATTGGATATAAAATTTCCTTATTGAATATTATAAACCAAATTTTGAATTTTATAAAAAATTATCATTCATATTATATATTTTCTAGTCACAAAATAAGAAAAAATTCAATTTTTCGGATAAAAGATTTTTTTTTTAAAAAATATTGTTTTATCGCCTTTGGATGGGGAACCATTTTTAAATATAATTTTTTAAAATTTTATAATTTATATATTACATATTAAAATTATTATTTTTAAGAGTTACATTAAAATTTATTTTGGATGAAATTTTCATATTTCTCTGATGAAATTATTTTTTTAATGAATAGTAAAAAATACTGCATTTAAATTCCAAACTGTCTTTTCATATAATTTATTTATGTGGATAAATTATATTTTTAATTGGATTTTAAATTGAAATTGGATTTTGTTTTTATCATTTAATACAATTTTGGTCATTGGTTGTATTTTAACTTTTAAATAGGACATAAACACAAGCCATTCTTTTTATAGTTTTTACTTCCTAAAAACCCTCCATTTGGTTTTGACAATGGAAATTAATTTGAAATTAATTTCTATCAATTCTGTGTATTGGATATGAAAAAATAGATTCCATATTTTGAATTAAATGGTCCAAATTTTGTAAATAGGTACCTTTCAATTTTGTACATTATGAATAGTAATTTTAAATATTATTTTTATTTACCATGGTTAAATGGTAAATCAGGTAAATAAGTGAAAATGATAATTTTATAATAATATAAAACTACCATAAAACATGTTATAATCATATTTGATGACATATGTATGACCATGGGAATCGTTAGGTCCATTTTAGGAACCCATGGATCCATGTGGGAGTCATAATAACATGTTATAATAAGTAATTTTATATATAGAGAAAAATAACATAAACAAGTATCTTTTTATTAAAACAATTTATGTATGATGTTATATAAGTGATATATTTGAATATAAAGATTAATTAGAAATATAAAAAGATTTATGACATTGTGTTATTTTATTTATAATTTTTAGACATTATACAAATAAATTTAATTTTGACACAATGATGATAAAAAGATTCCTTCAATAATAAATGATTCAAATAAATGATATTATAAATATTAAAATAAATATTATTTGATATAATTTATGTCATACATGAATTTTATTGGTAAATATTATACTTTGGGATTGATTCAATGTTTTTTTCAAAAGGAATGAGGTTGTTATGAATGTATTAAAACTGAAAGTATGTATAGTGACCAAAATTGACAAAATTCATAACTTAAAATATAAAATTATTTATTTTATTATATTAAATTCATAAAAATATTTGATTCATAAAAATGGTTAAGATAAGTACACATATGTCTTAAGTCACATTTTTTTAGTCTTTTGACATGATATGGTAATTACATTAACCCACAGTGTGTAAATAACATGATATGACTATAAGATTAAAAAGATTAGAATAATGGTTAAAACAAATATATATGGATAAAAAATAATCAAATAATGTCTAAAAATAATTGGATGATGTGTTTTCAATCAAAAATCATTGTATCTTGGAATTAAATTTGTTTTGGAACATTTATAATCAAAATCTATTTTGAAATAATTTAATATTTAAAGACATTCCTAACGTGCCCCTCACCTCATGTATAAAAAGATCAATTCTTCTTCTCTTTATGTCACACTACCAAATCATTTTAGTTCAGAAAATATATATCTTATACTCTTCATAGATTCCTTCCCTTCCTCCTAAATTCATTAATTTGAGTATAAGGCTATCCTAGTGAGACCATATGTGAAAATCAAAAAGAGATACTCGAAAAAGAGGTAATTGTTTTATCACATCTTTCAAAATTATTCTCTCCTTATACGTCATATTATTATGTTGTTCATATACTAAATCAATAAATACATTATCTTATACTTTCTTAAATGTTATTATAATAATGGTACAACCTTATACCTCCTTTTATCCGTCCTGCAAAAAACATTATCACCATGCATGCGTATATACGACTTACCATCTCCACACCATGGTGTAATTGTTATTGAACAACACATAATTTGGATCGGTATAATAATGAGTATAATGGATGTAAATAATGAATTTAACATGATAATTACTCTTCATAATAAATATACCATCCAATTTCATACCATTTAACCATTAAGGTAATGAGAAAGTCACTCGTGCGTACGTATGATATACCCTCTCCATGCCACGATGGAATTCATTTTCCACGTTAAACATTAAATATTTATTATAATGTATATATAATAAATAATAATTAAATAAATGAAATAATAATGATACGTTATATATATATATATATCATTTATCTGCATCCATTAAATTCAATTAGATAACTGAAATAATGTTCTTGCGTACGTACGACATACCATATCCATGAATAGTGTATTCGAATTCATTTATTTGTTTACTATATATGTTTCTATACTAAATATTTATTATATATAAATATTTATTTACATTTTTGAAGTATGTAATTCATGTTTTAATTAATAATATCAAGAATAACATGTCACAACACGTAGGATAAATAAAATGATTAGTACCTGGAACATTACTTTAACAGGGAATTGATAAATGAACGGTTAATATAAATTCATAAGTGAATTGTATATGATATAATAATGATAATTATGGTTATTTTACATGTAAATAATATGTTTAAACCAATTATATATAAGTTTCAGATACATACAAATCATATTAGACCTATGGTAAGTGATAACTTTGCAATCTCATTTTTATCGAAGATTGTTTATACGTATGTACTCACTGGGGGAATTTTTATCATCCATGTACATGTTTTGTAAATATATATTTTTATTTCTACTCTTATAATATTTTTTATTTCAATTTTATCGATTGGTGAATTTTTGATAAATGGTATGGAAGGAATATTTCTTTTGTTTTCTATAAAGGGTACTTTTTTACTTTTCCGCATGAGTACGAGAATAATGATTTTTTAACTTATACGCCATGAACGGATTTTTATGTCTTCATAACACCTTATTTACATTAATTTTACTCAACATGATTTCATTTTTATTTTCAAATAAATTATTATCTTTTAAAATTGCATGGGAATTTCATAAAATAAGAAAGGATATTTCCCCCTGAAATATGCTCAAGTGTTTTATCAAATTTATTTTCCTTATTTGACACGAAATAGATTATGTTTATATCCCTATTATTAATTTTATTTTATTTTGTTTATGATGGAATTATTTTTATAAAATACATTTATTTTATTAGGATAATGATAGAATGATGTTTAAGAATCCCATTTTATTTCATGGGTTTTTCTATGGTGAATGATTTATGTTTTTTTGGCACATGTATGAATGATTTCATAATGAGATGGATGGGACATATATCTCTCTCCAACTAATTGAAAAAATATTTATATCTCATGAGAAAAACATGCTAGGAATGGAAATTAAATCTAGTTCAGTAATATAGTTATAGAACGGTAGGTAAATTTTGTTTATTAATACATGACTGGAATAAAAAGTAAACCCATTTCATTAATAGAATTTTCTAACAATGATTTTCATAGAAACAATGCATTAGCTAATATGGAAATAATATTATGAGCTTATTTTTTTTCTAAACGTCCATGTTTTATTCAAATGATATTTTATCGTGGGTAATGTTCATTTATGTTCTATGCCTTACGTACTTCAATGATTTATTTCATGACACATGATTTTGATATTTAAACATTATGTTCATGTTTTTACATTCTTATGTTTATTGTTTGTTTTATGTTATCAATGTTTAACATTAATTATAATTTGATCTCACCCTTTTTATGTTTTCTTTTCCCAAGGATATTAAGAATGGTTTTATGTAGGAAAATAAAAGGGGATGATCTTTATAGACTATGTTTAAAATATTTCACCATGATAGATGATTATGTATCAAGTTTCCAAATAAACTAAACTAATAATGTATTTGGGAATATATTTGTGTATTTTATTATTTATTATGAAAAATATATTTAATATCCATGTATGTCAGTCTTTGTTCATTATGGTTTTTATTATATTGAAGGTTTAGTCAACCTTTTGAAACTGGGATATGAATGTTTTAGTGATATCCATAGAGATATTTACAAGAATATGTATAGGGATGTCATAAGGATAAGTCATGTATAGGTTAAAATCATAGATTTTTTGAGAAAATCATGAATAACCTAGGATTAAACCAAAAATTTCATATATTGAAATATTATAAGTAATTTACATTACATATGGGTTTCTAATCATGGAAATTTATTTCTCACAATTTTCTTTTTGGTCTTATTCAATATCCATAACTACATATAACATGCTTAACCATTAAATTTTTTAGATGTGGAAATTATAGGAATAATGATGATCGATTTCCTACGAGGAAATATCATGTATAGAAATGTGAGGATGGAATGAGTATTCGTTATACTTTTGAGGATATAGAAATTTCAAAACAACATGTGAATGGTATGTTATGTTCTTACATTATTGTTTAAATTAATCCTAAGAATATTTAGGTTGAGAAAACATAATACATGATTCATATTTTTGGAAAGATGTATATGATGGATCCTGAATAATGGTTTAAGAATAATGTTGGATGATTGAGGAGTATATGTTTTTGATTTCATGTATTATGTTATATGAATCAAGAAATATATAATGGTTTTAGTATAAATGTTTTATTAAGGGTTTAAAAAATATGTTTAATAGTCATAAGAATACAAAAATGTGATTTAAGGATAATGTGATATACTTATAGAACACATGATTCAGGGAAAGATAAACTTTAATGTGTCCCTTACATTTAGAAAGTAATGTTTGGAATAAGATATTTTGCATTTGAATAAGTTAATATGATGATGATTGTTTCTTTGGAACTAATTATGGAGTTATTGACAAGTGGGTTATACTAGCATGGATTAAGTGTACAAGTTTTTGGGCCTAATGGAATATATCAAATAAATTTTGGAATAAGGAAACTTGCATGTTTTCAATAAGGATATATGGAAATATAGGTTATTACCCTGAGTCAAGAGAATGCATGATAAATTCATTCATATGTTTTTAACATGACCAGAAAGATATATCTTATGATATATGAGGGATAAATGAAGGTATTCACATACATGTTATATGGAATTTATTGTAATTGTTTTTTTGTACTGTGTGTTTGGATAGAGGTATTTTGGATATGAATATAGGTTGGATTAGATTAGGTTGGAAATCATATTGTATTGTTTAAAGATAATTTTTAAAATATTATTTCTATAATGTTATAATAGTATAGTTTTAGAAAACGGACACCCTATAGGATGGGTGATAACCAATTACGATGGACAAGGTTGCGGGAATTGAACCCACAACCGATGTGCAACAAGCCTTTACCACTTACCAATGGCCTACAAGAAGTCCCTGGTTATTATAAAGTATTTTTATTTTATTTAAGCAGTATTATAGATGATGTATAAGTCCATTTTTTGGAACCATATAAGATTAATATCACCATATATGTACTTATACATATTTGATAACTTGTGATATCATTTTCAGATAATTATCGATGGAATGACCTATCATTATATTTATGGATTGTATGATATATTAAAAATTTATGAACGAAAAACTAAACATCATTTCTTTGAATAAGAGACGAAGTGTAAATTGTCCAAGGAATGAACAACGATGAGATTATATTTAAATCATGTGTGTATTTCATCCCAAGTTCATCTACTAAAGAAAAATGATCTTGAAAACCAAAAATGTTATCATAGTACCTTCTTATCTGATTAATCAGATGGTCCCTTAAATCATCACATATTTTTGTATTTATGGTTGCTAAATTTCTCCAAACCATGTTCTATATCATTATCCATTTGAACTTGATGGTCAGATTTTTCTTCAGTATCCATGATTTCACTCCCACCTATATTCTCCTTTGTGGAAACATAGTGACGAGTTACTTTAGGTTACCATTATGATTCAAAATTTTTATTTTAAAATGATGTTTTACTCTACTTTTTTTATGTTGTGGGTTTCTGTGAAATAAACTTTCAATTAGTAAACCTTTTATAACCTCAATTTATTTAGAGGGAGAAATTCATTTTAAGGGGGTATAATGTAAGACCACATGTTTTTATGAGACATATTATTTTTAATTTATTTTATGTTTTGTGTTGTATGATTAACCAATATTAGTTTTCTCTATACAAACCATCGTATTAGCTTGTAGTATATACAACACTATTGTTGGATTGCGTTACATGCAACCACAACCCTTATCAATAGCTTGCATTGTATGCAACACTGAGTTTCCCTGAACAATGATATATTATTAAAATATAATTATTTAGTGGGTCATAATCTGGCCATTATTAATTTTATTAACCAAATTTAAATTTTATATAACATTAACATTAACATTTTTTATTTTTTAAACATAATTTAATAATATATTCAATTTTATTGAACAAAGATGTTTTTTTCAAGAGAATACAGTTTTACCGACTTTTTATAGAGAAAACTTTTTAAATATTGTTTTTGATAATTTTATAAGTTCAATATAAATTAATAAAATTATTTTTTGGAATAGGGACATAAAAACATTCCTTGGATGAAATTTGTGTATTTTTCTAAGGAAATTCGTACTTTAATGAATATTGAAAAATAATGCAATTTAATTATAAATTTCCTTTTCATATAATTTATTTATATAGTTATATTATATTTTTAGTTGGTTTTAAAGTGTAATTGGATTTTTGATCTTTTAATCCAATTTTATTCATTTGATGTAATTTCTCTTTTAATTTTGGCATAATCAAATGTGAATCTTATGATTGTTTCTATTTCTTTAAAACCTTCTTTTTGGTTTTGACAAAGGGAATTAATTTTAAATAATTTCTACCAATTATGTGTTTTGAATTTGGAAAAATGGATTCCTTATTTGGAATTATATGTCCCAAATTGTGTAAATTGGTACCTTTCATTTTTGAAATTATGAATAGTAACTTCAGTAATTATTTTCATTTATCATGGTTAAAGGGTAAATCTGGTAAACAAGGGTAAAAACTAATATTATAATATTATAAAACAACCCTAAAACGTGTCTTAAGAATATTGGATGACATATGGACGACCATGGTCATCCTTGGGTCAATTTTATGACCCCATGGATCCACATGGGGGATGATAATGATATTTAAAGTAACGAGAAAAAAATATAGACATGTATCTTCTTACTAAAACATTTTTTATATGGAGTTATATAAGTGATATATTTGTATATAAATTGGCATCATCAATATAAAAATATTTCATCGATAATTTTATTTTATTTATAATTTTAAGACATTAAAGAAAAAATTTAATTATGACACAATGATGATGCAATGGTTACTCCATTAATAATGAATTCAAACAAAGGATATTTTAAATACTATTATAAATATCATTTGATATAATTTATGAAATACACTAATTTTATACGTTAATATTACATGATAGGATTTATTGAATGTTTTTTCAAAGGATTCAGTTTGATATGAATTTGTAAAAAAGTCGCGTATGAATAGTGACCAAAATTGACATAATTCCAAACATAAAATATAATATAGTTTATTAAATGCTATTAAATTCTTAAAAATATTAGATTCATTCAAATAGTTAATATAAGTCCAAATATATCATAAATGGAATTTTTGTGGGTTGTTTTACATGATATTGTAATTACATTAACCCAGAATGTGTAAATAACTTGATTTCACTATAAGATAAAAACAGGGTAAAATGAGGGTTAATTAAAAATGATAGGGATAATAAAACATTCAAAACATATCTTAAAATAATTATATGATGGATATTATAAAAAAATAAACATATAATTGAATTAAATTATTTTTTACCATTTGTAATCAAAATTGAATTTCTAAATAATTAATATTTCACAACTTTGGTAAAGGTCTCTCACCTCTTCTATTAAATGTCACTTTTTATTTTATTTATCTCACAATTACAAAGCCTTTTTGATTTGAAACGCTCTATACAATATTATTCCTATAATTCCTCTCTTCCTCATAGAATCCTTACTTTTTGTATAAATCCTTCCTAGGGAGTTCTTTTGTGCAAATCAAACGAAGATACTCAAAAAAGAGGTAATTGTTTTGTCACCTCATTCCAAATTATTTTCTTATTCTTGATCCTATTATTATGTTTTTATTATACCAATGTAATAAATCTAGTATCTTATACATGATAATTTGTTATTATAATTATGGTGAAACCTTATACCTCATTTTATCCACCCAACAAATTACAACATCACCATGTGTGCATACATATGACTTATCATCTCCACACCGAAGTTTAATTTTTTATTCAAAAATAATTAATTTGGATGGGTATAATGATGAGTAAAATGGATTTAAATAATGAAAAAAAATTATAATTAATCTTTATAGTTAATATACCATCCAATTCCATACCATTTTAAACATTAAGTGAATGATATCGTCGCTTGTGCGAACGTACGACCTACCATCTCCACAATGCGATAAGATTCAATATCCTTGTTATCCATTAAAGAATTATTATAATGTATATATAATAAATAATAATTAATTATATCACATAATAATGTTAATAAATTTATGTGTATATATATATATGTGTGTCATTTACTTTCTTCCATTCAATTCAATAATGAAACAGAAATAGCGGTCATGCATACATATGACCGACCTTCTCCAAGAATAGTGTATTCCATTTCATTTATATATTTATTATATATATTTAAATAATTAATATTTACGATATAAAAATCATTTTATACATTATTAAATTATCAAAATCATGACCTATGTAATAAGATAAAGAATAACAAGTCAAAACATGAACGATAAATAAAAATATAATTACTCAAAATGATTATTTAACATGGAATTGATAAATGAATGGGTAATGTAAAGTCATAAGTGAATCTTATATGATATCATAAATATTATTATGGTTATATTAAATGTTAGTAATATATTTAAACCCACTATACCGGTGTTTCAAATACATACGAAGCATATTAGACCTATAATATGGGATAATTTCCCAATTTTATTTTTATCCGTGATTGTTTATACGTAAGTATTCCCAAGGGGTATATATATCATCTATGTCTATTTTTCATGAATATATAATATTATTTCTATTATTCTACTATTTTTCAATGTAAATTTTACCCAGTGGTAAATTTTTATTAAATTTCATGGATGTTATCTATCTTTCATTTTACAAACGAGGTTCTTTTTGACTTTTCCCAAAAGATTATGAAAAGAATGTTTTTCAATTTATATGGAATGAATGGATTTTTACCTCATCATAAAAAAATATTTCAATGAATATTTCTCTACAAGATTTCATTTTTATTATCAACTAAATTCATTTTTTTAAATTTTGTGGAATTTTGGGAAAAGAAAACATTTTTGAAGAAGAAAGAATATTTTCCTCAAGAAATATGTTCAAGTGTTTTATCGAAATTATTTTTCATCTAAGATAACAATGGGTTATTTTTCTGTCCCTATTATTTAATTTATTTTATTGTGTTTAGGATGAAATTATTTTTATGAAATCCATTTATTTTTTATGGATTATGAAGGAATGAGGTTTAAGAAATCCATATTATTTCATGGGTTTACTATGATGAATGATTTATTTTTTTGTGGCACATGTAAAAATGATTTTATTATGAGAGGGGTTATACCTATATATCCCTCCAATGCATTTGGTAAATATTTATATCTCATGAGATAAAAATGGTTGGAAGGACATGTAAATCATGGTCAATATACATCGCTGGAACAACCTGTAAATCTTGTTTAGTAATACCTGGATGGAACAAAACATAAACCCCGTTCCGAAAAGGTCTTTGTCCACTGCGTTGGTCTTGGAAGAAATGACTTAGATACTATGGAAATCATATTATGAGCTTATTTGGTTTCCAAAATTCCATGCTTTATTCCAATGATGATTTATCATGATTAATGTTCTATTATGATCGATGCATTATGTAATTCCAATATTTATTTCATGACTCATGATTTTGATATTTAATCTTTATGTTCATGTTTTTACCTACTTACATTTATGGTTTATTTTATGTTCTCAATTTTTACCCTTACAAAGAATTTCATGTCACCCTTTTTATGTACTATCTTCCCCAGGATATATGTAAAGGGTTTAAGTAGGAAAACCAATGTTGGAGATCATTGTGGGAGATGTTGAAGATATTTCACCATGATAGATGATTATGTTCCATGTTTCTGATGAAACTAAACAAATATGGTCTTTGGGCATATATATGTGTAATTTTTTAAGTATTAAAAAAAATAAATGTAATGTCCATGTACGTCAATCCTCAGTAATTACAATAATCCCATGTGGGTGGTTTAGTTTTCCAATAGAATTATTTATCTGTCACTTATTAGAATGGATTCCCTAAATGGTTTATATGGTATCTTGTGTTGATATACCATTTATTGGATAGATTTTGGTGAGGTATATCTTATGGGATAAAACCTCATTAAAGAGACATTATTGAGGGTTCAAGATATACGTTAGTGTCTGGTTAATTATTCTAGTTGGTTGAAATCATATACTGATTGTTGACATCATAATATTTTGTTCTCTATTAGTGTCAATGTTTTTATGAATTTTTCTCCTCAGTTGGATTAACATCAGCTTAGGAAACAATGAATGTTGGACCTGAGATATATTCAACCATTGGAGGTCACATGGAATCTTGGGAACCTTCCTTATCAATTGGAATTACAAGATTAATTGATAGGTATTCATGATGTTTTAAATATATCTCACCTTAGTATGAAATATCCTTATCCCTCTCACATTTTGAGTTGGAATGAGATTTAGTTAGAGCCAGGCATTTTAGTTTTAGATAATATAGAGTATATTTGTGATTCTTATGTGAAATTATTATATGGGATGTGTATTATATTGGTTAGAGTGTTATGGAGACATGAATTAGATTATAATGGGATTTGGTAGTGAGTTTCATTTTTTAGGGAGGGGTGGACTCACCTCTTTTTGGAGAACCCTTCTTCAACATGAAATCCTAGGTACGATAATTATTATGGTGCCCGATATTGTAACATATTAGATTTAAGGTAATATCTTTTGATGTTTAGGAGTGTGTTTTCGGGTTATAATGGATTAAAAGTTTTTTTGGGTTTTACTAAATAATCTATGACTAGTAATCCCTATAAGACCATTTTAAACATTATGAACTATTTATGGTGTAAATGTGTCACTATGAATAATCTTTGAATAATTTTTATGACAGAATAGACTTAATAGATGGAAAAAATTAAAACAAAAACTCAATTTGTGGTATAAGGCGAAAATTTATGCCAAAAGACTATCATTGGGATTTTTAACCCTAGGTGACATGTTTTTCAGAATACATGTTTCATGGGGGTTTACATTATAAAATCTTTATTTACACCACAAACCGTTCATCCTAGTAGGTTTTTATCTACATATTATGTGACGTTTCTCCCATTCAATGTGAAATCTTAATCCCTCAAACTGAAGAACATTCTAGGTGTGTTTTACGTAATCTTCACTTCTTCTATTTTGCAACATTTTAATCATGATCTTCATGGAGGTAGTGCTATGTCTCTATGGTTAAGCGACCTATCTACTTCATTATTATAATTTGTTGTGGCTACATTATTACATAGTGTTTTTGATCTATTTATCTTATGATGATCTTCTTCTTGATATTCTATATATCCATTTTTTTATCTTTTTATAGGCGATTCATTGTTTTCCCTTGTTTCTTTTTGGTGTTGGTGTCTCTATTTATAGGTGTGTGTGAATTGAGTTTTAGGAATGTTCTAATTTCTCTAGTCTATGTGGATGAACATTGAATTATTTTATTTTTTAAACTGTATTATAAATAAATGACCATGATTTATTGCCTTGTGTGTGTGTAAATGGGTTTTTGAAAAAAGGTGGATTTCCACTAGTTTGGCAAAATAAAATGAATTTTAAAAGAATTATTAAAAGGACGTATGATATGGTTTTCAAAGAATAATTTTGATGATATAAATTGGAGAATGTATCACATGAGAAGGCTTGAGTACTTAGGTGGAAGCTATAGTAATATGCCTTATCCACTGATGATATCAAGTGGTTCACTAATGGGTTGTTCCTCTTGTTCCTATTACATGTTTCATAGGATATCATTACACCTACTGGTGGTTAACTTTTAATGGTATTCATATTCTTTCAAGATTTGATGCACATGTCTAAGGATGTGATGTGTCTTATTGTCTATGTTTTGGAATGCATGTTATAGCTAGACTAACCTCTACTGATTCATAGAATTTCTTACATGTGATTCTATTTTGTACTAATTTATTTTTTATTACCAACATTTATATATATATGATATTCTTTGAATTTGTTTTCTCTATATTATTAAGAACTGTGGAAAAGGGTAAATTTTTACTATTCTTTTGATATATAAATTATTTTACTAAACACCATGCCTTTTTCATTAAATTTTATTATGTTTGGGTTGTTAGAATAATACCAGATATTGAACACCTATGTGTGATCCTACTATGACTATTTAGCTGAAAACTGTTACACCCCTTTAGTGGTGTGTAGAACATGATAGGTCATTTGATGCTTGGAAATTCAAGATATTGTATTAAGGTGTTGAGGTTTTAGTCAAGTAGTTATGGGTAGTTGGTGGTGAGATAGTGGGGAAATAAACTATTTATTACATGAAGTACCTATTTATTAAATTTAATTCTTTATTTTCTATTCGACTAACATATTAGAGTTTTCAATATTCTTTTTAGTTGAATGAATTATGATGTTTTCCTTCAGTTATTGAATATTTTCCTTCTATTTTCCTACCATGATTTATTAGTTTTAGATATGTATCTGTTAAGTAAAAAAATTTAGGTTGGTACAAATCATTCCTTATAGTTTTTGTTGATTCCCATGTTTTTTTGCAAGTCCTTGGGGATCAAGAACACCTTTTTAGTATGTCATAGACAATGTTGGGTTCAAAATTTTGAGGGTATCCTTGGTTGTTTTGTGAAAATTTTCTCGATGACCCCCTTGTATAACACATGAATATTCTCATACCTTGTATTTTGTATGCTAGGTTTTCATGTTTTACATAGTGATTTTTACATATATAATGTTATAAAGGATACATAGTAGGTGGACCTTCATACATTGATAATTTTCTTACAGTAGCCTTGTGGATGAGATGATCAAGGGGTCATTTGGTATATTGATGACCATGTCATCTATTAATTTTAATAATGATGCTATTTTGAATCTTGTGTGATGAATTGACATATTGTACATTGATTGTTATATACATTAGTAGTGTACATACATACTTAGATGAGATATATGTTCTCTTTGTCTATTAAATTATGTGCATGGAATATACTCATCCAGGAGGGAGAATGGGATGAGATGTGTTCATTTATATGGAGAGTATATAGTTGGTGAATGAAGAAATTATATGTCTCTATACGGGATTTAAATACTCCATGCCTTGGGTATACTCAAGGTATTGGATAACGGTATCATATAAAAACGAATATTTTAATATGATACAATTTTTGGACACAACTATGAAGATATATGTATTTGGTAGAGATTATGCCAATCCCCTTTTTTTCTTTACTCTCATTGATTATTTTATAGAGGTAACTCATTTTATATAATTACTAGTTTTGAAATTCTTAATTATTTTCAATGATACTAAGGCATATGAGAAAAAAAATTTGTCACAAGAATGAGGTTCACATTTATAAAAAATTAATATTCACCTCAAAAGTGTTTTTTTGGATATATAAACGGTGTTATGGATGATTTTTCTCAAATTGTAACATATGATATATCATGTGGCGTAATTATTACATAATGGTTATCATGTTGTGTGATATCATGTTGATTTCTTCCCATATCCATTACAATAGGCATCATATTATGTTATGTATCACATAATGATGGATTTTTTGAGTTTTAATGTCTCAAAAAATTATTTATGATTTAAACCGTAATTAATATGATTGAGGTGAATGTATCAATGGGTAAAATATTTAGAGTATTTTTGTGAAACAATTAATCAGTAGGAGTTTTTCTATATGTATAACATTTGAAACTAGGTAGATGTCAGGGTGGTGCAACCACAGAGTCATGATGACTAAAAGTTGGAAAAATGGATGTTGTGTAATCAGAATAATATGGATTGAATGAAATAGATTATCCTATAGAAATTAGGTTTGGAGGTTCAAATAAATTTAATAAGGGTCTAATCAAAGTATACGTAAGTGTGACTTCTAAATATACATAATGGTTCTCTATTTTCAAGATAGATACATAATATTTATAGATGGTTACATAAGGGTAAAATCATAGAGTTTTTAGATGCATGCATTATCCACATGAAGGGGGAGTTAATGTGTTGGATACATCTTACCATGTTTAGGGATTCTCATGATGATCAAATCCAAGTGGGTATACCCTTTTTCAAGATAGAAAAATGGTTTCACCTGTTTGACCAATTAAGACCTACTATAAAAATTGTGTATGTAAATTTTTTCCATGACATTGAATTTGTGTCCAAAATTTTAATCAATGTTTTTTCTATAGTAAAAGTATTTTAGTTTTCCTCCCCTGAAGTATAACTTAGACTAGACCATATAAAATACATATTTTGTTCATTTCATCTTGTATATTTCAATCATTTTCTTTTGGATGTTGATGTTAGGTTTTGATCTTGTTTATATATATATAGCTACTCTATTTTCCAATTATGGATAAATAATAATTATTGTTTTAATTTGATTGGATTTTTCTAATACATTTTTTTCAGTTTTTCATGTATAATTTCAATTAAAAATTTTATATAAAAACAATAATATCATATCTTGGTTGTAGAGTTTCAGATAACCACACCTAGATTATCTATTTCATAGCTTAGTTCAGTATCATAATTCTTCCCTTGTCCTTGTAAGATAATTTTGATAAGTAGTTCTTGATCGTTTTTATTTGTTTCAAATTAATAGTTTGTTCCATGGTGCTAGAATAAATGAAATTGGAAAAGGATGAGGTATGGGTGGAGAATTTTGAAAAGTAATATTCTTGATTCAATAAGATAAAAATAGTATATTACTATTGTTTATAGATCATGATATACTATTTACTATAATAAAACATGAAGTGATGAAGAATAAAATGTGGTAAAGTGTAGATAAGATATTGATGCGGTTTATCTATATTTCTCTAGCCTATAATGTGTAAAAATAACATTCATGTGGTGTTGAAAGAATAAAAATTTATAATGAATACTATCTATATATCCAATAAACTAACTGTAATGAAAAAGATTCCATTTTATTGATTCTATTTTGTATGAGATTATTAGAATGATATAAAATTTTTAATCATTTAAATGAATTAGACGTTATCAGAATTCATTTAAAATTGGTAATGGTTATGTTTGTGTATATTGAGTGGGCTTTATTAATTCTTTCATCACTATTAGAGAAATTTTATATGATGGTTTCCAAGATGAAAAAAATCAAGTAGTATGATTAATATATTGTTTTCAAATGTTATATATTTATATATGGATCAATAGATATAATGGAATGGGATCTAAGAATCTAACCTAAATTTTTAGAGTGATTAAGACTAGGGATGTTTCCTATCAAAGAAAATTTAATGGAATAGAAAAGTTTAAAGAATAAATAATATTTTTGTTAGATAAAATAATAGTAGTTCAAATGTAGGTTTTATAGAAGGAAAGAAAATTTGAATAATTATTAATGGGATAAAATAATCTATTTTATAAGATATGATTTTGGTAGTGCATTCACAAATCCCATTATAGATGATATGGGAGGTATGTTATTGAGTGTCTCTAGTTTGATTGAGTCATGGGTTATATACTATAGGGATTATTTTAAAAATAAATTCTGAATATGTAGTATGAATAATTATAATTCCAAAAGGTTTTAATTCTACTTCATTCTAATAGTGAATCTATAAAAATAGTGTGTAATGGTGATTTTTATGTCCATGAAAACAATGTAATCTCGATGAAATTTTAATGTGTGAAATACTTATTAGTGTTAAAGAATATATTTATTTTGAAAGTATATATGGATTTTGTTAGTATTTTTACAACTTTTTTTATTTATCTTGGAAAAGTATAATACTCTATATGATAGTGGTAATATGAGTGAATGATTTAACATTTTTATTGATGGGAGATTTAAAATGAATAATGAATTTCAAAAAAAATTACACAATTATATGGAATGAATATGTCTTTAACTTTAGTGATAAAAGGATGAAAGTATTTGATTCTAAAAAATGTTTTATATTATAATAATAGAGTAATAACAAATGAAGAATGTATTATTGTAATATAATTTATAGTGTCATTCATAATGGATAGTATGATCCTTAAAAACAGGTAGTTTTGTAAATTTTATATGAATGACTATGTGCCATATCTAGTCCATTATAATACTGAAAAAATAGAGCATATTAAATTTCCAGAAGATTTGGGATGAAAATTGTATGTTTTATTTCTCAAGAAAAATATTGATGTTTTTGAAAAATTTCTTTTATGGAGATCCATTTTGGAAATGATAACTAGAAGTAAATAGAAATTTTTATGTATTGATAATACATAAAAATAAAAATGAAATTAAGTAGAAGGGTTTTTATAATGGAAATTCATACAGTTCAATTATACCATAATAGGTACTCTAGAAAAAAATAATCAAGTAGAGGATAAATCATATATTATTAGATAAGGAAAGAAGCATGAGGAATAAAGATAGTTTTTATATTGTGTTCTGTAGGGGCAATGAATTCTACATCCTCCTTAGGGAATTTAATTCCATCATTTCCATTAAGGAATGAACTACATGAATATTATTGATATGGAAGATTTTTTTAATATTTTCCCTCTCATTTTTTAATTCACATTCCAACATATTGGTTAAAGACAAATAAAGGGACATGGCAGAATCTATGTCCCTCACATGTAATTTTATAGGGTATAGAGATAGAGACATAATATTTTTCACTGGGATAATAAATTATTAATGGTTTTTATAATTTGGAGTGTTTTCTTCAATTAATGGATCCATTAAAAATATATAAACCAAGAATGAGTTTCTAATGAGAAAAAAATTTCGTCATATACTGATGTTCAACTGAATGAAAATCTAGATATTTTAAATATTCCAAAAATACTAAAGAGTACCTCAGTTCTGGAACAATAAACTATATGGAAGTAGTTTTTAATAAAGTTATGTTCTAATGGTTTTTCTAATTGTATAAGAATTGAAAATGTTGATGTCTATAGAATCTTGAAGAAGAGATCGGGAAGGTGAAGTTGCAGAAGAAGTGGTTTTATAAGTATCTCATTTACAAGGTTAGTCTCTAAGGTATAAAAGGGTTTGGAACTATGTTTAGAGATGTGTAATTATCTTAAACTATTTAATTAATATGGATTATGGAGAACATATAATCCTAGAAGTGGCCACAATTATAAATGAATCGACTCTAGGGAGTTTGAAATGTGGGATAAAATGGATTTCTTATTTTTTGTTTCTAATTATGTGAGCTAATAAAATGGAATATAGGGAATAATGTACTTTAATCCTTTGATAACCAAGGTATTTTAACTAAATTATCATATTATGTACTACTAATATTCATGTTTCAAATTTAAATTTTTTAATTAATTTTTTGTGATTTTATTTTATGTCACCAAATGATATTCATTAACAAAAGGGATTCCAAAGAAATGTTGAAAATCATTATGTTTACATAATTCCATAAAATATCATTAAAAGTGTATATTTAGTTTCTAAACATGATTTGTTATTTTGATCATTTAAATGAATTAACTAAATATTAGATATGTTATTGAAGTATATTCAAGGTAATTATATGAATTTCTTATTATATCAATCAATATAATAGTCAAATAAATAATTTTATAATGGTATGAAACAAGAATATATATTTTTCTTTTTAAAGTGAAATAAAACTAATTCTAAATAATTTTTTCCAATATATTTTATGATTATATTTAATAATACATTTCACTTATTTCAGATAATCAATTTTATGAAATATTATATATATATATATATACACACAAATGAATTAACTTTCATGAAATTATTATCAATTGGTTATAAATAATAATAAAATCATTTAATGTTAAAACACGAAATTTCTCTATGCAATGTTTTTTTATGTGTTTTGTATTTTTATATTAATAAATTAAATTATTCACATTTCAAGGATGATTAAAAAAATTTATAAAAAATAAATATGAATAGTCATTTAATTAGTAAATTATACGAAATATGATTAAAAAATATCATGATTATAAATCCATTTTCCAAAAAAAGTTTCCCACAATATTTTATGATTCATTCAAAAGTTAAATTTATAACTTTTGAAATTTCATTTCATATAATGAGATTAATTTTGGAAATTGTCTCATTTAATATATCATAGATTTATTTTTTGTAACTTTTTTGATATGTTGATTATTCAATGAATTGTAAAAAAATGACATTTAGAAAATACTGTATCTTTTGTGAAATCATAATCTCATGATAAATTTTTTTATGGACTATAATAATTTATTTATAAAAGACATATTGAATTTAGAAATATATTTTGGATATTTTCGATCCAAAGTTAAATTTTATTATAAAAACCAATTTGGGGTATTTATATTTTAATAATATATTCAAACAATTAAATTTAGTTTTAGCTTTGTTGGACTGTAAAAAACAAAATATTCTTATAATTAACCTATAAATATCTTGGGAATCATTACTTTTTTGTGTAAATACGGAATTTTTTAATCTATAAAATACAATGTTTCAGAAAAATTATTTTATTTCGTTATGCATAATTATATTAAAATTAATTTTTTCATTTTAATATTTTTAATCAAATAAATAAGAGATAATAATTTGAATCATTATATCAAAATTAGTTAGTAATATTAATTTAATTTTTTCATAAAAATTAGTATCTTAGGTAAAACTTTGTACTCACGATAATGGCTAAAATGGGGGGAAATCGTTACAATAAGAGAAAAATTCACACAACATAATATATATATGGGAAAATTATGTTATTATCAACCATGTCATATTTTAACTTTATTGAATAAATTTTTTGGAACCAATCTCTTTGAAAATGTCATTCCTTTTATATTAATAAATAATTATTCAAAAAAAATGTCACCCCTCTACTTATAAATGGACCCCTCCACCACCCTTTTCAAAAAACAAGTAAAATAATTTTTTTTCATTAATATAAAAAATTTATTTCTATAGTAATTATCCACATTATTGATTTTTTATTTGTCTCAATAGAATTTCCAAACTCCTTCAGTTCCACGAAGGATTTACATAGAAGATACACTTTTTTATTTGTATATAATTACTTTATATCCTTAATATTAATATATTTTAATATTGTACCTCTTAAAAAACATTATTTATCACTTTTATAAAATCTATATAATATCACGAGGAATATTTAAAAATGAAATATTACTAAAAACTATTACATAATATCATTCATCAATTGATTATAACATTTTTCTTGTTTGGGACTATTTAACCACATACAAGGATAATAGTATAAATTTCATCATGGATGGTTCTGAAAAAAAATAACTATTGGAAATATATTTTATTAGTAATTACATAATGTATTTTTGTTCTAGATTTTCAATATTAATATTCCATTGATTATTAATAGACCACTTATTATTTGTTAAAAATTATCTAAATAAGAATTTTATGTGATTCATCTTCATATATCAAACTTGAAACAACCATTGAATAAAATTTATGCTACATATATAAAATTTTAACTTATATTCCACTCTATAAACTACTTTGGAGATGATTAACCCATGAGCATTAAATTATTATTGAAATCGTTATATCGAAATAGACATCAAACGGTTGAATATACTAAAAAAAGTGGTCAATATGAACAAAAATAAGTATCAAATATGTAATACTTGAATATTAATTATTAATATAAAAGGTAATAAACATTAATTTGTTTTTGAAAAAAAATTGTTGAGATTTATTATATTATAATTAAAGTTAATTATTCCAATGAAATTAGAAATCCATTGTAAGTGTTCATTGTCTCATTTTTATTCATTAATAGTTATTTAATGTTATGAGTCAATTTAATTTCTTATGGATTAAACAATACCTCATTAAATTGTTATATATTATATAATTATTAATTCATGGAAATTTTACTGACCTTTTATTCATACATTACCTTAAAAGTAAAGGTCATTGATAACTCAACTTCCTTTCATTGAGTTATATCCTTTATCATTGAATATAATTTATTAATGTTTGGTTTCATCTATCCTATGATTATATTATATTGAATCTCTCTCTCACACACACATATATTATTTTAATTTACATTATGTTATAAGTATATCATTTTAAAATGATTCTTACATAATAAATTATGATATAAAAAACTATTTCACATCTAAATTCTTAATTCATTGAGATATGTTTTATATTCACCTCCTTCTTTCTCTATCTACATGATATTAGGGTGCTAAAAGTTAATTTTTAACATATTTATCACGTTATTTATGCGATTGATAAATTTGTATCATGTTCTTTATTTCAATGATGTTTGATTCAAATGTTAAAAAATATATATGGGTTTATCTTCCAATATCACTTTTAATTTGAGATTATTTGTATTAAATATTTTGTAGTTGATGTTGTAGGTTATGTTATACTAAATTCTCATATTTTTTAACTTTGTTTATTTGGTGGATTTCTTGTCTTCTATCCATTTCAAAACATATTGGATCATAATTCATCCATGTTAAAATGATTTAATGTTTTATATACATCATTAGGTATATTCTAAAATGGTACATTCTATCTTGTTTTACTGGAAGTCCAATAATCATGTTCTTTCAAAATATTTATGACTCAAATTTCGTTCAACCATATAAATTATGATATAATGAAATTTTTAATGATTTCATGAGGCATGAATGTGTATATTCATTATTTATGGGATGAGTGTAATTGAAATGATATTATAATACATTGATTTTGGTAAAGAATTATATCTCATGAGATGACATATATGCGACTAGGGAGTAAATGAAATCCACTATGATAATTAGTAAAATATGTGATGATAGTCTGGTATATGTTATGTGTCATAAGAAATGATTTTAGATTTTAGATTTATTTGAAACGTGTGTTTCACATTATTATTCCATATTATTATATATATGATATATTTTTATAGATCATGGTCATTGAACTTAGCTTCCACACTCATATGCCACATTTCATATAAATTTTCCAAAATCATGATGTTAGGATTCATGAATGATGACCAAAGTTCAATATTTTTCATAATTTCATTGATATAATTTTTTGAACCTTGAATTTTATCTCATAATCAAATATTAATCTTTTAATCACTTATCATCAATAGTTTTTATCGCTTATGTTCAGTCATATATATTTTTTTATCCACCCCTTTCATATGTTTCTATTCCAAATGTAAATAAATAAGATACTTAATTATGTTATGTTTTGAAGGGTATCATGTGTGGAGATATTTCTGAGATGTTTATATATTATTATGTTTCATTAAATGGTTTTGGTTTATTGGAAAAAACATTCAATTTTATTTAGAAACATTGGGTTTTTCAATGAATTATTCTCTATAGTCCTATAAAACTCTAATAATAAATGATCATATTTATTTTATTATGGATGTGATTTCTATAAATCAATTAATCATAGTGTAGTTATGTTTGGCCCATTACATTTGGTATCAATGATTTATTTAAATAAATTTATAGGTTAATATGTGTTCAGATGATTAATGAGTAACAAATACCTTCATGGGTTAATAAGTTTATTGGTGATCATAAATTCAATGTTATAGATACCCTTTGGGTTCATATAAATTATTATTTTATGTTGGTTAGTGATATTTTATTAGGTTTATAGAAAAATAAATTAACAAGGTAAAGATAACCATGAGAGTTTCTTTATGATTTTAAGAGGAGGTAATAATGGGTATTAAGGACAAAGGGATATTCTAAATTTTTAAAATAAAATACACAGTATAAATAACATTGGGGGACTAATAATTTATTTGTTTACAAGATGATTAATGTTATTTTTTGGAATATATGTTTTATTTTCTAAAACAACTAATTACTAATGTATATATTTGGATAATATATGATTTTAAATAAAATATCATATTATTATTTGGAGGAGAACAATTTAGTTTATTTTTTAACGCCCCAACCCAAGTTACCCAGAGTCGGTGCATTATTACAGAACATTGGCATGATCAGAAAAGATCAAGTCTCGAAAGGCCGATTAGTTTAGAAGCCTTGGAAAAACTAGATACATTCATAAGTCTTACATTACACCATAAAGTGAAAAACTACAACAACCTAGTCACCATAGTCCACACTCATATCCCCTCAGACTATACCAGTAGGTTAGTCATAAAATACTTCTTCAAATCCTGGGAAAAATAAAACATAGGAAGGGGTGATCTCAGATGCTCACCAAGGATAACAATATAGCGAAAACATTCATAAACAAGCATAAACATTTAAGGCAATGTATAACTAAAACAAAAGCCTTTTAAACTTGAACTTCAACATAATATGAGAAAAATAATATGAAATAATGTAATTTCCTTATTCCCATGGATATTTTACTAGTCGAATAATCACAAGAAATATCAATAACCAATTTCATAATGATGGAATGCATAATGCTATTCTATCATAACCACATAGTCAAGGCCTTGCGACAAGACTACAAATAAGATATTGTCAAGGACTTGTGCCAAGACACTAGTTTGTCTTATGATAACTACCGATTCATCGAGGAGCTATAGAGGGCTCCACCCATCACTTACTAAGTCCAATGCATTCTTCATATGAACATGTTTAAAAATAACATAAGCATTAGTATTAAAAAAATCATACGAAATGTCAATACTTTTGTCCATAAACCATTAATGGTATAAAAATAACACATCCACACTCAAACATATCACAAAACCTTTAATAGAATATAGAAGTTTTGTATCAAAATATATTAACATCAAATAAGATTAAAATCCATCAAAGGATGTTGACATATATGAAATCAAAAATATTTGAGAGAAATATCACATTTTATGAAATCATTTAAAAGTAAAATAATTATAAAAGAAAAAAATTACTTTGAAAATATTCTTATAAGCTTGTAAGGGATGCTTCGACGATTTTATAATGGCAGAAAATAGTCGCACCCGCCGTATAAGGTAAAAAAAAGACATTCTTACCTTAATTTTGTCGAAAAGGTAAAAAAGGACCTTGTTTGGAAAACGATGGAAATATTCCTTAATAAACATGTTATAAAATGTAAAAAATGTTTATACATGACTTTTACCTCTGGTCTATAAAATAGTAAAATTGTTTTGAAATACATTTTTAAGAAACATGGATTTGGATGATAAAGAGGTCCCAGTAGATAATTACGTATAAACAACCTTGGATAATGAAGAGATTGTGAAATAAACCCTTAACATGTACTTTTCCTTTGTTGAGGGTCGGTTAAACATCTTTATAATGGTGAAGTAATTGTTATTAAATTATTAAAAAATAATATACATTAATATGATATCATATATGATCTTTTATCATTCTTTTATTAATAATATCTTAGTATTATCGTCATTTCGGGTGTAAACGAATTCGTTTTCCTTTATATTATTTGCTATGTGAGTCATATTTGTTATTTATGGGATATATCTTATTCATATCCAGAATTATATCAAGTTTTTAAACAATATTTTTACTAATCTAATTAAAATTAATCTTTAATGGAAATGATGATAAATAAATCTCATCGCGTTCGTGGAGACGGTAATCCGTACTTACGAACGAGCGACAATATCATTATTTTGATATTAAAATAATATATAATTGGATGGTATATCATATATAAAGAATAATTATCATGTTATATTTATTATTTACATTAATTACACATCATTATTATACCCATCCAAATAATAATGTATTGAATAGCAATTACACTATGACGTGGAGATGGTAATCCGTACGTACGCAGGTATGGCGACATGTCATTCAAAGGATAGATAGAATAATGAATATGGATGTAACATATTTATAATCACATCATAGTATATATAAGATATTGGAGTTATTATTTTATAATGAAAATAACAAAGAATGAAGAAGCGGAAGAAGAAAAGAACTTGGAAGATGGTGGAGAAATTATTACCTCTTCTCTGAGTTCTTCATTTTGATTTGATCAAAAGGGCTCCTTAAGTTAGCTTTCTGACTAATGGAAGGCCTCTAGGATGAATTTAGGGATGTTGAGAGGATATTTGGGCAGGTTTTTGCTGATCCAAATTGCTTTGAAGGTGTGAATTCGAGAGAAGGGAGAGTTCCCTTTTATAAGAGGGGTGAGGGGCACCATAGGAAAAGCTAGAAATATTATTTTATAATAACATAATTTTAGGTTTTAAAAAGGCTAAAAGATGGATTATTTGAAGGATAAGGTGGGTATGGGTCGAAAACCACCCAACCAATAGGTTTTATGCAGGTTTGGGTCACTATACTAACCTGAACATTTAGATTTAACTCTTAGTTAAATAGTTTGACATGTACCATGTCTCTTTTGTATTTTTATATTATATGGTTAATAAACTTACTATATACTTCAAAGATAACCCCAAGTGGTTAATTAATGATAAAAATATCATTATATAGGTCTTTTGTCCAAACCTTATATTTTTAGGAATATAATATCAATTAATAATATAATATATGTTTTAAAAACTCATTTATGTAAATTTTGACACTATTTGGTATTTTGTTTTTTCTAAATTCATAACAGAATTATTACTTTATAAAAAAATTCATATAACCAACCTTAATATGTCATATTAACCTAGTAAATTATTGAAATTCATTAAAAGTCTCAAATTATATATATTTGGATATTTATAATATCAATTATTTTAATATTTTATTAATTAGGTAATTACTACATCACGATTGTTTTGTAAATAAATTAACTTATTAAAAGTCTAAAAATTATAAATAAAATACCATTATATAGGAAATATTGTAATATTTCTAATGAATATTTATAATCTAATTTATACTATGTATAATCCTATATTAAAAATGTTTTGGTTATTAAACATTGATTTTAACTCTTTTACCTCTTCTTTGAATTAAATAATAATAAATGTCTTAATCTAATCCAACTGGACCAAAGAGGTTCATATTTTATCTCTAAGGTTATGTTTTTTCGAATTATACTTATACAATAGAATTAGGACATGTGTTAGGGTAATAATAATATCATTTGTTACCCATAATTACCCTTTTTACTTTTAAACGTGGTAAATAAAAGTAAAATGTTACTATTCACCAACAAATATTTTTATCTTATCAAACCACATTTTACTCCTTGATATTAACCGTGCTTCTCAGATTTTTGAGATTCCACCCACATAAGCAGTAAAATTATGTTTTATGTGAATTTGAAAATTCTCCTAGGAGATGGGTAAAAGAGGGTGAAAATTTCAATATAATTTATATATATATAATATTATTATAAAATGAATCCATCGAATTACATTGATCTTATATAGGTATTATGTATCTATTTTTACCTAAAATAAATCTAAATAAAATAAATATTTATTTAAAAAAAATTCAGTTTTAAACTATAACTCAGTGTTTTTCAATATTCATCAAATATTGAATGTTTTCAGAAAAATACAAAAACTTTACACTAAGCGAATCATGATATTCTGAATTCAGAAATGATGTTCATATTACCGAATTCAAAACATAAGAAGTTTCATTTATTAATTTAAAATTAATTCCCATTGTCAAAACCAAAAGGCGTATTTTAAGAAACAATAACTCTCAAAAGATTGACACTTGTTTACATCTAATCTCAAAGTGAAATTACATAAAATGACCAGAATTGGATTACATGGTAAAAATATAATCTATTTATACGTCCAAACCAATGAAATGTATAATTTAACACTATAAATTATTTTTATTAAAAAAGTTGTTTTCAGTTAAAATATAGTATTTTTCACTATTCACCCAAATATGAAAGTTATCAGTGAAACACCAAAAATTTAATAAAACTAAATTCTTATATCCTGATTCTAAATAAGAAGTTTATTTTGTCAAATTGAATATATAAAATTTTCAAATATTGGATTTAAAAAAACTTCTCCATTAAAATGCGGTAAAATTACATTTTTAAAAAATACTTCTTTTATCTGAAAAAATTAATTAGTTCTTACATCATGTCTATGAAACTCATAATTTGGATTCTAAAGTAATAAAGATTATATAATGTTCAAAAATCAATTAATACTGTTCATAACCACTTCTGAATGGCTAGTTTGTTTAGTCGTGGTGCGCTTGAACTCGATGTTGCGTGTAGTGCGTGTTATTGAATTACATTGAAGAAATAACATAATATGTAATATTGGGGTGTTACATTATTCCCTCCTTCAATAAATTTGCATCCTTGCAATTTTAAATTTTTCATTGAAAATAAATGTATGAAAATAGAAATTACCTTTGTGGGAAAACCCACATCGGAAATTGGGTTAATAAAATTTATTCTTAATAAGAGGTATAGGGGAATGAAAAAGAAACCACCAAATTATAATCTCGATTAAGAGAACATTGCTGGAAATTAAAGACACATAATTTGATAATAAACATAAATATTTATAGGGAGTCATTGAGGTCATCAGTCACAAACAATTGTAGAATTGAGGGCCTGAAATCCATCTATCTATGTTGATTTAAAATATCATTGGTTTCTACAAAATATAAAGTTTTAGGATAACACATTTTATTTTTAAGATCCCTTACCTAAAGTTTAAGAATTAATTTCCTCATAGAATAAGAGAAGAAAAAAAATGTACTTGACAAGTAGAGTTCCATCCTTTAACTAATTTCTACCACAAACTCATCTTTCACTCTAAAAGATAATTGAACCAAAAAATATATTGCATTTATCCTATTCATATAGGGATTCAAAATAAATGAATTTATAATTCATCGACCATACCCTTTAAAAAACTACATTATTCAATCCAGGACATCGCGTGGGTCAGTGGTAGGTGATACACCCTTATCGCCCTTCGGTTGCAGGTTCCAGTCTCGCGGCCCTGCCGGACTCGATGGGTTGCCGCCCAACCTCTGGGTTGTCCTTTTTATGGAAATCAAAAAATAATCTCAAACTAGACTTATCCAAAATACTACTGTCTAAACTCATAGTCCAAAATTTATAGGGAATTTAAACACAATTAAGATCCTCTTTTCCACATAACTACATGTGAACACCTTCATCATGTATTCTTTTAAAACACTACAAAATCACGAATTACCATAAAACCTTATTGATTACATTCTTGATCCCTTTTTGATTATAGAATACTGGATATACTATTTCTATCCAAAAAATGTTGTAAAATCAAACAATGATGGAATATTAAAATCATTAATTAGTTTCAAGGTAGTCATGAATATCCTATATTATTTATCTAAATCAACCATGTATTATTCCAAAATCAGTACCTCAGTATCATAACCATATTATGGTTTATCTTCCTCTCAACCATATATTTTCCAAAAATTTAACCTATTATTGAGTAACTTTTCATGGTTCCACTCAATCTCAAGTCCTTAATAAAATAGTACTAAAGTACAATACTTATGTACTCCATAATTATTATAACTAGTACATCGTTGATACAACAATCAATTGAAATAATTTTTTAATAATAACATAAGAAATATAATCATTCCTCCTCATCTGTGGTAGTATCATAACATGATTATTATCCAATAGCATCATATGGGGCATACTCTGATGATTTGGAGATTGGTTTAAATAGTGTCCCAACTCCTTGCAGATGAGGAATTATACATTTGAAACCTTTTTCTTACCGTTGCAGTCACGTACATGTTGTCTTTTATCTCCATACTTATAAAAATCTCACATTCCCTTCAGGTATGTTCTAGGGTTTTTCTTCCCATAGTTATCACATATGGGAAAATTATTCTTTTCCCTCTTCCCTTTATCCATCTTTCTCTCTTCCATCCTTTTCTTCCGTTTCTTCCCTTCAAAGCCATTGGATTCAAACAATTCTTTAATTATATTTTTAACATATGATAGTATTTCTTCATATGATGATAATACATGGGAGATAATTTCCCTTCTAAATGTTGGATTAATACTATGAATGATATGATCCTTCATACTCTTTGGATCATATGTATTGCTGGAGTTCATATTACTTTTTCTAGGCACCATTCTATACTATGGCACACACTAGGTCAGTTTATGAATTGCGATTAATAATTCCAAAGATGTAAAATACCTAAAATAAGTTGAATAGCTTATGGAGATAATCCATAATCATAAAAATGTTTTCTTTGAGGAAATATATACTCATAAACCCTTCATAATGGTTTGTAATGAAATGAGAATTATCCTCAGCATATCCCCCAGGAGTTTCGTAACCAAGAGTGCAGCAAGGCACGTTATCGTGCACCAGTTCCCGTTCGAGGCTAGCTCAAAGAGGTGTTTTCAGGTTTTACCCCTAGGTACATCTGTGCCAGACCCGCCTCTAACTTCTCATATCCAGACAGGGATGTATTTCTCGGAAAACTCACAAAATCTCTACAATACAAAAATTTTAAGAAGTTATTCCATACTAATCCTCAAATTCCATCTTAGATCTATGTGATCTAATAAGAGTTTATCTAAATCTAGCATCAAAGGTTTGTACTAAACTTCATCTGATATCATCTATAATTCCCCGACCCCAGTTACCTAGAGTCTGTGCATTATTACATAACATTGGCATGATCACAAAAGATGATGTCTCGAAAGACCGATTAGTTTAGTGGCCTTGGAAATAGTAGATACATTCATAAGTCTTACATTAAATCATAAAGTGAAAAACTACAACAACATAGTCTCCATAGTCCACACTCATATACCCTTAGACTATTCATGCAGGTCAGTCATAAAATACTTATTTAGATCCTGGAATAAATAAAACATAGAAAGGGGTGAGATCAGACACCCTGTAAGGATAAAAATATTGCAAAAACATTCATGAATAAGCATAAAAATTTATGGCAATGTATAAATAAAACAAAATCCTTATAAACTTGAAGTTCAGAATAATATGGAAAAAATAAAATGAAATAATTCCACTTACTTATTCACATGGATATTCTACTAGTCGAATAATCACATGCAATATCAATAACCACTTTCATAATGATGGAATGCGTAATGCCAGACTATCATAACCACATAGTCAAGGCCCTGTGACAGGACTACAAATAAGATTTTGTCAAGGCCTTGTGCCAAGACACAAGTTTGTCTCATGAGTCCTACCGATGCATCGAGGAGCTATAGTGGGCTCCACTCGTCACTTAATAAGTCCAATACATTCCTCATATGAACATGTTTAAACATAACATAAGCATTAGTATTAAAACTTACATAAAAAATGTCAATAATTTTCTCCCTAGACCATGAATGGTATAAAAATAACACATTCATAGTCAAAATTATCACAAAATCTTCAATACTATATGGTAGTTTTGTATCATAATAAATCAACTTCAAATATGTTTAAAATCCATCAAAGGATTTTGACATAGATAAATAAATATCATTTTTTTGAATCATTTAAAAGTCACATAATTATAAATGAAAAACTTTACATTGAATATATTCTTATAAGCTTGTATAGGAAGCTTTGACAATTTTATAATGGCAGAAAATAGCCGCACCCACCATATAAGTTAAGAAAGACATTGTTACCTTAATTTTGTCAAAAAGGTAAAAAAAGGCCTTGTTTGGAAAACTACTGAAAGATTCATTTATAAACATCCTATAAAAAGTCAAAAAAGGGTATAATTTACATTAACCCATAGTCTATAAAACAGTAATAATGTTTTGAAATACATTTTTATGAAACGTGGATGTGGAAGATAAAAAGGTCCGAGTAGATAATTACATATAAACAACCTTGGATAATGAATAGATTGTGAAATAAACCCTTACCTTGTACTTTTCCATGGTTGAGCATAGGTTAAACTCTTATATAATGATGAAATAATTGTTGTTAAATTATTCAATAATCATATACATCAATATGATATCATATATGATCTTTTAACATTGTTTTGTTAATAATATCTTAGTATTATCGTCGTTTCTGGTGTTAAAAGATTTGTTTTCCTTCATGTTGTGTATTATGTGAGTCATATTTTTTATGTATGGGATGTATCTTATTCACATCCAGAATGATATCAAGTCTTTTAAAAATATTTTTAATCATTTAATGAAAATTATTGTTGAATGGATATGATGGGGAATGAATCCCATCACATTCGTGGAGACGGTAATCCGTACGTACGCACGAGTGACAATATCATTCTTGTGATATTAAAATAATATATAATTGGACGGTATATAATATATACATAATAATTATCTTGTTATATTTATTATTTACAAGAATTATACATCATTATTATATCCATCCAAATTACAATGTATTGAATAACAATTACACCACGACATGGAGACAGAAATCCGTACGTACGCATGTAAGGTGAAAAGTCATTGAAAGGATGGATAGAATAATGAATATGGATGTAACATATTTATAATAACATATTATTATATTGAAAATACTGGAGTTATTATTTGAGAATGGAAATAACAAAGAAAGAAGAAGTGGAAGAAGAAAAGAACTTGAAAGAGGGTGGTGAAATTATTACCTCTTCTTCGGGTTCTTCCTTTTGATTTTATCAAAAGGTCCCTTTAAGTTGGATTTCTGACTAGAGGAAGGCATCTAAGATTAATTGAGGGAAGTTGAGAGGATATTTCGGTAGAGTTTGGCTGAGCCAAAAATCATTGAAGGTGTGAATTAGAGAGAAGGGGGAGTGCCCTTTTATAAGAGGGGTGAGGGGAACCATTGGAAAAGCTATAAATATTATTTTATAATAAAATAATTTTCAGTTTATAATGGCTCTAAAATGGATTATTTAAAATATATTGTGGGGATATTTTGAAAACCACCAAACCAATAGGTTTTATACCGGTTTGGGTCACTATATTAACCTTAACCTTTACATTTAACTCTTAGTTAAATAGTTTGACATTTACCACGTCTCTTTGTATTTTTATATTATATGGTTAATAAGCATACTATTACTTCCAAGATAACTCCATGTGGTTCATTAAAGATACACCTATCATTATATAAGTCCTTTGGAAGAACCATATATTTTTAGTAATAGAATATCAATTAATAATATAATATTTGTTTTAAAAACACTTTTATGTCAATTTTGACACTATTTGGTATTTAGTTTTTACTAAATTCATATAAGAATTATTACTTCGAAATAAATTCATCTATCCAACCCTAATTTGTCATATTAACCAATAAAATTATTTTAATTCATAAAAAGTCTCAAATTATATTTATTTGGATATTTATAATATCAATTATTTTAATATTCTATTAATTAGGTAATTACTGCATCACCATTGTGTCATAAATAAATTATATTATTTAAAGTCTAAAAATTATAAATAAAATACCATTATGTAGTAAATATTTTTATATTTCTAATTAATATTTATAATCTAATTTATACTATGTATAACCCGATATTAAATTTTTTTATTTATTAAACCTAGATTTTAACTCTTATAACTCTTCTTTGAATTAAATAATAATAAATGTCCTAATATACTCCAAGTGGACCAAAGAGGTTCATATTTTATACCAATGTTTATTTTTGTTCTAATAATACTTATCCAATAGAATTAGGACATGGTTTAGGGTAATAATAATATCATTTTTACCCTTAATAACACTACTTACTTTTAAGCATGGTAAATAAAAGTAAAATGTTAATATTCACCAAAAATTATTTTTATCTTATCGAACCACATTTTACTCTTTTATATTAACCGTCTCTCTAAGAATTTTTAAATTCCACTAATAGAAGGGGTAAAATTATGTTGTATGTGAATTTGGAGATTCTCCTAGGAGATGGGTAAAAGACGGTGAAAAGTTAAATAAAATTTTTATATATCTAAAATTATTATAAACTGAATCCAATGAATTATTTTGATATTATATAGGTATTATGTATCAATTTTGAACTAAAATATATTTAAATAAAATAAATAATTATTTAAATAAAAGTTCAATTTTAAACTATAACTTATTGTTTTTTACTATTCATAAAAAATTGAATGATTTCAGAAAAATACCAAAAATTAACACTAATCTAATTTTGATATTCCAAATTCAAATATTATGTCCATTTTACCAAATTAAAAACATAGAAGTTTTATTTATAAATTTATAATTAATTCCCATTGTCAAAACCCAAAGGCGTATTTTAAGAAACAATAACTATCAAAAGATTAACACTTGTTTATATCCAATATCAAAGTAACATTACTTAAAATTACCAACATTGGATTAAATGGAAAAAATATAATCTATTTATTTTTCCAAACCATTAAAATTTATAATTTAACACTATAAATTATTTTGATTAAAAAATTTGTTTTAAGTTAATATATAGTATTTTTCACTATTAACCCAAATGTGAAAGTTCTCAGAGAAACACAAAAAAATTATTGAAACTAAATTATTATATCATGATTCCAAATAATTTTTTTTTTCAAATAGAATATCCAAAAGTTTCGAATATTGGATTTAAAAAAAGGTTCTCCATTAAAATACAGAAAAAGTGCATTTTTTGAAAAATAATTATTTTATCTGAAAAAAATGAATTATTTCTTAAATCATGTCTAAAAAACTAATAATATGGATTCTAAAATTATAGATATTATATAAAGTTCAAAATTAAGTTAAATGAATTTATAACCGCTTTTGAACGACTAGTTTGTTTAGTCGTGGTGCGCTTGAACTCGGGGATGCGTATATTAGCGAGTTATTGAATTACATTAAAGAAAGAACATAATATGAAATATTGGGGTGCTACATATTTCATGGAGAATATTGGATCAATGTATGAATGATTTCTGAGATTATAGTTTTTATATGAAATATTAAATGAATATCATGTTTTTCTAATTTTGGTGGAAATAATTATTTTTTATTTTAAAGAGATTGAGCGATCATGGGTTTCCTGATTTATTCATTTTTTTCAAGACATAATTTTTTAAATGTATTTTTATTTTAATTACTATTTTGTCTTATATGTCCATGTTCTATCTTGTTGTTAATGTTTCCTTGCTTATTTTTTATGATTAATATATATTCTTTTAGGAAATCTTCATTTGTTGTAATATTTTTTTGAAAAGTTAAGGTTATAGTTAATTTGTTGATTTGGATTACAATTAAAATATATACCAACCCTAAAAATAATTTCCTTCAATATATGGATATTTAATTTTTATTTTGACCAATATTTTATTTCAAAATTTTTTTACTTTCAATGTACATTTTTTGTATATTATTTTTGATATTTTCTATTTCCAATACATCTTTCAACCAGTGAAATGGATTTTATATATTTTTTAATGAATTTTACAATTCATACTCATGTTCTTATAGGGATTTATTAAATAAAGTAAATTTGGTAATCTATTAAAGAATTTAAAATTATGAAAACAAAATTATTTAAGGAGACTAATGTGGTAACCTGAGTATTTTTAAGAATAATAAAATTCATGTTTTATAAATATTCTATAGATGAAAAAATATTTATTCAAGAAATATTTATAATAAAAATGAATACATGTTACTAAAATATATTATATAATCAATTAGATTTGAATAATATTTTTAAAATCATTATATTTATATAATGACATAAAATTTTCTTGTAAACATGTTAAACATAATTTATAAGCATAATTTAGTATGTTTATTATTTTGAATAATTATTTAAATGAATATTTATAATAATTCAATTAATTATTATTTATATATGTTGTGATGATATTCTTATAAATAATTTTATCAAGGTATGAAATAGGAATATTACATTTCATTTGAAATTGAAATGGTATTTGTTCTAAATAAACCATTTTCTAATGTATTATATGATTTTATTTAAATTTTAAATATATATTATTTTGTGTAATAAATTTAATAGAAATTATTTTTTGTTTAAAAGTATATTTTTTTATGTTTTGGTTAGAAATAATAATGATATAATTTTACATTAAAACAATATATTTTTCAAAGAACTAAATTATATAAATGTTTTGAATTTTAATCATAATAAATAAAATATATCAATTTTAAATGATTATTATAATAAAAAATTTCAATGTCTAAAAAATAAATTCACATTAATTTAGTTATTAACTAACATGATATAATGTAAGAAACATTTAATGTTTTGAGCATCCCAGTGGGGGCTTCTGTTTTTGTTGCGGCCGAGGTTGCTGAGTATATCGGCCCTGTTAACACAGTCCAGGTGGATGTTCCTGTGTCTGCTGTGGCTGAGGTTGCTGTCCATACTGGTTCTGAAAACACAGTACATGATATCTCTTTGTAGAAGGTGGAAAATAGGTCATGGAACCTGACAGTTAAGCATGTATTTGATCACTTGAGGAGTGATCTCGGTCTTGTTAATGCAGATACTTTCGGAAGTTCTTGCATGGGGTCAGATACAGTGGAAATTTCTATAGACCCGCTTGTTCCTACTCAAGGTGGGAATGTTGTTGATGCTGTAGGACTGGTGACCATGGTCACTATGGAAAATAGATTCCTAGATCTTGAATGTGAGGAGGATTTTCTTGAAGAGGAGAATGATGCAAGTCATGATGGCCTCTTACAGCTTTCCAATTCTTCGATGGCTGCTGCAACCGAAGAAGTCGTGCAGAATCTGGTGGACCAGCCACAAATGGATTCTAACAGTCTGGTCCGGCAGGATTCTGGATTGGAGGGAGGTTGTCAGGAGGTTAAAATATTGGGGAAGTGTGTAAAGACCCATAAAATTCAAGGGCGATTTTTTCTTAATTTTCTTTGGAATTTTACAAGAACGCGGTTTCTGAAGGCACCTAATTCCGAGGCCCGGAGTGCCCGGAATCAATTGTCGAAGTTTGGCTCGGGTACGTTCAGTGAACGAACGAGCGGGAATTTCTAACTTTTGAACCGGTGCCTGGAATCAAATTCTGAGGGGACCGATGATCTCGCAACGCCGATATTCTCTTTAGGAGACCTTTTCCAAGGTTGCGTTTATTTTGGGTTGAGAGTTAGTTTTTGGGAGTTTAGAATAAGTTAAATAAAAATTGTGGAATACAAATTTTTATTTTAACTTGTTGTTTTTTTTAAAAACCTCCCAAAGGGAGTTAGGGGTGGGACCCACAACCACATAACCTCCCTTGGGAGGATTAAGTGTGGTGGGGCCCACACGAACCCCCACTCCTCATCTCCTCTCAAAAACTCCCCTTTAACCCATTTCAATTAATTTTTGAAAACTTGGTTTAATTAATTGAGGAGGGTTAATTTGAATTTCAAACCTTTGAAATTCTAAGTGGAAGGTTGTGTATTAAAATAAGCATAAGATTATTTTATTATTTTGGGTTGGTTTCCTTTGCTCTTGAGAGGATTGGAGAGCTTCTTCTTCTTCTTCTTCTTCAATCTTTGACGAAGAACGCAAAGAACCATCGAGCATCGATGAAGAACTCCACGTTCTCGGGAACCGTCTTCCGTGACGACATACCCGCGACACCAACAACGTCTTCTTCCGCGTCATCTCTTCCGCGGCGATTTTCCCGCGACGAAATCATCGTCAAAGAACTTCGAATCCTTGTTTCACGACATCGACGTCCTTCTTCCGTGACGCCGACCACCGTGACGCTCGTCTTCCACGGGTCGTTGACGATCATCGTTCTTGAAACCGAGGTAGGGGTTTGTTGTTGATTATTTATTTATTTTCGTTCTTGGTTCTAGCATGACAAACATGAGGATAAATGTTTGTGTGTTATCGTCTAACGAGAGGGGGGCCGGACCACACAAACACGACCGAATCCCCCTCCTTTGTTCTTTTTTATTATTATCTTGTGGATGAACGAGATGGCGTGGTGCCGTCGCACCACGCGGAAATCACACGACTATAGTTGCGCGGCGCCGTGGAAGGATTATCATGAACGCGACACCGTCGCGCCTCGTCGAAGGAAACCGAAGGCGCCGCGGCCAGAGCGGGGCCGCGACGGAGGGGCGCGGTGCTAGTGCACCGCACCGGACGACGAAGGTCGCGGCCGGTTCCGGGCCGCGGCGGAACGAGAAGACCGACGGCTCGCCGGGCCGCCGGTGTCGGAAGCCGGAAGGGGGACCAGCCTTGCCGGTCCCGTTGAGGAAGAACCGGCTGGCCATGTTGGGCCGGCCAGATGGGAGAAGTGTCGGGGGAATTAATTCCCCCGGCTGGCCAAAAACCGGCCCCCCATAAAGGGGGGTCGCGGTTACGCCAAGGGGGGGCAGCGCCCCCCCCCCCCGTTTTCCTCAAAGCAGGCCCCCCACGTGAGGGGGGGACCGGTTTCACAAAGGGGGGGCAGCGCCCCCCCGTTTTTCTCAACGGTAGGCCCCCACGAGGGGGGGCCGTTTGATCAAAGGCGCGACTTTCAGCCGCGCCGCCAGCAGAGAAGCGGGGGCCTTTCCCCCCGCGCGTGGCACCCGAGCGGCGCACCGGCCACGCCGCCGCGCCGGACCGCGCTGCCACGCCGGACCGCGCCCCCGTGCCCGGCCGCACCGCCGTGCCGGACCGCGCCGCCGTACTGGCCGGGTCGGACCCGGTTCGGGCCGACCCAAGGGGTGGGGGGGTGGGGGGGGGGGGTCGGGCTGGGTCGGCCCGGACCCCCCGTTTTCGAATCGACTTCGGTCTTTTGCTCATAACATGAGATACAGACCTTCGATTGACGAACCGTAAGCGGCGATGCAATCCTTGGATCGAGACGGTCGACTCGGTATATCGCACTCAATGTTTCGGAATACTTTGTATTCGGCCGGGTTGGTTCGTACACGAAACCAACCGGGCCCTCGGAGCGGAAACGCTCACATCTTGAGCTACGAACGTCCGATTGACGTGCCGTCAGCTTTGTTGTGTTCCTCTTAGCGAGACAGATCTTTTTTCATACTCCGCCCGAGGTTTGGATGCAGGTGGAGTACAGTCGGGTTGGTTTTGCCTTAAAAACCAATCGGGCCCTTGGGACGAAAAAGCCAATAACTCTCAGACCGGGCGTCCGATCGACGCGCCGTCTGTTGCGTTGAGTTCATGTTGACGATACTGAACTTTTGGATACATCAAATCTGGACTTTGTGATAGTTGATGTATCAGCCTCTCGGCTCGTGGAGCGGACCCTCCCGAACGAGCTTGCTGTGTGCGGGAACCCTAGTGCCGGCTGCGACTGTGACTGCTACTGCTACTGTGACTGCGACAACAACAGTACAGAGATCCTTAGTGGATTCGACGACAAAGACTACAACACTCAGTGATCCTACATGGATCAGTGCTACATGTCCTGTGTGGGCCCGATCCTGTGTGGGTCCGATCCTGTGTGGGTATTTGCGCTCAGGGGTCCTGTGTGAACCAGCGCCTATAGGTCCAAAGTGGGCCCGATCCTGTGTGGGTCTTTTGCGGGGGTTAGTTTCCTATCGATCCTTCGTGGGTCCGACGAATTAGATGGATTAGAGATCATCTTTATCATCTTTCGAAAAAGTAAACATGTGTGAGCTGAATCCTGTTGCTTTCCTGTGTGGATTGAGTTGTGCTATCCTATGTGGATTCCGTTTTTCTTTCCTGTGTGGGATACATTTACTTTCCTGTGTGGACTGAGTTGTACTTGGGCTCGGAGGATGGAGCGTATTGGAATTGATGATTTAGGTATATGTATGGGGATATACCTAAGTAGTGTCAGTTGTTACATTGTGTTTGTATCTTCCTTTGTGGTTTATCCTTTGTGGATTTTGGGAGACCTTCAGGTGTCTTGGGGTTCCTACTGAGTAGCTTATACTCACCCCTGCACGGGCTATGCCCGCACTAAGTTGTGTTGGTTGTAGACGACGGACAACGATGATCTTGGCTGAGGCTTGCAGAGCAAGACGGTACCTGGAGGTGGACCACTGGGCGGGACGTGTTCGGAGCGGACGACAGAACCCGAGGAGCAGTGGAGCTATCTATACCCACCCTTCAGGTGGGATTTCCAGTGGAGAACTCGGTGTAGTGGCTTTTACTTTACAGTTGTTGTTTTCCCTTTCGAGTTGTACTTTACTTTCGGTTTGGGTTTGTATACTGGCCCATTTACTTTTCCGCACTTTCAGTTGTACTCTGTTCTTTCTTAGTGTTTACTTTTCCGCTTGCTTACTCTGTGGTGCTTGTTTACTTTTCAAAGGCAATGCCTTACCTTTTTGTTGGGATTTACGCCTTGGTGCTAGTCGCCAGCCCCTGGCCTATGGAAGGCGGGCTTGGGGTAGTCACGGCATGGGCCCCGAAGACGGGTCGTAACAAATTGGTATCAGAGGAGTTCGGTTCTACCGCGAACTCTGATCTTTTCTATGTGAAGCAATAATGTTTAGCATATTGAGTGTGGTTATCAGTCCAGGGAGTCCAGTGTTGGTGTGGCGGCCGATGTATCCGAACACCAGGACCCTGACAACTGATTTCCGACTTAATGCACGAAAACATTGATTGCGTGTGTGTTTAAAAGTTTTCTTTGTGATTACTTTATATCAGCTCACCAGGTATACTGTTCTGACTGTGGCGCACCTGTTTCCTTTTCAGGATGGCCCCACGACGGCAGCCAGCTAGTGTTCCGAGAGTCGAGCGTGACGAAAGCCCACCGAGTGACGAGGCCTCGGTGCAGGGCCCTTTGTCAGTAGTGGCACCGGCGGTAGCTCTACCCGCCGAGCCATCGATGCTTCCAGCACCAGTCGCTGACGATGCACGTCGCCTCAGTGCACTGTATGAGTTTCAGCACCAGCGACCACCCTGGTTTCATGGGGAGACGGACCCCCAGGCAGCAGAGGACTGGCTGGAGGCAGTGGTGCGAGTTTTTAGGCTAGTGAGGACACCTGCAGACCTCATGGTGATCCTCGCTGCGAGCCTACTGCACGCAGCAGCGGGCCGATGGTGGAGCTTGATGCTCCAGGTGCACAATGAGGCATCTTTACTTTGGACGGACTTTGAGAGCCTCTTCCGCTCGGAGTTCGTCCCAGCCACCCTTCGTGCGGTTCGTATCCAGGAGCTTCTTCAGCTGTGGCAGGGAAGCATGACGGTCGCTCAGTACTTTTCGAGATTTACTTATCTCTCGCGCTACTCCACCGACATGGTACGAGACCCATTCTTCCGGGCCCAGACCTTCGAGCAGGGTTTGAGACATGAGATCGGGGCATCACTGATCTCTCTCAGCATACCGACTCAGATAGGAGTACTGGAGCGGACCCTTTTGATCGAGAGCTTCCTTGCTGAGTCTACACCAAAGTCGCGACCCACCGCAGGGCGGCACGTGGCAGAGTCATCTGTAGCAGGTAGTCGACAGATGACTTAGGGGTCCAGACATACCAGACCTTCAGGCAGATGACCTCAGGACACTGGCTCAGCAGTGCGGGGCACAAAACATGGAGCCAGTCTTTCGAGAGGCAGATAGTGCTACTCGTGCGGTGGGCAGGGCCACATGGCTTGTGACTGCCCGACCCGCCGTCCCGAGGAGAAGAAGACGGTTGAGGGACCACTGAGGCAGAGGCAGAGGGTCGACCGTGGCGGTCCGCAGGGAGGAGGCGGACGAGGCAGAGGAGCTGGCCGAGAAGCAGGTGGTGGGTGACGCTTCGAGGCTCTGCAGCCACCACCACCTGGAGGTCCACCCCGACCACAGGGAGCTGGCGGGAAGAGGCAGGCACAGCTCCCGGCAGCAGAGGCCTATGACCACGGCGCACCAGAGATGATTTGAGGTACTATCTGTGTCTATTCCACCCTTGCTGCAGTACTTATAGAAACAAGAGCGAGTCACTCTTTCATATTCGCTACCCTTGTTCGGAGCTCGGAGATTCTGAGAGAGCCGTTGGCTCGATCTTTACGACTAGAGACTCCTACGGGAGCAGGCTCGACGATTACGCACTAGTGCCGGCAGTGTGAGCTTACTCTAGGAGGCGAGAGCTTCGGCTGAGATCTTCTTGTCGTAGCATCGAGGCCTTACGACATCGTCTTGGGCATGGATTGGCTATCTACGTTCCATGCGCAAATTGACTGTTTTAGGCGCAAGGTGCGATGTGTAAGCACCGACGAGAGTAGGTTCACCTTCACTGGCGAGAAGGGAGCCTTTGCAGCACAGGATGGACTTCCGCGGAGGAGAGGACAACGCATCACTCATCAGTTGGCTAGCCTCATCCTTGGAGAAGTTGATGTGCGGAGTCCTGGTTTTCCTGTAGTGGTGGATCAGTTTACGGACATTTTTCCCGACGACGTTCCAGGGCTACCTCCTCGCAGAGAGGTAGACTTTTATATTGACTTGTACCCCGGGACAACTCCGATATCGACTCCAGCATATCGGATGGCCCCCGCCTAGCTTTGAGAGCTACGGGTACAGTTTGAGGACTTGCAGGGGAAGGGGTTCATCCGACCCAGTGTTTCACCCTGGGCTTCCCCGATATTGTTCGCCAAGAAGGCGGACAGGAGCTTGCGACTTTGTGTTGACTATCGTCGCCTGAACCAGGTGACAGTGAGGAACAAGTATCCGCTACCGAGGATTGATGACCTCTTTGATCAGCTCAAGGGAGCACGGTGGTTCTCGAAGATAGACCTCAGGTCAGGCTATCATCAGCTCAGAGTCAGAGATGAGGACGTGCAGAAGACGACCTTCAGATGTCGGTATGGCCACTATGAGTTCTTGGTTATTCCTTTCGGCGTAACCAATGCTCCAGCAGTGTTCATGGATCTCATGAATAGGATCTTTCAGCCATACCTCGATCAATTTGTCGTGGTCTTCATCGACGCAATTCTGATTTACTCTACGACTGAGGAGGAGCACGCCTATCACTTTCGAGTTGTACTAGACACACTCCGAGAGCACCAGCTTTATGGTAAGCTCTCGAAGTGCCAGTTCTGGATACGTGAGGTCCACTTCTTGGGACACGTTGTCTCTGAGGAGGGATTTGTAGTGGATCCTGCGAAGATCGAGGCTGTGTTAGCATGGGAGTCACCCAGGATCGTGACGGAGGTTCGGTGTTTCTTGGGACTAGCTGGATACTATCGGAGATTCGTTCCAGACTTCTCTAGAGTTGCGACACCACTCACAACTTTGACGAAGAAGGGGAAACCCTTCGTGTGGTCAGACAGATGTCAGCAGAGCTTCCAGGAGCTGAGGTAGAGGTTGACCAGTGCACCTATCTTGATGTTGCCTGAGGAGGGAGTAGGGTACGTAGTATACTGCGACGCATCAGGGACCGGGCTCAGATGTGTTCTGATGCAGGAGCGCGCAGTGATCGCCTATGGATCACGTCAGTTGAGGCCGCATGAGCAGAACTACGCTACCCATGACCTGGAGTTAGCAGTAGTGGTCTTCGCTCTGAAGACATGGCGACATTACCTGATGGGCGAGCGCTTTAAAGTCTTTTCTGATCATCAGAGTCTTAGGTATATCTTCTCGCAGAAGGACCTGAACCTGAGACAGCAGCGATGACTCGAGTTCCTCCCGGACTATGACTTTGAGATAGTCTATACTCCTGGGAAGGGGAACGTAGTAACTGATGCCCAAAGCAAGAGGACGGGCATTCAGCTACTTGAGGAGGCAACGAAGCAGCTAGCCTCTTTACAGATATCCTTTGTGGATAGAGATGGAGAAGCCTTCCTCCAGTCTCTCACAGTCACCCCTCCACTACTGCAGCGGGTCAGAGAGGCACAACGAGAGGACGCTGACTCTGAGACATTGCGTGCAATGATATCCTCGGGACAGACACCTGATGGTTTCTCCCTTGGAGCCGAGCACCACATCCATTTCAGAGGACGTACCATGGTACCTGTCGCTTTGCGAGAGAAAGTGCTAAGTGAGTTTCACACTTCTCCATTGGCGGTACATCCTGGAGTGGCAAAGATGTACCAGGATCTCAGATGACAGCACTGGTGGCCGGGAATGAAGAAGGATGTAGCAGAGTTCGTTTCTCGATGCCTCACCTGCCAGCAGGTGAAGGCATAGCATCAGGTACCAGCGGGCTTGGTACAGCCCTTGGAGGTCCCGGAGTGGAAGTGGGAAGGGATATCTATAGACTTCGTGACTGGACTTCTACGCACTTCCAGAGGTCACGACTCCATCTGGGTGATTGTTGACCGACTCACCAAGTTGGCACACTTCTTACCCATCAGAGAGCAGGGCTCAGTGGAGATCTTGGGACGTCTCTACGTTCAAGAGATTGTGCGGCTCCACGGCGTGCCATCATCTATCATCTCCGATCGAGATGCTCGCTTTACTTCCCGGCTTTGGAAGGGATTACAGGAGGCATTCGGGACGCAGCTACGTCTGAGCACAGCCTTTCACCATCAGACGGATGGTCAGACGGAGAGGACCATCCAGACCCTCGAGGACATGCTCCGCGCATGTGTCCTCGACTTTGGTCGTAGCTGGGAGGACCACATATCCTTGGTGAAGTTTGCGTACAACAACAGCTACCACTCCACCATCGGGATGGCACCGTACGAGGCGTTATACGGTCGACCTTGTAGATCTCCTTTGTGCTGGACAGACCCTGGGGAGTCAGTACTTGTGGGACCGGAGATGATCCAGGCAACGACAGAGAAGGTCCAGGTCATCCATGAGCGGATGAGGACAGTTCAGAGCCGGCAGAAGTCATACACTGACAGGAGGCGGAGGCCACTTGAGTTCGAGGATGGTGACCACGTCTTCTTGCGGGTCTCACCTCGACGTGGTATTCAGAGATTTGGCTGAGGCGGCAAGTTATCTCCGCGCTTCATCGGACCCTTTCAGATCCTCAACAGGATTGGCGAGGTGGCTTATCACCTGGCTCTACCACCTCAGTTGCACCAGGTGCATGACGTCTTCCACGTATCTCAGCTGAGGAGATACATGCACAACCCGACACACATCATTGACCATGGGGAGCTTGACGTTGATGATGGGGCGACTTTTACGGAGATTTCGGTGGAGATCGAGGATCGACAGGAGTGGGTCCTACGTGGACGATCGATACCTCTAGTGCGCATCAGATGGCAGCACTAGAATCTACAGGAGAGCACTTAGGAGCGGGAGGCTCAGATGCGTGCTCAGTACCCTCATTTGTTTCCCTAGTTTTTGATGTATCTTTACGGGGACGTAAAGCCCTGAGGTGGGAGTAATGTAAAGAACCGTAAAATTCAAGGTAAATTTTTTCTTAATTTTCTTTGGAATTTTACAAGAACGCGGTTTCTGACGGCACCTGATTCTGAGGCCCGGAGTGCCCAGAATCAATTTCCAAAGTTTGGCTCGGGTACGTTCAGTGAACGAACGAGCAGGAATTTCTAACTTTTAAACCGGTGCCCGGAATCAAATTTCGAGGGCACCGATGAACTCGCAGCGCCGATATTCGCTTAAGGAGACCTTTTCTGAGGTTGCGTTTATTTTGGGTTGAGAGTTAGTTTTTGGGAGTTTAGAATAAGTTAAATAAAAATTGTGGAATACAGATTTTTATTTTAACATGTTGTTTTTTCTAAAAACCTCCCAAAGGGAGTTAGGGGTGGGACCCACAAGCACATAAACTCCCTTGGGAGGATTAAGTGTGGTGGGTCCCACACAAACCCCAACTCCTCATCTCCTCTCAAAAACTCCCCTTTAACCCATTTCAATTAATGATTGACAACTAGGTTTAATTAATCGAGGAGGGTTAATTTGAATTTCAAACCTTTGAAATTCTAAGTGGAAGGTTGTGTAATAAAATAAGCTTAAGCTTATTTTATTATTTTGGGTTGGTTTTCTTTGCTCTTGAGAGGATTGGAGAGCTCCTTCTTCTTCTTCTTCTTCAAGCTTTGACGAAGAACGTGAAGAACCTTCGAGCATCGACGAAGAACTCCACGTTCTCGGGAACTGTCTTCCGTGACGACGTACCCGCGACACGAAAGACGTCTTCTTCCGCGTCATCTCTTCCGCAGCGATTTTCCCGTGACGAAATCGTCGTCAAAGAACTTCGAATCCTCGCTTCACGACATCGACATCCTTCTTCCGTGACGCCGACCACCGCGACGCTCGTCTTCTATGGGTCGTTGACGATCATCGTTCTTGAAACCGAGGTAGGGGTTTGTTGTTGATTATTTATTTATTCTCGTTCTTGGATCTAGCATGACAAACTTGAGGATAAATTTTTGTGTGTTATCGTCTAACGAGAGGGGGGCCGGACCGCACAAACGCGGCCGAATCCCCCTCCTTTGTTCTTGTTTATTATTATCTTGTGGATGAACGACATGGCGTGGTGCCGTCGCACCACGCGGAAATCACACGGCTATAGTTGCGCGGCACCGTCGCGCCTCGCCGTGGAAAGATTATCATGAACGCGACGCCGTCACGCCGCGTCGAAGGAAACCGAAGGCGCCGCGGCCGGAGCTGGGCCGCGGTGGAGGGGCGCGGTGTCGTCGCACCGCGCCGGACGACGAAGGTCGCGGCCGGTTCCGAGCCGCGGCGGAACGAGAAGATCGGCGGCTTGCCGGGCCGCCGGTGTCGGAAGCCGGAAGGGGGACCGGCCTTGCCGGTCCCGTTGAGGAAGAACTGGCCGGCCATGTTGGGCCGGCCGGAAGGGAGAAGTGCCGGGGGAAATAATTCCCCCGGCTGGCCAAAAACCGGCCCCCCATAAAGGGGGGGCCGCGATTACACCAAGGGGGGGGGCAGCGCCCCCCCGTTTTCCTCAAAGCAGGCCCCCACGTGAGGGGGGGGGGGGACCGGTTTGACAAGGGGGGGGCAGCGCCCCCCCCCCCCCGTTTTTCTAAACGGCAGGCTCCCACGAGGGGGGGCCGTTTGATCGTAGGCGCGGCTTTCAGCCGCGCCACCAGTAGAGAAGCGGGGGCCTTGCCCCCCGCGCATGGCACCCGAGCGGCACACCGGCCGCGTCGCCGCGCCGGACCGCACCGCCGTGCCGGACCGTGCCGCCGTACCGGACTGCGCCGCCGCGCCGGACCGCACCGCCGCGCCGGACCGCGCCGCCGCGCCGGACCGCGCCGCCCCGCCGGACCGCGCCACGGCGCCGGACCGCGCCGCCGCGCCGGACCACACCACCGTGCCGGACCGCGCCGCCAACCGGGCCGGGTCGGACCCGGGTCGGGTCGACCCAAGGGGGGGTCGGGCCGGGTCAGCCCGGACCCGGACACCCCGTTTTCGAATCGACTTCGGTCTTTTGCTCATAACATGAGCTACAGACCTCCGATTGGCGAACCGTGAGCGGCGATGCGATCCTTGGATCGAGACAGTAGATTCGGTATATCGCACTCAATGTTTCGGAATACTTTGAGTTCGGCCGGGTTGGTTCGTACACGAAACCAACCGGGCCCTCGGAGCAGAAACGCTCATATCTTGAGCTACGGACGTCCGATTGACGTGCCGTCAGCTTTGTTGTGTTCCTCTTAGTGAGACGGATCATTTGGCATACTCCGCCCGAGGTTTGGACACAGGTGAAGTATGGTCGGGTTGGTTTTGCCTTAAAAACCAACCGGGCCACTGGGACGAAAAAGCCAATAACTCTCAGACCGGGCGTCCGATCGACCCGCCGTCTGTTGCGTTGAGTTCCTATTGACGATACGGAACTTTTGGATACATCAACTCTGGACTTTGTGACAGTAGATGTATCAGCCTCTCGGATCGTGGAGCGGACCCTCCCGAACGAGCTTGCTGTGTGCGGGAACCCTAGTGCTGGCTGCGACTGTGACTGCTACTGCTACTCCTACTGCTACTTTGACTACGACGATGACAGTACAGAGATCCTTAGTGGATTCGACGACGACGACTACAACACTCAGCGATCCTACGTGGATCAGTGCTACAGGTCCTGTGAGTGCCCGATCCTGTGTGGGTCTGATCCTGTGTGGGTCTTTGCGCTCAGCGGTCCTGTGTGAACCAGTGCCTACAGGTCCTAAGTGGGCCCGATCCTGTGTGGCTCTTTTGCGGGGGTTAGTTTCCTATCGACCCTTCGTGGGTCTGACGACTTAGATGGATTAGAGATCATATTTATCATCTTTCGAAGAAGTATACATGTGTGAGCTGAATCCTGTTGCTTTCATGTGTGGATTGAGTTGTGCTATCCTATGTGGATTTCGTTTTTCTTTCCTGTGTGGGATACGTTTACTTTCCTGTGTGGACTGAGTTGTACTTGGGCTCGGAGGTTGGAGCATATTGGAATTGATGATTTAGGTATATGTATGGGCATATACCTAAGCAGTGTCGGTTGTTACTTTGTGTTTGTATCTTCCTTTGTGGTTTATCCTTTGTGGATTTTGGGAGACCTTCAGGGGTCTCGGGTTCCCTACTGAGTAGCTTAAACTCACCCCTGCAGGAGCTATGCCCGCACTACGTTGTATTGGTTGCAGACGACATGCAGCGTTGATCTTGGCCGAGGCTTGCAGAGCAGGACAGTACCTGGAGGTGGACCACTGGGCGGGACCTGTTTGGAGCGGACGGCGGAAGCCGAGGAGTAGTGGAGCTATCTGTACCCACCCTTCAGGTGGGATTTCCAGTGGACAGCTCGGTGTAGCGGCTTTTACTTTACAGTTGTTGTTTTCCCTCTCGAGTTGTACTTTACTTTCAGTTTGGGTTTGTATACTGGCCCATTTACTTTTCCGCACTTTCAGTTGTACTATGTTCTTTCTTAGTGTTTACTTTTCCGCTTGCTTACTCTGTGGTGCTTGTTTACTTTTCAAAGGCAATGCCTTCCCTTTTTGTTGGGATTTACGCCTTCGTGCTAGTCGCTAGCCCCTGGCCTATGGAAGGCGGGCTTGGGGTAGTCACGACACGGGCCCCGAAGACGGGTCGTGACAAAGTGGGGTAGCATATCAGATAGTGACAATGAAAAATATAGTGGCGTCGTCCAACCATCCTATAGTGCTGTTGTTCAAGGCAAAAGGATGAAGATGCATGAGGATGTTGCTGTTAAGACTGGCCCTCCACGACAAAAACCACGGAAGGATTATTCTTATCTTCCAAGGCCGGTGTCTACCAGATCTTCTGTTGGAAATGAAAGTTTGGCTTTGCAGTCCTCGAAGGAGTTTCTAGCTTTGGAGAAGCTGAATATTAGAAGGAAATATTCCAAGGTTCTTAAGAATTATGAATCATCAGAGTGGGAAACAGACACTGCAGAGGACATAATCTCTAAGGGGGGGGGGGGGTGGTGATGAGTATGATTTTCATGATATGTAGTTTCTTTTCTGACTTGGTGTAAATGCTGAATGATTTTTCTTTTATTAATAAATGGTTAGAGGCTCTCCTCTGATTGAGCATTTTGGGTATATGTTTTCAAATCACCACATCAGTGTAAACGAGGGGAATTTTTGTGATTTTCGTGAATACTTTTTTTATTCACTGAAAGGTAAAAAATATATAATGGTAACAAATATAGTACATTTGATGTCATCAACATGATATAAACATGACTCCAAAATATAAAACAGATGATTCATTACCAAAATTATATTTTGGATTATAATAATTTATTTTTAAGTAATCTGTCAAATTTAGAATCCTATACAATATATTATTGAGCCTATGTTATATTTTATTATTATATAAATAATATTTGATCTTTCTCTTTCTAATAGGTTTCATGATATTTCATTTGGTCATAGATTCATTTAAAAGAAAAATAACCACATTATTTTTAATTATAATTAAATAAATTCAATCATAATAAACACTATTTGGTTTGAATAAGTATAAATTCATTTTTGTGCTTAAAAATATATTTTCCTGAAAAAGTGTTTTTATTATTATATATACTTATATTAAAATTAAATTTTTACAATTAAAACATTAATTAAATAAAATTTATTTAAAATTTTCATTATAATTTCAAAATTATGTAATTAAGACAATTTCATTTTTTCCATAAAAATAATTTTTGTTTGTAAAAGTTAGTCACCATGTTAAAGGATAAAATGTTGTAACGGTGTTAAATTAAGGGATAATGTCACAAAATATCATGAAATATTATCACTATATGGGTGGTTGCGGTTATGATCTTCCTAAAATTATCTTATTCTCATTAAATGATAATTTTGGACCCATTATCCTTGAATATAAAACTCCATTTATAATATGAAATCAGTATTCATAGAGATTCTACCCCTCTCAATTTTAATAGGACCCATCCACATATATTCCATGATAAAAATAATATTTTAAATGCTACATATAATCTACCAAATTTGATTCATGAAATACACCTTATATCTATTAGCTTCTCGTCTAATGATAATTTTATGATTCCTCAAAATACATGATGGCTTCCAAGAGACGATACAATTTCTTCTTTATAAGTAATGAATTAATATCCGAAAAATATCCTTTTTATTATTCTTATAACTCCTAAAATTTATGATTTATCACATTAAAAATATCAGTAACATGACAATTAAAATTAAATAAATATTATATTTTAGTAAAATTTCATCATAATATTTCTCAATAATTTATTAGAGCATCTTATTATTTTGGCATATTTAACCAAATACATGAATGATACTATAAAATGTTATGATGAATTCTTATGAAATTTTTGTTAATTGTAAGAATTATAATAATAATAAATTTTTTAGTAATTTTAATATTATTATTTAACTCATTTATGATGTACGACAGTTTTTTGTAAAAAATTAATTAAAGGGTCATTCTACGGGTTTCATCTTCAAGAATCATACGTGAAAAACACAAGGAATGAATCTGGAGATTCATAAGTCATTATAGAGATTCTATTACAATAAAATCACAATTATAGGTATTATTAACTCATGAACATTGAATTAAAACTAAAAACATTATATCAAAATTTTCAAGGAACTATTGAAACTACTAACAATAAATAATAAATATATAATAATAAAAGTAATAAAAATGTATTAAATGCATATAAATTATTAATATAATTTTCAATGCACATAAATATGGTTCTAAAAAGGATTATTAATTTGTATTAGATTTTTATACTATTTTCTTAATTCTTTCTTATAATGTAAAAATCTATGGTATGGGTTCGTAGTCAAAACATTCAATCCTTGATAAATATTTCATACTATAAGTCAAATTACTTTTATATATTTTGAATCCCACATTATATAACTCTTATATATTAAATAATTTGTTATTCACAGTAATTTATCATTCATTTAATCTTTTACATTTTTTTTACTTTGATTCGTACAATACATAATTCTTAGGTCGTTCATATAACTAAATGTTTCATTCATCGAGTAATAAAATGTAATCATGAACTTAAATTTTTAATATTTTGATGATACTATAATATTATAATAATATATTATACATACTTATTTATTTATGTGGATTTAAAATTTTTATGATCTTCATTTCAAAAAAATATTATCTTCTAAATAATGTAGTTCATAATGGATTAATAATGGTATATCATGTTATCACATTCAATAGATTTTGATTCCAATGTTATAAAAAATTTATGGTTTTATTTTCCAATATCAGTATGAAATTGAGATTTTTTATCTTATGTTTCAAATTGGTATCTTTTTTCCATTCTCTCTAAAATATTATCCCTTTTTTCCTGTTTTATTTAATTTTTTTCACATATAATTAATGTTCCACCTCCTTTTGGATCACATTATATATATATTTACGTACATTAATGTTTTATATGAATTAATGGGGGAAATTATCTAATGATACAATCCGTCTTCTTTGATTGCATGATTTTTCATAATTATTATTTTTTAAATATCAATGAAACCCATTTTCTTATCATGATTTAAATATGTTATGTTGAAATTGTGAATTTTTCACGAGGAATTGAAATGTATTAATTTTCATTATGTGATGGGTGGAGCTAGAATTATATAATCCTATAATTTATTGGTTACATATTTACAACTCATTAGAAGACATTTAAGATACTCTCGAGGATGCATAATTCATAAGGGGACTCTGGTCATTATTTGTTTAAGGGGATTATAGTGAGACCTAACATAAGAAATTATTTATTATGATTATGTTTTCTCAAAGATATTATGTAAAAATATTATTCATTCTTTTTCCTACGTTTTTTTCCTTGGATCATAATTATTTACTATTATTTATAAACTCATATGATTCATTTCTACTAAATATTATAAATTTTTATGATATTATTGATGAATTATGATCATTTTATTACTAGTAATTTTTTTAAAAGGATTTTTTTGGATATATTGAATTTATTTCATACCCCCCGTATTTATCTTCTGACCAATTATGATCTATTATTTTTATCACTTATGTTTACCCTTAATGGATATTTTATCTCTCCCTTTCTTATGTTTCCATTCCACTAGTAAACTAAAATGATTAATATGTACTATATATTTAGAAGGGTATCATGTATAGACAATTTTCTGAGAATATTTTATGTTTTATTTTGTATCATTAATTTTTTTAGTTTAAAATGAAAATAATTTTCATTCAGTGGTAATAGTGTTTTTTATATTCTTTATGTTTGCATAATACTCAAAAAAACTAAAACTAAATGTTCTTGAATAATATTTTTTATATTTTCTCAATAATAATCATAATCATTGGATAACTAACTATGTTCTTTTACCAAAACAAATGTATTTATTGAATTTCATATGAAGCAGATAGATAATAGTGGTAAAAAGAAAAACATTTTGTAAAGGTTCTTCAACAAATAGAATGTGTAGGTTTCTTTTGAACTTTTCATTAGTATCTAAATTCATTAGTATTGGGACGGTTCATTTAATAGTTTCTATGGAACAAAATATTTTGTGTTGTTATATTTGAAAAATATATTTATTTAATGATGGATAAATTAAGATATATATATATATATATATAGTATCCTAATGGTTTCAAGGTAAATTGAACATATATCTTTTTTTTTCATACTGAATTAGTTCCTCTATAGTTTGAAGAATGAACCAAGGTAGAAGAATATGATGTTAAATTCTTTTATAGTGAAATTAATGTTATTTGAGGGTAATTATTGATAATCTAAAAAATGTATTATACAGATGTTTCAAGATAAAGTATAATTTATTTGGAAAAATAGATTTTGGGGATATAAATCTTATGGGTTGTATGTTTGAGAACATATTTCCAAACCCCGTATAATAAGATAATGAATGTGGTGGAAATTTTTGAAATTTGAAAGGTGAAATTGGTTAATAATCCCTTAACCATACAATTAAATATATGGAAGGAAATGGTTCCTATAATGTATATAGATGTTGGGTACACGGAAAAGATTAATTTTACATTCAAGTTCATAAGAATTACATATCCCATGGGCTTTATATTATTAGAAATTTTAAATGTAGTGACTATAGATAGCATATTCTTGGATAATGTTGAATGTGAGAAATGTGAAGCAGTAAAGTTGATCATCCAGTATATGAATGGTTAAAAAGGTTTCATAAATATATTGGAAGGGAAAATTGCAACACATCAAGATTTTCATTATATTTTCATATAATAACATACAACTTTCTATAGTTTTCATTAAATCAGAAAAAAATACTAAAATGAAATCATGAAAATTTTCAATAAGTGAAAATTATAAATATTAGAATGTAATCTTTACAATATAGATATTATGTTATAATATATAAAAAAGTAATAATTTTTTGTAATATATAAAGAAATAATAAGGTTAATTTTTAATACCATTTCATCGAAATTTTTATATTAGTTCAGATAAATAACTAATAAGGCCATTTTTTGCATAAAAAATCATTTTCCTAAAAATTACCTTCAGATGTGATATTTATTTTTATTTAAGGAGAATAAATATATTATTTATTAATTATTACAATATGAATTATTAAAACTATTTTATTGAGTAATTTATAATAAATGATAATAATAACAACTAATATATAAGAAGTCATTTCCCAATAATAATCAGTTTCTATATATGTTATATTTAAATTTAAATTTAAATGAATAAATTTTATAATTTTATAATTGAAAAATTTTACTTAATTTTTTTTATTTAGTTTAGAAATATTTGCTTAGTAGTAGTTTTTTTAATCATTCGGAAAATATTGATTTTTAGATGACTAATACAAAATAACATTTTGTACAAATATCATAGATCTTTTTTTATGTAAACTAATTACGACACTAAACTTTATAAAAAAATCATGACAGAAAATAAATAAACAAAAAAAATGATTCATTAAAATACATTATATACTGAATTTAAAAAACCCATTATTAAAATTTTGAAACATAAAAAATATTAATTTAAATAAATACTATTTTATCGGTTTCTATTAACCAAATTTTATATTGGTGGAATTTGGTTTTGGATTTTGATGAACTCCCCATGTATCTTATTTTGTTTTTAATAAACCTCTTATTTTCATATAAATTAATAATTATAGAAATAGTTTATGATATAAAAATTTAGGTATAAAAATAAAATTTTTTAAAAAATTATTTTTATGTGTTACGTGAACGAATAATTAAAATTTATTATTACCACTTTTATAACATTTATATGAAATTTTTTATTTTTTTACATAAAATAATTAATTTTTTTAATTGATAATTTCCATTTTAGTTTTAGGAATTAAATATATATAACTTTTTCCAAATTTAGCTCTGACGATAATACCCAAAAATAGTAAAATAGAAAAATTTAAGATCAATGTCTTAAACCATTTTGAAAAAAACTATTAATTTTTTTGAGGATCTGTAGACTATACCACTTCCCCCAATTGATTATTATATATTTTTTGATCCAATGGACCTTTGAATTGTGACATTACATTTTATATATTTTAAAAAATTCCACTCCTCTCCCTTAAAAAAGGAGTCATCACAATAACACTATTCCTCACACCCTATGCATCTCGAATTCAACCAAAACCTACCCGAATTACTCGATAAAAACTATAAAATTCATAGATGTACTTTTATTATCTAAATACCACATCTCAATACCTAAATCCATCTTGAAAAGGGCTCTTCCATGGAATTATAAAAAATTCTTAATTAGTGCTTTTTATTTTTTCTCTTTTATTTATTCATCTACATCCTATGGATTTAATATATCCTTGTCTAAATAATTAAACTATTTACAAATTTTTATTAAAAATTTATTTTTTATGGGATAACTATTTTTACCTTCCTCCCAACAATTAGGAAAATTAAATTTTTTATTAACATGTAGACTACTGCCTCATTATACAACGTGATCCATTTTTCATAACATATATAAATGTATAGTTATAAGGGGATAATTAATGAATAATTTTTTTATTTAAAATATAATTATTATTTTTAAAATATATAAAAATTACTACCTTTTATACGAAATATGGAAAATGAAAACAACCCTCGTGTGTACATACTGACTACCCCCTCCCTAAAGAAACATATTCATGTTTTTTATCTTTATATTTATTATTTAACAATATCTAATAATAATAATTTCAAAAGAATAAAAATATAAATTTTATCACTATACATCAAAAATAATTAAATTAGGTAAAAGAAATCACATTCCTAACCCTACTAACACATCAATTATATCATCATCTTATTTGGGTCAGTTTGACCAAATATGTACACAATGTTAATTTTTTTTATCATGGATGGTTTTAGAAACATAAATAATTTCATAACAATAAATTAATCAAAAAATAATATATTTTTTAAGGTTTGTGAAAGGTTATAATAATATTTATATTATTGTTAATATACCTCCCCTTTTTTGAAAAACACTAATGAAACAAAATTATTATAAATTTCACATTTCCGTGGAATAACTAAAACTATCATGGATGGAACATAAAAACATATAAATAATCATGATTCATTTATTAAAGATAATTCAATATTATTGAAAATTTTAAATTTTAATTAATTTAATAGGAATCACAATCAGTATTATAATCCTTGAGTAAAAAACATATTACAACATCTGATAATGAAAATAATCCAATTTTTTTCGAATGTATGAAAAATAATATAAATTGATAAATGGGTTATAGATATGAATAAGTTTCATATATGGGTTATTAATATTATTATAATTGTTATAAATAAGTTTAATCATTATTCATGGAAGCTAATAGTTAAGGTAACAGTGTTTCATCTTAGTTTCTATTCATGGACACTTGTTTTGTTTTATGCACCTAATTTTAATTATGTGGTGTGTATACTGCATAATTCATATATAATATGTTTTATTATAATGTACTAATAGTAATTGAACTTTAATTTCAATATTTATCGTTCAAGGGGTGTCTATAGTGACGTTTCTTAATTTGTAATAGTTTCTTAGTACTCGACTTCTTTTCAGGATTCATAAATATTACTCTTTGACTATAGATTAACATTATAGATATCTTCAATTTTATGTTGGTATTATAATTCCATATCTATCTCCCACCCTCAGGAAAATGACATTTTTAATTAAAATATTTTACCTTCATTAATATCTTTATCCAAAAGTATATATTGTTTAAAACAAATATCATAGGTTTTTACAACGTTTTCTCTTATATGTCCTTATTTTCACATCCCTAAAATATAATTATTTGTATTTTGAAACATAAATATGCATCATTTCATGTAACCTTCATATGTCTCTTTTCAAATTTTGGAATGTATTTTTTATAAACACTTTTTTATGTTGTTTGTTTTATGAAAATGTATTTTAAAATAATAAATTGGTTATCACATCTTGATCATATGTTTTATATTTAACTCTAAATTTCTACTAGAAAGCCATTTATTATTTTTATGGAATTATTATTGATGATTATTTAGAAATCAGAAATGTTTTCTAAATTTTTCACATCACCTTTTTGTTAAAAAATTATTTTTAATGTGGCAGGTAACATATCAATAACAATTATGGTAAAAACATTTTAAAAATAATTATTTTATGGTTCCATTCAATTATATGATAATTATTATTTAAAAATAATTCTCCCTATGTTTTAAATTTTTTTAATAACTTGTTTCATAATGATTTTGAAAAGAAAATGAAATACAATAATATTTTCCAAAAGTAAAAGTTGTACTTTTTAAAATTGAGATCGTGGTTTTAAAAAATGGATTTAAGAGGATTGAGTTTTTAATGAATTATTTGGGGTTTTTTTAATTATAGACTAATATTTTTTAAAGAAATATTTATTTTATTAAATTTAAATTATAAAAACCCATTTTTTGGTTTTAAAAGATAACTTTTAACCATTTTTTATCAAAATAATGTTTTTCATAAAAATAAAATCCATAGATTTCAAGAATTTTAAAAAGGGATATTTTTTATTATTTTTCAAAGATGTTTTTGTAATAATTTCAAAATTGGGTTTATATATATTTCAACATCCCTCTATGTTACCAATGTTAAAATTTTATTAAATTTTTAGGACAAAATACATCTTGTTTCACTAGATAGATTTTGAAATGTTTTAGGAATGGATTCCTGAAACTCATCTATTTTTTTAGGATAATTATATTATGTTTGAAATATTAATGATTGATTTCAATTGTTATACATATGCATGAATGATTTATAGGTGGGGTCCTATACCTCCATAAGATTCATTAGATAAAGTTTTATACTTCATGAGATAAATATGTTGAGTAGAAACATGATGTAGATTATCTAAATCCATAATATTGAGTGTAGACATGATGTAGATTATATATTTTTAGAATATTGAGCATAGACCATGTATAAAGTAGTTTTATACACCAGATTGATATGGAGAATAATGAAGTTATCAATGTCCACAAGATTGACCAAGAAAAAGATGCAAATAGTTGGGTTTAAAATGTTATGATTTCTTATGATTTGTGATATTCCAGGATTCTAAATTATATTCTTATTTTAGGGTCCACAGATTATGATTAGTGTCTCATTTTTATAGAAAATTATGTCCCAATACATGTTTGATCATTTGATATTTAATATCTTACTATCACGGATTAAGGACAAATCTTAGTTAATGATTTTTGAAAAACATTTATCCCCTTCCCATGTATCCTAATGTCCTTATGATTTAATCAATGACAGAATTTTGATGAGTTCAACGACTATAAGAATTTCAGATCACCATTTTATTTTGTTTTTATTAACCATATTATAGAAATTTTTATAAGCCGTTTTGAGTATAGAATGGTGTTTATGGTGGTTCAATAATGGATAAATGTTCTCAAGAGTTATAAAATAATTTTCTTGTATATCTAGTCATCAAACAATGTAAACCATTCATTTTTGGGTTGTGTTAATATTTTAAGAGGTAATAAGTAATATATGGAAATTATTTAAAATAAAATATGTTTAGATTCAGCCATATCAATTAGTATAAAAGAATATGTTTAAGGTATTTATTATTATTTAGTGACCAAGGAGTGTGGGTATGTGGTTACTCATCAAATTATTAGAGGGACTTCAGGATTAGAATAATACTAGAGATGTGGACACCTGGAGGAGAACCACTAGACATGTGTTCTCTAGTGGAGGCACAACATTATGATTCATTTCAAATCTACAACCATTAGTATAACTCCCTAAAATGGAATTAAAGTATATGAAATTAATTAAATATAATATGGAGTGGATTTAAATAAATGAGTGGATGAAATAACTCATAATAAAGAAAAAGGTTAAAATGTTATTCTATTATTATAAAAGTGAGATCCACTTATATAAAATTTTGATTATTTATTCAATGATGAATTATATTCAGTTAATGAGTAAAATAATTTTTATGTTATTAGAGGAAATCAATATTGATCTATGGAAGTTATATAGAGTTTAAAATATTGAAGATATGCCCACTGAGGTCATAGTTAAGGATATCATGTGGTGATTTTGTGCCTTAATCGAGATGAGAAAAGTAAAAGAATATTAGGAGGTCTATCGATCTATAAAGAAATATTGAAAGTGGAATGGTTTTTTTATGATGATGAAGGAATTAGTGGTGAATCTGGAAACAAATTTTAAAGTAGGTGATTATTAGTCTTGTCCATGTGAAAACCATTTTCAATATAGGTTTTTGAACTCATAGAACGAGTGACTCTAGAAATATAAATTATTAATCCTGATATAGATAATGGGACAGTTGTGATATGGTTCGAATGTACACAAGTGGTAAGAAAAGAAGTAGTTCAACCATTAGTAGATCAGTAGAAATAAGCTTATGAGTCTTAAATGGCAAAGAGTGAAGTTAAAATGATATAGATACAGTTCGACTATGAGGATATTTAAGCTCCACTTAGAAATATAAGTAAGGGTTATCATCATTCAAAAAGGTTATATTAGGGTACTAAAAAAGAATACATAAAAGATAACATAGGGAGTTTTTAGATACATGCACTATTCAGTGGATGGAGGAGTTAATTTGGTCGATGCATCTAACTATGTAAAGGGAATACTATGAATATCATATACAAGTGGGGGTAATCCTAGTGAATATCAGATGGAAGTTCTACTTATTACACCATATGGGGAATAATATTAATCGTATGATCACTACATTTTCTTAAGGACCTTAAATTTTTGTTTTAAATTATAATCATATAATGTTCCTTAAGAATAGTATTATAGAATTCCCACATAGAGTAGGAATTAGTATGGGACACATAAATTAAATATGTTTTTTTATTTCATATCATTAACTTATTTTTCATTTTTATATTATTTACTACTTTTATTCATGAATGTTGTTGCTTGGGTATTGTTTGACTTACCTTTTATGACCGAGATTATTTATTAGTGTATATTCATTCCAATTCAATTTTTAGTTCATCATTTCTAATATGTATATTATGAATGATATAATCTAATCCATTGGTTCTATAACCAATAATCTAAGATGACTATCTAAAGTGTCACTATAATTCCTCATATTAGATATCGAAAAAACAACATATGTTGAGACACCATAGGACCTAACACATTCCCTTAATTATGAAAGTGGAGGCTGACTAGAGATGAGGGTCCGAGGATTCGGTGAAGATACTATACCATCAGTAATAACATAAATTCACCAAAATACATAAATAAAATGAATCTACTCAGAGTATGAAGGTAGAGGATAAATTATCATAATTTAATAAAACAATTCACACATGTAACACATATAAATAAAATAGTACCCCAATATTCCAAGATAATTCAATGTTTAATAGTGAAAGTTGTTAAATAAATAATGTATTGTAGAAATAATTCGTATTATTTCCTAGAATTGTTTTCTACTCCATGCTCTACATCTCAACTATCTTCTATAGGAACCATTCCATTATCTAGATCCATAATCATTAATTATGCACCTGAATTGACTTGATCTTGTTGGGTGTGAGTAAGAAAACCTAGTAGGACACCAAAAATTCATTCGTAAATTTTGTGAACTGGTATTATATGAGACGTCCCTAATAAATATAAATTCATAATAAACCATATAAACTAATATACTGAGATTTCATGTTCTATAAAACCCACCAAGACACCAAATTTTACTTACCTTGGATCTATGCCAAAAGTATAATAAAAAATATTGTAAGAGTGATCCAAATCTATTGAAAAGGCTGGTGAACATGTCTCTCAATAGTATCAAAGAATTATGTATCACATCAGGCCACAAGGACATCATTCCCTATCACTATCACGGGGTAGGATACGAGGTCATCACATCCCAAAACTACACTGAGTTAGTCCATAATGTCACAATATCCTAGAATTGAGTCTTAGGTCAGTACACAAGGCCATTATTCCCCTTTTAGTAATATAACATGCCATGTCACAGAGCTATTATATGTTGAAACTACCTCAGGTCTAATCATTTGGTCACCATATCCAAACAGTTTCTCTAAGGTTAGGCTATAAGGCCTTCATATCCCTAACCTATGTTCATTTCCATCAACTTAATTGTCACGTGCCTTGTGTACTCCCCCTATAAGGGATATCCATATCATGATGGTCCACATTCCATAACTATCAAATACATTCTTTCATATTAATGGTATTTACATTAAAAATGGTAGAGAAAATAAAGGAAAAGCATTGTACATCATTTTTATAACTAATATCATTGTACAAGTAATTTGATCAAAATCAAGAATCTATAATAAGAAGCATAAGAATGCACATGTTATAAATTATCATATATGATCTCATAGACTACACAAGAACATGCATGTGATCACTATCAATATTAGGAAAGAATGAAATGTGAAAAAATGTCACATCAAATAAATAAAACTACATAAGGACCCCAAATGGTAAGGATCTTCTTAAAATAAGATTTGTAATGTAAAATTCAAGAATCCAATGAGAGATGATACCCAAGTAACACTGAAGATCAAATAAGAATATTCCCAAACTCCAAGATCTACTAGAACATCTATAAACTAAAATATACCAACATTCTATAATGTTATTCAACAGGACACTATGACCAATGTATTAGATCAAAAACAACAAAACGCTCTATATTTTTCAACATCTCTTAATCATGGATTGATCAAAGGGAGAATTCAGACATAAAAGATCATCCACCATTCTACAAATGATCTATGATTTTATCATCAGATTTAATTTAAATATTTAATTCAAGAAATGGGAAGTCATATTTGTGAATTATCATATGGGAAGTAGTGTAGATAAAGAATATACCCAAAAATAGGTTCCCAGATCACTTAATGCTATTCATGGTCATCAAACCACAGGGATCTACCAAAATAAATATTTGATGGACATGAATTCTCAATCAAAGGGTTATGAAGTAACTTGGTTTGAGAGGTATAGAAATAAGAAGATCCATGGGCCAAAATTTGTGATAAATTTCAATTAACAATATTCTTTTTGTATAACTATTTTATATGTACGTGGTTTGGTCATATAGTTTATGAAATAGTGTGCCAACCAGGTGAGTAAATCTACCTATCTATGGATCCCAATTGGTTTGGTCACATAGTATAAAAAAATACATACCAACCATGATATTGGACACTAGATAATGTTTCATGGGTTTTTAGTAGAGGCTACATGTTTCTATAAACTTTATTCCTTAACTGTGTTGAATCCTAGGTGCCTCTTCATTTAGCCACTTACTTTCCATGAGGATCATTACATCATGAAAAAACAGCCCATCTATTACGAACCTTCGAAAATGCCTCTATATTTCTATAAAACCATCTAAAAACCCTAGGAACTCATCGAAAACAAATCATACTTAATGAAAACACTTGAATAAAGGATGAAATAATCTTATATCACAAATGAATATTTTTAATTATTTACAATATCCCCATCTAAATACTTCTAATGTATAATAAGTGTCTTTATGAATTATGATCAAACAAATTAATACACTGAGATTAAATTTCAGACTAATACACTAAGGATTCCACTTGGATTCATCCGTACAACTAATGGTTCTAAAAAATTAGCACAATATTCCCCCACAAAACCTTTTCACTACAGTCTTAAATCTGAACATGAAATTTCATGTATGATGCATTATTCCAAATATAAATTTTTCTATTGTCAATCATATGTGTATGCTCGAGCATGTAACACTAGAGTAGAGACAAGAAACACATTTTTCATAGTATGGTATCAAGTTGGATTGTTTAGATGGTATGTTATATTCTAAATATTCATATATATGTTGGACAATATAATAAATCTTAATGTTATATTTCCCTACATATGAAAAAGTAAATTACCTAAAAGGAGAGTCACCTGTAAGAAATAATTGTCTCTAATATAGAACTACAAGTATCAACTCTCATAGTCAGCATATGAAGATTTCATGCTATTAGTAGTGGTAAACCACTTCATGATTAGCTACACTCTCTTATAGGTCTTTTCTACCATAATCAGACCCACCCCTGCAAACTCACCTACCACATTACTATATAGAAGTTAGTGATATAAATGACCATAGAGAGAATAAATATATTTCATCTAAATACAGTCATGAAAGCTATTGTTGAATGGGAATACATCAAAGGATATATGATTTTCCAATGCTCTATAAAAGAAATAGGATGGGTTCTTACAACATATCCTCTAATATTTATATTTTCCTCTATAACTGACTATTGGTCTATGCATGATAAGATATAATATGTTTCATATGAATACCCAACAAATTTTGAAAGACCCTCCAAAATTAAAAAGTGGAATACATGTTTCTTTCAGATAAAATGATCATGTTTAATACATGAAATCATAAAAAAACCATTACATACAACTTTTCCAACTAATATACTCATAGATCCGCATAGATTAACATGAAATAAAAAACATTCATCAAATGATCAACTATCTCCCAAACTAAATCATTACTTTATGAAGTATTAAGAAACCCTATAAAAAACTCCATAATTTTTGAATCTTACTTACACATCATAACCAAATGTGTCTAAATAAAACCACCAAGACATTGATGATTGTCCATTTACCTCTAGAAGGTAAGGAATAACGAAACAAAACCTATTATGTCTCTCTTTATACTTGGACAGTAGAACTGATATTGAATGTCAATGTACATATTTTTCTTACCTAGATAAACCACCCCATAAAAAACATGGGAAACACTAGAAACTCCTCCCTTAAGGATTTTTTTTCCACTATAAATAATACATATACACCAATCACTTCATTATTATATAATGTCCATCCAGGAACTAGTTCCCTATATTCTGGTCATGCTCACATCACCACACACTCTATATTTTAATTTGGGCCTGTCATATCCAAGTATATTAAAAATGGTGTGAGGATCAAGGGAATAAATTTTCTAAAATCTTAATCTATAGATATATACATATATTATTATATCAAAAAATTCATAATAGTCCATTCCTCTAGTGATCTCCTATTACTATTCTCATATAACTCTTTATTTTTTCTTCTAAAATCATATACAATTACATTTTACATTCATGGAGGTTAGCACATCTCAATGATTAATTCCTTTATGTACTATACCCAATTCCTCTACCTCAAACTAGGATCCCATTGAGAGATGATTTATCCTAGGCTCTTGTGGTCCATGTAAACAATAAAACTCTCAATGAAGAGAAAATGTCCCCAAAACTTCTGGACATTGACCAAAACTACCAAATTTATGTTATGGGATGGGTAGTTTTCCCTGGGGTTCTTAGTTTATGTGACACATAAATAACTACCTTGTCCATTTTTATCAACACAACTCCTATCCCAACACCTAAGGCATAATAGTACACCATATATCTGATCCCAAGCTCTAGAAGAATCAAAACTATATCCTTCTTAAATATCCTCTTCGTCTAAATAAAATCCCTCTCAAACCGATATGTCTATTAAATTTTATACAAATTATAGATAATATATATCCTTAGTGCTTCTTAGTGGGAGAAATCTTGACTAAACATTAGTTAGTATCCAAATATCCGGATAAATATCATGATATAAAAAACATTAAAAGGGGGAGTCCAATACATCACAACATCCACCTTTTCTGGTTCCATAGAAATATCTCACTCATAGTTCATATTAACAAGGAATCACACCACTCAGGTGTAGAAGACACACTTCAAATTCTTGGTGTGATTTTGATGCAATAAAAGTATTTTCAACAAGGTCTATATCTGTATATTATGTAACTCAGAAATATGTGAATATATAAGGATATCCCTGAAAAAGGCCATGATAAAAGGATTGAAACATTGATGGATGGGTTTTTATGATATTTGTGATCATTGATAGATAAATAATTAATTTTATACTCATTAAAAGGTAATAATGAAGGAAATATCTACTCATGAATTTCATCATAGGAATATCACTCACTCTAACCTTAAAGGGATGGTATCCTAATCGAAAATCAATGTTAGGGAACAAATGGACTCACCCCAATAGATCAAAGAGACTGTCTATATATGGTAGAGGATACATATTCTTCATTGTATCCTTATTCAGTTTCATATAGTCTCCATAGTTCTAAATACTATCATCCACCCTCATAAAGAATAAAATGGGAGAACCCTATAGATATGTGATCAGTTTAATGGAACCCATCATTTATAGGTCCTCATACTAAATATTCAATTCTATCAACTTAATCGGTTCAATATGATATGGTTGAATCAAAATTGTTTGTTCTCTGAACACAAGTCCTATCTCATAATCTATCTCTTGATCAAGAGGTTGACCTAAGATAACATTAGTAATGAAATCCTCGTAGATAATGATATGTAGATAAAAAGTATATGAAATATCAGCCGGTTCAACCACAAGACATAATACTACTAGATAGGATGTAATAGATCCATTATGAAGCAAAACTGCCCCCACCCTATTGGATTTTAAGTCCCCCTCACCAATAATTATAGAATTTCCCTCTTTAGGTGAAGTAAAGGATACCTATCTATGAAAACAGTTTATTTGAGCATGAAATATAGTCAACCAACATATTATTAGGATCACATAGAATATAGTCATCAAGAAGATGATAAAATTAAAAAAAAATATTAGTAAGAAATAACTCTAGGAAACTATAGAAATCTTTGGAGATGATAAAAATTCCTCACGAAGGATTTTTTGAGAGAAAGAAACAAAAAAGGAAAATTAATCACTAAGTTGAAACCATCAATAAAATATGTGAATAAAAATTAATGTGTATCTCTAGTATTGAAAAGATAAGTATAAATAGAAGACTTAATCAATACCATTCCTGGAATACTCGATATTCCAGGAACATAATCTGCCAAAATGGAGAACATTGCACAATGTTTTTACCTCAATCCAATAGCCTATACCTTGAGGTGTATCAATCACTTGAGTCAATGTCACCAATGGACATACTATTGAGAAACCTGGATAGATCCCTCGGTGATAGATATCACATTTCCTATACCCATGTTTAATGTAAAACATCAATATCTATCGAAAAAAATAGAGATAAACAACAATTCCAAAACACAGATGATTTCATGGAGGTGTTCGGTTGGGCCTACATTAAGGTCCAAGATTCTCATAGTTGATGTACAATAAAACTTCTCCTTATAGGGATAAATAAGTTCAATCATAATCATCCTTCCTATAGTAACCCCACTACACATCTTCACTCTTCCTCTTACTACTACGAGAAGAGGTACTCATCATAGTATTAGGAGATCCACCCACCTATGTATAGAAGGATGGAAGAATATTGACTTCTCGATCCTCCTCTGGAAACATCACAATAGATAAGTCCTTGTGTATAACATTCATGTATGTCATCATGCCAATTCTAAAAACATTCCATTTTATTTCCATCTTATGATTGATCTCAAACTTTATAACATTTTCTTACTTTTTTCTCATGCCAATAAATGATAAAAACAAAGTATACACATAGGATAAAAAATCCCTACAAAAGCAACATGATTCCTTGGACATTATGTGATTTTATCTTGTAATGGGACAATTCCACAAATTTTAGGTTCATAATATACTCGCAATAAAGACCTTCATGTTTTCCAAATTATCATATGACACCCACTATCTCTATGTGGGTCTATAAAGAATAATCACAACTAGATTGACCCTTCAGTCCATTAGTTTATAAACCAATTCAAATATCCCATTAATTGTTTCTATCCAGTCCTTATCATCCTTTGGTTCTTCAATTATCAAGAAGGTTGGAAGATTTTGTATCTATAAATCATTGATATATTAAACAATAGTACTATATACATCTCTACTAGTAGTTGGTATAATCCTAATGACTATTGGATGAAGTGGCTATAATACATGAAACAATTGAGTAGGTGTTAGAGAATTCATTGTTAGATCCTCATGCATATCATGTAGTGGAAATGATCTTTTCTCCCTAATAAAAACATTCAGGGGTCTCTATGGAATCATTTTTTTAATTCAAGAAAAAATTCAGAGTTTCCATAAAACATTTCATACAAAAACAATTTAATCCACTATACAGTACACAAAATGGACTTATGTGAAAACATATCCAATGGGATATCCATAGGTAATATATAACCCTCCCAATTTTATACTTTTCTCAAGCCTCAAACTCCATAACTATAAATTAGTCAATATCATATATATAAAAAACACAATATCATGTTCATGGAAAATTAATTATTTCCTAAAATAATATAACCTAAAATCCATGTACATTGATATATAAATCAATAAGTAATATAGAATAGATAGAGAAAATCAAGGAACTCAACTAAATACCTAATACGTAGAACCCAATAGGTATATATGGAATGTGATCCAATGTGACAAATCAGGATGCATGAATACACCCAAATCCTATATAATTATAGAAATAATATTATTATTGGTAACCTAGTGGATTGTTACGCATGAGATGCCCAAGAACGTGGAAACTACCATACCAAAGTTCCAAACAACTTATATCTTTTCTATGCTATCCATTAATAAATAATAATAAACTAAAGGAATCATGTTATGATACCATTTCGTAATGTGCCAACCCAGATTTCCAAAACAACACCCCAGTAGGGATGTCACAAGAAATCATGTGTGTATCCCAATATAAATGATTTTACCAACTGTAGGAGAGGGTCTAAGGATGTGTTTGGGAAAAAATATCGTTTAAAATAATAGTAATAATCTAAATGAAAAAAACAATGATTATCAAGGATTAAGATAATGTATCATAGTGTAATAATAAATGTCACCCATTTAACACATTTAAATAATCCTAGATTCCAATGTTGCATGAACAACTAGAGTGTAAAGGTGCAAGTAAAAAAATGAATAATGGAATGTGGAAGTCCTTTTTTTCTATCAAGGTACTACAACCATCAATATGCCCCATATCATGAAAATTTATCATAATCCCAATTTCCCTTACTAAGATCCCTAATCCTGATGTCTGCATTTTCATTGAGATTCTTTTTTAGGGAATTTTAAATAAAACCCATCAGGACACCACAATAATTTTGTAAGAATGTGTGCATAGATTTAATTGGCTTATTATATAGTTACAATAAATTAATAATAAATAAAAAACAATCATATATCAAGAACCTGTGTGCTAACCGAGCCACCACGGTCCCCATCTATTCCTACTGTAGCTACATGTTGGAAGGATTATCAAAAAATATTGAGATAGATCAAGATATATCCGTAAGTCAAGTAAACATGTCTCCCATAAGTTTCCCAGAATTGTGTATTAGGTTGGATCAGAAGGTTCTTATGTCCCATCACTATCATAGATTAGGAAACAAGGACATCATATCCCAAAAGTACCTCAGATTAGGCTATAAGGACATCATATTTCAACAATATTTATTAGTCCGAGCCATAAGGGTCTCATACCCCTATTTTAACTACTAAGAGTTAGGGAACATGGTTTTCATATCCTAAAACTGCCTCAGCCAATCCACATGTACATCATATCTTGGCATTGTTTCTTATGTCTAGCTACAAGGGAAGCATGCCCCAACCCAATTTTAGGTACATAATCATCATAATCACATGTTGAGTATACTCACCCTTTAAGGCACAATGATATCTTGATATTAAACCTATCTCAAGAACCAAATAAATACCTATCAAGGTATTCACACATAATATTATAGAGCATATAAACAAAAAAATATAGACTCTAATCATAAGAATTAGTAGAAATATACATGTTCATGAGATCAAAATAAAACTTGTATAACAATATACATAATAATAATCATGGAATAAAAATCCTGTATAGTCTCTGGGTAATAAATTCTCACACATGTGATCACCAACAAATATATTTAATGATGAAATTCCAAAAAAAGGATCACATAAAGGAAACAAGACATTAAATCATCCTTAAATGGTCAGGATATTCATTCCTAAATATTTTTTATGACAAGGTATGGAAACCAATGAGAGATGGAACCAAATTCACATACGAGCTCCAATAAAATTCATACCACACACCATGAACCCAAAGAATGAATCTTAACACAAACACAACATGGTTTTAGTATGATATTAATTATTATTCTATGACCATGAAATTAAATAAACAGTAACATACCTATCAGGATATAAAACTATTTCTCAGTCAAGGGATGATTAAATTTAGGACTCTAATGAAAAAGATATCAAAATTTTTTTATTGAAAAAATCAATAATTCATTTTTATATGTATTTTGTATCCATATATCTAGATATGAAAATCTAGTACTCTGACTACTCACAAGGGAAGAAGATTATATCGATAAGAATCCCTAATAATTTTTTTTGCATCACAGACCGTAATTCTTGATTATAATCACACATTGATATGCCAGAATCAATCATAGAAGTAGGTGGTTTCACCAAAGAGGATTTGGTCAGTCTCTATCATTGAGAATGAATTAATAGGAATAAGATTGCCTTAAAACATGGGAATAATGGATGTTAAAATGTATATTTGGAACATAATTTCCCATGAACAAGGTTTGGATACATAGTTTGGAAAATCATGCACCAATTGTGTGAGGCATTTTGTCTCTCATGGGTACCCACATTATTTGGTGACATGGTTATTCAAACTATGTGCAAGCCATGATTTCAGAAACTAGATCATGTTTTAAAATTTTTCATAGGAGGTTTCATTGTTTGATCGACTATTTTCCTTAAATGTGTTCCACCAAAAGTGACTATTAGACAACATATACACATTATTAGAGGATCAACATGGTTTAGAAAAACTATGATCCAATTGTGCACCTCCAAATGGACTTTAAACCCCTCTAAAACCGAAAAGAAACCAACAAAAAATATCACAAAAAAAAATCATTGTTTAGATAATCTAATTTATGATTGAAATAAACATGAAAGAGACCTTAAAAATATTTTTATGTTACAGTTGATCAATAAAAAAACAATAAAAATTATTTTTAGGTCAAAAATTATGTTTATTTATGATAAAACTTGATTCACCTAAATTATTTTCAATTAAAAATTACTCTTCAATGACTAAAAACTCAGAGAATTTATATTATATACGGGATTTTTTTTACGATTTGAAATGAATAAGTTTTATCAAATGTTATTCCACTCAATACACATAACAAACTCACACCATCAAAATATTAGTTAAAATAAATTCCATGAATGTATAGCTATAGCGAGATGAATTGAATGATACCATAATAAATTATAAATTAATCATTTTTAAATTTTTGTAACAGTAGAATAAATTACTTTCTTGTTGGTTCTCTTAATAAAGTATGTTTTTATTTTAATTTTTAATCATTATTATTTCTCTAAATCCCTCACAAAAATATCATGTAACATACATAGTGTGTTGAAATTATGTTTATATGAATAATAATCTCACCAAGAAAATTATTGTACATTGATAGGGTCATAATAGTGCCTGTTTTAAATTCATTTAGATAACTTATTCATCTCTTCAATCTATCAACATCATGATGGTGGATTTATACACCTTAATCCATTTAAAATATATTTTTTGTTATTTTTTAGTCACTAATGACAGATCTCTTTATCCAAAAATATTAAAACTTCATTAACGTCAACATTTATAACATTGAATTGTCTACACCATTTGGTTTTTAGTTTTCATATAAAGAACACAAATATTGGATTCAGTAATGGTACCCATTTTCCTTCATAAACTATTTCTGTTTGATCAATCTAACATGAAATGTCTTTTATTGTTCATTAACAATGTTTTCATTACAAAGTTAATCAATAATTTTTTCTTTCAATTGATTCAAAACAAATCTATTTTTATCTACATCACCTTTTTATTCTTTGTTTGTTTTATTCACAACCCAAGATATTATGTTCTCCATTTCAACATTAATATGAAATCTATTCCCAAAAATCTTTATATGTGGAGACATTCCAATTATTGTTTTGAATATATTTTTTATCCATAAATACCATCACCATGTTTATTATTCCAATCCTCCCTCAATTTAACCACTGTTTTCTCTAAAATCACCATTAGTACACTATTTAATACCGAAGATTTTCAACTTGTTTACTTATTATAGGTTATTATAGTATTATGATTCCATATATATTTATCCACCAAAAATAGAAATTGAATATTATAAATGTTTAATCCATTGCAACTAATAATTCCATTGGTTATTTTTTAAACACATTAAAAATTATAAAAAAATTATTTTCCCTAGAAATGTCTTCCACAAATTTCAATACACCGTCCACTACAAAAATTATGTACTCATTTCTATGTGTTCGATAAAAAGGACCCCAGAGTTCCAGTCCTCATAGATAAAAAATTTTAAGTTCCTATTTCCCAAATTTTTTAATTTTCTATCTCCTTTCAATATTACACTTTCTCTTGAAATTTCCGCAATTCATGACATAGCCCTTTAAATCCTTGAATATACTATAATAACAGTAATTTTTTTTAACACCATAGAAGTGGAAATTAATACTCTGGGAACCACACTTTTTCAATACAAATGGGAGTGATGGTAAATTATTTAATATGGATGAAATTTCCCCATATGGTAAAAATTTATGGATAAATATCGAAGATTCCATTTTATAAATGAATGATTTCTTGTAATGGAAATATATAAAATATTCTTGGAACCTCTCTTGTTTAGTCCATGTTAATAATATTAGAATCCATCATTTAGTAATCTAGTTTTTTATCTTTTATTAAAATATCATAGTACTTATATTGTAAATGAATAAATGATATTTTAGAAACTATACAATAAATATATGAGACTTTCCATTCTATAAATTTTCAAGTGTCAAATGATATTTTGTATCATAGTTCTCAACAACATTTTTTTATATTCAAATAAAATTTAGTTAAAAGAAACACCCATATAATTAAACATAATTTATATTCATTATTTGATAGTAAATAGTTCAATGTTGAATATCTATCATATAGAATAACATTTTCACCATTAATATAATATGTATATATTTACCTGGTATACAAAAAAACAATCTAATTATTTTTAAATGTTTTCAATGAATAATTGATCACCATTTTGAATCATGTTTGTATAGTAAATCACATTTTATTTATTCTCTTTATCTGATTGTGAAAAATATATACCACAATGTCACTATCATCAAAAATAATTTTAATGGTAAAGACCATTCATATGTTGTAAGGAATATTTTTAAAAATATTTCAATCATGAGTCTACCAAATGAAATAAAATATCTATTATCAAATTTAAATTCACCATACTTTAATAATAATGGAAATTTTAATTTTTATCCATTGGAAAGTATTTTTTTTAATCTTTATTAAAATATTTCATATTCTATAAAACTTATCACATCCATTATATAATTGTTTTGTGGTAGTGTAGTGATCACCTCAATTTTTTTGTTTTCCACATTATTCTATTCTATAGGGATCTTGACCCCAAAAAGCCATTTCTTCACCATAAAAAAGATTTTTTGAAGTTATTCCTAGATTTAATTCATTATACGTATCATATATTGTTGACATATTTTCAATGAATTCCTCAAATTTCATTCCAAATACTAATAAATGATCAATAAACACATCAATGATCTTCTCATACAGGCCAGGGAAAATATACATCATACAACATTCGAATTTCAGAGGATCTCATATAAAATATAAGGAATTATATTATAAGAATAATTTCTATATGGATGAGTAAATTTTTTTCAATTTATCTACTGATATATTTTATCTCTATTATATCATAAATTTTAATCATTATAAAAAACACGCGAGTAGAAAGAAATTCTCTCAAACATTTAATCTACAGAAGTAAGGGGGATATAATCCTCCATTATTAACTTTATGAAAATTTAATAGTCAATACATAATCTCCATATAGTTACTATTCTTGTTGAGATATATTAATACCATTAATTTTGCACCACTTTTATCCCTTATAAATGAATATTTTAATTTATTTGTGGAAATATAATTTTCTACAAATTGGTTGAATGGTCACAATTGGTTTCATTAAAAGTCTTCTTCATCCTATTCCTCTTTTGCTTGTAAAAAATTGTGTTTTTCAGAAATCTATTTATCATATCTATCATTTTTAGGGGTTCATTTTTATATCATAAATATTAATCTATATCTTATGTTAGTCAACCTATTTATTTTAAAATTTTTATATATATAATTTTAAAATTATTAACCTACAATATCTACTAGTAAACAATACTTATAATTTGGTAGATTATTTAAAACATGAAACAAATTAAAGTCATCCATATATTATTTATCTTATAATGTCAAATTAAGATGTGTCGAATATATCAAGGCACTCCTAGTAGCTATTAAATGTGTATAAAGGATGAATCTCACATTATTTCTGTTTCCATGTCCAAAACTATCAAATTATATATAAATATAATATTTACAATTCATACCAAGATATCCTTAATAAATAATGTTGGATTTGTGGTGAATCTATATGTCATTCATAATATATCTCATATGGGATTTTATTCTCTTAGATCCAATCCCCATTGATTTTCAAAGGGATTTTATTAATGGTTCCACCCGAATATACTGTAAAACTGAATGTTATCGTATCTCCAAAATCCTTAGGGGTAATGAAAATCATCAGTTCCTTATATTTTGTGGAATATTATTTGGTATAATAAACCTAAATTCTTATTTTAATAGATTTTAAATAAATTCTCCCCACCAAATTTTATTTCAATAAATTATATTCCTTAACTTTTTAAAAGTGGAAATATTTTTAACTACATATTACTATGAAATATCAAATCGAATATTTTGATTCATATAGATGTATCTCTAAAAGTTCTTAACATAATGTTTTTTAATCTCCCAAACTCTTTCTAGAAATGGCGGAGGACTTTCTTACACCTTGAAATTACCATCACCTAGTTTGTACATGACACATTCATATCATATTTTTTTCATTTTTATTTATCAAATTCATTAATAGATTGTTTCTCATCTTATTTAATGATATCATAAATTTATTTTTAATAGTTATCTTCTTTGTTATTCTTAACTTATACTTTATATTTTTATTTCTATTATTTATCCTTTACCTTAATCATTCCTCCATATCTTGTACTAATTTTCATGAAACCTTCTCTAGGATTTGTCTCATTGGTACTTGTTAGCTTCCTATTGTCTATAATTTTATCCTAAATCATAAATTTTCACACTTTCATCTCTATATTTTGAATGATATATTGATTAACTCAAGTTACCAGAATAATCCTTAAGACATTTGGATGAGTTACTATAAAAACCATTTTCATTTATTTGATTGTTTCTATATAACTGAAATGATCTAATATTTTTAGTCCCAATATCATATTTAGTTAAAACATAAGATTGATTTCATTATGTTACATCTTTAATACTACCTTGGTATTGTTACTACACATTTTATTCATAAGAATAACCCTTCTTAAATTTCTTTTCACTTCCCAAGAAAGGTTTAAATGCTTTAATTACCATAAGTTATTATGGTTTTTAAAAAATATCACCACCAATAGTTTTTCTTTTATAATTTCTCATGTAACAATCTTTTTCAACATGATATTTTGATCAATTTTTTTACTAGCATGTAAAAATTAAGGTAAAAATTTACAATATAACCCAACATCCCATAGTGGTTCAATAATTTTTTTTACCTTTAATCTTTTATAGTGGATAATTTTTGTATGTTTTCAGTATGAGTTTTGATGTTATTTTCTATCTTGACTTAATTTAAGATATAGATCATCCATTTAATTTCCTTTTCGAGTTAATGAAAATAATATAGTATAAATGTTTAATCCCATAAGTTATTTAATCTCTATAATGGATTCTTATATATGTATCTATGGAAGAATACCCCCATTGAATTGAATCCTTCATAGAGAAATTGAATCAGTTATAAGAGATATAATTGACAGTGTGGGAACTGTTAAAATTAATCTCTCAATATCTCTTATTCATATTGAAATGGATATTGACATTTTTTCATAAATGTGGATATCATATTTATTTGATCCATTATTCTCTATGATTGGTACAATCATCATATAAAGGCATTATAAATGATTTCCCATGTTTTAAATGAGTTCTACTCATATTTAAACAATAAATTCTTTACTTTTACAATAATATAGTTGGGAAAACCTCTCACATGAAACTCATCTTAAATGGAAATATAATGTGGAAGATCTTGTATAATATTTAGACAATCTATAATAAAGTTTTAATAATCCTATAATGAGGCCCCATAAAATTATGGAAGTATAAAACATTGCATGTATTTGACACATAGTTTCTATAATTTATGGTTAGTCCAAAACATTATATAATTCTAATATCTTTAGGAAGTTTAATTGAGGACTCCCAGACCATTAGTCCCAAATTTACTGCTAAAAACACTCTTTTAAAATGTCTTTTGTTGATAAAAACCATACTTATCATATCATTATTTTACATCATTTCAATAATTTAAACATTAAATCTAAAAAATAATAATATAATCCCAATAATTAAAGGATTATTTTCTTTTAGGACTAGGTACCTTTGAAACATATTTTACAATTCGGGGGAGCCGTTACTCATAATAGAACCGCACTAAACTCTATTATTGACACCTCAAATGTTATACTCTCTATAACATGGTGAATGGAAATATAAGGAAGTGGTGAGATAAAATATATTTTATAGTGAAAACTAATAAATCCATAATCAAAGATACTATAATAATAATATGAGAAAATATGACCATGGGAGAAATATGTTTTTGAAAAGGGAATGAAATAGAAATATTTTTATAAAATGAATAATAGAATTATATGCAGTCCCAAATCAACAAAAATATTCCACGGAATATATGTATAGAAACATAAAATAATAATCAAGAAATATGGTTGAACAAGAAATTCATATATTATATAATAGAGGAAAAAAATAAAATATTGTCTACTATAACTTTTTGATGTAATAATTGCTACATGATTCGACTGACATTGTTTGACTAGACTAATAACTTATATACCCTATATGTAATGGGGTAAAATATCAAGTACACTAATGGGATTGGGATAACAACCCATGTACCAACTTAATCATATTATAAAAACTAATGTATCTTATTTGGCTGGGATAAAAACCCATATAACATCTTGGTAATATACTACTCACATATACCCTTTTGTTATCTTATGATATAAATCATAAAACAATTCATTGGTGAGACATATAGGATTTTAACCATTGTTAATACTCATCCACACATTTATGTGCAATGAAAACATGAAAAAAATTTATTTAAAAAATTACATAATTATCCCATAAAAAATAGATATGTATTGTGAATTAATCAATAAAATATTTGAAAATACATAAATATGAAGAAGGTGTATAGTGTCAGAATTACATATCCACATCAAAAAATAAGTAGTCATAAGAATGATAACATAAATGAAAATTACCTATTCATGATCATTGGGTAAATTTAATTGAAAAATAACAACTACAACTTTTATTTTAGAAAAATTGTATTTTTTAATTTATAAAAATTATTTTTTACAGTGTACTGGAATATTTACTAAAAAATAATAGTGGTGATGGAAAAAGAATTTATTAAAATTGAAAAACAATAAAAATAGTTTTTTTTAAAATAGCATTTATGGAATTTGATGATGTGCTGTGTGACATAAAAATATTATTATAAAAAAGGAAACATGATTTTTTTGAAATAATTAATATAAAAAAGCATCAATTATTGGCCTTTTAAAAGGACATAAATACAATCTCAGGGAAATATGGGTAGAAGAGATAATAGGTTATCCTTGAAATAATAAAATTTCAATATTTTAAATTATTTTTTTAAAAATCCCACATTATAAAATAGGAAGATAAATTTTTCATCTAGAAAATTGATATGGGAAATATAAAAATCACATGAGATAAAATATAATTATGTTTTCAAATTTAAAGGATAATATTGGAGGGAATAACGAATATAGACAAGGAAGAAAATAATCATTAAATAGAATGATAATTATTCTGAACAATTCCATACATGTATAGGGAAGAAATTCATCAAGTTGGAATATGTGAATAAATAGTTTTATTTTGAATTTAAATAAATAGAATGTACCATGTAAAATCATTGCGGGGAAAGATCTAAAAATAGAAGTATGAAACAACATATCTAAAATAAATGATGTTTGATTTAACAAAAATATATCTACCATTAATGAATCTTAGTGAAATATTCTAGAGCCTCCTATATGAGAAAAATAACTATTTTAATCACTTATTTTAGAACCTTATACATACATATATCCTTTTATTAAATTATTTTATAATCATATATAACAAATATATTGGTTATTAGGTTTTGTTTTCCCCTTCACATGTTATTTGTTTCATAATTTCGATGCTGATTCTTGTTTACATATCCCAATTTTATCATAATAATATCATTATATGTAAAATAATATATTTTTTAGAGTTATTTATACTATTATATCTTTATTTCTTAAGTATTTTAGTAAATATTTGTAATGATAAATTTTTTGGGAATATTTTTTGGTAAATATATAATGAATAAAAGTGTGGTACATTAATAATAGGTTAAATATTAATTTTATCTTTCCAAAATCATAAATAAAAACTAATTAAGTGTTAAATTATAATGAAAATATTATTTATTTTTCTATATTCATTCATGATATAAATATGTAACATTTTCCATGTAGGTGTTAAACTGATCCAAGCAAGAATAAGTTATAATATATGGGTGATAATAGTTAAGAGGGTTTCACTTTTAGAATATTATAATTAATAAGTAAGCATAATTATATTATTTATACATCATTATAGTGGTGTAAAAAATTATAATACGGTTTTGATGTAATAAAATACAATATGAAAAACAAAAAATATCAATTTCATTAAGGTGATAGTCAACACAGACACAAGGGTAGTGCGTTCGTTTCCATATAACATGAGGAAGATAAGGAATGGTTTATATTTTCAGCATCAAGATAATATTATATTTATAATATCAATACATTATCTTCCACATTTTATCAATCAATGTATGGAATTCATGAAAAGTATATAATGATTTTAATTTAGGCGGTTGTATACATGTAAAATAAGCAATGTTTTTGTGTTTTAAATGGCATGGAGGTAGGTATAAAATTATATTATACTAAACAAAAATTAAATTTCAGTATAAAAATGAAAATTATATAATCATTTAAACATTTTTTAGTTTATATTTTAATGAGGTATAATAATATATAAAATAAATTAAATGGAAATGTTGTAATTGAGTGTTTTACCTTACTCCATGGAATAATTCCTTTGTTATATGGATTATGGCGTTGCAATATGGTATTTTTAGAAAATAAGAACCCAAATATGGATTATATGAGTGAAATATGGATATTTGGGAATATTGGGGTCAAATATAAATGGAATGGGATTTCAAGATAAATAGGTTCATGATGGATCCTTTTATAACTAAATAAAATTGAATTTTTAAAAATAGTCATTGCTTTAAAAAAATTTCATGAAAATATTCAATGGAAAAAGTATACAAAAATGGAAAATAAATGAACTAGGAAGATTTTATGGTAAATTATCCTCTGAACCATTAATTTTGGAGAAACAGTTTTTGTTATTTCAAGCATTTCTCCTTCCTTATAACTTTTAAACCATATTATTTTTTACCGTGATAACTAATTTTTATGCTAGGTAATTACATTTAATCACATAATGAAAATTTTCTATATTACATAATTTTAATAGGATTATATCAAAAATAATAATAAATTTACCGTATAACAATTCTAATGGTGTTAATAATTAATTTTAGAATTAGTTCACGTAATGTGTATAAATAATTTTTTGTTGAAAATGCATATTTTATTCCTATAATCTATGTGTACGACAAATAATAAATGTACTATAATTTGAAAAATGGTTGAAAAATGATTTTTTTCATATAATTATATCTAGAACAAAATATTTCCAAAATAAAATTAAATTAATAAAAATGTACAAAAAGGGTTTCTTGGTAAATATTACTTATCACATTAAAATGATCTTCATTACATTCCTAAATTAAAAATACAATTTTCTAATTTTTTTAAATAAATACATATTTGAAATTTTAAATTGGTTTTTACCCGTTTAGGTAATTATTATATACCAATAAAGTCATAAAATTTATAGTTTTGGTAAAAATTGTTTTTGACTATTCACCTAAAAATGAATCATTTAGGAATAATCATAAAAACATATTCCATCGATTTTATTGGAATTAGGAATTCAAAAATGAAGTTAAATTTCTTAAATTAATGTTTTAAAATTTATAAATATCTATTTTAAAATAAAATAGAAAATAAAAATAAAAACATTTTTTATTGAAAAATAAAACTATAAAAATTAAAGATTCCAAATATTATTTAATATTAAATTATTTTTTTATTAATAATAAAAATATATTATTTAATAAATTATATAATAAAATTGGTATATTTAATCTGTTATGATAAAATATACAACACTTAAGAAAATGGTAATTTGAGAAAGGGTATTCTTTTTTTATATTAAACCATGTTGAATATTTATCCTCTAAATGTATGAAATTTTAGAAGAGTTATATCTTATTATTTAATTTATATTTTTTTCTTATTATTTTCCTTATTAATATTCAAATAATACCTCATGACTCATTTTAGTTCAAAACATCTTGTGAAATAGGCAATCAAAAAATATATTGAAAAATGATGGTGTGTATTTTCCCCTCCTTAAATAAATTTATACTAAATATTTTAATTATCTATTACTATATAAAATGAATAAGAATGTCTAGAATATATAAAATACCTATTATATAACTTATAGATTGATATCAAATTTACATTCTTAATAAAACTATCTTTTTTCCTCAGAGTAGGTTAATCCAAGTATTAGTTTTCTTCCAATAAATTGATTTAAACATCCCTTCAGATAATGTATGACAACTATTATGATTAAATTAGATTTCTAGTAGATATCATAGTAATAATTTCTATAATATATGTCTATAGGTCGTTTGGAAGTGTGTTTTCCGCTATTTTGGTATCTAATATTGATTCCATGTAAAGATAAAAAAACCACTTCCAAAATCACATCTAATTAAACTAAATGAGTTTTTAAAAAAACCTAGATAACCAATAGTCCCGTTATCCCTAAAGGATATTCATATAACTTGGATAAAATAATTATACCACATGGTGTATTTATTTTTATGTTAATGACTTGTAGTTGATGAAAACATACATGATATAAGATATATGGAAATTGATAGTGAAGAATAAGTGTATATCACACAACCTAATTATCACTATTAACATAAATAGTAATCATCGAATATACTATTATGTATTCCCTTGGCCTAGGTGGATGTTGACATTGAATTTTCCAATCAACACTGGTTTTGATGAATTTTTTAAAATTATCTTTCTTTGTACTAATTAATCATTGGACGAGGGGTTTAAATTAATATAGGTTTTCCCTATATCTAATCATTAGTTAGTCTCTTCTAAAATATATTTAATTCATGACCCTAATGAACTTTCCATAAATACTTGAATAATTTAATTTTTCATTGGAGATAGTCCCCACATGAATCTTCCCACATTTTCAATATGTAGAAAGATGAATATTTCTAACTTCATGGGTTTTCTACATGAATTCTCATGTAAAGTCATTTTTACCAAAACTATAAGAATAATGAGAGTCTCTAATTTAAATTTATAACTTATGTAAAAATTCTAAAATATTATTACTTTTTCCCCAATATATTATATACAATGATTTTTTTAGAATCACATTTGAATCCATAATGAAACGATTGATCTTACTTTCATTGTCAATAATGAAACCTGGGGCATTCTTCACAAGTATTGGGATGTTTTCTTTATGTGTAATGTTGGATTCATATTCGTTTTATTTCTAAGAAATAATTTATTTCATTATTTTTGTATGAAGATGTTGGGGAATATATTCACTGTAGAATACCACCTTAAATTATTTCAATTTCATGAATTTGATTTCATCCCTTGGCATCGTGTTTTCTGGTTATGGTCCACTATTGATCATCTCCTCCTTCAAAATGATATATAGTAAAAAATTAAAAATTAAAGCTCTGTAGAATTTAAAAAATCTTATCTATCATGATTATCCATTTCAATAAAATATGTATACTGGGAATCCCACTGAAGTTTAGTTGTGATATGTATGTGGAATACACGATAGAAATATTTTCCTACCACATTGTATTTGAGATATTCCCTTGTTTTTTTATTATTCATAACCATGTATAACATCATCATGAATATTTTAACTTCATTTTATATCCAATTAGATTACTTATTGGGAAAATATTTATATTTTCCATTGCACCCATTTCTCACTTGGTTCCTTAAAGTTCAATCCTTTATAAAATATAATTGAATGTTCTGAATTAAAACATTTTAAATTAATTGAAATTATGTTTATAAACTAGAATTAATGAATCAAAAATGGCATATATACCTTAACTTATGAATATCTAGTTGGAAATATAAGTTATCCATTTTTATCTCCCAATAATGTTTTCTTTCTAAACTACTTAAATATTTAAATTGTTCAAAATGGTTAATAAATAGATTTTGAGTTTACCAAAGCCTATCCCCCATGAGTTCTGGGGAAGGTGTGTAGCCTTACTCTCAATTATCATGTACTAAGTGAATATCAAGTTGATATTCAACCATAGTTTTCATACTGATTACCCCTTAGTGCATATATTCCACAACCAAATCAACTATCTAGTATCCAGACTGGGAGGTAATTGTTTGGAAACAACACAATCTCTAATTTGAAAAATATAATGGAGGATTTATTATAAAAAGGATTGTATTAATGTTTTTCATCAATTTCCTACCACCATTATTTTCAAATGTTCTAATCTAATAGAAAAAAATAACTAATCTGAGATCTTATTCAAACTAAGGCACCATAGACTAGTACTTCTTGATCTACTATTGAAAACACTCTTTTTAGATATTATATTTGATACAGATCAATCTATACCTATATTTATTTTACATCATTTACAAAATAAAAACAGTAATTATAAAAAATAAAAACTTATTCCTAAGAGTAGATGTTTTAGATTCGATTAGGATCAATTATATAAGAAACTGAATTTAAGATACATGTGAATATATACCCATTATCTAATAGTACTAAAATACTAATAAGTTATATTTATGATCATATCATGGTGAAAGGAAACAAGGAGAATGTTGATATAAAATGTTCAAATTGGGGAAAACTCATCAACATATGATTGAGGGATATATCATAAACATTTGATAAAACAAGACTATGGTAGTAATATCAAATTAAATATGACATTGAATAATAAGAGTTATTTAAATGGAATAATAGTATGACCTATTATCTCATATGATAAAAAAATACAGTGGAAAAAGATTATAGAAACACGACTTGTTAAATTTTAGCCAGAGTAGCATAACATATAAATATAACATAGTAATGTGAAATACCTGGATGCTTTGGTAATCATGACAAAGAGGACTAAAAAATTTCGTTTTAAAAGTAGAAGAAGTAAAATATGTAAGTCACATTAGATAACACATATTTAGGTTTCCTTGTATAAATTAAAAAATTTAAGGGAATGTAAAATATATAAATGGAATAAAAATAGTCATTAAAGAGAATGTGAATTATTCATAATAGTGTAATAGATTAATAGGGAAAAAGTCACCATGAAATAATATTTGATACAATGGTGTAATTTCTAAAATATAGAAAATGTATAAAATTTTATGGTAGAAGGAACCAATCATAGAAGTAAAAAGATTAAGTAAAAAAGTATTACTCAATGACGTATGGTGGGATTTTACAATAAAAAACTACAAACATTATTCCTGCTTAGGCTAAAATATTCTACCATCATATGTAATAAAAATAAATATTATAATAACATATTTCTGAACATTATGAATACCTATAACCTTTTATAAAAATCATTTACAATGAGTTTTTATAAATATCTTAGTTAATTATATTTTATTTTCATTATTGGATGTCATTAGCTTTTATTTACATTTAGTACTAGTTTCAGAATGGGATTTTCAATTCATATTTATAAACCCAATGTTAATAATTCTGAGATCATTATAGTCAATAGAATATTTTTATTATAATTATTCTTAATAATTTTATTTCCAATATAAGTAGTTTAGCTATGTTTTTTATGATTAATTTAGTGATGAGCTTATTTTATAAAATGTTTTATAGAAAAAATATTTGATTCCTTAATAATATGTTAAATATTAATATAGCCATTATTAAAAAAAAATATGAACATTATTTATACATTAATATCTAGTAACACGATTTTATAATTTTCCATATTTATACATGACATAAATTTATATAATTGTTCCTTCCGGGGGTTAAACTGGCATAAATACGAATAATCAATAATATAGGGGTGAGTATAGTTATAAAAGTGATTATTTTGGAATAATGTCATTATTAAAGGATCATAATGATATAATTTATATTTTTCATGATTTTGAATCAAATTTTTAGTGAATTTTTAACGTATAAAAATCTAGATGAAAAAAAAAGTTTACACTTTCATAATGCGAAAGTTCGCACTTACAAATGGGTGATGTGTTCATTTCCATCCAATGGGTGGAATATGTGGATTGTATTGTAATTTAATAATATTAATGATATTATAAGTATTGCACTAATATATTAAATAACCCTTTTATCAACCAATATATGGTGGTTTTGAAAAATGGATTAGCCCACTCATAGAGGTGGTGGTATGCATATAAGAAAATTGGGGTTTTTATTTATTGAATTGACTAATGTAAGGTAAAAAATGGTTTTCCCTCAATCAAAATTAAATTTAAGTGTAATTTTGAAAATTATTTAATTATTTCAACATATTTATGTTAGATTAGTTGGAGGTGGAATAAGATTGGAAGGAAATGAAATGGAAAAGGATTTATTGAAAATGTTACCATAGTAAATGTAAAATCTCTATTAAAAATTTGATTATGGAATTAAGAGTGGATATTTTTAGTAGACCAGAACTACTAAGAGGTTTATAGGAGTCTTTTAGAATTATTATTTTTAGATATTTTCAAATATATGATGTATGATGGGTGAGTTGATGTCGGGTGATGATGGTTTCATTGTCAATTAAGTAAAATAATATTTTATTGATTATTATTAGCTTTATAATAATTATATGACACTATTTGAGGTAGAAGGAAACAAAATAGAAAATAGTGGACAGAAAGCCTTTATCGAAACCCAAGAAAATAAATTGGATACATTATTTTATTCACCAATAAGTAATAATTCATTTCCTTCTACTATTAAATTAAAAACCAAATCACAATATTCAAATAAAATAATAATTCTAGAAATATTTTAAATATGAGTACCTTTTCACCTCTTACAGATAAATGTTTTTGTTCTAGGATGCCATAATGTTTATATGGAATCAAACTACTGTTTGAATTAAAATTGAGATATAGATACAAGTGAATCCCTTTATAATTATTATCCTATTGATTAATATTTTAAAGAGGTTTAAAAGATGTTATTTCAAATTGGATGAATCTTGGTGCATATTTTATAATTGTTTCCAATATTATATATATATTGTAATATTTTTAATAAATTATATTTTTAATGTATTATATAATATATTCAAATGAGTGATATGTTATTTCATCTCTTCCTTAGTCTATTATGATAGATACTTAATAAGAGATGTTCTCTAAATAAATGAAGTTAAATATGTTCCATTGAATACATAATAAAATAATTTTTTAAATTTATATCTCCTAGAACAGTCATGAGGGTTCATGACAAGTAATTTTTCAAAACAATGAAAAATTCATTATCCAAATCCCACTTCAGCTTTACAAGCCCTCCCGACATGCAACAAACTACCTATGAATAAGAAACATCCAAGAAATAAATTCAAGGTAGCTAGCCACCTTCTTTTTTGTTTCATCAATTATTTCCTCTTTCCCTATTTCCTATGAATCTTCTAAAAAAGAAAATAATGTGTCTCTCCATGTGAGATATCTTTTGAATCATTCATCCTAGAAGTTTTTTATATTTCTAATTTTTTAATGGTATCATTTTTGGAACATCCATTACGAGATCAATAGTTGAGGAAAAAGATTAGATAGAGGTATTTTAATGAAATAAATCAAATTTTTTATTTATATAATAATAAATAAGGAAGACAATAGCTTATTATCACGTATTAAATATTGATAAATCATAAAAACCCACCATTTTCTGTGTATTTTTTTTATTTTTATATACGATGATTTTGAGCTTCTATTAAAGAATATATATATATATGCATTATATATGGTATATTTAGAAATAAATACTATATTCATTAAAAATCTCTACCATTCATTCAGGAGAAAAAATTTCACTGATTTATGGGTTTTCTATTTACTTTTTGTTATTTACAAAAATTATCATTTAATACTATAAGTCGTTTTTAAGATGGTTAATTAATTTCAATGATGAAATATTTAATATTATTAACTAATCTGAAAATTATTATTTAAAATATATATATCATTTTACTAATTAATATTTTTAATCGTGATAAAATTTTAACTTATAATTGGTAAATATTATGATTTTTGTGTATATTTTTCTTAATATTCATGTCTAATATAGATTTAACAATTTTTTTTTTATTTTCATTACATATATTGGATTATTTGTAAAAAAATTAGTTATTTGGATTCCAAATAAATACATAACGGAATTTTATTAAAATAATATATATTTAAAATAAGTGAAAAAAATTATTTATATAAGAAAATAATATAAAAGCCCTTAATATGTTAAATATAACATCTCTAAAAAAATATAATTTCTAAGTGTATATTGTTAATTATTTAATAAATATATGAATAATTAAAAGGATTTATATACTTTTCGGACTTTATAATATGATTATAAAGTAAACCAATACATTTTTTGTGAAATTTCATTTTAATTCACCTATAAAAAATTATTTAAGAAAAAAAATAAATCATAGATATTTTTGAAATTATGAATAAAAAAAGAATATTAGTCCATAAAATTACTATTTTAAATTTTTTATATTTATATTTTAAATTAAAATAAATAATATGATGAAAAACTTCTTTGATTGAAAAAAGACATTTTTAAACATAATGTCCCCATAAAATTATTTTATAAAATTTATAATTTAAATAATTTTACCATAATAGTCTATAGATATTATTACAAAATTGCTAAAATATTTTTTTGAATAATTTATATTGTGCTATTAATAATATTTTTAGAGAAAGAACAATCCTTTTAAATAATTCACCCTTTTAGTTATATATATTCAAAATCTAATAAATTTAATTAGACTAATAGATTTTTATTTAGTAATTTTTTTATTACAATTATAATATTTTTAGGAATATTAATCCAATATTTTTTTATAGGTTTTATATTGGTGTTTGTTATGAAGCAAACCATCTAAACATATACAACAGAATTTAGTGGTGGTATATTTATGTCCTTAATTCATAGTAAAATATTTTCATATCATATAATTGAATTCAGAAATAGTTAATCTTTTATATTTTTTATAATCCCAAAAATATATTAAACTTATATACTATAATTTATATTTTACTTTATTTTGGGGAAAATTCATTAAATTTCATGGACTCGTATAAAAGATATCTTTACTTAGATATATTATTATGAACCTACACCGACAAGGTATGTAAATGAGATAAATGTTGAAAAATCTTATAAATATATGAAATATTTGGAATGAATTTTTTTAATATTTTCATTTTTACTATTTTCCATATTGAATATGACCAAAAAATGTAAATGAATCCATTTTCCCTGGAAACACATTAAAATTTTCTTGGTGTAATATTATACTGGTAGCATCTTGACCACCAAAAAGTTGATGAAGTCCTTGTTGAATATTAACTAGGTGTACCTGGGGTTATCTTAACTAGGAAAGCCATGGTGTGATTCAGAATTATAGTTTAAATATACATAATGAATATAAATAATAACTTGGTGTAGATGACAATTGTAGAGTGTTTTGACCAATGTAACCACGAAATAAATAAAAATTGTTTTAATTGATGCTGGTCACAAAAGAAATGAATAAGGTTTTGGTGTATCAGAACATAGATAGGGGTGATTTTGGGATTATTTGTTTTGTATCATGTTTTTACAATTGAAATTATAAATTCTATATTAACAAAATAACAATATCCATTAACTTCATCCTTGACAGACTCTCCTAGTATTTAAGGAAAACCATATCACTGTTTAAGGTTATTTGTTCCAAAATCATTTTTGGATATTTAGTGTCAAATTTCATTCAAATAATTCCTTTGGATCGTAGTAGAATATGATTCCTTATAGGATTAATTACTCTATCTTCTCTATATGATGGAGTCCAACATTCGTTGTTTCACAAATTTCCAAAAGAACAAACACTAGGTTATAATTCTGGAGAGTTAATGAAAGAAAACATTTATATATCAGGATATTTAATCATTAATGTTTGAATAATAATTAACAAATAAACTTCTATCAAACCCCACTTTGTTACTAGCCACTCATTCTCATACTAGAATAAAAGGAACATGAAAATATCAATAAGGATTATCTATGTTAATTCTTGGGTATATCTCCTCAAATACTAATATCCTCCTCTGATGTCAAATATCTCTAAATAAAATCATTTATACAATTTCATGTATATGAATATCTCTTTTTTACTCTATCTTGTTTCCCCACAAACTATGAGACCATTTCATATTGGTAGTGTATTCTTAGATCAGACCACATATATAGTAGCTTAAACTAACATTCCATAAGACCTACTAACCTCTACATCATGGATTATACACTCTATCATTCTAATATATTCCACCTAGAACATCTTTTTTTGCATTACTTTATATGGTTAGGCATGTTTTTATAAGGATTCCCTTTGGTCCCCCATGGGTTTTAATTCTTTTCGGACAACATCCAGTCTTCAACCATCACTAAAAATAATCTATAAACAATATTTTTTATATATTAAAAATCCAAAAATCTCATAATATATTTTTTCTATTTGGGGATCTATATCATGGAATTTTAATCATTTTTTATATCCTACTAAAAAATTTATATAATTTCAAAAAATATATTTTCTTAACTACCATCACTTTTAGCATTATGTATATGGGAATCATTAGGCACGTTACACTATGAAATGAATTTCAAAAAATAATGTAATGGATGGTCTTCACACCTTTCATCTTTTATGTTTGGAAATTGGTGGGTTTACACTATCAAAATTTGTTGACAAAAAGAGCATCCAATTATATGATTATATGGGTTTTTTAATTTTCATATTTTAGGAAAATAGGACATTATAACACTTATATTGTTCTATCATGTTTGGTTTCTTAGGATAAATGTTCAACCATTGTTATGATACGATTTCAGTGCTTGTATAAAATCAAGTTCTAAATGGATATTTTTTATCCTATTTTGGAATTCATTTATTATGACATATCATACATTATATCACATCACTCTCAAAATCATTTTTTGCTACACATTAATGATGATATATTGTCATTATCTGTTAAAAAATGATACACACTTTAATAGAATAACCATGGAGAAAATATTTTCACATATCATTAAAGGGGGTTTAATATCATGCTAATAATAATAGGGTAACATTGAACATTTCAATGATTCATTGGATGTTATGGGTTACATTAGAAATATGAAACTACATTCAGCTTAAACCCAAATAGTGCTTATCATAAAACAATTTCTCTTTAAAAAATGAGACAGAAAACATACTTCCAGGTTATTGTGATATAGTGTTAACATGGATAGAATCGAAGAAAATTTAACCGCAACATTACTCCAAATATTCTCATACACCATATTGGTTTGTTAATTTAATTTATATATCCCCACTTCACAACACTAGATAAATTCAAAATTTTATGGTATTATGCCAAAATAATTTTGTTTCTGAACTTATGTTGGAGGAATTTAAATGGTAAAATTTGTTACAAATAATTAATTATTATATAAAAATATAATAAAATATCAAAACTATTATTTTATTATTATTTTTAAAGGAAAAACCCACTAAAAATTGTTGAAATAAATATCTAAAATTCATAATTTTCAATCATGAAACCACTATAAAGATCATAGAATATTTTTCATGGAGTTTGAAAAACTCCAAAGAATTTATTTAATTTAAAAAATAAATGTGAAGTGTAAATTTAATATAACACCATGAGATTATAGTATATGACTTTCATTAAACAAACCAAATTTGTTTGATAGATTTCTTTTCACATGAAACAACTAACTAAAATCAAATCACAATATATTATGTATGTCCATTATAACCTAGACATATAATTATCTATATTGAATAAGAGAAACCAATTTATTAAATATGTATATAAATTAAAGGATACAAATAATATAAAATAAATTCAAAAAAAATTATCTAAAATGACTTATAATATTATTTATTCCCTGAAAATATATTTTTTTAAATATATTTTCATATGATATGAATTTCAATTTCTTGAAATTTATGTTTAATAATGATAAATTATCATTTATATTAATAATTTTTTGAATTTTTATTGGTAAATGATATTAAATTAGAATACTAATACTTAACATTAAAAAATGTAATTTTCATGAAAAAACAAATTCTAATTTAATTTTATGGTTTTATTTAACAATTGTATTAATAAGTTTTAGAATTTTATTTTCAATTAAATGTCTTTTTTATTTGGAATAAAAATATTATCTTAATATTATTTTTTAGTATTTTTTATAATTAATTGGTTCTTAGGGGAATAGTGAGGAATTTTATATTCTTCTAAAAAATATCTTTTATGAAATTATAAAAATTAATGAATTTCATAAAAAACTATTATATAATAAATATATATATCTAATCATAAAATAAATCATTTAAAATTACTTTTTTTGGATAAATTTGGTCATTCCAAGAGGACAAGAGTTCTAAAATAAATGATAAGAAGATTACATCATTGTAGATGATGATAATTTCTATTAATCCCTTTAAAAAATGGGAAGAAGATTATAACGTAGGATTCCAATGAAGATTCAACCATCATAACTCTTGCGTTTTTTGTAAGGACGTCCGGAAGAGAATTATCATTATAAAAAACATGTGAGATAATGTAATTTAGTGATGAGATATTATCCAAGAATTTGAACCATTTATCTGTCATTCTTCGTGAGAGGTTGGTGTTACCCGTTATAACAATATGAACAATCAAGGAAGATCCACACTCATTCCATATGTTGTTATATCCCTATTGACATTCCATTTCCACTGTTTTTATTAGACCATTTATTTTAGTATCCAATGTAGATGGAATTACACAGTGACTATAGAGGAAAGCAAGGAAATAAGGATTATGATCTCCAAAAATATCCCTATAACCACTATGGATTAGATTTCATTTGGATGCACTATTAAAATTTCATTTTATCTAGCCAAAAAAATATGAATTCCGATTGACTTCAAATGAACATGAAGGAAGATGAAAGTTACATGCATTTTTAATATATCTTAGGACTAAGAAGTCATAGAAAATATTATTGCAATGACCCTATTGTAGATAGTTAGAATTATATACAACCACAATGATTTTAGTGATGGAAGAAGAAATGTTAAAATGTTTATTCTCATGAACGATTTTATTCTTACCATGCCAGATGACATGGAGAATCTCTACATATATATCTTTAAAGAGATTCATGAGATTTAGAGATATTGAGAGTTTAAATCACTCCTTAATATGGTCCATAATCGAGTCCACATTCTTATTTAAAATCTCAAATATTTCTAACATGATATTACAGAGCTCTGCAGTTGTGTGATTGCTAAGGAAGAGGTGGTACACATCCTCTCTATGATGGTTGGAGAAAAAATCATGAATAAAGTGAAACAAACACATATTAAAGACTTGAATTAACCTGAATCATAGACAATGTGAGCCTACATAAAAGCATGAACTTGGATGGAAGAATACATATCTCGTTAAGGGACCTAATCTAGTTTTATGGACCTTCATTTAATGGTTTTAGTATAGTTTCACATTTTGCAAATAATCAAATTCTGTCCACGAAATAAAATATTTTTCTTATTAATGAAATTATAATTATTGATTGTCGATATTATTTTGATGGGATGGAGGTGAAGACATGCTAGTTGATTTTTGAGGGTAGTTTTAGGGACTTATTTAGGGGGAGAGGAGTCAATAATGTTGAATAGGGGTTCACATATCCAATTTAGAAACAAAAAACTATGAGAATATTTTTTTTATACTACTACTGAGATTGAATTTAAAATCTAATAAAATAAATTTTAAGGCTTACCAAATATAGGATCTGACATATCTTGAGTTCCCAGATTTTAATATTCTACGAAATAAAGCTAAGAGAAATGCCTATTATTTTTATTTATCCTTCAAAATACTCCTAAAAAATGACCTTAATGGGAGTTATTAATTAAGAAATGGGGTTTTAATCCAAGGCCTCAGATTACATGTGTCTTTTAACATATCTTCCATGGAACCACATTGATCCTTATATCAAGAGTGATTCCATTCCAAAAAAAATATCAATGGTGGTGTTATTAATTTTGAGTTAGGAAGCAGAACATCGATGCCCCACAAAAGAGTATATGTATTTGAAAATAATGATATGATTAAGGAGAAAAGTTATTCCATCCATAGATAGGGACATAACATTCCAAGAGCTCGGTTTTCACTGTTTTTTAAATAAAATGTTATTGATGTTTCAAATATATGATATTCCCCAAAACAGATGGAATCCTATATAGATGAATGGAATAGTTATTTCTCCAATTCCTATATAACTAATAATTTTTTGTTTCCTATAAGCAGTAGTGTATTTCTTGATGTGGATTAAAGATTCATTCCGGTTGATCTCTTGTCCTAGGGATTTTTTATAAATAAGGAGGTCCCTTTTTATGTTCCGATATGTATTTTATTACCCTAGGTAAATATAATTATTTCATAAGTATATAATAAATGTGAATTAGTAAATAGCCCTATAGTATCCATGATTATATTCAATTTACCCTAATCAACCATTTTGATAAGCATACTCATAAGATAGTTATTTACAATGGAAAAGACAATAGATTATCAATGAAGATGTTGTGGAGGAGCAGTTCCATGTAGTTAGTCTGGTTTGTATGTGATGTTTGAAGCCTACGAGAAATTGAATTCTTCTATGGCCTACGGGCCATGTCATACTTACACCTACAGGCCTTGTAAGGGTTCCCCCTCACCCCTTGAAAGGTGGATTATGAAAATCAATAAAAAATGAAGGCCTTCAGACCATTGGATGGAAAAAATACAATGGAAGATAGGGGATAACCTTGCATAACCCCTCTCGATTATATGAAATATCCCTATAAGGATCCATTAATAGAAAATGAGATGCAGGTCAGTCAAAGAAGCGTTTACATCTAATTAATTAACCTCGTACCAAATCCAATGTTAATAAATACCCTACCAATAAAACCCAATTCTATGGTGATAAATTAATTCATAACATTAATATTTGAAAACTTATTACATCCCCTGATGTATTTACAGATTCGGTTGAAACATTCAGAGGAATGATAAGGTGGTATTGAATGTATATCCATTTAATAAATCCCAATTTATTATAAAAGATTATTTTTTCAGTGAATTTTGTAAGCACATTTCTTATAATTTGCCAATTATTTTATGAATGTTGTTTACAAGGGAAACCAAGAAAAACTGATCAATATCATAATCCTTTATATCCTTTGGTTTGAGAGAAAGGAATTGAGAATTAGGACTATTCATCCAAGAGACACTGTTGAGAAATTATTGAACAGATTGTAAAGATCATGATGAATAATATCTCAATATACTAGAATGAAATGATTATTGAAACCATGAAGACTAAGAGATCTTCATATATTTATGCCAAAGACCGCCTCCAATAATTCAAACTCCGAAGGGACTAAGGTGGGAATTAAACAATATTCATAATTTACTACATTGCTAATGATAATCTCCATCAACTGCAAGCCAGTGGGGGAGATGTTGAAGAGATTCATGAAGTATGATACAATAAGGTTGGGAAGGCCTTCTTAATCTTACAAAAGAGTCCACCTTTTTTAATAATAGAGAGAGGAATATTCACCCTTATAAGATTCTAAAAATAGTTTATGAAATTAGTGGTTTTTAGAAAAATTGAACCATTTGGTTTTGAAATTATTTTTCTGAATATTCTCTTTGAGTGTTAGAAGATCATTGATCTTTTAAGAAAACATAGATTTACACTCATGTCCATTATAGAATTGACCCATGATGATGGATTCTTGAAGGAGATGAGGAGAATTTTGAAGAGAATCAATATCCTTATCGAGGGAGTAGAATGAATTTATTATCTTCTATTTCATTCTCATCATGAGAAATTTTAGATTGAATATACATTCAAAGGGATTATCTTTATGCTCCACTGAATACCAAGTTTCATGGATATGCCTACCATATTTAGGATATAGAATCTAGGAATTGTTCAATTTGAGGTTATGTAAAGGATTTATATCTTCAAAGAGAAGACTATAAGTACTTAAGGTAAATTAGAGTCAGCCATGACCCATGAGACACATGAAATAGAGCCCCATGTTTTCAAGGATGAATTATTGGACAAGGATCTATCAATTATGATGAATGTCATTGTATTCATATTATTATTGACCCATTTAAATTTAACACCCACCAACTTTATCTTAATCAAATGTCTATTTTCTATACTAGATCTAAAATCCCTAGTTGTGATGGAATGAGAGATATGGTCAATATTTTCATTAGTGTGAAGGATGAAATAAAAATCATAAATAAGGGTCCAAGGATCATTAATGATACTCAAGGGAGAACTAATTTACAGACAACATGTTATTATAGCTTGATAACTTCTAAAACCATAAACCACATGACAAAAGTTCAGTCTTCCTTAAAAAAACTTCAAGTTATAAGCTGTTAAATCATAATGACAAAAGTAAGATATTTAATACTTGTGTGAACCATGAGACATAACTTGTAAATGGGAAAGAGGTTGATTCATTCCAAGTAAGAGGTAACCTATATTCTAAGAACATGAAATTTTTTAAGATAATCCTCATTTTTTTAATACTGTAACATCCCAATATTTTCTTAAATGGAAACACAACCTTCATTATTATATATGATACTCCACATTGAGCATAAAAAATGACTGAATGTTATTATTTAAATATCATAGCCATCACCTAGCCATTGGAATAGACTTAAAAAATTAGGTTAACTAAATTATAAAAATATATTTAACATCACATTATAAAATTAATTAATTAGTTACAAAATAACTAGAAAATAAAATAAAAACCAATTGAATATAATGGATGTGTTTTTATAAGAAAACTATTTTTATACACCCATTTAAATTTTTTTAGTGAAATAAATTAATCATAATTATTGAAATATCTTAATGAAATATATATGTTTAATATCTAACAAAATGTTTTTAAATTAATCTAATAATTTTGATTGGCCTAAGCAATGATTAAATCAAAGTATAAGAAAAAAATGTAATACTTTTATGAAAGGAAATTTTTATAACTTTTGATAGAACACCCATTTTAAACTAAAATTTAACTCTTTTATATATATTAAGTGGAAAAATAAAATTTAGTTTTGAAATTATATTTTAAAAATTAAATTAGGTTGAAATATCCTTTATTTTCGGAGAAGCTTCATTACTTGATGAATAGTGATAAATATTGAATTTCAATTAAAATATATTTTTTATTATAATTTATTTAGGTAGTTAAATTATATCTTAAATTGGGTTTAAAGTATAACTAGAAAAAATATACATCATTAAATCCAATTTTGGTCATTATAATCAATTTATCATTGATATTTTATATGAATATAACTCTATCTTTTAAACCTTTTCACTTTAAAAACATGTTATTTTGTTGCGTCTGTGAGATTAATTTTAAAAATAAATTTTTCAACAATGTATATTTATATTGTTAAAATGGATTCAATATTTGGAATCATATTTTTCCAAATAGGATGTATGGAAATTCTCATGATTAGTCATATTAAAATTTCCGTGTTAAAAAACCAATTTACTACTGTATAGGTAAAATAATTAAACATGTTAAAGATAAAAGGTAAAGGCAAAAAATAACCAAAAAAAACCTTTAATGATAATTTGAAGAATTGATAGACCATAAACATCCTATAAATCATTAATTATCATTGATGATTTTTGGAAATTATTTCCACCTCAATGTTGTTGGTTTTGATTATAAAATAATCATTATTTAATCACCTAAAACCATGCCTCCATAGGTATAAGCACCAATAATCACCACCTCATTTATCCTCAAAAGGAATTAATCAACTAAAATAAAAAAAAAATATCCTCATCACTCTACCCACATCCATGTTCTGATGGTACACCCAAATAAAAATTCCAAGGACCTTAAGGGATCCTTAAAGGAGGTGATATATAAGAGGTAATTTTCCCAAAACACATCTCTTATATTTATTTATTCTTCCACTTTATCATCTCCTCCTTCATTAATAGAGGAATGAAAAGTACAGATAAATTTATAAAACAGAGTGGTAAATTTTTAATGTAATATTTGATATCCATTTCAATTTTCATCACCTCTTATTCAACGAAATGAATCCATTGGCCAAGTTATGTTGATTATCCTTCTACATGAATAATGATTTTTCATTTTGGAATACCACTAGTCATAAAAGTATAATTATTGTTAAATAATATTTTAATTGTTATATTATAACCTATTTCATTTTATGGGACTAGAATATAAAGATAATATTAAATAAAATGAAACTAGTTCGTGATGTCCTGAAAAATAGGCAGAATAAACTAAAAAATTATCATTATCATTTTATCTAACTTATCATCCACACGTAAAAAATAAAAATGATATATATGAAAAATAATAATTATGGAAGTGTATTAATTCCATTTATTTCATCTTCTAGATTATACATTTCAATTTATATAGAAATGATTAATTATTCACAAATGAACTGATCACAAAACCATGAAATGAATTCTCTCTAAAAAATGAAAATAATGAAATATTATAAAGTAAAGTGTTATAAGATATTATGAAATCATAATATAAAATATTATAAAAACAAATATATTTATTTAATGTGTTAATAACATTATATAAACCATTATACAAGATGTTTGAACAAATTTTAAGGAAATAAAATGTGTGATAGGGAAACTCTTTACCCAATTTCTATTATTTAGGTTAAAATTAAAACTTCAGTGACAAAATATTTATAAGATTATGTGTGAAATTATTTTTAATTTTATTATGTTGTATTTCCAATTTATTTATGTAGATTTACCGCATTTATACGTACTCTATTATTTTTATTTACAATCATGTCAAGGATTTGATATTTATAATGGAATTTCATTTAAAAATAGTCTTTTAAATATGCTTTTAAAAAAATCATTTTATTACATATATCGAAATAATGGAATTTATTGATTTCATTTCACTATAATATTTTAAATCTTACTTTATTGTTTTATATGATTAATTTCTAAGAAATTATTTCCTATTATACATGTATAGTTTTTCAATAGTATAAAATAAATATCTTTTTGAAAAAAGTAGTATATATGTCGGTAAAAGTGAAAATTTTATTGGTAGTGCATTTTTCAAAAAAAAATTGTTTTTAACTAAAATTTTGGAGAAAACTCTATCAATAAATGTTATTATGATAGATAAATAGTTCTGTTGGAATTATAATAATACCAATTTATAATATATATGTTAGTAAAAATAATTAGAAATAGATTAATACAAAATATTTTTTTGTTGGTAATATTATTAACATTTATATTACAATTTATTATAAGAAATATCGATGATTAATATTTGTTCATAAATTATATAAAATATTGTATGTTTGTATTCCAATATGTGTTGTTTTAAATTTATATCATATTTATTAATCTAATTATATATAATATGTTTATAATATTTATTACATAATTATTATAAGATTAGATAATATGAACATTTCAAACTCAACATGAAGATCAAATGAACAACGTAAAAATATATTTATATGTATTCAAACATCAAGAGACATTTCATGATACAAAAAACTCACATATATAATTTTTCATTCGATGGTTCAAACTAATTCCATGTATGCTGTAATGATCCACCCATCAACCATGAATAGATCCCATGTCACGACAATAACATCTAGTAGTTTACAATGTGACACATTGTGTTCATGATTGACAACTTTCAAGAAGCACAATGATTCCTATAATTCAGAACCTGAATTATGACCCTAAAAACATCATGGTAGACAATTTTAAGTTAAAACATAATATTTTTCTCACCTAACATGATGAAATATAATACCCAGTAAATATTTTATCCACATGAAAGATGAGTTTATCATCATAAAATCTTACCATTAAAGGATCATATGACCAAACTAAAATAAAAAATAATCCAAAATTAATATATTATTTTTCAATTTTTTTATTCTCAACATCAAAAGTTAGGTCTGGAAGTTCTCAGGTGACTCGGTTGCCACTGTTGTGGGGGAGGAAAATATTATGACAAACCTTCAATCGTCTGTTTCTCTCACGCATCAGTTTTCACTATTGTGTTGGGGTATAATTAAGAATTTCACGCACTTAACCATGAAATAACTATAATTTCCTGCAATCTTATATGGGAATATACATAAAAAAACTCAACCCAAACAAATATAGAGTCAAAAAATTTGAATAATGGAAAAGGAACCAAGTATTTTATAAAATTAAAATGAAGAAGGGATCACCTAAGTAATATAATTCCTAACAATGGAAACAAATTATGGATTTTCAAAATTGAATTTACTTACATGACCCTTAGATTCACAACCAAAATACCTATAAAATTAATATATTTGAACTTGAATTAGATGAAAATCTAAATAAAAACATTTTCTTACACAAGAAAAATTATCAAATCAAGACCCCACTATTTTTCAAACTCGCACAATTCATGAATTCATCCCCTTTTGAACAAGTGTAAATGTTCATGCACAAAAAAAAAGAAACCTATAAATATAGCTATAATAAAAGACTCAAAGACTCCTTTTATCCACATTAACACCATTATCCCCACTCTAAACTATAATAAATACTCTATAAATCTAGATTTGAGGGGGGAATATGCTTTCAGTGTTACCAAATTGCCTATCACATATGACCACCATAAATTTTATTCATATATATCATGGATATTATTGTTTTTGAGGTCTGAAAGTTCTAATAAATGATATAATAACACTACAACAAACAAAATCCACTTGAAAAAAATACGTTATAACATCAGGGTTGTTTGAAAACTACTTCTCCAATCAAGAAAACACTAGTACATGTCTTCAAGGACTCTTCTACACATGAATTATTAAATAAGGTGTGCCTTGATAATATCCAATAATCAAAGGTCATATATGAAATAAGTTTCACTAACATGGGTCTACAGAAATTTTTCAATCACCGAAAAAAATATTCCAAGAATGCAATTATAATGAATGAAAAAATTATGATGCATATCGATTTGAAAGATCGTGTTATAATTCTTGGACCGTTGAAGATTTGAATTGGTAAAAAATTTAATAGATAATTTTGGTATCTAATATCATATTTAGCACTCAATTATATGAGAAAATTTAGTGTGGACTGGTAGGTCAGAATATAAAAAGTAACAAAAGTGTGGTTGAATTGTGTCGTTTCAAAAATCATCCACAATTCTAGAAATGGACACCCAATATAATTTATATTGATATGATGTTTTTTATTCGATATATAAATATGAAATAGATAATAAAAACTAATGAATACAAAATTATATAATGGTTTGGAGAACCAAGATCTACAAATCCACTCCACGAAATACTCTATCTGCGATCTTTGTGAATTTTACTAGTATGATCCTCTTATTAGAAGACCAATATTCGAAAAAAACATGCAGGCAGTTGATATATTTACAACGAGGGTAAATAAATCCTTTTGGTACTACAATAGAGAAATTATTATCCATAGATCAGATTGAGAAGCTGATACTCCCCCTCAACAATGTATGAGAATTTGAAAATCCAATAAATTAAAAGTGTTTTATTTATTGATTTGGGTTAATCTTCATATTTATAGCCACAAGAAACTAAAAATTGATGGAATTTATTTTTCAAAAAAATTATCTTCACGAATGAAATCATCTTAAGTGATTACTATTGCACAAAGACCATTAATTAAAAATTATTAATAAAAAATAGAGCATTAGAAAGCTTACAGATGAATGAGATAAAAAATGTTCATCTACAAAGTGTAGTCCTCTATCATAGGTGTTCTTTTTCTATAGCACTATAATAATATCTTCACCAGTTTATGATATTATATGAAAATATGTCCCTTTAAAAAATAACGGTTATATAAAAATGATACACATATAGAATATATAATGAAAATATCCTTCTTTAGATTTCAATATCTATAAAAGATGCCTGATAAAATGTTGATATTCAAATTCGAATAAAAATTGGGGTCAAAACGCACACTAAGAATATGAGTGAAAATATATGTTAAACACTATTCTTTGACTAAAATATACTAATATATAAATCATTAAAAAATACCATTTTAAGAATCCTATAATACTTTCCAAAACTGTTTCATAAATCTCCAAAAATTTCACGGATATAAATTGCTTGCGTTGAAAACCAAATTTAGGGAGCTTTCACAAAATAAAAAAAATATAATATGTAGGGTTTAAATAAGTATCATTCATTCTCCAAAACTATGGCAGAGAATACAAGGTTGGTTATAAAAGTAATGTTTATGATCCATATGTTTCTATTTAGAACGCAAGTTTCATTACTTCTGTAGAGTTCTTTAACCATAATATATTCTCTTGACAAACGTAAGGTCCCCTTCCAATGGAAGGTTCATTAACCTTAGATTTATGATAATGTAGGGTTGATTAAAAATATTTAAGGATCTTAACTAAGGGATTGGATACACTAATTTATTTTTCCAGTGTAATGTTTAATACACACATACGGTTCATGATCCATACATGTTGTACAAATTGTAGGGTTTATTCCTTATGATACGCTTATCCATAAATGGTATGGAAAATGTTTTCCTAATTCTTAAATATGAACCTTGAACACATTAATAAATATTCCATGAGAATTAAAAGCATGAAAATAATTTCAGAATAATATTATAATTAATATTAATTTCTTAAAATTTACATAATGTAAAATCAGTAGTAAAACAAACAAGGGTGTTTGTGAGAATCAGAATGATAACATATTATAGAACATTGATCATACAATAAGTACCCAAAAATCTCCCCCATTTTGATAGTCAAAAAACACATAAAATTTTTATCATAATATAGAATTTTTTATTCATATTTTTAATTTTTATTTCACAGTATTATTTCAAAAAAACTGAAATGTTTTATTCATCCAAATTAATCCCCCTTTTTGTGATATTAAATAGAAAGTATAGAAAAATATAAAAAAACATATAATATTTTAGAGAACAATAAATGAACATTAAAATGTACTGTTCAGATAAACAAGACATTGGTTTTGGCTATTCAGATAGACATAAAAATATATCCAGTAAGTCACTGAAAAATAAGAATAATAAATGTTTATTAATAAAAAATGTAAAAATATAGTATAATGTTTGGATATTGTAAACTAGTTAGTCAATCAATATGGTATAAGGTAAAAGGTTATGGTCAACATCTATTTCTGGTATAGGTTCTATAGGGGCTTGAATAGATTCAAATACCTTTTTGAGTTCGACAATAGTCACATGTAATATTTCAACAAGATTATCCTCCATCTTCATTACCAAAAGTAAGGAATACTGACTCACATGATGATTTTAAACTAAATTGACAATTAAAAAGTCATAAAGGCTCTCATATATTTACAAAAACTAAACTAAATGGTCCCTTAACAAATTGAGTATAATACTGATACATGGTTCACTAATGTTTAGTTGCCCAATAAGAAATCTTTTATTTTCTAAAAAGACTGAAAAAGAGGAAATGTTTCACTAGAGATTCTACAACCTATCACTCATATCATACATGATATATGTAATTGGTTGAAATTTTCTAATCGAATTTGGTGAGGATGAAAGGACAGTGGTAGAATCACTGAATGGGGTCACACATCGCTTGAATAACTCAAAATTTCATCCCAAATACCATTTTAGGTCTTCATAATAAATTTTGGAAATAGATTTTGATTTTTTTAATCTAATATGGAATCTCACTCTTAAAAGCATCAATATATTTCATTTAAATAGAATGGTATTTAATTTTTCGAAGTATATTCTAAAGATAATCAAACTCTATCATTAGGGATGATGAGTTCTACAAATCCTCGAACATCTTTCTTGAGGATTCAAGATCCTTTTTGAGAATATAATTCTCCTCCAGAACCATATTGAACTAAATCAAAATATCCTCAATTTTATTTTTCAATGAATCAGAGGTCCCTTCTTCTAGATTGTTGGACTTATCAATAACCACAAAAGATAAGGGATTATCAAAATACTTATCAATAGACTTTTCCCAAGAACAAGAAATATTATCAATAACGTTTTTATGGTCTCTAGATAATGATCCAGGTCTATCTAAACACTGATAAATTGCTGATATATCATGATTCTCAAAAAAATTAGTGACCTCAGTTGATAATCTTTTCATTGGTTGTTCATATTGGGAATCCTCTTCCAGAACTACTTATTCTCAAAATAATTCATCTTGAATCTAATCAAATGGTTGAGGAGCATCCTAAAGATCTCAAACCTGAATTTCATCTTGTTGATCATCTTCAGGTACTAGTTTTTACCAAATTAACAAAATGAGTAGCCTCTCCCAATCCTAACACCAGATACTTAGGTGGTGGTGCTTCTCTATTTCATGGTTTCATATCAAACTCCCGTGAATCTTCTTCTTCATATTAATAATAATATTATTATTCATCTAATAGGTTTGTTGCATAATCAAATATCAATTTTATCTTAGTATACTTAGAGGTTGATTCAATTATGGATTCACCAATTCCTTCATTTCTTATATCAAATTGTTCCCCTTAGGAAAATAATCCATACTTATTTTGGTCATATGTTCTAAATAGAATAAGAATTCCTTTCATAGTACTCCAGTAAAAACCAAGCTTCCTTTGAGTGACAACATTCAGAATATTACAATGAAAACACATCACTCTTTCATAAATATTACTAATCATGTTTTTTCTAAAGAGATTTATGGACTGTATTCTTCAATTGGAATAAAACGACATCCGAGATTCTTCTTGGAAATAATAACTCAAATATTTCAACAAGTATCTTGGGAAAAATTATATTTATGTCACTGATTAACTGAAACATAATTTATATATTCGGGTACACAATTATCTCCTTTTCTTGTACTCTTGGGGTAATTTTCATTTCAAAAAACATAACAAAAACATTCTGATATGTGTTAGAATCCCCAATAAACATTTTCCTTAGATTTTTCGATCCAAACAAACAATTAATAATATCGTAAGACTTATGATCATTATTTAAAATAGATCGATAGTCCAAATAAAATACACCTTCATGAGGGAATTTCTGAAGCTGAGCTATTTCTAAAGAAGAAAATGAAAATTTCATTGCCTTTTATTTTTTCCGATATAGTGTCTTATGTTTCACCAAAAATGAATTGTACACTACTTGGAAATACATCATTTATAACTCCTAAGAAATCTATGTATTCAACACATTAAATAAAAATTCCAAACCATGAAATTTTAATGATTAATTGATAATAAGGTCCTTCTCATACAACAACTTAATGTCTATGAACTTTTCTTGAAAAATATTTCATAGTGGAACTCATTAACTGTTCATGTCATTGGGATCTCTTTCATAAGATCTCTTGGTCTTTGACATTTTGAAGAATATAAAGTTATAAGTTTTTTGAATTATAGTCCTTAGAAGGTAGGTGATGGTTTGGGGAGGAAAAGCGATTTGAGAAACAATGGGGTAAGATTTGCCGAACGGTTTTTGACAGATAATGACATAACCTTGTTTCATGAGGCAATTATATAGGGTAGTTATTACATTTTTTAAAATACACAACTAAAAAATAAAATATTTAACCAAATAAACCTTGAGAGTAAAATAAATAGTAACTTTTTTTACCCAAAATTAATATTCATTAAAAGGAAATATATTAACAATTACTTATTTAAAATTAAATAAAACAAACTACCCCTTAATAAAATAAATGCTTGTAGTGGTAACTGGATTAATGAAAATATCAGCGAATTTATATTCAATATTAACAAATTCTAAAGATATATCTTTTTGTAAGAACATGGTCTTATAGAAAATGATTCCTTATATCAATGTGCTTAGTCATCGAATGAATTATCGGAATTTTTGAGGTATTTATAGAACTATTATTATCACATTAAATAGTTATAGTATTAAATTTTTTTCTAATGATTATTAGGTTATCTATCATCAATAAAACTTTTTCACAACAATTACCAGTAGATACATATTATGACTCAACTATTGATTGGACAACATAGTGTTGTTTCTTACTAGACCAAGATAAGAAATATTTTCCTAAAAAGTGATAGGCTATTATAGTACTATTTATATCTATATAAAAAACTCTTAAATCAGATTTTTTATATAAGATTTAATTAAAATCAAATGTTTTTTGAAGTAGAGAATGATAAATAGTTCCTTATAAATATCTAAAAACTCATTTTACAGTAGTAAGATGGGATTCATTATGATTTTATTGAAATATATCCAAAATACAAACAAAAATAATAATTTATGATCTACTAGTAGTGATATATAACAAACATCCTATCATACCACTATATAACATGTTGCCTACTGGTTTTTCAGCTTCATCCAACTCATGTTTTAAATTCGTAGACGTGGGGGTTGTATATGTCTTCCTGTTTTCAATTCCATAATTTTCCAATAAATCAATAATATATTTACTTGTATTTAAAAAATTTCCAAAATTATTTGGATAAAATTGAAATCCTAAAAATAAATTTAGTTCTCCCATCAAACACATTTCAAATTGTTTTTGATTTAAATTTTAAAAAACATTGAACAAATTTTTATTATTTGAATAAAAAATAACATCTTCATAAAAAATTTGAACTAATAAAGTATAAGAAAAAAATGTTTTCATAAATAGTGTTGGGTCATCCAAACCAATTTTAAATAAATTTTTCCAAAGAAAGGAACATCAGCTATCATATAAATCTATTAGTGAATTATTTAGTCTCTAGAGAGATTTAATAATGATAAATAAATAATTTGGGTTAATGGAATTTTAAAAAACAAGAGGTTGTTAAATATTAACTTTATCCATTAAATAAGCATTCAAAAAGTTATACTTAACATCCATCAGATATAATTTAGAATTTATATCATATGAATAAACAAAAATGATTTTTATTGATTTAAATATAGCCATAGGTGAAAAGGTTTCATCATAATTTATTCTTTCTTCCTTATTATAACAATTTTATACTAATTTAGCTTTAGTTCTAGTAATGATCTCTTGAGCATCATATTTTTTTCCAAAAACTCACTTGGTTCCTATAACTGAATAACAGGTTAGACGGTCTACTAGTTCTGAAACATCATTCCTCATAAATTGATTTAGCTCTTCTTGCATAGATAACGTCCAAATCTCATCCTCTAAGGCTTCCTCTATAGTCTTAGGTTTTTACAAGGATATAAAGTTTATGAATTTCTCTAGGTTTTGTGCATTTATTTTGGTTGTAATTCATGTGTCTAGATCTCCTATATCATTTTCTAATGGTTGGTTATTTATGGTTTTCGGCTTCCTAGGAAAAACTATTTTAGGTTCTTCAGTATCATTTTACTCTCAACTAGACTAAAATTTATTAATATAACAACCAAAATATTATTTATGGATTTCATGTCTGATTTTAACGAAAGAATTATAAATTCATTAGTTTGATGATTTCCTTTATTAAAGGATCAGTTTGATATAACATTACAAGAACTGATTCTTCACCAATACTTGATTTTTTATTAAAAAATCTATAGGATTTAGAAGAGGTTGAATATCCTAGGAATATTCCTTCATCAGATTTTGGATTGAACTTACCAAGATTATCCGTGGAGTTTGAGATATAAACCTTTCATCAAACTACTAAAGCGTACTTTACATTAGGTTTTCTCTTATTCCAAATATAATATGGTCTATTTTTTTAAATAGGACATATTATAACATTATTCATGATTTAATAGGCTATTTATATAGCTTATTCCTAAAAAATGGGTTGGATGACTACATTCATTTAGCATAGTCCTTTCCATTTCAGGAATAATGTTATTTATTATATCATCCATTTCTTTTTTTGAGGTGTTCTTGGTGTAGAGAAGTTGTGTTTATTACCCAAATTTGAGAAAAAATAATTTAATTATTTATTCTCATAGTCACCACCATGATTACTTCTCAAGTAAATTATTAATAAACATTTTCCATTTTGAAATGTTTTACAAAAACATTCAAAGACAGTTAAAACATCACATATCAGTTTTAAAAATTATACGTACATAAATATAAAATAATAATTCACTAAAATATAGACATAAAATTTTCCCACCAAACATGATACTATAGATAGTCCAAAAAGATCCATATAAACACATTATAAGGGTTCATATGTAGCAAATTTGTTAATTGATTCGAAATAATATATGTGTTTCTTGCTAATTTGGCATGCATCACAGAATCTATTAATACCAAATTTAAGACCGGGAAAATAAAAACTATATATTTCATATATAATTTACGTAAAACATTGATATTACATTGACCAAGTCACTTATGTTAGATCCAGGACTCATTTATCTTATTAGTTAACCAATTTACTTTTTGTTTAAACAAGGAATTTAACTCCAGACTATAAAAATTCTCTGTTCTATGTGCTATAAATTTATGATACTTATCCTTGAACACAAAGAATGAATTTTTAGAAAATTCAACACAAAATAAATCATCATAGGCTTGAGAGATACTTTCATGTAGTTCTTTAACAATTATATATAAAACACTTTACTGATTGATATAGACTACAGATCTCTAATAATTCCAACTCCAACAATTTTCCCGTTAGCATTGTCACCAAAAGTAACGATACATCCATCCATTTGAGTTAGTATATGAATGTTTAATGGATCTTCACACATATACCATGCACAACCACTGTCCATATAACATAATGATTTTATTTTTCTATGATATATTTTCTACAAAATCAATTTTAAACAATGTTTTTTTGGTACCCATATCGTCTTGGGTCCAGTAATGTTTTCTAGTAGTGATCTGGGAACCAAGACCGACTTTAGTTTTTCATAACTCTTTTCACTTGCTTTAGAAAAAATATGAGAAATAAAATATCTTTTAATGCCACCAACTTGTGGATTTATCAGATAACAATTATTAGCCACATGACCTTTTCTTCCACAACTATAACTGATTGAAATTAATGAATTGGGGACAAATTAATTTTTATAAAATTTGATTTTCCTCTAATTAATATTCCAAATCTTTTAATTTTACTGAAATTAAATCCAATAACATCATTTATGATATTTTATCTTTTAATAAAAAGAAGTCCATTACTCTTATAAGATTATACTTCATCCTATAATTCTTTAATACTGTTTTTCATGATCATAACCGTTTGAGGTAGATGTGTTGAATTTTTTAATCCACTATTGATGTTGTTTTAGCAGGGTATATCTTTCACCTAAAAAAGCATTATGAATGTTTTTCATAGTTTAATATTTCCTTAACAAGGAATCATATTTTTCTTCTAGCATATAATTATAGGCTTTCAATTTACTATTTGAGAAACTACTAGAATTATAATAATACGATTAATAAGTGGGTACCTATTCCTCTACTTCCTTATCCATAATGAACATATTGGTTTTTAGATCTGATTTCTGTTTTTTTGAATCATATTCTTAAGAGATGTTAGATTATTCAGATACACTCCATGTAGATTTCATTTCTATTTTGATTTTGATCTCATAATCATCATTTTTATGATATCTCCTTTATGAAATTTTCCATTCATCTTTTTTAGGACAATCAGGTCTGATATGGTCCAATTTATTATATTCATAGAATCAAATTTTATTGTTTCTTTTTCATCCTTTATAAAGGATTTTATGAATCCTATTTTCATTTTTTATAATTTTTGAAAACTCTTGTATGATGCGGAAATTTCATTTCAAAATATCAGAAATATGATTTTTTATCTTCTTTGACTCTTTTCTTTGATATTCTACTATGCTTTTGAGATTTCACTTTTAGAGCAGTATTTTTATTCATTAATTTAATATTATGATCTTCAACTTCATCTTGAATTTCACTTTTATACATCATCAGTGTACAAATTATCTATTTCATTGTCTAAACCTTGACAGGTGATGACTGATGGATAGTAGCAGACATGTCAAACCTTTTTAAATGTAGTAATTGATGTACTTTCAAAGTGTGATTAATTTGTTTGAGGGGTTATCATAAGGCTGTAATGTGGTGGACATAATCTATAAGCCTTTTATTCTTCTGTGTAATTCTTTATCCATCAAACAATCTAAATGTGTGAAATTTTATTCTAGTAGTAACATATCTCTTCTATCTAACATTTTCAATTCCTTCATAAGAAACTGCAATAGTTTTCTACATTTCATAGGTAGTTGGACATTGTGATTCACGATTGAATTAATATGGTCCAAGACATAAAATAATATAATTCATTGCCTTTGAATACATATCTTATTCAACTACTATTACTTTATACTATTTTTCAATTATTTTAGGAATCTTATAAGCGGTACAATTTTTTAGTAGACTGTAAATCCAATATTATTTATATATATAACCATCCTTGACTTGGAGTACCCATAATTTCAACTATTAATGTATGGAGAATGTACCATTGAAATTCCTTCCCTAGGATCAACCATTTCCATATTTTTGTAGACCATATACTTTTCTTATAGATATAGATTTATCCAAAATATCACCTTTGATGACAGTTATTTGGTCAGATTATACAAAGTAACACAAGAGGGGGGGGGGGTGAAATGTCTCTTTACAGAAATCTTCCACATTTCTGGATCCTACCAAACACATTTATTTATACAGATATACTATGTTTTCCTTCTATTTGAAAATATGTAGCAGATAAACAGAAATAAATAACACAACTTTTTTATTGTGCATCAGCGCATAAATATCCCCTAGTCCACCCCACCAACTACTCTATCTACAACATTGTTGAATTTCACTAGTATGGACATCTAATCACAACAATGAAATTCCACAATTGAGTAAAGGCATTTGACACCTTTAGAATAAGGCTAAATAAAGGCTTCTTGTTCTATAGAAGAGAACCTATTATCCTTATATATGATTGAGATGTTGATACTTCACTATAACTAAGTACGAATAGTTGAAACTCTAATAAATCAAACGAGTTTGATATGGGGATTTGGGTTGATCTCTTAAAGTTATATCAATAAAAACTGACAATTTATGGATCTTTTTCTTTAGAAAATGATATCTTCAATAATGAAACAGTCTGAAGTTATCCAAGATTAACTACGTTATTCAATTAAACTATAGAAAAAAAGAACATCATCAAGCTTATAGAAGAATGAGATAAAACATGTATATCTCTAAAAGGTTGTCCTCCATCAGAGTTGCTCGTTTTCTGTATCACTATAAAAGGATTTTCACCATAGTATGATTATATAAGAAAACATATCCCTTGGAAAATATCTCTAATGTAATATCGATACACTTATAGAATATATAAAGTAAATATCTTTAATCATAATTCTATATCCACATAAGATTCCTGATAAATCACGGATAATCATATTCAGTTAAAACATGGAAGTCATAACATCCGTTATGAATATGAGTGAAAATCTTTGTTGAATACAGTTCATTGAATCAAATATAATGAGATTTAAATAGATCGAAAATAAGCTTTCATAAATCATATAATACCATCATAGATGTTGCAGAAATCATGAAAAGTATTTTGGATTTAAATCTACAATGATTAAAAGTCATGCTTAGGGTACTTTCAGAAAGTGAAAAAATAGGATACATTGGGTTCAATGATATTGAATTAATTCTCCGAATGTAATGTAGAAAAAATAAGAATGATCCTAAAATTAATGTTGATGATCCATATGTTTCTCTCTAACAAATATGTTTCATTATATACATAGGGTTATTTAACCATACATTATTCTCTGGAACAACATATGGTTCCATTAAAACATATGTTTCATTAACCATACTATTCTAATATCGTAGGATTGCATAATTATATATACTGTTATGAAAATTGGGTTGAGATACCATACTCTCTTCTTCTAGAATAATATGGAATAAAAATCTACAGTTCATGATCCATATGCACTATACAATGTGTCGAGTTTATTCTTTATGTTATGCTTTTCCGTGTAGGACATGAATAATGTTTCTAGAAGGCTTATATATGCATCATGAACACTTCAATAAATATTTATTGTGATTTAAAATCATGAAAATAATTTTAGAATAAATATTTCAATGAATTTTAATTCAATAATATATAATTAAAGTAAACATATTTTTAAAAAAGGATATTTGTGAGAATAAAAATCATATTAAATTATTGAGTATTGTATAGACACTAGATGCCCAACAAGGACCTTGGTTAATGTTTTCAATAGGTTTATATTAAGTATATAATGGTTGGAAAACTATTTGGTGTCCAATTAGATGATTCAAAGGTTCTTAAAAGTGTAATGTTTAAACAAGACTTGGTTATGCCTAGGAAAATGAGAAAAGGGTTGTGAACCCCGAGATCACTCTCCTTGATTTCTAAATTGATTGAATGAATTGGGAGAACCAAAAAAATTTAGATTTAGTGAGATAAGTTTATTGTGGAGTATAAAAATTCAAATTTACATTGATAATATTTACATATAGAAGCTAAAGTTAAAAATTTATTAGGCTATAACCGAGAAAGGGATATGGTATTTAGCATTCTATTACATAAGAAAATCAAGATGTAGTGACGTTTGATGATTGGAAAAAATGATGATAAGATAATGAAGGCATACAGAATTATTTTTTTTGTAAATAGACCTAATGAACAATTTGAATCCTACGTGGGATCTAAAGATGAAAATTTTTAGGTCAAGAGGATCAATGACTAGTTTAGTCTTTAACTTTTATCATGGAGTTGTTTGGAGCCAAAATCTCGCACAATTATTTCAATGGATGCTATATAGGATCATCTAAATAATGTGTAATGGAATTTTCATCGTTTTATTACAATGTAAGAAAAATTATCAAGAATCCAAATATGATATCTAGTGGAAGTTCTACTAGGATGAACATTTCATTCAATTTTATGTAGATGATCTCATCTATTGAAGGCATTCAGAAGTGTACTTATAAAGATGCTGCTATTTCTTTTAATGAATTACTCTAACCTTAGAACAAAAAGTGTTGTTATTGTGATAAGGACTATGAATTCTATATACATAAGCCAGAAAAATATGTAAATAATAGGATTAGAAAAGATGGGAGTGTGAGTTTCTTTACTAAAATGAAATAAAACTAGATATGGAATCCTTATAAACTAAAATAGAAAATAGTAAAGGCTGCCTACATGGAAAAATTATTAAAAACGTATGGAGAAAAAAAAATTTCAGGCCATACGTGAATAATTTAGTGCATACCAGGATGAGTGTAGAAAACATGAGACGTAGTGTTTCGAATTATGAGAAACCATAACACTAAAATAGATACATTGAAAAACACCATAAAGAACATCATATAGTAAATCTTATGTCATCCTTGAATTCCTATCATCAATAGACCATGAAACTAACTCTCCTCTAGAATCTACATCGCTTCAATGACCACCCCTAATGAACAGTGAAGACTACTCATTATTCCTAATAGCACACAAAAATGAGATAAAATTCTCCAATAAAAAAAACTAAAATAGATACATCAAAATGACAGAAAAAATAGAACAAGATGTCATCACCCCAGCGCCCCACACCAAAGTACCAAAATTAATAAGAATGATAAATCATAATATAATAAAAAATAATGGAATGAACTTGAATTAAACATCAAAATACAAAAAAAAACTAGAATAAAACATTAATTAAGGAAAATAAATTTCTAAATCACTATTTAGATTCCAGTTTTCTTTGAAAATGTGAGGAGATCCACTATTTTTTACATCAATGGAATGTTGAAAAAAATGTTTTTTACCATGCAGTAACCTACCAGATCCCCAATCATAGAAACCACAACTAAATTTGTAGGTGAAAAAAACTACAGAAAAATAAATAGACATTTATAAAAATCATTGAAAGAAAAAAATATATAGGGATTATATAATATAACCATATTACCTTTATGACTTTAAATTTGAGGATATCAACCCATATAAACAGAAAAAATACCAACACATTCCACTTTTTTTTAAAAAAAAATTAAAAATGGATTCTAGGAATTATTAATGACACGATATATAAGGGATTAGTACATAAAGATCAAAAGGCCTTCATATATGCTATAAAATAGAAAGGAAGTCACATACTAAGTGAAATGATTATCTGAGAGTGCCTATGTTTTTTTGGGTACCTATATATAGGGTTTCCATACATGGTGTGTGCCACCTGAATATTTTTTACATGAAACATGCCTAAAAATTTATGCCTTCTTAAAGGGATGAATACATCCAATATGCCTTTTTTTCTTGTGTATGTTCATCAGCCATGGATGACATTCATATCCCCCGTCGATATGGGAGTTCTTTCATAATGTTTAGGGAATTAAATGCATTTTTCCCCTTCCTATATGAAAAGGTTCCCACTAGAAGTGATGTATTCATTCAATGATGCCTATGTAATCTCTCATCAACTGCACATCATTCCAAAAATGATGAAAAAATAACACCCACTTGTAGAACCAGTTAGAAAATATAGAGAAAATCAGCCGATAAATTAAAGGGGGTAGTGGATTGAAACCCTACCAAATATAGATTATCAGCTAGTTAGCTACAAAATGAGTGATATTATCCTAATTATTCCCACTTACACTAAGATCAAGTGGTTATTCATCCTTAAAAATTCTAAACCTTATGAATTATAAACTATTTTTTGACATCAATGAATTAGGACTAGATGGGAACAAAAAATTCTTACAAATTGGTTTCGCATTGATGATATTTCCTTTTATTGTGAACTCGAATTCCTCACTATCATATAAGAATGTTGTCTAAATATGGTATATATTTTAAATAATACACCAAAATTTTACATAGGAAAATTTTATGCCATCCTAAATTTGAGTATTTCTTAGCTTTGACAAATATTTTAAATTAAATGCAATACTTGTTTTTCAAAATGAAAAAAAGATAAATTCACTATGACCACTTACTATAAATTACACTCTATATTTGGAGAAAAAAACACAATATCTAAAATGTAATATATAAAATTAATTTTAAAAAATTAAAATAGATATATGTGTATATCAATAAAAAAAATATACAGATCCATACCTTGAAATGACTGATGAAAGAGATGAATTTCTATTTTTACAACAAATTATTTCATTGTAATAGTTTCTTACTTAAGGTAACAAATCATTAAAAGAATATTTTATAGTTGAATTTTCTTCATTGATTTCAGGGGTCATCTTTGTAACCATCAATTAAAATATAGTTAAATATTTATTAATTCTAAAGTTAATCATTTGATTTCGTAAATAAGAGGATACATAGTGAAAAAATATGGTTTTTTTAATATTCCTACATTTAAATACAAGTTTAGAATAAAATGTTGTTGGAATAAATGAATGATCTAGTGTTCCAATAAACCTATTTATTATTGTATAGAGTTGCCTTAGATGTTTGTTTGAATGTAGTGGGTTTGAGGTCAAACTAGTCAGAACAGATGTCCTTATACGGATCTTAAAATCATTGATAGTAAATTTAACTGAAGAATTAAACATGAAATGAAAATTAGCAATGAGTTAATAAACATTTATATGAACATAAATAAACCACCACTATTGATATAATGTCTGAATATAATAAAGAAATTATCATAAAAATCGATTCACTAAGAATAAATCTACATATAGTCATGGGTAATGAGTTTCATCCGAAAGTATGAGTGATGGAAAATAAAATAGCAGCATACATTCATAGATAATTCAGTTTTTTATAAGAAAAAATATCCCTAATCAGTATTATTCACTGTCTGTGATTAATAGAATAATTAAACAATTGAATAATAATTTGAAATAGATTTAGGTGTATGTTTTCAGGAACATATAATATTAATGTAAAATACAATATATATAACTTAATGTATAATGATCAATATAACTATCCAAAAATTGCATGAATCATTTTTTTATAAGAATGATAAAAAAGAATCATTTTATGATACAAAAAATTATAATATTAAAATCAATTTGCTAGGGTTGTGGATGTATTGAAAAAGGATTGTGATATAATATTCGATATATCATTCAATGTTCATTAAATATGAAAATACATACTTGGAATCATATAAAGCATTCACCCATTGAAGAAACCTGAGTTATTTCCCATTCGTAAAAAATTTAATGTAATAAAAATATGAAAGATAATAGAAATTACCATTAAAAGTTTTTTCTATCTCACATCTAAATTTTTCCCATTCAATGTGGTGTGGACATTCCCAGTCAAGAGAATTCAATGAGGGAAATCTTCATCCAATACATTCTAAGCCACTACCCTCTCATATGATATTACCCTCCATATGCATGACATGGGGAAAACACATTGAATTAATGTCAAAACCTATTAAAAATTAACTTCACTAGATATAAGAAATGTTGAACTATAAATGTTTTTTAGGATACATTATTATATGAATTTTTCATTACTTTTAATAATTTAAGGTGGGTATAAAAACTATTTGAATATTTATGGGAACTCATAGAAAGGGTATATCATTAATCTTCCATAAAAATATTTTTGAGTGTTGTGAGTGTTGTGTCAACAAAGTCTAGCATGGCCAAAAAAATGTAACACCAAAAACAATTTGTTTTCCCCACCTTAATAATGTAATATTATTTTTGACCTTGGGAAATTTATCTCGATGAAGGTAATTAATTCACTCTTCATAAGTTTGTGATATTGATGAATGGTTATGACAATTTAAGGCATATAAAAATGAGATATCTAAAATAACAAATGAAATAACAATAACTAGATATAAAAAACATTGATTCATCCACAAAGAATTGAAAATATGAATTTAAACATGATCCAATGATATATCAGTCAATAAAAATAAAAATTATCAAATCTAAATGGAGAAAATTATCAATTGTTACACCTATAATTCGATGAAAGATAGATTCAACACACTTTTTTCAACTTAATTCAATAATAGCTATTTAATTCGTGAAAATTATTTTGAATCAATTTCAATAATCCATGAAATATATTCAATATTAAATGATTAATTTCAAAAGAGAAATAATTAATTGAAATCAGATGATTAATCGTAATTCATGGATAATCTTAGGTAAAAAATTTATAGTAAACATAGATGGAATTTCAGGTTATAACATAGAAATATATTAATTAAAAAAAGAGAACATGTTATTCTTATAGTGGATAGAGTATTTGAATGCAACAATAAAACATAATATTATTACAGTGGATAGTGGATATGAATTCATTCTTTGTCTACTGGAACAGAGAATGTGAACCTAGAAAACTATATCAAATATATAGTTTATGCTACTTAGAGAAAGAGAGAGAAAGAAATACCAAAAAATATGATCATTGTACAACATATAGTTGTGAGTATTTAAAATTAAATGAGAATAAGAAAATATCTACAAGGTACAGTTGTAGCCTACCGGAGCATCAATACCAAGAACACAACTATTTCAAGCTGACTACAACATATGGCCTTCTCAAACATAGAACAATATGGGAGAAAAGGACCTTCTAACTCTTTCTCATTAATCCAAACTAAGCTATACTACTATAAAACATATATAGTTACCATGACCGAACCACATTCCTAGTAATGGACTCATTTTAGATACATTTTTGATAGTGATATATCATGAATATTTATCATTAGTAAATCAACAAAACTCTTTTTCCTGAGTCAACTTCAATGATCACAATAACAAAAGGAATAACTATAAAAAAATCAGGTGACCTATCAACAGGAATAACACATTGAATCTAGTAAATAATCCTACTTTATATAGATTATTTCTTCATGTACCTTTCATCAAACAATGCTGAATCAAAATCATCAGTGATTTATAGGAAATCTTCATATTCTATCAATCATTGAAGGATGAGAAAATGCATCACGAACTGAAATCCCTTGGATCACCGGCTGATACAATAATTTGAACCTAAAAAAATTAAAATCAAGCCACATGGATGAATTTGGTGCAAGGGATAATGATGTAAATGATGATTAAGTATATGTGTAGGGGAATAAAGAAGATCACTAATGAAGGGGGTGGTGAGGAAAAATGAGGAGGGTGGGTGATAGTCACACAGAATTGGGTAAAAAAAAAATAGAATGTGCACAATTTGCGATGAACTAAATAAGTGTGTAGGGAAAGATAAATAAAAAACATGGTTAGTGATGAACATGTGGTGAAAGAACTGATGCAGATGAATCCGAGTGTAATTTTAGGGTTTTTAGGGTACCACAGATTGCATGAAAATGATTTGGAAAATATAATATTGTTTTTTTTAAATTACGAAATTAACATTGAAATAATGGCTTATGGAAAATTATAATTTAAATAATATATCATAACAAATATATATATATATATATAATGTTTTAAATTAATATTTTTATGTTATAATAGAGGAAAATAATTTAGATCATTTGTCAATAACTTTATAGCATGTATATATATAGTTAATTTTTATTATAATATGTGATATTATTGACTATTTTTGTGCAATAATTTTTTAAACTAGAAAATATTTTTAGTTAGAAATAATAAATAATAACACATATTTTTTTTGAAAAAATAATGGTTAGTAGTACTATGATAAACCAAAAGATTTAAATATTAGAAATATAATTTTTTATTAAGATATTAATATAAACAAATATATTTTTTTGGTAAGAAATCATCAGTACCAATAATTAATAACAGAAGTATTTTATATCTGTTATAATTAATCATTTTTATCAATACATATGTTATAATTTATTAATTTTCTTATTGGTTCAAGTCACTTCGTTGGCATGAAAAAAATGAGTGATTTCAAAAAAAATATTTGTTTTTATAAAACAATATTTTATGATTCAACAATTCAATACTTTTTTATGTTATGGTTATTAGAAATATTTTATAATGATGTGTGGTTATGTGATAAACCAATGATGGGTGGTTACATAATAAACCAATGATGTGTGGTTATGTGGTAAACCAAGCAAGGGTTGTTCGAATCTAAACCAGGTATGAGTGGTAATGTGATAAACTCCAAAGTATTAGGTACTACGACGTTTTAGGTTGTCCATATTGGATAGTCCATTTGTAATTGAATGATATAAAAAGATTCCCCAGGTAACCTACTTATATTTTAAATTCTTTCTAATCGGTTTTCATGAAAATTTATTGTTTTTTAAAATTTAAGATTATTATGTTTTTTAAAAGATGATTTTTTTTCAAAAAAAAATTTATGTTTTTATGAAATTTTTTTATAGATTTTCACTACTTGAATGTTTTCACTTATTTTATGTACCTTACTGAGCATCTTTTATTATCCCATGTTTTAAAATGATTTTAGAATTATTTATGGGAGAATAATGGGAAGGATGAGATCATCGGGAAAAATTTTAATGATCGAGCATGAAAAGAAACCATGTTTAATTTAAAATGTTTTGTTTAGTGAAAAATTGACATTGAGTAGAATATTATTATTTATTTGAGTTTTCATATATGATTTATGAATTAATTATCTATAAATATATATTTGGAAAATATTCTTAAAAAGTATAATAATTTGATTTATATTATAGAATCACTATAATATGTAATGTTATGGTTGGGTCCTAACATTTTCATACCATTGAATCCATGTTTGTGATTTTAAATGGGTATCTTGAGGGAAATAATTATGTTATTGTTGAGAAATATATGATAGTTCTAAAATATTATCTTGTTTTATGTTTTGATTTGGGGGTGCCATTACCATTCTCATCGATACATAATATTATTATTCTATCAAAAAATTTGGTTTATCCTGTCCTTTTATTATTAGATGTTCTAGTCAGTTTCATATTTCCTCCAGAAATGGTATGCTTTTTTGAACTAAATTAGTATTATTAGTCCTTATGGGGGTGGAATTTGGCACATATGTCTCAATGTAATAGGGTTCTATAGTGAAAAAAAATTTGGTGGATGATTCCTTTTAGAGGGAACTTGTTTTAGATTTTATTTTATTATGTCTAGAGTCATGAAATATTCATGTATGGATGCATCAATATCAATTTTAATGACCGTAAAAAGATCCTCCTTAAACTAGAGATATTTTGTATATTTTTTTTATAATAGTGGTAAAATCCGTATAAGTGTCTCAATAATCCTCCTTAGAGAAGTACTCCATCTTAGTGGAAATAAGAAGCTATTTAATGTCCATGAAATTATAAGGTCGGGCTTATTCTCTTTGTCTTCTTTCTTAAAAAGAAAAAAATGATTTTTTGGATTAAGGTGTGGATCTATGTATTTCATTAGAATAATTTCAGGATTCACCATTCTCCAACATAATATCTTGGTTTTTTCTATTTTTTGGGGCCTCTATTCTTTCCTAGACATCTTGGGTAGGCATGATCAATTTTTGAATAAATCTATATTTGGAAATTACATGTCCCACTATCATCCATACATTATAGTGGAGAGTCAGATTCTCATATTCAACATTCAAATAAAATTTATCCACATTGGTAATGAGAATAATCAAGTATAGGGGTCTTGTTTTATTATTGATATAAATTATTACTCTAGAATAAAGGAACATGTCCCCATTTAGAGTCCTTCAGTCCAGATTAAAATGCACCCCAATACATGATCCCTGATATTTTATAATTTTTGGTGCCAAAAGACCCAAAGAAGGTTGTTTAGTATTTCATAGACTAGTTCATTTTAGTTCTTCTTGTTGATGGGGATGAATTTCATTTCATATTTTCAAATATAAGCGACATAATGATTCTTGTTTAGATTACCAAACATCCACCCTAATTAAAGATCTTCGTGAGACTCTAGAATGATATGAAATTATCCTTTTCTAATTAAGATTAGTCATAAATTCATTATTTTATTAGAATAAAAAAATATATATTTATGATCCGAGTTGGACAAGAGTTTCTCACCCTTTGAGTAAGATATTTTTCATAGAAGACAGATAACAAACATAGATCAAGTGTTTGATTGAGATTATATGGATTTGTAATGAAAAAGCGAGTTCCATCATCCAGTCTTTTTATAATGGGTTTTTTGGTGAGTTCATCCAACAAGGACTCATATCTAGAAATATCTTCGGCAAAATAAATAATATTTTGGCTCAATAGAGGCACATCCTCTATACTTTCATTTTCTAGCATGCTTGTTGGTGCTATTATTTCGTTTATAAGAGAATTTCATACAAAATATTTGAAATATCATTCTTATTTTGGATAAAAATTTAAAAATTATATAATATTTAACTTCTACATTTTATCCAAAAATTTATAAATACCAATGTGAAATGTTAATGACCATGATAGTAGTAAAACTATTATTTTCAACAAATTATTTGGTTAATATTCTTTATTTTTAATAAAATAATTAAATTAATATATTTTAAATTATGAATCCAATATTATGTTAAAAAATATATATATATATATAATTATATTAAGGAACATATAATTTGTAACCAATGATAAAAATATTATGAACACATAATTTTTTATGCACTATTTTTCAAAAAAACTGTTGTTCTGTATATAAAATGTCTTAATTTAAAATATAATTTTTTGATAAATTATAAAATTAATTACATCAAATTAATGGTATATTTATTTTCCTAGCAGCAAAAATTTAAAATTGGGTTTATTTGATATTTTTAAAAAATAAAATTTACATAATAAAAAACTAGTTATGAAGGTAAAACCAAAAAATGGTAAATTTAAAACATAAGAAAACAATAATTCAAAAAAATTTATAAAATGCATGTAAAAACATTTTTAAGGATTTATAGAAATAATAGAACCCCAAAAATAAATTATTTACAACTTTATGTACCTTTTTGCATTGAATTGTATAATTATATCTTATAAAATTTTAGGGCATTCCCAAAAGATCAATTTTCTCCACTTATAAAAGAGGAAAATTCCACCACTTCATGACATCCTAATTATTATGACTTTATTCTTGAAACTATTCCACTTTCAAAATACTATAATTATCTATCATTTTCAAAATCCCTTGTTCATCATATGTTATTTTAATCTAATCATTTCTAATGAATCATCCTAGAAAATTCTCAAAGTGCCAAAGTGACTAATACTTAATACATAACAGTTTATTATTAATATATTTCTTCCAAACATATCATTACCATAATAATATTATATCGTTAGTATTACTATTATAGATAAGAGTGATTTTTTAATTGTACAATGTTTTGCACTCATTTCCATCCACTTATAAAAACAAAATTATGTTAATTATGCCTTGTACAGACTAGCTCTTCTAGGAAGTAATGTTTTTCATTTCTCATCATCATTTTATTTATATATAAAAACAACATAAAATATGATTCAATGAATTTAAAAAATCTAAAAAATATTATTATTCTTTTCTTATAATGATATCATACTCTTTCATAACCATACACCCAGATCGAGATATATTACATTAATTCTTGTCTTAATTTAACCACATATGTAAGTAAAAATATAAAATTATATCTTGTTTGGTTGTGGGAAATTGAATAATAATTTTATTATAAATTAATAAACAATTAAATATTTTATCTTTTTCTTTAAGGGATATATTAATAATTTATCGTATTACTAAATGTTTCTATTTGATCGTTAAAATTACTAAGATACGCCAACAATGATATATGTTTTATGAAAACTAAAGGAAAGATATATAATAAATAAAGAGCATATGGTTATAAGTTATCCACATTAAATTAAATAATAATAATTAAGGATCCAAATGAGGCGTCTTTTAAAATTAATATTACTATTTACAAAATCAGGTGCAGGTATAGAATGAATCTATAAAAATGTAAGGGTTTTGGTCTCAAAATTCACACTTTGAGCCATGAATATTATATTCATATTTTCATTTATTTGTTGTATATTTTTCTATTTGAGATATAATATCATGAGTTATCATTTAATAATTTTCTTTTAGGTAAAATTATAACCCATATCTTTCATGTGTTTTTGAATAAAATGTAACTCTATTCACAAGGATTCTTTACCTTAAACATTAAACATAATAGGAATGATTATAATACAGCCCATGTATTTATTCGAAATGTGTATTCATTTATAAGGGATTTATATTTTTTATATGTTCCATTTATTCATGGATATCTTTAGAAAAATCATTTCCATTTCAGAAAAATGGTTGTTGGCTCAATTTTTAACCTAGTTGTAATGATTTTTGTTAACACAATATTCATTCATTAATTTATAATCATTATCTTGAAAGTATTTCATATAAGTTGGGGAAATTATTCCCATTTATTATATTATGTGGTATAAAATTATTTATTTTTGGGATATATATTCCAAACAAATAATTCCTTTGATAAATAGTTTTCATTTCTGTGGATATGTTAATCATAATGGTTATTTGTAACTCAAGTATTCTTATTTGAGTTATAAGGTTTTATCAACGGATTTTAGATACCATTCTATAATTATTACACATAAATATTTTTTATATGGTCTCTTTGGGAAATTTATATTTCAATAAAATGAAGGTTTTACTAAAAATTCTACAATGATGGATTTAAATAAATGTATATTATGATGTTTGAAAAGATTTTCCCTTTCAGAACCATGTGTTTTATCTTCCTCTGAAAACTTATATTTGGAATAAATTATTTTATATTCAATGGTCCATTATTGTATATTATTTTTTAAAGTAAATGTTTTAAAAAAACACTTCACCATTTTAAAAATTACTTTATAATGTTACCCCAAAATGTATCTCTTATAACAATATTTAATATATTTTATAAAAAATATTATTTATTTTCAATTACATTATCCATTTAATAATAAAAATGATTTAACCTTATGTGGTTCATGTTTCATTATTTATGCTAAAAAATATATTTAAATACTGGTTTTTTGAACTCATCGTATCAATTTTTTTATTATTGATCAATTTTCATGTTATATTGGTCTGAGCATTATTTTCCAATGATTTTTTTCATATATATTAAAATTTTCCAGGGTTTCCTTTTCTACAATGGGGATATATTTTTTTAATATGATCCACCATATTTTTATGGATTTCTTATGAACATGTTATTATAGTATTGAATTTAACATACACTCATTTCTATATATGGCATATAAGTCATATTTTACATAATTTATATTGGACGATATTCACCTAGAATGAATATTGTTATATTGAAATAGTGGAAAAGTATTATAATTCTATATATTGATATTTCAATAAGGATTATTATTGGAAATTTTACTATTTATTGATTTACCTTCCACATTCTCTTTCCATATTTGTTATGATTATGTTACCCTTTTTATTAAAATTTGGAAAAGTATTGTAATTATATATGATGTTATTCCAATAAATATGAATATTTTAATGATTAATATGTATTGTTTTACCATCCACTTTACATCTCCATGTGTGTTATTATAAATTTTTCCATTTTATTAACACGGGAAAATTATTGCAATTATGTATGTTTGTATTCAAATACTAATGATTATTAAGATGTTGAGTATGTATTGTTTGAATACCCTCCATCTATCTCTAGATGGGTTATTAACATTTTATCTCTTTTCTTGATATGGGGAAAGGTATATAAATTTCATATGTTTTTATTTAAATATGGATGATTATAAGTAGTTTGAATATGTATAATTTAACCATCCACCATCCTTCCCTGGATGGGTTACGATCATTTTATCATTTTTATTAACATGTTGAAATGTATTGGTATTTAGTACATTATTTATCCAATAAATATGGATATTAAAAAGGTTTTTAGGTATTATTTTGGGATTAAATAATATAAGGAAATCATTTTAATTAATAATATGATGGGTGGGGCCTAGAATTATATATACCCTCGATGAATTCATAAGACTCATGAGAAAAACATGTTTGGTTATGTTAATGTACACCTACCCAAGAGAATATACTTTCAAGGCGATAAGATCATAATGTGTATGTTCATGATGTATTGGTTATGGTGTGGAATTATCATTCCATATTATGAATTTCAGATCTATGTAACCAGTTATTGTTATCTATTTGATCTATTTATTTTAATTTCATTACATGGATATATTAATGTCTTAGTTATAGTTGATTATATCATTATGAAAATTACACATTCTTACCATAATATTTATGTCATGTTTATGGCATGATTTCATCATTGGTATATTTTCCCTTACTATGAGTTTGAGATCACCCCTTCATATGTTTCCATTTACCTTGGTTACAAAGAATGTAATTTCACATGATATGTCTGACAGGATAACATGTGGGCGATGCTGAAGACTTGTTGTGGATTGTATAGTTTATTATAGTGGAAAAAATATTATTTAATAGAGAACGAAATTGGATTTATAATTTTATACTTATTCTCTTATCTCTAGATATCTATAGTTGTAATGTATTTTTAATGTATGTAATTCCAATTTTTTTATGTTATGATATTATGTGATATTTAAATCAAGGAATCTATAGTTAGTATCAAATCCAATATGTAAAGTATGTTTTTAGGAGCACCGGATCTGGGAGTGTGGGTTTGCGACATCAAAGATGGCATCTGAGTAGGGTTTGAATAACTTGGAATATTAGGATGGTTATTGTGGATAATTGTATGGTCATTATATTATTTTTTTTCAAAATTTAAAATATATTGACAATATTTTGTGATATTATATGATCTAATGTTAAGGTAATAATGCACATTGTATTTGGGAATTTTGATAATATAAGTTTTACGAAAATCCTCAGATAAGTCTATGTATATGATGAAATAATTATGTTTCAATAATGTATTTACTATGTGGTTTTTAGAGAAATTATAGACTTCTATGGAATCTATAATTTGGATATGGATATGGAATAGATTAATATATGAGAATCAATTTGAAAAAGACTCACTAAGTATTGACTCGATATTCACTCTGGTTCATGGTGAATTGTAATAAGATGGAACACCTACTTAGAAACTCTACTGGGATATTTATTGGTCAATAAAAAAACATTTATGACCATTATGAAAGATTTATTTCTTAATTATGTTAATTTCATAGACTAAAAATTATAAGATACATTAATATTATGAGTATTAAGTTTCACAAAAAGTATAAAAGGATTGAGTGAACGTTTCATTAGAGTAGACATATTAATATTTAGTTTCATATTCATATGATCAATAATTAAAATTTTAATGATAATAATTTTTGTTTTTAATATTTTATTCAAATTGAATAAAAAAAATAAGGTGATAAAGGTATGTTTCCATAAACAACAATATCTTATAACTTAATAAGTGAGAAAAAATAAGTGGTTGATAATTTTAGTATATGATTCACGAGTTTCCTCATCATACCATAAGTTATAAAGATGATATCAAATTGAAATTAAATATTGATACTCTTATAAATTTTATATAATTAAATATATTTATAAATGATTTTATGGTATATTCACAAATTTATAATGATTAATTGAGATATCAAAGGATTTTCCTTTAGTATTTCCACCTTAATATTTGTAAACATATATTATATTGTTTAAAAAACAATTAAAATTTATCTTATGAAAATATTTTATATTTGGGGATAATTATTGAAAAAAAACGGGATTTAGGTATGGATAAATCATAGGTTTATAATACACATTATGTTGAGATATTAAAGCATTGGTTGGTTTTTAAAAATTAACTAAGATAATATTTTTAACCATGGGATTGATAGCTCATTCATGATTTTTTGGGTTAATTTTATCATTGTTTTTGAATTATGATATATATTGACTATTGTGTGACCTTATGTACTAGTGGCTAATATATTGTGAGTGTTAACGATAATGTTAATTTCAAGAAGAAAATATGGTTTCACTACAGCTAAAATTCTTAGATATTCATATGGTTTGGGAAAATATTATTTTGGAGAATGTATAATTAGGGTACATACATATATCATTATATTATTGTATCAAAAATTAATTTCATTTGAGGAAATATATTTAACTAAATATATCATAAGAGAGTAAGGTAGATATAATAATCAAAGTTATATCCTAAATGATAAATATTTTAAGAATGCCCTCATGTAATTTCATAAGTGATTGATTATTAAAAATTAAAACGATTGAAAAGAATTGAATTAGGAAAAAGTAGAACCTAGATATTTTAATATATGAATTCTTTTAAATGAGCCCAAAATATTCGATAACATTTTCCACGTAAAACAATAAAATAAATAAAAATAGAGATATATTAAGCATTAATTTAAAATATCCAATAATTTAGTAGGAATAAATAAGAGTAACCATTTTATGAGAGATACATATTGTGATAAAAGAGGATAATTTTAATAAAAATTGAATTCAAATAGTTTAATTAAAATAAAGTATAAGATCATTTATTTATAATAAAATTATATCGCTTAAATTTTCATTTTTTATTCGATATTGATATCAATTTCATGAAGTATATTATTAATGATGATAAATTATGTTTGATATTAAGAATTGGTTAAGCCAAATCCTGTTGGAAAATAACATGAAATGATAATAATAATAATATTTAATATTTGAATACTTAAATTTTCAATAATATTTTCTGATTCTATATTATATGTTTATTCGAAAAATAAATAAATATATTTATTTTTTTGAAATTGATAATATGAACATCATGTTTGGATTTAGAATAATAATATTTAATTAAAATGAATTTTTGAGATATCTCAAAAATAAAGGTTTATCATAATACAAGAATGAAACATGATTTTCTAACATTTATCTATAAATGAAATATATTTATAATAAAAAAAATCCATTTTAAATTACAATTCTATTCTAATAAACCCCTTGTATATCTTTCTATAAAAATAAGTAATATTATCTATAATTTTTTTTAACTTTTTAAATTAAAATCTTCCATCACATGTAGAAATGAAATGAAAAAATCGATTCCATATTTTAGATCAAAATTTCCATATTATTTAATTTATTAAATTTCAAATTTTGGAATAAAATTGTGATTACTTTGATTAAATATTAATGAACTCGATTGGCATAAATATTTTATTTTGGAAGAACCTATTTTTTAATATTGTGTAATTTTTATGAAACTAATTAACTAATAAATGTTAAATTATTAATATAATATGATTTTAGACACACATATTATTATATTAATAAAAAAATTTATTAACCAATAATATATTAAATTAAGAACACCTAATGTTTAAACATCAATTTTTTTAACAATAACCACTTTTTATATATAAAAATGATTTATTTTAAATGATATTTATTTTTTATAAATTGATTTAGTATAAAAGTATTAAAAATAAATTTTATAAATTCCCAAATATTTTAATTATATTTATTATTATATTTTAATTAAAACATATATTTTATAGTTAAAAACTAGTTACCAAGGATAAAACAATAAAAAGTAATATAAAAAAAAGAATAACAAATAGATTAAATCATGTTTACAACATGTGTAGAAATGCTTGGATGTGTATTTATCTAAAAAATATCTCCCATCACATCATTTGATTAATATTTAGAGTCATTTACCCTGGAATGGTGTAGCAATGATATTGAATTTTATTTTTTGTTCTCAAAAGTTATCTTATCTTTAATTATAAAAGAGTACACTCAACCCAATATTGACACAAACATTCCTTATATATTGATCATAAAAATATACAAATTTTAATGTCTAATGATCCTATCTCATGATCATAATCCCGTTGTTATTAAATTTTGCATTATTCACTTCATTTCCAAGAAGACTTCCAAGATAATGCTAAAAGTCACAAAGTGAGAATTTGTTAATACTTAGCATTTTTTTCATAATATTTCTCTACCAAACCAACCCATTCCTTTGTAATACCATAAAATAAATATTATTATTATACTATATTATTATTATATTAGTGGAACAACCATTACATATTTATTTCCATCCACATAGAAAAATAAAAGGACGTTAACCGTGCATTATGCGGACTACCGCCACCACAAAGTAATGTTTTTCATTTTTAATCATGATTATAATTATTTGTGGAAATTAATTAAAAAATGATTAATAAAATAAAATAACTTATAAATAATATCATTTTTATTCATCATAATGAAATTAAACACATATTTAACTATAATCATCCATCATCATATAATATGTTGATGTTTAGGTTCGTCTAACCACCTACTTGAGTAATATTATAAAAACTATCAGTGATGAATGTAGGAAATTAATAATTGTTTCAGTATGTGTTAATAAGAAATTAGATATTTTATAGTTTCTATAATGGTTATGTTAACTATTAAACATAAAACTAAAATATAAACTTTGATCACTAAAATTAAAACAAATATGTCGACATTGATGAATTTTTCAAGAAAACATAAAAAAGAAGTACATAATAAAAATTAGAATATAAAATTAAAATGTCCCTATTAAATTAAATATATAAAAATATGGTTTAATAAATGTTATATGAAAATCTAAATTTCATTTTTCAAGAATTTAGGTGCGTTTGGAAAATGAATCTAGAATAATGAATGGGGTTTTATCTCAAATTCTATCATTTCAGATGTGTTTGGTATTATGAACCTAATTTTACTTAAATGGAAATTATACTACCTATTTGATATATAATAAAATGAATTATATTTTGAAAATGTTTATTTCATTTCAATTAGAAGCCCATTCAATAAATGGGTTTTAATTAAAATGTTACTCAAGTTGCAAGAGTTCAACAACTCAAACATTAATTCCATGAGACATGATTCTGTTATGTACTAAATATTACTATTAATTGTGGACTCTATACCCATGGATGTATATATTTCATATATATATTTTTTATGGATGTTATAATCAAATAATATCATTTCCCTCAAATATCTTTTGATTCAGTTGTTACCTAGTTGTAAGGGTATTAGGTAACTGAGTTTTCATTCATTAAGGTATGACCATTATATGGAACATTTTTTATATATGTTGGGTAAAATTTTCCATTTGATGCTTTTATGTTGTATTTTTTTATTGATTTAATTTGAATGAAATTTCTTCCATATAAATCCATTGATATATATATATTTTTTGGATGGATGGAAAAGGTACATCAAGATATTTTAAAAAAAATCCTTCTAAAAGCCTTGTGTTCCATCTTCTACACCACATTTATTTGGAAGAACGATTATTTAATATTAAAATATCTACAATTCTATATTATCTTTAAATGTAATATTATATTAAAAAATCATTTCACCAATTTGAAAATTACTATCTTATGTGACCCTAAACGTTTTCTTTTATAAAAATGTAAAAAATGAGTTATAAAAACAATATTAAATTTTCACTTCCATTTTATATTCCATATTGAAAAGGATTTAGCCTCCCTAGGTTCATGTTTCACTAGTTATCCTATAGAATAATTTTTTTTGGGAGTTTGAACTCATGGTATTATGAAATTATATTCTTCATCCTATCTTGTGTGGTACCATTTGATGAAATATTTTGAAAGTATATTTTTCATCTATGTATTAATCTTTTTAGGTTTCCAATAGTACACTCATAATATGTTCACTTAAAACCATCTTCCTTATTTCAATGGGTGGATTATGATCATGTTATCCTGGAATTTACTTTAATATATGCTAATTACTATTTATAGAAAAAATATAATATTTTAGATAATTTAGATTTCATCATTTTCACCAAGATATAATTTTATTCAATTGACATGAGGAGAATTATTTTTGTTTTACATATTGTTATTCCAAAATAGAAGATTATTTCAATGTGGAATATATATCATCTAACCATCCACCTTCTTTTTCTAGATAAGTTATGATTTTGATTTCTCTTTTTAAATGTGTGGAAATGTACTGGCATTCCATATGTTGTTATTATAGTATGAATGATTATTGGAATGTTTACTATTTATTGATTACCCAACCACCATATTTCTCTAGATGGTTTTCGATCATGCTATCAATTTTATTTTCATAAGGAAAAGTATCGATGTTCTATATGTTCTTATTCCAATATGAATGATTATTGGAAAGCTGAATATTTATTGTTTGACCATCCACATTTTTTTATATACGGTTTAAGATTATATTATATCATTTATCAATATATGGAAAAATATTATCTTTCACAATATTTTTATTCCAATTAGGATGAATATTGTATATTTTAAAATGTGTTGTAACATCATCCACCTTCTTTCTCTAGATGGTTAATGATCAAGTTATCATTTTTTGTTGAAATGAGGAAAAATAATTTTGTTCTATATACTATTATTATTATATGGATGATTATTGGAAATTATGATGATGTATTTTTTACTCATTAACTCATATGATTAATGCAGTCTACATAAATAAGTGGTAGGTGGGATAGATATTACATATCCCATTGATGAATTGATAGCCCTCACGATACTGACATGTTTAAATATTTGGTATATTCCTAGAAAAAAATGTTATTTTCTTCTTGTTATGATCATTATATCTATGACCATGATATCATGACTTACAGTATAAAATTTGGTGTCCTTATTTAGAAATTTTATCTCTAAAGAATTAGTTATTATTATAAATGTTATATATTTATATTAATTAATATCCAAGGATAATTTATGATATTAGATTCTTTTGTTGATCATAACCTCCCTGCATGATACTCCCTCATGTGATTGAAACTGGTAGTTACATGTCCTCAAGCACACCTCCCTATATACTAAAGGCCACCGACTAGTAGTGACGGTCTGCGGAATATAGTGAGTATGTTATACACTATAAACATAATATAAATTACATTATAAATAAGAATAATCCATATGATATATAACTCAATATTATTATATAGTAGTTCAAAAAACCCAAATAACAATAAATAACAATGACTCGCTATATTGAAACCCAATCTAAATTTTCTGATGATTTTCAAGAAAGTATATAACTCAAATAGTCTCATTAAATATGAATCTATAACCATTTTTCTCATACCCCTTTCTTGGACACATGTCTATGCTTCAATTATATATAGTAATGAAACCAAGAATAGAAATGTATTTTTTCCCTAGTATAGACCTGAATCAATGATGTTTTTTTGGTGTTAAATGTATACCTAAACAGGGTGAAACTAAGAATTAGTTTGATAAGACCCATGGTGTATAAACATTCTAGTGATAAAAAATTAGTTCCTGTAATAATATGATAAAAATTGGGATTATATCAGAAATTAATTATGAATATCACAATATATATACTGAACTTCAAATTCTATGCTGAAACTCGAGGTTATCCAAACCTACATTTGTATGATGTAGGATATCACTACCTAGTAGTTTATTCTCTTATTTAGGATGAGTCACATATAATTCTAGTTAAATATCCTATTGTGTAGGAATCAAATATATCATGGGAACTAACAAAATGTCTCTCCCTCTGGCATCAAGAAGATAATAAATTATTGGATTTATATGAATTCCCATGCAAGTAGCTCTTAAATGTTCCCAGGGCCCAATACAATAACATGGGAAAATGTAACCATGTCATATTGTTGTCCATATGAATTATCATTCCCCATTATTTTATATTATCACCTTGGTGCAACACCATAACAAGCGAACAAATATCATAAGACCTAGTGAAAATTCTCTTAGATGGACCACTTATGTAAAAATAGTACATGATTCTATATGAATATTCCAATGATAAGGTTTGTTTAAAATTCAAAATCAAATGAAAACAATATCCAATGAATTCAATTTTATTAATCATTCAAAGTATATTAACATAATTCATAATTGATAATTTATCCAAATTTCCAATTTTCAATAATTTAGTTCAATTTTTTCATGTTACCAATTTTCATTATAATTGTAATAATTTCCATTTCAAAATAAAATAATCCAAATTACCACTATAAATTCATTATTTTGATATCCCATGATATTACCATGAAAATTATATTTATATGCAAATTAATAACATTCAATAGAAATGATTCTTTACCCATCCAATTTCAAAAATTAAAATGTAAAATTATTTCAAATATTTAAGTTATTTCATTGATAATTTTACATTCAACTAAGGGATTTAGGATTAGTAAATTCATGTTCAATCCAAGGGTCAATAGGTATAAAACCTATAATATAGATACAAGTCATGATGCCAATTATAATGTACACAACATGATCCATATATGTAATTATAATCAGATTGCATGACTTTTATTTCATTTATAATTAGCTTAGGTTATTTTCATGGTGTTATAGTTCCATCACAAATGTTACACATAATAATAGAAACACTGTAGAACAAAGGGATTATAATTCCACCTACCTTTAGAATCAAAGAATAACTAAACTAGTATCGAGTGTTAGATCAAGGTGAAACACCATGATCCCCTATAAAAAATTACTAAATCCCATTATCAATGATATAATAAAATGACCCATGAGTAATACTATAGGAAAACACCAAAAATAAGTTATAAAAACCGATTCATGTAATAAAGGTAGGAAAACATATCCTAAATTCTATGGAGGGGCATTATAAAAGCCACAACATCCTTTAAAAATTAAAAATATAGAATTATAATCATAATAGTGGAATAAAATTTTTCAATGAAGGTTTTAGGGGAACAAAATAAGATTGTAATCTTACTTATTCCAACTCATCAAGAAACTATTGGCTATCAGAAGGTGTCTTCTAGTGCCCCAGCCAGGCTAGAAACCCTACTTACTGGACATTGTGAATCCAATAGCCTTGGTGAGATTTTAAACACCCTTGAACTACCTAGTGTGTCTAAAATAGTTTATTGTGACACTCTAGTAGCTTTAGTGATCTTTTTCATATCCCACTAGTTGGATAGTGGACTCCACAACGTAGTTGATGGTACTAAATTTTTGTAAACATACAAACCACCACTAGCCACTACCATCTTCCACTAATCTGAATTCTTTGAGACTTAGAACATGTCTGATCAAAATGTATATGTAGATTTATTAATTACAAGAGGAGGTTGAATTGTATGTTTAAAAATGTTCATTTTTATCCTTAATAAAATATTTTTTTAACAATGTTAAACATGATGAATTCACAATCCCCCTTTTAATCTACAAAGAGAAACTATATTGATTAAGATCTAGTAATGTCGAACTGATAAATAAGCATTAGGCATGTTTACTTAAGGAAATATTATACCTTAAAGGATATAGAATCTAAATCCATGTTTGTAAAGGTATAATAACTATAGTAATGTTATAATTTTTAATTTTAGTAAAATGAAATGGAAATAAAACATGTAACAACAATATGTAAACAAGTATAACAAATATTTTAACCCAAAGATAAGGGTATCCAACAAAATTGGATAATGTTCCATTAATTTAAACTTTCAAAAATGTCTATTTTACCCACACCTGGTTAATACCTCAATAGGAAGACAAGTATCTTTCTTGATATCTCTACATTCCCTCGATTAAGAAGGTAATCATCAAATCCAACTTCATATCACTGGATGACCTTGATTGATAACAACAACTATAATATTCACACAAGGAAGGTTTAACAAGAATTTAAAATCTTTAACAAGTTTTTTCCAACATTCGCAATAGGAAAGTTTGAGTAGAGCTCTCACAATGTATCATTTCATCAATAGTTCAATAGCTACTACCTCATTCAAATGGCTTGGTATGTATAGAAAAAAAATATAAAATGGTTGAATTATACTCTAATGGTCATATTTTTCCTTAAATTTTGGAGGTACATGTACACATGACACTCACAAAATGGTTATGTAAATACAGATTAAAAAAAATTGATTTATATAACTAACTATGAGAAAAAATACCAAGGTTAAGAAACAATATCACATTTAGTATCAGATAAAATGGAACTCTACATTATGTAAATGAGGTAACTACAACAAAATAATTTAATAGGATACTTAAAATAGTGTAATTAGGAGTCTAAAAATAATAACAATCAGATTCTCCAAAAAATAATAATCGGATTCAATTTTTTTTTGAAAATTGTCATTTGATTTTTGAGAGAATCAGAGTTTGATTTTTGGGATAATAAGAGTATGATATTTGAGAGAATCGCAGTATGATTTCATAGATAATCAAAGTCTTATTTATTGGATAATTAGAGTCCGATTTCTAATGAAATAATAATCTCAATTCAAGATAAAGGAGATTCTAAATTATAGAGAAATTGGATTCTAAATTTGAAAGAAATTGAATTCCAAATTTAAGAGAAATCCAATTCTAATGAATTGAACGTTTTTTAGTTAGATAAGGATTTTATTTTTTGACATAATGAAAATATAGTTAGGATTAGTTAGGAAAACATTAAGTACGATATTAAAGATCATTGGTAATGTTAAAACAATCTTTATATAATGAAGGTTTTCATTAAGTAAACGTTTTGTAGAGAGAACTAATTATCCTTAAGAGAATGATTTTGTGATTTCTAAAATATAATGGAAAATAAAATTCATAAGGAAACATATTGGCTCAATAATATACCCCTTTTAAGAAATTGAAAACAAATATTTGTGAAATAATATAATGATATAATGTTTTCATTTACGAGCTAAAAAGAAATACATATCTCCCTTTTTGTTTATGTATTATGATTAATATGACAAACATACACAAAGGTTAATAAATCTATATGGATATTATTATTTTCATTCATAGTGAAATAACCACCAATTTCAATAGAATTTATTCTTTATATAATATCCTCATTTTTTAGAAATTCTCTACCTTTAACTTAATACTCATTATAAACATTCATTTCTCCCCCTTTGTGTTTCTAAAAAAGGAATGGAGGGAAATATATTGTCCCTGAAAGGTAACAAAACATAGAACAAAAAACCATGAAATTCAACAATTTTAATAAAATATAAAATACATCAAAATTTCATTACAACAACAGTTAAAATTTGAAAAGAAAATAATTCCTCCTTATTAATCTCCTTTGGCATCACTTATTTAAAGTGGCCTTCAGCTTCTTCGGTTATTTATGTTCATCATTAAACATCTTGAGTAACTCTTCTAGATCATAACTTTTTTTGTCAGGAAATTTTATTCTCCATTATTAGGACTTAACTATTTAAACATGATAAATGATCAAATCTTCATGTTCATTGATTTTTTTACCCAAATCTTTACTAATTTACATCTCCATTTTTAGATTAAGAGTAATAGAGTTTAGTTTCACATTCATATATTTATCTTCTTATTTACATGTAGCTTACTATACTTTTAGTTTCTATGAAAACATTTTGAATGATTTGTGACCTTTTCACTAGATTTATCAAAAGAATCATTGACCATGTTAATGAAACCAACCAAAATATTAGATCATATTTGACTATCTTCAAACACTTTGTTATTTATTTGGATGAATTTATATGAGAATCATAGCTAATCTAAAAATTCATGAAATCAGCTTCATGTTTGATGAAATGTTCTATAAGTAATTTTGTTGAATCGACATTCTAATTGACTGATTATTGAATCAGTTGAAACCTTAAATCAATACTAGGAAATAGAGTGATGGAGTTTACAGGCTTCTTCAAATAATAAACTACAAAATCATGTCCTATTAAAGAGGAATATTAAGAAAAAGATTCTTTTTATTGAAGAAAATTAATTTTTCTCATATTCTGTATTTTTAGATGTTCCAAGAACATCATTATATCTTTTTGAAATGACTTATTTTTTAGGTATATCGATAACAACTTCATTTCCTTTCTCTTTGTTAGAGGGTTTCTTCTCAATATTCTAAGTCTCACACTGTCCATAATAATCATGGATTACTATATCATCATCATCATCAGCTTCTTTATCAGTTTTTTCATCAACACTTAGAAAAATATTATCATTACTACATTCATCATATAATTAGAATTTCTTGAACTCATTCTAGGAAACATCATCTTTCTGAATAGATTATCCTTCAGAAATAATCTTCGTGGGGAAATCTTGGGAAGTTTTTATTGACATCGTATCAGAAGGGATCTCCTTATCTTCATATTCTTCTACCATTATTTTCACATCATCACTTTCTACCTCCTCTTCTTCTTCTTATTGATGGATTTCATCATTGTAAAATATTGGTTTAGAAACTAAAATATCATTCTTTCACTTATTTGGTACCGATGTCTCGATTTCCACTGGTGCAGGATGAATCATAGGTTCTTGGAAGAATTATTTCAGTACTGGAACATGTTCAGAGTCCTTATCAGTGTCTATTATTAGGCTTGGATGATACCATATTACAAATTTTTATTCTTCAACTTATTTTCTTTATATTTTTTCTCGATCTATTCAGCTTCATGGATTTTTATTGCCTTATCCTTTGTAGGATATATCCTTGAAACTACATCACCTTCATTTTTCTTCTTTTTTTAGCCCTCTCCATTAGTCTAAAACCTCATCTAAAAGGAATTTTTCTTATTGGGTTTGGGTGGATTAGATACTTGTTCAGTGGCTGGTTCTTGTTCCCATGGTTCTGGCTCTTTTCTTTTTCATTTATTTGATGTCATCATGGATGTTTCTTCAACTTCTCCTTTCTTACTAGTAGATTGTTCATCCTTATCGGGAAGATAAAATAAATCTTTTTAATTGTCACTGATGTCGATCTTCATCCATCTCATGTTATCATCAATGAACATTATGATCTTGATGGTTTTAGCCATTGACTTGCATGTGATTTTGAAAGAGTCTAGGCATAAGATAATGTTCTTAGACAGAATTTTAGGGTGCCTCATAATTTGAGATTGGATGGTTCCATTATTAATATTATTGATGGTTAAAATAATTTACATATTGAGGTTTATCTTTCATACATTCACCAAGAATTAAATCAAAACTATATCACATATATTTATTGATTCGTTATCTCCCTTCATAGAAATCAAAATCCTTGAATCCAAAGGGCTACAAATATTTGATTTGTTTAATGATGTGATCTATTAGGCATCTTCAATAACTTAAAACCAAGTCACGAAATAGCCTTAATTGTTTCAAAATAACCTTTTTTATTAAGCAACTTGTGTGCAAAAATGATTGCCTCTCTGTTATAGGGTATATCCAAAATACATACATCCTTCTTGTGAGACATATAATGCTTTTTCCAACACTCTTAAACAGAAACATTTCTTTTTCTCCTTATTTTTAAAAAAGTACGGTATCATAAAACTATATAAGTAAATAATTATAAATTAGATCCTTATTATTTTCCTTTACATCAAAGAGGATTTCTAATCCATTCATCTTTATGAATTTTAAAATCAAGAAGTTATTCTTGAAAGAAATTTCGGGCCCACTATCCTTTCTATAAATATTATCTAATATTTGAGTTCCTTGTTGGACGCCATCAATGTCTATGAGTACATATCAAGAAACATTTTAAGTTTATTGAAAAATGGGAAACGGGAAAACACATATGAAGTGAGGTAGAGCTTTAGTGAAAAAACAAAAAGAAATAAGAGGTAGGACTGGAAGAAGGGGTCCCTTTATATAAGCTCCAGATTGAGAGTTCATATTCCCAATTAAATACAACGGTTTATATTTACATGATCTGATCTGATAGTTGATATTAATTTTGGAGAAGGATTTTTAGTTTTTGATCTGTTTAGGTTTTAAGGACAAAAATTCGATTTAAGGAAAGTGAAACCAATATGGTTTTCTGAGAAAAATATTGTAATACAAACAAACTAAAATGAATTTATAATGATATATGTAATGAAACGTACCTTCCAGATTACTCAGAAAGAATTGTTATTTTTGATAAGGTTTCTCTTAGATTTGTAAGAGAATTAAAACATGTTATGTTCAGAAAATAATTTTGGTTTGGGAAAAAAATTAGTAAATGAAATATTAAAGAACAAACATATTTACTCCCCCTATCAAAAAGAGCATCTTAATTTTAGGAGATGGGGTTCAAAAATGTTTTAATATGGATTATTACCTTACGGTTATCCTACATAACTTTTTTATAATTTATTCTAATCTATTGGAGGGTAATGTTTTTGTAAATATATCAGCAAGTGAATATTGCATTCCAACAAATTGAAGTACGATATCTCCATTAAGTGTGTGTTCCCAAAGAAAGTGACACCTTATGTCTACGTTCTTTTCACGAGAGTGAAGTGGAAGGTTTTTTCATAGGTCAATAGATCTATTAGTATCACATATTATCTATGTTTTGGTAAAACTAATTCTATAGTATTGAAGTGTGTGTTGTATCCACGACACTTGAGCACAACAACTTTCAGCTACTACATATTCATCTTTAGTAGTGGAATGTGCTATTGAGTGTTTTTTACTACCTGACCAAGAAACTAATAAATCTCTTATAAAATTTAAAGTTATGGGTTTACTTTTTCTATCAATTCTACAACCACCAACAGCATCATCCAAAAATATTTTTTTAAAAAAAATCATTTCCAGAAGAATAGAAAATTTATAAATCCATGGTTCCCTTTAAATAGAGAGAAATTATTTTCACAACTTTTAAATTAATTTTTTTTGATTCGTTTTATATATTTCACATAATCATAATAAAAGCATTAAGTCTGGATGAGTAGATATTATGTATATTATACATCCTAACATTTCTCTAAAATATGTTTTGTCTACAGGTTTTCCAGCTTCATCAATATCAAGAGTGTTTGAGGTACTGATCAGAGTACTTATAATTATAGTGTTTTAATATCCATACATATAAGAAGATCTATAATATAATTATGTTGATATATACAAGTTACATCTGCTTTTTCAAAAATAAGAAAATAATGAAAAATGTTAACTCCCCAATCATACTAATTTCAAACTCAGATTTCATAATATTCTTGAATGAATCAGTTGAGGATTGATGATTTGATCCTATTATATGGGAATCTATATATATTTGAAGAGTAAAAATAATATTTGGATCATTATTTATAAAAACGGTTGGATCAATAGTTCCCTTAACATATTTTTTTTGGTAAAAAAAATCATGTAAGTTTGTCATACAGGCTATAGGGGCTTGTTTAAGTCCATATAAAGCACTGGTATTTTGTAAAAATTTCAATGATGTTTTGTGTCTTCAAAACTAGGAGTTTGGTCAACATGAACTTCCCCTTGGAAATATCCCTTAAAGAAGGCACTCTTCACATACATTTGAAAATTAATGAAATTGAGAAATGTTGCAAAGGCTAGTAGAATACGAAAAGATTCCAGTCCAGCTACTGAAGGGCCGGTTTCTTCATAATCTATTCATTTCGTTTGATTATATATTTTATAAACTAATCCTTCTTTATTCCATAAAATGATTCCATATTCCTCACATTCATTTTTGAACTCCCACTTTACTATAATTAAATAAGTTACTCTAAGTCTTTCAACCAAATTCCAGACTTTCTTCCTTTCGAATTTATTTAGTTCGTCTTGTGTAGCTTTAATACAATCATCATCACCTAAAGATTTATATGTATTTTTAGGTTCTAATTGGAAAAGATATTTGAAATGATCTAAATCATTCTTTAGAGATTCTCTAGTACTTACAGGTTGATTTATGTCAACCATTATACTATCACTAGGATGATTCATATGAAATAACTTATTTTCGTTTTCTAAAAGATGTTCATCAGCAGATGATGAAAAATCATCTTGGATAAATATTTTAAGAAATTTTTATTGATTATTTTCCTAATTAGAATAATCTTCCATTTATAGTTGGTAATTAGTTTTTGGAAAAAAATCTGAAGATATATATTGGGGTTATTTAAAAAAATGACCAGTCTCATAAAACATTACAAGTATTGTTTCATCAAGAATAGACGATTTAAAAAAAAATATATAAGCCTTAGATGTAGAGAAATATCCTACGAAAAATCCTTCACCTGATTTGGGAGTGAATTTATGGAAGTTATCTTTTGTATTCATGATGGATACTTTGCATCCAAACACATTGATGTAAGAAATTTTTTTTTCAACCTGTCCAAAACTCAAAATGTGTTTATTAATAACATGTATGATTAATACATTATTTAAAATATAAAAATAAGTACAAATAGATTATTCCAAAAAGTGTTTAGAAATACAATATTCACTCAACATGGTTCTGGTTATTTCTTGAATAATATGATTTCGTCTTTCTACAACACCATTTTGTTGAGGATTTCATAGAGCAAAAAAGTTGTGAGTAATGTATTTCTTACTACAAAAGGTTTCAAAATATGAATTTTCAAATTCTACCAAGATCACTACAAATAGTTATCAATGGAAGGATTTTCTAATTTATTTATATTTCTGACAATTATTTAAAGCATGAAAATGATTCTGATTTCTTTTCCAGAAAATAGACCCATGTAAATATAATGTAACCACCAAAAAAAATAGTATTTTCCTACAATACATCCATTTTGTGTTGGACTGAAAATTTCTATATGGATTAGCTGTAATTAGTCAGAAGTTAAGACTTCAGTAAATTATTTAAATCCTGACATGGGTTGCATTCCATATTGACAAGGATCACATACATTTTAAGAATCATATCTATGATCGGGTAGATCCTTAACATGTATTTTAATTAAGAGTTTACATATGTTCCAATGGTTATAATATCCTGGTCATATATTCCATAACCCAAATAGATATTCCATTACACCAAGGCATGGTATGTCTTTGCTTCGAAGGTCCCATAAGATTTGTTTATAATCATTCACATGCTGATGGGTAGAGAGAATAAAATCTTCCTTAGAATTGTGTACTAGTCATTTATCATTCCTAAAATTTATAAGGTAACCTTTATCACATGATTGGATTATGTATATACGTTTTTTCTTAAGACCATTATCACAAAAACAATTGAAATTAAATCTTTTCTATGAAGATCAATATTACATATACATACAATTTCTCCACGAGCATTATTTATGATTGTGAATTTTACACCATTCATATTGATAACTGTTTAAAACATGTTTCTGTTACCAATAATGTTATTGGGAAATATACTATCTATGTACCATTTATTTTTGTGGGAACATCCAATGTTTTTCTGAAAATAAACGATTAAAAATTTCAAAATCAAAATATTCATGGATCTAGAAAAGATAGAAAATAAAATCTTATTTATCCATATTTCTATAAATAATGGGATGTATGAAAAATTGAGTATTTGGTTTTATTCAAAGAATGAATTTTCTCCCATTGTCCACTACATTAATACTCAGTGTAAAATAGAGCACTTTGGTGTACAAAAACATTTGTGCCTAAAAACTGGTTTTTAATGAGAATAAACAAATCTTGAACTATTCTTTAGAAGCTGAAGTTGTGAATAAATTTTTTCAAACCTTACATTCCATGATTCATGTTTGAAAAACGTTTATTTAGGGAAAATATATCTGATTTTAGTCTGATGACTAAAATCTTATCCTCATAGTCATTAGTATGATAATTTATGATTTTCATAACAATAATTTTCTTGCAAATTAATTTTTCATGATACATAGAATGTTTATCCTTTTCAAAATTTACTTCCTTATGTTTTTTAGAAAAAATTTTAAAATCAAGGGTTTTCGGATTACGATCTTTTAAAATATTTGATAATTATTTTATTAAAATAGAGATTCTATAATTTTCCTTACAATGTTTCATATTGATCTTACTATTTTCATTCTCAAGTAACTTTGAACAACTATATCCTTTCTCAAAAGATGGAAATGTATTATCCTCTAATGAGGAATATTATTCATCAAAATATTCATAATATTCTTCATTAGGATAATTATCACATAATGAAATTTGTATAAAGATTCAGTAGTGTTTACCTTATCTATTAGACACTGATTTTTAGTAAGAATTAGGTCTATAGGACCAAAATTCTTCTGTATAGAAGATTAAATATCTGATGATTCATCATAACAGTCACCACCAATTTAAGTCCATGTGTATTTATATTTTATTAAATTTCAAGACTTATACTTGTATTACTTCTTATTGTTTCATTCTGAATGCCTATCCTTTTTTTCTTTAATTTTGATCATAGGTCAATCTGGTCTGATATAACCTGCCCTATTTGATTCATAACAATTAATTTCAAAATATTGTCAATCCTTTCAATGTTTGTTCTTATATCTATGTTAGAATTATTTTTTCTTACAATATTTTTCATTCATTGAATATGATTTGTTGGTTCATTCATAGAATGAACACTATCACTTGATTCATATATAATATAATCGTTCATGGATTTTTACCTGGTAACTCTTTCAGTAGTATTATCATTCATATGATATGATGTAGTAGTGAATGAAATACTTCCATTACCATTATTATTCATATTTATCTCTACAGATATCTTCATTCATGTTTCATACTATAAATGAGTCCCGAATAACTCATCTAGAGTAATGTTTGAAACGTTTTTATTATCATCAATCTCTCTTATTTTGGAATCCCACGCATCAGGCATAATATCTATTATCATATCCAGATGAATTTCATCATCAAGTCATTTTTCACCCATAGACTATAGATTGATAACAATATTCATAACCCTTAGTTTAACATTGCATACAAGATCACCCTATGAAAAAATAAAACCACGGTATTCAACTCCAGCTGTGTAACTTATATTTTCTTCCACATGCTATTAACAGCTTCACGTGGTGAAATTGGGCTATATATGTTCCAATTCATATATCATAATAATGTATTTTTTACCTTAAAGATAAGAAAATAATCTTTTTTTGGATTGGTAAATTGTCTGATTTCATTATCATAAATCTTGTAATCTTCAGTTAACATAACAATGGTATCCACAATGGTATTGATAATAAAACTCATCATCCCATCACTCCTGTATTCATAGTCACTTACAAAAACAATTATGGGTTTTGTAGGATTTAAATTGTCTATTGATCCAATGTTTATTCCTATAATTCCTAAAAAAATAATTTTCCACAAAAAGGGTTAGTAGAAAATGTTTATATACAACGAGTTTATAATGAAAATTATTAAGAAAAACATGAAAATGAAATGTTAAGTAAGAAACTTCTGAGAATGAAAACATAGGTTCATGTATTATTATTTCAGAGACCTCCTCTCATAATAATTATAGGATTGAAATGTATATGTAGATTTCTTAACTACAATAGGGGTTGTATTGTTGGTTTAAAAACATTTGTTTTTATCCTTAAGAAAATATATTCTTAACAAAGTTTAAAAATATAAATTTTATAGAACAGTTTTTTATACATAGAGAAACAATCTTCCTTACGATCTAATAACATGGATCCAATAAAGAAACTTAAGAAACTTTTACTGTATAAAATATTATACCATAAACCATAGAGAATCTTAATCAGACTTTGTTCAATTACCGAAAGATGTAAGAAATTTATACTTTCTAACTTTAATAAAATATTGTAGAAATAAAACTTGTAACAACATGTAAAAAATTATAAGAAGTATTTTAATCCAAAGAGAAGTGTATCCAACAACTTTGGATAAAGGCCCCTTGACTTATACTTTCGATAAGGTCTCTCTTACCTGGACTAGGGTTATCCCTTGGAAAGAAGATCAGTATTTTTCCTGTTATTCCCACAAGCCCTCGATTACGTAGGACGTCAAAACCTCTATCATCATATCTCTTAAATTCCACGAATGATGATAGAAACAATCAGATTCAAACTCTTTATGTTGAACAATATGATTCCATCATGAAAAATTTGACCATGTCATTCATACAAGGCAGGTTTGAGCAGATCTCTCGCAGAGTATCACTTCATTTTAGAGTTCAAAAGCTACCAGCTCGATTAAATGGATGGGTATTTATTGGAAAAAATCTCCAACTGTCTATTTCTCCTCTAGTGGTCATATTGTTTCTAAAATTTTGCAGGGACCTATACATGTGGAACTTAGAAAATTATTATGTTAAAATATATTGGACAACATCATTTTAAATAACTAAATATGAGAAACATTACTATTCTGAAGAAATAATATCACATTTGGATCCGATAAAATGACACTCTATATTAAAAAAATTTATGTAACAATAAAAATTAATTAAATATATTATTATGATAGTGTAATTAGGATTCAAAAAATTTTACAATCGGATTCAATGAAAATTGATAATCAAAGTCTAATTTTAGTGAAAATAGAAGTGTGATTTCTAATAGAATCAAAGCCTGATTTATGAGAGAATCCATGTCCTATTACTGAGATAATCAATGTCTGATTATAGAGAAAATTGGATTCTAATTTTTGATAGAATCAGAGTTATATTTCTAAGAGAATCATAGATTTATTTCTGATGAAATCAGATTCTCATTCTAGTGAAATCAAATTCTGAATTCAAGAGAAACTAGATTCTTAATAATAGAGAAATCAGATTATGAATTCTAGAGAAATTAGATTCTAAGGAATTGTGAGGTTTTTAGTTACATAACGATCTGATTTTTTGACTTATAGAAACGATGGATAGGATTATTTAAGAAAACTTTATGTAAAACATTGAAGATCATAAGTAATGTAAAAACCATTCTTAGAGAAAGAAAATTTCCCTTAAGAAAAACATTCTTAGAGAAGGATAATTTCTCTTAAGAAAATGGGTTTGGGATTTCCAAAACATAAAGGAAAAGAATACTCATAAGAATAATTATTTACTCAATATAACTCTTCTTAGACCTTGCTTTAATCCAATATCATGACTTAGTTACCCAATATAAAATTAATTAACAAAAATAAAAAAGGCTCAATAAAATAATTAAAATTGTACAAACCTATATAAAAGATTGGATTTTAAAACTACCACACCATATAAAATCTCTTCATTGAGTTGTTATCCCAAGAATAAATAATATATTTTAGAGAGAAAATTATAAAATTGTGCGTTTATATCATTATATGACACCCTGGTCTTTTCTAGAACATGACCATGCTACAAATACACTAACACTAGATAAATGATATTTACTCATAGATTCTTCTCATTGTGGACTATGATATATATTGGATGATTCCTAAATTGTGAATCAACAACATGATCAATATTTCTAATGAATATCACATGATAAGTTGCATAGTGATATCCCTAAAAATACGACACCTGAAAAATGTCATGAATGAGACTGTATTATTGCCGAAGGGAAAATTGTTATGCCACCAAGATGAACTACTACACTATATAAAATGTCACAAAAAGGTAGGGAAGTAGTTTAAAATACCTATGGATGTGATGTTTTCTCATCTTAGGTGAATCCTGAAAGAAAGACTTGATGAAAAACCTCAAAATATAATGGTCATCTATGATGGTAATCGTATGACTTCTCCCATCTCTATGTAGTTACCATCCAATTTCTAATCAATCGAACCTAATATAATGACTTCTACATAAGAATCAGTCCAATGAGATCTGATTCAAATTCCTATGACAAACATAATGGTGAATTAAATAGACATCAATATAATGAATTAAAAGAGATATTTTGATTGATGATAGGAAAATATTATTATATATGAACTCCTTTAGTGTTATATTCTTCAAAATGTACCATTACAATTCAAATAAAATGAATTAAACATATCCTATAGAATCTAAATAGTCCATTTAGATTGGCCATCATTTTGAGGAATATATGATATACATAAGACAACCTATTTTACTATCACCTTATGAAGTCCATTAACAAATGACATGAAATGGGGATCTCGATCTAAAATGATACTCTTGGGAACACCATGAAATAGAACTATATACCACACATAAATACTACACTGATCGTCAAAAATGATGGTCTCACTGATATGGATAAATTTAGAACCATCATAAATCAATCCAATATAACCCATAAATTATCTAATTCATGAGGTTCCCTGGTTAATATTATCATGATGTCTTTGGGGACATTATCTCATTTCCACTCTAAAATGGTAAAAATGATGCAATAACACTGTAAGCCTCTGATTCTCAGAGTTATCCATCTAATTGGTGATATATCATGATAAAAAATCATGTTATCACCTTCTTTATTTTCGATAACTACTATTTACTATAAATCTTAAGACATGTAAGCATCATACGATGATATAACTGAAATTTAGAATTATGGAATTCCCGCTTCATATCCTTGTAAAAAACCAAAGTTAACCATATACTAACATAAATACGAATAACATCCTCACATCCATGTGACCAATGTGAGGGTGTAACCCCACTGTATATGTTTTCCCTTAGTGTTAAGCCTTTATAATTTGATAACTAACCTATCATATTATGGACTAGAATAACATGATCAACTGATATCAAGGTTCTTTTCACCAATTATGTACAGCACCAATTCAAGTGGAAATGAACATGTTTTCAACTGAAAATGCACAACACCACATCAAATTGTTTTTTCGGGCTTTTTGCAATCAATGCTACTTCAAGTGGCGCCGATGAGCCCCATTTTCCACAATAAAAAAATATACCCCTAAAAAATCAAAATCGCCCTACAACAAATTTTTCCATTTCTCGACTCCTCTATTTCATCTTCCTTTCCTATAGAATCCCTATTTATCTTCATCTCCACTTTATTCCTTCTCGATAGTCAGTCTTCTACATTCTCTTCTTCATCGTCATGTGTAACGATCTTTCATTCCCCTTCACTACAATCTCTATCGGAGGTTTAGGGTTAATACAATTTCCCACCCCTAGTTCACACAATAATCCATCCCTTCCCCTTATTCTCTTTCCATTGATGATTCTTATCCCCCTTCCCTACCTCTTCCTTCTCTACATGGTTTCTAGATTTCATGTATCCTTTTAGGATAGAAAACTCTTTTTAGTGACCAAGGTTTTCCACTTTTAACCACTTGATTACTTCCATCTTGGATGATCTCGGTCATCCTCTCTGATGCTGGATCTTGCGACATTCGTCTTTTTTCTACTTTCACTTTTTATCATGCTGGAATCTGTTTCACCGATGAAGTCTTATGATGATGATTTATGGAGGGGATGATGGAGCTTTCTCAGTCCCGACTTACCATAGAGGTCTTGTTCACTAATTCGATGTTATGCCTTCCAGGACCTTTTCTCCCTCCAAGGTCGACTGGGTGTGATGGATCCCAGGAGGATTAGGGATTTAATTGTAGGAGCGATGGGGTGTTATAGAAGGTGTGTCCTATGGATGCATTTTTCCATTCCAAAGTTGGCAACATATGATCTAGATCATGTACTGGAAATGGATTACCTTTTTTTTCTAGGAGGTGTGGTGACATTGATGGTGTTAATCAGTGGTGTGGTAGTTTTCCCCCAGTATCCATGGCTGGTGGTTCTATGATGCCTGAAATGGAATATTTCTTGCTATGGTTGTGAATTAATCATGTTTTTTTCTTCCATATATTGAAAGTTGGAGGAATATCATCATTGAGGTACTATGTTTTCTTGTCAAGGTGAATCGATCAATGTGTCATACAGTTCAAGATATTGCAACCCAAAGTGGTTTTGTTGTTCTGGAATCAATGGGTTTTTTCCTCTTTGAATTTGAATGTTTCTCAAATGGATATTTTAATGGTTTTTTAATATTGTATTTGGAATTTGGTTTTAGGTGTTGTTTTTTAGTTTTTAAATGTTTGGCTAACATTAATCCTTAATGTGTAATTTAAAAAATACTAAAAAAATATATTTGGAGGATGCAATTACATTTATTAAAAAATATTTTCAAATGATATGATTGAATATTATATAACATTAAAAATTTGAGTGAAATAATATTTAAAAAAATCAGGGAATAATTTGAGAAATGTGTTCTTTTGAACAATGATATTAATAGTTTTAAAGGGGCAACAAAAACAATCATCTTATCATAATAGATATATATTAGATCTATTAAAATTAACAATTTAGTATTGGTTTTGTGGAGTATTTGATCCCAACACGTACTCCCTTTTGTATAATATTTCTTTACGAGAAAAGTGGAATGAATCCTAGGGGACCTATCATAAGAATAAAAATAAACTATTCTTGAAATTATAATTAGGATTAAATGAATTTTTCAAAGGTGAAAAATTATAATTCATAAAGCCATGCATGAGAATAGATAAGTAATAATTTGAAAGAAAGGATTTTAAAAAAGTTGAGAATAAAAAGGAACTCATCAATGATGAGAGAAGTCATAAATTTGATCAGGGATAGAAAGTTTGATTACATTATTTTGATAAAAAAAATAGTAATTTTAAAAAATATTGATTAATAACAAAAGTATAATGAGGAAAATGTAATGAAATAAGATTCATAAGTTGAGAGAAACCAAATAACAGATTATTAACAGTTTTTAGAATGAATATTAAGAAGAAAATTAAATGGTGTGAGCAATATTAGTGCGATACTAAAGATTGTATGACTATATTACCAAAAGAATAATAAATATAGAAGAGGATATTAAAAACTCAACAAAAAGTTATTTTAAATGGTAATTTTAATATGGTAGCCACAACTAAGGATTTTACTAGTGAAAATTAATCCATTAGAAAATATTTGAAGGATGGTTATAAGAAATAAATAAGATTAGCTACTAAAACTAAGAAGAAGATGATGAAGTCAAGACTAAGATAATATTCTCTTTATAGTAAATACTTATATAGAACATTTAGGTTCTTCTTTATTCCTAATATAATTTCTTATTTTTGTAAACATGGAAATAATTAAATAATAATTTGTAAAAAATATGGCTATGTTCTATAATGGGATTTTAGAAAAAAGTGAAACCATTCATTGAAACATTATAACTATATTTATAAAGATTGTTTTACTTATAATTAGGATGAAATTTGAATCTGATAAATGGGTGTCAAAATTCCATAAAAGGTGGCGATGTTAAGAGATATGAGATATTGGGTGTGTTGTGTTTATACACAAAAATTGGGACGATGTGTTTATTAATATGGTTTTAGTATTTTATCATAATAAACAAACTCAGATTTCCCCTAATATAATGATTTTGGAATGAGTTTGAGAAATGTATCACATTGATGAAATTTAATAGGAAATATTGACTCCCATAATAACAAACTCTGGTTTTCTATATCTAGTTAACCAATTTAGTCTTCAGTATTTCTACATAGAGGTTATTTTTTAAGAAACTCATTTTTTACTAAGTTATAAAGATTATTTTAAAAATTATAATGATTTCTAATGATCTCTATGTTAGCAATTGTATTTTATTATCAATAAGGTGGAGGATGATCATTATAGAAGAAAATAAAATGAAAAATCATACATATAGGATTTTTTGAGAACACATACTTACTTTAAAGATGTTATATGTTTTATAGAGATATTGACAAAAATCAAAAATGGAAGATTTTAGTTACAAAGTGTAAAGGTCGATATATTTTGTCAAAATGTAAATAAGTGTTTTGAGAGAAAATTAATTATCAAACCTGGAGGAGTTTGAGATAATATTTTTTGTTAGGTTTAAAGAAATGTAATAGAGTCTGATAATATTATTCTAATCATCAACATAGAAAACATCATGAAATTTTAATGATTTTATTTTTGTTTGTGAAATGGATGATGTTGTATAATATTATGAGGTCAATAAATCGATGTTATTCTATACAAGAACGTTGATGTGATGATGTTAATAAATTGCATGTCTTATTTTGGTTGTTAGACTGAGTGAAGTTATAATGTACACTAGACTAAGTTGATCTAATTGAGTTCTATCAGAATAATTTTTTTTATATGGATCTTTATAAATTATGACTTTATATGAGGGAAGATATGGATGTATAAAGATTGAACTATATTGTGTTGGTTTTATAGATGACCATCCATACTGCACATATACATCATACTATGTTTAACAGATATATGTAGTTTATAAAAAACTTAATATTATCAGCTGACATAGATAAAAATAGTATGATGATTGATGTTTTTAATTGTATATAACATATACAATAAATATTTTAACAATTTATTTGAGGGAAGATATATTTTTTATGTTAACGGATGGTGGATACCCAAAAAGAGACAACCATATGGAGAAGTATATGAATGTATATTGGATAAAGGTCCATTGAATAGAAACATAATAGATATAGTTCATGGAGTTTTTTTTCCTTTAACTGGAGAAAAAATAAATCTATCCATTTTGAGAAATGATTCACATATTTTGTGATAGAGTTAAGTTATATCAGAAATAAATATGATGTCTTATAAGATGGAGAATAGTATGATGACAATCAAGTAGAGTGAGCTTGTAATTTTTGAATCATTCATAATGAGTTTATCAAGTCATGTAAATCGATAAATGATATTTTGGATAGAAGAACATTGGGATGAGAAATATGAAGTCTTAGAATGGAGATGTCCATGAAGATGTATTAGACTGTGTTTTGTGATCATTTCATGAGAGGAAATGGGATATCCAAATGAATAAATGTTGACATATTAGATAGATCATGATGGATGAACAAAGGTGAGAACATAAGATAGAATAAGAATGTAAAGTGAACTAGAGAATGAACTGATATGTTTATGAGAACAATTCAAATGGGAAATACAGGTTTGATAGAGGATATTTGGAATGAACGCAATGGATAAAGGATTTCTTATATAGGCTTCACAAAGAAGTTTTCTATAGATATTTGGAGGATCTTTATATAAATATTTTAATGTCTGTAAAAATGAAAATATGTTGCGATATTATTTCAATGAATGTAAATCATGATGATATTTGAAGAAGTTTGAAGATCTAATTGACACTATATTGTAATGAAACATTGGTAAATTCCCTGGACTGTAATATTTCTAGAATATTTAAGGAGGTAATATGAATGTATTTTGGGTGGAAATATTATATTTTTTAATTTTGGGATCCAATATAAAGAGTTCCAAAAAAGGGGTTTTTGGTAAAGTATATCTATACACTTTTAACACATATGAATTATAAAAATCACTAATGTAATTATATCATTCTTCAATTTAATGAAAAATTTCTACTTTTTTGAATAAGAGAGTATCAAATTAAATAGGATCTAAAAAAAGTCTTCCAAACAGAGGCATACTGGAAGGAATGAGTATCAGATTAATTAGGGGCATTAGATATATTTTCTTCATCAAAAAAGGATAACAATAACAATGTTCACTAAATAAATTATATCACACATATCACAATGAACCCAGTGGTATAAGACTAAGTGCATCGAATAGAGAACCCCAGACTGAGTAGAAACAATTAGAAAATAATGAATGGATGTATAATGGATATATTTTTCTCGAATGATGTTTTCTATACATTTTTCTGGTAAGTTAATAAATTTATTTTATCTAGGTATTTATTAGATCATGAAGATGTTTCAAGACCAAAAAACTCTTAATATAGTATTTGATGATCTTAATGAATATTATACATAGGAGAATGTGATCCAACATTCTTATAGATAATGAACATATGATGTAGAATATATTTCTACACTAGTTCAGAAGAGTTTAAGGGAGATATTATTTTTGGGTAGTTGAACCAGTTTTTGAAATGGGAAGTTGTTGGGGTATATAAATAGTTAGGAAGGATGTGGATACAAGATGGAAAATTGGGTGGTCTAACTAATAATGGTATAAGATTAGATTACTTGGGTGTAGAACTAGGGTTTACTAGTTTAATTATTACCAGATTATATAACCAACTCTTCCTATGACTTCATAATCATGAAATAAATTATTAATAATATACTTATTTGGGATGAAAAACATGTGGAAAGGATTATATCTTTGTACAAAACCCAATAAATATCATTTAAATCAATCCATTTATATTTAATAAATATGAGGTGATATTAAAAGATATATATTTGAGTGGTTTGAAACAATAACAAGATTCATAATATGAGATTTAAGTATAATTGGTAAAATAATGTTATAACTGATTCACCTCACCCTCTAACTCAATGATCTGAAATTGATATGGAAACTTCATAAGTTATAAAATTTGGACTAAACATGATGAAGAATTGAATATTTCATGAAAATATTTTAACACAATTTTTATTTGAACATATTTTATTATTATAATTTTAAATGATGAAGGAGATAATACTTTGTTTTATTGATTATTTGATATGCATTAAAATGTAATTGATGATGGAAATGATGTTAAAGAAATGTAAATAAACGTTTAAGAGAACCTTCTAGTTTTTTAAATATATTTGAGATGTAATTTTTTTTTGAAAACACACCATTGTATCCTACTTGTAATAAATATATGTATTTTCCATCCATACTAAAGTTATATAATTTGAAATCAAGAAATTGTTGGAGGGGAACCTATTTTACATACCTATTATCCCTCATGATTGATACGATTCATAATGATAATGGGATTCATTATATTACATATGTTACTAAATTAATGATATGTGCAATGAGTGTGATCTCCAAAACAATACATTCTTTCAAAGGTGACTATATATTTTTTCTCATGGACCATGAATCCCCTAAAATTTCTCAATGTCTGGTGTTGATCACTGCAAGAATAATGAATCTAGAATTTATAAGTTTTTAGGGTACATTCTATTCATTCATAGTGTTATACAACTATATAAAATTTAGGAAACTATATGGAAAATAATGTTTCTGCTATTCAAAATAATTCATTATGGGAAAATTCCACACCTAGAGGACTTTCCATAATAAAAGAAAATTGATTACAACTATCATGACTTTGGAAATGAGTTGAGAAACATATGTCTTATACGATCTATAGATGGAATGAGTCATTTTGGTGTTATAATTATAAATCATATTACATAAATGGAACCATTTTAAAATTATCACTTTCTAACATCGTTATAGATGAAGTTTAAATACATTATATCTTCTCTACTTGTATCATGAAAAAAAAATTAATAGTGTTGATATTTATATGGATCCCTTAATAAAATATTTAAAATAAATTTTGTAATTAGGCTTTCTATTTTATAATTTTTATATAAAATAATATTTCACATTGATAATGAGGTTTTATTGGAAAATAAATTAATTTCATACATCCTTATTTTTTAGGATATTTCATTAATGGATTGAAAGGGTTCCACATTTGTGATAAAGGTGGACATTCTGCTGGGTTGAATCTTTCTCTAAAGATAGTGTTAAATGGATATCACAAATTTTTATCCTAATGATTTAAATATTGATCAAATATGATATCATTTGACAGTGTTTCAGAATAATGCATATGATCATATCAAAAAATAGGTGATTAATTATTTGAGAAAGTAGACATTAGTGTTAATGATTTGGTAATTCCTTTTTTTTAAAATCCTAAAAAATGGGGTAAAAAATTGGTCCAATTTAACTTGAATTACCATATTTCAATTAATTATATATCATGATTTTTTATGATGTCAATTATATTGAAATAATTTTTATGTGATAGTGTCATTATTATTTTACAAAATTCACCCAGGAAAACAAATGATAGAATTAATGGTAGGTAAGACAATATTTATATAGGGATATGAGAATAATTTTCATTATTTAAGGGTGAATAATGAACTTTTGTTCCTCTAGTATCTTACACTCATTGTAGGAATGTGTGATTGTAGTTTTCTAACTCTCTAAGTTGTTTAATGGTTCTATAGGGGTATTCATGAAATATAATTAATTTCATGTAAATGATTTATTTTAATTTTAAATTCCAAAAGAATCATACATTCATGTTTTGATTCAGGATTTAATACATGTGGATTTACCAATTAGTTTCCCATATAATTTCTAGAATACATTAACCATGAAATTTTTCTTTTTCAAATCTATATGTAGTAAATTTATAGAGCTAGATAATAATAAAACTATTGAAAATAAAATTGTTATCATTTTTCTTGAATTGGATATGTTCTTCCAACCATCACTCATAGATATATTATTTCACTTGATTTTTCACTTGGTTATAGTGATCTAGATATATGGTTAAATACAATATAGATGGGTGTATGCTATAGAATTGTATATTATGGTTTTGAATGGGTACATCAAAAATGAAATTCAACTAGAAGGTTGTATTTTATTGAGATATATAGTCCTAGAATCTATTTAATTTTATAAAAAAATTATTCAATGTGGATATCATTAATCTCCAAAATTCTCATCACATCATGCACATTAGGGGTAAATTAGTTTATATAAGAGATGTTGTTTCAATAATCATTATAGAACAGAAGATAACTCTCCATTTTGTTTTACAAAATATTAAATAGGATATTAATTTTCATAAAATCAAAATATAATTATTAGGAATAATACTATATAAAGTACTGAAATATAGATTTTAAATCGTCCTAATCAATAATTTATACGTTGTTTTCTTAGATGATATATATTATGAGTTATCTAAAAACTAGAGATCAATTTTATAATGACATAAATGGATATCTATAAGAACCAGTCTATATGTATTGTATTATAATTGTTATGTAATTAATAGGTATACATTCTATATATAGGAATATTATGCCCATGGTACAATGAAAAATAGTGGAGTTGCTATTCTAAAAGACGTAATGCATGTATTAGTTGACAAAGAAAAAATATTTAATTTACATGATTATATCATTCCATTACATCATCAGAAAAATATTAAAGTAGGATTATAAAAAAATTAATGTGATGAATTCTAGATGAAAATGTTTTGACAACAGGAGTGTAAGAGAAATAATCCACATGTTTATTAAACACATGGTGTACCTGATATAACTGAAAGTAAATGTTTTCATTTAAAAAGAGACATTATAGTTTTATGCGTGAATCATATAGTCAAACAAGAAAAAATACACTATGGTAATCTTTATTCTTTAGGATAAAAATCCATAATTCATTTGTGATGAGTGAGAATCAACCTTATATCAAAATGAAACATTTTTTGGATGATATAACTGAAAGATAATGTTTCACTTAAAGAAGATGTTCTAGTTCAAAATATGTGGTACACACTCAAGTACTTGAAAACACACTCACATTGTATTTATATATAAGAAATGTGACAAATTATTCATTTTTTACATATAAGAATAAAATGTATTTCTATCTGATACACAATATTTTTGGTATTACTGAAATTGTGTGTTCTCCTTTACAAGTGACATTTTAGTTAAAAATGCATGTCACATAGTAAAAACAGAGAAAATAAACTATTATGGTCATTATAAATTTTTGAATCAATCCATAATTTATTATTGATATATAAAAGTGAACCACACATCAATCTAGATCATAGTATGGTCACAATAATCAAAAGTTCATGTTTTCATTTAAAAATGACTTTCCAATTCAATTAATTTTCCATAAAATAAAAACATAGAAAAATATTTGGGCTGTATTTATATATTAGAAAAAATTTATATTTTTTTGATGCATAGGAATCAAACTCAAATCAATCTACCATATAGTGTAGATGATAAAATTGAAAATATGTGTTTTGATTTAGAAGTGGAATTTTTGTTCAATGTGAGCATCACATTGTGAAAACTGAGAAAACCACTTTTGTTTGCCTTGATAAATTAGTAAAATTATCCATAATTCATATTTATATTTAGTCATCAAAATTAAATCATTCTTACTCATGTTTTGGTTAGTATAACTAAAAATATGTATTTTCATTTAAAATTTACATTTTAGTGAAATATATTGGTGACATATAAAAAACATGAAAATAAATGTCAAGACATATCCCACGTGGCCTAAAAGTGAGTACCCTAAGCCCGCCTTCCATTGGACAATGGTTGGTGACTAGCACATGAAGGATTTTCCCAAACATGGAAGAAATTGACTTAGAGATTTGTATACACTCAAAAGGGGAAACAAAAGTAAAAAACCAAAAAATGTAAGTTATACACATGAGAGTAAAGTAAAACCATAAGGACAACTATAAACATAAAACAGTTGGCCAAAATACAAGCCCTGGAAAATGAAAAAAAGTAAACAGTTGTTGCATCTTCCATGGTGCTCTACCTGGAGGGTAAGTAGCTATAAGTCTAATGTCGATGAAGAGGATCTTGACTGCTCCCATCACACCAAGCTTCACCCTATCATGAACATCCATGGTCTGCCTCGAAGTGTCAGTAGTCGGCACCAGACACATCATGTTCAAGAAGACTCCGTGGAGGGTTGAGTATAACAATACCCAATAGGGTACTCGAGACCCCCAATGGTCCCTCAGTAATCCATAGAGGAGAACATCACAAAAAATACCACAAAGGAAATATCACAAGCATGATCTAAATCCCGAAGCATAAAGAAAACGGTACATAACACTCTAATGGTACAATTTCAAGGTTATTGGGATAGGGATGAATAATCGTAAAGATAGATCATCCTATCCATAGTAACTCCACTTCTGACCCGTATATGTCACTGTAGGATGATCCGTTTTAGTCGCTAGATGTAGACCCGTATTGGTTACTAGTGCTGAACTGTATTGGTCACTTGTGATGGCCCGTATCGGTCGCTGGTATAGAGGTAGAGATGATTAGTCATACAGATAGATCATCCCACTCTAGAGTTTCTAATGCGGACCTATATTGGTCTCTCTTCTTCTTCATGTCGCATCCAGACACTAGATTCTTACACGAAGTAAGCCTGGTCTCTAGAAAACTATTCTCCTCAAGCCATCTGTCATATTTCCACCAGTACAATGTCCCACTAAAATCATACCCAAGGTACCTCCCCATCATAGGTGTCCCAATATGAGAGACGGAGTTGCGACCGGACACCCTGTCTGTGTTATATTTGATCTTTTGTAAAAAGGGCCCTGTTGGATTAATGTCTGATCAAACCAGGTCGCATAGAAAACTCCAAAAAAATGCACATAGAATATCTCCAATTCACCACATTTTCACAAGGTTCTTTATGGCCAAGGCGGTGCACGATGGTGTGCCGCCTTCAGAACTCATACTGCCAGTTGTTGCATGCCTCCTCCAACTGCCGCCCGCATGGCATGCCGTCGGTTGTTTCTGCGAGCCACCAGACGTATTCTGATGGTCCTTCCTTGGGGTCGTGTGCGACTAAGTTCCTCTTTCATTTCCACCTCTATAGCATGAACTTCTATATAACAATGCCGTTGAACTGGGAAATATATCCCCGTATAAAGCAACAACAAAAATACAAGCAGAGGAGGGTTTGTGCCTTGTTCATTTGGCCTACGCCATCCATGTTAGCATTAGATAAAGAAGGAGGTATTTTTTCATCACATTTTAATAATTTAGATCCCTATAGAAATCCCTCGCAACAACCTCTCAAAAAATAGTAATAGAATCAAGGGAATATAATGAATTAAAATAAAACACCTACCTCGATTCATTGAAGATATCACAGTCGTTGGTGTTCATCATCCATCGACCATCGGATTGATCCTACAATGGGCATTATCAATTCTCTATTCTTCATCGGTGGAAGGTGTGGTGTCACATCATCCAGGGTTCCTCTCTTGAGGCATCTATGCAAAAAAACATAACCCAAGCTCTATTTAAAAAGGAGGGGGAAATGTGAGCAGTGTCATAAGGAATTAATGAGGTTCATTAATTGACATAATTAATGTGCCACATTAATTGACATAATTAATGCTCCTCATTAATTACAAGAGTAGTGGTTACACAACCAAAGTGTAACTGTGTGATTAACACCCCATAATTAATGTTCTGACCACCTCTATGGTCACCTCCACCACTGCTCAACAGGTTGTAGGATAAATAAAAAGAAATAAAATATCAATTTATGTTATTTTCATATTTATTTAAAAGTTTCCAAATATATGTTTTTCTCCCGACCAACTGTGGTTGAACAGAAGCATCCATTAAGGTGATCCAAGTGCTATAGATTCAACGGTGCCTCCGATTTTGATTCCGAGCACCGGTTCAAAATATAGAAAACTCCACCCGTGTGTTTACTGAATGTACCCAAAAAAAGTTTGTAAATTCATTTTGAGCACACCGGGCCTCAAAATTATCCGTTGTCAATTTTTTCAGGCTCGTAATAATCCTAATTAATTAAAAAAACATGGAAATTTTGGGTCTTACATTCTACCTACCATGGGGATTTATGTCCCCGAAATACAAACAAAGCTACAAAAACAAAGAGGGGTACGTGGAATGCATATGAGCCTCTCACTGCAATGTGCTCTCCTAGAGATTCTCGTACTACCACTGAATGAACACCATTGGTATCGAATTCCCATGAAGGTCTATCTCTTTTCGATCCTCTATCTCCCTCGGGTACTCCACAAAATTCTCTCCATTGTCAATCTCCCACTCTCCATGGTCAATGACATGAGATAAGTCATGCACGTATATTCTCAGCTAGGATTCATGGAAATAATATTGTTCCTTCCCCAACAGTGGTGGTAGTGCCAAGTGGTATTCCACCTCACCAATACTTAGGAATATTAGAAAAGGTCCGATAAACCTCGGTGAGAGTTTGTCGCCTCGGCCAAATCTCTGTAGTCTCTGTTTAGGGGAGAATCCCAAGAATACATGGTCCCCCTCCTATAAATCTTGTGGTATCCATTGAATATCATCATAGGAATTATTTTAGATCATCATATTCTTCATATTATCTTAGATGAGTTACACCTTTTTAGTGGTAGCCTGCACCATCTCTAGGCCCACGAGTGTTCGCACTCATGGATCTGTCCCGCACAAGAGTGATCTGAATCATCATCCATACAATAACTCTAATGGAGCCATACCAATAGTAAATTGGTAGCTATTGATGTACATAAACTACACCAATGGTTGGTGGTCCTCCCAACAGTGACCAAAATATAGGACACATGCATGTAGAATGTCCTATACGGTCTCGATGGTCAACTAAGTCTGTCCATCTGTCTGCGGGTGAAAAAATATGCTCAAGCAAAGCTGAGTCCCAAATGCCTCCTACAATCCTTTCCACGACTACTATGTGATGCATGGGTAACTGTCCGAAACTATCATCTAAGGAACCCCATGAAGTGGCATGATCTCTTGAACATAGATATGTCCCAAGCTATCTACCGAACCCTTCTATTGAATAACAAGGAAGTGGGTCGACTTGGTGAGTTGGTCAACGATCACCCAGATGGTATCGTGCCCTTTGGACGTACATGGTAACCCTATCAATAAGTCCCCCGATATCCCTTCCCTCTTCCTCTTTGGTATCTCAAGGGGTTGGGTCAAACGTGCTGGTACATGGTGCTTGGCCTTCACTTGAGACCAAGTGAGGCATCTAGAATCAAACTCTGCCACATCTTTTTTCATCCCTGGCCACTAGTACAGGTGATGGAGGCCCTGATACATCTTCATCACACCTAGATGTAATTCCAAGGGGGGATTATGGAACTCCCTCATCACCTCCTCTCGTAGTGCCACTCGTATAGTTGTACGTCCATTGAAAAGGATAGTGTTCTTCCCACCATCAGAATATCTATCAGGTGCATGGCCTGAGGATATCTGAGCACGTGTAGACTCACTACTATTATCTCTGAGTTACGCCTCCCTAGATCACTAAAGGATTGGAGAGGCAAGTACCATCCAATATAGGTAGACTGTCTCATCTCCATCCACATTGGATATCTGAAATGAGGCTAACTGCTTTGATTCCTAATTCAATAGCTACAAAATCTATCTATGTATAAGTGCATCTGACACTACATTCCCCTTCCCAGAAGTATAGACTATCTCAAAGTCATAGACATAGAGGAACTCTAGCTAACTTCGCTGTCTCAAATTTAGATTATTCTGTGTGAAGATGTATCTGAAACTCTTATGGTCTGAGTAAATGGTGAACCACTCTCCCTTCTAGTAGTGTCACCACATCTTTAGTGCAAATAATACTAATTACTACTCCATTTCATGAGTCACATAATTTATCTCTTGAGGCCTTATATTTCATGAGCCATAATTAATCACTGCATCATGATGCATCAGGACCCAACTGAGTCCGGTTCCTAATGAATCATAGTAAACCATATGTTCAGTGACCTCCTCTGTCTACCTCAAGATGGGAGCACTAGTCATGCTCTACTTAAGATATTGAAAGATCTTTTGGAATGTATTTGACCACAGGAAGGGTTTACCCTTCTTCTTCAAGGAAGTCAAAGGGGCCCCTACTATAGAGAAATCGGGTACGAACCACCTGTAGTAGCCTTCTAATCCATTGAGTCTCCACACCTCAATAACACTCTAGGGTGTCTCCCAAGCTTGTACTACCTCGATCATTGCTGTATCCAATGTATCTCCGGCCTCTGAGATGATGTGTCCCAAGAAGTGGACCTTCTGTTTTAAGAACTCACACTTTGAGAGCTTCCCATATTACTGTTGCTCCCGAAATTTGTCCAGAACAATGCACAAGTATACCACTTTCTCTTCCTTAGACACTGATTACACAAATATGTCGTCCATGAACACCACCACAAATCGATCAAGGTAAGGTGGAAAGATCATGTTCATGAGCCCCATTAACACAATTAAAGCATTGTTCACGCTCAAAGGAATCACCAAGAACTCATAATGGGCACACCAAAATCTAAATTTGGTCTTTGGTATGTCCTCATCCCATACCCTAAGCTGATGATAGCCTGATCTCAGATCTATATTTGAGAACCACTTCACTCCTTTCAATTGATCAAAAATATCATCATTCCTCAGCAGAGGATATTTTTTATTCACGGTTACCATGTTTAGGAACTGGAAGTCCATGCATCACCTCAAACATCCCTATGCCTTCATGGAAAAAAATGTCAGGGATGCCCATGGAGAATCACAAGGCATTACGAATCCCTTCCTATGAAATTCCATCAACTGTACCCTCAGTTCACGGAGCTCTACAGGGGCCCTCTGATATGCTGGTATTGATATTGGTGTTTTTCCAAGGTACAAGTCAATGTGGAAGTCTACCTCTCTGTGACGAGGTAGTCCGAGGAAATATTCTGGAAAGAAATCCTCATACTCGTCGACCACCTTTGGGAATTATGGATTAAACACATACATCATTTGTAAGGTCATGAAAGCCATACAATATGTAATCGGCTGCACTCTCCTAGGCACATGACCATCTCGTGATGTTCTATTTTCCTTCTCACCAACAAAGGATAACTATCCTCCATCTCTACGCATACATCACACTGTACGTCTCAAGGAGTCAATTTATGCATGAACTAATGATATCCAATATATTCCTATAAGGAAGTCGTAGGGATTCAACGCCACTACTAGAAGATCCAATCCAAAACTCTATCCTACGAGAGTATGATTACACTGTCGGCACTAGTGTTTGACCACTAAATCTCCTCCTGTAGAAGTATCCCAACCCAAAGGTCGAGCTAAAATATTATTTGGAATCATAGAGTCCCAAACTAAGACTGGGAGAAGGAAAAAATGGCTATCACCTTTGATGATAAGCACTATAGCTAAAGTAGACAAGATTTAGATGAAACCTTGTATCATCACTAGGATATCAGGATCGTGAGCCTCTACTGCCTTTAGTTGGGCCTGTCCTATACACCTGCTCTATGAGGTCATGGTGGACTGCTTGGGGGTGGTGGTGGTAGTGCTGGGGACCCCGACCCCCTCCAGCTGCACGTCCTGCTCCCCCACCTCATCTACTACCTGGATGACGCTCATGCTCCTGTCGTTGTCACCACCATGCTGGCCCCCTCCAACGTCTACCGATCATCCACACGGTAATTCGTAGAGTCACGAGCTCTATGAACCTATCCCCGACAGAAAAAAAACTCATGCTCTAATGGTGTCTCTCTTGGACTCTTGGTCCTTGCACCTATGACCATCCATCTTGGGGTCGCCCTCCGTAAGTTTCTGCCTTCTTGGTCTTATATGTCATCTTTCTTCAGCAAGATGTAGATTAATCATCTAGTTGTTGTCCGGTAGGGGCTCTCACAGTTGGTTCCTGACCAAAAAATAAGTTCTTTATAAGAAAATCTTGCTACAACACCCAATCATACATCAGGATTCAGAGATAAACTGTTGCATCATTGATCTATGGTTAGATCCGCATATAAAAGGCCCGAGCGTAGATGTAAGGGTAATTTTACATGTCGTTTGAGTATCAAGAGAGGTTAGTAAAATCACTCTGAATACTGAACCAAATTATGGCTACCCTACTCTAGATGTCACAACTCTTGAATCTGAATAGAATGTAGTGTCGCTGACACAAACTCCACCCTGAAAAGGCTCTCAAAGTCCATGCAGGTGAGGGTCGTCTCCTAATGCACTGGGGGCATCAAGTTCCACCATCCTCCTGCCGAGCCCTGGAGAAGGCCGTCGACCAAGATTTCCATCTGCTCAATCGGTGTCATTACTAAGATAAAGACTCGCGAAACCACCTTAAGATAGTCCTATGTTACATGAGGGTCTGTCTCACCTTGAAAACTCAATGGAATCTACCTCTGTAACTCATGCAATGTGATCAGCCAGTGGTCATGATCCACGAGTAGCATCTGCTGCTCAACGTGTGGTAGTGCTTCTAGTAATCCACTTGAAGGCGACATCACTAGGAGTTGTCCCAGTACTAACACATCCTCACTCAGTGGACCACTATCACAATCTCTAACAGGAATCTTGGCTGGATGCTTTTGTGGATGCATCTTGTAAGGAACAAATGCGCCACAATAAGTAAGTTATACCTTGTGAGCTGACTCAGGAAACATCATGAAAACTTTTCAAAACACTATAAACTGGTGTTTTCATTTACCGAGTTAGAAAACAGAATTTACGGTCTTGGTGTATCGATACATCAGTCGCCACACTAAAATTATACTCCTTGTACTGATAATCAATCTCAATACACATTACACCATTGCCACAATAAAAGTATACTCTTACTTTTTCGGGTAGAACCGACCACCCTTTGATACCAATTTTTCACGACCCATCCCACAGGGCCCAGACATGACTACCCCAATCCCACCTTCCATAGGATTGGGGTTGGTGACTTGCACATAAAGGATTTTCATGAATATGGAAGGAATTTCCTTAGAGATCAATATACACTCAAAAGGGGAAACTGAAGTAAGAAACCAACAAAAGTATTGTATTTCCACGAGAGTAATGTACTACCACAAGTACAACTGTAAAGTGAAGACAGTGGGCCAGATTTCATGACATAGAAACCAAAAAAGTAAACAGTTGTCACATATTCCCTAGATCTCTTCCTTGAGTGTAGTATCAGAATGTTTGAAGTCGAAGATGAGGATCTCGACTACTCTCGTCGCACCAAGATCCACCATTTACGGAACCTCCAAATTCTGCCTCTGAGTGTCAGTAGTATGCCCAAAAACCAACACGTGTAGGCAGAGCCCATCCGAGGGTGAGTATAACAATACCCAGTAGAGACCTTGAGATCCCTTAAGTTCTTTCTGTAATATACAAAGGCAAACATCACAAGAAGTACAACAATGGTAATATCACAAGAACGATCTAAATCATTAAGCACGCAACAATTTAGATTGCTCAATCTAACAACATAACATCATGGTTACTAGGATAAGGATGACTATTTGTAAAGAAAGATCCTCATATCTATAGTAACTCCAATGATAACCTGTATATGTCACTGTATGCTGACCTGCATTGGTCACTGGATGATGAGCCGTATTAGTCGCTGGTGCTGACCCATATTGGTCATTGGTGGTGACCCATATTGGTCATTGGTTCTGAACTGTATTGGTTGTGGGTGCTAACCTGTATTGGCCTCTACTATAGTGGTAGGGATGATTAGTCATACAGCTAGATCATCCCACTCCAGAGTTTCTGATGTTGACCCGTATTGGTCACTCTACTTCTTTATGTTACATCCAGCCACTAGATTTCCACACAAAGCACACATGATCTCTAGGAGACTCTTCTCCTCAATATATCAATGATATTTCAACTAGTAATAACTCCCGTAAAAATCATACCCATTGGACCAACCCGTCATAGGTATCCAAATGTGAAAGATGTTGCGTTGATCGGACGCCCGACCTGTGAGATATGGGTACATTTGTAAAAAGGCCATGGTAGGATTAATGACTAATTCAACCCATGTCACAGGTCAAACTCTATAGAAACTCACATAGAGTTTCTTCAAAGTACCTCCTTTTCATAAGGGACCTTATTCAATATATGACGTGTCGATTGGATGCCCAGTCCGTTAGTTACACCCCCTTCCATGAAACAGGGGTGATCACGCAACGGTCCAGCCCAGCTCGGTCGAACCCACTGGAATATAACAAAGGGACCGCTTCCAAAAAGGCATCCCAATACCACTGACATCATATCAAATGGACAACCAGTTCATCAATTACGGGTGTTTCTTTATTAGAGTGTTGATAGGGTCTGTGGCCTGTCCGACTCGGTCAGGCCGGGCCGACGCAACGAGTCCCAGTGTCTACCTAACCACGCTTTGGTTCGACCCGGTAAGGGTCTTCCCGGTTCACTTGGTCCGGCCCGTCAGGGTCGGGCGTGCTACTTTGTGGGCCCGGGCCACAGTAGGCCCGGTCCGCCGGGTGGGGTTCGGCGCTCCCGCACGGGCGCGCTGGGCCTTGGGTCCAGACAAGCCCACGTCTTGCCCAGTCAACCTTAAAGAAGATTACTTCACCCAGTTAGCCTCACAGATGTGGGGATGTTTGTTCTGGGATGACGCTATCTGGCATGGGGCAGCGCTGCCCCCACCTGCCGCGGCCCGCAGGTTGTGGCTGCTATCACCTGCGGTGCTTGCGACCGCTACACATTTTCCATGCCGACAACTTAGGCCAACTGCCTCTGGCCACCGTGGTGTGTGATGACGCAACGCCTTTTCACCACCTGAATCTGGTTTCTATGGGCCTCCATTGGCCATCACCGGCCACCGCTGACATGGTGTGCCAGTGGTTGTTTCAGCAAGCCACCATACATGCTCTAGTTTTCCTTCCTTGGTTCTATCTGCGACTAAGGGCCTCCTGGATTTCCACCGCCATAGAGTGACCATCTATCCCGCATTTCCGTCGAATTGAGAAAATAGTCCCTGAAGAACACAACAAAAAATATGTGGAGAAGGGTCCGAGCCTTGTCCGGTTGGCCCGCACCCTCCACGTTAGCGTTAATGCAATAAGGACGTAAATACTAATAACATTTTAATAATGTTCAACCCCATTCAAATCCACCACAAGAAACCTCCAGAAAAATATAAATATAATCGAGGGAAAATATTGAATTTGAAGATAACCGCATCCTCTATTCTATAAAGATATCGTAGTCATTGGTGTTCGTCATCGGTTGACTTTCGGATTGATCCTACAATGAGAGTTGTCAATCCTCCATTCTACATCAGTTGAAGGAATGACGTCACAACATCATGGGTTCCTCAATTGATGATGTCGTTCTAAAAAAATGAACCCAAGATTCATATAAATAGGAGGGGGAATGGCAAGGAACGTCTAGATGACTTAATGAGGATCTTTAATTAACGCACTTCATGTCCCTCATCAATTGACTTAATTAAGGTGCCTCGTTAATTACGAGATGGGTGGTTACATATCCAAAGTTTAACCATGCAATTATCACCCCATAATAAAAGGTCCGATCACCTCCATGGTCACCGACACCACCGCTCAATAGGTGGTAGGAAAAAGAAATTAAATAATAGTTTATGTTATTTTATTATTTCCATAAAAGTTATAAAATCAATCTTTTTCTTCTAATAAACATAGGTTAAAGTGATTCTTCCCTTAAGTGAATCATGGTGCTGCTGATTCAATAGTGACCTCAGATTTAAATTCTGAGAATTAGTTAAATAGATTAAAAACTCCTACTGTGAGTGTACTAAACGAACCCAAAAAATAGTTCAAAAATTCATTTTGGGCACACCGGGCCTCAGAATTACACGTCGTTAATTTTCATAGTCTTTTAATAATTAAAAAGAATTAGAAATAAAATTTACATGGAAATTTTGGGTATTTTCATGAAAGAAAAATTGTCTTTATACTTAACAAAAGTGACCCTAAATTCAATTATAATTTATAGGATGTAACATGAAATCAATATTACACATTGTGTGGAAAATATAATTAAATGTGTGTATTTTAATTTTTAATAGTGATATTTTAAATGCAAATTATATACATAAGATAATGGTAGAAATATTGTACTGTCTAGATAATTTAGTAAAAGTATTTTTTATTTTTGATGTGTGAAAATCAACTCACATCAATCTGGAACATGGAATTTATTTTATAATAAATGTTTGTTTTTTCATTTAAAAATAATTTTAGATAGAACACATATCATATATACAAAATTGAGAAAAACAGTCATATTTTCTTGATATTTAATGATCAATATTCATCATTTAGTAGTGATGTGTAGTAATCAACTTCATGTTAATATGATACAAGACATGTCCTAGATGACTAAATTGATGGGTTTTCATTTAAAAGTGACATTTTAGTTAAAAACATGCATCACATATTGAAGAAAGATGATATGGGCCATAACTTACATCCAATTCCATAATAATGATTCATAATTCATATGTTTTCTGTAGTAAATAACCTTACAATAATCTAATACATGTTATAGCCAAAATGACTGAAAGTGAGTTTTTTATATTTTAAAAATGTTAAATTTTAATTAAAACTAAATGTCACATAATTAAAACCAATAATTCATGGTCATATTGTCTTTGTATATTTTGAAAATGGGTTGTGATTCATTTTTTATGTGTAGAAAAAAATTTCATGTCAATCTGACACGATTTTTGGCCGAAATGACTAAAAGTGAGTGTCTTTATTTGAAATATATATATTATTTCAGAACATGTTCTACGTACTCGAAATTTATAAATAACACAATGATTATAATTATTTTTATAATAAATATACATAATTTATTTTTGATATGTGGAAATTAATCGCACACTAATCCGACACACAATGTGGTCTTTAATACTAGAAGTGTTTTCTTCTTTTAAAAGTGACATTTTATTTCGAAACATGTGTGACATATTCAAAACTAATCAAAAAAACATTAATTATGTTTACATATTAGTAAAAGGATTCATGATTTATTATTAATATATAAGAATTAACTACACACTAACTTTCACATTGTGAGGCCCAATTGACTGGAAGTTTTTTTAGTTTTATAGGGAAATTTTAATCTAAAACCCACATCACATCCTTAAATCGAAGAAAATGAACCCATATTGTCTATATAATTTATGATAGTGTCCCTTTATCCATTTTTTAGTAATTAACCTAAATATAATATTCCACATGATGTGGTATGCATGACTGAACATATATGTTTTCAATTAAAATTGAAAATTTAGTTGGGAACATGTTTCAATTTATGAAAAATGAAAAAAAATCATATTTTCTTGGTATTTTAGGAAATATATTAATAATTCATTTTGGATATGTAGGAAATAACTTGAATTCAATTTGGTGAACATTGGGAATGAAATGGTTATCTTAAAAAATCACAATGTATAGGATTATATAAATATCATTTTGAAAAAAAAAATTGGATTCATTAAATTCCTTTATTTAGAATTTCTGGATCCAAACAAGTTTGGGTTCCAAAAAAACTAATTGTTTCTTTTTCAGGAAATCAAGAGGTGTACACACCATAAGAAAATTTGGTACATGGATAGTGGTTGTTATTGACACGTGACTGGAAAAAAAATATTTATTTTAAAATATTATTGAAATGAAAGGTGCAAGAGTGACCTATAGAGATAATTCTCAAGGGATGATCATTGGTATAAGTAGTATTGTCCTTTTATGAAATGTTTTAATTTAATTTTTTTTTGTCAGTGGTCTAAAATAAATCTTTATAAGAATATTTCTATTAGGTGATGAAGGTTACCTTGTGAATTTTAGGAATGATTAATGTTTAGTTCATAATTCCTTATCTGAATTTATTCCTTCTACCCATAGGCATGATAATGTATACCTACTCAACATAGAATACCATAGGGGATAGAACATAGATTTCATAAGTGTAATGGAATACCAATCGTGGCTATGGAATAGAAGGATAGGACATTATAATCTGTGAAACCTTTGTAAACTCTCAAATAAATTACTTGTTAAGGATCTACCAGATCCAAGGTATGAATTTTCAAATGTTTGTGACCCTTTTCAATATATAATGAAACATAAAACTAGCTTTAAATAAATCAATGATGTCTCAAATGTAAATGTATTATAGTTAGTACACATGGATTTTTTCGGTCCTACACCAACTGGAAGCTTTGGAGGCATGTACTATGTAATTGTTTTTATTGATGACTACACTAGATTCACATGGGTATATTTTCTAGAAAAGAAATATGAAGCATTTTTCTATTTCAAAACATTTAAAGCTCAACATAAAAATGATAAAAACATACTACGGATAATTAGTCATAGTGATCATGGTGGATAATTTCAATATTTGGATTTTTAATCCTTTTATAGTATGAAATGTTTTACCCACAACCTTTTAGCTCCAATAACCCCTCAATAAAAATGGTGTTATTGAGAGAAGAAATTATATTCAACAGAAAATGAAATGAACCATGTTTAGTGAATACTCAATTGTTAAACATTTCTGGGATGAAGCTGTTAGTACTACATGTTATAATATAAATCATGTCTTTAATAGACCATTTCTTCATAAAACACCTTATGAATTGTGGACTGGATGAAAACATAAATTTTCTTACTTTAGAATCATTGGATTCAAGGTATTCATATTTAATACAAAAGATAATTTACATAAATTCACACCCAAATGTGATGATGGAATATTTATAGATTATTCCAATACTTATAAGGCTTCTATAGTTTTTAAAAAAAACTCATGTACTGTTGAAGAAATAGTGAATGTTAGCCTTAATTAAACTGATCCCTTTATTTTTAAACAATCATTGCCTATATCAACAGATGTGTTTTCACTAACTGATTATCAACCTTTGATTTAAAACACTTTTAATAAGGGAAATAATCAAGAACTTGTTTCTAAAACATTTACCCTCGAAGACTTTCTATCTTATATTGATGAACATGCTTTTCAAAACCCAAGTCAATTGCTTCTTAGGAATCATCCATGTGATAATATCATTGTTGATGTAAATCAACCTGTAAGGACCAAAAATTACATCATAAATGAAATAGAACATCTTGATTTTCTTTCTCAATTCGAACCTAAATCTTCTTATGAGGTCATAGGTGATGAATGTTGTATTAAATCAATGAAAGATGAACTAAATTAATTTTATTGGAATGAATTCTAGACCTTGGTTGAAAGACCTAAAGAAACAACTGTAATTGGTGTAAAATGGGTTTTCAAAAATAAATGTGACGATAATTTAGTCATCAGAATAAATAAATCATGACGTGTTGGTAAGGGATAAAATAAACAAGACGTAATAAATTATTATGAAACATATCCCCTAGTAGCTATACATGAATCTATTCGAATTCTACTAGCCTTTACAGAATACATCAATTTCAAACATTTTCAAATTGCTGTAAAATGTGATTTTATTAATGGTTCTGTACAAGAAGTTGTTTTGGATGAGAAAACCCCTAGATTTATAGATTCAAAACATACTCTCCATGTTTTTAAACATACCAAATAATTTCATGGCCTTAAACTAGCTCCTAGAACATGGTATGATAGACTCACAAGATTTATTTCACAAAAAAATTATGCAAAAGTTCATGCGGGCCCAACTCTTTTTAAAAAAATGGAAGGAAAAAATATTTTTTTGTTAAAATCTATGTTGATGACATTATATTCGGTTCAACTCAGCAATACTTAACCAACTATTTAGTAAATGTAATGAAATATGAGTTTGAAATATGTATGATGGTTGAGTTAACATTTTTTTTGATTTTTATATATCTCAAAAACCTAAAAAACCTGTATATCTCAGCATAATAATATCGAAGACAGACTCAAAAAGTAAGGATTTTAAAACACTAAAAGTATTAGAAATCCATCGTTACCTCAAATATAATTGATCCAGATGAAGCTGGGAAACCAGTTGGTCAAAACAAATTAGAGGTATCATAGGAAGCTTGTTATATATGATTGGTAATAAATTGGACATAATTTCTTCAAAATAATTATGTGAATGATACCAATCTAATATAAAAGAATCTCTTTTAATGGTAGTGAAAATAATTTTTCTATACTTAAATGGAACAATAGATTTAGGACTATTACATTCTTCTAGAAATGATTTTGTGTTGAATTTTTTTTCAGATACTAGCATTCATGGATGTATAATGGATAGAAAGTGAATATTTGAAACATGTCATTTATTATGAGATTATTTATTTGCTTAGTCATGAAGGAAGAAACACTAAGTAGCACTTTCCACTGCAAAATATAAATATGTAGTAGCTGGAAGTTGTTGTGCTTAGTTGTTGTGGATGAAACACACACTCACTGACTATGGCATTGGTTTTTTGAATACTGAAATACGATGTGACAATACCAGTTCCATTTCTCTTTGTAAAAACCCAACACATCACTCACGTGTGAAACACATAGATATCGAACATCACTTTCTAAGGGATCACTCACCAAAAGGAGTATTTGTTTTCCAATTAATCAAAATACATAAACAACATGATGATATTTTCACAAAACCATTATCATCTGATAGATTTGAATACATTAAATATAAACTAGGAATGATCATTATAATGTAATCATTCACATCTATTTCTTGTTTAACCCATCTACTTACATTAATTTCCTACTTTTGAAAGGGTATGTATATATAGTTTATAAGTTTTACCCTCTATGATTTATATTTTATATATTTTACTTATTAGTTTTGTATATATCGATTCGGTATAAATCAACTTTTCCGGAATTGGGTTTTCTGTCTTTCGGTTTCACTATAATCGGTTTTACTCTTTATTTATTCATTTTATCGGTATTGGATTTATTGGTTTAATGACTTAATTTGTTTAAAAATTGTATGTATTAGGATATACTATCTGTATTATGATACTTTATTGGAACTAAACTATCAACATTGAAATAATATATACTTACCAGATTATTAGTGTTGGATTACCTTGTAGGTACTGGACTAAAGGTAATAGATTATTCAATCATTAATAAATAATCGGTACCAGTATATTTGATTTTATTGCTTTTTGATTTTATGTTGGTTTTAAATTTTGATTGTTTGTATTGTTTTCAGATAAACGTTATATTAAAACCAATAAATATTTCTCAATAGTCCGATAGGATTAATTTATAAAACATTATTTTGGTTGTTTTAATGGTTTGTTCTCATTTATTTCTTTTAATTCCTAATCACTTTCAGTCTGAATATGATTTTATTTTAAAGAAAGCCTCAAGAGGTAGAAATATTTCATAGCCATTGGATATTTTAGATCTAATCTAGACCATCAGATTATTTTTAAAAGAACCATTCCCACATCGATCTCATTTATTTTTCTCTCAAAATTAGTTCCTCTATATGTATTCAGAAATGATTGAAATCAATTCCTACCTTAGTTCTCAAAATTAGAAATCTACTTAGAGATTGTAATCAGCAGGATCTTTAGGGTGCGAGTTAGTCATTCATGACTTAGTCTACTGCTTCTTCTCCATAATAAATGCCTCCAAAATAATTTTCTTCCATGAACTTTCGGTGTGAAAGGTGAGTCTCCTGAGAATTTTAGGAGTCCTTTGATTCTTCATTGAAAATAATTATATCATTTCAGGTCTGAGAATCAATTTGTCTTGATATAGGGTATTCTAATCAGGATTATTTGTATCATGATCAGGAGTTGAAATTTTAGGAATCAGTAGAGATAGAAATGGTTTTTAAGGTTTCTTTTATGATGTATGATAAGAAGTATTCAACCTCTTAAAAAAGGATACTTAATTTATAGGTGTTCCATTTGAGGGAGATGCAATATGTCGTTATCAAAAATTACCAAAAGCTAATGGATAATTTGATAGGTATAAAGCCAAAGAAACACTTTTTGAGATTAATGAGCATAAGGAAAAAGTGAGTCATCTATCATGTGATAATAGACATATAGCTCTATGGATGCAAGATTTATTGGAGATGATAAATAGTGATAAGGAAACATTGAATGTTCCATAAGTCTATGTCCTTGATTATTTAGTAAACATGAGAATGTTCAACCTTATGTGGTTCATCTTTCTAACAATCAAGAAGCATAAATCTGGTGGTATAAAATCACAACAGATCATGTTTCCTTCCATTATCATCATGTTGTTGAAAGAGTTCTTGAGGTTATGTATTGTTTCCATCATGTCAGATATGACTTTGTTCAAGGATCCCTTAATCAGTAAAGATACGAAAAGGTGGATCATGTTATGATTCAATCCTAAATCAAGGAATTTTGAGAAAGATCTGGATACTGAGAAAGAAATGTAAGTAGTGGAATGTAGTGAAAAATATTAAAATCCATCAAATAAAACCAAGAATAAAACAATGGTAGTTAAGACTAGAACTCAAAATACATCAGAGGAACAAAATGTTGTATCTGATGAGGTTGCTGGAGATTGGAGAATGAAAAACTAAGAAAGGAAAGAAGGGGATTCTCAGTTGGGATTGGATCCTGCTGAATCCTTGGCATTGAATATAAGGTTAGAAGAAACCCTAAAAGATGAAGATAAAAATAAGATATTGAAGAAGTGAAAGGCCAAAGAATTTAACATTGATTGTATTCTTAGAGTAGATGAGCAACTAAAATCTGTAATTTAAATCACAGAGCCATCTATTAAAACTCAATCAGTTCCAGCAAAGAAAGACAAGGTGAAACAATTTTTTGAAAATTCGGCTACATAATATATTGCTCAAGAATATAAAGAAGAATCAGATCATGAAGAAGAAGGGAACACGAACCAGGACAACAAGAAATATCAGTTGATGAAAATGAAGATACAAATAGGATAATTCTATCACATAATCCTAAGAAATTCCATCTTTCAATTTTCGATATATAGTTCCTCAGTCATCCTACAATTCTTCTCCAAAGGTCTCCTCCAAGAATGTTATACATATTTTTGATAAAGTAGAAGTATAAAATGAGAAATAATTATAATTTAATTAGAATCATCTAGCTCATCTGATCGGCATTGAAACTAATTTTGGGGATCTGCCACGAAACATTGAGGACACCGATTCTAAAAGAACAATCTCTATGAATGGGGTTCAGTACATTGAACATGCCATGAATATATTATAAATTTTTTTACCATTCATTCCATATGTCGAAACCAAGCTGGGAATTTAATAAAATGCCCTTAATGATAGAATAGATCCTGTCAGGGTTTTGATTGGTAATTTTCTAAATCTGGAAGTCGATTTCAATATTTTCAAGGAATGTGTGGTTGAGAACATTAGTGATTTAAATAAAGTTGTAATGTGGTATTACAATGTTCATTAATGCCTCAACAACCAAATAGAAAAGTAGAAAGAATTGGTAAACTGGGTAAATAAACTCAACTATCCCTATCTAATTTTTCTTCATGATTTGAATGAAAATATTAAAGGCTTTCAAAGACCCAGTACCTCAAAATAAGTAGCCTTAGAAGAGCTAGAGAGTTTAATAGAAATATGGGAAAATGATAGTCATGAAATTTTTTTAGTCTCAAATAGAGTTATTATCATATAAAAATCCTCCAAACTAAGCCGTGATGAATTCTATAACCAGGAAACAAGACCTAAATATCAGGATGAAATTAATATGCTACATGAAGATAGGCTCCAAAAGAAAGAAAATATTATTGCTGAACATGATGAGATGATAAAGGATCATCAAGAAGCTATTGATAAACTCATGGAGGACAGAAATGAATTTAAAATGATAAAGCTATAGATGATTAATCTTTTGGGAAAATAAAAGGGAAATGAATGATATTTGATCTTTTTCTGTAACGAATATTTATTTCAAGTAATAATTATTATTTGGTACTTAGTTTTTATAACCTTTTTCAAGAAATAAATACATTCCCTTATTCTTTTGAATAACAAAAAAGGGGGAGAACGGTTGTGAAAACAATAATTTTTATGAATGCCTTTTTAAAGGGGACCACTCTTGTAAAAGTAAAGATAATATGATCCTTAGTATTTTGTTTTAAACTAAGGTTGGAATTAGTAGTATTCACTATTACATTCAAATGAGTTATACAACTCAGGGGGAGATTAGTTTTTTTTTTGTTTGCTTCAGTTTGTTTTGTTCCATGCTTTCCAAAATGGGGGAGATTGTTGAGTCAAAACCTATTTCAAATTTATAATAAATTATTTTATTAGGAAATAACAGATCACACGTATCATAATAATATATATAGTTTATCATGAGTGTTTTTTCACAATGGTAATTACTCACATTGTCTTTATTATATGATGAATTCTTATCATAAGCATGTAGGGTGTTCAATCAAATTTTTTTATATAGTTTCACAATCAGAACTATATTATGTATTGCATCATAATCGGGAATCATAACTAGATTAAATGTTGAATCATAATCAGAAATCGTAACCAGATTGTGTATTGCATCATAATCATAAATCATAATCACCAATATCGTAATCTAGTCATGTATCATAGTCATTTTTGGTGTAATTAGGTCAAGCACCATAACAACATTCATCATAACCATGTGAATCACAACTATATTAATTATGACATCATAATCATGCAATGTAACTAAGTTATGTTTTATATCGTAGTCATGAATCATTACCAAGATATGTGTGGTATTCTTATTTATGAATTTTACTCAAGTATCATAACTTGTTTAAATATTGTGCAGTATAATCATATTATGAATCGTAAGTAGATTTTAAATGGTAATCATGATATTCACTGTTAGCAAGATAATCCAAGTAAACAAGTTATTTATTGTGCTTTTGAAATATATTACACTTGTATCATAATCCCATATACCAATTTCATGTTACACATAATAATTATTTAATATATTTTCACATACTATTTTCTATCCTAAAATGATGTCGTTGAGTTGGTTGTTTACCAATCAAAACGATGTCATGTATTCTATTTGTTTTGACCATTGTAATGCAAGGTGTCCATGTCCTTGGAAGTTTTTACAGAAATATGACCGTTGGAGTAAATATATCGGTTGGAACCTAATGCCTATAAATATGAGTTCATTTTAACAACAATAATCTTATTTTTATTATATCGTGTTCTATATTGAGATTCTATGACTTATCTCTTTCTTCATGTGAAAGCTCTGAAGATACTAGAAGTGACCAACGTATTCTATGTTCTTGTATTTCTATAAGTGATTTTTTTCTTCTTTGTACGACCGATCACTATGATAACGATCAAGGGATTCTGGGGATAGGATGATGTGATGACAATCATTGTATCGAGGGCTTTAATTTTATTGACAGGCAGAGGTGTTGATAACCTTCTTAATCGTGGGATTCCATGGATAGGAAGACTGTAATGTTGATCATCATATCAAGATCTTACTAAGGGGGTGGTAAGACATTCCTTTTATCCTAGGTCAATGGATAACCGACTATTTTGGATTAAAGAGTTGTAATAATTTTTCATTTTTGTTTTTATTGATACTAGAAAGGAAATTTTATTTTTTTCCTATTTCTATTGATTTTCATTATTAATTGTAATTGTTTCAATTACGATTCATTCTTACATATTTTTCATGAGATTATATATTCTATATGGTATAATAATTTATATTTGTATTACTCTTATCATTGTAATCAATTCAAATAAAATTGTTTTACATTACATTAAATATTATATCATGTTATATACATCGGATCCTAGATCTATATGGTCAATTTTATTGATTCTAAATTGTATTAGATTACGAACTTTTAATCTAAGTTCTTTTTTAAGTGTTTACATATGACATTTGTAAACCTACAATTCACCCCCTCTTACTTTGTGACATATAAGATACATATACATCTATATTTTGATCCAACATAATGAATATTTTTTATATTTATGTCATCATTAAAATTACAATGATGATGGAAACATGATCAATGTATAAATATCATTTCAATCAAACAAAAATACTAATAAAAAATGAAGAAGTTGAAACTTGTATTTATATTTTAATAAATAATGAATATTAAACTTGTGATAAAATATTACAAGTCATCCATTTATTATAAAATGTATATACATTTGTGCTATCAGTATATTTAATATATATATATATATTCATTATACAGGAGGTTTGAATTCATACAAAGCAAGATGTGACTTTAGGTAAGGGCTTCATGATACAATCTCATTTTTAACCTAGATTGTTTATGTTTATCTTCCTGATGATGATATTTCATGATAAAACTATAAATAATATCATGAATTTTCTTAACCTATAACTATGTTGGGAGAATAAGTGTTCTCCTTTTAAATTCATCACTTTAATTACTAAAGATACTGAAGGATTATTTTTATTTAAATATGACATTATTATTCTCTTAAGCCAATAATACCTTTTCTTAGAAGTCTATGTTTTAGAAAAATGTTTTATTGAATGTTTTCAGTATAACCTAATGATTTTTTAGGTCATTTAAAAACTTTTTTGACTTTTTTATAATCGAATTTAATAATAATATTCATTTCATTTTTGAAATGTGTCACATTTTAGTTTTATTGAAAATTCTAATGGAATTATTGTTTTAATGCACAAAACAAGAAAAAAAATTAACCACCATACTAACCACTCAATGTTTTCATGATTGAAATATATGTTTCTATGTTTATTTTAAGAGAAAATATTTTTTCCCAATATTTTGTAGATTTTAAGATTTGAAAATGTCATTTCAAAATATAAAGGGTATCATCCAAAAGAAATTTTTCATCTGATATTTTAATTGGATTTTCATCTATGATTGCATCGTTTTATGTTATTTTTGATTTATTGGGGAAATTATCAAATGACACCATCCTAATACTATCTATGGATGGGATATGATTATATAGATGACATTTCTTTTAAACCCTTTTATCTTCAACATGTTATGATTTGATGACTAATTGAAATATTTATGAGTCTAGTTTCCTTTCCATGGGATATAATATTTGATGAATGATTTATGATCATGTGGAAAATATATGAGTGTATTATGATTATAAGATGGCTGGTACCAATATTATATAACCCTCCAATGCATTGGGTAATGATGGATATCGCATGAGATAATAGGGGATTGAGTGGGGATCAATCCTAGTTTGGTATAAGTCTATAAACACTATGAGAGTCTTGTTAAACAAATAGAAATATGATCTATTTCTAAATATTTATTGCTACAGTTTGAATAAACTATGTAAATATGTTATATGAGGCCACTATTTTATTTTAATAGTGGACATACCCCTCGATCCACTTCTCTCTTTCATACGGTGGTCCCCATACCTCATTCACATAGTTTATATTCTCAACGTGTGGTTCCTCTTCTGAATCGATGCATAGACTCTGTGGAGATCTTCCTCCTCTAACACAGCCAGACCACCACCTCCCTCCAGTGATCTACCTCCTCCAACGCAGATCCAACACATCCAACCCACCTTCTGCCTCAGACGATCTTCCTCATTCGACGCTGCTACACCACAACCAACCCACCTCTCGTCAGACACTGCGCTAATGTGGCAACCACCTCCCTTCAAATTTAATTTTGATGATATGGTGTGATTATGGAAAAACCCTATGGTATTCATATGGTCTGATTTTTGTGCTTTCTCTTGTATCTAGGGGTTCTTCCATATTGCAGGCTTCCTTGGACCTGATTGAGGGTGTATTAGATCTAATATTGATAATTGTTCAATGGTTTCTGAACACTAGATTATGATTTTGAGAACACCTTATGTTTTTTTATTATTGAGGGTATTCAGATTACTTATTTGGTTCTATCTTGCAATTATATGATGATGACAAGATATTTTCACATGATCTTGGTGGATGTTTTAATGAGATTTCATTTTTCATTGCAATCCATATGAATCTTGTGTTTTCTAAACCCATTATTATTTAATTACTATTATCGTGGTATCTGTTTCATTGATATGTTGTTATGTTTACCATAAATAACTTCTATTTATGTTGTTCAATATGTTTTTAATAATTTTGTGTTAATGTAAAAATAATTTATTAGGAATTGTTTGATAAATGTAATGTTTCTACTGATTTCAATGAGGTTTTTGTGTTAAATAATATTTCAAAATATTTTTCATAAAGGATCCAATGTATTTTTATATTAACTTGAAAACCAAAGGCCCGTTGGAAAATTTTTATAAATTATTTTTCATTTAATTATTTATACACTTGAATTAGACCCAATGATATTATGTTCTACAAGACCATATGTATTTTTGTATATGAATGTGATTGTGATTTGATATTATGTGGAATGAAAATGTGTTTTTCATATGGTGCATGGGGAAGGGATAAATTATTAATATTGTAGTTCCTTACTATTCATTATATATTTTATATGTGGTAAATGTGTTATAAAATTATTACCCACCTCAAATAGAATTTTTTTGGGATCATTGGGTATCTAAGTGGTATGTTAACAAATTTTAGCTATGATAGCAATGTTTTTATACTTATAAGGATAATTTAATTCATGAAGTGAATCTTTCTAGAGGAAATTTTACTAGGTAAGGATAATAGGAGTAATCCAATAACATTATATATTATCATTTTCATCAACAGTATGAATTATTATTCTACATAAGTACATCTTGGATAGTCTAACTATGATCTATGAAGGCTACATATGATATAAGAAAAAACATTCTGAGAATTTTCCAGGAAATGGTTCTATGGAAAATATTTTTGGTAGGTATATGGGAGAAATAATGTGGGGTGGGGAAAATATGTATATCAATTGTTAGTTTGACAGTTTCGTAGGACGTATATAGTTCGTTTGGAACATATTGGGAGTGTATGGGTAATAAATTGGGAGGAAACTGATAGATAGAAGGGGGATCATATTATTTTAGTAGGCTAATGTTTGACAGAATTAGAGGGTTAGGCCTTTGGCACTATTTACAGCACATCCTGTGGATTCTTTTCATTCTCTTATCCTTCTTCTTATTCTCTATTTATTATTCTATTCCATTATTTTTATTATTGTTTATTGTAATTCTTGTATTCTTTAATGGCTAGAAATAAAGGAATTATCTCATAATTCCCTCTAACACCTATTAATTTTATTTTATATTCATCCATTACATACAATGATATATACTTCATTAAATTTTATCTTTTTATAGTGCATATTTAATATATTACATATCCAAGTATGGTTTTCTGACAATTAACATTATATTATACGGCCTTTTTGGTACATAAATCACTTGGTTTAGACCTTTGTATATTCAATTTTCCACATTTTTTATACAACTATTTGTTTAGTATATTACGTTAAATTATTTATTATGATATTTAAAACTAGTATTGAAATTTATTTTCAGAAGGTTATAGGATTCCAATGGATTTTTTCCATCAAAGAAGTCAGTTTTTTAACATTTTTTTTCAAATGAAGAGATTTATGTATTTATGAAAAATGGATTGAAATGAATTATTTTGAGTATGACCGCAATTTTTTTTTAAAATAACCTATTTAATAATTTCATTATTTTATTTCAAAATAGTATTTATATAATATGTAAAAAATGAAAATGCAACAAAAAATTATGTTATCCAGTTGGGAATCTTTTCTCACACCATACATATACCACTCATTTTATATTAACATCTTATGTTTTCAGGTTCAAGTTAATGATAATATTAAGATCCTTTTTTGGAATCCTTTCCTTAAGTCATTCATAGACAGGATGATTTTTATAATGTTGGATAAAGAATTGGTTTTATGAGAATATTTCTAGTTTATTGTTAATTATTTCATTATATCTTTTTGTACAGTGTATATTCATACCAATTAATGATAATAGTATATTGGATTCAATATTTATTCATGATTTATCTATATTATGTTAAATTCAAAGTGAGATGGTAATTTATTTAATATTATATTTTTTTGCATTTCTTTTCATTTAAAACATCATATTTCCTCTTTCATGGTAGTCCAAATTATGGACATGACATATTGGATTGCTAATAATTTTACATTATTTATTTATTAGTATTAACAATTACGAAACTGGTCCCAATATTGTCTTCAAATATTTTCAATTTGTTGTGGTTTAGTGTGGTCTCTAAAGAGGTAATGTTGGTCATTCTGTGGTGTATTTGTTGAAGGGTATTGGATATCATTTGAAAAAATATCCTTATTAATAATCCTATTATTTAATATTTGGATGTACATATCGATATTAATATTCATTATTCATTAATGACTATGGATTCATGAATCATTTCTCATGTACAATTGAAACACTAATCACACACACACACACAAATATATATATATATATAAGAAGTCGTTATATCTCACTTCTTTTACCAATTTTTTCTTAAAGGTAGTTTCAAATGATGAGTCTGGTACTATCCACTAGCATTGAATATAGTGAGTTCGAAATCGTATTTGGGTAAGTATTATTTTTTTTATTCATTGGATAAATTTTATTTAAGTATTTTTTGATTTTTGGTATTTCTATATTTTTGTAGTGCATTTTGTGATACTTATTTTTTCGCATTGACATTATTCTAGAAAACAAACTTTTAAACAGGGAATCTTTTCTATATAGAAAGAATCACTTATTCTAAAATTTTATTATTTTCCATATAATTTATCTTATATTCCATTTATTTGTTTTATCATTAGAAATTGTATAATAATATATTTTTGTTCATGATCATAGATATTTCATTATTGTTATCTTTAAATTTTCAGTTAAATTTTTTTGTATTTTTAAAAGGAAATGGTTATTCAATTATGTTTGAAAACTCCCATCAGAATATCATCCATATAAAATTTAATATGACATAAAAATGACACTTATTCAACCTACAATGACCCCTTTGAACCATTATATAGGTCAAATTTATAACACAGTGCCTATTGAAGACCCATATACAATGTCTGCCAATTACACCATTAGCTCCCTCAGACATGAATTTATGTGTTTTTGGTTTTTAAGATAAATGTGTGAGTGTATAATTAAAAAAATAGTCTAGTATGAATAATAATAATTGGAGTTGGATTAAATGAATTTTGAGTGGGGGATTTAGGGTTGTAATCAAGCGTTTTATGCTTGAAAAATGAGTTACAAAAAATGTGCTAGAAACATAACCAATAACATAAACATCACATCACACAACCTATACAAAAAATTCTTTTTTATTTAACAAAACATATTTCGAACAACCCCATGTTTTAAATAATTCATGAAGACATCACCCCACACATTACTACTCATGATTGGAAAATCACAATATATAATACTCAGCAAGCTTTAATAAATTAACTAATCAAACACGACTAATGATGTGTTCAAATAAAAATTTCTTACTCATGAAGAATACGTAATAAAAACCAAAACAAATAGAATCATATTAAACTTAATTAAAATGTATCAAATATACCTAGATATAGTTCAATTGTTCACTTTTATTTTTAAAATATATTTCTTATATCTGTTAAATTTATGTTTAATGTTTGTATAAAAATAGAGTTTTCTAATTCTTTTTTTACATTGTGTTGTGATGACATATTTGGTTGATTAGAATCTAAGATGTTAATTTTATAGAAGATTTGAATTAATTAGTTGTTCTATAAATTGAATTTAAATATGTCATTTATGTCTATTATTGGTTTTTTAAAATTTGAAAAACATAGTTATTTGATTCATGCCTTGAATTCATTGAATTATTATGTTTAAATGATAATATTTTATCCATTTTGACTTGTTAAAATGCACGCTTATTTTTGTAGTGCACCTTGGTCATCATTAAAGTGGTTTCAAGAAACCGAATCCAAAAATATCTTACAGGTGTAAGCATAGGTAGACACACACACACAGATATATATATATATATATATATAATTTCACCCATTATATATATATACTCAGGGAGATGAAAATATATACATTGGGGCTCGGTTTTGTTCAGTATATATATGAAAAATGCATACTCGTGTAAGTGTAAAGGGGTGTATGCATGAATAAGCATAAAGGTAAGCCCTCCTGTACATATTAGACCATGAAAATATGTACATAAGGGCTATGTGTTCTAATATATATATATGATAAAGCATATGCATTCATCTAGAAAAACAAATATTAGAGTTGTCATTGTCTGAAGAAACATCCCTTGAGTTTTTGGTATGTTATCATTATTTAAAAAATATACCATTTACATAATTTTTCTTAACTATATTAATTTAACAATTCATTCAAATTATTGTATTTACAATATGTTCAAACTTTATTCACTATCTGATCATTTCATAATTAAATTTTGGGCATTCCCTTTGAGGTTTTCATTGAATAACGAAAATCGTTGTTCACATCATGATTCATTTTCCCATTATTTCTTTGTAGTAAGTAACTCCTCCATTTTATTCCTAGATCTATGAGTTTATATTTTGAATCCACCTTTGGTATAAGGAAATATTATTAGACTATGCGTATCCCCAGGAATTTTATTGATGTGGCACCAGATTTTATGTTCACATTGGGTATCTCTCTACAAATCATTATGCAAACACCACCCCACCTATTATTAAAATATTTATGAACTAAAATTATAGGATTTTATTATCATTGTTAAATTTATACTATTTATCTATCATTAGATAAAATTATTTAAAATATCCTGAAATAGTACCCATTAAAATGCATTAAACAATGTGATAATCTGGATCCCCATCCTAGAGGATCCCCCTCCTAGTTTTTGTTTCCTTTTGTGCCATATTTTTAAACCATGTGTGGCATGATTCAAATTCCATTCGATACATAGTGACAGAAAAATATCATAATGATGACTATTCTTGGTAAATGGATAATATTTATTGAGTTTCAGTTACTTATATGTTCATACAGAGAACTTCACCCTAAAAGAGAAATGTTATAATCCATATATCCTCCAAATCGGGCTCACATTGTCTCTAAATTGAGATAAAAAATGTTCATTTTACCTTAAAACATATTGTAATTTTATTATCCCCATAAATTAACACCATAAGACTTCTTATCATTGGTTCATGTTCTATTACACTAAATAATGAAACACCTCCCCTTAAAGGTACTTATATTATCATTGGTGCTTGGATCCCAATTGTAGGTTTATATGTCCCCTTTTTATATACATGAAACCTATCTCACATGTTTATTAATATAATAATTAGACAACCCCCTTTATTAACCCAATCATATGATTTTATACAATTAATTTTACATGTTTCCCTAAAACTGTAAATGAAATGTATTAATTCCCATTGCATTAAAATGAGATTTATAATACTCTAGACTATGACCTCAAAATTTGTTGTTGAACATTTGTTATGAAAAAATATAGAACCATGTAGAGAAGGATTAACATATTACATGATCCATATAAACTTATATACTTACAATTCTAAACCCCATAACGGGCTCTATGTCCATTTCCACAATTTAACCTAGTCATGTAGCTATTATAAATTCCTATTACGTGTTGGTTCCTATTTTACTATAGATTTTTCTTTTATTCCATTAGTCACTTATGTATTTGAATCATATCCATGTAGAAAAAATTTATCCCTATAAATATATGTTTCATGATTCCCCTTATATAGAATATATAGTGATTCCAGGTTCTCTTACTTCAGACCCATTCCCATGTCACCTGTAACATATTCCATTTCTCAACAAATGATTACTCTTCACCAGGAATAGTCACCCAACCTTGTCTGACAAGTAACTATTACACATAAATTTATGTTTCCAAAGCTATAAATCGTTAAATTTATACTTTATTTTGATCAAATAATCATGAAGTTATACATGGTGATCATTTCTGGAGGCTATCCATTATACGAATTCCAATACACATTGTTTTTTTTCAATCTAATACATATATATGATATCATATTTGGTTTAAGAATTATGATGATTAAAATATTTCATTATTTAATCCATGAGGTTTCTTTTGGATATCAAATTAGATTTTCAATTCACATTTAGTTTTTATCTACCTCAATGCTTCATAGTCAATGTCATTCGGTTGATGCATCATGAGCTTGAACTATGTATATTTTTAGCTGGTAAGGATTTTGATAATACAAAGGGTGTTAAAGAACTTTTTAATCACTTTGGACAACCAATAATATATAGGAAATATAAATCCTCTAGTTTTAGATCTATAACTATAAATTAAGAACTGAGAAGGTTAGATCTGTAGGTTCTTAATTCACAACATGCCTTTATTGCATAAAACAAGACATTAAACAATATTCCATTAATATTGATTATAATTGAAAGGGGAATATATGTTTTTGAATTAATTTTAGCTCATCTTTTGGGTTACTATATGGTCCACTTCACTAATAATCAATTTTCTATGATTTAAAACATGTATAATTATAGTTTATAGTTGAATGATACTAAACCTCAACATCTAATATGACAAAGATGTTTTACCATAAAATCAATCCCATATTATTATGATGGTAATTATTATAAAATAACTATTTCCTGAGGAACAAAGGTTCATATGACTAAATACTTGTTAAATCATACCAAATAAAATCCCAAGAATCCACCTAAAAAGTCACCTACATTTATAACATGGGGATCATATTAGATAAAAAATTGAAAAGTAATACAACTTATGTGGATTAATATATAGGAACTACAATAGTATGCTTATGATAACTTTACCCACTAGTTTAAATAAATTTTATAGAGAGTATTTTTCCCCATTACCCTAGTCATTCCTTTCTATAAAACATTAAACAACGTAGAACCATGTTATTTTTATATGTTATTGAACTTCATGGTTTTGGTTCTATATTCCTGACCATAAAAGAAAAGACCCTATAATCCCATCATCATTACCTTATGTTTGGTACACATTATTAACGACATATTTATAAAAAAATTGTTCTATTTTATTCAATTATGGTTAGATTAATTTCAACACATATAAAAAATTTTATCTTCTAGAAACAATTAATAATGTAAAATGCATGCATCCTCATGAAACTATTTACACTGATATTGATCTATCAAAGTTGTATCAGGTTTAATTTAGTCAATCATGAAAATTTATTTCCCCACATTCTGTTTGAGAATCATTTCCTAAAACTACATCCCTTTTTCCCATTTAGAATTTTTTTTATCATTATCTATATATGAAAATCAAATCAGGATTTCCCTACATATTTCTAGTCACACTATCTCTCTCTTAGTTAAAGGTCAATAACCATAAAATTGTAGCACCCATTAGTCCTTGTGATATGGATTTAAACTCTACAACATAATATAATATCATGGTCTTCCCCAAATAATAGTTGAACTGTTTCCTCTGTTCTATATGGGTTTGGTTCTCGATCAATCATGGGGTATCCCATCGATATTATTATCACATGAAATTATAGCATTAAGATGATCAAACAACCCTTTGATCATTTTTGTTCACCATTAAATCACGTGTCGCTATATTTTAAATTTCTCTAAAAATATTTCATAATCAAATACGAATCCTTGTAATGAAAAAAGAGATAAACATTCAACCCTACCATTCGGGTTACATTCCATATAGTATTCATTTCAAAAACATGATATTATCATTATGTTGAAGACAAGTTTTCAGTTGAACAACATTGGTATTCTTGTGTTCATGAAAATGTAGAAGTCTGAACCATGTTTCAAAAGTTTTCAATGGGTTTACATGGTCTATTTGTAATCATCATTATAATTCATTTTTTATACGGAATTATAGTCCTTTTTCCACTCCACTTTTTGACAATAAAAATATTGAAAATTTCTATGTCACCATATCATACCATTTGGTGTGTTGGTAGGGTAGATTGGCAACATAGAAACATATCCATTTAGTCATCCTACTCGTATATTTTCACTTAGTTGTCAGTTAATTATTATGAGTTTTACACATCAGTTCATATCAGATCTCTCGTGTGACATGTGTAACCCCCCATTACCCCAGTTTCACGCATTGAGTACATATTACATAGGAAAAGATTTTATTTACCTGTTTCACAATTTATACATTCAAGATTTTCCTATTTCATTATTGTTGTAAATTTTAAACTATATAATTTGTTCCCTTTCACATTAAATAAAACTACACGATACATTATTCATCACAGGAAGGGAAAACCCCTATGCACAATTAATCCGTAAATCATGCATCTCTTTAGGCACTCATCCACTACTAATCCATCCATATATCAATGTGTTCCTTGATTCAAACATCAAATGTTTTTAGGCTTATTTAGGATGAATTCTCTTGACACATTAATAAACTTAGACCACAATCCATCGAAGCACTCTTGCTTGTCAATTGATTCATATCATTATACCTTACTAGCCCCGTTTTGGGATTATTCTAATTCTTCTACATAATAATTTTAATGTTTTATTCATTTTATAGGTTTTAAACCAAAAAATATCCTCTAGTGAAATGTGAATCAGGTTTGATTAACTTATCCACCATAGAGATCATGAATCTCAGCACACTTATCCTGTAAATGAGCCAAATCATTAATCATAGACACTTCTCTATGAATCATTACTATAAATAGCATACATTATTTAATAGTATTATCTATCTTTGAATTTTGGATTTTAATTAATATCAATTATTTTACATATCTCCATTTTTGAGTTCATTGCATCATTCCCTTGTAATCCTCATTATATGTTGGTAATATTTTTTCAATGACCTTGCTTTCATGAACATTAAATTTTATCCCCATTATGCTCAATGTTGTATGAAATTAAAATCTAATAGTTCCTTAGTCCAGGATTCAAATAATTTTGAGACACATCTCCTTTGTTATGGTTACTTGACCATATTTTGAATAACCCCACAATATATATTATTAATTCCTAAAAAGTATCACCTATTGGGTTAAATATGTGTGAACATAAACTATGAGTACTTGGGATCTACCTTGTGACCATAATATAGTTTCTCCTACCAAAATGGTGTTTTTATTGGACCGATAATCTTAAAATATACGCTTATAATGAGTACTAACTATTGATATTCTTGACCCATGATTTCATAACCCTATGATTTCACATACACTTCCTAGGAAACCGTCTCTCGCATAGATAGACTTTGTGTCCACTTATTTGGATTGAAATCGTCATTCAGATCTTAAAGAGTTTCTCTATGGTGATAACATAATACTAAAAACCAAACATAATGTTTGGGGTACATGCCTCAGTAGAAACATTATCATTATCTATAAACACATTCTTCAACTGTGATTGAACAAAGATAAAAAATCCTTTCTCACATTTAAGATACATGTCATTGATGATAAATATTCAACATTATGATAATTGAAGAAGTGCCCTGAATTTGCTCAACTATCATCCTCAGCCTATCTACCTCATTCAACTAAATATGTAGAGTATAAAAGTCATTGGTTTCCTCTATTCACATTCCCATTTTCCTAGTGGGATTCCAAAAACCATATGGTTGTAAAATAATGTATCATTTTTGTTGGCCGATCATTAATCTCAAAGAACTAGAAAGCCGTTTTCCTAAAAAACATGATATCCTTTGGTGAATGGTGTGTTACTATAACCAAAATCCTTATATTTATATTAATCATTCCCATGATATTGAGTGATGTTCTACTTATGTATTACATACCATAGTGATCACAAGTCATGTGGGTTTATATACATTGAATTTATTGATTTACTAAACCTACTGAGATACATAATTAAATGGAAAATATGGAGTGTGAATACTATTCCACCAAACAGATGGGTTTCTCATATAGTTTGATGGATTTATTGAGATTTAACAGAATATTTCATAAAGATTAAGTATCTATTTATATGTGGTCTATCTCCACTGACACATAATATTCGAAGGGATGATCCTCGTGTCCATGTATCGTCATCCAACCTAAATCATCCCTATCTTCCATTTTTGATGTTATTCTAAACCTAATTCATCATTAACCACAATACTTTGATCATCTAGGTGGAGAATGGTATGTTATTTATCTGAGAGGATGGACTACTTCTCATGTAATCCCTCTTATAAGCAGGATGTATCCTATTCAATAGTGAAAAGGAATTTGACATGATTAGTTATGGACTCCTACATGGCTGCATCAAATCATTTCATTCCTTAGTCCTCCCACAAGGAAATAACGTCCTGAACTAATGTTTAATGGTTGTAGTTGGTGGATAAAGGTGGGGGTTGTAGTGGGGAAGGGGGTAAACAATTTTATTTTTCTGGAATATTCCTACTACCACAGTTTAACCCATTTTAATAGTGTGTCTATTTCCACGGTTTAACCATGGCTATAGATGCCTATTACAATGGTACGAACCATGGATATGAAGCGCTATTATCATGGTTGAAATCATAGAAATAGGTGTACTAATTTCATTGTTTACATGTGGATGTAGAGGCATTCTGCTATAGTTTAAACCAAGGAAATAGGGGTCCTACAGCCATGGTTTAAACATTGATGTAGCTAGATCCTATTGACATGGAAATATCACGCACAGTTTGGGACTAAAATGAAATAGGAAATTCTCACAGTTTTTTGACATAGATCCAATATTTCAAACCGTGTCCATAATAAAATTTTCTAGTTGTGTTATTGTACCATGACTATGATTATGATTGAATTAAAACTAATCCCAATCCACTGTAATAGTCTTGGATGTTATCCTAGCCTAAGGAAATGATATTATATTATTATTATTGTTATAACCACATTTCTAATTATGATTTTATTATCGTATGGATCTTGTTCGTTGATTTGTTTATTATTCACATCTTATGAACTATCATGATTTATGTCATGATTCAAGATTTTGTTCAATGATATAATGAGTTTATATTTTAAAAAGAAAAGATAAAATTACTATACTAATATTTTCATGTAATTTTTATGTGATCATCGATATATAATTTTTTTTAAAAATTATAATAATATGAGCTCACCAATTATTATATTTCATTTCCATGTGTTGTGAATACTGTTTCATGGTAGGGTGTGTTAAGAAGGGTATAATGTGAGAAGTACATAATATAACATCTTGGGCATTTAGAGAGGGTTGAAATTCTCAGATGTTTTGATTTTTTTTGTTTTGTTGGTATGCCAACTTATTTATTGTCTACCAAACCTAATTCTTGAGTTTTCCAACTACACAATACATTATTGTTTTGTCATATTTGAAGGATCAAAAAGTTTAATGGTCAATTGGATGGTTTTTTAGGGCATCAAAGGCCTAGATTCCAAATTTTGTGAAGATCATGTTGAGGAGCACAATTACATCTTACACTGTGGCCTCTCCATGCAAATTGTGTTCGCTTTTTTTGCCCTAAATCTTCTTTTTGTAAACCATGTGAAACAAAAAACTTAAACATGTGATATATCAATAGTTTTTATCAGTGAGAATCTTCATGGTCTAGAAAACCGTGAACAAGACGCATTGTTAGTTCCTTTTTGGCAGTAACCACACATTGTAGCATTCAAATTTTTTGCGTGGTCTGGAATACCATGTAGGATAACAATTTGGGGTTTCTCTCCCCATTAACAGGAGCCGAACAGTTGATGCATGATTTGTAAAACATGCGATCTAACCATGTGGCCTCTTGAAAGTGTGAAATTTTTAAACTATCCTCCCCTCTTTAAAAATAAATTATTTTTATATTCCCCTCCTTCATCATGTAAAATAGCTTGGGATTTCTTATTTCTTCACCCCTTCTTGTATTTGATCGTTCATCTCCATACGACCTCCTTCTTCTAAGCCATTTACAACATTTAATACATCTTAGTAAGGTTTTCATCTCCCATGCTTCTCTTTTCCCTTATTCTCTCCTCATAGACTGCTAAATTTATTCAGAAAATATTTCCTTATTATCATTGAGTTTTTTGGGAATCATATTTTATTCCCAATTGGCCTTTAATAGATACGATGTTTGAATATACCTATGTTTATGATGCCAAGGTAGGGAGTTGATGATTTTCATTATGATTTCATGAGTTCTTGAGGGGGTGGACTTTGGGGTGATTTTGTTTTAATTGAGTGAGAGCATAAAAAATTAATTATTATATTTAAATTAAATATATTTATCATATGGGATGCCATTTGGAATTCCATAACCAGGATTACTTATGCGAGGTCGGGTTATATGTTGTTGACAACTTTGGTAGTTTAGACAAGTGGGTTTCTTATTTTAAATGGAATTGTTATTATTATATTGAACAGAATTATATATGTGAATTTCTACTGACATATAATGGGATGTGATTCAAATGGACCAAGGATCATTATGTATATTTATATCTCGGATGAGATGACATGAATATTAGGAAAGTACTGGGTTAAGATACCTATGTGATATTAATCACTGGTTGGGTGAGTGGTCGCTAGATTGAGATTCCATGGTCATGAGGTTATGGGTGAGGATCGTCTGATATTGGAGGTGACAGTAGATGTGCCTTGGTACTTTTCTGGGGAATACTGCCCACCCATGATGGCCAATGTTCCATTTAGAGTCATGAGCCCATAGGTTGAGTTAATGATGATGTGGTTTTGAAACTCATGTAGGGAAAGGACCCTGGTAGTTGCGACTTAAGTTAATGGATTTAGATTTTTTTGTATAAATCTACAAGGATGGTGTATAGAAATTAGGTGAAAACATTGAAGCTATATATTAAGGACGAGTCCTACTGTGTTTGAGGTTGTTGGGATATGATCATTTTGGAGGATAGACATCATTGTTCTCAGGATCTAGGTTATTGATCCATTGAGTGTTAATATTTGATAAAAGGTATCATTGTTACTTAAAATACTTGTATTTGATATTATTGGTGGATTCACGAATGGGTTTGGAAGACCCAATTTTTTTTATCAATTGGGAATGTATTCATGATTTGGCTAATCAGTTGATATCACATGGCTCCAATTGACATTTGGTGGTGGAACCTGAGGGTTCACATGGGAGCATATGAAATAAGGTTACACCTTGGTCCATAGGCTAAGGATTCTATCCACTAGGAAATTCTGGAACTATATAAAGCATGTGACATCATTCAGGTGGATTTTGAGCACTAGGTATGCTTGTGTTTACATTTTACATATGCTACTCCATAATTATTTTTAGTATACACTTGATAGTCAAAAATGTAAGTTATGTACAATTTGGTGGGGGACTACTTAGACTCTTTATCACACCCTACATAGGCCCTTTAGGATATGTGTGGAATTTATTCTTTTTCATTTAGGTATTAGTTTTCTCTCTAGTGTTGGATCTTAGTGGTTGAGTCTTTATGGATTGAAGTAATGAGACAATTGGATCTATCCTCAGATAGAGTATACCATTTGAGTTTACTTTTTTTGTTTCAACATATTATATCCTTTCACACACTAAGGTCATCCATGAGATACCTATTTTTTTATTTTATTGTATGACCAAATATGTGTGAAAGCTGTAGTTTAGATTCTTCAAATTGTATGTTTGAAATAATTATTTATTTCCACTATTTCTATTTAGTTAGTCTTCCCGAATTATCTATTATGGATTTTTATTCCACTATGGGCAGGTCTTGATCGTGTTTGTTTTTATTTCCATTCCGATTCATATTATATTTCTACATAGACTAATATATCACCATCACTTGAGTGTATAGTCTCCCCACTATCACCCTTTCACACCCTCACTGCTAGTCGGTAGTCATTGGCATATGGGGTGTTGTGCCTCAGTCAAGTGGAAGTCAACCCCAAATAAGTGATCATGTGGATACCTGTGTATGGGTTCTTGAAATGGTATTAAAAAAGTTTTTACCTTCTTCATGGTTTTACAAATTGAGCCATGATAGACTATAGATTTGGATCTTGTAAGAACTGGGTTAATAACGTGTGTTTGGGTGCCTACAACCCCATTCTTGGGGGGCATACCATTTTTCTAGGGGAATGAATTACTATCATACTTTTCTCATTTGAATTTTTATTTGATTTCTTACTTGAGTGGTTCAATTAGACGTGGTTGTTATCAATTGTGACATGTGACACATGACCCCTAACCTTGTATGGTAAGGAGGAGATTAGGACCCTTGGTAGGGTATGGAAAGAGATATTCATTATGAATTTATATGATTTTGATTAGGCACATTTAAGGAATTTGACATGATATATTGGTGTGAATGTAATATAAATTCAATATGATATGATATATGTCCTTTCTCTTATAGTAGCAGGTAGGGAGGATGGCATGGGGTGATGTTGATCTCCTGGCTGGGTGACATTGATTTTGGGTTTAGGTGACATGATTCATTAGGATGGTCAAGGAATGAGGTATATATGATACTTAGATTTGTTATGGGTATGTATGGTGGATATGAGGCTAGTATGTCTTGTGATATGGTATTAGTGTGGAAGGGTATGGTTAGTGATTGAAACCATGTATTACTAATTTTCATATGTATGATATATAAAATTTATGCTATCTTGGATTTCAAACCATGAAATGGTATTTAGTAGGGTTCCACCAGGACGAGATACTATTAAGAGTTAAGAGGGCGGTGATAGGGTTCAAATGGTTGAAACACTAGTTAAGACCCTTGATGGTTAGGTAGAGTAGGCAAACACTGAGGTACATATGGGTTGGCCACTAGATTTAACAACTTTTGATTTGTGGATTGATGAACTTCTTAGTGTGATCCGGTATGGGTCATCCATGGCATAGAAAAGGGAGCACAGGGAGCATATCCATCAATGTCATATATAACTCGGGAGTTCCAGTCACATCACCCACTACTATTTAAGGGAGTGGGTGGTCAAGAGAAGGTTTTTAACAGGATTTAATAGACACAGATAATATTCGAACAATAAGATATTCCACCAGGGAAGAGGGTGATGTTGGTTACCAAAATTCTAAGAGGACCGGTTAAGATCTTGTGGTATGTAAAGGTATAGGAAGGAAGACAAAAGGGACTGGTCTCTAAGGATAATGTAGCTAGGTTTTCTAATAATTTATTTATGGAGATGCAAATGGTAGAGAGAGGTTGGGAGTTTTTGAGCCTTTATTAGGGTAACACTAGGGTCATGGACTATGAAGAAACATTCCCTGAGTTCTCTCACTCTTTACCTAGCATGGTGAGTAATGAGCCCTCATGGGTGAAGCGTTTCATGGATGGTTTATGACATCCCATTATGGTGAATGTAAAATCATTAGGTAGACCTCATTCCCAGAGGTAGTGAATCATGTGAACTTAGCTGAGGGAAACATGAAGGACTGGTCATAATCTAACTTGGTGATAGAGTCATGTAATTTAAGTGGAAACAATTTAGATAGTGGAAAACACGGAAAGGATGAGTTTAATATGGTAAGTCAGGATATGGACTCAGGTAGACCACCTTGAAGTGGGTCATCGATGGTGCACTTCCAGTGTAGAAAGGCCAAACATGACCAGATTCTATGAGAGAGACCTCCCATGGAGTTTCAAACAAGTGGAATGGATATGAATCTTGAGAGGTTCAACAAGAATTCATCTCAGGTGCCTGGTATTCAGATACAGGGGTAGACTCATGGTTTTGAGATCAGACTGGAAGCAGTACCAGATGATGGTATATGAGTTCCAACTGCAAGCGAAGGACATGGAAGAGATAGTGGGACCCCCCAAGTGGGTTTGGTTGATGCTGGCTGGTGTAGTACCATATAGAGGTAATGCTTTAGGATGTTGAGCATTAGGCCGAGTGCTTGTTGTGGAGATACCAGGTTTAGAGTAGATGTGTGTGTTGTCTATAGTCAATGATACATTTGGGGTGTGACTGGGTTACTTTTCTATTTTATTTTGGAATTTCCATTTGAGACATGTCCGTTTTTGGTGTATGAGGTGCATGGATTATATGTATTGACTAAATAAACATTTTCTATTAGTTTAGGATCATATCAGATGTGTTATATATATATATATATGAAGTTCAGGGAACCATGACATATACCGAAGCATCAGTGGATGTGTGATTATTGGGGTTTGCAGTCATCTGGGAATCAATGAGTTTTTGGTTACTGGATGTGTGTTGGCACAAGATAATCATTATGATTCAATAATTTACTAATTTGTGAAGCACTAAGACTAATTTGAGCATCTAAGGAGATCTTGGATCTCATTAATGGCACATGTGTCATTGGAACAAGGTGCGAACTGATGCTTTGTGGGATTCTGATGAATGTCAGGTATCACACTAGATCACCAAATGAGGTGAATGGGTGATGATACATAAAGAGAGGACATGATGTCTCATTATGGTAGATGGATGATCAATTTGGATTTGTGTTTTGGGACACGATGTGATTGGGATAGGTAACACTTATGGCATGGGGCCCCTTAGGTTGTTGACCTATGCCATTTTTACCGTGTTAGTCATGGGTGCTTTAAAATACAAGGGTATGTTTGATACCAACTTAATTTTATGTTCAATAGCTCATGGAAAATCTATGTTAATGTGTAGAGATTGTAACATCATGGATATTTGTAGTGGGTCGAAATGTTCAAACGTTTTGATTTAGTCATTGAATTGCTTTATGCATGCCAACATATTTATCATTTATTGAAATATTTTGACACATTTTATGTCAACCAAATACATATTTTGTGATCATTTTTTAATTATTGACAAGTTTCATTGGTGTTTGGATAGATCTCAGGTGAATTAGAGGACTAAAGGACCAGTTTTATGACGTGAAGGTTATGGCACACGTTTAGATCTAACTGTGCGGCCCCTCAATAAAAACTGTGAACTATCATTTTGAACTGGTGCATAGTTTGGTACACCTTATGAGATGAGGAGCATTACTGTGAGGGGATGCTGTAGAATTTAGTTGTGGAAAACTGCACAGTTTGGAAAACCATGCACAAGACACATGATTAGTTCTATTGGTCCAGTAACCTCACACTATAACCCACACAGTTTTCACATGTTTTGGAAACCCCTATGGGGTAACCATAAGATGAAAAGATCCTTAAAATAAGGGGCATCCGAGTTGACATTTGGTTTCTAAAAGTGTTTAATATAACTGTGTTTCCTCTTAAATGGGTGAATTTAATAAAATGACCACAACTCTATATATCTATATTCATCATTATTCATTTTCTTGGTAGTGCAAAACAACACGAGATCTAATATTTTTCTACCTCTATATGGATGTTATCCATAATCTCTATCTCAAATCCGTTCATCATGATTTATGCATCATTAGATCCATCACTCTAATGGTATCATCTCCCATGATTCTCTTTTTCCCAGCTCTCACCTCATGATCCACTAAATCCGTTCAAGTCATTTCACCTATTATAAGGGTGTTCATCATAAATGCAATTTTCTTCAAAAAAAAATTAGAGTACGATGATAATTTCGATGTACCAACATCAATGACTCTAAGGTTTATGGTGAATGAATTTAACTATAATTCCACGACCATTGGGGGGGGGGTTGTCACATTTTTTTATTGACCAATTGAGAAATAATGAAATTAATGGATGAATTTTAAGTAAATAAATTGATAAATTGGATGAATTTGGGAATTAAAAAACTATTTTCACTTGTGTGAGGTCATGTTAGAGGTTGTTGAACACTTGGGTAGTTTTCTCAGGTGGGTTCCAACTTTTAAATTAAATTGTTTTAGTTAAATTGAACTGAATTATATATGTCAATCACAAATAGCTAGGATCTAGGTACTGTGGGTGATATTAATCATCAGTTGGGAGACCTAGTTGTCAAATTGAGAGGGAATGTTCATCAATTTACATGCGAGACTAATGTGATATTAGATACCATGACCATCAGTTTTGAGAGACATGTTCGTAGGGGAACAAGGTGCAGGTTAACATGGCTTGGTAACATTTTGGCCGCTGACAGTCTACCAAAAAGGACAAAGCACTACCTAATGTTGTGTGCTTATAGTTTGACACACCGATGAAGTGGGTTTTAACTCTTGGATCAGTAGAGTCCCCTGATAGTTTCATCTTAGGTGAATGAATGGGTGTTCTAGCTTTATAAATACATGAGGAGGATGTGAATCAATTGGGTGCTAGTATTGAGGCTATTTATTGGGAGATTAAGCATTCCATGATTGAGGACATTAAACAATAAACATTTTAGAGTATGGGAATCACTATTCCTTGTGACCTTGGGTTTTTTAGTCGATAGGGGTTACTATTTGATAACAGGTATTATTGTGCCTTAGTACCTCGGGTATCCATCTAACCGATGATTTCGAGAAGGGGTTTGAGGGACCAAATTTGTATTGATTAGGAATGCCTTCAATATATAGGTTAGATTGTTGATAAAATTTTATGTAAGATGAAATTTGTATATAGAACATGAGGGTTCACCTATGACTATATTACATTTGAGTATTCCTTGAGGAATGGGATATGGTTCCTCTTTGATATGACAATATAGTGTTGTCTAAGGCAAGTTATAGAATCCTAGAATATTTTGTTCACAAAGAATTCTTGTTTTTACTTTATGAATATGCTGCTGCTTATTTATATTTAGAACACACTTGATTAGTCAGTAATGTGAGGTACACATGTGTCATTGGAGGCCTACCAAGACAAGTTCTTACGCCCTACACGGGCCCTTCGAGACACATTTATACTTTATTATTTTATATTCAGGTAAGGGTTCAGGCTCTAAGGACGGATCTTTGTTGTTGAGTTGGCAAGGATAGATGGTAAGGGACCATTGGTTCTTACTTCAGATAGAGATTACCTTTTGAGTTTTATTTTCTATTTTAGCATGTTATATATTTTTTTACACTGATGCCGACCATTGGTGACCTTTTTTTGTTATTGTACTGTATGACAAAATATGTTTTCATGCTATGTTTTTTATTCTAAAATTATTATGTTTGTTTTGATTATTTATTTATGATATTGTTGTTTAGTTAAGAATCTTATATTGTTTTTTATTGATTATTCTTCCAACATGGGAAGGTTTGGTTCTAGTTTGTATTTATTTCCCTTGTGATTCTGATTATATATCTATATGGACTATTATATCATCCTCACTAGAGTTAATAGTTCTTAAACTATCACTCTTTTATGCACTCACTGCTAGTCGTCCACATTTTTGTATGGGGAGGCATTCTTAAAGCTAGTGGAACACAACCAGGAATCATTTTTGAGATGTAAATTCAAGTCGGGTGCTACAAATTATGAATGATTAAGAATTGTGTACCAATATAACATGATAATGTATTAAGACTCCAAAGACACTAAACCATTATAGTTATAGAATGTATTATAACGTTATTTATTGAATATTCATCTAAAATTATGTGATATTTATCTATGAAAATTATATTTTTCATGAGGACTCATACTCCATATTGTTCCACCATTGGGTGAACCTATCTTATTTTTTTATTATAATATTAGTTCTACGATGTTTTGTATGAATTATTGATAAATAAATGCTATTAATATTAATAATAAGTACCCTTTAGCTTTTGTAAAGTAAATATTTGATAAACTTCAAGGGGTTAAATATGAATGTTCTGAGGAGTGACAATAAATCATTGAGAAAATGAAAAAATATTTTCCACTTCACTAAAATTGAAAATAGAATCTATAAATGATGGATTTAATATATATAGTGATTCATTGAATACAAGATTATTGTGGTTCCATATAAATAATGATAGAGTAGTTTCCTATGAATCAAGGAAATTTTAGACTCTAAGAAAAATCATCGAACTCATTATAATGAGATGGAAGATGTGTTCATTTCTTAATAAATTTTATGGAACTATTTTAACAATGAGAGATGTGAGATACAGTGTGATAAAAAATTGATGAATATATTAACATAGAGATAACTCAAAAATGTGTCGAAGGTGATGATAGGAACTCTCTGAGGACATCAATTTTCCAATACACTACTACATTGATAAGGCATTCCATGTGATGGATGTGTTGAGTATAATGTTTCATAGAGTCCTATTGATGTTGTGGATATAAAAGGATCTAATATTCATGGATTTAATAATATTGGATATTGAAAGATGGAGAAGCATCATCTCTTTTTCATTTAATATCCAATAATTATTTATTATACAAAAAAATAGGTCTGAACCATATATTAAGGGACTATAAAGAATATTAAATACATAAATATGGGAAACTGAGAGACTAAATCTATGAATATATTGTGTTAATGATTTTTATGAGACCATGTGTGCCAAAAAAATAAAATTTAATGATGGAATTACAAGACGAAACTCATAGATCGAAATTCACTATACACCCTGATAGTACGATGACATATACTGATTTAAGGATGAATATTTCTTTTTCATAACAAAAATAATGAAATTGAAGTCTATGTGTCAAGATTCATGGTATTCAAAAATGTACTATCAAAGAGATAACTTCCAAACAGTTTTATGGAACCTCTCCCAATACCAAAGTCAATGTGGTACAGTATCACAATGGACATTGTCACTGGAAAAACTTAGGAAACTTAGAACCACAATGTTATATGGTTCATTGTAGATCAATTGAACATGTCATTGAAACTTCTAAAAACATAAGAGGATATTCCCCTTGAATTCAATTCACGAAACAATATATTTGAAGTTTTAAGGCACCATGAGGGCCTTTATTAGTCATTTATGATCATTACCACTATTTAAATTCAAACCATTAGAGAAGTATTCAAATGGAAAACACGTAGTTACATTTAAGAACCAACTATCATCCTAAAATTGATGAATATTTTGATATAAACATACAAACATAAAAAAATATGTTGTGATCCTGATCACATAACTTCCAAGTAACAAATGACAAATACCAACCTATAGAGAAATATTCAAACTAAAATACCTCCAATTAAAATATTGAAATGGTCCCATATAAGTCCTTATATGTATATTTATATCACACTCTAACCATTTTTGGTGAAGTGGAAGAAAAGAAGTTAATTGGTCCAAATATCATTGAGGAGACCACTAATGTGTGAGTTATCCAGAATCATATAAAGACAACAATAAGTAGATAAAAAATATATGTTGAAAATTAGAGGAAGGACTTGGAATTACAAGTAGAATATCAGGTAGTATAGAATGATTAATATTGTAATCGAGTTATATGGTTTGATAATAAGGGAATCAGTTTTTGAGGAATAATATTCCTTTTTATATTTTGTAGAGATTTGGAGTTGGTGATTATAATATATAATTACAAAAAAACTATCTAAATTTTATGGTTTATTACATTTTCTGAGGTTATATATGTCCATACCAACCCCTATGCATGTATTCACCCTTGACAGAACTTAGTTTGATCCCAATATATCAAATATTGAAGAACATCTATAGATTATAGACACTAGAGAGAAAGTGTTATGGAATAAGAAAAAAAGACTATTGAATGTTCTTTACAGAAATAATATGTTGTAAGAATCAACATGGGATCCTAATGATGCAATAAGGATTACTTAACCTCATTACATGTTGGATTTACACCCTAATATTCATGGATGGAATTATTTATTAGGGGATAATTTAAAACCGGAGACTCAAAACTAGTAATTTATTATTATTATTTTATATATATAATAGAATAAATAAATTAATATAAATATTAATTATTAAAATTCTATAAAAATCAATGAATTTTAATACAATTAAACACATATTTATTAGAATAAAAATTAAATTTAATATGAGGAGAGTTTTAAAATTTTTGGTAAAAAATACATGATTTTGAAATGTACCAATATTTTTAGTATATACATTTCACAAATATAAAAATCAATTTTCCTAAAAGGAAATAAATTTCTAATCCACACATCAAAATGAGTTTATGGTAAATTTTTTATAATTTTCCGAGATTGTTAATTTTCTGGGGAAAAAGTACAATACAGTATGAATATATGGTAATTATTATGACATCATAATGAATGAAAATTGAATTTAATAAGTAATTATCTATCCTTATCAACAAAAAAAGTTTTTTTAATTAAAATATTGTGGTTTACATTAATTGTAATATTTTTATAAAATAATAATGAATGTTTTAAAACCTAAAGCATATTTTAAGATGATAAAAGAAATTATTCATAAATAAGTATTTCTTTGACATGAAAAAAAATATATTTTAAACTAGGTATAGTTCATAAATAATTAAAATACCTAAAACAATTCCTAAATGTCAAATACCATGGTCTAAAACCATGTAGAATAGTATTTTTTTCTATTTTTATTAAATACGGGTCTAAGGCCCATGATCTGAACTTAATAAACCAACCTCCTCAATCATAATAAATACCCAAACATACTCTCATTTTTCTCTAATATAAATATATTAATGACTAATTATATCTCATTTTCCAAATGAACTATCTATCTTTTTAATTTATAGGGTTTGAAGGTGTTCTTATAAGGCTTTAGGAAACAACATTGAATTCTTAGTTTTAGTTTTGTAATCATTCAGTTTCATTTTATATTCAATGATAACCGTTATTATTATTTATTGTAATAAATTAATTATTATTTTCTTAATCATAGATCACCATTACCTCATATTATACTTCCTTTATATTCTTTTATATTTCCCAAACACATTAGTATCCATAAACATCCTGACATTTTTCCTAAGAAAAGAGTCCATAGTTTCCCAATAATGAAATTTCAATATCGAAAAACAAGTGGATGTAGGAAATGACTTAGATTAACCTAGGGGTAACTAACAAACAATAGTATGTTGAGTATTAACTTTATCATCTTTCAGGGTATATATAATGATCTTCACTATACTCTATGTTTAACAGTCTGAGTAATTTTTTTGGGATGATTCATGAGGTCTTTATCATCCATAATGAAGGATTATTTCTCATTGATATCCTTAGATAATGAATGTACTATACATTACTTCTTAGTTATCATTTATTTTATAGGAGTAAATTCTACTACACTGTTAATATATTATTATTTATATGTTTATAGAGGGAAATTTAGCTTGATACCCACATTATTATACTAGATTTGAAAATATTGACATTCCACATATCTATATTCCAAGATGGAAACTATTAATTACATAATTGTGATTATATTTGAGGTTTTTTAGGTAACAGTATGACATGTATTATCTTAACATTGTATTTATATGATGTATGAATTGGACTTGTAATGTAAAAGGGGTTCCTGAATTTGATATCCCCCGGATGCATTGGTAGGCCTAATAAGATAAACTTGTTGGGTATTTTGTATAACATTTACCTGTTTATGTTTCATTCATTGGAATATGGCCTAAAATGTATATTTTTAATATCTAAAATTATGTGTTCCATCACTATGGGATCATTAATTTGTAACCATTAATTTATATATCGATATATAATATAGATATATTATTTTTATGAAATTTATTTTTTCTTATAATATTATAGATTCTATTCTTATGTATTATATATTCTATTGTAAACATCCCCTTATTGCGAATAAGAATTTATTCCTTTAATTTTTTTCTCCTTTCCCCTAGAACACATGGAGATTACTACATTTGAAATATGGATTTTCAATAAGAAATAAAAAACTTCAATTTATTGATTTTATGTAACTTAACATTTTAGTGTAATCTAATTTTTAACTATCAATCTAGTTTTCTAAGACTATTAAACTACATGATCATATATATTCTGATCAATGTATTTAGTACCATGGTAATTAAATAACCACGCTCATTTGGGTAGTAGATTTGTGGTGCTACATTTTTGGTTTAAAAATTATATTCATCTCATATTAAAAAATATATGGTTCCGTTGGATATGACCAAAATGTGATATAATTACGAGATATTATAGATTTATTATTTGAAATAAATAATGATAATATGTAACATGACATGGAATTTGGGATCCGATGTAATCCCTACACACCATAATTAATGTTATAATGTTATAACTATTGAGGCTGGAATGTAGTCCAAATAGAACTAAGAAACCACACTGAATAGGGAACAAACCTAAAAATACGAATTTCAACAATTATAAAACTGAAACCAAATAAAAGATGGACGAATTAAATAATTAAGTAAATCAAAATAATTATTTTATGTGATTCAGACCCATAGGGGTTCTACTACGTGACAAGAACACCACAACATTCAAACACATATAATTGATCTCAAGATAATGGATGAAGTTCTATAAATGAAGTATCCTGGCGAGAAGAAGAAGAACAAGAAATAAATGAAGTACAATAACATTATGATAACAAAAAACTAATTCTACAATACTATACTCAAAGTGCAAGAAAATAAGGTGTCCATTAGTCCGGATCTCATCATGTTAAGGTTAATTGCATTTCCTCCTAGATCTAATGATGCATCTGTACACTGCCCTTCAATGGTTCATGGAATCATAAATGAGAATATGCACTACCTTTGTCAGGGAAGGATTTCTACCCCACCATTAATAATCCACGATTTGAGGATGGGGGAGAATAACAATCCTGGATGACTCTCCAAGGAAGATCCAGAACCAAAGAACCAGGAACCAAAGGTACTAGGGTTTCTCCTAAGAAGAACTAGATCACCACATTGAAGGGAGCTGAATGATCACACCCTCAGTAAGCAATGCATTGGTGAGATGGAACCCCTTCCAATGACTAATTCTCTAGACCGTTGGCCCAATGTATAGGTGCCACAAAGCAAGGGTGAAATTGATCTTCTGATGAAACCACATCATCTTAGATAGTCACTCAAGGATATGCATGACTAGATGTAGAGGGGCGTCAAAGGTGATCAACGATGCACAAGTAGGCATCCACTAAATGTAGGATTTCGGGCAAGTCAAGTAGTGGGACAAAGAGTAAATCCCCAAAAAACTGACCAAATAAATTGTCCCAACATCAGAACATGCCTATGAAAATTAAATTTCCAACAACACTTTAATTTTAATAGATAAAATCATGGGTGTAAACAACATTAAATGTAATAATATGTTAAAATAATTAATATGAAAACAAATATTAAGAAATATTAATTCACATATCTCCACCATTTTCAATTAAATTATTTCATGTTATTACACATAGCATATTAATTGAATCAAGCAATTTTTCTAAACAAACTAAAAAAACAAAACAAATAGTAAATAATATTAGCCAAACTATTCACTACATACATCCAAAAAGTTTATTAATGTGATATACACTTTCCCTCATCAGTTAACTTTATGATAATACTAGAACATGCTTAGAATGAAATCTTCATGGAATACTACATAAAACAAACATACCTTCAAATACCTGAGTTTCCCATTTCATATACATCATCTTCCTACTGGTCATATGCCTACCTAATGTTCACAGGATAACCATAGTTCCTATAAAAAATAAATAAAAAATCAATACCCATCAGCAAATAAAAACCAAAATTCAAGGTGCGTGATTTAACAAAAAAAAATTCTTATGCACACATTAACAACAAAGAAAAAAGCCCATGAAAAATAAAATCAATCAAGAAAACAAAATACTTAAGGTTTAGAGCATGAAAACGAGTTACTCTAGATGAATCTAAGAGAGTCCCAAAAAACGCTCCACCTAAAGGGAATCCACAAACTAAAACATTGTTACAGGGGGAAACCCATCTTATCCTAAACCATTGTATAACTCATACAACCCCAGTCCTAAAGGGAAAATCATAACCATTAGAAAACAAACCCATCATGAATGGGTATCCCACCATCGACCAAAGAAAACACCCCTTAAATCTATCCCAATAATGATATCAAGAACCTAATTCATATGTAAACATCCAATATCACCAAATAGATACAAAAAACACCATCATGAAGTATGGTGGTCATCAATACATCTACCCATGATACTTATTCTTTACCCAAATCCCATGACCTCACTATCTCACACATATATACCTCACGACAAGCGCAACCCTCATAGGAATCGAATAAGGAAAAATAATATTGATTTGGTGCCCTAAAACCAACTTATTTTTACTTTATGATAAACTTGTATTCATGGTCGTTAAAATTATTAAACTCCTTGTAAAATCATGATTGATCTTTTATATAACATAGTATATCATAATGTTCTATGATTAGTTTTCACACTAAAATGTTATAGTAGTTCCCCTCTATGATTAGAATCTAGAAGAGCTAAAAAAAAATCTTGAATATATGCTCTATAACTAGATAATATAATTTGGGGGACACAAATGATATGATCTATTAGGGGTGGATACTGAGAAGACATTGAGGTGCATTCTCATGGCGTACACCCTTGGCAATATCCAGTATGGTTATTTTGAGAATGAGACTCGCTAGTAAGAAATCAAAATTTCTATGTGCCATTGGATTTTCCTCAATCCATATGTGGGTATTGTTCCTTATTCTTTAATATTATAATTAATTACTATTATAAGTCACAAACATACTTGTTGGGTTCATCATGAGTAATATTACATTAATGAATAATGAGAGAAATTATTTATCCATACTAATTATAAAAAAAGTTAATATCCTAGTCCCTTTGATGAAAAATGATATATCCTTAATAAACCCATGGCTATGGTGTTCTATAGTATGGTTATATATCAAAAAATTCAAGGAAAGATATATTGAGAATATAGTTTGATGTCACAGGCATAAAACCTAGTCTATTGGATATGTTGTGATAAAGGATTATATTTCATGGTAAGTGTTCATATGAGGTGACATGTCATTACCGCATTAACAACATTCTCTATGGGTTCCTTGGAATTTTTCTAAATTCTAACCATAGACTATAGAATGTTTATCCTAATTCCACAAAGAAAGAGGCCAAGTGGGCCACACACTATGTGTGTCCAGAATCTAGGATACATAATATATTATTATTTATTACTTAAAAGGTTGAATAAATATTATTCCAATATATGGTTTTTTAATTAATCATGTATTCTTCATTTAATTTATTCTTTCACTAGCAATTCGAGAGAATATATAATGAGCTAAATATTTAATGAATATTTATTTTCAAAATAGCGAACATAATATTTATTTTTAAAATGTGAATAATGTAGTGATATTTATTTAATAAATTAATTGACATTATTCAAGGACCAATAAATATTTTGGATGAATGGAGGTACAAGTCTAATGGCCTGATGAGAAATGATAATATTAAATATTATTTCATTAAAAAATATTTAATTATAATTGGAACATTCATCACATTTTGGAATAGAATAATATTACTATAATTTTTTTACATGGGTGGTTTTCTAGGATTAAATAAATAATAAGGGTGGTTGTGAAATTATTTTATTTTAAGCATAGGAATAGAAATACCAAATTATTTTATGTTTTTATTAGTTAATTTTGTTTGTGACCAATGAATTTGGAGAGTCCTATCATGCCTAAAGAGATCTATTCTCCATGAACTCTCCCAAGAATGGAGAGAAATCATCCTCCACCAGATTATAGAGAGTGCTTTGGAAGTAGTTCTTGAGGTGATCAAAGGTGGATGATGCAAGAGCGAGGATACTCCTTGATATCACCTAGAGACTCCTTTAATGATGTCTAGAGATTCAAAGAACACATGTGGATCACCGCTAGAGGAAATCTACGCTTTGTGTCTACAACTTAATGATGGTGCATTGCAGATCTGTCATTAATTCATCAATTAAGAAAGAATTCATTTGAGGTAATCCATATTACATTAAATTGAATACAAATAATATGTGATGATCCCCTTTCTCTCGTTCTATAGTGATTAATATTTTATATTTTTTATTCAATTCCATTGATCACTTTAATTAAACGTCGTATAGATCTTGGATAGATCATAGATCATGAAAGAAAGAAAATTTGGGAATCACCCAACATAAATATCTGCTACACCCGTAACCTACTAGAAAAACTATAGTTTAATCCACACCACTACCTTTTACAGCACAATAGACAAATTACTGAAGGTCAAAATCATTGAATCTAGGCATATCTATATTAGACTGAGAATCATTTCCCTTTGATCCATTTCTTTTAGGACAATACCTTTTAACTTAACTTTCTTTACCACAGTAATTACACTTTAGTGTCTCATAATAGCTCACACCATTCCTTTTACCCTTATCACTATTCTTCCCTTGACCACTATTATCTACTTTTCCCATGTCATTGATCCCATCTCCATATAATATTAACTCATTCTATGTAAAAAGTACTTTTGAGAGGAGTGCATAATTACCTTATTCTCATGTTAGTGAGTCTCTATCGTACATCACAGTCTCGACTAAAGAAATATTAGTATAATCAATAGAAATTAAGAGGAACATTTTCTGATCATCTTCATCGACTGTTACATTTATATTAGAAAGATCTAACATCAAATTATTAAAATCATCAAGATATGATTGGATAAAACTATTAGGATTCATCTTAAAAATAAACATGTTATATATTTTATACATACAAAAAAAATTAGTCATATAAAATTTCTCCAATTTCAACCAAATACCATCAGTAGTGGACTCTATGAAAAACTCTCTAATGACATTATCTAAAAGGGAATTTAAAAAAGAGTTATTGTCAATATCAATCTCATCATGGGGAACTCCTTGGTATTCAAAAACAGTCCGGAGAGTTTTATTAATAGTCATAATGGGTATCTTGGGGCCACAGAGGGACTCAATTATACCTTGGTGAACAATAAAATCCATTATTAATAATTCTCCATAAATTTAAATAGTTTTCTCCAAATAATTTATTGATTTCATAACGTATTGTTTACAAGGTTATTCATATGAGTGGATGCTGAGTAGTTTAGGAAAACATTATGTATACGCCCCTAAGTACTGAACAATCTCACTAGTTATACGTGCATCATTAGACATGAATTGATTACAATTTCAATGAATACAATGGTATCATTTTAAAAATAGATATCAATAAACTGTGATGAATTAAAAAGATAAATAAATGTGTAATATAAAATAAAGAAAAAAAATATTAATGAAACTATAAACAGAGTGAATGAAATTGTAAATAGAAAAAATAATCCAAGGTCAGTGAACCATTATATTAAATACAAGAAACAAAATTTATAAAATATGTTAAAAAATGAAACAAACAATATTATTGAAAAAAATCCATATTAAACTAGAGAGGCTATGATACTACGTTTTTGGTTTGTTAGGCCACAAAAACAGAACCAAGATACCAAATAAAATGAGAAAAAAATCTCATACTCTGAATTTTGACAATTCAAAAAACAAAACAAAATACCAGATGAAATAATTGATGATAAAATTTAATCGACACAATTATTTATTTGAATAGGACCCTTATGGGTCCTACTACATGATATGAACACCACACACATTCACTTGTATTATTGATCTCAAAAGAAAGAAATAAATGATATAACGGAAGTAACCCAGAGATAAGAAGTATAATAGTAAATAATGGAAGGAATTTTAAAAGTTGAAAACCCAAAAATTGAATCAGGTAAAGAGTATTCACAGTGTCGAACAACAAGGTATCTAACAGTTATAATCTCATCACGTAAAGGATGATTGTGTAGCCTCTTGGATCTGAGGATATATCCTTTCACCGCACCTTCCAAGGTTATTAGAATCTTTAATGAGATAGAACAATTCATCATTTAGGTAAATTATTTCACCCCCACCATGCATCTTCTATAATTTATGGCCATGGGATAGAAATAAACTTGGGAAGACACTCTGAGGAAGAGCTAGAAACAGAAAAACAAAGAACCATAGTGCTAGGGTTTCACCTGATAATACCCAGAGAACCCTGATAAAGGTAGTTGAATGATCAGACCCTCTGGAAGAAATTTGTAGGGGTGATGAAACCCCCTACCAAAAACTAATTCCTAAAACTACCCACGCAATCCATGGGTGCCAAAAACAATGGGTGAAACAGATCAACCGAAAATACTAAAATGGTTAAAAAAATATAGTGAAAGATATAGACGAGAAAATGTAGAGGGGAGACACAGGTGATCAATTGTACAAAAAGAAGTTCCAAAAAATTTGTAGGATATCCAACACCTCAGGTTGTGGACAAATAGTATATCCAAAAACCAATCGACACAATAAATATTCCCTAAAAAAACTAGACATAAGAAAATTATTGTTCCAACAATGAGTTAATTTGAATAGATAATAGAATGGGTTTAAAAAACATTAAATTGAAAAATATATTAAAAAAAATTTACAAGAACACCAAAAATATGAATATTTAATCAATGATACCAAATTATAATTACAAAAAAGATAGTTGAAAACAAATAGATTCCAATTATTCCTACAATCTAAGTAGTAAAAACAAACAAAAGAACCAAATGATCATCCTTGACTATTCATCCCATTAAAATGTAATACGAATATAATCCACAGGGATATAAAAATCTTGAACATATCTCAAAAACCATGCATCATTATATTTTCCTTCTTCATGATTTTTACCTTCCAACAAAAGCTCACTAGATCAAAACAAACACACTGAATGATTTTATGTGGATTATAGTTAAAATATACCTAAACAAGGTAGCCAAACTCCTTTTTATAGCCAAACTCCTTTTTCATCCCCAGAACATTTGTTAGGATTTTCCTCTCATTCCTCTATTGAATCCGGATATGTACCTAATCATTTACCCCCAAATCTTATTCTATATCCTCTTTAGTGAATGGAAAAAATGCATATGGGTTTTCATGTCAGATATTATACCAACCATGTACTTTGAGTGGAGGAGACTTCAGGGAGAGGAATAATCTGAGTTCTTTTGGGATAGAATGTTCATGAAGGTGGAGAAACCAAAGAAACCAAAAAAGACCGATTAATATTATTATATTATCATCTACATTTTCTGAAACTAAAAGATAATATTTAATTTAGACCATTAATATTTTATAAGTTATGGTTTACCCAAAGTATCATGGGGTAAACATGGTATGATATCTTAATGTGATTAAAAATAGTTAAATGTTTTGTTGGGAAAATTTTCTAACTCTAGAAAACATTCAGAGTGAATTCGATTTTCTGAGGACAATGTAAACTAATTGTGATTATTTCATGTATACAGTTCACTATATAGGTGTCATACTTGGTGTAGGGTAGTCTCATGGTTAATGGATCATAAAGATTCACATTCTAAATGATATTTGTTAGTATATTCTACTGATATGAATCATACAGTGATAATGTTTATGGAATGGAAAATATGTTAATGATAATGTTATATTGATATTACAATGGGAGATTATATTTCTATACTAACCATTTTTGTGGGATTTTGTGAGATAATGAAAAATATATTTTATTACTATTTTAATTATAGAAGTGACATTATTTACATATCCAATACCACTGTCCAATTTTCAACGTTGTTAACAAACATGCACTGATTGAGCAGTTTAGTCTAATGGTCAACCACTAGACCATATACAATTACCACCAATGTACATTGTTATGTCCTAGATATGTAATTGAGATGATCATGAAGAGGATGTCAGGAAATTTACTTCCATTTATATTATATCCATATAGTTTATGAGATGATGATGAGAAGTGAATTATGTTGACGTCAATCATGATATAAGTAATTGGGACTGTCACTGATTAGGTTAGAGGATATTATTATATGGGATATGTATTATATAGTTTGATTGAGTGTGTTATAATATATATACATTGTTATTTTGTCAATAATTCTTGTGAAATGATTTATTGGAATTGTAAAAGGAGTTATAATATCAATTATAACACAAATTCTACAAAAATGAAAACTAATCATGTATATATTTAAATGAGATTGTTGATAGGATAATTTAAGGTTTAATTTTATTCATAGTTTATCCCAGTGAAATCTGGGTTGGTAAGGATGTGAGTGTGTGAAATCATTTTTAATGCATTGATTATAATGTAATTACGTTGTTGGCATGGTTATTCATCATTAGTCTATGGCATACTACAAATGTGGATATAATGACTCAAAATATTATATACCTGTTATAAAATTCATTGTTGGAGTTTTCTATAAACATTATCTCAATAATCGATATTGGTAGTTAGATCTTGGTGTTATATTATTGTTTTATGTACTATAAAGGTAAATGGGTTGTTTGAATTTATCATCATGTTTCGGGTTAGTGATTATTTTTCTATAATTATAGTTGTAATTCATTTGGTTTTTTAATATGAAATCCATGAATTGTATATTATTTACAATACCATTTATTCATAAATTCTTTGTAGTTTATGTTTTTCTAATCTAATTTAGAATTATTTTTTGGGTGTCTGAATGGGTAATGCATACCATTTATTTAATTTATACACATGGAATAAGACACCAGGATGAAACTTAATAGTGGTGGGACTTTACGGGTCCAACATCAATTCTATATCAACCAAAGTTGGATCCTGGTGAAATCTCTTTATGAAACACATAGTGAATCTACCAATTCATCATTGTTTGATCCCCTAATATGGTGTCCCTGAAAAATACATTTGGTTTATTCCTTATTTCTATTTATTGATAAAATAACCTCACAAACTACCGTTATTTCTACACATAGTTTTGTTGACGTCCCTTGCAAACAAACAATTTCACGTTACTAATCAACATGTATCCAATAATGTTTTCTCCACCATATGATTTCCTATATTTCTAGCTGACTAGAACAATTACATCATGGTTCCAACATCTCCAAAAGGGTTACCACTCTATGAAATAATGAATTTTGAGGTAGTTTTTTATGATCAGTGATAGTATATTAATTTAAAAATTTATTCATAGATATTCATACAAACAATAACATAATTCTTTAACAACATTAGATTCCATGGGTTTTTATTTATTTCTCATAATTGTATATAATATTTTCATGAATCCTTTATTTGGTTAGGACTTTATTTTATTACTAGTATTGTTAGATACCCTCCCAAAATACTGAGTTAATTGATTAATGTATTTAAATCATATACTGAGAAACATTTTTACATTTAAAAGGAGGTTTTGAGGACTCTATAAACATTATCTATTCATATTTTAGTCGAAGTTTTAAAAAATGGTGAAAATTTGCAATATTGTTTTTGGAATCAGACATGCCTAGTGGTGGCAAAAAAAACTACTAAATATAATGTCTCAATAAACATTATCACGAATTCATATTTATTTATCTCATCAAATGAAGAATGAAATATCAGCCAATTCATATATAATATTTTCAACTAAAACATTACAATAAGACTCCATTTCAATAATCAACATAAAATAAAATAAAATATATATAACAATAATACATGGTATTTATAGTTTTAAAATTTTAATAGTTTAAATTATAATTTATTTTGTAAGTTATAAAATTTATAAAAACACATTGGATGGTATACAACCATGGATTCACTTTGCTCCACCTATTGGAGCTTAATAATCATCATGTTTTTGGGAACTTTCCATCCCAAGAAATTGAATATAAAATAAAAAATTTCATGTTAATATAAAAAAAATTCAAAATATAATAGATTCAATTAATTAAATCATGCAATAGTGGCACAAAATATTGTAACTTAGATAAGGAATAAAAATTGTTAAGTTCAGTTTGACAACATTTATTTTAAACTGGACCAAAATTTAGGTTATGTTAAACCCCAGACAATGAAAAGTAACTGAAAAAAAATTTCAAACTAATTTAACCAACTTCTTAAACATCAATTATTTATCAATACAAATTTAATTTCTACATGTTTAAAATATTAATTTAGAAATTTGTGTAAATATATTATTAGTTAATGTTTTCATGTTGAATTACATAATTATAATTTTGACACACCAAAAATAATCTTGATGGTTGTTATTGAAAATATATATCATAGATAAAAAATAATAAATTGTATAAGCAATGTTGGACACAACACATGATAGATTATAGTTACATTAATTACTCCTTGTTCAAAATAAAGCAGTGGTCATTTTAAAAATGATACATAATAATCTAATCATATTTTCTATCTTCTGATTATGTGACACACATTTTTAAAAAATATATATAAAAATTTTAAATGAAAAAAATTCATTTTTAGTCATATTGTCCATGTCAGGTGTCATATAGATATGTTTTCAATTTATACATGTCACAAATGAATAACCAATCATTTTTCTATTGTATGAAAACATTCCAAAAATGATTCCTTGGTTTTTAAAATATGATTGATCCGTTAAACAAAAATATTTGTTTTGAATTCAAATCATATACATTCTAGCATACCTGGAACATTGTTTCTTAGATTGACTTGTTTTTAATTTCTATATGTAAAAAATAAACCAAGGTTCATTTTCATCATATACTAAAAAATGTCTTGTTTTTTTCTCTTTCATCACTATGTGACACATGTTTATTAAAAACATAAAAAAATAAACTAAAAACACAATTTTTTTTCATACCCGTCCCCATAAATAAATTTTAATTTATTTATAATAAATTCTAATATGTTAATAATGAAAATATAAGTCTTTTACTAGACTGTAATGTAAATTAAATAATCTTTTCATGGTTTTTCTTTATTTGGCATGTGTTTTAAAATAAATACTCTTAAAATTAAATCAGACACATTTAGTCCCACTATCAATATCAGGTTTCAAATTGATATGTTTTTAAATCATACAATTAAAAAATAAATCATACAATTAAAAAAAATCATGGATATTTTCCCTAGAGTATCATGGTTATATGATCATGTTTTCTTAGTTTTGACCATGTAAAATTAATTTTCAACTAAAATGAAACTTTTAAATTAAAAAAAATTCACTTATAGTTATTATAATCACATGGCATGTCAGATTGATTTTTGGATAATTATGACATGTAAAAAATGATAAATGGTTGATATTATAATTTATAAAATTAATCCAATGTGTTTTAATTATTTCTAGTATTTTGAATTATGTTTGAATGACAATATAACTTTTGAAAGGAAAACATTAACTTTCAAAAATACTGACCACCACACATGTCAAATTATGATGAGGTTATTAAATAAATGTCACAAATAAACATCATATTGTTTTAATAATGTGTCATAATAGGAAAAGAATTTTGTTTCTAAATTTTTACTACGTTTCATGGGTTTTAGTCTTAAATGAATCTTTAAATTAAAAACATTCACTTTTAGTCATACTAACTACACCACATATCACATTGATGATATATTAACTCTTACATATCAAAAATTAATAATTAATCATTTTCAAAATATATCACAATAATATGAGTGTTTTTTATCATCTATTAGTTTATGGAATGATTCTTGAAATATAATGTCAATTTAAAACTAGAAACACACACATTCAGTTTCAAATGCTACATGAAATGTTAGATTGATGGGTGGTTAACTCTTATATATCATAAATGAATAACTGATCATTTAAAAAAAATCATGATAATGCAAAAAGTATTTCATAGTTTTAACAGTGAGACACATGAATTCATCTAAAATATATATCATTTTTAAAATAACGACACGATCTTTAAGTCATATTAAAAACAATGTGGGTTAAAATGATGTGTGGTTTATTTTTACAGGTCATAATTGAATAATTGATATTATTTATATTGTACCATGATAATATGAATTTGGTTGATTCTATTTTACTACATGAATGAAATTTTCATCTAACCTGTATATTTGAAATTTAAAACGTGCATTTAGTGTATCCTAGACACAAAGTACATCTTTTTATGGAAAATTTATCTTCTACATTTCGAAGATGGAAATGTAAATATTTTAATATTTTATAATAGTCATTCTAGCATGTATTCATAGTTCAAACTATAAAATTCTAGTTTTGAACTAAAAATAAATTTTTTAATTAATAGAATAAATTTCGGTCTCATGGAAGTAATATAAAATTACATGAGAAAAATATTATCTCAAGAATAAAAATAGGTCCCTAGACATATAAATAATGACATAAAATAGTATATATGTTGTATATCTATAATAAGAAAACTATAATGAAAAATATATTGTTAAAATTATTATAGTAAGAGTATATCAATAATTATAATGAACAAATTTTAGAATTTATTTTATATATATATTACTATGGTATATTCTAAATCAATATTTCTAGTATGAGATTAGTCATCAATATAGTAGTTTTTATTCACTACAAACACCACACATTGAAATTTGAGTTTCTTATGTGAAAATATCTATTTTATTTTTATTTATCAATCCTGATGATAATAAATAAGTAAAAGTAATATTTACACTAAAACCCCATGTTTTTCAGGTAAAGTAATTAGAAAAAATCTCACACTGGTTTGAATCCGGTACATTTTTCAGTAACAATTTTCTTTTAATTATGCAATGCATTCAATTTTTTTTTCATATTTACAATATTATAATAACAATGATAGTCATTGATAATAAAATTGAAAAATTATTATTATATAATTTACATTTAGTGTAGCCTAAACATTTATCCAAAAAATTTCTTTTAATTATATATTACAATCAATATTCTTGGGATAATGCCTATAGAGACTTGGGTAAACATTCAAGGAATATATGAAGTAGAAAAAAGAGGATTAATTCATTTCAAATTTATCAATAAAAAAGATAGTAAAAATAATAGATTCAATAAAAAATGATTCCTATAATCATTTTCATATACCAATATCTTCAATATATTTATTATGAAACAGACACACACACACACACACACACACACACAGATATATATATATATATATTTGTACAAACTAAAATTATATTTTTTAAAATATAATTCTATAATTATGAATTTCTAATTGAACATTAAATAGATTAATTATATCATACATTATTATTTTATCATTGATATATAAATATTTGAAAACACATTTTTTTATATTACATAACTACTCATAAATTTATCGCTCAACTTCTTTATCACAAAATAAGAATTTATTTTTTGTAAAACAATAAAAAATTTGATAAAGTAAAAATCTATAAAAAATAGTCAAATATAATTACCCTATCACAATACATACATAAATTTTAAACTCAATCATATAACCATTGGAAAAAAGACATTATAAGTAAGAATCATAAATTTTATGAAAATTCAATTCTATGTTCTATTGAATATTTAGTATATATAAATTCCTTCAATATATATATGTATATGTTACACATAAATTTCGTAAACATTGAAATATATCATGTAAAAATAATAATTGTTTTACTAACCAATAAATTATATAATTGACATTGATTTATAGAAAAACATTTAGTGAATAAAACCAAAAGAAATAAATAATGTTGTTTTTAATTGTCATATCTAAACTAATGTAAAAATTGTTTTCCTGAAATGGGATTCACAATGTATAAAGTGGTGGTGAATTGATTTCATAAAATTTTCAGTAATTTAAAACCTCCTCTTAATCCCATATGTAAATCTATATCATGTTTTTAAAATTATGCAGTAGAAAACGAATTAGTAAACAAGGACAAGGGAACTATGAATTTATAATGGTTGACGATAAGAGGCATTTCCCCTCGTATGAACCACCATCACTCAATGCTAGCATTGTGATTTCTACTAAACCTTCCCATTTACATGGTTCTTCCCAAATAATTTATAGATTCTATACATTTTTACAATGGTCTAAGAGATTTCAATTGAGATCTCCATTATTATAACATATTCATAGAAATCACAATAATATGTTAATGAAATGATCAATATAAAAATAACTATGTCTAGAAAAAGATAAAATAAATAGCACATAGTTGATAGAAAAAATTGAGTGTATGATTATGAATCCAAAAGAGAATAAATATTTCATTGAGGTTTAGTGATGAAAAATTCTACAGATTTGGTATATGATCTTGTAAGAACACATTAATAGAATATGTTCTTTATACATTCCAATAATCATACAAATCTTGAAAAAACAGAGCATGAATTTTTCGAGTATTCTTATTACTTAGTGCTAAATTTTATATTCAAAATTCTATCATTAATTAAAATTGTCAAGAGTAAAAAACATCACAATTAGAAAAATCTTAATTCCACTTTCATGTAATTTTATTCTCTAAAAGTAGCACAAATAGAGGAAGAAATTGACTACCACTAGGGTCAACCAAGATAAAAAAATTATTTCCTAGTTTTATAAATTTTTAGAAATTTATCCTTCCCAAATTCAAGAATCACCACTTTTAGTAAAATATAATAAAGTGTGCAATATTCATGAAAAATGATAATTGTAAAAAGATCCATGGTATTGTAATTAAATAATGGAAAAATTAATATTTTTTATCTTTAACATTGTATGACATTATTTCATAATCCATTTGACCTTAAGAATTTTTCTATGATCATTTCGATTTTACTTATTATAAGACTTCATATTGATCGTATGTATTTTCGTCATACATAAATATTTCCTATGAATTCTAAATTGGTGAAATTAATCTCAATCATCCGATATTTTTTTGAAATTTTAAATGTTACGTTTTAGCTTAATATGATAATTTGTGGTGTATGATCATTTAATTTTATGAGATAATTTTGAAACATTGTTATGTGCGATATTTTCCCTATTCATATGTTAATTCTAGCATGCATGTGAAATTTTATTTTACTTTGGTAATTTAATTTTCTAAAACATAGCTTGTACAAGTTTCTTAGCATATAAGATAATTTACATTTCCAAATATCTGTCACGTATACCTTTCTAGGATAAAAAGAAAATTCTTACTGGATATTTCTTGTTGAAATAAACATTTCATTTTTAGTATGATAATTATTCTATATGAGACTCTCAGAGGATAATTACCTTTATCTGGTAATGAATCCCTACGTCTAAATTATGATAATTCATTAGTCTTTGGGATACTTTTTCAAGCCTGAATGATATTTTACATTGGGAATATATATTTAAAAATGAATATCATAGATTAAAAAATTAATAAAATTAAATAGTTGTTAAGAATATATCAAATTTTTTCTTAAAATCATATAAGATAAAGTCATAAATTAAAAAATTTATATTTTGTGAAATTGAAATGATATGTGGTACTGGGATATGTAGAAACACCAGAAGTGTATAAAAAAATCTCTCCCTTTTTTATGATCACTAAACTCATTAAAAGTTAACGAAAAAATTCATATATTTGGAATAATATTTATGTATTCAATAAATAAACCAAATTAAAATGTAAGATAAAATATAAATTGTAATAGATCTTAAAATTTTACATTTTCAGGTAGATTATCCCTCTTTTCATGTTAACAGTTATCATAAAAATGGATACAACATTATTAATGTGGAATGTCGAAGGAATTATACTGTGAGATTGTAAATAACATAATTGTGTGACGATTTAGTATTGAATGTTGAGAATAAAGAGTATAAATTTAATAATTTGGTATAGATTATATGAAACAATCCTACGTCCATAAGAAAATATTTATAAGAATATATAAAAATAGGGTAATTATAGAGTAAAAGTAATGTTGTAATTTCATTAATAATAAAATACTTTGTGTAATTATTATAAATGAATCAAAAAATAAAATAAAATACAATATATTTATGTATGGAATAATTTGGTTGATTATTTAAGGTATTATTGACTGGGATTAAGGGTTTCCATTAGCATTATCTAGGAAACAATATGACTTTTAGAGATGGAAGTACCTAGAAACATTGTACCTCAGATATAATAATGTGAATAAACATGCATATATACTAGTTTTATAAAACAATTATGAAACAAATAGACGATTATAGAATATACATTCTGTAATTTCTTCCAAAAATCCCAAATAGAGACATGAAAATTTGGTATATGGTTGTTTCATGAAATAAAATCCTTTAACACTTCTATCAATATGAATAAAATTATAGAAAGGAATTGGTAGGGTGACACAAATAATAATAAGGGTATGAGTTTCATGATGAACAAGAACTTATTTCCATTAGGAAGTCACTATCTAGACTATAGGTTCATTATATAAATCCTTCAAAGAATATTATTCAGAATAAGAAGAAAATGAATTCTCAAAATCATTTCTAATTTCCATGATCAATATAATTTTATTAAAAAAGTCTCAATAAAGGAAAGATTCCACTACTTTATCATGTTGACTGTTATTTTAGAGGATTTAAGAGTGTCTTATTAATGATGTTTGAAAGTGGCATTACACTATTCAACAATCTTATTAATTTTTGACATATATTTCTCAATCCTTTGAATATTATTCATATAGTTATATTGGATGTCCTGAATTTTAAAAATTATATCAATTTTATGTTATTGAATTGTTTCATTGGAAATTGAATAAAATTTAAATTATGGAATTATTCCTTCAATACTACCAGTATATAATGATAATTTGATGAACAATTCTAAAACGTTAAAATATTTTTCTCAATTATATATTATGCAACCATCATAGCAGATGGAATATTTTTAATTTACTCAAAATGATATATTATAAGTTTATTCAAATAGAGAATATATAATTCGAGATATTCTTTAACATACATACTATATATTAAGAATAAAATATACACATTGGAATAAATAATTAGAATTTATTGATCATTTTTTATTGAACCTATATCATTTCTTTTTTATCATTAAACTATTACTTAATAACTATGTTTTGTTTTCATATTTTCCTATTAGTATTTTGAGCTACCCATTTTTAATCTCATTTATTTATATCTAGAAAAATATTCCTCTTCCATTTTAAAAAATAAACTACCTAATTTAGAGTTTTCAATCTCTTGAGCTACTATGGATGCTTCTCCCCTTTCTCATTATTCATAAATATAGGCTTTAGCCTCAACTCCATATCGTTTGGATTTCAAAACCCAAGTGGAATCTACACATTCTTCCTCACCTTATCAAATAATTAAATAATCCCTCCCTTTCCCCCTTTCAATGATAAATCTCTTCTCACCATCTTTCCCTCAATCTATGTTATCCTAATGATCAAAATTGTGCGAATGTGTTTCCCTCTTTTCTGATACCTCCACTAGATTTCATGAGAACATTGATGCTTCTTGATCATACTATGGTTTCCCTTGGAATGAAATTACCCTTTATTGATGCCCTTCAATAAGTGTGTCTTCTTGTTTAGGAAGTTAAATGATCTAGAAATTTTAGGACTTTTGTATTCGAGGAACATTCGGATTCATTTTTCAAATGAAGATGACTTGATCAATGATTTGGATAATACTCCATGAAGTATTGAAGGGTTTAATTTTTCTCTATTGAAATGGTCTTTTTAGTTCCACATGAATCATGATTTCGTGGTCCTAATGATCTGTTTTTCCCTTCATCGATTCTAGTTACACTTTCCGAATCTTGTGATCCTCTAGTTGATTAAAACACAGAAGGTTGTTTTTTATGATCCATTTCTCGAACCCACCCCATTTTCATTGTATTGATCCATTAATTTGTGTAGAAGTGGATGTTTCAAAAGATCTGCTGGACTACATCAGCATTAATGTATAAGAGGATTTGTGTTGTCATTAAAAGGTATTCTACAATTCTCGGGTTCCTTTTATTGTGGGTTATATATGCTTGGTCCATGATGCGAAAATATTCCATTGAGGATCTATTTATTCCTGGATATTTCATGTTCTCAAGAAGATAATATTTTATCAGAGGGAAAATGAAACTGTAATATACTAGTTAGTTTCTTGATATAGTGGCACAATGATAGCCCATCCAAATGTGGTGAAACTAAAGACTATATAACCAAGATTTGTGGTAGTGTTTTATTGACTATAAAGTTATTTGGGTATTGGAATCTCCTCTCTAGGTGATGAACATGGTAATGTTTGGCTCCAAGAAGATGTTCAAAGACACCAACCACATTTCACGGTGTTTTGAAATATTCCAGCAATTCTCTTAATCGGGAGGCTTCTATGGATCAGGCGGTTAGGATAGGGACTGAGGATAGGTAGTGTTTTATAAGAGATAAGAATAATCCTAGTGAGGCCAGAAGTCCTCTTTATTCTACTGGTCGAGGTAATGAAAATTCCATTTGTAGCAGATCTCATAATCATTTTGTGGTGTTAAGAGAAGGTGATTGTTCTACTTTCGAAGAAGGGGATGAGACAAAACTGGATCAAGAACATGACCACCATTTAAGGCCATAGGTATACGAAGAGGTATAAGATTTTTCATTAGAATATTCATCTGTTGATCCCAAAGAAGAGGAACTTGTAGAAGATTATCTGACATCTTTTTGGATGAAAGGGAAGAACACTATCATGGATTTTGGTGGTCTTCTAATGCAATCTAGGAGACCAAAGATATGGAAGGAATATTCAAATACACCTAGTCCTCCAATTACTAGATCATAACTAAAAGTTAAACTCCCCAAAAAAAGTTTAAATGATGATGATTATCACTCCATGACTAAGTGGAAAATATCTTCAAAGCATGAAGAGTTAGTGGAAAAGTAGGTGTTTGAATTACTATAAGGGGATATGACGGCTCTATGATGTTGAATAACAATAATGATACAGAGATACCATTCATCTCACAGGATATCCTCATGCACACTAATGAAGAAATGATAGGAGAGTCCATTTTTATCAATATTTCAGAGAAGTATTCTCAACATATGTTCGCAAGACTGTTAAGTGTTGATTTCAACAACATGAAATCTTATTAGATTGATAAATAGAAAATAATTAAGATATGTGGAATAAATTAGGGAAAAACATTCTTTTAGGAACTTGTACATACTTGGAAAAAGATAGAACTCTGCTTCGAGGATCTCATATGGATTATCAAGAAATTAAGGTTGCCTCCACAGAATGGCGTCTATTTAAGGTATATAATTCTATCTGCATTATATTTTTCTCAAAAGGCACAAAATTTTTGTACACGTTTTTATTTTCTATATTTTGATTCATTTTGGTTCCCCACATTTTCCTTAAAAGTGATTTTGAATTAAAAAATTTACCTAGTTTAATTCTAAAAAAATAACCTTATTCAACCTTAACTTATTCTCTTAGATGTAATAAGAAATTTATTGGTACACAGAATCTATGTATCTCAGCATTATTAGGGGAACTATTAAGAACGATGAGAGTCTGTTCCTCACTACCGTCTATAGTAACCAATATTCTAATAGTAAAAGTTGAGTCTAATCCCGATTGTGATATTTTAACATCGCCATGGAGTCCCATTTTTTCTTACTTCTTATCTACATCAGCATTACCTATAATAACTGGTGGCTCATCAGGAATAAAACAAATATTATATTTTCAAGAATCATCTTCCATTAATCCAAATTCACTAACATATTAATAAATATATATAGAGATTATATTTTTTCTAATTCTCATCACAATAGGTTCATTATCTATTGAATCCACTACTTCTACTCTAGCATCGACAACTTTGGATACTTTAGAGATCAAATATTTTTAAATTTCTTCTACTTTATCTTATTAATTAGATTTAAATGTCTTGAATTCTATGTTGAGAATTTCTTATTTCATTTATACTATAAAATATATATTTAAAATAAAATATCTCATGTATATATAATCCTACTCCACTTCCAAAATCCATGGTTTCTTTATTAAATAATGGTGATCTAACCGTGAACATTCATTCCTTTAAAAAATCTATTGTACCAAAAATAGTTATGATTAAAATTAACCTAGTAATATTATAGATCATGAATGTGTCATCTCAGATGCCAATTTATATCCCATAACAGGTTTCACAAGGTCTCAAGGTCAGTGGATAATTATGTTACTAAAATTTTCCATAACATAAAACTGCACTCTGATGTTATTATTTGAAATTATCCCAAATATTATTGGGTATAAACCTAAACTGAAAATAAATATTGGTACATGGAGAATTTGTAGTGGTGAATAGAAAGAAGAAGTACTCATAATCCACCACACCAACAATCAATGTGAGTATGGTGTTTTAAAATAAACAATTCCTTTTCCTACTATCTTTCGAGTTGAGTGTATGAAATTTTCACTTATTAAAAATGTCTAAGAGAATTATAATAGCCTCTCCCAATATAATTCCTATTTACAATCATCTTAATCCCTACATCAATAAGTAATCACTTAATAAATAATGATATCTATACAATGATACTATATTTATAAAAAATTACAAAAAAAATAACAGTATGATGAAATGGATTCCAAGTAATAACTATATCATTTAAGAGTATTTTTGAATCTTTTTTGTGTGATAGATAAATTCATAAGAAAATTATAATAAAATTTTTTCTTCACACAATCAGATTTAAAGAATGTGAAAAAATACCATTCATATAGATATTACAATTTGTAGTTCATCGTTTTTTTCATTCAAACATATTCCTTTAATTAAATCGATTGATTTTAAACATTATGATCATCAGAAAGATTATTTTCCCTTTTCATGTGAACATATTTTCTAATAATATAAAAGAAATGGTTTTAATTCACTACAACTATAGTATCCCTTGGAACTGTTTGATTTATTTGAAATATAAGCATTATTTAATTTATCCTTTCCTAATTCAATCATCAATATTTTTGATAAAATTTAATTAAATTGTTAATTCAATTTAAAAATGACAATTATGATAATTTCATTAAAAATAACCTTAATTAATGAAAAATAATCATAATTTTATGTATTCATATTGGTAGGAATTTATTTCATATGTATTTGTATTTATGAAATTGACATTGATCATATGACTTGATATGATCATAAGACATCATCTATATAGTGTGAATTTTCATTAGTCCGTAAATTTTATAAAACATATGAACTAATGATAACATATTTTACTCCATAATATATTTTTGTCATTCCAATATTTTTCTTAATCTTTAAAATATAGTCCATGATGTATAATCTATAAATTTGAAAAGATCTATAAACACTATTTGATATGATAATTTCGGTATATACAGGATAATTCATGATCCTTTATGAAATTTAATTCTTGTATGATAATTGATTTATCCAAATATACCATATGAATACCATTATTAGCTTTTATAATAATTTACATTACTAAATATATGATGTTAAAGTATTTTATAGATCATGGGATAATTCATGTATGATGTATCCTCTTCTAGGATGTGTATTGGTCTTGGAAAAATGGTAAGAGATGGGGTGAAAACCCTTTAAATATTTTTTAAATAGTGATATAATATAAAATATAATGACATGAAATCATTAATATTAAGAATAAAATAATCTATTTTAGGTGAGAGTAGTGTATAATAAACCAATAGTCAAAACATAAAATGAATTTCAAAAATTAAAAATGAACACCCTGATATAAATCAGTTTAGAAATTACTCATGAATGATCGCCTATGTATCCTCCCCACAATAAGGATTCAAAGGGTCATATTTATCTCTTATATTAATTAAATCACAAGAACTAATGAATAAGAATAAATCCCTTGGTTTTAACAGAAACCAAGAACGAAAAGCAAACCACTAGTTTTAACAAAAAATAAGATCCTAGACCCCTCACCATAATAGTAGTGATATCCTAAAGAAAATGAAAATGATGATAGTGGTTTCTAAAAAATACCATTTCAAATTACACATTTAGATCCCAAGAATATTTATAAGAATATTAATTGGAGGTAGAGAAATAGATAAGGTAAAATAGGAATAGCCTATAAGAAATTGAAACTTGAGAGAATTTTTCTTAAAAATACAAAGGCAATGAGAAAATTGATTGAAGCCGTTGAAGACTATATTTCCATTGAAGAATGAATATTGGAAGAATATGGGACATCTATTGAAAAATAACATTATATATTGATTCATAAAAAAATTTTGTTATAGAGGATCATTATAATTAATTATTGTTTGAGATTTAGATCCATACCTCCCGTGGTCTATATTTGGAAATTCATAGGCTCTAAGGCACGATATGGCTGAGCCAAAACATTAATGTTCCATGTCAATGTATTTCTCACAACTGATTAAAGATTATTTACTATGCCAACCCAATCATATTGTTGTATGGTATAATTTTATATGCTACAAAGTATATCTTTTTGGAATAGGTCTCCACGAAACAACATGGAGTATGACAGATAATCTATTGATTATAAGGCGATTTCACTATGGTCCATGAGTTGTTCTATTGAAGACTACAAGATAAAGGATCTACGACATAAAAATGATTCTTCGTAGAATATACATAGCCATGTTTTTATTATTTTAGGATTAACTATGGAATGCATTATAAGATTTTCGTCATGATTTTCGAAGAGGATGTTAGTCTGACATTAACCATGGTTTGGTACTTCTAATTACACAATGATTTCAATTATGTAGCTATCTGTAGAATAAAGTAGAGGGATGAATCCTGGTCTACCTAATTCTAACCTTGATAAAAAACAATAACCAATTTGATCACTATCATTCATCTATATTATCACTTAAACATAATAAATTTTGAAATTCCATTAGTGATTGTGATAATAAAAGAATAGAGGTTCAACAATATCCCCCATATTGATAATAAAAAACCCAAATTTAAGATGTAAGGAAAAAATTGAAATAATGTATAAGAAGGGGGCACAGATGAAATATGAACATTGAAGGGAAATGGATAGAGATTTAAAAAATATATAGTTATATTAAAACAAATCACACCTTGTATAATTATCATTCTCATAGATATATTCTTTCTTTTTGAAAACATTAAAACTTTTCATCCAAAAATTCAACCCCCCTAATTAAGATTTTCCCAAAATAATAGTAAAATATAGTTCCTATTTTTGTTTTAAAAATTAATTATAAAGTAAAAGGGTTAGACAGATAAGAGATAAAGCATGTACATTATAATAAATGTGATCATAAATACCTTATTTTTGAAATTTTATGTTGATTTTTTAAAAAGAAAAGAATATTTTAAAATATATCAATATATGGAAAAATAGAACCAATAAAAAAATTGATAATTATTTATATTAATTCCACACCTTTCCACCATGTAATAAAATTATGTAATTCAAAAAGTAGGGTTTTTGTGAAGGTATTAGGTAATTTATGTTCTATGGTACTATATTCTAATTTCTTTTATCCCTTTGGAATGTGATCACTCAAAAAGTGATGTTAAATTTCAATGTTTGTGGTTTATGCATGTTTGACTATAATTTTAGCTATTCTTATGGAACTATAACTATAAAATTTAATAAGAATAAAATAAAATGTTAAACAAAAATCCAAAATATTTTATCTCATCCATAAAATATGGGTGCAACAACTCCCTGTGACTATATATTTATCTTTGGTTATAAAAGTAATATCTGATTTTTTTCTTGCTAATCCAAGAGATTAAAGAATTAAAAAGAAGGTGGAATTTCCCACTCACATATTTCCTATCTATCTCACATCTACCAAATCAGTATCTGAAAAACTAAAATTATTATAAGAAGATCCATTTGGTTAAAATATTCCCTGATTTTTAGAACCAAATAAAAAATACAACTATTTTTAGGGAATTTAAATTATATTATATAGGACTATAATATTGATTATAAAAAATAAAAACAGTGATAATAAAGCCCGACGGGGTCCTATTAAGGTAATGTTAACTCCCAATCTTACTTGAATAAGATTTTTGTCAACTGAATTACTAGGTCCATCCAATGTTATCATTGAAGACATTCTTTCAAGTTTTCCAATTTCCTTATCATGATCTATAATAAAATTATTCATAAATTATTTAGTGTTTTTTCCTTGGATAAGGAATTTTCTGTCCACATCTAAAATTTTTTAAAATCCATTCAAGAATTTTAACTCCCGCATAAAAATCATTTCATATTTTTTCTCACATGATTTGAAATTTATTTTCAATGATATTCATTTTTGAATCCAAAAAATTACATCGTCAACATATATTTTAATGACTGAAAGAGAATTTGAAACATTTTTTGTGATAATATCAAATCTGAATTTTCCATTTATAAATCATCTAATAAAGGAAAAAGAGTAATCATTTTGTACTATAACCCATGTGATTATTCAAAACATCTAATTTTTTTTGTTAAAATGAAAATTTTGTTGGGAAATTTACGATATTCCAAGCATTGTTTTTGTTCAAAAAAATATAGAGAAATCCATTTAGAAAATCAAATATATGTTCCTTTTGAAAATTTTTAAATCATGATGTGTGGTGAATTCTAATACGATTAATATAAATTCATCGAATAAATAGTGTTGAAGGATTAAATATAATTTATTCCATCTTATTTGTGATATATTTTCGGTATGTTTCATGATATATTACATGGGGTGTTACCATGGTCATATAATTTATTTCAAAATATCAAATTTTCACCAATAAGAGTGTAATTATTAAAACATTCCACAAGAGTCAAAATATAATTTTGTTGAAATTTGGGTATTACTTATTATGTAGAAAAACTATACTTCTATTATTAAAAATATCATCATAGTTTTTACATTCAAAAATTAAATATAATACATATTCTCAAATTCATTCAATATTTACCATCTAGTATGGGTGACAACTTCCAAATCTCTTATAAATGTTTAAAAGGGGTGGTATTTTAAATTTGTAAAATCCTTATGTAATGTATTAAAAAATATTCAAGGATATGATATTTTATTGATATTGAATTATAAAAATCCAAATATTAATGGATATTCAAATAATTTAATAAGAAATAAGGTTATTGAATGTTTCCATAAAATATGATACGAGTACATTATTCTGTGTGATTTATTTTTTCTTGAAGACTTGATTGTATTTATTTTAACTAAATTACCCAACCAGGATCCATTCGTAATATTCTGGATCAAATATCCATACATTATCTGTCATTTTAAGAATACACTATTTACTTCCACACTATTTAAAAAATACATCATTATATATTTTATTTTTCCAAATTTTATAAATGATCTTCTATATAAGTACCCCATTAGAATATGAATTATGATCATAGTAATGACCATCCAATTCTCATTGGCTTGTGAGCCCAAAAATTCATTACATGGCCTTAAGGGACATCCCCAGGACTCCAAAGGCATGAAATAAATGCCTAAGGGTTTCATATACATGTGGGGGACAATTTACCCTTTAAGAAATAATCAAGAGAACCAAAAAACCATAAACAAAATATTTACTAAATGATACATGACTAAAATAAAGACAACTGAACAACTTCATGTATCTTGAAACCATAACAAATTGGTCAATAGTGGAAGACCAAACAAGTATTAATGTACCCAGTGGATATAAAACATAAGACTCTCAAGAGACCAAGATACTCCAAGCTTCATGAGCTATAATCCCCACAATCACCGAAAATCCCAAGTATCATGAGGTACTGCCAAAAACGTGGGAAATGATACCTTTCCCCTATCCTGGAAGATAGCATCTGCAAAAGCACCAAATTTCCAACGAATGGGTGAGTGTAAAACTCAGTGGGGTTCCCCAATGACTTCTATACTCACACCACTAGGATAAAAAATTTATCCACCTTTATATAAAATAGTTTATAAAAAATAATTTAGAAAAATAGTTTATAGGCACATATAACAAGTTCCAAAAACCGTTTACATCCCTGTGAAAACAAAAAAAATTAAACCAATTTCCAACAAGTTATTTTTTTGAAAAATATAACTAATTAAATATTTAAAACCAATTCTTCTTATCATTTGGGATAACCATTCCATAGTTCACCACACACCCACACATGGATGACTCATTTGACAGTTCCATACTCATGATCGATCTCTCATCCAATAACATTGTGTCCTAATGACACAAACCCCCATTCCAGGCTCAGGTCCCTTTTACCCAAATGGTACTCATCCCTTATTAAGGGCCTAATAACCATTAACTCACAACAACAGAATTTATGCCAAATATTTCTATTTCCAAAAAAAATAACATTAATAAAACTAATATATTATTGAAAACCAAAGCACAAAAAATATCAAAGAAAAATTTCATTTCAATAATACTTCCCCTTTTATTGTGTTCCACTAATCCCATTTATGCTCCATCAATCCAGAAAAATAACCTTTTTAAAACCCATGTTTTAAAACAATGAATGAAAGCACTCATTTAAAATACCCAAATTTTCAGATTTTACAACCATCATACAAGAAGTTTTACAAAAAGTGTAAAACAGCCAAATAAAAATCATTGCAAAACCACAGATTCAATTTGAAATCATGTATATCAGTTCTACTAAGTGGAGCTATGAAATAAGTCTCATACCTTAAAGGGTTTTATGAAAAATCCAACACATGAAGATCACATAAGAAAACAACTATGATTCTCTAAGAACCAACTGTAGATATATTCTCTTACCTAGAACAAGAAAAAATATTATCATATTCGGCATCCCCAAACAAAGATATGCCCATAAAATATGTATATCTATGAAATAAAGAGAATTTGAGAAGTAGAACTAAGAAACCAATCAAGAACAAAGATTAACGACCAAAGACCTCAAGATTTCAGCTTCGATTCACCAAGGTATGCCTTCAGATAGCCTCCAGATTGATGAGAGAACCATCTTTGGCCTTATGTGAAACCAAATCCCAGGTTATGGATGCCTAGGGGATAACACATGCTACTCTTTTAGGACCTCACATAAACATCATCATGGTTAGTTCCCACAGTTGGACAAACCATGTGAAAAATGTGTGTTATCTTCTACCTAGGTATATCCTCACATGTCTTCTAGGCATGGTTTCCCTAATTTTATTCCAACTGTGCAACGACCACTCCCTCACGAGGACGATAAATGCATAGTTTGGCCACATAGTTAGGAAAACTGTGTGTTGCCCGTGTGGCTTCCATTTTGCTTCAAAACTACATCCAAAGTTCTCTAAACTCTCCCATCTATCACCCTTCATCACTATAACCATGAAAATCATCATGTAAGGGTTACATACTAGAAATCAAGGGTACTACATTCTCTACACAATTTCTGTTTCCTTCTTCGGAAATTAGAAAACATTCCCTGCCCTAAAAGATTTCTAGCCACTGCTCTTTCATTTCCTCCTCATGTTTAGAAGTATCTTCCAAAATATGACCATTCTTCCATAAAACCTCCACTATACCAATTATTTTTTCAAAAAAGTCATTCTATTGCCTATCCAAAATCTATACTAAGATATGTATCAATGAAGTATCTGAATATAGGTCAATGTGATCCCATTTGATCACATGGTCTGGATGAGGCTAATACATATTCAATTAAGATATATGGGACACAATATCCACTGAACAAAACCATGGTGGTAATTCAAACTGATATTCCACCTCTAAGAAAAATTCTAGAATCTTTAAAAGTGCCTACGTATCTAGGATAAATCTTTACCTTTTCCCAAAATGACAAATTCCAAGACTTGGAGAAATCCTCAAGAAAACATGATCACTCAAGAAAACAACAAAGAACTTAGACGGGGATCTACATAAGATTTATAATGACTCTAAGCTGTCTCCATCCTATTTCTGATCAATTGGATCTTCTTCATTGTTCCATGGACACAGCTCAACCCAACTAGTGATGTTTTATCTATTTCCACCCAAAAAAGGGGAGAATGACAAGGATTCCATAAAATGCTTCAAAAAATCCATATGTCTCAATGTTAGATAGCATTTATTGTATTAGGACTCTTTTAAGTCTATAATCTCCTCCCATGAGTCTCCAAAATTTATTACACAATCCCGTAACATGTCTTCCAACATCTATATTGCCTGCTCAGATTGCCCATTCATCTTAGGAAGATACGTTGTGCTCATAGTCGACTAAGTCCAAAATGATTACTATAATGATCTCTAGAAGTGAGACATGAACCTCAGATCCTTGTATGAGACTATTGAAACTGGTACGCCCCAAATCATTAACACATCCAATATATAGATATTTGATAGATCCTCCACCCTATGAGTTTCATGAACAAGGATGAAATGGGCCGAATTGGTATGATGATCAACTATCACCCATTTAGAATAGTGTTTATGACCCATTCTTAGAATACCTATAACAAAATCCATCACTCTCTATTACAATTTCCACACTAGGATAGGTAAGGGTAGAAACATACATGTTGATCGCTAATAGTCTTCCTTAACCTGCTGATATGTTAAGAATCGCGAGACAAACTTGGCCACCTTCCTTTTCAAGCCTCTCCACCAAAACTGAGCCTTTAACGCCTTTTACATCTTCTGTGTACCATGATGTACATCCAATATCGAATGGTGTTATGTATAAAGGAGTTCTTTTTGACAAGCCATAAGTACAACCAACCAATATAAAAAGAAAAAACCCGAAATCCCCTGAAGTGTCCAGCCCTCAATGATCTCCCCAACATTGAGTTTTGAACTCATAACCAGACATACTTCATGATATGTTTGTTCCTCTTCAACCATATTTACAGAATCTGGAAGTAGCGTAGCTGAGAAGAAATCCTCAACATCACCACCAATTTCACATTCTACATGCATGTTAGTCAGGACTTACATCAACTGCCATTCATCTGTTGCATCTATTTTGAAATGACCATATTAATTTTAACCCAATGAATCTGCAATAGAATTCCCTTTCCCAGGTGTATAAATAATGTCAAAGTCAAACTTTTAGAGGTAATCCATCCAAATCCTTTTCCATAGATTCAAATATTTCTGTGAGAAAATGTGTTTCAAGATTTTTTGGTCAGTAAACATTGTGAATTTATCACCAAAGGGATAGTGTCTCCATGTTTTCAAGGCATGTACAACTGCATCTAACTCCAAATCGTGTGTTGGGAAAATCTCCTTATTCACCCTCAACATCCTTGAACCATTAGAAACCACATGGTATACTAGCATGAGAACACATCCCATCCCTGATCCAAAAGCATCATAGTATACCACATAACCCTATCCAGATTATGCAAAGATCTTGATAGGTGTGGATGTAAGACAAACATTATGCTCCTAGAGGACTTTTGTCATTCCTTTTTTCCATTGGAATGGGGCATTTTTCATAGACAGAGCTGTCATTAGTGAATCATGTCATGTTAAATCATGCAAAAAGAATCGTTAATAACCTTCTAGACCAAGAAAAAATAATTTCTTTGAGGCATACATAAGTGGTTTCCTCGATATAACAACTTCTATCTTTTTATGATCTACATAAATGCCTTTTTCTGAAATGACATGGCCATGAAAACGTACTTCCTGTATCCAAAAATCACACATTGATAATTTGGAATAGAAACAGTGATGTCTCAAGTTATATAAGACTATTTTCAGGTGCTCTTCATGGTCATACCTTGTATTTGAACACCCCAATATGTCATCCACAAACTCCACAACAATATAATCAATATATCGCTAAAATGTAAAATTCATGAAAGACATGAAAAACTTTGGCGAATTCGTTATACTGAAAGGCATGATTATATATTCATAGTGTATATATCTACTTTTAAAAGCTATCTATAGTTTATCCTCCTTCTGAACATGGAATTTGTGATATTCAGATCGCAAGTCAATATTGGATAACTAATAAGATCTCATTTATTTTTCAACGAGATCATAAATGTGTGGAAGTGTATATATATTATTTATTGTAACTTTGTCAATCATATGATAATAAACACAATTCCAAATAGTTCCATCTACTTTCTTCATGAACCTAACTGGTTCTTCCCATAGATATGTACTTGGACTAATGAAACTCTTTCTTTCCAGTTCATCCAATTTCACATTCAATTCTTGTAACTCTATTTCTGTCATCCTACAAGATGGAAGGAAAATAGGACTAGTCCCTGGAAAGAGACTAATCGTAAACTCTACTTCCCTTATAGGTGGTAACATTAATAAGTTACTGGAAGATACTTCTAGAAAGAGATCCACAAAAATTGGAATACAATTTCAATCAATTTCACCCATTGATTCCAATGTCAATGTCATCAACTAGTAAGAGATCATTCCCACCATTGGTGCTAATATGCTCTTTACCCCTTGCATTACCATCCTCTCTCATCTGATGAGATGCTTGATGACATCCTCAGTTGTAAAACTAAATATTCTTATATAACAGCCGATGTGAGATTTAATCATTTTTTACCAATCCATTCACATGATTACGTCAATGAAATCCATGTCTAACATCATGAAGTCCCATTTTAGCTCAGATTTATCGATAGTCAAAACACATGCTCGACACACAAAGGCATGGCATTATCTTCCACCGAGGGGAGATTTCAGTTTTAAAACAAAATGCATCATTCCCAACATAAAACATAGGCAATAAATAACATGATAATGAATGGAAGAATGTGATTCACCGGTATCGAAGGAAACATGAACAAGAGTATAATATATTTGAATCACACCTCTAATCGTAGATGGTCCAACTTCCTCATCAACCATCATCTGTTTAGCTCTATACAATTTCTTCATAGTTTCATAATTATCCTTGTTGCCTTTTTGAGATTTCACTGGTTGAGGAGAAATGGTATTTCAAGAATCACCTTGGATATCTCTGTTCTATTGATGAGAATGATTCTGATGTCCTCGCCCTGTCGAAGCAAATGATGCTAGCGATGCCAGAGAAATTTCCCGAGCACCTGACCTTGGAGCACTATGACACTAGTGATGAAGATGTCCCATATTTTTGTAATTATGGAATGATCTAGGTTGTGTCGTACAATATCTCACTATGTGTTCAAGTGGAACACATTGAAAGAATCATGCTTAGCTCTGGGGTTGTGGATGAAGGTTCACAGATCTAGCCGTCTGATTCTAATTTCCACTTCCAACTTGTAAATATGTGTCCCTTTTCTGGTTTCTCCTAGTGGATGAGTTCCCACCATTCCCTATAGGCATCATAATACTGCATCCTATCAATCCTTAGATTTCATGTTCATCCTTAGTTTCTCTATTCACCATGTCTGTATAATCTGTAATAAAGACAACTGCAATCTTCGATCATATCTCTGGTCGTAGCCCCGATTCGAAGATACATGCCTTTAAATATGATGTTTCTGCAAAATCAGGTGAAAATCATACTAAATTCATGAATTTTTTCACATATACTATGATAGAGAGGATCTCTTGTATTAGTCTAAAGAAATACATCATTTTATAGATCTTGCATATGTGAGAAAAGAATAAATTTTTGATCAATTCCTCAAAATCCTCCCACCTATGGACATTATCCAATTTAACATGCACCGTTAAATCCCACCACTAGCACGCAAGATCATTGAGCATATACGTCTCTTGATTGACTATTTGATCTAATGGGGTGCCAATGAAATTGAAGATATGAATAATATTACTCATCCACACTTCCGTCTATTCAGGCTTCACATCACCAAAGAAGTTAGGTGGATTATGCTTTATGAACTTAATCTTATGATCCACATGTCTTGGATCATTCCTATAGTTCCCTGTATCATCATCTTGAATGGACTGGACAACAATCTGAACTTGATCTTGGTTCACCCATGCTTCCGGTGGAACCACATTCTCCGCAGATTCTGTAGGTTGGTTTCAACGATTCTTATCAGGTTCCATTTTCAAAAAAAAAACACAAAATCCTTCAATCTCGCTCTCTAAAAACCGATGGATTCACATTTAAAATTCAATCACATCAATTATCACATCACTTTTCATCCGAAAATATCCATTTTCCACTTTCAACAAGTTTTTAAAACCATGAGCATTCTTTTTGAAATTAAAATTTTTTTAAAATACAACAAGAATTACTTTGTTCATAATCATTCATTGGAAAAAAAATTATAATTTTTAAAAAATCAAGATTTTCACAACATGAATAATTCCTCAAAATGATGTATGCACACCTAGTGTGTAGTCATTACTCAAAAATTGATGTCATACTCAGATCATTGGCCAAACCCATGACAATAATATTTTTAAATCCTAGAAGTGTATCCAAACACTTATGTTCCCAACTCCTTGGTAACTAGAAGTTTAGCATAAATTGGTTAGGTATGTCCTTTAATGCTATACATTTATTGTTCTCAAAAATCTACTTTTTTCTAAGATTCCTTCCCATGGAATTGACAAAAAGGACTTTCCACTCAATGACCAAAAACAATAATGACTTCTTTTAGGCAAGGGTCGAACAAGCTGATAACATTTATACCAAAAAGGACAGACCATACTGATACCATTTATAATTACCCGCAAATTTCCATTGCCTTGAGAGAACACCGAGTCATTACATGGCCTTAAGTGACATCCCAAAGATTCAAAAGTATGAATATAAATTTCTATGGGGTTTATATACAAGTGGTGCATGATTTACCCTTTATGAAATATACCAATGAACCCACAAACCATAACCAAATCAATTACTAAATGATTCATGAACAAAAGAAACACGACTCAACAACTTCATGTATCTCAAAACCATATCAAATTGTGAAACAACGGAAGACAAAAAAATTATCTATGTAGACAATGGATAAACAACTAAATACTATGAAGACACCACGAGACTCCATGCTATGTATCATGTGGTAGTGCCACAAATGTGGGAAATTTTACCTTTTCCCTTGTCCCAGAAGATAGCATCTAAAACAGAACCAAAGTTCCAAATAAGGGGTGAGTATAAAAATCATTATTTTTCACCAGTGACATCCCTACTCATTACACAAGGATTTAAATTTCTTACACATTTATATAAAATAGTTTATATAAAACAATTTAACAAAACTATTTATAGACACATATAAAAAGATCCAAAAACCATTTTCAACCAAGTGAAAACAAAACTAAATGAAAAAATTTCTAGAAAGTTATTTTTCCAAAAAAATAAATAATCAATGCTTTAAAACCAAATCATATTTTAATTTGACATAACCATTCTTTATTTCACCACAGACGCAGACATGAATGCATAGTTTGAGAGTTCTATATTAATGAGCGGTCTCTCATCCTATCACCTTATGTCCCACTAACACATGCCCCCGATCCAGGGTTATGTCCCTTTTACCCCAATGGTACCTGCACCTTTTTAACGGAACTTGAAGCATGAAATATCAAAAAACACCATTAACACTAAATATTTCCATTGCCAAATCAATCCACTTCAATAATAATGAACATTTATTAAAAACCAAAGCACAACCAATTTCAACGAATTATATCATTTCAATACTACATAACCATTTATATACAAGCATAAATCCCATTTATGTTCCATAAATCCAAAAAAATCACCATTTTAAAACTCATGTTTTGAAACCAAGAAACAATGCACTCAGTTAAAATCATGAACTAACTAGATTCCACCAACATCACTCAAGAAGGTTCCAAAAAAGTGTTCAAGAAAAAAACACAATAAATTCAACAAAAAAATTAAATTTTAAAGCATTCCAATCCGTTTTACAATGTGGTGTCAAGAAATAAGCCTCATACCTTGAAGGTTATGATGAAAACCCCAATTAACGAAGAATGTATAGGAAAACCGGGTTGATTCTCCAAGATCCTGCCTTAGATATTTTATATTAGAAATAAAAACATCAAATATCATCATATTTGGAATCCTCAAACATAGATCTACCCATAACTAGAATCAATCTATGAAATCAAGAAAATAGTAGAAGTAGATCTAATTTGATCTTTGAAACTGATCAAGAACATAGATGAATGATCACATACCTCGAGAATTTGACTTCGATTCCCCAAGGGAAGCCTTCAGATAACCTCCAAATTGATTATAGAACCTTCAATGGCCTTAGGAAAAATAAAATCCCACGTTATGGACAATTAGGGGAAATGATGAGCCACATAGAGGCAAAAATGTAAGAGATCCATTTTTTTAGGATCTCACTTAAACCTCTGTGCAGTTAGTTGACATGGTTAGACAAACCATGCGCTATCCATGAGTTAGCTACTATATAGACATTCCTCACATGGTCTAACTACCGTTCCCCAACCGTTCATGATCCACTGACTCATGGGGACAAAAAACAAATAGTTTGTTTGCACCATTACACAAACCATGTTCTTTCAATGCGGCTTACATTTTGCGTCAAAACTATATCCAAAGATCTCCCAACTCTCTCATCCATCACCCTTAAACATTATAACATTGAAAATCATCATGTGATGGTTATATTCCAAATACCAAGGGGTTATACAATAAAAAAATAGGTATATAATGCCAATAACGAAAATTATTTTGGTATTTTGAAATCATTCAAGACAGGTCATGATATTTACTAAAGACTATGATTCTATTTTATGATTAGCCCATTTTTTTAGGCATTTTATTTATCGATGATATAAGATAATAAACATTGGAAACAAAATTTATGTCAAACTCATTGTCATTAAACACTCTCCCACCTGATCACATGGATTACAAATTATTTTCAAACCTTTTTCATTTTCAACCCTGATGGGGAATATTAGGAATACTTTAAAGGGTTCTTATTTTTTAAGGAAAAATACCAGTTTTATTCTTGTATAATCATCTACAATCACAAAATATTATGTTTTTCTGAGAATACATTCAACATGTGTTGGTCTAAAATGATCAAGTTAAACAAGTTCATGGTCATTATAGCTCGAGACTACTTTTTTAGTCTTGAAAGATAATTTTTCATTTTTATAATGCTGGAAATGTTCAGAAAAAAAATTATATTGGAACAAAATATTAGTCAGTCCTATAATAGTCATTGTTAGTTGATATTAATGAGTGTGTCAGTCTTATAATAACCATGGAGTCTATGAAAAATCTATAAATCACTATCACAAAAAATTAAACATTTATCAATTTTAGAATGATGAGACTCTAAAAATATAATATAATCATTTATTAAATAGAAATCTTGTAAATAAAATTGTTCCATTGAGAATAATGTTTTAGAAAAAATAACCTCAAAAAAATTCTAAAACCATTATCTCAAAGACGGATTGTGCTAATATTTTTTTAAACTATTAACGATTAAAACACATTTTATAAGTGTTGAATTAATAAAGCTGATTTTACTGATAAAAATGTTTCAGCTTCATCAATTTTCATCGAATTTCACACATCCTTTATCAATATTTTGATGTTTATTAAATTTATATGGGTCAATACACATGGTTCAAGAGCACCCAATTTCAGTGTACCCTTCTTATTATAGTGATTTACTTTCTAATAATTTTTCCTATAAAATTAACAAAATTATGACTATTGGTACCCATATTTTGGGACCACATATTTTATCTATGAGGGAATTTAGTAATAATTTTTTTGAATAGTATTTTTCAGTCTGGATATGGGATGAATGATTCTTAATTATTGGTCTATGATATGAAGAATTTTTTCAGTTACATTCTTGAATTAAATTATCAATTTTATGTTAATAATTAAAGAAATGTTTTTATGAATATCTTTCTAAAAATTTATTCATTTTTGAAAAAATATCATTATTTTAAAAACATTATCAAAAGAAACTTTTTATTGGTTGTTGATAACGTAATATTTTATTTTTATTTTCTTAATCAATGATGAATTTCATGAAAATATTATTATGATCATCAATATTTGATTTTAATTCATTTTCATTTGATTGATCATATAATTTGAAGATAATTCATCATTATTTATAGTGAGATGATACTTTTAAATAAGGTCATTATTATACATCTTTAGAAGATCCTAATTCATAGAAGTTATCTCAAAAATATAATTCATCTTTAATGTGAGGATAATTTAAATTTCCATTTCTTAGGTTATTGAAAGAATATGAATTTGATGAAGAGGAACATTAATTTGGGTAGGAAGAAGAAGAGTATGAGTTTACATCATTACTAACATAGACATGAGCCCTGAGAACTTGGTAGTTCTTTTTCAGGATTTGATTTAGTAGAGTGGCACATCACATGAACTCCAAGATATATCCTGAAGGTTTTTAGTCTTATTCTCATTTATCATATTTTTTTCATAGAAAAATATACCATTATATAATAGTTTTTATTACATAATAATCAAATCACGTCGTGTTCTGTTGTGTGAACTTATTTTTTTGGTATGTTGTTAAAAGTTCATTGTTTGAAACAATATATTAATACTCATTTTGAGATGATCTAATTAATAATTATACTATGAGTCCCTAGTTATTATTTAAAATAAATCTTATTTATATCATTTTATTATTTAGCTTCCATATACAATTGTCACATCATCATTACCATATTGGTTATTATAGATCCAATTATCATATAGGATTATATTTTCTTGATGTACATTAATTAATGTATTCTTGAAACATTTTTTCACTAATGTATTTTTAAAATACAAAGGTATTTATTAAAAATAGTTCACATAGTAAAATCATCACTAATATATTTCAGTCAAAATTAATATCTCAGTAAATCGTGTTAAGATATCAATAATTTATTTATGTTAATGTATACATATTCTTTTAAAATTTTATCTATAAATATCAGTTCAAGTATCAATAAATTTATTTGTGTATTTATTAGTAACATATAACAATTTCTATATTTCATGAGTACTTTTATAAGTATAAATTTCATAAAACTCAATAAGATATAATAAGAAATTCTAATCAATCATTGGTTTGCTATTAAGTTCAAAACTAATTATTTCAGGAGTAGTCAATTTATATTTATATTCCCCAGATGATGTATATATTTCAATATAGATTTCCAAGTAGGGTATCCTATACATCTAATAAAACGCGACATGTGATTTTTATAGTTGGAATAGTTCATACTATTAAAAATTGGTGCACAAACCATATAGTGTGACTTGAGATCACACAGGGTGTTAGAAAAAAAATTCAATAATAATGTGGTAAAAAATTTATATCAGTAATGATATTGAAAAATAAAATTGAATTTACAAAACAAATAAACTATGAGAAAATAAAAAATTTATTAATTGATACCAAATGCAGTTCAATGATGAAATGGGAAGGGGTTATTTGGATTAAATAAACAATTAAATGTGGCTATAGAATAGAATAGAATTTTATGAATGTATTCTAAATATAAATAAAATAATAATGATAAAGTGATCATAAATTAAAATAATAAAACATATTATATAAGAAAATAAATTAGAGAAACTAAAAGGCACACTTTGAAAAAAAAGTAATCAAATTGCTCAAGAATGATCCCCTAACACTCCTCCCCTCATGAAATCTTGGGATTGTCATATATCTCTCTTAGAATCAATGGAATATCACGAACTCATTTAAAAGAAAGAATACACTTTTTTTAAGAGAAAACAAGAACAAAAATAAGGCCCTTGGTTTGAGCTAAAACCAATAACCATGATCCCTCACATTAATATTGGTAAGAACCAAAAGTAGAAGAAGATTATGATGATGGCTATTTAGTTTTAAAAACCCTTTATAAATAACTACTTTATCTCTCAAAATTTTTTATAATAATTTAAAATAGATGGACATAATAAAAAAGGAATAAGAAGAATATTCGTTAAGAAATTACAGTATGGGAGAAATTTACTCCATCTGAGAGGGAAGGAGAAAAAATATTGAAGTTGTTTAAGCCTACTTTTCCTTTTGTGATTTTTAATTGGAAAAATCATTGATATATATATATATATATAATAACAACTTCATGGATCAATTAGAAATAATTTATTCAACATAGAGTTTCCTTGTAAATCATTTTTGTTGTAATTTTAGATACATGCCTCTGCATGTCTATATTTATATCTTTTTCTGGAGCTGATAGCCTATAGGTTTGATCCAATGCTTTAATGATCCTTGTAAATTATTTGAATATATGCAGTCAAATAGTGATGATATTGTTGTACCCATTATTGTTTCTACAATGAAATTTTTTTGGTTCCATGGAAGTGATATATAAAATATATGACTTTGAGTTACAGAGTGGGGTTTGATTGAGGTTATGATGATTTCAAGGAATATGTGGTGTATCCCTTGAATCAATCCATAAAAACACATGAATAAGTGATCTATTGTGTAGACCTTTACTTTAAATTTTCGAATTACCCAATTTTCAAAATCTATGGTTTGATTATGGCTTGTATTTTTTTATTTTAGTCATGATCATTGGTGAAGATGATAAACTGGGCTGCACTACAACATGGCCATTCTCCTACTACTATAATTTTTAAATGTATTTTTTTTGTAATTCATTATAGAGTTTTGTAATTGTCTTATTATTTCCATATTGGGTATAAAAACCAAAACCACTTCAAACCCTATCATTATTCCCCCTTATCACTTAAACAATATCTGGTTAGAAATACCATTGGTGATTGTGATAAAAGATAGACATTAAAAATATTCCTTCACTATATTATAAATATCCAATAAAAGAATCTCATAGAATAATTTACATTGATAATACTGAATCCCTGATTCATCATATATGATATTTCATCAGCACATTAGTTGATATTTCTAGCTTTAAGATATTTTCATTAGTTATAATTTTTTCAAACCTTAATAAAACGGATTAAAACAAAAAAATTCTAAAAAATAGTTCATAACAAAATATTAAATAATAACATTTAATGAAATAATAAAAAATTATTAGTAAATTAAATGGTTATTTTTTGATATTTAAAACAAGGTATATATTTTGTTATACTAGAAGAACATTAGTGTGTCCTAGTAGTTGTGAAGAAAATTAGGCATTCAAATAAAAACCCATAGGATGTGGAAAAGATAGTTATAGGGGAGGTTATGATGTGTGATTATAGGGATGAAAGATTATGGTAGTGGGGGATAATAGTGAATATAAGAACTTATTACAGAAATTAGATATCAGGAAAGATGTGTAATGGTTGATTGGGATAGAGAGACACTCAAAATGGGAAATAGTTTGTGGGGGACCTATGGAAGGAAATGAGTGATGAATATAGAAGTGAAATGAGGGGATTAGTTTGGGTTATGTAAATGAGTATAATAGAGGGAGACTATAAGCTCAAAAATAGAGGGGAAGATCTTGTTATTGGGAAGGGAATGCATGGAGGTGGATGATTTTTTAGGAACAAAAAGTAATGATTTTACAGAATATTATATCTAATTAAATATTATTAGGTCGGTATGAATTTTCATTTCAAATGAAACATTTACATGTGGTTTTTAAGAGAGTCACTATAAAATAAGGAAACCTATGTTGAATTAATTTGTAACTGTAATATTCAAAACCACAACTAAAAAAGTATATATATATATATAAATATAAATTTTTATATTATCCATTCATGATCAATTATTAAGATATCTCAATAACTTCCAACCACGTGAATCATAGTTGGGCCTATTAATATCATTATTCGCCATGATGACACAATCAATCACTATCAACAATTATACATCAGAGTCAAGGTATACATGGAAAAAATACTGGTCTCCAATGATAGAGAGAAAAACATTAGTTAAACAACAATGATATTCTCATTTAAAAAATATATTCAAGACATATCTAAATGTTTTATAACCGCTAGTCAATACCACACGACACCCACATTCTTTAATTTTATGGAAAATTTTACATTCCTATAGTAATCGTAAAAAACATTTATAGATTACACATCTCAATGTAGTTGAGATACTTTTTTAGATAACTTTTATAATGGTGATTTTTTATTCTCCATCCTCTCACATTATAATAAATCTAAGAAATTATTTATCTTAAGTAATACATTATAAGAACAAGCCCATAAAAATGACCTAATTCTCTATGATATTCATTGGACTATTATTTTTTACCAGAATAGAATTATTCATTACATTACATTAAGAGGTAAAAACATCATCTTCCTATACCATCACTCATCAGTACACCTTATAGTATATATCATGAAAAAATACCAAATGTACCCATACTGAATCATTGAGTCCCTTATCAATGTAATTTTATTTTATAAACTCGTTCCCTTTCAATTGAGTATTGTATTAAATAACCACTACAATTAAAAATAATACTCTTCCATTGACACGATAAGTTATTATAGATCTATAAACATAAGCAAAATTTTACATTCTAATATTTATAAGAGATATCTATCATAAAATTGTGAGTAAAAATGTATTTGTGGTAATCTTTCACCTTTAACCCAGTTCTCATCCAATAATCGAAATCCACACACATAATCTTACAACAATATTGGTAAACTCTCATATCATGTAAAGTACTAATACATTAAAATGTTAGTTTTATATTCATAACATAATTATTTGTCTATAGTTTTCCCAAATAACCACCATTATCTGATAGGGTTTCACAAAGAAGTCATTATTAACTCTACCTATCACGACTTCCCCTTATGTAAACTATTTATGAAAATCCTTATAGTCCTTTTATATTATTTTAATAAAGTATAGACATTTTATGAAAATAACCACTAAATAGATATCCACCCCCTTGATTCTCTACAAATAAATGTCATTTTATAATTATACTCTTAATGAGTCTATACATAAAATAATCATTTTACATTGATCTATCCATCATAACTATTTAAAATTATTTACCACCAAGTCAAGAAATAGTTACCATAGTTAAAATGGTTCACATAGATTAAATAAAATACATTATTTATATATCAACTACTCTCATTAGCATAAGAGGTGTATTATGGTAGATGAATAATTAGAATTATCATAAAAATACATTTCCAAGAACACTTTTATTTTATGAAATTCCTTCAAATTCATCATAATTTGTTTACATGATGAATATTAACAGAATATAGTAGAATTAATTTTAACAAAATAACTACAAAATTTATTTACATTCGTTGGTTTCATAATTCATAACAATTTATCAAAAAAAATCATGATACAACATATTACATATGCCCAAATTTCTACTACATGTACTATGAATAGAGTAACAAATCACAATCAATGAGTATATTAACTAATAAGTACAATCAAGATACAAAATTTGATATATCTCATATATCTCATTAACATGCATCATATCACCTATATGGAAAGAGTTAATCCTTATATTCACATATTACAACCAATGACAATATCTCTCGATATATATAGAATTGATCATATATTAAAGCATACACCCTCACACAACCTTGCTACATAACACAACTCATGATACCTTGATTCATTTTCTATAATCATTACGTTCCAAAACCTTACTGTATATGTTTGGAATAAAAATCAACTAAATATCTCATTCATGTCAAACAATCATCATAAAGAACTATTTTTGTTTTTCTTCTTATACACACCCACAACACACACATTCTTACACCAAATTTTAGATGAAATGTTTATTTTGTTTCATTCCTATAACATGAAGTAACAACCTCTTCTCTAATTCCTATATCATCTCACATAATCCACGTTTCTGGACAAATCAATTATAGGGAAATAGTCATACAATATGAATGTTTCAATAGTATCAATATAGTATATGAAATTACTATTTATATAAATTAGAAATCATATGAAGCATCCAACTTCCTAACTATAACATCTAGAAAATTCTTGTTGATTTATATCAAATCAACACAAATCTCACAGGCCTAATCACTCGAACAAACATGTAAAATACATTTCATGAAGCAATTCACATTCATTCAATCTATTATAACATCTATATATCTAACATTAATAAAATAATGTGATAATTAATAAAATAGTAATCAATTTATTCTTTATGGTTTAAGTATTAATAACCTTTTTTCAAAATTATTTTCATGTTATATATAACCATGCACATGTCATGCGAACATACACAACATATATGAAGCATGTACACACTGCCGCTTACCACCCTGGTTTTTGTGGTAAATCAATAGATGAAAATAATTACACATCTAATATATAATAATCATAAAAATATGTTTTTTTTCATTTATAATCCCATATTACACTATTTGTTTACTTCATTTTCCATTGTACATGTGGTGGTTAGGTATAAGTATAGACTTTGTTAATTGTTTTAGATAATATATCTCCAAAAATAAATTAAAAAAATCAATAGAACAACTAAAAAAATCTTTCTTTTTTGAATTTTATAATTATTTAAACATATATAACTAAACTATTTATGTGTTATAAATCCCAAAAACATTATATTCACCACTAAATTTGTCAAATGTTGTAAACCAAATTTTCGGATTCAACTAATGTTTTTATTGAGACTAATACCACAATAAGAAAACCGTAAATATCATGAAATAATAAGAATATTAATGTTTTAAATTAGTATACAATATGGAATCATGTAAAATATAAAACCATATAAATATTATTAACTATACTATAAAAAGTATTATATTGAATTCCATAAAACATATACCTCAAATCCTAATCACAAAATGGGAATGTCATTGAAATGGAATATACAAATGAACAAAAGAAATAAATTGATTTAATATAAAACATTTATCATCGCCATTTTTCAAATAATATCCACATTAACATCATGATACATATTTTAATCATTCGTACCATGAACATTAGCATAATAGAATCCCTAAATGAGTCGTGGATGTCCTCAGAGGTGAACATGTAGGTTATGGTCAAAAAACATAGTTGGGATGAAACAATGTCCCCATATGATACAACTATATATAAGTTAATGAATGTTTAATATAATATTAAATTCGAAACAATGAAAATTCATCATCCCATATGTATCATTGTGTGCTCACCCAGCTACTATGATGATCAATACTACCTACTATATCTAAAATCAGTGAGTATGAATAATAAGTAGAAAAAAATGTCATATAGATCATAATAGAACCAATGTATATTTTATTGATATAATAATAATAGCCATTACACTTTTATTTGGTTTAACTTGTATGATTTTGGATCTGTGTTATAATATCATCACATAGATCATGTTATGTGTGGGTTTTATCTTGAAAATATCATTAGATAAATGGTTCAATCGAATCATCTTCCCCTCTGATAAGGCACTTAGAATACTGAGTTATTATTTTTGTATCCATGTGTTAGAAAATGTTCTCATATCAAGTAATTTAGTTTGATTAACCATAGGAATAATCCTTGTAATCATTTAATGTATACATGTATCCTGCTATTTAGTGTTCTGCATAATTGTATTCGCAAAATTGTTATATATTTTCCACAAAGTTGATTGGTTAAATTCCGCAATATAATATTTACAGGAAAAGAAATGACAAAAAATTGAATAATGGGGCCCATGTCCTAGATCATGGATATTATATTAACACACATATCATTTTATAAATTTACTTATTTATATTGTAGACTTTGGGTAATAATTAGAACACCGTAAGAAACATGTATCTGAAGACACTTAACTAAATGATCAGTCTACCCAAAATTTCTTTACATGAACAATGATTTAACTCATATGAGGACATGACCTTTATTCCATAAATTTTCATTCCAATACCCAATGATTCTATATTATCCTAACACATGATATTCAAAAAAATACAAATTCCCTGAAAAGTTAACGATCATGTTCACACAAAATCACACTTTTTATATTAAAACATTCCACATATAACATAAATGTAACCATATAAGTAGTTATATGACCCTTATATTTCTTTTTTAGTTTTTTTGGACACTAATTATAAGGGAAAACCATTTTTATCTTGTTAAATAGATATTCTACCCATAGTAGAGAATTTATTATAATAACACTATACAACTTGAGATTTCCAGTAATTTATCTTAATATAAGAACAAGTATCACCACTACAGTAATTCATAAAATTAGATCACCACTCTTGATAAAACATAATACATCATTATAGAAGACATCCCATGGTCTCCCACATCATATAATATCCGTGAATTCTTTTGGTGGGTTCTCACTCAAATCTTACCAAGTATCATAATCTTAACATAGTCCTAGAGTTACTATATGTTTAAGGTCATGTGTGTAGAATATTATTTATAGATAAAATAGTTATCATATAAATTTTCAAAGGTATTCAATACCTCTTAGTTTCCATTCAAGTCCTCCATACACAATTGACCATGATAATATGTCACACGATACACAAAACACATATATGATATTATAGAATTCAAGGATCCACCTACATATCACCAAAAAGAATTAACATATTTAATATAATGACATAATTTATAGTTAATCTAATGATATTAAAAAAAATTAAAAAAACCCAAAATTAATGATTTTATACCATGTTACATAAAACAATGTCAAAAATAATTTTTTTTAGGGTTACTACATTGTACTTAGTCATGGTATACCAATTCCCCTAATAGATCTATTATTTTTTCCTGTAAAAGATGTGTAGAGCTTTATAATTAATAGATCCAAAGGGATAATAAAAGACAAAAATATGAGGGATCCTGGTACATTCCTCTATTTTACATGGTTCGTGTAGGGAAATTTTTTGTAATGAAATATTTATAAATAGTCTAAAATTACTAATGAAAATTCAATGGTAGATAAAACAACAAAATTCATTATAGACCCCCATTAGACCTCTAATTGTCCTAAAATTTTTTATCGGCCAACCATCCATATTATGGAAGTTGGTTATTGATATATCTCCACTACCATGATACTTGATATCTAGTTTACTAATATTATTCTTCTATAGAGTTCTAGTGTAACACAAAGAATGTAGATTAATCTTAAATTCAAAAAAAATTAAAACAACAGGACTTTTCCACAAATATTTTTATCTCCAAAAACTATAATTTAATATTCATAAAATATCAAAAATATTTCCCCATAGATCTCCATTCTCAAATAAAAATTGTATTAAATTTTACTCCACTACAGTTCATCATCTCTCAACTTCACCAACACCAAATAGTGCATATCACATTAATAACTACACAATATATACATTATCAAATAAATAATATATTTTTTGAAATAATTTCATGAAGTAATGAGTTATGTGGAAAAAATTTATTAAATTATAAATAATTATTAAAATTTCGTTGTAATCTAAAAATTATATAGAGATATAGTACATTGTAAATGTCGAAGTAGTTTCCTAAATGAAATTTGTAAATATAAATTTAATAATTTTATATATTTATTTACTATATACAAATTAAATATGGATATAAATATTGTTATTCTTGTATTCAAACATAATTAAATTTTATATGTAGAAATTGATAGAATAATTTATACCCTTAAAAATGTAACAATTATGAATGTATCATGACCAAAAATTCACATTTTTGGAATTATAGAATTTTTTTAAAAATAACATTCTCATTTTTCTATGTTGTAAACAATATATAGACAATATATGTTTTAAAATTTAATTCTTATAAATTCATTATATTTTATCGGGAGTCCCTCCATTAGTTCATCATTATTGAAATAGTTATTTAATAAGTCATTATTCTTCAATATTATTCTTTATGAAATGATATGAATTTCAATAAATATTATATTATCATGTCTCATAATGAAAATATATAGTTAAAACCATTCATATAATCACAATAAATTAGTAATCATTGAAAACATTTCAATTATAATCCCCTACACATAATTATTTAAAATGAATTAATAAAGATTTAATTTTCTAGTTTTATTTAACAGAAAATAACAAAAATTAGTTTATACATTTCAAGAAAATTTCATAACAGGTAAATAATGGTAATTTTAATAATCACTAAAAATAATACCATTCCAATCATTAGAATCATGATTATTTATGAAATTTTTAAAAAATGCTACTCGGTGCTAGACTTCCATAGAAAACCATAAAAATTAGAACATATTTTTTTAACATTGCCTAAAAAGTAAAAAAGGGATTTTAATCAATTGTTAAGGATAATATTATAAGTCATTATCATAATAAATGTATTACAATAGATATTTAAAATTTATTTCATGAATCACATGTTATATTTTTTCAATTTTTTATCATTAGAGTATTGGTAGTGGGATTCCTCAAATAATTGTTTGTAAAAAATTTCCATTATATATAAAATATATGGATCCTCAAGTTTTTCATATATTTTTTAATGATAATTTTTAGAATATATATTTATTTATTTCATATATGTATATATATTGTAATGCCCCAACCCTAGATACCCAGAGTCGGTGCATTATTATATAACATTGGCATGAGCACAAGAAAGATCAAATCTCGAAAGACCGATTAGTTTAGTAGCCTTGGAATAAATAGATACATTAATAAAGTTTACATTACATCATAAAATGAAAACTACAACAATATAGCCTCCATATTCCACACTCTTGTCCCCTCATACTATCCCTACAGGTCATTCATAATTTACTTCTTCACATCCTGGGAAAAATAAAACATAGAAAAGGGGTGAGCTCAAATGCCCAGTAAGGATAACAATATAACGGAAACTTTCATAAATAAGAATAAAAATCTAAGGAAATTTATAACTAAAACAAAATCCTTTTAAAAATTTAACTTCAGCATAATATTGTAGAAATAAAATGAAATAATTCCATATACTTATTCACATTGATATTCTACTAGTCTAATAATCACATGAAATATTAATAACCACTTTCATAATGATGGAATGCATAATCCCAGACTATCATAACCACATAGCTAAGGCCTCATGCCAAGACTAAAAATAAGATTTTTTCAAGGCCTTGTGCCAAGACACTAGTTTGTCTCATGAGACCTACCGATGCATCGAGGAGCTATAGTGGGCTCCACCCTTCACTTATTAAGTCCAATGCATTCCTCATATGAACAGGTTTAAATATAACATAAACATTCGTATTAAAAATAGCATACAAAATGTCAATACTTTCTTCAAAAACCATGAATGGTATAAAAATAACACATCCACCGTCCAACATATCACAAAACCATCAATACAATATGGAAGTTTTGTATCGTAATAAATCAACTCCAAATAAACTTAAAATCCATCAATGGATGTTGACATAGATGAAATCAAAACTCTTTTTAGAGAAATATCTCTTCCTATTTTGAAATCATTTAAGAGTCACATAATTATAAAATAAAACAATTACTTTGAAATTTTTTTATAAGATTGTAAGGGAAGCTTCGAATATTTTTTAATGGCATAAAATAGTCACACCCACCGTATAAGTTAAAAAAACATTCTTACCTTAATTCTGTCGAAAAGGATAAAAAGCACCTTGTTTGGAAAACAAAAGAAAGATTCCTTTATAAACCTATTATAAAAAGTAAAATGAGGGTATAAATGACTTTAACCCATATTCTTGTAATTAGTAAAAATGTTTTTAAATACATTTTTAAGAAACATGGATGTGGTTGATAAAGAAATCCCAGAAGATTATTACGTGTGAACAACCTCGGATAATGAAGAGACTGCGAAATAAACACTTACCTTGTACTTTTCCTTGGGTGAGGGTAGGTTAACCTCTTGTATAATGGTGAAATAATTTTTATTAAGTTATAAAAGAATCATATACATTAATATGATATCATATATGATCTTCTAACATTTCTTTGTTAATAATATCATAGAATTATCATTGTTTTGGGTCTTAACCTACTCATTTTCTTTTATACGTTTTGTTACATAATCCGTGCTTGTTATGGATAGGTTGTATCTTATTCATATCCATAATGAGATCAAGTACATAGATACTGTTATTAATCATCAAATGAGAATTATACTTGAATGGATACGATGGAGAATGAATCTCATTGCGTTCGTGGAGACAGTAGTCCGTACATACGCACGAGCGACAATATCATTCTTTTGATATTAAAATAATATATAATTGGACGTTAAATCATATATAAAGAATCATTCTCATGTTATATTTATTATTTACAAGAATTACACATCATTATTATACCCATCCAAATAATAATTTATTGAATAACAATTACACCACGACGTGGAGATGGTAAGCCGTACGTACGCACGTATGGTGACATGTCATTCAAAGGATAGATAGAATACTGAATATGTTTGTACCATATTTATAATAACATCACAGTATATATAAGATAATGGAGTTATTATTTTAGAATGGTAATAACAAAGAAAGAATAAGTTGAAGAAGAAAGGAACTTGAAAGAGGGTGGTGAAAACATTACCTCTTCTTCGGGTTCTTTCTTTTGATTTCATCATTATGACTCTTTAGGATAGATTTATAATAAAACTAAGGCATCCATGGTGAATTTAGGGAAGTTTATAGAGTATTTGGGCAGGGTTTGACCGAGCCAAAAGGCTTTCAATTTGTGAATTTGTGAGAAGGGGGAGTGCCCTTTTATAAGTGGGGTGAGTGGCACCTTTGGAAAAGGTAGAAATATTATTTTATAATAAATTCATATTAGGTTTCTAATGGCTCCAAAGATGATTATTTAATGTTTATGGTGGGTATGGGACGAAAAGAACTCATACAATAAAAATTAGATAGGTTTGGATCATTATATTAACCTTATCTTTTAGTTTTAACTCTTAGTTAATTTGTTTGACACGTACCATGTTACTTTGTATTGTTTTATTATATAGTTAATAAAAATACTATATACCTCCAAGAGACCCCCAAGTGGTCCATTAAGGATACACCTATCATAATATAAGTCTCTTGGACGAACCATAGATTTTTAGGAATTGAATATCAATTAATTATATAATAATTGTTTTAAAAACTCTTTTATGACAATTTTGACACTTTGGAAAATTGATTTTTTGCGAAACTAATAACAGAATGATTACTTCAAACAAAGTAAATTAAATCAATCCTAACATGTCATATTATCCTAGAATATTAGTGTAATTTATAAAAAGTCTCAAATTATATTTATTTGTGTATTTATAATATGAATTATTTTAGTTTTTCCCTATTATGGTAATTACTGCATCACCATTCTGTCATAAATAAATTACATTATTTAATGTCTAAAATTTTAAATAAAATACTATTATGTAGGAAATATTTTTATCTTTCTAATTAATATTTATAGTCGAATTTATCTTATGTATAACCCAATATTAAAAATGATTTAGTAAATAATCATTGATTTTAACTCTTTTATCTCTTCTTTGAATTAAATAATAATAAATGTACTAATCTAATATAAATGGACCTAAATGTTAATATTTTATTCCTAAGGTTGTTTTTGGTCGAGATACCCTTATCCAATAGAATTAGGACACGTGTTAGGGTAATATTAATTACATTTTTACCCTTAATTACCCTATTTACTTTTAATCGTGGTAAATAAAAGTAAAAAGTTACTATTCACCGAAAATTATTTTCATATCATTGAACCACATATTACTCCTTGATTTTAAATTTGTCTCTAGGTTTTTCTAAATTCCACTCACAAAAGCGGTAAAATTAAGTTTTATGAAAAATTCAGTTTTTTTACTACCACTTGGTGGTTTAACTATTCATCAAAAAATGAAGTTTTTCATAAAAATACCAAAAATTCACCCTTGGAAAATTTCGATATTCCGAATCCAAAAATGAAGTCCATTGTGAAAATTAAAGTTTATAATTTTCAAAAAATGGGTATTAGTATTCATAACGGCTAGTTTGATTGGTTTTGGTGTGTTAGAACTCGATGTTTACTACAACACACTCTATTGCATTATTCAAAGAGAAGCGTACCGTAGATTCTTGGGGTGTTAAATTATCCCCTCCTTAAAATAATTTCGTCCACGAAATTTCTAGAATACTACCACATGAAATGAATCCGGTGGTTTCTCATCATAAGTTCCTCGGGTTTCCACGTTGTGTCTTCCATCTTATGGTTTCTCCACAAGACTTTTACCAGACGAGTCATCCGGTTTCTCAGTACTTGTTCTCTCGTATCAAGAATATTGATGAGCTCTTCGCAATAAGACAGATCAGGTTCCACTTCTAATTCTTCATAGGTGAGTACATGCGTTGGGTCAGGCATGTATTTCCTCAACAGAGATACGTGGAACACATCGTGAACATTGGAGAGACATGGCGTCATTGCCAATCAGTAAGCTACAACCCCAATTCGTTCTATAATTTTGAAAGGTCCGATGTACCTGGGACTCAATTTACCTTTCTTAACAAAACGCCTGACTCCCAACCACTGAGATGCCTTCAGGAAAACATGATCACTGACTTGAAATTCCAAATCCTTCCTTCGATTATCGGCATAGATCTTCTTCCTACTTTGAGCTGCTTTGATAAGGTTTTCGATTTCCTTCACCTTTTCCATCGTTTCCTCAACCAGATCTGGGCCTACAAATTTTCTATCACCAACGTCATCCCAACAGGTTGGTGTGCGACATATCTTTCCATATAACGCTTCATATGGTGCCCTATGAATACTCGAATGGAAGCTATTATTATAGGAAAATTCTACCAGAGGTAAATATTGATCCCACATACCCTGAATTTCAAGTGAGCAGGAACTCAACATGTCTTTTAAGGTTTTAATAGTTCGTTCTGATTGTCCATCTATATGAGGGTGGTAGGTCATGCCCAATTGAAGTTCAGTATCCAGGGATTTCTGAAGACTCTTCAAGAATCTTGAATTAAAACGGGGATGACGATTAGAAACAATCGATAGGGGTACACCATGAAGTCTCACCACTTCATTAATATATAGTCTTTCAAGATGTTCCAGTGGTATATTTTCTCTTACAGCAAGAAAATGTGTTGACTTGGTAAGATGATAAAAAATAACCCATATTGCATCATTCCTTCTAGGAGTATTTGGTAGTCCCATGACAAAGTCCATCGTGATATTATCCCATTTCCACACAAGTATGGGAAGAGGTTGCAATACTCCACCAGGTTGTTGCCTTCCAGCTTTCACTTGTTGACAAACAATACATCTTGACACAAAATCAGCAATCTCCCTCTTCATGCTGTCCCACCAAGAATGTTCCTTCAAATCTCTATACGTTTTGGTGCTCCCAGGGTGTATAGAGAAATTGGAACTGTGAGCATCATCCAGCTCCACGATAATTATCTTGAGCAGGAGGGTAGTCCCTACATGGAGTGCGTGCATTGATACAGTTTCCATTTCATCCACTAGGCACCATTTCTAAACAATGGCATCAACTAGATCAGTTTATGTATAAAAATACATAATTCCATACTTATGAAACACTTAACATAAATTGAAATATTTATGGATATAATCGATAATCATAAAAATGTTTTTTAGGATGTATATACTCATAAACCCTTAATAATTATTTGTAATGAAAATGATAGTTATCCTAAGAATATCCCCTAGGAGTGTCGTAACCAAGAGTTCAGCAAGGCCCGTTGTCATGCACCACTTCCAGTTCGAGTATAGATCAAAGAGGTTTTTTTGGGATTTACCCCTAGGTACATCAGTGCCAGTGCCGCTTCTACCTGCTCGTATCCAGACATGGATGTATTGCTTGGAAAACTCACAAAATCTCTACAATACCAAAATTCTAGGAAGTTCTTCTATCCTAATCCTTAAAGTCCATCTTAGGTCTATGTGCTCTAATCAGAGTTTATCTAAATCTTGCTTCCAAGGTTTGTACTAAACATCCTCTGATACCAACTATAATGCCCTGATCCTAGATACCCAGAGTTGGTGCATTATTACATAACATTGGCATGATCACAAGAAAGATCAAATCTCTAAAGACCAGTTAGTTTAGTAGCCTTGGAATAACTAGATACTCTAATAAAGTTTACATAACATCATAAAATGAAAACTACAACAATATAGTCTCCATAGTCCACACTCTTATCCCCTCATACTATCCCTACAGGTCATTCATAAATTACTTCTTCACATCCTGGGAAAAATAAAATATAGAAAAGGGGTGAGCTCAAATGCCCAGTAAGGATCACAATATAGCGAAAACTTTCATAAATAAGAATAATCATTTAAGGCAATGTATAACTAAAACAAAAGCCTTTTAAAACATGAACTTCATTATTATATGGAATAAATAAAATGAAATGATGCCATATACTTATTCACATGGATATTCTACTAGACGAATAATCACATGCAATATTAATAACCACTTTCGTAATGATGGAATGCATAATGCCAGACTATCATTCCCACATAGCTAAGGCCACATTCCAAGACTACAAATAATATTTTGTCAAGGACTTGTGCCAAGAGACTAGTTTGTCTCATGATACCTACCGATGCATCGAGGAGTTGTAGCGGGCTCCACCCATCACTTATTAAGTCCAATGCATTCCTCATATGAACAGGTTTAAACATAACATAAACATTCATATTAAAACTAGCATAAGAAATGTCAATACATTTTTCATAAACCATGAATGGTATAAGAATAACACATCAACTATCAAACATATCACAAAACCATCAATACAATATTGATGTTTTGTATCATAATAAATCAACTCCAAATAAACTTAAAATCCATCAAAGGATGTTGACATAGATTAAATCAAAAATCTTTTTAGAGAATCATCTCTTCCTATTTTGAAATAATTTATGAGTCATATAATTATAAAATAAATCTTTTACTTTGAAATTTTTTTATAAGCTTGTAAGGGAAGCTTCGATGATTTTATAACGGCGGAAAATAGCTGCACCCACAGTATAAGTTTAAAAAACATTCTTACCTTAATTCCATGAAAAATGTTAAAAAAACACTTGTTTGGAAAATGATATAATGATTCCTTTATAAACCTCTAATAAAAAGTCAAACAGGGGTATAAATGACTTTAACCCATATTCTTGGAAACAGAAAAAATGTTTTGAAATACATTTTTAAGAAACATGGATGTGTATGATAATGAAATCCTAGTAGATTATTATGTTTAAACAACCTCTGATAATGAAGAGATTGAAAAATAAACCCTTACCTTGTACTTTTCATTGGTTGAGGGTAGGTTAACCTACATTATAATGGTGAAATAATTGTTATTAAATTATACAATAATCATATACAAAAATATGATATCATATATGAACTTTAAACATTTCTTTGTTAATAATTTCTTAGAATTATCGTCGTTTCGGGTGTGAACTTACTCATTTTATTTTATATGTTTTGTTACAGAAGCCATGCTTGTTATGGATAGGTTGTATCTTATTCATATATAGAATTATATAAAGTCCTTATATAATATTATTATTCATAAAATGAGAATTATACTTGAATGGATACAATGGAGAATGAATCTCCTCGCGTTCGTGGAGACGGTAGTCCGTACGTACGCACAAGCGACAATATAATTTTTTTGATATTAAAATAATATATAATTGGATGGTATATCATATATAATGAATCATTATCATGTTATATTTCTTATTTACTTGAATTTTACATCATTATTATACCCATCCAAATAATAATTTATTGAATAACAATTACACCATGACGTGGAGACAGTAAGTCGTACGTACGCACGTATGGTGACATGTCATTCAAAGGATGGATAGAATAATGAATATGGTTGTAACATATTTACAATAACATCAAATTATATATAAGATACTGGATTTATTATTTTACAATGGTAATAACAAAGAAATAAGTAGTTGAAGAAGAAAGGAACATGAAAGAGGGTGGTGAAAACATTACCTCTTCTTCGGGTTCTTTCTTTTGATTTGATCAAAAGGACTCCATAGGTTGGCTTTATGATCCAAATAAGGCCTCTAGGTTGAATTGAAGGAAGTTGAGAGAGTATTTGTGCATGTTTTGGCCGATCCAAATTTCTTTGAATGTGTGCATTAGTGAGAAGGGGGAGTTCCCTTTTATAAGAGGGGTGAGGGGAACCTTTGGAAAAGCTAGAAATATTATTTTATAATAAATTAATATTCGGTTTCTAATGGCTCCAATGCGGATTATTTAAAGGTTAAGGTGGTTATGGGTCACAAAACTCTCAAACATTATAATTTATATGGTTTTGGGTCATTATATTAACCTTATCTTTTAGATTTAACTCTTAGTTAATTTGTTTGACACTTACCATGTCACTTTGTATTTTTATATTATATAGTTAATAAACTTACTATATACCTCTATGATACCCCCAAGTGGTCCATTAATGATACACCTATCAGGATATAAGTCTCTTGGCCGAACATTAGATTTTTAGAAATTGAATATCAATTAATAATATAATCTTTATTTTAAAAACTCTTTTATGTCTATTTAGACACTATTTGGAAAATTGATTTTTGTAAAAATAATAATAGAATGATTACTTATAAAAAAGTTAATTACATCAATCCTAACATTTCATAGTAACCTATAAAATTAGTGTAATTCATTAAATGTCTAAAATTATATTTATTTGGTTATTTATAATATCAATTATTTTAATTTTTCACTATTATGGGAATTACATCATCACCATTGTGTCATAAATAAATTAAATTATTTAATGTCTAAAAATTATAAATAAAATACAATTATGTAGGAATGTTTTTTATCTTTCTAATTAATATTTAAAATCGAATTTATCTTATGTATTACCCTATATTTAAAATGTTTTAGTAAATAAACATAGATTTTATCTCTTTTATCTCTTCTTTGAATTAAATAATAATAAATGTCCTAATCAAATCCAAGTGGCTCTAAATGTTAATATTTTATTCATAATGTTGTTTTTTTTCGAGATACACTTGTCCAATAGAATTAGTACATGTGTTTGGACAATATTAATATCATTTTTACCCTTAATTACCCTATTTTTTTAACCGTGGTAAATAAAAGTAAAAAGTTACTATTCACCAAAAATTATTTTCATCTCATTGAACCACATATTACTCATTGATGTTAACCGTGTCTCTCAGATTTTCAAAATTCCACTCACATAAGCGGTAAAATTATGTTTTATGAAAAATTCAGTTTTTTAACTACCACTTAGTGGTTTCACTATTAATCAAAAAATGATGTTTTTCAGAAAAATAAAAAAAATTCAAACGAAGCTAATTTCGATATTCCGAATCCATAAATGAAGTCCATTTTGAAAAATAAAATTTATAATTATCAAAAAATGGGTATTACAATTCATAACGGCTAGTTTTATTGGTTGTGGTGTGTTAGAACTCGATGTTGCGTACAAAACACGCTATTGCATAATTCAAAGAGAAGCATACCGTAGAAGCTTGGGGTGTTACATTCTCCCCTCATTCAAATAATTTCATCCTCAAAATTTCTAGAATACGATCTCATGAAAAGTCTTGGGTGGGTCTTCATCATAAGTTCCTCGGGTTCCCACGTTGCCTCTTCCATCTTATGGTTTCTCCACAGGACTTTTACCAGACCAGTCGTCCGGTTTCTCAGGACCTGTTCTCTTGTATCAAGAAACTTGACGGGATCTTCGCAATAAGAAAGATCGGGTTCCAGTTCTAATTCCTCAATGGTGAGTACATGCGTTGGGTCAGACATTTATTTCTTCAAAATAGATACGTTGAACACATCATGAACTTTGGAGAGACATGGCGGCATTTCCAATCAGTAAGCTACAGCCCCAATTTGTTCTAGAATTTCGAAAGGCCCGATGTACCTAGAACTCAATGTACCTTTCTTACCAAAACATAAGACTCCCTCCCATGGAGATACCTTCAGGAAAACATGATCACTGACATGAAATTACAAATCCTTCCTTCGATTATCCGCATAGCTCTTCTTCCTACTTTGAGCTGCTTTGATATGGTTTTGGATTACCTTCACCTTTTCCATCATTTCCTCCACCAGTTCTGGGCCTAAAAGTTTTCTTTTACCAACGTCATCTGAACAGGTTGGTGTGAGACATCTCTTTCCGTATAATGCTTCATATGGTGCCATCTGAATACTCGAATAGAATCTATTGTTATAGGAAAATTCTACCAGAGGTAAATATTGATCCCACATACCCTGAAAGTCAAGTGAGCAGGATCTCAACATATCTTTTAAGGTTTGAATAGTTCGTTCTGATTGTCCATCTGTTTGAGGGTGGTAGGCAGTGCCAAATTTATGTTCAATATCCAGGGATTTCTTAAGACTCTTCCAGAATCTTGAAGTAAAATGGGGATCATGATCAGAAGCAATCGATAGGGGTAGTCCATGAAGTCTCACCACTTCATTAATATATAGTCCTTCTAGACGTTCCAGTGGTATATCTTCTCTTATAGCAAGAAAATGTGCTGACTTGGTATGAAGATCAACAATAACCCATATTGCATCATTCTTTCTAGGAGTCTTTGGTAGTCCCATGACAAAGTCCAACATGATATTATCCCATTTCCACGCAATAATGGGAAGAGTTTGCAATACTCCATCAGGCTATTGGCTTCCAGCTTTCACTTGTTGACAAACCATACATCTTGACATAAAATCAGCAATCTCTTCTTCATGTTGTTCCACCAAAAATGTTCCTTCAAATCTCGATACATTTTGGTGCTCCCATGGTGTATAAAGAAATTAGAACTCTGATCATCATCTAGCTCAACTATAATTTACTCGAGCAGGAGTGAAATTCCTACATGGAGTGCGTGCATTGATACAGTTTCAATTTTTTCCACTAGGCGCCATTTCTAAACAATGGAATAAACTAGATCAATTTATCAATAAAAATACATAATTCCAAACTTATGAAACAGTTAACATAAATTTAAGTATTTATGGATGTAATCCATAATAATAAAAATCTTTTCTAGGAGGACGTATATTCTCATAAACCCTTAATAATGATTTATAATGAAAATGAGAGTTATCTTAAGCATATCCCTCGGGAGTGTCGTAACCAAGAGTGCAGTAAGGCCCATTGTCGTGCACCAGTTCCTGTTCGAGTCTATCTCAAAACGGTGTTTTCGGGTTTTACACCTAGGTACATCTGTGCCAGAGCCGCCTCTACCTGATCGTATCTAGACAGGGATGTATTTCTTAGAAAACTCACAACATCTCTACAATACCAATATTATAAGAAGTTCTTCTATACGTATCCTCAAAGTCCATCTTAGGTCTATGTGCTCTAATCAGAGTTTATCTAAATCTAGCTTCCATGGATTGTACTAAACTTCCACTGATTCCAACTGTAACGCCCTAACCCTAGATACCCAGAGTCGGTTCATTATTACATGACATTAACTTGATCACAAGAAAGATAAAATCTCGAAAGACCGATTAGTTTAGCACCCTTGGAATAACTAGATATATAAATAAAGTTTACATTACATCATAAAATGAAAACTAAAACAATATAGTCTCTATAGTCCACACTCTTATCCCCTCATACTAACCATGCAGGTCAATCATAAACTACTTCTTCCCATCCTGGGAAAACTTAAACATACCAAAGGGGTGAGCTCAAATGCCCAGTAAGGATAACAATATAAAGGAAACATTCATAAATAATAATAAACATTTAAGGCAATGTATAACTAAAAAAAGCCTTTTAAAACTTTAACTTCATCTTAATATGGCAGAAATAAAATGAAATAATTCCATATACTTATTCACATTGATATTCTACTAGTTGAATAATCACATGCAATATTAATAACCACTTTTATAATGATGGAACACATAATACCAGACTATCATAACGACATAGCTATGGTATCGTGCCAAGAATACAAATAATAATTTGTCAAGGCCTTGTTCCAAGACAGTAGTTTGTCTAATGAGACCTACCGATTCATCGAGGAGCTATAGCGGGCTCCACCCGTCACTTATTAAGTCCAATGCATTCCTCATATGATGAGGTTTCAACATAACATAAACATTCATATTGAAACTAGCATATGAAATGTCAATAATTTCTTCATAAACCATGAATGGTATAAAAATTACACATCCACAGTCAAACATATCACAAAACCATCAATACAATATGGATGTTTTTTCTCATAATAAATCAACTCCAAATAAACTTAAAATCCATCAAAGGATGTTGACGTAGATGAAATCAATACTCTTTTTAGAGAAATATCTCTTCCTATTTTAAAATCATTTAATAGTCACATAATTATAAAATAATACATTTACATTGAAAATTTTATTATAAGCTTGTAAGGTAAGCATCGAGTATTTTATAACAACGGAAAATAGCCTCACCTGTCGTATAAGTTAAAAAAAAATTCTTACCTTAATTCCGTCGAAATGGTTAAAAAGCACCTTGTTTAGAAAACGATGGAAATATTCCTTTATAAACCTCTTATAAAAAGTCAAACATGGGTATAAATGACTTTAACCCATATTCTTGTAAATAGTGAAATGTTTTTGAAATACATTTTTAAGAAACATGGATGTGGATGATAAAGAAATTCCAGTAGATTATTACGTGTGAACAACCTCGGATAATGAAAAGATTGCAAAATAAACCCTTACCATGTAATTTTTCTTGGTTGAGGGTAGGTTAATCTCCTGTATAATGGTCAAATAATTGTAATTAAATTATATAATAATCATATACATTAATATGATATCATATATGATCTTTTAACATTGCTTTGTTAATAATATCTTATAATTATCGTCGTTTCGGGTGTTAACTTAATCATTTTCTTTTATATGTTTTGTTACATAAGCTATGTTTGTTATGGATAGGTTGTATCTTTTTCATATACAAAATGATATCAAGTCCATAGATACTATTATTAATCATCAAATGAGATTTATACTTGAATGGATACGATGGAGAATGAATCTCATCGCGTTCGTGGAGAATATAGTCCGTACGTACGCACGAGCGACAATATCATTCTTTTCAAATTAAAATAATATATGATTGGATGATATATCATATATACAGAACCATTATCATGTTATATTTATTATTTACATGAATTACACATCATTATTATACCCATCCAAATAATAATTTATTGAATAATAATTACACCACGACATGGAGACGGTAAGTCGTACGTACACACATATGGTGACATGTCATTCAAAGGATGGATAGAATACTGAATATGGTTGTACCATATTTATAATAACATCAAATTATATATAAGATACTGTAGTTATTATTTTAGAAAGGTAATTACAAAGAAAGAAGAAGTTGAAGAAGAAAGTAACTTGAAAGAGGGTGGTGAAAACATTACCTCTTCTTCGGGTTCTGTCTTTTGATTTGATCAAAAGGACTCCATACGATGGCTTTATGATCAAACTAAGGACTCTAGGTTTAAGTGAGGGAAGTTGACAGAGTATTTGGGCAGGTTTTGGCCGATCCAAAAGGCTTTTAATGTGTGAATTAGTGAGACGGGGGAGTGCCCTTTTTATAAGAGGGGTGAGGGGCACCTTTGGAAAAGCTAGAAATATTATATTATAATAAATCCATATTCGGTTTCTAATGGCTCAAAAGTGGTTTATTTAAAGTTTATGTTGTGTATGGGTCGAAAACCACTCAGTCGATATAATTTAGACAGGTTTGGGTTATTCTATTAACCTTATCATTTATTTTTAACTCTTATTTAATTAGTTTGACACTTACAATGTCACATTGTATTTTTATATTATATAGTTAATAAACATACTATATACATGCAAGAGTCCCCCAAGTGGTCCATTAATGATACACCTATCATGATATAAGTCTCTTGTACAAGACTTAGATTTTTAGGAATTGAATATCAATTAATTATATAATATTTGTTTTAAAAACTCTTTTATGTCAATTTTGACACTATTTGGAAAAATAATTTTTGGGAAAATCATAACAGAATGATTACTTCGAAAAAAGTTTATTAAATAAATCCTAAAATGTCATATTAAAATATAATATTATTTTAATTCTAAAAAATTCTCATATTATATTTATTTGGGTATTTATAATATCAATTATTTTAATTTTTCACTATTATGGTAATTACTGCATCACCATTGTGTAATAAATAAATTAAATTATTTAATGTATAAAAATTATAAATAAGCAACAATTATGTAGGAAATATTTTTATCTTTCTAACTAATATTTACAATCGAATTTATCTTAAGTATATCCCTATATTAAAAATGTTTTAGTAAATAATCTTTGATTTTAACTCTTTTAACTCTTCTTTTAATTAAATAATAATAAATGTCCTAATCTAATCCAAGTGGACCTAAATGTTAATATATTATTCCTAAGGTTGTTTATGGTCGAGATACACTTGTCCAATAGAATTAGAACATGTTTTATGGTAATATTAATATCATTTTTACCCTTAATTACCCTATTTACTTTTATTCGTGGTTAATAAAAGTAAAAAAGTTACTATTCGCCAAAAATTATTTTCACCTCATTGAACCACATTTTACTCCATGATATTAACTGTGTGTCCTAGATTTTTTAAATTCCACTCACATAAGTGGTAAAATTATGTTTTATAAAAAATTCAGTTTTTTAACTACCACTCAGTGGTTTCACTATTCATAAAAAATGATGTTTTTCAGAAAAATACCAAAAAATCACCCTAGGAAAATTTCGATATTCAAATTCAAAAAATGAAGTCCATTTTGAAAATTAAAATTTATAAATTTAAAAAAATTGGTATTACTATTCATAACGGCTAGTTTGATTAGTTGTGCTGTGTTAGAACTCGATGTTGTGTACAACACACGCTATTGCATTATTAAAAGAGAAGCGTACCATAGATGTTTGAGGTGTTACATATATATATGAAGAGTGTAATATTTCATTTCATGTATTTAACAAGACTTTATATTTCAATTCATTGAATTTTTAAATATTGTGAGGTACTACATCCCAATATTTTGTTGTGGGTGTATAGGGCATGCAATCTTATTTTTCTATATATATATTTTTCTATTTTTCCATTCATATTGGATTAATAAAAGGTCTATTTCCTATTTTTAAAAACACAATTCTTTCTTCCATATCCAAATATCCTCTTTACTTCAATTTTTCCTCTATACTTATTGCATCCTAACAATCTTTCGTCTCCTCTTCCCCAACCCTTAATGCATTAACATAAATTCATTTACATTAAACCAAAATAATCACATACTGGTAGCTTATTCCCTCAATATTCTCCTCATTAAATATATAATGAATGGTCCCCCTATAATTAACTTATATATATTCATATTATCTAAAACTTTATTTATTATATTTTCCTGAATTTTGTCTTATTTCTTATCTTACCATCAATCTTCTCAACATTTAATTTTAAATTCTATATTTCATCGAAATCATTTAAATATAATATTAATGATCATTACCTATTCTTAAAAAATCAATATTAACTTATTTTATATGCTCTATCTCTATATATGTATGTATTGAATTGTGAGTGAACGATAGTAAAAAACAATAGTTTTTATTCCATGGGTGTCCTATTTTTAATATAATTTTATAGAAAAAGAATTTAATATTATAATTTTTAAAATAATAAAACATTATAAAACCTATTTCATGTGTTGGGACTTCATAATCATATAATTATTTCTTAATTATAGAATCCAATGTTTTGAGGATATATAAATTAAAAGATACATCACCGCTTTTATATTTCCGAATCACTGTAGTGTTAACATCACAATTCAAGTTTAATATTTATTATTTACTTACATTTGAATTTTTTATAGCATATAAAAAAAAATCTTATACTATAACCTATACATGTAGCATTAAAATATACGTTCACACTTTGGTAGTGTTTTTATAAAATCCCTTCTCAAATTGAATCAATTGTTCATAAATGAGATATGGAAAACATATCATTCACTTACAATCAATCTATTTAAAATTTAAGAACCATTAATATGGAAACATTGTGTCAAACATCGAGGTCTAAAAATATAGCCATGTCAATTTAGTCTATAAGCTGATCTAATCAAAATGATTTAGTTCTTTATCTTTTGATTTAATTTTTTGTAAATTTTTTTCTTTTATTTGTAAATATTATTTAAAATAGTGGGGACATTTGGGATTATATTTTAATGAGTTGATAATTTTTGGTTCCCCATAAATTATCTGATTTTAAATTATTATTCTAACTTATATAATGTGAAATTCCATCTTACCATAATTGAAACTATTTATTAAATAATTGCACTTATAGGGCATATAAAATAAATATATTACAAATTTATTATAATTTGATAACAAAATATAATTAAATTTTATGTAATTTATTAAGTTCGAAAAATGGAATATCTATTTGAATTAATATATTTCATTTTATAATATAATGTCTACTTTTTATTATATTTTGTTGTAAGAAAATTATATTTATCATTAAAAGTAAGACAATCACTAATAATTAAATGAAAATAATAATAACATATTTATAAGTACTTATTTTTTAAATATAAATTGGATTATTTTTAAGGAAAAATTTATATGTCATTTTTTATAATGGGAAATTTAATTATTGATTTTCTTAATTAATTTTACACTTTATGTTTTCTAGGGAAAAATAGTTGATCATTATAATTAAATGAAATTATATTCTTTTTTAGTGATTTTTTTTTAGAAATTACAATGGAAGCAACAAATAAAAGAATTAAAATTTAAAAGAACACAAACTTTTCAAAATGAAATTTTAAATGATTCAATGGGAGTTTCCATTATATTAAATCTAATGATAACTTTAAAAAAAATTCATGGAAACATTTTACTAGAACTATTTTTATAAAGTATATAACATTTACAAAAAAATCCCTATAAAAATTTATAAAAATATTCCATCCATAATAATAATTAAATTGAAATGTATAATTAGATAATTTTAATTTAAATGTTCAATATCAATTATTGACTACAAATTTTTAACTTGAAATTTTCACTTCAAATATTTTAGTTAAAAAATATAGCATGAACGTTAATTTTAGAAATTCCACTAAACGATTTTAATGGAAAATTCAATTTGATCATTTACCATGAAAAATTTTTCCTGATCATTTCCATTGGAAAAATTTATCATAATCATTAAAATGAAAAATTCCATTGGAAATATTCTATGGGACAATTCCACCGAAACCATTAAATTTCTAATAATACCATTCCCTTAAAAATTATATTAGAACATTTAAATTAAAAATACTAAATTTATATGTTTAAATTTATATTTATTCAATAAAAAGGTCATATATGTCATTTCTTAGATAACATTACACTAAAAACTATTCATGTAAATATTAGATTGAAACCATTAAATTTAAAATGCATCAAAACCATTTTAGTGGAAAATCATCGAGGATTTTATTAGTTTAAATATTACACTATAATATTTCTATTGAAAGGATAAAATTGAAACCTCAACATAAATTACTTTTTAAATTATATTTTATAACTCTTTCATATAGAAATTAAACTGGAATATTTACTTTGAAAATTCCACCATAATATTTTTACTTGAAAGCCACACAAAATCATTTATATAGATATAAACTAGTAGAATCATTCAACATAAAAAATTTAATGAACCATTTCAAGGAAGAAATTATATACAACTATTCAAATAAAAAAATTACATTTGATCATTTTCTTTAATAATTTTATTGTAACATTTCACATTAAAATCTCCACTAAAACCCTTCCAATGAAAATATCCCTGGAAACATTTATATTATAATAATTCTATAAAAACAAGAAATGAAAAAATTACTCTCGGGTTTTTATATAAATAATTATATTTTATTGATTCCTTATAATAGATATATTACAACCATGAAACAATAATTTTTAATTTAGACCATTTTAGAGAAAAATATTTGTTGGACATTATTCATGTAAAAGTCTACTAGAATGCTTTTAATCAAAATTAACATATAATTTTCATTAATAGTTTCCATTTATCTTATTAAATATAAATTCTCAATGATGAAAATAGGGTCTACTGTCATACTGAAACCTATAAAATTTAATGGTTAGTTAATACCTATCTAGTAGATGATTCCACTAAAAGATTTCATGATGAAAATTACACTAAAAAGTTCTTTATATTGAAATAAAATAAGAAACTCTTTGAATATTACACTAAAAATTTTCATTGTAATAATATCACTAATTTAAAACCTTGACATTAGTATAAAATTCATTTGGTAGGGTTTCACAAGAAAATAACATTATACCCACAATTGTTTCAGTCAAGACATGTTAGAACCCTATTTTTTCTTTATTTTTAGAACCGACAGAAAGAGTGATTCTAAAATTTTAACTACTATATGAATAAGGTGGAGTGGAATCATGGAATTATAAAATAAGTTGAACTATGATAAGGAAGAAAAGATATAGGCAGTTGAGACAAGTTACTAGATTATTCCTTCAGGAGTCTCAAAGGGTGAAGAGAAGATGAAAAAAGTACTGTCATAATGTTTTTCATGTCTATTCATGGTAGTTTATACTAATAATATTTTTTTATTGAAATCATAAGTGATATGTATTTCTTATCTAATAGGATGTGCAATATTAAGAAGTCCATGTTTTTGGAAGCATGCATTGTTTACCAAATAGAGGAATTAAGGTTGTCTATGTTTTTAACCAGTTATAGGGATGGATAAGAAAATCGTATCCAAGTTGAAATAATCCACACTTATTTAATAAATTGTGTCACATGTTTCACTAGAAAGGCTCTTAAATATATCTAAAATGGATGTATTTGGGTTTTGGAATAATGGTAAGCACCCTGTAATCAAATAGGAAAATGGGGGTTCAAACCCCTTGGGTGCAAATACTGTAGCAATACTGTAGGGGTACTATAGTAGCGAAGGCATTGTAGCAACATCCATCACTATAGTAGTGGCAGGGTACTGTAGCAATGGCAGCACACTATAGCAGCAGCGAGTACTGTTTGGTACTGTAGCAGCGAGTACTATAGGAGTACTATTCACATAATGGGGTTTCGGGAAACAAATTGGTCCTAGGTGTTATGTTATTGGCTAGATGCCCACTGGGACATTGGGCTATGTAATGGGTGTCCCTATACCCAGTTAAAAGATGTATTTTCTTTTCTTTAATAATAGAAGTGGCATTGACCCCAACCATTAGAAAAAATATCTATAATGGAGATTTTTTTGGTATGACTATTCAATATGGTCACATTTACAAATTTTTAGAGAAAAATGTTGTATAACCAAATTTGAACCATGTTTTATTTTTTATTTTTTTTACATTTTCCTTTAGATGTCATTTTAAATATTATTCATGTGTTTTTTGCTATGGTGACTTAGATGTTGTTTTCATCTAAGTTCAATTATATGGTGTATACATGTCTATTTTTTTTGTTCACAGGAAATTCTGTGTATGATTTATTACTTTACATATTCTTCAGAGGTTAAAAACCCAAAAATAGGTTTCACATCATCAATTAATTTTTTTTGACCTATAGACCAAATATAAAGTGTTTCCTAATTTAGTTCTATATGATCATTGAACCTACTTCCGTGTTGGTATGTTCTGGTAAGCAGTTCCTAACCCATTTTATGTGATTTATAATTCTATGGGAGATCATAGATTTTTTTATGTAATGGTATGTTATCATTGTAAATATTTTTTTTATAAGTTTTATGGGATTTATTTTGGATTATATAAGATTTTGATTGAGTATTTTCTATTATAAAAGGATCTCGATCAATTGTTGAATCACATCAAATCAAAAGAGATAAATATGAAGGAATGAGAAAGGGAAATAAGGCCCATGTGTTAATCCAGAATCCTTAATATTATACTATGGATTCTAATATCCTGTAGGAGAAAATATATTCAAAACATACAAAGACACATGTTGACATGTATGATAATCCAAAAATAATGAAAATTTTGCTTTTATTGAAAATGATGTCCAACATGAGAACATAGAAGGGTAATGTGGTTGATAATTATATCAATCAATTATACATGATATATGGTATGTTGGAATAATGAAGGTTAAGTCTAAGGATCCAATGTGTGTAATGTATTTACCTTCATCTCACTAAACAATGCGATGTGATGGTTTCCATGGTGAGTAATTCAATCAGTATTATGGACTATGTAATGTTTATAGGTGCAACCTAAGATCTAATTGGGTTATATCCAACAAGAATTTTTATCATAACAAATAAATATATAATATCAATAAAAAATAATATTCATCATAAATATAATATAATAGAGTATTTTAATATAACCATTTATATAAAATTTAAAAAAATGAAAATAAATATTAATTTTAAGTGCATCTATCTTCCACATGGTTTCATTCATAATAATTCAATACGGAATAAATGAATTGAATAATCCATTAATATGATTCAATGAATTATTAAAATTGGAAATAATGTATATGGATATATTAAATATTACCGGGATGTTTCGTTAAATGAAGCATTTCATTGATAAATATATAAATGGATGTGATCATTCTTGTCCACACAACCAATTTTTGAGAAAGTCCTCAAACATCCCTTAAAACCCATATATTTTTTTTTCTCATTTAGTGAGGATGATAACACCTCTTTATGTACACATGATTCCATTGATAGATATCGAGATAATTAGGTTGGTACAATTCATTAGGGGAAGGAATCATTTATTCTTGACTTCCATGATCTTCATCAAGGAAATTCATTTGAGATTATTGTATTGGCCATCCAATTATACACATTTATGTTAATTTTTACAATTGGATTTCACCAAATAAATATCATATATATTTGGGTTATTATTTTGTTTCTATGCCCATGCGATGGAAAATGAAAACTCAACATTAGTTTCAATGGGTAGGCTTATTTGATGAATTATCATGTTTATTTTATTATTTAATGAGTAAAATTTATTTAAATTTTTTAAATGGTATATTCTAAGGCTCAGAAAATATTTTAAATTAAAATTTCAATTTTATAATTAATTAAAAAGAATATGTAATTATTTATATATTTCATGAATAAAAAATCGTTTTTAAAATTCGGTAACATTAACAATATTAGATAAATAAAAATAATTATATTAGCCTGTTTAAAATATGAAATGTTCATATTTATTTTTTTTGTTTATAAAAAATATAAATTATTCAATTTAATCAAGAAAATTAATTTAGTAATTGAATTATATAATTTATAAATTGTTTACCAATAATATTGAAGTTAATTTAAAATATTTATAAAATGCATAAAATTGTTTTAAAATTGATTGAGAGAAAAAATATTATCGTTAATTGATAAATAATTTTCAAATATATATGGATTGTGGATTTTTTATAAATAAATGAAATTAGTATTTTAAGAGTATTTAAATTTATAAAATTTAAAATATATAATTTTTTATAAATCTTTTAAAATTCATTGTATATATTTTTAAGAAAACTTTTTCAACAAAATAAAAAATATTAAATCTTATAAATTAATATAGATTTTACCAAATTATTTGGCATGACCTGTAATCCAAAAAATAAATGTTTATTTTAGAGTCATATGGGGTAGTCTATAACTGGTTGTACTTTAAAAAAATTGTCCGAAATTTAAGGATGATTATATTTGATGTGATAAAATTTTCATAAATAATTAATTTGAAGTTGTTATATTTTAAAGGGGCCTTAAATTCATCAATTATAAAAAAATATTAAAATAAAAAATATATTTTATTAATTTCAATTGAATTTAGAATTAAATTATATTATTTATAAATTGCTTATAAATAATGAAATGGTTTTTAGGAATATTTGAAATATTTATAAAAGTGTTTTTATAAATTAATTTACATTAAAATGGGTTATCAATTAAATTATTTTATAAAATTACTTACAAATTTTCAATTAATAATAAAGAGTAAATAAAAAAATTATGTTTTTCACATTACTATGATTTATAGTCATTATAAATATTGAGTAAAGATATTGAAACTTCATTTAGATAAAATTTTATTTCATATTTATAGAAAATTAATTAATGTTTCTAATTAAGGACTATAAAATGATTTCAAAAGGAGTTCATAAATATCTTAAATATTGTAAAAATATATAATTTTTTTACATTACTAATTATAAAATTTTCAAATTTATTTAATGTGAATTTATTTGAATTAAAAGTAGACATAATTTAAATATATTATTTAGACTACATCAAATGGTTCTGATTTTTTATTTGATCAATGTTTTGAATAATTACATGAAATTACATACAATAAATAATATAAAATAGTTAATATTTTGAAGAGTAAAAAAAATTATTCAAAAAGATGGAATTCACATAATGTTGGGTAATTTATAAATTTATTTATAATTATATTATATTTATTAATTATTCTATAATAGTTATATCGTGTTTATATTTTGAATTTATTTATTTATTTAATGTGTATTCATTACATTATTCATTGTTATAAATTTCTTATAATATGAACGTGGATGGTTTATTTTAAATATTAAACTTCTTCTAAGTGACAATTGTTTAAATTAAATGCAACGCATGAATCCATTAAATTTAGATTATAATCTACCTTGACTTGATATATTAATTGAATATATTTGCTATAATTTACGTGTTTGTCATAGTTTGTGAATATTAGGTGTTATATATATTACGAATTGACTATATATTGATTAATGACTCCACAGGTAGCGGGAATTGTGGTGGGACCACCTATCGACCTAGAGGGTTATTCTTGGTTTGATAGGTAAATGGGGTTCGACATCTATCACTTTGGTATTACACATGGGGGTGTTTATAAATATCAAGTTAAACAATGATTTTATAGGAAATGATCATGCACTTTATGAATATTATAAAATCATATATTTATGAATATATATTAAATTTTATTTTTCTGTGAGTGACATATATCATTGGATTGGTAATGATTTTCACATTAATGTGGGGTGAGACCATTAACATTGTGGTTGGAATAAGGATCCTACAAAACTAAATCATTATAATCATGCATACCAAATAATGGGATAAATCCTGAGAATATATTAATTACATAAGAATAAATAATAGTGACATTTTTCTGAACATTATGTGTATTAAATTGGTGAGATATTAAAATAAAAAACCCAAAAACACTAAGTGTGATATTATTAACAAAGAAATAGTTTTCAAGAAAAATATCTTTCAACTCAGTAGTTTTACAACAGATCAGGGTTCTCTTGGATTATCAACTTTATGGAATGAAATTAAGGAGTAACATAGGATTATTCAATGGGCAGTTTCACACCAATGAGGGATATCTAGGATTGGTTTGTGTTAGTTTGTTTTGGAGATTATCTTTGGGTTACACTTAACTGGGAATCCACAAGTGTTGGTATACCAAAAAATTATAGTTAAGTAATGACATATTATACATTTTGAAAAATAGATATAAACTCAAATATCAATTAATCATAAGTATTTTGATTTGGATGAATCCCTACCTAAATAGATAAGGTACTATGTTTATTGGTAATGAGGGGTCACCACAGAGTAAAATATGGATCTTCTATCACTAATCAGACATGATTTATTGGGTCATCAATTTTAGTGGAATCACTGTTATTATTAGACTGTAATGGAAGGATATAAAAACATGATATTAATATGATAAAAAGTAATAGTATTTATAGAAAAATCATATTTATGAAAACTAAACATTAAAATTCATACTTCAAATGGAAATATTCATTATAAATATCTTTATATTGGTAGATTAATAAGTGTTCTTATTCACTAAGAATATTCAATGTGTTATATTAGTTACTTCCTTAGTATCCATGTGGTGAAAATTTTCACAAAGTGGCTCTACATGCTTATGGAAGAAAGGAATTATTCATTTATCGTGTGAGGGGAACTGGATGATACTAAACCCGAGGAATTATATTCTCATGCACTGGATATTATTGGCTAAGTCAATATGATTAAATCTTTTTAGAGATACTAATAAATTCCTTTAATGATTTTTTGTTTATCCAATTCATGTTATTTTCAATTGTGTAAATGTTTTCAGATATGGATGAATTTATTAAAAGATTACCTGATTTTCTCAATATTTGGAGAATAGATGTACTATGACATGATGTATTGGTTTTTGTACTATAATGATTTTCTAAAGATATTATGTTCAAAAAATGAACACAGTTTGTTGGGATCCCTGTATTATTTTATCAAGCTGAACAGGATGTATAACACCCTGAGATTTTATGAAAAATATTATTTTTAATTTCATTAATGTCTTGTGTTGTATTCTACACCAAAAGGAGCTTTCACAACACGCATTCCTAACTTTTCTTGCATTACACGCAATCGAGACCTTCCACGATAGCGTGTGTTGTACGCAATACCAAGTTTCTCTAAACAATGATATGTTATATAAACTAGCCGTTATGAATAGTAATGCCCACTTTTTGAAATTTTATAAATTTTATATTTTGAAATGGACTTCATTTCTGGATTCAGAATATCGAAATTAGCCTAGGGTGAAGTTTTTTTATTTTTCTGAAAACATTCAATTTTTGATGAATAGTGAAAACACTGGGTTACTATTCAAAAACCAAATTTTTATTTCAATAATTATTTATTTTATTTAAATTTATTTTCGGTCATAATTGATACATAATACCTATATTAGTTCAATGTAATTCATTGGATTCATTTTATAATAATATTAGATATATAAAAATTTTATTGAACTTTTCACCGTCTTTTACCCACCTCCTCGGAGAATTTTCAAATTCACATAAAACAAAATTTTACCGCTTATGTGAGTGGATTTTAAAAAATCTGATATACATGGTTAATATCAAGGACTAAAATGTGGTTCAATGAGATGAAAATAATTTTTTGTGAATAGTAACTCTTTACTTTTTTTACCATGGATAAAATTAAATATGGTAATTAAGGGTAAAAATGATATTATTATTACCCTAACACATGTCCTAATTATATTGGATAAATTTAATTCCACAAAAAACACCCTTAGGAATAAAATATGACCATTTAGGCCCAATTGGATTAGATTAGGACAGTTAATATTATTTTACTTAAAGAATAGTTAAAATAGTTAAAATCAAAGTTTAATAACTAAAACATTTTTAATATAGAGTTATTAATAAGATCAATTAGACTATAAATATTCATTATAAAGATAAAAAGATTTCCTAAATAATTTTATTTTATTTATATTTTTTAGACATTAAATAATTTAATTTATTTTTGACACAATGATAATACAGTAATTATATTATTAAGGAAATATTTACATAATTGATGTTATAAATACCCAAATAAATGTAATTTTAGACTTTTTATGAATTAAAATAATTCTATAGGTCAATATGATTAGTTAGTATTTTTGTAATTAACTTTTTTCGAACTACTAATTCTGTTATGAGTTTTAAAAAAATCAATTACCAAATAGTGTCAAAATTGACTTAAAATAGTTTTTAAACCAAATTTTATATTATTAATTGTTATTTTATTCCTAAAAATATAAGGGTTGAAAACATGACTTAAGTAAGGTTATATATATTAATAATAAACAACTTGGGGTTCTTTTGTCTTGTCATAGTATGTTTATTAACCTTATAGTGTAAGAAAACAAGATGACACGGTAAAAGTAAAATAATTTAACTTAAAGTTAAATCTAAATGTTAAGGTTAAAATAGAACCCTAAACTTGTCTAAATTCTATTGGATGAGAGAATTTAGACCCATCATCACCTTATCTTCGAAATAAACCAATTTGGAGCTATTAAAAACCGAATATGACTTTATAATAAAATAATATTTTCAGTTTTTCCAATGGTGCCCCTCTCCTCTCTTATAAATGGGCACCTCATCCCTCTCTTCCTCACACCACATTGAGCCTTCAATCTCAGACAAACCCTGACAATTTCACTTCTCCACTTCCCTGGAAACATTCTAGAGGTCCTGGTATTCTTCAAATACTATCTTTAGTCTCCTAAAAGGAGGTTAAGAAGAGGCGTTTCAAAGAAGAGGTAATGTCTGTTACCGATTCTTTCAACATTATTTATTCTTATACTTCTTCTTGTTTAGTTGTTTAATTATGAATAAATAACATAAGTATCACTAATATACTGATATTTTATTATAATTATGAAAAAACCCTATTTCACCATCTACCCATCCTATGAAAAATGAAATCACCGCGCGTGCGTACGTACGGAATACAGTCTCCACACCGTGGTGTAATCTATTTTCCACCACCACATTACTTGGATGGGTATGATGGTGTAAATAATAACTATATATTATTATTGTAAAGTGATATTGATTTTGAAATAATATACATACACTCTAATACAATTCCACGATCATGTGAACGATATCATCGCTCGTGCGTACGTACGAAATACTGTGTCCACAATGTGATGCGACTCGTTCTACATGATCATCAGTGCATAATGATTATATAAATGAATTGAATGAATAAATATGATATATATTACAGTAATAAAATTCTGTAAATGAGGTATCTATAACCAAAAAAGAATAATATGAATTTATTCGACCAAACACACATAAGAACAAAAAGTAATAAACACCTCCATAACAAGTAGCAATGAAATATTACTAATAAGAAGCAAATAATATGACCATATATGATATCTTAACAATAATTATGATTCTAGAATAAGTCAATGACATTATTTAAATCATTATACAAGAGGTTTGGACACTTACAAAGCAAATCAGACCTAATGTAAGGGATAATGTTGCAATCTCAATGTTTTTATATCCGAGATTGCTTATACGTAAGTATTTACTAGGGTTATATTTTTCATCCATGTACCAATTTTCTAAAAATGGTTTCATGTATGTTTAATTTCCTTTTTACCCATTTTGACTTTTACTACATGGTATGTATGGAATCATTCTTTTATGAGGTAATTTTTAAATTTTCCTGCAAAAGTATGGGAAGAATTGTATTTTAACTTATACGGCATGAAAGGATTTTTACTATTATTTAAAGCCTTATTTTCATTATGCTTCCTCCAAAATATTTCATTAATATTTTCAACAAAATCCTTTCCGTTTAAAATTTCTTGGCAATTTGTGAAAAGAAAATTATTTTGAATAAGAAAGGATATTTTCCTCAAGAATTCATTTCAAGTGTTTTATCAAAACCATTTTCCATATAAGATGGAATTATTTCATATGTGTATGTTTCAAGAATAATTTCTCAATGATTTAAATGGTTTAACTTTTTCTATGAATAAATTATATCCATTTTTTTGTATGGATTATGTTATGATGGGATGATGTTTATGAACCCCATTTTATTCTTTGGGTTATGATGAATGATTTATGTTTATTTTGTGGCACAAGTAAAAATGATTTCATTATGAGATGGGTGGGACATATATCTCCCTCAAATTCATTAGGTAATGATTTATATCTCATGTGATAGACATGGATGGATCAGTAAGATAATCTGGTTCAGTGATTCCGGACTGGAACGAGGAGTGAACTCGATTCCGAAAGGGACTTTGTCCAATAAAATAGACTTAGAAGAAATGCCTTTGCTACTATGGAAATAATTACATGAACTTAATGGTTTCCACAATTACATGATTTATTCCCATGCTATTTTATCAAGATTGATGTTCCTTTATGATATATTCCTTACGTACTTCCCTGATTTATGTCCTTGCTCATGATTTTGATGTTTAGATTTTATGTTCAAGCTTTTGCGTTCAAATGTTTATGAATTGTTTTATTTCTCTATGATTACCATTACATAGAATTTGAGCTCACCCTTTTTAGGTTTTCTTTTCCCTAGGATATTAAAGAAAGGTTTTAGGTAAGAAAACAAAAGGAGAAGATCCTTATGGGAGAAGTTGATGATCTTTCACCATGATTAGATGATTAAATTACAAGTTTCCAAAGACACTAAACTGTTACGGTCCTTATGTGTCTGTGTTTGTTATGTATAATGTATTCCAAAAAAGTAATGTAATGTCCATTTACATCATGATTTGGGTCTTTACAGTTGGTATCAGTGAAAAGGTTTAGTTAACATTTGGAAACTAGGATGCGAAAACATTAGTGAGATCCCTAGTGATATTTCTAAGGTATGTCTAGGGATGTTCCTAAGGTTAAGTATAAGTATAGGTTATAATCTAAGGATTATGGTAACGATCTTAGAATTAAACCTATGATGTTAGATATTGAAGGTACTCCGCATTTATTATGTTGTTTTCCCTAGCATGATTTTTGCCTCTCACACTATTCTTTTTGGGTTTCAGACGATGGCTGGAACCCGAAGGAATCGTGTTGATCAATGTAATGGACAATGCAATGATTTTCCTCCTAAAAAACCAATGTTAAGGGAGATGGAGTGAAAAATATTATTTCTATACTTACACAAGCTATGAATCATTCTGGACTTCCAAATGAGCAGAGAAGGGAACAATATTCTATTGAGTCCTTCATGAGGAAACATCCTACTTCTTTTAGTGGGTCTTCTGATCCACTTGTTGCTGAATAATGGATTAGTACCACTGAAAAGATATTTTAAGTTCATCAATGTTTTGAACACGATAAAGTCATCTTATCAGTATATCATTTGGAAGGCGAAGATGATAAATGGTGGAATCTTATCAATAATACGAGGCCAAGAGATGAAATTGAGTCTATGGAATGGGATGAGTTCAAGAACTTATTTTTCAATAAGTACTTCCCTCGTATTATTCTAACAAAGATGGAGAAGGAGTTTCTTTAACTAAAGAAAACGGATGATGAATCTGTTGGTATATACGAAGTGAATTTTACAAGGATTGCAAGGTATGCATCTGGTTTTATCATCCAACCTGAATGTAAAGTTGATCGATTCATCAGTGGCTTAAAACCAAGTCTTCGAAGGGAATTATCTATAAGAGACTTCAATAGCTATTAAGAAATTGTGTGTTGCTCTATCAAGGTAGAAATGGAAGTTGTTGTTACATATTCATCCCATGGTTTTGACAAGAAACGAAAGATGGAGTTCAAGGAGAAATCACAGAATAATGGTGAAAAGAAGATGAATGTTTCTTTATGCATAATGTGCGGAAAGAAGCATGGTGGAGATTGTCTTAAAGATACTAGAAAATTTTTTAAGAGTGGAAAAGAAGGTCATCGAGCAACTGAGTGTCGAAGTAATGTAAAAAAGGTTTCTAATAATGTGAATGAAGAAGAGACTGCAGAGAACACACCACAAACACTTCAATGCTTCATGTGCAATGAAATGAGGCATTATGGTAATCAATGCTGTAATCCAAGGGTTAATGATGATCGACATGAGAAACCACTTAAGGAAAAGGACAAAGGGAAGTCACATGCGATCACTATTAGTGATGTTGAATATGACAATGATGTGGTGGAATGATTAAGTGTTTATGTAATGGGATTCCAAAAATAATGTTGTATATAGTATCATGGAATATTGGAATATTTTGGTATTGGTCTATTCTGGTTTTCAATAATTTTATGGTACCTGTAACCATGGAAAGTGATTGAGATATTTTTTATAAGAAGATGATATGCACATAATGAAGGGATAAGGATAAAATGAAATTTTTGACATTATTCATGAGCTCATGACTGATATAAGGAAATAGTTATATCATGGTTTGAGTATATAGAATTTTGGGGTTTTGGTATGTGGAAAGAGATAACTTTTGACAGCACTCATGTTTTCACTAAGATTCAATGGGTATTTATTTTTCAAGAGAATACATGATTAAGGCCTTAGAATGTTTGGAATGTGACCAACAAGACATATCTTATGATATATGGGGATCAACGATGGTATTAACATTCTTGTTATATGAACTCTATGGTAATCATTTTCACTATAATATGAGAATGGACTACAGTATTTTGGATAAGCCTAAAGATTGGAATGGATTATGTTGAACATAAATTAGTATTTTTTGAGGCTAGAACTTTTTCATTATTATTGATGGAAAGTTATAATATTGTATTTTTAGAAAAAAGGACAGCCAGCAGAACGGGCGACAACTCGTCACGTCGGACAAGGATGTGGGAATCGAATTGACAACCGAAGTGAGACATGCCTATATTTCCAACAACTGGCCTACAGGAAGTCACTGGTTAGTAGAAACTAGTTTTATTTTATTATGTAGGATCATAGATGAAGTATAAGTCCATTTTGGAACCATATATGATTAATCTCACCATATATGGAATTATGTATATAAAGTTTTCTATCTTATGTTTGAGACAAATGGAATGACCTATCATTCTATCGCATGATCAGCTAAAACTTCACGAAAGGCAAATTCAACTTCATTTCTTAAATAGATGAAGGGGAAATTGTTCAAGTCACAAACAACAGTGAGATTATACCAAAATAAAGTAAGTATATCTTCTAATTCAAATCCTTCAACTTTAGGGAAATGATCTTGAAAACCAAAAATGTTTTTCTAGTGCCCTTATATTCGATGAATCAGATGGTACCCTAGACCATAACAAATTTATGGCTGTGTGATAGTTGGATTTTTCATATCCGTGTTCTCTACCACTCTCCATTAGAACATGACAGTTAGATTTCTCTTTCGTATCCATATTTTCAACCATGTTCTCTTATGCAGAAACCCAGTGATTAGTTAATTTGGGTAACCGTTTCGTTTCATACATTAGTTTTTAAAGTCAAATTTTGGTATTTCTTTTTACAACGTGGGTTTCTATTAACGAAACTTTCGAGTAGTAAACCATTTATAACCCTGATGAATTTCGAGGGCGAAATTCATTTTAAAGGGGGTAGAATGTAACACCCTGATATTTTATGAAAAATATTCTTTTTAATTTCATTAATGTCTAGTGTTGTACTCTACACAAAAAGGAGGTTTCACAACATGAATCCCTAAGTTGGCTTGCATTACACGCAATCACGACCTTCTGTGATAGCGTGTGTTGTACGAAATACCGAGTTTCGCTAAAAAATGATATGTTATATATACTAGTCATTATGAATAGTAATACCCACTTTTTGAAATTTTATAAATTTTATATTTCTAAATGGACTTCATTTTTGGATACAGAATATCGTAATTAGCCTAGGGTGAATTTTTGGTATTTTTCTGAAAACTTTCAATTTTTGATGAATAGGGAAAACACTAGGTCACTATTCAAAAACCGACTTTTTATTTAAATAATTTTTTATTTTATTTAAATTTTTTTAGGTAAAAATTGATACATAATACCTATATAAGTTCAATGTAATTCATTGGAGTCATTTTATAATAATTTTAGATATATAAAAATTTTATTGAACTTTTCACCGTCCTTTACCCACCTTCTATGAGAATTTGAAAATTCAAAAAAAACATAATTTTATGCCTTCTATGAGTGAAATTTCAAAAATCTGAGAGACATGGTTAATATGAAGGACTAAAATGTGGTTCAATGAGATGAAAATAATTTTTGTTGAATAGTAACATTTTACTTTTTTTACCACGATTAAATGTAAATAGGGTAATTAAGGGTAAAAATGATATTATTATTACCGTAACACATGTCCTAATTCTATTGGATAAGCTCAATTCGACCAGAAAAACCATAGGAATAAAATATGACCATTTAGGCCCACTCAGATTAGATTAGGACATTTAATATTATTTTATTTAAAGAATAGTTTAAATAGTTAAAATCAATGTTTAATAACTAAAACATTATTAATTTAGGGTTATACATAATATAAATTCAACTATAAATATTAATTAGAAATATTAAAGTATTTCATACATAATGGTATTTTATTTATAATTATTAAACATTAAATAATTTAATTTATTTATGACACAATGATGATGCAGTAATTATATTTTTAATGGAATTTTAACATAATTGATGTTATAAATATCCAAATAAACGTAATTTGAGACATTTTATGAATTACACTAATTTTATAGGTTAATATGACATGTTATTATTGATTTAATTAACCTTTTTCTAACTAATCATTCTGTTATGATTTTCACAAAAATCAATTACCAAACAGTGTCAAAATTGACATAAAATAGTTTTTTTAAAAAATATTATATTATTAATTGTTATTTTATTTAAAAAAATCTAAGGTTCTGAAAAATGACTTTTATAAGTTTATATATATTAATAATAAATAACTTGGGGTTATTTTGGCTTGTTATAGTATGTTTATTAACATTATAGTGTAAGAAAACAAGAAGACACGGTAAAATTAAAATTGTTTAACTTAAAGTTAAATCTAAATGATAAGGTTAAAATAGAACCCTAAACTTGTCTAAATTCTATTGGATGAGAGGATTTCGACACAATCCCACCTTATCTTCTAAATAAATCAATTTTGAGCTATTAAAAACTTTTTATGACTTTATAATAAAATAATATGTTTAGTTTTTCCAAAGGTGCCCCTCTCCTCCCTTATTAAAGGGCACCTCCTCCTTCTCATCCTCACACCAATTTGAGACCTAAAGCTGTGCCAAAACCTAAAAATTTCTCTTATAAACTTCCCTAGAAACATCCTATAGTTCTTGGTCATCTTCAAAGACCATCTTTAGTGCCCTAAGAGGACGTTTAAAAGAGGCGTTTCAAAGAAGATGTAATGTCTGTTACCGATTCTTTCAACTTTATTTCTTCTTTTACTTCTTATTAGTTATTTGTTTCATTTTGAAGTAATAAAATCAGTATCACTCATATACTTATATTTTATTATAAGTATTATACAACCCTATTTTACCGTCTATCCATCCTATGGAAAATGAAATCACCGCACGTGCGTACGTACAAAATATTGTCTCCACGCCGTGGTGTAATCTATTTTCCATCACCACCTTACATGGATGGGTATAATGGTGTAAATAATAACTATATATGATTATTTTAAAGTGATATTTATTCTGAAATAGTATACATACACTCCAATACAATTCCACAATCATGGGAACGAAATCATCGCTCGTGCGTACGTCCGAAATACCGTGTACATGATGTGATGTGACTCATTATACATGATCATCAGTGCAAAAGGATTATATAAATTAATTTAATGAATAAATATGACATATATTACACTAATACCATTCTGGAAATGAGTTATCTATAACATAAAAATAATAATAAGAATTTATTCGAAAAAACACGCATATGAACAAAAAAGTAATAAACACCCGAATAACAAGAAGAAATGAAATATTAATAATAAGAAGGTAAAAATATAATGATATATGATATCATAACAATAAGTATGATTCCGGAATCAGTCAATGACATTATTTAAATCATTATACAGGAGGTTCGAACACTTACGAAGAAAATCAAACCTAAGTTAAGGGATAATGTTGCAATCTCAATTGTTTTTTATCCGATATTGCTTATACGTAAGTATTTAATGGGGTTATATTTATCATCCATGTACCAATTTTATAAAAATTGTTTCATGTATGTTTAAAGTCCTTTTTACCCATTTTTATAGTTTTACTACATGGTATGTAAGGAATCATTCTTTTGCGAGGTACTTTTTGACTTTTCCGGCAAAATTATGAGAAGACTATTTTTTTAACTTATACGACATGAAAGGATTTTTACGGTTTTATAAAGCCTTATTTTCATGAAGCTTACTCCGAAAATATTTCATTACTATTTTCAACACAGTCCTTTTATTTTAAAATTTCTTGGCATTTTTTGAAAAGAACATTATTTTGATGAAGAAAGAATATTTTCCTCAAGAATTGATTTCATGTGTTTTATCAAAACCATTTTCCATTTAAGAAGGAATAATTTCATATGTGTATGTTTGAAGTATAATTTCTCTATGATTTAAATTGTTTCACTTTTTCTATGATGAAATAATATCCATTGGTTTTTTATGGATTATGTTATGATGGGATGATGTTTATGAAACCCATTTTATTCTTTGGGTTATGATGAATGCTTTATATTTATATTGTGGAACAAGTAAAAATGATTTCATTATGAGATGGGTGGGACATATATCTCCCTCAAATGCATTAGGTAAAGATTTATATCTCATGAGATAGACATGGATGGATTAGTAAGTTAATCTGGTTCAGTGATACCGGACTGGAACGAGGAGTGAACTCGATTCTGAAAGGGACTTTGTCCAATAAGATAGACTTGGAAGAAATGCCTTGGCTACTATGGAAATAATTACAAGAACTTAATGGATTCCACAATTAAATGATTTATTCCCATGCTATTTTATCAATATTGATGTTCCTTTATGATATATGCCTTACATACTTCCATGATTTATGTCCTTGCTCAAGATTTTGATGTTTCGATTTTATGTTCAAACTTTTTCATTCAAATGTTTATGGATTGTTTTATGTTCTCTATGATTACCCTTACTGAGCATTTGAGCTCTCCCGTTTTATGTTTTCTTTTTCCCAGGATATAAAGAATGGTTTTAAGTAATAAAATAAAAGGGGAATATCTTTATGAGAGAAGTTGAAGATATTTCACCACGATTAGAAGATTAAATTCTGAGTTTCCAAAGACACTAAACTATTACGGTCCTTGTGTGTCTCTATTTGTTATGTATAAAGTATTCCAAAAAAGAAATGTAATGTCCATATACGTCAAGCTTTGGGTCGTTACAAGATGTTTATTTGAAACATGAGTGATCTATCTAGAAGTATTAATGATTCCATATAATGGTCTTATCGGGAATACCTAAAGGGTTTATGGAATTTCATTGAATATTCATTTTAGTTATTGATGCTATAGAAATTTATTCATTTATTTTGAAGGGTATTAGAAATTGAGTGTATGATTAACATTAAATTATGAAAATAAAGGAGTTTAAAGTAATTTTAAGAAAATAAATAGCTAAAATTTTTTATTCAAGTGATAAAGTAAATATTATATTCAAAATAAATTTTAATGTAATGATGACTACCATGTATGGTTGAATCTAAATAAATGACATGTATCACCATCTCACTTCTCTAATTTCATAAAAGGTGTCAACAAATAGTGTTTTCAACAACTTCAGATGATTAAATATATATAATGTATTCATGATTCATTAAATTATATAACATGTTTTGAGAAGAACATGTGGATAATGTTATTTTATCCAATATTTGGTGTTCATAAAAAAATTAATTAAAATGTTATAGAATTTGATTCCCATATGTGGTGGTGCATTTTAATGACTTAAATATTCTTATTCATGAAAACACTCTAAACAAATATGATTATATATATGATATGTAAACAACAGTTTAATTTTCACATATCACCACTGAAATAAATAATTTTTTATTTATTGAAACTAAAACGGTTTTTTTGGGCATAAAAAGTTATTTTGAAGAGAATATAGTGACTATGAGGCTGGGTGGGAATCTATTTGTACTTAAAGATTTTCAAATTTAACAAATAAAATATTATACTAGTCTATAATTAATATGTATTCTTCACTTAATGTCTCAAAAATTTTAGGACGTTCAATGATAGATAAATCTAATGATTTATATTCAGATACCATGATAATTTTATTTATACATAGTATCCTTACATGATTTTCTAGGATATGATACCAAATAAAATGTAAATATTTCAATTTAGTAACTATAATAAAATTTACCTTACTATTATTATAACTTATTTACAGAGTGAAATTTATTTTATTTCTGAAAATGATTAGGAAATAATTTCAATGGGAAATTTAAATTATTATATGGGTTTACCAAATTTAAATCTATGCCACTTTATCCTAAAAGAGCATAGGACATGATTGATAAAAATTTAAATTGTTACAATGAGCTCAAAGAAGATGTTTTATGGAATATTTGAAAAAAATTTATGATACTAATCTCAGAAATAGTTATAGGTATATAATAGAATATAACATTATAACATTTGATATTTTGAATTAAATGAGTTTGAATATTTGTTCCAAGATTTGATCATAATAAAAGAACCATATGGAAGTGATTGAAATTTCATATTGATATAATGTTAAAACCCCATTAACAACGAAAAAAAATAAGAGTCATATTGAATCTATAGACATTTAACAAGAAAACTATTGGTTGTTATTGATGTAAACGGGTAATGTAATTATAATAACGTCAGACTCCCTTTAACATTCATTCATCTGTGCCACAACATTACTTTTACATGGAAGGTATATTGATAAATTTACAATCAAAAAAAAGAAACGTTGATTTATCCTATGTAAGAACCTGATTATTGCTATAAAAGACTTTGGAATATTCTTGATGTTATTCCAGAGCAGCGCCTTCAGACGGCGTGCAATTCCGAGCCCCGATGTGGCCGGAATTAAGTTTTCATTGCGTTCACATTGTGCACGCCAAATATATGGGATAACTCATAAACGGTGTTTTAGATCAGAGATCTGAGTGTACGGATGGGTCCAAAATGGGGTGTTTACCCCAGGAACGACATAATGCATGTCGGCACGGGACATTGGGACCCCTCGCCCGTTAGCGGAACATTAAATGGATGTATAAATTAATTAATTTATTCGTTTAAAGGATTAACTAAGGTATATCTTAAACAGTTGCTTGGATGGGAAACCCGAGGGCACTGTTGAGTTCGGAGCATGCCGTTTACCCAAGGAGGGGTATATGTTTCGCGGGCACGGACCATCTGTGAAAAATGGCCGAGGGGGCGTTTTCAAAAATTGGCGACCTCAGGTGTTGAATTTAATAACTTTTGAACGGGGATCAGATTAAAATTACAAGACCATCATTGTGCTTGGGAGGTGGTATTTACCCTAGGGGAGGCATAATCCTAACCACACTAGAGGATTTGGATGCGGGCCATTTTGGGGGTTGAAATTAATTAAACCTTTAAATTAAATTTTTTACTTTATATCCCATCTCTCCCCCAACCTTCTCCCCCTCCCCTCCCTTTGACACCTCCTGGTGGAGGAAGATCAATCAAGGAGAGCTCCTCTTCACGACCTCCTCCTCCTCTCCAAGTGCAGTATCCGACAGATTGCTGCAAAGCTTCGGGCTACGCCCACGAGGTAGGGTTCTTGCTTCAATTTTTTCAATTTGTACATCCCTCTTCGAATTGATTTTTACGCTTCGAATATCTGTTTTATCTTCGAGAAAATCCCATAGTTGCATAGTAGTTTTTATAAATTTTCCAACGCATATTTTGGTTTGAAAATCTAGGACCCAAGACGTTCTAAGTTGTCCGCCAAAGGTCATCAGGTTTTTCGTTTTTCCGGAGGTTTGGGGTTCTCCGGCAAGCTGGGACGGCGGTCCGGTGAGGGTCCAGGCGGAGGCGCGGGTGACGCGGGCGTTCAACAGTCGGGCAGTGGCGTTCGGTGCGAGCTCTGGGTGGTGGCAGCTTCTAGCGGAGGCGGCATCTCATGGCGGCCCGAGGCGGCAGTAGGGCGCATGCGTCCAGTTGAGCGAGAGTCCGTCGAGCGCAGGAGGCCGCGTCGTCGGTCTGCGAGGGCGTCAACGCAGTAGGCGGCGGAGGCCGATCATGGCGGTCGTCGACAGCAGGCACCGGCGGGGCGCAACGCGAGGGAGGACCTGCCATTGGCTGGCCATTGCGGGAGAAGACCGGGGTATTTGGACCCCGACTATCAGACAAAGGACCCGTAGATGTTGGTCCTATTCTTGATGAGGGAGAAGACAAAAAAGAGAGAAGAAAAAGAACTAAAAAAATTATATGTTTATAATTATAATAATAATATTATTATTATTATGAAAATGATTTATATTTCATAAATCATCTGTAGGGCGTCCGATTTGGGCACCGTCTGCGGCAACGCATCCCTTAAATCTAGACGAACATTTTGAGATTTTTTTGGGGATTTTTAATTCCCGAAATGAAGGGCCTCAGTGGCGCGACACACCTTTATGTTAATTGGATTTTTTCTGGGGGTTTTTGTTTTATGCATCACAGACACATTCGATATCAGAATTGAGTGCCGTATGTGGCGTTGCGACCCTGGCGTTGAGCCGGTGTTTTCCAGTATCGTTTCGGGAGTTGAAACCATTGTTGAGGCATGGTCCCTAGGGGCCATTTTTTAAGCCATGAGTAGTGTTTAACAACTTTTTCATCGGACACCCATTCGGGGCATGCGAGCAGTCAATTTTGGGTGTTTTCCGAGGGAATTCCATTGGCGCAATCCGCCTGCTTTAATTTAGCACAGTGCTGTGGTCCCCATGAAGGCCATTTTGGGAGTTGGCTGTGATTTCTAGCTTTATCACTGGGTGTCCATTTTGGACAAGTTAATACTCCATCATGTGTACTTTTTCGAGCGGATCTCAATGGTGTGATCCGTTCGTCGCATTTTGGGACTGAGATGCAGGTCCCATGTAGTACTGCTCGTGTGCGGTACGACAAAATGCATCTTTTTCTCCAGATATCCATTCCAATTAAGTGAACAGTCCTTTTGACGTGTCTTTCCAAGGAGATCGCAATAGTGTGGTGTGCCTGACTATTTTCGGGGCCGAGGCTTGGGACCACGGGATGTCGTTCGGTCTTAAAGCGTTGTTGAACAACTTTTACGTCGGATATCTGTTGGAGGCAAGTAAGAAGTCGATCTCGCATGTTTTTCCGCAAGGATTACATTGGTATGATCTCTTTGGATGTACGGATACTCCTTCGAGATCTCATTTAAATTTAGAAGCATGAAAGGTGTACCGGTGGAGGTTCTTCCTGTGGTGTTTGTAGAGAACCCTAGGCGTGTGATCGCCTTCACTCAAGTGTGAGTGAAGTAAATGTTTGAAGAAGTGTAGTTGTCCTGGCCTGAGATGTTGAGGTAGAAAGTTGGAGTTGTTACATTTACGCCCTTCGCATTGACGTTGTGTTCCATGTGCACGATAGCCTTTGGGCTGGAAATTTGGTATACTATGGGACTATACGGGAACCCTTGGAGGTACACGTGGTTTTTTGTACCTGAGAAGGTTTGTGTGCTTGGATTGATTTGACTTAGGGCCACACGTCGTGTGGGCCGCATGTGAATGTCGTGTCTTTATTTTCATACCCTTGACCTCTTGCAACGTAGAGGGTCCTTCCGTTCTCATTTGTTTGACCAACAGTGTTGAGTTTCTCCTGGTTCTATTCTCATTTGATGTCCAGCAGGGTTGAGTCTTCCCTGGTTCTTTTCTCGTTTGTTTGACTAGTAGGGTTGAGTGGGTTTCCCCTGGTTTTGTTCACGATGGTTTCGACCATCAAAGTGAGTGGTTTTCCCCTGGTTCTGTTCTCGATGGTTTGGCTGGCAGAGTTGCTTCATGTTCCCTGGCAGAGTTATTGTGGATTCGGTGTGAACAACACTTTAGGCGGGCACTGATCTTCTACCCAGGATTTTGTTTCCAGCAGGGATGGCCATGAGGTTGTTTCCAACAGGGCTGGCCGGTGACATACCATCAAATAGGGATGACCAGTGTGGTACCATCTAGCAGGGATGGCCAGAGCAGTACCATCCTCCAGGGATGGCCAGTGGGTTACCATCTAGCAGGGATGTCCAGTACAGCGGTGTTCACCGAGAAGTACCATCCAAAATGGATTTCCAGATATGTTCTGGGTTTACCTCCAACAAGGCATGGAAGTGGTCCCCGATGCTGGTTTTACCTCCAGCTGGGCTAAGATGTGGTCCCCAATGCCGGTTTTACCTCATGATGGGCTGGGAAGTGGACCCTGATGACGGTTCTGAGCCTCCCTCCAGTGGAGTACCCCTTTACGGGACTGGGCATTGGGACTCATCGATGACTTTAGCCGTGTCTCCCTCCAGTTGATTACCCTTTTATGGGACATGGCAGTATGGCACCCATCTACTTTTCCTGGGTCTCCCTGCAGTGGTAACCCATCAAATTCCAGGGATTACCCTCCAGCGGGGCTGGGCAGGGGGTCGCCTGTCAACTTTGTGGAGACCTCTCAACAAGGGGGAGTGATGAGGTGGGGCGTGACATTCCCCTAGTACTCTCAAGTATGAGGGGAGATTTCCCCACTAGGATGCATCCTTGTGATACGACCTAAAATCGTGAGGGCGAGTCCGTGCCACCCATAACGGATAGTATCATGGTGCGGTGATTTGAGCCCCTTGACTTGTAGTTTTGGTCAGATGTGCGAGATGCTGGGAATCGATGGTGTTTACTTCTGATACTATTGGCTACTCAATTTCTTTGGCTGAGCTGTAGGACGTAGACCCCCTTACGATCTTGTTCAGGTTTATTGATAGAGCACATATATATATATATGTATACTGTGTTCCGTAACCCACTTCTTGGGTTTTGGTTACTCTCCTTCTAGGAGAGGTGAAGACGTGCAGGGTATGACACATGATTTTCGTGTCTAGATTCTCGTGGTTGGATGAGCCTACTCTCCTGTGATAGGTATCGAAGACTCGACGAGAAGTTCATCTTCCCACCATTTCCAGCTCCTTGTGTCTGAATGAGTCTATCTCAATTCTCTGGTTGGGTTGAGATAGACTCTCTACTATTACTCTACTGCACTCCTTGTAGTACTTTTTAATGCACTCTCAGTTGTACTCCTTTACTTTCCACTGTTCGATCTACTGCTCACCCATCGGTACCTCCTTTTTTTCTCACTCAAGCCATGGGGGCATCCTACTGAGTATTTTTATACTCACCCATGCTTGAGCTTTTCCCGCACATTGTGTGTCCTTGCAGACGACATAGAGGTTGTTCGTGACTTCAGCAGAGCTTAGGTGTTCGGGAGCATGGACCGCGTATGGTGGTCGGAGTCAGGTTCCAGGTAGGGGACCCCTTCCAGCTATTTTCATTTGTTTACCTGTTGCCGTGTTGTGTCTCTTTTTCTGGTTGGGCACGTGTTTTGTCCCTTTTTCTTTTCAGTTTAACTTGAGCGCTTGCTTTTCATTGTTTAGAGGTCGATGCACTATGTTGTTTATTTATAGCATTTGGTACTTTAATTTTTCATTTACTCTGCAGTTTTTCATTGAGTGTGCTGCGTGTGTGTGTGCTGGTACTCAGGAAAGCGCCTCCCCGATTTGTTTAGCATTCGGCGCTTGTCTCTAGCCCTTGGCCTATGGAAGCTGGCTTGGGGTAGTTGTGGCTCGATCCCAGGTAGGGTGGGGTCGTGACATCCCAAATCAATTATCATCATGGAGTATAATTGGTTTTGATAATGTCATATAATTTTATTGAATAAATTCATGTACCTATTACAGATGGATGAATATTAGATATGAAAAGTAGATTCTTGAGGTAATAAGTAGATACTTTTTACATAGACTGAACCTCGAAAGTATATTTCATTGAATGTCTGAATATAATTGAAATACTATGGGGTATGTGATTAGAATAAATCTTTATTATATGATATTAGTGTGATAAAGATCATGATAACCATCAAACATTGATACCATAATTACACAAGTCAATAAAAGAATATAACTAATACATGGGTTATTAGTTAGGTTGATGACTAGGTCGTCAGTTATAGTGAAATAAATATGGGATTTTTCCCTTTATATTTTAAGAAAGTACATATATCCCTTTATAGAAAAATATATTAGAAATTCATTTACATGGATGAGTAAAATGCAATGTACTCATTAATTAGATGAATTAAATGTGATATATTCATTTAATTTCATAGTCCATTTATATGAATTTAGAAAAAATGAGTTCATTATACTATATTGACATATTCTATGTCTTTTTGTCACTAAATGTCATGGATAAAAGGATTATATAGGTATACAAATGATGTTTATTATTTGTATAGTGGTGTGTATGTTCATGTTGATATTTTAGCTTGTATGATAGAGGTCACACTAAAACATTAAGTATCTTGAGTTTCATTAGTGTTTTTATAGAGTTGGTTCTTTTCATACTTCTATTAAATAGTGATTTTATATTTTTTTCAATGCTTCTAACACCAATAATGTCACACAAGTTCGCATTAGGATATAAATTGTGATTTAGAAATAGAATTTATTCCAAATTAAGTGATTATAGTTTTTCATGGATTCACGGAGTTTTTTTTGATTTGTATGGTGCCCTAATATATTTTAGTTAAAGAGTAATATTTCTGAATATTGACAAAAATAATCAAATGGTATATTTAATTTTAGCTCATTTTCTTTAAACATGGTTTCATTGATAATAATATTTCAATGATTAAGCATCATAAATAATAAATTTATAAGATTCAATTAATTTATGAAAATGGTAATAAATGAAATTTTATATATCAAATATTACTAATTTGAATAATTAAAGGAAATGTTCCAAGGATGGATATATAAATAGATGTTGTTCCTCTTATTTAATCACATATTTTTAGAATTCCTCTAAAATATTTCATCCATATTGTATAATATTCGTGACCCTAAATAAAGACATTTTCACTTCATCGTCTGTAAAAGAGTACAACGATAGAGATCAAGATCCACTGGATGATGTAATCCATTGGAGGAAGGAAGAATTTATTTCATGATATAGTGATCATCATCAATAAAGATCACTGGATAATACTATATTGGGTATCCTAGTATGTAGATTTATATTCTATATTTATTATATATTGATTCAATAAAATATAGAACATACTTATCTAGAATTTTCTTCCAATATAATTTCCATATGATAAACAATGTTTTCCCAATTCCGGAGATCATAAAGAGGAGATATTTTTACACATGATTAATAATGGATTTTTTTAATAAATGAATTACCTTTTATAGAGTTATCTATTTATTATCGAGGATAATACAAATTACTCTTTTTATACCATCATTTAATTAAATAATTCTATTATTGATTCCCTTTACAGGTGTTCCACATCTGCTTCAGGAAGCACTGATCATTACTGTTGAATCCTATTTTTTCTAGTGCCGATGGATCTAACACTCATGGTGATAGATGTTGATAACAACTGAATCCTATCAAGAGAGAATGAATTCAATCTGGTGTAGGGGAATAAAATATTTTAATTATTCAATGCATTTATGGGAGAGAAATCATACGTCATGATAGAATTCTCCCAAAAACATATTTTCCACTATAAAAAAGGTGGCTCAAGTATCATAAAATGTCATAGCCATTATTAAATTGTACAGCCTAAGAAATAATTTTTTTTCCAAGGACCGAAATTATTTTCATAATCCCTAAGGAATCCAGTGATATAATAATACTAATATTATAATTTACTCAACATTAACTAAACTCATGGGTAAAATTGTATTTATTTTAATAAATAAATTAACTAGAAATTATTAAAATTATATTTAATAATAAATTCCTTTTTGGGCCATCAATATCGGTCTCCCAATCCCCTTAAATATAAATTTCATAATTAATGGTTAATAATTATTTAATTAAGTACATATCAATTCATCATTCTCTAAAGATATATTAATATTATTTACCAAATTAATGAATAAATATTAATTAAATATCAACATTACTAAAAAATAAATATTTTTATCTAATGAATAAAAAAATAATTAAAAATAATATGTATTAACATATGTAAATAAATAATATCCTAATTAATAAATATTTATTAAATATTAAACTCACATATATATTATTTCAAATCATTGGGAATTGAATATATCTATTAAACAAACATAATTAATTATTAAAACACTTACATGAATAATTTTTATGAAAAATGATAAATTTATATGAAATTTAATTGAGATTCCAAATATACATAGTGTATGACCTTCATGGCCCATTTCTTAGTGAAATTATGCTACATTTCATAATTTTAGTGGCTAACATCATTCAACATGTCAAGGCTCATAAATTTAAAGAAGATAATCTCACAGTGTCATGTAACGTTATATGAAAAAATAGTTTGTAATATAATCCATTCATCTTGATATAAATATTCCATCGGGTTTCATATTGGTGTCATCATCCTATATGATCAATGTCACTTTATTTTAATTTAAATAATTAAACTCACCAATATACATCATGGACATGAACTTAATTTGGTATTTTTATTCCCATCAAAGGTCCTATGTTATTATCTTTCCTTAAAGAACAGATGAGAAAAATATTTTCTTACATTATTTATTAACACAATTTCTATAATAAAACACCCAATTTATCTTACTTCAAATTGAGAATATATTTTCATTATATTCATCAAAAAAACAATTTATTCTTCTCATAATATTTATTAAAAATAATATTAATTTTTAGGGGTCATTACACATGTAAACATATAGAAATATCCAATGATACAAATATAAAGGTGGATTTCAAATTAGTAGATCATTTTCACATAATATTTCACAATTAAGATTACCAAGGGTGTACATTAAGATAATGTATATGAGAATTATATGATTCTCTAACCCTGATAAACTGTAATTTTTTTTCCTATTGGAAGTTATAATTTTAGTACAAAACATATACTGAAAACAAGTTCAGGATCGAAGCGAGACCAACCCTAAAAAATTTATTATAATCCCAGAGAAGGTGTTAGAGCAGGGGTTTTACAATTATGGGAAAAAAGAACCATGCACATCCAAATCAACAAGATTAGAGAAAAACCCAAGAGCAACAAAATACCAGCCTGATGAGGCCTCTAAAATATACATATCTGATAGAGAATATAAAACCTGATTAGCCTTTTTGTAAACATGATTGACAACCAGGTGGATGTGATCTATCATCTGAAGACATTCAATCTATAAAGAAAGGATTTTCCATGGATGATATCTGGAATGAGCCTTGGTGATGTGCAGCACAGTGGTGGAGTCGTATTCCACCATAATATATTTTCATCCAGAATGTGTGGAATACCTGACCGTATTAATAATAGCCCACAACTCAACCTCAATTGCTATACCATAGACAATTTAATAGAATAACCATCCCTAAACAAACCCTCAGTATGTGTGGAAGATGCCACCGCATATTGAGGGGCCAGGTTCACCTGATGCCACTCTATCCACATTCACCTTCAGCCATCTTGGAATCGGTGGGATCAATTAGATTGACTACAAGACAAGAGCTTTCCTAGATCGTCCTGTAACTCCAAAGACATTCATAAAAAACCAGACAACTCATTTTTCATTGTTCCATGGTGTAACTTGAATGCTGTCAAAACATCCCTATATAATGAATACATTAAAACCTGACAAGAGGGATGATGTCCTTCAAAGGAATCATCATTTCATGCCTTCTGTAAAATTGATAAAGCATTAGCAGTGGCGGTGACGAGTAGAGCACCAAAATGATAACTTATTGAGCACACTTGATAGACATTAGAATATCCTCATAGGTTTTCATGGCCATAGGAATGCCAAACACATCCTATAGATGTAACTGAAACCAGTAGGAAAAACTACAAGACCTAAATATGTGAGTAATAGATTCTCCCTCCCACAAGCACATGTAGCAAAATGAAACAATATTTATTCCCAAGATGTTGCGCTTGTTTTGGAAATCTTCCCTTCCATAGCTTCTATAGAAGCATGTTACAGGAATGGGAAATAATGGTATTACTAAACATTTAATGCCAAATAGAACTGTTGGAAGACCCATCACATAAATTCCTATAAAACTCCCTTGAAGAGAATCATCCATTGCGGTAGTTGTTCCAAACTAAAATGCAAGAATCACTGAAGAAATATCAATGTATTTTCAGTTTGATATCCACAAGAAGATTTCCGTTGAACATGTCAGATACGAGTGCATCAGCAACAGTAAACTGCTTCCTATTAAGGGGAACATTCGTCACCATATATAGGGGTCCACCAAGCTAGGGATTGGACCAAACAATCAAATTGGACTACATTCAAGCCATTCATTGTGAAAAGGAAATAATCTAATGATATGAATTATTTAGAGCAGGCCTTGTGGATGAGAAAAAATTCCATGAAAACCAACTTTAAATTTTGTAAAGAAACCACTGATTGAGAAATTCCAGTGACATGTCATCATAACTCAAGATATTCCAAATTAATTTACACAACTTGGCATCGTTAAATAAATTATGATCCTTGATTCCAAATCCTCTAATATCAATGGGTTTGGAACACTCTTTCCAAGACACAGTGATCAAATTCCATTCATATTTGGATCATGTCTATATAATGTTCATGATTAGCACTTGTAACTCCTTAATGCGATTTCTAAGCCATCTATAAATGAGGAATGGATAGACAAACATCGATGTGATAATCGAATTAACAATACAAACCCTCCCATCAAGGGACATATTATTCCCTTTCCTTGTGCCAATATGAGCAATAATTTTAGAAGATATATTCTCAAGATGAATTCTTTTCACCCTACCCCAAAATAAAGGTACCCCCAGACAAGTGAATGGAAATGTTATTTTTTTTAACTCTAAGCGTTTTGGCAATTTTCTTTTCCTAATAAAGAGTGACACCATTCCCAAAATACACAAAGGAATTATTGCAACTTAGCACTTAACCCGAGACCTCTTTATATTGAATTGAAATCCTTTGAATAGAATAAATGATGCCTCTATAATCCTATCTAAACATTAAGATATTATCATCATAGAAAAGATATGACAGAGAGAATATATTCCTTCCAATGTTCAATTTCATATAAATACCATCCTAATCCAAATCATTAATATAAACACACATGTTGTCTTCATCTATATAAAAGAGAAAAAAAGATCGAGGATCACCATACTTGACACCATGAGAGCATGGAAAATACCCCCTTGGGGATCCATTAACAAGTATATAAAGATGAGCACTCGTGAAAATAGCATAAAAAATCTTGATGAAATGATTGGATATTTCATGTCTCTTCAATATAGAAAAAATGAAATCCCATTTGATAGAATGAAAGGATTTCAAAATATCCAACTTATGAGAAAAATCCCATCCCTGGTCCACTTACTCGTGATGTTAACACATTCAAAAGTAATAAAAAGAAAATTTTGGATGCTTCTTCCTAGGAAAAATCCAAACTGGTTGGGGGTAATAACCCTCCTGGAAATTTCCCCCAATATAGATGCATTGACTTTTCTAATGATTTAGTGAATGCTATTCTTGATGGAAACCGATCTAAAGTACTTTATATTTAGAGCATTATACTTATTTGGTATTAAGGTAACAAATTAGGCACTCACACTAGGTGGCATTGAGGCATTGATGAAAATGTCTATGAAAGAACCAATGACATCTTGTCTAACAATATCCCAGTTGAACATAAAAATTTATTGGTGAAACCATCTAGTCCTGACACACTATAAATATTAAGGGAGAATAGAGTACCCATGACTTTACACTATCAGGGAACCATAATTAGAATCTTATTCTACTAATCATAAACAATTAGGGAAATATTATCATGTAATTTTTGAGTAAGATCCTCATTATCATCAGAATAAAGGACTTCAAAGTTGTTGACCACAACATTTGATATTTCCAGCTTCGAGTTGTATATAATTATATCAACTTCAAGTGAGGATAAACATGTACAGATAATTATTTAACTATGAAGGCATTGAAAGAACATAGAATTACTCTCCACCCATTGTAACCATCTCGCATTATAATGGGTTTTAACAATCCTTTCTCGATGTTTCATCTGATCATCATGCTTAGAATGAGCATGAACCTCATCCCGGGAAGGGAAATTTTCCTGTTGATAATCATTTTGGTATTGGATTAGAGCATGATTTAATTCTTTAATATCATTTTCCAAACAAGAGAAATAATACTTTCCCCATTACCTAATGATATTAAAGTGAATATTATGAATTATGGTAAGAATGAATTATGGGATTTCATAAAGAGAAATATTTCAAACATCAAGGAACACCTCTATGCATGTAGGTACAACCAGCCGTGCTTTGTTATAACTAAACGAAAATGGAGAGGAACTCATATTTCCTGCAAATATGTAAATCGGAATAAGATTATGATCGGAGTGATATTTTTTATAATGAGGCCAGATGTTCTCAAAGGATCATACCCTTCATTAATACATACCATGCATCGATCATGTTTTTTAACTTTCCTCCCATTAATAGTGTACCTGCTCCAGGTATAGTTGATACCCATTACATGCGCTTCAAACAGGCCGCACTAGTCAATGCAAGAAGAGAAATAAGATGCAACCAACCTATTAAAAATCTCACCTATTTTTTTCCTCGAGCATAATGAAATCAATAAAATCACCAAATACCATCCAAATGTTAAATAATTTTTTATAAAAAACCATGTCTTCCCATAACTCTTTTTTTGAGGTTTCAATTAGAGGCATAAACCAAAGACATAGAGTGGGTAACCCCTTGCATGACCAGCTCAACTGTAACAACCTGCTAATGATAAATGCAAGACTGAACAAGAACAATATCATGATTCAAAACTCAGAGATCTGAAACCCCTTTTCATTTACATGATGTGAGACCAGAGAGTATCCAATCGAGGACCATTTAAAATCATTCCAATTTTAAATATTTATCATTGGATCAACAGTTACAATAACTAATGGTTTATTGGTAATAAGAATGTGTCGAAGGGCTTTGACCATGGGAAGGTTTCGAAGCCCATGGATATTCAAAAAGTGTATCTTCATTTAAAAATAGAAGACTTTCCTCTGGTTTGAGACATCATGTCATCATCGTGTTATGGTGAGATTCCTTAGCCTTAACTGCGACATTTCCATAAGTGGCCTAATCATGATGATTTTCATCATTCTTCTCATAGTGAAAAAGGGGTCCTTAGGATTATCATGAGACTAAATATTTCCATTGAGAGGTATAAACATGTTGGGAGAGGGATCAAAACCCATGAATGTCTCTTTAGGGTTTATTCTCCGAGCCAGCTTCCAAGAGGGGACCTGAAGAAAAGGCTGCTCCCTGATGAAATCAGTCGCTTACTCATGGATAGAACTAGAATACACCTATAATGGGACCAATGCTTTCTGAGAACCCTGCCGCATGTCCACCGGCCTGGGAGCATCCTCATCCAGTTGATATTTTGGGATATAAGACAACATTTATAGCTCAATATCATCCATAACCACCTACTTCATTCCAATGATAAAATCAGAGGAAGTGCTGTCATGTACTTGGGTAGGAAAGGCCCACACATCTGAAAAAGAGGCTTGTGTAGATTGAAGCTCATCATTGGTGTCCCCTTCATGAGAAAACAAATCATCATTCATCCCCTGATCAAAAACTATTGTGTCATTCCATATATTATTCATGTCAACCATTGTAAACGAATTAGTATAATGCTGACGGATAATATCATTATTATCCATTTCCGGCTCAACAATGCCAATCAAAGAAGCAAGATCAGGATCTAGTCCAATAGCCTCCTCAGTGGCCCTCCCAAAGTATTTTGGATCTTGAGAGGATTGATTATCATTTTGAACATAACAACTAGAGTCAGGGCCTGTAATCTTCTCATGAACACAATCTAGTAGTCTTTTAAATGATGATTCTTCATGTCCTTTATGATTGCATTTTTCAGAGACCTTGGATCTATTACATTAAGAGGTGAGATGTCCATAGACAAAGAAACTACCATATAATTTTGGGTTTCATTCATAAACAATGTCTAGATTAAAGTTACCATCCCTTGTGGTAAGAACCACCTCCACCACCATGGGTATTTGCCATATCAACATCAACAAGAACTCATGTAAAGTGACCATACATTGGGTTTGTATTTTTTTATAAATTTTTATTGTATTACCAGCTGATGATGAAATATCCCAATGAATAATAGAATTCCAATAGTGCCAATTGAACTTCAATATATGAATCCACATCGTAGTTTGTGTGTTCTTGACACTGTAGGGATAAAAATGCTGGTCCCTTTCATGAACTTTTAATATTCCATGATTCAATGATATTGATACAAATATCCATGCCCTCCTCTTATTCTCATCATACGGGAACAAGATGTGAATGTATCCTATCCCCCTTGAGGTCATATTCCTATCAACAAAACCCCAAACCATGTAAATCAGATCAAACAATTCATTTAAGTGCCACATTACCTCACACTTTGTGTCAAAACATATGCTATTATTGAGAATTTGATTACCCTTGACCTTTCTTCAATAGCCTTCTGATTGGATAAGAAATATGACTTTCTCCCTTTCATAATAACCCTCCTTAGAGAGGGAGCCCCAAAATCATAGAAACCAATATTCGACGTAGAAATTATAACCTCAGTAATGTTTTTTCTAGTACTATAAGACTGTGGTGGGTGCACGTCCGTATCAATCTTCTTTTGAAACAGACATTAAGAGAATAAGTCCTTATGCGAAGGAATATCAGGGATTTTTGAGACTAAATCAGCCTAGCTACAAGGCACAACATCACCAGGCGCATAGTCTTCTACCTCGCAGCGATGACCCCAGTGACCTTCCATATATATACTTAAGAATATAGTTGTGAATCTTATAGTCTCTAATCGTAGTGGTGAACTTAAATTACATTTTAGTGAAGTAATTACCATTAAAAAATTATAAAACTTTATCCCATATAGTAGAAAAATCTCTTTGTGATATTATCATTCTATATATTACAAAACATGAATAAATGTATCAATAATTTACTTAGTAGTTGGTTGAAGGGAACCAACTCCAACAAACTCCTACTTCTCTAGATTAAACTACTAGAAACCTTCAAACCACTACACCGTTCATAATATTCAGGCTTCAACTATGATAAAAACATTGTTACTGGTACTTCCATGATTTTCTGTTTGAGAAGTATTCTCAGAATGAATTCAATGATTTGATAAAAATCCATCAATAGTTGATATTTTTGGATTACATTATTTATCTTTTGATGTGATGATATATACATTATGAGTTCCAACACTTCTGATTTATAATACTATAATGTGATAGGTTATCTAAAATTATGAACCACATCATGTTCTTAGGTGATGTTCAAAATAAAAAAAATATTCTTTTTTTTCACCAGAAGCAACTATATTTTCTAGATCCATTGTAGAATTGATGAAAACAATGAACATTGAAGTATTCCTTCTCTCAGATCCTTCTATATGACTAAAACTATATTCTAACTATGATTTCAGTTCATGTAGATATGTTTCAAAACTATCCTTAGTATATTCTCTAATGATTACATCATCATCACTTATATATACCATTAATATATCCTTAATGAAACTCATATTATTCAATATAAACATGAAAATAGACCAATGAGGTAATCCTAGATAAATATAATATATATTCTTCCTCCAAAAATAAATTTAAACATCAATCAATGTACATAACTTAGAATATATAATTGTTCTTTTCATATATGGGTATAGGATCCCAGTCAATCTCCCTCTCTCCTATTATTTATCTGGCCAAATTATTTGAGAGATGTATAACCTGTTCAATGGAACCAATAACCTCTTATATTCTTCTATATTAAACATTTTTAGTATGCGATAACTTTATGTAATTTTATTTTTCCCACTTAACCTTTGGGATATGTGAAAAGAGATCTTAATTCAATGAATATATGATACGTCACCAATGTCTGTCAAGGAAAATCACTGCTGTAACTAACTATAAAATGATTGTGTTGTTTTTAATAAGTAATATGTCATAATAAAATACATGTAATATTACTACACTCCCATGAAACAACTTGTAGACACATGGATCATATTCAATCATTATGAAACCCAATTCTCTTTGTGATTAATCAAACTAAATGTAATATGATCTAGATTCTTTTTTTAATATAGAAATGATTCACTACAACTTACATATCATAACATAATTTTTTACGGATACAAAACCATCTTTTTTTGTAGTATATAAATCTTTATAATGGTTCTAATTAATGAAATGTTTTTTAACATTTATTTTCAAAATCTCAAAGTCATAGAAAGTTGTCATGGAAAGTATAATCCCGATTAACCTAAACATGGAAAATTGGAAAAGGTTTAATCATATAACACTAGATAAAAAGTGTTTAAAAATATTATCCACAATCTATTATTTGATGGTACTTACATTACATTACTTGTTTCATTTTCTCCTGATTACCCATTTTCACCCCATGAATTTTACATCAACTGGTGCATCAACAATTACCTATGCATGGTTCTAATAAATGTAATCCATCTTAGAATTCATGTATTCTTCATGTATTATGACTTTTATCATTATAATACATTTTTTAGGAAATATGATCAATAATTTCGAATAATAATGAGTCAACATATTCATTGAATTGAAATACATATCATTTTGGTTTATTAACCTATCTGATTCTCATACTCTATATTTTTTCCCATGAATTATATTATCCCTGGGGACCTATTTAATGTGTTCCCATACCAACTCTTGTGTATCATGATCGTTAAATTTATCAATTTTAGCCTTTCTCCTATTATCTTTCTTTATGGATGTGATCCCTCTCATAAAAAATGTATTGTATTTTGATTGTCACATTTTTATCTGAGGGGTTATATTGAGAGTACACACATGTTTCCATAGGATACCCTATGAAGATACAGATTTTACCTCGATGTTCTTGTTTTTTAATAGTTTTTGTTTAAATATTCCATACAATACCATTAATGAATTTGATGGAAAAATGTGTCTTTTTTCCCAAACATAACTCAATATAATTCAATTTTACTCTTTAGTTATTACATTATTTATTGTGATTGACGAATCATATAATTTATATACGCCTTAATATAATAGATTTTTTGATTGTCCCATCATCTAAATTACTATTTAAATAATGTTAGGGTCCCTCCATTCACTAACTCCATTTCACATTGGTGAATATAGATGAGTGAGTAAGGATATAATCCCATACCCCAAGAGAAACTCAATGAATTCTTAGTTAGGATAATCACTAGATAGATAATATTCATGTCTCTATATTTTTTTATAATGTTTTTTCATGAATTTCTCAACATATCCGAACATATAACTCGTTATAATTTAATATATGTTTCTATATAAATTTTTAGTAAATGTAATAGAGTAGGCATACCCACCAATAGATTCTATTGGAAAAGATATAAAGGCATCAGTGTGTACTAATCCAAGAAGATTTAAATAAAATAAATATTTCCCACATAATGTTTTATTGGTAATTTTTTAGACATGTGTGACATATATTAAGTGGTTTTAGAAGAAAATAGTCTAAGTAACCATATTGATAGTTCTGTTCCAAATGATTTTCTTTTACACGACTGAGGCTGTGATACCACAATTAGGTGTGTTATGAGTCAAGTTAGTATGAATCATTATTAATTTCATATATTTTGTAATCATAATTTTATACAAAATGACATTTATTTAAATGTTTTAGAAAAAAACATATTATTTACATATACAAGAAATATCTTAAATTTTTTGAAATAGAAAATAAAATCATTTTTATATAGGAAGAATATAGAAATTATATTTTTCTTAAAAGATGGTGTTTAATTATAATAATTTAAATCCAATTCCATCCTAGTTTAAAACAAAAGATGTAATTCTCCAATGGATTTAGAAATCACCCACACACTATTTTTGTCTCATAAATCCACATCTCATCATTTAATCATTCAAAATTTTCTTAGTTCAAGAATTCGAATATATATTTTAGAACCATAAGTTGTATCTAATAAAAATGTGTATATATAAAATAATTTCTCATGATAAATAATATTCTCGAAGATTTTCGTTTCTTATATAGCAACATGCAGTCCTTTTTCTAATGAACCATGATACCTCATGCGAAACATATTACAACATTTTAAATTATTGATCTTTGGATAATTTGTGTCATGTAATGATGGTTCTCATGATCCTTATATGCTGAATGAAACATGGGATCCTTTTCCATGTTCACACATTTCAAATTCACTATAATGACTAATGGAATTTCATTTCTAATGACATTATCATCATGTTGAAATAATATAGAGATTTTTAATAGAAACATATCACTATATATCATATTATAATTATTAATGAAACTAGGAAATAACTTATGTGGTGTGGATAAAATACGATGTGTGTGAATGTCTTCATAGTAATCAAATCCCAAGATGTCTGTGAACTCATTATAGAAAATAATATTGACTACAATAGGCCTATACATCATCGAATATCTAGGATTACACATAAATAGTGCAATTCAGATTTCATATACTGATTGTATCTCCTTATCTCGATAATGATCATGAATCTATGATATAATGTTATATGCAGCCATATACTTGTGTTTCGTTAAAATGATAATGAAAATTTAATATATTATTAAACTCTAGATATTTTTGAAATCATCATGTTTTTTATATATTGAGTATGTTCTTCCTAACTAGCCTCAATACCAAATTCCTTGAGAATAAGGTTTTCTAGCACATATTTGTTTCATTCACAGTGTAATATAACTTGAAAATGTCTATTCAATTACTAAAAATTTAGTCCACGGAGAGGGTTATCCCTATCTATATTGAATCATAGTTATGAAGATATGTTTATGTATGTTTCCATTTCTATAATTAATAAGAGAAAATTTTTTATAAATCATATGTATTATAAAACAATGTAACAAATTTTAAAATTAATAAACTCACAATATTCTATCAAAGAATATAACCCTAACCGTTAGTGGTAGAATATATATTCGCAGTTCTATTGTACTGGAAGGGATCATTATTCCCCTTCCCATAACAATGATTTGGTAATGAAAAGATAATTGAAGAGTTTTAGGTAGACATAACATAAAAAATATATTTACTAGAAACCCCATAATCTTTTGAGTGGACTCTCTATTCCATAAATCATTTATAAGATTTTCCTCAATGATTTTCATATTAGGTAAACTTTTTCTTACATGGGAAGTCAACATGTGTTATTACCTTTGTTAATTTTAGCTAAGAACACAAGTTAAAATTTCCTGATAATTGAATGTACCCTAACATGGTATAGTCAAGAAATTCAAACTGTGGTTCAATTTTATCTTCTTTAGTTGAAGGATATAGAGCAATAAAATTTAATACTAAAGACTTTTTTTATAATGTGTAAACATACCATGTCATCTTCTTACATGATAGTTGATATTAAGTGTGTTTTAAATATGTGATTTACCTTACTCAGATAATGTTTAAACTTATTATAATATATATTTTAAATAAATATTAAAAGCTAGTTAACTAATATGTTAATGTATTTAAACTTCAATAACTAATTTACCATGACACTGAAAGAAATAAAATAAATAAAGTGGAAAGAACATATGTTTTTAAAATCATTGGTTTATAAACGACATGAAAAACAACCCCTTAACGCAATGGATTAATATTTTGAAACCATGTTAGGTTTTTGTTTCATCATTCCAACAATGACCCTATATACACTCATGATTAGTTTCACCATGGAAATAAATGTGATCTACCTCCACTTTATTGTGATATCAATCAATTAAATAATTTTACTCAGATGCATGTGTGGGGAAACATAGTATTGGATAGAATGATTTTATATAAACGAATCTATGGGAATGTAGGAACATAAATCCAGAATGGATAAGAAGGAATCAATAACCATTATTTAATTTAATTAATTTTCTAATGAAGTGTGTAATAATAAAAAATTTATAAAATAATTGTATACATTATCTTATCTGTCCTTATAGTCAACCAAACACATAAAAAGAATACAAAAAATACATTATCTCACATTCAGAACAATTCACTATTTTTAATTAAGAAAAAAAATCTTGAAATAATTCAATTATTCAATTAATTAATTAAATAATTCCATTTATCTTAATGATCATACGATGTCTAATGGAGACAAACATCGTAAAATCAAAATATAAAATAAAAAACATGATCAAAATTATTTATAATTAGAGGGAATTAATTATGTTTTAATTATTGAGAAATATTTTTACAATGTCAACAAATAATATTTAAATAATTTAATTAGGCTTTTATTTCTATAATTAATTTGGGGATTCCCCTAAAAATGATATGAATAAATATTCATTATGCAATTTAATCTCTCTATTTGAAAAATGAATTCTATGTATTTAATAATAATATACACTGTATGTTAATATAATTTCATTTATTTAGGATAAATGCATACAGACGAAGCATGTTTCTCAGTTGGGATACATGACATGTATAGATGAGCTACATAGAATGTGAGCTACTTTATGCATTATTTTATAACATAAAGTGGGACCCATCATGTTCGTTTTATATGGGAAATAATGATTCATATTCAAGGTATTCTTCTTGAATTTCATGTGTCTTAGTAATGCTATATCTTATCGATCTCACATAGTGTATTTCACTTATTTAACTGAAAAGGTTTTGGGAATTTGACCACCAAACTAGGTAGAAAACAAGGCATACATTCTACCTACAAAAAATGTTTTCTGAAAAACCATGTGCCCTGATGTCCCGGTCAATACAAAATCTGCATTGGATACATTTTTTTTTATTTTATCATATTGTTTCATGTATATCAAGACACATCAAGGTGAAGTGAATATGGGTAAACAATGCATACATTCAGTTAAAAAATATCTATATGTCTCTATTATCTAGAATCCCTAGCACATCTTTATGGATTCCATGGTCATTCTTCACTAATTCATAATATGTTTAACATGATATGAAACTTGAAAAAATCATATTAATATTTTAAAGACAGTTTAATTGAAATACGTAATAAATAACGAAAAAATTAGAAGTGAAAAACTAAAAACAATTATGTATTATCAATAAAATAATAATAAATAATAATATATTATTTTTTAACCACCCTTTAATTGAACATAAATGTTCTTTACATAGTAAAAGATATTTTGGGCCCTAACCAACTCATATTTTATCATAATCCATGAACAATCCATGATATACATGATGAAGAGTAATAATTAATAAATGATTTAATATGATGATTAATTTAAAATAAACAAGAAGAGGGGATCATTTCAAAAATAATTTTTAATTTATTTATTTTTAAAATGAATGAAATTCAAATTATTTGAGATGGGTCAGGTGGCGGTTGCTTCTGCTCGTAGTAAAGGCATGATGAAAATGACTGATGTTGATGGCTTTGAGATGGTAATGCACAGAAAACTGAGAGTTCCCTTTGTGGAATGCACAAAAGGGGAGTCAAGAGACAAGGATTATGTGGTTGGGATTGTACAGGGGAAAATTGGCCCCATTGAAGGGTCTTTTGAGCCTGCTGTTCAGGAAGAAGGGCAAATGGCCGCCATGATTGGGCCTGTTGAACTTGTTGTCCATGGTTGCGAGGTGAATCAAGCTATATAGTTTGATTTAAAGACTGATAGACATTCTGGTGATGACCCCCAGTTGCATAAACTAGATGGAGAATCCACAGATCTCACGCTGAAAACTTCCACCAAGTTGTTGCAAGGGCAGGATAAATCCATTGTTAATTTTTTTTTGCAATGTTAGACTCTATTAACACACCTAAATTTCACTTTCTTAATCTTGATGGTCTTGAGAGTGAAGGTTGTAGCAACAAGATTTGTAGCTTACGACATTCTACAGTTGGAGAGGTACCTTCAAAGGTGTTGGTATTTCTTTCAGGGAGGGTGTACCTATGGAAGAGGTTAAGGGGCACATCAAGAGGTGAAGGTGGCTACTACTGCTCAACAGGTGGAGGTTTTCTAGCATCCATAGCTGCCTACTAGTGAGAAGGAGGAGGTGCAGGTTGCACAAGAGGCAGCAATGGTCCTGGATGAAAATGTTGATAAGGATGACTATGAGCAGGTTGTGGGTGTTATGCCCACCAATGTGGAGGATTCCCAAGGCAAGACAGATGAGGAACCACATTTTTAGTCAATGCAATGGCAATGAGGGCATCATCCAGCACCTCGAGGTGGAGCTCGAGCTCGGGGCCACCCTAGAAAAAGGTGATTTTGTTATATTTTTTATTTCTGGTGTGAATTTTCACTTTTGAACATTTCCTCCTTTTCTTGTTTCATCTTCACTTTTATTTAATAATTTTCAGCTTCATGGATCCCAATCCATGGTGGAGCCGTTTTGGTAATTAATTTTCAGTTATTAGATAATGACATCATTTAATAATATAATTTCATAAAAAACAATGGTAGATTCCCTCAACAAGAGATCCAAACGTGATTTTCTGTCCAATGATTGCCTCCATTAAATCCTTTGGGTGTTTCTTGGATATTTTTAATTCTTGTAATGATCAATATTGATCACAACCAAATAAATTTTGGAGAGACGGTGTCAAGACCCATCCCATGGGGCCCGTGTTGTGACTACCCCAAGCCCGCCTTCCATAGGTCAAGGGCTAAAGACTAGCTCCAAAGGCGTAATTCCCTAAACCCAGGAAGGCATTGCCTTTATAACCTGAAATGCACAAAACAGAGCACACAACTAGATACAAAACACTAAGTAAACTATATAACAAAATTGTGCCGAAAAGTAAAGGGGCCAGAAATACAAGCCCAATTGTAACGTACAAGGAACTGGAAATACAAGTACAAATGAAGAAGGTATGGTTTTTAATTAAGTATGATTTTATTACCTTGAATCTTTCTTTATAAAAACCATGAACATGGATCAACTTATTATCAAATTGATCCACGTTTTTTCCCTTTTGTGGGTTTTGGGATTATTCATTGCAGGAGGGTTTTTTCTGCTTCGTTATTGTGAGCGAAATGCTACCACTCTAAACGCGGAAGGTGTAGACCAAACCAAATTGGCCCGACCACTCCACCATTCTCTTTTGTGGTGTTCATCGAAATGGAGGAAGGGGACAACGGGTCAGGCGCGTTGACTCAGACCGGGTCGGTCTGACCTGGTCAGACCAGATCCGGGACCACTATCACCTTTTATATTCATTTGGACATATCTTTGGAACCAGAATTCCGTTTGACAAACCGTCAGAAGCGTTGTTAATCTTGGATCATGATTGTCCCTTTGAGTATACCCCAGTAGAGTTTGGGATAAAGTTGAGATACAGTCTGGTTGGATCGTTCACGAATCCAACTAGGCCCCGGGACTAAAAGGCTAATAAATCACAAACCGGGCGTCCGAATGACGCACCGTCTGTTGCGTTGAAACCCCGATGATGTGTCGGATTAAGGAGATAATTTTTCATGGTACTTCATGACAATTGGTGTTTTGAACAGTAACTCGTGGAGCAGATCCTTCTGGTGAAGAGTGAGTAGTGTATGAAGACCTAGTAGCTGGATGAGACCTAACGACTACTGAACGATTGACTTGGAGTGACTCGAACTGCCCAATGGGGAGATCCTTGTTGTGGAAACAAACCCACGGCTGAGGAGTGCCTAGTTGTGGCAGCAGACCAATAGTACTCGACAGGAGGAGTACCTCTGCAGGATATTAGGGGGAGCATTTGTTTGTGGTGGCAGACCCACGGCGGGGAGTGCCTTGGTAACGCCGCAGACCCACGTGACTCGACAGGAGGAATACCTCATCAGTCCAAGGTTAGTTGGAAGTGCCTTGGTGTCACGGTAGGCCCACTATACCTGATAGAGGAGGTGTTCTCCTGCAACAGTGGTTTTTATAATGTGATTAAAAATTTTGGTTTAGCTGAGTCAGTAACTTTTGTGCTTTACTCATGATTGAGATTGATTACTTGATAACTTAGGTATATGTATGGGAATATAACTAAGTGGGGTTATCTGTTGATTTCATACGTTTTGGTTTATCCTTTTTGGATTTTGTGACACCTTGAGGGTCTCATGGTACCTACTTAGTATCGTTATAATCACCCCTACACGAGCTATACATGCCCTTCATTGTGTTGGATGCAGATGATGGACACTACTGACCGAGGATGAGAGTACCAGGACTGGAATTTACTTGGAGGTGGACCATACGACATGTCGATACATGGAGGAGACATAGGGACGTGGATTACTGAGGAGGAAATATGTACCTACCCTTCAGGTAGGATCCTAGGTGGATGACCTAGTGGCTTTTTTACCAATTTTCCTCAATTGTACTTGTACTTTTAATTTCTTGTACTCTCCAGTTGGGATTGTATCCTGGCCCCTTTTTACTTACTTGACTCACTTGTTTGTTATTCAGTTTACTCGTGATCATATCTGGTGTGTTTATTTATAGGTTATAATGGTAATGCCTTCCCTGTTTTAGGTAATTACACCTTTGGTGTTAGTCTCCAGCCTTTGGTCTATGGAAGGCGAGCATGGGGTAGTCACGGCACGGGCCCCGGGGGACGGTTCGTGACAAAAAGGATTTTCTCTAGTTGTTCCTAATAATATATATACCTTCTTCATAGTTTTATAGGGCATATCTCTCACAGGTCTTTAAAGAATCCTCCCTACAACTCACTATGCACAATGAGATAATGAGGATCAGCTATCAGAAAATGTCAAAACAATGTTTAAATATTTCTAGATTTAGAAGACAATAATTTCAAAATGGACCTAATTATTTTTGTCATCCCTAGTGATCGTCATATGTAATTAATAACTTTATTATAATTATGTACCTGAACTTATCTATATTACTATAATAAAAAATTACTAATTTCACAAGTAAATAAATTAGTAGTTGTTAATATAATAATTAACGTGAAATATTTTACTATATAATCTAACATTGTTCCCCAGACCGACTCAATTTTTAGTTTTCCTTGAATAATGACTATTTGGTTAATTAAATAAATATCACTTCATTATTCATATATATATATATATATATTAACAAAAATAGTGAGTAAATATTTTTATAATATTATTAAAAATAGATAAATTAAAAATAGATAAATTAAAAATTGCATTCTGAATAATCCAAAATAAAGAAATATTATATATTCCTATAATTAAATAAATAATTACATGGTGAATAAAAATTTATTAAATATTAAAATCACATATATATTCTTTCGATTGACTGGTGATTGAATATTATTGATCAATCAAAAATGAATATTTAATAAATAATTTGTGGTAGAAGTATTTATCTAACATGTTTAATGCTGATGGAATCTAACTAAGGATCTGAATGAACATAGTGTATGACACTCTAGTCCCTTTTATCAATGTAATTAGGATATGATCTCTAAATTCTAGGATTATCATCTAGAATCATTCCATAAATCCCATAGGGAAATAAATTTATATTGTAATAACATGTAACATCCTATATACATATAGTGTGAAATGTAATCACATTATCTAAAAACATCAAATAAAGTAGGTTGTATACCTTTTTATTAACCTATATGATTTATATAACATTGTTTTAACTTCTATAAATGAACTCTCAATTAAAAGAACTAGGTCCATGAACATAATATGATATTTACATTCCGAAAAATTTCCTATGATAACAACAACCTTTATATAATTGAAGTGAGAAAAACATAATCACAATATTCATGAACATAATTTCCATCAGGAAACACCCAATACATCTTACTTCTCTATAAAAATAAATCTTCTTAATTTTTATTAATACATGAAATTATTTAACTCATGACATGTATTATTAGTTTTTTCTATGTTTAATGATAATTACACACTACTATTGATTGGATTATCAAATAATATATATATATATATGTTTGGATTTACTTTTATTGGGTGATGTTCACCTAATCTCATACACTAAAAATTAATATTGGAATACACTATGAGAATGTGTATCAATTTCAAATAAGTCTCAACTACTAATAGACTATAACATTTGTGTCCCATCAAGTGATATCATCTTGCAAAAAAACATATATTTAAGAATACTCTCGTTCGCCTTCTAGGTTCTCACCTATGCATGGAACTATAATGTCCATTCATCGTAATATCTCACATAAGTACATTATCACATATTATGTTACAAAAAATAATAATTACGATGAGATAAAAAAATTATTTTTATTCAAATACGTGAGTAAAAAGAGATCAAAATGTGTGTATAATTTGGTTTTGTGGAACCTACACTTACACTTATTGTTTATGGATGTTAGATATCTAATTTTGAATGGGTATATATGTTTTATGGAAATAATTTTATATAATATAAATTAATATAGTGCATAAGTCATGGGATGTTTTATTTTATATAAGAGTCAAGAGAACAGAAAATTAAAAATGGGGGTCTTTTAGTAGCTCAACGGAAGGTAGAACCATTTATCGTAGTTTTGAAATAAATTCCTTATGATGATTTATTTTATTTATAAATGTTTCAATTGAAAAATATATATTTATATTAGTTGATCCACACATGACATTTTCTAATTTTTTATGTTTCCATCTTGACAAAAAATGGATGCAGGATAGGGTTTCAAGTAGTGTGGCACATACAAGGGTTATGGAAGAACTTGATTTTTGTATGATGTATAAATGATGTGGGTATATATATAACCTTTTTGTGTGGTGAATAGTAATTCACATAAAGTTTCATGGTGGTGGAATAAGTTGTGAAATTTGGAACATTGAACATAATTGATGTTTCATAAGGTTCAAAGCATGCTTGGTAAATAACTTTTGAAAAGTTATTGAATGAAAATATTAGTCACAAAAAATGATAAACTTATGAAAATCCTTACTTAAAATGGAATAATAAAGATATAAATCATGAAGTACTGTATATAAAAATAACAAATTATTATCATGTTTCAGATTATGTCAATATAAAAATATTATATTATTCTCAATCATCGTAGTGTTATGTTGTTTAATAATATCATTCTGGGATAACATTGATCAATTATCAAGGAGGTTCACTATACCATGTTACCTTTATAAATATAATTATATTGAATGTGTGGGTAATATTAATCAAGAATATGTCTAATGAATTTTCAATAATATATTATGTACATATATAGTGGAGAAGGAGACCGTAAAAGAAGTATAATATTTTAGATTTAATAGTGGTCGGGAATGTGGATGAAATAAATTCCATTTATTGTTAAAAATGAAATTAATATTGTTTGTGAATAGAGTACTTATCTATAGAACAAAATAATAAATCTGAGAGGATGTATTTTTCTTTATAGATATGGTTAGCATTGTGGGGATTCATTGTATCTTTATGAATATGTTTTATGTGAAATCCATAAATTGTGTGGTCTACTTAGTGAATTGATATCCATCATATCCATTGAATATGAAACCTATAGAAACTTACTGGTCTTGAAATTAAGAATGAAATTTATTATCATAATATATTTGGAACACTAACCTTCAAAATGTTTAATGAAAAAGAAAAGGATATAATAGATAAAAGGTATTGAGAATAAAAATTTATAGGGTATAGGGATGAAGACATTGGATTTTATCACAAGGATGACCACTCCATGAATGTTATTTGATGATATAATGATATATTTAATAAAATTAATTTATAAAAAAAATCAATACAATGTGAAGGATTATGATGGGGTAAAAGTATTATCATATGTTGAGGATTGACCGAATGGATGTGTCGATGTTCTGGAAATTTTTGGAAGTGGATAAATATTAAAAGCATCAGATTGTTTGGAAGAAGTTTTGGATCGAGTTAATGTTCTAATGGAGTTTTCATGGTAACATATACAAAATATATTTGGTGTTATCATAGATCAAGAATGATATTTTTAATTTAATTATCTAGAAGTAGTTACTCAGAACAGTTCATTGTTATATGACCAATTATGCTACCCATCCAGGATTGAGTGCCAATTGTAGAGATATAGAAGTGACCTGATCAATTTTCCTCATAAAGATGATAGATAACAAGAATTACTAAAAAGGATATATGTTTTAAAGACTAAAGTTAATAATATTTGTCTTTGTGGGATGATATGTATTTCATACATGATTCCCTATAATTGGTACCAATAGAATGAAATTCTAGTAAGAGAATACATTGGAAATAATGAGTTTATCAACCTGGTGTGGAAGTAGATAATGGAACGATGTACAAGGAATGTATTATCATGAATGGTTCTCAATAAATAGTAGTTATATATTTTTTATGAGATCATTTATATTGGTTAAATAAAAAACTGTATGGATGCCACTTGTTTTGGTTTTTCTAGAAGGATTAAATATTGATCAGTTAGATTGGAAGAACAAATTTATTCATAGAGACCAAGTTGAATTTTTTTTATATGGGGCATTCATAAGTTTTCATAGAGAAACAAAACTAATATCATGTATAAAATATGAAGCTATGACTTTATAGTTTGAAAAATAAACAAGGAAATGTATCATAAATGTTAATTCCTACTTTTAAACAAAATTCCATAATGATTATTTTATATCAATATCGTTATAACAGTTTATTCCATGATATAATTTTAATCATAATAAAAATCTATATTGATGACAATATCTTTTTCCTAGATTGTAATGGAAATGGATAATGATATGAAAGATGAAGTATATATAATATTAATGATTTAGGATCACTGGATATCAGAATTAATAATGGGTATATATATTATAAGTTATGTAAGGGTAGAAAATTTGTTCCTATCTCAATCTGAAAACATCAATATGGTGGTTCATTGTTTGGGTATGACTGTGGTGAAATCTATTATGACATCCCCAGATAAAAATTTCACCCTAATTCAATAGAAGAAACATTGATTGGATATTGAGGTTGAGTATATGGAAACTTATTTCTTTTCATTAGTTGTCAAAATCATGATGTGCTTCTAGGTTCGTTTGTTTGAAAATAATGCGATTGTAGTGGGAATTGTCATCATGTGGATGTAGAATCCAATAATATGACATTGGAAATAATTAAATTGGATACTCATATATCTCAATGGTTTTGAGACTTTTCCTTTTTTATTTTTGTAGGAATATTTGTAATTATTTTCAAATGTAGTATTTGGGGGAGTTAAAACAACTTAGTGGAGAAATGTGCGCTATGGATTGACTTACAGAGTCAAAAATATGAGTTGGATATTGTAGCTCAGACTAGTAGTTTTACATTACAAAACATAAAAAAATGTATTTCAATAATAGATACTTGGAAGGAGGTGATATGGATAATAGAGTTTTTAGAATATCAAAAATGTATGATGTGGTTAGAGATTTATATTGTGATTTTCAAATATCATTCCACTTAGCTAGAAACCTATATTTTATTCCCAAAAAAATTATATATAACTGAAATATAACATTATCTAGAATTTTTGGGAAGAAAATGTTTTAGATATTTAAATTGTGTGGGGATTTTTAAATCTAATAGATATATTGAACGTTCCTTTAGTCCCACATTCATTAATTTTCTTTTTTTCATTAGTTGAACTAATATATTTATAATCTTGTTAAAGGAACAGTAAAAATATAAAGGAACATAGGGAGATTTTTTATGTGTACTGATAGGGGACATGGTGGTGACCATCAAAAGGATTCTCATGTGGGAGATGTTTTGCTTTTTTCCATATGAATACCATTTTTGAATTAGTATTAGACCTTGAAAAATGAGAAATCTCAGAGGAATAATTATCTAATGGACATAGTAGAGTTTTAGTAAACTTTTCTGGATGTCTAATAGACTAAAGACTTAATGTTGTATGATCAACATTGAATGTCAAATGATTCGTTGAAATGTATTAAATTGGGAAGTATAGAGACTCAATAGACATGTGGAATTTTTCACTTATTAGTATATAAGAGTTTTTTTAAATATTACATAAGGGTTCATTAAAATAACACTTTATAATTATGGTTTTTATCATAGAGTACCTGAGAGTAAAGTCACAGATTTTCTAGAAGGGAGTTTCAGTAACCTGATGGAATAGGTAAGGTGGGGGATTCTATGAACTGACTGGAGGAATGACCATGAAGGTCAAATTAAAATAGGATTACTCCCTGTAATGATCATAAGTCAATGGCAGTAGTTTAATTTCCTAATATATACTATATTAATATAGTGGAGAATAGTTTTTATGATTGTTTGATACTATAACAAAATTTTATTTCCTAAAAAAAACTATTTCAATGATTCCACATACGGTGTAGGAATATGGTTTAATAATGTAAGCAGGGACTATCCATTTTATTATTATTTTTCATATATTTATTTTGTATGTTAATTAATATATTGTTCATGTGTGTTGTAATGTATAAAATTAGGTTAAGGTTTTCTTTTTATATTATATATCATGTACAAGGGTTCTCTTAAACTCAGTGATTTTAGTTCTCAGTTTTCAGTATTTTATGTTTATGTGGTTGATTTCTATTCAGGATGATTAAGACCTAACACATAACCTAATGAAAATTATTAATTTTTTATAATATATTATTAAAATATAATTTGATAATAAGTTAAAAGTGATGTTTTAATACAAAAAATTTCAATTTAATGTTATGAATTATTAAATTGATTTATATTAAAATAACTGTGAATATTTATTTAGAAAAATTAAATTTATTTAAATTATTATAAATTTTTAATATCCTTATAAAAAATATATTATATGTTATAAATTATCTATCTCATAGAAGATTATATATTCCATATCTATTCAAAATTAAAATGTGAAAAATTCAGTAGCCTTATTTTCCATTATTCTCATAACCACTACAAACCAATTGTAGTAGATAAAGAAAATAATAATAAAATGATATAAATATTTATATAATTAAGAAATAAAAAAAATTTTGCGAGATTTTAGTGAATAAAAATAAAAAATAAATATAATCGATCAACCTTGATATGAAATACATAATAAAATCAAGGCTATGAATACAAAATTGACCGATAATATCATCAGTATGAAACATAAATTAATGATTATATCAAATATATAAAATCTAACAATACATAAAAATAATTGTTACGAAAAATAAAAACTTTTTAAAATTATAATAATAAATTCATGGATTTAAAACATAGATAGAGTTTATTAATATTCCCATGGAATGGTATAGGAAAATCTTCTGTGTTTGGGAAATTGATTATCATTTATCATTATTTTATTATCATAAATCCAATAGAAATACATTTTTATAGGAAAAGGGTTGGAAATAATGTGTTAGAAAATAATATACTCTATTTGATTACCAAAGGGATCCTTTTGAAATAAAATTCCCCCATTTAATAGCTCTTTTAGTTTGCAACAACATTTCTAAATCATATAAATAAGAGATATGATTTTATATTTTTACATAAGAATATATTTTCAATACTATTATACTAAAAAAGTTCATATATTATAATAAACATATTAATATAGTTGTAAAAAAAATTTAAAAAATTATATTTTATAATTAACCAACCCAATTCTACATGAAACCTGACATGATATGGCCTGCCACATGGTGGAGATAAAAAAATAACCAAATGAATGCCTCAAGATTAAATAAAAAGTTTAAAAATAAGCGTAAAACATAGAAGAATTTTGAAAATCTATTAGAAAAAAATGTCCCGTAAAAAGGATAAACCAATAATGAAAAAATATAATATAAAATCCGAGTTCCTATATGACCACATGTCTCCATCATCACAATCAATTTTGAAAATGATGATGTCAATGAGAGGCTAGTTACCTACATGATTCCCTTTTCTTTACCTATGTTCTAAAAAACTAGATCTATAAATTCCCAAATGAAACAAGTAGTGTGTGTGAAATAATGCAAAATAGGATACAACCGAAGAATCAATTTTAAAGTATACTCCATGAATATGTTATTCCAAGAATAAAATCCAAACTGGTTTATAATGATATTTCTTATGAAATTTTTTTTATTAAAGAATCATTTGATTTACAAAAAAAAATTATATTCACATAAAACTGAAAAAAGATAATAACTTGAATAAAAAAATATAAAAATAGAAATATATATGGATATCACATAAGATAAACATGAATTAAATAAAAAAATAACACAATATCATAATGTATAAAACTAATATATTTATAGGCAATATCCCAGAAAAATACATACTAGGAAAATTCAGTGAACAAAAATCAATTAACACTAAAAACCATACTAACATCGATTCCTAACAAAATTTATTAATATCACAATGAAAACTACTATAGGTTCCATTATTACTCTATTTTTTATATATCTATAGCAAAAATACCCATGGATAAAAAATTTCAATTTAAAAAAAATTTAAATAATTCGTGCTCAAAAATTTAAAAATCATTTTCACCAAGAAGTAACACTATCCAAACTCTGGAAATGTCATTTTTAATGAAATAAATCATTACAATCTTCATCGATCCCATAATGTGAACAATTATGTTTTTAATGAAAACCCTCCAAAACCAAAAACAATGATAGATTTCCTTAGGAAATTATTTTTTGATATCAAATAAAAATAAATAAAAAAAATAAAATAAAATTTATAGTCACATGGCATTTCATGAGATGGGACCAGTATATTTAGATACCAACCTCATTAATGGAGATAAATTAGTCACCGTTGAGAATAACGATTTGTGAGGAGGAGATACAATCATCACAAGAAAATATCCATAACGAAAATAATAAATTCCCCATAAAACCAATTAGATTCAAAAATCATATTTCAATTCGGTTCAAATAGAAGAAGGGGAAGAGTGGTCCAGAGAATATCAAGGGAGAGAAGAAAAAATTAGATAAAAAATGGATCATTCCTTTATGAGATCCACTAATAAAGAATTGAACTCTCTAAGGATCTATTGAGGAGAATCTATAATTTGTTGCGTAGATTTTACATTGAGCCAAATAATGATTAAAAGATGATTATATATAATAACGGCCAAGGTGATTAGGTTAAATTCTAAATTTCTAGTGATTTACATATAGGCTCACAATTAGTCAATATGGTATAAAAATATTTAAAACCACCACGTGATTCATCAATTCATTCAACATTTAGGTTCATAGATACCTTTAAAAGACAAAAATTGTATAAAATTCTATGATAAATCCCTGAAACACCATTGAGAAACCCCATAGACACTTGGATGGTTTTCTTGGAAGGTTTCATAGTTTAAAAAAATGCTCAAATGATGAAAATGTTTGATAGATCACATAGTACAATGGAGCCCAATTATCACATAGTTAGTACTAATCATGTACCAAAAATCTGTTCTTGGAATAATTTTTCTTGATCTAGACATTTTTTATCCCATTTCCTATAAGCTTCCAAATAATCCGAAAAGATTAATGATATTGAAAATGGATGTACCTATGACCCATAGGGTGTCATAAATCTCCCCAAAACAAAATATTTTTACCCCTAGAAAGAACTTAGATTCCTATCTCACCAAAATTGAATGTAAAATTTTCCTCAATAACGATTCCCACCGCAACATATCAGGGTGATATACTATGAACTTATATTGTACATGATTTAAAGGAACTATTAAGATATATAGTACTTTAATTTAGAGATCACTAATCTAAATTAGGTATTTAATGATAGAGGTGTTGGGATCAGGATCAATATCGTTCCAATATATGTGATGTTTTATGATGATACCATATCAATTGGGAATCATGAATCACATTGTAAATCAATATTAGTCAATATGTAATGTCTATACATTACGTTATATTTACAATAGGTTCAATAGTCTCAAAAGGGATTAAAAACTATGATGATAACCATACATACCCAATATAGGGTTACCTAATTGAGTTAAAACGTTGACAATGTCCTAAGAGCGATGCACGCTTCTGCTTGGGTATGCCTGGAAATTGATTCGAGATCTCCCATCCTGGATAAGATCTTTCTTAAAGTGGGTTCAGTGTTTTTCTGGTGGCAGAAGCTGATCCAAATTAGCGATGCACACTTCTGCTCAAAGTGTTCCCTTCATGGTCACTCGTTATCAGTGTGCAAGAGGTTTGAGTCTGTTCCCTCGTATCCGGTTCCTTCGCATCCACGTTCCTCAGCTCTAGCGGGAGTGTCCAAGTGCGAGAACGATCTACCGTTAGGCCCCCCTTCAAGCAAGCATTCATCCTTGGATCCTCCTTCTATCCATTATTTTTAATGGCTTATTCCAAAGATCTTGACGTCGTGCTTGTCTCACCCGTTAAATCCTCCTCCATCTCCTTTGCGTCAGCAGTGCTTGTATCTGGAGGTGTACAAGTCTCCAAGCTTCTCTCTGGCTGAGCCTTCACTAGATATTTCGTTACCATTTTCATAGAATGTGATAGATAGGATGGGGGCCTCGCACCGAAACGAGGCTTCTGAAGTCCAGTTTGTATTTTCTCCTTTCTCTCAGTCACAGAAAGGTAAATTAGTGGTGGTACACAGGCCATCCTTCCCGTTGTTTGATCCTGGGACTTCTTTTTCTTCTCCAATACCCTTATCCAATTGTTACTCGACATTGACTTCGGTGGATTCTCTATCAGAAGAGGACCTGGGCCCTCCCAAACTCCTCTTGTCTCCCCCAGTGGAAGGTTAACCAGATCTCAAGCCAGGCGTCTTCATGCCAGCAGGTCTAGTATGAGTTCTTCTAGAATAGTGCATGTCATTTCCTCCTTCCTGATTTTACAATGAATTCTCTACTTATATGGAATGATCATGGCCTAGAAACACGTGCTAAACCCGACTTCATATCCCATGATATGTATCATAACAACTCTTCCATTGTAGATGTTCATGAACCAAAACAACAGATGTCTAAAATTGATATCTTTTCGATAAGACATATAACTAGTCATTTTTTGAAGGTAGACCCTATTAATCTTCATATCTAGATGTTCTGGAAATCTAATGTTTCTGTGAATATTGTGAGGGCCTTCAATCAGTCCCTAAATACTAAAGTGACATCATGGATTCATTGTTTTATGCTAACTATTGTTTATGCGAGGTGTGATTCTAATGCCAGGGAGAAACTGTGGGAAGAGGTATCACTCTATGATCCAGAGGACCTACCTTGGATTATAGGATGGGATTTAAATGTTGTGTTAGGAAAGGAGGAGCAGAAGGGTGGGAGGGTATGTTTCGCATAAGGCATGTCAGGATTTTCGATGTTTCTTATCTCATGAGGGACTCCTTGATCTTGGATATACTGGACACCCCCTTACTTAGTGCAACAACAAGAAAGGAAGAGATCGCACCTGGTGTAGACTTGATAGGTGTCTTGTCAACTTAAATGGAATTTCTACTTTTCCGGGCACCAAAGTCACTCATCTTGTTCGTGCTCTCTCAGACCACTCACCACTTCGAGTTGATCTCTTCACAAAATCATACAATGGTGCTTGTTTCTTCTTTCACCCAGGATGGTATTCTCTACCAAGGAATCACTAAGCTGTGGAAGACTCATCGAGAAAGCCAACCAAAGGCCTTTTATGGTACGGTCTTTACAACAGGCTGTGACTCATTAAGGGTGACCTTCAAGTGTGGTTTCAAGCTCTCCCCTCCAGGTTTCATGATCTGGATAATCACAATACTGAAGTTGGGCATATGGAGAAAAGACTTGAATAATGTTGGGTTGTATCAATTTTTCAGGGTATGTCCTTTATGAAGAATGAGCTGGCCATGAAATTTCCGGAGTAGGAGCGTATGCTTCATGAGCAATCTAGGATTAAATGGCTTAATGAAGGAAATAGGAACTCCACCTACTTCCCTACCTGCATCACAGAGAATCAGAGGATTAGAAGGCCAAATATTCGTATGGAAGATGGATGATTCTCGATTGACCGGGATGTGATGGCAGGTATGGCTGAATTGCATTTCAAAACTCTTCTTGCAGGTGCTAATCCTCATATGCATGGATGATACCCAGGAGGTCACAAAGATATTTTGGATGCTATTCCTCGTGTTGTGGATGATACTTTTATCTCAATGCTGTAAGCTATTTCGAATGAGCATGAGATCCATAAAGTGGTGTTTGCACTTAATCCGAAAAGCGCTCCCAGACCTGATGGCCTGCCCAGTTCCTTTTTTGTGGCATCTTGGAATCATGTGAAAGACCAAATTGTGGAGGTCATACATGATTTATTTAGGGGCGGGGGTCTTCCCCTTACTGCCAGTGCTACATCCCTACTCCTCATTTCTATGTGTAATTATCCTTCTAGGTTGAATCAATATAGACCAATCAGTTTGTGTAATTTTCCATATAAAATCTAGGAAACATTTATCAATTGAAGGATCTCTCCGTACCTACTCTCTTGGATTGCTGAAGAACAACATGGTTTTGTGAAAGGTAGATCCATACAGGGTGCTATTTTCTTGGCCCAAGAGATGCTTAGCGACCTCATTCTGAAGACGTTGGGATCTAATATTTCCATCAAACTTGACATGGATAAAGCCTACAATAGGGTGGAGTGGTCCTTTATCATTAAAGTTCTTTCTCGTATGGGCTTTTCGGGACCCTACATCGACATTTTTTTCCGCTCCTTTAGCTCTCCTTGGATGTCAATAGTTTTCATGGGGAAGACGTGTGGCTTCTTCAAATCAGTAAGGGGCCTGAGACAAGGCGATCCGATTTCCCCTAGCATTTTCATCATTGTGAAAAAAACATTGTGCTATCTACTTAGTATAAGTATTATGGAGGGTAGTATTCATCCTTTTTGGTGCAAAGGAATTACAATGGGTGTATATCACCTCATGGTTGCAGATGACACAATCATTTTTATCAATGGCAGAAAACGTTCTCTCAGGGGAATTAAAAAAGTGATAGATAAATACTGCAAGTGGAGTGGGTAGATTGTTAACCATGGTAAGCGAAATGCGTTTATTTCTGACATGTGCTCGGTGAGGAGTGTCAAGGACATCGAGTCTAGCCTTGGATTAAATAGAAGGGGATTTCCAATGGACTACCTCAGATATCCAATTTCTCTAGGGAGAATCTGAGTGCATCATTTCAATAATCTGGTCGATAAAATTTCATGCAGAATTACAAACTGGAAGAACTATTTTCTATCCATTGGGTGCAGAATAACCCTTATTAACAATGTTTTATCTTCTGTGACAATGCATATTCTTTCTTCAGTTAAGGTTTTTCAATTAATTATATCTCGTTTCGAAAAAATAATGATAACATTCATATGGGATGCTCATGCAGACCGTCGGCGTCACTGGGCTTCATGGGATCATATGTCCAAGCCTGTTGGGCAAGGGGGAATTGGACTCATAAATATCAGAGAAGTGATGCATGGTATGCATGGAAAAGTCGCCTGGGATGTGATTGAAGGATGATATTTATGGGGGCGTGTGGCGACAACCAAATATGGTGATATTCTACATGTGGAATTGGGAAGATCTTCATGCATGTGGCGGCCAATACAAGCTATTATTACAGAGGTGGACGTTACAGTCGATGGATTGTAGGCTGGGGTGAGATTAACTTCTGGAAACAAAACTGGGTTGGCAGAAAAATCTTTTTCCCAGGATGTCCTATCTCGAACATCACAGTTAGATAGGCGATGTAGTTTCTTGATTTTGTACAGACTATTCTGGAGCTAAGAGAATGGAAATTGATCAACCTCATTGAGTTTTCAGAGGTACCAGAAAAATGCGTGTTCACTGAGTCGACCTCAGGTTCCTTTTCTGAGAAGGATTTTTGCCGAGTTTTGTCCTCTCCGGCGGTCAATGATGTGTGGGGTGAGATTCTATGGTGCAAAGAAATCCCAGCCAAATATTCTTTCCGAGTTTAGTGAGTTAGGAAGAATGATATCTCCATAGATGAGAACATAAAACGTCTGGGTTTCCAGTTGGTGTCCCGATGCTGGTGTTGTTATGAACCTAAAGAGGAATCAGCCCCTCACCTGTTCTTCGAGGGTGAATGGGAGAGGTATGATTGGAGAATTCTCGGGAGTTTTACTGGTACTTCATCTCATGTTTTCTCAAGCACAAATTTTCGTAGCCTGTGGTTTCAAGGGATGGAGTCAAATTTCAAGAAGAATAATGAAAGATCTTGCATTCTGGAAACAGGGTGTTGGTGTATATGGAAAGCTAGGAACATGGCCCGCTTTGAGGGAATGTACAGTTCGTGTGTGGGTATTTATTAAAGAATCCGATCTTTATTGATTGATCCGGTCCACATTTTCAATCACGGGGAGCTCACGCCTTCAATGCGTGTGATTCTGGGTAACATTTTGGCCACTGATGATCTGAGGAGACATGCTGGGAAATGGGTCAAGTGGAATCCCCACGCCTCTAGACTCATACTCAACACCAATGGGTCATGTATAGATGGAATCATGCGAGGGGGTGGCATAGTTTGCGATAGTAATGGTTCTGTTATCCTCGCGTTTTCTGCTTCATTCGAGAATGGATGTTCTCTACAAGAAGAAGCAAATGCTTTGCTTGTCGGCCTGGAAGTGTTCAATAGGAGGTACATTCACCTTGCTGCACTGGAAATGGATTCGCAGGTCCTCCTCAAGTCCCTTAAATGGCAGTCACCTACCCCATGGTCAATCATCTACCAAGTGCGAAAGTGAAGGAATCTGCTTCATGATGACATGGATATAACTCATATCTGGAGAGAGGGAAATAGGGCGGCTGACTTCCTCACCTCCAAAGCTCCTATTTATAATGGTGTGTCCTACTTTGAATTGATTTGGTCCTTCCCTTATGATAGATTAAGCATTGTTTTCGGGGATGCTCTTGGTCTCCACTTCTATAGAACCCCATGACTCTTCTGTGAGTGGACCCCATTTCTTCAGGGGATCCATCTTTATTTAATAAAAATTTTTATTGTGGCTTATTAAATTGATGACTATGTCTATACATATCTCAATTAACATCCAAATTAAATAGTGTATGGGTTAGGATAAACTAAAAATCCTCTACAAGACCACATTAATCCTTTATTATTTACTAAAATGAGACATGAAATATAGATTATATTTCTCAGCATAAACATCCAATGTTGATGTTTTTGATCTTGATACATATTTTTAGTCCTAGGGTGGAAGGGCCAACAAGGTCAGTGTCCAAAATCCAATAAAGATATCCTCATAAATACAAAAATGGAAATCCTTCAATGAAAAAAAGATCTGATGGAGGATTGAGTATAATCAAATATTTTCTCCCACAATTAATTACATTTCCAAAAAACATGAAATCAATTTCTATAAAATTCTTTAGCTGAACTCGATCTATAATGCCACACGATTTTGAGAATTTTTTTCTAATTAATTTAATCTTTATTATATTAGACATTTCACAAAATACTGAATTATGATCATCGTTATATTGAAGTACTACTATTTTCTTATGTTATACACAACACTGATATAATCGTTCACTACATGAAACACATATATTTACATTCATTACACGAAAATTTCAATGTGGATATCACTCCATGTATATTTATCCACTTGACCATATCCAAATCACTCATATTATGAGATAATAACATTCTCAAAATGGATAGTTTGTAGGCGGTTGGACATAATGGTTTGTTCGACTATGTGGATTGGTATACCCTTAAATTATGTGATATACGTTCCCCTTTCTACACATAATTTTTCAATTGTTGATGAAATTTCATTTGATGTGTTTCACGGGTGTCATCCTGTGGAAATCAACATGGAAATATAGAACTATGTTTTCATTGTTAAGTACACCTTTTCATGGACACCCAAATCTTCTGGTTGTTTCTCTTCAAGATATTTTTATAGTTATTTATTTGATTGGACTTCCAATGTTCTTTCTTCAAGGATAATGTTCAAAAATGGCAATATTTCACTTTACTGCTACACACTACAATACAGGTAGTGGAATAGAATATTTACAATGAAATAATTTCTTAAAAAACATGATTTCATCTTGAATTGGTTTACAAATTGTTCATATATAAGGAGGAATCTATCTTTCACAATTTTCTATTGTGTAAATTTTTCAACATGTTCTGGTTACATCGACCGGATGTGTTTGGCATTCATATGGATATGCACAACATTGATGTCCTTTAGAAATCTATCCATAGTGCATAGTTGAGGGATAATGTTGGTTCTATGCTTCTCAGTCCCACTTCTAATGATATCACTATTATATAGAAGGTGTTAAATGGTTCTTCCATTGAAGGTCATCAGCCCTATTTTTAGGTTGGAATGCGTTACTTCTATATGTCTTTTCTAATAGCATCCGAGATGCACATTGGTTCAATGAAAAATGAGATATATGATTAGATTATTATAAAATCTATTAATGTTAAAATTGTTGTAAAAAAATCTATTTTCCTAAATTCAATCCACTAGATTCCACATATTCTATTTTTTCTGAAGGTGAATGTGGATGAGGCGACACCAGGTGCACTCGGTCACTTGAGTTGCCATGGTGTCTTCTGCACTTATCCAGAAATTGTTAATGGATGATTATAACATTAAATTGGAAATTTTATAGTAATTGAGGTAGATATTTGGGCTATGATCAAGGAAATCATGTTTTCCCCTCATCATGGATTGAGGCATCTTTGGGTGGAATATGACTTCACCACAGCTGTTCACATTCTTAGGACACATTCTAGATCTGTTCCATGGAAACTCCATCCTCCCTAGATTGAATTCCTTCAGATGATAGATAAAATTCTCCTTGATGTCACTCATTTTTACAGAGAGTCCTATCAGGATGCAGATGCTCCGCCAAAGAGGTCAATTTTGGAGGCTTCTTCGGGATGGTCTTTTGTCGCACCCGAGTTTTGTTCTCATCTTGTTGATTTGGATGCACAAGATGTTTTTATTATGGTTGTTGAAAACCACCATACTATGAAACATTCTCTATTTTCCAAAAAATATATTTTGTAATGGGCTCACCAAAATCTTGAACCTATTTCCAATGAGATTATTAATAAAAATTATGATGTAATATGACCCACTGAAATGTAATTGAGTTAACAAAATCTTTACATCTTGGTAACTCTTAAGTCAAAACCCTATGATTTAATAATTCAAACTAATACTTTATATACCAATATTTTTTTGGAACAGTTATATTGCATTCATTATGGGATGTATATAGACCTTATAAAAGCAATTAGGTGCATAACATTACAATATGCCTCCATGAATTTAAATTGAGACAAAATGCCTTACCCAATTTTTTTTTAATTCAATTCTCTTTAAACACAAATATATTGGGTTTAAACAAGTTATTAACTTAAAAAATACAAATATTAATATTTATAATATAAAATATTAATCTTTTATATCATCTTAATACCCGTTCATTAATAAAATTTCAATATTTTCATTATATGAGGTGTGAATTACCTTGTTTTCTCATGAATATTTCTTCATGAATGATCTTGTTCATACACATATTATATATTAATATAATAATAATAATAATAATTAAATAATTATAATATTTATAAAAAACATTTACTTTTAAAAACAATCATGAATGGTGGTTAGAAAAAATTAAGTATGTTACGATCATTGAGGCGGTAGGTTTTACAAACGCATGAATAATGTTTCCATTTTCCAAAGATCATTATGGATAGAAGGTCATTAATGTTTGGTATTTCCAAAATGATCATAATATAATATATACCATATTATATACTTATATATATCATTTATGTGACATGGTGATTAATAGAGAGTCACATCTCCTCGCGAAGGCCATAGTCCACACGTTCAATAATGATGTTATCACCTCTACCTGAGTTATAAGGTAAGAAGGAAAATTTAGTATATTACTGTTAAATATTGATATATATAATTCATGAATATAATAATTATTTAATTTATTACATATATAATAATTTACTATATCCTTATTACATTCCATTCAAATATATAGTGAATTATGAATCACATTGCTCAGTGAGGCGGTAGTCCCCCGTTAACACAAGTGGCGTTTTCATATCCCCTAAGAAATAGAAAATATAAATATTAATATGATATAATAATTAAAAAGGATGAATTATTTTAAAAATATCATATATATATATATATATATTATATCCATCATTATTCCAAATTTTCAAAGGTGGTAATGGAAGAACGAATGAAATCGCATCGTGAGGTGATAGGATTTAGTACACACTAACGATGATTTTATATCCCATTTGATAGAAGTTGAGATATATTTATATAATTATATCGATATCAAGTTATAATAATATATTTAAAATAATGATGTTATTATATCTTTATTTTTAATAAAATTTAAATGAGTTTCAGAAATAAGTAAAATAAATACGCTCTTGAGGAACATTACCGCTTCTTCCGGTATCCTCATTTGGTTTGCAGTAAAGCCTTAAAAAGATGGATTTATACCTAACATAAGGATTATATAATGAAACGATGGATTTTTGGAAATTATATTTAAAATACTTGGTTGATTAAAAGAGATTTCAAGGTGAGAATAAGAGAGGAGAGGGTGTCCATTTATAACTGGGGGAGAGGAGAAACTTATATTTTATAGAAATATTGAGTGCTCCAGCATTTTTCATAAGTATGAAATTTTAAAAACACATTGTCCAATATTAAACCATATATGTTTTTTGGTTTAAATACTTCCATAAAATGGTTTTTGTAAAATATTATAGGCAATTGTTTCTCTTTTCACTTTTTTAACCTATGGTAAACCCATTTTTAACTTAATCGTGGTACTTAAATTTTACTACATTCACTATTAATTTTGGTCAATCATTATGTGGATATTTTTATAAATTATAAATATTTTATCATTCCAAATATGTAATCCATTCACAATTTAATTAAAATAAGTTGAAAAATTTAATTTAAAAAGAATCCCACAAATGTGATGGGAAAGCATGTTTTTAATTAGAAAATGATCAAAAGTTCACTATGATTTTATATCCATATTCCAAATGAAATATGATTCCAATGAACTAAATTGGATTGATTGATTAATTTTTTTTACTAATTTTACATTTAAATGAAATCAAAATAAAAATTACTATTATAAATTTTTTAAACAAAAATATTGTTTTAAATTAAAATTCAGTATTATCATTATGCATAAAAAATGAAACCTTCCATAAAATACAAATAATTAACCCAAATATAATATTGGAATTATTATTTAAAAAATTATGTTTTTCTTAAAATAAATATTATAAATTTTTTAAAATAAATTTTAAATTACGTTCATAATGTCTGATTAAGCCTTCTATATGAAAAATTACTTTTTTTCAAAAACGTTTAGTTTTATTTTAAACGATTATTATATTATTTATAATCAATATATAGCTAATAAAAATGTCTAAACTACATATATTCATAATTTAGTTGGCCTTATTTATACTCACCAATTTAACGACAAGGTTTTAACTATTATATTTTATAGTATTATTTGAATAATATATTTTTGTTTAGTAAATCAAGGTCTTTCAAGTAACAAAAGATAAATTAAGTGTTTCATGAAATGATATAAAAAACAATGTTTCATGAAACACAAACACTCTAATAAAGTGGTATAATTTTAAATTTTGGTGTGTTACTCTACTAGATTCAACAGAAATTGTTTCATAGATTCCTCGCGTGGAGTCCGAAAATCCCTTTTATATGATATTTTATAATAAACATAAAAAACAATATCCAATTAAATAACATGAAAATACATAAATTAAATAAATAACTTTGAGAATTCAAGATAAATCCCTTATTGAAATATAATATAAAGAAAAAATTAATTTAATAAATTATTTCTTAAAGAATTAAAAATGAACGACTTATAAAAAATAAACCCTACATCATGTTGATTTAAATATTCTCAAAACAAATGGTCAAGGTTGAAAAGAATCCCTAACCACCGATGGTAACATGACTTCATACATGGAAGTGAGCTGTCCTGGCATCCTACTACACTTAATACCTAAATAATGAAGATCATAACTCTTATATAACATGGGAAATGTACCAATCCTAGGTATATTAATTATATATTCAACATGGTTGTAGATATGATGTGATTTTATAAAGAACCACCCTAGGTTGAAATGACACATCGCCTGATACGGTCCTCCACGAGGTGATAATTAATTAACAACAAAAATCATGTATTGATATTAAATTTAAAATGGATAAATAAATAGAGTACGTTTTAGAAGAGGAGTACACATCCATGGGACACAAAACATCAAGCATAAATGAAAAACCAAATGTTAAAATTACAAATGATAAAACCCATGTTCCCATGTGACCACCAATCATTAAAATCACAACCCAATATAAGAATAATGAAATCCAAGAGAGGTCACCAAAACACATTATTCCATTCACATTACTTGAGTCATGGAAATCCTGTTCTACAAACCACCGATGGTAAATTTAGGGCTTGAGAACTAAAGAATGGTAGGATACCATAAAAGAATCTATATAAAATACACTATATGTATCCATTGGTTCTAACATTAAAACAAATATAATTTATGAATAAATATCAAATGAAAAGTCATTTCAGTAAAAAATAATTCAAATTACTCAAAATAATTCCCTATTAACATATTCTAGGAACATGATAATTATATTAAAGATAAAAATAATTTGAAAAATAGAAATATATGTGGAAATATCATAAGACAAACATGTAAGAAATGAAACATGAAAAAATACAAGAAATTTTTAAATAAAGAACATGTAGAGCTCTAGAAAATGTTAATATAGAATATGATGCATTAAATAACACAATTCTATTAATATCGCGAATCAAATCAAAATTGAATCCATCCATAGTCAATCGATATCACAAGAATAACATATAGTGGTCCTAATCTCACTAAAAATTGAATATTACCATATCAGACACAAATATGGATCCCAATGTTCTATGCCTAAATAACATTTTAATAATCCATTCCCACAATATTATAAAACATTTTCACATTTAATAAAGACCACCTTATAAGCATAAAAATACATTTTGGAATCAAATAAATCTCGACATTTCATCGAGCACATAATGTGCCCAATTTTGTTTTTAAATATACCTATATAAAAACACCAAACCATGATAAATTTCATAACATAATTCTTCTTGGATATAGAATCAAATAATCTTTTAGAAAAAGATAATGGAAATTAAAATAAAATCTATTAATTTAAGAATTAGAATAACGTTTTTGAGAATGAAACAATAAAAATAGAGGAAAAATTGTTACCTTGAAGAATAATGATTTGATATAAGGAGATACATACATAAAAATCCTAAATCAGTATAAAAATTAACAATTACCCCAATAAAAACAATATCTAGACATTTAATACCAATAAAGATCCAATAGAAAAGGGTTAAGAGATATTAAGATAAGATATATGGATAGAAGAAGAAATTAGTTAATAGTGAAACATACCATTAAGAGATCCCCTATGAATGAATGGTAAATAGAAAATATCCAAGGAGAGGACTCTAAAAAGATTTTGGGAGAGGTTAGTTTTAGGAAAATGTTGATTTGGATGTAATTATATATAAAAATGACAAAGATAATCTGGGTAAATTGTAACATTAATGTGATTTGGACCTTTGTGCTTGGTTAGGTCGCACAGTTTTATAAACACTATATTTCACTCTTTCATACGAAAATCGGGAAACACCATTACCTGGGAATTAGTATCAGGGTTTAAAAAACCATTATTAATCCATGATACACCTTTAAAAAACATCCACACATCATCAAAATATGATTGTTGTGTCAAAAAGTTTGAAGAGGAGTTCTCAAACCATGTAACATACCATTATACCTCTTAGTGACATTCCACATGGTTACCTCAAAGATTGTAATAATTTTATTCCTCAACAATGTTAATGTATCTCCAAATATTCTAACTGTCAAACCATTTTTCCCATAATATTATGAATGTCTCAAGAGGTAAAACGTTATTAAAAAATTTTATACCCTTGACTCGAAGTGAAAAAATATTAAATAAAATACATCAAATGATATAAAATTTCTATCAACCACAATATGATATATTCTCAACATCACTACCCAAATTATGGAATATTACTAGTTTCATTGTGAAATTTGATTAATATTTTAATTATTTATAGTGCATTTATGATGGATATGGTAAAACCAACATGTAGTTTTTATATGGAAGTTGATTTTATTTTTTGTGATATTGAAAATGATAAGAACAATAATTATACGGAAGTTAAAATCTCTCCACTCTATAAATTATGTTTTAGCTGTAAAATAAAACATCACAATGTAGCAATGTTTTCAATCCTAAAAAATTATGTTAAAATATTATTAATTATTTTTTAATTTAAAAAATTACAGCCAATCATTCATGATATAAGATTATTATATCTTTTTAGACATTATTTTCCAACATTAATTTTCTAATTTATAAAAAATTTATTATTTCTATAATTACATAGATAATTCTATTTTTTAAAAGAATAATGAAAAATGAAAAATAATATTTTTTTTAAACACATGAACATTTAATCAGATCATATATAGAATAAATAATGTATAAAAATTAAATATTTTATTTATTTTCATAATGAATGTTATCTCGATATTTTGTGGCATCATAATAAACAAAAATATCACACTAAATAAGGCTCATAAAGTTATTTGTAAAAAACTAAATATACTAAAAGAAATTATTTAAAGTTTGTAATTTGTTTGTTATAAATATAATTGACTCAAAAAAATTTATTTTTATTATATATTTATTTTAGTAAAATATATGCTAACAACTGATTGAGTTTAATAGAGTATATAATAAAATTAGAAATATGTTTTATGAATTCTTTGATAAATACTTTTGTTGATTTATTTATCATATTGTGAAATTGTATATTTAAAAAAATGAACGACGTAAAAAACTTGATAAGAATATAATATGAATTTATAAATTTTAGATTTCCAAAATAGTATCCTCTATTAAAAATAATATATTTCACGAAATAATTCACAATAAATAAAAAAAACATGGAAAATTCTTAAATTCTGATCTATCACACATTAAAAAACCCAATTTTATCTCCCTTAATATGTGAGATTATTCTCATATATCAAATAAATCTTACATATGAAATATATTTTAATTTTCAGAAGATTTATCATTGTAATTGGATTTTCTCTAAAATAATATTAGATGAATTAGAAAATTAGGAACCATGTAGTGCCAACAGATGATAATATTAGAATAATATGGATCCCTATTATGTCCTTGTGTATGTGATATCGGGTTTATCTGTAGGTGTGTTATCTTATATGGTTTTTTGAGGGGACTGGGCACTAGATGTGTGGGCTTTCTTAAGCGATTTCACAACTTATACAAGTCATATGCATTTGTAGGTTCCCTTCATGGAATGATGGATCCAGGGTTCTGCAGAGACTTGTCTAGAACGAAAGGCTCAGGCAATGGTCTTGATCGCCAGTTTTTTGGTGCATTAGGAAAGTGAGAAACAAGTCAAGCCATAAGGTATTTTAGTCATCAAGGATTTCAATTATCATCAGATGAATGGGCATGCCCATTGACTTACTTAGGAAGCATAAATACCCAGGTGAGACTCTTAAGCCTAGACTTCTTCAATCGAGTATGGAGGGAATTATCGGTCCTCTCAATACCATCACAGGCCAATGGGTTCACTAGGTATCTCCTTCAATGTGAATCAGACATACCATAGACGAATCTTGTTGTCATGGTATTATGTGGGGCGGAGGGGTGTCCAATAATTCTTGGGGATCTATCATCCTAGTGATTACGACGCACTATTATTGTGTTCATTCTCTTTATGACGAGGCATTGACTACGATAAATGGTATCCGTCTATGTCTCCATTGTAATGTTGATATCAGTGAAGCAGAAACGGTCTATATGAATATCTTGTATTCCCTCTATAGTATAGGTAATACTCCTTGGTCAGTCTCATCTATTATTATAAAATGAATGGTCCTTCTCAAAAGAAGCAAAAATGGGGTTTACACCTGCTGTGAGGGAAAAAAGAGTCAGATCATCTAAATTTTACTACTTATCAAAATTATATTTCATCAGGCCAAGATGGACTGAGTATCCTCATTATTGAGGAAGAGGACCTTGTTAGAGGCAATGGCCTCAGTTTGCATAACGTTAGACCCCCTAGTCTCTATCTTTCTTGTGACATCCTATTTTGGATTTATCCCTATTTCGATAACTTTATAAATAAATAACGATGATGATGATGATGGATGACATTTAACTTACCAGAAAAAATAACAAAATATCATATTTCAAATGATAATATGGTAAGTGATATTTATATGAAATCATATATTATTTTAATTTTAATTTTAAATGTATTATTATTATATATGAAATTGTCATCCAATACAAGATAAAAATTACACTTATTTTAAATAAATAATAATCAATTATATTTATATCATCCCATATATAAAATAAATTTCCTTTTTAAATCATTCTTATCATATATGAAATTTATCTCACCTCATACTTTAGAGAAATTTATTTCAATTAATGTTTAATCAATTCATGTAAAATTTATATCATCTTGTACATGAGATAAATTTCAGTCCATAAAATGTTATCAATAAAAAATTTAAATTTATTATATTTACGATATGAGGTAAAAAAATTTCTAAAAATTAAAATATTTTAATAGTAAAAATGATCTTTAATATTTTATAAATGATTCATTATTTTTGTATTTTTTCTCACCCCCTGCATAATATAAAAATAAATGTAGAAAAGGTTGTTCACTGTATAAAAAATTTTCACATTTCATATTTGGGACAAATTGTATATTTCAAAAAATTTATCATTCACTGTCATTAAAATATCTCTCATCAAATACATGTGATAACATTTATTTCATAATATATATCTATATATTAATTTATAAAACCATATTTATCTCATCTAATATAAGAAATAAATTTAATGTACACTAAAATATATATATATATATATTAAAAATGAAATTTAATTATGATATGATATATAATAAGTATCTTGTATAATCAAACATTGTGTGTAAATTTAAATTTCTCTCAAGTATGAGAGGAGGTAAAATTTTCCTACAATGAATTAGGAATATTTCATAAAAATAAAATTATCTCTTCTATTTGATGAGAAAAAATTCACCAAGAAGAAATCATTTTTTGAAAAAAAATATCATTTATAGGATGTGATAAATTTTATGAACATTGATAAATCATTTTATGAAATAAAATTTCTCACATTCATGTGATACATAAAAATTCCATTTTTAATAAATATATGATTATGGTTGAAATTTATCTCATCTAATATATAATATAAATTTCATTTTTAACAGATGCTTTATTCTTGGTGAAATTTACACATCTCTTAAATAAGATAAATTTTATTTTATAATAAATGTATCATTCTTTTTTTGGGGAAATAGATAAAATTTCATACATGAGATAATATTATTTTTAAAAAGATGTATATTTTTTACTTTTAAATTCATTTATATTATAATAGAGATAAATTTTATTCATAATAATATGAAAAAATATTTAAATTTATCACATTTCATATATGAGATAAATTATAATTTTACATAAATTTTACACTTAATGAAATTTATTCAGTCTTCTAGTTGAGATAAATATAATTTAATCAATGATGTATCATTAAAAAAAATTGCACCCATATCACACCTAAGAGAAATTTTTATTTAAAAAAAATATATAACTCATTATAAGTGAATGTTATATCTTTACAAAAATGAGATAAATTTTATTTCATAATATATATATATATATATTATGTTTTGAAAGAAATTTTTTCATATTTTATAGATAAATTGATCATTTTAAATAAAGTAACCATTTTGTTCAAATTTATCTTATATTATGAATAAAATATTTATAATAGAAATATAATCAATAATATATTTAATTTATTCAATTTGAGACACAAGAAAATGTTTCATACAATATGTTTTGAAAAATATTATTATTTTTAATTTTTTATAAAAAAATTATTAAAAAAGGAATAATTATATCTATTATTGTTATATTGATGTTATCCTATTTCACTCATCTAAATAGTGTACAAAAAATATTTTTTAGTGATATAAAAAATATCAATTTTTATTATATTTTAATGAAATTTATGAAATATAATGTGTATCTTGCATTATTAAAATTTATGTTATGATTATAATATTTTATGTGTATAGAAAATAAAATAAATAACGTAATATCTAATATTTCTCTCTACATTTTTTAATAATGTTTTTAGTGAATAATTTTAAACTTTATTTTTACTGTTGATGAACATCATAGAAACTGGATAATCTTTATAAATATACATATTTTCCCCATAAAATTAAATTTACCATCATTAAAAGATAAAATATATTAATAATAAAAAAATAAATGATATTTTATACTGATAAAAATATCGATATGTTGAAATAAATTATTTAATTTCATAAAATTCCAATAATAATTTGGTTTTATATCTTAAAATAAATATAAATTGTGATTATACATATAATTAAATGAAATCTATTTTTTATAATATATTTAATATGTGGTGTAGTAAATAAAATATTATAATTAAATAAGTATTTCAAATACATAGAAAATGTAAATATAACATTTTAATATTTATTAGTCACTTAAAATTATGAAATTTAAATGAAAAATAAAAAATAATATTCGATGTTTAGTTGATATAAAAAATTAAAACATCCCATTAAATGTCTTGGTCGAAGGAAAAAAGTTTAATAAATGAATTTTTGGTCTAGCTATTTAATGCCCTGGGAAGAAATGTAATCAGATAACCCAAAAAAATATATCTGGTATATTATAGTGTCATATGAAATGATTTCACATAAACAATTATAAAAAATAATGATAGTGTAAATGATAAATATTTTATGTATATAATCAATGATGTTTATTGGTTTTAGTAAGGGATGATGTGTGGGGAGTTGTGATGATGATATGGAAGGAGTTTTAGAGATTGATATAGCTCCCTTAAACAAAATGGTTAAATGATTAATGAAGAAGTCATTGTGCATAATCATAAATTTCAAAGAAAATATTTTGGATAGTCATGATAGGGTCTGTGTATCTTCCTTTATCATCTACAATTATATAATTATGTAATTTGTATTTATAAATGACACACAAAAAACACTTTGGTAAACACTTAAAATGATTGGGTAAATGATGATGAAAGAAAAACTTGTGGGGACCATTCTTCCCAATAACACATCCTAAACATTAATTTAATCATTAGTGAAAGCCATTATTAAATTTGGTAGAAGGAAAATGATAATTTTGATTGAAAAATAATTTTATAATAAGTAAAAATGCATACACTTTCTTTATTTTCAATTTGAATAAATAAAATTTTTATAGATGTTGTAATGTTTGGTTTTTTTCCAATTACTAATTTTATGTCTGCAATATGAAAATAGATTAGATATCTAGAAGAAAAATTATATATATTTATGTTAAAGGATATCTTAAGAGGGTAAATAAAATTATGGTGAGACATGCATGAACCTAAAAATTCATAATGAAAATATTCTTCATAGTGTTAGTGTATGTACATCTAAAAAAAGTGTTTTATTAGCACAAAAAATCCATTATTAGTTCTAAAAAAGCACAACCCCCAACCCACCCCTTTAATAGTGTCAGGAATCCACCCTTCTTTAAATGCACTCAGGACCGTATCACCCGCCCATGCAAACCCTTGTATGTGCTAGGTTTTCAATCCTTAGACCTCCCCCTCGAGCACCTGGATGTCTTTCACTCACCGACAATGTTTAATTTTTCATTTTATGGTGAATCTATATATTTTTATATATTGTTACATTATATATATACATATAATATGTTTTGTGTGTGTGTGATTATAAATAAATACATATATATATGTTTAAATATTTGTGTGAATATATAAATATAATTATACATATGTTATATATTAATATTTATATACATATATTACAATATGTTGATACATAAAAATACGTTTGTCAATACACATTCAAAAATATATATATATATAAACAATATATTTCCATTAATTGTACCTATATAGGTATATAAATATTCATAGATTTCTATTTTATATAAAATTAAGATTATTCTTTGTTTAGATAAGGATTATATATTTATAAATATATTTTATATGTAAATAAGTTTAATTATTTATTTATAAAAATAATTTTTTTTGACAATATATAAAAAATATGTATATGTCTCTATATATATTATTATAAATAAAAATATGTTATAAAATATGAAAAAATTTCAATACTAAAATATCAATTTGAATGTAATCCCTAGGAATAAATTTAGTCCCCACATAAAATGATAAAAAATTCCCTCTCGAATGATATTGAAATTCCATCGAATATTATAAAATTGGGTACGCCTACTAAAAACACACTTTTTGAGGTCTTATTATCATTTTTAGCCATGAAAAATGTGAAGGAGGGTTTTAATTTGTCATTATTTTTGTGGAGATCATAACAAACATTGATTTGATATGTGGTAGAGCCCAAACAGACAAACATATTAATAGTTATGTCCATTTTATGTTCGAGTTACGTTTTTAAATTATTTGTGATTTGTATTATTTTTTTGAATTTTTTTATATTAGAATTGTTGTTAAATGATTATTACCTGATATTAAAAATCAAATTATTATTAAAAAAATATTTTTAATTATTTTATATTCCAATATCACAAATCATCCTATATATTATCTGTAAATTCCTAATTATCTTTATCCAAAACATAGTAAAAAAATATATTTTTATATCGATATATATATATATATTAATTAACTATTTTTTATAATTTTTTTAGATAATATACCCCATATCAATACTATTAAAAAATCACTCATAAAGGGGGCTCCTTGTCTTTGATAAAAAAAGTGGAAATAATGTGGTACTTTTAAAAATGCTTATTATAGTGCTGTTAAAGTACATTTAATGAGAACTTCTTTTAGAATTGTGAAAGTATAGCACTACAAAAACCCATTTTTTAGGAAGTGATAATTTGTAATTATTAATATTTCTTTCAGAATTAAAAATACACTCAAAAATTTATCTGAAATATTCATTTGGATTCTCCGCATTATAGATTTTCAATAATATTTTATATTCCAATAAATAGAACTTTTATATCTTTATTAGAAACCCACCAAAACCAAAAATGACATTATTTGAATCCCTATTCATCGTTCCTAGCTGAAAAACATAACCAAAATCCCTAACTGAAACCATAAAAACAAAGACAAAAAAGTGTTTGAAGGAAAAGATCCAACAAGTTTAAGAATCAATCCAATGGCCACCATGTTTCAAGGGCTAGTATGAGCACTATCACAAAATAACATTGTCACCATTACATCCATCATAAGGGAAGGAGATACCCTCAGTGATGACACAATATAACTCTTGAGATTTTTATTACCGGAAAACTCACCAAGCATGAACCGAAATTGTAATTAAATGTAGACATCATTGGAAAACCAATGATTATCGTTTTATCTAAAATTTACCATGAAGGATTAGAAAAACAAAGCACTGGAAACCAAAAAAATGACACAATATAGTAGTATGAAAGAAAAATAAAACATGGATTACAAAAAATAAATTTCCTTAATCATCCCAATCAATGGATAACCACCCGAGAATCAATTCCAGCTCCACTAACTCACTGGAAAGAGAATTCCATAATGAAAAATAAGAACCTTTTGGTATATAAAAGTAAAGATAACACTTCCCAATGATGGAAGATCATTCAAAAAAATCAAGTGCTATCATCGATGATTCCCCACGAGTCAATTGTGAGTAAGACACTTAGGATTAAGATCCATACATGCTCAATCCGTTTCACATATTCAACTTTGTGGAGTTTTACACATTTTTGAATTATATTTATTTAAATAATTATACTTTATAATTATTATAAAATTACATCAGAAAAGTGGAAATGGCTCTTCAGCCTCTGGGATTGTTTTTCCCAGGCCAAAGGCGGTAAGGGAGTTTCGACCTTTTCCCAAATGAAAAAAATTACTTAGTTTAAATATACAGGTTTTATAATTAATACATTTATTTTTATTTTGTTTCGTTTTTCGGTTTATATATACATATATAAATATTTCCGTACAATTTATCTACTTTTAAATATCCAGTATTACTTCAATTAAATCAGTTTAGAATTCTTACAGAAATAATAACTTGGGGCTCCCTTTTATAAGAGGTCTTGTCCAGAATGTAAATGGATTACTGATGTGGTATTCTGGTTCTCCATTTCATACGAAGAAATAAAAATATATATGTATTAATAATTTTTAATAAACTTATAGTTAATATTAAATAATATTAAATAATAATTAACAATTAATGCTTACTATTAAATCTTAATAATTAACTAATATTTATTTATAATCTTTTAAACAATATTAATTAATAATATTAGTTACTATTTAATGAGTTATATGTATGTAATAGTTAGTAGTTATTAATTACTTAGTAATTAAGAATAATTTAATTAATTATTAATAATAGTAATTACTAAGTAAAAAACTAATTATTAATTAAATATTTAATAGTATTTATTATTATTAAACAATTACTAATAAATATTTAAAATTATTATTTATGAACTAAATGTTAATAACAATTCATCAAATATTAAATTAAAAATTATTTACTAAATATATTATATTAGTATTAATTATTTAACTAATTGTTGATAATGAATATTAATTACAAATCAATATTAATGATTTTTTGGAAATATCTATATTAATTACAAATAAATAAAAATTAAAAAATATGATTTTCAATTGAATAATACAAATTTCAAGTAAATATTAATTACTAGTTAAAATTAATTATTAATAAATATTAAAAATCTTGATTTTAATTATTAAAAATAAATATATATTAATTAGATATTAATTAATTAATAAACAATCAACATTTAATTACTTATTAAAAATAGTACTTACTAATTAACTAAATAATTATTAAATAATTATTAATTTATTAATAAATATTACTAATTTTTATTCACAAACTACAAATAAATATTTAATATTAATATTTATTTACTAAACATTAATAATAATGATTAAATTTTTAAGTTGCTAATTATTAATTATTTATTTTTATTTCACTAAAAATTAATAAACTAATTGATTCTAATAACTATTATTTATTTATAAATATTAAAAAATAATCTATATTAATTAAATAATATAATTTAATATGCAATAAAAGTAATTTCTCAGAAATATTAATTACTAAATAATTTTAATTACTAATAAATATTTAATACAATCAATTATAAATTAATTACTAAAAGTAGAAATTTAATTATTAGTTACTAATTAATTAGAAATTGTACAATTTTTAATTACAAACAATGAATATTAAGTAAAAATTAACTAATTATAAATAATTAATAATTAATTATTATTTGTACCCATTTACAAATAAATATTGAAAAATATTATTTAGTTAATATATATTATTAATAATGATTAAATTATTAAAATGGTTATGATTAAATAATTATTAAAAAATCATTATGAACTAATTAAAAAACTGTTTTCAATTAATATTAACTAAAAAATAAAACTAATTAAATGATATTATTTACTATTTAACAACATTAATTTCAAATTATAAGTAATTATAAAAATGATGAATTCTTCTTTAGCGACTAAATAATTATTATTATTAATGTGCATTATATATTTATTATATATTTTATTTTATTATTGGTATTAATATTTATTAATTACATATTATTTAATTTCTAATTATTTTAAACCTATTACAAATTATTAACTATTTATATATCAATTAGTTGTTTAATAATATAGTAAATAGTAATTAATAGTTTTAATTTATACTGTTTAAAATTATATTAATATAAATTTTTTAGTTTTTAATATTTAATAAAAAAATTAATAATTAATTTCTATTTATTAGTAATTAATATTTATTATCAATTGATTAAAAATTATTAATAAAAATATGCTATTAATTATATGCATGAATGGGAGAAGGTAAATCCCACATCATAAATCCATAATGATTTCTATGACAAGACCGCTTAAAAAAGGGATACCAAGGTTACAATTTCTGTTAGAATTCCAGAATGATTTATTGCTAGTAATGATAGATATTAAATAGTTCATAAATTCTGTAGAATGTTATATATATATATATATACAAACAAAACAAAAGTAAATATATAAAAAAATTTACATATTAAAAAATTTATATTTAAAATAAGAAAATTTATTATTTATTTGGTAAATGGAAATAATGCCCTTGCCACCATTTTCACGTGTGAGAAAAGACCAAAGGTGGTAGGGCCTCTACCACCTTTCTGATATAATTTTTATATTTTATAAAGATAATATTATGAATTTTTTTCCAAAAAGATATAAATAAACAAAAACATCATTCGTTCAAGATGTAGGTAGAATTCCCACGAAATAAACATTAAGAAGCAGAATCAAAATCAAAGGGGGATTTGAAATGGGTAATTATGATATGAAAATATAACCAATACAAATCGCATCACCGAAAAGCATTCTAAATTGATTCCTCATAGATATGAGAGATAAGATCCATTCATAAAGACACTAAAGCGAAAACCAAACTGCTAGAAATTCATATCAAGGTAGGGTTACACTAGAGATTAATTAGCTTGGATTCTCTATCGTGTCCCCCACTATGTCATTTATATAATGAAAATATAACATAGAAGAATGATCAATACCCTATAAATTTAAAAACCATGTTTTACATGGAATTGTACATAAGATAAAAAATAATGGACATGTAAATACCATATTTTACATAGAATTATATGTTTGTGAAAAATGACGGGGCATTTTATTTTATACTACTTTTTTGGGTAAGAGTATGGATTCTAATTTTATATCAAAAATTTTACATTTTTTCTCAAGAAAAATTATTCAAAATTAATAGTTTTTATTTTTATACTAAATATTTTTACATTTTATTTGGATGGGAAATGTTTATACAAGAAGAATACATGTATATTCATATTTTTTCCAAAAATTTTTTAGTGTAACTATTTAACGTATTAATTTTCAATAAAAATATACAATTCAAATTAACATTGTAAAATTATACTAGAAATTTAAGATATAAATTTTCATATTATAAATTTGAACATTAGAATTTCTCTTTGAGTCAATTACTCAAAATAAATTCTTTTTCCTCAGTAGGAAAATATATTAATAATAAAAATAGCCTTAAAAATTTAATTTATATATTTATAACATTTTATTTGGATTATTTTCTATATATTTTTTTGAGGAGAATATTTTTTCTAAAAATAAACCGTAAATTTTTCTTCATAATTTATAGTGAATATTATTATGGTATTTTTTCATATTATAGATATTTAGAAAATTTGAATATTATAAATTAATTATTTATTATGTTAAATGTTTAGTTATGATCATTGTTTGGTAATAGAAATAATGTATTGAATATTGAACATGGTTGACATATATAGAATCATAAAATAAAAATTATTTTCAAATCTTATTTCAAAGACCATTCATTTTTATTACATATGGATGATAAATTGTTTTATTATGTGCCAAAAACTAGAAAATAGTACTGAGGAATATAAAGACATTATTACACAATTTTTTCACTTCTACCAAATAAGGGTATATAATGGAATATAAAAGTGATATAATAGTTAAATATTTCCATATGGATACACATCCTTATATTCCTACACATATATTTGTCATTTTTATATCATGTGGAAAATATTGTGAAATTATATTAATCTAGTATCAAAATAGTCTATTGCATAAGACAAAATATTTTAATATAACAATGATTTAGTTAAATTATATTGAAGTCCAATACGAGTACATGGATATTAATACATTAGTTATTATTATAACAATAAATTATTTCCCTTTAATAGAGACTAAATTTAGGTTCAATGATGTCGTACGAAATACTCATATAGATCAATTTAATTTCCTACGAGTGAAATATAAAAGGCATATAGTCATTGGGGGTTTAGATACCATATTAGAATATATATCATCTAAAATTTAGGAAATGAAATATTTTTCCTCGGATGTGAATTTTGACATGTAATAAAAATTATAATAAATTTGTATCTGGATCCAAAATTGAATATTTATTATGAGAAAATTGGAGAATCCTTTTTGTTTGAAATGAAGTTTAGTATAAATAGTGAGTACATGCATTTTTGTGTTTTTATTGATTATAATCATTATTGATAATCTCTTATTATTTATTTATTATTATATAATAAAAAATTATATTATTTGGTTATTTTTCAAATTTATATAATTTCACCACAAGAATATTTACACATCTATCTTTACAAACCATGATGTGTCATTAGATAAATTATTTATGTGTAATTTCTTCTTACATTTTATTGCTTTTATACATGTAATTTGATGTAAACCGGCATAAACCACATAATATTTTGAAGAAATATATTTTATAATTTATTCATAGACTTTAAAATTATGTTTTTATTGTATAATAATTTAAAATATTATCAGTTATAGTGTACATGGGAATGTTATGAATATGTTAAGGAGGATTAATTCTGTCAGATTATTTATATTTTTTATGAGAGAACCATAAACATGGTTTTATAAAGGGTGATTTAACATAATTTATTTTTATAATAAATTGATGTGAAAATTTCAAAGGTGTAATGGGAGTTTTTCTGGATTATTATGGGTTCGATAAGAAATCATGATTCCCAGATAAGAGGAGAAGTTAATTAATAATAAAATAGATCTATCACTATGAAAAGGATTTATTAATTATACTGTAGAATAATATCTAAAATTTATACCACATAATTCATATTTATAATTTACAATGCAGTGATGTTAATGTAAATCCTTATAAATAATAAAAAATCAACTTGCATCTTTGTTGTATAATAAATTATTATATAACCTAATTTATTTTTTGTCGGATCTCCCTTAAAACATAGTTTTATGGAAGCATCAGTAATGACATTCATTCCAAAAGACGATGAAGATTTCTTCATCTTGTAATAACATAATGGAATATAAAAAAAGAAGTTATAGAACACTTCCATTTATATTAGTTAATCAATAATTTATGGACTATAAAATTTCTATGTCATTTTATTGAAACTAGGTCTAAATATATAATAATAATTGTGATGGTAACCTAATTTATATAAGTTTTTATTGAAATCATCAATGACATCTTTATCATTGATGAAAATTCACATGATGTGTTACTAGACCTAAATTTATAATAATATTTTGTCTATAAATTTATAAAATAAAGCAATGCTGTTTTCTATATCAAAGATGTGATATAAATATAATTTTTATTATAATGATATTCATGTGGTAGAATAAGTAAATACATAATATTCTACTACTTTCATTTATCCCACACAGATGTTTTATATAACATCACCACACTTGTGAATCAATCTTTATGTATCAAATTTTCTCTAGCCAAGACCATACATCCTTACAAAATTATACCTTTTGAGGTTCCATCCTAAAACTAATTGGTTATAAGTAATATAACCCAACCAGTATTATATTTCATACATTATTCCTCAAAAAACTATTGTAGGACTTGTTTATCACCCATCAATCATCCCTTCAAATAAATACCATTCATATGAGCATATTCTTCAATGATAATATATTTAATCCAATTATCATTCACTTTCATTACTGTTTTTATCTTTTCTCTATGACACACATCCATTCCATAGGTACTTGTAACTCTTTTGATAAAAATTCCAATGGATATAAATTCACCATTCAAGCCACCCTTATCAATTTAAAACTAGTTTGGGGATATGTCACCAATATCACACAATGGCTACACCGTGTGTCTAATACTATTTTATAGGATTATATTTATATATCACTGACCATCCAATCTGATATTTGATTTCATCATAAATAATGGTGATTGTAGGGGTATCCCATCTAAGATTATATTTCAACCATTATTCCACATGAAAACCATTGAGAGATCAAAACAATTATAACTCATTTAGACATAATTTCAATACAAACTCACTCACTTAGGAAAAATAATTTATTCCATAAAAAATCATATCTCATTACCTAAATATGTGACCTTATAAAATTTTTTCATATTTAAAATGATTATTAATTTCATAATTTAAAGTTATATGGGAATGGTTTGTCCCTAAAAACCACCATTATTAAACAATCTATTAATGTATTTGGTATTATCTCCATCAATCACAATAAAATATAAGTATTATAGTCTTTTATATATTTATATTAACACAAAATATATATATTTAAATAATTTTTAATATATCGATTAAATTACAACACGTAAACTTGTAATATGTCAATATGGTATAAGAAAAATCTAATATTTTTGATTATATAATGTAGAAATCCCATATTTAATGAATAAATTATATATCATCAATCCATGTAAATGGGGAAATCACATGACTTATAGCTATGTATGTATAATAATTTATGTAATCTAAAGAAATAATGGGGATGACTATAATACCATTCCAAAAAAAATTCCCATATTTTGTAACAAATACCAACCAACTGGATTGAAACATACCCAAACAAACTCTAATCAATCTAAAAAAGGATATTATTTAGAATGAAATGAATTTATAAATGTTTACATGATATGAACTTCATAACTTCAGGTAATGTGGATTTGAATAACAACACACCCCTATTTTTATCCATGACTATATGTGTGTAATTATACAAGATATTATATTTCCATCATGTATAAATTACATTTCAGAATAATAATCTGAGTAATAAATTATATATGTCTCAATGAAAACCTATCACAATAATTTTATCACATTATTAATATATATAAACCCTAATCATAATAACACATTTAGGGAAAATAATAGTCTTATATAATGTTTTCCATCATCCCACTCTCATGTAAAATATGTACCAAAAATCAATTATTTTTTGAATTATTTCCATTATTGTATAATCATGATACATTTATACTGACAAAGTCCATTACATATTTTTCAAAGTGTCTAATATTTAATGAATTTATATTTATATCATGTTTTTATTTAATAATTTATTTATTAGTTGATTCATTTAATTTTAATTTTTATCTTCTCTATAGATCATTAAATCACTCATACTACTGATTTTATTCGTAAGATAACACACATTATAAGTATATTATTAATTATTTGGTGAGATAAATTTTACCTCTCTTAATTAATCAATCCATTATTATCATAATTAATCTTCATTTCACTTTATATTATAAGAACTACCTCGTGGATAGTCATTAGCATATTAATTCCAAAATCAACTATTGTAAGATATTATGTAATGGCATAATCTACCTTTATTTTTGATAAACAATATCCTTGTTGTGGGGTTCTATGTGGTGTGTTTATTAGAGATATTCTTCATAATAACTCATAAACTAAGAAAAAACATTTTTTTGATATCATGGATCATCCTGATTCATATAGAAGCTAACATCAATGAAACACTATCAAATGAAATCATTATCATCTCCAAAGATGATGAATAATCCACTTTTTTTCTATTTATTAATGATATTTTTTACTGAAAAACAATTATTTTTAATTAAATTAGATTTATATATATTTTAAATTATAATAGGATAAAATCCATGTATTTTAGAACACTACATCACATTACTTATGGTTTCAATTTATTAAATTTAAAGATTAACTAAACTAATATACAATAATAATCATTATAAGCGTATTGATACTTTATATTATGTTTACTATAATAATTTATTAATAAATTTTCTTTGAGTTTTTCTTATTAATATTATTTATAAAATTACTAACATATAATATTTGGCTCATACAAAAAAACTATTTGATATATCTAGCTAAATATTATTAACTAGTATTTATGTAGTGCCAAAAATACCTATAATTAAGAAATTTTTTTTACCATAACATTATAAAATATTTACTCATGATGGTATTTCGATTTATTATTTTGTGATCCACAAAAACAATACAGAAATAATCATTCTAATTCAACTATATGTTCAAAATTCCTTTAGATTCTTTATGAAACCAAAAAATATATTCAAACATTAATAATAATTTATTAATAAATTAATATATTATGTTAACATTAATACCTTAGAAAAACCTTTTATATTTGAAAAATGATATGGATGTATTATATTCACATCCTAAACTAAATTCTAATGATGTATTTTTTTGACATCCACTGGATATGTCTCATAATTATTATTATTTTTTATATAAAACAATATTATAATAGACGATATTAGTGAAACAAGTTGAAATTCAACTTTATAATTAATACTATGATTATTTTGTTCCCCTTCAGTAGCCAAAAATATTTATCTATATAAAATATACTATGAATATTATTTTTCTTATGGGGGAATTTCTTGTACACTATCTATATCCTCGCAATAGGTGCATCCACCATATTCCAAACATAGTTAGTGAACATTATCCATGTTATATATATATACATACATATATATCTCTCTGTCCCTCATGATAGCTGAATGGGTTTCCTCCAAAAACTCATCATGATGGTAAGGAAATCTCCCTTGAATATTTTGATATCATTCTTCATCCTTATGTGTTGTCTCATATCTATATTTATCTATATTAATGATTCCCTTCTCTTGTGGTATTTATTATTTTTGTTTTTTCTTCTTCTTGTTTTTACATTTTGACTTCCTTAGTTTTTGGTTGTTCATTTTTTGGGAGGGGATAATGTTTCTTACAAATTTTATTTAAGGGAATTTGAAAATATCATTCTAACATATCATAAATTATAACTAAATTTTGACCCCATTACATTTTGTGTCTGGTGGAGTGTATAAATTATTTTGAATTTAAAGGTACATGTGTATTTCTAGAGATTATCATTTCATAAATGCTTTTCCAATTTCAAGGATTCAAATATTTATTTAAGTGATTTATCGTTATTTTTCCATCATCTAATATTCCTTTATTACCTATATATCAAGACCCCATTGTAGTATTCTCTATGGAAATTCATTATTTTTTGTGATGGTGTATGTAGTATGGTTCTATGTCTGATTGATTTATATGGGTTTAAATGTCAACATTTCTTGTTTTTTCTTTCCTCTGAATTTTCAATATATGGTTGAATGTTGATGTTTTTCCCTTGACATTGTTAATTTTATATAATTTTTCATTCCAATCTGGTTTTATATCAGCTATTTAGAAGGGGTTTTATCATATTGATCTTATATAGTTCTGGTAAGAACGTTTCAGTGGTGAATATCAGTAGAAAAAATAGTGTTTTCAAGGCATTTGTTTTTGTGGAAACGGTTCAACTAATTATGTGGTGTATCATGTGTACTTGAGGTCTTCTATTGGTTTTTTTATGGTCATTTGTCTTTATTACATTGTCTTTTTCTCAATAAAAGTGGTCAATGGTGGTGTTCAATGGATTCAAATGAATTTCTATTAGTAATAGTATTTTTGATGTAAGTTTATTATGTGGTTTAATTATTTAGTGGTTTTTTCAATATGATTGATCCTCAATGAAAAGTATGGTGGATTGTCTAGGTTTGGGGTGTGGCTAACAAGAATGAGATGAAAATTTTTGATATAAATTAAAACTTTTCATTAATATTTTGTTATAAATATTTATTTTCTAGGCATAAAGATCTAGGTATAGATTGAAACAGCAGGGCCACCAACCTATCTATAAGTTATAGGTTTTGTATGTTATATATTTATTATATATTTTTTATTATTAATTTTAGAATGTTCTTTTTCGAGATTAGTTTTTTAACATTATTTTTATAGATATATCTTAACATCAAAGTTATTTACTCGAATTATAAAATAAAAGAAGAGGACAACTTTGATCCTGAGGATTATATATATTTTTAAAATGAAATATTCAATCTACACCAAGCTGACGTTAGGTTATTCCTCAAAAAATATTATTTTATCATCATTTCTTATAATGAATAAATTTGTCTTAGGTTCTTAAAAAACCTACTATCCCTTTGATATTCTCATATAACATGAATTGATTTAGTTTCCTCAATATTATTTATATACAATATGATTCATCATTAGAACTAATCATATTTATTGTCCTTCTCCTGAGCCAAATTCCACCCCATGGACTCTCTGGGTGGTATATTCATTTTTAGGTAAAATTACTATATAATCCACAAAGTGTGTGTTTTTTATTTTATACAAATAAAATCCTATGGGTTTTTCAGAATAACTAAAAAAAAGAATATTTTCATTAAACAACATATTTATTTAAAATAAACATTGTGTAAACACATTATTACACAAAAAAATCAAAAATTAAAATTAAAAATACTCATATTCTATATTTCATATTTTGTATTTATAATATCCCTATATTAATATAGTTTTTTAGAAATACAAATAATTATAGGTAATATACCCATAGATATATAGAATAGATAAAAATATATACAACTTATCAAGCCAAGTCCAATTATATTTTAATCCTTATATCAGACAAATCAGTCAATTGTGGTGTTCCGGGATTATTTAGTTGCAAACATATTCCATAGAATCATAGTTCATTAATAAAATATTCGGTTAAGTATTCACCACATTTATTAGACTAAATCATCTAAATATATTTCATGTATAAATATTATACTTAATATTTGGAATATATGATCTTTTTAATGTTTTTAAATTTGATTCCTATACTAAAATAATCAATAATCTAAGAAAATTTGTCAACGAAGCCTAAAAAGTAATTATATCCACCACATTCATGTATACTCCTTGGTTTATTGACCCTACATTATATTTTCCCAATAAACCATTTACCAATCCTCCCATTAGACTAAAAAATTTGATGGTTATAATTTCTAGTAAACTAGAATCGTATTTTCAAATGATTTATATCTAAATTATAACAATAAAAGATCATTTGAGTATTATGTTTCCATTTTTATTTATATTCATAAGACTAAAATACATAAATTATGTTTCCCGAGAAATATCTACCATTACCCTCTTATTTGTAATCCCATGTACTATATTATACATATGGAAAATATACAGACCAATTACCATATTATAGATTATAGAAATCCATCTAATCCTTAAATGGAAATAAATTTCTATCTTTGAAACATATAAGAAACATATTTTTGTTTAAGGATAACAAAAACTAATAGTTTTAAAATACTTGCATTGATCTTTTAGAAAGATAAATATTATATATTCTTAGGTGTAATGAAACAATAATTTCCCCCTTTCAAATTAAAATATCAAATTCTCCATTCATCAATTATATAATATTGAAAATACTTTGTACATTAGTGAATATTTTTTATTCACACCCTAATATCCATGGGTTAGAATACAATTAATTGATTTCAATAACATTTACAAATAATTGGTCGAAATCATTATCTGTTAAAATGACTCAAAATCAAAGATACTAATATATTAAAATATTGGTCTAGACTATGATTTGATTCAAACTATTTACTTATGTATCACAAAATCAATAAAAATGCATATTTATTTGATGAAATACAATATTTATATCAATTGAAAGAAGAATTTTATTGAACACCCTATTACAAACCCCACATATCAGATGAAATTGTGAAACATGATTAATATTTTATAAAAAAATATGTTATTTAAGGGTTTATATCGACCTTTATCGATTTATGTATACAATATTCTCAATCATATCCCATAGAACACTTAGATACTTAAGTAGAAAACTATTTACCTTTTCAATCATAAAAATTATTTTAATTTCATTACATTTAGCACCAACACCTATAGGGCTCAATAAAAAAAAGTTTAACCCAATAAAATCAGTTGAATATGGATACCTAATCCTATAAGTGTCACATATACCCAATACGCCTCGTCAAAGATAATCCACGTGTACCAAATTTTTTTAGGGAACTACTATTTGAATAATCATCATCTAAACATTTTTTCACGTGAGAGGGAATCTATTACTTAGTATTTTTTAGGTATCCCTAGTATAATAAATTTCTTATGGATAACATAAATACCACTACAAAAAATATAATACCTAGATGTATTCTTTATTTTAAAAATTTAATATTTTATGTGATAACTTCATAAAATTAATATGTTATAATAATATTAATGTAATACATAAATTTAAAATATTATTAGGGTTACTTAACCAAAATAAAATTAATTTATTTAAAAATTTATATAAATGTATCTATTTATTGAGTAATATAAAATGATTCATGTAAATGGTTCATAATAATATTTAAAAATTCTTAGTCAGAAGGGTGAATGGTGTGATATGTTTCCAACCAATCACTTTTGTAATAGTATTTCTTGTGACCTGACCAAATATCCAACTACATAGAGATAAATACTAAAGATAGATCTTAATTCTAATATAATCCATACCCATAATATATATAACAATAAATAAACATTTATTAAGTTCATAAGAAAAATGAAATCATAGTATTGGTTGAATAGAATAAAATATTTGGTTACACCTAGTTTGTAACTCATATATTAATGTTATGAAAATTAAGAAGATGTTATTTAAACCAATAAAATTAATATATAGAAACATTAATAAGGTATTAATATTATATATTTGAATATGAAATATGTATTGAAGTTACCAAATGATGAAATCAATTATATATAATGATATATTAAATTAAAATATCAATTAATATAACATTTGATATGAACAAGATATTTATATTTTTTACATGTACTATTTACAACCAGTTCATTAAATGTGATTAAGTAATTTAAAAATTAATTAATGTATAATGTGGATAGACAAATCCCTTAAAATTTATCCCAGACATAATGAAATACTATAATTCTTGGAAATTATTATATTGTTTCTACTGACATTACAAAAAACGTCAATAATGTTTTATTGAGGAGGAATTTTCTCAAAATATTACAATTTCTTGATGTGGGAAGTAATGATGGCGTGACATTGTACTTTTATACTTCTCAATTTTAACATAACTTTTTATAAAATTATTATTCTTCATGTTGTCTGTTTCTCTCATAATGTTTTTTGTAAAATTGAAAAAACATGGTAAAATATTTTATTAAAAACAAAATTCTATATTGATGTTCACATTTTAATTCACAAACAATGTATATCCCATGACATGGAACATCATATTCACTATTGAAAAATATTTCCATCTATCACTCTCTAAATTTATGGTCCTGAATTTTTTTTTGTTAATTTTCATATTTCAGGTGTTATATGAGTTAGGAAAATTATGGAGGGGGGTTTATAGTGTTGGAGAAGGGTTTTATATTGAGTTGAAAGAGTGAAAATATTTAATAGACTTTCTTGAAATGAATTTATATATATAGTAGATAATGATTCCCTATTTTTTATATCATATTGTGGGGGAGGTGTTATGGTCCTAATGCTTACTCCGTGGGGATTAGAGTTTAAATATTTTTTAATAAGAGTTTTTGTCACGACACGACAACTGTGTGTAGTGAAATTAAGGGTTAAAATATGTACTTTTGGGAAACTAATTAGTTATAAAATTTCCAACGCCCACACTTATTTAATTTTGGTCACTCTTATATAACTCACATTTAATTCTACAAAATTTTCCATCATAGTTATTCATGAAATGGCATGGTGTCCTCAGACACATAATAAAAGAGTATTGAGATATTTAAGAATATTAATATGGATATAATTCATGGAGTGTTTGTGGATATATATGATAGGAGTCTCATGGGATGATTTCTATGCATCTATAAGATTAATGATACATGGAATCAATCTCTTCCTTGGTACGATGTCCTGGAGGCCTAGTTCTGGGGTTATGCATTGGGGGTCATTATATTCTGGCTTTTTTCCATATCTTGAATCTTCGTCCATTTCATATAATAATGATTTTGATAATGATTTAAAATCGTAATATATGGGGGTTGTAAATGGGATTCATGTCATCATTTATAGAAGTTCATTGGATTTTACCCTATCACAACATATTTATAATTTATCACACAATAACTTCTAAAATTTTTATATTTGTAAAAATTCATAATTCCAAAAAATTATTATATTTCTCCATTTTTTTTTGTTATTAATGTGACTAGAGGTTCATACATAGATACCCTTAAACCACTATTTATTTGGATTTAAATAGTGGGTCTAAGAGATTGACTGGTACTGATCCGATTTGAGTTTCCTCTCTTTTCTTATTGGTTGACACGTTTATTCATTCTCTATATGAGGTTGTGAAAATAGATTACTATTGGAATTGGTGGAATTGGGTTATTATTAAAGTGGTAATTGATGTTTTGTATGTGGTTAAGGTCTCTGTTTTATATGAATGAATTGTTTTATCATCTCTCCCGTCATTTCCTCTTGTGTTGTGGTAGAAAATATTCAATTGTGGTAGGGGATTCAAGGCCTCTATTTTATTTTATTTAAAATAGGTTAGGGTCATGTATTTCATTACATTAAAAGGATGGTAATAATTAACATAATGGGGATGATAGATATGACTATGATATATTACTGGGAAGGGGTTGATCCAAATTATTTTAATTGTTTCTATGTTTTCATATGTGTTTTTTGACTAGCCAATGTTGTAACTACAAATATTTAATAGATGAGATAAATATTGTTATGCTGATGTTTTTTAAAATATTACATCACAATTTATAAATGGTTATTTACTAAATTATTGTAATGAAATGGTTGTGTGATAAATGAATTGATGGGTTATCAGAGATTCAAGTTCTCTGAATCAATTTGATGGAAATATTAAAATAAAATTTTGGTGGTTCTTTATTACTAAAATTAAATATTTCATGATTTTGGATTTTCTTTTTATAAATATATGGGTTTGTATACATGATTTGGTGTATTTATGGCTGGTATTTCGTTGTTGGTGTGGATAAAATAGAGGGGATGTGGTTCCCTTTCCACATTTTTCAAGAGGGGATATAGAAATTGATATAGAATGATGGAATATTTGATAGTATTAAATGAAAAATTATAATATAGATCAATAAAAAGATCATATTTTGATATTATGTTTCAATAAAAGGATGATAAATGTTGTGGATTAAACTTATACCTGGGGAAAGATGGACTAACATTTTTAAGATCTAATCGAGGATAATGTAGGCACGATGGCCTCTCCACTTCAATAGAGATTATTAACTGATAATACCTCAGGTAAGATCAAACTCACTTTTAATGATTTTATGATAACCTTTATTACATAGTTATTTTCTATTGAACTCATGATTTTTCCCACTATTTCCATAAAAACAATTTAAAAAAAATTAATTCTGAATGTGTTATTATACTGTAAGTTTTCTTGATATTTATAGAGGGTTTTAGTGGATGGTGAGTTGATGTGGGATTTTTTTGGTTCCCCAGTGGTATGAAATATATTAATGTTAATGATAAATTATGTGATGGTTGAGGGATATAATTGGATGGAATATATGATATGAATAAAATTTTAATACTCGAAGTTAAAGGTTAATAAATTGAAAAAATGTGGGCAATTTCAAGAGAATTATTTTTCTTTAAATGTTGAAATCACAATCTTAATGAATGAAAAAATGAAACTAAATAGTAAATATTGAAATAGTTAAATGATGTGAATAGATATGGCCTTTTTAAATATTATTGTGATAATATTTGGATGGATCATTTTATATAAGTGTGTAACATATGTATCCTTTGGGGGAGGTAGTGTGATGTATGGGAGCGATAAGGAAGCATGGTTTTGGGTGTGAACCATTTTGGTCCAGATTTTGTGTGGTTTTGTTATACTTTTATTTTCCTTGAGATATTATAAGCACCCCATACATGTAGGATAACATTACTAATGAAAAAATGTTTTGTGTTACAGGTTGTTTTCAAAACATAAAGGTTGGTGAAAAAATATATGGTTGGTTACTATCACTTCCTTGTTATCCCTTCATAGTGTAGTACCAGGTGTCAAAACATGAGGTTTGTTCATTTATATGCATTATATTAGAAAATCCTTTAGTATTTAGTGAGATGGAAGACCATATATTGTATTCATATGATGATATATGGTGGGGGGACATGCGTTAACGGTGGAGGGAATAATGTTGAGGTATTCCGTGTTCAAAATACCATATTATACATGATATGTGATATGTGGATGAGATGAGATATCTGATGGTTTATATGATATAAAGTAGATGATATAGATATGGTATATAGTATATTAATGTTTGTTTTCCCGATTTGATGTTGTGCGATTAGAGAATATATTGGGAGATCTAGAGTTTGCTATTGGGGCATAAAATAAACAAACATATGGGTTAGTGGTTCTGAGATGAAATATTTGTATATTGTTTTGATATTACGTTATTACTCAAGGATTTGATATTAGGTGAGTGATCAATAGTCATATTGTTCGATAGTTAACCCATTTTGTGTTTATTATTATGGTTTTTATTCACAAATCAATATTATTATTCATTAACAATTATACTATAGGTCTTCTAGAGGATCCTTCTATTCATATTTTCATTCCCACCACAATATATAAAAATCCATTTTTAAATTAGTTTTGGGTATATTTTAGAGATATATCATCGCATTACTATAATAGATCATAGATCTATGATTGATGTTTTCTCATATGAGTTTTATAATTATAACATTGATAATTATATTTTAACGAAATTTCACGAATTGTAGTTATTATGATATAGTGATATTATTTCATATTGTGGCGGGGATTAAAGGGATTTATTATTATGTTCCAAAATTGTATATGTAAAATTACTCTCTTTTATTTGATTTATAATCTCATTTTAATTCATCAATCCATAAGCAATTAATGTTTAGATTTTGGGATCATTCATAACATCCTTGTAGGTCTAGGAGGGGTTCCTTGTGGGGGAATGTCATTAGGGAGTGGTATTAGAGAATTAGTTTAGAGTAATGATGGATAATAAAGTATATAACTATTCATAAATTATTTGTATTTTCAGGGAATGAGTGTTAGTGAAACATAGTGTATAATGCGGAAAGGAATACAAACTAGGTAATAGGTTATTATAGCCCATGTGATCCGATAAAATTAAATTAAGATTATAAAATAACATAATTGAGTTAACGAATATTCCATGTCAAATAGCTATGATAAGTACATGAATCATAATTTATTATACCTATTTTTTAATTAGGTTGATACTAAGAAATATATAATTGATCTATTTAAATTAATATTTAATAATGTCCATACTACCGAGATAATGATTTTTCCTTTTTAATTGTTGACATGCCTACTGGTCGTCGTCTATATGTTGTTCTTGCAGTTGAGGTTTTTTTTTTGACCAATTAATAATTAGATTATTTTCCTAACATAGGACCACATGTATCTGAGGGGAATATTTTTTGAGTTCTAGTGTAAAGGATTAATATAGTATCATGATGGAATCCCCAATTTAATGATTGATAACTGGATGGGGGAGCCTGAGAACATCCTCCGTTTTTCTAGGAAATTATATATTACCAAGATCTATTGTCTATTAGCTATATATGGGGAGTATTATTCTAGTGGAAGATTTAACATATTGTGGTGTGGAAGATGTGAGAGGTTTAATGGGATGATTTATAGAATACATATCACATAGACTAACATTAATTAATGATGCGGGAATAAAGAGTTAATTTTTTTTGAACATTCAGAAAGCGATCATGACCATTCATGTTCTGCGAATTTTATTCAATTTCTTTTTTTACACCACCTCAGATATTTTGGTTGATGAGGAGTCTAAATCATGATGATTGAAGTAGGTCTTGTTCCTTCTTATTTAATATTGATTCACCCATATTTTGATGCCTCAATATTTGGTTGTATAAAATAAGTTAATTGTGATTAATGTGATATATGGGGATTTGGATCATATGAAGAGGGGATTCATTATGGTTTGTTGTGGGTCATGGTTATTAGTGGTGGGTGTCAGATATCGGGTCACATGAGATTATAATTGGTAGGGATTCAGGATTTATTATTTTCTTTTTTACAGTTCTATATAAATGTAAGTTCATATAAATCAATTGGGACCCCTATTTATGTAGGATTTTTATATGGATTATGTATTCATATATGATTTTAGTGTGTGGAAAATCTCAAATATTATAATAATGTATGTGTTCAGTAATTTTTTCATAATATATTATAGTTACATTTGAGGCCTTATTAGTATATGGATTTATATAAATTAAGAAAACACTAGGTTATATTTTGAGGGTCGAGGTTCTCCCCATTAGGGATTAAGGTTTGAGCATGCTGATAGAGATGGTTTTCAATATGTGTAATAGCTTTGAAGAGATATACATATGTAGTTTCTTGTGATGTAGATTGCAACACAATATGGGATGCGTATAGTATTAGGTACAATCAATTTATCAAATTTCAAAGATTATGAATCATTTGTTTTTATAAATAAAATAATTCATTACACATACTTTATTATATGCCTTAGAAGTTGTGGGAGAGACACTTCTAGTTCCCCTAGTGTTGATTATGCCACTTTGATGTCTGAATGATTTTTTTATGTTTTTCATATTGGTGAGGTTATTTTGGTATAAAATTTGTGATTTGAGGATTTCTATTTTACTATATATATATAACCCTACAATGTTCCAATTTTCATAAAATAGGTTTATTCTATTCACACATTCATCTATTCTTTATGAAGGAATGTTGGGTTTTGTAATGAGAAGGTATGTTGTGTTTTGATTTTTAGTGGGTACTATTACCGAATGGGTTATAGGTATTCAAATTATTAACATCTAAAATTATTTACCTATCATTGTATTTGATGGAGATACTGAAGGTAGAGTTTCCCAAATTCATTGGGGGAATTACCTGATGTTCCCCAATGATGTTTTTATAATACTCCCTTAATGTAATATTTAATTATAGATATATAAGAACTTGACTCCTCTATAATTTGAATAGTTTATAATCAAATTTTATTTTATGATTTATAAATATCAAATGTAAATGTTTATAAAAAGGGAAAACCAAAAAGATAAGTCAATGTGGAATAAAATGGTAGAGGAAAAGAGTTTATACCAACACCGCCACATCATAATCATATGGAAGATAGATTTATTAAGAAAATATCAATAGGGGTTGAAATAATATACTTTTGAATATAGTTTATCGTATAACCTATTTATTTAATTCAATGTATTATGGATCTAAAAATTAATCTAAACGAGGTTTTTTATTCCCAGATAACATATGCAATGTATTAGAGGGCCTACCTAGATCCATAAATACATCTAATAACTAAAGACAAATAGAATTACCCCATCAATAAATAAATACCACACTTATAAGGGCACGAACATAAAAAAGACATATTCTTGTATCAATATATTGTAATTCAATTTATTTCATTCCCAATGATATTTATGGTTTATATTTTCATTGAAATAGGACATATCCATTACATAAAGAAACCCATATATCTAAAAGTGAACACATAAATTCTGTATCCATTTTTCCAAAATGTAAAATTTTATGACGTAATAAATTTTCAATTCAAGACACTTCTTCAATGTTTTCATATTGACCTTATCATTGTCCCTAATAATCATTATTAATATTAGGGAGAATTTAAAAAATATCATCTTTTAACAAAAGGATCAATAAGGGACATATAAAAGAATTCAACAAAACCTTATTCCATGAATACTTATACAAAATTTTCTTTTTTATAAAAAAACATTACGTTCAGAATAAGAAATTTCATACCCAAAAAATATGCATCATTTCGAATATATTTTTATATTAAATTTAGATGAATTTAAATGTCAATGTAAAACACATAATGGTATATTTGAAATCATAAAAATGATAAGAAAATATTTTCACAATGTTATAGTTTTCACACTTAATATATAGCATATAATTTACTTTAAAACATAATATAATTATCCGAAATTGAAAAATCATAAGATGTAATGACCCGCGTTTTGAACCGGACTGAAACCTGAAGGAATTTGAATTTTTTCGATTACTGAATGGGTTTTATTTAATAATGAGATTTCAAACAAAATTATGAGTGTTGAAATGCTTTTTTGTTTTGGTTTTGTGCTTGGGAGAAGGTCCGAGAGGTTTCAGAAGTTCCAGACCCATGTTTTTAAATAGCGGCATAGGGCGCACAGTTGGTGCACGAGTTGACCAAACCGTGCGGCCCAAATTGTGCGTCTCAAACCAGGAGGCCGAAATCAGGTGGGAAGTGGCTTGCACACGGGTTGCGTACGGTTTCCCAAACTGTGCGCCTAGCTCATGCAACGGGTGTCCTGGAGGTAGTAAACTACGCATAGTTTGCGCATGGTTTGGAAAAATGTACGGGTTAAACCATGTGTTTGGGTGAGTTTGTGTTTTTAATTAAAATTAAAATAAATGAAAATAAAATAATTAAAACCTAGATCTGAACACACTCTCTCACCCTCACTCAACCCATAGGACACACATGGATGGGCTCCCCTGAGCCGCACGCGATGCTCCACCCCTAGCCACATCTTTGTTCATTTTCTCCAACTGATTTCATTCGGTTCCTTCTTCGAATCTCGGAGGTAAGGTTCTCTCCCTCCTCTCCTATAGTTTTCTAGCTAGATTTCAGCTTATCCGTTGAATTGCGGGATTCAGCCGAACCCTAGGCTTTAGGGGTTTTTTATTCTTGTTTTTCATTCATTCTAGTGTTGTTCCAAGGTTGTCTTTGGACCCTTGGGTTTGATTTTGGGCATCCTTCACCGAAGGACAGGAGGATATGGATGGTTTTGATTTCGGGCTTTGGTTTGAGTGTGTTGGCGGGTTTGGGTTGGTTTTTTCATTTCCGGAGCTTAGGGGAATCACCTGTGTAGGCATAGGTACATATTTATATGTATGTGGGTTCCTCGGTATGTGTATACTCTTGCATGGCAGTGATTGTACATGTCTGGGGCTAGGTGTTCACATGTACATATATAAAAGTGCATGCACAGGTGAGAAGAGACAGGCTTATGTGTATAAGATTATGTGTAAGGATCCTCCGACACACGCTCATGGCCATGCGTGCAAGTGCATAGAGGCTAGGTGTCCTTATACGTATGTGAAATCACATATTCCTCATGGGGGACGAGTTGCGACTCTTAGTTAGAAAGCGTCAAGAGCCAGAGTGGATGGATGGATCCACTTGGAGGTAGGGTTCCTCTCCTTTCCCTTTAAATTTATGTAATGTAATAGTGAGTTTAATATTTCACTATTGCACTGCCTTATCATTTTAATTATTCAATTTTAGTTCCTATTAAATGCTTCTGTGCAAATCGTGTGAATTGCAGGAATAAGATAAAATAGGTTCTTGGGTCACTAAACTAATGATTTATTATTAAAACCCCTCGATCAGAGGTGCACTATATTCAAGATAAAAAGTAGTGATAGATTTTTTATGCTTGCATGCTAGATTTTTGGGGTGACTCTTTGATGATTTGTATGTGAACATGCCTTGTGGAGATAAATAGAATGATATGGCAGTGGTACTTGTGTATGGGTCAATTTTCCATGTAAGGAAAATTGAGTTAGATGGTAACCGTAGTGGGATGACTTAAGACTATATGACATGTTTCATTGAGAAGGTATCAAAGGGTTAAATATTGATAAACATATCCTTTAAGATGAAATGGTCAAACAAGAAATAAATGGACTAGGGTGGTATGACCACGACATCAGATAACGTATTGAGCACTACTTGTGTAAGTAAATGGAATATGTTAATTACTTGATATAGACACATAAGTGGAGTTTCCTTAAGTATAAATATGATAAATATGATGTGGATGTTATTTTAAATACTTAAGAGGAGTTTCCTTAAGTATATTTTTGATGAACGTGCTTATGAACACTTATATTGAAATGATCTATATGATTGATTGTGAATATGGGATGACTTGATGAATGATTTTGAGGTAATGCCATAAGCGGTACACTATTGACATGCTTTTTTTGTGAGTGTGCACATGCTGATGCCACATAATGAAATATAATAAAGTTGATAAAATGCTGAGGACGCCTAGTGATAAATACATGTCTGGGTGGGAGGAAGTTATACCCCATGCCATCTTCTGTGTATGTTTAAAAATGGGAGGCATTCGTAACCCATGCCATCTCTTGTGTACGTGTATAGATGGGAGTCATGCATTCCCCATGCCAACTTATTCTGGCTATGGGTTGGAGGCATTTTAACCCATACCAGATGCGATCTCTTTTCGTGTATAGAAGGGAGGCATTCTTACACCTTTCCAGTTGACCTATAGGGACAAGAGGATTTCTTAGATCATGCCCACTACTCCCAATTTATGGAAGGGAGGCATTTTTACCCCTTTCCATGTGACCAATAGGGATGAGATACATTCTTACCTCATGCCGCCTTTTCTTACTAATGGGTTGGAGGCATTATTACACCAAACCATCTATGATATTAATGTATTTATATATATATACATATATATATATATATATGGTGAAATGATCAGATTACTTTACTGGCAACGAGCTGAAGCTGGTATAACCTTCATCTGTCCCTTGGGAACCTGGATGGGTGTGGTTATTCTATGTTGTCATGCTTATTGAATCCTGCTATAACTGCTCACTGTTTTATTTTTATACAATGTTGGGATTGGGTTTGACACCGGTGGTGCCGACCTACTGAGATTTATAACTCACACCCTACTCAGGCCGCCATTGCACTGGGGTACCCGAGTAGATCATCTTGCTTTCAGTACCTATGATGTGTGTTGTTCTATTTTTACATGAAGAGTTCAGAGCTAAGGACCATGCGGGAGCCTTTGGAAATGAGTTGGTCATGTCTGAATGCCTATGAGGCATGTGAGTTTAAATCGTGTGGATGGGTCGGTAGGTGAATCCATGTTCCTTCCTTGAAATCAACTAGTATAGGTTTGAGTGGCCTTCATTCTAGTAGTCTGGAATGATTAACTAGAATTATTTCAATCCTCTTAGTGTATTCTTTATTATAAACGAGCATGTACCCTATCTTTTCCATGTTCTAGATTCACTAAGAGAGCATCAGTTTTATCTGCGCTGATGCTTTTAAGCCATTGGGCTTGATCAGATGGTTCTTTTTTGGCATTTCATGCAGGATGTGTGGATTCTTGTATGGTTTGATCTTGGAAACATGAATAGAATTCAGTTGTAGGATTCGGTGAATGTGTTTTTGCTAAACGTAAGGTGCCTGGGAGAAAGGAATTGCAGTTCTGTTTGAAATATGTCGGTCGTTTAGGCCGAGTGTTCTTGTAAATAGTCAGCCAGGGACTGCTTGACTCAGGGTTCTGGTTTAATGTCAGTGGTCGGTGACATACCATTCTCTGAAATGTCTTCAGGTAGAGGCGAGTGCGGTTTGTGCCGGTCGATGCCTAATATGATGAAGAGGCTCGACTTGGGCCTTGAGGTCGATGGGGAATTGACCGTTTGATCTGTTTCAAATCACGCTAGGAGAGTCGTGTGAACGCTTGGGATGTGGTTTTATTGGTAATTCCAACGGTGGTCCGAACCGTATTTTGGAGTTGGTTTCTTAACGTTAAAAATATTAGGTGGGAAGTACTTGTGGCTTGATGCTTGGCGAGACAACGACGGGTTAGTGTCTCTGTGTAGATGGGCTCGGGAAGAGCTCTCTTGGTGTTTTGATTAGGAAATGAGCGTTGGCTCTAGTTTTTAGGGCATAAGAGCACTAGGGTTTAATGGATGCTTAAGGGTGTGTTGGATGTTTGTGAACACAAAAAGATCATTTGAACGAAGCATCAGGACACTTGTAGTTTGGGTGATGTGTACGTTGTTCCCGAAGGCTTCTCAGGGATGAGAAGTTCTAAGGTAGGAAGGTTTTAATGACCCGTATTTCGAACCGGACTGAAACTAGAAGGAATTTGAACATTTTTGATTACTGAACGGGTTGTTTTTAATACTGAGATTTGGAACAGAATTCCAAGAGTTGAAATGCTTTTTTGTTTTGGTTTTGTGCTTGGGCGAAGGCCCGAGAGGTTTCAGAAGCGCCGAACCCATGTTTTTAAAGAGCTTTAGGAGGCGCACGGTTGGTGCACAGGTTAACCAAATCGTGTGGCCCAAACCATGCGGCCGAAATTAGGTGGGTAGTGGATTGCACATGGGCTATGTAAGGTTTCCCGAGCCACGCACCTAGCCCAAGCAATAGGAGTCTCGGAGGCAGTAGACTCGGCACGGTTTGTGCACGGTTTGGTAAACCATGCGGGTCAAACCGTGCGTTTGGGTGAGTTTACGTTGGTAATTAAAATTAAATTAAAATAAAATAAAATAATTAATACCTAGATCTAAACACTCTCCCTCACCCTCACTCAACCCACATGACTCACAGGGAGGGGCTCCCCTGAGCCGCGCACGATGCACCACCCCGGACTCCTCTTTCATCATTTTCTCCCGCCGATTTCATCCAGTTCCTTCTTCTAATCTCTGAGAGATGGTTCTTTCCCTCCTATCCTCTTGTTTTCCAGCCGGACGTCAGCCTATCCATCGACCTGCGAGATTCAGACGAACCCCAGGTTTTGGGGGTTTTTATTCTTGTTTTTCCTTCATTATAGGGTTGTGACAAGGTTGTCTTGGGACCCTTGGGTTTGAGTTTGGGCATCCACCACTGAAGGTGAGGCAGATACTGGCAGTTTTGGTTTCCAGCTTTGGTTCGAGTGCGTTGGTGGGTTCAGGTGGGTTACGCATTGCCGGAGCTTAGGCGGATCGCCTGTGTAGGCATAGGTACGTAGTTATATGTATATGGGTGCCATCAGTATGTGTATACTCGTGCATGGTAGTGACTGTACATGTCTCAGGCTAGGTGTGCCCATGTACATATATAAAAGTGAATGCGCAGGTGATAAGAGACATGCTTATTTGTATAAGCATATGTGTAAGGATCATATTGCACACGCTCATGTCCATACAGGTGTGTGCATAGAGGCTAGGTGTCCTTATATGTATGTGAAATCACATATGCTTCGTGGGGGAGTAGTAGAGGCTCTTAGTTAGAAAGCACCAAGAGCCGGAGTGGATGGAAGGATCCACCTGGAGGTAGGGTCCCTCTCCTTAATTAAAGTAATATTGAGTTTAACATTGCACTATTGCACTTTCTTATCATTTTAATTATGCATTTTTAGTTCCGATTAAATACTTCTTTTAAATTCATGTGAATTGTAGGAATAAGATAAAAGAGGTTGCTGGGTCAATAAACTAATGATTTAATAATAAAACCCCTCGATCAAAGGTGCATTGTCTTCAAGATAAAAAGTATTGATAGGATTTTTATGCTTTCCTGTTTGATTGTTGTGGTGCCTATTTGATGCTTTGTTTGTGAACTTGCCTTGTTGAGACCAATAGAAGGATATGGCTATGATATTTGTGTTTGGGTCAATTTTCCATGTTTAGAAAATTGAGTAAGATGGTAACATTAGTGGGATGACTTAAGACTATATGACATGTTTCCATTAAAAGGTATAATACGGTTGAAGAATGATAAACATATCCATTAACATGGAATGGTCAAACTAGAAATGAATGGACTGGGGTGGTATGACCACACGTTCAAATAACGTATCGAGCGTAGATTATATTAGTAAAATGAATATGTTAATTACTTTATATAGATAGTTAAGAGGAGTTTCCTTAATTATTAATGTGAAAAATATGATGTGGATGTTATTATAAATACTTAAGAGGATCTTCCTTAAGTATACTTGGGATGAACGTTCTTATGGACACCTATATAGAAATGAGCTATATTATTGATTTTGAATATGGGATGACTTGATGAATGCTTATGATGTAATTCCATAAGCGGTATACTATAGGCATGCTTGTTTTGTGAGTGCGCACATTATGATTCCACATAAGGAAGTATAATAAAGGTGAGCACATGTGGAGGCCACCTAGTTATAAATACGTGTTTGGGTGGGAGGCAGTTATAACCCATGCCATCTTCTGTGTATGTTTATGAATGGGAGGCATTCTTATGCCATGCCATCTCTTGTGTATATTTTTGGGTGGGAGGAATGCATACCCAATGCAAGCCTATTCTGAGTATGGGTGGGAGGCATGTTACCCCACACCAGATGCAATCTCTATATGTGTATGGAATGGAGCCATTATTACCCCATTCTAGTTGACCTATAAGGACGAGAGGCATTATTACCTCATGCCCACTACTCTTGATTTATAGAAGAGTGGAATTCTTATCCCTTCCCAGTTGACCTCTAGGATCGAGATGAATTCTTATGTCGTGCCAATTTTTATTATTAATGGGTGGGATGCATTCGTACCCCATGCCATATATGATGTAAATACATATATATATATATATGGTTACATGAGCATGTTACATTACTGGAAAAGAGCCGAAGTAGGTATAACCATCTGGTGTCCCTTGGGAACCTGGACAAGTGTTGTTATTCTATATTATTCTACTAAATGAATCCTGCTATAACTGCTCACTATTTAATTGTTATAAACTGTCCAAATTGGGTTTGAAACCGGTGGTGCTCACCTACTGAGATTTATACCTCACACCCTAATTGGGCTGCCATAGCACTGGGGTACCCGAGTTGACCGACTTGCTTGCATTACCTAGGCTATGTTTTCTGTTGTTTGTACCTGAGGAGTTAGGAGAAAAAGACCAAGTGGGAGCTTGGTATGCTCTAGAGAACGTCATCGGTCTTTGATTTCTTTCCTTTTTCTATTGTTTGTAAATCATTCTATATTTTTTACTGATTTTGGAAATATATCATCATCTATACATGCATGCATTGTAAACTGGCGTTTTCCACATTTTATAGAATGGATATTAACTATCTTTCTCCATTGTCTTTCACTTGTTTACTACTTTCTCTATTGAATATTAATTAATTGGATAATAAAGCTGTGTTACTCTGATATGAGGGTATAGTCTCTCCAAAATCACATCCCGAGAACCTCGCTGCTAGTCGGCAGCCTCTGGCATACGGGGAGATGCGCTAGAGGCCATGTGACCTACTAGTCCAGCCACCAGTTCGATGGCGAGCCAAGCCGGGACGTTACATAATATTTCCTTAAAAATTTATAGAAAGAATAGATAAAATATGTAGTTAAATTAAGACAGAATTTCTATATCACTAGAATAATTTATCTATGAAATGGAATATGTATACAATCGAATTCAATAACCAATGTATTAAAGGTCTTTCAATGACCTTCCTATCCCTTATTTATCAAGGAACCACCTGGCCATGGTTAAAAACATAACAAAAAATCCATGGTTTATAATGAGTCCATGCATCATGGGTTTAAATTTGGATCAATTATCTTTGTAAATAATTACCACGAACAATAACATAATAATAATCATGTAATCTTTCATCTTAATCATTACACTCCTAAAAATATTCTTCTCACCCATTAGAAAAAAATTATAAATATTGAAACATACATTCCAAAAAAACATTTTTCAAAATATATATAACATTGGGAATGATGTTTATTATTTAAATAAAACATAATGAAACCATCCTATATTGAATATGTTAGGGGAAAATCTATTGATGTTGAATATGTTAAAATGAAACCATCCTTCTGTATTTTGTAATGAAAGGTAAAACAATCCGTATAAGTACATAAAAAATTCCTTTAGAAAATTAATGATTACAAATAGATACATAAAATTTTCATTATAAATATTTTATTTTTATATAAAAACATCCATTGAAGTGTTTTTAAAAATATTTTAGTGGACAAAATATATTTTTATTGGAAAATTAAAAAGTGTATTTTAAAACATATTCCATTACATGAGTCTGAATCATCTTGAAAATTATTTGGGTTCCCAAATAATAAAAATATATTATTATTATTATTTAATTATGTCCATTTTTACATTATTTTCACATATTTTTCATTTTTTATATTGTTATTTATAATTAGATAATCAATGAAATTCACATTCGCCATTTTGTAAATAATAAGTTTATATGTCCAAAATTGGTTTTGTAGGATTAATATGGTATAAGAGTTAAAGATATCATCATCACAAGAATAATAATCATGAAATAATTATAATATATTTACATAAAATATTTGTTTTAAACCATCCTTTAAATATGGATATGAAATCAGAACGATGTTACAATAATATAGGTGATATGTTGTACATAAAATGACTGACATTTCCCTATTTAATTGATCAGTATGGATTGAATTTATGAATTATTATATCTCTACACAATGATAATTATATCATAAATATATTATTATTTCATTAAACATAATTATATATATGATCAATATTATTTGAAGATTAGATTGGAATCACATCGCTTTGTAGAGGTGGTAGTCCACAGGTACCAACAAACGATGTTATCATTTCCAGTTGTTGGAAAGGTATGAAAGTGTATGACATATTATATTTTAATAATTAAAATATATCATGAATATCATATATATATATATATATATATATGTTAAATCCATTATTAAAACCATATCAGAGACATTGTGATAGAAAAAAAATATTTGCAGTTCGTGAGGTGGTAGATTCCCGTACACACAAACGAAGATTTCATTTTCAATGTGATGGAAGTAAAGATATATATAGATTATTTTATAAAAAAATAACATCTTGGTATATATGTTATAATAATGTTATTATATCATCATGGTTTAATGAAATTTTAAGGATTATAAAAAAGAAATAAACCAAACATGCTCTATTAAGAATGATATTTCTTCGTCAAAAAACATATTATGATGTACAAAAATAAATTTCATATGTTCATTTTCTAATAAAAAAAAGGAATATTAGATGTTGGTATGAATGTATTTAATTTATTTTAATGGGTATTGGCCATGAAGGGTTCTTGAGGTGTCAATTAATATGCATTAGATCCTCGTATTAAAATTAGCGGGGAGGGGTACTCATTAAATTTCATAAAAAAATTAAATTAATATAAATTAATTTTGAAATAAAATATCCCCAAATTGATAATATTATAACCTTGTATTAGTATTAGTGAAAATCATATCATCAAATAAAAGTTTTACATGTTTTGAAAAAATTATAACCCTTTTTTTAACCTTACAAGAACCCTTTTGGGATGTACACTAATATTAATGATTTTTACAATAAAGTGTTACTATAATTACAAATAAAAGATAAATAGTCCATAAATGGACCATTTATCATGTACTAAACCATATCCCCTTATATTTTCAAATGATATTTTTTAATAATTATAAATTATTTATTAATATATTATTTTTTATAAAATAACTTAAATAACTATTTTGGAACACAAAAAAATAGTCAAATAATATTAATTTTTTATTTTTCGGAATCTTATTTGTTACTTTTAACATTTTGTACAAGAATTGTGCAAGTGTGTCAGAATAACTTAAGGTTTTTCTTCCATAAATAATAATTAAAAATAAATTTAAATGACGAAAATAAAATATTTATATTCAAATTTAATATTTATGACCTAACATATACCATAGTTGTCTATAGTTCAGTAATTTGGGTGTCATAAAACTAAGAGAATCACATTTTTTCCGATAATTTATATAAAATAATATAAATGTAAAATTTATGGAAAAATGATAAGAAAAGGTCATATATTTGACTTTTATATTTTTATGGACATTATATTCCATTATAATAATGTTTATAAAAGTTTTCATGTCATTTTTTTGTCCTTATCCTTTTTTAACCATAATTACACTATTTTCCCATTACCATGGACACAAAAAATACTATGTTACTATTCATGATGTCCATAAATAAGAGGGGACAATAAAAAAAAATAGTCTATTGATTAATAAAATACAATCAACTTTTTTAAAAATTTATTTTTCATATATAGAAGAAATTAATATACAACTAAACCAGAAAATCACGATGATAAATCATTTTTTAGATAATTATCATGTCTTAAGAATACAATGTTTTAATAATAAATTATAGTTAAAATTAATGTAAAAATATAAAATTGTATTTTTTTAAATTAATATGATCTAATTATATTTTTAAAATAATAAAAAATACAATATTACTATGTTAATAAAACAAAATAAAATTCATTTTTTTAAAACGTCTATAGATATAACTATTCATTGAAAAATCAAACATCTTTGATAATTAAAATTTAATAGTAAGTTATTATTGAAATTTTGATTTTAAAAATGAATTTAATATTATCATGTACATTTTATAACATTTACAAAAATAAGGGATAATATTTTTTCATAAAGAGTATCAAAAACATTTTTGATATAAATATATTATGCAGAACAAAATCAATTTAATAAAAAATAAGTTCTTATTTGTCAACAAATAATGAATGAATTTTATTTTATTATGGATGATATATAGATATTAAAAAATTTTGTTAATCATATTCAGACATTCTAATTATATGGCTAAGTTATAATAGTAATATTTAAATAATAATATTTTGTCGTCTCTTTAAGCTTGGAGTTTTATATGTTCCATGATATTAAACACATTCTTTATTTTAAAATATAGGGATATTATATTGTACCCCATTTAATAAATTGCACCCAGAAATTCTACCTTATTCTTGATAATCAAGCGTTTGACAATTTAAAATACTTATGAAAAAATCCAACATCATAAAAGGGTTAATAATTTCCACTTAAATAAAGATAAAAGACAAATAAAGACTAGTTTAGTGTAAAACATCACTATGATTAAAAATATAAGAAAATTGGTGTTATTTGAAAATAAGTACTCGAAAAAATGACATAATTTGAAAATAATGATGGAGAGTGACATAGCTAATTGATCACATGAATGTGAATGATAATTAGAATGTTAACGACTACAATGCTAGAAAACAATGAGGTTTGGATAAGACCGCGATTCATCGATAATGTAGGGAATATGATAAAATTGTTGATTCAATGACCCTTTCATAGAGTTTATGATTTTTTAACATCTATAATAATAAGATAATAAATATATGACAGGTCCACTTGGCTAGATATACTATACGGGGGTGGGGTGATCAGGGTATGATATATTTAAATATCTACCCATTTGATCGTGTTTCTTTATTAGACAAACTCATATCCATATCCTTCTCGTTGCATAGTATGAAAAAATCATATAGCATTAACATGACATAAAAAATTTACATGGTTCACCCTCAATGGGATACGTCCACGTAGCATTCACTGATGCTGTGCTAATGTACCAAATCCTCTAAAATTGAACTTTTGATCACATGTTTGAACCGGAATCACTATCCTTCTTGGTTTATAACCATTCACAATTTGAGATCTCATTGCTCTCTCAACTGAAGGGAACTGACTAATTTGTAAAAAAATACACTCATATTTTATAGACATAGAGATCGCTTCATTATCAATAATAAATGCATCCTCCTCTATATTCACATTCTCTATTAATGTTCCAATATCATCCATTGTTGAGTACAACTTTTCCAAAGTAATATTGGGAAAAATCAAATCTTTCGTGCAACCGTTATTGAATCTTGTACGCAACATTAATGTCTGGATCGCAAGATTCCACCTATGTCGTGAAACACCCCTTGCATGTAACTTTAATCTTATGCACAACTCAAATATTATTCACAACTTTATTAACTTGCACAATACTCAAAATATTTTGGGAAACTCCCTTTACATAAAATTCTTACACGATCCCGATATCAGATTCTCTCAAAGTTTTGAGCTGTCTCTAATGAATGGGTTGCTTCTTTTTAATAGGCATCACCGACCCCCCGTGCGGATGATTCATCGCATCGTGCAAGATCCACATATAGTGCGCAAACCCCAGTTTGATGTCACATTGAGCATTCATGTTTCTTTCGTGCAACCTCATATTTCACAACCATTTCAAATTATTTCACCCAAGTCGTGCATTTTCAATTTTTTTTACATTCTGATCTCGTAGCACTCCTTTCACACAAGTTTCCAAACCACCTTGTATCTGTTCTTTTTGTACCACCTACAGATCCTTTGTTCAATTTTCATGGTTCTTTTTCAACATAGAATGTCAACAATATCAATGGACGTTAACAATGCACCACTAAAACCCTCTTTATAAACAAACAAAACTGATTTATCAACATACACAATCATCCCGATTTTTTTAATGATTCATTGAGGTATTTTTCCCAAAAATATACTTAATATATATATATATATATTTAATTATATAATTTAATTAATTTCGACCATAATTTCATCTTTTTCTCCAAATTATGAGTATTCAATATTAATTTTTTATTCATGAAGTAGTAAAATAAATTTCAAATTGAAAAAAAACTCCACAAAGGGATATAAATATATTCGTATTATCATCATACATTAATAAAAAATATTTTCACCTGGTAAGTTAATTCCCATGATTAATAAGCCTTTAAATAATGAAATAATACCATAATCCCCAAAATTTAAGTTTAAATCCAAAAAATCATAATGATTTGATAATATTTTATTCCATGATAAATTTATCATTTATGTCTAAATAACATAATTTAATATTAAGGTCTCTTAAATAAAAAATTATATCCCATAATCACATTATTACAATGATATTATAATCATTTCTATAAATAACTTGAATAACCACAATGGAAGATTAATATCAAATATGATTAATAAAGATAAATCATCCATGAATCCTATAATAAATTCCAATAAAACCACAAAATGTTCCCCAAAATTACAACAACCATCTTCTAAAATAAGATTAATCACATAGACATGAAATTACAATTCAATGCCAAGGTAAACATTATGATAAAACATATGATCCCAAATTATAATCTCCCATGATTACTTCATTTCCAAGGAACTTATAATCCCAAAAGATTATAAATTAATTTTATTCATATATCTAAAAAATATAAATTCATTATTCTTAAAATAATTATTAATTTTTATTCTATGGTTTACATATACCATAACCTAAAAAATTTCTACCATCTAATCATTAAACACCTGAAAACCCCATCACTTAAAACCATATAAGGGGTGTCTAAGAATTTGATATTATGATAATCAAAAATATTATATACAAATTATGGAATCTATAACTCTTTATATAACCTCAAGTGAAAACATCATAATATCTAATATTATCTAAAGCCTACCATAATACAAAATATATGGACCCAATAATAAACAATACATATAGTAGTATCCTTAGACATTAATTGAATTTCATTCATTCCTAAAAATATTTAGAAATTATATTTCAGATACTTATTTCATAACAATTACATAAAAACCCAAATATAATAATGTGGACACTTCTATTTAGTATCCATTATCCTTAAAAAACTACAATTTTAAGATATATGATATTTTATTTTCATGGACAATCATCACAATTTTTATATTTACCTCATCTATGTACCTACTAATTATTAAAACCATATTGAAAAAATTATAAATTATTGGATGAGAACAAAAATCTCTCTAAGGGAGATGAAAAAAGAAAGAAACTATTATTACCTGAATAATAATAAAAATGTTCTGTTTTCCAAATTAACATTGTGTTAAAAATATAAATTTTCTTACCTAAGATATCTTATTTAATTTCCAAATATTTTCCATACATATTTCATAATAATTTAAGAGTAAAAATAAAATTTATAAAGGATTATTTTAATCATGAAAATCTTATCTTTTTTTCGCAATGTTGTATCTTTCACCATTAAGAAGTAACACGTATTTTCTTTTGTAACATAAGAACATCTATTACACTGTGAAATCATAAGGATTCCATTAAAACTCATATAAATAATAGAAAATAAAATGTAGTAATCATGGGAATGAAATTCTATATAAGTCTTACAATAAATATTACAAATGAAAAAAATCATACATTCAACATCAATACCCAATGCATTAGAGGGATTTTAAGGTCCCACCCTTCCATGGTTTCTCATGGATCCAATATCCCTCATTTAATAATGTAATAACGTAAGATTTTTTTTCAATAGAACTATACAAACATGTAATAGAATAGAACAACCCATCATCAGAAATAATTCCCAAGACCCAAAACATAATCATAAAAGTTCCATCCTGTAGTTTATACTTACGCTCGTAGAACAATTATATTCACCTATGTAAAAACTGTTATTGATATTGAAATACCCATTCCAAAAACCAATTTTTAAATTTACTAAAACATACTAAAGGAGGTTTTTTAATTGAGGAAACATTTATTGTAAAAGATAAATTCAAATATAAAATAACCTCCATGATGGTAAGAAATTTCATATTCGTTGTATAGCATAAAAAGGAATATTACTTTTTTATTTTTTCTTGAATGTTAAAGGTTCCATATAAAATATGTAAACATATTGTTTTTTAAAAAAATTCATATAATGAAAAAAGATAAATCACATGTATTTTATAATTACTTTCTGTATTTATAAAAATAGTGATTTAATTTTTAAAAAAAATATTGACACTAATAAATTACTATTTCTTGGGAAACATTAGAAGAGTATTTTGAAAATATAATATCTCGCCTCAAGTTCGACTCATCACATAAATTACATATCTTCTAGAATAAAATAATAGGTAAATTATTTATCTTATTGAAAACCAATTTCTTATTTATTAAATTTTTTATTTCACTTATTACCTCATTATATATAATTATTTAATCAATTAAATTGATGTTAGTAATTTTGAAAATCTTCAGTTCGTAAGTCGAAAATGACATCTCTATGATTATTATAGAAAAACTAGTAATTATTTAATCACATATAGAATAAAAATAAATATGTAATTATTATATTTTTACATCAATTATAATTCTCAAAACCACTATGAAATATTTTAATGATAAATATACTACATTACAATCATAGATAAAGTAGGCCATATATACGCATGGGTAACATTTCCAAATTTAAATTATAATAATGGAAAAATTTAAGTATTATTTTATCATTATAGTGTTTTTAATATTTCAAAAATTTTATATGAATTCTATAAAAATAATTATATACATTATTCAATTGATGTGGTGATGAGAAATGAACCACATCGCTTTATGGAGGTGATAATCCACACATACGCATGAATTGTGTTATCATTTTATAGACATTAGAATAGAAGGAAATTATATGAAATATTGTCTTATATGAATTTTAAATATTTCACTAATTCAATATATATATATTAAATCTATCATTATAACCATCTTTGATTGATGGTTATTGGAAAACAAATGGCAGTTTGTGAAGCATTAGTTTTCTGTACACATGAATGACATCTTCAAGTCTCATTTCATAGTAGTGTAAATGGATATAGGTTATGAAATTAATGAAATAAAATATCATTTTATGGCAGATATTTATGTTATTATATAATCATATTTTTATAAAATTTAATGTAGGTGTTTGATGAAATATAAGAAAAACTTTTGTTTAATAATAATACATCATCTTCAAAAAACCTCTTAATGATTAACCAAAAATATTTCTACTGTTAGTTTTTTAATCAAAAAACGAATATATAATATTTTGAGGTATGTGAGGAAAGGTATTGGTAGTGCATGGTAGAGCCAACTGGTTATTGAGTTTTGAATAAAGGATAATAATTGGTTCCCTTTTAAAAAAGAGGGGGAGGGGATCACATGGGATTTTTGTAATATATTTAATTAATATAAACTATTTTTTTTGTAAAAATATACCCAAATTGAAAATATTAATATTAAATATTAGGAATTCTTGAATTAAAATCATCCAATAATATTTTAAAATGTATAGTACACAATTCAACCCATATCATTCCAATTTAATAATCCACTACATGTTTTGATAATTAAGGTGATATTAATAATTTATTCACATAATAGTTTAATAAGATAACTAGAATAGGAAAAAATGAATATAAATTGAATTTTTTTTTCATATAACATATATCTTTCACTTGAATTAATTGAATATTTTTTTGAATTTTTAAAAATTTAAATATATAATATTTATTATAAAATATAATTGAAATCAATTTTGGAAATATTTAAACAATTAGATAATTAAAACATCAATAAAATAATATAAATCTAATCCAATAAATAAAAACCTATATGCTTTATTATATTTATATAAAAAATATTTTAAAAAAAATTACCTCAAAATATTATATTTTTTAGGGGTTTTAAATCATTTTATTTATTTATTTTACTCATTGAACGTGAATTTTGATAGTATATCCTAAGAACACAAGGTAATTATATTATTATTAAAAACTAAATATAAATTATAGTTATGGAAAAATAATTCATATTTAAAATTAATATTTATATCCTAACATGTCCTCTATTTTTCAATATGAAATAGATTTAGAGATAATAAAACAAAGAGAATTATATTTTTTACTTTTCTTTAGATAAAACCACATAATGGTCCAAATAAAGAAAAAATAAAGGAGGAAATATATATAAATTTGGAATTATTATGGACAATATATACTAACATAATAAAAACTATACATGTTTTAAGGCCATTTTTTAGTCCTCATAATTTCATTTTAAAAATTTATTACATGATTAACCCTTTACCATGCATATATAAATTACAAAGGTTAATGTTTGTAATGTATAAAATTAAAAGGTACATATATAAAAAATATAAAACAAATGATTAAAAAAATAGAGTCTATATTTTAAATTTGAATAAAAAAGAGGCATGATTTAATTAATAATTAAACACGCAAAAGATGACAAAAAATAGATGTTCTAAGAAATGAAATTTTAATATTATAAAATCATTATATACTAAATTATAGTTTAAATTTTATTTCTCAAATCATAATTGGATTATTTTAAATGAAACTAAACTATTTCTATTTTAAAAATAATTCAAACTAGAATATTACATTATAAATACGTAAAATGAAAATACAATTTTTAATAAACAACAATACTTTTAATTTTTCATTAAAACAAAATTATTTTTGGAAAATTATAAAGAATTACCCAAAAGAATATATTGACAAGATGATTTAAAAATTTAATTTAATAATATCATATATATTTTATAAATGTTCCATAAATTATTTATAATTTTTTTCTCACAAATAGTAATAGAAGCAATTTATGAAGAAAATGTATTTTTGAAGAACAAAATGATGTTAATAAATATCATGCGCATATATATTATGAATTAATAAATAACATTTCATTATTTTGGTATATTATATAAATTTAATAATTTGGTTATTCCATGTCATACTAGATTATTCAACCGGTAGGTTATAATAGTCATATATGAAAAATAATCTTTCTGAGTCCGTTTATGCTAAATGATGCGTATTTTTTTACATTATAAAATAGGAATTATTTTAACATATTGAGATAATAAAACCTCTCATTTCAAATATAATGACCTCTAAAAGGCCTGGAATTTTGTGTGGTGTGGGAAACCCTCACCATAAAAGGTGTCGGATGCCAACATTTCTGATCCTTTATTGTCCCCTACAATTCATCATCCATGCATTATTGTTTTTAATAAAGAATTATATATATTGAGATTAATGGAAATGTATGGAGGAAATAATTGGAACAAGTGGATAGAACTATGGAAATTTATTTAGAGAACCATATTATTTTCAAAATATACGATCAAGGTTTTTATCGTACGATATATACTATCATAGGTAGCTCTGGTGTTGAACACCAAGAAAGAAGATGTTGGTATAAGGCTACATATAGTCTTCCCATGGGAAAATATGGTAAATATAAATAATCATTATCCTCTACCATGGATATATGATTTATTAAATCAATTTATGTGATAGATGTTTTTATTGTTTGATTTATAATCGAGATATCATCATATGGGATAGAAGGCAGATGATATCTAGAATAGTATGTTTTTTATTCTAGTATGAGGATTTCTTGATTGAACTTATGTTTTTTAGTTCCATGATCACCATATATAATTCTTAAAAATGATAAAGTCTATTTTTCATGAGTTCCAAGAAATGTTCGTGATAGTGTTCTTTAATGAAAATTTTATTTACTTAATGTCAGAGGAGGATCATGCTAAGCATCATAGTGTTGTGTTGTAGGTCCTTCAAACACATCATAACATTGGAATATATTCAATGTGAATGTTTTGGATGAGGGTGGAAAATTTTATCTAGACTTTGTTTCCCCAAATGGGAGTCAAAATATATCCATATATGATTATGTGAGTTGTTACTCGAGAGGCACATAAGAATGTTTGATATATCCATAGATTCTTTGGGCTTACAAGAAATTATTAGAGGATTATGTATAAATTTTCTTGTATTTTAGACATATTTATATCCCTAATTAGGTACTATTATGAGTTTTTGTGGGATGATATTTCTTAGGATTCTTTTGACAATTTGATGTTAAGGATAATCAATGATTAAATTATTTCACATATAGTGGTGGGGGTGAAATTTGAAGGTTGTCTATGACTCTTATTATCATTGTTTGGGATGATTCTTGATGTTTCCAAGGGATGTGATCTCATATTTTTATACAAATCTACATGACCATGAGTATAACTATTATACCCATGATTTCTATTAACCTATAATTCTATTTCAATTTATATTTTTTGTATAATTACATCATCAGTAAATTCATTATAGGATTTAATGATTCCAAGAGCCTGAAGGATATTTTCACTTAATAGAAAGTAAATCTTCATTTGTGGCAATGGATTGAGTTTTATAGGACTCTTAATTTGAGATATCATATACCATAATAGATGTTATGGAGTTATTAATTCACTGACTAAGAAGTTTTAGAGAGATATTTCTATGTTTTCTAGGGTTAACTGATGATTAATTAGGGACATTTCGATGATATATCATAATTTATTGAATGCTGGTGGTGGAGGCTGCATGTACATGATGAATGTGAAATCATACATGATGCAGTATGTAAAGGTGTATTAGTGGAGAGGATCAGATAAAGAGGTAATGTGGGATCATGTTTTCCACGGTGATGCACCCATGGTATGGTAGGACGAAATATCATACCAGATATTGTTCTAGGGGAGGCTTTCAGCTCTATTAGTGATGGAGAAGAGGTCCTATGAGAGTTTTTAGGAGAAAATGGGGTGTAAATCCTAGTATATATATATATATATAATATTTATGATTTTATGGGTTACCATGTTGGAATTAGGTGAATTGGTTAGTAGAGGATCTCCAATTGTATTGTTTGATTTATAATCAAATGAATTAAAAGAATAGTGTAGGATGTGGGATAATATAGCCACTAGATGATCCTTAATGAATGTGAAGGATAAATAAATATAATGTGTCACTATTTTTCCCTGATTCAAGAGAGGTCGCAATACAATTTTTTTTATCATGGGTCAATTAATGAAGCCATCTCATTTCATATCCATTATGGAGTCAAGTGTAGTGGATGTTCTAGTGAGGCAGTATATGGATGAAAAATCATAGCTTCAAGGGTTTTCAGGGACTATCATCTATTTTTTGGGAACCTTTCCTTACCCCATAATCAATGGGATATATCCATCATGATTTTGGATCACAAATAATATTTTATAATTTAATTACATTCTTGAATATATGGGATGAAAAAAATGAAAATTTAGACATAGGAGGACATGTTGAGAGAAACTTTTCTGGATATTTTTGGATAGAGGGTGAAGTATTTAACATTGTTCAATTTTCCATAAAAAATAGCTATCACCCAATGATTGTAGTTTCGCAATTTTAGTCATTGTATGGTTGGCGTTGTAAATTTATTTTTTTAGACCTAGTATGGAAATTGTAATATTCTTGGACCACATGTGGTGCATAACTCCAAAAGATATTTCAAATGATTTGATAATAGTTAAAGGAGGTGAAAGAAAATATGAATTATAATTTTTATTAGAGGAGGATACATATAGGGAATTATATTGTACACTTTGTGTTTTTGAGTATTTCTGCTCACTTTTTATAGTAGATTTTTGGTTGATGGAGTATGATTTCACCACAGTTGATCAATCCGTTCGAGCGGGTGGTGTGTGTTGGTGAGGTGGAATATTAGTTAGTGCGTCCCTCATAGTTTTAAAGGATAAAATTTTTCATTCATGATTCTAAATTTTTTCATTATATACATGATGGATCCCAAATGATTGATCGAGGATATTTTTATATAGAGTATTTTGTGGTATCTTAGGAGAAACCATTCTAGATATTATGTCATATAGTGAAGGCTTCATGTTGGTGTGTTATATCATTGGTTTTTGTTTTTTTAAGGTTTGGTGGTTTTGAGAAATGTTTGTGGGAAAACAATTAATTGATTCATGCTTAGTTTTTGAAGATATTTTGAACCCTGTTTTGTTTTGATATTGTAGTGTTCGTATTGATATTTATCATTTGAGACTATTTGATTCAATTCTAATTTGATTGAGTTTATTGATGTCCTACACAATTTTTTCCATAGTTATTTTCTTTTATCAATTAAATTTATATATTATTAAGAGTTTTCTCTTTGGTGGATGTTGTATATTTTATATCTATTTTTTGATATCTATGAATAGAAAATTTATAGAGGTATTTAATGTATGAAAATATAACTTATTAGATTTCAAATTTCATATTTATAATATTGATAGAGTTGGGAGAAGGTTGGAGAATGAGTGGAGGAGAATAATCTATGTTATCATATACAATGAATGAGTCTTCATGAGTCTCAGAGATTTTCTGCATTAATGTATTAGTTTATTATAAGTTTATTTTGTAGTTAGTGAGTTATATAATAAGGGTGGTATCATGTCCCTTAGGTGTATGTGACATAGTTATTATTTTTTTGTTGTTTTCATGAGGTTTTATGGTCATGGAAAAAGTATGTTTTATTTATGGATAGAAGGGTTCAAAGGTGGATTTTTCCGAAATAAATAATTCTAAAATTTTTATGGGATGAGACTGAAGGAATTAATATGATTTTTATTAAAATCCAATTATGTTTTATGATTTTTTTTCAGTTTTAATTTTTGTAATGTCCAGTGATTATTCATTGTGTGAATATGTTTGAGGGGATTTTTACATATCTTAAAATAATGGAAAATTTGATATGTTCATATATGTCTCTATGTGGAGCCTTGAGGGAGGATTTCTAGTATTTCCCCTTTTTAATTTCATAACATAGACATCTTTACCATGGCGTGTTGACCTAGAGATTGAGTTAAGATATTATATCTTTAATATCATCACAACATAGTTTTTTAGTAAAAGGTCATTTCTTCATTGGTCATATTAGATTAAGATGTATATCATGTATTAAATGTGGGAAAAATGTTGAGAAATAATTTTATTTAGGAGAGAATATTTAAATGTTTAATAGAGTTGTCCCAATTATGGTGTAGATGTTCTCTATAATGTTGTAATGCAATAAATTCTTGTAATTATATAAATTCATAATTCCATTTGAATTTATCTATATTCATCTATTTTATATTATATTTGGAAAACTATATGTGAATCCATGAACACCCTTTAACCCCCATTGACTGGATTTGGTCCATGAGATCCACATATTAACCCATGGTGAAATAAGATGAGTTTCCAATCATTTATTCCTGGTTTCACTCCATGTTTTTCATCCCGAGATGGTTATGGTACATGTTTGGTTTCTAATTTTGTGGATAATTCTTGTGAAATATGTGGATATTGATATTCAATAGGTTATTAAGGTTTCTATTTCATGGTTTCATTCCTATGTTCAAAACTTCCTTCGTTCCATTTTGCACAATATTTTTAATGCTTCAATTGATGTTGGGTAGTGGAGAAATCTCTTTTGTTTTGTTTATTATGAGGGAGTAGCATAGTTTTGTTTATGATTTGTTTATGGTAATAATTAACATTGTCTATATAATGGATCTAACGTGAAGAAATAAATAGAAAAGTTCTGGTCTACTAGGGTATACATGATTCAATTATTTTCTTATGGGAGTACTACATACCCATGGATATTTCTAAAAAACATATGATGTTGAAATATGTATTTTGCTGAAACTCTAACTTAAATTTTTGAATAACCAATAATAAATCTGAAATTACATAGATATGGTAATGAATTGGATATGTGAATTCTAATTTGATTAATTATCCCCATTTAAATTAATGTTGAATCATTATGAAGGCATGAAAAATGGGTTTTTGGTATATATTTTATGATATAATTTGTTCTTTACTCATTAATTTTCATACCATAATATTATGATTATATTGACTTCTTTATTTCTCTATTATGACTATTTTGGGGTTTTAGTGTTGATTTTATTGCGTGGATGCAATACAATTACAATGGATAGAAGGTGGGTATATAAATTTCAATGTGGTTAATGTTATGTTTGATGGTACTGAAATATGAAATGTTTTGTAGTTGTTACTTTGACTATTGGCGTGAGATGTTGGGAGGTTTTTCAATAGATGAATTGTTGACATGGTAATTTTTATAGATTCTATGTGTTATCGAATATATGAAAGGTATATATAAACTCAGTTATGGGTGTGGGGTGGAAATATATGAACCATTGGAAATGAATGAATTTTTATTAACTTAATTTAATAAATAAATATGTAGCTAAATGTCAGATATGTCGAGACAATAATGTGTTATTTAATATGGAATTGAATTGATTAATGAATTAAATATGCATGGTAAGAAATAAATCTTGAAATAGCTAAATGATATTATAAAATGATATATTCTGAATAGCTATTTTGTTATTTTTTTGAGAAAGTGGGGTTGGTTCATGATATAATAGTTGGAAGTGATCGTAATGTGTGGTGGTGATAGTGTGGTGGATGTGACAGAACTAAAAGTGTTTTCTTTAGTGAAAACTATTTTACCAGGATATTATGTAGTTTTATTATAGTTTCATTTTTCTACTGCTGTTATATGCACTAGCCTTTATTGTCTGACCATACAAATGCCCCAATTTTTCAGTTTCTAAGGGTTCCATCTAAAATATAGATTGGCAAGGGAGTATATGGATAATAACAACCTCTTAATTTATATAACATAAAAATGATGTATGGGATGTGATGGATTGATGTGGTGATGGTCATATGGGATTTAGAGGTTAACTAGGTAGTATGTGTTTTAGTGAAGAACCTATGAGGTATTTATTTGATGATATATGGTGGGTCATTCATGGAAGTAGGACAGAATGAGGATGATATACTTCAGGTTTATGATATGCTACAGTACAAGATATGTGACGTGAGGATGATATTAATTGTTTGAGGGTGGATATGAGATGATTGATATCATATTAATATGGTATGTGATATTTTTATGATATGAACCATGATTTACTATGGCACCACTATGAATGTTATTGGGAGCACATTAAATTTGTTTTTGGGGTATAAAATTATAAAACAAGTATGGACGTTGTACTAGGTTTCCTTGTTAACATATTCTATTCATTCAATTTTTTATAACTTTCTGTGGAATCAGTTTTGTGGGACTCGGTGAGGATTATTGAAAACTATATTGATGATTTCTTGATGGTTCTATTGTTTTTTCCTCAAAGCCTCAATATTGTTCATTTATATTTTCATGAGTGGTATTGAGGAGAATCACACTATGTATACATGAATTCTCACCATTATATATATAATTAAAAAATTTAGGTTTCAAATGTGTGTTTTTAGACAGAGTTTGGAATTAAAACCTCTGAGCATCGATATATGGTTATAGTTTCTTTTTAGTATTTATATTATTTATATTTTTTCCTGGTGAATTCTAATTATTTGGAAATTAAAACATTTTGGTAATTGTTGGATATATTATTTATTTTATATCATTGTTTATATTTATGCATTTCTTATAATGTTCTAGGTATTTAAAAGTGTAGTACATCCCATAGGTTTGATTTATAACAATGTTGCTACTCACAAACTCATGACTTTCTAGAGGCTACATTCAAATGTCACCATTTCCTTCACCACATGTCTACGAAGGTTTCCCATTAGAAGAGGTTAATGAACCCAAGTCAATTCATTATATATATTTTAAAAAAATATTTTATTAAATACACATTTTCTCTTCTAAACTATCCTTTAATACCACCCATGGATTTTAAAGAATATTTGTATACCAAAAATACAGTGGAATAGAACCCAAAACGACATTACATTAATGTAAATTGATATATTAAAAAAAATGATATATATAATTCCCAACTCATAATTCAACATCATAATTTTTTAAACCAATATGATTAATTGATATCCCTCATAATCAATCAGAGATCTCCATAATCTATAGATATTCACTGACTTATGGAATATCCAGAAAACATTTTGGAAGACCAAATTAAAATAATAATGATTTTCTAACACAACACATAGTATAAGAAGAGACAGTGGACAAATATAGACTATAATATTACAAATATTATAGATTACATCATGATGTGGAATGATATACTTCAATATATAGAGTTTATTAAATAAATTAAGAAAAATGAATGTTTTACTAGAGTTGGATGATATGAAAATTAAATTCATTGTTAAAATAATATCATTTTCATCAATTTAATAACTGGTCATTATACTGTTCAAAGAAATTTTTTTCATTAATTACCATTAGATTATGTGTTACAATTCTAAATAGATTGATAATCATCATAGAATAAATTGTTATGTTTTGACCCATCAGGAACCCAACTGGTCTGATAATAATATTTTTGATCCACCCCATGAAAATATATAACATGATATGGGTTATAAACAATCCTGAATAAATAATTACATACAATGGAAGATGTAGACTATAACTTTTTATAAAAAATGTGTATATTCTATACAAATTGTTACTACCAATAGCCATTAATATATATATATATATATATATATATGAATATATAAAATGTGTTTCAAATTCATAAATAAGAAAATATGTATCTTGAATAATGATGAAAATGATAGATTTTATAACAGAATGCACTAATATGGGACTGAGTCTGTGCATTTATTTTCTTCCAAAAAAAATTATATTCCATTTTTATTATCTAATTATATTATCTATAAAAATATAATTCATAAAATCAATGCAATGAAAAAGATATATGTTAATGATATTCACCTCCATAAGGATGACAATGTCTCTTGTGTAAAATGGTTTTCATCCCTGACACAAATATCTACTATCATATTATAATGATAGATAAAGGAAATTGTATGAAATTCTACATACTACAATGTAATAAAATCTATTAAAGAATAAAAAAAACATCCCTATTAAAAATAAATAATATCATATATCTATATAGAGATCAATAATAGATATAACACACCCTTTTAGATATGATATCACCAGATCAACTTATATCCAAATGAGACATATGGTACTATTGTAAACTCTCAGAATATATTATCACATAGATCAATTAATCATCAAATATCACTCTATAAAAAACATAGTCTCCTTTTATTATCATATATTCTCTAAAATAAAGTGAATAATGTCTCTACAATTCACAAAAAATAAATTATCTATATTTTTTTGGTCATTGTATTTTCCTCATAATAGCCACATGATATCAGTAATTTTTTGTCCCTTTTATTATCATTAATAATTATTGGAAATTATTTTAACTATATAAAAGTATTTAGAAAACACATTGTGATCATAGAGCCGCATCTTATCACCTAATGTCACCTATAACTTCCTTCTACACATCTTTCTGAATCATGAATAAATAAACCATGATAATTGATGCATTGAAAGGTTGGTAAATCAACATCATAATTATAGATAAAATTTTAATTATAGAAACTCATCGATTATTATGTCTAGAAAATTCATATGATGTCATATGTTTTGAAAATTTATTCATGAAATGTGTAGTCTTTTGTGTTATCTAAAAATTATGAATCCTAGAGGAAGTGTTGTATAGAAATTTACCAAATTTTGATTCTCATTACCAACAACATAAGATATGATAAAAACCACTATCATAATCTCAATGTAATATAATATTAGAAGAAATGTCATATGTGGATCAATCACACAAGGTCCTACACCCAAATCAAAAAAATGAATATAATCAGAGAAATTTTATGTCGATCTCTTTATGTAAAAATCCACATTTGTTGGTAATTATCATTTGATTCTACATACATGGATTTACTTTGTTTGTGATCCCATTAAATGGATCTCTAACTTCTCATAATTTTCCATATAATTATTTATCCTTACCATATGAAGACATATATAAATATGAAAAATCCAATTTCTCAACCTCATGTCTAGTTAATCTAAGCCTTATGAAAAACAGTTTGAAAATTATGAGAATGGTTTTCTTAACCATATGTTTATTGTTGTGTCAACCCTAGGATGATAGATTATGAACATCATAAATTTCCTAATAGGCCTTTTGAAACTGAAAATTATTTAATATCAAGGGAGGATATCCTTATATATCATAACTACCTTTAATAACTTTTTTATAAATAATGACATACAATTTATTATCAACGTTTATTAAACTCACATCATTATAAACAATTCATTAGTATATATTTTTTAATATAAGACATGATATTGAAAGAAATAATTGAAATATTTTCATTAGACGGATGGTCACATTCACTATCACTCACACAACAACTATAGGGAAACATGTAATAAATTAGTCATCACAATCACCATAACCCACACACCAATTAAGCTAGATACAAAATATTAAAACCTTATATTATATGCTTCCCACATATAGAAAGAAATGTTCCTATAATAAACAACCATTTCAATTGAAAAGATGTCTATTTCATCAATCAACATTGGTTTACCTGTATGGAAAAAACAAATCATTCTATAGAGAGTTGGTAATCCAACAATTATATTTGTTTTTAATAAATCACATACAACGTTTTATTAAATTTATAGACAATAAAACTAAATTTTTTCAATAGATATGTAAAATCATTCATTTAGAGTGATAACATTTAAATGAAATAATAAATTGTTTGTCTATGTTATTTAGTGTAGTGTATGAAAGAATAGTTATTAAATAAGACATAAATTCCATTCTTTAAAAACAATCTTCCAATGAAATTCAATTATTCATTCTCATATGAAGATAACAATATGAACCATATTTAATAAATCATATATTTCATCTAAAGAATAACATATCAAAATAGTTCATAAATATTAGGAATAACATTATACCTTACATATAACACCTCCACAAAAGTATTGTGATAAGAAAGAGGATGAATCATTTTACTTTTTATACCTAAATTTTTTATAGGTGTTTTCCCCACTTCTATCCTTAACTATTATAATAAATTTGTTGTGATGGGATTTTCAAAGATATCATCAACATGTCCGTCTAATGGAAGAAATTACACTATCAATGTACCATCAACCAGCTTATCATTAAGAAATTGATCTTTAATTTCAGCTTCTTTTTACATAGATTGATGCACATGGTTGTTAGATATATTATTTGATGTTTTTTTATCAAAATTTATAATGAATAGATATCCTGATTATAAAATCATATCATTAATCTATGGGTCCATCCATATGATTTGGGTAGAGGTTTGTGATGCCACCAAATATTACACCTCAATTGTTTAAAATTATACATTATTTTTTTTCTTTTAGTTTTATGTAATAATGTTATAACCTACAACTTAACAACCACTAAACTATAAATTTTATCATATAATCATCTATCATAGTTTGCATATATAAAACCATGTTGATTAATTTTCATTCTGATTTTGTATATATGTCCTTTGTAGATTTTATTAGAAATAATTCTATAAATTTCTTTGATTCATGTATATAATATTTCATTGTATTGGATTGAAACCTAGAATAATGTTTAATTAAATAAACTATATCTATCATAGATGTATTTAGATGATAAAAACATATAATCAGTTGTCCAAATTTATTTTTATTTAGTGATTGAACATCATCATATTTTTATATAATTTTCCCCATCAATATTTGAGAATATACGCTTCTTTAATCCACACTTCCTTAATGATTTAGTAGCCATGGTCCCTAAATATATTATGAAATGAAGAAATAATAATAAAACTGGGTTATTTGTAATACCAATAATAATTTTATTTCTCTTAGTAGATGCTTTTTAAACCATTTACTAATATTTTGGAGTAATAATCACAAATTTTCTCCTAATCACTTTTAAATATTCGGTCTTCAATAAAGACTATCATAATAAGTGATGTCTTACTGTTAATTTTAAGGTATAATTTTTTTCAATCTGTATATTCCTAAACTCCATGATATTTGAGTACTAATATAAATTGACGTACAAATACATAGATCTGTTTTCAGTCCATATGTATCCTTATTTAATTCAAAAACATTGTTTACAACTTCATAGAACTAAAATTCATCATTATATTCTGTATAGAAGTCCACATTCTGTTCAGCACTATGAAATAAAAACATTACTTTATTTAATATTTTTATGGTTCTCTATGAAGCCATTAGTAGACGTATTTTGATAGTTTTCAGAATGTTTACATGGTAAAATTTCGCATTAAAATCAATCACCTCTAATTTTTTGTATCTATTGTAAAAAATATTGGTTTATTTTATGTAAAACATTAGTACTCAATCAGTATTTTCAATCACCCATTTATTTCCAATGATATATCTCACCATAGTAAATCAAAAAAAAATTCATAGGTCAAGATCATGATTACTTCATCTAGGTCTTCATTGGTAGTATGGATATAATCATTGCATTAAAATGACTATTGATAATTTTAAGGTTCCATCATTGAATGGATTTAGTGTGATTGATTATCATAGTTCTACTCTGGTTCCAAACAGGATAACTATTGTCAACATTTTTATTTTAAACATCCACATGGTTCTTCTACCATGAATATTCAAAATTAAGATTCTATTTTCCTACATTGCCACTGGTATATTCTAGATATGTTATTTGTTTTTAAGGTTGTCCAGTTTCATTATATGAATATGTGGATCGAACATAGAAAACAAAATTTATAGTGTTTATCATTACATAAATATGGAAATGTTATTCATTTTAAAAAATTATATAATAATCATAGTCAATAGTTTTCTTTTAAAAATTATATAACAAGTGTTGGAACTTCTATATTGTGAATATCCATGTAATATTTCACAACATAATATATTATCAAACATGATTCCATTTAATTCCTTCATTTTTATTAAGTATTAGACTCTAAATAATATAATTTTTTATATAGTCATGTTCATTATCAAATACATTTTATAGGGATACATGGTAGGGTTTTTCCTGAAACAACATTTATATTGATTAATTATAGATTTATTAATGTCTTATAGTCAACAGAATCATTACGTGTCATGATCTATAAGAATTTTTCTATCTATATAAGAAAGACTCATATGTTTCTTTTTAACTGCCAAATTTTTTATAAGGGGGTATAAACAATTAAACTCATGTTTCATTCAATGTTTATTTAAATATTCTGAAAACTATATTTTGGAATACTTTGTACCATTTTTTAGACTAGATCATTTCAAAGGAAAACCTATTATTTATTCATACAACCTCATGAGGATATTAAATCTATAAATACCTTGAATATTTTGGGAACTAATCATGGTTAATTTAATTATGATAACATCGACAATGAATGTTCTAGTACCAACTCAGGATACCATACACCTGATAAAACCCACTAATCCATGACATGGCCTGAAGGGAATCCAAATAATTTTGTTTTCTAAAAAATGGTCGTAGGAATCTAGTATGTACCATTTAGGAATGGATTTTCTAACGAATATGTCAACCATATGATTCAGACCGATATCCTAGAAAAATTATTCCATTCATTTATGATTCATACCCTAAATAAGTGGTAAGAAATAAGAAATCTATAATATAAATAATGAAAAAATACACATACACAACATTATGAAATAAAAAAATAAACATAAGGATACAAGTACAACTATACTACAATATCATACTCTAAAGGAAGCGAGGTGGAGGGGAAAAACAAGACACATGATACCTATTTTCAAACTATTCCAAAAATTACTAATTAAACAACAACCCATCAATATTTGACATAAGGTATCATCCATATACCCCATTCCCTATATATAACCATATACATCTAGCATGATAATCCATGACCACCATGTAGAATATTAAATTTTATAACATTACATAAAACATGGGTTGAATACACCAACAGTTGTATGCAGGTTGTGATAAAAGAACCCAACAGGAACCCACCCAATATTAAATAACAAACCTGTATTTGAAAAAATAATCTTGTTATTTTGAAAATAATAAATAAATTAAATCTTGATATTTCTAATAATATAAAACAAAATAGTGGAATGAGGGTATTGGAAATAAAAATGAAATAATAAATTTTAAATATGGTTTATCTAACTAATATCATGGGATGGAACCATACAGTTACGAAGGTATGGACAACTGATGTTTCTATGTTATGAAATATTGTTATTCCATTAATTAGTGGGATGAGACAATTACTATAACACATTCCTATAAGAACTCTATAAACTACGTAACAAGAATCACTAGAGGCGGGTGAACATTGTCAGATCTAGGTTAGCCTACAAATGTACTCTAGGATTCCCATAAGTATTTTCTGATAACATTTTAATTTTAAATTATTCCATTGATTACACATTTTTATTAACAATTATAATTTTAGTAGAAAATAATATTTTCTATTAAAATCATAAAATGGATGCTTCAATCACATTGTATTTGTTATTTAATTTTGAAATCGATATATAATATCACGATATGTTTTTTAAAATAGTTTCAAATGGGTTAAAGAATAACTAGTCAAACTAAAAACGTAAGGCATATAGAACCATCTACCAAAATTAATATCAATAGATGGAAACCACTCAACTATGAACAATATACACCTATAATTCTATAATAGAACGTAGAGATGAAAGAAAAAAAATAAAATCCAAATCAAATAATGAAATAATGGGGAAAGAGCAATTCAATTACATTATAGATTCTTGGAGATGTGAATAAAAAAATAGAATGATGGAGGAACATAAATAAGATGATTGGAGGAGATTATTTGGTGTTTAAATTACTGAATCCTTATTAAAACCACATGAATCCATTCATAGTAAATGTGAGGAGTTAATATCATCCATCAAAGGGGGATATAGTCAACAAGTGTGAGAATAATACGAATAGGGATACGATTTAGGGGAAGGAAAAACATATTTTTTTTATATTTTTTGCTCCTTGGAATGAATTATGGTTTTGAAATACAGTTATCCCAACCATGAGTCAACCATTATGGTGGAATTTATTTCATATGGCCACTTGTATAGGTGTCCCACACCATTTGGTAATGCAACAATAACCCTAAGAATTCCACTGATAAATAATTTATATGATCAACATAGTTTCTAAATTATTTCCCCTAATTGTGTTCAAACCACAATGCTACACTATATTTCTATAATTTAATTTTTTTAAGAAAAGAAACTAAAAAATTCTGATATAGATAAAATAATTTAAAAACAAATGATACCTAAAACTTATATTTTATTCATGAAAATTATACCTTTTTTATAACATTATACGACCCTAAATTCATCTCATTTCATTATTTAGGAATAAAATAGGGTATTTCCACAATACCATGACATTTTAAAGGACAAAAATTATGTATGAGAGCATAAAATACATGAAATATTAGGCTTTAATTAAAAAACCATTTTTAAAATTTGACAGATATATATATATATATATATATATATATATTATGCAAATAATATGTATATATTCATTGGAAATATATCCTCTTGGTAAATTTTTAGAATTCCATTTTTCAAAACTATTTATAAAATATTTTAAAGGTAAAAAAGATATTTTCAATAAAAATATATTTATGTGTCTACTAAAAAGTTATCATACAATATTAAATTTGTCTCTATTGATATATAATTTAATGAAACAAAAATAATATATATATTCATTAAAATGAATTAAGAATATTTTAAATAGGGTTTGTAGGAATGGTAGGAGAATAAGGTCATTTTATCCTTTAAATACACATTTTCATCCAAAATAATTTTTGTTACATATTATGCATGGATACTGTATTTATTTTATTCAATATATATAAATTTCAATTTCTTAAAATTAATATATTTTTTGAGATCATTCTCTGAATATTTTAAGAGGATAAATTTTTAGTCTTTTTAGAAATTATAGATTATTTTAGTGAATAAGGATAAATATTTATTTTTATTCAAAAATGAATATTATTTTAAATTATTAATAGATAGTTATTAGATTTCTGACTATTTTTAATGTTTCATTTGTTTAGTTTTATTAAAGGTAATACAATTATGTTTATTGGAATCAATGTTATACGTGATTTTAGTATACAAAATTTTACACAAAGGAATGATTTTTTATAAAACCACATTCATCATGATCAATGGGACTAATTTTAAATTAAACTATTCAACTTATATAAATGTAATTGGACAAAATGGATTTCAATGGAAAACATTTGTAAACCCAATTAAGGTTAAAACATGTTTACTGTAGGTTAAATTAAATAGATATAGGATAGAAATACCTAAAATTTTTTTATCATTATATATGTGTATAATTGAAGAAAAGTATATATTTATAGAGTTAAATAATATATTTTATAAGATTTTTATGACTTTGGGAACAAATTAAGGACTTTTGAGGTGATAAGTAATATTAAATTCAAATTAAAAAGAATGTTTATGACTATTCATTTAGTAGCATGGTTGGAAGATTCCATTAAGTTATGATATTATTTAAATATCTCAAATCCTAATTTTGTAAATTATTTGAACTATATTTTTATAAACTAAATTTTTACATGATTGCAAGGAGAAATGGTTTTTATGCTTAAAAAATGTATTTTCATAAGATATTTTTATGTGTTTTGTGTTATATTATTTGATTTAATATCTTAGTGCAATACAGTTTTAAATTGATAAAAATGTTTCAAAATTTTGAACAATAATTATAAATAATAGATGTCATCTTTCATTTTGGTTTTATAATATTGTTTTCACTATAAAAATTTATGTTACCTCAGTTAAGGATAAATTGAGTATAAAGTTATTTAACATGGGGGGTATGCCAAAAAATATATACAAAATAAATATAAATTTTATTATTTTTGAATATTTAGATTCTACCACACCATATATTATAATTTTTCATTCCTTGGTTCAACTATTCATTATTATGATAGAAATTGTATTTAATATTGTATGTAACTATTTTTGTGCCCTTTCCATCACTTATAAAAGGGAACCAATCCTCCCCTCAGAATAACACATTTTTAGTACTATAGTTCAGTAAATACCAACCCAAATCACTTAATATCATATATTCACATGTCATAGAGTACCTATATTTATCAAAATGTTATCCTACAATGGTGTTATGTGTAAACCAAAAGTGGTTCAATGAAATAGATTTATAGTTATTAACTGAGTGTTTTTATTTTATTTCATCTTATTTATTATTTTAATCGTGTTAAACCTAGTATAAATAATAAAACTAGTATCATATACGAACTAATTTATTATTATCTTAATTGAATAACTTATATCCCTTTACTCTTCTATAAAATGGGCAATGAAACCATCATTCATGTGTATGCCACACTACCATCTCATGAACCGATGTAATTATTTATCCACAACCACTTCTTGAAAAATCATAATAATGATGAATTATAAATATATATTAATTAATGATTTATCACTATGGAATATGAAATAACCCTTACCTTCATTCAATCTTGTTTTTTTTTGAAAAATTGAAATATTACGTACTCATACATATATCCTACCAACTTTATGAATGTACACAATTCATTTTTCATCACCAATATTCATGGTTGGTTATAAAATTATAATTTAATTATCAAAATTTTAACTAATTTTTGATTTTTGATTTGTATATAATGAAATTTTGGTGTCTTTTACCATAGTTAACATACCAAGTCAATTTCGACTTATGAGTCAAATATCATCAAATGGTCTGATGGGAAAATAATGGAATATGTATTTGAAAATAAAAAGGTATGAAATACAATAAAATAAATAATTAACATGATAATGTATGTTAAAAAAATAAATAATTAATATAAGTTTATTATTCAGGATGATAAATAATGTATATGACATGTCGAACATGATGTCTTCGGAGCTTTAATTGAAATCATCCGTTTTGAAGTTTTAATGAATTATGTTTTTAATATATTTATTCCTTTCCCATATTCATAAAATTAATTTTTAATGTACATTTATGGGAATTAATTAATTATAATGTAAAATTTGAATTCCTTTCAGTGCTATTCAAATGTAATATTTTTCTGTATTTTATAAAATACCTTTTGAAAAAAATACAAATAAATGTTCTATATTAACATATATGATGTTGACGGGTTTTCCATATTGAGTAAAATTTATATATATATTTGATTCATTTATATGATTTAATTTTTATATTAAATGAAAGTCATACTTCCAACTTTTTGGGATATTTTAAAATGTTTTTTTTAAATGGAATTTTTAATATTTGGAAATGTTTTTTAATGGTGAAAAGAGTATTTCGATGAGTATGATGACGGAAATGAAATATTTCAGGTAATATGATTATTTTATGGTTCATGGAAATTTAAAATGATGATAAGTGAGCCTCATATAGATCATAATATTGGGTGTTCCAAATATTTCACATTAATTCATTGGGTACAGGGATGAAGACAACCTTTTATTTTTCTCATAAGCAAATATTGAAATTTACCTGGTAGGATATTCTATTGGTAACCATTATTAAATGTGTGATATGAAAATGATATACCATGAAAAATATATTGGTTTTCTATAATTTATATGAGTTTTAATGGTAATATTATTATTTTATAATGTAATGTAACTAAATTATGTTTAAAAGGAATTTTATGACACATGTTATAAGTGAGATCTATAAATTTTTGAAGATGATTACATGATTCAAAAGAAACCATTATGAGATAATTTCAATTTTAATATTTATTATTAAATGTTTTAAGGAAATAATTTTGGAGAAAAGTTGATTTCTTCTGTATGAAAATATCTATTTTGGGAAAACTTTTTATTTGGAAAAAGAAAAATTTTTATGAGAAATCATGGACTAACAAGTTTCTTTTCTTATTGCTTTTATGTGTCTTACTAATATTTTTGTTCTCTTCCCACATTTTAAATATTTTTAAATATTATTAAGCATTTTTATTATAATGGAAGATTAAACATTTAAAATTGTAAAGATTTGTAGTGAAAATGAAATTATCCTCATTTAAAATATTTTATATTGTCAGAGAAATTGAATCTAAGTATAATTGTACACGATTTAACATATAGGATTATTATATAATATATACGACTAAATTATCTAAAAAATAACCCATAAAGTCCCTTGAAATATAATAATGTGAATTCTTGACTAAAAATACAATATTATATAATGTTATAATTTTTGGGACATTATAGTTGGTATTATTAGAATATTTAGCATAATTTTTGAGGTTTCTGATAATTCCTAGGAGGATATTTTATGATTTTTAAATATCATAATGGATCAATATATCCATGGTTGTTAATACTTGTAAAGGAAGAGATACCACTTCCTATTTTCTATGTAAGTGTAATTTATGATGATTATAGATATTTTGGAATATATTTATGGTAAAATAACAATTTGGTTTAGTATTTGTTTCAGAAAAATATGTTAATTTTGAAATAGTGATTTTACATATTTTTGACATTCATTTAAAAGTACGATATCCAATAGTGTTAATATGATATTATAAGTTATGGTAATTAGGGTTAATTTGTATAAGTTTTATTACATTTTGGGTACATAAGTTATATAATATATGTTACCAGGGGCCTGAATATTCAATTTTTGATTAAGAGATAATATTTATTTATCATGAGGTTTTCAATGTTTTGTATTATATATTCTTAAGGTAAAAGAAGCATGTTTTTGGCTAATATGGTATACCATTTGAGGAATTAATGTTAAATAATTATTTGGAAGGATATTTGATTATATTTTTGATTCATGGTGATTCATATTATTTTAGAAAAATATTTTCATATTTGAGAGAATATAGGATGAGTAATAATAAATTTTCAATATTTGTAATAAAGATTTATTGAGGTTATTTGGATATAATTTTTTGGTTTATTAAGGAAGAATATATGATAAAATAATTCTAGTTAATATATATATGTTTTGGCTGAGAAAATATTTGATGTTTTTTTAGTTTAGTTATTTTAAATAGAATTGTGTGTGCACCATTTTTATTTGACCAATGAATACACATTTTCTATTAAATTGGGAGAGGAGAACCCATTAAATGGCCTATAGCCCATGAAACCTAGCCTAAATGCCGAGTGGGATTTAAATCCCATCAACATGGCTTATAGTCCCTGACCTGTAGATCAATGAAAGTACCGCACTATAACCCTCTATAATTTCATCTACCTACACCTGACTGACTGGTGGAAGAACATATTATATTGTTTTGTGGATAATAAGATATATGAAAATTTATTTTCAGTTATTCATACATGATAAAATCATCTTTAATACTCATCATTTGGTGAAGTAGAATAGGTTGTGGTTGTATTTTATTAATTTATTAATTTATAGTTGCAATGATGTCTATTTTCTAATATATATAGTATATATGGTATAGGAATTCCTCAAATGAATAAAAAATATCCTGAAATTAAAATTATATCCTTTTACATCCTTTTAAAATGTCTTGATGACCATTATCATACTCAATGATTTATGGGTTTCTAGTAATTATCTTTATCATAATCATTTACTTTATTGTGATAAATGTTCTTTATCACTCTCCATCATTATTTAAAAATTATTTTTTTCCACGATATCCATATTTTCGGTTCCTAATAATGTTCTCCAATTTGTTAACCATGTTATGTGTTACTCCAAATGACATTCATATTTCATATTACCTCTTTATAAAGAGACATTTTAGTAACCCTTTTCATGATGTAGGATTTCAAAATCGGTATTTCCAAAATTTAGAACATTTATTTCTATGATCAAGATAAAATTTAAATGAAGAATTTTATTAATGAGGGGGTAATGTAACACCCTATGATTTTAAAATACATATATTAGGTCTGATAGCTTTCAAGACATCCAACACAGTCTTAAATGAAGCGTGAAATATAATTATTTAAATATAATAGTTATATATATGGTTATTTTAATCATATAAATTATATAAAATTATAGTCTTTAGATATATGTATTTCAGTGATTATTTTAAAATTAAATTAATAATAAAATTAAGACAAACTCATTTGAATATTAAATAAATATTTTCCTAAAAAAAATTATGTGCCCAATGATTTATTATGACTTTTGATTAAATTTACAACTATTGATAAATGATTTTATTGAAATAATAAGGTTATAAATATTAAAAATAATGAAATAAATTATTTTAAAATATTTTTATTATTAGTAATTGAAATTTAATATGATTATTTTAGCCAGAAAAAATATGTTTTTCGAAAAAAATATTTTTCTTATTTTTTGACTGTGAATATTATAATTAATTTCCAACACATTTATAAATCTATTTTATTAAAATGAACATAATTTTTATACCATTATTTCAAAATAATATTTTCATGAATATTATATAATTTTTTAAAATGTTTTTTTAATGAATTGATTAAAATACTACTTTTTAAAGAAACATTTATTTTCAAATATTTACACAATCATAGAATTTTATTATTATTTTTAAAATATTTTTTTCTCATTTGGATTTAAATATTAAATAAATTTCAATGTAATTAATAATATAATTTAATTTGGTATAATTATTTTTTATATAAATTGATATCTTTTGGGAAACCGTTTTTCACCACATTTTCTGTGATTAATTAAATTTTTTATTATAATAAAATGAATTAATATTGATAAAATTGAATCCATATTTTAAATAAGAATAGATAATATAATTTGATCGATTAATCTTAATTTTTTAATAATTAGTTGTAAAAGCAGTGAAAATCTACTACCACATTTACGTTAAATCATTTTTACTATGGTTAAAACTAACGTGTTTAGGGTTTATATAACCTAAAACATTATTTTATCCTATTTGATGACAATTATATTATAAGTTATCTGTATTTGAAGTTAAATAATGTATTTTAGAATACTATTATGAATTTCAGAACCCATGTTGGACTTTTGAGAGGATAAGTTATATTTATTCAAATTAAAAACTAGTGTTGTGTTTCTATATTTAATAGAATGGTCGGATGAATCTATAATTTTTTTTATTAATGGATAGATTTAAATTTTTTTATATATTATTTTTTGAAAAAATAAATGGAAATGAATTTATTAGATGATTCTAAGGATAATAGAATTTTACTCATAAATTGGATAATTTCTTAAAAATTATTGTCCATGTGTGTTTTGATTTATATAAAAACTAATTACATTCACTTTTATAACTAAAACCTAATAAAATGGATTCTAAAATTGTGATTAGAATTTAAATAATTTATTATAGGTCCACTTAACTTTTTTAACTTATAATTATGTTATTCTGGGAAACATTTGTCAAGTTTAAGTTTAAAATGCATTTAAAGCGGTTCAACTAAGTAATGTAGATAAAAAACATTGTAAATCTTATAAAAATGTGATTTTAAGTTAATTAAAACCCAATAAACATAATAATTAATTATGGGTTTCTCAGTTCCATATTACATTATTAGGACATAAATTTTATTTAACCATTTTAGTAAATGCAAGTGTGTAATTCCATTAATATATAAAAGAGAACCTCCTATAACCTCTTACCCATAACTTTGTATACACAGAGTTCAATAAATATATCGAAAACCACTTACTAAAATCCATAACCATGTCTTAGAGGAATTTTTTTTATCATAAAATAATCATATGAAGGATTTATAAACCAAAAAGGCTTTTCCAGAGTTGTGGTATTGTTCTGAACCAATAATTTCCATTTTTTTTATTCTTCAATTTTTTTTAATATTACTAAAACACTAAAAAATATCACAATCAATATCTTACATATAATAAAATTTTATCATGTTAATTTCAAAACCTATATTCATATCATATTCAATAAATAGATAAAAGAAATAATCATTCTTGTGTATTAAGTTCTAAGACATTACAGACTAATGTAATCAATTTTCCAACTCCAACTCTACAAAAATATATATATAAATTATATGAATGATATATTTACCATTCTAAAAAGTTAAAATATTTATCAACTTTTTTCCATCATGTTTATTGAAAATTTGAAATGTTTCTCAAGTGTACGTATGACTTATAGTTTATTATGAGTACTATGTAGTTCATTTTTAATAACCATATTTCAGAGTATGTTTTAAATTTATAATTTATGTATAAAATCAAAAATTATTTCTGGAATAATATTCTTTAGATAACATAATTATGACATATTTAATAAAAATTTTCCTTCTAAATTCATTTTAGACATTTGAGTTCAATATCATCAATATTTTTACTGTGAACATAATAGGTTATTTTTTAGAAGATAACATGATAATAAATAACATTAAAGTAATAATAAAACCAAATACTCATATTCAGAAATAAAATAAATAAAAAAATTATTAGTTACGATGATAAATATTGTGTGTGGTGAATCAAACATGTTGTAAGGGAAACATTAACGTAAAAACTCATTTTAAATATTTTAATCATTTATTTTATAGAAACATTATATCATTTTTCATAATCTCCAATTATATTATTGATTAATTTATATAGATATGAATAAATTTTAAAGGAAACTTTTGAATTATTTAATAAAATTTCAAATGTAATATTTTTCTATATTTTATATAAAACATTCTCAAAAATTGAAATTGGGACGTTTTATTCTTTTGTATACAGTGTGAATGGTATTTCCCACTGATGTATGATTTATGTGATTCCATGATTCCTTTATAAGGATTAATGTTTTAATATTGTAAGAAAAATCTATATACTTGTGAATATATCTTCTTAAATGGTATGATTTATTTGATCTTTTTCATTTCTATTTTGGGATCCCACAGGGTTCAGGTGATCATAGGATGAAAATAAGGGATTTGGAAGAAAAATGATGTGACACATGGTTAAGGTTCACAATTAGTTTTTCCAGGTCATACAAATCTATGAATTAATAAGGGGTTTCCACATAGTTGAATCATAATTAGACTCTCTACACTTCCCTCAAGAGAAAAAAATGAACCCATGAAAAAATCAATAGTATGGGGGCATGGTTAAGCTAAACTATTAGTTTAGTTGTGTGGCCTCATCTAGGAAAATGTGTGACCTCCCACAAAAATATTAAAAATTGGATTATACCCCAATTCACTAGGTTATTTTAAATCCTAATCACACCTAATATCACATATTATCACCCATATCCTTCCCTATAACCTTTTAGGTCTCTCCCCATAGATTTTAGGTTAAATTATGTAGTTCTTGATTGATCACATCAAGGTATGTTAGGGTTTTGATCAAGTATCCCCTATTCTTATTAGATCCACACTACATATCTTCTCCTATCATATTTTTGGTACCCAATTGTGATTTATGAAGCATTTATTGAGTGTTAAGGAATATTTACATTGTTTGTTTCAGATCTAGTATCACGAGGACCTGATATTCTTTTCCCCGATCTCAATTTTCATAGGTGTTTTTTCTTAACTCTATTTTTATGTAGGTGTTTCTATGAATAGGATAATTATATAAATTTATTATCATTATTTTAAAATTACATTGGTTTATTCAATTAACTGAATTGATTTTTGGTTTCTATGGATCTTACATAAAGATGTATGTTTTCAAATGAGGTTTACTTTAAAAATTTCCATTTTCACACCAAGTGTTTGATTAAATGCATGAGTGATGGGATTAGTTTGGAAATGGGTTTTCAAAAACCAAATAATATTTTATGGCATTTTATTTTTTATAAATTTTGGTAAAAGTTTTTGAAATTTATTTTGGAAAACAAATCACATTGGAATACTTAGGTGTATCTGGGAAAAAACATGTCACTCATTGTGTGTATAATTTCACTAGAGGTTTTATGATATCGAACAATTTTTTAAGGGATTAATATAGGTTGGTACCAATGTTTTCCTAGTTTTATTTTATTTATTTCTTGGACATAATCTCATAGTTTATGACCCAATACATGTGTCTTTTCTATTTACACCTTACATATCGAAAGATGAATTTTTTGATTGATTTTTGGTCACATGTTATCACATAAGGTTGTATCACAAGGTTTCACATTACAGATTTTTTATTGATATTTTTTTACATTATTACCTCTTGTTTTTTGGATATTAATACCTTTTTAACACATTTACATTTCATATTCATGGTTTTTTCGACCCTGATGACTTTTAAAAAAACTAAATGAAATTACTTACAAATGGGTTTGGATTTATCAAAAAAGCACTATTTATCAATATTTTCATTAAAATATAGAATTATTAAATTATTTTTATTGTACCATATATGTAATATTTGGTGGTGTCTTACTACTTTTTGTTGTCACACCTTATTTTTTTCTTATAGGTAGTTGTAGATGTTGTTTTGAAGGATCCAGGTAAAGGGAAGTGCATCATATAGAATAATAGTTTCATTTTTTTTCTTTTTCTTTATAGTGGGATATTTTGGAGGATACATTTGGTAACATGGAGACTTCATAGTCTTTTATTATCATAAATTATTGACTTTTTTTGTTTGGATTAGACAGTATGGATCATTATATCCCTTTCAACCACTTTTTACTCTGGTTAAATGACTAATTTTCTTTATAGAAGGATTGTTTCTATTTTCTCAATACTCCACGTCACTATAAAAGTTTGGGTTAAGTGGCTTGTCTAGTTTTCTAAGGTTTATTTGCTACATTCTATTTAATTTTTTTATATTCAAATGATTTTTAATGGGAATGAATATTTAAATATCTCTAAATGATTTCTTACATATGAAATAAATATTTTTATGAGTATGGTGACCTAAATTAAATATTTATTCTACTATGACTATTTTATAATTATTTGGAATTATTTATAATTTCTGGTGATCCAAATATAAAACATAATTATTGGAGAGACTGATATAGCTATCCAATGAACTAGTTAAGGTGATATATGAGATTAGTTTGGTTTATCGTTAGATATTATATGAATTTAATGAGTAGGTTATTCAATTGGAAATAGTGATTATAAGTGTGATAAAAAGTAAAATATAATGATACATATATTATTGATCTTTTATTGATATTGGATTTAATTAAAATATTATTATTCCACAAGGTAATCAAATGAGTGTATCTTTATATGGATGTTTGTGCTACTTTTGAAGGGTGAGATATATATCTTTTTGAAAAGGTTTTCATGACTAAAAATAATCCCTTATATGGTTTACATACAATTAAAATTACTATTGAAATGGTTCATAAATAATTTATTGTGTAGAAGATAACTTTTTAGGTAGAAATACTTTTTTAGAGCTTAATGTTTTTTTAAATAAGATAATTTATATGACTATCCGTGGACTAAAAAGTTTATTTATTTCTTTTTTTTATATGTCCCTTAATGGGATTTTTGTTCATACGTATGGTTTTAAAAAAATCACAAGTTTTTAAGGATGTGTAGGGACATGGTTGATGTCAAGATGAAAATTGTGAAGATATGACATTAATATAATTTTTTTTCATTTTAAATGTTTTATATTGGAAAAAAATGGATACTAAGAAGAAGTGTCCAATTTGTATTTCATTGCATTTAAATGTAATATTGATGACCTAATTCATAAAATATTTTAAATCTAAATATCCTCAAAATGTAAGTAATTTAATTATTGACTAAAAACTCAATATTTTATAATTTTTAAGTCCATGCCTTTATAATTTATCATTCATATATTCTTCCCTCTAACATTTCCCATGAAAATATAATATGTGTTTCTATAACACATGATCTAAGAGAATAAATTTTTTATAGATCACCTTCTCTAAGAAGACAATTATCCTCACTTGTCATCTTTAATCATTCTGTTTAGCTAAAATTTGATGACTTCCAAGATAACCACATGGGAATAATCATTCTAGTACTTATTCAATTGAGATATATGTAAAACAATATGAATCATTTTTAACTAAGGTAGAAAATTATATATATAGATGTGATAATAAAAATTATATATGTGATCTAAAAAGAAATGATTTATCATGGATTGATATTCCCCTATATCCTGAATCTCTAATAAACTAAATACTATGATACCCGTATAAACACTCGGCCACCTACCAAAAATTACAAAGGGTGATTGAAGTAGTTGGAATATGACTTATGGAATCTCTATGAAAACAATATGAATTTTCTAACAACCTGGATCTTGTAATTTTATTGATTGATATGGATAAGTCTCACTAGAGGTGCCCCAACCACCTCTAAAAAACATAAATGAGTTCTACATGGTTATCTATAAAGTGCTCAAAATGGTCCAATTTAGATATAAGACTAGAAGATATTATTATTAGAAAACTAATCCAATTCTAGATGGTTATCCCACGAATCACTAAACATAAGAATACACACATGAATCATATCTCCTAGAACACATTTAGAATATTATATTTTTCTATCCTTGTAGGGGGGGTAATCTGTATCCCACTTCACCTTGGATATCATCCACTCTTATAGTCCATTCCAAAATACATACATAAATTGTGTATCCCAAACAAATATTATAGAGGAGGGTACACCATATTGTATTTTAAACAGTTACACTTAAACATTTCTATAGTCCATGACCATCATCGTTTCACTAATTGGTAAAAATTTGGACAATTTGTTTTATCAACCAATAACAACCTAGAATGCACTCTATAGATAAGGAGTATGATGTAGTTTGTTAAATATACACATGGACATCATATCCCACTTCTCAGAAGGAATAATTGGATGATAAATAAATCCATAAGGTTATTAGTGTTTAGTTTTTACCTATACACCTGTGTAACACCAAGAAAAAATTTCTCATATACCCCTCCTTATACATGAACACATAATTTCAACTCTAGAACATAGTAAATCATGGTTATACTAGGATAGTCACCCCACTGTGACTAATAGAATTATTCTAACACTTATTTACTAATATATAAAGGTATAAAAATCATACCCCTAACATAATGGTATCCTCTAAGAGATATATAAGATTCATTGGTGGTATCCAAACCATATAAGGTACCATGAAATAATTGAAACTCTCAATACTATACCTATTATTAGGAAATAATATCATGTAGAGGAGTCATTTTGATATCACTAAGATCTGTGAAATTATTCTCTTCCTTCAGATCCTTGTTTATATCATCAATGAGATACATTATATTTTACTCCATATTTGGATTCCCTCATGTAATGAGATGGAAAATTATTAATTAGATGACAAGGACATTTATTCCAATTACCTTGTGTAAATTTATGATGAATGTAAAAATTATTAAAAAATTCAACCAATTATTGCAACCTAATGTTAATGTCCTACTGTGATAAAATATAGACCAGAATTTGTTTACTAGTAACCACTTTTAACTTCTAACAAAATACGTACTATTGTTGTCATTTGAGTAGAATAATAATTGTCCCTCACTCTATGTCATTGGTAGGGTAGATCACCTAATGTGTATAGAGATTATGAGATCTATAATACATCTTGTGATATATCAATATAAGAATACCCCTAGACCCATGAATGAGGAATCATAGAATACCATAAATCCATAGGAAACTGTAACGAAAACAAATATGGGAGTTGAAACCAACCAATTATTTAACACATTGAACGAGGTTTGAAACACTAGTTTCCTTAGGAATTTCATTCATTCTTGGAGATTTATCTCAAAGGATAATAATTATAAGGAAAATATATGAGAAATTATTAGTAATACCATGTTAATCCATATATATTTCATATTCGGAATAAATTATTAGGTTCCTCAGATGAAATATTTTCAAACACTACCTAGCCAAAAAAATCACTACCTGATATAGAAGCTAAAGACAGACAACACTCTATAGTGCGGACAAACCTAATGAATTCCCAACCCACATCACGCAATCATGTCCATAAGAATGTTACAATGAAAAAAATGTAAGAACATGGTTCCAGAATGAGAATGGATTCCCTTATCCAATTCCTCTCAATTTAGGGTGCTATCACAAAAATCAGTTCGCTCATGGGGAATTCATTTATTTAACTAAATATATGTGGTTAATCCATTTCATATATACAAACATTAAATTTAGGATGAAAAACCCCATTCTAAATCCATCGTGGGTGTGTAATCAAATACCACCAATAACTATGATTTTTAATAGGAATATAGCCCATACAATCACAATATCAATAAATATAAAAGCAAGAAATATATCACATTTCCCATACCCACACATTGATCTTAAACAAATTAAATTATTTTTATTTACTTATTATTCTACTATATTTATAATGAAGTCATTTATACACCCATCCCTCATGATACCCAAAAAAAAATAGAGACAATGAGATCCCTATATAGAAGAATAAACAGTCATCACTTCCTGGTTGCACCAAAATAGGGGCACACATACAGTAGGAAGTCCTCTAGGAAAACACAAAAAAACACCAAAAACCATTCCATACACATCTAATGGTAAGAATAATTTTTTTCATCTTGTACAAAGGAATGAAATAATAAATTAAAAGGGAAAGAGATATTATATCCCATTGGAAAATATAAACGAAGTAGCGGTTTAGGATACTATATAGATTTTCTATTAAAGGCAGTTCAAATCAATATTAAATATTTTGAATAATAAAAGGCTCCAAGACCATTAGTAATCTTTAATATATGAGTTATGAGCTGTAAATTTTCCTTAAATCCCCTAAAATAATGCTTTCAATGAATTTTATGTCAAAGAAAATATCAAAGTGGAGAAATTTATGGAAGTAGGGAATGATGTTCACATCTGTCTATCTGATGACATTGTTCACATATTTCAAACCACCAAATGTCTCCCCGATAGACGAATGACACAAAAATAGATGAAGAATCGATAGATTACTCACCTATAGATAACATATCGATTGATGACTTACAGATAGATGAGTCACTAACAAATGACTCACCGATATATGACTCAGTGACTGATGACTCACTGACAGGTGACTCATCGACAGATGAAACACTGATAGATGAATCACCTATAGATGACTCACCAAAATATGACTCACCAATGGATGACCAACTTACTGATGACCTACTAATGAAATTATTCTCATCTCTAAAATTATGTTCACAAAATTGGATATTTGGAAATGTGTTGGGAATAAGTTACTCTATCTATTAAGAACACCTCAAACACTAGATTTCATAAAATGAATAGACTGTTGAGGCCTGGTACATTTTAAAAAAAATAAAAATATGTCACATACATCAGTATAGTGAAACTAACCTTCGTGATCTATACAATTAGTACACATGATTACATGGAACTAAAAAATAAAAATGAAATAAAATTCTATGAGATGTAAAATGTTAACTAATTCATTAGAGGATGATATAGGACCCCACCCATAACCATCTAACACATGTCTACAACATAAAGTAATTAATCATATCATTTTGAATCAAATGGAATAAAATGGGATTCATATCCTTTTCAAATGGAATATCATAAATAAATCTATTGGCCGGAGTGGGTAAGTATAGAGTGGGGATTGAGTTTATAATTAAAATATAGGTTTAAATACATATAAACCTATGTAACCTAATTTCAAATAAATCTAGGTTAATTATTAAAATTGGTATATATAATTTTATTATTTTAAATGACCTCTAAATTTTTTAATCAAATATCCATTTAAATAATATTATAACAATAATAATCTTTTGTGATTAATCTACAGATATTATAAATAAAACATATAACATTAATAAACCATCTATCAATGTATTGTTACCCAAAATAGGAATAATTTTTTTTAAAATTGAAGAAGAAAAATACTAAAACTCGCATTATTCTATAATATAATAGGTTAATTCTCAGGCCAATACCTAGTCCTTTCAACTTAGCTACCAACAACCGGTAAGAACATTTATTAAAGAAACAGAAGGATCTAAAAAAGGATTGACTTTTTCAAACTATATTGTATAGGATTTTCTAGGATTTTATATAACCACTTCTAAATTTTCCATTGTAATAATGATATGATGAAAAAAATTGAGTATGTAATACCCTATAATATAGCGGAGGATCAATGATAATATATATACAATGTAATATGATCACATCTCGACGATAATATATAACAAAAAAATTGAGAAGAAATAATTTGATGTAGATATTTATTTATATTATGATTATTTATACAATATTATTAACTTCTCAAAGATCCCCATTATGTATAGCTAAAAGATGAAAATATGTGAGTTTTTTCTTAGACCGTTCAATGAATTTTTGATACGAAAATGAAATAATGTGTAGTTTCCATTTTTCATGTTGGTAAAAGGACTCATTGTTGAATTTATATTTCCATCATTTTATCATGTGTATTTTATTCCAATATATAATAACATATTACGAAAACAATTCCATTTAAAAAAAATCATTAAAAATCATCACACACAACCAGAAATCTAATTCTATTAAATGCCTCCGAGAGAGAATTTCATTATTTTCATAAAAATGATAATAAATGATATGTTTGAATAAAATATCTAATTTAAGAAAATTTTAGATTAAGTGTGCCACATCATCCTATATAAGGTAGTTCCAACACTTGGAAAAAACATGATCATATTTCTGAATATGTTTTACAACAGAATTAGTTTGAACTCAAAATAATTCCAATGTTTTGGAAAATTTTATTCAATCACTTGATGTGTGTACAGTCACATCAATACATCATCATATAACTAATTATCCATGTAATCTCTTCCAATCAACATGGTGTATATTTTATTTTCATGTTAGCAACAATATTTATTCAAAATGTCAAAAATTAATGTTAGCATTAATTTCATCATCAATTTCTTTGAATGTAACATGTGGTTACTATAATACCTATTGACATTTCTGACAGATGGAAAACATATGCAATGACATTTTTTATTGTGTATTCGATCAAAGAGATTTTAATAAATTTACCATGGATGATACAATAGATATTCTTTTGATTATATTTTCATATAGTCAATCCAACTATGTATTATAATTCTAGTACATGAAGTCTCTTGAAAAATATAACATGTGGTATGTTGAGTCATTTATGGTGTATCCATCACTATCGAACTGATAGAAATATAGTCGATGAATTGGCTATGTGGAATCCATAGTAATTTTTGAATCTTGACTTATGTAGACAAATTTAATTAGTTTATTGAGTATTCTTTTGATTGATTCAACACTTTGTGAGAGTTATCTTCATTAAAATCACAATTAGTAGTTTGGATTTTTCAAATTTAATTTCATTCCAAGATTGTTTTATTTTTTATTAAATTCAATGAAGAAATATTTTACATCCATAAAACATATAAAATATCAGAAACACATATATATGATTTCAAATTATTAAAATATGGAATTATTATACCTTGCTAACAGTATACCCCTTATGATGATCATAAATCCTTATATTATTTGACATGCATGGTGAAATCATCATAGTACCATGTAATTGATAATGTAAATTTAGTTTTCTAGCATTCTATAGTTTACTTCCCCTTTGGAGATTATAACAAATAAAATATTAATGTAGAGAAAATAAAAAAATTATATTGAATTAAATAAAGTATTGATAAAAACTGGGAATAAAAACAAATTAAATTGATAAATAAAAATAGTGTATTACAAGTCACTACAAGAATGAATAATCAGGTTCACAATTAGAATAAAGAAGGGTGATAGGATAAATAAAATATTTTCTAATTAAAATTATTGGATCATGAGGTGGTTAATGTAAAGGAATATAATCTACTCCTAGAATCAGTATATATTTGAAAACAAGACAAATTTTTCTAATATTCTATGTATAGATAAGACCAATGGGTCTTCTAAGAGGTGAATCGAGAGTTGAAGAAACATGGTTAGAGGTAGTTTTAGAAACTAATGTAGGTATTGAAGCTATATATTTGGAAATCCAAGGTGAAATTATACATACAAGAAGGGATATAGGTTATTGTACTAGAGAATTTAAAACATATAATTAAGGAAATTGGAGAAAAGTAATATTTTTTATAGATCTAGGACAGGCTCAATAATATATAATAATTCATCACGCTATGACTTGAACAGATCCTAAATGGGTTCCATGATTAATAATTTTCTTATAATACAATGGAAATTATATTTTATAGGTGGAATCGAATGATACCTTTTCCAATATTTAAAATATTTTTTTAAACAAAAATTTTTATAGATCTATTAAAGATAATACTTTACAACACTCTTGATTACAACCTCGTCTTTGGGATCCATGAATCATTATTCTCTAACTGTATCACAAGTAATATATCCATTAGTATTCAAATCCATATAAATTTTATTTCTAAAGTCCATAAATATTTTTTATCTGCTCAATATTAATATATATGACTCTATTTTCATTAATATAAGATAGTTCATGATTATAAGATATAGGAATGAAAAGAATTTTAATTTAAAAAGGTACCTTCAATATAGTGTACAATGAATGTCTGTTAATTTGATAGAAATATATTTAATGCTCCTGCTAAAAAATTCCATATAAGTTTAGAGACACATAATATCATGATTCATATGATCTAAACTAAGAACTAAACTAACCATTATATGAGGTATTAAACATTCTAGTGTGAATGAAAAAATACTCTCTCACATCGTACTCATTTGAACTGTTGATAATCTGAAATACATAGTTCAACAATTTCAAAATATGATTCATAAACTATATTAAATAACCAATTGTGATAATTGAAGAGGAAAAAAATGAAGTGTACCATGTAGAGGTATAATTGAAAGTGGTGGATCAAGTGAAACTACAGGATATGAAGTAAAACAAAATTTATAGAAATAATACAATGATTGAATTGATATAGATCCATCATAATTTGATAAAATAACTTGGGTACTCTCAACTTCTTAATTAGAATAGCCTAATTCATCAATATTCACAATTATAGTTCTTGGAGAAGAATTATAAAATGAATATCATTTAAATTATTTACCTTATATATATAGGAGAGGATGGTGTATCCAAAAGTGGAATGTGATACTAAAAGGGTTGAAGCTAGACATTCCCCCTAAAAATGGGGAAGAAGGGTTTTATAGAATATTATATAAAACTCTATAAGAACATGAAATTACATGCTCATCTATCTTAAGAGAATTGTATTCATGATCATATTCATCAGTATAATTATAACCAACACTAGTAGTAACAGATATATCCCAATTAAATAAATAATTGTCAAGAGAAGAATCATTCCATGGTCGTATGGAATCAAACAAAGAGTATCTATCTATATAAATAATTAGAGAACATGCTATAAAATTACCATCATCCTCATCAATTTTAGAATTAGTGATAACTTGTCCATAGGGAAGATGTCATAGATTTCCCTCTCCCTCCAATGTTACTACCCCTACTCTTACAGTTTCAACTTCTAGTTAAACATATAAAACCATTGAAGTTTTTATACAAGTAGAGCATCCCATACCCTCTTCATAATATCTCTTATCTTCATCTGATACTTCCACCATAGCTTGATAAACATTTTAGAATTGTGTAATATTTAGTTTCTACTCTCTTATCTGGACCAAAAAATGAATCTCGGACATTTATAGGCTATTTTGGGTTTCACACACTATTGGTCTTCGTATATTTCACATATTCATCAGATAAAAAAATTTATCACCCATGTATTCAAAATAACAATAATCTTTTTACATGTGGTTTGATTAAGGAATACACTACTAGAGAGAGATGACCATTATACTCTTTTTGGAATAATCCATTGAGATAGAACATGGTCTAGAATATGTAGAGGTTATGGAAATGTTTAAACCATTGAATAAGGCTTGATGATATCTTCTATATGCCTTATTAAACATATTGTAAAATACTTTTGAATATGATGAACCATTAGTTATAGAAGGAAGAGGTCTTGATATCTAATTATGATAAAATGTATAATTTTTTTAGAAATAGTAATTTTTATGATCATCAACAATATCATATAATAACCAGTTATATCTATGAAATTAATAAATATATTAGTTCAATATACTGTGAAATATTCTATATAATTTCAATGAAAAAAATTCATATGGTTTACAAGACATGAGCTTTTGTAGTCATCATAATCACATTTATGTTGTAATTTCAATCTTTTAGTATATTTTTTTAAGAGATATCACATTCTTGACCATCCACATTGGTTTATTTGATATCTGATTCAATGACATGTAAACAACCCATATTCATGTATAACTCTTTAAATATGTGGGGTTAATATGGTTTATTGAAATCCAAAATCCAATCATTACATCCATCATAGAGTATATCTCTCCAAACCAGAGAAAAATTTAACTTGATCCACTCCACATAGACATATTTTTATATAAAAAGTAGTCATTGTTTATGATACCATTTTTAAAGCAATATTGATCCACTAATACTAACAAATGATCATTGAGAAGCATTGGATACTTTAAAATAATCTTCCTTAAATGATATCTTTATCTACTCTATTCAAAACCAATATTCGAATAATGAAATCATAGGGCTTTTTCTAATGGAATGAAAAATTAATGGGTTTTCTCCATGTTTGAATAGTCGATTGACAATTAAAATTATAATTCATGACACTTATATCATTCTGGGCTCTGTTTTAGAAAATTATATGGGAATAAAATTAAAATATATTTAAAATACACATGCTATATTTAACAAATAGGGAAAAAATATCATTATATATTAATATTTGGAATAAAAATAGATATATATCAAATAATTTAAACACCATATAAATTTAAAAAAGTTATTCAATACTATTTCATTTATAAAATGATTTTATCTACATTTATTCATTGGTTTTATAAATTTGTCCTAAAAATAATGTTCTCTAGCTATTAATTCTAGATTGATATATCATCTTTGAAAATTATCTGTCAAAATGTGATATATAATATCAGTGTGCTTTGTCCTAGAGTGAAATATTACATTTTTATAATTATTTATAGACCTTGGGTTATCAAAATTAATGGGGATATGTAAACATTTATATCCAAAAATGAATAATGTGTTCTATTCCAAATATATATTCATAATAATTTCATAAAACTATGTATATGGGTTGAACATTATATGATATAAATTTTTTTCATATTACACACCACAACTAGATACATTCCAAAAGGATGACATATTCTAGGGGTTATTTAATCTAACATATATCATGTAAAATATGCACTACATGGCCTTAATTGATCAATAAAATTTCATTTATAATAGAACATCCCCAAATTAGTTGAATTTTTGAGGTATTGAAAATTTATTTTAACAATAGCTATAAGTGATTTTAAAAGGGTTTTCTTTAAAATGTGAAACAATTCTCTTTATAGACATAATATCAGGAAAGATATATTTCATGTAATGTGAAATCATAATCGTACCTATAAAAGTGGGTTGAACAATTGGTTTTCCAGCTTCCTCAGGATCTACCTTTTAGGTTGTACTCAATGGTTTATCATTTTATTTTATGATGTGCAAGAAAATATAGGATAAAATATATATTTATTACTAATAGTGGTTTTAAAGAATTACTTTTTATGAATATTTTGAAAACCATGAAGGAATTTTACATCACCCCTGAGACACATTTCAAATTCATTTTTCATAAACATTAAAAATTCAGTCCACTAAAATTTTTGGATGATAAAAAAATAATATAATTTTTAGGTCCACAAGGCTGAATACCCGGAGAGGGGGGGTGGGTGAATCAGGGAATGACTAATTTAAAATTAACACCCATTCTGATCTTTTTTTGCTGTTAATCAAAACACTCTTCTCTATCATTCATATTGCATAAAGTAAATAGAGAGTAAAGCATGCACATGACACATCAATTTTACTTGGTTCACCGCAAAGGGATACGTCCAAGGAGAATACGCCGACAAGTTGCCAGTCGTACAAATTCCACTAAACGTCACTAGCTGTGGAGTACAATGTTTGGGCTAGATCACTTCTATGCCCAGGCTCACTGCATTTACAATGTTTAGGGTCATCTCACTACTTCCCCATGGGTCACTCCCTATTTCTCTCTCTCTCTAGCTCACTGCCGGTGGATAGGATCACCTTCTTTCACTTCCTTTGATCACTGCTCTTGGAAGGAATCCACTCACAGTTTATAGACCAGTAGGTCTCTTCATTTTCATAAAGGAATGCATCTTCCTCTGTATGTAGATTCTATGTTGAATCCCAATTTTCACTTGTATATGAATATCTCTTTTCACCGAAGGAATCGGGAAAACTTCCAGCTTCCACGCAGCCCGAAAATTTCTGCTGGAAATAAACCTTACTTGGCGTGCAAGTCTAACATGGAGCGCAAGTATTAGCACGCAAGTCACAACGGGCACGCAAGTCTTCCTCAGACACCTGCGCGACTCAAGATTCCTTAACTCTAAACCTGCACGACTCACTTTCTTTTACGCCCAATCCAATATTGGCGCATAACTCCACACTGGCCTGCAGCTTCAAACACTGGCGCAGAACTATCACCCTAGCGCACAAGTCCCACCTATGCGACCACACACACCACTTGCGCGACCACCACACCTGCACGACAGGAGCTCTGATTTCCCAAAGTGGTGAACTCCGAGTGATAAATGAAGAGGGGTGGTCTAGTATTTATAGGAAAATTGGCCACCCTGCACGATGGTGCGCAAGTCACCTGCACGACCCAGTCTCGGCGCGCTAGTCTTCTATTCTTTTAGACACTTACGCGACCAACTCCCAAACTTGCGCGAACCTATTTCCTTAGCCATATTTTGATCTTATGATATTGAAAATCATATGGCGCACAAGTTTCCTATACTACAAGTCCTCGGTGTGCAAGTCCCTTTTCCAAAAACACTTTTTTTCATTTGTCAATTTTTAGGCCCAAAAATTTGCCAAACACTGGAAAACGACGCCACCTTGTATCTGTTCTTTTGTACCGCCTCCAGATCATCCATTCCTTTTGTCGACGTTCTTGAATCAAACATGGATCGTTGACCTCAGCTCTTGAACTTGACATTCCATCATGAAATCCTCTTTTTCAACAAATTTGTATGTCATTGTTTTTCTTTTTCAACAATCACCACTCAGATTTCCACTTTTGTCAACAAACACAATCACCTCAAAAATGCTTCAATGATGCCTTGAGGGATTTTTACCAACAATAATCTACATAAATTTGAATTACGAAAGAAACCTTCATGAATTTATTTATAAATACAGTATGGAAGAAAACACAATTTGAAATAAGAAGCTTTATGTCCGACTATACCATGCTATTGGAGCATGGTTTAACACATACAAATATTTTGTATATTTAAAAACATGATTCAGAATATGTGGATTTGAAAATACATGAGGTTTTTCAATAATATCTTCCTTAAAAATATAATAATTTATAATATAAATCTAAAAATACATTTAATATAATTTTAACATAGATGTGGGTCATAATAAAGAATTACTATTATTGGATTATGTCAAGATATTGGCGAAAAGGATTCTTAATAGTCAATACAAACCTCATGACTATAACATTGTGAAACCAATATAGCATTTTTAATAATAATCACTCCTGATTAAAATTTTTTATTTATGTACACCCACATAGTGCCAATAGTAGGAATTAATTAGAACTATCAACTAATTCCATGATATTATTACTTTTAAACTAATTCAATTCTTCATTAATATCAACTAATAAATATTACTAATAAATTTCTTCATTTATGTTCTTAGGTTCATATTGTGACAAGAAGTATCTATATTTAACAAGTATTTTTAAGAATGTTTGGGTTTGAGTAAGTTTATCAATATCTATTATAATAGTATTCAATTTATGGGTTCAAATGGTTAAAATGGTTCTATGAAATTAATTACTTTTTTCATGAATCACACCTATCATACGGTATGGGAAAAAATTTATTAAATTAAATAACAATAGTATATATAGTTATCCATTAGGTTGTGTATTAATGAGGATTAAACATAACAAAAAGATTTTATCACATTATGTTGATTTTATGAAAATTTGGTTTCAGTTGATTTTGAGAAATAATGTAAAAATTAAAGATTAATTTAATTTATTTAAAATATTTGTGTTATATGGTGAAGAGAGAGGGGTTGTATAGGCTTATTCAATGAAACCATAGATTCAATATTTTCCAAATTTTTCATCTATAGACCTGAAAGAGAGATATTCATATACCATCCCCCCTCACCCATGGAATATGCTGATGGTGAGAATATAACAATATGAAAATCATAGTCTGTTCTATAATCTATCCAATTTGTGTATGATTTTTGTTGGATCCCCTTGATTAATTAAGCAATTTATTGGATAAGTAAAATTATTCACTATTTACCAATGGTTCCACTCAAAAACCTACGCACTTGCTGATAATCATTAGGAATTCACCACCCAAATATAATCTATTCCTATAGTTATAGATAGGAATTGGGTGGATGGAGAAATGTAATTGACCAATTCCATTAAAAAAATACCCTAACCCAACTGATTTTAGAATATAAAACCGTTAATACAAACTGAAACAAGAATGTATATGAAATAGTGGATTTTTTTTGTTTTTCATACAAAATGAAGCATTGAAAAATATATCGACCCCCCTTTGTCAACCACTAATAGATTATGTCCCTCAATATATGGGGAAGATGAGTTGGTTTAGGATAGGGGAGACCACGCAAAAAGAATGAAATGAAAATGAAATAAGGGAAATAAATTTACTTTACTCTTTCATCAAAATAATCCCTTGCCGAGTGATAACCCTTTGAGAAAACCCATAACAATTATTCATAGACATATATTTATTTTGGGATTCAATAAATAATGTTATTAAAGATTAATGGTCTATATAGTGGTTATTGGTGGGCCTATATTAAAAAATATGGCATCCATAGTAATTTATGTCAAACATTGTCAATTTTGGGTTCATCATGGAATTCCACTTCATTAATAGTTTTCATGATTTGTATTTCACTTGGATATAGAGTGGTCCCACAATTTCAATTATTTTTTTGGATGACATGATGTTGATTCTGGGCTTAAACATATGTGTCATGGTGTGAAACATGATGTTCGGTCCCATATCACTTTTTTCCATCATGTCATCGATTCAAGTAATATATTACTCCGTGTTACACGTATTGAATGTTTTTCCCAACTTGTAAAATGTTTTTCTTGCCATTTTTTCTCCACATCCACATTGATGTTAATTTTCAACCCATGGACTTGGATCATGTCTTATCCTTTTTCACCATCTTCATGAGGAGTCTATCACGTTTCTATATTTTTTAGTATAAGTATAATCTATATTCCGCCATGAATATTTTGTTTTAATTCATAACTTCTTCTCTTCATAGAGTAAAGTGTCCTAAAACACCTTATTTCATGATATTTTTCTACTCATTTATTTAATATTTCCAAAACTCCCAACAATATTTAAATATTTCTATGTTTATTCAATTAAACTTTATAAACAACATGTTTTGTACTAAAATAAACATAAAAATAATTATCTATTTGTTATTATAAGTATTGTTCATCATTAGGAAGAACATGATGATTTATGATAGGTGATTAATCAGGTATATCAGTAGAAAGAATAAATTTTTTATATGTGTTATTATTATTCAAATTTTACATATCATCCTTAATATTTTATACACCATGTTTAAATTCATGTGGATCTGTTTCATCAATAGCGATGTGAATAGCTTCTTCCCTAACATTAGAATTTTTAATAAAGACACTATATTATTTACAATAGGTTGAATAACCAAGAATATTATTTTATAAATTTTTGGTGAATATTTTTACAGGTTCTACATTATATTAAAAACCGGAATCCAAAAACTCTAAATTAAATTTTATTGGGTATTCTTCCATTCCATAATTCATATAGAGTATTTTTTTTAAAATAATTTTTATATTAAATTTATTAATTTGATAAAATTTTATAATAATAGTTTCATCTAAAAAAAGGTAGTTATGTCATATTCAGTGAATATATTTTGATGAAATTATTGGGGAGTCTAATTTCTACATTTAACAACCCCATTCCGATGAGGTGTTTAAAGATTATATAAATTGTTAGTACAAAAATATTGTTACCATATATATTAAAAACCATGATTATCATATTCTCATCCATGATCATATCTCATTGTTTTGTTTGAGAGTTCACTAAGGTTCTCTACAAGTTTTCATATTTTTTTAAAAAAATAAGGTATTTCAATTTTAGGTGAAAATAATAACCCCGATGAATATCTTGAATAATCATCAATAATGAAATCGGTATAGTATTTTCCACATGAAATATGAACTCCATACTTTCCCAATATATCAATGTGTACTAATTTTTATGGTTAATATATATTCATATATTTCATTGGTTTGAAATATATTTTTTGTTTATTTCCATTTTGATAAGAATTTTACATATTTTGTTTATGAAATTATACATTTGATAGATTATGGATTAAAAATTTATATATATATATATATATATATTATATTTTGGAGTTTCTTAAACTCTTATTTAAGGACATATATTTCCAATTAAAAAAACATAAACTTGAGAAATTTTGAAAAAATATGAAATCAAAATTAAATATAAAAACATTATCATATAGTCATGTATATAATATTAAAACGTTATTGGAATAAAAAATAATACAGTGTATTTTTATTCAAATTTTTCATTAATGTGATCATCAAATGTCCAATAAATTGAAAGTGTGTCATATTATAAAACATCAGCAAACAGTAATTTAGAAATAAGTATATGTTAAGAGCAACAAATTTTTAAAAATAAAATTATATTTCCCTTTGTACTATCATAACAAGTGAAATTTCCACCTTTCAACTTTATACAAATAATGATTCTTGGTTTTCCTTTGTTCATTTATTTTGAACATAAACAATGTAGATACCTTGGACTTTTACAAGCGCTCTACAAGAATACATCCTAAGTATAATTGAACAAGAATTGATGGTGGCACCCATATCCTCTTAAATATATAAATTTTTGAAAAATAATCCATTTTATTGTGAATTTTTTAATTGAATTTTTTACAATAGGAATAAAATATTTAAAAACATTAAATTTATAGAAAAGATTTTATAATTTCTTCCCAAACTAGTAATTTATTTGAAAACATATATCTTGTTTTTTTAAATTGGCATTTAATAATCATTATAATTCTTCTCTTAATATATAAAATCACCTGATAATTTATTTTAAAGTTGTATTTTTTTCCACTTAGAGTGATATTAAAGGTTTTTATATAGTCAAATAACTATTATAAAACATTTTTAGGCTATTAATATATCAATTATAGATAATAATTTTAAATTATGAGATAATAATTTTTTGACATTCTATTCTAAGATATTATTTGTCTATAAAAAATAATATATGATTCTTTCTTATAATTATATATTTATCATTTAACTTATTCACATTATCTTCTAGAATATCACATCATTTTTATATTTTTTTCTTTTAAATTTTAGAATCATTAGTTATATGAAAATAAATAGATGGTACCAAAAAAATGTTAATAGAGAATATAAATTAGTCTTTTATACAAAAAATTATCCGCTTGAATATGAGTAATTATAGATATATTCAGATTCAATCCATGTTGAGGCCATTTATTTCATTATTATTTGAATTCTATATGAATTCCATTTTGAATACATAAAATTTGTCTAATCAACATAAATATTTCCTTTTCCATTACATTTGTAACCAGTAATATCATTAGAGTTGTCATCCATTTTCAAATCACTCATTCAATTTCCTCATTTTCATACATTCTATTATAATTTAAATTGAGAAATAATTTATAATTTTTAATAAATATACATACTCCATTTGGAAATGTGATAAATGTCATCATCATTACGTGTATCAATGTCACTTCCACGGGTTTAACAAGGTTTGTAAAATTCTTTATCTTTTGACACTGATGAGTTAAAAGATAAATATTTCCTTTTTTGGCCCACCATACTAATTGTTTACATTAAAATCCCTTTTTTACATAATCATATTTCCAATTAACACCTTGACTAGTAGTTTTATTATATCACATGATTCATAGATAGAGACACCAAAACATATCCATCAATATGTTAAACACCATACCTTCTATAGAATTTGATCATTGTATATCAACTTCTATTCAAGGGGATTCAAAATATTTATGATCTGATTGGAAAAAATATACATGTAATATATAGATTCATCGAGAATTATTTTGAAGGTATCATATATAAAAGTTTATGTATTCAATCTATTTTCCACAACCTTATAAGGTCCCACTTGTGACATAGAATGGTTATCCTAAAATTGATAATAAGTATCATAATAATATATCTTTTCAAATTAATACTCTTCTAAATAGAAAAATAATTCATTCAATGATTTAACATTCGAATCATAATAAGATATAGTACGAAAATTTATTCTCTTATAGAAGATTCAGATTTTATTTATGTATATCATCAATAGATTACAAATATACAAACCCATAATATGAATATGAATTTTTTTTTTATTTTCCATTGACAAAAAAATTATACATAAACATAAAGAGGAATATTAATATCATAAAATTCATTTAAAACATCATTAATAATAAATTATTGAAATAACCAGGGTAAGATATTTCTAAAAATATGATAAAAGATAATAGAAATCAAGGAGAATGAAAACCAAATATAAGGATACCAAATGTTAGATGGAGTGAAAAAATAAAGAGGGGTGAATAGTGTTTCTCATTAAAATTTAGTTTTAAATACAATTTAAAATTAAGTCTCCCAATTTTAAATACAATCTAGTTAAATATATAGTAGGTTTATATAATTTAATAGTGTTTGGAAGAATCTCTAATGGTTAATAAAAACTCAGTTAGAATAATTATATTATTATATTAATAATTTGATATTAATATAATCATATTAAAATGTAGACATATAAATGAAAAAAACTGAATATAAAAGCATAGTCTTTCAAAATATAATATAAAAATAGATTTAAATAGAGGTTAAAAAACAATGATTTAAATTAGTAGTATAAAAACAAGACATTCATTATGAAGTTTAGTCTTAATATTTTCCACTTAAAAGTAACCCACTTCTTAGTGAATTTATTAATAAAAAAATATATGCATAGAATTGGTCAGGTTTTAAAAACAACAACAAACAGGGCTTTCCAAGCTTATATATGAACTCTTTTATAGTTTTCTATGAATAAAAATAAAAATAAATAAAATGAGTGGTTATCCAATACTCTGTAATTACGTGAAAAACAATGGTCTAATAAATTTAAAGGTATATTTACATAGAGATCAATGATATTTAAATGTAGATAAAAATAGAATATATATTTTGTTTCAGTGAAAAATCGATGTTACAATGTTCAATAAATATTTCATCTCTTCTTTGTGTTCATCCTTTTTTGGAAAAATATGTGAAGATGTGATGTTTTTTATAGTTACACCAATGAATTTATGATAACAAATATGATTATTATTTAGTTTATATATTTTAAATTCTTACAAATCCTCATTGTTGTGTGTATGTTTCCAATTTTTTTTACACTTACAACAACAATTTGTTAAAAAAAATATTATTAGAAAAGAGACATTGTAAATGAAAAATTATGAACCCTTGTAATCAAAATGAGATCCTAGTTTATTAAATGTCTCCAAAAAATAATTCAATAAGGTTCAAAATGTTTTTGGAAAATATTATAATTAAATATAATATACAATTTTTAACTTGGTCTCTTTTAGTGTCCATGTCAGCCTTCCTGTGGTATGCTAAATTCCAAGATAAATAAATGATATAATTCCATTAGAATATTATATAGTTGATTAATTTTTAACTTCTGTTCTATACCATACTTTGTAGAATTATTCTTGCTTATTTGAGGTCCATACAACACCTAATATACTTCTCCAGAAACCAATTTTCCTAATGATCTATTTAAATCAACTTGCAGTTAGTTAAAGTCACATTATAAGTACAAGAGTTTGTGAAATATCAAACAAATATGGTTGATTTAATTTCATCATTATGTCATTTAAAATGTAATTTATGGTCACTAAAATACATATCAATATTTTTAGTAGATATAAAAACCATTTTTTATTTTTTTTCATGTGGTCGATCAGTAAAATGATAGGAAATCATTCAAGATTAATCCAATAGACGTATGGTTGATCCAATTAATGTCAAGAAAATAATGTTTTTTTTAAAAAAAAATTATTATATCTCTTTTTTTTATGAACAAAATTATTCAGTTACTTGAGTCCGTATTTATATATTCATCACAGCCGATCAGATAGACATAATGTTGATAAATTGATCATACAGACATTCCTGTACCTTTTAAAATGCATCATATTCATATTTCATTTAGTGGTTAATTGAGTCCCCATTTGGTTGATTCAACATTTTGTGGGAGTTATATTATCTAGACTCATAGTCGGTGTAATTGATTGTAGGGTTTATAGAAATTCCATGAAATTATAAACAATTTCAAATTCCTCAGAAGAAATTTTTCACTTGCACAAAACATAAATTTTTTTCATAACACATAATCAAGATTTATGATTTTTAAAATACAGAACTTTTGGACTAAACAAAAAAAAACATTTATAATTCTATAAATAATTATAACTTGATAATACCATGAATAATAAATGTGTATCCAAAGTCATTAATAGGTTTTATGTAAATTTCATTAAATTAAGATAATATATTATATAGTTTTTAAACAATATAGATAAAATTAATATGGTGAAGATAATTATTTCTATAATCAATAAAATAATTAAACATAATTAATAATGGGACAATAAAATTAATTTAAAAATAGGGTATTCATAAAGGGAAGGAATTAGATGAAAAATTAGGTTTACAAACATTAAAAGAATTGAAAAGGCAAATAGATTGGTATATCATTTCAATGGGAGAAAATAGAATTTTTAATCCATATGGAGGAAAAAGTTGTATGAAATAATTGAAATAATATATCTGATCTAGTATAAGAGTTATAAAGGAAAAATGGCATATCTGAAGAAAAAAATTATATGTATTAGAAATCACCCATTGGATATAATTAATGTCCTTGATCATCGGAAGACTTTTTAAAACAATTATTTTATAAAACTAGGATTAAATAATTGTTTTTGGAAAACAAGAAATCTTATTGGGAAAGAGTCATATAAAATTAAATATTTGGAAATATATGCGTTCCAAAATAATGAAAACATGAATGATATTTTTGAAAATAATTTTTAACATTATCATAAAAAAGAATAAGTTACAAGTCAGTTTAAAGAGATATTTTCAAAAAAGTGAATTTAATATATTTAAAAGATTTAGTTTTTAAAAATAATCATAAAAATGGATCTATTAAAAGACATAAAGGTTGTCAAAATAAATGATTAGTTATAGATAATCCATTTTATTTTTAAAGGATTCATACCCTTTACATGATTTTATACAAAATAATTAGAAAACAATCATTTTAAACATACTATTTAATTATGTTTTTCATGATTGTTAATGATTATTATTATATTTTTTGATAATAATTGATTTTATTTTTCACAACGATAGAGGAGAACATTGGAGGGAATGAAATAATATACATGTAAGAAAATATTTATTAGTATAAATGAGAGTTATTCTTAGAAAAAATATACTTTTCATTCCAAAACACTTCTCAAATAATAGGTTATTAGTGATGGGGTGTAATTTCTCTAGATAAAAATGGATCTAGTAGATAATATAGTTGAATTATGGGATCAATTAAACCATTAATGTTATATTCAAGAAATAAAGACTATGCCCCAATGAATAAGAAATTTTGTTATTGAAACACTAATAGATTAAATAGTCTAGGAATAAATGATATTTAACGGAAGATAATTAAATTTAAAATATAATCTCATAATATAATAAATATTTTTCTATGTGAAAAAACTATGTAGTGAACACACCATATTATAGTAATTATTGTCTGTAATATGAAAAACGTCCCCGAATGATGAAAATGAATAATATAAACACTTACCTTTGCATTTGATTCCAAAGGATGTTATTAAACATCTTATATAATAGATGAAATTATATTAAAAATATATTTAAAACAATATTCATACCTAAAAAATTTATATTTTTTATCATTATTGTCTACATGTATATTCAAATGGTTTTACCAATTTTCAGCATCAATTGTTTATAGTTTTGACCACATGTACTAGTTTCATATAAGTTATTTCAATATGTGTCACTTATATGGTTCTTATTATTCCAATAAAATAAATTTTATTATAATAAATGAATGATAATTATTTTTAATTTTCCAAATTCCTTGTATGAGTGTTTCATTATTTCTCATTGGAGATTAAATCGAGAATAAAAACACTTCGTCGATTTTGTTTACCAATGAATGATTTTTTATGAATTATTATTTTAAATATAAATGTATCCTATAGAAAGCCAAAAAGTAATCATTATCTTAATATAAATATATTATTATACCAATAATTATTTTTTATCATTCATCTGGTATATAATTTTGTGGCAATAACAATGTTGATGATTTTTTCCCATGTTTATAAATATATAAAACTTTAAATTTAAAAGATCTATTATTTCCAAAGTAACACCTCAATAATCATATTTCATTCTATTAATTAGGGTTTTTTTATATATATTCATATGATATGTATAACCATTTTCCATAAACAATATCTTTAAAAAATTTCATTAATTAAAAGAAACATCCGTAAAATGATCATGCTGATTCTGATTCTGAATCTTCCATAATGTATCAGAATAATATTTTTGTCATGGTGTAATATAAATACAATATATTGATATATGATAAAACTAAACCCATAAAAAACAATTTTATTGAATATATTTAATGCTATTTTCAATCTCTATTTTTTATTATGGCCATCAGCAGGTTAAATTGTTCTGTACAAGGTATTATTTTTGTATACCCCTTGATGTGTGATTCTTACTATAAATAGGATGTGACATATTATAATATAACATTTATGGTTTATATCCATTCTTACTATAGCACCAACAATATTCGGGATATATTTCCTATAGTATAAATTTTACGCCTTCTTCGAATTTTCTAGCTTCTCATTTTTAGGCATAAGTTAAGTACTTTCCAGTAAAACTTCTGTATGCTCTATATATATATATATAAATATAAGGGTGGTATAGATATTTTTATATAATTTTACCCTTTATATATATTAGTATATTTTAACTTTTAATCTAGTTTTAGTATTTAAATATTTTTCTATTTTCCCATGAAATATTGAGAGATCGGTAATCCATTCAGAGATGAGTTATCAATAAATATTTTAATACCATGTTTACTAACATAAAAATTATAATTGATAGATGTTTCGTAATTAAACGATCAATTCCATATTCAATATATTTGGTAGTACTTCATTATTATTTCTCATTCACATATTCGATATCGAAATTTAATGCTTCTATATTTCAGCCATCTCATTATTAAGGATTATATTGGAGGTCATATCATAAATTAAATAATTATTCTATGAATTATCAATTTTTAACATTATTTCATAAATATGATTTTATTTATTTTTATATAAATATTTCTTCAATTTATAATTTTTCTTGAAATGTGAATTATGTATTAATAATAATCTAATTTAATACTAACACACTTTATTATCCATGAGAAGGGTATATTAATTTTTATATTCACCAACATCAATGGAAAACTCGTGAATGAATAATGAGTCATCATATGATGAATCTATAAAAACTATTTATTGAAAAAAAATTATCCCTATGATTTGTTTCCTTATATGTTTCTTCAACATCATAATAACTATCACTATTATAAAGTAATTCTTTAACGGATAAAAAATTATTTCAGAAAAACATGGGTTTCATTTTCTTTTTTATTTGAAACACAAATTAACTTCAATATTGGGATCTTATTTTGATGTTGAAACATTATCAACATCATCTACTACATATTTTTTTGGGATTGATGGATGTAAAATATGTGAATTTTGAATTATTGAATCATTTTAGGAGAAATTTCTCATTTAACATACCTCTTACCCCTATAATGAAGTTTCATTAGATGGGGGAAATTTCCTTAACATAATCATACATATTTTCATATCAATCTAATTTTATTCAACTTATATTTTTAAGTCCATGAAATATTTTACTGAAATATAATTCTCCTTCTTCCCATTTCCTCAATTGTATTTCCTCATGTCATTTCATAATTAATGATGGTGTTATTAATTTCATCAAAAGAAAATTAATCAATATTCTTATATTCCAATAATGTGATCTAGGCATTTAATTATTCTAACAGTACTCTCAAAAGACTATTTAGTGTTATAAGATTGTCATTTTTTCACCAAAACCACGGATAGATCATAATGTCATAACAAATCATGTGAAAAAATTATCAACATATCTATCCTATTACATTTTTAAATATTCAAGAAATTGTATACTTTTTTAATTTCTTCTACTATTACTTCATATTATATTCCATGATTATATTATGTTATCCCAAGATTTCATGGGTAGTTTTACATTGGAAAATCTTTTTGACAATTTCATAGGCATAGAAGAGAGTAACATGTTTGTAGATTATCCAAAATTACCAATAGTCATCATGTCAGTTGGGGAAAATATATAAATTTTATTTTTCACGATAAAGAAATTAGAATAAATTTCACGAACACCCCAATGATAAGATAATTGATTTTGAATCATCATTTAGTTTAATATGTTATATAATTTTTCATTAAAGCGTATAATATCTTTTCATTTCACTTAGTTGTGTTGATCTATATGATACTAAAAAATATATCCAAGGGGATATCGGGCTTTGATAAATATTGAGATGGATTAAATGGGTATTGTAATGAACAATTAATGGTTTGTGAACTATAACATGTATTCTATTAGAAAAACATGCATTCACTTTTTATTATTCAATATCACTCTCAATATAAAATGACAATAAATAAAAATATAGAGCATAATGACGTTTTTTAAAAAGGTTAGCCACCATAAGTATTAAAATATCCTCTTTGTATGGTGGTTTTTATTCGAATCAAACATAAATATTATATTATTATCTTGATATCTTTGGAAAAGTGTATGCACGTGTTCCTACTATAAGGTTCTGGAAGAAACCAGTGAAACAAAAAAACTTACTTATTGAAATGAAACTTTGATATATCCTAGAAGATAGATGAATAATAGATTTTATGAGATATGGGAAACTTGAGTACATAATATCCGATTATTCATCTCATAAAAGTATTCAATGAATCTTCCAATCACTGAAATTTTATTTTCTTAAAATCCATCGATTTTATATTATATCTAACTACACTACTTATTCCCTTTTAATTCTGTTATATTCAATAAATCCTCATGAACACAATATCTATAATTCTTGGAACCTCAATTCCCAAAAACAAATAACCTACATACTTGCAATCAATAATTCAACATAAATTATAAATATTTTTGGCCATTTATTATCATTAATAATGCGTTTTAATGGCTGTAACTACATGAAGAGATTAGATGAACCAATTATGATCATGGTGCCTCATTTTGGGCCCAAAGGCCTCCAAAACATCCACTTTGAAAACATAATGAACATATAATGACATCATTATTTATACATAGACAATTAAATTCTATAAAGGCTTCATCATAATTAATTATATATTATTCATAATATTTTAATTATATAAATTCATCTCTTTAATAAGACATGGAATGTTATATGATATACATCTCATAAAGATGTAAAATCAATTGTGAAATAATTTATTATGTTGAAATATGAGAAATATTGAAATTTAAAATTCTATATGAAGTCTCATGTGGATATTTGAGAAGTTTAATTATTTATATTGATTTTATATGAGTAGATAAAAATTCCCACACCAAATATCAACGTCGTACATAATCAGTTATAAATGCATACACGGATCACATGTATGAAGTCCTAAATCCCAATGAATCACACATAGTTACTATTTTTTATCAAATGTGGATCTCTTCATTATAATATGTCAAAACATTTATGATTTTAATTTGAACTATTTCACGTAGGGATTTTATCTTATAAATTCTATTAAAGGAGGAAACTATGTTCCATTGATTAATAAAAACACTAAATGAAACTAAAAAACTATGATAATGAATAGGATAAATCAATTAATTAAATATATATATAATTATATCAATTTATACATTTAATATGAATAACATTCAAATTGTTTACAAAAAATTACTAATAAGATTAATTATGGTTTAGAAAAATATTATTCTAAAAAATAACATTCCACCTGATATGAAATTCTACTTCCAGAGTCCTATTATTAATGAAGATAATTTTTTTATATTAGTTAATTTTTCACAGAAATTTATTGGGTAAATGAAATTAAATAATATTAATAATTGTTAATATTTGAAAATGACATTTTACAAGAAAATCGAGTTTTCATTATATTTTATGAATTTATTGCGAAATTGAATTTATAAATATTTAATATTTAATGTTATAATATTTACATTATTTTATGATTTATAATAACAATACTAAATTGATATAATTTTTTAAAATAATTAGGTTTTTATATGAATAGTGAAAAATTCATATTCTTTTATAAAAATATCACTTTTATGACATTATCATAATACCAGAATGAATTAAATATTTTTTAATCCTTTTAATATAATTAAAATATTAATATAAGTGGAAAAAAATAAATTTACTAATTTTTTTAGAAAAACCATCAATATCATTTTCGAATCTTGAAAAAACAATTTACTCTAAAAACAATTTTAATTATCATATATTAAAAATAAATCTTAATCACTTATAGAAATTTAATCTATCAAAATGGATTTTTTATTTTATATATACCTATAAAATCATATAATAATATCAATTTAAATTATATGAAAAAATTATTATTACAAAGATTAGTGTTAAGAACCATGATAATGAAAAAATATTTATTTTCAAAAAAAAATATTTTATAAATAATGGGTAGTTTTTTATATTAAAATAAAAAAATATTATTAATTTGAAATATAATATTATTTTTAAAATGAAAATAAATATACATACACAGCATTAATTTTTAAGTAATGATCAATGAGATTAATGATATATAATTTTTAAAACATCATTTTCTATAAAAAATGATATATATATATATATATATATTCTATTATTAACATAAATTTTTATTTGAAATTTATCTTAAAATTATTTTTATTAAATTTATAAAAAAATAAGGTTCATAACATCAATATATAGAACTATTTTTACATATACATTTATATTAATACATTGATTATTTAGTTATAACTAGTTACCAAGGTAAAAGAAAAAATGAAAAAAGTAGAAACCTAAAAAATTAGATCCATAATGATTTAAATATGTTTGAAAATAATTTTTTGATGTACTATAAATACAATATCACAATACACTCCATTATTTTAAGTGTGTATTGATATAAATATAAATTAAGTGGCGTTCTTAAAAGATGTTATTTCATCAATTATAAAATGGGACACTTCCACCCCTTCATGCCACACCCATTACATTACATTCTTTCAAAAAAATCTACCATATTCACATACTATAATTAGATCTAAATTTCACAATAATTTGTCTAAATTAGTTATACCAATCCCATCATTTATAAGGAGACTATCAAGAAAATATTCAATGTCATAAAGTGAGAATTTTATAATCCAAAACATTTTCTTTATAATATATTTTTTCTAATAATTTATTTACCATATAAAAATGATAAAAAAAATTCCATTGCCATGTTTTGTTTTTTATATTAATGTAAAAACCATTATTTATTCATTTATATTAATTTATCGAAATAATAGTATGTTAATTGTGTGTTGTGAATTCTACTAAATCTATGAAGTAATATTCTCTATCATTAAAATTATTTCAATTATTTATACCAACAAAATTTAATATGATTCACCAACTAAAAAAATCAATATAAAATCACATTTTTTCTAATATTATTATTTAATGAACATCTATAACAATACTCACCCATAGACATATAAAAATTTCCATATTCTGGATCGTTTAACCACCAACATTATTAATGTTATAAAAACGAACCACAGAAGAATATGAGAAATTAAATAATAATATCATTTAAAAATAACTATAAATTAAAAAAAAATTAACTTTTTCATAATAATTATTTTAATTTTTTTACATATTATTTAATTATCATCGATGTCCACCAAAATTAGTAAAATATGTTGACACGGATAAAAATTTCATCCAAAAATAAGTGAAAATATACAACAAATAATCAACATATGATAAAGACTGGTCTATATTAAAATATATATATAATATTTCAATTTTTAGGAAGTTATAAAAAACTAATTTTTTTATTCAATGATTTATGTTCATGAATAGAAAAAATCGTGAAATATATAAAGGATGAAATCTCAAATTCCTCTATTTTTAACATGTTGGGTATTATGCACCTAATTTAATATTTTTGTTGGGAATAGTACTAAATTAAAATATGTTATCATGAATTATATTTCATTCATTGTATTAAAAGTTCAGTTACAAGGCCACTATTCAATGATGGTTTTATTAAAAAGTAACTCAAGACCCAACTGTTCATTGTCTTAATCATTAATTTGATAACACATGTTTATGTTTTTATCCATGTAAAACATTTGATGATATATTAAATTCCCCTATATGTATCATTATTGTATACTTTTTTATTCATGGGAAATAATAAAACATATCAATTCATTTCCATCAAATGAAGTATATTCAATAGTTACATCTGTTTCAATGCTTATTGGTAACTAAATTTTCATTTATTGATTTATGATCATCACCCTGGATGTAAAAATTCATTACATTATATCAATTGATTATATTTTATGGTATTATATTTCTTAAAAAATAATTTTCATTTCTACCACATAACACACCTTATTTCACTACATCATAAATAAAACAGTATATTGTCCGTAATGGATATTGACAACTCATGTCTCATTACCTTGAATTATATTGATTCACCGTGAACTTATTATTTCCATTCCTAGGTTTTCACATAAAAAAATAGTATTATATGATATTTTATAACCCACTTTGGTAGAATTATGTTTTATAAAATTAATTTCATGTTACTTTGTTTACAATATTAGTTTTGAACAATTGTTTTTGTAAAAATATCAAAAGGGGGTTTTCATTCAAATTATAATGTTTTTCATTGTTATATACATTTCTCCAAAATAACCTTCTAATTTTTCAATGGCCTATTAATAGATATTTTTTTAAAATAATTGTTATGCAGAATTTTCACTTAAAATTTTGAAAAACAACTTTTCAAATTGACATGTTACATCATCCATTATTTCAATGTTTTTTAATATAATCTATTTTATGTTTTTAACGTCCATTTCCAATTATATTTTCAAAATCATTTACCAAAATAGGTTACAGGTTTCACTACTAATACTCATATATATATTAAAATTTTTGTTTGATGAACTCAGAGAACCTAACAATTCGAATATAGATCGTTTCTTGGGTGGTATAGTTCAATAATTATTTTACATAGATGATTTAATCCATGTAATTTTTTATGAATTATTTGTTCCATTAGGGTAATGTAATTTTAAATGTTCCGCCTACATTATCTATATGGATTATAATCATGTTATACTATAATTTACATAACTACATAACACAACATTATATGGTTTTATATTGTGTGGTTATTACATAGAAGGTACTCCATTTTTTTGATTTGGGAACTATTGGAAATTATTATATATATTTTCTCTTATTGATGTTTATTGATTACTTAATAAATGTAACTATTTATTATTTAACCATCCACCTTCCTTTTGAGGGGTTATGATCATGAAATCCCTTTTATTTACTTGGTGAATGAATTTGAATTATGTATTTTGTTATTCGAATACTAATTATTATTTGTAAGTTGGCTATGTATTGATTAAATTACCACCTTCTCTCTTTATATGGGTTGATATCATGTTTTTCCTTTTATTGACTTGAGGAAAAGTATTGATATTTTTTACGTTATTATAATATTTCATATCATTACAGGACATGCTGTTTATGCATTTTATATTCATTATATCATATGATTACTGTGTTAGAATTAATGATGTGATGAGTGGAGCTTGACATTATGAAGATCATCGATGCATTGAAAATACTAAAGATAGAAAAGAGATCAGGTCATTTCATGTAACTCCCCCAATATCAATATTGTATCATAGAATAAGACTATAAATTTTTTTATGCTTGATATTATGCATTCCATTATTAAAAAATCGATAATTAATTTCATCCATGTTTTCATTTATTATGATTGATACAAAATGATCTAAATTTTAGTAGATTGTGGAGTTATTCTGATTATTTATTAATGAAATATTTTGTATCTTATTTTTATGTTTTTTATAGCATAAGTAATATGTTTACCCTTAAAAAGTGTTTTATATTACCCTTTCTTTTTTTTACATTTCCTCACGTTATAAATTAATGTATTATACATTATATTTTTAACCTGACATCTTTGGTGGATAATATTTGGGATATGCTAAAGAAATTTTAAGGATTAAGTAGTTACTCATATACTGGGAAAAAATTCCATTTTTATACAATGAAGATGTGATATATTACTTATTCAATCATTTAAATTCCAAAAAACATCAAACATAAAAAATCATAGGAATTTATGTAACAATAAAACCTAGGACAACTAATATAGTCACTTTAATTGGCCAACCATAATATGAAAATCACCTTACAAATCTCAAAAGATGGAAAAATGAGTGAATGTTTCATACAACAATGTTTGGGAATGATTTCACCGTAAAAAATTCCTGATAAGATAGAACCAAATACATTCTCATTGTAGATCTCTAGAATACATTTTATTTCAAAAAATGCCACATATATCAAGATGATTACAAAGCCAAAAAATAGATACCATCAAAAGGTAACCCCATGATAACCATGGGTCAATATCCACATGAATAAATTTCACCACCAACCCAGACCATAGGAATACAACACAATCTAATAGATTCATCTTATATATGATTATCTCCCTATTTTTTATCATATAGAAACAAGTAAAAAAACACCTAAATCCAAAATTAGGGTGTGGGAACAATATCCAAACATGATTCTAGAAACAATTTATACAATTTTATCAATACTCCTCTCTAACTATATATATAAAACATATTTTAGATAAAATTCATAATAAATCATTATAGTATTTAAAATCAAACTATTGTTTTATCCTGAAAATAATTCCATTTTCAATAAATAATGATACATGGAATAAAAATTATTTGCATTGCATAAACAAGTCGATAAAATTGGTTTCAAACATCATTATCTATATCCATTGGGAAATTTTGGAATATTTGTAAACAAATATGAAATGCATCAACAAATCTCTAAAGGGGTAATTACAACCTATGATCATACAAAACTAATGAAAACAAACACTAGTTGAGATATGTTAACTATAATGGATGTGAGCATCAATTCCCTAGAAAGGGTATACAATATCATCTATGATATCATGAGAACTATCCACTATGATAGATAACTTCACTACTGATCACTTATACAATGTTTCTGGTTGTATCGCTAGTATTGTTAATGTGATTTTAAATTATAATTCCTTTTAAGAAACCATGTCCATGTTTAATAAATCATTTTCTCATAAAATAACCCTTTCATTTATATATATTTTTTAAAAAATCTATCAAGATACCATGCCACATCCATTCTTTAAAAAATTTACCATATATAAAAACATATTTCAGGCCTTTTAATGATCACGTCATGTGTATACTTTCCAATTTTCATGGAAAATATCATTTTAAGGGTATTTTTATTACAACTAAGAGTCAAAGACAAAATAAATATTGACTTTTATAATTTATAAAAATGTGTGAATAAAAATAATGGGATCACCATGGGATAGACCATAGGATAAAGATACACACATAAACAATGTTTAAAACCATATTACCTTCAAAATAGGGGATGGAAAACAAAGAGTTGTAGTCCACATATTAATATATTTAGAAAAAAATAGTCAATTATCTATCTACAACATTATATAAAAAATTGACATCCAATTTCGGTTTGAATTGATTAGGGGAAGTGATATCCAAGAAAATTTCTAGGGATAATAGGATAAATAATGAGACTCCCAAGAATAAATTTATATAAATCAAACATAATAATCAAGGGTCACAAAATAACAAAAGAAGATTCCTATAGAGTACCATGGAAGGAATAGTTAGAGATACTAATAGATTTGATGGATATTATAATTACAAATTTAAAAGTGAATTAAAGTAATTTTATGTTTTATGAAGTTCATATTATGTCCAATAGTTTGGCTATAAGATTAGACCAAACAATATATTAAACGTGTGGTATCCATTATTCCATGAAAACCCAAATCACATAGTTTCCTAAGAAGATCTATATGGATTGAAAACTATGATCCATTCATGATAAATCCCCATGAAAAGACCCATCCATGGTATGGTTCTCATGGTGACATTCATGTTTAAAAAATGATGATAAAATTGTGAAAATATCTCAAAGAACTCATAGATCAATATTATATGGTTAATTCCTGATTAACAACAAATATTCACCAATACCATGAACCTATTGAATATCTTACAAAGACCCACATTCATAACCGATGACTTGTGAAAGCCTATAAAACCTCACAATATATATTATATTCTTTATATTAATCATTTATGGGACCTAGAAGTCTTCAAAATTCTACCCACCATAAATTTCTTTTTTCTTTAGAAATGATTCGAATCAAAAAACCAAAAAAATGAGAACATTACTACATTATCAAGGCATCATTCTACAATTTCTCAAGGTTTTCCCTACCATTATATAATCTTACTTGTACTGAAGGGATTAAATTTTCATATATAACTTATCATATTTGTTTAATATATGAGAAGGGAATTGAATCACCCAGTTGTTGGGTTCATACTCAATATCCTCTGAGATGATCATATAGGAAAAATGTAGATGATTATTTTTTATTTGGGAAATATTGAAACAGTAATTGATATTTTTAAAATAAGAATATAAGTCTTCCTAATAATCCACATTCCTAAGTCTCTATATTATATGTTATATGCTTACATAGTGGGATGTTAAGATACTATGTTTCTACAAATATCTATGTCCTGAATAAGGGGAATCATTGAAGAAGGCCTATTTACCAACCTGAAAATACTATAGATGATGTTAATGATGTGAATATTATTTATTAAAAAATTAAGATCACTGTAAACTCTTTTTGTTCAATAAAAAATATTTATCATTTCCTAAATGATTTTTTGTCCATCCAAGGACCATTCTCTAACATCATCCTTATAAATAGGGGTTCCTCATGGCGTCCCATACAATTAATCAAACAAAACTATCCTTATGAATTTTTTATAACTATTTTTATTGGGTAAAACTATGAGCGATGATTTTTCTCACCAGATAAGATTTAATTAATCATTAATTTCTAAATCATATCTTTAATAATATAGATGGATCCCTCATATAGGGAATTATTCTATGGGTGATATATAATTTTCAATATTAGTAGATAACCCATCAGTTCCTGAAATACAATCCAGAAAAATAACGTGATGTGGTGTCCATATTTAAAATGATATCTGACATAACAACAAGATTTTTGGAAAAATTCCATACCTACAAGTTCCCAAGGTTATCCAGCGTTATTTGATTTTTTAAATGAAGGAAATGATATGATTTTACGGGTTAATAAATAATTTAACTAATCCCATTCTTTCAATTATAATTATTATTTTTTCAAGCCCAAATTTATATGCCCATCTCTTCTCAATTTTATACTAGAATTTGTAATGCTCAAAAAACACTAGTAGGTCCATTATTTCTGCCTTAATTCTCTAGAACATAATGAAATGAAACAAAAAGTGTTTAATTGTTTGTCTAATTCCCCACCAACATTAATTATTTATTAGTTTATGATATATCATGGTCGATGTAGGGTGATATAATTATTAACTAGTGTCTGTTTACTAATAATTCATGTACCACATCTATCTAAATAACCATTCTACCTATGATTCTATAGACCACTTTAGGTTACCTAGACCACTAACCTAAGGTCTCCCCACCATTATACTTCCTAAAATAGTGTGGAAACTCTGCCTGAAAATTGAGTACCAGATGAACATGACCATAAATTTAAACATATCCCATTTAAAATCATGAAAAACCATATGTTTTCTATACCTTTACAAATGTGAAATTTAGTATAAATTCCCATTAATAACCAATTGGATAAGACTCGGAAATTCTGTGGAATTTTGTTTTTAATACATGGGATTTATACGAGTCAACGAAGACTCACAACACTTTATTACGAGCGCCAGTGAGTCTAGAATGAATTTCTGAAGTTTTTTGGGTACGTTCAGTAAACATACGTGCGATTAGTTATTAACTGGTGCTTGGAATTGAAATCTGAGAGCACCATTGAACTCACAAAGCCAATATTTTCTTAATAATACATTCACTTCGACGGAAGTTAGTCGGGGATAAAAGCTAGTTATTGGGCTGTTTTGTGATGTAATAAAATAAAGTATGCACAATTTATTTTATTTTTCAACACCATGTGGTTGTTGGGTTGCGAAAACCTCCTCATGGGGGTTGGAGGTGGTACCACCACACCTTAACCTCCCTTAGGAGGTTATGGTGGTGGGGCCCACCTGAGCCTAACCTCCTGTGAGAGGTTATGACATGGGGACCAAATGAGGATTAACCCCTATTAATAGAGGAGGGTAAAACCTCTTCAACACTCCATTAAATGGTGAGAAACCCCTTGAACTTCTCCACCTTAATGGAGTCAAATACCCTTTAATTTAATTTGTTCCACCTCTCAAGAATTAATTAGGTGGATCCACTTAATTTAAATCTCCAATTTGAATTATTTTGCCAACTCCACCCCATTAATTAAATAAGTCAACTCATTTAATTAAATCACTCAATTTTAATTTACGCCGATGAACATAATAGATCTAAATATATTATTTGTCTATAATTTTATTTTGGGTGGAGTGGAGAGAGAGGATGAACTTGGGAGAAATATTGGTAGAAGGCTCCCAACGAAGAATGCTTCCAATGAAGAACACCTTAGAAAAAAAAGAACGATCTTCCTCGACTTTCTTCCTCCGAACACCCTTCGACGCAGTATGTCAATGACCAAACTTCCTTCCTCTACATTGTTAACAGACAGATGCACGAGCATGGATTGGAAGTCTGTGGCTGACGTGATGAATGAAGAAAACATCATCTTCTTCCCACGACTTCATTGTCGAGCAACGATCAATGGTAGGGGGTTTACATTGAGTATTATTATTTTACTTCTTCTCATCTTTGTTTAAAAGGAATCAGTGCGATGTACTGTTAACAATTGTTGTTCAACTTTCTTCCCCTTTATTGAACCAATTGTTATCATCCCCAAACATGAAGGGTGCAGGCCAAACTAACATGGCCCGACTCCCTCCATCATTCTCTTTGTAAAGATTCTTTCGGCATGGCGACGAAGTTGAAATGAGGCGACGAATGTGACAATGAAAATGGTTGTGTTACCTGCGGCATCCATGAACTGTGCCGCCTGCACGGTGCATCGATGTTCCTGGACAGATACCACCGACCAGCGCCGGTCTGAGCTGCGCCGCACCGGCCTGCCCGATCACCCCCGACTGCCATCCCGCCTCCCCAGGACCTGCCCGCACGCTGCCCGGCACCCCTCCAGCCTACCCACGCACTTCCTGCATGCCCCGCGGCCTGCCGACATGCTACCCGCACCATGATGGCCTAACTGCACCCTACCTGGCACCATGAAGCCTACCCACGCACTGCCCACGGCCCACACTGCCTACCAGCGACCTACCCGGTGCCTTGCGGGGCATGCATGTACCCCAGCTCCCGGCAGAACCGGTCGAGCCGCACTGGCCCCCTGATCCTGCCTGTGGAGTCCTTCGCGGCATCACTGGTTAAACTGGCTTGACATTCTAGCCTGAGTCGCACCCCATGTGGTGCTGGCCGAACCGGCCCCAACCACTGGGCTGAGCCACTTACGTAGCGACCTTCAGGCCGAACCGCCCCTACAGTTCGCTGGGTTGGGCCCAGCGGACCGGTCCAATCCTAGCGGGCTGACCCACCCAGTAGGTCGGGTGAGACCCAGTGGTTCTGACTGGGTTGACCCAGACCGGGTCGGACCATTCAGATTTGGGTCGAGTTGGTCCGACCGGTTGGACTGGGGCAATGACCATTACCAAACCTATAACATCCTTTGGCCGCATCATTGGCACCAGACGACTGTTTGAATAACCATTTGTTGTACTAGTTTTCCTGGAGCACAATGGTCCCTTTGAGTGAAAGCCACTAGAGTTTGGGGTAGTGTTGAGATATGGTCAGGTTTGATCGTACACGAATCCAACGGGGCCCCCATGACTAAAAAGCTAATAACTCACAGACCGGGCGTCAGATTCACGCGCCATCTATTCCGCTGAGACCCCTATGAAGAAATAGACCATTGAGATACTTCTTCATGGTACATGGTGGTAGTTTATGTGTCTATACTTGAATTGAAGAGAAGACTCACAGAATGAAGCATTCTTTATGGGAACCCTGTGGATGGTTGTGCACTAATGACTGTTCCTAGATCATGTGTTGGTCCGACAGTTCTGAAATCTATTCCTGGAACATGTGTTGGTCTGATAGAATAGCTGGTCTTGAATCATGTGTTGGTCTGAAAGCTCTGACGACTATTCCGGGATCATGTGTTGGTCCGACAGTTCTTACTTCTCTTCCTGGATCATGTGTTGGTCCGACAGAATAGCCATTCCGGGATTATGTGTTGTTTTGACAGCTCTGATGATTCTCTGTCAATATTTGTTCATCTCTATCACTCTATGCAAGTTGTATACCTAAGTGAGCTGAGTCAGTAAGTCTTGTGCTTCCTCTTGATTGATATAGATTACTTGATATCTTCAGTATATGTGTGGGAATATAATTAAGTGGGGTTATATGTTGATTTCATACATTTTTGGATTATCCTTATTTGATTTTGTGAGACCTTGAGGGTCTCGGGGTAACTAATGAGTATTGTTATGCTCATCCCTGCACGATCTATTCTCGCACCACGTTGTGTTGGATGCAGATGAGAGAAAACATTTACTGAGGCTAAATATCATGACTGGACAGTACCCGGAGGTGGACCTTACGATGTGTCGCTGCACTGAGGAGATTGACAGACGTGGAGTGCTGAGGATGTCATCTGTAACTATCCTTCAGGTAGGAACCCCGAAGGAAGACCGTGTGATGGCTTTACTTTTCTACAGTTGTACTTGTACTTTCCTGTTGGGCTTGTATTTCTGGCCCCCTTTTTTTTCACCACCCTTTTGTATACAACATTAATTATTGTTTTTCTTTCAACTCATACTCTATTGTGAGATGTTACTCTACATAAAGACAATGCCTTCCAAGTTTTTTATATTTACGCCTTTGGTGCTAGTTGGCAGCCCCTAGCCTATGGAAGGCATGCTTGGGGTAGTCATGGCACGGGCCTCGGGGGACGGGTCGTGACAAATTGGTATCAAATGGGATGGTTCTACTGCAGAACTCAGGACTCTGATCTTTATTTTCTATGAAGAAATAGTGTTAAGGGTACATAGTGTGGTTTCCATTTCAGGGAGTCCAGTGTTGGTGCGGCGGCTGACGTATGCATAAACCAGGACCCTTACTTCTGATTTCCGACTCAGTGCACGAAAACACTTATTGTGTGTGTGTTTTCAAGAGTTTTATTTGTGATATCTTGAGTCAGATCACCAAGAATATCTTTTTGACTATGGAACACATGTTTCCTTTCATGATTCCTCCACACAGACTGCCAGCTAGGGTTCCAACACTTGTGCGTACATATATCCCATCAAGCGTCGAGGCCTCAACACATGGCCCTATCACAACAGAGGCACCAATGGTTCCACTACCCATTAGGCCTCCAATGCCAACAGCTCCAGCATCAGAGAGTGCATACCGCCTGATCACTTATCACGAGTTCCAGCGCCAGAGGCCAATCAGGTTCAGGGGAGAGACGGACCCACAGGCAAATAAGGATTGGCTAGAGGTTGTGGTGAGGGTGTTCAAATGATAGGGTCACCAACCAACCTTATGGTGATCATTTCCACGAGTCACTTTCAAGAAGAAGCAGGTAATTGGTGGAGCCTGATTCTCTAGGTTCATGATGAGGTGACACTACTCTGGGACGACTTCGAGAGTCTATTTCGGTCGGAGTTTATCCCCGCCACCCTACGTGCGATGCAGATACATGAGCTACTACATCTACAGAAGGGTATCATGACGGTGGGACATTACTCTACCGGTTCACTTACCTCCTAAGTTACTCCATATATATGGTGCATGATCCATTCTTCAGGGCCCAGACCTTCGAGCAGGGGCTTAGGCGAGAGATAAGAGCTTTGATGATCTCCCTCAGCATCCCGACACAGGTGATGCTATTAGAGAGAACCCTCCTAGTGGAGAGTTTCCTTGATTAGCAGTCACTAGAAGCAAGACCCATCACTAGTCGACATGTAGTGGAGTCTTTTGTAGTTGGAACTAGACAGATGTCACAGAGGTCCAAGAGAACTAGTCCATCCGCTGGACGACCTCAGGACACAGGTTCAGTTGTGCGGGGCACACGAGACAGAGGAGTCATGCCAGGATCGGGCAATGAAACTATTACGGCGGGCAAGGTCACATGCCTCGTGACTATCCAAACCTCCCTACTGATGATCATCAGATGGTTGAGGGACCTCCTAAGTAGAGGTAGAGTTTCAATCGAGGTGGACCACATGGAGTAGGCGGTCGTAGCAGAGGAGTTGGTTGTGCAGCTAGTGGTGGATAAAGATTCGAGGTGTTTCTGCCACAACCACCAGGAGGTCCACCCCGACCGAAGGGAGTAGGTAGAAATGGGAGAGCATAGCTCTAGACAGCTGAGGCATACGACCATGCCACTCCGGAGATGATTTGAGGTATGATCTATGTCTACTTCACATTAGCTGTAGTTCTTATAGAATTAGTTTCTAGTCAATAGTTGATTTCCACTGCCCTCAATCAGAGCTCAGAGATTCTGATAGAGACATTGGCTCGATCCTTATGTCTAGAGACTCCTAAAGGATAAGACTTTATGATTAATCACTCGTGCTAGTAGTGTGAGCTTACTTATGTAGGTGAGAGCTTCTGCTGGGATCTCCTTGTAGCGGCGTCGAGGCCTTATGATGTCATCTTGGGTATGGACTGGTTATCTACAGTCCATGCTAATATTGACTATATTAGGCACAAAGTGTTTTGTGTCCACATAGATAGAACAATGTGCACCTTCACCGATGAGAAGGGGGCCTTTGCAGCACATGACTTACTAAGAGAAGGGTGCAACCGATCACTCATCAGTTGTCCTGCCTTGCCTTCAGAGTAGTTGATGTGTAGAGTCTAGGATATCTTGTAGTGGTGGACGAGTACACAGATGTTTTCCCTGACGATGTTCCATGACTACCTCCTCAAAGAGTGGTGGACTTCTATATTGATCTGTTCCCCAGGGCGACACCGATATCTACACCAGCATATTGGATGGCTCCCGTAGAGCTTCGCGAGCTGTGGGTACAACTAGAGAACTTTCAGGGAAGGGATTCATCCTACCCAGTGTTTCTCCATCGGAATCCCCAATTCTATTTTCCCAAAAGGCGGGCGAGAGCCTGAGGATTTGTGCCAACAATCGTCGCCTGAATCAGGTGACCATGAGTAACAAGTACCAACACCCGATGATCGAATATCTCTTTGATCAGCTGAAGGGAGCACAATGGTTCTCAAAAATAGACTTCAGAATAGGATATCACCAGCTCAGAGTTCAAGACAAGGATGTGAAGAAGATGAATTTCAGGTGTCGGTATGACCAGTACAAGTTTTTGGTTATGCCCATCGGTGTAACCAACGCTCTAGCAATGATCATGGGACTCATGAACAGGATTTTCCAGCCATACCTCGATCGCTTTGTCATAGTCTTCATTGATGACATTATGATCTACTCAACTTTTGAGGAGGATCATCCCTACCATTTACAGGTAGTACTGGACACACTCTAAGAGCACATTCATTATGGAAGGCCCTCAATGTACCAATTTTGGATCCGAGAGGTTCACTTTTTGGGACATGTCATCTCAAAGGTTGGATTTGCATTGGACCTAGAGAAGATTCCTATGGTACTTTCTTGCGTGCCACCCAGGTGTGTGATGGAGGTACGAAGTTTCCTGGGATTGGCTGGTTTCTACCGGAGGTTCGTACCATACTTATCTAGATTTGTAGCACCACTAGAAGCCATGAAAAAGAAGGGGAAACCCTTCGTGTGGTCGGAGTGTTGCCCGCAGAGCTTTCAGAAGTTGAGGCAGAGGCTGACTAGTGCCACCATCATGAGGCTTCTAGATGAAGTTGTAGGGTATGTAGTCTACCGCGACACATCAGGGACCAGACTCGGGTGTGTCTTGATGAAAGAGAGAGAAATTATCAGTTATGGTTCTTGTCAATTGAGACAACATGAGCAGAACTACGCTACCCATGACCTGGAGTTAGTAGCAACAGTCTTTACATTGACGATGTGGCAAAACTACCTTATGGGAAAACGTTTTACCATGTAATCTGAGCACAAGATTCTCATGTATATATTCTCTCAAAAGGATCTGAACCCGAGACAATGAAGTTGGCTTGAGTTCCCCCAGGACTATGACTTTGAGATAGACTATACTCCTGGAGGGGGAACATTGTTGTGGATGCTCTCAGCACAAGATCTGGCATATAGCTATTAGGATAGGTGACAGAGAAGCTATCTTCCTTACAGATAACCTTTCGAGATAGGGATGTATCAACCTTTCTACAATCTCTTACAGTCACTCCCCCTCTTCTTCAGTGATCCAGGGAAGCATATCATGGAGACATTGACTGTGAGTCACGTCATACTCAGATATCCATAGGGCATGCACCTGATGGATTTTTTGATGGTGGGGAGCACACCATCCACTTCAGATGACGTTCTATGGTACCACTGTCACATTAGGAGGATGTGTTGAGGGATTTCCCCACATCCCCTTGAGTGGTAAATCCAGTTGTGGCGAAGATGTATCAGGACCTTAGATGACAACACTGGTGGCTAGGTATGAAGAAGGTGTTAGTAGAGTTTGTCTCACGATGCCTTACTTGTCAGCAAGTGAAGGTGGAGCACCAAGTACCAACAGGCCTGGTTCTGCATTTTGAGGTCCCAAAGTGGAAGTGGGGTGGGATATCCATGGACTTCATGATAGGTATTCTACATATATCCAGGGGTCACGACTCGATTTGGGTGATCGTCGACTGACTCACCGAGTCGGCCCACTTCCTACCGATCAAAGATCAGGGTTTAGTGGTGAGCATGGGACTCCTCTATGTTCATAAGATTGTATTTTTTTCATGGTATATCTTCGACCATTGTCTCTGATTATGATACATGGTTTACTTCCTGGATATGGAAGGGGTAGCAGGAGGATTTTTGGACAAAGCTTCGTATGATCACCGTCTTCCATCCTCAGATAGATTGTTAGACTGGTTGAATCATTTAGAACCTCGAGGACATTCTATGTTCTTGTGTCCTTAACTTCGTATTTAGCTGAGAGGACCACTTACCGTTGGTATAGTTTTTATACAAAAACAGTTCTCACTCCACCAAAGGGATGAAACATTTTGATGCATTGTATGGGTGACCTTGCAGATCACCCTTGTGCTGGAAAGACCTTGGGGAGTCATCACTGATGGAACGAGAGATGGTACGAGCTACCACGGAGAAGGTTAAGATAATCTATGAGCAGATGAAGACTGCATAGAGAAAGAAGAAGTCGTATGCCGATAGGAGACGGAGACCTCTGGAGATCAAGGATGGCAACCGCGTCTTTCTATGGTTCTCACCTCGACGAGGTCTATGGAGGTTTGGCCGAGGTGGCAAGTTATCTCTGAGATTCATCGGACCATTCTAGGTACTCATTAAGCTAGATGAGGTGGCTTACCGCTTTTCTCTTCCACCTCAGTCGCACCAGGTGCATGACGTTTTCCACATATCCCAACAGAGGGGATACGTGCACGACTCTTCTCACATCGTCGACCATGGAGATATGAACATAGATGATGGGGTGACATTCACAGAGGTCCCAGTTGAGATTGAGGATCGACAGGAGTATGTCCTACATGGATGGTCGATAAATCTGTTGCGCGTTCGCTGGCAGCATGGGTACCTCCAGGAGATAAAATGGGAGCGGGAGGCTGATATGCGTGCTCAGTACCCCCATTTGTTCCCTTAGTTTGATTTGTATCATACATGAAAGTAATTCCGTGAGGTGGGGAGAATTTAATGACCCATAAATCCCATGGATTGTTTTTAATACATGGTATTTTGTGAGTCTAAAAGAACTGATGGCGCTTGATTCTGAGGCTTGATGTGTCAGAAATCAATTTCTGAAGTTTCGTTCAGGTGCGTTCAGTAAACGTATGAGCATGTTTTTATATCTTTTGAACCGGTGCTCAGAATAGAAATCTGATAGCACTGTTGAACTTGTAGCACCGATATTCTCGTATGAAGACTTTCACTTTGATGAAAATGAGTCGGGGATAAAAGTTAGTTTTTGTGTTTTCGTTTGAAGTACTAAAATTAAGTAAGATCACTTTATTTTATTTTTAACAACTATGTGGTGGTTGGGTGGTTATAACCATTTCATGGGGGTCAGAGGTGGGACCACCACACCATAACCTCCCTTGGGAGGTTATGGTGGTGGGGCCCACCCGATCATAACATCCCGTGAGAGGTTATGATGTGGGGATCACACGAGGATTAACCCCCTATTAATGGAGGAGTGTAAAACCTCATCAACTCACCATTAAATGGTGATAAACCCCTTGATCTTCTCCACCTTAATGGGGACAACTACCCTTTAATTTTAATTGTTCCACCTCTCAAGCATTAATTAGGTGGATCCACTTAATTTAAATCTCCAATTTGAATTGTTATGCCAAATACACCCCATTAATTAAATGAGTCAACTCATTTATTTAAATAAATCAATTCTAATTTTTGCCAACGAACATAATAGATCCTAATATTTTATTTGGCTGTGATTTTATTTTGGGTGGAGTGGAGAGAAAGGAAGAACTTGGGAGAAATATTGGGAGAAGTATCCCTACGAAGAATGCTTCCAATGAAGAACACCTTCGAAAACGAAGAACGATATTCATCGACTTTCTTCTTCGGATACCCCTTCGATGCAGGGCATCTTCGCTCGATATTCCCTCTTTATCATCTTCAACGAACTAACACACGATCTTGTATTGGATGTGTGTGGCAGGCATGATGAACGACGACAACATCGTCTTCTTCCCGTGACTACAACTTCAAAAAATGAACAAAGGTGGGGGCTTTAGCTTGAGTATTATTCCTTTCCTTCTTCTTATATTCTTTTAAAATGAATCAATTTGATGTATTGTAGAAAATTTTTGTTCAACTTTCATCCTCTTTGTTCATCCAATTGTTATCATCCCCAAACGCGGAGGGTGTGGGCCAAACTAACAAGGCTCGATTCCCCCCATCGATCTCTCTGTCATGTTTCTTTCGGCATGTAGATGATGAAACAACGAGGTGATGAAGGTGCCAAAGACAAAGGTTGCGCTACCCGCATCCTCTGTGAATCGTGCTACCCCCGAGATGCACCAGTGTTCCTGGACGAACACCTACATCCCAAGCCGCGCTGAACTGACCTGCCCGGCCACCACCGGCCACTGGCCCGCCTACCCGCGACATGCCTGCACACTGCCCAGTGCCCCGCTGGCCTACTCGTGTGCCCCACCAACCTACCCACGTGCCCCGCCGGCCTGCCCGCGCTCTGCTCGCACCCTGCGCATCCTGCCTGCACCCTGGCTATCGGCCGAACCGGCCGAGCCGTGATAGCCACCTGAGCCAGCCTGTGGCATCCTTCGCATCATCGCTGCCAAAATGGCCCCAAACATTGGGTCGAGCCGCCTAAGCGGTGACCTTTAGGCTGAAATGCCCCTGCAGTCTGCTGGGCCGGGCCGAACCAATTGGGCTAACTCGCCCAGCGTGCCGAGTTCGACCTAGTGGGTCTGACCGGGTCAACCCAGACCGGGTCAGCCTAGTCTATGTTGGGCCGAGTCGGTCCGACTAGGTCGGACTGGTCCCAGGCCCATTATTGTCCCTGTAACTTCATCTGGTCGTATCTTTGGCACTAGATGACCATTTCAGGAACCATCAGCAGCGCTGGTTTTCTTGATGAATGACGATCCCTTTTAGTGTACCCCACTGGAGTTCAGGGTAATGTTGAGATACTATCAGGTTGGATCATACACGAATCCAATCGGGCCCTCGAGAATAAAAATCTAATAACACACACACTAGGTATCCGATTGGTGTGACATATGTTGCGTTGAGACCCCTATGACTAGACAGACCTTTGAGATACTTCTTCGTGGGACATTGTGGTAGTTGACATGTCAACACTTTTCTTGAAGAGCGGACCCTCTCAGAATCATGCGTGCTTTGTGTAAACCCTATGGATGGCTATGCACTAACAACTATTCCAAGATCATGTTTTGGTCTGACAATTATGACTTCTCTTCCTGTATCATGTGTTGGTCCGATAGAATAGCTGGTCCTAGATCATGTGTTGGTCCGACAGCTCTGAAGACTATTCATGGATCATGTGTTGGTCCGACAGTTCTAACATCTGTTCCGGGATCATGTGTTGGTCCAATACAACAGCTGGTCCCGGATCATGTGTTGGTCTGACGGCTCTGATGATTCAGTGGATATATCTGATCATATATATCTCTCCACATAAGTTGTATACCAATGAGTGATGTGTCAATAACTGTTTAGTTTCCTCATGATTGAGATATATTACTTGATATCTTAGGTATATGTATGGGCATATATCTATGTGGGGTTACTTGTTGATTTCAAAATTTTTGGTTTATAATTGTTGGATTTTGGTGAGACCTTGAGGGTTTCGGGGTCCCTAATATGTATTGTTATACTCACCCCTCCCCAGACTATGCCCGCACCACACTGTGTTGGATGCAGATGACAGACAACACAGACTGAGGCTGAGTAGCACAACTGGATGGTACCCAGAGGTGCACCTTACAATGAGTCGGTTCACGGAGGATACTGACAGACGTGGAGTGCTGAGGAGACCATCTGTACCTACCCTTCAGGTAGGACCCCCATAGGAAGACCCTGTGGCTTCCTTACTTCTCTTTAGTTGTACTTGTACATTCCTTTTAGGCTTGTATATATGGCCCCCTTTACATTTCATCCCTCTTTGGTTTACAAATTTACTTAGTGTTTTGCGTTTAACTCATACTCTGTTGTGAGAGGTTACATGACATAATGGCAATTCCTTAAATGTATTAGAGATTTACTCTTTTGGTGCTAGTGGCCAACCTCAGGCCTATGGATGGAAAGTTTGGGGTATTCATGGAACTGGCCCCTAGGGGATGGGTTGTGAAATAATTATCCATGGATTCATTCACTGCATGGGTCATTAATTTTTCTGCACAAAATTTCATCGGCTAGATTAAATTTTCATGTTGTATATGAAATGTAATAATCAATGTTTAGGAGATAGTCTACCAAATTTCTTTATCTCAATATCATATCGGGTTATGTGAAGGTGTATTTCAAACTTTATGGGTTGAATAACATATAGGAAACTATTGGAAGAGGTTGTGTTGAAAATCATAGGAGTGTGCATCACTAGAAGCAACTCAATATCAAGGATATGATTCTTTATCTCATTATGGTGTAACTAAAAGATCCATAACTACTACCTATCTTCCCTGAATCAGAATATAAAAAAAACCCTTCATGAGGGATCACATTAAACATTATATCTGACACATAGCCAAGAAATAATCAAGACTAGATCTAATGATAATCTCACATTAAAATGCTAAAAATATCCCTAGTAACAATTTAACCAAACAAACATCACACAATTATTTGATAACTCTATCCTAGGGGATGAAATATTGAATATGCCTTAAATAATACACTTGTAATAACCTTCTAATCCCCTGAAACTATGGATTTAATAAAATGGGATACTCTTGAGACATTTCCATATGAATATTCTTATGATCTTATGAGAAACATTTCTCATAAATTACATGGCCATGAAATTTCACCTGTTAAATCCAAACTGATTATTTTGACTGATTCCTATACAATATATGTTATTTCAATATTCCAAAGTTGATATTTAGTTTTTTAGAATCATCATGACTATATCTAAAGTATGTAATGATAACATCTAAAAAGAACCCATAAAGGATTCAGTGAGATAATTTTATATCAAATTCATTAAATACAAAAGCATTGAAGAATTATTAATAAGGGAAAACATCATAAACAAATACTCATAATGATCATACCTGTTATTGAATTTTGTTTTAGGAATATCTTTATCTATAACACTCAGATGAGGGTACACCAATGTCATATCAATCTTTTAAAACCATTAATATCATTTTTGATGATCTAAAAGTTCATCATTCCTATGAAATAAATATTTTCTCCTAACCGTCATTTGGTTGAGTATTTGGAAACCATTGAAAATTTGGTGACTCACAACCATGTTATTTTCAATGAGAACTATCAGAGCCCATGGTGAAATTATAGGATGAATTAATCCATTATCCATTAGATTCAAAATCATAACCATTATATATTTTAATTCAACAAGTTCTATATTTTGTGATGTTAAATAATGAGACCCTATCTTGGGAAGAATATTGTTAGAGAACAAGACATCCCTATTAGGTGAAAACACAGAGAGGTCAAAAAGAAATACTTTGGTATACTCACACACCACTATTGGAAAGAGGCTAATATGACCCATATCGACATCATCAACAAACATTTATGACAACTGACATGATTTCATCACATTACTATGTGAAATAGGACTAGATCACAAAAATCTAGGATCTAAATCAGCATGAAATACATGAGTGACCCGATTATAATTGAGATAATTGAATAGCTGAGGATATAAATCGATCTGGTCACTATATCTAATCATCCAATCCATCCCAATTATATGATCAATTTTTTTATCATCATGAACTAAAAATCGACATATGGTTTCATGGTCAAAAATCACCATCTGACACTAAGGAAACATAAAAACCTAATCAATCGTATTCCCATATAGAGTGGAAAGAGTCATCCTAAAAAAATATATACAAAAAACCCATTGAGTCAATCATGTTAAATTATATAACGGAATGAGTTTAAACATTATTAAAAATCCATAATTATAGAATAATTAACAAACACCATACCTATCAAGGTATTTAGTCATTGTATAGAATTCTTTAGTACAAACTTTATTGTATATAGATGTCAAGAATAATCTGTCCCATTATTTGCATCCTAAAAACAAGATAGGGAATATAGTTTAAAACCTATTAATTTATTTAAAAAATCTATACTGATTTCCCATTATAAAGGTAGATTCATCTGTACATACTTTGGATTCGTTCTTATAAAAATGATAATGAAGTCCAAATATCAAATATGTGTGACACACCTTCTCTGTTTTTATACAATTAGGATTGAGTTTCCATTTACACTTACACTGGTAATAGACCTCAAAACAATGAACTGACATCTCTTGAGAACTCCTTGTACTACATTAGTGCTTGACACCCTGGTTATAATTTTTGGATATAAAATGAACATTGGATACCTCTCATAGTTACTAATAGTCTAAAGAAAAATTATCAGCCCATGTATATCTTTATAGACCGTAGTTTTCTTTTGAATAACCTCAATAAGTGTGGGCATGCTCATAACTATCAGTAGAGATAAATATCTGCACTGAAGCCCATATCAGAGATCTATTTTTTAATAGTCATTAGGAAAAATCTCTTGATACTATTGCATTGAGTAAGAAACATATGAAACATACCCCTGGATAGTACAATATCCCTAATCTAGAGAAATGAAATATGGGGATTTCACTTCTCTCAGTGTATCAAGATATAAAAATTCATTGAAGTATTTCTTAAAAGTTTTCCTGGTGATATCTTCATGCAACACAGTATTAACTATGGATTCCCACCACTTCCTTCTCAGTCCTTCATTCATGTTTGTTTTGAATCCAACCTTGGGATGATGTAGAGTTTTCAGAAAGAGGGAAATAATTTCAATTACAATAATAAATTAATCTAATACGTAGGGTCCCATGTCACCATGAATAATCAGTGGATGCATCATAGTAAATTTCAATGAATGGTAAACCTTATATTTTTTCTCAACATTTGAAGCTCAACCCACAAACTGGATCATTAATACTATTGTTTCAACCAATGTTGGGTTAGCCAAAATATTTAATTTTGGGTATTTCTTTATAGTTTTATACAGCATATTTATTATCATTCTCCATGAAGGATCCATAATATATAAAAAAATATTGAACAAATTATTTAAATTTTAATTCAATTTCATAATCATATAATGAATTTATAAAACCAATACTCAAAAGTGTAAAACTATAATCATGGATGATAGATAACCCTGTTCACTTAATGATATATTGAGGCATAAACTGAAAGTGAGTTAGATAAAAACAATTCAACACCACCAGTTGAGTTTGGAAGACTCTATCCATAGTATATCCACAAATACAATACAAATGAGGTTCATTAAGAGGAAAAGTCAAATGATTAACTTATAATACAACCCCTATACACCAAATTGGTATAGGCCAGCCTAATTCAACACATATAGTCACATGAATTGGGCTGCCACATGGTCTGAAGAGCATTTTTCATCACCATGAGCTTGAAATAGGCCCTAAGGTATCACACACTAAATCATGTGAATGATTTCATCCTTATAATACTCATAATAATAAGAAATAAAGAGACTATCATGGTTGGTATCAAGAATAAATCTTATATCAATGTCAACCAAAGAAGGTTGCATTCGAAGCGTATGTAATAATATCTAAAATAGAAGACAAAAAAAATGTAAACTGAAGGATCCCATGGGGAAATATTTATTTTATTATATTTCACCAATATCCTAACCCGCATAAGAAAAACATGATCCACGTATTATATTGTCTATATAAAGCTCATTACTTTACATGTATTCCACAAAACATATGCTAAAAATTCCAAAAAGAAAAAAAGAATATTGTAGGATCTAAAGCATTGTAGGGTACTACCAGGAATATATACAATTTCTATCTACATGAATATGTTAGTTCATATATGAAACATAATTATAAAACATTATAGAAGAAATCATCATCCTAAATAAAATCATCATCTTTTTAAAAAACATATCTTATTAAATAAATAAAATAGAATGGAATTACAATTATCCATGTAGAATAATTATGTTTATAAGAAAATGTTTTTGTTATCAATAATCATATCATGTGGGAAGATATTCATATAAAAAATCACATTATTTTTTTCAGAAATAACAAAAGTGATAGTTACAAAATAACGGTCTACACAATAAAGACAAACCAAAATGAACCAATATATGTGAACTATAAATTTTGGGAACATCTATTACTAAAAAAGGATACCCACTAGTAACCATGGAATCTTAAAAACATACCTTAGTGTTATCTAACTCTATTACAACTCTCATATGTATACTTTTCCCTGACACCCATGGAATTTATGATGTAATTTCATTGGATCATTCCATTCAATAAAAAAATTTCATGTTTCGTAAAATATTTTTCAATGAAAGCCCACTATAATTTCTATGAAAATTTATATAAAACTATTATAACAATAAAAAAAGACCATTTTCATGTATGAAAATATTATTCCAATTAAAATCTATATTTTAGACTATTTTTCAAAACAATCTTGTACCTAAAATAAATTTTCCAAAGAGGACACATTTTAAAAAAAATTCATTACCACCAAATATCAAATCCAATATATATATTCATTTTCATAAATCAAGAATAATAGGAAATCATATGTAAATATGTATAGCTATGGGATATACCATAAGATAGAGAAAACTTATACAAGAATGATGAAAACCTGTTTACCTACAAAACAGGTGGTGGTAAATGAATATATATGTTGCTCAAGAGAATAAACTGATAAAGGAAATAATCAGTTATCTATCCCCAACCATTTATCCAATAATCAACAACTAATTGGGTTTTATGGATTGAATGGATGAGTGATCAAGAAAATATCATTGGAATAGATGATAAATAAACATAGAAATTGAACATACCTTGATGAAATCAAATGATCATGGGTAACAGAAGAATCAATGGTAGAGTACTCTATAACCTCATGGTTGTACTATATCAAGATATTGAGGAATGGGAAAAAAATATATTTAAAAATTTCTAAAATAGTAGTGGAAATATTCAGTTTTCTTATGTATAGATCAAGTTACATGGTTGGACCACATTGTTAGAAAAACATTCCCCTAACCACGTAGTATCACATGCCACATGAAAATAAAAACCAAAAAGTAACATTGGAATAGATGAGTAGTTAGAAAAAACATGCTCACTCTATGTGATAGCCTAGGGAAAAACCCATAATCTCATTCAGTTTTCATATCAACTCTATGAGTTAGAAAAATCCTACTCAAACCATGAAAATTTCTACTGGAACTCAACGATCCATATCACATGGTTAAAATAGGGACCACATGGTTAGTAATAAGTATGTCCCTAAATAATGAACCTATCAGGTTTTCCCTATCAATCCATATTTTAGACCCCCCAACTATCAATAAACCGTATAAAATAAATAGAGATAAAAAATAACAAAATTTAACGTAATTTTCATCCATATGGTATCACAATGTATGTTGTAAAATATTATCATTTGGAAATGTAACTATGAGAAATTTATGGACTTGAATATATTGTGGTATCAAATATAGTATGTAAATTATTTTTTATTCTCGCCAAATTTTGGACTATTGTTCCAGGTTGATATAGTGGGTATAAGAGAAATGTTTAGTGGAAAATAGAGTTTTGTCTATTTTTTAATACAATTTAAGGGTTTATAAGTAAGGGTTGATAAAAATTTAAAAGATATATATAAACCTTTGGTGTAACAACATTTTACCATAATGTAAATAATACAGTTTTAATATGTGGATTCAGATAATATAACTTCTGCGAAAATCCTAGTGATAAGTCTTCGTGGGAATTCAATGTGACAAACAACTATATAATGTTTTGATAAAGTATATCTTCAGTAGTTATTATAGAAATTTCCATTATTATCCAATACCACAAGTGGATGTGGGATCTATCCAATATGTACCTATGGGTAATAATCCAGAAAATGGATGATTAAATATTAAATTAATCAACACCTACTGTATAAAAAAGAATCTTAACTAAACAACTTATCTAACAATCATAGGGGATATAATATTGTTAATTCAAATTATTATGATGAACTATTAGGAAGGATACCAATATGATTAGTTTAGAGAACCTAATTTTAATATTTCCAATGATAACATAGATTTAAATATAGATATTCATAAGGTGTTTTTCAAATTAATTGATATGGTCCTTCCTATATATGGGATATGTAGGATTCTGATAGGATAGATTTAAATTATGTTTTAGATTTGAATAGTTTATGATAATTATGGATTTTTATGTTTAGTATTTGGTTTAGAATAATGAAAAAACTCAGCTCAATGTCTCCAAGGGTAAACTAGGAATTATATTGTTTAAACTACGGGTGATATAGGTTGAACCATTTAAAATAAAAATTTCATTGATATACTTATATTATAAAAAGATAGTTTTATAAAGGGAATCATAATGAGATTATATTTTCATTTTTTATTTATGATAATTTTCTAATAATGAACATAAATCATGTTTAATATTTTATTCGAATAATGGAAGAATCCTAGTGGACCCATGTAAACAATTGAATCCCTACAAATTAGAGAAACTTTCTAAAAGAAAAACCAAACATGATAAGGGATTTATGGTCAAATATTCTAAATTTTATGAACCAACTATCGGGATTTGATATAGAAAATTAGATTACCATGAGCACATAATAAGATAAGGATGAAATATCAATGAAATTATGGTTATAAATATAATAATGGAATGATGATTTACTTTCCAATATATCACAGATAGGGGAAATGAATTATAATGTTTCCTTAAATAGATACATAAATAATTTACGTATGTATCTGATAGTCATTAGACTCAAATGTTTAAGAGAAATATATTATTAATAAAAAAATTTCATTAATTGCATGATATTTGGGAACTATAAAAATAAATTTCATAATTCAAGGGAAAATAAGGGAAATAGTCATAAGAAATCATTATAATAAGGAAAATACTTTACTATTAATTTCATGGATAATGAGTCTTCACTCAATATTTCTTAGTGTCTATTTTCATATAAAATTTCACCGACTACTGGATATTGATTTATTAATTAAATACCAAAGTGGAATAATTATAATATAAATAATATGCATGTATCGTGGGAGGTTATTCCATACGGATCTATATCTTCTTCAATTATTATAAATATATGTTAAATTTGGAATGTTTTAGTACCATATATAATCAAATTATAATTTTTTTTATATAGTTAAATCTCATTCTATATAATAAATCAATAAATGTTTATCTAGTTGTGTATGTTTAATTATGAGATTCTTATAGAAATTACTCAAATAATAAGAGTACAATTAGAAGGATGAAATTTATTTAAGGAAGTAGAATTTAACACCTTTATAATTTAGTAAATATATTCCTATAAACGAGAAAATGTGTTTGATAGCTTTCTCTACACACAAAAAGAAAACTAAATGAACTAATGATTAATTTAGATAAAATAAATATATATAAATATGAAAACTAATAACTATATATAGAATTATAGGGAATCAGTAATAGTGTCCTATTTATGAAACCCTTATACAATTAAAATTATTTTATCTCTTAATAATAATGAAACTATATTTTTTTTCTAAAAAGACTAATATGATCAATTATTTTTTTGAATAGTTCATTTATATGAACAAAATTTTTATTTGATATGAATTTCTAATTCAATATAAACATTATTAATGTTGGTAAAATATGTTTTATATTAATATTTTTTAATGAGAAATTATTTGTTAAATGATATGAAATAATAATAATAGTATTTAATATTTTAATAGTCATTATAAAAATGGGTTTTCATTATATTTAATTTTTTATTTTATACAATTGAATTTTTAGATTGTAGAATATTAATATTTAAAAAGGAAAATAATTATTGTATTCAAAATAAAAATATTACCCTAAGATAAATTTTTGGTTTATTTCTAGAAAGCAAATGTTTTTGGGTGAATAGTTAAAAAATATAGATTATTCTAAAAGCTAATACTTTTATTACAATTTCATAATAAAATAACTAGATAAAATTTTTTGGAAACTTTTTATAATTTATAAATATATAAATATACATTAATATGTAAAACAAATAATTTTAAATTTTTTTATTTTTTTAAAAAACCTTATATATCATATGAAAAATATAAGTAATAATTTAATGAAAAAATGAAGTCAATTTGCTTATATTTAATATTTATTTGCATAAGTTTACAAATTAAATAAACCCAAATGAGTTTTATATTTTAGAAAAACAATATAATTTCATTTAGAATGACCAATTTATGTTTTCGGCCTAAAAGTATTTTCACTATGATTAAATTTAATGGCCCTCATAATGGTTGAACAACTATTTTAAATGAATTATTTAATAAATATTGTTTAATTTTTAAAAAATTAATTAAAATAAACTATTTAAAATAATTAATATAATATTAGTTTTACAAGAATATATAATTATATTAACAAACATTTATTTTGTAACCAATGCTAAATAATATCAAGATCACATTATTGTTAAATCGTTATTCGTAAAAAACTATATTTATATATAACTTATTTTAAGTTAAATGTCACCATTATCTGATTTAGAAAATCTTTTAGATTTAACGGAGATTAAATCCTGGTTAATAAGCCCCCAAAATTATAATATAAGTTTTTCTATATTTTTAATAAAACAAAAATTACCTTGTTAAAAACTATGTAGTATGGTAAAAAATAGTAGAAATATAGGAACAAATGAATTACAAATTTTTTTAAACTAGCGTCAAAATATTATTTGGGGATTTTATAAACCTAATATAAACCCAAGATTAATTATTTAAATGTATTGGGGTCATTTACCCTATAATACTGAAATAATATTATAATAAATTAATATGTGTTAATAAATTATGCATTTTCTTCAGTTATAAAAATGGGATGTTCTACGCCTTCATACTATAAAAATTACCTAATATTAATTACTAAAATTTGTACAAATATCTCCACATATAATAACGTATCTTGATTATATGTATATTTTTTCAATTAATTTTCTTAATCTATTTATTTCCAATGAGACTGTCATGTGAATGATCAATGTCCCAAAGTGAGTATTACTTAATTCCTAACTTTTTTTACAGTATATTTCTCATTTGATCCTATACATACTATAGTAACATGACACTGTTATCATAATTATTTTACTAAATTGTTATAATATAAATGTAACAACCTTTATTTTATCATTTTTATCAACTTATAAGAAAATTAACCTCATTTGTGTGTTGTGCGGACTATCGACTCTATAATGTAATATTTCATATATTTCATATTATATTTATTAATTTATACAATACACTTAATATATGATTCACATAACTAAATAATATATATAATATAATTATTCCTCAATTATAATATCTTCATACATTTCATTAACCGTACTAACCCATTGGAATAAAGCTATTTAATGTTTTGGGGGGTAGGTTAACCACTTAAATGAATAATGTTATAAAATTTTATTGAGGATAAGTACAAGATCACAAATACAAATAAAATTAAAAAATAATAAAAAATAATTTATTTTCAATGGTTCAATAATAATAATTATTTTCTTTTAAGTTATTATTAAAATATCATATTCAATATATAGAAATATCAAAATAAACTGACCCCAATTCAATTTTAACATAGACATTATAAATAAATAATTAAAAATAATATAATTTGACAATAAATTATCAATATTAAAATATATATAGAAGAATATAGTTTAAAAAAATATATTTTATAATATTAACTCTATAAATTAGGATGTTCGGTGCATGAACCTAATAAATTTGAAATATTATCGAGATTTTCATCACAAATTAAACTCCTTGAAACATGATTGATATTATTCACTTAAGATCACTTATATGATATATATACTACCTATTAGAGATATATTAGAAATTATTATATATTAAGCACTAAGTTTATTTTAATTGTAATACTATTATTTCAATGGGTTTTCATTTAAATGGTAATCATATCACAACATTTTAACATATCAAATGTTAATTTCTTGAAGCATTCTAATATTATACACCACGATTTTAGATGAAAGGTAAATTAAAAACAATTGGATTTACTATTACCATAAATTTCTTATTCATGGAAAATACAATGAAAAACCAATTCCATTTCATCAAATATCTTTTAAAAAACTTTTACACCAGATGTAATACTTTTTGGTAAATCAATATCAATTTATTGAGTTATTGTAGTCATCATGAAGATAAAATATGGAAAAATATTACAATTTTTTGTAATATTTGGAATTAATTTTTATAAGTGAATTTACACTTATACTACATGATACACCTTTTTTGAAATAATTTCCATTTCATGGAGTATGTTCCTCATCAGGGATATTAATAACTAAAGTCTCCTTTAAAAGAGTAATATAATTTTTTCACATGAATCCTTTTTCAATGATTATATAATTAAAACCAAATCTTTTGTTGTATGTTATTTTATAATAAACTGTGTAAAAATTAATTATTAATAAACTCTTTGTTTTTACTCTTTTTTACCTAGTGAGTTTTGAAAAAGGTATTTTTCAAGATAGTAAGAAGGATATTTCCTTCCATGTTCTTATGTTTTCCTTCCTTTCCTAAATTTCTCAACGGTCAAACATAAAACTTTTCATAGACCTAATAATGATGATTAAATTTTGTGGTAATTATTTAAATGTGTTTTTACTTTACCTTTGGATGAAATATTTTATTATGTTAATTGTAACATTGTCTTTTACATAAAAAATATAAATGATTTTTAAATGATATGCTAAACATTCACTTCCATTGACATTGTAATTTTAAATTTTACTTACACTAATATTGTTTACGTTTAATTATTTATAATCAAATATATATTTATATTTTGGAGGAATAAGAACATGGTAGTAAACAATCCAATTCATGATATTTTCTTCAGTGGTATTTAAAAAAATACTTTTGCAAGGATGATTTTCATCTATGTTTACATACTTTAATGTTTCTATTATTACACTGGGGTCATGTTATTTTTTAAACATCCAAATTCATCTAATTTATGGGTTATGGTCAAGATATTCTTCTGTTGACTTAACTATACTTAACTATTCCTTATGGTTTATGAGTGAGTGATTCTTAAATAGAATAATATTCCATTTATTGATTTTTGAACTATTGAAAATCAATATATTTTTTACTATAATATAGATGTTAATTGATTCCTTAGGAATGTAATCTTTGTATTGTTTAACCATCCACCATTTATATTTTTATGGGTTATGATTAGATTATTTATATTATTTACATGGAGAAAATTATTAATGATTTGTATATTATTACATAAATATAGATGATTATTGTAATGTTGACTATGTATTGTTTGACCATATACAATCATTATCTGGATGTATGAGGATCATGTTATCAATTTATTGACATGGAGAAAATTATTCGTGTTATGTATTCTAATATTTTAATTTGGATGAATATTTTTAAAGGTGGTAATATATTTTTTATAAATGATCTCAAATGATGAATTCATTGGACCTAAATAAGTGATGGGTGTTCCCCAACAACATAGCTTCCCTTGTGGCATCAACATGTATCATCATATAAAAAATTTTATTTTTGGATGTGAGCCTCTCTGAATATAAGAATATTGTGTTGTCCTAAAAATATTATTAATACACAATAGGGACGGTGAATTTGTTCATTTTAACAGACATAAATGTTCTAAAAATAATCCATCTTAAACATATAAATATAATATATCAGCATTCTTATAATATGATTAATTAGAGTAAAAATATAAAGAAAAAAAATTTCTATAGTGTTTTCGGGAACAAATTTCCCCTAGTCCACTCCTCCAACACACTATCCACAAGCATAGTGATTTTCACCAATATATAATTTTAAAAGGGATCTTGAAAGATTAGTGAAATCATGTGTCACTTGTTTAAATTTCATTTACAATGCCTATATATTGGACTAACACTAATCCTAAAAACACTAAACACTCAAGTGTTCATAAATTAATAATAGAGTTATTACTATTGGAGAAATTATCTATTGAAAAATTTAGATTTCTATAACAAAACTAAAATAAGATGATATATTTAGAGGAAACTATATATAACCAAAGTATAGTTGTCATGAATAAATTCTGAATAAATATATTGAATAATTAGATATAGTTATAGTATCTAAATACAAATTTTTTTCTTTAGTAGGAAAAAACACAAGAGAAATCATAACGTGTATGTCTCTATAGTGTAGTCCTAAAAAAATAAAACAAATTGTAGTAATTATGTCACATAATAAAAAAAACAATTATTGTTCATCTAAAAATAATATTTAATACTAAATTATTTATATGAACATGTAGTAGAATATTTAAATTTTCTACTGAGATAATGAGCACACCATCTTTTAAATTTACATGGTATATATTCAGAACAAGAAATGATATTTTATTTTGAATCATGATCCCACATATATATCATCATTAGACATAATAAATAATAAACATAAATTAATTCAGGTAAACCCAATTAAAAAATATTCAACATAAATACTAATTTCATAATGCAACTTGAACATCAAAATTTGAAATTTAAAATCCATGGAAAATCATAAACTCTATGATAAATCGGGACAAATAAATCCCTTAAAAATATTTTATAGTGATAATCTAATCAGTTTACTAAAATATTTACTATGGTATAATTTTTCTATAAAAATCAGTGTAATTAAAATTTATAATCTCATGGATGAATGAATCAATATGGGTTTCATTTTTATCGAGGATGCTGCAAAAATGTCATTGACTACATTGTATTTGACTACAAACATTGAGTTACATAACCAAGAGATAAAAACTAATGTTTTTTTATTAACCTATGTAATATTAAGAACTTGATTTTTACATATGTTAGGGATATAAGAAATGTTACATATTTCATTGTGAGGTATCATAAAAAGTGTGGATCCAAAAAATCTTAATCATGAACCTAGAGTCCAAATTGAGGAATTAGATACCAACATTAGGTTCAAATAAACCTTTAGAAAATTGATTTATTACTTTTTTTAATAAACCTAATACAAATCAAATTATTATCATACAAAATATAATGAACAAAACTAAACAAAAAATTACATAATTATATGAATTATAGTTGAAAAAATGGTAATTCTGTTCTTGAAGATGATTGGTTCTATGAAATATGGAGAGTCATGGACTATAATGAGGCTCATACTTGGCTGATGATAAGGTAGAGGATAAATAATCACAACTGGTGTGATGATATTCCCAGAGATCCTATATCAAATACCATAAATTCCTACTTACCAAGAATATCATACCTTGATCAAATATCAAGAGTCTTTACAATCCATTTAGATCTAAACTATATTCAAAATGAATAATTTAATAAATAACAAACAACACAAAATAAATGTCCATCATTCCATCGTGAAATTTGAATATACCTCTCACACCATTTTCTCAAAATATAATTTATAAATTAGCTCATGTTGATTATATAGTTGAATTTTATTGGGAACACTATCACACTATATAGAATTTACTTTTGAATTAAGTGTGCTGAGATCAGAAGATATCTCTTCTATCCTTTAAAAACATCATTATAAGATACTCTAGGTGTGGTATAATCTGTTGCTTGACATCAACTGGATGCTTTAATAGATTCAAAATGAGATAAGAAAAACAATATCATATCACTAAAATCATAATTTTACAACAGATAACATAGGAATTTTTTATAATTATCTATAATACCAAACATAAATTATTTAAAATTCATTACAAAAAATTAATTATCTTTTTAACAGTTAGTTTTTGTTTAAAGAGACTCATAATCATCTTATGGATTAAAACTAATTTTTCACTTCAAAACTAATTTATTGATTTCTCAAGTTCTTATTGAAACTTAATAATTTTATTTAAAATAATTATAGAAAATTTAAAATTCACTAGGTCAAAATTTGTGTGTATGTTCTTAAAAATAAGATTCCACATCTTTATAACTAAAGGGTTTCTCCTCCTACTTTATAGAGTGGTCAATTACTTACATAAACTGATGTTAATTAAAATTTTAAAATAATCATGATGACTCAATTACTTATGTAATGAATAATGTAATATTATAAAATTTATCATTCAATTTAACCAATGAAATAACAACTAAGGAAACTCATTGATTTTTATACACTTTATGAGTTTTAATGATAGGAATACTAAATTTTTTTGTAAAATGAACTTTTATTATTTATTTCTCAAAAGAAAGAAAAAAAATTTATGTATTATGCTCATTCGTATGACATAATTTATTAATTCATTCTTATATATATATAAGTGACTAACAAACCACTATTCAAATAGCACTGAAGACTTTCTCAACTACTAATGGTTGACCTCTTCTTTTAGATCTCTACATTTAAAAATCTCCACCTACTATCACAAAAAATTGATCCTATTAAACCATTGATAACTAAATATATTATTTAAGGATAAATTTTTCATTCATAACTACATTCCTTATTATAAATGAAGAAACATTTTCAGCATCAATAGTATAATATTAAAAAATAGTAGCAAAAATTTCAAATAAAAACCCTAGTAGATCAGGACCGATAATTAAAACAACCCCACAATAATATCTACATTCATTAACATCATCATCATAAAATCCTAAAAATATAGAATACCAAAGTCTTATTGGATCTATTTATGCTCCAAAATTAGATGGATCCTATATTTTATCCCTAAAACTCATGATATTTATTTTTATACAATCTAAGAGATTCCAAATTCCCTCAGTATTATAGATAATAAGTTTTTGATATGATTAAAAGTTATCTCATTCATTATATTTTTAATTAGTTCTTTATTTTAATAAAATAAATATATTTATCCTAAAAACATAAAATTTTATTCATGATTCCTTATGACTATAATGCATCATGTATATCAATATATACTAACATAAATTTAATATTTTATCACTTAATATAAAAAACTCAATATCCATATTGAGAAAAAAAATTATTATGTGATTTAGAATTATTAAGTGTATACAATTAAGAATTAATTTTACAAGAACCTTTTGATCAGCCTCAAGATCATTCACAGTCATATTCTTTATCATTGAGGTTCCAAAAAAATATTAATGATGTATCTCAACATAGAATCTGAACCACTAAACAATATTAAAAAATTACTGAAATTACCACCATGATGGAATTAGAAAAAATGATATTTTACAAAAAATGATATAAAAAATAACTTGTCAATAATTTAAAATAAACTACATCTTTAATTTACTCCATTATTAAAATTTACATTTTCAATTAACAAATTAAAATCCCTTTCAAAAATGTATTAAAAATTTTCTCCGTCATAATGAAATAATAATTCTTTATAGAATTGTCCTTACATTAGTATTTTATTAGTTTCGACCATTCATTCAGAAAATAAAACCACTCCCTCTTTCTCAAGACTATCATTACCTGAATCTTTCTTCCACATTCCACTACTAGGACACGATTCATCAGGTTTAATCAAATTTTCCATATTGAAAAGTCAACGATTCTTTTATTTGTTTAATTGTCATAATATGATATTAAGTGTTCTGTGAAAGAATATTCAAATGGTTAGGGAAGTAAAAAGAAATTTTTGGCAGTTTTGGATGATATTTGAGTTTCGCTAGCCCAATTGTGAGTCTAATGAATAGGTATATTAAACATGGAGATATATCATATAAAACTAAATTATAACAACACTAAATCTAATTAAGATAATTTAAAAATATTAATAACACATTAAAATAACAAATTCTTATAAAATTAAGTAAAAATAAATGTTTGATATGTCAATTTATTAGCAATATATATATTATTCATCTAATATCAATAAAACCTAAATACACATAAAAGAATCTCATTTTTCAGTGGGAAGTGGTTTAGAAAAAATATCAGCACTGTTATATGAACTATTATTAAATTCTATTGAAATAACCCACATTATGACAAGATCCCTTTAAAAATGATTTTGAATATCCATATGTTTTATTATAATGAATTTTCATTTATCAAAAATATTTATAGGAATTGTATAATCAAATAAAATTGGAAGATGATAAATATTGTTCACACAATTCTAAAAGATAGTTTCATTTAAAACACATGTGCACAAAATTATTAGAATAATTATATTCAGCCTCATTAGTTGAGAATACAACTAAACGATTCTTCTTACTTGATCATGAAAGTAGGGATTGTCCTAAATAGTGAATGGTTTTAGAGGTAACCGTTCAATACAATCAAAAAAATCAATGTTTAGTATCAAAATTTGATACTATATTAAAACCAGATGTTTTGTATATATTAGAGATTAATAAATAGATTCTTTCAAATATTGTAAAATTATTTCTAATTCGTTTAGATGATTCACATTTGTATATGAATAAAATATTTCACATAAAAAACAAAAAATGTAATATATATCCTAATAAAAATAAGTTATATCAAACTACAAATCAAACAGGTATATATAACTTCTTATCAAATAGATTATATGCTCCAACCGAATCATCTATTATATGATTTCACATAGGATTTTTATATTTTATATTGTATCAATGTAGGATCTATTTCACTAAATGAATAAAATATTTACATTTATTCAAATATTTCCCAAATATTATTGAATACATTTATTTCTAAGATATAAATATTGCTCTCTAACTATTATCAGTACAAAGTCTTATTTCATAAGTTTAATAAAATCAATAAACTATTGTTGATTAGAAGAAATGAGATTTTCATAATCAACATATATTTATAAAAAAAATATCATTAAAAACTCTGTTTCTAAAATATGTTGGATTAGGTAGACCTATATAGAACCCATTTTCTAAAAGAAAGAATCTCAAAATTTTATATCATTTCCCTGGTGTTTTTTTTTTCTATAAATAGATTTATTATGATTAAAAATATAATTCATAAAATGATGATTTTGAAAATTTGGTGGTTGTTCAATATTAATATCCTCCATTAAGTATCCATTCAGATAAGTAGATTTTCAATCCATCTATTATATATTAAAATACATATACATTTAATAAGATAAAATAATCTTAATGGATTTATGCGTAAAAATAGGGGTTGTGATTTTCTCATAGTCTATAACTTTCCTACGAGTATCACCATTAACAAATATACTTTGATTTTTACTGGTAATAAATCCATGATCATCATACTCTCTCTAAAGACCCATTTTGTTCTTAAAACTAGATACTTTGGGGGCCTATCAACTTAACACCAGCCTTTATTTCATTTAAATTGATTTAGCACCTCTTACATATCCATTACACAACTATTTTCACACATGAATATTTTATAGACTTCGAATCATGTTGTGACCAAAAAAATAGTTAACTCAACTAAATTTTAAAATTTCATATTATTCATTACACCTTTATATAGGCCTTCTATAATTATCATTAAATTATTATTATTCAGGGATCTTGGATGTCATGGTAATTCACTTTTAGGCTCCTTAGTTTTATTCTATTCAGGACTGGATTGATCATGATCATGATCTAATTTACTTTCACTCTTATCATTTGAAGAATCATGTCTCATTTTATTTAAGGAATCATTATATTTATTTTTTTGTGTAATACCAAGATAAAATGGATCACTCTAAATAAGAATCAACATAAATTATTCTGCAACTATCAATGAGACATTTTTGAACACTCTATAAGTATTAGAAGTATTATAATACCCATGAAATATTCCTTCATCAAATTTTAGATTAAGAATACCACGGATCTCTATAGTATTCAACATGCCTTTCTTTCATCCAATAAAATTAATGTACTAAACCAATAATATTATGTTACTCATTAATCTATAAGCTTTTCTCTTGAGAAATGGACTAATAAAAACTCTATTCATAATATAGAATGGAGTATTAATAGCATAGAACAAAAAATAAGTAGGTAAACAACAACAATTTAACAAGGTTCTAGCGATTTCATGAAGACATGTATATATTATTTTACTAAATCCATTTTTATGAGTAATTGGAGTAGAAAAGTTATGTTTAATTACCATATTTGATACAAAACAAAGAAATTTTAGTTAGTAAAATTTTCCCCCATGATCACTTCTCAATGAAATTATTTTAGTATATTATTTCATTTCAACCTACTTATAATAATTCATAAAACCCATAAAATATTAAATTTAAAATTTCAAAAGTTAATCCTTTGTGAATATTGTTAAATGATCAAGTTACACAAAAAATTATTATATCAACCAATCTAGATACACTAAGAGGTGAAAAAAATCCATATGGATATATTCTAAATTATTATACAATGAAATATTATTGATTGATTTGAATGATTACCTGTCTTTTTTTTTTACCGATTTTAAATGAATTAAAAAGTATTTTCTCATCAAATTTTATAAGAGGTCAATCAAAAAAACTTCGAGAAAGTTAAATTAAATAAGGAGAATATATTTTAGTAACCAAAAAATATTTTCCATATCTAGTATTTACTAACTTCAGCATTTATAAATTCCATATTTTCATATAGAGGGATCTATGATCTATTGTATATATATTTTCTATTCTTAATAATGAATCAGTATGAAGTTTATTCTTAGATGAAAATGCATCATATAAAAAATTAAATAAATGTACATTATAATTGAATTTAGAAACACCTATCATAATTTTCTCCCTAACTTTATTAAACAGAATATGTTTGATCAATATATAATTTTGATCAAAAAATGATCCATGAATAATGACCACCCCTTTAAAATATCACCAATGTTAACCAATACTCTATCAAATTAATATTGTGAATGGAAATTTTAAAAATATATTCCATGTGTCGTGATTACCCAACATTCATAAACCATATATTATTTCTATCCATGGGATTTTGAACTATAGTAGTAGAAATTAAAAGAAATCAGGAATCCAAATGATTCTGGGTCCTACGGGGTTAAAAAGTATTTATTTGAGATGCCAGATATGTTTAAATCCACTATAAATTATTGAACCAACAAATATATAAGTCTCTAGATATAATGTTTTTTATAACAGTACCTATTTAAGGATTACATTTGTTTCCATAATTAATATTGTATGATTTAATTTCATAATTGAATCTTGTAACAAAACACTTGTTATTATTGTTTAACCATAGAATGAAATAATTTCTATGCAGATTAGGTTTCTCACTATTACATGGATTTTTTTTAACTTTTCTTATAAATTTTATTCTTTAAAGGATTTGATTTATATAATCAGTCACCTATTTACTAATACAGGTATCCCATTATAAGTATTCTACATGACCTTTAAAATATTTCATTTTTCTCTCCAACATAGTAATGCATAAATAAAATTTAATTAATATTTAATTTCAATTCTAAAATGTATTTTAGTATGGTATTCATTTCAATTAACACATCATTATTATTATTAATTAATGATACTTTTTTATTTTTCACCAAGGATTCATATTTCTCTTCTATCATGTGAAAATAAGAAAACAAAACATATGCGATGTTTTTCAATTCAGAATATGAAATAGAAGATTAATAAGATTATACCTGATCTATATTATTAATAAATTATATATGATATAATTTATTTTATTTATTTCTGGTTTAGATTCAAAAATGATATAACTGTATAAACCATCGGACACAATCTATGTATTCTACATGGGATTTTTTCCATTACATTCATAATCAATTTTAAAATGAAGATTCTTCTCCATATTTTCAATTTTTTATCTTTTCCCAAGATATTGACTTATGGTTAATATGTCCTGGATTTTTTCATTGACAACATAACATCTCTTTCAGTCCATAATTAATTTTCCTGTATTCATTGAATTTTTTTTTCAAATAATTGTTTAAATTATAAATATTATTAAATTTTCTTTTCAATTGACCAAATTCATCTCCAAAGTTTTAACAACATTATTCATTCTCAGAGAATATAACATTATATTTAGAAATTTCTTCCATTTCTGTAAATGACCTTCTACAATAGTATTTCTCTTCTTTCTTATTTTATGATCCACTAATTCTTCTATCATCTCATTTTCATAAATAATTAATCTTCCAATTAAATCCTTCATCATAAAACCCTTAACGTATTTTGACTATAAAAGTTTAGTTTAAATTCCATTTAATTTCATGGGGAGTAGTATAAGAACACTAATTGATTGATATGGATCAATTACCAGTGTTATAATAGAAGTAAATTATATGAATATATCATTCTATCATCCCTTCATTTTACTAATACATTACCTATCATACATTTAAAATGTTTCAAATTTCAACAAACCAGTATTGTATTTCAACTATCTCACATTTTTTATTCCTTCATATGAAACATTTGTTGTCAACCACAATTCAAAATAAGTACATCACCGAGAGACATGATTGATATAGTTTAGTCGATGTCAAAAAATTGTTTCATTCATGGACCCCAATTCTAGATCTTAAATAAATAATTTAGTAGTATCACATTTCATTGAGTTACCATTAAGAATTTCATAATAATTGATAAAATTTATTTTAAATTTAAATCCATTGTTATTTTTTATATAATCAAGTGAGATTTCTAGTATTCATAATTTTCACCATTAAAATATAGGGCTCAGACCATATACCTTCCTTCATCAAGATTATCCATTGATATCAATTGTAAACTAGATCCATAACACATGACTTTTAGAGAATAATATTTAATTCTCTTGGTTCTAATTTTATTCAAAATAATATAATGATTAAAAAAGTGATGAGTGAGTTTTTTCCCATTAACCAATATGAAATTTTTGAAAAAAAATCCTTCTAATAATAACAAACTAATTTTCTCCTCTTTTTATTAATTTGAGTAAGCTGATAAAAAATTAAAATATTAAACTAATATTAATTGTTCATTGAAAAAATTACCCTATTCCACTCCACCAGTATTATCTCTATAATCTCATTAATTTTAACTATCAAATTTATTTCCAATGGATCTCGATAGTTCAATGAATGAAATTGTAAATTGATGCAATAAATGTTACATGGCCTTTTTATAGAAATGTTTCATCCCTAAATTCCATGTGGGGTTGGAATGGAATTGTTTGGTGTAGTTGGAACAATAATTATGTAAATCATAGATCTGGATCCCTTTTAGGTGGTTTACAATGGGGTTTATTCATGGAACTGGAAACAAAAATATTTATATATTCATGATGGATCAACATTTCAAAGGCTTGTTCTCATTAGGAAGTTTGGACAATGATACATATGAAGTAAAATTGGTTGAGAGGATGGGAGGTTAGGATTCTTACACCCATTTGGGGTAAATTGTATCATACTCTATGAATCTATTATAGATTTATGATATATTCCTAAAGCCTTCATTAATTCAAATGTATTAATAGGGATACCATTGAAAGAAACATTAAATTATATTATATTATGAAACATTAAATCATATATATGTATCCATGATTCTTTATCATTAAAAATATCCATATTTTTCTGTGGTTCGAAATCAGTGGTATCCTCTTATGTACTATTTAGAGATTCTTGGTTCGTTATTATGGTGATTCCGTTTCTTAGACACATAGTGGGGAACTCTTTAGTGTATCATCATTGAGGGAGACAAGAGTTGTTTTGATGGTAGTATTAGACCCATTGATAGGATTCCAATGAATAATTTTTAAAGGAATCAGAAGCCACACTGTTCTATGCCACATAATTTGAAACATCATAAATTTTAAATTCTTATGATGAGGACCATACCTTGATGTTTAATATCATGTGGAAAAACAATATATGAGACTGTTTCCTTGTCAATGTTTAGTGTGAGACATATGCTAAGGTAGAATAGGTATCTTGGAAAGGATATAGATACCCATGATGAAAAAAACTATATTGTGAATGTGGAATAGAGTTAATAGAATTAATTTGGGGGTTTCTATTAGGACCATAATGAGGCTTCCCATGTATCCAATTTGAACAAGAATTAATGTCCACATAGTTCTAATGTGAGGAACTATTCCTATTGAGGTCTAAAAAATATTTTTCTTACTAGGTACTATGGACCTTTGATAGGATAAATATGGTGTGTATTCCTAAATATGATCCCTTGATGATTTGAGGTTTGGTTGGGGTTTACTCATGAAAAATATTCCATAGAGGAATGAGTATGTTTTTATTGGGGCTTAATACTTGGGAAGATTTCATTGTGATTGTAGGTTTTGATTGGGGATTATACAGAATAGGAGGTCCATTGGTTCAACATTGGCATACAATTGAAATGATGACACAATATTGGATTTCAGGGCATATTCCAGAGGAGGATTCCCACTTTGTGATATCATGGTGATAAGGTTGGGGATTCTCCAAGTAGGAGGCCAATGATTGGTTGGGGCTTACACTTATAATAATTACTATTTGGTGATTTAATGGTGGTATGCTTAGGGATAATAACAAGTAGGATGACCATTTTTGTTGGCGTCTTACACTTTAAATGATTCCCATTTAGTGATTTCATAGTGGTATAGTTGGGTATTATACCAATAAAAGCCCCAATTATTGGACATAGATTACACATGGAATAATTCCCATTTTTTGATTTTATGATGTTATGTTTGGGGATTATACTAAGATGAAGCACCATATTTGGTTCCAGATACACATGTAATGAAACATAAAGGATGGAGATTGTATGGATTCCATGATCACCAAAAACCTCTATGTCCACACGAGTCATTATCGGTGTGGTAATGAAGAGGATGTTGTAAATTTGAGGAGTCTCACAATCTAATTATCCCTAGTTTTGTATATATGGCCTCTGAGGGCCCACTCTTATAGAGTCTCTCCTAATAAAGGAGAGAGGAATGTCCAAGGAAATATTCACTATCAAAACATGCATAATAAATTGTGGATGTAAATATTTTATCTAAACCCTAATCCCATATGAGTCATCCTAAGTTAGAGAAACAAGAGTAATTCCATGATATAGAAAATTACACAATCCTTCTTCCACTGGTGCAATAGGCCCATGATATTTGACATGAATAATGGTATTTTTATGCTTGTTTCACTCTTCCATTTCATATCTTGGTTTATCATATTGAACTACCCATTTGAGAATAACCCATGATGTGAAGAGGAGCAATATTTAACCCTCCATCATGAAAGGATAAAAGTATACTACTAAGAAGGATTTGATAAATTTGATTTTGGGGGAAGATATAATTCTATAATTTTGGAAAATGAAAGATTGATCCTCACCCTACCCACATAGAAAAGAATAGTTCCATATCATAGAGATGGATACAGAAGTACATGGATCTGTCCTTGTTACCCATTATTAGGAGTTCCATGACACTGACCCTAGGGTCTTGGTCCTTATGACCAATTGAATTCATACTAACTTGAACCCTGAGGACCCTTCCCATTAGGTAAGAAATGTAAGGGACCTCTTTAATTAGAAGAATGCTTACAAAAATGAGGCTTGATGGTGTTAAACATTACATGGGGTTTATGGTCCAAAGGATTCAACAGTGGTTTAAATTTGTTCCCCATTAGATAATAGATCCATAGAAATATAGGACCTTCCATTGGTGGCTTGTAAGAGGGCCTGTGAAGTGGCTCACGTAGGGTAGAGACTGGGTAAGCCATGGGTCTCTCGTGCAGGGTATGATTAAGATACATGGTAGTGCTTCGTGTAGGAAGTCTGGCATGAGTAAAGAGTGCTTCATGCAGGTAAGCATATGTGATGTGAAGTTAATTTGGGAAACAGACCACCTTAGAAACAATATGTAGGAAATCATTTTCTCAAGGATTCAAGGGTATCCATAGTTTTTCCCCAAAGTGTCTTGTGCTAGTCCTTGGTTAAGGAAGGGAACCTTATAACGGTGTTCTCAAATCTAAGAGGAATGTGTTACTTAAATAGGTCTTATATATTTTAGACAACGGGAGGACATTTATTCTACTACACACCTTAATTCCCTCTTCATTAGTTTATTAAGGGCTACCGTGATGGTTATAGGAGGACATGATGAAGAACATGGGTGACTAGAGTGTTACGAGTTCTTAAAGAAATGTCTAATATAAATATAAAGAGCCTAAGGGAAATAGTTATAAGAAAATATAGGAACTTGGGTGAGTGGGATGGCTTGTGTAGGAGTACCTCATAGGCGGAGGTGTAGGTCCATCATGAAGGCTGATGTGCAGGTCCATCATACAGTCTCATGCATAGGTACCATGCTCATCAATCCATTCCAGTGAAACCGGTGTGGAGGGACTTCAGTGGAGGTTACAAACCTTTGATATCTTCTCTACTATTCTTCTATTCCCAGTAATGAATTTTTGTTTAACACCTTTTCATCCCTGTGAAAAAACGTAGTGTCAACAAAATCCACCTCCCTTGAAGAATGCATTCAATCGAAAGATGTGTCTTTGATCCTCAAGTTAATTGATGAAAAGGTCCCTTGGATCACATATATTGTCCTTATATATCGACAACATTGGTTGTCTATATAGGCCAGGAATATTGGACAGGTGTGTACATGGGTCGTGGATAGAGGTCCCCACATCAATAAATATGTCCACAATTTCAGAGGACTGTCCCCACACATCGGTTTCCCCAATCTTGTCATGCTAGTGTTGATCATAGGCCTTCCTCATGAGATTATTTTTGAAGGAAATATCTTCACATACAGGGTATGAAACTACCTTCATGTTACATATATCTGGGTGAGGGACCTGTGCATGGTCACATGCGCTGGAACCCTACATGAGTTCACTTTCATGGGATCATGCCTCTTCCAAAACTCCAAATTTCTACAATTTTTTCAAAATATAAATAATTTGATCCTATTTTTAGATTCAATGATAACTCATAAGAAAAAATATTCTAATGAATTAATTGTAAACTACATTGAGGATATAGAAAAAGCTATAGGTCCTGGCTATTATGACATACACAAAACTACTCTCCATGATCCTGTAGGCCATTTGACGAAGTATCATCAAAACAACCCTGAGAGTAGTTATATTCCATTGTATGGAATTGGTCATCTGAAGTGGGTATTCACACAATAGTGAAATAATTAGGCTTCTCTTTCTTGGTTTCAAGACTATATAAAATTCACTAATACTAACGTTTCTATCTTTGGTTCATATATTACTGATGTTACATCATCTATATACTATCTTACAACACATCGAGTGGTCCACATATTTGAATCCAAACATTCCTAAATTATTTTTACAGTACTGACCATCCATATTCTAATATTCCTTGATAGAAAATTCAATGGAATAGAGGTTAGACTAAGAAATTCACTCGGGAGGGGGTGTTAAGCCTGAGTGGATGTGGGAATACTTTGTTTTCCAAGCTATTATTGACTTTGTGATCAAGTTGATAGTAGTGGTTATCTATGAATCCATCATGGTGGCCTAGAAGTAATTACACAATAACAATGAATTCATCCCAGATATTCTAAGTCGATGGGGATCATAAATGAACTCATTCCTCCTAATTCATAGAGAAGTTGGATTCATCTTGTAGGATGTCTACATGATAATTAGGGAACTGATCCATGGAGAGATATATGATTATTTCATCCCACCAAGAGTGGTGTGGCATTAAAATTAAAGGATAACTACTTTATTGTATGAGTTTCTATAGATATCTAATGACATTAAGATGGAATACCCCCATCCAAGGGGGGATATATATCGTGAATCCTGATTGAGTTCTTTCTTAGAGAAGAAGGGGTAAGGCAGAACCTGAAAAAAATCCTACGGGTAGTGCCAAGATGGTGTAGCAGAGATCTCTTGTTAAATTCTAGCCCCATATGGAAAAGTTGGAGTACTATAAATGTTGGTAAAAACCCAATACCAACATACATGAAAAGACACATCCGGCATGCTTTTTAGCAAGGTGGATAAGTGTTTACCTACTTCCTGTCCATTACTACAATGTTGGTGTGAGGATAGGGTAATTTTTCTTATCTTCCAAGCTGCCAGAGAAGAAGAACATAGTGTTGGAAATCCTCATCCTATCAAAAATTTAATGATTCTTACCAAATATTTATATAGTAAAGTACCCTTTCAGAACATTATAACCATTATTGGTATTATGGGGATGGGTCACATACCAAATTGTATCCTACATTGTGTTGTGTTGGGTTGGTATTCCTAGGGTCCAGTTTCAACCAATTGTTTAGGCTATTTTATGTATTCACCCCTTTTCCTTGAAGCCGAAAGATACCCTAATGAGATTGAACATATTCCAGAAGATCAATTTATTTTCATATGGGGACTCATCTAATGAAATAATTACTATGAACTGAAAGGATAATAATGAGCTATGATTATACATGACTGTCTTTAGGCATCGTGTGTTAGAGACATGTATTTATTGTGAGGTTATATGTGAGTCGTAGGGTCCATGTAGATTTTCATTCCAATTCAAGTGCTTATAAAAAACAACCATGACTCCTCCAGTGCATATACAAATACAAAATAATCCAATGGTAGCTCAAAAATAGTGGATTATTATAGCGATGGAGACAACACAAGAGGTAAGAAACCCATATCTAGTGGGTATTCCATTTTTATGACCACTTGGTATGGTGAGGCCTTGATTTCATCATATACTGAGGGTTTGTTAACAATTTTTTCCCTAGAGTATGGGATGTAACAAAATCCAGGTGTAAAAGGTGAGGTGGAAATACTCCTCCCTATCTTGAAGATTCTTTTTATTTTCCATATGATATAGATGAAGGGGCCTTGAGATATCCAAAATGAACAATCACTTGTTATAGTTCACACATCAGGGTAAAAGGGATATGACAACTAATGTTGATCCCATGCGGTCTCGTCGTCACCATCATGAGGAGACCAAGGTTTTGATTTCCCATTATTAATAAAAAAAATTATTTTGTGGGGAAGTACATGAAGAAAAAGTTCATTTAATCATCTTCATAGAAGGCTAGGATGGCCTCTTATTATGTTCAACAAGAGACAGTCCAATTTTGAAATGTGATTCCTTCTGATGCTAAAATCATATGGTAGATTCATGGTGTTGGGATTTAGATTCCTGGAATTGGAGATGTATGATCCCCTCCTGATATTTTCACTGGAGATGATCACACAAAAGTGGGTAATAGTGTCTTTGAGCTCGATATTATTACTTATAAAACTGAAAACTAGATCTATACCATGATATGGGTGTAAGACATGTCGAGACGGGGTGATGTAGAATGGGTTGAACACCTGTATTCTATGGATAAAATTCACTATATTGATTCTGATGATGTATGTTCTCTTTTTCATATCTCTTCTTTTGTAATTACATTGATTTATATTTAATAAAGAAGTTTTTATGAAGGGAAATATATTTTTATTTGTCATGTTCTTGGGGAAATCAATTGAGGCTTCATCACTGAAATATTGGCTAAATGGTAACCCACTCAAAACTGATGAATCATTTTCAAAAATGGGAGAGCTATCCCTAGTCCATCAAGAAATGGAGGTTGAGCTGGCGGGATAATTTTCACTATCGCCTCGATAATCTTTCTTTGAGGAGGCTAGTACTAGAATTAATCCAAAAAAAATAATGTAAATGAATAAAATCCTTTTCTCGGAACCTTGATAGGGAATTTAAGTCTTTATAGACTCTTCAATATTTGATTTATCCATAAAAAATGTATAACACTGTTTGTGTTTAGAAGATATCATTACCTCACATCTATGATGGGGCTAGAAAATGAGCTTCCAAAATATAATGAGGACACTCTATAACACGCCTTGATTCCTACTGGTGAGTTAGGTCTATCAACAGATGAAGTGTTGATGGTTGAGGATACAATATCGATTATTATCAATACTCCTGCCACTATAGATTGGCGGTATAATTTTTTTAATTTCAACTATAAAAAATAATGATTCATACAATGATTTATAAAACATATACCTAACGATATATCATGGTTTTCTTATGCAAAAGGGGACCCTGTGAGAAATACTGCTAACCCTATGACTATCCCAGAGGATGATTTTTGGGGTCATAGGTCATCAAATGGGGGATCTGTACGGGGTCCCAAGAAAATTGTATTGTGAATCCCCATGAGTGAAAATACCATAGGTTTTAGGTCATTACTATATTCCATGACAAATTGCAACACGACACTAGAAAAATTGATGGAATATATTCATATTCCAGACACTTCAGAAGGGTGTGGGGAATTTAATAGGAAATATGAGGGATTTAAATCTTATTTTTTTGTTCCTTTTTTAAAGAATGTTTTGATCATAACTAGTTGAATTGTGTAGATCTATCCATCGAAAATGTTGAAATAGATATGCATTTACATGGTGTCCAAGGACATCCTACTATCACTACAGGGCGATCAGAAATTCCAGGGGTCCCTGAAGTATGGGATCATTATGGGCCAATTTGAGGGAGATGTAGTTAGACATAAGATAATTATACTTATCAAAAGGTCCATTATAAAACTACTGATGTTGGGCATGTTTGGGATGAGTCCACACAAGCCACTGACCCATTCTTGGGTGTGTGATACCAATGGATTAAAGCATCCCTTATTTATTCCATATTTTCTCCTTTGGAAGATAACATTTAATCTTACCCTCTACCCAACGCCCTCACCTTCTTCAGCTAGGTATGAGGGTGGTGCCCTTGTAAAAATCTAACCAATTCTAGAAATAGAAGCCTCTATTTTCTTTTAGGGATCATGGTAGGGTCTTTATTAAGTTCATTGATGTTTAAATACATCCCCCTGACATTGGATCTGATTCAGATTCAGTGATGTAGAATACCCTTTTCATCACACGTTGTGTGGCCTGGTGAGATATCTGGAATAGATTCTTCCAGATTGATTTCAATGATATACCTTCATGATTCGGTCAAATTCCATTCTTATTTGGTGTGCTAGGAAATAAAGGATTTGATTACCGCATGAATCATTCCATTGATAAAGATATCATTCAAATATTTTAGTGAGAACATGATCTAAAATAGATCCTTCTTAAGTAAAAGACGATGTTTTGCACTAATGATCTTCAAGAAGCATTATAGTAGGTGGAGGCTAACATTGATAATATGTTTTCATAATTTTTAAAAACGATTAAAAATAAAACCATTCAAATTTCACACCATCAGTAAGTATTGTATGTCACCTAGGGGGATATCATACAAAATTTCCATTCACTAGAAGGATCCAACTCAGAATAGTCAACTACTATTATGAATGTTGTAGAAAAACATAACATGGTTGATGAGACTAAAGTTATTTAATTTTATGGGCTTTGACAAGATTTCTTTGGGGCATAGAAGGTAGTTAAATAAATGATTATTTATGTATATGGTGATTTAAAATTTTTTACAGAGGGCCTCTATCTTGTAGACACGTCACTATTTTTTCTCTCATAATTGAATCAAATTTTAATTTTAATCATATATGTCTTTGTCCATATTTTCATTCTACAATAATAATATGTCATTGAAGATGATTGTTGGATTGGTGTAACCCGATTCTGTTTGGATTTTTCGGGGTTGGATTTGTGTGTCCTATATTACTAACCAAGACAGAACCCCACAGGTCAAGATCAATGGGGATGATGGCAGAAATATTCCCCTACTTCATGTCAGAAGGCCCATAACCCAAATTCTGGGGAAAGATAACAACTATTAATAATTTTATTAGAGATAAATGTATGACACCTATAGGTCACTATAGTAGTGTATACATTTCCATGACTACTATATCATGTCGTAAAATAGAGGAAACAATACTATATATCCTATGGCTTCTAGTCATCGGAAAATATAGCATCTTGGACATGGTTCACCTGACACTGTAGAGATACGGAATTCCAACCATCATTCACTGTAGCATAGTGGACATTCAATGATATTGGTGGAATTGTTAATTATATATTTTTTAGTCTATTTTGGGTTAGGGTTTATTTCATAGTGATTCAGAGATCTCTTTGTGATTGTTCTTCAAAACTAGTTAATTGATTATGCCTCCCCATATATGTAGGTATTATTGTAGAGCCATGTAAATATCTATGTCCCATGTTCATTTTCAGATTTATTTATTTTTATTTTCTTAATCCAAAATCACTTTTGGTCATGGTGTCAAACAGAGTTTCTACATCACTGATTTTCATTGAATATTTTTTTATAATAACTAGTCATAATCACAGTGATAGGGATGCATATAGAGTATAAATTTTTCCTAGGACAAGGGTAATATTTAATGTTGTTTTAATATTTCTAGTGTAATATATACAACCCTACAAACATATCATTATTTGTGTATTCACCCAAATTTTATCCTGGAATGATATGAATACACAACAGATGAGATATGGATTTTAATTAGGCCAGAATTTGTGGGATTTCATTCGAAAATATTTTGTGTCTATTTCATTTCATTTCTAAAATATTCCAAAACCACATTGAGTGTAGGTCTAGAGAGTTAAGACTCAACTTTTTTCTATAGTTTCCTTTGTGGGATTTAAATGTAGTAATTACTGTGTCTCTTTCTATGGACTGTATAAATTCATGTAATCTAGGCTAGTGAAACTAGTGTTTGAGGCCTAACAGCCATGGCCATGAGTTCAGGAATGATGTCCCAAATAAAGATTATTGGCCAGGAATGTTCTCAAAGTCTAACGATTCACAATTGGGAATTTTGATCTTTGATTTTGACATTCCTGAATCTAAATACTATAATTTGGGAATAGAGAATGTATCTCCAAATGAAGAAGTTACCACCAGTTGAAAAACTCATTTTATGGGAGACTATAGGAAATGAAAAATGTGATGTGTTAATACATAGTAAAATGGTGGAATCCATTGGATGAATACCCAATTATTGGGGAAATGTTTTACATTTCAAACTAGGGTATTTTAGATCATAGTCAAGAAAAGATGTTCTCTAGAATATGAGATTCTATTTCTAATATTAGAAGGATGATTATAGAGATTAGTATTTCATAAAACATATATGTGTGGAATTTCCATGGGATGAAATCTATGAATAAAGAAAACATTTGCATTGTCATTAGCCATGAATGGGAAACAACTCCTACAAAAATATGGGTGTTTGTATGAGTGTAATTTTTGGATAGATGCCTGCTGTAATAGAAGGTGAAGGATCTATTATGAGAAGGGTTTAAGTATGATGTAGTTTAGTGTCTTATGACCATGCCATTGAATTTTTTTTCTAACATCTTATAACAAGGTCTTTGTTGTACAGTCTAAAGTCTTCTAAGTAGGACATTATGCAATATAGTTTAATCTCACAGAATAAAAACATTATGTTATATAGTTTAAATTCATACAAAAAAATATTTTGATATGTAGTATAATAATGTAAAATAGTGACATTATTCTATTTAGTTTACTTTAATACAATATGGAAATTATCGGGGCTATAATTTAAGGTATTTTTATTTAACAAAAGGATAATAATTATACAATTTCATGATAATTTATTTATGAATTCAACAACATTTTCATAATTGATGGTAAAAATTTTTATTATTTAATTTAGTGATCTCCGTATCTAATGAGTGTTATTGTATAGAGATTATTGAGATAGAGGAGGTATCTCCTCAATATTAAGTTACCACTATTGGGAATAAAAATTTGAAAATATTTTACAAAGCCAACTAGGGCATGTTACTAAATAGTGAAATAGTGGATGCCTATAGCTGAGTGGCCTTGAATTTTTTTTGGGAGAATTATAAAAATGCAAATAGGGTGTGTTACATTATTGTTAGGAAAATGAGTTCATTGAAATTCCAACTTTCGATTACTGATGGACAAAGGATGTTTATACTTATCCTGATTTCCCCAGACATAGAGTCAAGTTTTATTGAAGGAGTGCCCCAAAATAAAAAGGCCTAATTTCAAGTCGAATTTACCAATGAAGTTGGTGAATAGTCTCCCTATGTATGTCTTATCCATGCTTGGAAACAATGGTGTACATAGTTTATGGTCAATCCAATTAGACTATATAATTTTAAAAAATTTATGTGATATGTGGGATATGAGACCAAAGTCATTTCGCCTTACTTCAAACGCGAGGGAGAAAATTGTAAACCATGGTCTTGAGGGTTCTTAGATTGAGATAAATGATATGGGAAAAATATTTTTTGGATTAACACAGAAGGATTTGAATCATATTCCCCAATATAATTTCATTAAAGACTATGAGGAATGTTTAGGATTCTCTGAAGGGAGAAGATACCACTAGTTAAAAAACCCATTTTATGGATTACATTGGGCAAAGACTCATGGGGTGTATAATGGCATAGTAATATAAAGAATCAGCTGGAAGAAAAAACCATTTTTTCGGTGAATTAATACATATAAAATATGTCCATGTTTCTGTATAGCATGGGAAAGGATTACTCTCGTATTAAACAGCATATTTCATGATGGTGGAGAAGGATTATGAACATCTGAATGTGTCAATTATTAGGAGTATGAGGTGTGGAATATATATTACAAAGAAAAGATACACATTTAGACCAATACTTTCCATTAACTGCAGATTCCCTTTCATATGACTAACTCATATGTAAGGGGGGATATATGTATCTTTAGCGGACCCCCTATTGGGGGGACCGAAATTAACCACTCATGTATAGATATCTGTTTGTACATATGAGAGGTGGTATTTTTGTTTACCACATGGTTGTGACTACGGAATTAGACCTTGGTGTCACTACATATCTCATTGGAATTATAATCATTAGACACATAGTTCAAGAGGTATTTTTTTGTTTAAATTAATGGAGTGGGGACATTGGTCGTGTAATTTAACATCATGTTGTTAGAACAAAGGTGACATGATGTGAAAATGAAATATGTTGATTGGACAAGGTTTTAGGACTGAGGAAACACTATGTATCTTGTTATTTTATGAATCCAACCATAAATATTTCTATATTGTATTATCGATACTAATTGATTTCATGGTTTGTGAAAATGGTATTTTTAATATTGGCTCGAACATGGGGTGAGTTTCTATATTGAATCCTCTTTTGTAGATATGAATCATATATAAAAGAGTGAGAATGTTTTCCATATTATTCTGTAGTGGGTCTAGGGTAAAGAACCTAACATATCAACAAATCAAATTAGAATGTGAATAAATCCACAAGTAGTTTTTGATGAAATCATGTAGTTTATTATCATGTGATTGGGAGATCGTATTATCCTTTTAAGTTATTACATCTATGACCATGATAAACCTAATGAAAATTAATATGCCTTAGTGTTGGAGATTACATTTTTATGATAAATTATAAAACGTTGTGAGATAAGCTCGGTTTAAGAAAGGAGTTGTAAAATATTCTTCCATGACACAATGAAATCACAAGTGAGGGAGAGTGTAAATTAAATTATTGTGGTTAGTTACCCAAGAGTTATGATATATTCATCACAATGTATCTCGGTAGGGAAATAATCAGTCCACATGTAGTTCTTTAATGACTCTCAGTGATGGTTTGACCAACAAATAACGAGAGAGGATTTGTTCATATTTTGTTGTAGCTGCATGCATGCTTGGGAATATTGATCTCACTATATTTCCTGAGATTGAAAATAAATCAAGACACACATAATTGTTTTAAGTAATGGTTCCCCAAAACGATTATGTTTTGACGTGGTAAAAAGGGGGCCTTTGATATTTTCCATAATGATGGATGGGACCAAGACATGTAGTCTAGAAATTACAACGTATCGCATCGAGATGAGAATCAAGCCACACATATTTAATGAATCCTATTCAATTTAACATCATGTTATAAGGAAAAAGTTAAATTGATTTGATGGATGGAAAATTTTGTGGTCAGGCCTAGGAATATTAATTTTGGTGTCTTTATATATCCTACGATTGGAGGAATCAAGCAACATGTAGATCATGAATGGTTCTATGTGAAGGTCTGACACATACATAGGGGGTGAAGGGGGTTTGTTTCATGGATGGACCTATTATGTGAATTCACAAAATCATTTTATATCTAATTTGGATTATATACGAGCCACACATGTTTTTGAATGATTCGTTGTGTAGGTCAGACTCGTTCAAAAGGAGTGGGGGTCTTTTTTATTTATGGTGGTTGGGCCCATGATTGGATATTAGTACATAATTGTGTATGTCATTAGAAAGATTATAAAAACAGACATAGTTCTTAAATAATTTTTTGGTGAATTACCATCACCGATGATATTGATCTACTCAAATAGGGATAAAAATCTTACTAATATTAATTTAATGATACTAGGATGTAAACCTTGTAGTTTATTGTCCTTTGGTATGGACAACATGCTATGTGGTTTAGAGTCTTCTAGTTTGTACTTTATAGTGCTACATAGTTTAATTTCTAATATCTAAGGTGAGTTTCTTTCCGAATAATGTATTAAAACAAAGAAAAATTATGCAGTTTAGCGTCTTCCAGCTGAGACGAGATTTTTTGAGATTATATGAAATCTTTCATCAAAAACTATTCATTGGTTGGGGTCAAAATGATCTCTCCATCCATAGAGATTAATTAATATTCATCTCTAGAGGGGGCATTGGGTATGGGTTAAGGTCCCACGCACATTGGTCAAAGATTTTAAGGATTCTATCCTAGTATCATTGGTGTCCTAGAGACCAATACTAGTTCTCCCTAGAATATGGAGATAATGAGGCCATTCATTTTAAAGGATCACACTATCCAATTTTTGTAGACATCCTAGAGACGAATGGTTTGAATTTTTTTCACATCGATACACTCTAATTTATCATGTAATCTCTAGGATTTCTGACATGTGGTTAGTTGGGCACAGATGGAAATATGGAGAGGTGGAAATTAAACCTAAATGTATAGGAATACTTCTTTTCTATATACTATTGAGCATGGGGTCAGATGTGTGGCTTTATGAGTTGTCGTATGGTAATACCATAAGGCATGAAATTGATTTTTAGCCTAATAATTTAATCTTTATCCCGAATCTTCTACAGTATGTTTGACATGGTAATGTTAAAGGCCTCTATCTATCCCTTCACCACTTCATGATAGCGTGATGAGTGGAAGGATTTGATACTGTATTACTGATATACCTTTTCCTCCTCAAAATAATAGAAAATGGTTCCATTTTCTAACAGTATTGTATTAGGAAAACCTAATTTATTAATGATATGTTCATTAATGACGTCAAAAAGGATTTCTACCCTAACTTATTTTAGGGTTATTGCCTCAGCCTGTTTGGAGAAGAGACCGATAATAGCTAAAATGTTGGTGAACATCAAATCCATTGTTAGAGGGTATGTCCCAACAACTTTGGTTTCTTATATAGAAATGTCCAATATTATTTCGTTATATGTATAAACTACGAGGGTTGATGGATGAAATTGGAATACACATGTCATGAATTCTATTTTTTAGTGAATTATGTTCAATCCAGTTTCATAGTGGGATAGTAGTATCGAAGCCATCATATTTGATGGGAATGAATGATCCTTAACTGGTGGGTTCTAAAGGCTATAGTGTGAACATCATTCATAAAAATATTGGTCACTTATCTGTTAAAACTTATGAAAAGGAATCCACCAATTCCTCATTTATAAATGACGTTCTGATGATGTAGGTAATCAGAAAGAGTGAAATTTATTTCTCACCATCGATTTTGCTCCATCCCTGCTCTATCTAATGTAATTACCCTATTCATAAGGTATTCCATGATTAGAATGATCCACCGAGTGGTAGTAACATATTTATTAGGGATAATAGTAAATTCATTAATCACGTTCTTTCAAATAGGAACAAAAACTTAGTCCATTCATCAATAAGTAATGATGGTGACTATTTTTTCGCTATTTGTATTTTCCAAATCCAGAATTTCATTTTCCTGTGTATCTTCCTAGGAGTTCTATAATCATCAGATTTGAGTTATTGTTAGAGATGAGGAGAACCCTTATATTAATCCTCAAACATAGTCAATTTGTGGGAATATCTCTATATTTATAAGAGAATAATCCCCCTTGATATGATTTATTATCAAATCTGACTTTACTTTCACCTATAGATGATCCACTGTTATATGGTTTTCTAGTTCCATGCCTACAATTTGGGCCTCATATTTTTCTTCATTTTTTGTACAACTTCCTGAAAATAGGAATTTGACAGGAAATACTTCTTTTTTATGGATATATAAGCATGATCACTAACCTTACATTGTTTATTTTTGTGCCTTTCATTCTCCTCCACATTGTTCTCCATGACTGGATGTAAAGATAAATTTACCACATTTATGTGGCTCATTATATTGATAATACCTCATCATCTAACAATTTGGTTTTCAATAATGTTAATTATAAGTATGGTTGTTACTATAAAAAATTTACAATGTTTTGGCCTTTCAATGATATCTAGGGAATTAATTGTATATAAAACTATTATATAATAACTGCCCATTGGTCCAAATGTCCTATCAACATAGGATGTTTACAGATATTTTTGTAGAATGGTATTGTGAAACACAAATAGATTTTTTGGTGCAACAGATAGTGACTCAGTTTCTGAAACATGCTTATTAATGCCAGAAAACAGTTCTCAATAGCTTAATTACAAGTCCCAACTTTGAGAATAGATCAACTAATAGAATATTGTTTCTTTTCATTCCAATAATCATTTTTTAATGAATAAGGAACATAGAGATCACACAAGTGTTGTAACTTGTATATTGAGTGGATTTCCATCAATATGTGACATTAATAATTGTGGGATCAAGAGTTTTTACATGAGGTTTTCATATTTTTTCAACATTCACTAGTCCATATATATGTGGAACCATTTTCACCAATTTGGGGAAGGGAAAACCCTTTACTTCAAGACTATATATGAAGTGTCAGGTGTGGTCCAAGTTTCAATGAATTCTTTTAATCTCCTTAATTTTTTGAGGAGTTGAAATAATAAGGATGGTTTTTTTCTCACAGTCTAAATCAATTCTACAATGACATTCATTAAATCTAATAAAATCTCTAATGATTACACTAAAATCTCATTTTAAGGGGTTAATCTTCATTCATTGTAGACCTAGATTGTTGAAGATGGTCCCTATATCATTCAGGTGGTCAGAGGTGTTTTAGAACATAACCAATAGATAATTGATATACCATTCAACAGAAATCCCTAGGAAGGGTTTGAGGACACCTTTCATAACACATTGGTATGTGGCACAAACATTCTTTAAGCCAAAGGGCATTTCCCAGTAGTTGAATACTCCCTATGGAGTCCAAGAAGGTGGCTTCTTGTCCATCATCTAGGTTTATCCAAATCTAGTTGTTATGTGAATATCCATCCATGAAGGAGAGGGATAGATGACAAGACATTGCATCAAGTAGCTGTTCTATGATTGGAACCGTGATGTCATCTTTCAGATAGTATTTGTTGAGATCTCATACATCAACAAAGACTCTAATATTCACATTATTAATATTCAAAGGATAAGTTTTTATATCAATTTACTATATTGTACATCCCATATATATTCATCAATGATGAGCAAGTCCCCTAAAACCTCAATTTTAGGTGTGTGAGTGCGATCTGTCTATCTGACATCATGTTTGTATCCCAGATGGTATTATGGATAACCCAAATGATGGGTGGACACCACAGGATCATGTATTATAATATCTATGAAATTACAAGAAAATATGTCAAATTGTTTCTTCATTATTGAGGTATATAACTCTTTATCATTAGAATTCATGCCCTCACCGATTAATGTTGTTATTGGATCTTCATCAGTATCTAGATTAATTTTTCTATGTTCTTCAAAATTGGAGGAGACACCTTCCTCAAATGATGGAGGGGAGTCCACGAGGACATACTCGTCATCCTATTTCTCATATTTGACCTATTCTACATATTCATAGGATGTAGATTATCGAGGAATTTTCTTGAAGTTAGTGAATGAGTTAACATTTGGATATCCAAAGGTTGAAGCAATTATTTATTTCTCCACTTATAGAGTGATTCCTTTTTAGATCCCCCATGTGGAGACTAGGGAATGATAACATGAATATTCATTTTTTGCCTATTATGTTACCACATGTTATAGTCTATATGAAGGAACATGGATTTTAATAAGCTCAAAAGATGGATTGAATACATTTTGATCTTGGATATCATTATTTCATTGAGATTGGAAAACATCTCCAGTTCTTCTGAGTTTAGTTTTCACAACTTTGATCACATATGTAACTGGATTAGTGCCCAAACATGGAACAAAATAATAATTTTTTGTTGATGGGTGTAACACACTCTTCACTAATCTAGCAAAAAGGGTTAACTAGAATCCTCTCTTGACTATTCAAGACATTTATTTGAGTGACAATGTTAGTCAGGGACTGTTTAACTTCCTTCTAATATAATCTAGTATCAATGAATTTTGAATCATAGTATTTGAATGTGTAATTTTCACCCTAAAATGTCCCAATTTGTGGATTGATATAACATTTAATGCATTGGCGGTATGATGCAGGGATAGTCTCTTGTTGATGATGGAATGGACTTCTGAGCAAGAACATAGATGTTCATATCCATCCCTACAACCCTAAATTCCGAGTCAGATATGCAGTCAATGAACTGATTCTTATGTTTGATTTAACCAAGATGATTTTGATAATTCATTTAATAACACTATCACATTAATGTGGATGGATGAAAGTGTTATTCTCTAAATTGAAATTGGAAATGTTTCCATATTGGAATGAGGTTGAATCCTAATCGATTGTCAATGATGTATCGTTTGACTTCAATTTCATTTATACTGTCAGATATATACAAGGTTCGAACATGTCCTTATATGGTGGAATAATTATTCCAGTACATGAAAGAGATTACCATTTTTAATTCTGCATGATAATTCATTGCATGATATACATATGCAGTAGTAACCGAAACTTAAAATTCCTAGGGGCTCAACAAGGCCTCTATGAGTGATTCATAGAATATTGTTGAGAGAATCATAGTATCTATGATTTAAAATATGGCCATAACGAATTATAATTTCTTCAATATATAAAAATGTTGGTTTTAAGGTCTGCACATCACATTTTGGGGACACACTATTGATGTATCCTTAGGAGATGAAGTACATTAAGTGGATGTATTAGACCATGGAAAAATATCTAATGTTGCTTTAGCTCATACTGGGTTTGGTCCAATATGTCTTCCTGTACATCATTGATGATTAGGGGATTATGTATCCTTTAATCTATATTATTGGATCATTGTGTTAGTGAAGACAATGTCATGTGTGGGGAAGCATCCTTGCTCATATTGATCTAACTAGAGGTCTATCCCACTAGTTTTGGCTATGTAGACGGTCTGATCAGAGAAATGGTTATAATAGTAAATCCTAGAATAACAATGCCTTTCCCCATATCCTTCACTATGATGCAATTTCCCCCTATTTACCCAAGTATGTGTAGTGAATCTTGGTTCATAACCAAGACTAACATCTAATATTGTAACCATTAATAGAATAATATTAATAGAAATGAAGGCCAGATCATTATCTGATTGAGATTCCATCTCATGAATTTTCCCTTGGTGTACCATTTAGCGGTGTAGTGTTCTTAATTCTAGGAATATAGCCATGAATTAGAATAATTTAAAGGATAAATTTTTCAATTATATACGCACATCATTATAAATTTTCTTCTTTCAAATTCCTCTATGTAATTTTTTGGAAGACTGGATATCAGGGGACCCAACTGCAAATGGATTTAGTCATGTTATAGAGGATGAAGTTGAGGGCATATTTGACAATTGCAACTATGCTCAGACGATAGCATGAGTCCAATTGATCATCTTTTTAGCCATATAATCACATATTTTTTTGTATCATTGTGTTATATTTATACCATTCACACCACTTATATGGTTTTGTGAATGAAACATGTGCTACTTGAGAAGGTATATGTCCCAACATCACTATCCCAAAGTCCACTAAATTTGTCAGCATGTATTTGAAAACAAAATACTTCTAGATGGTATGCCCCAATATTTGATAGAAGGGGAAATAGTTCATATGATATTTCTCATCATCCTTGCTTTGATTCGTGGGATTTCTTTACATTATTATGTTGTTTTCCAATGCCATGATAAAATAGGTTGAGAGTTGGTAATTTATGAATTAGTAGACCTTGATTTTTCTTGTACTCAAAATATTTTCACATCTTCTATATTTTATCTTCCAAATGAGGTGAGTGTAGTTGCTGATGCTCAGGAGGTGTAACAACATGATATAGTGTAGGAATCGGTGTGGGAGAGTGTACAAGGGCCAAAATAATTATAATAGTAGTGTCCCATTATTTCTCTGTTATACTTCCCTATGATGGTGGAATTAATTGAGACTACACCATGGTAAGTGTAATGAAGTCTTCCAGTATTTGAGAATTCTCATTGAGGTCCCAAGACCATCTACTGTATTTCATATGGATGACTATTGTGAAAAACTCATCGAAATGATTCACTACAAATATGGAAAACTATACTTCTCTAAGAAGTTGAATGTTTATGGAATATATCAATAATTTACACTAGGAAAAGAAATATTAGAACCTATTATTATGTCACTCTTTGTATTTTATGAGGTTGAGGATTTTTTCCTTTGGAAATGTTGAGACTAAATAGAAGAGAAAATTTTAATGGAGATCATCCCACACCAAAATTGACCGAGCTAGAAAGATTTTGTACCATTCAATGGATGTTCCCTATAGTGATTTCACGAACCACCTAATTTTCAATGACTTATATGGTTCAGGTTTCCCATCGTGTGATCAAAATGATAGATGAAATATTTCAAATGGTTCTCTAATACTCTTGTACCATAGAAAATTAGGAATGTAGGATTACTAATGTTTAGAGATGGATGCGTTGGATCAACCCATAATGGGTAAGGCTTCTTCTATAGTTACACAATATCACTAAATTATTCCATGGATTCAAATTCTTCTATTAGAAAATAAATGGTATTCTTGATCCTTTAAAGAATGTATGGCTAAATAAGAGCTCGTAGGTCCATATTTTGTAGAACTGATGCCATATACTGTGGGAATTATATAGTGGTAGACTCATAAGGATTCACCTATAACCATTTTGGTTGTGCATTAAATTGATTGAAATCCTGATAGATGTCTACATGATCTATATATATTGGTTGTTTGTATCTAAAATTGGAGGGATATTCCATATTTGTTTCAATTTCTATGGTAATATTTATTTGTTGAGGTATTCTAGCAGAGCCTACAAGATCAGAATATAGACGAAGAATATATATTGAAGGAAGGATGACAGAGAATAGTTTTTTATTGAATCCTCTTAATTATTTCATCTCCTAATAATACTAATGAAATATTTCCTCATGTTGAAGGCTCTCATCCAATATAAGATGTAGGTGAGGCACAATATGATCCTTACCCTTTTAGTTGTTGTATGATTTTAGAGGAGGTAATGATAGAGCGATTAGGGGAATTAATAGATTCATTGTAAGCCTCTGGTTCATGGTATGCTCACTTACATAAATATTTTTTTGTGTAGCTTATTTTTAAGGAAAGATCATATTCTAACTCTATGTTTTCCTCATGTTTTTTCGTATTTTTATGGGAATCATTGATGTCATTCATTGATGTGTAGTGCATTGTGGCCTTATCATCATAATTTTTGAAATATTTCCTTTTACAACAACCTCTAAGAGGTCATATCCATTTCTTTAATGGGTTTTATGAGTTATTTGGCTGGTATTAATATGGATGTAATATCCTTAAAGGACATTTGTGAAAATCCAATTTGATGGTACCCAATCACGTGATGGAATAAACTGGGAGGATTCGTTATGTGGAGTTCCACCTTATTAGGATATGACTTAAATCTGCTAAGGATAGTGTTTTGGAGATGAAAAACCCCAATCCAAAGATCTAGGGATACTCTAGTTTCAATTGCACCACTCCTTGAACTTGGTTTACTGACATATAAGGATGGTTTGAAAAATAACCAAACTTAATGGACTGGGTTTTCACATGTACTGTCCTGGCTACTACATTCTTGACTACCCTTCTGATGTTACATAGATTTTTCCTAACATGGGTGTGGTGGATCATTTTGTATGCACATAAATCATCTACATCAGATGATCTTTATTCTATTTTTGAAATGTGTGATATCGGATGACTGACTTCCCCTTTGTGGGTGTTTTTCCCGATATTATCATATGCACGATGAAAAAGTCTATCAATAGCATGATGTCTTCTGGACTGACATCAATGGGAGCCATTAAGGCCTATTTTTTTGAGAATATCATTATTTTTTAACATAGTTCATTTCTTGGAGTTCTACTAATTCTATTAAATTTTTTGATGCCTCTTTTAGAAGGTTTTACTAGCTAGGGAGTACAGTGAAATGGAACTCTCCACGGTCAAACCATCCTATGATATGGAAACTATATGGGGTATCATCAACCAACATTCAAAATCATTCTAATGATCTGGGGAATACACATTGAAGGGATCCCTACCTTTTATATAACTTTTTATGGCATCCACCCATGAGATTTTTCAAGTTAGTTTGGCATTACATCCCTTATATTTTCTTGATGTTACTTCGATGCTCATCAAAGGGTAAAAAATTTGATCTCAAATGATGAAGTTTTTTCTATATATTTATGTGGATTTCATGAAAAACGATTTGATAAAACCTCTAGAATGTTGTTTTGAGGGGTGCCTAGTGTTTATAACATTACTAGTATTTCATCTATAGATAGATTACCAATCATTTTTAGCATGTCTTATTCATATTTTTCTATTGTTCTTCAACCTATTCTAACCACATGTTGATGTTTTCTGGCTTATTTAACACAAAAAAACACAATTATTAGGGACTTCCTTTTTCATATTGGAAGGAAGGAAATCCAAGGGGGTTTCATAGAATGATAATCATATAGTGTTGTCTCTTTAAAATAAAGCATTTCACTTGTTAATAGAATGGCATTGGGAATGACTGGCCATGTTTTCCCAAGTACCTTATGTTTGAGGGAGTTCTCATCACTACATCACCAAGGTGATGGCCCTTCTGAGGAAGTGAAATGATATTATTGAGGGAAAATTCACCTTGATTGATATCATGGGGAGGACTACCATGGTGGATTACATAAAGGGTAGGTCCCCCTCGATCTATTATCTTATAGACACATAGAGGGTTATCATAAATCCCGTTGGGAGATAGTCTCTCGAGAGTGCTCATATTATTGTAACAAAGAAATACTCCATGGTTAAATGTCTGAGGATGAACTTTATAATTACTACTAATACCCCAGTTATTTCGTAACAGGAGTGGAAGATTTTATGTTTCCAAAAATAAGCATATGAGGCTTCAAGAACAAAATCATTAAGTATAGTGGGAGTATAGATTGACTATTAATTTTCTATTCTTATCTAATAAGGTTTATTTTTTCATTCCTTCTTGAAAATTAATAGTTTTTGATTCTAGGGATGTGGTTTCATGGGGATGGATTTATTCCTGCTTTGGAGTGGTCATTGGGATAGGCCAATTACCTCATATTGGGAATGTTTGTATCTTTCCAATCCACTTGTACCTATATTGTGGGGGTGATTTCCCAAAGGCCGTCATAGAAAAGAGCAAATGTTTGTGTCTGCTCCCTGGTTACATAGTTATGATCCACCCAATTTGTGGGGATAGAATTTTGTGTCTATTCTTCTGAAACTTCTACTATCACCATTATGATATCCTTGAAGGTATGTAGGATTGGGTAGGAATGTGCATCTTACCTTTCACCATTTTTAGTATATACTTGGTGAATTATGTTATTTGAATGGGGATATATTCACATTCCATATCTAGAGTAGAGTTATGTGAATACTACAGTACTCCCATCCATGAAAGTGGACACTGATAGAACACATGTGTGGGGGAATATAGATTTGTTTGCACCCTATTTTTAACTCCGAAATTCTGACTGACTTCTCTAGGTTCTTATATAATAAACTACTTGTATCATAGATTAATATTGGCAAGAATGTGCAATTGCTTGTGGTTGTCCACCAAATTCAACTAGCATAAATCCTAGGTATGATTAGTGTTTTTAATGGCTTTCTTTGTTCAACTATATTTGGTTGAAGGGATCCCTTAATTGATACCATATGAGTTTGATGGAATGCCTAGTAGTTGAAGATAGGTGTATATTCCCACTCATTATGTGCTACCATATTTGAATGAAGAGCTTCCCTGGAAGCTTCTAGGTGAGTCTTCATGCTAGATGAATTATGGAGGGAATTTGTATGTTCCCACTCATATTTTTCCATGAAATTTGATTGGAAGGTATCTTCAGAGAGGGAATAGGTATTGATTGACACCTCGTTAACTGGTGGTTTCCCCAGACATGAAGACAAGCAGGCTTGGGTCTACAAGACATTAGATGGACTACCGAGGATGAAATGATCATCATCTAATTGTTTCACTGTTGTAAGAAAGTGATGGGGGAGAATACTAGTAGGAGCCCTTTAGGCCCATATGTATTCTAGAAGATGCCTTTATTGGACTCCTGGTACAACACCCTATGACAAGAGAAAGATTGTTCATTGCATTTTGGGGGTAATATATTAAAATGATTATTGACGGTGATAGGTTCGGTCTTCATTTGGACCACGGATCATCGATGATCTGATGATCCCTGTGGATTTGCGAGTTGGTGGGCCTGCCAGAAAGAAATTAGGGGTTAGATTTTTTTCATTATAGTGATACTCCTAGACTAGTTTAGTTGAGATTATTATTTGAAGACACATGTTAGGTGATGGATTCATTTCCTTGGATGAAGACCAAACACAAATTGAAGAAAGGACATATATTTATAGAAGATTGAAGAATTCCATTAGATTAAAGGGATTTCTATGAGAATATGCTTGGATATATGTGATAAACACAAATAAGAAAACCAAAGAAAATTAGAATATCATTTTAACAAACACATCCATGATTTATTATCTTGATTGGAACACATAAATTTTGAGAGAAAAAGGGGTATGACATGTTCATGACACCATCATCTTAGTTAAGGATTCACATGTTGTTCACCATTTTTCGTGTCATCCTGACATAACATGTGTGGATTGAATGGAGTATTGTAGTATTTGTGGAACAATGTTTATGTCAAACATATATTCGAACACCTTTTGGGTAGTTTCCAATGAGTTTTATTCCTAGAAAAAGAAACTCCCAACTGTTATATATAAATGAGGGACCTACATTCCAATGGAATTCACTTATTGGGGAATTTGTCCAATGATACGTATAAACTCACAGCTGTTGTGAGGATGGGGGTTGGACTCATCACACAAATTTAGGGGAATTATTTCCTACTCTGATACTCTCTTATAAATGAATGACTTGTTCGCTAATGCTTTATTAATTACCATATTTAAAATGGGTATCCTATTAAATTAACAATAATGTATTATAATTTATGGAACATAGAATCATTTGTGTGTATCTGAGTTTCATCATTAATGGAGTTATATTTATGTATCTGTGGTTATCCATCAGTGGAATCCTCATTTATACAAATTAGAGATTCCGGATTCATTATTACACTGAATCCAATTCCTAGCCACATTTGGGGAACTATAGAGTGAATCATCACCAGGGAGACATGAGTTATTTTGATGGTGGGACTGGACCCAGGGATGAGATTCCTAAATATCAATGTTACATGAACTTGAACACACATAGTTTGATTCCACTTAATGGGGCATATCATACCTTTTATTGTCAAGTGAATAAGTCCAAACCATGAAGCTAATTCCATGCATCAAGGACAACTAAGAGAAATTTTACTATTCAAAATTTTGTGTGGTACATATGCTGACGTAGCCCGGGGAACCTATAAAGGATATAGATACCCACAATGAATACACACCTACATGGAATGTGTCACAGAGAAAATGGAGTTAATTTGGGGTGCTTGATTTGTAACATAATGAGGCATCCTTAATATTCCATTATTTAGGGTATTAAAGACCACATAGTTTGGTTATGAAGATAAATTCCTTGGGGACCCACTAATTGTTTGTATCTATAGTGATTATGGACCTTTGAGATTATTAGGTTGTGGATTATTCCTTAAAAGGATTCCCTATGGATTTGAGGTTTTTGGGGATTACTCATAAGGGGTTGAAAAAGTTATTTGAGGTTGTGACTGGGATTATAAAATAAACAAGGATCTTAGGTTTATCTTGGGTATAGATATTGAATGATGCCTAATGGTTCGATTTTGGGGCTTATTCCTGAGAGGGATACCCATTTTTTTATTTCACGGTGGTATGATTGGGGCTAGTAGTATGCAAATGATTCATTAGGTATTACACATGAAATGATTCTCTTTTGGTGATTTCGTTGTGGTATGGTTGGGGAATATACCATGTAGAAGTCTAATTATTGTTTGTGTCTTATAGTTGGAATGATGTCCATTTTACGATTTCATAATGCTATGGTTTCGGTAATACCATGTAGAATGACAATAATTTTTTGGGGAATACACTGTAAATGATACCCAAAAGTTAGTTGCTATATTTATTAAATGATAACCACCAGCCTCTAAGCCCACATGAGTTATGATCGATGAGGGAAACATTGAGATTCTACAGATCTAAGAAACCTAAAAATTTGTTTTACCCAACGTTTGGATACATGGAAATGAGGGCCCATGCATAAGGATTCCCTCTAATGGAAGGAAAGTGGAAGATATGAGGAAATAATATGTAGGAAAATATGCATATTAATATGTGTAAATGAATATATTAGCTAATATGTAAGGTTGTATGATTCATCTTATATGTGAGAAACAAATGGAAATCAAAGATCTAGAATATCCCACGATCCTTCTTCTACTTGTGTAAGAGTCAATGGATATGGGAGAAGAGGAAAGGGATTATATGTGACCATTCCCCTATCCTATTTCTTATCTAGGATAGTCACATCAAATTAACCTACTAGATTGGTCCTAGGAGGAATAGAAGAGCATGTGTGCAACCTCCTGCAATAATGGACCTGGACATACTCCAAAGAATGATGCCCTAAAATTGGTTCGGGTTGGGGGGGAGGGGATATCATTCCATTTTTAATGGAAAGTAAAACATGATCCTCTCCCACCCCACATTGAATATGAAGGCTCTGGGTCTAGGATATGACCAAGTAAGTACATGGTACTTAACCTCGTACTAGAGTTCAGAATTTCTCTAACACCACCCCAGGGCCTAGATCATCATGACAGAGGGAATTCATACTCACATGCACCATGATGAAAATACCCATGATGTAGGACAAGTGAGAGAAACCTCTGACTGAAGGAATGAATACCCAAAGTTTATACATGATGATGCGACAAATTCTTTGTTTTTTTCAAGTCTTGAGGCTTTGACGGAGGTTTCAAATTGTCCCCCCCCCTCAGACTAGGGATCCAAAAGAAGAGAGGACCTTCCATTGTTGTCTTGGAAGAGGGCCTGAGAAGTAGCCTATGTATTATAGAGTCTTTGAGACCTAAGTGGGTCTCGTGCATTGTATACATGTGCGTCTTGGGAGTGATTCATATAGGTTGGCATGTGTGAGTTATGAGTGCTTCACATAGGCACTATTGTGCGAGAAAGATGTTTATATAATGAAAAACAACTTGGGTAACAACTCATGGTCGAGGTTTTCCCTAAGGATTCAAGGGTCTCCATATGTGTTCCTAGAAGTGTCTCGTGCAATTCCCTGGTTGAGGAATATTAACTCATACTTGTGTTTTTCAATCATGGGGTAATTTTTCCCTCAGGTATGTGTATTGTATTTTAGTCCCTAGCTAATCATTGGATCCACAACCCCCAACACTTAAATACATATTCATTAGGTTTTAAAGGGCTTGTTTGAATGTTTCAGAAGGCCTCGCTGAATGAGTAGGGTGAGTAGTGCATCAAGATAACTTTAAGAATATTCATCCATAAAAATGAAGACACCCAAGGTGATATTTATTGAAAAATTTGGGACCCTTGATAGAGGGCCTGACTCATGAAGGTGTATCACATAGGATGATGTGTAGGGATGTTGTTCATTCTTATTTAAATGGACATAATGATGGATACTTCATATGTACCCATTGCACTAACGATGTTTGGTGGGACCTATGTGGAGGGAATTTGGTACAGGTGGCGAACCATGTAAGCATTTTCTTCTATTATTCTATTCTTCTTATGTTATTTTTATTAAAAGAATTTATACCTATGAAAAAATATAATTTCAACTAGGAATAACAATAGAACTCAAAATATTCGACACCCAAGTGTTCAGAAAAAATATTGAACTTGGATTCAGAAATTAACTATTGAAACATGCATATGTGCTTTTCATTAATAACAATATTTGAAATATTCAGAGGAAATTTATGTCTCCAATGTTACTAAACCAGAAAAAACATTGAATAAATGTAGAGTATATTTAGTTATAATAACAGTAGATAAATCATCCTATTTATTATACCATGAAAACAACATATATGTATAAAAAACAACAGTATCTCTAATGTGTAATCCTAAGAAGACCAAACAAATATAAAAAATTTATTTCATTTTTATAATTTAACATGTATTTTTCATACAAAAATAAAATGTTTGAAAAAATCATTGGTTGAACACACTACAATGTATTGAATTTACAAACCGTGATAATTAATGTCATGTCTGTTATTTTATAGGGATAGATATTATAATAAGAAAATTTATTTCCACTTAAATCACGTTCATAGACACATATATATCTATGAGTTGTAAAAAATAAATAACAATCATATATTAACTATAGCCAAAAAGATTTAAAAAAAGTATAAAGATAAATAATGATTTAAAAATACTCATCATACATTTCAATTTTAAATTTAAAATCCATTGAAAATAAAAACCTCCCATTGAAATAAATAATATAAATTAATTTTTTTATATATAATGGAATAGTATTTCATTTCACTTACAGAGTAATTTACTTTAGAAAAATCCTATCTAAAATATGAAGATAATTGTAAAATTAAACCATGTATAAGACTATATATATGTGTGTACATTTTTAATGAGGTTGATGATGAGTATATGGTATCTCGTGTATGTTTTATGTAATAACCCCACCTCTAGTAAACTAGAGACAACATCTAATTTATTACATTTTCATAAGGATTATGGAATTTCATGACAAAGTATCAACTTGTGTAATATTATTCATAAACAAGATACATACATGATTCCTAGTTTACTTTTGAAAATAAAATGTAATATAATTTTTTTTCATTTATTACATTATTCCCTCTAAAATATCTTTACATATCAATAATATTATAATTCAGGGAATCATGTTAATGGAAACAAGACATAGGTGATTTGAAATTCTCAAAATGGGTTAACCGTAGTTAAATATTTTATTAATAAATAAGCATAACCAATATTGAACGATAAACAAATAAACACACATTCCATTTAATTAACTTTACTATCATATTTAATATGAAAATATTTTAAATTAAATAACATTTCATTGAATCAATATCATGACTATTATAATTGGATAAGTCAAATTCAATATGGAATGTTATGTAAGTAAAGAAAATTCCATTTAATCAATAAATAGAGAATGAAATGGAACCAGAGATAATTTATCTTCAAGAATATCATTGATAATAAGATAAGTCATAAGAAATATAGAATGGTAATTAACTAAAATCAAATTCCATTTAGTCAATAAATTAAGGATGAAATTCATCGATAGATAATATCATTGAAAAAATATGATGGATAATAATAACAAAGTTCTCAATGAAAACAATGCATAATTATTGGACACCACGATCCTTGGAACGTGATACCTATACTATGAAGACCATTCGGAATAATGTTAAAAATTGATGGGTAAGTATACCCTTGATACCCATTTTACTAAGGGTATACAACTTATTCTTCTCATGAGACTATTTATTCATCAAGGTGATATATATATACCAACCCCATGAAAATCTGGATGTCCAAGTAATTCCACATTTATTTAATAAAATTTTAATTTCTTGTAAAATATGTCGTACCATTAACTATTTTTATTGATTAAATCATATAGAATATCAATATATCTCGATTCTATAAAATTACTTTCATATTATAACACTGTATGTATAAATGGGATTGTTTGAAGTGATAGAAAAATTAATGATAATAATTATGTATTTTCTGGAGAAATAAAATGTGCAATGATAAAAGGATGATACAAAATTTAAGAGTAGTTAATGAAAACAAAAATGAGTCAAGGAAGTGAATATCAATACTATCATTTGTAAAAATAACTAGAGACCCTCCATAGGAGTTATATGGATGGTGTAAATAAAACTTATCCAATGTGGATTACATATAAAATAATGGGTTTTTATCATTTAAGAATATTAATTCAATAAAAATAACATTAATAATATCCATGAAAAAACATCCTTTTTATTTTTAAAACATACATTTAAAATGAAATGTCCAAACAAAATTTCAAAAAAAAACTTTTAATTGAAAATAACCCTAGAAACATATAATGGATTAATTAAAACATTGATTATCCCTGATAGTAGGTAATTCCATACAAGTAATACATGTTAGAGAAATGATTCCATTATATTTATATGTAATATCCAAATTAGAATTCCTTGGAAAATAAAATGAAGATTACATAAATAAAATTTTAAAATAGTAAAACAAGGTTAAATTTTTTATTTAATAATTTATAATAATTTTAAAAAAATCTATATATTTACTAATGAATTGTTTTTTCTACTTATGTGTCACCTTACCAGGATTCCACATCATCAATCCATCCCTCCAAAACAAAAAAACCTCCCACTATCCTGACCACAATCGGGATTTTCCATAGTTATTCTCCCCTACCCAATTCACCTCCTCAATTCCCATCTCCATGCTCTAGGGTTCTGTCACCCCTAACTGATTATCCCTCCCCGAATCCTCTTTCTCGCTCCCTCCCCTCCCCAATTTCCATCTCCACCCACGACTCCACTTGCACGTGATCCACCTTTAGCTCTTCCGATTTCGGATCCTCCGACTTCAGTTCCCCTGACATCGGCTCCTATGAATTTTCCTTTTCCTGGTCCGATGATTTCACCAAGATCTACCTCCCAAATATACGGATAGTTCTTCTTTTTGGCACTATGTCTTAAGCTTCTCTACGTATGCCATATCCACAATTGATGACTCCGTCATCGACTTGTTGACAACCGGGTCCTCTGATCCACCTAGGGTTCCAACCCTCGCGACCACGCAACAGGTAAAGCCTAGTATAAACCCCTTCAAACATATAATGATTGATTTTATGCATGATATTGAATATAAAAAACTTTTATTTAGTCACAATAGCATTTTAATCTGCAACAGAGATCTATCGCTAATAAATCATGATTTTGGTTGCTCCTTGAGCTAGGTCAGTATACATGATATCCTTTGCATCTCTTGGAAATCCGATTTTTTTAGAAATCACGAGGGACTATCCCTTTCAAAGTATTGAAATTGGTAACTCCCCTACCATTTTTGTAGTCTGTATATTAATTTTGTATTCTTCTATTATTAAAATATTACTCAGTTTTTCTAAGCCACTAACTCTACTAATCTCCCATAAATCTGCAACTATATTTCCAGTACTATTACTCTCTAAACAATGGTGATCTACTATCAGACATTTTATACAGCTGCTTTCAATACTAGATTTGGAATCTCTCTTTTACACCATATTATATCATGTAACATGGGTATACCTACTTTATCTTATTCAGTAAATGGAATTTTGGGTTTCAATGTTCCAAAAAACATTTCTCTATAATTTCCGATATTTTAAAACAAAGCAATTACAACTTAAATCAATTTGTGGTTTTCCGTCGCAATATATTTCACATTAACTTTATTGTTAACTGTTAGAAAAATGGTTTACCTCTACACCTATACAATTCAATATAAATAAAAACAATACCATACTGTAAAAGGTAATGATACATTCATAATGTGATAGCGGATGGAAGCCACAAGAATGCACAAAACGATATTGTAATGAAATTTTTCATGGATGATGAAAAGGTGCATAATAGCATGTTTTTTATATTGTTTTTGTATTTTATATTTAATGTTTGGATCTAATTCCAAGTTCAATATTCCCATTCAAAGGAAAATCCTCCTCCATGCCTCCATTTTACCCAATACTTTTGGATTATAATGAACATTGCTATATAAAATTTAAGGGTAGAAGTTTGTTATGATATTAAGTACCTTGGGATCTTGGGAGTTATTGGATTATCTGATGTATAATATTGGTTTCATGATTTATTTAGTCATGTATTGTAATAATTCAACTTATAGTATGCATTTTTACATTGGTTAATGATAATATAAAAAGATTACTCATTGGAAATATGGTTTCTTCCTCTTCTAAGAGGTCACAAAGTGAGTTACATCAAGCTTAAGACACCTGCCAGTGTCTAGTTGATTCTCTTTTAGAAAATATTTTTTCTACCAAAGGGTTTTGAACATTAATTATTTATTTACAAAATATATTACGTTCTTTTAATAACTACATTATTCATCATGAGGATTATTAATTTCATGGCATCGGTGTTTATGTTTTATCTTTTATTTGTGTTATAATCATTGTTGTTGGGTTTTTGGGGACAGTACCTACCATGTTGCAAGTGAAGAGGAATTTGGGGCCTATTGAGGATCATTAAATACAACCTCATGGCTGGATTTTCCCTTACCCTTTATTATTATGTGGTACATAAATACAGAGGTATTGTGTAAAATTCCACTTCTCAAAAGTTCATAATTCATAGATTTTTTTATAATTTCAGGATCTGGTTATAGATTCCCAACAAAAAATGGAATTTCAATGTATTGAATATGAACTATATGTCAATGACATGTATGGATGAGTAAGTTAAGGGTTTATTTGACAAAACATTCTAAAATATATTTATAGTGCATATTTCGGTTTGTATTTATAAGGTATGTTTCCTGCAAAAAATATATTTTCCTACCCAAAATATATTTTTTCTGTGTATATTTAAATATCTTAAGATCAACAGGCTATGATATGTGGTCTCAAGAAGTAATTATTCTTTTATTTGGTACGAGGTATGAATAACCAACTTCCCTTCTTAATTATTTTTTTATAATTTTAATTGTTTCAATTATAAACAATAATCCCATTTAATTCTATTGATATTCTATGAGATCACATCAAAGAGTAATTATTTCATATATTTTTTTGTGTTATTTTATTTGGTCTTGTAGTTTAATATTTTTATTATTTCATTATAGTGCAGTTATCTGAATTCAATATATTAATGCGAGCATTTGGTGAAAAAAATAGAGGTCATATAAATTTTTCTATTTTTTTGATATTGTAATTTTTTTTATCATTTATATATTTATTATACAACTAAATGAGGGGTTTCCAGTACTAATTCTTCTTCTATATTGTTTCATGTTTGAAAAAAATAATATATTTGTTTAGAATACCACTATATATTTTATCATTTATTTGTATAGATATGAAATGCTGTATGAAATTTCATTATATGTTTCTGTAATTTATTTCAATTGTTTTTATATAATATGTTCTCTAAATATTCCAGTCTATATGAATCATATATTTATGGTTGATACTTTACATAGATATAAAATTTGTTCTGTTTTAGATTGTTTAGTTGATATACCAAACATGCATTCTGTATTGATTTTTGTGTTTCAAACTGAAAATTCAGTTTAAATTTTGATATTTTTTAATGAATTTGTTTTCATTTGTGTTTCTTGATTTTCATATGAATATTCCATTTAATATTTTTATTAATAGTTAAATTGTAATTTTTTTTTGATAATGATGTTTTTTACATTTCATTTACTTTATTTTTTATTTCCTGTAATATATTTATATGTTTATCTTTGTGAGAATTTCTTTTCTGTTCCAGGTTTATAAACAATTAATATTCGGTTCTTCATTATTAAATGATGATATAATTTTTTTTTCAAATTTATATGATGTGGAGTTTTTATGGTGTTAGTTCATTTTTTCTTAATAATATCTATGTTATGTATATTTTTATTTTGGAGGGGATATATGATGTTGTAATCAACTAAACCAGAATTTGAGTTAGTTAAAATAAATTATTTAACTTTGGTTATTGAGGAACAATGTACATGTTGAGGTAGGTTTAGACCAACTAGTTTGCAACATGATAGACAGTGATTCCTGCAACTCCAATTATGTGGATGTTCATGGATGCGTATGCAGCCATGTCACAACACACATGGTATCCATATTTAGTGCTTTGAAATCATCATTTCTAGAAATTGAATTATCTATTTCAATAACTTTTAGGGATTTTTTCATATGAGATTTAGGAAAACAATCCTTAACAGATAGGATTTCCCATTTTACCATTGGGTTTGATGCATTTATTACACATTTTTTCTGACTGACCAAGAAAAATGTGAGTTTTCGCCCCATTTTTTCAATTCAATTTGAAAATGAGTTTCCTAAATATAAATGTGATCATTATCATATTTAGGTTCTATTTGGAGTTATAATAAATGATATCCACATGGCCGTTGTTTTTTGGTTTCACTAATTTATTTACTTTGTATGTACATGCACGTATCTATCATTTTCAAGAGTCTCTTATGCAGTATTCTGTGTGTGAATGAGGTACACCTTTCATAATGAGTTCTATATATTTTTTCCAATTTTATTCTAATATTATGTATCAATATTTTAAAATTTTAAAATATTGAATAATCATGTTCATTAAATGTTCATCAAATTGTAATATAGGTTGTGTGACTGTTTACCTATAATAATCATGTTCATTACATATTGTGACCATTTAACAGAAATAATCATTTCAAATATAAAGTATAACTATTTGGTTATTTTAATATATGTTATATCACTACTTACCTCTAATAATCATATTGTAGTAAACATGTTCATTAACGATTCATCGTATTGTAATATATTTTTTTCCAGTACTCATATTTCTATTTTGACTAATATTTATTCTAAATTTGGAAACATTAATGTAAAAATAATTTGATTGTCTAGAATGTGTACATAACCATGGAATAAGTCTTACATGTGCTACATAAACTATTTTAGTAATATTACATTACAAATTATAAAAAAAATTAACTTTATATTGGAAACGTTTTCAATTGTTAAGTAAAAAAATTCTTCACTTTGTTGTGGCAGTTGTGGTGGGTCAATCTGGGTTGAGGATATGAATGGCATGGAAGCATTGTTGTATACACCAGGAAGCCATTGCATACAATCCCTTGGTTTCCGCTATTCTGTAACAATATGTCTATCCCTTGTAGAAGGATTCATTAAAATGTTCTGATTCAAATGTTCATTGAAGAGTTCCCCGTGATGGTTGAAGTTGAATCGTTGTTATGTTATCTAAATGTCAACAGAATCGCTTTCATCCTTCATTGTGCACCTCTTCTCCTCCCACATTTTCTTTTTATGCATCACCACTCTCTTTGGCATCTTTGAAACTCACCCACCATAACAAAATACTCTTAAAAACGTTTTACTTGCTTATTGTATTCCTAAAATATCCAAACATATTATAAATCTCTTTAAATATGCATATACTGAACTATTGTATGTCACCTAGAGAAGTAGAGTCATTTTCATCCACGAGCAGCCTTGTAATGTTCCTGTTTTGGAAGCCACCCAGAGGCGCTCCGTACCCGGTTGGTCACATGGCCTCAGGTGAATTTCCCCAAATGCTAGAGGCTGCCGACTAGTAGCAAGGGCCTTGGTTGTGATAGTGGGGAAATAATGCCCTCATTAGCAGAGTACATAGAAGAAGTAAAAAATCATACAATAACAGAAGTAGTAAATATATAACAACATTAAACATCTGAAGACTGAAACAATAAACAATTGGAGCACACATACATATATGAAGTGATGCATGTTACATATGTCTAGGAAAGAATCCAAACAAGTCACAATGCTGGAAATACAATAGATAAATCCAAAGTACAAATGAAAGGTAAACATATAAACTCTTTAGCATCACAAGCCTCGGCTTGTTCCCATGCTATCATGGTCCAATGAAATCAAGTACATAAAGTCGATGGGTGCATGCCCTTGTCTATACCTGCTTCAACATAATCTGTTTGGGCCCAAAAGCATGACCCAAGTAGGGTGTGAGACTAAGTCCCAGTAGGTAGCCACCCGATGATCTGTTCCTAACAGTCAGTGAGCATATGGAAGGTAATAGTACAGTAAGCAATAAACAGTAAATACTAAACAGGATGATGCACATAATAAACAATCCACAGATCAAAAATCAGTAGTGAAGCATATATCTAACCACAAAAAGGGATCCCTATGGGAAGTAATCACAACCATCCCCTTTGGTCTTATCGAAGAAGTACCAACAACCCTCTGGGAAGTACACTCATCCTAACTCCTCTGGTTTGGTCATATAAAATTATAAGACTCTCTGAGGAAGCACACTCAGTCAATTCCCCTTATATTCTAAGGTAGTCTGGGACTCTCTGAGGAAGATCACACTATCTAATCAACTTATAGCACCAATGTCTAGACACTCTCTGAGGAATATCACTCAGTAAACTCCTCCGAGATCCCCAGGTCTATCACAAAATCTATGAGGAATATAAATCGGTCAATTCCTCCTATTGACTAGAGTGGATAAAGGAAATTCAAACAAAACACAGACTCTCTGAGGAAGCTCACTCGGTCTACCCCCTATAGACTATAAAGATCAAGACTCTTTAGGAATGATCACTCGGTCTATCCTCCTCTAGTATACAATATTGAGTACTCTTTGGGAAGTTCACTCAGTCTATCCCCTATAGTCTATAATGTCCAAGACTCTCTGAGGAAGCTCACTCGGCATATCCCTTTATAGTCTATAGCACAAGGTTCTCATGGTCCCATTCCAGTCAGTGCGTAATAATGCTATAAGGCCAAAGTAAACATACAAAGCTACTTAGCTAACCATTATACAACATAAAAAGCACGTCAGAGAACAATACATTATCCTATGTTCACAAGCCATGGAAAATATGTATAACGACCCAAGGCTGAACAAGCCCAAAAGGATGTAAACAGAACATGGCAGGGCCAAAACATCCATGCATAGAAATTATCCTCATACATAACCAATGTACCTCTTTATAAGCTTGAAATCATGGCAGGAAAATAACAGGGGAAAACAGTAAACACGCAATACCCCATTCAAGGGTATTGGTGGAAATTTAATATAAAACTCAAAGACATTGAATGGAAAGGCACAAACCACCTACCTAGATTCTAGGAGATCAATATACGTGAACCAAGTGGCTTGAATCTCTTTAGAAGGTTGTTGATCAACAAAAATGCACAAAACGTTCAACCCATGATAACTTGAAAAAGAGGAGGAATTGGAAAATGATGCTCTAGAAGAAGGAAGAGCTTACCACTCCTGTTCCAACACAACCGACAGTGTTCGATTCGGAGAACCAATGGGGGCTCGGGGGCTCATAGGATATTCATAGCTATATGGGATGCTCTCGGTCGTTGAAGCTGGAGAAGAAGACACTTCTAGGGTTAAGACGCGACCCATGTCCGTTTAATGGAAAAAAAGTACATGGCATGTACTTTTGGAGTACATGATGTGTACTAGGATTTTCTGTTCTCTGCTTTAAGAGGCCTCCACATCACCCCTACATGGTCATGTGTGTGGCCCAGACACGGCCAGCACACGGCCTCACACAACAAGGGAGTACACGGCGTGTACTCATAAAGTACATGGTGTGTACTTCAAAAATTCCCAGAAACACCTCTTTTATCAGAAACTATAGAAAAAGGAAAAACATTTCTGAAACAAAAGTCCGAGTTCATAAAAACATCCCCCATTAATGAAATTCTTCACCTAATTTCCCTAGAGAAGCGTGGAAGAAGAATCCCTGAACCGCACTGGCCATTGCGATCGTACATCGGCCTCCCTCTCCCAAGTCTCATCCTGTACTCGCCTATGTTGGCATAGCACCCATACCAAAAAAACCGACCGACCACAGATAACCTTCGTACAATGATTGACAATCCAGATAGGATGCTCCACAAACGATGCATCCACGTCGAGTTCATCCTCCTTAGGTTGAAAGACATGATACATGTCTGGAAAGTATCGTCGGAGCTGAGAAACGTGGATGAAGTCATGAATAGACTGGTACCTCTATGGTAACTGCAACCGATAGGCAACCGGCCCAACTCCTTCCAACACCTCAAACAGCCCGGCATACGATGGTGAATGTTTACCCAATCTCCGAATCATGTTGTGTCCCATCCTCGGTGCGACACGCAGGAATACCGTATCCCCGACCATGAACTCCAGAGGTCGTCTCTACTGATTAGCATAAGACTTCTGTCGAGACTATGTTGTATCCATCCTCTTCCGAATCAAATCTATCTGCTATGAGGTATCCTGAACAAGACGAGGTCCATGAAAAGCTTCCTCTCATACCTCTAGCTAGTATAAAGGTGATCGGCATGGCTGACCGTACAAAGCCTCGTATGGTTCCATCTGAATAGTCTCCTGAAAAATGTTGTTGTAGGAGAACTCCACAAGAGGTATATGATTCTCCCATAAACCTCCAAAGTCTAGGATGCATTCTCAGAGAATATCAACAAGCACCTGAATCGTTTTCTTAGACTGTCCATATGTCTGGGGATTGTATGTTGTACCCAAAAGTACTTGTGTTCCCAAAGCCTTCTGAATCCCCTGCTAGAAATGAGAAGTAAAGAGCACATCCATGTCTGAAACAATGGAGTGTGGAACTCCTTGCAGAGGTATAATATCTCGAATGAACAACCGTCCTAGCTCATCCACACTGAAGGTCTCGTTGATTGGAAATAAATGAGCATCCTTATTAAGCCTGTCCATGATAACCCAAACTGGATCATTCCCTCGAGGTGACCTCAGAAAACTAGTCACGAAGTCCATCGCGACATCGTTCCACTTCTACTTCGGAATAGGTAACTGTTGCGAAAGACCTACTGGTCGCTGATTCGTCACTTTCACCTGCTGACAAGTGGAACACCTCATAAAAAACTAGCAACATCTCCCTTTATACCTGGTCCCCAATACTAGAGGTGTAGATCACGATACATCTTGGTGATGCCAGGATGAACTGCCCAAATTGAGATATAAAAATCCTGCATCATCTTCTCATGCATGTCATCATGCACCAACATGCATCCCTGAAAACAAAAGATCTTATCCTTGCCCACTGTCCATCCAGGAAGAGGATCCTCTCCTAACACACTCTCCCGCAAGAATAGGCCTTCTAAGTATGATAGTTACCTCATCGGTTCCCGAATCAAGAAGTGTAGAGGAAACATCTATAGAAGATAGAAAAGTATGTCCCTGTCTATCGCGAACCTCCAAATGCATCTCATAGAATAGAGCCATAAGCAACCACACACTACTGGCCTCCTGAATTTCCTATATCTGAGTTATCTTGGTCAACACATCAGCCACTGTGTTGCCCTTTTTGGCGTATAGGCAAGCTCAAAGTCGAAGGAGTAAAGGTACTCGACCCAACCGCACTGTCTCAGATTCAGATTATGCTGAGTGAAGATGTAATTGAGACTCTTGTATTTAGAAAACACCACACAATGCTCTACCAAAAGATAATTTCTCCAACAACGTAAGGCAAGAACAACAGCTGCCAACTCCAGGTCGTGCGTCGGGTAATTCCTATCGTGAGGCCTCAACTGTCGAGACCCGTAAGCAAAGACTCCATCTCCCTGCATAAGCACAACTCTCAGCCTGATACCTGAAGCATCACAGTAGTCTGTATATCTCTTTACCGACTCTAGCAAGACTAGTATCGGTGCTGACGTCAACCTTTGTTTTAGATCCTGAAGGGATGACTCATTGGAATATGACCATAAGAACATTGCCCCATTTTTTGTCAGACCTGTCAGTGGTGCTAGTAGGTGTGAAAAGTCTTGTATGAAATGCCTGTAGTATCCATCTAACCCTAGAAAACTCTACACCATAATGATATTCATTAGCTTCTCCTAGGAAACTACTGTTCTCATTTTTTCTGGGTCTACAGATAATTCATTCTCTCTGATAACATGACCCAAGAAGTGAATTTGATACATCCAAAAGATGCATTTCGAGAGCATAGAATATAAATGATTCTCTCTCAGGGTACTTAGAATGATCTCAAGATTTGTTGCATGGTCGTGTCGAGTGTGAGGGTACACAAAGATGTCGTCGAGTAAAACCACCACAAAGAAATCCATGTATGGATGGAACACTAGGTTCATCAGTTTCATGAAAATTGCAGGTGCGTTCGTGAGACTGAACAACATAACCATATACTCGTATTGACTATACATGCTCCGAAAAGTAGGAAGAGGTATATCAGATGGTCTAACATGAAACTGATGATAATCAAATGTCAAGATAATCCTTGAAAAGACACGGGCTCCTTGAAGCTATTCAAAGAGATCATCGATCCTCGTCAATGGATATTGATTCCTGGCCGTCCACTGGTTTTGCTTCCGATAATCCACACAAAGCCTAATGGTGTCATCTTCCTTCTTCACAAACAGGTCAGGCGAACCCCATGGAGATGTACTGGGTCCGATGAAACCCTTTTCCTACAACACCTCCAACTTCTTCTTGAGCTTCTGTAACTAAGGTGTATCCATCCTATAATGAGTAATGGACACCGTTACTGCTCCTGGAAGAAGCTCAATCAAGAATTCTACCTCACGCTTCAATGGAAAACCTAAAAATTTATCAGGAAAGTCATCTATGAAATGATCCACCACTGGAGGAAAGTCTAACAATGAAGTCCCCTAGTCATCCACATAAAAACTAGCAATCTGGGTTGTAACTCCTCATATCCCATGATGCTCGGGTCCTTCTCGACTCGCATGGACATCCCACTCGCCTCTATAAAGATAGGATCCAACCTCTGGTGTTACTAAACTCACCCTACGATGATAACAATCGACGAATTCTTAGAAGAGGACAAACCAGCCCACTCTGAAAATGACATCATAGCTCGTCATCTCTCGGACATAGAGGTCTCACAAGAAGTGACACCCTATAACCTCAATAGGGAAATCTTGGCACTGATGTACGATAACCGCTCTAGTCCCCAACAGTGTGTCTAGAGTCAAAGTATCGGAAGAAGAAAAAAATGCAGAGCCCAAGGCACTCCACAATAGCAACAGAGATAAAGATATTCATAGCACCAGTATCCAAAAGAGATGAATATAAAACTGAGGGCACTATGATCGTACCTCAGACTGTGGAAGGTCCGGGATCATGCTATGGATGGGTTTTCTCAACAGTGAATGTTTGGCCTGTACCATGACCTTGTGCCCCTGACTGACCACTCTGAGCTAATCCACTCTACTATTGCTGGTAACCTGGTGACGGACCACCACAACCTCCACCTCCACCTCGGTCTGAATAGTTGTAAGTAATCCACTTCCCAGATTGGTGAGAAACTAGTGATGCATACCATGGACGTGGGGTCATTGAAGATCCCCTACCACCAGCTATAGGTTAGAAGATCTGACAAGAACACTGAAGATGGACCATCTTACCGCAAGATCGTCACTCCATCGCATCTCTCTGACATTGAGGCCTTGTATGCCTGATCCTCCTGCATTGGTAGCATACTACCTGGATGCCCGAATATACATTCTTCCTACTCTGATCTCTTTGAGCAGAATCCTTGTAGTGCTTCCTGCTATTAGTAGGAGGAACACTAACTCTGGATGTCGAACCTCCATGGATCACTTCTCAAAAATCCCTCAAATTACGCTATGTGATCATCACTTCATTGACGACAGAGGATATCAAATTCATCTTGAAGATGTTCACCTGAGAGTGGATGGAATGCCTCATACCATCCTTGAACATCAGTGCAAGGAAAAACTCATCACCTCCTAGTATAGGTGTGAAACGCTGCAGCTCAGTAATGTGATACGAGTAATCCATAACTGAAAGAGTACCCTTCTACAGACTCATAAACTCGTGGGCTCGATCGGCCCTCAAGGTGTCCGGGTAGATGTAATCATCGATGATGTATAGAAACTCATCCCAAGTCATACTTTGTTGGCGTCCTGACTGCAATATCACCTCCCACAACCTCTTGGTGGAGCCTCAGAGCATATAGGTAGAAAGTTTCACCCTCTTCTCCGGTGGTACCTCCAGATGCTCGAAAATTGTAGTGTGGCCTCTATCCACGGCTCTGCAGCATGAGGCCCTCCATCCCCTAAGAAAGAAAGAGGATGCTGCTGCGGGAAAACCCGCATAATCTCTACCATTGATGGGGAAGGAGGCAGTGCTCCATGCAAGGTCTGCATCATCCACACAAAGTCTTCCCTAAACACTGCATCGATGCCTGCAACTGGTATAACTAGTGGTGCCAAGGCTAGCACAATAGGAGGATCTGCAAGAGGTCCCTCATTGTCCATATCTAGTGTCCGATCACCGTCTGGAAGCTAACGTACAACGAGAGGATGTCTCAGTTGAATATATCTGAAGTGTCAAAAGAAAACCATAGATCATTATTTTCAAAGATGGAGAACACAAGAGTACAAGACGGAAACAAGAGAAAGAAACATTCATGTTATATAAAACAGTACTACACTATGTGTTAAAAAATTACAAGGCATGTTCTTTGAGGTCATTCGCATGGGTGTATACTTCTGCCACAACTTGTTCTGTAACGCCCCAACCACATGGCATGTTGTTCCCACACATGGCGTGTACTTGAACTCTATTCACATACCTAAGTCTCCATACATGGATAACCCACATGGTCATCTTAATCCTAGACTACACGACGTGTTCAAGAAGGACACAATGTGTTCTAGACAAGGTTTCAACAACCCGTGTTGTTTTTTACACGGCCGACTACACAGTTCTCTCTACAAGGCGTGCTCCCTAAGAACACGACGTGTACTTGAAGGTTTTCCCCGACCCATGTAGTTCATGACACGACCAGGTAATTAAGTTACAAGGCATGACGTGTGATAACCGAGAACTGTGTGTATAGTCGATGTTTCATCCATCCGCGCCGTTAGCCACACGAGTAGACACACGGTCACTACAACACGGCATGTACGTTCCGTACACGACGTGTTCCTGATTTTTTTTTACAACCCCATGTTTTTCCCACACAGTCAGTGACACGGTTGAAAAACTATGCAGAGTATATAAATAAAGTACAGGCCATGTATTCTGGGTTATTCTGGGTAGTAGCTCTAAAACTGTTCTGAAGCCCAGGAAACACAGAAAACAATAGTTAAGGTGCCAAATTCTGATCCATGAGGGCCAATACTCCCCACGAATTGAATCATGGAATCTCATACAAGTTACAACAAGGAAAACATGGAATGATCCACTAAATTCCGATCCATGAGGGCCCATAACACCTCAAGAACCAAAGTTTGGTGTCCATTTAAGCGATGTACTATACAAAAAAAACTCTCAATCAAACAGTAGTGATTCTATCAAATCATCTATCACCACATCATGCATAATCTACTCAATTTCTATCACAACAACCTGAAATCACTAATTCACCCTAGATTGCATGGAAAGAATGCATGGCAAGCGATTTCTAACAAGTTACAATATGATGTATTAGATGACATACCCTCATCTAATCAGGTTGCGACAGAAATAGAACCACAATAATAAAAACGATAACAACAGAATGCATCTGAATCACCCAATGATGGAATCAAATCAACTGTAAAAGTGAAAACTAGTAAAACTGAAATAAACGTAGTAATATGGATTTTCCCTGTACATGGGTTTGCTACTGGCGAGCAAAACATATTAACAAGTACCTATGCTATACTATCCCTGCATATAGGCTCCAAAAAGTATGTCAAGAGAAAAGAATTCATTTGATAACACTTCATAATTTCCCGGTTCCGGAATCCACCTGTAGGCTCTCCGTACCCGGTTGGTCACATGGCCTCAAGTGCATTTCCCTGAATTCCAGAGACTGCTGACTAGCAGTGGGGGCCTTGGGTGTGATGGTGGGGAAACTATGCCCTCATTGGCAGAGTACACAGAAGATTTAAAATACTCATACAATAGCGGATGTAGTAAATTTCCAACAACAGTGAACAACAAAAGACTAAAATAATAAACAACTGGAGCAAACATACATATATGAAATGTTGCATGTTACATATGTCTAGGAAAGCTACCTAAAAATTCACAGCGGTGGAAATAAAATAGTGAAAACCAAATAAAAAATAAAGGAAAACATATAAAATCCTCAGCATCACAAGCCTCGACTTGGTCCCATGCTCTCTTGCTCTAATGCAATCTAGTACATGAAGTCAAAGGGAGCTTTCCCTTGTCAATACCTGTAGAGATATAATCTGTTTGGGCCCACAAGCTTGACCCAAATAGGGTGTGAGACTAAATCCCACTAGGCAACCACCCGAATATCTGTTCATAACATTCAGTGAGGATATGGAAGGTAATAGTATAGTAAGAAATAAACAGTAAACAATAAATAGTAAACAGGATGATACACACATTAAACATTCCACAGATCAACAAGCAGCTGTAAAGCAAACAGCTAACCCAAAATAGGAATCTTTCTGGGAAGTACTCACTTACTTCCCCTCTCATCCCATCCAAGAAGTACCAACAACCATCTGGGTAGTACACTCAGCCTATCACCTTTGGTTTGGTCATACGAAATTATACGACACTCTGAGGATGCACTCTCAGTCAATTATCCTTATAGTCTAAGGTAGTTAGGGACTTTCTGTAGAAGATCACATGGTCTATTCCTCATATATAACCAAGGTCTAGAGACTCTCTAAGGAACCTCACTCGCTCAATTCCTCCTATAGAGTATAATTGTTTAAGGAAATTCAAACAAAACACAGACTCTCTAAGGAAGGTCACTCAGTATACCCCCATAGAGTCTATAAAGCTCATGACTCTCTGAGGAAGCTCACTCAGTCCATCATCCTATAGTCTATAATATCTAAGACTCTCTGGTAAGCTCACTCGGTTTATCCCCTTTAGTATATAATGTCCAAGACTCTATTAGGAATCTCACTCAGTTTATCCCTTTATAGTCTACAGCACAAGGTTCTCACGGTCTTGTGCCAGCCAGTGCATAATGATTCTATAAGGCCAATGTAATCCTACAGAGCTAAATGGATAACCAGTCTATAACATAACAACCATGTCAGTGAACAACACTCCATCCTACGGTCACAAGGCATGGAATACATGTATAACGGTCAAAGGATGAACAAGACTCAAAGGTCGTAAACAGAACAAGGCATGGGAAAAACAACCAAGATAGAAATTATCCTCATACATAACCAAATTACCTCTACACAAGAATGCAAGCAAGGCCGAAAAACAACAGCGGAAAAAGAGTAAGCATGCAACACCCCTTTCAAAGAAATTGGTGGAAATTGCACATAAAACTCAAAGACATTGAACGAAAAGGCACAAACCACCTACCTTGATGCTAGGAGATCAATATAATTGAACCACGAGGCCGGAATATCTTTAGAAAATCATAGATTTATGAAAACTAAGAAAACATTCAACCCCCGATAACATTCAAAAGTGGATGAACTGGAAAACAATGCTCTAGAATAAGAAGAGCTTACCGTTGCGGTTCCAAAGCTATCAACGGTGGTCGATTCGGAGAACCGACAGGGGCTGAGGGGCTCGGAGGAGATTCGCAGATGTACGGGATGCTCTAAATTGAAGAAGTTGGAGAAGAAGACATTACTAGGGTTAAGACGTGACCCTGGTCCATTTAATGAAAAACAGAAAGTACACGACATGTACTTTTGGAGTACACAGTGTGTACTAGGCTTTTTCATACACTGCATTAAGCGGCCTCCACATCACCCCCACATGGCCGTGTGTGTGGCCCGGACACAGCCAACATATTTCCTCACATGGAAAGGGAGTACACTACAAGTACTCATAAAGTACATGACATGTAATTCAAAAATTCCTTGAATTTACTCTTTTCTCAGAATCTTCTGAAAAAGGAAAATCATTCCTAAAATGAAGGTCCATGACCTTACAAGACTCCTTTCATATTCCATTTTTCCTTGGATGACATTATTTCTTCTACATAATTTCTAATTCACTGCATGGTGATCGCTAAATAAACACATTTGATTTAGATGATGACAAAATGATGAAGGTCTTTTACTATTCTATTTTTTATGTATAACTTATTTCACCTTCTTTTTTTCTAAACAATATTTTCAACTGTAAGGTTCTACAACATGGTGAACACCTCCAGGATAGGGGCTCTACTACAACAACTACTCACACCTATACTGAAGGGATATTACTAACATGGTCGTATGCTGACAGTCTCCAAGGAACTCATGAGGCATTTTGAGAAACATGAAGCAACTGATACAACACTTAGCTTCGTTTTTTGATCGAAAGATTTTATTGTAAACATATTGTTATGTTTTCTCAGTTTAAATATTTATCTTTTACATTGATATTCATAGTTCGAATTATCATATTTCTATATTCATTTTTACTTTTTCTTATTTAAAATTTATGTTAATTCATGGTTTCATTCCTTAATACAATTTTTTATGGATTACTATAACTTCAGTTTGGAGAAATACAACAGATCGTTTTCTTTAGTCTCAGTTATTAGTTTCTTGTATGTGTACTATATATCTCATGTGATATATGTTTTTGGAAAATGCATCATGTTCTATATTTGAGAAATAGATGAGGTTTTTAATTTGATTGGTGGATATTTTATTATATGATTGAAACATGTAATTTATTTGAGCATTGGATCATATTCTTATCATTGATTTATACTTCAAATGGTTTTAATTTGCATTTATGAAATTTTTTTCAGTTCTTTTCATTTAGACATATTTTCTTCATTGTGTATCTGATATTTTGGTATCAAAAATAAATAAATTGATATAATAATGTAATATTGCATATTTATTTCTCATATTATTATTTAGGAGAACATTGATGATGTTTCAGTATTTCTTATGGGGCACGATAATATTTATGTTGTAGTTCTGTGTTAACTAATGAAACTCAAAACAGTGGGGGAAAGTATTTAGGTGAGTTTGTCATATATTTTATAGAATTATAGACATATTTTTATAGTTCAACTCCTACTATATACTATCATACATTGAGCTTAGTATTATTTTAACTCTTATTATTGTTTCAACTCCTACTATATACTCTTTTTCTTTGAGGTTAATATTTGTTCAACCCCTTCTATATATTATTTATCACCTCCAATAATATATATATTTTACCACATTAAATTAATTATTAGAAAACTATCATTCTATTAAGATAATTAGAAATGTTTTCCATGATAGTATGTAATATTTTTGAACACATGCCACATCTAAGAGTTTTTCACTACATTATTTTTTAAAATTAATTGTAACATTGTGATGTCATTTTCTATTAGTGTTGATAAAAATTTTAACATGACATGATATTTCTATTTGTAGGTTACTAAATAATATCTTTCACACGTTCAGAATGCTCTCCATTGATATTGATGAGGGGGTTTCTCTTCTTTGAGTTCACTAGATCATGTACTCTCTTTGAGCAGAGGATATTATATTTAATTTGAGAATTGAATTTTTAAGAGCATTGAATCATTTATTTTATCTGAGAACTGATCATGAATTTTTATTGAGAAGTGGATTATTTTTAAGAGAATTGGAATCATATTACCATGTGAATGCATGAGCAAGTACTAGTTTTCAAAAAAAATTAATAAATATGTTTGGACGAAAATGTATTTTTAACTAAAAGAATAAATGATGTCACATTTTTCTAAAAAAAATTATACATCCTTTTACATACCAATGACTGATCGCATTAAATTTTAAAAAACATCATGAATAAAATAAGAGAATAAAATGAATAGGTTTTATTATCCAATGGTCAAATAATTTTCAGAAATTGATATTTAAGGATAATCAATACCAATTAATGCGATATATTGAAATAAAACCTTAGAAATATCATAACATTGAAGTGAGAATTTATAAAAGAATAGATTATTTTTATAAAATGTAAATAAAAATAGAAGAGTGAAAATTAAAAATAATATAATCAATAATAATTATGTATATAATCATAGAATATCAAATGAAAAGAAATATGTAAAATTACCCAATGAATGTGAACTATGAATTTTTTTACAACATGGAAACATTCATGTCAAATCCACTTGAATGAAATAATAATAATATAATTTTAAAATACCATTTATTTTTAATAATTTATGATATTTCATGTTTAATGAGAATTAAATAAACAATATATAGTAAATTAGGTGAATTACATTAAAATATGTCCCAATGAACAGAAAATGAGATGACGTCCTTTAACTTGAGTCACGCTCGTCACGTATGTTCTTCATATTACTTAATAATTAACACATGATTATAATTTAATTTATTAATAACCAATTTCAATATTATTATTCATTATATTTACCATATTGCATTTAAAAAAATACATAATCAATTAGAATTACATTATGTTTTTTGATGATATTTGAATTATGTGCTGATAATGACCTCAGTATGTTGACTCTTGGTAAAAGAGGACATTAGTTCAACATATACTAAATAATAATCGTGTAATAATAATCATTTTTATATGTTGATTATTATTTTAATATAAATCAGGATATATTGTTTTTATAAATCTTGTATGCTTCGATCATGGAGATTGTAGGCTAAACGAATGCATGATTAACATTTTAACTTTTCAACTATCATTATAGAATAAAGGAAAGAAATATATTTTTCCATAAATTATGAACATAATTATTAAATAAAGTATTATTTATTTTACTTTATTTATATATATAATCCATTTTGTTTCCAAAATTAACGAGAGTCATATCACTTCATAAAAGTAGTAGTCAACACGAACATGAACACAATTACTATCATTTAGCAAGTGAAAAGGGTAGAAATAAAATGATATATTATAATTTTAGAATGATAAATTTGACCATAATATCGTATCTTTTTCAGGTATATCACATATATTCATTAACATTATCTTTATTACCTTCAATGTAAAGCGTGAGTAACAAAATAGTCACAATGCTACACGAGCCAATAGTTCGTCGTACCCACGACTAATGTTATTATATCCCATACATAAGGGAAAGTGAAAGGGTATATATTAAGTAATGACTATATAGGTATAATTATTTTATAACTATAATATAATTAAAAATTTACATCTTCATACCTATCTTTGAAAGTTGTTGATAGAAAAAATTTCATATATGTTTGAGATATGGTAGTTGTTAAGTCAAAAGTCCACTTTTGACTTCTATATTATGTTTTGGAAATCACAAATGTATTCTATCATATGTTTGTAAATTACAATTGTCTTTTACCATGTTTATCGTATCGTACGATGTTGATCGTACCGACCATATCGTATCGTACTGACTCTGTCAATCGTACCATACTGACTCTGTCAATTGTATCGTATTGACTCTATCAATCGTATCATACTGACTCTGTCAATCATATCGTACTGACTCTGCTATTCAGATGATCATTATTTTTTTGGTACTTTGTCAAAAAAAACTCTCCCTGCATATGAATCGTACTCATGTTTTTCATTTCTATATATCTCTTGTCCTTAAAAAACGATGTCGTTGAGTTAGTTACAAACTAACCAAAACGATGTCGTGCTTTCTGTTTCAATATGACCGTTGGAGGCAATATGACCGTTGGAACCCGAGGCCTATAAATAGGAGGTCATTTGAAGCTGAGAGAAAAATGATGAACAAAGAGAACGAATGAAGAGACTCTGTGAACTACCAAGATTCTAGAGAGAGACACTGTGACTTCTCTCATCAGCCTTGTGCGTCCGATCATCGTATCGAGGGCTTCCGGGGATAGGCAGACAGACGTGCCGATCATCGTATCGAGGGCTGCCAGGGATAGGCAGACAGACGTGTCGATCATCGTATCGAGGGCTGCCAGGGATAGGCAGACAGACGTGCTGATCATCGTATCGAGGGCTCACCGAGGTGTTGGTGAGACAGACCTTTTATCCTAGGTGAAAGTATAACCCTTCTCTTTGGGTTAAAAGAATTGTATTAATTTTACATTTCCCCTGTTAACTTGTATTAGAAAGGGATTTGTATTGTTTCCATTATTCTTTACATATTCAATTGTAATTGTTTCAATTACAATCATTCTATAACATATTGTATTGATTGATTCTATACGCTTTAAGGTAGAATCATTCATCTTTGTAATACTCTGATTATTGTGTTCACCTTGAATACAATTGTTTTACATTACATTAGTATTACAGTACATCATACCTTTTATATTCAATACAATTGTGGGTGTTTGTATTTGTATTAGTTTAAGATCATTTAAACTAATCTCTTTGTTGCTAAAACTCAAAGGTTTTTTAAACCTACAATTCACCCCCCTCTTGTATTGTTCCATCTAATAGACATACACATACATATATTCGATCAAACAATTGTTATCAAAGGAGGTTTTCCACTGATTTGTATTACTAGCTTTAATTATTTCTTATTATTATATTTACTACACTAACGTTTGTAGTGGAAAAGTTGTTTTTATTGTATTAGATGGAAGGAATGAATATCGGATCAATAGACAATCTGAATCCTTCTAGACCACCAATCATTGATGGGAATGATTATGGGTATTGGAGAGATCATATGAAGACTTTCGTTATCAACACTGGTGTAGACAATTTTATTATGCTTACTGGGGGTTACAAAATTCCTGACAAAGAAGTTAGTACTTTCACCAACCAAGAGAAGCAAGAATATCAACTAAATTACAATGTACACAATACATTATTATGCTCTATGACCAGGAATATATATAGTCAGATATCTTCATGTGAAGCAGCCAACTGTATTTGGAAGAAATTAGAAGTAACTCATTTTGGTACATCCAAGGTTATAGAAACAGGGAGAGCAATGCTTCGAGCAGAGTATCATGGATTTGTTTTTACTTATGGAGAGGCTGTATGTAAAGTGCAACAAAGGTTTATGACAATTGTAAACAGCCTACAATCTATGGGAGAAAATGGTCTTGATGATTAAGCTCTTGTTGATAAGATTATAGATATTATGCCAAATGAATGGGAGTCAAAAAGGACAACTATTGATGAAAATAGAAAAGTTTCACAGATTACTCTTGATGAACTCTTTGGAACTCTTCTACAGCATGAGACAAGAATGAAGAGAGATGCTGATTTCAATAAGAAGAAGAATGGGAATGGGATTGTATCTTTTGCATCTAAAGCTAAAACACCTGAAAGAATTACAAGGTCTAAATCCAAGAAAGTTGTTATATCTGATTCAAGTGATTGTAATCTTTCAAATAATGAGTTAGCCAATCTTGCTCGAAGGATGAACAAGATTGTGGGAAAGAAATATTTTCAATATAGATTCAAAAATAAAGACAGGAAAGATAGGAAAGATTCAGAGGTAACTTGTTATGAATGCAAGAATGTAAGACATATAAGGCCTGACTGTCCTTTACTGAAGAGGAAAGATAGTAAAGAGAAACACTCTGAAAGAAACCAGAAAAGGTTTTATAAGACAAAGAAAGTCATGAAAGCAAATGATACGTGGAGTGCAAGTGGTAGTGATTCCTCAGATGATTCTTCAGAATATGAGACATCAGGACAAAGAAATATTGGACTTCTATCCAGACTACCAATTGAAGATCATTGTCTCATGGCTAAGGTACATAATGCTGAAGCTGTTACAAATGTCTCTTTAAATGCAAATTATATTGATAATAGATATTATGAATCTTCAAATGATGAATCCTCATCATCATAAGATGATACATTACCTTCTTTTGAAGAGGCCTCTAGATTTTCTAAGTTACTTGAAAATGAAAATTCTAAACTCAAAAAGAGATTTGAAAAAGCAAATTCTAGAATTTCAATTTTGACTAAAGAAGTATCAGATCTTTCTAAAGATCTTGATGTAAAAACTTCGGATTTTGAAAGTATTTTAATAACTCTTGAGAAAGTTAAATCTGATAAGGATAAACTTTCTAAGGATCTTGAAAATGAAATTTCAAAGAAAAATATTTTAGAGTCTAACTCTAGTTCAAATTCAAATGTTTTAGAAAATAAGAATTTGGTTTTAAAACTAAAGTCAGAGATTTTATCCTTGAAAAAGTGTTGGTCAAACTTTACTCATGGAAAAGAAAACTTTGATAGGATGTATTCTCAAATTAGACCTTTGAGAAGTCGTTCTGGTCTTGGTTATACTTATTCCAAACCTGTTTTTAGCAATAACTATTTTGTTCCTCAAAAAACCATTTTCTGTTCCATGTGTCAATGTGGTGGACATTGGAGAAGAGATTGTTCTCTTACCAAAACTCAATCTTTAGGATTTCATAAAGCTCAATTTGCAAAACAAATGTGGATTCCTAAAATTCTTTTATCTAACCCTTCTGGATCCAAACAAGTTTGGATTCCGAAAATCTAATTGTTTCTTTTTCAGGAAAACGAGAAGTGTATCAATAAGAACATTTGGTACATGGATAGTGGTTGTTCTCGACATATGACTGGAAACAAAGATCTCTTTGAAAAGGTTATCAAAACAAAAGGTGGAAAAGTTACCTTCAGAGATAATGCTCAAGGAAAGATTGTTGGTATATGTAATATCGTTTTTCTTGGAAAAGTTCTTATTTCAAATGTTTTGTTTGTTAAAGGTCTTAGGCACAATCTCATCAGCATAATTCAATTATGTGATGAAGGTTACCTTGTGAATTTTAGAAATGATAAGTGTCTAGTTCACAATTCCAAGGATAAGTTCATTCTATCTGCCCATAGGCAAGAGAATGTTTACACTATTAACTTAGAAGACCTTAGGAACCAAAACTTACCTTGTTTAAGTGTAATAGAAGACCAATCGTGGCTATGGCATAGGAGACTAGGACAATGTAATTTGAGAAACCTAAGAAAACTCTCAAAGAAAGGACTTGTAAAAGGGCTACCAGATCTTAGATATGATTCTTCAAAAGTCTGTGATCCTTGTCAATTTGGAAAGCAACATAAAACTAGCTTTAAACTAATTAATGAAGTTTCAACTTCTAATTCATTACAACTTGTGCATATGGATCTGTTTGGTCCTTCACAATCTGGAAGCATTGGAGGAAAATACAATGTATTTGTTTTAGTTGATGACTTTACTAGATTTACATGGGTCTACTTTCTCACAAAGAAATCTGAAGCCTTTTTCTATTTCAAAACTTTTAGAGCCCAAGTAAAAAATGAGAAAAACCTACCATTGATAACTATTCATAGTGATCATGGTGGTGAATTTCAAAACTCAGATTTTGAAACATTTTGTTGTAAGAAAGGTATTACTCACAATTTCTGAGCTCCAAGAACTCCTCAGCAAAATGGTGTTGTTGAAAGAAGAAATCGTATTCTTCAGGAAATGACTCGAACCATGTTGAGTTAATACTCAATTGCTATGCATTTTTGGGCTGAAGCTGTTAGTACTGCCTGTTATACTATAAATCGTGTTTTAACTAGACAATTTCTTAATAAAACCCCTTATGAGTTATGGACTGGCCGAAAACCTAAAGTTTCATACTTCAATGTTTTTGGATGCAAAGTATTTATTCTGAATACAAAAGATAATCTACACAAATTTGCACCAAAATCTGATGAAGGAATCTTTCTAGGCTATTCTGCAACCTCTAAGGCTTATAGAGTTTTCAATAAAAACACTTGTACTGTTGAGGAAACAGTACATGTAAAGTTCGATGAAACTGATCCTTTTGTTTTCAACCAACCCAATCCTACATCCTCGGATGTGTTTTCTAAAAATGCTTATCAACCTTTATTATAAGAACATTCTGATAAGGAAAATGTTCAAGAAAGTATTCCTGAAACATTTACCACAGAAGATTTTCTACCATATGTTGATGAACAGGTTTTACAAAACCCAAATCAATTGTTTCTTAGGAATAATCCCAATGATAACATCATTGGTGATGTAAATCAACCTATAAGGACCAGAAATTCCTTAAGAAATGAAATAGAACATCTTGCTTTTCATTCCCAATTTGAACCTAAAAGTCCAAGTGAGGCCTTAGGTGATGATGATTGGATCAAAGCAATTCAAATGAACTAAATGAATTTGAATGGAATCAAGTCTGGACTTTAGTTGAAAGACCTAAAGAAACAACTGTGATTGGTGTAAAATGGGTTTTCAGAAACAAGTGTGATGAAAATGGAATCATTGTAAGAAATAAAGCATGACTTGTTGGTAAAGGCTATAATAAAAAAGAGGGAATAGACTATGAAAAAACATATGCCCCTGTAGCTAGACTTGAATCTATTCGTATTCTATTAGCCTTCGCAGCATATTTCAATTTCAAACTATTTCAAATGGATGTCAAATGTGCTTTTCTAAATGGTTTTGTTCAAGAAGAAGTTTTTGTAGAACAACCTCCTGGTTTTCAAGACCCAAAACATCTTGATCATGTTTTTAAACTTACCAAGGCTCTATATGGTCTTAAACAAGCCCCTAGAGCATGGTATGATAGACTTACATGATTTCTTTTACAAAACAATTATTCAAAAGGTACGGCAGATCCAACCCTTTTTATCAAAATGGAAAACAAAAATGTCTTGATTGTCCAAATCTATGTTGATGACATCATATTTGGATCAACTCAGAAATCTTTAACTGATTCTTTTGAAAATTTAATGAAATCTGAGTTTGAAATGAGTATGATGGGTGAGTTAACATTCTTTCTAGGTTTTCTAATTTCTCAAAAACCAGAATGAACTTATATATCTCAACATAAGTATATTAAAGACTTACTCAAAAAGTATGGATTTGACAAAACTAAAAGTATTAGCTCCCCAATTGGTACCTCAAATACTCTTGATCTTGATGAAACTGAGAAACTAGTAGATCAAACAAATTTTAGAGGTATGATAGGGAGTTTTCTATACTTAACAGCTAGTCGACCCGACTTGATGTTTTATGTATGCTTATGTGCAAGATATCAATCTAATCCAAAAGAGTCTCACATAAAATCCGTAAAGAGAATCTTTCGGTATTTAAAAGACACTATGGATTTAGGTCTTTTCTACTCTTCTGGAAATGATTTTGTTTTAAAAAGTTTTTCAGATGCTGACTTTGGTGGTTGTAGAATGGATAGAAAAAGTACATCTGGAACATGTCATTTCCTAGGAGACTCTTTGGTTTCTTGGTCCTGCAAGAAACAACACTCAGTAGCACTCTCCACTGCTGAAGCTGAATATGTAGCAGCTGGAAGTTGCTATGCTCAAGTATTGTGGATGCAGCACACACTCACTGACTATGGTTTGAGTTTCTCCAAAACTCAAATTCTTTGTGATAATACAAGTGCCATAGCTCTTAGTAAAAACCCAGCACATCACTCTCGTGCAAAACACATAGATGGTAGGCATCACTTTCTTAGGGATCACACACAAAAAGGAGATATTATTTTACAATTCATCGGAACGCAAGATAAAATTGCTGACATTTTTACAAAACCTTTACCTTCCGATAGATTTGAATTTATAAAACAGAAGCTGGGAATGATTACATTAAAATAATCATTCATATCTACTTCTTGTTTTACATCTCTCCTAATAGTAAGAAACTCCTCGTAGAAAGGGGGAGGACATTTCTTTCTGTCTTTATGTTTATTTTATCTTATGTTCTTAAACTATTTACTCTTTGGATTGTTTATTTTTTCCCTGTTTATCGTATTGACAATTTTAGTTTTCTGTTTATCGTATTGACAATTTTAGTTTTCTGTTTATCGTATTGACAAATTTAGTTTTCTGTTTATCATATTGACGATTTTATTTTTTTATTTATCGTATTGAAATTCTTTTCCATTGTATCATTCAATATTATTGAATCGACCGATGATGGTATTGAAATTCTTTTCCATCGTACCAATCAACCAATAGTATTGAATCGACCAATGATGGTATTGAATTTCTTTTCCATCGTACCAATCAATCAATAGTATTGAATCGACCGATGATGGTATTGAAATTCTTTTCCATCGTACCAATCAATCAATAGTATTGAATCGACCGATGATGGTATTGAATTTCTTTTCCATCGTACAAATCAATCAATAGTATTGTATCGACCGATGATGGTATTGAATTTCTTTTCCATCATATCATTAGTATTTTATCGACCGATGATGGTATTGAGATTGTTTTCCATCGTACTGTCAGTTCATGGTAACAAGATTGCTTTCTATCGTACGGTCCGATCATAGTAATGACTTTGTTTTCCATCGGCATCATGATATTTTTTTCTTACGATTGTATTTTCTTTTGATTTTTACCAAAACAAACAATCTCCTTATGTTCTCCGACAAGTTTTTTTTTCTCATTTTTTTAAAATTTTCTTTCTTTGTTTTAATCTTAACCATTGATCTGGTTTTATCTAATCTTGACCATAGAAGATCAAAAGTCATCTCTTTATCGCCTATAAATACCCCCCTCCCCTCCCCAAACCCACATTGGTTTTTCAGGAATTCAGGCGAAGCTCTGTTCCACCAGCTATAAACCATCGTACGATCTTCTCATCGACAGAACCTTTATGTCTCAATCCTCTGCTAATACTCATGCCGAAATGTCTTCGAAGACTTTTATAGAGAAAGACTTTAATAGAGAAAGGTTAGTATCTCGAGACTTTTTTGATACGTACGATTCTACAATCAGGAGGATCATTTTGTTTCAAGGATGGGAACACATGTGTGTTGAAAAGCCATAAATTCAAGATCCGGTTCTTTTTGATGAAGTTTGTCAGTTTTACAAAACCGTTTCTTTCGAACAAGACATGACTATAAACTTTGCTGTGTACGATAGAAAATTGTCTATGTCTGTGAAACAAGCGGCACATTTTCTGAATGTTTCTATAGAAGGGGATTCTTTCTGTCCATCGCACAAACTACAAGAGGAAGTTGGTACGTTTAATAGAGAAAGTGCTGAAAAGACTTTGTTTGTTATTAATGAGGAAAAGAGAAAAGTGTCTCATCTTTCACCGGACAATCGTTTTGTGACTTTATGGATGCAAGGTTTTCTTATCCCAAGGAAAGGGGATAGAGAAACTCTGAAAGTTTCTGATATCTTTATGCTTGAATATCTTGTGAATATGAGAAAAGTAAATCTCATGGGATATGTTTTTGAAACAATTAAGAATTTCAAGACAGGAGGGATCAAGTCCCAGATGATTATGTATCTAGCTATCCTTACGAAATTCATTCTTGAGAGTATGAAGTTTTGTAACATTCCTTTGAAAGGAAAACCCATGGATTTGAGGCCATCATGGATTAGTAAGAGTACGATGAAAAAGCTGAATGTTTGTTTTGATCCGAATTCAAAACTTTTTGTCAGAGATATAGAAGCTGAATTGGCTCAGAATCAATCGGCACTGATGCCAGCCAAAGACATTCAATATATTGGTGTTACTCAAAAGTATGATCCGCAAACCAGTTCAAAGCCGAAGAAGAAGCCAAGGTACAGTAAGGAAGTTGTGGCAAAATGGAGAAAGGATAAGGAACAGAGAAAGGAAGGTGATCCGAAGATTGGTCTTGACCCTGCTAAGGCCTTTGCAGAAAGAGTAAGGGTAGAAGAAACCCTTCAGGCTGAAAAGAAAAAGAAGGTTCTTTTGAAAAGAAAGGCTCAGGACTTTGATGTCTCTAAAGTCTTGAAAGCGGTTGAAGATGCTAGTTCCCATCTAACAGAATAAGTGCATCAAGAGCCCATCGTACAGAGTCTCCCTGAGCAAGGAAAACAAAAACAAGTAATGGAAGAAATAGAAGAAGTGGAAGAAGAAGAAGGAGACTTTCTTTTAGAATGTCTTCAAAGTTCAAAGAAGAGTAGAGAGGAATCAGTTCAAAAGCTGAGTGAAGGTGTTCAACAAACTCCTCATGCCGATCAGGAACGATCTCCGGGAAGAATGTCATCTCAAGAAAAGTAAGGTGCTCAATCCTCTAATTCTGATAAAGTTGTTGTCATTAGTGACAAAGTGGAAGAAGAAAGAAAGCAGAAAGAAAAAGCAAAAGGGAAACAACCAGTTGTTGATTCAAGCAGATCGTATGAACTAGCATCGTACGATGAGGATACTGATTCAGAGCATACAATCTCTCTCAAGAAGAGTGAGTACATTGTCCATGTTTTGAGAAGGGCGGAGAAAACCATTCCTTATTTCCCGAGGCTGGAAGGGAAGATTGATTTTATTACTGAAAATCAAAGGAAGAAGTTTGGCTCTGTAAAAGAATTAAGGAAGAAAGTTTTGTCAGTAGAAGCCGATTTGAATGTTCTTTCAGAAAGCTCAGTTTCTCATAAGAAGGCTTGCAATAAGATGACCAAGTGATCGTACAAAACAGAAAGTTCAATCAATGATCATGAGATAGCAATTGAAGATATAAGAAGGTTATCAAATGAGCTTGCAATTTCTTTCAACATGCTTGATAAAGAAACAGTTGAAAGGTTGAATCTTTTGTCTTCTCAAAGAGCCGATGTTCCTTCAGTGAAAGATTTGCAAGAGAGAATGAATGATTTTCAATCTGAATTCTTGAAGGTTTCATCTTTCAAAGATGAAATGGTTTTGCTGAAGAATCAAAATTCTGTGTTATCCAAAGACAACAAGAATTTGAAAAACAGAATTGATACCCTTGAAGAAGTAATCAGAGTCCAGGAGGAGACCATCAGAAATCAAGATCAGATTTTTGCGGATCAACAAGAGCTTCTCAAAACTCAGGGAGAATCTATTTCTGAAGACAAGAAGGAGATCAAAAAGATGAAAGTTGTTCCTCATGAGCTTATAAAGAAAGAGAAGGAAATAGAAAACAAATGATTGTTGTATTTGTTTCTTTTGGAACTTGTCTTTGTTTTGTAATAACTCTTATGATCCTTTTTTCTTTTATCCATTGTCTTGTATTGCTTTACTAACTCTTTCAGACAATTCAAGGTTACTCCTTTCTTTTTGTAAATCACAAAGGGGGAGAATATTTACAAAGGAAAGATTGTTTTACAAAGGGGGAGAATGCTTTACAATGCTCTTAAGGAAAATCTACGAATACAATCCTTAGGAAAGTCCATACCTAAGGGGGAGATTAGTTGTATTCAATTTCTTATTCAGAAGAGTTTTCAATAACTCAGGGGGAGATAAGTATTTCTTGTTAAATTTTCTTTGTGGGTTGTGCTTTCCAAAAAGGGGGAGATTTTTAAGTCAAAAGTCCTCTTTTGACTTCTATATTATGTTTTGGAAATCACAAATGTATTCTATCATATGTTTGTAAATTACAATTGTCTTTTATCATGTTTATTGTATCGTACGATGTTGATCGTACCGACCATATCGTATCGTACTGACTCTATCAATTGTACCATAATGACTCTGTCAATCGTATCGTATTGACTCTGTCAATCGTATCGTACTGACTCTGTCAATCGTATGGTACTGACTCTGCTATTCAGATGATCATTATTTGTTTTTGTACTTTGTCAAAAAAAACTCTCTCTGCATATGAATCGTACTCATGTTTTTCATTTCTATATATCTCTTTTCCTAACAAAACGATGTCGTTGAGTTAGTTACAAACTAATCAAAATGATGTCGTGCTTTCTGTTTCAATATGACTGTTGGAGGCAATATGACCGTTGGAACCCGAGGCCTATAAATAGGAGGTCATTTGAAGCTGAGAGAACAACGATGAACAAAGAGAACGAATGAAGAGACTCTGTGAACTACCAAGATTCTAGAGAGAGACACTGTGACTTCTCTCATCAGCCTTGTGCGTCCGATCATCGTATCGAGGGATTTCAAGTAATTTCAAGACAGAGGTGACGATTACCTGAAAAATCGAGGGCTTCCGGGGATAGGAAGATAGACGTGCCGATCATCGTATCAAGGGCTGCCGGGGATAGGCAGACAGACATGCCGATCATCGTATCGAGGGCTGCCAGGGATAGGCAGACAGACGTGCCGATCATTGTATCGAGTGATGCCGGGGATAGGCAGATAGACATGCCGATCATCGTATCGAGGGCTCACCAAGGTGTTGGTGAGACAGACCTTTTATCCTAGGTGAAAGGATAACCCTTCTCTTTGGGTTAAAAGAATTGTATTACTTTTACATTTCCGCTATTAACTTGTATTAGAAAGGGATTTGTATTGTTTCCTTTCTTCTTTACATATTCAATTGTAATTGTTTCAATTACAATCATTCTATTACATATTGTATTGATTGATTCTATACGCTTTAAGGTAGAATCATTCATCTTTGTATTACTCTGATTATTGTGTTCACCTTGAATACAATTGTTTTACATTACATTAGTATTACAGTACATCATACCTTTTATATTCAATACAATTGTGGGTGTTTGTATTTTATTAGTTTAAGATCATTTAAACTAATCTCTTTTTTGCTAAAACTCAAAGGTTTTTTAAACCTACAATTCACCCCCCCTCTTGTATTGTTCCATATAATAGACATACATATACATATATTCGATCCAACAGTAGTATGTCGTACACATGAGTGACATTATCCTTTACCATATAAGGGAAGAATAAATGTATATATGTTATTAAATTAACATAAAAACAACTCTCTATGTGGAATATTTTATTATTTTTATATATTCATAAGTGAATAATATTTGAACCAAATGAAAGGAGAAATATTTAAAACACATAGATATGAATTTTACATCATCTCGAACCACCACTTCTGGGTTATACCTAATGTAATAATCGAATTTATTTATGACAAAAAAGACATTATAGGATAAGTCTATGGAATTTGAGATGTTATTTTTAAGGTAAATTTCTTTATAAATTTTTTTATGGAATGAGAAAGAGAAGATAAGGGTGGCCTTTTATAAGTGAGGTGGGTGGAAAAAAGTAATTTTTGAAACCAATAAAGAGTATCTGTTTTTTTTACTTTCTATATGGGTCTAAAATTTAGTATCATAGATAATTATACATTATAATCTCTAAATATGGGAATAATATTGTTTTTTATATTTTTTAGATCATTTTAACACTTATCTTTTTAGTATAAACCCCCTTGTAAAAATAATTTTACCATAACCATGGTAATTAATTTTTATTGTATTCAATATTACATATGGTAAAATATTGACTAGAACTTATTGGAAAATATAAATAATTATGATTCCAAATATTGAATCAATTTTAGAAAATTTAATTTAGTTATGATGTGAAATTAAATTTTAAATGAATCATCAAGACGCGATAAAAACGAGGGGTTTCAATATCTAAAATCACTTACAGATATTATGTTTGAACCTAAAAAATCAATATTAAATTAATTAAAAGGAAAATGATTTTAAATTTTTAAAATATAAGATAACATATTTCAATTTTTAAACAAATGAAAAATATAAATTTACTTTAAAAATTATTTTAAATGAAATAGATGTTTTAATAAAAATTTTATTTTTCACTATTAATCAAAAAGTTATTTTTTTGAAACATATCGATATATCAAAAAAAACTTAATTTAATATTATTATTTAAAAATTTAATTTAATTATATCAAATAATTTTTATCAATTTTTTAAAAATTAATTTTAAATTAGTTTGACAATCTGTGATGAACATATCATTCAGAAAAAAATTCAAATTTTCAAAACACATTTCGGTTTATTTTATACGATTCTTATTTTATTTCAAATCAATAAATAAATTTTTTTTTTAAATTTATATATCATAATATATTAGTAATTTAATTATTTCTATTAATACCCATAAAATTAAGGTTAATTTCAGAAAAATATAATATATTAAGGTTTATTTATTCATTGGGTAGCATGTTCTGCATGATATCGAAAATATTAAATTTAATGAAAAGTTTTTATGGGGGTTTTTAAAGATTTTTATTTCATGTTTCATACACTTTTGAATATATTGTAATTTTTTATAATTTATTGGTGTCACATTCTCCCCACCATAAATAAATTTCTTCTTTTCAATTGGATATTTCTCTCAAAAATCAATTGTTTGTAATTTGAAAATTCATTTTTTGAAAACCCACATCACAAAAATGGTCAATAAAACATCATATTAATAATAGTTAAATGTTTGTAAAATAGTTAAATGGAATAACACATAACATGTTTTCGAGGCAGAAGAACATTTATTGAACGTAATGATATTAACATAGTAGAAAAGTGTAAATAATTATGGAGATTGATAGAGGCCATTGGTCATGAGAAAGTGAATCATAAATGAAATGTTAGGGAACATAAAACAATAAATTTATGTTCATTTAATTTCCCATTTGATTCAACAAATAATATGTTAATTGTAATATTTTTGATATAATATCATTTTCCTAATGTTGAGGACTTCTCTTACTATCTATGCAGAAAAGGGAAATACATAAAAGAAACATTTATATCTCATAACAAAAATCCATAGTTCGGTTGTGGTTTGATCAATATCCAATTCATTGCATATGCTATGAAATGAATTTCCATAATTTAATATATTACACTCAAAGCACAAAAATTAACCTTTAAAAGATCATAATACTTATGAATGTGTTACAAGTATTTCCATATGCCTCCAAATATTTTCAAAAAAACAATATTGTTTTCACATGTTATTCAATATAAACAATTTATCAACAAACGTCAATATTAGCACTGTTAGTTCATAATTAACATTTATTCATAAAATAGTTTTAGTTAAATGAGTTTTAAATTAATAATAATATCACCTTACCCAACAGTTGGAAATAAACCATTACTGTCCAATAGTTGTTTGTTCAAGCCCTGTAACCATTCCCTGATGCTACGATTTGTCATATTTTTTAAAATAAATTAATATTATTCCCATAACATTCCCAAATTGTTATATCATATAATTAACTAATAATAAATTAATATATAATCTTTAAAGGTTACAAATACCTTTAATCTTATGTAAAAAATTTTAAAGTAATTCGTCCTTTAATAACACTTTCATATACTGAACCATTATTTTGTATTCCAATAAATATTTTCCAAACAAAATCATTAGTATTTATAAACACCCATCACATAAAAATTTAAATGGGGTGTTTAAGACTTCAAACATATGATCAACCTTAAAAACCTATACAATGAGGTTATTTAAATTTGTTTTAATAATTAATACATATATGGTAATAATTATTTACACAATAATTATATGATTTTTGATTCTTATAACTAAAATAACATTAGTAATAATACATCTATAATTTGATTCATGAATTCCAATACATAAACAGTTCATAGATTTTAATAAATTATTTGTTCTACATTGGTCTAGGTGTTAACCTTTATAAGAGACCATTGACCTAAATATTGACCAGGTTCTCCAAATTTAAGACAACGAATAATAAATAGATCCCTAAGATGTGATTTATTCTGTTTAATCATTCTCATTATTTTTCATCAGAAATTCATTTATTTTATTCCCTTTCGTCAAATATAAAATAGTTTCATATTACCTTAATAAATATTTGGTGTCTCTTTTAAAATATCTCACTTTATGGAAATGGGCATTCTTTCCTCCCTCTTCTCCACCCCACGGTCTCTTAGTAAACATTATCATTCTAATTTTTATTGATTCCAATAGTTGGATAAGGTATATAATATTAATCATATTTTAGGATAACTGATTATTAATAATCCTGTTATATATCACTCATATTATCACCCCATTTGATTTATCATAATAACCACATTTTCATTTCTTTCTTTCAGGTTTATTCATGAGAAAAATATCCAATTATTTTTTTTAAAAACATTTCAAAAATAAAAGTTCACCAAAAATTTTGAAAATAATTTTATTTTAAAATAATCCTTGAATATTATAAAATATTCCTAAAAACATTGAGTGATAATGACGAAATTGTTTTTTGTAAAGGCTGTACATGTGAAAAAATATTACTTCGATTTCTTAGTAAAACACAAATGTTAATTGTTTTGAAATTTTCATGGATATTCCATTTGATTTTTTAAAAATAATTCACAAACATTTAAAAATCCATTTAATAAATCATTTTTAGGAATTCCCAAATCCTTTTATAATCTAAAAAAACCTATTTCAATGAAAAATGATCTTTCATCAAAGATAAAAATGAAACCGGATTTTACTAAAAAAATTACTTAATCATTTTAAATAACAAATAGTGGAGAATGAAAATTTTTTTACTTGAAACCATGACTAAGAATAGTATAATAATTTTTTTTGGGTTTTAATCCAATGATGAAATAATTTCCTTCAATGGAAATTCAATCAAAACAAATTTCGGTTAAAATAAGATTTTTAAATAAATCATTACGAAGATCATAAAATTCATGTGATAATTAATCATTGAAAACATTAAGTTTATAAATTTCTATTCCAAAAATAACAAGGGTAAATTATTCATAAGTTAATAAATATTAAGTTTACATGATATCATATACTATTATAAGAAATCAAAAAAGTAATATAACCCAATTAAAATAACGTTAGTTCGGAAATTTTATACCACATGGTAACATTCAAGTAAAATACAATATGATTAAATAATTAAAATTGAGACTTAAAATATAATACATTTTTATGTAATAATAATATTAAATGTCAAAGGGGTAATAATATAGACCATATAAATGAAATTATTTTCCTAACATTACAATATGTCTCAATAAATGGAAATTGAGATGAAGTCATGTAATTTGAGTCCATCTCATTAAATATATTATTTATATTCTTGAGTAGTAAACATATGATAAATATTTATTTTCTTAAGAACCATTTTCAAAATTTTTATTAATTTTATTTCACTTATTACAATGTTATATAAAAGTACATAATATTTTATGTTTACATCTTGTGTTTAAATGGTAATTTATTAATAATTCTAAAATGAGTTTTGTTGGAAGACTATTGGTATAAAATGTAATTATATAAAAAGATAATGAATAATAAACATGAAATATTTATCATATTTATTAATATATTATAATTTTAATACCAATAATGAAATATGGTTTTCAGAAATGAATTATGTTTCTATCTTGGAGACTGTTTGCCACACTTACACATGAGTAATGTTTCTTTTTTTGAAGGATTGTTATTGAAAAGTTAAGTTATATTCTATCTTCCCATTTTGATAAAAAAATATAATAAATAAAATATAATTTCACTTAAATAAACTTATATATATCATCTATGTTTTGTGGTTATGAAAATAGATATAGATCGATTCTTGATGGAAGTTGTCCACATAGGCACACACACACACACGATGATATCGTCTTTTAGTTAATAAATGGGATGAAATAAAATAATATATAATCTATTAATACTGATAAATATGTCATTAATATAATATTAACTTCATTAATATAATATTAATTTCATTAATATCATTTATAATAATTAACTTTATTTTCATTAATTTCAATTAAAAGTGTTAGTGAAAAACGATTCACATCTCTTTTGGAGTCGGTAGCCTACCGTACACACGTATAATGTTATCGTAACCCCTATGGAATGAAAATTAAAATTTTATATAGTGTTAAATTACTCAATGGATTTAATTATGTTATAAATATCATATCTATACTTTATTTACCTCATAATACCCATCCATTATAGGTGTTGAATGAAAACATGTAAGATTGGTTTGTTAGGTGGTAGTCTTCCACAAACACAAGAAGTGTTATAATTATTCATTTTGAGGAAGAGTATGTTTATACAATTCATTAAATTAAAATAATAAACTCTTATTATATTATAGACACTATTGTAATTATTTTATCATAAATAATTAATTTTTTTAAAGGGTGGATGAAAAATAAATAAACTAATAGATATGAATTTTACCTCTTCTCAGACCACCACATTTAGATTATTACTAAAGTATTTTTAGAATGGAGTAACAATAAAAACAACACTTCAAGGGTGTGGGGATGGAATTTCACATGTTAAGTAGGTACATAAATTTTTAAAAATGTGTTTTAAGGTGTGATATGGAGAGGAGAGTGGATAACCTTTTATAAGTGAGGTGAGTGTCACAACTATTCATTTTTGAAATGAAAAAGGTGTAAAAATGTTTTTCACATTCCAATAGGGTTCATAATGAATTATTATTTGATAACTATAGATAATAAGGTCACAATATAGTCAAAAAATAGTTTTGAAATGTTTTTAGGTTATTTTAACCATTAACATCGATAATTAATTTTTTATGTTTTCATAATTCATTATAGTCAAATAGTTGTTTGAAAAAATTAGTATATATAAATTATGATTAATCCCAATATGAAATCAATTTTACCAATGTAAAATCATATAAGTGGAAAATGTTAATTTAAAATAAACCCCACACGTGGGATTAAAAAAAGGTGTTTCAAAGTGAAAATTCTGAAAAGATTAGAATGTTTCAGTATCAAAATTGACTATTAAATTTATTAAATTGATCTAAATTTTATTTATTATAATATTATTAACGTAATTTTACATTAAAATAAATTTAAAAAATAATTTATCTTTGTTAATAATTTTAACCAAATGACAGTTCTCAAATAAAAATTAGTGTTTTTTACTATTCATAAATAAATAAAACATTTATAAAAATCCTAAAAAATTCACCCTACCATAATTTTGTAATTTTAAATTCAAAAAATAATTATATTTTATTCAATATTGATTCTGAAAATATTAAAAATTAATTTTATATTTGGTGCGCATATTGTGACAAAATATCCCTTATAAAAAATAATGTTTTTTATTTTTTTTAAATGATTTTTATTTTATTACAATAAAAAACCCTCCATTTAATTTATTTACATGTGTAAAAAATATAATTTTAATAATTTAGTTATTAATATTAATACTCCTCCAAAATAACATATTGGTTATAAGTGAATATTATATTTCAGTGCATTTTGGACTCGAGGTTGCATGGTCGAAAAGCTATCGAAGAGATTAAATTTATAGGAAAATATTTTGTGAGTTTTTAAGATCACTGTTACATGTTACATAATATATTTAATAAAATGATAATGTTTTTGAATTATTGGGATTCATAGTCAATTCCAAAATTAGACTTCTAGAACAAGATGTTCAAAATCAACATTCATCTCTTTAGTGGGGTATATTAAGAACATGAGGTTTACATATTTTAGGTATTTAATAAACACGAGTTACCTAGATGTGGGGTTCCTATTAATGGTTGGTTCTGAAACAAAACATTCATTAAAAATATAGCATTCCTAATATGGTATTAAATACCCACATTACATTCAACTGCTCGTTCTGAAGGGTGGTTCTAGATTTCATTTCTACTATAACAAGACATAGTCAATGATTATTATACATAATATAATGAATGAAAAAAATCAAATAAATTTCAAATTTATAAGAAAATAAGATATCTAATATAAATTATAATCATAAATTAAACTCTAAATAAATTTTGTAATAAGAAATGGTTGTTTAATGAGTACCAAATCATGTAAAAGATGTTTTATCATCATTTATATGACCAAAACTGTGTCTTTACAGAAATCCTTAACATCATGTTTTATATCAATAATTAAAAATTCGTCTAGTATAAGATACATAAATAAATTTTTTCAAAATTAAATTTTTTTAGCATGAAAATATAATTCTCCCAGTTTCAGTTGATTAATATATTATTCAGATTATTAATTTTTTCCACATTATAAATTTCATATCTTTTTGCATATTTTATTTGACCAATTAGTATGTTTATATTTTCCCTAGATCTTATTTAGATTATTAAAAATTATATGTTAATAAGAAAACTTGTTTTGATAATCTATGGTAGGTCTTGAGGGATTATTATGCATTACGTACTTCAACATATAGTCATAAAAATGTAATTTTGATATAAAGTATATGGATTTTGATAATTATTATCTATCACGATTCTTTAAAACTATAATGATAAATGGTAATAGGAATGTAATTAATTGAATATTACAAATATTTAATTTAATTATGATATCGTTTTTTTGGAAATCTATAGTTCTAAACTAAGATAGTATGTATATTATTTTTCATTATCAATAGATCCAAGAGTGTAGTTTGAAGCATCACATGAATCCCCTTACCTAGATTCACTTACTTATATATTGATTTATATGGATATATGGATTCTCATAGTAATAAATTTTTTTATATTAATTATAAAATGATTTAGATAATCCTTAGTAAGAATCTATCACAACCTATCGACTAAATATCTCAACCTAGTAACCATATTCCATATCCTAATGAGAATGGTTTGGACGTCCCTGTAAAGATATATTATAAATTTTAGAGGATCCTAAAAAAAATAAAAAACTCTATACTTATTAAAATTCCTTGTTTGATGTAATTATATCTCTTACACTACCATTAATAGATATCTTATAAATCATGACATCCAATTTCATCTCATAATTTCAGTAACTCTTCCCAACAAAATGAATACCTTCATAAATAAGTGAGGAAATAGTGGATTCAGCTAAAATTTAACAATATAAGTCTTTTAATGAAATTTATCATCAGATTAAACCTTTCTCACATAACCATTATATAAAAAAGTTTAGGAATCTAAAGTTCATGATCACCATTAGTGACACACCCATTAGAGCAACCTCTAAGTCGTTAATTCAGAATATAATTCAAGAACCCATGTAAATGACAGTGTTCATTCAATCAAAAAAACTTCCCTTTTAATTGATTACCAGTTTAATAATCACTTACCATTTACTAGTATTGATAAAAAAAATATAACATCATCCACTCAAGGGATAAAAAAATTCAATTCATGAAATCAAGAAAAATAGATAGAAAATAAATGTCACTAATATCGTCAAACACATGATAAATGAAAAAACCTACTCATCCTAATAATTATTAATAAGTAATCTCTATTAATAACCACTATATACCAGAACCAAAAATCAATAGAATTACTTTTCCCTACCAAATAAATATGAAAACTAAATCCACAAAGATTATCTCTGAAAAAAGTTTTAACTACATGAATGAAAAATGTGTTGGAAAATGAATGTGTAAAGTGAGGTGTAGAAAAATATAGTAGTATTTAATTAAATTATATAGAAAATACAGAATAATAAGAAATAAAAATACATTGAGAGAAGAGAAAACCCATATTATTACATGGATATTATTACTATTTATGAAACCTAGTGAAAAAAATATGATTATAATCATATCTCATATCCGATGCAGATTGATCCTCAAGTTCAACTAGAGAAAATAATAATGTCATATTAACTATAGTATTTATATTTAGTATATTATTTTTAAGACTTATATCAAAATTAATCATCAATATACTGTTAATTTAGGATCACCACTTCATAACTCCACAATGTTTACATAATGAATATAACATGAGAATATCATAAAACATGTGATGTATGCACTAAACTCCTCCTCATAATTCCCACATGATCCTTATATATCTATAGTTTGGAACTATGCATCATCAAATTATTATATTTCTATCAATACCATTATATCTGTTATGGGGAAACATTTCTCAATAATAGTAAAATTACAAGACCATGAATAGTTGAAAATGAACCAAGACATAGTGGACTACCTGAAATCAATATACTTTTCATCCAACATAAGAGTCCATATCTCTCCATATATTGGGTAATGTGAACCTCACTATATAGTGAATATAACTCCATTAGTAATAATAGATAACATTAGAATTAAATCCCCATATTTCACATAATTTATAAAATAAAAAAAATAAAATAAACAAATTCGCAATCACATAGCCCAATGGTGTAATTTCATTGAATATTATAAATAGTAATGATTTATTACTTATTATTTCTTTATCAATAACCATAATATTCTACCCATTTCCCCGGATAACTAGTTTAATAATACACCATGATAGTACAAATTCACTATCATGGAGAACTGGTTATGGATCAATACCCAAATGACTCTAACACATGTTTATATTATGAATCAAACAATTAAAATCAATTATCTTAACAGGGAACATATGGAAATCTTCTGTCTTGGTTGGGTCCTATAATTGGAGTCTATTAAAATCCATTCACACATTTGAGGCCAACATGACAACTGAGTGGTACATGGAATTGATGAAACATCAATGTTGTTTGGGGTCGTATCCTAACCATATCACATTATGAATCTACTTTTTTGGGGGGGTGGGTGAGGATTTTATACCATTTTATGAATGAGAAATCATCGGTCATAGTAGGTTAAACATTAAAGCATTGTGGAAAACTATAGTGATACGTCCTGGCGGTGGGGACTACTGATAGAATACTTGTAATTTGAGGATAGAGGTTCCTACAAGGATGTGTGTAGTGAGTGTTGATTTAGTGGGAATGGTGATGACCCAAATTATTATTGTACAAGGTAGTGGAATCAGGACATGGTTTCGGCCATGAGACTCTACAAGGAAGATTTTTGTGTTTGTTGAGAAAATTTGATGGATAATGGAATGGGATGACATCGATAATATATATTGAATGTGAATGTAACAAGACAGTTATATTATAATCAATAAGGGTCGTAAGAAGAATTGAATAAACGTTAAAGGGATAGTCATAGGGAATATTTTCCCCTGGGACTTTAGGCCAGTTTCTAGGCCTTTGGGCTATGTTCATTCAAGACATGTATTAGGGTATGAGAAAATGGTCATTATGATCATGAAATAGTCTTGTGGTATTTATGGGACTGATTTCAATATGGAATTTAATCCTCTAGTCCTACATTCGATGTAATTGGTTTCCCTCAACCTAGAAGGAAAAATGTTTTTTAGTTGTTCAATAAAAAATGGCATTTTTCCATTTTTTTACAACCATTCAATTGAATTAATTTTATATATAATAATACATATAATTTTTTTGAATAGAGTGAAAGATAATAATTAGAGAGGTAAATACAAAGTAATGGAAAAATGTACAATTAATTTTTAGAGGAATAAATTGTAAGCATGTGATAAAACATAAAAAAGAAGAATATTTGAATAAAATGATAATGGGAATAAATGAGTATTCTAGAAGACATGGTAGGTTAATAATGATCCCGACATAAGGATATTTATCCTCAAATTCCATCAAATAAAAAATATACCATGGAAAAATGAATTTAAAACATGGATCAACACACATGAAACATGTGGCTAACACAAGAATGTGGTATAAATATAAACAAACGAAATAATAAAACGATGAACACGAATCACTATTATCATGTCCACACATCATGTTTTGAGAATAGATAACCTTCATTGTAAAAAAATTATAAAGATGTGAACATAACTAACCACTATCATTCCAATTACAAAAAAATAACTTTTAAGACATAATGATTTACTCAATGCTATTGAGGAATGTATCTGACCCACATATCACATAATGAAAAATCATAAATATATATGGAAATATAATTCAATCAATTATCTATTATTGAAATCCTCACATAAACATGTTGGGTTACATAACATTTTGAAATGATATTGAATAAATTGATATGAAGAATTAGATTGGATGATACAAAACACTCAATCACACAACAAAAATATATAATAACATAATTTATAACATAATTATGATAAATACACATAGAAGATAAATATTTATATTTAGAGAGTTTAATTAATGAAAAATCATAAAAATTGGTTTTCCTTAAACATTCATCACATTATTGTAAAAGATTTAGTTATGGGTTACATTCCAAAATCACTTTAAAGAAGGTGAAAAACTAATTTTGAAAATATTATCATTAAAAAATACTATATAAAAAATCATTGAATAAAAATAAATTTTATGTGAAAAAATATAGAGGTAATGATACAAAATATATGAAATATATATAAATAAATTTTTAATGTATTAGGTTTTTTAGGGGAACCCCACATGGATGAAAGAGTTATAAAATTTCATGTAATAAATTGACAAAGAGATATGTGATGTGTACAAAAGACAAAAAAAATATTTTTGTTTCAAATATGGAATAAAAATATTTTAGAATAGTAATAATACAGACTTACTAGAGAAATATTTGTTAGATATGATTGAAATTATTAGTTATTAGATAATTTTTTTATAAATAAATAATTCCATTAATGAAAAAAAGGCTTATAAACAAGTAATTTATTCAAATATAAAGATAAAATATCACATAAAATTTAGAAATCATATACTATAATTTATAGAATGTAACACAGTTAATGAAGAAATATTTTGACTACAAAAAATGAAATATATTCAATGAAACCCTTATATTTTTAAGTAAATATTTTATAGAAAAATTATATTATAGACTAAATTGGAATACCAAGATTATAGAGAGGGGAATGTTATACTAACCCAAAAATTAATCAATTCAATTTCTACATTATTGTAGTAAAGTAAAAATTATATAAAATAAAATTAGGAAACACAACACCATATACTGATTAACTGAACTATTATGTGACCTTTAAACATAAATTTTCCAATTCTGTGTTTTAAATTTCGATAATCTGACATTCACAGTTATAATCAATATGATGTTTCGAGTCTTATGGGACAAAAATATTTTTTTTGAATAGTAAACTGACCATATTAATAGTAACATGCCCATATGAATAGTATTATGACCCTAATGAATAGTAAATATTCCAAAAGAATAGCAACCTCACCCGTAAATATATAAAAAAGTAAGGAATATTATTAGTGACAATATGACCATAGTAAATGTATTGGTATATTTATAATCCATAAGTAAATAATTATAATTGATTAATTAATTTAAATTAAAATATAAATTCTAAAAATGTGTTCGTAAATTAAAAATAATATGTATTTTAGTTTTAAGATACATTTATAAGACATTATGTAATTTTTAAAAGCATTATAAAATCACTTTTAATATTAAAATATGTATTTTTCAATTAAATTATGATATTACATAAAAATTAAAATTTTCATACATAAGAAATTATTTATAGAAAAATAGAGTTTTATTTGTATTTTAAATGTCAAAAAATTGTTAATCTGAATTTTTGGGATTTTTTTAGAAAAACATGAATTTTTTTCAGAATATTAAAATACATTAATTTAATGTATAATGACATTATAATTTAAATAAACTATTCCGGACATAATGAGTTATATAATAAACCTAATATATAACTCACATAAACATTTTACACTTTTTAGTCAGAAGAATCACCAATACTACTTGTATTGGGGATAAGTAATAATTTAATGAAGATATTATTGTGGAAACCCCTCTCCCCTCCACTATAAATACCACCTTGACATCTTCATTTCCACAAACCACTCAAGCCTTGTGATTTCAAACAATTCTATTCAAATATCTCCTCAAGATCCTTCCCCATATCCAACATCCCTTGGTCATTTCAAAGTACCTAATCATCTCACCTAAAGTGGCTATCAATAGAGAAAAACATACGAGGTAAAATCCTCTTTTCGATAATTTTATTTTATTTCATTTTCCATTATTTCCATTTTCTCTCCCCAACTACATTAAACTGAATGGTATGATAACTCTGGTAACATATATTTACTCTAATTATACTATTATAATGGTATGTTTCCTAATAACCTTCAATTCCCTCTACTTTTACTCTATAAAAGAAAACACCATCCTAGATGTGTTAATTTATCACATTCATGGACCATGGGTTTTCAATTTGTATTACCATCATAGAGACTATTCATGAAACCATTTTAATGGTTCGACCTGATCATAATATATTTATTTTATCTTTTGTGATGTTATGCAATCCTTATACACTCATAATATGAAATAATAATACCAAACAAGTCTGTTATGAGAAAAACTACCAATATTCATCCAAGTGTTTATCATTAAAATTCATTTGAATAATTTATCAACATGGTATATATAAATGTTCATTACAAGATAAATTAAACTTTTTAATGATAAATAATATCATGTGATATAAGTTCTAGATTTTTTTTACCACATTTCAAAATAAAATCCATTCATGAATACAACTACATCATTCCTAATTTTTTTTAAAATTAACACCCCCAAAAAATTAATTTAAGCTGTATATCTCATCTAATGGTCCATACAAACCTAATTAAACTAAAATAAATAAAATTCATGCACTAATGACTATGGAATTTAAAATTAATTAATCTAATTTCATTATAGAGGAAATTAATGTGAACAACGTATTCATAGGCAATGTAAAGGGATTTCTCACACCTAACTCTCTTTCATTGGGTTTTCCCCATTCACTCCAGTTTCATTATGGTTACTCTTTAAAAATAATTTATTTATCATTTTATTACAATTTATTAGGTATACATGTTTTTTACTAGGGATTTTTCCAAACACAATGATTTCAAAATGAACTCTTCTTTCCAAAAGACATCATTACTTCCCACTCCTGGTCGATGGTTCTTGTATAAAGAATGTCCTTCACTTTTTCATTTTGGAACCCAATGTTCTGGAAAGTATGCTTTTTGGAAACCATTTCATTCCATGGGTATTTTTTGTTTAGGTTGGACCTGTGTTCTATGTTTTATGAATGAAAATTTAAATTGAATGATGCGACGAGTGTTCCTAGAATTATATAGCACAATAGGAATGTTTTCATTGATGGTAGAGCCTAGAAATATATAGTGCTCCATTTCAATGGGTAATATGATGACTATCATGAGATAAAGTAAAATAACACATGAACAAGGTTCTATATTTTTCGACAACTATGTTTGGTAGTTAACCACTAATATATGATGTTTTATTTTTACGAATTTACACATTTAATGCTATTATATTAATGATGTTTTGATTCTGCACACCCCATGTTACACTGTTTTATGTTGTTATCATTCCTATTATTGGGATTTTAGATCACCCAATTTTTGATGTATATCCTCAGGTGACTGCACGTACTGAAGAGTACATAAGAGATGATAAGAATCTAAATAAGAAATAGTTAATAAATTAATTATGTTATATGTTGTAAATGTTATGCGTGATCCTAGTTTCCAATGACACTACACCTTTGGATCCTTGTAGTGTATTGTTATTATGATGAAAAAATTAATGTAAGAATAGTTTTATATATATAGTTGGTATTAGTGGAATGTTTTAGATAAGTTGGTAATTAGGATTAGTGGACTGTAGAGAAAACCTCTTCTATAAGAATATGATAAAATATACACACAAGAAGCGTTTATAAATATTGGTACCTCATAAGATATGACTATAGAGTATATTTCCCCAATGAGAAAGTTATTTATTCATAACTCATTGACTTGTGTTTTTTTCTAACCTTTTATATTTTAGAAAATGGTGGGAATTAGGATATTCCTTGCCAACAACCTGTGCAAGGGCCAATGAAATGATTTCCCAAATGACATCCTAAATTATTTGGGATGTAGAGTTCAAAACATCATTTTGGTGTTTACTCAACTATCTTAGACTATGAAAAATAATCTGAATAGTGTAGAACATCCTACTTCTTCAAATAGGTAGCTACTAGTTATAGAGTGTTTTAGGTGGCAATGACCACTGATGATTGGTGGATATTCTGATCAACTAGTTATAGAACAGTGGGTCAACTACATGGAGAAGATATTTTCTATGCTTAACTATTCACAGATGTTGAAAGAGATTTTATCCATTTATCATCTAGATGGGGAGGCCGATCAATAGTGGCCTTGTACAAAGAACACCAAGCCAGTTGAAAAAATTGATGAGATGGAATGTGATGAATTTAAGATCATGTTTCTTAATAATTATTTCTAAAGAAATCATCATACAAATAAAGAGAGTGAATTCATAGAGATAAAAAACTAAAGGAGAATCTATTATAGCCTACGATTTGAATTTGACTAGGCTTCCAAGGTAGATTTTTTTATTTTTATGAATAATGAATGAAAAATTGAAGTATTAATTAGTGGGTTAAAACATGACCTTCTAAAGGATCATGAAATTAAAGAATTACGAGATTTAAAGAATTTGTTTTTGCGTTCTATAGAAGAATAGAGGGATTTTTGTGAATAATCCCAAAGATATGGTGATAATAAATGAATGATAGAGATTCATTATAATGGATCTAAAGAGGATGGTGGAATGAAAAATAAACCACTCCCATGTAAAAAATGTGGGATGATGCATCATGGGAATTACCTCAATGGTATGAGGAAATGCTTCAAATATGGGAGGGAAGGGCACCAAGATCAAGAGTGTCAAAAAGACATGAGATGGTTGGGGAAAGTGGGGTAGGAAAGGAGAGAACCATCCATAGTACCATGAAATAATTGTTGGGAGAAAGAGCACTATGAAATCAATTAAACTATACCTCGATCCCTCAAGGGTAATCAGTGTTAGTAGCCACCAAATACAAAAGAAAAATTGAAGGCATATACAATCAATACTAAACAAGTTTAGAAATAGAATGATGTTGTACAAGGTATACTTCCTATTCACTCAAGAATGGAAAAAGTCATATTTGATTCTAGTTGTAAAAATTCATTTATATCTTGCATGATTTTTATAATTATTTAATTAAATTCCTGAAACCTTGAAGTATAGATATTTGTAAAAACACATAGTGGAGAACTCATTGAAGCCCATATATTGAAATCTTCTCTTTTTGTGTGTGTGGAATGAATCTTCTAGCATATCTCATTCTACATTTCATGGTGATATTTTACACTATAATGGTAATCGATTAGTGCATGTTATATTGAGCACATATCAACTGTCAGGAAAAGGAAATATCCTTTCATATTCTGATCGATCCCATGCTCTATACAAATGCAAGGAAGATCACGAATATCCATTGAAAAATCCATCAATGTTGTGTTTGTTTATTCCCTGTTAAGAGGCATACCTCGCTCAAAAGGTTGATTCAAATGAAAGTGTAAACCTAGAGGAAATTTCCATCATGAGAGAATATGGTGATGTATTTCCTAACGAGTTACCCAGACATCCCCAAGATTGTGAGGAGTGTCCTCTATAGAACTCATACCCAATGTTACTACTTTTTCAATGTGTCCCTATAGTATGGAACCTATTGACCTGGAGGAGTTAAAGAATTAGCTCCTAGTGAATTTAGAGGATGGTTTCATACACCCTAGTGCATCATCATAGTGTGTGCAAGTTCCCTTTGTGACGAAGAATGCTGGATCAATGTGATTTTTTATCGATTATCTGGTACTCAACATGATAACTATAATGAACAAGTATCATCTCCCAAAGATTGATGATTTGTTCGACCAGCCTTGAGATGCTTAGTATTTCTAAAATTTTTATCTTCGTTCTGGATATCATCAACTACATGTGATAAAGGATGATATTTATAATCTTGCCTTCTGTTAAAGGTATTGGGATTTTGTGTTTCTGTTGATTCCATTCGAACTTAATAATGACCCTTAATTGTTGATTTATTTTAATAATATATTCTTCAAACTTACCTCGAATTATTTTTGGTAGTGTTTATTGATGAAATTTTCATCTACTCCATGAGCATGGAGGAACCTGAAGAATATCTATTACTTGAGCTGATGACATTGATAATGCAGATGTTTTACACCATGTACATCAAGTGTGAATTTTGGATAAATAATGTCATGCTCTTGGGAATTGTGATCACAAGTGAGGGAATTTCTAAAGACCCTTCCAAAAAAGGCTCTTGAGGAATTGTCGTCACTCAAAAGTGTTATAGAAATCCATATATTTCATGGATTAGCAGTTACTACCATTGTTTTGTGAATCAATTATCATGATTGTCATGCATACTAACTAAGATAACAAGAAAATGGGTAATGTTTGTCTTGACGGAAGAAAGTGAGGGAATCTTCATGGAGATAAATAGAAAGATGATCAATGCAATTGTACTCAAATGACTGAATATTGGAGAATGTTTTGTGGTATACAGAGAGGCTTCATAGAATGGTATGGGTGGTGTAATCATGCATAATGATGATATGATAGACTATACCTGATGGCAGTTGATGATCCATGAGCAGAACTACCTGATGCATGATCTTGTGCTAGATACTGTGATTTTTCCTTGACAATATAGCTTCACTAACTCTATGGTGTGAAGTGTTACCTATACAATGATCTCAAGAGGGTAGATTTCATATTCACATAAATAATATCATCCGACAACAAAGTATATAGAAAGAGATAATAAAATATTATGATTTCTCTATTCACTGTCATCCTGGAAGAGAAAACAAGGTAGCTAATTCAATAGACCGAAAATAACTTGTTACTCTATCAATGTTATTATTTGATAAAGAACATATTGTCATGGATATGTAAAATATGGATTCAGAAATCATAACTATTAGGAATACATCATTCCTAGACACAATGATTACCTAATCTTCTATCCCAATGATTAATAAGGAATACAAAAGGGTTGATATGGAGCTACAAATGATGGTGAATGAAAAAATGAAAAGGAATCTTCCAAAGTTCCATATCGATGATGATGTTTTGATTAATTCAGTAACAAATATTTGTGTACCTTCCTCACATGGGATAAGGAAGGTTTTATTTAATAATTCCCAAAGATCACAATTATCTATCAATCCTTGTAGTAGTAAGACATATTATGTTCTCAGAGAAAACATATTGTGGGAGAACATGAGGACGGATATTGATGAATATATCTCAAGGTTCTTGATATGTCAGTAATTTAATGCCAACAAAAAATATCCCAAAGGTATAATGCCACCATTTCATATAACCTTGTGACAATTGGAGAATGTAACTATGGAATTTTTCATTGGTCTCTTAAAGACGTCCAAGTGAAATAATGTGATATGGGTTGTGTTTGACCGAACCACCAAGACATCCTACTTATCACTATCCAAGAATAAGTCTCGCTTAAAAAACCTGTAAAGATATATGTGATTGAGGGTTTGAGACTACACGAGGTTCCACTCTGGATATTCTTTGATCATGATCCATGGTTAGTATCTAAATTTTGGAAGAGTCTCCAACATGCTTTGAGTACTGAAATAATTGTCAGCATGTAATACAACCACCAAACTAATGGCTGATTTGAAAGGATTATTCAAATACTCGAAGAAATGATAAGAGAATGGTCTTTATAATTCAATGGTTGACAAGATCAACATATCCCATTGGTTGAGTTCTCATACAATAGTAACTTCCACTTCAGTATTCAGATGGCTCAATATGATTCTCTTTATGTAAATTCTCGAAGAAGGCCATCATGTTGGGATGATGTTGGAGAAATAAATATTCTTCGACCAGACCAAGTAAAAGAGATAACGGAGAAGGATCAAGTGATCTAGAAACAATTCAAAAATACTTTTAGTCACAAAAGACCTAAGATGACAACGGTCGAAGGGACTTGGTATTCAAATTTGGAGATAAAGTCATCCATAGAATATCACTGTGGAAGAGATTCATGTAGTTTTGAATGAAATAGATGTTTATCCCAAGGTAAATTAGCCACTTTGAAATTCTTTACCACATAGAATCTCTGGACTATCATCTTGCACATCCATCAAATATGGCTCATGTTCATGATGTGTTAAACATATCTCTCTTGAGGATGAAAATATCATATCCATCACATGTACTAAACTAAGGGGTGGTACAGTAGGAAGATGATCTCTCTTAAGAGGAGCATCCAGTAATGATTCTCCACCAGAGAGATAATGTTCTACCCAACCAGACAAACCCCCTTTTTAAAGTGTTGTGGAGGAACCATATGTATGAAGACACAACATGGTGAAAATAGGATGTGATGAAGGATAAGTACCCTGACATGTTTATCTATAACAAAACATCGAGGGTGAAATTTCAATAAAGGGGAAAGAATGTTACGAAAATAACCTTTATCAATAAAATATCTCCCTTATTTTAGTAATTTCATATTCATATAAAATCACATTTTAAAACAAAATCCCACATCATGCTTAATGGATCTACTATGTGACCATTAAACATAAATTTTCCAATTCTGTGTTTTGAATTTATAAAATATGACATTCACGGTGGAAATAAATAACATGTTTCGAGTCTAATATGAAAAACATAATTTTTGATGAATATTAACATACACTTATTAATAGTAACATACCCTTATGAATATTAATATGACCCTTATGAATTGTAAATCTCCCAAAATAATAGTAACCTCACCCATGATGGTATAGAGAAAATAGGCATCCTATAATTGACAATATTACCATAGTAAAAGTATGGATATTTTTGTAATTCATAAAAAAGAATTTTAGTTAAAGGAAATTAATTTTCCTAGGATGTGTTTAAATATTAACAAATTTTTTCTTCTGTTTTCATGATAATTATATAAGACCTTATGTCATTTGTGAAAGAATTATAAAATTAGTTTTAATTTTAAAATATGTATTATTCAAGTAAATTATTATTTTAATTTAAAATTTAATTATTTATATTAAGATATTAATTTCTGAAAAATGGATTTCACTTTTTTATTCAACATTTTGCAAAAAAAAATTGTATTGTTTTTGTATTTGTCTGAAATATTTGAAATTTTAGTGAATAGAAAAATACATTAATGTACCGTATAAATTCATTTTAATTTTAATCCACATTCAATGGCAGCATGATTGATGTAAGCACAAAAATATTTCACTCTCAGACAATAATTAATATTTTTACTCATATGAATCCCCAATATTGATTTTCTGGTGATGAAATACTAAATTAATTTATATAATGTTGAGAAAACCCCATTCCCCTTCACTATAAATACCGACCCTCACAAACTCATTTCCTCAAACCTCTCAATCATTGTGCCTACTAAACATTATCCACAAATATCTTCCCAATTACATTACCCACTTCCATATCCCTTGGGTCTCCTCAAAGGACCAAAACATATCCCCCAAAGAGGCTCTCAAAAGAGATAAACTAAAGAGGTAAAGTCCTCTTTCCGATTATTTTCTTTTTCATTCCTCACCTATATTCACTGAAATTTCATGATATCACCAGTAACATATATGTATGGGAATAATATTTTTATAATGTTATAGGTCAATATAATCTCAATTTCCCTCTCTTTGTATGCTATAAATGAAAACATCGCCCGCGATGTGTTAATTTTTCACATTCAAAGATGAAGGGTTTTCAATTTAAATTACCATTTTAGATAATGGTATTGAAACAATTTTTAGGGTTGAAAAAGATAATAATGTTTTTGTTTCATCTTATGTTATGTCATGGAATCCATATAAACTCATGATATAATATAATAATACAAAACATGCTCATTTTGGAATAAATCCCCATATTAATCCTAGCGGTCTCATTAATATTTTATATAATAATCCATTCAAATGATATATAAAAAATTCAATACAATATAATTTAAACTCTAGGAACATCATCAATAACATGTAATATCAGTTATTTACATTTAACTTCATTTGAAATGAACATCCATTCATGAAAACTAGTGAACCGTTCATAAAAGCTATGAAATGTAACACTTATAAACAATGGATTTAATCACTATAACTCATCCAAGGATACATAAATGAACATAATAAAACCATAATGAATAAAAATTATGTATTAAAGGCTCTGAAACTGTTAATTAATAAATCAAATGTCATTGTATGGGACCGTAATGTGTAAAAGTGTTCGGACACAGGGTAAGGGGATTTCTCTAACCCAACTCTCTTTCATTAGGTTTTACCTCTTTCACTCTAGTTTCATTCTGTTTATTCATTAAAATTAATTTCATCACCATTATCATACCTTTTCTAAGAGTTTCATTTTTTCTACTAGGGTTTATATGAAACACAATATTTTCTAAAAGAAATCTTCTTTAAAAAATAGACATTTACTTCCCACTTGAGGTTGATAGTTCTTATACCAAGTATATCATTCCAACTTTTATTTGGGAAGAAAATGATCATGAATGTATGGTTTATGGAAACAATTTCATTCAATGGGTTATTTTATATTTAGGTTTCATATATTTTATATGTATTATGCATGATAATGTAATTGTTATGATACGATGGGTGCACCCGAAATTTTATATTGCACTATGAATGTTTTGATGTGACTGATGTGCCCTGAATTAAATAGCGCACCAATGCAATGGGTAATGTGATGAATATTAGTAGATAAATTGAAATCATGTGTGGACATGATGATAGATTTATTCAATACTATATGTTATATTTATAAAAAAAGTCAGGATCTTTCAATTTTATGCATAAACACATTCATGCTATTATATAAATGACGTTGTGATAAGGATCACCCCTTGTTACATAGATTCATTTAATTAACATTATTAATACTTGGATTTTAGATCAGTCCCCTTTATTTGTATATCCTCAGGTGACTACATGTACTAAGGAGTACAGAAGGGCCAATTATAAGCAAGAGAAGAAGGTGATAAATAAATGCGTATTCTTTGTGTTCTAAATGCTATGTATGGTCCTAGTTTTCCCAAGACACTATATCTTTAGATCGTCATTGGGAAATGTTTTATGTTTTAGAAGTAATGAAAAATGATCAGGGTCACTATAAATATTTTATGGAAAAAAATAGATTATAGGAAAGTTCAATCATGTGTTAAGAGATAATTTTTTAACTATATGATATGAAATTGAGTTATACAAACTATTTTGAATGTAAATAATTTTGAATAAAAACCCATTTAAATATAGAAATTGAAATATAATATTAAATAAAATAAATGAACATAAAAATATGAAAAAATAATATATTTTTTATAAACCTATTTGAATCAAAATATGTCTATAATACAAAATAACAATAAAAGAAGGGAAAAAGGACAAAACACCCCATCCATGGATTCTTTCATGTCCAAACACAATAAAACATACAATATAATCAATTTAGGTTTTTAAAATATATATATGAACTATAGTTATATTAATATTAACTAATACAATTAAATTATATAATATTACTACCCATTTTATAATCATTTCATAATTAATATTAATTTTTTTATAACAATATTGTTTGTTTTATTCTAGTTTTGGTAGTGTGTTACCCAACTATGATGACTAATTATATGGTCATTACATTTGAAATGGATTTTGAGTCCACATATATGTTTGTTATTTATTTATAAATTTAATAGATTATTTTATAGAGGTTATGGTGGTGGATCATAAGTAGTGGAGAAAATACAATTTTTTAAATATAAATTCAGTTAACAATGAATTTATTATTAATGATTATATATATCACAATACTATATTTATGATAAAATAATAAAATAATAATTATTATATTATATCACAAATATTTGTGTTTTCTTCAACATTCATGATATAAACATTAGAAGGTCGTTCATGTGGGGGTTGTAATTGACTCCAACTAGAATAATTTATATAAAATGAATGAATAAGAACATGTTATTGGGAAACTGTAATATAAAATATAAAAAATTAATTTGTTTTTAAAATAACATATTAAAGGTTTTAAATCAAATTTTAGTATACATATACAATAAATATGGAGAATAAATTTTTATTCATTGCATAATACTTACGTTGACGTCATTAATATTATCTTATATGACATAATACAAATGAAGTATTTGAGAGACATTTGTGTAAAGAAAGGTAATCAAAAGTGATATATGATTTCATGGTATGTAATATGTCATTGTATTATGTACTAAATTGATACTAATGTGTTCATGGAGTTTGGAATATGAGTGGTACTTTACAGGCGAGCATGAGTGGAATTTTTCCAAATGAAAATCAATTAATGAATAATGATTTGAATTTATTAAGGAAATTAGATCCAAAATAAGGAAATTTTAGACATTGGATAATTTTTGTAGGATAATTCCGTTATTCATTCATTTCGATATAATTTTATATTGATTTTTTACGACATCACACCCATGATTTAACCCTTTTTCATGATATTACTATTAATAAGGATACACAATTCTTACGAAAACGAAATTGTTTGATATGTAAAATTTATATTGAACATATTTTAAAATATTTAAATGATTATCGAAAATATTTAATAAATTTTATTTTGTTATATTTATAATGGACTTAAAAATAATATTTTATATAAATTCCCAAAACACATAAAAATATATTTGAGAATAAAATATAGTTTCAAACATAAAATGAATTTATTATTACTTTTTTGGAGTAATAACTATTAGATGAATGTAATTATATTTATAGGTTATAAATATATTTCATTTATCTAAATATTTTTTATTGATTAATTAATATATATTTTATTAAATATGTTATACATAACTTATTTTTAAAAAAATCAATATTTATAATATTAATTGATAGTATTCTTAATTAAATAATTTTGATTATTACATAAATGATAACTAATTTAGATTTACCAATAAATTCAAATTAAAATTAAAATTTCTTATTTAATTAAGTTTAATCATAAAATTTTATAAGTGTTCTTAATGTATATAAATATAGGTTATAATTAGAGTATAAATGTCATTTATTAAATTATAAGGTTCATGTTTTTATCATCCTCAATTCTGAATAATGTCCCCTCAAGACTTATTTTGCAGACCTAATGGTATAATAAATAATGGTGGATTTCAAAGGGAGATATTCCACTATAATTTAACCCATAGTGAGTTTTATGAGAATGACATCCTCCCATAATTTATTTTTCTCAATCCGTACATATTGATATTCAGTTTGGTCTTGGTCTACTGAACAACCTATTGATGATACATACTCTCCTAGCATGGAAAAATTAGAATCATAAGGAATAATTATACCAATGTATTAAATTTATTCCTTCTTCTACATACATTTCAAAATTCAGTTACTTTTATTTATTCCCTCTAATTAAATTATGATGTTATAATGGTAATATATTAACATAATAGAACATATAATTCCTTTCATTATATCTTCATATTTAAAAATTTTTAAAATATATATCTATAAGAACAATGGTTATATAATACCAATGTGTGTATAATCATAATAACCATATATCATAATAACCATATAATCTAAATGGCTATAAAAAATATATATTCATAATACATTCCCATATGTAACATCGAACAATTAATAAAAATAACTTGTCCTTTTATATCAATTCAATTATAAGTATATTATATATATATATATTCCAAATAATTATAATCAGATTTAGGATCTTCAATAGAATAAATTTTGTTGAGGACATCATGTTCATGGTATTTTTAATTACTTAAGGTATTTTTCCTCTTTTAAATTTTTACTATGTTATATCAATCATCATCAATTTTTAAATTTGGTATCCTCATAAATCCAAGTTCTAATCAGCCTAAAATAATGGAACCCCAAAGAATAAGCATTTATAATTTAAGATAAATCATTGAGGTGTGACCATGGATGGGAATAAATAATGAGTGTTTCCTCATTTTTCCATTTTATTGTGACATTTTACACTATCCTATTTTCCCCCATCAATGTACGAAATACGACCACTTGTGGGTCGAGATGATTCTTGAATTATTTGGACTAATCGATTATTGACCAATGAGATGTTTAATCACCCATAATATACATGTATACTAGTAATAAATATATTTCTAATTCTACTATCTCGATGTCACAAAGATTTTAAAGTGGGAGTTCACTAAGTATGGATTTGTCTTTAAAGTCAAGGAGTTCCCATCCCAATGTAATCCCCCAAAAACTTTCCATTAATTATGACACATCCTATATTAATTCCATTAACACAAGAATAATAAATTTAATGCTTTCAACCTTCCCAAAAAACACTCTTACGGTCTCAATGAACCTACCCATTTTACATCCCCCAGCCCTTGAAAATCATATGAAAAAATGTTCCTGATACTGAGTGATACATCCTTTTATTTGAAATGGATTTTTTTTTAGACGAGGGAACACAAAAATACCTTTATATGAAAAATAAAATATATTTTTCTAGTGATTCTAGACTCCTTAGATTATTTATTGATTTCTATGTAACTGACTTCCAAAATCATGGTAAAAATGTGTCTACTTGTCATGGTTGTCACACTCAAAAAATCTTGCATTCAATAAAGTATTTCATGGAAATACCCTAGCCTCCAATCCATCTTTAGGGACTATACATAAACTAGATAACTATCATCTATTTTCTTTTAAATAGTATATTGTAAATAGTTTCCAATATATTGAAAATTTAACAAATTCATTTTTTGAAATATGAATATCATTCCACCACAAAACATTATCCATGTGTATTTAATTATTATAAATAATATAAACATAGAAGTTTTATTTTATGTGGATATCTTCACACCATATCCTTCCCATCATATCAACATCTTCCCATTGAGGATAGAGAGTCTTCGAGATGTCTAACAGATACAAGAGGCCTAATAAAAATACTACAAACAAAGACTGATTTTACTTTCCACCAAATTAAATTAAATAGAATTATATACATTATTAATGTTTGAAATACATATGAAGAAATATTGAGGGTTGTATTTCCTCCCAAAAAGTGACGAGTGATTTCGATAATAATGAAAAAAATAAGTTGTTTTCATTCTAGTTTTTCATCAAGAAGATTATCTCTCTATGCTGAAATACACATCAGTCCTAAATAAATTGTTTAAGGATGTCTGCTTTCATAAAAAAATATGAGTAGGATGACCTTATATTAACCTTTAAAAAAGTGGTTATTATGTTCTTATTTATATTTTTTAATTATTGTCCTAAATATTCCACCTTCAATAATTTAGCATGTATCTTTTTCCTTTATTTAATATATTCAAATGGATTTTGCATCCAATTCCTTCTTTCCCAATGATACTCCCCCGCCTTTTGTGAATCCAATATGAATCCATTCATTTTTTTTTTTGATATTTTAGATATAAACATTCTGACTGTGAAAGACTGATAAAACATTCATTGGAATGGTACATAGAATACTATTAATATACTTTATTCTACCTCCAATGCATTGGAAAGTATTTTTCTTCAAATAAATCATTGTAGTGATATGATTAATCATCCCCTCACAATGTTCAATAATGATTCTACCCAGTGATAAAGTCACCAAAAATTATTCCATCAAAATGTTCCAATTCACTATTCAAATCCACTAGTATTATACGGTGACTATATAAATAAATCATCAACAACCTAACTCTGAAATATTTACATGATCTTATAAGTTCAAACACATCCATAATTAATTATGTTCCTTGAGTAACTCATATGTTTTGTGAACCATATGTTGTTGTTATAAAAAGACGTGAAACCTTGCATAACGTCCAAAATCGGATCACCGTAGACCATAGTGAGAATCATATAACAAAAATAAACCGATGAAATAGATGAAAATACAACCATAATAGTTTAATATCATAGGGACTTTGAAGAAAAAGGACACTAGTCATTTTAAATGATATGAAACATGCTCAGTTCAAGAATCACCATCTGATCAGTGGATGATAAACATGTTAGAAAAAAAGTTTCATTGATTCGAATAAATCTTCTATCACATTAGAACTATAATTTACTCAAATCCTAGGATTCCTTAATAAATTAAACATACATAACACAAAAATAATATTGGATGCCTTTTCATGAATATAGGGAGATAAAATATTATCTACAAAAATATATTCTGATTTCATAAATAAAACTAATTTAACCTCTACGTTTGAGTTAAAGATACCACTCAGTCAAATACTTGAATCGATTCCCCATAACTAAACAGATATAGGGAATGATACTTAATAAAAGATATTATTCTCATAATGAACCAAAATAAGAATTTTTTCTAACCATCAATTGGTGAAGTACTATTTCAAGAAGACTATACATGTAGTTATTTAAGAATACATTGGGTCCTAAAATCAGAGGAAATGAAATATAAAATATTTCCATTTTATGGTTCATGCTCTAAGTTATTAATACCCTATGAATGATAACATTGTGTTATTAATAGATTAAATATTTATCAATTTCTGAGAGAAATTACACATCGGTTGTTGAATCTATGCAATTTTTCTTAGTCTGAAAAACAGTCTGAAGATACCTCTTGATTCATTCCCTCTATCCCAAACTAAACCACACAAGAAAACTAATCCCAAAATCCATCCCTTATAATTAATGTTTTTTGATACAATTATGAGATGATATAACCAGTCATAACCACACATGGGCTAGTTATACGCCAATTGTACCACCCCTCAATAGCCACTAATTGGTCAATTTATAGTCACTATCAACATAATTTCATAACAAATAAAAGAGACCTTATCTTATAACAACCAAGAAAGGATATTCAATTGAAATGAATGATATTTACACCAACCCTTTAATTATATATCTATATATATATATATAACTGAACAATATATCAAATTAATTAATGAAACAACCATGTATCTTAAATAATTTCAAATAAAATAACACTAAAACAAATGATACAAAAAATAAATTAAACGAACATCATCAAACACTATATTTGGTAAAACACATACTCACTCTATGAACTATAGAGATGAGCTTCCCAGATGTATCCCAGATTAATAATCACAATAAATTATCCGAAGAAATTATTTTTTTCAGAAGATGGAATAAAATAATGTCTTCAAAGATCATCTTCAGACATGACACTACCATCATAGAGACAACATATGTGAAAAAACAACCATGTTCTATTAAGTTTAATATTACCATGTAGTATTCCCTAAGAAAACTAAGTAATGATAGAAACTCTTGTTAGCTAAAACCATTATAGTAATTGAGATATCATAAGAAAACTAATATATGATTAAGAGATAGTAAACCTAGAAGAATTTATAATTCCTTATCATTACAGCTGAACTGTATTTTAGTTTATTCTATGTATAAAACTATAGATACTCAGAATAAAGTTTTACCCACAATTTCAATAGTTAAATTTTTATATTTAAGTCACGTCACAATGAAAATAATGTGCACACATAGAATCATAGATCACAAACATATGGACTCAAAATTTATTGAAAATTAAGAGTATATAATATAACTACTTAAACTATGAGGTAAGAACTACCCATAACCTCAAAAAATCCCACATCAATTATTTAAAACCATTTTTTGAACTTCCCCTTGTTGAATAGATGTTCTTTAATAATGGGAATACAATCACCAAAAAAGAATAACATCATGAAATAATGGATATGATTTACCTAAAAAATGGATAATTGTGCCTCCAATATTTACTAGAGAACCTGAACTCCATCCAATCATATTAAGTCCAAACATTCCACCTCTCTATGATATTTTTGATTCGTTCCTCATTATAATGATCATGTTTGCCAAGGGAGTACTATCCCCAATGGGGAAGCCACTCCACATCTTTTGGAATGAGTAGATACTTTGGGGATCACCTAATTCACATGTTAAGAACCCATTGATCAGAATATATAAGAGGTTAATTACACTAAAAGTATATAGAGGATCTACTTCCTAGTATTTTTTTCCTCTTTGGAGGTTATAAACTATATCTACACTCCATAAATCATGACCATATCCGAAGATTTTTCCTATGAAGATAAAAAAATATGCATATGTGAAACAATAAAAAAACTCTTTTCAATTATGTGAAATTAAAAATCAAAATCTATATTTAAAAATTATCATAGTGGACTATTCATTTGTTTTATTTTGAAATTCATGTGAGAAAGATATATAATACACCAAATGTTACAAAAAAACATAAAATTTATATTAATGGAAGAGGTGTGTAACCGATGGTAACAATACCTAATTTTGTTTCCAATATGTAGTCATGTAGTCATGGTATAAACATCTTGTAATTATAATGACACTAAATTTTCATTCATTGTGTTCTTCGAACATGTACTCTGCACCCAAGTCATGCGACTTCAGAGTAACCAACATGTCTCCCAATTGAACATGGTGTGTGTGACTTAATAGTTAGTAAGAGTTTATCCTACTTAGTTTGTAGTGATTTATCGCATTGTAAATAGTTTTTGATTCTATACTACACTTTGTGTATACTAGTATGGACATCAGAGTGTGTAATTATGTGGTCATGTGACGTCATCATGGCTGAGACTACATTCCCCTATCACATTCATTATGTGTGGGAGATAAGATAGATTGTGGGTTTTGTACACCAATACACATCATATCATTTTTATCATTATACATGGTGTGTGTAACTATAATAAACACCCTTAGTTATTTATCTCAATGCATAAACCCTTCCACTGAACCTAAATGTATATATAATGTGTTGTTCATAGACTATACATCATGTAGTCAGGTCTTATCTAAATCCACCACTTCTAATTATTCTAAAAACCCCTAAAATATCAATTTATATTGTTCCAAACTTGTTTCCACTGAATTCTAAGTGTAAACCCAACCCCTATCATGACATTCCATATCACCTTCATGACTACCTCAAATTGAGAACATTATTGATCCCATGATCCTTCAAACACCACTTTTGTATTACTAATGAAGCTCATCAATACCCAATATTTATCATTCCCTAGTTTTTACCCTTTCCATTTCATGATAAATGATACCATTAATTTCCATATCTCACCATTCATGTGAATACAAACCACCACTCAGTCTCAATTCTTTATACCAATTACCATTTGGAATGCTGGTTGGGATATTTAAATGTTAGAGAGGAAAAGCGGGTAATGTGATGTCAATAGAAGAATTAGTGGACAAAGTGATTACATATACCAAATAATTCCAATTGTTAAATTATTTTAAATGAATATGCGTGATAAATGTTTTGAAAAAAATGTATAATAATGAAGAATTATCGATCTCAATCTAAGAGGTTCTAAAGAAATTAAAAAAATCACAATCATCCACCCAAATACAAATCAACACAGTCAATCAAAAAAATATATTTAAAAAAAATTTATAATTCAAAAAAATTACAAATAAAAAGATTCTATAATAGAGATGGAAAAAAATACGGAATAGTGAATTACCTTATAGAAATAATAGTGAAGATTCTAATTCTCATTGTTGACTCATGAATCCATCACCCCCTCAGGTCTAAAATCAAAATAATATTTTTCAAAGAAGAAGAAAAAATTTAAAATTAATGAATCATTATGTTGTGGAATTATGTGAGAATAATAATAATCATGCCCCACCTCAATGATGATTCAAAAATAACTTCATGATACAGTCATGTGGATCTGCAACATCATCACATTCTTCCACCACTAATGGTTCTCCACACCTATCTTCTAAATTTTTTATATTCATATAAATGTATAATTCTAGGGTAGGTTTCAATTAGAATATTATATATCAAATAATTATTTTAACTATGAATATTAACTAATGACAAATATGAGTCTGTTCACAACCAAAAACCCAAACAAAAAAATGATACACTTGTACGATAAAAATTCCAATTATGGAGATAGTTTTATTATCATAATTTCCATCATTGGATCTATCTTAGAGATATCATAACATTCATGGTCATGATTAATATTTAATTGTTAAATAAAAATTAATATTACCTAGAAATTAAATTATCCTGAATCTCCTTGAAAATTCAACGCATGTCTAAACATTATCTCCCATGTCAAGCAAAATGAAAGAAATTTTTTTCCATGATAATATTATATAACGAATTTATCAATCTACTCTGTTGTAATGGTCAGGATTCTAAAAATCATTAATGAGTTAATCATGTACAAGGGTATAACATTAGTCCCTTCTAAAATGGTTTAAATACTTCCAAATTATATCATACATCATGGCAATAACATTAAAAATGTATTATTATAACAATGACTATGAAATGGATTCGGTACATATGTGATAAAAAATAGGATTAATATTGTTAAAATTTTAAAACATGGTTGAGTTACTAGTGGAAAGACACCATGATTTGAAGATGAATTCATGAAATAACTATCAATAGAAACATTAATGTAATTATTTCCCCTAACAAACATTTTTTCTACATGTCCTAAATTAATAAACTCCAAAAGGGACTAGGATGCTTCACATATATAGGGACTATTTTTGAAAATTATTATAATAAATTAGAAATTAAATGAACATATATAACTGTGATGTAAGTCCTGAAAAATGTTTTTTTATTTTAAAATATTATTTCATTGATAATGTAATTTGTATTCTCTGAAAATAGTTTATATTTGTAAAAATTTGTTTTTTCTATTTATTAAAACGTGATAACAGATTAAATGTAAAATTATTTCTCAAACCATATATTTTCATGAGGGATATGAGAATAAAAAAAATATTTAGTTTAGTGCTTTTTTCCAATATATTGTTATAAATAATAGTTAAAAATTAATACTTTTAAAAGCTATAATTAAATTAAATAAAATATGTGATAATTGTTTAGGAGTTAAATGATGGATTTTAGTAAGGTCGTTTAAATTTGTGAAATTTTTTAAAATGTAAAAAAAGTATAAAAACCCAATTAATGGGTATAATGTGGGAATTAAAAGGTATATAATTTGGGAATATTTTTATATTAAAAAGAAATAATATTTAAAGGGAGGTGATTGTGTCCATAATTTTGTGAAAAACAGATTTACACACAAATTAATTAGAGTGGTGATAATTCAATCCTCTATTATGATGATGATATTTGTCAAAATTTATATAAATTTAATAAACATATAATTACCAAAAAAATCAATTAATAAAAAATTTTGTTTTTAGGTAGTATTTTATATGATTAGATGATATAATTATTGCATTAATGTTGATTTCATTGTAAATGAATATGTCATTTTACCCATTTGAGGATATAAATTCATGGAATGTTCTTTATATATGGTATTTTTGATATATTACTAGAACATAATTTATCATCATCAAAAGATAGTTTCAAAACCCAACATACTAAGGCATATCTATGTGGTGGTATTCTGATTCTAAATCCCTAATCATGCATCTAATATTTCATAGGCTAGAAAAATCACCATGAAAGAATAAATAAACTTGGATACCTAAGATTTTTTTTACAGGTATTTATGCACAAAACCATCTCTATTAAATAAGTCGAGTAACAATAAAATATAGGAACATGTAATGTATAACCATAACTGAAATAACCTTTAGATAATTCTTAAGAGTATGAAATAATAATGCTAAACCATTATAGGTAAAATCCACACCTGGACTGAAATGAATCCCAAATAGAAAATAAATATAAAAAGGGGTAAAACTATAGATAGATTTATTATTAATCTCCAACTACAGACATAGAATGCAGCTAATATACCTAAGTACCATTGTACTATATCAAATTCACCACCAATGTGTCTGGCATCTGCATTAAAGATGACACATGTGGGTAAATCCCAAACTGGGGTGAGTATATATACACTTATTAGGATTCCTTGAATTCTAAGTAGGTATAAATATAAATACACCATAGTCATCTAACACCAATACACACAAGTTCAGAAAATGTAACCCAAGTGACAGTGTAAGGGGGGGGGTGGTCTCCAAATCCATAGCCCATCTAGGATGATAAGTATACTTATAACTTTAATAGGTGCATATCTGATGCCTAACATCACATGAAACTAAAAAAGAAATCTTAAGGAGCCACAACTAACCACTATTCTTCACATCAAAAGGTTAATAATCCCAATTCATTCATATAATATTAGAGGAGGACCAGAACCTCTCCACCATGGTCTACATTGAAGGGGGGGATAATCTGTTGTGGATGACCCACACCATAGTGCATATGGACATTCTACATGGTAGTTTGAGAACATGATACCTATTTCATACGGTGGTGATACAAGATAGATAATGGAGCAATGACTTAGTACATCAGGGGTGAACCTATTTACTTTATTGATGGGTATAGGGGACCCAAAACCTACTACGATTGAGGGTTTTGGAAATATCATTTTTTGGATCCACCTTCTTGACCATTCAAATCACTCATCCATCACCTCATGATGTGTCCCATTTGGGTATGCTGGTATTGTTTATCAGATACCACAAAAATGGATATTGGCATGTTATATGTGAACACACACATAGGATGTCATACTCTTGGGCCTAAATCTGAGTCCTCAAGTAGAAGATATAGAAGGTATAATTTCCCTGGATAACAACACGGTGTGTATGAGGTTTCAAGTGATATATTACCTCAACTCTCCAAAAGTTTGAGTTCTCCCCTATACACAGATTCAGAATTAATGTAAAATTATAATGTGTTTTACCCATAGAATAGTATTTCCATTTCAAGATGATATATTGGGAGTGTACACCCCGCACATGGCTCGGTTGGCCATGTACATCGACAAGACCATTACCTACATTGACATGTTATATAGGACCACTCAAATCCCCATTTCCTATATATCTGAAAAAGACATATATACGAAGGTCGGGTCACATGATGTGTGGGCCCAACCTAATGGTGTGTGACCCTTAACTCAGATGAATACCCAAGATATTATGTAATTTGAAGAACATAGTTTGTGTACATAAACAATACATGGTGTATAGTATGGTTTATCTTAGACAATGAAGATGAGTCTTCATGTGGCTTCTTGATCCACCATTTGTGCCACAAATCTTTCAATTTAACCACCTTAAATTAAAGGGGAAACTGCAGAATGTATATCTCAAATAAACTGTGATTTAATATGCTATATTTGATGACCCACATTTGAATTTTCCATGCTTCATCCACCACAAATGGTTTTGAGACCCAAAATTGTCCCCACAATCCGTGAATCCATAATGATATGTCCAAAAATACACAATATATACATTGTTAGAAAATCCAATATGAATATTGGGGTTCGATTGTGCTCGAACCCACAACAGTAATGTTAAAAAAATCTTATGGGCCAATGATGATGAATGTGATAAATTTTGGGGAGTGAACATAAAAAAAGATGATGAGAATTTTTGGATGATTTAATTATTGTTAATGATTATAATGTGTGTAATTAGGGAGGTGAAATTATACCATAATAAATAAAAATCTGTATTAACAACAAGATTACGAATTTTTTTCATGGGAATAGGGACAATCGATGGTAAAACAAAAATTAAAAATTAAATAATGTATTAATAGTTAATCAAATTTAATAAACTAGAAATATCAATCCATAACATTCGGAAGGATTAATTAATGGTAAATAATGTTTTTTTTTCAGTGATGATGAAGAGTATATCAATACATTCAGCATCTACCTCAAGATCCTCTGATCATTCAGCATCAATCCATGCTCCCAGTTGTCAATATAGCTATCATCCTCAAACTCTATAATCATCATAGGTATATGTAGTAAACCCTCAAAAAAATCATAATGATGTATTTATTGAGATATTTTTTGATAATTTAAATTATAATAAAATAAATATAATAATTATTAATTCTACAAAACACTCTATAATAAACTACCTTTTATAAAACATCCTACTTTGATGAATTTCATAACGCTCTTTAGGTAATCAAAACATTCATGAATCATCCATGGTTTTAGATTTGTCATATGATGTCCGAAAAAACATGAAAAAAAATTATACTAAAAAGACAAAAATATTTTATTTAAAATATATATTATTTAATATAATAAATATTTGGTGATGGGACACCAAAACACCCTGGAGACCCTATGGAAAATCTAGATATATACATATATATTTTCAATAGACTAACCCCACATAACCAAAAAATTTACATTCTCCCCTCATTTTAGTATTTTATCATGAAAAGTATAATATAGAGATAATGGTGTGTGTACTCAGTCTACATACACTGCTCACAATCCTTATAGATCTCCTTCATGTTCTCAGGCTGAAAAAGAACATGATTTTATGGAATTCCCATTCAACTAAAGATCCTCTCTAACCAATCCTCAATCACCACCAGGTTCTCATGGATGATGACTTCATCCTTGATGTATATCTCACCTGTGTAAATAATTACTATATGGTCATTCCTATTTCTCTTTAGCTATGAAACAATGAAGACATCAAGCACTCATTCCATAATTTGGGAACTTCCATGTAGTAAAAAAAATGTTCCAATCCTCCTTAGCATCTCTAATACACCACAGAACCCTAGGTATATATTTATACCTCATAATAATATATTCAATCTTCTTAATCAGGAGAAAATATTGAAAACATGGTCTCCCGACTAGAACTACAAATATATATGTTGTAAATCTAAATAATATTCAACAGATCTAGGTTTTGGTCATATTCTTGTGGTTCTCATTAACATTCCCTGACATCACCTACACCATTTGTATCCCTATAAGTGAATACTCAACAATATCATCACATAAAAAATATTGAACTATAGGGTCTCAAATATATGGTGTTCATAGTTTTTATTAATATAACAGAGTAGTATTTATTATTATAAGAAAAATCTACCAATTTAATGTTATCATCCCAACTCTGGTCGAATTGTCACTAAAAATATCATCCATTGCCTACATGATATTCTTGGTCTTAACTCTAGTTTTGGGTTGACATTTTTTACACATACTCAACTAGGATTTGATTGCCTCATACAAGAATCTCTAAAACATTGATGTCAACTAATAATCATGGTCTCAGATGGCAATCATGGGTTCCCCATGAAGCTATACGATCTCTTACATGTTCAACTGCCCTTCAAACATGACTAAACACTAAAACCTAATTGAATAAAAGATACATACACGATTAGACAATCAATAATCACCTAGATATAATAATGAACACAACCTATCTAGTGAATCCTCATCATGAAGTCTACATATATTTCATTACACCTCAACGATGGGTTCTCAAGATGCTATTTCAAACCTGTGGGATCATATTGTTTAGACATGACGTATAGAAATGGGTGACATTGAAAGACAAAATCAGAAACTATCCACCTGAGGATTTCGCCCCCCAAACTACAACTGATGGACCCTATTTAAATTTTTATCACCTAGATGTCATACAAAAATTAATGTGTTGTACTCCCTCGTTACATTCACATGAAGCCTGACCAGTGCCACAATCCATCATTAAAAAAGGATAACATTCTACCATACATTACAAAATTCATCTATTGAATACCCTAAGGATATATTTTCACGTATAATCTCATAGTTGATGTATCCAAATTGATCAACTCTCCCACACTAAAGAAATTAAAATTATGGACCCACCACCCCTATCTGAAGAAAAATAAATATATCTCCTCCACCAAGTATTGATTTAATTATGAAGACATCTCAGATGGATCATCTACCATGTGAGAATGAGAGTTCATTATAATGGAATCTCTCCAAACATTCCCCTTCTAATTTTTATTAACTTAACCATTGTCATACTATTGTAGGGAATCAAACTAGATCCATTATCTCAGGCTATGATATCTCTATGTGGGGATATAACAGATACCCTAACACTCTATTTAAACAAAAAGGTCCCACCCAAATGATTGTGTCTCCACATATTTATTGATAAGACTAATAATTCTAACTCAAAGTAATGAGTCATGAAGTTCTACTCATGGGGTACCAACTGAATTGAACCATATGTGATCAACAAAAGAAAATCCATATACATGATACTGATTCTTGCTCCAAAAGAATCAGAAAACACTATACTCTCAGCCACTACTTCTCATATATTCAACATTGGAGAACAAGATAGATTCATCCTCATCTCCACAAAGGCCCTGTGACTCTACATTTTCCAGGTAAACATGTTCCCATTTCACCTCAGGGTAGAAAAAGGGAATAATCATAGATAATTCCCCGCAAAACTAAGTAAACTATGCACCTTCGTCACACTCTTGGGTAGAGCCCAAGAATGCACTACATAAATACTCCCTCGTTCCATAGATGATCCATTCATTTAGAGGATATTCACCAAAACGTGAACCTTAGAGATGCAAAACTTGTACTTCTAGTACTAACCATAATTTTTTTCGTCCAATGTATGTCTAGTCCCACATTCAAAAGCATTGAATGATCATCCTTCAATATAGAGTAAATGATATTTTCATCATTAAAGTGTTACACCTTGAGTTTTTGTGATTTATTTCAATTTAATTTAATTTTTTGGATAGCTTCCACAACATCATTATCATCTTGTTCTACACACCACACTTGGTTTTCTTTAATTACACATGACAGTATGTATTAGAAAATCCAATATTTATTATTAGTAATTTCATTCAAATGTGATCATTATAATCTTGAAGTTAAACAATGTAGTATGAATAGTATTAATTGATTTTTCAGTATTAATTATAAAAGTTTTATATAAATAAAAGGTATAGATAAAAAGGTACATAATTTTTATTGAAAACATTATATGTTTCAAAAATACTATTATCATAAAAATGTTTTTTATTATTCCCTTTTTGGATAATAATAAAATTAATTCTTTTTAATTTTAGTAAATTATTTTTAAAATATTAAAATAAATTTTTAAATTAGGAGGTTAAAGTTTTCATAGGGGGAATTTTTTGTATTTTATTGAAAAGATAATTTTTATGATGAATAATGAAAAATAATATATTTTAATTGAATCTTGTGCATTCATTACTTATATTTATTAATATAAATAATATTTTAATTTTTAAAAAGTTATATTACATCAATTATACATCAAAAAATCCAATTTAGTTCTTTGTAATCAATTTAATTTTTAATTTTTATTTCTATTCTATGTAAAATTTTGAAAATTATCTAATTAAAAAATAAATTTCTCATCATGTTTTCTGAATAAATATTAATTTAATATTTTACAAAAATTTGAATGGAATTTAGAAAAATGCATTAAATATTTTTTATAACCATAATTATAATTTTCTAATATATCCAGCATAACGTTTTACTGAAATTATTTGTAAAAACTGTAAAAAAAACTTTTTCCCATAGTTAAGGTAAAATTAGGTTTACCAGGGGTTGATCTAACAAATTATGGGTTAAAAACCCAATTTATTACATATTTTAAAATTTATCTCTTCTAATCTCTTGAATTGTTTATTATTGTAGCCTTGTGACCCTGAAAAAATGGGTAAAATTATTTATAACAAAAAATTACAGGTATGTGGCTCACATCATATATAAATCAACCTGTTCTCATAAATTTTTCAAACCGTAACAACATTTTAGTGTGATGAATATAATTATTCACATTCATTGATTTAGAATATTATATGAACTATTTTTACATCCTAGCACTAATAATGTGTGATATTCTTAGGTCTAGTGTGCCATGAATTATTTTTTAAAATATATTAAATTTATGAATATAACATAATATTATTTCTCCTTAAAATGTATAATTAATCTTAAATAGGTTCCCACATTATGAATTATTGGGAATCATTGTGTTTCGAAAGTTGGATTTGACCAGGATGTGATATAACCTTTGTTGGTATCAGAGGTTTCTAAAAAAGAATTCATAGGCACAAAATTAATAAAATAAATAAATTTATTTATTTATTTTATTTTATTTTACATAGAAAACATGATATTATATATATAAAAATTTATATCTCAACCCTAGTGTTATCTTCATAATTTGAGGATTTAGAGGAAACTCTGGGGAGATGCTCTTGGGGATAATTGTTTGACAAATTGGAATCACATAAGATCAATGATCATACATCATTGGATTTAATGGATCTCATCAATTGAGACAATTCATAATATTTATATATTAAATAATTATCCAAAATCAATGTTATATTATTAATTATAAATTTTCATTTTATTCATTATCCTCTGTTAATGGTGGATTATTTAAATGAATAATAATTGAATTTCACATCGACTGCTGATTGATTTACATTTGATAAATTGTTCATTTATTATTTCCCCTTCATTCAAATAAATATATGAAAATGTATTAGTGATTAATGAATATAGTACAAGGTTTATTCCTAAGATATTATAGACTACGGATTTCTCCCATTCTATTTTTCACGTTCATCATGGGAATTTTATTCAGATCCTGATTAAATGATTACCTAATGTTTGATCATTGTGTGACTATTCATCAATAAAAATGATTAATACCATAGATGTGGTTCATAATTGAGGTTTTGTTCATTGTGAAACAATGAAATAATATTATTATAGGTGGATTTGAACGGATTGGTGATTCCCATTCATCATGGTTTTGAAGGTGCTGCTATTGATGGGGGGTAGCAACATTCCATGAGTAAATATGAATCATGGAATCCCGATCTCTAATGATTAGAGTGTTGGTCAACCTTGGATCCAAGATCATTTTCATAGGAGTCATTAGTAGAATCATTTGCAAATGATGTGGGGGAAGAACATGAGGGTTTTTGAAATTTTTGGGTTACATGACGCATCATCCAAAATCATACACAATGTGGACCCCCAAGCCACAGCATTAGGGTTTCTGTAGATTGTTTGTTGGAAAAAATCCATCACGGTATCATGGAATCTTTTTTGAGGTGATTGTGCTTGTTGAAAAAGTGGGACTTCGTGTTGTGTTTGGTGAAAAACCAGACCACAATGTATAATTTGATGACAATGGGGGTTTACATGGTGATTTCTCGGGCTCAAGAGATTATTTGGGATATCCATATTTGATAGAGGAACCTCGACAGAGTAATGGATGATCTGGAGGTGGTACAAAATGAAAGAATACAAGTTAGCTCCATTTTTTAGTGTTTGCCAAATTTTTGGGCCACAAAATTGGAAAATGGAGAGATGTGTTTTTGGAAAAGGGAGGTGCGCAAAAAATGAGAGTGGTTCATGAAAAATAATGTGGTGCACAAAATATTGGTGTGGTGTGCAAAATAGTGACGAGATTCTTTTCCCCCAAAAAGTGGTTCGAGATCAGAACCTAAAAAATCGGAAAAGTCTTGAGGTACGCTCAAAATTAGAGTGGTGTGCGGAAAAAGAAAGTGGTGCATGAAATAATGGTTTGGTGCAATAAATAATGGAATTTAGTTTTTCACACAAGAGGTGCTTCGAGATAAAAAGCACAAAAATTGGCAAAGACCTGAGGTGGGTGAATAATTAGAGCATTGCGCGAAATACTGTGTTGCGTGGAAGATGGGGTTTTCACGCTCAAAGACGTTTACGCATGGAAGGAGTTTTTTTCACCTAGGGGTCGAATTTGCATATAAATATAAAGTGGCCCCCCTCATTCAAAGTAGTTCCAGACTTAGAGTGAATCTGAGCACTGGCGCGCGAAATTGGATTACGTAAGGGAGTTGCGTGTAAAGGTAATTTTTGTGCCTAACGAAGTGGTTGTGCGTAAAGAATAAGATGTTCGTAAAAGATTTTTTTCACATAAAAGAAAAGGATGCACAGAAAAGAAGTTTCTTGTGCATAAAAGAATTGGTTTCGCATAAAATAGGTGTTGCGTGAAAAGTGGATTTCATGCAAAATAAGGGAATTACGTGCAAGGCCCAGTGATGACTGCATGTAAAAATTATAGATGCCTAGTACACTCAGTGAAAAGTGAGATTCATCTGCAGGTGAATTATGGATGTCAATAGAGAATCTATAAACTGTTAAAGATGCAGATTTCATTAGTGATAATGAATTGACCTACATGTCCGTGAACTATGTTTGGATCCTTTCCAAAGCAGTGAGAAAATGAAGATAAAGAATGAGACCTTTTCTACTGAAAGTGATCCAAAGAGATAGAGAGAAATATGGAGTGACCCTTGGGAAATAAGTCAGCTAAGCCAAAACATTGTAATATAAGTAATCCTGGGCATAGAAGTCATATAGCCCAAACATTGTAAATTGTCAGTGAGCATTTGTGGATTTGTTACAATAGCACATCATCGTTGTATGCTCCTTGGATGTAGCCCAATGGGGGGGAACCAAGTATAAATCATTATGTGTGCCTAATTCCTTCCCTCCATTTCTTCCAAAGCATCATTTTTTGATAAATAAGGAAATAACAAGATAATCATTAACAACATAAGGGAAAACAATGTGACCCTTAGAATATAAAGGTCAATATATAGTGGGGTAGGATGAATTTTATGAATATAATATCCATACCATGATTCACCTCCCCTCTCAGTGTATCTATGCCCCTTTTGGTCCTAACATAGTTGAATATCATATTATCATTGACCTTTTCACATGCCATGTTACTCATGATTTGTGGATCTATGTGTAAATTAGAGGTTACACAGGCATGGGTAGGTCGTAGTACGTAGACATGATTAGAGCACACATTCATGATCTGATGTACATAGTCATCACAAAATGGAATGTCCCGATTGTGATTAGATCTCTACATTTCATGTATGATCATATAAATGATCTATATTTATATATTCACATACTATGTGAGGTAGCACAACATAATTATTCGAAGGGTTATATGGACATTTTATGTTCCCCCAATGAGATGAAAGTGTTATCCTCTATCATTTTATACTCTAGCTGGGGTTTGTGTAATCAGTGTAACCTCCTTGAGTTGGGTGTTTATCCACTATATTTTATGCTATTTTTTTGGTTCCAAGGTATAATTTGATTATTATCTCCTTCATTGATGGTTGATGTAGACTATGATCATTGTGTCCCCAACGAATTATGTTTTTTATCTCCATTCTGAGTATCAGGGACTTTATAGATAGGAGAGATTTCATGGGTGGGGCCAAATGATCATGAAATATTGGATGAGTTTTCTTTATGAAGGCATAACACATAGAGTTGATTCTCCCATAATGATAATATCTTCATGTAAAATCTTGTGGAAGTTAATTTTTTACGGCCACCTAATGGTGTCATGTCCTTCTATAGTATATCTAGTTTTCTTGTATATACATTAAATGTTATATCATTGTTATGAGAAAACTACCTTAATTATTCATGTATTATTTTTTAAGGTATCCTACTGGGTGTTGTTATACTTAACCCTATATTGTTTATATACCTACATGTCATGTATTATGATGATGGAGTCCACTTTGACGATGTACTAGGAGGATATGGAGCCAGTGGAGTAAAGATTGTTTTTTTACATAATGATAATTTTTGGGTGGATTCATTTGGTAGTAGTACTCACCATTGTATTAGGTTATACTTCCTGAAGTGTTTCATTAGGATTTTATTTAGTTCCATCTTATTTCTTATATAAATTTAATTTCATAATCATATATTGGGGTCATGTATATATGCATGAATCGGTTTCTATTGTTTTATATTTCATCAATTTATGAGATTTGAGATGTGTGTGTGTGTACAAGAACATTATGATAATGCATTTCATTTCTATGATATTCATACATTGTGATAATCACTTTCCCATATCTTATTAGAGGTGTTCATAGGTTTGTTGTGGTTTAGGACACATTGGTTCAGGTCATGATAGAGTGGTATCAAGTTATTAAGTTCTACATTAGGACTATCATAAATGTTATTTGTTTACAGAAACACTGTTATGAGTTTTGATTACAAATATTATAGTAAAAACTATATTATTTGTGTTAGATTCAATGTATCCTTACCCCAAGACTATAATCATCAATGTTTGGACTGAAATCAAATAGAAAATGGTTATTGGGAAAACAGATGTACATGTATCGTATATGAAATGTTTTTGGTTTCCATACAATTCTTATTTAGGTCACTAGATATATTCTTCGAATTTTCTGCACCATTTTTATTTCAATATGACTCAATAATTACATCAAGAAAGGATTCCACTACGTGATGACAAGGATGATCTGTTTAGGGATGAAGATTAAGTAAAAGGGATTATAACAATGATAAAAAATTCAGGTGGTTTACCAATTATACCACAACCTGTTGATCAACATCTAGAGTGGGAAGTTCTTGATGAGGAAAAACTATATATGACTGAACATCACTAGTTACATATGTTGAGACCTCCTATTTTTATAATAGATCATGACGCCTAGGTGACTGAGGACTAGCTAGAGGTAGTCACTCGAGTTTTTCACCTTGTGAGGATGAATGCAGATCTGATGGAGATCATTATAGTGAGTCTACATCAAGGATCTTCTGGGAAATGGTGGAGTTTAAAGACCTAGACACATGATGAGGAAAACCTCTCCTTGTCATACTTTATGCCCATCTTCATAGAGGAGTTTTACACTTCCACATTGCAATGAGTACGCATCCAAGTGATTATACATATATAGTAAGGAATTATGAGTGTGGTATATTATTTAGAGAAGTTTACTGATCTCTCATGATTCTCCATAGAGATGGAGAGAGATCCGTTCTGCAGAGCAAGAATCATTGAGAAGGGTTTATACCAGGATATTCATATTTTAGAGATACCTCTATTCATTCCCAACTATGATGGGGTGCATGAGTAGGCCATAGTGGTGCAGAGCATCCTCGAAGACATGTAACCGATAGTGGATCCTGGTAGTAGAATCACAAGTCTTTTGACATCAATTGAAGGTAACTAAATGATGATGTAGGGATAGAGGAAATCATTATACTTTTTGATATAATCCCTTGAGAGAGAGTCATGGGGATATGGCTCTCAAGATAGCTTGAGCTATCCAAGGGAGATACAATGTTTCTCCTATGATGGTCAAAGAAATCATGCACGATATTGTCTAACCTATCATAAAATTGACTAGGAGATAGTTGAGGGACGACTGAGGTAGAGACAAAGGTATGATAAGGGAGGTATTTAGGGAATATGACATGGAATAGGGGTATATAGTACAGTAGTAGGTTGTGGTAGGTCTGAATTACTACCACCGCCAACCACAAGTGTTCATGCTAGCACCGGGGATCTAGTGGAACATGATGAGTACAATAGTAGGCTATAGAGGAATATGACCCCGGGGCACTAAAGATTATACAAGTAATGATTTTTGACTTTTCTGCCTTTATTTTAGTGTTAATAAACATAGGTGAATGTCAGTCCATTCATGAATCCTATCTTGTTTAGAACATAGAGCTTGTGGTTGAGATATCGACTCAACGCTTTCACTTAAAGAATAAAAGGGGAGGTGCCTCAGTGATTTTACACTACTTATAACATTTTGATATGATGGTTGGATGTGTGTGATTTTTATGGGACCTCTTTATATAATCAACGATTCCTAAGAATTTATCATTGGTATGAACTGGCTATCAACATTTTATTCCCAGATTGGATGTTTAAGGTGGAGAATGTGGCGTTTCTAAAGCGATGGGATGATGTTTACTGTTTTGGGTAAAAAGGATCACCTAGAAAAGTATAACTAACTATGTCATAGGAGTTTTCATCTAATTAATCACCTCTAATGGCACGAAGGCCTTCACTTTTTATTTATTTTGATAATCCACCTTTCAAGGGGTGAGGTAGAACCATTACAATGACATAAACTCTAAGACAACCCCGGTTTCTGAACATGCATATTTGATGGCCCCAAAATAGAATCATGGGATAATGGTTCAGTTAGTGTAATTATATGATAAGGGATTATTGAGACTAATTGTTCCCCCAAATATAGACCTAGTGGTGATCTAAATATGGTGTATGGGTGAATAAGGTTATATGTGGATTAACAGTAATTAAACTAAGTGATTGTGAAGAATAAGTATTGAATACCAAGGATTGATGACCTATTAAATTATATTATAGGGGAATGATGGTTCTCAAATATTGATCTCAGACCATGCTATCATAAATTTTGATTATGAAAGATGACATAACAAGGATGAAATTCACATGTTGATACTATCATAATGAGAACTTGATGATTACCTTCATTTTGATGAATTCTATATTAATTTTCTGTGGAATCATGAAAAAAATCATTCACCCCTTCTTAGAACAGTTCTGGCGGTCTTCATAGACAATATCGAAGTGTACTCAGTGTCATTGGTGGATTACGTGAGTCAAGGGAGGATGGTTCTAAAAACCCATTCATAGAACCACATTTATTGGATGAACTTTAATTGTTTTTTTGATAGGTCAAATTCCTAGAACATAAAATCTTAGAGGCGGTAGTGTAAGGGGACTTGGTTAAAGTTGACGTAGTGTTAGATGAGGAGACACCCAAGTGTTTCACCAATGTTAGCAGTTTCTTTTGGTTGGTAGGGTACTGTGGGTGGATTGTACCTGATTTCACTAGAGTGATATCACCCTTGATAGCTTTGACACAAAAGGGAATAATTTCATGTTGGTTAGTATATGCTAGTAGTGTTTTCAAGAGTTGAAAAATATATTGATGAGAACTCCAATCCTGATATTTTCGAGGAGGGTGTCGAATACATAGTGTATTGTGATACATTAGGGATCAGGAATTGTTGATTTATAATGTATATACATTATGTGATTTACTATTTTTCATGTCAATTGAGACCACATGAGCAGAACTACATGACCCAAATTATTGACCTGGCATTAGTAATCTTTACACTAAAGACATAGAAACACAACCCAATGGGAGAGAGATTTATCACCTACTATTACAACAATATTATAATGTTTATATTCTCCTAAGAATTTCTTAACAGGGGACTATGGTGATTTATTATCTTCCTCCAGTACTATGAATTTTATATTTTCTATAGTCTTGGGAAGGGGAATGTGGTGGAAGACACATCAGCAGGACATCTAATTCTAATTTTTAGGATGAGGAATCAGAGTAGTTGACCTCATTGCAATTATCCTTAGTGGATAAATATGGTGCTTCATATATTCAGTCGATGGTTGTTACCACATCACTATTATATGATATTAGGAATCTTCAACATATATATATAGATTGTGATACCCTATGTACTCATATATGTACTAGAAATTCATTAAATGGATATTATGAAGGTGGGGAGAACAATATTCTTCTTATAGGAAGAATTATGGTACCATTGATGTCATAAGAGAATTTTAGGATGGAGATTAAAATATTCTCTTTGGTGGAACCTCATGGTTTGAAAAAGATATACCATGACCATTGATATTGGTTTTGGTGTCCATGCCTGAAATTTTTTTGTATCAATTGTTACCCTACTTGCCCAAAGCTAGTGCCTTACATTATTATATTTTCATAGATACATGGAATCACATCCCAAAATATTGTATAGATTATTATAATTGTTAATATGGATACATATTTGAAATTTAAATTATATTTTTAAAATAAATTTCAAATTGTATTTTCTTTGAGAACACATTTTTCAACTTATTCAACTATACATTTCAAACATAATAAACATCATGGAAAACTAATGGAAATAAAACATAATAAATGGGTGAGATAAAATTCTAAGTAATGGTAATTTACATCGAAATATAATTTTAATCAATAAGAATAATGAATTTGGAATTGTAAATAACTAATCACAGACATTCCATTTTATAAATAATTTGGGAATGAAATTATTTAATTGAATTTTTCATAGTATAAATACACAGGATAATGATACCTAAATATTAAAAGAATTTAATTCTAAATTATTAGACATCATTTATCTGGAACAAGAACGACTACTGTCAAGACTATTCAGAAGAAAATTTAATATACTAGTAAAAACCCATTTAATGATAGCTTTTCCAATACCTCCCACAAGGCTACTGATTCATCGAGGGGCTATCTATACCAGGCCCATTAGTTTCCACCTATCAAAAGCATTCCTCAGATATCAAATAGTATTTTTAATAAGAGATTTTTAATTCAATGATTCCCAAAACACATTGAAACATTTGAATTATAAGTCCAAAGATAAAATAATATTTTATGAAAAATTAAATTAGATGATTATAAATAAATTTATAATATGGATTTCAAAGGGGCTATGTATAAACCTCATAAAATAAGGTTGGTTCATAACATCAAAATATTACTCCATGAAGTGAAAAATGGGATGAATCCCAAACAAGGATTATTTCGTTAATCAAATGGTTTGATTAGGTGTATTCCCTATAAATAAATATATAACAAGTGAAATATTTCATGAGATAATAAAAATTTATATCACACATTTCCTTATCATGACATAATAAATGGAATAGATGTTTAAAACATTGAATGAAAATTAAGATATGAAATCCCTTATCACTTGTAATTTGATGAATCATATGACCCATAAAAGTATTATTTATCAAAAGAGAAATTAATTCTACTCAATTAATTAGAATAATTATAGTACATTCCCACATTTAGTAAACATAAACCACATATAGGAAATAAGTTGTGAGTAAGGCATATATCTCATAAAAGTAAAATGTTCCAAAGGAAACCCTTACAGCACGATTTCATGTAGTGTAGTGTAATATACACAATTGTATAATTCTCATAATATCATTAATAACTCATTCCAGAACTATATTAATATTTATAATAACTTTTATGAGGATTTTATAACAACTTAGGTCATATTAATTAATAAATTTTCATTGTTTTTGTAAAGACACGAAAATTTCAAGGAATTTTTTTCATAAATACTTTATATTTTTATGAGTCTAAGGCTTATTATGGAACTTGATTTTGAGGCCTGGTGTGCCCGGAATCAATTTCCAAAGTTTATCTCAGGTACGTTCAGTAAACGAACGAGCGGGTTTTTCTATCTTTTGAACTAGTGCTCAGAATTGAATTCTGAGGGCGCCGATAACTCGCAGCGCCGGTAATTGCTTAAGCGGACCTTTACCGCATTTGTGTTTGCATGGGATGAGAAGATAAAATTTGTGTATTAAATAATAAGTGAATAAAAAATTTTCCACATATTTTATTTTATATCAACGGTGGTTATATCCTACATGTGGGAGTTGGGGTGGGACCCACAAGCCCCTAACTACCCATGTAAAGATATTAGTGTGGTGGGTCCCATACGATCCCCAACCTTTCATTTTCCCTAAACTTCTTAAAACCCCAATGATAAATTTTTAAACTCCTCATAAATTGTGAAACCTTTCCACTTCCTCTCTCTCTCCCTCTTAACTCTTCCCAACACACTTTAATCAATTAATTGAACCACTTCAATTAATTAATTTACAGTTTGAAATTTAAATTTGGAATGCCTGGGAAGATTAAATAAATTAAGGATAAGCTTTATTTTATTTGGGTTGGCAATTGTTGTGTGAGGAATAAATTGGAGAGAGCTCTTGAGTTTCGAAGAACGGTTCATCTCCTTTGTGGATGAACGCCAACTCTCCGACGAAGAACATCGACTCAGTGAACCTGGTTTCTCTGTCCTCTTCATCCTCTGTGACAAGGGAGGAGACACAGATGCGGGAACTCGCCAACGTCTACTGGCCTTTTATTCTTCTCTCTGTGATAAAATAGGAGACATCACTTCCTCGGATGCACATCGACGACGTCGAAAACGACGACGTCATCCATGACGCTTGACAACCACGAACATCTTTTCGGGGTAGGGTGAATCGTTTCAATTTTATTTTAATAAATTTGGTCATTGTGCTTCGTGAAACCTTGTTCATCTTTGGCTGATTGGTACCGCCTAACGCGGAGGGAGCGGGCCGAACAAACACAGCCCGACGACCCTCTTTCTTTTCTTGATCATTTTGGAATTGGAAACCGGAGGCTGAGAATGAACTGTGTTGTCGCGCCGTTCCAGAAACATGGAGAAGAAAGCTTGCGCAATCGGCTATCTGGGAGGAGGAAAAACGCGGTGCCAGGAGGGTGTGGCGCTGGGGAACCGGCCGGCCCATCGGCCGCCCGGGCGTAGCTGATCCGCGACACCTGGAGGGTACCGCGCTGGAAGACAGGGGGCCCGCCCATGTGGGCCGCGTGTGGAGAAGTTCGACCGGTCTAGACGACCGGTTAGGTAAAGGGACGCTCCGCTAGGCACCGATGGTGGATAAAAAAGGGGGGTGGGCCCCCACCACCCCCCCGGAACCCGCTCAGACGATCGGGCCGTGCCATGCCAGGTTGTGGTGAGCCGCGCGCCCAGCCCAACCGGGCCGAACAGGGCCGATCCAGGTCGGACCGCGCCCTGCCGGGCCGGGTCGTGCCACTTTGGGCCGGGCCGCGCCCCTTCGGGCCGAGTTATGTATTCTTTAGAACCGGTCCGACACACCTGATGAGTCGGACCCATCAAACTAGGTTAACCCGACCCGTCACCCCACTGGGCTAAACGGAATGGGCCTGTTAATCACTTAAATAAGATTAACATAAAGACCACATGTCCGATCGATGCGCCGTCTGCGGAACTAGGACCCTTATGACAAGACGGTTCTTTTGTGATACTATATGTGAGTTTTTTACATCATTGGATATCGTCCGATTTAGAAATTAGTGTATTTCTAACCGGACCCCTGGAATGGAAAAAGCCAATATCTCTCAGACCGGGCATCTGATTGACGCATCGTCTGTCGCGTTGAGTTCCTATTGATGAGACGAAACTCTGGGATACATCAACTCTCGACTTTGTGATAGTTGATGTATCGACCCTCTTGACTCATGGAGCGGACCCTCCCCGAATTGAACGTGCTGTGTGCGGGAACCCTAGAGCTGGCTGCGACTGCGATGACGATGATGACTAAACTTGGATCCTACATGGGTTCAGCAGCGAGGAAGGTTGTAATTGGATCCTCCGTGGGTTTGATAGCCATGAAGACTGTACTTGGATCCTACGTGGGTTTGACAATGATGGTTACTGTACTTGGTTCGTACCTGGGTTCAGCAGCGATGACTTCTGTACTAGGATCCAATGTGGGTTTGGCAGAGGAGATGATTCAGAGGCTACATCGAATCATCTCCACCCCTCTTCGAGAGAAGTATACCTATGTGAGCTGAGTATTTATCTTCAATCATTATCATCGATGTGATTAATTTTTTTCCTGTCTGGACTAGGTTGTGCCTTCTTGTGTGGATTGTGTTGTTCTTGGTCTCGAGAGTTGGAGCCGAACAGTAATTGATGACTTTGGAATATGTATGGGCATATACCTAAGTAGAGTCGGTTGAAACTTCATGATTGTATCATTCCATGGTGTTTTATCCTTTGTGGATTTTGGGAGACCATCGAGGGTCTCAGGGTCCCTACTAAGTATCGTATACTCACCCCTGCACGTCCTATGCCCACACTATGTTGTGTTGGTTTCAGACGACAGACATCGCTGATCGTGGTAGGGGCTAGTGGAGAGGGACGATATCCAGAGGTGGACTATCAGGCGGGACGTACACGGAGTGGATGGATGGACTCGAGGAGCTGAGGAGACCATCTGTACCCACCCATTAGGTGGGGTTTCCGAAGGACGACTAGGTGGTTGCTGCTTTACTTTTCAGCTATTGGGCTTTACTTTCCTTTATTGTACTGTTCATTCAGTTTGGTTTGTATACTGGCCCATTTTGTTTCCAGCACATAAATTTGTACTCAGTTTTACATGGTGCTTACTTCACATGTGTACTCTGATGTGTTTGTTTATTATATAAAGGAAATTCCTTTGCTTTTATCGGGATTTACCCTTTGGTGCTAGTTGCTACCCCTGGCCTATGGAAGGTGGGATTGGGGTAGTCACAGCACGGGCCCCACGGACAGGTCATGGAAGATTGGTATCAGAGGAGACGGTTCTACCACATAACTTAGGAATCTGATAATTTCTTCTGTGAAACAATAATGTTATGAGTATTGAGTGTGGTTTTTAGTCTAGGGAGTCCAGTGTTGGAGCATCGACCGACGTATCCCTACACCAGGACCATGACATCTGATTTCAGACTCAGTGCTGGAAAACACTGATTGCATGTGTGTTTCAAAAGATTTCTTTGTGATTACGTTGTGTTAGCTCACCATGTATATTGTATTAACCTTGGAACACCTTTTACTTTTCTAGATAGCCCCACGAAGGCATCAATCTAGGGTTTTGAGCTTTGTGTGAGATGGCAGCCCACCGAGCGATGAGGCCTTAGTGCAGGGCCCCATTATAGCAGAGGAACCAGTGGTACCTCTACCCACTGGGCCACCGATACCACCAGCCCCATCATCGGATAGTGCACGTCACTTGAGTGCACTGCCCGAGTTTCAGCGACAGAGGCCACCCAGGTTCCGTTGAGAGACGAACACCTAGGCAGCTGAGGATTGGCTAGAGGCTATCGTCTGAGTCTTCAGATTGGTAGGGACACCAGAAGATCTTATGATGATCCTTTCTGCGAGTCTCCTGCATGCAGGAACAGGTAGACGGTGGAGCCTGATGCTTTAGGTGTACGATGAGGTATCTCTACATTGGACAGACTTCGAGATCCTTTTCCACTCGGAGTCTGTTCCAGCCACCCTCACTGCTGTTCACATCCAGGAGTTACTACAGTTGTGTTAGGGCAGCATGTCAGTAGCCCAGTACTCGATGAGATTTACCGACATCTCATGCTACACCACTGACATGGTACTGGACCCAATCTTCTGAGCTCGGACCATTGAGCAGGGACTTAGGCATGAGATCAGTGCTTCGATGATCTCTGTTATTATTCCGACATAGGCAGGAGTACTGGAGCGAGCTCTTATTGTGGGGAGATTTCTTGCTGAGCCTATGCTAGCAACGAGGCCTACCACATGGCGACACGTAGCGGAGTCTTCTTCAGCCGGCAGTAGACATATGTCACAAATGTCCAAGCAGACCAAGACATTAGGTGGGAAACCTAAGGATACTAGTTCAGATGTGTGGGGCACACGCAGCAGAACTAGTCATACGAGAGGCAGGCAGTGCTTTGCATGCAGCGGGCAGGGACACATTGCTCGTGACTGCCCGAACCACCATGCAGAGGAGCAGCAGACGGTTGAGCGACCACCAAGGAAGAGGAAAAGGTTCTACCGTGGCGATCCATAGGGAGCATGAAGATGAGGTAGGGGAGCTTCCCAAGTAGCAGGTGGTGGACGACGCTTCGAGGCTCTACCACCACAACCACCATGAGGTCCACACCGACTGCAGGGAACAAGTGGATAGTGGAGAACACAACTTCAAGCAGCTGAAGCATACGATCATGGAGCTCCAGAAGCTGGTGGATAGGGGCGGGACTAGCTCTAGGCATGGAGGCCATTGTCCATAATGCTTCTAGCTTCGTCAACATCGTTGTTTGTGTTGCTTTATGTCTTTTTACATTGAGTTGCAGTAATAAAAGACACATGAAATTGTGAAGTTTTCTTTCTTGTCTTTTGTATGATAATACTAAGAGGTTCCGGTTAAAAACTGTTGACTTGACCCCCACATATGATATTCCTACTGGAGGAGAACCAGTTACCACACATTGATGCCGACAGTGTGACTCAACCCTTGGAGGCGAGAGTAATGGTTGGATCTCTTGGTAGCAGCGTCGAGGCTTTACGATGTGATCCATGGCATTAATTAGGATAGCTCATGTTAGGATTGACTGTTTTAGGAAAGGAAAATGGTTCATCCAGTGGATGAGACCCGATTTCCCTTTTTCGGCAAAGGAGAAATATTTTCAGCATTGCAGAACGCTAACGAAGGAGGGGTAACCCTTCGTATTGTCAGAATGATACCAGAAAAGCTTTCATGAGCTGAAGCAGAGGTTGACCAGAGCACCAATCATGAGGCTAGTGGAAGATGGTGTAGGGTACATAGTTTTCTGCAACACATCAGGGACCAGACTCGGGTGTGTCCTGATACAGGAGTGAGTAGTGATCATCTATGGTTCTCATCAGTTATGACAACATGAGCAAGAAGTACGCTACCCATGCCCTAGAGTTAGCAGTAGTAGTCTTCTCCTAGAATATGTGGTGGTACTATCTGATGGGTGAGCACTTTAAAATCTATTCTGACCAACTGAGTCTCAATTATATCTTCTCGCAGAAGGACCGGAACCTAAGACATCATCGATGGCTCGAGTTCCTCCAGGACTATAACTTTTAGATAATCTATACTCCTTGGAAGGGGAATATAGTAACTGATGCTCTCAGTAGGAGATCAGGCATCCAGCTACTAGGAGAGGAGACGAAGAAGCTAGTAACGTTGCATATATCCTTTGTGGATAGAGATGGAGCAACCTTTCTTCAATCTCTCACATTAACTCCACCAATTAATCAGTAATTCAGAGAGGAACATCATGGGGATGTTGAATGTGAGATGCGACGTGCTCAGATTTCCATAGGGCAGGCGCCTGTTGTATTTCTTGAAGGAGGAGAGAATGTCATCCTCTTCAGGGGATGTACTATGGTACCAGTTGCACTACATGACGAAGTGTTAAGGGAGTTTCACACTTTACCTCTTGCGGTACATCCTGAAGAGGTGAAGATTTAGCTGGGCCTCATACGACAGCACTAGTGGCCGGGTATGAAGAAGGTTTTAGTAGAGTTAGTTTCACAATGCCGCACTAGTTAGCAAGTGAAGGCAGAGAACTAGGTACCATCAGTCTTGGTACAACCCTTTGCGGTTTCAGAGTGGAAGTGGGACGGTAAATCCATGGATTTCGTGACAGGGATCCCATGTACTTCTAGAGGACACAACTCCATTTGGGTGATCGTAGAGCGACCCATCATATCGTCCCACATCCTACCGATCAGAGAGAATGGCTCAGTAGGGAGCTTGGGACTCCTCTACGTTCAGGAGATTGTACGAATTCATGCTGTGCCATCATCTATCGTCTCCGATCGAGACGCTCACTTTAATTCCCAGTTTTGGAAGGGGTTACATGAGGCTTTTGTGACGCAGCTATGCCTGAGCACCGCCTTTCATCCTCAGATGGATGAATAGATATAGAGGACCATTCAGACACTCGAGGACATGCTCCATGCATGTGTCCATGTCTTTGGTCATAGCTGGGAGGATCACCAACCTTAGGTAGAGTTTGCATACAACAACAGCTACCACTCCACACTAGGGATGGCACCGTACAAGGCACTGTACATCCGACCTTGAAGATCACCTCTTTGCTAGACACACCCTGGGGAGTCAGCACTTATAGAACCAGAGATGATCCAGGCTATGACGGAGAAGGTGTAGATTATCCAGGAGCAGATGAGGACTGCACAGAGCAGACACAAGTCCTATGCTGATAGGAGGCGGAGACTACTGGAGTTCGAGGATGGTGACCACAGTTTCTTATGGGGCTCACCTCGATGTGGATTATAGATATTTGGCTGGGGCGACAAGTTGTCTATATTCTTCATCGGACATTTCCAGGTCCTCAGCAGGGTAGGCGAGGTGGTTTACCGCCTGGCCCTTCCAACTCAGTCGCACCAGGTGCATGAGGTCTTCCACGTACCTCAGTAGAGGAGATACGTGCATGACCCGAATGACATCATTGATCATGGAGAGCTATACATCATTGATGGAGCTACATTCACGGAGGTCCAGGTGGAGATCGAGGATCGATAGTAGTGGGTCCTATGTGGACAGTCGATTCCTCTAGTGTGCGTTCGTTGGCAGCACGAGAACCTCCAGGAGAGCATATAGAAGAAGGAGGCTTAGATGTGTTCATAGTACCCTCATTTTGCCCCCTAATTTATGATGTAGCTTTACTGGGACGTAAATCCCCATGGTGGGAGTAATATAAAGACCATGAAATTTCAATGAATTTTTTTTCCTAAATACTTTGTAATTTTACGTGTCTATGGCTTCTTAAGGAACTTGATTCTGAGGCCCAGTGTTCCCAGAATAAACTTCCGAAGTTTAGCTCGGTTAAGTTCAGTTAACGAACGAGCGAGTTTTTCTATCTTTTGAACAAGTGCCAAGAATTGAAATCCAAGGGCGCCTATGATCTCTCAATGCCAGTAATTTCTTAAGGGGACCTTTACTGCATTTGCGTTTGCATGGGATAAGAAGATAAAATTTGAGGATTAAATAATAAGTGAATAAAAATTGTGGAATAATTTTTATTTTATATCAAGGGTGGTTATATCCTACATGGGGGAGTTGGGGTGGGACCCACAAGCACCTAACTACCCATGTAAGGATATTAGTGAGGTGGGGACCACACAAGCCCCAACCATTCATTTTCCCTATACTTTTTAAACCCCCCTCTTATATTTGTAAACTCCTCATAACTAGGGAAACATTTCCAATTCCTCTCTCTCTCCATCTTAACTCTTACCAACACACTTTAATCAATTAATTGAACCACTTCAATTACTTAATTAAGTTTTTGAAAAATAAATTTTTAATGCGGGGAATGATTAAATAAAATAAGGATAATCCTTATTTTATTTGGGTTGGAAATTGCTGTGTGGGGAAGAATTTGGAGAGAGCTCTTGAGTTTCGACGAACGGTTCATCTCCTTTGTTGAAAAATGCCAACTCTCCGACGTAGAACATCGACTCGGTGAACCCAGTTTCTCCGTCCCTTTCTTCCTCTACGACATGGGAGGAGACACCGATATGGGAAATTCCCAATGACAACTCTCCTTTTATTCTTCTCTCTGTAATAATAGAGGAGACGTCACTTCCACAGATGCACACCGACGACGACAGAAACGACACTGTCATCCATGATGCTTGACAACCGTAAACGTTTTTCGAGGTAGGGTGAAGTGTTCCAATTTATTTTGAATAATTTTTTTTTGCTTTTCTTCATGAAACCTTGTTCATATTTGGCCGATTTCTACCACCTATCAAGGAGGTGTCGACTGAACAAACACGGCCTGACGACCCCGAGCCGGGCCACGCGTACAGCCAAACCGGGCCGAGCCAGGCCAGGCCACGCCCCGCCGGGCCGAGTTATGTATTCCTTCGAACCGGTCGACACACCTGATGGGTCGGACCCGTCAATCCAAGTTAACCCAACCTGTCAGCCTAATGGGCTAAACAGGACGACCTACTAATCACTTAAACGAGAATAACTTAATGATCGCGCGTCCGATCGATGCGCTGTCTGCGGCACAAGGACCCTTTCGAGGAGACGGTTCTTTTGCGATACTCTAAGTGTGTTTTGGAAAGATTTGGATATCGGACGGGTTAGAAATGAGTGTATTTCTAACCAGGCCCTTAGAATGGAAAATCAAATATCTCTCAGATCGGGCGTCTGATTGACGCGCCATCTATCGTGTTGAGTTCCTATTGACGAGATGGAACATTGGGATAGATAAACTATAGAAATTGTGATAGTTTATGTATCTACCCTCTTGGATCATGGAGCGAACCCTCCCGAAATCGAGCATGCTGTGTGCGGGAACCCTAGTTCTTGTTGCGACTACGACGACGATGAAGACTGTACTTGGATCCTATGTGGGTTCGGGAGCAAGGACGACTGTACTTGGATCCTCCGTGGGTTTGGTAGCGATGACGACTATACTTGGATCCTACGTGGGTTCGATAGCGATGGTTACTGTACTTGGATTTTATGTTGGTTCGGCAGTGATGACAATTGTACTTTGATCTTACGTGGGTTCGGCAGAGGATATGACTCAGAAGCTACATCTAATCATCTCCACCCCTATTCGTGAAAAGTATACCTGTGTGAGATGTGTCTTGATCTACAATCATTATCATTGATGTGAATGACTTCTTTCCTGTGTGGATTGGGTGGTGATTTCCTGTGTGGACAGTGTTGTGCTTGGGCTCGAGAGTTGGAGCCGAACAATATTTGATGACTTAGGTATTTGTATGGGCGTATACATTAGTAGAGTCGGTTGATACATCGTGATTGTATCCTTCCTTTTTTCTTTATCCTTCGTGGATTTTAGGAGACCTTCGGGGGTCTTGGAGTCCCTACTGAATATCGTATACTCACCCCTGCATGGGCTATGCTCGCACTATATTGTGTTTGTTTCAGAAGAAAGACAAGACTGATCGTGGTTGAGGCTTGTGGAGCGGGACGGTATGCAGAGGTGGAATATCATGCGGGATGTACACGGAGCGGACGGACGGACTCGAGGAGCTGAGGAGACCATCTGTACTCACCCTTCAGGTGGGGTTTCCCAAGGAAGACTCCATCGATGCTGCTTTACATTTTAGCTGTTGTACTTTACATTTCTCAGTCATGCTGTACTTTGAATTGGGCTTTTATACATGCCCATTTACTTTGCAGCACTTACTTTTGTAATCAGTTTTACTTGGTAATTACTTCACATGCGCTCTCTGATGTGTTTGTTTGCTTATATAAAGACTATGCCATCCCATTTCTCAGGATGTATGCCTTTGGTTCTATTCGCCAGCCCCTGGCCAATGGAAGGAGGGAATGGAGTAGTCACAGCACGGGCCCCGAGGACAGGTCGTGACAGTTTTCAGGGTTTAGGTGCATTCATAATAAAGTTTCATGATCAGGTCATTTGGGTAAAATTATGGATGCTCTTACAAAATGGGTTTATAACATCAGAATGGTAATGGAATAGTATTAATTTAAAATCCAATGTATGAATTGTACTATATATAATATTTCTTTTTTATATGATTATGATTCATTAGATCAACCATTGATGATAAATATTTATTGATTTTGAATTTTTTTTGAACATCACAATCTAGTTTTTATTACTTTATATTGTGAGTGTATATTATATATAGAATATAAAATATGATATATTATACTTTTTAAAATATTATTTAACATTAATTATACTTTTATGACCTTCCATGACTGAGGGAGTTGAAAATGAACAAATTATATTTCACAAAGGTGATTATCAATCATAATTTGGACAATAATATATTTTCAGTGAATAAGAGGAGGTCATTAAAGGGTTGGATATAATATATTCCATTATAAACATATAATTTTTGCGTCTAAAATATTAAACAATTATTATTACTTTATGGATGAAATGAATTATGGGGAAGTGTTAAAAGAAATGAAATTAAGAGACGTGTTTTTAGAAACTTTCCTCTTGAATATCACCTCCTTGAATGACCCATTGAGGATCATGGATTTAGTATTTTAGTGAAAAAAGAAATTTGAAGTGAGTAGAGTGGGGATGAGTTGTTTAAGAATAAATATTTTTATCTTAATGCATTCTTGGTCTAAATATAATTTTGATGGGTGATATTTATACTTGAGGAGAGGCTGGTGAGTGTGATTAAAATAATGAAAATTTTATAATTAAATCCAATGATAATGAAGTGGAATAAATTTAAGATACATATATATGTGTTAATTAATGTGTTGTTGGATGTTTATGGTCTATAAATACATCATCTGACAGGTAAATATTTAATTTTAGGGTTTTCTAGATTTTACCTTTTATTTATATCCATTTTCATCATTTTAACTATACTGTGGAAAATAATTTTATTACCAGGGTAATTAGATTTTCAAAAAATTAAATTGAGAAATAAACCATATTTGGACCTTATGATTACAAATATGGATTTTATTTTACCTAAAAAAATATGTGGAATTTTAAAATAATATTAAAAGGAAGTTTTACAAAGACAACAAGAAATTTGGGTTTTAATGCAAACATTTAAAAAATTTGCAATGTTTTTAAATAAATTATCAAAATGAAATTATTTACCGTTTTTTAAATTAGTTTCATCGATTTTATATTTAACTAATTATTCTTAAAAACTAATTAGAAATAAAATTTAATTATATTAATAAATTATATGAAAAATAATCTTTCAATTGAAATTCCTCATTTTTCACTATTCAACAAAAAATGAAACTTCTCTAAAAAATGAATGAAGAAGCCTATGATAATTTGTATATCATGATTTCAAAAACTAATTTATGTTTCTCAAATAAGAATTATAAATTTTCAAATTTTATTTTTAATGTAGGTTCACTGTTACATGGTGGAGAATTATCTTCAAATATATATATATATAGTTTAATGCTTAAAAATGTATTTTTCATACATTAGCCTCTCAAACATATTGAATGATCATTAAATAAATAAATAATATTTAACATATAAATTTAATTATTACCTCAATATAATTGTGTTTAATTTAACTTATTTTTATAAAATGATATTGTGGGTATAAAATAGTTTTTTGAAAACACATTATTTATGTTCTATCAGTTTTCATTTTAATTTATAACTAATTTTATGCCAATGAATTTATTTTATAAAGATGTGAAAAATATATTTTCATAACATAATTAATATCATTCACTACCGAAATTCCAACAGTTTGGTGATGAACATAATAATTGAATAATAATATTTAATCATTCATTAAATCATAGTGTTCTCTGTAACATAAGATATTAGAGAAATTGAATTTATTTAATATGATACATACCATAAAATGTTGAGGTTTTACATTGTATAATCTATTAAGAAACTAAATCCTCCCAATTTTAGAATTAACTTTAAATAATAAAAGTTTGATACTTAAAAAATCTATTATGGAAATCCCACATCATAAATAGGGTTAATTAAACATCCCTTTAATAACAGGGATTGTGAAATATGAATGTTACACCAAAATTATGATTTATAATATGATATCACGACTGTAAAGTTAAAATGGGACTTGTTAGAGTAATATAATCATCATGTTTTGATAGAGGGTGAAATAGAACATAATCATAAGAATGTCTACCATGCCAAAAACATAAATTTGTTATGGATTAAATGGGACATTGATATATCCACAAGAAAACTAAACAAACATCATTTTTATTCCAAATTACATTCCTAGAGTAGATACATTATCTCACAATCTGGATAATCACTTGAGAAAATAAATATACTTCATTTCATTTCATATCATAAACACAATCTTCTCCTCCGGTTGTGCATCTATCTATTTTCACATAATTTATTACTTCATGAAATGGATATTCATGTGGTAATTTTCATAAAGAAAGTAAATTAATTAATCATAATATCTAAAATTCATCCCATTATCCTTTATGAATTTAATAAAATCAAAATTGTTATCACATGTTATAAAAAATTAACATCGAAAGATCAACCAGATCCCTTCCATAAGTAGTTAATCTTAAGACTCATCCAAAATAATTCTATCCCAAATTTAAAATAAAATGATTTAGAGGGATGGTATCTAAATTTGCACATTTAACATAACATTTTATTCCCTAAAAAACATAATGAAATTATAAATGTCACATATGAAATATATGAATACCGTGATCACTATAAACCCTTAATTTTTACAAGCATACTTAAAAAAAACTTATGTTGTTGAATAAGTTCCTTAAATCCAAAACAAGTAGTACACCTATCATAAACCATAAATTCAATAAACTCATTCATGGTCACCAATAATATCCTATAGACATATATTAATCTCAACATCAACCACATATTAAGGTTCATTCCATGAATAAATTTTTTATAAAAGAAAAACATGCGACAAAATAACTTTTGTGTGGTTAATAGTGTTATTAATCAAATGATTAAAATGGATTAAGAAGAAAAAATACAAAGAAATAAATATATATTTCATTATTATTATAACAGGAAGATCATTGATAAAATACTCTTACCACATTATTCAAATATCCATCTAATGGATAAAACTAGTCATTCCACATTAGCTATATCAATAGCATAAAATTTACATTTATCTTTTAACTTCATCTAAGTTATACTATATTGAAACTTGGTGAATGTTTTTTCATTGTACCCATATCCTTGTATTCATGAAATTAATAATATCCTTTAATCCTTATTATTTCATTCTTTTCCAATTGACAATTATCCCTAAATTTATGATGAACTCTTTATCCAATGAAGCTCTTCCTAGGGTGATTCATTAAATAATTATCACATGTGGTAAAATCATTATTAATCTTCTTCCATTTTACCAATATTTTTATCTTCATTACTTTTTATATATTTCTTTCTTTAAAATCAATAAATCACGGTCAATTATTTCATTATATGAATTTCACCTAAAAGTATTTCATCGTAAGAGGAAAATGTTTTTTAGACTATTTCCCATTGAATAAATGGCTTAATACCTTCAAATAAATGTTCAATATTATTCTATATGTGGTATATATGATCCATAAATAACCAAGGCAACATTTTAATGTATACTGACACTCCAAAACACTTTTTTCTCCATTATTATTTTAATTAAGGAAATGTATCGTCTTTTTTTCATGTCTCTCGTGAGGGAAATATTTTTCAAACATTATACCATTAAATAAATTTCATTCCCTGAATTTAGTTTAATCTTCATATCTAGTACAATGGATCAATGTCCAAAAAATTTCAACATCATTTTTGAGGTAATATGCTGTGAGTGTGTCCTTTTCCATTTCATCGAATCACAATGCTTGGAATATATTTTCCGAAGACTGAATCTATTTCTCAACTGATATTGAATTAGTATTACAATTAATGGAATAGGTATTATATCATGTAATGTGAACCCTCATTTTACAGTCTCACGATTGAATATTTTTCACCATATATGAAAGGACATTTCGAAACACCTAAGTACAATTCCCTAAAATGGCCACAATTTTTTTAATTACTAATACATCTTCTATTGGTTACCTCAGTAGAGTAATATATAAAATGTCCATGGGTATTCATAAAATCCTTCCTTTCAAGTTATATTTTACCATAAATTAATATACATGATTATTTCATATCATTATGAATCATAATATATAATCATAAAAATAATGAAATAAATAAAAGAAATTGTAAATTTATGCCAAATTACTCATTAAATCATAAACATGGTGTTTGTAACATCCCTTGTAAATAAACAATAATACATATATATGTTTATTAATATTATTGAATTAAATTTAAATTTATTTTTAATGGGGACTCTATGTTTGATGGATTACCCGATACGCAACAACGAGTTTCGTTGAAATCTTACATTGCCCACTAATAATGTAATATTATTATTTTAAATGGTTGTTATTGCCTTGTTGTTGTATTGGTGGTGATGAATATAACTAAATACAATATTATTAAACATGTTTGTTAATTTTATTTTTCATTTATCCAATAAATGTAAGATACTTAAAATGTGAATGAATCTATTTTTAAGCATAAATTCTCAATTCTTTAAAAGATCGATTTACATCCTTTTGATGTCGAACCCTATTTAAATATAGTTTTGGTAAAATTTATATGTTATATTTGATAAAATAAAATTATTTTTTGATTCGGGACATAAAAATTTACTGTCGGTCAATTTTTTGTATTTTTTTGATAAAATTCATTTTTTAATGAATAGTGAAAAATACTGTATTTTAATTCAAAAGAGCCTTTTAATCTAATTTATTTATATAGTAAGATTATATTTTTAATTGGTTTTAATGTGTAATTTGATTATTATTTTACCATTTAATCCAATTTTGGTCATTGGAATTACATTCACATTGAAATTGGACATAATGAAGTTTCAATCTTCTGATAGTTATTATTTCTTAAAAACATGCTATTTGTTTTGATAAAAGGAATTATTTTTATATTAATTTATGAAACCTCTATGTTTTTAATTTGATAAAATCGACATAATTTTTGATTTCTGAATATCAAATATATCTTAGGCTGAATATTTGGTATTTTTATGAAAAACCAAAATTTTTGGTGAATAGTGAAACCACTATGTATTAGCTAAAAAATGACTTTTTCATTTAAATAATATTTTACTGCTTCTATGAATTGGATTTAAAAAATCCAACATACATGGTTGTTATTAGTATGTAAAATTTGGTTCAAAATGATAAAAATAATTCTTAGTGAATAGTAACATTGACTTTTCTTTCCCGCAGTTAAAGGAAAAGAGGGTAATTCAAGGTAGAAAGAATATTCTAATAATAATAAATTACTTTAATACTTATCCGAACCTTATTGGATGAGTCAAATACAAACATGGGCATCTTTGGGTCGATTTTGGGACCCCATGTATCCATTTGAGATTGAAAATGACACTTTATTTTAATTAACTTAATGTAAAGGGAAAAGTTCCCTAAACAAATATCTTTTAATAAATGAATATTAACATGAGGTAATTTAAATTATCTTTTCATCTATAAATATTCAGTGGAAAGATAAAAATAATTCCTACATTATTGTATTTATTTTATAATTTTTAGACGTCATATAAATTAAATTATTTATGACACAATAATGATGCAGTACTTACCACATTAATAAATCACTTACATAAATATGATTTTTTATATTAAAACTATATCCCAGACATGTAGAATTATTATTGAATGATTTTATTTCAAATTTGAGTCATATTTTATTTATCTTTAATGTGTTTTGGATCTTTTGAAACTGAATATATGGTTATAATAAAATAATATTTTCAAACATTCCTAAAGAGCCCCCCTCCCCCTTATAAAAAGCCCTCACATTTAACCCATTACACACACCACTCATGCCCCATGTATTATCCAACCCATTCCCAAATAAGCTATAAATATCCATATCCTCCTCCTAGAATCCTTACCTTATGAAGAACACACTTCAAGATGTACTTTGTTTTCAAACCAAAGGGTGTTTCCCAAATTAAATGTAACTGTTTCTCTTAACTTTTTTTCTTTTATTTTACTTCTACAACCACTAAACTCTGTTTATTATTTTCCAATATAACAACCCCCATATCCTATATATACTAGTATTTTTTTATGAGGTGGATTTGAACAACACATACACACACCCCCATCTAATGGATGAAAAACATACTGTTACTGTGGATGGAAAACTAACTCCTCACGAAACGATAATTGTTCGATTATCTCTTACCGCCTCTCATGGTAGCCATTAGGATGAAATTATATTTATAAATTATATATATTATATTTATGTTTTCTTTATGCTTCTTTATTTTTCATTTATAGCCTACCATTATGGTTTCCATAATTGGTAAACATGATATTTTAATTTGAGGATGTGCGACTACCACCCCTCAAAGTGATATGACTCCTTAATGACACATGTGGGAGGTCTAAAGGATATAATAAATGATATTATATATGATATTATATTGGAATTATAATATACTTTTGTATCATATTGTTTTAACACTATTAATGTATGAAATATAAATAATTGTAGCGTTCATGCGTACGTACGACTTACCATATCTATGAACAATGCATTTCATTTCTTATCTCAAATGTTATGTACTATTATTAATACATATATATACTGGATATATATGATATATATGATATCAAAATCATGAATATCATTCCAGATATAATGGTTTATTTACCACATGGACAACTTTTAATTATAAGTCGTTCATTTTTTACTCTAGTACCAAATATCGACAAAATAGCCGTAATTAAAATAAATGATTACATAATGTTTATCACATGGTAATAAGTGATATAAAAGGGATAATAAACATGAAAAATGTTCTTAAGAATGTATAAATTAACTTTAGTTTATTATTCTAGAAATTAAATAATGATCGATTCATGTTGGACACGAGGTAAGGGGCTTCGTCTCAATCTCCATTCATTGAGGCATATTTTGTTTCATACACGAAATCATTTTATTCAGTTTATAAATAGCCTTGACCGTTCATTTTATTCAAAGGTAATCTTTTTCTATGAGATGTTTTACTAAACGACAAGTAGAAAAGAATGTTTCTTTTTAACGTAAGTTGCGACAATGACCTTTTCCGCTACCACAAGTATAATTTGATATTTGGATTCCTTAACAAGGCGTAATGTGTTTAAAAGGAAATTAAATACAATAGAATTTTTTTACATATTTTGGTATTGAAATTTTTTTTGAGAAGGGATTTTTACGTCAATATTTTTAAACGATATATTGTGACTGAAATGAGGAAATGTTATCTTTAATTTATGTTTGTTTAATGTGATATTAATATGTTATGGTTCTTGGGATTTTGTTTACATATACGTGTGGTTCTGTAATAAACATTGGGTGGGTGAGCCCGAGATAGCTCTCCAATGCATTGGGTAACGTGATAGAGGAAAACGTGATTTTTTTCCCTAATAGATTTAAGGAATATAATGTAATTAGTATTCTAACATAACTTTCTATGTAGTTGTGATACCTACAATGTAAGCATGATATAAATGCCACTAGATACCTTTATGATTATTGACTACTATGAGTTATTCATAAATCTTATGTTTTCATGAGCATAGAAAAAGTTTTTATGTTTTGTATGTATTGATTGTCTAATTATTTCTTTCTTATATTACAATGCTTATTGAGTTTTTTATGCTCATGTAAGGGTGTCATTTAGGGCCTACCAGGCTCGGACCAGGTCGGGCCAGGCAGGGCTGAACATGAAAAATATCTGGCCACCGGCCACAATTCGGGCTAGGGCGGGCCAACCTGAACATCCCCATGAGGTGGCCTAAGCCCGGCCTCGAGCCGACCCAAACTAACAGTTCGTTCCAGGCTTTTTTTGGGTCGGGTCAGGCTTTTTCGGGTCGGGGCATAATGAGCCTTTAATATTTTCTAAATAATGGTTTGTTTTAAAACTTTTTATTAATGTTTTTATGTAAACATATTTTTAACATTAATTTAAAAAAATTACGTTTATTTTTAAACTTATGTTTTTTATAAAAAAATTTATTTTATTTTTTATAAACATTTTACTATGGGTGTATATGTTTTTTTTGAATAAATAGATTTATATATAGTGAATACATATATATTATTTGAAAAATGTAAAAGAAATTAATGGGGGGTGCGCAGAATTTTGTGAGTTTAAAGTCTTGTTATTTAAATATTTTTTTAACATTTTTTTATTTTTTTACATTTATTTTTTAAATTATTTATAAATTTTAAGCGTTGGTTATTTATTTTATTTAAGAATTTTTATATAAACCATTATTTAACATCTGTTTAATACGTTTTTTACATTTTTGTAATTATTAATTTAATAAAAAATAAAATTTTTTAAGCGCATCAATTTTTACAAGTATGTTTTTAAAACATTTATCTTTTTTCATATTTTATTGTTAAATGTAGTTTTTAAGTGTTTGTTTTAAAAAAATTATTTTAAGTGTTTGTTTTAAAAACTTTTTTTATACATTATTTTAAAACATTGTTATTTAATCGTTTTTATACTATTTTTTAAGAGTTGTTTAAAAATATTTTTACATTTATTTTTAGACGTATAATTTAAGAAGTTTTTTGAACGTATGTTTTTACACATATTTTTTAAAACATTTTACATGTTTTATGTAAAAACATTTTTCATTAACCTGTTATTCTGGGTGGATTTGTTATTTTTTTTAAAATAGAATAATAAATGTCTATGAATTTATATATATTATGTTTAAATAGAAAAAATATTAATTAGGGATTAGGGGTACACAGTAGTGGGAAGTGGGTTTAAAGAGTTGTTATTTAGATGTTTTTATCATTTATTTAAAACATATTTTTACATTTAATTTTCTTTACTTATTTATGAAAATTATTTTTAAGAGTTTGATAAATTTATAACAATTTAAAAAGATTTTAAATTTTTTTGTAGGGTACGCCCAGCCTGGCTTGATTCAATTCCGGTCAGGTAGAAATTATATCCAAAGTGGGTGGATAGTTTTGGGTGAGTTAATTTTTTTTCTAAATAGTTTCATACATGTATATATAAAATATATTATATATGCATGTTTAATCATATTTATAAAAAAATTAATGATGTTGCGGGTGTTTGAACATTTGTGGGTGTGTCGTAGTTTTTTTGTTAATATATAATAAGTTATTAAATATATATATAATTTGATAAAATTGTTATAAAACAATTAGTGGTTGGGTGGTGAACCGGAGTGGGTGACTTAAATTTTTTTCCTAAACATAATTATATATAATAAATAAAAGTTGAATCATATTTAAAAAAAATTAATGAGGATGTGGGATGTGCACAATCATCATTAGGTGAGTGTGTTTTTTTAATATAAAATAAGCTATTATATATATATTATTAAATCATTGACACACAGAGACACATATATTATTTAATTGAATTTTAAAAGCCACACTTAATTCATATAAATTATTAATGGCTTTACATACATATATATATTATTAATATATTTGTTTATATATATATATATATATTATCATATCTTATATAAATATATATATTAATGGATTTGTTTATATATATATATATATATATAATATGAATGTTTCATCATATTTAAAAAAATAATGAGGTTGGGGGTGTGCGCGAACATCATTGGGTGAGTGTATTATTTTTTTTGTAAATATATAATAAGTTATTATATGTATATATATTGTTAGATGATTGATATATATATATATATATATATAATATTAGAAAATTGTAAAATTAATAACTAGGGGATGGGGTGCACTACAATGGGTGGGTTAATTTTTTTCATAAAATATTTATAAATGTATAGAATATATAATATATGCAAGTTTCAACATACTAAAAAATTAATGAGGTTGTGGGGCCTGCACGAACATCATTAGGTTTGTGTTATTTTATTATTAATATAAGACAAGTTAATATATATATATAATTTTAAATCATTTACATATAAACATATATATTAACAGCTTTGTTTATATATATATTATATTAAATAATTCATATATATATATTATTATTAATGGAAACTATGTAGAAGTGTCTAATTTGTAATTTTTGAAATGTAATGTAATAGTTATTGCCTAATTATCTAAAACTATAAACCTGAAAAGATCCTCAATGTGAATTATTCATAAAATTCTTGATTATGTAATGTTTAGGGTTGGGTCATTATAGTTGGTATCAACTGTCGGTTTAGAGAACATTAGGAGTTAGAATATTGTTAAATTAATTAATTATTTTTATTTTAAGTTATGATTGAAATGATATAGCATTTATCAATTACCATGCTGTTTCGCCTATGATATTTCTGTGACTAGAATGGTTTTCCGCAGAGGAAACAAGATAGCTATGTTGGGATGACATCATGAGGAAAGATCAACCACAGAAGAACATGTCAGTATTGGAGCATTTCATGAGGAAACATTCCCCATCATTCATAGGATCATCTAACCCTATGCAAGCAGAAAGGTGGATTAAAGCACTTGAAAGGAATTTGGATGTCGTGGGGTGTTCATAATACCAAAAAGTTAGTCTTCATTTTTAATTTTTTGAAGGTGAAGCAGATCAAAGGTGGTTTATGGTGAAAAATATCCTTGATAGTGATGCGATTGATTCTATTTATTGGGAATAATTCAAATGTATGTTTCTTGAGAAATATTTTCCAAAGGTGGATCGTCTAAGGGTGGAAAAATATTCATATAATTGAGGCAGGAGGGTGACTCTGTGGCTACTTATGAAGAAAAATTCACTCGACTAGAATGGTATGCTATAAATTTCATAAATGATCTGGATAGTAAAATCAACAGTTTTTACTAAGGATTAAAGCCAAAGTATCGATTGGATTTAGCTTCTTGTGAGTTCAAAAGTTATGAAAAACATGTCAATTGTGTAGATAAGGTGGAAATAGAGTTTGTCAGTGATCATGCGTTCTTTGAAAAACAACAGAATAAGTGGCCGAGGTGGTTGGTGAAAGAGAATATCCCTTCAAAAGTCTAATGGTAAGAAACATTAGTTTCATTTTTTGTGAAAATTGTGGCAAAAAGAAAATAGGGAAATGTATGTTGAAATATTGTAAGTGCTACCGATGTGGTAAAATAGGACATAAGGCTCTTAGTTTCACTAAAAAATGTCTGGTTAATGGTAAGACAAAATCTGATTTACAATCAATAAAATGTTTTATGTGCAATGAAATGGGTGACTATGCAAATGAGTGTCCAACGAAGAACTCAACTAAGGGAAATCAGCCGAACTACATGAAAAATGGGGTGGTGAAATCTTTTGCAAATATTTCAGCAGTTGTTGGGATATCAAATTAAGTAGTATTATGCACACAATTTGTTTGTTCAGATTATGCCAATGTGTTGTTTGATTCAGGGTCTATACATTCGTTCATTTCTGAGAAGTTTTCTAGTAAACTGGGAATTCTATCTCAAGATATCAATCCTAAACATATGGTAAAAACCGCAGTGGGAAATGATGAGACAAAAATAAATTATAACAACCTCCATGTCCTTATGTGCGGGAAGAATATACCTTCAAACCATATTGTTTTTCCTCTAGTAGAGTTTGATGTTATTTTGGGTATGGATTTGAATTATATTTATCATCCTAAGATTGACTATAGTGCTAAATAGGATTCTTTTCAGAAAGATTTTCAGTTTGTGTACAAGAAGAACCCTTGATATTTTTAACATATCAGGAAGCTGAGAAACTAATAAAAGAAGGAAGTGAATGTAACCTTCACAAATTGTTGAAAATAAAAAATTTTGAGATTAATGATGTGCCAGTGTAAAAGGAGTACATTGATGTTTTTCCTAATTAGTTTCCTGGTATTATATCATCTTGGGATGTTGAATTTACTGTTGCTTAATTTCCTGATGCTAAGCTAATTTCAATACTACCATAACAAATGTCTCAAATTGAACTTTTAGAGTTAATGAATAAATTTCCAAAGCTATTAGATAAATTTTTCATTAGACCTAGCACATAACCATGGGTGTCCTTTGTCTTGTAGGTTAAAAAGAAAGATGGTTCAATGAGACTTTTCGTTGATTTTGGATCATTGAATAACATCACTATTAAGAACAAATATCCTTTGCCTCATGTTGATGATTTTTTTGATCAACACCAGGGAGATCAATATTTTTCGAATATTGATTTGAGTTTGGGGAACCATCAGTTGAAATTAAAGGAAGCGTATATTCTGAATACCACATTTCATACTAGATATAGACATTATGAATTAGTAGTTATGGAATTTTATTTAGCCAATGCACATGCAATATTCATTGATCTTATGAATACAATTTTCTGTGAGTTCTTGGGTATGTTTCTGGTTGCATTCATTGATGAAATTTTGGTTTATTCAAAAACTAAATTGGAACATGAATGTCATTTAAGGTTTGTCTTGAAAACCGTAAATGAAATGAAACTAGTTGAAAATTCTGCGAGTTTGAGTTTTGGTTACCAAAAATTTCTTTCTTTGGTCACGTTGTTACAAAAAATGGCTTAACAGTTGATCTTTATAAAACAAAATTTGTTGAATAATGGAACAGACCCACAAATATAATCTAGATCGATAGTTTTCTTGGTTTAGTAGGTTATTACAGGAGGTTTTTTGAGAATGTTTCACTGTTATATAGTCTAATGACTAAGATAACTCGAAAATAATTGAAGTTCATTTGGAAAAAAGAATGTGATGATTGTTTTCATGAATTGAAAAGAAAATTGGAGAGTTCTCCGGTTTTGGAACTACCTTTCAAAATAGTGAGTTTGTTATTTTTAGAGACGCTTAATTGAGAGTACATGGTTGTGTCCTTATGCTGAATGATTAGGTAATTGATTTTTCATCACGTTAGTTGAATCCTCACGAGTTATATTACCTTACACATGATTTGGAATTAGATATTGTTGTTTTTTCTTTAAAAATTTGGAGGAATCATATGTATGAAGTAAAATGTGAAATATTTATTAATCCCAAAAGTATGAAGTATATATTCTCTTGGAATGAATTGAACATGGGATATAAAAGATGGTTGGAATTAATAAAAGATTATTATTGCACAATCCTCGACCATATGGGAAAGGAAAATAAAGTGGTTGATTCTTTGAGTCGAAAAAGTAATACTTCGTTAATCATGATAAGTTTGGAATGAAATACATTGGTTTTTTATTTGATAAACTTTGGAATATAAGTTGTTGGTGAAGGTAATTCTTATTTTATTTTCAGTTGATAGTGAAATCATCTCTATCAGACAGAATTAAGCAAGCATAGAAAGAAGATAATGAGTTGTAGAAAAAGTTAGAGTTGATTCAGAAGGGTAAGTGTCCTGATTTTAACCTTGATAATGATTTTGTATTAAGGTTTGGGAAAATATTATGCGTCCCTTTTGATTCAAAGTTGAAGAATGAGTTGTTATGTGAAGCTCATAGTTCCCAATTTTTAGTTTATCATGGAAGTACTAAGATGTACAAATATCTTCAGAATTATTACTAGTGGGATGGAATGAAAATAGATATTTCTGATTTTACTGTGAAGTGTTTGAATTCCCATTAGTTAAAAGTAGATCGAAAGTTACTGAATGGAATGCTTTAGCCTTTACTAGTTCTAGAGTGTAAATGGGAAAATATATCCATGGAATTTATTGTGGGATTACCCAAAGACATTTCGAGATAATAATGAAATCTAGGTTATTGTTGATCGATTGAAAAAATCTACTCATTTTCTTCAAATTCGTGATACTTTATCAGTAGATCATCTTTTTTGGTTGTATGTTTATGAGATAGTCAGGATACATGGATTTCCCCTCTCCATTGTATCTGATCATGATCTGAGGTTTACTTCTAACTTTTGGAAAGGACATCAGATGTCGTTGGGTACTGGATTAAATTTTAGTATAGTTTTTCATCCATAATCATATTGGTAGTTAGAATGAACAATACATACCCTTAAGGATATTCTAAATGCTTGTTCACTATATTACTAGGGAATTTGGGACTAAAATATTTCATTTGATGCATTTTAATATAATAACAGTTTTCATTCCAGTATACAAATTGCACCATTTGTGGAATTATATGGGAAGCAGTGTTGGACTCCAGCTTTTGGGGATGAAGTAGGTGAGAAGAAGTTGATGGGACTAGACATTGTAGAAGAGATGATAGAAAAATTTTAGTTGATTCATAAGAACATGAGAATAGCTCAGAGGAGGCAGAAAAGTTATGCGAATAACTAGAGGAGGGATCTATCTTTTGTAGTATGTGATCGTTATTTTATCTATGTTTCTCAATAGAAAAGTGTGATGCATTTTGGTAAGAATGGAATATTGAGTTTGAGGATCATTAGACCATATGAAATCCCTAATAAATTTGTATATGTTGTGTACAATGTGGCTTTACCTCCATGTTTATCATAGGTACACAATTTTTTTCATGTATCATTTTTAAGCAAGTATATGCCAAATCCATCTCATGTTTGGATACAAGAGGTTATTCCGTTGGAAGAAAATCTCTCCTATAAGGAAAAACATGCCCAGATAATTGAACATAGAGAGAAGGTGTTGTGGAATAAGGTAATTCACTAGTGAAAGGTTTTATGGAAAACCCATATGGTTGAATAGGTAATGTAGGAATCTAAAAATGCTATAAGGGATAAATACCCCCACTTATTTGATATGGGAATAAAATATCAAGGACGCAATTCCCAAAAGGGGGTAAGGATGTTACCTCCCAAATAAATAAATAATAATACATTTGAATGTTTATTAATATTATGAATTAAATTTTTAATTTTACAATAAAGGGGACGCTCTGTTCTATGGCTTACATGATATGCAACAACGCGTTTCTTTGAAATCTTATATTGCACATAAATAATATAATATTATTATTTTAAATGGTAGTCAACGCTCGGTCGTTGTCTTGACAGGGATGAATAGAACAAACTACAATATGATTATAAATATTTGTTAACTATTTTTACATTTATCCAATAAGAGTTAGAGGCTTAAAATGTGAATGAATCTTATTTTAAGCATAAATACTGTAATATTCGTTAAAAAGTTGATCTACCAGTTTTTGATGGAAAACCATATTTAAAAATATTTTTGGTCTCTTTTATGTGTTCCATTTCATAAAACTAAATTCTTTTTTTATTCAGGACATAAAAACATACTTTGAGAAATTTTTGGTATTTTTTTGATAAATTTTTTTAATGAATAGTGAAAAAAAACTGTATTTTAAATCAAAATTGATATTTAATCTAATTTATTTATATGGTTTTATTATATTTTTAACTGTTTTTAACGTTTTATTAGATTATTTTTTTACCATTTAATCCAATTTTGGTCATTAGATTTAATTTCACTTTGAAATTGGACATAAAAAATAACAATTTTTTTATAGTTATTCTTTCTTAGAAACCGGATATTTGTTTTGACAATAAGAATTAATTTTATATGAATTAATGAAACTTATATGTTTTTAATTTGGTAAAATAGAAATCATTTTTTAATTCATAATATCATATATATCTTAGGACGAGTTTTTGGCATTTTTCTGAAAAACATCAAATTTTGATGAATAGTGAAACCACTAAGTAGTAGTTAAAAAACATATTTTTTCATTTAAATGAAAATTTACATTTTCTATGAATTGAATTTCAAAAATCCTATATTCATGGTTGTTATTAGTCACTAAAATTTGGTTCAATAAGATGAAAATAATTTTTGGTGAAGAGTAACTTTTACTTTTATCTATCATGGTTAATGGAAAATAGGGTAATTCAATGTAAAAAAATATTATAATAATACAAAATTACCTTAACACTTGTCCTAACCATATTTTTTGAGTCATATACTACCATGGTCCTCCTTGGGTTGATTTTGGGTCCCCATGGAGCTACTTGAGAGTGATAATGACAGTTTATTTTAATTAACATAATGTAAAGGAAAAAATGGTACAAACAAATATCTTCTAGTAAATTAATTTTTACAAGGGGTTATATAAGTTATAATTTAGAATATAAATATTAATTGGAAATATAAAATTATTTTCTACATTATGGTATTTATTTCATACATTTTAGACATAAAATAAAATAAATTATTTACGACACAATAATGATGCAATATTTCCTTCATTAATAAATGATTTTAATAAACAAGATTAAAAATATTAAGACCATATCCCAAACATGTACAATTCATTATGTATTATTTTATTTTTAACTTTATTTATATTATCAAAAACATTAATGAGTATTGGATTTTTAGAAACTGAAGATAAGTTTATAATAAAATAATATTTTCCAACATTCTTAAAGATCACCTCCTCCCACTTATAAAAAGCAATCACTTCTAACCCATTCCAGACTCCTCTAAAGCCCCCTAGATCATCCATCCCCTGCCCAAATAATCTCTCATGATCCCTATACTCCACTTACAATACTTACCTTAGGCATTAGTCACTTAAATAAGTCCTTTTGGTTCAAACCATTGGGAGTATCATAATTTAAAGGTAATTTTTTCTCTTTACTTCTTTTCTTTAATTTGACTTCTACAACACCTAATCGATTTTTATTATTTTATTATATAACAAAAAAATTATCCTAAATATACTAGGATTTTTTTAGGAGAATGATTCAAACTTCACTTACAGAAACCACCATATAATCGGTGATGAAAATACTGTTTCTTTTGAGGCCCCACTAACACCTCACGAAATGATGATTGTTCGATTATCTTCTACCACCTCTCATGGTTTACATTAAATTGAATCTATATTTATATACGATATAAATTATGTGTATATTTTCCTTATGATTATTTATTTTAAATTTATGTTCTATCTTTATGTTTTCCATAATGGGTTAATGCGATAATTTCATTTGAGGAAGTGCGGACTACCACCCCCTCATCGTGATATGACTCATTAATGCAATATATGTAATGTATAAAGGACAAATTTAAATATATAATATATAATATTATATAGGAATTATAATATACCTATGTATTATAATTATTTAATTCCATTAAAGTATGAATTATAAATTAAATTAGCATTTATACGTACATACGCCTTACCGTCTCCAAGAATGGTGCATTTCATTTCTTATCTCCAAATGTTATGTACTATTATAAATAAATATATTTACTGGATATATATGATATCTAAATCATTAATATCATTTAAATATAATGGAATATTGACCACATGGACAACTTGTAATTATAAGGTGTTCATTTTTAACTCAAGTACCAAATATCGACAAGACGACTATTATTAACTAAAATGATTACATAATGTTTATAACATGGTAATAAGTGATATTAAAGGAATAATAAACTAGAAAAAGATTCATATCCATGTAGAAATTTACATTAGTATATAATTCAGGAGCTAAAAGAATGATCGAGTCAGCTCAAACACGAGGTAACAGACTTTGTCTCAATCTCCTTTAATTGAGGCATATTTTGTTTAATACATGACATTATTTTATACGGTGTATAAAACCATTTAGATTTTAATTTCATTCAAAGGGAATATTTTTCTACAAGTTGATTTTCTAATTGACAAGAAAAAATAATGTTTCCTTTTAACGTAAGCAGTGACATATAGCTTTTCCACTGCCATGAGTATTATTCTATCTTTGGATTCCATAACAATCCATAATGTTTTTAAAAGGAAAATAAATACCATGTACTCTTTTTATGTATTTTTGAATTGAAAATAGTTTTGATATTGTATTTTTATGTCAATATAATTTAATATTTTATTTTTATTGAAATGTGGAATTGTTATCTTTCCATTATGTTTGTTTTATGTGTTAGGAATATGTTATGGTCATTGGGAATTGTTTACGTATATGGGTGGTTCTGTAATAAACATAGGGTGGGTGATCCCAAGGTAGCTGTCTGATGCATTGTGTAACGTGAAAGAATTAAATGTGAATGTTTCTCCAAAGATATTTAAGGAATATACTGTGATGGGTATTCCAACGTAACACCCTTTATAGCTGTGATAGCTTCAATGTAAGTATGATATTCCTGACACTAGTTACATTTATGATTTTTGATTACTATTTTATATTCATAAATATAATGTTTTCAGGAGGTATGTAAAATAGTTTATGATTTGTATGTATTGATGGACTAGTGATTTATTTCTTATTTTATAACACTTACGGTGCTTTTTATTCTCATAACAAATTTCGAAATGTTTTTCACATGATATATAGATGAATAGGGTCAAGGATGGGATCCATGAAAAGTCATGATATCTAAAACATGGAACTAGACATGAAACTTTTTTTTCAAGAGTTTTTATTTTGCGAAAAAAATGGAAACTTAGTAGAAGTGTCTACATTGTAATTTTTGAAATGTAATGTAATAGTTATGGCCTCATTCTCTAAAAATCTAAACCTAAAAAGATATTCAATTTGAATTATTCATTTAATTCAAGATTATGTAATGTTTAAGGTTAGGCCCTTATTGTTTCCCTAGTAATTTATTCAAACTTAGTTGTGGGGTCATGTATTTATAATACAAGATTAATTAAATCTAGTTCCCAAGGTTTCTAGGAAACATGATATGATATCAATTATAATACCCTTGACCCTAGTTTCTTAGACATGGTTCCATACTTTATTATATTCTCATAAATATAAGGAATCGTATCCCAAAGGAAAAAATAGTTTAGTAGTCTTGGTAGACATGATACGTAACTGAAATTAAAATTAATTATTGGATATAAAATTTATAAAGTTATTTTGTTTGTGAACACTATTTTATTTTATTTCAACCCTTTAGATAATCTATACTAAGCTTCATGGAAACCTGGAAAAATTAAAACATAAGAATAGGGTGAGCTCAAATGCTCAATAAAGGTCATGTGCAATGAAATATAATTTGAATCAATAATAATAATAATCAACATGTATGGGTAAATAACTAAATAGCCCTAAGAACATTAATTAATACACTAATGATGAAATATAACCAATTATTTTTTCATAGTGTAAATAATTTGGTTAATGATAACTAAATACTGAATGAAGGGAATGTTTAATTGTTGGATGTCATGTATTTGGCACATGAACCACTTCCATCAAGACCATTCACATGATGGTTTAGTCTACTAAAAAATATTTAATTGTAGTATAACCGATTCTAACCATTAGACCAGTGATGCATTGAGGCTCTATATATCGATCGGCCCCAACCATGGGTGTATTTCCAAAATAGTCCTCATATATCAAATAATCTCTTTAATTAGGTATCTATAACAAAACTATCCGTTTTAATTTTGAAAAATTTGAATCATATTACCCATGAAGGAATAAAATTTATCCAAAAACTAAATAATGTGAGGTTAAATAAACTCATGATATAATATGTCAATGGGGATGTATATACACTTAATTAGAGAAATTGGGTGCATAACCTCAAAATAGTCCTCAATGATGTGAATTCAATAAGAAGACCATTCAACGATCATTTCATAAAAAAATAATCCAATTATGAAAATTAGAAATAAATAAAAACAAAAATTGTGGAACTACACCGTGAAAAAATCAAGGGTAATTCCACACATAACATAGCACGACATAATCAATGAAATATATGTTTAACACGATGAATTAAAAATGAGTTTTTAAATACCTTATAACTTGTAATCTATCAAATTTCTTAACCCATAAAAGTTGTATTTATAGAATGTTAAATTAATCACCATGACATTAAATATATTAATTATATTATACATCAATGTGTTGTAAAAATACACCACACACTATATATATGAGTTGAGTGTGGAATATATCTCACAGAAGTAAAATGTGAGATGACTAAACCCTTACTGCACACATTCCATTAATGTAGCATTCCACAACCTAATGTACAATGGTTTAAATAATGTTATTAAATAATTATTTAATTATTTTAATATTAATAACTTATTATTTTATGATTTTATAATATATTATTACATATACATTAATAATAATTCATTATTTTCATGGATTTGGGTGTGTTCGTTTCTAGGTATCATGATCGATTCATCTGTGTAAAATTATGGATTTTCATTTAAAATGTGATTAAAACTCCTGAATTTTAATGGAATTCTATTTATGAAGTTAATAAGTATTAATTGTCCCATATATATTTTATATTTTTCACATAGGGATAATTGTTTAGATAAAATATTAACTATTAATGTTAAATTCATTTTGGTGTGTCTTCTGAACATCACGAACTATATTAATTTTATTTAATATTATTTCTATATATTAGTTACAAAACATGAAATAAAAAATACTATACTGATTAAAATATTATTTTACTAGAATAATTATTTTATGATCAGTCTCGATTGAGGTAATGGAAAATTAATATAGTCATTATTCCCAAAGGGGGTTAACTGACATAATTTTGAAAATTGTTCTGTTTATTTAAATAAGAGGAGGTAATTATTGGGATTTATATAAGATATTTCATTAGGAAAATAAATTACATTATTTAAATTATTATGGAATTAGTATTCCTTATTTGATGAAATAGATGAGGATATTGTGGGAAAACGGGATTAAATTAAGAGATGTGTTTCAATTAGCACTTGAAATTCACATCCTTGGATGTCCCCTTGTGGACCTTGGATTTGGAATTTTGGAAATAAAATAATGAAGTGTATATAAAGATATTGATGAGGAGTGTATTAGGAAGATATTTTATGATTATATGATATTTTTGGTTAAAATGGGTGTTTTGAGGTATGGTATTTACACTTGAGGATATATATGTTTAAGGTATTAAAATAATGAATATTTTATTATTAATGGAGTAACAAATGAGTTGGAATTAATTTAAAATAATTCTATTTCTAATTAATTTTTTGGATATTGGTTAGGTTTTATAAATACAACATATAACCATTAAATGTTTTAATTTTTGGGTATGTTTATATTTTACCTTTTAACTTTAACACTTGTCACTATTTTACCTATACAATTGTAATTTTTTACCATGGTAACATTTTTATACATAAAAATGAATGTGACATTAAAAAATAATTTTGAATTTATTTTTATATATAATTAATTAATTTTAAACTATTAGTTTTATATAATTTTCCAAATTATATTTAAAAATAGTATAAAATATGAAAAAAAAAATTGGGTTTTTAAAGTTAATGGTTAAAAAAATGAAATGTTTTTATATCAATTCTCAATGTTAAATTGATTAAAAGGTACTAAATTGGTTTTTATTGATATATAATTGAACTAATTAATCTTTATAAAAAATATTAAATATAATTCATATATAGAAAAAATTTAGAAGGAAAACTGTTTTCAATTAAAATTCAATATTTTCACTATTCATCAAAAGAGATATCTTCTCCCAAAAATACCGAAAACTAACCAAAAAAGAATATTGATACACTGAGTTAAAAGTATAAATTTATTTTTTAAAATAAAAATTATAAATGTGTCAAAATTAATTTTTAATGTAGTTGTTCCATTAAAATATGGAAAATGTTCCTTTTAAATAAATATAGCATTTATGCTTAAAATAGATTTATTTTGACAATAATCAAATAAAAAAATATTGAATGTATTAAATTTTTTAACTGATTACATAACATATAAATTTTATTAATATATCTCATTAATAGTGATTAATTTAATTTATTAATATAAAATTCCATTATGCGTATGAAATTATTATTTTCAAAACACATTCCTTATTGTTGAGTAGTTTTAATTTGTATTTAAAATTAATTGGTACCCAATTAATTAGTTTTATAAAAACGTGTAAAGAATATTTTCATATTTTAGTACATCTAATTCATTACCATAATTTCCATGGATATGTGATAACTATCACAATTAAATAGTAATATTTAATTATTTGTTTAGGCTCGATGTTATGTTTAATATAAGATATCATAGAAAATGAATTTATTTATAAATATACATACCACACAATATTGGGTTATTAGAGTTTTGTTGAAGAACTTTTACCTCAATGCCTCACTTATCCACATGTGAAGGCTGGGTACAAGTTTCCAATGAGTTTATCTCAATACCTTGATCTGCTATAGTAGAAGTGGGATGAGATAACCCTGGAATTAATGATAGTGTTACCATATATGTTCTGGGGACTAGATTTCATTTGGAAGATTATATAATGGATTTCCAATCCATCCCACATATTAGAAATTTAAGAGAAGAGTTCATTATAAGGATTCAGTTTCATATTATTAGAGGAGATAGTTTGGATGAATGGAGTTCCCTCGATGATAATTTCAGACTGTGATTCTCACATGATGTTATGATTATCGATAGTTTTTTTAGAGTACATTGGTGCATAACTTTCATTGACCATGGAGTTTCAAAACTATAATTACTATCAATCTATGTAGACCATTTTGGTATTGGAGGAAATGTTGAGGGATTCAGTAAGTATCTATATTTTCCGTAAAAAAATCCATAAGGTGGTGAAAATGTAATTAAATTTATTTTTTTCTATGTATTTCATTATAATGCTAGATTTATTATTATTTTATCCATAAACTAATAATGTGTGATTTTACAAGGCCTTGTGTTCCATGAATTAATTTTTAATATATATTAAATATAGTATTATAAAGTGTGTGTAGTTTCATGGAAAATGCATAATAACACTTGAACATAAGATTCAAATAGAAATATTAGAGCATTAATAATTTTAGAATATGCATTTAATACAAGGCATGACATAACATTTGTCGACATCAAACGTTTTTGAAAAAAATTGTATGTGCGTTATTAATAAAATAATTAAATAAATTCGTTATATTTATATTATTAGACACATAGACTCAAAATTTCAATTTAAATATGGTAATGCCTCCATGTTAGGGTTATAAACATAACCATGGAATTGATAGGAAACTTCAGAGTTGGTATATTGGATAGTCATTGGCATTAGAAGTTTGATCACATCAGATCACAGATCATATGCCAACGTATTTTAACAATATCACTATTGATGAAAATATAGACCAATTTTTTTCATTAATAGATCCAAAATCTAGGTAGGATATTATATTTTTTATTTTAATCAAGTTATTTATCCAATGTTGGAAACCGGTCAATTTCACAAAATAATTAACTTGTGCATCGATAGTTAGTTTCTTATGTTCGATTAAATTATTTCTTGATAATTTAATCCTCATTAATATTGGTCTATGTCAAAAAATTTAGCCCTAATGAAAAACGGCTGAGGTTTTTTCTAGGGATCTTGCATCTTAAGTATTTATCCACAATTTCTTCTCATGTTCTTTGTTTTCATTTTCTTTAAATTGTGGTCTGATTGTTACCCAGTACTTGATCATTTCATGACCGCTCACTGCCACCACATATCAATACTATATATGTTGTTTGTAATAGACGGTGTTATCAAGGTGAGACGATAATGGAGAAGGATTGTAGGTGTATAAGGATACAACATTAAACATTAAATAATCTTGAATTAAATGAATAATTCAAATTGAGGATCTCTTCAGGTTTAGAGTATTAGAAAATTAGGCCATAACTGTTACATTACATTTCAAAAATTACAAATTAGACACTTCTACTCAGTTACCATTTCTTTCACAAAATAAAAACTCTTGACAAAAAAGAGACATGTCTTGTTCCATGTTTTAGACGGTATGGCTTTTTCCTCTATACCATCTTTGACCCTATTCATCTCTATGTCATGTGAAAACAAATTCAAAACTCGGGATGAGGATAAAAAGCTCAGTAAGGGTTATAAAATAAGATAGAAATCATAAGTCCATCAATACATACAACACATAAACACTTACTTACCTCATGAAAACATATGATTTATGAATCACACATAGTAAACACAACTTATAATGGTATCAAGTGGCATTCTAATCATACTTACATTGTAGCTATCATAGCTACATAAAAAGGTATGTTGGAATACCAATCACAATATATTTCCTAAATCTTTTAGGTGAAACATTCATGTTTACCTATGTCACATTACCCAATTCATTAGAGAGCTATCTCGGGATCACCTTCCCTAGGTTTATTACAAAACCACCCGTATACATAAATAATCCCTAAGAACCATAACATATTCCTAACATATAAAACAAACATAATGGATAGATAACATTTCCACATTTTAATCATAATATATCATTTAAAAATATTGACATAAAAATCCATTATCAATAAAATTTTCAATACCAAAATTCCTATAAATATTATATGGTATTTATTTTCCTTTTAAAAACAATACAATTTTTTATGGAATCCAAAGATCAAATAATAATCGCGGTGGCGGAAAAGGTCGTTGTCCCCGCTTACCTTAAAAAGAAACATTATTTTTTCATGTCGTTTAGTAAACAGACTGATAGAAAATGATTCCATTTGAATGAAATGAAAATTCAAAGGGGTTTATACACTATATAAAATAATGTCATGTATAAAACAAAAATTCCTCAATGAAAAGTGATTGGGACGAAGTCCCTTACCTCATGCCTGACTTGACGTGATTGTTCTTCAATCTATTTAATAATAAACTAAAGATAATTTTTAAATTATTAAGAATTTTTTTAATGTTTATTAATCCATTTATATCTCTTATTACCATGATATAAAAATTATGTAAACATTTATGTTTATAACGGTTGATTAATCGATATCTGGTACTTGAGTAAAAGATGAACATCTTATAATTACAAGTTCTCAATGTGGACAATTTTTCATTATCTCTAGAATGATTTTCATGATTTATATATCATATATATCATATATTTATAGTATATTTATATGTATTTATAATATTACATAACATTTGGAGATAAGAAATGAAATTCACTGTTCCTGGAGACGGTAAGCCGTACGTACGCATGAACGCTACCTTCATTTCTATTTTGTACTTTAATGAAATTCAAAACATAATGAAACATAAGTATAATATAATTCCAGTATAATATAAGATATAATATCATTAACTTTATCCTTTATACATCACACATATGGAATTAACGAGTAATGTCACTTTGAGGGGGTGGTAGCCCGCACTTCCTCCAATGAAATTATCGCATTTACCCATTAGGGAAACCGTAAAGTTAGGAGATAAATTTAAAATACATAAGTATAAAAAAACATAAACATAATATATATCATATATAAATATATTGTCTTATTAATTTCCACCATTATAGGAGGTAGGAGATAATCGAACAATCATTGTTTTGTGAGGAGTTAGTTTGCAAACCACAAAAATAGTATTTTCTTCACCCATTAAATGGAGGTGTGTGTAAGAGTAGTTAGAATCCTTCTCATAAAAATATCCGTGTATATTAGTGATTCTTTTTTAGTTATAAATTAAATAAAAAAAATATTTTAAGGGGTTTTAGATGTAAAATAACAGAAAATATGTAAAGAGAAATCATTACCTTTAATTTGGGTAACTCTATCTGGTTTGAACCTAAAGGACTTCGTGAAGTGCCTTATTCCTAATGTAAGGATTATAGAATAAGGATAGGGATCATGAGAGCTTATTGGGGCAAGGTTTGGATGATCCAAGGGGCTGGATAAGAGTGTTTAATGGGTTATAATTGAGGGATTTTTATAAGGGGTGGGGAGTGGCTCTTTAGGAACATTTGAAAATATTATTTTATTATAAAATTATCATTGGTTTCTAAAGATCCAAAACTCATTAAATTTGAAGATAATATGAATTAGACTCGAAATAAAATCATTCTGTATGAATTTAATAGGTTTTGAATATTGTTTTCATATTTATACTCTTATTTATTTAAATCATTTATAAATGAGGAAAATACTGCATCATTATTGTGTCATAAATAATTTAATTTATCTGATGTATAAAAATTATAAAATAAATAAAATAATGTTGGAAATAGTTTTTTCTTTATAATTAAAATTTATACTAGAAAGTATAAAATATATAACCCCATGTAGAAATTAATTTACTAAAAAATATTTGTTTATGCCATTTTTTCCATTACTATAGGTTAATTAAATTAAAGTGTCATTATCACACTCAAGTGGCTCTATGAGATCCAAAAATAGACCCAAAGATGAAAATGTCTTTAAATGACTCATAAAATAATTTTAGGACAAGTGTTAATGTAGTTTTCTATTATTATATTATTCTTTTTACCTTGAATTACCTTAATAACCTTTAACCATGATAAATAAAAGTCAATGTTACTATTCACCAAAAATTATTTTCATATTATTGAACCAAAAATTACATAATAATAACAAACTTGTATGTCAGATTTTTGAAATCCAATTCATAGAAGCAGTAAAATATCATTTAAATGAAAAATTTTGTTTTTTAACTACTTCTTAGTGGTTTTACTATTCATCAAAAATTGATGTTTTCGAGAAAATTACAAAAAAAATCTTCCTACGCTATATTTTATATTCTGAAAAATTAAGAGATTTCTATTTTAAAAAATTAAAAACACAGAAGTTTCATTAATTAATTTAAAATTAATTCCAGTTGTCAAAACAAATAGCATGTTTTTAAGAAACAATAACTTTCAATTGATTGATACATGTTTTTGTCCAATTCCAAGGTGAAATTAATTTCAATGAACAACATTAGATTAAATGGTAAAAAATAATCCAATTATCCTTTAAAAAAAATTAAAACTATAATATAACCATATAAATATGTTAAATAAAAATGCACTTTTGAATTAAAATACAGTATTTTTGACTATTCATTAAAAATGAATTTTGTCATAAAAAATACAAAAATTTACGCAATGTAAATTCTGATGTCCCGAATCAAAAAATAATATTATTTCATCTAATAGAACATCAAAACGTGACCAAAAATATATTTAATGATGGTTCTCCATTAAAAAGGTGGTAAATCAACCTTTTAAATAATATTAGAGTATTTATGCTTAAAATTAAATTAATTCATATTTTAAGTCTCTATCAGTTATATGATAAATGTGAAAACATTTATCCAACATGTATAATCATATTGTAGTTAGTTATATTCATCCCCAAACATACTATAGATAGGTGTTAACTACAATTTAAAATAATAATTTTACATTATTAGTGGGCAACATAAGATTTCAAAGAAACTTGTTGTTGCATATCAGGTAAGCCATCGAACATAGTGTCCCATTAAAAGTAAATTTTAATTTTAATTCACAAATATTAATAAATATTCAAATGTATTCTTCAATATTTACTTGGGACGTTATATGGTGGGTCAGAATATATTTGTGATTCTTGTTTATCTCGGTTTTCACGGTGCGCCTACATGTGTGTGTGGGGGAATTTCCCAAGTGAATTTGAAGTCAAGAATCCAAATCTATGATAATGGAATTAATTTATGACCCCATGTCTATGATATATAGTGGGGGTGGAACTGGTAACTATATGCACAGAAAATGCGGGGGAAAACTAAGGGTTCTATAAATTTTTGGGCTACACGTGAAATCATTGATCCAATAACAAGTTGTACCCCCTGATCGCAACACTAGAGATTCCACATAGAGTTATATTTCAAAATATTTTTAACCCTATCACACACCGTATGACTTGTTCTACTTAGATCAACATTATACATGGAGGTTAAAATGGTACGGTAGGCTGAAGTACATTGACAATGCTAGAGTACACATATATGTTTGATGCAATGGGAACTGCTAGATGAAACTGGCATGTTGTTTAGTGATCTCTATAAACCTTGTATGACCACTTACAAATAATGTATATATATATTTACATTCCATGTGAGGTAGAACCAAAGGGAAAACCAGGGGTTGGATGGACATTCTGTGTTCCCCTATTGTATGTCATGTACCCCCTTTGAGGTTGTTTGGATCCCATCCTTAGGTTACTTTGGACTAATATCAGTTTATTTTATTACATGGGTCAACCCTTAAAGGGTACATAGTTGAATTGTATCCAAATATTTTTATTTTTATCCCCTATATAGGATGAGTCTCATTTAGAGTTCGTGGTGTCCCTCCAGGAGACTGGATTATGATCATATTTCATTTTATACACTTGGGGGTTTGAGGAATCCAAACGACCTCTTTTTATTTTAATTTGATCCACTATCAAGTATTGTGTTTTTGTAGTGATCATGGCATCATCGGAGTATAATTCCTTATATTACTGGTTGCCAAGATTGAAATTTTGGTTTCCCCCAGAGGTCCTAGGCATGATCCCCTATCTAATTATCAGGGATTTAGAGACTAGTGAGATTTCATTGGAGAAGAAAAATGATCATGACCTATTGGATGAATAACATCGGTGATGGAATGTTTCGTGTAGTGTATTATCCCAAAATAAGAATTTCATTAATCCTAATCATGTGGGTTGAAATTTTGTTGTGACCACAAGGAGGTGCAGTTTTATTCCAAACTATATCTAGGTTTCATTTTTATGCATTGATTTTCATGTCACTATAATGAGTTGACTATCTTGATGATTCATGTTTAGGGTTTTTAGTGTGTCCTATTGGGTATTTTTATACTCACCTCTGTATAGGGTATGCCGACACGTGTCATCTATTCCATAAATGATAACCCATTAGACAATTCCTCAAGAGGAAACAAAGATGGTGCAGTATATCAGGATCTTAAAAGACTGGGGTAATTTTTATGTGATTTCCTTGAATTGTATTTTTTCCCATAGAACGTGTGTTACATTATATTGATTTTGGTTCAACTTACATTTTTCCCCTATTATCAAAATTTTCCTTTACTATCATACTCTGTTGGTGGGATCATAGATATTTTCTTTAATTAGATTCAATTTTTAACATTTTCTCATTTTATAGACATGGATATGTGTTCATATTTATAGATATATTCATCTAATGACTCCAATTTGAGTGATTTTTCAACTCAGTGTTGGCCTCCATCCCCTAGCCGGATGGAGGCGGGCATGGTGTAGTCGTGATTTGGGCATCGTTGGGCTTGGCCATGGCATTTGGCTCAACCAAGACATATCCGAATCACTTCAAATATTCATCCTTTAATCCTTGAAATATAATTCTGGAAAGTATTCCAACCCGGGAATGATATTTGGAAAATCCAAATAAGGAAACCCTAAGAAGAGGCAAAATTAATCTACAAGTGGTATTATTATATTCCTTTATCAACCTCATTAAATTATTATTATAAAATTACGATATAATAACCTTATTATCTTCCAAATACTAATATGTTTTTCTATTATACTAATGAGCTAATACTATTTCCACTTCCATCTAATGGGTTACAAATTCATCATTCATGTGTATGGTGGACTACAACCTTGCAAAATAATATTATTAATTTTTTTTCAATAGTACATATCTATCCTATAAATATTTATGGAATTATTTTTTATATCAAATTTATTATATTATTATACATTTTATTTTTTATATAACACAAATCATCATACTACCTATTTTGTGGGAATATGATATCGTCGCTCGTGTGTACGATGGACTGCCACCACAAATATCGATGTGATTTTTTCATGATTTATATGGAAGGTACTAAGGATGTTTTTAAAAATTATTTTTGATATATTTGACATAATAGTTATTTTTTAATGATAATATATCATTTAAATTTATTTTTATCAATCTAATAATAAAATGGAAACATCATTCATGCGTATATATGACCTACTATCAACAAGAAAAGATGTATTTTATTATCTGTCAAAAAAATTTATGGAATAATATAAATATATATATAATGATAGTATAGGATATACATATCATTGTTAAAAATATTGAAATAATGGAAAAAATATCATTGTAAGAGGACAAAAAATAACAAGTCAATACATATATGAGGAATAATTTGTTTACTACCCAGAACACAATTTTAAAATAGATTTGTTATCAATAGGGTAATAAAGGGTTATAATAATATTAGAAATTGTACGATATATATAAATATTTTTAATTAATATGTGTTTTACAAAATCTTATTTATTATACGTGACGTTTTAATCTGTATGAAGGAAGTCAAGACTTAAGGTAAGATATTTTTTTCTCACTATTCTTTTTCTGTGAGACAGAATCCATATTTACCATGTTTTTCTTTTTTGGGGTATATATACAAAATCTGAATTTATTATATTATTATCAACCTTAAAACTATTTTTAATTAAAAATCCATGTTAGGACCTCTATTTAATGATGTTTACGATTTATAAGTTACCTAATCAGTAAGGAATTTTATTCTCAATTTTCTATCATTAATATGTACATTTTTTGAACCTATAGTATTAATGGGGTGTTTATACAACCAATTTTATAGGTAATATCATGAATTTATTTATCCTCATGAAAATTTAATTTCCATTTTTTATTATTAATTTATGGATCTTACAATTCAATGATACCAAATTGGTAATGATTTTATGTTGCAATCTCATCATCTTTCCAGATTATTTATGATTATGTTTTTGATGAGAAATTTATTGATACATCTCTCATGGAACCAATTAACATTATCCTAATCTTTTTATTCTGATATTTTAATGTAATAATTCAATTTTCCACTCATTTGTTCTTAAAATTGTTGAGAAAATATTTTTAAGAAAATATGACATTATTTATCCTTTAGTTAGAAATATATTTTCATCCAAAATCGTGTTTTATATACTGTTTTAAGAAATGTATTATTAAAATACCTTTATTTTTTATAATAATATTTAACCCTTTTAGAATAATTTTAATTATATTTAAAAGGAATATTTGTGTCATTTCCCAGAAATGGCCTTTTGGATTTTACCTATAATTTGAATAGAATAATTTTATAAATCTGTATAGAAAGAACAAAACATCATATCATTGTGTCCCTTATTTTATTCCAGTATTGATTTATAATTTCTAAATTTTTTATTCCAATAAATTGTTTCATTAAATTTTTATAAATTTATAGATTTTGAACTAATGATTTGAAATTGAAAGGTATTTGGAAATTGTTTTACAATTTAAAAATATTTTGTCAAAGGGAGAAGGGAATATACTTTATTAAATTTTTTAATTGATTTTTTAAAGCATACATAATAATTTATAAATTTTTGTCCATGAATAGTTTTTCTAAAATATTTTATGATTTTTTAGGATTAAAAAGTTATTTTCAATGTATGGTTATCTTCCTCAAGAAATGATCAAGGAAATATTTTAAATTAATTATCCATCTAATATAACATCCTTTTTCTGTAAAATCTCATTTATTCTCGATATTATCTAATAGTTCCATTCTTATTCATTTCCAAAATATTTTATGTTTATGTAGAAATTATATTTATGAATCTGATTCTTTTTCTACTGGTTATACCATCATAAAAAATTTTGCAACCTACTTATATCTTTATGGGTTCTAGTATGACGAAATAATGAAATTATTATTCAAAATTCACTTTTCCATATGTAATGATATGATGAGATATTTATGAATCCCATTTCATTTCATGGATTATGATATGAGGAATTTTTTATAAGCCTGTGGAACAAATATATATTATTTTCATTACATGATGGATGGGACCTATATCTCCATACAATGAATTAGGGAATTATTAATATCTCATGAGATAGACATGATATAAATGGCTTGTAAACACATTATTTAGGGACATTGAATGCAATGATGGGATTGGGAGTGATCCTCAAAGGCATTGATGGTTGAGGAGTGAACCCATTCCACCATGATAGTCTAGATATGATTCTTGAATAATATGGAAATGATTTTATTTTTTTATTTTTTTCCACAAATTTATTCCTCATACTGATTTTATTCTCCAATGTACCATATTATTTGATCCCCATATGATTCATCTCATATAAAATAGAAATATTTATTCCCTAAATCATGATTATGATCATTGATATTCAGGGTATGGTATGAAAATTTAATAACTATTTTATCTTACACTAATGTTCATGTTATGCTAACATATCACCCTTGTTAACCCTAATGATATATTTAAGCTCAAACTTTCTTATGTTTCATTTCCCCGAGTTATGGAGAAATTTTATACATATTCTATGTATAAGACAGGTTAGAGTTATGGATATGAATTTCAGATATGATTTTGTTTACCTATCGATAGGTTGTTTGTGTTTTTATGTTTCCAAAATAGAAAATAATTATGCTCCTCAAGCATATGCTTGAATAATTTGACAAATATTCAAAAAAATGATGTAATATATTATAATTATTAGATTGGGTCTCTATAATTGGTATAATAGTATTGTATTAGATATCAATACGAAACTGGGATGAGAGGACCTTTATAATATCCCTATGGACATGTCAATGGATAAGTCTAAGGATGAGTCATTGAATAGTAAAATGTCTTGAGATTTTGGTAAAGTACAGAGTGAGTGGTTTCTATGAAATTAAATCCATTTATGGATACTATAAGAGAACGTGGATCGAGAAAAAATTTACATATGGTTAAAAAAATCTAATAGGTAGCATTGATATAGACTTGATATTCACATGGTTCATGACAGCATGCCTTACTATGCACCTAGTTATACACACATGGGGGGATATACATTGGAAATTCCATAACGATTTATGAGCCATAATGAATTATATAAATAGTTGATACCCATGAATGGACTTAGATATACCTAATGTGTAATAGATTAAATATGGTGTTGTAATTTAGACATCATATATGTGATTTTTCATAATTATGTGGTTCCACATAATTATAAATATTGTTTCTTATAATATATTTATGGTTTCAGTCAATGGATATAAACTGATAGAATAGTGTTAATACAAAGTGAGATAGAAAATGAAATGATTTTCTTCCTGAGCATAATATCATTATAGGAGAATGAATAAAAAATATTCTTTCTATTATCACACATCATTCTCATGATATGGATCATGTTGGACTTCCAAATGAACAAAAGTTGGAACAATATTCCTTTAGCACCTCATCAGAAAACATTCACCATATTTCAATGGTTATTCTAATAGAGTAGTTACTAAATAATAGATTAGTAGCAATAAAAGGAAATTTTCTCTTCTCTAGTATACAAAAAATGTGAAATCATTTTGTATGTCTACTATTTTTAATGTGAAGTGGATAAGTGGTGGAATTTTATCATGAAAAAATAGAAACATGATGAAATCGAATCCATGGATGTGGATGAGTTGAAGTACATATTTTTCTACAATTACATTCTTTATAATATTTATATGAATAAGTATAATGATTTCTTTGAGCTAAAGAAATTGGTTGAAGAATATATTGGTACCTATGAAAAAAAATTCATGACCTAAAAGGTACAATTGTGGTATTATATTCCAAATTAAAAATATTGTTGATAAATTATTATGTTTCTTAAAACCAAGACTTTGAAAGGTGTTATTCGTACGAGACTTCAATAAATGTGAATATATTTTTATGTGATATCAAGGATGAAATATAGTTTTGATATAGGTATCAAAATAATTGTTTAACTATGAAAATTAAAAAAAATTATACAAAAATTAATAAACTATAGATAAAAGAAGATGAGATTTTTTTTATGATCAAATAATGGGAGGAAGAATAGAAGAAATTTCCATAAGGGGGCTAGTAAATGTTTAATGTGTGGAAGCAATGTTCTTCAGTCAATTGAATGTGATGTGATGGGATGTGGTTATATAATGATGTGAATAGAGATAAGTATACTCAAAATACTCTACCCATACTCATGTGTTTCATGTGAAAAGAGTATTGTAATTATACTAACCAATGAAAAAAATACAAAGGATAATGAAGAGTATCGATGTCAGAAACCCCTCAATAAAATAGAGAAAAGAAAATATCATGCAATAAATATTTTTAATGAGGGATGTAATAACAACACGGTGAAAGGTAAACATACCATCAACTCTAGAACTGTTAATGTCTTGTTGGACTATGGATGTACCCATTCATACATATATAAAGAACATTATAAGGTTTTTAATATTCCAAAAAAATTTATAATTATAATTATGAGTGAAAACCCCAAATGGAATGATGAACGTATCTCAATTGTATGATTCCTCTCTAGTTGATGTTGGTGAGAATATTCTTCATGAAAATATTATAATTCTTCCTCTAGTTGAATTTGATGTTATATTATGCATGGATTGGATTTATCTTCCTAAATCTGATATTAATTATCAAGAATGGGATATAATATTTTATAGTCAAGAACAACATAGGATCATATATCAATGTGATGAAATGTAAGAACATCAAATAAGGATAACATTTATTATATGAGCCATAATTATATTTAAAAAGGGTTAATTATCTCAGATGGTTGGGGAGAAACTCAACATCGATGAGTTTCCTATATTAGATGATTGTAACTATAGTGTATAATTCATATCTTGTTGATGTTTGTGATAATGTGATTCATAAAAATTTATCATTTTCCCTGTAATTAAATTGGATGTTATCTTGTGTATGGATTAGATTTCTATACATAAATCTGATATAAATTGTCGCGTAAGTTATGTCATATTTTATATTCAAAAAAATACATACAATCTTCTATCAATGTGAAAATAAGTAAGAACATCTATTGGATATCACATATATTATATGGGTGGTAATTCAATTTTCGAAGTGGTATTTATCTTAGACGGTTTGGGAGAATCTCAACATCGATGATATCAATATTTTTAAGGAACTTTATGATGTATTTCTACATATATTTCCTTCAATTAAACAAAAACATCATATTTATCACTAAATATAACTCATCCCTAGTTCCAAAATATTATCAATGTCTTCTTATAGGATTTTTATGAATAATTTTCTTTTATTAAAGATAAAACTCAAAGAAACCCATGAAAATGGGTTAATTAATCCAAGTGCTTCACCTTAGGGGGAACCTCTTATTTTTATAAAAAATAAAGATTGATCAATATTAATATACCTCGATTATGGGGAGATGAAAAAGTTCACAATTAAGAACAAGTTTTAACATCCCCATATTGATGACTGTTTTGATCAGTTTTTTACAGGAAAATACTTTTCCATGATCAACCATTACTATGGATATCATTAATTGAGGTTCCATAAAGAAGATATACACAAGAGAACAGTCTATACATTGTATGGAAACTTTAAATATATATTGAATCCATTCGGTCTTACAAATTAACCCACTATATTCAATGGTTTAATGAATAGAATATTTAGAGATTACCATGGTCAGTTTGTGGTAGGATTTATAGATGGTATTATTATTTATTTTATGATAAATGAGGATCATAAAGAAAAAATTATAATTTTACTAAATGACCTAATTATGTGGAAAATATATGAAAAATTTAAAAAGTGTGAATTATGGAAACCAGTGGTTTCATTTTTGGGTCTTATAATTTCACAAGAGGGTATATCAGTAGATGCATCAAGGAGATTGGCTATTGAATATTATCCTAGACCAATAACAATGATTTTTATTTATAAATCTATTAGTTTAAATGGAAATTATCAATGGGTTGTGGCGAATTTTCCTTCTCTATCTAATATTAGGAATAAGTTAACATGGTAGGGTGAACAGTACGTATGGATATATAAATGTAAGGAAACTTACAAGGAATTTTGTAGTATATTAGATAGCACACATGTTATTAATTATATTTATATTGGATAAGGGTTTATAACATACAATGATTCATCTAAGAATGGATTTAGATGTGTTAATATATAAAATAAAATGGTTATAACTTATGACACCTAATAATTGATGATTCATAAAAAAATTACCCTACTAATGATGTTGAGTTAGTTGGATTACTTTCTCATAAATTATATGTAGGAATTACCTTTATGTAGAAAAGTGTGATATATATACCTATCATAATGGTTATTTGTATATATTCACAACAAAGTAGATCATTATGTGCGTAATAGAATGTTAGAGCAGATTAATGATTATTAATACTCAATACATTAACACATCAGGAAAGAGAACAAGGTGGCCACTAATTTGAGTCAAAGGGATCATGATTTCTTATCAATGATGAGGATTGAAAATGATTTATTATTTATGGGATTGAAAAAGATGAGAGATGAAATCCATAAGGAAGGGAAAATATTATCTTTCTCTATTAAATGATCAAAAATCATTCCTGGTTAATATTATATAAGTGTATAGGTAAGAAGTACATATTGAAAATAAGGATAGTAATGATCATTTATTTAACCATGACCAGGATGGAATGATAATTTTTCCAATACATTTATGAATTTAATTCATAAAATTTTTGAAGAAGTATTTTTTAGAGGTAGATCATAGTATATAATTCTATATTTATCCAGGAAGTATGAATATGTATTGATATTTGAATGAGTGATTATATTGGGATGGAATAAAGAGATATATCAAAGAGTTTGATTCTCTTATATTTATTTTTATGCATTATAAGGCATAGATAAAAATGCCTAAGGTGATTTCACATCTATTATACATTATATAATGGAAATAGTAAAACATAACGATGGATTATGTGATTGGTCTCCCAAAAACATCTAAAGGGAATAATGTTATCCAAAATGTAGTCAGCAACATTAATAAATAAAAAAACATCATAGTTATTATAGAATATGAAACTATGGTTCATTATTTCAGTATATACATTAATGATGTTTTAGGGTTTCATGGAATACTAAATTCCATTGTATTTTACCAAGTTCTATGGCTGGCATCAAATTTATGGGGAATTATTCAACAAGAACTTGATACAGTATTGATTTTCCGTATTGTGTTTCATCCTCATACAGATGGTTATTTAGATAGGACAATTCATAGTCTAGATTATGATTACAGGAATTTTTCTCTATTCTTCAAAGGTGTTTGGGATCAACACTATCCACTATTTGATATTTTATTCAAAAATATACTCCACCCAACAATTAAAATGAATTTTAATGGTGTCCTATATAGAGTGAAATGTATATCTCATTTATACTAGAATAAATTTGAAGAACGAAATCTATTGGGACCTATGATAGATGAGGAGGTGGAAGAGATTGTAAAATCCATTTAAGAACACATCAGAGAATTAAAAAGTCAGCATAGTTGTTTTGTTGATAATCTCCAGGTGATCTAGAAATTGATGAGGGTGATAATGTGTTTCTAATAATTTTTCCTTCATTGAAGGTTATGTGATTTAGGAATAAAGGAAAACTAATCCATTTGTAAAACAATCACTTAAAATTTATTCATCATATTGGTATGTTTGGCTATCAGCCGATGCTTCCACCAAACATCTATCAAGTTCATTATATGTTCCATGTATCTCTCTAATTAATGTACATACTTATCCCATCACAGGTATTGAACGTAGTGGGAATACCATTAGTGGAAGATATTTTTTATGTGGAATTATTTGTATAGATTTTGGATTGTGAATAGAAAGTCTTACATAAAATAAATCTCACCAGATCAAAAAAAAATTTGTGTAGACACTAGTTTGACGAAGCAATGTGGGTAGATAAGGATATGATGAGGTAGAATAATCCGCATTAGTTTATATTAGATTGAATGATTTAGAGGGAGAAATTAAATTTATCAGGGGTATAATGTAATACCTATAAATTTTGTTTTTTTAAATTAAATTAAATTTATATATTGTATAACACCAAGATAATATTTTTCAATATGCATCAATGGGTTCTCATGAGTTACAAACAACACTTACGTTTTAAAAAACCATTATATATTTTTAATATTATTAATAAAAGACAAATCTTATAACCTAGATTTTAAAATATGATGTATGAATATTAATAATATCTTTTTTAACATTATGTATTTTGGATTTATATGAAGAAAACATATTGATAAAAAATAACTTCGTTTCAACAAATTTCATTAAATGTTTCTAAAATTATATTTTCAAAAAAATATATGTTTTTTCATTATTTTATTTTTTGAAAATTAATAAAATTAATATTTGAATTTTTTAAAAATTTATTTTTATTTAATAAACATTATTTTTTAACTCATCAGGTCAAAATTATCTTAGGGGAAACTTCAAATAATTTCTAATTTTTTGATAAATAGTGAAATATCATGATTTTTAATTAAAAAATTCCTATTCATTTAATTTATTAATAAATTAAAATTATATTTTATCTTGGTTTTAAGGTAAAATTGGTTCAATTGTAATTCCAATAATCCATATTTTTCTCATTAGAATGAATTTCAAGTTGAATTTTTTGATATAAAAGCATCATAGAATTTTAAAAAATTTCACTTAAAAAAACTATTTTATCATTGTTTCTATGAGAATAATTTTAAATTAATATTTCCAACTTCCGAGAATGGAATTTTTAAAATTTGATTACATATTTTGTTTAAGAATATATTATGTTATATAATAATTTGAAAATAATATATGACCAAAATTAACACTAAAAAGAGTAAAAGTTAATTTTTATTGTTAACGTAAAAAATGGTTTGCTGGGGGTTAAACTAAATGTGAATGGTTTAAAAAAATGACAAAACTTGTTCAAATCCCATTGGATTCAATATTTCTATTATATTTCATCTAGGATAAATATGTATCTATTATTCTAGCTATGTTATAAAAATAAATATTGGGTTTAATTCCTTCGTTCCACCAATTACGAGTATACAACTCACCTCACTTATAAAAGGCCATCACCTATCCTCTCTTCTTCACAACATAAATACAATTATTTCATCCCTAACCTACCAAAATAACATCCATAATTCATTACTCTAATCCTATAATCCTTATTTTGGATATATTTATATCAATGGAAGGCTTTTGGTGCAAAGATTAAGAGGATACCTAAAGAAGAGGTAACATTCATCAAAAAGTGATTTTGATTTATTTATTCCTCTACAAACTATAACTATTATTATACCATACTAAAATAAAAACATCAGTATATTCCATAATATAAATATTTTTAGGTTATTTAAATGACCTAAAAAATCTCCACATCCATCCAATATCTTATGAAATAATCAGTTATGTGTTGGGGTGAAAAAACCTCACAAACTGATGTTATTCGTTTTAAAATTACTAAATCTCATGGTTGGAAATTATGAGGTATTTACTATTTATATGATATATTTATGATATTAGTGTCTTAATTTAATTATTTTATCTCACATAGCTTCATAATCTCTAATCTGGGAATACGGTAATGTTGCTCATGTATATGTAAGACTACCACCTCAAAAAATTATTTAATTTACTCACTCCTTACATGGATGGTAATAAAGATGGTTTTAGTGAAAATATGTTATATATATGGAATAAAAATTATTCTAAAATTAAAATATATCATTTACATTTCTTTTAATCAATCCAACAAGAATATAGAAACATCGTTCTTGCGTAATTATGGCATATCCTCTCCAAAAACAGTGTATTTCATTTGTGACATATATATTATTTACAAATGTAAATTAATATATATTAAATTTATATCATTTTTAATATTCTATAGAATATGAAATAATTATCAAATTTACAAGGCCAAAAATAAAAAAATCAATACAAATATGAGATACAATGAGGTTATTACCCAAAATGTAACATTAATAGAAATTTGATAATAAATGGGATATAAATGGTCATAAGAAAATATTATATTGTACTATATATATATAAATATTTATTTATGAGTTCTATAAGAATATTATATTTATTATACTAGTGTTTTGGATGTGTATGAAAGAATTTATGATCTAAGATAATGTATTTTGGTCAGACCATTATTTTATGTGAGACACAAGCATAAGGTATTTATTTTATGTTGTATATATACCTACTGTGAATGTATTTTAGGATTCATATAAATAATGTTATTTTTATTTACATATAAATTTTAAAAACCCTCATTCATATGTTTTTTTATTCAAAGGTTACCGAACTGGTAAGCGAGTTTGTCTCAATCTTCCTTATTTGAGATATATTTTATGATATGAACCTATATTTTATCAAGATGTATATATAAAGACCATTTTAAATTAAATATCATGAATTTATTTATACTCATTATATTATATTTTAGATTTTATGTTATTAATTCTTGGGGGAATATTCCTCATAGTTACAGATGTGGTAATAGTTTGGTGTTTCAATATCATCATTTAGAAGAATTTTTTTATAATTATGTATAATGTAATAAAATATAATTTTCCATTTCCCTAGGAACCCATTAATTTAATTCTCATGTATTTCATATTAATATTTTAAATTAATTTTACCATTTTACAACTATTTTGTACTGAAAATTAATGATAAGTTTCTTTACAAAAATCTGATTTTATTTCCCTCATCGGTCGGAAATATATATTTGTCCATAACCATGACTTCCAAAAATGATTTATTTTTTATTATTATCATATTAATTTATCAATTTTTTTTTTCAATATTCTATTATTTTACCAAAAATAATTCTCAAGGAATCATCGTTTCATTTTCAGAACAATTCCAATCTAACATTTCCTGATAATTTGAAAGGACTATTAATTTAATTTTTATGCCTTGAATGGATAATCAAACTATAAGGACATTTATATTCATTCAATTTAAAATTAAATTTTTTCAAATTTGTGATCAAAAAATATATTTTCAATAAAAATTGTAAAATTTTTATATATTAAATAAATTATTTCAATGTGAAAAATATTTTGAATGTTCATTATGTTTTAAGAAGTTTTTTTCAATGATAAAGTGATATTTTCAATAGGAAATGTATTATGTGGTTTTATTTAATAATTTATAAGTTTCTAATGTTATTTTCGAATAGATTATTTACAAAATATTTTATGAATTTTTAGTTATAGAAAATTATTCTCAGTGTAAGGTTATCATTATCAATAAATTTTCTTCATAATATTTCAAAATCATTCACTATATAAGGTGCCATGTTTTGATGTTATTTATTCTTTTTTAGGGACATAATCCTTGGTTACCATTATTATTATTTCTATAAATGGTTTATGTTTATGATGAAATGATGTTAATAAAACCCATATCTCTTATAGGAGTTACACCATGATAAAATTATTAACGAACCTTCTTTGTTTTCTATCAGTTATGCAGTGATGAAATAATGAAATGAGTTTGAAAACATTATCTTTTCTACATGTTATTATATAATGGAATGTTTATGAAACACATTTACCTTCATTGTTTATGATATGATGAATTGTTTATAATATTTTGTCACACATATGTTTGGTTTTTTTATGTGGGGGATGAGATGTATATCTCACTCTAATGTGTGGGGTAAGGATTTAATCTCTTGAGATATACCATACAATAATGGGGACTAAACCCAATTTAGTAATGTAATTTTTCTACTATGACAGTCTTCCATGTTATTCATCACTACAGTGATGGTTTTGGGAGTGAACTCATTCTATAATGATGGATTTATCAATGATCCTTTAAAAATACATAAAAAATTTCTATGCTTACGTGTTTGTCACAAATTGAAGTCTCATTTGAATATTACACTGTAATGGATCATGTTCTCTAATTCCCTTATGATTCATGTCTTATGAACTACGAATATTTATTCCATGACTCACGATTTTGATATTTTAAATGAAGGGAAATGTTATGAAATTTTATTTTCATGTTCTCATACTCTTATGTTCATGTTATTCTTATATATTACCCTTGTTTACCCTTAGAGAACATCTGACGTATCTGTTTCATTCATATCAATTCTATAGGTCTTATAGAAATGTATTTCATATGATATTTCTAAGAAAGGTTTTAGTTAAGAATATAATAGTGGGTAATAATGTAGATTTCCAATGGAATAGTTATTTAGTTTTCCATGTTTTGAATGACATTGTAATATTATGGTCTTTATGTGTGTGTTTGTGTATATTATTAAATATTTAAAAAAAATGATGTGATTTCAATGTATGAGAAGTCTGAGTCACTATATAAAGTCACCCAAAAATAGATCCAAGTATGGATAAAAGTTCTTCTTCATAGGATAGATGATGTAAATAGGGAAATTCATCACACAAAAAGGATTCACCATGAAATAATTATGCCCATAACAACATTTAAATACATTCATTATAATTTCATTCACACGAACCATTAAATGGTGGTAGGCGAACATAATTTTGATCTTTTAGAATGATATCAAAATTATCAACAGGTCTAGGAGGTATGAAATATTCATTGTTGGGTACTTGTATTTTAATATTAGTTATTTAATTCAATAATAGTCAACACGAATCCTCAAGAGCCTGTATGCCTTGTTCATGAAATAAAAGTGACCTACATAGTGGGAAATAATTTATATTATAAAAACATTCACTAAAAATTTCTTCAACAACACCCTCATATCCTATAACTCATTAGGGTCCATCTTATTGTTCATATAAGACATCTCTTTTGTATCTAGGTGAAAATAGAAGTATAATACCATCTTCAACCTCATAGGTAGTCCCAAAACATCATTAAATTTATTTTCTATATAGTCCTTGTAACTCTCCTACTGTTGTATCCCTTATATGATCCCTAACAACATTATACTGGAATATAAATAATATTCCAATATCATGGTAACAATGAGCTTATTTAATTTGCAACAAGATTACATACATGCTACCCAAATTACATTTGGAAATGAAATAAATCATAATTTTTTTAAAATAACATCATCCTTGAAACTCATTCAAATGATTCCTCTTCATAACCTTTGTAAAGGTTAAAATAACAGTGAGATGAATTGATAAGTATGTGTATGTAAAGATGAATAAATAATGAATCAATGTGAATAAATAAACATGGAATAGTAAATAAATGAAAACACATTCTATATAAATAACTGGAAAAATGTATAATCAATAAGGCACGAAAAATAACTAAAAAAAATACATATTGTAAACAAAATGATAATTTAATTCATCCATATATTTTTTCTTTTCAAAATTACGTGGATTATAACAATGATAAGTGAAATTTATATGAATAATATTATTAATTATCGGATGTAATGTATAAGGAACCTGAATGTGGGATCGAAATAGATTTGGGATGGGACAAATATAAGGGGGGTGAATTGTATGTTTTATTATTTTTTATAGAAACCATTAAGGAAGGTTCTTAGTATAATATAAAATAACATAAAACAATTCACAATGCCTCTTATAAAAAAATATGATCAGACAGACTCTTCGAATGATGTTATGATACAAAAATTTATGAAACAATTGTATTCAGGTTGAATACAAATATCATTGTACATAAATTGTAAATTATTCTACCATATAGAATATAGAATATATACTGAATAGTATAATTTGTAACTAAAAAAATTAAAATATAAATAATACAAATATAATAAAAGAATAAAATGTTTCTCTTTCTATTTCAATAAGCAGTGGAAAAGTAAATGTTATTTTCAATTCATTGATCCCAAAAATCAGTGTTTACCCATAACCTAGGAGAATAGCTATGTCTTACCAAAACCAGTAATCACTCGATACAATGATTAGCACTATGGTATTGCAATCACAACAAGACCTCTATTTTATTGGTAATCAGCACCTATGTGTTTCAAACACATAAAATCCATTAAAACAAAGATTGGTCGAACCATCAGCCTATCTATATAATCCCATTATTGTTATCATCTGATTAGATTCATAATAAAAACAATGTTCTTATTGAAATACAAAAACTATGAACGGGCCATTCACATATTTGAATTTCAAGGCCTCCAAACAATGTAGGAGTTAAGTCACACAGTCTCTCTATATAACTTGTAAGAATCAAAATTTGTTTTCTATGCTTCAAATAACCTTTTATTTATAGCCCTCATGTTGAAATGATCATATATCTCAAATGTTCATATTTCTCTAGAAACATCAGCTTGACGTGGACACTATAATTCCCTAACACTAGTTACCCAAAGCTATTTCATTAATTTAATACATTAGCATTATTACAAGGAATCATGTCTTGAAGGACCGACCAGTTTAGCAGTCTAGGAAAACAAATTACATACATGAACGATACCTTACACATTTAAAATAAAACACAACAAAAATAATACATTTACAAAACCAATATTCCCCTATCTTGTCCTAACATACCAATCATAATACACTTCTTGCAATGCTAGAAAAACAAAACATAGAAATGGGTGAGCTCAGATGCTCAACAAGGGTAAATAATTTTGTAGAAGCTATAATATTTTATGGAAATATCTATAATAAAAACAGTATCCTTTTAGACAATATCATGAACATAATATTGAGAAAATAAATCAAACATTACCATATAAACATTCACATAGATATTCTAATAGTCTAATAATCACTTGTCAAAACTAATTTCATAATGAGGGAATGCATAATTTTGGACATCATAACCCCATAGTCAAGGCCTCATTCCAAGACTACGAATATTTTTTTTTTCAAGGCCTTGTGCTAAGACACTAGTTTGTTTCATGAGATCTACTAATGCATAGATGAGCTATAGCAGGCTACACCCATCACTTACTAAGTCTAATGCATTCTTCATATGAAAATGTTGAAACATAACATACACATTTGTATTAAAACTAGCATATGAAATGTAAATACTTTAACCCTAAATTATGAATGGTATAATAATAGAACATACATAGTAAAACATATCAAAACTCCTTCAATAAAATAAGGAATATTTTTTATAATAAATCAACCTCGATCAATAATAATATCTAATAAATGATGTTCACATAGTTGAAAATGATCAATAAAATTATTTGTGAAAAATATATGTTTTTTAAATCATTTAAAAGTCACACATTTATAAAGTAATTAATTTAAAAGATATTTTTTAATAAATGTTATCTATACAACTATGAAACATTTAAAAATAATTAACATTTTAAATCAATCTTGTCCACATAAATAAGTTCTTAAAATCATTTTTGAAATATGTACATTAATTAAAAAGATTAATAAAAATAAATAATTTAAAAATTTAAAATGATTATCTTGAAAGATAATCCCTTCCCAAAAACCATAAAATATTCAATTGGAAAACATTATTATGAAACATGGACATTGATGATAAAAATTTCCCAGTAAATACTTACACCTAAACAATCTCCGATAATAAAGAGATTGAGGAATTAACACTTATCTTGAACATTCCATTGGTCGAGGGTATGTTTAACCACCGTTATAATGATAATAGTATGTTATTAAATTATAACAGAACAATTTTAAAATTTATGATATCATACTTGATTCATTTATGGATTTATACTAGCCATTTAATAATAATTTCTATGTTAAAATAACATTTCCTGTAATAATCACTTACTTTATGATGCACATTCTAATTTGTAATCCATGATCGTATAACTAATATAAAAATTTTATTGCATACAGAATTTAAAAAATTATTTATCTATCATATATATTCATAATATATAAATATTTATAATAGGTATATATATGAAATGGAAAACACCATTTATGGAGACGGTAGGTCATACGTATGCATAAATGTCGTTTCTGTTTTCATATCGTATTGAACGAAAGTAAGTGAATGATATATGGGAATATATATATATATATATACAATAGATTTATTATGAAATATGTTACATACATATTAATTATATATATTTCTATAATCAATGTTAAGTGATGAGCATGTAAATGAACCTTATCGCATTGTGGAGATAGCAAGATGTACGTACACATGACCGATGATATCATACTATTGATGGTGAAATGGTATGTAATTAGATGGTATATTATATATAAAGAATCATAAACAAGTTATATTTATTACTTACATCAATTATACCTAATATTATACCCATCCAAATATTTAAGTGTTGTATAACAAACTACACCACGACATGGAGTTGGTATGTCGTACGTATGCATGTATATTGATGTTGTATTTTATAAAATGGATAGAATAATGAATATGGTTTTACCATATGTATTATAAAATCATTTTATGAAGAAGTTACTGGTTTTATTTTTTTAGTATTAAAAGAAATCAAAGAAAGGGGAAGTGGAAGAATAAAGGAACTTTGAAAGAGGTGAGGAAGTAATTACATATTCTTCGGGTTATTCCATTTTATTTGATAAAAAAAGATCCTTAGGTTGGCATATGATCAACATAAGGAATCTAGGTTGAAGTTAATGTAGTTGGGAGTATATTTTAGCTGGGGTTGGAAGATCCAAATGGATTTGGAGTTGTCATTTGAGAGAAGGAGACGTACCATTTTGTAAGAGAGGTGATGGTCACTTTAGGAAAAGCCTGAAATATTATTTTATTATAAAAATATATTCTGTTTATAATGGCTCAAAATGGATTTACATAGTGTATATGGTGTGGATGGGTCTAAATCCATTCATCCAATAGGATTTAAAGAAGTTTATGTCTCCATATTAACCTTATCTTTAATATTTAACTCTTAATTAAATAGTTTGACTTTTACAATATCTTCTTGTATTATTATATTACATTTTTAATAAACATACTATAAATCCCAAAAGAACCTACAGTGGTTAATTAATGACATATCTATCATTATATAAGTATTTTTGATTAACCATATATTTTTAGGAATATTATATCACTTAATAATATATTATTTGTTTTAAAAACTCATTTTTGTCAATTTTGACACTATTTAGTATTTGGTTTTTAGAAATGTCCAAAAAACATTATTACTTCTACAAAATACATTATATAAACCCTAATATTTCAAATTAACAATTAAAATTCGTGGAATACATCAAAACCTCAATTTACATTTATTTTGATATTTATAGTATCAATTATTTTATTCCTGCATTAATACGGTAATTACTGCATCATCATTGTGTCACAAAAAAAATTAAATTATATAAATTCTAAAATTTATAAATATAAAACCATGTTGTATGAAATAATTTTATCTATCTAATTAATATTTATAGTAGAATTTATCTTATGTATTACCCTATATTAAAAATGGATGAGTGATTAATCTTTGAATTTAATACTTTTAACTATTCATTAAATAAAATAATAATAAATGTAATAATCTAATCCATGTGGACCAAAAATATCATAATTGATTTCATAAGGTTTTTTTGGTTGAAATATATTTATCAAATAGAATTAGGACATGTGTTAGTGTAATTATAATATCATGTTTACCTTTAATTACCATATTTTCTTTTAACCACGGTAAATAAAATTCAATAGTTATTATTCACCAAAAATTATTTTCATCTTTTTGAACCACATTTTACTTACTAATGTCAACTGTGTATATATGATTTTTAAAATTATATTCATAGATGTGGTAAAATTATGTTTTATGCAATTTTGCAAATGTGCCTAGAAGGCGGGTAAAAGACGTTAAAAAAAGTCAATAAAATTTTATACATATAATCTTATTATAAAATGACACCATTGAATTACATTGAAAAAATATTGGTATTTTGTTTCTTTTTTTAATTTAAAATAAATTTTAATAAATATAATAAGTATTTTAATAAATTCCCATTTTGAACAATAATGTAGTGTTTTTTACTATTAAAGATAAATAGAATGTTTCCAGAAAAACACAAAAAATTCACCCTAAGATAATTTTGATCTTCCTAATCAAAAAAAGATTTCTATTTTACCAAATTAAACAAATATTAGTTGCATTAATTAATTTAAAACTAATTCCGATTGTCAAAACCAGAATGTGGGCTTTTATGAAATACAAACCATCTAAAGATTGACATTTGTTTATTTACAATTTAAATTTGAAATTACATCCAATGACCAACATTATATTAAATTATAAAATAAAATATAATTATAATTTAAATTCACTCAAATAAATAATTTAACACAATAAATAATTACGATTAATAAAGTTGTTTTCAATTAAAATTTAGTATTTTTCAGTTTTCATCAATATATGAAAGTTACCCGAAAAGTACCAAATATTTATCCAAAAAATATTTTTATGTACAGATTATAATTAAGAATTTAATTTCATTAAATTTAATATATAAATGAGTCATTTATTGGATTTAAAAAGGGTTCTCCATTGAAATACGATAAAATTGATTTTTTAAAATACTTATTTTATCTAAAAAATTGATTTTGTTCTTATATTATGACTATGAAACACATAATATGGATTCTAAAATTATATGGAGTATATAAAAATAAAAATTTAGTTAATTATATTAATAATGGCCTTCTGAACGTTTAGTTTGGTAAGTCTTGATTTGCTCGAACTCGCTATGGCGTGTAGCGTAAGATATTGAATTACATTAAAGAGATAACAAACAATGAAATCATGGGGTGTTATAGAAATATAGAATTTAAATGGTCATATTGAAACAGAAAACATGAAATCCTTTTGATTAGTTTAAAACTAACTCCACAACATCGTTTTGGTTAAAATGATAGATATATGAAAATGATAACATGGGTAAGATTGATATAAAACATGATTTTTGATTAAATAATGAAAATATGAATGTGTCTAAAGTATAACATGAGTAGGATTAATATCACTAGTATGATGATATGTATGAGTAAGATTGTCACTGCGTTTATAATGAAAAATTCTGATATAATGCAAAGTGGGTACAATGAACATTGTCTGAATTATGGTAAGAGTTAGTATGATAAACAAAGTGAGTATGATGCTCATAGTTAGTAAAGAAAATAACATACATAGGATTTATAGTCTAGGTAAAATAAAATAGCGAGATAATAATGTAGTGATTACAATGAAATAGTGAGTATGATAAAATGAAATAATGAGTACGATAAAATGAAAAACTTATTCAAAGTAAATAATATATTTATGAACTGAGTATAAATAGACATATGATTTCCAAAACAAAAGATGTAATTATCAAAAGAAGACTTTTGAGTTATCATGATCCCCCTTTTTTGAATGAAAAAAAACACTAAGTAAAAAACATAATGAAATACCTATCTCCCACTATGTTATGCGACCTCTTATATAGATTGAAATAAATTAAACTATCCCCCTCTGTTATATACTTTCCTAAGGATTGTATTTATATATATATTCATTGATTTATTTTTTTCAGTTCATTAATGTATTAAAATTGAGGAACACATTAAGGATTCTCCCCTTTGTAACACATTCTACCCTTTTGAGAAAAAATTCTCCCCATTTGTGATTAAAAAAAGAATAGGGTAATCAATTATTTCATAAAAAGGATAAAGAGATACCAAATACAAAATCATGGAATAGGTAAAAAATGATCATTGATTTATCAAAAATTAAAATTATTTTCAAAAGACAACCAAGAAAGAAAAATACAACAAAAACATCTATTTCTTTTCTCTTTATTTCTATTTATTAATCAAAATTTGTAGAATATCCTTCATCATATTTTTTTATCACTTTTCTTCCGAGATAGAAACACCATGAGATTTGAGAAGATCTTGATGGTCTGCAAATAGATTATCATGGTTTTTGATAGTTTCTTCTTTGATTCTTATTACTTCTTTGAGAGTAACCATTATTTCAACATATTATTATATCCTTCATCTAAAAAGATGTTTTATTTCTTTTACACTAACAATATCATCATTGATAGATGAATCCATCGAAAACATTGGCTGGAAAACATTAAACATTTATTGCAACTCTTTTACCGAATCAGTATCAGAACAATGAGTTTTTGGAATTTGTTTCAACCTATCAACTGTTTCTTTATCAAGATTATTAAAATTTATAAGAAGATCTTTTGAAATAATCTATATGTATTCAATAGTCTCTTCATGATAATTCAGTTACGTTTCTATATTTATAACCATTTTGTCATCCTGTTACATGCCTTCTTATGAAAATTGGATCTATCACTCAAAACATTTAAGTCACCCACCGCATTCATCACTTTATTTCTAAGATATCTCAGTGAACCAAATTTTTTAATTGAATTATCTATGAAGAAATCACTATTTCCTTTTATTATGTTATGTTAAGGAATATTCTTCACATTCTTTCTTAGAACATGGACAATGTAATCCCATTACTTGAGAGAAGTACGGTGCTCCAAATATGTGTCTTCCTCATAAGATTAGACTTCATGATATCATATTGATTCTTTAGCTGGTTATTTTCCTTTTCCATTATATTTATCATTTTTAACACTATATTCTTCAAATCTATCACTGATGATAATTGATATCTAATCTGAGGAAATTTGAGCCATTTTCTTGACCAAAGAAGGATCTATTTCTGATTTAGTTTCCAGAGACTATGTCAGTGTTGTATGGGCATGAGAATTCTGTTGTAGAACTCCACCACCAAGTTTTTGAAGAGAAATATCTTCTATAAATCTCATATAACTTTTAAGATATTAGATACTAAATTAATCTTCTTATTTTTCTTCACCTTCCTATTATAATGTTGATTTATTAAATTCTTGCACATTTTATTTCTCTTTTTCTGGAATAGTCTGTATGATCGGTTGTTGTTTTATTTCTTTTTTCAGTTGAGAACTAGTCTCATCATCACTTTTCAGAATCTTGTTAACATAAAAAACCTCTCTGTTTCTTTACAAAATTTGCTTCTTCTTATTCTCTGCCTGTAGAGAATATTCTAGAGTTATTTTTTCAGCAATAGATTCTGCTGGGTCAAGAAAAAATAGAGGATCACCCCATTTTCTTTGTTCATTATCCTTTCTCCACATGGATAAAAATTCTTTACAGTAATATCTTTTCCTTTTATAAATTTCACTAGTTTGAGGATATGAATTTTGAGAGTCTATGATCGCTAGAGCTGATTACACTGAATGAGGTGCCGATTGATTTGGTGTAGATTCTTGCACATCCCTGATAAACAATTTTTATTTACCATCAAAATGAAAAATAAATTTTTTGATTCTATCCTTGATAATACATGATCCCTTTAACCATTTTAATACCTCATTCACTAGAAGATTGCAAAACATAAAACATTAATGAATATACATTGTAAGGGTGGTTGGATACATGATTAGATGATAGTTAATCACTCCTGACTTCATATTATTAATTGTTTTGAAAATATAACCCACGAGATTTATTATTCACATATTCACAAGATAATATAACATAATGATATCTATAATCATAAGAGTTTCTCTATCCCCTAACCTAGTAATAAAAAACCCTTCCATTTATAGGGTGGTAAACTGATTGTCTAAAAAGAAGTCGGAGACATTTAATTTCTCCCCATTGATAATAAATAGTGGCTTTTATTCTATTTCCTTATTAAATTTCCCATCTTCCTCAGGTAGCTTATAAGATGGAAATAAAGAGTCACCTTCCATAGAGACAAAAATATTTTCTTTTTTATTGTACATAAAAAACATACCATCTTGTCCTAATGAAAAGTCATTATATTATAGAATTGTCTATCATCTTCAACAAGAATAGGATCCCTAAATATAGGTTTCATAACGCATAGGTGTTCCCATCATAGGAAAAAATAAATATTTTAATCGAAGAATGAAAACCATCAATGAAATATCAAGTAACTATATATTTTATGAAAAAATGCATATATATGAGAATTTCTTTGAAGACATATCTGTATGATTATCAGCTGAAGACTGAGACATAAAGCTAATTAACAAAATAAACAAACGTACTAAGGCTCAAGAAGAGGAGAAGAGCTTCGCCACAAAATTTTGAATAACTGGCGGGGTTTTGAGGAAGGGAGTCATTTATTTATAGGTGAATTTTTGAATTCATTGATCTTCTATGGTGGATATTAAAAGATATAGGATCCAATGGTAGAGAATAAATTAATTTTCTAAGGTTTTAATTTTTTTCCATAAAAAAGAAAACGTAACACAATAGAATAGTGATACAAAAGAAAAAAAATTACCTATGGAATATTTCAAGTGATTTGTTGGTTTCATATTAATATGAAAGTTAAAATAGAGTACAAAATAAAGAAATTATTTAAATAAGGAATGAGAATACGATGAAATATTAAACCGCTAATAATGGAATTAAATACACTCGATTGTCAATCCAATGCAAAAAAAATGGATACCATAGATTATCAAGCCGATGGAAAACAAAGTATATATAATAGGTTCTTATGTCAATAAAATAGACTTCTTCAGACTGATTAGAAACAAAGTCATTAGAATAGGTTTTCCAGCTAATAGACTATATTTTTTCAGGCCAATTAGAAACCAAGTCATTAGTCTTTGTTGTCAGGATGATGGAATAGATTTTATCTCACCAATTAAAAACAATGTCATTAGTCTATTTCTTAAGCAGATAGATTTCATGTCAATCCAATAGGTAGAGATAAAAAATTAATAAAGGTGAAGTTGAATGGCAAAAGATATTTAAATAAAACATGTAATGAAAAAAATAAATCAAATTTTATTATAAACTAAATATAAAATATAAAATCCAAAAACATAAGATAAATAATAAAGTATAATAAAAAAATATGAAATATGAAAAATAATATTAAATAGATAAAACCTAGAAAAAAAGTCTAATGTTATCCCCCTAAGAAGATGAGTGTTTTAATGTCAAGAGATTATAAAAACATGAATTAGATGTAAATGATTATACAATTGTAATCATTACTAGCTTCAGATTAAAATATTCAAATCCATCAGAAGGTAATGGTTTTATAAAAATATCAAAAATCTGTTCTTATGTTCTGATTAACTGTAAAATGATATCACATTTTTGAGTGTGGTACCTAAAAAAGTGATGTCTATTATCTTTGTGTTTTTTATTGTAGTAATGTGTAGGGTTTTTACACATTGCAATAGAACTTTAGTTAATACGCAATATTTGAGTTTTAGTAAAACTCATTTCATAGTTTATGAGAGTGTGTTGCATCCATAACACTTGGGAACAAAATTATCCAGTAACCACCTATTCAGCTTCAGTATTGGAGAGTGTACCTGAGTATAGTTTTTTTGCATGAGCAAGAATCAAAATAATCTTCTAAGAATTGTCAACATGCAGAGATACTGTTTCTATCCACTCAACAACCATCAAATTCTACATCTGAAAGACTTTTCAATTCGAATTCATTTCCAAAATAATTGAAAATTCCATAATCCAAGATTACTTTTAAAAAATGAAAAATTCTTTTCAAATCTTATGAATAGGATTATTTTGAATTTTTATGATATCTAGCATATAAGAATACGAAAAACATTATTTTTGGATGACAAGCTGTTAAGTATAGAAAACATCCAATCATACCTCTAGATGTTTTTTGATCAGCTGGTTTCCGAGATTAATCAAGGTCAATGGTGTTTGAGGTTCCAATGAGATTAATAATACTTTTAGTGTAGTAATATCCACACTTTTGGAGTATTCCTTTGATATACTTATATTGAGATATATTAGTACTTTCTTGTTTCTGATAAATTTGAATATCATGAAAGAATGTTTATTCTCCCATCATACTCATTAAATAGTCTGACATCATGGTATTCACAAATGAATCCATTAAAGACATTTGTGTTGATCTGAAAATGATGTCATCAACATAAATTTGAACAATTATAAAATTTTTGTTTTCATTCCTTATAAAAAGAGTTTGGTCATTTTTTACCTTAATGTAATTGTTTTGTAACAAAAATACTATTAACATATCATAAAAAGATCAAGGGTCTTGTTTAATTACATAAATGTCCTTGGTAAGTTTGTAAACTTATTTAGGATGTTTTGTATCCCCAAAGACAGGGTTTGGTCTAAATAGACTTCCTCCTATACATGTCCATTGAGGAAATAACACATGAAATCCATTGGAAAGAGTTTCAAATTAAAGAATTCTACAAAGGCTAATAGATTTCTAATATATTAAAGTCTTTATACTAGATCATAGGTTACATTATAAAATATATCTTCTTATTGATTATATCCTTTAGTAACAATTCTAGAAATATTTTTTATAATGATTCCATTTTTATATCATTTATTTTTAAAAACCAATTTTACTCAAATATAGATGTATCTTTAGGTTTTACAACCAAGGTACATAAATTATTCCATTCTAATTAATTTAGATAGTCATCCATTTACTTCATCCAATCCCCATCACCTTAATCATCACATTGAGTGTTAGGATCAAATTTATATTAAAATGAAATATGTTCTATTTCATTTTTAAGGAATTACTATTCCTTACTACATTATTTACATTACCAATGATATAATCACTTGAATTACTCCTAAGTAATAATTGATTTGGATTTTGTAAAACCTTCTCAATAATATAAGGTATAAAATCATCAGTTGTAAATGTCTCAAAAACAATTTATTGAGTATCTAAAATATTTGAAGAATCGTTTATCAATGGTTGATATTCAGTATTGGAAAACACTACAAAATAAACAGTTATTGGTTGTTTGAAATTAAAAGGATATGTTTCATCATGTTTTACAAGTATTATTTTTCAAAAATACAGAAGAATTTTTTAAAAACACTATAAGCCATAGAGGTAGGGGAATAATATAAAAATATTATTTCATCATACTTAGTTGCAACAATATGTAAGATATATTTTCTATTTAAAATAAATACTTTTTAACTAAATAAATTGATGTATGAAACATCTAGTTTTCGGCCTGTCTACAAATCATAATGAGTTTTATTAAGAAAAAGTGGAATTAAAACTCGATTTATTGTATAATAAGAATTACTAACAACATCTGCAAAAAAATGTTTTGAAATTGATTATTCACTCAACATGATTCTTATTACGCCACGAAGAATTATATTTCTTCTTTAATGTACACCATTTTCCATGGAAATCATGGTGAAAAATTGTTTTGAGTAATGCCTTTCTTACTAAATAATGTTTCAAAATTATAATTTACAAATTCTCTACCAAGATCACTTCTGATAGTTATCAATGGTAGGATTTTCTAATTTTTATTTTTTTAAACAAAAGTTTTCATGCACAAAAATATTCCAATTTTCTATTGAGAAAATATACCAATGTAAATCTATTGTAATACTAAACAATAATAAATACAAAATAAATTCCTTTAATAATTCTATTTTTTGGGGGAACAAAAACATCCATGTTCACTAATAGTAATGCATAGGTAGTTTATAACTCTCTAATTGATTCCACACATGAATTATGTTGTTTTTCATACTAACACGGGTCAAAAACATTAGATGAATCAAATATCAGCTCATGTAAATATTTATCAAGTCCTTTTATAGAGAGTTTATATATATTTCTAAAATTATAGTGTTCTAGTAATCCATTCCATAACCATGATTAGTCTTCCATTTCACGTAGACATGTTAATTTATGTCTCCTATTATCTTCAATTTTTTAAGTGTAAATATTCCAATGCCTTTGGGCATAAATAATGAATTAATAATTAGAACTGAGAACTATATATTTAAAATTCATAAAAATTCACAAGGTAAGTTTCATCGCATATTTGGCATATGATGATGAAGTTGTTCTTAAGACCATCAACAAATAAACAATTTTAAATCACTAGTTTACCACATAAAACAATATTACCTATACTAACAATAATTTCTTCAGTATTGTAACCGGATGTAACTTTTTCACAATTTGTATTGAAAAATTTTTCCATGAAGATTCTATTTACATACATATTCTTTGAACATCCACTATCCATTTACGATATATTGTGGTTGTTTCTGGTTTATATTTCTTGAAAAAAAACAATAATACTTTTGGAATCTACAGATGTTTGTATCTGGAAACACTAGAATGAAACTTTTTAGAAGAAATATTTGTTTTGAAAAGGTGATATTGATAGAAACTCAATGATTGCGTTTTATATAGAGAGTAATATTTATTCCAATGAACAAGGATTTTTTACATAGTTTATAATGGGTCTATTTTAGGAAGAAAGTATTTATTTTGTAAAACATATTTCAAATGGGTTTAACTTATTCTGTGACAATTACTATAAGGTTGTATTTGAGAATACATTTTATTAATATTTCCTTTTCTATATTAGAAATTAGATATGAGTTTCTTCAATGAGAGGATTTCAAATTTTAGTCTTATGGACAAATTATTCTCCTCATTTGTGTTAGTTTTAGAATTGAGTTTTTCATCTAAAATAATTTACTCAAAAATAATTTTATCAAAATCTTTAGAAATTATTTTTATTTAGAAACCAAATTCTCAATGATTTTAGAAAAAATTTCAATCTCAATATTTTTAGATTCAATATCATCAAAAATATCAGATACTTCTCTTGTTAAAATATCAATCATAGTCATTTATTTTTAATGTTTCCGAGAAACTTTAAAATTTTCATTTTCTAAATGTTTAGAAAACCTCAACACTTATTCATATGAAGGTAAAGAATTATCATTTTTTGATGAGATTTTTCTTCTTCAGAAGAATAATCATTATCATGATATTTTTTTACTAACATATAATTAAGTGATTTAGAATTGTGTAACTTGACCATTAAACAATGATATGGTGTTTTGGAATGGAGATCAATATTCTTGTGATTTGTGAAATCACTGTTAGATGAGCATTCATAATAATAATCTCCGATGGAACTCTAGGATTAATTTAGATTCAAAACATTATTTCCAATGGATTTCCAGTATATCATTTTATTATTTTTTGAATGAATTATATTTATATCCATTATTTTAGTAGAGGACAATCAGGTGGAATGTGTCCTACTTTTTTAAATTCATAGCCTGTGAGTTTAGAATATTTATTGTCCATTTGACATTAGTATGTATTTTTATATTTATATTGGAAATCCATATTTCCCAAAAAAAAATTCATTCTTCTAGCATGGATTATAAGATAATTTTTTGACTACTCTGTATCAATAGAATCTGATCATATCTCAACGTTTATCTTTCTTGAAATCATTTTCACAGTTGATTGAGGCTTGGATGGATTTGATGTAGCAGTGAATGCTACTCCAGTATTCATTGTTTTTACTTTTTCAACATCTCTCTTAAGTCTTCCTTATTATTTCAATATGGTTCCAAAGTGATCATCATGAGTAAGATTAGTAATCGTTCTAGACCCATAAACTGATGTCCTCTTGGATTCTCATTCATTTGTATTAATTTCAATGGCCAACATAGCTAAAATTACGTCTTCTAACATTCATTCCCCGATAGCTTGAAGACTATTAAAAACATCATAAATATTAGTTGAATATTAACTATAGGTTCACTATATGGAAATTCAAAATATAGGTAGTCTTCTCTTAGCATTGCCTTTAATATTTCAACAACATTAGAAGTACCCAACATTGTAATATCTAATTTCATTCATATTCTATTCATAGATTCACATGAAGAGATTATATTTTAAATATTTCTAGCCATAGAACACAATAATGTATTATATAACTAACATTTTAGCTAATATTCAAATTTTTCATGGGATGTAAATGTTATAACTTCATTCTCAGGGATCTTATAGTCACCAGTAAGCACAATGAAGTTTTCTATACCAGTACTTATGATTAAAGTATTCATCTAATATCTCCAATATTAAACATCATTACCATCAAATATAGGTGGTCTTATTGAGTTGATATTGTCAAATCAACTGTCATTTATCACGCCTTCCATCATAACAAATTATTATCCTCATCACACCAATATAGTTTTCTGTTTTTAAAAATATAACGAAACCATATAGCTTGTAAAATTAATGAAAAGAAAAGTATACAATGAAGTGGAAAACCAGTAATAATACCAATTTTTTTTTGAAATGGATTAAAGATGGAAAAATAGAAGAGGTGGTGAATTGTATGTTTATATATTTTCTATTGAAACCTTTATGGATAGTTATTATTTTAATACCGCTAAAAATATAAAAATTCACAATGCTTCTTATAAAAGAAAAAAAATATCGGACTGACTCTTGGTCTGATGTTATGTAACCACAGGTTATGAAAAAATTGTATTTGGGTTGAATTCAAATATCAATGTATATCAAGGGTAAATAATTCTAACATAATGAGTATAGATTCAATATATAAAATTATATATTGTAACTAATGTTTTTTTAAGGTTGTGGTTGAAGCCTCAATGTTGTAACTAATTCAATTACAATATAAAATGATACTTGTATATACAAATAAATACGAGGGTTCTCTTTCTATTACAATAAGATACAGAAAATTAAATGGTATTAAAATTATTTTATCCCAAAGAGTAGGGTATCCTATCAAATTGGATAATAGGTACGCCTTACTAACACTAGACATACCTCGATATGATGATCAGCATGTGCATATTTCTATCCCCACAAGCCCTTGATTTTACAGTTAATCGGCACCTTTGTCTTTCAAACACATGAAATCCCTCGATACAAAGAACGATCACACTGTCTGCTTATCCCCCAAATCCCATGATTATTATTACTTGATCAGATTCAAAATGAAAAACCCACCAGTTAATGAAATATAAAAACTAATAATGATCATATCATATTTTGTAATTTGAAGGATTTTGAACAAATTAAGAGAGAATTCACAAAGTGTCTCTATAGTACATTTAAATAAGAAAATTTTTTATCCATGTCAAATGACCTCTTATTTATATGCATCGGGTTCCAATTGTCATAATTCTCTAGTGGTCATATTTCACCAAAAACATCAGAGGGACTTGGAATCTAGGAATTGTAACGGAAATATTGAAACAAAAAATAAAACATCATTTTGATTAGTTTACAATTAACTCCATGACATTGTATTGGTTAAAGTTATAGATATATGAAAATTATAACATGATTATGATTAATATAAAACATGAGTTTTGATAAATTAATTAAAAAATGTATGTGATAAAATTATAACATGAGTACGATTAATATCACTCGTATGATGATATGTCTGAGTATGATTGGAAGTGTGTATATAATTTTGAATATGGATATGATGAAAATTGGTATGATTCACATTGCGAGTATTATTCTAAGAGTATGTATGATTAAGAGAGTGACTGTGATGGTCAGAGTTAGTAAGGTAATCATCTTTCATACGATGTACAATGTAGGTACGATAAAATAGTGAGTACGATAATGTAGTGAGTATAATGAAATAATGAGTATGATAAGATGATATATTTAGTACAATAAAATGATAACTGTATTCATTATAAATCATATAATTAATAATTGAGTATAATGAGATTTGTGGTTTCCAAAACAAATGACAAAAAAGTAAAAAAGAATACTTTTGAAATAACAATGAAGACCTATACCGTCAAGACCATTCAAAATATGGTTTAAAACAATTGGTATAATTCCATTTAATTTGATAAACATATGTTACACATATTGATTTTGTAAAATATTTTTTTTCAAAATAATTTTTATATTTGATATTTTTCATTTCGTATAATAGTAAAAATAGTTGTTTTATATATGTTAATGAACTACGATTTTCATACATTATAAATAATTCCTAGTGAATTTTGGAATACAGACAGTATAAAATTTGTCTTTATCTATAAAAAACACTGAGGTATGCTAACATTTCACCCAAGACTGACCTTCCTTGATGGCTTGCGTAACACGCAGGACTGAGTATTACCGAACACTTATATATTATAAAAATTCATAATATATAACCAAAATATTAAATTATATTTTATTTCTATAATTATTTACCGTATATAAATATATTGTTTTTGAAACAATATAAAATGAATTAATTAGATACAAAATATTTATAAATTAATAGAAGAACCAATTGAATAAAAAGAAAGTATTTTTATAGAAAACTATTATTATGCTTACAAATTTGTTTTAATCCTAATAAATGAAGTTAAATATTTTTTAAGTAATTTTAAATCAATATATATGTTATATATCGATGTCAATATTTTTTATATTCATCCTATATATTTTATAAGAAAAAGATATGAATAAATCCAATTTAACACTTAATACAGAATATTTTTACTAACTTAATTTTACCTATTTCTGATGGAATGACTATTTTTAATAAAAATATTAGAACATCATTAAATTTTATTTGAAAAAATAAACATTAATTTTGAAATAAAATCATCAAAATTATTTTTGGGTGATTTTTTTGTAATTTTTGGTTTCATTATTTTAGTGAATAATGAGAAATAGCAAAATGTATCAGAAAATGATTTCTCCTCTAATTTATTTTTAAGGATGAGAAATTGTTTAAATGATTTTAAATTTTAATTAGATCAATATTTTAAAAATTAATCCAATTTTGGAAATCATAATCAATTTCACATTAAAATTGGTAAAAAAATCATCCAATCCTTTAGACATTTTATGTTTAAAAACAGCTTTGGAATCCCATGTGAGGGATTAAATATAAATTAAATTTTGACACATATGTGAGTAAAATTTGGAAAAATGGATTCCATATTTTTAATTATTATAATTTAAAATTTCTAATAATATCCACTTATCATTTGACCAATTTGTTTGTGATGATAATATATATTTATTTGAATGGTTAAGATTAAATTAATCTTAATAACTGACTAATCCCAAATAAGAAAGCCTATTATGACACATAAAAAAGTAAGAATACATTAATTAGTCATATTTTGACCATATAATCCATTTTATCAACTTTTTAATACTATGTGTTCCACTAGAAATAAATAATGATGATGGGTATTCCCTTTTTAGAAAATATTACAAGGGTGTCACTCCTTCTCAATTATAAATGGCCTCATCTCCTCCCATTTCTTCATACCCCACAAGACACATTATTGTAAACAAACTCTGCTAATATATCTCTCTAAAATCCCTCAAAACCACTTAAAATACTCTATTTGGACATAAATCCATCTAATGAAGAACATTGTTGAAATCCAGATGGAGTTACCCAAAAAAGAGGTAACATCCTTCCTCAAGATCCTTTGATTTATTTTCTTTCAAAACCCCATAAAATCCCTTTAATTAATTATTATATAACATAAAAAATATCTTAAATATATTGATATGTTTTTATATTATGGGTTTGAGATACACTTACACACACCACTATCTAAGGGGTAACAAACATAATGTTTATATACGATGAACTACGGCCTAACGAAACGATGATTGTTCATCATTCTTTTCCATCAATTAATTGTTTAAAATTATAATAAAAAATCTATTTACATATGATATATATAATTTATTCATGATTTTTGAATTTTTATAACACATTACATTATTCGTTGTGTTATTTGTAAACATGATATCATCCTTTGTGGATGTGTACACTACCGCCATTGAATGTGATGTGATTCATTCATATGATACATGGAATGTGAAAAGGATTGTTTAAATTTAAACAAGTGACAGAAAAATCTATATGATATTAATAAAATCATTTCTTTTCTATAAATATAATTTACAATATTTTTTATTGTCATTTCACACATGTATAATGTGATAACGTCATTCGTGTATTTTTGGACTACTGCATCCTCGACACGAAGTGATTTTTTTAAATACGTTGAATTATATATATAAGTATAAAATATTAAATAATATGATATTTATTATATAATTACCATTATTGAATGGTTAATATTACATACCTTATTTCCATAAAGATCATTTAGAAATGGGAACGACAATCATGTGTATCTATGACCTACCATCTCAATGATAGAATTATTGCTCATTTTTCACCTAAATATTTAATTATTTTTTTAAAACAATATTTAATGTACATATATGATAATTATTTAATTATTATTATTCTAGAGATGTTTCTATAATTATCCTTTTTACTATTATTGACCATCCAATTCTATTTTTAACACATGAACAAAATATGGTCAAAACTCCAGACATAAACATAACTATTTACGTAGTTGTAAAAAACAATGTTATTAGGGGATAAATTAATAATAAACATGAAAATTTTTCTGAATAAATTAATTATTTAACATATTTATATTATTTGAGAATATAAATATGTATAAAATAACTAGGACTCAAGTTAATGGGATTTCATGTCACTCATTATTTTTTCTTGATACATGACTTATTCACCGCACAAATTTATTGAGTGGTCAATACACTACACATGATGATATTATATGTCTATTATAATTAATTATTGGGGTATTTATAGAACAATTTTATGATCATTATTTCATGGGGTTTATGTTTCAATGTTTTCCTTATTGATAAATGAATTTTGTTTGAATTTTCCTTCTTTTAGACACATGACATGTTATATTAATATCTTTTTATGTACGGAAAATAAAGTTCCATTGAAATTTTATATAATGAATCTAGTTTTTTTGTATTTTAAACCCCATGTTATTTGATTTTCCAACATGGAGATTATTATTCAAAGTTACAATGTTCAAATATTTTATTGGAACAATCATACAATTTATTGAGATTGTTAGTAATCATGTTTTTATTGATGAAATAATATGATCAGTCTACTAAAAATCTCATGAATTTTAGTACACTCATTTTATTATTTATGTATTCATTTATTAGTACCATTTTTCTACTCTTTCTAATGTATGATAATTATGAATGTTTTTTTTTCAAAATAATGCACCTTCCTCTCTCTTCGATCAAAAATATGCATTCTTTCATAACCATTCCTTCAAAAGGGATTATAATAATATTTTACTACTCTACTCTGATCATTAAATGAAAATTCTTACCCTTTCATTCCTTTTACTATTGTTTTTAATATATTTTTCTTGTCACTATCCAAATAAAGAAATTTAAAAACCTTTTACCATGAAAAAGGAATAGTATTATTACCTCATATGGCATATAACGATTTACCTGCTTCTTTTCTTCGAGGTTTCCTTTTCAAATATATAAAATTTTATATTTTAATTAATTTTTATTAGGAAACATTTTCAAATAAATGTGTTTTAATTTTTTTTCATGCATCATTTATATATCTTGAAATTAAAATCATTTTAAAAATATTTTCATGCATCTATACATGTTTGAAAAAGGAAAAAAGGCTTTCCAAATGCTCACATTGCTTCCATTATATATTTTCTTATTTATTTCTTTGAAAATTTTTTTCAAAAGGAAGAAATATTTTATGATGCAATTTTCAATGGAGAAAGTATAATTTATTCATGAAGTGCATTTAATTGATCATTCAAATATTATTTCACATCTAAGATAGAAGTTATTTCTGTTTCTCAATTTTTATGTGGTAAATAATAAAATGTGCCCATTCATATTATTTATAAGAATTTTTTACATTTTATGTAACAATTTTTACAAAATCTGTTTATCTTTCATGAGTTATATGAATATTAAAACCATTTCATTTCCTTGGTTATAATTTTTCTAATATGATTATGAATATTGTATATTTGTTTCCACAAGTTCTGATATTATTACATTTTTAAGATAGCAATATCATTTAAGGGGAAATAATATTATTTTTTAGGATTTTTTGGAAAATTTATTAATGATTTCATTATGAGATGTGTGGGACCTATATCCCCCCTATTGAATTTTTTAATGATTTATGTCTAGTTTGATAGACCAATATGGCCATTGGAGTGAACCATAACTACCATGATTATATGAAAATTTAACTCATTCTACTAAGATGGCAATTGGAGTGAACCATTACTACCAATATGATGTAGGGAGGTAACCAATACTAATAAATGGTATTTTATATGATTTCTTTTCTTCTATGGTAATCATATTATATACATATGTGTTTGTCAAAATTCATGGTTTTATTCATAAGTTTGAATTTCATAGGATATGTTCTTTATTTCATTATGATTCATGTCTTATGAAAATTCAATCTTGACTACATGATTAGTGTTTATGATATTTTTCATGAAGGGTATGTTCTTAAAATATTTTTGTCATGTTCTAATAATCTTATTCTCATTTTTACGCTTATATATCTCTCATATTTACCCTTACTAAGGATATATGCTCAGACATTTTATGGATCCTTCCCCATGTTATAAAGAAATGTATTTGATATGATTTGTATAAGAATGGTTTAGTAAATAAGAATGTAGTGGGATATAATGTAGACCAATTATTTACCGGAGTTAATGTTTCCATATTTCCACATGAACTAGACAAATAATGTCTTTGAGCATTTTTTTATAGTGTTTTAAATATTCCAAAAAAATGACGTAACAACTATGTATATTATGAATGGGTTGTTATGGTTGGTATCATAGAAAGTCTTTATTAATATTTGGAATATAGTTTGTGAAAAACATACATAGAAATATAAGGACATTTTATGTATAAGTCCAAGGGAAAAGAAAAGTATATGAAAATATCTCGGATTTTTGGTAATGGATAGAGTGAGTGGTTTCCTTGAAATAAATCCATTTCTTGATACTACATATTGATACGACTCTATAAAAGATGTAACTAGGAGTAAAACACTAATAATATGTATCGGTCCTAACTCCATGTAATCTTGTACATGAAAACATGTCTTTCTTCACATCTGGTTTGACACTTTCGGTGGATCTGCTTTGAAAATTCACAAACACTTAACAAACTAATATAATGAAATTGAATAAAATATGACTATAAATTACCAAATATACATCTATAATGTCCTCTATTAGAAGGTAAATTTCATGATTTAGACATCCTATAAGTAATATTTCATGATTATGTGGTTTCCTTCTACGATATATGATTTATCACCATGGTATCTTGATTTAGTCAAAGGAGATAAATAAAAGTAATAAGGTTGAAATTCAAATATAATATGTTTAGTGTATGTGAATTTTTAAGATATATTTCATAATTTAAATACCATAAAGAGAATAAGGAATGTGGTATGAGTGTTGGTTATACTCTTGATGATAAGGAGACTACAAACACCATGTGAAAGGTATATGTTCTTCTTCCAATATTTTTTAAATTAATCATAAGAATCATGGTTAGATTGAGGTTGAAGGACCGTAAGAAGTGATTCTAATTTCATATTCTAGTAAATTCCTATTGTGGAATAAGTTTATGAATCCTACGTACTAGTATATGAATAAATAAGGATGAATTAAGTACATGTGTTTTTTTATTAAAATACTTTGTTAAATGAATCGAAATATATATACATATTTTTACTATATGATTTGATTATGTATTTAAAATGATACATTGATTTCTTATGAACATATAAAATATTGATATTTTTATTACGGTAAGTTAACCCTTAATATGATTAAGATTTGAAAAAACTGTGTTTTTCTTAGATATAGAGAAGATTTATTTGGATAAAGTAAAGTGTATAACACTAATAGCATTGGATATGATTATTTATTGCATTGAAAATGAGGTCTATGTCATCATGGATGAATTTGAAAATATTTGTTATTTGAGAAATATATCTAGTAACCTTTGGAATATGGAATCATACATGTTTTCCTAATCTAGTTTTGGTAATTTCTAGGTTTTGGAGAGAATTTATGATGTGGGTATTCACATGTATTGAATTTAACAACAAATATGTAACTTCTGATATATAGGGGATTAATTTTTTTCTGGTTTTTTTTATTTATTTCAAAAAATTTGAATTTTCATATTTTGGAATGGTTGTAAGGTCATCTAGTTAGGGAATGTTTTTGTTATTTATTATATGATTTATTGTTTTAGTAATATTTTATTGAAAAACAATGTTAAAAAGATATATCGTGATTAATCTTATTCCAAGAATATACATCCTATTTATTTTCAATGATTATTTATTATGATGTGAAAAAGGGCATCGTGTATCGCGGTTGGAAACCAATCAATTACAGTAAGGCCACGGGTCATAAACCCATGACCGAAGGACGATACGGGTTTCACGCCAACCACAGGCCTATGACATGTTTTGGTTTTTATGTAATTATATCTAATGAATAAATATTAACGATGAACTATAGGTTTTTATTTTCAATGTTTGATATTATTGTATTAACAATATTGATTTTTCAGAATATTTGGAGACAAATTGTGATACATTTCTCCTTTTATTGGCCTTATGACCCACTAAAAGTGTATTTTAGAGCCTATGGTATCAATGCTAATTTTTGTCGAAAGATATATAAAATTAATAGAGGAATAATGAATTGATAATAGGAAAAGAGAGAATTATTTTTTGATATAAACATATTATGTAGGTATATTTCCTTATATTCAAGGTCAACAAAAGAGTAACTCAACATTAATAAAATGATCAAAAAATGTTATGTTAATACTTAAATTTTTGACAAACCGATGACCATTTAAATAATCATTAATTTAATACATTTATGAATTCATGTTTTCATTAATCATTCATTTATTTGTGTGATTTGTGTCCTCAGTAACTCCCAAATAATTTTTATTCTTTTCTTCCATGTCCATGTTTTTACATCCTACTTATGTTCTCTAATGTGTTATCCTAGTTATGTTTTATATTGGCTGACTATTATGGATTCGTAATTTTTTTAAATTGTTTTTAGAGATCATTTTTACGATGTCGGTTTCTATTGATGAAAATATCGTTTATTAAACTTTTGATAACTTATAATAATTACAAGGGGAAAATTAATTCAAAAAATCGGTATAATTTAACCCCCTAAGATTTTTTGAAATGTTTTTTTCAAATAATTTTAATCTTTTTTATATTATTCTTGTCAAAAAACACTTAAAACATTAATTATATATATATATATATTAATGAACGATATTTTAATTATGTATACAATATTCCATGATAAACATGCACTTCACGCGAAACAAAATATAGCTTTCACTATACAGAACACTGAGGTTAGAATACATTTCACTCAAGACTAAAATCCTCGATGGTTTGCGTAACACATAAGACTAAGTGTTAGAAATGCATAATATATTAGTAAGAAATATTATAATATATAACCAATATGTTTAATTAAAATTTAGGAAAATTATTATCTAACTTGGTTAAAAATAATTTTTATATTTTTTTAAATGATTTAATTAGATTCAAATAATCTAGGTATGAATATATGAACTAATTGAAAATTAAAGGAGTATTTTATTGAAAATTATTAATATTCTCCCAAAGATGATGTAATCCAAATAAATTTTATTAATTACAATTATTATCTAATTTTATTTATTATATATATTATATATCCATGTAAATATTTTTAATATTCATCCAATAAATTTTATAATCATAAGATAATAAAAGAACCAATTTCTCACATAAAACCCAATATTTTTATTAAGATAATTTTAGCACCGTTTTATAGATAACCTATTGAAATTAAATATATTGGCAGTTTTAAAAATTAAATATTTGAAAATAAGTTTTTTTAAAATAAAAACAAAAAAATTATGTTCATGGGAAATTTTAGTGCTTTTCTATGAAGTTTCATATTTTAATAAATAAAGAAAAATAATGAAATTTAACTCAAAACTAATTTTCAACAAATTTATTTATAAGTTTAAATTATATTTTCAATTGATTTTGAAGTTTAATTGGGGTTAATATTTATCATTTTTTCAAATTTAGTTTATTCAAATATATTTTACAATGAAATTGGTATTAACAACCATGATAACTTTGAACATTATTACATTAAAACCCTACTTTGTCACCACATCTCTAAGAAAAAATTTATATTAATTTATAACACTACTATGGTTGTAATTTGGAAAATTGGAATAAATATTTAGAATTAGAATAATTTCTAATTTCTAATATTATCAATTGGTTTTTTTACCAAAAATATTAGTCATGGTTTTTAATATTAATTACAATGATTATGAATAAACTATGATTAACAAGGTAGTAAACCCAAAAACTAAGCATAAATATGTCCAAAAAATAATCCCGAATTCTATAGGGGTGGATCTATTTCAACCACAACATCCCTTTTCACGATTTTAGATAATTATTGGATCCACTTTCAATAAAAAAAGATGGGTGGGGTTTTCATTTTAAAAAAAATATTTTAGGAGTGCCACTCCCCCTCCACATTAAAGGGACTCCTCTCCCCCCACTTCATCACTCCTCTAAATACACTTTGTATCAACTAGAAATAGTTCAAATAGATCCCCATAATACCAAAATTCCTCCTTGAATCCTCCCTTTTGGAATAAATACATCCTTGGAAGCCCTTTGGTGTAAACCAAATGGAGGTACCCAACAAAGAGGAAATAACCTTCCTCAAGATCCTTTCTTTTATTTTCCTTATATTCCCCCTCAAATCTCCCATTATTCCATGCATATAAAAAACTAGAATCCATTATATAGTAACTTGTTTTTATATGATGTTTTAGACCTATAGTTTCTCACACCACTATCTATTGGGTAATTAACATAATGTTTGTGTATGATGAACTACTGCATTGTGAAATGATAATTTCTTTTTTTTTCATTTACCACCATTCATGGATGGGAATTATGATGAAAAATATATTTATTTATTATATATATGATATATATATATATATAATATATTTATTTATTATTCCATAATTTTTTATAACACATTACTTTATTCATTCCATTACGTGTAAAAACAATTAAATCAATTGTGGATGTCTGGACTACTGCCACCTCAAAGTAATGTAATTAGTTCTCAAGATAAATGTAATATATAAAGGATGGTTGTTTTTATACATATGTGACGTGAAAAACATATATATGATATTAATGGAATAATTTCATTTCTCCAAATATAATATATAACATTTTTTATTATCCTTTCACAAACATATAAAATGATAACATCATTCAGGGATATGTGGATTACAACATCCACGACATTATGTGATCAGTTTTACATAATAAGAATACTATATAAAATTATTAATAAATATTTAATATCATAATAATTATATAATTATCATTCTTGAATGATTAATTCCATTTACCATCTTTCCATAATGATATTTTATAAATGGTCATGTCACTCATGCGTACGTACGGCATACCGACCCCATGATTTAAACATTGATTCATTTTTCACAATCATATTTAATGAATTTTTATAATAGTATTATTAAATTAAAAATATGAGATTTTTTTTATTATAATTAGTCTTGACATATTCATATAATTACCCGTTTTACCATAGTCGACCAACCAATGTCATTTTTGACACATGAACCAAAATTGGTCAAAAACCCATACTTAAATTTGATTTTTTATGTAGTTTTATAAATCAATGTAACAAGTGAATTAAAAATAATAATAATCCTCAAAAAAATTTATAATGTAAGTAAATAATTAACATATGTTTGTAATTCAGGAATATAATGATACATTAGACAAGTTAGACTTAAGGAAAGAAAATTTCATCTCACTCTTTATTTTCCTGAGAAACACATATTATTCACCACACAATTCTTTATGTGGTGTATATAATGCCCATTGATGTATTAAATTCCTCTTATAATTAAATATATGGGTATTTACATAACCATTTTATGATATTTTTGTCTTGGTATTTATGTTTCAAAATTTTCCAAATCATTAAATTATTTTTTGCTCAATTTTTCATCTTGGAGACTCTTTCCATTTTTCAAAATTATTTTTTATGTGAGGGTTATAAACTGCCAAGGAAATGTTATATAATGAATCTCATTATTCAAATGATATTTTATACTCAATGTAATTCCATTTTCCTGGATGTGGAGATTGATTCAATGTTACCATGTGCGAAGAGTTTATTGAAACTATGTCACGATTTATCAAGATTTTTTATAATAATTTTTTTGTTTATGAAATCATATGATATCTCATTTCATAAAAATGAATTATTTTTATAATCTGTTTATTCTTGATTTATTCATGTATTGTAATAGTTTTTAAACAATTTTTTAATTAATCAATTTTTGAAAATGTAAATTTAAAAATATGACCCTACATCTCTTATCGTTTGAAAATCTATGTTCTTCCAAAACCATGCTTTCCAAAAATGGATTCACTAAATATTCCACTAATATCATATGATCATTAAGGTAATGATTTACCTTTTTGACTTTTATTTTTTTTCAAAATAATTTTCTTGTGTCTTTTCGATCAAGGCATTTTTATAACCTTTTACTATCCAGAAGGAATATTATTTTTACCTCGTGTGACATGTACCGATATACACAAAATCATTTCATTCAGTATTTTTTGCTTGTTTAAAATGATTATTTTGAAGTAATTTTTTTTAAATTTATTTTCAATGAACTGATTTTCCAAATGTTTTTCAATGTTATTTAATAATTTTTTTAGGAAGAATCGTTTTCCAAATCTTTTCAAAATCATTTACATGTATTTAATGGAAGAAAATTTTTAAAATGTTTTCAATGACTCCTTTATATTGATTAAAGATTATTTTCATGGAAATGTTTTTTCAAACTGAATAAAATTTTAAGAAAAGATTTTTAAAGGGGAAATGATAATATACTCATGATGAGTTTTTGAAATATCATTCAAAAGTTTTTCCTCTCTAAGATAACATTTGTTTGTTTTACTCATGCGTTTCTGGGGAAGATGATTCAATGATTCCGTTTATAATCATTATCTGAATGGATTGTTTTTCATGTTATGATGTTTATGAAATATATTTCTATTTTATAAATTATATTATTTTAAGTCCTGATCATTTCCATGGGTTATTCTATTTAGGCAATAATTATTAATTTTGTATATTTCTTTCCAAATGATATAATATGTTTCACATTAATGATACATATTTCATTAGATGAGTTATGATTTTATTGTTCATGATTTAGTGGAATATGTATGCATGATATTATTATGATATTGTTGGGACCTATATCTATCTCAAATGCACTATGTAAAAATTTATATTTCATGAGATAGACTGATATGGCCATGGGAGTGAACCATGACTACCAAGATGGAATGCGGATTGAACTCATGCTACTATGATGGAAATGGGAGTGAACCATGACTACCATGATGGTTTGGGTATTAAACCCATAATACTATTAAGGTCATATAGGGGAGGACTAGTGTAAATACCCAGAAATTTAATGGAAGTGTTTTTTTATTTCTTTGGAATTTTACGAGTCTGTGGATTCTGACGGCACCTGATTCCGAGGCCCGGTGTTCCCGAAATCAAAAACTAATGTTTAGCTCGGGTACGTTCAGTAAGCGAACGAGTGGGTTTTTTTATCATTTCAACCGGTGCTCGGAATTGAAATAAAAGGGCACTGATGAACTCGTAGTATAGATAATTTCTTAAGAGGACCTTTACTACAGTTGCGTTTTAAGCGGGTTGAGAATTTTTATTTTGGAATCTAGAATAAAATAAATAATATTGGTAGTGTACAATTTTATTTATATCTATGGTAGTTTTATCCTACAAAGGGAAGTTAAGGGCAGAACCTAACTACCCATGTGTGGATATATGAGAGGTGGGGCCCATACGAGCCCCAACCATTCATCTCCCTTGAAACCCCCCTTAAACTCCCTCACATTTTTTGTGATAACCATTCACTTTATTAAGTTTGTTAAACTCTCCACCTTCCTCCAAATTAAATTGCAAACAGATTATAATTAATTAAGGGGATTCTCCAATTAGTTATTTATAGTGTTTGATTCTTAAATAAATTATTGTGGGAATAAAATAATAGGAAAATATTTTATTTTAGTTGGGAAATTGTGGTGTTGGAGAAAACCTGGGAATGATCTGGAGGTATAGATAAAGAAAGTGTTCTTCTCTTCTCCATGACGTCATTCTTCGCGATGCCATCTACCACGACGTTCATCTTCCGCGGATCATCAATGTATTTGTGAGGTAGGGGAATATTGTATATTTCTCATTTATATGGTTTATACCCTCCAGCTAGAGCGTTTATTTGTAGGATATATCTTTGTGGATTCCTTACCCCAGTTTAAATTTCTCATGATGAATGTGAATTAAATAAATTAATTCACAGATCGATAAACAATTAATTTAATTAATTTTCTTCTTGTTTATCTTGAATTTTAAATTCTTCAAGCATTATAAATATTTAATTTCCAATTCTCCATGTTCTTGATTGTCAAAAATGATGGCCAAAATAACACGGCTATCGATACACACTTTGACCAGGATATGTCCTTATTAATTGTCCACACATAATTCATGTGTTCTTCATCCCCTAATAATTAAGCACGCATGAAACTCAATGTTTCCCTGAGCGCGACATACAGACGTGAATATATAGACCCGAGGATCATGGATATGCATTCATATCTTTTTTTCGAGTTAAATAAAAGTCGAAATGGAGTGTAGAAGGATCTCGTGGCATGAGTAGGGCGGTCCGGCGGAGCAAGGTTGGCAGGCCGAGGTGGAATCCGTCGGTTCAGCATGTTGGGGCACTAATTGGGAGAAAGAAGTCGTCGTGGGAGAATATTAAGATTGGAGATAGAAGACAAATATATTAATGATGAATAAAATAAAAGATAAGATTAAATGAAAAGAAAGGAGAGAAGGAATCCAAAGGGGAGTATTTTCTATGAATGAAGAAGGGAGTGAGGCGCACCAAAATCGGAGAGAGGTGGTGCATGACATGGGATACTTCAAATAAATCTAATAAAAAAATAATATAATAATCATATTATTATTTTTTTGATAAAAAACTTTTTCGACCATAACATATTCGTGCGACCTCGGTTTCACGAACCGTCTGAGGCAGTGTGACCCAGATTCTGAGACGGAAATTCCTAGTCCAATATTGGATGTATTTATTGGGTTTTTGGATTTGGTACCCGAAGCGCTCGGAAAATAATAGATTTAATATTGTTATCAAATCTTCGACCTGCCATAACTCATGTGTGCGACGTCTGATTGACTGGCCGTCCGTGGAGATGTAATCATATCATTAATACGGTCGATTAATGCCTAATGATGGATACTAAATTCTGGTTCATGACTCCGGCCCACAAAACACCGATTATTATTATTATTATTATTATTATTATTATTATGGGATCTTGTATCAGACATATATCTCTCATACGGTATCAGAATGATGAACCGTCTACGACGTTGCGACTATGGAATTAAGACAGATGTTTCAAGAACAATTTTGGATATTTAAGTCGAGGTCGAGGCACCGGCCCCACGAGGCCCGGTTTGCGCGTGTTGCGGTGAAATTTAACTTTTTCACCGGCTATCAATTTCGGACCAATGGGAAGTCCGTCTCGTGTTTTTTTCAGAATTGATCACAATGGTCTGACTAGTTTGGTTAACCGGGGTCATTTGAAGTACGACCTGGTTGGATCGAACAATAATCCAACCAGGTTGTCGGAGCAGAAACACTCATATCATAAGGACCGGAAGTCCGATTAAAGTGTTGTCGACTATGTTGGATTCCTCATTATGAGACGGTTCTTTTCAGGTACATCACCTGAGGTTTGGACATAGTTGGAGTGTGGCCGGGTTAGATTGTACCTGAAATCCAACCGGGACCCTAGAACGAAAATGCTAATAACTCACAGACCGGGTGTCCGATTGACGCACCGTCTATTGTGTTGAGACCACTATGATGAGGCGGTCCTTTGAGATACATCCACATGAGTTTACGTAACACTTGGAAGTATCGACCAGTAGCTCGGGGAGCGGACCCTCTCGGAGATGAGCATACAGAGTGCGAAGACCCAGTAGCTGTAGACATGACGCCTGCATGACCAATTCGACTCGGGGTGATTCGATTAGCCCAGTGGACGGAGCGTCAAGTATTTGGCAGAAGACCCATGGTGGACGGAGCACCTGGTAGTTGGTTGCAGACCCACTGTACTCGATAGTAAGAGTCCATCTGTAGGCTATCAGGGGGAGCACCCGGAATTTGGCGACAAACCCACAACGGACAGAGCGCCCGGTAGTTTGCAGCAGACCTGCAGTACTCGACATGGGGAGTACCTCAGGAGTCTAAGGTTAGTTAGTAGTACCTGAGAGTTGTGATAGGGCCACAGTACTCGATGGAAAAGGAGTTATCCATTAGTTTTGCTTTTGATAATGAAAATACTGGTTTTGAGCTGAGTCAATGTCTTTTTTGTTTTCCTCATGATTGAGATGGGTTACCTGATAACTTAGTTATATGTATTGGAATATATCTAAGTCATGGTTATCTATTTGGATCTTTCCATTCTGGTTTACCCCTGTGGGATTTAGTGAGACCTTGAGGGTCTCGGGGTCCTAACTGAGTATCATTATACTCACCCCTGCACGGGAAATGCCATCACCTCGTTTTGTTGGATGCAGCCGACGGACAACGCTGATCGAGGTAGAGTGTACGAGGACTGAACGGTACCCAGAGGTGGACACTCGGCGTGACGGCACACGAAGCAGACCAATAGATGCGGAGTGTTGAGGAGTACATCTGTACCTACCCTTTAGGAAGGAACCCAGTGGACTATCCATGATCTTCTTACGTCTTCCAGCTATTTGTCTTTCAGTTGTATTTTCTTTGTGTTGTAGTTGTATGTTTTTGTTGGGCTTGTATTTCTGGCCCCTTTGTATTTTCATCAAACTTCTTATACTATTTTACATAGTTTTTTCTTTCGCTTGATCTATGGTTGTGTGAGTTTTCGTTTTATAAAGGCATTTCTTTCTGAGTTATAGAGATTTATGCCTTTAGTGCTAGTCCCCAGCCCCTTGGCTATGTTAGGTGGGCTTGGGGTAGTTACGACACAGGCCCCGAGGGATGGGTTGTGACAAATTGGTATTAGAGGAGTCGGTTCTACCGAAGAAATTTGAACTCTGATATTTCCTTTCTATGAAGCAATAGTTTTATTGGTATCGAGTGGGGTTTTCAGTTTAGGGAGTGCAGTGTTGGTGTGGCGACCGACGTATCCATACACCAAGACCCTAACTACTGATTTTTGAGTCAGTGAACGAAAACATTGATTGTATTTGTGCTTTCAAAAGTTTTCTTTAAGTCATCTCAAACCAGGTTAGCTCACCCGGTATATTCTTTCGACCATGTTGCATCTGTTTAGGATGCCTCAACGCAGACTGTCAGTTGGAGTTTCGAGAGAGTACTCGATGACGGGCCACCGAGCGAGGAGGCTTCGGTACATGGCCCTCTTACTGTGAATGAAAAATTGGGTGGTGTACCTATAGCACTATCACCCGTTGGGATGTAGATGCCACCAGCCGTACTAGCAGACGGTGCATGATGACAGAGCGCATTGCACGAGTTCCAGTAGAAGAGGTCTCCAAGGATACAAGGCGAGACAGATTTCCAGGCAGCAGTGGACTGGATAGAGGTGATTTCTAGAGTTCTACACCATGTTTAGTCACTAGTAGAGAAGATAGTGATCTTAGCTACTACTGTTTACCAGTGAGTGACCATGATGTTGGTCAATGTTGTTATGAGGCTTCTATATGTGGATCGATGCCTAAGATAATACCTTCGGGTAGTGTGCCAGCTATATCACTACCTGTTGGTTAGCAGTAACAACCGGCGGTACCGGTTGATGACACATGTAGGCTTAAAGCCTTACACATGTTTCAACATCACATACCCCTCAGGTTCTAAGGCGAGACCGACTCATAGGCAACTGAGGACTAGCTTGAGGAGGTGGTTGAGAGTTTTATAGAGCTTATACAGCTTCGGCAGGATGAAATGTCGGTAGTTGAGTATTCATCGAGGAGTACCAACCATTCCTGGTACTCGATGAATATGATGCTATCAGTGATTCGGGGATCGAACATCTGAGCAAGGTGTTTTTAAGAATAACCGAGCCAACACTTTTCCTCTATGCATTCTTACTCATGTTATGGTGCTAGAGAGAACCTTTGTGGTTCAATGTTCTTTGGTTGATTGGATACATCCAGTGAATGTTAGACATGGGAAAGCAGTAAACTGGTGCCAGTCTCAAAGACTTCGGCATGAAAGAAGTTTTGGGAAGAGGATGTGACATTAACAGATAAATCTATTAGGAAGCATAAATAGAAGCATAGCTAGGAGAGCATCATGAGGTGGTGTACATTTCAACATGTTACAACCACCCGCCCTTGTAGTCCCTGCCAGGCATAGGGAGATGGACGATAGGGGAAGAGAATAGTTGCACGCGGTCAAGAAGTGTGACCCAAGGGCTCTAAGAATGATTCGAGGCACTATTGGTGTCTAATACTAGCTGTTGTATCAATAGACATAGGTAATAACCATTCCTTCCGTCCATGAATCTTGTCCCAGGCCTAGAGTTTCTGGTCAAACCGTTGACTTGAACCTCACTTTTGGTGATACCTTTGTGAGGAGACTCCATAATCACACTTATGACAACAGTGTGATCTGACCCTTGAGGCGAGATTTTCAGTTGGATTCTCTTCATGGCAGCGTCAAGGCATTATGACGTTAGTTTGGGTATGGAATGGACATCCACAGTTCATACTCGGACTGACTATATTAGTCAAAAGTTTGTTGTTAATCTACAACGTTGGATTAGGGTTTTCCCTTGGTCAGAAAAAAGGGAAATGCATGTAGCACAGGATAAACTCATACATTGGAGGGTGCGGCCGATCACTCTGGAGTTATCCAACTATACCCTCGTGGCAGCCAGAGTTTTGATTTTTCAGTTCCGAATAGGAAACAGAGGACTCTAGAGTTCAAGGATGGAAACCATGTCTTTATACAGGGCTCAGCTCGACGAGGACTATAGAGATGTGGCCTAGGTGGCAAGTTATCTCCGAGGTTCAATGGACCATTCCAGGTCCTCAGCAGGGTAGGCGAGGTGGCTAACCATTTGTTCTTTACACCACTGTTGCATCGGGTGCACGACGTCATCCACGTATCTCAGCTGAGGAGATGCGTGCATGACTTGTCGCACATCATCGAGCATGAGGAGCTGGACATCGATGACGGGGAAATATTCATGGAGGTTCCAGTAGAGATTGGGGATCAATAGGAGCAGGTCCTACGAGGATGGTCGATTCCTCTTGTGTGCTTTCGTTGGAAGCACGAGAACCACCAGGAGAGCAAATGTGAACGGGAGGCTCAGATGCATGCTCAGTACGCACTTTTGTTTCCCTAGTTTATGTTGTATCTTTACAGGGACGTAAATCCCTGAGGTAGGAGTAATTTAAAGACCCGGAAATTTCAAGGAATTTTTTCTTCATAATTTCATTGGAATATTATGATTCTGTGGCTTCTGACTGAACCTGATTTTGAGCCCCATTGTGTCCAGAATCAAATTCTGAAGTTTTGCTCGGGTACATTTAGTAAACGAATGAGCATGTTTTTCTATTTTTTGAACCGGTGCTCAGAATTGAAATCTGAGGGTACCGATGAACTCGAAGAACCAGTAATTTCTTAAGAGGACCATTACTGCAGTTGCGTTTTAAGTAGGTTGAGAATTTTAATTTGGAAATCTAGAATAAAATAAATAAAATTTTTAGTGTACAATTTTATTTATATCTATGGTAGTTTTACCCTCCCAAGGGGAGTGAAGGGTGAAACCTAACTACCCATGCGTGGATATATGAGTGGTGGGGCCCACATAATCCCCAACCATTCATCTCCCTTGAAACCCCCTTAAACTACCCTACATTTTTTATGACAACCATTCACTTTATTAAGTTTGTTAAACTTTCCACCTTCCTCCTAATTAAATTGCCATCACATTATAATTAATTAAGGGGATTCTCCAACTAATTAATTATAGTGTTTGATTCATAAATCAATTGTTGTTTGAATAACATAATAGGAAGAGCTGTTATTTTAGTTGGGAAATTGTGGTGTTAGAGAAAACCTGGGAAAGCTATGGAGATATTGATAAAGAAAGTGTTCTTCTCTTCTCCGTGACACCGATCTTCGCGATGCCATCTACAGCGATGTTCATCTTCCCTGGATCAACGATGTGCGACATCTTTTCAACGTATAGGAATATTGTATATTTCTCATTTATGTGGTTTATACCCTCGAGCTTGAGTGTTTTTTTGTAGGATATATCTTTCCAGATTTCTAAACCCGGTTTAAATTTCTCATGATGAATGAGAATTAAATAAATTAATTTTTAGATGGATAAACAATTGATTGAATTAATATTCTTCATGTTTATCTTGAATTTGAAATTATTGAAGCATGATAAATATTTAAAATACAATTCCACATGTTCTTCATTCTCAAAAACGATGGCCAAACTAACATGGCTATCGATACGCACTTTGACCGTGATCTTTCCTTATTCATTGACCGCATATTCATCGCGTGTTCTTCATCCCCAAATAATTAAGCATGCTGGAAACTCAATGTTTCCCTAAACATGTCATACAGACGAGAAGATCTCAACCCGAGGATCATGGATATGTGTTTTTATCTTTTTTAAGAGTTAAAACGAAGTCGGAATGGAGTGTGGAAGGATGTCGGGGCACGAGTAGGGTGCTCTGGTGGAGCAAGGTTTGCAAGCCGAGGCGGAATCTGTCAGTGCAACATGTTGGGGTTCTAATTGGGAGATATAAGTCATCGTGGGAGAAGAGTAATATTGGAGAGTGAAGAAAAATATATTACAGATGATATAAAATAAAAAGATAAAATTAAATTAAAAGATAGGAGAAAAGGAATCCAAAGGGGCGTGTTGCCCATGCGTGAAGAAAGGAGTGAGGCGCGCCAAAATTGGGGAGAGGTGGTGTGTGACATGGGATACTGCAAATAAATCAAATAAAAATAATAATATAATAATCATATTATTATTTTTGTTGAAAAACACTTTTTTGTCCGTAACTTATTCGTGTGACCTCGGTTTCACGAACTGTATGCGGCTGTGTGACCCAGATTCCGAGACGGATATTCCGAGTCCAATATTGGTTGTCTTTTTTGTTTTTTTGGATTGGGTAGCCGAAGCGCTCAGAAAATAATAGATTTAATATTTTTGTTAAATATTCGACCCACCATAACTCATGTTTGCGATGTCCGATTGACCGGACGTTAGTGGAGACGTAATCCTGTCATTATTATGCTTGATTCCAGTCTAATGTTGCATACTAAATTCTGGTTTGTGGATCAAGCCCACGAAACACCGAATAATATTATTATTATTATTATTAGGGGATCTTGTATCAGACATATTTCTCTCATACGGTATCGGAATAATGAACCGTTTGCGAAGATGTGACCGTATAATTAAGATGTATTTTTAAAGAACAACTTTGGATATTTATGTTGACGTCAACGCGTGGGCCCCATGACGCCCGGTTCGCGCGTGTTGCGGTGAAATGCAACTTTTTCCCCAGCTATCCATTTTGGACAAAAGGGTAGTCCATCTCAGGTGTTTTTCGGTATGGATCACAATGGTGTGACTGGTATGGTTAACTGGGGTCATTTGAAGTACGTCTAGGTTGGATCAGACATTAATCCAACCGGGTCCTTAGAGAGAAAACACTCATAATTTAAGGACCGGATGACCGATTGATGTGTCGTCGACTATGTTGGATTCCTCTTTATGAGATGGTTCTTTTGACATACTTCACCTGAGGTTTGGACGCAGTTGGAGTATGGCCAGGTTGGATTGTACCTGAAATCCAACCGTGCCCCTGGAACAGAAATACAAATAACTCACAGACCGGGCATCCGATTAACGCACTATCTATTTCATTGAGACCCCTGTGACGAGGCGGTCTTTTAAGATGCTTCCACATGAGTTTGCGTAACAGTTTGATGTATCGACCAGTAGCTCATGGAGAAGACCTTCTTGGAGACGAGCGTACGGAGTGCAGAGACTTAGTAGCTATAGACCTAATGATTGATTGACTGATTCGACTCTGGGTGATTCGATTAGCCCAGTGGACGGAGCACCCGGTATTTGGAGGCAGCCCCATGGTGGATATAGTTCTTGTTAGTTGGAAGCAGACCCGCTGTACTCGACAGGGGGAGTAACTTTGTTGGCTATTTGAGGGAGCACCCGATATTTGGCGGCAGACCCACATCAGATGGAGCACCCAGTATTTGGCAGCAGACCCGCGGTACTCGATAGGAGGAGTACCTCAGCAGTCTAAGGTTAGTGAGTAGCACCTCAGAGTCGTGACAGGGGCAATATAATTCAAAGAGGAGGAGTTCTCCAGTAGTTGTGGTTTTGATAATGAAAATCCTGGTTTGAGCTGAGTCACTGACCCTTGTGTTTTCCTCATGATTGAGATGGGTTACTTGATAACTTAGGTATATGTTTGGGCATATACCTAAGTAAAGGTTATCTGTTGAGATCATTCCATTCTGGTTTATCCTTGTTGGATTTAGTGGGACCATGAGGGTCTCAGGGTCCATACTGAGTATCGTTATACTCACCCCTGCACAGGCTATGCCCGCAACTCGTTGTGTTGGATGCAGACGACAGACCGTGTTGATCGAGGCAGAGTGTACGAGGACTGGACGGTACGCAGAGGTGTACACTCAGCGTGACGGCACAAGGAACAGACCGATAGACGCGAAGTTCTTAGGAGGACATCTGTACATACCCTTCAGGTAGGATCCAGGAGCTGCTTCCATCTTCCAGCTATTTGTCTTTCAGTTGTACTTTCTTTCAGTTGTAGTTGTACCTTTCTGTAGGGCTTGTATTTCCAGCCTCTTTGTATTTTCAGCACATTTGTTATACAATTTTCTTAGTTTTTTTCTTTCTCTTGATCTCTGGTTGTGTGAGTATTCATTTTATAGTGGGAATGACTTCCCATATATAGGGATTTACTTCTTTGGTGCTAGTCTCCAGCCCCTGGCCTATGGAAGGCGGGCTTGGGGTAGTTACGACACGGGCCCCGGGGGACGGGTCGTGACAACTTGGAATCTATGTAAACCATATTATAAGCTTATTTGTTTTCTATAATTCCATGTTTTATTCATATGTTAGGCTTTCATAGCTTATGTTATTTTTTTCCTTAAGATTAATGTCTTAGGAACTGCCAATATTTTTTTTGCATAATTTTTGTTTATGATATTTGATATATAGTGTATTTTCTTGAAATGATTTGACCACATTCTCATTCTTCTAATATGATGTTCATTCTTATATTTCTCAGTTTTTTTCACTTAATGATAATCTTATTGCACCACTTTTTTGTTTCCTACCCCAGGTTTTGATGATTGTTATTAAGTATAATGCATCTAAGAAGAGTTCTAATAAATATGAATCTAGTGGGAGACAATCTAGCTAATTTATGTGTTAGTTTTCATGTTTATTGTTTCCTAATGAACCAGATCAATAGGGTCTTTGGGAATCAGTTTTTATAATGTTTTATTTACTCCAAAAGGGATGTAACAACTATAAATGTTATGACTGGGTCGTTATAAATTATTTGTTTCATGAGAACCATTCAATGCATAGAGGGAATATATAAATAATTTCCACCACCCATGAGAGTCGATTTTACACATTCCTAATATCGAGTGATCTATTTAATTAATAAATCATATGATTTATTAAATACTCATATTTAATAAAGGATTCAAATATATAAATATTTCTAAATAAAATCAAGTAACTTTAAAAGTAAACTATATATATGTAAAAAATGTATATGGTTTAAAAATAATAATATACCTAACCATAATATTTAGATATCTATGTAAATATTCATTGAAAAATTATTACAATAAATATATTGTTTGAAGAGAATGTTAACAATCACAATAGAATGTGCGATGGAACATATATAATTTACCACATGGTAATTTTCATGGTAATCCATATGGGTGAGATAATTCAATGTGAAATATAAAATACCATGAATAATGATTTAACAATGATATTAAAAGTAAACCAGGATGTATATACACCACAATAATTCTAATTGGATCCTAACATCAAATAAGTACATTGGAATGTTAATTGATATAAAATCCCTTACCTTAGGTTTTGTTTTAAGGGAACATCCATTAACCTCTTTAATAATTTGATCTGGTTACATCATTTAAAAATGTAAAAAATTATTTAAATCTCTTATATGTTCTATATATATGGATTTAAAATAATCTCTAAAATTTGGAGATAGGAAATAAAACGCATCATTAATGTAGACGGTATGTCGTACGTACGCATGAACACTACTTCTATTTAATTTTCCTAGTAAAAGAATAAATATTAAATGATATATATGTATATTAAAATTTTCTATCACGCTTATTTCATATATTTCACATATTTGTATTAAATCCATCTTTAATACATTCTATGTGTAGCTTTAATGAATCACATTGATTTTAGGAGGTAGTAGTCCACACGCCCACAAATGATGTACTCACATTCTCACAAATGTAGTGCACAAATATATGTGTTATATAAAAATTAAATAAGCATTATGAAATTTTAAATACTATATTTATAATATATAAAGTTTAAATCCATCATTATTCAATCAATCAATTCTAGAAAATAGAAGAATAAAGAACATCGATTCGTAAGGCGGTTGTCCACCGTATAAATGAATAATGATTGCATATCCCATTTGATGGATGCGTGTGGATGTAAAAATGTTTAAATGTTTTCTATGTTTTTATATATAATTTCAACATTATATTTATTAAAAATATATAAATTTGATTTATATCTAAAAATTTTATCTAATAAAAATTTAAAAACTATGAATATTTTATGTTAGCAATGTAAATAAATCAGATGGAAATCAAATTTCTATTAAAATTTTGTATTTTTCTTTATTCATCAAAAAAGGAAAATACACTGAAAATAAAAATAATTCACCCAACCTAGTAATAATGTGTAAATTTTAAAAATTGATTTTTTATCATATTTAATTTATAAAAATCTCAATATTCATATTTACTTTAGGTGTTCCATTAAAAGGATGGAAAATTTCCTCTTTTCAAAAATAAAAGTTTTAAGTCTTAAATTGTATTTTTTCTAATCATAATACAATAAAATATATTAAATGAATATAAAAATATATTAATTGATAATATATTTATATATATCTATAATATCATTCATTATTATTAATTTATTTATTTTATTACAATTCGAACCCTTTGAAGAATAAATATTATTTTTTGTAAAATCATTTTGTCAATATTCACTCATGTTTCTAAATTAATCTCAAATTAATTGGTGAACAATGAATTCAAATATATATTTTCAGATTTAAGAAAATCATATTAAAAAAATTAACTACTAGGGGAAAGTATTAATGTTTATAGTATTCATTATGATCTAGTCTTTCATGTAACAGAAGCCTTCTAAGAAACTTATTGTGTGCAACACATGATAAAATTAATGTTGCATGCATTGCAGTATATATAACAGATTAAATATATTTACAATATAAAATATACTATAAATTATTGGTATATTATATTCCCTTAATCTCTAGGTGTTGTGAGTTATACACGCTATCAAATAAAATGTCTTTATTTTAGAATATGGATGTGTTACATTCTCCCAAACATAAATAACTTTCATCCTTGAAATTTAAACATGATATTGATAATTGAGGGACTTATATTTTAAAATACTGTAGTAAATATCCCTCATCAAATATAAGGTTAATGAAAAATCATTTTAATAAAAGTGAATAGGAAATGTGAAGGAAACCACAAAACCTGGCTTTCAAATAAGATAACATTAGTGAAAACATGTAAATGGAAGAAATATAAAACTATCATGTTCTAATAGAGAGTAATAGAGAACACGTCCGTGATAAATTATTTTAATGAAAAACAACAACTAGTGGTGTGAATATAGGACATTGATATCATAATTAATGATTGAAATTGGAGAACATTTTTGTTTCAAGACCACTTTTTCTATATTTTGAGGACTTATTTAATTCTATATGAGTAGAATGAAATATAATTACTTGATAAATTTATATTTAACATGAACAATGTTATCCATGGGTTTTCCTTAAATTACTTATAATTCATTTATTATAACTTTTTGCATGATACGGTGATGTAATACATTAACCTCTAAAACCATATCTTCTGATCAAATAAAACAAATTCATAAATGAAAATTATTTACAAATGATTATGATCTAAATATTTGGAATGAGGATCATTATATTTTTAAAATGAATTTATCGTTAGCCTTTAATAACCCTGATAGAGCTTATTAATCACCACATACCGAACATGTGAACACCTTTCTGCTGTATTCTATTGAAATATTGTAATAACATAAATTACAATAAAAATTAATTGGAAACATGAATTCTACATTATTCTTTATGTAAAAACATGTTATCAAACATTTTACATAAACAAAAAATGGTTGTAAACATTATCAATGATATCATAAACAAATTTGAAGAAAATCATTAATCAGTTCAAAGTTAGTTATAACATATCCAAAAAAATCTTATCTTTTTCCAAACAATATTTCCTCATCATTTTGAATAAATGAAGGACTTTTTTTCACTAAACCATTTATTTTATAAAAAAAATAACTTGATACTAAATAAATCATCTTTTCATAGTTAATGATATGATTGCATATCATTAATGAAAAAATTATTTATGTACAATTCTTATATATATCTCAATTCCAATGATGAGAACATAATAAATGAAATTCTATTAAAAAATATTTCTTAAATAAAAATACAGTAGTACATTAGTCCTCTCACTATATTTTGGTTAATAACATATGATTGACTTTATTCCCTTATCTTATCTACAGCTATATTCCAATGACGGTGGGGTCATATTTTTATAGATCCCTTTCCTACTAAAATTTAAACAATGAATACAATAATTTTCCTTCAACATTTTTAATTATTTTTCATGGTGACTTCTTTCTTCCATACTTATAACAAAATCCAAACCCTTTTGTGCATTTTCTGAGGTGATTCATTCCACTGTTATCACATGTGGGAAAATACTTCATTTCTTTTTTTTCCTTTATCTATAATTTTACCTTCTTTTCCCTTATTATATTTCTTCCCTTTGAATCCATAAGACATGGAAAATTATTTCACTATCTTGAGGGACCATAACACTATTTCATCCAATATAAAATCATTTTGAGGAACCATTTCCCTCTACATAATTGTTAATATAGTAAATTAAATAGCCAATATTACACTCTGTGTTTTTTATAAAATGTGTATGACAGCTTGACAACTTTATAAAGGTATATTTATAATCCACAAAAATTTATCCCTAATTTTTCTATAAACTATGTATCTTTATTCTCATTTGTGTATATTGTTACGAGGGAAACATTTTCATGGAACATGTTCTCAAAATATCTCTATTACATGAGTTATATTTTTTCGTCCTCCATAGTAATCAAGACAAAAAAACACACATGATCAGTATATTCATTGACACAATACTCATTATGTGTAACCATTTCCATTTCACTTAATCCTAATATAATAAATTTCTCTCTTAAGACTAAAACCATTTATCATCCACCATTGGATAAGTAATCATGTAATATGATGGGTTCCTCTATTACATAAATAGATCCAACATGAGAGAATATTATTTTGGAACATGTACCTTTTTCTAGGAATGATTATGAATCAAAATATGATTAAGATGAACTAATATATCCAAATCTTTCTCAATTCCAATACTATCTATATCGTCTTTCTGATTTGGGAAACCTCTACACCTTACAAGTGTATTGATACCACTCTTCATTAGAGGCAAAATTTCTAAATAATGGAACATACTAGATTAGATAATACATGAATGAATATTTTAAAATATTAAATATGGTTCAACACTTCACATTTAATGAGAAATTTATGCATAGATAATATCATAATCATTAAATGGTTTCTTTCGGGACATCATTACTTTCAAATCCATAATAATGATTTGTAATGATAAAATGAATTATCCTTAGCATATCCCATAAGTGTGTAAAACTAGGTGAGAAGTGAGGCCCATTTTTTTGTATCAGGGTATGCTCCTATTAGGCCCGACACAACATTTTGTAGTTATTACCCCTAGGTTCATTTTTGATGATTCACATCCATGTATAGTATCAGTAAATGGATGTATTACTAAGAGGACTGACATAATATGAACCCTACAAAAATTATAGGATGTTCATTTATACTTATACTCAATTTACATATTAGGTTTATGTTCCCTACTATATGCTTCATAAATCTAGTTTACTATGTTGATGTTAAACATTCATTGATACAAAATATAAAATCCCAACCCCAGAATCATGGTGTTAGTGTGTTAAATCATTACATTGGGATAGAAACATTCTTCAAATCCCAATGGTCCGAATAGATTATCAATTTAGGAAGACCATTTTATATTAATGATACCAATATTAAATTGGGGAAATCAATAATGCATAATAATAGAAACTCATCATCCAGGAAACTCATTTAGTGGATTCTTCTTCACAACAAGGGGAAAGGTAAAAAATAAGGGTGATGTCAAATGATCAATAATGGAATGTAAATAAGTGGAAATAATGAATTAGAAATTATTAATCAACATGGTAAGGTAAATAACTCAGAATAGATTCAATCTAAATAAACATATATGGCATCATAAATTAGGCAAGTTAAATAACTGAGGCATATTTTATATAGTCAATAAACTATGAATAAAACGAATCCATAGATTTTACCACATGAAAATATCAATGATAATAATAAAAATTACTATAATATATATGAAGATAATTCTTAATTATTGGAAACCATTTCTAAGTCACATGAAAATCTTGAAAATCAAGACCATTCTTAGGATGATTTAAAACTATGTATAGAAACCCATTTAATTCCGTTAATTTATTTGTCTCAATAGAACTAGTTGATGCATCGAGGAAAAATATAATTTCTAAGACCCATCCATCACATCCCATTAATATCAGTTCACATGTCAAGTGATCTATTCAATTAATAAAAAATATTCCTTATCAAATATGCATATTGAATGAAAGATATATATTTTTCAATAATTACACAGAAAACACCATAACTATCAAAATAAATATTGTTTGTAAAGTTGGTATTATGATTAGGAAAAAATAATACCCATCACCTAATAATGTTTATATTTATGGAAAATTTCAATGAAATTTTATTAAAATAATGTGATCGTTTGAATAGAAAGTTAAAAATCACAATATAAAGTGGGATTACAATGATTGGTTTTACCACATGGAAATTTTTAATTGAAACTCTTTGGGTGATATAATTAAATGTGAAACATAAAATACATGGAAGTGTGAGATAATCATGATATTAATTGGCAAAGTGGAATAATTTAAACCAAATTATATAAAATTTGTGCCTAACAACAAATAAATCTCAATGGAATGTAAATTGGGATGAAATTCATTACCATGAATTTACTTTTGAGTGAACATACTTTAAACTCAGGGTGTTAATTGCCTTGTTTTTCATGTATAATTTGACTTTTACTTGTTTTTCCTATTAATAAAATCCAATTATCATCATATTAAGAATTTAATACATGATATATATATATATATATTAAATATATTTCTTTATTATAATACAAAAAAATTTGAGATAGAAAATGAAATGCATGGTTCATTGAATGGTAGACCGTATGTATGCATGAACGCTACTTCCATTTTATTTTAATATAAAAATAATAAAATTAAATGATATATATTTATATTGTAATTAATGTATCATATTTGTGTGATATATTTACAATTTTTTACCAAAATAATCCCTAATAAATTCAATTTATAACGTGAACGATTCACATCACTTTGAGGACACAACCGTCTACACTTCAACAAACAATGTTATCGTTTTCGCACAAATACATTACAGAAAGGAATGCATTATATAAAATTGAAAGAAGTATATTTAAATTATAAATAATATTTATATCATATATAATCTACAAATCCATAATTATTTCAACCTTTAAAGGTTTTAAATGGAGGAACGAACAACAATTGATCACAAGGAAGTAGTTCGCCTTACACATGAATGATGATTGTGTATCACATATGATGGATGTGTGAGAAATAATATGTAAAAATATTAGAATAAATATATATAATAATATTTTATATAACTATATTGTTATATATTATGGATATGAAAATAATTTATGTAGTGGAAATGTAAATGAATGAAATATGATATTTGGAGGATGCTACAACTTATTAAAGTAACTTCTTTTAGTATATACAAAAATACTAACTTGGTAATCTCTATGGACAATATTAGACATCTCGGATTATATTTGGAAGGTTGGGAGATTATTTTATCAGATTTGGGGCAAGAAAAATATCTTTAGAGGTTTGAATATGTTGTGGGGGCAAGTTCTTTTTTATAGGGCAGGAGGAGTTGCATTCTTGTAAAAAACTTTATAGTGAAGTACACCCATGTTTTTACAGTGAAAAGTAGATCCAGTAATGGAAAATTTTAATTATAATGGATTATAAGTTATAAATAATTATATCCAATGTCTTTCAGAAAAGGTTTACATCATTTTGGGCCTTATGTTTAAGGTTTAGTCCTTTGTTATGCAAATTTATCACCTAATCACTATTATTAATATTAATCACTATTACAATTGTTTTTGGTAAAAAAATATTGAAATTGTAATAATTTATAATTTATTATAATTTCAAATAAGGATTTATGTTTTATATTTTCCATTCATTGAAGTGGTATAAATTGATTGAAAATTAATTTCATAGACTGTATGAAAATATGAGTTTCTAAAGCAGAAATGATAAAATGTTTTTTTTGTTTTTATATTCAATTTAAAAGGAAAATTGATTCCAATTACCTAGATTTGATTAATATAAATAAAGTTTATCTAATTGTTTTTTTAAAATAATAAAAAATTCAATTTATCCTTATAAATAAATTATATGAAATAACCATTTTAATTTAAGTATTATATTTTTCACTAACCATCTATTAATGAAGTTTCATAAAAAAATAAAAAAAATTACCCTAACCAAATTATGATGTTTCATTTTAAAAAGCCAACTTTATTATTTGATATTAATTTTATAATAGTCTCAAAAATCATATTTAACGAATGTGCTCCATTAGAAGGTGAAAGATTACCTGTTTAGAAAAACACAATTTTTACGGTTAAAAATGGAGCTTTTCTTATATTATTCATATATAATATATTGGATGAACAGAAAAAAATATTTTTTGAATATAATATATATTTATATATTCCATAATTACCATTTAATAATATTAATTATTTTACCTTATTAATATGAAATTCTTCTGAATAAGTTTTTTTAAAAATCATTCACTTTATATTCAACTGGATTATATATTCATATATATTTAATTAGAAATAAATGAATTAAAATATCTATTATAATATGTTGTTAATAATCTTCATAATCACAGTTTAATGGTCATGGGATAATTATATTACAAAATTATTTTTTATGATACATTATGGCGTTTAACACAAGCCATCATAGAAACTCATTGTGTGCAGTGCAAGATAAAATAGATGATGCGTGAATTGAAATATATACAATATATTGAATCTATAAAAAAATTAAAAATATACAATATATTTTTGGTATATTATATTCATCTACATTCATGTTGTTTCATGTTTTACATGATATCAAATACAATGACTTTATTTTAGAGTTTTGGGGTGTTATCATCTTCAACCTATAAAATCGATTTAAATGCCTCAAGATCCCACCTCACCAAGGGATAAAATCAATAACATATGGGTACACAGTTAATGATTTATTATCACAAGGTAAACTCTCTTATCCAAATGATCACTCTATCCAATAATAGAGAATCTCATCACATATGTACAATGAAATTTACATTCAAATAATGACATTCTATATGAGTGTCCACCATGGAATGTAGCCTGTCACCAACATAAAATCATAAGGATTATTTATGATGAAGATAATGTCCCTTGAGAAACTCTATCCGCCAATATCCAACTAACATAATAGACAAACATGGGATATGGTAGAATTACTCCTAATAGGAACATTTACCAAAATATTTTCATCCTAGGTATCTAGAGTGAGATTAATCTCTTAAATGGTGAATATTGATATTATGTAATTACACATAAATGTATCTAAAAGTAAAAGATCAATTATTGAAATGATATAGATCATTCTTCGAATCATCTCTTAAGAGTATAATCATAAAACTATTTATTCTGTAGATACTTGCATCCATGGCCACTAGATCTCGGTGCATGATGTGATCCCCTAGGTGGTGGTGGTGGGTGTAGATATTAGTGTTGTACTCTACAACCACTCGATCATCTAGTTCTCCACATGAATTTGTTTCCAGCACTACCTCACTATGGGTCACCTTGATATCGCTTGGGAGATCAAGGGTCAAAAATATAATTCTATCACAGTGGTCCTCCCACTACTTTCCTACCATAATACTCACCTTGAGTCTATAAATCATGAACTCTATGGCCACCCTCATCATAAAAATAACTTCACCCCTATCTAGGCCTAAAAGATGAAATTCACATTACCTAACCCATATAATTATTTTCCTAATTCCAAGAATGGGGATGTCTCTTATGCCACAACCCTAATAACAGAATTCTTATAGCGTTTTTTCACGACCCATCCTCAGGGCCCGTGCCGTGACTACCCCAAGCCCGCCTTCCATATGACAGGGGATGGTGACTAGCTCCAAAGGAGTAAATACTGATAACTGGGAAGGAATTGCCTTTATAAAAGTAAACAAAACACCACAAAGTACAAGCGGAAGTAATACACTAAGTACAAAATAAAGTGCTGAAAAGTAAGTGGGCTACAATACAAACCCAACCGAAAGTACAACTACAAATGAATGAAAGTACAACAGAAAGGACAAGAAGCTAGATGAATTCAAGGAGGCCCTAGGTCATCCACCTCGGATCCTACCTAAAGGGTAGGTATAGTTAGCGTAGCTCCTGGATCGTCCACCACGGATCGTACCTGAAGGGTAGGTAAAGATAGCCCCCCCCCCCAACGCTCTCTCTCATCAACATCCTTTGAGTGTCGTCTCGTCATGAATTCCACCTTCAGATACTGACTCGTTGTGAGGTCCACCTCCGGGTACCATCCAGCCCTTGAACAGTCGGCCTATGTCAGCGTTGCCCATCATCTACAACCAACACAATGAGGTGTGGGCATAGGCCGTGTAGGGGTGAGTATAACGATACTCAGTAAGAACCCTGAGACCCTGAAGGTCTCACTAAATCCAACAATGATAACCACAAAGAAAGATCTCAACAGATAACCTCTACTTAGGTATATGCCCATACATATACCTAATTTATCATGTAACCCATCTCTACCATGAGGAAACATAATGGTTATGAAATCAATGGATAACCACTACCAATGTATATGACCATTCGTATACCTAAGTTATCAAGTGGCCCATCTCAATCATGAGGTAAACACAAAGGTCATTTACTCATCTCAAAACAAGATTTTCATTATCGAAACCGTAACTGCTGAAGAGCTCCATCTCTTACGAGTACATTGATCCTGTCACGACTCCGAGGTACTGCTCACTAACCTAAGACTGCTGAGATACTCCTCCTGTCGAGTACCGTGGGTCTTCCACCTCACAAAGTAGTGCTCCTCCGCCAAGGGTCGGCAACCTCACACAATAGTGCTCCCCCTCAAAGCCTATAGAGGTACTCCTCATGTCGAGTACCACAGGTCTGCTGCCTGCTACTAGGCGCTCCGTCCGCCGTGGGTCTACACCCAAACACAATAGTGCTCCGTCCATTGGGCTAGTCGACTCACTCCAAGTCGAGTCGGTCAAGCAGTCGCCCGGTCTCAGCCGGCTACACAGTATCCGTACTCCGTACACTCATCTCCGGGAGGGTCCGCTCCACGAGCTACAGGTTGATACTCCAAGTATCACAAATTCTAATGAAGATGTATCTCAAAGGACCACCTCGTTATAGGGGTCTAAATGCAACATACGGCGCGTCTATCGGACGCCCGGTCTGTGAGTTATTAGCCTTTTTGTCCTAGGGGCCTGGTTGGTTTCGTGTATGAACCAACCCGGCCGCATCAGAACTGTACCCTGAACCCTCATAGGGTATACTCATAGGAACCGTTTCTCAATGTGATCACCAACACCACTGACGGTTCATCAAACGGATGTCCGGTCTGAAAGTTATCAGCTTTTCCGTTCTAGGGGCCTGGTTGGAGTTTGGGTACAACCAACCCGGCCTTAATCCAACTATGTGAAAACCTCAGGTGAAGTATTCCAAAAGTTGCGTCTCATCAAAAGGAATCCAACAAAGTCGACGGCACATCAATCGGACGTCCGGAGATCATGTTATAAGTGTTTCCGATCCGAGGGCTCAGTTAGTTTTGTATTTGTGCCATCCCGTCCATACACGAAGTACTCTGAAACCATGAGTGTAATATACCGAAACGGTCGTCTCGATCCAAGGATCACATCGCAACTGACGGTGCGTCGATCGTAGTTACGTAGACCAAGTTATAGGAGTTTGAATGGATCTGTCCGAAAAATTGGGGGTTCGGGCCCGGTCCGACCCGGCCCGATACCCCCCCCCCCCCCCCCCCCCACACCTGGGTCGGCCCGAACCCGGTTGACCCACCCCGGGTCTGAGTTTGACCCATTAAGGAATGTCCAGGCCCGGTGGGCACGGCGCGGCACGGCCTGGGCGGCCGGTTGGCCTGGCGCGCGCGCGCGGCCCGCGTGGCCAGCTCGGCCATCGTCGAGCTGAGCAGAAGGGGTGGGGCTGCCCCCATTGATTGGAACCACGGCCCCCACGTGGGGGACGCACCATGCCAGCGGACAAGGGGCTAGGCGCCGCGTCTCCCCCGGGTCCCGCGCGGCTCCGGTATCGGTCGCCTGCCACCACAACTTTAGCTGCGGCGGTCCGTCCTGGTGGCGCACCAGGACGCCGCCATGTCGGCATGGCGCACCGACAGGGTCTTCTGCGGACCACCGAAAGTGCTCCAGTGGTCCGTTTTTCCTGTCGTCTTTGCCAGCAGTCCTCTAAGGACCTGTTCTCCACTGCGAAGTCTTCAAAATTCCTCTGTGGCCCGTTCCGTCATCACCCGTTGATCCGCACGTCAAATAAACAAACCACGACCTCTTTGTGGTTTTCCGGAGCGGCGCGACGGTGCCGCGTTTCTTCGGCTGTTCCTCTTTGTTTCTGTGTGGTGAAATTGCACCACACTACTTTTGTTCATGCCGCGACAAACACATCATCAAAGGGGGAGGAGAGTCGTCCGTGTTCGTGTGGTCTGGCCCTCCTCTCGTTAATCCGATATCAAAAGGATAAGAAAAATTACGTTGGATGGAAAAGAACATTTATAAACAAACAACCCCTACTTCGAAATTTATATCGCATGTCGTCGAGTCACGGAAGTCAAACATCGCGGTAGAACGGCGTTGCGATGAAAGAATAGAGTGACGATGGTCGTTGGTGTTCGTCGCTTCCATCATTGTAGAAGTGCACCGGAAGAAGAAATGTCGTCTCCTCCCTTGTCGCATGTAGAATAGGATAGAGGGTGCGTCGTCGTCCTTCGTAGAAGGGAGTGTCGTTCCTCACTGGAGGTTTCGGTGTTCTTCAACGAAGGTGGAAAACCCCCTGTTCCTTCACAAAACTCTCTCTCAAAAGGTTTCTCACCACTAAACAAATTCCAACCAAATTAAAATAAGAATCCACCTTATTTTAATTAATCTTTCAAGCCATTAAATATTTGAAAAACATAATTAATTAAGTAGGTTCCATTAATTAAATATAGAGTGTTGGAAAAAGTTAAAGTGAAAGAGGAAGAGAGAAGAGGAAGAGTCAAATAAGTTACAGTGGAGTTACAAAATTAAAGAGGGAGGTGAGTTATGGGAGGTCAAGGGGGTTATGGGAAGATAAAGGGGGGTTAGGGTCTCGTGTGGGCCCCACCTCCCACATACCCACACAATGGAAATTGGGTGGTTGTGGGCCCCACCAACAACATCCCATGGTAGAATTTAACTTCCTTGGATAAAAAAAAATTGTACACAATTTTATTTATTTCATCCTTAAACCCCATGAGTTAAACTTCTTCTCCCAAGCAAACGCACCTATGATAAAAGTCTTCTTAAGGAAATACCGGTGCTGCGAGTTCGTCAGTGCCCTCAGATTTCAATTCCGAGCACCGGTTAGAAAGATAGAAAAACGCACTCGTTCGTTCACTGAACGTACCTGATCTAAACATCAGAAATTTATTTCGGGCACATCTTGCCTCGGAATCAGGTGCCGTTAGAAGCCGCATAATCGTAAAATTCCAAATAAATTAAGAAAAAAAATTCCCTTGAAATTTATGGGTCATTAAATTACTCCCACCTCCGGGCTTTACGTCCCTGTAATGCTATACCAAAAACTAGGGAAACAAAATTGGTACTGAGCACGCATCTGAGCCTTGCGATCTCATGTGCTCTCTTGGAGGTTCTCGTGCTGCAGTAGAAGCGCACACGAGGAATCGACCGTCAACGTAGGATCCACTCCTGTCGATCCTCGATCCCCACTGGATCCTCAATGAATGTTGCCTTTCCATCGACGTCCTACTTCCGGAGGTTGATGATGTGTGAAGGATCATGCGTGTATCTCCTCAGTTGAGGTAAGTGGATGTTATCATGCACCCGATGCAACTGAGGTGGAAAGGTCAAGTGATAAACCACCCTGCCTACCTTGCTGATGACCTAGAAAGATTCGTTGAACCTCAGAGATTACTTGTCGCCTCTGCCACATCTCTGTAAAACCGCTTCGAGGTGAGACCTATATAAGGACGTGATCACTATCATCGAACAGTAGAGGCCTCCCTTTCCTGATTATAACTGAAACTCAAAACTCCTGCTACCACAAGAGTAATGTTGGTCGACCCAAGAGTGATCAGCCAAACCCTCATATGAAGGAGTTTATCATGTGCTGCATGGGGTTTCCTTTTCACTGACCAAGGAAAAACCATCCTGACGTTGTTGTTATACCACAACCTTTTTGCCTAATACAGTCAATCTAAGCATGAAATGCGAATCCAATCCATACCGAGACCAACATCGTAGGGCCTCGACGCTGCCACCAACAGATCCCAACCGAAACTCTCTCCTAGAGGGTCAGACCACACTATCAGTGTAAGTGTGATTATCGAGTCTCCTCTTAAAGGTATCTCCAGACGTGAGGGTCATGTCTACGGCTTACTGGAAACTCCAGGTTTGGGACAAGATTCTTGGAAGGAAGGAATAATTCATATGAAAGTCTATTGTTACAACAGCTAGTAATGGACACAGACTTTCCCTTGAATCATTTTTTAGAGCCATTGGGTCAGACTCCTTGACGGCATGCAGCCACACTCTCCCCCTTCCCTCCAGCTCCATGTGCCTAGCGGGGACTACAATCATGGGTGACTGTAACATGTCAAAAAGTACACCACCTCATACTGATCTCCAAGCTCTGCTTCCACGTCTACTGCTCTACAGATTTATCTATCCTTAGAATTTACTCTTTTTGAAACATTCGCATGACCAAGTCTCTGAGATTGGCACCGGTTTCCTATTTCTACTACACTGTACAGTCTTCATCCTCTCCTATATGATCTGCACATTTTTTTGCCTACAATCTGTAAGAGCTGCTAAGATTTCTCTTTTGCTGAAAAGAGAAACTCGGTCTCATCCCCTGGATGAACCACGCCCATTGCCTAATATAGTCAATCCTTACATGAATGATACATTCATGCCATGGATGATATCGTAAGGCCTCGACATTACTACCAAGAGATCCAACCATCACTCTCACCTCCAAGGGTTGTGTCACACTATCGGCATTACTGTGAAGTCACTTGGTCTCCTCCAGTAGAAATCTCGAATATGAGGGTCAAGTCAACAGATTAAACTAGGACCTCTCAGTATCAACCAAATAAACGTACAGGAAAGACAGTGTAACTAGGATACATGTCTTTTATTATTGAAGCTCACAGTACAAAGACACAAATACAACAACAACATGGAACTATAGGTACCAAGAACAAAAGGAATCCACTAGTTCTGCTCCTATCCACCTGCTTCCGAAGCTCTACTTCCTTGTCCACTGCTTGGCTGTTGCTCAACCACCTGCCACTCCTTCTATCTCAGTGGGTCCTCCAATGCCTATGGATCAACTGTGCTGGGATTCGGATAGTCACGTGCCAGGTGACCCTTCGTGCCGCATTCATAACACTTCCTACTCCTCGTATAGCTGGCTCTGCTCCTCTTGGACCTCTGCATCATCTGTCTACTACCCAAAGATGAATCAGCTACTGATCGAAAATCCTGCACCAATGACAGTAGCTCTTGAACATGCTCGGGGTGTAGAGCCACTGGTATAAACTCCACCCTGAAAAAGTTCTTGAAGTCTCCCAATGTGAAAGTTATCTCATCACAAATCTCGATCATCCAGCTCCACCATCTGCCTGATGCTGCCTGAAGGAGGCTGGCCGCAATGATCATCATGAAGTCCGCTGGTGTAACTAATATCCTGAAAACTCTCACCACAACCTCTAGCCAATCATCAGCTGCCTGTGGGTCCATATCTCCTCAGAACCTGGGTGGCCTCTGGCGCTGGAACTCGTGCAGTGCGCTCAAGCGGCATGTATCTCCTATTACTGGGGCTGGTGGCATTGGTGACCCAACGTATGGTAGTACCACTGGTGCCTCCACTGATGCCTCTACTATAAGAGGGCCCTATACCGAAGCCTCATCACTCGGAAGGTTGTCAGTACGTATATCTCTCAGAGCTCTAGATGGTCATTCATGATAAGGAATCCTGAAAGAAACAGATGTGACACTGTCAAACGATTTATACCTGGTGAGCTGACCGAGATTGAGATGTTTTAAGGGAAAACCTATTGAAACACACACACAATTAATGTTTTTGTGCACTGAGTCGGAAATCAGAAGTCAGGGTCCTGGTGTATGGATACGTCGGCCGCCCGCACCAACACTGGACTCCCTGAACAGATGACCACACTCAGTACCCTTAACACTATTGCTTCACGGAAAGAAAAATATCAGGGTTATAAGATCTGCGGTAGAACCTCCCTTTGATACCAATTTTCCACGACATGTCCTCGGGGCCCATGCCGTGACTACCCCAAGCCCGCTTTCCATATGCCAGGTGCTGGCGACTAGAACCAAAGGAGTAAGTATCGATAACTTGGAAGGCAATGCCTTTATAAAGGTAAAAAAACACCACATGGTACAAGAAGAAGTAATAAACTATGTACAAAAGAAAGTACTGAAAAGTAAGTGGGCCAGAATACAAACCCAACCGAAAGTACAGCTACAATGGAATGAAAGTACAACATAAAAGACAAGCGGCTTGAAGAATATAACCATCTCCTAGGTCGTCCTCCTCGGATCCTACCTAAAGGGTAGGTATAGATAGCGCAGCTCCTGGATCGTCCACCATGGATCCTACCTGAAGGGTATGTACAAATATCTTCCACAACGCCCTCGCCCGTCAACCTCCTCTGAGTATCGTCTCGTCGTGAAGTCCAACTTCGGATACTGACTCGCTGTGAGGTCTGCCCCCGGGTACCGTCCAGCCCTCAAACACTCGGCCTTTGTCAACGCTGCCCGTCATCTACAACCAACACAATGAGGTGCGGGCATAGCCCGTGCAGGGGTGAGTATAACAATACTCAGTAGGAACCCCAAGACCCTCATGTTCTCACAAAATCTATCAAGGATAACCACAAACAAATATCACAATAGATAACCTCTACTTAGGTATATGCCCAAACATATAACTAAGTTATCAAGTAACTCATCTCAATCATGAGGATACACAAAGGATATGAAATCAACGGATAACCACTACCTAGGTATATGGCAATACATATACCTAAGTTATCAAGTGACCCATCTCAATCATGAGGTAAACAAAAAGGTCATTGACTCGGCTCAAACCATGATTTTCATTATCGAAACCATAACTACTAAAGATCTCTCTCTCTAATGAGTATAGTGATCCTGTCCTGACTTTGAGGTACTTCTCCCTAACCTAAGACTTCTTGAGATACTCTTCATGTTAAGTACCCTGGGTCCGACACCTCACAAAGTAGTGCTCCCCCACCATGGGTCTGCCACCTCACACAGTTGTGCTCCCCCTCAAAGCCTATATAGGTACTCCTCCTATCGAGTACCGCGGGTCTGCTGCCTGCTACCAGGCGCTTCGTCCGCAGTGGGTCTGCACCCAAAGATAGTAGTTCTCCGTCCACTGGGCCAGTCGACTCACTCCAAGTCGAGTCGGTCAAGCAGTCGTCAGGTCTTAGCCGGCTACACGGTCTCCGTACTCTGTTTGCTCATCTCCAGGAGGGTCCGCTCCATGAGATTCAGGTCGATACTTCATGTATCAAAAAGTCCCATGAAGAAGTATCTCCAAGGACCGACTCGTCATAGGGGTCTCAAGGCAACAGACGGTGCGTCTGTCGGATGCTCGATCTGTGAGTCATTAGCCTTTTCGTCCAAGGGGCCCAGTTGGTTTCATGTAAAAACAAACCAGGATGCATATCAACTATACCCCAAACTCTCATAGGGTATACTCATAGGGACTGTTTCTCAACGTGATCACCAACGCTGCTGACGGTTCGTCAAACGGACGTCCGATCTAAAAGTTATCAGTTTTTCCGTTCTTGGGGCCTGGTAAGATTTCGGGTACAATCCAACCTGGCCTTACTCCAACTGCGTTCAAACCTCATGTGATGTATTCAAAAAGTTCTGTATCATCAAGGGGAATCCAACAAAGTTGGCGGCACGTCAATCAGACGTCCGAAGCTCAGGTTATAAGCATTTCCGCTCCGAGGGCCCGGTTGGTCTCATGTTCGAACCAACCTGACCGTACGAAAATTTCTCTGAAACCTTGAGTGTAATATAACAAAAAATACTGACTCAATTCAAGGATCGCATCACAACTTACGGTGCGTCGATCGGAGGTCTGTAGCCAATGTTATGGGCGTCTGAACGGATCTGTCCGAAAAATAGGGGGTGTGGGCCCAGTCCGACCCGCCCAGAAACCCCCCCCCCCCCCGGGTCAGCCCGAACCGGGTCGACATGTCCTGGGTCCGGGTCCGGCCCATTAGGGTGCAGCCCAGTCCAGTCGACGCGGCACGGCCTGGGCGGCCGGTTGGCCTGGCGCGCACGTGCGGCCCGCGTGGCCAGCTCGGGCAGCGCCGAGTTGAGCGGAAGGGGGGGGGGACGCTGCCCCCTTGATTGGAACTGTGGTCCCCACATGGGGGCCGCTCCTTGTCAGCAGAAGTGGTGTTGGGCGTCGCTTCTCCCCCGGGTCCCGCACGGCCGCGAGACCGGTCTCCTGTCACCACGGATGAAGCTGTGGCGGTCCCTCCTAGCGGCGCAGTGGGATGTCGTCGCCTCCGGGCGGCCGGCTGAGGCCGGCTGTTGCCTCCGACCACCGGTTCCGCCATGCCGGTGGGGCACGCCAGCAGGGTCTTCCCCGGACCACCGGATGTGCTCCGATGGTCCGTTTTGCTTGCTGTCTTCGCCATTGGTCCCCCAGGGACCTGATCTTCACTACGAAGTCTTCAGAATGCCTATGTGGCCAATTCCATCATCGCACGACGATCCACATGTCAAATAAACAAACTGAGGCATCTTCATGGTTTTCCGGCGCGGCACGACGGTGCTGCGTTTCTTTTCCTGTTCCTCTTTGTTTCTACGTGGGGCCATTGGACCGCGCTACCATTGTTCGTACCATGACAAACACATCATCAAAGGGGGTGGAGAGTCGGCCGTGTTCATGTGGTCCGGCCCTCCTCTCGTTAATCTGATATCAAGCGGCTAAGAAAAATTATGTTGGATGACATTGAACATTTATGAAAAAAACCCTTCATTGAAATTGACGTCGCACGTCATCGAGTCACGGAAGTCAAACGTCACGGAAGAATGGTGTTGCGAAGAAGGAATAGAGAGTGATGACTGTAGTTTGTGTTTGTCTCTTCCGTTATTGTAGAAGTGCACCCGAAGAATAATTGACTTATCCTTTCTTATCGCATGAAGAAGAGGATAGAGGGTGCATCATCGTCCTTCGTGGAAGGGTGTGTCGTTCCTCACCGGAGGTTTCAGTGTTCTTCAACGAAGGAGGAAAACCCCTCTTCCTTTACAAAGCTCTCTCTCAAGAGGTTTCTCTCAACTAAACAAATTACAACCTAATTAAAATAATAATTTACCTTATATTAATTAATCTTCCAAGCCATTCAAAATTTGAATAACATAATTCAGTAATTGAGTATGTTCCATTAATTAAATATGGAGTGTTGGAAAAACATAAAGTAAATGAGGAACAGAGTAGAGGAAGATTCAAATAAGTTAATGTGGAGTTACAAAATTAAAGAGGGAGGTGAGTTATGGGAGGTCAAGGGGGTTATGGGAAGATCCAGGGGGTTAGGGTCTCATGTGGGGCCCACCTCCCAAATATCCACACATGTGATGTTGGGTGGTTTTGGGCCCCACCAACAACTTCCCATGGTAGAATTTAACTTCCTTGGATAAAAAAAAAAAATTGTACACAATTTTATTTATTTCTTCCTTAAACCACAAGAATTAAACTTCTTATCCTAAGCTAACACACCTATAGTAAAAAGTCTTCTTAAAGAAGTGATTGTGCTACGAGTTCGACGGTGCCCTCAGATTTCAATTCCGAGCACTGGTTCAAAAGATAAAAAAACCCGCTCATTCGTTCACTGAACGTACCCGAGCTAAACTTTGGAAATTGATTCCGGGCACACCGGGCCTCAAAATCCGGTGCCGTCAGAATCCACATACTCGTAAATTTCCAAAGAAATTAAGAAAAAAATTTCATTGAAATTTATGGATTTTTACACATTTGAAGAAATATTAGGCCATGATTACCACTATCGGCTCTAGATTCCTAATGAACCAATCTTCATATGATCTACATAATCTGATCCCACCATAGGACTCTAGCGTATGTGGGGATTCATAGAGAGAAAAATCACGACAATATGTATATATGATGGAGCTACTTGATGATAAGCACTCAGAGGAATGTATCTCTCACAATATCGGGTGATTAAATCATTATATTATTGAACATTGTGATGTACTAAAAAACAATCATACAACACTACTATTGATTGACTAGATCATGTGTCATAAAATAGAGTAATCTAGAAGTGTAATAATAATAAATAAATAACTAGATGAATTTAGTCCATGATATCATCATTTCATCATGTGACATCGTGACCAGACTACAATAACACCCAATTGATTCATTATGACAACCTTTAACAAGCACACCCATATGAGTATCCAAAGACCAAAAAAATCATAAATACTTTGACCACCAACTCAAGGCAATCCTCTAATCCCTAATAGTCTTGCTCATCATGAATCCTCAATAGTCTATTCCACTAAAACAAATTCAATTTTCTCCACCTAGGCACATCATCATCATGAAATACTAGAATAAATACCACCAATTGACAGGTGGTGAAAATACTCTATTACCATTTAGAAGAATAAGAACATTATATGGTCACTGAAATGAGGTATCAACAGTCAACTAGTAATGATCATGATGCCATATTAGAATCCTAGCAAGATTCTATTGAAGATGAATCTTGATATTTTTCATGTCATACCATTGAGAGATTAACATTATGGGGTACTGACTCAAAAATGGATTTCAACAATCTCAATCCTATATAATGTTTGTACGATTGTTCTCCTCTATTAATGGTTCTATTTTTTAGATTACAAGAAGGTAGTCACAGTCCTGCTTAATGGATACATTGGTCACCAAACCAACATAGAGTTACCCATCATAAAGGTTATACACGAGACAATATAACAATTTATGGAGATATTCACCGAGAACGAATAACTAATGTCGGTGCACATAGCCTAATGTTTCTGTATGCATGAAAAAAACAATATCCCTAAAAAATATCTTATGAATGATAAAATACAACAACATATAGAGTATAACCATACATGGAATTACCAATAGGTAATACATCAGGCTAATATTAAAAAAATCCTGTTTATGGTGAACAAATTACACCCCACATAGAGATGAAGTCCCAACCAGAAAAAACTAGCAAAGGGAAAATAAAGAGAAATACATATTCTTAATATAAAGGTCGAACCAACCTATGCAGCCAATGCACCAATGTGCCATCATTCTCAACCTAACTCTTCATTGATCATCATATCATCTATATAATACAAGAAATTTGTGGGAAATTTCCAAGAATGGGTGACAATATAAATCAACAATATGATTCCCCAAAAAAATTAGGAGTAATAGAAACATATAAAAGCCACCTCTACCCAATACAGTTAATATTTCATATATAAAACCTAATGAGGAGAAAAGGGATCTCCACATCCACAAACAAGCCAAAGATGATGAGTTTTCCACAAACTCTAATATTTCAATTTCTGATAACCAACATCACATGAAACCATAATTGAATCCTACTAGAGGATGCACACCTCACTATTGCACTCCATAGTTGAGTGAGAACATTCTCCAGTCATTCATAAAATCAATGTGTAGGACCCTCACCACCCCACTATGCTCTGCACTAATGGGGCACAATCTATAGGGGATTACCCACACCATGGTGTGTTAGGGGATGAAACTCAATAGATTGAGTCCCTACACCATATTGCATATGGGGGTTCATCCTAGTTGATAGAAGAACATCACCCTAGTACATATAGGGGATATGAATCCACCTTATTTTTGGGAATGGGGACATATGCCTTATTATGTAAAGGTGTTTCAAACCCTATTATCTCTATTATGATCCTACCCAATTCGCTTAATAACTCAATTTCCTCTTGAAAAATAATAACCCTCATACCACCTCACATAATATAATTAATTCCAAAATTAAGGATACTATCATATTGTATATGGAAAACTACTCAGGATATGCTACTTGTGAGCCCAAATCCGATGCTAGAAGAAGAATCCACAAAAGGTAGATGTTCATAGGAGTGGTCTAAAGAATTTATAAGAGGTCACATGGAATGAGAAAATTCCTATTCACCTAGGAATATTTTCCCTATTTCATATCATGGAAATCAATTTCATACAATATATTATATCCCCAATGAAACTCAACATGTATCTCTATATACATTTTTGTTCATGGAATCGTAGGAAACAAAATTATGATCATGTATAAACAACACGAATTTTGTCAAGGTGACATGGAAATAATGAACACATAACATCCCATGGTTTATATAGTAAGGAAAAGACATAGCTACTATCGTAGGGTCACATGCAATGTCAGCCTAGACACATGATGTAACATCCCTATTTCGGAAGCCACCAGAGGCACCACGTACCCGGTTGGTCACATGGCCTCAAGCGCATTTTGCTAGATGATAGAGGCATCCAACTAGTAGTGAGGGCCTTGGGTGAGATAGTGGGGAACAATTACATCATTGGAAAAGTAACACAGCAGAAGAGAAACAAATATACAATAGCAGAAGCAGTAAATATCCAAAAACAATAAACAGAAAAAGACTGAGATAATAAACAACTTTAACACACATATATATAATGATGCATGGTACATATGTCTAGGAGAATTTCCAAAAAAGTCAAAATTATGAATACAACTATTACTAAACAAAAGTACAAAAGAAATAGATAAACAACTCCTCAGCATCGCATGCCAAAGCATGGTCCCATGCTCTCCAACTTCACAACTAGTCACATACCTGATGCAGAAGGGTGCTTCCCCTTATCAATACATGAAACAATATAATCTGTTTCGCCGCAAAATCATGGCCCAAATAGGGTGTGAGATGAATCCCAGTAGGCATCCACCATATGATCTATGCCTAACAGTCAGTGAAAATATGGCAGGAAAAACTGCAGAAAGTTGTAAACAAGGATGTACTAAATAGTAATAATCCACGGATTAAATTATCATGAAATAGATAATCAAAGCAGATAGTCACAAATAGGTAACCCTCTAGGATGTACTCACAATCTATCCCCTCTATTCCTAACTAGCAGATACAAGTAACCTTCTTGGAAGAACACACAGTCTCACCCCTCTGGTTCTGCAAATGTATAGACTCTATGAGGAAGCAATCACCGTCAGTTCCCCCTATAGACTCGTATCGGTACTAAAGGTGCTCTGTGAAATCACTCAACATCTCAATCCCTCTATGGCCCACATTGAGGAACTACATACACTCTGAGGAAGCACTCAACATCAGTTACCCATGTGGCATCGCATTGTAAATTATAAAAGACACGATAGAGAAGCCCTTACGTCAATTCTACCTAAGGTCAACTACACAAGGTTCTCGTGACCCTGTGTAAATCAATAAGTATAGAATCATCTAAAGTCCTATGTAAACCTCAATAACTACTTGGATAGAATTCTACAGCATAAAATCATAATAGAATAATAGTCACACCTTCCTACAATACTTGGCATGGGAGAGTAACATCAGCCTAACAGGAAAACTAGACCCAAAGGTCAAAACAGGAAAAACATGAAAGGGAAACACATCCAAATAACATCAATTCACCTTATTCACAATAAAATATCAATTAGTCATCTATAAAAGCATCACATAAAAACAATAGGGCCAAAATGGTAAACGCTCAATACCCCGTTCATGGGTATTGGAAAAATTTTCACATAAAACTCAAAAACATTCAATAGAAAGGCCCAAACCACCTACATCGGTGTTGGGAGATCAATATACCTGAACCTTGAGGCTTTAATTGCCTTAGAATGCCATATATCATTGAAAATGTATAAAATATTCAACCCATGATAACTCACGAAAGTGGGGAATTCAAGGGATGGTGCTCTAGGAGAAGACAGAAATCACCAATGTGATTCCAACGCAACTGTTGGTGTTTGATTTGGAGGACGGATGCTTGGCAGAAAGCTCATTAAAGATCCACATCTGCTCGACACTCTTAGAAGAACTAGGTTGAGAAGGAGATGGTTCAGTTTTTGAGAGGCTACCCCCGTGCATTTATTGAAAAACACCATATACATGGCATGTACTTTTAATATGCATGGCTAGTACTCACCTTTTCCAAACTCCTCTTTAGGTGGACTACCTATCACCCCATTTGACAATGTGTGTGTCCATGACACGGCCAACACACGGCCTCCTACAGAAATGCAGTACACGACGTGTACTCACAAAGTACATGGCATGTACTTCAACAATTTCTAGAAATCCCCTTTTCTCAAAAACTCCAGAAAAGAAAAAAAATACCTAAATAGATGATCTGGGTTCTTACAACCTTCCCCCTTAATTATATTCATCTCATAATTTCCGTAGAATGGCGGTGTAGAAGAAGAAACCCCGAACAATGTCGGAAAACTACGATCATACATCGACCTCCCTCTCACATTTCTCATCTTGTAGTCACCCATGCTACCATAAAACCCGTACCAGAGGAACAGACAGACCATAGAGAACCTTTGTTCTTCCATCAACAATCTGGATGGAATGCTCCTTGAAGGATGCATCCACTTCCAAATCATCCTCCTTGGGTTGGAAAACATGAGACGAGTCCAAAAAGTTACATCGGATCTGAGAAACTTGAAAAAAGTCATGCATACCCCGTTACCTCTGAGGTAACTGCAACCGATAGGCAACCGGCCTGACTCTCTCCCACACCTCAAACGGCCCGACGTACCTCGCTGAAATCTTACCCTATCTCTTAATACATTTGTTTCCTAACCTCTGTGAGACACGTAGAATACCTTATTTTGACCTCAATCTATAGAGGTCATCTCCGCAGATCTATATAATACTTCCGACGATACATTGCAGTAGCCATCCTCTTCCGAATAATCTCTATTTTCTCGGTGGTCTCTTTAACAGGATGAGGTCCCATCATAGCTACCTCTCCTGCCTGTATCCAACATAAGGTTGATCAGCATGGCCTATCATACAAAGCCTCATAAAGTTCCATATGAATAGTTTCTTGAAAAATATTGTTGTAGGAAAACTCCACAAGAGGTGTGTGCTGATCCCAAGAACCCCTAAAAGCAATGATACATGCTTGGAGCATGTCCTCAATCACCTGAATCATACACTCTGACATGCCATCTGTTTGGGGGTGGTAAGATATACTCAAAAGTACCTATGTACCCAAAGACTTTTGGGGTCCCTGCCAGACCCGAGATATAAAAAAAGAATCTCTGTCTGAAACAATGGAGTGTGGAACTCCATGTAAGCGCACCATCTCTCAGATGTACAACTGTTCCATCTCATGAACACTGAATATATCCTTGATTGTAATGAAGTGATTGAGCTGGATAAGTATGTCAAATGATAACCCATACTGCATCATTCATGCGAGTCAACCTTGGCAACCCAGTCACGAAATCCATCGTGACGTCATTCCACTACAACTCGGGAATGGGTAACTATTGTAGAAGCCCTGTTGGTAGATGATGCTCCTCTTTCACCTACGGAATAGTGGAACACCACACGACGAACCCAGAAACATCCCTCTTCATACCTAGCCACCAATACTGACGGTGTAGATCATAATACATTTTGTGACACCAGGATGAAATGCCCAAATGAGGAATGAAAATCTCGCATCCGCTCATCGCGTATATCTACGGGCATCGATTCGCATCCATAGAAATGAAAGATCTTATCCTTACCTATGGTCCATCTCGGAATAGGGTTCAATCATGACACACTTTCTTGCAGGACTAGGCCATCTGAATCTGACAACTTCCTCATTCGTACACGATCAAGATGGGTAGAGGTAACAACTACAGAAGAAAGAAAGGTATTCCCCTTAATGTCATGAAACTCTAAATGCATCTCTGAGAATAGATCCATATGATTCCACTAACTACTGGCCTCCTAAACATCATGTTCTTGAGTCCACCTACTCAACGCATCAGCCGCTGCGTTGCCTTTCCCAGGAGTGTAGGCATACTAAAAGTCAAAACACAGAAGGTACTCAACCCACCTTCGCTGTCTCAAATTCAGATCATGTTGAGTGAAGATGCACATGAGACTCTTGTAGTCGGTGAAAACCACAAAATTATCTCCTAGAAGGTAATGTCTCCGACAACATAAGGAATGAACAACATCTTCCAACTCCAGATCTTGAGTTGGGTAATTCCTCTCATTTGGCCTCAACTGTCTAGACCTGTATGCAATGAATCTATCTCCCTTCATAAGCACAACTCCCTGCCCGATACCTAGAGAATCACAAAAAACAGTATATCTTTTGCCCGACTCTCACAATACTACTATCGGTGCTAAAGCCCACATCCCTTTAATATCATGAAAGGATGACTCATAAGAATCTGACCATAAGAACATCTCACCCTTCTAAGTCAAATTCATCAGCGGTGATGATAAGCGTTAAAATTCTCATATAAAACATCTGTAGTATCCTTCCAGCCCTAAAAAGCTCTGAACCTCAATGATGTTCTTCATATGCTCCCGGGAAACTACTGCTCTCACTTTCAATGTGTATAATGATACAATTGTCTCTGATATAACATGACTGACGAAGTGAATCTGGACCATCCAAAAGTGGCATTTTGAGGGCATATCATATAACTGATGTTAACTCAGTGTACTCAAAATGATCTCAAGATGGGTAGCATGGTTGTGGCGATTGTGAGAGTACACTATGATATCATCCATGAAGACCACCACGACGGAATCCAAGTATAGATGGAACACTCAGTTCATCAGTGCCATGAAAACTGCTAGTTCGTTCATGAGACAAAACGAAATAACCAAAAACTCGTATAGAGCATTCCTGCTCCAAAGGACTTTAAGAGGCATATTTGATGGTCTAACGTGCAATTGATGGTAACCATACCAAAATTCAATCTTCAATAACACCCGAGCTCCTTGAAGCTAATCAATGATATCATCAATCCTCGACAAGGGATATCGGTTCTTCACAGTCAATTGGTTCAGCTTCCGATAATCCACGCAAAGCCTAAGATTACCATCCGCATTATTTGAAAATAGAATAGGAGAACCCCAAGGAGAAGTATTGGGTCAGATGAATCTCTTTTCCCGAATCACGTACAACATATTCTTGAGCTCCTGCAACTCTGGTGTAGCCATCCAACAAGGAGGAATGGACACTGGTGCCGCTCCTGACACAAGATCAATCGAAAATTCCACCTCGTTCTCTGAAGGAATACCTAAAAAGACATCTGAAAAGACAAATATGAAATGATCAACCACTAGAGGAAATTCTAACTGTGTATTCCCTTGATCATCACGATATAGGATATAAATATGGGTTGAAACTCCTCCCAACCCATGATACTATGGACCCGCTCTGCTTTCCTGGACATCCCACTCACCCTTATGATAAAAAGATATGCCCTCTGGTGATGTGAATGTCACCCTATGACCATAACAGTCGAATCCTTCCTGGAAAGGAACTAACCATTCCATTCCGAGAATGACATAATATCTCGTCATCTTTGGGACATAGAGTTCCTATAGGAGGTGACACCCACCGATCACTAGTGGTCACTCCTTTCACTATCATACAGTTGTTGTTCTAGTCCCCTTAATAGTGTGTAGTGTCAAAATATCAGGAGAAGAAAGGATAAAGAGCCCAAGGATCTCCATGAAAGCAACAGATATAAAGCTATTGGAAGCCCCTCTATCGAAAAGTACTAAAGATAAAAATGAGGCAACTAGGATCATACGTAGAATAGTAGATGTTACGGGGATGCTACTCTTGTTAGGCTTGCTCCACTATAAAGGATTTCCCTGCTCCACGGCCTTGTGACCCTGCCTGACCACTCTGAGTGCATCCACTCGGCTGTTGCTAAAATACAGGCATCTGAACACTATGGCCACAACCTCCACCTGAGCCCGAACGACTGTAAGAACTCTAGTTCCTAGACTGGTGAGAAACTAGCGGTGCTACTCCGGAACATGGAGTCATAAAAGAACCCATGTCACCAGCTTCTGGTGAGGAGTCCTAACAGAAATTATGAAGGTGACCCATCTATCCATATGATCGGCACTCCAATGGGTCTTTATGGCACTACGACCTCATATGCCAACTCTTCCCGCACTGGTAGCATACCACATGGCTACCAGAATATGTGTATCGTCGCCTTGGATCACCATGCGAAGACTCCCTATAGTGCTTCCTACAGTTAGTAAGGGGAATGCTATCTCCAGATGTTGTGCCACCCTGGCTCATAACTCTAGAATCCCTCTGATTGCGCTTCGAGATTAGCGCATGGTTGATGATTGGAGTGATAGAATTAAACCTGGAGATATTCACCTGAGAGAGGATGGTCTATTTGAGGCCATCCTTGATCTTCCTCTCTAGTATTAACCCATCTATTATTAGGAAGGGTGTGAAATGCTGATGCTCAGTGAAGCGAGAGGATTACTCCATTATAGAAAAATAACCCTGCTCCAGACTCATGAACTCCCGGGCTCGGTCATCCCTCCGGGTCTCTGGATATATGTAGTCATAGAAGATGCACTGGAACTCTTCCCAAGCCATAACATTCTGATATACCTTCTATGAGATCACATCCCACCACCTCTTTGTTTAATCACATAGCATGTAAGTGGAAAGAATCAACCTCCTCTATGTAGGCATATCCAGATGTTCAATGTTTGTCAGCATGGCTTCTAGCCATGACTCTGTAGCATGATGCCCTTTTTCCCCTGAGAAGGTGGGTGGATGATGCTGCTTTAAAATCCATATCAAATCTGCCATCGATGGGGCAGGAGGCAGAGCTCCCTAGAAGGTGTGAATCATCCTCATGATGCCTTCCCTGAACATTGCATCAGTATTGGTAACTGGTATAACTTTTGATGCCAAGACTCGCACAATAGAAGGATCTACAGGAAGTCCATGATCAGCCATATCAGGTGTCTAATCACTGCATTTTAACTAGTGGACAACCAGAGCATGTCTCATTGGCATGACTCTACAAGGTCAAACACACACCTGAGATCAACATTATCAAGGACAGAAAACTAGATGTGTAAGAAGGGAACATGAGAAAGAAAGAATTCAGGTTTTAAAAATCATGACTACATGACGTGTAAAATTCTTACACGGTGTGTTCCCTTAAGTCATTCACATGGGGATTTACTCCGGCCTAAACTGTTCGTGTAACACCCAAAACACAAATACTGTACCTGAATCCTCGTTCCTTACCCGAGTCCTTCTACACGGTTAAGCCACATGACTCTCCAAAAATAAGACTACACTATGTGTTCAAGGCACACATGACGTGTACTAGACAAGCTTCACCTGGCTTGTGTTGTTAGTGACACGACCTGACACACTAGTAACACTACACGGCGTGTTCCAAGAGGACATAGCGTGTATGTGGAAGTATAACACTGACCTGTGTCATTAGTGACAGGGATGAGTACCTAGGTCAGACTACACGATGTGTAAAATCTGGACACTGTGTTTATGTTATAAGATAACACTAAATCGTGTTGTTCGTGACAAGTCCAGTTACCTAGGTCAGACTACACAACATGCTAAACTGGTACATGGCGTGTTCCCAGAAGAAATTTCCTTGTCCCGTGTCTCTTCCCACATGGCATAGGACATTATTAGAGACCACATGACTTGTAATCACAATACACGGCGTGTGCTTTTGAATAACTTTATCTTCCTTAATAGAAGAACACATGGTGTATAGTCAAAACTACACGGCATGTATTCTGGTTTTTTCCAGACAGTAAGCCTCAGAAACTACTCCGGGACCCAGAAAACATGGAAACGAACATTGAAAGTTCCAAATTCCAATCTGTGGGAGCCCATACTCCCCAAGAATCAAATCATGGAATCTTATACATGTTATAATAGGGAAAAAAGTATTGATCCACCAAAATCTTGTACATGGGGGACCATAACACCTCAAGAACCAATTTTTTTGCCTCCATTCAAGAAAAACATACACAACAAATACCGAATCAAATAGCAGGTGTTCTTATCAAGGCATCTATCACAATATCAAGCATATTCTACACAATGTCTATCAGAACAACATGCAATCGCTAATGCATCCTAGATGACAAGGCCAGAATGCATGACATGTGATTTATAGCATGTTCATATATGATGCATGAGATGGAATACCCTTATCTCATTAGGTTGCGACAGAAATAGAACCTTAGTATTGTCAACAATAATTACACAAAACATGTGAGTCACCCAATGGTGAATATCAGATTAACCGTAAACTTACAAAACCATAAAAATTGCAATAAATGAGGTAGATGTGATTTTCCCTCTACACAGGTTAGCTACTTTTGGGAACAACTTATTACCAAGTACCCATTATGTCCCATCCTTGGCTAAAGGCTCTAAACTCTAATTCAAGAGAAATGAATTCCTCCAATACCACCTGGTAACATCCCAATTCCGGAAGCCACCCAGAGGCGCCCCATACCCGGTTGGTTACATGGCCTCAAGAACATTTCCCCGAATGCCAGAGGCTACCGACTAGCAGTGAGGTCCTTGGGTTTGATAGTGGGGAACTATTCCCTCATTGGAATAGTAACACAGCCGAAGAGAAACAAATATACAATAGAAGAAGTAGTAAATATCCAACAATAGTAAACAGTGGAAGACTGAGATAATAAACAACTATAACACACATATATATATAATGATACATTGTACATATGTCTTGGAAAATGGCCAAACAATTCACAATGATGAATACAACCAGTACTAAACCAATGTATAAAAGAAACAGATAAACAGATCCTCAGCATCGCAAGCCTAAGCTCGGTCCCATGATCTCTAGCTCCACAGCAAGTTATGTAACTGAAGTAGAAGGGCCATTTCCCTTGTCTATACCTAAAACAATATAATCTGTTTGGGCCCAAAATCACGGACCAAATATGGTTTGAGACAAATCCCAGTATGAAACCACCACAAGAACTATGCCTAACAGTACATGTATATATGGAAGGTAAATGTTCTGAAAGCATTAAACAAGGAAGTACTCAATATTAACAATCCATAGTTTCAAATATCAAGAAACATCTAATCAAAGAAGATAGTCGCAAACATGAAGCCATCTTGAAATTACTCACAGCCTATCCCCTATGGTCTGACCTAGCAGATACAAGAAACTCTATGGGAAGCACACATAGTCTCACCCCTCTGGTTCAGATAAAGTATAGACTCTTTGAGGAAGCACTCACCACCAATTCCCCAAATAGTTTCGTATCAGTACTAAAGGTTCTCTGGGGAAGAACTCAATGTCTCATTTCCCCTGTGGACCACGTCGAGGAACTACGAACTCTCTGAGGAAGCACTCAACATCAATTTCCCATGTGGTCTCGCATCGTAAATTATAAAATACACTAGGGAGAAGCCCTTACGTCAATTCTCCCAATGGTCTACTTCACTAAGTTCTGACGGACCTGTGTAAATCAACAAGTATAGCATCACATAAAGGCCATTGTATGTCTCAAGAACTACTTGGATATCATTCTAAATCATAAAATCCTAACAAAACAACAATCACACCATCCTACAATACAAGTCATGGGAGTGTAACATCAGCCTAACAAGCAAACTAGACCCAATGGTTAAAACATGAAAAACATGCATAAGAAACACATAGAAAGCACATAAATTCACCCTATTCACAATCAAATATCCTCTAATCAAGTATTAAGTCATAGTAGACATACCATAGGGCTGACATGGTAAACTCGTAATACCCCGTTCATGGTTGTAGGAAGAATGTGCACTTAAAACTCAATGTCTTTCAACAGAAAGGCACAAACTACCTACCTCGGTGTTGGGAGATCAATATAGTTGAACCTCAAGTCTTGAATTGTCATTGAACAACATAGATCTATGAAAATTTATAAAACTTTCATCTCATGATAACTCACGAAATGGGACAAATCAAGGGATGGTGCTCAAAGAGAAGAGAGAACTCACTAATGTGATTCCAATGCTACCGGAGGTGTTTGGTTTGGGGGACAAACGCTTGGTCGGGATCTCATCAAAAATCAGCGGCAGCTCAGTGCTCTCAGAAGAACTAGGTTGAGAAGGAGACTGTTCTGTCCATCAGTCTCGACTCTGGTGTGTTTAATGAAATAGAAAAATACACGGCATGTAATTTTGTAGTACACGACGGGTAGTCTCCTTTTCCGTACGCCGCTTCATGAGGCATCCACATCACCCACATGACCGTGTGTGTGGCCCAAACACGAACAACACATGGCCTCCTGCTGCAATGTAGCACACAGCGTGTACTGCAAAAATTTCCAGAAACTCCACTTTTCTCAAAAACTATAGAAAAAAGAAAAACATACCTGAAAAGAAGATCCAGGTTCTTACACATTATGTGTGATATCTAACATGGTTAGTATGAAATCCCCGGTCATAATTACACACGTAAAAATTATTTATTACATAATCATTCAATTAATACAACTCTAAGAATTGATAGGTCTAGTGTCCTATGAAATTAGGAACATTACATAACATCTTATGACATAAAAACACAACATCATTATTGAAAACTTACGTTACATGACTATTTCATTAAGTAATACATAGAATTTCTTGGGATAACCTTATGTCGGGCACAAGAACAGGGTGAGCTATAATGCCAAATAAGGGAGTAAACAAGACATAACATGAATAATACACTAAAATTTGGGCAATAGGCATATCAAAGAGCATAATAGAAACTTTAACATCAAGGAGTGATATAGCATTATAACATTGAAATGTGGCAACAAAACTTAATGTTGTATTAACATGAACCAAGGCTCATTGAACATAGAGAATCATTAAAACCCATTTTAACTTGATTTATCTTGAGTAAACCCTCATTTCACATGCTGTATCATGATACTAATCTTTAACCAATACATTGGTCCACTGTGAGGGTGCACCCTTCGAAAACATTTCATTTCATGCATAAGTTTTCGACATTGAGAATATAACAAGGATTCCTAATACATCTTCATTTATTAAATCATAAATGAATGAGTAATTAATACATGAAACTCTATAATAAAGAAGTAAATGTTCATAATCGTGACTAACCCTGATAGAGAAATCAGCATGGAATTCACTAAACAAGGACTTTGGATTGGAAACATCGCAACTAAATTTCGGTAGCATAACAGTGTGACAAAAGAATTCATAAAAATGGTTCTTGAGAGAGAAAGTGGCATCTCATCATATGTACATGAAATGGAATGTAAATTAGTCATATATATACATGTCCTAACATATCTAATGGAATTTAAATGAGTAATAATTAAGAATTTCATGGATGTAAATGAAGAGAGAGATATTCTATAGGGACTTGCGGCCTGGTAATGGGTGTACAAGGGTGTAATTAATGAGAGAGAGTGGGGTATACCATTATTCAACATAAGGTGAGAAATATGGGGGAGGTACAAAATCATACCCCAACATTATTAATTGAAAATAAAATGGAATACCTACATAAATATTCTTGGACAAAAATGAGAATAGAAGAAATCCCTTACATGTAGTGTGATATCAAAGGATTGGGAGAGGCTTGAGAGAGGATTATTGAGATCTTGGGGCACCGATGGGGGATTATAGAGAAATGAGGTAAGGGTTTGGTCAAGCTCCATACGATTTGAGTGAAGAGGATCTATGATCATGGGTGGGTTTAAATAAGAAAGGAGAGAAAATTCAATACTATTTTGGTTTGGACCACCAATCATTAAAAAAATCCCAAACAAAAACCAAACCTTGGGTTTTTCCCATGGTTTTTTCCAAAGTGGAGTTGTAAACAATATTTAATATGTATAACTTCCGAAAATCTTAAAATATATGGCTTTCATAAGTAGAGGTGAGTCACACTCTCATAGAAATCAATTTGAAATGACAAAGTGTTGTATAAATCATGGGGGGTCCTGTAATACTTTGTAAAATAAATCAATCTAGCCTAGAATCACACTATTTTAATGGTAAAAAATATATTTGCCAAACAAAATGTTCATAGTATTTTATTACATCACTACTGGGTCATTATGATGTCATAAACACATTATATATTTAAACAGAATTTACTTTTTACCCAAAAATGTGACGATCTTCGAAACTTATGAAAAATTCACCGTTGTATTATTTCAATATCCTAATTCCAAATTAAATATCCATTTTATCTACATAGTTTTCTAAATATTTGAATTTTTTATTTTAAAATAAATACCGTCATTTTTATAAAATCCAAGGGTTTTGATAAAAACCGATTTTAAAATAATAAAAATCACAACTGTATTCATAAATATTATACGATCATTAATATTTGATAAAAAAATTATTAATAATATTTGATTAAAATATTTTTTAATTCTAAAAATCCTATAATTCATCAAAATAGATTTAATAGTTGAATATAAAATAAAAATGTTATTTTTTATTCAAAACTATTTATAAAGTAACAATAATAAAATGAATGTATATTCTCTATACCAAAATAATGTACATAATCATAGTTCTACGGTCTTGTTACTTAACCCCTTGTAACACACACATAAGACCGAAGGGTATGGTTTGCGATGGTGACAGACTCTTGGTATGGCTTCGATAACATCTCTTGAGTGGTAATCTCATTCAACATTCACTTCCCCCGTAGGCGGTTCATCTCGAGCTTAACTTGATGAAGCTCATATTGGGATTGTTCAAGAGAAAATCCCAATGAAGCCACCTCATTTCCATGCTCTAACAAATGGGATTCGTACATGGCATGTCTACTAGTTGAGGACATCATATCCTTTGTCTGTGTAAGATGGAAATGTTAAAGCCCTGTATTTATACTAATAATGTAATCACTATTCAACCGCTATATAATCAACAAAAAAAATTCTTAATGGTATTTTGAAATCCTAAAACAAAAAACCAAAGAAGTGAATATGTTTTATAATGATTTTTCATAATAATACATATATTTGGATAAAGAGTTAGTTTCATTAGTAAATACTTGGGTCATTACAATCTTCCCCCATTATGAAATTTCATCCTTGAAAATTAATTTTACATTCTATGATGTAAATAGGTGCAGGAAATTTTCCTTCTTTGCCTCCTCCATTTCCCATGTTCCCTCTTCGTACTTATGGTTTCACCATAGTACCTTGACCAGATGGGTTTTCTTGTTACGTAGAACATTATCTATATGATCCAAGATCATCAGTAGATCATCCTCATTAGAATGATTATCCTCCAACTATACTATCTCCAAGGAGAGTACATGTGAAGGGTTGGGTATGTACTTCCTTAAGAGGGGTTCATAAAAGAAATCCACTACTTTGGCCATGGTAGGTATATGTTCTAGTTGAGAGGCCCCAACCCTAACATGATCCAGAATCTCGAAGGGGCTGATGTACCTAGTGCATTTCAACCCATTCATTCCACACATCATTACTTTCTTCCCGAGAGATATGCGTAGAAATACCATGTCTCCAAAATTGAACTCAAGGTCTCGTCGATGGTTTTCTTCATAAATATTCAGTCAACTTTGGGATGCCTTGATATGATGTTGAATGGATTTTACCTTCTCAACCATTTATTTGACCATTTCAGGTCCTAGACACTTACGCTCAATGAATTCATCCCAACACGTTGGTGTTCATCACCTTTTCCCAGAAAGGGATTCATATGGTTCCATTCAGATTCATGAGTGGAAACTGTTTTTTATGGGAAACCAGCAAGAGGGAAACATTGATCACATCCTCCTTTGAATTAATTTGATGGTTCTATCCACATTTCCTCATGTGTTGGGATAGTCCACTCAGATTGGTCATCTGTTTGAGTATGATAAGTTGTATTGATGTTCATCTCAGTATCCATAAAATGTTGAAGACTCTTCCAGAACATAGAGGTGAATCTTGGATCTCAATCAGATACAATAGATAGTGGAATTCTATGTATCCTTACCATGTCTCTATTTTATAACTATGTCTGTTGATCCAGTGATAAATCCTTCCGAAAAGCAATGAAGTGTTAGGTATTTTTAAGACGATCCACAATAACCTAGATAGTGTTGTTTCCTTGGGATTTCATCAGATGCTCGGTGAAAAGGTCAATGGTGGTGTTCTCCCATTTACATTATGTTATGAGTAATTGTTGCATCATCCCCTTTGACTTCTGCCACTCAGCATAAACTTTCTGACATACCAGGATCTTTGATGAAAACTCAACAATCCCTTTATTCATGTTATCCCACCAAAAATTCTCTCAATGATCTCGATGCATATTTGTGTTTCTTAATGGAATAGTTAAATATGAACTATTTTCATCACCCAAAAGATTCCTCTTTATCTCCAGATACAATCGAACCCATATTCTTGATCCAAATCAAAAAATTCATTCTTAATTGACAATGAAATCTTTGGATTTCTTATTTCAGATAGTTTCCACCTTCGTTTGAATTCCCACATCACCCATTTTAGCATCCTTTATCCTTTCCGAAAGAGAGGGTTGAAAAATCAGCTGAGAATGGATTGAATATTTTCCATTATTTATTATTCCAATGTGCATATTCATAAAATCTATGAAGATTGGATCCTTTTAAATTTTTAGAAATGATATAATCATTCGGACTTTTCTACACATAACATCTTCCACCTTGTTTGTTTTCCCAGGGTGGTAATGGATAGCATTGTCATAGTCTTTGATCAGCTCTAACCATCTTAGTTGGTGCATATTCAACTCTTCTTTTGTGAATATATACATGAGGATTTTGTGGTCTGTCTGTATTTTTCACTTTCTCCCAGGGAGGTAATAGCTCAAAAATTTTAAAGTGAAGAACACTTCTTCTACCTCTACATAATGTGTTGGACTACCATAAGGAAAATGCAATGAAATTTCACTTTATCACTCAAATTAAATCAAATGGAGCATTATAATAAATTCAAGAAGAACTTTCCCACAAACTAAAACATGTTATAGATCACTTATATAAGTTTTTTCTATAATTATTTAATATCATTTCATCTAGGGAATCAATGTTCTTAGGAAACCAAAAAGATATACTTATATAAAATGAACTGAAATACATTCCAACATAGACTACTTATAATTAGTGGTTACATTTAATTCAATCATCATTATCCATCATAGCATATTAATTTCCATGCTCCCTTGACAATAGAGATTGTTGATACTCTTCATACATCTCAGGACATGCAATATAGCATCATCTTGGATAATTCCTGACATCCCCTCATTTATGGCATAGAACTGTGTAAGATTCCATAGATGGGTCTTTATTTCCTTCCATCACATTAACCTATATTTCAAGGAAATTGGATACATTGTTCCCTTCATTTCCTCAAGTAAATCATCTCCTAGTCCATTTGTGAAATTTACCTTGGTGCCTCATTCCGCATTTATTTCCCGATGGATATTGGGTCTTCATTCCCATATGACCTTTTTAGATGTACTTTCAAGAGATGTCATCTTCATCTTCATTGAGGACCATGGGAATTAAAAACTATACCAATTTTTAATCATGATTTTTGATAGCAAGTTTGGTATAATCACGAGATGTCATACTTGAGCTCCCATTTTATTGGGAATCTCACTAGGAAATTCATCATGTTTCCCTTCACATATTTTTATGATATTACTCATAATGATGGAGATTGCTTGGAATAAAAGGAAACGTTAGGAGTAACACAAAAAAAGCTATTAAAAGATGAAACATGATGACTAATAAATAACTTTTATTTCCTTAACATATGAATCTATAGGCTTTAATTAATGTTATCCATGATCTACTTCTCAACATTTATTGTTATGGGAATTTTTTTATTCCCTTAACAATGGTTCATACCAAACATGTGAATTTATCAAAGCGTATCCTCTGGGAGTGTCGTAACCAAAAGTGTAACAAGTCCTTTTGTCGTGTACTAAGATTCCCCAGGTTAATCCCGAAACTCCTTATCAGAGTTTTCACTCCAAGGTACATATGTGCAGCAGTTTCCTCTACCAGCTCGTATCCAAACAGAGATGTATTTTCATGTAAAACCACATACTCAATAATCAACAAAATTTTGGGATGTTTTTATTATAAATAGTCTTATCCTTAATGACTTCCCGATGGTTTTCTAATCCAAATCCCAAAAATAACTAAACATATTCTTTGATACCAACTATGACAACCATGGCCTTCATTACACACTTAAACATGATTTATTACATAAAATTTCAAATAAGACAACTATGAGGATTTAGAGGTCTAGTGTCATGGAAAATTATTAACCTTACAAAACAACATAGGACATAAAAATGACATCTTTATTGAAAACTTCTTTTATATGAACACTACATTCCTTCATAATTAGAATTTCATCGGATAACCTCAGGAAATGCATAAAAGGGTGATCTATAAATCAAATAATGGTAGTAAAAAAGTCAAAACATGAAGAATATAGTACATGTTAGGATATAGACATATCAAAGGATCATAAGATAAACATTATTATAAAAGCATGATATAGCATGATAACATGGAAATGTGGCAACAACACTTAACAAGGTATAAGAATGATCCAAGGATAATTGAAAATAGACCCTGAGTAAACCATCATTTAACAATAATTATAATGATTAAACCCTCATTTAAATAGATGTATCATGATACTAATCTTTACCCAATGCATTGGAGCGCTACAAGGGTGCACCCTTCATAAACATTTCATTTCATGCATAAGTGTGCCACGTGGATAGTATAACATGGATTCATAAAACATAATAATTTATTATCTCATAAAGGAATATTTAATTAATACATGAAACTTAATAATAATTATGTAAATGTTCATAAAGTTGAATACCCTGGATAGAAATGGGAATGGTATTCACTACACAATGACTTTGGCTTTGAAAAATTGCAATACAATTTTTTGCAGCATTACGGCGTGACATAAGAATTCATAAAAATTGATGATGTAAGAGAAAGGGGTGTATCATATTATACAAATGAAATGGATAATAAATTTGTAATATATATACATATCTGAACATTTCTAATGGAATTTAAATGCGTAATACAACATTATTTCATGGATGTAAATGAGGAGAGAAAAATTCCATATGGAATTTCGGCATGGTAACAGGTGTACTTGGAAGGTATTAATGAGGGAGAATGTAATCTATAATTATTCAAACATAAGGAGCCCAGTGTTGGGGAGGTTAGAAATCATACCATAACCTATTTAATTGAAAAGGAAAAAGTATAGCGAAATAAAGAAACATAGAAAAAATGAGAATGGAATAAATCCAATACAAGGAAGTGTGATGCCAAAGGATTGGGAGGGGTTTGAGATCGGATTATCGAGATCTTTGGGCTCCTTGGGTGGATTTCAGAGAGAGTATGACAGAGTTTGGCTGAGCTATAGTGGTGTAGATTGAAGAGTAAGAGCTTTGGAAAATTTAAATATGAAATGAGAGGGAATTCTTTAGTATTAAGGTTTGGGTCACCACACCTTAAACTAATACAAACCACAAACAATACCATGGTGTTTTCACATTTATTAATCCATAGAGTAGTGGAAAAAAATATTTTATAAGTAAAATCTCCAATATTCTTAATATATTACGCTGGCTTAAGTGGAGGTGAGTCACACTCTCAAGGATATCATTTTAAAATGACAAAGTGTTTTATAAGTCTTGGAGGGTTCACTAATTATTTTTAAAATAAATCAACTGAAAAACATATATTCCCAATATATTAATTTTAAGACACATATTGGATGAACATAAGGTTTATAATATTTTATTACATCACTACTTGGTAATTTTGAGGTTATAAAACACATTATATTTTTAAACAGTATTTAATTTTTACCCAAAAATTCAACTGTCTGAGAAATTTATAAAAAATTCACTGTGGGATAATTTCCACATTTTGATTCCTAGAATAATTTTAATTTTATCTAAATATGTTTCTAAATATGTGAATTTTTACTTTTATTATGAAAACCAATATATATCGAAAATTCATGGGTTTTGATAAAAACAGATTCCAAAACATAATAATAATCACATTTGTATTCATAAAAATTATATGATCATTAAATTTTAATAAAATGTAATTTATTAATAATATTATAATATAATATTATTTAATTAAAAAAATAAATTAATTTATAAAAATAGATTTATTAATTGAATATTTGATAAAAAACTACTTTTTTATTTAAAAACTATTTACAAAGTAATAATAATAAAATGAATATATATTATCTATACAAAAATAATGTAGATAATCATAGTACTATGGTATTATTACATAAACTCTTATAACAACAGCATAAGAATAATGGGTATGGTGTGCGATGGTGAAAGACTCTTTGGGGGGCTCGGATAAGATCGCTCAGGTGGTAATCTCTATCAACTTCCATCTCTACCATAGGCGGTTCCACTCAAGATAAACATGTTGAATCTTAGATTGGGCATGGTCAAGAGTGAAGACTAATGACACCACCATCTTTTTGATGCACCAAAAAATAATCTTCATAAGGGGGAAGTATAGTAGATGAGGTCATTTCATCCTTTGTTTGAGTAAATTTGATTTGATAAAGCACTATATTTATACTAATCATGTTATCACTATTCAACAGACAAATTAGAAATTCTAAAAATGCATAACAGTATTTTGAAATCCAAAAAACATAAAACCATGGAATTGGTTATGTTTTATGACCATTTTACATATCAATACATTTAATTAGGCCAATAGTAATATTCATTAGTAAATGTTTGGGTCTTTAAAATTTGAAAACCAACTTTCCATAGACACTAATGAATGTTGTCTATGTTTATTAAGAATATTAGACTAATAGTCATGGTATTTGTAGGAAAAGAATCTTGGAATTCATGTGGTTATCTAATATACCATTTCAACAAAATTATATGAATTTTACATTAAAAAATTTAAAGTACCACCACTAAAATTTGATCCTTAGCCTATGATAGCTGGAAATTAGAAATCTATTATCATTAATATATGTATACAATATATGTGACACCACATAGTGATCCATGACCCATATTCATCTCCCGGAACTCCAAATCCTTCACAATCCATATCTAAGTCAACAATAATTATATTTTTCATTCATCCACAATGATTTTGGGGGTTAAATCGATCATGGAACTTTCCCAATTATGTGTATCTAAAACCACATGGGCCAACATTGATGAAAAATAGTGAGTGATGAAAATTAAAAAAGGTGACAAGCATCACTGTCTATTTGGATAAAACTAATGATGTTGTTGTATGGAATGGAGGTGGGAGGGGAGGGGGTGAAACCATAGAATAAAAATAAAAAACACATCTAACACTATGATATTTTTTTAGGATCCTTCTAAGTACATCTATCACCGCTTAAACAATAATAGATAATAATATTCATGATTACCATTAACAAAAAAGAAATAAAATTCATATTGAAACCTACCTCAGAAATGCACCAATAATTGGTTAATAATTCATTTAAAACTGATGAATAAAAAGATCTTTCTATGTTTTTTGTGTACCTCATGATCATGTAATCATTCTTGGTCATTCCATACTCCTAGTTTCCAATATTACCCTCTTCCTATAACTTCATAATTATTCTAGGGTCATGAGACTAACCCTAGAAAAACACCATAACTATGTATTTATGGAGTGAGGGTTATGTTTTAGAACATAAAATTAAATGAATAAATTATACCATTATTTTACTAAATGCACTTGTTACAACTACCTTCCATGAAAAAACTAACTCTGAATATATTTATGATAGTCCTTAGGTAATACTGATATTTAAGAATCAACTGTTATATACGAATCTGCATATGTGGTCTTAAAAAATAGGAAAATGATTTATACCTAAATAATTCACTCAGCATATTAATGTTTTGTTAATGTTGAAAATATATAAATTACAAAGTCTCGAGATTCCCCAAAATTATTCCTTCTATATGAAAGAATATAGAAACATACATAAAAATATTCAAAGGACCATACCATAAAAAATATAGTCATTATATATGAATTTATATATATTTTTGATATGAAATTAAGGTATTCACTCTAGTTGTTTGATTTTATTTTTTGTTTATTTCTAGTTGACTGAAAGAACATCATCTGGTGAAAAAATATTAATATAAATGTTATATTGTAATCATATGTATAATTATATTATCTAAATACGTGAAACATGAAGTAAATTCTAGATAAAAATTAAATTTATATAACCATTATGAATATTTAATTAGTTTTTAACATTTTACATTTTGGTGGGGAATGACTGGTAACCCCTATAATACTACATCCAAAAGACAGCGGTTCGAATCATGGGAATCCCCATAGGGATTTATGCCTTAGACGATCACGAAGGCATAAAATAAGTAGGCAGTCACATATCTGTGATGCTGGTAAGATGATGCTAGCATAGTGATGTGCTGGGTCTTTAGTCCAAGTTCATTGTCCACAAGTCCTTGGTCCTATGAGATTTGTAATAGGTCTTTGTCTACAAAGGTTGAAGGGGGTGTTTGATTTCATAATAAAAATTGGGTTTCTATAATCCATTTCAAATAATGTTGTTGGTAAATAGTTTTCCATATCTATAAAAAATTACTAATGTAAATTATTATATTTTTATTAAAAATATTAGAAAATGATTCATAAGTAGAATCAGGAAAAAAACCAATAAAATAATGAAATGCATCATTAGTATATCAATATTAATGTTTAGGAGAAGACCCTAACCATTTTAACTATGTAATTATACATATATTTTGGAAATTATAATTTAATCATTGTCTACTTTTGAGTTTAAATAGTGGTTTCGAATTTTACTAGAGTTGTTGAATGATGTTAGACTAACAAAGGGGATATGATGAAATGTAAAATGAACCAGGTACTTAGTTTGATAGTATCAAGTGCCTAATGGGGAAACTAAGTATTTAAAGGGATATATTAGAGCCATTGAGTTACTTTATTCTTAGTATCCTGTACCATCAATACATCTGGGTATATTTCTATTAATAATGTTAAAACTATTAATTTTAAAACCATATTTCTCACATATAATCCCCTTTTAATTGAAATTTTATTTATTATTCATTATATATGAAAATTAAGAGTTATAATATGTTTGTTTCTTCTCATTAATGAGTCATCTTTCAATCCCTTTTCTTGAACAGGAGTCTCGTGGGCGTAAAAACACATCCATTGGGGGGAATCTATATCCCACCTATATTTACCTTCCATACTCTATTTTCATATAAGTGGATGTAACACACTTCACAAATTATTTATAGCTTCATGGATCATTAAATCCAATCAAACATCTCTTATTTCTTCATCGATGGACGGTTATCTTGGCTAATACTATGGTATTACCATGGTTTCTCTCTCTGAATTGATTTTTTATGATTTTTATAACACATATTCCACTTATTATTCTATTTTAATCATAAATTTTTATGGTGGAATGATATTTTTACTCAAAACCTATGAAAATACATTGTAATTTTTTTTAAAGGAAAATCATTTCCTCTAATCATATTCATTTTGGGTTTTGTTTTATATGTTGTAGGGGAAAGTGGACATAATCAAAACCAAATTATTTTCTTCTTATAATGAGTTTTTAGAATTGATTTATGTATAAAAAATTTATATATTGGGTTATTATAGATGTATATGTGTGTTTTTATATTTATTTTTTCAATTTATTTATTATATAATGTTCAAGAAAGGATACGTAATATTCTGTGGATAAATTTTTTTGATGTAAATGGATATTATGTATGTATTAAAGGTTAACAAAAAATAATATAATGACTTATATCATGGATGTGTTAGAAAGGTTTCTATGATTACCAATCATAATTATATAGTTTTAATTAATGGTGTCGGATCCCAAAACCTTGACACTATTATCCACATTCCATTACTAGAATGGTACGGTTGGATCTAATGATAAAACACTATTATACACTATTCCAATTCATCTATGTAGGTTTTTTCTTCAACGTTTCTTTAATATAGTCTGTCTTAAATCTATATTAATCATGAAGAAATTATAGATTTTATAGATTCTCTTAATATAGAGACTTAATTATTTCAGTTAAATTCATTGCATAAATTATTTTATGTGTGTTCTATCATGTTTAATATATATCATATATGGATTATCTCTATTTATGAATACACATAATATTATGAAAAGTGGTTATGGAAGGGTGGATGTTTCTTACTAAGTATAACATACTAAAACCCTTCATAGGCTCCGCTAAGGAGATGTTTAAACCATTTTTATATGACCTATGTAAGGGAAACACAATTAAACATGAGAAGTGACCACGTATGGTGTGTGGTATGTGGATGGATTCATTTTTTCACTTGGAGGGTGATTGAAGTTCATGAAATTAATATATTTTTGATGACACATTCTAAAATATTTCTTAAATGATGACCTTTATTGGGTCCTTATATCATGGTTGGTTTGAAATTTACTCATATATCCGGTTTTTACTAAATATTTCTCTTGATATCTCTAATAAAATTATTTAAAATCATTATGAATAATTACTTATTTACCATTTAATTTGATTTTTTTATGGTTAATTCCTTTGTTCCACAAGCTTTTTTAGTGTATCATACATTCTGGGTGACAATAGTTCAAGTTTAGGTCATGGTAAATTCAGTGCAGATCTATTTCACACACATATATATATAATAAAATAGACAGAAAATATACTTCAATGGTTCACACATTGTCCCCTAATAATTTACACCAAAATATACTGATCAGGAGGAGAATATAATATATTATAGAGACCTAACCGAATACTATTCAGGATATCAAAAGTATAACCATGAGATAAGTCCTTTGGCACTCTAGAATTTACGGAAAAATATGTTGGGATAACATAAATATATCAGAATCCTGATACACTAGGGGTGGCATGTGATTCCATAATTATTTTTACATTTGGCATATCCATTATCCTAATGTCCTATGCATCATACTAGGTATTAGTAGACATAACTCTATCATACACATACATATGCATCAGTAGACATTCCCAAGGAAATAGAATAGAATCTAATAATGTACCAACATATGAGATGAGAAATTTTTCTTGTACTGTGTCACATCAATTTCAAATGATGAATCTATTTGAAATATTTACACTTTAGAAGAAATAAGTAAAACTGACTGATTCGAATGTAAAATCGAGTAAGAAAATTAATCATTGAATATTTACACATCGATGTGTCTTTTCTGATATGGGTGGAATAAATTTTGGGGACGCACTAACTGAACATTAATAATAAATAAATACTATATACCTATTAATTTAATGGTAATTATTAAGACAATATGAGTCAAAAATTGGTTCATTTGGTTGTTTATATCTTCAAAATTATTGATTGGTCACTATTTTGTGATAAACATGAATCATAGATACTTGATTTTCGTTGATAATTTTATATCATGTTCAATAAATTTTTAGTTATATATAAATCATATATTACTGTCTTCATGTCTTGATGAAATATGTTTTAAACGAGAAGATTTTTGATAAATTAATAAGGAAATGAAGGGGTGAATGGGGACAAACCTGATATATTAAATACATTTCTTGAGAATGAAAATTCTCTACCACTATGGTAAATGTTATGAAATAGATATCTATTGTAGAGTATATTTCCTCAATTACCACTTCTTGTTGGGTTAGAGAGGCAAAGGGATTATATAAAATATTAAAATAACTATTTTTGACACTTGTGTACAAGAGGGGAAATCATAATTCCATAAGTTGGAACTTTAGTGAGATATATAAATGATTTACACCACTTATAAAATTATTATTGATTTATAGTTTCACCACCTTATTAACTTTCAAATTGATTTTCCTCTTCTAAACGAGGAGGTGTGTGTAAACTATCTCATTAATATCGTAGAGTTTTTTGAGATACCTAAGAAACAAAATGTTCAGTTATACAATTCTACAATCAAATGAGTGTCCCACCAATAGTACGAAATTATGGTGGATACTAGGAAAGGCCAAAATATGACCCAAAACAACATTCATGAGTTGTTCTTTGATATGTTTCACCATGATATATTGCGAGGGGTTACTGTAAAGTAGTGTATTTAACTATAATAAGGATATTTAACAATTAGGGACAAAAAATTATATATTATGGAAATAATAAATTTTTTCCATATCTAATTATAGATTAGGAATAAAAAAGAGAGATATTATAAATGGGTTTGAATTATCTTTGGAAAATAAAGGTTCTTCTCTTCAACCATCATACCATATTAGTGGAAAAGATGAATGTTGTTCTATATGATATTGTATCAATATGAGGCTCAATGGTAGGAGGATAAATACATGAACCATATAATGGTTTTATTTAATCAATTTGGGTAAATGGTAATGGGAGTTACTTGAATAGTGTATGAACTTTTATGAGATTTGAGTTCATGGTGCACATCTAAGACCTATATTGGGATGTTCTTATAAACAATGGTGAAAATGTGGGTATTTTTCTATATCAAACAATATTTAACATATAGAATGATGAAATGAAATTTATGTGGTCATTATGGCCATTTATAAATTAATTTAAACCATGGTTCATCATAGAGTGTCGGTAAGTGACTTCGGCAGATTTAAGATCATCATTCATATTCTACAAATTAGATTACTTGGGAAAACTAATGACCATCTATAAGGCCTGGTTGGGTAGGATGATGTTCTAGACAAGGCCAGGTGGATATAGTTAAATCCTCTACGAAGGAGTAAAATCAATATATTCATTATGAAGCTATATGTTAAGTAAATATGTTAGACATGTCAACTATCGATGATGGAATGGGGACATCTACTAATAGATGAACAATTTTATTTTATTTTACATTTAATTGAACACAATTTATTACATGTTCTTCATGGTACATTATTTATATTGAATTATTAATTATTAGATGGATTAATTTGGATGTGATTTCATCATATATGAGCCTTTATAAACTTATAGGGAAAAGAGTTGAGTAGAGTAATAAATTTTCTTCATGTGGTTTGCGGTTGATTATTGTTGGTATTTTTGGGATATAATTTTTATTAAATAGAATTAAATGGATATTATTATGCCAATGTTCTGGATAATATTAATTTAATAATATACTGACTAATATGGTCTACATGAATTTTTCTCTTCCACCAATGGAATGAAATATTCCCTTAGCGGGGAGTGGGAGCATCAATATGGCCAATGCATTGACAACTATTGGTATGTTATGGATATCATCATTTCATTCTAGTATTATCTACACATTTATGGAGCCAATGGGAAATTTGGTTTTACATCTAGTGGTAGATCTATCCCTATATTTCTTCCTAGAATAATTTTATGTATTACTACATAAGTGGGAGGTGGAATTAACAATTAAACTCTTTCCTAGTACCGAAATAATTTACATCCAACCATATGAAGTGGTGATGAATCAACTTTGAGGGATGACGTTTTTATAAGATGATATTTAATCAAATGTTCTTATTTGGATAAGAATATATACATATAGTGATTTCGTGTTCTTTTCTAATAAGAACAATGGGATTCTATACCTTGGTATATAATACATTAAGATAAAATAGGTAAATATGAAAAACCATTATCCCTTTTAAAATATTTATTATATCATTTATTAGATAATGGGGATAATATGGTTTACAACATTTATTTATTATTATCTTACAATAAAAATTTGTTTAATATAGAGGACATTTTTTTAAGAAATACAATAGGGATATAAAAACATTTGTGTACTTATTCATTCCTTTGGGGCTAACAAGTCCTTCAACTATGTTTATGGATCTAATGATCATGATTTCTCACCCATTATTTATATCATTTTGTGGTATTTTGGTTTGGTATTCTACTTTATTCAAAGACACATGATGAGAAATCTCATCATCATCATATTTTTCTGAAATCATTTTGGGTGCACCACCCATATTTCGAAATGTTAAAGTATTATTTCTCCATCGTTGATTTTAAATTCCTTAGAAATATGATTTCTTATATATAAATGTTAATATGTCCTGAAAATGTAGAATCATTTAAATCATGTAATATTCAATCGAATATATTCAAAAAAATATTCCCTTTAACACAAGGGTGACTACTATTGTTTAATTTAATCATTTAAAATTTTATCTACTATGATGAATAATTTGAAAAAAAACTATTGATAAGGTTGTACAACCTAGTTAGTGGAAATAAGACTTTCATGAACTAAAGGGTATGTCAAACACAAAATCTGTTATTGTTCTACCTCATATAGGCAAGTAATTTCAGTTATATAGTTGTGAAATCCATGATAGAATTGGTTTATACTTATAAAAGGTCATTAATTAAAGAATTAATGGTCTTGGAAAGTTCATCTTGAAATAAACTAATAAATCATGAGATGAAATTTACTTTTGTGGTTCATGAATTAATATATTTGACATATTAATTGATCAATTATTTTTTTATGGAGTTTAATTGCCTGAAAATCAATAAATAGATTTTCCTTTATTGATATTTGAATCTGATTTCGTGATTTTGGTTTGAGTAACTTTAGTGATTTTTTTAATATTCTGAATGAAATAGGTAAAGAAATATATTTATCAATACCCTTGGTAGAAAAATTTATATTTAATCAGTTTTATAGGTGAATGTGAGTGTGAATTTATGTCTTTCATGTATGAAAACCACTTGGATGTGATTAAGGATCATAATATGGAACTATTACATCACATTGATCTTATATTATCAATTATATAATTTAATTATTATTCTATGATATCTAATCCTAACAATATCATTCATGGAGGGAAAGATGAATGTATGTGGAACCAAGAAGATTTGTCCTAAGATACCCTATATTTTATATAAAGTCATTAAATAATCAAAATACATACAACTAGGTCATATAAAGTTTTTATAGAGTATAATTCTTCAATATGGGAAATATATTCGATGTTCACAATGACGTAATATGTTACATGTCACCAGATCTAGGATCTTTGGATGAAGAAGGATGCCATTAAATTTGTGTCTAGATACATCAATTATTAGTATATGAAGGAAGGGTATAAAAATAATATTGGGAAAATCCTATAACATTCATAATTATTATATATGGGGAATGAGATCACCATGGATTTTGTGAAAGATTTCCCTTAGTTATCCAATATTAGGGATGTAGTTTATGAAATTATGGACTCTCTAACTAAACAATCCACTTTTTTCATATTAAGGAGACATATTTAGTTGATGATGTTAAGAAATTTTATAACCATGAAACTATGAAACATCATGGTATACCAACCAATATTTATTTTAACAAATTTCCATTGTTTACATTTGATTTTTGTCAATATATTTTGTGAGATTTGGTTTCATAGGTAAAACATAGTACCCCATTTCGACCATTGATTGATGGTCTATCCATGTAAAATATTTTCATTAAAGAGGATATTATATGAGATTCTATCCCTAATTTTAGTGTAACCTGGTAGAATAACCTCTCTTTAGAGGATTACTATTTGAATAATATATTTGGTTCTTCCTTCTAATGGGAAACATTTGAAAAACTATACGGGTTATAGTTTCCTTCTCCATTTTAATGGACTATGGCAAGAAAATATTAAATAATATTGCATATAATTATAAATTATATAATATAATATGTTAAAATAATTTGGAAATAACTTTTAACATCCCAAAAAGAGGGAACTTCTATGTCCGTCACTGAAAGTGACCTTGGGAGTATGTATAGTTTGACCATGTATTCCATTAGTTATTTGTAAGGATTCGACGTTGATGAATGGGTAAAGTGTAGAACCTAAATTATCAACATGTTAGGCATTTATAAATACTTTATTATGTAATATAACATTCTTATTTAAGTTATTTTACATCATACTATTGCTCAATTTATGTTACCTTTCATGTGTCCCATCAAAAGAAGTATATATGTGATCATACGCATGTGATTAAATATGAGTATATTAGACATTAATTTGATGAATAAAATATACAATATTAAAAATTAATTATCAATCAATTCTATATCGTGTTACAGGGATAGATTATTAATTTGGTTCATTTTTGGTGGAAACTAGAAATCCCGGACATGATACATGGGAATATGAATCAAAAATCTGAATCCAATTGCTAGAAATATTCCTTCATGAATTTATTATAATTGTATCTATGATGAAAATAGAAATATTGGGTATTTTTTAGGGTCTATAAACACATTAACTTATTATTAATCATCTGTTTTTGGAAATTTAAATTTATTCTGTGCCTATTTCGAGTTTATGGTGGGTTAATGTGTTTTTGGGAGGTTTTGGGATATTTTTAGAGTGAATTATGGAGGTGATGTGCAGAAGAAATCACCATATACCGTGAGTATTAGTACCATGAATTAGTGGTTCACCTAGGGGAACTATTAGGTTTTTTGGATCCATAGGTAAATCGTTTACTTATTATGAGTAACTCAAAATTTTTTTGGGGTTATTTCTCTTAATAAAGGGGAAAATATCATTTTAAAATCCAAAAATAACATATTTTTTCCTATTTTAGAGTAAATAACATTACTATTCATTTTTAGGCTTCTTTGTTGATCTCAAAAGTATAAATCATCCATCTATTTATTCATGTTCCAATTCATTGCTTGGATTGGTCTCATAAGGTCATGTAATTTCATATTCGTATAGGCAATGCACAGGATTAGAACTATCTCACAATATTACTATATTTTAGTAGAATTTGGAGTAAATCAATTATTTTAATATATATGAAATATTATATAATAAAACCCTTCAATTTTCTCTTGAATTTGCATCTTTAGAATGCTATGTCGGTCAATACTAAAGTATTACAACATATTCCATCTCAAATTTTACGATTCCCTATTACTATAGGAAATGCCATATTTTATTTTATTGATACTAAATGTTCAACTAGCTTGTATATATTCTTTGTAAAAAAACAGGAGCTTCCCTTCATATTATTTTTTAGAAAAACCCTTTCACTTTTCAATTTTATAATAGATAAGTTATAAATTATGTAGAGATACATGAACTCAATTAAAGCCAAATAGTTGTGTTATAAATTTATTATTGCTATGTGAGGATCTATGCCCTCCATACACCATTTATAACACCTTAATTGTTTCTCTAGATAAATTGTTTCAACCGATGCTCGTCGGTCAATCTGTTAGACATATTTAACTTATATTCATGGGGTTTTCATGAATTAGAAACTGTCGAAAACATGGATAACAGGCATATCATGATATAGTTTTCTTTTGAGGAGGATCTGATTGTGGCGTTGTCCAGTGCACCCCAGGCATGCAACAGTCTCAGATTCATCTTGTTCATATGATCTTATAAATTCAATTTTAAAAGAGATCCTTCATCGATGGAGATCTGGGTATGCTTTCTCAAGCACCCCCTTCAATTTCAAAACCCCAAAACACATCCAATGTTAGATAATTTATTGGGTCGGTACTTGTGCTTAGATAGTAGAAGTAGGTCAGTTTTTCATCTTGTTTACCCATGAATCATTATCAAAGTTGATGTTTATCGGGTGCCAGTTTTGTTAGTGTGGCTATCGGTGGGGGAAAATGTAGATACAAAAAATCAGTTTATTTTGAGTAGTGTTTCGACTACTTATCCTTGTTCTTGTGCTCGGGTAACCGAGAGGCAATATGTAGGAATGGGAATCATGCTCAAAGGGAATACATGGTGGGGCCTGGTGCAAGAAAACCCAGAACCTCTTCTTCTTTTAAAGTAGATGGTCATTTTGAATTGGGCGAGTCAGTCCCGATCATATAAGAGGTGCACTCGAGAGATATAAACCCTATAGTTTCAGATTTGATCATAGGGATGAAACATTATTTGGGTGTTCCATGTGTTAGGGAGCTTCTGGGTCAAGGGGTTTGATTGTATGGGTATCTTTGGTTCCACTTCCCTGAATAATGATTTGGTTTGTACTGGTGCTGGAGTCATTATCATGGCATTTGATCAGACTATTAGGCATATAGGGGGAACCAATGTGGTGACTCAAGGATCCCATGTCGAGGTGGTGTACTCTTGTAGTGGAGACTGCCCTGAAGGGTTAAGAAAAGCAGCTGACATGGCTGGTTCAACAGGGTGTAAGAGTTGAGTGAATAATTTTCAAGGACCTGATGGTTAGAAGAAGGATATAAAATGGTCTGCTGCAAGGATGTTTTCATCTAATTTTGAACATTTTAATCAATTCTATGGGCTGGATGCTAGTGAGATGGTGTTGGATCAAATTTTTCCTACTGAATCCTTGGAAGCTGGACTGTCCCAGTCTTAAGATGAGTCAGGTGATGAAGTGTTCAGATACCTTTCCGATGACTGTGTAGTGGGACAACTATATAAAGGATGTCATAACCCGAGGAGGAAGAATGGAAGGAAAGGTGACAATGATATATGGAACTTTATCTATGATGAAGGGAATAAATCTAAATGATATAAAAATTATTATTTCCTCGCAAAACAAATGGAGATAAGATTTTCATCTAATTTTAGGGAAAAGGATAATGATATGTCCTACATATCCGATGTGAATGAACCTAGAGGTTGCATTTATAGTGAAAATGTGCTTCTAGGTGGAGTAACAAGAGAACCCATCTAGTTACTAGCTGACCCTGTGGTGTTGGATCTATCAATTAGTGATCTGCATGGAGAAGTAGGGAACCCATGAGAGACCTCTAATCCAATTATAGAAGGCATAGAGGGAGCTATGGATGTCAATATTATTGTTTACGTAAATAATGAAATGTCATAGGACATCCTTATAATTAATTTGACACATGAAGAAGTTGATAGAATGATTGAGAGATGTGTTTTTGTAGACACCAATAAGGAGGAAAGTGTATGGATTGATAAACAGAACCTAATATTAATTAATGTATGCAATGAAAATATTATGAGTAGAGAATATTACCTGAAAACATGGGAAATATTGGTACGTCACATTGAATACCATATAAAGGATGATCTAGATCTATAGGTAACCAATCTTGCCTGGATAATATTTACGGTGAATAGTTCAACAGGTTCAAGTTGTTATTAAATATTTATTTGGTTTCCTTTGAATCTTGATCTTCTTGATACTTGTGATTTCTCACTTTTTTACTTATAAGTTATTTGATAATATAAAAGTTAATTTTCACTCAATTATTCTCAAACAAGTCTAAATTAAAAAGTTTCTGGGGAATTATGGTATTATGAATACTTTTCTCAAACCCTAAAAAATGTCTTATTCCCATTCATATTGATTGTCTCTATATATAACCCATTAATTATAAATAAATAAAATAGTAGATAAGTTACACATAGGTTTTTACATTGTTCACTAAAATTGGATCATCTAAGGAGAATAAAAAGGCAATGTGAGTATGAACCCGAATCATTATGATCAATTTTTTGGATCAAATTTTAGAGAAACTACACTTACCCTCCTAATTTAAAACCCTCATCAAATGTAATTTCACAAATATAAAATTCAATATGGAAAAACTTATCCTCTAAAAATTTTACTTTATTTCTCAATAATATAGATGTGTGTTCACACCCACAATTGAGATACAATGCACTCTTTATTACTCAACATAAAAAATATACTATTAATTAACTAAGAGTACATAGTATATTTCATATTCCTTTTTCTATAAAAATTTTCAAGGTATTTTATTTTATTCCAATAAAACTAGAACAAGTTGTTTAGATATTCATCTATGTGAAGTCCCATTAATTATTTACGACAAATTCTTCTCCATATTGTACATTATTACTATGCAATGTGTTCCACACATTTTTAATGTGGTCGTAAAATTCATTTTAAGCTACGTCATACCCTGGATGTATATTTAATATAATTAGGTTTTAGTTCCATTTTTAACTCAAATACTCATTGAATACAACATACCACCCATCACCACAATGTCGAGTGTATTTGGTTCATGAAATATATAGTTTAGATTACCTTTAATGGAATTGGGATTAGTCATCAACTAGATAAAAAAATATATATATAATTTATTCTTTTAAATAATCTAATGACTATAGTGTCATTATCTTAATCTACCTAAATTTGAATATGGTTATGGTGAAATCCATAGAATACAACATGAATGTATTTAATTAAAAAAAATTAAAATTCAGCAAATCAGATTATATATATTTACATCTATCCTATATTTTTAACCTATCTGAAATGAAAGGTCCACATGACCCTACCAAGAACTCCTCATGATGCATAACCTCGTTTTGGCAAGGTGACCTCCACAATGACCAAGAGAATGAACTCATCCCAAAGAACTCAATGACATAATAAAAATCTCAACCACATAGTCACTCTAGAAATAAGGCCATATTGGTTTTATAATTTTATTAGAAATACTATTTATAATACATCATGGGGTGTTTTGTTGAGGTTTATATCCAATAAACATAAAAACTAACATCTTCTTGTGTAACACATTTTTCATTCAAGATGTCTCACTAGACCATTTGGATGATTCTCCTCTAGTATTTTTAAAAAATAGAACCCCAAACAACATCATGTTACTTTTCCTAACAATATACACCATTATGTTATTATAAAACCCTTTACCAACATTCCAGTACAATAAAATGGTTTTTTTCACCAAGACTAATGGAAACATTAAAACTGTTATTCTCAACTAATTGACGCATTACTATATGCAATAATTCCTCTGTGATTCATTAATAATGAACATTAATAAAAAATAAGCCCTGATATTTTTTAGGACTAATAATATATAAATAGTTCCTCATGAAAAATCTTTTGTGAGTTCTATGTGTATTAGAACCCCTGGAGGGAAACATATCCACCTCTATAATCATTCAAGAATAATCCTTTATAAAACAATGCCCCCCCTCTTGATAAGAGGTAACAATATATAGTTTCCAAATTTTATCCCCCTTACTAAATTCAAAAATAATCCTCTTTTATTAATGATATAAAATATAACATCTAAAAATGTTCAGAATGATTTAAATATCAAAACATTTAACTAAGAGAGAGTTGATAGGAATTTCAACTAAAGAAAAAACCATGGGGGAGTGGGAGTCCATTTTCAAACCCATATAGTTTTGTGGGATGGTTGGAATTAATTATCCATTAATTTATTTCCATAATATTGTTTGTATATTTCATTTGTTAATTCATCATCTATCAAATCATGAGGTTTTTTACTCAAATTTCAATTTCCACTTTTCATATCCGATAATGAAATGGTATTTGAAATCAATTATTTTCATCATCTAACAATGAATGAAATTTTTTATAATATTAACTACACTTGATTTTTCACAAATTATGAATATAATATATTCTAGATCCTCTCTAACAACCAAAAGTTATTTCCTCATAAAAATGAATTATATACAATGATAAGTGGTCATTATTTATTTTTCCTCTATGGTGATCAAGAAAATGAATTTTTTATTCTGAGTAGTCTATGAAATCCAAAAAATAATAAGATGAAAATCACATGACAACATTGAATCCATATTATCACCTGCACCAACTCAATATGCATCTATATATTCTAACAACCCTTATTGTGATTTGTTGTGATAAAATAAAGCATAGTCTACTATATGTTTGAAATATATACTTAATCTACCATATATATTTCATTTGGGTAGGGTTTTTTAGTGGGAATATTTTGTTGAGGAAAAAACTCGATTTATTCAAGTAGATGTGGAGTATAATAAGTACCGAAAAAATTCTTTGTACTATATCACATAGACCTTTATTCCATTATAATCATTTTTGAATTTCACCTGCATATCCAATTGAGTAACCAAAGTATTAAAATCATCCATTTGGATCCATTATATATATTCCAATTAATAATTAATTGTTTAAATCAATGAATCATTTTTTCTCTGGATAACATGAATGATATGGAAGAGAATGTCAATTCCTCAGTCATGAAAATATATATTTTACACCGCATAAATTATGAACAGTAATTGAATTTTTCATCAATTGAACCATAAAAAACAATTTAATTAATATAGTCAATCATGATAACACTTTTATCATTTTCATTCTTAATATAGTGGTTGTGATCAACTCTTCCCATTTCAAATCTAAGATTATTTAGATATTGATCAATCCAGGAGCACATAACTCTTTGAATTTTTTACAATATGTACACAGATTTCTTCAACCAAATATTTTTTTTATCAATAATAATTCAATTTTTTTTAATGTCTAAATCCTTCACATTTTTTCCTTTTAAAAAATATATTTTGACATTATTTTAATAGAATTTAAATCTTCCTTAGAATATCAAATCTAGGATTTGTTTTATAGAATCATACTGAGAAATGTGTGAAATTATAAAATAAATATCAACACATTAATGTTTTTAATATTAATTTCACATCAACTATATTTTGTTCCTTTCCACATTATCATATTCATTATTTTTGTTCCAAATCACCAACTTGGTTTATCAAATCATATTGTCCACTAGACTTGGAACAATATCCCTTATTTATTTCATTTTGTATTTCTTCATCATATTCATTTAATGAATTGATAATAAAATAAAATATATTGGAATGTTAAAACATTTTTGGTTCTACTTGATATGTAGGTGATATTTTATGACGATTCTCTATCCTTCACATTTAGACTGAAGTTTTTTGGTCACCGTTATATTTCCCATCACTGATTTTAGCTCTTTAAATAGTTATATTAGATATTGGGTAACCCATTATTTGTTATTTATTGTTACTATATATTTATATATATAACATATCCCCATTTTCTTTCCCTAAGAAATATACATCAACATCAATTTCATCCTCAATTTGACAACATTGATACTATGAATTATGCGGAAGATTTTGCAACACCTTCTCTTTCTCATAACAGTTACACGACAGATTTCAATAATTTTCCGTTGAATCTTTTTCAAAAATGTCTATATAATTATTTTGGATGAATATCCATGGAATAAACCTTCATTACTAATGGATTAAAACTTATGGTTCGAATCCTAATTTAGAATGACCAATTTCTATACAAATAATTGAAATTATATTAGTGTCAATTTTTATCATAAAACAACTCATTGAGAGTTTTTTATTATTTTGGTTTTAACAGTTCTCTCTTATTTATGTATATAGATTCAAGTATTGATTCTATACATTAGGTCTCTTCTAGATTAATTTCATTGAGAATTTTATGATACATGTTTTAGATAATGTGGTTCATCCTATCAATTAGTTACATTTTTTTAGGACTCATCACCATTGAAACTAGGTTTTGAATTCCATGATTTTTAAGATACACATACACATTGTTATTATATATTTCTATATTTTTATTGGTTTGGTTCTCATAAATTCTCAAACAATACATATTCTTCGAAAACCTCTTATATGGGGAATTAAATTTGATCACATTGGAATTGTGGGCATTATATATCCGCCATTAAATTCTATTCTCATCATCAATTAATAAGATATAATAACATTTTCCATCCATCAATCTTGTTACCATGGGCCCACTAACATTACCATGATCAACCTCAAGAAACATGCTTGATTTCTCTTTCATTGAATAGTGGGTCTCCTAAAAAATCTTCTCTTTTTGAAATTTTAAACACATGTGAGTGTGGGGACATATGATCTGTGTGATATATCATGTCCCTTAATGATTCCATAATACATATTTGCAATTTGGTCTCAAATGGGTTATCATTGTTTATAACTAATTTTTTATCAGAAATTTTAGATAGTAAACAACTATCTTCCACATCATTGATCAGAATATCCCCTTTGTGTGCATTCCTAAAAAAATTGATACATTTCACTCTTTTTAGTGAAATTAATATTATTGAAATTCACTTCAAGTTCTGAGTCACATAGTTAACTCAAAAATAGAATATTAAGACTTAGACATTGAACTAGAAACCAGTATATGCACCCTAAGTAAATTCCCTCAGTATCGGCCTTCCCATATCAAATAATATCCACAAACAATCATTTCCATATCATACAAATCAATATTTGAAATATATTTTCCCCATAATAATATTATTATAATTGTTTATAAGGGAAGTTCTTACACTATAAAATATCAATGTTTTTGTGTTATCTATCTATATGAGTGATATTTCAATGAAATGTTTCTCAAAATTTATTCTCTTCCTGACCAATGTATTCTACTATGGTTCCTTTGGTGGTGAATTTATTTGTTCTACCTCTATCATTATTTCTTCTTCAACATCTTATATGATTAAAAATCGTTTTTCATTATTATCGTTCATGATAATACATTCAACTACCTTGTTCTACTCTTGATACTTTATTAGAATGTATATTTGATAATTTGAATAACAATTTTTTATAATATTACCAAAATCATTAGAAACAATTGTAACCATTACATGTATATCGAGAGTAAGATGTTCTCTTCAACTACATTAATTACTTTTATATATGAAACATATATTTATTCATTTTCCACTATAATATTTATTGTTATTCCCTGTCTTTTCAAAATAATAATAGATGATTGTCCATGTATTATATTATGCCTTATATTCATTAACTATAGTTTTTAACCTTTTATATGTCACAATATTAAATTTTAATTCATGGTGTGGGTTATTCATTTTATTTAATAACCACCCATTATTTTTAATTATTGTCGAATAGATTCACTTATTAATAGGACATACGGATAAGTAATGATTCCCCAAAAACTCCCTTAGCTTATTTGGAATATGATGCACTTGAGATTCCCAATGACATTTTATGAATAAGAATGCATTATTGATCATCACACATATCTCACCAAATTTATAACGCTCAGTTATTTTCAATCATATTTTATATGTAATCAATGTGTAATTCTTTGATAAATCTATTTAAACTAAACTAGGTGTTTAAACATATCATTATATAATATTGAATTATAACTATTTAAATGTTATAATTATTGAAACCATTTTTATTAATAGTTTGAATAAGAACAAAAATATTATAATTGACATATAGAAAATGTTTTTATATAATGAAAATGTATTTATTAATGAAAAATAAATAATTCCTATATTTTTTGTAAGGTCATTTATCATTCAAAGATAATATTTCTTTAAAAATGTTTTTCATTTTATTTTGTTCAGGAATATTATAACAAATTTCTTACAATTTTATCAATATAATTTGAAAAAATAAATAAAATTATCATATCAATATTATCATAAGTTAAAATTTACCAATTTTTCTTAAATGATTTTTTGAATAGTGATGCATGCCATTATTTGTAAAATTGTCTATTATTTCTATTAAATAATCTAATTTTGAAGTTATTTTATATTTTTTAGTTAGATTAAAAGTAAAATATGATTTATTTTCTCATATTAATTTATCAAATGAAAAATTAATCAAAATTATATTTGATTTTGTTATGAGTTTATTTTTATACTCAAAAATATATTTTTAATATTTTATGATTTATATAAATTTTTGAGACTTCAATTAATAAATAATATATAATGATGAATAATTAATTGAATATTTTATATAATATACCTATAAATATTATTTTCTATTTTTATAAATATTATTTATAGTAATTGAGTGAATATAAATTTTTTTATTCTTAAAAAAATTATTCTTCAGAAAATCCTTTTTGTGTAACTTGTATGGGTTTATTTCTAAATTATTTTATACCACTTTTATAAATTTAATATGGAAAAATTGATTTAGAATTTTTTATATTGTTGTAATAATATGTTAAATGGATCCCTTTGAATTTTTTGATCATTTTAAATAGTAACATTATAGATTAGTTATAACCATAATAATGGTTAAATATATTTAATCGATGATAAAAAAATTGGTAAAAATATTTAAAATATAAATGACAAATAACATTAAAATATTTTATTTTTTTCATCAATACTTGACTTAAATTGAAATTTATGTCTCCAAATATATTTTTTGTTCATAGTTAATTTTATAAAATATTAATTAAAGTTATGTAAAAATTGTAACTCTCTTGATTATGAAATTCTATTCTATTTTGACATAGGGATAAAAATTTGTGATGAGTTAACCTAAAATATTACTTTTATAATAATGATTTTTTTTTGTAATTTGTTTTTTAATTTGTTGTTATTATATAATTACCTTAAGTTCTTGTATAATATTGATAAAATTCTACTTCAAGAAGATGAAAAATCAAAGTAAATTACTTTAAAAACAATAAAAGTATTTTATTTAAATTAATTATGTTGATAAAATAGTTAAATAGTTAATTATAATGTTATATTAATGATCAACGTGACTATATTTTAATTTCTTTTTTTTGATGTATAATATGCGATATTATATGAATTGTTCATCAAATGAATTCAATAGTAGTTTATGTTAAATAATAATTTATTAAATTATTATTAACTAATAGAATTTTTGATATAGGAAAATTATGATGGTTAACGGTTGATAATGTAATAAAATCATTATTTATGAGATATGATTTACCTTATAATGAAAATTATAACCCTTTATGATTGAATAAGTCATTAGAGTGGTAAAGGTAAAAATTAGTTAACCAAGGGGTTATAAAAATATATAATATTGAAAATACAACATGAAATAGTGAACATTTTCTTTACAATGCTATTTCAACAATATAATATAATATCCTTTAAATTATGTCGACATGGTTTCACATTCAAAGGAAAAAAGAATTTTTTATATTTGTTTTTTACTAATTCTTTGTGTTTCATTTGTTTTCCTAAAACATACCCCATTTTTTCTTTTTAATACACGAATTTGAGCATCATAGATTGAACAAAACCTACCCATTTATACATTAAAATTTACTACACATTAATTTTATGTTATTTGATTTTTAAATGTATATTCTAGTGGTATATATGGAGGTATCCAAATGAGGTCTTCAAAAGATGATATAATAATCCAACATGAGCTTTTGTGTTTTATTTCTTTTTATATATCCAATAAATAATTAGTATTTATAATAAAATAACATCTTCAGTATCCTAAAATTTCTTTTCATCCACCATTATCCACAATAATTTCATACAAATGAGAAATTAATATACTATTTTTGGGTACGTGCAGACAACCACCTACATATATAGATGAAATTCATTTTACATCCCCATAAATCGTGGTTTTTTTATTTATAAGCTTTAATACTTTTATATTATATTTATTAAATAATTATTCTCAATAATAATAATATCTTATATACCATCACACCTTTCCATCAGTTTGCAAATCATAATTTTATATTTACATACATGTGGATTTCCACCTAAACGGAGCGATCTAAATCATTTTTCATATTAAATTTACATGGATGATAATAAAGATATATTTAGTAACTATATGTGATATATATGAGGTAATAATGTTTTTAATGTTTAATTTATAGTCCCCTATATTTATTCCCTTCCATTAAAAAATGAAAAAATTACTCGTGCATATGAATGGACTATTGTCTCCTTGTAGTGATGTCATCCATTTTCACCAACTATTTATATTAATTATTATAAGACTTATATAGTTTGAATGTATAATAAATATATTAGGATTTATTTTGTTTATATTATTAAACCATGAAATTTTTGTGTGGATATGAATCACCAAACTGAAATGCATGTAAAAAACATTCTCATTTTCAGTCGAATGTACAATTTAAGGAAGAGTTGTTAATAAAAATATAAATAGAAATTAAAAATAAATTATAAATAATATTTTATCTTTGAATATTATTAATTGATATATTTATGGTAATTATATAATTATTATAAATTAGGTTTTAATTTTCATAATTCCAGAATAGACTTGAAGTAAGGTTTTTCTAATTCGCTTTTATTTCATTGAGACATATTCTATATTAACCACATTTATCAATTCTAGGGTGTGTATTATTCTAATGAATATAGTTACCAATGATTATAAATAAAAACATGAGTATTTAAAAATATATATAAGTCACATAACATTATGTTGTATTTATTTGATTAGTTCTAATTGTAAAGTGTGATTTATCTCAACATTGATTCATTTAGGAGTGTTTTATGTTATGCACCTATTTATGTTTACGAGCTGTATATAAGGATAAATTTAGATGATATATCACAATATCAATATTTTAATTATATTTATAGTACAATTTTATATTATTTTTAATGGGTTAAATGATTCAAAAGATACCAATGTGGTATGGTATTTTTGTTTTAATCATTTTTTAATGTGATTGATTATAATTGAATTTAAATTGTGTTAATTACAGGATAATTATTAGAAACAAAATCATTTAATTTTTATTATTATTAAGTTATTTGTAGTTTTTTTAGTTTTTGTAATATTTTACTCACTTTGGTACTCAAAATGGTTCACAAAATGCTTTTAGGAAAAGTATTCCTTATTTTTCATCATTTTTAGAAAAACATTTTCCATCCATATATATGTTCTCTAAAATTTTGTAGATATTTTTTTAATATTAAAAATTTATTTATTTATTTTATTTTACCCATGTTTTTCTTTTTAAAAATTTATTAAAAAATAATCTTCATGTTATTTTACAAATACAATACATTTACTGAAGGTGTGGAGGCGTTCTGGTGGCGGATTAGGGCTTGGTCGACTTCGGTCCTATGTAGCTCGCCATCAGCCCAGGTATGGTGTGGAGGGAGGAGGGGCCTTAATGGTTTTTTGTTTTTCAGGTTTTGTTTTTAAAGGTTTTTTTGTGCTGCTTTTCTGGAGTTCGTGTGTCGGTGCATCTTCGATGTTCCCTTCTACATTTTTTGCTCTTTTCGCTTTCCATGGCTCATTCATTTAAGAATATATTGAGGGATCTTCTGTGGTAGCGATTTTTCCGAATCCAGCCCAGCGAGGCGTTGTCAGCTATTTTATGCTCGGATCCCTTCAATGGAGACTTTCCCTTGTGGTGATGTCGGTTATTTCAGTCCTGGTTGACATTGACAGGACTTATTTCTCCCTGGATCGTCATCTTTTTCGGGTGCTGCGGATGCAGATGGAAGATGTTCGTGGTTGCGGTGGGGAGATAACGATTTTGGCTCTGGTGCTTGGACGTGGTGTGGATGTTGGCTTGATGTTTGAGTCTGTGATGTTTTTGGTGAAATGGAGGCACGTTTCTGCCTTGATGTGCCAATGTCGTTTGAAGATGTTTTGATGGTGATGACGTCACAGATAAAGGTGTCTCTGTTAATGTCTGGCTACCGATTTCGGTGATGTGATGATGACGAGGGTTGGATTGCGAATCTGGGAGCGTGGCTCGAGGTGGATCGCGGATCGAGGTGTATCGTGATCTGTTTTGAATTTTAATTCTTAATCTGAATTTTAATGTTTTGGGGGTGGATTTTGGAGCTTGTTTGTTGTGTTTGAAATTTGGTGTCTTGGTATTTGAAATTTGATATTTGGTATCAGTATTGTGAGGTTCCCACTCACCCTTAATGTGGATTATTCAATAAATGAAAAAAAGGATTTGGATATGGTGAATGTTTTATGGGATTATGACATTCATAATAAAAGTTTGGGATTATATGATTATTGGGTCCATTATATCCCTATTACACATTAGGAAATGGTTAGTAGAAATATCATGATAGGATGGGGATAAGCATGGACATTATTTTGAATATATTTTTCTATATATTTATATATGATTAAGATTTCTTCTGGTCATTCTCATAGGAATGTGTGCGGAAGCAATTTAAAATATCTTTATTCACATTTTGATGCATGATTCTTATCTTTATATATATGGTCACATGATTATTGATGTAAATGATTATGAATATTTATGTTCATAACATTATGATTTTCTATGCTTATCAAGACACAATACTATGTTAAAACTCATCAATGATGATTACTTACAAAACTCCCATATTGAACATGATTCATTATAAGATTGATTTTATTTTTTATGATCATATCTTAACTAGGTATATTTTTATTTATTTATAATAATCATTCAAATATTTTCTCATACACTTAATATTGTTATATTATTTAATTATTTATACATCTAATTTTCCCATTACTAGGCATTCGATATCATCCATTATTATTTGGTATTTTCCCTATGTTATGTAGTATGTTTATATATATCATCTGTATTAAAAGGGTTCAACTTTCGAATAAAATAGTGGGAGGTTAGTCAAATATTGTTTGATTTTGTTGATTATGTATCTATGTTTCAAAAATAAACTACACCATTTTGGTATTAGCAATGATTGTAATGTTATGAATTGAATATCCCTTATGAATTTTTAATATTTACATAGAATAATTTTGGATACCTATTGAATTATAGATACACATTAGATTTCCTAAATTATCTAAGCCCTTAATTTCACAATATTTTTCATGAAATTAGGGATCTAGTATTTTCAATTGGTTATGAGAATATGCTCAACATTGTTTACTATGATTCATAAATTTCCAAATTAGTGTCATTTATTGTTTATTTTTAATTAAAATTTATCAACATTATGTTCTTATATGTGATTATTTATGTCCTGTAAAACAATATTAACATTCCTGGACTTTGGCCGTCCATATATATATTAAATAGAGAGTAACATAATGTTTAATATGAAGGTAAAATGTTACCTTGATTTCAAACCCTTTATCATCACTTTCTTATAATTTTAGACTATAAAAAATATCCAAATGGACTTCCAATACAAGGTTTGTATAGTCCTAATCCTCATCCACTGTGTTTTCCTTAATGTTTTCATCTTTGTTTTGAATATAAATAAATTCATTTAAATATATTATGTTGGGAATCCTTATTATATTTCATCTTCTTTGATGACTTTTTTATATGGTATTCGTCTTTAAAATCATAATTTACATACGTTTTATTCAATGAATCGATATACCCAAAAGTTCAAATCTTAAATCATTCTAATAGATGATTTCACTTTTCTCATATATTTGACTTTTTTTAATTAGTGTATAGTAATGAAATTACATAATACACATTTTTTTTAATAGTATCCTCCTATAAAGAATGTTTCTTCATTTCTATAGACTTCTCCACCAGTGAATTTTATTTGTAATGAGAATCATCAGTGTAATTCCACATCGAGTATATGATGGGAGCTCCATGTATGTTTTCCTGTTTCACAACCATCAGATCAATATCTAGAAGAATTGATGTACTCTCATTAAACTCTAGAGTTAATGATATCATGATCATTTAAACAGTTTTGATATCATTGAAGTCATATACATGTCTATTAATATCATTAATAATAATGTTTACATGATCTAATAACATGTAAAATATCCCATTCAGGATCATTTTTAAATATTTTTACTTATTCCACACCACATATAAATTTAAATGACTAAATATTTAATCTCGTTAATAAATTTTGAGAAATTTCTCCCATATCTTATGAGACTTTTTTTTCAAGAAATAGGTTTTATATAGATTGCGATATCCAACCCTCTATATAATTCAATGCATTACATATCATCTACGTATGTTTTCATATAATCTCAATCATGTATGTATCTACACCCCATTCCAAAATATTTCATTCGAAAATAATCTATGTATACAGACATTCACAAAAAATTAAATTATTGTCACATTCTCTTTTTTACATAGCTAGCAACACATTATATAAAATATGGGAATTCATTTATTATTAACAACTATAACCATTTCATTAAGAAATAGAGAAAACTATGATGATAACATTCATCATTGATCATAATTTTTGGTCCTAAAAAGTATTGATACCCTAAGAGGGTTGTGAATCAAGGTCTTATGAATTTGTTTCTCTACACTTACCAATTTCCCTCTTCCCTTTTAGATGAAAATCCAATCACATCCAATAAGCCATTATAAATCAATAAATTAATATATAAGGGAAACATGAGTTTCTTCCAAGTTCTACAAAATATAATAATATATGGGACATGAAAAGGAAATGTGCCTATGTAACTAAATCACTGTGATCAGTAATTTGATTAAGATATCAATGAGTCCAAACTAACCCTCATTGCTTAAAACTCTAAAAGGATTAAAGTTCAATACCCTCTAATATCAATATAATATATTTTCATTCCTTGTTTTTTTTTCAAAAATTCATAACAATAGTGAAGCACGGTTACCAAAAATTGGTGTTTCAGTCAACTATAATTTTTTACAAACAATTAATTTAAATAATCATATATATAGAGTACTTTATCGAAGTTTTATTCATTATTCTATAACCTTTACTAATTTATGATCTCTATTTACACAAAATAATTTAGAATTTGTTTTTATATAGTTCCATGAATAGATCCGTTAATTATATTGTTAGTGTTAATTATCCATCCTCATCCCAATAATATAATTGTAATTGTATAAAATATTTATAATGGGGTAATAACATTCCATTTCTTTCATTTCAACTCAAATAATTGAAAAAACATTCATAAATTCTGTATTCTCACATTTACTGTAAAAAAATTTGAAGTTGACGTAACAACATTCACCATCATATAGACTGTATGAAATCTAAAAATTATATATCGTGACTTATTTTCTGATGTTTGGTGATTATTCAAGAATAAGATCCAAAAAATATACAACTAACTTATTTTTAATACATCAAATTATATCAACATGACTCTCCCAATGTTCTTAAATATCTAATGGACTATGGTGAAACCCATTAACCATGGAATGAAGGCATTCTAATTAATTGAACAAGTGTACAATATTAGACCATCTTCCATATTATGGGTTATATCATATAAGAAAAACATCAATAAAATCTTAGTTGAATGTTAATTCATCCTAAAATAATTATTGAGTTGTGCTTCATTATAGAATGGTGACTTCCACAATAAACATTAGTTGAACTCATCCCAAAAAACCCCAAAAAATAAAAAAAAATCTGTAAACTATCACTCTAAATATGATATTGTCCATGAATTTTCCATTTTTAGGGAATCACCGTTCACGTCCCATCCAAAGGGGTTATGGAGTTGTTTCCATCCTATAAAAGAAAATACATACACCATATTACAAAACACATTCATTCCTAAATACGAATTTGTTGGGTATTTAATAATATTCTTCTTTAGACATGATAATAAATAGAACAAAAAATAAAATCAAAATAATTTTTAATGATTTTTTCATGAAACATTCTAGGATCTTGTTCACACTATGATCATTACATTTTTTCCCTAAACCATGTTCTGTTATAACATTATGTACATATACTAATTATGTAATTTATAAATTTCCTGAGAACACATTGACCATTTTTATTTAACCATTTTTATTAATTCCATTCATTCTGATAAATTATATTGTGTTATACATTGTTATTTATTTCCAATGATTCTGTTAGTGTTTGATATATCCTTGGTGAACATAAATACTATCTTGGTCATGATACATTTAGTATGAACCAGTTATATGTATGTAAATAGAATGGTGGAAAACCAAAACCAACAGTTAAACTCATTTCCTAAAATATTTATACTATAAACTTGAAATATGGAAGTGAACATATGGTATTATAGAAATATCACCCGATTTTTTTGGGTAACTGAGACATGATCATTACATATTGTCCCCAACAATATATATATTTTTTGTCAATTTTCTTCTTAATCCTCAATGGAAAGATAAACTAAACTAAATTTTCAACATAACACATTAATGAGTTCCATTAAATCAGAAAGTACAAAAAGACTAACTTAACTGACAAATTTTAACTGTTTAAAAAAAATATAATTTTATTGCATGGATATAAAATATATAATATGTATTTTACCTAAACATGAAATATAAATGGAGGTTATAATTTCAATATTTCAACTCACACAACATTGTATAACCAATATCTTACACTTGATGATAAATAAATAATTTCATTTAAAATATTATTCTTAGTACATTATCATTATTTAAAAAAGAACATTTCCATTTCCTCTATATGTATATAAAACATTTTATAATGAAACCAGCTATTTAATGTTCAAATTGAATAATTTAGTCATGGAATTATAAAAAACATCTATGTATTCTTTTTATAGTAACCCGTAATTTTTATAAAGTAAACCATCAGACTCCAAAAATTCTATAGTGTGAAACTAAAATAATAATTTTAAATACATATTCTATGAATTTTAAACGTATATTTAAACAGAAAATTTTATGTTTTAAATTTTAACTACTAAATCCATTTACCGGATTGATGTTTACAAGATACTAATACAAGGTAATTTATAAAATTACCGATAAACTTGATTCGTAGTGGATTTATTACCTATAAATGTATAATGTTTTTCAATAAATATTAATACTATAATATAAACATTATATTTTACACAATACCATTTTTTATTTAATGTTTTAAAATAAATTTGATATAAAATACATTGGTACCATGAGTAATATTTAAAGGATATTGTTTATTAAATTATTAATATTGATCCAAAAGTAACAAAAAATTGTAAATAAACATTGTATTTATGTGACATGAAATAAAAATATTTCTTAAAGTCCATTTTAGTGAAACATAAATATTATACATTTTTATTAATTATGAGAAATTAAAACATAATATTTTGGTACAAACAATAACATATCAATATATTAAAAATATCATTTTTTAAATATATACCCATTTCATGAGGTTTAAGGATGATTTTTTGATTTAGAAAAAAATGTAATAATAGAAAAAGGGAATTTATATAAATTCATATTCATGAATTGTAAATGTAGTCATGGAGATAATAGATTAACAAACATGAAAAGTTATATAAAGTAAAAAACCTAGACAACATGTTTCATATAAAAACCATAAATTATTGAGAAAACTATTGAAAGTGCAATGTCAAAATAAATAATAAGATCATTATTAACAACACATCACTCATGAATATAAAATAACACATTTATAATGATAAAAAATACCTCCTTGAGCCTTATTAAATTAGTTAAGTCTCACTACAAACATTCGAGTATATCCAATAAGATGTTAGTAAAAAATAGAAACCCTAAACCATTTAGAATTAATTGAGATAATAACATTGATTTTTGGAAAGTCCTCTTCTTCCCTAAAAATATCTCCCCTACTCATCACTATTTTGAGATAAATTTAGTGATATCTAGGTGAGGTTATACCCACCCCCAATGAAGTTAACACCACCCACTTCTTGAATCGAAAAATATCCCCATACCCTCATAATTGTTTAATATGACATTTTTTGTTACTTTTATTCTTTATCATCCCATTACTAACTCATTAATTCTATTTTTATTCATTATTATATTTTATATAGTATAAAAATAACAATAGTTATTTATTTTTATGTTTAAATATATATATTTTCTTATATTTATTTTTATATCTATATATTAATATACATATAGAAATTTGTAACATCACATGTATTTATAGTATAATAAATTTCCATGATAATTATAATTCTTTAATTTAATATTAATTTCACTATAAAAGAGACACTATGTAAGATACCATACATGACACACAATAACAGGTTTCTCTAAAATCTTTTATTTCACACAACACGAAGGCATAGAAAAAAATAATACAATAATAATAATATTATATTAAATTGTAGTAAATGCCTTGCCGTTTTATTGGAAGAAAGGATTATAATTAACTATAGTATGATTTTAGATATTTTTGAAATGTTTTTATATTTATCAAATTAATTTTATAGACTTAAAATGAGAAGAAATCAAATTTTAATCATTAAATTGTCTAATATTTTTAAAATGGGGTTTTACTAACTTTTGATGGAAAAATTTTTCAAATAAATTTCAATTTTTATGTTATATTTGATAAAATAAATATCTTTATTATAATATTGAATTCAAATTTTACTTTGTTTGACAATTTGGTATTTTTCTAATAAAATCATTATTTTTCCGAATAGTGAAAAAATACTAAATCTTAATTCAAGACTACAATTCCATCTAATTTAATTATATAGATATATTATACTTTTATTAGTTTTAAAGTGTAATTGGATATTTTTTTTATCATTTAATAGATTTATGGTCTTGTAAATTATTTTCACATTTAAATTCGACATAAATATTTCACAATCTTTTGATAGTTTTTACTTCTTAAAAACCATCTTTCTCATTTAAATAATGAGAATTAATTTAAAATTAATTAATCTATCTTCAATGTTTTTAATAAGAAAAAATTGAATCAATATTTGGAATCATAAGGTAAAATTTTTCTAAATATTAATCTTTCAGTTTTCGAAATAATGAATAGTATCTTGATTGGTTATTTTTATTTACCAAGGTAAAATGGTAAATCAGGACATTAAGGGTAAATATTAATACTATAATAACCAAAAACTACCCTATCACGTGTCCTAATATTATATTATGAGATTTGATCAACAATCGGAATCCTTGGTATGATATTAGGACCACATGGATCGACATGGGTGTGATAATGACATGTTTTACAGATTAGTTTAAGGTAATTAGAAATATAACAATCACATGTATCATTTACTAAAACAATTTATATATATTTTAATATATTTTTTCTCATTGACTATAAATAGTAATTAGAATGATAAAAATATTTCCTAAATCATGGTAATATATTTATAATTTTTATACATTATATAAATAAATTTATCTATGACATAATGACAATGCAATGATTACCATATTAATGATTAATTCGAACAAATGATTTTTTAAATATATAAATAAATTAAAATGGAAATTTTTTATGCCACACATGAATTTTATTTATTCCATATATAAATTAATGATTAGGTAAATCATTTTATTTAAGGAATAAATGTTTTATTACATTCACAAAAATCTATTACTAAATAGTTTCTAAATTGACATAAAAGAATTTTTAAAACAAATACTATTTTATTAAATTATATAATAGTCCAACATATCTATGATTAGGCCAAATGACTCTTATCATGTTATAAATGTAATTAATTATCAACATTGGGTTCTATTGTAATTTATAGTAACTATAGTAACCATATATTATGAAGTTACTAGGAGATATTGTAAGAGTTAATGTTTTTAACTAAGTGTTAATGCTAAACTATAAGGTTACATTTTTAAATAAAAAATAGTAAAAACTATTGGTTGAGATGATTTAGTCTCATTATCATATTATAATCCAAATTTATATCTTCAAAACTGTTATTTTTTTGAAATCATTTTATAATAAACTAATATTTCATGACATTCCAAAAGTGCCCCTCCTACCACTTATAAATGGCCACCACCTCAACCCACTTACTCAAACCACTTATTCCCATTGGATCGAAAAAAATATAATAAAATAATCTTCAAAAATCTATAACTTACTCTTATATGATATACATTGGTAATAAATCCATCCTATGGGGAAATTTTGTGAAAATCGAAATGAGATACTCAAAAAAGAAGTATTTGTTCTATTAGCTCTTTCAAAATTATGTTATTCTAATAATTCATATACTTTTTTTGTTTCCATAGTTAAGTAATAAATCCAGTATATTATTCATTATAAGATGTTATTATAAGTATTTGAAAGCCTTATATCTCATTTTATCCATCCAATGAATAATGATACCAGGATGCGTGCATACATACAGCTTATCATCTCCACGATGTGGCATAATTTCTTATTCGACAAGATTTAATTATGATTGCTATAATGATGAGTATAATGGATGTAAATAATGGATAAAACATTATAAATATTCTTTTACAATTAATATAACATCAAATTTGACAAAGTTTAACCGATGAGTGAGTGATATCATCACAAGTGCGTACGAGACTACCGTCTCCACGATGTGATGCATTTTCATTATACACAATATTCATAAAACCACAATTACATAAATTAATGGAATGAATATATATTATATAAATTATAATTATATTTATTGTTTTCTTATTTGATGTTTATTTACCACATAACATTATGATTTCCATAATTTGTAAATATGATAGTTTCATTTTAGGAAGTGCGGATTGTCGCCCACTCAAAGGGATATAACTCATTCAAAAAATCCACAGAACATATAAATAATTGAGTTAATGAAAATATGTAACATATATAACACATATATAATACATGAGTTAGTATCTACCATTTAATGATATATTTTTCATTATAATAATATGAGAATTTATTTATTATGGCGTTCATGAGTACGTACGACCTATCGTCTCTATGAACAATGTATTTCTTTTATTTTATAAATAGGTTATGGTCTATTCTAAATAAATAATGTCTAGATATATATGATATTTAAACCATTAATAATATTATATAGATGATGTAATTTGGACCCTATGTGCTATTTACATCAAACATGTTAATTTTCGACTCAATTACTAAATAACGACAAAAAAGACCAATATGAACAAAAATAATTACGTAATTTTTATAACATAGTAATAAGTGATATTAAAGGAATAATAAACTTGGAAATTCTCTCAATAAATTATTAATTTAACATGTGTTTATTATTCCGGAATATACAGAATTAACGTGACATGTCATATTCGAGGTAAGGGATATCATAACTCAATCTTCATACATTGAGTTAAATATATATGTCTTCGGTTTTATTTTTAAAAGATATTGTATGAAGGACCTATTATTTTTTTACACTATATATATACTTATATTGGGTGTATTTATATTTTACACACAGATTTATTTAATTTATTTATCCTTAAACTAATGAAATGATCTATTTAAGGGACTTCGTCTGAATCTTCTTTCATTAAGCCATATTTTGGGTTGTACATGACATTATTATATATGGTGTATAATCAACCCATTTGAATTTTAATGTCATTTAATTTTTTTAAAAAATAATCATTTTTTATGAATCGTTTTACTATATGAGAAAACAAATGTTTCTTTTTAATATATGCAGTGACAATGAATTTTCCACCATCATGGGCATTATTTGATAGTTGGTCTCCTCTACAAGAAGTAACGTTTTTAACAATAAAATTAAATACCATTTTATGTTTTTTTGGAATTTTGTAATTTAAAATGGTTTCTATAATAGATTAATTATATCAATATCTTAAAATGATGTATTTTGAATGTAGTATGAATATTTTTGATTTTATTTTATTCTTATTCATGTGTTATGATTATGTTATGGTTCTTTGGCATTGTTTATGTATATTGGTGGTTCCATGATAAACATGTGGTGGGTGAGCCTGAGATATCTCTTAAATTTATTTGTTAATATGAATGATGTTATCATTGAGGATTCATCTATGATATTTATAGAATATACTATGATGGCTATTCTAAACGTAATCATGAAGGATTCCCCCTATGTGGCTGTGAAAGATACAATGTATGTATGTTGTGGTTTCCAAAAGATACAATTATGATTTATGATTTCTATGAGTTATTCATAAATGTTATTATTTAATGTGATTAATTATATATATTTTTTTATTAGGAAAAATAATGATTTCATTTATTTTTATGTATTCATTGAATAATGATTCCATTCCATGTTTTATATCCCTTACTGATATTGTTAGGCTTATTCCATGATTTTGAATTGTTTTTGACAGGGTAAAAGTTATGATAAGTGAAAATAAGAATTCAAGAAGATATTTATCCAGAATTGAAATCAAGATTTATTTAAAAATGTGTACTTTTGGGAAAATTGACATTGAGTATAAGAGAAACATTTGTAAATTTTATGATGCTATGTAATAGTTTTGGCTAAATTTTCTATAAATCTAAACCTAGAAAGATACTCAATATAAATTCTTGGCCTAACTCAATATTATGTATTATTAATGGATGATTCCATATAGTTGGTATCAGAGGATGGTTTATAAAACCTCAATGATTATAAGTTTTTGACAACCACATGGTATGTCTCTAGGTCTATTAAATCAGTTAAATCATTTTTTAAAAAATATTCAGATCATGGATAGTTGGTTACAATTGGTAGGAAGAGTATCTCAAACCAAATTCATATATATTCCAAATGAAATGATTTCAATAATTATTGCAAATTCATGTTTCTATGATTGTGAAACATTTTCTAGCATAAAACTCACTTTCAAGCAGTTATTTGAGATATCAAACACCTCCACTAAACCTCGATACCATCGTGGATCATGGGTTGTATAAAATAAAATTCAATTTTTTTATTATTCTAATATTTTCACAAATGTAAAATATTACCAAGGCCTTTTCATATATTTTACCTTATCAACATATTTTTCATAATATTTTTTTGAAAACGGTGTTGAAGAAGAAGACCCTTTTACAACATCATTATATATTATTTTAAAATATATATTTTCATCACACACCAATTGAATTTTAAACGGACAATTGATGTAAATTTTCAACTTATAATTGGTTCAATAGTTTTAAACAAATAATCTTTCAGCAGATGTTATTAAATTATATGTCATACATGATTATTTTGCAAATCTATTTTCTTGTGATCACCCAAATAAACCATGTTGTTAAAGGTGTATTTGGATAACTGAATAAAATTATTTTGTAGGATCTTTAAATCATTATTGTGATGCATGAAAATTCTATATATGTGAACAAAATTATTATAAATCCTTGTGGTAACCATGATGTTGGTGTTATGTTTTTCTTTGGGAATAAATTTATTTTATTATATGGAGGTGATATAAAAAATTTAATATATATAAAAATTCATGAATTAATAATTTTAGGTCATTATGATATGGGTTAAAAATGAGTGGTTTAAGGACCCCATTTATGGTAAATCATTTTAGGGTTATTTTTCTATTTTATAAATGGGACGACCTGCAAGATGGGTGAAAACTCGTCACGTCCGGAAAGGCCATGAAAATCAATATATGGCTTATTGTTTTTACTTAAATGATTTTATGGATAAAAAATAAGCTGACTTTAAGGAACATGTGTTTTATCCAATGTATATCCTTAATATAGGAAAATTATTTAGGGATTTTGGGGAAAATTTTATTTTAGAGGTTGTTCACACATTTGGGGACACTATATGCCTAAGGAAAATAGAATTCTATAAGATTTCATTTGATGAGTAATGGTTGAATTTTATTGTGGAAATTGTTTTGATATTATTATAAACATTTGGATATTTGGGTTATTTTGGGAAATGATTATCAAATCTCAGATAATATTTTAATGGGTTAATTACCTTTAAATATATGAATTTAAGAGTAGTCGATGTTATTTGGAGATAAATGTAAGGATTTATCGTTGAAGACTATATGATCAAATACTTCAATGTCATGGGATTCGATTTTAGTTTTGATTATATTGAAGAACTATAAGGGAAATGTTTTATTAAATGGCGTTTTTGGAACATTGGGTATTTTTTGTGTAATTTTGTAGATTAAAATTTGTCTATCTCCTTATAATGGATTATTCTTCTTAAGGGGTTATATGATCTTTTACTAACCATTTTTTTGTTAATGTATAAATATAGGAGAAATATATAGCTTATCTTTTATATATTACTATAATATCTAGATGTTGATTCAATCACATCATTTGTGACCAACTTATCTTTAATATTAATCATTAGGATAGAAGATGAGTTTGTGGAAGATATTTATTAAAGGATGAAACTATACTTCAAAAGTAAGTATGATTCCTTATATTCTTAGTAAAGATCATAAATATATTACTAAACATTATCATAAGGGACCATAAAACAAAAAATATACATTTAATTTTCCTACTGGGAAATAAAAAATAATTAAACCCTTCACACGTTTATGATTTTTTTATTGTTAACATTCTCCTAAAAATGTTTTGTATCAATCTCCATCAGAAGAAGATGGTATGTTTCTCTTCTATATCCATGGTTTTCTAAATAGAATAATAGAATATTTTATCTTGATATACCTTCTAACTTATCTTTTTTATTATTTTACAGTTATATATTTATTGATTATTTTTACATTGTGGTATTTTCATTGATGTTTCCGAGCCCACTTTTAAAATATTAAGGATGCAATTTTTAAAAGGGGGAATGGAGTAACATCTCAATTATTTATAGAATAATGTATTTTCAAATATGTTTTTTTTAATTTCATAATAATTCTAGATTAAGGAGCACACTATGTTGGATTGTGTACCAGACATGCAACAATGAGTTTCTTCGAAATCATATGTTGCACACAGAACTGAGTTACACTGAAAAAATAAAATAAAAATTTAATTATTTTAAATGGATTCTAATAGATAGGAATTATATTTTCATAAATGAACAAGTATAATCATATAATTATTTTTCATATTTTTTATGATTTTTACATTTATCCTATGAATATTATAGGATTAAAATGGGAATCAATCGAATTTTAAGCATAGAATACTCTAATATTCTTAAAAAGTCCTTTTACAACGTTTTGATAGAGAAAACTTTTTAATAATATTTTTTGTCACATTAATATGTTCTATTGGATATGATCAAATTCGTATTTATAATATGAAAATCAAAATTTACTATTGATGAATATTTTGTATTTTTTGGTCAAATCCTTTTGGTTATGAATAGTAAAAATACTGCATCTTAAATTAAAACTGTCATTTCTTATAATTTATTTATATAGATGGATTATAATTTTTATTGGTTTTAATGTTTAATTAGATTAATTTTATTTCATTTAATACAATTATGATCAATTTTTGTAATTTATCTTTTAAATTGGACATAAACAATTGTCAAACATTTGATAGTTTTTTCTTTTTAAAAATCTGCTTTCTAGTTTTGAAAACAAGAATTATTTTCAAATTAATTTCTGAAACTTCAATGTTATGAATTGAAAAAAATGGATTATATATTTCCAATCATATGTTTTAATTTTTAAAAATTGTAAAATTTAATTTTTGGACATTTTGAATAGTAACTTCCATAATTATAATAATTAACTATGGTTAAAATGTAAATCTGATAAATAAGTGTAAAGAATAATATTACAATAATATAAAACTACCCTTAAACATTTTATAATCACATTGGATATGATATGTCCGACCATGGAAATCATTGGTGAGATTTTTGGACCACAAAGAGCCACATGGGTGGGATAATTACATCTTATAAGAAATAATTAAATGTAGGGAGAAAAATATCATAATCATGTATATTTTACTACCTAAATTTTAATATAGAGTTATATAACATATTTATTTAACAATTAATTATAATTAAAAATATAAAAATATTTCATACCTCATGGAATTTTATTTATGAATTTTATACATTATATCAATACATTTATTGGAGACACAATGATGATGCAGTGATTACCTTATTAATGAATGATTTAAATAAATGATAATATTAATATTTAAACAAAGGTAATTTGAACATTTTAATGCCATTGAAGAATTTTTAGGGAAAAATTGACATTTGAGGGATTATTTAATGCCTTTGGTGAAAAGGAATCAAGTTATTATCAATTTCACAAAAATCATTTACTAAATAGTGTCAAAATTGACATAAATGAGTTTATAAAACAAAAACAATTTTATTAAATGATATAATAGTCATGAATAACTAATATTCAAAAAAATGACTAATATAATGTTAGAAATGTACTTTGAGATCAACTTGGGGATCTATTTTAATTTTATAGTTACTATAGTAACAATATATTATGATGATACAAGAAGACTTGGTAAGAGTTAATGTTTTTATCAAAGGGTAAACACTAAAATATAAGCATAATTTTGTGAACTAAACTCATCTAAAACATATTTTTGATAGTTTTTAGACCCATCGTCATATTATCCACTAAATATATCAATTTATTACAATTATAATTAAAACAAATTTTAAAAAAAATAACATTTCCAGACATTCCTAAAGTTCAACCCCTCTCTAATAAAATGCCACCACATCTACCCACTTACTCACATCTTTCATGTGCATTGGATCATACAATTTCTACTAAAATAATCTACCAACATCCCTCAAATAGCCCTTGAGTCAAAACATTGGTCATAAATCCATAATATGAAGACCTTTTGTGAAAATCAAAAGGGGATACTTGAAAAAGATGTATTTGTTTTATCACCTCCTTCAAAATTATTTTCTTCATCGACATTCTAATATTATATTGTTTTGATAGAAAATTAAAAAAATCCTATATATTATACATGATTATATGTTATTATAATTAAGGTAGAGCCTTATTCTTCTTTTTACCCATCAAACAAATAACAATATCATAATGTGGGTGTACGTACGTCATATTGTCTCCAAACCGTGGTGTACATTGTTATTCAAAATGTCATAAATTGGACCAGTATGATGATGAGTATAATAGATGTAAATAATTAATATAACATGATAATTATTATGTATAATTAATATAACATACATTTCTATATTGTTTCACAGTTAAGTGACTGATATCGTCGCTTTTTCGTACGTACGACCTATCGTCTCCATGATGTGATGTGATTCACTATACATGGTCTTCAATAAACAGAAATTATATACCATAATGGAATGAATATATATGACATATATTATATTTATATAGAGTTTATTGTTATTTAATTTTTATTTACAATATACCATTATTCCTTCCATAATGTGTTTATACGATAATTTCATTTGAGGAAGTGTGGACTACCGCCCCCTCAATGTGATATAACCTATTAAATCCATAAATGGAACCTATAATGGATAAAATTAATTAACTTATATATCATATACAAAATATATGTTATAATGGAATTTTAATATATCTATTTATCATATAGTTTTCATTCTACTAACATGCCAATGAAATTAAAGTAACATTAATGTGTACATGCAGCCTACCCTCTCGATGAACAGTGCAATTAATTTATTATCTATAAATGTAATGGAAGACTATAAATAAATATATAATTAAAATATATGATATTAAAATCATGATTAATATTATAGAGATGATTTATCATTATTAACATGTAGAATTTATATCAAAACATGTTCATTCCTGACTCATATACCGAATTTCCACAAAATGACTAGTATGAAAAAAAATATTTTTTAATAAATAGGTAATAACTAACATAAAATAAAAAAACATGAAACATTTTCTCATAAAAGTATAAATTAACATATAATTATTATTCAAGAATATAAATAATGAATGAGACATGTTAGATTCAAGGTAATGGAAATATTAACTCAATCTTCATTCATTGAGTTAAATATCAATGTCATTGGTCTTCTTTTCCAAGAATATGTGTGAAGTGACTATTATTGTTTTACAATTAATATCTAGTTATATTTCCTTTATTTATATTTTTCAAAAATATTTATGTCATTTATTTATCCATAATCTATTGAAACACCTTTTTATGGGACTTCATCTCAATATCTTTTCATTAAGGCATATTTTGGTTTATAAACAGTCTATTATACAGTGTTTTATCAACCCCTTTCAATTTTAATATCATTCATTTTTTTTCAAAAGTTATCTTTTTTAAGAATCATTTTACTAAACAAAAAATGAATTATTTTTTAACATAAACAGAGACAACATCCTTTCTGTCACCGTGAGCATTATTTAATATTTGTCTAACTCTATAAGAATAATTTTTTTAAAAAAGTAATGTAAATACCATATTAATATTTAGGTATTTTGTTGTTGATATTAGGATTATAATGTATTTATTATATCAATATCATGATATGATGTCTTATGATTGCAATATGTAAATGTTAGTTTTTTCCGTTAGGCTTGTTCAAATGTTATGATTATGTTATGGTTCATGGGTATTGTTTACGTATATAGGTGGTTCTGTGACAAACTGGGGGTGGCTGAGCCCGATATGGATGTTCATTGCATTCAGTAATGATATAGAGGTAAACATTAAGGTTTCTCCAAGTTTATTTAGGTAATATACTATGATGGGTATTCCAAATGTTTCTATGAAGGTTACTCTCTATGTGGCCATGAAAGTTACAATGTAAGTATATAATGGATTCCCCATGTTACCTTTATGATTTAATATTTCTATGAGTTATTTAAAATTTTATGATTTATCTAGGTATGTTTTAAATAATATTTTTTAGAAAAAGATACATGATTTTATTTATTTATATGTATTCATGGAAAAATGTTCTCTTTCCTAATTTTATATTCGTTACAATTTTTTTAATCTCATCCCAAGTTTTTCAAATGTTTTTCATTTTTTATTAGTAAATGTAATATAACGGAATAATTCATGATTATTTTTATCATGTAAATAGATATTGTTTTATTAATGGAGTTTTATGGTGTGAAAAAAATGAAAGTGATTGGAAGAGTCAACATATTAAATTTTGATTTGTTATGTGATAGTTATGGCATAATTTTCTAAAACTATAAACCTTAAAATATTATAAACATGAATTCTTGACTAAACTAGATATTATGTAATGTTTATGGCTTGGGACTTACAAAATTTAGAAGTTTACATATATTATGGATATAAAAAACATGGAAATATTGTTGGGTGTTTTATTCTCCTATGTTTTTATGGAGTTATAAACACAAAAATTCGAGCTTGGATAAGTGAAAAACTAAAATGACATATTTAATGAAACCATCAACATATATATATATTAATGTATGGAACCCATTCATGCTAGTATTCCTAAAATAATAAATATCGGTGGTATAGAACATAAAAATTATAATAAAAAATTTAGAGGGGAAACAATAAAATTTTGTTGTATGAAAATTGATATTACCATCCATATAGGGTCCCATTCCCAATGTAGTAGTGTGTAGTAAGTCCTTTATCCCTATGTCAATACAAGAAATAATAGTCATAAACACTAAAAAATAAGTCACTAAATCCCATTTTTGGTATATTTAGGCGGGTCCCTAATAAATTTAGAAACCACGAAATTGATGTCCTTAAGGTCATAACCTGAATCTCTTTGTCTTAAGCACATGACAGAAGGGGACATGTGGGGTTACGTGAGGGGTTGGCTGACCATTCAGTCATAAACCATGACAATAATCTAGTTGATGGTGAGGTATGAGAGGAGAGTCATGTCTTTGGGGGAAGTGTGAGGAGACAAGGGTGTCTAGATATAATTTGTTTCCATGGGAGAACTGGATATCAAGGGGATCTAGTAGTAGTAATGAGGAATCTGGGGTAGATGGTGGGTAGTAGTGGGGCAACAAGGAATGAGTGGGTAACCTTGCTTTTGGAAGGGGAGTAGGGGTGGGGGTCTTTCCCTTTTTTATTCTTGTATTAGTGAATACAATTTTTCAGTTGGTAATAAAATATTTTTCACAACATGTTGAATTTATTATATGCCCTTACATGTAAAAAAATATTATGGTGACTATGTATTTTCACATAAAAAACAATAAAAAAGACCAGTGATGAATTTTATTGAAAAAACATATTACAGTACAATATAATCATTTATTGATTATGAGAATGAAAAATGTAACAAAATTAACGAAGGTAAAAGCGGAATAAAGACTTCAGTAAAAAAAGTATATTAATATAATAATATGTTTTAATTAATTATATATTATTATTTTTGTTTTCAAAGAATAAAATTATGTGTTCTAATACCAATTAATTGATTAAATTTAATGGTTAGAAGATAAATAAATAATATTCACTCTACGTCATTGATATCATTTATTAAAAAAAAGGGATATATTTTATAGAAATAAATTTTTTAATTTTTTTTTAATTTTTCATAATCTAAATTGATGACATTTAGATGATTATTTTAATAAAAAGATTCAATATAATATTTATTAACCAAAATATGTATTTTTTATATTACATTAAATTATATAAAGAATAAATAATGATTAAAAATTAATTTTATTAAAACCTTTTTTTCATTATATGTTCTTTTATCTTTTAAAAGTTAAATTCAAAATATAATGTATTTAAATTTTATAAAATAAACTACATTTTCATATTTATAATTTAATAAATATCCTAGGGTTAATTCTTAGTTTTTTTAAATAAATAAATTTTTTTGATGAAAGGTTTTTAAAAATACTTTAATATTTATGAAATCATCACGAAAATAGAATGACATAAAAATTTATTAAAACATAATTTCAGCCAAATAATTGTTTTGGAGTAAAATATTTAATTTTTAATATAATAAATTGATTTTAGAAACTTATTTATGAAATTTTTGAAACTCATGTAATATTTTATTTAATTAAATACATGTATTATACTTTTCCCTTAATTATGTACTCAGAAGATGATATTATGTTTTGGATTTGTGAGAATAAAAAATAAACCTGCATAATTTAATAAAAAACAATAAAATTTCCTTCTTATAAATTATATTCTCAAATTTTTAGACTAAATATTTATAAATTAATTTTTATGATTAACAATTCATTTTCCCTTACAATTGTTTATATTTGGTTATTCATACTTATAATGAAACCATTATTTATCAAATTTATAGACATTATTGAATAAAATGTTATTCATATTTTGAATATTTATATTGAAAATAGGTAAAAAATCCACTTCATTTTGAGATATAAAATCAAGTTGACAATGTAATTGAGGGTCACCACTATAAGGGATAAAATGACGAAATAGAGTTAAATCAAGTGGTAAAGACCCAGGAAATAAAAAATTTATTGAGTGGATGATATATTTTTCAACACCAATTTATTTATTAATTATTTTTCAAATTTGGATCCACATTAATTAAAATTGAATGTTGAATTTTTATTAGGAAGTAATTATTAACAAAAAATGACAATTATCTCACAAATAAATGAATCCTTCCAACACCACCATAAAACAATCACATATAATTATAATTCAATTAAATAATATAGAATATTTACTTAACGATTATCATTCTTCTACATTTGGTGGATATTGGTCCCTTTTGAATTCCAAAACTCATTAAATACCATGAAATCATAGATGAGGAAATGATAATATATCTTTGCATATAAAACAATCCTATAATTATTTTTTAGTGATATTATTCATAAAAGTACACTAAATTAGGATTTATCTATTTTCTAAAATCTAAATAATATCATTGAACAACATTAAGGAAAATATAAAAATAAAATCACCGAATAATCTTACTTATCCGCACATTATATAATGTTCTTAGTTTGGTCAGTTTGACCAGCTGTAGGAATGGTGCTCTATATTTCAATCATGGAAAGATGTGGAAACATAATTCCTGGAATGATATGATATTAATAAGTAAATTATTTTCATTTCCATAATGGTAAATTAATATTTACCTCTATGTTTATATAATACAATGTATTGATTTAAAATTTCCTAGTCAAGTCCATTATAGACTTCTTAATGTAAAATGATACCCAAAACCCCCAAAAATAATTCTAGTACTTAAAAAATAATTATGGATCTTATATTTTATTAGTTCAATATTTTGGAGAATATTATTTCATGAAAATGTAATGATATGTGAAATTGATATACTGAAACTAAAAATGAATTGTTAATATGACTATTATTAATGATCCATATTAACTTAAAAAATTCATTATCTCTGTAATAAATAAATATAAAATATTAACATAAATGGTAATAATTTATAATAATATTCAAAAATTTATGGTTATTGTGTATGTGATTACTATATAAGTGGATAGAGTGAATCTATCTATGTATGAATCCTAGGTAATGGTTTTCTTACCCCATCCTCTGAACTTTTAGATTTGGTCTACATTCACCACATTATATATTTTCTATAGTATATATATAACTAAATGATTTTTTCATCATATGATTCACTTAATTAATGGTATTTACAAATTTAATAAATTTGATCTCTTTCAAAAACTCTAACATCCTGAGTTTTTAAAAAGTAAATATTATCATGAACGTGATACACCACATCATTGTTAAGCGAACAACAAATTATTATTTTCCAAATGTTAATATTATAACATAACTGTTAGAAGAGATGGAATGAATACTACTAACTCGATAATGAAAATATTGTTTAAACATGTATATATAATGATTAATGGGTTACCAAATTTATTAACAAATGTAAATAAAAACCAATTGAATATAAAGGATCTGGTTTTATGAAAAACCATTTAAATGAGAATAATTTCATTTATAAAAAAATAAAACCACTCTTTTTTGGGTTATATTAATGAGAAATAAAAATAATATATTAAATTTAATGTTTATAATTCAACATATATATTTTCTAAACAATATATATGAGAAAAATCATTTTTTGCATAAAATTATTATTATTCAATAAAAAGGACTTTTACAGCCTTTTAATGGAGAATCAATTTTAAAGATAGTTTTTGTCACATATATATGTTATATGTTAAAAAAATACATTCTTATTTTGATGGTGTGAATTGAAATTTACATTGGATGAAATTTTGGTTCATTCTTGAATACATTCATAATTTTATAATTATTGAAGAATACAAATATTTGTTCCAAACTAATTTTCATTCAAATTTAAATATATAGTTAAATTATATTTTTAATTTTTTATAAATTTTAAATATATCATGTTTTTATCCATCATAAAATTATATAATTATATTCAATTTAACAATGAAATTGGAAATAAAACCCTTGTGAAATTTTAATCACTTTTATATTAAAATATACTTTTATCAATCTGTCATCATGAATAATTTTGAATTAATTTAATCCACTTTTGTGAATTTAATTTTTAAAAACAATAATATATTGTTTTAATCCACATGGTATTTACCGTCTAATAGAATCTACATAATTTTTTGTGAATAGAAACGTTAGTTTTTTCCATGGATAAGGGTAAATCAGGTATGTAATGGAGAAAATAATATTATAATAATTATATAATTACCCTTAAAATATTATAATTAAATGAGATAAGTGTTTTTGAAAAAAATAATCATTGGGTAAACTTTAAGACCACATGGATAAAATTGGATGACTTTATTACCTTCGTAGTATTTTATATTAAAATAAGGATAAAGATGACCTACTCATGTATTAAAAACAATATGATTTTAAATTCATAGTTTTTTTAATATATATTGAACTATAAATAGTATTTATTAATTTAAAATTTTTATCTACATCATGGTAATTTATTTATAGTTTTCAGTGATGACATAATTATAACAAATGGGTACATAATGTTGAAGTATTAATTTTTTAAATAATAGAAATATAGAATATATGATATTTAAAATATTAAAATAAATAAAAATTGTCATAAATAAAGTCAATTACTAATTTTAAGGATTAATAGGCATATTTTTGATGTATTAAAGAATTTTTTTTATTTTATCATGTTGTTTTGATATTTTAAAAAATTCATGTAATGAATAATGTGAAAATTGACACAAGTGATATTTTAAAATGAATTCTATTTTCATAGATGATATTAAATTACGAAAACCAAAATCTTTCCAAATTATATTTATAAACCATAAAATGTTATCAATGACTCATTTAGTGGTCGTTTTTTAATTTTATTAAATATATATTAACAATTATTTTCTAAATTCCATGATATTATGATAAAAATTAATAATAGTTACTACAAAAATATAAGGATTAAAAAATGGTATAAACATATCAAATATTAAATGGATGAAAGGTATTCAACCCAAAATAAACAAATATTATAAAAAATATCCATGGACAGTTTTTTAATAGAAAATTAATTTATAACAAATTAATATTTTGATTATTTCTAAGGGTGGTCATCCCCTATCCAATAAAATGGAACACACTCTTCTCTATTATTTATACTTGAAAACCAATTTTTTCTGGGATTTATATGTCAAAATCCATTCCTAGAACCCCAAAACACATAATATTGTTTTAATTTTAGTTATAAAATCCTCCTTATATGTGATACAGTGTGAGTCAAAGGAGATCATTTTAAGAAGAGGTGTCACTATTAATTTAGTGTTTCAATTTAATATATTCTTAATATTCTATCAAATCTTATTTAACCATTAATAAATAATAAATCAAGTATTCTAAATATATTGAGTTGTTATTATGTTAATATCAACACCTTAACCCATCTCCACATCAATAAATTTGTAATAGAATTAGATGATTGTCCGTACATGTGAACTATCACCACCACATTTCGAAGTAAACTTTTTTCCATTACCATATCCATATATTGGTTAAAATATAATAATTAAAGTTTAAATGTGATATTAAATGGATATTTTTCATCATTAAAATATAACATATCTTTTATGTTCTTACCATTCCAGGAAAATGAAAATGATATCGTTGTTCATTAGCACGTGTGAACTATCACCTCCATGATGTGATTCGATTCATTTTTTTCATCACCACTTCACAAACAAGATATATAAAAGTGTATTTAAATTAATAATATTCTATTACAGATATTAATTATATTATTTATAATATGGAATGATAAAATAATTCCTCACTTCTTTTAATAATGATCGTTGAAAAATGATAACATTACTCATGCGTACGTACGACTTACCATCTCCATGATTATAGCGTAGTTAATTTTTTTATTTATATAATTCATGTCTGTATTTAAAAGTATAATTGATATATTAATGTTATTTTTATTTCATGAATACTATTCTTGGAATGATAGAGTTATGAACATTTTGACTTTTTCCATCATAACAAATTCTTTTTCGAAATATGTATAGAATATCGACAAAACATCTGACACGAACTTATAAAATTAGATTATTGTTATAACATTATAATAAATGATATAATATGATTTAAAAATAGAATAATGTTATAATGAAATTAAATAATAAACCAAATTTTATTATTCCGGAAGATATCAATTTTATGTGATCATTAAGTGTCATGGAAAGGGGCTTCATCTCAAACTCCTTTCATTGGTGCATATATTTATGTTATGGACCATTATTATCATATAAGTAGTATATACAACCCTTTTGACATGTAATATCATTAAAATCAATATTTTAATTATATTAAATGTTATATTTAACTTTATTATTTTATTATTTTTATTCATGTCTTTCACAAGTTGTAAGGGATTTTTAACTAAACATTTTCATATATGTTTTAAGATTTTTTCGCATAAATCATTCATTTTCATGCCCTTATTTTCATTATAATTTGTATGAATGTATATATTTGGGAATGAAGGGTTATGAAATGACAATTTTTCAGTTTCCATAAACTTTTTTAATGTTGTATGGGACACATTGAATTGAAAATATCATTATAAATAATTTTCATGGGTTTTGAAAATGTATTAGTAACTTCAATAACATGAAAAAAATTATTTTCTGTGGAAATGAAATATTATGTGTGAAATAATAAATATTCTATGATTTTTTGTATTCTAGTTATATATTGTTATATTGATAAGGATGGGTGGATATGTGATAAAACCAGGATGGGTGGTTATGTTATATCTTATAATGCATTTGGTATAGAGGTCGACCGAATGACTATTCCTTTTCTAAGAGTGACATGTTTGGTAGTCGACCATATGGATATTCCATTTTTATGAGTGACATGTATGTAATCCAACCATATGGTTATAATATTTTAGTTAAATTATGTCCCATATTACATACTAGTATGTTATATGTTTTCTTATGAGTGTTTATGAAAATCATTTGATTTTCAAAATGCATGATAATTATATTTTGGAAATGATGATCACTTTTTGAGTGTAATAAATCTATGTTTTAAGTAATTTTTTACTCGGTTTTACTAGACTAATGGTATTTTAATTTATTTCCATTAGTGATATTTTCGTTCTTATATAATGTTTTAACATGCTTTCTTTATGTTTTAATGATGGAAATGGAAAAAAGCTGTTATTATCCAAGAATTTATGGTATGCCTAAAAAAGAAGACATATTTCATTTAATGGGTTTCCATTGGTTGGAAAAATGGATATCAAGTAAATGTGTCCACATATAATGTATGAGTTTAAATTTTAAGATATTTATTGATTCTCTAAAACTCTAAACCTAAAAGAGTATAAAATGTGAATTCTAGTATAGAGACACTATAATATGTTCTATTTAAGGACATGTACTTATATATGATGTCAAAGGAAATGATTTGATATATTTTGAGATTATGTGCTTTTTTAAGAGTTAAAGTAATAATCATAGGATTATAATTTTATGTTTCGTCAAGATTACAATGTCTTTCAAAACACTTTTGAATCTTTAAGTAAGGAAATTTTAAGGTGACTAGGAATGTTTTGGAGACTTTCACTTTAAAGTAATTGTTGGTTGTTACATTTTGCGATGCCAAATGAAATGTCTGAGATAAACTCTAAGGTGACAACTTATTATGCATAGTTTTTAGTATTTTATCATAATTGGGAAATATTATAAGAATTATATAGTTCTAGAAAAAATATAACACATATGATGGATGACAGCCCATCATATCTGGTAAGGAAACAAGTTTTGAACCCAAAATAGAAGGGTAAAAAGGATGCATCACCTACCTACATGTAGTATCACTTACCATATATTTTTTATTTTAAGTTAAAGGATTTTATTGATTAAAATGAAGATGATTTTAGGAACATCGGTTTTATTAAATATATATCTTTGGTATTGGAAAATGATTTGGTCATTAAGTGATTAATGTCGTTTGAGAAGCGTTGACAATTTGGGGTACCCTATATGATCATGGTAAATAGGATACTGTGCGATTTTATTAGAGATGTAAATATTGAATTATATTTTTTAAGAATCAATATTTTTGTTGTGGATTTTGGTTGATTCAAGTTTTTTTGGAAATAATTATCATATCTTGAATAGTATGTACTTCAAAATAATTTATTTTTTAGGATGAGACATTAATAGTAACTGATGTTATTTGAAAATAATTCCTACAGTTTATCATGGATGACATAGTGATAAAATATTTCTGGATTTTGGGGTTCAATATGAGCCTACATTATTTGATGGAATTTTAAGGATATTTATTTACGAAATTATCTATAATGAAATTTTGGTATTAACGTTTAATTCTTTAGATTAAAGATGTTTTCTATGATAAAAGGTTTAATATTTTTGGTGATTTTTTGTATCTTATCTTAACTATTTTGGATCTTTTTTATGTTAAATACAATATTAAAATATATTTAATCATTGATGGAATATGTGATTCTATGAAATAAGATTATAGTTCTTCATGCTTTAAAATTTCATCTTAAATACTCATATTATGGATAAAAATATGAGTTTTTGATAGAAATGATTAAATGATGAAACACAACATTTCAATTATGATTTTTTCCTTATTTTTATATTCCGTGTAATAATATAATTATTATTCTATATTTAATTGATTTTGAAATAATAATTTATAAATTTTATTTTATTTTTAAGAAATCAATGAACATTTAACCAATCACACATTTATGGTTTTGAGATTGTCCTCAATAACCATGCCATGTTTTCTATCACACTCCATCAAAAATTGAAGGTTAGATTTTTTTCTTCCATATCTACAATTTCCTAAATTTAATACTATTATGTGTTATCTCAAGTGACCATCATACTTCCCTTTGTTTTTTTAAAGTATACATTTTATTGATATTTTTCTGATATGGTATTTCACAAAAATGAATTTTTGAAAATTTAAACCCACAATTTTTTATTCAGAATTATAATTATGAGGAATAAATTTATTAAATGGGGGGGAGAATGTGAGATCCCGAGTTTTTACAAATGATACACTATGGAAAACATGGTATGCAATATTGACCTTATTAGAACAATGAAATATTATTGTTTAATGTTACCATTGTAACCAATAAATTTAAATTTAAATGATTAAAAAATATTTACAAATTAATGAAAATATATTTAAATATGTTTATATATTGATTAATTGGTTACCTAAATAATTATAAGTGGAAATAAAAACCAATTGAATATAATGAATGTGTTTTTATGAAAATTTATTAAAATGTGAATAATTGTGTTTTTAATATAACAAATTCACTATAATCATATTTCATTATTTAAAATTATATATAATATGTTCAATGTAATGTTTTTAATTCATCTAATACGTTTTATATACATGATATAAGAAAAAACAAAATTTATGCATAAATAGAGTATTTTTTTTTAAAAGGGCTTGTTTACCGCCTTTTGACAGTGAACACATTTTAAATATAGATTTTTTAATTTTAAACTTATATTTGAAAAAAATAAAATTATTTTTTTGAATAGGATTATAAATGTTTACATTTGGTGAATTTATGTTATTTTATGAAAAAATTTATATTTTGATGAATGATGAATAATACTAATATTAGTTTAAATATTCTATTTCATAAAATTTAATTTTGTTGTTAAATTATTTTTATAGTTATTTTAAAATTATACGTATATAAGTTTTTCAAAATTTAATAAAATATAGTTAATTTTAGGCAATTTAACATTGAAATTGGATATAAAAACATTGTGAATGTTTGAATGTTTTTTACATAAAAAACTAATATTTTCAATATTTCAACAAGATTAATATTAAATTAATATTATACAATTATATAAATTTAGTTTAAAAAAATGGAAATAATTTTTTTTGATTAGTATTATATTTACAGTCTAATATGATCAACATATTTTTTGGTTAACAGTGACTATACTATTTTTTACCACAAAATAGTAAATAATGCATTTTAGGGTAAAAAAAATTTTATATGAATTATAAAATTTATATAAAACATTTAAAAATATTATTTAAGTATTGTTTATTGAACAATGGAATATTTGGGGTGATTGTATTACCACTTGGATCCACTTGGATGACTTTATGGCCTTTATAGTATTTTATTTCCAAGAAAAGTCAAAAATTACAGACTCATGTATTATTAACAACGTCATTTTTAGTATACAGTAATTTAGAAGATATATTAGAATATAAATATTATATATAAATATCATATGATTATCTATACCATGGAATTTTTTTAAATTTTTAGTGATTATATAATTACTATAAATGGTGACACAACGATGATGTATTCATTGTTTAAATAATGGAAATATCAAATAAATCATATGAAAATGTTACAATAAATACAAATTCATAAAATTAATATCATATAATACTTTAATATATTATCTTGACAAAATATTGATGTATTAAAAGTTTTTTTACTAATTTATCCGGATTTTATTATGTTTTAGAAAAGTTGTGTAATGAATAGTGTCAAAATGAAACTAATGACATTTTAAAATAAATAATAGTTTATTAAAAGATATAAAACTCATAAAAATATAAATTTAGTCAAAACTATTTTATTATTTAATACATGTTCATCAAGGACTCATTTTTTTCTTTTTGATTTTTTTATAATTATATTTACCCTCAAATTGTAAATTAAATGATATTACAGTTTTCATTAATATGGTTTAAAGCTAAATGATAAGGATTAAATAATTGTCAAAATATATATAATAATAACTGGAGGAAATGGATACGATATGAAATTATCTTGTATAATAAATAAATCACATTTGACCCATTTTGAATATAAAATTAATTTATATTAAATTAATATTTTTAATATTTCCAAGAGTTCCCCTCCCCTATCCAATAAAAGGGAACCCATTCATCACTATTATTTAAACCTAAAAACCTAATTATTCTTCCAAATAATAATAAAATATATTATTATAAAACAAAAAAAATCATAGAGTTCTTAGTGAGTTCATAACACCCTCCGTAAATGTGATAAACAGTTAATCAAAGGAGATCATCTGAAGAAGAGGTATCTATTTTAATTAAGTGTTTAATTTTATTCCATCATCATCTTCCACAAAATATTATTCCACGATGATTAAATAATAATTCAAATATACTTATTATACTAAGATGTTATTATTTTAATATCAACACTTAAATCCATCCACACTTCAATCAAATGGGAAAAAATTATTTATTCGTTCGTGCATTTATACTATCACCTCCACAAATCGAAATAATTCATTTTTCATTATCTTATCAAAATAATAGTTTAATAATTAAAATTAATATTTAAATATTATATTCAAGAATTATTTATAATTTTTAAATGATTATATATCATTTAAAATATTTTGTTTCTATGAACATGAAAATAATAAAGTCTTTCATGCGTACGTGTGAACTATCACCTCAACAATGAGATGTGATTCATTTTTAATCACCACATAAAATAGAAGATATATGTAAGTATATATAAAATAATTGTATTATTTTAATTATATTAATTAAATTATTATTAATCTATAAATAATAAATAATACATAACTTCTTTCCACAATGGTCATCAGATAATTTAATTTTTACTCATGCGTACATATGGCTTACCATCTCAATGATTGTTACAAAATTAATTTTTCATATCAAAATATAACTGAGGATTTATTTGTATAATTTATCTATAAGAGTTATTGTAATGTCATGCATATTTACTTACATATGCTGGAATTCTAAGAATATTTACTTTGGACATTATACAAATTTCATTTTGGTGTTATGTATCGAATAAAGATAAAATGTCGGACCTGAACATATATAATTAGGCAACTTTTATGAGATGGTAATTTTTTATTTTCATGGAGTAAAGAAATTTAATATGGTTATAAATAAACTAAATATTTTTAATATGTTTTTTATTTAATAATTTAAATACAGTATTTGACGAGTTGGTCGAAATGTTGGGGACAATGTCTCAATTTCATTTCATTGAGGAAATATCTTGAGGTTATGCACTTTATTATTATATAAGCTATATAAAAAGCCTTTTTTACATGTTATATCATTAATTATTATATTTTCAGGGTATTTAATGTATTATTTAAGGTTTTTATTTAATTATATTTATTTACAATTTTCTCAAGTGGCAAGAAAATTTTCAACTAAATTATTGAATTATATGTTTTGATTATTTTTTATTCTATATAATTCCATTTCATGTCCATTTAGAAAATATGGTATGTATGAATTTATTAATATGTGCATGAATGATTTAAATATTGAAATTTATTAGTTTTTTCTAATATTTCAATGTGTTATTAAAAACCTTGAATAAAAAATCACTTTTTAAATGATATATTTATTTTTTGAAAATGGATTGGTTATTTAAATAAATTAAATTGTTTTCTTTTGTGTGAAAATTAAATTTTATTTGTGAAATTTTAAAATTTTCATGATTTTTTGTGTTGTAATTGTTAATTCATACATGGAAAAGGAATGTGTAGGCACATGATTAACAAGGGATGGGTGGTTACATAATAACATCCATTGAATTGGATATGTATTTCAGCATTATGGATATTCCATTTGTACGAGTGACATTTTTGGAAGTCATCCAAAGGGTATTCAAATTTAAATAGCGACATGTAAGGAATTAAACAATATAATTATTCAATTTATGTATAAACATATCCCATGATACCTAATTATATGATAGTTGTTTTCATATTAGTTTTCTTGAAAATATTTTGAATTTAAATAGTTATTTTAATGATATTTTTTGAACAATGATTCCTTTTTCAATGTTAAAATGTAGATTTTATGGAAATATTTTATTGGTTATCAATATATTAATGGTTTTATTTTATTATGTCCTATAATAAGATTTTGTTCTAATACAATGATTTAGATTTCATTCAAAGGTATTAGTAATTCATATTTTCAAATAATATTCCATGATAATGTAATTGATGATATGTCTCGAAAATAAGTCATGTTTTATTTAGAGGGTTTCCTTTGTTGAAAAATGTATATTGAGTATACGTGTCCCGATGTAACGTATGGGTATTATTTGTATCCTTTTTTTCATGATTTTATAAACATATAAACTGAAAAGATCCTATAATGTGACTTCTAGTTCAAAAACACTATAATATATTATGTTTATGAAAGAGTCCTTATGGTATGTCTTGATTTAAATCATTGATAAGTCATAATTGTTTTTTCAAAAAAAAATTCCTTATTATTAGGTCATAAACATTCTTTCATGACTATAATCTTCTACTATTGTTCTATTCTATATTTTCTCTTATATATATAGTACTTTATTCTTTCTCTATTGGTAAATTACATCATTATATAAAAATAATCCTATTTTATAGATATCATTTTTTATGGAATGGTCCAACTGTGCACCGCAAGAGGGGGTAGATCATGGGGATGAAATTTATTCTTTCATTTTAGATAAATTTAGATGATATAATTGATTTGAAAACGAAAAATGTTTCTTATCTTTACTATAAAAAAACTACAACTATAAAAATAATAAACACGCTAGTTTTACTTGGTTCACCAATAAAAGAATACTCTATGGAGAAAATTTCATTTATTCATTGATATAGTGATTAATTACAACTTCATGGATATGATATTGAATCTATAAGGAGATTTCACTACTCCACCTATTTCTGCGACCTCTTCCTCTCTTCAACATACTACTTTCAAGAGGTGTGAACAGATAAAATTAAATCAAAGGTAAATCTTACACGATTTCAATAAGAGATAACAAGCCCAAACGACATGGTTTTTTTCCAAATTCTCTAATATTATCTTCCATATTATTTAATGATAAGAACATCAAAATATTCTTTCATGAAATTTATCACAAGAATTTTAATATTTCACATTCCTCTACACTAATAATTACATTCATTGACATTTATATTTTACCTAATCTACTGTGTTATTATCATTTCCCCTATTTTATGTGTGATACTTTGATTCATAAAAATACACTCCCTTCAAAAAATGAATGATTGAATTTGAAGTTATAAATTCAAACATCAAATATCTACACTCTTTCAATAACCTCAAATCTTGCCTTTAAATGATCTAACATAAAATCTCCATCATTTATTTATAATTCATTATTTTAATATTTCTAACTAAACAAAAAAATCTAATATAATATACATCATAGATATTGATATAATTCTTTTTAAAACATATATTAAAGCCCAAAATAATCCTTTAAAACCCGATCAAAAAAATGGAAATAAATATATATCAACATACATGAGGGATGTGACTTGAAAAAAATAGTCACCGTTAACCACCACATGGTCATTGTGATTATCCAAAAAATTGAGCTTATAAAAATAGAAACATTATGGTGAAATATTCTAATAAAATGTGGAATCATGTTTCTCCACTATATCTGTAGCAGTGTTTCTCTCCACATTAAAGAGACCATTATACAAAGAAAACATTTCACATCAATAAAAAAGTGTGAAGTTATATGGAATATGTTGTGTTGTGTTCTTAAAATCATATTTCTTAGAATTCATACTTTTTTACTTTATGTTGTGGTCACATTTATTTTGGAGTATCACACTTAGCCTGAATCCCACATAATAAATGACTTTGGAATATATATTCATTAGAATATAATTTGTGCTATAACAACTTAAATAAACTCAATAGGCCCTACTCAATCATTATGGTTATTATCTCTCCCTCTTTGATTGATATTCTCCATAGTGTCTCCAAGTGATGTGGTCTTATTTACCACATACTTCTAAGGCATTTTAGGATCTCTCTTAATTTTCCACCCATTATGATACTTTTGTTGAGTTTGGTGTTACCTCATTGTGCTTCCTTTATTCTATGATGTTCCAAGGGATGTCCCATAATTCATATCAATCTCCAATCACCATTGTGGAATGGATACTGTTATTTCTACACATATCTCCTCAGAACACAATATATGTAAAGGTATGAGATCCTCATGCACTTCCCATGCCTCTAAATTATTTTCAACCATCAACATCAGTTATTATGTGTAAATTTTCCTTGTATCCTGGTTTTATATAACTTATTCCCTGATTATATATTCTTCATAACATGTCCGAATTCTATAGAGTTATTTACATAACATAGGAAAATCACGTAGTAAAAAACAAATTATTTACATAAAATTCAATAAAAATATATTTGGTTCTAACATTATACCATTAGAGATTATTTTTGGGAAATAAACAGTTTTAAAAAATGAAAATAATACTCACAATTACATTCTAAAGTTACAGTAATACTAGAATTTATAGTGATAATGTTTTTTTACTCAGAACCCATTTGAGAAAATGTTTAGTGTGGGAAAAATAAAATGAATTATGTAATATAATATGTTCTATAATTTTAAGATAAGACATCCATATATTATAACTCCTCTAAAATTTGATGTCCCCATTCTTTGACATAAAATACAAAATATTATCGATAAATTTTGAAAAAACATATGATATAGAATTTCATAATTGTTGAGATGGCCAATTAGACCCTCTTTAATTTGATGAAACTTATTGAAATCCCAAATCAAATTATTCTATTTGAATATGTGGTTCAATAATATATTTGTATAAATATAACCCACATTATATAAAGTTACAATGACTTTTATCATCATTAGATTTTATCCTTTTTTTTATTAACTTCTTATATATATCTGTTTTTTTTCTTCTGAGAGAGATGAATAATATTTTTAGACAACTTGATATTATGATTCTCATAACATTGAATTATATGTTCCTATTATACATCCTTACTATTTTCATATAACTATATCATCATCAACATAATATGTGTACACTATTTAGTAAAAAAGACATATTCCACCATATTTGTACAAATATAAATAATAACATGTTTCTAAATTTACAAAATAACATAATTACAACCAGTGTGTAAAAGTCCCTACACTTATAGATTTTTTATCAAGAATGTAATTACCCCCTTGAAAATTTAAATATTAATTTAAATCCATTTTCTTTCAACAATTAAACATCAAACCATAATATAAGATTCCATGGTCACACAACATTAATATTTCCAATCCATGAAGTTTCCATTCCTCTAAAAATATTTATACTTTTCTAACAATAATTTGTCATAGAATATTTAAATATGGAAGTATTATAGTACGACGGAGTAAAATATAATTTATTCTTCAATATTAAGTATATTATATCCCATCGCTATCCATATACCGACCATGTTTTTTCCAACAATCTTCAGAGTTGAAACATGCTTACACTCCTCAATTATAAATTATTTCAATACCCCTTTTACAAACATTACATATGAAATAGATGTATTTCCTTTAATCTTATGAAACATGTATCATAAGAAAATATTTCAACTCTATGAGGAGTTATATTTAAAACTCATAATTAGGCAATGTATAAAATTTATCAAATGAATTTATCATATTTCCATAGAATATTATGTTGTCTTCAAATATTAACACCACAAACTACACTTCTATTGAAATTATTATATATTAATTGTGATTAACCACTCTAATTTTTAACACCACATGCATCTTGAAATTATCCAACCCTGAATATCAATCTTGTGTTTCAATCATTTGGCCATATGAATAATTTCTGAATTATTACACTTTAGAAAAATTATTTTCATGAAACCATGCATCGATTTGTTTGATATATAGCTATTCCCTTAATAATCGAATCAAATATTCCATAATAAAATCCATTTGGTAAACATTGAAATTTATTTGGATAAAAATGATTAATTAGATTATGATACACTAAATCTATTACAGTAGTGTGAACATATCTTCCACGTCAATGACTTTTACCTTCGAACAACTCTTATAAAATATCCTTTCATAATTTTTGATAAAATGAATATTTTTCATTTATATTTTTGTTCAAGAACCAAATTATACCAATCAAAAAATGATTTTCAATTATATATAAACATTCTGATTTCTAATTTTTAACAATTCTGCACATTTCATCATTAATGGATTTTATCTATCATTACTCTTTCACTTATTATTCATAGGTATTTTTTTCAAATTTTGATGGGGGGAAACTTGTTCAAATTATCTCATTCGTAATATACCATATAATGAAATTAGTGTATAAAATGAAAATAATTTATTATAATGTAATATATTACGAATTAAATGTAAAAATTTATTAGGAATGATATAAATAAAATTTGTTAATAGACATAGGTAAATAATCCTTGTATAAGATATTTATGTTATATATCATATTTTATTATAAATATCATAATTACTATAATAATAGAACAATGGAAGATTAATATTGTTTCACTATGATCCATCACACCTGGATTTGTATTGGTTAAACAATTATAATACATACCAGAATCAAAATCAACTACAGTGGCCCAAACATAACCATCCATAATTACAATATCAAAAAGAAATTATGTCACATACTCACAAAATTATTATTATGTTTAAAGAATTAAGGATATACAATAAATTGTTATCTAAAAAATCAAATTTGTTCTGATCCAATGGACATCTTCCCATTGTACAATGAATATATTATTTCATAAAAAGTCTACAACGACTTCTAAATAACACTACCCTCTTGGAAATAATTTGTAAGAATTATATAAAATACTATTATTAATAATGTTATGGAAACATAAATAGAAGACATGTGATCTTAAACTCTTATAAAGAGGTAGAGTATAATGAATTCTATCAAAACATAACCATGATATTGACAAATATGTTTGGAAAAATAATAATAATATAATTTTAAATAACCAATCACATGAGATTGAAATAAATCAATGGATTCCATTAAAATATAATTGAACACATGGAATATAATAACATATTTCACATTGGATAAATGCATAATGTATGACACTGTAATATTAATATAACATACAAGGTAAATACATATTATATACCATCATTAACCAAACTAAGATATCATAATAAATAGGTTGGCAAACACCATATACCAAAACTAGTTTATGTCATGATACATACCAATTAATCACGGGGATATATTCATATAGGCCCCACCTATAGAATTATGTTGTATAATGAATTATCCATTTGATTGTAATTAATATCAACAAAATACATAATACAATTTTCAACGTAATCAAATAATTTTTATATTGGAATAATATCATACATGATGTTAATACATATCCCAAGAAAAGGAAAAAATATGATCTAAAACATCCATAGAACTAACATGGATTTTATTATTATGTAATATAAAAACATAAACACACTAACATTCATAAACACACTAACATTTATGGAAACTTAAATAGATAATAAATATTCATAAAAATAGAACATCTATTGATATAACATAATATGGGATCCAGATTTAGCTTTTTGATACAATGAGTGTAATACCCTAAAATAAATGTACTATAAGACTTATAGGAGGGTAAATCATGTCACATAGAAAAAGTGGGTATATAAATTTTTGTGTTTGAGTGAAAAATAGAAGTGAAAATCCCAAATGAACATTTTGAAAAAAAATATTAGGATTTTTATAAATTACGATTTCATGAGACACATTATAAATTTATTTTCAAGAAGGGAAGACTAAAGAATTTTTAGTACACCATGTTAAAATAAATCACAATTATAGAGACAAAAAAATTATAGATTTTTTTAAATGAAATGTGTAGTGGATGTAAAAATAAATGATTATTAAAGGATAATACTATTTATTTAATTTTTTAATTACATTTTGGAAGCCCCCATCAGTTAAAAGAGTAATAAAGAATTATTTTAAATAATGATAATGAAAAAAAATAACAAAAAAATAAAATAATACATATTTGTGTGTAAAATTAAGAAATTAAAACATTTATAGAAATAATTAATGTGTATATAGGGATAGAAACATCCATGAAAGTGTATGGGGATTATCCTAAATAAAATTCATCATTATTAAGAATAAAATCATTCAATGGAGGAGAATCCTTTAAATAATACATTGAAAAGGTGTTTATAATAACAGAATTTACATCCATATAAAATACAGTGGAGGACCAATATAATTCTATCATATTATATAACTTCCCTAAGTTTTCAAAATAAATTTTCCAAAAGAATGATCATACATCAATTGATGGAAATACAGATAGCAAAATATTTGTTGATTTAGAAACCATTGAATCAAAAGCAAATAAAAAAGATAAATTGTAATTTATTTTTAAATAACTATCATTTCATGAAATTTATTTTGAAATTAATTCATAAGTTAGTATATAAACAATAATGAATAAAATATGTGGTTATTATAGAATATGTCTCAGAGATAGAATATTCATCCATGAATCCCTTGCCTTTAAAATTAACCTTAATGATTGTTCATTAATATACTATTTAATGAATGTAGCCACATAAATAAATTATTTCAGAAGCCTATACCTTTATATTATCTTATCATATATTAAATTATAATCAATCATTATATATTTCATAATTAGATATTATTTTTTCATCATCGAGTTTTATTTTCTATCATCATTTTGAATATGATTTATAATTCTAATATCATTAGCCATTCATTGATAAAATGTTCATAATTCCATTTTTATTCATCGTTCTATAATATATGATACCAAATTAATTAAAAACATATAGCTTCATTATATGAGAGTTTTATTTTTGATTTAAGAGGATGAGTATATTATAAAACTTGTTTTGTTAATTTTTTTACCAATAGAATAAAATATAAAAATTAATTAGTTAAATATTAATATTACCATTAAAAAAATTGTTTTTACATAATAATATAATATTTATTAATTAATTATATTATTAGCATAATATTTGATGGGGGGTATGAAATATGTACTACAAATTTTTCATAAAAGAAGTAGTCTGCATGTACACAAGGATATGATTTTCTATTTTCGTTGAATGGGTGGATAATTAAAATTATACTAAATTATCAAGAATATTAATCATGATATAAATATAATATTTTTTAAATAAACACAATTTTACTGAAATATATATAGTTTGATGATTAATAAAAAAACCTTACGTTCATAGTGGCAGTAGTCGATACTTATAAACATGAAATGATTTTAGTTTTAAAATGGATGATAAGGAAATAAATAATAGTTAAACCATGTATATTATAAAATATTAATATAAAAATGATATTGTTAAAATTTGTTAATTTTCTTATAATGGTTTTATATTTGGATAATACTGAATAATAAATAAGAAATTACTAGCGGTGGATATTACCTATGTTGTGTATTTATGCCTTTTGGGGAATGTATTCATGTAATTGGATGGATTGGGACACATTATCATAACTAATGGATTTTAAAATGTAAATGGATTCCATTATAGGTAAAATGGGTATTCTTTGAAAAAAATTATAATTACTAGTGTGACTTGATTTGAAGGGAGTGAGACACTGTTGTAAGAGAAAAGTGGGCCATTTCCATAGAATTCAATGGTAGGTGAGGGTAAGTGTAATGACCCCATCCCCAAAATTTATACCCCTCCTGGAATAGAAATTTTATAATGGAGAGAGTGAATCCTAATTCTCACCTCTAGTAGGTCCCATGTTGGTGACTAACACTGAGTGTATAATAATCACACAAATGGGAGGGATTAACCTCTGGGAGAACACATGTGAATGAAAGAGATAAGACGAACACCAACCAAATCCCACTAATAAAACAATATAAGAAGAAATCCATGTACACATATGTAATGCCATGTAAATAATACTACAACTAGAAAGGGAAAACTTCATGTACGAATAGTAAAACAATAAGGACCATGATGCTCGAACAACTATAGCAACCCCAAGCTAGAAGTAACTATCATGATCTTCATCCGGCTCGATGTGATGTCAAAAATAGTTGTATATATGTAGGGTGAGTATAACAGTATTTTCAGAAGGATCCCCCCCATAGCCTCTCAAGAAAAAGTAATGATATCATGCTAAAGCATAGTGAACAGCAAGTGAAACTAAATCACCACCTAAACAAGATATACTATGTTCCTAGCCTCACCATGGATACTCCCACCATGTATCACCTACATGATTATATAAAATAATAATAAATATTAAGGGAACCCTCTTCCGCTTCCCCACTGGTTTTCCACTTTTCCCCAACGTCGTTCGTCCTAAGAATCTCTCTCTAAAAAGGCTTGTTGGAAGACACCTAGTCGTAGCACCACAACTTGTACCTCATGCAACACCGCTACTACGTCCACATAATCAATGTAACCATGTAGTCTATAGAAGCCACCATATTTCACATTATGTGTATCATACGTATGAAATTATAGCTCAATCCATTACATCATATACACCGAGTAAGGATCCTCAAACCATTACAACCACAACAGATTACTCATGTACTAGTCCATAGAAAACTGTATCCAGAATATATGTGTGGGAATAACCACAAGCCATTAAAACCAAATTACCACATATATTGTGATAACTATCTGTTGTTCCTACTAGTATAAGTAACTACCATGTGATGAGAGAGAGGCCTTAGAGGGTAGTTATATATCCATTCTACTAGAGTAATGTAGGGGAAAACACCCCCAGGGCTTATAATCCATAGGGTTTTAGTTTCTCTAACCTACATGGTGTTTTATAATATAGAAACAAAAAATGTACAAAATATAATAAAACTCACAACCACACTATGGGAAAAAACTAGACATATACTCAACTACAACTAACATCTCTCAGACTCCCACCTACCACTGCTAAAAGTAGATATCCTATCAGCATATAAACATTTAAAGGGAAATATTATGTAACTTATACCTTTTTATCAGTTTCACTTTATTTAATTAATTATTTAACGATTAATTGAACATTATTAATGCTACATTACATTTCATTAGCATCACACCATGTTCAATTCCCTCCAGGCATGACCAAACCAAGTCAACAAGTTCTCATAAAATATTCCCCCAGCATTGCATCCCAACCAACTCCAACCCCAAGAGTTGACATCATTAATTCAGTCAATTATTAACATCTTTATTAAAGTCATATAATTCTAGGCATTCTAGAAAAGTGAAATTAACATAACAAACCCAATGGGATCAATACAGTTAGTAGATGGACTACATGTCAAGCCATTTTCGACTATAATGGGAGAATATACCCATCCTTTCTAATGAAGCCACGCATGGAAATCACGTGGTATACCCAGCATAGCTGCACCTTCTTTTGAAGGATAGTAAGAAAGACCAAATCACTTATTGTGTGTTGAATGTAATGAATATAAACAACCACCAAGATTTGATAATCATCTAACATTAATAATCGACTGATTTCATCTTTTCATGTGTCCTACCTGACACCCACAAGCATTAACCAATGCATCATGCCAATCTATCCACCAACTTCTACCTAAACCCTATGCCTCCCTACCCAAAATAACCAAGAAACCTCCCAGGCTCACCCATCCCATGCTCAAACTACATCACAAGCAATCTAAAATCAATCCACAAGCAGTTGTTCTCTCATCCCCACGAAGAGAATATAACCATAATGCACAACGATCACTCACAACTCCATGAATAAGTCTCTGGGCCATTCAATGAAAGAAGGTAACTAAGAACCCTTCTAGGCATTATATTTTATAAAATAACCAGTTATTTAATCCATCATTATTTAGTTGGTTCATCTAAACATTCATAACAACTGCCATTTATTTATCAACAGTTTACTACAAAAACAACTAGATTAAAAAACTCAACTCTTCATATTTATCCGATTAATATACAATTAATCTCATAATTAGATTATATACCAATTTCTATGAAGAACAAAATTCTAGTGGAAGCTATCATAGTTAACCCACTATATAGAAACAAAGGGGTGACAACATAAGATCGACACCAATATATTTATCCGATTCAAATATTTATTATGTCAATTCCATTTTCATCCAATGGGATACTACAAGATAACTCTACAGATGCATGAAAAATAAAAAATAGGCCCCAAATCCCCAACCTCAAAAGGATTAATACATTCTTTGTATGAGAATGAACAACACAATAGATCATTATCACCTCTCTTTGAAGACTACATCCACACAAGGATATAGAGACACCTCCACAGCAACCAAAACCCCAGAAAACAACATTAAGATCACGGAGTTGAGATTACCATACCTAGAAAGGGGGGAAATAGGGAGAGTAACCCTAATGAACAATGGTGGAACATACCTTATATCGATGATGCATCAAAACATCCTGGTTTCACTAAAACATGGGTTTCACATACAATAGGAAGAAACTCTAATGAAGACATGATCCTAGGATATAGAACTATGCAAAAAATATTATTGATGGAAGGAAAGGTTCGAGTATCTCACACTATGGAACAACATGGAAGAACAAGGGAGGAATATATCTCATCCCCTTATAATATTTAATGGGGCATCGATTTAAGATATGCTTGATTTTTCATTACGATCGGATCTGTCAAAGATTCCACATTTTGACCGAGTAAAGGATTTCTCGACTATTAAGATAAATTATAATAATAGATATGGGCTTAAAATTGGTCTTTAATCTCTTAAAAACTCCCTTTAATTCATTATACGTCAAACGAAACATCGAACTAGTGAACCTGTAGGAAATCCTGAAAAAATTGGATATTTGACATAATAAATGACACTTTTCTAGAAATACTTTGAATAACACCATTTCAGGGCCACTATTTCATTGCCACCATTTGGGTGCCACTATTTTAGCTCCACTGTTTTTTTTCCACAGTTTTCATTCTACTATTTCTATGCCACCATTTCGGTGCCACTCTTTCTTCGCGACCATTTCAGAAACATGGAAATGGGAAAGACACCTTTTAAGAAACACTATTCATAAAACATAATTTGTTTATGGAAATTTATTGGGGATACATCATATTAACTTCCCAAAACACCTCCAACACCATGTTTTACCAATGTAATGGATCATAGAGGTTCAAGCCAATATAGTATGTCTGGAATTTCAAGATAGATATGAGTGGTAATATTGATGAGACATGTAGTTGTAAAATTTATACTTGAAATAGTTCTAATATAATTTCGGTTTTTCATTTAAACTATTATAATTAATGCTTCTTTATATTACTCATTATACACTTAATAACCTTGATGAAAAATTAGACATGATAATTATTTTGTCACTAAAAATATATTATGACACATCCTACCCAATTTAAATATTCTGAATCAATGTTTCGACCAATGTTAATCTAATTTATTTTATAAATATAATAAAATTAACTTTGAAATTAAAACATATGATATATAGAAAAAAATTTGTTAAAAAATATTATTCATATATAATGAGTGTTATTATCCTTATTTCCTATAAACTAATAATTAATTGAGGATGAATATAATTAGTATGTTATAAAAAATTAAAATATATTAATCATCTAAAATGGATCTATTTAATATTTATATATATATATATATATATTAATTTAATGGCATTTATGAAAACAATTCAATAAAAAAAATTTACCTAGGAAAATAATTTATACATTTATAACACATTTTTATGTTATTAAATAAGAATGTAATTGTTATAATTTTTTTACATGATGATTAAAATGTAAAGAGAAATTTATTAGACTCAATAGATATTATTTTATAAAAATAATGTTTATGATTCATGTGAAAATGCATTAAAATATTATGTTTATTAAAATACATTTTTAATCATAAAATGATTTTATTAGTTATTTATCTATAATAAATAAATTTTATCAATACTTTGGTAATAAAAATATTAATTAATATTCATTAAAAGTATAAATATGTAATTTATATAAAATCGAGGGTTAATTTATTATATTTATATATTTCACATTTATATACTCCTGTATTATTTTTACATGGCCCCTCAAAATTTCTATATAATACATAAGAATGAGTTTTGTAGCTATAGTTGTTTAAAAAGATAATTTAGCTATCTTGGGACTCTATGTGAAATTATTGAACATAAACTTCCCATAAATATAATTATTCTCTTTCAACACATATTGGATATCATTTTAGGATTCCTAGGAAAACCATAGAGGGACTACCTTCATCCCATGATTGTACAAATGATCCTAATAAGGTATACTTCTAAAACAATATTCCATTTTATATGATTTTCTATATTGACATTTGTATCATGTTTACATATATTATACAAAAAAATACAATGGATTTATTAAAATTGATATATTTTAATTATAATGCTGATAAATTGGGATTATTGTTACATTTAAAAAAATCTATATTATTTTCAATTTATTATCATCTCTAGTGTATTAAAATTTAGACAATGAAATAACTTTTCCTCTAAAATTTATAATTATCACATAAAATTAAAATTATATATGTTTATTCATAAGATATCCATTAATCAATATGTAATATATAATGAAATTTTGTCATTTATAAATTAACGGTGACTATGAATCCCGTCATGTTATTGAGTATTAAGACCCATATAATAGAGGCAATCTTCAATGAGAGATCCTAATCATCCTATCATAATTATATGCTCATAGGTATATTTAGGTAATGAAATATGACATCATTATCTTAGGATATATATTACATATTCTAATTTGGAATTTCCAATCCAATTAAAAAATTTCGTTTATTTCAATTAAATGAGGAATAATATGATTTACCCCATTATCTTATCCTCATTATTCTACTTGGGATTAAATAATCATAAAAATATTAGATTTTATCTAATACTAAAGGCTCATATGAACGGGGATGTGATTTAAATTTCCTTATAAAACATCCAAGGTATAATGGATAGTCTAGAATCATAATCTTATAAGGGATACACCAATTTCTACTAGTGGATAAGTTTACCCAAATTATCTTGAAACACATTTGTAGTTGTACTTATAAATGATTTCCTCTGTCCCCAAGGATTTGGGAATGATTTTTCATAATACCCAATTTCATTTCATATAAAACATTGAACTATAAATGTAAAAATATTAAGAACAGTTTCTTCCTAAATCATGTTAATGAAACTATTCATTAATCCTCATCAGTTTCATTCATTATAAACAAATTTTCCATAAATTAAACAAATTCATATTTCATTGAGTCACTTCCCAGGGTTATTTATTCAACCTTTATGAAATTAATAAAATGGTATCCCTTATCTTGATCTGTAATTATCATAAGAACGTTCATTAAACTCCATTTTTCCTTATCTGGTGTTATTTGTATTCAAATATGATCTAATGGTTGTTCATAACTGTAGATAGATGGTTAGGAACAACTATGTGATTCCAAATTTCAACACCTTTGTTGTTCATTTTTTTACTACGATGATCATCACATTGTCCCTAATACCCATTAATATATTACTTACTTCATGATTTAACCATTGAATTAATAAATATGAGTTATGAGAATAATTATACTAACAACTATATAAAATTGAAACCTATAAACATGGAATATGTGGTTGAAAATTGAAATATATAACCTTGCTTATGAATCATTAATGTTTTTTCGAGGATATCTATGGTCATATTCGTATTAGTGTCACTAAAATAACACATCACATTTTAATTTGTCAAATTATATTTAAACCATTATTAATAGGTCATTAATACTATAGAAATAATTCAAATCATACCACATGGGCGTTTGAAACCTGGTGTGTAGTTAGGACCACATGTTGTGCACAGAGGGATGATTGAGTTAATACATAACCAATATTTATTTAGAGTAATTAACAATAATTTAATCTTTTCTATATCCTAAATTTAAATGTATATATTCAGAGATGGAATTCATTTCCAGGAAATCACAATCCCAATATTTTACTAAATTAATAGGATGTTTTACTATATTAATGTTTACCCCTTAGGTTCCTATAATCATATAATAGTCCTAATTTTTAATAAACATTAAATAATGATAATTATTATTATATACTTAAACCTATACTCATTTAAACATTCACTCCTGAAATGATACTTAATCCTTTACCCACAAAAAATAAACCTAAGACTAATAAACATAATCAATTTTCATAAATATTCCCCTAAAATATTACGATTTTCCCAAAATATCTTAAATTTACATGACATAAAATCACATACCACCCATTATAGATTAATATAAATTTATCTAATCCCACCTTTGATACTAATCAAGGAACCCTGAACCCATACTCATATATTTTGGTGTGAATATAAACATATATTACATACCAGCAATAAACTAATCAAAATAGACAAAAAAAATGAACATCCAAAATTATAATATAATAAAAAATATAAAATCTATTACACACTGATGAACTTTTAGGTTTATAGTTTTAGAGATCATGGAAAACCATTATCTATAAAACTGATATTTTTCTTATATAATGTAATCATTCCCATTATACTCGAAATATCTTATTTAACATTAAATATTCAACATATCCAAGAAATTTATCCACACATGTCAATTATAGATAATTTTCAAATGTGATACTCTTCATTATTATCACATGGAAATAGAAACAAAAAAAAAGAGTGATATTGAACACTCAATAAGATCATTTAGAGGGTAATTCATGTTATATAACTCCAATGGATATATAATTTTAGGGTTTGAGACTAAAATTAAACCCAATATATAAAAATGATTTTAGACAACATTTCATAACATTATTTAAAAAATATTAAAAATTGGACACTATCAAAAAACATTTTCATTATGGAAACATGAAATAATTTTAAAAAACTACACATTAAAATAAATCCCAATAATAGAGCCTTAAATAGAGATCAAGGTTCTCTATAGAAAATATATAGTGTAAGATAAAATATATGATCATGAATGTAAGTACATTTTTAATGTTTTAAAATACCTTTTTTTAAACCCTCATCTATTAAAATAGTAATAAATGTTCATTTTGATATTTTTTAAAGATAAATAAGAATACAACTCGATGAAATTCAAATTTGTGTTTCAAAATAATAAAATAAAACATTTATGGAAATGTATAACATGGGAATGAGATATAAACCTAAATTAAATAGGGTGGGGATTATTCTCATCAATGATTCATTTTTATGAATAACGAAAACAATCAAAGAAGAATAATTATTATAATAATTCTTCAGAAACATGTTTATGATAATGAAATTCAATTTAAAAGAAAGGAATATGGATGTAAAATAATATTTAATAATATGTTATATTGAACCCAACATTTTATACTACAGTTTAATAAGAATGATAATAACTCAATAAATGAATATTTTATTTGAAAACCCCTTTAGTATTTAATAACACATGAATAAAATCCCATAAAAATATAACATGTTATATATTTATTAATTAATTTTTTTTATTGTTATTATAAAATCTATCCAATTTAATTTATATAAACTAAATGAAAAATAAAACAAGTGGTGAATATGATATATATCAAGGAATATAGATATATGTGAGGGGTGAATGTAAAACGTCAAGGATCAGTCTTCTCGAGACTCCATCTAATGGGTCGTTGAATCGTAGATACCTATAGTCGTATATGTACACATGTCCACCTCGTCTCACTAAGTACCTCCAAGTACCAGACTACTAAGGTATCCATTGAATCATATTTCAATCAGGTATCACTAAGCACCTCCTTGACCGAGATCACCAAGGACTCCGTCGAAGCGTCGACCACCTTCACAGGATACAACATATGTGGATGAAACTTGTTCTGGGGGGAGTAACACAATACGTACTAGGGACCCCAAAAAACAAAGGACCACGATTCATGTAACACCCCAATATTTTATGATATAGTTTCCTTTTAATTTCATTGAGCTCTTTTTTTACTCTACACCACAATTAGATTACATTTTATGCAATATTGTATTAGCATACAGTATACAGAACACTATTCTTGTCTTTTGTTGCACACAATTTCAAGTTCATTGGATATAATTAATTTCATGCAACACTCAGTATAGATTATTTTGAATGTATAAATGAACTAATTTTGTATTATGTAATATGAAATACCAAAAGAATCATTCCCTACACAAAACGGTGACATGGAATGTGTTACACACAAGAGAGACCTTCCTCGATTACTTGTGTTGTATGTTATACAATGTTTCATTAAATAATGAAATATTATTAAAATATTATATAACAAGCCATTAAAAATATTATTAACAAAATTTGGAATTTTATATAACATTATAATTCATCTTACAGATTTTGTAGAACATGAAATGAGATCCAAATCAAATTTTCGGATAGAAGTAGTTAAAAAATGCATTTTTATTCCTTTTGATGGAACATCAATTTTAAATATGATTTTTGGACATTTATAAAAGTAAAATTTGACAAAATAAAAATATTCTTTGGATGAGGGACAAAAAATTTACTTTTATTAAATTTTTTATTTTTTTTCCGAAAAAATCTTATTTTAAGGAATACTAAAAAATTATGCATTTATATTCAAAACTGCATTTTCATCTCTTTTATTTCAAGAGCGATATTATTATATTTAATTGGTTTAATGTGTAAATAGATTACATTTTTATCATTTATTACATTTTTTTCATTGGATGTAATTTATCATTTAAATTGTATATAAACACATTTCAATTTGATGATAGTTATTACTCCTTAAAACACATTTTATGTTTTTGACAATGGAAATTAATTTTAAATTATTTTCAGAAACTTCTGTGTGTTGAATTTGGAAAAATAGAATCCATATTTTGAATCATAAGGTTCAAATTATGTAAATAGGTACCTTTTATTTTTTGGACATTATGAAGAGTAACTTTAGTAATTATTTTATTTACCATGGTTAAATGGTAAATCATTTAAATAAGGGTCAAAGATAATCTTATATGAAGCACTTCAGCATGTATCATGAATGATACAGATTTATAAGTATTTTAGCTTGTATGAGGTTTGTGCCCGATGTTTATTTATTTTAGAAAATACAAGGTCCGTGACTTTTATATAATATTTTTCATCATGAGGTATAGAAAAGTTCAATAAATAATCATTTCATCATGTAAAATGGGCCTATCCCTGATATAAAATTTTTAACAATCAAACTAGTCCTACCCCACTAATTATAATAACAATGTGGTAAAAAACACATTTTTTAAAAAAGGATACAACAATATCACATGATAAGGATTAATTGTTAATTAATAAAATTACCATTTATATTGGAATTAAAGATTTCACTTATCATATAGTAATATACAAAAGGCATTCCAGTCACATTAATAATCAGGTCAAGGCAAAGTGTATCTATATCAATAAATCACCCATATCCCATACCATGAAAAAAATCCATTATTCCATTAATCATTTATTTTAATGGTAATGGTTCTTCCACTGAACATGTATCCATACATTAGGTAAATAACTAATTGGATCCAAAGGGATTCCAAGGAATAATCTGATTCAACATTTAATTAATTTAGGCACCCACTATTTTAGTGCAATCACAATATTCCACAAAATTACAATTAAACAGGCTTGAGGGTAATTGTTTAGAGACACCAACATTAACTGATGATCAACCAACACATACAATAAGATTAACTAATTATAATTAAAGCACATCAGATTACGTGTAGGATCCTAGATGAACATTCCTAATGATCAAAACCAAAACTGGCCAGGATCAAGAGATTACACTGCAATGTTCGAAGAAAAAATAGAGAGATGGGAAAAACATAAATGAATGACAAGTCATGTATATATTTTCTCAAACTGGATGTCCAGGAGAGAAGATAATGCTCATAAATATCATGAAAGATTCCATGTGGTCAACATGATAAGGATTCATGTGAGGTGAATGATAAATTAGCCACACAATACCCAATAAAATTTATGATTAGGGAATTACATGGTGTGTAATTAATTTACATGCCCTAAATTTTTTTAGAGGGATAAAAATAACCAATCATCAAAGAAATTTTTTTATCTATTCTCAAATTTTAAATAGCTTGAATGGTTTAGACCATGTGTAACCTCTTCATATCATGTATTAGATTAAATACATCTTCATCGATAGTTACAATTCATATAACATGTACACGTCATTTAATTTCCCAATAGATAGTTCTGAGTGGGTATTATACAAATAGACCCAGACCACCCATGAATCCTTCCAATGAATTTGAGTCCCCTTATAAACACATTTAATTCATTTATACCCAACCCCATTAATTCAAAAAACTTTTATCCCTAAAATTTATATAATTTTTTCCCAACAATGGATTTCCATATCTGAAATATAATTATCCAAAAAGGATAAAAAACCCATGAGTGACACACCATGAAAAATGTGAGTTAAAATAAGGATCATTTATAGAAATCCCCTCCTTTCATCATTAGACTCATCAGAAAAAATTTGTTATCTAAAAACTATACATGTTTATAATGATGTTGTTTTAAATAATCTGGATGATATATATTTATTTTAATTGTCTTCTGAAAGGTCTTGAAAAAATTAGTTATGTTTTAACCCCTCACGTTTTACCCCTTTAGGGGGATATATCCTGATGTAAACGGTATAATGTTCCTGGGAAACATTACATAAAATAATTAAGCATTTCATTTATTCATAATTTAGTTATTATTACCCATGATATTTTAACAATGTTATAATATATAAGTGAATTTATTTTAATTCTTAATTATTTAATGGAATTTTTTCTCAATTATTTACCTTAACAAATTGATTCTACTTTATCATACCATTATAGTCATGTTATTTAAACTGAATTTGTGCTCAATTATTTTCCAAACCATATTGATTATGTATATATATTTATGATAGATTTTGCTAAACTGAAAAATAATTAAGAATTTGAGATCACCTTAATTTTTTTTTCATTTCATAGTAATACATGATGTTTACTGTATTTGTAATGAAGTTATATATTAGAGTAATTAATGATACACTTAAACAAAAAAATTATGTTGTAATATTTTTATTCAAATGTAATGTGGGACTCTAAGATATATGTAGTTTATAAATTAAAATAAAATATTTAGTCCTTCGGGAAGGTATTTTTTTGTATCTTATTCCAATGTATTATATCAATACACTGACTTCAGGATGCTGGGGTTTGGGTTTCAATATGACTGATAATACCTAACCAATTCTAGTCATTTATCAATATCGATTTCCTTTAAAGGTACAATAATACAATGGAGAGATGTTATATCTCATCCCAACATCGAATGATTAAATTTTACTCATGGATACACAATTTAGGGGAGAATATTTTCTTTCTATATTAGTATCTATCGCATGATATGTAAATAATGATGAAGAATGATGAAGTGTTTCAATGGTGTCTGGTATAGAAGATTTATTTCATTTCATCATCTCTGTTTTATATGCATATTCATATTATCATTCATTGAGATCCTTAGACAGGTGTTTTTAGTAACATTGTATTGATTTGATAAATTTTATTAGAATATAAAAAAACCCTTTACGTCCCCCAAAAATAATTTGTATTTTCATTTATTAGATTATCCCATTTGATTAAATATGATCTTCACACCTAAGTCATAATGTTGAATAATTTTAAATAAATAGTTAAGAAGTCTATCTACATAAAAATCATCAGTTTTTTTAATTCATAACCAACAATTCAAGTACTTATAATCATATAATATTAAATAATCCATCTTTTCCAATAATAATTATGCCATCAACATTTCCATAAAAATTCATCACCAAATTCATACCACATGTTATATGAGATAAAAACTGATATCTAGAACCCCCGTGGTGTTACTATTTATTTCTTTAATAAACTTTTCACCCCAATTTTTCTTTACCCATCTTCTTTTATTCCTTCTATGAAATGTATGAATGAGTTAATACATTTTATATATTATTCCCATTATATTCAACACAAGAGTACAAGTAAATTTAATAATCTTCAAATTTATAAAACTAGTTCAGTATGAGAAGGTAATTGGATAGAATTTCATCCCCATTCATTTGTTTTATATAAGGATATTAAAATTATCTTCTAGAAATAAACTCAATAATATCTAATGTTTGAACAATTGTAATAATAAAAAGAGAATGAATTTATTCAAGATATGTGGGATTTTTTATAACTCATAATTAATATATTCAAATATCTTCTACTCTAAAAAACATTTAAACATTAAATTAACATGTCATACTGAGGGTAAGAAAAATAAAAAAATAAATTCATGTAAGCAGATATCTTATTATTATCTTATCTTCTCATATACATAGTTTATTATAACTCTTTTGTTATAAAAAAATTATTATTGGATGATAATAGAATTATTTATTCTAAATTCATATTTATGAAATGAATTTTATTGTGATGTTTTACCTTAATAAACCATTTTGATTTTACCCATTCCATTTACTCATAAAGCACAAATAGATTCAAAAAATGTTCTTGTTCCTCATTCAATCTTTTAATTCAATACAACATCTAGAAAAATCACAATATAATGCTAATTGATATAACAATGTATTATAATTTCATCTTCCACCGACTTTCTCATTGAAAAGTTGCATTCTTCAATATCTTAAATCTTATTTACTTACATATTGATAAATAAATTAACAGAATCAATGATCATAGTGAAAGATATATTCCCTAAAACCTATAATATATATATATATGATATATTTATATTACATGAATATATATATATATATATATTATGTATAGTATGTGACTATATATGTATATATATATATATGATATGTATCTTTTTTCATGTAAATTTATAATTGTGTGCATTATGGGTATATAATTCATACTATATGTGACAATAGTTCCTAGTTGATAATTCAATCAACCATAGGACTATCAGTGAAACATTAGGGGATAATGATAAATGATTCATGACCTAGAAATAAAATTTTTACAAGTGTTTTAATGCATGAGTACATTCTATAGTGCAAAGTGTTTTTCTCTGGATTTATTGAAAATCATCCTATGATGGATATAGTTTTGGGAGTGATTGAGATCATCATTCTTTGAAACAACATCACAAGACATGTAGCTCACATTTTCTCTATTCAAATCATATTGAGTGTTGACCTCACCTGTTCTGATAATCCCAATCATGATTTAATATTTTTTGATAATCATTATGTGTGCTTATAATTATATATATATATATATATATATATATATATATTCTGAATATTAAAATATTCGTTGGAATATGTCAATCATTAATTATCTATGTTTAATCATACTTTGACATAATTCTAACTCAATGTAGATATGTTTTGCATAGAATAGATAAGTGGTAATTCACTAATATACTCAAAGCTACTGATAAAGACCCACCGGTACTTAGTTTACTGATAGACATAGTCACTGATATACTGAGCTACAAATATATATATGTCCACCGGTAATCACATGTCACCGATAGATCTGTTCTACCGATACAGATGAGATACTGGTATGATGTCCACTAATACAACATCCACCGATACAGACAGCTACCGATAGAAGCAGAGCTATGGATAGAAAAAGTCCATCGGTATGCACTTAATCACTGGTACAGAATGGAGTTACTGGTATGCACAGGCTACCGATACAAAAGTCAACATATACGAGCTACCGTTACACCAGAGCTATGGTTAGAGTTTGTCTACAGGTAGAAGCAAGTCTACCTCTATGAAGTTCACCGATGTAAAGAAGATCACCGCTAGTCAAGTATATCAATAGAAGTTCACTGATAAAATGATCCACTGACTGATACAAGGATCTACCATTACAAGAAGTGAAGAATACTGATATAAAGGATCCATCGATACAATCTCACTATTATAAAGAGCTACCGATTGAAAACCAGTCACTGTGTCCCTAATCTATATTTATATTTGATTATTTTTCAACATTTATATTGGATGATTTTAATGAAATTAATTTTATTTAATGATAGTTGTTGGCATGTCAGGGAACCGTACCTCATACCTATAAAAAGGTAATCATTCCCATTGACCGGTGTTGAATACTATAAAAGGACGGGCGAAGGCCGGGCATAAGTGTGATAAAATTAATTGCTGAAGAGTGCTAAAAAGTGGGGCATACACACAGTAAAGAAGGAATACGTCCATAATTGAAGAACACATGACATACATGAATCCATTCATTCAAGATTATAAGTCATGCTGAACATTAGTCTAGGAGTGAAGAACTACAACGAGCTCTTCATGCACTCAAGCTGATCAAACTGAACTTGAAGAAAACAACCCTCTATTTTTTAGGAGAAAAAACCAGAGAAGGACTCATAAGAATTCTTGATTAATCAAAGGAGTCCAGAGCTGCACTTCAAATCACTAGAGCATTCTAAAACTCATATCTACTTTCCCAGTGATTCTTTTATTTACATTTTGAGCAATGTGCATACTCTTTATATGTTATACACACACTGTCACCTGTACTAAACTAGAGGATTTCTAAATCCTCTCACAAAACTTCAATAACTCTCTTGTATCCCACTTTGGATAGTGGTAGAGGTCATGTAGGACCTTGAAAATCAGTGTGATATTGGTTTGTTTTCCAACAAAGAACTGTGGTAGAGGTCTTAGTACCTGGACAGTCTTTGTAATGTTGTTTAACCCGATCTAGGGTGTGGATAAAATTTATATAAATTGTTTGAGAGGACTATCTCTCATCTTGAGATTGAACCTATTGGTTTTATCTGCTGTGCATCTTAGATTACGTAAAAAGTACACTATAAATTTTATATTCCAGTGCTAATTACTTTGAAATACAAACTGTTTTTAAGGTTACATTGATAGTTAATCTAGAAAGTGTTTGTAACTATTGTAAATCAGTAGGTTAGTTTCAAAAGCTAATTTAATCATATGACTAAATTACCTAATACCTAATCAATCTTTTGAGAACCTAACTTAACCCTTACAGTTTTACAAATTCACTATAGTTTAACATAGTTTTAAATTGGGGGATTATAATAGAAATATTTTTAACAGAAATTTTATTTGGAACACAATTCACCCCTCTTGAGAATTCACTCCATCCAATATATAGTGTCAGAGGTTCTTTTATTATTAAAGGTTTTTGAAACACTCTATTTTTCACATTGATTTTAGTTGTATCTTAATGATCATAAATTTATATTAGTTCTAAATTTTATCTCTTAAATATAATTGCTAAAACCTGATTATGGATAATAAACTAGAAGGTGTTGATACCAATAGGACACCGTTCTTTAATGGTGTTAATTATGCTCAGTGGAAGCATAAAATTAAAATTCATTTAGAGCGTACGAGATTTGACATCTGGAATGATATAGAGACTCAATATATGATTCAAAAAACTGAAATAACTACTTCGGATGAACCTACTAAAACTGCACACAATAATAAATGTAATGCAATGAATGCTCGTTTTGTGCTTTAGGAGATGAGGAATTTAATTGTATATTTTCTTATAAAACTTCTTATGAAATCTGGGACACATTGGTTATTTCCCATGAGGGAACAACCAATGTAAAGAAAATGAGATTGAATACCTATACTATTAAGTATGACAATTTTAAAATAAATCCTGATAAACCCATTTCTAACATGTATCTCAGGTTCAATGAGATTTTCAACACTATGAGCCCTTTTGGTAAAGCTTTTCCAAAAAAAGAACAGATCATGAGAATATAAAGATGATTTCCAGAAAGATGGAGAGGCACATCTGTTTCAATAAGAGAATCGAGTGTTATAAGTTCACTACCTGTTAAAGAATTAATTTGTAAGCTTATGAAGTATGGAGAAGAACTAAAGGTAAACAAGGAAGAATATGATGAACCAAAAAGGAAGTCTGTATCATTTAAGTTTACTGCCTCAAAGAGCAAGGATAAGGAGAAAGTTCACATACCTAGTGAAAGATCAACAAGTGAAGGTTCAGATTCTGACAGTGATACTGAGATAGCTCAAATCGCTAGGAGATTTAAGAAGTTCTATAGGAAGAATAAATTATTCAAAAAATTAAATTATAAAGTAAAATATGAAAAAAAGTTCATTGGAAGAAGGATTGGAAAAATCATGGAAAATGTGATGACATTGTATGCTATGAGTGGAAAAGTAAAGGACTTGTAAAAGCAGACTGTCCAAAATTGAAGTTCATGAAGAAATATGACTATAAGAAAAATAAGTATAAGAATGCTATGAACGAAACATGGAGTGATTCAGAAGATAGTTCATGTGATTCTAATTGTACTCAGGATTAAAAACCTCATAAATCTGATATGTGTTTCATGACAAATACATATGAGGTAACATTGGATACTCCTTCTTTAAATTCTTAATATTCTAGAGTTGATTCTGATTCTGAATCTGAAAATATGTCTAGTGACGAATTATTTTAATATTGTAATAAGCTAGTAGAAACCTATAATTAATTGAAGGAAAAGTATAAATCCTTAAAGAAACAATATGCTTTGACCAGTTCTTTTAAATATGCACTTGATATAGAGAATGAAAATAATGCTCAACTACTTAATGAAAATACTGAACTTAAATTGTCCAATTAGCAACTAAGGAAGGACTTAGGGAAATTCAAAAATGGAAATAATACTCTAACTAAAATTCTAGGAAAACAAGGGGCACCAAAATATACCACTGGTATAGGCTATCAGACTGGACAGAGACAAATTACTAAAACTATATTTATTCCTAAATCTATATAGAATGCTGCTAGTTGTAGTTATGGAAATCCATATGCTTCAACGAGTTATTCATAATGTTATAGATCAAATAATGTTTATCATTCAAAATCATTAAATTCTATAAATTATTTGAGACCCATAAGACAAATCTGGGTACCTAAAGTGTAGATTGCTAACCTTTCTGGACCCAAGATAATCTGGGTACCAAAATCATTTTTTTGTTTAAACCTGTTTTATAGGAAACTTGCATCAAATGTTCTCATAAGAAGGTATGGTACTTGGAAATCTGATGTTCAAGGCATATGACTAGAGATTACACATCCTTCCAGAATTTAATCAAAGTTGATTGAAGCCATGTCACCTTTGGTGATAACTCTAAAAGAAAAATCATTGGCCTAGGCCAGATTGGTAACACTGATTCAGTTTTAATTTCCAAATTTTTATTTGTGATGGACTTATGTATAACCTGCTAAGTATTTCACAATTGTGTGATGAAGGTTTCAATGTGAAATTTGAAAATTATTCTTGTAATGTTTTTATTTCTAAATTTTTTTTAGTATATTCTTCTTTGAGAAATGAAAAGGTTTATACGGTTAATTTAAATTATTTAGCTCAACAAAACATTACTTGCTGAAATTATTTTCAAAAAAGTCATGGATATTACACAGAAGATTAGGACATTGAAACATTCATTCACTTATAAAACTGACTAGGAAAATACATAGATAGAGACCTGCCTAAACATGAATTCCCAAAATACCATGTTTGTAATCCATGTCAATAGGGAAAGAAACATAATGTTACTTTTAAATCAAAGAAAGAAGTTTCATCTTCTTAACATCTCGAGCTGGTTCACATGGATTTATTTGGACCCTCTAGAGTATGTAGTTTAAATGGGATTCACTATGCCTATGTCTTAGTAGATGACTTTTCTAGATACACTTGGGTATACTTCTTATCTCACAAGAGTGAATCTTGTTCGTACTTTATTAAATACTTCAAATCTGTAGAGAACCTCAGTGGACTAAAGATTAAGACCCTCATAAGTGATCATGGTTTTGAGTTTGAAAATCATATGTTCGAATCTTACAACTCACATAATGGCCATAGACACAATTTTTCTTCACCTAGAACACCTCATGAGAATGGTGTAGTAGAAAGAAGAAACATAACCTATCAAAAAATTGCAAGAACTATGCTAAATGAGTATGACCTACCAATTTACATTTGTACTGAAGCTGTAAATAAAAATTTTATATTATTAATATATTCTTGATTATAAATGTTCTCAACATGTCCCCTTATGAGATGTGGAACCATAGGAAACATAAGCTTAATTACTTCAGTGTTTTTGGATGCAATTTGGTATTCTCAATACAAATGATAATCTTGAAAAGTTTGCTTCTAAAAGTGATGATGTAATTTTTCATGGATATTCATTAACTAGAAAATCCTACAAGGTCTTTAATAAAATAACCAAATGTGTGGAAAAATTTATTCACACCAATTTTGATTAAACAGATCCACATGAACCCAAATATTCAATTGAAAATCTTTGAAGAAGACATGTCTGTTCTGGACCTTAATGGTAAAATCAACGAACCTATTGTATTGACATCCAGTTCTGGAAACCTTCTATAACCCGCCTCTATTGAAACCGAATCGACACATTAACCTGAAATTTCAAGTCCTACCTTTTCTAGATCAACTAGGATTCTAAAGAATCATCCTTTTGATACTGTTTTTTGTAATCATGATTGAGGAACACAGACTAGAGCTTCTCTAAGAAATCAGGTTGAACATCAACCTTTAATTTCACAGTTAGAACCTAAAAATATCAATGATGCAATCAATGATGAATTTTGGGTAATGGATATGCAAAAAGAATTAAATAAATTTAAAAGAAACTAAGTCTGAGAATTAGTTGAATGACCTAAGGACACCTTGACCATAGGCACTAAATGGGTTTTTAGAAACAAAGTTGATGAGTCTGGAAATATAGTTTGAAACAAATTCTAGGTTAATTTCAGAAGTGTATAGTCAAGAGGAAGGAATAGACTATGAGGAAACAATTTCCTTTGTAGCTATATTAGAATCTATATGGATCCTACTTCCCTATGCTGCACATCAGAATTTCATGTTATATCAAATGGATGTTAAAAGTGTTTTTGTAAATGTTTTTATAATTGAAGATGTTTTTGTTTAACATACACCTGGATTTACTAATCCTCAATTTCCAAACATTGTTTTAAACTATCTTATGCTTTATATGGTTTAAAAAAAGCTCCACGAGCTTGGTATGATAGACTTAGCAATTTTCTTATTTCAAAAGGTTTTACTAAAGGGATTTCGGACACAACTCTTTTTATGAAAAGAATTTCTAAATATGTTTTGATAGTAAAAATATATGTTGATGATATTATTTTTGTATCTTCTAATCATTATTTATGTACTGATTTTTCAAAGAGTTTTCAAAATGAATTTGAAATTAGTTTAATGGGAGAACTCAGAAATTTTCTTGGATTTCATGTTTTTCAAAAAGAAAATGGTATTATTTTGAATCAAAGTAAATATAGAAAGGATCTTTCAAAACGTTTTGGTTTGGATAATATTAAGGAAAGTGATACACCTATGAGTACTAATTATAAGTGGGATACTGATGAAACTGGATAACCAATGGATCAAATCAACTATATAGGTATGATTCGAAGCATACATTACCTTACTGATAGTCCACCAGATATTATGTTTATTGTGTGTATGCATGAAATATTTCAAGCTGATACAAAAGAATCTCATTTACTAGTTTTTAATATAAATTTCAAATATCTTAAACATACTTCAAATTTGTGTTTGTTTTATCCAAAAGGACAATCCTTTGAATTAATGAGTTATTCAAATGCTGACTTTTCTGGTTGCAAGCTGGATAGAAAAGGAGCATATGGAAGATTTCATTTATTTGGAAAATCCATAGTACCATGGTGTAGTAAGAAGAAGAATTTTGTTGCATGTTCTACTACTGTAGCAGAGTATATAACTACTGGTATTTGATGTGCCCAAATTCTGTGGATGAAACACACTCTTTTGGACTATGTATATCAATTCAGACATGTATCTATTAACCGTGATAACACTAGTGCAGTTAACTTTTCAAAGATCCTTATATCTCACTCTAGGACCAAACACATGGATGTAAGGCACCACTTTTTAAGAGATCATTTCCAAAAAGGTGATATTAATCATGAATTTATATGTACTGAACATCAACTAGATGACATTTTCACCAAACCTTAAGGTTCAGATAGGCTATTTTACATTAGACATGAGTTAGGATTGATATATCACTGTTAGAAACCTCACCGTTAGAAACCTCATTGTTATACCTCTGTGGTATGGACCTCACTGTTATACCACACTGGTATGGACCTCACTATTATACCTCACTGGTATAGACCTCACTGTTATACCTCGTAGGTATTGACCTCACCGTTATACCTCACCGGCATGGGCCTCACCATTAGTGTACCTCAATGATAGATAAACCTCACTGTTAGAAATTCTCACAGGTACGTATTACCGATGGGTCACACTGTTTTCATTGTTTTTAATCCTTAGTCCCTAGAATCTGTATCATTTATTATTTACTTGTTATATTTTAAATATATATTTTATGATTCCTAAATGATAAAACACATGTCTTAACCTCTCTCGATCCACCTCGATCCCCTTACCTTTAAACATCTCACAAACCTTCGAACCCTAAGCCTTGAGATTCAATGGAAAGAGTAAAGAGACCTTCAATCAATCGAAAGAATGATTAATCGATTGTTAAAAGACTTAAAGGCGAGTCTAGTAGTGGAAGTGACGTGAATAAACCCACAAATCTGCATCTGGTTCAAAGGGAGATAGTAGTTGAAAGGGCACTATGCACGGAATGGATAATTCCATGTTAATCATTAGTTTTAGATGTTCTAGAAGATCAGAAAAGGATAGATTGATTATCGAACTACAATGGCCCCTACTATCAGAAGCTGGTAAAATATTTCTATGAGAATGTTTGGTATGAGAAATCAGAATTCGAGAATGGGATTGTATCTGTTGTGAATGGAAAGAATATATCTTTTTCTTCAATTGAGTGTGATGAATGCCTGAAGGTTCCACAAGAAGGAATTTTTTGATATTTCTCGAAATCTGTACCTCCTACCAGTAATATCATTATGTATGAAACTGCTTTGGAGGAGCTAATAGGTGATGAAACTCCTAGAAAAGTAGTGGCTGTAGAAATGAATGGAGAGAACCAGCTGCTATTTAAGTCATTTAGCATGTTTTAATTCCATGGAGAGGGGGTTTTTCAAATCTTAAATACCAAGATATTTACATGATGCATCTGTTAAGACATGGTGTTAAGATAAATTTGTGCAGGTTGTTAATGTTTCAGATTGAAGATATGACCAGGCCAACGTCAAAAACCAATGCCTTATTCTTTGCTAAGTTGATTTTGGTTATGATAAAAGTAAAGGGTGTAGCTGATTCTCAGGATGAGATAGTGGTGGTAAAGAACAACTTCTGTATCACTAGCACAGTATGTAAGTACATGAAGATTAATTGGAATCCATGGATAAGAGAGTGGGTTACAAATGATAAAAATTTATATGATAAGTTAAATCTTGTGGATCATCCTTCTAGGATTTAGGATGTGAGGTATCTAGGTCTAGTACCTGATGAGGAGGATCCATAGTATAGTGATGATTTTGAAGAGGAGGATTTCTCTACAGTAGATGGAGGAGATCATGACATGCCTCCTAGACCAACTCATGAAATTGTGTCACATGAAAAGGACGTTCAGCAGAGATTAGATCAAGAAGAGGTTTCTTGAGAGAATGGAGAAGAAGTTAATGCATGTGAAGCATCTGTTTCTATCAGCATGAGCCTTAGTCCAATGATTCGACAATCCTTAATGCATGCTGAGTAATTCGATGAAGTTGAGAGACCTATACCTATTCTTGAGGAGCCTCTTGCTGTAGCAGAATTAGAGATGGTTGTGGAGTATTCTGATGAGGAAGACCAAGCAGCTGAGGGTGCTATCGCCGTATAAGAGAATTCACCAATTGGGGGGGGGAGTATAATACTAGGATTGGCACTTTTTCAGTGGAAAATGATATCGAAGACTAGGAATAAGACCCAGGTTTTTTGGTTTGTGGATTAGATTACCCCTAATTCGGAGAATGAGGCATCCCTTCAGAGACCAAAATCCAATTATGCTATTTAGTCTAAATTATTACATGAAGATGTGGTAATAAATCATGATCTGGATAAATTGAAGTCTGATCTTAATGCTAGTTTTGTGGAAGAAGTAAGGAGAATGGAAGCTTCACTGTTGTCATCTATTCAAACTGTTATGAATGAATCTATATCAATTATAGTTTTTGAAAAAGCTCATGTTGTTGTGCCTGCAAATATAATCACCAGGGATGATTTATAATCATTAAAGGCATAAATTAAATAGTTTATAAATGATTCTGTTGTTGAGATAAAGAATTGTTTTGTTCAGGAGCTGAGCAGTTGGGAATGATCATTTGAACTCCCTCTTGGATATTGTGTGTCAACCTATGTGGTAGAGATGGTGGATGGAATCATACCTTTCCAGAATCATATGTCTATCTTGGGAGAGGATGTTGAATTTTTAAAGAAATCAGCTGCTTCTCTAGACTCTAATATGAGTTCTAAATCTCAAGCAGATAATGACATGGCCTATGTAAAAAGTGTTCTGAGCCAGATGGTTTCAGTTTTTGAGCGATTTAAAAAGTCATTAAAGAATCATGTCAGTACTCATGATTCCCTTGAAATGAATCTTATCAGTGGCCTAACTAATAGTTTCAAGGAAACTGTGGAATTTTATATTGGTTCTATTGCTTCTAATCCTTCAATAGATTTGGATTAGATGAGAGCTTTGATGAAGTAGGAGCTTGGTTCCGTATCAACCAGTGGCTCTATGGACTCATTTCCCCTAAGTCAAATGGTGTCTACCACTAGGGATAATGGAAAAATTGTTCAGATTTTTATAAAGGAGGATACTGCTTCTCAAAAGGAAGTCAAGGAAAAAGTGGACTATTATTTCCAAAAATTTTACACCAAGAATAAGATCAATAATCATTTCAAGATTATGTTAGAAAACATGATGCTACCACCTGTCAATCAAGACTTCAAGGAAAATATAAGCAATCTCAGGGAGCTAACTCCATCCTTGGATAAGTTTTTGGAGAATAAAGATTACTTTTGTTCTACTACAGAGAGGGGAGGAGGAATCATTATGGATTTCAAATGTCACGACCCGTCCTCGGGACCCGTGCCGTGACTACCCCAAGCCCGCCTTCCATAGTCCAGGGGCTGGCGACTAGCACCAAAGGCGTAAAATCCCGATAACTGGGAAGGAATTGCCTTTATAAAGAAAACAAGCACCACAGAGTACAAGCGGAAGTAAAACACTAAGTACAAAAAAGAAGAGCTGAAAGTAAAAAGGGGCCGGAAATACAAGCCCAACTGTAAAGTACAACTCGAAAGGGAAAACAGCGACTGAAAAGTAAAGCTGCTACGCTGAGATGTCCACTGGAAATCCCACCTGAAGGGTGGGTACAGATAGCTCCTCTGCTCCACGGGTCCCGCCATCCGCTCCGAGTATGTCCCGCCCAGTGGTCCACCTCCGGGTACCGCCTCGTCGTATAGTCCACCTCCAGGTACCGTCCAGTCCTCGAACACTCGGCCTCTGTCAGTACGGCCGTCGTCTGCAACCAACACAACGAGGTGCGGGCATAGCCCGTGCAGGGGTGAGTATAACGATACTCAGTAGGGACCCCGAGACCCTCAAGGTCTCACTAAAACCAACAAGGATAAACACAAGAAGATCTCAACAGATAAACTCTACTTAGGTATATGCCCATACATATACCTAAGTTATCAAGTAACCCATCTCAATCATGAGAAAACACAAGGATTGTGAAAACGACGGATAACCACTACCCGGGTATATGCCCATACATATACCAAAGTTAGCAATTGACCCATCTCAATCATGAGGTAAACACAAGGTCAAAAGTCTCAGCTCAAACCAGGATTTTCATTATCGAAACCGTAACTGCTGAAGAGCTCCGACTCTGGAGTGTGCAGTGGTCCTGTCACGACTCCGAGGTACTGCTCACTAACCTAAGACTGCTGAAGTACTCCTCCTGTCGAGTACTGCGGGCCAGCCACCCAAACACAGTAGTGCTTCCCGCCGAGGTATGTCACCCAAACTCCGTAGTGCACACCCCCTAGTAGCCTGCTGAGGTACTCTCCGGACGAGCACCGCGGGTCTGCACTGTCACACAGGTAGTGCTCCGTCCGCCATGGGTCTGCACCTCAGAAAGTAGTGCTCCGTCCACTGGGCTAGTCGACTCACTCCATGTCGAGTCGGTCAAGCAGTCGTCAGGTCTCAGCCAGCTACACGGTCTTCGTACATCGCACGCTCGTCACTGGGAGGGTCCGCTCCACGAGCTACAGGTCGATACTCCAAGTATCTCAAAGTCCCACGAAGAAGTGTCTCAAAGGTCCGTCTCGTCACAGGGGTCTCAACGCAACAGACGGCGCGTCGATCGGACGCCCGGTCTGTGAGTTATTAGCCTTTTCGTCCCAGGGGCCCGGTTGGTTTCGAGTGCGAACCAATCCCGGCCGTATCTCAACTGTACCCCGAACTCCCATAGGGTATACTCATAGGGACCGTTACTAAACGTAACTACCAACGCCGCTGACGGCTCGTCAAGCGGACGTCCTTTCTGAAAGATAACAGCTTTCCCGTTCTAGGGGCCCGGTTGGATTTCGGGTACAATCCAACCCGGCCATACTCCGACTGCATCCAAAACTCGGGCGGAGTATGTCAAAAGTTCCGACTCATCAAGAGGAAGTCAACGAAACAGACGGCGCGTCAATCGGACGTCCGGTATGTGAGTTATTGGCTTTTTCGTCTCCAGGGCCCGGTTGGTTTTTAAGGCAAAACCAACCCGACCGTACTCCACCTGCGTCCAAACCTCGGGCGGAGTATGCCAAAAGATCCGTCTCATTAAGAGAAACGCAACGCGACTGACGGCGCGTCAATCGGACGTTCGTGGCTCAAGATATGAGCGTTTCCGCTCCGAAGGCCCGGTTGGTTTCGTGAACGAACCAACCCGGCCGAACTCAAAGTAACCCGAAACCTTGAGTGCGATATACCGAAACGACCGTCTAGATCCAAGGATCGCGTTTCCGTAGACGGTTCGTCGTTCGGAGGTCTGAGGCTCAAGTTATGAGCCAAAAACCAAATCTGGTTCGAAACGGGGGGGTCCGGGTCCGGGCCGACCCGGCCCGACCCCCCCCCCCCCCTGGGCGGCGCGGTGGCCGGCGGCGGCGGCCGGCGGCGGCGGACGGCGGCGGCGGACGGCGGCGGCGGGTGGCGGCGGCGGGCGGCGCGGCGGCGGCGGCGGCGGGCCGCGGTGGCGGCGGGCCGCGGCGGCGGCGGCGGCGGGCTGCGGCGGCGGCGGGCGCTGGCGCCGCACGGGGAGCCGCACGCGGGGGGCTTGATTGCCCCCGGTTCTTCAAATGGCGCGGCCTTTGTGCCGCGCCGGTTCCTTTAAACCCCCCCCCCCCCCTCACGTGGGGGGGCCTGCTGGCGCCGAACCAAGGGGGCTGTTGCCCCCTTCCCTCAAGAACCGCCCCCCTCATTAAGAGGGGGGTTTTAATGAACCGGCCGGGGGATTTAATTCCCCCGGTTTTCCGCTATCCGGCCGGCCAGCTGGCCGGCCGGTTTTTCTCCAACGGGACCGGAAATTCCGGTCCCCACTTCGGCTTCCGACGCCGGCGGCCCGGCCGCCGGTCTTCTCTTCCGCCGCGGCCCGGAACCGGCCGCGGTCTCCTCGTCCCGCCGCGGCCCGGAACCGGCCGCGGTCTTCTCGTCCCGCCGCGGCCCGGAACCGGCCGCGGCGTTCCTCATCCGGCGCGGTGTGACGGCACCGCGCCCCTTTTGCCGTGCCATGATTCCTTCCAACGCGGCGCGACGGCGTCGCGTTCTTGAAGATTCTCCTCGGCGTAGCACGACGGCGTTGCGTAAACTATAAGCGCGATCATCCGCGTGGTGCGACGGCACCACGCCACTTGCTTCCACCCGCATGATTAAACATGAACGATGGAGGGGGGATTCGGCCGTGTTCGTGCGGTCCGGCCCCCCTCACGTTAAAAAAAAAACAACGCAACTTAAATAAATTAAGCCACACGTTATACTTGCTATTCACGATCAAGGAAAGGAATAATAAAGAATAAAACAACAACCCCTACAGTTTTCCCCGCAAACAAGAATTCCCAACCCACAAACATATTCTTCGCGGATCAACTTAATATTGAGTTGATCCACATTCTTTGTTTTCAAAAGGGAACATCCATGGAAAAAGATATCACTCAAAATAATTCCCTTCAACCTCTTAAATAAAAAGATTCATACCAATATTCCCCTACCTTGATAACGAGATGAAGTTCGAAGAGCGTTGCGGAAAGCGGCGTCGTGGGGTGAAGTTCCGTTGTCATCGAAGGAAGAGTCGTCGTCTATGGTGACCTTCCCTGCGGTGGTGTCTCCTCCCTTGACGCAAAGGAAGAAGAAGAGAAGGCATGACGTCGGTAACTTCGCGTTCTCCGTCGGAGGCGTTCTTCGTCGGAGGCGTTGTTCTTCATCAAGAACGTTCTTCAAAACTCAAGAGCTCTCTTCCCTTTCACTTAACAAATCAATTCCAACCAAAATAAAATAAGGCTCCACCTTATTTTATTTACCCATGCCATGCATTCAAATTTACAAAATTCAAATCCAATTCACTTAATTAATTAAACCATGAGTTGTTTAATTAATTAAGAGGTGGGTTGGAAAATTAAATAAGGAAGTGGAAGAGTTACTTAATTTAAGAGAGTTAACAAGTTTAAAGGGAGAGTTTATGAGAGTTATGGGAATGTGAAAGGTTGGGGCTCGTGTGGGCCCCACCTCACATTTATCCACACATGGGTAGTTAGGAACTAGTGGGTCCCATCCCAACTCCCTCACTTAGGATATAACCACTTAGATATAAATAAAAATTGTTCCCCAATTTTTATTCACTTCTAATTTAATCTACAAAATTTAACTTCTCATCCCGCAAAAACGCAACTCCCGAAAAGGTCTCTTTAAGCGAATATCGGCGCTGCGAGTTCATCGGTGCCCTCGGATTTCAATTCCGAGCACCGGGTCAAAAGTTAGGAATTCCCGCTCGTTCGTTCACTGAACGTACCCGATCCAAACTTCGGAAATTAATTCCGGGCACTCCGGGCCTCGGAATCAGGTGCCGTCTGAAACCGCGCTCTTGTAAAATTCTAAAGAAAATTAAGAAAAAATTTCCCTTGAATTTTACGGGTCTTTACATTACTCCCACCTCAGGGCTTTACGTCCCCGTAAAGCTACATCAAAAACTAGGGAAACAAAAGAGGGTACTGAGCACGCATCTGAGCCTCCCGCTCCCATGTGCTCTCCTGGAGATTCCCGTGCCGCCATCTGTTGCGCACAAGAGGAATCGATCTCCCATGTAGGACCCGCTCCTGTCGATCCTCTATCTCCACCGGGACCTCCGTAAAAGTCGCCCCATCGTCAACGTCAAGCTCCCCATGGTCAAAGATGTGCGTCGGGTCGTGCACGTATCTCCTCAGTTGAGACACGTGGAAGACGTCGTGCACCCGGTGTATCTGAGGTGGTAGAGCCAGACGATAAGCCACCTCGCCAATCCTGCTGAGAACCTGGAAGGGTCCGATGAAGCGCGGAGATAACTTGTCGCCTCGGCCAAATCTCCGAATACCACGTCGAGGTGAGACCCGCAAGAAGACGTGGTCACCATCCTCGAACTCTAGTGGCCTCCGCCTCCTGTCAGCGTATGACTTCTGCCGGCTCTGTGTTTTCCTCATCCGCTCCTGGATGACATGGACCTCTTCTGACGTGGCCCGGACCATCTCTGGTCCCATAAGAGCTGCGAGATTTCTTCTTTTCCGATAAGAGAAACCTGGTCTCATCCCCAGGATGAACCACATTCTTTGCCTAAAACAGTCAATCCTAACTTGGATGATACTAATCCATACCAAGGATGACGTCGTAAGGCCTCGACGCTACTACTAAGAGATCCAACCGTTACTCTCGCCTCCAAGGGTTGAGTCACACTGTCGGCATCAGTGTGTGGTAACTGGTCTCCTCCAGTAGATGTCTCACAAGTGAGGGTCAAGTCAACAGTCAACTGGAACCTCTTAGTAACATCACAAAAGAGGACAGGAAAGAAAACATCACAAAGGATGCGTCTTTTATTATTGCAGCTCATAATACAAGACGCTATACAAAAGCAACATCAACATGGAACTAGAAGTACAAAAGTCGTATCCACTAGTTCCTCCCCTGTCCACCTGCTCCCAGAGCTCCAGCATTTGTCGCTGCCTCAACCTCGGTGTCTCCCTCCAAGCCTGCGGATCGAGGAGTCGGACAGTCACGTGCTAGGTGACCCTTTCCGCCACAGGAGTAACATTGTCCGTTTCTGGCACGCCTAGCTCTGACCCCACCTCGGGTGCCCCGCACCACCGGTCCTAAAACCCGAGATCGCCCAACTGCTGGTCTGGTCCTCCTGGACCTCTACATCATCTGTCTACTGCCCACAGATGACTCGGCTTCTGATCGAAAAACACGCGGTAAAGGCAGAATCTCCTGTACACGCTCGGGGTGTAGAGATACTGGCACAAACTCCACCCTGAAGAAGGTCTCGAAGTCTTCCCATGCGAAGTCCTTCTCATCGCAAAACTGAAACAAGTGGCTCCACCACCTACCTGCTGCTGCCTGAAGGAGGCTGGTAGCAAAGATCACCATGAAGTCTGTCGGCGTCCTCACTAGCCTAAACACCCGTACCACTGCCTCCAGCCAGTCCTCTGTAGCCTGGGGATCCGTCTCCCTGCGAAACCTGGGCGGTCGCTGGCGCTGAAACTCATGCAGTGCGCTGAGGCGACGTGCATCGTCAGCGGCTGCTGCTGGAAGCATCAGGGGCTCGGCGGGTAGAGCTACCGCCGGTGCCACTGCTGACAAAGGGCCCTGCACCGAGGCCTCGTCGCTCGGTGGGCTGTCGTCACGTTCGATTCTCGGAACCCTAGCTGGCTGCCGTCGTGGGGCCATTCTGAAAGAAACAACGTAACACGATCAAACGATTATACCTGGTGAGCTGACCTGGTTTGAGCTGTTTTAAGGGGAAAAACCTTTGAAAACACACACGCAATCAGTGTTTTCGTGCACAAAGTCGGAAATCAGTTGTCAGGGTCCTGGTGTATGGATACGTCGGCCGCCCGCACCAACACTGGACTCCCTGAACTGAAAACCACACTCGGTACTCTCAACACTATTGCTTCACAGAAAGAAACATCAGAGTTATAAGTTCTGCGGTAGAACCGAACTCCTCTGATACCAATTTGTCACGACCTGTCCTCGGGACCCGTGCCGTGACTACCCCAAGCCCGCCTTCCATAGGACAGGGGCTGGTGACTAGCACCAAAGGCGTAAAATCCCGATAACTGGGAAGGCATTGCCTTTATAAAGAAAACAAGCACCACAGAGTACAAGCGGAAGTAAAACACTAAGTACAAAAAAGAAGAGCTGAAAGTAAAAAGGGGCCGGAAATACAAGCCCAACTGTAAAGTACAACTCGAAAGGGAAAACAGCGACTGAAAAGTAAAGCTGCTACGCTGAGATGTCCACTGGAAATCCCACCTGAAGGGTGGGTACAGATAGCTCCTCTGCTCCACGGGTCCCGCCATCCGCTCCGAGTATGTCCCGCCCAGTGGTCCACCTCCGGGTACCGCCTCGTCGTATAGTCCACCTCCAGGTACCGTCCAGTCCTCGAACACTCGGCCTCTGTCTGTACGGCCGTCGTCTGCAACCAACACAACGAGGTGCGGGCATAGCCCGTGCAGGGGTGAGTATAACGATACTCAGTAGGGACCCCGAGACCCTCAAGGTCTCACTAAAACCAACAAGGATAAACACAAGAAGATCTCAACAGATAAACTCTCCTTAGGTATATGCCCATACATATACCTAAGTTATCAAGTAACCCATCTCAATCATGAGGAAACACAAGGATTGTGAAAACGACGGATAACCACTACCCGAGTATATGCCCATACATATACCAAAGTTAGCAAGTGACCCATCTCAATCATGAGGTAAACACAAGGTCAAAAGTCTCAGCTCAAACCAGGATTTTCATTATCGAAACCGTAACTGCTGAAGAGCTCCGTCTCTGGAGTGTGCAGTGGTCCTGTCACGACTCCGAGGTACTGCTCACTATCCTAAGACTGCTGAAGTACTCCTCCTGTCGAGTACTGCGGGCCAGCCACCCAAACACAGTAGTGCTTCCCGCCGAGGTATGTCACCCAAACTCCGTAGTGCACACCCCCTAGTAGCCTGCTGAGGTACTCTCCGGACGAGCACCGCGGGTCTGCACTGTCACACAGGTAGTGCTCCGTCCGCCATGGGTCTGCACCTCAGAAAGTAGTGCTCCGTCCACTGGGCTAGTCGACTCACTCCAAGTCGAGTCGGTCAAGCAGTCGTCAGGTCTCAGCCAGCTACACGGTCTCCGTACATCGCACGCTCGTCACTGGGAGGGTCCGCTCCACGAGCTACAGGTCGATACTCCAAGTATCTCAAAGTCCCACGAAGAAGTGTCTCAAAGGTCCGTCTCGTCACAGGGGTCTCAACGCAACAGACGACGCGTCGATCGGACGCCCAGTCTGTGAGTTATTAGCCTTTTCGTCCCAGGGGCCCGGTTGGTTTCGAGTGCGAACCAATCCCGGCCGTATCTCAACTGTACCCCGAACTCCCATAGGGTATACTCATAGGGACCGTTACTAAACGTAACTACCAACGCCGCTGACGGCTCGTCAAGCGGACGTCCTGTCTGAAAGATAACAGCTTTCCCGTTCCAGGGGCCCGGTTGGATTTCGGGTACAATCCAACCCGGCCATACTCCGACTGCATCCAAAACTCGGGCGGAGTATGTCAAAAGTTCCGACTCATCAAGAGGAAGTCAACGAAATAGACGGCGCGTCAATCGGACGTCCGGTCTGTGAGTTATTGGCTTTTTCGTCTCCGGGGCCCGGTTGGTTTTTAAGGCAAAACCAACCCGACCGTACTCCACCTGCGTCCAAACCTCGGGCGGAGTATGCAAAAAGATCCGTCTCATTAAGAGAAACGCAACGCGACTGACGGCGCGTCAATCGGACGTTTGTGGCTCATGATATGAGCGTTTCCGCTCCGAAGGCCCGGTTGGTTTCGTGAACGAACCAACCCGGCCGAACTCAATGTAACCCGAAACCTTGAGTGCGATATACCGAAACGACCGTCTCGATCCAAGGATCGCGTTGCCGCAGACGGTTCGTCGTTCGGAGGTCCGAGGCTCAAGTTATGAGCCAAAAACCAAATCTGGTTCGAAACGGGGGGGGGGGGTCCGGGTCCGGGCCGACCCGGCCCGACCCCCCCCCCCCCCCCCCCCTGGGCGGCGCGGTGGCCGGCGGCGGCGGACGGCGGCGGCGGGCGGCGGCGGCGGACGGCGGCGGCGGGCGGCGGCGGCGGGCGGCGCGGCGGCGGCGGCGGTGGGCCGCGGTGGCGGCGGGCCGCGGCGGCGGCGGGCCGCGGCGGCGGCGGCGGCGGGCTGCGGCGGCGGCGGGCGCTGGCGCCGCACGGGGAGCCGCACGCGGGGGGCTTGATTGCCCCCGGTTCTTCAAATGGCGCGGCCTTTGTGCCGCGCCGGTTCCTTTAAAACCGCCCCCCCCCCCCCCCCCCCCACGTGGGGGGGCCTGCTGGCGCCGAACCAAGGGGGCTGTTGCCCCCTTCCCTCAAGAACCGCCCCCCTCATTAAGAGGGGGGTTTTAATGAACCGGCCGGGGGATTTAATTCCCCCGGTTTTCCGCTATCCGGCCGGCCAGCTGGCCGGCCGGTTTTTCTCCAACGGGACCGGAAATTCCGGTCCCCACTTCGGCTTCCGACGCCGGCGGCCCGGCCGCCGGTCTTCTCTTCCGCCGCGGCCCGGAACCGGCCGCTGTCTCCTCGTCCCGCCGCGGCCCGGAACCGGCCGCGGTCTTCTCGTCCCGCCGCGGCCCGGAACCGGCCGCGGCGTTCGTCATCCGGCGCGGTGCGACGGCACCGCGCCCCTTTCGCCGTGCCATGATTCCTTCCAACGCGGCGCGACGGCGTCGCGTTCTTGAAGATTCTCCTCGGCGTAGCGCGACGGCGTTGCGTAAACTATAAGCGCGATCATCCGCGTGGTGCGACGGCACCACGCCACTTGCTTCCACCCGCATGATTAAACATGAACGATGGAGGGGGGATTCGGCCGTGTTCGTGCGGTCCGGACCCCCTCACGTTAAAAAAAAAATAACGCAACTTAAATAAATTAAGCCACACGTTATACTTGCTATTCACGATCAAGGAAAGGAATAATAAAGAATAAAACAACAACCCCTACAGTTTTCCCCGCAAACAAGAATTCCCAACCCGCAAACATATTCTTCGCGGATCAACTTAATATTGAGTTGATCCGCATTCTTTGTTTTCAAAAGGGAACATCCATGGAAAAAGATATCACTCAAAATAATTCCCTTCAACCTCTTAAATAAAAAGATTCATACCAATATTCCCCTACCTTGATAACGAGATGAAGTTCGAAGAGCGTTGCGGAAAGCGGCGTCGCGGGGTGAAGTTCCGTTGTCATCGGAGGAAGAGTTGTCGTCTATGGCGACGTTCCCTGCGGTGGTGTCTCCTCCCTTGACGCGAAGGAAGAAGAAGAGAAGGCATGACGTCGGTAACTTCGTGTTCTCCGTCGGAGGCGTTCTTCGTCGGAGGCGTTGTTCTTCGTCAAGAACGTTCTTCAAAACTCAAGAGCTCTCTTCCCTTTCACTTAACACATCAATTCCAACCAAAATAAAATAAGGCTCCACCTTATTTTATTTACCCATGCCATGCATTCAAATTTACAAAATTCAAATCCAATTCAATTAATTAATTAAACCATGAGTTGTTTAATTAATTAAGAGGTGGGTTGGCAAATTAAATAAGGAAGTGGAAGAGTTACTTAATTTAAGGGAGTTAACAAGTTTAAAGGGAGAGTTTATGAGAGTTATGGGAATGTGAAAGGTTGGGGCTCGTGTGGGCCCCACCTCACATTTATCCACACATGGGTAGTTAGGAACTAGTGGGTCCCATCCCAACTCCCTCACTTAGGATATAACCACTTAGATATAAATAAAAATTGTTCCCCAATTTTTATTCACTTCTAATTTAATCTACAAAATTTAACTTCTCATCCTGCAAAAACGCAACTCCCGAAAAGGTCTCTTTAAGCGAATATCGGCGCTGCGAGTTCATCGATGCCCTCGGATTTCAATTCCGAGCACCGGGTCAAAAGTTAGGAATTCCCGCTCGTTCGTTCACTGAACGTACCCGAGCCAAACTTCGGAAATTAATTCCGGGCACTCCGGGCCTCAGAATCAGGTGCCGTCTGAAACCGCGCTCTTGTAAAATTCTAAAGAAAATTAAGAAAAAATTTCCCTTGAATTTTACGGGTCTTTACATCAAAAGTATATTGTTGTCTTTATTGCATGTTGATGCTCGGCCAGAGATTATACCTCTAGCTTTACCTACATCTGGCTCTACTACTTATCATACTCAGATGACTCCATCCGAAGACTTCTACAGCCTCACTCCTTTGATCACTCAGCAAGCTACAGAGTACAGGCTAGGAACAGTTTTAGTATCTTGACCTCCTCTGATCATTTCTTGTGTTCCTAAGCCTCCACATGCCTTCCGACAGTCTGAGTCTACCGCAGATCTGAATAGAAAAACCCATGTGGACATTCAAGAGGTGGATTTATTACTAGTTAGGACCTTTGATAGGAATCATTTGTATTTATTTTTTATTTCCGTTGTATCACTTTTGTATTTCACTTTTACTTTTTGACCCATTACATATATCTATGGTCTTGTTTTCTTTTATCTCTTTATCATTTCCTATCATACATTCTTTTCTACCTTCCTTTTGGCTAATCATAACGGGGAAGAAAATGTATATCAAAGGGGGAGAAAATGTATTTAAAAGGAAGAATATAAAAGGGGAAAATATGAATATATAAACATCTTGATATAACTCTACCTCTGATATATAAGGGCACATCTGTTGTACACAATGGAAATTATACGAGCTTAATATGTTGCATTTCTATGTTACCTTTGATACATTTATTTTGTATTTTTCCTCGGATACTTTTGGTCTGTATATCTAGTACATTTGATTTTATATTTACCTCGAATACAATAATGTTTTAATGATATATCCTCCGATACATTATTGATTTTGTTTGTTTATAATACCATGAGTTGTGATTATCAAAAAGGAGAAGATTATTCACCTCACCTGTATTGCTATTCACAATCATGATTTAATATGTTTTGATAATCTTGATGTGTGCTTATAATTATATATATATATATATATGAAGAATATAAAAATATTCATTTGAATATGTCAATCAATGCTTATCTATGTTTAATCATACATTTATATAATCATAACTCAATATAGATATGTTTTGCATAGAACAGATAAGTGTTAAGTCATTGATATGCTCAAAGATACTGATACAGACCTACTAGTACATAGTATACCGATAGACATAGTCACTGATATACAGAGCTACCAGTATGTATAAGTCCACCGGTAAGAACATGTCACTGATATATTTGTTCCACCGATATAGATGAGCTACAGGTATGAAGTCCACCAATACAACACCCACTGATACAGACAACTATCGATAGAGGTAGAGCTACTGATAGAATAAGTCTACCAGTATGCACTTAATCACTGGTATAGAACGATGTTTCTAGTATGCACAGGCTACCGATACAAAAGTCTACAGAGGTGAGCTACATTTACACCAGAGCTACTGTTAGAGTAAGTCTACCGGTATAAGAATGTTTACCACTATGAAGTACACTGATATAAATAACCTCACCGTAGTCCAGTCTACCGATAGAAGTTCACTGATAAAATGAGCCAATGACTGATACAAGGAGATTCTGTTACAAGGAGTGATAGATACCGATACAGAGGATCCACTGATACAAGAACATTGTTATAAGGAGCTACCGATTGAAAACCCATCACTGTTTTCCTAAACTATACTTCTATTTGTTTATTTAGAAACCATCATATTTGATGACTTTAATGAAATTAATGTTATCTAATGATAGCTCTTGGAATGTCTAGGAACCATACCTCGTACCTGTAAAAAGGTAATCATTCCCATTTACTAGAGCTGTAAGCTATAAAAGTAAGGAAAAAGTTCGGGCATATGTGTAAAAAACATTAAGGGCTGAAGTGTGCTGAAAAGTGGTGCATACACACTGTAAAGAAAGGATACATCCATAATGGAAGAAAATTGGACACACATGAATCCATTCATTCAAGAAGAGAACACAAGCTCATCATTTGTAAAGGAGTTAAGAACTATAACAATCTCTTAATACACTCAAGATGATCAAACAGAACTTGATGAAAACAACCATCTTTTTTTAGGGAAAAAAGCAGAGAAGGACTCAGAAGCGTTCTTGATTAATCGACGGAGTCCAGAGCTGCACTTCAAATAACTAAAGCATTCTAATACTCATATCTACTCTCTCAATGATTCTTTTAATTACATTTTGAGCAGAGTCCATACTCTGTATAATTTATACACACAATGTATCTTCTGTTATACTGGAGGATTTTTAAATCATCACACAAACCTTCTATAACTCTCTTGTAACCCACTGTGGATAGTGATAGAAATCAAGTAGGACCTGGACAATCAGTGTACTATTGTTATTTTTCCCATGAAGAACTATGGTAGATGTCTTAGTACCTAGATAATCTATGTACTGTTGTTTACCCCGATCCAGGGTGTGGATCAAATTTATATAAATTTTTTGAGAGTACTATGTCATGGATTTAGACTAAACCTCTTGGTTATATCTGCTGTGAATCATAGATTAAGTCTAATCTATACTATATATTTTATATTATGCTGCTAATTACATTCAAATTAAAACTGTTTTAAAGTTACTTTGATAGTTAATCTAGAATGTGTTTGTAACTATTATAAACCAGAAGTTTAGTTTCCAAAGATAATTGAATCTTCTGATTAAATTGCATGAGGCCTAATCAAACTTTTGAGAACATAACTGAACCCTTACAGTTTTACAGATTCACTACAGTTTACCATTTTAATTGGGGGATTTTAATAGAAATATTTTAAACAGAACTTTTAATTGGAACTCAATTTACCCCCCTCTTGAGTATCCACTCGGACCAACATTGAGGTACTAGAATACATAGGAGAGAAGACAGATCCCATATAAAAATTAGATTGTTCTGATGGACCTATGGATACATCATGGAGGTGGAATTCGTAATCAAAAAATGTGATCTATATAAAATTAATATGGATATCATGATATTTTAGTGGATTCAATGGATTATTGTATACATGTAGTGTATATTTCTTCATTTTTTGTTTTATATATACATGTTTTATATTATAATGTATAAAATATTCTTAAAATTGTATTTTAATTATATTTTCTATGTATACAATCTGTCATTATATTTATACAAAAACTGAAAATGATATCAAGCTAGGGTGTGCTTAGGATTTAAGAAATAATAAATAGAAATGAAAAAGAAAACTAAAAATATATATCCATTTCATATTCAAGTATTTCAAAATTTTAAAATGGTTACGCTTATGATGTTGTTTCGTGTAAAGGTAACAAGTACCTTATACATAAGCATCATATATGTGTAATAGTAATCAAAGATTTACTCGTATATAGTGTTGTATTCATAATACCCATATTTCATTAAAATTATAGAGATTAGTCAACTTGAGTTTCAACTGATTCAACCATTATGAGTAATATTTGTATGTTAGATTAATGTGTTTTTCAAAAAATTCAAGTAAATGTAATACATGCTCTATTTTTTTATCCTTTTTTATGTAAACGGATTGGTGGGTTTTTTAAGAATCACATAAAGGTGAGTAGTCACTTACCCTAACATGAGATGCGACTACACAAAGTTATCTAATATTTCACCCAAAAAATGATAAAATTGATATACATAACTGTAAGGAGTGAAATAACATTATTAATGGAATCTATAAAATATTTACCCATAAAATTAGTTTTCTCACAAGGGATGAGAAAAATAACCTTTATACCAAAAAGGGTTCTAGTGTATTATTGAATATAAAAATTATTTCTAAAATATTTCATGATTTGAATGGGTTGTAAATTATTGATAAATATTTATAAAATATATGTAGAATATTTTATTTTATAAATGGTATAAAAAATTGATATTTATAAGTTTTTTTATTTATTTAGAAATTTGGATTGGAAATTTCTTATTTTTAATTGTTATATTTGAATATTAGAAGTAACTTTTAAAAAAATAAATTAAAATTATTTTATTTATAAATATAAATTTTGTCATATGAATAATATGAAAATATTTATAAATATTTATAATTTATAAAATTAGTTGAAATTTTAAATTTATTATTTAAATAATGAATAGTTCATAATTTTTTTTACATATTACAGAGTCATTATTCAGATATTATTTAAGTGTCATTAATTTTTTATGATTCTTTTGATCATTGATTAAATAATATTATGTATTTGATATTTATAATATGAATACTGTTTACCTAATATAAATTGAATTTTATTTTGTTTATAATTTATAAAATATTATCTATTTATAATTAAAATTCCATATCTTGATAGAGATGAAAGTGTTCGAATTTAAATGAATATAAATTTTTAATATTATTAAATTGAATAATTTAATCAATGATAATGATGAAAATTATAATTGGGTTTATAATTAGATTTTATTTATTTATTTTTCATAAGTATTTTTCTTAAGATTCAATTCTTCAATATTTAATATATTTAATGTTTATTCCATGTTAATATTCACATTTATAAATTTATTATGAGATGTCAATATTGTATATGATTTAGTTTAAATGTTATACTAATTCTAGTATATAGCATTACATTAAATGCTATGAATATCTTAATAATGTATTTTTTTGTCATTTAACATGACCTAATTTTGTAAATGAAGTTATTAACTTGAGTTCATTTATTGAATATATTTTTTTCAAATTAGTTTTTATATTTACGATTCACTAAATTCTCTCTTGAATACAGAATCCCTATGTAGAGGGACTTGGGGTTGGGATACCTACTTCCTAGAGGCATATTCCATGCCAATTAACTTAAATGGGGCGGGATATCTATCACTCTGAGATTACTCATGTAGATATTTTCAATGTATATATATATCTATTTACATACATGAATTGATTATATAAATTATGAATATGAATCATCTAGATATGTATGAATATATTTTACTTTTATTTGGGTAACAAATATATACTTGTGAATTGTGTAAAGAGTTAAAAAATAATTTGATTCGAACATATTTATATGGTAGAGATAAGTGGATACCAAACTAAATTAAAACAGTAATGAATACATAAATTATAATTATGTTATATATGATTTCTATATTAAATCCCCCTCAGATTCAAAAGGTTAGATTCCTTAAGACAATTCACTTTTCAAGTCCTTGATCAACAAACTGGGACGTTTTGTACCAAATTTGTGTTCCCATAATTATCTTGTGTAATGATAGTATGGAATAAATGTCTCTAGATGTTCACTTCGGATTGTTTCAAACAAAATAATGGTGACCAAATATTTACCATAGTTAGATTATTTGTTGGATTTTTATATAGGTAAAACTTATCTTGAAATCACAAATAGATTTGATACCATAGAAATATAGATAAATTTGTCCTTATGATGGATTCGAAAATGTTTTCCTTCTTATATAACAATGTGTCATATATAATATGATTTGTATGATGTCATACCTAAAAAACTATGTGGAATGATGAATTCATAACAATACTCATTTCATTGTTAAATATGGATTGTTTCCCACTAATGTATATGGATTTTTTTTCAAAGGGGATATCCATTTTAGTGGGAGACCATCTTATAGACGTCATTATTATATAGATAATAATATGTGATTATTATTTGATAAAATATTCTGTTGTTGATAAATGTCATCATCATCATCAAGAAAATGGATATAATTAATCAGAAATTCTAATAATATTAATTTATGTTACTTCTAACACGAGTAAATTAAATTTTTTCCTAGGAAATATGGTTGATATAATAAATTTATTTAAATATTTACATGTGTAAAAATAATTCATTATTTAATAATTATATTTTTCAATGTTTCAACCAGTGAATGAAGATTCTTATTGAAGTGTAATGTGATTCGTTAATTTTTACAATAAGATTAGATGAAAAAAATCGATGGTTCTAGTTAGGTAATTTAATCAATTTTAATTTATAGAAATGTACTAACAATATGATCAAATTAAATAAAAAATTACCCAACTTTATCGCAACATATAGAAATTCTTAATCTCTTAACAAATATATAATCATATGGTCCCTTTTTAATACTCGACTGAAAGCTGTGGTTTTGTGAAAAATTGACAAATGGGAGGTCATCAAGATATCACCCATTAAATTCAGTTGACCATGTGATTATTAAGTCATTATGTGTCTAAATAGTCCATTCAAATTGGATATCACTTTTTGGGTGATAATCCTTAATGAAATTCACATTAGTATTTAGATCATGTTGATGACTTATCTATAATTTACATATTTACCATAAATCTTGATCAAAATTGATTGAATGGTGCACAACATGTGACCTCGACACTTCCTTTAAATATATCATGAAATGTGTGTAAATATTGTAATATTCCCAAGTAGTGATGAAATAGGAATTCATGGTGAGTTGATCCATAATAAAACATATCAAATTGTTTCCCAATGATGTTCTTGGGAGAATAGTGACAATGACCATAGTGATATATTCCCACATCCATGTTATAATGGGTTGTGATTTTATTATCCATTTAGAGTGTCTTTGTTCCAATATCACCTATTAAAACAATAATAACATTGTATTGTAGTAGGAAATCACCCTTTTAAATATTGTCCCACAAATAATGATCACTAAGGACCCTATAGATTTTATAGATTCGACGTGTGCATATAATATAGATCTTTGAGCTTTATATTTTTTTTATTTTTATCATTCGAATAGATGGGACACATAACCATGTACCAACATTACATACACCTTCTTAATATATACCGAATCCTATAAACGCCCCATTTATTACAACCTCAAATTTTTTATAAAAAATGTTATTCTCTTTGGGATATCTGGATCTTCTCTTTATAATGATGGTTGAGTAATCATCGGACATAGGGATTATGATTCATATTCTATTATGATACACACTTAAACCTTTAATTAGACATTTATCAATGGATCTCCTTGAATCCAAAACATTTCCCTCAAAATAGGTTCTTTCCTACATAATTAATCAATGGAATTGTTTTTTATAGGTGATTATGCGTTGAAAATTTATTTTATTTATGAATATCAAATCATCTAATTTTTCTAATATCCAATTACATTTATTTGAATATATACATGAATCTTTTATGGCCTTTGTGTATATCACTTTTCTCCCCATAATCATTGTGCCTCTAAATTTTGTGAGTAAAATAATCTTCACCTCACTCCAAATCAAGGGTAGGATAATTTTTCTCACAAGGCATTAACATCCCTGATGCATAAAAATCACCTTGTATCTTTTCAGGGGGACACACCCAATACCTTTTAGATTTGTATATATATAAATAAAAAATCCTTCTTAGATAGAGTGTTGAGTTAATAAAGATGTCGTAACTGATGAGTTTTTTAGTAGTTGGAAAAATAAATCACACTCCATTATCTATTGAAACATAGCCCCTTTTCTAGATAATATGGTTAGTATTTTAGAATGTTATGGAATCATTTCTCAATCAAATTACAATATCATACTAAGATAATTAAATAACGAATCATCAGTTATGAGTATATGATGATGCCACTCTTTTACATCCTTTTTCGTTATAGAGTTTATTTAGATTCTTCCCTTTGTTACAATGGGCCCTAATAATGAAACTTATTCACACTAGATTTCACATTTTTTGAAATTTCCCAACAACATATCCTTCAATTGAGTTTTCAATATAACAATTAGATTATCCGCAGTCTCCTAAAAACTTTTGTAATATATCATAATATCATCATTAAAACTACAAAAATATTACCACGGTTTTCCATAAAGACTATATTAATAAAATCTTTTAATATAGTGGGACTTATAGTCATGAAAAATGGAATAAAAAACTAATAATGACCATAGGTTTTAAAGAATGTAGTCTTTGGAATATATTCCTACATGACAATCAATTTATGATACCCTGATAATTAGTTTATCATTGAGAATAATTAAGCCTCATGAAGTAGGTCAAATAAGTTGTTAATCATTATGAGATGGCACATTCTCATCATTTTGTTCTTGTTTGGTACTCTATTATCAACACATATCCACATTGATTCATCATTATTCTAAAAAAAGAATATGTGCTTCCCAAAGACACACAATTTTTGAGATAAATACCTTCACCAGAAGATCATGACGTTGTTTCATTAATGACATTTACTCTAAAATTTGTATTCTACAAGAGGACTTCCATATGAGCCTTGATCCGATTATGTTTTTAATGGAAAACAATACCTCCCATTATAAGGATGGTCCAGGTAAAACATTAGTATATATTTCAATGTATTCCTGAATGATGTGAAAATGATCTATCATTATAATTTAATTTTCTCCCTATTCACTTATCATCACAATAAATAAAGATACAAGAGGTTCTTCTAGACAAATATCATGCCAAAATAACTATCCTTAAATAATAACAATAGGTTTTCCATTCAAGACTCTTATAATCTGCAATCATTTGATGTTGGTATTATATATATAAATAGAAATTGACTATACCCCTATTATAGAGTCTACATACAACATGGGAACAACTATTAGATATTTAATGTTATTGAACTCAACAAAGATAATACTAGAGTATCTATACATGAGGATTCTAATATAGTCTATTAGGATTTCATGGATGAGAAATATTATTGTAGAATATTAGAGATTGAATCTATATTCTTTTGAAATATATAGAATATAAAATAATACATATAAATAGAATCAATCAATTTACATAATAACTTTGACTGAACAACGACTGTATATTCCACTATATCACATAGTGATACTACTTTAGCCATAGTGGTTAAATATGGGGAACCTTTCTCCCATATCATATGGTGAAATTTATGGTAGTTCCAATACATTATATTCTAATTGAATATTGATTTGTTATTTTTCCAATATTTTCACACATAAATCAGGACATTCTGGTTGGTCCTACACTATATTCCCTTTGTCATTAGAATTGGGAAGATGAGGCTTTACCTAACATCCATAGTCATAATATATGTGTTCATATCTTTCTCATTTTTAGAACATTCCACAACCAAAAAATTAGTTCCATGAATTATTCATAACACATATGTTATACATGGAATGATTCACTTTTTTATCCTCTTTAACTATCATATTTCCCCTTTGAGTTTTTCTCAATTCCTCTCTGGTTTTTTATTTTAACTATATGACCACTACATCACACCCAAAACCAATTTGACCAGTATATCTCTCTGTACTATCTCATCATAAATTTTTTATTCGAGACTTCATAGATTACTCCATATATAGGATCTCAGCCCACCTAATATCCATCATCATTTCCATTAGTGTCCATAACTAAGCTTGAGGTGTATAGATAAAGTGTTGTAAAGTTCATTTCACATCTTCACACAGATTCATTTCCCTTCTGATTCAAATCCTAGATCTCCTTATCTATTATTCTCAAAAGAAATGGGGTAAATATTTATTATAATGTATTCCACTTAACTGATCCCACTATATATCATGAATCACACTTTATGTAATTTTTTATAAATTTTTTTCCCTGAACTGCTCAACTGATCAATCTTAGAAGTATATTTCATGGGTCACATTTTCATGTCCTAAATAGTAAATTAAAAATTATATATTTTCAATTTAGGGAATAAATTTTTCAAAAATATATCTTTCAATATATCCACGAATAGAGGGCATTCGTTGATGCCTGATGGAATTAATGAAAATTTGATCCCACTAAGGTAAATTATGTCTCATGACTAGATTCAAATTATTTTTTCATGAATTTTGTTAGTTGATTAATCGTTTAAATAATGTTTTATATTCCATAATATATCATAACACCATCATTTCACTATATGTTTCACCAATAATTTACCGAATTCCTCATATTGCACACTATTTGTTCTAAAATAAGATAGCCTTAGTGATAAATTTGTTAATTTTAGGAATATCAATATTCTAATAGGATTGTATTTCTTAAAAAATTAATCTTATATATGATATTAATTTACCTAAATAGTAATTTAATTTTCTATATATCATTTATATCTGTTCATAAAAATATTATGAGTGACCAGCCATATACTCGGATGAGTGTCATGCCAGGTTTATAGAAAAGCCATTTGTTGTGCACCTATTCTCGATCGAGTCAATATTAATGTAGTGTTTTCAGGTGTTACCCATGTGTACATATTATCAGAGAAACTTGCACTTGTAGTTTCCAAACAGTTATGTATTTTTATATGAAACCACTTAATTAATACTTTCCAAAATACCATGAAGTCTATACCATACTTATACTAGTGCATAGTGTTTATTATACGGTTTTAAAGTCATAATTTTCAAATATAACTAAACCATATTTTAATATAATATATGGAATGAAGAATTGTTTTTCAATAACATTTCGTTAAATTTGAAAAAACCTAATATCTTTTAATGATTATTATTTTTGAAATAAGGAAAAAATTACATAGAAATATAAAACATTCTTTGAAATCAACTTGAAAGGCATATTCATGGGGTCACACTATGTTACTTTTACTTAAACTCATATCTTATATAAATACATCAAATGAAAGGGGTGTGAGTAAGGCATAGTGAGGGAATAAATAAGGTAGAAAGACAACATTTGATCCTGAGAAATATCTATAATTATATGAGGCATAAAAATAAGGAATGAACTAGAGGAATGTCATAATAATAAGAGCATGAATCATAACATGAAAATGTAGCTACACCATTTAAATGATATATTGATAATTTAATGACCAAGACCCTATTTTCCTAGAGCTGGTGCCTTATATTAATACAAGAAAATGATAACAATAATGTAATATACTGAATGAATGAATATTTTAGTAGTTTTATAAAACATAACTCATACATAAGTTCGATATTACTACTTAATTGTAAAAAAAATATAAATTCCATTGTAAACATATACAACATCTAGATTAAACGTAAATATCATTCATAATAAACATATTTGCATCGTGGGGAAAATAAAACACAATAATTGAGTGAGTTTATATACTGAGTGAGCATAGGTAAGACTGTAGAAGTTATCATAAAAATATACACTTGGCAGGGGGAATAACTAAAAACAAAGCCGTTGAAAAATATAGGTGAGCATAATATGGAAAGAATGAATGAGGAAAAATAAAACCAAATAAATTATTATTAGAGAATTTAACGTCACCATGTAAATTCTATTAGTCACACAATAACATGGTTAATCAATTAATATTAGCATAATGAGGGAATGCATAATGCTGGACATCTGAGAAAAATTATCAAGGCCTCAACAAGGACGTCTCAAATATTGTGTAAAACCTCAGAGAGAACCCAAATTGGTTTTTACTCATGAGACCTACTGATGCATCGGGGGTATGTATCTTTCAATGCTATTTAAATTCTATTTCAAATGAATTTCTCAAATTAATGGTTCTAAACATAAACAACATGAAAAAAAGAATTGACATTCTTCAATATGAACACATAAAGACTAACCATTCCGTGTAATATGGTGAATGTTATCACGATAGTAAATTTAAAGTAAAACTCATCATAAAACATTATATAATATATTTTACTTGAAAAAAATATGATATTAACCTCAATAAATACTCAAAGAAAATCATTGAGGGATTTTTTATAGATATAAACATTTACTTTAAAAAGATGTTTTCTTTTGGAAACATATTTTCATAGACGCAAAATTAAGTAAGGTGGTTTTTATATGATTATGTTACTAGTTTTAGTAAAATAATTTTCACTTTAATATGATAATAGAGTTGACCTGAAAATTTTTAAGACATTGAGAAGTTCCCTAGAATCAAGATTGTTTATTAGTAAGAATTGAGAAAGATCATTAAAAAACATTTATCTCCATATAAAATAATGTGAGATTATGATTGGTACACATAAATAGAATATTGAAATATATTTTTTGACTATTATATAAGATTAATTAAGAATTTAATTGGTATTATGAGAGACGAAGAGTAACCCAAATGTAAAATGTGGTTTGGGAAGAAAACCCATTACTTTAGTTTGAATGTATTATCAACTTTATTTTAATTTCCTAGATAATAAAATAGAATCAGTTAATAAATTAATTAAGAAAATTATATTCAAGTATTTAATTTAGTATAATTTATTTATTTTCATTAATGTAATTTTGGGTGATTTATACAATATAATTTTATCGCAGGGGAGCGTTCAATTCCTTGATTTTTAGGATTGGTATACTTATATATGAGTATAGAAGTTCATGTGTTATTGGTATAATTATCATGAATTTAATTTATATGACACAAATGAATATAAAAATGACTAAATTGTGATATATTTCATTTTTTTATTCATTATGAGAATGTGATATTATATATATCATTATTGACAATGATATCGATTATTTTGGTGATATTTTGATAGTTTCTAACTAGTTTTGAGGTATTATTTAGTATTATATATATATACTATTTATTAATGTTATATAAGACATAATAAATTTTTTACAATTTTTTTCAACCATAAAAATGGTTTTATGTCCATACTTGAAGGATTAATTGAATAATGAAGGTTCGTTTCCATGAATGTTGTAAATTGGCACCACCCAAATTATGATTTCATTTTCAAATAAATGTGATAAGGCTAGATAATAGTCTGATTAAGGATATTACATTAACATGATATAATTTTTGTTTATAGATTATAATGTATTTATTATAGTCATATGTATACATTAGAGAAGAAGATTATAAGAAATAAAAATAAATTGAAAATGAAAATAAATGAAAAAGGAAGAGGGGTTACCTTTTGAAATATCTTCCTACAGAACCTCCTTATGGGAATGGGATTAACACTTTTTTCAAGACCAGGAGCTCGTAGATGTTGGGAGAGACTTTTGAAGTGTATTTTGGATGTTTTTTTGAGAAGCTTCAACTCATATAAGAGTGCGTAGATGAAGGAGTGAGGAGTGGTTTTTATAGTGGAGGAGAGTGGTGATTTTTTATATCATTTTAATTTTTTATTATTTTACTCAAGAAATGAAATATAATCAAATATTATGTCCATAAAATAGTAATAATCACATGTTAATTTTAAAAAATTGTGGTTACAATAGTGACGACTCGTGTAATTGTGTACGAAGATTCTAATTTAATTATACATGAAATTAGCAATTATTACCATTTAGCAAAATTTAATTTAAAAAATCCACAAAATTCACCATAATGTTTTTTTGACATGTTGAAATAAAAAATGGAAACCATTTTATCAAGTTAATTTTCTATAAGTGTGAAATTTAATTTTTTAATATAATCATTATTTACATGAGAAATTCTTATTATATTTTTAGAACTGGAATTATAACCCTTTCATAAATAAACCAAGGTCACATAAAATTATCATAAAACATTGGGGGAAAATATTTATGTAATAACACATGTTATGAAAATGTAGTTTATTTTAAAAAAATTTATTAATTAAAAATTATAATTAAATATTTATAACTCATAAACATACCAACACATAATTATTAATTTTTAAAATATTCACTCTAATTTATAACGTTCCTAATTTTTTTATACAAACAATGGTGAGGATAGTATATATAAGTGTAAATTACTATTCAAAAGGTTAATGGTACAATTAAATAAAAAATTTATTTGGTCTTATTAGACTCTAACTTTCTTACTAATCACAATTATGTCTGTCTGTATTTTGAAATTCAAAACCCATTGGTAAAAACATTTTGTTTAATGGATTGCTTATAATGACAAAGTTTTTCTTCATAGAAACATAGGGATTCATGAATTTAATTTTATATAAATGTTTTTTTGTAAAACATTAGTGTGTTAAATTCCACCACCTTACAATAACATCATCCTTGAAATTTCTAAACTGATAACAAATAAAATGATTCCAGTAAGAATTCATCATAAGATCCTTAGACTCTCATGCTTCCTCTTCAATTTTATGATTTTTCTAAAGTACCTTTACCAGACGAGTCATACAATTTCATAACACTCATTCTTTGGTGTTTAAAATCCAGATATGATCATCACAGTAAGATAAGTCATGTTCCAATTCTATACATTTAAAAGTGAGTACAAATGTTGGGTATTCGATTTTCATCCTTAAAAAAGAGATATGGAACACATTGAGCACCTTAGAGAGGCTAGGTAGTATTTACATATGATAAATCACATCATCAATTATCTATAGAATCTCCACATGACCAATGCACCTGGGCCTATGTTTCCCCTTTTCCCAAATCTTAATACTCTCTTTCAGTGAGATACCTTTAAGAAAACATGATGTACCACTTGAAAATATTTATCATTCCCATGATTATCAACATATCTATATTTCGATATTTTAGATTCTTTAATATGGATTTGAATAATATTTATCATTATTGTTTTTTCCTCTACATACTCTAGTCTTGCATGCTTCCTTTAACTAACATCATCTCTATATGTTGGTGTATGAAATCTCATTCCATACAATGCTTCAAATGGTGCGATTTGAATATGTAATCTAAAATTATTATTATTATTGGAAAAATGTACCAAATGAATATATTTTATCCCAATTACTTTTATAATCTAATAATCATATTCTCAACATGTCTTCTAATATTTGGATCATCATTTCTGTCTACCTGTTAGTTTGAGGATGATAAGATGTAATCTAATGAAGCTATATATAACAATATTTCTAGATACCTTTATTTAATTTTGATGAAATCATTCATCATGATTAGAAACAATTTATAGATACTCTCCATGAAGTCTCACAACATAATTAATATAGATCCATGGAAGGCGCTCCAGTGGAAAATACCCCCTTATTTATTGTAAATGTGCTGATTTGGTATGTCGATCAACAATAAACCAGATTGAATCAATCTTTCTGGATGATATATAGATAAATTCAAACTATTTGAATCATCCAATAACTCCCTTTTTAGCTTTGTTATAGATAGAACACAGATCCCTCTCCCAAATATTAGAATTTAATCTTCACATAAGTAATCTGAATGTTCCCATCTTTTATAGCTTTATTTTTTTTAATATTCTCATAATCTGATTGGTAATATTTAATTATTTCAAATAAATAATGGCTGGTAAAATAATTTAAAATATAATGTTGAATAAAATTATTTGATATTTACTACATCTAACCTAGCTAGATCAATGTACATATGATCCTTGTCGATAGTCATTTAGATTAGAACATCATGATCCTTCATAATGAATACATATTCCACATTACTTTCCTGCCCTATATGTTTGCGTATGGAACAATGAAAATCATTTAGTTTCTTGATACATTTCCTTTTCATCATGTAGAGATCTTTCTGTGTGACGATATATTTCAAGAACTTGTGATAAGTATATATCTCGGAACTTTCACTATTGATATAATGTACCCATATCTCCAAAGTAATGATTAAAAATAGTTTCTGAAGACAATGAGTTTGATAGTTCTATTCAGGAATTTCAACTTACAAGAAGCCTAATCAATAAATCATTTATTCAAAATAATGACACAAATAGGTCATTTATTTGATGCTTAACAAAAAATCAAAAACCCCCATTTCCAAGTGGTAGAGTAAATATTTGATCATTCACTATCCAATTCTTCATTTCTTCTATAAATTCATCACTTTCTTTTTTCCAGGTGTTTTTAACCACATTAGATGAAGGCTTGGTTAACTAGATACCTAATTGGGTGATGTTCTAAACAAAATGCCAATAATAACAAACAAAACCATAAATACTTCATACCTCAGTTTTATATGTTGGAGTAGTCCATTCCTGAATTTTCTTTCTCAGTGGAGGATCAAATTTTATTCAATAATTATGGAAAAAATGGCCATGAAAAGGAAATTATTGAATATAGTATGCATAATTATTAAAATTAATATTTAACTCGATTCATCTATGTGTATTTAAAATAATGTTCACGTGATTCTCATGATATTTGATGCTTATTCAGTATACCAATATTTAATCAATAAATTCCACAAAAAACATCAAGACATTTCATACAATCTCTATTCAATAGATCCTTCAAAATAGAGGGTTCATGAGTCATTCAAAAAGGAACTATTGTAAATTTATAATGCTCATAAGTGGTTCAAAATTCCATATTAGCAATATCTTTTTCTTCACATGCAACTAATTATATCCATATTGAAGGTCAATCAATGAAAACAATTGGGCTCCTTGATGTTTAGAAAATGAATCATGAATGGGAGGAAGATGATACTTATTCATTACCATAATATCATGGATCACCCTATAGTTAATGCACAACCTCATAGATCCATTTTTAATTATAATTAAAATACAAGGATCTCCCCATAGAGAAATAATATGGTGTATAAATTCCTTATCAGTAAATTCTTCATGTTGTTTCGTTGGAAATACTAAATCCATTATGTTCATTATATAATGGGTATTTGAAATCATAATTGTACCCAAGACGAAATAATTAGAAAAATCAATTTCCCATTCCATAGGATATCTTGGTAAATCTTTTAATAAAACATGAATTTATTCTTACAAAATAGGTATATCCAGAATTTGATGGCTTCTTTCCCACCCCATGATATTTATTAATTATCCTCCCAATGAATTTCATTCAATATAGCAAATAGGATTTGATATAGATATGATTAAAATTATGAGGTTTATGCTCTAATGATATGGGATTCCACATCACTCTTATAAATTGTAACCCACTAATTATTGAAATATATTTTCTCACTATAACATGAATGAAAATTCATACCCAGAATTATATCAATGACGATTATGGGTATGATCATAAGGCCAAAAACTAAATCATGTTTATGTGTCATTAGGTGGAGTGACTAAAACATTTTTATTAATTGATAATATCATTTTGTGTTTTGACAGACATATCCATTACTAATTCAAATTAATTTGGACTAATTTTCATTGAAAACTGAGAAGATATAATATAATGAGATGATCATGAATCATATAAAGCATTGGATAAGTTTTATGAAAGGATTAATTAATGAACCACTACATTATTAAGAACATCAGCCTTATTAGTTGTGATAACATAATTTGGGGCTTATCTATTGGGATTCTCTCGGTAAAGTTCCTTTGATGAATAGGAAAATCATTGTCATATTTTCCAATATTATTAAAATTATAGTATTGTACATTGTTAAATTATTTCATTCCCTTGAAATCACAAGATTATTGTCCTTTTTATCCATATTTGTAACAGACCCCTTTTCATTTTATGTAGGATGTAGGGTTTTTATTTCTACAAGTATCACAATTTGAAATTTTCCCCTTTTCATTATTCCCTTTATCCAATATTTCAAATAAAATAATTTTTTGATTACATTCCTTTAATTTAACAAGTCATAGAAAATTATTTCTCATCCTTGATTTCACATGGGTCTATATATTCATATGATGAGAATTTTTCAGAAAACAATACCCTTTATATTAATTGATTTAAACTACAAAAGAGTCGATCAATATTTCTCTTTTGATTACATAGGTAGTCCAATAAATTCCTTCATATCCTTGTAAAATTGGATTCATAATTCATAATGTTTTCATAATTTTATTTTTTTAAAACTCAATAATTTCCACACCAAATCTTCTCACTGTTCTCATGGGAAATATTTTTCTAATAATAGTTACTTAATGTCCCTTCATTAAATTTTTTTAAATTTATTCCTCCTCTATTATTTTTAATTGACTTCGACCACTATTGCGCATCTACAGATAAATGATAATCTTCCATGATAAAATTCTACCCTTCGTTACATCCCAATGTGAGAAATATATTCTCAATATAACTTATCCTATGCTCGACAATAAATGGGTTATTTATCCAATTGAATGATATAGTATATTTTTGCAAAAATAGGTCAATCATTTCTACTCAAAATTAAGGATTTGGATTTTCTGAATGGTTATGGTTATTGTTCATAACTTGAGTTAGTTGTGCTAGTATAGTTATAAGTTGTTCATATGCAGTCATTGTTTTAGAACCAGCATTATTATTTTTCATAAGAAGAAGATCCATACTTGGGAAACCTGGATTCATGTGGTTTCAATTCATTCCACTAAGTTCCATTTCTAAATAATGGCCTACATTAAATTAGATTATGAATAATAATTTATAATGTCTAACTAGAAAAAACATAACATGTATTTAAATTTTCAGCATGTAAAATTCCATATTCATATGCATAGTTTCATTGAGGAATTATTTACATTTATGTAATCTTTAGTGGTTTATAAAGAAAATATGAATTATCCTAAGAATATTCCCCCAAGAGATTCAAACCAGGTGTGCATTAAGGTCCATTATCATGTACTAAGTAACCATGAGTCAGGCCCAGAACACCATGTTTGAGTGGTTAATTCAAAGTATATATAGGCTAGAACAACATCCCCTCATAGTATTTAGATTGGGATATATTTTCTATTAATATTCACATATATTATACCATAACAATATTATAGGACATTATTATATGATTATCCTTAATGTTTATCTTTGGATTTTGTTCCTTAATATATGTTTTTTAAATCTAGTTTCAAAGGAATGTACTAAACATCATCTGATACCAACTATAATGAACTAGAATCAGATTTCCTAGAGATGAGGACATAAATTAATACATTTTCATGATTACAACGAATTAGTATCCTAAATATATGAATATATTAATATTATTTTTGAAAATAAGATACATACATAATTTCATCATTATAACTTGAAAAGAAAAAAATAAGTATAAACAATTGTTAAAGTCCATAACATCAAGATTATCCCTGAATGCAACACAATATATAATTCTTTCCATCATGGGGAAAATAAAACATATTAAAGGGTTCATCATAGATTCTCATTAAGGTAATGTAAGGCATATAATGTTACTATAAAAATAAACACTGTAAATGGTGAATAACTAATAACACAAGCCTTTAAAATATACTTGAGCATACTATGGAAAAAATGTGAGATGATTAAATAAGGATATTAATGATAATAAGAGAATGGAACCTCAAAATGGATATTATAATTGTTGAAAAAACATATGGTTTATCAATTAATATTATTATAATGAGGGGATGCATAATACTAGACATCTGAAACATTTTTTATGGACCTCAGCTAGAACAAAAATATATTTTTCCTCATGGAACCTATTATTTCATCATGGTGATAATGTGGAAAAAACACATCACTATCTAATTCCAATTCATTCCTCATGATAAAGGGGATATACATACAAAAAATTAACTTATGAAATTTTATTCCCCAAACTATACACATAAAAACTAACCATTATGAGAAATATAATGAATGGTATCACGATATCACATCCATAGTCAAACCGATCATAATACATTTAATAAAATATTTTATATTTTAAAAATAATATATTATCCTAAATAAGTCATAAAATTAAATAGAGGATTTGAAATACATATAAAATAATATAAAAAAATCATCGAGGAATATTTAAGTGAAATACACTATTATATTGAAAAGTAGAGTTCATTTGACTAAATAAAGACATAAAACTATAGTTGATTTAATGTTTTTTCATGATTAAATGACTAATTTTTGAAAAATGAGTGTTCCTAAAAAAATATTACAGAGTGCACATGAAAATAGTTGTGAATTTGAGAAGTTCAATTAAATTGGTCATGTTTATCATGAATAATTGATAATAGTCATTATAAAACATTTTTCAACCCATAAAATTAAGAGGGAATATGATTAGTAAATATATATTGAAAATTCATAGAGAATTTTTGGGGACTACATTAATATAATAAATAAATTAATTGGTATTAAGAGAGACAATGTGTGACCTGAAATAAAATGGAGGTTCATATAGAAAACAATTACATATGTCGGAATGAGTTCTTCTCCTATCCATAGCATCCTAGATAATCAGAAGGAATCCATTAATTAATTATTAATAACCTTATATACATGAATTTTAATTATTATAGTTTTATTAACTTAGTTAATGGAATTTATGATGATTTATTAGATACAATTATATCGCTCGCCAATATTCAATTCCAAGATTTTCATGATTGGTATAGTTTTATATGAGTATGGTAGTTGTTTTAGAATTAGTATAATTATAAAAAAAGAATTAATTTCATACAAATTAAAATTAATAATAGTAATGGTTTATATAATTTAATTGGTTATATGGTATGGGGATGGGTTATTAGATATAATATTATTGATAATCATTTAGATTATTTTGGTGATATTTCAATTTTATGATCTAGTTTTGGCATGTGAATTAATATTATGTATATATAATGGTTTTATAAAATTACATAAGACATAATAAATTTTTTAAAATATTTTATGCCAATTTTTTTTTGACCAGCCTTGAAGTATAAATTTATGAATTATGGTTCATCATCTGCGAAGGTTGTAAATTTCGACCTATCAGATGATGATTTTATTTTTATATAAAAGAGAGAGATAATAGTTTGATGATGTGTATTCAATTAACATGATATAATTATAATATATTAATTATACTATAGTTATCATTATAATTTGGGTATTTTATGTGAGGAGGTGATATTAAACAAAACTAAATTGAAATTAATGTTATAAGAAAAAGGAAGAGGGTTTACCTCTTGAAATATCATCCCTGAGAAACTCTTTAAAAGAATGGGTTTTTGACTTTTTGAAATACCTGTATCTCATGGATGTTTGAAATTATGAGGGAACAATATTTTGGAAGAACATTGAGAATCATTAATGATTAGAGTAGTTAGGAGAAGAGAGTCTGTGGGTTGGTTTTTATAGCAGAGGAGAGGGGATATTTTTGAATTTCTTATTCATTGTTTTATTAATCTCTTGAAGACAAGAGGTAGTGTTTATTATTGTGAAAAAATATTAATAAATGAATTTGAATTCAAACCACGTTTTCTAACATCAAATGTCACTCATGGAATATTTTATTTAGCCTCTAATGTATTTATACCTTAAACTACATCATTTAAAATTAAAAAAATTCATATATTTTCAAAAAATCAAAACATATTCCCCAATTTTTTTTTGAAATATAGAATAAAAAAATAGACTCTATTTTGTGAAAATAATTTTTTTATATGTGGTATTTAATTTATAAATATAATCATTTTTACTTGAAAAATACATATTTTAATTTTAAACGGATATTGTAATACTTTTATAAATAAACTATGGTATCATAAAGTTATCCTAATATCATGGGACAAATAAATTATATATGAAATAATTTTATTAAATTTATTTTTATTTAAAATAATTTAATTAATTTAAATTTGGGAATAAATATTTTTTACTCACAAAAATACCAACATATAATTATTAATTTTTAAAATATTCACTTTTCTTTATATGATTCCTAAATATTATTTATACCTACATGGGTGAGGTTACAATTCATAAGGGTTATATTACTATTCATATGTTTATATTAATATTCAAAGGGGTCATGTTACCATTCAACAAAAATGTATGATGATCTAATCAGACTCTCTATATCATACTGATCAAAACTGTTTATGTCTGTTTTTCAAAATTCAAATCCCAGAGGTAGAAAAATAATTCTTAACACATTGGTTATAACAAAAAAGTGTTGTTACCTGGAGAGTTATTGTTTCATGAATGAAATAATATATTAAATTTATTTGTAAAACCTTGGGTTGTTACACATATGTATATCACCAGGGCTTAACACCATGGATTCGTAAATGAAGACTATTATGGTTATTTACCATGGTATCGTAAAACAAGTTATATCCAGAGACTAAATTTATTACCAAATTCTTTGGAGTGATATCATATCTAAAGGTAAATATAAATTAATTAATCTAATCTACATATATCATAATAAATAATTCCATTAATAATCCACGTAGAATAAAGAGCGTGTTTCTTATGGTTGAAAAAAAATTCTTAAAGACATGATATTTGAATCATTTTTATCCCATAGAAAGTGAATATAGGATTCATGCATTTAAATCCAGAAATAAATTTGTTATATTTTAATTATACTTTAATATAATGTAATTATTAAAGAGGTTTGGGTATTCAATTAAAAATTTAAAAATAAATTTTCTCATTAAAAATAGTGAAATTGGATAAATATATTTCCAAGTGTCAGGAGTATAAAACATGGTTTTAGAAATGGGTATAATGATATTGAAAAATTTATCCAATTAATAAAATAATATTATAAGAAAAATTGATAATATAATTTGGAAAAAATAATTGGTTTGGATAGTACATTATAAACCATAAAAAATAACATGAATGGAATAGATATTTGGATATTTTCCTTACTAGGAGGAGTTCTTCTTAAATCATTAGGATTGAGCCTTAGTGGATTGTGGAAACTATGGGGGAATAAATTGGACAAAAAATTTAAATTATTCATGTAGGGAATTGTAGTGAATGATAATTATGAAATGGGTGGGTTTTAATTTAAAATGTGTTATAATTGTTTAATGATTTGCACATATTAGACTTGGAAATCTAGTTTGTGGAATATGGGAAAACATTACCACACTTGTAACACCCCAAGATTTCATAGTGTGTTATTTCTTCAAAATAATACAATAACTTGCACTACAAGCAACACCGAGTTCAAGCACACCCTGACTTACCAAAAAAGTCGTTCAAAAGAGGTTATGAATAGTATTAACTAAATTTTAAACTTTATATAATCCATATAATTTTAGAACCCATATTATGAGTTTCTTAGACATAATGTAAGAAACAATTTATTTTGAGTATTGCACTTTTACCAACTTTTAATAGTGAACCATTTTTAAATACAATATTTTAAACTTTTTGACTAAATGAGGACATCAAAAAAAATTTAAAAAGAAACATCCCATGCTTCCACGGTACGCTTTCCTTTGAATAATACAGTAGTGTGTATTGTACGCAACTTCGAGTTCTATCACACACCACAACCAATCAAACTAGCCGTTATGAATAGTAATACATACTTTTTGAAATTATATATATTTTATATATCAAAATGGACTTAATTTTTGGATTCGGAATATCGAATTTAGCCTAAGGTGAAATTTTGGTACTTTTCGGATAACTTTCATATTTTGATGAATAGTGAAAATTACAAAATTTTAATTAAAAACAACTTTTTTAATCAAAATAATTAATGGTGATAAATTATGAATTTGAGTGGTTTTACAGAATATTTAGACTATATTTTTATTATTTAATATAATTTTGGTCATTGGACGTAATTTTACAATTAAACCGAACATAAACAACTGTCAATCTTTTGATAGTTACTATCTCTTAAAAACATGCTTTTTGTTTTGACAGCGGGAATTAATTTTAAATTAATTTCTGCCACATATGTGTTTTGAATTTAGAAAAATGGATTCCATATTTGGAATCAGGATGTTCAAATTGTGCAAATAGGTAACTTTTATTTTTATACATTTTAAATAATTACTGCGGTAAATATTTTATTTACCATGGTTAAGGGTAAATCCGGTAAATAAGGGTTAAAAAATAATATTATAATAATACTAAATTGCCCTAAACGTGTCTTAGACATATTTGTTGATACATGTTCGACCATAGGCATCTTTGGGTCGATTTTGGGACCCCATGGTGCAACTTGTAGGTGATAGGGACACTTTATTTTAATTAAGTTAAAATGAATACAAAAATGACACAAGCATATATCTTTTAGAAAAAAAAATTTTACATAGGGTTATATATGTTGGATTTTAGATTATAAATATAAATTAGAAATATACAATGATTTCCCACATAATTATATTTTATTTAAAATTTTTAGACATTAAATAATTTATTTTAGTTATGAAACAATGATGTTGAATTAATTACTATATTAGTGAAAAATCAAAATAATTTACATTATAAGTACCCAAATAAATATAATATGAACCTTTTAATGAATTAAACTAATTTTCTAGGATAATATGATATATTAGTATTGATTTAATTGACTTTTTTCGAAGTAATCAATCTGTTATGAGTTTCACAAAAATCAACTATTGAATAGTGTCAAAATTGACATAAAAGAGTTCTTAAAACAAATATTATATTATTAATTGAAATTAAATTCCTAAAAATATAAGGTTCGGCCAAGTGACTTATATCATGATAGGTTCATCATTAATGGACCACTATGGGGTCTCTTGGATGTATATAGTAGTTTTATTAACCATATTATATAAAAATACAAAGAGACATTGTAAAAGTGAAACTAATTAACTTAGAGTTAATATTTAATGATAAGGTTAATATAAGTACCCAAACCTGTCTAAATTCTATTGGTTGAGTTTTTTCGACCCATACCCACCTTAAAATTTAAATAATAAACTTTTGAGCCATTATAAACAGAATATGAATTTATTATAAACTAATATTTCTAGCTTTTCCAAAGGTGCCCCTCACCCCTCTTATAAAAGGGAACTCCTCCTCATTTCTTCACACCTTAATAACCTTTTGGTTCGGCAAAACTCTGCCCAAATACTCTCCAAACATCCCTAAATACAACCTAGATGCCCTAGTCTGATCATAAATCCAACCTATGGAGCCCTTTTGATCAAATCAAAAGGAAGAACCCGAAGAAGAGGTAATGATTTCACCACCCTTTTCCAAGTTCCTTTCTTCTTCCACTTCTTTTTCCTTTGTTATTACCATTATAAAATAATAACTCCAGTATAATATATATACAGTGATGTTATTATAAATATGGTACAACCATATTCAATATTCTATCCACCCTTTGAATAACATGTCACCATACGTGCGTACGTACGGCTTACCGTCTCCACGTCGTGGTGTAATTGTTATTCAATATATTATTATATGGATGGGTATAATAATGATATGTAACTCATCTAAATAATAAATATAACATGTTAATGATTCTTTATATATGATATAACAACCACTTATATATTATTTCAAAAGAATGATATTGTCGCTCGTGCGTACGTACGGACTACCGTCTCCACGAACGCGATGAGATTCATTCTCCATCATATCCATTCAAGTATAATTATCTTTTGATGATTTAAAAATGATGTTTAAGGACTTGATATCATTATGGATCTGAATAATATACAACCTATCCATTACAAACATGGCTTACGTCACAAAATATATAAAAGAAAACAAGTAAGTTAACACCCGAAACAAAGATAATACTAAGATATTATTATCAAATAAATATTAAAAGATCATATATGATATCATATTAATGTATATGATTCTTGTATAATTTAATAACAATTATTTCACCATTATACAGGAGGTTAACCTACCCCAACCAAGGAAAAGTACAAGGTAAGGGGTTTTTATCTCACTCCTTATTCCCGTGAGATCCATGCCATATTGCCACCATTACCTTTTGTGTGGTGTATGTACTGCCCATAATTATATTCTTTGTGTAATACACTCTAATTTATGTGTATTTACTTATTCATTTTATGATACCTCTATCATTGGTTGTATGTTTCATAAGTTACCAAATTAGTAAGGGTTATTTCACAATCTCTTCATTATCTGAGGTTGTTTATACGTAATAATCTACTGGGATCTCTTTATCATCCACATCCATGTTTCTTAAAAATGAATTTCAAAACATTTTTACTATTTACTAGAATATGGGTTAAAGTCATTTATACACTTTTTTTACTTTTTATAAGAGGTTTATAAAGGAATCTTTCTGTCGTTTTCCAAACAAGGTGCTTTTTATCATTTTCGACAAAATTAAGGTAAGAATGTTTTTTTAACTTATACGACGGGTGCGGCTATTTTCCGCCGTTATAAAATTGTTGAAGATTCCCTTACAAGATAATAAGAATATTTTCAAAAAATAATGTTTTATTTCATAAATATAATACTATTAAATGATTTCAAAATAGAAAGAGATATTTTTCTAAAATAGTCTTTATTTCATCTATGTCAACATCCTTTGATGGATTTCAAGCTTATTTGAAGTTGATTTATTAGGATACAAAACATCCATATTTTATTGAAGGTTTTGTGATATTTTTTACTGTGGATAAGTTATTCTTATGTCACTCATGGTTTTTGTTTTTAGTATTGACATTTCATAAGTTATTTGTAATCTGAATGTTTATGTTATATTTCAACCTTTCATTCATATGAATGTGTTAGACAAGTATGTTCCGGGTTGGGGACCGGTAAAAGTAAGCCCTCCGGTTTGGTCTTCGGTTATTAGAGGAACTCCAGTTTGGTCTCCAGTTATTAGAGGAACTCCGAGTTGGTGTCTGGTTATTAGAGGCACTCCGGGTTGGTGTCCGGTTATTAGAGGCACTCCGGGTTGGGTTCCGGTTACAGTTAGCCCCTAGGTCTTGGGACGAGGCCTTGACAAAGAAATTAAAGTTCAGAATTATGCATTCCAACATTATGAAAGTGGTTATTGATATTGCATGTGATTATTCGATTAGTAGAATATCCATGTGAATAAGTAAATGCCATTATTTCATTTTATTTTTTCCATACTATGTTGAAGTTAATGTTTAAAAGGCTTTTGTTTTAGTAATGCATTTCCTTAAATGTTTATTCTTATTTTTGAATGTTCTGCTATATTGTTATCCTTACTAGGCATTTGAGCTCACCCCTTTTCTATGTTTTATTTTTCCCAGGATGTCAATAATTAAGTTATGAATGACCTACAGGGATATTATGTGGGGATAATAGTGTGGACTGTGGAGACATTATGTTGTTGTAGTAGTTTTTCACTTTATGATGTAATGTAAAACTTATGAATATATCTAGTGTTTCCAAGGCTACTAAACCAATCGTTAATTCAAGATTTGATCTTTCTTGTGATCATGCCAATGTTATGTAATAATGCACCGACTCTGGGTAACTAGGGTCGGGGCGTTACAGTTGGTATCAGAGAAAGTTTAGTACAATCCTTGGAAGCTAGATTTAGATAAACTCTTATTAGAGCACATAGATTTAAGAAGGACATTGAGGATTAGTATAGAAGAACTTCCTAGAATTTTGGTATTGTAGAGATTTTGTGGGTTTTCTAAGCAATACATCCCTGTTTAGATACGAGCAGGTAGAGGAGGCTCTGGCATAGATGTACCTAGGGGTAAAACCCGAAAACACCGATTTGAGCTAGACTCGAACGGGAACTGGTCCATGACAATGGGCCTTGCTGCACTCTTGGTTACGACACTCCCGGGGGATATGCTTAGGATAATTCTCATTTTCTTTACAAACCATTATGAAGGGTTTATATGGATTTACTTTTTCAAAGGATAAATTTTTATGATTATGGATTATATCCATACACTATTTAATTTATGTTATGTGTCTTACAAGTTTGGGATTAGGTATTGTTATTTATAAACTAATCTAGTGTATTCCATTGTTTAGAAATAGCGCCCAGTTGAATGAATGAGAACTCCAGCAATGCACATGATCCAAAGAGAAAGAATGATCATATATTTCATGGTCTTAAGCCAGAATTTATAAGAGAAATAGTCTTACATGTATTATCATCATATGAAGAAATAATATCATGTGTTGATAAGATAAGTAAAGATTTTACTGAGTCCTATGGGATTGAAGGGAAGCAATACAATAAAAGTATGGAAGAGAGAACAATGGATAAAGGGAAGAGGGAAAATAATAATTTTCCCATATGTTATAACTGTGGTAAGAAACACCCTAGAACTTGTCTGAAAGGAATGGGAGTTTGTTATAAGTGTGGAGGAAAAGGGCACAAAGTACGTGACTGAAAGGGTAAGAAAATGGTTTCAAATATACAATGTTTCATTTTCAAGGAGTTTAGACACTACGCGAACCTATGTCCCAGTCATCAGACTATGCCACAAATGATGCTATTGGATAATAATAAAGTTTTGATACTACCACAGATGAAGAGGAATGATTAGAGTTCTTATATTGATTATGTCGTTTGAGTGTTGTATCAACAATGTTGTTGTTATAATAATTATGGAGTATATAAGGATTGTACTGCAGTACTATTTCATTAAGGACTTGAGATTGTGTGGAATAATGAATAGTGACTCAACAGTAGGTTAAATTTTTGGAAAATATATGGTTGAGAGAAATATAAACCATAATATGGTTCTGATACCGAGGTAGTGATTTTAGAATAATACATGATTGATTTGGAAAAATTATATTGGATATTCTTGACTACCTTGAAGCTGATTAATGATTTGTGTATTCCATCATTATTGGGGTTTAAAACATTTTTTGATTGATGATGTTTATCCAGCATTCTATATGGAATAAGGGAGCATGAATGTAATCAATAAGTATTATGGTAATTCAGGATGTTTCAGTGTTTTAAAAGAATACATGATGAAGGTATTAATATGCTATTACGGGGTAAAAATGATCTACATTAAGTTTACCTTCCTTATAAATTTTAGACTATAAGTTTGGACAGAAGTATTTTGGATAAATTCTAGTTTGAGATTAATTTTTGATTGCCATAAAAGGACAACCCAGAGGTCGGGCGGAAACCCGTCACGACCGGCAAGGCCGCGAGACTTGAACCCACAACCGAAGGGCGATAAGGGTGTATCACCTACCACTGGCCCACGAGATGTACTGGAATAAATAATGTAGTTTTTTTTAAATAGATCTAGTAGATGAATTATAAATTCGTTTATTTTGGAACCCTGTACGAATAGTATAAATAGATTTTTTTACGAGTGAAAGATGAGTTTGTGGTAGAAATTTATTAATGGATAAAACTCTAATTATAAAGTAAGTATATCTCCTTATGATATTAGCCAATCTCATAAATAAATTCCTCAACATTAAGAAAAGGAACTTAGAACAAAAATGTTGTCCTACATTGTACCATAAATCATCACTAATTTATTTCTTTGGGATTGTTGGCCTTTTCATATCCATGTTCTCTACCACTCTCCATCAGATAATTGATGGTTATATTTCTATTCCATATCCATATTTTCCTACATGGAACCCTACTATGTGTTATTTTCGGTAATCTTCATACTTTCCACTCTTTATTTTAAATAGAGGCCTCATTAATTCATTTTTCGATGTGGGATTTCAACTAAGATATTTTGAAACGTCAAAAATGTGTTATCCTAATACCTTATGTTTTGTTGAATTGATGGTATTATAAATCATCGTAGATTGATGAATTTAAGGACCTCAATTTTAAACATGTTTGAGATTGATGACCTCAATCACTACCTATAAATATTTACGTTTTTCTCCAATTATATGTCTCTAATTGCCACCAATGTTCTCCTAATCGAGATCATAATTTGGTGGTGACCCTTTCATTTCTCTTTTACTCATATTAAGATTAAATTTTAGTAACCCAATTTCCGATGTGGATTTTCCCCCAAATATATTTTTTATTTTCAACCTTTTTATTTTCGAAGAACAACTTCAAATTGCGAGGATGCAATTTATTGAAGGAGGGGAGAATGTAACACCACAAGATTTCATAGTGTGTTATTTCTTCAAAATAATACAATAACTTGCACTACACGCAACACCGAGTTCAAGAACACCATGACTTACCAAACAAGCTGTTCAAAAGAGGTTATGAATAGTATTCACGAAATTTTAAACTTTATATAATCCTTATAATTTTAGAACCCATATTATGAGTTTCTTAGACATAATGTAAGAAACAATTCATTTTCAGTATTGCACTTTTACCAACTTTTAATAGTGAACACTTTTTAAATACAATATTTTAAACTTTTTGACTAAATGGGGAAATCCAAAAAAAATTAAAATGATAAATCTCAGGCTTCCACGGTACGCTTTTCATTGAATAATACAGTAGCGTGTGTTGTATGCAACTTCGAGTTCTAACACACACCACAACCAATCAAACTAGCCGTTCTGAATAGTAATACCTACTTTTTGAAATTATATAAATTTTATATTTCAAAATGGACTTAATTTTTGGATTTGGGATATCGAATTTAGCCTAAGGTGAAATTTTGGTACTTTTTGGATAACATTCATATTTTGATGAATAGTTAAAATTACTAAATTTTAATTAAAAACACCTTTTTTAATCAAAATAATTAATAGTGATAAATTATGAATTTTAGTGGTTTTAAAGTATATTTAGAATATATTTTTACCATTTAATATAATTTTGGTCATTGGACATAATTTTACAATTAAATCGAACATAAACAAGTGTCAATCTTTTGATAGTTATTATCTCTTAAAAACACAATTTTTGTTTTGACAGCGGGAATTCATTTTAAATTAATTTCTTCCACTTCTGTGTTTTGAATTTAGAAAAATGGATTCCATATTTGGAATCAGGATGTTCAAATTGTGTAAATAGGAAAGTTTTATTTTTATACATTTTGAATAATTACTGCGGTAAATATTTTATTTACCATGGTTAAGGGTAAAACCGGTAAATAAGGGTTAAACAAATAATATTATAATAATACTAAATTACCCTAAAACGTGTCCTAGCCTTATTGGTTGATACATGTTCGACCATAGGCATCCTTGGGTCGATTTTGGGACCCCATGTTGCCACTTGTAGGTGATAGGGACACATTATTTTAATTAAGTTAAAATGAATACAAAAATGACACAAGCATATATCTTTTAGAAAAACCATTTTTACTTAGGGTTATATATGTTTTATTTTAGATTATAAATATTAATTTGAAAGATAAAAATATTTTCTACATAATGATATTTTATTTATAATTTTTAGACATTAAATAATTTAATTTATTTATGACACAATGTTGATGAATTAATTACTATAATAGTGACATATTTAAATAATTGTTATTATAACTACCCAAATAAATATAATATGAAACTTTTACTGAATTAAACTAATTTTCGAGGATAATATGATATATTAGGATTGATTTAATTGACTTTTTTGGAAGTAATCAATCTGTTATGAGTTTCAAAAAAATCAACTATTGAATAGTGTCAAAATTGACATAAAAGAGTTCTTAAAACAAATTTTATATTATTAATTGATATTAAATTCCTAAAAATATATGGTTCGGCCAAGGGACTTATATCATGATATGTTCATCCTTAATGGACCACTTGGGGGTCTATTGGATGTATATAGTAAGTTTATTAACCATATTATATAAAAATACAAAGAGACATTGAAAAATTGAAACTAATTAACTTAGAGTTAATACTTAAAGATAGGGTTAATATAAGTACCCAAACCTGTCTAAATTCTATTGGTTGAGTTGTTTTCGACCCATCCCCACCTTAAAATTTAAATAATCAACTTTGGAGCCATTATAAACCGAATATGAATTTATTATAAACTAATATTTCTAGCTTTTCCAAAGGTGCCACTCACCCCTCTTATAAAAGGACACTCCTCCTTCTCATTTCTTCACACCTTCAAAACCTTTTGGTTCGGCAAAACTCTTACCAAATACTCTCCCAACATCCCTCACTACAACCTAGAGGAATTAGTTTGATCAGAAAGCCAACCTATGGAGCCCTTTTGATCAAATCAAAAAGAAGAACCCGAAGAAGAGGTAATGATTTCACCACCCTTTTCCAAGTTCCTTTCTTCTTCCACTTCTTTGTCCTTTGTTATTACCATTCTAAAATAATAACTCCAGTATCATATATATATAATGTGATGTTATTATAAATATGGTACAACTATATTCAATATTCTATCCACCCTTTGAATAACATGTCACCATACGTGCGTATGTATGGCTTACCGTCTCCACGTCGTGGTGTAATTGTTATTCAATATATTATTATTTGGATGGGTATAATAATGATATGTAACTCATGTAAATAATATATATAACATGTTAATGATTCAGTATATATGATATAACTACCATTTATATATTATTTCAAAAGAATGATATTGTCGCTCGTGCATACGTACGGACTACCGTCTCCACGAACGCGATGAGATTCATTATACATCGTATCCATTCAAGTATAATTATCATTTGATGATTTAAAAATGATGTTTAAGGAGTTTATATCATTCTGGATATGAATAATATACAACCTATCCATTACATACATGGCTTACGTTACAAAACATATAAAAGAAAACAAGTAAGTTAACACCCGAAACAATGATAATACTAAGATATTATTATCAAATCAATATTAAAAGATCATATATGATATCATATTAATGTATATGATTCTTATATAATTTAATAACAATTATTTTACCATTATACAGGTGTTTAACCTACCCCAACCAAGGAAAAGTACAAGTTAAGGGGTTTTCATCTCACTCCTTATTCCTGTGAGATTCATGCCATATTGCCACCATTACCTTTTGTGTGGTGTATGTACTGCCCATAATTATATTATTTGTGTAATACACTCTAATTTATGTGTATTTACATATTAATTTTATGATACCTCTTTCATGGGTGGTATGTTTCATAAGTTACCAAATTGGTATGGGTTATTTTGCAATTTTTTCATTATATGAGGTTGTTTATACGTAATAATCTACTGGGATCTCTTTATCATCCACATCCATGTTTCTTAAAAATGAATATCAAAACATTTTTACTATTTACTAGAATATGGGTTAAAGTCATTTATACCCTTTTTGAATTTTTATAAGAGGTTTATAAAGGAATCTTTCTGTCATTTTCTAAACAAGGTGCTTTTTAACCTTGTCGACAAAATTACGGTAAGAATGTTTTTTTAACTTATATGGTTGGTGCGGCTATTTTCCGCTGTTATAAAATCGTCGAAGCTTACCTTACAAGATAATAAGAATATTTTCAAAAAAAATGTTTTATTTCATAAATATAAGACTCTTAAATGATTTCAAAATAGAAAGAGATATTTTTCTAAAATAGTCTTTATTTCATCTATGTCATCATCCTTGGATGGATTTTATGCTTATTTGAAGTTGATTTATTATGATACAAAACATCCATATTTTATTGAAGGTTTTGTGATATTTTTGACTTTGGATAAGTTATTCTTATGTCACTCATGGTTTTGGTTTAGAGTATTGACATTTCATAAGTTATTTGTAATCCGAATGTTTATGTTATATTTCATCCTTTCATTCAGATGAATGTGTTAGACAAGTATGTTCCGGGTTGGGGACCGGTAAAAATAAGCCCTCCGGTTTGGTCTCCGGTTATTAGTGGAACTCCGGTTCGGTATCTGGTTATTAGGGGAACTCCGGGTTGGTGTCCGGTTATTAGACGCACTCCGGGTGGGTGTCCGGTTATTAGAGGCACTCCGGGTTGGGTTCCGGTTACAGTTAGCCCCTAGGTCTTGGGACGAGGCCTTGACAAAGAAATTAAAATTCATCATTATGCATTCCAACATTAAGAAAGTGGTTATTGATATTGCATGTGATTATTCGATTAGTAGAATATCCATGTGAATAAGTAAATGACATTATTTCATTTTACTTTTTCCATACTATGTTGAAGTTCAAGTTTAAAGGGCTTTTGTTTTAGTAATGCATTGCCTTAAATGTTTATGCTTATTTTTGAATGTTCCGCTATATTGTTATCCTTGCTGGGCATTTGAGCTCACCGCTTTTCTATGTTTTATTTTTCCCAGGATGTGAAGAAGTAAGTTATGAATGACCTACATGGATATTATGAGGGGATAATAGTGTGGACTATGGAGACATTATGTTGTTGTAGTAGTTTTTCAGTTTATGATGTAATGTAAAACTTATGAATATATCTACTGTTTCCAAGGCTACTAAACCAATCTGTCTTTCGAGATTTGATCTTTCTTGTGATCATGCCAATTTTATGTAATAATGCACCGACTCTGGGTAACTAGGGTCAGGGCGTTACAACACTGATGGGTTTTCATCATGGTTTTGTAAATATTATCCCCATATTATATTACACCGATGGTTGTCGATTGGAAAAAAAATATTACACCATGTAATATTATTAAAATAATTTCACCAATTTAGACATTGGAATATTAGTTATATATTTTGAAAATTATTAAAATGCATTAAAATACATAAAAATAATAAAGTAATATAAAATGGGTTGTGGATTGTGTTAAATTAATTTTTAAATCATTAGGACATAAATATTAATTCCTAAAATATTTCATAAACTAAAATAATTTATTTTTACTATTCATCAAATAATAAATTATTTTATAAAAATATCAAAAATTAACATTTACCTAAGTTACACATACTGATTTAAAAAATATATTTATTCTGAAAAATTATCTAAATTTATTAATTTTATATTGTAAATATGAAATCCATCATTTATTTAAATATTGCGATTTTTAATGAACAATCTATTTTTTTAAATTATAAAAAATTCATAGGTCAAAAAAAATATATTTTATTTATTATACATTAAGAAATAGTGTATTAATAGAATATTTAATTAAAAAAATTAGTATTCAGTATATCGTTCCAATATATATATATATTGAAAAAAATTATTTTGTTTATTTTTTTTATAGAAATCTACTTATCAATATTGTATAAATTAAAGATATATTATATTAAACACAACAATTATTAAAATGGAATTTATGGAATAATAATTTTATTTTTACAAATTAAATTACACTTTATTTTGTTATTTTCAGGGAACATTACCTTTTATTACACCTGTATATGCCCTAATGGTAATATTTTTGATGGTGGTTGTTTCATTAGGTGGCTCAGCTAACATCGATGGAGTTGTAATCTCCACATACATGAACTTACCCCATAATTGATTTCATTAAATATTCACATGATAAATATTGGCTTGGAATTAGTCAAAGTTCAATCGTAGTTAGGCAACCTCTCTACCCTGTTCTGACAAATGGGCTTCAAATGGAATGATTGTGTTGGTTGAAATCACCATTTAACATTTATTTATCAATTATCGTCAGTCATAAATACTTATAAACACTAATTATAATGGTGAAATTATTACCAATGTGAATAGTTACCAATGATAAAATAGAAAAACCATTATATTGACCAACATTCATATATTAATCAAATTCCATTTGTTACATTTCCATATAAATCTTATTAATAAAACATTATTCATTCACTGCATTTTTAAAACAGGTCCCCCAAAGTTTATCATTTCCTTTCTTATTATTTTGATTGGTTTATTAGTATTTTCATTTATTTATATATCATTTTCTATTGGGGTGATTTTTCTAGTAGATTGGGGTGATCCATATTTTCTTAATTTATATATTATATTTTTTATAATTTGCCTAGTTATAATGTTTGGAATTTTCATTGGTTTCACCTATGAATAATGTAATCAGATTTTTTTAATGGGACATGGAATTATTGGTTCAACTCTATTGCTTATAATTTTATATTGGAATCATTTGTTTAGGAAAAAAGTATCATTTAAAATGTTTAGATTGTTACAAGAACTATGTCATTTATTAAATAAACTACAGTAGATAATGCTAACATTTTATATTTTGATCTGTACAAAAACATATATTAATGAAAACAAAGCAATATATGAATGCTACAGAGTAAAGGATATGTCTTATACTAAGTTTCGATGATTTTTTTATTTTTCTTCGTTGACATTAGATATTTTAGAATTGTTCAATTAAATTAAAAACATTTTATAATTCAATCTAGGGAAACTCAATAACATCAAATCACCCAGTATCAATTTCAATTGATAGGAGAAATTTTCAAATAAATTTATGCCACATTAAAAATGTTTCTCAGGGCTTTGGAATCATGCTGACTCAAGAGAGTGAATATCAAGTTGTGTCCACTACCTTAATATTTATCGTCAATATAAAACAATACTAACATTAATAGAAGTTTATTTTTAAAATTATTTCTATACCAAACATTATTAATAATAAACAGATGCACCTTGCAACACCATGTTAGAATTGTTATAGAATGTTGATGTTTTAAATTGTTTAAATAAAACTTTTAAATGGAGTTGAATGCTATATTTTTATGTTTGTATTTTTATTTATTTAAAACACCTCCATTTGTTCAAAATTTTATAGATATAGATTCCACAACATCAACCCATGTCATATAAATACGAACCTCTATAACTATCATCATATTTACTGGGCTCCACTTGTGGAATCCAAATCAATTACCCTTTACCAAAACACATCGGATACTTATAAATGTATTTTGGTTGTTTACCAAAACCATGAATCAACACATAACATTATTCTAAGAACATTGTTAAGATTCTTAAATAATAAAAAATCAAATGAAATACATCTTCAACCAAAGGTAATATCTATATCCCAATTTTGATTTGTTTTGAATTGAAAGACATCATGTGTTAATGCAATATTAATCCCCTTAATTGAAAATTAATTAAAAATTATAATGTCTTCTCCCCTTCATTAATACGAGCTGTGTTCTGAGGGTATATAATTTGAATATAATTCTACCTATATATCAAGATATATCATCTACCCTTTTTTTCATACTCTATCAATGTTTTCAATTAATTTCATGAGATATGGAGGTTCCACATTCTTCTTAGAAATGAACTACTAACTATTAAACTCTATTTCTATACAGGATAAAAAGATTTTGTATTCCATAGAGATTATTTTATAAACAATATCTATAATGATATCTAATGAGATAATAATTCTAATGTTTCAATTTATGAAGGATGACTATATAGAAATTCATTGTGTTTCCTGAACCTCAACTCACATGAACAGACACATAAAAAATTTCAAATAAGAGGTATTTTCATCGAATTTTTGTCTGGTAAGATCCCATTTAAAATTATAATAATATAAAAACAAAAACCATATTCATTAGTTTCATAATAATTCATAAATCATTCATTTTTGGTTGGGCTATATAGAATTCTAGATTAAGCACCATGTGATAAAACAATGAATGTTCTCCCCTATTAATAGATCATCCTGATGGGATTCATTGTAGTCTTCACCATGATTTATTGTATTCATATGTAAGATTAGAACCAATTATTATTCCACATGATTTATATTTATGTAATACTATATAAGGATTTAAAATTCCACCATTTCCCTTGTTCCCACCATCATCTTCAGTCCCTTTTTCTATAATTCATACACAACATAGAACATGAATTAGGGATACATTATTAGCACATCACTACAAGGAATAGGATTGAGAAAGATTTCTCAAAAATTAATATATTTTCATTTCATTTAAAATTTCCCTCATGGGTTCTCCCTTATATGTCAAACATTGAAACTATTTTGGTAACATGGATTTTCATTTGTCCTAGGGGTTTTTCTTATATGTGTTATATCACATAACCAAAGCTTTCAAGATAGTACAATTATTTGGTTTAAGTTCCATACTTTTATTAAATTCCAAATAATTAGTTCATATAACTATAAAATCTTTTTAAATATTCTTATCCGTTATCTTGATAATATCTTATTTTTTAGGGAATGAATTTTAAAATGATCTTACTGGTGATTTTTGTTGAGTTTATAAAAATTATTCTTGGTTAGAAATCCATGTAAAATATCTTATAGCACTATAACCTACTGTAAAATAATTCACACACACCATTTCATCCATTATTGAGTTTCAAAATTTTGGTTGTTATTATATATATTCTTCATGAGTGTCCAAAACCATATCTATCTAGATACATCAATCATAGATTATTTCCCATTCAAATTATTGCTTTTATCCTTTCAATATTAAATTCATGTAAATCATGAAATGCTCCATGAATTGGACTCTATTACTATAATATAATCATCCACATATGTCTATTTTAATATTCTTTTCATCTTTTTTTCATAATTTTGTGGAATGGTATGGCCGACAACAATTACTTTTTGGGATTTACTAAATAAGATAGACTCAATTATTTACATTATTTCATGGCAAGATTTTGTGAACTCATTTTCATATCCACAAGAGATTCATGTTTTTTTGGTACAAACAAATACTCTTCATATTATTGGTCATTTATAATTTAAATATATTATATGTTGTTTTGTTATTCAAATAAATTATTCAATGACATATTTCTAATAATATTTGAAATAAATTACATGTTAGGATGTTTCATTATTGAAAAACATTTGATCCCCATAACTCATTCCTTTACTGAGTTATCAATATTTGTATATTATGTCACACCATAATGGTAAAGTACCCAAAACATTTATATCCCCAACAATATCCAAAAAACCGTTATTTTTATTGTACATGAAGTCTTTTAATATTTATAAAGTTATGGTTTTTAAAACACTATCCATTGTGACCCCATTATGTGTAGGGGGGACTCTTCTTGGATATAATCTCATCCCCCATTTATATGATGGAGGTTTTCAAAGAATTGTTTTAGCCACATATTTTAAAAAATTTTATTTAATAATATGGAAATAGATAAGATCCAATTAGTACACAAAAATCAATTGATTTTTGGAGTACCATTTTCATTGAACCTGAGGTGAATACATATCTCGATGATCAAATTATGAACATAACAATAAAATGACTAACCATTAATGGAAAATTAATTTTTTAACCATGAGTGGAATCACACATAATCTCAGAAAATGGAAGTCTCAAAATATGAATCTTATATATTTATGAATCCCATGGAATCGTACAGTCACTCTGAGTGAGAGGGTGAATCAGGGGTGACCAAATTCATTACTAATTATGACCCAATTAATATTTTCATTACTTTGTATTAATCAATAATTTTTAATCAATTAGGATATATGGATGTTATTAGTGAAACCTCAATAATATTCACTTTAATATGAATATAATGTAATGTTAATAGAAAAAATGTATTTTTATATGGTCTGAAGACAGTATGATAAACTACTCCATGTATTAAAGAATCCTATCATGTAATAATTTTTTACTGATATATCTTTTATAGATTACATTTGGCGTGTGAATGAACCTCCCAATACCCAAATACTTCAATATGTTATGAAAGTGAGTTGTATTAATACTATGTCCCATGGTTAAGATATCTCCCTACAATAATAACATATATCATAATAGCAATTTTGGAAAAATTTATACAAGAACCACCAGTTTTAAAGTATTGTAATCATATATTATCATTAAGGGGTCCTAAAATAACTCTTATATCCTATTGTACTATACATTCATATTTCTCGTATAGTAAATCATGTATGTATAAATTATGATACTATAATTGAAATAATCAGTAACATTTAAAACTTTTACAAGTTAGTTCATGATGTTAGTTTTGATATTCTTATTTTGTTCTTCTGGATCCTAAGAACACATAATTACTTCTCATATTTGACACTTCTATTCTTTTAATTGATGTTCCTAGTATCCTGCTTCTTATATGGGATAATTTGTAACACTCTCAATTATTATCACTAAATCATATCCAAATCATGTATTCCATACCAATTATATTATAAATATTATTGTTATAGATTTGTTGAATTAAACTTATTCTTTTTAAAATTCCCACTATCTCAAATATTATAAAGGCTAAATTTTCAATATTCTAATCATATCATGATTTCACTTCATATTATTAACTATAAAACACAGATTCTACAATATTTAAAATTTCATTTAATTCCAGATTGAATAATATAATTTCAATAATTGAATACCGCTATTTAATTTCCCATCTCTAAATCATATGAATTTTGGAATTCAAATCTATGTAAAGTATTTGATTAATATTTTCTAAAATATTATTATGAGGATATAAGTCATCTCATTATAACTCTAATTTTGATTCAATTAAATAATAAAAATCCCCCAGTTCATTATGAATTCTATATATTGATGCATAGTAATGAAATGATCTCTATAAGATTCACAAAAATTTCTATTGAACCTATTTAGTATTTTTTATATCAACTATGCCTACTTCCGATCAACTTAGCCTCTAGATTCTTATAATTATTGATTCTATGTAAATGAGATTCCTCGTAATTTGATCCAATCATATACATCTTGACAAATCATCTAGAAAATTAATATTTAAGATTTAGGATATATGGGAGTCTTATGAACAATAATTTGAATATCATTCACTTTTACATTCATTACCTATGATACATCATATTTTCATCAACTAATGATTATCAATATCACTATCTATCTTAAATTCTTAAAGTTCCCAGAACCTATAATCCTAGATATGATGCTTCTCCATCATTACAATTTTTTAGATACAAGATTCATATCCCAATGTATTGATCAATTTAATATTCAGTTTAAAATACATACGTACATGAGTTTTATATTATATTGAATTCACAAATTTCACTATAATTTTTTAGAGAAAAAATTTATTCCATATAGAGTATCCTTGCATGTCAGTGATAGTAAATTTCATAAAATACTAGGTAGTGGAAATAAAATATAGGTGATCTCAAATTCTCATCTATGGTTATATACAATAGATGTCATTATAAATCAATAATGAATAAAAAATATGGACGGTTAACTAACTCAAAATGTAAAAATTAAAAAAATGGATAATGAATAATCAATATAGGATTGGCAATAATAGAAAAACATACAATTTAATCATTAAATATTTAGTGAAATGAATAAGTATATTTTTTCATCTTATAAATATTAGTAATAATAATTACAGAATCAGAAGGAAAAATTGGTTAATTATGGGACTTTATGTTTCCTAGGAAAGCGATACCTTTACCTTGACAACATTTTTTCAAGAATGATTAAAACCAATGATTAGAAACATATTTTATTAATGCTAGACAAATTATTCTTCTTATGTTATTAATAATGCATCAATGATAAATCATTAACCAACCCTCACCTGTATCGGCAGGTCTATATAATTCCTCATAAATAATGTGCTTTATTATAAAATATTTATATTGAGTAAAGAATTAGGGTTTTTAAATATATTTCACGATGTGAAAATGAATTTAAATATATATATGCCTATATATAAATTTTATATAGTTTAATAAATAAATATAACCATGATAAATAATATAGATATATATAAAACTTTTATTGTCACTTGATCACCAGAAAGTGAATAATTCAATGGGAAGTTAGTTACAAAAAAATTTATTCAAGGTAGTGATGTTAAATGCTATACATCGTCAATATAATCATAATTCATCTATATAAAGAATAGGGATAGTATTAGTATGACGTATATCCATTGGAGTAAGAATAATGTTAGTTTTCATTTATGAAATATAATGATATCTATAAACATTCTTGGGGAAATTTTATTTTTAGTTTGAAAGAAAAAAAATTTCAAAAAACAATTATTATTGAAAATCACTTTTAAAAACATTTTTATTAAAAATATCCTTATAACATTCAAAGGAATGTTCAAAAAAATTAATGTGGGTGTTTTTGTACCATCCTTACAAGGTAAAACGAACACTCCTAATTCAATGAAAATATGGTTTAAAATGTCGTATTGAAAAAGAGAAAAGATGATTCCTTTGAAATAATTTTTTGAAAAACACAAAACGTGTATTTATTTATTAAATCATTTTTGAAAGGTTAAATAAACCATTTTATAAAATATTTTAAGAAAATCTGGTTATATTAGAAAACCAATTTCCAACTGAAGGGATAAATGAACTCACAATTTCATAAAAACCATTTATAAAACACACTAAATACAAGTGATTAGGAAATGGTTCTATAAATTGAAAATAATATTGAAAAACCATTTTAAAATAAATTAAAATGGTTTATTATAATATTATTAGATAATTTACTTCAATGTAAATTTAGGTGTAAATAGTCTTGAATAAAATGAGATTGTGCAGTAAACCCTTAAAACTATCATAACATTGAAGCGAGAATAATCTAATGTATCAATTATGTGTTTGAAAAAAAAACCACATTATAGAAAAAATAGATAGTAAATATTCATTACACACATAAAATTATAATATTAAGAACTACGAGGAAGTGATATAACCGAATGAAAAGTAATTGGGTGAGGAAATTATTTTCCACATGGTATGTTTTAATTTAAATACAATTGTATTAAATAATTCAAATTGAAACATAAAACAAAATTAATAATTAATTACTCATGATATTCTATGTCATGGGTCACTATATACACTATACGAAAGTAATTTTGTGAAGATCGCTACAATATGCATTAATGAAATCAAATTAATTCAAAATACATTACCACACGATTTTCATTTGGTCATAATTGATTTATCCAATTGTATAATGGTTTTAACAAATTTATTAACTTATTATAGAAAAATATTAATATTTTAGGTATCATATTTGGTCCTTTTATAACATATTGTCACCTTATTTGGTAATAATATTTCATTATTTTCATCATTTCGGGTAATAATATGATATTTTATACTATGTTTTATGTTTTCCTTTTTTGTTACTTTTACATAGATTATAATATAAAAATATCTAGAATTTAAACCATTATTTAAATTTCATATATATTTATATATGTTTTTTGGGTAATCCATCGAATTTATGGATAATCATTGAAGTACTACATTAATGGAGATGGTATGTCGTACATAGGCATGAAAATTGTTTCCAATTTATTATCACATTAAAAAAAAGAAAATTATTTCCTATTTAAATATATTATCCTTAAAAAATAATTTTTACTTAATATTTATTCAATAATTTTATTAAAATCATCCTTAATATATTCCATTTAAATTGAGAGTGACTTTGGTACCTCTACGAGGTGATAGTTTTTCGTATAGATGATCAGTGTTATTGTAATCGTAAAAAATGGAAAGCAAGAAAGTACATGTTATTAAAAAGAAATATAAGATTAATGGTTCATAGAAATCATAAATATCATAAAAAAATCAATACATCTTTATTTAAAAAAATGAAATGCGGTGAAGAAAACATGAATGTCATCAGTTCGTATGGTTGTAGTTTACCACACCCACGAACACTAAATACATGGTCCATTTGATAGAAGTGTGTGAGGTTTTCAGTATTACGATTTACATAATAATATTTATGTATATTGAAGATAAATTGGTTAGTATATAATCATGATATAAAAATAATTTAATGGGTGGATAAGGAAATAAAATAAATATATTTTTTAAAAGATAATATGTCTTATTCTGGTATCCTTCTTAGGACTGCACTAATAACATCATTAATCTGATATATTCCAAAAATAATGATATATATTATGATTGGATGTAATTTTGGAAGTGAATTTATTAGGGTTTGATATTCCCAATATATTGTGAGGTATGAAATAGTGAGGGGAGTAAGTTCCCATTTATAGTAGTGGATTTGTGACATTCTTGTAAGTAATTAAAAATAAAAACTTTTTTCAAGTCTTCCATACAACATGTTACTTAGTAATTGAACAATAATAGAAGTGATAATTTAATTGCATGGTAAATACATCAAAAAATAAAAATAAGTACCTTTTAAATCAAGTTATTCCATATCATTTAAGTTTACTCAAATTTATCATTATAATTTTTACCAAGGAATCTTGTTTATTTTTATTTACATAGGTAATTTTTCTATTCATATTATAATTAAAAATATCTTTAGTATATAAATTATATCCAATTATTATAAATATTAATTCATATTTATAAAATAAAATTCATATGGCTGTCAAAAATTCATTTTAATACAAATGGATGTAATGTGCAAAACCCTTTTTTAACCTAAATTGTGTTATATATTATTAACTATTTTCACTAATCACCTAGGTAAAAAATTAAAACAAAGGTATTACTTATTATATATTTTTCTAATTAAAAATATTAAATTCATTTTTTCAAATTAAAATCCCTTTTGTAGAAAAAATTATTTTAAAAATAATCGCTTAGATGAGATGGGAAAATGTTTTTTTAAAGTGCTCCAAACGTTACCTTTGTTTTTTGTAAAAATTATTTGTTAATATGATTCCAAGTAACAAAAATGTATTATTTGATTTAAAATTGATCTATTTTGACTTTAATCAAATTTAAAATTTTATTTTAACAATATAAATTATTTTGTTGAAATGTCATTTTTAAATAAAAATTCACTATTTTTCATTATCAATGAAAAAATATAACTTCTTAGAAACAAATTCATCATAAGCAATACATTATGTTAAAATTTAGATAATTAAGTTTATTTTTCTCCAAAATAAATTAGAACATTGTCAAAAATGGACTCAGAACTAGTACGCCATTAAAAGGTGTAGAATTCCTTTTGAAAATTACTTATTTTTATGAATAAAATCTTATTTCTTCTTAACTTATTATAGTAAAATATATTTTGACACAGGATTAAGATGCATGGATATTAATTCATTTTAGATTAATACCTATTAAATTAAAAAAATACATGTCCATGGACCATAGTAGATTAGTTTCCTTAAAAACATGTAAACCAAATCATCTATCATAGTGTAATATCTTAAAAATATCCAATAAAGATCTCCACATTTATTAAATATACCTAAATCAATCTTTATAACCAATGAAAATGAAATATAAGAAAGGGAATACCTCAAATGTACTATAAGGTAAATATAGGAAATTTGTAATCATAACATGAACAAAACTGTATATATTTTTCATTTAATTTAAAGGTTATACACTATATATTAGAGATAATAATAAGTTTTTTATTTACATTATACAAGAATAATATATAGATAAAGAAATTAATCTATGAATTCATAATGTAGGAATAAAAAATATAATATTGGAAGACACATAATAATATAATATGATTTCTATAATATCCATGAAATTCATTCAAAGACCATCTTAGTATTATGGATACACTCCCCATACGATAATGGTAGTCTTAGTACACTCCCATGGCCATATTGGTAGCATGAGATCACTCCTCATTCAATATTGGTAGTCATGATTCGCTCCCATGACCATCTTAATAGTCAAGGATTACTCCATATATCATTTAATTCTATCTTTTGAAATATATATATTTACCCAATATTTAAGAGGGAGATAAAGGTCCCCCACAAATAATAGTGAAATCATACATTCCTACAAAACTAAAAGATAAACAATCATATCGTATCCTAGGAAATGAAATTTTTATAATCTACATGTAAAAATATCCTAAACATTTGAAAAAGATTCATCTTTCATAATTTTTTTATCAAAATAAAAACACATGATATAGAAACAGATTTCATTAACATATAAGCTATGAAAGAGAATTAAATTTCATAAATATATAAACCATTTAATATAAATTGATTTCATAAAACCATGAAATAAATTATAATCCATTCATATAAAGACCATGGAATAAAATATAACACATTCCAATGTGATATAATGACCATGAAATAAATTGATTTCATTAACATGTGATAGTTAAATAGGTTTTATAAAGACCATGAAATAAATTATATCCCATTCATATAAGGAATATTAGTAGTTCATTTTGATCATTTCCTAGATGGGCATGAGAAACATCCACATAAGTCATCTTAGATGGAATTTTTTTAATATCATTCAAAAACTTATCTTGAGGAAAATATAATTTATTCTTTTAAATATAATTTTTAATTCATAAAACCATTTAGAAATCACATTCAATGAAAATAACGTCAAAACCATTAAATAAGGAATGAATTAATTTTTAAAAATATTTCCCTTAATAAAATATATAAATAAGATTCCATATATTTTAAAAAAATTCCATCATTGAAAACACTTAGTAAACATGTAATTAATTATTGATACTATTTTGAACTATATTTCTTTGAAAATTCATTGAAATTTTTTAAAGAAAACTTGAAAGAGTTTTGAAAACCTTTTCAATTTAGAAAATATAAAAGATGATTAAAAATGATTGATAAACATTTATTCAAATTTACTTAAAATCATAAAATTACATCTAAACAACATTATAAAAAAAATCATTAAAAAACTTTAAAGGAAGGTTGAAAACATCTTGTAAAAAAATTCCTTTCAAAATATTTTTTAGAAAAAATTTCTTAAAAAAATTATTTATAAAAAGGAAAATTGATCTTCAATTAAATGAATGTGGGTAAATCTATACATGTTATATGAGGTGAAAACCATTCATTTTGCACATTGAAATCAATTAACTAATTCCATCATTTGAACGATACAAGAAGTTTTACATTAAAATATTGGTAAATGAAAAAATAGATAAAATTTCTTTTAATGATCATAGGATATCATTAAAATATTCCTGGAAATTATTTTTAAAATGAAGGTTTTTAAGGGAACACCCATTTCATATCAAAGAGAGTGTAAAGTCAAGATTTTATAAAAAACAATTTATTAAATATCTTATGTTCCAAAGAGTGGAATAAATTGTACGAATATATAAATATAACACGAATAAACAAAGGATAATAATGGTATTTATTTTTATTGAGATATTGATCATAAAATCTCATCAATGGAATCATAATCATATAAAATCTCGAAAAGCGATGATATTGTTTCAATATACTCATATAATTTAGTAATATTAGATAATACTCTACATGAAAGAAATGAAAATTACATGAAACATTTTATTTCATAATAACAATGAAAATAATAATATAACATGTAAAATTTAGGTATATACACCTTGAAAAATAATGTAGGGTCAAAAAGTAACATTAGTCTCAATGAAGGAAAATCGAGACAAAACTATATCACCAAATCGGTACCTTTTAAAACAAAATACCCATGAATGAAAGATCATAAAAATTGATTGTGATGTTGAATAAATTTAATAATAAGATACATATAACAATATCATGGGATGTATATACCCCACACAAAATGGAATGAGTAGATAACATCACATCTATCTCATAGAAATAAAAAAGATAAATGAAGTCATCTTAACTTGTGCATAGACTCTCATTACACTAATTAAAACCACTAGTATTATAAACCAAATTATATTTTAAATAATTTAGGAAAACATATTATTATATATTACATAATTTATGGTTTTATTTTGACTTTATATTACCCACTTGTTAAGCTTCGTAGGTTATGATTTCAATTAGGACAAAAGTATATTTTTTTCTTCGCATCTGTCTTAATTTGTTATATCGGTGGAATATATACTTATATCATGATTCTAGAATGTATTCCATGATATAAATATCATATATATCAAATATATTTCTATTATAGTATTCCTAATTAAATTTAAATACGAACTGGAATACACTAATAATAGAAATGATATGTCTTACGCACGCATGAATATTTTTTCAGTTTATATTATGCATAGAAAGAAGGAATTAAAATGAGATATATATGTGTGTGTTTATATATATATATAATATTACTACAATAGCATTATAATTCTATATATAACATATAATATCACAAAAACCTTCCATAATACATTAGATGTACTGTGTGAAGATATCATATCATTGTGAGGGACGATAGTCCACAATTACTCATACACAATTATTGTACTAACACAAAATGGAATGTAAAATAAAAAAATGAATAAAAAAATATATTTAATTTTAAATAAATAATAAATATAATATATCATATGTATAAATATATTATACATCCCAATTCACACCATGATATTTGGCACATATAATTGAAAAATTTAGCTTTTGTGAGTTTGAAGATCGAGACACATGTAAACAGTATGTCAGTTACCCATTAAATGGTGGTGTGTTGAAGTGTTGTTCAATGAATAATCACTAAAAAATAATTCTGTATTTATTATACTGTATTTGAAAAAAATTAATGTAATAAATAGAGTGCAGTGGTGGTGATGGACAATAAATATAAGGAGCTTCAGAGAAGGAGTTAGATATTAATCAGGTAACTACATTCTGTTTGTAGAAAAATTCTTACATGGAAGATTTTTTTCAAATGGTAGGATTCATGGAGTAATGTAAGGATTTTGGTAAGGGTATTAGGAATATCATTTTAGAACCTATGTAGTTTTATATATAGGAATAAGAGGGGGATGTGTTCACCTTATATAGATAAGGAGAGGTGGAAGTCTTGTAAATATTTGGAAAGAGATTTCCAACATTGTTTTTCTTAACGAAGGTCAAACCAAAAATAGTAAACTGTAAAAATAATTTAGTATAGGATCGAAATTTGGCCATAAAATAGATTTTGAAAACGTTTATAAGTCAGTTTGGGTCTTCAAATTCTGTTTTATTTCATAGTTATGCTTCATTTTACATTAATCTATGTAATTAATTTTAATTATGTTCACTAATATTTTTGATAAAAAACGATGTTGAACATGTTTGAAATTAAAAATTATTCTGATACCAAATATTGAATCCATTTTTCCAAATATTAATCATATAATTTCATGAAATTAACTAAAAAATAATCATGTAGTTTGGTGGATAATGAATGTTTTTAATGTAACAAAATTGATAATTTTGCTAAGTTATTATATACAATTTCAATGTAAAATGGTTGAAAATGGAAAAAATTGGGTTGATTAAAAACAATATTATGAAATTAAATTTTGATACCAAATTAAAATATAATTTAACAATTTTAAATAAATAAGATGAAAAAGAGGTTTTGAATTGAAATCCAGTATTTTAAATTATTCATTAAAAAATGAATCCTTAAAAAATACCATAATATTATCCTGAACTAATTTTTATGTTTCATATTTAAATATAATTTTTATTTTAAAATATTAAATCTATAAAATATCCAAATTATTTTTTTAAAAAAATTGGTTCTCCATTTTAAGGTGTTAAAACTACATTTATAAAAATATTGGTTTTTATGCTTAAAATAATGTTTGTTTTTATCCTATGTCTACCCAATCTGTTATATGAATAAGAAAAGATTTTATTTAATATATAAAATATATATTATGTTAATATCACTCAATAATTTTATTTAATTTTATTTTTATGTTAAAAAAATATTTTGACAATAAAATTATTAATATTACCATTTTTATTCAATCGACATTCATTAATAATCTGTTATTACTAATTGGACCATTGAATTCATATAATAAGTGTAAACTATATATTTTAATATTTTATTTTATTTTATTCATACAATATAATTTAAAATCAGGTTTATATCATGTTATATTAAATAATAATATTTTAATGATATACAATTGTTCGGTAGAAATCAGTCATGCGAATTCATAAAGCCATCAAGGAAATTCATTTTTGTTTGTAAAATAAGCTAACCTTAGTTTTCCACAAGGAGAAATCCAAAATTTATTTTCTTTGTATTATTAAATTAACATGTTTTTGAATATAAATACAGGAAAATATAGTGATTTAATATAAAATTGAAAATTTTTAGTGTTCTGTGAAATGAAAAATATCCTAAATGATAATCTATTTCGAAAAAAATAATTACAAAATCATTGGGGTCTAACATTATACCCCCCATAAAATTAATTTTTCCCTCGAAATTCATCTAGGTTATCAACGATTTAATAAATGAAAGATTCAATCACAAAATCCCCAATCATGAAAATGGATACCAATATTTTTGTTAAAAATGGAATGTTGGAACCATAATGGTGACCCAGAATTACATATAAATGGGTTTACACATAAGAGAACATAGGTTGGAAGTGGATATAGGACATAGTGAGAAAGCAATGATATTTACAGAGAGTGATTGTGGTCATCAATAAAAAACAAGTGAATGATCAACAAAATGTTGAGGGCCTCCATGTCATAAATCTCTGATGTTTAAAAATGCAATTAGTTTATCAAAATTATCAGATTAGGTCAAAAAATATTTGTAGATCATTATAAAAATGTTGAGTCATTTTATTATTGATAATGAAAACTTGTAAATACACTTACATGATCTATTTCCATAATCAAAATTTTATTCTTTATCTATGCTTCTATAAATTTCTAATTCATCCATTACTTCATGAGATGGATTCCCATAGATTTTCTTTGATGTTCGAAGCACTATAATACACATATAGTAGATATTGTATACCATAAAATAATAAACATATAACTATATTTATATAACTATTATTAAAAATAATAATTGATAATATACTAATATCTAAAAATTAAATGTAAGAATATTATTTCTTCATAATTATTTATTGATCAAAAATAATTATACATTAATAAGGACATTGAATAAGCAAGTTGTTGGCATGAATCCCTTATTTTACTTCTATCATGGGTTTGGGACCCAAATCCTTGCCAACATGATTTGTTATCACCCGACCTACATATTTTCCTTTTCTAATACTTCACTAAAATAATTTCCAAAATAATTAAGATGGAAAACATTGAAATAATGGTAATAAATATATATACTTTTATCTATTATTTTCAAAATAAACATAGTTCATACTCACATCCTCAAAAGATTATCATTAAATTTTCATTAATGGTTTTCTTTATAACACTTCTGAATGATTAACGTCTGGCACTTTAGAAATAAATTCCTAAAATAAACATAACGTTAATACCCCCATATATCAAGAAGTAGCTATTGGTTGTCTCATTACAATCATGTGAATAACATGATTTTATATTCTCTTGAAACATGGTAATGACATGAATTACCATAAATCCACATTCAAAAAATTCATTCTTAGTTATTCAATGTACATTAGATTTATCCCCCAAATCCAAAAATACTATAAACCATTTCAATGATAGATTATTCCACCAGTAAACAAGTACTTCATTATATCCAAGGTAATAAGTATCATCCAATTTACATATACATATCCCATATATCATTATCCCAAGACATTATCATTACATAATGAACATATTAAGGTTTATCTTTCCCTTAATCACATATTTTCCACGAAAATCGATATTCTAATATATTCCTTATTTCTTCCACTAGACCCATTCAATATGTTCTTGTAAATCCATTGTGAAAATACTTAACTAGACAATCATTATATAGTTCCCCATTCATATAACATACTTCATGAATCCAAACACAAAAAATATTTTATTATTCGACTTCATCCTTATTACATTAGAAATCCTACCACCTGCTATTATAAAATACATATTTCCATTCACATTTCATTTTTAGTCTCTTCATCATTAGTATTGTAACCATTACCCATACCACCTTGTCTATTCTCTTCAATAGATTTCCTCATGGGACATTGAGTTGCATATTGGAAATTTATTCCACACATAAAAAACTAATCCTTTGATGATTCCATAGGGAGGACGACATTCTCATCCATTCAATTAACAAAACACTTCAATTTTTCCATGCTGACAATTTCTTTGTGTTTGTGATTACCACATTAAAAAAATATTCTTATTCTTCAATGGAATTAAATTATTTAATTATTTCAACATTAATGAGTAAAAATAATCTTAAAATTCTCTCATCAATGGTCTCCATCACCAGAAATCTTATCAAAATCATTCTATATATTCCCTGGTGAGTCTGAGAGTTGTTGATGGTATATATTCTTGTTTCATGAAAACTAATTTGGAATGCTCACAAAATATCTCTCTCTAGTTAACATCCCAATTGAATTCTCATCAAGAAATCATCAATCACATTATACATTAATCTAGATCTTTACTGTTCTCACCATTATCTAAAACCAGAATCATAGTTTTATTATTACATATCATAGCATTAAACCAAAAAGTCATGAAAAGATTTTATTATGGGATGTCTAAATCATGAAACCATCATTAATCTAAAAAATCCTAGGATCATCCACGATTATTCATATCGAATTTATATTCAAATACCTAATGAAGGTCCTTAAAATGTTTGTGTATTTATAAATCATATCCTTCAGGAGTGTCAAATGAGGTGTCTATCAAGGAATTTGGTTATGTAGTAGATTACCTTGAGTTAGGGTAAAAAAATATTTTAAGACTTGTTACATCTAGGTAGATATGTTCTTGGTCCACATCCACTTATATTATCCATAATGGGATGTACTTCTAGGAAACCACCCACTCTATAATTTTCCAAAATTCTTGTAACTTTTCATAATTGTTTACCCATCCTTATACATATACATCCATTGACATAACTATAGTAATACACCTAGTGATCTCATTAAGTTTTATCTCTACAAGTTTTCAAAGGATGAATAAACTGTTCCTTAGAAACAAATAATAAATAACTAGGATTAACATAAATGGATATTGCAATATTTTAGATGAATACTCAATACATTACAAATACACATTCCAGGTGAATGTAATAGTTTATTGTAATTTGAAGCTGGGGAAAAAATATCCTATAATGTTTTATGTTCTTAAAAATATCCCAAAATAATCTCATACTTTAGTACTTATATATTGAACATTTCTATCTAGTTTTTGGAAAGAAAACATAAGAAATTTGTGAGCTCTGAAGCTAAGAAGCTCAGTAAGTTAAAGAAATTAAATAAAAAAGAATTACATGAACAAAACTGTATAGAACATGGGAATTTAATTTGATAATCATACCACGAATATTAGATATACTAATCATTATCATAATTTCATAAGACATGAATCATAATGAAATAAAGAACATAAGCAATGAAATCCTAATATAGGAATAAAAAATATAAGTGTGGTTGAAACATAAGAATATGATACTATTTTCATATTGACCAAGGATTCATTTCTAAGACCATATTTGTTTTATGGGTTTAGTACCCATACCATATTGGTAGTCATGGTTCACTCTAGTGGTCATCTTATTAGCATTAATACACTCCTCATACCATCTTGGTTTTCATGGTTCACTCACATTGCCATATTTTATATCAACGTTTACTCTCAAGAACATTTTATACAATATCATGAGATTTAAATATCTACCAAATGCATTAGAGTGATATAGTGTCCCCATCCCCATCATAGATAAATCATACAAACATGTTCACAAAAAGATAAAAATCATATTTTAACCCATGAAATGAAATTTTTATCATTAAAATGAGAACATACCAAAAACTGTTGAAAACTATATTGGTATCATATTCATTTTATTAAAATCATAGACTGTGAAATATAAAATTATTCCTTAAATATATAACACGTGAAAGTGAATATTATTTCATAATCATATATCCCATGAAGTAGAAACAGATTTAATAAACATATAATTGGTTAAAGAGAAATGAGTTCCATAAAGACCACAACATTAAGAATAAAACATTAATATAGATTATATTAATTGAACCTTTTAATCATTTCCTACATGGGAATGAGTAATAACGAAAAATTTCATCTTATATAGAAAACACTTGTGAAATACCTTTAAAATTTTTATTTTGAGGAAAATATCCTTTATTTTTTCTAAAAGAGGTTTTAAATAAAAAAACATTTTACAAAAAAATTATAAAAATTAACACGAATAATTATAAGTATGTATTGAAATCAGTTTGAAAAACATTGTCCCTAAAAACATATAAAATAATATTCAAAATACTTTACAAAACCATTTTTATTTGGAAACACATTGGAATCTTATAATGACTACTAGAAAATATTTTAAAAACAAATGAATTATAAATATTTTGAATAATTATTAATAAATAATGAATTTTTTTGGAAAAACTATTTCCATGAAATCAGGTAAATGATTCTTGATTATTTTTTAAAACCATTTATTTAAAAAAATATTAAAAAATATATTATTAAGGCTTAAAAACATTTTGAAAACAATTTTACATGAAAACATACAAAAAATTTATATAAAATTTTTAAAAAAATTATTCTTTTACAATAACATCTATTATTATTTTCAAATAATCATTTTTAAAATGGGAAATAATATTCAAATTATTGATAGCGGGTAAATATCTAAATGTTGTATAAGATAAAAATAAAATTCATTTTGTATGGTAAACAGGTTAAAAAAAATGCATTTTTGGAAGGGTACAAGATGATTCCTTTAATTATAGTTGTAAAATAAAAAAAGGTAATAATTTTATTAAATGATCATATGATATTTTGATAATATTATTTTAAGATCTTTTTATGAAACATGGTTTAACAGAACACTGATTTTCGGCCGAAATGGGGGAAATTGATGCATTCAGAAAAAACACTTTCTTCAATATATTATATACCACACAGTAGAATAAATGGTACCAATATATTAACACAACATTTATAAACAAAGGATAATAAGTTTCATTAATTTTCTTGAGATTTGTATAATAACATTTAACCAAAAGAAGCATAAACATAAGCAATCTTGAAAAGTGATGAGAATTTTTCTATATACATTTATAACTTGGTAACATGGGATCATAAAATGTATGTAAGAAAAGAAAATTACATAAAACATAAAATATCATAAAAATATGATAATTCATAGTATAATTTAATATATGGATGTATGTACACCTTCAAATAGAATTTATATTCTTATGAAAACATGTTTCTAAAAGAACGCCAATTGAGACCAGATTGTTTATTTCATTTGGAAACTTTTGAAACCTAATCCACATGAAATAAATATATTGAAATAGATATGTGAATACCATTAAATATAAATAAAATATTAAAATAATAAAATATTTCTAATTAAATACATCACACAAAAGGAACGAGTGGCGAACATAGCATGTTTCTCATGGAAACAAAAGTGAAATGAAATCGTAGTATTTTGTGTCTTCACTAAAATCATACGGATTAAAAATAATAGTATAAGAAATATAAATTTGTTATAAATATTTTCTAGAACTATATTCTTATATATAATATGGTATATTTTTTTATTACAACCTTATATTACCCACTTGTTAACCATCTTATGTAAAGGTTTCATTTTGAATAATATTCACTTTGTTCTTCACATGTGTCTTTATTGTTTATATCGTTGATCCTTATATATATATTGTCATTCCATATTTCAAAAAAAAGAAATAAATATCATTTATATTCATTATAATTTTATTATAATAATATATGTAATATCTAATTAATATATTGAATACAATGTTCATGGAGACGGTAAACATCAAGTATTCATGAAAATTGTTTATGATTTTCTTGTCACTTTGAAAGAGTTAATGAAAATGAAAAATATATATATATTTATATATTTATATTATATAATTAATGTATCATTATAATTTCTTATTTATGATATAGTATCTCTAAAACCATCTCTATTATATTCTGTGTAGTTTGTGAACGTATCACATAACTTTTTGGGGTTGTAGTCTACACTTTTTAAAAAAAATTTCACATTTACACGAAATGGAATTTAAAAAATCTATTTGTTGTAAAATAGAATAACGAAGGACAAATAAATAATAAATATAACATATATTATTAATAAACATATTTTCCATTATAATTTCTACAATTATATGTGGTAAGAAATATTGATCAATCATTATTATGTGAGGAGTAATGTATACGTACACATAAATAATATGATCAATACCAATTAAATGGAGGTGTGTGTGTGAGTGTAGGTAAAAAAATTCATAATAATAACATCGAAGTCTATTTAGGATATATTTTATTAATAATATTATGGAATAAATAGATTTTATGGTGGGGATGAGGAAAATAATAGAATGGAGTTGGAGAGAAGGGGTTACCTCTTAATTGGGAAACAGATTTTTGGGATGTGCCAAAAAGATTCTTGGATGGATTTTTTTCCAAAATTGATGATTCATTGAGAAATTAAAGGATTTTTTGAAGTTTATTTTTTAGATATTTTCCCATCCTATGTGGTTTGATATGTGTGGAGAAGAGGGATTTGTGTTTTCCTTTTATAGGGAAAGAGGAGTTGCACTATTGAAAAGATTTTTAGAGAGAATTACACTGACGTTATTCATGTTGAAAGTGGATATAATAATGATAAAATGTAGATAAAATGGAAGATATGGTCAATATATGTTTAACCAATGTATTTTGGACAAGTTTCTATGTCAGGTTGAGCGTAAAATTTATTTTTTAGTCCTTAGTGATGCTTAATTTCTCCTAAATCGATGTCGTAAATTTTAATTACATCGACAACTAATCATGGTAAAAAATAATATTTCATTATTCTAGATTTTAATTATTATTATTTCAAATATGGAATCCATTTTTACAAATTCTAATCACTTATGTAGAAGATATTAATTTAAAATTAATAATGTAGTAGGGTTGACAAGGATAGTTTTTAAAGTGAAAACATTGATATGTTTTCTATGTTCTTATACCCATTTTTATTGTGAAATTGATTACAATGAAATAACTTGGATAAATTTAAAAAATAATCTAATTAAAATTTTAAACCAATTTAAAATATAATTTACCTTTATTAATAATTTATATGAAAAGTTATTTTTTAACTAAAATCTGGTATTCTTAACTATTCATTAATAAAATGAATCCTTACAAAAAAACCCAACAAAGTATCCTAACCTAAATTTCATGTTTCTATTATAAAAAAAATGTTTTTTTACAAATTATATAAATAAAGGTTCCAAAAATTGGATTTAAATGTGGGTATCCCTTAAAGGAATTAAAACTACATTTGTGAAAAAACATAGGTTTTTATGCATAAAAATCAGTTTGTTATTATCTAATGTCTATAAAAATAGATTGGATGAAGAAAACTAATATTTTAATGAATTTTTAATATATATATTATGTTAATACCACCCTGCAATTTTAATTAATTTAATTTATTCAGGTGAAACAGATTTCGGACCATAAAAATAAAAAATTTACTTATTTATTCAATCGACTTTCATATTCATTAGTAATTACTTGGTAACATATTAATTCATATTATATTGTGTAAATCGTTTTTTTGTCATATATTAGAAAATAATATTTATATACTCTAATTTAACATCTTGGTTTTATAATATTAAATTAAATAATATTTTTTTGTGAGATACTATTGATTAGTAAAAATATGTCTTTTGTGATGCACAACCATTAAGAAAATTAATATTTGTTTATAATGAAATATGACATCTATGTTCTGCATCGAGCTAGATAAAATTTATTTTTCATGTGGTGAACTATTAATATAGTGATTCATATTATTATTGGAAAACATTGTGATTTAATCAAAATTTAACTTCATTATATTTTATGTGAAATGAAATATATCACTAAGGATGATTAAATTTGAAATAAATAATTCAAAAAATTATGGTGTGTTACAAACTAGGACTTCCCTGAAACACAATACATCAAATAAATTCATTGATTCTAGTAATGTATACTAATTTAATATTATGTGCATTGAACGTTATAGATTATATAGGACTTATTTCCAATATTATATAAGTTTTAATGTATAGGGTTGTTATATTACTTTTAGGCTTAGTGTTTCCAGTCACATGTTCAATTGAATATGATGTTTAAATTTTATAATTTGATGGTGTTACATTTAGATCTCAATAAATAAATTTTATTATCATAATTTGAAAATGATATCACCATTCTATGTGGTTAATTTGGTAATACCATTTTTGAAAAACCCAGATCATAAAATACTTGAAAAATTAACCTCGTTATAATAGAGAATATGTTTTCAATTGTCGTATGGAATAACACATACTAAGATTTTATGTAAGATATATTTTATGGAATTTGAAGATATGTTCATAGTGAAAATTATTAAATATTTATAGAGAGTTATTTAGGTCATCAAGCACAATAATGTGAGTGATCAATTGAATATTGAGGGAATTAAAACTGTGAATCTATGATGATTTAAAAGACCCTAAATTTAATATAAATAAATTTATTAGAATATCAATTTTGTAACAATACCCTTTTCCTCAGAGTTGGTGAATTATTTCATCATTTTATAATATAATTATATACACTTGATAAATTAATATTTAATAAATGAAATTCATCCCTTGGTTGTTATTTGATTAAATTAATCTCTTATTCCAAGAAATAAATATCCAAAAAATAAGTATTTTTATTCCTGTTACCCAAAAATTTACCTTTAACAGATTGTAAGATTTAAGAAAGAGTGATATTTCCTCTCATCTAACTATTTTACAAAATAAATAGTGTTAATAAATTTATCTATAAACCATAAAATTAATACTAATATTTCATCATTAATAATTATATGTTATATTTTTTAAATAAAAAAATGAAATATTAACTAGGACATCATGTAGGCTAGTGGAAGGTGTGAAACCATTATCATACTTCAGTTAGGGGTTCCAGACCTACATCCCTTCTGGATGTGATAGGTTGTTACTCTATTAGAGATTAGAGATTTATAGAAACAATATAATTCCAATAATGTTCACAAAAATATGATGGATATCCTTGAAATATTTGTAATTATTAAATGACCTTTTTATATGGTTTTAAATAAAATAATATTTAGTTTCACAATATAATAATCTTATTCAAATATTATTAAAATGTCATTATTGATTATAGTAATAATTAAGGTTATTAATTACTTTAATTATGAGTTTTAAAATGAAAATTCATTATTCCTCAAACAACGTTTTCATTAAAATATAAATATGAACTAAATTTCTACCAAAATGTCCATAATCATGGTATAATCCCAGCACATTAAACCTAAAAAGTTGTGTTTAAGATGTGGAACATATGTTAAGTATTAAACTGATAATTTTTGATAGTTCATAACTTATATGTTAATTTAGAAACATGTGCTTCAAAAATTTAACATAATAATTAGTTGTTTCATGATTCTTACAACAAAATGGAACTTGTAATATCATTATAAAATTTAATTCATAAGTAAAAATATATAAATACTTCATCAAATTTATTTCCACATAGATCCTTCCATTTTCTATTGTTTAACCTAGGTGATTCATTTTCATACTCTATTTCATTTCATTATAATGGTTTGTTATGAAAATTTGAGTAATCCTAATAATATACCACTAGAGTATAAAACCATGTGCATAGTAAGGCCCATTAGTCTATACTAGGTTACACAAGAATCAAACTCAACATGCCCTTTATGGTGATATTACCCAGAGGTATATTTGATATAGAACAACATCCAAACATAGTATCCAGACAAGGATGTATTTTAACGAGATATCACATAAAATTACCTTACAAAAAACAATAGGTTGTTAATCTATACTCATCCTTAGATTCGATCTCATGTTACTGTTCTTAATATATATTTATCTGTGTATATTTAAAAAGGGTTCTATTAAATTAGATCTGATATAAACGATAGCAACCCAGAAAACAAAAGTCGAGTTCTAGTGACTTCATATCATTACATTTCCATAAATAATAGATTTATATCGCAAAGGACTGATCCATTTATAAGTCTTTTTAAACAAGATACAAACATGAATGTTGTAGTGTAATTGAATACAAAAAATAAAAAATAAATTTTTTCGAGAAAAACGTAATTCCAACCAGCCTGTCCCAAAATATCGGTCATAGTAGAAATTTTGGAATCCCAAGTAATGGAATCAAAATTTAGGTAATAAAAATTCTTAGTAAGGGTTAAGTGCAACAAAATCTATCACGAATCAATAATTAATTATCAATATTGTAAGGTATATAACTGAAAACCAATTCCATTTAAATATCCATATAAGGAATAATCCATTTGTGATGAAAAATAACTAAAATTGATTTTTTAATCAATAAACTAATAAGTAAATGTTGACATTAAATTTTTCATTCTACAAATATCATAGATAATTATAACTGAAAATGAATGATGTAATTCTTAATTATTGGATTTCATGTATCCTAATCACAAGATATCATTACTGTTAAGATCTATTCTGAAGATAGTATACAAATTCTGAGTAGAAACCCATTTAACTAAGGATATAAAACATAATCATCCAATGATATTACTATTATAACAAGTGGATTTCATTAACTGGGCCCCACTTATGTGTTTAGGACCAAGGCATTTATTATATATCTAATATTCCATTAAATTCATAGACAATGTGCCTTATCATATAATATCCATATTAAGTCAAGAATATTTATTTATCAATATTTAACTAGATAAATAAATTATATTCAATGTAAACCGATCTTTAAAAATTCTATATGTTTCACATAACAAACATATCAATGATGAATAATACCTATATTCTGTGGATGTTAAATTCCAATGATCAACTGAAGGTGAATATTTCATGATGGTGTTAGTGAATTCAAAAATTATTCAAGGATGTTAATTTCAAGACAAACCTCAGTAAAAATAATCATATTCATATTGTGGAAGAATAATTATAGCATCAGTATGACATATACCCTTTTGAGTAATAATGCGGGCTGTTGTCATTTATGATATAAGAATTAATATAAAAATTAGGTTAAGGAAAATATCATTTTCATTTTGATTAAAAATAGTTTAAAAATTATTATCATTAAAAATAATTATTCAAATTATTTTCAATAAATAAATATCCTTAATATGAAAAGTGTATTTCAAATAAATTTTGATGGGTAATTCTATACCTGGCCAACAATGTAAAAAGAATATTCCTTTTTCATCATAAAATTGTTATAAAAATAATTTTTTCAGAATGAGATAAAATATTTCCATGGAATTTTTTTTTCTAAAAAGTAAAAAAGTGTACAATTATCTTTTAATAAGTCATTTTTTATAAGATGAATAATACTTTTTAGAAAATATTTTTAGAAAATACGGTTTCATGAGAAAACTTATTTTCAACCAAAGAGAGAAATGATGTAAAATTTTATTGATTAAATTTTAAAAAAAAATTAATGTACCAATGAGTGGAGAAATGGAATTATTATTTGAAAAAATAAGGAATAAATAGATGAGAAGAAAAATATATTGTCGAAAAATGAATGATTAAATAATTTTTATAAATTTAAATTCAACTGTAAACCATCCTGAATAAATTTCTACACTGAAGTAAACCCTTACAAATATCACAATAATGTATTGAGAAAAAACCAACGAAAAGATTATTTATATCTACTGAAAATACAAATAATATAAGTGGAAGTACAATAATAGATTTTCAAATTTGAATAGACACAAAATATTTTAATATTAAAGAAAATGATGAAGTAATATAATCTAATGAAAAGGAATTGTGTATTGAAATTATTTACCACTTGGTAACTTTTAATTAAATTCCCTAGACCTGAAATAATTATATTTGAGAATTAAAATATCATGAATAGTGAAATATTCATGAAATTACATGTCACTGGGAAGTATATACACAATATAAATGTAATTAGTTTCATAAGATTATAATATGCCTCAATGAAATAAAATGTTTCGGAAATCCATTACCTAATGCTTTCAATTTGGTCATAATTTCATTAAAATAATTTATAGTTGTTCTAATTTTGTAATTAAATTATTATTGAACCATATTAATATTTATGTTATCTTATAATATCTTTTTATTACATATTATGACCCATTGATTAATAACCTTTTATTATGTTCATTATTTCAGGTAATAACATGATTTGTTTTCATGGTGTCCTTTGTCTTCTTATTATACATTACTCTTACTACGATAATGATATTATAATATCTATATTTAAACCAAGATGTAAATATCACATATATTTATTATACATTTATGTATATTAATCCATAAAATTTGGTGATATGAAATTAAATACACCATTGATGGAGAAAATAAGTCATACTTAAGAATGAATACTATTTCCATTTTATTCTAATAATAAATGAATGAAAAGTAAATACTATATATTTATATTATAATTTGATTGAATTTATTTATTTTTTATATAATATATATTTTTATTAAAATCATACATAATAACCTCCATGTATAATGTGAAACATTCAAATTGCATCATGAGGCGGTAGTCTACCATACACTAGATCAAGGTTATTATAATCCCACAAAATCAAAAGCATGAAGGTATTAATTATATGATAATTATATAATAATAAATACATCATAAATATATAAAAATCATATATATAATATATAAATTCATAATTCTTCCTAACCTTCAAAGGGACTAATGGAAAAATGAACAACATCAATTCACCAGATGGTAGTCCACTGTACACATGAACGATGATTTCATAATACATTTGATAGAAGTGTATAATTTTTGGGCATTTACTTAATATAAATACCTATCGATATATTTCAGATAATTTGGTTAATATTTAATCATGATATAAATGTAATAGATGGTGTTGGATAAGGTGAAAAATGAAAACACTTGTATAAATACATTATTTCTTCTTCGTAATCCTTATTAAGTCTGTGATAATGCCATTATATGTTCAATTTATGGAAAAAATAAGTATTCTATGATGATTATAGGAATTTTTTGATGTTAATGGGGTAGAGTGGTTGTGATCCATTAGGATTTTGATGTATGGATAAGTGATGGTAGTGAGTTCACATCAATATCGGAGGAGGAGTTTCATTCTTATAAATACAAAAATGTAATCATTATTTTGAGGTCATGCTTACTCATATGACAAAGGTATTAAAAATAATTGAGGTAAGATATCGATGTATTGATATATACCACCATCATATAAAATAAATACCTTATATCAATTTTTTAGTCATAATGTATACTCAATTTTATCTTTATTTTTTGATCAATGTAACTAGATCTTTTTATTAAACTAGGTCAATTATACATTATGATTAGAACTTTTAAGATATTTATAATATAAATTTTTTCAACTGATTATAAATATTATTTCAAACCCTTTTATTAAAAAGTCCACCATGGTTGTAAAATTAATTTACTACAAACGCATGTAATGCGCACATCCCCACATTAACCATAATCTCCTAAATCGATTTAAACATTTTTCACTAATTACATTAGATTTAATTTATAAAGAATTATTAAAAATAATATATTATTATGATTTTAGATAAGGAATCCATTTACCCCATTCAAATCATATAATTGAGATTAATTAATTTAAAATTAATTCCATAGAGGGTATGAGAAAGCATATTTCAAAGTAAAAATATTAAAAGGTTTATCTTGTTTATATATATATATATTCAATATAAAAATTATTCCAATGATATAAATTGGATTAATAGATTTATAATTTAATAATATTTGATTTATAAAAAATTATATATTTAATCTATCTTTATAAATTTTTTAGATGAAAATTTAATTTTCAATTAAAATACCTTAATTTTCATTATTAATAAGAAAATAAAACATCTAATAAAAATTCATCATAATTTAATTATTATATTTCTATTTCAAAAATTATAATTTCTCCCATATTTTATTTTCATTAAACTGTCAAAATTTAGTTGTAAAACATGTAATCCATTAATAGGATTCAAAAATATCTTTTACAAAATAAATTTTTTTATCCATACAAAATGGATTTTCACTTTTTATATACACATATAATCTACTACTTAATTTTTAAAACATTTTTTATATATATAAATATATAATTCAGTGTGATAATTCACATAGAGTGATTAATTTAATTTATTATGATAAAATTCCATTAGATTAATTTTTTTTAAAAAATATCATTTAAAATTATTTAATTTTTATATTTTTTACAAATTAATATGTAACCAATGATTAATTTTATATTTATGCATTCATTATATTTCAATAAGTTATTAATTATTATTATTAACATCGAATTTAATGGTTGGTAGAGAGTAATAATTTTAAATAATGATATTAATTGAGGTGTGCACCTATAACATGGAAGGCCTCCGTTTTGGTAGAGTTATAGGATCTATAGGGGAGAAAAAGAATTAGAATATGTTGAAGAATGAAGTGGGTTCTGATGTATCTAAAGGGTATGGTTCTGGTGCTACTGATGGATTTGATTATCAGCAAGATTCTTTTTGTGTATGAATCATTGATGTTTAGAAGCTCATCTCTGAATTATACAATATAATAGGATTTTATATTACAGAGAATGTGAAGCAATGCGATAGAGAGATGGTGGCTGTAGTAAGTCCCCAATTTTCAAATTTGGATGATACCCATGTAGAGTTTTATGATTCTATAATGACATACAAGTCCAATTAAAAATTAAATACATATAATTTTGATAAATAAAAACAACCAACACAGGGCATAGAGAGTTGGGGCTTTAATGCTTTGAGGGAGATGATAAATCAACCAAAAATGTACTACTTCAGTATACCCATATCTATCAATATGTGGTCTACTCGATACTATACCTACATGGCTGTTTTTATCCCTAAAAATAAATCTAATGAGAGCCTCTAAAGAATATTCTATGGTATTTATCATCTTATTAGAGCATAGAGTAAATTTATGAAAATTCTATAGTCAAGGCCTGATGAAAACACTGATCCATAAAACAATGCAGAATGTGATAGTACAATTTCATCATCTCTTAAGTGGACTAATTTCTTTTAATATATAGAACTAATATCTATTATTATTGATTTTCCTTCCCTCTGGAGGAAATGATCAACTTTCTTGACTTCTTCCTCTATTTAAATGGGACTTACTGGAAGGGATCCTATGAAACCTTTCAAAGAGGATTATCCTAGATAAAAATATAATTAATTGTTGTGATAGTTATATTATATGGTATAATCAAGTCATCCTTGTAAACAACAATCAAATAATGTAATTGTTTCATGTTATGAATGCTAACTCTGTATTTGTTTAATTTTAAGCTATATAATAGATGTAATATATTTAAAATGGTAAATATATCTTAATGTATCTTGATTTTATATTCAATTCTATTAATGTTTTTGTGTTTCACATATACAACTGAATAACCTGTTAATATATTGAAATATTGTGGTTTTAACCATTTATTTTTTTGGAAATAATCCCGTTATGATTCAGTCTTTCTTATTATAATAATTATTACATTAGGGAAATTTGTATAAACATCCTCATTATTTTAGTTAGATAGTATTTTTATATCAATGTTTCATCTTCATGAAATATTACAACTACATGATGATTTACATTTATCCTAGAGATATATTGATTAGGATTAATCAAAGTCATCAAAACATGGATCATGATTGTTCTTCATCCAAATATTTTCTCTTCTGATGAATAGAAAATATATTATCATTCAATATGTTCTTTTAAACTTTCAGTTCTTCAGATTTCACAGCTCATTCTGCCAATGAATTTAATCATTATGATAAACATTATGTGTTTATTTACCATTGTCCAATTCATAAAACTACATGAGAAATATAATTTCATTATTTTTAACACGTCATTAGTTTTTTCACTTTATCATAATTATCCAAAGGATATTCATCATCTAATATTCAAAAAAAATATCTTGGGTTGATTTACATCTTGATTATCCATTTATAGCGACTTATTTCATCAAATGCAAATGTTGTTGATTATGCTTCTTCTCCATAATATCTTTTCATAAGAACAATTAATATTTGTTCTATAATTGACTGATGTTAATGTATGGTTATAAATATAAAACATTCATTGAATTTATCATTCTACCATTTGTAGTACTAACTATACTCATATTAATTACATCTGATCATCTTTTAGAATTATATCTTACACCTATTGTTTTTCTTTCTCTATTAAATCCACCATATAGAATATGTTCTTCCAGTGGACATGAACGAAGCATCCTAATGAACTTTTTCATTCAACATACACATTTTCATTAATAAAAAGAAATGATAAACAATGCAATACAATATAATTATCATCTTATAGGAACAACAATCTCCCACTTTAGATATGTTCCCAAAATACTTTCATTAAATTATAGTCAATAAAATATCCCACCTCATTGCCTATAAATTTAAAGTCTATTATATTACTTTATTTTGAGAAATATAATTTAGGGGCCTTATTATTTTCTCATCCTCACCTCAAATCATCTATTTAATAAAATGAATACATTAGACTTCCAAAGAGAATTATAGTATCAATTTTAATAAATAAATGAGCCTTAAATCAAGGAAATATGCATTTAGGTTTTCCATTATTAATGTAGTAAACTAAAATTATTTAACAGAAAAAAAATGAAATACATAGAAATAAAAAGTGTGAAAAAATATCCTTTTGGGTTAATTTAATGAGATTTTCATTCATGTTATTCATTGCATATGTAATAATAAATTGGTCAAAAACAGTCAGGCATAAAAAGAAGGGTTCTCCACCATTGAATAAAAATTATTATATTATCTTCAATAAATCTATTTTCACAATTTCCCTTTAAAATGGATTTATTATATGAAAATGAGAGAGAATATAAAATACATTTCAATGTTAATAGAATATTCAATTTTATAATTTTTTAATTCAATTCATCATCTTAATCATATAAAGACTGTTCTTATGTGAAAAAAATATTCATTTCACTTAATTTTATAATATTTCTATATTGGAGAACATTTTGTGTATATAATATTCAATTTTACATCAACATATAATTTTTTTTGAAAAATAAGATTAATTTTCAATTATCATATCCCCTTAAATAACATCACGTTAAATATCCATTTCAATAAAAACATTCAGATCAATTTTGAATAAGGTGGATCTTTTACTTCCATCAGTTTGGGAAAAAAAATTTACATCCTGGATCCATATGCCACTGAATGGGTGCCCTGAACCTGGTTGGCTACATGACCTCAAGTGCATTTTCCCAAATGCCAGAGGCTGCTGACTACAAGCGAGGGCCTTGGTCTGATAGTGGGGAAACTATGCCCACATTTGTCAATGTGTCGGGCAGCGGAAAAGATAAAGAACATACAACAGCGGTCGTAGTAAACAATATGAACTAGAAATGAACAAATACAGTAAAAGATAACCAACAGTTTTATATAATGATGCATCATGTCTATATTTCTATTAATGTAACCAAAACATGATACACTACAATACAATAAAATACAACTCAAAGGAGAAGGTACACCGTGAAAAAATAAGCAGAGTAAATTAAACGCAGCAACATCGCAAGCCTAGGCTCGGACCCATTCTCTCCTACTCCTCTAAAACAATCATGTACCGGTATTGGGACCCTTGCTCCTATCGACACCTGCAGCAATATAGTCTGTTTGGGCATAAGACATGACCCAAATAGGTCGTGAAAAATAAATCCTAGTAGGCACCCACCAATGGAACTTGACCAATTGTCTGGGAAAATGTGAAACAACAGTGTGAAAATGTAAATTTAGTAAACTTGTATGTACTAAAATGTAACAATCACTACCAGTTTCATTTCCTTCTTAATTATTTCTTATATCTTCCAAGAATGTGGTTTGGATTTATAAGAACCACATAGAGAAACCACCAGAGTGAATATTCTAAATAGTCGTGTCCTCGGATACACTATCCTTACACTCAGGTAACAAAATCCAATACCCGCAGGCGATTTCCCTCAGGCATAATGATCATTTCCCTCTGGCATACATTATATTTACCTAAGGCACGAAGACTACTTCCCATAGGAATAAACAAAGGTTACCCTCAGGCTAATAGAACACTGCCCTCAGGCTAAAGGAACCAAGACGAGCCCAAATCATAAACAATAATTTATATAAACTTTCTATCAATAAAATGAAGTACACAATATAATCATGGTATACCCTCAGGTATCCTGTCTAAATGGATAAACAGAGGAACGCACCCCCAGGGTGGTCCTGGATCGAAGCAATGATCCCATATAGAAGTTTAAACTTATCATTAGATTGTCTACACAATTCTAGACATCTTTTCAGTAGAGGCTCAGAAATATGACACCCTAACCATGGGCGCATATCACAATGGTACATAATTTCAACACAAAAGTTGAAAAGAACATCATACCACCTACCTTGATCGTCCCTGATCGGAATACGTGAATGAATCCCCCCGAAATGCCCATGAACGACGTAGATCTGGGATAAACTCTCACACATTAAACTAAAATAACTTCCCATAGAGGAAGAATTGGTAAGAACCAATCAAGTAGAAGGAATGGCTTTCCCATGCAGTTCAATAGAGACTGTCAGAGAAGGATTCAGATTCTCGGTGTTTAGTCGGGAGTTCTCTAAAGCTTCGGCCATCCTCCAAAGTTCCAAATGGTATTTCTGCCTCCTCTGCCAAATAAGTAGGCTACTGCCCATTTTTAGCGTACAAAACATACTACACGACGTGTACTATAATGTACACTGCATGTACTATTTTCATTTAACTGTTCCTCTGGCGGCTACTTTATCCCCATCGAACTATTCATCTGTTGACATGAGTACACGATGTGTATTCCTGATTACACAACGTGTATGGTCGCTTCATTGGTGGCTGCCTCCACCGCCTTTCTGTTCCCTTGCGGACTGATTACACAGCGTGTAAATACTAAGCACACGGTGTGTAATCAGTTTTTACAGCCTTCATCACCAACAAGCCAACACACCCTATGTATTAATTCCACATGGACAAATTAGACAGTATGTGGAAATGTACACAGTGTGTACCTATTAAATTTGGGATTTTTCACTATCCACATTATTTTCTCAAAAACACATAAGGAAAAAAGGAAAAGAAGAAACTCGTACCTCTAGAATAAGAACCGGGTTCATACAAACTTCCCACCTTAAAGAAATTCGTCCACGATTTTCCATTCCAAAAGTGGTGAAGATACAACAGTGAATAACTCTGGCCAAGGAATATGTACATAGGTCTCCCGCTCCCAAGTTTCATCCTGCACTTGTCCATGCTTCCATAGCACCCGTACGAGAGGAAATGAGTGGCCTCATATAACCATCATGCTTCTATCAACAATGCGAATCAGATGCTCCTCAAAGGATGCATTGTCCTGAAGCTCAAACTCCTCGGGATGAAAGACGTGAGATGGGTCTAAATGATAACAGCACAGCTGAGATACATGGAAGACAGTGTGCATGGCCTGGTACCTCTGTGGTAACTACAATCGATAGGCAACTGGACCAACTCTCTCCATAATCTCAAACAACCCCACATTCTTCAGTGAATGTTTACCCTATCTCCTGATGTGCATGTGTCCCAACCTCACCAAAACACGCATGAAAACCTGATCCCCGTCCAAGAACCCTAAGGGTTGTCTGCGGCGATCAACATATGATTTCTGATGAGACTGTACAGTAACCATCTGCTTTAGTATCAACTGGACTTGGTCAGTAGTCTCCTTCATTAGTCGTGGTCCAAATAAAGCTGCCTCACCTGCCTCCATCCAGCACGAAAATGATATACGTGGCCTACCATATAAAGCCTCATAAGGATCCATCTCAATAGGTACCTAAAAACTGTTATTACAGGAAAACTCGACCAGGGGTATGTGCTTATCCCAAGATCCCCCAATGTCTAGGACGCATGGTGACAGAATTTCTTCACACACCTGTATCGTACCCTCTGACTAGCCATCGGTCCAAGGGTGGTAAGTGGTGCCTAGAAGCACCCGTGTACCCGGTGCCTTCTTAATACTTTTCCAGAAATGAGACATAAAGCGGGCGTCTCAATTTGAAATGATAGAACGGGGGACCCCATGAAGATGTATTACCTCTTGGACATACATCTTCCTGAGATCATCTACACCAAAGGTATCTTTGATTGGAAACAAATGATCTAACTTCGCAAGTCTTTCCATAACAACACACACAACATCATTGTCTTGAGGTGACCTCGGAAACCCGGTCACGATGTCCATCGCGACATCATCCCATTTCCACTCCGGAATGGGTAACTATTGTAACAGTCCTACTGGCCTCTAATTCCCTTCCTTCACTTGCTGACAAGTGGAACATCTCGAAACTAAACCAGCTACCTCTATTTTCAAACGTGGCCACCAATACTAACTTCTCAAATCACAGTACATCCTGGTGACTCCAAGATGAACTACCCAAGATGAAGCATGAATCTCCCACGTCATCTCCTCATGTAGATCCCCTGGAAGCCAAACTCGTTCATGGATACACATTACCTTATCATCGCATATCGTCCAACTAGGAGGAGGGTCCTCACGTGCCACAAACTCCCATAGAACTATGCCTTCTGAATCATATAGTTGTCTCATCCTCACACTATCTTGGAGTGTAGAAGTCACAACTAAGGATGAAAGAGAGGTTTTCCCCTAACTATCATGATCCTCAAAATATATCTCATACAAAAAATTCATAAGCTTCCACTCACCACCGGCCTCATGAACTACTTGTATTTGAGTCTTCTTGCTCAGTGCATCAGAAATTGTGTTACCCTTACCATGTGTATAGGCATGCTCAAAGTCAAAGGACTGAAGGTATTCGACCCACATTCACTATTTCAAATTCAATCCATAATGGGTAAATATATATTTGAGACTTTTGAGGTCCGGGAACACCACAAAATTCTCTTCGATGATATAATTTCTCCAACAACATAAAACATGAACAACTGCAGCAAGCATGAGGTCATGCGTCAGGTATTTCCCTCATGTGGCCTCAAATGTCAAGACCCGTACGCAACTACGCGATCGTCCTACATCAACACTGCTCCCATCCCAATACCTGATGCATCACAGTTAACAGTATAGCTCTTCCTTTGCTCTGGAAGTATCAGCACTGGTGCCGATGTCAGCCTACCCTTCAACTCCTAAAAGGTTGTCTCACAATCTTCTGACCAAATGAAATTCACACCCTTCTCAGTAAAACTCATCAACATTGATACTAAGTGGGAGAAGTCCTGTAAAAAGTGCATGTAGTAACCATTCATCCCCAAAAAACTCCATATCTCAAATACAGTTTTAGGCTGCTACCAAGAAACTACTGCTCTCAATTTCTTTGGGTCTACCGCAACACCTACCTCTGAGATGATATGACGCAGGAGGTGAATCTGGTCAATCCAAAAGTGGCACTATAAGAGATTAGGATATAACCGATGCTCTCTCAGTGTACTCAGTAAGATCTCAAGATGAGTAGCATGGTCGGGTCGAGTGTGGGAGTACACCAAGATATCGTCCACGAAGGCTACCAAAAAAGAATTCAAATAAGGATGGATCACGTGATTCATCAGAGCCATGGAAACTGCTGGTGTGTTCTTGAGTCTGAACGGCATAACCAAGTACTCGTATAGACCATATCTAGTTCAAAAATCCATGAGCAGCATATCCAATGGTATAATGCACAACTGATGATATCTGTATCTCAAGTCAATCTTTGAGAACACTCATGCTTCCAAAAGTTGATCAAAAACAAAATCAATCTGTGGTATGGGATAAGGGTTCTTGACTGTTAACTAGTTAAACTTTTGATAATCCACACATAGTTTAAGGGTACCATCTGCCTTCTTCACAAAGAGGACCGTTGAACCCCAAGGAGAGGTACCGGGTCAGATAAAAACCTTTTCATGTAACTCCTCTAACTGCCTCTTAAGCTCATCTAACTCAGGTGTAGAAATCCTATAAGGAGTAATGGACACTGGTGCCGCTCCTGGCACAAGCTCAATAAAGAAATCCTCCTCTCGCTCTAGAGGAAGACCTAAAAAGTCATCCGGGAAGACACCCCTGAAACAATCAAATGATGGAGGGAAATTCATCAAACAAATCCTTGGATGATCCAGATATAAACTCACAATCTGGTCTGTCAATCAACCTCGCCCATGATGCTTGAGTCCATCTTGGCTTGCCTAGACATCCCATTCGCCCATGTATAGAAACTCTCTGCCCTCTGGTGATGTGAAACTCACCCTGCGATGATATAAATCCACAATAGATCAGAAGGGTACTAACTAGTCCATCCTGAGAATGAAATCATAAGCTGTTATCTCTAAGACATAGAGGTCCCATAGAAAGTGACACCCACCAACCTTTAGGTGGCACATCCTGCACTGACCCAGACCTACCATCCTCGCTCCCAACAGAGTGTCTAGCATCATGATTTCTGAAGAAGAAAAATCATAGAGCCCAAGGATCTCCACAACAGTTATAGATATAATGCTATGTGTAGTACCTATATTGAAAAGCACTAAATATAACACAAAAGATACTACAACAGTACCTATGACAGTAGAATGTCCAGGTTTCTCCTCCTGTAGGGTCTGTTGCACTACATATGCATACCCAGTGCCACAGCATTGAGACACAGCTTGGCTACCCCGAGCTGACCCAAACAGTTATCTCTGAGATCCTGGTGTCCCGCTACGATGGCCACGACCACCATCTATGCCTGCACGCCCTGACGTATTCAAATTTCCCGACAGGTAAGAAGCTGCTGGTCCTACTCCCACACACAGAGTCTGCACAGATCCCCTCTCACTAACAACTGGCAGAAACACCCTTTATAATCACTGCAGAAGACCCATCTTGGCGCATGTTCGACACTCCACTAGGACACAGAGACATTGAGGTCTCTTGTGCACCTCTCTACCACACTGGTAGAACATGACCTGGACACCTGAAGTATTTTTCTGACCAGTAATACCACAGTGAGAGATTTCCATCTGCCTCTTCCTCTAGCTGGTAGAAACAGTACCAGAAACTGGTGTTGAACCGCACTGGTCCACACGACTAGCTTCTCGTAGGTTCCGCTCAGTAATCATTTTCTGGTTCACAATAGCAGGCACGATTGGAATCCTAAAAATGTTCACCAGTGCTCTGATGTCGCACTAAAGACCATCCTCAAAGTGTCTAGCCCTCAATGTCTCATCACCCACCAGAATGGGTGAGAAACACTGAAGCTCAGTGAACCGGGCAGAATAATCCATCACTGACATGGCGCCCTAATGTAGATTCATGAACTCTCATGGTCGATCTGACCTCAGAATATCTGTGATAATGAAGTAATATAAGGATTCCTGAAAATCTTCCCACACCATGTCTCGGTGATGCTAATATTGGGTGGTAACATCCCACCACCTTTTGGCGGAATCACGTAGCATGTATGTAGCAATATTGACCCTCCTCCCCGAAGGTGTCTCAAGATGCTCGAATATCGTTTGCAACGAAGCCATCATTGACTGCGCAGCCTACGGTATACCATCCCATGAAAAATTAGGCAGATGCTGCTGCTAGAAGATAAGAGTGAGCTCTTCCATAGATGTGGCTGCATGCGGTGCTCCCTGGAAGGAATGCATGAACCGCATGAAGCCTTCACGGAACTGCGCATCCGCACATGTGTCCGGTATAACAGTCTGTGCCGCATTCGGCACTGCTGGAGGTTCCATCGGTAGCCCATGGCCCACCATCACTGGAGGATAATCGTCGTTTCTGTCATGGAAAACTACATGTGGTTGTCTCGGTGGCATGACTCTACAAGGTCAAACACACACCTTAGATCCTAATTATTAGAGACCAAAAACAAGGATACCATGAATGAAACAGGAGAAAGAATTTTTTCATGATTTACAAAACCTGACTACACAGTGTATATAAATACTACATGGCGTGTTCTCATATGCAATCAACTTGGGCATGTACTCTAACTAAAACTGGTCGTGTAACACCCCAAACACACGACGTGTCTTCTGATTACACGGTGTGTACGTGAATCCTCCTTAATTTCCTGAGTCCTTCTATACAGCTAAGCCACATGGCTCTCCTAAAACAAGACTACACGGTGTGTACTCGACAAGATTTCACTAGCTGTTGTTGTTCTTGACACGACATGTGTACCCATGACACACTACACGACATGTTTCAAACAGACACGGCGTGTTTAAAGATGCCCCAGACTGACACTTGTTCCTCGCTAAATGGCCGACTACATAGATGATGCTACACGGTATGTTCCAAGCAGAAACGGCGTGTACTAGGAAAGATAACACTAACCCTTGTTGTTCGTGACATGGCTGGGCACCTGGGTCAGACTACATGGCGTGTTCACAGTAGACATGGTGTGTATGTATTAATGTTTCCTTTCTCCGTGTTGTTAGATTCATGGGTGGACACCGGGTCAACACTACACGGTGTGTACAACCGTTACACGACATATTTCCCCAAGCCATTCCATACCCTGTTCCCTGCCCACACGGTCTATGAAACGGGAAGAGACTACATGGTGTGTACGGAGGGTAAACGAAGTGTACTTAAAAAGTTTTCATTTATACCCGAATATAAGAACACATGGAATGTGTCCATAGGACTACACAACGTGTATCCTATGTATTCCAGACAGTAAGCCTCATATACTACTCCGAAAACCAGAAAAATGTTAAAACAAACATCTAAGAGCCAAATTCTGATTTGTGATGGCCCATACTCCCCACGAATCAAATCTTCGAATGTTACACATGTTATAACAATGTAAACATGTCAATGATCCACCAAATTCCAGTTATTGAGGGACCATACTCCCCAAAAACAAATGTTTGGAGTTCATCCTATAAACAACCTCATACAATAATACTCTATCAAATAGCAGGTATTTATCAAATAATCTATCACAACCGCATAATTTTCAAGCACAACAACTACCACAACAACATGAAATTCCTAATGCACCTACATGTCAGGGAATGAATGCATGAAATGTGATTTATGGCATGTGCCTAAATGATGTATGAGATGGAATACCCTCATCTCATTGGGTTGCAGCTAAATAGATCCCAAGTGTAACAAATAAACATCACACCACAAGTGTGCCACAGAACGGTGAAAATCAAATCAACTGTAAATATTCAAAATCAAAATAATTATAAGAAACTATGTAGACTGACTTTTCCCTGTACATGGGTTAGCTAGTCTCGGGTACATCTTATTACCATCTACCATGTTTCTCATAACCCTGACTAAGGCTACAAATAGTAAGTCATTGAAAAGAACCCCTTTGATACCACTTTGTAACGTCCCAGATCCAGATGCCAATCAATGGGTGCCCCGAACCTAGTTGGTTACATTACCTCAAGTGCATTTACCCAAACACCAGAGGCTGCCGACCAGAATCAAGAGCCTAGGTCTGATAGTGGGGAAACTATACCCACATTTGTCAATGTATATCACAGCATAAAAGATAAATAAAGTATACTAGTGGAAGTAGTAAACAATATGAACTAGAAATGAACAACTGCAGTAAAAGATAACTAACAGTTATATATAATGATGCATCAAGTCCCTATTTCAATGAAAGCAACCAAAACAGGATACACTGTATTACAATACAATTCAACTCAAAGGACAGGGTACACCAAATCCAAACAAGAATAGTAAACGAAACACAGTAGCATCCCAAGCCTAGGCTCGATCCCATGCTCTCCTACTCATCTGCAACAATCATGTACATGTATAGGTACACATTCCCCTATCGACACCCACAATAATATTCTATTTGGGCCGAAGAACTGATCAAAACAGGGTGTGAGAAATAAATCCCAGTATGCACCCACCAAAGGCTCGTGCCCAACTATTAGTGAAAATGTGCAACAACAGTGTGCAAAAGTAAATGGAGTAAACTAGTAAGTACACAAAAGTAACTATCACTGCAGGTTTCATTGTGATTTTAATTATTACTTATCACCTCCATGATTCTGCTTCGGCTTGGAAGGTACCACATAGAAAAACCACCACAGTGAATATTCGAAATAGTCGTGTCCTCAGACATACTTTACTTACCCTCAGGTAACAGAATCTAATACCCACAGGTGATTTCCCTCAGACATAATGATCATAACCCTCAAACATATGTGATATTTTCATCAGGCACGGAGACTACTGCCCACATGCATAAACAACGGTTACCCTCAGGATAATGAAACACCACCTTTAGGCTAAGCAAACACATCCCTCATACATATAGAACACTACCCTCATGCTAAAGGAACCGGGCCAAGCACAAATAATATACAATAATTTATATAAACATTCTCTCAGGAAAATGCAGTACATAATATAATCAGCGCATACCCTAGGGTATCCTGGCCAAACGGCTAAACAGAGGAACACACCCCCGGGGTGGTCCTTGATCCAAGCTGTGATCCAAAACTACAGTTTAAACTTATCATTAGATTATCTACACAATTTTAGATATCTTTTCAGAAAAGGCCTCAAACATACAATAACCCTACCATGGTCATGTATACAACGGTACATAATTTCAACACAATTGTTGAAAGGAACATTAGACCTCCTACCTTGATCATCCCTGATTAGTATACATGAGCGACACCCCCCAAAACGCCCTTGAACGATGTAAATCTGGGATAAACAGTCACACATTCTAATCAAATAACTTCTCTAAGTGGATGAATTGGTAAGGACCACTCAAGGAGAAGGATGGGATTACATGTGCGGAACCATCGAGACCATTAGAGAAGGATTCAGATTCTCAGTGTGCAGTTGGGAGATCTCCGAAGCTTCTTCCATCCTCCCGAGCTCCAAATAGTGATTCTACCTCCTCTGCCAAATGAGGAGGCTACTGCCTGTTTTAAGTGGAAAAAAACAGACTACACGGCGTGTACTCTCATGTACACAGCGTGTACTTTTCTCATTTAGTTGTTCCTCTGGCGGATACTTTTTCACCACTGAACTGTTCATCCATCGACATGAGAACACGACGTGTATTCTTAATTACATGGCATGTATAGTCACTCCGCTGGCGGTAGCCTCCACCACCTTACTATTCACCGGCTGACTGATTACATGACGTGTAAATACTATATACACGGCGTGTATTCAGTTTTTAAACCCTTCATCGCAGACAGGTCTACACGCCCTGTGTACTCATCCCACACGGCCAAAGTACACGACGTGTGGAAAAGTACATGGCTTGTACCCCCAAATTTTAGGATTTTCCACATCTTCTTTATTTTCTCAAAAATACATAAGGATAATGGAAATGAAGAAACCCGTACCTCAAGAATTAGAACCGGGTTCTTACAAAAATGATGATATATTTTTTCCATCCCACAATATAGATTATAATTTTTTTTATTTTCATTATGAATTCACCCTTATACATATAAGAATCAGTTTTATTGGGTGGTATATATTTCATCTCATTTCCATTTTTCACATTGTACAGAATTTACCATGATTTTTTGTTTCAAAAATTATACCTTTCACACAACCTCTTATTTTTTGGTTTGTTATTATTCATCGGTAAAATTCAGTTAGGTTGAACACCATCATGAGAGATGTTTTCCACAATTCCAATCCTCTTTTTCATTCTAAGTTTGAATAAAATTACATCTATTGTTTTGAATGTTTAGGAACATTTTATACTATCAAAGAAAATGTAATTTATTCTTCAAAAGAATAATATATTCATAGGAATGAGGCATCATATTATATTCTTATTTGGTGGATCTTCACTTGTAGAGTCAAATTATTTTCACCTCATGATTGGAATATGGACTATCTTCCTTTTAAAATTATGTATGATTAATTGGATCCTTCAATAAATTTTGGTGGGTTAATCTTGGGAGAAATAAACACTCACTCTTTTTATCTATAACTATTTCTTCTAACAAAATAATAGATTTTTTTATATTTTCATGACTATTTGATTTTATAGTATTATTCACTTTATATGAGGGTTGGGTAAACATAGCAATGTTTGCAATGCCTTCCATTATACCCAATTAATGATTTTATTCATATATTTCCAAAACATTCCACATTATTCAAATAGTTGATGGCCATATTTTTAACGTTCTTTAGCACCAATAGTAGCCAACAATACATGGAATCTTCTAATGTCTTGAATTTTTACTAATAATGATTTATTATGAATGTAATTCCTTCCTTATAATTTTATATATTATTCTGAACATCATGAGGAGAAATCCAATCCTTTTTATATACCACCACCATCATAGAGGAGGTATAATTCTTTATATCATTTATCACCCATATTCCTTATGAACTACAAAGTACATTAATAAATTATTACATATTAGTGCTATAAAATTCATCAAAATGTGGGATGAAATTTTCTAAAAACTTATTAGAATAGAGAGATTCCAAATATTTTAAATTATTCTTTCCACTAGATTAAGTCCTTTTGGTTTTAAGAACTTATTTAGATACTGAAAAAATGTCTCTTTTTTATCATTATGTAAAGATTTTATTTGATTAGAATATAAGTTATTTTTTCCATTACCAACTAAGGAGATATTAGATTAAAATTGTTATTATGATCTACAATGATAGTGACCTTCTCATAGAATCCATATCTCAACATTGAAATTAATTATTCATGTATCTTAATTTAATTTATTTTCTATTTTCAATGTACTTGAATCTTAATGATTAAATCTTTGTCAGATAGTTGTGGAAACTTATAATTATTTTAATGCATTTAATACATCTAAACAAATTCATAAATATATCATTATCATAAAAAGATCATTTGAAATTCTAATTCTATAATGTGGTACCTTTCATAAGAATGTAATACCTGTTCTCCATTTCCATTAGCTTGTTTAGTATGAGTTATACAGTCTCGAAACATCTTTTCAAATTTATTATTGTCTCATCAAGTTCTCATTCATGATGTGATTTTCCTCATTTATATTATTGATATATTAATGTTTATATGTAACAAAATCAATCGGGACATATTTCTTATAGTTGTTAATTTCTATGTAAAGATCATGATCATTATAAACAAGATTATTCTCACCATATATAGGGAAAAAGAATTAATTAGGGGAATTAATTAAAACATATTTTTTAATAATATTCCCACTCACATAAACCTCTACTAATGTTTCATTATCCAACTGTTTCATTAAAGTGGGTATCTTTTTCAACATCTAGTGTAGTTTCATCATCCATTTATTCATCATTTTGGTCAGTCCAGCTTTCTGACATAATCATGGTAAACTTCCAATTTCTATTCAAATATGATTAAATTACATATCTTTTATAGGATGTATTTTTTCAACTTATATAAATTTTCAATTCAAATAAAATTGTTGTATACTAATGTGAATGAAATTTTTAGATTTAAAGAAACCTACTTTCCTCTTTTGATACAAATTCAGATTCATAATGGATTGTTCAGTCACCCTTAGAGGTGGGGAGAATCATGGATGGCCATATTTTTCACAATTATGTTAAAAATAAAATTTTCCGTCTTTTATGTTCATTAAATCTATGTTATATGATATGATATATTGATCTATATAAAATCTCCATCACTAATTTTCACTTATTCTATATAGATAATTACATATAAATTATACATATGAATCTTTATATAGTTTTCCATACTATGAGAACATACTCCTTGTCATGATGACCCCCTTATAATCATGGATTAACTACATTTAAATTATTCATATATTACAAGCGGTGTGGGATAGAATCACTCGTAACCCAAATACTTACCTATATTCAGAAAATGAAGGGCCATTATTCTATGATTGACACTTATGTTATCTCATGAAAATATACTTCTTTATCCTGATAAGAATGTTTTCACTATTTATAATTGAACAACAAAATTCACAGATTCTCAATGGACATTCTCTTATATGGATATTTTACTTCCATGTCTATACAATTGTACTTAATATGAATATCGAATTAATTCTCCTTACCTTAAATTGAACTAATGAGGCTCTCATTACCATGATCCTTGATCTCTAAAACATTAACATGTAATTTTGTGATGCTGGTCTAGATCTCTTCATCTAGGTTATCTGGATCTACATAGCTCACTTTGTACATCAGAGCATCCTCTTCCAGTCTTCTCAACACTGCACAATGATTATTTTTTATGTATGTTCTTAGTGAGTTTCTTCCTATATTTAATTTTATCCTACTCTATAAATTATTCTCACTATTTGATACTCAACTCTAGTTTGTTCCAACTTTACAATACATAATAATGTCTTTAGAAGAGAGTAATGAATGAAATTATTTTTTAAATACACATTATTTTAAATAATAAGATTAAATCCTTTAATATGATACAAATATTTTAGTACTTCACTCCATCAAATCCCTTAGATAACCTATAATCTAATTTATTTAACTATTCCTAAAATCTAATCTTGAATCCTTAAATTTTCATCCCAAAATATTTATCTTTCAATATACTTATAATCATCATGACAATGTCTACCTTATCAAAAATGTAATTTCATTGTGTAATATTTTAGTGAAAGTTAATGTAATGTATTCAATTAGATCCTTTTTCTTTGGACATAGTATGAACTAAATATATTGTAGGAATAATTAGTTGATTTTTTATAAATAACGTGATTCTATTGGTATCCATATGATGTACCTTCATTTATATCAGACTTTTTTTTGCCATACACTTTTGGTAAAATCAAATCTCCTTTATTCTATTTGACTTATCCTCTAGCTTTCAATATATATTTTTTTCATTAATCCATGATTCATAATATCTTAATTTTCTCATCTTCTGATCGACTTAACTTCAATTAAATGATACATTTATCTTCATGACATCAGTGCATCCTCCTCTCATAAATTTTATGATTATTCATTCGTACATTCATTAACTATGATACATAATATTTATGATAACCAATGTTTATAACCCTACATGATATTCCATAAGTATAAATTTGTGAAATTCTATCTAGCTTATAGTTGGAATTTTTTATTCAAATCATCATTATATTAGGACTATTCTCAATCTTCTATCCATTATTTTAGTTATTTATCATCCCATGTTCTAATTCTATATCATTCGAAAACATTAAAATTGGATGAAAAATTACATTCATCATAAACATCCCACTAGAAGATTTTTGTAAATTCAACTACATGTAAAAGGTATAATTCTAATACGATGTTCTTATAATGGAAAACATTATAGCATTATATGACATTTTCTTTTGATACTTTTTGTTTTTTGGAATTTTGATCTCATGATTCTAGAGGATATAATTTTTATACACCTTCAAAATTAATTGATCTTTCTTTAACTAAACATAATATTTCTAGAATATTATACCAAAATCAACTTTTATACATATGATAATATTTGATATTTAGTTTTCTTTATAGCATAAACTTTTGAAGATCATTCAGCTTCTCAAGCGCATCATATATAACATTGTTGTAAAAAATTATTCAATTTACTTATTTATTGATGAAACATTCATTAAATTACATAGGAACGATATATCTCGAATTTTTCAATTGTTTAGCATGGTTCAGCATGTTCAATAATATTGTATTCTTCAACATCACTATTATTCTATGAATGGTTTTACATTCAGGATTAAATGGTTCATAAAATCATATCTCCATTCAAATATACTATAGGGAAATTAATTTCCCCAAATGATGGAACATTCATCGTCAAAGCTATATATTTTTATGGTGATTCTTCATCCTTCAACACTAGTTATAATTATAATTAACATTGGTTATACCATGACTGCTGTGAATGGTTTCCTTTAAAGAAAAATATTACCTTGTATTTATAATTAACCTCTAAGCAGTACTATATTTACTCATCTTTGTTAATACCAATCATGGTGAGAAAGAATTTATTTCATCTATGGTGTTTTTTATTCCAATTATTCCTACTTCTATAATAAGTTCTTCTAGTGGAATTATTATGAAACAACTATAGCACGATTTTCATTCAACATAAAAATTGACTTTGTTATAAAATATTAACAAAAATATATATATTTTTTCATTATCATCTGATGGGAATTTCCCGGTTCACATGCTTACCATAGATATCTAGGCACATTATGATTGGATATATATTCACAACCTAAACTGGAAAGAATTTATCACTATATTCCCTTTTAATATTCTAATTTTCATACTCATAAAATTTTCTACTTAATTCTATATAATTTAAAATTACATTATTATTTTATCCTTGACCTTTAATTATATTCCCTTGTCTTTAGGAGTATCTTTTCATGAATATTACATTTCATATATCTTTTATTGAGATGATTTATCTGTCTCAAACCTTCCATCAACTATCTTTTTTAATTATTCTAAAAATAGTGGTTGTAATTATTTAAAAGAAGATAGAATTTTTCACTAAAATTATCTATTTTTAGGGGGATGTTTCATTCTTCTAAATTTATTGAATGATACCCTATAGGAAAACAGCTGTTTAGCAACGGTTTTTTTTGCGGCGACTTTAAAAACAACCGCTAAACGTTTTTCGGGCCGCTATTTCGCAGCAGGTTTTAAACCACCGCAAAATTCCTTACTTTTTTTTAACATTTTTTTAAAAAAATTCGAGGATTAGCGGTGGTTTTTTAAAATAGCACCGCGAAACCGCAGCGAAATTAATGGAAAAAAAATAAAAACACACGATAAAACCACGAATTCACTAAAACGGCCATAACTTTTGATTCGGGCGTCCTTTAGAGCGCCACGACCTATCAAATCGAAGATCATGAAGAGATCTAGAGGTACATATAATCGAAACGGTGAGATGGTATAAGGTGCCGATGATATGAGTTTTATATGAAAGTTGTAAACAGATCATCAACTTCAAACGTCCATAACTTTCGCTCCGGGTGTCCATTTGGGCTCTACGACATATAAAATCGAAGGCATCGAAGAGAGATTCCCACCAATTTGACACACGCAAGATTTTGTCGTGTTTTTAGACCCTGACAACCCCTCCGAAAGCCTCCAAAATCCTGTTTCCATCCCCGGTGTCCCGTCAAACTGCTCTTTAAACAAACCTTACTTTCGATCTGTGTGTCAGTTTGGAATCCTCCACCTGCCAGGTCGTTTCGCATTCCATAAGCTTCAGTTTAACAGGTCGTGGCACCCACATGCACTTCTAGATCATATGTTATGGCCTTTTTAGTGGATATCAGGTTTGTTATGTATTTTGATGCCACGTTTCTAGCACCCGTTCCCCGTCAGCATTTTTTTAAACTGTCGTAACTTCCGATCCGCCTGTCCATTCGAACACTTTCACCTATCAGGTCGAAGATCGTTTCAGGATCATTGATTTGACAGGTCGCGGATCGGAAGCAGACTGTCGAATCATATGTTATCTCTGTTAATGTGAGTATGTTGTTTTTGTCACTTGATGACCGTCTTGACGGGTTTTAACGGTTTCTCCATTTATTACTGTTTATTTGGGTTTCCATGACATGTTATCTTTATCAACGGGTTTTAACGGTTTCTCCATTTATTACTGTTTATTTGGGTTTTCATGCGTTTTCATGATTTTTCATCCCCTATCACGTCTTTTCATACTTTTTCATGTGTTTCTTTTATTATTTATTATTTATAATATACTTCAATTTATTTATTATCTATTATTTGTTACTGGTTATTTATTATTTATTATTTATATTTATTTATTAATTATTATTTATATTTATTTATTATTTAATATTTCTTATATATTATATATTATTTATTAATAATAACAATAAAATATTATTATTATTATTATTATTTGTTACTGGTTATTTATCATGTATTATTTATATTTATTTTTTATTTAATATTTAATATTTAATATTTAATATTTAATATTTAATATTTAATATTTAATATTTAATATTTATTATTTAATATTTATTATTTAATATTTATTATTTATTATTTATATTTATTTATTATTTATTATTTATTATTTATTAGTTATATTTTTTTATTATTTATTAATTATTATTTATATTTATTTATTATTTATTATTTATTATTTATTATTTATTATTTATTATTTATTATTTATTATTTATTATTTATAGTTTATTGTTTATTTTTTATTATTTATTAGATATATTTTATTATTTATTATTTATTATTTATCATTTATTACTTATTATTTTTTATTTAGTTGTTATTATTTATTATTTATAATATATTATTTATTATTTGTTTATTATTATTTATTATTTATTATTTATTATTTATTGTTTAATTTTTATTAGTAATTATTTATAATTTATAATTTATTACTTATTATTTGTTGTTTATTATTTATTATTTAGTGTTTATTATTATTTAATATTTATTATTATTTATTATTTATTATTTATTTTTATTTATTTTTATTATGTATTCTTTATTATTATTAATTATTTCTTATTTCTTATTATCTATTATTATTTATGAATTATGAATTATGAATTAATAATTAATAATTATTATTTATTGTTTATTAATTGTTATTTATTATTAATTATTAATTATTAATTATTAATTGTGGATTATTTATCAGTTATTATTTATTATTTATTATTTATTATTCATTAATTATTATTTATTATTTATTATTTATTATTTATTATTTATTATTTATTATTATTGAGTTTATATCTATTATTTATGTATTATTTGTTTTTTCGATTAATATATATAAGTATATTAAATTCTATTTATTAACCACATGACGAGCTTGCTGGAGTGGTAAAGTCTTTGGAAAATATGCAGGAGGTTAGGGGTTTAAATCTCATCAAACACAATATTTCTTAATATTTCATGGGCTTGTGTGTGGGCATGTGCATGTGCATGTTCATGGGATGTGCATGCATGGATAAATAAAATAAATAATGTAATACGAAATAAATAAATAAAATACGAAATATATAAATAAAATATATAAAACTAAATAAATAAAAAATAAAAAATATACAATTAAAATAAAATAAATAATGTCTGAAATAAATAAATTAAATAGGAATTAAAAAAATAAAATAGGAAATGAATAAATAAAATACCAAATAAATAAATAAAATACGAAATAAATAAAGAAAATAAGAAATAAATAAATAAAATACGAAATAAGTAAATAAAATAAATAATGTAAATAAAATAAATAAATAAATAAATAAATAAATAAAATAATAAAGGAATAAAAGAATAGAAGAATAAATGAATAAATGAATAAATGAATAAATGAATAAAAGAATAAAAGAATAAAAGAATTTTATTTATATAATTGCTATTTTATTTATTTAATTCCTATCTAATTGAAAAAATAAATAAAATAAATAAATAAATAATAAATCAATAAATAAATTTTAAAAAATAAAAAACTAAATAAAAAAAAATTATTAAAAAATAAATAAATCAGGAAATCAAAAAATAAACAAATAAAAAATTAAAAACATAAAAACATAAAAACATAAAAACAACAAAATATAAAAAAAAAATACAAAAAATAAAAAATCAACATATACAAATATTTAAAAATTAAAAAAGATAAAAATTAAAAAAATTACAAAATTAAAAAAAATTAAAAAAATTACAAAATTAAAAAATTAAAAAATTAAAAAATAAACAAATATAAAAATATAAAAACAAATAAACAAATAAACAAATAAACATATAAACATATAATAAAATAATGAAATAATTAAAAAAATTAAAAAACCGCTGCTAAATCATTTAGAGGCGGTTTAAACAGCCGCAAAATGTTCTGCGATGGTTTTAAAACCGCCGCGAATAGTTTCCTAACACGCGATTTCGCGGCGGTTTTTCGAAACCGCTGTCAATCTATTTAGCGGCAGTTTAAACCGCCGCGAAACGTAAAACCAAACCGCTGCTAAATGCCTTTTTTGTCGTAGTGATTGCATTTTATAGACTTTTCCTCGAACAAGAATTATGTTTTTTTCATTATATACACCCAAAATAAACTGAAATATAGGAGTTTAAACATCAACATGAACATTAATTATTTAATTCATAAACTTGTGGTAGATGTTTACAACTATCTAAATATATTTATCATCTTTACTATTAGAAACAAATTTTTAGCAATGACTATTCTTAGTAACATAGCCAGAAGAACTAGCACCATTACATCATTTAAATAGTGATATCACCACTTTCTTTTTTGAACTTTTTATAATATGTTTCCTTATTTTTTATATTAATTCTTTATAGAGCAAGATAAAATTGTGAAATCATCTTATACTTATTCGGAGAATATTTATCCAATATGTATCTTCTGAAATCATCTTGAACATGAAATTCAAATAATAATATCAAAACATCATACATACAATATTGTGTAAATCTTACCAAAGGAAACATTTTCTATGATACATATTTTATTGATCCGTAGATTATGACACACTAGATGTGAGGGGAGTATAATCATGTTCTATTAAATATTTACACATTACAATTATACTTTTATTTCATTTTCTCTTTTTCTGTTTTAAATTGTTTAATCTGTTAGGATATAAATAGATCACAATATCTTTTTTCCCAAAATTCGACAACCACCTTAAATGTTGATTGTAAAAAAGTGATCATATTGTGTAATTTTTATATGTTTAGACCCACGAAGGGAAACCTACTCTATTTCATATTCATGTCCAAAAAATAATATATTATACAATAGTAAAAAATTTATGAAAAAAAAATCAATGATCAATGGATTATCTTTAAACACGTATAACATATAATGGAGGTGTCTATTCAGAATTTCACACAAGTGATATAGTACCTGATCTAGTAGGTTCATTATACTAAAAACAAACAACATATGATAAATTTTATTAACCCAAACAAATTTTATTTAAATCCCATAGAATTTTAAATTTCAAATAGAAATTTTGTCTCTATAGTTTCCCATACATTAGATCATCTTCAGACTCTTATCATTGGCTACCCTCAATAAATTTTCCTCATCTTCAACTTCCATGTAAATATAGATAGCACTACATGAATGATGACTTTTATAAAATCACTTAATTCTTATTTTTGTTTTATCTCAAAACTTTGATTGTATGGTCCACTCAATAATAAATACATCTATATGATTTCATTATACATATTCTTATCTGACACTATAGATTTACATCTCATTAAAAACTAGAATTACCTATTGTCTCTTTGGGAGAGGGATTTTCTCTCTCATTTCACGCTCCATATTTTCCCTAAAAGGAAATATATTCTTCTAATACTAATATCATATCATATATTCTGTACAATAGTGAGAGATATATTTTATTAAGCCTTATTATTTAGTATTCATTTCCCTATATATTTTACTAGAACGGTATAATTGATAACATTAATTTGTTTCTTTTATCATAAAAATACCAAAATGGTTTAGTGAGGGAAAATATTTACAATGATAACTAAAATAAAAATATTTAATTAACAACAATATGGTTCCTAAAATATTTATTTAGAATGTAAAATATAACCATTATTAAACTATGCTTCACGAGATTCAAAAATATCTAAAATTAAATAACCATGATTCATTATCATTTTCTTGTAAACACTAAATTAAATAAACTTTTTTCTATAAAAGGCTCTATATTCAATTATTTATTTGAAAATATACTCATATAATCCAGAATTATATATCATCACGATAATATAAGAATATTGTAGAAGTATTGGTGGCTTCCATTTAACATAGGGGGATCAAGAGAACTATATAATACTATAATGGTCACATATTGAGTCTTTAATTTCCATAATAAACTCAACAAACTCATCTCATTACGATTCAAGAATGAGAATTTATTATGAGATATTTAATTTAATTTATATTTAGATCATGTATTGATCAATTTTTATCATAATTTTTCAGGAAAATTTACTTCAGTTCCATTGAAATCATTTTCATATAGTTTAACTCAGGATAAAATCATGGATAAGTAAAAATAATGTCATTTAAAATCCAATCAATATCTCCCACATCTTCATAACTGATTATATATATATTTTATAAGAAATTCCTCAATTTTAGAATATTTAAATATCATATTATCTTCAAATATTTACTGATACATCATTGTTTGAGGATTTAATTCATAAAAATTATTTATATACAATTAAATATTCCATTTTATGATGGTCAATACCATTAATATCAATCTATGTATTGTTCAAATTTTTTATTCTAAAAATATTTCTTGAAACATTTTTATTATTTCTATTGAATTTTAGAATTTTCACTATGTATGATAGTTTCATAAATTGGATTCATGTTAATGTGGAGAATAAGTCATCCTTAAAAATTGTTATTCCTTAATGGATTAATATTCTATAGAATGCAATGATGATTATATATCACATGTGTTGATTCTTATAGATGCCTAGAAGACAATTACATAGTAAAAGTAGGATGCATACACAGCTAAGAAATTTTCAAATGTTCACTCATCTACATAGGGTGATGCTTATGTAGTACATTATGATCCTTATACAGATATAATCATGCCTAAACATCACCATATGATAAATATAAAACCTTGGATAAGACTCATACATGATGTACGTAAATTTATAAATTTTCATCACCAACCTTAGATATTTTAGATTTCATCTATTATATAAATATTTGCTTCCCATTAGAATGATGGCCCCTTAATCATTTTAAATCACCTGGTACCAATTTAAAATGATTTTAAAAATTACTAACATAATTCTTATCATATTAAATCTTTCTTCCCTGATAATTCTCAAAATATAATCTATTGATGGTATATTTCAATATGTGTCAACTGTATCCATATTTCATCATTCAAATTCTAACACATATTTTATTTATCTAAGTGTATGTTCCTAATTATTTTAGAATTGAACTCGCTCAATATCACATAGATAGTTATCCCTAATTCTGACGTCTCTTTATTCAAAAACATTTAATATTATTTATGAATATTAATAAAATATTACATTATTTCTGATGATATATTCGACAACATTATTTATACATCTTTTTATCTCCTACACCTTTTATATATTTTATCATAATTAGTTCTCCAACATCAACACTGATCGTAGTCATACAAACTATCTCAGCAATTAAGAGGGGGGGGGGGTTGAATCAGTAGTTTACTTTTTATAATTTTCAAAAAAATTTATAATCATTACCCATGAAAGTTGTTATGATTTATAACATTTTCAACTTTTTTTCAACACACAACCATTGAAAAGAAGGTATGAATGAAAAAAATATATTTTTATGGTTAGTCCTTAGTGTGAGATCCTACATCCCTTCTAAATCCAATCTCATGGGTCTATATAAATCCACTATTATGAATAATTGAATAAAACATATAGCAACTCCCATTAAATGCTTTTTATATCATAATGGGAATGATTTTACCGACTCCTATTAGATTACAATATAATAAGTTTAAAAAATTAACCAATAAAAGCAATGATGTCCTAGTGGAAACTGCTCTACAAATAATGAGTCTGAATCCCCGGTCCGATTTGGCTGGATCCAATTCTCTCAATCTGATGATGCTGGATCATGATTATTCAATACAATGATGCTGTATTTTTGATCCTATATCTTTATATAAAATGATGTTGTAATTTGTATCTGATTTCATTCAATACAATACTACTATAATGTAGATCCATTTTTTAAATATTATGCTAATGTAATCTAGATCTCATTTTTTTAGTACAATGCTATTGTAATATGTATTTGATTTCATTCAATACAATTCTGCTATAATCTAGATCTAATTTCATACAATAAAATGTTAATATAATAAGGATCTTATTTCTTTCAGTACAATGAACCCATACTCTATATGTAAATAACTGAAACTCTTCTGGTATATTCAAAACAATTACCCTTCAATCATATGTGAAATTCCACTTCAATTTACCCAGCGCTCTTCCTCTAATGCATGTGTTGTAAAAATCCTAAAATGAACTAATGATTTGAAAATGTATTTATAGGAAACTCATGAAACAAAGGCAAGAAACATGAAATATTCCTTACATCCTCAAATCACATAACTCTAAAAATCTCTTGCATTTAAACTTAATCTAGGATTTCGTCGAACCTCCTTAGATTTCACAATGATATTTTCAGAATATAAATTCAGGTTTGAGAAAATTCATTTTTCTTCTTAATCAGATCATTACAAATTCATTTTCAGTCTAATAATATATTTTTCATCCTCATCCCATTACAATATTTTGAATAGCCTGAACAAAAAATTTAGTATGACATCAACATTATATCTGGTTGTTATTTACATTGAATGGTGGTTTTGATTTTCACAGAATTATGGTTACAATTATCTTAGAATGCTGGTTACGATTTTATCTTGAAATCTGGTTAGTATTCTCCTAGAATAGTTCTTACGATTCTCTATAGAATGCATGTTGTGATTCTCTCAGAATTCATGTTATGATTCCCTCAAAATTCCAGCTACGATTCTCCTCAGAATCGACATTATGATTCTATGATTATGAACATATGATTACGAAAATCCATTTTTCGACTATGAAATTCTCCAATCCTCTTCACTATTTATTTTATAGATTTTATAATGAAATTTTTCAGGACTTATGAAAACTTATTGAACATAAATTCATCGTATTATTTTGGTTTATAAACTATGAAAACTTTCTATCTCATTACATCACATTATTATCTCAACACTCTTCACCGTCTTTAATCAATATATGATAACAACAGAGATAGTCTTCTAGAAAACAATAAAATATACTTCCGATTATTTGGGATCTGATGGTCTGAATATTGTTCAAGTGGATCCAATTCCTGTAAAAAAAATTGTTCTAATAGAAAAAGGTTATTTTTCAACAACTAAAAAATCTTTGTTAAAAAAATTTATCATAATTTTACATCAATACCCCCATTTGGTTTTTTTTCAACCCTCAAAACAAATTTTCAACTCTCAAATTTTTTTACTACTCATTATTTTATTAATTTTTTCAAAACCTATCATATCTCAAAAGTGACTGTCCAAAATCCAAACAACTGGTTAATGTAATATTTTTGAAGGAATTCCATCACATAGTGGAAAGAAAATTTTATGGCCATGTAATTATAACCTATCCTCGTTTTCATTCTCATACTTTCACTCTCCATTCATTATTTTGCAACATTTATTTTTCATTCACTTATATTTTCTTCCACTTTTTTTCCAATGTCCCGCATGATATGATAACCACATCATCATATTCAAAAAATGAAGATGATTAAAATTTCATATAAGAAAAAGTTTGTTAAATTCTCTCACCCTTGATCAACATAATTCAAAGCATGGTGGGGTGAATTACTTATGTGATTTAGGAGGACACATGATGAGTGAGTGTGATCATATAAGTGAAACCTCTATTCCAATCTCATTTCTCTGGGAATCACTTTTGTAAAGATATTAACAATCATATACTTTTGTAAAAGTATTCCTCAGAATAATATGCAGTAGAAACTTTTACATTTATAAAGTGAAACAAAATATCAATGTGTTTTGATCTTGAATGCTTGATTGAATTTGTAGAAATTTCAATTTCACATTTATTATCACAATGTGTCTTTAATCATTTAGAAATTTTATCTTTTAGATATTCCATTTGATCTTTCCTCCACAACAATTGAGTGAAATCCTGAGTAGCTGCAATGTATAAGGATTTAGCTATTCTTAATGTTACTTAAATAGGACTCTTCCTATTCCAACTCACACAACATTCCCCCAGGAAACAATTTCCACCTGAGTTTGATTTTCTATCATTATAATCTCCATCCCAATCTAGATCAGTATAACCATCAAACACCAACTCACAATTTCATTCATATAGTATCCCATGGGATGTTGTTCCTTTGAAATATCTCATAATTAATTTTGGATTCCAATATATGTGATACCATTTGATTACATTGATTTTTGGAATAGAAAATTAGAGTATAAAAAATATCATTCCCAAAATATGAAATGTAAATAAGACTTACTATCACCTTTCGAATGTATTTTCTATTCACACTTATTCTGGATTTATCTTTGTTCAGCGTTGTGCTCTCTAAATTTTGTGTTGAAACTTCTTTGGATTTAACCACCCCAGAATTATTTAACAATTCCATGTAATATTTATCGTGAGATAAGAATCTGTATTGTTTTTGTAGAACTTGTAATACAAGAAATAATGTTTATTCTCCCATAATTCATCTTCCAATTTTATCCATGCTTCTATTCATTATTTATCCTGCTGTATTTTGTTGTAGAGTATACGGATAACTATTTGGATGCTTGATACCGTGATATGAAATATCAGTTTCAACTGTTTTTTTTTTGTTAATTTAGTACCATTATCTATAACATATATGACTTATTTTAAAGTTAAATTCCATGTAATTTCCATTCATTCTTTGTTTTTAGGGATTCCCACGCATTTATGGAGGAATGTGTGAGTTTTTATGAATTGAGCCAAACAGTGAGCCCAATTCCATATTTAAATATAAATTTTGATTCCTTTATAACACCTTAATTTTTAAACATTTTTCATCTATTCCAATTCCTAATTGACATCCCCTGACCTATTAACACCACCCCTTAATTTGGACCATTTATAAATCACTAATCATGGTGGATATGGGTTTTATTTAAGGGATCTAGCTTTCCCGAAAGCCCATTTTATGCATTAAAAATAAATTTTAATTATTTAATATCTCCATCTATATTTGCGTGGATTCGGTGATTCCAACTCTCACCCGAGCCCACTTACCTAAGGAGCACCCCCATTCCCTCCTACCACAATTTGGAGCTCAATAGAATCGTGAAAGAGGTCGAAAAATCTATGGATTTCTGAAATCGTCCAGATTTAGAGAGGTAAATTGATCCGCTCATAACTCCTTCTATTTTTAATCTATTACCCCCACTATATTACCTACAAGATCTCCTAATATTTGTTCGAACCTCCCAAGAATGGTGGGATGTTTTCAAATTCAGATGCTGGTGGATTTTGGGTCATTTTCATCAAGATTATTTTGGGTATGTGTTTCTCTCTTCAATTCCTTCCTTCTCTTTAGGGTTTCCTCCCACTTTCATAAATTTATAGAGTTTCCAGAAGTTAGGGTTCATACCTAGTGTTTTATTTGGGGTATTTTTGGAGAAATATTATGGATTAGGGTTCATTTTCACATCCTTGTGGTGTGGCAGAGGTGCGGTTGAGGTTTCACACCAAGATTCATGGTTTTTGACTCAAAAGGTAGGTGGTTCCATGTGTAAACAATTATTGATGAGTTAAAATGATGTATTTAACCATTTTTCATATACCTCGTATGTTTTATGTTGTGGGAAAACTATTTATGATTGATTTTGTTTTTAGTTGAATTTTATAGTCGCTTTTTAACTTCAAAGTGGGTGTTTTCATGTGTAACTCAGGGGGTTTTATTTGGTTGTAGTTTAGAAATTATAAAATTTGTTTATTAAATTTTGTTTGGCCTTGCAATTATGGATTGGTAATTTATTAGTGTCATGTTTTCCTAAAAAGTAGGTTTTTGAATATGTTTGATGTGTAAAACATTGTTATACTTCTTGAGGTCATTTTAAGAAAAATGTGTGTTTTCATCTGTATAATTTGTGGTATTATTAAAGGTTATTTTATAACAATTTAATGTGTATTTATAAATGAATCCAGGGCTTCCAATTCTGTTTTTGATAGGAATTGGTATGGTTTTGGTCTTAAAAGGGTGTTTTGAAATGGGTTTTCTGTGCAAGACATAGTTACACCCCTTGTGTTGTTTTATGAATATTGTGAATGTTTTGTTTGTTTAAACAAAGTGGATAAAAGGGTGTATATGTACTGTTTGGGAGGTTTTTTCACCTAATATGGGTTTTTAACGGTATGGTGGTTATTTAAGATTTCAAATATTTTTTTAGAATGTTTTATAAAGTGCTGAAATGTTTTAGAAAATGGAAAGAGATCTGCAAAACATGGTTGTAGGCTGTTTTGTGTGTGTCTGTTGTGAAAATTGAATTTTTTTTATAAAAGAGGTATTATATGTTATTAGAGTGGGCTGTTAAGTGAGTTAGAATTTCTTGTAATGGTTTATAATTTTTTTAATGGATTTGTGGAAGTGTCAATGAAATTTGAATAGTGTTGTGGGCTATTTTTGTGTGAGTAGGATTTCAAAATCAATTTAAATGAAAAGTGTACTTTTGTGACATATGGGGTATATATGTGTTCTTTTTGTTGAATTTTGGATATGGAAATGATATTTTCATGTGCAAAGTATATTTCTTGACTTGTTGAACTTGATTGAGCACAAAGGGATAACCCATGTATCTAGGTGGGTGGATGTGTACTAGTATGCTAGTGAATCTGTGGGGTTTAGCCTCAGTTTCACTTAGCAAGATTAACACTTTAAACTCTAACAAAACTATGATGATGATGATGATTGGGGAACACTAGGTTATGGGTATGTTCCCTACTAGACGCTCGTCCATGAGAACAGATATTTTTGATGGTTACTCTCACCGAGATACGAGGTACCTGGGACCCACAACTAGCTAGTGCATAGGGGTTATTTCCCATTGCCTGTGCTCACTAGATATTTTGTGCATACCATCAATATACAATATTCATGGTTGGAAAATTTCGTAGCTTTGTTATTTATTTTAAAAGTGTTTATTCTTTAAATTATCCCACATGAAAACTATTTTTATGTTAATGTTGCATCTTTTAGAAATATTAACTAGCAATTCATGTTTTTTAAAACATGCATGCATTACGTCATTAAATATTTATCACATGGATTATCTTAGCGGTGGTATCCTACTGGGAATTTTCTCACACCCTACTTACACCCTTGGGTGTAAGTAGACTTGATTATTTTTGTTGTCGCAGGTTGGGTATAGTTTTAAGTTCTAGTTGTTCGGGTTTCTGGAAGGTCCTTGGTGGTGAAGGCTTGTGGAGATGGCTTGAGGGAGGTGACCCTTGCCATGAGGGTTCTTGGGATATTCTTATCTGGTTTTTTATCTTTTTAATGGTCTTTAAACATGGTTTTAACTTATGTAATTCAGTTCTGAAATTTTGTAAAAGACTGTTTTAGTTGAAAAATCCAGATTTGTTTTATTGAGTTTGTTTGTTGTGTAATGTTTATAAAATCAGGTAAATCATTCCCAATAATCATTATATGATACCTGGGCACTTGTTCCAGCCCGTGGGGATAGGGAATGCTCTTTGGGCCTTGTCATAGACTGGGTTTGGGGCCGGGTGTGGTGGTGACCAGATTTGGTTCGTGACCAAATGGTATCAAAGGATGTTCAGGTTAACTCTTTGGGTCATGTTATTTGGGGAAGAGTCAGGATATTATGGAGTTAGGAATGTAGTGATATTTTATTCTAGTTATGGGTAGTTATCCTGATCCCCATACCTCATGATAGGAAAAATGTTTCCAGGGGAAGTCAGGATTTATCTTAGTCCTTCGGTTTTCTTGGTTTGATGATGATTAGGGGAAACAAAAAGAGGGTTGGGTTAATGGTCTCATTGAGCTCGCAGGGCCTAGAAAGACATCTGGAGCTGGGGATATTCCCTAGAACACTCTATATGTCGGTGAAGTGATTGGAATATGGTCACCAACCATATTTCCATGCCACCCACTGAAACTAGTTTCCTCTCGCATTGTTTTGTGCTTCAGTTTTGAAATCGTGGCATATTTGTTTTAAAGTGACTTGGTTTTAAAAAAGCGTAAAGTTTTTGTGAAATGATTTTAAAAAAAATGAGGGAATGGTTGGGTTTATTAAATCATGGAACTGAATTTTCAGAATTGTTTTGAAATGGAAAATGGTGTGCTTACACCTTTTTTGAAAGCAGGAACTATACTAAAGTTGGTTATGAAAAGTGTTTCCAATAGGGTTTTCTAAACAATCAATGTGTGTTTTAATGGGATGAGATGTTTTGAAATTGATGAGAATATCTTGAAAGTGGGTTATTTAATAAATTTTTGTGTCTTTCTGAAAAGTTTTGTAATATGTGAGTTGGGATTTTGATCTCATGGTTAGCGGTTTTGAGAAAAAACATGTGTTGGTTGACGGTTTTGGTTTTGAAATGTGGAAAGAATTTTTGTTTTAACCTTTGATATTTTCGTGAGAAACCACATGCATGGGGTTATATGGGAAGATGGATGGTTGATGACAAGACTGGTTGAGTTTCAGGATTGATATGAGGAGGGTGCCCGGTGTGGCGTAGAAACATGCATGTGTAAGGCCCATGGGGTACCATTGGTGGATACGCTAACCGTTGAACTGTTGGTTTTCAAGAAATTTTTTAAAATAAAAACATGTTGTATTGATGAATTTTTTGGTCTAGCTTATATTATGTGTTTCTGGAAAATGTGGATGTTGTCGGATGTTTTGAGTCAAAGAACCCCTCATATTTGAACTGTGTTTTGGGTTTATGTTTCTTTGGTAAGCTGGGTTGAAGGACCAGTTAGTAGTCTCCTATGAGATATGTTTCAGGATACCTTTATGGCGGTTCCCTTCATGTGATTGGATTTTTTTATAGATTTTTTGACCAATGGACCAGCATGGTTGGGTCCTTGGGTTCTCTCATTAGATAAAGTATTCCCCCATTAATTATTAATGGATAACTGAAGTGTAACCCGGATTTTTTCTCCATTGGAAAATCATCCAGTTGATCAATATAAGGAATATTTTATCAATATTTGTTGATTGAGTGTACACCCATTCCTGTATTTTATTTTTAGATCCTCTTGTAGCGGGATAGTTCCCGTGGATGGTTGAAAGAGCCTTTAGTTTCTTAAGTTTTGTGATTCGTCGAAGGAGGATGTGGTCTAGGGTTGTTAGTTTGGATGAGTGTCTCGAGGGTTTCTAAGAGGACCTTTGGGTTCTTCAAAGTTTCTATGAAGAATGAGTGCATGTTAAACCACCGGTGTTGGAAATATGGTCGCGATAGGATATTTTAGCCACTTCCTAGAATTGTGGGTTGTTTGGGGATGTTGTATAAGGTCCCTCTATATGCATTGTTTATATCTGTCTCAATGGTAATGTTCAATGATGCCTTATGAGGTCCTGTGTTTGAATGACTGCAATGGTGAATGTTGGGAAATCATTTGAGAGTCTCTATTATGTTGGGAGAATGTCTCCTATGGAAATACATAAAAATATTCTATTTTAGAGGATGGTGAGTATTGGTTTTCTTTACTTCTATTGTTTCTCACCCGAACAAACAAGGTGTGATGTGTGTGCATCTTATAAGCCTTTATTTCAGTGAAATATCGAGTTCGGGTAAAGAGATTTTGGAATGTGTTATGTCTTGGAAAACTTATCATGTATTTAGTTGATGTTTTTGGTTGCACCGAAAGAAGAATTCTCGTTCATGGGGTTTCCAAAGCCTAACTACGAGACCAAAGATGCTTCAATCATTTGAGCTCCATCCATAGGTCTCAGAGAGAAGCTGGCTCGTAGTCAGGGGAAATCACATTGTCATTTAAACCCTTGTACAAATTCATATCCTCAGTATTGAAGTTAGGATGATTTTAAACCTATGGTTTCATCATCTTTCTTCTGTTGTTCATGTTCGGTGCAAATAGGTGGAGGGCCGTGTACCCATGTCATCGCCCAATGTTATTCCCTCCCCCTTTGGTTTCCACTGAGTCTTTGGAGAAAAGATTGAAGTTTGGATAGACTAGTTAAGAACACATGTTTCACTTGGTTAATTGTGACCATTCCCCATAAAACCATGTGGATAGAAGGATCCACACTGTTAGCTTATGGTTTCCCAAATCGTGTGGACTAACCATGTGACCTTCCCAACTCTTAAAATTTGGGGTTCTTTCTGTACCGGACCATGCTGGTCTGTTAAGATGGCTAGTTCTTATGGTGGGGATACTGGGTATGAGTCTTATATAAGTTCTTTCGTAAAGGTCTGATGGAAGTATACTCATTGTACTGGGAGGTCTGTTCAGGCCTCCCTCTATTATTGTCCAGATTCTGTCTCGGGAAAAATATATGATGTCTCTTATGGTGGGGAGCCTATTTTTGTTCCCCCATACCAGTAACTCAGATTTATCCATGATCATGGCTTGGCAGTAGGTAGACTTGATTGGATCTATAAAGATACCTATATCTTTCTTGGGTAATATTTGAGATTGGATAGTGCCCGATGGTATAGTTATAGCAATGTAAGTGTAACCTTGTTCAATGTTGTTGTTCGTTTGAGTGAATTGCTTGAGTCTTGTTCGGACAGTTTTTAAGGAGTTTTATTTTGGGATAATGGTTGAATGTGATTGATCATTTCAGGAATGTTTTGTATGTTTTGGTTGTGAGAGTAATCCTTAATTAATTGATCATTGGAGGTGTTTTGGCCTTTGGGGGTGAAACCTGGCAAAGGAGTACCTCTTTGTTTTCAGTTGCGTTTGGTTGTTACTTTGGCCTGGATGTGACTTTACGGGGCGGAATGTTTCACGTTGGGGAGAATTGTCACATAAATGACTTATTTATAAGTTAAATTCCATTTAATTTCCATTCATACTTTGTTTGGACGGTTTCCCAAGCATTTATGGAGGAATGGGTGAGTTTTTATGAATTGGGCCAAAACGTGAGCCCAATTGCAGATTTTAAAATAAATTTTGATTCCTTTATAACTCTTTCATTTTTAAAATATTTTCATTCATTCCAATTCATAATTTTCATCACATGACCTATTAACACCACCTGACCTATTAACACCACCATATTAATTTGGATCATTTTTAAATCCATAATCATGGTGGATATGGGTTATTATTTAAGGGATTTGGCCTGCCCGAAAGCCCATTTTCTGCATTAAAAATAAATTTTAATTCATTATTATCTCCTTAACTATTTGAGTGTTGGCAGTGCATCCATCTCTCACCCAAGACCACTTACCTAAGGCGCGCCCACATTCCCTCATCCCACAATTTGGATCTCGATAGAATCAAAAAAGTGGTCGAAACCTCTCTGGATTTTTTAAATTTTCCAAATTGGGAGAGGTAAATTGATACTTTCATAACCCCTTATATTTTTACTCTTTTTACCTCATCACAATTCCTACAAGATCTCCTAATAATTTTTAGAACCTCCCATGAATGGTTAGATGTTTTCATATTCAGATGCTGGGGGAGTTTGTGTCGTTTTCTTCAAGATTATTTTGGGTATATGTTTCTCTCTTCAATTCCTTCCTTCTCTTCAGGGTTTCCTCCCACTTTCATAAATTTATAGTGTCCATATGTTGGGGGTTCATACCTAGGGAATGATTTGGGGGTATTTTTGGGGAACTATTATGGTTTAGGGTTCGTTTTTTACATCCTTGTGGTGCGGTAGAGGTGCTGTTGAGGTTTCACACCAAGATTCAAGGGTTTTGACTCAAAAGGTAGGTGGATCCATGTGTAAAAAATTATTGGTGAGTTAGATTGATGTATTTAACAAATTTTCATATTCCTCATATGTTTTGTGTGGTGAGAAAACTATTTATGATTGATTTGATTTTGATTTAAATTTTATAGTCGCTTTTTAACTTGATATTGGGTGTTTTCATGTGTAACTCATGGGGTTTTATTTGGGTGTAGTTTATAATTTATAAAATTGGTTTATTAAATCTGGTTTGGCCTGCAAATTATTGTTTGGTAATTTCTTAGTGTCATGTTGTTCTAAAAAGAAGGTTTTTGAATCGGTTTGATGTGTAAAACATTGTTATACTTCTTGAGGTCATTTTATGAAAATGTGTGTTTTCATTTGTATCTTATGTGGTATTATTCAAGGTTATTTTATAACACTTGAATGTGTTTTTATAAATGTATCTAGGGCTTACAATTATATTTTTGATAGGAATTGGTATGGTTTTTGTCTTAAATGGGTGTTTTGAAATGGTTTTTGTGTGCAAGACATAATTACACCCCGTGTGTTGTTTTACGAATATTGTGAATGTTTTGTTTGGTTAAAAAAGTGGATAAAAGGGTGTATATGTACTATTTGGGGGGGTGTGTTCACCTAATATGGGTTTTCTAAAGGTATGGTGGTTATTTAAGATTTCAAATATTCTTTAGATGGTTTTATAAAGTGATGAAATGTTTTAGAAAACGGAAAGAGAACTGCAAAACGTCGTTGAAGACTGTTTTGTGTGAGTATGTTGTGAAAATTGATTTTTTTGATGAAAGAGGTATTATATATTATTTGAGTGGGATGTTACGTGAGTTATAATTTCATGGAATGGTTTATAAATTTTTTTTAAAGGATTTGTTGAACTGTCAATGAAATGTGAAGAGTGTTGTGGCTATTTTTGTGTGAGTCGGATTTCAAATTCAATTTAAATGAATAGTTTACTTTTGTGAATTTTGTGGTATACATGTGGTCTTTTTTGTGGAATTTTGGATATGAAAATGATATTTTCATTTGTAAAGTACATTTCTTGAATTTTTTAACTTTATTGAGAAAAAAGGGAAAACCCGAGTATCTAGGTGGGTGGATGTGTACTAGTATGCTAGTGAATTCGTGGGGTTTGGCCTCAATTTCAATTTTCAAGATTAACACTTACAACTCTAACTAAACTATGATGATGATGAGGATTGGGGACCACTAGGTTAGGGGTATGTTCCCTACTGGTGGCTCATGCACGATAATATATATTTGTGATGGTTACTCTCATCAAGTTACGAGGAACCTAGGACCCACAACTATCTAGTGCATAGGGGTTATTTCCCATTGCTTGTGCTCACTAGATATTTTGTGCATACCGTCGGCATACAGTATGAGTGGTTGGAAACTTCAGTAGCTTTTATATTTATTTTAAAAGTGTTTATTCTTTAAAATATCCCACATGAAAATTGTTTTTATTTTAATGTTACATCTTTTAGAAATTGTAACTAGCATTTAATGTTTTAGAAAACTTGCATGATTTTCATATTTAAATGTTTATCACATGGAATATCTTAGTGGTTTTATCCTACTGGGCATTTTCTCACACCCTACATACACCCTTGGTTGTGAGTAGACTTTGTTATTTTTGTTGTCGCAGGTTGGGTATAGTTTTCAGTTCCAGTTGTATGGGTTTCTGGCAGGTCCTTGGTGGTGAAGTCTTGTGGAGATGGCTTGAGGGTCGTTCCCCTTGCCATGAGGGTTCTTGGGCTGTCCTTATTTTGTTTTGTACCTTTTTAATGGTCTTTGAACATAGTTTTATCTTATGTAATTCAGTTATGAAATTTTGTAAAAGAATGTTTTAGTTGAAAAATCCATATTTGTTTTATTGAGTTTGTTTGTTGTGTAATGTTTATAAAATTGGGCAAATAATTCCCAATTATAATTATATGATACCCGAGCACTTGTTCCAGCTCGTGGTGATTAGGAACGACCTTCAGGCCTTGTCACGAGTAGGGTTTGGCACCGGGTTTGGTGGTGACCAGATTTGGTTCGTGACATTATCTGTTCTTGGCTTTTGGATGAAAATCCCACATCATTCCAAAGATAGTTTTTTAAGAACGAACGAACGGGTCAAGTCAGACAATGAGGTAAGGAGAATTCTTATCTCACATTTAGTTCTCTGAGATTTCCATTCTTCGCCACTTATTCATTGCCTGTGGTGTATTATGTACTTCCATTTGATATATATTATCATGATTCTAATTATATTAATGGTATACTGTGATTCATTTTGTGGTTATTAACTTTTGTTTATACGACTTAGTTGATTACAATGGGGTAAAAGGGTTTTATCTCACTTTTTTTCCCATGAATTCATGCTATATTTCCCATTGATTGCGTTTGTGTAGTGTATGTATGGCCCATTATTGAACTATTTGTGTAATATACTTTTATTTATGAGTATATACATATTTATTGTATGATCCTTCTTTCATGTGGCATATGCTTTGTAAGTTACCAAATCGGTAAGGGAACCTTTCACCCAATTTTTTTAAAAGACTTCTTTTTGTTATGTCCTCTAGTTTACCTATTATTTTATTGGGATATGGTCCTCTATATCCTGATTGATGTAAATTTTATGTCCAAGTGATGAGATACCCTTTTTATCTCATCAAATCATTTAATGAATTTTAAAGTGACGTCGTTATGCTTTTGAATTTTTGTGAGGGAACTTCTAAACCCAATTTTTGTTCGTTGGGTTGATCTTCTCTTTCTTGTATATGTCATTATTTAATTATGTGAGAAATAGATTTTTATGTATTTATAAATGATTTATGTGTGCTTACATTGAATAAATATAATAATTTTATTTTATTTACAAAATAATATTTATAAGGGACTTCGTCTCAATCTCTATTCATTGAGGCATATTTTGTTTTAATGCACGACTTTCATTTATTATCTGAATAAACACCCTTGACTTTTCAAAGTGAATATTTTCCTACGAAGGGTTTTACTAAATGAAAAAAAGGAATTTTTCTTTTAAATTATGTTGTGACAATGACATTTCCACCACTGCGAGTATTATTTGATCTTTGGCTTCCTCAACAATCCGTAATATTTTTAAACGAAAATAAATATCATTTACTCATTTATGTAATTTGGCATAGAAATTTTTTTGGAAAATGGATTTGTTATGTCAATATATTTAAGTGAAATATTTTCATTTAAAGGTGGAAATGTTTTCTTTCCTTTATAATAGTTTTATGTGTTATGAATTTATAATGCTACTTGGACATTTGACGGGTGGGTACCTGATAAACCAAATGACGGGTGGTGCCGTGAATACTAGGATGGGTGGTTACATTATAACCTCCATTTAATTGGGTATGGAAGTCAGCTGTATGTCTATTCCATTTAGTGATATGGGTGGAAGTCGACCATATATTTATTCCATTTAAGTTTGTTTATGTCCAAAGTTACCATTATATGTTATGTGTTCTTTTTATGGGTTTTCTGGTACTATTTTGGTTACAAAAGTGCGATTAATGATATTTTATTCAGTGAATATTGGTTAGTACTTCATAAAGGTGAAAAGTATTACTTATAATAAATTACTCATGGTTTACTTGTTGATTTGAAGAACTAACGGTTTTCTTTCTTTGTGTATCCAAAACTAGGCTTTTAATGCTTATCCCACGTTTTTGAAATGTTTTTAACAGGACATAATGTGGAACAGGTTCAAGGATGGGATCAAGGAAAATACATGCTTTCTTAAACATGCAACTAGACATGACAATTTTTTTCTAGAGTTTTTATTTTATAAAAAAATGGAATATGTCTAGGAGTGTCTAATTTGTAATCTTTTGAGATGTAATAGTTATGTCCTAATTCTCTAAAACACTAAACCTGAAAAGATCCTCAATGTGAATTATCATTTAATTCAATATTATGTAAGGATTAATGTCGGGTCCTTATAATATAGTAATTAATAGATGACACTCCAATTGCCTTCTAGATATCTATATTCCTTGTACACCTAATGGTCATTTCCTGTAAATAGATGCTTATTTTTATTATGAGTCAACGAGACATAGGAAGACCAAAAGTTGGAAATAAACATTGTATAACCCTCTAAAAATGTTTAAATCCCTTTGTTTCATTAGTTTAGTCTAAGTCCTTTTGATTGTGGGATGATGGAACATTAACTCGAGTGTACATTGTGTAACATTATAATTGGAGTATTATTGTGATCCCATTATGGGTTTTATATTAGACAGATTTTAGTACATCCCTATCTGGTACTAGGGTGGAATTCTTTATCATTCATAGGTTTTATTTATGGTATCACTGTGATAACCAAAAAACAGAATCTATCACCTATATAGTAGGATTATCCAGAAGTATTTTTTGTTTTTCCCATGTGTCCCTTGGTGTGATCCTCTACCAAGATTATGATATATTGAGAGATCTTGTGAGTACCCGGTGTGGCCAGATGAGAATTACCACTCGGTTGAATGTGTCCAGTGACAGCGTGGACCAGGAGTGATTTCATCAAGAATGAGTGTTACCTTGAATCCCCATCTAATATTATTGGTTTTAAGAACAATGGATGTGAGTGGTCAAGGGTGATATATTGAAACTTATTTTAATAAATGTATTTTTAAAACCCCAAGTTAGGATCGATCCTGATTACACTACGGGAAAAACTGGCATTTGCGACGGGTTATTTGCGACGGGATTTATTCCCGTCACAAATAGTCCTGTTAAAAACTAATTTGCGACGGGATTATTTACCCGTCGCAAATAAGTAGCCTTTTGCGACGAGATAGCATTCCCCGTCGCAAAAGGGCTGGCGCGGTTTGCGCGCCAAATCGCGGGAAACTTATTTGCGACGGGGGAATATTCCCGTCGCAAATAACCGACAGCGGTAAAAGGTATTTGCGACGGGAATATTCCCCCGTCGCAAATAGTGTGTCGGCAGGTGGTTATTTGCGACGGGTCCCGTCGCAAATAACTATTTACCCGCTGACCGTAATAAATGTCGGCTAAGGTATTTGCGAAGGGACCCGTCGCAAATGGACCCGTCGCAAATAATCTAACCTATAAATACCCCCATCCGTTTTTTTCAAATCATTATCAAACTCCATCTTCTTCTTCTCTCAAAGTTATATTTCTAAAGTTTATTTTTTCTTCAGTTTAATTTTTTTCTCTGGAGCTGATATTAAAGATTTGAAGAACGATCAGAGCAGATCAATTTTCAAGGTATTTATGTCTATTTTCATTTAATATTTATTTTTAATTTTTTATTAGTTTCAATTATTTTTAATTTGTTGTAATTTAATTATGTTTACATTGTTTTGTTACTTAATAAATTTAAATTATTAGTATTGTTCATAGTTAATGGTAATTAGGAATAATTAGTAATAATTTTTAATAATTAAGAATAAATATTAATAATTAATAATAAATAACAATAATTAGGAATAATAACATTATTACATTATTAGTATATTTTATTATTAATATTAAAATAATATAATTTTATATTTATATATACAATTCTCTTTTCATCTTTGTGTTTGCTGTCTTCACATATATTATTTGTATGTGGAGATAGAAAACGCACAGATGAAAGGAGAATTGTATATAAATTAGAAAATTATATTATTTTAATATTACCAATAATTAGAAATAATTAGCAATAATTAGTAATAATTAGCAATAATTAGTATTAATTACCAATAATTAGTAATAATTAGTAATAATTAGCAATAATTACCAATAATTAGTAATAATTACCAATAATTAGTAATAATTAACAATAATTACCAATAATTAGTAATAATTAGTAATAATTAGTATTAATTACCAATAATTAGTAATAATTACCAATAATTAGTAATAATTACCAATAATTATCAATAATTACCAATAATTAGTAATATTTGTAATAATTAGCAATAATTAGTAATAATTACCAATAATTAGTATTAATTAGTAATAATTAGCAGTAATTACCAATAATTAGTAATAATAACCAATAATTAACAATACTTACCAATAATTACCAATAATTAGTATTAATTACCAATAATTAGTAATAATTACCAATAATTAGGAACAATTACCAATAATTATCAATAATTAGGAATAATTAGTAATAATTACCAATAATTAGTAATAATTACCAATAAATAGTAATAATTACCAATAATTAGTAATAATTACCAATAATTAGTAATAATTACCAATAAGTAGTAATAATTATCATTAATTACCAATAATTAGTAATAATTAGTATTAATTTCCAATAATTAGTATTAATTAACAATAATTAGTATTAATTACCAATAATTAGTATTAAATACCAATAATTCGTATTAATTACCAAAAATTAGTAATAATTACCAATAATTAGTAATAATTAGTAATAATTACCAATAATTAGTAATAATTACCAAAATTTAGGAATAATTACCAATAATTATTAATAATTACCAATAATTAGTAATAATTACCAATAATTAGTAATAATTAGTAATAATTAGTAATAATTAGTAATAGTTACCAATAATTCGTAATAATTACCAATAATTAGTAATAATTAGAAATAATTATTAATAATTAACAATAATTACCAATAATTAGTAATAATTAGTAATAATTAACAATAATTAGTAATAATTAGTATTAATTACCAATAATTATTATTAATTACCAATAATTAGTAATAATTACCAATTATTAGTAATAATTAGTAATAATTAGCAATAATTAGTAATAATTAGCAATAATTAGTAATAATTACCAATAATTACCAATAATTAGTAATAATTAGTAATAATTAGCAATAATTAGTAATAATTACCAATAATTAGTAATAATTAGTAATAATTAGCAATAATTACCAATAATTAGTAATAATTACCAATAATTAGTAATAATTAACAATAATTACCAATAATTCGTAATAATTAGTAATAATTAGTATTCATTACCAATAATTAGTAATAATTACCAATAATTACCAATAATTACCAATAATTAGTAATAATTAGTAATAATTAGCAATAATTAGTAATAATTATCAATAATTAGTAATAATTAGTAATAATTAGCAATAATTACCAATAATTAGTGATAATTATCAATAATTAACAATAATTACCAATAATTACCAATAATTAGTATTAATTATCAATAATTAGTATTTATTACCAATTATTAGTATTTATTACCAATAATTAGTATTAATTACCAATAATTAGTAATAATTACCAATAATTAGGAACAATTACCAATAATTATAAATAATTAGGAATAATTAGTAATAATTACCAATAATTAGTAATAATTAGCAATAATTAGTAATAATTACCAATAATTAGTAATAATTACCAATAATTAGTAATAATTACCAATAATTAGTAATAATTTCCAATAATTAGTAATAATTACCAATAATTAGTAATAATTACCAATAAGTAGTAATAATTATCAATAATTACCAATAATTAGTAATAATTAGTATTAATTACCAATAATTAGTATTAATTAACAATAATTAGTATTAATTACCAATAATTAGTATTAAATACCAATAATTCGTATTAATTACAAATAATTAGTAATAATTACCAATAATTAGTAATAATTAGTAATAATTACCAATAATTAGTAATAATTATCAATAATTAGGAATAATTACCTATAATTATTAATAATTACCAATAATTAGTTATAATTACCAATAATTATTAATAATTAGTAATAATTAGTAATAATTAGTATTAATTACCAATAATTCATAATAATTACCAATAATTAGTAATAATTAGCAATAATTAGTAATAATTAACAATAATTACCTATAATTAGTAATAATTAGTAATAATTAACAATAATTAGTAATAATTACCAATATTTAGAAATAATTACCAATATTTACGAATAATAACATTAGTACATTATTTTTATATTTTATTATTAATATTAAAATAATATAATTTTCTATATTATATACAATTCTCTTTTCATATGTGTGTTTTCTGTCTCCACATGTAATATTCGCATTCTTTTTCAAAATTATCAACCTACTCGGCAATGGAGAGGTGAAAGTGAATGCGAATATTACATGTGGAGACAGAATGTTAAACACACAGATGAAAGTAGAATTGTATATAATATAAAAAATTATGTTATTTTCATATTAATAATAAAATATACTAATAATGTAATAATTTTATTATTATATAATTAATGTTTATGAAAAAATTATATTAGTGTTATTAAAATAATAAAAAATCAATATAATATTAAAATTATCAATATTTGTAACATGTTTTGCTTTATTCTCAATATATTCAATCTTTACTTGAGTGTTTTTTCTAACAAATTATTCAAAACCAGTAATGCTTTTATATTTTATAGAGAAATATGGAACAACGAGGTTGTCAACAATCATTTTTAGGTGACCGCATATGGATAAATCAACGTAGAAATCCAAAGGGTTCTGGTTTAAATCCAGTATATGTTGAGGGTGTGGAGACTTTTTTATCATTTGCGGCATCAAATTCAGAATTTGTTTCAGAAGGCAAACTAAAATGCCCTTGCAGAAAATGTGCATTGAGAACGTTTGATACGTTTGACAAAGTTGGAGAACATCTCTTGCGTTTTGGTTTTCAACCAGATTATGTTTTTTGGTATCAACACGGTGAACGCAGTTCCAGAGTAGGTGATACCAACTTGATTCCAGATCCATCCCGGTTTCACAATTTAGTACATGATGTTGCAGGTTCATCTGTTCAACATACAGATACTCCGGCTGATATAGCTTCAAATCCTGAGTTGGCACCGTCTGAATTTTATGAGTTGTTGAAATCTGATGAGGATGCATTATATCCTGGCTTCAAGATGAGCAAATTATAAGCAGTTGCAAAATTTATGGCTATCAAATCAGATAACTGAATGTCAAACACCTGTTTTGATCAGATATTTTCTTTGCTGAAAACACTGTTACCCGAAGGAAATGTTTTACCTGCAAATTACTATTAGAGTAAGAGGCTAGTTTGAAATTTGGGACTTACTTGTCAGAAGATTCATGCATGTTCAAATGACTGCATTTTATATTCTTGGGAAAATGAGTCATTGGATAGTTGTCCTACATGTGGGCAACTGAGATATAAAGAAGGACAACACATGATGTCTGGTTTGATTCCTGTAAAATAGTTGAGATATTTTTGGCTTACATCCAGACTTCAGCGTTTATTCATGTCTAAGAATACAACGACAATGATGTCATGGCATAAAGAGAATATTTCAACCGATAAAAGCTTGAATCATCCAGCCGATGGTGATTCTTGGAAACTTTTTGATAGAGTGCATCCATCCTTTGCTTTAGAAGCTAGAAATGTTCGACTGGGCCTTTCCACTGATGGTTTCTGTCCGTTTGGATCTTATGGTAGTCAATATTCATGTTAGCCTATTTTTTTAACTCCGTACAATTTACCTCCATGGATGTTGATGAAGGAGCCATATATCATTTTGACTTTACTAATTCCAGGACATCCGAAGAAAAATATTGATGTTTATTTGAAGCCATTGATTGATGAATTAAATTTATTGTGGAGTACTGGTGTCAGTACATATGATGTTGCAACGAAACAGAATTTCATACTGAGAGCAGCATTGATGTGGACAATAAGTGACTTCCCGACTTATGGGATGATATCTGACTGGAGTACACATGGTCAGAAATCATGTCCTTACTGTATGGGAGAGAACAAAGCATTTATGCTCATTAATGGAAAGAAACCTTGTTATTTTGACTGTCATCGCAGATTTCTTCCAGCTGATCATCCTTTTCGCAGAAACAGATCTCACTTCAGAAAAGGAACAGTTGAAAGGGATGGACCTCCAAAAATGCTATCAGGTTCGGAGTTAAAATCAGTTGTATTTTCATTACTTCCCATCACTTTTGGTCCCACAATAAACCAACAGAAAATTTCTGGTTTTGGGAAAGAAAACAATTGGATTAAACGTAGCATATTTTGGGATTTGCCATACTGGTCTGATCTGTTGGTCCGACACATGTTAGATGTCATGCATATTGAGAATAACTGTTTTGATAATTTGTTTCATACAGTTTTGGATATGCCAGGAAAGAGCAAAGACAATGTAAATGCACGTTTAGATCTTGCCCAAATTTGCAGGCGTCCAGAATTGGAACTATTTCAGAATGTCAGAACAGAAAGGTTACTGAAACCAAAATCAGCTTATACACTGTCTAAAGAAAACCGTTTATTATTTTGTCAGTGGATTGCAGATTTGAGACTTCCAGATGGATGTGCTTCTAATTTGGGTAGATGTGTAAAGAATGGTCATTTTACTGGATTAAAAAGTCATGATTGTCATGTTATAATGGAGAGACTTCTACCCATTGGATTAAGAGGTCTGTTGAATTCTGTGATTTGGGATTCCATAACAGGCATGTCTCATTTTTTTCGGGAAATTTGTGCGGCTACGGCATATTATGATGCTCTAGACAAACTTGAAAAAGATGTTGTTGTAATTATATGTAAACTAGAAAAAATATTTCCGCCGTCTTTCTTCGACTCAATGGAACATTTGATGTTACATTTTTCATATGAAGACAAATGTGGAGGTCCGGTACAGTTTCGATGGATGTACCCATTTGAAAGATGCATGCAAAAATTGAAATGAAAAATACGTAACAAAGCATCTGTTGAAGGATCTATTGCAGAAGCTTATTTGCAAGAGGAAATATCTTTTTTCTGCTCCCATTATTTTGAATCTGAGTATCCTTTAAAACACAATCGAATGGGATGGAACGAGAGGAATATTGATGAAATAGACAATCAATTATCTATTTTCAACCAGTCAGAGCTTGGTTTTGGTGGAGTTTATGAACGCTGGCTTTCAGATGATGAACATCAGAGAGCTCATACGTATGTTCTGCTCAACTGTGAAGAAATGACATCAGTTGTACTGTAAGTGTTTATATCACTTATTCTATCATTTATGTTAAAGTAAATAACTTTGGTTTTTAAAGGTTGTATGATAATCATATCAAGAAATAAATTCCACAAATTACAGCAGCTGCTCTCGATGAACGTCGACTGAAAAATTTCTCTCAGTGGTTTCAAAAACTGGTAACATAAATTCTTTATCTTTTAGAAACTCATTCAATGTATAGTTTACTATATTGATAATTATTTCACAAATTTTCAGGTGTCTCGACATGCTGATAAAATTGACAAACGGCTGTGTGTATTGAGTAACCCACCTTCTAAACTTGTTAAAACTTATAATGCATATGTGGTGAATGGATTTCGATTCCACACACATGCATATGGGGAATCGAAAAAAACAATTAAAAGTGGAGTTAGCTTGAGAGGATCTCATCATCGAGAAAATGAAGTTGACTTTTATGGCATACTTGATGAAATCATTGAACTCTGTTATCTTGGGCAACATTACATTACCATGTTCAAATTTCGGTGGTTGGATACAGAGAGAGGCGTGCGTGTTCATCCGACTCATGGAATCATCGATATTAAATGTAAAAGTGTTCTCGCAGTAAATGAACCATTCTTATTGGCTCAACAGGCATATCAAGTTTATTATGCAAAGTACTGTGCAACATCAAGAGACTTGACTGATTTGTGGAGTGTAATAAAAATCAAAATTCGAGACATTCAGTTTAGTCAAACTGAATGTGCTTTCACTGATGTGCAAAGAATTGAAGTTTTTCAAGAGAGTACTCAAAACCAATCTTTTTTACAAAGAGACATGAGTATCGATGACGACACCCCACATTTAAGAGTTGGTGATGACGATGATGTTAATGATGTCACATATGACTTTGAAATGGTAAGAGATGAAGCAACTGTAACTCGAATGGATATCGATGATGTTGAGGAGGAATATGAAGATGACATTGACATATATGAAGATGATGATGAAGATGAACACTAATAGCATTCCATGGTATTTATATACAATCATAATATGTATATATGTATATATAATAGTATTTATCAATTATTTGCTAACATTAACATTTTCTGTTTCAGATGGACGACGCCACATTTCGTGAGCTGGCGGATGCTGACCTGACTTTCGATGCGGATGCGTTGCTGACAGATGACCATCAGCGTGCAGGCGCTCCCAGGAGTACGCGGAGGGGGCGCGGTCTTGCACGATTGATGATTCCTGACCCCGTCCCCGAGCGACGTCCACGTCTTGGGTTTGATCCACGCACACGGAGGTGTGATAACCTATGGATTTGACTAAGATTTCATTAATCCATTCACATAATAAATGTTTATTATTTTTTCAGTTTTTCGCATATAGCAGTCGGAAAGGGCAGCGCTATTTTGTGCAACTATTTCTCTCAGCCGTGGACCACATGGGAGCAGATTCCAATTGATGTGCAGCAGGCCATGTTCGGCCATTGGTTGGTACGTGCGTAAATAAATAATTTTTATTTTGAAAATTATTTCATTTCTAACTTGATATTTTGATTTATTTGTAGGGTTTATGGTATCCGATCGAGGATACCATGCGTGACGCCATCCACGAGGCCTGGGAGGTGGCCAATCCGTGATCGCCTTCGTCAGTTTTTGCACAATTTAAGAAAAGCTGTGATGAAGAAAGCAGAAGTTTCAGAGTTTGATGAGTCATGTAGAGCACACCGACCAGAGTATATTTCATCCCATGTATGGGATGGATTATGTGCGCACTGGTTGAGTGGTGCCTTTCAGAGAAGATCATCGGTGGGGAGGCAGAATCGGGGGAGGCAGTAGGTGGCTCATCGAGCTGGGAGTCGTTCTTTCAGTACTCATAGACAACATCTGGTACGTACATTATTTATAAATATTTTATATAACTATAATTATTAACAGTTTATTTTTTATTCTTATAGGTTGTCGAGCACCCCGATATTACAGAGTACGACGTATATCGGAGGATGTATAGTGATCCTGCTACTGGGGAGCTCAGAGGTGATCGTCAGCATCACATCGTGGTCAGTATTATTTGTTTTCAAGTTTAAAAATCAACTGCATATAATATATTCACAATTTTAATTTTAAATTGCAACTATATGAGTCATATGAGGCCGCAGCGTCAGAGGCCCGGCCTGAGAGTCAGGCCGAGTCATCAGATCAGACCACTGCCCGTCAGTTTGATGAAGCGACATGGATGCAGGCCACCCAGTATGCCTTCGAGAAGGGCCGGGTAGTTGGTATCGGCTCTCGACTGACTCCTGGAGATTATTATGGCAGTGCTACGATGTCGGCGTCCAGCTCGAGAGGAGCTCGTGCATCTTCTTCTACGACACAGTATGAGGATCAGTTGCGATCTCAGACTGCACAGATAGAGAGTCTCCGACAGGAGGAGGAGCAGATGCGTCAGCAGCATGTGGAGGAGCGTCTACGCCAGCAGCAGCTGTACGAGGAGCAGACGAGTCGGTGGCAGCAGCAGCATCAGGAGCAGATGGAGTACATGCGCCGACTCACTCATGCTTTAGGGATGGAGTTTCCTCCACCACCATCTGCAGATCCCCCACCTCCCCCCCTCCTTCAGATTAGAGATTGTACTTATGTTATAAAATTTGTGAAATCAATTTTTTTTTCTATTTGTAGTTTCTGTCTCATTATAAAATATTAATACTATTATATTTTTAAATAACAATATTAATATGAATAATAATATTATTTATATTTTATAATATTAAATTATATATATATATTAAAATTTTATAATATTATAATTTAATTATATTTTTTTAATACTTGAATTATTTTAATATTTGAATGTAAAATAATTCTATTATTTTTATATTAATTAAAATAAATTATTAATATTTTTTTTATTTATAAATTATAATTCTAATATTATTATATTAATTAATTCATTTATTAATATTCTATTATTTTTTATTTTTGAATTATAATTCTATTATTATTATATTAAATAAAATAATTTATTAATAATTTATTATTTTTATTTGTGAATTATAATTATATTATTATACTAATGAAAATAATTTAATAATAATTTTTTTTTATAGTATTTGCGACGGGTTACCATGCTCGTCGCAAATACTAGTATTATTAATAGTTTTTTATTTTTTTTAAAAAATAGTTTTTTGCGACGGGATACTATACCCGTCGCAAATACTAGTATTATTAATCGTTTTTATTTTTTTTAAAAAAATAGTTTTTGCGACGGGACCCATCCCAAAAACTATTTTAAAAAGTTTTTTACAAAAATACGGAGTACTATTTGCGACGGGGAGAATGGCCGTCGCAAAAAATGGCTTTAGCGACGGGCCCGTCGCAAATAAGTGTTATTGCGACACCGTTTTCAGCGACGGGCTATTTGCGACGGGACCCCGTCGCAAAAAGCCATTTGCGACGGGATCCCGTCGCAAATGCCCCGTCGCAAATACCTGTTTTTCTAGTAGTGTTAATTTATAATTAATTTATTTAGAGTTGATGAAAATAAATACCTACTATTAGGATTATTTATTCAATTACTAGTTGATTATCAAAATTAAATTATTGTATTTAATTATTTGTGTTGTATGGAACTAGTGGTACAATCCATATTCTAGTGATCCACATGTTATTCTTTGATATCTATGAAAAACCAATATACTTTTAGGTACTGATAAAGTGATTAAATTGAAATAGGTCATTTGTGTTGATCTCCAATCAATAGATCTTGAGGGAATATCTCTTACATTATTCCTTCATGAGAGAAAGAGGTAATGATGAGGAATTTGAGGGAAGGGGGGAGAGAGTGAGAAGTACACTATGCACTACGATTTTCTATTATTGAATTTTAAATTAGATGTACACAATAGACATGACCATATATTTATAAGTATATGGTTTATGATAAAATGTTATTTACTTATATACTAGACCAGAAGTGATATAATGACCATTATGAAACCCCATTCCATAAAATTTCAAAAATTACAGTTATATTTTATGACATGAGCTAACATATGTAGTGATGAATATTATTTACCATCTTACCAAAAACAAACATCACTTTATGCAGTCGTGGTCCATTCGGTCTCCTATCTTATTATTAAATTCCTAAAGAATTAATTTACTTTCATAAAAAAATTTAATTTTCACAAACTAGAAATAAAATATTTATTATATATAAATAAATAAATAAATAATTTATTAAGAAACAAAAAAAAATATATCTATTAAATATATTAACTCAATCCAATTAATATATTACTTATAAAAATATAATTATTTATTTTCATGTGAATAATAGTGATCAATAAATATTGAATAAAATTATCCCTCAAATAGGATAATAATATGTATTCTAATAATTTATTTCTTAATACAATTTAATCAAGATTAACATAAACATATTCTGTGTGACCCTTTATGAATTTTTCTCATGGGAATTAGGCGAGCTTTCTTAAAGTCCAAGACTATTATCTACGAATGGGTCAAGGTTCCCAAGTGAACTAACTTAATTTATTGATGAGGTTGAAAAAAACATATAAATACTCATTATGTAATACAATCCCTCTCTATCAATATCTCAACATGCAAGTTGCTCATTTTTGTCATCAAACTATTTGATCATTTTTATTATTATTGATTTTCTAAAATAAATATCATTAAACCAATGAATTTAAATTATTTTTAAATATATAATTCAGTCAAATGGTCAAGATATAAAATTCCATAAATAAAGAAGTGAAAAATCTATTATTTAGTAATCTATTAAAATCTTGTCATTTGTGACGCACCCAACATACCCTACCTCACTGTGAAAAAATTTCTTCACAATATGCATAAGAAAATAAATGTTATTGAGTCAGGACATGAATTAATGACAATCTTATCATCCAAGGGCCATTTGACATTCTCATTGATAATAATATTTTATGACCAAAAAAAGTGTGTGAATTGTAATATCATGTTTATTCATATAACCTACGATCTAGAAGATTACATGGTTTGGAATTCTTGAAACAATGTCTCATCCACTTACAGGTACAGGATGCTGACAGTCTATATACAATATTCCCCATTATAGTATGTTCACTGAGTAGAGAACTAAATATTATGAATATATCCATGGAACATCAAGGTCCTCAACAAAATATAAGAACAATGATTACCATAATAATGCAAAATATACCATTAGACATTATAAAAGAAATGTTATACCAATGAATGTTTAATACGTGATAATATATTTAAAATAATATTCACTTACTTGAATATACATGTAATATAATGTAAATAATATTTGGCTCTATTAAAATAACTCTAACGAACTCCACATTGTAAATAGAAAAAAAAGCTGTTAATGACTGGTTAGTTCTCACATATAAAAAATTCTTTCATTGAGTATGTCTACAACTTCTAGGACTCTAATTTTTTTACACATGGTAAGAAAATACACATGTCTCAACCAAGTAATTTTTTTCTGGTAGATTAATATCTTGATATAATTCTAAATCTAGTGGTATAACGTATTATCTACATCTTTTTACAATATAATAATCCAAAATATCTGTTAAATCATTACATAAATATTATATAAAAAGGATACACCTATTTCTTTTGGTGTGACCAAATATCAAAATATTACATTTCAAAATAACTTCTTATGTTTCATTAGAAGAAACAATGTTCTTTAATATTGTTGATATAGAAAAAACTAGATATAATAATGTTTTTATTAAAATTAATATAGCCTTATTAGTGATAATATATATAATTTAAAAAAATAAAGATAAGTGTTTAATTCCCTTGGTCACTATTATTCTCAATTCATAGGACACGAGGAACTCACCCAATTATAATTTTCAATTTACTATTAGAAAGTTTTAAATGCATAACTTTGAAATTATAGTGGATTTTGTATAAAATTCACCTACTTTTCATTACAGGTTGACAATATAAATATTTTTACATTTCATAGAACATGATATGAGTTCCCAATACTTAAGGATGTTAAATTTAGTTATTCTCCATACTAACTTCATATGTCCATGCATGTTCCACTTGAAGGGTTAAATGGAAACAAAAATTAAATCATGAATTGATTAAACATTTATTTTCCATTACATAGTTAGTACATTTAATTTGGATCTTTTATGAAAACACATGGATCTAGTATGTATATCATGTTCCTTAGAACACTATTTCATCATCAAGTCAAATATGGAGAAGTTTTTATCCCTAACTTTTAACAGATAGGTATCACATAATGTTAATTTTATAGATGTTATCAATATATGTAACTTCAAATCATATAGCTACCAAAAAATCAACGTAAACATACAAGTTACTCATTAATTTATAAATGAATATTATATGAACATTATGCATGATATATTCCTAAAAAAATTATGTAATCTACATATCTTATAGTAATTTATTGATTTCATAAACCCTTTTAGTTATTCATAGGGGAAATATAAAATTGGGTATCCTTTTGTTTAAATCATATTGACATATTTAGTATAGATTCCACTAAATTAAGTTTACTTTAAAATCAATATCCCTATACGATGAGCATAGTAGGATGCATTGACAAGTATAATTATAAAAGTATTTTAGTCTTGATGATAAAGGAATATGTTTTTTCATAGAGTAATATTTTGATAATTAATCATTATTTATTGGTACAATCAAGTACGATCAATGCCCAGTTTATTAGGAATACCAACATACAGTATCATGTCTGGGAACCATTCAAAACATAGTTTCAAAAAATCATGATATATAGAGGTTAGAACATGAATTTATATGTATATTTCACCTTTAACAAATTACCATTTACCAATTCTTTGTAGGAATAATTATTATGAATTTATAATACATGTATAACCCACAACGGTGATCATGAACCACCTCTTTGGATATGAATCCATATTTAGTATGTTTCCCTCAAACTAATCTGCCCACTATGCTCAGTGGAGTATAATAATCCTATAAAAACACATGTGTATACAGATCCTTATCCCAATATGTTAAGAATTATCCCACTATCAACAAGGTGATATGATAATTTTTTTGAAAATAGATGATTATTACTATATGTTTACATCCATAGTGGATTTAGGATCATTAACTCAGATTCACCATAGTGTTTTGATGTCTGTTTGTAGCTAATGGGTGATTTTACAAACAATTTTCAACAAAAACATGTGGTCATTTTGTAATTGATCCTTATCACATGAAATTTTCTATGATATTAATTAGAAAAATTAGTGATCATATGGTTAGTTATTTTGCATATATTTAAAAACTATTTCTTGAAAAGGAATAATTGATGATATACAGTATATATAATATTCATCATTGATCTTCCTTTTACTTTTGTCATAACATATATGTATATAAGGAAATATTAAGTATTTATAACATTTACTCCCAATATATGATCATAGAAATATTGGATATGATATACACTGAAAATCTAGCATAGAGATTCTTTTTTTCTAACTGAAACCATTATCATCACAGATAATTTTTTAAAAACTCAAAGGATGTTTATAAATTAACTATTATCATCTGAATGGATCACATGGCTAGGTTAAACTAACTCTAAGATATTTATTACATACCATTATTTAAAAGGTTTCATTATCTAAAATGTGGTATGAGTTTTTCTATGTAAATCAATTATATTGTATCAACTAAGAGAAAAACATTATCATAAATAAACAATTTAACTATTTAAAATAATAATTTAAAATTAATTATCAATTCATAATTAGGTAATAGTGTTATAGTATATATTCATAATTCATTTAGAAGTATATTTTGATTCAAGAGTTACTGAACCATTAGTTTTTTATTATAGTAAAATAAAAATATTTAATCCAAAAATAAATAATCTATCATTGTGCCTATCTCGACACTATAGTGAATGTTTTGAAAAATCATAGAATATATCTGAATCACTAAATTTAAAATAAAAAATAGTGATATTCCCAAGGTTGACATAAGAATAAATAATATTAATATTTATTTAGATTAATATATAACCTTTTATTCGTATTCTTTTACCGCATTCAAATATATGTATGTCGTGAGAATTTTTTTTCTACATATGAAGAAAATAGAAAATTGAAGAATAAAATAGATGTAGATATTATTATATTCATCCTTAATTCATTTCAATTCCATTTCCAATGTCAAATAATTTCATATAAGAATAAAATTTCCTCATGTTAACTCTTATTCCATTGAATATTTTGTCTCATTAAGGGAAATTATAATGGATATTTTGTCTTTAGATTAATTATGGGTTATTTATCCTTTTATATCAAACCATTCACCATAAGGGGGAAAATATTTAGCAAGTCCTTATTGACATAGAGGTGTATGATAAATGTTATCCTATGTGATGTATCCATTTTATTTATCTGGACTTGGATATTCAAGGATAATAGGAGTTGAAATGATAATAATAAATATTAATGGATAATTTCACATCAATGTGAAAACCAAATTTTACTAACAGCTAAATATTCCCATTATATTGATAGAATGATTAGTAGTTTGATTTCCTTCCTCCATATTGCATCGTTATACTACATTGGATGTCTTATTTATTTCATTTATTTCTTTATCTGTAACAATCAAAAAAATTAGACATTGTGGTGTAAGATTCCATGTCATTATGTTGTATCATAAACTCTATTAACATATTTTATTACATGATACAATATATATAAGAGGCATCAATTCCATATATATTATAGGAAACCCTTCCACCTTTTCTCACTTACTGGTTTAAAAAAACAATATTAGGGGATTCATAAACAAAAAAAATTCCTGGAAATGTTTCCAATCTACCAGGTCTCACAGAATTTTAAAATGTATAATGACTACAAAGATAACATGATTAACATTGAAAACCCATGGGGACATAATGGAAAGTACACCAGCATCACACCATGTAATTTGAAATCCCATCTTCCAATATAGATGAATATACAAACATTGTTTAGTAAATTCATAATGTTTAATTAACACTTCATCATGTCATTTATCTTTTGGAACATCTAGGTGCATAGAATATAGCTACCTGACATGTAATCAAGATACTCACACTGTAACCTAGTATTGAAATCCCAAATATTTGTTACATACAATTAGAATATATTATTCGCCTTCTTATTTTTATAATCCTCTATGAATATTAACCGCTAAAAAATGACTAATATATCGATAACATGATAATACAAATTGAATTAATTAATTAATGATAATAAATGAATCATTCAACCATGTTTTTGGTAAGATCAAACAACAAATAAAAAAATATTAATGTAAAATGAGACCCTATGATAATAATTTTTTGTTTGGATAATAGAAATAAGCGATGATTGGAGATACATTTAAAAGTATATTAAAATTTATTTTCATGAAAACATGAGATAGAAACATTCATGTTAAATTTTTAATTAATATATTGATATCTAAATAAAATTGTTACCTTATAATTGGCTCCTTTATTTGATGAAAATTTCAATATTTTGATGGAACCTTTCTTATTTCTATCATAATAATGTTATGATCCAATGGAATAATCCATCTCAAGGTGATCCATAGATTATCCTTTGAGTAGTGAGCAAATCCAATTGATATATGGATACTATAATGGTGAATCAATTTTCATGCATCGTTCGTGTGGATATATTATCCTTCAATCTAGATGGAATATCTCTTGAATTTCTCTTTATTGAGAGGAAGAGAGAACAATGGGGATTTTTTGAGTGAAAAGAATATAGATTTCAGTTTTTACCATTATTTTCTATTATTGGATTTTCCATTAAACCTACACAATAGTCAAAACCAACTATCTATAGATTTAGTGATTTGGTAAATTTTTTTAATTGTGTAGAAGCCAAATAATTAAATATTAATAATTTACAAACCACATGCATTTAAATATTTATAATAATAATTTCTTTTTTTGATTTCTTTTATATTTCATAGTGATTAATATTAATTACATGATCTTAACCAAATTTTCACTTCCTGTTACAGTCTTAATTCATCAAAACTCCCCAATATCTATTATATAATAGAATAAATATGTTATATTAAATTAAATAAATATTTTTTTAAAAGAATATGTAAAATTTTTAATAAATATTCATTATATAATTTTATTTTTTTATTCATGAGCCATATAATAAATATTTATAATATATATTCACACCATCAAACAAATTATTTATTAACTAATAAAAAATAATTTATTTATAACTAATTAATTATTACCTATTGGTTATTGTATTTCATTAAAATGAGAGTAAAATTATTCCTTGGTGTTGAGAATAATACTTAATAATAAAACCATAAAATATAATATAATCATGAACAGTGGAAAATTTTACTATGTCACCCATGGTATTCTTTCAACAATTCCATAGGAGAGATTGACTAAAGTCCATGAATACAATATATCAACGGGTCAAAGAACCTAAGAGAAATAATTTAAAGTTTCATATTTGGAAAAAATATGAACTCTCATATATTAATATAACTCAATTCCTCAATAAATCATCATGTATGTTTCACATCTATTCCATAAACACATTTTCTCGATATGTATTTTTTAATGTATTTGAAAAATCATTGATACAAAATGGCATTATAATTTATGTTATATTTATATTCCATTAAATTCAATGAGAAATAAACATCCAAAAATATTAAATGTACATATCCTTCATTGATATAACCATTAATAAATTTTTATTCATGGTGAATCTAGCATACCATACCTCATCGAAAAGACATGTTATCATGATTTTCGCCAAAAAGTATACTTCTGAGGGTCATTAAACACATTATGGAATAATATAATGTATAAATACCAATATACACCCTCATAGATTGGATTACCCTATGTCACAATCACATGTGTAATTCTTACCAGAAGGTCAGATCTCATACACTCACTTCATATATATTACCAAGTGTAAGCTTTATGAGATGAGGTCTCCTATTCTTAAGAGTACTTTCACATTAGATTATATATACTATGTTCCCCATAATAGTATTTTATCCACCCTTATAATGATATTTTAAGTATATATTCATGTACTTTTAGGGTTCTCATCATATATGGGAATAACTATGACCTCATCCATGGGACATGTACCCTAAGATATTATCAAATAAATGTTCTTCATAAGAACAATAAATACATGATATGATATTTAAATTAATATTATATTCATTGAGTATAAATCTAATCTAATGAAAAAATTTAGATGGATCTAGGGAACCAACTCAAATAAGAATCCAATGGATGAATGTGTTGGTTAAGAAAAATTGTGATTTGTTATATATTTTGATTATATATGGGTTTTTAATTTCTATGTCTCTAATAATGTTTTCATTTAATTTGTTGAGTTGATAAATATTGATACAATTATATAAAAATTTTGAGGTGTCCCAGTGGTTGTTGTTATAATATTTCAAGCATGGGGTTTTCCTGCACATGTCATGAATTATGAAAATATCATTTCATTTGATAATGTTCAAAGAGGACTGGGAAATGGATAAGCATAGATTGGGATAGAACGATAGAGGAGCTTTTCAGGCATTTAATTTGATATTAATATCATTATTTAATGAATCTTATAGTTTGTTTGAGTATTTGGTTTGGCTATTATTTGTCCCCTTTAATTCATTCAATAAATTATCATACTCTGATTGTGGAATATATGTTATGAATTCATTGGTATTAGTTGGGATATTTTTCATTTCAACATTTTATGGGATGAGAGATGTGTTTTTGAAAACATCTACATTAGGATAATGCCTCCCATTTGAGCAATTTTCCTACATGGCACTCTTTTCTATCCCCTAATCAATTTTAACATGGACATGGATTTGTCACAATTAGCTTATCATGGATTGTACTATCCTCGATGGTTTGAGTCTTCATAGAGTAGTATCAGAGGCGTCAGCATTACTGTTGGATGAGAGAGTAGATTTCAGGACAAGATATGAGATTGATTTTGGATTTGTGAAAGTAGTGTTAAAGTATTTTGAATTTGGAATTCATATTAGGGTGTATGGTATTGGAGTAGCATATGATATTTCCATTAACCAGAGCTCTGATAACCTAGTTGTGGACTGAATACATTTAGAATTAGTTTCTATGTTAAATAATGTTACATGATTTGTATATAAATAACTCTTATTTTCTATTTCCATCTTGATTTATATCCCAATATATACTCATTTATCGTGGTGAATATTTTTTATTTTAGGATTTCTCCATGAAGACAGCTACCCATGATTCCATTGTGGGATCTTGAGGATGATTCTCCATGTAAATAGGATTCATTAATGGTCTCTTTATAGAATTTGGTACCATAGGGTCAGTTTCTAGTAATTCCACCAAACATAATGAATTATTTTGATCCATGACTACATGTCGATGATGCCTGATTTTTTAGTGTACTTCATGAGATTAGAATGTAGCGATCTCCTATATTTTAGTGTGAGATAGACCCACAATCAGTTGATGACTGTTTAGATGTTGCCAACTAATTTTTCATCCTATACATGAAACATATAGATCATATGGTTTTCCATGATAAATGTATTATTTTCATATCCACTGGGTGATGGTGATATCTTGGGACTCTGTCAAAGGTTTAAATTTCTCTAATCAGGTCAAAATTCCGGAATCCGTATAGGGAAATGTTTTTTCAACCCATGATGTGATTAGTGTAAACCCCAGAGCATATGCAATTACATCATGGTAGAATGACCATGGAGAAGTATTCTATGAGGTTCAAAGGAATTTTTCAATAATCAATAGATATATATTTTGATTCGTAACATATATCAAATTCCATACAGAGGGGATTACACCAATATATCTGGGATGGATTTATATCTCCACAAATTCCCTTATACGATATTGAGGATTAGAAGGAATTAATAGTGCATAACATCATGATAGAGCATATACTGATAGGGGGTTCTAGTAGTGGGCACCCAAGAGCATAGAATTCTAAAGTAGGCATCTAATGATAGTCATACTGATATTTTCATATGAGATTCATTATGAAAATATCCCAATAAACTAGATATACAATTCAGGGCTTCTAGGATGGATCAAGATAGAAAATAGAGTGTTGGTGATTCTATTGTTATAGTTAGTATAATATTGCATAAGATTTTCTGACCCACCACATTGATGAAAATGGAGGTATTTGGTGGACCACACAAACAGAGATAAAAAAAGAGAATGGATGATTTTAGGGTAGACATCAAGGAATAATAGTGGGTACAAAATTCAGAGGTTGAAGATGTTATAAAATACCGGAACCACCACCCCAAGTTGTACTGTTCAAGGATCCAGGATATGGGGGGATGGGTAATGGATTTCATTATGTTGAGAATTATTTTTACCCCGAGGATCCAAAGATTATTAGAGATACTATAAGTCCATACAATAGATTAGTTATTGAAATAATAAACATGGGTGCAAGCCACTCTTTTCCTTCCAATTACATGGTTCGAGACTTTGATATTCCATTGGATCACTTGGCTCAACCCTTCCAATTAGTGACTTCATCCATGGGGGACTTAGCATGCACACACATATACTTCATGTGTGATATTACCCATTGAGAAAATGGATTTATATGGGATATCATTATAGAATTGATGATTCCTTATGATATCATCTCAGTTATGAAGTAGATATCCATAGTTAATTCCCATACTGATTGTTTCATGTCATGTATGTGATGTATATTTTTATAATTTAGTTTTTCCTTCATTTCTCTTAAAGAATCCTAAGAGGAGAAGGATGGGTTTTGGAATAGGGGGATACATATTCACTCTCAATATTTGAATGTTCTATATATTATTGCATTAGATGTTATGGGATACCAGTTTACTAGATTTCTAATGGAACATGAGGGATTATTTCTTATTGATGTGCCAGGATTACATCCATATCAAGAGATATACTTTTACAATAACATATCCACTGGGATTACCCTGATATCTGGATAGTCATATCTTATTGATCAAAAATGTGCTCAGGAGAAATTGGTTTAGTTACAAGAATTATATTACAAGGGATTCATGATACATGGTTCTTCCCCATCGGGTTGTACCAAAGATATTCTCCATGAAATTGGATGGGAGATTAATGTTTTTTATGCATTAACACCATCTAAACTACGAGATCATGATGGAAACATACGCACTATTATGAATTTATGACCACATTGATCAAATGAGAGGGGAGTTATGGTTTATAATGATTGAAATCAGACCAGGTTATCACTATCTTCGATTATATGATAAATATATGTTTAAGAAGTCATTCATATGTCGCTACAGTCACTATGAGTACATAGTAATACCTTTTTGAATAATGAATGCCCCAATAGTAATCATGTGACTCATCAACACAATATATTTACCTTTATTTTATTGGTTTGTGTAAATCATCGAAGATTATATCTTAATGTACATGACATTAGAGGAGGATCACATGATACACTTGAATATGGTCATGAACATTCCCCAAGAGTGATAGATTTGGAGGATGATATCAAAGTGTTTTCTATAAATTATAAACGTTCATATTTTGGGACATATAATCATGGTTTATGGAGTAGTTTCATACCAAAAGAAGTTCATGGTTGTGTTAGCATGGGATACACTCGAGAGAATGATAGAGTCATGAATCATTCAAATGTTTTGAGGCTACTACAGGGGATTCATGCCCAATTTCTCTAAGATTACGAGAACATTAACAAATTTGGAATAAAATCATAATACATTCCTATGGATGAAAATCTTCATCTTAAATTGTTATAGACTTATAAGGAGATTTATGAATATAAAAAAAATGATATTTCTATAGGAGGGTGTCAAGCATATAGTGATCAATAATGCCTCAGAGATCTAGAGTTGATGGGTTCTCATGTATATGTGGGAAATGAATTACCATTAGTCTACAAACAGAGATATCATTAATATTACACTAAAACCATTGACCTTGCATTAGAATTGATAGTATTATCCCTCCTGATTTTGTTGAAATTGCGTTATTCTTGATCTGTTCATCATCTATTCTGATTATAAGAGTCACATGTATATCGTCTTATAAAAGGTACAACTAGGAAGGGGAATGTTGTGGATGATTATCATATATTGATATTTTTATTATGGTTGTTGACCGATGCTTTAGATTAATTAACCTAATTTTAGTTTCCGATAGTGTAAGAGAATAGTGAATATTACCTAGAGTTTATAGTTGTTCCCAACCTCTTCAAAATCATGATTGGGCGGCTTAGCCTTATTATACCAATTATGAGACCTCATACACTTAGATATCGTGTAGACATGAATGGAATAGATTTTATGAATGTAGGGATCATTGAATCATTTTAAAGGGATAGATGGTAGAACCATTTATATTGTGGTAGGATTTTATTAAAGAGTTTCATGCATCCCTTGTAGGTAAAAAATTTGTGGTATAGATGTATCAGGACCTCCAATGTTTGTTGTAGTGGCCTGGTGTAAAAAAGGGTGTAGCCGGGTTTGCCATGTGATTTCTAAATTATTAGTAAATAAATGATGAAACTATCTTACACTGACATTATCTCAACCCCTTGAGTTTCCAGGTTTTATGTGGAATGAAATAAATATGGAATTTATGATGGAGATTCCAAATACATGTAAAGGACATGACAAAATCTGGCTGATCATAGACAAACTCACCATGTCACACCACATCATATTTATATGAGTGAAGAGATCATTATTGGGAAGGGGTAGAAATTATATTCAGGAGATAATTCGGGTCCATGGATTTAACAAAATGATCATTATAGAATGTGATTCTCATATCACATCACGACTATAGATATTTTTAAGGAAGGCCATTGAGGCTCAGTTACATTTGAGATCCTTTTTTCATCCCTAGAATGACATCCAAAATAAATCATCCATTCAGGTTCAAGAGGATTAGTTCCATTAGGTTATATTTGAAATTGGTCATAGTTGGGTATATCAATTATAATTAGTGGAGCTTTCATAAAAAATAGATACGATTCATCCATCAGTATGGAACCATTCGAGGCCTTGTCAGTGTAACCCTATAGGTAAAAATTGTGTTGGACTAATCAAGGAGATTTAGTACTCACTATTCCTGAATCGGTGAATTCTATGATATAGAGGGTGAAAATAATTTAATATAATATTAGAAGTGTACATAGACATCCAATGTCCTTTGAGAACTGACCAAATGGGACATTGGGGTTCTACGATGGAGAAAATGTGTTCTTGATGGTCCTATATAGACATAGACTGTGGCTATTTGTCTATGGTGTGAGTATGTATCCAAGAATAAATGTATATTTCAAGATAATTCATTGGGTTAGAAAAGTAGCATACAACATTGAACTACCCCTACAGTTAGACCATGTACATGACTTCTTCCACATGTTTCAACTGAGGAGGTACGTGAATGAATTATTGCATGTTATCAACTGGGGTGATCTAAATATCAGATATGTTTCTAACATTATAATTTTGCTGAAGGATAATAAAAATTGGTCATAGAAGATCATATATGGGTGAGATATTTCCCTAGTTCATCTCTAATGGTGTCTACAGAATCCATAATAGTGAATCTGGGAGCAGGCGACCACGATGCTAGCTCAATTTCCACACTCTTTTCAGTAATACTTTTTTTATAAGAAGTGAATCCCTATGGCGGGGTGAACCTAATATTTCTTTTACCCTAGGAATTACATAACTATAGTAAATTAAGATAAGGGGTTGGGAACAATCATCAGAGGATAAATAAATAAATGATTTATTTTACTATTTAATTCAATCTGAAAACCTAGAATAATATATAAATACACATTTTTAGAAAAGTATAATGTTCATTCATAATACCCATGTAAATGAAGGAGTGCATTAGAGGATATCATTCATATGTAAAAATGGATATTAGGATCCACTCGATACCGTTGGGGTTGAATATTCCAATAGTGTTCATGAAGTATGCAAATGACTATGACATATGATATCTCTTTTATAATGAACTATCTAGAATCAAGGTAGGGTATTGATTTCATTAGATTCATTTATCCATTGATTATCCCATGATTAATCGGAATTAATTATTTTATATGTATTATTCACCGGTCAACCATGATTAAAAATTTGGGTTTATTTCTCCCTAGGATTTTGGGGGATTGATTTGTTGAATATTAATTTACATTATTCATTATAAAGACAATGAAATGTGACTAAACCAAAAATATCCAAAGTTCATTCCAAATTTGTGATATATTAATATTTACCCAATTTTGTTTTCTATTCATGTGAATAAATTTAATTGGACAATGTTTAGATTAATACACATTAGTAAATCATATTATAACCATTCCTTATAATAATGGATTGATACTATAGGTGATGTTTCAGATTGATGGTATTCTATAGGTGGGATGATGGTGGAAGATCAGATGAATATAAAATCATACTTCTAAATAACTATGTAACCATTTTTCAGAACAATGGATTGATTCTATGGGTGATGTTTTGTATTGAAGGAATGTTATAGGTGGGATGAGGATGGAAGATCAGAGGCAAATAAGATCACACTACTAATTCCCATTCATACTAGTTTGAAGTATGATGATGTAACAACGTAGGGGTGAGCGATTTTCAATGTTGTTCAATGGATTGAATCATGAAAGTGATGTTTGTCGTTCTCAGTTAACTCAAATCTATGATCCAATAGTTGGATTGTATATGGATTTATCAGATGCATGGATGGGAAAAGAACCTCATGATCATGAAAATTATATATTACATGGTGTATAATCTAATGAACTTAAAATGTGTGGGGGATTGGCTGTAGTTCTATGAATTCATGTGATATTAAATATCAGAATTTTTTTGATATGTGTCACACACCATGTGACTAGATGAGGGAAAACCATAGTGTACTATGAGAGTGCACGGGAACATACATGACTACGAACACATGCACATGTATAGTATAGGGGAATGACCCATTACATATACACAACCACATAAATGTTCACAATCCATGTACATGGGAATAGCTAGGTGTAAATGGAATATGTAGGTGAAATGTCGTGTTATAGAAAAACCAGTAGACCACAATTACCCATATGAGACATGCAGATTATATCGAGGTTTACAGGTTTCGTACGACAAAAATACATAAGTAGGCCTGGTGCTGGAAATACATTCCATGTACCCCCACCACATTCCATGTACTCCATATGACGGTATTTGGAGCCCTTACATTCCTTACATTAAACTACGATTTTGCTTAGTATGAAACCTTGGTCCTCTTTGCATATGGTAATATTTGGAATTACATCCTCAACAAAGGATTTTGATCCCCTATATGTGTTCTGTTTCATATATATTTCAATGTATTCCCATAAAGAACTAGGGTGGATTCTTATACCTATTCTATGTGGGGTCTGTGGGATTAGTGTGACAAAAATGAATAGTGAATCCATCCATTATATAGTAGGATGACCCTGTAGTATTTCGGTTTCACCAAATGGCCTTTGGTGTGATCACCTACCTTGATGATGGTATCTTCATAGATCATATTAGTACTTTTTGGGAAATTTGGATGAGAACAACCCCACAGATGAGTGTTTTTAGTGAAATCAGAAATCATAGAGTGAGATATACTAGAATAAACATTACATTGATGCCCTAAATAGTATCATATGGTTCATAGTATTGGTTGATAATACTTGAGATTTTTTATGGCTATATTTGGGAAACATTTTATATGTATATCATATTTCTGTTTTATATTCTGTTGAGATGACTACTCATGATGCTTTATGCATACTAATTTTGAGGTTTTCTACTAGGTATTGTTATTCTATCTCATTAATGGTATTTACCATACATGTTGTGTATTATGAAGATTTTATTCCATTTCACAGTGACGTAGGCGGACCGAGTGAATGAGAAGTTTTGATTAGGATATATAGACTAATCTATTTATTGGGAAATGCATTTGATAGTTGTCCCCTCGTTGCTCGATGTAACACATCCTTTTTAATTTTTGGTTGGGGTTGTGTTTTTACCATGTATCACATTAATTAGTTTTTTTAATATGACTTTGGTATATATGAAATTGATGTACTCGAATCAGTTCTCTTGTTTTTCATTTTAACAATTTAGGGGATTCAATATGTGTTTGTGGGTATAGGTATATTAGGGAAATGCCTCATATGGGTGTGATATGACTCCCTAGCGGGTCTAGTCATGTGAAATTCTATGTATAAGTTCTCATATATCCTCATATTATATGGTCATTTTAGTGTATAATTATGCTTACAACCATACATAAGGTCTTTCTTTAATTTATCAATGTTTACAAAAATTTTCATGAGTAATATTTTGGTTAGATATGATCATGACATTATGAATGAACATGATTATGGTCAGATATGTTCAGTTTTTCTCATTCCCTCTAATTAGGCTTATGACACATTTGTTGGTTATACAATATGTCTATATTATGTTTCATGGATAATAATTATTTTTATGTGGATTTAGTATTATTATGTTACAATTTTTTTTTGATTTGTTTCCAGGATGTACATTCTTAAATCATGTCTTATAGTAAATTAAAATGATTATATGATCCTTTAAATTAGATAATTAAACCATTAGATTTTTTATTCACATGATTATAATCTACCCTTAATATGAATCATTGAATATTTAATCACATACTAAGTATTAGATCAAATATCATTAGATTCCCTTTTTCCTTAGGGTATTACATTGATGAATATTTAGAACATAGGTATATTTAATGATGTTTATTAAAAATGTTGATTTAATTATATTTAATAATACTTGTTTGAAGCTGAAGAAACATTATCTAAACCTTTGGGATTTGAGATTATGTTAGTTTTTTAGGTAATATATATAAATTATTGAAGTAATGTAAAATATATGTTTAATATGTAAATTTTTTATATATTTTTATGAATGAATGTGTAAAACCCAGAGCATTAAAATTAGATTTTCCATTATAAACTAATGTATTCAATAAAATCCATTACCTAAAAAACCAAACCAAATAAATCCCAAAACATTATATAACTGTTATATTTTTGTAGTTATTTTGGAATGTATAAATTTAAGTAATCAATTAATGAGATACATGTAGAAATGAGGGTCATTATTTTTAGTGTAACCAGACAACTATAAACATCTCCCTATGGATAAAATTTTATTTTTTCTAAAATTTTATTTTTATGTACATTATTTCATGAAACTAAATATATTATAGATATAGAATATTATTTATATTAATAATGTATTAAAAAAATTATATTTATAATTTATAGAAAATAAATATAGGAATGATTAATTCTTTGAGAAGTTATTTTACTTTAAAAGCAGTTTTCATTATATATTATAATTTAAATTAAATATTAAATTGGGAAAATTTGTAATTTTAATTTGAAAAAATCAACATATTTTTTAAATTTATCATCTAAATATTACCTTAAAATTAATATTGGGTATTTATTTTGGAAATAATCAATTTTTATGTTAATAGTGAAAAATATAGATATTGTCATGTTTTATGATGTTATCATAACACAGTAATGAAATAATTTTTTTTTCAAAACATTATCAATAAAATATAAAATTTATAAGAAAAATAAATTCTTTCAAATTACTAAGTTATATTTTAAAACCTACCATATATCCATTTTTATATATTTAGGTAATATTTTACTCTAAAAATGGATATATTCACTTAAATTAATAAATATATTTTCACCACGTATATAACATAAATTATAAAATTTATTTCATATTTTATATTAACATCATAAAATTTTTTAATAAGGAAAAATTTCATTTTACATCATAAAATTATTATTTTTACAATTAATGTTAATGACCATGATTATAATAAAACTATTATCTTCCTAGAATTATTTATCAATAATGTGTAATTTTTATAAAATAAAATAAATTAACAATTATCCTAAGTCATCATAATCATATTTGACTAATATTTATATAATTTTCCACTGATTCAATTATTAATAATTGCTAAATAATTTTAAGAACACATAATTTTGAAAACAGCATTTTCATTAAAACATTTTAAATAACTAAATCATTTTAAATTTAAAGTTAATTTTAGCTTAATTAGAGGTAGAAATTTATTAAGTGGATATTAAATTTATTTTAATCACTGCTATATTTTTTAATATTGTTTATTTTATATTTTTACTAAAAAAGTGTTACGTGGTTATAAACTAATTACCAAAGTAAAATTTGAAAACATGTTAAAAGGAAAAATATAAGAACAAATAACATAAAAAATGATTAAAAAATTTTGGAAATAATTTTTTGAGGCTTTAAGGAACCAATATCACAATAAATCCCATTATTTATAAATTTTGATGTCATTATCCATCAATTAGTGTAATGGAATAATTGAAAAGTAAATGGAATTCACCAAAATGTAATTTTATTCAACTATAAATGGGATAGACTTCAAAAACTTCTTTACCACATTAATACTTTCAAAATAACTGTAACATCCCAAGTAAGAAATGAATAATAGATATTTTTATCTATGTCTATTAATGAATTAGATAGTGTTTTAGAGGCTTAAAATGAAAATAAATCCAATCTTAAGCATGGAATACACTAATATTTTTTAAAGGATTGTTTTACTGCCTTTTGATGGAAACACATTTTTAAATTCATCTTTTGATAATTTTATAAGCTATGTTTGTCAAAATAAACTTATTCTTTATGATTGGGACATCAAATTTTACTTTGTGTGAATTTTTGGTATTTTTCTGACAATTTTCATTTTTTAATAAAAAGTGAAAAATACTGCATTTTACATCAAAACTAATTTTTAATCTACTTTATTTATATGATTAGATTATCTTTTGAATTGGTTTTAAAGTTAAATTAGAATATATTTTTACCATTTAATCCAATGGCGGTCATTAGGATTAATTTCACTTTGGAATTGGGAATAAACTAATGCCAAACTTTTCATAGATATTGTTTCAAAAAAAACCCGCTATTTGTTTTGACAACGGGAATTATTTTTAAATAAATTATTTCAATTTCTGTGTTTGGAATTTGGTAAAATGGAATACATATTTGGAATCAGAATGTCTAAATTATTTAATCAAGACTCTTTTATTTTTGGACATTATGAATAGTAACGGTGGTAATTATCTTTAATTATCTTGATTTATGAGTAATCAGGTAGTTAAAGATAATAAAATGATATCATAATAATACAAGAAGACCACAAAATGTGTCCTAAGGCTACTGGTTGTCTCATTGCCGACCATGGGATTCCTTGTGCCAAACTTGGGGGCCCCATGGAATCACTTTTGTGGGAAAGTTACTTTTTATCTTTTTATTTTTAAAGAATGTTAAATGTGACAAAGAGTGTATCACCGAAGTAAAATATTTTTATATTTGTCTACATAAATGATCTTTTGGACTATAAATATTTAATTATAAAGATAAAAAGATTTCCTACATCATAGTATTTTTTTCATAATTTTTAGACTTTAAATAAATTAAAGTATTAATGACATCATGATGATGCAGTGATTACCTCATTAATAAAGGATTTAAATTAAATAAAAAGATAATGTAAAATCTATGACCTACACATGTCCAAAACCTATTATATGGGTGGATTTCAAAACCTTATCACCATAAACACGAATTATATCAATGTGGGACCTTTTGAATCCGAAAATCATTTTCAAATAAAGTAACATTTCTTTACTTTCCAAGAGTGCCCCTCCTCTCCTCTTATAAAAGGCCCCCACCTCTACCTCCTTACCCACACTCCCAAAGCCTTTGGCTCGGAAAAACCCTGCCCATTTTGTCTCTACACTTCCCTCTCTTACTCCTTAATGAAATAATTTGGGCAGAAGTCTTCCCAAGTAAGCCTTTGAGCTCAAACCAAAGGGAGTTACCCGATTTTAAGGTTATGTCTTTACTTGAGTCCTTTTGTTTTATTTTGCTTCTCCAACCCTCTAAACTCTTTTTATTCATTTATTTTGTAAAAAATCTAGTATCTTCAATATACTAGGATGTTTTTATAAGAAGGATTCGATCTACACTTACACAAACCTACATCTAATGGTTAAAGGACATACAGTTTCCGTGGATGGTGAATTTATGCCTCCCGAAACGATGATTGTTCAACATTCATTTAACACCTTCAAAGGTGGACATTAAGATGTCACTATATTTATATATGATAGATAATATTTTTATGTTTTCCTTAAGCTTCTGTATTTTTCATTTTGGGCATACCTTTATGGTTTCCATTATGGGTAAACGCGATATCTTCATATAAGGAATTGCGGACTACCGCCCCCTCAAAGTGATTTGATTCGTTAATACCATATGTGGGACGTATAAAGGATGGAGTTATGATATTATATATGACATTACACTGGAATTATAATATACCTTTATATCATTATTATTCCATTCTATAAAATATGAAATAGAAATGAAAGTAGTGTTCATGCGTACGTACGGCTTACCGTCTCCATGAACAGTGCATTTCATTTCTTACCTCTAAATGATTATGTAATATTATAAATGCATGTATATACTAGATATATATGATATATATGATATATACATCATGATTATAATTCTTGATATAATGGATACATGAACCAATTGTAATTATAAAGGGTTTATCTTTGACTCAAGTACCAATGATCGTTAAAACGACCGTTATTAACTTAAATAATTACATAGTGTTCATGACATGGGTCTTCGTCTCAATCTCCTTTAATTGAGGAATATTTTTCTTTATACACAACCTTCTTCTATACGGTGTATAAACCCATTTGACTTTTACATTTATCCAAAGGGAATCTTTTTTATACGAACCGTTTTACTAAACGACAAAAGGGAATGTGTTTGTCGTACGTATGCGGCGACAACGACTTCTCCACCGCCGTGACCATTATTTGAGTTTCGGCTTCCTCTACAAGCCATACCTTTTTTTTAAAAGAAAAATAAATACCATGTTTTACATTTCATTTATTTTGGTATTGAAAATGGTTTTCATAATATTTTTATATCAATGTGTTATATTGATATCTTGTGATTTAAAGGTGGAAATTTTATGTTTCCATTATGCATGTTTTATGTGATACGATTATGTTGAGGTTCTTGGGAATTATTATGAAGATGGGTCGTTCCATGTTAAACTAAGGGTGGGTGAGCCCGATATAGCTCTCCAATGCATTGGGTAACGCGAAGGAGTGAAACGTTACGATTTCTTCGAAGATATTTAGGGAATATACTATGATGGGTATTCCAAACCTAACCAAGAGGGTTACTCCCTACATAAGAATGTTATGAATTTCTCAAGTTACCTTTATGTCTTATGATTTCTATGATTTATTCATGATTTGATGTGGTATGTTAAAGTGCTTATGTTTTATGGGTAAATTATGATTTCATTATTATGTATATATGTACCCATGTTTCCTTTACATATTTTTATATCCCTTACTGAGCTTTTTATGCTCATAGCATGTTTTTTTGAAATGTTTTTCACAGGTCAAGGGAAAGGTACATGATATGTTGATAGTGTCAGGGATGTGTCAAAAAATGAATCTTGTTTTATTTTAAATATGTTTCCATTGATGGGAAAGGAGAATACTATCTTTATGTAACCACTTTTTTTATATGTGGAATGTAATGCATGTTTTATGATCTAATTCTCTAAAACTCTAAACTTGAAAAGATCCTCAATGTGTAATCTTGTAATAACTCAAGATTAAGTAAGGTTTAAGGCTGGGGCCTTATAGTTGGTATCAGAGGATGGTTTAGATAACTTTAGGAGTTAGAATTATAATAAATGATTATCAAAAATTTATTTATGGTCAAATTAAAGTGATATAGTATTTGAAGATTACCATGTTGCTTTATGTAAGACATGTTTGTTCAGAATGGTTTTCCGCAAAGGAAACTGGGAAGCAGTGCTAGGAAGGCATGCAGAAGGAAATAACCTTCCGAATTAGCATCCTGAGATGGTCGGAATTAGAACTGAATAGTTTGTTGCAGTAATGGTGCAGTTGACTCAAGCAATAAATGGCGTTGGTATCCATACACGAGATCAGCCAGATCAACCGCAGAGGAACATGTTAGTGGTGGAACATTTCATGAGGCAACATCCCCCATCATTCAGAGGATCATCTGACCATGTGCTAGCTGAAGGGTGGATTAAATCACTGTAAAAGATTTTTGTTGTCATGGGGTGTTCAGACAATCAAAAGTTTAGTCTTTCTATTTACCGTGTGGAGGGTGAAGCAGATCAGTGGTGGTCGATGGTTAAAAATATCAGGGACGCTGATGAGATTGATGCTCTTGACTGGGATGAATTCAAAGGTATGTTTCTTGAAAAGTATTTTCCTAAGGCTATTTGACTTAGGATGGAAAAACAATTCTTGGAATTGAGGAAAGAGGAAGACTCAGTGGCTACCTATGAATAAAGATTCACTCGATTGGCAAGGTATGCTCCAAATTTTATCTGAGACCTTGATAGTAAAATCAATCATTTTTACTCAAGATTAAAGCCAAAATATAGAAGGGCATTAGCTTCTCGTGAGATTAAAAGTTATGAAAAGCTTGTTCGATGTGCTGAGAAGTTGAAAATGGAGTTTTCCGATGATCAAGTGTTCTATAACAACCAGCAGAAGAAGAGACCAAGGTGGCAGGAGAAAGGGAAGAATTCTTCAAAAAAGTATGATAGTAAGAAATCTAAGTTTCTAGTTTGTGATAAATGTGGAAAAAGGCATGCTGGGGAATGTCTTCTGAGTTCTGGAAAGTGCTACCGATGTGGTAAGATGGGACAAAAGGCTCGTGATTGCACTGAAAATGATCAAGGTGAAGGTAAGACCAAATTTGATTTACAGTTAGTGAAATGTTTTAAGTGCAATAAGTTGGGTCACTATGAAAACGTGTGTCTGAAAAAGACCTTGAGTGATGGGAAGCAGTTAGAATACAAGCAGAAAGGGGTGGTGAAATCCTTTGCAACTACTTCACCTGATGTCGGGCCATCAAATGAAGTTGTATCTGATACTTTGTCTGTTTTTTCAGATTATTCCAGTGTGTTGTTTGATTCGGGGTCCACACATTCTTTCATCTCTGAAACCTTTTCTAGTAAATTGGGAATACCATCTCAAGAAATGACTCCTAAACATGTGGTAAAAACACCTGGGGGAAATGTTGAGGCAAAAATAATTTATTAGAATCTTCCTATCCTTATCTGTGGAAAGAACCTACTTGCATGCCTTATTGTTCTACCACTAGTAGAGTTTTATGTTATCCTGGGTATGGATTGGCTCTCTATTTACCATGCTAAGATTGACTGCAGAGATAAAGACATTTATATTCATAAAGACTTTCAGTTTGTTTACAAGAATGAACCCTTACTATTGATATCTTATCAAGAGGCCATGAAACTTGTAAAATATGGAAATGAATGTTACCTTGCACACATCGTTGAAAATAAAGGAACTGTTCAGATTAATGATGTGCCAGTGGTAAATGAGTATCCTGATGTTTTTCCTGATGAGTTGCCTGGAATAATACCAGATCGGGATGTTCAGTTTACTATGGACTTAGTTCCTGATTCTAAGACAATTTCAAAACCCCCATATCGAATGGCTCAAATTGAACTTTTAGAGTTGAAGGAGCAATTTCAAGATTTATTAGAGAATGGTTTCATTCGACCTAGCACATCACCATGGGGTGCTCCTGTTTTATTTGTTAAATAGAAAGATGGTTCGATGATACTTTGCATTGATTATAGATCCTTGAATAACATCACTGTTAAGAACAAATATCCTTTGCCTCATATTGATGATTTGTTTGATCAACTCCAGGGAGCTCAATATTTTTCAAAGATTAACTTGAGATCGGGGTACCATTAGGTGAAGGTAAAGGAAGCAGATGTTCCGAAGACCACATTCCGTACAAGATATGGCCATTATGAATTTGTAGTAATTCCTTTTGGGCTAACCAATGCACCTGCTTTGTTCATGGACTTAATGAATAGAATTTTCCATGGGTTCTTGGATAATATGTCGGTGGTTCTCATTGATGATATTTTAGTGTTTCCTAAAAGTATCGAGTAGCATGAAAGACATTTAATGGTTATCTTGCAAACCTGAAAAGAAAAGAAACTGTATGGAAAATTCAGAAAGTGTGAGTTTTGTTTGCAAAAAATTTCTTTCCATGGTCACATTGTTTCTAAATATGGGATAACTTTTGATCCTGCAAAAACAAAAGTTGTGGAAGACTGGCCAAGACCCACAAATGTAACTGAGATTCGTAGCTTCCGTGGTTTGGCAGGCTATTATCGAAGGTTTGTTAGAAATTTTTCACGGTTAACTAGTCCAATGACCAAGCTAACTCGGAAGGATGTTAAGTTTATCTGGACATAAGAATGTGATGATTGTTTTCAAGAATTGAAATGAAGATTGGTGAATGCTCCAGTTTTGGCACTACCATCCAGGAATGGTGAGTTTGTTATATACAATGATGCTTCATTGAAAGGACTTGGTTGCGCCCTAATGCAGAATGATCAGGTAATTGCTTATGCTTCACGACAGTTGAAATATCATGAGGTAAATTACCCTACACATGATTTGGAATTAGCTGTTGTTGTTTTCACTTTAAAAATTTTGAGGCATCATTTGTATTGAGTAAAGTATGTAATATATACTGATCACAAAAGATTAAAGTATATATTCACTCAGAAAGAGTTAAACATGAGATAGAGGAGATAGCTAGAATTAATCAAGGATTATGATTGTACAATTCATTACCATCCGAGAAAAGCAAATAAAGTGGCTGATGCTTTGAGTCGAAAAAGTAATGCTTCATTAGCAATGTTGCGTTTGGAACGTGAACCTTTGGTTAAGGATTTGATGAACTTTGGCATAGAATTTGTTGGTGCAGGATGATCTTCTGTTTTGTTTCAGGTATCAGTGAAATCATCTCTATCAGACAGAATCAAGCAAGCACAGAAGCAAGACAGTGAGTTACAGAAAAAGGTAGAGCTAGTTCAGAAGGGTAAGTTTCCTGAATTCAACATTGATAATGATTGTGTTTTGAGATTTGGGAAAAGATTGTGTGTGCCTTGTGATTCAAAGTTGAAGAGAGAGTTGTTATTTGAAGTTCATAGTTCTCCGTTTTCAGTTCATCCTGGTAGTACTAAGATGTATAGAGACCTGCGGGAGTATTACTGGTGGGATGGAATGAAATGAGATATTGCTGATTTTACTATGAAGTGTTTGACATGTCAACTGGTTAAAGTAGAGTGGTAGTTACCGAAAGGGATGCTTCAGCCTTTACCAGTGCTAGAGTGGAAATGAGAGAATATATCCATGGACTTTGTTGCGGGATTACCAAAGACATCTCATGGTAATAATGGAATCTGGATTATTGTTGATCGCTTGACTAAATCTGCTCATTTCCTTGCTATACGAGATACCATTTCCCTAGATCAACTTTTCCATTTGTATCTTAAAGAGATAGTCATGTTACATGGAGTTCCCCTCTCCATTTTATCTGATCGTGATCCCAGTTTCACATCTATCTTTTGGAAAGGCCTTCAGAAGTCATTGGGTACTGAATTAAATTTTAGTACAGCATTTCATCCTCAATCAGATGGGCAGTCAGAATGAACAATTAAGACCTTGGAGGATATGCTACGAGCTTGTTCGATGGATTATTAGGGATGTTGGGACCAACATCTTTATTTGGTTGAATTTTCATATAATAACAGTTTTCATTCCAGTATACAGATGGCACCATTTGAGGCGTTATATGGGAAGCAGTGTCAAACTCCAGCTTTCTGGGATGATGTGGGTGAATGGAAGTTGATGGGACCAGAATTGGTAGAACAGATGGCAGAAAAAGTTCAGCTGATTCAGAAACACATGAGAACAGCTCAGAGTAGGTAGAAGAGTTATGTAGACAACCGGAGGAAGGATCTAACTTTTGAGGTAGGTGATCATGTTTTTCTCAAAGTCTCACCATGGAAAAGTGTGATGAGATTAGGTAAGAAAGGAAAGCTGAGTCCAAGGATCATTGGACCATATGAAATTCGGGAGAGAGTTGGATCAGTTGCATACCCTGTGGCTTTACCTCTGGGTTTATCTCAGGCACACAATGTTTTTCACGTTTCTATGTTGAGAAAGTATATGCCAGATCTATCTCATGTTTTGAGTCCAGAGGTAGTTCAGCTGGAAGAGAACCTATCTTATGAGGAACAATCGGTCCAGATTCTTGACCAGATGGAGCAAGTGTTACGAAATAAGGTGATTAATCAGGTAAAGGTTTTGTGGAAAAATCACATGATGGAAGAGGCAACATGGGAATCTGAAAATGAAATGAGGGATAAGTAGCCCCATTTATTCGATAAGTAAATAAATTGTGGGGATGAAATTCTCTAAAGGGGGGAAGGATGTCACATCCCAAGTAGCATGGAATACACTAATATTTTTTAAAGGATTGTTTTACTGCCTTAAAACTATTTTTAAATATATCTTTTGAAAATTTTATAATATATGTTTGTCAAAATAAAATTATTCTTTTTGTTTGGGACATCAAAATTTACTTTGTGTGAATTTTTGGTATTTTTCTAACAATGTTCATTTTTTAATGAATAGTGAAAAATACTGCATTTTACATCAAAACTACTTTTAAATATACTTTATTTATATGATTAGATTATCTTTTTAATTGGTTCTAAAGTTAAATTAGAATACAGTTTTACCATTTAATCCAATGGTGGTCATTAGGATTAATTTCACTTTGTAATTGGTCATAAACTATTGTCAAACTTTTCATAGATATTGTTTCAAAAAAAACCGCTATTTGTTTTGACAACGGGAATTATTTTTAAATCAATTATTTCAATTTCTGTGTTTGGAATTTGGTAAAATGGATTTCATATTTGGAATATGAAGGTCCAAATTATGTAATCATGACTGTTTTATTTTTCGACATTATGAATAGTAACGATGGTAATTATCTTTAATTTTCTTGATTAATGAGTAATCAGGTAGTTAAAGATAATAAAATGATATCATAATAATAAAAAAAGACCACAACATGTGTCCTAAGGCTACTGGTTGTCTCATGTCCGACCATGGGATGCCTTGTGCCAAACTTGGGGACCCCATGGAATCACTTTTGTGAGAGAGTGACTTTTTATCTTTTTATTTTTAAAGAATGTAAAATGTGACAAAGAGTGTATCACCTAAGTAAAATATTTTTAATTTTTTCTAAATAAATGATCTTTTGGACTATAAATATTCATTAGAAATATAAAAATATTTCCTACTTCATAGTATTTTATCATAATTTATAGACTTAAAATAAATTAAATTATTTATGACATCATGATGATGTAACGATTACCTCATTAATATAATATTGAAATAAAATGAAAAGATAATGTAAAATCGATGACCTACACATGTCCAAAACCTATTGGATGGGTGGATTTAGAACCATTATCACCTTACACTCAAATTATATCAATGTGGGACCTTTTGAATCCGAAAATCATTTTCAAATAAAGTAACATTTCTTTACATTCCAAGAGTGCCCCTCCTCTCCTCTTATAAAAGCCCCCCACCTCTATCTCCTTACCCACACTCCCAAAGCCTTTGGCTCGGCCAACCCCTGCCCATTTTGTCTCTCCACATCCCTATATTACTCCTTAAAGCCTCACTTTGGGAAGAAGTCTTCCCAAGGAAGCCTTTGTGCTCAAACCAAAGGGAGTTACCCAATTTTAAGGTAATGTCTTCACTTGAGTCCTTTTGTTTTATTTTTCTTCTCCAACCCCCTAAAATATTTTTATTCATTTATTTTGTAACAACTCCAGTATCTCCAATATACTAGGATGTTTTTATAAGAAGGATTATAGCTACACTTACACACACATACATCTAATGGTTAAAGGACATATTGTTTCTGTGGATGCTGAATTTATGCCTCCCGAAACGATGATTGTTCAACATTCTTTTAACACCTTAAATGGTGGCCATTAATATGTCACTATATTTAAATATGATATATAATATGATTATGTTTTTCTTTAAGCTTCTGTATTTTTCATTTTGGGCATACCTTTATGGTTTCTATTATGGGTAAACGTGATATGTTCATTTAAGGAAGTGCGGACTACCACCCCCTCAAAGTGATTTGATTCGTTAATACCATATGTTGGATGTATAAAGGATGGAGTTATGATATTATATATGATATTACTATGGAATTAGAATATAACTTTATATCATTATGATTCCATTCTATAAAAGATGAAATAGAAATGAATGTAGCGTTCATGCGTACGTACGGTTTACCGTCTCCATGAACGGTGCATGTCATTTCATACCTCTAATTGATTATGTAATATTATAAATGCATGTATATACTGGATATATATGATATATATGATATATTAATCATGATTATAATTCTGGATATAATTGATACATGAAACACTTGTAATTATAAAGGGTTTATTTTTTACTCAAGTACCAATGATCGTTAAAATGACCGTTATTAACTTAAATAATTACATAGTGTTCATGACATGGCCATAAGTGATATAAAAGTAATAATGAACTTGAAAAGGGTTCTTAAACAAGTAGAAATTAACTCAAGTTTATTATTCAAGAGATTAAAGAACGACCGAGTCAAGTCGAACCCAAGGTTTGGGACTTCGTCTCAATCTCCATTCATTGAGGCATATTTTGTTTTATACACAACCTTCTTTTATACTGTGTGTAAACCCCTTTGACTGTTACGTTTATCCAAAAAGAATCTTTTTTATATGAATCGTTTTACTAAACGACAAAAAGGAATGTTTTTGTCGTACGTATGCAGCGACAACGACTTCTCCGCCGCTGTGACCATTATTTGAGTTTCGACTTCCTCTACAAGCCATACCTTTTTTTAAAAGAAAAATAAATACCATGTTTTACTTTTCTTTTATTTTGGTATTGAAATTCGTTTTCATAATGTTTTTATATCAATGTTTTGTATTGATATCATTTTATTGAAAGGTTGAAATGTTATGTTTCCTTTATGCATGTTTTATGTGATACAATTATGTTGAGGTTCATGGGAATTATTATGAATACGGGCAGTTCCGTGATAAACTAAGGGTGGGTGAGCCTGATATAGTTCTCCAACACATTGGGTAACGCGAAGGAGTGAAATGTTAAGGTTTCTCCGAAGATATTTAGGGAATATACTGTGACGGGTATTCCAAACGTAACCAAGAGGGTTACTCCCTACGTAAGAATGTTATGAATGCCTCAAGTTACCTTTATGTCTTAAGATTTCTATGATTTATTCATGATTTCATGAGGTATGTTAAAGTGCTTATGTTTTATGAGTAAAGTATGATTTAATTCTTATGTGTATATGTACCCATGTTTCCATTCCATATTTTTATATCCCTTACTGAGCTTTTTATGCTCATCCCAAGTTTTTTTAAATGTTTTTCACAGGTCAAGGGAAAGGTACATGATATGATGATAGTGTCAAGGAAGTGTCAATAAAGAATCCATGTTTTATTTTAAATATGATTCCTCTGATGGGAAAGAATAATACTATCTTTATGTAACCACTTTGTTTATATGTGGAATGTAATGCAAGTTTTATGATCAAAATCTCTAAAAATCTAAACCTGAAAAGATCGTCAATGTGTAATCTTGTAATAACTCAAGATTAAGTAAGGTTTAAGGCTGGGGCCTTATAATAATTCATGACACTCTACCATTCTCCTACTCGTATAATATTATCTCTATATCATATTTTATGGTCTAAATTATTTTAGTTATTCCATTCATTACCATGCTGTCTTTATAGAGAAATTATATGGTACAAATGTGAGTATTACTTACTCATTATCATTTATTACTATTATTTATATTGATAAAATACCCTAACCATAACAATATAATGAAATTTTTATCATTATTATCCTAAATTATTCATATATTTAATGATCAACCATTATTGAAATCATTATGTCTGCTTTGAACATTAATCATTTGTTGTGTGGACTGTCATATCCACGATGTGTCACTTTTCATTTTTGATATTTAATTTAATTAGTTATCCAAAACTCATATTATATAATTTTTCAACATAAAAACACAAAAATTATATCATTATTCTTATATTATAATGATATTAATGACTACCCAATCAATACTCACCCATCAATATATAATGTCTGCATGTTTGTAGTTGTTTTGACCGCCTATATGAATAATTCTACAAAAAACTATTATACGTATCAATGGGAGGATAAATTATAATATTATTATAGGTAAATAAATAAATAAAAACAGTTTTTTGGGTTTTTACTGGTTATAATATAAAATTAAATTATTATTAAAATAATATCATTCATCCCAAAAATAACTTAAATAAGCCAACACCGATTCAGTTTTCATGAAAACATAATCCTTAACAATATAACAAAATAAATTTTATATAAGAGTAAATGGTTCATAGTAAATTAATTATATAATAATAACGATCGAAATAATATATCTAGTAAACTTAATTAAATTGTTATCGAATTTAGGTTAATGGGAATTACAAATTGGGATCACGGTAATGGGTTATTATCTCTATTTTTACCCATTGAAACATATTTATTATTATACACCATGTTTTATTTTCAATGGTGTATCTCATTTCAATTAACATTCTTATACATGAGGGTATTATATTTATTGATATATCATTTTATATTCGTTTTTCATCTCATTTGGTTCTTAGTCAAAAATTTCAAAATATATAATGGTTTTGAAACATTGAATTATTTAATCGAGATATAAATCATATCAACCCATTATTCCTTTTTAGTGTTTTATGAATTGGTCATGAATTTTTTTTCATTTATATAAAGAAATCATAGGGTTTTACAATTCCATATCATTTTTTACCATCAATGTATTTTTAATTAATAAACATTATGATGTGATAGGGTTTTTCATATGTCAAACAAAATTAATTTTTGTTATTTATGATTATTATTGAGGTTCTTAATTTTTTTTTGTTTCATTCCCACCTAATATTTTAATTCTTATTTATTAGTATTACTCTTTTTGGATAATTCCTTTTCATTCTTCAATTTTAACAAGATGGATTTCTTGAACATAATGTAAACCAATATTTCTAATAATTGTCATCCTATTTAACAACAGTATCCTCATATATCAATAATATACATTCTAACTAGTGTCCTCGCATATATATGGAAATATAATAATTTTTTATTTCATTTAATATTAATATATTCCTTATATAATTTTCAAAATATTTTTTATTACCCTTTTTATGATGTGGGATTTCAAAAATGGTATTTGAAAACCTAACAAGGGATCTTTTGAAACCACCCTCGTTACATTGACGTTATTCAATATATTTTTTCTCTTCCATTTATCATACTTATGGTCATGTATTTATTCTGTATATTGAATTTATATTTATTAAATATATACCCAGTTTACTATAAATTTCATTTTTGAAATTAATATATGATTTATGTTCCATTAAAAATTACCACATTTTAGTGAACTCAACTAAATGAATCCTTCTTATTTATTAATTCATCCCATTTTCCCGATCAATAAAATAATTTTCACCATGACTAGATTATAAAATTCATAAATATTTTATGGTAAACTCTCTTAGTTAAATTTTGGTCAGAAATGTATTGAGAAACTACTTGTTTCCATTAATGATCCTATACTCATTTCAAAAAGCATTACCAATTATGTAAAATTTTATCCTTACTTATTTTAATTCCATCTTATGAATATTTCTACATAGGAAATTTCTGTTCAAGACCAGTATTTAGTTATTAAAACATGTACATAAAAATTGTTTAATTCAATTTTTTTAGAATATATACGTTATATACTATGGTTATACGTTTAAACTTGATTATAAAACCCACTTTTTTAGGATGTAATTTATCATGAAAATGATTTGTGAATAGTTTCCTATTCTTATGTGGCATACCTATGTATATACATAAATTGACTATCATTATGTGATAGGTGTTCCTAGAATTATAACTCTCTTAAAAACATTGGTTAATGATTTAATCTAATAATATTTAAACTATGGTTCATGGGAAGCTATACTAGGAATAAAATGTTTTGTAAGTATTAGGAATGAAATTATATATCCCTCAAATGCACTGGGTAAAGCCTTCTATCTAATGAGAATATGTTTTTGGAATTAGGGTGATGTTTGTACTCTATTTCTCTTTGTAAAACAATCTTTATGGGAATACATTGAGATCCCAATACACTATGGGACATTTCCCATAATGTGATGACTCTATTTGGAGGGAAAAATAACCAAAACACATTATTTAATATTTTGTATTGTGAAAACCTATTTATAATTCTACTAAAATAAGATATATTTTATTTAATAGATGATTCCATTATTATATTAAAATATTATTTCATTTTTCATTTTTTATTTGAGATTATAGGATTTTCCATCATGATTTATGGTCATTTCCTATTATACGATGTTATTTTTTACTAGAAAATGTCCTCTTATACTGTTTTATCATATGCTTCTGATCTAAACCATAATGACACATTTTCCCTAATAGAGAACTTTATTATACTATATTATTATTTTTGATTCCATTTGATATGAAGATATGAATAATTATGAGAATGTTATGAATGAATATTAAGAAGAGTTCAATTAGATAGAAAAGTTCAAAATTTTGTAAAGTAAGTTTCCTATTTAACTATTTCTAATAGAAAACTGTCTAAAACTTTTTTTTTGATATGTGATATTTTTATATGGTGTAATTGTTATATAATGGTAGTAAAATAAATTAACTATATGATTAAATTTTGTATTAATTGTTGTTATCAGAAGAGTATATTGTTATTTTTTAGGAATATTTTAGTTGTTTGGGAGATTATGATTATATATTTGTAGCGATAACCCAAAGGATACATCTAGTATGTTAAATCATTTAGAAATTTGGAAAAACAATTGTGTAGTTTTCCTATCAATTAAATCACTATTTTGACACTCTAAGTGGATTCTTGCTCTAGAATAGTTATACTCAAGTCTAATAACAACTGATATTGTGGATGGGGTATTAAATCATTCATTACCTTCTATAATATAAATAAGGCTAACTATAAACCTCTTTTGAAACTCCCATTGGAAATTATAATTTTTAGTTATATAATCCTACGATTTATTATGAAGGATTTATTATTTTAAGGATTTGTATTATGGTGCTTGATATAATCCAAAAACAAACGAACTATATTGAATAGAGAGTTATTTAAATTGATTTAAAATATAATATAATGGTTTTAAATAATATCACATTCCATGTCAATTTTTTTATAATATTATTTATGGTAATAATCTAATGATGTTTCGTTTTTTCACGCACGTGTTAACACCTATTTGTTTTTGAAATGTTTTGAACTAGAATTTACCATGGGTGTGAGGGATAATATTATTATTAACTCAATGTATAAACCATTATTATTGGATATTAAGTGATATTAGAGAGACCCTACTTATTCTTACATGACTATTACATCATTTTAATGATTAACGGCATAATAACATTACACATCTAGGATCCAAATGATTAGTGTCTTCATAAATTTTTTATAATACATACCTTTGAATTAATAAAATATAAACATTTCTTCATCTATTTTTCACTATATTGTTAGTGGCCCATGAGATCTCCTATGTAAAATTACTAACTATATGATATACATTAATTAAAGGTATGTGATAAAAGCTCAGTAAGAAGATGAATATGGGACTTGAAAACATATAACAAGGGTGAGCATAATCATTGTAACCCCCATGACATAATAATAGGATTTGGATCAAAATTATGATGGAAATAGTGTATAAAGGCATGGAATATTTTATAGTCATAAAATGAATCATCATGTATAAGTAGTCAAATACCACCCATATATGTGAACAAAACAAGTATCTTGTTGACACCTAACATATGTGAATAATCATAAAATCATCATTGGAAAAAAATAGAAACTTGTTCATGTATAATATACATGATATCATGTGATACATCACATTTCCTAATTAACTGATGAGATATATAATTCTAGGTCTTATTGTGACATTATATCATTTAAAAAATCATACATTCCATATATAAAGTATAGTTGTCATAGTAATTAAATTAACCGAATGTAGAAATTGGGATTCATAGTGATTTTATAATATATTATTTCTTGAATAAACTTTTTGGTTCTTAAATAAATATTGTATGTCATACTTCGAGATAAAACATTTTTTTATTTAGTGGAAAATTATTATTTCAAGAGGAGTAAAATACAATGTTCTGAATTCACATAATAAAAAGAGACCTATCATTGAATTTTATTTGAAATGGTATGAAAATGTATATTATTAAAGTAATTTGGATGTAAATTTGACATATATATTAATAATATTCATACTGTGAATAGATTAAAACCCAAATATGATTTTGGGTTCTATAATCCCATTACATAAAATCCTTCTTTATTTTACCATTTTTTTCCTCATGAATAATAAACATAAATTTTATAAAACAGATATACAATATTTTATTATATTAATTTATAAAACTGTTAATGAACTATAATAATTGGATTATATATATTAATTTCTATTGATGAAAATAAAGCATTTTGGTATCATTACTTCTTAAAGAAATATTGTTTCTCTCTGATTTATTTATTTTATTAAATGTAATTCATATTGTAGTTGATCAACTATCAAATATTATAATTCATATAATTATATTTTTAATATTATTTATATTTTAAAATATCTATATATGATATTGTTATATGTTTTGGCATGGAATTGTCTTTGTATGTGGATAACTAGCTTTTGATGGGGAATTGTCGGGGGAAAGAGAAAGAGAAGTTTAAAATTAATATAGTTAGTAGTATAACTGTTAATAGGATAAAATCATTAATTTAATGTTAAACTACTTCATAAATAATTATTTTACGTTTTTCTAATGGGATGGTGAAAAATGAAATATTAGAGGAATATGAAATAAAAAATAGAGAGGAGTGGATGAGAACAGACTTAATCCTAACTTCTATGGTACGACCTTATAAATCCTAGGTGATTATAGATGGATTCCACCATAATTTCCCAATTTACACTACGGTTCTATAGAGGGATGATTTGGGTAGATATTATGCTTTGGAATTATTGGGAGGAGTGGTTTTGTATGTGAAGGGAGAGGGGTTATTTATACATGAGCGATGGGGTATTTTTATATTAAGATATTGAATAAAATAATACATCAAATAAAATACATGTAATAGTTAATTAATGAAATTTTAATTCATATATAATTATTTTATTATTTTCTCTTTAAAGATTATTTTTAATTCAAATTAAATTTTTTATTAAACTTGTAGTTGGACCTAAAGAAAAATTGTTATTTTAGGGAATCACTTGAAACATTAGGATTTGGAATGTTCTTCTTTGTTTTGGAATTTATAATTCTCATATTTTAATGACTCATTGATAAAATAAAATATATAATGGATGAATATGATGTTATATAATACATTAGGTCATTATTACCCATGAGATATGTAATATGAGATGCACCGGTTATTTGAAAAACCCTATTTTTACTATTCATCAGAGAATTGTGGTATTTCAAAAAAATTTGAATAAAAATATCCAAAAACATTTTTGAAATGTTTTTAAAAAATGTTATTAATTTTTTCAAAATAAAAATAAAATAAATTTTAATATAAACATTGAAATTAAAAATTATGAATTTCAAGAAATACATTAAAATGAAACTTATTAATAATGTGAATATATTTCATTGTGTTTTTTAATCATGATAATTATATTATAGAGTTATAAAATTTATATTCACATAAATTAATCATGGTAAATATTATTTATTTAATAATATACTATTTGGAGGTGAAATTACTATTCCAAAAGTCATGATAAAATTTCTAATCGTCATGTTACTCTCCGTGATGGCCATGATATATTCCAATGGCCACATTGCAATTAAAATGGTTAGATTAATATTAAAATGGATAAATTACCTCATATTAATATGTATATATTACATCAATCATTATTCAAGTCAATTCCTCTCGTGGTTCTATATTTACATTTTCTAAAAAAATTCAGGGCTTATTAATGTTTTGCTTATTTTATGTAGTGTTGATGGTGGGGGTTGTGATTATAGTAGACAAGGGTGATCTATATATTCCCATTATAGAATTTATATTATATATATAAATATATATATTCATTTTTAATTTAATTAATTTTAACACGTTTCATTTCTGGTTAATGTAACAATATCTAGAAATCAAAATAATTCTTTTTTTTGTTTCTCAATATTTTTTATGGTTATAATATAATATAATATAACACAACACATATTAATTTAGGAATAAATATTATTAAAACACTTGGATGTTACATGATTCTCTCATTTATAAATTTCTACTCAAATTTTGGATTAAGAATACATGAGGTAACTTCGGTTTCATGGTTTCCTCTATTTCCCAAGACACCATTCATATATATGGTTCCTACATAAAACATTGACTAGATGAGTAGTATTATTGTGGATAACATTTTATCTATAGTACAATATCATCATAGAATATTTTTCTTATGAGTGGACATTCCCCAGCTGTATCACCTCCATATTCAGTACATGTGTGGGATCATGTAAATACTTCCCCAATAGTGATATGTGGAACACATCATGAACATGAGCCGTAATTTTTGGAAGTGCAAGATAAATGTTTACTGTTGCTATTCGATCATTGATCTCATGTTGGAAAATATACATTGGAATATACATTAGTTTATTTCCAAACTAAATGACTCTCTCCCATGGTGATATTATATGTAACACATTGCCTCCAACAATAAAATCCAATACCCTTCAATGGTTGTCAGCGTATATATTTTCCCAACCCTTAATAGAATTATAATGTTGTTGGAAGGATTGAAACTTCATGGTCATCTGTTTCACTTGATCAGGTCCATGTATATTTTGTTCTCCAACATTATCTCAACAATTTGGGGTGCTACATCGCTTCCTGTAAGGAGCAACACATGGAGAGATATGAATATTCAATTGGAAGCAATTGTTATATGGGAAATAAATTAACTTGATATGATTATACAATCATCCTTTAAATTTCATTTCTAAGGATGCTATGATGTCCTAATTAATATTAATATGTCCTTTTTTATTGGCCATCAATTTGGAGGTTATAGAGAATGGTAAAATTTATTTCATCACTCAAAGTATGTTTAACACTTCACCAAAATTTAGAAGTAAACTATGAATCATGATCTGAGCTTGTCAAAAGTTGTACCCCATGTAGATTCATGACTTCATTCCCTTATAACATGGAATGTTTTTCATATGAGAATTCCTCCCAAATAGCAATAAAGTTGTAATTCATTGTGAGTCAACCCAACAAAACCCTTATCTCAATGATTCCATTTGATATTTACAGGGGACTAGTGTCAAAGTCCATAGATCCATTCCCCCAATTCTATGTGGGTATATGAAATTGTTTCATAATAACGTTTGATTTTTGACCACACTCATCAAATTACTCTTTCTTTATACTAAGATATCAAGGAACAAAAATCCTTATTCAAAACTAAATCGCACAATCAACATTGATGTGGAACTCATGTATCTTCCGTTCAATTATGACAATCACTTTATTTTGTACCTCAAAATAATCCCTTTTCACATCCTTGATCAACTCTTAGATAGATGGTTGGGAAATTATTTGGAAATGCTATGATTTATTCCCTTCATTTATGATTAATAGATTTATAAATTTCATTTCATAAATATTGGGTCTTTCTTACTCCACGTAATTGATAGTGTATGAGGTTATTTTCTATAAAGATCATCACCTATAATGTTCACCTTTCCTAGATGGTAGTGAATAAAATAATTTTAGTCCTCGATTAACTGTAACAATATTCATTGATTCATGTTGAGAACCATTTGTTTGTGTATATAAAATCTAATATTATTATCATTATATATGTGATATTTTCCACCATAGATATAGTGGTACCAAATCATTAGTGAAATTATCATAGATGGTAACTCTATTTCATTCATTAGGTAGTTTTACTCATGGATCTTCAATTATTATGTGGAATAAGTTATCAATTTAATAATTGACAAGAGTTCACAACAAAATAATATCATTGAAGCGTCATTGTATATCATAAATCCTTTTCCAATTTTTTATATTCTAGGTAAAATTGATGTGATTATCTCTTTCTTGATACCATTTATGATTTCCGATGATTCTTCAGCCCAGACATACATTACCCCTTTATGTATTAAATTAGTTCACGGGATAGAAAATTGTGAGGTATTTATCACAAGTCCTTGTTAGTACTTAGTGAAACCAATATGTATAATTATTTTCATGAAACTAGTGGGTCTGAGATATTCCTCAATTTAATTTATTTTTCAAGGGTATGTAGAAAGTCCCTAACAAGTCTCCACCTGACAAAAAAATGAGATTTGTTTCATAAAAAAGTCATAATATCTGAACATTGAATATATTTTTCTCCATCATTTATGTCTCAATCACATTCCTTAGATGCACATCATGTTCCTCCATTAAAATGGAGTGAAAATTAATTTCACTGAAAAAAATTTACATATTTGAAGAAATAGTCTCAATATATTATATTCCTCATATCTGTGAAGATTTCACAGTAATTAGTAAGTACTAAGTGAGTCACTATTAACTCATGGTGCCATACCATATACAAAATCAATATTCTAAATATATTTTTTTGTACCTTCATTTTATTGTATCCACAAGGAAGATCCACCTTCTATAAGTAATATAATGTCATATTTTATAGAAAAAATAATCAATCCTTGGAATAAGATACTAGTTCATTATTTCAGTCTTGTTGAGATCTAGGTAATAGATACATAACCACATTGATCCATCATTCTTCTTGAAAAATTTCATTAGTGAACCCCAAGTTGATGCACTTGGGAGTATGAAACAATTGTCTAAATGCTCTTAAAGATCCTTCTATAACTCATCATGTCTAATTGGTGTTATCATGTATTGTAATTTTGTGATAGAAGAATCACTCGGATTGAGTTTTATTGATAACTCTACCCCACAATATGTGGGGAGTATGTGTAGCTCTTTGAGAAATACATCGTTGTATTCCCTCACAATTGAACTTCACTACATGATGATAACATCATTTAACTATACCATTTTGAAATGGTATTATTATTCAAAGGGTATCAACATCCACACCATTGGTGGGTTTTCTAAATTAGGTTGATGATATTACGTTGATTTTTAGAAAATCATTGGATGGTTTAGAATATGAAAATATATTTCCTTTTCTTAACAGTTGATGTGTTCTTGTTATAATAAGAACCAATCCATGAACATTATAGTGTTGAATAACACAAAGGGGTAAATTTAGAGATTTTATAGAATAATATTCCCACATACAATAATTGGAGTAGAGTCAAACACTTTGTTTAAATAAATTTCACCACCATGAATTTTTATGGATATATTTACTTCTAGGTATCAGGGATTCGATTTAATAGATTCTAAAAACATGATGAATATAAAGGAATGTGTATAACTAGAATTAATTAAAAAAATTTACATTATTGACTGAATATGAATTGTTCATTTTAAAACATCATCCATTCATGATTGAATAGGAGGTGTACCTTTTTCAACATCATTTTCATTCTCCACTTCATTAGTAGTGATGGTATAATCTCTCCATTTGTCATTTTTCTTTCACGGTTTCTAACAAATAATACATACAAAGACCTATGGTTTATTGAACATTATTACATGACACTATATCTTTGACAGTTGATTCATTAAACCATATGAGGTTCATTAGGAAGAGCCATCATTTCCTATATCATTTTGGTCGACATATTCATCTATCTTTAAAATTCAAGTGCTTTGTGGCCTTCTCTGCCAAAATTGATGCATTTAACCATCATGTTGAGGATATTCCATGATGCATCTTCCCATATTTTTAACTTGTGGATTGTTGGATCCTCTTTCCTTATTTTTTATTTAACACAGCTTCTTGAAACACCATCCTTCTATTCATATCATATTATCCATCTGACCATTATATGACCTCCATAAATACATTGAGAACACATTGAACCGCCTCTTTATATCTCCCAAAGTCTTGGATTTATAGAGCCATGTGAAGATATTATTAAAAGCCAATAAAGAATATATATAATTTTCTATCATTATTGATAACAAATAATAAGTCATATCGTTCCATCCTTGTGTGGTTATCCATGTATGTCATGAAAAAATCACATTCATTTTTCTTGATCTCTATAAATTATTTATGTATATTTATTCGGTGTTTTTTAGGTAATTAAATGGTAATACATATTTTATTAAAGTAATCCCACACTATCAATTCCATTTGACCCATTTTTCGGTGTTCTTAATCAACTCTAACCATTGGATGGATCCTCAATCTAGATAATAAAATAGCTATATTCAATCTCTCCTTATCAAAATAATGGATTAATTAAATGATCATATCTATTGAGTTAACCCGTTGTTCTATAAAAAGTGGATCAGAAGTTACACTATATTTTGGTGGTTGTTGTCGTATAATGTACACAATGCTAGTTGATAAATTTTGGGTGAAGGTGGATGGTCCCCTTGATTCAGGTTATTATTCCTTGCCCATTATTGTTGGTCATGCATCACCATAAAATTTTTAACTCAACCTCATATAACATTGGAGATTTTATACAGAAAATCATTACATTGTCCCTCAAATGGTTTTTTGCCATAGCTTATCATTGAACCCATCATTTTCTAAAATATAAAATATTTTAACAAAACATTATTCGAAAAATCATGAGAATATAATTTATTATTTTACAATGTTGATCTAATGGTATAATTTATTGGATCCCTATGATTCTCTTTTTTCTAAAAATAATTTTCAAGGATTTTTTAACTATAGAATATCTAAAAATTATGGTTTCCATTCTTATATTCAAATTCAAAATAACAAATTAACTATATTTTTCTCTTATACCAACTATATTAAACCTAATTTTTATACATGACAATAACATCACTAAAATTTAAACAATTTTGAATAATCATAAATCATGGATCCAAAGGTTTAGTGTCTTGGAAAAATTCATCTTGAACATATGTTTTATATAAAAAAACATATACATTATTTAATTACTTCTTATATACCTTCTTAGTGTCCTTCACATTCTATTAATATAAGTAATCACCTGGGGATATAGATAAATGAAATGGATGAGCTAGAATCTCCATAATATAATGAATAAGTGACATGAATCAATTTAACATGGCTGGGAATAAAAATCATCATCATTATAACATAATAATAGGATTATCTTCAACATCATGTGGGAAAAATAAATAAGAAATAAAACTGGGAGAATAAATAAAAATAAAACATCATTTCGTAGTGGTAAAATATCATACACCGTTGGGAACAAAGATAGAATCTTTATTACACATAAACTTTGTATATAATCATAACATCTTTATTCTGAATATATTTATCATCATGTTAATGAATAATACACATCACATCATGAGATACACCATATTACCAAATGTATTGGTGGGATATATAATTTAGTCCCACCTATCACATCATAACATTTACATAATCATGCATGAAACATAGAATGTATAACAAGAATTGTCTAGAAATAAACCCAACAAAGATATTGGAATTCATAAGGATTTAATAATGGATACATTCATGATAAAAATTTTCTGTTTCCATTAATTATAATTGGATATAAAAATTCATTATTATATATAGGAAATAGTGAATTACAATGGGAGGAGAATATGCTATTTTGAATGAACATTAAAAAAATATTTTCTTATTAATTTTTTAATATTTTTAGTACATTTAAATCTTGTAAAAATGAAAGTACATTTTCAGGATATATTTTGATCGTTCGTACCATGTAAGAGAGAATAACCCGAAGAAATTTTTTGGGTTCAATAATCCCCTCACCTTAATTCCGAATGTATTTCTGTATTTTTATTCCTCATAAATAATAAACGTATATTTATTAATAAACATGATATAGAATTAAATTTTATTCATTTATTATCCTATTTATAAATTATAATAATTTGATTACATTTTATAAATTCCATTACTGAAATTGAAGCCTTTTCATATCAAGAATCTATTAAAAAATCACTTTCCTCTTTGATTTGTTTTTTTATTTAATATTAATTTATACATTAGTATAATTGCATACAAAAGATTATAATGAATATAATTAAATTTTTATAAATTATATAATGTTTATAATATCTTTTATGATTATGGTCACATTTTTTACATTAAATGACTCAATTCATGGTTATCTGACCATTGTTGGGACATTGTTAGGAGAGTAGAAGGAGTAGCTAAAACATTTATATAGAGTATTATAATGCTTATAGTAGGATAAAAGCATCAATATAAATATTACATTACTACCTAATTAATTAAATTATGGTTTTTTTTGAATGTTTTAGTGGAAAAAGAAATTGAAGAAGAAGAAGAAATAAAAAAGAGACAAGACTGGGTAAGAACATAATTAATAATTGGAATAGATTCTCTAGTATGGAATGATAACACCTTGGTGATTGGATTTGGAATATCCAGAATGTGCCTGTGTATTATTATGGGCATTATAGGGAGGATTTAGGATGATAATGGGCTTTGGAATGGTTGGGAGTAGTTGTATAAGATGGTATGTGAGAGAGGTTATTTACACATTATGAGAAGAGTAATTTTATAATAAAATATTTTATAAAATTATATATAAAAAATAAAACATTTAATAGTGATATTACAATTTTAAAAATTAAATATAAATATTATATAATGGTTTTAAGATATCAAATATTCTTTATATTTCTAATTTATTAGTTTATTAAAAAGTTTGATGGACTGAAATAATCTTTTTTATTTTAATGAATCACATTTGACATTAGGTTTTGGTAAAACATAAATTTTATATAGAGTAATATGTAATTATTATAGCATGATTGATTTTATTTGAGATACATTGGTAGTGTGAAAAACATTATATTTTCTATTGACGTGATAATTCATGTATTTTAAAAATTTACCAAAAAAACCCTTAGAAAATATCAATTTGATGATTTGGAATTGTTATACATTTTAAATAAAAAAATTCCTAAATAGTTTATTTTATATATTAATATAAATAATAATAATTTTTTGAAATACATTAAAATACAGTTTATTAAAAAATTTATTATATTTTCTACAAGTTTTATAATCCTGATATTTATTTTTTTACATTATGAAATCTATATTTATATAATTTATTGACTATAAATATTATTTATATCATTATTTATTATTTTTATGTGAAATTACAATTCAAATGGTCATGTTACTATTCAAATGGTCATGTTAGTCTTCCAAATGGTCATGTTACTATTCCCAATGGAAGGATTCTATTCCAATGGTCTAGTCAATATTCCATTAGTTAAGATGTTATTCTAATGGTAGTACATCCTATAAATATCTCTATAATCCTTCATTCATTATTCTTCTCAATTCCCCTCAAGGTTTTATATTTCAATTTTATAAAATGTTTCCTTATGTAAAAGTGATTTTTTTCATTTATATAGTCTATGTAGTGGGGGTGATGATTCTATTTGATAACATTGATCCATATTTTTACATTATATAACTTCTATTATATTTTAATAATGTTTTAAATTTTAAATGGATTATTTTTTTCCTCAATGTAACATAATTTAGTAACGAAAACAAGTCTTTGTTGGTTTACTTATATTTTGTATGTGTTTAATATTATATAATATAATAATACCCTTCTTTATTCAAGAAAAAAGTATTACTAAAATAGTATATCATTACATATAAACATTATTATTAATCTAATATATCTTACACTAAATACACTAAAAAATTAATAAAAACATCAACATAAAATAAACATATGAAGAGATTGATAGAGTCGCATGGATGTTTGGGTGAAGATTATGATGAAGGAAAAATTAATCAATTACAATTGTATCCATAATATTAGAAAACACACCCTATTTAATGTCTCAAATGAACTATAAGATATTTTATTTGTCATTAAGGAGTTCACCGGGAAGAAAATTTCCATGTTTAAAAGAATATATATATTTATAAAATGTGAGGAAATAATTTTATTTTTAAGGATCCGCTAGAAATTTGATATTGGGTATGTGAGGAACATTAGATACATGAAAAAGATATGTATTAATCAATGGATTATGTGGATGAATGACACTAATGACCTCTTAAACCAAAGAAAAAAAATCTTATAAAATGAATATAATTGATGTTTATATTTTTAATAACATTGTGATGGGTATATATATTCATCATTATAAATTTTTATATGTCTTATGTCATGTTTTTTAACCAACTATTAAAAGATGAAATTAAACCACATAGTTTTAGAATAATTTTATCCAAGGTATATGAATCATCATCAAGTGTTGTGTGATTATGATCCATTAAAATTTTATTATCATTATTTTAGATAAATATAATTTACCATTGTTATGAACTATACATAGAGGAAATTTTTTTCTAGGATAAGGGTATCACATTTAATATCAATATATAATAATATATTAATGAAAGGATGATTATGAACACCATATAGAGAGATATTATAAATTTGGGAATTGATATTGAAAAATTATAGAAAACATGCTCAAATAGTTGGAGAAAAACTGAATATTATGGTGAAGAAAATTTTGAGGAAAAAGATACCATACTATAATTATATTTTTTTTATATCTCAATAAAAATTATATCTAGAGTTATTTTAATATTTTTAATACCGAAATATGATTCCATTATTTAATAATAATTAAAATTTTGAGAATTTCATTTATTAATGACGGTGAATTTGACATCGAGATATTTGAAATCATATTGAAATTTTGAAAACCATTATTTCAATAGTTTTATTCACATGTAATCACATACAAATAAAACAAAAAAATACATAACCATTACAATGTAGTTGTTATTTTCAATAAATGACCCAACGAATCCCAAACTGTTACTAACCCAAGCTCACTTATACTAGGACAAGGCTTGGGGGCCATCACTGAGTAGGAATATACCTCAAATGGGAGGAATTTTACAAAATATTAAAATAAAAACACACACATAACCAAGCCCAAAAGGTCTGAATTGTAAATTTTTTTTAAAAAATGATTACATACATTTATGGTCCCACAAAAGCGTATAAATGTAAAATTACTTGATATAAAAAGGGGTAAAATAATAATACCATAAAAATTATGTAAATTTTCATCCTACTAAAAGATATAGGTCTATCTCAAATGAAATATCACAATAATAACACCTTAGTCTATAAAGCTCCAACTATGCTGCACTCATTCCCTACTCTCCGTAGATGAAGTGCCCAGATCAGTGTGAATCACTGAGAGGGGGAGGGGTGAATCAGTGATCCCTTAAAACTTTTTACTAATTGATTCTTAATCAATTAAACCTCTATGGCTGGTTAAAGCCTCGATCCACTCTTCTTGTATCTCTCAACCTTTCCCGGATAATGCAGTAATGAAAAGGCACAGGACACAAGGATTTACAAGGTTCGGCACCAAAGGCCTACATCCTTGCCATGCTCTCCCAGCATGGATTCTCCATTATAACCTGTTAAAATTAGAATGGTCGATACAGAGTCCCACCGTATCTCTCCTGAGTCCCACAGGAGGGTCTTTATACTGCGTCCCACAGTGTTACCAGAGTCCCACTGGCCTGCTCCAGAATCCCACTGAAGACTTCTTCTCCCTGAGTCCCACAGGGTCTTCTCTTGGCTCCTCGAGTCGCACGAGTAGCTCTTCTTCACTTTAAGGTCTTCAAGTATCCTCAACAGTATGGGATAAAGACTGCTGGCCTTGCTCTGTACCTCTGATCACTTGATTTGATCAGGTCTTCTCAATCTACTGAATGCTCAGACAAATAATATCTTTATCATCGGTCTGGTCCAGTCTCAGTCCTGGTCTTGGACAACTGAAATGCACACCACTGATTTAACTTTCTTCACGTGTGCACGTGCATGCATGTATGCATGCACTTTCCTTCTCTTCCTCTTGGTGCAGTAGACCCACAAAGGGTGTAGTCACTTTAAGCACACACCTACTTCTCTGAACTTCACACTTTTGTTCAATGTGTTTACACACATAGAGTGTGTTCTACTTTAGTGTGGATGTCCTCCTTTCAACTTCTTCTAAGTGTGTTCACTTTTAGTGCACACCTAGGTTCGGCCACTTCTTTAGTTTGCACACACAAATTCTTCACTTAGCATACACTTGTAGTGACCTTCCTCTTCTTGTTGCACACACCCACTTTAGTGTTCTTTTAGTTGTTCTTCAATAGTGTGCACACACAAGGCTACGGCCTCTTCCACTTGCACACACTTCCTCTCGGCCTTTTTCACTTCACACACAATGTGTGGTATTCCACTTCACTTGGCACACAAGGTACTAAGGCTCGACCTTCTCTTCCCTTCTTGCACACACACCCAAACACCTACTGCCCTTCTTTGCACTTAGCACACACACAAGGGGAAATGTGGCTACGGCCTTCCACTTCTCTTGGCACACAAGGTTTACTCTTTTATTCTTCTTTGCACACACCAAAGGCTACGGCCTCCCTTGTTCACCTTGCACACAAGGCACTAAGCCTTGGGTTCTCCCTCTTTGCACAAGATACTGCCCGTAGGGCCTTCTTGTCTTCTTGGTACACAAGCACAAGGGCTCGGCCTTCTTCCTTGACAAGCACCCACAAGCCAAAGGTGTGGAGTACTGCCTCGGATCTTCTTCTCCAACACTACCAAGTAGGTGCACTTGGTGCAACCAGGCGCGCAAGGGTTCGCGGCACAGGGGCGCGCAAGACTTCCTACCGCGGGGCGCGCAAGTGCTGCACCCGCGGGCACTTCCTCCTGCCGCACAAGTATGCGGGCAGTGAGGGTGCCAATCCTTGAGCGCGCAAATTAAAGAGGCTCAGGATCTTCCTGTCGCGCAAGATAGGCGCGCAGGGAACTCTTTCGGGCCTCGGGTGGCACCGAGATCTTCAGCCGCGCAAGTACTTTGCGCGGCGGCTTCTTCTTCGCGAGGCAGAGGGATGCGCTCACGGGACTTCAAAACTTCAGCGCATCAGCAAACGGCACAGAGGGCTCGGCCTCATTTTTATAGGCAGAGACTGCCTCAGATTATCCGCGTGCAATAACTTCAAACACCCGAGATCTTCGGATCTTCAAGATTTTATGAATCTTGATTTTCTCCTCTGTTTCACCGCGGGATCTCATTTTTCCTTTCCTCCTCGTGCATGCGATTTATAACGCATGCACGGCCTCTGTTTAGGCTCATCCCATGCAAACCATAAACACCTCGGTGCCTCGGCAACTTCGTTTGCCTCGGCCTTATTCGAAATTCTCCATACATTGCATGCACACCATTTTTTATGCATGGTTAGGTTCGGTATGCTCAGACGAGCTCAGTGGAGGTCTCGGTTTGCTCGGAGGTGGCCGGGAGCTTCAAAACTATCCTCGGGGAGGCTCTGGTTCAGCGGCGGCTTCGCGGGAGGCTTCGGCTCGAGCTCGAGGTAGGAGACGCCTCGGAGCCGTCGGATCAGGTCTTCGGACGGCCCCGATCAGATCGCGAGAGGCGCGATTAGATGAGCGGTCGAGATCTGGCGCACGATTGATCGTGCGGCCAGGATCGTTCCCGGGTGAAATTTCACCGTCCCACATCGAAACGCAGCCCGGTTTATCCGCGGCTTATAACCCAGCCGCTGCCCGCAACTCCTCAGTTGCACTTCTCCCCTCCCGGTGCCGCCCCGCACCGGGTTCTCTCTGCGGGCGCGCTCTGCGCCCACTATGGTCCTCGCGGGCGCGCTTCAAGCGCCCACCATGCACTCTCCGGGCGCGCGGGCTTCACCACTGCGTGCCCTCGGGGGCTTATACACGGCCCCCCCTTGCCTCTCGAGCTTGCACCATGGGATCCCCCATGGGCGTGGCGCCTAGTGCCCATATGAGCCGTGGGGTTGAACCCGTGGGCTGGCTTGAGATGGCCAATTTTTTGGCAAAGGACAGAACCTAGACTTTGTAAAAACAAAGTCCTCCTCTATGTAAAACATGCCAAGTGCCAAGCCACTTCTTCCTCTTCATTTCTTCTTATCTTCTTCTTAAGAATTCCTCCATTCCTCTTAATTTATTTATTACTTAGGAGTGAATTCTTGAAGGTTCTCCATCAACCGAACGCTTGAATCAACATAAAATCTCCAATGTGCTTCATTGATCCAATTAGAGATCAAGTTGGATCACTTCCAATTCACATGCACTAAGAGTTAGTACATGGACTTCTTTGAATCCACTTCATCCACTCAGGAGTAGTGGATGGTTCTCCTTCACTTCCTCATGCATTGTCAATACAATGCATGGTCCTCTAACCATGTTGTGACATTGTATCCAGTTGATACAAGTTCTTGGAACTTTAAGATCAGCTCAACAATCGCCAGATTTACTTAGAGAATGTTTCAACCATCATCTCCTATGTCACTTAGTGAATCTCCTAAGTGACATGCATCTTAGTACTATGGCCATTCTCTCTTCATCACCAACACCATCACAACCTTTGTCATTCACATCTTAACATTCCTTGACTTCCATTCATTCCAAGACAACTTCATGCCTTATTGACAACAAATGCAACACAATGCACTTCAATCTCCCCCTTTGTATTTGTTGTCAATACACTCCTTCAGCACATATGAATGGGTCAATATGTGTGCCAATATTTCTCCCCCTTATTGGCAATCAAATGCAAAGGTGTGGTGTGGTTTGCTTTCAAAATATGTATTTCTCCCTTATAAAAGTATTTTCTTGAAAAACACTGAGAGAGGGATGATGTCACATGTTCTTCTTTAGCAAAGAACCTTTAGTAAATCAGCTCTAAGTCTACTTGGGCTAACCCGGTGTAGAAAACAAGAGTGATATAACCAAGGTACTCAATGCTGTCCATAATTCTCTACACATGTGAGATCATGCTTAGGGGTTTGAAAAATTTTCAGATATAACAATGAATTGCTAAATCCTGCACATACTTCACAAAACTCATTAGAAAGTTCAGTGCAATGATAAAGCTCCCCCTTTCATCCAATTGTCTTCAATCCATACTCCCCCTTAATTGACAAGATAAACTCAATTAAGAAACAAGGGATGAAAGTATGATTGGAATACCTTCACTTTTCTCAAGATGGAATTAAATATCAGAATCCCATCTTCTCCAGATTGGCTCCCCCTCAAGGGGTGCACTCCATTCTTTCCAAACCATCCTCCAGCTGAGAATGATCATCATCTTCAATTCCCTGCAATGTTAGCACATGTATATACCAAGAGTATAAGGGAATAAGATGGAACCTCCTTGGTTCATCAATGTGAACAACAAGGTTGAGAAGATTCTCTCAACCGAGATTTCCCATTTTCACCAGTCTTCACACTTGCACATTTGATCTTCATTGATGATTGTGCTGGTGTGGTTCTCAAAACATCTTCATGTGAAATATTTTTCTTCCCTCTTTCCTTAGCAATTGCCAGAACGTCATCTTCAGCTCTTTTCAGATCTTTGGCAAGTTGCAACTGATTTGGCCATATGACTAGTAAGTCACTTGGAAGTGTGGCCTCAGTTTTGGAAATTCCACATGGTTCTTTTGATGCTGTCAAGCTACCTCTCTTAGGCAACTTGTTTTCAATCACTCCCTTCTGCTTCTTCTGGATTGATTGTCTGTTTGAGTTCAGTTGGCTTCTTTTGAATTTCATGGCTTCTTTACAAAGATCCATGATATGTCCTTTCTTTCCACAGTAGAAGCATGTCTTCTTGGTGGTCCTACTGGATGACTCACCCTTCTTGGACTTAGACTCCAAGGTCTTCTCTTCCTTTTTCATAACCTTCTTGGGAGCATTGTCTACTTTCTTCTTGCTTCCCAAGGAATCTCTCTTAGCCAGGTTCTGTGATCTTTTCTTCTTTTGAGCTCTGGATATAGTTGGAGATTGACATGTATCTATTTGACCACTTTTGCAATCATCCCAGATGTTGTCAAGTAATCCAAATCTATTTGCAGTAAACAGATGTCTCTGGACCTGTGGATGTTGCTTCTTTCCTTCTGGCTTGCTCCCCCTTGGCATGGGCTTCCTCTGTGCTTTGGCATTCAGTGGATTGTACCAACAATCCTTTGCACAATGCCCATACCTGTTGCAACACCAACACTGACCCACAAATCTTGACCTCTTCAGTCCTTCTGATTGTTGGGTACTTTTCTTGAGCTGCTGTGTTGTTTCAGGAGAGCTCTGGTTCTTCATTTTCTTCATCCATACTTGTTTGGAATTATTTTTCCATCCTGCACTTTTTGTGGAAACACAATTAGAAGCATCAGTACAAGATGGTATGGATGGTACCTTTTTTCTAGAAGTTGTTGCACTTTCACTAGAGGATGTCTTTCTTTTATAATCATCCTTCTCAAGGCATACTTGAGTAGCAACATTTCTCCTTTCAGCTGACTGGGAGGCTTTAGCTTTGGGTGATTGCAGATTTTTCAATATCACCTCTAGTTCTAGGCATTTCATGTTAAGGGAGTTCTTCTCATCCTTAACTGTTCTTAGCCTTCCTTCCCATTTCTCTTCCAGCTGTTTCATCTGGTCTTCATGCACTTGCTTCATTTCAAGCAATGAGTTGTCCAGCTCCTTCACCCTTTTGACTTTGTCTTCTAGTTGAGCATCTCTGACAACCATTGACACTTTGTGCCTCTTTTCCAGTGCATGGAAAACTTCTTTGACCAATACTTTAAAGATTTCTTTCTCAGAAAGGCTTCTTTGCAAATCTTCAGCAGTGTCTTCATATCTTTCATTGCAAAGAGATACTGTTTCATCTTTGGCATTTACCAGCTTTCTGAGAGTGTTGGTTATGCCAACCCTTTTAGCCAATTGGACTTCCAGAGAATTGGCTTCATCTTCTAGCTGTAATTTTTCTTCTTGAAGATCAAGGAGGCCTGTAGCTATACACATTGCAATTTCCTTGGGGACTCTCTTCTGAAGATATTTGATTGCATTTAGAAGATCATTGTTCCTTCCATCTTCATCACATCTAGAGCATGCTTCATCAGAAGAATGATAAAAGGAATTGTCATCTGATGTGACTTTCACATTTCTTTCCATAGAAGGAGTTTCTCTGATTGCAGCAACCTTCTTCCTCATCTTCTTTGCCTGTTTCTTCATTCTGTTTTTCAGAGTCTTGGCAGATATCTCCATTTGAGGCTGTTCTTTTATTTCCTCAAATCTGCACTCCATATAGACTCCCTTGGATCTTTTAGAGGTAACCTGCCTCTGATACCAATTGAAGTGCCCAGATCAGTGTGAATCACTGAGAGGGGGAGGGGGTGAATCAGTGATCCCTTAAAACTTTTTACTAAATGATTCGTAATCAATTAAACCTCTATGGCTGGTTAAAGCCTCGATCCACTCTTCTTGTATCTCTCAACCTTTCCCGGATAATGCAGTAATGAAAAGGCACAGGACACAAGGATTTACAAGGTTCGGCACCAAAGGCCTACATCCTTGCCATGCTCTCCCAGCATGGATTCTCCATTATAACCTGTTAAAATTACAATGGTCGATACAGAGTCCCACCGTATCTCTCCTGAGTCCCACAGGAGGGTCTTTATACTGCGTCCCACAGTGTTACCAGAGTCCCACTGGCCTGCTCCAGAATCCCACTGAAGACTTCTTCTCCCTGAGTCCCACAGGGTCTTCTCTTGGCTCCTCGAGTCGCACGAGTAGCTCTTCTTCACTTTAAGGTCTTCAAGTATCCTCAGCAGTCTGGGATAAAGACTGCTGGCCTTGCTCTGTACCTCTGATCACTTGAGTTGATCAGGTCTTCTCAATCTACTGAATGCTCAGACAAATAATATCTTTATCTTCGGTTTGGTCCAGTCTCAGTCCTGGTCTTGGACAACTCAAATGCACACCACTGATTTAACTTTCTTCACGTGTGCACGTGCATGCATGTATGCATGCACTTTCCTTCTCTTCCTCTTGGTGCAGTAGACCCACAAAGGGTGTAGTCACTTTAAGCACACACCTACTTCTCTGAACTTCACAATTTTGTTCAATGTGTTTACACACTTAGAGTGTGTTCTACTTTAGTGTGGATGTCCTCCTTTCAACTTCTTCTAAGTGTGTTCACTTTTAGTGCACACCTAGGTTCGACCACTTCTTTAGTTTGCACACACAAATTCTTCACTTAGCATACACTTGTAGTGACCTTCCTCTTCTTGTTGCACACACCCACTTTAGTGTTCTTTTAGTTGTTCTTCAATAGTGTGCACACACAAGGCTACAGCCTCTTCCACTTGCACACACTTCCTCTCGGCCTTTTTCACTTCACACACAATGTGTGGTATTCCACTTCACTTGGCACACAAGGTACTAAGGCTCGGCCTTCTCTTCCCTTCTTGCACACACACCCAAACACCGACTGCCCTTCTTTGCACTTAGCACACACACAAGGGGAAATGTGGCTACGGCCTTCCACTTCTCTTGGCACAAAAGGTTTACTCTTTTATTCTTCTTTGCACACACCAAAGGCTACGGCCTCCCTTGTTCACCTTGCACACAAGGAACTAAGCCTTGGGTTCTCCCTCTTTGCACAAGATACTGCCCGTAGGGCCTTCTTGTCTTCTTGGTACACAAGCACAAGGGCTCGGCCTTCTTCCTTGCCAAGCACCCACAATCCAAAGGTGTGGAGTACTGCCTCGGATCGTCTTCTCCAACACTGCCAAGTAGGTGCACTTGGTGCAACCAGGCGCGCAAGGGTTCGCGGCACAGGGGCGCGCAAGACTTCCTACCGCGGGGCGCGCAAGTGCTGCACCCGCGGGCACTTCCTCCTGCCGCACAAGTATGCGGGCAGTGAGGGTGCCAATCCTTGAGCGTGCAAATTAAAGCGGCTCAGGATCTTCCTGTCGCGCAAGATAGGCGCGCAGGGAACTCTTTCGGGCCTCGGGTGGCACCGAGATCTTCAGCCGCGCAAGTACTTTGCGCGGTGGCTTCTTCTTCGCGAGGCAGAGGGATGCGCTCACGGGACTTCAAAACTTCAGCGCATCAGCAAACGGCACAGAGGCCTCGGCCTCATTTTTATAGGCAGAGACTGCCTCAGATTATCCGCGTGCAATAACTTCAAACACCCGAGATCTTCGGATCTTCAAGATTTTATGAATCTTGATTTTCTTCTCTGTTTCACCGCAGGATCTCATTTTTCCTTTCCTCCTCGTGCATGCGATTTATAACGCATGCACGACCTCTGTTTAGGCTCATCCCATGCATACCATAAACACCTCGGTGCCTCGGCAACTTCGTTTGCCTCGGCCTTATTCGAAATTCTCCATACATTGCATGCACACCATTTTTTATGCATGGTTAGGTTCGGTATGCTCAGACGAGCTCAGTGGAGGTCTCGGTTTGCTCGGAGGTGGCCGGGAGCTTCAAAACTATCCTCGGGGAGGCTCTGGTTCAGCGGCGGCTTCGCGGGAGGCTTCGGCTCGAGCTCGAGGTAGGAGACGCCTCAGAGCCGTCGGATCAGGTCTTCGGACGGCCCCGATCAGATCGCGAGAGGCGCGATTAGATGAGCGGTCGAGATCTGGCGCGCGATTGATCGTGCGGCCAGGATCGTTCCCGGGTGAAATTTCGCCGTCCCACATCGAAACGCAGCCCGGTTTATCCGCGGCTTATAACCCAGCCGCTGCCCGCAACTCCTCAGTTGCACTTCTCCCCTCCCGGTGCCGCCCCGCACCGGGTTCTCTCTGCGGGCGCGCTCTGCGCCCACTATGGTCCTCGCGGGCGCGCTTCAAGCGCCCACCATGCACTCTCCGGGCGCGCGGGCTTCACCACTGCGTGCCCTCGGGGGCTTATACACGGCCCCCCCTTGCCTCTCGAGCTTGCACCATGGGATCCCCCATGGGCGTGGCGCCTAGTGCCCATATGAGCCGTGGGGTTGAACCCGTGGGCTGGCTTGAGATGGCCAATTTTTTGGCAAAGGACAGAACCTAGACTTTGTAAAAACAAAGTCCTCCTCTATGTAAAACATGCCAAGTGCCAAGCCACTTCTTCCTCTTCATTTCTTCTTATCTTCTTCTTAAGAATTCCTCCATTCCTCTTAATTTATTTATTACTTAGGAGTGAATTCTTGAAGGTTCTCCATCAACCGAACGCTTGAATCAACATAAAATCTCCAATGTGCTTCATTGATCCAATTAGAGATCAAGTTGGATCACTTCCAATTCACATGCACTAAGAGTTAGTACATGGACTTCTTTGAATCCACTTCATCCACTCAGGAGTAGTGGATGGTTCTCCTTCACTTCCTCATGCATTGTCAATACAATGCATGGTCCTCTAACCATGTTGTGACATTGTATCCAGTTGATACAAGTTCTTGGAACTTTAAGATCAGCTCAACAATCGCCAGATTTACTTAGAGAATGTTTCAACCATCATCTCCTATGTCACTTAGTGAATCTCCTAAGTGACATGCATCTTAGTACTATGGCCATTCTCTCTTCATCACCAACACCATCACAACCTTTGTCATTCACATCTTAACATTCCTTGACTTCCATTCATTCCAAGACAACTTCATGCCTTATTGACAACAAATGCAACACAATGCACTTCAGTAGACATTTTCAAAATGGTCTTTGTCTACAAAAGACATGATATGTTCTAGAAAATGAACTATATTCATGAGTATAAAAATATAGAGTAGAACACCAAAAAAATCTATATATATATTTAAAAACATTTATATAAATAAATTATATAGAATTAAATGTGAAATTGAAATGTCGAGATATATACACAAGAAAGACACCACACCACCTGGTGGTAATAACATACTGCCAGCCATAAGATTCTCCATGAATAAAAAATGATTTTAGGAGATTCAAACCCATGATCCATGCTATAATCAGTGACACTTAATGTTGAAGAATAAATCATTGGACCCACCCTTATATTTGTTTAGTTTCCTTTGAAGACTCTAATATATATAGAGAGGGACACACCTAGAACCGTTAGGGGACACAAAATCCCCAATCTGGATAAACACTCTATGTAGAGTATCATATGAAAATGATTCCAAAAAAATATACAAATATAGTATTTTAGATGGTGGATCAATGCCATATATAAGGAGGTCAGGCTGATTCCATAAAACCACACTTATGGAACAAAGGAAGATAGAGGATTGTACTATAGTATCGTGGTGGGACACTACAACATTACTAGATACTAAACCACTAGAGTCAATCAAAATCTTATGATATGAATGAAATACACACTATACCCTTGATAGAATGTACCAATGGAATCATACTCAACATGGAATGGTCAAAACTATGAATGTGAGGAAACAAAAGCACTCTTGAATGTGGTACACTACATTCACTAGGGGGTACATGGTGAATCCAAAAATCCCAATTCTTGCCAGTGAGGGAAATCCTCATACAATATGTAGAAAGTATATACATATCATTTAGAAGGGGTGTATAGTTTGTGGAGACTCCAATTTTCATGTCTGTGTTACCTGGAGGTGTCCATGCTTCATGGATATGTCCTAGTACATGCACATTTACGCTAATGTATATCCATCAACATGTACACAATTTTATTTTTAGATGTGTACATGTAACCCTGTCTCGATACTCTCTAGAGTATATGTTGAGTAACATGGAAAGGGTCACACATTGTGTGATATGTGTCACATGTCGTTTTATATTTAACTCTAGCCAAAACCCTAACGTCATATCTAAGGGGGCCCACAGAGTTTGTTACCCAAAGTTTATGTCAGGTTTCATGGGATTTTATAGATCATCTATGATCAATTCTACATCGTCTTGTGAATCACTAGAGACACCACACTGACTTGAAAAAGTATATCATTTTTCTTCTTGTCCATGCCAAAATAGATTGATAGAAAACCAGACTAAGATCTTCTAAAAAACCCACCCTTCAAACTCTTCATCCTAATGTGTCAAAATATGGATAAAAGGAACATGAAAATCCAATATGATCCACCACTGATCATTGTCTATCATTTTTTTCACCACGATCACACCAACTATCATGAAATGTACAAAAAGTATTTATCATTTTCAATAAATAATATATTTTTAATGATCAAATACGGTGTATTATTCGAAATGTAGGCCCAAATAAAATCCCCATAATTAACATTCATTGAACGGGGGAGGAAACTCGTAAACCATAAACTATAGAGTTAACCTTAGTTATTTTTTGTTTGGCCTCGATTATTTATCACAGATACATTGAAAAAAGAGCGATAAATCAATAAAAAGTTCAATCAATTCCATCAAATTAAATCTATCAATGATGTGTCAATAAATTCATTACATGGAATTGATCTATGTACACCCATCACTAAAAAATGAGATAGACATCACAATAAAATACATCTTTCATAGATTTTGGATAAGTCATTTATGAATAACAGTTTCGTTTCCATCACAGATGAGATCCATGGAATCCATTGGTGTGATGATCCCTGACCTGACCCCGGTCCTTTATAATTTTCTAAGAAAATCACTGTTATCATTTCTCTACATCTCCATGATTTGATAATCCAACCCTGAAAAAATTCTATAACCATGAATGTAGATGGGAAATAGTCACTTCATAAAAAATAAACAAAATACATATATTATTTCGATTTACATACGCATGTGGTAACATTTTTACCTATGGCCCACATAGACAAATATTAGGCCTTTACTAGGGTAGAAATAAAATTCTAATCTCAATGGTGACCTCATATTTCTTATATGGGGTCTTTATTGGGAGTTATTCATATTGTTTTTGGAAAAAAATTCATGTGCTAAATTAAATATACTTAATATATTTCAAACAATAATTTTGTGCACACTTGGCATTGATATCACATTTCATCTTAGTTCTTGGTCTCAACGTTAATCCATATATCATCTAAAATTATTGCATGGAAAATCCAAGAAATTACTTTATCCAAAACATAGGAATTTAAATCAATAAAATCTAAAACAAGAGATTCATAATGAGATGTGTGTACTAAGAACGAACATGAGCCTCCAACACCGATGTGCTCTCAGGAAGATTAATGCACTGCTACCAAACCCACACAAGTGAAATTGATGAACAACATAGATTCCATTCCATCTGATCCTCGTTATCAACCAGGTATCCTTCAAAGGTAGATACATCTTCAATGTTGATCATTCCCTAGTCGATAACATTAGACAGGTCATTCATGTACGTCCGCGGCAACGAAATGTGGAAAATGACGTGTACCATATATAACTATGGTATTGGAGATATATATTTATTCAAATCAAACACTCAACATTGTATCATTAATGGGGAAAATATTATCAGAAATAACATTCTATAGAGGAAAAGTCTTTTAATTCCATGTCGAGGTGAGACTCTTAGGAACACATGGTATCCCTCATAAAACACCATAGATCACCTTCATGAATAGGATAATAATTTTTATGGGTCTATGAAGTCATCATCCACTTCTGTATGATTTATAATTACATTATTGTATCTCACAAAAACAATGGGAATATGAGTGATGACTGACCCGGATCAGTCCTAAAAATAATTGACATATTGATTTTCCCATATAGAGCCTCAAATGGTGTCATACAAATGGTAGAATTTTATTTTTGTATAAAAACATCACTCAGGATAGGTGAACCTCCCATATATGTATAAATTCTTACGTGGAAGCCTACATAATATCCTCCATAACCAGTATGGTCCAATTTTTCTAGCCATCAGTCTGGGTGGTGAAAAGTTGTGCTCCAACATAGATGAGTCTTAGAAGCCTCCTATAATCACCTCCATAACTAAGAAATGAATCTAGAATCAATTTTAGAGACAATTTTTAGTGGTAAGCCATGTATTTGGACTATCTCCTACACATAGTGGCTTCCCAATCTCTCTAATGAATTCTACTCCATCATATCTAGGATGTGAAATGACTGAGTGAGTTGGTATATGATCACCCAAATTGAATAATTTCACCTATAAAAACGTTGTAATCCAATTATGGTGTCCATGGATATTAGATCCCACTTCCATGATGAAACTTCAGGGGGTTGATATAAACCTTCCAAAATATAGTGTGAAACATTACATTGCTATGATGTAAGGAATCCGTATGAACAATATTCAGTTACCATTTAAATACCATGACACCACAATATACATTGGAGGACCGGGTACATATTTAGGACACATGGAAGTACCCACAAAGGGGATATATGAATCTATAAAATACCCCACCTTGAAACCTCAACGGTACCATTATCAATCCTATAAAAATAATAACATGCTCCCCACCTTCATAATATCCATCAAAATCATGTATAATTGATAAATAATTATGTATGTTCTCATAGTAAATATCATGATTATAATAATCCCTATAACATGTTAAATTCATTGGGATAAAAACCATCGAATAATGATATGATGTATTATCCTTAAAAATAAATTACAAATACAAGGATGCTAACAACTTCAATGCATCTGCCAAAACCTAATAATACAATCTCCATCTACGATCTTATGCACCACATTCCCCTTACCCATAGTATAGAAAATCATAAATTCATATACCTTGAGGAAAATAATAAATTGCTACTATAAAAAGTTAAGATCATTCTACAATAATATGTAGTTGAGAATATTCTGGATAGAGTAAAGGACAAACCACTAACCCATCACGTAGTGTCACCACATCATCAAAGCAAGGACTATCTCTAGTATTTCCATATCATGGGTTGCATAGTTATACTCATTTTATCACAATTGGGGAGAACTATATGAAATAAACACTTTAATATGCATCAAAAAATAGTTATGTCAAACTCCATATGAATCACATAACACTATACACCTGACACCCTCCTCTAGAAATATCATGATAGGAGCATTATCCAACCTCTATATCATCTTTTTAATGCTTTATAGGATCCTTTTCATCCACAAGAATGGATTATCCTTATGAATCAATGATGTTAAGGGTGTTTTCACTCTATATAAGTCATTTAAAAACACTTAATAGTGCCCTTCCATCCCAATAATACTCTTCACCTCAGCAACACTTTTGGGTAGATCCCATGAATTCACTACCCCAACCTTTTCTAGATACCCTTCCACTAAAGAAACTAAGATGGCGTGTCCTATAAATCGGAACTCTCGAATAAAAAAATTAACCATTGAGAGATTACCATAAATATTGTTCTCATAGAGTGTGTCAACGATCATCCACAGGTGTCTCGTGTGCTCCTCTCATGATTATGAATACACGGGGATGTCATCGATGAAGACTACCAAGAACATTTTCAAAAAAGGATCAAATTTTTTTTTTCAAGTGTCACATTTAAGAGGTGTTTGCGATAGTCATGTCAGACGAGCTCAATCTTTGAGAACCATCACACCCTCTAAACTAATCAATGAGGTCGTTGATCCTCGGTATTGGATATTTATTATTGATGGTTACCAAATTCATGCACCGAGAATCCAATACAATCCTCTAGATCTCATCTTACAAATTTATAAACAACACCGGGGATACCTATGGGGAAACATTGTGTCTCATAATTCTCTTATACTATATGTGTTCAAACTATATGCATATATATCAAATCTCTATGGAAGAAATACAATATGTTGGTGGTGAATTTTTTTTCATCCCATGATTCAACTCCATGAAGAAGAATATCTTATGATGGGGAGGTAAAATGGTACATCCCCCAATAAATATGTCCTTATACTCTCCCACCACTATAGGAAATTGATAAGCCAAAACATCTAAATATCTATGATTCATGTGTTCCAAGGGGGGATTAATCAACTGTAGTATCCTATTAATAAGATAATCCTTCTCCACTATAGTATCATTTTCACCCACTAAGTAAAACCTCATTCTGTCACTATGGACAAACCACATTATCCTCCTAAAATAGAAGATATAGTCAGGATATACATATAACTAGTCCATACCTAAGTCGAATACATAAGGAATCATTTGTGTAGTGAATAGATCCCATACAAAACACTCACCTCCAAGCCTCAGATTGTACTATATGCAGAAGTGTGAAATTGGTTAGTCACTGCCTATCAGTGTCTCCAACCCCAAGAGTTGATCCAATGGCTCAAAAAGAATCTCAAAATATAAAACCAGAGACGTGGAAACGATGGAATGAATTCCACCTGCATATATAAAAGCTATACATACTGTATTAAAGACACATATCATACCTTATATCATCCTAGGATCATTGGGGTCATAGGAAGCCATAGCATGCAGATATCCTTGTCATTTCCATTACCTCCATAGGCATGGAATAGACCACCTAGGGGTAGTGGTTGTAATATTTTGAAACATGGATAACCTCAGGATTCCTCGTCGACCCCTCAACCACATCCACCTCCATGTGGACCCCCATGCTCTTTCTTTTTTATCTATCCTGAATGTCCATTGAATATCTCACAATTAGTTTTATGAGGAATCATATAATATTGTCCAATATGTCCCTAAATATTGTAGGAGAAATACCTCCACTACCTCATCTCATTATAGCCACACTGAGAGACCTTACCAACTTGACCTATTTCTTGAGATCATCTCATTATTCACTTAACAAGCTTGCATCCTTCTGAAACCTATTGACAACCTTCTTACAAGGCCTCAACTGCTAGGATCCCACATCCACCTCCTATTAATAATGTTTACATTGATAGAAATATCTCAAAAAATAATGGGTTAATAAAGAACATGAGGAAACATCAGAATGGAAAGGGATAATACTAAATCTCATATGTACATGAACAAGCCCTAATCATGGGACAATGCTCTAACGAATTGGTCATGTATGATATCCATGGAGTAACATGGGAGAACATTAAACCTCACCGTTTACTCCTCCACAATAAAATTTTCCTACTAAATATATTGATGATGATGTATGAACACTAATCATAATGGTACCAGATTTAACATTTCCATGAAGAGTTTCACAATGTCTACTTAAGAGTGATATTTTTCATCGTGTTTCAGAGTCATCAAAATCCACCATCCCCTAAAATATCCTTGAGGAAGACTCTCTGTGAGGACTACCATCTTGTTGATAGGTTCCCTCAATAGGATAAAAATGAGAATTCACACCTGTGTCCATTCCTCAACTACCTAGGGGGTTTGATCACATCAAAAATTGAGATTTCACTACCTCTACAACACATGAAATTTTGTCAACCAAAATTCATCCCAAGATAGTAATGATAGCTCTAGAAGCTTACCAATGTGTGGTGGTATAGCTGGTAGACCATCCATAGGTGCTATCTCTAGAAGAATCCATTGTATTGATGCCTCATCACTAGGAAAATCATCGTGGTAATCGAGTAGTGGAATCCTATATTGATATCTTTGTGGAAGAGTTTTAAAATTAAAATAATTTATACCGTAGTTCGAATACTATATCTAGGGAGTTGAAATAAAAATAATATGGAAAACACAAAAATTATAATATGATATATATATATACCAACAAATTCCCTACAATTAATTTTTATATATGTACCAAGTTGAATGGAAGGTGATCCATGTCCTTGTGTATGGATACATCAACTACCAAACCATCACTAGAGTCCCTATCATGAAATATGAACATAAAACATTAAATTATTTTTCCACATAACAATATTAGTGACATTGTTCTTATGGTAGAACATTCCTATAATAGCACTCTATTGTGAACTGACATGCTATCATCATACCCGTGAGTAGCCAAATCACACATCAAATAGTCCAGAGGATGGATACTAGTGTACAATTGGCATACTCCATAAATAGGATGTAGTAGCTGACATTACCTATACAGACACAAAAATATCCATTCCCACAAAACATAGAAATGTAAAACCATTGATGTAATTAATTGATACATCTACGATCACACAATATAGTTCTAAAATTAATGTATTCATAATTTCAATGGGGGAAAATACATGTGAAAAAAGCGGTAAACAGTACATCCTGCTCAAAGGTTGATGACTATGTCAAATTAAAGCTCCAGTAAAAACACCTAATTTTTCCAAGCCCTGGTTACACTCCACCAACTCCCTCTTCTTCCAGGATAGTTTGAAAAGGCTCTTCGATTGCATAAGACATAACACATGCGGGAAAGTACCTGTGGGGATGAATATTAAAACACACATAAGGACACCCCTAAAACCCATAAAAAGAAAAATCAAGTATAATCATATAAATACAAGATGTAAAAATAAATGTATAACAAAAACTCCCTGATATACTCAGGTAAGCCACCACAACCCCATGTGGTCAATACCAAAATCCAACCACCAGATTCTACATGAAGAAATGATCATATATGTGAATTCACTATACCAACTACAATATCATCAGAGAAACTCAACCACGAGGTATAGGTCATTGCGATCCGCCCAATGAAATCTCATCCATCTAAGATGTCTTTGATACACAAAGAGCTGGTCTCCCTGAGAACTGCTAAAGAAAAACCCAAACCCAATCTAGATCAACCCTCTATGTAGGAGATAATATGATAAATATTTAATAAACCCAACGATATGTACTGATAGATGGATGGTCAACTCCCTACTTACTAAGGTCACACTAATTCCAAAAACCTATCCTATTGAATAAAGTATGAAAGGGGATCAAACTCAAGTCTCCCAATGGGACTCCAAATATCAACATATGATGTAACCTCTAGAGGGGATCAAAATCAAGTGACATGGATGAAATGAAACACTATACCATTTAGGGAATTGACCAAGGGAAACACAATCAACCTATAATGGTTAAATCAAATAAAATCAATATCTATAAACACTCTTAAAGGGGGGACACATTGTGGACGAGGGGAACATAACATGTCTGACTATCTCCATGACTTACCATGTGTAAAATCTTCAAATGACATGTAGTCTCCGTATATAAAATGTGTATAACAAGAAAATGATATATTAAGATATGCAGATTCTTACCTGTGTCTCCTAGACAAGTTCCTGTACACAGTTCATGACCATGTACCAGCCAATATCTGCCAAGCCGTGTCAGTGTACAAGTACACGGTGTAACATTTGAATATGTAGTTTTACCCATATACATGTATACTCTAATGTATACATTGGGTAAATGGAAGGGTTCACACAACTTGTAATGGGGTTTACATATCATGTGATCCCTAACACAAGCTAAAAACCTAGGAACATAGTTAGGGGTCCCCACATGGCTTGTTAACAAATGAACCAATCATGTTACAAATGATTTTTTAGATCCATTTGGATATCATCACATCACCTTCCATACAACCAGATATTATTCCCTCAGAATAACATGTAGATCACGGTCCTTCTATTCTGTTCCAACACATGTTTTTGAAAAAACAAACTCATATCTACCCAAATAACCAGTCATCAAACTGTTTATCTGTGTATGTCAAAATCGGGAGAAATGAAACCCTCGAATATGATCTGATCCACCACCGATCATTCACCACCATAGTAGCACCTTTATCATTCCATCATTAATTAATTTTATTGATTTTATTAATTCATTGTAGAAATTTATGGTCACATAAAAATAAAATATAGGTTATTCATCCAACAATAGGGGAGAAAATAATATTCCCCTCATGATCATCTGAAGAATCGGTGATGAAATCCATAAGCAATAAAAGTGTGAAAGGAACCTCATCCAATGTTAAATTGGAATTTAGTAATTATCATAAAAATTATAATTTAATTTTTAAAAATAAATGATCAATTTAAACAATTCCATCAAATTAAATCTTTCAGAATTGCATGAATCTATTATTTTTTTTTGATTTGGTCCACGTTCGGTAGGGTTTGATGAATGGGATGGAAATCACAATTCCCAACATTAAAACTAAATATTTGATCGATCATTGACAAATATTGGCTGTTTTTTCATTATTTATGAGATCCCATGAGATTAATTGAACAAAAATCTATGATCTGATCTTGATCTGTCATCATCTTCCAAGAAATGCTCTCCAAAAATTTGTTTTAGACTCTATGGTTTGAGCAGAAGATCTTAATGAAATCCTATAACCATGCATTTAAATGAGAACAAATAAAAATGTCAAAAATAAATCAATATAAATTAATTATTTTATTTATTTAATTAAATTAATCATGTGATCATGATTTCCCAAATGGCATGTACAAACTATGATCATGTTGATCCTCGGGTAAAACCCACATTCTGAATAAAAATATGCCCTTATTTTTCTTATTCAAGATCCTATTTGGAATTAATTTAACATTTTTAGGAAAAATAAAGGTCTATTTTATTTAATATATTTTAATTATTTCTATCATTTATTCTGTACATAGCTGTCCTTAGAATCTCACACCACCTCAGAACCTCATTTAAAAATTAATCTATATAATTTCAAAAAATAATACAAGAAAAATGTAACAAATTATAATTATGTTGTCATGTAAAAATATACGTAACCACTTTATAAAAAATATTGATAAATAAATATAATTATTGTTATTTTGGATAGACATCTTATAAGATGACCATATAGTTAAAAATATATTTTTTCTTGAAATATATTTTTATGTGATTAATTTTAAGAGACAAAAAGTAATATAGATAGAGAATATTTATCATATTAATAATATATTTATATTTTTATAAACAATATGTTAACTCAAATTTTACTAGTAATTTAATGAAAATAAGAATATGAATGTCTAATACATTTAATATTTATTCTCAAATAAATCAGTATTTCATTATATTTTTAAAATTTAATTAAAAATTATATTCTCAATTTTTATATTTAAAATATAGAAAAACATCATGTAAAAATTTATAATATCATCTTTATCTTGAGAAAAAATTTTTGGGTTTGTTAAAAAATATTTAATTTAATTATGAATAGTTAAAATACTAATATTGCTAAAAAACCTTTTTTTGCATTATCACAGCACACGAATGACATAAATATGTCCTATATATATTTATAAGAAAAAAGTTATTTAAAATTACTATGTTGTATTTATAAAACACGTGGATATTATTTTAGAAACATTAGTAATGTTTTACCCTAAGACCAATATAATCACTGATATTAAAAATAATTAATTCAGAAAACTACAAAAAATTAAATACAAAAAATTGATTTAATATTTTATATTAAAATAATGTTATTATTTAAAGAGGTAAATTCCATTTTTTGGAAAATTGTATGCATACGATGATTAATGTAAATAACGATGATAATGGTAAAACAATTTTGTATAAAGTACTATTTTATTATTATTTGATACTTTGTCTCTAAACAAATAAATTTATCTCTTATAAAAATTGTATTTAATATATTTATGACCCATTATTAAAATAAACTATATCTTATTAAATTCATAATCAATAATTATTATTATTAAGATAACATAATGGTGAAAATGTTATTATACATAACTACGTTTTAATATATTGATGGTGTATTTTAATAGTGTTATTTATATTAATTGAAAAAGAAATTAGGTTAAATTTAAATGAGATTTAGTTTCCTAACACACAAATGAATCAATATGGGTCTTTATGTGTTTATTCAAACAGAAGTTACTAGAGTAAAAACTAGGTACCCTAATAAAAAAAGTCAGAATATAAGAATATATGACTTCCAACATATTTAAAACATGTGAAGAAATACATGGGTGAAGATTTATAAAGAATATATCATTAAAAACTACATTATTTATTAAATTTGTAGTCAGTTATCCTTTAATAGTGTAATTATATCATTATAAACAAAATATAATTAAAAAAAGAAACATACTATTCACTTATAAATGGGAAACACTCGAACCACATCATACCATACATATACCTTCAATTAACATCTTCAAAAACATCCATTTTTATCCTCCTATAATCATTACTAATTTCCCAAACACGATAGTTGTAATTATTCAACATAATATACTAATTTTGAAAGATACATTCAAGGTAATGTTCAAGGTACCAATGGTTGAATTACTTACATATTACCTTTTATTATTAATCTTTATCTTTGAAACCAATCATAAAAACATTAATATGAATAAATATTTAGTTTTTTTATACTAAATTTTTATTTTTGTTTTTTGAACAAACATTATTTAATCCATTCCAACATCTTAGAATTAGTTGATCGTCATCATCGTGTTATGTAGACTATAATATCTAGGAACAAACATTGATCATTTTTTATATTTTTATTCTTTATTTATCCAAGACACAAAAAATACCTTTCATAAATATAAAAATTATATATATAAGCGTTATTATTATTTTATAGTGATTTTATATTATACCTTAACCATACGCACTTGTCGAGACACAATGTGTTCAGGTTTGAGGTTGTTTTAACCACCTACTTGAATAATAAATCAAATCACCAATATAAATTACTATGAGAATTTAAATAGAATATTGATATAATATAATAAGAATATAATTAATTTTTCGTATTAACAATTTTACTTATTTTTAAAATATCAACACCAATCATTAAATCATAGAAATTAGGTGATCCTGATTTAAAATTTATGATCACATTAGAAAAACTATATAAAATATATGTATATTATGTTAATATATGGTATATTTTAAATTAATTATTAAATAATAATTTTCCTAATAAGGTATAAAAATAACATAATTAAATTATTCTGATATTTAGGGGCGTGTAAGAAATTAATTAGGAACAAGTTAATTGTTTCTTACCTCAATTTCCACCCATTGGAAAAATATATTATAATACTCAATGTCTTCAATAGAATATTTTATCTACAATACATTAATTCATTTAATCTATTATTATGTCCTATTTTATGATATTTAGTGTTATATTTCAATTTTATTATATCATGGGATTTTAATAGAAATTTTATAAAAGTTATACGGGTTTTTTATCTCAATTTAATTCTATTGGGATACAAATCATATTCACCACTTCTTCATTTTTATGTTGTGTAGTAATTATAAATGGATTTATTTTTGTAATAAATTTAATGAAATAAATTTTTTTAACCAATATTTCTAATGTTATACCTTCTATGGATATTTAATTTGAAATATTATGAGAATGTAAGGGGTTCGTTTAACTCAAAACCAATTTCTTCTAGTTATTGTTTTTCTTATTTATCTTCCATCGTAAGTTTTGTATTTCCTCCCATCCTCGTATTTTACTTAATGATATATTAGGTTCCTCTATATGTATGACTCATTTCTAATTTAATTATTTTTCTATTATTATTTTCCTTATAACATTATTTACAATTTTTTGAGAATTATAATCATAACCTCTAATGCCGATTTCCCATCCAAATCCACAATTTTAATTCCCATCAATGTTTTCCATTTTAATTATAAAACAATATATATTTTTTTTATTTGTTTCTTAAAATATACCTTATCTAATTTTAAATATAATTTTTTTTTATTTTATTCCTTTTATGTTGTTCTAGTTGTAAAATTGAATTTTAAAATATAATAAGGGACCTTCTGAAACTACAATTGTTACATTTGGGTTACATATTCTTTTTAATTTTATCTATTTTTCTCTATATAATTCTCTTTTTTTATAAAAAATATGTTATATATATATTTTTTATATATATGATTTACATTAAATTTACTTTTTATTGTCACTACATGTTTTATGTTCTCTTAAAAAGTGTACTATTTAATAAATAGGACATAAGAGAATGTTATGATTTATTATTTCATGAGAAATTTTTCCTTAATAAAATATTTTCCTCCATAATTATATTCATAAAAAATATAATTTTTTGAGAAAATATAATAGTTTAATTTTTTCTAATATTAAGTTTTAATCTAAAAAAATTCTATAACATATCCTATGCTAATTTAAAAAACATTCACATATATGGTGCATTTTTATTCTTACATATCCATTGTCATTCACATGAATTTTATAATATTAGAACTCAAGGTTCATGACATATAATTTCATATAATAATATTAACATAAAAAATTATTTCATTAATTCTTATCATGGTAAAAATTACGATATTAAACTCATTTAATTTTTAAGAAAAGATTATAAATCTCACTAATCTAACATGGATTTTATCATGATTATTATTGCTGAATAGTATTGTTTAATTATATGGATCATAGATGAATTTAAATATTATGATATTCATTTTTTCATGGGTTACACCATAATGATATATCTCATCAATTAAATGTGTAATGGTTTCGTCTAACTATATATGATGTATGGTGCTCTAGAGATCATCCTAATAACACTATTTCTCTTGAAACATTGCCCAAAATATTATATATTACTATAATTATATATCTAATGAATTATATCTCATTAGAGGTTATGTTTTTTATTAGGGATTTACATAATAATTTATTTGAATTTTTCCACTATGTTTAATGGAATGGTGTGTTAGATCAATACACTATGGGACATTGTACAATATATGTGGATTAGACATAGAGTGAACCTTATATTTTATTTATTATTTCATGTTTTATGTTGTTTCCATATATATTAATTTCATGAAGTTATGATATCATTTTACGATTTAATTTTTAATTTTTTTTTTCTCACAAGAATATTTAATAGTTATGTTTTTTATTTTGGGATTGATATTCATTACCTTATGATTTATGTAAAAATATTATTGTCATTGGTAATTTATAATAATAAATTTCATTCCTTATCTTGTTTTCATATATGTTTATAATCTGACCAGTTATGATATTTTTAACTAACTAATTATTTTAACTCAATGAATTCTTATATTTATCTTCCCCATGTTATGAATATAATAATAACATATGATAAAATTATAGTTGGGCATCTAAAATAGTCTGATTATTATTAATAGTTCACATGTTTTGAAATAATGTTTCAAATGTAAATCATCCTAAAAGTTATTAAAATAAAAGGTTATCCAAGATATGTGACATTATTAATATATATAATATTTAAATTAAGGTAATTATATAAAATAAATATATGTTTTTCTCAGATCATTATATAAAATGTGAATGGAATGTGTTTTAACAATGAAACTAAGAGTACGGGTAAAGTGAGTTTTATTTAGAATCAAATTAGGGTTTAGTTATTGGATAAGATTGGTCTATATGATATAACATATACAATCTTAAATAATCCTTGTTTAAACTGTATGATACATCAAGGAAAATGATTTTTAATAGTAAAACACATCATATGTTTGATATTATAATCTCATATTATGTTTCATGTTTTTTATAGGATATTATCATTATTATATCAAATAAATTTTGTATAAATAAATTTTAGGAATTTCAAAATTTAAAATGTAGTTGTAAAAGTTAATTTTTAGAAACATATATGTGTTATAATAAAATAATGATTTTTATTTCCAATAAATGGTGTAGGGTAATGAATATATCAATATATACATACTATCAATGAAATGATGATTTTTTGAGTATTACTAAATATAGCGAGGTTGGTCTCAAATATGAAAATATATCATGATTTATGTATATAATATGGATATAATTTTCTATTTTAATTATTGTGTGATAGTTAATATTTTAGGGATTCAATTTATTTATAGTGTTAGAATGTAGTACCCCAGGATAATTATTTGATTTTTTATTTTAATAAATACTATGAAATTTTTTTTTCACACGCAACAAATAACTAAAATTAACTATGATACATTTAATTGTGGAAAATTATATAATAACATATAAGAATTAATAAATTATAAGAATACAATTTGAATCATCCATTATAAAAGTTAAAATTGAGTACATCCCTATGTGAATTTCAAGTATTTACTGAGAATATTTATTTTATGTTGAATATTAAAAATAATGTTTATAAAAATACAGTATCATTTATAACATTATAATGATATAATATTGTTATAAAAATTTTAAACCATTTTCACAAATATATATATATGGTGTAAAATAATTCATTTAAAAATAAAATGTTGAATTTACAAATAGATATTGGATATTTTTGGACTTATGTTTTATTTTATTCTAATAATAAATTTTTATTTTGTTATTTTATATAAAATTAAGATTATATAGATTTCATATAGTTTTTTCTACATTTAGTGTAAAACAAACATCTTTTTTATATCATAAACTAACAAATTTCTTTTCCATAAATATTATGAAATCTTTTTTTTCTTATATCTAAATTCATTTTTATGTACAATATTTATTTTTAATAAATGTACTATTTATTAAATTATTTTTAAATATAATAAAATTAATTTTGAAAAAATTTAGAATTTTTATAAAATAAAATTGATATCAAATATGCAGTCATAATTTATAAATTAATTATTAAGTTAAATTTCATTTTTAAGCATAAAAATATCTAATATTGTGAAAATTAGTCACTATAAAAAAGGAAGAAATAATGAAAATATGATAAATCTGTGGGAAAAGACTGAAATATCAGAAAACACAATATTTAAATTATTATATTGGTTATATACCAACACTGCCTCATATTATATTATTTATTTGTCAAATTGTGGTCCAATTTCCTTAAATAACATGTTTATTAATTTATATTAATAAGTATTTATAAAAGTGGAACTCCTATAAAAAAATAGTCAACTACCACACAACATAAAATAAAAATATTAATAGATAATTATATTTTTAGTCATCCATATTTACATTTCAATACAAATCTACTATGTCTGGGTTCCAAATCTTCACTAGAGTGTTAATAAATTACTTCAAAACAATGAATGTTCTTAAGAGGAAATATATTTTATTCTTTTTAGGTAATAGTTTATTTCATATTTTTTTTTCATATTATCCATAAACCACAAATAAATTATAATATATCTCATAAATAACATATAAAGAATTTCATTATGATTATTGAATGTTGATATTATTTTAAACTCACATCATAATATTACCGACACATTGATTCTATCATATTCATGTTTGGTTCAATTTAATTTCCTACAAGAATTTTGAGAAGCATTATTTTATCATTGATGGTTAAATAAGTTTATTTAATGATTTGAAATTATATTAATATATAAATAAAGATCAATTTCCAACAATGATAATATTATGATTTTATCCATTATTAATATACCATTTTTATTCATTATAAATTACCAAAAAGACATGTTTTGTATTTCATCATGGTGTTTCACACATGAACCTCCCATGGAATGCAGCTGGAAAAATAAAAATTATTTTGGAATAGTAAATATAGTACCTTTATCATTATAGTGGTAAACAAACGATAAATATAAATTGATCACGATTATAACATGACATACAAGAAACAGTTGAAACAACTGACAACCAAGATGAGTATTATATTACCAAATGGAATTAAATATGTAATTAATAAACATAAAAAATTAATATAAAATGAGATAAATGTGTATAATGCCTTGAAATAGGTTGTTAATGAGTTTATTATTATTTTACAGGTTCTTAAAGGACAATTGACTAAATGGGAATCCATTGTAAGGGTTTTTTCATCCAAACATAAATTAAATTTTATATTTTCAATATTTACCACCTTAATTATTTTTTGCAGTGTATATACTACTCAGGGATACCATTATATCCAATTTTCACTCTTTTAGGAGGATTTTATCAAATTTTATAAAAAAAATTATGATTTTAATCAAATCTATTTCTTATTCATTATGTCATAAACAATATTCATTGACTAAGGTCTTCAAAGATTATTCAATATTATATTTTATATATTCTTTATGATATTTTCTCAAACTAATTTTTAAGTTAGATCATTATATCCAGAATTTGATCTTTGATGATTTTTTCTATATAAAATATGATGTCATTAAAAATAATTCTCATAATTTTTAATACATATTTTTATTTGATGTCTGTATTAAATATTATTAAAAATGTATTATTTTCTAATTATGAAATCCCAATATATATTTATTTTTTATTTTAATTAATTATCTTTACCAATTTTATTAGAGATATTTTTGAATAATTTCATTGATGTGGTATTTTATTCAAAACATCTAATATACTAGAATAATATTTCATTTCACTCTAATTAATTTTTATTTTCCACTCCAATGTTATTAACATTAATTTTATATTAGTTGAAGATAAATATTTGGGTATTCATGTAAGTAATGTTTTTATAAATTCATCCATTAACTTTCTAAAAGAGGAACACCAAATGTTCCTAGTAATCATTACCTTTTTTAGAATGATAAAATTGATTTTTCAAACTCCTTTTAATGAATTCTATTCTCTTTTCATCTCTACATATTTGGGATGTACCTAATATTTAGTAATTTTGATGATCATAATTTAAATTCCTAAATTCTAGTTTCTAGAGATTGAATTTTTGGTATCAACAAATATATTATTGGTGTTGTATTACATAATACTATCTGGAAATGATATTGAACACTTTCTCTTTCTGTGTGATTTTTATTTCATTGTATCATTAATCTCATGTGGTGTAAAAATGTATGAATTAAAATTATTATTACAAATATGGGACTCTTATTGTCCTCAAATACATAATTAAAAATATAATATCTCACGAGAAAATATTGTTAGTCAGGGGTATGATTGAATTTAGATATGCTGACAATATTATGTTTATAAATTATTGTGGAAATATTTACTCAAAAATTTAGGTGTTGGTATGATTGTAATCATTTATGACCACAAATTTATGCATTAACATAATTATGCTTAACAATGATCGGAAAATTATTTATTGTTTTCCTATGGTTATGCCCCATCTCTATGTTATAAACCATATCTATTATATATTCCATGGATAATGATTATTGTCACATGTTTCTAAATTATTATCTCATAGTGCTTATTTTTTCTTACAACAATATATGATTATAGATCATGTCTTATATACAACTCTTATGGTTTCAAAATCCTTTCAATAAAATATTTATCTCCCACTCAATATTTTCACATATTTATTATCAAACCCATTCCAGACTTGTGGACTAGTTTTTCCATTAGGGAGCAATTGGGCTCACGTATTTGGTTTCTATTTTCTCTAGGGATTATATTCCAGAATATATTTAGACAGAATGATTGTATAGAGATGTTTGTAAATTTTTTTGATTTAATTCTGTGTAAAATGAATTTTATGTAGCAATTCAATAAAATCCAAAAATTATTGGGGTTGGGGATTTTATAAGTTTACTATAATAAATGTATATATTTTTTATGTGATATAATATATACGTGTATTATACTCTATACATCACTGTCAGTATGAAAAAATATGAGTAATGTAAATATTTTAACAAGGTATAAAATAGTGTAGGTCCATGTTACTTCATTAGAAACTATCCATTACAAATCACCCACTTCAAATATCATGAATACATAATGTTTTGATAGTATCCCCAATAGAACTCAAAAATGTTTACTCAATAAAATATTTTTTCTTTAAAAGTTTTCAGATAAATTATTATTTAAATTATTATGTTGTAAATATATATATTTTTTGGTTAAATATTATTTATAGAATTGGTTTCATAATATATTTATTCTTTGTGTGAGTGAATACTTTGTCATAGAATATAATTTTTCTATGACTATAGACCGATTCAAAGGTCTGTAGGTCCCATACTAGTAGTGTCAAGGAATTTATTTTCAAAACCTACATTTCATGTAAACTGAGTTATCCTGCTTTAGTAAATCAGAAGACAATATGGAATGTCCCATGGTATTTCATGGAGAGAAAATTATTAACACTAATATTGTTTAACATTATTCAAAAGGGGTTTCAATAATTTATTTACACTATATATATTATATAAATTCAATTTTTATTTTCAATCATTTCGAAATCTAATGTTTATTTTTTTGTTATTAAGAATTCATTACCAGTATATATATATATATATATATATATATATATATATATTTATAACATAAAAATTAATAAATTCACACGATATTTAGGAAATATTAAATGATGAATATTTTTATACATTAATAATATAGTATAAAAACATTTTAACTAAATGTATCACTATAAAATTCCTATTAATTTTTTAAATAATCATTTAACTCCCATAAATAATCTAAATACAATCTTATAATTATATGATATCAGAAAATAAATTATAATTTTCAAATTAATGTATATTTTATTAAATATATACAATTATAAAATATATAATGTTAATAATATTATATTAACATCATTAATATGATTTTGGATTAATATAAATTATATAAAATAAATATAAAACATATTAGTAATGGATAAATATTTTTATCCCATTTCTACCACTATTTATTAATATAAAAAATTTCATTTTTAATTGGGTTCTTGTTTTGGAATACGTTGACACTATTACCCTAACCTTAATCACATATTAATTTGGTTTTGAAATGTCTACCCAATCGAAATAAAAATAGGGCTAATCATTTATGTAACCCAACATAATCATGTTGAGAAGTGTCAAATTCCCAATTAATGGGTATCCATTTTCATCCCTCCCTAGAAATTGATTTTATAAATGAATGATAATTTAATCTATGGTCATAAATAGTAGTCATGTTCCTTCATTAATATATAATATGAATTAATAGTTTTTGGTGTCTCTGTACATGTTCTGTAGAACATCTATCCATGAATTATCATATAAACTAAATTTATGATTTTAAATTATATATTAATTTTACTTATTTTTATTATTATTAGGGTTGATTTAGTTAGATTTACAATTTAGGATATTTTTAAAAAAATTAAAACTCATGTCCATTATTTTTTAGGATTTCTATTAATCATTCATATATATATATATATATCAAAAAAATTATATGATTACTTCAGAAATTCATATATTTTAATCGATATAAATATATTAAATGTAAAATTATATGTGAATATATAAATATATATAAACCCACATAAATAAATAAATATGTATGTAGGGTTTTATTTTCGTATGAATATATGCAATGTAGAGTCAAAAGTTAACCGAATGACTTTTCCAATCCTTATGTTTTTGATATCACAGACATCATGTAATAATTAATTTACTAACTTTTTAGTTTCATTTGTTTTTGAACATGATTTAATAGAAAACATATTTCATTTACCATAGTTACCTTATTCTCTTATGACTCAAAAAAAATCAACATATTTCTTTTTATAATGATTATTGTACTAAGAAGTAATTTGATCAATATTAGATTATTCTCTATCCGGTTGAGAAAATGTTTTTCTATCCATTCTTTGATGCTAAAAAATAATCATATTCAGATGAACCATAACCAATATAAATCGTATCAATAATAATATAATATATTATAGTGACAATAAGATTTTATAATCATACTCAGAATACTTATTCATAACATAATTAAGCCTTTTACTCTATAACGTTGTAAAAAATGATATCTGGTATTCAGTTTTTTCCAGGATGGCGTATTCACATGACCAAGTCGTTGAAAAAATCATTGAAAAATATGAATGTTAGAGATTCATGATGATTGTTGGAGCTTATTCTAAAAATAACAGTTCATTCGAGTAGATTGGATCTTGATGATTTCATATGATTCTAGATAGTGTGAGAGATATATGAATAATAGAGGTTTGTATTTACTATTATTAGCCTTTAAATTTCTTAGACCCTTTTTCTTTGTATTTAGTATTTCAAACCATATGAATGCATTCAAGGGGTCATAGGGATATAAAGTCAGACCAATGATCATATTGAGGGCTCGTAGGGATAGAGAGAGACTGATCAACATATAGAGGGCCTTCCATGGTATGGTAAAAACAGAATTTCTTATAAGTGAAGAACAAGGGACCTTAATCCAAGGTTGTAGGATACCATCCTATTAGGATTTAAAGAAGTGTAATATTTTTAGTTCTTTTTTATTACATGTATATATTTTCGACAACATATAATAAAAAGGTGATACTCTTTATATTAACATTTCTATTCTTAATTTTTTTATCATACTAAATAATGAATATAATACCTTTCATATTACTATGATATTTTGTCACCTTTATGATTTGGATATATGGGTGTATAATCTAATTGAATAGTTTTCTTATATGACTATGATAAAAACTCTAATAAGGATTCCACTAAATAAAAATTAAGAATATTTACATAGTCATTATAATATAAAATTTTCATTATGAACTCTAGAATAACATATTAGAATTTATATGAATAAAATATATTTATCGAGTCCAAGGGCCAAGCCTTCTTTTAATTTAAATACACAAGAGGTTTGTGAATACTATTTGTTTAATCATATTAAACAATGTTTATTTTAGGGTTAAAAAATAATATTTTTAATTATACAATTCAACCCCTCTTGTATTTACACATCTTCATATACCTTAGAATCTAACAATTCGTATCAAATATGTATTACATTACTCAAATACATGATGATTTTTTTATCTTATTTTCTATTTCATGTTCGTTAAATTTTTTTATACAACTTTTTTTTATAAATACATGTTACAATAAAATGTTTTATTGGAAAAAAAATTATATGTTTTATTAGGTGGCAGGCATTAATGTCCGATCAATAGATAATATGGTTCCCAATATTCCACTAATTATTGATGGTCAAAAATAAGAATATTTTAGGGATTTAATGAATTCTATTGATTCCAATACTTGGGTTGAGAAATTTGTGACTCCTCCTAGTGACAATTAAATTACAAATTAGGAATAAATATCCTTTACAAATTAAGAAAAGATGAAATATCAATTAAATTACGATGTAAGGAATACATTAATGTACTCAATTAAAAGATAAATTTACAATAATATTTTTTTTTTAAAAGTTAATAGTCTTCTAAGAAGTTAAAGATTACACATTTTGTCACATAAATGCTTGTTTAGATAAGGAGTTAAATCCATAAAGAGTATTATAATGATTTTGAATTCATACAGGATGATTTAGTTTTTGAGTTGCATTATTGTTTCATTAAAATTATTAATTATAATGAAGATGTCGGTGATAAAGGACTACATAATGATACTCTTTTTTTAGAAACTAATACATAGCATGCCCACCAATACAGAATCTAAGAATACAACTATTTGTGAAACAATAAAGGTATGTAATATCAATCTTGATGATCTTATTGGAAACATGATGAAAAATGAATTTAGAATAAAGAGATATGATGAGAATGAAAAAACAATTACGGTATTTAATTTTCCAAATCAATTATACTACCACCTAAGGATACAATTTTCAAAAAAGATATTATTTCATCAACAATGAATAATTTTCTTCTTCAATCTGATTCAGAGGCTTATGGTCATTCTAAAAATTAACTATCGAATCCTTTTTGGAGGATGAATAAGATAGTTGGAAGGAAATATTTTCATCATATATATAAGAATGGTAAAAAGGGTAGGAATACAAAGAAATATTCTAATGATACTTGTAATGAGTGTAAGAAATTGGGACAAAATAGAGCGGACAATCCAAAATTAAAAAGGAAATATTTGAGGTTTGTGAATTAAAAAATGAGTCAAGAAAATTTTATAATCCTAAATGAATAAATGTACTTTAAGAAAATGACTCTTGGTGTTAATGTGGGGTAGATCGATGATATAGTTTTTCTCATAATAATAGTTTTGAATAGTGGATCATTAGTCTTCTTGAAAGAGTACCCATTGAAAATATTTATTTAATAGTTAAGGCACACAACACTGAGAACCCTAAGTGTCGTTAAATAAGTGAAATTTATACAAAATCAGTTAGTTGGAAAAATTATAAATCATTTAAGGAGAAATTTTCCCTAGTTGTCGATAATACTCTTCTTTTATATGCTTTTGTTTCCCACTTTTTTCAAAATCCTTGAGGATAAAAATTACAAGATTTTGAAAAAAATATGACAAGGAAAATTTGATGCTAAATTTTTTATCAAAAGAATTATCAAAACCTACTAATGATCTTCGTAATTCCATTTTCAAAAAAGTTCTTGTTTCCATCTATTTAGAAAAATAATAATTCTGAATATAATAATTTTAAAACTAGTTTTGAAAAATTCAATTATGAAACTAGTGATAAATAGGAAAATAATTTAGTTATTAATTTTTTTATATTTCTTCACTACAAATTTCATATCTTACAACACTTTTATTAATGATATTTTTGATAAAAATGTATTAGAAAATCCATCCTTATTATAGTAGATCTAGATTACAATATACTCCTAATAAAACAAGTATTTTAGGAAAATTATATTGTTTTGAAAAGTCAACCCTTTCACACAACGTGTCAAAGTGGAGGTCACTGGAATAAAGATTGTTCCTTTAATAATGATCGAAATCTAGTAATAAAAATATTTTCAAATCAAATATGGATTATGAAAATTTTGTTTAATGTAATTTTTAGAACAAAAAATGATGGGGTGCTAACAGATTAATCATTTTATTTTCCAAAATAACAGTCTATACCAACGAAAATAATACTTTTTATTTTTATATATAATCGATGGTCCCATTATATGAATGGAAATAAATAATTTTTCAAAAATATCATCATGTTTAAACAGTGTAAAATTTACCTTCGAAGATAATTATCAATGAGTGATTATAGGAATTGGTAATATAGTTCTTCTTAGTAAATCATTAATTAAAATGTTATATTTTTAATGGTATTAAGAACAATATATATTTAAAAATTCAATTATGTGATAATGGTTACATTAGGAATTCTAGAAATGAATAATGTCTCGTAAAAAATTAAAAGGAAGAAATCATTCATTCTACCTAGTGGAATGAGAATTTATATACAGTAAAATTATAAGACCATATGATCCAATAAATACCTTGAATAAGTGAAATTAATGATCAATCATGATTTGAGAATATAATCCTATAATAGTAACACTAGAAACATATGTCAGATAACTAAGAAACAACATAATAATGATCCACTAGTGCATCGTTGATTATTCAAAATATTGCGACCATTGTAAATATTTTCAAAGACATATGTCCAACATTAAATATATCTTTTATGTCTCAACATCTGATTCATTACAGTTAGTGCCTATGGATTTATTCGTCTCTATACAAGCCTGAAGTATAAGATGCAAGTACTATGTTTTTTAGGTGATGATTACACCAGATACACATGGGTATATTCTTTAAATAAAAAATATGTTTCCTTTTTTAATTTCAAATCATTTTTATCCAATGATAAAATGGGAAATAAATTCACATGATAACTATTTATAGTGATCCATGTTGGAAATTTGTAAATTTTAATTTTCAAACATTTTGTACAATAAAAATGAATTATGTATAACATTTCATCACCTATAACCCCTCTACAAAAATATTTTGATGAAAGAAGAAATAATACTATTCATAAAAAAAATAAGAATCATGTTGAGTGAATACTTAATTGCTAAACATTTTTGGGTTGATGTAGTTAGTACTTCTTTTAATACTATATATCATGTTTTTATTTGACCTTTTATTAACTAAAGACCATATGAATGTTGGAAAAAACTGAAAACTAAATGTTTCATACATCATAATATGTGTATTCAATGATTTAATCTTATATAGGAATGATTCAATGCTCAAATTATCACCCCAATCTTATGAAGGCATATTTTTTGTTTATTTCACAACCTTTAAGCTATATAGGGTTTTAAAAAAAATATTATACTATTTCTCAAAATATTTGAATTTTGTGAAACAAACACTATTATTTTTAATAAAACGGAACCAAAATTCTTGGATGTGTTATCTAAAACTTATTCTCAACCATTGTTGGAAAACTTTTCTACTGAGGATAATACAAAAAGAAACAGTTTTTGAAGTATTTACTCATAATAGTTTTTTAACATAAGTGGATTAACATGTTTTGCAATAACCTAGTGATTTGTTTCATGGGAAGCATCCTAATTATAAAATTATTGGTGATATTAAGGAACTATTAAATAATATAATTTCATTAATAAATGATGTACAACAAATTTTTGTTCATTCCTAATTTGAACCTAAATGTTATGATCAGAAAATATGTGATGATTAATGGAGTAAGGATATCTAAGATGTGATAAATTATTTTGATATGACTATTGTCTATCCCTTGGATTAATGACTTAAAAAACATCCATAACATGAGTAAAATTGGTCATTATAAATCAATGTGATGAAAATTGTAAAATAACTAGAAATTATGAATGACTTGTGGATAAAATTTACAACAAATAAGAATTAATTTACTAGGAGAAAACTTAATAATTGGTAGTTATACTAGAAGATATTCAAATTATACCAGAATTTACATAATCTTTTAATTTCAAACGTGTTTAAATGGATTTGTGCTGTAATTTTCAAAATAGATTAGTTCATGAGTATTTTTATGATGAAAAGAAACCTTTTTTGAAAATAAACAACATAATAAATATGTTTATAAACATACCAAAGAATTAAATGTAAATAAAAAAGCCCCTAGGGCATGGAATGATAGGTTAACATGATTTTTTTTAAAAAAATCTATGGGAGGGAGAATCCTACCATTTTGTAAAAGGATTTAAAAAATATCATTATTGGTAAAATATATGATGGTGAAATTATATTTAGATCAACAGAAAAATAATTTACAGATTCCTTTTGGAATCATATGTTTACAGATTTTGAGATGAGTATGAATGGCATGTAATCACTCTTACATGGTTTTCAAATCTATCAAATATTTATTATTAATAAAACATCCTACTATAAGTATATAAAAATATACTTAAAAATATTCAATAGGTAAATTCTAAAATTATTAGTACTCTTATCAGAACCTCAAAAAATGTGATGTGGATGATGTTGTGAACTATTGGATCGATCAAATATTAGATGTATAATATGAAGTCTACTATAATTAACAGTTATTAAACTAGACATATTGTTTTATATATGATTACATTTAATATATCTTTCTAATAAAAAGAAATCCTAGCAATAAGAAGTAAAATTACTTTTTCTTTATCTAATGGGAACAATTGAATTACGATTTTTCTACTCTCCTACAAATGATATGGAATTAATTTTTGTTGGATGCTAACTTTGGGGGTTATCGAATGGATATGAAAATTAGTTATAGAACATGTCATTTATTCATAGATTCATTTTATTATAGGACTTTTATTAAAAAAAATATGATAGCACATTCCACTGCTGAACTCCCGAATCTAGCAGCTGAAAGATGTTATCCTCAAGTGTTGTTGATGCAATAGACATTCACTGATTATCGAATGAGTTTTACAAAAACTCAAATAGTATGTGACAACAATAGTTCAATTTCATTATGTAATAAAACATTATATCACTACCATTAAAAAAACATGTACATTATTCATTACATTCATAGTGATCACACCTGAAAAGGAGATATCATTTTACTATTTATCAGAACATTATAGGATTTTTTTTATAGTTTTAAAAAATGTTAACTTTCAATAGATTTGAATATATTAAACTAATAATAGGAATCATCATCATATGGAAATAATTCACATATACTTATTTTTTACTCATCTACTTACATGATGTTACTTTCTTTCATTGGGGAAGTACATATGTTTGGTTTTCTAAAAAATCATACTCATATAGTTTGTAATAAGAAAAATTTGTAATCAAAATTTTTGTAAAAAAAATTTGAAACCTCATAATCTTTGGACTCTAAATTTTCATACTCAAAATTGTCTCACTCAAAATTATCAAACTAAAATTTTCTGAAATATTTATTTTCGTACTCATAACATTTATACTAAAAAAATCTTTTTTTTCAAAAGCATGATGAAGAGGATAATATTATAGATAAAATATTCCTACATTGAGAGTTATTCATATTAATTTTTTTCTATATTGAAAATTATGATTATAATATTTTTAAATTAAATTAATTTTCAATTTACTCATTTTTTGGTCAAAAATGTTTTATAAAATATTATCATATTCATTTTGAATTCATTATTTATTTTGAAATCCCTCAAGTGTCAATTTATTTCTTCAAAAATTCATTAAAATCATATCAAAAGGATTGAATCTTGGCCATTGAATTAGAACCATCAATTCCATAATCTAAATAATGGTGAACCCATGTGTGTCGCATATTGATTTTCTCATATTTCATTCTAAATCTTCTTCACCCCATCAGTGGAATCCATTCGATTATCTTTTATATCCGAGAAGATTTATTAATGTTTCTTGAATAATCATTAGTATCATTAACGAATTCTATTCAAACAAGAGATTTCACTATTATGTTGATTTTTATTGAAATCATACTAAAGGGAAACTTTAATAAAAAAATGATTTTTTATTGACAAATATTGTAAATTTTAGTGTTTGGGAATCTATTTCTATTGAGAAAGCTGATAACAATCACGATCTATTAATTTTTTATGAGATTCATTAAATTCACAATTTAGTTGATTTCATATTAAATAACGAGTAATCTAAATTATCTCTCACAATTTCTGTCAAATAATATAATATGATGTTTAATTAAATATTTTGAAAATAAATCATGTAAATATACCTTACAATCTTCCGAAACTGATAAAAAATCCCAGGTTGAGGATTTTTTTTCAAGAAACATTACTTGTCTGTATGATTTTTTACTATGTTATTGATAAGAGAAACATAAAAGAAGGAGAAGAAAAAGATGATAGTGGGTTTAGACATATTGATTAGTATGTTGATGAAAAGGGTGATGGTGGTGAATAAAATTGAAATTAAAATCCAAATGATAATGGTACTGATGAGGGAGATCAATATATTAAAAATGATGAAGAATATGTGGTTGAGTAATCCGATTACGAAGAACGTTCTCTATGACCCTCAGAGACAACAATTTTGAAGTTATCTTCTTTAGAAGAGAAGAATAAAAAATAAAAAAATTATAAAAGATTTAATTTTATTCTACGTCAAAAGCTCAAAAATATTATGATAGAGGCAAAGAAGTCCAGAGTTCAAAGCATTTTGAAAAAGATAAGACCATTAAAATATATTTTTTATTTAAGATAAGAAAGAAGAAGAAAATGTTGAAATACTATTCCCTAATGAAATAAATTTGAAAGGATAATTCATTTAAATTTGATACAGTCATGGTCAAGATCTAAAAATAGATGAAGAATCATATTTATTAAGTATGGTTACAAAAAAATGGGTTGATTATTGTATCCAATCATTAGAAATATTTGGAATAAAAATAAATTACATTAAAAATTAATGATGTTAAATATTATTTGGTTTCTATAAATGAATGTGAAAATTCATAATAAATATAAGGCCTCAATAGAAAGGTTTATATGATTAAAATATGTCTTCAAAATTCCTGATGAAATTAATTATACTCAAAGGACAACATTTTCTATGGTTTTGAAGTGTTCTCCTCATATAAAATAGGATATTAAACTTTAGGATGAAAAGTTTAAATATTTTATGAACTCATCAAAGGAAACATGTGATGCTAACAATATGTTTACCAATGACACATTGCCTTGGGTAATTTCTATGGAATAGTTCATAGGCCCTACAGACAATCAGACTCGTGAATATAAATACTTGCACGAGAAGATAAAATATTTCCCTTCAGAGATTATGAAATGCATAAACAAAAAAATAGATTATTTCGTTGAAAAATCAAAACTAAGATCTTGCTGAATGTAATCAGGTTTAGAAAGAAACGAATCAGCATCAGGTAGAAATTAATCATCATTAAAAATAAAATGGTATTCTCACGATGTAAATATTAATCTTCAAGAAGAATTAAAATTCAATTTGGAGGAATATATAATTGAATATTAAAAAATGAGGATAATTGTAAAAAATTTGAATAGAAAAAATGAATATTTTTTCGAAATCTTGTTGTATTAAATCTTTATTAATATATGAATCACATAATCATCAAATTTCAATATTTATGATTATGTAGATTAGTACAATTATATCTATATATATTCTTCAAGCATATATCTATACACCACCAACATTTCTCCAATATTTTTCAAAATCACAAATGGGGATGAATATTTTAAAATAGGATATTCATAAACATAAAGAGAGTAATTATTTCAATAATTTTTCCTATTTAAAAAATCATATCTAAAAAAGGGGAATAATATGTATCTAGTGGGATTAGGATTCTAATACTCTTATACTATATCCATAATATTCATGATTTTGATAAACTCGTAAGGGGATTTAAACATCAATATTTTATTTCTAAATATGATATATATTCAATTGAATGAACAATTTTTTGTTAATATCATAGTTCTTTTAAATTTGGGTTTTCTTATTTCCAAGAAGGGAGAGATTTTTGCGTCAAATGATACACTAAAGAATTTTATATTTCTTTTGTTTTGTTTGTCACAAACATTAACTTTATAATTAAAATAAAAACATTTCAATTTCATATGGTTTTTTATGTTTTATAAGAAAACTAATTTTTTATACAATACATTCATTACATTAATATGAGTAACAAAATAATATTTGTTTATATTAATATTTTCATTCATAATTTGAATTTGATTTATATTATATTAATCATTATAAAATTTAGAACAATTTTGATGGACTAATATTATGTACTAACAAAATATTTGTATTTAGAGTGATATAATTAGCGATATAGATCATATAAATAGTCATAGAATGTATTAGGATGAAAATACACATTTATTATCATGATCAAAATAATTATTCCCAATGTAAGGAAATTTTTTAAAACTATAATGGAGTATAATAAAACGACGTCGTGCTTTAAATTTTTTCTAGACTCTCTTTGACATTTTTCCAAGTCATTGCGTCAATTTTAGATAAATATGAACATTAGATATTCAATATGATAGTTGGTTATTCACCTATAAATAGCCGTTAATATATAGAGATTGAAGCATGATTAATTGAAATGATTCTAGATAGAATGTGAGAGATATGAAGATTTTAGTTGTGAATTGTTTTTTATTATCCTTGAAATTACAAAGGATGTCTTTCATTTATTTTGGTATGTCCGGCCATGTGAATACGTTCAAGGGATCGTGAGGATAGTAAGATAGATCGATCATCATATTGAAAGATCGTATAGATAACAAGATATACCTAACATTGTATCAAGGGACTTACCTAGTATGGGAATGACATACATTATTGTAAATGTTAAACAAGTGCCATTTTTCATAGGTTATAGGATACCCTTCTGTTTGGGTTGAAATATGTGTAATAATTTTTATTTCTTTTTTACTACATATTAATATTTTCCACTACATAAAATAGAAATGTGATTATTTTAATATTCACGTTTCTATTTTTAATTTTTTTATCAATCTAAATCTTGATTAATATATGTTTCATATTACTATGATGTATCAAAACCGTTGTGATTATGAAATTTTCGTGAATACTCTCATTAATTTTTTTCAATTGGAAATAATATTAAACTTTGATTATGTAACCACGAATTATGGATTTTGATTCCATATGTAGTTAATATATAATAAATTTCTCATTAAGACCTATGGATGTACAAATCAGAATTTACTTGATTATGTTCTTTAGATAATCAAAGGGACAAACCTGGTTAAAAATTAAAATACCTGAGTGGTTTTTTTGATATGATTTGATTACCACTATTAAATAATTTTTATTTTAACATTATACATGAATGTTTTAATCCTAAAATTAATGACCTCTTGTATTTATACATATTAATATACATTACCATATGAAAATTTGTATATAAGCGCGATTACACTACTCAAAAACATTCTAAATGATTTACCATCATTACTATATAAATTTATTGAAATATCATTATAATAATTTTTTTTATAAATACTTGTTAAACTAACATGTATTATAAAAAAATATAACTATTTTAAAATATGGAAGGAATTAATGTTGGATAAATAGACAATAAAAATAAAAAATGACCACCAATTTTTGGTTGTGATGATTATGAATATTGGAGGGATAGAATAAATACCATTGTTATCAATACCAAGGTTAATAATTATGTGATGCTGGCTGGTGATTATATAATTTATGATAAAGAAGTTAGATCATTTAAAATTTCTGAAAATATGGATTATAACTTTACATACAAATTAATAATTGTTATGTGAACAAGGAAAAGAATAGTATAACATAATATTTATTCCTGATTATAAACTAATAGAATTTGGATGATGTTATATGTTTTAAATATTGGCACGTCAAAAGATATTGAATCCTAGAGAGAAAATATTACGACCTATTATCATGGTATAAAACTATTATAATGTGAATAATTATCTAAAAATTATTAATATTCATCAAGATATTGGTGAGAATGGATTTTATGGTGATATTACTGTAGAAAAAATCACTGATATCATTCCTAATAAATGATTATCTAAGATAACATTTATTAATGAAACAATAATGGTCAGTAATATCACTCTTGATGATCTTACACGAACCATGATGTATTATAAAAGTATATTGAATAGTGGTGTAGTGAAGGAAAAAATGAATGGTGGTATTTCCTTTCCCACAAAATCTATCGTACCTCAAAGTCTGAATATGTAGAAAACATTGTAAGATCGTCAAGAAAGTGTAATGTGATTATTAAATACTATTAAAAAACATTATAGAATTCCCTAAATTGATTACCTAATATTGGTTGGAGGATGATCAAAATTGTTGGTAAAAAATTCAGAATATATATATTAGGAAGGTAATAAATGTAAGAATGAGATGAATGATTTTTATGTTACATTATAGGAGTGTAATAGATATATACAGATTATACCCAATTATTCAAAACTAAAAATGAATGAAATAAATGATACGAATTCTAAAAGGGATTATAAAATGTTTTATAATCCAAAAGGAAGAAAATTCCATAATGAATATTACTATTGTAGTTCATTTGGAGTAGATTTATCAGATAATTTTTCTTATAATAATACATATTGACAGAGGATTATTTTATTTATACTAGAGTACTTGATGAAAATATATTTTTAAAGGATAAGGTACACAATGCTACGAAAAACAAAAATAATTATTTAATTTATTATTATGCAACACCAGAGAGAGAGAGAGAGAAATTCAATATCATTAAATGAATAATTTTTCATATATGAGGATAATACTCTTCGTTCATATTTATAGGTGTCCCTCTTTTCTATTCTTCTTGAAGATAACCATGAAATATTTTTAAAAAACATGAAAATGAAAATTCAATGATAAATGTATTTACTATAGAAGTATCATATCCTTATAAATATCTTAAAAAATATATTTCTGAAAAAGATAATATTTATAATGATTTCGAATTTTTAATTATTGAAATGGTTTTTTATATACTTGTATTTAATGAATTAATTTTTAAACTATTGTTATAGATAAAAAGAATTCAGTTATTAAACTGAAGTCAGAATTTTTTTTAGATATATTATCCCACCCATTACTTATGGTACATATTTTTTTGATAAAATGAATAATAATATTTTCATATTTAGATATTTCTATAATAGGTTATATTCGTAAAAACATATATATAGAAATAATTACATTGATATAAAAAGTCACAATTTATCACCAAGTTTCAAAAAACATGACACTAGTAAAAAAATATCCTTATATAATGATCAATCTCAGGGTTTCCAGAATACATATTTTTCAAAAAAAACATATATTAAAAATCATTCATTCATATATAGACTTAAAAAAGTTTTGGTACCGAAATCCTTATCTTTTTATTTTAAAGATAAAAATTAATGTACCAAAAATATGAATACATGGTATAAGGAGATTGTATATTCCCATAATATGAATAATAACATGGAATTCATAAAAAATATCATCAAGATGAATGTTTGAAAATATAAATTTGTCGATAATGATTGAGGAGCTGTTATTGGCATTGATAATTTAGTTTTTCTTAATAAAGAATTAATATAAAATGTTTTTCCTATTAAATTGCATAAGATAAACCATATAAAAATAAATAAATTATGTGATTAAGGATACCATTACAATTTTAGAAATGATAAATGTGTAGTATAGGATGATGACTTTTTTCTTTTTTCCCAGTGGCATGAGAATGTGTACGCACTAAACATTGAAGGCCATAAGAGCCAAAAGATACCTTTTCATCGAGTAATGGATGATGAATCCTTGATATGAAATATAAGGATATGATACTGTAAACATAGAAACATTTGTTATCAAATTAAGAAAAGACATATTTATGATCATATAGTATATATATTTGATTCTTCAAAAGATTATTATCCTTTTCAATATGAAAAAAATAAAATTCATGAATTAAATCTTACAGTGATGTCTCAACTTATGATGCTCTATAGTTAGTGAACATTGAATTATTTTTTCCTACACAAATTAGGAGTACTGGAGGAAAATAATATTTTTTTGTTGATGATTACTCCTGATATGAATGGGTTTTATTTTTATAAAAGAAATTTAAAACCATTTTTTATATCAGAACTTTTGTAGCCATATTAAAAATCAATAAAAACATTCCATTGAAAACTATTTGTAGTGATCATGGTGGATAATTTTTAAATTCAGATTTTGATCAAATTTATAGAAAAAAAGTAATTAAATATAAATTTTAAGCTCCTATAAACTTTTACTGAAATGTTCTTGAAAAAAATCACATTATTAGAGAAATAACATCAGCAATGTCAATGGGAATACTCAGTTGAAAAAATATTTTTGGTTGAATCTGTTAGTACTGATATTTATATTATCAATTAATTTTTTAATTGAACTTTTGTTAAAAAAAATTTTGAGTTATGGTAATGCCTCAAAAAAACTAATTACTTTAGCGTGATTGGATACAATGTTTTTATCATTACTAAGAAATATAATTTAACAAACAAATTACCCAAATCTGAGGATGGTATATATTATGTTACTCCATTATTTATATCCCACAAATATTTTTTTAACAAAAACACTTGTACTATTTTAGAACAAATATATTAAAATTTTGATGAAACCAATTTTTTTATACAAACCCCACCCAAATCCTCCCATGTTTTTTCTAAATCTAATTCTCATCCTTTGTTGGAAAAAACTTCTTATATGGATAGTACTCAAAAAATACTTTCAAAAGTATTTACTCCTGAATATTTTTACCTTATATAGATGAACTAGACATTAAAAACATGTGTTAATAGTTTCATTGGAATTATCCTAATGATAATATAGGTGGTGACGTTACTCAACCATGTAGGACAAGAAACTACTTATGAAATTAAATAGAGAAACTTTCTTTTCCTTTGAAATTTGATCCTTAAAATTATGATGAGCCTTTAGGTGATGAGTATTGGATTAAGGATATGCAAGAAGAGATAAATAAATTTAGCTGAAAAAAAGTAAATTCCTTGGCTGAAATAAGTAATGAAACATCCATAATTGGAATAAAATGGGTCTTTAAAAACAAATGTAATGAAAATAGATTATTCATTAGAAATAAAGAAAGATTTATTGAAAACTAATAAAATCAATAAGAAGGAATATAATATGATGAACCCTACTAACTGATATCAAGACTCTATGATATTCATATTCTATTATCCTTTGAAGAATTATTTAATTTAAAACCCTTCCAAGTGGATGTGAAGTGTTCATTTCTTAACAGATATTTTCATGAAGAAGAATATGGAGAAAACCCCTAGTTTTTAATTTAAAATAAATCGTGAATACCTTTTTAATCTATCCAGATCATTATATGTCTTTAAATAAGCCAATAAGGCTTAGTATGTTAGTTAAGTAATATTTTGGTAAAAAAAATTATATTAAGGTAGATATAGATCCTTCATATATTATTGAAGGTGTGAACCAATATATTATGAATTTAGAAATAAATGTTGATGGAATTTATTTGGATCAACTCAATAATAATTAACATATTCCATTGTAGATATCATGATTTTATAGTTTTAGATGATTATGTTTGCTGATTTACAATTCATTCATGGATTCAAAATATCTCAAAAAACTGAAAGGTATTTATATATACAAACTTAAATTTATTGAATATATTCTTAAAAAGTTTTGATATGATAATACTAATAGTATTAGTACTCCCTTTAGAACCTCAAACTCAATTGAATATGTTTAATTTTAGAAACCAGTTCACCAAATAAAAAATTCATGTATGATTTGATGTTTACAATACTTAATAGTTCGTTGACCACACATAACATTTTTGATATTTATTTAGAAATATATCATGGTAGTCCAAATGAATGACATCTAAAAGAAGTAAAAAATCACTATGTAAAGGGAACCATGTATATAGGTCATTTTTATTATTTTGGAAATGATTTTGAATTTAAATGTTTTTCAGATGCAGACTTTGGTAGGATATTAAGGGATATGTAAAGAAATTATAAACATGTAATTTTTAAGATATTCAACAGTATGATTCTCTTGTAAGAAACTACACATAGTAACATGTTCCATTACTGATGATGAATTTGTTATATTTTGATGTTTTTGTGATCATGTGTTATGGTTGAAACACACACTCACTGATTTTGGTATGGATTTTTCAATAAAATAAATATTATGTGATTACACTTGTTCTATTACATACTTTAATTAACCTACACATAACTCCAATAAAAAATAAAAAGATATTAGTCATAATTTTTAGGTATCAAACACTAATATGAGATATAATTTTATAATTTATCAGAATGCATGAGAAAGTGGATGATATTTTTTATAAAAACATTACTTTATGATAGGTAAGAATATATTAAGAAGAGTCTAGGAATGATCTATTTAATGTAATCATTCAAATATATATATACGTTACTCGTATCATTACATTAATATTCTCATTTCCATAGGGGGAATTACATATTTTTGATATTTTAAAAACATTTAATACATAAATTTTCATTCATAGAATTTTTATACACAACATTTTCTTAGTAAAAAATTTCAGACTCAAAATTTTCATACGCAACATTTTCAAACACTAACTTTTCATATGAATCATTTTCATTCTCAAAATTTACAAACTCTGAATTTTCATTATCAAAATTTTCTCAATAAAAAACATTATTTCTCCAAATCCAATAAGAATATCTTACTACCATTCATAAAATCATCCAACTATGAAATATATTATTCTGAAAATTTTCTATATATTTCAAAATTTCAATTAAACTATTATTTATGATGATAAAATTTCCATTTATTATTCTGTTTATTAGAAAATGTTTCATAAAATCAATTCTAATCTAGTATGAATATGATATTTTTTTGAAAAACCTCATGAGTTCATGTTTTCATTTAATTTTTCATCGGACATTCAAAACACTATGATCAAAAGGAATGAATCTCAATCATCGAATTTAAAATTTTACTTCCATTAACTATATGAATGAGAACCCACTATGTCTCTCCCATAATTTTTCTCATATTTTTACCACTATGTGTTGCTCCTCATTAAAGGACTCAATCCAATTAATCTCTTAGTTGGGAATGATTTATTATTTCATCATGATATAATCAATGAAGTCCTTTTAAAATTTAATTCTTAAAAGGATTTCATAAGGGTGGAAATTTTACCATAAAGGATAGTAATGAGATATCTTTTGATAAATATTATTCTACAATAAAAATGATTATAAAATTTCTTGTTTGGGAATCTATTTCTCTTGTGAATTACAATAAATATCATTATATTCTAATTAGAGATGTGATTTCAGAAAGTTATAGTTTTATATAATTATTACTAGGTAATGGGGAAATGAAATTACTGTTTAAAATTTATGGCACGGATTATAATATGGTGAATAAGGAATGATGTTGAAAATGCATCAAGTAAAATTATATTACCTTCTTTATAGACTGATTAAAAACCAAAGTGTGAAGTTTTTTTTCATAGAACTGTTATTATATATATGAATGTTCACTATGATAAAGATAATAGAAAGAGAAAATAATGATAAGAAAAAGATTTTTGCGAGTTTAATCAGATTGATGAGTACGTTGAAGTAAACGTTCAAGGTGATTCTGAAAATGAAAATGAAAATCTAGATAAAGACAATGATGATAATGAAGATCCATAAATTAAAAATGGTGATGAAGAAGTGTTTGATAAATCCAATTTATATAAAATTTCTACAAGACCATCAGAATAATCATCTTTGAATTTACATTCATTAAAATATTATAAATAAAATCATAAAATTTTAAAAAAATAAAGAATCGACATCTACCTCAAATGGTATAGCATATTCTATGATATAAAAGATAACCATTGTTTAAAGCATATTCAAAATAATGATTCCATTAAAATCATTGTTTAATCATAATATATAAAGGCGGATGATAATGTTGATAAATTAGTGTCCAATGAAATAAGACAGTATAACAATTAGTTGAATCATGAACCAGTTATGGTCAGCCACCAGAAATTGAAAAAGAATCAGATTCTATGAATATTGTTTTGGAAAAAGGGATTTATTATATGGTGTACGATTTACATTGATTTTAAAAAAAATAAATTATTTCCATGGAATGAGGATAAATTGGATTTGTATTTTTTTTAAAAAGGAAAATTACAATCAGAAATAGTTTTCATAGAACTATTGATACATCTCATGACCCGTCCCCGGGGGCCTGTGTCATGACTACCCCAAGCACACCTTCCATAGGCCAAGGATGGGCAACTAGCACCAAATGTGTAATTCCCTAAAACTAGGAAGGTATTTCCATTATACACTATAAACGCACACAGTAGAGCACACATATGGATACAAATCAATATAGAAATTTTTTAACAAAAGAGTGCTGAAAAGTAAAAGGGCCCATAAATAAAAGCCCAACTGTAAAGTATAAGGAACAGGAAGTAAAAATACAACAGAAAAAAGGAAAAACATTTGATGGGATGTCCTCTGGGATTCATACCTCAAGGATCGTTACTTATAGCCTCCTAATAACTCCATGTCCTTCAATCCTCTCATTGTATCGACTCTTCATAAGATCCACCATTGGGTACCATTTAGTCATCGTACTCTCAGCCTCAGTTAGTGATGTCTGTTGTCTGCATCCCACACAATAAGGTGTGGGCATAGCCCATGCAGGGGTGAGTATATCGATACTAAGTAGGGACCTTGAGACCCTCAAGGTCTCACATAATCCATCAATGATAAACCACAAGGTAATAAATCTACAGATAACCCTACTTATGTATATGAACACACATATACTTATATTATTAGGTAATCTATCTCAATCCTGAGGAAAACACAAATGTACTTACTCATCTCAACCAGGATATTATTCCAATTATCGAAACCTCGACAGCTGGATAACTTCTTCGAATTCGAGTGCAGTGGGCATGCTGCGTCACACATAGGTGCTTCCCACTAAGATTGGACTACTAAGATACACCTCTTGTCGAGTACCATCAGTCTGCTGCGTCACATAGAGGCACTCCCCACCGTGGGTCTATCGCCACACCCAGAAGGTCCCACTCATAGCCTACAGAGGTACTCCTCCTATCAAGTACATTGTGTCTACCATGTCACCAAGAACGCTCCTCCACCAAGGGGATATGCCACAACCAGGCACTCCCCACTAGGCCGGTCAAGTCACTCCGAGTCAAACGGACAGTAGTCGTCAGGTCTCACTGAACTACTTGGTCTCCACACTCTGCTCGCTTGTCTATGGTAGGATCTTCTCCACAAGCTTCTGATCGATTCTCCAATCGTCACGAAGTCCCAGGAAGAAGTGTTTCAATGTTATGCCACATCATTGGAGTCTCAATGAAACAGAAAACACATCAATCAGACTCCCGGTCTGAGAGTTATTAGGCTTTTAGTCTTGGGGGTCCTGTTGGATTCGTGCATGATCAAACCTTACCGTATCTTAATTATACCCCAAAAACCAGTGATGTATACTCAAAGGGACCATAACGCTCCAAGATAACTAGATCTGCTGACAGTTTTCCAAATGGGCATTTTGTGCCAACGATAAGGCCAAAAGAAAGTAAAGAGTCATAGTGTGATGTGGTCGGGTCTAACCCGGTCGGACCTACCCGACCCGACCCTGTCTGGGCGGACCCAGTTTGGGTCGACCCAGCCTAACCCATTGCGGATGGGTCGGCATGTTGGGCAGGCCATCATGGTAGGTTCGACCCAGCCCAGCAGGGCACAAGGGGTCGTAGAGGGTAGCGAGGGGTCACAGAGGGCCGTGAGGGTGTGGACCGGTCGCAAGGGTGCAGTCCAGCCACTGTTGGCGTGAGGGAGGTTCGGTCCAGAGTGTTTCGAGTGGGCGACTCAGCCCGGAGGGAACCACGAGGGCTCGGGCCGGTTAGGCCGATGCACCATGAGGGGCGCGGGAGGTAGGCTCGACCAGGGCGATGCTAGGGGAACTGTAACGCCCCGACCCCAGTTACCCAGAGTCGGTGCATTATTACATAACATTGGCATGATAACATGAAGGGTCAAATCTCGAAAGACCGATTGGTTTAGTAGCCTTGTAAATACTAGATATATTCATAAGTCTTACATTACATAATAAAAATGAAAACTACAACAACTTCTTTTCTTCATATTCCACACTAATATCCCCACATACTATCCCTACAGGTCATTCATAATTTACTTCTTCATACCCTGGGAAAAATAAAACATAGAAAACAAGTGAGCTCAAATGCCCAGTAAGGATAACAATATAGAGGAAACATTCATAAATAAGAATAAACATTTAAGGCAATGTATAACAAAAACAAAAGCCTTTTAAACTTGAACATAAAAATAGTATGGAAAAAATAAAATGAAATAATGACATTTACATATTCACATAGATATTCTACTAATCGAATAATCACATTCAATATCAATAACCACTTTCATAATGATGGAATCCATAATGCTAGACTATCATAACCACATAGCCAAGGCCTCGTGCCAAGACTACAAATAAGATTTTGTCAAGGCCTTGTGCCAAGACACTAGTTTGTCTCATGTGACCTACCGATGCATCGAGGAGCTATAGCAGGCTCCACCCGTCACATATTAAGTCCAATTCATTCCCCTATGAAAAGGTTTAAACATAACATAAACATTCATATTAAAACTAGCATACAAAATATCAATACTTTCACCATAAACCATGAATGGTATAAAAATAGCACATCCACAGTCAAACATATCACAATACCTTCAAAACAATATAGATGTTTTTTATCATAATAAATCAGTTTCAAATAAGCGTAAGATCCATCAAAGGATGTTGACATAGATGGAATCAAAACTCTTTTTAAAGAAATATCTCTTTCTGTTTTGAAATCATTTAAGAATCATATATTTATAAAATAAAACATTTTCTTTGAAAATATTCTTATAAGCTTATAATGGAAGCTTCCACGATTTTATAACGGCGGAAAACAGCCCCACCCGCCGTATAAGTTAAAAAAACATTCTTACCTTAATTCTGTCGAAATGGTTAAAAAGCACCTTGTTTGAAAAACAACAGAATGATTCTTTTATAAACCTCTTATAAAAATTCAAAAAAGGGTATAAATCACTTTAACCCATATCATAGTAGATAGTAAAAAAGTTTTGAAATACATTTTTAAGAAACATGGATGTGGATGATAAAGAAATCCCAGTAGATTATTACGTATAAACAACCTCGGATAATGAAGAGATTGCGAAATAAACCCTTACCTTGTACTTTTCCTTGGTATGGGTAGGTTAACTTCCTGTATAATAGTGAAATAATTGTTATTAAATTCTACAAAATCATATACATTAATATGATATCATATATGATCTTTTAACATTGATTTGTTAATAATATCTTAGTATTATCGTTGTTTCGGGTGTTAACTTACTCGTTTTCTTTTATTTTTTTTGTTACGTAATCCATGTTTGTAATGGATAGGTTGTATATTATTCATATCCATAATGATATCAAGTCCTTAAACATCATTTTTAAATAATCAAATGATAATTATACTTTAATGGATATGATAGAGAATGAATCTCATCGCGTTCGTGGAGAGGGAAGTCTGTACGTACACATGAGCGACAGTATCATTCTTTTGATATTAAAATAATATATAAATGGATGGTATCTCATATATAAATAATAATTAACATGTTATATTTATTATTTACATGAGTTACACATCATTTTTATACCCATCCAAATAATAATATATTGAATAACAATTACACCATGACGTGGAGACGGTATGCCGTACGTACGCACGTATGGTGACATGTTATTCAAAGGGTGGATAGAATACTGAATATTGTTGTACCATATTAATAATAAAATCACACTATATATAAGATATTGGATTTATTATTTTATAATGGTAATAACAATGAATGAAGATGTGCAAGAAGAATGGAACTTGAAAAGGTGTGGTGAAAAAATTACCTCTTCTTCGGGATCTTCCTTTTGATTTGATCAAAAGGGATCCATAGGTTGGATTTATGATCAAACTAATGCCTCTATGTTGTATTGAGGGAAGTTGGGAGAGTATTTGGTCAGATTTTGGCCGATCCAAAAGGCTTTGATGGTGTGAAGAAATGAGAAGGAGGAGTCCCCTTTTATAAGAGGGGTGAGGGGAACCTTTGGAAAAGCTAGAAATATTAATTTATAATAAATTCATATTCGGTTTATAATGGCTCAAAAGTGAATTATTTAAATGTAAAGGTGGGGATGGGTCGCAAACCACTCAACCAGAAGATTTTAGACAGGTTTGTGTACTTATATTAACCTTATCATTAAGTATTAACTCTAAGTTAATTAGTTTCACTTTTACAATGTCTCTTTGTATTTTTATATTATATGGTTAATATACATACTATATACATCCAAGCGACCCCCAAGTGGTCCATTAATGATATAACTATCATTATATAAGTATCTTGGCCGATCCTTAGATTTTTAGGAATTTAATATCAATTAATAATATAATATTTTTTTAAAAAACTCTTTTATGTCAATTTTGACACTATTCAATAGTTGGTTTTTGTGAAACTCATAACAGTATAATTACTTCGAAAAAAGTCAATTAAATCAATCCTAATATGTCATATTATCCTAGAAAATTAGTTTAATTCATTAAAAGTTTCAAATTATATTTATTTGGGTATTTATAATATCAATTATTTTAATTTTTCACTATTATTGTAATTACTGCATCATATACTTGTCAAAAATAAATTAAATTATTTAATGTCTAAGAATTATAAATAAAATTTTATTATGTAGGAAATCATTTTTTCTTTCTAATGAATATTTATAGTTGAAAATCCAACATATATAACCCTATGTAAAAATTGTTTTTCTAGAAGATATATGCATATGTCATTTTTGTACTTATTTTAACTTAATTAAAATTAAGCGTCCCTATCACCTACAAGTGGCTCCATGGGGTCCCAAAATCGACCCAAATATGCATATGGTCGAACATGTATCAACCAATAGGTCTAGGACACGTTTTAGGGTAATTTAGTATTATTATTATATTATTGTTTGACCCTTATTTACCGGATATTCCCCTAACCATGGTAAATAAAATATTTATCGAAGTAATTATTCCAAATGACTAAAAATAAAAGATACCTATTTAAAAAATTTGAACATCCTGATTCAAAATATGGAATCCATTTTTCCAAATTCAAAACATATAAGTGGAAGAAATTAATTTAAAATTAATTCCCGTTCTTAAAACAAAAAGCATGTTTTTAAAAGATAATAACTATCAAAAGATTGACACTTTTTTATATCCGGTATAATTGTAAAATTATGTCCAATGACCAACATTGTTTTAAATGGTAAAAATATATTCTAAATATACTTTAAAACCACTGAAATTCATAATTTATCACTATTAATTATTTTGATTAAAAAAGTTGATTTTAATTAAAATTTAGTAATTTTCACTATTCATCAAAATATTAAAGTTATCCGAGAAGTACCAAAATTTCACCTTAGGCTAAATTCGATATTCCGAATCCAAAAATGAAGTCTATTTTGAAATATAAAATATATATAATTTCAAAAAGTAGGTATTACTATTCATAATAGTTAGTTTGGTTGGTTATGGTGTGTTAGAACTCGGTGTTGCATATAACACACGCTATCACATTATTCAAAGAGAAGCGTACCGTAGAAGCTTGGGGTGTTACATTCTCCCTACTTCAAATAATTTAATCCTTGAAATTTCTAGAATAATTATCACATGAAACGACTCAGGTGGTTCTTCATCATAAGTTCCTCGGGTTCCCACATTGCTTCTTCCATCTTATGGTTTCTCGACAAAACTTTTACCAGACGCGTCGTCCGGTTTCTAAGTACTTGTTCTCTCGTATCAAGAATTCTAACGGGCTCTTCGAAATAAGACAGATCGGGTTCCAGTTCTAATTTCTCGTAGGTGAGTAAATGTGTTGGGTCAAGCATGTATTTCCTCAATAGAGATACGTGGAACACATCGTGAACTATGAAGAGATGTGGCGGCATTGCCAATCGGTAAGCTACAACCCAATTCGTTCTAGAATTTAGAAAGGTCTGATGTACCTGGGACTCAATTTACCTTTCATACCAAAACGTATGGCTCTCTTCCATGGAGATACCTTCAGGAAAACATGATCACCGACTTGAAATTCTAAATCCTTCTTTCGATTATCGGCATAGATCTTCTTCCTACTATGATCTGCTTTGATGTGATTTTGGATTACCTTCACCTTTTCCATTGCTTCCTCTACCAATTCTGGACCTACAAGTTTTCTTTCACCAACGTCATCCCAACAGGTTGGTGTGCGACATCTATTTCTATATAACGCTTCATATGGTTCCATCTGAATACTCGAATGGAAGCTATTGTTATAAGAAAATTTTACCAGAGGTAAATATTGATCCCACATTATTAGCAGATCTCTTCTTCTCTTGCTTTGCTTTAATGTCATAAGACTTAGAAAATTCCTTCTCTGTCTTGATAGCACATGAGACAATGTCTTCGTACAACTAGAAGGATTGTGAAACTAATGCTCGATGGATAAATGGTTTTAACCGATCAATGAAATGATCAATCATACTTCATGGGTTACATATATAATCTCCAGAATACCTTGCTAACCTTTTAAAGCTAGCCTCATACTTGGCGACATTCTCATCCTCCTTTTGTCTCAGACTCAGAAACAGCCTTTCCATATCTGCTCAATGGTCGTGAGGAAAGTATTTTACTAAAAATAGATCTTTTAACTCCATCCATTCCATATTTGATACTTCATCATATTCCTTCATGTTTTGAATCAATGACCACCATTGTTCAGCATCTCCAGTGAGGCGGTAAACTGCCATGATAACTTTTTCCCTTTCACTACTCCCCAAAGTCTGAAATATTTTCTCTAGGGAAAATATCCATTGCTCAGCTACTAAGGGATTTGTAGTCCCATTGAATGTTGGTGGTTTTTTCCTCATTAATCTATCTAACATTGATCCTCCATGTTGTAGATCAGGGTGCTCTATACGGGTAATGTTATTATTCATAACCTAAAAGAGTTATCCCAATATGGTGATTAGCAGATCAGCACCATTTGCATCACCAACTCCACTATAATTATCTTGAGCAGGAGGGCAATCCCTACATGGTGTGCATGCATTGATACGGTTTCCATTTCTTCCACTAAGCACCATTTCTAAACAATGGCATAAACTAGATCAGGTTATGAATAAAAATACATAATTCCATACTTATAAAACACTTAACATAAATTGAACTATTTATGGATATAATCCATAATCATAAAAAATGTTTTCTTTGAGGAAGTATATACTGTTAAACCTTTCATAATGATTTGTAATGAAATTGAGATTTATCCTAAACATATCCCCCGGGAGTATCGTAACCAAGAGTGCAGCAAGGCCCGTTGTCATGCACTAGTTCCCGTTCGAGTCTAGCTCAAAGCGGTGTTTTCTGGTTTTACCCCTAGGTACATCTGTGCCAGAGCCGCCTCAACCTGCTCGTATCTAGACAGGTATGTATTTCTCATAATACTCACAAAATGTCTATAATACAAAATTTCTAAGAAGTTCTTCTATTCTAATCCTCAAATTCCATCTTAGGTCTATGTGCTCTAATCAGACTTTATCTAAATCTAGCTTCCAAGGTTTGTAGTAAACTTCCTCTAATACCAACTGTAATTCCCCGACCCCAGTTACCCAGAGTCGGTGCCATATTAGATAACATTGGCATGATCACAAGAAGGATCAAATCTCGAAAGACTGATTGGTTTAGTAGCCTTTGAAATACTAGATATATTCATAAGTCTTACATTACATCATAAAAATGAAAACTAAAACAACTTATTTTCTTCATATTCCACACTCATATCCCCACATACTATCCCTGTAGGTCATTCATAATTTACTTCTTCATACCCTGTGAAAAATAAAATATAGGAAAGGGGTGAGCTCAAATGCCCAGTAAGGATAACAATATAGCAGAAACATTCATAAATAAGAATAAACATTTAAGGAAATGTATATCTAAAACAAAAGCCTTTTAAACTTGAACTTAAATATAGTATGGAAAAAATAAAAGAAATAATGCCATTTACTTATTAACATGTATATTATACTAATCGAATAATCACATGCAATATCAGTAACCACTTTCATAATGATGGAATGCATAATGTCAGACTATCATAACCATATAGCCAAGGCCTTGTGCCAAGACTACAAATAAGATTTTGTCATGGCCTTGTGCCAAGACACTAGTTTGTCTCATGAGACCTACCGATGCATCGAGGAGTTATAGTGGGCTCCACCCGTCACATATTATGTCCAATGCATTCCCATAGAAAAGGTTTAAACATAACATAAACATTCATATTAAAAATAGCATACGAAATGTCAATATTTTCACCATAAACCATGAATGGTATAAAAATAGCACATCTACAGTCAAAAATATCACAAAACCTTAAATACAATATAAAATTCTTGTATCATAATAAATCAACTTCAAATAAGAGTAAAATCGATCAAAGGATGTTGACATAGATGAAATTAAAACTCTTTTTAGAGAAATATCTCTTTCTATTTTGAAATAATTTGAGAGTAATATATTTATAAAATAAAACATTTTCTTTGAAAATATTCTTATAATCTTATAAGGGAAGTTTCGACGATTTTATAACGCCGGAAAATAGCCACACCCATCGTATAAGTTAAAAAACAACATTTTTACCTTAATTCTTACAAAAAGGTTAAAAAGCACCTTGTTTGAAAAATGACGGAAAGATATTTTTATAAACCTCTTATAAAAAGTAAAACAATGGTATAAATTACAGTAACCCATATCATAGTAGATAGTAAAAATGTTTTGAAATACATTTTTAAGAAACATGGATGTGGATGATAAAGAAATCCCAGTAGATTATTATGTATAAACAACCTCGGATAATGAAGAGATTGTGAAATAAACCCTAACCTTATACTTTTCTTTGGTTGGGGTAGGTTAACCTCATGTATAATGGTGAAATAATTGTTATTAAATTATACAAGAATCATATACATTAATATGACATCATATGTGTTCTTTTAATGTAACACCCGATATTTTTATGAGTAATATTTTGTTTTTATGTTATATATATCAACAAAGGAATCTTTCACTACAAACTAGCTTGACTTACTTTACACGCAATCGCAACCTTCCTCGATATCTTGCGTTGTACGCAATACCGGGTTTCACTAAACAACGATATGCTATTAAAATATTATTAAAACTAGCCATTATGAATAGTAATAACCAATTTTTGAAATTTTATAAATTTTATTTTTCAAAATGGACTTCATTTTTGGATTCTGAATACCAAAATTAGCCTAGGGTGAAATTTTGGTATTTTTCTGAAAACATTCAATTTTTGATGAATAGTGAAACCACTAGGTGGTAGGTTAAAAACTGAATTTTGCATAAAACTTAATTTTACCGCTTTTGTGAATGGAATTTCGAAAATCCAACAGACACTGTTGATATCAGCAAGTAAAATGTGGTTCAATGAGTTAAAATAATTTTTTGGTGAATAGTATCTTTTTAATTTTTTTACCGCGTTTAATAGTAAATAGGGTAATTAAGGGTAAATATGATATTACTATTACCCTAACATACGTACTAATTCTATTTAATAAGTGTAATTCGACCAAAAACAACCTAATGAATATAATATGACCATTTAGGTCCACATGGATTACATTATGACATTTAATATTATTTTATTTAATGAATAGTTAAAATAGTTAAAATCAATGTTTAATAACTAAAACATTTTTAATATGGGGTTATACATAAGATAAATTAGACTATAAATATTCATTAGAAAGATAAAACTATTTCCTACATAATGATATTTTATTTATAATTTTTATACTTTAAATAAATTAATTTATTTATGACATAACGATGATGCAGTAATTACCCTTTTAAGGAAATGTTAACAAAATTGATGTTATAAATGCTCAAATAAATGTAATTTGAGACTTTTTATGAATTCCACTAATTTTCTAGGTTACTATGATATATTAGTTCTGATTTAATCAACTTGGTTTGAATATATAATTCTGTTATGACTTTCACAAAAATCATATATCAAATAGTGTCAAAATTGACACAAAATAGTTTTTAAATCAAATATTATATAATTAATTGTTATTTTATTCCTAAAAATCTAAGGTTCGGACAAATTACTTAGATAAGGATATATATATTAATAATAAACAACTTTGGGTTCGTTTGGCATGTTATAGTAAGTGTATTAACCATATAGTGTAAGAAAACAAAAAGTCACGGTAAAAGTTAAATTATTTAACTTAGAGTTAAATCTAATTGATAAGGTTAAAATAATAAACTAAACTTGTCTAAATCATATTGGTTGATAGGATTCCTATCCATCCCCACATTACCTTCGAAATAAGACCCTTTGGAACCATTATTAACCGATTTTTACTTTAATATAAAATAATATTTTGACATATTCCTAAGGTGCCCCTCTCCTCCCTTATAAACGGGAACCTCCTCCCCCTCCTCCTCACACCAATTTGAGCACTCAAGCTCGGCCAAACCCTGCCAAAATCCTTTCTACACTACCCTAGAATAATCCTAGAGGACCTGGTCTTCTTCAAAGACCAATCATAGTTCCCTAAGTGGAGGATTCAAAGTGGCGTTTCAAAGAAGAGGTATTATCCATTACCGATCTTTTCAATTTCATTCTTCTTCAACTTCTTCTTCTTTAGTTGTTTAATGATAAAGTAATAACATAAGTATTAATCAAATAATTATATGTTATTAAAAATATGAAACAACCCTAATTCACCTTCTATCCATCCTACGGAAAAATGAAATTACCGTGCGTGTGTACGTACGGAATACCGTCTCCACGCCGTGGTGTAATCTATTTTCCACCATCACCATACAAAGATGGGTATAATGGTGTAATGAGTAACTATATATGATTATTATAAAGTGATATTGATACTGAAATAGTATAACTACACTTAAATACAATTCCACGATCATGTGAACAATATCATCGCTCGTGCGTACGTACATAATACCGTCTCCACGATGTGATGCGACTTGTTCTACATGATCATCATGAAATAGTAATTATATAAATGAATTGATTGAAAAAATATGATATATGTTACACTAATACCATTATGGATATAAGGTATCTATAACATTAAAAGAAGAATAAGAATTTATTCGGCAAAACACGCATAAGAACAAAAGGCAATAAAGACCCGAGTAACAAGTAACAATGAAATATTACTAATAAGAAGCTAAGAATATGACCATATATGATATCATATAAATATGGATGATTCTGGAATAAGTCAATAACATTATTTAAACCATTATACAGGAGCTTCGGACACGTACAAAGCAAATCGGACCTAAGGTAAGGGAAATATCACAATCTCACTTTTATCCGAGATTGTTTTTACTTTGGTAATTACTGGGGTGTATTTTATTATCCACATCCATGTTCCCTCAATGTGTAATATTATTTCCATCCTTCTACAATAGTTTATATCCAATTTTACCCTTCGGTAGGTTTTTTGTAAAAGATATGAAATGAATCTTTTGTCGTTTTTCGTACGAGGTACTTTTTGACTTTTCCGACAAAAGTACGAAGAATGTTTTTTTTTAACTTATACGGCAAGAATGGATTTTTAAAACATTATATCCAAGAATATTCCTTTATAAGATTTCAAGTTTATTTTTAATCAACTTCTTTTAGTTTATAATTGGATGACATGTTAAGAAAAGAAAAGTGTTTTTGAAGTAGAAAGGATATTTTCCTCAAGAATGGAGTTCAAATGTTTTATCAAAATTATTTTCCATCTAAGATAATATAGGGTTCTATTTTTATCCCTATAATTAAATTGATTTGATTATGTTTTGATGGAATTATTTTTATGAAGTCATTTACCTTATATGATTTGTTTTATTATGTCATGATGTTTCAAGAATCCCATTTTTGTTACATGTGTTATGCGAAGATGTATGATTTATGATTATGTGGCACACATAAGAAAGGATTCATTATAAGATGGGTGGGACCTATATCTCCCTCCAATGCATTGGGTAAAGATTTATATCTCATGAGATAGACATGGCTGGAACAGAAGGTTATTTCGGTTCAGTGATACAGGACTAAAATGAGGAGTGAACTCGGTTCAGAAATGGACTTTGTCCGCTAAGATAGTCTTGGAAATGAGTCATGACTAATAAGAAATGATTTTCCATTATTATGTGTGCATGCCACAAAGTTTCAAGTTTTATGTTATGATTATGGGGATCTCATTTTCACTTATATGATTTATTCCATGTTAAGATATTATTATCTCTTTTGCAGGTTATGATTTTCAAGAAGATATGATATGATTTTTATTTCCTTTATTTTCCCTTGATGAGCTTTTGAGCTCACCCTTTTTTGTATGTTTTCTTTTCCCCAGGTCAGGAAGATGGATATTAAGTAGAATATTCTAAAAGGGACCCTAGATATGACGAAATTAATGGGAGACACTGTAGAAGATTTATGATCCAGTTGTTTATGCTTCCCAGTTTCTAAAGACACTATACCTATACGGTCCTTTGTGGTTTTGTCGTATGTTGTAATAAGTGTGCTTTAGTTTTTAATTATTAACAATGTATGTAAAGTATGGGTCATTATAGTTGGTATTGGAGTGAAGGTATAGTCAACCTTTGGAAACAAGGATGTGAAAGCCTTAGTAAGAACCCTAAGGATAAGTCTAAGCATAGAACAAAATATTATTGTTTTAGAAATGGCCATGAATAACCTAGGATAAGACCTTAAGCATGAAAATTTTATTCTTGAATTATGTGGTTTTCCTTTTATAATTAGTGTTGCTCACACTATTCTTCTTGGTTTTAGTCAATGGCTGGAACCCAAAGGAATCGTGTTAATGCGGAATGCGATGGGCAATGAAATGATTGTCCCCCTGAGAAACCAAACGATATGGGAGATGGAATTCAAAATCTTGTAGCCATGCTCACACAACTTTCTCAAGCTATGAATCATGCAGGACTTACAAACGAGAAAAGGAAGGAGAAACATTCTGTTGAATCCTTCATGAGGTAGCGTCCACCTTCTTTCAGCGGGTCTACTGATCCATTAGTTGCTGAACAATGGATTAGTACTTCTGAAAAGATATTTTCAGTTCTTCAATGTTATGAACATGATAAAGTCATCCTATCAATGTATCGTTTGGAAGGAGATGCTGATCAATGGTGGAATCTTATTAAGAATACTAGGCAAAGGGATGAAATTGAGTCCATGGAATGGGACGAGTTCAAGAACTTATTTTTCAATAAGTACTTCCCTTGTATTCTCCGAACAAAGATGGATAAAGAGTTTTTTGAACTGAAGCAAAGGGATGATGAATTTGTTGGTACCTATGAAGCAAATTTTACAAGACTTGCAAGGTACGCATCTGGTATTATTATCCAACCTGAGAGTAAGATCGATCGATTCTTTAGTGGCTTAAAACCAAGTCTTCGAAGGGCGTTAGCCATAAGGGACTTCAATAGCTACGAGGAAATCGTTCGATGTGCTCTCAAAGTCGAGATGGAGATTGGAGTAACCCATCAGTCATATGGGTTTGATAAGAAGAGGAAAATGGAATTCAAAGGAAAATCTAAAGAGCACACTGAAAAGAAGATGAGCTTTCCCTTATGCTCAATGTGTGGAATGAAACATGGAGGGAGTTGTCTTAAAGGGACAAGTAAATGTTTCAAATGTGTAAAGGAAGGTCATCGGGCATTTGAATGTCGCGATAATGGGAAGAAGATGTCTAATGATGCAAACAAAGGAAGGGATACACAGAATGAACCTACTACACTTCAATGTTTCAAGTGCAAGGATATGGGGCATTATGCCAATCAATGCCCAAATCCAAGGGTTGATGATGATGGTCGACGTCAACAAATTCTTAAGGCTAAAGGCAAAGGAATGTCACATGCAATTTCTATCAACGATGTGGAGTACGATAACGAAGTGGTGAAAGGTACACTTACCATCCACTCTAAAGTAGCAAATGTTTTATTTGATTCTGGATCCACCCACTCTTTTATTTCTAAAGAATTATCTAAGGGTATCATCATATTACCTCAACAATTATATGTTGAGTTAGCTGTGACAACACCTAATGGCACATCAATCGCATCAAAAGTTTATAATTCTTCTCCGATCGAAGTTTGTGGGAACGTGCTTCCTGCAAATCTTGTGATCCTTCCTTTAGTTGAATTCGATGTGATTATTGGCATGGATTGTCTTTCTTTATACGGAGCTCATATCATTTTCCAAAGAAGGGACGTCACATTTCATACTCCAGATCAATCTATGATCGTCTATCAATTCAAGGATGAACATAACCTTCCAGTGGAAATTTCTTCCATTTTATGGGTATTGATTCCACTAAATGAAGGTTATTTATCTCAAATGGTTGGTGAGAAACTCGCGATTAACAATATGCCCATCGTAAGGGAGTTTGATGATGTCTTTCCGGAGGAATTACCGGGTCTTCCACCAAATCATGAAGTGGAGTTTTCAATAGAACTCATACCGGGTGCTTTGCCTATTTCAAAGACACCTTATAGAATGGCCCCAATTGAGTTGCAGGAATTGAAGAAGCAACTCCAAGAGAATCTTGATAAGGGATTCATACGCCCTAGTGCGTCACCTTGGGGAGCACCTGTTCTATTTGTTAAGAAGAAATATGGATCAATGAGACTCTGCATTGATTATAGAGAACTTAACAAGATCACTATCAAGAACAAATATCATCTCCCATGCATTGATGACTTATTTGACCAACTACGTGGAGCTCAATACTTTTCCAAGACTGATCTTCGTTCAGGGTATCATCAATTAAGGGTCAAAATGGAGGATATACCAAAGATGGCTTTCCGTACAAGGTATGGACACTATGAATTTATAGTGATTCCATTTGGTCTTACTAATGCCCCTGTTATCTTCATGGATCTAATGAATAGAGTCTTTAGAGACTATCTTGATCAATTTGTGGTAGTCTTTATAGACGATATTCTTGTTTATTCAAAGAGAAAGGAAGAGCATGAAGATCACTTGAGAATTATATTGAATACCCTGAGAAAGGAGAAGCTTTATGCCAAATTTACCAAGTGTGAATTTTGGCTTCAAAAAGTTTCATTTTTGGGTCACATAATCTCAAAAGAGGGGATATCTGTGGATCCAGCAATAACAGAGGTTATCGAAAGATGGTCGAGACCAACAACAGTAACTGCGATCCGAATTTTTCTTGGTTTGGCTGGATATTATCGACGTTTTGTAAAGGATTTTTCACAATTATCTAATCCACTCACCAAGTTGACTCGGAATGGAGTTAAGTTTGTTTGGACAGAGGAATGTGAAGAGAATTTCAAGGAGTTGAAAAGAAGGTTATCCAGTGCACCTGTGCTCACACTGCCTTGTAGTGGAGAAAGGTTTAATATCTATAGTGATGCATCCAAGAAGGGATTGGGGTGTGTTCTTTTGCAAAATGATATGGTGATAGCTTATGCCTCACAACAGTTGAAAATCCATGAGCAAAATTACCCAACACATGATTTGGAGTTAGCTGCGGTAATCTTTGCATTAAATATTTGGAGGCATTACCTTTATGGTGAAATGTGAGATATTTATACTGATCATAAAAGTTTAAAGTATATTTTCACACAAAAGGAGCTGAATATGCGTCAAAGATGATGGTTGGAGCTGATTAAGGATTATGACTGCTCAATCCATTACCACCCTGGGAAATCAAACAAGGTGGAAGATGCATTAAGTCGACAAGACCATGCTAGTTTATCCATGATGAGGATCACAAAGGATCCAATATTTATGGATTTACAAAGGATGGATCTTGGAATTATAATGGAAGGGGAAAAATCTTATCTTTCTCAAATGAATGTTCAACCATCTATACATGTGAAGATTAAAGAGGCACATAAAGAAGATGTCGAGTTACAAAAGAAGATGAGAAATGTTCCTGAATTCAACCTTAATTGTGATGGGATAATAATGTTCAGGAAACGGGTTTGTTTTCCTCCCATCCCCGAATTAAAGAAGGAGCTGCTGGATGAGGCTCATAGTTCTTCATTCTCTATTCATCCTGTAAGTAAGAAGATGTATGGGGACCTGAAAGAGTACTTCTAGTGGGATGGCATGAAAAGAGATGTTGCTAAATATGTCTCTCGATGCTTGGTTTGTCAACAAGTTAAAGCTGAGAGACATAAGTCTAAGGGGATGTTACAACCTTTACCCATACCCGAATGGAAAAGGGAAAACATCACTATGGTCTTTGTCACAGGACTTCCTAAAACATCCAAAGGCAATAATGTTATCTGGGTCATAGTTGATCGTCTTACAAAGTCTTCACACTTCATTGCTATTAGAGAGGATTTCTCTCTAGATCAGCTTTCCAGGATATATGTAAATAAAGTGGTACAATTGCATGGAGTACCACTTTCTATTATATCTGATCGGGATCCGAGATTTACCTCAAAGTTCTGGAGAAGTCTTCAGCATACTCTGGATACAGAGTTGAGTTTCAACACTGCTTATCATCCTCCGACAGACGGTCGGTCTGAGAGAACAATTCAAACCCTAGAAGATATGTTGAGATCTTGCTCTATGGATTTCAAAGGAGGTTGGGATCAACACCTTCCTTTGGTGGAATTTTATTATAATAATAGCTTTCACTCCAGTATTCAGATGGCTCCTTATGAAGCTCTCTATGGAAAGAAATGCAGGACTCCAACTTGCTGGGATGAAGTTGGGGAAAGAAAGCTATTAGGACCAGATCTCGTTGATGAAATGGCAGAAAAGGTCAGATCTATTCAACAACACATAAGAGCGGCTCAGAGTCGATAGAAAAGTTATGCCGACAACCGAAAAAAAGACCTAGAGTTTGAAGTGGGTGATAAAGTGTTCTTACGAATATCTCCCTGGAAGAGGGTTATGAGATTTAGAAAGAAGGGGAAGTTGAGCCGTAGATATATCGGTCCTTTCGAAATACTGGATCGTGTTGGGAAGGTAGCTTACTGATTGGCGCTTCCACCGAATCTCTCTCAAGTTCACGATGTGTTCCATGTATCTCTCCTGAGAAAGTACATACCTGATCCTTCACATGTACTCAGCTCAGAAGATTTACCGCTGGAGCAAGATCTTTCTTATGAAGAACAATCTATAGAGATTATGGATCGTAGCGAAAAAGTCCTACGAAACAAGACCACTCGATTGGTGAAAGTTTTATGGAGGAACCACCAACTTGAAGAAGCTACATGGGAGATTGAGAATATGATGAGGGAGAAGTATCCTCATCTGTTTGTTACAAAGTGACGAATTTCAAGGGAGAAATTCTTTTTAAGGGGGGTAGAATGTAACACCCGAGATTTTTATGAGTAATGTTTTGTTTTTATGTTATATATATATCATCGAAAGAATCTTTCACTACCCACTAGCTTGACTTACTTTACACGCAATCGCGACCTTCCTCGATAGCTTGGGTTGTACGCAATACCGAGTTTCACTAAACAACGATATGCTATTAATATATTATTAAAACTAGCCGTTATGAATAGTAATGACCACTTTTTGAAATTTTATAAATTTTATTTTTCAAAATGGACTTCATTTTTGGATTCGGAATACCAAAATTAGCCTAGGGTGAAATTTTGGTATTTTTCTAAAAACTTTCAATTTTTGATGAATAGTGAAACCACTATGTGGTAGGTTAAAACTGAATTTTGCATAAAACATAATTTTACCGCTTTTTTGAATGGAATTTCGAAAATCCGACAGACACGGTTGATATCAGTATGTAAAATGTGGTTCAATGAGATAAAATTAAATTTTTGGTGAATAGTAACTTTTTACTTTTTTTTTCCGCGGTTAGTAGTAAATAGGGTAACTAAGGGTAAATATGATATTACTATTACCCTAACACATGTCCTAATTCTATTTTTTAAGTGTAACTCGACAAAAAACAACCATATGAATATAATATGACCATTTAGGTCCACTTGGATTAGATTATGACATTTAATATTATTTTATTTAATGAATAGTTAAAATAGTTAAAATCAAAGTTTTATAACTAAAACATTTTTTATATGGGGTTATACAAAAGATAAATTCGACTATAAATACTCATTAGAAAGATAAAAATATTTCCTACATAATGATATTTTATTTATAATTTTTAGACTTTAAAAAATTAATTTATTTATGACACAACGATGATGCAGTAATTACCCTTTTAAGGAAATGTTAACATAATTGATGTTATAAATGCTCAAATAAATGTTATTTGAGACTTTTTATGAATTCCAATATTTTTAGAGGTTACTATGATATATTATTGTTGATTTAATCAACTTGGTTCGAACATATAATTCTGTTATGACTTTCACGAAAATCATTTATCAAATAGTGTCAAAATTGACACAAAATAGTTTTTAAATCAAATATTATATTATTAATTGTTATTTTATTCCTAAAAATCTAAGGTTCGGCCAAATGACTTAGATAAGGATATATATATATTAATAATAAACAACTTGGGGTTAGTTTGGCATGTTATACTAAGTGTATTAACCATATAGTGTAAGAAAACAAAAAGTCACGGTAAAAGTTAAATTATTTAACTTAGAGTTAAATCTAATTGATAAGGTTAAAATAATAACCTAAACTTGTCTAAATCCTATTGGTTGATAGGATTACGACCCATAACCACATTACCTTCGAAATAATACCCTTTGGAACCATTATAAACCGATTTTGACTTTAATATAAAATAATATTTTCAGATATTCCTAAGGTGCCCCTCTCCTCCCTTATAAAAGGGCACCTCCTCCCCCTCCTCCTCACACCAATTTGAGCACTCAAGCTCGTCCAACCCCTGAAAAAATCCCTTATCCACTTACCTAGAATAATCCTAGAGGTCCTGGTCTTCTTCAAAGACCAATCATAGTTCCCTAAGTGGAGGATTCAAAGAGGCATTTCAAAGAAGAGGTAATATCCATTACCGATCTTTTCAATTTCTTTCTTCTTCAACATCTTCTTCTTTAGTTTTTTTATGATAAATTAATAACATCAGTATTACTTACATACTGATATGTTATTATAAATATGAAACAACCCTAATTCACCTTCTATCTATCCTACGAAAAAATGAAATCACCGCGCGTGCGTACGTACAGAATACCGTCTCCACGTCGTGGTGTAATCTATTTTCCACCATCACCTTACAAGGATGGGTATAATGGTGTAATGAGTAACTATATATGATTATTATAAAGTGATATTGATACTGAAATAGTATAAATACACTTAAATACAATTCTACGATCATGGGAACAATATCATCGTTTGTGCGTACGTACGGAATACCGTCTCCACGATGTGATGCGACTCGTTCTACATGATCATCATTACATTGTAATTATATAAATGAATTGAATTAATAAATATGATATATGTTACACTAATAACATTCTGGATATAAGATATCTATAACCTTAAAAGAAGAATAAGAATTTATTCGGCAAAACACGCATAAGAACAAAAGGAAATAAAGACCCGAGTAACAAGTAACAATGAAATATTACTAATAAAAAGCTAATAATATGACCATATATGATATCTTATCAATATGTATGATTATAGAATAAGTCAATAACATTATTTAAACCATTATACAGGATCTTAGGACACGTACAAAGAAAATCGGACCTAAGGTAAGGGAAATATCACAATCTCACTTTTATCCGAGATTGTTTTTACTTTGGTAATTACTGGGGTGTGTTTTATTATCCACATCCATGTTCCCTCAATGTGTAATATTATTTCCATCCTTCTACAATAGTTTATATCCAATTTTACCACTCGGTAAGTTTTTTCTAAAAGATATGAAATGAATCTTTTGTCATTTTTCGTACGAGGTACTTTTTGACTTTTCTGAAAAAAGTACGAAGAATGTTTTTTTAACTTATACTGCAAGAATGGATTTTTAAAACATTATATCCAATAATCTTCCTTTATAAGTTTTCAAGTTTATTTTTAATCAACTTCTTTTAGTTTATAATTGTATGACATGTTAATAAAAGAAAAGTGTTTTTGAAGTAGAAAGGATATTTTCCTCAAGAATGGAGTTCAAATGTTTTATCAAAATTATTTTCCATCTAAGATAATATAGGGTTCTGTTTTTATCCCTATTATTACATTGATTTGATTATGTTTTGAGGGAATTATTTTTATGAAGTAATTTACCTTATATGATTTGTTTTATGATGTCATGATGTTTCAAGAATCCCATTTTTGTTACATGTGTTATGCGATGATGTATGATTTATGATTATATGGCACACATAAGAAAGGATTCATTATAAGATGGGTGGGACCTATATCTCCCTCCAATGCATTGGGTAACGATTTATATCTCATGAGATAGACATGGCTGGAACGGAAGGTTATTTCGGTTCAGTGATACAGGACTGAAACGAGGAGTGAAGTCGGTTCAGAAATGGACTTTGTCCGCTAAGATAGTCTTGTCAATGAGTCATGACTAACAAGAAATTATTTTCCATGATTATGTGTGCATTCCACAAAGTTACAAGTTTTATGTTATGATTATGGGGTTCTCATTTTCACTTCTATGATTTATTCCATGTTAAGATATTATGATCTCTTTTGCTGGTTATGATTTTCAAGAAGATATGATATGATTTTTATTTCATTTATTTTCCCTTGCTGAGCATTTGAGCTCACCTTTTTTGTATGTTTTCTTTTCCCCAGGTCAGGAAGATGGAAATTAAGTAGAATATTCTAAAAGGGACCCTAGATATTATGAAATAAATGGGAGACACTGTAGAAGATTTATGAACCAGTTGTTTATGCATCCCAGTCTCTAAAGACACTATACCTATACGGTCCTTTGTGGTTTTGTCGTATGTTGTAATAAGTGTGCTTCAATTTTGAAGTATTAACAATGTATTTAAAGTATGGATCATTATATTTAACATTGATTTGTTAATAATATCTTAGTATTATCATTGTTTCGGGTGTTAACTTACTCGTTTTCTTTTATATGTTTTGTTATGTAAGACATGTTTATAATGGATAGGTTGTATATTAATCATATCCAGAATGATATAATGTCCTTAAAAATCATTTTTAAATCATCAAATGAAAATTATACTTGAATGGATACGATGGAGAATGAATCTCATCACGTTCGTGGAGACGGTAGTCCGTACGTATGCACGAGCGACAATATCATTCTTTTGATAATAAAATAATATATGAATGGATGGTATATAATATATACAGAATAATTGACATGTTATATTTATTATTTACATGAGTTAAACATCATTATTATACCCATCCAAATAATAATATATTGAATAACAATTACACCCCGACGTGGAGACGGTAAGCCGTACGTACGCACGTACGGTGACATGTTATTCAGAGGGTGGATAGAATACTGAATATGGTTGTACCATATTTATAATAACATCGCATTATATATACGATACTGAAGTTATTATTTTATAATGGTAATAACAATCAATGAAGAAGTGGAAGAAGAAAAGAACTTGAAAAGGGGTGGTGAAATCATTACCTCTTCTTCGGGTTCTTCCTTTTGATTTGATCAAAACAGCTCTATAGGATGGCTTTCTGATCAAACTAAGTCATCTAGGTTGTATTTAGGGATTTTGGGAGAGTATTTGGGCAGAGTTTGGCCGAACCAAAAGGCTTTGATGGTGTGAAGAAATGAGAAGTAGGAGTGCCCTTTTATAAGAGGGGTGAGGGGCACCTTTGGAAAAGCTAGAAATATTAATTTATAATAAATTCATATTCAGTTTCTAATGGCTCCAAAGTGGATTATTTATATTTTAAGGTGGGGATGAGTTGGAAACCACTCAACCAATAGAATTTAAATAGGTTTGGGTACTTATATTAACCTTATCTTTAAGTAATAACTCTAAGTTAATTAGTTTCACTTTTACAATGTCTCTTTGTATTTTTATATTATATGGTTAATAAACATACTATATACATCTAATAGACCCCCCAAGTGGTCCATTAATGATATAACTATCATGATATAAGTCTCTTGGACGAACCTTAGATTTTTAGAAATTTAATATCAATTAATATAATAAAATTTGTTTTAAAGAACTCTTTTATGTCAATTTTGACACTTTTCAATAGTTTATTTTTCTGAAACTCATAAAATAATTATTACTTCGAACAAATTCAATTTAATCAATACTAATATGTCATATTATCCAATAAAATTAGTGTAATTAATTAAAAGTCTCAAATTATATTTATTTGGGTATTTATAATATCAATTATTTTAATTTGTCACTCTTATGGTAATTACTGCATCATAATTGTGTCATAAATAAATTTAATTATTTGAAGTCTAAAAATTATAAATAAAATATCATTATGTAGGAAATTATTTTTTTCTTTCTAATGAATATTTATAGTCGAAAATAAAACATATATAACCCTATGTAAAAATTGTTTTTCAAAAAGATATATGCTTATGTCATTTTTGTACTTATTTTAACTTAATTAAAATTAAGTGTCCCTATCACCTACAAGTGGCTCCATGGGGTCCCAAAATCGACCACAATATGCCTATGGTCGAACATGTATCAAAAAATAAGGCTAGGACACGTTTTAGGGTAATTTGATATTATTATAATATTATTTGTTAACCCTTATTTACCGGATTTACCCTTAACCATGGTAAATAAAATATTTACCGAAGTAATTATTCAAAATGTCTAAAAATAAAAGTTACCTATTTACACAACATGAACATCCTGATTAAAAATATGGAATCCATTTTTGAAAATTCAAAATATAGAAGTTGCAGAAATTAATTTAAAATTAATTCCCTGTCGTTAAAACAAAAAGCGTGTTTTTAAGAGATAATAACTATCAAAAGATTGACACTTGTTTATGTCTGGTTTAATTGTAAAATTATGTCCAATGACCAAAATTGTATTAAATGGTAAAAATATACTCTAAATATATTTTAAAACCACTCAAATTCATAATTTATCACTATTAATTATTTTTATTAAAAAATTTGTTTTTAATTAAAATTTTGTAATTTTCACTATTCATCAAAATATTAAAGTTATCCGAAAAGTACCAAAATTTCACTTTGGGCTAAATTAGATATTCAAAATCCAAAAATGAAGTCCATTTTGAAATATAAAATATATATAATTTCAAAATGTAGGAATTACTATTCATAACGGTTAGTTTTGTTGGTTATGGTGTGTTAGAACTCGGTGTTCTGTACAACACACGCTATAACATTATACAAAGAGAAGCGTACCGTAGAAGCTTTGGGTGTTACAGGCGTGGGAGGCCAGCTCGGCAAGGGGGCCCCGAGGGGACCAGGAGGCTGGCTCAGCCGGGGTGCCGGATGGGGGGAGAGAGGTCAGCTCGGTTACGGCGCTGCGAGGGTCACAGGAGGCTGGGCCCCTCAGGGCGTCGTGAGGGGCGTGGGAGGCTGCCCAGACCGGGGCACCGTGAGGGGCGCTAAAGTCCAGCTCAGTCAGGGCGCCGCGAGGGCATGGATTCGGCCAGAGGCTTGGGAGACAGGCGTCTGGCATGGCCGGGCGGCTTGGAAGGGTGTCGTGGGGCCAGGGCGGTTGGGGCCGATTCGGACAGCGGACGACACTGCCAAGGCGGCGCAGCCCGGCTGGAAGGGCCGATACTGCAAGGGAGGATCGAAATCCGGATGGTGTCATGGTTCGGGCCATGGTAGCAGATCTGGTTCAGTAGGGGTGTCGCGACGACGGTGTGGTTCGGCCTGGGGTGGCAGAGCAAATTCGGCAGGGAAGGCGTGGGTCGCATTGGTCATGGGTGGCAGCACCGTTTCCTTCATTGCCTTCATCGTCTCGTCGCCTCGTCACCATTCTGAAGATCATCATAAAGAAGAATGGTGGAGGTGGTCGTTTCATGTTATTTTGGCCCACACCCTCCACGTTTAGGGTGGCAGCAAACAGCTCATCAAGAAACATAAACAAAGAACGTACATGGAATATATTTTTGATTCAATAATCCCTAATTAATTTCTATTCCCAACCGAACAATGAAAAAAGAGGGGACAACATGGGGAGTGTTAAAAAATAAATAATAAACCCCATCCTTGTTCGTTGTTCGTTGACGTTGGCACGATAAGTCAAGCATCATTTAATTGTAGATGAACACGTCCTACATCGAAGAAGGATACGAGGAAGAAAGTTTAAGTTGACGTAATTCTTCGTCAGTGGAGAATTCTTCGTTGGAAGAGAATTCTTCATTACAAGATGATTTTCGTCATTAGAGAACTTTATTTCTCCCATGTTCTCTCATCTCCCAATATTTCTACCAAGTTTGACCAAAATGAAAATGTCATGCCAAGATAATAGTTTAAGATATCTATTATTTAATTGTTGATACAAATATAAAATTGGTTAAGATGGCACAATTAAATGAAAGAGGAGATGGTAGATTTAATTGGTGTGATGGTAGAATCAATGTGGAGGAATCCCAAGAGGCACCTCTACATTAAAGAGGGGGTTGAGAGGTTTTCTCTCAATTAAATGGGGTGATAAGTCACAGGTGGTACCCACCACCATAACCTCTGGTTGGAGGTTAGGTTTGGGTGGTCCCCACAACCATAACCTCTCACAAGATGTTATGGTCGTGTGGTCCCCACACTTCAACTCTCACATGGGTGGTTACAACAAAAATATATAATAAAATAAAATGTATGTTTATTTTATTTTATTATTTTTGACGAAAACCCAAAAAACTAACATTCACCCTCGAGGAATTTTCGTCAAGTTGAGAGGCTCCTTAAGAGAATATTGGCGCTACGAGTTCAACAGTGCCCTCAAATTTCAATTTTGAGCACTGGTTTTGACGTTAGAAAAACCTGCTCGTATGTTTACTGAACTTACCGAAACAAAACATCATAAATTCATCCATGGCACTCCAGGGCTCGGAATCATGCACGGTAATTTCATGTGGACTCGTAAAATTTACAATAAATTAAAAAAAATACATGGAAATTACAGAACGTTAAATTCTCCCCACCTCAGAGATCTAAGTACCTGTAAGCCACAACACATACTAAGAGAGAATGTGGGTGTACTGAGCATGAATATGATCCTCCCTCTCCCATGTGCACACCTGGAGGTTCTGGTGCTACCAGCGAACGTGCACATGTGGTATCGACCATCCATGAAGTACCATCTCTTGTCGATCCTCAATCTCTACTGGAACCTTTGTAAAAGTCACCCCATCATCGACGCCCATATTTCTATGTCTGATGATGTGAGAAGTGTCATGCACGTATCGCCTCAGCTGGGATACGTGGAAGACATCGTGCACCTGGTGAAACTAAGGTCAAAGAGATAAACGGTAAGCCACCTCGCCAACTATATTGAGGAACTAAAACGTTTCTATGAATCTCGGAGGTAACTTGCTGCCTTGGCCAAATCTCTATATACCTCATCATAGTGAGTCCTGTAGAAAGACGTGGTCGCCATCCTTGAACTCCAGAGGTCTCCATCTCTTGTTAGAATACATCTTCTTTCTGTTATGTGCTGTCTTCATCCGCTCCAGGGTTATCTATAGCTTCTCCATGGTAGCCCGTACCATCTCTGGTCCCATGAATGATGACTCCCCTAGGTGAGTCCAGCACAAAGGCGATCTGCAAGGATATCCATATAATTTCTCAAAAGGATTCATCCCAATGGTGGAGTGATATTTGTTGTTGTATGAAAACTGCACAAAAGGAAAGTGATCCTCCAAGATGTGACCGATGTAGAGGACACGAGCACACAACATGTCATCGAGGGTTTGAATGGTCCCCATAGTCTGACCATCCATCTGAGCATGGAAGGCATCTCTCAAATGAAGTTGCCTCCCGAAATCCTATTGCAACCCCTTCCATAGCCGGGAAGTAAAATGTGTGTCACAATAGGAGAAAATTGTCAATGTTACCCCATGTAGCTTCAAAATCTCCTACACATAGAGTCATCCCAGGCTCTCTACTGAACCCTTCTCCCTAATCAGTAGGAAGTGGGCTGACTTGGTGAGTCGGTCAACAATCACACAAATAGAGTCATGTCCCCTGGATGTATGTGGAATTCTTGTCACGAAGTGCATGGATATCCCATCACACTTTCACTCAGGGACCTCTAATGGTTGAACCAATCTTGTTGGTACGTGGTGCTCCTCCTTCACTTGCTGACAAGTGAGGCACCGAAATACAGACACTACAACTTCGTTCTTCATTACCATCCACCAGTGTTGTCGTCGAAGATCATGCTACAAATTCGTCACTCTTGGATGTTACACTAGAGGGGATGTGTGGGACTCTCTCAAAAATTCTTCCAAATGTGTAACTTATAACATAGTACGTCCTCTAAAGAGGATGACATGCTCCCTACCTTCAGAAAATCAATCAGGTTCCTAACCTGTGGATATTTTTGCATGTCATGTCTCGCAGTTACTGTCCCCATGATGCACCCCCCTAACTCACTAACGATGTGGGGATGTGACTGTAAGAGACTGAAGGAAGGATTCTCCATCACTGTCCACAATGTATATATATAAAGCAGCCAGCTGCCCCGTCACCTCGCCCTAGGAGTTGTATACCAGATCTCCCTCTAAATTCATTGGAAAATAATGTTCCCCTTCCTAGTGTTATAGACTATCTCGATGTCATAGTCCTAGAGGAACTCAAGCCAAGGTCGTTGTCTCATGTTTAGGTTCTTCTGAGAGAAAATATACATGAGACTCTTGTGATAAGAGTACACGGTAATACACCTCACCCATCAGATAGTGTCGCCATATCTTCAAGTCGAAGACAACTGCTGCTAAATCCACATCATGGGTAGTGTAGTTCTTCTCATGTTGTCTCAGCCTCTGAGACCCATAAGAAATCACTTCTCACTCCTACATCAGGACACATCCGAGAACGGTCCCTTATGCGTCGTAGTAGACTACATACCCATCGCCTTCCTCTGGAAGCCTCAAGACGGGGGCACCAGTCAGCCTCTTCCATAGCTCCTCAAAGCTCTACTGGAATCTGTCCAACCACACAAAGGGTTTTCCCTTCTTCGTCAAGGCTGATAGTGGTGCTACAACTTTGGAGAAATATGTCAGAAATATCTAGTATTATCTAGCCATACCCAAGAAATTCCATACCTCTGTCACACTCCTGGGGGGATCCCAAGCACGTACAACCAAAATCTTCAACGGATCCATTGAAACTCCATATTCTGAGATGAAATTCCCCAGAAAGTGAACCTCTCAGATCCAGAACTGGAATTTCGAGAGCTTATAATAAATATTGTGCTCTTTGAGTGTGTCAAGTAGTACAACCAAACGATAGTCATGCTCCTCCTTAGTAGTCGAGTAGATTAGAATGTCATCGATGAAGACAATGACAGTGTGATGAAGTTATGGCTGGAAGATCTTGTTCTTGAGTCCAATGAACACTACTGAAGTGTTGGTTATGCCAAAAGGCATAACCGAGAACTCTTAGTGGCCATACCGACTTCTGAAAGCTGTCTTCTACTCATCGACATCTTGAACACTAAGCTGGTGAAATCCTGATATGAGTTCCATCTTCAAGAACCACCGTGCTCCCTGCAATTGATCAACGAGGTCGTCAATCCTCAGGAGTGGGAATTGTTCTTCACGGTCGCCTGGTTCAAGAATCGTTAGTCAACACAATGCCTCAAGATCCCATCCACCTTCTTTTCAATAGAATTGAGGCTTCCCAAGGTGAAACCCTGGTCTGGATTAATCCCTTCCCCTGAAGTCCTCCAACTTTACCCGCATCTCACGAAGCTCAGCGGGAGCCATCTGATTTTCTGGAGTAGATGTTGGTGTCGTCCCAAGGTAAAAATCATTGTAAAAGTCCACCTCTCCGCAAGGAGGTTGACCTGGGACATTATTTGTGAAATCATCCAAGAACTGGTCCACCACTACATGATACCTCAGATTATTTTAATCAATTTCCCATAGGGTAAGACTAGCCAAATGATGAATGATCAGATTCACACTCCTCCTATTAAGTCCATATAGTGCCGCAATGGCTCCCTTCTTGTCGGTGAAGGTAAACGTGGTCCCATCCGTGTGGACACACCACACATTGCACCTAATAAAATCAATCTAATCATGGATTGTAGATAACCAGTCTGTACCTAAGATGATGTCATAAGGAATCGACACCGATACTATGAGATCCCAGCCATACCTCTCACCTACCAGAGAATTCTCACACTTCCATCACCAATGTGTAATCATCGAATCTCCCCTTGTAGGTGTCTCTACCCATAAGGATCGAGCCAAAGGATCCGTCAGAATCTTCGATCTCCAAACGAGGGTAGTGGAAATGAAATAATAACTGGAAACAATGTCTATATGTACAGAATCTATGGTGCAGTAGACACAGATCATACCTCGTTTCATCTTTGGAGAACTGCGATCTTAAGCCTCAGCTTCCTAGAGACGAGCTTGCCCTTAACGACTTGCTCCCTTCGGCTAGGGTGGACCTCTTGGTGTTGTTGGTGGTAACACCTCAAAACATCACCCACCGCCAGCAGCATGACCAGCTCCTCTGCCACGTCTGCCTGCTGCCTGCGGACCACCTCAATCGAATCTACCCCACTAGCTGGGTTGTCCTTCAACCAACTGAAGATCATCTGAATGGTGTGTCAGACAACCATGAGCCATGTGACCTTGCTCATCGCATGAGTAACACAGTCCGCTCTTGGCATGTCTACCTCTATCTCTGGTGCACCGAACAACCGATCATGAGTCATGCTGTCAACCAACTATAGGTATTTTACTCTTGGACATCTATTAAACATTTCTGCTACCAGTTGTAGAAGAATCTACTACATGTTGACTGGTGGTGGACCTCGCAGCTGGAAACTGCTCAGTAAGAAAACTCTCCACTTAATGGGCTCTCTCTTACACCCCGGCATGCGTCGGGATGCTGAGTGACATCACTGAAGCCCTGATCTCCTACCTGTGTCCCTTCTCGAATGTTTGGGACCTGATGAATGGGTCCCACACCATATCAGTGGAGTTGCGTGAGAGTTCTATGAACCTCGCTGAGTACTGAGTACAGTCATGCTACCCTGCTGCAGATGAAGTAGCTCCTGAATGCGCACTACGTGAAGAGTCATTAGAACAAACTCTTCCTGAAACTGGCTCTCGATGTCTACCGAGAGAAGCATCACCTAGTCATGGACCTAGAGCATCGCGCTCCATCATCTTCCATTGCTCCCTATAGAAAGCAGGTAGCAAGAATCACCATGATGTCGGCTGGTGTCCCTACCAGTCGGAAGAATCTCACCATAGCCTCCAGCCAATCCTCAGCTGCATGTGGGTCTGTCTCCACCCTTAACCTAGGTGTCCTATGGTGCTGGAACTCGTGAAATGTGCACAAGAGGTGTGCAATGTCTATTGTTGAGGTTGTTGGCATCGGTGGCCCAATGGGTAATGGTACAGCTGGTACTTCCATTGGTGCCTCTACTAGAAGAGGGCCCTTAACTGAGGCCTCATCCCTTGATGTGCTATCAGTGCGTATGACTCTCATAACTCTAGTCGGCTGTCTGTGTGGAGGAATATTGAAAAGAAACAGGTGTGCTATGGTTAAAATTTTATACCTTGTTAGCTGACCTGGTTGAGGTGACATAATGAAAACTTTTGAAAACACACACGCAATTAGAGTTTCCAGGAACATAGTCGTATGTCAGAAGTCAGGGTCTCGGTGTATGGATACGTCGGTCGTCGCACCAACACTATACTCCCTTAACTGAAAACTACACTCCATACACTTAACACTATTACATCACAGAAATGATTAGAGTGCTATGTTCTACGGTAGAACCCACTCCTCTGATACCAATTTGTAATGACCCATCCCCCAGGGCTCGTGTCATGACTACCCCAAGCCTGCCATCCATATGCCAAAGGCTGGAGACTAGAACCAAAGGCGTAGTACCCTAAAAATTGGATGGAGTTGTCTTTATAAATAGTAAATGCACACAATAGAGCACACAACTAGATAAAAAACAATAAGTAAACTATATAAAAAAGGGTGTTGAAAAGTAAAAGGGGTTGGAAGTAGAAGCCCAACTGTAAAGTACAAGGAACTAGAGGTACAAATATAATTGATGAAATGAAAAATAGCTGAGGGTACGTCCTCCGAGATTCCAATCTGAAGGGCAGGTATAGATATCCTTCTCTGCACTCCATGTCTGTCGGTCTCCTCCGTGTACTGACTTTTCCTAAATTCCACCTCTGGGTACCGTACTTTCCGGGTAATCTCAGCCTCAGTCAGCGATGTCTGTCATCTGTATCCAATACCAGATGATGCTGGCATATCCCCTATAGGGGTGAGTATAAAGATACTATGTAGGGACTCAAAGACGTTCATGGTCTCACAAAATCAATCAAGGATAAACCACAATGTAGGAAATCAACAGATAACCCTACATAGTTATGTCCCCATACATATACTTACGTTATTAAGTAATCTGTATCAATCATAAGGAAAACAAAAAATTACTGACTTAGCTTAATCAGGATTTTATTTACATTATCGAAACCTTCGCCGTTGTAGAACTCTTGCCCAATCGAGTACTGTGGGCCTACCGCATTACACAGTGGCACTACCCACTAAACTTGGAGTGATGATGTACTCCTACAATTGATTATTGTTGGTCTGTTATGTCACATAGTGCCTCTTCCCACTGTGGGACTGCCGCCACACCCAGGCGCTCCCCCTCATAGCCTGCAGAGGCACTCCTCCTGTTGAGTACCTTGGGTCTGTCACGTCAACATGTGCACTCCTCCACCGTGGGTCTACCGCCACAACCAGACGCTCCCCATTGGGCCAGTCAAGTCACTCTAAGTACAATGGTCAGCAGTCGTCAGGTCTCAGCCAGCTACACGGTCTTCGCAATCAACTCGCTCGTCACTGGTAGGATCCACTCAATGAGCTACTAGTATATACTACAACTATCATGAAGTCTCACAATGAAGTATCTCAAAGGACCACCACATCATAGGGGTCTCAACTCAATTGACGGTGCGTTAATCGGACACCCGGTCTATGAGTTATTATCCATTTAGTATCGAGGGGCCCAGTTGGATTCGTGCATGATCCAACCTGACTGTATCTCACACTATACACTAAAATATAGTGGGTTATACTCAAAGTGACCTTCCGGCTCCAAGATTACCAGCGCGGCTGACAGTTCTTCATATAGACGTTCAATGCGAAAGATATGGAGAAAGGAAATTAAAGGGTCGTAGTGGGCCCGAGTCCAGTCCTGCCCAGTCAGGGCTGATCTTATTTGGGTAGACCCAGCCTGACCCGTTGGGTCTAGCCCAACCCATTGGGTGGGCTAGCCCATTAGGTTAGACCCAGCACAACAGCCCGCGAGGTCTCACAGATGGCTATGAGGGCGTGGACCGGTCCCGAGGGTGCGGATTTGGAGTGGGTCGACGTGAGGGCGGTTCGGGCTAGAGGGTGTTGTGTGGGTGAGTCGTCCCGGAGGGCAACATGAGGGTGCGGGCGGGGCGCCATGAGGGGTGCAAGAGGTCGGGTCCGCTGAGGCGCCGTGAGATGTGCGAGAGGCCGACTCGGCCAGGGTGTCGTGTGGGGCACGTGAGGATAGAACGGACAGGCCGTCGTGAGGGGCACAGTTGGCCGGCTCAGCCAGGGCCCCATGAGGGGCGCAAAAAGAAGGGGTGTTGCGAGGGGCGCCGAAGGCCTGCTCGGTCGGGGCGACGCGATGGGCGCGGAAGGCCGGCAGGGCCCGAGCGCCACAAGGGGCGCCGTTGGCCTATGCGGATGGGGAACTGCGAGTAACCCATGAGGCTGGCTCGGCCGGGGCCCCGTGTGGGTGTGGGTTCTACCGGGGGCTCAGGTGGTCGACGACTGGCGTGGCCGGGGCCGCTCAGATGGAATTGCGGTGACCGCGGGGCGGTTCAGAAGCTGGAAGGCAGTGCAGTTCGGCCCGGGGCGGCGGAGCCGGTTCGGCCGGGGCGTCGCGGGTGCGGTGCAAGTCATGGCATCCAAGGGTCATGGTGTCATTGCCTCCGTTGACATTGTCATCTCGTCACCTCATCTCCACTGGAAAGAACACCATAAAGAAGAATTGTGGAGGGTGTGAGGACATTTTAGTTTCGCCCCGACCCTATGCTTTTAGGGTGGAAGAAAACTGTTCAACATGAACCTAAACAAAGATGGAGCATGGAAGATATTTTCAATTCCCATAATCCCTCGTTAATTTCTATTCCCATCCCCGAAAAGTAAAAATAGGGGAGAATATGGGTAGTGTTAAAAATTAATGATTGAACCCCTACCTTGTTCATTGTTCGTTGACGTGGGCACGAGAAGGCGGACATTGTTCCATTGTAGACGAACACGTCCTACGTCGAAGGAGGTTCAAAGGAAGAAAGTAGAGGTTGAGGTTGTTATTTTTAGGGAGAGCATTCTACGTTGGGAGAGCTTTCTTTTTTGGGAGATGAAGTTCCCCGTTGGAGGTCTTTATTTCTCCCATTCTCTCTCCTCTCCCAATATTTCACCCATGTTCCACCAAATTGAAAATCCCAGTCCATGATAATTGATTATGTTATCTATTATTTAATTGTAGACACAAATTTCAAAATGGTTATGTTGGAATAATAAAATTTTAGAGGATTTTGCACATTTAATTGGTGAGTTGGAAGAATCAATGTGGAGGAAGTCCAAGAGGCTCCTCCACATTAAAGAGGGGGTTGAGTGGTTTCCTCTCAATTAAATGGGGGTTTAGTCTCGGGTAGTGCCCATAACCGTAACCTGACATGGGAGGTTAGGTTCGCGTGGGCCCCACCACCATAATCTCTCACGGGAGGTTATGGTCAGGTGGTCCCAACACTTCAACTCCCATATGGGTGGTTACAACAAAAATTAAAAATAAAATAAAATGTCTGTTTGTTTTATTTTATTATTTCCATGAAAAAAATCTAAAAACTAACATTCACCCTCGACCAACAGTGATCAAGTTGAGAGTCTCCTTAAGTGAATATAGGCAAAACGAGTTCAAAAGTTCCCTTAGATTTCAATTCAGAGCACCAGTTCAAATTTTAGAAAAACCTGCTTTTACGTTTACTAAATGTACCCGAACAAAACATCAGAAATTGATTTCGGGAACTACAGTCATCAGAATGACGCGCCACCAATTTTCACAGACACTTAAAATTCTCATTTAATTAAAAAAATTATAATGAAATTCCAAATCTTTACAATACAATTTGATGATGACTTTAAAATTCATTAAGAATTTTCTCATACTCAATGGATAAAATGTTATATTACTGTGAAGTGGTCTCATGGTATTGAGGATGATATTAAACTTCATGTTGAAAATTTTTATTATTTCTAAGTGGTTTTTATGAAAAATAAAATTCTATCATGATGCTTTCCAAATACATATTCTAAAAGGTGATTATTTTAGAACGGTTCTGATATACTAAAAATAATTTGACTCAAGATATAAATGATACGAAGTGGGAGATGAAATATATTACATTAGAGTTTATAAAACTAAAAAAATCATGGTTGAGATTATTTTTTTGGAAAAACCAAAATAATGATTTGGTTTAAAGAATTCATATTCAAGAAGAAAATAATCAACTTCAGAATGAAAACAATCATCATTAAGAAGAAATAATTATATCTAATGATGGAAATATTCATTCTCTTGAAGAAATAATATTCTAGTTAGAGGAAGAGAAAATGGAATTCATGAAAATAAAATGGATTGTAAAAAAAATTATGAAAAAGAAAAAATGAATTCACTTTTTAATTTCATATTGCATTAATTTTTTTAATATTTGAATCACTTAGTCAAATATTTTAATATTTTTAATTATTTAGTTAATTAATTTGATTTTTATATTTTTTTTCCTAACATTTATTTGGAATCAAAATAATTTTCCCCTGTCATTTTGAAAATAAAAAGGGGGATATTAATAAATAGATATTCTTAAATAGAATAAGAGAAATGATTTCAAAAAATTTATTATCGAAAAGTTAAGATAAACATGAATGGGGAAGAATAAGTATCCTAAGTGAGTCAGTTTGTAATATTCATAAACTCTCTTCACAGTTTTAATAATTCTAAAAAACTCAGAAGGTAATTATTCATCATCATTTTTTGAATATGATTTTATACTAATCGAATGAAATCTATGTCTTTATGGTTTTAATTTTTGTATGTTTTAGTTTTTTTCTTTAAAAAATCAAGGGATTGTTGATTGAAAAGTTAAACTTATGAATTCTCCATACGTATTGTTTTAAAAATCACAAACATCATCTTTCAAATAACTATACTAACATTTCATGTTCCTATGTTTTTAAAATGTTTTATAAGAAACATTATTTATTTTACAATTCTTACATGAATTTATTATGACCATTGAAAAAAAAATATTAATTATTTTTATTATGATTTTCATACTATTATTGAATATGATCAATATTATATTCATCGTTATCTGGCCGAGATCATGATTTTCTATCTAGTCTTTTATGCTGAAAAAATATTCATATATAGACTGATACTAGTACCGATAAATATTATATAAAATATATTTTAATATATTTTAATGATAATACACAGTTTTTATCTTACCTAGAATAATTATTCATAATGTAAGGAAATGTATTCAAACTGTCTTGATAAAAAAAATGGAATCGGGATATAAGTGTTTGCGATGCTATTATTGACAAATGTCTATGTCATTTTTATAATCATGGGTAAATGTGACCATTGGTGATTTAACATTTCCATTGAAGCTTTATGTAAAAATAAAGGTTCATTTGAAGATATTATAGTGTGATGACATGGGATGATTCTAGATAGTGTGAATGAGATATGAAGCTTCATGTTATAAATTTCTTGTTTTTAGAATTGAAATTTCTCTGAATATATTGCATTACATTTGTTACATCAAACCATGTGAATATGCTTGAGTGCTCATGGGTAATGTGGGGCAGACTGATCATTATATCAAGGCCTAGTAGGGATAATGAGATAGAGTTACCATCGTATTGAGGGTGTTCCATGGAAAGGGAATTAAAAACATTCTTGTACATATAAAATAAGGTTTCTTTATCATAGGTTATATGATACACATATATTTAGGATGAATGAAGGGTTATATTTTGTATTTCATATTTACTACAATTTTATATTTTATGATGCATATAACAAAAAAAGTGATTCTTTTTATAATCAGATTTCTATTTTTAATTTTTTTTATCATAATAAATCATGAATAGGATTCTTTTCTTATTACCCTGATATATTATAAATTCATTTATTAAAATATTTTTTTATACTCTGATTAAATAATTGTATTCTATGTGTATGATCAAAACATTGATTATGTTACAACATCTTATTAATTATGATTATTTACTCTATTAAGACAGAATCAATTACTCATTACGACATGTGGATTTACATATGAGAATTTACTTGATTCCAATATCATTATTTAATCCATGGTTCAATCGAGATTAATATTTCATAACTTAAGAGGTTTTATGAATATTATTTGTTTAACCCTATAAAACTATGTTTTTTAAGGTTAAAAATTAATTTTTTTGAACTTATAATTCACACTCTCTTTTAATTACCATTCATTAAATACATTAGGATCCAATATGTATTTATTTAAATATATATCAATTTAAAAAAGACTAATGTTATGTATTTATATTAGTATTTATTTACAGATTTTTATAAAGGTATATTTAAATATAAACATATATGTAAATATAATGAAATAATGAATAATATATCAAAATGTCAATAAGTAATGAAAATATTTTTTTTAATCATGGGGTGTCCATAAAAAAAGATTGGTGTTTCAATAGTGATATTTGTAGATATTTTTATTCATGTAACATAGTATCCCACAAAAACCATGAAGGAAACAAATTAAATTTCATTGAATTTCCAATTTTAAAATCAATATATTAAATAACATATTACTCATCCTTGTCTGATTACGAAATAATATATTTGGTTTCATGTAAGTTGAGATATTTTTCCCATAAATAATTGTTATATTTCAACCATTTACCGTGCATAATTTTTTATATAACATCTTATTTATTAAAATACATTTTATTTAAAAACTTAAATTATTATAATTTAATTATAGATCATTCTTTATTTATAAATTTATTAAATTTTATAGAATCATTTTTAAAGATTTAAATAAAATTCAATATCCTTATAGAATTGATTAAGAATATTCTTTATTTTGATATTTTGATTTCATAACATACAAGATAATTTTTGGACTCTTAATTTTTGAGATTTTTTTTCATATTCATAAAAAATATGTGATGTGAATTTTTTTAATTATTTTTCTCTACAATGAATCAATAATTTATTTTTGGGTATATATTAATTGCCTCCATTTTCGTCTATTGTTTCAACAACATTTTTTCATACAGTTTTCTTTATGGGTTATGAAATATCTCAAAAAATGTGTTATATAGTACAAATAATGATCTCGAAATAATTCAAATAAACTAAAAAATATAATATGGGTGTGATAATTTTTCTAAATTTTATGAATTATGATGAATAGAATGGAAACATGGGAAAATTATTATATCTAAAGGAAATTAATAAATTTTTAATTTTTAATAAATATGGTTTTTTTATATTAGAGGATAATGGGGTTTTACAATATTGCGATATATATTTATATATATAGAATATGGGATTAATGAAAATGTTAAAAAAACACATCGAATGTGAGACAATTACATATGAAATTTGGTACAAGATCGAGGAATTTTATTCTCATAATAAAATGAAATAATAAATGTATATAATATAAAGGTTTATTTATTTCTGATATGTTGCCATGTGACTCCTCTATATGATTGAATTATATAATTTTTAGGGATTTATCCACTAATTATCTGTTATAGTATTCATATTTAAAGATGATTCACATTGATTGTATTCATAGTCCTTTTTCAGAGTCATAAAAAATTCAAAATTACATTGTTCAATTCGTCTACTAAGTTAATAATTACAAATTATATAGATATAATTACAGTTTTTGATGAATAAATGAGGAGAAGATAAAAATTTTCTAGTTTATAGGAAGTTATACTTATTTTTTACTATAGTGTTAAAGAAAAATTAAAATATTTTGAAATGAATACTAATCAAAGTGATTGAGTGGAGGCAGTAGAAAACAATTGTTGCATCTACTATTATAAGGATGTTCATGTGAAGATGTAGTATAGTTCTTTAAGAAGGTTTCATTATCATGAAAATAAGTGACATGGTATATATATTTTTCATAGTAGTGCCAATAATATTCATTTTGGCGGTGATATATTTTAGGTTGATATTTATTTTATTATATAAAAACATAATTACAATTGAGTGATTAATTTAGTAGATTTATACAATGTTACACCAAAGAGAGAATTCTCTTCATCATATAAAGAAGATGAAAATGTTATATTAAATATGGGTAATTGTGATTTTAGTGATGTAATTTAGGTTGGGGATATTTTTACCGATTGTAATTTTGTTCAAATAATGATTTTTATGAATAAATGAAAATTTCCATATATATTCCATAATTATTTATCTTATTGTATTCTTGGTAAGGATAGATTCATATGTTCAAACGAACAGGTAATATTTAAAATTTTATGTGGATTAATGGTGTTTGTGAGATTAAATAAAATGTAAACTAATTATAGGGAAAAGGAAATGGTTGGTGGTAATGTGGTGAATTTAGTTTCAAAGAGGTTGTTATAAAATTTTTAGTAAAGATAATCACCTCACATGATTGTGTTAGTTCCCAAAAACCAAAAACATTATACTTTAGATTTTATGTGCATTCATGGATTCAAATATTAAAACCTTATCACAGACTGTTTTTTATTCCTGAAATTAATGTGATAATATCCTACAAAATATATTGTATTGAAAATGTCATTAATGTTTCCCTCTATGATCATAACATTGAAGACATTAGAAAATGGGCTTAAAAATATTCTACGGTCAAATAATATACTATCATGGTACATAACATATGTTTATCAATTTTTGTGAGCACTTATAAGTAAATTACACATGATCTCTTGATGGTTACACTTGATAATATCTATGAAATAGAGATTATGAGAACAAAACTGCGTGTTGGAATTTTTCATGTTCTGTGTCATTAGATATCCATTTCTTTGATAGTGTTTAATAGGTCATAGATATTAATATTAGTATTAATTAATGTCATGACTTTCATATATGAATGTATTTCTATTAAACATGATGAAATAGTTAATTTAGAATTCAGTTGTGTTGGGTGTGTCATGAATGATATGTTGTTATTGAATATATCGATGAAGGATTTCTTTATTCCATCTATAAAGAAGTTGATATATCTACCCCCTGATTGAAGTGGAACTGACACATAAAATTCAACGGTTATAGTGTAATTATGAATTTATTACATATTGTGAATGAAAGGTATATCAATCATATATGTTGATGTCACTAGAATGAAAAATTATTGATGTGATGTCATTAAAAATTATTATATTAGACCATGACAATTTGTATGTAGTTATTATTGTTACAACATTTCCCATTCCTACATCAGTGTCTAAACTGACTACAAGAACACAATCAATGACTTCATGAAACACTGCCTAATGAAACTAAGTAAGAGTCCTAAAGGGTGATTTACAATGTGTTTCCTTGATCTTTGTTAAAAATTATTTTTATTTAGTTTTTTAAATTATTATTATTTTCTAGACCATGAAATTATATTTATTTATAATTTTTTAAACGATTTCAAATAATAAATAAATATGTGTTCATAGGGAAACTATTTAATTATGTGAAGATATAATATCTATTTATATATTATAATTCTCAAGGAAATATATAATTGTTTATTCATTAATAATTATTTTATTATATGAACTTTAATATATATATATATATATATATTATTAATGAAAATCAGAATATAATATCTATTTATTTCCTAAATATATAATATTTATCTATTACTAGATAAAATTTAATAAATAATAATTAATTTCTATGTGATTTTTTTAATTACATAGATATTAAACTAAATATTATTTTCACAGGACCATGAATATAATAAATATTTATTGTATTTATTTTCATATTCAATAAATGTCATGAAGGATGTAGAAACCATGTTATTTTCCTATGATAAATATATATATTTTTATCAAACTATAAATAATGCATATCATCTCATGATTTAGCACACAACATGGAATAATAAAAATATATTATTATTTTATGTGGAATTAGGTTCTTTTTGCGTTTAACAGTTTTAAAGGAAATTATACAATTTAGTACATTAATAGCTGAACCTTGTGTTTATAAATTATACCATTATTCGAATTGAGAGTGAATTATGATGTTCAAAATTTTATCCACCCTATATAATTATTTATGAATGATAAAAACTCTAGGGTTTTCCCTAAATATCAATATTTTCCATTTCCACCAACATTCAACTAATGATTAGGATATCAATAGATGATACTTCCATATTAAAGGTGTTGGGGTTGTGATCAAGGGAGCTAAGTAAGATGAATGGGGACACTGCACTAGAACCTGGAGAAACATTATCCATGTTACAAGATCAATAGTTGCATATGGATTACCGCTAGAGGGGATCTACATTGGGGCTCATAAACATAATGAGAATATAACAATGAAGCTTTTAGAATAACAATAAATTTATTGAAAAAAAACTCATGAATGATAAATTTCATCATGTATTAAATTAATAACTAATTTTCAAAAAAATATCATCACTCATGGTTTCATTTTTTAATCAATATATGTTGCTTTAATTTTCAATAGACATGGAATTCACATTATGATCATTGAAGATGATCCAATAAATCTGATAAATTATGAGATATCTATATACCCAATCGACACTTCTACTATGTCTAGAACTTTGATAATATAATCATAAATTTTCAAAGATTGTCATCTAACAAGGTTTTACAACCTTAAGTTGAAAAAAGGTTTAGAAGATAATGTAGTTATGTTAAGATACCTTAGAACATTCATCTAATTATTTTTCCTCGGAGAGTTCCACTAATTAATAAAATATATAACATTATGATTAATTAGATGTGTTATCAGTTTCAAATGGATATAATGACTATTTTCATAGAGGATGTTATCTATATTGAGAAATTGATTCTTACAGGTTCCCTAGATATTACTAAGATCACTATTAAGTGTGGTCATACTTGTTTTTAACTTTTTATAGGAAAATATTGATATAGTTATTTTTAAGATTATGCGATTGGATTTATATTATAATGGGAGATTTTATTTTTGGATATTTAACTGAAAAAGACTAATGTCATGTTAGTAATACATATATACATTTTTTTTATTTCTCAAAAGGTACTTTATAATTTTTCTGACCAATGATAAGTCCAGCCATAATAAATATGAATACATTTAGAAAAATTGAGAGGCTTTATAATTAAAAAAACTTATAAAGTCCCATCTCATTTTTTGTAATTTCTAATACTGTAATCAATAAACATTAGTAATCAGTAGTAGTGAAAAAAATATTCCTTTGATTTAAACCATTTATTATTAGAGTATTATTAAATTTATATTAACACTATAATATTTCTGTTGAAATAGATTTACATTGATTCATTCTAATATATTTACTAGAAAAATTAAATAGATGTATAAAAAATTAAAAAATCATACCTTATATAGAAAAAATTTAACTTATATAAGACCTTATTCAAGGATCAACACAACATAATACCCAAGAATCTTGTGGATTTAATAAAAACAATGACTATTTTTGAAATACCATACAATTGAATGAAATAAAATTATTTATAATGTTATATAATACCTGAATTTTTTTTAAATCATTCTCTATTGCCCATGTAATGTTTAAAAATTATGTCTAGATCATTCTTATATGTTATAAATAGTTCATCATTAATTTTCTAAGAATTTCAAAATAATCATTTTATAGTTATCTTGGATATGCGAGACATGATTTTTAATTCTTAATTTCTTAAAATTTAAAAACACTCTTTCATGTTTATCTGGAACACTTTGTGTAAAAATGATATGTGATTTAAGCCTATAGGAAAATGATTGATCAGTTGTCATCATACATGAGATTCATGATAATGTGAAGTCATCTTCTTATTTATGATTCTGTGATTCATGTATTTTACTAAAATGTCACATTTAAATTTAAAATACGAACATTAGAAAATTTTGTACACATTGTATATATAAACTGAAGCACATTCATTCATGTATGTTAAAAATAATCAAATGATATTTTTTCCATCCATTTCATGACAATATGTTCTTTTTAAATAAGATATGATCAGTTGAAAAGTATTTTTAACTAAGGAATATCTTTTATAATAAAAAAATGTATATTCATTTATTTTGATCATACTGAACATAAAAATTATGTTAATTTAATTATAACTTGAAAAAATTGATAAATGATCATATTATTAGAGTTACCAAAAATTCCAAGTGTGTTTGCTATGTTTTAAGCATGTGATGCATGTTTTAACCGAAACAAATGTGACAAATAATATAAATGGTTTTATGTGTGTGAATCGGGTTTTATACATATTGAATTCTTAAATTAGAAAAATAAACTTTTACAACAAACCAACCACACTACATATCATAATAATATATGGTAAATTATTTTTTTAATATTAATAATTGACCATTTAAGAAGATTTTCCCTTTACTGAGATAAGTTTTAATTTTTTTCAGAATGTGATAAATGTTTTAAACAAAAATAACATATTAAATTGAAAAAAAATTATAAATTAGCTGAACACTACATGTTTCAATAATTTTGATTCGTTTTTACATGTGAATATTGATAATATTCCATGAGTTTTAGGAAAATGCATTTGAATTTTCGTAGTTTTGAGAATGTGATACATGTCTTGAACTAAGTTCTAACTTTAAAAATGAAAAAACATGAATTTAGTCATTACTCACACACCACACATCATAATTACTAAAGTTTTATTTCTATATGTGAACAATGATTCAATGATTTTTTTATGAAAAGTTTTTTATAGTTCAAGTGCATTTCCTTGGTTTTGAGCTGATATAACATGTTTTAACTAAAGTTTCCTATTAAACATAAAGAAATGTATATTTAATAATTCAATACATAACGATTCTTGGAATGATACACGATTCATACCTAAATTTAAAAAATAAATAAAAATAAATTTTTTCTATTGGTTCAGAACATTACTTTTCTTTTATCTAGATTTTGATAATTTGACATGAATTTTGTACTATTAAAATGGTTAAAATTGAAAAAACAATAATACCTAACACATGATTTGATATAATTAATTGTATTTCATTGGTGTACGTAATAAATAAATCAACATAAATTTTAAATATTATTTCATAACATTGAGATTTTGATTTCTTTATTTTGAGAATGTGATGCATGTTTGGAACTAAAATGTAATTTTTAAATTGAAAACTCACTATTTCATTCAATTCGGTACCCCATAATTGTAACGTCCAAACATGTACCACAATTTATATTCTAGATAGTCACATATCCACATGAATTTAACCCCATATACAAGAGGATTGAAAATAGATTTATTCGTTAGAACCCCATTAGTAGGTTGATTGTACCTTCAATATCTTGTCATCATCACAACCCATAAACATTATAGAATAAAATAACATTTAATGAACATATGAACATGACAAAATATATAAATATAAGTGATATTTCATGGAAATCAAATCATACAAATAAAATAATAGCATCCCTTTATTGAAATCCAAACCAATATACCATAATGACAAGGAAATATAATAAATGTAGAAACAAATAGTATATTGTTTTTCACAACATTCCCTGATACTCTAATCCACCATTTCATGAACTCCTTTTAATAGGTTTATTTCCAATAACTGGATCCCTAGTAAATAAATTTATATCTATGTCGAGGCTCATATGGTGTGTGTGATTAATTAACCTACAAGGACACCGACTATGTTTACTAAACACAAATGTATATAATATATAACAACATATTGAGATCACATTTTGTATGAGTTGTATTTTTCGTTAAAGATTGATATTTATTTTCAATATTGGTTACCAAAATGAAAATTTTAATTTCTGTCAATATGTCTAATAAGAAAGAGATAATGTAATTTATTTAAGTATCCAGAATATCCGAGCTTGACATGAATGTATCTTATATTAATAGATGAAGAAGAATGTACTCAAGTCTTGTTAAACTAAATAAGCTCTTTGAATAGTTTGCGATTCTAAATCTGACTATTTTTTTCTATAATTAATTTCTTTAGCATGTTTGACATAATGATTTAAAATAAAAATTATTTATAATAATGAATATTGGTTCATTGTAATTTATATTCCAAAAAATAAGAATAATCAATGTTGATTAAATCAATGAAAATAATGGTGGATCTTTTCAAAAGAGAATGAAAATATAAATTTTTCTAAAGAATACATTTATTATGACCCTGGAAAATATTCTTTTTCATGGGTAAAACAACATTCGATCCAATATAAATATTATTGAATAAGAATGATTATTCAAGTCAATTTATAATTTCATGAGATATTATATTATATATGATTTTTGGTTGATAGGTTTCTATTGTTATGTCTAATATTGGATTATTCTACTTGTTGGAAACAAATTTCAATCCATTAGCCAACCAAATAGGTTCCACCACTACCAAACATGTGGGAAACTTAGTTTTATAGATAAAAAATATGTGGGTGTGAATTTTTTGTGCATCGAGTACACATGGGATTCCATGGTGGATAGTGTAGGTGAGGTGTAACTGGTGATGGCCCTGTTTAAGGGTGTGTATTCATTCACCCCCCCCCACTTCTACTGTACAAGCTAGTAACATACTGAAATCTGTCATAGGAAGTAAATATGTGACCCAAATATCGATGTTGTATGTATAATGTGTGAAAAGTTGTTTAAATTTTAACATGTTATCGATAAAATATTGGTTGTCTGATCCTTGTGGTCAGAGCTATCTGATCAATTTAAACCATTTTATTCAACATAAACCACCATCGGAGTACATTATACTATACTTATTCAGGTTTAGTGTTGTCATAATGTTTCCAAGATCTAGATTATTTCATTATATATATATATATTATTATAATATGAGACGACATGAATGAAATATATTTCATTCATGTATATTGTTTTTCTAACAATGTGACACTACCAAGGGAAAATGGATTTGCTGATTGATTCTCGTCTATCTGAAATGCATGAATGGGTTTGAGATTTAAAAGGATCACGCAATATTTATTATTTACATTTGAAAAACTGACCATGATGGGGTTTTCATTGTTGAATGCACTTCATGATTTTTGGGGAGACATATGTTCATAATAATTGAATTACATATATATTTAGTGATATTGTTATCAAATCATCTCATGAAATAAACAAAAAAAGATTAGTTGTTGATTTATATTGGTTAAGGTAGTGATCATTTCCTATAAATACCAATTCCCCAAGGTGTAAAATATTTTATACCCTCATTATTCATATGAGAGATCTCATTTTTCATAAAAACATATCTTCTATGAGTGATCATTTATGAAAGAATGTAAGGACTTATATAGTCCTCATGGAAAGACATGGATGGGTGTTCTACACACCTACGCTTTGAAGGATAAGATTCCCATTATTTCATGAGGTCTATATACCTTCATGATTTCATGATTTTTTAGATGATATACAAACAAATTATTAAATAAAAACAAGTCACTGTGTTGTGAGAAGTACACGACCCATGTATGAAACCATTAAAGAATAAGGTATATTCTTGTAGGAAGTAATCATTATATTGGAATGTATGATCCACAATAGAAATTTTATAAATTAAAAACCATCCATATCAAATATTTATGAACACTAGATAAAATGAATAAAATTAGGAACAATCTCACACATTTAAATATTCATTCTTGTTTTATTGAATGAATGTGAAAGAAGGATGTGGTGGGTGTTTCATGCATACATAATTTCACACAAAATGAGGTGGGTCACATATAACACGTATGCATGTTTGTGTGTGGGATAGTGTTTCATGAACAATCCCAAATACTCTAGTTCCCAGATACCTGATATAGAATCAACATGGCTCAATGGGAGTTCCAGAGTCCAATGCTTTGGTAACTAGAACTCAATATCATTCAATATAAAATAGGGAACATAGTTTCCTCCAACCAATTGGATGATAACACACACACACACACAAATATATAAAATCTAAAAACCCCTTAGGTATATGTAACATAAAACCAAATAGGTATATCAGAAACCCAATTATTACATCCCCAAATCTCTCAAATTGGACAAGAAAAATTCATCTCCCAAAGGACACAACACTCCATGCCCCTGTGAAGCAATAGAATCAACCTCTTCCAAGATGGACATTCTATTTTTTTATACCTAGAAAAATACAATTTACAACATCCCGAAGGAAGAGATATGGTGTGATATGAAATCTTAGATGAGACTCAACATGTTTTGCATATTAATATTGAATTATAAAAAAAGAATTCATCCAATTTTTAATAAAACTATCATGGTATTACCTTTTAATATTAAACAAAAAACAATATTCTAATTTCAGAATTATATAAAACATTTCAAACATGGGTTCAAAAAAAAAACTCTATTTAAAATAATTTATATAAATCACTAGGGATTATTAAATCCATTTTACAATCAATGACATTTTTAATAAAAAATTTCATAATAAGAACCATTCTCATATTCCCTATAGTATAATCTTTCCTAGATATTGGCTCCTCGTACTCTTATTTATGTTTTCATGGAATATGGGAACACACATCCTTCTGTCTCAAGATGAATAAGACTCAACAACAATCCAACATGATTATGTTTTTTCTAAAAAGAATTTTTTATATAGTTTACATCATCAGTCCATTTCACTAGAAATAACATCATAGCATGTTTTTACAAAATATCCCACAAACTACCTTGGATTTCATTTTCTCAATCATTCAATCCCTTGAAAATGGAAAAATCATTTAAGTTCATATCAGTCATCAATCATGGATCATTATCCATCATTTTCTTTTCTAGATGCCAATTCACATTCAAAACCAAAATATTTGATTTTCATTATTTCATGACTTTTCATAATAAAACCATTCATATATTTTCATTAAATCCTTTTAAGATATTTTTTTTTCAAACTGTATGCAATAAATCTAACAATTTCAAATTAGACAAAAAATTACAATTAAATTGGAATTGAGTGTTTATCTCAAAATTCTGAACCAAATCAATTCTAATTCCACAATATATCAAAATGTATTTTCAAAATGTATTTTAATTAAATATATAAATAATCAATAAATTCACGGCTCTGTCAATTGGAATATTATAAATAGAACCACCTATATTTAATCAATGTTTCAAAACTCAACACCAATAGTGGTATTTGAGAATGTTGCTTGATGAAAATGAGGATCTATAAAACAACCTTGATTGAAAATCTAAATCAATAGTTTTTCGGTCAATAAAACACATATTGATCTAATAAAATCAACGGATGATAGAAAGAGAGAGTAGGAGAAATGGAATGTGAAAAGAATAACATATCATGGAGGTATCAAATGATATCATAAATGCGTTGATAAGATTATAAAAGTTTTTTAATAACTTATAAGTCCTAAAAGTTTATTCTTCTTTAGTTACAATAATGTTAAAATGGTGGTTTGAAATAAAATTTAAATAACTTTCAAAATTTAAAAAACACTTTTCCCTTGGTCAACTGGGTAGAGTCAGATGTTTTTTATAATCATCTTCTATAACCATGAACCCCTATACTCGGGTTCATTGTTTCTACGAGGTTTTCACAATTGTATTCAAACAGTTCAACAATCATGAAAACCCCCATGACCCTGTGTTTTCTAGTATTCACTAGGTGGGCACATGGTTTGTGAAAATAAGGATCCAACTGTGCATAAACAATATATTTAAAAAAATTTGGAATTCCACCTGAAAAAACTAGAAACCAACCATAACCAAAACATTACAAAAAAGATGGGTCAACATGGACCTAAAAACTAATAACATGATGTTACGAATTCCCAACCATAGAGACCTTTTTTTTCAGAAATCCTGTCAAATTGTTTTTCATATTAAAAATATGAGGCCACTAATCTCTCATAAATTCCTCTATCTCCCATGTATCATTCTTATCAGAGCCATGTTTCCCTAAAACCCAGACCAAATGTATCATCCTTCCATGATGTACCTTTATCTTTGAATCAACGATACATATCTGATGCTCAGCCACTGATAAACCAGGATCAATAAAAAGATCACTCGATATCAATAATTGAGATATATTAGAAAGATACATTTTTGTCAATGATACATGAAACCCATAATGGATTAATTTAAAATTTTGAGTATGTTCAAAATGGTAATCCAATTTCCCTACTTTCTCAGTAACATCACAAGGTAACCTGAAATGAAGATCAAGATTAACTTCACACCATGTTATCAATGACTATATCATTTTGAATCATTAATGAACATAAGGTCTCCATCTAAAAACTCCAATAGAGTATAATGATTATAAAAATATGATATTTAGCAACAATATGTCGTCAATATTCTCTTAAAATTCAACAAAATGATTTTTGTGGCTTATTGAACCAAGCATGGACAATCCAATGAATATTCACCTTTCTCCAAGAAACACAACATCGAATTATAATGAGAATGATACCAGGCCCCAAAAGAAGAAATATATTTCCATTATAGTTAATATTATTAAAAGAAAACTCAGATAGTTTCAAATTGTAATCTGAGTGTCAAATAAAATAGAGGAAACATGTGTGAAGAGTATCCTCACGAATCTATATAGCTCTCTCTGTATGTATATCCATCTATGGATGGTATGCCATGCTCAAATGAACCTCACATCCTAGTGACACTTTCATGAATCTCCCATAGTAGTATGTAAAACACTATCAGTAATATAGAAAATAATAAAAGGAGCTCTATGAAAAAACCCGTCTCATGTAGATACTTCCCAAATCCACAACATTGGTCATATCCTGAATGTGTATAAATTAATCCAATTTGGTCATCCAATCAATCATAACCAATAATATATTATTCATTTTTGGGGTGCATAAAAACCAAAAAAAAATTCCATTGAGATATCAACCTTGTTCATTGTCACCATTGGAATTGTATGAACAATTCTTGAACAGTTCGTATGCTCATTCTTGACATTTTGGGAAGTAAAGTAGCATGAAAAAATTATTGTGATGTATCATCTCATACCCAAGCACTAGAATTGACATGTCATGTTAAAAAACTTATATGTGGTTTCAGGGTGCACTTCTCACTGCCAGTTAGAGAAATCCCTCATCATAGATTTGCAAGAATTAATTATTTAACAATACAAATATGAAAACATATGTTATCCTACCTATAAAATGAACACTCATAAAAGGAATTCCCACAACAAATAGATTATATAATTCTAGGAAATTATTCATTAAGTTATCATTTATAAGGAATAACATCAATAAAGGTGTAGGTAAATTGAACATTATCCAAGAAAACCTCAGTCCCTATTTTGGGAAATTATCATTGCAAGTATGAAAAATCAACCGACATGTTCAAATATTCCAATGGAAAATTCATGTATTGCTCATAATTTTCTCTTTCAATGCATCAGCAATATAATTCAATTTCCTTGAGGTATAAGTGATTTTGATATGAAATTTATGTGGGTACTCCACACAATTCATATAGTGTAGATTCATGTATTTTTGAGAGAAGATATAACTTAGGATTTTATGGATATAATATATGGTGAACCGTTCTCCAAAAGGTAATTATTCCTACTATTATGTGCGTGAAACACATCTACATGTTCAAGGTCGGGGATTAAGAAATTTTTCTTGTGTTACCAAATATGTAGAGATATATATGGTACCAAATTATAAAAATTAAATCAAAACAACCAAAACAAAATCCCAATGCTTCTCAGAATACCACATAGCCCTGCCTAATCTCTATAAGAGTCAACATTAGTGCATAAGTAAAAGTAAGATTCATCTCAAAAAAATAACTATTATATTTTTCATGCCAATAAACCATAACGATTTTATGATTGAGATAGTTCATTAGAGAACCGAATTTTTTGAAATATATTTTGAACTATCAATAATATCCAAAATGTCCCGAGAAACTCTTAATCTAAAAAACATTCCATGGATTCTACCATGTCCTAACCACTTTTACATTTTTAGGATAAAATGACATAAATTGTTTTGAAACCCTAGGTCACAGAAAATTCACATCCCAGTTAAAGAAAACACCATTCAATTTCTTGGATTATTGTTTGAAATTTCACTGAAGTTTTTGAAATGCACTCAAACAATTCACATTTTCCTCCTCTGACAAAGAGTAAACCATGATTACTTCAATAAAATCCACCATTTAAAGATCAAGATACTCATCAAAAATCATGTTCATCATAGCCATAATGACGGAAACAACATTGTATAGTCCAAATGGAATGAAATGGTACACATAATTTCTATACCAACGACAAAGTGAACATCTCATAACGTCATATTTTTTATTCTCAAATTATGATAACTATATTGAGGATCAATATTTAAGAACCACATCACCCCTATAAAATTATCGAATAGATCAAAATATGTTGAAATATATAATCATTCTTTACTATGACTCAATTGAGTTTCGGGTAATTAATGAATAGGTAGTGTTCAAACATTTATCTTAGAGAAGATAATATACCCCACCCAACATGACACGCTCAATCATATAAAAGTTTTACTTAAATTATCAGGAATGTTAGACTTCAAAATTTCCTTTTCAACTAGTTACATAGTGTAGTAAGGTATAGACATTGGTTGAGTTCCAGGAAGTAAATCAATAGAAAAATATAACTCTTTTACTAGTAGAAATCAAATTAATTCAGAGGTAAAACATAGAGAAACTCGATAATAACTTGAGGGAGATAAATTTCTCTAATATTCCATCTCTAGGTTAAAAATTATTACATTTATTAATTTACCAAAAACCAGATAATAAGATCATTCTCTACAAGATCATGTTTCCCATTCTTCAAGAATGATTCCATACATTATCTTGAGTAATATATGGAATTCCTATTGAATCTAATAATCAATTCATGTTTATGAAGAATTTTGCAGTCTATCACTAAAATGAAATCAAGGGGTTTGATGTTATGAAGCAAAAAATCGCAAGTACGTTCAATATCTAATGAAGTGAAAGTACTAGTATAGAAATGATTTCTCTACTCTATCATCATTATATGGTATTTAGTAATATCAATAACATAAGATAATATCAATGAATGGCGATTTAGTATGTTCACAATACAATTCAATATTAATGAATGAAATGAAATAGTATCAAATGAAGCAGTCACTAAATAAAGAGTGATGTAACCTATCATATTCACTAGAGATATATTAGCACTCTTTGGAGACTCTTCCACTCAACGAATAATCTTCATTCAGAATACATTGTTCTTGAAACACTTAGATATTAATTCATATGATTTTATCATAGTAACATTTGATGTTGATGGTCCTATGAAACTACATGGAGAATAGAAGACATCATAGAACATTGGAAAAATTTTGATCATCAAAAAGAAATAAATATCATTGGAACCCTAATGGAACCCCATTTCTTATACATTGGATTTGTAATCTAGAAGAAAGTCAAGGGGCCTCAACTAGGAACTATAGGAGGTATTGAAGAAAAATTCTATCAAGATCCACCATGAGAGTCATCATTCATTCTCCTTCTATTAATGGAACTCCCAACATTTCCTTGAGGTGAAAAAGGAACTCAAAAAACCATAAGTTACCATCCATATCATGTTATACTACCAACATACAATCCAACATATCAAAATAAGAAGAGACATTTGGAAAGAATAATTGAGAATGAATATTATATCAATGTACCATATCAAGCCATAGAGTCTTCATATTTATATTCAATAATATATCAGGTGTAAAACACCCTAGCTTCAAATAATATTTCCCATATTCTATCATGATACTTTTAACATTTTTATTATGGAAAACACAATAGCTTTATCCATCACAATAGACACCTTATAGAACTCGATGATGAAAATAAAATAAAATTACATCTATATAAAACCTATTATTAATTAGTTTAACAAAAAATTTCAATCATATGTTGTTAGGTATTTCATTCTTGATGGTGGCACATTTCTCCATGATTACATGTAGAATTTACGATAAATCAAAAATAATTTCTATCATTCTCAACAAATCCCCAACTTCATGGGGTCTATTTGAGTCATGGAATTCAAATGGATTCTAGAAAATTAACCCCTAATACTGTTTCCATAATTCATCCATCTTAGGATATACAATTCTAATATGAATGGGAATGGATGTAGGATTTTATCCAATAGCTTATACTGCATACATATTAATTGCATAGATATTATACACCATGACATGATTTTTCTACTATTGTTCATCAGCAGAATTAACACTAATCATATTAACAAATCTCTTCAATGTCATGATGCATCATAACAAAAAATATAAACATTGAATCCATCATAATATTACATAGACAAAAACTCAAACAAGTGAAACATGGGAATTAATCTCATCAATTAAGTTTAAAATATTCTAACCGCAGCATATCCTAATCCCAAACAGGAAAAGAGTTGATTTATTCCTCATGAAACCATTCTCTTGAATCACATGGTGTATTATGACTCATCATTAAGAGATATTGACATGAACTGACTTGAATCTACATAATTTGCCTTGACAAGATATCTCACTACATACTGACGTCATTGGAAGATACTAAAACTACAACATTGATCCCACATTTTCTGAAATCCATCTATATAGACTGGTACCAAGACAATCAGTTGGAACCAACATATCCCAATGGGAATTCCAGATCCCCATGGGTTTCCAACTAGCACACATCATTATTCAATTTAAAATGGTGGGAAAAAATCCACATACAAAATTTAAGATAAAAAATACATATCAGTATTCTTAAAAGGAAATATGGTTAAGGAACTACAAATCCAAATTGGTATATAAAATCCAAAATTAGTACATAAACAATGTTCTCAATAGCATGGATGATAATTTTTATATCCCAAAATAATTGACAGACAAGGACATAAAGGATCAAGTACATTCACATCCTCTAAGAGGTGATTTCACTTTTCTAAGACATGGATGAAGAAATTCTAAACACTCCTGAAGGAAAAGGTATGGTGTGACAAAAAATCAATCTAGGATCTATTCATGTGTTCGATAATATGATTCCAAAATAATAAACCAAACCAATCTTTAAATTTTAAGGAAAAATAGAGTGGTGTTATATTTTCATAATTTACATAAATCATAAGTTAAATTTTAGAATAATGGATGAAATTTTGAACCTGGTAGTCATAAAAAAATATAAAATCTTTTTTATAAATCACTATTCAATAGAAAATAAATTATACAGTGAAAGGAATTTATAATAAAAATAATCACAATAATCACCATGGTCATCTACCGGGAAAAATGATAGTTCTTCGATATATGAAACTCACACTCTAATATTAGTCATCATGGGATATGTGTATACACATTCGTTATGCTTAGGTTGAATATGACTCGTAAACATTCCATTAGGAATTTGATATAACTGATAAGATTTTGATAGGTTTTTCATTCTAAATAAATTTATATGGAATTAAATTATTAAAATTATATTCCTAAATAAACTACAAAATACCTAGGATCGCATGCACTTAATCAATACATGATTGAACAGGGTAAAATCATTTAATTTCAATGTAATAAAAATTATTTATTGAATTTACCACTTTTAATTTTGAAAATTACAATTTAATTTCTAAGAAAAAACATTGGTTTTCATCAAGTTATGCTTATTAAAAATTAAAAAACTCTAAAATTATTAGAAATTAAATTTATGGATTTCCCTCCAAATAAAATCACAAATTCATTCAATTTCAAATTATACCACAAATATAAATTACCTTGGAATTTAATTGTTTCAAAATATTCCATAGAAAATCTATTAGAAGTCCAATTTACATTAAATTGGTCTCTCAATGTTTAATTGAGAGAAATTTTAGACCAGAAATCTATTCATGGTTAGGTAAATTTGAAAATGTTAAATTTAACCAGCTACCATAAATCCTGGTAACAAATAGAAACACCCAACCTAGGATTCTAAAATAGTGAATGACAAACATGAATTTCGAAAAAATAAATCCTAGATTTAGAATCCTAATCAGGGGAGTCTAGATACAGTAAACACATGATGATACATCAATTTTTATGGAACAAATTAAGGGAGAGTGGGTGACAAATAACTAATGAATAATCACTTCTCGGAGAGGGAACAAACAAGATCCTCCCCAAATTGAGCCACCAAGGAAAAGGTTTGGAGGATGAAAAAATGGTTCATGGGAACCTCCAAGACCTATGAATTATATATTTTTCATCTTAGGGTCATTTAGATGTTTAAACGTTGTTTTGATGATTTTTAAGGAAATTTATGAATTTATAAATCATTTACCATTTTTTAATATAGGAATTTCTCCCTTGTTAGTCTAACTATACACCATAACGATTCTACCATATGATGGTGTGCAGAGTCATTTATAGGTGGAATCAAATTTTTTAAAACCTTGCTTCAACCTGGAAAACCCTGACAACCATGAGATTCATGGTTTTAACTAGTCAATTTCATGGTTTTTGAATAATTATAGATAAAAACACACAAGTCATGAATTTTAAAAATGATTTAACATTCAACCTTAAATAAACCAAAAAACAATACCACACAAAATAATTATCGAAAAAGAGGTTCAATGAGTAATTGAAAACTATTAACAAGATGCAATATATTGTGTATTAGTAGGATTGATAAATTTCATGTTCACATAAAAAAAGAAAAATAACCATTATCAATGAGAAGTTCCAAATGAAAACCAAATGTAGACTCAAGTGATTAATTGAACTATATTAAAAAAAATTAGATAATAAGAACATTGTCTCATAGGTACAATGTTTAGTAATCATGAGAATTCCATTCATGACTTGTATAATAGTCCTCGAATGTATTTGAGACAGTTTTATTAATTTTACAAGATCATTCTTGCATGATATAATATTGAGTGTTCCTTACAAGACATCATAATAAATATATTTTATTTTAATAAGAAAAAATGTGAAATGATATGACATTCACTAATAATATTGCATTAAAAGAAGGAAATTTTTATGATTCTGAGATGATGTTTTATTTTTCAAATAATCACTAATGAGGTATTTGATTCTAATAATGATGGTTATTTTGTTAACTATATGTAAGAAGAGAGATTCAACCACATGAATATATTTAAAATTATTGTCATTTATATTTAAAAATCATTACGGGGTTATAAATAAAAACCATATTCATATTATTATAACTATTGTCAGATTTAGATCAATAGTTACAATCAGTTAGAAAATATGAATAAGAATTATAAGAGTTTCTATCCTTCTACTATCAATGTAACAAGTTGAAAAGTTAGTGTAATAATAAAAGGGACATTGTGTTATCCATCAGAATTATCAATGAGTGAATTAATATCCCGGTGTTACAAAATAACACCCGATAAAATTAAAGACTATATTTAGTATATATATTAAATATCCTATAAAAATATATATAAATGAACATTAATTTAACTATAGTGTTACATGATTGAAAGGATATTCCCATCTTGTGGTAATTGTGTTAATGGACTATTTTCTAGAAGATGTGTGTTATTGAATTATTCTTAAAACATTCACCAGACTATATCATCATTTTGAGTAGTGGATCCTGTCAAAATATTATAATCCTTATTTACCTTCATTCATATAAATGTGTTCAATATGGAAAATATAATAAAATAATAATGATCCTAATAGGTCTATGTGGGAAAGGGATAAAAGTTATAATTAGTTAAAAAGCTCCCAATATTGATTCACCCCCAATGAGTGTTGATTGTTTCGAAAATATATCCTATCAATTGGAGTTATAGACAAATTTATCTGATAAGTTATTTTATATATTTAGATCAATAATCAATCAAGACAAACTGGGGGATTAATCTCAACAGTTATGTTTAGAAGATTTAAATCTTATCGTATACCAATCAAAAACAGGAAAATACTAGAATTATTCCTCATGAAACCATTCCCAAACATCCCATAGTGTATTTTTTCTCATCATAGCGAGAGATTGAAATGAACTCACATGAATGTACATCCTATGTCTCGTCATGATATATCACTGTATACTGACTTAATGGGAATATTCTCATCCTACACCTTTGATACCACATTTTCCTAAATCCATCCAAATCCCTTAGTACCAAGATAATCGATTAGGAACAAAAATTACCCAATTGAAATTCCTGATCCCCATGGGTTGACGACTAGCACACATCATCATTCAATGTAAAATAATTAAAGATAAAAAAACATATCATAATGCTCATAATGGAATAGGGTTAATGAAATAGAAATCCAAATTGGTATATAAAACCCCAATAAGTACATCAAAAAAGTGCTCAATAACATATATGATAAACTCAACAACCCAAAGGAAATGACCCACCAAGACATAATCGATCATCAACATTCACCTCCTCCGTGATTTGATTTCCATTTTCTTATACCAGGTTGAAGAAAATCTATAAAATATTAATGGAAAATGTAGGGTGTGAGAAAAAAATCCATCTAGGTTCTAACCATGTTTTTGACAATAAGATTCCATAATAATAAACCAAACCATGAATTAAATTTTAAGGAAGAAAATCATGGTGTTAGATTTTCATATTTTACCCAAATCCTATAATAAATATTATAATGATGGAAATATTTTAGAACCTAGACTTAAAAAAAAATTTATAAAATCATTTATATAAATCACTAGTTAATTTTAAATAAATTATACAATGAAAAGAATTTAAAATAAATATAGTCACAATAAGAACCTTGGTCATATACAAGAAGGTATGATATTTCTGGAATATAGGACCCTCACTCACTCAAATTTGTCTTTATGGGATATGAGTATACACATTCCTCATGCACATGTTGAATATGAGTCACCCGCATTCCACTTGAAATATGATATAACTAACTATATTTTTTTAGGCTTTTCATTTCCAATCAATTTCTATGTAATTAACGTATTATCATTCTTTTCATAAATAATCCACTTAATACCTACAATAACATGTTCTCAATCAATAAATCATTGCATAGGGTAAAATAATTAAATAATAATTAAATGATAATTCACGGTTAAATTTACCCCTTTTACTTTTCTAAATTCCAATTCCCATTAAAAACAAAAAATTGGTTTCTATCAAGTTACGCCATTTAAAAATAAAACCACACATAATTTTTCAAAAATTTAATTTATGTCATTTCTCTCAAAATAAAAACAGAAATTCAATCAATTTCAAACCAGACCAAAAATTTGAATTCCCTTGGAATTTCAGTGTTTTCCAAAAAAATCCGTACCAAATCAATTAGAAGTCAAATTTATATCAAAATGGTTATTCATAGTTTAATTGAGAGAAATTTTAAGACAATGATCTATTCAAGGTTGAGTAAATTAAAAATATTAAATAACACTAGCTACCATGAATCACAGTAACAATACACAACACCCACAACTGGATTCTTCAATGGTGAATGACAAATACAGATATCTGAAAAATCCATCCTAGATTTAATATCCAAATCTTGGGAGTTTAAGTCCATTAAGCACATTATGACCTAACAAATCCTATGGAGGATATAAAGGGAGAGTCAGTGAGAAATAACTACAGAATAAAAACTTATATGAGAGGGATCGAACGCGATCCTCCACACATTGATCCACCAAGGAAATGATTTGGAGTAGAAAAAGTGGTTTAATGGGAACCATCATGACCTATGAATTATTTATAGGTCAGTTTGTGGTCTATAAGATTTTAAAAGGTGGTTCCGAGGGTTTTTGATGAATTTTATGGATTTATAAAGCAATTACTGTGTGGATAGATGGGAATGGACCCATGGTTAGACTAACCATACAACAGAATGATGATCCCCTATGTTGGTGTGCACATTTTTTAATAGGTGGTATCGCATTTTGTCCAACCATGTTTCAACTCAGAAAACCCCCACTACCATGAGATTCATGGTTTTCATAGCGTAGTTTAATGGTTTGACAAATATGTGTGCCAACTATACACAAGACATAAATTGTGTAAATATTTAAAATTATACACTAAAAACCCAAAAAAATCCTATAAAAAATAATTATAAAAATATGGGTCAATGTGTACATGAAAACTAGTAACAAGATGTTATATAGTGTGAATTTTTAGGTGTGGTAAATTTCATTTTCATATAAAAAAGGAAAATAACCATCAAAAACGTAAAGATGAAATAGAAAACCATATGTAGACTCAAGTGAGATATATAATTGTATTCAAAAATCACTTTCAATAATAAAAAAATTGTCTAATATGTGCAATGTTTAACCATCATTTGATTCCTTTCCCTGAAATGTATATTACTCCCCAGAATTATTTGAGATAATTTTTTGAATTTTACAAAATTATTCTTGCATGACATAATATTGAGTGTTCTTTACAAGACATTTTAATAAATATTTTTTATTATAATTAGAATAAAATATAACTGATTCCATATTTACTAATGATATTATATTGAAAAATAGAAATTTTTTATGATTTTGAGATGATGTTTCATTTTACGGATAATAAACAATGAGGTGTCTAATTCTAAAAATAATGTATATTTATATTACTATAAAGAAGAATAAATATTTTCCCAAAAAAATTAGAAAATTATTATAATATATATCAAATAATAATTATGGGATTATATATAAAAACCATATTCATATTATTACAACTACTGTAAGATGAAGAAAAAATAGTAGCATTCAGTTTCAAAATGTGAAATATAATAAGCATAGCTTCCTTAATGCTATAGTGAATATAAAAATCTGAGAAGTTAGAGGATGAATAATAGGGTCATTTTGTCCTCAATCAGATGTATAAACTAGGGAATTAATATCATGGTGTTACTAAATAACTAGTCGATGAAATTAAATACTGTATTTATGATGTAGTATAAATATCCTACAAAAATATATATAAATTAACATTAATTTGTCTGTAGTGTTATATAAGTGAAAGGATATTCCCTTTATTGTCATAACCATGTTAACAGATTATTTTCTAGTATTTGTGTGGTATTCAAGTTTTTCTAAACCATTCAGAGGACAATATAATCATTTTGAGTACTGAATCATGTCAAAATATCATATTCCATCATTACCTTCTTTCATAGACTTGTGTGTGATAAAGAAAATATAATAATAGAATCCTGATCCTAGTAGGTCTAAGAGGTAAATTGAGAAAAAGTTATAATTGGTTAAAAATAACCAAATATAGATTCACTCTCACTCAGAGTTGATTGTATCACAAATAAATACTATCAATTATTGTTATAGAAAAATTTATCCTATATTTTATTCTCTAAATTGGAGCTATTATATTTTGATTAATTGATTTTACTTCTTGTTTTAGAAATGAATTTATGTTTTAGTAATTATTTTGTTATCTCGGAGAATATTTCTATTTCTAAAAAGACCATAATAAATAGACAAAATAAATAGAAGATAAATATAATGAAGATACCCCTCTTGTAAAATTAAGAGAATGTATATATATCTACATTCCTTGACATCAATGAAGATATATATGGTGTGAATTTTATTCTTATGTTGATGAGTTTTCCACTAAAACGAATAATATCATTCATACCTCAATCTAACATAATGAATTTGAATATTCATGTTCAAAATATCATCGAGGAAAATACCATATCATAAGAATTTATGATATTTGATCTAGAACATACCAAGATATTTATTAATAATTTATTAAGGGATATTTTATACTGAATTCCAATATGAAAAGTTTATCTTATTTATGGATTATTTCAATGTATCCATGATGAAATCTACCAAATGGAAGATGAATTAGAATTTATAGGGAAGGATTTCCTTGGAAAAAAGTAATAATGTTTAAATCACTCTGTGAATGTTGCATCAGTTGATGAAAAAATGTGGGAACATGAAATAATATCTGCAAAATGACTTAATGAATTTGATAAAAATGAATGTGTTAAGAAAAAACTACATGATGAGTTCCATGAAATTGAATAGAAATTAAAAAATCTATATTTATGTTAAGGGTTGATAACTGGATGAAAAATTGAAGATGATCCTTTTAAATTGACAATATGTAACAAAAAGCCCAAACATTATAATGGTGATTATGAAATAATGATTAAGACATGTGAAGAGATTATTTGATGTAACGGAATAGCATCATTACAAATCATATGAAATATAAAAAAAATTATATTCACCCAACCACAATAAGTATTAGAGATTATTATATATGAAATATGGGTTTGATCTGACATGAAATGTATTAATAACAATTCAAATAATTTTTTTTTTTATAATTTCTCTAAAATAAAAATTTCCCTACGTAATTTAAGGGATTGGTTGGAAAGAATAAAATTAATGAAATAAGATGAAGGAAATAACGTTTGATATTGTTTATTTTTTTACATTAATAACATTGTATTTCTTTTGTTACCAAGTGATACATCCCATCCGACACAAGAATTATGAAAATTGGTTAGCTTCTTTTGTCAGTGTTTTCAGTAAAAAAATAAGATACATGGATACTAGTCTCTAAATATAATTTGAGGACGAGATAATCTTTTACTTTCCCATTTACATTTATCCAATTGTGGTTCAACCTCCAAAATTACTTTCCTTTCTCTATGTATTTGTTGGATATTAATCACATTCATTCAAAGTGATATTAGTTTAAAAAATACATTGTTACTCAAATATCATATCGAATTCATAACAACCTCAAGTATGTGGCTATACATAATTAATTTCTAAATTAATAAGGTTAATTTTAATTTTTAGGGAGAATAATATATTTGAAATTATAAAATATGTGTTTAGTGTAATGTGGAAACTCATGCTCATTACCATTTAGATTCTTACATAAATGTAATAACATATGAAAAAAAATTATAGTTTACACAAAAAAAAAGTTTATGATGATCCTTCCCCCAATATCTCTTCTGTATAGAGATATTATATTGGCCTCCTACATTAGAAGCATAACCTCTGCCAGACTATTTAATTCTATAATGGGTTCTCTTTTCAATCTCAGGATCACATTTTCACAGCCATAATGTCTCTATTTATGAAGGAATTATTGCTATTTTAATAATGAAAATGATTCTACCAATATGTCTCTAATCATTTATGTGTGTAGCCTTATATTAATTAATCTCATATAAAAATAATGCATTCAACTATTTATATTTTTTTTAATACTTATATATGATAGAGTGTGTGTGACTAGATCTGTTCCTTGATATTGTTTACTTCCTAATAACAAATTTTGGGGTCTTTTCATACATTATTTGTTTAGAAATTCCACATCCCACATAATATTATATTTAGAAATTCCATATAATTTTATGATTGTGTGGAAATCCCAAATTAATTTGGTGCTCAAAATTGTAGGGACAATAAAGTGTACATCATTGGTTGTTTCGCCACATCATTTCCCATTCATGTCCATATAATCCTATTGTGAAACATTTTGACCATGAACTAATGTCTATTACATTAAAATTATCACTACATGAAGCCCTGAGTCATGAATTTAATTAGGTTTTTAAAAAATAATTAAACCTTCAAAGTGTGTACTAGGAGTGGCAACATGAAAATCATTCTGCAAAGAGATGTTCTTTAATATTATTGTCACTTTTGCTGATAAAAGAAAAATATTTTAAGGAATTAAGAAAAAAATATATTTTTAGATGTTTATTTATTTTTTAATGAGAGAGAAGTGATTTGATTTGGTTTGGGTTATCTTTTTCGGGGATGTCAGCATAGTTTTTTTGGAAACATGATCATTCTGGTTTTAGATCAAAATAAAAATAGTAATGGAATATTTTTTTCGTTGATTCAATAGGGATTTATAAATATTTCAATATGACGAAATATCAATGGACTACTTTTTAATACTCCAAAAATTATAAAACCTGATATTTATTTTACCTAAATAATTATACTAGTTTATCTTAATTTATTGATTTTTCTGGAAATCCCAAAACCAATCCCTTAAATGATTTTAATTAAAAATAAAAATTTCGTGTAAAAATATATAAATCTAGAATGGGTATAATAATATTTAAATAAGAGAAAATTATAAATTATGAAAAAATTAAAATACAACAATATTAAATTTAAAATCTAAAATATATTAAATAAAAATTCATTAAATTAAATGAAAAAAATTGATTCTATAAAATACATTCAAAACCTCAAATGTCAAAAAATTAGTTCCCCCTTCCATTCACCCAATCACTAAGGATTTTACCCATACATGGAAATGGTGTCATCGAATTATATGAATATTGATTCATGGTGAAAAGTTAATGGAATATAAATTGGGAGGGTTGCGACGTCCTCCTTATGTTGTGCTTCTTCTTTCTCCTTAGGGTGTTGCCCCTTTTCTCCTTGGTACATGGTGGTGTGAGTGGCTTACACTGGATGAAATGGGAATAATTTTTCGGATTCCATTGGAAGGAGGATCTCCCCTCTTTTCATATGTGAGTAGGGTGTATTCCACATCCCAATTCCACAAATAAAAAACTGGGGCAATGGGAGTTAAAAAATAACCCCCCCCCAATGAGCTACCAATTATGGAGAAAACAGCTGCATGTGTGGGAGATTACGAACCCCGTCCACATGGTTAGGATCCATGTAAGGAGGATATTCCTGTCTCATGTGACGTTGTGTGATGGAAATGATGGTGGGGACCTCAGTGGAATGTAGCGACCGTGATGGTGGCACACCCTCCCTCATCTAACCTTTTATGTTGATGGAGGAGGCTTCTGATGACTGTCACGGTGATGGAGATTGATAGTGAAGTGGTATCTACTGTCAGAGGTTGCATGGGTGGTTTGTGAAGTGGTAACATGGGAGAGATCAAAAGGGAAACAAGAGTTAGGCGGAGTGTCACAACAGTGTTTGTCTGTGGCAGTGTGTGGTGGAGCACGAAGGGCATGCATCAGATCTCCCATCCCATATCAAAATTACAGGATGGTAAACAAGTATTTATAAAGCTCATACTTGGATCACCGAGCATAATCACTCTAGGGTGGTCCCTTGGATGTCATTCACACACAACACTTATTGTTCATGACACAAGTCGTATACACAATCCATATGGCCTACCCCAGTTTCTGGGTGGCTTGACCACCGACGACACATGCACCCGCTAGGCTTGACCTCTTATGAGATTACATAGGACTTCACCCCCTTGTTTCTGGGATCATGTGGGCCCTCTTGGGCCTTCCTGGGTAGAAACCCCTTATGGGATGGCTATGTGGCAGGTCAACTTGTTTTAATTCCTATTGAGACATAGTGAAATTCTTACACAATTTTTTTCCAATATTATATTAAAAAAATAAAGAAGTTGATAAAAAATTAGAGGAAAATATATTAATTTAAATTACAATAATATATATTTGTAATTTAATTATTTCTAATCCAATGTACACATAAATTACTAAAATAGTGAAAATCAAGGGTTCTTAAAATAAAAAACATCATAAATTCATTATATTTTGTTTAAAAAATATACTCATATTTTTTGTTTTTCAAATACCCCCACACTTAAACCATGAATTTCCACAAAAATTAAATCTCAATATTAAAATTAATTGTTCCCCGATGTTACAAATATTCAAATTATAATTAAATTAAATTAAAAAATATTAATTTTAAAAAATATTCAAAAATTAATATAAAATAGAAACCCAATTCTTCAATTTTATAGGAAAAAAATTAACTCATGTATATTTATTTATCCCTTTGGATAAAGGTGGAACATCTCTTCCCATTCCATAATGTTCCACAATTCATTATTATTAAACATGCCAAATCATGATATACACTCTCTGAATTATTTCACTCTTTTATCATGATACAATTAAAGAATATTTTTTTCTCATATCATGATAGAATTCTATTTATCCATACACTTTTACGAAATCTAATTTCTCCACATTGTAAATAAAAAAACACATAAAATCAGGATGAATTATAATTTAGGTTTTAATGACTCTAAGGCTCATGGTTGTTTGGATTTGATGTTTTAAAAATAACTCCCATATAGTATGTTTTTATCATAATGGAGAGATCATGATATTAAATATAAAAGTGTAATGTCATTTGACCCTTAAACATATATCAATTCTACACATCCCCAAAAAATCCAAAACAAATATTTTTATTAGTGTATCCATAATGAATTATTGGTTCCCTCTATTGAATATTTTATTTCAGTTTTATACACCATAATTTTGTTCTCATGGGACCATTTTATTTTATTCCTTTTAAAAATTTTATTAGTAAAATAAAAATCACATCCACTACTTTACCATTTATGATAAAAATCATTGGTTTGTTAATTTATATTTTTTCATTACCCAAATGAAACCCCATTACATTCATTTTATTTTTCCATTTTTTTATTTTCATTTTTTATATATATTCATGAGGGGGAAACAATATAGTTTAATTAATTATTCAATAACCATATATAATTCTACCAAAAATATCCATCACAGCTCTTCCTCACAATGTAAATAATTACATTATCCATGATTCCATTATCCCTTACACTATATCATTAAAATATCATTCAAATACTAAAATAAAGTAAGGAATGGTTAAAAATAGCCGGAAACATGGAACGTTACTTTTAATTTCATTAATATTCTATATTAGATTATGTACGATTTATGTAATGTTTTTAAAGGATAAGTGGATTATAAAAATATTACCCCCTCATTTTATATGTGTATTTTATAGTCTTTTCATTAAAATGTTAAATTACAAGTTCTATTAAGTGGAATTTAACAATATCACAACTGAAATATGCTCCAGAATACAATAGGATGTACTTAGTCTTGAAATCCTCTTCGTACAGGGACATATGATTTGGGAAAATTAGTCATTGAATGATAAATAATATCAAAACAATTCACAATAATTTGATAAATTTGAAATCATGAAAAATGATAGGTAAATTTCATTTAAATGAATCATTTAATTTACCAAAAACATGATTCATTATTTTAATATCCTTGATTAACATTTAGATATCAATTTCAATATTTTAATCATATAACCTTATTGAAATTGATATCTAAAACCTATAATCAAATGATTCCTATAAAACTCATGTCTCCTAGATAAGTCATGTAAAGCATAAATTCTTGTTTGGCCATAAATCTTGTTCTTTAAAGGCTGAAAAAATGTAGTTGGGAATAAAATTTATCGAGTTTATAAAAAATAAACTCCCTTTTTAGATAAATATTTTTGTCATCTTCCTAGAATTTTTTGTAATGCCTTTTTATTTCCTTCTATGATCAAAACCACTCATACTAGTGAATAAACCATTCGATTCATTACTCAAAGGGGTGATGTAAGAGGTAAATGATCACTAAATCATTCAAAAATAGTCAAAATTTTGTTTCCTCCTAGAATCACCTTTGCTTATTGTAGTTTTCTCATCCTAACCTAATGAGAAGAAATTAATTTATGGGTTAAATAAGATTAATCTTCTCCACCATTTCTTTAGGTAACCCTCTATGTAACTATTACATCCTTTTACCATTTAGAGTGAGTGAGTTTACTCCCTCATCTTAATATCTCTTAATGAATCCAAAAGGTTAGTCATTTGAAACACATAATGGTCATTGACTTCTAGAAGTATGCTAATCTCACATTATCTTTAGTTAGGAATTTTGGAGTAGAATTTGTTCTCTAGGTGAAATGAAATTTTCGATGAATCAATTTTTTAGGTTCCACCCCAGTTCATTCAATTTATATTTTTGAGTTTTTAAAATATTATTTTCTTATTTCTTATCTCTCCAATAATTTATGTTCTTTTACATTTTCTATCACTATCCAAATCCAAATTTATTTTTTTCGTAACTCATTATGTGTGGTGCTCCAATTTCATTAAAATGTGATCAATTTTTCATTAAATCAACCAATACGGGATCAAACCAAAGTGTTTATAATATGATATCTAGTATTCCAATAATTTTTATTCCATCCATTTGATCTAATATTTTCAGTTTCGTAGGACTAATTCCTCAAAAATTCCATTAATATTGTAGAGACCCGAAGCTAAACGTACATGGACATTACATTACTTTTGCGGAATACTTAATACATAAAAAAACAGACACACAAGGGCCGTAATAGTTTAGTGTCTTTGGAAACTCTGAATATAATCTTCTAATCATGGTGAAAGATCTTCAACATCTCCCATAATGATCATCCCCTTTTTTTACCTAAAACCTTTCTTTATATCCTGGGGAAAAGAAAACATAAAAGGGTGAGCTCAAATTCTCAGTAAGGGTAAACAAAAGAAATATCAATCACATCATATTCATAAGAACATAACATTTTGGAAATCTTAACCTGCAAAAGAGATCATAATATCATAACATGGGATAAATCATAGTAGTGAAATTTAATCCCAATAATCATAACTTAAATCATGAAACGTTGTGGCATACACACATAATCATAGAGAATAATTTCTTGTTAGTCAAGACTTATTGCCAAGACTATCTTAGTGGACATAGTCCATTTCTGAACTGAGTCACCCTCGTTTCAGTCCTGTTTCACTGAACCGGTATAACCTACCATTCCTGCCATGTCTATCTCATGAGATATAAAATCTTTACCCAATGCATTGGAGGGAGATATAGGTCCCACCCATCTTATAATGAAACCATTCTTATGTGTGCCACAAAATCATAAATCTACATCATTGCATAACCCTTGTAATAAAAATGGGAATCTTAAATATCGTGATATCATAAAAAAATTCATATAAGATAATGGATTTCATATAAATAATTCAATAACAACATAATCAAATCAATGTAATAATAGGGATAGAAACTGAACCCTATATTATCTTTGATGGAAAATAATTTTCATAAAACACTTGAACTCCATTCTTGAGGAAAATATCCTTTCCACTTCAAAAAAATTTTCCTTTCATAACATATCATAAAATTTTAATCTAAAAAAATTTGATTAAAAATAAACATGAAAACATGTAAAGGAATCTTCTTGGAAATAATGTTTTAAAAATCCATTCATGCCGTATAAGTTAAAAAAACATTCTTTGTACTTTTGTCGGAAAAGTCAAAAAGCACCTCATACGAAAAACGACAAAAGATTCCTTTCATATCCTTTACTAAAAACTCACCGAAGGGTAAATTGGATTTAAACAATTATAGGTGGATGAAAATAATATTACATATTGAGGAAACATGGAAGTGGATGATAAAATACACCCCAGTAAATTTCAAAGTATAAACAATCTTAGATAAAAATGTTATTGTGATATTTCCCTTACCTTAGGTCTGTTTTTCTTCGTAAGTGTCTGAACCTCCTGTATAATGATTTATATAATGTTATTGACTTATTCCGAAATCATACTTATTTTTATGATATCAAATATGGTCATTTTCTTAGCTTCTTAGTAGTAATATTTCATTACTACTTGTTATTCGGGTGTTTATAACTTTTTGTTCTTATGCGTGTTTTGTCAAATAAATTCTTAGTCTTATATTTAGGTTATAGATACTTCATTTCCAGAATGGTATTAGTGTAATCTATATCATATTCATTAATTAAATTCATTTATATAATCATTATGAAATGAATATCATGTAGAACGAGTCGCATCTCATCGTGGAGACGGTATTCCGTACATACGCACGAATTGTATTGTAGTGTATGTATACTATTTCAGAATCTGTATCACTTTATAATAGTCATATATAGTCATTATTTACACCATTATACCCATCCAAGTAAGGTGGTGGTGGAAAATAGATTACCCCACGGCGTGGAGACGGTATTCTGTACGTACGCACGCGCGATGATTTCTTTTTCCATAGGATGGATAGATGGGGAAATAGGGTTGTTTCATACTTATAATAACATATCAGTATATGAGTGATTCTGATGTTATTAATTCATAATGAAAAAACTAAAGAAGAATAAGTGGAAGAAGAAATAAAGATGAAAGAATCGGTAACGGACATTACCTCTTCTTTGAAGTGCTTCTTTAAGACCTTCTTTTGGGGCACTAAAATTGGTCTTTGAAGAAGACCAGGACCTCTAGGATGTCTCTAGGGAAGTGGAGAGTAGAATTTTTCAGGGTATGTCCGAGCTTTAAGGCTCAATGTGGGGTGAGTAAGAGAGGGAGGAGGTTCCCTTTAATAAGGGAGGAGAGGGGCACATTTGGGAAAACTAACAATATTATTTTATTATAAAGTCAATTTCGGTTTTAAATAGCTCCAAATTGATATATTTAGAATATAAGGTGGGGATGGGTCGAAATAATCTCATCCAATATAATTTAGACAAGTTTAGATCCCTATTTTAACCTTATCATTTAGATTTAACATTAAGTTAAATAAGTTTACTTTTACCATGTCTTCTTGTGTTCTTATACTATAATGTTAATAAACATACTATAAGCAGCCAAACGAACCCCATTTTGTTTATTATTAATATATATAACCTTATATAAGTCATTTGGCCAATCCTTAGATTTTTAGGAATAAAATAACAATTACTAATATAATATTTGTTTTAAAAACTATTTTATGTCAATTTTGACACTATTTAGTAATTGATTTTTGTGAAAATCACAACAGAATTATTATTTCGAACCAAGTTAATTAAATCAATAATAACATGTCATATTGACCTAGAAAATGTGTGTAATTCATAAAAAGTCTAAAATTACTTTTATTTTTTTGTTTATAACATTAATTATGTCAATATTTCATTAATAAGAAAATTACTGCATCATCTTTGTTTCATAATTAAATTAAATTATTTAATGTCTAAAAATTAAAAATAAAATACCATTATGTAGGAAATATTTTTATCTTTCTAATGAATATTTATAGTCGAAATTATCATATGTATAACCCCATATTAAAAATTATTTACTTATTAAACTTTGATTTTAACTATTTTAACCCTTCTTTAAATAAATCAATAATAAATGTCCTAATCTAATCCAAGTGGGCCTAAATGGTCATATTGTTTTCTTAAGTTTTTTTTTGGTCGAATTACACTTGTACAATAGAATTAGGACATGTGTTAGGGTAATAATAATATCATATTTACCCTTAATTACCCTATTTACTTTTAACCGTGGTAAAAAAAATTAAAAAGTTACTATTCACCAAAAAATTATTTTCATCTCATTGAACCAAATTTAACTTACTGACATCAACCGTGTCTCTCGGATTTTTGAAATTCCACTCACAGAAACGGTAAAATTAATTTTTATGAAAAATTCAGTTTTTTAACTACCACTTAGTGGTTTCAATATTCATCAAAAATTGAAAGTTTTCAGAAAAATACCAAAATTTTACCCTAGGCTAATTTCCATATTCTGAATCCAAAAATGGAGTCTATTTTGAAAAATAAAATTTATAAAATTTCAAAAAGTAGTTCTTACTATTCATAACGGCTAGTTTTAATAATAATTTAATAGCATATCGTTGTTTAGTGAAACTCGGTATTGCGTACGACGCAAGCTATCGAGGAAGGTCATGATTTCATGTAAAGCAAGCCAAGAAAGTGTTGTGAAAGAATCCTTAGTTGTTTCATATAACAGAATCCAACCATATTTCATTTATACATTGAATATATATATATATATATATATATATATACTCTATGTTGCGTAGAATCACTATTATCAAAATTGTGTGTAACATGACCCAAGAAAAGTGTTGTGTATACTGCAATCTAATACGGCGTTGCGTATAGCGCAAGGTTATCTTGGTGTAGAATAAAACACAAGACATTAATGAAATTAAAAGAATATTTTTCATAAAATCTAGGGGTGTTACATTCTACCCCCCTTAAAATGAATTTCGCCCTCTAAATTCGTCGGGGTTATAAATTGTTTACTACTCGAAAGTTTGTTTAATAGAAACTCACATCATAAAAAGGAATACCAAAATATGGCTTTAAAAACTAAATTATGAAATGTAACGGTTACCCAAATTAACTCATCACTGGGTTTCCACGTAGGAGAACATAGGTGAAAATATGGATATGGAAGAAAAATCTAACCATCATGTTCTGATGGAGAGTGGTAGAGAACATGGCTATGAAAAAGCCAGTAATCGCAAAGCCATAAATTTGTGATGATCTATGGTACCATCTAATTCATCAAATATAAGATCAGTAGGACAACATTTTTGGTTTTCAAGATCATTTCCCCAAAGTTGATGAAATTGGAATTAGAATAAATACTTTCGTGATTTTGTTACTATGTAACCGTTGGTCATTCTTTAGACAATTTCCACTTCAACTCTTAAAGAAATGAAGTTGGATTTGTCATTCGTGAAGTGTTAGCAGATCATGTGAGAGAATGATGGGTCATTCCATCTGTCTCAAACAAAAGGTTAGAAAAGTTATCAAAAAATACATAAGTCCATATATAGTGAGATTAATCATATATGGTTCATAAAATGGACTTATAATTCATATATAATACTTCTTAATATAATAAAACTAGTTTCTACTAAACAGGGACTTCATGTAGGCCAGTGGTAGGCAATAAAGGCCCGTCGCACTTCGGTTGTGGGTTCGATTCCCACAGCCTTGTCTGACGCGATGGGATGTCTCCCGTCCTACAGGTTGTCCTTTTTTAAAGCTATATTACTATAACATCCCATCAACAATATCAAAAAAGATTTATCATTAAACAGTACAAACTTATCTCCAACATAATCCATTCCAATCTTTAGGCTTATCTAAAATACTTCGGTCCAAGCTCATAGTATAGAGAAAATGATCACGTGAATGCCATCATTTATCCCTCATATATCTTGTTCGTCACATTCCAGTCATGTGAATACCATGATCATGTAATCTCTTGAAAAATGAATACCCATTGAATCTTAGTGAAAACATGAGTGTTGTCAAAAGATAACTCTTTCCACATACCAAAATCCTCAAAATTCTATAAACTTAGTCCTTATATCCATCATGAGCTCATGAATACAACCAAACATCTCATTAACTTCTTGTCCCTTCATTATGCACATATCATCTACTTTCCAGAAATATTTCAATCACTTTTTTCCTGGTTACCAGTATCATATAATTATTGAAAACAAATACATAGATATTCCAAAATTCCACAATACCATAAATGAGATTCCATGATACTATTTTGAAATCCCATTACATAAACACTTAATCATTCCACCACATTGTTGTCAACATCGCCAATAGTGATCGCATGTGACTTCCCTTTGTCCTTTTCCTTAAGCGTTTGCTCATGTCGATCATCAGTAACCCTTGGATTAGGGCATTTATTAGCATAATTCCCTATTTCCTTGCACATGAAGCATTGATGTGTTGGTGGTGCGTTCTCTGCAGTGTTTGATTTATTCACATCATTAGAAACCCTTTTTCCATTACTTCGACACTCAGCTGCTCGATGACCTTCTTTTCCACAATTAAAAAATTTTCTAGTCCCTTAAAGACAATCTCTACCATGCTTCTTTCCACACTTTGTGCATAAGAAAACATTCATCTTATTTTCACCATTATTCTGAGATTTCTCATTGAACTCCATCTTTCGTTTCTTGTCAAAACCCTGAGATGGATATGTAACCCCAACTTCCATTTCTACCTTGATAGCACAACGCACAATTTCTTCATAGCTACTGAAGTCTCTTATAGCTAATGCCCTTAAAAGTATTGGTTTTAAGCCACTGAAAAATCGATCAACATTACTTTCAGGTTGGATGATAATGTCAGATGCATACCTTGTAAGTCTTGTAAAATTCTCTTCGTATATACCAAAATATTCATAATCCTTCTGCTTCAACTCACGAAATTCCTTTTCCATCTTTGTTCGAAGAATACGAGGGAAGTACTTACTAAAAAACAAGTTGTTGAACTCATCCCATTCCATGGACTCAATTTCATATCTTGGCCTTGTATTCTTGATAAGATTCCACCATTGATCAGCTTCACCTTCCAAACAATATACTACTAAGATGACTTTATCATGTTCAGAACATTGAAGAACTGAAAATATCTTTTCAGTGGTACTGATCCATTGTTCAGCAACAAGTGGATCGGAAGGCCCACTGAAAGAAGGTGGGCGTTGCCTCATGAAGGAATCAATAGAATATTGTTACCATCTCTGCTCATTTGGAAGTCCAGAATGATTCATAGCTTGTGTAAGTATAGCAATAAGATTTTTCACTCCATCTCCCATAACATTTGTTTGTTCAGGTGGAAAATCATTACATTTTCCATTACAGTGATCAACATGGTTCTTTCAGGTTACAGCCATCGTCTAAAACCCAAAAAGAATAGTATGAGAGGAAAAAATCATGCAAGGGAAAACAACATAATAAAAGGGGGAGCACTCTCAATATCTAACATCTTAGGTAAAATTCTAAGATTGTTACCATAGTTCTAGGACTATATCATATACGTATACTTATCCTTAGGGACATCCCTAGACATACATTAGAAATATCTCTAGGGATCTCACTAACGTTTTCACATCCTAGTTTCCAAAGGTTGACTAAACGTTTCCTCTGATACCAACTATAGAGACCCGAAGCTTAACGTATATGGAAATTACATTACTTTTGTGTAATACTTAATACATAACAAAAACAGACACACAAGGACCGTAATAGTTTAGTGTCTTTGGAAACTCGGAACATAATCTTCTAATCTTGGTGAATGATCTTCAACATCTCCCATAATGATCTTCCCATTTTTTTTACCTAAAACCTTTCTTTATATCCTGGGGAAAAGAAAACATAAAAGGGTGAGCTCAAATGCTCAGTAAGGGTAAACAAAATAAATATCAATCACATCATATTCATAAGAACATAACATTTTGGAAATCTTAACCTGCAAAAGATATCATAATATCATAACATGGGATAAATCATAGTAGTGAAATGTAATCCCAATAATCATAAATTAAAACACGAAACATTGTGGCATACACAAATAATCTTAGAGAATCATTTCTTGTTAGTCAAGACTCATTTCCAACACTATCTTAGTGGACAAAGTCTATTTCTGAACCGAGTCACCCTCGTTTCAGTCCTGTTTCACTGAACCGGTATAACCTACCATTCTAGCCATGTCTATCTCATGAGATATAAAATCTTTAACCAATGCATTGGAGGGAGATATAGGTACCACCCATCTCATAATGAAACCATTCTTATGTGTGCCACAAAATCATAAATCATACATCATTACATAACCCAAGTAATAAAAATGGGAATCTTAAACATTTTGACATCATAAAACAATTCATATTAGATAAAGGATTTCATAGAAATAATTCCATCAAAACATAATCAAATCAATGTAATAATAGGGATTGAAACAGAACTCTATATTATCTTAGATGGTAACTAATTTTGATAAAACACTTGAACTCCATTCTTGAGGAAAATATCCTTTCCACTTCAAAAACATTTTCCTTTCTTAACATGCCATAAAATTTTAAACTAAAAGAAGTTGATTAAAAATAAACATGAAAACTTGTAAAGTAAGCTTCTTGGAAATAATGTTTTAAAAGTCCATTCATGCCATTTAAGTTAAAAAAACAATCTTTGTACTTTTGTCGGAAAAGTCAAAAAGTACCTCATATGAAAAACGACAAAAGATTCCTTTCATATCCTTTACTAAAAACTCACCGAAGGGTAAATTGGATTTAAAAAATTGTAGGTGGATGAAAATAATATTACATATTGAGGAAACATGGATGTTTATGATAAAATACACCCCAGTAAATTTGAAAGTATAAACAATCTCGGATAAAAATGAGATTGTGATATTTCCCTTACCTTAGATCCGTTTTGCTTCATAAGTGTCCGAACCTCCTGTATAATGATTTAAATAATTTTATTGACTTATTCAAGAATCATAATTATTTTTATGATATCATATATGGTCATTTTCTTAGCTTCTTAGTAGTAATATTTCATTGCTACTTGTTATTCGGGTGTTTATAACTTTTTGTTCTTATGCGTGTTTTGTAAAATAAATTCTTATTCTTATATTTAGGTTATAGATACTTCATTTAAAGAATGGTATTAGTGTAATATATATCATATTCATTCATTCAATTCATTTATATAATCATTATGAAGTGAAGATCATGTAGAACGAGTCGCATCACATCATGGAGGCGGTATTCCGTACGTACACACGAGTGATGATATCGTTCCTATGATCGTGGAATTGTATTGGAGTGTATGTATACTATTTCAGAATCTGTATAACTTTATAATAGTCAAATATATTCTTTATTTACACCATTATACCCATCCAAGTAAGGTGGTGGTGGAAAATAGATTACACCACGGCGTGGAGACGGTATTACGTACGTACGCACGCGTGGTGATTTCTTTTTCCGTAGGATGTATAGATGGTGAAATAGGGTTGTTTCATACATATAATAACATATCAGTATATGAGTGATACTTATGTTATTACTTCATAATGAAACAACTACATAAGAAGAAGTGGAATATGAAATAAAGATGAAAGAATCGGTAACGTACATTACCTCTTCTTTGAAGTGCTTCTTTGAGACCTTCTTTTAGGGCACTAAAATTGGTCTTTGAAGAAGACCAGGACCTCTAGGATGTCTCTATGGAAGTATAGAGGATATATTGGCAGGGTTCGGCCGAGCGTGAAGGATCAAAGTGGTGTGAGGAAGAGAGGGAGGATGTTCCCTTTTATAAGGGAGGAGAGGGGCACCTTTGGGAAAACTAAAAATATTATTTTATTATAAAGACAAGTTCGGTTTTAAATAGCTTCAAATTGATATATTTTAAAGATAAGGTGGTGATGGGTCGAAATACTCTCATCCAATATAATTTATACAAGTTTATGTTCCTATTATAACCTTATCATTTAGATTTAACATTAAGTTAAATAAGTTTACTTTTACCGTGTCTTCTTGTGTTCTTATACTATAAGGTTAATAAACATACTATAAGCAGCCAAAAGAACCCAAATTTGTTTATTATTAATATATATAACCTTATATAACTCATTTGGCCGAACATTGTATTTTTAAAAATTAAATAACAATTAATAATATTATATTTGTTTTAAAAACTATTTTATGTCAATTTTGACACTATTTAGTAATTGATTTGTTTGAAAATCATAACAGAATTATTAGTTCGAACCAAGTCAATTAAATCAATACTATCATGTCATATTAACCTATAAAATTAGTGGAATTCATAAAAAGTCTCAAATTACATTTATTCTGGTGTTTATAACATTAACTATGTCAATATTTCATTAATAAGATAATTACTGCATCATCTTTGTGTCACAATTAAATTAAATTATTTAATGTCTAAAAATTAAAAATAAACTACCATTATGTAGGAAATCTTTTTATCATTTTAATTAATATTTATAGTCGAATTTATCTTATGTATAACCCCATATTAAAAATTATTTACTTATTAAACTTTGATTTCAACAATTTTAACCCTTCTTTAAATAAATTAATAATAAATGTCCTAATCTAATCCAAGTGGGCCTAAATGGTCATATTTCATTCCTAAGTTTGTTTTTGGTCGAATTAAACTTGTCCAATAGAATTAGGACATGTGTTAGGGTAATAATAATATCATCTTTACCCTTAATTACCCTATTTACTTTTAACCGTGGTAAAAAAAAGTAAAAAGTTACTATTCACCAAAAAATTATTTTCATCTCATTGAACCACATTTTACATATTGACATCAATATTGTCTCTAAGATTTTTGAAATTCCACTCACAGAAGCCGTAAAATTATGTTTTATGAAAAATTCAGTTTTTTAACGACCACTTAGTGGTTTCACTATTCATCAAAAATTTAAAGTTTTCAGAAAAATACCAAAATTTCACCCTAGGCTAATTTCGATATTCCCAATCCAAAAATGAAGTCCATTTTAAAAAATTAAATTTATAAAATTTCAAAAATTGTTTATTAATATTCATAACGGCTAGTTTTAATAATATTTTAATAGCATATCGTTCTTTAGTGAAACTCGGTATTGCGTACGACGCAAGCTATCGAGGAAGGTCGTGATTTCGTGTAATGCAGGCCAAGCAAGTGTTGTGCAAGAATCCTTAGTTGTTTCTTATGACAAAATCCAACCATATTTCATTTATACATTGAATATATATATATATATATACTCAATGTGGCGTAGAATCACTATTATCAAAATTGTGTGTAACACGATCCATGAATAGTGTTGCGTATACTGCAAGCTAATACGGTGTTGCGTATAGCGCAAGGTAATCTTGGTGTAGAATACAACACAAGACATTAATGAAATTAAAAGAATATTTTTCATAAAATCTAGGGGTGTTACAAATATTCTAGTTGGATACATCATCTTAGACATTTTAATGGGGATGGTATGGTGTATATTGTTTTTGGAGCACACCATAGTTTTTCAAAAAAATGCTTTGTTCTACTTAAAAAAATGATTCCCCTGGACATTTATGATGTCTCACTGTTCTCCAAAAATTACAGAAAAAACTTCTTAGAAAAAATCACCAACAAATTTGGAATCATTTATCTAAAGGTATTTCGAATCCACCGATTTTCAAACATAATAAAAAAACTAAAATATAATTTTTCCCAAAATACATGGTAATGGATATCATAAAATAATTTCCACAAACATACAATATATAAATTAAAATGGTAGGTTTTGGGGGAATCCCTTGTATTATTTATGTGTTTCCAGAAAACTAGTAGATTTTTCATTTATTACAATAATGATGATCATTTTTAAACATTGTAGGCCAATAGATTCTAGACTCCAAAACATCCACTACTTTTCATTGTGGTCCAAAATGGAATCTATAATCATGTGTGTGGATAAATATAAATATATATTATTTTTCAATTGTTTGAAAAATCCAATTATGACTTTAACATTGGAAATTTTATTAAGATAGTCACCCTCCAAGATATAAAATATAGATTCGTCATTAATTTTATGTTTCTGGTGGGAGTTAAGTGAGTAAGGTACCTAATAAATGGGAAAAAATTTACAATGAAAGTATAATATGGTATGTCTTCCTCAATGATGTAGAGTTAACCCAATGTACATGATCATTAATTGAGATTTAGTCTAGAATTTATGTTACAGTAGTTTCGGGTATCATACTAAGGTTATTAGATACTTGGTGATCAACTCCAATTTTTTCATTTAATATCCAGATTAAAACACTAGAAGAGTAGTATTTATATCACCAACCTTGTTCTGGAATCATTCTTCTTCTTCAAACAACTAAGTGATGCATGGTCAGAATATCTCCCTAATATTTTTTATTTAAATATGACATGAATTTATATAATGTAAATATTATAGCAACAAACTCATTTTTATCAAGTGTGTTGCTGAATTGAGCATAATATAGGCTACCTGAAGAATACGTTATGACTTGGTATTTTCCTTCAATTCATTGGGAAATTTTTGTCCTACTAGCTTTATTTCATTCATCACAGTGTAACTCAAATAGATTTTACCCATTTTGGGGTTCTATGATCGTTGGGATGGGGAATCAACTTCTACTTTAACTCATGAGATTCCTTCCTATATCTAATATAAAAAATATATAGCCTCATTTAAGTGACATCTTGAGAATGGAAGAGAAAACATACTAAAATGTTTTGTTAATCTATTATAAAATATTTCATTACAAAGAAATTATATGATGGGTCTCAAACCGATGGGGTTCAAATAATAAATGATCACATCAATTTTATATTTATCCACATCAATGAATTTTTTTGAAATTAATTTTCTTAAAACTATTCTATTTACAAACATGAAGTATATATATTCAAATTGAAATCCAAATTTTTCTTTATTCATGCTTTTTAAATTTTCTCACGGTTTCAAATGAACTGATCAAATGAATTCCCAAAAAATGAAAATTCATTGATAAATACATCCAGAGATCTTTTGTGTGATAAGATAAAATTCATACTATAAGGACCGGGCCTTTTTACATTATATAATCTTGAATTTAGTAAATGAATTACTTTCGTTAATATTAAAGATTTCTTCCATGTTTAAAGATTTAGTGATTTAGGACATAAAACATTTATAATATTACACATTATTATATAGCGGATACCATTAAAACAATATTAATTTCATGGAAGAATTAAAACATTTAAAAGAATCATGATTTCTATGACAATTATTTTACATTTAACATGGCTTACTTATTTTTCCTACTCATTCTTATAACCTTGGAAAATCATTTAAAAACATGGGATGAGAACCAAATGCTCAGAAAGGGATTTAAAACAAAGGACAGAACACATTTGACCCTGAACACTTGTAATGTATGAAACCATTTTCAAAATGCATAATTATCACCAATATATATACATACTTTTTCAAACATGATATTTCCACAAAATTACCATAATATATATGAAAATAAGTAGAATAATAAAGGTATCTTGGGGCCTTAGTTACATAATATTGTAACCCTCTTGGCTACCTTATAATTTTTAATGCTTACAGCTACCTTACAATTTGTGTAACAATCGCAGTTACACGTGGAGTAACCACACAGTCAACCACCAACTTACATATACCCTATGCATTGGAAGAAAATATAGGTCCCAAAATTCATCATAAAAAATTCCCAAGAACTAGAATAGAATCACACAACATGAATAATTGAATAAATACATTTCCTTATAAATTTCGTAAAACAGAATTTTAAAAGTGGATTTTAAAAGAAAATCCCCATATATAAATCATATAATTGAAATGAGATTTAATAGAGTGGATGGAATAAGAATTTAAAATGTAAATAAACATAAATAATAATAATAGAGGCAATTTTCATCCCACAAATAGTTTTATTACCACATAAATAATGAAGTATAAGATTAACCCAAAGAATGGAAATCGGATTAAGAATTCCCTTACCTCCGGTTCTTATTACTTAAAATTGTGCATAAACAACCTATATAATGGTTAAAAGAGTGTTATTAAATTATTAAAGAAACAAATTAATGTTTATAACATCTTATATGATAATTTAATAACAACCTTTGACCCTTAAATTATTAGTATTTTGTTCCTTCCATTTCTTTGGGTGCTTTCCTTACATGTTTTCCATGATCGGTTCATGACGGAGGATCTTGTAGATAGGAAGTGAAACTACAGAATTAAAATAGAGTAGTATTTACATATTTGAAGAACCTTTAATTATAGAGTTTATCATTTTAAATTATTATATGGGGATGATTCATAAGTTAAGACATTAATGATGTTCGATTAGATCATTTTAGTTGTTCATTGATAATAACTTCCTCATTTTGTTTTAAAAATTACAAACATGTTCCCAAAATAATTATATAAATATGGAAGAAAAATAATACAAATATTATAACCTGGTTAATCCATAATAATTGTTTCATGACCATACTTTAAGGAATTAATGAACATTGAAATCACATCATCCATAATGTCGGTAATTCGACACATCACATACAATGTTTTTAATTCCTTGAATAAGTGGGGGAGGAGAAGAAGATAGATGAGGAATTTTCCATTAACATGAGAACATCCAGAATATAAATTATTCTAGATCATTCACGCCTTTTGGATAAGTTGAGGTTAGTAAAGAAGAATAAATTAATCGAATCCAAAATAAAAATGAATTCTACAGATCCCTTACGAAAATTCGGTAGCCTAATGGTGTCACATAAAATTCCAAAAAATAATTTGATGAGAGAAAAATGGTATCATATAATTATTATATAATATGGGAAGTAAGGGGGATATATAATTTTATATCCCAAAATAATAAAATGGTAATGGAAAATAATAACATTAAAAGAAAGAAAGGAAAGAAAATAAAAGAGGATGTTTTCCTCTTGATCTCTTCTCCCAGAGATCCTTCTTAAGGCCTTTAGTTATGTACTTTTGGTGAGACCATCACCTTTATAAAGTGGGAAAGTTCCTTGGGAGGATTTTTGGTTATAAAATATGTAATAATAATGTCTTTTTAGGTGTAGGAGGAATAGAGGGATGAGGGAGGTATTTATAGTGGATGAGTGGGGGTATTTTTCATTATATTAATCATTATAAAAAATATTTCTGCTCAAGACTATTAATAATCTTAATTCATGTGACCCAAAATATTATTAATGTCATGTGATTTAAAACCACGTGGGTCTTAATAAATTATTATGTCATAAATAGTGTATTTTATAGATAATTTGAATATATGGTATTTTACTGTATTTCAATATTCATTAAAAATTCAATAATTTCAAAAATATCCCAAAAAATTAAACCTTACCATTTCTCGATAAGTAGAATTCAAAAATGAACTCCATTTTTGTAAAATAATTTTCTAAATATTAATAATATAATTTTTAATTGAAATCATACATAATTCAAAAATTAATAATTCTTAAACTATAACTAGTTTAATTTTTTTAAGGTAATGATTTGGTCAAAGACCAAAGCACAATATATTGAATAATAAATAAGTTACAAGAGTCTGAAATAAGGGATTTTTTTACAATATCTATAAAAAAACAAATAAATCGGCAGGAAGGGAGTTCATCCAAGTCATGCACTGGTGAACTCTTTTGTTGGCAAGAGCATCACCAACAAAATTCGCTTCATGGTAAGTATGGGTAGCTATAAAATCAATCCCATGAAGCATGTTAAGGCAGTTCATCCAACGAGTAGTATGCTTCGAGGCCAATTGAATGGTTCCATTCTAGATGGAATGAATGATAGTGGTTGAGTCACTCTCAATCCATAACTTCCTCCAACCTCTTTGAAGAGCAATGTCAACAACATGGATGACACCCAACAGTTCAGCCTCTAGTGATGACGAGTGACCACATCCAACGTAGAAACAACCCTGACACTGACTAGTAGAATCTCTGAAAATAGCTCCGCAACTGGCAGGGCCTGGGTTTCCTTTGGAAGCACCATCAACGTTGACTTTGATCCATCCTGGTATTGGTGCCTGCCAGAATACCTCGAAGGTGCATTTGGGCTTTGGGTAAATGCCAAGAACTTGGACGTGGCGAAGAATCTCAAAATCTCCAACCGAGTTGTTGCAGCAATCTTTTTGAATGGAATCAGCTTCCTGGATCACGACAAGAATCCGATATTTTCCTGCATCGAGACTAAAAGTGTGATTATTATGAATAAGGTCATTTCTAACATAAAAAATATCATGGAATAGTTCAACCACTGCCACCAGTAAGATGTTTTTGATCTGCAATGAAAGCTTAGATCTAGTGCTGTTTTTAATAAACACATAAATAGAATCAGTAAAAGACAATCTGTAGTTGAATAAATCAAAAACAAAATTCCATAAAGCATAGGCTATCGCACAAGACAGGAAAAGATGATCAGCATCTTCCCTGTGTTGGTTACATAGGCGACATTTAGAACAAAGTTGGATGAAAAAATATTGAAGAACAGTATTCGTAGGCAATCTATTATGGGCAAGACGCCAAATGAGTGTGATCCTAGAGGGTTTTATCCAGGGTTTATTGAACTAGCTCACCCAAAGATAATTTGATTCAATATGAGAAAAATTCTGCTTATAAAAACTTTTAGAGTCAAGAATGCCATTTGGGGAAGGTTCTAATACAGGGAACTATAACTAGTTTAATATCAAATTGTAAAATTAACCAAAATATCATAATATTCAATCCTTAAGTATATAAAATAATAGTACAACTTACTATTCAATAGAGTCTTATCACTATTCATATTACTATTCATAAGGTTATGTTACCATTCACCAATAAAATAGGTTCTATCACACTCTGAATGACATACTGAACACAAATATAGATGACCATTTTTCAAAATTTAAAACATATAAGTGAAAAAATAATTTTTATAGGAATATTATAAATATCCTCTAAATTTTTTTTCAATCATTTCGATTTAAAAATTTATTAAAAAATACTTGGATGCTTCATTATCATCACCTTTCAAAAATTGTGTCTTTGCAATTTTATTTACTTACTAAACAAGTGAGGGCTCCATGATCAAGGTGTCCACCTGGTTTCATTATCATCTTTCTCACCTAAATAGAAGGTCCATGCAATGTGAACATGATGTAGAGATCCTTCAAAATCATTTTCTTCATTTATCGAAATACACCCTGTACATGTTGGGTCATATGGGTGTTCACAGAATAATAGATTTTGAAAATAATCATGTATGACATATAATTTCAAAATATCTGATAAAACATGATTGTTATAAATGGTCAAACCAAGTTTGAGTTCAAACATTCAATCAATTATCCTTTTAGAATACCATAAGTATGTTCTAAATGATTTGATAGTATATGGAAATATAAATAGGTTGTACAAGGGTGTAATTCTTCTGCACCTTCTTCAAAATCATCATAAGCTTCAAAATCTCTTGATAAGGTAAAATATTTGAAAATTCTTTGATAATATTTTCCTTTATTAAAAATATGAAAATATTGAGAAAATATGATTTGATTAAATACAAACCATGATTCACAATAGTATAGTGGTATAGTTTAGGTGTTTGATATCTCAAAAAATTGATTACAAGTGAGTTTTATGTTAGAAAATCATACATAGTCATCTAGACATAACTTTGCAATAATTATTGCAAGCATGTCATCAGGAAGAGATTGGAATGTCATCAGATATCCTCCCCCTTACATTTGTAACTAACATTCCTTGATCTAAAAAGTTATAAAACAATGATTTAAATTAATAATTGACATACCAACTAACCATATGTTTAACGAAATCTAATAATCCCTAATTTTTTCTAAACCTTTTCTATAATACCAACTATAAGGAATCATCCTTATTAAATTACATAATCATTCATTTAGTAAAAAAATATCCTTCTTTCACATTGAAGATATTTTCAGGTTTTGTTCATTAGATACATGTGACATAAAAAATTTATAACATTATACATTATAAAAAAGTTTATATCATAAAAACAATATTCATTTCTTGGAAAATATAAAACATTTCAAATGAAACATGATTTTTCTGACAATTATTCAACAGTTAACTTGTCTTCATTATTTTTCCTAATCATCCTTATAACCTGTGTAAATAATATAAAAACATGTGATGATCTCAGAAAGCTCAGTAATGGATATAAAAAGATGGAAAGAACACATTAGACCACGAACACTTGAAACATATGAAATCATTTTCAATAGATGTACTTTAAACTTGTATATATATAATTAAATTTTGAAACATGAGATTTAGAAAATATTCTAAAAATAAATAAAAACATAAGTATAACCATAAAGGTTTCTTAGGGCCTTACATACATAATATTTTAATTCTCTATGATACCTTATAATTTGTAAACCTCACGACTAGCTTACAATTTTGTAACCATTGTAGTTACACGTGGAGTAACCATATGGACGACCTACAACATACACATACCCAATGAATTTCAGGGAAATATAGGACCCAAGACTCATCATAAATAATTCCCAAGAACCAAAACACAATCATACAACATGAATAATTGCATAAAAATATGGCCTTTGAAATTTCGTAAAACAGAATTTTCAAAGAGGATTTTAGAAGAAAATCACCTTACATAAATCATATAATTTAAGTGAGACATACTAGAGTGTATGTAATATGTATATATATTGTAAATACTCATAAATAGTCATAATATAAACAATTTTTATGACACAATAAATTTTAATACCACATAAATAATGAATTAGAAGGCTAACCAAAATAATAGAAATCAGGTTAAGAATTCCCTTACCATAGGTTCTTCATATATGAAATGTGCTTAAATATAATGTATAATGGTTAAAATAGTGTTATTAATATCTTGTAGAGACGTATTAATAAGTTTAACAACATATATGATCATTTCATCACATCATTTAACACATTAATTATTATTATTTTGTTCCTTCCATTTTTTGGGTGCTTTTTTTACATGTTTTCCATGATCAGTTCGCGACATATTGTCCTGCCTATTGGAAGTGAAACACTATAATTAGAATGAAGTTGAATTGAAATATTTACAAAACGATAAATTATACCATTTATCATTTTTAATTCTTACATAATGATGATTCATAAGTAAATACACTAATGATGTCTGTTTAGATCATTTTAGTGGTTCTTTGATAAAAATGACAACATTTTATTTTATGAATTAAATTAATGTGTAAACAAAATTATAGTACCCCAGATAGGAAATAATAAATATATTATAACCTGTGTCAACCATAAAAATTGTTTCATTACCACCCTTGAATGAATTAAAGATGATTGGAATCACATCATCCATGATATTAGTAATTCATCACATAACAGACAATGTTTTTAACTCCTTGAATAAGTGGTGGAGGAGAAGAATATTGAGGAGGATTTTGACATGAACATGACCTCAACCTGAATATACAAGATTGTGGAGATTTAATTCCTCTTGAAATAGGGGAGGTGATTGAATAAGAAGAAGAAAATGAAACTCAAAAAGAACAAAATTTTAGAATTACAATACGAAAATTTGGAATCCTAATGGTGTCACATAAAATTTTATAAAATATATTGATGAGTGAAAAACGGTCTCTTATAAATTTTAAATAATATAGGAATTAAGTGGTATATGTAATGAAATATCCCAAGATAAGATAAAGGAAATGAAAAATAATAACATAAAATGAAAGAAATAAATAAAATAAAAGAGGATATTTACCTCTTGATCTCTTCTCCATGAGATCCTTTTTAAGGTATTGTGCATTGTCCTTTTAGAGAGACTAGAAGCTCTATGACAAGGGGAATAGCCATGGGAGGAGAGTTGGGTAGATCATAGTTATTGATCAAAGCTTGAGAGGTGTGGGAGGAAGAGGAGAATGAGGGTGGTATTTACAGTGTTGGAGAGGGGGTATTGTTCATTATTTTAGTCATTATTATAATGTTTTTTTCTCTTGACTATGTATAATATTAAATAATGTGACACAAAATAGTAATAATGGAATGTGATTTCAAACCAAGTTGGATTACATCACTTAAGAAGTCATAAATAGTGTATTTTACTGATAATTTGAATATACGTTGTCTTTCTGTATTTCACTAATCTTTGAACATTCAATAATTTCATAAACATCCCAATAATTCACCCATACCATTACTCAACGTGTATAATTCAAAAATGAACTCAATTTTTTTAATGAATTTTCTCTGCATTATTAATTTTATTTTTATATAAAATCATACTTAATTACAAGATTAGCTATTTTAAAACTACAACTTCTTATAAATCACATTGAAAAATTAACCAAAATATCATTATATTGAAGACATAAGAAAATAAAATAATAGTACAATTTACTATTCATTAGGGTCATATTACAATTCTTAAGTGTATATTACTATTCACCAAAAACACAAGTTTCTTCCATTAGACACCAAATGACATACTGAACACAATTGTAGAAGATAGTCTTTCAAAATAAAAAACATATAAGTAGAAAATTTTTAAAGGATAGTTATAAATATCTTCTTAAATCAATGTTTCATTCATTTCAATTTATTTTTATTAAAACTGGGATGTTACACTAAAAATATATTGCTGAAATGTACATGGGGAATTGCACAATCCCAAATTCAACCTACAGTTCAATAATTACTTGACATTACATGTGTAGTTAGCATTCTCATGGTGTTATGTGGTAATTGGGACCTAAATATATCCAAAAATACATACTAAAAATAGTAATGTGTTCTACCTTCTAGCCTTTCTATAAAATTATAAATGAATGCGATTGGGAAATTATATTTTCAAGTGACTTGGATTATCCTAATGTGATCAATTCATACCAACAAACTATTCTAGACTCTAATGGGTGGTAATTCCATGTTCTAATTTTCCACAATTTTCAAGACTATTTTCATTAGATTCACTTGGATGGGTCTGACCCATTCATTGTACGAAAATTTGTAAATGATGTATTCCACTATCAATGTTTAAACTACCTTTTGTTTATAACTTCCCTGATGATTGTGTTCAGCCTCCTCTAGGAATTACTAACAGGTTGAGATTCTTCTTCTAAAACGATTATATGTGAGAATATATTAGATTTGATCCTAGGTATATCTTGTAGAATCAATCTTATGGATTTATAATTTATTTTTCGAAGTTAAATCAGAGTTTTATCCAAAGTCACCGATAGAATAATGGAAATCGTCACATGAAACTTTTAACCCTACAACTGATACAAATTTTTCAAATCAATTTTGGGTGGTTTTAATAGAGGACTCTGTGGCTATTACATGGATGATAATGAATTAAAATTTAATAATATCAAATTCATGAAATTCCCTGGAAAAAGTGTATCATTTTTGTTTCTTCATGTAAGTCATCAAATAATTTAGAGGTGAGTCCAGAATCATTATATTTTTAGTATTATCTCTTCTCATAAAGTGATATTATAAATCCATAAATTCATGAAGCATACCTGCATCATTTATGGGATCAATACATTATATATAGGAAATTATAAAGATGAAATATTTTTTGATGAGTTTATTTTTTAATTGAGTATTCTAATGTTCATCATTCTATCTACTAGCCCTATGGTCAGGGTTTATTCATGCACAATGAATATTATTTTAGTCGTTTTTGGGAATGGTATTCTCAAAATTAGGGATGAATTGTTTGGTGCATTTCCATCCTTTGTGGTGAGGATGTAATATCCCATAGGGATAATGAGTCTTTCAAATCCAACTAAAACATCACCTACAACTCCATCTCAGAAAATATTCTATCGGTTTGCTAGTTGATAGCCACTCTTGTCAGATTCAGTTAACCTATTTTAAAATATTAAAAGATACAATTATACATTACATTTATTAATGCAATATGATCACACATAGAATCATTAACATTTAACAAACAAATTGTGTATGGAATAGAAAATGTCCCAAAATCATGACATTTTTTGGGTAATGGTGGGGTGATAATGGCTGAGACACTCCTTCAAATGTTTATTCCTTCATCCTTATCACAATTTATTCTCTTGGTTGATATTTCTTTGAGGAAATTAATTTTTTTTGGATTTGGGGTATTTCCTCAATTAGGGGAATATTTGTATCCACATTCTAGTTGGTTTCCTATATTTATTTTTTATGTTTTTTATCTTCAAAAATTGGTCATTGAGTCAATGAATAAGATAATGGTAGCTTGTTATCTCTTTTATCCCTATATTTTATTTTTTACTTTTATTTTTGTTTTTTTGGATGAGTTTTGTTCATGTTTCTATAGAAAATACATATTACATGGCTCAGGTGGTGGAACGTCCTTACCACTTTAGGTTGTGATTTCGCTGACATTATCCTTTGGATTGGGATATTTTTATAATGGTAATTTGTCATGATATTTAGTTAAGAGATCCTTAAGGATATAAAATTTATTATCCAAAATTTTAAATATATTCATAAAAACTTCAATCTCTTTTTAAGGTTGGATCTTATGATAAAATGTTGTAGTTTGTTCATAATGTTTTTTCTAGAAAGGTGGTTGTTAAAGAGTTTGGTGTCCCTTGAATAGATTCATATAGTATTGTTGGAATGGTTTAGTTTTTTGATATTTTTCTTCAAAAAGGTTTCTTGGTTTGGTTTAGTTAACGTCTGAATACCTATTAGGCTTTCCCTTCTATCTATTTTCGATTATATGGAAATTTTATTTATTGAAATGTAATAGTACAAATTTTTATTCAATTTCTCTCAGAAAATTGATCATTACTATTATTCTGTGATGAACATAGTCCACATACCTAGGGTGGATTATATTTATAATTTGAATTCTTAAGAACCATTTTTATCATTAGGTTATCAAATTATTTAATTTTGATAGTTAGAAGAGGTGATGAGTTTGATGTCCTTACCACATGTATTAATCTAGAATTTTTACCTCTTGTTCTAAATTGTTGGGAGTTCTATGAAATATTTCCAATTAGATTCTACACTTCTATTTGTGATTTCTTAATCTAATCTCCCCCATAGGATACATCCAAATGTTTAATGTCATTTTCCTGCAATATGTGTTAGAAAAAGACAATGATGTGTTGTTCTTACACCATTTGATGTAGGAAACTTGTACAATGTTTCATCGATCATTCCTAGTCATCATAAAGAGTATCACATTTATATTTCCTAATGGAGTATATCTCCTTTATAATTTTAGTGATTTGAGAGGATGGGAAGAAACATTTTTTTCATATTCGGTGTAGATCCACCCAAGGTTGTATGACTTTTTATTTTAATGTATACAACCACTCAATACCTACTCCATCATGTGATCAAGTGAATGACTTACACATTACTTTATCCTCTACAAATCCTATTGGTTTGAATCCTTAACAGGAGTGAATGAATTCTGAATGTGTTGATTGGGATCTTCACTTGTAAGATATGAAATTTTTTTATCACCAACATCATGATAATACCTAACTCAGAATAATTTTACAATTAAAGAATGATTAATGAATTTTTTTTGTTTTCAAATTTTGTGGAATAGAGGTACCTCAAGGATTTTTATTTACCCACATCAATTATTGGTTTTTTGGATTATAAACATTAATATTCTAAATTCACTTATTCAAACATGTTTTTAGGATTAAATTTGGATCCCTTATAACAATGTTTTTTTATTTAACGGTTTTGGTATTGGTAGTTTGGATTTTACAATTGATGACCAATTTATTCCTATCTATTAACGTAAATAAATGATAATTCTCAAATAATTACAAACTCATTTGATCATGTTTTCTTCTTTTCTAGAGTATGAATATTTATTTTAATGGAAACATTACATTTATATTTAATTTTCAAACTTGCAATCATTACAACATCATAACATGTTAGAATGACATTCAATTTGATCTTCTATATTTCAAATTAATCAATGATAATTTTACTATAGTTTCACTATAATATGATCACATTTTTTACATTTTTATTATGTGAATAGTATATTATATATCTCCATAGTATTAAATGGAAAAACAAAAAATTGAATAACATCAGTCATTCTATGAAAACCCTCATCATTGCGGGTTGACAATTACTGAGGGAATCAGAATTTTCCCTTTGGTGGAATTTTCATCTTAAGAACCGAAGTTCAAAAAGGTATTCCAGATTTTTGATCCTCATAAAATAATAATTTTTTCTTTTTTAGATGCTTGATTGGAATGCATGATCCCATTGAAGGAATGAAGGAAACCAGGTTGAGTCCATAGGGAAGATTGCACTATCTAGAAAGTGGGCAGCACAAAACCGAGAGTTTCGGGCAAGGTGTGCCATCTATTCAATGGATGGATTTGTAATGACAATGAACATATTACCCCAGAACAGATGTCATCATTTATTAACTTTCTATAGAAAAAGGCCAAATACCAATCGACTGGTCATTATTGATGTTCTGGAGAACTAGATACATACATTATACCCATTATACATTTGGAAAAGTGAATGAAACATAATATATAACAACAAAGAGTTATATTCAACATTGAAAACTCATTCAAATATAGATAATATCATAGGATATATATAATGAATAATGATAATATGATAATTATAAATGAATGAAATGCTTCATTATTGGATGTCATGATCTTAGGAATCATTATTTCTCTACCCACGTGATATTTCCCAAATAAAGTTTAAATATACTAGTTAAAAATACATTTGATTTTTCATACTAGATTATCTCATGAGACAGATCAATTCATTTAGGAGATATTGAATTTAAATCTCCCACTCCTCAATGCCTCTGAAAATAATTACTCATATATTGAATAGCCGATTTAATTCAAGAATAATGTTTTATATCATCATATATGTTTATTGAGTAAAGTATAATAATTTATTAATATTTACTCAGTTATTATAATAACAATAAAAGTAATCACCTTATGTAAAAATTGTATATACTATAAGGAATAATAATTTCATTTATAAAATAATATTAATATTTAATAGAATTTCTGTAAAAAGTGAGAAATGATTATATGAATTTTATTTTCTCAAGAGAATGTTAAAAATCACCAAACAATGTGAGATTGTAAAGTAACATTTACCACTTGGTAATATTCATATCAAATCCCATTGGATAAAATAATTAAAATTGAATATTAAAATACATAGAATTATGAATGGATAATTATAAAACAATTAAAAGGGGAATTATGTAGACCATATAAAATAATTAGGTTTATACAATAAGCCTTAATAGAGTGAAAATGAGACAAATTACCTCACATCCTATTTAATTTTGAATGATAATGATTAAAATCCTAAATAGTGGGTTTAATCATGATATAAAATTATAATAGAACTATATTAATATTTATAATATCAAATAATGTCACTTTATAATATCTGGTCTCCTATTAATTATTAATTTTTCAATATTTTCATTCTATCTGGTATTAATTGGTTGTATTTTTATTCGTTATTGTTTCATGAAAGTTAGATTTCATGTTGATATTGTAATGACCCAAAAATTAATTAATGGAAATTTCCCTTGATGAAATTAAATGTCTTATTATGGTTTTATAAAATGTGAACATAATTGGATTTATGATTCTTGATTTTCAAATACTGTTATGAATTGTGACTGTTGTTAATATAGTTGTTGACCAGTAATAAAGTGATTAATATAAATATAGGGATTTACCAAATCCAATTTACTCGGAGAAAGGAAGAGATGGACTTTACAAGTAGACATAACCCATATGCAGCCCATTTTCTAGAGCTCATAAAGGAGGTGGCGTCATTGCACATTGATCCCGACCAATCCCAATATGAGGTTGAACACGTTAATATTGAGTGGAACTGACAACATGAGATGTGTATGTTAATAGAGATCACCACCCAAGAGATATTATCTATGCCACCACAAGAGTTTGTCACTATCTCACACCATACCCTTTAGTATTATGTGGGTGTTATATGGGGTTATGTATGAAGACCATAGCACTATGACTGTGTACATTATTTTTGTATAAAGAATATGCACTAATTTTATTATTGTTACGTTGTACTTAGTTTTAAAAGCACAAATTGTATTTTTACTTAATATTCAACTAAGAAATATATTTTCTTGAATTAATGGATTTTTTAAATAAATAATATTTTACTAAAATATTATTATTATTAAATTAATTTTAATTTAATACAAATTATTGGATTATATTTTGTATGTAATTGTTATTTTTATTAAGGTTTGAAAGCATATTTTGTCAAAACACTTCAATTTTCCATAAATGTTGGGTTTTATTTTAAAAGTAAGAATTAAAATATTTAATAAATTATTGAGAAAAAATTAATATTATTTCTGGAATTCGGATGTTAAAATTATCCAATGGTGAATTTTTCATACTTTTCTTGAGACAGTCGAATTTTTGGGTAAAAATTAAATACCATTTAAATATAGAATGTGTTTTATGACATCATAATGACCCAATAGTGATGTAATAAAATAATATAAACATTATTTTCGACCAATATATGTTTTATAATTAAAATAATGTGATTTTAGATTTGTTTTATTTAGTTTACAAACCATTGGAGAATCCTTCAAGACTTATAAAACATTTATAATTTTTACATTGGTTTTCTTTAGAGTGTGACTTACCTGCACATAAGAAATCCTATTATTTTATAATGTTAGGACATTGGAATTATAAAATATTGTTTTCCACTACCCCCTTGGAAAAAAACATGGGCAAAAACCATTGTATATTTTATAGTTTTGATTAGTTTAATGTGAGGTGTCCCAAACCAAAATAATAAATAATTTCTTCTCCATTTTTATATAAACCCATCTAATCTCCCACTTCCACTTCACTCAAAGCCTTTGGAGTTCGACTAACTCCTGACCTTCTCTCTCTAGAATCCTCCCTAGGTTCCCCAAACTCTCAGGAATCCTCTCTCCGGACTCTCCCAATCTTTTGGAATCATGATTCCAATTAAATATTTCTTTCTTTCTCAATTTTTCCCAATTTGTTTTACAATTTTTTCCCTTTTGATTTCGATTAAAAATGTTGGGGTATGATTTTACAACTCTACCATACAACTTTCTTTATGTATGGACGATGTGATACAACTTTCTCACTCAGTAATGTTGTAACACACCAAGCATTCACGATACTATTCTCTTTCAATAATGCAACAGCTTGCATTGTACGCAAGTTCGAGATTCTAACACACCGCGACCAATCAAAGTAGCAGTTATGAATTGTAATACCCTCTTTTTGAAATTATTTAAATTTTATATTTCAAAATGGACTTATTTTTTTTATTCAGAATAACAAAATTATCCTATGTTGATTTTTTTTTGTAATTTTCTGAGAACTTCCAATTTTCTATGAATAGTGAAAAATACTTAAAAACAACATTTTTAATCAGAATAATTTATAGTGATAAATTATTCTATTTAGTGGTTTTAAAGTATAATAAGAATATATTTTTACCATTTTATACAATGGTGTTCATTATAATTAATTTCACTTTAAAATTTGACATAAACAATTGTCAATCTTTTGATATATATTATTTCTTAAAAACACGCAATTTGTTGTGACAGCGGTAATTAATTATAAAATTCATTAATACAACTTCTATGTTTGAAATTTTATAAAATAGGCATCATCATTGAATTCAGAATATCAATTATATCTTAGGGTGAAATTTTTTCATTGTTCTGAAAAACTTCAATTTTTTATGAATAGTGAAACCACTAAGTGGTAGTTAAAAACCTAATTTTTCGTTTAAATGAAACATTACCACTTCTGTAATTGGATTTTCAAAAATCCGACATACATGGTTTTCATTAGTAAGTAAAATGTGGTTCAATGGGATTAAAATATTTTTTTGGTGAATAGTAACTTTTAAGTATATTTAATCGCGATTAAAAGTAATTAGTAATATTTAAGGTAAAAATGATATTATAAAAATATGAAATGACATTTAAACGTGTCCTACACCTATTTTATGATTCATGGCAGATAAATACAATCCATGGGTCAACTTGGGGACCCCATGGAGCTACTTTGGTAGGAAAATGACATTAAAAACTTTTTATTTAACGTTAAAATAAAAATGTCACAAACATGAGTTTTTTACTAAAACAATTTTTAAATGGGCTTATACAAGTCATTTTTTTTACTATAAATATTCATTAGAAATATAGAAATGTTTCCAACATCATGATAATTTTTTTATAATTTTTAGACATTAAATAAATTAAACTATATATGACACCATGATGATGCACCGATTACCTCATTAATTAACGATTTAAATAAAATAAAAAGATAATGTGAAATATAAGACTTAAACTAGCCAAAAACCTATTGGATGAGTATATTTAGAACCCTTATCTCCTTATCCTCTAGATATATATATTTGGGACCTTTAAAATCCGAAACTCATTATATAATAAAGTAACATTTCATGACTTTCCAAGAGTGCCCCTCCTCTCCTCTTATAAAAGGCCCCCACCTCTACCACCTTACTCACACCATCAAAGCCTTTTGGCTTGGCCAACCTCTGCCCAAATACTCTCTAAACTTCCCTCTATTACACCTAGAAGCCTCAATTTGGGCAGAATTATTACCAAGTATGCCTTTGGCTCAAATTAAAAATGAGTTACCCGGTTTTAAGGTAATGTCTTCCCTTATGTTATTTTGTTTTATTTTTATTCTCCAACCCCTTAAAATATATTTATTCCTTTATTTTGTAACAACACCAGTATCTTCAATATACTAGGATGTTGTTATAATAATTATTCGAGCTACACATACACACACCTACATCTAATGGTTAAAGAACATACCGTTTTTGTGGATGGTGAATTTCTGCTTCACAAAATGATGATTGTTCAACACTCATATAACACCTTCAAAGGTGGCCATTATGATGTCACTATGTTTATATATGATATATAATATGTTTAGGTTTTACTTAAGCTTTTGTATTTTTTATTTAGGGAATACCTTTATGGATTCCATTATGGGTAAACGTGATATCTTCATTTTTGGAAGTGCGGACTACCACCCCCTCAAAGTGATTTGAATCGTTAATGCCATATGTGGGATGTATAAAGGATGGAGTAAATGTTATTATACATTATATTATAATGGAATTATATTATACCTTTATAGAAATGAAAGTATCGTTCATGCGTACATACGGCTTACCGTCTCTATGAACGGTGCATTTCATTTCTTACCTCTTAATGTTATGTAATATTATAAATAAATGTATATAACGGATATATATGATGTATATGATATCTACATCATGAATATAATTATGGATATAATGGATATTTTACCACATGAACAATGTGTAATTATAAGAAGTTTATTTTTGACTCAAGTACATAAGATCGACAAAACGACCATTATTAACTTAAATAATTACATAATGTTCATAACATGGTAATAAGTGATATAAAAGAAATAATGAACTTGAAAAGGTGCTTAAGAAGGTAGATATTAACTATAGTTTATTATTCAGGAGGTTAAAGAGCGGTCGAGTCAATTCGGACACAAGGTAAGGGCATTTCTTAACCCAATTTCCATTCTTTGGGTTAATCTCCTACTTTCAAATTATGTCATGATATTATTATGTCCTATCATGTATTTGTACTTTTTTATGTGTACTTATACTGAATACACATAATAGATTTATTTTATTTAAAAAATGATCTTCGTAAGGGAACTTCTTAACCCAATTTCTATTCTTTGGGTTAATCTCTAACTTTAAAATTTTGTCATGATATTATTATGTCCTATCATGTATTTTTACTTTCTTTATGTGTACTTATAGTAAATACCCATAATGGATCTATTTTATTTTAATCTTTGTAAATACTTCATCTCAATCTTCTTTCATTGAGGCATATTTGGTTTTATACACAACATTCATTTATACAGTGTATAAACCCCCTTTGACTTTTACATTTATTCAAAATGAATATTTTTATACGAAGCGTTTTCACTAAATGATAAAATGAATGTTTTTTCTTACGTATGCAGAGAAAATGAATTCCCCGCCGCCGTGACTTTTATTTGACTTTCGGCTTCCTCTATAAGCCATAACATATTTTTTAAAGAAAAATAAATACCATGTTTTACTTTTCCTATATTTTGGTATTGAAAATGGTTTTGATAAAGGTTTTATTATATCACTGTGTTGTATTGATATCTTGTGATTGAAGTGTGGAAATATTATGTTTCCTTTATGCATGTTTTACATGATACAATTATGTTATGGTTTATGATATGTTTAAACCTGTTCATATGAGGAATGCATTAGACTTAATAAGTGACGAGTGGGGCCCGCTATAGCTTCTCGATGCATCGGTAGGTCTCATGAGACAAACTCGTGTCTTGGCATGAGGCCTTGACAAAATCTTATTTGTAGTCTTGGAACGAGGCCTTGGATAAGTGGTTATGATAGTCTGTCATTATGCATTCCATCATTATGAATGTGGTTATTGATATTGCATATGATTATTCAACTAGTAGAATATCCATTTGAGTAAGTATATGGAATTATTTAATTTTATTTTTTCCATATTATGCTGAAGTTCAAGTATAAAAGGGATTTAGTTTTAGATATACATTGCCTTAAATGTTAATGTTTATTTATGAAAGCTTTCTCAATATTGTTAACCTTACTGAGCATCTGAGCTCACCCCTTTCAATGTTTTTATATTTTACAGGATGTGAAGAAGTATTTTATGAATGAACTGCAGGGATATTCAGAAGAGGATATGAGTGTGGACTATCGGGACATTGTTATTGTAGTTTTTCACATTATGATGTAATGTAACATTTATGAATGTATCTATTGTTTCCAAGGCTACTAAACTAGTCGGTATTTCGAGACTTGATCTTTTGTGATCATGCCAATGTACGCAATAATGCACCGACACTGGATAACTGGGGACGGGGAGTTACAGTTGGTATCAGAGGCAGTTTAGTACTAACATTGGAAGCTAGATTTAGATAAACTCTGATTAGAGCACATAGCCCAAAAATAGACTTTGAGGATTAGTATAGAAGGGCCTCCTAGAATTTTGGTATTATAGATATTTTGTGAGTTCTCCATGCAATACATTCCTATCTAGTTACGAGCAGGTAGAGGAGGCTCTGTCACAGATGTACCTAGGGGTAAAACCCAAAAACGCCGCTATGAGCTAGACTTTAACGGGAACTGCTACATGACAACGGGCATTGCTTCACTCTTGGTTATGACACTCCTGTGGGATATGCTTAGGATAATTCTCATTTTATTTACAATCCACTATGAAGGGTTATGAGTATATACTTCCTCAAAGAAAACATTTTTATGATTATGGATTATATCCATAAATAGTTCAATTTATGTTAAGTATTTTACAAGTATGGAATTATGTATTATGATTCATAGACTAATCTAGTTTATTCCATTGTTTAAAAATGGCGCCTAGTGGAAGGAATGGAAACCATATCAATGCACGCACTCCGTGTAGGGATTTCTCTCATGCTCAAGATAATTATTGTGGATCTGGAGATACAACTGGTGCTGATCAACTTATTACCATACTCGGACAACTCACCCAGGTTATGAATAATAACCTAAGTTTTATGGAGCACCCTGATCTGCAAAGTGGAGGATCAATGTTAGACTGCTTCATGAGGAAACAACTTCCAACATTTAATGGGGGTAGAAATCCATTAGTAGGTAAGAAATTAATAAACTCCTTAGAGAAAATATTCCACGCCTTGGGGAGTAGCGAAAGGGAGACGGTTTTCATGGCAGTCTACCGCCTCCCTGGAGATGCCAATCAATGGTGGTCACTGATTAAAAACACAAAGGAACATGAAGAAGTATCAAGTATGGAATGGAGGGAGTTTATGGAAATTTTCATCGAAAAATACTTTCCACGTGACCATCGAGCAGATATGGAAAGGCAATTTCTGAGTCTGAGGCAGAAGGAGGATGAGAATGTTGCAAAGAATGAGGCTTACATTACAAGGTTAGTGAGGCATGTTGCAGATTATATACGTAACCCAATAAGTAAGATTGATCATTTCTTTGATGGGTTAAAACCATTTCTCCATTGAGCATTAGTCTCACAAACCTTCTGTTCGTATGAAGATATAACCTTGTGTGCTATCAAAACAGAAAAGGAATTCTCTAAATCTTATGACAACAAGGCAAAGAAAGAAATGAATAGATCTTCTTATCAATCTGGAAATGGAAATAAGGGGAAGAAGGGAAAAGTTGAATATAAGTCTTGTTGTAAATGTGGGAAGAAACAACCTGGTACTTTCTTGAAGGGAATGGAAGTCTGTTACATGTGTGGTGAAAAAGGCCACCATGCTCATGATTGCAAGGAAAAGAAATTTGTTTTCAATGTGGAATGCTACAATTGTAGGGAAATGGGGCATTATGAAAATGAATGTCCTAAACGTCAGGGAATCTTACCTCAGAAAAGACCAAGGGATCAAGGACAATATTATGTTTTTACTACAGTTGAAGTGGAATAAGTAAAGTATTGGTGGTTTTGGACTCAAGGATTATATTCTGGTTATAAGGATAATGTGATATATATAAGGATTATACTACAGTACTTGTTGTTTCATTAAGGTTTTAATATGATTAAGGTAATCATATTTATAGTATGTGAAAATAAGAGAAACTTTACATTATTTGGGGAATTTGATGTTACAATTGATTTTGGAATTTAGAGACCTTTTAGAGAAATTATGGACAAAGGTATTTTGGATAACTATAAAGGTTGGAATGAATTAAGTTGAACTATGGATAGTATTTTTTAAGGGTAAAACATTTCTGAATAATATTTTTAGAATATTATAATACTATACTTTTAGGAAAAGGACAACCTGTAGGTCGGGTGATAACCCGTCGCGTCGGACAAAGCTGCAGAAATCAATCCCACAACCATAGTGCGAAAGGCCTTTATTACCTACCATTATCCTACCGGATGTCCCTGGTCATTACAAAAACGTTTTCCTAATCTAAATGGTATGTGTTAATATTTGGGACCTTATACAATTATGATAAATAACTTTTTTTGAGTTTTATTACCTTTTGGAGTGAAAGATGGGTTTGTGGTAATAATTTATTAAAGAATGAATGTCTACATGACAAGTAGTATATTTCCTTACGTTCTTAGTAAATCTTATAAATAAATTCCTCAACTTTATGAAAGGTTACGTAAAACAAATATGTTGTCGGTTAACTTTTCCAATTGGGGAATCAATGGCCGTTTAACCAATCAAATGTTTGTGATTTTCTTTTAGTTAACTTTCTCCTAATCCTGTTTTATACGACTCTCCATCAGACCTTGATGGTTTGTTTTCCCACAATATCTATATTTACATAGAATCCCAGTATGGTCTATCTCGGGTGACCCTTGTACTTCTCTTTCTTTCTTTGAAAGTTATATTTTCATTAACCCTATTTCTGATGTTGGTTTTCCACAATGGTATTTTCTATTTTCAACCTTTTATTTTTGAAGAACAATTTCAAATTACAAGGACGCAATTTATTAAAGGAGGTGAGAATGTGACACCCTGAGCTTTCACAATATGCTTTGCCTTCAATAATGTAATAACTTGCATTGTACGCATGTTTGAGATTCTCACACACCGCGACCAATCAAAGTAGCAGTTTTGGATAGTAATACCCACTTTTTGAAATTATATAAATTTTATATTTCAAAATGGACTTCATTTTTGTATTCGTAATATCGAAATTATCATAAGTTGAATTTTTTCTAATTTTTTGAGAACATCCAATTTTCTATTAATAGTGAAAAATACTTAAAAACAACTTTTTTTAATCAGAAAAATTTATAGTGATAAATTATACTATTGAGTGGTTTTAATGTATAACTAGAATATATTTTAACCATTTTATCCAATGGTGTTCATTGGAATTATTTTCACTTTGAAATTGGACATAAACAATTGTCAATCTTTTGATATATATTGTTTCTTAAAAACAGGCTATTTGTTTTGTCAGCGGGAAATAATTATAAAATTAATTAATGAAACTTATAAGATTGAAATTTGATAAAATAGACATCATTTTTGAATTTGTAATATCAATTATAGCTTAGGGTGAAATTTTGGCATTGTTCTAAAAAACATCAATTTTTTATGAATACTGAAACAACTAAGTGGTAGTTAAAAAACTGATTTTTCATTTAAATGAAACATTACCAGTTCTATGATTTAATTTTCAAAAGTCTGACAAACATGGTTGTCATTTGGAAGTAAAATGTGGTTCAATGTGATTAAAATAATTTTTTTGGTGAATAGTAACTTTTAAGTTTAATTAATCGCGATTAATGGTAATTAGTGAAATATAAGGTAAAAATGATATTATAAAAATATGAAATGACCTTTACACTTGTCCTACACCTATTGGTTGAGTCATGGCCGACCATGAAAATCCATAGGTCAACTTGGGTACCCCATGGAGCCACTTTGTTTGGAAAAGGACATTAAAAACGTTTTATTTAATGTTAAAATAAAAATGTCACAAACATCAGTTGTTTTACTAAAACAATTTTTAAATGGGGTTATACAAGTCATATTTTTTACTATAAATATTAATTAGAAAGCTAAAGATATTTCCTACATAATTATAATTTTTTTATAATTTCTAGACATTAAATAAATTAAATTATTTATGACACCATGATGACGCAGCGATTACCTCATTAATTAACGATTTAAATAAAATATAAAGATAATGTAAAATCTAAGATATAAACTTGTCAAAACCCTATAAGATGAGTATATTTCGAATCCTTATCACCTTATACTAGAAATATATAATTTTGGTACCTTTAAAATCAGAAACTCATTATATAATAATGTAACATTTCATGACTTTCCAAGAGTGCCCCTCCTCTCCTCTTATAAAAGGCCCCCACCTATACCACCATACTCACACATTCAAAGCCTTTTGGCTCGGCCAAACTCTGCCCAAATACTCTCTCAACATCCCTATATTACTCCTAGAAGCCTCACTTTGGGAAGAATTCTTCCCATGGAAGCCTTTGGCTCAAATCAAAAAAGAGTTACCCGATTTTAAGGTAATGTATTCCCTTATGATATTTTGTTTCATTTTGCTTCTCCAACCCCTTAAACTCTTTTTATTACTTTATTTTGTAACAAAACAAATATATTCAATATACTAGGATGTTTTTATAATAAATATATGATCAAAACTTACACACACCTACATCTAATCGTTAAAGAACATACTGTTTCTATGGATGGCGAATTTATGTCTCACGAAACGATGATTGCTCAACACTCATATAACACCCTCAAAGGTGGCCACTAAGATGTCACTATATTTATATATGATATATAATATGTATATGTTTTACTTAAGCTTATGTATTTTCATTTATGGCATACCTTTATGGTTTCCATTATGGGTAAACGCGATATCTTCATTTTAAGAAGTGCGGACTACCGCCCCCTCAATGTGATTTGAATAGTTAATGCCATATGTGGGATGTATAAAGGATGGAGCAAATGGTATTATACATTATATTATACTGGAATTATATTATACCTTTATAGAAATGAAAGTAGCGTTCATGCGTACGTACGGCTTACCGTCTACATGAACGGTGCATTTCATTTCTTACCACAAAATGTTATGTAATATTATAAATGACTGTATATACTGGATATATATGATGTATATGATATCTATATCATGAATATAGTTATGTATATAATGGATATTTTACCACATGAACAAAGTGTAATTATAAGAAGTTTATTTTTGACTCAAGTACCTATGATCGAAAAAACGACCGTTATTAACTTAAATAATTATATAATGTTCATAACATGGTAATAAGTGATATAAAAGGAATAATGAACTTGAAAAAGGATCTTAAGTAGGTAGAGATTAACTCTAGTTTATTATCCAGGAGGTTAATGAGTGGTCGAGTCAAGTCGGACACGAGGTAAGGGAATTTCTTAACCCAATTTCCATTATTTGGGTTAATCTCCTACTTCCAAATTATGTCATGATATTATTATGTCATATCCTGTATTTTTACTTTCTTTATGTTTACTTATAGTGAATACAGATAATAGAATTATTTTATTTAAAAAATGATCTGCGTAAGGGAACTTCTTAACCCAATTTCCATTCTATGGGTAAATCTCCTACTTTCAAATTATGTCATGATATTATTATGTCCTATCTTGTATTTGTACATTATTTATGTGTACATAAAGTAAATACACATAATAGATATATTTTATTTTCATATTTGTAAGGACTTCGTCTCAATATCCTTTCATTGTGGCATATTTGGTTTTATACACAACTTTCATTTATACGGTGTATAAACCCCCTTTGACATTTACTTTTATTTAAAAGGAATATTTTTATATGAAGCATTTTTACTAAATGAAAAATTGAATGTTTTTTTTACATATGAGGCGAGAATGAATTCTCCGCCTCCGTGACTATTATTTGAGTTTCGGCTTCCTCTATATGCCATAACTTTTTTTTAAAAGAAAAATAAATACCATGTTTTACTTTTTTTTATTTTGGTATTGAAAATGGTTTTGATAAATTTTTTATTATATCAATGTGTTGTATTGATATCTTGTGATTGATGTGTGGAAATCTTATGTTTCTATTATGCATGTTTTATGTGATACAATTATGTTATGGTTTATGATATATTTAAACCTGTTCATATGAGGAATTCATTGGACTTAATAACTGATGGGTGCAGCCCGCTATAGCTCATCGATGTATCGGTAGGTCACATGAGACAATCTAGTGTCTTGGAATGAGGACTTGAAAAAATCTTATTTGTAGTCTTGGGACGAGGCCTTGGCTACGTGGTTATGATAGTCTGGCATTATGCATTCCATCATTATGAAAGTGGTTATTGATATTGCATGTGATTATTTGACTAGTAGAATATCCATGTGAGTAAGTAAATGTAATTATTTAATTTTATTTTTTCCATATTATGCTCATGTTCAAGTTTAAAAATGCTTTTGTTTTAGTTATACATTGCCATAAATGTTAATGTTTATTTATGAAAGAATCCGCGAAATTGTTATCCTTACTGATCATCTGAGCTCACCCATTTCATTGTTTTAATATTTTCCAGGATGTGAAGAAGTATTTTATGAATGACCTGCAGGGATAGTCAGAAGAGGATATGAGTGTGGACTATGGGGACTTTGTTATTGTAGTTTTTCACATTATGATGTAATGTAACATTTATGAATGTATATAGGGTTTCTAAGGCTACTAAATTATCGGTCTTTCGAGAATTTATCTTTTGTTATCATGCAAATGTTACCCAATAATTCACCGACTCTAGGTAACTTGGGTCGGGGCATTATAAATACCACCCATGTACAGCTGTTACCATGTCGAAATACAGTGACAAATTTGTCTCTCCTATTTTACATCCAATTAATTATTTTTTAATATGCATCTAAATTCTATTACATTTTTTGGGAAATGTATTTATATGACCCCCTTACAGTCCATTTAATTTACATATGAGGAGACACCATTTTATCTCTAATCAATTATTTTCATGAATCATTTTGTCACGTCGTTATGCTGTAGAAATTGCAATACGTTTTTCCATGCCAAGATCATTATGTAGTGAATATCATACCCATGTCTCTATCAAGGTATTCACCTTTATTCACATATACATATTTAATGGTACTTTAATATATTTATTCCACATTACTTAATCGTGTAATAACTTATAACGTTGATTGATTCCATGTTATATGATCCATATGGAGGACTTATGCATGAAATTAAATGTTTAATAAGGGTGAACCTTTATAGTGCTCAAATGCATTGGGGAATGTATTGTATCATGATAAATCATGTTCAATGAGTGTTGACTAATGATAATTAAAGTTCAATGATGGTTTACTCATGCTTCATGTGCAATGAGGGTTTGCTCATGCTCCATGTGCAATGAGCCTTGGCTCATGCTAATTCTTAGTTAAGTGTCATTGCAACATTTCCATGTTATGATTATAATGCTTTATCAAGAAATTTTGTTCATGTTTCTCTTGGGATACAATGATATGCCTTTTTTCCGACATGTATTGTATTCCTCATGTTATTCCATGTTTATTTCCTTACTGGGCTATATAGATCACCCTTTTCTAATGCTTATCCTCATGTTATCCCATGAAATGCTATGTGTGAGGAAATGTAGTGGTCATGTAAAGTATGTTTTCAATAACGATGTTCTGTGTTTTATATTCTATGCTATTATGTAATGTTCCTATTACCCAAATACACTATACCCCTTGATCTTCTATGTTGTATCAAGTGATTTTGATGTAATAAATTAGGTTTAATTGTGTAATAAAGATGAGGGTTTTTATAGTTGGTATCTGAGTATAAGTTTAGTTATTTTTGGGATTAGGATTAGAAAAAAACCTATTGAAGACATAGGGACAAGAATATGTATAATAATACATCCCTATATATTGGTGACTTTTTATAAATTGGTTTATCAATAAAATACATCCCTATATAGATACGAGTAGGTAAAGGCTGCTCTGGCACAGAAGTATCCTATAGGTAAAACCAGAAAACACTACTTTGTTCTTGAATTGTACTGGAACTGCTGCACGACAATGGGCCTTGCTTCACTCTTGGTTACAGCACCCCCAGGGGACATGCTTTGGTAAATTCACAGGCTTAGAATGAACCCTTATTAAGTTAATAAACAAATACCCCTATGAATATATGATATAATGTAGATCATGATTAGAATAGATTGATGCCTATGGATTCATAAAATAAAAAGTATAATTTATTTATGAGTCATCACTTTTTTCCTTGGATTTCTCTTTAAGTGTTACCCCTAACATTCCATTATTCTAGACAATGGTCAGTAAAAGGAGGACTCGGGTTAACAACCGATTTGAAGATCAATGTGATGACTGTTTTATTGATATTCCCAATGCGATTCGAGCGGGAATAAGAAAATTTGTCATGTTGTCTCATAGTTAGCTTAGGATTTTAATAGAAACATGGTTCAGGAGTAACATTCAACCCCCCTATGAACGAACAAGTCACTATCGATAGCTTCATGGGATAAAGGCCTCATACTTTTAATGGATCATATGATCTCCCAATCGATGAACAATCGATCAACTCCATTGAAAATATCTTCTCCAGCCTTGAATTTTTTAAAAAAGATAAGGATCTCCTTGTTTTTTATCATATGGAGGGTGAAGCTGATCAATGGTGGATGTTGATAAAAAATATAAAGCTTGAGGTGGAGATCGAGGTGTTTGAATGGAAGGATTTTTGGAAGATTTTTTTCGATAAATAGTTTCCCTACACCCTCTGACCGAAGATGGAAAATGAATTCATCTCCCGTATTAAAAAAGATGATGAATTTATTGGAGTGTATGAGGAAAACATCACAAGGCTTACACTATACACTTCCAGATTTTTTCACCCCGAATTCAAGATTGAATGCTTCTTTTGTGGGCTGAAACCTATCCTAGTGAAAGCACTGGTGATCCATGACTTTGACAGCTATTAGGAAATGGTCTAATGTTCCCTCATGGTAGAAATGGAGATCGAATAATCTCAAGGGTATCTTGGTTTAAGAAGCATAAGGTGGACTTCAATGATGGAAGTCATATGGATAAATCCAATGGTGTTAAGAAGACCCAACACCCCACATACTAATGGTGCGGAAAGAAGCACCCTAGAAATTGCCTGAAGGGGATGAGGAAATGATTTAAGTGTCGATGAGAAGGGCACCTAGCTGTTAACTACTAATAAGAAAAACTAGTGGCTATAACGGAGGAGGGGAACGCTCTGTTTGAAGCTCAATGCATTGTTCATTTCTACAACTACAAAAAACCTGGTCATCTAGAAAATCATTTCCCCATGTCAACGGTATTCGGAGGCAACCAACAACCTCCAAAGAAACAATGGAGACCTTTTTCCATCACTACTAGCGAATTGAACCCCGACAATGAAGTGGTGACATATACGCTAGTTATTCATTCAGGAATATCGAACATATTTTTTGATTCAGGTTCTATGCATTCTTTTGAATCAAGGATGTTTAGTAGAATACTCTTCTCACCCCCACTAATCATGGATGTAAAGATTTCTGTGAGTACATAAAATTGGGCAATCATTGCATCCCATGAATATAACTCATCCCCATCTTAATTGGTGGATTGAATTTCTAGAAAACCTCGTAATACTCCCTCTAGTGGAATTATATGCAATTATTGGCAATTATTGGCTTTCCTTATATAGATCCTACATAAATTGTCATGAGAGGGTGATCACTCTCCATGTGGATAATCGTCCCCCAATTCTATAAAAGTGCTAGTAGGAAGATGAATATTCTTTTACTCCATCATCTCAATCATGGATATTAATTCCCTATGAGCATGTGTATCTGGCTCAGATGATTGAGTCTAAGTAGCATACCATCTTTTAATACAAGCATATTGTGAGAGAATTCTCTAAAGTGTTTCCTGAGAAATTGTCTGGTTTTCCTCCAAGAAGAGATTTTGAATTCTAAAATGATATTATACATGGGGCATTGCTAATATCCAAGAATATGTGTAGAATGGATGTTTTGGATCTTGAGAAGATAAAAACTCTACTACAGGAGATTATGGATAAAGTATTTATAAGCCCAAGTGCTTCACCTTAAGGTGGACCAGTCCTCTTCGTCAGTGAGAAAGACTGGTCAATGCGACATTGCATTGATTATCGTGTGCTTAAAAAATCTTGATAAAAAACAATTATCATCTACCATGAACCGATGACTTGTTTGATCAGCTGTGTGGAGCACGATACTTCTCCAAGGTGGATTTTTGGTCAGGATATTATCATGTAAGGCTGAAGAAGGAAGGTATCCCAAAGACTACTTTTTTGTACAATATAAAAGCACTATGAATTCATAGTAATGTCTTTAGGAAAGACTAATGTTCTAGAAATCTTCATGTAAATGATGAATAGAGTCTTAAGTGATTACCTCGACGAATTTGTGGTAGTTCTTATAGATGATATTCTGATATACCCCCAAACCATGGATGATCAAGAGGAGCATCTAAGAACTATACTAGAGACCTTGTGAAATGAGAATCTCTATGCAAAGTATAACAAGAGTGATTTATGGTTAAAGGAGATCTCATTATTGGGACATATCGTCACATGTAATGGGATATCTATAGATCCCTCTAAAATAGATTCAATTGAGGGATTGTTGAGGACCCCGTCGGTAATAGATATTTGTAGCTTCTTGGGGTTAGCTGTAAATTATCGATGATTTGTGAGATATTTCTCATGATTTTCCAACCCTCATACTAAGCTAGCTCAGAAGGGAGTGATGTTTTCTTGGAGTGATACATGCAATGAAAGCTTCAAGGAGTTAAAAAAGGCTACTTATGATTGCACTCTTGCTTACATTACCCACAAGTGGAGAACTTTTATATGTATTCCATGATGATTAGAACAAGGGATTGGGAAGTTTGATGATGAAAAATGACAATGTCATTTCCTATCCTTCAAGGAAAGTGAAAGTTCATGAGTAGAATTATCCAACACAAGAATTGGAGTTTGATTTGGTGATCTTTGTTTTTAAAATTTGGTGACATTATCTCTTGGGGGAGTAGTGTGAAATATATAAGGACCACAAAAGCCTCAAGTATATATTCACATAGAAAGAGTTGATCATGAACTAACAAAGATAGTTAGAGTTGATCAAATACTATGACATCTCAATCAACTACCACCCTGGGAAAGGGAACAAGGTGGTGGATACTCTGTGTCGAAAAGACCCAGCAATTCTATCATTAATAATAATTGAGAAGGATTTAGTCTTCCTAGACTTAATGAATATGGAAATGGTAATCATAAAGAAGCGAGCATCATAAATCCATTCACAAATGATTGCTCATCCATCTCTATTGTAATGGATAATGGATGCTCAAAAGGATGGTGTGGGAATTCAGAATAAAGTGTATGCTATCAGAAATTGGAAAACATCGGATTTCAATGATAATGAATATGGAATTGTGATATTTTGGAAAATACTATGTGTTCCATCAAGTCCAGAGATGAAGAATGATCTTTTGGATGATACACATAGTTCAAATTTCTCTATTCATCCAGGAAACATAAAGATGTATTGAGATCAACTAGAGCATTATGGGTGGATAATATGAAGAAGGAGATCAATGAGTATATATCAATGTGCCTCCTGTGTTAGAAAGTGAAAAAAAAGAGGCCGACGTCAAAGGGGATGATGCAACCATTCCCTATACCTACATGGAAATGTGATAACATCACCATGTACTTTGTTACTTGACATCTAAATACATCTAAAGGCAACAATGAAATTTGGGTTGTTGTGGATCATCTTACAAAGTCTGCACATTTTATTGTAAATCGGGACGATATCTCATTGGATCAATTGACATGGATATATATCAGGGAAGTAGTCACGATGCCTAGAGTACCACTATTTATTGTATCTAATCGAGATCCAAAAATCACCAATATGTTTTGGAAGAGTATTCTAAAAATCTCTCGATACTAAACTGAACTTCAGTACGATGTATCATCCTCAAACTGATGGCCAATCTGAGTAGACTATTTAGAAGTTGGATAATATGTTAATATCACATTATATGGACTTCAAAGGAGGGTGGTACAGACATCTTCCGCTGGTTGAATTATCCTACAATAACAATTTCCACTCGAGCATCAGAATGGCACCTTATAAAGCTCTGTATGGGAAGCAGTTTAGAACGCAGACATGTTGGGATGAAGTCATTGAGAGTAAGCTACTAGGACCCGAAATGGATGAAGAAATGGAGGAGAAGTAGACAACCATTCAGCTGTATATCAAGGAAGCCAAGAGTCGATAGAAGATTTATGTAGATAACCATCAACAAGACCGTGAGTATAATGTCGAAGACATGGTATTTCAATGCATATCTCCGTGGAAGAATGTCAAGAGGTTTGGATTGAAAGAGAAGTTAAGTCTTAGGTACATCGGCCCCTTCGAGATTCTTGATCGTGTTGGGGTTGTGGCCTCTTGATTAGCACTTCCACCAACCGTGGCCAATGTACATGATGTCCTTTATGTATCCCTCTTAAAAATGTACATACTAGACCCTCCACATGAACTCACATCATAGGTAGTACACCTATAGGATGATCTTTCTTATGAGGAGAAACTAGTGGAGATCTTAGATCATAGAGAAAAATTTCTACAAAATTAAACATTACCCCTTGTGAAGGTCTTGTGGTGAAACCACAAGTTTGAAGAAGAGACATGGGAATCAGAGGAAATGATGATGCAGAGTTTCCCACATCATTTTTATGGGGGGAAAAGAAAATTTTGGGGCCGATTTTTCTTATGGGGGAAGTTTGGAACAACCCATACTTAAATTAATAGAAATTACTCTTAATCTAATTAAATGTCATATTATGGTTATATAAAATTTGAACTTCATTGGATTTATGTTTATAGATTTTAAAATACCATTATTAATTGTGATCATTGCTAATATATTCATTGATCATTTATCTCATGATTAGTATAAATATAGGGCTTTAACAAATCCAATTTACTTGGAAAAAGGAAGTTATGGCCTCCTCGAGTAGGCATGCCCAATACGAAGCCCATTTTTTAGATCTCGGAAAGTATACAATGTCATTGGGATTTTCTCTTGACCAAGCCCTAGCCGAGCATGAACATGTTAATCTTGAGAGGAACCAACTATGGGGGGAGTGGAAGTTAATAGAGATTACCACCTAAGAGAAGTTATCTAAACCACCCAAAGAGTATGTCACCATCACACACCTTACCCTCCGGTCTTATGTAGGTGTTATAACATTTTAGATAACAAGACCCTAGAACGATGACTATTTACATTATTTTTGTATAAATAATGAGAATTAATTTTATTATTGTCACTTTGTAAATAGGTTTTAAATCCCAAATTGTATTTCTAGTTAATATTCAACTAAGACATATATTTTGATGAATTAATTTATTTTTAAGATAAATAATATTTTAATAAAATAATATTATTCTTATATTACATTTTATTAAATATAAATTATCATATGATTTTAAGAATAAAATTTTAATTGTTATTAAGGTTTGATAGCAGTTTTTGTAAAAACTCATGAATATTCGATAAATCTCAGTTTTTATTTTAAAAGAAAAAATTCACATATTAAAAAAACTATTTAGATAAAATTAATTTTATTTTTGGAATCCAGACATCTAAATTATCCAACAGTGAAATTTTCATAATTTTCTAAGAGAGTCGACATTTTGGGGAAACAATTGCACACTGTTTGAATATATTATATGTTCAATGACATAATAATGACCAAATAATGATGTGACAAAATAATATAAACATCATTTTTGTCCAAAACATGTTTTAGAATTAAAATATTTCAATATTTTTTTTACAAATCTTTAGTGTACCCTCCAAGTCTTATAAAACATTTTTTCTTTTCAAATTGTTTTCCTTGAAAGTGTAACTCACCTCCTTATAAGAAACCCTAGTATTTTAAGAATTTAGGATATTGGACTTATAAAAAGAAATTCCACTCCCCTTTGGAAAAAACAATGGGCAGAAACCATGGTCTGGTTTGTGGTTTTAATTAGTTTAATGTTAGGTGTCCGAAACCTAAATAATAAATAATTCCATCTCATTTACTATATAAACCCACTCAAGGTCCCACTTCATATTCACTCAATGACATTGGAGTAAAACCAACACCTGACCTTCTCTCTATAGAATCCTCCCAAGGTGCCGAATGTTTCCAATAAGCCTCTCTCAAATATCTCCCAAGCCTTTGGGATCACACTTCCCTGTATGGGATTTCTTCCTTTCTCATTTTTGACCAATTGTTTTTAAAAAATTTTCCCCTTTTTTCAATTAAAAATTTTAGGGTATGATTTCAAACTACCCCCATACCGCCCTATTTATGTTCAGATTATGGGAGACCCCTTTCTCTATCATTAATGCCTCCGAATTATTCCTGGTAAAATGATGAAATTTCCTTAAGGATTTCTCCCTCCTCTTTTACATCCAAGTAATTATTTTTTATTACGCATCTAAATTCCATTACATTTTTTGGGGCATATATATATATATATATATTACCCCTTACTGTTCTTTTCATGTAAATTTGATGAGACCCCTTTTTCTCTCTCATCAACTATTTTCATGAATCCTTATGTCATGTCGTTATGCTGCCGAAATTGCACCGCATTTTTTCAAGCCATGATTATTGTGTAGTGAATACCATACACATGTATCTATCCAGGGTATTCATCTTTATAAATATAAGCATATTTAATAATACTTTATTTTATTTATTCCACATTAATTAATTGTGAAATAACTAATTATGTTGATTGATTCCATGTCATATGATCTACGTGGCACACTTATGTGTGAAATAAAATATTTATGAAGTGTGCACCCTAATAGCACTCCAATGCATTGGGTAAAGTATAGTATCATGATACATCATTTTTAATTAGTGTTGACTCTTGCTTATTCATGTTCAACATGGTTTTACTCGTTCTTCATGTGAAATTAGGATTTACACATGCTCTGTGTGCAATAAGCCTTGGATCATGCTAATTCCTTGTTAAGTGTTGTTGCCACATTTCCATGTTATGATTATCATGATTTATTGAGACGTTATGGTCATGTTTCTCTTGTTATCAATTGATATTCCTATTTTCTAACTTTTATTGAATTCCTCATGTTATTCCATCTTTATTCCCTTACTGGCCATTATAGATCACCATTTTTTTGCATGTCCTGAGGTTATCCCATGCAATGCTAAGTATGAGGGAATTTAGTGGTCATGTAAAGGAATTTTCAATAAAGATGTTGTGTGTTTTATGTTCACAACTATTATGTAATGTTTCTAATCCCCAAATACACTAGACCTCTCAATCTTCTATATTGTATCAAGTGATGTTTATGTAATAAATCAGGTTTACGTGTGTAATAAATTGATGGGTTGTTATTGATATTATATGGTAACATAATCACTAAAATAATAATCATGACATAATTATCATATTTTTAAATAAATAATACTTTTAAAAACAATCATAAAATATTTTTATGATAAATTATGTTCGTTATGATAATGGAGACAATAGTCTGTATATACGCATGAGTAATGTTTCCGATTGTCATCGGTGATTATGGAATTGATTTTCCAATATTTTATATTAAAATAATGGTAATAATATCATAAATTACTTATTTTTTATATTAATTTATTTTTATAAATTATCTATGTGGTGTGCTTAGGAAATGATAGTCAAATAGCTTTGTTATGGAAATTGTCAACACAAACAAGAATGTCATTATCATCTTTAATGAGTGAAAAGGTAAAAATAAAAAAGATATATTAAAATTTTATAAATATATATATTTAATAAAAACCATAATTTTGTCTTTTATATCACATAAAATATTAAATATTAAAATTATCACCTTCCATGTAAAGCGTTATTGAAAGACGAATCACGTCACTTCATGAGGCGGTAGTCTATCGTACTTATTAGTGACCTTATCGTATCCCATATAGAAAGTTAGTAAAAATAAATATAAATTCTATAATAACTATTAGATACAATTATTTTTTAAATATCATATATAAAATTTATTTACATCATCATATCCAACCGAGAACGAGGTTAGTGGAAAAAATGGCATCGGTTTGCGAGGCGGTAGTCCATACAGACAAATGATGATTTTGAAATCCACTAGATTGTTGTGGGGATGGTTATAGGTCATGAACATAACATAAAAAATCACATTATATGTAATATACTATTTATTTTACACGACGTTTTGACCGATTCCTCAAAAATTCCTCTCATGTATCAGGAATATGGATTAGTTATTTATAGTCCGATAGATTAGATTTATATTATTTTTCATAATATTTTAATAACTAGTTTCAATAGATCATTCACTTCATTGAAAATGATATATGAAACATGTCACTTACTTTTTAGATTCTTGGTGGAATTACAAATGATAATAAGTTTCTCCAAATATTTAATGAGTTTTAAATTGTCCAATTTACCTATGGCTTAGATTCCCTTTCATTAAAAACCTTAAAAATCCCTTCCATGGTGTTACTTTACAAGAAATAAGATCCCCAACAAGGTATTTTAAAACATTCCTCCAATTATCAACAAAACACTATGGCCTTCATCGATATTCATTAATGTGATCAATTAATATCATGTAATTTTTCAACTTAAATAAATTATAGTACTACAAGTATACTTTCACCTACTTCAACACAACATGTTGGAGTATGATATCTCATTCCATATAATTCATCATATGATTCCGACTCAGTACATGAATGGAAACTATTTTTATATGAAAACTCTACCAATTATAAAAATTGATCCCACATACCTTGAAATTCATTTTAGAATGATCTAAACAACTCTTCCATTTCTTGATTTTACTATTCAAATAGTTTATCTGTTTGGGGATTCCAGGTAGTCCTAGAATAAATATTATTATAAAAATAGTTCTAAAGAAACCTTCAGAACATCAACTGGGAACTTGAATCTCAACAAAACACAATTGAAATTGGTGCATCATAATGTCTAATAAATTAATTAATATATGGAATTAAGTTTCACAGATGAGGTAAATCCCCTCTTTTAATGATTAAATGTGTATATTTTTTAGGTGATAAACAATAACCCATATTAAATCATTAATTCTATGTGTATTTTATAGTCACGTAACAAATTCTTTAGTAATTTTACCCCATTTCTATATAGGAATCGGAAAAGGATTCATGACTCATCCTGGATTTTGTCTCATATATTTCACTTATTGAAAAACCAAATATTTGGTCACCTAATTAGAAACATCCCACTATATGTTATCCAGAAGAAACAGTTCCCTAAAATACCTATACATCTTTATTCTACCATGGTGTATAGTGAAATTTGATCAATGAATTTTACACAAAAATTAATTTTTTAGATCATGAATATATGGAAAACCTAATTTTTTTCCAAACATCATACACCATTTTCATGAACAATGATTTATAATTTCCCAGGATTCAAAACTCTAATTTTCTTCTTAATGATTTCATCATTATATTGAGACCATTATATTTTGTGAAATAATGATGGGTTTTTAATTTGTTAAAAAATGTGTGATGTCTCCCCAACTTTAATAATACCCATATACATCATTGACATATCCATGGACATATGATCCATATCCATATTAATTCATGTACAACTCTATGATCCTTCATACTCAATGAATCATTTACCTTATTTTCTTTTCCTTGATGGTAATGTATTTAGAAATCATAATCCTTGTACAGATCAATCATTCACCCTTGTCTCATGTTGATAAATTTTTGTAATATATTTATTTTAGACACTTATGGTATATATATGTATATATATCACATCATTCAATATATAGATATTGTATCCATATATATATTGTAATGTTTACATATTCTAACACAATATCATGGGTTTGAAAATTTTTTCCATGTGACATCAATTACCTAGATATTTATGAAATAAAAATATCATTTTTCATTATTAAACAACCAAGTCATTTTTTCAAGAATAACTATATATAAAAAACCCATCATTTAGATATAGAAGAGTAAAAAGAGGTCAATTGTCCAATATTCACAATAGTTCATCAATTTTTTTTCATATTCCTTGATCCAAACAATAATAACCCCATATGTGTTTTTATAGTTAACAATTTTCACAATAGGGAATTTTTTTGAACAAATCTCAAATAGTATCCTTGACAACCATTGAATCAATTTACCAAATTTATGATTATTTTTCTTGGACATTATTTTAGAACCATTATATTCTTATTATCATGTATGATTCAATCAAAAGAGATGACCTGTCCCTAAAAACAAATTTCGTGAACCTTCAAATCACACTAATTAAATATCATATAGAACAAATTTCTTTGAAATGTCCAAGAATTATCAAAAAATGATTCTTATGATACTCATATATTTTTTAATACACAAAAATATCGGTAATGAAAACTACAAAAAAAATCACCATGATGTCCATTAAGTATATATTTCAGAAGATCCAATAATGGGTTTTTTAGTCAATACAAATGTAAATACTATAAATTCCTAATGTCCATGCCTCATTTGAAAAGAATTTTTTAGAATGTCATCTTTCTATACACTCTGTTGATGATATATTGAAAAAAGGTCAATCTTTCAAAAATATTTGGCTCCATGAAGTTGATTGAACAATTCATCAATTTTTGGTAAAGGATACACTTTCTTTATCATAATGGAAGTAATTTCCTTATAATTAATGCTTAGAATCATCGATAAATCATTCTTAATAATTAAGAGAATAAGGTCTCCACGTAGTGAAACACTATGGTGAATAAATCCCTTATCACCCAACTACTCTAGCTAACTATTATGCACCACGAATTCCATAGTTGGATGTCTATAGTGAGTCTTTGATATTGGTTATTAATCAAGGGATTATTCCATAGAAGACAATTCATCACCCTCTAAAATATTTGAATGTAATTTCATAGGAAATACATCAACGTATTCATGTATAATTATTATATGATAAATTAGAATATTACATTCTGTATCAAAAGAATTTTTTTCTATTATTCCACAAGAATCTCAATCATTAGTTTTATTGGGGGTGGATCATGATAAGAATTAGATGATGAAGTCTCGGTTAAAAAAATAATTAATTCTATATATTTCTTAGAAATCATCATTCCTGTCTTCTTGTAATAATTTTAGGCCTCATATTAGGAAATCTAGTCAATAAGAAGTATTATAATAATTTTATCCATATTTATGATAATAATTTAAATATATAATTAATGAATTTGTGTCATAATGGGGAATTTTTAACCCACCCTCATTATAGTGAGACTTTCCCATTGAATTTTTATTGGTAACTCCCTAACAAAATTGAAAGTGAAATGTATTGTTTTGTAGAAAAATAGGGTAGATATAAATGAGGGAGAGGATCCAGAATCAAATAATGCATTTTCTAAATTTTATGATTAGATTAATGTGACTTCCCCTATATGATAGGGTACTTAAAACCAATCTATAGTGATTATGAAATCATTGGAATTCCCCATTCACCTCTTCCCTGGTGAATTCCCTAGATGTCTGGGTTATTAAATTTCATAGTGTCCCATGTCTATATAAGTAAAGAACTAGTTAAAATTTATCAATTTATTTCCCTTGAATTATTTATCATAGTGACCCTTATTTATAAAATTATAAATAATTTCCAATCCCATTATGAATTTTTCAGTATGATTCATTCAAGAGTTTTCATAATATCAAAATCACTATGTTCACTTCTCCTTCATTTCATCATTATCATTTTCATGTTGTTAATATTTTCTCTTATTCTGTAAAATTTAATTTAATATTTATTTTCTATATAATTACTTCTCTTTTTTGATGAAACATAAAAAATATTTCATAATATGATGAAAATGTTTGATTGACCAGTGCCCTTCCATGACGTGGAATATGCCCTTAAACGAAATGGTCACCAACCCAATCTATGTTTGATATATAATCTATAACATAAAAAATGACATTGTAATAGTGTCTTCATGCTAAAAATCACATACACATATTTTTGCTTTAAAATGGGGAACATTCAATTCATATGAGTTTTTTCTCTTGTTGGAAATATTTTTCCAAGAATGTCGCCTTAAAATAAATCCATTTAATGAGTTTTATATTCCTCTTCCTCTTTAGTAATCGAGATAATTGACCACCAATTATTAGAATATCCTTTTATACAATACACTACAAGTATAAAATTTTCATATTCTCTTAAATTCACCCCCATAAATATATTATTGTGATATTTAGTAAATCATTAAGTCTCTATTGGATTATTATTCTCTATAAATGTTTGGTTATTAGGCCACATGAAGTGACTGAACACAGGACAATCATGATTTGGAATAGGTTTACCCTTTTGGGAAATTTTATTTTTCATATTCTAATTATGATACCATAATATATCCCTAAATATCTAAATTCAAGTACCATCAGTATTGGATTCCCTGGAAGGGAAATATCTACATTGGCCATCAGTATTGACACCCATTTTCCATCAAGGATCCATTTCATGAAAATATAATATATTTGAATATATCATAAAATTAATAATTTAAAATAATAATTTATATTTATATATATTTTGTAACACCTATCATAAAATAAAAAATCTATACATTATTTATCATTGAAACAAAAACAAGTATTCTTTGGGGATAACTTTATATTCAAATCATGTAAATTGTGATGTAATAAAAATGTTAATTATAATAAGAATACCCCCAGGTGGGTGAAACATAGTTCATAGTAAGGCTCATTTTTGTGAACTTGGTTATGGTCAGGTAATGTCTAACTCTCTTATTTTGGATTTATCACCCCTTGGTACAATGGCTATAGAACCACAACCACATGTAGTCTCAATATATGGATGGATTTCTATAAAATATTATAACATATATTCCGTAGAAAATATTTTGGTTGTCCTTATATACTTATCCTTAGTGTCTATCATATGGGTATGTTCTCTAATATATGTTCTCCTTAATCTAATTACCATGGGTTTAACTAAACACCCTCTAATAAAAATTGTAATGACCTCGACCCCTGTAACCCATAGTTGGTGTCTTACATTATTACATTGTTATAGATTAAAAGGGTAAAATAATGATGTATTGATCATCATAATTTTTTTAGGGAACAAGATACATATTTTATTCCTATTTTATATTAATTATAGAAAATTATGTATAATAGATAATAAAATAAAATGAATTCATCCTGAAAAAGTCATTCCAAGAATTCTTCTTCGTATAATAGCGAAAGGAATGCAAACAAAATGGGGAACATAAGTGATATGTATGGGTTATGTATAATAGAAATATCATGTATATAAAATCATAATAAAAATTAAAGGTTAAATAACATAACAAAAAATTCAATTAAATAACTTAATGACAAGATAATATAAGTAATATTCAACACGGAAAGGTAAATGGATAAAAAAATGTCATATATTCAATAACCAGGAATGAAAGGAATCCAGAGATAATATCATAGAGAAAACATCATTAATAATTATTATAACTATATTCCCAAAAACGTAAATTATTAATTATTTAATTTAGGATCTCAAAATCATGATACCTCTACCATCATGATCTTTCCTCAGTAGTGTTTAAAACTGTGCGTTAAAACCCCTCTGAATCGGCCAATTGTGTTATCTCGTTAGACCTTTTGATGCATCAAGGTGTTATATAATTCTAAATGAAAAGCATCCCTGCATGTCAAAATAATTCATCACAAATTGAATAATCGATCTAATTACTGAAAAATTATCCATATAACCCAATATCAGAATCGATTAAAGGATATATATATATATATATATATATTGTTGATACAATAACTCTTTGAGTAAACACTATATATAAATGTTATATATGGTTTATGAAATTTACATATCTATTGTAAAATAATATGGATGTGTAGAATAAAATTAATGTATAATGAAATAGAAACATAAAAAAGTGGTTGTTTTAATAGATATTTAAATATCACAATGGAAAGTGAAATCATACCATAACTTTTACTACTTGTTAATTTTTCAGTCGAATCCCCATGGATGAAATAAGTCAAAATGATACATAAAATTGATGAAATTTAGAATGGATCATGATATAATAAGTGAAAGGGGAAATATATGAACCATATAAACGAAATTAGATGCATAACATTATAATATTCCCCAATAAAGGGAAATTAAGATGAATTCCCCTACCCCACACATCATTTTTCTTGAACATTCTCTAAACACTCGTATAGTAATATTAAACAAGTTATTGACTTATAAGAGAATCTTATTAATATTTTTAATATCATATATGATCCTATTATCTTATGATATCAAATTTTTATAATAATCATTCATTATTTTCATAGTATCGAGTTTTAATTTCATAATTTTCCATTCATGATTTGTTAAGAATGTTCTAGTTCTTCGAAATATTTAATTGATTAATAATATCCATAATAATAATTAATAAATAATCTGAAAATTTATACATTATTTATACTATTAATACCAATCATGGATTATGTTTATGAAAATTAAGTATAATACGTTCATGAAAAAAGTAGGACATATGTATGAATGAGTAGAGTTTCCATTTTCCAATTATAATTATTAAAAAAAGAATAATAATATTTTCTATTTTTATATTGATTATAATATCATAAATTACTGATTATTTATTTTAATATGATTACATATATATATATATATCATCCATGTGATGTATTTATGAAAATATATTAACATCACTTTTTGAAAGTGGTAGTCTAAACATACACAAACAATGTTATCATATTTAAGGGAGTGAAAAGAAAAGAAAAAATAATAACATGTCTATTTAGAATAATAAATTGTTGGTATTCCAGATCACTTTACGAGGCCGTATTCTGATATACACACAACTAATGTAATCATATCCCATATATAAAGAAAAATAAAAAGGTATATATCATATAATTATTCTACAAGAATATTTATGTTATAAATTATCATATATATTCTTTATATCAATCATCAAAAACAATTATGTGTGTCGGTAATGTACAAATGTATGACATCAGTTCGTGAGGCGGTAGTTCTAAATACAAACCAATGATGACTTTTAACTTAATTGATGGAGGTGAGGATGCTTGTTGGTTCTTACCATAACAATGAATCATATATTTAGAAGAAATATACTAATGATATTATATAATATTAGATTAATATTAGATTAATTTTATTTTTTATGAAATAAAAAAATGATCCTTGATGAACATTACCTCTTATTAAATTAACTTTCTTTGGGTTACATCAATATCCTTACTATTGGGTATTTCTGAAAATATAATAATCATATGTGGAGGGGATAGAATTAGGAATCTGATATGGTAAATTATTATCTGAATGGAAAAGGGTTTAATGGTTTGAATATGAGTGGATAGTGGGGTGTCCTTTTATGAGTGAGGTGAGGGGCACACTTGTAATTTTTTAAAACAAAATGGTGTAACCATGTATTTCTCATTACAAAAGGATCCAATATGTTATATAATTATCTTGAGAACTGATAAGGTAAAAATATTTCCATAAATTTTTTTTTTGTAATTTTTTGTGTAATTTAAAACCATTATAATTTTATTTTAACCACATGTTATCCAATTTTTACACTAGCCACTTTAAATAATGTCTTATTATTTTTAAAATTCAATATAGTAAAAATTAATTTGGAATTATGAGATAACATATAATATTATAATTCATAATATGTAATATGATTTTTTGAAATTATCTTCACATACATGAAAAAACATAATTTAAAATTTGTCACGATGACTCGACAAGAAAGAGGGTTTTTAATGAAAAATTGATCAATGTATTATATTGTGTTATATCAAAATTAGTTGTGAAAAAAATTATAATGACATGAATTTTATTAATAGATATATAATAGAAATAATTTTACATTAAAAAAATTGAAAATATAATTTTACTTTATAAATAATATTAATGAAAATGCAGTTTTCAATTAAATATTTTATTTTTTAAAATACATCAAAAAAATGAATCATTTTAGAAAAAATCCATATATTCACTCGAGGATAATTTTCATTTTTTGATTATAAAACGAATTTAATTTAATTTTTTATTTTTTTTAAATTTTTTAAAAACAAATTTTAATTTTTTTCTGAAGAAAGACTAAATCGTATTCTAGAAATAATTATGCTTCTTCAAAAAAAATCTTCTTCTAATAAATGGATCTTATATTATTTATAATCAAAAGATAATTTTTTCAATATTTTAGTTTGTACCATTCTTAAATATCAATTTAATCTCTAATTTATAATTTTCATGTTTAAAAAATATTTCAATATATTATTTTCATTTAAACACTGTGTTGTTTGAATCACACTATTTCAAAGAGATTCGTCTTAAAGGAAAATTTTCATTATGTCATGGTTTGTTATAGACAAGGTGTGTTTTTGTAATTAGTATAATTTTTTTTTTATTTTTATTGATATATATCCCTAGTATTTATGGTGGTTGGGGGATTGAGAGGGACCATTTGTTGATGATTTCCATCCAAGATGCCTCTCCTTTGACATTCCACAAGGGGTGATATTATTGAATGAATTCAGACAATGAGTCCTGATGAATTTTACCATTTGTAATATTTATGGATCCACAATATTCCTTCCCAAAAATATTATCAATTTGGGTTGTGGTTTTGGTGATTATTCCATTAAGGTATTGTTAAATCATCAATGATTTACTAGAATATCACTCTCCATAAAAGGACGGAATCTTGAGATGTTGTCTGCACGCTATTAGAAGCGGTTTCAACAAATGTATTTTACCCAATAAATTTAAATTGAGAATTTCATTTAAAAGTAAATATATTTATGATGGAATATGTTTATCATGATAGGTATTTTACCTAATCTAGTATCGAGGAGGTTTGATAAACTTTCCAACGATGGTTGGCAATAATTTTACATATAATGTGGTTATCAATGAGTTTTCGAGGGTTTATTGTGTGTTAGATTAAATTTAATAAAAAATATAATTTTTTATAAATAATTATTTTATGATTTACGAATTATTTAGGTTCACAATATAATTTAAAATCTTTTATTATTATGTGAAATGATTATACAAGGATTGAAAGAACATGTTGTGGGAATACATTCAATATTAGGGTAGGTGTCCAATGATACAAAAACAAAAGTTTTTTTTGTTTTTTTAAAGAATGCATCAAGGCTTCATAAAACTAAAGAAAGAAAACCTAGGTTACAAAAGACTGAAGGAAGGAATTTTACATTTATCTCTTTAAAAGATAGAATGAATCTCACGAGGAGTGCTAGAATGATAGGTGCACGTGTCACCAGAAGCTCCCATATTTTCAAGGAAATCAGAAAGTTTGTTGGCTTCACGGTAGACATGTGTAATGATATATTTAATTAAAGAAAGTATGTGAAGGAACATAATCAATTTCGATGTTAGTTTCCAAGAAAGGTGAATTTGAACCATTCTAACCTCATGTACAATTGTGGTAGAGTCACATTCAAACCATACATTCCTCTAATTTTTTGTAAGAGAAATATCAACTGATTTGATGAGAGCCAGCATCTCTGCTTCAAGAGTCGTTTCCAGTCCACACGTACCATAAACCCCATCAATGAAGTCACCATCATGATTTCTAAAGACAAAACCATATCCAGCAGGTCCTGGATTACCTCTATATGGTCCATTTGAGTTTCATTTAATCTGTCCTGCAAAAAGAGGAACCCAGAAAACTTCCATGGTTCCAGGAGGCCAAGGATAGTTACCTTGCACATGTAGTTTTTTCAGAAAAATAAAATCCCTTACAAAGTTGTCGCAATTTTTATCATGTAAACTGTTTTCTTGGTCTGCCACAAAACAAATTTTAGAGATCATCATCCTATAATTGATGCCCACTATTGTGTGGTGAGCCCTATTTTTTCACTTCCAAATGACGTGAATCATGTCAGAACATTAGGTGATGAGGTGGATTTGGCCACTGAATAGGAGAATAAGTGCTAATATACACATTAATGATTTCAGATTTCTTGATGCATTGGTCTAAGTGGACTAAGGGTGTTGTTTGTGTTGAATTAATTCCTTGGGAATGTCTCGGAGTTTATATTGATACATAGAAATCCTATTTTTTGATTCCTAGTGATATTTTTCATTCATAGGTGGAATGGGGTCAGATGACGATGGGATAGACCTTCATATATCTAATGGAAAATGGGACCTCCTCCCTTGGAACAAAGGCGAGACTTGGTGTATGGGGTTGGTGGGATATTTACATCAATAATTGGTGTGAAATTTATAGGTATTTTTTTCATTGGGACTACTTCCTAACTATGAGTCATGTTTCTATTTTCATGTGATTAAAATATATAAGATCCATTGGTAGTAGTATTTGGATTTCTAAGATACATGACTAATGTTGGACTAGACCCTGAGGATTGTGTCAAGGTAAGCCTTTAGGTAGTCATGTATCAGATTGGTAGTGGGTGTTAGGTAGTATCAATGAACGTACACAATGGTGGGTCTAGAAGAACCACTTGATTCCATTCCATTCAATTTCAAATGTCTATTCATGAGGAGATAGGTATCAAGATACTAGGTCCTTGGGATAAGTTAGTGATCTATGTGATAAGCTACAACCTTGTGATACTATGAATGATAGACCCTTTCATGAGGTGGCATGTGGTGGGATTAATGAGGTGAACTCTCTAATTATGGATGATAGGGGATTGATTTCTACGGACATTTACATTGATTATTTTCATAGAGGATGATTATTTCTTTTTCTTTTAGGTATCATGTCAATAACTTTTAAATTCATAGCATGTGGTTGTGGAATAGCCTCCCTAGAGTATTTGGGGATGATTCTGTGTGATGGACCTCCACTATGTCTCTAATGGTGGGTTAGTAGATCATTGAACACTAAGACCTGGGTATTATGTTGGGGAAATTTCATAAAGTGGATTTGGTCATTTTGGACATGTGTTACCTTACATTATAGAGTATTGTGATGAGGAATAATTGGGGTATGGGTTGTAGTATAATGGATGACTGCTAGACCTATATTAATTTAATAGAAATTGTTTTATTCTTTTATACATATGAATGTTCCTAGTGTATGTGTGTATCCTATTTAGGATTTAGATTTTTCCTTACCATATGACTTCATATATGATCCAACCACCAGTATAATGGCTTGAGATGATGGATGGATTTTAACATTTTTCCAACATATGTATGATAATAATAGAGGTGGCCTACTTAACACAAGATGTCGTAATATGTGTTTCTGCCTCATTGGTTATTTCAGCGGCCTCATTAGCACATAATGACTTTACGAGCATTTTAATTATATTTATTTTCCTTGAAAATACAAAAAACTATGATGATGTATATTAGGTGTGTTTTGTGATACCATTATGTGTTTTAATCCCACACTATATATAAGAATATTTTTGTGCATGATGAACTTATATCCACATTTTAGGATATAGTATAGTTTGAGTAGTGATTTGGAATGAGGATGGTCGAGGTTATTAGGAAACTGGGATAAATATTATGTATTGATGTAGGGTCAAGGCACTTGTGTTGTATAATTGTTTCATATTTTAATTTTGATCAACCCAAGAGGAGAACAATTAAATAATTTGTATGAATAAATCATGTATATTATTGATTAAATTTATTTATTTTCGTAATATGATAAGAAGTGGACGTTTTGTGGTTATTTTAGTTGTTGATTGACAATAAATAGAGGAAATTGTCTCCTAGATATAATGATTATGACCTTCCTTCCAGTTAGTAGCCTCTAGTTTATGAGGTGGATTCTCTTGAGGCCCTGTGATTTTCAAGGCAATATTGGTTAAAGGAAATACACATTAAAATTTTTTATCAGGTCATTTTTTATAAAATTTATTGAGATGGTAGACAGTTAGAATAGAGAAATTTTGGACCGTATGATGGAAACTCGACTAGTGAATCATAAAAACCTTTTCTTGTAAGAATTCCTTCTTACTATGGTGATAAGAATATTATTGTTGGATTATGATCTCACAGATGTACTATTTCACATTGGGTGGTTCACATGGATTTGGAGGGTTATGGTTTACATTGGTATTGTCCTGGTCCAGTTTTCAAGAGGTGTGTGTATTTATCCTGTAATATTAGGAAAAGGTCATATACATCCATAATTGCAGGCATGTTAGTTTCACATGACATATATGTTCTTGTCTATTATTTTTTTTACGATAATTATCTCAAAATACAAAATGTTTTACCGAAACATTTATGTGATGATTTACCATATTACTTCTTCATGGATTTATAGCATAATATTCCTCTTGTATGATATTTATATGAATGGTATAGTGGATAATATGGTGGGATTCTTCTCATAAATGGAAATGTATTCAATTCAATAAAAGAATCATGGAGACCCTTTGTGGGTTAGTTCAGTCATTTTGTTCCTTAGTGATGGCTCGAGGAGTGAAGGGATTCCAAAGAGGTTGTTTAAGGATGGGTAATTATTTCCCTATGATAATAGAGAAATATATTTGTTATGGAAGGAATATTTCATTCCTTATAGTTTTCATCTTAATATGGTTTTTGTGGTAATGACTTAATGGGTTCTTGGAATTATTAGATTTGATGCGATTTCATCTAGAATTATTGAAATGTCGATTGGTCTCATGGATTTTCAATTACTACCATGTGGAGTGTTGCCACTTGATATAGGTGGGGATTTATTAAGGATTTTGTTTTGAAGAGAAGTGCTATAGGTAATTAGGTCCAAAATAATCTGATATGCTTGTGGGGAATGGACTTCGATTTAGGATCTTGATCCTAGGTAGATGGAACATGACTCATGGGACTATGAGTCAACTTTTTCGATCTGTTTTAATTGATTGTGTGATTTTTGGGGTTGGGGTGACCAGATTGTATTGTAGACATGAACATAGGAGGAGTTTATCATGAGATCCCTCATCCATGGTTAGTAGTGAGATAGTGTTGATGAGGATTTTGGGAATGTCTCAGTGTGCGACCACAGGTTCTCTCAAGTGATGAAAAATGATGGTTGGTTCTTGGATATTTGAACATTCCAAGTACATGGTTCTTAGGAATGGTTCTAGTGGTGGGAAACCAAAAATAGAAAATAAATGATATTATGGTTTTGGATTCAATTTGGATTAAAATGTAGAGAGAGGTGACTGGTGTTTCTTGTATGATATGTGAGGAAATGGTGGTATGAGGCTTTTGAAGTGGAATTTGAGATGAACATTAGTTGTGAAAGGTGTAATTAGAGATTGTTCGACGTACAATCATATAGTTGATCAGTGTTTGGTCATTGGTGAAAAATTTTATGCAGGTGAGGAAATGGGTTTTGGGACTGACAAAGAATTAGTCGTGTTATAACCATTGGGGTCACCATTCGAAGATATATATTAAGGGATTCATATAATGGGTATCACGACAATGGACTTTGGATGGTGATTCCCTCATTACATTAATATTAAGTATATTCTGAAAATTATGATCATATTATTAGTGAATTGGTGGTGTTTTGAGTTCGTATTTTTTTTATTAGGTATAATTTATTTCCCCCTTAATTCATTTTATTTCTTATGGTTGATAGTGGATCATGGTGCTTGAGAGGTTGGTCTGAAAATTATCATAAAGACAAATCAATACATGGGATCATCTTATTATTCATTTGTATGTGGCCTTTGTGAATTAATGATCATGGAGTAAATTTCAGTAATGGAAGGTTCAGATGGAATTAAAATCTCAGTTCCATTGTAAAACAGAGTAAATTGTTTCCTTGAAAAATTCCAATTTTTTATTTTTTCTTTATTTTCACTTAGTGCTGATTCATTGGGATCTTGATCATGGTGGTTTTGGTGTGATCCAATAATGTTTTAGATTGGAGGTATTTTAGTGGTAGGGGTCCGAGAATGGAACTTATATTTTGTATATGGTGATCCAACTATTGATTTAAATTGGTAATCATGTTATGAAAATAGTGTTTGTTTATGAAAATTTATATGATACCTCATGGTGTAAGAGACTATGATCAGGAATTGAGGTTTGGGGATGCATCGATGTGAGAAGTAAAGCACATTATAAAAGTTTTGTTGGATTTACTCCATGGGATTTTGTTTATATTTGAAATGGTAAGGTTGGAATCAGGTCTAAAATGACATAATCGCTTCAATGGACATTTATTGAATGCCAGATATGAGATTATTTTAGGGAATACAATATATTCGGGCATAGTATGCCTCTGGGCCTTCAGGTCATGTATTGGCCTTCAGGTCCTATCAGGCCTTGTGCCTTGGGCATATGGTTCATGTAAGGGTTCCCCTTCATCCCTTAAATGAGGTATTATCCTAAAAAAATGAAAAATAAGGCCTTCAGGCCATTCAGGTATTGGGTGTTTTAGAGAATAATGTTGAGTGTTCAATGTGTATTGATAACTAAAGTAGGATGAGATAATTGATTTGGAGGTTTCCAAAAAATTCCATGACAAGAACAATTATTATTGGGTGTTTTTTAACAACCTGTGTTACTTTGTGATATAAATTTTTAATGGAATTTAAATTTACCGAATAGTGGACAATTTTTTTGGATAACCAGTGTTCTAAATAGATGTTTGGATGTTTTTTAATCATGAAATGAAAATCATTAATTGTATTTAAGAATAGAAGGACCCTAGTATATAGATAGTGAAATGTTGGGGGTATGAATACGTCATGTGTATTATTATATTTCTATAGTATCCACTAGCTAGCCATTGGATCCATCTAATTTCCGATATTACCAACAATCTAGATAGTGGATGAAATCATGGGTTTTTATAGTTAATAGATTTTCCTTATTTTATTTTGGGTCACCCTTGGGTTTTATGGGTTTGTGTGATTAGAAGAGGCCATTCATTAACCAATTCACCCATGCCTCTCATGTGACCCCCAAATGAGTGGGATGATCTTGTATCTTTTATTGAAGATATTTGTGTTTATTTTTTTTGTTTACATTCATTTTTTTTCTCCTCCCCTCACATCACCCAAAATGTTATTTATTCAAGTATGGTTTTTGTTCTTTATTTTAGTATAGAATGATGATATTTTCTGACCATGATATGTCATTAGATGTACATAGTAAGAGGGTGTCCTGATATAAAGTATGTACGATGTTGAAATTGGTTTCAGTTGAGGTATGTCTTCCATAAAAACTAAAATAAAATTTTCAATTTAATAGAATTAAATTATTGTTTTAACTAATGTCTAGTTATAGGAATTTCAAGAAAAAAAATTCTTGGGGAGGTATGAGAGGCCTTCCATCGATGGTTGTATGTGGTTTTCAGGTGACAGTGTTTCTCGATGAGTTTTCTTGCTTTTAGTCCACATTGATATAAATTAAATATTTAACTATGACTAGTTATAATTAATTATGTATATATATTTCAATAGTTATGTGCTTGGGGTAATTTACAATATTGGTTGAGGATGTGTCGATATTGGATCTGGTTCGATGAAGCTCGGTAAGGGGATAACATTGATGTCGAGGTTTGTGACCTCTAGAAGACAAAACCATAAATTTTTTATACGTGGAAGTAATTTTATGTATTTCTTTTTGTGGGATTGTTAGTGGGGAATAGTGGATAGTGTGACACATAATTTAGGTGACATGGTGTCATGGGACTCAAAGGATAAGAATATGTTCTTTTGAGAACATTGATCATTTAGGATCACATAGGGACTTGGCCTCCACTGGGTGAGGGTATCCTTCAAGTTAATGTGCGAAATTTGGAAGGAATTAGGGTGTGTTTTTGGATGTGGATATCATTGGTTGGTTTACATAGATCAATTGTGTTGTTATCAGTTTTATGGGGCTGAATGATGATGGGTGAGACCAACATACATATTATATGTTATGGGAACTCTCTATTAATTATGGATGTGAGTCATGGTGTATGTAGAGATTAGGAAATGAATTATGGATTTGGTTTTGGATTCTAAGTGGGTTTGGTTCATTCCAATGAGGTTAGGGTTAGCATGGACGTGATGTCTTGGTATGTTCCCTGAGTAGTAGGATCTAGATTAGTGATGGGATTGGGTGATATCGGTCCTTACCATGAGTTTTGTTTAGGTTGAGACATCAGGTAGTGATTTCACTAGTAGATATATGGAATTAATTTTTATCAAAATGTAGAGGCTATGATGGGTCTTATGCACAAAATGGATTCACTACCACGATTGTTGGGAGGTGTCATGTTGAGGGATTTGGTCTTTAGTGAGTAGAACCCCACGACATTCCAATGGGATATGTGGTAGGATTTGACCATGTGATTTTTTCCCAGAAGGACCATTCCATAAGATGATTTAGTTGAGATGCTTTAGGTGACACATATAGTGTCTACCAGGATAGGTTTGTTTACTAGGTAACATTCTATGCAGTCTTTGGTTGGAGGATGATACTACATGGTTCCTTCAGATATCTATTAGTGGATATATCCATGCATGGCATGGGTTGGTGGGATGGACTCCCCATAGTATGTGGGTTTATTCTAGTGTAATGGAACTTCGTAGTTTCATAGGGGGCCAGTTAGTGGATGATCATGCATGGAAATTCATTTTTTTGTTTGAGGGGATTTCTAGACATGGACAAGGTCGTTGTGTATTCAATGGAACATTACTTATAGAGGCATCGGTCATGGACCACCCTAAGGGCCAGGTGATGGAATTAGGGATGACTAATTGGACTACATAGAGTGATTAGGTATTGGTCCGAGATTTTGGATGAATTACCACGACAAGTTTCTATTGAAATCAGGTCATGGTTTTGAAATTTCCCTTCCCCGAGTCATTTGGTTTCAGCTAGTTATCTGTATGATGGAACAATGTGTCTGACATGGTGTTGATGATTATTTTACAAGTGTCTAGATATAACCTGATGATCACATGGGTGTGTGTGCCTCTTAAGTTATTGTGTGGACAAGTTTGTGCATGATGTATTCACAATAATATCTATTATATTTCCTTTCATCTATTATACTCGAACATATGACATCGTATAGTAGGAATTCTTGGTGAGAACATTCCTTCTTTTGTGATCACATCTGGCATTGGAATCTCATTGAAGATTCTTACCTTATCTCAATGTTTTAGGTTATACTAAAAGTCTTCTAAAAATTCATATCAATGAATCTCAAGAATATTGTGACTCATTTGAGTCTCAAGGATGTCATTATGGACTTGGTGTGTGTGTGTGATGTATTTTTTCCCTCTACCCAATGAGATATTTTTTGGATGTCATTTATGATACAATCAATTGTGTTATTTATTGATATTTTTTTCATACTTTGATATGATGTGTGTATTTTTTGGTTATTTACACTATCTTATGATTCTTATTAGATGGAATTTCCTCCCCATTTTATGGATTTGTCCATCACCACTTTTTAAAACCCTTTGACATAGGATGAAGTAATCTTTTGGAATTGTGTAAATTAAAATAAGATGAGTTATGAGAGTCTGATATCATATACACTGCATCTTATAATGATGTTTGGTTAATTATTATAGTTTGAATCATATTCAAGGACCGTTGTGTAATATTTTTATGATAAAAAGTACCTGATTATTAATATTTGGGAATAGGAAAAGTTTTCTAAAGTATAATTTGACATTAAATTTTAAAACAAGAATGATTTGTCATTCTAGGCTGGAAACATATCAAAATGAAAATTTTTCATTCCAACTTGTGAAGAAATCTGAAAATATATTCATATATATCTATGAATAAAAAATATATTTTTATTATTTTTGGATCATGTTACGCACATTGTGTAAATAAATTTCATTATAAAATATAAAACACACACATTTATTTATTACTAGAACATATCATTACATAATAACATGTGATTAATTCTTATATTCTAATAATTAATTGATGATAATTTCCTAGTGTTTCATAGTAATCTAACCGCACTCCCAAAGTTTGGTCTATTTGAGGTGCATTTTGTTGTTGTTAACAACTAAATGTATAAAAATTCATTTCCAAACATACCATACAAATGAATTTTCACAATATTGTAAATTGAAAAAAATATAGAAATAAAATTCATTTGAATGATTATGGACATTGAATATATTAAAAAACATATGTTGAGATTTTAAATAAAAAATAATAAACACATGATAAGAAACAACCTCATAATGTTATCCATAAACATTTTGACAAAAATAAATATGTCCCCTCATTCCCGAAGAAACTATATTTGATTACATGAATATGTTATCTGTATATAGTTAGTATAATACTATACAAATAATGTAATATATAATTTAAATATATATATTAAATTAAATATTAATTATCCTCCCAAAATTCCTCTTCATGAATGTATGTTTTTCCATGGATTATGATATATTTCAACAAATTTATAAACTTTATAACTTTAAACATAATGATTGACTGGGTTTAAACACAATATTAATATTGATAAATTTATTTAATTTTATTCTATTTAGTTTGATATTTGTATTTATAATATATACCTAATAACATATCTAGTAATAGAAACCCATATGTTTCTTATTTGTAGAGTGTGTGCTCATCCCATGTTTTTTATTATAAATGAAAAATGCATTGTCTTATAAAATGTTGTTATGCAATACAACTAGATTTTTTTTCTAATATATCAATGATTGTGTTTTACAAATTCATAATGGAGATCATGTGTGGTTGATTTGGTGGAAATCAATGTATTGGATCCATTATATTTTTTTATACTATCTAAATTTATCACATTTAGAATATTGTGAAAAATATAAAAATTTAAAAATAATTAATGTATAAAATGAAAATATATTTTATAAAACTATAGTATATAATTTTACATTCATATGGTAGTTATTAATAAATAATTTCATATATTACTAGGTTTTAAAAAATTATATAAACATCATGTCATCATGAGAAAATTTCCACTTAATAAATTTTCATTTTTTCAAAGTTACATGAGGACTACGAAACTAAATAATATTTTTTTTATTTTTTTATTTCAACATATTCCCGATATATATTTATGTAAAATATAAAATGAGAATGCAAAATTAATAATTATTATTCTTATGTTATAGAAAATATGTATTCGGAAAATACACCCCATATATATATACATATATATTCCAAACCAAGGATCCCAACCATTCATGCATGATAACTTCTATTATATTTTAAATGCCAATATTGTATTGAGTGAACATTATATGTATTTTTTCCTAAAATTAAATTGTAATAGTATTTTAAAATTGAATCATTATATCTAAAATTAATTAATGTTCATAAATGTTGTATAATTATTAGTGGTTTAAATTTATCCTTAGAAATCTATTGTGATCTAATATCATATCCTTGATATTATATTTCCCCAAAAAATTTGTTTCCAATTTATTATTATATACAATACACTATAACTTTTCCATTCATTATAATGTTTTTAATAAAAAATAAATGACAATTAACATACCCCGTTATCAATTTTTTGAATATATCTTCATGATACAAAATTTCAAAAAACAAGTTCCACCATGTTAATATTAACATCATATAGGTGAATAAGTATCTAAATACTTGACTCGTGATCTACATGAATATAAACTTACACATTATGTATTTTTATTTCATTAGAATGTATTATATTTCCTTAGATATTGCACATGAGACCTCATACAACAAAGAAATGAATAAGTGATTATGGATATAATTCAAAATGAATTCCATTATGTGATATTTAAATAGAATAAAACTAACATTAATTAGTTGTTTCATATGTACTAAAAATGATGTGAAAAAATTAATTACATTGAAAAAGGAAGTCATTTAAGGTGAATGTAAAGCCTCAGAACTGGGTCTGTGCGGCTCTAAACTTAATCGATGGTGATGTGTTGATTTTTTTCATTGACCACCTTAATGTAGAATATCCATTACATCATTTTTTTAATTTGATTAATGTTTCAATTTTTTCTTACATAATACATTAAACATGATCATATAATTGTTCTATATTAAATAACCCTCCTGGAGATAATCAAAATCTTACACCTCTATAAAGTACACGATATTATGGTTATTTCAAATACAGTAAAAGTTGTTATTATTTAGATAATATAAATGAATAATTTTTATATAAATAGTATATAATTAAAAAATTAGTAAATTTTATGTTATGATATATTAATATAGTGTACTATTTCTAATGTACACATAACTCCAACACTTTCTTTGTGTTTTAATTTTCAATTTCCCCATTTTTTGATAATCATCCATCCATAGAACATGAAATGGATTGAGGGTTCTTATATATTCTATCCGACCAACATGTATATAATCTCAAAAAAAATAATTAATTTAATGTTTTATATCACATAAATGTTTTAAGATATATTTAAAACACATACCAAGTGTTTTTTCTCTAAATTATTAATGTATCCTTGATTTATGGTAGCAATATAGTGGATTTGATGTATGTCTATTTTTTTATTCCTTCCCTATTCTGTAAACTAAAAATTATATACAAAATTAACTTATAAAAGAGATATAAAATAATATAAAATTCATTACCTAAAACCCATCGTATCACATCATTAGGAATTGAAACAATAGAATCCATATTTTTGGTTATTTATTATTGTGTAAAATGTATGGGGGTTGGGACTTGTATTAACCACAAAAAAATCTATGTTTCTTTTTATAAGACGTGAGTGAGTTTTACTATTTAAATTTCTATAAAAAATAATTTGAATTTCATCCAATAGTATTCTTATATAATTTTAAATTATAAGGGACAATGATGGGAAAATTAATATTTATTTTATTATTATTATTATATAGAATGTATGTTATAGTTTTGCCGTAAGACATTCGAAATTATTTCCTTTAAAGTATGAAAAACATTATTCCATGAATCATAATCCATGTGATATTTCCATTAGTTTATAACCTTAATTATATGGTAATGTCAATATTGGGTGGTCAGTATTGACTTAGGTTTATGTATAAATTACACTAGGATATGACACAATATTTAAAATATTCTACACAATGCTTTTCCATAGACACAGTTGCATGTTAAATTATTGAACATATTTATTCATAAAAGGATATATGGTAGAAACAATAGAGATTGTAGTTCTACATTAAGAATTAATTTTATGTAGTTTTTATGGAATGGATCATGATACATTGAATATATGAAATTACCTAGTCCCCTTATGCATTTAACATTGGACCTCTAATGTGTTCTCCTAAAAACCAATTAAAAATATATTTTGAGTTGGCGTATCCTATATTTCTGAAAAACATACATATCTTTTCTAATTATCCACTTAATCTTTCGTATCCCCTAATACATGAAATTAAATAAAAAATTAATGAATTAATTCAAAAAAATCAATTATCAAATTATTTCATGAATGAGTAAAAATAAAGTCATAATTAATTTTATTTTCATTATTATTCTAGAATAAATAAATGTAATCAATGTAATATTAAAATTTTTATCATTAAAAAAAATACAACTGAATAAATATCTAAAATACAATTTTTTTATGAATATCACATGTACCCACACATAAGATGATACTCATTCTCATGTAATCACTCTCAATATTTTTTACAAACACCCAGATTCCTCATAAACTAAATCCCAATGAAAATAAATTTAAAATGAATTGATATTAGTCTGACTATGATTATAACCTACACTACTTTCAAAGATTACTCTCTTCTTAGTTTCCTCATATAAAATTAAGTATCACACTTCATTGATTAAATTTATATTAGAATATAATAAACAACATTACCCTAGTTTATTTGTGTCATGTGTTCCCCGAGGATCATTGTTCCCATCAAAAAACAATTAATAACTTTTTTGAGATATTTCATATGAGGATAACATAATTAAGAAGAATTGATAGTTTAGAACAATACAATACCACAAAAACATCCCTATAGTGTATTTATAATATTAAGGTATTTATAACAAGGATGGATACTAAACTACAAAATTACCATTGATCATGTATTCATGGGTTTTCTATTCCTCGCAAACATAGACTGCTAACTTGTAGTCCAATTTGAAAATATCAATTAGGATACCAGCATAACATTTTAATCCCATTCATATGTGTAATCCAATTTTTGTGTAATTTTACACCATATGATTCTAGATTTATATATTAGACAATTCATCCATGTAATAGTTCACAAATAAATGTTTTCGTGTCACAAAATTACCCACCTAAAACCCTCCTTTAACCTTAATTGACCTGGTTATTTAAATAATATATTCTTTTTTTATATGTCAGTTAGTTCCTAGTGATTTTGGAAAATAAAACCCATTGTATATGTAACAACACTTGGTTTTGAATATAAATGAATTTTATAATCTATTCATTAAACAAAACTTTTCCTCTTCTATGTTTTGAAAGTAAAAAATGATCATATAGAGTTGTGATCAGTAAACCATTTCGAGTCTAATAGAACAAACAAGATTTTGGGTGAATAGTAACATACCATTTATGAGTAGTAGTATAAATAGTAATATGACCTTTTTGAATAGTAAATAATGATAATATTTTTTTTTCTTAAGGTAATAAGATAATGAGATCTTAATTAACTTTTCAATTTGATGTAAAACTAATTATACCTTCAAAATTTTTATTTTTAAAATTAATAATGACATTATTTAAAAAATAAATTTTTAATATTTAGATAGTTATTTTTGAAAAATATAGTTCATTTTTGAATTCTACATGTTGATAAATGGTAGGGATTATTTTTTGTGATTTTTCTAAAATTCTTCAATTTTTTAAGAATAATGAGATACTGTAATTTGTTGTATATAAACTTATCAATTAAATACAATATTTATGACATTATATGATGTGTAAGGACACTTTGTTTGACCTCTCATGTACATATTTCTATTAGGGGTCACATGAAACAACGCTATTTGTTTACTTCAGGGAAATAATAAAATAATGAATTAAATATTAAAATTTCACTCCTATCCTCCACTATAAAAAACCCCCACCACTCCCATTCACTCTTCGACACCTTGAATCTATTCAAAGAGCGACCCATATAGACTTTTCTAGTCATGCCTCACGTCTAGGAAGATCTTGGTCTTTCCAAAATACCAAAACATTTTCACTTAATGAGGTTCCCAAAGAGGTTATATCAAGAGGTAAAGCACCTTCCTTTTTCATTTAGTTTCATTTTAAGTTCGTTTATTTTGTAATCCTCTCTTCACTCTCTTTGATCCAATTTCCATGAGAGATATAGTATAACATATATAATGTAATTGTATCTTTTCAATGGAAGAACCATCATCAATATCCTCTCTCTCTCTCTTATTTTATAAACGAAATCAATGTCAATGGGGATCCAATTTATAACCTTCGTGGATGGCGATGTTTCGTTCTTCAAATTCTCCTTCATTACATGACATGAAACCATTTCAGGGTTTGAACCATGCGTTAATAAATGTATTATATACTAATTATTATTTTTTTAACAAGTATACATACATATTAATAAATTGCATGACCAAACTAGTTCCAAATAATCAAAATACCACTAAATAACCTATGTTAATGTCATAAATATTTCATATATTAAGTCGTCCTCTATACATTTTACAACGTGTTAGAAATGACCATTAACACTTCTGGATGTTCGCAAAAAAAAATATGTCATTTCATGTCTAGATATTTTCATACATTCCACTACATTAGTTATGTACAAGTGAAAAAATTATGAAAATAATGAAAACGAACAGTCTAGTACGGTGAAATTCAATAAAATAACTTATTACTAAAGGCATAAATGAAATAAAAAATAATAATGATAATCTTAATAAATTTCTAATATGTTTTGAAATAAGGTATTCATAAGTCTAATTTCATATTCTAGGATCTTATGTCCAAGAGAGGAACATGTTCGGTATTAAGGTAATGTTTTTTCCACCCAAACATCAATTTTATTCGGGTTACTTTTATTTTATAATTTCCTCCATGAAATTATTATGTATTTTTCTGTACTCCTCATATATTCTGTGTGAGTTTTCTAAATATTTTTACCAACCAGAATCCTTCTTTAGTTTATGAAAAATTTCAATTTTTAAAAGTAGCAATCAAAAGTATTTCCTAAATACAATCTTTTTTCAAGGGAGTTTCTCAACTTATTATCTATTTTCAGGGCACTTTATAATTTTTTTTGGAAACTATTTTCTTTATAAATTCACTAATTTTATTATGAAAATAATATCTTACTTCACATGTGTTTTTATACAGATATTTTCCAAAAATAAACTCTTCTTTTCAAGGAAAAAGAGTATTTATCTCAAGAATTTCTCGAAGATTTTAAGGCATTATATTCATCTATTTCAACACTATTGTTGATTATTATTGATTATTATGATAAATATTAAATGATATCCTTAACCATTATTAATTTATTGGTTTATGATTATTTTTTATATGGATGTGCTATCATAAAACCATTCACCAATTTACTCTGAATGGTTGTTGTTCAAAATTAATGTTCGGGAAATGTTATTTTCATTTCATATATTAATTTCAATATGAATGTATATGTTTTATATATTTAACCCCATTCATATGAGGAATTAATTGTACGTCTTAAGTGTCACGTGGGGCTTGTTATATCTCATTGGTGCCTTGTTAGGTCACATAAGACAAACTACGGGCTTGGCACAAATCCATGACAAAATGAGTATTTATGGTATTGGCACGAGGCATTGACAATATAGTTTGGTTGTCCTACTTTATGAATTCCCTAATTATCAAAATATTATTGATGTTTGTTATGGTTATTAGACTAGTATAATACCCATGATTATGTTATGTTATGGAAATACTCACTCATCTCATATTTCTTCCATATTATGTTCATGATTATTTTTAAAGGCATGTGTTTTCAATTATTCACCATGTCTAATGTTTAGGTTATCATCCATTGTATTTCTAACCCTTAATGAGAATTTGATCTCACCCCATTCTTATGTTTAAATTTCTTAGAACAAGAATAATTTTATTATGATTAACATGTTGAAATAACATATGATTTATGGAAGTGTCTAAAGAGTTTATAAGTTTTTTTTCAGTTCCTGTTGTAACGTTGAACTTATATATGTATCTTGATTCCAATAATACTACACTAATCTGCCATTCATGATTCTTATTCTTTTTTAGGCCAATATAATCAAATAAGGAACTAAATTTAGAGGATGTATATTTGGGAAAAGCCGCCATGATAGTCATCGAGGATAAACATACAAGAACGCCCTACCATTTTGATAAGGAATGGACTATATCGATATTTCAAACAATACATCCCCGTATGGATACAAACAGGTAGAGGTAGCATTGGAACAGATGTACCTAGAAGTGAATGCACTGACAAGGAGTTTCGAGCTTGACCACGGTCTCTAGGTAAAAATCAACATGCCTATCTTCACTCTTCGTTATGACACGCCTAGGGGATATGCTTAGGATAATTCACATTTTCATTATAATCTATTATGGATAATTTAAATGAAAATTATTTTTCAATGATACAATGTTTATGATTAAAAAAATTTTATGCATAGAAATTAGATTTACGTTAAGAATTTTTATACATTGTGATTATACATTATGATTCATACCCTTATCTAGTGCATGACATTATTTAGAAATGGTACATAGTTTAAGGAATGGAAACTGCACGAGCATGCATTTCCCTTATAGGGATTTCCCATTGATGATATATAATGATGTTGGATTTGGGGTTGTGACAGGTGCTAATAAACTTTTAACTATACAAGGACATCTTACTCAGGTTATTAATAATAACCTTACCCGTATGGAGAATTATGATCCACCACATGGATGAGCTATGTTAGATCGCTTTATGCGACAATAGCCTCCATCATTCACTGGGACTACCAACCCCTTTGTAGTAGAGTAGTGGATATGTTCTCTAAAGAATATATTTCTCTCATGGTAATGTAACGAAATTGGGAAGGTTTTCATTGAAATTTATCATCTAACAAGAGACCCAGATTAGTAGTTGTCATTAATCCTAAACACAATGGAGGAGGAAGAAATAAAAAAGATGGAATGGATGGATTTTAGGGAAATAATCATTGAAAAATATTTCCCCTGTGAACAACAAGTAGACATGCAGAGGAAATTCTTAAATCTAAGGTAGAAGGAGAAATAAAATGTTTCCATGTATGAATCCGACTTTACAAGGTGGAAAGCCATTTTGTGGACTACATAAATATTTCAATAATAAAAATTGATCGATTCGTTGATTGTTTAAAACTATTACTCTGAAGGGATCTAGTCTCCCAATGTTTCTCATAATATAACGATATAATCTCAATTTCTATCATGATAGTAAATAAAATATTCAAAGTATTATAACTTTACAGGAAAAAAAGAAAATAAGAGGGCTGCTGAAAACTCAGGAAAAGAAAATAAGAAAATGGGGAAGAATGGAAGAGTTGAATTTCAATCTTGTAGTAATTGTGGGATGAATCCCTATAAAACATGTCTAAATGGAATGGGAGTCTATTACAAGTGTGGAGAAAAAGTCCACCATGCTCATGATTATAAGAGGGAGAAAGAAGCTATCAAAATTCAATGCTACAATTTTAGTGAGATGGGCCATTATTCCCATGAATGTCCTAATCATGGGGGAAATTCCCCAAGAGAAGGCTAAGGGTGTAAGGCCAAGCTTATGCGGTCACTACCGCAGAGGTTGAAGTTCCGAAAGAAGTTGTGGAAGGTATATTGATCGTTTCATCAAACTTATCAAATGCATTATTTGATTCTGGATAATCAAATTCATTAATATCTTCCAATTAATATGTGAAAGTTACATATGCCCAATTTTATTTAATAAAGAAGTTATTAGTCAAAACCCATGGTGGATGTATCATTGCAACAAAGGCGTGTCAATTTGTCCCCCTCATTATACATAAATTTTGTTTAGTTACTCACCTTATCTTCATACAAATGAATTAATATGATATAATTCTCGGTATGAATTGGTTGTCAAATTGTGATGCGAAGATCTATTTCCATTAGATGGAAGTTGAAATTTTTGAGAATGGCGTGGAATCCCTTCTCTTTAGGGAAGAAACATCACCATCATATTATAATCTATATCAACCCCTAGTTGCTCTGCAAAATTCTATTATTGGATAGGAATAAAACCCAATATCCTTGGGCAGTGAATGAATTTTACAAATTGAAGACATGCATGTAGTAAAAGAATATGTCTATGTATTCCCAAAGGATTTACCTGGACATCCTCTAAAGTGGGAAATTGAATTTTCCATTGACATAATTTCTGGTTCAAGGCCCATATCAATGACCCCTTATAGAATGACCACTATAGAGTTAGTGTTACTAAAGAAACAACTACAGGAATTGAGTGATAAAGGAATTATTCGACCTAGTGATTCTTTAGAGGGAGCACATGTCCAATTTATTCTAGATGAAAGATGAATCAACGAGGATATGCAATCATTACAAGGAAATCAATGCTATTAGAATAAAAATACGTATTCTCTACAACTAATTGATGATTTAATTGATCAACTTCATGAAGACCAATATTTTTCGAAGACTGATCTTTGATCTGGATATCATCAGTTGCCTTGGTTGAAGGAATACATTCCAGAAATATCATTTCGAACAAGGTACATGCATTACAAGGTTAAAATAACAACATTTGGACTAACTAATGCACCATCTATTTTCATGGATATGATGAATATAGTTTTCACGGATAATCTAGATAACATTGTGTTGGTGTTTATTGATGATATCTTGGTATACTCTAAAATCCATAAATATTATGAAAATGAATTGCACACTATTTTGAAGACTCTATGAAGAAATAAATTATATGGGAAGTTAAGAAACTGTGATCTATGGTTCCAATATTTTTCCTTTCTGGAAAACATTATCTCTTTGGATAGAGTATCTGTTGATTATGTGAAGACAAAGGCTATGCAAGAATGGAATACTCTAACGAACATTACAAAGTTATGTAGTTTAATTGGGTTTTCAGGTCATTATTGGCATTTAATTCCGATATTTTCCAATTTATCCAACCCAATGACCACTCTCATACAGAAAAGGTATATGTTCATATGGACAAATGAATGAAAATAATTTTTTGAACACTTCAAGAGGCGGTTAGTGAATGCTTCGATCCTAACCCTACCATCGGGGAATGATGGGATTGTTATCTATAATGATGTATCAATGAAAGGACATGGCTGTGTCCTTATGCATAATGATCGAGTGAATAACCTTGCATCTAGGCAGCTAAAAATTCATAAACAAAACTATACAACTCATAATCTTGAGTTAGCTGCATTAATCTTTTCTCTAAATATTTGGATACATTACCATAATGGAGAAAAATGGGATATATATACCAATCATAAGAGTTTGAAATATATATTCACACAGAAAGAACACCACATGAGACAAAGGAGATGGATTGAGCTACCCAATGATTATTATTGAACAATACACTACCACCAGGGGAAGGCAAATAAGATAGGAGATGCTTTGAGTAGAAATGACCACAGAATTATGATCATGATGAGAGTTGAAAGGGATCCTATGTTCATGGATTTAGTAATGATGGATATGGGAATTATCAAGGAAGGTAACACTTCACTACTTTTTGAAATGGTTGCTAAAACTTCTTTACTGGAAATGATAAAATGTTCTCATGGTGATAATGGGGAGTTTCAAAAGAATATTAAAGCTATAAATGATGTGAAGTTTAATGCCTTTGTATTTGAAGGTGGAATATTAAAATTCGAAAATATATATGTCTGTTCCATCTATTCATGACCTATAGAGGGAGCTATTGGATGATGTTCATAACACTAATTTCTCTATACACCCTGGTATTATAATGTTGTATAGAGATCAAATGTAACATTTTTTCTTGGAAAGCATGAAGAGGGAGATTTCTAATTATGTGTCGAGATGTTTGGAGTATCAATAGGTAATTTTTAGAAGACAATGTCCTGGAGGAGTCATGAAACCAATTCCCATTCTAATTTGTAAATGGGATGATATTACAGTGGACTTTGTCATGGGGAAACTAAATATCGAAGAAGGAATGATGGGATATGGGTCATTATTGATCGTATTCCAAATCAAAATATTTTCTTTCTATAATATAAGACTTACCACTTGAACTTTTTGGAGGACTATATATTAACGAAGTTGAAATACTTCATGGTTTACCCTTATCAATTGTTTTTTATTGTGATCCCTGTTTTACATCAAAATTTTGGAAAAGTCTTCAGAAGGCCATAAATACTAATCTTTGTTTGAGCAGTGCCTACCACCCAAAAACTAATGGACTATCAGAACATGCTCTTCAATCATGGAAAGACATGTTCAGGTCATTCTCACTTGATTATCAAGGCATGTGGGATCTGTATTTACCTCTAGTATAATTTTCTTATAACAACAACTTCTATTACTGTATTCAAATGTCACCATATAAATCGTTGTATGGAAAAAGAGGTCGTACAACAACTTGCTAGGATAATGTTGATGAATAAATCTCGATGGTCAAGAACATGTTAAAGAAACAACTGAAAAGGTGATTATTATCCAAACCCCTATCAAAATATCTAAAAGTAGGAATAAGAGCTATGATGATAACCAAAATAAGGATTTTTAATTTCAAGAAGGATGTCATGTTTTCTTAAAGTTAACTCCATTGAAGTGTATTATATGATTCGATAAGATGGGAAAATTATGTCTCAGGTTTATCAGATTTATTTAAATTCTAGATTGAATTGGATTTATTTCCTACTGTTTGGAAATGTTGCCAAGAATCTCCAATGTTGATAATGTTTTCAACGTATCAATGTTAATGAAATACATGACAGGCCCAACACATGTACTCACATATGAAGAAATAAAACTTGAGCCCGGTCTATCGTATTGTGAAGAGCCTATAAAGATTATTGATACCAGAGAATAATTGATGAGAAATCAAACGACTCTTCTAGTAAGGGTTCTTTGGTGGAGCCATATGATGGAGGAAACAACATGGGAGTTTGAGGAGATTTTGCTGAAGACATACCCAAATCTTTTTATATAACATTTTGTGAATTTCTATGAAGAAATTTTTTAAGATGGTGTGAATGCAACACCCCAATGTTTTGAATATAAATGGATTTTATAATATAGACCATAAGCACCACTTTTCCTCTTTTATATTTTGAAATTTGTAAAAATGGTCATCTTGAGTTGTCATCAGTAAGTCATTTGGAGTCTGATAGAACAAATGTGATTTTTGGTGATTTGAAACATTCCCTTTCTGAATACTAAAATAAATATCAAAATGACCCTTAAAAATAGCATGTAATGATACTATTTTATTTTCTTATGGTAATAAGATAATGATATCTTAATTAATTTTTCAATCTAATATAAAACTAGTTATACCTTTTAAACTGTTATTTTTCAAATTAACAATGAAATTATTTACAAAAACATTAAAAATATTTAGATTTTTTTTTGAAAAATGGGGTTAATTTTATAATTCTACATGTCGAGAAAGTGTGGGGGTAAATTATTTGGGATTTTTATGAAATTCATATATTTTTTATGAATAGTTAAATATGGTAAAATGTCGTACATAAAAATTATCAGTTTAATACATTATTTATGACATAATAATTTATGTATGGCCACATGGTTCGAACTCACGTGCACTTATTACTATTATGGGTCCCATTAAAAAACACTATTGGTTGTCTTGAAGGATATATGAAAATAATAATTTAAATATTCAAAATTCACACCTCCCCTCCACTTTAAAAACCCCCCCACCACTCCCTCTTCTCTTTACTCCTCAAAGCCTTCAAGCTCCTCAGTGTGATGCCCAAATAGCCTTCCATAGTCACTCCCAACATCCATGAATCTCTTAGTCTTACCAAAAGTGCAAAACCCCTTCAGTTAAAGAGGATCCCAAGGAATTTATATGATGATGTAATGTACCCTCCTTTTTCTTTTTGTTTAATTTCATGTTCCTCTCTATTGTAGTCCTCTGTTCACCTCCTCTATCTGAATGACCATGATAGATCTAGTTTCATATATATACTAGATTTATATCATGTGAATGGATAAACTATCATCAATATTCTATCTCTCTCTCTCTCTCTCTCACTCTCTATTATTTTATAAATGAAATCAACGTCCATGAGGTTCCAATTTATAACCTTTGTGGACGATGAAGTTTCATTCTTGATATTATACTTCTTTACTGGTCAAGAAACGATTTCAGTTGTTGAAACAGACATTAATATATTTATTAAAACCTAAGTAAGATTCAACAACCTATATACGTACACATTAATAAATCATATGAAAAAACTAGTTCCCAATATTCAAAATACCCCTAAATAATCTAAGTGAATGTCATATATATTTAATCTATTGATTCATCCTCTCTACATGTAACCAACGGATAGAAATTATCATTAACACATTTGGATGTTAATAAAAAGTATGTAATGTCAATTATGGAGAATTTAAATCCATTCCACTCCATTACTTTAGAACAAGGGAACCGATTATGAAAATAATGAAAACGAACACTCCAGAACGATGAAATTTTTTATAATAACTTATCACTAAGGGAATAATGGAAGTAAAAAAAGAATTATGGTAAACTTAATAAATGAATAATTGGTTCTAAATTATTTTTTTAATAATTATAATTTCATATTATAGGATCTTAATTACAAGAGTGGAACACGTTCGTACTTAAGGAATGGTTTTTTTTCACCAGAACATCAATTTTCATTCGTGTTAATTTTATTGTCTAATTTCCTCTATGAAATTCTTATGTATTATTATGTACTCATAATTAATTATTAGTGATTTTTCTATATATTTTTACCAACCTGAATCCTTCCTTATTTTATGAGAAGTTACACATTTTAATTGTTACTTTCAAAATTACTTAAAAAATACATGCTTGTTCCAAGGTTTCCTCAAATTCATATATGTTTTCAAGGGAACACAATAATATATTTTTTTAAACTATTTTCTTTATAAAATCAATAAGTTTATTATGGCAATATTATCTTACTTTGCTTTTGGTTTTAAACAAAATTCTATCCAAAACAACTATTCTTTTCAAGGTAAAAGAGTATTTAGCTCAAGATTAACTCATATATTTTATAAGAGTATATTCATCTATTTCAACACCCATTGTTGATTATTATATATTTTTGGGATTATTATTTCATTTATCATATAAAATATTTAATTTAATGTATTATGATTATTTTGGATATGGTTTTTCTATATTAAAACCATTCACCAATTTACTCTAAATGGTTGGGGTTTTTGCTTAATGTTGGGAGGGATTTTATTTTCATTCCATATATTAATTTAAATAATAATGTATATGTCGTATATTTTTATCCCTATTCATATTAGGAATTAATTGGAAGTAGTAAGCATTGGCTGGGGCCTACAATAGCCCCATGGTGCATCAGTAGGTCTCATGATATAAACTACAATCTTGGCACACGACCTTGAAAAAATGATTATTTATGGTCATGGCATGAGGCCTACATGATATGGTTATGTTGTCCCACATTATGCATTCCATAATTATAAAAATTGTATTGATGGTTCATGTAGTTATTAAACATGTAGAATACCCATTATTATGTTATTTTATAGAAATATTTACTCATCTCATACCTCTTCTAAATTATGATCAAGTTTATTTATAAAGTAATTTCTTTTAAATTATTCACCATGTCAAATGTTTATGTTATATTATTCTAGATTTCATACACTTACTGAGCATTTGAGATCACCCCTTTCTTATGTTTCAATTTTTCAGGACATTAATAATTTTATTATGATTGGCATGCTGAAATAACCTAGGAGTTATGTAGGTGTCTAAGGAGTTTACATGTTGTTTTTATTTCAATTCATAATGTGGAAATTTGGAATTTATCTTGATTCCCATAATACTAAACTTATCGGACCTATGTGATGCTTATTCCGTATTATTATGCCAATATAATCAAAAAAGGCACAACCCCCGAGAAACTAGGGTCAGATCCTTATAGCCCTTTTTAATTGAAGACACACCTCACCACTCTCCCCTACAAATTTATTTTCATCCACGTATAATGTTTATATAGATGTTTGGATATAAATATAATATATAATAGTAATTATTTGATAAAAATATAGGGAATTTATATTAACCTCTTCATGCTTGGCTCCACTCTAGTGGTGTGATTCTTTCTTATAGATCATTATTTAACCTTTTCAAATGTTCCAATTGGTTAAACGATATGGACATACTCAGTTGGGTGAAATATTATTTATTTAAAATAAAATAACTAATAAAAAATTCACATAGTCATGGTGACTTCCAACTTCAATTTTTTATATTAATCATTCTGTCTCTTTCAGGTCTTCATCTATTCATCCATATGATGATGGATTTATCCACATTCCTCCCTTATGTGTTATGAATAAATATATGCGAACTCAATGTGAATGGCTCTCGTTTTTTCCCAACTAAATCAAATTCTCTATTATGATTTAATTTAAAAATGTTGAATTGTCTTGAATAGCTAGACATTAGTTCCCGTGAAAAAAAAAATCACGAAATAAAATCAAAAAACATTGAATAGTTATCGTTCCTTGAATTAATTTTATTATATCACTATATTAAGATAACATTTATCACCGTCATTTATTTTTCATTCATTTTAATATAAATCCATTATATTATAGTTTTTCTAATTGAGATGAAATCTAAATTTCAATTATGTAGTAAATAAAATCTTGTCCACTAACTTCACAGTCCTGAACATTTCAAGTTTTATATCAATTGGTAGATAAAACTATTTTCAAAACTATAGTTTATAAGGGGACATAATAATTACTGTTTTATATTTAATTCGGTATACCCTATGTGAATTTTTTAATCCAATATTTACTTAAGGTTAACACAATATTATATAAAGTTACCTTTAAATAATTATTTGAATATTTATCATTTACATTAGTTTGTTGGTGGTAAATAGTTCAATTTTTATGATTGTAACAATATTTATCCGTTATTTATCTAAACTGTTTATTTTGGAAAAAAAATCTATTATCAAATATGATTTCCCGGGGTACTCTATATATATAGAAAATGGGTTTCCTAAAAAACGTAATGATGTATTTTCCCAAATTAGTTTATATCCGTTATGAAATATAATAAACATCCACAATTAATATACTCATTACGACGTAATTTTGGAAAATAATAGACAATTTTAAATCCATATATGTAAAGAATAAAATATTAATCTATAAAATGTCTAATCCTATTTCACTATTTTCAATTTTGATAAATCATTCACAAATATATAAAATCCTTGTCATGAAATTCCAATATAATCCACATTGACATATCTTAGTAGAAAACTAAAAATCAATCACATGATTTTTATTATTTCATCAAATCATTAATTTTATTGGACTGGTTCTTCAAGTATAATTTATTTATCTTTTTAATCAAATATCTTCCTTTCATTCCATGTTACATTCTAGCATATTATTATTGACTAATTGTATTTACAATTTTAGTTTAATGAGGTATGTTTATGGTTGTAAAGACCCGTAAATTTCAAGGAATTTTTTTTTTCTTAATTATCATTGGAATTTTGCAAGAGCGCAGTTTCATGACGGCACCTGATTCCAAGTCTCGGTGTTCCCAGAATCATTATCCGATGTTTGGATCGGGTACACGTTCAGTGAATGAACGAGCGGGTTTTCCTAACTTTTGAACTTGTGCTCGGAATCGAATTACGAGGGCACTGATGGAATCGCAGCGCCGGTATTTTCTTAGAAACTCCTATTATGGAGTTGCGTTTTCTCGGGTGTGGTTTTTAGTTTTTGGGGTTAAGTTAAGAAATAAAATAAAGTGGTGCGACAACATTATTTTATTTCACTTAAGCCACTTAAAGCCACTTAGGCTGAGTTGAAGCGGATAGGGTGGAATCCAAAATATCCTACCCACTTGGTAGGATATTTGTGAGGTCGGGCCCGCACGAGCCCCACCGTTTCTGTTCCTCTAAGCAACGCACCCGCGAAAAGACTCTTAAATGAAAGTCAACCGGTGCGTTTTCTTAAATTCATAACGCCCCTATTAATTGGGCAGTTAAGTCGTTACCATTAATTCATCGAATTAAAGGTTCGTTTCTTAACTTGTTTTTCAAACTGTTGGCAAAGAATAAAATAAGACCGACACCCATTTTGATTGTGGTGCTTGTTGAGAGGGTTGACAGAAACTCTAATCTCTTCATCCTCCTTCGTGAAGAACGTGATGAATGAGAAGAACGCGAAGAACGCGAAGAACCTAAAGAACGCCGAACCCTCGGAGATCGACGATGTGACGCCGTGTACCGCGACACCGACGATTCTCCTTCCATGAAGTTCTTCCACGATGTTTCTTCCCCGAAACAATCTCTGATCATCAACGACTTCAGGTAGGGGATTACGGTTCTCTAATTATTTGTGAATTTATCCTCAACATGGATTTAATTCGTGAAATTAAATCTTTGTGTTTTCTTTAACCCTTAGAGATCGTCGACGCGACACTGTGTTCCACGACGACGCGACGCCCTTCCGCGACGCGACGATCCTCTTCTTTCGTGACGGTCAATTCTGCAAAGAACTATCGTTCGACGACTACGACGAGGTAGGGGTTTGTTTTATTTAAATCATTGTGATTTATACCCATGGCGTTGATTAAATAATTGTTGTGAGACATTTAAAACCGCTAACGCGGTGGGTACGGACTAACGAATAAGTCCAAACCCACCGCCCCTTTCGTTCTTGATGTGCGGTGGGTGCGGACTAACGAACAAGCGCGCCCCCCGCCCGTGGCTTGACCGTAAGAGCTGAGCCGACCTGCTGGCCAACCGGCCAGCCGGGTCACGCCCATGCGGGGCCGGGCAGAACCGGGGGGGTTGGGCCGGGTCGGTCCGGGCCCAGTCCCCCCGTTGTCGGACTTTTTTGGTCTTTTGCCTGTATCATGATCTACGGGTCTCCGATCGACGTACCGTCAGCGGCGATGCAATCCATGGACCGAGATGGTCATTTTGACATATTTTACTCAAGGTTTCGGAGTACTTTGGGTTCGGCCAGGTTGGTTTGTACACGAAACCAATCGGGCCCTCGGAGCGAAAACACACATAAATTGAGATCCGGAAGTCCGATTGACGTGCCATCGACTTTGTTGGATTCCTCTAAGTGAGACGGAACTTTTGACTTACTCTTCTCGAGTTTTGGATGCCGTCAGAGTGTTGTGGGGTTGGTTCGCTCACGAAACCAACTGGGCCCCTGGAACGAAAAAGCCAATAACTTACAGACCGGGCATCTGATTGACGCGTCATCTGTCTCATTGATTTCCTCTTGATGAGACGGAACTTTTGGCTTACTCCGCTCGAGTTTTGGATTCCTTCGGAGTGTGGTCGGGTTGGTTCGCTCACGAAACCAATCGGGCCCTTGAAACGAAAAAGCCAATAACATACAGACTGGGCGTCTGATTGACGCGCCGTCTGTCTTGTTGATTTCCACATGATGAGATGGAACTTTTGGCACACATCACTTTAGTTTTGATGTAGTTGGATAGAGGCCTGGTTGGATAGTACCTGAATTCCAACCGGGCCCCTGGAACGGAAAAGCTGATAACTCAAAGGCCAGACGTTGGTTTGACGCGCCGTCTGCGACGTTGAGTTCCTGTTGACGATACAGAACTTTTGGATATATCGACTCTGGACTATGTGTCAGTTGATGTATCAGGAACTCGGCTCATGGAGTGGACCTTCCCGAACGAGCTTGCTGTGTGCGGGAACCCTAGAGCAGGCTGCGTCTGCAACGACAATGAAGACAATACGCGAATCCTCCATGGGTTCGGTAGTGACCACTACGGTACTTTTGGGATACATCAACTCCGGACTATGTGTCAGTTGATGCATAGAACTCTTGGCTCGTGGAGTGGACCCTCCTGGAACGAGCATGTTGTGTGTGAAAAAACCCTAGAGCCGGTTGAGACTTGACGACTGCTGATCGAACGACTCGGTGTGTTACAGATATCCTAATGGGAAGAGCTTGGTTATAGCAGCAGACCCATGGAGGAGGAGCTCTTGGTTGTAGCGGAAGACCCACGGTACTCAACAGAATGAGTACCTCTAGAGGCTATGAGGGGGAGCACTTAGTTGTAGCGGCAGACCCACGACGGAGGAGCGCTTGGTTGTAGCAGCACGGGGGAGTGTTTGGTTGTAGCGGCAGACCCATGACAGAGGAGCGCTTGGTTGTAGAGGCTGACCCGTGGTACTGAACAGAAGGAGTACCTCTAGAGGCTACGAGGGGGAGAGCTTGGTTGTAGCGGCAGACCCATGGTGGGAAGCGCTTGGTTATAGCAGCAGGCCCACAGTACTCGATAGGTGGAGTACTACGACAGTCCAAGGTTAGAGGGAAGCACTTGGTTGTAGCGGTATAACCATTGTACTTGATGGAGAAGGAGTTTCCCAATAGCTATGGTTTCAACTTCACGATCGATCCTGTGTGGGTCATTACGGGGGTTAGTACCTACCGAACCATTGTGGGTCCGAAGGCTAAGATGAATCAGTGGCTACATCTGATCATCTCTATCATCTTATGAAGTAGTAATACTGTGTGAGATGAATCCTATTTTTCTTTCCTTTGTGGATTGTGTTGTGCTATCCTGTGTGGATTTACGTTTTTCTTTCCTGTGTGGACTGGGTTGTACTTGGGATCAGATGTTGGAGTCGAACGAGAATTGATGACTTAGGTATATGTATGGGCATATACCTAAGCAGTGTCAGATGTTACTTCATGATTGTATCTTTCCTTTTTGCATTATCCTTTGTGGATTCAGGGAGACCATCGAGGGTCTCAGGGTCCCTACAGAGTAGCTTTTCCTCAACCCTGCATGGGCTATGCCTGCACTATATTTTGTTTGTGGCAGACGACGGACAACGCTGATCATGGTTGAGGCTTGCGGAGCAGGACTGTACCTGGAGGTTTACCACTAGGCAGAACGTACTCGGAGCAGTTGGCTAGACCCTAGGAGTAGTGGAGGCTATCTGTACCCACCCTTCAGGTGGGATTTTTAGTAGACAGCTCAGCATTGCAGCTTTACTTTTCAGTTTCTGTTTTCCCTTCTAGTTGTAATTTACTTTTATATTGGGTTTTTATACTGGCCCACTTACTTTCCACACTTACGGTTGTACTCAGTTTTTACTTAGTATTTTACTTCTACTGCTTTCTTTCTCTGTGGTGTTTGTTTACTTTACAAAGGACATGACTTCCCTTTTTTCCGGGATTTACGCCTTGGTGCTATTCGCCAGCCCTTGGCCTATGGAAGGCGGGCTTGGGGTAGTCATGGCACGAGCCCCGAGGACAGGTCGTGAAATATTGGTATTAGAGGAGTTCGGTTCTACCGCAGAACTCCGGACTCTGATATTTTTCTATGTGAAGCAATAGTGTTGACAATATTGACTGTGGTTATCAGTACAGAGAGTCTAGTGTTGGTGCGGCGGCTGACGTATCTGTACACTAGGACCCTGACTTCTGATTTCTGACATAATGCACGAAAACAATGATGGCATGTGTGTTTCATGTTTTCTTTGTTATTACTTTGTGTCATCTCACCAGGTATTCTGTTCTGACCGTGGCACACCTATTTCTTTTTCAGGATGTCCCCACGACGGCAGCCATCTAGGGTTCCGAGAGTTGAGTGTGATGACAGCCCACCGAGCGACGAGGCCTCGGTACATGGCCCATTGACAGCTGAGGCACCGGCGGTACATCTACTCGCCGATCCACCGATACATCCCGCCCTAGCCACTGATGATGCAAGTCGCCTTAGTGCACTGCACGAGTTTCAGCGCCAGCAACCTCCCAGGTTCCGCGGGGAAACGGACCCCCAGGCAGCCGAGGATTGGCTGGAGGCAGTTGTATGAGTTTATCATTTGGTAGGGACACCAGCTGACCTTATGGTGGTCCTTGCAGCGAGCCTCCTGCATGCGACAACAGGAAGATGGTGGAGCTTGATGATCCAGGTGCATGACGAGGCATCACTCCTTTGGACAAACATTAAGATCCTTTTTCGCTCAGAGTTCGTCCAAGCCACCCTCCAAGCGGTGCACATCCAGGAGCAACTACAGTTGCGGTAGGGCAGCATGACAGTAGCCCAGTACGTGGCGAGATTTACCGATCTCTTGAGATATTCCATGGACATGGTACGGGACCCATTCTTCAGGATCCGAACCTTCGAACAAGGGCTCAGACGAGAGATAAGAGACTCAGTTGTTTCTCATAGCATTCTGACACAGACAGGGGTGTTGGAGCGAGCCCTCTTAGTGGAGAGTTTCCTTGCTGAGCAGTCTCCAGCAGCATGAGCCACCAGTAGCCAACATGCAGCCGAGTCTTATGCAGCGGGCAGTAGACAGATGATGCAGGGGTCCAAGAGGACTGGTCCTACCAGTGGTTGACCGCGTGACACACGAACATTTGTGAGAGGCACCCGGGGTGGAAAACGACTTACCATGAGCGAACTGTGTTACTCATGTGGCATGGTTGGTCACATGGCTCGTGACTGCCCGACCCGCCTTGCCGAGGAGCAGCAGACTGTTGAGAAGCCACCCAGGCAGAGGCAGAGGGTCGACTGTGGCGGTCCGCAGGGGGCAGGCGGGCAAGGCAGAGGAGGTGGCCGTGCTGCTAGAGGTGGACGACGCTTCGAGGTGTTTCCACCACCACCACAAGGAGGTCCACCCCGACCATAGGGAGCTGGTGGACATGGGAGAGCTCAGCTTCAGGCAGCTGAGGCCTACGATCGTGGAGCTCCGGGAGCAGATGGACAGGAGAAAGACTAGCTCCAGACCTGGAGACTTTTGTTTATGGTGCTTCTAGCATTGTTGATTTTTGTTTGTAGATGTTTTGTGACATTGTACTTTGAGCTGCAGTAATAAAAGACACCCTTCTTTTGGAGTTTACCTTCCTGTCCTCTCTTTGTGTTGTTACTAAGAGGTTCTGGTTTAAAAAAAACCGTTGACTTGACCCTCATTTTGAGATACCTACTGGAGGAGACTCAGTGACCACACACTGATGCCGACAGTGTGACTCAACCCTTGGAGGCGAGATTAACGGTTGGAGCTCTTAGTTGTAGCATCGAGGCCTTACGAAGTAATTATTTTAATGGGATTGTATCATCCATGATGGGATTGACTGTATTAGGCGAAGAACGTGGTTCATCTAGGGAATGAGACTGGATTTCTCTTCTCGGCAAAGAAGAAATATCAGCAGCTCGAGTAGGAACAGAATGGTCCAAATCATCCAAGAGCGGATGAGGACAGCTCAGAGCCGGCAAAAGTCTTGTGCTAACAGGAGGCGAAGACCACTAGAGTTCGAGGATGATGACCACATTTCCTTACGAGTCACACCTCGACGTGAGTTATGGAGATTTGGCCGAGGCGGCATGTTGTCTCCACGCTTCATCGGACCATTCCAGGTCCTCAGCAGGATTGGTGAGGTGGCTTATCGCCTGGCTCTACCACATCAGTTGCACTAGGCGCACGAAGTATTCCATGTATCTCAGCTAAGGAGATACGTGCACGACCCGACGCATATCATTGACCATGGGGAGTTGGGAATTGATGATGGGGCGAATTTTACGGAGGTTCCAGTGGAGATAGAGGATCGACGTGAGCGGGTCCTACATGGATGGTCGATTTATCTTGTGCGCATCAGATGGCAGCATGGGAACCTCCAGAAGAGTACTTGGGAGCGGGAGGCTCAGATGCGTGCTCAGTACCCACTTTTGTTTCCCTAGTTTATGATGTATCGTTACGGGAACGTAAATCCCTGTGGTGGGAGTGATGTAATGTACCATAAATTTCAAGGAAATTTTTTTTTCTTAATTTTCTTTGAAATTTTTCAAGAACGGAGTTTCTGACGGCACCTGATTCTGAGGCCCAGTGTGCCCGGAATCATTTTCTGAAATTTTTCTCGGGTACACGTTCAGTGAACGAACGAGCGGGTTTTCCTAACTTTTGAACCGGTGCTCGAAATCGAATTCTGAGGGCACCGATGGAATCACAGTGCCAGTATTTTATTAGAAACGCCTTTTCTGGAGTTATGTTTGGTCGGGTGTGCTTTTTAGTTTTTGGGGTTCAGTTATGAAATAAAATAAAGTGGTGCCACAACATTATTTTATTTCACTTAAGCCACTTAAAGCCACTTAAGCTGAGTTGAAGCGGATAGGGTGGAACCAAAAATATCATACCCACTTAGTAGGATATTTGTGAGGTGGGGCCCGCACGAGCCCAACCGTTTCTTTTCCTCTAAGTAATGCAACCGCGAAAACCCCTCTTAAATTAAAGTCAACCGGTGCGTTTTCTTAAATTCCTAACGCCCCTATTAATTGGGCACTGTTGGCATAGATTAAAATAAACCAACACACGTTTTTCTTGTGGTGCCTTGTTGAGAGGATTGACAGAAACTCTAAGCTCTTCGTCCTCCTTCGCGAAGAACGCGAAGAACGCGAAGAATGTGAAGAACGCGAAGAACGTGAAGAACGTCGAACGCTCGGAGATCGACGACGCAACGCCGTGTACCGCGACACCGACAATTCTCCTTCCACGACGTTCTTCCGCGATGTTTCTTCCCCGCAAAAATCTCCGATCATCAACTGCTTGAGGTAGGGGATTACGGTTCTCTAATTCTTTGGGGATTTTATCGTCAACATGGATTTAATTCGTGAAATTAAATCGGTGTGTTTTCCTTAACCCTCGGAGATTATCGACGCGAGATCGTGTTCCTCGATGACGCAACGTCCTTCCATGACGCGACGATCCACTTATTCCGTGACGGTCAATTCCGCGAAGAACTCTCGTTCGACGTCTACGACGAGGTAATGATTTGTTTTATTTAAATCATTGTGATTTATACTCGTGGCGTTGATTAAATAATTGTTGTGAGACATTTAAAACCGCTAACACGGTGGGTGCGGACTAACAAACATGTCCGAACCCACCGCCCCATTCGTTCTTGATGTGCGAAATGGCGGACGTCGACAAAGCAGGCCGCACGGGCGACGCGGGGTCCTCGCAGTGAAGAACGAACCCCGGGAGGACCTTTGGCGAAGACAGCGTAATTTTCCGACCACCGGAACTCGTCCGGTGGTCCGCGGAGCAAACCACCGCCGCGCCCCGCCGGCACGGCGGCACCGGCGGCGGCGCCCGACACGCTGCCGTGGAGACCCACTGCGGCTTCAGCCGCGGCAGCGGGACGGCCGTCTCGCGACGGCGTTGGACAGGCGGAGGAGCACGAGAGGTGGCCGGCTGTCGTGTCTGCTGGCAAGGGCATCCCCACGCGGGGTCGCGGCTTCCTCACGTGGGGGCAGCACGCCCCCCGCCCGTGGCTCGGTCGTAACAGCCGCGCCGACCCGCTGGCCAACTGGCCAGCCGGGTCGCGCCCGGCCGGGTCGGTCCGGGCCCAGTCCCCCCGTTTTCGGATGTTTTTGGTCTTTTGCATGTACCTTGAGCTACGGGCCTCCAATAGACGTAACATCAGTGGCAATGCGATCTGTGGACCGAGACGGTCGTTTTTTCATATTGCAGTCAAAGTTTTGGAGTACTTTGGGTTCATCCGGGTTGGTTCGTACACGAAACCAACCGGGCCCTCGGAGCGGAAACGCTCATAACATGAGCTCCGGACTTCCGATTGACGTGCCGTCGACTTTGTTGGATTCTTCTAAGTGAGGCGGAACATTTGGCTTACTCTGCTCGAGTTTTGGATGCCATCGGAGTGTGGTCGGGTTGGTTCGCTCATGAAACAAACCAGGCCCCTGGAACGAAAAAGCCAATAACTTACAGACCGGGCGTCCGATTGACGCGCCATCTGACTCGTTGATTTCCTCTTGATGAGACGGAACTTTTGGCTTACTCCGCTCGAGTTTTGGATGCCGTCGGAGTGTGGTCGGGTTGGTTCGCTCACGAAACCAACCGGGCCCCTAGAACGAAAAAGCCAATAACTTACAGACCAGGCGTCTGATTGACGCGCCGTCTGTCTCGTTGATTTACTTTTGATGAGACGGAACTTTTGGCATACCTCGCTTGACTTTTGGATGTAGTTGGATAGAGGCCGGGTTGGATAGCACCTGAATTCCAACCAGGCCCCTAGAATGGAAAAGCTGATAACTCACAGACCAGACGTCCATTTGACATGCCGTCTGCGACGTTGAGTTCTAGTTGACGATATGGAACATTTGGATATATCATATCTGGACTATGGGTCAGTTGATTTATCAGCCACTGGGCTCAAGGATCGGACCCTCCCAAACGAGCTTGCTGTTTGCAGAAACCTTAGAGCTAGCTGCATCTGCGACGACAATGAAGACAGTATGGGAATCCTTGGTGGGTTCGGTAGTGATCACTACGGTACTTTTGGGATACATAAACTCCGGACTATGTGTTAGTTGATGCATCGAACTCTTGGCTCGTGGAGTGGACCCTCCTGGAACGAGCATGCTGTGTGCGGAAACCCTAGAGCCGGTTGAGACTTGACGACTGCTGATCGAACGACTCGGTGTGTTACAGATAGCCTAGTGGGAAGCGCTAGGTTGTAGCAGTAGACCCACGGCAGAGGAGCGTTTGGTTGTAGCGGCAGACCCATTGTACTCAACAGAAGGAGTACATCTGGAGGCTATGAGGGGGAGCGCTTGGTTGTAGTGGCAGACCCACGATGGAGGAGTGATTGGTTTTAGCAGTATGGGGGAGCGCTTTGTTGTAGCGGCAGACCCACGATGGAGGAGTGCTTGGTTGTAGCAGCTGACCCGTGGTACTCAACAGAAGGAGTACCTCTAGAGGCTATGAGGGGGAGCGCTTGGTTGTAGCGGAAGACCCATGGTGGGAAGCGCTTGGTTGTAGAAGCAGGCCCACAGTAGTCAATAGGTGGAGTACTACAGCAGTCCAAGGTTAGAGGGAAGCGCTTGGTTGTAGCGGCATAACCACTGTACATAATGGAGAAGGAGTTTCCCAAAAGCTATGGTTTCAACTTCATGATCGATCCTATGTTGGTCACTGCGGAGGTTAGTACCTACCGATCCTTTGTGGGTCCGACGACTTAGATGAATCAGTGGCTACATCTAATCGTCTCTATCGTCTTACGAAGTAGTATTCCTGTGTGAGCTGAATCTTGTTTTGCTTTCCATTGTGGATTGTGATGTGCTATCCTGTGTGGATTTATGTTTTTCTTTCCGGTGTGGACTGGGTTGTACTTGGGCTCAGATGTTGGAGCCGAATGAGAATTGATGACTTAGGTATATGTATGGGAATATACCGAAGCAGCGTCGGATGTTACTTCGTGATTGTATCATTCCTTTTTAGATTATCCATTGTGGATTCAGGGAGACCTTCGGGGGTCTCAGGTCACTACTGAGTAGCTTATACTCACCCCTGCACTGGCTATGCCCGAACTATGTTGTGTTTGTTTCAGATGACGGACAACGCTGATCGTGGTTGAGGCTTGCGGAGAAGGACAGTACCTGGAGGTGGACCACTGGGCAGAATGTACTCGGAGCGGTCGGCTGGACCCGAGGAGCAGTGGAGGCTATCTCTACCCACACTTCAGGTGGGATTTCCAGTGGACAGCTCGGTGTTGCGGCTTTACTTTTCAGTTGTTGTATTCCCTTCGAGTTGTACTTTACTTTCAGTTTTGTTTTGTATACTGGCCCACTTACTTTCCACACTTACTATTGTACTCATTTTTTACATAGAATTTTACTTCTACTACTTTCTTGCTCTATGGTGTTTGTTTACTTTACAAAGGCAATGCCTTCCCATTTTACCGGGATTTACGCATTGGTGCAAGTCGCTAGCCCCTGGCCTATGGAAGGCGGGCTTGGGGTATTCATAGAACGGGCCCTGAGGACGGGTCGTGATAATGGTTATAATTGTTTATAGTTTCATATAGAGAAACTCGTGTTTAATGGATGATAATATTCTTCATATACATAATCAAATATTTATACATGATCTACAATTTTGGTCTCATATCCTTCCATATAATTGATTTCCATGTCAAATTATATATTCAACTAAACCCATATATTTTTATTTACATTATCCTAATATTTATTGGTAATAATATTCAATATTTAAAGGATAGTACATTGTCATCTTGCTAACAATAATGTAATGACTAAATTAATCCATGTTTTAAAACACATCTAACATAGAATTCCTAGTATTTCTATGGATTAGTGTTTCACTATTAAGTTGTTATCCAGTAGAGTTGATCATATTTTTTCCCTATTATTTTTTTCTTGATATGTACAGCTCCCATAATAATGTTTGTGGCACCCCACATGACGTTAAAATGAAGATTTCATGGATTGGTAATTATTGTAGGTCGTGAAATAAATTCCTTCATCTAATTATAAAAATCCACCATATATTATTTGTATAATTTAAATTCGTAATCCATTAAATGAAATAAAAACAATGTAATGGTATTATTTGATAACTCATTTACAAATAACATATAAAATTGAGAATGATGAAGGAGAATCCATACTTGTTATAGTAATTTAGTGGTGGAAATGTTTAAATTACCATAATTTTGGATTTGTTAACCTTAATTCCATATATATAAAAACAATTCTGATAAATATTCATTCATTAAGTAATTTTTAAAAGTTTCCCTAGAAAAAAATAATTTTTTTCTCTTCACATAAATTTGGATATGTTGAGAAATTATTTAAGAATTATTAAAATTTCACCATAATGATGTAAAATTCATCTATGGATTCTTCAAAAATCTCCTCCACCAGACTCTAGAATATTTCGATGATATATATACGATATTTAAAAATTTCTCAATACAATCATATTTGCATCCATCTATATTAATAATATGTATAAGGCCATCTAAATATTGTTTTCTTTTGATTATCTGGATCAATGGGAACATGAATTTATCAAAAACAAATACCAAAAAATTAAAGGTTTTATTAACCAAAAATCATTCTCAAATATATGATCAATAATGGGTTAAGTAATGTTATGATGAACCCAGATGGGAAATAATATTCTGATGTCCATTTTGGGAAGTGATAGTCTATGAAGTGAGTTCCAAAAAATCATATACCGAATATAAGAAACTATTATTCATGGTATGAATACATTGGAATGATTTCCCCTCGATGATAAATAATGTTGTAGTGTATACATAAAGATAATCTTAGATGGTACTACCATATGATAGATATCATTGAAAAATAATGTATGTAGTTTGAAAGAAATAAAAAACATATAAAATATATACCTAATAAATAACCACCGTACATTATGAATGAAAATATTATAAAATTTTAAAAAAATTAATGATCTCTAAATAAAATAAATTCCATGTTTTCTATTACATACATGGCACAAAATAATAGTAAGAATCCCAAAACACCCAACTGAAGATATCCTTATGACTAGACGTCACTATCCTATATCCATGAAACGGTCCAATCCATGAGATATAGAAGTGAATGACTCCAGAAGGTAGATATTATCATTAACATGAACTAAAACCTATAGAATTCATCCACTATATTGACATTTAGTTATATTAGAAGGGTGTAGGAAAAAATTCCTAGTAGGTTTCCACCACGAAATGATTAAATAAAATAACATTTATAATTAATTATATAAGTACTATATTTCAAAATATATATAATAAAAGGATTTGATAGTTTACTAAAAAAACTCATGACATATCTTGAATCCTTTTTAAATTATAAATATTTTATTATGTGAGACAATAAGTATTTCATTAGAAATAAAATTAAAAACTATTTTTTCATTAAAAATATGTATAATGAATATTTTAATTAATGGGAATATATTGTTGAAATAACTATATCATTCCAAAATTACACAATGTAAAAGTATATTGTCAAGTGGAGCATTTCATAATAAGGTAGTGACGGTATGTGAAAAAAAATTATAATGAAATTATACCATAAAAAATATATTAACATTATTATATATTAATTAGAATCCAAATTAGGTCCTTATGATATGACATTATACTTCATGTATTGGAAAAATTTATTGGTCTATCAATGTATTCCTAGAAAAAAAATTGGGCATGCTCTAACTGTTCTCATCCGGAATCACTCTATTTAGGTAGAGTAACCCTATTAACTAATGGATCCTGGTCAATATATTAACCTAACTATGGTATCTATAATTTCTTGATCTCCTGTCAATATTCCTAGGGTTACCATAATGTTAGCTACTAGTATTTTGGAAACATTTATCAAATATTAATATTATGCATGAAATGGAAGCATCTAAATATCAATTTTTCATCCCACATTCATGAAAAGATAAAAAAAATCATTTCCCATTCATATATACATCAAATAATAAACACATTCAATTTTTATGATCTACATAATCAAATTGAACATGATATCATAGGGGATAAAAATAAGGTTGTATATTTTTTTGTGAATAACTGTCTATACATGTTTCCAAAATGGCATTTGGTTTTATGATAACAGTAAAAAAAAATTAAATAATTATTTTATGAACATTTTGAATTAATGTTTCATTTCTAAATCTCAATCACTCATTTTAAATTTATTACTTATCTTCCAGAAATCCCATTAAAATTGTTAAATGGGAACATGGTCTTACAAGATACAACATAACATGAAGAAACAAAAAAACATAGAATATACTTGCCAAATAAACTATTAAGGTGTTTGAATAGTTGAAAATCAATTTAATCTTGTCAATTTAAATTTTTTACACTTATCCTCTAACTAAATGAGTTTTTCAAAAGTAAAATCCCACTTTTCTAGGCCTTTGATATGTTCCCCCATCTATATATTTCTTTTTTAAGGCCAAATATATGTTTGTTTTGTTGGTTGTTGATATGCCAATATAGATATTTATTAATATACAAATAAATTCTCCTTTAATTTATCCCGGTTAATTATTCTTCATTGACCCCAAACATCATATTCTTTTCCATATTCTACTATAAAAAAATATATTATCAAGACAAATTCATTATTAGGGAATATTTGGTGATATGATTCCCCAGATTCTATGTATAATCCCTTGTACCCAAAAAGATTCCCCATCATATCCTCTAAATTGATGAAGATACCATTATTTGTGTTTTATATTAAGTTTATGTATTTCCACACAGAACCAAAAAAGGCCTTTAATAGAACTACAAAAGTCCTTTATAAATGCTGAAAATGTGAAGATACTTGAAGAATGGTAAAATACCAAAAACTTTTATTAGTGATAAGAAAGTGTTGTTGAAAGGGCCATTTAACAATGCTTTTTAGTGCTAATAATGAGAACAATGTTAAAGGGGGTTGGATTTTGTTGGTACACCTATGAACCCGACCCCTTTAACAACGCTTTCACGAACCAATTAACAGCTTTTTACACCTACTTTATTGAACATTTTCCACCCATCACCCCATTTATTAATGCATTTTGAATTTGCAGATTCATGTGCACCCATTTGGATTTGAACCCTACAACTCTCCTTCAAAGTTGGAATTCCTTTACCACTACACAATGTTGTTTTGTAATATGTTTAATGATATTTCTATTTATTTATCTAAATATTTACATATATATTTACATATATTTATATATTTATTCTTGATTACATTTATAAATAATATGTTTGTGTGTGATATATATTATATTTATTTAAATATATTATATATTATATTAATTTGCATATATTAATATATATATATATATATATGATTGTTTATTAATACCCATATATATATATATATATATAAATTATAAATATATTTTTATAATTTAAAAAATGGTTAGGTATTGTTTTAAATATTGTTTTTTAATATTTATTTATATAGATATATTATAATTTAATTTTTTCTATATATATTTTGTTATCTATATTTATATGATTAATTTGTTATGAGAAAATATTATAAAACTCCCATATATTTTATTATAAATAATATTATATTGGGAAAAAATAAAATTTAAAAACCATAATATCAATATGAATGTAAGACCTTGTAATAAATATAGTCCCCACCAAAAAAAGGCAAATATACCCCATTATGGGGTTGAAACAAAATCAATTGTTAAAAAATTAGTGTATAGTGACTAAAAACATAGTTTTAGAGGGTTTCTAGGCCATTTTTGGCCTCGAAAAATTGCGATAGTGGTTTACCACAATCATTAAATCCATAGAGTAACTCGCATGTATTTATATGATATATTGAAGAGACCATAGAGACACTCGAATAAAAGTTTATGCCCATTTGATGTTCGAGTTTAATTTTTAACTAATTTTAGATATTTCTTAATTTTTTAGTTTTTATCATTAAATTAATATTAATTGACTATGACTGAGTAGGAAAAAAATTATTAATTAAAAATATTTTTCTAGTTATCTTTGAATCTATTTTCCCTAAATATTTTATATATAAATTGTAAAGACCTATTTAAATATTATAATACGTATTTTAGAAAATATATCATATATTTATATTAGTATAAAAATATTAATATATAATTTTTAATGAAAAATATATTTTTAAATATATTTTTTTCATTGATTTTTTGTGAGGCCTGATAATAGACCACAATTATTAATGCATTTTTAAAAGCATTGATATAGTGTGGGCCTTTTTTATCACTTTTAAAAAAGCACTGATAAAGGTGGGTCTTTAATAGTGCTAAATGACATTGTTAAATACCCCTATAACATCTACATTTTTACTGCTGAAAAATGGGATATTAAACTGCATTTTTAGCTACTGCTATTAAATCCCTAGCACTGGATAAACCAATCTTTGTTTCAGTTACACTACTCTTATCCCCAGTAGATTTCATAATAATTCATTGTCGTTTCCCCCTTTAAATTTTTATTTCTACACTAAATCAGTAGTATTCATTGTTTACACTACCATTCCCCACCTTTTCAATTTTCATTTATAATTCCCATCAATCTGGGAGTCTTCTCTATATTTTTTAAATCCGACGTAGTGAGTATTTCCACTTAGAAAATCCTTATTAGAAGATTCAACATGGATTTCTGGACACATTTCATTTTATTTCATTAATTGTTGGTCATTCTTTTGAAATCGTTTTCTTATTCATATATTGTCGGACATTCTAAAATTCCTTGATGGTATCATGATATTTATATTAATTAGTTATATTGTAAAATTGGTTATATATTTATAGATTTAGAGAGGCTTGTTTTGATCTCATCCTTCCCATATAGATTTCACTACCAACCACTCAAGGCAAAATGGGTGACAAAAATTTCAAACCGAACAATGTAGATGAGTGATGAAAATCCTTTTACATTAATACATTCATATTTCCCTTTTATATTATCTGTAATGTTTATGTAACAACCATATTGGAATCCTCTATCCTTATTGAGATACAAATTCTCATTACACATGCATAAGCCTGAGTTACTAAATATATGTCATTGAGGTATGAGGACACTAAAACCCCCTAATTACCTTTCATAGGAATATCTATCTTATATTTTATATTATTGTCTTACATTATCATAAATAGGAGGGATCAAATTTTTTGTATATATCCCAACCCTAATACTATTAACACAATTACCGTCAACATGAACATCAATGTCAATAAAACTGAAGATGAAATATTTATTCATCAATAATAATAAGATCCATATGAATTAGATTGATACAACCAACCCCACATATATTAGGGACTACATGGCCTATAATAATGTCATTACAACTATTTGAGCATAGATATCAGTATACAATTTTCCCTAACAACCTTATTATTGATGAGTTTAAAAAATATACAAGAATGATATGAAATATTATAGATAGAGCTGTTGTCTTGGGTATTTCTTCATATTAAAATTATAACACAATATGGGAAATTAATTAGAACAATATAATACTCTTAAATAATTATGATATGGTCAAAACAAAACTCCTAATATGTAATGTGAATCAAAAAATAGTGGGAATCATATAGAACTATGATTGAAAAGTCAAAAAGACCACATGATGTGAAGATGCACTTATCTAATGTCTTGATTGATGATTGATGGTGTAAAAAGAGAATCAATATGGGATATTTTACATGGTCATTGCTTTTGGGATCTCTAATGGTGAAAGAAGATGTTGAGGGTATCCATCATTAAACAAATGGACTTTTTGGCTTATCATGATTTTGAGAATGGGATGTGAAGTAAGGGTTGTATAATGGTGTAATGAGATGAGGTGGAGTAATTTATAAAGATTTAGACCAAACATACATGTACATTTTTGGAGTTATTGACAGTATTTCCATCACTATCTAGGTTACAAATGACTGTGTAAAAAGCACTAGACAATAATAACCCCTTTTCCATTAGAAAACTCATGAAGAATTATGATAAAAGTAATATTAAATCCTGAATATCTAAAATATCATATAAATGTAATATATATATATATATATAAACTAAATGAATTTAAATATCATAAATATAAATCAACTATGAGTAATATAAAAAAATATCAAGGATATTAATAAATTATTTGAAATAATTCAATACTAACCATGAAATATCATAATTATAGAAAACATACCTTAAAAATCATTAGAATGATATTGGGTGTTTTTAAATAGAATTTTAGTTGTCCACCGACTTTTGAGTTTCCTCATAGGCACTTTAACAACCACATCGAACATGTAAATTTTAATGACATAAATATAAGATTTGGAATTCATTGGAAACCCATTTATATCAATCTATAATATATTGAAAAATTGACAAAATAATTTTTGACTTGTGAAAATGGACCAAACCATCATGTGAAAAATAGTGAAGTTAGAGGAATAACCCACACTATCCTAATGTCAATAGTATAAAAGATGACATAATCCTTTTTTATGGTTTGACAATAGTATACCCATGCTGAGAGGAGGAACTAGAATAATAAGAAAAATTAATAGTTGATGTTGAATAAATAAAATATGTTGTTAAAAAAGAAATAACATTCAAATCCCATGTTTAAATCATTTAGGGGACTAGATGGATAAGGGGTGAGATGCTATGGTATCCCCTTGGGATGATTCTTTCAAAAAAAAAGCAGTGAAAAATGAAATAATGTTTATAATTGATTGGTTTATAATATGATGTTTATAAAATTAATAATATGAGAATTAAATATGGATTAACAACATGGTTTTGGAAACCAAAAACCAAAAATTCAATAGAAACTAGAAAAACATTAGAGCTGCTACAAAGTATACTAATCAATTTCATAAAAAACCACACAATACTAAATTAATGACCCATAAATAAGGGTAATATGCATGATTTTACATTAACCATGTGATACTCATATGAGATTCCAAATACATAAGGAAATTTATGCAGTTCATCCAAATCATGTTCTAACCATTTGATGACATTGAATCATTGAAAATCATATAAATATTTGATATATTATGACTGTGGATTCATTGAAAATAATTAACCCAACAATTAAATATAATAGAACACATGGGAGATATCATGGTGTAAACGTTCTCTACATAATATCACATTATTCCCCCTATATTCATAAAAATTTAATCAGTGATATGATAAAACTTACATAAAATACAAGGAGAGAATATACTATAAATACAAGAAACACTACTTCATACCATTTCGATCCATTTCATAATCATGAAGCTTATGACAACATAAAACATTTAAATAATAAATAATAAATAAATTACCAGAATCCCTAAACCAAAGAGAGGATACCTCACTATTTATGGTTTAATATAAGATGGTGGATTAGAGAATATATCCTATTATTTTAAAATCACTATATGGAACTACATATCTGATGTACCAATGCATTCGATACTAGACTGATAACATCAATGAATAATAATTGAATTAAATATTGTATATTTAATCGGATTCATTGGAACATTATCATAATTAAGATTGAGGTATATATATATTTTTCATTTTTCAATAAAATAATTTAAAAATAAAATTCTGACAACCCAATTCAACAAATGTGATGAAATGCTTTTTTGAATATTCCAATAAGAGAGATACTAATTCCTAGGAAAACCATAATAAAATATATTGGAGAATTCATATTCATATGAGGTGAAATAACAAAATTACATAGTCCTCTAAAATAATATTCATTGTATACCTTATGTTTTCAAGTTTATACTTAACAAAATATTGTGAAAATTTACCAATGATCAATGGGATATAGTCCCCATCCATATATTGATACCCCTAAAAATCAATTACACAATCGTGGACATGTTGAATATATCCTAAATGTTATTTAGGTCTAATGAAATAAATCTATAAATGTGGTTTGAATGGAGTCATCTTTCAATGAATAAAATTTAATGAGTCCATAGATGCTAACTCATGGTAGGAATAAACCAACGTAGTTAAATTAGTATCATATCCAATCACCATTTCATAAAAAAATTTGAGAACTAATAGACCCATTACCTTCTCGGCCTTCAACCTTTAATGGTAATTCAAATAAATATACTTGGTATAAAATAATTCCCATTTGATACCATTAAATAGCATAAATGGAACACCAGTATTCCACAACTACAATCGTAATTGACAAAACATGTTGGTGGTGGAATTTACTCTAGGGGATTTAAGAGTTATTAATTAATTTGATATTCATTTACTTTTTTCTAGCCACTCCAAATCATCTTGATGGACTTGGTCAAGATAAAAAATTGAAAAATGTTGAGAAGGGTTAGGTTAATCCACTATATCAAGATTTTGAGTATTGTTCATTACGAGAAATACTACATATAAACCATGAGAGATACTATTATATGGAAAACCAATGATACACTCTTCATATGATCTATCCAAACGTGTTTAGAGGAATATAGAAAATAAAAAAATTATGAATCAAGATTCAACTTACACAAACTAAAATAAAAGATGATACAAATGTATATAATCTATAATAAAACAACATAAGAACTGATCATAGAAATCATAACCCTAAAACAATTAAAATTCCTGTTTTAAAAGATATGATAATTGAGTTTAAAATCATACACATTTGTTTCAATGTCAAAAAAATTTTGCTTGATGGTAGGTTTTTATCTGTACAGGTTCATCAATACAAATGTTAATCATTTTCTAAAACATAAAAATAATTTCAATTAATTTTGGACTAGTTCTTTATTAATTTAAAAAAACTGGATTTTACAATTATATCCATATTTTTTATTACAATGAATTATAAAAATCCAACCAATTAACATCAATCAATAAAAACACTAAAACATTTACACAAAATACTAAATGCCATAATCTGAAATCAATACCATGAAAATTGTATTTCAAAACAAAAATTTGAAGCGAGTAAGTTAATGTTTATGGTTTTTTCACATGGTTTAGAAGTCTAGGTGAAAAATGTGTAACTACAAGTAGGGAAAACTTGTAATGTCCTGACCCAGATGCCACAAAACTGGTGGCCTGAGCCGGTTCACCACAAGGCATCAACTGTTCCTCCCCATACTCCAGATGGTTCCAAAAAGTAGCAAGGGCCTAAGATTTTAATGTGGGGAGACTATGCACACATACTAGAGTAAATAAATAGTCGAAATAACTATGGATCATACACATCATAAAATAAATAGATTGTGTATGTAATAAACAACTGAAAGAGAACAACCTATAATAGTATAATGCTGTAAAATCCCAAAAAACTATGAAATAAGATACAACACTATTAATCCATTGGTATGACCATATATATACATTTAAAATAGAAAAATAATGTAAAATTGCATGGCTCTATTACAAACTCTAAGCCAACCCACGTACATGATCTTCAGACAAGGTCAAACTACACCAACCTAATCTGTATAACTAGTCGAGCGGTTTCACTCGATCTTGCAACATGGGGTCTCAGCCCTATACAAAATGAAACTCATTCTCAACATAAAAGGAATAAATAAGGTCTACATGTACAATGAGGTGAACATGCAGGGGTGAAAAATAATTTCAGTATGCCATCCCGATAAGAAACCATTAACTGTGCTGTAAATGTGAATGAAAAAGCAACGTGGTCAACCTAGATGAGACATAACCAGATGGTAGTAAAAAAATGTGAAACCACATTCAAACACAGGGTCCATAATCCCTATCAACTTGGCATGTGCCCCCATGGATGTCCATATCTATATAGGTATACATGTATAGTCCCATAGCTATACACATGTACATAAATATGAATATTCATGAGAATTTGAATTAAATATCTAAAAAACCACATCAGCAGTCGATCATTTTTTCCACAATCCCAATCATCTAGACATCCTATGAAATAGAGTTTAGCTAGACTTCAAGCCTCAAAATTTATGTCGATCATTGGGTATATGATATCATCGACTTGTACCTGCTTCGGCCAAAGCTAGAATTAAATCTCTGAGAAAGCTACATCACCACAAGGGGTATTCTCATCTTACACATGGGTTCACTCGTACTCACCTCCAATAACTATACACAGATGCCACATATTGAAAGTGAATCCTGAAAATAAGGATATCATATACCTACTGTCAATCACTAATGAAAGGATACCATATACCTATGGTCAATCCTGACATATCTGTAAGATCTTAATCATTCCAATAATAGGTTGAAGAGATTGGAATCACCCCCACCAATAATGGAAGAATACGGGAACCACATATGGACATCAGGTAAAGGGTAACTGAGTCATTCGCCAATATTTTGATGCTTGTAAATCCAGTCCAACATCTGATCCCTAGGTCTCGGTCTGTTGGCAGTCGGGATATTTGGAACTCAGATGATACCTAAAGGGCATACCCTTAGGAAATTTTTAACGATAGAACTCTTCAGTGAGATGCCCTGCTACATTCTATATTTATGGTATCTGATTTAGAATAGAGGAATCATTTTGATCATAGGCCTAAGAGAGTATATGAATCCCCACCACTCGAGTGTGTGTAATCTACCATCAGTCTTATGTTGTCATGCTTGAATCGAGGAGAGCATAATTTTCCTCAGTACGTATCATTAATAATATGAGTCCATACAAATAATTAATACTATGGAAATCCTCCTATCTCACAAGGTGTACTGTAAAAATAATGTAAGGATCAACAGTTTGATACATGTAATCTTCTCTGGTCATCCCAACAGAATATATATCACAATATATATATATACATACAGGCTCAAAAGACAAGTCCCAGGCATTACTCTAGGTATAAAAGTAAATATAATAAATATCACAGATTAGAAGTTGGAAACTAGGAAAGAATGTCTAGTATTTGAATAAGAAGAATATTTCCCATGATGAACATATGGGCATCCCAACAGAATGGAAGACGCCTCACGTTCGGCTCGACACCCACTAACAACGAAGTACTTCTAGTGAACATCACTGCATCTACAATAAATAAGTGCAACATAACAATGAGTGAGGGTGGCTTGAACGCCCACCCAAACACTACAATTACATCTCAATGGGATTACTAGTTCGGCATGGGTTCTAGGTGAAACTTGAAAACCATCTCTTTCCAAACCTAAAGTACAACTCATGTTTGATCAAACCCCAGGCACCTGCTAGGTCCCTCATGTTAATCCCAAATGGGAATCCGACTTGGGATCTTCTTGGTAAACATAGGAGAAGTCATACTGCATGGGATCATTAATGAAAAGTAAGGGAATAATCCTACATGAGATCCTCAAACGAATAACAATAGAGAAATCCTATAATAGGGATTCTCTTAAAGGAAAATATGAGAGAAATCATACAAAGGACTCCACCGTTCATGCATAAGCAAAGGTATCCCTCAACGGATCTGTTGAATCATCAGGTCTCAAGACCGTTTAGTCCATAAGAGCATATATCACAAGGGGAATGTACTAAAAAACATAGGTCATGGGAGATATCTCATTTCTTATCTCAGATCAAATGTATCAACAAGGTGGGTCCGAAAACACAAACTATCATCCACGACAAGTCTAACTCCTAAGTGAAAAATGAACTTGATAACTAGAGGATGAACCATTACATTTTGAAATAATCCACCCCCCCAAAAAATTAGATTATCTCTAAATGTCAATAGGATTACACCATTATGAACAATGTAGAAAAACACTCCGAATGGACTACTCACTCGCCCAATTTTGACTTCTCTGGCACAAAATACCCAAAACTATTAAGATGTAAGAAGTACATGTCGTGTAATTAAAAGTACAAGGTGTGTAAAATTATTTTTCCCCATATATGTCTACATATACATTGTCTGAACACATGGAGTCTTCCTATGTAAATGTAAAAGGCGGGTAATACAAAGTACACAACAAGTAATTTTTTAAAATGAAAAAACCTATGTTTTTTGTCACATGGTTGGACACAATCCCTTGACACCACATGAAATGTTCTTTGTAAAACTTATTCTTCACACAATGGGAAGAACCAATGGCATGTTCCCCTAAAACATGTGATGTGTAACTTTGGATTCCGATGGGAATCCCCTCAGAACGCCAGTAACACCCGTTTTCACCCCCGAAACAACAGATCTGTCCTCAAGATGAAACAAGAAATCATCAAAAATCTTTAAAACTATAAAATAGAAAATTAAAATGGATCTATGATGAAAACATAAATAGTCCTACCATAAGGTGAGAACCACCAAATCATTGGTTTATTTCACCATCCATGGATGATGCACGCCGGCTCAACACTTAGAGAGCTTTGAAACAGTACCTCTCTTACCTTAAACATTTCACTCTTTCTACCACTATTATTTCACCCATATGTCATGGCCATGGAGGATTAGACAGGAGGATTGTGCAAGGAGTAGTAGTAAAGAAGAAGAAAGAAATGAAAATAAGAAATGAAATGAAATGAAAAAAGGGGCTCGGCCCAGCCTCAATGCCTATCTCATGTTTATTCCTCTCCTAGGTAAAATCCCCATTACCGAATCAAAGTCGCATATGGAATCTCAATCCAATGATAATTTTAAATTATTTTTCTAAATGATCCTATGAGAATAAATTAATATTTAATTTTATAATATTATTTAGTAAATATTCTGTTAAAATTCAAAATACTAATATTTCCACCAAACATTTGTCATAGGATAAGATCCCTATTCTAGGACCAACAGAGTGGTTAGAAAAACATCCAAGATCAACTGGTAGGGTAAAAAACAATTATACCCCTCATGAGGATCCAATAGAAAAAAAATTAAAATTTTATCTCAAAACTGAATTCTAGAGAACAAGAGGTCCTTACAAACTCCAATACATAAACCATCTCATCCCCAAGAAGCCCAGTGAAAGGAACAGAATCTATGCTCCCAAACCCAGCATCTGCACAACCATCTATATAGACTATCCAACGACCAACCTTATAGTGTTAACAACAACCTTTCATGCATAATACATTTAACTGTAACTGATATAGTACTCCCCACTATATGAACACCATTATTTTCATCTCAAATGAAAAAATATACGTCAAAATCCCATTGGAAACACTGATGTTTAACCGAAATGATGAAAAACACCATCTTTGGGACAATAGTGCACTCCCAACCATATGGAATTTCGTACACTAACCATAGAGCTCAAACCCAACATGTTCCAACATCAATAGGGAATAACATTAACAAAAAATGGAGGACACCATAGGGCCTTCTCTCCCTCATAGCGTAACCAAGAAGAATCTTGATAGCACGTGATCATCTCAAACAGGAGTACACTATGATTCAAGATGAAGGTGTGTACAACTACCTTCGATCTGCACAAACATCATGTCAACATCACCCTGATTCAACCACAGATAAACAATCTCACAATACCCAATTTATTCCACAATGTCGCCTCTACCATGGAGGGATATTCCTAAAAACAAAATTTGTGATCCAAACCCAAGGCCATTCTTAAAAAACATTAGTCCTTGTATCGCACCCAGACACTCACCGATTAAGATTCAAACAATACCACACGTATCTAGAATCTATATTCATAATATGAACCATACATACTATGTTTTTCAAGTCTCTAGCCTCTACCCACCTTCTAATTTCATTAGTAACAGCGGAAACACTGGTTAACTAGTCCAGGCACCTAAATAGTCTTTCCCATCGAAGCTAGTCTCAAAAAGTAAGCACTTGAGGTGCCTCGATCACAACACCAGAATAAACCAAAAACAAATCTAAAAAGGGAATCTTAAAACATGGGTCTACCTCTATCACATAGGTTCCATAGAACATAACTGACATCGAACTACAAGGTTTTCAGTCAAAAACAAGGGTCTCTATGTATTCCACCTAGCCCAACAAAACAATCCTAAACACATGGTCATAAGGTCTAGTCACCTAGCCTAAAAAGATCAAAAAATACTGAAATATGGTATTTCTCACAACGAACATCAAGGTTAAAAGCTAAATACTCAACCAAAGGAGGCCTTGATCCTCTATGATCATCCTCAGAAAGAACTGATCCCTCGAGGTCACATCTTAAGCATAAGAGAAACTGGATAGACACCCATCTGGAATCCGTATACAAAAATACACTCATGAGGTTAAGATTAAAAGTAATGCCTTGTTATCTTATGGCATAATACTCAATGATCCAACACGATATCCAACATCCTGAGAAACAACACCAAACAAGGGTTTCAACAAAAAGGCATTGCGTTCCATATTGACCTACACGGGTCACTATACCACTTTTGTATGAGGGCTGATTCATCAGCATCACAAAATATCCACAACGTATATCTAAATAACCTACTATCATAGTAAAATTTAAATGGATGATGAAACAATGGTCTTAGTCGTCAGTAAAAACACACTACAAGGCCTATATTCTATGAATGCTATGTGCCTAGTACGATGCATGAGACGCCTCTTTGCTTTTATGTCCAAGTGTCAAAACCATGCCTGGAATCATACATATGTCCAAGATCCATACATCCATAGTAAATAAAACACCTACATAACATTTATGTCACCCAAGAAAGAAAATAATATACAACTATAACATCAAAAAATCCGAACAACAACGCCAAACCCTGACAACCATGACTTCTTGCTGGAATAAGTGTTCTTGACACACCCGTTTGATATCCATAAAAGTTTTCAACACATTACTAATAATCATATATACCATATCCCAAATAGTAATGATCAGTATAAAAATCAGTTGTAGTTCCACTTTATATCATCCTTACCATAATTCCACTAAAGTGGTGCTCCAATCTGGTTCTCCACAAGGCCTCAAGAGTGCCTCCCGATCCGCTAGAGGCTTCCAACTAGTAGGGAAGACCAATGAGGAGATTGTGGGGAGACTATTATCAATTTCCTTAGTAATCAAACATCATAAATTACTAAGTATCATACACATAATAATTTTATCATTGTGAGGAAGTAATCAAATACTGATATAGAACAAGCTATATCAGTAAAATTTAGTAAAATCCTGAATTTCTATGAAATAAAATACAACACTGGTAACACACTCGGCCAAAAATATAGATAAAAGTACAAAAGAAACTGAAATTAATGTACATGGATCTACTAATATCTTTGAGTCAACCCACATACTTTATCTCCAGACATTATCAAACTACATTTTCTCAATCAGTAGAACCAATTGAGCAGCTCTGCTTGATCATGCAACACTGCATCTCAACACTATCAACCATGCAACTCATGCTCAACCTGAAAAACAGAATTGAGGTCTTCACATACAATGAGGTACTCATAGAGGGTTCAGAAGTAATCTTAGTGGGCCACCCAGATAAGAAACATGTAACTATGCTACAAACGTTTATGCAAAAGAAACGTGCTCACCCTAGCTGAGACAAAAAATATTTAATAAAAATCCAAACATGACACCAAAGTCAAACTAAGGGTCCATAATCCCTATAACTAGGCATGTTCCACCATGTTTGTACATATCTATATACATATACATGTATAGTCCAATACCAATACACATATAAATAAATATAAATAATAATGAGTATGTGAATCAAATAAAAAAACTTGTTCAATGTTTTATCTGTTGGACCATAAGCCCGATCACTTTGGAATCTAGTGCAAGGAGTTGAGTTGGATGTCATGCCACTCAAGCCGTGTATCACTAACTCAATATCTAGGTCCATAATCTCATCGACATGTACCATTTTTCCCAAATACAAGATTATATCTTTGAGAAATCTATTTCACCACATGGGGGAAGCTCATCCTACACTTGGGTTCACCCGTAAATGCCTCTAATTACTAAAAAAGATATTTTATGCTTCCAATAAATCCTGTAATGAAGGATATCATATATCAATGTTCAATACTATATGATACGATAGCATATAATTATGGTTAATCCAGAAAAATCAGAAAGAGGGTAATCATTCTGATCATATGGTGAGGAGATCCTAATCATCCCCACCTATAAAGGATGATTCCAGGAAGCACGTACAGACATATTTTAAAAGGTTATTGAGTGATTCTCTATTATGATAGGGACTGCAAATACAATCGAATGTCTAATCCCTAGGTCTTGGTCCATTGGTGATCGTGACTTTTGGAAATCAGATGATCCCTAAGGGGCATACCATTTAGGTGATTTGAAAAGAGATAACTCCTCGGTGAGACACCATGGACCACCCCATAAGTCTCATAACAGTTCAAGAAGAGAGGAATCACTTTGATCATAGGCCGAGGAGAGCGTAATCATCCCCACCACTCATGAGTGTGAAATGTACTACGATTCTAGGGGCATTATGCTCAAATAAAGGAGAGCATGATCTTCCTCAACATGTATCATCCATCCAACGAGTCCATCCACGGAATTCATAAAATGGGAATCCATGTTTCACTAAAGGCATAATGTAAACATCACGTAAGGAATAATAGTCAGATATTTGGAGGATCCTCTGGTCTTCTAAACAATATATGTCACGACCTATCCCACGGGGCCCTTTCCGTTACTACCCCAAGCATGCCTTCTATATTCCAGGGGATGGCGACTAGCACCGAAGGCATAATTCCCTAAAAATAGGAAGGTATTGCCTTTATAACCTATAAACACACACACACACACAAAAGCACAAAACTGGATGAAACACCAAGTAAACTGTATAACAAAATAATGTGGAAAGTAAAAGGGGCAGAATACAAGCCCAAATAGAAAGTACAAGTAAAAATGTGATACAATACAACTGAAGTAAAAAAAAGAAGGGAAAACTAATGGATCATCCTCCAAGGTTCCTACTTGAAGGGTATGTATAGATCACCCCCTAAGAACTCAACGTCTATCTGTATCCTCCTTGTACCAACTCGTCGTACGATCCACCTCCAGGTGTCATCCTTTCAATGTACTCTCAGCCTCAGTTAGCACCGTATGTCATCTACATCCAACACAACAAGGTGCGGGCATAGCTCATGCAGGGGTGAGTATAAGGATACTCAGTTGGTACCCTGAGACCCACTAGGTCTCACAAAATCCAACAAGGATAAAAAAAACTATGAAATCCATAGATAACCTTACTTAGGTATATGCCCATACATATAACTATGTTATCAAGTAATCCATCTCAATTGTGAAGAAAACATTGAGATACTGACTCAGCTCATACCAGGATTTATTCTAGGGCTAGTAACAAGAAACATTCCGAGTCACAACGTCAATCCCTCGCCTAATAGAGAACTCATTCTCTGTCGAGTACAGTGGGCCTATCGCGACACCAGGCGTGCTTCCCACATAACCTTGGACTGATGAGGTACTCCGCTTGTCGATTACTATGGATCTGCCACATCACCAAGCGCACTCCCCACCATGAGTCTGTCGCATCCCCAAGCGTGCTCCCCCTCGTAGCCTGCTGAGGTACACATCCTGTCGAGTACCGTGGGTCTACCGAGACACCAAGGTGCTCCCCAATGTTGTTCTGCCTCCACACCAAGGAGCTTGACACTGGGCTAGTCGAGTCACTTCGAGTCGAAATTGTCAGCAGTCGTCATGTCTGATCCAGGTACGTGGTCTCCACACTAACCTCCCTCATCTCCAAGAGGATAGGCTTCACAAACAACTGGCCGATACATAAACTATCATGAAGACCCACAGCGAAGTATCTCAAAGGTCTGCCACATCACATGGGTAACAACGTAACATATGGCGCGTCAAACAGACGCTCGGTCTATGAGTTATTAGCCTTTTAGTTCCAAGGTCCATGCTGGATTTGTGGTCGATCCAACTTTATTGTTCCCCATCTCAATCCAAAACTCAGTGAAATATACTCAAAGGGACTATCTCCCTCCATGATTACCAGTGCCGTAGAAGGTTTGTCAAATGGATGTATGGTGCCAAAGTTATGGCCAATAGAAGGTAAAAGGGGTCGTACTGGGCCTAGGTTTGATCCCACCTAGTCGGACCTACCCAACCCGACCCTTTGGGTCTAGCATGACATGGCATGTGAGGGTCGCTATGGTGCCGTAGGGGTGGCTTGGATGAGGGGTAATTCGAGGGTGGTAGACCTGGCCGTGAGGGCGTGGACATGCCGCCAAGGCGAGGACTGGCCAGAAGGGGGCGCGGACCGGTCGTGGGTCGGCGGACTGGCCGCGGGGTGACAGGGACCGGCTGCGGGGCTTCGCAGACCAGCCTCGAGGCCTCGTGGACCAGCTGTGGATCGGCACAGAGGATGGTGGCAGCACAACGACATGACATGGTGGACGGCGGTGACGTGACAACTCAACATGGTAGACAGCTGTGGCAGCGGCTCGGCACGACGGACGGTGGTAGTGTGATGGACCAAGGTTCAGTACGATGGTGGTGTGGCGCAGGGGTTCGGCCCGGGGCGTCATGGTGGCTTAGTTCGGCCGAGGGAGGCATGGATGGGGCGGGGCGGGTTTGGCTTGGAGGGCGAAGCCTCGTGGGGTGGCGCGAGCGCAGAGGCCGCAAGCAGAAGTGTCGTTACCTTCATTGCCTTCATCCATTTAGAAGAAAACACCAAAGAAGAACGATTGAGGGTTCATGCCATGTTTTTTTGGTCCTCATCCCCTGTGTTTATAGTGGTAGAAATACATTCACAAGAACAAAGAATGAATGTAAAACCATAATCTTCCACAATTTTGTTTCCCAACCAGCACAAGAAAAAAAGGGAGTACGTGGAAAGTGATAAATATTTAGGAATAAACCCATATCTCATTCTCTTTATGACATTAACACAAGGACATAGTACGGTTGTCGATTTTTCATAGATGAAGATGTCCCACGTCAGAAGATGTCTGTAGGAAGAAGCTCAAAGTTGAAGTCGTCGTTCATCGTCAGTGGGGTGTTCATCATTGGAGAGCTTCCTCCCAAGTTCTCACAATCCTCATTTTCCAATGAAATAAAGGTAGCAAAAAGTAATAGATTCTAATATCTATAAATACGTTGGCATAATATTCAAAAATGAATATTAATTAATAATAGGAGTGTTGGCATAATAATGATATGTGTGTTGGCGCAATTAAAATGGAGGATGTCACTATGCTCCTCCGCATTAATAAGGGGGTTTGAGAGGGTTTTCTCCATAATCAAGGGTGTTCAAGAGGTTTAGGCCTCGGGTTGTCCCCACCACCATTACCTCTCATTGGAGGTTAGGTTCGGGGGGTCCCCACCACCATAACCTCTCATGGGAGGTTAGGGTATAGTGGTCCCCACTTATCATCTTTTAGAAAAAGGTTTAGTTCTGTTGGACCCTACCTTCAAACACCTACATGGGTGTTTCAAATAAATGTAAAAATGTCACAAACTTTTTTTTTATTTTATTATTTCACGAGAAACCCAAAAACAAACATTCACCTTAGACCAACTATCGTCGAGGTGAAAATATATTTATGTGAATATCGGCATTGTGAGTTCAATGATGACCTTGTATTTCATTTATGAACACCGGTTAGAAAGTTAGAAAAACCTTCTCGCACGTTTACTAAACATACCCGAACAAATGATCAGAAATTTATTCTAGGCACTCCGGGCCTCAGAATCACACTCCGTCAATTTTAACATACTCGTAAAATTATTAGATAATTAAAAACAAAATTACATAGAAATTATTGGCCTTTACATTCTCCCCACCTCTGGAATTACGTCCCCATAAGCCACAACTCAAACTAAGGGAACATGTGGGGGTAATGAGCATGCATCTAATCCTTTCACTGCCATGTGCTCTCCAGTAGTTCCTCATGATGCCAGCGAATGTGCACCAGTGGAATCGACTATCCATGATGTACCTGCTAATGTTGATCCTCAATATCTACTGGTACCTCCATAAAATTCATCCCATCGTTGACGTCCAGCTCGCCATAGTCGATGATGTGAGAACTGTCGTGCACTTATCTCCTCATCTGGAATATGTGGAAGACATCGTGCACCTGGTGAAACTAAGGCGGAAGATCTAAGCAGTATTCCACCTCACAAACTCTTCTAAGGACCTGAAATGGTACGATGAACCTTGGAAATAACTTTCCACCTCTGCCAAATCATCATAGACCTCATCGGGGTGATACCCGTATAATGATATGGTCTCCATCCTTGAACTCCAGAGATCTCCATCTCATGTCGGCATATGACTTCTTCCTGCTATATGCAGTCTTCATCCACTCCTGGATGATATGCACCTTCTCTGTGGTAGCGCAAACCATCGCTGGTCCCACGAGTGCTCACTCTGCTGGGTCAGTCCAACACAAGGGTGATCTGCAATGTCGCCCGTACAATGCCTCAAAATGTATCATCGTAATGGTGGAGTGATAGTTGTCACTGTACGCAAACTCCACCAAAGGAAATTGATCCTCCCAACTATGACCTAAGTCAAGGACACAAGCATGAATAATGTCCTCGAGAGTCTGAATGGTCCGCTCAGTCTGGCCATCCGTCTGAGGATGGAAGGTGGTGCTCAAATGAAGCTGCATCCCAAAAGCCTCGTCCAACCCCTTCCATATCTGGGACGTAAAACAAGTGTCATGATCAGACACAATCGTCGAAGGTACTCCTTGTAGCCACACTATCTTATACAAATAAAGGCGTCCCAAAATCTCTACTGAACCTAGCTCTCTGATTGGTAGGAAGTGGGATGACCTGGTGAGTTGGTCGACGATCACCCAAATCGAGTCATGTCCTCTAGATGAACAGGGAAGACTCATCACGATGCCCATGTATATCCCATCCTACTTCCTCTAGGGGACCACTAAATGCTGAACTATCCCTGCTGGTGCATGATGCTCCACCCTCACTTGCTAACTAGTGATTCCTCGAGAGACAAACTTTGCAACTGCACTCTTCATTTTCAGCCACCAGTGATGTAATCAGATGTCCTAGTACATCATCACATTTCCATGATGTACCGTTAGAGGGGATGTGTGTAACTCCCTAAACACTTCCTCCTAAAGTAAAACTGGTACCATGGTATAGACTGTTAAGAGGATTAAGTGATCCCCACCTTCAAAAAATACATCAGGTACCTGTCCTATGGATATCTGACCACGTAGTGTCTCGCAGTCAGTGTCCCGATGTTGCACCTCCCTGACTCACTGAAGAAGTGAGGGAGTGACTGTATGAGACTGAAGAAATTCTACTCTATCTCTATCCACAATGGATATATGAAAAGTGGCTAGCTGCTTCTTCTCTTCGCCAAGAAACTGTATACCAGATCTCCTGCTGAGTGCATCTGCAACAACGTTCCCCTTCTCAGAAGTATAGACTATCTTGAAGTCATAAACCTGGAGGAAATCAAGCCAACCTCACTGTCTCAGGTTTAGGTCCTTCTGAGAGAAGATATACCTAAGACTCTTGTGATCAGAGTACAATGTAATGATCTCTCCCATCAGATAGTGTTGCAAAATCATTGAAGCAAAGACCACTACTGCTAACTCCAGGTCATGGGTTATGTAGTTCTGCTCATGTGGTCTCAGCTGTCATGAACCATATGTGATCACTGTTCTCTTCTACATCAGGACACATCTAAGACCTATCACTGATGTGTCACAGTAGACTATGTACCCTACACCCTCTTCTGGAAGTCCCAAGATGGGGGCACAAGTTAGCCACTGCCTCATCTTATAAAACTCCACAGGCATTTCTCATACCAAACGAAGGGTTTCCCCTTCTTCGTCAAGGCTGATAGTTGTGATGAAACCCTAGATAAGTCCGGCAGAAACCTCCAGTAATATCAAGCCAAACCTAGGAAACTCCATACCTCTGTCACATTCCTGGGTGGCTCCCAACAAAGTACTGCCTCAATATTCGCTGGTTCCACTGCAACTCCAGCCTCCGATATGACATGTCCCAGAAAATGAACCACTCAGATCCAGAACTAGAACTTCTAGAGCTTACAATCAAACTGGTGCTCTCGGAGTGTGTCCAAAACTACCTACAATGGATAGGCATGATCCTCCTAGGTAGTCGAGTAGATCAGAACGTCGTCTATGAAGACCACTACAAAGCGATCAATGTATGGCTGAAAGATCTTGGTCATGAGTCCCATTAACACTTTTGCAGTGTTGGTCATGCCAAATGGTATAAAAAAGAAATAATAATGGACGTACTGACACATGAATTTCATTTTCTGCACATCCTCATTTTGTACTCGGAGCTAGTGATATCCTAATATGAGGCCTATCTTCAAGAACAACTATTTTCCCATCATCTGATCAAAGATGTCGTCAATCCTTGGGAGTGGGTACTTGTTATTCACGATCACATGGTTCAGGATCCGTTTGTCAACACAAAGAATCAAGCTCCTATCCTCCTTCATGGTGAACAGAATCGGGGCTTCCCGAGCAGAAAAACAAGGCCAGATGAATCCCTTCTCATGTAAGTCCTCTAACTATACTCACAGCACGTGAACCTTCGTAGGTGCCATCCAATACGCTGGTGTAGATATCAGTGCCATACGGGGGTACAAGACAATGTAAAATTCTACCTCTCTGTGAGGATTTAGACCTGGAACGTAATCTTGGAAGACATCCGCGTACTGGTCCACCACTACAGGATAGCTCAGACTCTCCAAATCAACAGCTTTGAGGGTATGTCTAGCCAACTTATGAGTGATTGGCTGCACTCTCCCCCGGGTATGTCCATCCTGCGCTGCAATGGCTCCCTTCTTGCCGGTGAAGGTCAACCTTGTCACATCTGTGTGGACATACCACACATTGTTCCTAATTCAGTCAATTTTAGCATGGAATTTAAATAACCAGTCCATACCCATTATGACATCGTAAGGCCTCGAGGCCGCTACTAGGAGATCTCAGCCGAAGATCTCTCCTCCTAGAGTTATCTCGCACTGCCGGCACCAGTGTGTATTCATTGAATCTTCTCCTATAGAAATATTTATTTATAAGGATTGGTCCAACAACTCTGTTGGAATCTCTATGCTCTGAATGAGTGCAATGGCAATAAAAGAGTGACTGGGACATGTGTCCATATGTAGAGTTGCTATAGTGGAGTAGACCCTTATCATACTTTGAATAATCTATAGAGTTCCATGATCATATGCCACATCTCCTTGGAGCAGAGGTCTCCCTTTCCCACCTTCTCACAATGGTCGGGGTGGCCCTCCTAGTGGTGGTGGTGGTAATATCTCGAATCTTCGCCCACCGCTAGCATCACAACCAACTCCTCTTCCACGTTTGTCTTCTCCCTACTGACCACCTTGATTGAATCTCTATCTCTTCTTAAGAAGTCCTTCGACCATCTGCTGATCATTTGAATAGCGGGTCAGATAGAGAAAAACCATGTGACCCTACCCCTTGTAGGTGAAACACTACCTTCTCCACACATGTCTATCTCCACTTCGAGTGCCCCACACAATCAATCCTGAGTCATGCGGTCGTCAAACTGTTGGTCTGGTCCTCTCGGACCTCTGTGACATCTGTCTATTTCCAGCTACAAAAGACTCAACTATGGGATGACTGGTATTGGGTCTCGCTACTAGTGACTTCTCCAGAAGGATACTCTCCACCAAGAGGGTTATCTCTAACACCCACGCCTACATCGAGATGCTATGTGAGATCACTGTAGCCCTGATCTCGCTCCTAAGTCCATGATAGAAGGACCAAACCCTATATAATGGGTCCCACACCATATCATTAGTGTATAATGATAGGTTAGTGAATCTCCTTGAGTACTCAGCTACTGTTATACTTCCTTGCTGTAGACGAAGTAGCTCCTAAATGCGCTCTGCGCGAAGAGTCGCTGGAACAAACTCTACCCGAAACAGTCTGTCAATCTCTTCCTAGAGAAGATTCACCTTGTCGCGAACTTGGAGTATCACGATCCCCCATCTAAATGATATTTCTTGTAGTAGGCCGACATTAAGAATCAACATTATGTCTTTTTTTGTCCATACCAGTCGGAAAACTCTCACCACAACCTCAATCCAATCCTCAACCATCTGTGGTTTTGTCTCTCCCATTAACCTATGTGGCCTCTGGCATAGGAACTCATGAAACACGCTCAAGTGACGTGCATCATCTACTATTGGGGTTGGTGGAATCGGTGGACCAACTAGGAGTGGTACCGCTGGTGCCTCTGCTGGAAAAGGGCCCTACACCGAGGCCTCATCACTCGATGGGCTATCAGTGTATATAACTCTCAAAACACTAGTGGGTTGTCTGTATAGAGGCATCCTGAAATGAAATAGGTGTGACATTGTCAACAAAAGTTATACATGGTGAACTGACCCAAAGACTTTACAATGAATACTATTGAAAACACACATGTAATTAGTGTTTTTGTGTATTGTGTCGGAAATCAGATGTTAGATTCATTGTGTGTGGATAGGTCAGCCACCACACCAACAGTAGACTCTCTGAACTGAAAACCACACTCACTAAACATAACAATATTTTTATTAAAACGAATCATCAGAGTCTTATGTTCTGCAGTAGAACAAACTCCTATGATAACAATTTGTCACGACCCGTCCCATGGGGCCCGTGCCGTGACTACCCCAAGCCCGCCATCCATAGTCCATGGGATGGAGACTAGCACGAAAGGCGTAATTCCCTAAAACAATGATGGCATTGCTTTTATAACCTATAAACACACACACAAGAAATCACATAGCTAGACGAAAAACCAAGTAAATAGTATAACAAAAGTGTATTGAATTTAAAAGGGGTCCGAATACAAGCTCAATTGGAATGTACAAGTACAACTGTGATACAATAAAACAGATTTAAAAACAAGATACATTTACTGGATCATCCTCTGAGGTTCTTACCAGACGGTTTGGTACAGATCTCCCCCTTAGAACTCAACATCTATCTGTCTCCTCTGTGTACCAACTTATCACAAGTTCCACCTCTAGGTACCATCCTGTCTTAGTAATCTCAGCCTTAGTCAGTGCTATCTTTCATCTGCATCCAACACAACAAGGATTGGGCATAGCCAGTGCAGGGGTGAGTATAATGATACTCATTACAGACCCTAAGACCCTCTAGGTCTCACAAAATCCAACAAGGATAAAATAAAAAGTATGAAATACAGACAAAACCATATGTAGGTATATTCCCATACATATACCTAAGTTATCAAGTAATCTATATATATCATGAGGGAAACAATGAGATACTGACTCATCTCATACCAGGATTTATTCTAGGGGCAGTAACAAAAAACATTCCAAGTCACAACGTCGAACCCTCGGCTGCTAGAGAATGCCTCCTTTATCGAGTATTCTGGGCCTACAGCAACACCGAGATTTCTTCCCACTAACCTTGGACTACTGAGGTACTCCTCCTGTTGAGTACCATGGATCAGCCATGTCACCAAGCATGCTCCCCACTATGGGTCTGCCACGTCACCAAGCACGCTCACCCTTGTAGCCTACTGAGGTACTCATCCTGTTGAGTACCATGGGTCTTCCATGACACCAAGGAGCTCCCCAATGTGGGTATACCACTACACTAAGGTGCTCCGCACTGGGCTAGTCGAGTCCCTTAGAGTTGAAACTGTCAACAATCGTCAAGTTATAGCCATCTACTAGGTCTCTGCACTACGCTCAGATTTCTTTAGGAGGATCCACTCCATGGGCTACTAGTAGATAGTCCAACTGTCACGAAGTCCCATGAACAAGTATCTCAATGTTCCTCCACATCACAAGGTTCAAAATGTAACAGAAGGTACATCAAAAAGACGCCCGGTCTGTGAGTTATTAGCCTTTTACACCTGGGTGCCCAGTTTGGATTCGTGCTCTATCCAACCTAATTGTTCCCCATCTCAATCCAAAACATAGTGGAATATACTCAAAGGGTCCATCTTGCTCTATGATTACCAACGCCACTAATGGTTCGTCAAACAGAAGTCTGGTGCCAAAGTTATGGCCAAGAAAAGGTAAAAGGGGTCGTAGTGGGCCCGAGTCTGGTCTTACCTACTCAAGCCGACCTGGCCCAACTAGGCCTGGGCCGACCCGGTTCAGGTCGGCCCAGCTTGCTGTGTCCTTCCCGACATGCGATGGATGCTAGGGTGGCACGGGGGCGGCTCGACTGAGGGGTACTGCGAGGGTGGCATACCCGGCCCCGAGGGCACTTATCGTCCGCGAGGGGGAAAATCGGCCGCGAGGGCACTAACCGGTGGTGAGGGCGTAGAACGACCATGAGCGGATTGGGCTGGCCGCAAGTCGGTGGACCGGATATGGGATGGTGGGGACCGGCCATGAGCGGCACGAAGGACGGCAGTGGCGTGGCAGCTCGGCACGACGGATGGAAGTTGTGTGGCAGCCGGAGGATTGGTACGACGGCGGTGGGGCGAGGGGGTTCGGCCCCGGGGGTGGGGGGGTGCAGTCTGACCGTCCGTGGCTCAACCTACAGAGGGCTGGTTCGGTCTAGAGTGTGAAGCGTCATGGGGTGGCACTGGTCGCGGATTCCACAGGTGTAGATGTCGTTGCCTTCGTCACCTTCATCCATTTCGAAGAGAACACCAAATTAGAACGGTAGAGTGGTCGTGCCATGTTTGTTTGGCCTAGACCCTTAGCGTTTAGAGTGGTGGAAATAGGTTCACAAGAACGAATCATGAACGTGAAACCATAATCTTCGGAAATTTTTTCTCCCAAACCACACAAGAAATGAATGGAGTACATGGAATGTGATAAACAGTTAGGAATAAACCCCTACCTCATTCGCTTGATGAAGTAGGCACAAGGAGGTAGTACGGTCATCGATTCTTCATAGATGGAGACGTCCCATGTCAAAAAAAGTCCCGAGGAAGTAGCGTAAAGGCGACATTATTGTTCTTAATCGGACGAGTGTTCTTCATTTGAGAGCTTTCTCCCATGTTCATCCAATCTTCATTTGCCAACAAAATAAAGGTATCCCAAAGTAATAGACTATAATATCTATTTTATCATTAGAATAATATTCAGAAATGAATATTAATTAATAAAATGAAATATTTCATAATAAAGATATGATCGTCGGCACAATTAATGTGGATGACGTCAAGAGGCTCCCCCACATTAATGAGGGGGTTGAGAGGTTTTTTCCATAATGAGGGGAGTTCAAGAGGTTTAGGCCTCTAGTGGTCCCCACCACCATAACCTCTCAGAGGTGGTTTGGTTCGGGTGGTCTCTACCACCATAACCTCTCCCGAGAGGTTAGGGTATGGGGGTCCCCACATCTCAACTTCCATGTGGAGGAATAGTACCGATGGACCCCACCTTCCAACACCCACATGGGTGTTTCAAAAAAAATGTCACACACTTTAATTTTAATTTTATTCTTTCATGAGAATCCCAATAAATATCTTAAACCATCAACCAACTATTGTCGAGGTGAAAGTCCCTTTAAGTGAATAATGGTGTTGCGAGTTCAACAGTGCCCTTGGATTTCAATTTCGAGCACTGATTCAAAAGTTAGAAAAACCCACTCTCACGTTTACTAAATGTACCAGAAAAAATGTTCAGAAATTCATTCTGGGCACTCTGGGCCTCAGAATTACACACCGTCAATTTTCGCAGACTCGTAAAATTACCATTTAATTAATAAAAATAACTTAGAAATTCCAGGTCTTTACAATGTATATATCACAATATATATTCATCCAGCCTCAATAACCAAGTCCCAGGTATTACCTAGGGGTATTCCAGTAAATTTCAAAAATAACACGGCTTAGAAGAATGATTCCTGGAAAGCACGTCTGGAATCCCAATATTGTAAACAGATCCCAAGAAGAATGTCTGGTCATACCAATGGAAGGGAAGAATCCTCACGTTAGGCTCGAAATACACCATCCAGTAAGAACATATGGTGAACATCACCGCATGCACAATAAATGAGTGAAACATAAAAAAGAGTGATGGTTGACTAAACGCCCAACCCAACAATATAATTACATCCCGATGGGATTACTAGTTCATCACGGGTTCTTGGTGACACCCGAAAACCATCTCTAACCAAAACAAATGTACAACTCTAGGTAGATCAAACCATGGGAACCCACTAGGCCCCTCAAGTCAATCACTAAGATGCATCCTACTTGGGATCATCTAGGTAAACTTGAGAAAAGGCATCCTACACGGGATCCTTATCCAAAAATAAGGTAAGAATTATAAATGAGATCCTCGAATGATGTACAATAGAGGAATCATATAATAGGGGTCCTATCAAAGGAAAACAAGAGCGACATCCTAATTGGGACTCCCTAGGTCATAAAATAAGAAGAAACTTCCCCAGGGGTCATTGTAAGAATCCGGTATCATGACCATGTACTCCAAAAAGGCAGGTATCGCAAGGCGAATGTCTCCAAAATCATATTTCATGGGAGATATCTCATAGATCATCTAAGATAAAATCTCTCAACTAGTTTGGTTCAAACATCCAACATATCAACCATGCCAAGTCTCACTCCTGGATGGCAACAGAACCTGATAACTTGAAGAGGAACCTATCCATTTAGATTGAAATACCAAAACACCATTTAAATGACTTCTAAATGTTATAAGGATTCCACCATTGAAATATATGAAAAAAATTGATCCAAATGGACTACTCACCCACCCAATTATTACATACAGGTTACAAAAGACCCTATACTACAAATCTAGAAAAAGTACATTCCGTGTACATTTATATGTCCCCCTGGATATGTAAATATACATGGATAGAACTCATGTAGTCGAACTGTATAAAACTATACGATGTGTACATCAATTTACCAAGTGTGTTCTGTTTAAAAACAAAAAGCCTAGGTTTTTTCTCACACATTTGGATACACGACCATGCCCCCGAAAGGCATGTACTCACATTACAAGGCGTATACATAGGAAAACTTCTTCATCCCCAAACAGGGTGAACACATGGTGTGTTCCCCTGATACCCACGTCGTGTAACCTAGTGTCTAATGGGAAAACACTCAAATTACCGAAACACCTATTATATCCCCCGAAACAATAGATCTGACCATAAGAAGCCATATTAAAGAATAAATAATCTAAAAACATAATACAAGACATCTAAAGGGTATTTATTCAAAAAAAGTAAGTGGTCCAACTTTCGAGCATGAACCGTCGAAGCTTCAGTGGTTTTCACCATCAACGGATGCAGCACACCGACTCTGCCTATTGAGAGCTTCGAAATGATACCTCTCTTGCCTTTAATCTATCATTATTTCCTCCTCTATCATTTATCTCATTTGAAATGTCCATGGAGGAACACACAAAATGCATGAAGAATGAGTTTGAGGAAATAAGAATATGGAAAAGAAAATATGAAAAGGAATGAAAAGAAAAAAGGATACCTGAGCTAACCCCGACACTCGACTAATGTGTATGCCTATCATTGGATAAACTCCACATTACAAAATCGACAACGTAGAAGGATTCTCAATCCAATGCCCCATATAAAAGTTATTTCCAAATGATCATGTGAAAATAAATTAATATATCATTTAAAAATATTATATATTAAATATTCCGCTAAATTTAAAACAACTCAGATTTCCAGCATACTCATGTCCTAGGGAAACACACTATTATTGGAAAAAAATAGTGGCGAGAAGAATAATCCAAGATAAACTTGAATGGGAATTAACTATTATACCCCTCATGAGAATCCAACAAAAAAATCAAATTTATTCTCAAAACTGTAGTACAGAAAAACACAGGTCCTTACAAACTCCCCACCATAAACCTTCTCATCCACAAAACGCCCGGTGAAAGGACTAGTAGCAATGCTTCTAACCATATAATCTTTAAAACAATGCTATCTAGACTATCTAATGACTAGCCTTATTGAGTTAACAAATTCCATCTACATGGAAGACATTTAAATTCAATTGATTTGGTACTCCCTCCGTTGGAATTCCCTTATAATCATCTCAAAAGAGAACTTCAAGCACAAATTCATACTAAAAACACTGATGTTTAAGCAAAATTGGTAAAAACACCCTAAAATAGCCCATGGTAAACTCCTCAACATATTTATTTCTATACACCACACCTTTATCACAGCCACTACAAGTTCCTTGCTCAATAAAGAGCATTAAGAACAAAAAAACGAACTGGAAAAAATGATGATAGTAGCATAGTATAATCAGGACAAATCTAGATAGTGCTTAATCATCTCTAATAAGAGTACACTATGATTCTACAAAAAGGATTGTGCAGCTCCTTCCAAGCGACGCTCACATACTGTCCATGTGACCATGATTCAACCATGGGTTAACCATCTCATAGTACCCAATTTATTCCATGATATCACCTCGACCATAGATGAAACAATTCAAGATATCTTTCAGGGTCCAAAAACATGGAGTGTCATAAAATACATTGGTCCTTGACTCTCACCTGGCCACTCCCCTATTTAAATTCAAATGATAGCATATGCAATTAGTGTGTATCATCAAAACATTATCCCTACATATAGTGTTGGTATAGGCACAATCCTTTACCCATGATCTAACTACATTAGCCATAGCGGAAACACTGGTCGACCATGCCTGGCACCAGAACAATCCTTCCCATCGAAGCTAGTCTCAAAAAGCAGGCACCCAAGGTGCCTTGATCTCAAAACAAGAATAAACCATTGCTCCCCTAAAAAAGGCATCAAAACACATGGGTCAACATCACTCACATATTTTTCCCAATAATAGAATTGACCATGACCTACATGGGTTCGATTAAAACCCAAGTGTCTGTACGTATTCCACCAAACCGTACAAGAAAATCCTCAAAACATGGTCGCAATGTCGTACCACCTATCACAAATGATTGTAAACATTAAAAAGAAGGTAAATTTTAAAATGAAAAAGATGTTCGAAGATGAAAGAACAAACAATAGGGTACCTGATTTTATATGAGCATCCTTAGAAGGAACTGCTCCCTGGAGGTCACAACCCAAGCAGAAGAGAATTTGAACTGACATTTATTGGGAATCCGTATACAGAAATACCCATGTAGGTCAAGTTCAAAAGGAATGTCATGGTATCTATTGGAATCATACTCAGGGATTGAACTAGATAACCAAAGACCAAAGAAACAACACCCAACACTGGGTTCAACAAAAACGCATTTCATCCCATATTGACCTACTATGGTTATTGTACCACCTGTGCATGAGGAATGAACATCAACCTCACAACAAAAAACACCTCAATGTAGATCCAAAAAACCTGCAATCAATGTAAAAGTTATGTGTAAAAGAACCTAAAGGTCTCAATTGTTATTAAAGACACTACTAGAAGTCCTATTTTCTGTAAATAATACGTGCCTAGTATGATGCATGAGATGCTTTTTACTTTTTTCAGCCAAGAGTAAAAAACCATGTCTGCCATCTTACCAATGGCCCAAACCCAGATAGCCGAAGTAAATCCGAAATCCCACCAAATATGTGTTTCTCTCAAGGAAAAACTCATACACAATTGTAACATCCAAAAATTAGAAGAAAAATCCCCTACCCTTGCAATCGGGACTTTTTAATAGAATAAGTGTTCTCGATGCGCAATTCTTATATCCATCTTAGGTCTGAAACATTATAAACTTCCATGTATACCATATACCCAATAGTAATGAATAGGAAAAGAAACTCCTATGAAACAACTTTTTAACATCCAGATCCAGATTCCACTAAACCAGTGCTCCGAGCTACTTCGCCACATGGCCTCATGTGCACCTACCCATACGCCAGAGGCTACCGACTAGCAGTGAGGGACTGGGAGGTAATAGTGGGAGACAATGACCTCATAAAAGAGTATGAAGACATAATAAATAACAAAGTATCATGAAAAACACAAAGTAAATAGAGTGAGAAAGTAATAAACCGCTGAAATTGAATAATCTATAATAATAAAATGTTATAAAATCCTGAACAACTAAGAAATACTATAAAAAATTTATCACCCACTAGGACGACCATTCTGATACTATTATAAATAAAACAAAAGGTAAATGTACATGGCTCTACTACTAACTCTGAACCATACCATGTACACAATCTCTAGACATTTTCGAACTCCACTTTCATGATCAGTAAAACCACTCGAGCAGCTCCAATAGATCATGAAACCCTAGGTCTTACTCAAATCCACCATACGACTCATGCTCAACAAGAAATGTAGACATAAGTTCTACACTTACACCGAGGTTCACATATAGTGGTGCGAAATAATCTTAGTAGGATACCTTGACATGAAACCTATAATTGTGTAGGTAAAGTGTATACAAAAGAAATGTACACAACCTAGCTGAGTTTAACCCAAATGTTAGTAAAAACAAAATGTGAAAGCACAATCGAACTCTAAGTCCATAATCCCTATATATAGGGAATGTGCCACAATGGTTGTCTATACCTATATATGTATACATTCATAGTCCCATACCTATAAACGTATACCAAAATATTAATATTCATGACTATGTAAACCAAATAACAAAAAAACCCCAACTGTTGTCGATCCATGGGCCCATAATCCCGAACTCTTAGACATCTTGTGAAAGGGAATTGAGTTGGGAGTCCTAAACCATAAGTTATATGTCATTAAGTCTATATATGGGTCCATAATCCCATTGTCATGTAACTATATCGTCTAATGCAAAAATTATTTCTATGATAATGCTACATTAAAAAATAGAGGCGATGTTCATCCTACTCATGGGATCAGTCGTACTCACATACCACCACTGAATAAGGATATTGTATAAATATGGTCAATACATTAGTAGAGGATAAAATATATTGATTGTAAATACTATATGATTGGATATCATATACAGATAGTCAGTCCAGATAGATCCATAAGAGTGCAATCATTGCGATCATAGGTTAATGAGAGCATAATAATCCCCACATGTAAATAAATATATTAGGAAGCGCATCTGGAAATTTGGTAAATGGTTTCTAATTTAGTTTCCTTGCTTCTCATGCATGTAAATCCAATCTAATGTCAGATCCCAAGGTCTCAGTCCATAGGGAGTCAAGACATTTGGAATATGGATGATCCATAAGGGGAATACCCTTATGTTATTTGTAAAGAGATAAATCCCTCATGAGATTCCCTACTCCACTCTGTAAGTCTCATAAATAATTTAGAAGAGCATAATCATTCTGATCATAGTCCAAGGAATGTGTAATCATCCCAACCACTCGGGAGTGTGTAATATACCAAAAGTCTTAGGTTATAATTCCCAAATTGAGGAGATCATAATCATCCTCATCATGTATCATCAATCCTATGGGCCTACCCATGGAATTATAACATTGTGAATCCATGAATCAGTCAAGGAATACTATAAGAATCATGTAAGGATGTATAGTCAGATACTATGAATCACATATGCTCATCCAAAATATATATATATAATAATATATATACACATCTAGGCTCAACAACCATGTCCCAGGCTGTACCATGGTGTATGACAACAAATATCAGAAATAACATGACTCAAATGCCAAATACTATGAAATAACGTCTGGAATCCCGATAAGAAAAATGTATCCCATAAAGAACATCTATAAAACCCAATAGAATGGAATATGCCTTGCGTCATGCTTGAAAACCACCTACAATGAATCACCTCTGGTGAACATCACTGCATAAACAATAAACAAATGAAACATAATGAAGTGCGGGGGTGGTCTTAACACCCAACCCAACACTACAATCACAACACCATAGGATTACTAGTTTTTCGTGGGTTATAGGTTACATATGATAACCACCTCTACCTAAACCCAACAAACAAATCAGTGTCGATCAAACCATGAGCACCTGTTCAGTCACTCAAGTGAAACACAAAAAGGTTTCCTACTCGGGATCCTCCTGGAAAACATGAGTGATGAAATCTTACATGGGATCCATAGAGAAGAGTAACTGATGAATAGTACCTGGGATCCTTAAACTAAGAACAACGTATTAAACATATAATATGGATCATCTCAAAGAAAATAGTAGAGAGATCCTTCAAGGGACTCCCTAGGTCAGCATTTAAGAAAAGGCACCCCTTAGCAGATCCTTTGATGAATCTGGTATCACGCCCTCATAGGCCAGATGAGAACATATCACAAGCAGAATATCTTCAAAAAAATGTGTCACAAGATATAGAACATAGATTATCTCAGATCAAGGGTCTCAACTAGGTTGGTCCGAACACCCATTCTATCATCCACGCTAAGTCTCACTCCAAGGTGACAATTGAACATGATAACAAGATGAAGAACCTATCTATTTATATAGAAACCCTTAATACACAAGTTTGAGGACCTATAAATCTAATTAGGATTCCACCATTGTGATATATGTGGTAAAATGATCACAATGAACTACTCACTCGCGCAATTCTGACTTCCAGGAAACAAGATTCCACAAACTACTCTGCTGGAAAAAGTACATGGTGTGTACTTCAAAGTACATGGTATGTACTATTATTTATCCAACTGGTTGTGTACAAATACCTGGCTAGAACACTTGGAGTCTTCCTGTTTAAAAGTACATGGTGTGTACTTCAAATAACATGTTGTGTAATTTTTAAAAACAAAAAACACATTTTCATTCTAACACGGTTCGACACATGGAAATTACACCACAAAGAGTGTACTCAGAGTACATGGAGTATACTTAGTAAAACATATTCTTCCCCAAATGATAATAACACAAATATTGTTACCCTGAAACACATGTCAGGTATCCTATGTTTCTGATGGGAAAACCATCAAATGTCCCAAAACACATGTTTTCACCCCCCCAACAAAATATACAACAATAATTGGTCAACATAAAACATAAATAGTATATAAAAAGATAAAAAAATATTTAAAGGGGATCTATGGTGAAAACATAAACCATACTACCTTCGAGTATAAACTACTGAAGCATCAGTTGATTTCACCATCCACGAATTCCACACGCCGACTCAGCCAGTCGAGAGCATCGATACAGTACCTCTATTTCTTCCATTTCTCACTCTATCTACATCTATCATTTTTCCCAGACTACACATCTATGGAGGAGCACATTGGAGGTTTTCTCATAGTGTATGAGGAATGAATAAGTAAAATAATTGAAAATTGAAAGAAAAGAAAAAAAGGGGCTAAGGCCAGCCTTGGTGTGCGACTCAAGATTATGCTTCTCCTAGGATAAACTCACCATTTTGGAATCAAAAAACATAGAAAAATTCCCAACCTGATGATCCATTTAAATGTTATTACCAAACAAACCTGTGTAAATAAATTAATATTTATTTTAATATTAATAAATAATACATATTTTGCTAAAATTTGAACAACTCATATTTCCACTAAACTCATATCCTATGGTAAACATCCTATTTCGGGACCAACATAGTGGTCATAAAAATTATACAGGATCCACTATTAAAAGAAAAGACCACTTTACCCCTCACGATCATCCAATAGAATAAATTCATATTTCTACTTAAAATTACTATTCATAAAAACACAGCTCTTAAAAAAATCATGTCATGTGAATGGGATCTTCATGGTTTTCATGGCCAGAAATGTTATACATGAACCTCCATTTAGTCTTAAATATTAACCCCAAATTTGGAAAAATATCAATATAAACCATATAATATAAATTGAATTCAAAACCCCATAAATATAGATAACTATGTAACAAAAATAAGTGAAAATTGAAATTAAAATTCATAAATCCTACACAAAAAACCATGGATATATTGAGATCCTAAATGAGAATGGGATAGCTAGAATCTCCCAACAACAAACTGTTATGTTCCCATATTCTGATCTATAATATACCACCAGTCACTAAATAATAGGATGTATCCTCTCTGATTTAATATTTTCATAAACGAACATGTGTTATACTGAAATGATACTCGAGATGTCCCACATAGTGTTTGATGTGAAATCCTAATTAATATGGTATGGTGATCATTTTATTGGTTAACTAGTATGAAATAGGATAAAATATTTTTACCTCAATAAAACAATTGTGTTATCATATCACGAATCATGCATGGTATGGCTAAAACATGAAAATTGAAGGAAAAATGAATTAATAGTTTTCAATATTAAAACAAACTAAATTAGTCATAACTATAATAAATAACTAAAAAAATCACAATGCATAGATTTTTAAATCATTTAATATGAAATCCCCATTATTTCAAAATATAATGTAGGAAAAGGTGAAAAGTACATAAATATCACTAAATAAAAAAATAATCGTGGAATAATAAACAGAATGTCTTCTTAGGACAATATTTTATTGTCCAATATCACATACGTGGACCTCTATAATTAATTATGCCTTATTATAAAATTTTATTGTCAGTTCATGTTGTAATAGGTGATCAGGGGAGGTTTTGAGATATTTTGGTGGGCAGTGCAGCAAAGCTACTGTAGGAAATACACACCTTATAGGTATAAGACTTTTATATCAGTAGAGGGGGAGACTGTGAGATGGATTACAAATTCTTTATGAGCAACTCATTAAATTTATAAAATAAATTCAAAAGGTCATGTAATTTTTAATGAATTTTTTATTATCAGAGAACTAATGGTTTACATGCCATTAAAATGTATTACATGTCATATGACCAGTGAAATATGGATTTTGAAACCTATTATTTATACTATTTATATTAATTCTATTTTATCGATGGAATATGGGTTTTGAATGGGTTTTTTATCTTGTAATTTTCCACACAGGTGCATTAGTATTCCTCCTTCTCTTGTGCATGAGAAATATTTTTTCATACTGAGTACACTAGTTTTCTCGCTATACATATAAAAATGTATTTTTAGGATTCTAAAAGGATTACATGGACCATGATGTATATTACTATATTGGACCCTTGGATAACTATTATGTTTCTGATTTAGCGTTATTTTGGGTATTTAGTTTTGGAGACATTTATATGTAAACATTTTATTTACACATATACTAGTGGGATGGTTTTGGAATCGTTTATATTATTAGATGGAGTTCATTTATGATTCATCTTACCTTCTAATAAAAATCATTTATTGTAGATAATTACAACCATTTCGTGGGATTTGTATTCCCTTAGTGATAATCTCCATCCAAGGGCCTACTAGAGGTGGGACTTGGGGGTCACCATATTTATCCCCACATTGTAGTATATTTATAGGTATGAGTTATAATAGTTTGGTATCATAGGTTATTATTAATATTTACAAGGGTGTTTGGTTTCAAGAACAGTGAGGATTTCATGTGTTTTTATAGAAGCAGTCATAATTGACCATGTTTTCTGACATAGTCTTGGGAGACCGGCTAGAATACTGGATGTTACGGCCCACATGATCCTTTGCATGAAGCGTGAGATTTTTTAATTCCAATTTCATCTGCACATATTTTCTGTGTAGAGTTACATTATAGGTACAGAAAATGTAATGACTTCTGTTGTTGTTTGAATTGGAATTTTTGGATGTTTGAAATTAATAATGTAAATTAAAACGAATCTAAATAAAATTCCATACTCTTATGATTTATGATTTTTTTTCATTTTTGATATTTATATTTTTTTCCATCATTGTGTGGTTCAGGCCATTTAGGATATGAATGTTCATCTGGTTAATCAATGTAGGGTTGATCAAATAGAGGATGATGAGTCTTATAAAAGGAAATTTCCTGCTTTTTAATTACATGATTTATTGATATATCATAGAAGTGATTGAGATGTGAAGACATAGGGAAGGATGGACGATCTGGTGTTCTATTTTAGTTTTATCCATGCTCTTATGGATTACATAGTCCTGTTCCATGTCAATCTGATATGGCGATCATTATTTTAGTGGTGGGTGTTGTATGTTTTTAATTATAATGTGGAATATGTTTCATGAGATGAATTTTACAAAGTTTTATTGGTAGATATCCATTCTTCAATGCTGAGGTAGTAAAGAGGTGTGATTTTATTGTTATTAATTAAGGGAGTATGTCAGTGTGGTAGTTTTGAATGAAGTTCAAGGATCTTCTATTCTCTACCATATATTTATTTGGACATGAGTCTCATGGAAGATTACTTTAGAAGGAAATTCATCTTTCTATCATGTGTTAAATTACATCATTTACATTTTAAATGTATATGGATATTTACATGAAGGAAAAGGTGACCGATTATACTCACTCACAAGGAGTTTTTCTATTAAAGTAGAATAATCATGGTACCTTGAGGAGAATAGTTTGATGGGAATGGACTTACGAACAAGGGCATTTGATCTTTGGTCCTTTGTGGAGTCGACCTCAATAGTTTCTTCTCTATCCTTCGAGTTTAATTGGTTTTTAAACTTTTCCAAGGGTCTTTACCACTGCTATTGTTTCTTTAGTGTTTGTACTCATTGTCAGAACCTTTTCCCAGTGGCCCTTCAAGCACAGTATGGTATATGTGGATTGTTTCAGCTCCATCCTTACCAGAAGTTTTATGTAAGACCATTTTAGAAGAAGGGGATGATGTATTATTTAATTCTAAGGGAATAAACAGTGGTAAGAGGATGATGTCATCATGTTCCTTGTGTATAGGGACATTGACCCAAGGGTTATTATTGACGTTTTCTCTCACATATCGGTATAGGATATGGGCTTGGTCAATTCCACATAGTGGGGGAAGTTGTTCATAAACGGCCATTATTCTTCAAAGGTACAATATGACTATTTGGTGCCCTTGTGTTCCGATTATTTGATTCAGGATACTCACACGATTTTATAGAACTCAATATTTTACTATATGTACCAGAATATTCTTTACATGTATGTTTTCCTTTTTGGGTTTTTTCTGATAAAAATAGGATTTTATGGAAATTTATTCAAGTACACGTCGTGTACTTTGTGATTACTCATTAGGTACACAATTACCGCGGGTAGCCATGTGCTGTCCATGTAGAGACCATGTACACGGCCATGAGGATGACCTAGAGGGTACATATAGTGGGGATTGGTAAGGGAAAGTACATGTTGTGTACTTCAAAAGTACATGTTGTGTTCTTTGTTTTTTTATTAAATTTTCTGGGGTCGCTTCTGACGGACATAACCTCCTTTCTCTAGGTTTGGTTCGTCTGAGAGAACCCATACTATGATGATCTTTCCCCAATCCCTTGATCGATCACTTATACTCTAAATCGACTGTCCTCGATTGCATTGGGACTGCAATGGTAAACTCTTCATTCTTCTTGAGATTTTTTTTCTAATTCCTCATCTTTCTCAATTTATTCTTTGTTTGACGTTTTATGAGTTTTTATTGATCTACCATGTTCTTGGTAGATTCATGTCTTGAGGTTCACGTATAGAGATATCCCAACACAAATGTAGCTGATTATTTCCTTTCCATAGATAGACATTGAGTTTTATGGGAATAATTTCTAAAAACCTTTGAACATGGTTTTTTATATTTAAGGTCATACCCTTGTTAATATCCTACTGTGATTTTATGCTTGAGTAGAGGTTGATTTCATATAAATGGTGTTAATTGCAATCCCTTAGAGGTTTTTCCCACATTGTTCATTTTCACCGTTGGACTAGTTCTTCCTTTTAGGCTGCTGTTTGTTTTCCATGCCTAGTATTGTAGGATGGAGTGTTTAATCTTATCTGAATTGCTCATATGCTATAGATTGTTAGCCAAGTATTCATAGGGTTTCATGTTGGCTGATGTTTATAATTTTTGCATGTTTTCTTGACACGGGTTTGCGGGAACCTGTTGCAGTGGAACCATAGGGGAGATAAATGAAGAGGGCATTCACATAGTGCCTGTTATAAATATCAAGCTGTGAGACCATATGATGGACTGTGGTTGAATTCTCCCTCTTAAGGTATATAGATACATTATGAGGCCACACGAGGAATTGACGTTGAGTGTTTCCTCAAAGCACATGTAGTTACTGCTGAATGACTATAGGATGGAATTGACGGAGAGTGTTTCCTCAGAGAGTCATTGAATAACACATGTCTATAGGGGGAATTGACGATGTGTTCCTAGTAATAGAGTCTTCGGAATATATATATTTTATTTGGTTAAACTAGATGGCTTAGGCTGAGTGTACTACCCATAGGGTTACCTACTTTGATTAGCTATTGTTTGATAAATGAAACTGAAAGAATTGAAACTGTGGATTGTTTACTACTGAGTACATTCTTATTACAACTTCCTTTTACTTGTTACCTTCCATATATTCACTGACTGTTAGTTGTAGATCGTATGGTGGTTGCGTACAAGGATTTAGTCTCACTCCCTCGTTGGGCCATGCTTTTGGTCCCAAATAGATTATATTGTTGCAGGTACAGATAAGGGTATGCACCCTTCTAAAGACACCGAACGTGTCTAAACATGGAATTACAGCAGATCCTCGGGTTGTGCCCGTTTTCTTACCAGCCGTTATACCTGATTCAGGTAATTATTCACAATTAATAGAGTGGTTTATGAGGATGATGCAGACCTTTTAGGGAGAACCGCCCCCTGCACCGATGATGGCAGAATTGACATAGGGATTTCAACAGTTCAATCCTCCCACCTTCCCAAGGGATAGAGGACCCTGGGCTGTAGAGTCATGACCAGGAGCCATGTAGATGATATTCGACAATCTGGAGATTCCTCCAGAGAGGATAGTGATGCTCACTACATATGCTTCAGGATTCTTCAAAGAGAGGGTGGGATGTGATCTCACAGGTGGGGTGCCAGCTGATTATGGTGTGGGATGAGTTTTAGTGTACCTTCAATGACTACATCTATCCAGAGAATTTGAGAGCTAATAGAGCTCAAGAGTTTATGAGTCTGGGGAAGGGTAGGCATTATGATATGGATTATTCCTATTGATTCACCATGTTGTATATATTTACACTCTTTCTAGGAAGATATGGGTTGTTTCTAGAAAGGGTGTTTTAGGATGGTCTAAAGAGGGACATTCAGGCATAAGTGAACATCTTTATGTTGACTTCAAAATCATTAATCGTCAACCAAGCGCAGATCACTAATTGTAATCTGGGGGATTCTAGAGTTGTGGGCTAGGTTGGTTCAGCATCCAGTGTTAGTGCTTCAGTAACTGATTGTAGGAAGCACCACAGGGAGATTACATATAGAGATCTGATTAGGAAAGATGTACCTTTAGGTACCCAGGTGGTATGCTACCAGTGTGAGATGGTTAGGCATACAAGTCCACATTGCTGGAGAGTCCCATTGGAGTGGAAATCATGCAACAAGATGGGTCACCTTCACCGCTTCTTTTAGATATTTTCACTAGCACCTGGGGAAATGGGTTCTTCTATGACTCATCATTCAGGAGCAGTGCCACCAGTTTCACATCAGTCAAAGAACTAGAGTTATTCTTGTTGTTCAGACTGAGGTGGAGGTCATGACTGTGGTATCCAGTTTCTAGGCATTCAAGGACTATAGGGTGGATCATCTTAGAGTGGTCAGGCTGGGTCACAGGGACGTTGTATAGGTCAAAATTTTGCAGTGGAGCAGACCTAGCAGAAGTAGGACCCCGGTCCCTCTACAGTTCAAGGTATGACCATAGTTGCCTCAGTTTAAGATTTTACTATATTCGATATATGGGCTACACATGTAATTATATTTGTTGATGTTGTGGATATCCTTGGTCTCTTTACATTTTCTTATTTTGATATCATGACACTAGAAACTACATTGGTGACTAGAACGGATAGTGTGCGGCTGTGCAAGGAGTGCCCTCTAGAAGTTGGTGGGTGTTATTTCTTATGGGACCATTATGTCCTAGAGATGACAGGTTATGATTTCATTCTTAGAATGGACTGGTTAGTTCCCTTCTAGACAATTGTCGAATGTTATCATCGCAGGGTGAGTTTCACATCACTGGAAGTTGGATCATTCCTTCATATGGTTTAATGGGATGTCATGGCGAGCAGAGCAGGACTCGAGCATCATGGGTTGGGGGGAGTTACAAAACATATTTCTAGTCTATATCGGGATGACAAGGGTACTTCAATGTTAGGCATTCATATAGTGGATGATCTTTTTAGGGATGTCATTCGAGATAGATTTTTAGGTTTTCCTCCAGAGTAAGAGGTGGGTTTTCTATTGATCTTGTTCCAGGAGCAGCACCAGTGTCCATTCCTCTTTATAGGATAGCTACACCGAAGTTACATAAGTTTTAGAAGCAGTTGGAGGAGTTACAGGCCAAGGGTTTCATCTGACCCATTACTTCTCCTTGGGATTTTCCTGTTTTGTTTGCAAAGAAGGCAGACGGTACCCTTGGGATGTGTATGGAATATCGAAAGATGAAACAGTTGACAGTCAAGAACAGATATCCTTTGTCAAGGATTGATTGTCTTGTTGATCATCTTCAAGGAGCCAGTGTGTTCTTGAAGATTGGCTTGAGAACTTTTTAACATTAGTAGCATGATAGACCATTTGATATATCTCTATCAGCCTTCCGAAGTAGGTATGGCCTATATGAGTATATGGTTATGTCGTTCGGTCTCATGAACACACTTACAATTTTTATGGCACTGATGAACTAACTGTTCCATCCATACTTGGATTCTTTCATGTTTGTCTTCATGGACGATATCTTGGTATACTCTCAAAGTATATGAAACCATTCTACCCATCTTGAGATCGTTATGAGCACACCGAGAGAGCATCAGTTACATGCTATGCTCTCAAAATGCCACTTTTGGATGGACCAGATTCACATCGTCGGTCATGTTATCTCAGAGAAATGAGTATCAGTCATCCCTGAGAATGTGAAGGTTGTAGTTTCCTGTGAGAATCCGATGAATGTCCTTGAGGTACAAAGTTTTATAGTGCTCGCAGGATAATATAGATGCTTCATACATTCCTTTTCACACTTAGAAGCACCACTAATGAGTCTGACTAATAAGGGTGCAAGGTTATTTTGGTTAGATTCATGTGATCGTCCTTTTTGGATATAAAATGGATGTTTACGTCAGCACTGATACTAGTTTTTTCATAACTGGGAAAGAGTTATATATTGTATTCTAATGCTTCATGTATCGGGCTAGGAGCTGTGCTTATGCAGTGAGAAGGATTCGTTGCGTAAGGGTCTCAACAGTTGAGGTACAAAGATTTATAGTGCTTGTAAGATACTATAGACGACTCACACAGGACTTTTCAAGCTTATAAGAACCACTGATGAGTCTGACTAAGAAGGGAGCAAGGTTCTTGTGGTCAGATTCGTATGAGTCGTCCTTTCAGGAGCTAAAAGGGAGGTTGACTTCAACACCGATACTATTTTTTACAGAAACAGGCAACAACTATATAGTGTATTCTGATGCTTCAGGTATTAGACTGGGAGTTATGCTTATGCAGGGAGAAGGAGTCATTGTGTATGGGTCTCGGCAGTTGAGGCCACTTGAGATGAATTACGTGAAGCAATTTCATGACCCGCCTCACCGGGCCACGAACCTTGTCATATAATCACATGGGTCTCCTATAATACCTTGGTCTCCTTCCCAGCACACCATAGTATATTACTCCCTAGGGTCTCTTATTATAATAATGAATGTCCCCATAGGCCAACACATGTTCTTTTATTGTATTTTGTCCTCACTCACACTCACCCTGAAAAACATTCCTGAAGGTCACCCATACTGATTTCTTGCCCAGGAAAAGCATGCTTAACTATGGAGTTTAAATCAGGCAGACTCCTGAAATGAAAGGTGCACCTTGTTGACATGGTTAGTAACATTTATCCTTTTTAATTCCCACTTTTCTAGGGGTGTAACATTATCCACCCCTTTAAAGCACACCACCCTCGTTGTGGATCTTGGGCCTTAAACCCAGGTATTGCCTAAGATCTTTCGACTAGGTATTGGCTCTGATACAATTTGTCATGACCCACCTCCCCGGGCCATGAACCTTTTCATCTAACCCCATGGGTCTACTGTAATATCTTGGTTTCGTTCCCTGCACACCATAGGATATTACTCACTAAGGTCACTTATAAGACTAATGAATATCCCTACAGGCCAACACATGTTCTTTCATTGTGCTTTTTCCTCACTCACACACATCATGAGAAACTTCCCAGAAGGTCACCCATCCTAATTACTAATCCCGGCCAAGAATTCTTATTTGTGGAGTTCTGATCAAGTAGGCTCCTAAAAATAAAGGTTCACCTTGTTGACATGGGTATTAACATTTTGCCTTTTTATGTCACTTTTCCAGGGGTGTTATATGCACGATCTTGAGTCAACAACAATTTTTCATGCCTCATGCTATTAGAGACATTATCTGCAGGGAGAAATTTTTTTAGTTTTCACCGACCACAACAGTCTCAAGTATAACTTCAGTAATTGTGACCTAAATTTGAGGCAACGATGGCAGGTCGAGTACCTCTAGTCTTTTAACATAGATCTTGCCTATATGCATGGGAAAAGAAACGTTGTGGCTGATGCGCTGAGTAGGAGGACTCAGATACAAGAAGTTCAGGAGTCTAGTGGTGAGTGGAATCTTGTGGCTCTGTTATCTGAGAAGAATTTGGATATGCACGACATACAAGGGAAAAATTTTCTTTCCTCTGTAGTTGTAACCTCTACTCTTCTTGGTCAAGTGCGACTGAGGATGCTTTCGGATTTTGAAGGCCCAGTCCAATGGGAGAGTGTATCCGGAGAGAGCCCAATTCCTAGATGGACCATAGGTGAGAATGAGATCTTGTGTTTCTAGGGGTGTGTATGGGTGACAACAGACATATGCGAGGTGCGGATATGGGACTTTCATTCCTCAGTTTAGGAAGTTTGACCAGGTGTCAACAAGATGTATCGTGACATACATTGTCAGTATTGGTGGCCTGGAATGAAGAGAGATGTTGCTGGTTTCTTCATGAGGTCTCTAACCTGTCATCAGGTTAAGGTGGAGCATCAAAGACCAACAGGGATTTTATAGCTTTTACGCATTCCCAAGAGGAAGTGTAATTATGTCGGGATGAACTTCGTGATGGGTTTTTCGAGGTCGCCTCGAGGGAATGATGAAGTATGGGTTGTTATTGACAGACTCAAAAATGTTTCACACTTATTTCCGATCAAGGAAAAATTTATTATTGATGAGATGGGACGGTTGTACATCTGTGAGATTGTACATCTTCATCGATTTCCACACTCTATTTCTTCCAACAGGGACACACGTTTTACTTATCGGGTCTAGGAGGGGCGTTAGAAGGCTTTGGGTACACATGTACTTTTGATTTCAGCTTACCATCCCCAGAAAAATGGCTAATCTGAGCGTACGATTCAGGTTCTTGAGGACATGCTCAGAGCATCCATCGTAGATTTTGGTGGTTCTTGTGATAAGCACATACCTCTTGTGGTGTTTTCCTACAAATTTTTTTTTTCAAACAACTATTCAGATGGAACCTTATGAGGCTTTGTATGGTAGGCCATTCCAAAAACCCTTATGTTGGATGGATGTTGGAGAGGCAGCATTTCTAGAACCATATCTTGTTCAGGAGACCACAAAGTAGATAGACTTGATTCGGAGATGATGGCTAATGTATAGTCTCGGTTGAAGTCTTATACTGATCACTGAAGATGACCTCTAGAGTTTGAGGTCGGAGATTAGGTTTTCTATCATGCTACACCAAGGTTGGGACATATGAGGATTAAGTGATAGGGTAAGCATTCGTTGTGGTACGTCGGGCCATTTGAGGTGTTGGAGAGAGTTGGGTCGGTTTCCTATCAGTTGCATTTATCTCAGAGGTACCAGGCTATGCACGACGTCTTCCACATTTCTCAGCTTCGACGTTACTTCTTAGACCCATATCAAGTTATTCAGCTAGAGGAGGTTCATTTAGAGGTGGATGCCTCATTGAAGGATCATCAAATGTACATTTTTTATTGAAGTATGAAGGTTCTCCATGGCCGGTTTGTTCCTATGGTATGAGTGCTATTGTAGTATGGGCGAGTGTAGGATGGGACATGGGAGAGGGAGGCTGATGTACGATCACAATGGATAGAGTTATTCGTCATGTATTTATCTACGTTTCCATACTAGGGAAATTTGGGGATGAATTTTTTTAAGGGGGGAAATTCGTAAGAACTCAAATCTTCTTTTTTAGGTATGATTTCCTTTTATTGTTATTTGTTAAAAAAAGTGGAGTTTCTGGAAATTTTTGGAAGTACACTTCGTGTAATTTATGTGTACATGTTGTGTAATTGGTTTTCATGGGTATCCTTGTGATGGACGTGTTTCTTCCATGCAAAAGGCCATGTGGGTGACATAGAGGCCACCTAAATCGGGCCTCGTTAATGGAATGTACATGCCATGTACATTCTTTTTTTATTAAATGTATTGGGGTCACATCTTATGGACATAACCTCCTTCTTCTAGGTCTGGTTCATCCAAGGAAACCCGTACAGTGACGATCTTTCACCAAGCCCTCGATTGAGCACCTGTACTCCAAATCTACTATCGTCAATTGCATTGGGACAAAAATTGTAAGCTCTTCCTTCTTCTAGAGCTTCATTTCCGGATTTCTTCGCTTTCCCAAATTATCATCTGTTGAATGTTTTGTGAATTTTTGTAGATCTACCATGTTCTTGGGTGATTCAAGGCATGAGGTTCATGTATAAAGATCTCCCATCACCGAGGTAGGTTGTTTGGGCCTTCCCATATATAGTATTTTTGATTTATGTAAAAAATTTCCCAAAAACCATGAACAGGATTTTGCATATTTATGGTATTAGCCTTGTTAATTGATTTCTATGCTTGTATTCATGATTATAGGTTTATTTCATATAAATAGGATTAATTTCTTTGACTTTTATGTTTTTCCCTCATTGCTCATTTTGATCGTGTCTCTAGTTCTGCCTTTTAGCCTGCTATTTATTTTCAATATCTAGTATTGTATAATAGAGTGTTTTATCTTTTCTGACATGTTGATATGCTGTAGATTTTTATTTAACTAGTCACAGGGGTTCACTTTGGATAATGTTCATCATTTTTTCATGTTTTCATTACACGGGGTTGTAGGAACCTGTTGTAGTGGGACTATAACAGAAATTGACACTGAGGGCTTTCCTAGAGTGTCCGTTATAAATATCATGTTGCGATACCATTGGGGGGATTTACGTTGAGTTCTCCCTCATAGGGTTTATAGATACGTTATGAGGCCACAAGAGGAATTGACATTGAGTACTTCCAAAGAGCGCCTGTAGTAACTGCTGGAAGAGTATAGGGGGAATTGATGATGAGTGCTTCCTCAAAGAGTCTTGAGAATATCTATCCTTGTTTTTTTTGAACCAGAGGGGATAGGTTGATAGTAATACCCAGAGGGTTACCTTCTTTGATTAGCTCTTGTTTGATATATGAAACTGAATGCATTGAAACTATGGATTGTTTAATACTGATTACTTATTTGTTACAACATTCTTTTACTTGTAACAGACCATATATTAACTGATAGTTAGGCATATATCTTCTAGGGTTTTCCTACTAGAATTTACTCTCACAACCTATTTGGGCCATGAATTTGGGCCCAAATAGATTATGTTGTTGCAGGTATAGATTATGGAAAGCACCCTTCCACATAAGGTACATGATTGCTATGTAGTTGGAGATAATGATAACAAGATTATGCATGCAATGTTGATGAGTTATTTATCTATTTTCTTTTGTACTTTGGATTAGTACTGTTTTGTATTCCAACATTGTGATTAGTTTGGAAGCTTTCCTAGACATATGTATCATGCATCATTCTTATGGATGTTTTCTCCAATATATTATTTATAGTCTTCCACAATTTACTTTTGGATAGATTATTATTGATTCCACTATTGTCTTCTTGCTTACATCCATTGTGATACTCTACCAATGAAGGCATAGTTTACCCACATTCACACCCAAGGCCTTCGCTACTACTTGGCATCATCTGGAGTTCACAGAAGTGTTCTTGAGTCCAAGTGACCAACTGGGTACAATGATCCTCTGGGATTATTCCAAAAATGAGATGTTACATTTATATTCTCTTGTAGAAGAAATAAGAATTAAGCTCCTACTTTTGGTGTTGACTACACCAGTCAAAGTCCAGAATAGCTCATTTGATATGTTTCAGGGCTATAGATTGATGATGGGAACATATATACCAAATAGGGAACATTTCTTGCTATATATGAACCTATAAAATGTTATCCTTGGTAAATATTTTAATATTCAATTTTTGATGTTTTATTATTCTTATGGTGGGGAGTTATTTTCTCCTATGTGGATGGTCAACATGTGGTTTTCATTAGAGTGATGAAATCCTATGTGGGAAGTTATCATATGGATCCCCTTATTTCATTTATGGATGATTTTTAGTAGAGTCAGTAGACATTGGGACAATAGAGATTCCCAAGGTTGTTGGTGAGTTTATAGATGTTTTTACCAAGGAGGTTGTGAAGCTACAACCTAAACATGATGTTGAGTTTAGGAAAGACATATATAATTGTGCTTCCCCAATTATTATGTATCCTTATTAGATGGAACCATTCGAGTTATTGGAGTTTAGGACTCATATTGATGATATGACACATACTGGGTTTATCTGGCCTAGTGTGTCACCATTGGTAAATCAATTGTTGTTTTCCACGAAGGTGGATAGAAATAAGAGGTTTTGTATAAACTATTGTAGGTCATATCATGCGGATAATAATGAATGGATATTCACATATAATGATATATGATATTTTTTCCCTCAAATAGGGGAGATATGGCGTTCTGTAATCGATATGTGGTCTGTATATCACCAGATGAAGGCGAATGGTGATGTTATCATGATGAATGACTTCATATATGGGTATGAAAAATTCATGTACATAGTTAGGTTGTTTAGTGTTATTATCAAATCAAACATGTTCATGGGGATAATGTACTATTTTTTCCATGAGTTTGTGGAAAGATTTTTCACCATATTCATTGAAGATATGTGGATCTACATGAGGTCAACAGAAGAGAATACTAAGAATCATAGTTCTCTCTTTAGGGTTCTTCGATGCCACAAGTTCTTTGTAAATATTTCCTTGTGTATGTTTTAGAGATCAATGTTTCATTTTTATGGGAATGAGTTTCCTCATTAGTATCAGGAATTAGAACCATCGAATATCGAGGTAAATGTTTCTTGGTCAGTATAAAATATATCTGTAGAGGTTTGCAATTTTCATAGTCTGGTATAATATTATTAAATATTTTTGATGGATTTCTTATGAGTCACAGTCCCGTTTAATTAATTGGCAAGGAAGGTGAAAGAAATATTTTCGACTAATCAGTACCAAAAATTAATTGTATACCTAAAGTGGATGTTTTTCACCACTCCATTAACTCAATTTCCGAATGAGGGTTGAATTTTTAACGTGTTTTATGAAACTTACCATCTAGGATAACGATACATAGTTTTAAACATTGATAATTAATCTATTATATGTATTGGTATTTACTTCCACTAAATCCTTACTATGAAACACATTATTTTGATATAGATGTGTTTTTTTAGAATGATGTTATGGTGGTTTTACCTCATTGGGGAGTGCTTTTTGTTCTTCATTCGACAAAATATCTTGTGGTATATATTCTCATAACATGGTTTGAATTTCTGGTAGTATAGGTGGATGGATATTATTCAATATATATAATTTTATGATCTAACACACCTCAAGAATGGGAAATATCATAGATAATTCATTGATAAATAAGTTGTGGAAGGTTGTTGTTCAAGATCCTAGGGATGCATGGAGAGAAACGGATGAGTTGGAATCATTACACATAGATGCAAGGATAGATGATGGTAAAAAAACATTTATTCGTATTATGGTATAATATTATTTGATGAATTGGGTGGTGGAGTCTCACTGGGTTCAATTAGAGGAATATGTAATGCATGATCATGTATGCCATGTTGAATCTCTAGAGAGAAGGTTGCAAGATGGTTGGAACAGAATGATGTTTCTATGGGTTTTTTTCTGTTAGTGGTATTTGAAGGATTAATTTTTAATTTTCATAGTTCAAATTTATTGTTATACCCAAGAGTATCGAAAATTTATCATGTCTTTAGGATGCAGTTTTGGTGGTTTTGGATGAAATGGGTCATGGAAGAGTTCATGGAATGGTGGGATATCAGTTTTCATTTCACTATGTGTGTATATGATTCACAATTCCTTCCATATCTCCATACATAATATATATCCCTGATGACTCCCATGCCATTGAAGGAGGAGATTAGCATATCAAGGATGTAATAGTGTTCATCTAGATGCCAGTGGAGATCCAGAATCTCTAAGGGAAGGCATTTCATGAAAGAGAAATTACATTAGTTCATGTGTAATAGAGTCTTTGTGTCATGAAGAATAGATCTTCAGAGTAATAAATGCAAATTTTTTCCTAGTACACATATTTTTTTTGAGTTTTTATTCCCTTAGTTTTTCACTGTGATGTGATGTTTCGATCAATTTTTTTGAGATGTGATATTTTCCATGACATAAGATGTCTAATATTGATTGACATATAAAAATAGTAGGACATTAATCCCAATGATCATGAATTAAATATAATGTGTTTAAAAATTTGTGAGAATGTAAATTCCACTCATAGTAGATATTATCCATTAATAGAGGATAGACTTTCATGATTCATATATTGAGTGCATTGTAGTTATATTGTTGGGACATTTGTGGTATGTATTGTGTTGAGGTTGGATGGATCTGGTGTGTGTGGGTGGTTGTGTAGGGATGAGTATCTGTCAGATGTTTGAGGAATTTTTTTGTGTAGGGATAGTAGTGGAATTTGAGGTATGATTAGATAATTGGGTTGTTTCTCACCGGGTGATTATTCAAACACATTTTCCTTCTAGAATTTGTTTTGGATAACTGAGGTTAAGAATCATTTGAGTGGTATTTTATTTAATGTTATGTACTTTCCTATCCCAAAAAATTGTCAGTTTTGGTTGTTCGAAGTGTTCGTTGGAGGTTTCTAGTGTTTTTATTATAGTTTAGAGGTGACGAAGAGCTACATTTCAAAATAACAATTCTGTATTGATTACATGATGTAAATTGGTCATTCATAACATTTGGATTCGATTTTTTCAAAACATGTAAATTATTAATGGGGACCTCATGAAATATATTACACATCCTGTACGTGGAATTCATGAAATGTATTAAACAAAGGCCATATTTGTTTTTATTTTATGAATAATATTGATTTTTTTTAATTATTATTGCTTATATTCCATGTAAATGTATTACATGATATGATACGAGTATGATATATGTTTTAAAACCCCATTCTTGGAAGATTTTCATTCTTCCCACTAAACCCCTTATCACTCTCATTTGGGAAGACCCCTATGTGTCTTAAGGGGACCATCAAGCCCACTTCTCCCTTGTTCATTTTTTTTGTTCATGATGATCCCCATTTTCATTTGAGGGAATATTTTCTCCCTTATTAATGGGTATATATGTTTATTCTTTTTGCAACCCATTACGGTGGTGCTATTTTTACGGTGCGATTTCAGTTTCATTTTGATGATATCTCGGTGTGGTGTAGGATGGTCTATTGTTTCCGTTGGGTGGTTGTGGGTTACATGATTATCTACTACACCATGTGCTGCCTAGCGAGTTAGAAAACACTCATTGATGTTGTAAATCGCTCATTTCACATAATTCATAACATGGATGATGGGTATACTTTTATTTATCTATGGGGGTTGTTTTTTGTCTTAATACAAGATAAAGAGATATCTAATTGAAATTTAAGGGAGAAAAGGGGGATTATAACAATATTTTTAAACATTAATATTTTTTAATACAATAGATTGTATGGTATTGATGTTCCAATGAATGTTTTGACTACTAGGGGCATTATTATCACAAAAATAAACGTTATATGACTATTGTATTGGTTTATATTTTTTGATATCAAACAAAAATGGAAATTGGTTAACCAATCATATTTCGATAATTTTACGGGTGCCATGGGATTTTTGGATTGTGGGATAACACCTCTAAAATAATGCGACATATATTAAAATCCTCATTCATAAATCTGTAAAATGAACATTGATATGCTATTTTTGGTTGTTCTGTGGTGTGGACAAACTCGTGTATTGTGTGGTATGGCCATGTATGGATGATGGATTGAGGCTCGTTAATTTTGGGTGGAATGGTGGTTGTGGTTTGGGTGTACTTTTGTGAGGTTATATTGTTTGTTATTGATTTAGAGTTGTGAGTTTGTTTATTGGAAAATGTTTTAGGGGGTGCAAGGTAATGGATTGTTTGGGATAATAATATTCTTTTGAGGTGTGGGTTTGTTGTGATACTTTACAATGTAGTGATGGAATAACTATTTTTAATAATGATCAATTTATATGGATAGGGTTGGTATAAATAATGATTTATCATTGATTAATGAAAAAATAAATGGCCAGGAATGTTGTATACTATGGCTGATGCATAATAATGAAACAAATGGGCATGATAATGAAATTGGAATATGGTTTTTGATGTGTCTCTTCGATTGTGTGGTGTTACACATTAAGAGGTAATAGTGAATGTGGGGATGTTGTGGGTTGGTTAGTTGTTTTTTTGGAACCCGTAGGTTTTTATTGTTAATATGTATATATGTTTATACTTTTATATTCATCGTGGTTTTTATTTGCATGAAACCAACATAAAATTATATCTATCAACACCCATATATGGACATGAGGTTTTTTTTCATAACATATAGTGAGGAGGATGAAAACTGTGTATCCACTCTTTCCCTCACTATCCTCCATGAAAGGTAGGTATTTCATAAGATATAATGTTTAGTGTGTTGATGAGAACTATATGTAAGTAGTGATAGCCCATATTTCTTTTGGAGACATGTGAGGTGGCCATGCTTGAGGGGCAATGAACCCGAGTGTGGATGTGTTGTGCACCATGTGTTTTCACGAGAGACAAGATGTGGTTTTGGTTGTGGGTATTCAGTCTCATGTATCTTCATGCATTATGTGATGTGTCTGTGCTTATGGGGCGGTGAGGTATTTGGATGAGATAGGAGGTCCATGGTGTGTGAAATTGTGGTGTGTGACTGGAATACTAATAGAAAAGTGTGAAATCATACCCTTTATCGAATTGAATAAGGTTATATTATATTACATGACTTGTTTTAATTGGTGAGTGTTCCTTGGATTGGTTGGTATGGATTGTTGAGCTATCTAGGTGATGTAAGTTCTAATGTTTTTCACAAGGCTGCATTAGTATGCTTCATTCACATGGGCACGAGTGACTTCAGATCTCTTACTAAGTATAAATGTATTATTGAACTATATATATGAAACTATTTTCAGGTTTTCCTAGAGGATTACATGGACAGTGTTGGACATTACTAGCTCAGAACATTGGATATCTTATTTGTCACATCATAAGCTTTGGTTTCATATATTTACTTTGGAGACTCTTATCTTTATAATTTTAATTTATAAATTATTTTTTTTGGATAATTTTGGTTTCTTTTATACAAATCTATTGAATTTTTTTGTATATTAATCTTATCTCCTGATCCTATTTTTTATATATGGTAATTTTTTTTACTTTTCATGAGTTTTTAATCCTCGTTGCTAGTTTCCAACCTAAGGAATAATGGAGGTGAGACCCGATGGTTATTATCTCTTTCAATAATTTTGGTAATATTAAAGGGAGTGGGTAATTAAAACCTCTCAATTAGCTAAACATTATAATTATTCATCAATATGGATGTTATCATAGAATAGAACCTAAACATTCAAAATTATCACAGTCTACTAATAATGAGTTCTATAAGTAGGATGTGAGAAGAATCTCTCATTGGGTTTCCAGTAAGACAATATTTCATTAAACTAATTTAATAATACATTCTATAGATTCTAGATTGACATATATTAAAGTAGTTATGGTTTTTATATTTTTATAGAAAAAATATTGAGAATTCCATAAATAATTTTTAAAATTAAAATAGTTCATTAAACAAAAAATTGAATTCATTCTTAATAAAACTAATTTGTAAACATTAATTTTATTTAAAAAAGTAAAATAAAATCTTTATATAAAGGAATGTGATTATTTGAAAATATATATTCTCCCAAAACAGTGTGTATTCCTCTATAAAAATCATCAATAAAGAGAACCTGAAAGCCACTACATATGAAAACATGTAAGCGTTAATAAATATGATTAGGCCAGACTTAGAGATAATCAACCAAGTAGATCAAAAATTAAAATTTCTATATTATTATTGTATTTAGATATATTTAACACTATAATATGTAATATTTTAAAGTATACCATATGTAACAACCCGAATCTGGAGCCCCTCCACTGGTTCCCCGTACCAAGTTTACCACATTACCTCAAGCGTGTTTCCCCAAACGCCAGATGCTGCAGACTAGCAGCAAGGGCCTCAGTGAGTCGGTGGGGAAACTATGCCCACATTCGGTAATGTATACAGCAGAATAACTAACAGACACAATAGCAGAAACAATAACAGCATACAACAACTGAACTGAACAGCGGAAACAATGTATAAATAATAATGATGCAACATGGTACATATGTATATGGAAAGCAGTAAACAAACCAATGTGATGAAATAAAACTGAACGCAAGTTCTAAATAAATAGTAAAAAATAGGTGAGAAACTATTCATCATCACAGGCCTCGTCTCGGTCCCATGCTCTCTAGCTCCTGGAAAGTCAAACACCTGAGGTAGAAGGGTGCTTGCCCTTATCTATACCTGCAACAACATAGTTTGCTTGGGGCCAAAAGCATGGCCCAAACAGGGTGTGAGGTACAATATTTGTAGGAAATCACAAAAATATTTGTGCCTAACAGACAATGAATACAAGGAAAGTTAGAGTATAGGAAACAGTAAACAGCAAAGCACACAATAGCTACAATCCACAGCTCTAACATATATAGTACACAAGTAAACAACCAGCAACAAGAAGAAAACATGTATCCCTTTGGGTAGCCCTCACAGCTTAACCCCTATGGTTCAACCTACAAATACTTGCGACCCTCTAGGAGGAACACACAGTATCAACCCTCTAGTTCAGATAAGAGTAGACTTTCTGAGGAAGCACTCACCGTCAATTCCCCCTATAGTCTCTTATTGTGGTAAAGGCTCTCTGGGGATGCACTCAATGTCTCATTCCCCCTGTGGCCCACATCGAATTACAATAGACTCTCCGAGGAAGAACTCATCATCAATTCCCCTAGAGGTCTCACATCGTATTAAAAGACACTCTAGAGAACCCTTATGTCCATTCTCTCTATGGTGTGCTACACTAGGTTCTCACAATCCTGTGTGTAAATAAAAATTCCCAGCGCGCGTACATCATCCAAGTAAACCTCAAGAACTACATGGCTATCAATATAAGGCTAAACATCATAACAAAGCAACAGTTCCCCTATCCTACAACTGGGCATGGTAATGGGAAAAACGCCAAACAGGAAGAACAAGCATTGAACACATCCAGAGTACAGTAAAAACTACCATATAATGCTGGAAAAACATCTACTCTAGCAATCAAGTATAGCAGGCAATACAACATGGGAAAAACAGGAACACGCAATACCCTGTTCAAGGGTATTGGTGGAATTTTCAAAAAGTACTCATCGATATTCTACAGATAGGCACAAACAACCTACCTTGATGGTAGGGGATCGATATACATGAACCACGACGACTGATTCTCCCTATAATGTCATAGATATGAGAAAACACAAAAAAACATTCAACCATAGATAACATGGGAAGGAAGAAGAATTGGAAAACAATGCTCAAGCAGAACGAATAACTCACTATTGTGCTTCCAACGCAATCGACAGAGCTCGAATTAGAGAACGGACGGAGTAACGGTGGATTAGAGAAGATCTGCGGCCGTACGGTCACTCTCAGACGAAGAAGCTGGAGAAGAAGAAGTTTTCCCATATCAGGCGCAACCCCAGTCCGTTTAATGAAAAAAAGAAAATTACACGGCGTTTACTTTTAGAGTACACGTCGTGTACTAGGTTTTTCGTACTCCACCCAAATCGGCATCCATGTCACCCCTACACACCGCGTGTGTGGCCCGGACACAGCCAGTACACTACTTTGAGCGGGAATAGAGTACATGGCGTGTACTCAGAATTTACATGACATGTACTTCAAAAATATCTAGAAAGATTATTTTTTCTAAAAAACTCTAGAAAAGGAAAAAGCGTACCTGCAACGAAGATACGGGTTCATACAAACATCCCCCCTTAAAGAAAGTTGTCCTAAAATTTCCCTAGTGAGGCTTAGAAGAAGAAACCCTGAAAATCTCTAGCCACTGTGATCATACATCAGCCTCCCTCTCCCTGGCGTCGTCCTGTACTCGCCCATGTTTCCATAGCACCCAAACAAGAGGGACATACCACCGACAGAGAACCTTCGTACTGCGATCGAAAATCCGGATGGGATGCTCCTCAGACGATGCATCTGCTTTGAGCTCAACTTCCTCAGGATGAAAGTCATTATATGGGTCTGAAAAGTAACGTCAGAGCTGAGAGACGTGGAATATTTCATGCATGGCTAGGTACCACTGGGGTAGCTACATCCGATAGTTGACCGACCCACCACTATCCAAAACCTCAAACGGCCTGATATACCGTAGTGAAATCTTACCCTGCCTCTGAATCCTCTTGTGTCCCAGCCTCAATGAGAAATGCAGGAAAACCTGATCCCGGACCTCGAACTCTTGAGGTCGTCTCCGCTGATCAGCATAAGACTTCTAATGGGACTATGTCGTAGCCATCCTCTTCTGAATGAGCTCTATCTTCTCTAAAGTCTCCTGAAGAAGACAAGGTCCCAGCAAAGATGCCTCTCCAGCCTCCAGAGAGCATAAGGGTGATCGGCATGGCCTACCATACAAATCCTCATATGGTGCCATCTTAATGGTAACATGGAAACTGTTGTTGTAGGGGAACTCCACCGGAGGAATATGCTTCTCCCAAGAACTGCCAAAGTCTAGGATGCAAGATCGGAGCATATCCTCAAGCACCACGATCATGTTCTCGGACTATCTATCAATCTAGGGATGGTATGCTGTACTCAAACGTACCTGTATACCCAAAGCCTTCTGATGTCCCTGCCAGAACCGAGAGGTAAAGCGTGCATCCCTGTCTGAAACAATAGAGGGTGGAACTCCATGAATACGAACGATCTCCCTGATGTAATGTCATCCCATATTATCAACACTGATGGTCTCCTTGATCAGCAAGATGTGAGCAACCTTCATGATCCTGAGGACGAAAACCCAAACAACATCGTTCCCCCGAAGCGACCTTGGCAATCCGGTCACGAAGTCTATCCCAACATCGTTCCACTTCCACTCCGGAATGGGTAACTGATGTAAGAGGCCTATTGGTCGCTGATGCTATTCTTTCACATGCTGACAAGTTGAACATCTCATGACAAGTCCATCAACATCTTTCTTCATACCTGGCCACCTGTACTGGAGATAAAGATCCTGATACATCTTGGTGACACCGGAATGATCTTCCCAAACTGAGGAATGAAAATCCCACACCAGCTCCACGCGTATGTCTGCTGGCACCCATACGCGTCCCTGGAAATGCAAGATCTCATCCTCACCCACTGTCTATCCAGGAAGAGGGTCATCTCCTGACACACTCTCCCGCTAGATTAAGCCTTCTGAGCCTGATAGTTGCCTCATCCGTACCAGATCAAGTAGTGAAGAGGTAACCGCTACATAAGATAGGAAGGTCTGTCCCTATAAGTCATGAACCTCCAGATGTATCTCGGAGAACATAGACATAAGCTTTGACTCACTGCTAGCATCCTTAACTGACAGGATCTGAGTTCTCCTGCTCAACTAATCTGCCACTGCGTTGCCCTTTCTTGGTGTATAGGAAAGCTCGAAATCAAAAGACTGAAGATACTCGACCCAACTACGCTGCCTCAGAATCAGATCACGCTGAGTGATGATATACTTGAGGCTCTTGTGGTCAGTGAAGACCAAAAAGTGATCTCCCAGAAGATAGTGACTCCAACATCGTAAGGCATGAACAACAGCTGCCAACTCCAGATCGTGTGTCGGTCAGTTCCTCTCATGTGGCCTCAACTGTCGAGACACGTACGCAACGACTCCATCTCCCTACATAAGAAAAACACCCAACCCAATGCCTAAAGCACCATAGTAGACTGTATAGATCTTTCATGGCTCTGGAAAGACTATTATTGGTGCCGACGTCATCATTCCTTTCAACTCCTGAAATACTGACTCACAAGAATCTGATCATAAGAACTTCACCCCCTTCTTGGTATGACCTGTCAAAGGTACTTCTAGGTATGAAAAGACCTGAATGAAGTGTCTTTAGTATCCATCCCTCCTTAGGAAACTCAGTACCTCAAAAACGTTCCTCGACTGCTCTTAAGAGACTACACCACTCACTCTCTATGGGTCCACAGATACTCCTGCCTCTGAGATGACATGACCCAAGAAGTGAATCTGTTCTTTCCAAAAGTGGCACTTAGAATGTTTAGCATAATGATGATGATCTCTCAGTGTATTAATAATGATCTCAAGATGTGTGGCATGGTCATGTCGAGTGTGAGAGTACACCAATATATAATCCACAAAGACCACGAAGAAGGATTCCAAGTAAGGATGGAACACTCGGTTCATCAATGCCATGAAAATTGCAAGCGCGTTCGTGAGACTAAAAGGCATGACTGTATACTCGTATAGACCATACATACTCCGTAAGTCTATTAGAGGTATATCTGAAAGTCTAACATGCAACTAATTATAACCGGACCTCAGGTCGATCATTGAGAACACCTGGGCTCCTCGAACCTGATCAAAGAGGTCATCGATCCTCAGTAAGGGATATCAGTTCCTGACCGTCAACTGGTTCAGCTTCCGATAATCCACACCAAGCCGAAGGGTACTGTTTTCCTTCTTCACAAACAGGACATGTGAACCCTAAGGAGAAGTACTGGGTTGGATGAAACCCTTTGCCTGCAACTCCACCAACTACTTCTTTAGCTCCTAAAACTCAAGTGTATCCATCCTATAAGGAGGAATAGACAGCTGTTTTGCTCCTGGCACGAGCTCAATAGAACTTCTACCTCATGCTCTGGAGGAAAAATAAAAAAGTCCTCTGGAAATACATCCCTGAAACGATCCACCACTGGAGGTAATTCAAAATGCGATGTCCCCTAATCATCCAGAACAAGTCTAGAAATCTTGGCTGTCATCCTTCCTAGTACATGATGCTCGAGTCATGCTTGAATCGCCTGAACATCCCATTGCCTCTATAAAGAAAATATTCACCCCCTGGTGAATCAAAACGCAATTTGCGGCGATAATAGTCGACGACTTCCTAGAAGGGAACCAACCAGTCCATCCTGAGAATGAGTTCATAGCCTGTCATCTCTAGGACGTAGAGATCCCATAAGAAATGATACCCTCCAACCTCGAGAGGGAACTCTCTCTACTGACGTACACTAGATGTCCTTGTCCCCAAAGGTGTGTCTAGTGTCAACGAGTCAGTAGAATAAAATATGCATAGCCCAAGGCTCTCCATGACAGAAACAGAGATAAAGCTATGTGTAGTACCAATATCAAAAAGGGATGAAGATAAAACTGAGGCTACTAAAATTGTACCTCAACTGTAGAAGGGTCGGGATCCTGCTCATGATAGGTCTACTCTACGGCGAAATATTGGCCTGCACCACATCCTTGTTCCCCTGGCTGACCACTGCGAGATGAACCTCCCTTCTGGTGCTGAGGAACTGGTGGCTGACCACCCTGGCCTCGACATCCACCACAGACCAAATGGCCGGAGGAACTCCAGTTCCCCAACTGGTGAGAAACTTGTGGGGCTTATCCTGAACGAGGAGTCATGGAAGAACCCGGGTCACCAGCTCCTGGTGAGAAAACCTGGAAGAAACTCTGAAGGTGACCCATCTTGATGCAAGATCGGCACTCCACAGGGTCGCTCTAGAACTGCAGCCTCGTGTGCCCTTACCAGCCAGACTGGTAGCATATCACCTGGTTTCATGACGATGCATCTCGCTTCCTCGGATCACTGCGCGAAGACTCTGTACAGTGCTTCTTGCAGTCATCTAGTGGAAAAATAACTCTGGATGCAGAACCGCCCTGGCTCGCAACTCTGGAGTCTCTCAGATTACACTTTGTAATCAGCGCCTGGTTGACGATTGATGTGATTGAACTCAACTAGAAGAGATTCACTTCAGAGTGGATCTCCCGCCTAAGACCATCCTCAAACTTCTTTTCAATGAACACCCCACTCACATTCCGGAGGGGTGTGAAATGTTGTAGCTCGATGAAACAAGATAAATACCCCATGATAAAAAGAGTACCCTTATCTAAGCTCATGAACACCCAGGCCCTATCGGCCCTTAGGGTCATTGGGTAAAAGTAGTCGTAGTACACGCCCTGGAACACCTCCCAAGCCATAAACGGCTGATGACCCACCTGTGAGATCATGTCCCACCACCTCATGGTGGAGTCTCAGAGCATGTAGGTAGCGAGATTGACCCACATCTCTGGAGGTGTCTCCATATGCTCGAAGATAGTCATCATGGCTTCCATCTGTGACTCTGAAGCATTAGGTTCTCCTTCCCCTGAGAACTTGGGAGGATACTGCTGTTGAAAAACACATGTCAAATCTTCCATAGTCAAGGCAGGATGTGGTGCTCCTTAAAAGGTCTTCATCATCCTCATAAAACCATCCTTGAACTGCGCATCAGCGCCTGCAACTAGTATGATAGCCGGTGCCATGGTTGGCCCGACTGGAGGATCTGCAGGAATCCCCTGATAAGCCATATCTGGCGTCTGATCACAGCCTTACGACAGACGAACAACCGAAGGACGTCTCAGAGGCATAGCACTGAAAGATCAAAAGCACGACTTAAATCATAATTAACAAGGACTGAGAATACAAGATTACAAAATGGGAACACGGGAAGGAAAACACACAAGTTTACAAAACAAGTCTACATGATGTGTATAAAAACTACACGATATGTCTTCTTAATCCACTGACATGGGCATGTACTCCTACCCAACAAGTCGTGTAACACCTCAATCTACACGGTGTGTTGACCCGACACATGGAGTGTACTTGAAAACAATTCCCCTTCCGGAGTCTCATTACACGGCTAACCCACACGGTCCGACATAACCCAAGACTACACAACGTGTTGCAAACAAACACGACATGTACTAGACAAGGCTTCGGCAGCCCGTGTTTCTAAACACATGGCCATCTACATGGATGAACCTTACATGGAGTGTTCTGAACAAACACGGCATGTGTAGGTGAATGCGACACCGTCCCGTGTTGTTCGTGACACGGACGGGTAACTGAACTAGACTACACAGCGTTTTCTGAAAACAACACGGCGTGTGGAAAATAAGGTAACATCGACTCGTGTTGTTCGTGACACGGCTGGGTACCTGGACAGAACTACATGGCATGTTACTTTGCAACACAACGTGTTCTTTCTGATCATCCCCGTCCCGTGTTGTTAGTGACATAGCTGGGTACACAGATCCAAACTACAAGGCATGTACGTACCATACATTGAATGTTCCTAAAGTTATTTCTACAACTATGTGTCCCTGATCACAGGTTCAGTGACACGGTCTAAATACTTCCTGGTGTGTAGTCAAAAAGTATATGCTGTGTATTCTAGGTTTTTCTGGGCAGTAGCTACGAAACTGCACAGAAGCCCAGAAAACATAGAAAACAAGGCAAGGAGGTTCCGATTTCAGATTCATGAGGGACCATAATCTTCGTGAATCAAAGATTGGCATCTCCTACAGTCATGGAAAAAAGAGAAAAAGATCATGATCCACCAATTTCTGAATCATGTGGGCCCATAACCCATAGGTAGGTTGATCGAAACCACCCTCTGATACCACTGTGTAACGACCCAAACACGGATCCCCTCCACTGGTTCCCCGTATCGGGTTCTCCACATGACCTCAAGTGCATTTCCCCAAACGCAAGAGGCTGCCTACTAGCAGCGAGGGCCTTAGTGAGTCGGTGGGGAAACTATTCCCTCATTCGGTAAAGTATACAACGGAAGAAAAACCAGGCACAATAGCGGAAACAATAACAGCATTCAACAACTCAACTGAACAACGGAAACAATGTATAAAATAATAATAATGCAACATGAAACATATGTCTATGGAAAGCAGTAAACAATCCAACGTGCTGAAATACAACTGAATGCAAGTACTAAAGCAACAGTAAATGAATAACAGGTGAGAAACCCTTTAGCATCGCAAGCCTCAGCTCGGTCCCATGCTCTCTAGCTCACGACAAGTCAAACAGTTGAGGTAGAAGGGATCTTTCCCTTATCTATACCTCCAACAACATATTCGGCTTGGGCCCAAAACCATGGCCCAAAAACGGTGTGAGATACAATCCCAGTAAGAAATCACCCAAATATTTGTGCCTAATAGTCAATGAATACAAGGAAAGTAAGAGTGTAAGAAATAGTAAACAGCAAAGCACAAAACAGCTACAATCTACAGTTCTAACATATAGAGTACACAAGTAAACAACCAGCAACAAGAAGAAAATAGGTAACCCTCTAGGTAGCCCTCACAGCCTAACCCCTATGGTTCAACATACAAGTACTAGAAACCCTCTAGGAGGCACACAAAGTCTCACCCCTCTGGTTTATCTAGGAGTACACATTCTGAGAAAGCACTCACCGTCAATTCCCTCTTTAGTCTCGTATCATGATAAAGGATCTCTAGGGAAGAACTCAACGTCGCATTCCCCCTATGGCCCACGTCAAGGAACTACAGATTCTCTGAGGAAGCAGTCATCATCATTTCCCCCCGTGGTCTCGCATCGTATTAAAATACACTTTAGAGAAGCCCTTACATCTATTCTCCCTATGCTCTACTACACTAGGTTCTCACAATCCTGTGTGTAAATAAAACATGCTCAACACACATGCATCTTCCAAGTAAACCTCAAGAACTACATGGATATCAATCTAATGCTCAACAACATAACAAATTAATTATTCCACTATCCTAAAACTAGGCATGGGAACTAGAAAAATGACAAATAGGCAGAAAAAACATAGAAAACATCCAGAGTATAGTAAAAACAACCATAATTGTAGGAAAAACTTCTACTCTAGCAATCTAGAAAAGCAGTCAATACAACATGGTCAAAACTTGAACACGCAATACCCCATTCAAGGGTATTGTTGGAATTTTCCCAAAATACTCATCGACGTTCTATAGAATGGCACAAACCACTTACCTTGATGCTAGGGGATCGATATACTTGAACCACGATGACTGATTCTCCCTAGAACGTCGTAGATCTTATAAAACGCACAAAATGTTAAACCTTAGATATCATGAGTAGGAGGAAGAATTGGAAAACAAGGTTCAAGCAGAAGGAAGAAATCACTGCTACTCTTCCAACGTAATCGACATAGCTTTAATTGGAGAACGGACGGTGGAATGGGGGATCAGAGAAGATCCACGGCCATACGGTCGCTCTCGGATGAAGAAGCTGGAGAAGAAGACTTTTTCCTCGATTAGTTGCGACCCCTGTCTGTTTAATAGAAAAACAAGTACACAACGCGTACTTTTAGAGTACACATCGTGTACTAGGTTTTTCCATACTCCACCAAAATCGTCCTCCACGTCACCCCTACACACCGTGTGTGTGGTCCGGACACGTCTAGTAAACGGCTTTGAGCAGAAAAAAAGTACACTATACGTAATCCGAAAGTACTTGGCATGTGCTTCAAAAATTTCCAGAAAGTTTATTTTTTTCTCAAAATGTCCAGAAAAGGAAAGGCGTACTTGAAATGAAGATCCAGGTTCTTACAATATAAAAATTAAAGGTTCAATTGGAATAACACATAATAAAGGTGTGCATTAATGTAAAATAGAATCATAATAAATGTGTAAAAATAATGAAATATGCAATTTATTACATATTCATATGAAAATACTTTGGTCATAGTTATATAGTCTTTGATTTACATAGTTGGAACCATATAAAGTCTTGTAGAGGAATTTCTAGAAAAAATAACCCCTAAATTACTCTATAAATAATAAAAAAATGGAACTCCCTATAATAATATCACTTATTGAATTACGAGATCACATTCAATATGTAAACAAAAATAACATAAAAAAAAATATTCATATTCCACTATGTTACATATGAATCGTATAAATATTTCTAATAGATGTTGGTCAATATTTATCTCAAATAACTAAAATATTTGAAACATGTCTCTAATTATTAATCACAATATCATTTTGTCATCCTAATTTCACACAAGATTTTATAAACACATCCTTTCCCATTCATATAATCACAATGTAACAAAAAAATAAATTATTGAGACCCCAATGTTCATATAAAACATTATATTTGGAGTCTTGAAACAAGGGTGTAACATATTATATGGTGAAAATTTTATTGAAGAACCCAAATGGGAATTTGGTTATACAATAATAGTAAAAACCATTAAGGAATTATTTGACCACTTTGAAATAAATTTTCAATTGGAAATATTAGTCAAAACGAATGGAATCCTAAATATTAACCCATAATCTCCACAATATCACAAAAATACACATAGAGATGAAAAAATTGTCATTAAAAACATATGTAACATTAACAACAAAAATTACATGTTGTTAATATAGAAAAATTGTCAATGATATATATATATATAAATGATTACAAATAAAAAACCATTAAAAATAAAGGCAATAAACCCCTTAAAATAAACCATGTAATATAATTTCTATGTCATTGGTAGATTTTAAAAACTGCTATTAAATACCAATCCATTTAGATAGATAATTGTCTGTAAATTATTAAAAATACAGTATGAAAACATTTTAGTTACATATATACAAGATTAGGAATTCATAAAAACCCTATTTTATAGAAAACTATGAAATCGTAAACCATTGATAAAATATTTTTTGATTTTACAAGGATAAAAAATACAATAAATATAAGGAATATTATTTTATAAAAACATAAGAACCATATTATTGCTTGGAAAATAAAATCTCAAGGAAACAACTACCTAGGACTTTCATAGATGGACTGAAACCTTTAGAATGAATACCTGGAGGCTGGAGAAAAAATATACTCCACTATTGTGTCAAGAGTATGAATGATTTGATAAATCTATAAAATTAGGATGAAAAACTATATCCATATTGTAATTGGTAGGAGAAGAAACAAGATTATTTTTAGCGGTATAAAAGAAAACTGAAGATAAAATAAGACAAACCATTGAGAAACTATTGAAAAAATAGCTATGTGAGTCAATGGATAAGGGAGATAGATTCCAAGGGCTTCACCCAAGATTTATCCTGAAAATGAGGTGTAGGAAATCGAAATGTGGATTAAAATAATCATTGGTGAAATAGTAAATTAAAAATGTAATGAATATAAAGAACACTCATGGATTGGTTTTACGATTTGGCAGTATGGTTTGGGAAATCATGTAACTATTTAATAGATAGTTTCAAAAAAATTGTAGTTTCTACATGGTTTGACTACATGATTTACCAAATAGTATACAAAAACTATTAAATAAACTGAATTAATGTCCCATATGTAACAATACGAGACCAGATTATACATTAATAATGCTACCCTCATGTGATTTTCGTAATATGTAAGGATATATGTCATGGTTACCATTATCCTTAAAACTATTGTATAGATGTGAAAACATAATAAACATTTAAAAAATTCAAAATAAGTTTCATTAAATCGAATAAATTCATCAATTAAATAAAATAGTAGACATATGTGATATAAGATATGAAAACATTTTCGTTTCATGTTTCATTACTAGTGTTTCCATACCATAAAAAAATATAGCCTATTACTATCCCTGTTTATAATTTTTTATTATATATTTTTCACAACAATTATAGATGCATTATTTGATATAAAATGTATTATACTCACCTAGTAATTTTGTAATATGGGGTAAATTATCCTAGGAAAAAATATCATTATGAAAAACTATTTTAAAAAATATTTAACATTTAGGGTGAGTCTTCTATTCCACTCAAAACTAGGTTTCACATCATCATTAATTATGTTTTTTATGAATTCATATGGATGGTTTAATACCATTGAAATATGAAAAAGTACATATAATAAAAATATTATTATTAATTACCACATAAAGATACATTTCATCCTTATTCTTCTAAAATCGAGCTGACCCATATACTAATAGTGTCTTATTTTATGTGATATATATGTACATAGTTTTCATAGAATTGTCTTCAATTGATGATTTGGTGGATATTTCATAGATTATTTCTTAGAAAACATTAATATATTTAATAAACCCATGAAATATATATTTCTAGGGTCTTAAAACATCATTTCACTTGATTCATATGATATTTTAATGCCTCAGTTTCTTCATCATTGGTCTCATATTTCACAGTTACTTCTGTACTTAGTTGTGTATGTATGCCTTTTTGAACTTCCTGATAATCTATATCGACTGAAGAAAAATAATCCAAAATCATTATATGTAAAGAAACATAAATTTAAATAATAATATTTTAGTCTTCACAAATATGAAAAGTGAGTTTCCCTAATAGTGAATCAATTTACAACAATAGATAGAAATGGACTTCCCAAAACAACTACTTCAGCATTATCAAATTATAGTTCCACGAAAAATAAATTAACTTCTTGAATTAGATTTCAATATCTATATAGTATATATATTATAAATCATTATAGATTAGTTATGGACTTATTATCAATTTTTTGTAAAAATATTTTAGGTTTCAGATCCCCTAAAACTAAATCCTTATAAACTATCAGTTTTATCATGTTTATACTTTCTCCAAAGTCAACCATACAAGTGGATTTACTTTTTACCTTAATTTTTAAAAGGATTTTCTAAAATAATGAGATCATTATGTTTCTATGTAATCAACCTCAAAATTTTTTCATTGTATTCTTCAGTAAGGGGACTAGTGGAATATTCAACTTGCCTTTTCTAGTTTTATATGATTTTTTAAAAAAACATGGTGTAAGATGTTTTTTTTAATATTATTATAAAAATAGAATGTAAAATGTTATCCTTAAAAACATAATTTCTTTTATTAAATTTTTTTTCACATGTTTATCATGATCTCAATAATTCTATGGAAATACGGAGGGTATTCATATTCATTGGCAACACTATCATCGCATTTCAACATAACTGAATCATACTATACTTCTCTAATCTAATTATTTTTTATCACCTATATAATTAAATATAATTAAATTTCGAAACATAATATTTTTATTCATATTATAATTTAATTCCTTAAAAAATTTTGTCTTGCAACACACCTTCTACATGTAGATATTCATCTTTTCCATTAAATTTTTTCATTCAATGGTATCTGAAAAACAATCTATAAGTTGGAATTTATTGTTCATGGAAACATCCATTTTTCCTTCATTAATTGTTTTTAATGAAACTTAACCTAAATTATTCTATATTTTATAAATTCTAAAATAATTAAATTTGATAAACTTTTAGGTACAATATAATGTTTATGTTATGGTATAAAAAAGTCATTCATCTTTAACGAATAATCTTCAATTTCATTATGATCGTCTAAAATAGTCTCATTCACTAAATATATTTTATTAAATATGGCATAATGATATAAAAAATAACTTATTTTATTCCATTATTTTTATTTATCATAGGAATAATTTTAAATATCTAATATGGTGACATTGTAAATGATTCATATTTAATTCTCAGATAAGTTTGGGTGAATTTTGTTTCCTGTATTTTATGTAGTTGGGAATAGATCTCATCTCAAAGGTTTTATTATTTAGTAATTCATGTAACTCACATCCTCAAATTGATCTAAGGGAGAATATTATATTAGAATATTATATATTTATTCAATAAATGGAACTATCACCAATCATTAAACAATTACTACACTATTCATTATTTTCCTTGGATATCTATTATATTATTTAGTAATTATGTTTGAAAATTATAAATTTATTATTTATATCATCCTAAAAAAATCACTTCAATGAAAATAATTATTCTTCTTCTAAATTATTTATATTAATAGTTATTTTCAATAATATTATATCCACTTTACAGGAAATATTTTGAAATTTCATGATAGTGACCTATTATTACTAAATCAAAATAATTTTCCTACAAATTCAATACTCCAGAAAAAGTTGAAATAAAAAAATGTGTGAGATAATTTTTGGTGGGTAAAATATTTAACATTATACATAACCCTCTCTCACACATTATAAAATTCATATTTAAATTTTTAAAAAATTTCAATGTTTCTAGTTCTCAATAAAATTATTTTGTATGTTACATATAACCTTCTATTGAATGAATCACATTGGTCTTCCAAGTAATTGAGTATGTTATCCTCATGTTAATACAATTAGTTCTTTTCTTTTACCATCATATAGTAAGAGAATGTTAAAAATAAAATTTCATTAGATAATAAATCATTAATTGGTATGTCATTCAATGTGGTTAGAAAATATATAATAGTGGGAAAAGAATCCCTTGAAATGGTACTTTTTAAAATAGGAAGACAATGTAGGTGGTGATTCATTAGATTGTAATTCCATATATTTGAATTGATTATGATGCATGATGTTTTTTATAAAACCATAAAACAATTAGGACCCTCAATATTAGAATGATATATTCATCCTGAATATTTTCATCTTGGATTTTTGGATTCAATATTTCCTATAGTATTATTATCATATCAGCCACTTCCCTCTCTTCTTTGTTGTTAGATTTACTTAAATGAAAGTATATCTTTATCTCTAATATGGGAGGAATGATGTCATAAATAATGGGACCCTATGTGGTAAAAACATACAAACAAAAAAAGGAATTAAATTATACAATAATGGTATTCTTATTAACATAATTAAATATATTAATGTTTGGCGCTATTTTTATGATTATTTTTTTTGGAATAGGAAAAATAAAATGGAATAATAATTGATCCTTTAAATGGTTCCAAATATTATTGAATTTTTTATATATATGTTGTGAATATTAAAATCCATTCACCAATAAAATAATGTTTTGTATAACAATAATTAGTATTTCCCATGTATATTTCAACATAGATAGGTTTGGGGTTTCCATAATTTGGTTCTAATTTTGTAATTAATTTTAATAAACTATTTTTGTAATAATTTGAACTATATAGTTTGGAAAACAAAGATACTAATATGTAATAAGAATTTTTTTGGATTAATATAAGTAAATCATAAATGAAATATAAATAATTGAATATATTGGTAATTAGGTGATTTTTTTGTAATCAATTTCTTGTTTCCTAATTTCATTTAATAAATTTATTATTTACTTACTAACATCTTCACTTAATCATTCAAATGTTATCTCGATGGATTAACCAAATTCTTATAATGACCAAAAGTCCCCAGGATGTTTCCTCGTAATTATATACTCAAGGAATTAATTAATAGTATATTATCTAATTGTTCCATATCCTCTTATAATACTATCTTTGTTCATCAATTTGTTTTGCTTATTATATTTCATATATTGGATTCAAACTTTTTATATTATAACCAAAACCATGGAATCAATTAAAAGGTTATTAGGACAGTGAATGATTATAAATAATAGAAAATGATATTAATGTATTTATTCATTAAATAAATTATAGTAATATATAAATACAACAAAACCAAACTGCAACATTACTTTAGAATATCATACACATTCACATATTAAAAAAATAAAAGATTTGAAATGATGATTATCAATGATAATCAATAGTTTTTAATACTCTTATGAATCTTTTCCCCAAATAAGAACATTATAGAAATGAGTGGTCCCATCCCATCAGGCATGATCTTCCTTTTATTCTCATTATCCGTTTTTTCTATTAATTCCATATATCTAGAATGTATTAGGATAACTATACATGTATTAATCATTAAAATTATCTTTATGTGAATCCCTAAATCTCAACAACCCTTTCCTATGTAGATTATCATGTCTCTCTGAAGGATTAATTTCTATATGCATTATTCCTAATGGAATTACTTGATTAAATTATATATTAGTGTATGAATTTCCCCATGGTATTTTAGGGTATTATATCTTGATTCCATACTTTTTTTAAGGGATGTTTTTTGGAAGGTTTTTATTTTTATGAATTTGAAATATATGGATGAATGATTATTTGTATGTTCACTAAAAGAATCATTGAATGTTAATGAGAAGATTATTTGGATGTTCATAGCATTAAGGCACATAATGTTAGTGGAAAAATATTTTTTACATCACCGAATGAATATTTCAATATCCCCCAATAGATGATTTGTAAGTTCAAAAAGACAATATTTTTGAGTGCAGTTGATAACAGTTTTTGATTACACCAAAATATGATATCAATTTCCCATGATACAATTTCTCAAATAAGGTTTTTTCATTGTGTTTGTAACAATTATATGTGAAAATTAATTTTCACTAGAAGTATTGTTATTCTTATATATATAAAGTTATTTAAAAAGAACCATGAATATGAGTCAAAACCAAATGAGAAAAAACATGAGGTTGTGAAATTTGGAATGATAAACCATTGAATTCCATATAAAGGTGAGTTAAACATAATTAGTAAATAATTTAAATAATATAAATAAGAATTATAATTACTAGAAGTTTCCATGTGACTGTGCAAAAAAATTGTGACATCACAACCATTTTTAGGATTCTTATATAGAAATTTAATGTATGTAGCTCATAAAATTTTCATTTATGATTCAAGCCTATGTTTATAATTTGTTGAATATTCTTTTTCAATATTTTTTGGGAACATTGACAAAGCCACATACTAATATCTTAAAAGGATGTTATTTTTTCCATTAGATATTTAAATCAATAAAGCGTTTGAAATAAAATTATTCAAATTCCCGACAGTTACGCGAGAAATTCCATTGTATAATGAGGGAAAATGGGAATATTTTTATGAATATTATATAATTATTACTCATTATATTATCCATTTTTAACAATGAATATTACTAATTATCAATGATATATTAATAAAAAATAATAGTCTCCTGGGGTTGTGGTCGCCCATAGAAAAAATCAATTCTTATGATGTTCCAAATATGATATTTTTTTGAAACTAATCATTTCAACTTGTAAGTCTTTTAAAATAAGGAATTAATTGAAAAAAAATGGGAACTAGGTTAATATTTTGTTTGGAATATTTTTATGGGATAAATTTTTTAATATTGTAATCACATCCTATTTAACTATAATTTTTGATCGATAATACTAAAAAATCTATGAATTTGAGGTTTCAAGTGTAAAAAGTAGTATGTTTCATCATTAGCACTATAACTTTTATGAAATTTAGTATCATTACTTTATTTTTAATTTATTTTATGTGGTGAGTGTGAGTCTTTTAAAATTAAAAAATCACAACATTAAGTTGTTTTCATTGTTAAATTTATGTAGATGGAAGTTATAAAATAATGATCAATGATTAAACCCATGTTATTAGTGGATATACCCATTTAGAGGTATATCATGTGTTATATGATATAGAATCCTCTATAGGTTGTGTTTGAGTGAATGAAGAACATAAATTTTATTTATATCCCTCGTATTGCACTATTAATGGATGAAAATTTCACGGATTTAAAAATCGTATGATACAATATCTCCTATATCATGGATTTGATGTAGTATACCATTATATTGGAGGATTAAAAAATAGGACAAAATTTACTATCATGATTTTTATAGATAAAAGGATCATTCATGTTGATTGAAAGGGTCGTAATACAATTCTCTTGTATTTATCAAACAATGTTTACAACATTTAAGTGAGCCCTCGATAATATAAGGAATAGAACAACATAATAGAAATTATATAATAAGTTAATTGTAATATTAAGGAAGAGAAAATTAAAATCTATGGAATTCAATTTTAGAATATAAATATTGATGATAATGAAATAATTGATTAGTTTTTATTGAGAGTCAATAAAATTTTTCATGAAATCAGTGATTTTGGAGAAATAATTAATGGATTGACAATTGTGATGACGTTAATGAGTATCTTTCAAGAGAGATTATGTCCTATGATCTCAACCCTTGAAGATATATATTGATAATATATGGATTAAAATAAAAATATTATTTTGGATAAATAAATAATGAATATTCTTTAATTTAGGAAAAGGTATACGAAAAATCAAATATTTTGAATCAATGTGATAAATCCAACATAATGCACTATAATTTAATTCTATTATGAATTTTAGGATGATAGAAATTACAATATGGAGGAAAGGAATAAAATTAAACATTTCACATATAATTTCAAAAATGGTAATGGGAATAACATAAGTAATATTTCATGAAATATTATTATTTTGGTGGAGCTGGGTAAATTATTGTTAATATCCCTAAGAATAAAAATAGAAACGAATAATATGAAACTAATAAAAATATTAAATTTTTTTATAAAATAACGATATAAGGGAAGGTATAAAATTAGATAAAGTAAAAAATAATTATACTCACATGATTAGAAGAATGGATGTTTTCCATGAAGCATAAGGGGTGTCATTGGAAGATGTATCATTTGATGAAAAACATACATGGAAATTCAAAAATATCATGGATCATGTAAAATCATAGGAATAATCATTTAATTATAAGGAATGTGAAATGAAATACATGTAAAAAATGCTAAAATTATTACATAATGAATGTATTTATAAAAATAAACAAACTCATGAATGTTATTAACTTGTTAAAAAATAGAAAGGAAACAATAATTGAAAGTGGGGATGAATATATAAAAATGGATAATTTTTATTCAGAAGAAATAAATAACATTAAAAAACATGGTTTAATAGTATAAAATCACGTTGGATAAGAATTACAAGCTTCTCATAGGGGAATATGAACTTGGATAGACATAATCTTGTTTCCATGAAGTTTAAAAAACTCCAACTAAGTTGTTTGTTTATTTACATAACGAAATATTAGTTAGATATTAACCCCATATTCTATTTTGTAAAATATGTAAAATTATTTTTTGATAGAAAATTTAGTTAATGGATTTTGAATAACATTAGAGGTTTTTCAAAAAAAAAATCGACAACTTATAGATTATGAATCAATGTAAAAGTACCTCCATTAAACTACATGATGATAAGTATAACATAAAAAAATGTTATTCTCCATGTAAAATGTAGAAGTAAGTTATATCAACCAATGATAAATGTATTCATATACAGTTAGAACATATATCAATCAGGACGATTGAGGTTTATAGGAAAACAATTTTATTATAGAAAACCAAGGAAAAATATATACTACCTAAGAAAATATCACTTAAATACTACATATTTTTAATGAATATTAAAAATATATCATAAATAATAATTTTAAAAAATTGCAATATTTTAGAAATCATGGGGACTATATACTCTAAAATATTATTTATGTTAATTTTTAATCATATGCAGAATCTTAAATTAGATAATTAATGTTTTTGTTCTGATCATTCATAGATCCTTCAATCGAAACCTAGTGTATGAAATCATAATAAACGGTGTGTTCAGATGCACAATAAGGGTAAAAAAGTGGTATATAATTCCCATGATATCATAATATGATAGCGAGCGTATATGAACACAATGAAGTTATTATTTTCAATTGAAAATATTCATACCATAAAAAAGATATATTATTATAACTAAAAAAATAATATACAAGAAAACGATTAATATGGTTGTAAAAGAAGTAATCATCCCTAAATATTCACAACATAGGAAGGTTACATCATAATCATAGGAAGTAATAATATTGTTTACATAGATATTCATAATCATGTAAAAAAAATATTCTGAGAGTAGATAGTGGAAATCATACTCATACATCAATATATGTATGTATCCATTCACAATGATGTGCACACTTAATCTTATGAGTATATCTAGATGAAAACACATCCACACATAAAATTGTGAACAAATACATTCGAAATCAATACTATATATAACATTGTCATCTCATATGATATGAACGTCACATTAACCAGTGAATTGGAGGGTTATAATGGAACCATCCCTGGCATAATCACAATCCATTTAAATGTATAACACATGTTCACTAATACATTTATTATTCCATCATAGCTAGACATATGGAAAAGAAATTACCTTCATCCAGATTTCCACATCTTAATTAATAATAATATATAGAAAAATAAGAATGATATCATTATAATAAATCTACATGGAAGCATATTTAACTTCAAATGAAGTTTTTATATCTAAAAATAAATTGAAAATATTATTAGAAAAAATATTCTAGAAAATATTATATTCATTTTGAATGTACTTAATTAAAATCTTTTGATTTCAAAAATCATATAAAAACTCTCATTGTAATGAACCATGGATTCTTGTGAAGGATGATTAAATTAAGGTGGTAGTCATGATGAAAAGAAAATATGTTCTTAAATTATAAATTAAATCTAATATATCATTCACAATGATCAAAAATCCTACCACATTTGAAAAAATATAAGAATTAATTTTTTAAATTTTTTTAATAATGAATAATTTGGGTAAAATTGAATTTAATAAATTATTTTTCAATAATAATAAAATTATTGATATGATTTTTAAATGAATATGGGAATGGTTGAAAAATACATTTGAACAAAGGGTAAATGATACATGAATTACATTACTTCGTCGAGTAGGTACTCCACGCGTACACACTAATGACATTATAATTTTACAATGGATGGAAAGGGAAGAAGGTATATAACATATTATAATTATAGTAGAATAATTATGTCATAAATATCATATATATATATATATATTAAATCTATATTAATAATCATTTTTGAATGATGTTAATGGAAATGGGAATATATCACTTAATAGAGGAGGTAGTGTGCATGCATACATGATATATAATTACATTTTCTAATTAAAGGTAACCAAACAGGTATCAGTTACAAAATAAAAAAAGTTAATCCCAACATATGGGATATATTTATTTTATTATAATTTAATAGTAAGGAAAAAATTTATAGAGTTAAAAGTTGAATTAAAAGGAATGATATTTATTATAAAATATACCTCCTCTTTTGGAAACCACTTTTTAGTAACCTACAATGGACACTCTAAATGGTCTTTTTAGGAGACAAGACCCTCCAGAACATATTTAAGGATTTCAAAAAATTTATTATTTGTTGTTTTTCTGAGGTTAGTGGATAATTTATGCATTTATAATTGTAGAGATAAGGTTCACTATTATAATTCATGGAAGGGGCACTCTTTTAATATTTCAAAATATTACAATATTTTGAAATCACATTCCTACCCAAGTTGTGCAAAATTTGATTAATTTATTATTAAAGATGATCTAAGTATAAAATAAAAACATATATTTAAGGAATTAAAATCATTTAATAGTTGTTATAGTTTTATTTCATGTTTCTAAGGATGCAAAAAGTAATAAGGTATCAATTAAATAAATAGTTATTATAGAAATGAACAAAAAATATAATTCAATAACTATCCAAAAACAATAAACTATTTTTCAAAATTAGTGGTATTATTTATTGGGGAATCAATTTTCTACATGACTATATTGAAATGAAATTTAACATATGTTAACATTGTATTGAATATATAATACATAGAGTAAAAAATTGAAATGGTTGTGATTTCTCATTGAAAGGATCATCCACAGTAGAATTATAATTCTATTATGTAGATTTCTATTCACCAAAAAAACAACTAAAAAATATCTATCTATAGGATACAATGAATAAAATACATATACCTACTGTGATTTCATAAAAAAGGCTAAAAATCATAGCAGTTTTTATAGAAATTCAGTTACAGGAATACAAACTCATTAATTTTCACTACCCAGCCAATATCTACCCATTTTAATTAAAACATCTACACTAGGATAATCATATAATTAAAATTACATGTTTTTTGATGATTCTAGTGTACAATATAATCGTATAAATTGTATTTATTTCAATGACACTTATTTTGAAATAATTGAATATAAGAACCATGTGTGGTGAATCTGGGTGAATAAAAATAATACTTTTCTTATTTGAGGTACCCTTTCCCATATGATTAATATCGTCAATTATTATTGAAAATTATCACTTATTTGTTAGTATATTGGTTTTATTTTTGTGTTAAATTTTTATAATTCATTATAAATTATGTAATAAATAATTTATTTCATTTTATAATGGTTAAATTCCACCTAACATCATGGAATATTATATGGAATATTTCTAGTGTTGGGTACTATATTATCTCAGGATTAGGGGACCCGTAGTTTCTCAATAATGATATAAAAACAATATTTAATACATTATATCATGTGTGCATTGGTTTTACAAAAAAACTATAATATCTCATGAATTGTTTATGAAATGGTAAATATGTGACAACCACTAAATATACAACATCTGTTTGACCCTATGAGTGAAATAATATCTGTACACATCAGGTGTTTGGTCACATCACATATAAGGGTAAATATTCATCCATTTGTATGTTTATTAAATTATATTTAATGAAAAAATAAACGTCTACAAAATTTTTTATCTAATTATATTCTTTTTTTGGAACTAATAAATTTATTTTGCATCTAAATATTTATTTTGAGTAGTTAATAATAATAATAATAGTTGTATTATTATTATTATTATTATTTGTGTTGAAGAAAAATGCTGAAAATATAAATGTGAAATAAAATAATTTTGAATTATTTTAATTGATTAGAAACATTAATTCATGGGTGGATACAAATTATGAGGTTAGAAAACAATAGTTATTGAATTTATTGTTTTATGTTAATGATATTTTTGGCAAAAAAAATAATGCTATAACTGTCATTAGTGTTTTATTGAAGTCATATTATTAATTTTAATGGTGTAAATCATGGGTGATATTTAACTACAATAATAATTTTTATTATATTTATGTTTGTTAAAATTTATTTGGGAAAATATTAATCATGTGGGGAAAAAAATAATGTATATAATGGAATATATATATAATGTGTATATATATGGGTTATAAATATATTTGTCTGTTTGTGTGTGTGTACACGAGTATATATGCTCCTTCCCTGCATCTAACAGACTGGGGATCAAATCTGGGTAGGGAAGAATTACCCGGTACTGTAGTAGTGTTGTAGCAGGGCACTATAGTAGTACTGTTGCAGTGGTGGTACTGTAGCAGAGGAGGCACTGTAGTATGAACTATTGTGGTATGGGTACTATAACAGCATGGGTATTGTAGAAGTAATGTTCACTGAAGGGTCCTTTGGGCCAAAAAATGGGCTTTCAAGCATTGTATTTATGCCATTTGGCCTTGGGACTTAGGGCTATGTAATGGGTCTCCCTCTACCTAGTCTAAAAGAGGACTTTGCCTTAAAAATAAATTGTGTATTTAACCCAAACCTTGGGGAAAATATATATATGTATATTCAAGTGTTTATATGTATATGTGGGTATATACATATATAATGACAATATATATATATATATATGGATGTACTTAAAAATATATATAAAAAATGAATTTTCTTTCTTTAAAATAGGTATTTATAAGAAAAAAATATTTAATAGGTCATTGGAGGTGGTGCAAGGCTTAAAGGGAGGGAAAAAATAATGGATTAAATAACTAAGAGGATCATTTAATGAAAGGAATTTGAATGGGAAAAAAACACTATAAAGGGTATTTGAGGAATTTCTATGTGCACAAGGTAGAACCCACCACTCCCCTATGCTTATCCTCTATCACGCCCTCTCTCTCCCTCTCTCTTATATTCTATTCTTTTTTTATTTTTCTCATTAAAACATATCTCCCCAATTTCTAAAGTAATATTGATCGGGCTGACATTATATCATTGTTATTGGGTTTGTATCTATGAAAACAGTGTTGAAAATAATATTATATCTGTTGGAAATAATGATTTAGTGGTTCAATAAAACTCAGACATCAACCCCTATCATCAATCACTATTTTACCAATGGTATTTAGTTCCATACCATATTGGGATAACAAATACACTTGTTTAAATAATATAATTGTGTATTTGTAATGTTTAAGGCAATAGATGATTATGATCAAATATAATGGTGTTCTTATACCATGAGTCAATTTGCGGTGTTTGTTACATGAGTGATATTAGAGTTGATTATTTCCATGTTTTATTGTGATCACATGTTTATGTGTTTTGTTTCTCTATTCCTATTATTGATATACTTTTCATGTATGGTTTACCTTTTATTTTGGTTTATTACATTGATTTGAGGTAGTGTTCTTATTGTTCATAATATTTTTGTCATCATGACATTATTATCTCGGAGAGGGGGAGCGTTCATGACTTGTGGCAGTGGTGATGATGGACCAGATCATTGGGTTGGGATATAATGGTACCTTGAAATGAAGTTCATCATTAAAACATACTATTTTCTTTCAATATATCGATCACTCCTCATATTTCATTTTCTATTACAGACTCTCCAAAAAGTATCATTGTATAGGATGGGTATCCTTATGAGTTGCATGATTTATATTGAGAAAACCTATGATTTTAATACGATATCTTGAGTTCTCGGGTGACATGAGTTCCATATATTAGGTTATTAAATGAGTTTCATGTTGTATACTTGGAAAGATCTTGTGTGGTTGAATAAATATAGTTACACTAGACTGATGTCTAGATGGGTCACCATTGTTAAATCTTATTATTTTCACACATTGGAATGATGAATGTACAATAAAGGGTTTTGGGAAAATTGGTTAGGACCTAAACACATAGTTTATTACTTTATTCATTAGACTTTTAGATATTAAATATTGATATATGGAATATACTATTATACATAAGAATTCATGGAATTAGAACATTGGTGGTGTCCTATTGAGTCTTTTACTAACACCCTACTTAGGAATTTCAGTGTGCTTCTATATTTAACAAGGGATCCGAAAATGGGAAAGGTCCCATTGGGGGAATTCTGAGATGTGGATTATATAGAATTTAGTGACAAGGATAGACATCATTGCAATTTTAATCTCTTATTTATTTGTATTTCACTTATTATTCTAGTTGTATGACCAATTTGAGAGCATTTTTTTATCTTCTATATATTCCATTATAATATCCACATTATTATTTTATTATTTATTGGTATTATTATTCGATGATATTATATGGAGCGTATAGTACATGATAAATTGATTGAGACTCTTCCTACAAGTTGGTAGCCTCATTAAAATTTGGAGGTATACACAAGGTCATGTAGAATTTTGGCTCGGGCCTGGTGGTTGGGTTTGGACATTAAAAAATGGTATCAATGGAATTGAACTCCGTATCATTTTTCATCACTTTTCATTGAAATCAGGCATGGAAGATAGTAGATGTGATTATATGAACTGTCGTAATGAACTATGATAGTTATTTTCCACCTTTATATAGTGGGCCTTTGAGTTTCTATAAAGTTTAGAAATTATTATTTTTTTATTACAGTCTATTAAATTTAATATAGGTGATAAACATAATGTTGATAATATATTTATGAAATTTTGGGTTCATTCGAGACTTAGGAATTGGCAAGTAGGTTCAAATGAATTATATGTATATATATAAGTGTGAATACTTGTTGTTATTTAATTAAATGCATTGGTTTTTTTATATATTTTTGTTATTTTCCATTTTTATGTTATATATGTGTTTTGATGCTTTTATGATATTCCTTTATTTGATAAAATTTATTCAGCTAGGCAGTTTTTGTAGTTAGTATATATATTCACTACAACTAACTTACAGGGAAAGGGATAAGAAATAGTACAAGGATGGGTAAACCTTTTGTTGAGGGAAGACTCTTAGATGGACCTTGAGTAACCACATAGACTAGATAAGGTCTTTTTGATTTCCTTATATTATCACTACTTGAGAGGTGTCCTCTCAGAGACATACAATCAAGTGTATGATATTTAAACATAGTGGCCCATGATGACTGATCAAGAGATCATAAATTTTTCCTCGAGGACAAGAAGTTGATTGAGGGTTAGAATATTAAAATTCTAAATTTTAAAGATAATAAAAATCATATGTAATAATAAATAATGGTCATATTAATATTGAAAATTAATTTATCAAATCAATTCTCTTCATGAGTAATTTAAATGCATTAGATAATTGTCAAATATATGTTAACACCGTTAATTATTCAATGTATTATTTTTAGTGCAGGGTACTGAATTAGAATTTGGATGAATGGCTCATAGATCCTTTGTACTAATATGAGAAAAATATAAAATATAATATATCATGTGTTTTTTTTGAAATAATTGATTGTCTACCAAACCATGTATTAGATGAGAAATACTAGTCCTCCATTAAATAATAAAATTTTTCTTTACCCTAGGCATGATATAATATTTTTGAATGTTAGGTTTTGGTCAAACAACACATAATAGTAGATATTTTATACCTTTTATCATTAATACATATTAACAAAAATTATAATAAATTTATATTAAGAATTCTATCAAATTATTTAGGTTTTATTTAACTAATAACATTATTTGGTTTCTATATTTTTTCAAATAGAAAAAAAGAATATAATATTAGTATTATCTTTGAATTAGAAAAATGATGAAAATTATAATCTATAATTTATTAATTTTTAAATCTCTTCATTGATGAGTTAATTTTCACCATGAGTGCATATTTATTAGTAAGTTAGTTAATAATAGTTATATTTTTTACTTTCCTTACAAAAAATCATTTTTTTGGAAACTAGAAAATGTAATAAATATTACTATAATTTAATGAGTGTCAAATTTAAATTTATAATAGTTGAATTTATCTGAGTTATTTAATAATTATTGTTATATTATTTTTTAAATTTTATATTCAAATTGGGAAAATAATATTTTTTGTTACAAAAAATAATGTATATGAGGATATATATATAATCTGTATACATGTTGGGTAATATAAATATATATATGGGTGTATATTTGTGTATTCCATGATATAATAATAATATGTACATATATGTGTTAAATATATATATATATATATATATATATGGGAGTGTTTACGAGATTATATATGTCTATGTGGGATTGTGTGTGTATAATTATTATGAATATAAATATATATGTTGTCAGAAACTTAATCCTAATTTTAGGTATGGATAATTAATTCGGGTTGTTTTTTAGGAAAAATGGAAAAATGGGAATTTTTTATGTACATTTCAGGTACTTATGAGTACATGCCATGTACCCGGGTACTGCGTACAACCTGGTACAGGCCGTGTAACAACCAAGTACATGGTCGTCTGGTGACATGGATGGTCAGCTTAGGACAGGAGCCCATTGGGGCCAATAAATGGAGTGTACATTAAATTAACACGATGTGTAATTTTCATTGTAATTGATAAATTTTTTAGGGGTCACGTATCATCTTCAAAAACAAATTCTTCTAGTAGTGGTTCGTACAGGAGCACGATGAAATGGAAGAAGAACTTCGAACCGCTCCAATTTATCCATTCGATCACCAATTGAGACGTCGTCAGTTACGTTGGAATCTAACCATTGAGTTCAAAAAATCCCTATAGCATTTCTTCTTGATTATTTAAATATCATGTGCCATTCACTGTTGGTAGTATTTCAGATTTTAATTTCTCTATGCTGTTTTTGGTCGACTAAAGGGCCGACATTCAAGAGTGTTGATCGCAAGACATTATGGTAGGTGGTTTGTGCCTTTCGTTGATTTTTATTGGTTTATATATGCAAATAGTTCCATATACCAATGTTTAGGGTATTTATTGTTTGGAATTGAACCATGTTTATTACCTGTTATGGTTTGGTATTACGAAAAAGGGTAATTGTATATGTGTGGGGTCAGATACCTTTATTTTCAGACATCATGTGGATGTGTTTCCCATGTTGTATTTATTATGGACGTTTAGTATAGAATTCCTATTATGATTGTCTTGTTTTCCATGCATCATTTTTTATTGATGGAGTTACTGATTTGATGTGTTGCTTGTGATATGAATTGTGGATGTTTGACCGAGAGGAATTTGACTATGAGAGCATCCCATGGTAGGTTCATTTATATAAGATTTGTTGTTATGTTATAATAGTGGGGTTAGTCTTTGATAGCTACTCAGTGGTTCAATATTAAATGAATGGTTATTATGTAAACCAAGGGGTATGACTATGAGAGCTTCCAGGTGGTCAGTTATAATTAATTAATTTTATGTTGACCATGGGATATTGACTGTGTGAGAACCCTAGGTGGTCGTTTTAAAATGATTATCGCTATGCTAGACAAGATGGGTTAGACCATGAGTGATACCCATATGGTCATAATTAAATGTTATTTGTTATGTTAAACCTGGGGGATTCAAAATTGATAACTATCCAAAAGATTCGATACTGATGAATTGAATGATTGTGAGGAGTCTGTAAAGCTAAAGGATATGCTTGGACTTAGTCTGACATGATTGTTTATATGGACTTCAGTGACATCCGTTTTTACTATTAAATAGTGGGAAATAGTGTTTAGGCTAGATCATTTGGTTACATGATGCAAAATATGAATAATGAATATTAAATGAATGTAATTTTAAATGTTAGGAATGTTTACTTTTGAGTACATCGTAGTTTATTGATTCATTTATGAATATTGCCTACTATATATATTCAGTGAAAGTTAGGCACAAATATTTTTGTCGTTACCTATTGGATTTGTCTAACACCCAATTTGGGTCATTTTTTAGACCCAAACAGATTATATGGTTGCATGTTTAGATAAGTGAAAGTTCAATTCTTCATCATGTATTGGATTGCGATTGGAGCTAGAGATCATGGACCATGATGAGGCTTACAATGTCGTTGGAATTTACTTCTTATCTATATATTGGTTTCAATAGTGTATTTCTTGAATTTTGACTTGTTTGGATTATTTTCTAGACACATGTGACATGAATAATTTATATATACTCTAGTTGTTATATTACTATCAATCTTCTACTGATTACTTTTGTTGTACGGTATTACTGCTTTTGCAGTTATTAACTATTTGTTATTCCATTCTTCATACTCATCCAATGTGGGAATAGTTTCCCCATTATCAGACATTTCCTCTCACTAATAGTTGACCACCCCTATCCTTTTTGGATATTTTTTTGACGTCATGTGACCAACCGGTAAGGGGAACCCTTATGCGGCACCTAGAACTGGGATGATACAATGTACTATCAAAGGAGTATCTTTTGTTCTTTGTCATACTATTTGGAGCATATAGAGAGGGATACAAAGGAATAGGTAGTTGGTAATAATCTGTTCTAGGGTGTAGCTAACCTGTGAATATGGAAAAGCCACGTTACCACAAATATTCCAATTATATCTGGTTTTTCAATTGTTACAGTTGACTTGATATCAATAGTGGGTGGAGAAATTATTCTGTGTTGTTATTATTGAAATATTTATGGTTATATTTTTGTTTGAACTAGATTAGATAAGGGTATGTTATCTCATGTGTTATATAGTCACTTTCTATAAATCACAGGTCATGGATTCATGTCTTGTCATTTATGATTCATTACTGATTTCATGTTTTTGTGATAGATTTTGTTATAGATATGCATGGTGTTGTGATAGATTTCATGATAGGAATACATTCTAATTTGTTAGGGTGTTGGTATATATAATGTATCAATTGGATGGATTGCATGATTCGGTCCCTAGGGTGTTATGTGCCCTCTTGGATCATATTTTGGTGTATCATGTTGAACATTAATTAAATTATGTCAAGTTATGATATGAATAAGGATGAAAAAATAATATTTCAGGGAGTATAGGCTCTCACAGGTTGGAATTTCTTATGATTTGGTGATATTTTATGTTTTAAGGGTTCTAGAGATGTTTATGTGGCTTACTGTCTGAAAACCTAGACAACACAGTGTGTGATGTTATGAACACACACCATGTGTTCTTCAGTTCTGGAAGAAATAACTTTTCTTAAGTACACACCATGTACAATATGTATATGTTTTGTAGTTATTAACCATGTGACAGACTGTGTGGGATGAAGAATGAGGTTGATAAACATTTTTTTGAACATGTTATGTAATGGGAGTACACAACATGTTGTATGAGAACATGTATATAATATTGTCACTAACCACACATGTGGATGGAACATAAGTAGTACACACCGTGTATAGGGAGAAAATTCTGTGAAAATGTTACACCATAGAAAAAAATGTGTAGTTATATTACTATAAAATTTCCTTGGCATGATGTAAAAATTCAAGTACATGCCATTTTTCCGGATGAATACTTCATGTGTAGGGAGTGTTACATAAGAATGTTGGTAGTGGTACACTCCCATGATAATGCTTAAGGTAACACACTGTGTAACCCACTTTTTGAAAACATAAATGATTTCTTTATAATGTTCTGTTCTAGAACATCTATGTGGAATTCCTTTGAAATAATGAACCATGTTGTGCCCTTGAAATCGAGAGGCATGCGACCAAGACGACATTCTATGGTACACCAAAAGATGGTCAGCGATCAGACACCATAAATGGTAGATCATGGACTACCAGTAGATCCTCCCATAATTCCCATCTTGGAACCTACTGTTATACTAGATGTAGGTGCTGATGCATAGTTTTTTGAAGTATTTATTACAGCGATAAAGATCTTTCAAAGAGAACCACATCCATTATTGACTATGGTAGTGAAGCTCGCGATGTACATGATACATTATTTTCTCAATATATTTTAGGATATTATCTTAGAGGAGGGACTTTATCGAGATATGGTTGGGTAATAGATTCACAAAAACTTATATGATTACTTCTACACTGAGCTGTTGAGGGATGATCAAGATCGAGGGATCATGAATTTGGAGTAGGTCTCTCTTTCGGTGATAGATTATTCTCCTCAATTTAAAGAACTTCAGCACTTCACCGATGTTTAGGGAGGTTAAGTGTGATCATGGGCAAGGAAATTTTAGGATGGTCTCAGGTATAAAATTCCATTGTATGAGAATGTATTTAGGATGTATTTAGTGACTGTTATTGTAAACAGGGATCTGATTAATGATCACAATATGGTTGAGTTGGGAGGTGTGAAACAGGGTGGTTCAGCATCCAAGGTTGGTACTCCTTTAATAGATAGTCGGAATATCCACATGGATCTTTCATGCAATGATTCGTTAGGTAGCTCGGTGGTTTTCCACCAGTGAGAGAAGAGTGGGAATATGAGTCCACATTGCCCGAACGACCTAGTATAGTGCTGATCATATGGACTGATGGACCACATTCATCGTTTTTTTGGATATTCTCACTAGAAAGTGAGTGAGAGGGGATGTGCGATGAATCCACATTTAGGAGAAGCACCAACAGTTTCTCATCAGTCAGTGAACATGAATTCGTTAGGCCATTCAAGTAGAGGAGGTGTTTGTGGCCACAGTATCAAGATGATTGGTTTTCTGTGATAGAAGGTTGGATCAGCTCAGGGTAGTCAGACTTGGTCAACGGGCCATGGTACATGTCATACTGTTATAACAGAGCATACCCAGGAGGATTAGGGTCACTGACCCTCAATAGTTAGATTTACGATTCTAGTAGCCTCAGTTTTACCTTTAGCTCTATTTGATACATGGTCATCCATTAGTTTTATATCTATTTACATTCTGGAGAGTCTTGGGCTCTGTATCTTTACCTATTATGATGTTATGACGATAGAAACTCTGTTGGGGATTATGACGGCTTGCATACGCCAGTGCAAGTATTTCCCTCTTGATGTTGGTGGGTTTCACTTATTATGGGACCTCTATGTCCTCGAGATGAAATGTTTCAATGTAATTCACATAATGGACTTGTTCATCTCCATTCTGGCATTTGTTGATTTCTATCAACGTAGAGTGAATTTTACATCACCATAGGGAAGGTATTTTATAAAAAGAGAGATTGGGATGTCTATGTGAGAAGGGTAGTCCCTGAGCATCATGGGTTTGGAGGAATTAAAGCCCAAATTTCTAATTAATATCTAGATGTCCAAGGGAATTCATAGATGTACTTTCCATCAGTGGTGGATCTTTTCAATGATGTATTTTCAAAAAACTTATCATTTTTACCTCTATAGGGAGAGGTATATTTCTCTATTGATCTTATTCAAAGAGCGACACTGGTGTCTATTAAACTTTTTAGGATGGCTACATCATCATTGAACGAGTTTCCTAAGTAATTAAAAAAGTTGCAGGAAAATGGCATCATCATTCCCTGTACTTCTCCATGTGGTTGACATCACCTTTTTTCAATTAAGGTAGACAATACCCTCAGACATTGTGTGAATTATCAGAAGCTGAACCATTTGAAGGTGAAGAACCGATATCCCTTACTGATAATTTATTATCACTTTTATTAGATTCGATGAGGCTAGGTATTCTCTAAGATTGAACTTATATTCAATTATCATTATTTGTGGGTTAGACTGATAGATAAACCTCTTATAGCCTTTCAGATCAGGTATGGCCAACACTGCTATTGGTAATATCGTTCGGTCTCACGAACAAGCCAGAAGTTTCCAGGGAACTTATGAAGATAGTGTTCCATTATTACTTGGATTCTTTTTAGGTAGCCTTTAGGAATGATATCATGGTGTACTCTCACACTCTACATAACCATTAAATCTATTTTGAGATCATATTGAGTATACTGAGAGAGCATCAATTATATTCTATGATGTCAAAATTACACTATTGGATGGATCATATTACTTTCATGGGTCATGTCATCTCAGAGACATGAGTATCAGAATACCCACAAAAAGTGAGAGTAGCATCTTACTGAGAGCATCCAAAAAACATATTTGAGTTACATAGTTTTATGGTGCTGGATAGTTACTAAAAATAGTTTATCCAAGAATTTTCACAATTAGCTACACCAATGATGGGCCTAACAATGAATGTAGTAAAGAACTTGTTGACAGATTCCTATTATTTTGTCTTTCAGGAGTAGAATAAGATATTGAATTCACCACCAATACAGATTTTTATTGAGTCATGAAAGAGTTACATCGTTTAATGTGATGCATCAATTATTGGTATGGGACTAGTGCCTATGTAGAGTTGAGGAGACATTGAATATGGGTCTCAGTAGATGAGGACACATGAGAAGAACTACCCTAGGAAAGATCTCAAGTTAGTTTTAGGTGTGGATGATTTTCCCTATTGGATACATTTTCTTCTTGGAGAGAATTATATTGTATACACTAACCACAAAAGACTCATTTATATCATTACTATGCATGCCCTTAATTTGATATAGTGAAGGTGGGTTGAGTACCTTTATACTTTTGACATTGAGGTTACCTACATGTTTGGGATAGGCAATGTAGTGGCTGATGTGTTGAGAAAGCGGAATATAATACATGATGTTTAGGAGGCCATCTATGAGTGGATTCATATGGCTCTATTCTTGGATATCCATTTGGAGGTTCCCGACAGACAGGGGTAGACGTTTCTTTCTTCTATAGCTTTTACCTATACTCTACTGGATCAATTGCGAATGAAGAATCTATTTGGTTCTGAAGGCCTCTTCCTACAAAAGAGTGTGTCATGTAAGGACCCTACTCCTAGGGGGACTGTAAGCGATTATGTGGTTTTATATTTTTATGAATGCGTATAGGCGTCTATATATGTACATGACGAGCGGTATCGTGATTTTCATTCCTCAGTTTGGGAAATTCATCTTTGTGTCACCAAGATGTACTGAGATCAACATCATCATTACTCGTCGCAATATATGAAGAAAGATGTAGTTGGATTTGTTATGAGATGTTCCACATTTTAGGATTTAATGTAGGAGTATCAGCGAGATACAAGACATTTAAAAAAATATCCCATTCTCAATACAAAGTGGAATGATGTCGTGAGGGATTTCATGATGGGTTTACCAAGGTAAGCATGAGGAAATGATGTTGTATGGGTCGTTATTGAATGACGCATAAATGATTCACATTTCCTATACATCAATGAAACCTTATGTTTTGATGTTCTTGGAAAGTGTTACAACCGAGGTATTGTACCTTTTCATGGGTTTTCTTACTCTACCCTTTTAGATAGGGACAACTTGTTTACTTCTCATTTCGGGCAGGGAATACAGAGGGATATGTTTACATAGGAACATCAAAGTATAACAAACCATCCTAAAAAATAAGGTCAGTCTGAATTCATGATTAAGGTTTTAGAGGAAATTCTTCGATCATGCGTCCTATATTTTGGAGGTTCTTGGGAGAGACACATACCCATTATTTAATTTTCCTACAAAAAAAATATTTCATGAAATGATTCAGATGGAACCCTATGAGGATTTTTATGGTAGCCCATGCTGATCACCACTATGTTGGCTGGAAGTAGGAGATACAACAATTCTAGGAACTTTTTTAGTCCATGATACCACTGAGCAGGTGGTGGTTATTTGGAAGAGAATGAATACTGTAAAATCTTGCCACAAAATATTATGTTGATTGATAGATACATCCTATAGAGTTTGAGGTCAGAGATCAGGTTTTTCTACATGTCACACCGAGGTCGGGACATAGGAGAATTATGAGACAGGATATGTTTTCACCAATATATGTTGGGTCATTTGATGTTTTGTAGAGAGTTAGTATAGTTGCCTATCGGTTGTTGTTACGTCAGTGGTACCGAGATATACACCAAATCTTTCACGTTTTTCATCTACGACGTTACTTTTAAGACCCGTCTAATGTTTTTAAACTCGAAGAGGATGAGTTGGAGGTCGATATATACTTCAAGGATCACCATATTCAGATTTTGGATTGTATCCCAATGGTTTTCCATGGTCTGGATGTTCCTCTATTATGGGTGATATGGAAGCACAACCAAGTATAGGAGGTGACTTGGGAGAGGGAGACCGACGTATGATCACAATTTCCAGATTTGTATGAAGTTTTTTCTTCACCACCTATTGAAGGAAAATTAAGGGTGAATTTATTTATGGGGGGATGTTTTTAAGAACCCTTATCTTCATTTTTGGTATGAATCTAGATTTTGGGTTCTTTTCAAGATAATGAATGAAATTAGAATTTTTTCCAGCACACACCATTTTCTTATGACTACACGTGGTGTAACTGGGTAGTATGTACAACCACATACTATCCATATAATGGCTGAGTATATAGACACACGGTGATCTAGTTGTTCCTCTTATGAAGTGATCTGGTTGAGGCTAATACCAATCCTTTACATTAAATGAACACACCATGTAATTTTATTTTTAATTGATATATTGGAACAGGGCCATGCCTCATGCTTGAAAACTACACTATCGGGTACTAGTTCATATAGGAGCATGAAAAAATGACTGAAGAACATAATAACCCTCCTATTATCCATTCGACCTTTGATTGAGAAATTTCCATGTGCGTTGGAATCCAACTAGTGAGTTTTCAAAACCCCTAGATCCTTTCATCCTGATTCTTCCTCTCTCATGAGTTATTCAAGGATAGGAATTTTTCATCTATTTTTAGATCCATGCTATTTTAGGCTGAATCCTAGGCCAATGTTCAAGTGTATTGATTATACGACATCAATGTTGACGGCTTGTTCCTTTCACCGATTTTTTGGTTTATATATGCAAAAAGATTTATATAACAATTTTTACGGTATTGCGTGTTTGGAATTAGACTATTTTAATTACCTGTTATGGTTTTGATGATTGAAAAGGGTAATTACATATGAATGAGGTTAATACCTTGTTTATGGGACATCCCTTGGGCATGTTTCCCTTGTTTGATATATTCTGGTCCTTTTTTATAGAATGCATGTTATGCATTCCTTGTTTTCGATGGCTCTTGTTGTTAGGATGGAGTTTCTGATTTGTGGAGATGCTTGTGATATGCACTATGGATGTTTGACAAAGTGGAATTTGATTGTGAGAGAATCTTGAGGTAGGATCATTTATATATGATTTATAGTTATGTTATAATAAAATATGTTAGACTATGAGTTCTACCCCGACGGTAATTATTAAATTAATTATTCCTAGGTTAACCAAGGGGTATTGATTGTGATATCTTCTTTGTGGTCGTTCATAATGCCTTGTTGCCATATTGACTAAGGCGTATTGACCATGTGAGCTACCCAGGTGGTTGTTTGTAAATTATTAGTGTTATGTTAGACTGGATGGGTTAGACCATGATATCTATCCTTAGGGTCGTTATAAAATGATTGTGGTTATGTTATACTAAAGGATTGGAATGTGTGAACTGTCCCAAAGTGTCCTGATTGAATAATTGGATGACTGTGACAAGTCTTCGAAGCCTAAGAACATTCTTGTAATCGGTCTTACGTGATTTTTAAGACGGTCTTATCAAACATTTATTCATTAATACTATAGAGGGGGATATATAGATTAGGCTTGATACAAATATTACATGATTCAACAGATGAATAATTACGGTTAAATGAATGTAATTGTAAATTGTAAGATTTTTTTACCTTTGATTACATCCTATTTTATTGATTTATTTCTACATATGTTTTGATATATATATACTAACTAATAGTTAGGAACAAATCTTATGGTGGTAGCCTAATTGGATTCTTCTCACACCCTGTTCGGTTCATTCTTTTGATCCAAAAAGGTTATATAGTTGCTGGTATAGATAAGGTCATGCACCTTTCTTCTTAAGGTATATGATTGCAATTGGAGATGGAGAGCATTGGGCCAAGATAAGGCTTGTGATGTTGTTGGAGTATACATATTTTCTATACTTTGGTTTTAGTAGTTTATTTATAGCAATGTGAATTGTTTTTATTATCTCATAGACACACGTGACATCCATCATTTATATATTCTCCAGTTTTTATGTTACTATCAGTCTTCTTCTGTTTACTTTTTTTGTATGGTATAACGGCCTCCGCTATTTTTTACTATTTGTTATTCTGCTTTGTATTCTCTTCCAATAAAGGAATAGTTTCCCCATTATCATACCTTGGCCCTTGTAGCTATTCATAATCCTCTGTAATTATTACAAATGCACTTGAGGTCATGTAGCCAAACGGGTATGGGGAAGTCTTGGTTGGAACCTAGAACAAGAACATTAGATATATATATATATATATATATTAAAATATAATTACTTATTTCTTAATTGTGACTAAAATTTTGATATAGAAACAAAAAATTTAATATATCATTTGGGTTTGGGGGCATAAATCTTAAATGGAGAGAGAATAAAAAAATTAATGAATTAAAAAATTAATAGGTTCATTTAATTAATGAAATTTAAATGATAAAAAATATTAAAAATGTAATTTGGTGTGGCATGATGCTTTGAGGGGGAAACCATATCAAACTCATGCATATCCTCTCTCACCCAATCTCTCACTCTTTCTAATATTCTATTTTTTATTTTTTATTCGAATCTTTTCTCATCAATATATCATTCAATATTGATTAGATTGATGTATTGTCCATCATTTAAGGTTCTACATTATGAGATGAATTTTAAACCTTTTATGGTATCTTATGTTAGAAGGTATTTGATGTTAAAATTCAACTCAAATATTATACTTTGTCATCCATCGTCATTATACATAAGATAACAAGTTACATTCCCTTTTGGCCATAGAGATACACTTCTTTTCCATGATAGGACAATTGTTTTTTCATGTTTGATAACATGATGGGTTATCATCGCATGGGGTTGTGTTCATATCCCTTGAGAACCATTGTGATGTCTGATCCATAATTTATATTAAAGAATTATGTTATCGAGTTTGATTATGATCACCTATTTTTGTGTGTTTCTACTATATTTCTCATGTTTACATACATTCCATTTATGATCTACCTTTTATATATGTATGTTAAAAAGATTATAAGTATCATTCTTGGTTATTGATATATGTGTACTGTCATTATATGATTATCTATATGAGGGGGTGTCCATATGACATTCAATGATGGTAATGATGGTCCTGCGCACATGGTGTAGATATGATGATTTCATAGTTCTCCTTGAATCCAGAACTCTATTGAGTTGAGTATCATATATTAAGAACCCCATGAGTTTAATGTTTTATAATGGGATATCCCTAGTCTCACATTATATATAATGGGTACCCCAGTGAGTTGTATGACACATATTAGACATTCCCATGAGTTTCATTCCACATATCGGTCACTGCGATGAGTTTTAAGGCAAATATCAGAAAATTGTGTTAGATGAAAGTCATATATTATGTGCTCATATATTTTGAATGCCAGAAACATGGAATGATTCCATGATGTTGACAAACGATAGTTATAGTATATTGGGGGCTAGTTTTTTGGGAATTAACATATTTTATTATTATCCCACATGGGCCAAAAGATGGTATATCGGTGGGGGTAGAAGCTTAGTTACCGAACAACCTCTCCATTTGGACTATATATTTATCATTATTAAGAATTTATTATCATTAGTATTGAATACACTATTATACATGAGAATACTAGGTATGGATATGTCGGTACTATTATTTAGAGACTTGTACTCACACCCTACATTAAAATTTTAATGAGTTCGTAGAGTTAATGACAGATCTGGTAAAGGGAAAGTGATAAGTGCATGAATTTTCTATTATAGAGTGTGGAGGTGGTGGTGACAGTGTTGGACCATTATTTGTTTATTTATTTTTCCATCACTTGTTTTAATTGTTGGATTACCACGTTAGGAGAATGGTTTTTAGTATTATATGTATTCCAATATCATTTATACATGTTTACATTTTTATTTATTGGAATTATTTTACATATTTTTAATACATGGTGTGATATAAAGTGTATGGTCTCCCACATGATAGTTTAACACCCACACATCATGTTTTTTAAGTCTTATTTATTTTTAGGGGCAGAGTAGGCCATAAGGCACTCAGGATCAGACCCTATGGTCAGCTAGTGATGTTAAATAATGTTATCAATGGTCTGAGACTAACTAACATATTTATTATCATTTCACCCTACTATAATAGTGTAAAACGGATATGATTATTGGGACTCTATTTTGAGAGAAATCACAGTTTCTGGCTAGTACTATTAGGTGGACCGCCATGTTCCTATAAAGTGGGGAAATTAGGTTTTTGTTTTTACTATTGATTAAATTTTCTGTGGGGGATGAAAATGATGTTGATATGTTATTTAAGATATATGGGGTGTTCTAATTTGGAATTACTAGGCACCTATGTTTTCATTCTATATATATATTCTTAATGTTGTGTGATATAGTATTTTATTAAGTAAATTACTTGATTTTTAAAATATAATAATTATAGTTATGATTTGTATGATATGTTTCTGTTACCATTATTTTATGATATATGTTTATTAAATTTAACTAGTTTAGCTAATAATGATTTGGGGGTATTAAATATATGATTATTGAGACTAACGTGCAGGTACAAATACTAGGTTTAGTGTTGGGGGGTTATAAATTCAGTTGTGGGTAGAATTTATAGTTAACCTTGTGTGATTCCATAGAAATGATGTGTTCTATTTATATTCCCAATATTATCAATATTTGAGAGATTTCTACTCATAGATGTGGGAGTTGGAGTATAATATTAGAGATATTAGTATAGTGTTGTTCGAACAAGAAAACTAGATTTACCTCCCTGGGATGAGATCTTAATCTAGGGGAGAGTATTTATATCCTCAATTTTATATTATAATACAAAATCATTCTTAAATATTATGATTATTTTTATGTGAAATTGTAATTTTTTAATAAAAATAATGCAATAAATAATTTTATGGTGTTACATATGGTTAAACCCCACTTTAATTGCTTGAAATATTATACGGATTTTTTGGGATGAGGAACTACGATTTATCATGATTACGGTGCCACTAAAGCCCTAAAATTGATATAATTAAAAATATAATTTATAAAATATATTTCAAGAATACTTGTTAAAATAATTAAATATTCCCAAATATTATCATAGATGGGAAATCTGAGACCACCAATACATCCGAACTGTTTGTTTTACCCTACGAGCAACATAAGATTGGGGTAGTTTTTCTGGGTACAACGCGTGCAAGGGAAAATCATTCATATTTTTTTAGTTTAAAAATTTTTACTAAAAAGAATAATATATTTCTATAGATAATCAATGAAAATTATTTTAATTTGCTTAAATAGATAAACTTATTTGTTATATGAGAATTATTTTTCAGTATTTAATAATAGTAATAATAATAATTGTATTATTATTTTTATTACTATTAATTTGTCCGTTTCGATGAAAAATAGATGAATATATTGATTTGTAATTGACTAATGTTAAATTTTATTAATTATGAGAAAATTTTCTTTATGTGTGAATATTTATTAATATGTTATGTATTAATAGTGATAATTCTATTTTGGTAACATAAATCCAAATTTGTGGATAATAAAAATATATTTACTATTATCAGCAACATGTGGAAGTTATATATTAAATTTTAATAGTGGAAATTTTGTGTGATATTTAACAATAGTAATTTAATTATTTTTATTATTATTAAAATGGGAAACTAAAATTTATGTGGGATAACATATATTGAATATTATGGTATATAAATAAAATGTGTATATATGGGATTAATATATATGTCGGTGTATATATGAATATGTCGGTGTAAATTATGATGTGTGTTTATATGAGTTAAATAAATAAATACATGAGTGTATATTTATATATATAGATACATATTTATATATAATCCATATATATATGGATATATTTAAAAATATATTTAATGATTTTTTAATGGTATTTAAAAGAGGTAGTTAGGAAAAAACTGAGCAATTGGTCACATGGGATGGTTGTGGGCATAAAAAGGTCGAAAACTAAAAAATAACAATTTAACAAATAATGAGGATGATTTAATGAATTAAATTTAAACGATAAAAACATATTAAAAAGGGAATTTGGAGAGGCTCATTTCACATAAGAGGAGACCCTCTTATCCCGCACAAAAATCATCTCTCATCCCCTGTCACTATATCATATATTATTTTCATTTCCATATTTTATTCATCCAAAAAAATATCATTAATATACCAGGTGATATAAATTGGATTGATGAGCCTTCGGTGTTGTTGGGTTCTTCATGAAGAGAATAATTTTAAAGTGATGTTTATCTCAAAAGATATCGATGATTTGGTGGTGCAGTTAATTTAGATGTGAACCATTGTCATCAGATATCATTATACTAATGGTTTTAAATTCATTTCCTTATTATAATTTTATAAACATTTTCTCCTTGATATGATTGTAGTTTTTGTATGTTTTATGCCATTCTTGGTTATAATTTTATATTGGGGTGTGTGTTTATGTATCTCATGATACCATTTGTGATGTATATTCCATGGGTGATATTGGAGGATCTTCTTTCTATGGTTGATTATTATCACATATTTATTTTTGTTTCTGCATTATTTATTATGTTGGAATACATGAAAATTATTATATACCATATATTTATGTACATTTCCAATATTCGAGGTATCATTTTTTATTCTCAGAACAGGTGGATCGTCATAACATTATTAACCCTAATATGGGGAGTTTTCATAACTGGTGACAATTGTGATGATTGACTTATGAACAGGGATGATATATGATGATGAAGTGGAGAGATATGTATTGGGATCTCCCACTAGTTTTACACCATATATTAGGCACTCCTAGAGTTTCATTCCATATGAAAATTGATCCTTAGTATTGAAATTCCTATTATGGGTACCCAAGTGAGGTGAAAGTTGAATATTGAAAACTCATACGAGTTTCATGTCACATACGAAGAACCCATGTGTTATGAATATCATATGTCATTTTCCAATAAAATTTTCATTCCATACACTATGTGGGATTTTATGATGTTGATGAGTGAAACTAACACTATCCCGATTGCTATTTTGGTCTATAATAGCACATTAGGTTATTTTTTAGCACGAGGAGAAAGCAAGATCCATCAGTGGTTTGTGAAAGCATAGTTAACACATAACAACTTATTTTACTATTGAATGTTTATAAATGTTATGAAATTAAATTTATTATTATAGAATACCACACTATACTCGAGCACATCCATTAAGAACCTATTGATGGTGTCCTAATAAGTATTTTACTCACAGCGTACTTGGGAATTTCAGTGCAATTTTAGATTTTATGACAGATTTGACAATAGGAAAGGGGACCTAAAGTGATCAATTAGATTAGAATAATTTTTATAGTAGAGAACATAAATAACATTTAAGGACCCTAATCCATTTATTTATTTCCAATCACATATTATTCATTATGGATTATGAATTTCAGAGCCCATTTGTCCAGCATTCTTGTATACAATTATCATTTAAGCTTTTTTAATCCTATTTTTTTTCTATTAATGATAATTTTTTATTCAACTATGACATGATAATGTTGGTATAATATTCCCACTAATGGTTTGAGACCCTATCTTCTAGTATAAAGCCTCTAGAGTATTGGGGGGAACACATCAGCTCATGTAAAACTCTGGATATGACTCTGTTGTCAGGTCATAATTTTACAATACGTATGTTAAACCATCATGGGATAGAATCTATCTAATATCACCTTATGTTATCAAAAATCATAATAAATATCAGACACAAATATAGGAAATTAAAGTAAAACAACCTACGGAATTTATCTCTTTCACAACTATTGCCTACTCCATAGAACATACACATTTAGTTGTGTTGGTGTACCACAGTCTACTATCATGAAATATAGGGTGAGTACTTTTTTAGGTCATTTTCACACAATGGAATGGAACACTACCCTTACATGGATTAGTAAAGAGTAATATTTGATGTAAGGGATATTTCATATTCCACTCCTCCATGAAGTAGTTCAATTATAGGAAAAATAGTTTATATAAATGATGGTATATTACATATCATTATAAGTTGATTAATCTACTTTTATCTTAAAATATTGAATGGATTCTTAATTAAGGACTGTTGAACTATACCTCAAAATAATTTTTTTAGATAATTTCAACTATCCATCATGAGTGTACAATCTTTTTACCTCTAAATAATTATTACAACATAACTTCTTCTAAATGATGATTTATTTTGTTATATAATTATAATTATTTCGCTCAATTTCATACTATAAAAACTTGAAACAAAAATGAAAATATATCTCCATTGAGCCATATTCCTCAAACCCAATATGATAATTGGATCTCTATTATTAATATATCTTTGTTATTCATCCTACCATGAAATTAATAATAAATATGTTCAATTTTATTTTTATTTTTACATATTTTTATAATTTATATGTACTATACCATATTCATGTGAATAGTGACTAAACAATCGTCTGAATTAGTTATTACATTTTAATGATGGATATTAAATCATAAAACATATATTAACCTCCTTATGTAATTACCTCTATATATAGGGATGTTATGGTGTCTATACAATCATATATTCATATATAATCTATTTTACCTTGAAAGATTCCTTAAGTGCTATGTCATAAACATTCATTTCCATTATTGTCAATTCATTCATTACAATTTACAAAAATATGTTTTTCAGCCTCTAATTTTCTCAAATAAACCCATTATCTTCGTTAATTGGATTAGTAACTAGAAAAAATTCTAACTCAATTTTTTTTTGAAATATATCCCCTTTGTTTGTTTTATCTATTAAAACATAATTGTACCACTCAAATGATTATCTATATATTTCAAATACGAGTTGGTTTTTATGGTCTTTCATTCTTTTTTTATAATAAAATTAAGGGAAATTAATCTATTGATAAATATTTTATTATTAAACATTTTTTCTCACATCATCACTAAATTCCATAGGGGTATGTTTTCATCTCCACTCGCCCTTTAAATTCAATGTTCACTAAAAAATTTCTTTGTGTTCTCCACTAATGTAAATTTAGAACATGTTGAATCCTAATATATTCTAATATTACAAATTAATTGTGTTACTTATATCACCTTAAATTGAAACTTATTTTTATCCCAATTTATAAAACATGTTAACATAAAAAACAATTAACATTGTCGACCTATTTCGAAATATAATAATACTATTCATAGACATCTATTTAGATAATTTATTATATATATTCTTCAAACACTACACTACATTCCTCACATATCAATTTCATCAATGATTTATGTGTGTAAATTGAACATATGAAAATGATTTATTAGAATATTCTCAATGCCTAAAAAATTAGGGCTCAATATAGGAAATATTATTATTAGTTAATAGTATCCAAATTTTCATTGTTAGCCACTTTTTTACTATGATATTATATATTAATATTTGATTTATAGGTAAAAATTAAAGAACTATGGGATGCCAATCCTGTGCAGTCATACTCAGTATCCAGGATGACCAGGTTGCTAAAGTCCTTGGGAAGGAGCATCCTGGTAGAGTGTGTGGGATTAGTTTCAAACCCCTACCATCTGAGGTCATTGGCATGGCACCAGAGATTCCAGCTGCATCTACTTCTGTTTATAGTCAATCTATACCCAAACATGCTCAAAGGGAGATTACTTCTCTTCGAACCTCAATTCAAGACCAGCGACTAAGATATCTGCTTTGAAAAAAGCGATGGCTACTATACGTCACCAGATGAGCCGATATTCTCCTTGTGGTAGTGCATTGACTGGTTGTAAGAAGGTAAATCACAAAAAATCAAAATCATTTAGTTTTCAAACAATCATTGGTTTTATGTTTTAATAAAAATATGAAAAAGTATATAATATTCAATATAATGTTCTTACAAGTGACAACAGAAAGTGGAGATGAAGGAGGAGAGGGTGATGATACGTGTTCATCATCGGACTGTAAGTAGTTTTATTGTTGATGTGTTGGAATAATATGGGAATAGTTGGTTTGTAGATGTACTGTTATATGTTTTTATGAATTTATTGACTCACTTTACAAGCTTTTTGGTTTTATTCGTATTTGTCTTATATATTATCCATCATGGGTGATATAATTCGCATTCGGGCACAATAATGTTGTTCGGTCATAGGTGAATGTATTTTTGTTGTCCACCATTTGAAAAATAAATCTAGTTCTTATTACATAATGTAACTCGTGGTATGGTGTGGGAACAAAGCAGGGTAGTTCAGCTTTTTGACCCTATGAAAAAGTGTTTGGTGGAAGGAAGTGACACTTTGTGACCTATAATTAAGGGAATAATTTCTAGAGAATTGATGTGGGTAATTATATTTTCTTTCATTGGTGTGGGAGGTAGGGATACATGGGGAGACTGCGTGATAATAATCAAGTTAAGTGTCGAGATTTTAGTAGGATAATCAGTCTACATGACTTTTGTAGATCTCTTCCTATAGTATACAGTGAATGAGTGTCTGCAATGACTTGAGTATTACCTCCAATCACATTGAATATTTAGAATTATTAAACACATGGGTGTCCTTATATGGTGTTTATGCATAAGAAAATTCACCTACTAATAATGAATTTCTAGTGGTCTTTCATTGATAATCCAATTAACATGAAAACCCACTTGAAGGGGAATATTTTTATATCAATAAATATTATTTTAATTCAATTCAAATGTATATTTTACATTATTGTTCCATTCTTAAAATTTTGGAAAAAAACACTTATGGATAAAGCCCTGGATGATGTTAAGGAATATTCTAATCAAATTGTATATGAAAAATAAGATGACCCATTCTTTATCCCCTCTCAACCTCAAATATGTATATAATTTCTAAAGGAAGGGAGCTTTATTACACTATCCAGAAATTCCTTTATACCTAGTTCGAGCTAAATAGAGTTGGAGTGAATATGTCTTGGTAGTATATAAATAAAAAACGACACCAACAGTTAGATTTAGGATAAAATTTTGAATCTATAAAACATTAGATGATATAAAATACAACACCCCCTTAGGGGTTAAACTATGTTCTATATTCATTATTCTCTCCAATATTCTATTTATTTTTTATTTTTATTTTTATAAATTTCTTATTTTATGTTTTTTATTTCTTGTAGGGATGATTTGTAGTATCTTGGAAGAAACAGAATATGATTGGTAATAATGAACACAATAATGGGTGTAGTATATAATTTAATGAACTATTAAATGTGAATGGAACATTTTTAATTCAAACTGAAGCATAATAACTCGATTAAATGTTGGTAATGTAAGAATAATTTGTTTTCATTAAATATGAAAAAAATGGAATTATTAATGTAAGATGACTTGTAAATGATAAATCTAGAAAGGGTTAATTATTCTGAAAAATAAAAAATTGTGAATGATTATTGCGGCTATTTTTTGTAGAATGAGGTAATGGTTTTAATATAATAATAGGCAGAAATGGTAGCATGTGTAAGTGACGATTTAGTACTTGTGATGGTTGTAGCGGTCTTATTTTTTGTGGACCCTTTATGATGGTAATTTGTGTGGATTTATTATACTTTTGTTTTTTTATTAGTATGTAGGCACCCCAATCTAGTTGGATAATCTTACCCACACCCAAATATTTTCGGTTGAAAGTGTTTTACAAAACATCTAGGTTAAGGAGTGAATGGACGGATGACTACTCACTCTTCCTAAATATCCCTTATTTATGGTGCACTAGTATTATGACTCAATGTATTTATAAGAATATGGAATATAATGAATTTAAGGATAATATGTGATGTTTTGGTTTATTTGAAAATGTGGTTGAGATGATAATGTATGGAAGGGTTCCTGTATAGTAGGACTAGGGTATGCGGTTGATGTCCTTCATGTTCATGATAACCTCCTACTATAATGAATATGTTGATATGTTGATGGATATGGAGGTTTTTTTGTTTTAATGGTGATGTGGTTGTTATATGTGGCATGGTTGTTATATGAGATATGATGTGTTGTGATATGACCGAATAAGGGATTGAGATCCCAATGATGTTTTTTTATTGGGGTGTGAGAGTGAAAAACTAGTGGAGAATTGGTTGTGGGGTTCCTTTTGATATATTATATTGTTTTTATGTTATTATACATTTATGAAATATTGGTTGAGTGAGACATGGGGTGGTTTGGTTATAGTATACTGAGTATGTTCTTGTTGGTTATTTTGTTTATTCATTAAAGTATTAGTATACTTCATCAAAATTATCATGAGAGGTCTTAATGAGGATCCCAATAATTGTGTATGTATAATCACCCCTATATATATATAGTTTATAGGTTTCCATGATTTATTTTTAGATCAATATGAATATTTCTAGCTCATGGATTTTAATTGTGATTGTAGTTATTAACTTTGAATGGTTTTTTTGGGGCACTGGTGCAGGGGATGCACAACAACAATTTTTTCCCCTAATTAGCTTTTAGCGGCAGTTTTAATCGCTACTAAATGAAACTAGTAAAATTTTAGCGGCTGTTAAAACTACCGCTAAATATAGAAATTTTCTCGTAGTGGCGGTAAAAACTATTTCTACAGTGTCCCACCATCAGTGTGTATTCCACAACAGTTTTGATTATTTTAGAGGCATTTTTCTGGCAAGGGTGGGTGTTCTTTATTCACAGTGGTTATAACCGTCGTGAATAAAAGAGATCCAACCACCGTAAAACCACCTATAAAAAACCTAAACCGCTACTAAATGTGTCAACTATGATGATTAATTTAAATCGCTGTGTAATAGATATAACTGCAGCTAATAGTTTCCCGACACGTAATTTAACTCTGGTTTCCTAGAACTGCCACTATAAAACCTAAACAGCCGCGAAATGAGGAAACTATGATGATTAATTTAAACTTCCGTGAAATGGATATAACTACGGCTAATAGTTTCCAAACTCGTAATTCAGCAGCGATTTCCTAGAACTTGAGCCAAAACATATAGTGGCGTTTGAAACCGCCATTATATGCAATAAAAACCACCGCTACACCCTTGATTTGTTATAATGTATAACCTAGATGTGATTCCATATTTTTTCCTATAATATCCATTAACATTATATGAAAACAATAAAATACATATTTTATTATATACATTACATCAAGACAATTCATGATGTGCTAAAAATGAAAACAAAATAATTTGTTTAAAATTTATATATATTTCTATATTTTTTTAATAATTTATTTTGGACATGTTTTACTAAAAATAGTGATAACATCCTTTAGGTTATTAAACTGAACATCAAATATTAATAAAGATGGTACTTCACATACATCTATATTCTCATTTAATGTTCTAGTGAAGGATAGGTTTTAATGGTATTCAATTAAAACTACTCATTTTCTATGAATAAATATCATCATATAACATTTAAACATAACCGAGTGTGTACCTTATACTTAAATGAGATGCCCTAAAATTCTATACATGAAGTTTTTGTAGAAATTTATATATGCTTGATAGTCATTTGTCATCAATAATAACATGAATATGAATTAGAACTCTTCATTTAAATGAGTATCGTATATATTGACACTCACATCCCATATCAATTTCAGATTCTCAACAATGAGTTTAAATAAACATGAATATATTAATTAGGTTTTTTGTTCTTGAACTATGAATAGATAACATTATGTACTTAAAAATTATCCATTCGAGTAGTGGAAGTTATATTCTTAATAGATAACTAGATCTGTACTTCGAGAGGTAATCTATACACCAAAAACATTAATACAATCTAATGATATTATTAGATATGAAATTCTTGTATAGTTACAAATTTAAGGATATGATGGGTGGATAAATTTCCACTATGAAATATCATATTTTAATGCCACATAAATTAACCTAAAGTGTTTTAACATCTATATAGTCATCTTATTATTGGATTGATAATAAGTACCATAAAACATTCCAAATATATTATCCATAATTGTGTAGTGTCACAACATACATAGGGAATTTAAATGTTATTTGTAGTATTTTTAATGAAATATGTAGTCACCTGTATGGAAATATATATATCTTAATTGTCTATAGAATTTGAATATAACATTTATTAAGTATTTTATGTCCAAAAAAAGAATCAAAATAAGTTGTGTAGAATAAAATTGAAGTGAGAAATTAGTTCAATAAAGACGGTTTCACATTAATTATTTTGAGAAATAAATCTACATAGTATTAATTTTGATGATAAGGTTTAATATTTAGTATAAACAACATCAGTGGAATCTTTTATATTTTCATAAAGTTATAATGGAAATTTGCATATATACAATGGCCATATTCAACTACATGTTGAATTTCCTAAACTTGATTAATTTTTTAACCAATAGTTTTACTAATATTATACTACCTGTAAACCATACAATTTCTAATGAAAAAACATTTTTATAGTAATATATGTTGTTTATGTAGAAGGAAACGAATAGGATATCAATATGAGAAGGAGGATATTATTGAAGGAATGTTTAGATCCCAGTCATGTTAGGAAGGTTTATGAAGTAACCTTGTATGATTTTTATTAGAATTAAGGATTAAAGGAATAACTTGAATCTTGAATGTTAATTTTTCATAAATAGTTATTAAGAAAATGACATATAAGGTATATTATTCCAAATAATATCTAGAATATAAATCATAATCATTATAGGATTTATTTTGTATAATTAGTTGGAATAGATTCCATAATATGAAGAAGGATATTTCGTGATACTCAAAGAGATTCATTCAATTAGATTAAAATGAATTGAAAAGGAATAATTGATATTACATCTATTGAATATCTCTTATTAAATCATTAATATGTTGGTACGGAGTGATAGAGGTTTCAGTGTTACCTTTAAGTGGTTGTATTGTACGTTTCATGAGGAAATAACTAGGGAAATTGATGATGTGTTGAGCCTCAAGGAAATAAAGGAAATGTTTTATTCAATGTAGTTACACAGTATATATAATTTGGGACGTTTTATTGAGTTATCTATGAAGGGATGCATATATTTTGTGGAGTCCCATATTTAATGTGAATAAATTATAGAATATTCATCCTAAGACAAGAACTTATTTGAATCATAATAACCATTGTTCATCATTTTTGATTGTTTGTATATGCGGGAATCCATTGACTCGATAACTTGTTTTCATCACATAGTAATTAACCCTATTCATAGTTTGTACATGTGGTTGATATATTTATCTTAAAAAATATTAATTTTCACTTTTATGCCACACAGATGAAATTCGTGATTATATAATTGTACATGAGGTTATTCTAGATGGTTTATTTAAATGTTCACTTATTTTCCTCATTGTTTTTCTTTAGGGATAGTGTATTTTCTGAGAACGTGAGCTTGTAGTATTATTATATTCAGAGGAAATGTGTATAATTTCATGAAGAGTATTTTTTTTACAGTTATGAAACAATGATGATGCAAATTATTATCGAGTATTGTAAAGATGAATTTATTTATAGGTAATACCGATGAATGAAATTCTATAAGATGCTCGAATTGAAATGTGTGGAGAAACCACACAAAAGGAGAAGATACAATAGTGTAGATATTATAATGATAAATAGATTGTATAAAGGTAAAATTTTCCATCCCATATAGGAGAATGTGGTAGAAACAAACCATGGTACAAAAGTATATTTTTCATATTATATGGCCTTTACTAAAACATATGATCAGCAAATTACATTGACACATATCAATTGCATTTCTTGGATTTGAGAAAAATTATTTTAACCATTTTCCTTTTATGAGAGATTATAATACCTCATTTTATAATTATTTTAAATACCTATGATATTTCAATAACGTGATAATTTTTCATACATTATAATTAAATATATCATGAATCTTAATTTTAATTCATGATTCTTGTATAATATGAAAATAAGATATTTTTACAAATCCAATCACTGAATGTCGGCGAGAAATATTAAACTACAATATAAGTATGAAAATTATGCATCCATAAAGGATTTAATTATTGTATAAATGTGAATATTATAATATATACGAATAGTAAAATAATTCCAACATTATAATAATAAAATAATTAGAAATATTTAATGAGAAAAAAAAGAACAGTTTAAAATAAGATATTAACAATAATGATTATTGGAAATTGTGATAATAAATCAACATTAAAATAATGGTCATCTAGAAAAAATGAAGAATAATACTTCACATTTTAGATAATAGGTGTTTCAATGTGAAGTAATTATGAGGAAAATTATTTACACAATTCTGTAAATAAATATAATAAGAAGAAATATTGAATTTAATGAACTAAAATATATTTGAATATATTAAATGTTTTAATACTCAAAATGAATTTATGAAGTGAATGATCTGATATAGAATCTATTCCAAAACCTGATGTATCAATGATAGAGGAAAAGAAGGTGTTTCAGTGTTTTATCAAGAGTTCATTTCGTATACACTAATGAAGAAGAAGAAGAGGAGGTGGATGTGGAAGGGAAGAACGAGTGGGGGATAAATATATTAGAGCATACATTTAGGTCTATAATATGATATGTCCTACATATATATTTCACATGTCATAGAATTCTTATGAAGAGTGAGACAACCAATATAATCGTTGAAAGAGAGGGAAAATATCATTTATAGTCTAAGAGCTAATAAATACATCATATGTGATATTTATTCATGAAAGTAATGGTATATTGTATTTTTTATGGTAAAAAATACCTCTCATTGATTCTTGTTGGTTGGTTATTGTATAACTTGTACAAGGTCATACCCATGTTCATGCATTCTTTGAAAATTAGAACGAAGTTGTCCATGTAATGTCCCAATAATTTATCAATGACAATTTTCTGTTATTATACTTATCTTATATGGTAAAATACACCTACATTACATATAGATCCCAATAAAAATATCATTTTCATAAATGAATAATAAAATAAGTGATTTTTATAGAAATTTATGTAATTATACCGATGGAATAGTAAATAGACAATTGGAAAAGTACTACCACAATTAAGAATAGTAATTTGACCAATAGAATAGTAACATCACCTATGAAAGTAAAGATAAAATTAATGTGTCTTATAAAATAAAATTTGATATAAATATGTCATAGTATTTTCTTTATAAATGGAAGTCCCCAGTGTAGCCTTTTCGAACCCTCCACACAAGGAAACCCCCCTCCCCCACGAAGAGGTCACTCCCATGAGATAGAACCGAAGTTGGGGAAGGAGCCATTTTCAGCTAAGATGGAAGAGCGTCCTAGAGGGTGACGGCCCAAAAATAGTGGTTCGTAAAGAGATTCGTCTACAATTGGGCTACACCTCATTTTTTCCACCCAGAAGAGACCGGGTGACCCAATAAGGTGGGTGGATCCTGGGGGAGAGGCTCCCCCCGAATGCATACTCCCAGGATTCGAACCCTGATCCTCCAAAAGAACGGCGTGGATGTGCCACTCTCCATCACCACTGAACCACCACCTATGTGTAAATATATCATAGTATATGTAAATAAATTGCTGAAACATTCATAAATGAAATGAAAAAAAAGGTAAGAAACCCCTTGTTGATGAGGATGGGTTCATTACCCCACAATCAAGATAATCTAGAAGACGAAAGGATTTCTCGAACACTGAGCGCACAATTGTGACCAGATCAATGAATGCTTCCAAGTCTGAACCAGTTGAGGCTCCAAAGGAAGATCTTCTGGTTGAGACCTCTAAACCTATGCATGCAGAGAAAACTCAAGATAATACTTTGGTTGCTACTTCTAGTACTCAATTGTACTACTTTTCTCAGTATTTTGATGAGCAGGATTTACAAGTATGGATTCAGTATATGGACAGACAATAAGAAATTTCCCAGCAGGAATTTCAAGAAAAAAAGATATCTCATGCTGAATTCCTTAGTATAAAAAGATCCATCGCCGAGGAAAAAAGAAAATATGAGTTTCAAAACATCCTAATTATGGATGGCTCCTTTCAGTTTCAGGATGTGCTGATATATTTTCGAGTGTTTCTTGTGTTTTTTTGTTCGACCTTGCCTGTTCTTGGTTGGGGACTCCTTCTCCTCTAGTAATATACTCTCCTGGTTGCTGTTCTTGCATGTTTAACCGGGCTAGTTATGATTTTGAGAAGCTTTAGATTGCTATGGAATTGTCCTGAGATCTCGACTCTGGTTTTGTGCTTTACCTGTTCACTTGTTCTTGGCTGAGCTTGCTGGGATCTTCTTTGTTTCTTCAGAGGATTTGTAGTTGTATCTGCACTTCTCCTGTTATTGTGTCCTACCTGCATCGTTCAATATTTCTTCTCAGTTGAAATGTTGTCTATTCTATGCTATTTTAAGCTCGATTTGGCCAGATTGATCAACTTCTGTTTTGGTTATTGCTGCTGGTCTTCACTTGCAACTGTTTGGCTTTGATTTGCTGAGATGATGTGTTGTTTCTTGGACAAGTTTCGTTCCTGTAATGGTTTTGAAGTCCCAGATTCTACAGACATGGTTGGGCTGATCGGGCAGATCTTCTTATGGTTTTTTCTTGAAGTTTCTTACCTGGTTTGTAATGTTGTATCTTTGTTGGTTTTTTTCTTTGTTTATGATGGTTTATGTCCATTACACCACGGGATTTTTCTGTAGCCTTTCTGTTTAATAAATTCCTTTGGGCATGGATTGGGTAACCAATCCATGTCGACTCCTTTAAAAAAAATGTAAATAAATTGTTTTAATATGATAAATAAAGTGTTGGTAATTTTTTAAAAAGTAGTTATTTATTTACAATTTTATAACTAATATAATATTTTAAAATAGAAATTATTTAATTAAATATATTCATAAATGTTTATTTCTTATTATAAATATAAAATAAATTTAAATAACCTTTGGTTAAATTTACAACCTATCATAAAAAAATTTACAATATTAAAATCGAACATTTCAAGTAAATTATCATTTTTAAATAAAAAATAAATTTTAAATATTTAGAAAATTATTTTTAGAATATGGAAATAAAATATTAAATTTTCACATCAAAAAGTGGTTAAATTTATTTTTTATATTTTTCTAAAATAGTTTGTTATTTTGTGAATGTTGAAATACGGTAATTTATTGTATTAAAAATTCTAATCCAAATACCATAATTTTTGAGTGATTTATGATTTATAAAAACATTAGTTTGAACCATCATTCACTTGTTAAAATACTTACTCATAATAATCAACACTATTTTTTGTATTTATCCAAATAATAAATTATGAAAGTAAAAATCAAAAAACACCCCTCTTCTTCTATAAACAGAATCTCTTCACCACACTCCTTACAAGACTAGTAGATTTCAAAATTATTTTCCATTCCATTACAGATCATATTTCAAATATCTATGATACTATGGTCTCAAGAAAATATTTAACCAAATTGCATTAGAGAGGTTCTAAAGGATAAATTTTTAAAAGGTAAAATAATATTTTCTTTTCTTTTAATTTCATTTATTTTGTTATTAACTCTTCACATATTTTTAACAATGTCGAATAATAACTAATGTATTATATATATAGTAATTTTATTTTTTTAATGGAATAGAGATATTATAATATTTAATATCATTCATTTAATTTGAAAAATGAAAATATCGTCCTAGGCATGTCAAATCACTACTTTCATGCACAATGAGATTTAATTTTCCATTACGTCCTTCGAGGCATGTCATAAAACCATTAATATGGTTACAAAATATTTAAATATGAATATTATTAATTTTTTAATGTTCTTGAAATAATTTGTAAACATAAAATTTGTGAAATAAAAATTATTTCATGATGAGTAGAAACTGCCAAAATATACTAAAATTTTTTCATTAAAATATTATCTAATGAATAATCCTCATATATGAAAAAAAAATATAAGACCTTTTAATCTCATGTATGTTAACTAATAATGTAATATTTCTTTTATTGATAATTATTCTTATTTTACACGAACTTTAATGTTTGTATACAATTGTTCTGATCATAAAAAATAAGAAAATGAACACTCATTGAACAATGAAACTGAACTCTATAACCCATTAAAATTTACATAATATAATTTGATAAAATTAAAAAATTGAACTAATTTTTTAAGAGTTTATCCATTTACTATTTAATGAATTTAATTTTATTATCCATGATAATAAAATGAAAAACCATTAAGACATATGGTAAGGGGCTTGTCAAACCCAACTCGTTCTTTTAGAGTTATTCCTCTTTCATGCCATATTTGTTATAAATATTTCTCTAACATTAAAAAAAATAATTCCATTGAACATAAAATTGACTTTATTGTATATACATGTCTCTTATATGATCTTATGTCAAATAAAAATATTTTAAAAAAATATTCTTTCAAAAAGGCATTTTGACTCATTTTGAGTTGATTCTCCTCCACTCATGACTTATGAATCTTATAATAATTATAGTTTTCCCTTTTCATTAGAGAAATAATATTTTATTCATGATTGAGGAAATAATAATGAAACAGATTCATTTACCATGGAAACAACATGAATTTTATTGATATAAGTTCTGTGTGGCATGGAAGATAATGTAAATCTTATAATGTAGAGGATGTTCCAAAAATTATATAGTATTACAATGCATTGGTAATGTGATGTAACTTATGATATTATATGTATTATGTGTAAAAATGATTCTATATTTTTTCAATTGTATGATATTATGATTAGGCACATATTTTATCTGTTAACATTATGTTATATTTTCGCAAAAATATGTGTGGTATTTGACCACTAACACATAATTTTCCACTTTATCACATTACCACATTCCTTGACTTTAAATAATTATTTCATCATGATGATTAAAAATACCATATTCCCATGTTATGTTGATTATGACTAATCTCACTCATTCTATATTGATTAAAGATCCTTATTTATCTTCTTACTGGGATTTTAGCTCACCCCATTCTTTGATTATATCCTTATGATATTACCTATACTAAGAAAAACATGACAATTTATGGATAAATATAGATGATTAAAATAAATTTTTATGTTTTATTTTTTCCATATTATGTACGGTCCAAATATTCCAAAAATAATAAACCTTTGGATCTTGGATTTGTAAAATCATTATGATATTTATCCATAAAAATATGTAATAGTTATGTAAGAAAATAAGGGTCTCAATAGATTGTATCAGATAATGATTTGGTTAATTTAATTATTTGGATTAGAGAACATTAGATAAAAACATTAGATAGAGACTATGTTTTTTTAAGAATCTCAGAATCATTGGTTTAATCAAATGTTGAGGATTTGGATCTCATAAGATATAAATTTATAGTCTATTTTACAAAGGAGTGAGTTATTTATTAATTATTTGTCGACTAAGGTTATCTTCAAACCATTTCTAGTTTACAAAAATTTGGGAACTAGGTGTATATAGGCCATAAATCAATCAGAGGGACAATGAAATAATTTCCAAAATGACATCCCCTATTTATTAAGAGGTGAATTTTATAAAATTAATGTTAATAATACCAAGTCATTATAGGCTATGTACAAAAAAATAAAAAATAGAACTTCTTCCTTCACCTAAGAGGGAGAAACTGGAACTTGAATACTTTATGTGGAAATGAGATCTTAAATATATTGGATCATTCGATCTACTTATTGAAGAATAGTGGGATAACTCAATGGAGAATATCATTTCTATGCATCACTATTCTAAGAAGAAGAAGCTGACTGTAGTTAAATATTGTTTAGATTGAGAGGACCATCAATGGATGGTATTGACTAAGAACACTAATATGAAATTTGAAATATATGTGATGAAGTGGGATGAAATTAATAATATTTTTCAAATAATAATATCCCTCAATCTCTATATACAATGATCAATATAGAATTCATGGAGTAGAAGTAAAATGAATGTGAATATTGCTTGGATTATGAAGAAAGAATTACAATGATTTCAAGGAACACCTTATGTTTATTTAAAAATAATGATTGAAAAATTTATAGAATATTTAATTTTTTTAAGCCACACATTAGAAAGGTTATAGCTATTTGAGACATTAGAAGTTAAAAAGAAGTTGATTGATGTAATATAAACGTGAAGATGGAGTTTGGATAATGGTCCAACGACTATTATGATTGGATAAAAGGTTGAGTTTCAAGAAGGATATAATGGAAATAGTGTATAGAAATCTCAACCCCTCACATGTCAAAAAATGTGCAAAGAATCATAATGGTAATTGGATTATTGTGGTAGGGAAAAGCAATAATTGAGGGAGAGTTAGACCCCATACTCATGAATTTCAGAGAGACATGTTGAAGCTAGCCAATGTTATGGACTGAAAGAGATCATCAAACATGGTTCAATGATTCAACTGTAGAGAGAACATGAACTACACAAGCTAGTGAACTAAACCTCAACCCATTTAGGGTAATCAGCCTCAACATCCACCAAACCAAAATAAAGAAGGGAATTCTTATTGAATCACTAATGCTAAAGTGGATCATGAAAACAATTTCATTCAATGTACAATTTTTATTAACAAATTAATTTAAAATTTATTATTTTATTTTGATCATATGAATTCATTTATGTATATCCAATTTTCTAGATTAATTGAATAGAATCTATGATGTATTAAAGTATATATATAAATAAACATCCATACTTGATTGATCATTTATGACCATGTATTGGTCTTTTCTATTTTTGGCATATGTGGGATGATTGTTATAGTGTATATCATTATAATTCCCTTGGTGGAATATGATGCTATACACAGCCTAGACAGGATCGTGTTATATAGATTAAACATCAAAAGTTGGCCTAAATAAATATCTTTTCAAATTTTAAACCAACCAATGAACTCCTAAAAATTGAAGGATATCCCTGAATCTACTTAGGATGATCCCTAAATTTTGTGGGTATTGAGGGCCTATAGAGAAGCATACCTCACTCAAATGGTTAAGTCAATGGAAGATATCAACTTGAAAAAATTTTCCATTTCGAGGGAATACTGTGAAATATTTTCCTATCAATTATTTGGACTTCCACTTGATCATGAGGTATATATATCAATGGAACTAATTCTTAGAACTACTAATTTATCAAAATTCATCAATTGCATGGTCTCAATTGAACTATAGTAGTTAAATAATCATCTGAATAGAATTTTAAAAATGGGTTCATATGACCCAATGAATCACATGAGGTTGTGCCAGTTATCTTTTTATTGAAAATTTCTGGATCAATGCTACTGTGTATGGATTATCTGGAACTCATGAAAATAAAAATAATGAAAAAGTATCCTCTTCAGAGGTTCGATGAATTTTTCCATAAACTAAGAGGAGCTCAATACTTATCAATGGTGTACCTTTATTATGAATGTCATCAACTTAATGTGAAGATGGATGATATTTAAAATACATGGTATTTTCACAATGAGTTTTTATTGATTCCCTTCAAAAATAATAATTTGCATTCCATTTTCTTGGATTATATGAATAATATATTTATACACTACCTAGAATTTTTTTCTTAATTTATATTGATGATAATATCATATACTCCAAGAGATAGGAGGAACACGTATAACATCTAAGTATTTCACTCTCATCATTAATGAAGGTGAAATTGTTCTAAATGTTTGAATAGTTTGACTTTTGGATACATAATGTCACAATATTGGGGCACATGATCAGAATTAGGGTTCTTTATATGGTCGCATAAAAGGAAATATCTATTGATGAATGGCACATACCCAATAATGTAGTAAAAATATATAGTTTTACTTTATTAGTAGGGTACTACAGATGTTTTTTGTGAAATTTTTAGTGATTTTATTTCGTATTTGTTATGTTAAAAGGGAATTGGAAAAGTATTTATGGATGAATGAATATTAGGAATTCGTAAAATAGATAAATAAGAGGCTAATAACAACACATGATCTGACACTACCAACAAGCAGAGAATGTTTTGTGATATATATTGATGATTTAATGAATTTATTTGGTAGTGTACTCATGTAGAAAGAAAATGTGATTTTATATGACTCATTGTAGTGGAATATCCAGGATTAGAACAACATGCAACATGATCTAAAGCTGGAATATGTGAATTTCACTTGGAAATATGATGTTAATAACTCTATGTTGGTATGTGTGACATATAAACTAGTACCAATAAGATTATATATATATTCACCTAAAAATAAATAAACATTCATAAAAAATATTGTTTAAACAAATTATGGAAAATAATTTCTCTATTCACAACCATTTTAGAAAGGTGTAAAAGGTATATGATTCTCATATAAGAAAATAACATCCAATTATATCTATGTTGTAGGTTGAGAAATATATTATTATCAATGATATAAAAAGGATGGATTTGAAAATCTTAATGATAGTGAACAAATCCTAACTTTACCAAGTGATTCACCAAACATATATACAAGAGAATATTAAGGAGGCACAAAGGGATGATATGGAGTTACAATAGAAGATGAAAGAAATAATGTAAGGAAATATACATGTGTATCACATCATGGATGAGGGTGTGATTTGGTTTCGAATGAGGCTTTGTGGGACTTCATAATGTGGGATAAAGAAGGTGCTAATGGATAATGCACATAACTCAACATTATCAATCCATCCTAGATGTACCAAGATATATCATGATCTTCGAGAACACTTCTTTTATGAAAACATAGAGAATGAGATTTTATTGTATATTTTATTGTGTTCAGTATGTCATGAAGTTAAATAAGAGAGATATAATTCCAATGCGATCATATAACCATTTCTAATTCCCATGAGGAAATAGGACAGTGTCTGTATAGACTATTTCACTAGTCTCTCTAAGACATCCAAATGAAAAAAATTCAATATGGTTTGTGGTAAAGAAACTCACTAAGACTTCCACTTTAGCACTATTCAGTTGAATTTATTACTAAAAAACCTTCCGTGGTATATGTAAAGGAAGTGGTGACGAATAAGTAGATGAAGGAAATTAACATGGAAGTATAATTTCATATATAAAAGAAATCAGTCTTTTAATTTAAAATGATAGAAACCTTTTAAATAATTTTATAATATATATTTTATATAAAATATCATATATATATCAACATGAATGACTAATGCAATTAAAAATCAAAGGAGTAATCATATATCAATAAAACCACTTATATCAGCCCCACATTAGGTAAAATTAAATACTATCGAAATGAAAGGAAAATTAAATCCACCCCACTTAATGGAAAATTACATCCTCTCCTACATAAAGGAAAATTTTATCCAATCCCATTTTAGGGAAATTAGAACCTGTCAATCAATTAAATGGACAATCAATAATTTCAAATTAAAAAATCATTTACAATTCAATTTCCAAATTTAAAATTAGAATAGGATAAATAAATTTCAATACAAAACCATTGATTTATCATCATTTCGTTCTTTTTCAAAGTAAATCCAATCCTAGAATTTAAAGAAATTAAATTATACCGTTTTTAAAAATAAGTTCTCTAATTATTTAAAAATTTCCATAATACTCAAAACTAGACCCCAATTAAAATATTCATAAGACAAGGCTTTCATAGATACATTGAAATAATATAAAATAAATCCAATAAAATAAATTTTTTCTTAAATGAGAAATCTTATTAATACAAACAAAAATTAATCATTGTATCAAAACTCAACAACTGTAGTGGGAATTGACAATGAAGAACTCTGGAACAAAGAGATATATAATACAACCTAAATTCATGATAAAAAAAATAGTTTAGATACAATAAACCCATATTGATTTGACAATTCCTATATAATAATTATGGAAATAGTGGGAGATATGAAATATGATAAGATCAATTATTTTAGAGGATTGGAATAATGTTCACCAAGCATTGGCCCATTGAGGATAGGGTTTAGAGGATCCAAAATGGGTTTTGGAGACCCAAAAATACATATTATTTCATAATACACCATGTTAAGTCCCTGAGGGAGGATAAACTAGGGTGTTGGAATTTTTTATAAATTCGTAGATATAAAAATTGATATGTGCATGCTTTGCTGGGCATGTTGACAAATATAGACAAATTCTTCGTCCTAACCATTGACCCCTCTAATGTGTGAAGAGTTTCTACAAATTAGGTGCATGGAATTGAAACCCATGCACAAACACTAAAAACCCACACTATCTTAGTTTTCAATGTTTACACTGAATAATATCAGGCTTTTGGGAAACCATGTGCTAACTGCGCACATTCCAAAAGTTTCAAAAAAAAATTCAAATTTTCATGTGAAGGAAAATGCGACAAACCCCACCCAAATAATGAATAAAAAAGGGAAATGGTTACTAAATTAGTAACAAGATGTAACAATAAGACACTTTTACTATAACCAATATTTAATAACCTTAAAATATCTCACTCTCACTTGATACTCATTCATCGGTTGAGATAATCCTTTAGTCTTAGAAACACATCATTTTCTTCAATGGTAACTATTCATATTGAATGTTCACCCCTCGAATAAAAATCCATCAACAATTGATAGTTATGGAGTATGTCATTTTTTCCTTGGTATGAAATTGGTTCTTTTTAAAAGAGAAATGGATGTAGTAACATCAAAATCCTTTGTGATAGGGTATATACTTCGATTTTCCAAATCAAGGTCCTGGAAAAATATTTATATCCAAATCACTACGATGGCTAAATCATAAGCAGTTATATACTCCAAATACACATTATAACCAATGAAAATTGTCTTCAATTATCTCCTACATCTCATATATACTCTAGTGTGATTGAAAATATATCATAACTATGAGATCAGATCATTATATTCTATTTGAAAACTAGAATTATTATAACCACTAATCAGCAACAACTTTAATCCGCCATACACATGGAATATATCCTTATTTATTTTTAGATATAAGAGAATATCATTTATAGTAGACATATAATTTTTACCAAAATCTATTTAATATCGTCCTACCATGATCATTTCATATGGAACATTATGTCTAGTACATGACCTGGAATACACGATTGATCCTATCAGTGAATCTTATTGGATTCCACTCATTATCTCATCATCCAATTGTGTCTATGAGAACATTTTATTTGAAATATGTATAAAATGTGACACCAGAACCTACTCCCTTTGGAATTTTTCCATAATAAATCACTTTGAAATGTGGTTGATATTTGTACTTGGACTTGTTTCGAGCAACCCCTTAGATATATTTTGAATGATATCTATCTTAAGAATATTGGTTTCTTTGTTAAATTCTATGAAATAGAAACAACATCTATGTTGTTTTCAAAACAGTATTCAATTTTTTAAATATTAATATACTACTTATCACATCATGATTTTTATTTTGTGTAACATTGTCCCTGATAATGTTAAAAAAGTGGTCATCACAATAAAAGTTCATAGAAATTCCCTACTATAATTAAAATAAATACGGTCAATGATATTATTCTAAAATATGTTATATATCTATATGAAATCATTTTATCTATATAAATGATTCATACTATCAAAGGTGGAGAATCATAAGACCTTGAGGCATCTTCACCTGGTGTACGCCCTTCGTAATATCTAGTTTACGATATTAAGAAAACAAGACCCACTGTTAAGAAATCCGCTATTATATTAGATTTTATGATAATTATTAGAAATGAGTATTATAATTATATACTACGATTTATTGATGAAAAATTTGATGGCATATTTTCACGGTGAGGTAGGATAGATGGGGTTAATCATGAGTAAGCTTTCATTAATTAATAATGTGAGCATGGACTTGTCCCTGTTGATCATTAAATAAATTTCATATCTCATTCCCTTTGATAAAAATAATATATCAAAAATAAATCCATGGTCATAGTTTTCTATAGGAATGTGTGGTTTTCATATATTAAATTAAAAATACATTTAACAGATAGATTGGTGACACAAACATAAAACCTACTTGGTTATATATATTTTGATAAATGTATTAAATTACCATCTGATTTTCCGAATGAGGTATTATGTTATTAAATCATTTAATAATTTTCATATTGGTTCCTTGGTGTGTTACTAGATTATAACCATGAACAATATGCATCTTCACCGAATTCCACTAAGAATGAGTCGCAAAGGTCCAAAAACTAAGCGTATCTAGAATATCATTTAAATAAAATATTTTCATCTATATTAAAAAAATCTGAACATATTTTACATCTATAAGTAGTTTAATAACTATTCATGAATTCATGGTCGAATATATTATTTCTGCATTTATTTGCGTGAATATTACTTGAGAAAAATATTTAACAAATATTTATTTATAATTTTTGTAAATATAATATGTTATTTATTTATTTGTGTATAATGATAGAATATTTATTTATTAAATAAATTCACATTATTCTAGGGTCGATAAAATAATGTAGAGGAATGGTGGGGAATGATATTAATTCAGTTGAGAAAATATATATATTTAATATCATTTAATTAAATAATATTTTAATTATTTTTAATGGTAAGTACAAATCAAGAAATAATAATGATGATATTATAATAGGCATGGGGTTCAACATGGATTAAAAAAATGTTAAAGAGAACCTGTGTAATTATCAATTTCTAACCTAATGTTATATAATTCTGGTTATATTATTCACCAATAGAGGAAATTCACTTATTTTTTAATGCATAACAAATCTAGAAAATACTATTGAATCCCAAGAGAGATCAATTCTCGATGTACACTCTTGAAAGTGGAGAGAAGTTTCCCTCTCCCAAACACACGCGTGAATAGAGAGATCTACCGGAATAATTTTTTTGAAATTATTGAGGTGAACAAACGTGAATGACGCAACTGTTAGAGTCTCTCATGCTATTCATAAACGATTCCACTCCTGATAATTTGAGATTTCTAGAATATATATATATATATATATATATATATATATATAAGTTGGATTCCACCATTTAATCCTACATTATATTGATGTTACAACATAGATCCATTGTCCAATATATCCATTAAGAATGAACTCTTGAAATGTAATTCATTTATTTCATAAAAAAATTATAAATAATATACAGTGACCCTACAGTATAGTTCTATAAATATACCCATCTTCTATATTATAGAATTCAATTACATTGATCGTCTATCCTGATAAAAATAAATGTTGGGAATGAACCATCACATTCTTACACTACCATTGTAACCATCATCTTGTATCATAGAGGTCAAATAATTATTTATATTTATTCAAATATCATGGATTGATTTAAAAATTTATTATATTTATTCAATTATGATTTAATTGTTAATAATTCTGACTTGATAAATCAACTTATCCCTCTTTGATTATCATAAATATAATCAAATTGAATAATTTAATTAATAAAATAAATTCGATGATCACATCTGGATGTGTCAGGGAATCTAGATAAATAACACATGAGTACAAACCATGTATCCCAGACATACACACACCGTACATGTGTCTAATTTGTGAATAATTAATTCCAAATTAATTGAAGATGAGGGAATTTATTACACGTGGATATTTTAATAATACACAACAAATTAATTAGGAAATCCTTGAACATGGTCATCCATGGTTCAAGACAAGTAACTAACATACATGATGTCTGGATATTTTATCACAGTTTGGTCATGTATCCTCATTCATGACCTACATAATTGGTGCTCATGTAAACCCAATGCCACATGACTTGTATCCCTTGTACGTTGCATGAAATCCAATTTTTTCAATGGACTAGTAATACATTGAGTCACCAGGAGTGATCCTCAATTATATAGAATGAAAATTAAATGTTCTGTGTCTGGATATTAAATTCCATATACTTATGTAAAATTGTGTAGAATCAAAATTAATTTATAATATTGAGTAATCCATATCAAAATGTGCATGTGTGTTTTCATTATGTAGATATGAAATGTTATTTTTTGATATTTAATATATATAAACTTTTAATTAAATTTCCCATAATGTTCATATTTTAAAACCATTTACTTGTCATGTGAATGTAATTAATCAATATAAATTGAAGCATAAAACATGATAGAAGAATCATGTAATCCATTTAATCACTATGTTGATATTACAAATCATAAATTTACATGATATTTCATATATTCCGCATGAATCAAGTGTAAAAAATATATATGTAGAAAACATCTTGGGTAGTTTGAATGGGTAATCACCATGTTCTACAAAGGTACATGTTTATCCCAGTTTAATTGAAATAAAATTATTTAATTTTTAATATAACGATGGATTAAAATATCAAGGACATTCATATGATATTTAATATAAAATAATTTATTAACAAAGATAATTTGTTGACTTGAGCACAATTTATCCTAAATATTTTTATGTAGAATTCAATGAATATTTTATTAAATGTTTAATTTAATGTGTAATTTCTAGACCCTGGTCACCCTGAGTTGGTGTATGATTTTAATAAATTAGATTGATTACAAGGAATCAATACATAAATGAACCAATTAGTTTAGCAGTCTTGGAAAAATGATTACATACATGAATGGTATATTACACTTTCTATCACAAAACACAACATAAATAATCTATTCATAATTACATTATTTTCCTATATTCACCATACATGTCAATCATAATAAACTTCTTGCAATCCTTGGAAAGTAAAAATTAAAAAGGGGTGTGCTCAGATGCTCAGTAAGGATAGAATTACAGTAGAAACTATCACAAATAAGTATAAACATTAAAGGCTTGATACAAAATTGAAACAAAAGACCTTTAAAAACATCACAGAATTTGGAAAAGATAAATCAAATAATGATATTTACTTATTCAGATGGATATTATACTAGTCGAATAATTAGATGTAATATCAAAAACTATTCTCATAATTATGGAATGCATAATGTTGGACATCATAACTACAGAGTCAAGGATTCGTGCAAAGAATAAAAATAAATATGTTGTCAACGCCTTGTTCCAAAACACTAGTTAGTGTCATGATACCTACTGATGTATCGAGGGTACATATTGGTCCCACTAGTAAATTACTATGTCCAATGCATTCCTAATATTAATAGAATTAAACATAACATAATCATTCTTATTAAAACTAGCGTACGAAATTCCAATAATTTAACCATAAACCATGAATGGTATAAAAATAACACATCCACAGTCAAACATATCATAACTCATACAATAAAATATAGAGGATTTTATATGTAATAAATCAAACTCTATCTTGAATAATATCCAAAAAAGGATTTTGACATAGTTGAAAATAACCCATAAAACACTTTGAGAGAAATATCCAATCTCAATGAAATCATTTGAATATATCATAATTTATAAATGAAATCATATAATAAATATTTTTTAATAAAATTGACCCATACTTATTTGAATCCTTTGTAAGGAATTATCATTTTAAAACAATCATGTCCATATATAAATATTCGTAAAATCATTTTAAAAACATGGACATTAATAAAATAGATTTAGAATAATAAATCATTATAACATTTAAAATAATGATTTATATAAATAGTACCATCCAGAAAACCATAAAATATTTATCTTGAAAATATTTTATATGAATCATAGAGGTGGATGATAAATATTTTCTATTATATATGTACACATAAACAATCACGAATAATAATGAGATAGAGGAATTCAGCCTTACATTATATATGATACTCTTAGTATGTGTCCCAAACTCCTCTATAATTTTTTACAACATATTATTTAGTTATATCAAAATCATATTAATATTTATGATATCATATATGAGTCTTTTATGATGATATATTACCTGTTTATTAATAATTCCATGTTAATTCAACATTTCAGTTAATATCACTTTATTTATCACACGTGCTTTGACATGTTATTATTGACTACATAGATCCAGATTTACATACTTCCATAATGTATAATATTATTTATATTTCATATATATTCATAATATAAATATAATATATATATATATAATGGGACAGACCGTTCATAGAGACGGTAGACCGTATGTACGCAATAACGTTGGTTCTATTTTTGTATCATATGGAATTATGTGAATGACATATATGTATATATATTTATATATATCATCATAGTAGCATTATAATGTCAAATATTTCACAATTATTAATAATATTTATTCTTATAATATTTCTTGGATGGTGAACCTGGAAGATTAGTCTCATCGCATCGTGGAGACGGTAAGCCGTACATACACACGAGCAACGATATTATTTCATAATTGATTCAATGGTACAAATTTGGATGAAATATGAATTTGAAAGAAATGAAATAATGTTATATTTATTATTTAAACACTCTATTATCTTCATCGTACCCATAGAAATAAGGTTTACAGGATAAATAATTTATGCCACGATGTGGAGATGATATGTCGTACATACACAAAAATGGTGGTATTTCTTTTCATAGGATGGGTAAAAAGATAAATATAGTTTTCCCATAATAAAAACAATATATTAGTATATACTATATTCTGGAGTTATGATATTAGAGTGGTAAAAAAATAGTATGAGAATATAGAAGAAGAAATGATCATTGAAAGAAGGGATAAAATGATTACCTCTTCTTCGGTTGTCTTCTTTTTATTTTCGTAAAACGATCCCATAAGATGGTTTTCAGGCCACGAGTATCCACTATCATGAAGTTAGGAATGTTGGGAGACGAATTAGGAAGGTTTCGGTTGAGATAATGAGATTTGAATGGGTGAATATGTTTTTAGAGTTGGTTCCCTTTTATAAGAGGGGGGAGGGGCACTTTAGGAATGTATAGAAATATTAGTTTATTATAAATTATCTTTTGACTAAAAATGGTCCAAAACTAATTTAATTAAAGATAAGATGATTTTTGGTTGAATAGTGATCATCCTATAATTTTTTTTCATATTTTTAATATTTTGTTATCCTTATATTTTGGTTTAACCCTTATTTTACCATTTTAATCATACCATGATACCATGTTATTTACACATTGTGGGTTAATTTAATTTCCATATCTTTTCAAATAGACCACAAAAATTAATTTAGGATATATATAAAATTTTATTAACAATTTTTCTAGATATTTGTTTTTTAGGAATTTAATATCATTTAATAAACTATTTTATATTTTAAGTGATGAATTGTTTCAAGTGTGGACACTATTCCTACTTTTCATTTTCATAAATTAATAACAACCCGATTCCTTCGAAAAAATGCATTAAATGAAACATAATATGACATTATAATCCATAAAATTCGTGTATGACATCAAAATAACTAAATTACTTTTAGTTTTTCATTTATAATATCATTTATTTGAATACCTTATTAGTGAAGCAATAACTGCCTCATCATTGTGTCATAATTAAAATTAATTATTTAATTTCTAAAAATTATAAAAAATTTCAACGTTTTGAAAATAATTTTATCTTTCTATTTAATATTTAACATCTATGGGATCAATTATATAACCCCATTTAAAATCATTTTTATAAAAATATATATGTTTATGTTATATTTTTCTATACATTAAATTAATTCTTATAAAATTTCATTTTTACCCCCATGTAGCTATATAGGGTCCAAAAATAGTCCCAAAGATTCACATGGTCTGAAATATCTCATCTAATATTATTAAGTCATGTTTAAGTGAAGTTTAATATTATTATAATATTATTTTTTACACTTATTTACCTGACATACCCTTTAACCATGGTAAATAAAATAATTACTGAATATACAATTCATTAAGTCCAAAACTAAAAGGTATATATTTACACAATTTATACCTAATGATTTATAATATGGAATACATTTTTAAAAATTTAAAACTCAAATGTTTTAGTAATTAATTTATAATTTATTCTTGTTGGTAAAAACGTAAAAAGTAGGTATGGAAAAAGAAAAAATCATCAAAAGATTTACCTATTTTATGTCAAATTTAAATGCGTAATTTCATAAAATGACCTAAATTATATTAAATGATAAAAATATTATCTAATTATACATCAAAACCACTAAAATATATAAATCTACATTATAAATTATTTCAATTAAAATAGTTATGTTCAATTAAAATTTAGTATTTTTCATTATTCATCCAAATATAAATGTTATTAGAAAAGTACCAAAAATTTATCCAGACTAAATATTTATTTCCCATTTTAATAAAGAATTTAATTTCATCAAATGGTATATATTAAAGTGTCAAATATTGGATATTTAAAATTTTTTCCATTGAAAGGAAGAATTACTACATTTTTTTTTGAAATAAACACCATTTTTTTGAAAAATTGATTTCATTCCTTATATTATGTATAAGAAAAAAATATGTTAATGTTAAAAGTATATTGGATATATAAAATTCAAAATGTGATTAATACTATTCATAATCAATTGTTTAATGGCTAGTTTTATAAGTCATGGTGCACTTGAACTCGGTGTTACCTACATCACAAAATATTGAATTATCTAAAAATTAAGAGTATTGTGGAAGTTTGCAGTGACAGATTATACCATCCTTCAGTAAATATCTCCCTTTCAATTTAATATCAGTATTTACAACTATTGTTTTGAAATTTTAAAATATCGTAGTTGAAATCCCACATTGAAAAATTTATTAATGAGACCTATATATTAAAATACCGTTAAGTGTAAAGGTTACCAGAAATAACACATACTAAGATTCCATTTACGATAACATGGATACGATAGTGAAAAAAACATCATGTTTTGTTGGGGTGTGATAAAAAAATCGGAGAATGTTAACAGCCAGAATGAAATAAATCTATGATGATCTAAGGGACCATTTGATTCATTGCCAAATAAAGTACATGGAAAACCATTGTGGTTTTATGATCCTTTACCTATTTTTGTAGAATTATTTAATCCATATAATATGAACATGATGAGTAATAATAAATTTACATTTATAGATTCACCATTTAACTAATTCCTACCACACACATGTCTTTCTCGTCAATGGATGAAACCCAAAAATATTTTATTTTTCCAAGTTGTATAAGGTTACAAATATAAACATATACCATTTAAATGACGAAATCTATTTTATAATAAATATGGGCTTCTTCTAGGCTTGGGATAGGTGATAAATCCTTGTCGAACTTTGTCTTTTTGTTTGATTCATGCCCCTTCATTTGATACGACGGGTGATCACCAGACCAACATGATGTCCTTTTTCAAAAACTATATTATTGAAAATTTCCACAAAGAATCTTATGAAATTTTTTGTATTTAAAAAATACTATTCAAAGTTATAAATAACCCTTTACAGCCCTTAGAGTTTTCCAAAAAAACAACTTTCCAATATATGTCTAAAATTTCTCTTAATTTCCAATATTAATTATATCATTAAATTCCCCAAACTATGTAATGTTACTCTTATTTTTACATAATGAATATATTTTAATCATCATAATATTAAAATAAAAATGAAAAAAAGAACAACAATACAATACGTTAATATATCACATTCTTCTTATAACTAGAATATAATTCATGAATCCAAAAAGAAAAGTACATTCATTATTCCACTTCAAATATAGTATCAACAGAAGCATGAACCTGATCCTTTTTTCTATTGTATTTTACCTCGAAGCTTTGGAAAATAGTTTTCATAATGTCCCATATCATTTATGTTATAATATTTCACAGCTTCATTCATTCCCGTACAATCTTGATCTAGGTGACCATTATTCCAGATTTGTAACTAACTCTCATTCCTTTTAAGAAAATTCCAAGTTGTTTCTTCCCACAGTTATCACATAAGGGGAAACCCTTCATTCCCTTTTTCCTTTATCATTCACTTTCTCCACTATTCTATTCATCTCTTTCTTTATTTTAAAGTCATAAGGAAATGATAATTCATTTTATTTCTTGATAGCACATGAGACTATATCTTTTTACATTGAGAAATATTGGAAGACAAATGTCTGTCAGAAGAATGATTTTAACCCATCATGGAATGAACCAATATTACTTCTTGGGTTACACATGTAGTCTGAAACGTGCCTTTCTATCCTTGTGATGTTAGCCTCAAATATTTTAACATATTAATATCGTTTTTTGTCTCAATCATAGAAATAGTATTTCCATATCAGCTTGTTGTTCTGGTAGAAACTATTTATCGAGGAAAAATTCATTAAAATTCCCCCATTATTTATTTTCCCCTTCTTCACCGTACTTTGTGTTTTGATTTAATGAACACCATTGTTCAGTGTCTCCTGATAGAAGATAAACTTCCATGAAAACCTTTTCCCTTTATTTATGTCCCAATGAATGAAATATTTTCTCTATGGAACAAATCAACAAATATTCTACAAAATTATTTTTAGTCTCATTGAACGTTGGAGGTTATTGTCTAATGAAGTAGTCTAACATTGATTCTCCACATTGTGGATCAGTCTTCTCCAAACAGGTACAGTAATTATTCATAACCTCTATCAGATGACATAGTATGGTTATAAGTTATCTAGTACTAGTTATGTCACCAGATCCCCTACCATTATCTTATGTAGGATGAAAAACCCTACCTCGATTTAGTGCATTCATACGAATTTAATTTCTTCCACTAGGCTTCATTTCAAAAATATATGAAACACTATATTTGGTTAGGATTCAAAATTCGTAATTCTAAACTAGTAAAATTGATATCATAAATTGAAATATTTAGGCCTATCTAATATTCAATCATATATATGGTTCCATTGAGAAAATATTTACACATAAATCTTTCATAATGGTGTCTAATGAAAATATTAATTATCCTAATCATATCCCACGGGAGTGTCCAACTAGGTTTTCTTCAAGGCCCATTGTAATGTACTACGTTACCTTGAGTCAACCTCGAAACCCCTTGGTGAGTTTTCACCCCAAGGTACATCTATTCTAGAACCACATCGAAATGTAGTATCTAAATAGGGATACACTACTTGGAATATCCATGTAATTCCAACTTTACCAAAATTCGAGAGGGTTCGTCAATACTTATCCTCAAAGACTATCTTAGGGTTATGATCCCTAATAAAAATTTTATAAATATATTTCTGAGGTTGTTGCTTTACTTCCTATGATAATAACTATAACGCCCCGACCCAAGTTACCTAGAGATGTTTCCACTACTGGAAATAAAACATATACCAATGATATGAAACCGTTGGCATAGGTATCAAAAACATTTGTATGCAATATACCAACAGTTTTGCAAACTGTTGGCTAATAATCCATTGGAAAAAGAATATACCAATGGTTTTTCTCTAATTGTTGGTATATGGCACTGTAATCATCAGTATTACAATGGTTTTATAGAAACCATTGGTATATATTTATTCCAACCGTCGATAAACCGTTGGGATATATTGATTACATTTACTTTACCAACGGTTTCAAAATTGATGTTATATAGTATTTACAACGGTTCCTTAAAACAGTTTGTAAGTATATTTTGGAAATACACTATACCAATGGTTCAAAACCATTGGTATTGTGTATTACTGATGGTTTATTCAAATAGTTTGTAAAACTATTCTCCCAAAAAAACATTACCAACGGTTTAAAAACATTGGTATAGTATTTTTCCATCAAACAACATAGTATCCACCCATTCCCCCCACTGCATACACCAGAAAACACAACTGTACATAACACATAAAATATAAAATTTTTCACATAAAATAGAACATAAAAACACCTGTAATATCACATAAAAAACAGTAGAATCTTCCAACCATGAAATGTACCACTGACATAGTTTTTCCCATTTCAATCTTCACATGACATCCACTCTTCAAACTAAACCATTTCAATTTATTTGGTGGAAACATATCATAATAGTGAGGGGAAAATCACATTACAGAGAGCCCATCATAGTCAGAGTTACATACACCATTAACAGAATTACCAAATAATTCATAATATAATTACATATAAGTATACACATACAACAAGTATACCCATCCACCATTAACAAAAAGATCATAAGTTAATTAAATACATAAATAATTAAATTCATAATTCAGGGGGATGGGGCCGCTGTTCAGGGATTTGGGATGGTTTTCCAAGGGGGGTGGGGGTGCTCAGGGGGTAGAGCGTCCATGGGGGTGGGGTGGTGTTTGGGGGGGTTTCCATGGGGGTGTCTAGGTGGTGGGGTGATTTCCATGGGGGTAGTGTGTTATCCCGGTGGTCGAGGGATTTATAGGGGGTCCAAGGTGTGGGGTGGTGTCCAGGGGGTGGGGGTCCATGGGTTGGGGGGTTGTCCAATGAGGGTGGGGTGGTGTCCGCGTGGGTGTGGGCTGTCCAGGGGGGGTGAGTGATGTCTAGGGGTGGGGGTAGTCCATAGGGTCGGAGGGGTTTTCTAGGGGTAGGGGGTGTCTTGGGTGGGTATTTCCATGGGGTTGGGGGCTATCCAGGGGGTAGGGGTGTCCACAGTGGTGGGTGGGGCTATCCTGGGTGGTAAGGGGAGTCCGGGGGGGGGGGGTATCCACTGGGGGTAGGGGTGTCCAGGGGGTGGGAAGATTGTCCACAGGGAGGGTATTATTGTCCACATGAGGAGGGGATGTCTAGTGGGGTGGGTGGGGTTGTCTAAGTTGGTTGGAGGTGCTGCCCACAGGGTGGGTGGGGATGTCCAGGGGTATGTGGTTTCATGGGTGGTGGGCATGGGTGTACAGGGGGTACAAGGTGTCTAGGGGGTGGGGGGTTTCCACAAGGGGATGGGCTATCCAAGGGGTATGGGTTGTCCAAGGGGATGGGAGGGGCCGTACAAGGGGTTACGTGGAGTCCATGTGGGGATGGGGGGGGGGGGCTATTGGTGGTGGTGGGGTGGGGGGGGGGGTTCCTTGGGGGTGTCCAGGGGTTTGGTTGGTGTCTTGGGGGGGGGGTGTCCTTGGGGGTGTCAAGGCGTGGGGTGGTGTCCAGGGGTTAGGGGACTTTATAGGTGATGGGGTGTCCAGGGGGTGGGGTGGTGTCCAGGGAGGTTGGAGGTGGTCCAAGGGGTTGGGGGGCTATCCAAGGTGGTGTGGCCTGTCCAGGGGGTGGGAGAAGTCCAGAAGGTGGGGGATGTCCAAGGCGGTGGTAGGGTTTCTTGGGGTGTATGGGGTATCTAGGGGGTGGGAAGGGCTACCCATGGAGGGGGGGGGTGTCTAGGGTGTAGGGGGTGTCCATGGGTGTAACAACCCAAAATTTTAAATAAATCTTGTTTCCTAATTTTGTGTGTTATTTTATTTTTTTATAATGAAAAAAACTATTTCATTTGATAACATGAGTATAATTAAAACGATATTGTTGGGTTTTGACTGTTATATGTCCATTGGTCAATATGACCACTGGAAACTAAAAACTTCGATATGTGTCTCTAAATACAAGTGATCATGGTTAATTAATATAGAAAGAAGATTTGATGGCATCACCCAGTAGTCTTGGACTGATCGTAACCCATCTAACAGAACTTGAGAAGGAGGTAGCACCACTGGGCTTTGCTCTGGATGAATCCCAAGCCGAACATCATCATTTGAATGTATAACGGAATCGCCTTCGCGAGAAGTTCAAACTGATAGAAATTACTACTCGTGCGATGTTGGCCGAGCCTCCCTCAGATTCTCTCACCTTAGCACACCTTATAGTTATGTCCCATGCTGGAGTGATAAGGGGATATGTAAGGAGACCGTAACTTCCTTGTGTAATCCTTTGTTTTAAATAAAAGTTTTGTTTTCTTCTAATGATGATGTTTATGAATTTTTAAATGTCCAGATAAATATAGTATGCATATTTTTGGGGAATCATAGAGATAGGATATTTTAAAAAATGTTTATGTAAGACTTAAATAATTAAAAATGTGTAATTATTTTCAAAAAATGGTCTTCTACAATTATGTTCAGTATGAAATTTAGAGTCTAATAAGATCAACTTAATTTTTGATGAATAGTAAATTATGAATAGTGATTTTATGCATAGGATTAGTAATGTGACCAAATAGAGTAATAATATATCTTAAAGAAAGTATTAATATAATCTAGGCAACTTGATTATGTAATGTGATTCAATAAAATAGTTAAATAATGGTTTCATAAAATATTAGTCAAGTGTTAGTTTTTTTAGGTGAATAGTATTTTTTAATTAAAAATTAAATTAAAATTATTTTGAAAATTATTTTTTATAAAATGGATATCATTTTTGAAATCAGACCATCCATATTTGGTTATGGTGAAATTTTGGGATTTTTCTGAGAAAGTTGAATATTCGATAAATAGTGAAAATACAGGGTTTAAGTTATGGGTGTTTAATAACATCATTAAATGATGTATTAAGTATGTAATCAATATGGTCAACTTATGAATAGTAAGATACGGTGTGAGTTGTCCCATGTGGCCAATACCATGGGCATGCCCATGGTTTTTCCAAAACCACCAATGAGGTGTCCCTTGGCCATTAATGCCTTGTCCCCTTACTTTCCCTATAAATACCTAGCCATACTCTCATCCATTCGACTCCCAAATCTCCCCCATAGAATCTCTGGTCTCATTACCTCCCAAGGAGTCCTCCCAAGGTGCCCCAAGCCCTCACGGTCCCATCCATTGAGTTTTAGGAGTTATGTTTTAAGGTAAGGAATCCAAACTCTCTTTTTCTTTTCAAATATTTTCTTTTAATACATTTTCTTTTATGATCCATGTTCTTATGTTGTATGATGTTATTTTATATTCCTCTTACTTCTATTTTCAAGTTCATATGATGTGATATACCCTATTAATCTCACCATTTGTTTAATGAATGTTTATGTGGCACTGTTAGGCTGCCGAAATTTTTGTAACAGATTCTCTCACCCTTCTCAATTTCAAGTTCTATTTTCATGTCAAGTCTTTCAAGTTCCTTATTCTATTGGGGTATGATATCTATATCTATAATACTGATCTTTTATGTTTATATTATGAGATACCCTATTTTATCTCTTCAATTGTATTTTTATGTTTAAGTGATGCCGTTAGGCTGCCGAATTTTTAAGGGATTCGTTCACCTTTCTCATTTTTCAAAGTTCTAATTTCATGTCATGTCTTTAAACGTCAGTTTTATTATGTTGGGGTATGATCTATATATCTATCATACTGAAGTTTTATGTTCATATGATGAGAGAACCTATTTGATCTCATCAATTAATTTTTGTTGAAGTTTAAGTGACGTCGTTAGGCTGCCGAATTTCCATAAGAGAAATCTAATTTTTTTCCTCTTTCCATGTTATTCATTTCAAATGGTATGTCCTTAAAATTTCATTACCATGTTCCTATATCCATAATATTCTCTCCCTATACTATTTTATGTTTCATTTATGAATGTTTGACCCATGTCCCTTCTCTTTTCAAAGTTTTCTAATACCCCAAAACATAGTCGTTATGCTGTGGAATTTCCGTCTCAAAATGTCTCTCTCTTTTTTTAAAGTTATTTTATTTTATTAAGTGAACACTCAAAGATCTCTATTCTATATGGGTATTCACATATATACCAATATTTTCTATTTTAAATTCTCGGATTTACATACATGAGACCCACCTTCCATTTCTATGGGTTTTAAAGTGACACAATGATTATGTCTTTAATGAAATTTTTAAAATGTTATTATTATGTAATGAACCCATTTCTATTATGATATATGGGTTGTTTATGAAATAATTTATGATGATATATGTGGTTCACATGAACATAAAAGTGAATTTAATGGTGTTCCCTGATAGCGCTCCAATGCATTGGGTAAAGACTTAATCTTTAGAGATGACCATTTTGACTGATACCATCGTGAATAAACATGCTAATTTTTATTAACACCTTAGGAATGGACCTTGGTGAAACAGATATGATTTTCTTTTTTAAATTTTGTAGCCACATCTTGAAGTTATGAAAAAACGTTATTTTTATTATGATATGCCTCAATATTTCTTTCTCATGCATTGAAGTTCTTTTCTGGACCTTATTGAAGTATATGAAGTTCACATGTAAAATGTTTCTCTTGTTTCCCTTACTGGGCCTTCTGCTCACCCTTTCTGTTGATGTATGTACCTAGGTTATGAGATGCAGTAATTAACCTAGGAAGAACATAAGGAGAAATCCTTTCAAGTGTTTAAGAAGAATGTTTTATGTTGTTTTCATGTTTTATGTTCTTAGATTCCAAGACACTAATCCTTAAAGATCCTTAGTTTTTTGTAATGTAATGAAAGTTTATGTTATAAAAAGGCGGGATTCCACAGTTGGTATTAAAGGATGGTTTAGTTATTTTTGGAAATTAGGATATGAAAACATTAGGAAGGACCCAATAGAAAAGTTTAAATATAGGAAATCTTCCTGGTATTTTGGTATGTATTGAGTAAGGGGTTGCCAAGAAAATACATCTTTGTCTCGATACGAGCAGGTAGACGTGGCTCTGGCACAGATGTACGTATGGGTAAAACCCGAAAACACCGCCTTGAGCTAGACTCGAATGGGAACTGGTACACGACAACGGGCCTTGATTCTCTCTTGGTTAAGACACTCCCAGGGGATATGCTTTGGTAAATTCATAAGCTTAGTATGAACCATTATTAATGGAACAAAGATAAAATAAAATAAAGATTCACATAAGAATATATTATCATGGATAACCGAGATTGGGACCTGAGGGATCACAAGTTATGTTATAATTTTCATCTATAAGTTTATTCTTCTATGATTTATGTTTACTTTTCCGGATTATTGGCTAAGTATTTATGCCCGCTAATTATATGTTTTTTTCTTAGTTAATGGCGGTAAATGGACGAGCAAGTCCCAACAAATAATGTGATATAAAATCTGACGATTTACCTATTAATGTGAAGGAGATGAGAAAAGATCAAGTGGAACATATTGTGATTACAGCAAAACAGCTATCAAAAATCACAATTAATAATTGGTACCTAGTTGAATGCCCAAATTCATCAAGGAAGAAGAAGACAAAGACTCAAGGATGTTCATCTGATAATGTTGATAAGGGAAAGAAAACCCAATTTCATTTTTTCGAAAAGTGTGAGAAGAGGCAGTATGGAGAATGTCACATAGGAACCGGGAGATGTTTTAAGTGTGGGAAGATAGGGCATAAAGTATCCAATTTCTTTAAAAAAATGGATAATGTGATGAATAGAGATAAGGTTCGATCTAATGTACCTTATACATTTTGAGGTCGTACTTTTGGAGAAGTTAGACATTATCCAAGGCAATGCTCTCTTGGAATGGATGAGAAGCATGACGAGCATAAAAAATCGTCAAGGATAAGGGAACAATGAAAGTCCTATGCTGAGATGGATCATGATGACTGATGTACATGTAACTTCTTCGAAATAATTGCCTATGTCATGTTGTATTTTAGTTCATGATCTATAAGCATATCTTTTATGATTTCTAAGATCATCGAGTCACTACCTAAGATAATTATATATCATTAAGGAAAACATCTACTTTTATGTACCACATGTTGATGTAGTGAAGTTGTTCTTCATAAAAAAAAGGGGGTGATTAGGAGATTGAAAGATGATTATTATTTTGGAAGACGTTCACTATTTTGGGAACCCTATTTGATCGAGGTAAATAGATTACTACAATATTTACATTGAGGTGTAAAGGCTGAATTATATTTTGATGAATCGATGAATTTAAGGTGGACTTATAGAAATTTAGGTTACATATGGAAATGATTAACCTATGTTGGGGAAAATGTGATTAGGTTAGTTACTTTTGTTATAAGATGATAAGAGTGGTTGATGTTGTTTGAAGATGAATGATAAAGTCTACCTTCGAAGATTATGTTATGATATCATTCTTATAATTGGGTTTCAATCATAGTTTGGTTTATTTTGAGGAATTTTAAGGATAGTTATTTATGGAATGGTCTATGATGAACTTTTTGTAGTACCATGGAACATTGAATATTTAAAAGTAGTTTCCCATCTTATGGGAATATTTCTTTTTTAAGAGTTATTTTATCTTATCCTTTCTATTTTCTTGATAATGTTTAAATATAAAAGAAATTGATAGTTAATAAGTTGTGGATTACGTGACTCTCAAAAAGATGATTCTTATGTTTTGATGAGACCAAGTGTTTTTGAATGCTCATCGTTTGGAGAAACGATTAGATTTGGTAGAAACTTATTAAAGGATGAAACTATACTTGAAGGTAGGTATATTTCTTTATGTTTTTGTTCTATGTAGTAAATGAATTCCTCAAAATTATGAAAAGGAACGTAAAAAAACGTTGTTGGTTTAATTTTCCTACTAGGTAATCAATGACCGTTTACACACATCATAAGTTTGGGATTTTTTCGTGGCAAACTTTCTCCTAATCATGTTTTCTTTCACTCTCCCCCAGAACTTGAACCTTTGTTTTCTCCTCTATGTCCATGTTTTCCTACATAGGATCCCAGTGTGGGTTAACTCGGGTGACCTTTGTAATTCCCTTTCATTCTTTTGAAGTAATAGTTTTACTTACTCCTTTTCCAGTGTGGGACTTTCAATGAAATTTCAAAACCCAATTTCTAAAAATTGAGAGGACGCAATTTCTAAAGGGGGAAGATTGTAACTACCTGAAATTTTGAATCAATCTTGTTTCCTAATTTTCCATGTTATTTTATTTTATTATACTCAACAAAACTTTTTCATTTGATTACATGAGTATAATTAAAATGAGACTGTTGGATTTTGAATGTTATATGACCATTGGTCAATATGACCGCTGGAAACTAAAAATTTCGATATTTGTCTCTAAATATAAGTGATCATGGTTAATTAATATAGAAAGAAGATTCGATGGCCTCACCCAGTAGTCTTGGACCGATCGAAGCCCATCTAACAGAACTTGGGAAGGAGGTAGCACCACTGGGCTTTGCTCTGGACCAAACCCAAGACTAACTTCATCATGTGAAGCTAGAATGGAATCGCCTTCATGAGAAGTTCAAACTGATAGAAATTACAGCTCATGCGATGTTGGTCGAGCCTCCCTCAGATTATCTCACCTTAGCACACCTTACACTTAGGTCCTATGCTGGTGTGATAATGGGCTATGTAAGGAGACCGTAACTGCCTTGTGTAATCCTTTGTTTTAAATAAAAATTTTGATTTCTACTTATGATGATGTTTATGAATTTTCAAATGTCCAAAAAAATATAGTATGCATATTTTTGGTGAATCATAGAGAAAGGATATTTTAAAAAATGTTTATGTAAACCATAAATAATTAAAAATGTTTAATGATTTTCAAAAAATTGTCTTCTACAATTATGTTCAGTACGAAATTTAGAGTCTAATATGATCAACGTAATTTTTGATGAATAGTAAATTATGAATAGTGATTTTCTGCTTAGGATTAGTAATGTGACCAAATGGATTAGTAATCTCACTTAAATAGAGTATTAATATAATCTAGGCACCTACATTATGTAATGTGATTCAATAAAATGGTTAAATAACGGTTTCATGAATTATTAGTCAAGGGTTAGTTTTTATCAGGTGAATAGTGTGTTTTAATTAAAAATTAAATTAAAAATATTTATAAAATTATTTTTTATACAATGGAGTTAATTTTTGAAATCAGTGCATCATTATTTGGTTAAGGTGAAATTTTGGGGTTTTTCTAAAAAAGTTGAATTTTCGATGAATAGTGAAAATACAGTTATTAAGTTACGGGTGTTTAATGACATCATCAAATGTTGTATTAAGTATGTAATAAATATGGAAAACTTATGAATAGTAAGATAAGGTATGAGATGTCCCAAGTGTCCAATACCATGGCAAAATACCATGGTCAAGCCCATGGTTTTGCCAAAACCACCAATGAGGTGTCCCTTGGCCATTAATGCCTTGTCCCCTCAGTTTCCCTATAAATACCAAGCCATCCTCTCATCCATTCGACTCCCAACTCTCCCCCAACGAAGCTCTGGTCTCATTACCTCCCAATAAGTCCTCTCAAGGTGCCCCCAACCCCTCAAGGTCCCAACCATTGAGTTTTAAGAGTTATGTTTTACGGTAAGGGATCCAAACTCTCTCTTTCTTTTCAAATACTCTCTTTTAAGTCATGTCCTTTATGCTCCATGTACTAAGGATGGAGGATGTTCTTTTATATTCGTCTTACAACCCTTTTTTATGTTCATATGATGAGAGATCACATCTTACTCTAATCATTTCGTTTTATGAATGATTAAGTGGTGTTGTTAGGATGCCGAAATTGTTGTAATGGATTCTCTCACCCTTCATATTTTCAAGTTCTATGTTCATGTCAAATCTTTCAATTTCATTTTTTATGTTGGGTTATGATCTCTATATCTATCATACTGATCTTTTATGTTCATATGACGAGAGACCCTATTTGATCTCTTCAATTGATTTTTTTTATGTTTAAGTGACGTCGTTAGGCTGCCGAATTTTTAAGGGATTCGTTCATCTTTCTCATTTTTCAAAGTTTTACTTTCATTTCATGTCTTTCATGTTACTTTTTATTATGTTAGTATATTATCTCTATATCTATCATACTTAATTTTTATGTTCAAATGATGAGATACCCTATTTGATCTCGTCGATTCATTTTTTTAAGTTTAAGTGACGTCGTTAGTCTTCCGACTTTTCATAAGAGAAATCTAATTTTTGTCTTCCTTACATGTTTTTTATTTCAAATGGTATGTCCTCAAAATTTCATTACCATGTTCAAATATACATCATATTCGGTCCCTCTACTATTTTATGGGTCATTTATAAATTTTTTACCCATGTTCCCTCTCTTTTCAATGTTTTCTAAAACCCCGAATCATAGTCGTTATGCTGCAGAATTTCCTTCTCAAAATGCCTCTCTCTTTTTCTAAAGTTCTTTTATATTATTAAGTGAACACTCAAAGTTCTCTATTCTATAGGGGTATTCACATATATACCAAAATATTCTATTATAAATTATGGGATTTACATACATGTGACCCACCTTGATTTTCTGTGGGTTTTAAAGTGACACAAAGATCATGTCTTTAAAGCAGTTTTTAAAATGTTATGATTATGAAATGAAAACCATTTCCTTTATGCTATATGGGTTTTTTATGAAATTATTGATAATGATATATGTGGATCACGTGATAATAAAGGCTAATTCAAGGGTGCACCCGGATAGCGCTCCAATCGATTGGGAAAAGACTTAATCTCTAGAGATGACCATTTTCACTAATACCCTGGTGAATAACCTTGGTGATTTTTATTGACACCATGGGGATGGTCCTTGGTGAAACAGAAATTATTGTCTTTGTTAAATGTTTTATCCATATCATCAAGTTATGAAAAAAAAAAAATTTTATTCTGATATGCCTCATGATTTCTTTCTCATGCATTAAAGTTCTTTTCATGACCTTATTGAAGTATCTCAAGTTCACATGTAAAATGTTTCTCTTGTTTCTATTACAGGGCCTTCTGCTCACCCTTTCTTTTGATGTATGTTCCCAGCTTATGAGATTCAGTAATGAACCTAGGATGAACTTAAGGAGAAGACATTTAGGTGTTTAAGAAGAATGTTTTATGTTGTTTCCAAGTATTATGTTCCTGGTTTCCAAGACAATAATCATTAAAGATCCTTAGTTTTGTGTAATGTAATGAAAGATTATGTTATAAAAAGTTGGGATGCCACAATGTGGGTTGGAGGGGATGTCCAGGGGTACGGGGTGTCCATGGTGTGGGCGGGCTGTCCACGAGGGTGGTGGGCTGTCTAGGGGTATGTGGTGTTCAGGGGAGTGGGTGTGCTGTCCATTGGGTTGGGGACAGTCCATGGGGGGAGGGTGTGTCCAGGGGGTGGGCGGGCTCTCCATGGGGGTGGTTGGGCTCTCTAGGTGGGTAATGGTGTCTAGGTGTGGGCGGGAAATCCACAAGGGATAGGGGTGTCCATGGGGTGGGAGGTCTCTCCACGGGAGTGGTCAGACTATCCAGGTGGTAGGGGTGTCCAGGGGGGTACGGGGTGTCTAGGGGGTGGGGCTATCCGTAAGGGGATGAGTTATCCTGGGGGTGGGTGGGTTATCCACGAGGGTGGCGGGACATTCCAGGGGGTACAATGTGTCCAGGGGGTGGGGGCTATCTAGGGGAGGGGTGAATCAGTCTCAGTAAAACATCAAGTCATGTTTTATTATTTATAGATAAAAAATTATGATAATTTGACCTACCTAATAACAAAAATATTCAGGCACAACATATTTAAAAACATCATATATCAGTAATATTAGTCAAAACTTTAATGGATCAATCTATCCATCATCACCATCACTATCCTCACAATCATCATCACCCTCACCCTCTTCATCATCGTTGGCCCCAACATCATCCCCTACCTCCTCAACACCCTTCTCAACGCCCTCCTCCTCGCCCTCATACTTAGCCTCTGCCTCCTCATTGCTCTCCTCCCCCACCTCATCCTTCTCCTCGCCCTCCTCCTCCACCTCAACCTACTCCTCGCTCTCATCCTCCTCCGCCTCGGCCTCCTCCTCGCCATAATCTTTACCACCACCTGAACTATCACCAGGGGCCCCATATATAGAATACCATTCATCACAAGCAGTGTTGGCCTCTGGTGGAAGTGTTGGACATAAAACGTCCACCAATTTCAAAAATGTGGTGTTTTCCCTAGAAGACTATTTCACCGTCATTGTGGCCCCTTTTTTGCATGTTCAACCTTTTCCTGAACATGCTGCAACTTGGTTGCACTATAACACATACATGAGTAGGGCCAATACCTCATTGGAACTATACTCTTCCCAGGTCGGTAGTATACTATATCATGGTTCTCATCTACCAACACCTCATATAAGTGATAATTTGGCAAAAAATTGGCAGGATCCTGGGAATCAAGGGCCTCTTAAGTAGCATGTTTCAAATATAAATAGATTTTTACGTTACAAAATAGTGATTAAAATTTTAAATCTACAATGTAAAACTTACAATCTGCTGCTGAGTCGGTTCATTAACCGCACTTCCATCTTTCTTCATTCTACTCGGGAAAAATATTTTTTATCGAGGCACACATCCATATATATTAAATTAATTCCTCTACAATGACATTGAATGTAGGAAACCATAATTAAAAATAAGATATCAATAATTAATTTCATAACTGAAATTATATAACAACTTCAGCAATCGAATAAATTTTGGAGGATGCAATAGAATGTTCAAGTCATAAAGAACGATTATAACATATCACACCTACTGCCTCTCAGGATCTATAATCATAGTACATCCCAATGTGGGGATGTATTTATTATCATAAATGTTTTTTATTTCTTCCAGATTAATCCTAAATAAAATTCAATAATTAATATTAACGTAAAACCAGAAAATTTTCATTTAAATTCCTCTAATCTGATTAATAACATAAATTGGATAATATTCCAATGAATAATCATCTTTCGATACTGTTCTAATGGAAAATAATCCAATATAGGGACCACCTCTAAATTTGTACCCACTCTAGAATGCCAACTAATGTGTTACTAATGCTTATAATCTCTCCAAATCTCTCCTAAATCCATTAGACATGATGGTTGTGCACCCTCACCATCAGGGAAATTAAACCGTTTTTGACATCAAAATCTTAATTCGTATAAATAAAAAAATTAAAATATTTCATTAAATACCACTGAACTGTTTACCCATATCTCTGGCCAGGCTTTTTCCTTGGCTTTATTTGGAAACTGTCTCCATGAGAGAGAGATAATAGGAATGATGTCGAAGTATTTTGGAAGCATCAACAAAAAACATCGACATTGATGCCCTTATTTTTCAATCATCTGACAATATTCATTGTATCCCACCTTCAACTATGTGTAGCAGTCCCACACTACACAAATGCGTGTACGCCGCGGCCCTACCTCCTATCAGTAGATGTATCTTTTATGAAATAAAAAGAAATATTTTATCAGTACATGTATTAATGAAATTAAATAATGGAGTAAAATTTTTTAAGGGTTGTATAAGTATATCTGTTGTAGTCTGATCAATGTGTGTCACTGGATCCGTAGAAACTGAAGGAACACCCTGTATAGATGGAGTGGGTCCCAATGTATGCTCCACAGGGACATACTCTGGTGGATCAGGAGTCGTAGAAGCTGGAATATAAAATCTCAAAGAGAAGGAAGCAGATGTAAAATGAGATGAAAAAGATGGATGGCCGATTGTTTATGTAGAGTGTGAATCAATATTGGATATGGTACAGATGGGTAAGGAGTCTTATATATAAAGGGTGGTGAAAAAATCAGTGGTTTAAATATCCCATGTGTCCCCAACGACACACCAGGAAAAGCATGTGGGATGGATGGTATGTTAGTGGGAGGGACATGGTCTTATCGGGTATGCCGACCAGATCTTCTAGCTCTCATACCACCCCTTGTCGTATGAAAACCCTTAGTACTGGGACAACTACTAGGTTGCTCATCAAATAATGGTCTCCTAGTAGATGGGTTCTGCAAATTTTTTTAAAAACATAATTAATCACATGAAAATATATATTATATAAATATATATATTTGAAATAAAATACTCACTACAGGGACTAGTGGTGGAATTCCCAACTCAGTCACGCGACAATTGTTGTTCATAATCTGTTTTCATCTCCCTCTTCAATTGGTTTAATTTATATCATTTGAAAAAAAATATTAATAAATAAAAAACGATAAATAATGTGTAACCAAAGAAATAAAATAAATTAGAGTGAATGGGGGATTCATTGATAATTTAACTAACCATTGTTTTAGGTTATCTGGAACAAATATATAATGAAGTCAATAATTAGTACAAGATGTAATAAATATTTTTAATTTTTAGTTGGATGGTTATTTAGTAAGTGTATTCAGTGTATTAAAATCATGGAACATTAATTCTACCAGATTCATAAGTGGTAAAGCAGTTTCCAAATTACAGAAAAATTTAATTTCTTTAGCTGAGTTAGATGATGCATGATTCAATACGTGTTTTAAAGAAGAATACAAACCATCACATTCATTACCTGGTAAAATTTTGAAGATAGGTCTTAGAGTGATAAAAATATATACAAATCACAAATGAATCATTAAAATGTTCACCATGTTAGAAAAGTTGGTTTTATTGGTTAGAATACAATTCAATTCCAAATTAGAAAATGAAAATCAAATAAAATTGCAACCAATAAACATTAAAAATTAACATAACCTTCAAGTCAGATATAACATATTTGTAATCAATATAAAATTAAATTGAGTAGTACCAGCCTTAATATCCTAAGTCGATGTAAACCAAAATAATTGAGAACATGAATAGTTGATTTTATATATTTCTGACCACAACATCAAGTTCATAGAAAACACTGAAAATTGAGCTATTAAATTAATAAAAAGTAATAAATGGATCATTTCCAACGTTAGTAAGGATGGTTTCAATTCCATTATCACTATCATCAACAAAATGTCATGGAATGACATCAACAATGACACTAAAATCAGGTCAAAGATGGTCTTGGACATAATTTTTTCGTCATTGATGCCAATACATATGGTTCATCAGTAGTAAGAGTGTGGGTCATATCAATTACTAAAAATTAAAAATCATCAATAAATGTTCCCTTTCTTCTCCTCGAATCAAACCACTGTAATTTTATCATCTTCACTCATCCATGTGAATAATAATCCATTATTATTATTTTTTCAATGACTCAATAATAACATATTTTTTCAAATAATGGTCTACTATCTAAATCCTGAGCATAATAGTATATTGTGGAAGTAACCATAACACCATCATGTTGCGTTCTCCTTTTCTTGGATCGTTCAATGATAATAAATTTGTACCAACTGATAACGATTGATTTACAGTCACGAATCACAATATTTGGACCAAAATCCAAAGCTCTTATTTTCTAAGAGATAGATTTAGCAGGAAAAATCAATACCTTAAATATATATAAATATTAAACATATTTATTTATTTTTTTAATTATTTAAAACAGTGATATTACGACCTTCCATTTTAACCAACCGTAAAACTCATTGTTATGCAATATCTCCCTCATTCTCCAAGAAAATGAATTTTGCTTTCAATTTATCATCGCTTTTTGATCCCTATAGATAAAAATATGAATAGTTTAAAAGATATATATAGGATATAAATATACAATTTACTTACATGATGTAGTCATCGTACAATTCATAGTTGAAAAAAAGTGGGATTTGAAAACTCCCACTCTTCAAGGCTAAATGTCTTTAATGTATATGATCTCGTAATTCCACTTGTTTGGTGAAGTAATGGATAAATAGGTTCAATTTTCTCATACTTATCTTCTTCATTTATCGTAGGTCTATTCATTCATCAAGTATGATAAGACATATACATAGAGAAGAAATCTATACATTTTTGAGCCATGTAACCATTCATGATAAGTCCTTCAGGGTGATTCAGGTTATGAACATAAGACTTTAATGTGTACATATTTATTTCCATTGGATACATCAAACGAAAATGAATAGGTCCTCTAAGAAGTATTTCCGTTCAAATATGGATAGTCTGATATAATGTGCATGTGAAAAATTATCGAGGAAATATTTTCTCTAACTCACACTAAATTAATGGAGAATCTGCCAATAGTTTTTACAAGAAAGGCTTTGACAACTTCATAGAAAAAATATCTCTAAAAAATGGAACAACCAATTAACAACCACCCTTACATTATTTGACGAAATTTGAAGAATTTCTATTGGAATCATGTCATGCAAAAGGATTGATAATCATGAGTCTTCAATTATTTTAGCTTCAACTATCTTCTATTGACCTGTTAAGATATGACTCATGAATAGCCATCAGTAACCTTAATAGTCTCTAGTACTACTAGAAATTTATTTTTTCTGTATGTTTCATCACATAAGAACTACATGGAAGATGCCAATTTTTATCACTAATACACATAGGATACAATTTTTTTTTCTGATTCCCCAATATCCCAAGTCATTCTGAGACTGTAAATCATCTTTTCTCTATCCCATAACATTTAGAAGAATCGAAAGACAATTTTAAATTTAATTTTTTCAATATGAATTACGTCTAAGCAATGAAGTAACAAATTGGTTGACCAATAAGGGAAATAAAAGAAGATACTTCTCTTCTTTCAATTGTAAATGGTTTTAGTGGAAACATTCTTTCCCTCTCCATATTTCATTTGGCCCTTCCCGAATAAAAAAATAAAATCATCCAATTCATTAAGCACATTAGTTTCAGACATTCACTAAGGTGGATCATTAGTCTCCATGGTATTTTCCATTCTTCGAGGATTATTTCTATATTGATGGTCCATTGGATAGAATCATCAATATCCCATAAAACTGAAACTACAACAATGTTTCAGTATTCTGGATTGTGTATTCTTCACATAAACAGGACAAGACAGTTTTCCCTTCGTCATTCATCCCAACATCATTGCATAAGCTGTAAAATCATTAGTCATCCACATAAGCACAACACACATATGAAATATGTCTCTCAAACATGCATCATATGTGAGCACACCCATATCCCAATTAAGGTTCAACTCTTTTATCAATGGTATAATGTATACCTCTATAACATTGATGTTATTAGAAGAGACAAATATAAATATACTCATGAATTTGAAAGGGTTTTTCATACACAACCATGTGGGAAGATTATAAATGCGTATCAAAACTGGAGATGTGTAGTGCGGCATATTCATATGCCCAAATGGTTTAAAACAATCACACAAAAGACACATCCTCACATTACGCACGTCAGCAGCAAAATCCGGATATCGAGCATCAAATCTCTACCATGACAATCCATCTACAGGGTGAACCAACTCATCATTAGTATTCTTTCCCTCAGTATCATTCCATATAATGTTTCTTGATATTTCATCAGAAATAAAAGGTTTCTAGTGCTTGTGGATAATTGGAAGGTTCCACATTACTTTCTGTGGCACATGGGATGGTGTTCCATCAGCTTTTGGATTCCAGCTGGATGTGCCAAATTTTATACAATCATTTCGTTCACCAGTTTCCTCCCAGAATAAACTGCAATATTTTAGGCAAGCATGAATTTTGTTTCTTGATAATCTATGTTCCTCAACTAACATCCATTCCATGTAGTGGTTTGAGGTAATATCTACATCATCTAGAAGTAAGTCCATTAAGATTGTAAGAATTAAATCATTGTCAATATTAGAAATCCAGTACATAGTATTCCCATGAAACAATTAGATTAAAAATTTAAAATATTGTGTTTTACCGCTTTATCGATACACTGGAGTCATGGAATCATCATTGAACTTTTTTCACCCTAAAAAATCATCATTTTAATTAGAGGCATCATGTCTACTCATATCAAAATCTTCTTAGATATGAATTATTTCTTTTTCGTGATGGCCAATAAACATAAACCATTCATATAACAAATTATTCAATCTAGTCCTCTAATTTGGTCATCAACAGTTGGATATTTTATTTTCTCCCAATTGTGATGCCACACTGAGTAGTTTTCTTGAAAACCATTTTTGGTTATGTGGTAGCTGACTTCTTTAGGGCTCAACCAAGGTCTTCCAACACAATTTTAATAGGGGGAATGTATATGACCACTATCTGAAGCATTGTGAAATGAAAAATCTAAAGAGCTCCCCAAATTGTTTTGAAAATCTTCTGATATTTGATAGAAATTGTAATAAGTCATTCTTTCAAAATAAAATCAAAAATATTGATGTTTAATCAAAAATATATTTATGTAAACACGAATTTTTTACTTTATATGAAACTATAACAGACATACTACTCATTATGAGAATCATAATATAAAAAAATACGATATTTATAAAAAAAATATGATTAAAGAAATATACATCAGTGTTAAAGATCATGTACACTTATGGAGGAGAATTATTAAAGAGTTGATCAAATTTTAGATAATTTTTTTAATATTATAGTAGATTTTTTGAGAGATCACATACACTTCCCAAGGGAATGGGGTGTCGAGGGAGTGGGGGGGCGAGGTTGTCCAGGGGGTACAGGGTGTCCAGGGGGTGGGGGTGTTCGGGTGGATGTGGGGTGTCTGGGGGGGAGTGTCCTGGGGGGTGGGTAGGCTATCCACGGGGTTAGGGGCTATCCAGGGAGGTTAGGGGTGTCCAGGGGGTGGGCGGGCTATCCACGGGGGTGGAAGGGTTGTCCAGGAGGTATGGGGTGTCCAGGGGGTGGGAAGGCTATCCACGGGGGTGGAAGGTCTATCCGGGGGATGTCTATGTGGGTGGGCATACTGTCCATAGTGGTGGGGGGATCCACAGGGGTGGCAGGGCTGTCTGTGGGGGGGGGGCAGTCCGAGGGGGATGGGTGTCCAGGGGGTTGGGGGTTGTCCAAGGGGGGTAGGGGCTATCAAAGGGGGTGGGGGTTGTCCAGGTTTGTGGGGGTCTAGGGGGAGGGTGTGATATCCACAGTGTTGGGGGGATGTCCAGGTGGTAGGGTGTGTCCAGGGGGGTAGTCCACAATGGTGGCAGGGCTCCCTAAGGGGGTAGGGGGTGTCTAGGGGGTGGGTGGGCTGTGCATGGGGGTGGGGGATATCCACAGGGGTGGTGAGGATGTCCAAGGAGTAGAGGGTGTCCATGGGGTTTGTGGGATGTCTACTGGGGTGGGGGGATTTTTAGGGGTTATGGGGTGTTTAGGGGGTGGGGGTTTCCAAAGGGGTGGGGTGTTAGGGGGTGGGGGTGTTCATGGGTGTGGGTGATCTATCCACTGGGTTGGGGGCTGTCCAAGTGGGTAGGGGTGCCTAGGGATTGGGGGGTGTCTAGGGTGGTACGGGGTGTCTAGGAAATGGGGGTGTTTAGGGGGTTACAGTGTCTCTAGGTGTGGGGTGTCTTGGGGGTGGGGTGTCTGGGGGTGGGTGGTGTTCATGGGGGTGGGTGAGCTGTCCACAAGTTTGGGGGATATCTAGGGTGTAGGGGGTGTCCAGGGGGGGGGGGGGCTGTCCAGGGGGTACGAGGTTTAAGGGGGGTGGAGGTGTTCGGGGGGGGGGGGTGTCTACAGGGTTGGGGGCTGCTTGAGGGGTAGGTGGTGTACCCGATATGGGTGGGCTATCCACGAGGGTGGTAATGTTTTCCAGGGGGTATGAGGTATCCAGGGGTTGGGAGGCCTTTCCATGAGGTTGGCGAGGCTATCCAGGGGGTATGGGTGTCCATTGGGTTGATGATAATTCAATAGTGGTGGTGGAGTTGTCCATAGGGGTGTCGGGGCTGTCCTGGTGGGTTGGGGGTTTCCAGGGTGATGGGTAGGCTATTCACGAGGGTGGAGAGGGCTGTTTAGGGGGGTACGTGGTGTCCATGGGTGTGGGGGTGTCTAGGGGGATAGTGGTGTATGAGGGGTGGGGGAGTGTCCAGGGGGGTGGACGGGCTGTTCATGGGGTTGGTGGGCTGTCTAGGGGGTGTCCAAGGAGTTGGGCGGGTTGTCCATGGGTGTGGAGAGAATGTCCAGAAGGTATGAGGTGTCTCCGGGGGTGGCGGCGCTTCCCAGGGGGTAGGGGTTTCGCGGGGTGGGAGGGCTATCCCTGGTGGTGGGGGCTGTCCACATGGGTGGCAGGGCTGTTCGGGGGGGGTTGGGGGTGTCATGGGGGGTGGCCGGGCTGTCCACAGGGGGGGGGGTTCAAGGGGGAACAATGTGTGTAGGGGGTGGGGGTGTTTGGGGTGATGGGGGGGGGGGGTCTGGGGGTACGGATTTCCAAGGGGGTGGGTGGGATGTCCATAGGGTTGGGGGTGTCCAGGGTGGTAGGGGTGACCATGGGGTGGGGGTGTCCTTAGGGGGTGTGTCCAAAGGGGTGGAGGGGCTGTCCAACAGAGTAGGATTGTCCAGGGGGTGGGCAGGATGTCCACGAGGGGTGGTAGGGGGGGGGGGGGGTTGTCCATAGGGGTGGAGGGGATGTCCAGGGGGTAGTGGGTGCCAATCGGGTGGGCGAGTTGTCCATAAGGGGGGTTGTCTACAGGAGTTGTGGGGATATCCTGGGGGAATGGGTGTCCAGGGGGTGGCTAGGCTATCCATGGGGGGTGTATAGTGGGTATGTGGTGTCCAGGGGGTGGGGGTGTTCGTGGGGGATGCGGGGTGTCCGGGGGTTGGGGGTGACCAGGTGGTCGGCGAGCTATCCAAGAGGATGGGGCTGTCTATGGGGGTACAGGGGGTCAAGGGGGAGCTCCCTAGGGGGTACGAGGTGTCCTGGGGGTGGGGGTGTCCGAGGTTATGGGGGTGTCTGGGGGGGTGGGGGAGAGTCTAGGGGGGCGGGCCGCCCTTCCATAGGGTTGGTGTCTGTCGAGGGGGTAGGGGGTGTCCAGGGGGGTGGGTGAGCTGTCCCACGGGGGTTGTGGGGTTGTCCTGGTGTAGGAATGTCCAGGGGTGGGTGGGCTATCCATAGGGGTGGTGGGGTGGTCCAGGGGGTAGGAGGTGTCCAGGGGGTGGGCGGACTATCCACCGTGGTGGGGGTTATCCACAGGGTTGGTGGGGCTGTCCAGGGGGCGGGTGGGATGTCCACGGGGTTGAGGGTTTTATTTTATGGTAGGGGTGTCCAGGGGGGTGGGCAGGCTGTCCAAAGTGGTGGCAGGGTTGTCTACGGTGTATGAGGTCTCCAGGTGGGTGGACGGGCTATGCATGGGGGTGGTAGGGCAGTCTAGGTGGGGAGGGGTTGTACATGGGGTGGGTGGGCTGCCCAGGGGGTACATGGTTTCCAGGGGGTGGGGTTGTCTGGGGGGATAGGGTGTATGTGGGTGGGGGGATTTCTAGGGGGTGGACGGCTGTCCACAGGGTTGGGGGGCTGTCCAGGGGGTAGAGTTTGTCCAGGGGGTGCAAGAGCTATCCACGGGTTGATGGGGTTGTCTAGAGGGTATAAGGTGTCTAGGGGGGTGGAAAGGCCATCCATGAGGGTGTCGGGGCAGTCCAATCGGTAGGGGGATTCTAGGAAGGTCGGCGAGCATTCCATCGAGGTGTGACTAAGATCTATGAGATTTATTTGGGTTGTGATTCATGTTCTAAAAAACAAACGACTGGTGTTAAGGATATGAATAGTATTTTTTTGTGAAAATCATAATTTGTTGGATTAGTGACTTTATAAAATGATGGTATCATGTTTGTAATTGGTAAAATGTTAGGCCGTTGGATTATAAAAGGCTCCCACAACTTTCCAATGATATATTATTTCTAGGAAATTGTGTTGTGGGAGAATGAATTCATCCAATATATTTGAGGTAAATTTTAGATCATGTGATTCTTTAATCATCAAGATGACTATACAAGAACCAAAACCAAAGAGGCCTCAGACCTTTACAAATCTCAAGAAGTGATTACTTCCTAGTGATTATTGGTGAAATATGGAATTGATGACTTCCCACCGGCAGATACCCCCTCCCCACCTCACCCCCAGTAGAGTCTCCCTTCACAGCCCCCCTCGCATCCACCGACTGCACAACCCCGCCCCCACATGAACATCCCCACTCCCACACCCCAACCGGCTCACCCCCCTACAGACCCTCCCATCCACCCACCCCCTGCCTTCTCCCACCTACACAACCCCCTCCCCCACCATCACCCCCACCTGTACACCCCCACCTCACCCCCAACAGACTCCCACCTGCCCATCCCACCCCAACCTGCACACTCCCCTCCCCCACCCACTGGCAAACCCCCCCCCCCCCCACCGACACCCCCACTTGCACACCCCCACCCCCACAAGCACATCCCCCTCCACCAACCCCAACCTGTACACCCCCACCTCACCCCCAACATACTCCCACCTGCCTAGCACCAACCCCCCCAACCTACACACTCCCCTCCCCCAAAACACTTTCACAACAACCACCCACCTACCCCCCCCCCCCCCCCCCCACTTGCACAACACCCCCACCCCGACCCCCACCTACACATCCCACCCCGACCCCCACCTCACCCCCAACAGAATCCCCCCTACTACACAGCCTCACCTGCACATCCCCCTTCATCCATTGCACGTCCCCCACATGAACACCCCCACATGAACACCCCCCTCCCCCACCCCGTGCACCCCCACCCATTACACCCCCAACCAACTACACCCCCTCACATAAAATAAATTTCATTCACACTTGACAGTGTAAATGCAGAAAAAAACACAAATAGAAAAAATATCAAATTGAAATTGTTGGGTATAACATACCGGAAAAACATTGGGTTTAATCCAAATCAATATAGAAAACAATAATAAATATGAAAAACATTAAACCTATGGTACTACTTACAGATTTGAAGTGTATAACAAAACAACATTGTGATTGAAGATGGATATGGTGGAATGATTTTCCACATGAGAGAGATATTAGGTCTCGGCTTTAGGTATCCAATCACATGGAAGGGGGATTGGGTTCACTGGAAATTTAGGGGAAAACATTTCCAACGGTTTTAAAAACCCATTGTGAAAGGAATGATTTGACAATAGTTTAAACAAACCATTGGGATAACCTTCCTAAAATTAACATATCCCAACTTTTTTATCAAACTATTGGGTAAAAGACTTATAAATACTAATATATCCCAACAGTTTTATAAAACCATTGGGTAAAAGTCTCTCCATTCCCATATTCCAATGGTTTATGAAAACCGCTGGAAAACTTATGTCTGTATATCTTAAATTTATAGTAGTGTGAATTATTTTAATATATTGGTATGATTACAAGGAATCATGTCATGATGGACTGATTAGTTCAGTTGTCTTGGAAAATAGATTATAAACATGAATGATATATTACAAATTATAACATAAAACACAACATAAATAATATCCTGAGAATTCCATTAATTTTCTAGATTGACCAAGCATAGAAATCATTATACACATCATGGCATCATGGGAAAAATATAAGATTGGGGTGAGCTAAGATGATCAGTAAGGATAATAATACAGTAGAATGTATAAAAAAATAAGCATTAGAGTTTTTAGAAAGGTATAAAATTGAAACAAAATCACATTAAACATAAACGTTATCATAATATGGAAAAGATAAATCAAATAATTCCATTTACTTATATAAAGGGATATTATACTAGTTAAATAATCACATGTGACATCAATAACTAATCTAATAATGATAGAACACATATTTTTGGACATCATAATACCATAGTCAATGACTCATCCAAGACTAAAAATAAAAATATTGTCAACACCTTATTCCAAGACAATATCTTGTTTAATGAGACCTAATGTTGCATCTAGGAGCTATAGCGGGACCCTCCCATCATTTCCTATGTCCAATGCATTCGTCATATGAAAAGAGTGAAACCTAACATAATCATTTGTATTAAATCCAGTATAATAAATTCCCAATCATTAACAAAAACTATGAATAGTATACAAATAGCACATCCAAATTCAAAAATGTTATAACTCATTCAGTACAATATTGAAGATTGTATTTATAATAAATCAACCCCAATCAAGAATAATATATAAAAAATATTTCGACATAGTAAAAAATAATCAGTAAAACTCTTTGAGTGAAAAATCTATTATTATTGAAACCATTAAAAAGAAAAAAAAAATATATAAAATAATTAATATAAAAGTGAATTTTGAATCAAATTTTCTCATACAACTTTTTAACATTTGAATGGAATTAATATTTTAAAACAATCATGTCCATATAAATAATTTATTGAAATCATTTTCTAATCAAGGACATTAATTAAAATGATTAAGAATAATAAATCATTACAAAATTTAAAATGATGATAAACTAAAGGATTCCATTCCATAAAAAAATTAATTTATTCCATTTGAAAATATTTTTATGAAACATGGAAATTGATGATAAATATGTCCCAGTAAATACTTACACATAAACAATATCGAATAATAATGATATTGAGGAATTAACTCTTACCGTAGATCTAATACTCTATGTATATGTCTATAAATATTGAATAATTCTTCTAGAAATATTATTAACTTATATCCAGAATAATAAAAATATTTATGATGTCATATATGATTCTTTTATGATGTTATATTAATTATTTTTAACCATTACAATTTAATGAAACATTTCAGGTAATATTTCTTTGTTTAGCGTACGTGTTTCGACTTGTTATTCTAGATTACATAGATCATGATTTAATTACATTTTTAATGTATTAAATTATAATTTTATCATATATTTTAATAATATAAATTTATATAATAGATAGATATATAAAATTGAACACACTATTCATGTAGATGTTAGGCCGTATATACGCATGAATGTTGTTTCCATTTTCTTATCGCAAGGAAGTTATTGAATGAAATGCATGTATATATATATCATCACAGTAGAATTATTAGGCCATATATTTCATAATTATTAATAATATTTTTTCTTATAATAATTTGTGGATGGTGAACATGGAAGATGAGTCTTATTACATCATGGAGACGGTAAACGGTATGTACACATGATCGATGTTATCATTTATTTAACGGTTAAATGTTATGAATTTTGATGAAGTAGAAATTTCAAAAATATAATATAACATTATATTTTTATTTAAATATATTATATTCCATTTTATACCCATTTAAATAAAGTGTACATGAAAAAAATTTACACCACAGCGTGGAGACGGTTAGTCATACGTACACATGCATGGTGATATTGTTTTTCATAAGATGGGTAAAAAGATTAATATAGTTGTACCATAATTTTAAAAACATCTCATAATATACTTGATGATGGAGTTATTATTTTATTATAGTGAAAACACATTAAGATGAAGTAGAAGAAGAAATGAACTTTGAAAGAAGGGCTATAACAACTAACTCTTCATTGGGTGTCTTCTTTTGATTTTCTTAAATAAACACCATAAGTATGTTTTCTGTCCAAAGGGTGGCCTCTAGAATGAAGTGAGTGAAGTTGGGAGGATATTTGAATTGGTTTTGGCCATGTCGTAGGGTTTTCAGGTGTGAATAAGTGGTAGTGTTGTTTCCCTTTTATAAGAGGGTGGAGTGGCACTTTAGGAATGTCTAGAAATATTAATTTATAATATACTATATTTAGAATATAAATGGACCAAAACTCAATTAATACGAATATACGAGGATAATGAATTGAATACATATCATAAAATAAATTTTATATTGGTTTTCATTATTTTTGTATCATTAAATTTTTTGTGTAACCTTATTTGACAATTTTTAATATTATTATGATATCATGTTATTTACACATTGTGTGTTAATGATACTACCATATCATGTCAAGAAACCCACAAAAAGTTATTTATTAAATATTTAGACTTTTAATAACCATTTGGATGAATATTATATTTTTAAGAATTTAAAATCATTTAATAAACTCTTTTATGTATTAAGTTATGAATTTTATCAATTATTGACACTATTCATACATGGATTATTAAAAAATTCATAAAAACCCGATTCATTAAAAAATGAATTTACTCAAATATAATATGTCATAATAATCCATAAAATTCATGGATAACAACAAAAAAACTAAATTTAATTTATTTTATCATTAATAATATTATTTATTTGAATCCTTTATTAATGAACTAATTAATACATCATCATTGTAATTATTAAATTTAATTTTTATTCTATAAATTTTATAAATAAATTATGATGATGTAGAAAATATTGTTATATTTCAAATTAATATTTATAGTATAAGATACGAATTTTATAACACCATATGATTTTTTTGAAAAAGATACATATTTAGGTTATATATTTCTCTACATTAAATTAATTCTTATAATATGCCATTTTCACACCCAGGTTTCTCAATGGGGTCCCGAAATCGACCCAATATTTCCTACAGTCAGAAATATATCATCAATAGTATTAATACATGTTTTATTGTAGTTTAGTATTTTTATAATTTTATTTTTCACAATTATTTACAAGATTAACCTTTAACTAAGGTAAATAAAATAATTACTGAAGTTAATATTTATAATGTAAAAAAATTAAAGGTTCTTATTTAATTAATTAACACATTATGATTAATATATGAAATCCATGTTTCCAAATTCTTAGGACATATGTTTTTGAAATTAATTTAATATTAATTATTGTTGTTAAAAACATAAAAACTAGGTTTTCTAAGATGAAAAAACATTTTAAATATTGACATGTATTTATGTCGAATTTAAATATGAAATTATATCCAATGACTTAAATTATGTTAAGTGATAAAAATATAATCTAATTATAATTTAACACCACTAAAATATATAATTTAACACTATAAATTATTTTTGTTAAAAAAGTTCTTTTCAATTAACACATTGTATTTTCCAATTTCCATAAAAATATAAAAGTTATCATAAATGTATCAAAACTTTATACAAAGTATATTTTTATGTCTCACTTCTAAATAATAATTAAATTTCATCAATTTTAATATATTTAAGCTTCAATTATTATATTTTGAAATAATTCTCCATTATAAGTATGAAAAACTACATTTGATAAAATATAATTCTTTTCTATGAAAATTGAATTTTTCAACATATTATGTATATGAAAATTTTTTAATGAATGTTCTAAATATATGGGATTTATAGAATTCAATATGTGGTTAATACGATTAATAACATCTCATTAAACTACTAGTTCAATAATTCGTGGTGCGTTTGAACTCGGTGTTGCATACATCAAACGATATTGAATTATTTAAAAAAGAAGTGTACCTTGGATGTTTGGGGTGTTATATAATACATATGGATGATAATTATCATATAAAAAATCATTTTATATGATTATTTTATATTTGAATATTATTAAATAAATTTGTTAACATGTTTTCCAATTGTCCTCTTATTATGTGTGGGCACATGTTCCCATGGTTTATTTTTATGTTATCCTCTTCCCATAACCTATGTGAAAGTAAAATAATATGTAATGAATGGAGCTCCCAAGTTAGTGGAGGTAGTTCAAGTATAGAGACATAGAGAAAAATTACAAGAAAGATACATTGGTGGATATGTAGAAAGCTTCAACAAGAACTGTAAATAGTTTAATGTGTTTGTACCACAGGATGACGATTATTTTTCCATCATCTAGACAAACTAACAGTTACTAAATTATCATAATCATTCCACTTAAATATTTTGTTTCTGTTCGGTTGAATTTATATTTCATTATGGATATTTTATTTCAATAACATGAATTAATGAATTAAATGCATAAAAGATAAAACTACAATAAATTGTATTTTGTGTAAATGTTATATATACCATTTTTAATAACGTAAGTAATTAAAATTAAGATTAAAAATATTATAATAATTATAAGAATTTAAAATTTATCTATAAATGATTGAATATCTAAATTATATATTATGTTATTATAACCGTCCACTATATCAGTTAAAATGAAACCATATTTCATAGTGTGTGACAATAAATAGTTGGGGTGATATAAATTATCATGGAATTTTAAAATTATTCTCTCAGTTTACTTCAATTATTTCACATAATGTTTTGAATTCCATTTCAAGATTTGGTGAAACTGAGAGGAAAGGGTAAAAAAAATACAATTTAAGGAATCAGTGTTTATGGTGTCCACACAACATAACAATGACTTATGAAATAATAGAGTTGGTATATGGAAATTATAATTAAAACCCTTCAAATTTCATAAACATCAATATTTGGGTGACGATAACGGGAATATGGATCTCGGACAATAATATTTATAAGAAACGATATATTATGATTCCAATGGTGAGAGAAGTTGGATTTAAATAAAATAGTTGGTGATTAATAAATATAATATTTATTTATTTACCAAGTTTTATTAGAGAGAGTTATAAAATTATACTCATCTTAATTTTCTTAAAATAAGTAAAATTACGTTAGACATATCACAATGATCCATTCATCATAAGAATAACCTTTTAGAGGGAAAAAAATTCTATGATTGGTAATGTATCTTACACATTACCATATGTCATGAAAGGAAATTATATTTGATGGAAGAACCAATTCTTATTGTGATGAATAATTAGGCTAGTAAGAAACATTTATCTGTTAATAAGATAAATTTTAATGATGCTATAGATATTAAATGTTTTAATATCTAACCCATGAAAATGATCTTTTGAAGAAACAAGGGGACACTGATGTGTATAGAATAATGTATCACCATCCTGATCATTATCAATGTAAGTCGAGATAAGAGAGATATGAGATATCAAATTCTATGATTACAACTGAACATGGAGTTTCTGTACTAATTTCGTATAACATGTTATTATTATTGGATAAATTTAATCATTAGACATATTTGAGATTAAATTACCAAATGAGTTACACAAATATATAATACATTCCTCACTACCATTGATGTTATCGTGTTTTATTGTTAATTATAATATTAGAAATAATGAGAAGATACGTCAAGATCATCACACATTGATTTACCAAGGGAATAACGTCATGAAGCATGATTAAACCATGGCACATATGGTCAATTAGATAGGTAAGAATAAATCTAATGGGAACAAGAATAATTACCTATATAATTATCCCATGCATCATCCTTACATGAATAGTAATATACATTTGTAGGACAAAGAAATTATGTAAGAATGTTTTTTATGTGTAATGTAAGGCCATGGGAAGAGGAACTAAACCCAAAAGCAATGAAGAGATAAAGGGGTATTTCATAGTATGTTTAATATTTCAACATCTACACATTGGGTTTTATATATAGCTCGTGTATATCACATATTTATATAAATACATGAAGAAAGTAGATTATGAAATATTACTATAGGAGAGGTTTATTTTGAATATTATAGTGGTATGAGGAAGGATGCTCTACAATTGGTGAATATATTCTTTTATTTCCAAGTAGAATGATAATGTTTTTAAGGGGTTTTTATTATTTAACAATTGTTACCACAATGAAAATTTAGGTGTTATTCCTATGTACAGATGTTATTATTTTAATGTTTTTAAATAAAAGATGTATATTTAATAAATGAAACATATCCTTTGGTATGGATCATTTAAATAGCAGAATTTTTTTCATGTTATGAAAACCATGTTTTGTAAATAAATAACTAATTAAGTTTACATGACTCATTCTAAACCAAACATTGGAATCACTATCTTGGTCATGTAAACAAGAAGAAGTTGAAAAAATCTATCAGGATATTTATTTAGACTATTCATGCTAAAACGACGAGAAATATTTCATAATTGATTTAAACGAATAATGACCAAACCATCATTTTATGGTTAGGGTGAAAGGTCCATGGGGTTTCTAATATTGGTACACACTAATTTGTGTGGACCATTTCTATTAGAATCTAGAGAAGGATATTATTAAATTATAATATTTACTGAAGACTTGAGTAGATATGGATATGCCTAATTAATGAGCTATAAGTCTGTGTAGGTTGATAAATTCAAATAATTCAACAATGAATTACATAATAAACATGTAAACAAGATAAAAAAGATTCAATCGTTTTTAGATAGGGAATATCTTAAGCAAGAGTTATTCAAATTTATATGTTATTTTGGGATTCTATCTCAACTCACCCATCATTACACACCATAGTATAATGGTGTTTGATAAAGGAATAACAATTCATTGTAAGACATGGTATGTTTGATTATGAGTCATGATGATATTCCAAAATCCTTAGGGGGGTATTACATTAAAATATGGTATAAATTCTTGTACGAGCACCATCTAAAATAAAAAATGGTCTTCCATTGAGTTATATAATGGAATGAATACTATTTTTTCATATAGATGTATGTAGTTGTGTGGAATTTTATAAGGCCTTATCATGTAACAGACTAGAAACCTATGGAAAACGTTTATCATTATACAGTATCCCAATGAAATGGTGTGATAATTTCAATACCTTCCCTCATACAAGAAAGATACTATTTCAAAATAAGTTTTATTTCTTGAGAGTGAGTGAGAACACCCTCAAAATGTATTTTTGGAGAAATAATGAATTTTATAAAGTTTTTGCTCGAAATAGAAATAGATAGTAGTGAAATAGAATCCGCAGTTTCCTTGGGAAAAAATATTTCTTGAAATAGTAGTACGTCATATGAAGAAAAGAGAGGTTATGGGACTAAAGAGATATGATTTTCTAGACACCAAAGATATGGAATCATTATTGGTTGAAAATGAAGAAACTATATCCTTCAAATATAATGTAGAGAGCTCAAAACTGCAATATTGAAAGATTTCCAAAATTATGAAATGGATTCCATGTATTAGAACAGTGTTTGGGTTCAGGTCGATGCACTAGTTGATGTAAATCCTATTAGGTGAAAATGGTTATTCAGTAGAAAACTAGTCATAGAAGGGAATTTAAATATCAATAAATTAATGATGGTTTCTAACCGGTTCAAACCACCTCAAGGAATTTACTATGATGAAAACATTTCAATAGTTTGAATGTTTAAATCCCATAGAATATTACTTGATATAAAAACATTATATGATAATGAATCATGTAAAATGGTCTAAAAATAGTTTTCCATAATAACAATAATTATGAAGTGTTTAATATCTCATAACCATAATGCTTTGTGACTATATGTGATTCAAAAAAGATTTTCATGTTAGAGATACCCATTTATGGACTAAAGAAATAATCCATGTCATCAAACATTCGATTTGATGAAGCTATTAAATAAGTTTTTCCATTAATAATGTATGTGATCGATGTTTTTACAAAATATTTAGTGGAAAATTGGTCTTTATTTTATTATTATATTTTGATGTGTTATTACTTATTGTAAATGACATACCAGTCATACAGTCTATCAGGGATAGGTTAAAGAAGTGATCACCTATGTGGGTTATTATTTCATTGAGATAATAATTTTTTTTCTCTACGGGATCCTTATCATGATTCTTGACACTAATCCTGGATCGTAGGCTCCATCATTTAATGTGAATGAGAAAGAGTCCTTGAAGATCAAAAACAAAGTGTTTCCGAAATCCCAATTAAACAATATATTTATATTTAACTCTTTAAAAGTTAAATTTATTTTATTACAACACATAGATTAAAAATTATTCAAGTTTTATTGATTTCACATATTCCATGAATAGTTATTTAAGATAATATTATGTGAATAGAATATTTGATAAATATTTATTTTCTATTTATTAAATATTATATTTAATCAGTTGGTTTGAATAATAATGTGATATTGATTTTTTTAAAAAATTAATCATTTTCAGCAATTGATAAATATTTTTGATGAATGGTTGACCAAGATTATATATCCGTAGATAAATAATATATATCAAATATTATTCAATTAAATAATTAATAATTTAATTCTCAATTTAATTTTATATTGAGAAATAATAATAAAATTATTATTATAGACATGGGGTTACTTTGGGATCAAATAAATATTAAAGGCAACAAGGGAAATTATGTATTTATAATCTTAGAGGTATATAAATTCTTTAATATTATATTTAAATAGAGAAAATTATTTTGTTTTACTGTGAACTATGAATCCAGTGAATCCTCTTAAATACCTAGATAGATCACTAATACAAGAACACTCATAATAATGGAGGGCATTCTTCCTCCACCATCAACACATAAGGATATATAAATCTAGAAGAATACAATGGAAGTTATTATTATGGTTATCATTGGTAAATGACACAAGAACTAGGATGTACCATGATATCACACAAAATATTCCTATGAAGGTGTTTAGTGATTTTTGAAACACATGTGGATCCATAGTACAAGGAATCTAACCTTGATTCATGTGATGATCCTACAATCTATTCACAATTTTTTATCCATTGTCTATATTATTTGATACAAATCTATTTACCATGACATTTATCATTATGTAAATCATGGATTGATATTCCTTCATGACAAATGGAAATAATGGGAATGACCCAACAAATGATTCTTCTATGTCTACACCCTTTATGATTCACAAATGTTCATCATGGAGAAACATTTATTCATAAAGTCTTTAACAAACTATAATAATGTTATTTCAATTACAAGAATAAATATTTCATCAAAATGTAATACTAAGAAAATGACCGAATTTCCACTAACTCACTTCTAAATATATGGATAACATCCATTATCATCTAAAAAAACTCATTTATAGCTTCATCAAATCGAATATTCCATTTCCAAGATGATTTAATTATTCTATAAAAGGATATTTTATAGTTGAAATTGTTTTTCCTTCCACTAGAGAAAATAATTGTATCAGCCGTGTATAAATCATCCCAATGATTTCATATAAAAAGAGTACTTTTTATATTCATCTTAGAAATTTCATATTCATGGAGATCATCTATCACAGGTACAATTATGATTGATTTAAACATGAGAACTTGTTATTAGGATTTATTGTAGTAAATTCCTTAACACATTTTAACCCTTTAGCCACTAGCCATTCATTATAGATATTTACTATACCTTAGATGTATATATTTTCTCTATAATACCCATTTTTATAATAGGGGCATTACATTAACTGGTGAATCAACCTGAACCTAAATATGATTTGGATACATGGAATTAATTTTTTAAATCATGGATTCTTTACATATTGTATCCTGTAAGATTTACAAATTTTATTTGCATGATATTGGTTTATTATGGTCCACATATAATGAGTAACCATCATTGGTTCCTAAAAACACATATCTCTCTAGTACATTTCCCAATCTAGTTCTCATATGAAGTACTCATGTTTGAAGAGCTATTTCTTCCATGGGGGCTTGGGAAATCTATTCATGTACAAACTCTTTTATATCATGATCCTCAAATTCATCAATGTCAATCATTATCCCACTATACTATTTAACATGTGGTCCAAATAAAGAAATTTATTTTTTCTTATGATATTTATTTTCTTGTATAAGGGGTTTTATAAGAAGTATGCTTTTATTTAATTGAGATATCAAATAAAGGCACACATTATTACCCAAGGTTATAGTTTTTTTACTACGATGAATGTACCAAATACCTTGAGCCCCCATACATGTTTATTTGAAAAAAATGGGTTTCCATACTCTCAATAAATCAATGCGAATTATACTTTTTACTTTAGATAATTTTAATCTTTGTGTGCATTCTTCAGTTTGTAATGAATATCCCAAAAAGGATAATAGAATTTCTGAATGAATCATCAAAGATCATACCATTATTAACAAGGTACATTTCATCCTTTCACTAATACCATTCCACAACAGTGTGTAAGGTTGAATGAGTCAAGATAGAATTCAAAAAATCCTTAAAACGTTTGATAAAACCTTGGTTAAAATATTCAACACCTAAATCCAATAAAATCATTTAATCTAAATTAAATGTTGATGCTCAAAAATATTCTTGAATTCATTGACATTCCCTAGGAACCTGTCTTTATACCTCATCGTGTTGACATATCCATGTGTTCACAATTTATCAATAAATGTGATGAATTTTGAATAACAAAATTTATCTTATAATAAAAATGGTCTATAGGAATCAGTGTCTTCCAATCATAAAATCTTTGTGGCCTTATCAACATGTCCACTGAAGTTCATTTTGGTAAAATTTCATTGCACAAAATTACGAAATCTATCATGTTATTTTTTCTTATTAGAGTCTAAATAAACGGCTTATCAATGTTATGTCAATAGCATCTTTCTTATATTACCAAGATAGTGATCCCATTATTGGGTGTTATATGAATCATGTGATATTGATTTTTTATCTACTTACAAAAAAAAATTCATAATTTAATTGGTAAATATTTTGACTTAAATGTATATAAATATTACATAAGTTTTCTTTATAATTTAATTTTTTTTTCAGATCAAGAAAATAAAACCCTTTTCCTCAAGGCATGATACATAAATTATGTTCTTGGTAACTATTGGTAAATAAGACAAAACTCATAATACCAATATCATCCATGTTGGAAATGAAATGTGGTAGTCACCCGTGGTCAATGTAGTCATCATCACACCATTATAATCTCACAAATCCACCACTCCTATGGAAATATTTTCAACTCAGTATAGTCATTTCATTTGGATATATACATGAGAACAATAAGATATATCTAATACCCAATGGGTCAATATTGAAATATCACATGCAATAAGGAATAAAACATCATCATACCCATTAGTTTTGGTATAGTTCATCTTCTAGTGGCCTTAATTTACACATGAAAAACATAATACCTCTCTTTTCCACGACCTACTTCTTGACCATCCACATATAAGAATGATATTCCCAAGATCATTAAATTTTGATGAGTCTAAGGACCATTCTCCTAGTTCTTTTCTATCTTAGTAAATATAAGGATAATGGTTTTTTCGTTCCCCATGACCTTACCCACATAGAGAATACACGAAATAAGTTTTTAAATAGTAATATCATTATTTATCATGTGGTAATTAATAATAGAAGTGAATATGTCTATGGGTTGTGAGTAATGTATGAAATCAGGGTGCAGATCAACTATGAATGTTTTCCACTAGATGTATAATAATTAAATCTAGACGATAATATTAACTACATGTGTCCTAGATAGCACATTCTCTCTATGCATAGTTGTAAAAAGTTCACTAGAGATATCATATATCTATTAAATATTATTCACTAAATAGATATCCCAAATATGAGACATCATGCTATAAGAATCCATGAACTCATGTATCAAAAAAATCTCAGTGGTCCTAGATGATAGCTTAAAACGCTGAATATCTATAACATCATTCAAATTTTCCTCAAGGAAAGATAACTCTACCTTATTATCCTCAATACCAAGAACAAATGCAATATATTCATCAAGAACGTACAATTTCCTTCCATGGAATAGGGAAACATGTAATCCCCCTTTCCATTATTGTAGATTATTTCTGTTGAAAAGGGTAAACATTTACATTATGGATCTAGAGATATGTTTGATGTGTTTTTTATTTTTTTCTATAAATATTATAATAATAGTTTAATTAATTTATCTAATAAGAGTTAGACAAATAAATAAATATTTTATTCATTAATCTCTAACTATTTTATCGAAACCAATAGCCCATGCCATTGGATTTGGAATAATCTATTACTTTTAAATTATAATCTAAATTATCCATATATCATCACCCAACATTCTTCCATTATATTAATTTTGTGGGTTTTAGGTATGCATTCCAAATTACAACTGCACTAGCTCACAATTCCTTGATCTATTATGTGGACACCCGAGACCCAAAATATGAAAATTTTATTTCATTAGAATTTTTATATTAGTTACAACAATTAATTGTTTGGATATCAACCCTTTATGTGAACTAAAATAATTTAATCCAATTCCTCAAGTGATAATTCACGGATAATTAAATTTACTAAATCATGTTTTTAGACATGAACATTGAACCATGGTTCAATTTGCATTGAAGTAGTTGCAGACTATATCAGTATAATATATAAAATTTGGGGGAATTGATCTTTTAGAAGTAAATTTGAAATTATTATATTTATTACATAGATATTAATAAGAAGTTTATTTACATATGTTATTAACAATATTAATGAAGATATATACTTATAATCTATTTTATTTTTGTTAGAAATTTTATGTTTGTTAAATAATTATTTCATGTTATCAAAATGATACATCCATCATGAAATAATCATGAAATATGATATAAATAATTTAATAAATTTGTATGATCAACTGATTTTACTAATGGTTAGTTTATTTAGTGGATAATAAACTAACCATCTACCTTAGGTTAATAATCCTCGAACCACTTATGGGTTGTGTTTCATCTTTACACCCATCCACCTATGTATTTCTTATGGATTGATTTTTCCTTGTCTAAAAAAAGTAATTGCCTCCACTATCTTGGGAGAAAAAACAATTACATATGAATCTACATACATGCCAATAAAGGGAAAGAAAGGATCTGTTAAATGGTTTACATAAATTTAACACATGGGGATGCAACCACATACATAATAAGAGGAAAGATGTAACACATAACAACTATTTCATTTGATAATAAAATAAAAGAAAGCAATCACATTCTATATTATAGTTTTGAATCATTATTATCCCCATGCATAAAACAAATTAAACATTTAATACAATTATAATTCAACTGTAATCGTTCTTATTTATGATAATTTGTGATCGAAGAAAATAATTTTCTTATTTATTTAATATTTTCTTTATCATAATTATTATAGATATATCCATTAATATCCCATCCATCCTAGTTTAAAAAAAATAGATAACATTATTTAAAATTAATTGTGTACAAAAATATTCCTCATATGAATCATTGTGTGTACTCCTCTAATATACAAAACATGCATTATACTCATATATTATATTTTGTTGTGACATATGATAAAGATGAATTATCAGAAAATTGAATAATGTGTATTATCAACATAATGATCACATAGTAAAATTTTATTTATTTAACATAGAATTTATTGCTTCAATGCGCATAAAGAAATAAATTAAATATGAATTAAATATTATATATTGGTCAAATTTTTATGAAGAATTCAATTGAAAACTATTATGTATAAATAACCCAGTCCCATGGTGTTTAAAATAAATATAATGGCTACATGTAAGTATATATAGATAAAGTTTTCAAAGCATAATAAATTAATTTTTATTCTATGTGATTTTTTTAATATAACACAATCTGTACATTGAAGATACATTGGGAATATTATTCTAAAAAAATATATGTTGCACATAGATTATGATTCATTGTGTGACCATGACATTATAAATTTTGTAGGACCTGTAATTTACATAGGATACAAATCTTGTGGTCTCTGTGTTACATGGACAGAATTAATATAGTATATGTAAGAAGATATACATATTTTATGTTACCAAAGGACTACAAAACTTTTACCAAATACGCATGACATTAACTCTATCTGATCGTGCACTCAGATGGCCCTATAAAAACATGTTGTATAATTAAATTGATGTTATTTTCTAAATTCCAATTACGTGAAATATTTACAAATTAATTCATGGAGAATTAAACACTCTTAAAAGACACGATCCTCTAGGATACAATGTTTGATATCATCTATAATATGACCATATTCCTCGACACCTATAGATATGATATTTGAATTTATTTCATTCATAAAATTAATAGTTTGGATTATATTTACATTATACAATGATGAATAAATCATATATCACAATCCAGAATAGAAAAACTTAAATTATAATAGAAACCCACTAATAAAATCATAAATAAATCAATGATAAATAAATAATAAGTAATAGATATTTGACCCCTATTGATACTACTTATAGGATACACGCATAGTGGGAGAATATGATGTGTCATGACAAACATTGATTCTTTATCATGTTCGTTGATTAATATAATATTTACTTGATGATAAATTATAATGACAACATAATTAAATCAATGAATACAGAAAATTAATAAACACAATATTATATGCATGAGATCATCAGATATTATTTGTAATTAATTTAATATACTAAAAAATAGCGTAGGTGAAATTATTTATTTTTTTGATGGGTCTAAAAAAAATTAATGTCATACTATCATTTCATTGAAGGAATAATGATTACAATCCCCTTAGTGGTAAGATGCACGTGTTCCAAAAATATGTAATAATTATTGTAAGAAACAGGTAGTGTTAGAATGGTAGATCTTATTTCTTATGTCATTCACCTTTGATCACCCTGAGATTCAATTACAAACGATTCTCTTTAATTTCTATATACAATAGTGTTGAAGTTGAATGAGGATATCTCTCTGTTCATGGGATCATTCTTGGAAAAGGGTTCTCTCTAGGGCTTCAAGAGTATTCTCTTAATTTCATTATGCATAATAAATAAAATGAATTATCCATCTTGAAAAATAAAATAATTGGATTTATATAACCCATGGTTTAAAAATAAATAATAGCACATGTGCACTTATATATTTATTTAATCCATCTGGAATATGATTTTAATATTAATGATATTAATATTATTATTTCATAACATCACATAAACTCAAATATTAAACTGAATGTTCTTTAATCAATAAATAATCAATATATATTATTTATCAACGTAATATTAATCTCAATCCTCTAATGCTCCCCGATAATTATTGAGACTTGAATAAGTACATTGTATATAATAAATAAATATCCTTTAACTATTTTTAATAGAAAAATAAGTATTATATCCACTAAATAGAAAATAAATATTTATCAATTATTAGGCTCACATAATATTCTCTCGAATAAATATTGATAGAATATTTGTGGTCAACAAAATGTTAATAAATTGTATACTATGTGGGGAGATAATTTTTATTCAAATTGTTATATAACTAATCAAAATATTGTTTTCAACTATGATTCTAGAGAAAAATAGTTTATGTCCATCTTGCCTCTTTCTCATTAGCATTATGAATAAAATCATAATGTCCAGGTTTAACATCTAGCAACACACCAACACAGCCATATAGAGATAAGTTAATGTCAAAATCACATAATAACTAAAATAGATGCTCAATATGTAATATAATCTGTTTATTATAATATATCTAATCAATAAGGGTACATTCTAGTTCCATAAACCTATGTTCTTGGTGGATTATTCTTTGACATTTTGAAAATATAAATTTCCTAAAGAACACCATGTACATTGTTTAATTTTGAAATATAATTTATAAAAAAGGAAATGAGATATAAACTTCCATTATATTATTGAAGGACAAAATCCTATCTAAAAACATTCATTAATGAAATATTACCCATGAAACACCCATTGTATTCTACATCTTCATAAGCACATGACTTCACATGTTTCATCAATAGGTACATGTATGTCAATTATAGGAATCATTAACAATAATATTATTGTATTAGGACCAACACAGACATCCGATGATATGAACATCTAATGAATTATATAAATGATTATTTTCTTATAGTGGGTCTCAGACTTATAATATTATACAGTAGATATTACCAATGGTATAAACCATGAAAAGTGCCTAAAAGTGTTATGAGTCCCCACACCTATTAGACCATATCATTTTCACCAAAATTATACCAACCTTATATAGAACTTATATTTAGGAATATTATCATCTTACTTTTTGGTTTTCATGTAGCGAGGATCTTCATTGAACTTTTAGCGTTACACCTACTATAAGGACTTTATCACACGATATTTTATTGTTGATGAAAAGTCAATGTGCAAAAAAGAGTTTATTAATATTGAAAATATGAATAATGGTTATCATAATGATTATAGATGTTAGTTTTGGTGAAAAATCTACATCTAACAAGTCATATTACATGAACAATAGTGTAATAAATATAAGAATGTTAATCTCAAGTATCAATAAAGGAAAATCTAGTTTGTAATAAAAGAAAATAGTTCCCAAATGAATCTATATTCCACTTTGTGTGGGAATCTCTAATACATGATTTTGGCCATGTCCAACCCCTATACCAAAATAGGCCTACTATAAAATACGTCCCTAATCCTTTTTATACATATGTATCAATGGGGTAAAAAATAATGAATATTCCATCTAATGCTTCTATATCCTCTTTCAGCAGCATATTCCTCTAATACATATTACTTATATTTTAATGGATGAAACTATTATAATGAATGATAAAAAATCTAAATATCAACATTTTGTTACTCCATGAGAATGGATAAGAACTAATATCACGAATAAAAAAAATTTACAGATCAATCAAAATGGAGAAAAGATCTTATGGGATGCACACGGACATACAGGTCTAGAAAAAAGAGAAGAATATGGAATTGACCGACTCCCTACTGGTCAAATTTTCCACTACCATGATTTCTACTGTATTTCTACTATAACAATAAAATCACGATTGTTGATGATGAATTTTCTTTTACGACCCAAGATAATCATGCATCCTCTTGACAACCACCATATTATTATACTCCTTCAAATATGATGGAAATGTAAAAGAGTTATTAGTATATTTAATAATTGGAATAAAAACATATTTAAGGCATAGTTTTATGAACCCATTATATTTAAACATATTACAATTGATGTAAAAAGGTCCATCATAAAAATCATGAGTTTCTTGATGATCTTGATTCATTATTTTTTGTATAGAAACTCTCTCATCATCATTTCTGGTGTTAATGATTAAAAAGTAATCACAAAACTACATTTGAAAAATTATCCCATAAAACATATGACCCCCTTCTTCTCTCTATGTTACAAAATCCCCCACAGTTCTGTCAATACATTCCTTTGGATAAAAAACATAAAAATAGAATACTATTACATTGCACAGTTTAAGATGATAGAGAATTAGTGGTCTTCAAACTCTTACACCATATTTGAATAAATGTTTCTCAACTTGTAGTTCTCTTGTACCCCATCATTGAACTCACATAGTTTCATCCTATAAGCCTCACCAACTTCCCTATATGGTTATTATGACCATAAAAATATTTTTATGTAGAGAATGTAATTTATTAACCTAGTTTTATGGAATTCGACTATGTTCATTAAAATAGATTAATTTTAATCTTAAAAAAATAAATACAATTATTAAAAAAGAGTGATGCAAGTCATCATGTGAGTACCACTCCTTAATATCTTCCCTATAATCAATAATTTATCATATAACGTGTTTTTAATTATTATGTTCCATGTGTTGTATAATAGGTATCACTAATCAAAAATGCACTAGCTAGTTTCCCATTCTATATAACACCCTAATTTTGACTAACATTATTTCCCTATAAATCGAATGAAATATTTAATAATTTTGAAAGATAGTATCTATAATAAATCTCAACCAATGTTTTAATTACATTTTTTAACAGCCCATCCCCACTAGGAACCCATCATGGGCCTATAGTGAATACATGACTAACAATCGAAACATTCCTCCAATATGCCATAGATAAGTGACTTACACTGTCACTATGAATCAAAAAATAAAGAAATTTCCATCATAAAAACTAGGAATATAAGAATAAACAAAATAAAAAACTAAAAAGTATCAATAAAACCAATATCACGAAAAATAAAATTCAATCAAATCTCATACATATTATGTTCTCTCAGATTATATAAAAGACCCCATTGAAAAAACTCACATTTTAGATCTTATCTAAGTGCCGTGAATATTCTTATTAATATATATATATATCTATAGGAAATATATAAAATAATCTTAAATATATATGGTTCATGATACATTTATATTAAATTGGATCCTAATCAATAGACCTCATTAGAGCATAGATAAATAACCTGTTATAGAGTGAGTATATAAGTGAATTAATATTCACATAATATAGATCAAAAACAATGAAAACCAAATATGGGAGCCACATTAAACATCATATAAACATATAATAATACAATTTCAATAAATATAAAAGAAAAGGTACCACGTAAAACTTCTTTATAGATTTTTCTATCTCATTGTCAATGAAAAATGTATTGGTGCTTCCATCCAATTCATACAATAATATACTGTTGAACATCCAAATATTAGATAATCACATTGTCACGTATACGCATCCAAATACCATATAACATTATCTTAACCACACATCATATTTCCATGTTAGTACGAGATATTTATCAAGAATGACATTAACATAGTTCCCTCCTCCTAGATTACATGAAATTCATTATATGAAACAACATCATCACATTAGAAATCCAATTTTTTTTATTTTGTACATCACAACCCCTTAATAGAAAATATGGTACATTGAAATCATATAAAATATGAAATATATAGTAGGAGAGAAGGAGTAGTCCACCTTAACTACTTTCACCAACTAGATTGTTTATAGAGGACACCCTGAACTGTAATTTGTTTTTCAGTAATGTTCTCTAATATATGTTGAGTGTCTATGAAATAAAAAGAAATTAAAAGAATTGTATAGAAACACATAAGAAAAAAGCTAATGTTTTCATACTATAACAGCCATATTATACCCATAATTTCCACAAAGCTATCATAACCACATACCAACCATCTTAGTCTCAACAATAACCATGTATTCATTTTTAATCATTTAGGAATCCAATTTTTGATTTACCAGTCAGAATCCAAATTTAATTCATTATATAGTAATTATATAATATTTAATAATAACTCATCTACAATGCAACACCCACATATATCCCATCCATTAAACCCGGATTTTTTTATTAATACCTCCTTTAGAAGAACAGAAAATATTCCATTTCATACCACTCTCCCGTTTCATATTTGTAATTTACATTTAATTTTACAAAAAATGGGAACCAACTAACTCAACCCCTAGAAAACCTCATCATTCACCACCACAACTACCTCACAAAAATATGCCAATAACTTCCACAAATCCCAAAATATCATTCTCTTTCCACCAATTCATCCATAGAATTAATGAAAAAATAGTTTCATCATTCCATGTGAAAACTAAATATTATGTTACAAAAAATTAAATAATGTATATTACAATTTTATATAAATAAAAACTGATTAATCAACCAAAAAACTTTCAGTCATTATTTCCGTGAAAATTTTCAACAAAAATTATATGAGTTGTTACCATTTTCCATATTTTGAAATAAAACATTCATTATCATCATTAAATAATTATTAATTTGTTAAGGGTGTTATAATAATGTAATAAAAAATAATAAACATATTTTTTCAACTTCAACAATACTCCCAACAAGTAAAAATTTATAGGAATAGATAAAATTATCAATATTTAAATAAAATGGGTATTATAAAAATTGTCTATTAAATTATAGAAGTCCAATACAATTTCCACTTACAATTAAATTTTATTATAAAAATTATTATATTTATTGGTAAAATCATAAAACTTATTAAATAGTAATAATAAAAATATAATTCCACAAATCTAATAAAAATAATGATATAGTTCATGAATCTTCATTGTTGACAGAAACATCCCCAATACCTTACAAAGACATAGGTATGGAAGAGGTATGATAATTTGATTATAACTCATAATGAATAATTTTAGGGAAATTAAAGAGTTAATAATTGAACATGAATGAATGGGTTCTATTAATCAATGGTTGAGGAACTAATAATAATCAAATGTCATTGTCTTAATGAATTTAGAATATTTGAAGAAAAAATATATAGAAATCTTCATATGAATTATTTCACAAATACTATGTCTAATATCACTAAATAACTATTTAAATCCATTATTATATTTAGCCTCAATTCATGAATAGAAATTCAAAAAAAAATTCAAATGTCATGAAATGGTGAAGGAAATGATATTACACAGATAAATAATCATTTAAAATATTTTACAATTTCAAATTTCATTTTAAACGAAATATTAAAATTAAATCTTATGTTAAAAAAATTATAATTTTCACAAAGGGAAATATATTAATTTCCAATAAAAATTTCATGCATATAAAATTCAGTAGGATAAATAATTGTAAAAGGAATAGATGCCAAATATATTACCAATATGTAATATATTTTTACATTAATGAAAAAAATACGTTAGATTTTTCCGTTTGAAATATATTTCTAAATAAAATTTTCAAACAGCCCAAAAAGTAATTTATCAATACTTAGGTTCATTAAAATTAAAATTATGAATATGCGATATACATAAGAGAATAAATTTATTATCCATTATGAAAAATCAATATCTACTATTTTTTTAATACATATGTTTTTCTTGTGATTGTTATATATTAGTCTAATACATTTGGAGTTTTGAATATATATAAAACCATTAAGAAATAGTTTTATTGTTCATAGATAAATATTTCAAAAGTAAAATGAAAATATTAGATAATTATGAAACTATAAGTCGATATGTTAATATTATTTAATAAAAATATCGACAAAAATTCACAAAATGCATAATTACTTAAAAAATGTAGATATGCTTCTAGACTTTCTAAATCACTCCCAAATATATTAAATAACTTTAAATCCCAGTTATTAATTTAAAAAACTATCTATAACCTTTTATACTACTAGAAAATATCTTGAGACTCCTCCGTAACATTATATAAATGGAATATTAGGGTAATACTAGGCCCTGACAATATATATTATATTAAGGAATAAAATAAAATTCTATGCCTGCATATCCAACAATTTGTGGAGACACATTTTTGGATACATATGTTTGATGGAGATCATTATATATTACATTTAAGATTGATTAATAATGATTATTTGGTTGATAATTCTCTTTATAAACAATTATATATTTAGAAACTCACTTTTTTCAATGCTAAAATGGCCAATGGGGTCCAATTTTTTGGTTGAATAATTTTTTTTTTATTTTAACTTAGTGAGGTAATATAAATTTTATTAAATATCTAGTATAAATTATTTTTTAATGAATATTCAAAAGTTGTAATAAATGTTATCATATGCATTAAATTTAATGATATCCTTCCAAATGAATAGATGATATCCCACATGAGTTTTGGAATGGTTTCACAAGTTTTTGTATATGATATGATAATATATGAAATAAAAAAAATATTTTGATCCTTTATTGAAAGTGTGAGATTAAAGGATATATTCCTCAAATCCTATATTGTATAATTTGATATAGGAATATAATAGGGCCATGCATGTATGAATGAAAGGCAATTTATATTCTTTGTTTTGGGTATATCTGAATATTTGATAAAAGATACTATGAAACAACATTTTTAGACATTTAAATCTATAATATATATATATATATATAATTTGCTTAATGAATAATATTGTATGCTTCAAATGGTATTTTATAGTTACGAACTACTAGCAAAATGTTAAAATTTAATGTTCAATAAGATAGTTTATGTAATATATCATTAGAACCAACATGTTATATGATAATATTTATGGAATTTAAGAGGGAAAAAAATTACGTATTTTTTATAGTTGACATTAAATCATAGACTACGTAATGTAATAGTTAATTCTTTTGTACATGAGAGTATCTAAAATAACATATAATGGCTAATGCACTAACTTGAGAGCTATTATTTAATAATTCCTTGGTATTAGATTATTTTATCCCTCTATCAAATCTATCTTCTTTCATCACCATTATAATTTGTGAGACAATATCATATGAAGGCATATGTGACAGTTTTTTGTATGTGATGATGGATTTGGCTTCAATTTGACAACACACTATAGAGGAGGGAGTCTATTAACTAACAAGAAGTGATATTTTTCAAACAACTATGATCTGTTATTATTACAACATATCTATAATAATCGTCACCAACATTCTTTATTTTAGTTTATGAATCGATTTAGATTCAAACATGATAGTTATTAGGTCTTAAGGTTTCATCTATATATTTTTTTTAAAAACTATTGTTAACTCGTAATTAAACATCTAATATACTTATAAGGGGGAATGAATTTGAGTAATTTCCATTTATGTTACGAAATAAGGATCGTTGGTAAATATAAACATTAATTCTATAATTCCTTCTGTTTCATTAACAAATATGATTATAAAATAAATATGAATTTAGGAATAATTAAAATGGAAAATAATAAAAAAAATATTTGAATATATAATTAATAAATAATTTCATTAGTTGGAGTTATTTAACATCCAATGATACAAATGGTAAAATATTTTGTTGTAAAATACATTTTTAAGGTAAAATTTGTTATGAATTTTTCACTTAGTTATAATTTATAAATATCATATTGTATAACTAGAGTATAACTTCATTAGTGATTCCTTAGAAAAGAACATAATTTCCCAAAAACCATTAATATAAATACTTACCTATCAATGTTCTCTGGATTGATATAAATATTTTTTCTCTAGGGATTAATATTTGATAGTTATGAAAACATTTATGTATACAAACATGATATTATGAATGAGAAAAACATGATATATTTTTTTTAATATAGAAAATAGTGAAAATTAATTGTGAACACTTGTTATAAATTTCTCATGGATGAAAATGAAATTTCAATTTGATTCTAAATAGAAGTTAAAATAGATTACGATTTTTTTATAGAAAGTACTATAAATGTATAATGAAATGGATTAAATTTAATATATATATATGGATTTGGATATTTTATTTGATGTTGACTTTAAATTTTCATGAATTTGTTGATGTTTTTTGACCATGGTGTGAAAATTTTATTTATGATAGAACTAATACAACTTTTATATTACATATTTAAAATTTCATTTTATTTTATATAGTTCCTAACAACTCTCCATTTTTTGGTAATTATTTTTTTATGGAATTTTTTTTGGATTAATTCGAATATTTCTTTTAAATTTGGAATTTAATTTTATTAATTTATATTATTAATTTTATTGAATGTATTGAATCCTCGTTTTTCATATTGAATAATTTTATTTATTTAAATCCTAAAAAGTTTTAGAAAATCATGACAATATAACATGGAAGATTAAATCATAACAAATTTTAACAGCAAATATATGCTGTCAAATTTAACGATAAGGGTTCATTAGAAGTTCAATTAGTTATAAAAAATAGAGGTTTCATTTCCTATGAAACAAAATTAAATTGGTATACATAATAACATTAGAATCATATATTTTTCATAGAATAATAAAAAATAAACATCTATGTATGGAAGATGCCACCAGTTAAAGCTAAATCATTATATACCACACCTTATTGTCTTAAGGTAGTGAATAAAATTCAAATTTACTCTTGAGTAACTATTATTGATGATTTTTTAAGTTTTAAGATATTATACATTCATAATACATTGTATATGATATGGAAATCATTCCACGATTATATATTTGGGTCAAATTGTAAAAATGGTGGTTGTTTCTAATTATGAATATGGGAACCATCGTAACAAATTGTATTGTAATTATATTTAGTTAAAGCGCCCCATTATAACCTTATATGATTAAGGTATATTTATAGTCTCAAATAGTCTTAATTAATTATTTATGATTCATTTAATTATTTCTGTAAATATTTTATTTATTATATAATTTTATAAATAGATCATATGAAATTGGTAATGCCAATGGTGTTATAGAAAAGGAAATACATATGTCACTATCCATGACAATGAATAAAATATTTCCACCTTTTGTTATGATATATCATTGGTTGTTTTGTGTAATAATTATTAAATAATGATGACATCATTAATTTCTATTTAATGGTTCATTTATCATTTTTATAATAATAGAAGCCAAAAAACATATCAATAACTTACAAACAAGAATAATATTTCATTCCACTAATTAACCATTTATCATTATAGAAATATCAATTATGAAATATGAATTTATTAATCATATTTTTAAATGAATAAAATAATAATCCTTGTCAACTTATCAGAAATAGAGAAGATTTTTAGTTTCATTGATGTGAAATCCCTTTTCTATTATTTTAATTTGAAATAATTGAATTATAAATTTTTTAAGTATATAAATTTAATCATGTATGGATATGGTATAGAGAAAAAAAACAAAATCTAAATATCTGAAAGGATAAATAATAGAAGAAGGCAATAAAAATATTCCACGATAATTCTGAATGAGAAATTGAAGATACAAAATAAACATTTCATAATATTTTACTCTCTATATAATCAAGTGTCATCATGATTTTAATAGGTGTAAAATAATAGCGGTTCAAGATGTCTATACTATTCAACCAATGGGAATGTTATAGTTGTGGATATATTTTACCATGATAAGGGATTATTGTGTAGATAAGATCCTTGTGAATATGCACTATAAATATTGTAAGGGGGTGTAACCTGTTGTAGTGGCATGGTTTTAGTTTCACTATTATGTTGGAATGATTTTTTTATGACTCTTATTGATTTTAATCATGTTGAAAATACATATTAAATTTATTTCAGTTTACCCCCCCCCCCCGATTGGGAATTAATATAATCTCTCAAATCTTTTTTTGTTATTTTATTTCCGTTCATTTCATTTTTCTATCAAAAATATTGAATTTCGTTATTTTATTTGATCCCAATCATTCTAGAGATGTATCATTTTCAATAAAAATATTTTTTTACCATTTTTTATCCCGTTTTTTATAAGGCTTTTATTGTGTGTGTTTGGGTGTATTTAGGAATATTTTTTAGGTTTTTCGCATAGTCCATGGGTGGTTCAATTTTTTCCCAAACCGTGCACCAACCAAATAAAACCAAAGATCCCTATGAAAGTGGGGTTTACATAGATTGAATGTGGTTTAGGAGACCATGATCTTCATTGTGAAACCACACACTCCCTGGATATTCGAGGTTCACATAAATGTAACAATGTGTCCCATAAAAAATCAATCTGCAAGGTTATTATCAGCTTCAAAAAATTAATCAAAATTTCACAAACCAACAGATTATATCCCTATTTTCCCCTTGTCATCCAACCTTGATTTTTTTCATATAAGCTATTGATATGATTTCTATAATCTTAAAAAAATTAATTTGAGACTTGATTACCCAGTGGAAAAAATCAACCCCACTTATTTTATTTGATCTATGATCTCCTTCGCTGTTGGGAATTTGTTTTTTCTACCATTAATTATAGGCTATGGTTAGATGATAAATATTTAATGCTCTTATGATATGTGGTCTAACTTCTATTTATGGTAGTCTGTTATTGATATTTTCTCATTATTTTTATCATTTTTTCTATGTTGTGAAATTGTGCTTAAATTATATAAATTATATGACTCCTATTAAATTTTGAAAACTGTCACAAATCATATTGAACCTATTAGATTTTATAAGATTTGGAATAATGGAAAACCATAGGGTTACCCAATATCCATGATATAATTATTCATGAAATGTGAAAAATGGAATAAATGGCATATAAAATTTAACTAAATTCATTATTCCTGGTTTTATAATTGGATTTGAAGGGTTGATTTTTTTATCCTCAAAAGATTAATGATATTTGTAATGATTTATGGTAAATGGAGGATTGATAATGTTGTTTATTATGATGAATTTAATTAATCTTTGTATGTGTTTGGTAAATAAAATCGTGCATCATATTTTGAGTGATTGAGAAGAGGGTCACTGAAGATGAACATTTTTATAAATCTTTATGTAATTGCCAACAATGAGGTGTGGGTGAGGGATTGATACACCATGTTCTTATAGGGTTCTAGACTGATTCTCTAGGGCCCCAATGTAACATTTTTCATGATTTTGAATTGTGACTTGTGATTGTGGAATTGATTCTTTATGTATCTATGGAGTTCTAGGCTAATATACTAGGACATCAATGAATGACTGTTCATTATTGACAGATTGATGCTCCATGTTTCTATGCTAATGGTACCATGATTCATTCCCCAAAGTAGCAAATGAAATTTGAATTTTATAGAATAATGAATGACTAAGAATAGAGTATAATTTAAAATACATATGGTGTGTGGTTTAGACTCAAACATTTGCCAATGCAGTTATAATGTGGTTGACTAAATAATGATAAATGTGAAACCTATTTACTTTTTTAACATTACTTTTATTTTTTATATCATTTGTTACACAATTATAGACTTTTTATTTCATCATATGCTATTGGTTGTGGCTTAATGAGTTGCACTAACACCCGACTCGTGCCACAATATATATACCCAAATAGACATCATGTTTGCAAAACAAGATAAGGTAATGATCCGTATGTTAGATGGAGGAGTTGGGATTTAGAATAAGGAATGGATGAGGGAACCATAAGTAATATTGGGACTCATTTGGGATTTTTCATTGTATCGTTATATTGGTTTTTCATTAGATTCTAGGAACATTCATGTAATGCAATATTTACTACTTTAGCTTCTAGTTATTTCCCATATTTTTGAAATATTCATGTGTTTTGGATTAATATTATATTATTGAAATATCATGGTTATAAAAAATGATTATTTAGACAATTGTTATTCTTTTATAAATAGGGTATAGTTTTGAATTTTTAGATATTGTAAGCTCACTAATAGTTAGTAGCCTCCAGAATAAGGGGAGGCACACATCTGGTCATGTGATGTATCTGCTTGATGGACATGTCTTGGGGATACAGGATAGTACATTATAATGTGGTATCATAGGAGATTTGTATTATTTTTAGTTTTATCATTATCTAGGAATGGAATATAGGAGTCTTGGATGATTCAGGCTATTCCCATGATATCATGCATTGGATTAGCAAATCCATGGTCAAGGAAAACCCCACGTACCATGGGAGGTATAATCGTTATTGATTTTTATTGTTATAATTGAATTTTATTTTGACCTGGGTGATGATGAAGTTGTGTGATATTATTGTTTTTTGATATTTTCCACCTGGCCTAGCATGGCATGAGAGTGAAGTATTAATGCATCATTCTTCTCACTCAATAATTTTTGTGACACACACCATATTAAAAACACAGAGAAAAGAAATTCAAATTTGGGATATGGGGATTGACAATTCCTTTAAAAATTAAGGGTACCTAATAATGAATTAAAAATTGATAAAAGATCATAAATGTGGTAATAAAAATGGATAAAATTTGTTGTCTAATTGGAATACATTTGAATATGATATTTTATTACCCTATGTTATTCATTACAAATGTTAGGGGTGGTTGAAGGTTTTTGATAGTGTCTTGATCATAAATGGTGGGTGGTGTATAAGGGATGCCATTTTAAAAAACTCTCTGAATCAATGATATGTAAAATCATTAATGAAATGTTTTTTTCTAATACATGTTCTTATAATTGTATAGATATTCCACCATTATTATGTTTGTTAGTAGGATGACACAAGTACATTATTGGAAATGATCCTCCAAATGATGGGAAAGAGAATCTAATAGTTCTCGGTGAAGTGAAATAGATCAATTATGTGTGAAATTCACTCACATTATGTTTTTAATTGAGATATAAATAAGGTGGTTTTTGTTCAATGTTTTAAATTTAGAAAAATATTTTTAGTTACAACACCCTCTTACATTCAACATATATGTTGGACATATGGTTTTTGTCTTAAAGGTTGAATCCATAAAGACAATTATTGACTATATTATGAATCTTTTTGAGGTAATAAAATATGTTATATGCTTATATGCTATGAGTAAAACTGAAGAATCACTGGCATATTCATGCTCAGGATGAAAAGTTTTAGGCCATGGTGTTGAATAACTTTTATGATAAGTTTCTTAAAATCTATTACCCAATAGTCTAATATTGTTTAGAGAGGAATTTTTTATATGGTTGACCTAGTAAATCATATAAGTGATCAACTATGTTTTTCCCTTTAATTAATATCACTTTTATGTCCCACATATAGTATGATATATATTAAACATGGTGAAAAATTTTCAGGATGGACATATATGGGGGATTAAGCCCCATGTTAAAATATTCATAGTAATGGTGGTTAATGTGGTGGTGAATAAAGCTATAATTTCAATGTGTAACCTAAAGGAGGATTTTGTGGGACGATATATTTTTTTATTTTGGATGAACATAGGGCACTCCTTCTAAGGGTATGATGTTTCACTATTAGGATGTAAACTAGGGAAGTGGAAAATATAGTAGGCAGTGATTAGAATGAGTTAATCAAGGCGACATTAGAGTTTCCTTCCATTAATGTGGTGTGTCAATTAACCTCTGTTTTCTATGTTTCGAAAACTAGTAGATTGTCAAACATACAATAGGATGGGGAACATAGATAGGTATTGCGGGAACCATCATTAAATTGGAAGTGATGATGTTGTTAGGATGATCTATAATACTTGAATGGAATATTTTTCCTCGTAAAAAGGTGGAGTTGGAGATCTACTTGTAATGGTGATAGGGGAAACAAATATTGAACTTCAGTGATAGGGAACCTGTATCAGCAGAGTAATATAGAACATGGTACTCAAACTAAAGCATACTGAAGAGGGATAAACCAATTTCTTCTAGTTCATCATGATCATATCAATATGAAGATTGGGCCATCAATAATCATAGGTAAAACCCATGTATCTCATACAATTTCTGGTGATTAATTTGATTCAAGATCCTCACATTCTTTTACATCTAGTCATATTATGATTTTTCATAGTATGAAAATGGATTTTTGTATGGGTTTATGATGATGTAAACACTTCATGTTGAATGATCAATGCAAATCTATCTATAAAAATGGTTTTCCCTCATGTATGGTGAGATTTATTTTATTTTTGTTTTGTACATAGTGGATATGTAATTGTTTTACTTGATTTTGGAAATAAAAAATCCAAATCAATTTTTACCATTGGATTCTGACCTTTATATATTATGAAGGTACAAATTATGTTTTCCATTGAGAATATGATATATAGGAAGGCCTTGTAGAGCACGAATAGTTGAAACATAGGGAGGTCACCACCAAGATATGAATTTTTTTTGGGATTATGGGTGTGTAAAACATTATGAAATTTACCCAATCATGAATATGTTTTAGGGCATGCTTCATAAATACTTTTTAGGGCTTCCACATAAGAGAGAAGTTGTGTTCACAAATTATTTGATTTTTGGAAATGAACTAGTTTCTATTACCTTTTACATAATTGAACAGACATATTTTCAAGAGATTAAAACCCAAATACAAGAATCTATTCATAATGGATTAATCCATCAAATTATATAATCTTGGGGAAACCATTTTTTCCAAGAAGTATGATAGAAAATTATTCTTGTGTGTCGATTACTAAATGTCAAAACAAATCATAGTTAATAATTGAAATCCTTTTCTATGTATCAATGATCTTTTTCACTAGGTAAGGGGTTATTGTGTGTTCTCCTATATGTATTGGAGGATAGGGAATCATTAGTTTAGAAAGGGAGATTCTAAAATACCACACACTATTTCCTGGAGAATGTATTTTATGTGACTGTTCTTCGTGATGATTTTTGGATTGAAGAATAGTCTTGTTATGTATATGGTCTAAATAAACTGAATAATCCACAATTACATAGATCAGTTTTTGGTTGTTTCAAAAAATTAAATCTTAGTGTACTTTTTTATTAAACTTCATTGACATGAATTGGTCACCTAATTCATCCCCCAAAAGATTATGAAATGCAAAGAAAATAAGAACAAGCACAAGGTGTAAATAATTGACACTAGTAGGGAATGAGGTGGAGTACAAGTCGGGTTAGGAAGAAGAATAAAATAGAAACTCAAGATGTAGAAAAAAATCAAAAATCATTGCCAGCAGTTAGACCATGATCTCCATAAGGATAAGCAATGAAGATGTAGTCCAATACTAGTAGGCATCAATTATATTACGTTGTAGCAATGAAGAACCTTGTCTATAGTATAAGAAACACCACAATCTATATTTCTCTCAAGAATGACCAACACTAGATCTTACAAAAATCATCAAGAAAATCAACACCTCATTGCACATCCTATAAAATACATCAATGCAATCCTAATATCAAGAAATTCCAAGCATCACCCAACTGCATTATGCAATAAATTCTGAAATTTACAAGCATCACACATCACCCTCTATAAGAGATGTCAAGAAACACAAAACATCCCCCAAAATAAGTGGGGGAACTGTGAATATTCAATTCTGTCATCAACCAGTCCATGAACTACAAAATTAGTTGCATGGAGGTGTCCAAGAATCTAGTAGGTATCTTCAAATCAAGAGGTAATCTTCATAGAATGAGTCATCAAAACGCCCCCTCCGTCTGATTCAAGGATCACAAACTAGTGGAAAACATCATAAATTTTTTTTAGTGAACTACATTAACTGATCTAGAAGTAACAAAAACCAGGGTTGAATTCCATCTCGTAAATGTAGAATAACACTCATAAAGATATAATAATACTTGAAAAAAAGGATATACTGATATGCAGAAAGAGAAGCAAGTTGTTTGATGCTTCATATATGCACCAATAAAAAAGAATTTCATGATAAGACTACTTCTAGGAGAACATTCCGAGTTGATTATCCCCACACTAATGAAGTCCACAATAGCCTCATGAAGGGATAAAACCCATCAACAGTGGCATCTCTAACATCAGGTTTTCATCAGGGAGAAAAAATCTGTGTAAACTGAGTAGGGAGATTTATAGACGACAAAATCCAAAACAATAAAAGGGTGGGGAGGGGTAAAATAGAACCTCCAGAGACCCAGATATCATGGTGTAATCATAGACTCATTAATATGATTGAAAACATACTTTCATTATCTTTAGTAAACATAGTGATTACATGATATATGGTAATATATCTTAGTGTAAATTATGGACCAAAACGATACATTTGATAGGTCACATCTTTTAGGAATGTTTTTAGTACTACCAAATAAATTTCAAGTAGTTTTACCCATAGATAAGACTACGAAGTTAATTTATACCAATTTTTATTGGTTTTAGTGGGATATTATCATAGATTCATCTATGACTCTTCTCAATAGGTATTTCTACTTTTTCCCTCACTAAGAATGATTTCTAGTTGTAATGTAATTCAATAATTTTTATATTACTCAAAAAGGGTAGGGGAATTATTTTTTATTGTGATTTAACAAAGATCTAACATGGAGAATTTTGTGTTGGAGAAAACAATTACATGGAAATTAAAAATTAATGTTTAGTCCACATGAATATAATTAACATATTCACGATCTCCAATTGGATGTGGTTGTTAATTAAAAAAAGTGTTTGCAGAATCATCTATTGGAAAAATGGTTAATGTGTACAGTGACTAGAAAACAATAAATTATATCTTTTACTAATTAAATTGTAATCTCTAGAAGAAAATATTTTTTGAGTATATCGAACCACTTCAGTTTTTCATATCATGTATATTTGGGAATTAAAATATATCTTTCTATAATCTATGTCGAATGATGTCGAATCAGGAAGTCTGTGAGTCAAGATCTGAGTGGAAGATGATGACTTTTTTTGTTGAGATGCATATAGAGGTTCAGGGGGATAGGTACAGATTAACCATTTTTCCCTATGAAACCATACTACAATCGAGGAAAACCCATCAAGCACAATACACCCCAACATCCACATTGACTAACACAAAACATGTACAGACACAAAAGATAAGTTGGTGCATGCAGATCAACCTTAGTTACTCCAATTGTGAATTTGATGCCACAAATCATCCCATTGCATGACTATTGTTGTTGAGAGAAACATTTTTTATATAAGAGCATTTGAATAAGTGTCAACAATAAGTGATTTCAACAAATAGACCCAACAAACCCTTACGCACAGATTCACACACTTGTGACCTCACAAGACAACTTATTTAGAGGAAGCCAACGAATGTCCCATGCGTTGTTTGAAACTGCATCCCACACCATAAAATACACGATTCTTCCAAACTGGAATTCAAAATTATTGACGACGAAAAATACCCTTTGACCATCAAATGAATCAAGGAAACCAAAACATCATTCACCCTTTTGCATCCACTCTTCTTATATGATAGTATTTACATAACCGCAAAGAAAGAAGGTATAACCAGAGTGCTAACACTGCAAAAGGAAATTTCTAACTTTGAGCAGCTGGATGGCCAGCCAGTGGTGAAGTAGACACGGTCACACCTAAATTTAAAGATTAACTATTTATGGGGGTGTACACTATCCATGATGGAAGACCATCGATCCAAATCAAACCATTCTATTTTCCAACATACTCCACAAACCAACACCGAACACATGAGGGGAAACTATCAGAATTGTTTCCCAAACACCCTCAAAAGAGACCACTGACCAACACTCCGAACCAACATCCCAACGAAACTAAACATGGATCATAAATCAATAAAAAGATGTTTTTAAATGAAAAAAATCATCAACTATGAGACTCCACAAACACAAAAAGACATATCTCACAACCAAGAATCATGAAATACTCCATACATTCATTGAAAAATCATCCAAAAACAAAACTGGGGGGTGGGATGCACAATCACAAATAGTACCTCAAGGGCCTTACACATTAATGATATCATGTCAATCGGGAACCAATTCACCTTAAACATATAACTCATGTATGTGAATACCTCTAAAAATACAAATGTTTAGAACCATATTGTTTTCATTTTCCAAAACAACAATTACCCCACATCACCTAATTTCAAAACCACTTGTCACATGTTTAAAACCCATTCCAATTTCATTCACAAAAAAATGCTTTGAAAAATAATCGACCCCTCATATAAAATCCACTTAGAGGGTCATAATTATTTTTAGAAATAACCAATTATCCAAAAAATCATTTTCAGACCATGCACATCAATTTCAAACACATCTTCCCATTCAAAATAACTTTCCTCAGTTTTAAAAATTCCATTCAAAAAAAAAACTCTCAAAACACACCATAAAATCACCCTTGTTTTGCAAACTATTTTTTTTGTAAATACACATGTATAAATTATAAAAAACCAATTTCATTTCATAAAAATAATTTTTCATGGAAATTAATGTTTCTAAAACCTTATTCAAAACAGTTCCAAACTCCTATATTACATTATTTTTAAAATCAAGTCATTTCCATCATAAAATCCGAATTTTATAAATTTTAAAATAGATCTTTTCAAAATGATTTTCAAAAAACCTAAATGGACAGTAGAAAATGCAAGAGGATATTAGTGCCAGTTGTTTTAGACATACGGAATGTGTTAATACGCCAATTAACCCACCATCACATAGAGCGTACTTGAAAAATGCCCATGTATCCACATGGCTTGTCAGTCCCGACATTCTCAATGAGACCATTAACCCTACACCCTTTTCATTTCCCACAAAAAAGATTAACCACAAGTAATAAAGACATAGAAAAATCCAACATTACCATGGTTACTTGAGTTCCTCTGTGAGATATGTTGGTTATGGACCTTAATCGAATCCAGAATATTGTGTCCTAACAATCCTTGTCCTGGTCTACCATGAATCTTCCTAAAGTAACACGAACCAAGGGAACCGAAATCCACTGATAACATTTTTTGATGAACTATTCAGGATCTCCAACCAACCATATTCTTGACTCGGTCCATAGCATGGTCCGATGGGCATTCCCTATCCCAACGGGCTGACAACTAATGTCAGACATCAATATAACCTTGTTGGAAGTGATTTAGACCATAACAAAATACATATAAAAAATAATAATATGAAAAAATATGAAAAATAAAATAATATTATGTGAATAAATTGGAAGGTGAAAAAAGAATAATATATGTAATGATACATACCTCATGTTACCTATAGGGTCACCATATAACACAAACCACATTTGCTACAAGTGCCATCCAAAAATAGACCCAGAAATTGAAATTATAAAGTTGGAATGCGCACTGAGATTATCAGTAGTAATTCAATATTACTACAACAATCTATCCCCTTACCCTTAAAAAGAAACGCCAAACATTATAGTTTGAAAATAATATTTAATAAAATATTGTTTATCATTATTTTCAAATTCATATAACAAGCATGAATTTTCAAGAAAATTATTTCTATTCGAAATCATTTTCAAATAGTTTCCATGAATGAATTAGCATTTTAAAAATAAAGAAGACCAATTTACCTTAAAAATATAGTTTGCACAGAATATAGAAAAATCATGAAATAATAGAATTGAAATTCCTATAACAAGCACCATGGGAAATCCCAAATAAGCTAGTGTATGTTGGGGACCTAGGATCCTCATACATAGTGTAAATATAGAATAGGAACCACAACAATTTACTTTCTCATGCTTGAGCCACTAGTAGGGAACACACCCATAACATAGTGGTCTCCATTCATCATTTTTTAGTTAGCGTTGTAGTGTCAATCATGCTAGATGAAACTAGGATGAACCACTTCCATCACATTTAGCATACTAGTCCTAGTCGTCCAACCAAGATACCCAGGATTTCCCATGTTCTCTATTTTAGGTGGGGGTGAGTTTTTTTCATGCAAATAAACATGAACACATCATTCTCTTTATTAAAAAAAATAAACTCACCCCCTCACCACTATTCTCCCCCTTCAGTGCATCCCCCATTTTTTAGGTACAAAAAAAAATATAAGCCACATTACTCGACACATATTACAAAACACATATTCAACATACACATAACATTCTAAAATCAAGGGGCATGCCTCATGTGGGGATTAAATTTTTTTCACCAACCATTATTAAATTTCCAAAAAGGGATAATTATAAAAAGAGTGCTTTTAAATTATGAAAATAGAATCACCTAATGGTTTCTTGTTAGCAAAACCGTTTGAAAGATAATCTATACAAGAAATGTTCTAGCAATTTAAAAAAAAATCAGAAAACCAAACATACAAAGAAGAAATATTTTTATATAGGTGAAATCACCCTTTAATATCATGTTGACACCAAAACCCATTTTGTTAACCAAATTCTAATTTTCATTGAAAATAAAAAAGTTCATTACACTTTTATAACAAATTCAACAGAATGTCCACATATAGTTTGAAATATGTGATTCACATTCAAAACATCAATGAAGATACATTTTAATAACCACAACCATTCATATATATACATATTTATATAATTTTCATATTAATTTCATATAAAATCAAGGTACATATATTTAATAGAACATAATAAAATGAAATTTTAATTAAATATGAAGTCATAGGGTACCTACCTCAAGAAACACAACTCATGATGATGAAACCCCATGACCGCTTCACCTATATGCATATACATTTTAAAATATATATATATATATATATATTCCTTTTCACCAATGCACATATTCTATGTTCTATGAGGGAATATGAGTAAGGAGGGTATACATATACACATGCTTACCCTTGAATATACATATAGGTCTTGGTCGTTGATGACTAAAACCCACACCGTGATGAACAAAACACCCTAAAATGATCCAAGGGAGTCAAATAACTACCCATGTCTAAAAAAACGAAATTGAACCAATAAATAAGAAAAATCTCACCAAAAATATATTTACCTCCACTTGAAATGTTTCTTAAATTTTATTTTTATAGCACAAGAAAACACACAACAAAGAACAACCATAACAAATCAAAGACACTTCTTAAACATACTCAAGATTTGAAATTATTTTTAATACTAGATTTCCATCAATCAAATATTCCAATATTTTTACGAAAAACACACAACAAGTCTAAAAAGTCCAAATAACACATTTTCCATTGAGAACTCCATTTAAATAGACACAAAACTAAAAATACCTTAAATAACATATCCTGCACCGACCAAAAAACCCCCAAAACCCTTCCAACCATGTTTCAAATTTCCAACACCACATAGATAAATGATGATCAATTTATAAAAATAACACGTGCATAATACAAGGCCTCACATCAAAATACATAAATTTTTCATGGAAAACATTTTTAAAGTCAATTTCACATCCCAACCCTTGTAAAAAGACATTTTAGAAACACCACTCCAAAGAACTCATAAAAACATAATTATTTCATTTATAAAAAACCCATTATTTGGATATAATAATATCAAAGATTTTAAAAATTTTATATAAACCTCATTATTATTTCAATGAACACAATTTTAAACTTAAATGAATATTTTAAATCAATCAAATGATGTTAGGGCATATAACCACCTTCCTCGAATGAAGATGCTACCTGAAAATGGAGAAAATTTGAAATAGTGCCATGAAAGATCAATAAGAACCCCTAAGAAGAAAAAATACCCTAAATCAACAAGAGTACCATCATAATTTGACCCCCTAAAATCTGAGCAAAGAAGAAATTTCAAAGTAACAAGTGCCAAACCCTAGAGAGGATGAAGGATGAGTGTATAACTGAGGTGGATAGGGTCTGGAGACACTATGGGGATCAGTCTCCAGATGAGGAGTGACCATCAAGGGGAGGTTGGGGTTAGAGGGTGGTATTATAGGTGGCTATGTCACACAGATATGGAAGGAGAGGTCGGCCAGTTCATGCACGTCAGTAATGGTGGGTGGTCGACCTAGGAGTTGTCTGTAGGAAGGGAAATAGTAGAAGTGGGTTTCTCTAGAGAGGATAATGGGTGGGTGGGATAGGGCAGCATTACCTAGGTACGAAGGGGGAATGCATGGTGTGATGCAGTAGTGTAGGTGGGGATAGGTTGGATGCATAAAAGGGGTGATGTTCAACCCTATAAAAAACAAAATAAAAAAATAAATTTCAAATAATAGTAATAAATGTTATAGCCAAAATAAGAATATTATTAATTAAATAATTAATTTATATTATCATTTTCAAAATTATTTTACAATAATTATATTAAATTTTGTGATGAATTTTTAAATTACCTATAAAATAGTACAAAAAATATGGTTAATACTAAGAAATTAATATAGATGCATTTAATATGTGCATAGTCCAGGTCAAAGTTTTCTAATTTATTTTCTGAATATAAGAAAATGTTGATAAATATTCTTCCACTATGGACAATAAGTTGGATATCAAAATATTCAATTACATATCCATTAAATTTCATACCCCATTATTCCTTTTTTCTTCTTTTTTAATTTTAATATAATATTCTCAAGTGAAGAATTGTAGGAAAATAAAATGCCATCTTTGTAAGAGTTTTGTATCTACTCAATCTACAAAAGATTGGTCTTAAAAATTTATACCATGATGTTTAACATTTTTTACACTATAATTTACCACTGTAAATTTTACTATAAAACACACAGTAACATAGGCAAATATTTGTCTTCATGTACCCCATACCCATTACGAATAATATTTTCTTCGAATTGTTATTTGAATTTAGAATATATTTTTGTCATTAAGATGTTTGACATCCAATATTTATTGAAACCTTATAAATAGAAAAATCGAATAGAGATCTCAAAGGTGGGGACTTATGTTGGATGAAGGTGGACGATGGTTTTTAAGGCTAACTAAAATTGATTCATCGCCACTAATGCAATGGAAAAAGGGGTAAGGTTATCCATAAATGAAAAAAGTGTATTCATTCATGAGAATGATTGAATTCAAAATTAATTATCCCAATATTACATTAAAAATGTCATGTTTTTTAGATATATTATTTAATAATTAATGTTGAAAACTAATTTTATTTCTATTCAGTAAATAACCTCCATCAAAAACAAGTTTTCAATGTATTTTATTAAATAACATAATTCAAATAGTTACAATTATAGTATTTCAAATTAGCTATTTTATAATATATTTATAAAATTAATTATGATTTTGGTTATAAATGAATTCCATGAATAATTTATGACCCCAATATATTACAATAATTTCCAATAGTTTTTATTCATGTCCTTGAAAATCACGCAACACCTAATTTAAACAAAACATAATAGAGCCACATTTTTTAAAGTCAATTAAATTTGAAAAAATATAGTGAATATATAATGTAAATTTATATATTATATATCCAACCAAATATTTTCACACTCATATAATATATTCTATAAAGGCATTTTATAATAACAAAAACGATATTAAAAATAAAATACTATATTTATATAATGATATTTTTGTATCCATTAAATGGAGAAACCATTTTCAATCATACTGTGAAACATTAATTGATTTTATATTTAAAAATAAACATATTACTTGAATGTGAAACCTGAAAATGATGTTTGGGTAAAATTTTTATACTGTTTCTAATGCATATCATTTTTATGAGTAGTTAAAAATTCTTGAATTTTAGTTAACAATTGACTTCTAATATAATTAATCTCTAAAGATAAATTATATTTCTAAATAGTTCTAATGTTTAATTACATAATATTCTTATCAATTAATACAATTTATTTCATTTCAATCAATTTTAATTTTACATTGACTAAAAAAATATCAATGTTTCATATATTTTTACATAAAACCCCCCCGCATTGTTATCCCATTTTCGGGATTAAATTCTAAATAATTTTATCAACATATGTGAATATAATTTCATAAAATGGATTAAATATTTAGAATATACATAATTTATATTGTATAATAAGTCCAATTTATTATTTGATCAACGATATTACCGAATGAAATTAAAATTAATTAAAATTATTATGAATAAATCTGGCATAGTAAGGGAATAAACCATAATCGTAAGGCCCAAAGCCACCTAACATATTATCCAGAATATATTTTACAGACTTATATAGACCCTATTATCTATTTTATATTGTTGGTTCCATTAATGGATCGAAATTCAACATGAAAAACATGTGTAGAATTCAATTTCCATAATATTACATCACTACCACTCCTTTTCCACTATTAAAGGCCACCACTTCTCCTCGTTCCTCAAACATCTCAAAACATATATCCTAAATATACTAGTATATTTTTATTTTATTATTTATTCCTAAACTTACATTAAAATCCATCTAATTAGTAACAAACCTACTGGTACTCTCTACGACGAACTACTGCCTCACGAAATAATGATATTTCATTTTTCCGTTACTGCCACTAATGGATAACATAATGACAGAAAATATATTCATATACGATCTATATGATATTAATTACGAATTTATTATTTTCAAATTATTATATTACACATAACTTTAATCCATTCCATTTGGGGTTAATACGATAATAATCATTTGAGGAAGTGGAGAGCACTACCCCCTCAAAGGAACGTGATTTGTTAAAATTATTCATGGAACATATTTAGGAAAATTTTAGAAAAACAAATATAAAATAAAATACCTAAATTTGATAATAATATTATAATATATATTTTTATACCTATAACCTATTTTTCAGTTTTTCAAAATAAGATAATGAATTGAAGGTATTGTTAATGCATACTTCTATAATAATGTCTCCTTGAATGGTGCATTTAATTTATTATGACCAATAATTATATATTATTAAAAATAAATATATATTTTATATATTTTATTATAAAATTTATTTTTAAATTATATAACAGTGGAAATCATGATCTAATTAATAAAAAAAAGTAATAAGTTAAATCCTTCATGAGAAAACTGGCAATTAACACCCGAAACAGTGAAATTAATGAATGGTTTTTAACAAAAGGATAATGGGATAGTATAATATTTTAAAATTTTGTATTATAAACATTAGTATAGTTGTGATATAATTTATTAAAATATATTAACCCAACATAATAGAGGATAAACACCACACAACATAAAGGAAGGATAATGTAAGGGATTTCGTCTCAATTTATATTCAGTTTTGACTTATTTGTTTTTATGAAATAATTCAATTTTATTCAGAATATATACTTCCATTTGACATTATATATCATTAATATACTAATTATCATGATATTATAAGTTTCATTTAATTCATGTGGAATTATGATTAAAATTTTTCAAAGTGATACATGATAATTTGGAATGTTTACAGATTATTATTCCTCTACATTGTGTTAATATAAACAACCCTTGTAGTTATATATCCTCCATTAAGGTATTATGGATAAAACCTTATTCTATATTCAATATTGGTATTTTAAAATTCATATTATTTATTATATATATGAATAATGATTTGTACTGGTATGACATTGGAGGGGCCCACATATAGAGATCCACTCGATGAATCAGAAGTCACATGAGATGAAGCAGTAAGAAAAATATTATGGGTTTTTACATGATATATTGTAAAACGTCTTCTTAATGGAATTTATGGAATAAGTACCAAGTTTCTAGGAATCATGGAGTCAAATAATTAATCATTTCCCTCATTTATATTCATTTATTAACCTTCCAAGTTATTTTCCATCGACAAATCTATTAGTGTATTTAATTATCTATTTATTGATTTAGATGGATTTAGTTTTAGTTTCAATCCATTCAATATTTATATTTCATTATATAGTTATTATAATGGAAAATGTTATCTGTAATGGAACATTACATGTTAATTTAGTAAGATTGGTTCATTATATATTCCCTTTTACATAACTATACTGAGAATTTGAGTTGAATATAATTATGATTCAATGCCCAATATTATGGAAAATAAATCATTATATATGAATTCAAGTATTATCATTATTTATTTTTATTATATATCATGTTATTGTTTCTTATTATCCAATGTGTTAGGGGTATCATATATGTATTCATGATTACCAAGACTAGTAAATGGATTGATCCTTTGAGATTTGATTCCTAATAATCATGTCAATTAATAAAATAATGCTATTTATCGGGTCTTCCTAGATCTGGGAGTAATAGTTGTTATGAAATAATGTTTAGCTACAACCTTGGAATCTAGATTTATAAAACATAGGTTAGGGAGCACAAACCTAACATATAAATTTAGGAAAATTATATACGAACATTATAGAATTTTGGTAGGACAGTGATTGTGTAGGTATTTAGAGAAATTCATTCCTGTCTAGATAATCAAAGTGGATGTTTTTTTGTAATAGATGTATTTAGGGGTTACAATTAGGACAATATGTATAAGGAACTATCCTTATACATTACACAATCCAGTTAATTTTTATAGATTATACTTTCTTACATTCACAAAGTTAATTTCAGTTAAGAGTTTCAGAATTTTTGGACATAAATAACACATATCAACCCAACAACATACACTATAGGTACAACTAAAATAGAATCCATTTCCTCTAAAACATAAAATTGTAATCATAAAACTAGAACATGATTTCATTTTACAATGTCAATAACATTTCACTTAACATAATTTTTCCACATCAACATCCTAATAACCTATAAAATGCATTTAAAAACATGGCATGAGTATATAAAAATATTATTAATGGATATTAAAAGATTTAAAGAAAATGGTTTCAATGAATACTTATAAAAAAATGAAATCATTTTCTCAAATACATACTCATCACCCATAAAGAATCATATACTTACTTTATGAAACATGAAATTTCCTTAAATCACAGAAATAATAAATAGGGAATACGAATATCTTACTAAATTACATACAAAAATTTGTATCTATCACAACTACGATTGTTTTTTCAACTCATGTTTACATTACAATGTAACCCCCATATCCACCTTATGGTTTAACCACCACAGTTACACATAGAGTAACTATACGACCAACCTCCAATATACCAATACCCAATGTGTTAGAGGTAGATATAGGTCCCAACCCCCAACATAAATATTTCCAAAGAACCAAAACCAAATAATATAACATGGATAATTGCATAAAAATATTTATTTTGTAATTTGTAAAATATATTTTTAAAAGAAGATTTTCGAGAGAATATCCATTAAACATATCATATAATTGAAGAAAAATTAATATATTGAATTTATTATGTATATAAACAACAAATACACATAATAAAACATAATTTAAATAAATATTCAATAAAAAAAATATTCATATTATAATATAATCAACGATGTCGAAGGATAACTTAATGAATAAAAATTTGTTTATGAATTTCATAACCTTAGGTTTGTCTTAAATGAAACATGTTTAAATCTCTTGTATAGTGGTTAAATGAATTTTATTAATATTTTACATATACATATTTGTTATTATATCACCTTATATGACAATTTTATATCATCATTCCATTTATTAATTAATAATATTTTGTTCTTTCCATTTTGTGTGTGTGTGTACTTTACATGATTTCCGTGGTTGGTTCGTAAAGGATTTCAATGTCCAATGGAATCGAAATACCATAAGTGGAATGAAATGCTATTAATAAATTTACATAATATGGAATGATTCCATAAATCATTTTGGTTATATGGTATGATGAAGAATTATTAGATAAATCATTAGAGATGTCCGTTTAGATCAATATGGCAGTTATTTGATTATCACGAACCATTTCATTATACAACATACCATTATGTATATATGAAAAATAATGTACATTAATGAAAATATATAATACACATTAAAATACATTTCAACCACTTAAAGGCTTTTATAACTAGTTTTTAAGGATCAAATAGATGTTGAAAACACATCAACCATGATTCTGATAAATCGGCACATCACAAATAGTGTTTTTAATTTTAAAATAATAGGAAGAGATGATTGAGAATGATGATTAAGTTTTCCATAAACATGATAACATCCAGATTATATAAGATTCTGGATATTTCATGCCTCTTGGATTATGGTAGGGGAATTGATTATAAAAAATTAAAAGGAAATTAAAATAAAAAACATGAAAATGAAAGAGGATCCTTACCTCTTGATCTCTTCTTCTTGAGACTCTCAATAAGCCTTGTGGTTTTTGCCTTTTGGGGATACCAGTATGTCTTAATAATATAGAAGATCCATTGTAAAGGTATTGGGTAAAATTTTGGCAATGATAAAACATTTAAATGTGTGAGAGGAAGATGGGGTGAAGTTGGTATATGTGGTGGAAGAGAGGAGGGGTTTCCCAATATTTTAATCATTAGTTTAATATTTTTTCTCAAGACAGGGAATTGTGTTGATTCATGTGACCCTAAATAGTAAAAAGTCTATGTGAGTTCAATCTAAGTGTTCTTAAATAATCCACTATTCTATAAATAGTGTGTTTAACTAATAATATATATATATATATGGTATATTACCATATTCTATTATTCATCAAAATTCAAAAACATCAATAAAATCCCAAAAATCCTAAAAACATACCCTAACCATTTTCTTATATGTATAATTTAGAAATAAAATAACTTTTTTTAAATAATATTCTATGTATGATTAATTTAATTTTAATATTAAATCATATTGTATTCCATAAATAACAAATTTTAAACTATAACTGATTTTATATCACCTCAATAAAATAATCAAGATCTCATTATCTTATAACCTTATGAAAATAGAATAATAATATTAATTACTATTCATATGTTTATATTACTATTTATAATTTTATGTAACTATTCTCTATAAAATTTAGTTTCTTATATCATAGTCCAAATAATATACTAATCACAGTCGTAGACTTCTATTTTTCCAAATTCAAAAAATAATAGCCGAAAAATGATGTTTAACAAATAGTTTATAATTATCTCTATAAAAAAGTTTCATTATGTAGAGATTTAGAGATTCATGATTTTTAATTTATTTTTGAATCCTTTCCATGTTAAATTCTTCCCACCTTCTAGAAGTTTAGTCTTCCCAATTTTTCTTTTTAACTTATTAAACAAGAGTGAGTACCTTTCCCTTATATAATTTTCATATTTCCATGTTTCTTTTTCAACCGTGTAGTCTTTCCAAAAAAACCCATTACCTGGTGCATTTCCTTATTCATCAATACATGTTCTTTTCGATCATGAATCTGAACAAGTTTCCCTTCATAACAAAATATATTTTCCAACATAACAAATTCTGGGATAAAAATAGAAGATCAATCTACCATATTCTTTCTCTACACAGATCATGAAAACAATAGTGTAACAATCATAAACTAAGTGGAAAAGATACTCTAGAGGTGACTATCCCAAAATTATTTACGATTTCATAATGTAAAATAAACCACGCAATTACTTTTACTTTCATACCAAAACTCATCGCACTTTTCCATAGGGAGATTATAAGAAAACAGGATCACCTAACTCAAATGAAAAGTATTTCCCCATGTTATTTGAATTAATTTTCTAAATACTATGAGCTATCCTCATGTTTTACTAGATCATCTTCACTTTCTCATCCACTTACTCTACTAATTTTAGTCTCATTGACTTCTTTTCCCCAATGTCTTCCCAAAATGATAGAGTTCAACACTACTTCCTATATAATTCGACAAAATGTGTCATATGTGTACTTGAATGAAAACTATTATTATTAGAAAATTCTACTAATGAAATATGTTTATCCCAACATCCATATTAATTCATAGAACAATATCGAATCATTTCATCAAATGTAAGAATCATCCATTTTGACTGCCCATTAGATTGAGGATTAAAAGTATTACTGAAATTTATTTCTATTACCAATACCTTTTGAAGGTCTTTCCAAAATTTATAAGTGAACCTTGGATCATAGATAAATATAATGTAAATAGGAAGTCCATATAACATTAAAATCTCTTTGAGGTATAGTTGAGAAAGAGGATCTAATGACATAGTATCTCGAATAGAAATAAAATTTAAAGATTTATTAAGAAGATCAAGAATAAAGAAAATTTCATTTTAACCTTCAGAAGTCTGTGGTATCCACATAATTATGACTATATATTTATTTTCATGTTTCCCCTATTAAACTGGAAAAGGATGAAACATCCTCTTTGAAAACTTCATCACCTTTTTATCATGTTTACATGTCAAACATTTCATGGTAAAATCTAAAATATATATTTTCATTCTATCCCCTAGTAATTCAACTAATGGTTTTTGTACATCAGTGTGCTTCCATGATGATCTGAGATTTTAGAATTATGAGCTTCACCTAACAAACCATTCTCTATATAATAATCACAAGGGACACACAATAATTTTTCATATCTCAATACACAATATTTATCAATGTAAAATTATAGAAACTTCCCAATTTTAAAAATTATACCTTTTTTGTAGCTCCAAGTCATCCTGCTACACATTCATTATTTTTTATAACAAAGATTAATACACATAAAACTAAACCAAACATAATAATTTCCTAAAACAATAACCTAAAAGTAGTAATTTTTCAAATCAATAATCAAGGGGTCGTGTACTAATCTTATTTTGGCTAAGGTTGAATGTTTTTTTAAACACAAGGCATCTGCCACATTGTTTTCTTTTCAATAATGGTAATTTTTCATGAAATCATAAACACTATCAAATCATGACTTCTTCTCTGCATCATGATTAATTCATTCTGAGTGAATATATACATTAGACTTTTATGGTGGGTATATATTTCACATTTTTCTCCATATAAATGATTCATTCATATTTTGAAAGAAAAATCCAAATATATTAATTTAAAATCATGTGTAAGATAAATTATATCATGAGGGGTTAGTGGTATTGAATATTAAGAAATTACATAATAATTATACATCACATCACAACCAGTTCCCTTCGATGAAGCATCATTATTAGTATAGTACTAACCATTTCTGGATGGAAAGGAATAACTAGATCACTCACCGATATCTTCCCAAGAAACTAAAAAAAATCACATTCTTATGTCACAAAAAATTTAACCCCTTTTGTGTTAACATAGTTAGTGTTATTTATATTCATGGAATGTTTCACATAATCCTTATATAATAACATGCTAATCTAAGATAACTACAAATCACTATAAAATTTACAGGTCTCAGTCATTCATCAACCACTTTTGATTTGGCGGGATCAATTGTTATTCTATATTTATTTACAATATTAACAAGGATAAAAAATATATTTGCACCAAAATTCCCACTTTTTTTATTTTCTATATAATTTATATTCTTTTATGGTTTGAAAAACAACCTTTAGATAATTTTCATAGTCCTTGTTACATTTATAATGTAGAAGAATGTGGTCAATAAAGAGAACAAGGAACATATCCATGAACCTAAGAAATATTCTATTCATATGTTCCATGAATACAATAGGTCCATTAGTTAACCCTAATTGAATGGCCAAATATTAATAATTCCCATATCTATTATGGAACAGAGTCTGCGAGATGAATTATTAATTTACATTCAACTGATGGTACTCTGACCTTTGGTCAACCATAAAAAATAATTTTCTCACTAGATCATATTAAAAAAATCATAGATATGAGGAAAATGATACTTTTTAAAAAAAAAATTATTTTATTTAAGACTCAATAATCATTGAAATGTCTCATTTAAGAATATTTCTTTTTAATGATAAATTCTAGTTCTCCCCATGGTGAAGTGCTTAGACGAATGAGAAATTTATCATGAAAATCTTGCAACTTGTTTTTAATTTCATGAAGTTCCATTTGATCCATTTGATATGGGGTTTTTGAAATTTTCATACCATCAAGAACTAAGTCAATTGTGAATTCAACATCTTAATTAGTTATACCACTAAGAAACTCCTCAGAAAAAACATCTTGTTATGTATTTACTAATGGAATGTCATTATATTTAACATTTACCTTATATTCAATAATACCTGAAAGATAACATTCATTTCAGTCATTCAATAGTTCCTTAGCTTCCTAATATATAATAAATTGTATAGGTTCATTCTCAAATCAAACTGAATCATTTTCAAAAAGGAAAACTACAATAGCACTATAATAAATAATATCATGATAACCAAAAAAGTAATTCTCCCCCATAATGAAATCAAAATCTACTATTGTAAAACCGAAAGTTTTTCACTTAAACCCTTTCCAGATAAAATAAATGAAGGATTCATATAATTTCACTTTATTATAATATTTCACCTCCTGTTTTCAAAATATGATTCAGTTTGATTTTATAAGATGATATTTAAAATTTAACAGAAAATTTCAGTAAAATAAAGTAATGTGTAGACCCCTTATAAAACAAAACATTAGAAGAATCTGAGTAAACAAAAATTGTACTTGATAAAACATCTTTGGATGGCCCGATATCTACTAATGTTGTCACAAAGGATCTCACTTCACCTATCAGCTTATTTTATGGATTCTTTTCATTATATGGATATATATTTGGGTAGAAAACATCATAATGAGCCTTCTCAGTACATTAAAAACACCATATAGGTTTTTATCTGGATTCATCTTAGGATCATTTTCAATACAATATTGGGCCATATGTCTAATCATACCTACAGTAGGAGGTCATTTCCACGTGAAATCTTCACGTATCATCATATTCCATTGTAACGACTGGTCAGATAGAGCAAACCATCTAGACACTTGAAGAAATGTTATTCTCTTGTTTTCTTGATTTTGGAGGTTGATGGATGAGGAACTTACCCTTGGTGGAGTTCACTTACAACAATAATTGTCACTCCACCATTGGTATGGATCTGTTTGAAGCCTTTTATGGTCGTTCTTCCCATTCTTCATTATGCTGGACTGGGGTTGGAGAGTCAGCAATTCTAGGACCAAAAGTATTGAATAATACATCAAAGTTGGTTTAGGTGATTCGTGAGAGGATGAAGATAGTGTAGGATTGACTGGAATAATATTCTGATCAAAGGAGTATACCCTTAGATTTTAAATTTGGGGATCATGTGTTTCTGAAGGAGACTCCCCATCGTGGGTAGCGAAGGTTTGGTCAAGGAAGTAAGCAATCTCCCCGGTTCGTTGGGACTTTTGATGTGTTATCTCATGTTGGAGTTGTGGCATATCGAGTGGAACTTCCCCCCACGGATGAGTTATATACATGTTGTTTTCTATGTATCACATATCCTTCATTATTTTCATGATTACTCCCACATCATCAATTGGGGAATGATTGATGTTGATGATGATGCAACCTTTTAGGAGTGAACTATAGAGATCCAAGACCACAAGGAGAAGGTGTTGTGCAGGAGTTCTATTCCTTTAGTTATTGTCCAGTGGTGACACATCGGCTTGGAGGACATTACCTGGGAATGTGTGTCACAGATACATGCTCAGGAAGTATTAATGCATCATTCTTCTCACTCAATAATTTTTGTGACACACACCATATTAAAAATACAGAGAAAAGAAATTCAAATTTGGGATATGGGGATTGACAATTCCTTTAAAAATTAAGGGTACCTAATAATGAATTAAAAATTGATAAAAGATCATAAATGTGGTAATAAAAATGGATAAAATTTGTTGTCTAATTGGAATACATTTGAATATGATATTTTATTACCCTATGTTATTCATTACAAATGTTAGGGGTGGTTGAAGGTTTTTGATAGTGTCTTGATCATAAATGGTGGGTGGTGTATAAGGGATGCCATTTTAAAAAACTCTCTGAATCAATGATATGTAAAATCATTAATGAAATGTTTTTTTCTAATACATGTTCTTATAATTGTATAGATATTCCACCATTATTATGTTTGTTAGTAGGATGACACAAGTACATTATTGGAAATGATCCTCCAAATGATGGGCAAGAGAATCTAATAGTTCTCGGTGAAGTGAAATAGATCAATTATGTGTGAAATTCACTCATATTATGTTTTTCATTGAGATATAAATAAGGTGGTTTTTGTTCAATGTTTTAAATTTAAAAAAATATTTTTAGTTACAACACCCTCTTACATTCAACATATATGTTGGACATATGGTTTTTGTCTTAAAGATTGAATCCATAAAGACAATTATTGACTATATTATGAATCTTTTTGAGGTAAAAAAATATGTTATATGCTTATATGCTATGAGTAAAACTGAAGAATCACTGGCATATTCATGCTCAGGATGAAAAGTTTTAGGCCATGGTGTTGAATAACTTTTATGATAAGTTTCTTAAAATCTATTACCCAATACTCTAATATTGTTTAGAGAGGAATTTTTTATATGGTTGACCTAGTAAATCATATAAGTGATCAACTATGTTTTTCCCTTTAATTAATATCACTTTTATGTCCCACATATAGTATGATATATATTAAACATGGTGAAAAATTTTCAGGATGGACATATATGGGGGATTAAGCCCCATGTTAAAATATTCATAGTAATGGTGGTTAATGTGGTGGTGAATAAAGCTATAATTTCAAAGTTTAACCTAAAGGAGGATTTTCTGGGACGATATATTTTTTTATTTTGGATGAACATAGGGCACTCCTTCTAAGGGTATGATGTTTCACTATTAGGATGTAAACTAGGGAAGTGGAAAATATAGTAGGCAGTGATTAGAATGAGTTAATCAAGGCGACATTAGAGTTTCCTTCCATTAATGTGGTGTGTCAATTAACCTCTGTTTTCTATGTTTCGAAAACTAGTAGATTGTCAAACATACAATAGGATGGGGAACATAGATAGGTATTGCGGGAACCATCATTAAATTGGAAGTGATGATGTTGTTAGGATGATCTATAATACTTGAATGGAATATTTTTCCTCGTAAAAAGGTGGAGTTGGAGATCTACTTGTAATGGTGATAGGGGAAACAAATATTGAACTTCAGTGATAGGGAACCTGTATCAGCAGAGTAATATAGAACATGGTACTCAAACTAAAGCATACTGAAGAGGGATAAACCAATTTCTTCTAGTTCATCATGATCATATCAATATGAAGATTGGGCCATCAATAATCATAGGTAAAAACCATGTATCTCATACAATTTCTGGTGATTAATTTGATTCAAGATCCTCACATTCTTTTACATCTAGTCATATTATGATTTTTCATAGTATGAAAATGGATTTTTGTATGGGTTTATGATGATGTAAACACTTCAGGTTGAATGATCAATGCAAATCTATCTATAAAAATGGGTTTCCCTCATGTATGGTGAGATTTATTTTATTTTTGTTTTGTACATAGTGGATATGTAATTGTTTTACTTGATTTTGGAAATAAAAAATCCAAATCAATTTTTACCATTGGATTCTGACCTTTATATATTATGAAGGTACAAATTATGTTTTCCATTGAGAATATGATATATAGGAAGGCCTTGTAGAGCACGAATAGTTGAAACATAGGGAGGTCACCACCAAGATATGAAATTTTTTTGGGATTATGGGTGTGTAAAACATTATGAAATTTAACCAATCATGAATATGTTTTAGGGCATGCTTCATAAATACTTTTTAGGGCTTCCACATAAGAGAGAAGTTGTGTTCACAAATTATTTGATTTTTGGAAATGAACTAGTTTCTATTACCTTTTACATAATTGAACGGACATATTTTCAAGAGATTAAAACCCAAATACAAGAATCTATTCATAATGGATTAATCCATCAAATTATATAATCTTGAGGAAACCATTTTTTCCAAGAAGTATGATAGAAAATTATTCTTGTGTGTCGATTACTAAATGTCAAAACAAATCATAGTTAATAATTGATATCCTTTTCAATGTATCAATGATCTTTTTCACTAGGTAAGGGGTTATTGTGTGTTCTCCTATATGTATTGGAGGATAGGGAATCATTAGTTTAGAAAGGGAGATTCTAAAATACCACACACTACTTCCTGGAGAATGTATTTTATGTGATTGTTCTTTGTGATGATTTTTGGATTGAAGAATAGTCTTGTTATGTATATGGTCTAAATAAACTGAATAATCCACAATTACATAGATCAGTTTTTGGTTGTTTCAAAAAATTAAATCATAGTGTACTTTTTTATTAAACTTCATTGACATGAATTGGTCACCTAATTCATCCCCCAAAAGATTATGAAATGCAAAGAAAATAAGAACAAGAACAAGGTGTAAATAATTGACACTAGTAGGGAATGAGGTGGAGTACAAGTCGGGTTACGAAGAAGAATAAAATAGAAACTCAAGATGTAGAAAAAAATCAAAAATCATTGCCAGCAGTTAGACCATGATCTCCATAAGGATAAGCAATGAAGATGTAGTCCAATACTAGTAGGCGTCAATTATATTATGTTGTAGCAATGAAGAACCTTGTCTATAGTATAAGAAACACCACAATCTATATTTCTCTCAAGAATGACCGACACTAGATCTTACAAAAATCATCAAGAAAATCAACACTTCATTGCACATCCTATAAAATACATCAATGCAATCCTAATATCAAGAAATTCCAAGCATCACCCAACTGCATTATGCAATAAATTATGAAATTTACAAGAATCACACATCACCCTCTATAAGAGATGTCAAGAAACACAAAACATCCCCCAAAATAAGTGGGGGAACTGTGAATATTCAATTCTGTCATCAACCAGTCCATGAACTCCAAAATTAGTTGCATGGAGGTGTCCTAGAATCTAGTAGGTATCTTCAAATCAAGAGGTAATCTTCATAGAATGAGTCATCAAAACGCCCCTCCGTCTGATTCAAGGATCACAAACTAGTGGAAAACATCATAAATTTTTTTTAGTGAACTACATTAACTGATCTAGAAGTAACAAAAACCAGGGTTGAATTCCATCTCGTAAATGTAGAATAACACTCATAAAGATATAATAATACTTGAAAAAAAGGATATACTGATCTGCAGAAATAGAAGCAAGTTGTTTGATGCTTCATATATGCACCAATAAAAAAGAATTTCATGATAAGACTACTTTTAGGAGAACATTCCGAGTTGATTATCCCCACACTAATGAAGTCCACAATAGCCTCATGAAGGGATAAAACCAATCAACAGTGGCATCTCTAACATCAGGTTTGCTTCAGGGAGAAAAAATCTGTGTAAACTGAGTAGGGAGATTTATAGACGACAAAAGCCAAAACAATAAAAGGGTGGGGAGTGGTACAATAGAACCTCCAGAGACCCAGATATCATGGTGTAATCATAGACTCATTAATATGATTGAAAACATACTTTCATTATCTTTAGTAAACATAGCGATTACATGATATATGGTAATCTATCTTAGTGTAAATTATGGACCAAAACGATACATTTTATAGGTCACATCTTTTAGGAATGTTTTTAGTACTACCAAATAAATTTCAAGTAGTTTTACCCATAGATAAGACTACGAAGTTAATTTATACCAATTTTTATTGGTTTTAGTGGGATATTATCATAGATTCATCTATGACTCTTCCCAATAGGTATTTCTACTTTTTCCCTCACTAAGAATGATTTCTAGTTGTAATGTAATTCAATAATTTTTATATTACTCAAAAAGGGTAGGGGAATTATTTTTTATTGTGATTTAACAAAGATCTAACATGGAGAATTTTGTGTTGGAGAAAACAATTACATTGAAATTAAAAATTAATGTTTAGTCCACATGAATATAATTAACATATTCACGATCTCCAATTGGATGTGGTTGTTAATTAAAAAAATTGTTTGCAGAATCATCTATTGGAAAAATGGTTAATGTGTACAGTGACTAGAAAATAATAAATTATATCTTTTACTAATTAAATTGTAATCTCTAGAAGAAAATATTTTTTGAGTATATCGAACCACTTCAGTTTTTCATATCATGTATATTTGGGAATTAAAATATATCTTTCTATAATCTATGTCGAATGATGTCGAATCAGGAAGTCTGTGAGTCAAGATCTGAGTGGAAGATGATGACTTTTTTTGTTGAGATGCATATAGAGGTTCAGGGGGATAGGTACAGATTAACCATTTTTCCCTATGAAACCATACTACAATCGAGGAAAACACATCAAGAACAGTACACCCCAACATCCACATTGACTAACACAAAACATGTACAGACACAAAAGATAAGTTGGTTCATGCAGATCAACCTTAGTTACTCCAATTGTGAATTTGATGCCACAAATCATCCCATTGCATGACTATTGTTGTTGAGAGAAACATTTTTTATATAAGAGCATTTGAATAAGTGTCAACAATAAGTGATTTCAACAAATAGACCCAACAAACCCTTACGCACAGATTCACACACTTGTGACCTCACAAGACAACTTATTTAGAGGAAGCCAACGAATGTCCCATGCGTTGTTTGAAACTGCATCCCACACCATAAAATACACGATTCTTCCAAACTGGAATTCAAAATTATTGACGACGAAAAATACCCTTTGACCATCAAATGAATCAAGGAAACCAAAACATCATTCACCCTTTTGCATCCACTCTTCTTATATGATAGTATTTACATAACCGCAAAGAAAGAAGGCATAACCAGAGTGTTAACACTGCAAAAGGAAATTTCTAACTTTGAGCAGCTGGATGGCCAGCCAGTGGTGAAGTAGACACGGTCACACCTAAATTTAAAGATTAACTATTTATGGGGGTGTACACTATCCATGATGGAAGACCATCGATCCAAATCAAACCATTCTATTTTCCAACATACTCCACAAACCAACACCGAACACATGAGGGAAAACTATCAGAATTGTTTCCCAAACACCCTCAAAAGAGACCACTGACCAACACTCCGAACCAACATCCCAACGAAACTAAACATGGATCATAAATCAATCAAAAGATGTTTTTAAATGAAAAAAAATAATCAACTATGAGACTCCACAAACACAAAAAGACATATCTCATAACCAAGAATCATGAAATACTCCATACATTCATTGAAAAATCATCCAAAAAAAAAACTGGGGGGTGGGATGCACAATCACAAATAGTACCTCAAGGGCCTTACACATTAATGATATCATGTCAATCGGGAACCAATTCACCTTAAACATATAACTCATGTATGTGAATACCTCTAAAAATACAAATGTTTAGAACCATATTGTTTTCATTTTCCAAAACAACAATTACCCCACATCACCTAATTTCAAAACCACTTGTCACATGTTTAAAACCCATTCCAATTTAATTCACAAAAAAAATGCTTTGAAAAATAATCGACCCCTCATATAAAATCCACTTAGAGGGTCATAATTATTTTTAGAAATAACCAATTATCCAAAAAATCATTTTCAGACCATGCACATCAATTTCAAACACATCTTCCCATTCAAAATAACTTTCCTCAGTTTTAAAAATTCCATTCAAAAAAAACACTCAAAACACACCATAAAATCACCCTTGTTTTGCAAACTATTTTTTTTGTAAATACACATGTATAAATTATATAAAACCAATTTCATTTCATAAAAATAATTTTTCATGGAAATTAATGTTTCTAAAACCTTATTCAAAACAGTTCCAAACTCCTATATTACATTATTTTTAAAATCAAGTCATTTCCATCATAAAATCCGAATTTTATAAATTTTAAAATAGATCTTTTGAAAATGATTTTCAAAAAACCTAAATGGACAGTAGAAAATGCAAGAGGATATTAGTGCCAGTTGTTTTAGACATACAGAATGTGTTAATACGCCAATTGACCCACCATCACATAGAGCGTACTTGAAAAATGCCCATGTATCCACATGGCTTGTCAGTCATGACATTCTCAATGAGACCATTAACCCTACACCCTTTTCATTTCCCACAAAAAAGATTAACCACAAGTAATAAAGACATAGAAAAATCCAACATTACCATGGTTACTTGAGTTCCTCTGTGAGATATGTTGGTTATGGACCTTAATCGAATCCAGAATATTGTGTCCTAACAATCCTTGTCCTGGTCTACCATGAATCTTCCTAAAGTAACACGACCCAAGGGAACCGAAATCCACTGATAACATTTTTTGATGAACTATTCAGGATCTCCAACCAACCATATTCTTGACTCGGTCCACAGCAAGGCCCGATGGGCATTCCCTATCCCAACGGGCTGACAACTAATGTCAGACATCAATATAACCTTGTTGGAAGTGATTTAGACCATAACAAAATACATATAAAAAATAATAATATGAAAAAATATGAAAAATAAAATAATATGATGTGAATAAATTGGAAGGTGAAAAAAGAATAATATATGTAATGATACATACCTCAAGTTACCTATAGGGTCACCATATAACACAAACCACATTTGCTACAAGTGCCATCCAAAAATAGACCCAGAAATTGAAATTATAAAGTTGGAATACGCACTGAGATTATCAGTAGTAATTCAATATTACTACAACACTCTATCCCCTTACCCTTAAAAAGAAACGCCAAACATTATAGTTTGAAAATAAGATTTAATAAAATATTGTTTATCATTATTTTCAAATTCATATAACAAGCATGAATTTTCAAGAAAATTATTTCTATTCGAAATCATTTTCAAATAGTTTCCATGAATGAATTAGCATTTTGAAAATAAAGAAGACCAATTTACCTTAAAAATATAGTTTGCACAGAATATAGAAAAATCATGAAATAATAGAATTGAAATTCCTATAACAAGCACCATGGGAAATCCCAAATAAGCTAGTGTATGTTGGGGACCTAGGATCCTCATACATAGTGTAAATATAGAATAGGAACCACAACAATTTACTTTCTCATGCTTGAGCCACTAGTAGGGAACACACCCATAGCATAGTGGTCTCCATTCATCATTTTTTAGTTAGCGTTGTAGTGTCAATCATGCTAGATGAAACTAGGATGAACCACTTCCATCACATTTAGCATACTAGTCCTAGTCGTCCAACCAAGATACCCAGGATTTCCCATGTTCTCTATTTTAGGTGGGGGTGAGTTTTTTTCATGCAAATAAACATGAACACATCATTCTGTTTATTAAAAAAAATAAACTCACCCCCTCACCACTATTCTCCCCCTTCAGTGCATCCCCCATTTTTTAGGTACAAAAAAAAATATAAGCCACATTACTCGACACATATTACAAAACACATATTCAACATACACATAACATTCTAAAATCAAGGGGCATGCCTCATGTGGGGATTAAATTTTTTTCACCAACCATTATTAAATTTCCAAAAAGGGATAATTATAAAAAGAGTGCTTTTAAATTATGAAAATAGAATCACCTAATGGTTTCTTGTTAGCAAAACCGTTTGAAAGATAATCTATACAAGAAATGTTCTAGCAATTTAAAAAAAATCAGAAAACCAAACATACAAAGAAGAAATATTTTTATATAGGTGAAATCACCCTTTAATATCATGTTGACACCAAAACCCATTTTGTTAACCAAATTCTAATTTTCATTGAAAATAAAAAAGTTCATTACACTTTTATAACAAATTCAACAGAATGTCCACATGTAGTTTGAAATATGTGATTCACATTCAAAACATCAATGAAGATACATTTTAATAACCACAACCATTCATATATATACATATTTATATAATTTTCATATTAATTTCATATAAAATCAAGGTACATATATTTAATAGAACATAATAAAATGAAATTTTAATTAAATATGAAGTCATAGGGTACCTACCTCAAGAAACACAACTCATGATGATGAAACCCCATGACCGCTTCACCTATATGCATATACATTTTAATATATATATATATATATATTACTTTTCACCAATGCACATATTCTATGTTCTATGAGGGAATATGAGTAAGGAGGGTATACATATACACATGCTTACCCTTGAATATACATATAGGTCTTGGTCGTTGATGACTAAAACCCACACCGTGATGAACAAAACACCCTAAAATGATCCAAGGGAGTCAAATAACTACCCATGTCTAAAAAAACGAAATTGAACCAATAAATAAGAAAAATCTCACCAAAAATATATTTACCTCCACTTGAAATGTTTCTTAAATTTTATTTTTATAGCACAAGAAAACACACAACAAAGAACAACCATAACAAATCAAAGACACTTCTTAAACATACTCAAGATTTGAAATTATTTTTAATACTAGCTTTCCATCAATCAAATATTCCAATATTTTTACGAAAAACACACAACAAGTCTAAAAAGTCCAAATAACACATTTTCCATTGAGAACTCCATTTAAATAGACACAAAACTAAAAATACCTTAAATAACATATCCTGCACCGACCAAAAAACCCCCAAAACCCTTCCAACCATGTTTCAAATTTCCAACACCACATAGATAAATGATGATCAATTTATAAAAATAACACGTGCATAATACAAGGCCTCACATCAAAATACATAAATTTTTCATGGAAAACATTTTTAAAGTCAATTTCACATCCCAACCCTTGTAAAAAGACATTTTAGAAACACCACTCCAAAGAACTCATAAAAACATAATTATTTCATTTATAAAAAACCCATTATTAGGATATAATAATATCAAAGATTTTAAAAATTTTATATAAACCTCATTATTATTTCAATGAACACAATTTTAAACTTAAATGAATATTTTAAATCAATCAAATGATGTTAGGGCATATAACCACCTTCCTCGAATGAAGATGCTACCTGAAAATGGTGAAAAATTGAAATAGTGCCATGAAAGATCAATAAGAACCCCTAAGAAGGAAAAATACCCTAAATCAACAAGAGTACCATCATAATTTGACCCCCTAAAATCTGAGCAAAGAAAGATTTTAAAGTAACAAGTGCCAAACCCTAGAGAGGATGAAGGATGAGTGTATAACTGAGGTGGATAGGGTGTGGAGACACTATGGGGATCAGTCTCCAGATGAGGAGTGACCATCAAGGGGAGGTTGGGGTTAGAGGGTGGTATTACAGGTGGCTATGTCACACAGATATGGAAGGAGAGGTCGGCCAGTTCATGCACGTCAGTAATGGTGGGTGGTCGACCTAGGAGTTGTCTGTAGGAAGGGAAATAGTAGAAGTGGGTTTCTCTAGAGAGGATAATGGGTGGGTGGGAGAGGGCAGCATTACCTAGGTACGAAGGGGGAATGCATGGTGTGATGCAGTAGTGTAGGTGGGGATAGGTTGGATGCATAAAAGGGGTGATGTTCAACCCTATAAAAAACAAAATAAAAAAATAAATTTCAAATAATAGTAATAAATGTTATAGCCAAAATAAGAATATTATTAATTAAATAATTAATTTAAATTATCATTTTCAAAATTATTTTACAATAATTATATTAAATTTTGTGATGAATTTTTAAATTACCTATAAAATAGTACAAAAAATATGGTTAATACTAAGAAATTAATATAGATGCATTTAATATGTGCATAGTCCAGGTCAAAGTTTTCTAATTTATTTTCTGAATATAAGAAAATGTTGATAAATATTCTTCCACTATGGACAATCAGTTGGATATCAAAATATTCAATTACATATCCATTAAATTTCATACCCCATTATTCCTTTTTTCTTCTTTTTTAATTTTAATATAATATTCTCAAGTGAAGAATTGTAGGAAAATAAAATGCCATCTTTGTAAGAGTTTTGTATCTACTCAATCTACAAAAGATTGGTCTTAAAAATTTATACCATGATGTTTAACATTTTTTACACTATAATTTACCACTGTAAATTTTACTAAAAAACACACAGTAACATAGGCAAATATTTGTCTTCATGTACCCCATACCCATTACGAATAATATTTTCTTCGAATTGTTATTTTAATTTAGAATATATTTTTGTCATTAAGATGTTTGACATCCTATATTTATTGAAACCTTATAAATAGAAAAATCGAATAGAGATCTCAAAGGTGGGGACTTATGTTGGATGAAGGTGGACGATGGTTTTTAAGGCTAACTAAAATTGATTCATCGCCACTAATGCAATGGAAAAAGGGCTAAGGTTATCCATAAATGAAAAAAGTGTATTCATTCATGAGAATGATTGAATTCAAAATCAATTATCCCAATATTACATTAAAAATGTCATGTTTTTTAGATATATTATTTAATAATTAATGTTGAAAACTAATTTTATTTCTATTCAGTAAATAACCTCCATCAAAAACAAGTTTTCAATGTATTTTATTAAATAACATAATTCAAATAGTTACAATTATAGTATTTCAAATTAGCTATTTTATAATATATTTATAAAATTAATTATGATTTTGGTTATAAATGAATTCCACGAATAATTTATGACCCCAAGATATTACAATAATTTCCAATAGTTTTTATTCATGTCCTTGAAAATCACGCAACACCTAATTTAAACAAAACATAATAGAGCCACATTTTTTAAAGTCAATTAAATTTGAAAAAATATAGTGAATATATAATGTAAATTTATATATTATATATCCAACCAAATATTTTCACACTCATAAAATATATTCTATAAAGGCATTTTATAATAACAAAAACGATATTAAAAATAAAATACTATATTTATATAATGATATTTTTGTATCCATTAAATGGAGAAACCATTTTCAATCATACTGTGAAACATTAATTGATTTTATATTTAAAAATAAACATATTACTTGAATGTGAAACCTGAAAATGATGTTTGGGTAAAATTTTTATACTGTTTCTAATGCATATCATTTTTATGAGTAGTTAAAAATTCTTGAATTTTAGTTAACAATTGACTTCTAATATAATTAATCTATAAAGATAAATTATATTTCTAAATAGTTCTAATGTTTAATTACATAATATTCTTATCAATTAATACAATTTATTTCATTTCAATCAATTTTAATTTTACATTGACTAAAAAAATATCAATGTTTCATATATTTTTACATAAAAACCCCCCGCATTGTTATCCCATTTTCGGGATTAAATTCTAAATAATTTTATCAACATATGTGAATATAATTTCATAAAATGGATTAAATATTTAGAATATACATAATTTATATTGTATAATAAGTCCAATTTATTATTTGATCAACGATATTACCGAATGAAATTAAAATTAATTAAAATTATTATGAATAAATCTGGCATAGTAAGGGAATAAACCATAATCGTAAGGACCAAAGCCACCTAACATATTATCCAGAATATATTTTACAGACATATATAGACCCTATTATCTATTTTATATTGTTGGTTCCATTAATGGATCGAAATTCAACATGAAAAACATGTGTAAAATTCAATTGCCATAATATTACATCACTACCACTCCTTTCCACTATTAAAGGCCACCACTTCTCCCCGTTCATCAAACATCTCAAAACATATATCCTAAATATACTAGTATATTTTTATTTTATTATTTATTCCTACACTTACATTAAAATCCATCTAATTAGTAACAAACATACTGGTACTCTCTACGACGAACTACTGCCTCACGAAATAATGATATTTCATTTTTCCGTTACTGCCACTAATGGATAACATAATGACAGAAAATATATTCATATACGATCTATATGATATTAATTACGAATTTATTATTTTCAAATTATTATATTACACATAACTTTAATCTATTCCATTTGGGGTTAATACGATAATAATCATTTGAGGAAGTGGAGAGCACTACCCCCTCAAAGGAACGTGATTTGTTAAAATTATTCATGGAACATATTTAGGAAAATTTTAGAAAAACAAATATAAAATAAAATACCTAAATTTGATAATAATATTATAATATATATTTTTATACCTATAACATATTTTTCAGTTTTTCAAAATAAGATAATGAATTGAAGGTATTGTTAATGCATACTTCTATAATAATGTCTCCTTGAATGGTGCATTTAATTTATTATGACCAATAATTATATATTATTAAAAATAAATATATATTTTATATATTTTATTATAAAATTTATTTTTAAATTATATAACAGTGGAAATCATGATCTAATTAATAAAAAAAAGTAATAAGTTAAATCCTTCATGAGAAAACTGGCAATTAACACCCGAAACAGTGAAATTAATGAATGGTTTTTAACAAAAGGATAATGGGATAGTATAATATTTTAAAATTTTGTATTATAAACATTAGTATAGTTGTGATATAATTTATTAAAATATATTAACCCAACATAATAGAGGATAAAAACCACACAACATAAAGGAAGGATAATGTAAGGGATTTCGTCTCAATTTATATTCAGTTTTGACTTATTTGTTTTTATGAAATAATTCAATTTTATTCAGAATATATACTTCCATTTGACATTATATATCATTAATATACTAATTATCATGATATTATAAGTTTCATTTAATTCATGTGGAATTATGATTAAAATTTTTCAAAGTGATACATGATAATTTGGAATGTTTAAAGATTATTATTCCTCTACATTGTGTTAATATAAACAACCCTTGTAGTTATATATCCTCCATTAAGGTATTATGGATAAAACCTTATTCTATATTCAATATTGGTATTTTAAAATTCATATTATTTATTATATATATGAATAATGATTTGTACTGGTATGACATTGGAGGGGCCCACATATAGAGATCCACTCGATGAATCAGAAGTCACATGAGATGAAGCAGTAAGAAAAATATTATGGGTTTTTACATGATATATTGTAAAACGTCTTCTTAATGGAATTTATGGAATAAGTACCAAGTTTCTAGGAATCATGGAGTCAAATAATTAATCATTTCCCTCATTTAGATTCATTTATTAACCTTCCGAGTTATTTTCCATCGACAAATCTATTAGTGTATTTAATTATCTATTTATTGATTTAGATGGATTTAGTTTTAGTTTCAAACCATTCAATATTTATATTTCATTATATAGTTATTATAATGGAAAATGTTATCTGTAATGGAACATTACATGTTAATTTAGTAAGATTGGTTCATTATATATTCCCTTTTACATAACTATACTGAGAATTTGAGTTGAATATAATTATGATTCAATGCCCAATATTATGGAAAATAAATCATTATATATGAATTCAAGTATTATCATTATTTATTTTTATTATATATCATGTTATTGTTTCTTATTATCCAATGTGTTAGGGGTATCATATATGTATTCATGATTACCAAGACTAGTAAATGGATTGATCCTTTGAGATTTGATTCCTAATAATCATGTCAATTAATAAAATAATGCTATTTCTCGGGTCTTCCTAGATCTGGGAGTAATAGTTGTTATGAAATAATGTTTAGCTACAACCTTGGAATCTAGATTTATAAAACATAGGTTAGGGAGCACAAACCTAACATATAAATTTAGGAAAATTATATACGAACATTATAGAATTTTGGTAGGACAGTGATTGTGTAGGTATTTAGAGAAATTCATTCCTATCTAGATAATCAAAGTGGATGTTTTTTTGTAATAGATGTATTTAGGGGTTACAATTAGGACAATATGTATAAGGAACTATCCTTATACATTACATAATCCAGTTAATTTTTATAGATTATACTTTCTTACATTCACAAAGTTAATTTCAGTTAAGAGTTTCAGAATTTTTGGACATAAATAACACATATCAACCCAACAACATACACTATAGGTACAACTAAAATAGAATCCATTTCCTCTAAAACATAAAATTGTAAACATAAAACTAGAACATGATTTCATTTTACAATGTCAATAACATTTCACTTAACATAATTTTTCCACATCAACATCCTAATAACCTATAAAATGCATTTAAAAACATGGCATGAGTATATAAAAATATTATTAATGGATATTAAAAGAAGTAAAGAAAATGGTTTCAATGAATACTTATAAAAAAATGAAATCATTTTCTCAAATACATACTCATCACCCATAAAGAATCATATACTTACTTTATGAAACATGAAATTTCCATAAATCACAGAAATAATAAATAGGGAATACGAATATCTTACTAAATTACATACAAAAATTTGTATCTATCACATCTACGATTGTTTTTTCAACTCATGTTTACGTTACAATGTAACCCCCATATCCACCTTATGGTTTAACCACCACAGTTACACATAGAGTAACTATACGACCAACCTCCAATATACCAATACCCAATGTGTTAGAGGTAGATATAGGTCCCAACCCCCAACATAAATATTTCCAAAGAACCAAAACCAAATAATATAACATGCATAATTGCATAAAAATATTTATTTTGTAATTTGTAAAATATATTTTTAAAAGAAGATTTTCGAGAGAATATCCATTAAACATATCATATAATTGAAGAAAAATTAATATATTGAATTTATTATGTATATAAACAAAAAATACACATAATAAAACATAATTTAAATAAATATTCAATAAAAAAAATATTCATATTATAATATAATCAACGATGTCGAAGGATAACTTAATGAATAAAAATTTGTTTTTGAATTTCATAACCTTAGGTTTGTCTTAAATGAAACATGTTTAAATCTCTTGTGTAGTGGTTAAATGAATTTTATTAATATTTTACATATACATATTTGTTATTATATCACCTTATATGACAATTTTATATCATCATTCCATTTATTAATTAATAATATTTTGTTCTTTCCATTTTGTGTGTGTGTGTACTTTACATGATTTCCGTGGTTGGTTCGTAAAGGATTTCAATGTCCAATGGAATCGAAATACCATAAGTGGAATGAAATGCTATTAATAAATTTACATAATATGGAATGATTCCATAAATCATTTTGGTTATATGGTATGATGAAGAATTATTAGATAAATCATTAGAGATGTCCGTTTAGATCAATATGGCAGTTATTTGATTATCACGAACCATTTCATTATACAACTTACCATTATGTATATATGAAAAATAATGTACATTAAAGAAAATATATAATACACATTAAAATACATTTCAACCACTTAAAGGCTTTTATAACTAGTTTTTAAGGATCAAATAGATGTTGAAAACACATCAACCATGATTCTGATAAATCAGCACATCACAAATTGTGTTTTTAATTTTAAAATAATAGGAAGAGATGATTGAGAATGATGATTAAGTTTTCCATAAACATGATAACATCCAGATTATATAAGATTTTGGATATTTCATGCCTCTTGGATTATGGTAGGGGAATTGATTATAAAAAATTAAAAGGAAATTAAAATAAAAAACATGAAAATGAAAGAGGATCCTTACCTCTTGATCTCTTCTTCTTGAGATTCTCAATAAGCCTTGTGGTTTTTGCCTTTTGGGGATACCAGTATGTCTTAATAATATAGAAGATCCATTGTAAAGGTATTGGGTAAAATTTTGGCAATGATAAAACATTTAAATGTGTGAGAGGAAGATGGGGTGAAGTTGGTATATGTGGTGGAAGAGAGGAGGGGTTTCCCAATATTTTAATCATTAGTTTAATATTTTTTCTCATGACAGGGAATTGTGTTGATTCATGTGACCCTAAATAGTAAAAAGTGTATGTGAGTTCAATCTAAGTGTTCTTAAATAATCCACTATTCTATAAATAGTGTGTTTAACTAATAATATATATATATATGGTATATTACCATATTCTATTATTCATCAAAATTCAAAAACATCAATAAAATCCCAAAAATCCTAAAAACATACCCTAACCATTTTCTTATATGTATAATTTAGAAATAAAATAACTTTTTTTAAATAATATTCTATGTATGATTAATTTAATTTTAATATTAAATCATATTGTATTCCATAAATAACAAATTTAAACTATAACTGATTTTATATCACCTCAATAAAATAATCAAGATCTCATTATCTTATAACCTTATGAAAATAGAATAATATTATTAATTACTATTCATATGTTTATATTACTATTTATAATTTTATGTAACTATTATCTATAAAATTTAGTTTCTTATATCATAGTCCAAATAATATACTAATCACAGTCGTAGACTTCTATTTTTCCAAATTCAAAAAATAATAGCCGAAAAATGATGTTTAACAAATAGTTTATAATTATATCTATAAAAAAGTTTCATTATGTAGAGATTTAGAGATTCATCATTTTTAATTTATTTTTGAATCCTTTCCATGTTAAATTCTTCCCACCTTCTAGAAGTTTAGTCTTCCTAATTTTTCTTTTTAACTTATTAAACAAGAGTGAGTACCTTTCCCTTATATAATTTTCATATTTCCATGTTTCTTTTTCAACCGTGTAGTCTTTCCAAAAAAACCCATTACCTGGTGCATTTCCTTATTCATCAATACATGTTCTTTTCGATCATGAATCTGAACAAGTTTCCCTTCATAACAAAATATATTTTCCAATATAACAAATTCTGGGATAAAAATAGAAGATCAATCTACCATATTCTTTCTCTACACAGATCATGAAAACAATAGTGTAACAATCATAAACTAAGTGGAAAAGATACTCTAGAGGTGACTATCCCATAATTATTTATGATTTCATAATGTAAAATAAACCACGCAATTACTTTTACTTTCATACCAAAACTCATCGCACTTTTCCATAGGGAGATTATAAGAAAACAGGATCACCTAACTCAAATGAAAAGTATTTCCCCATATTATTTGCATTAATTTTCTAAATACTCTGAGCTATCCTCATGTTTTACTAGATCATCTTCACTTTCTCATCCACTTACTCTACTAATTTTAGTCTCACTGACTTCTTTTCCCCAATGTATTCCCAAAATGATAGAGTTCAACACTACTTCCTATATAATTCGACAAAATGTGTCATGTGTGTACTTGAATGAAAACTATTATTATTAGAAAATTATACTAATGAAATATGTTTATCCCAACATCCATATTAATTCATAGAACAATATCGAATCATTTCATCAAATGTAAGAATCGTCCATTTTGACTGCCCATTAGATTGAGGATTAAAAGTATTACTGAAATTTATTTCTATTACCAATACCTTTTGAAGGTCTTTCCAAAATTTATAAGTGAACCTTGGATCATAGATAAATATAATGGAAATAGGAAGTCCATATAACATTAAAATCTCTTTGAGGTATAGTTGAGAAAGAGGATCTAATGACATAGTATCTCGAATAGAAATAAAATTTAAAGATTTATTAAGAAGATCAAGAATAAAGAAAATTTCATTTTAACCTTCAGAAGTCTGTGGTATCCACATAATTATGACTATAGATTTATTTTCATGTTTCCCCTATTAAACTGTAAAAGGATGAAACATCCTCTTTGAAAACTTCATCACCTTTTTATCATGTTTACATGTCAAACATTTCATGGTAAAATCTAAAATATATATTTTCATTCTATCCCCTAGTAATTCAACTAAAGGTTTTTGTACATCAGTGTGCTTCCATGATGATCTGAGATTTTAGAATTATGAGCTTCACCTAACAAACCATTCTCTATATAATAATCACAAGGGACACACAATAATTTTTCATATCTCAATACACAATATTTATCAATGTAAAATTATAGAAACTTCCCAATTTTAAAAATTATACCTTTTTTGTAGCTCCAAGTCATCCTGCTACACATTCATTATTTTTTATAACAAAGATTAATACACATAAAACTAAACCAAACCTAATAATTTCCTAAAACAATAACCTAAAAGTAGTAATTTTTCAAATCAATAATCAAGGGGTCGTGTACTAATCTTATTTTGGATAAGGTTGAATGTTTTTTTAAACACAAGGCATCTGCCACATTGTTTTCTTTTCAATAATGGTAATTTTTCATGAAATCATAAACACTATCAAATCATGACTTCTTCTCTGCATCATGATTAATTCATTCTGAGTGAATATATACATTAGACTTTTATGGTGGGTATATATTTCACATTTTTCTCCATATAAATGATTCATTCATATTTTGAAAGAAAAAGCCAAATATATTAATTTAAAATCATGTGTAAGATAAATTAAATCATGAGGGGTTAGTGGTATTGAATATTAAGAAATTACATAATAATTATACATCACATCACAACCAGTTCCCTTAGATGAAGCATCATTATTAGTATAGTACTAACCATTTCTGGATGGAAAGGAATAACTAGATCACTCACCGATATCTTCCCAAGAAACTAAAAAAAATCACATTCTTATGTCACAAAAAATTTAACCCCTTTTGTGTTAACATAGTTAGTGTTATTTATATTCATGGAATGTTTCACATAATCCTTATATAATAACCTGATAATCTAAGATAACTACAAATCACTATAAAATTTACAGGTCTCAGTCATTCATCAACCACTTTTGATTTGGCGGGATCAATTGTTATTCTATATTTATTTACAATATTAACAAGGAAAAAAAATATATTTGCACCAAAATTCCCACTTTTTTTATTTTCTATATAATTTATATTCTTTTATGGTTTGAAAAAAAACCTTTAGATAATTTTCATAGTCCTTGTTACATTTATAATGTAGAAGAATGTGGTCAATAAAGAGAACAAGGAACATATCCATGAACCTAAGAAATATTCTATTCATAAGTTCCATGAATACAATAGGTCCATTAGTTAACCCTAATTGAATGGCCAAATATTAATAATTCCCATATCTATTATGGAACAGAGTCTGCGAGACGAATTATTAATTTACATTCAACTGATGGTACTCTGACCTTTGGTCAACCATAAAAAATAATCTTCTCACTAGATCATATTAAAAAAATCATAGATATGAGGAAAATGATACTTTTTTAAAAAAAAATTATTTTATTTAAGACTCAATAATCATTGAAATGTCTCATTTAAGAATATTTCTTTTTAATGATAAATTCTAGTTCTCCCCATGGTGAAGTGCTTAGACGAATGAGAAATTTATCATGAAAATCTTGCAACTTGTTTTTAATTTCATGAAGTTCCATTTGATCCATTTGATATGGGGTTTTTGAAATTTTCTTACCATCAAGAACTAAGTCAATTGTGAATTCAACATCTTAATTAGTTATACCACTAAGAAACTCCTCAGAAAAAACATCTTGTTATGTATTTACTAATGGAATGTCATTATATTTAACATTTACCTTATATTCATTAATACCTGAAAGATAACATTCATTTCAGTCATTCAATAGTTCCTTAGCTTCCTAATATATAATAAATTGTATAGGTTCATTCTCAAATCAAACTGAATCATTTTCAAAAAGGAAAACTACAATAGCACTATAATAAATAATATCATGATAACCAAAAAAGTAATTCTCCCCCATAATGAAATCAAAATCTACTATTGTAAAACCGAAAGTTTTTCACTTAAACCCTTTCTAGATAAAATAAATGAAGGATTCATATAATTTCACTTTATTGTAATATTTCACCTCCTGTTTTCAAAATATGATTCAGTTTGATTTTATAAGATGATATTTAAAATTTAACAGAAAATTTCAGTAAAATAAAGTAATGTGTAGACCCCTTATAAAACAAAACATTAGAAGAATCTGAGTAAACAAAAATTGAACTTGATAAAACATCTTTGGATGGCCCGATATCTACTAATGTTGTCACAAAGGATCTCACTTCACCTATCAGCTTATTTTATGGATTCTTTTCATTATATGGATATATATTTGGGTAGAAAACATCATAATGAGCCTTCTCAATACATTAAAAACACCATATAGGTTTTTATCTGGATTCATCTTAGGATCATTTTCAATACAATATTGGGCCATATGTCTAATCATACCTACAGTAGGAGGTCATTTCCACGTGAAATCTTCACGTATCATCATATTCCATTGTAACGACTCTGGTTATTCTACTGTAGGGATGATAGAATGATTTATTTTCAATTTCATTAGATCCATCACTTTCACAAACTACTCAGTTGTAATTTCCACCATTCTGATTTAGATATTCATAATGATATCATCCTCTTGATTCCATCTAACTTTAGCTTCCCTATTTCTTCGACCAACAACCATTTTAAACCGACATCTCTTAAATAAATCAAATTGTAATAATAAAATTCCATATCATTTCAGCATAAACATAATGTAATGATCATTAATGGTATTATATTAACATAATCCTAACCCTTAATGTTATCTAAACCATGCTCTGATACAAACTATAATCATATGACCTTAAACATTACATAAACCAGTTAATTCAACTAGATTCGACATCATTACATTCCCAGAGTCGTCATTCTTACCTGAAGATTTCATTTACTGATTATTATCCATATCTTTCAATCGATACTTCCTCTTCGGTTTGTTTTCAAGGTACATGTGGTCATTAGAAATCTCCATGTATACCCTCTCAGCACATCAGAAAAGTTTCCCATAAATTTTAACACATGGGAATAAAAATTAACATCGATATCTTGTCTTTAATTTTGAGTAATAACTATTTATATTTATTTCACAATGCATAATAATATATGTAGCATAACAGACTAGTGAAGAGATTTTCTCTTTAAACACAACCCCTAAATCATCCTCCTTTTTTTCAATTAATGTATATTATTCCCCATACTATGTCAATCCACCATAGGAAATTATTTTTCATGGATAATACTATTAAAATAATCCCACTCTAATTCATCAATCTCTTATCTATCCATGATATTTTTTACCATTAAACACCACTGATCAGCTCCACCTTCAAAACAATAAATGTAAATACATAAATTATCATTATCTGAAATTCCATAACATTATATGTCATTTCAAGGGAATTAATCCATTCTTCACCAACAACTTTTTTAGAATATTAACTAAAAGTAGGAGGTCATTTCCACGTGAAATCTTCACGTATCATCATATTCCATTGTGACGACTCTGGTTATTCTACTGTAGGGATGATAGAATGATTTATTTTCAATTTCATTAGATCCATCACTTTCACAAACTACTCAGTTCTAATTTCCACCATTCTGATTTGCATATTCATAATGATATCATCCTCTTGATTCCATCTGACTTTAGCTTCCCTATTTCTTCGACCAACAACCATTTTAAACCGAAATCTCTTAAATAAATTAAATTGTAATAATAAAAGTGCATATCATTTCAGCATAAACATAATGTAATGATCATTAATGGTATTATATTAACATAATCCTAACCCTTAATGTTATCTAAACCATGATCTGATACAAACTATAATGATATGACCTTAAACATTACATAAACCAGTTAATTCAACTAGATTCGACATCATTACATTCCCAAAGATAATTTCTATTTATTGTTTTAGAACGTTAAAAAATAAACCTTAAATAACATCTCATTATCATCAAATGTAGTTAAAACTAAAATAGTATCCATTTCTTCCAAAACCTAAAACAACTGTTTGATTTATTTTACAAATCATCATAACATTTAACTTGACATACTTGTTCCTCTTACACATCCTCATAACCGGTGGAAATCTATTAAAAACATGGGATGAGCATAAACATATAATAAAGGTATATGAAAATATTGAATGAAAACAGTTTTCCTTGAATACTTATATACATATGAAATCATTTTCACAATGACATATTTCTCACCCATAAAGAATCATATTCTTATATTGTGATACATGAGATTTTCATAAATCCTAGAAAACATAAATTGTGCATATTTGTATTTTGGGGAATTTAATAATTATTTTGGTTACCATTATACCTACCATATTATTTTTAACCCTCATGGATGCCTTATAGTGTAACCTTCAAAGCTACCCAATTGTGAAACCATTACAGTTACACATGGAGTAACGGTACAAATGATTGCAAACATACACATACCCAATTAATTGGAGAGAGATATAGGTACCAAATTTCATCATAAACAACGTAGAATAACTAGAACCTAATCATAAAACATGTATAATTTCCAAAAAAGTATTTTGACTTTTGTAAAATAGCTTTCTAAAAGAGGATTTTTAAAAGAATGTACCTTAAAAATATCATGTAATTGAACTGAAAATTAATTGATTGTAAATACTATGTGCATAAAATATAAATACACATAATAAAACCTAATATATAAAAAAATCCATAACAAAAATATTATTTGTACCATATAATCAATGATGTGGAAGGATAACCCAAAAAATGGAAATTGGGATTAGAATTCCCTTGCCTTGGGTTTGTCTTACTTCAAACCGATTTAAACCTACTGTATTATGGTTAAAATAATGTTATAATTATTTTAAAAATACAAATTGATGTTTATAACACATGATATAATCATTTTATAACATCATTCCACCCATTAATTAAGAATATTCTGTTCATTCCATTTTTTTAGATGTGTTCTATACATGATTTCAATGGTTAGTTCGTAAAGGATTTCCTTGTAAAATGGAAGAAAAATAAAAGAGGTAGAATGAAGGGGAATTTATATTTTTTTTCTATATTTAATGATTCAATAAATAATTTTATATATGGTTTTCATATGAATAATTTGATAAATCATTCGTGGTATCTATTTAGATCATTTTGGTGGTTCATTGATAATCATGAACCAGTTTTGTGAAATAATATAAAATTATATATATATTTAAACTACAAATTGTGAAATATTATATATCATACAATTTAAATTCTAATTCAATAATTAATATGGTTTTATAACCATTTTTGAAATAATTAATTGAAATTTTGAACACATCATCAATGATTTAGATAAATTGGCACATCCCATATGGTGTTTTTATTTTTATACTAATAAAAAGAGGACAGTGAAAATGATGATGAATTATTCCATAAAAATTTGATAACATACATAATATATATGATTATAGAGAATTAAAACGTCTTTGATATGGGGTGGGTATGTGAGTATATGAAAGGGATAGAAATTGAAAATAAAACATAAGAAAATGAAAGAGGATTGTTACCTATTAATCTCATCTCAATGTTATCCTCCTTAAGGCCTTTGTTGTTTTCCTTTTAGTGATACTAACATGTCATGGAAAATGGTAAGATCTTTAGGAAGTGCATTGGACATAATTTAGGAGAATTATCAAATCTTGATAGGATTGAGAGGAAGAGAGGGTGTGTGTGGTATTTATAGAGGAGGAATGGAGGGGTTTTCCATTATTTTATTCATTAGATTAATATTTATTTCTCTATGATATGTGTTTTTATGATTCATGTGACGATAAATATTAAGTAGGACATGTCTGTTCAAACCAAGGGTGCATAAAACATTAATGATGTGAGTAATAGTGTATTTAATTGATAATTTATATATACATTATTTTACCATATTTTATTGTTCATCAAAAAAATCAAGAATTTCAGAAAAATCCCAATAATTCACGCCATCATTATTTCGACATTTAGAATTAAAAAATGATGTATATTTTTTGAAAATTATTTTTTAAATATAATTAATTTAAATTTAAAATATATTAAATTTTTTATTCAAAAAATAACCATTTTAAAACAATTACTATTTTTATATCACCTATAAAATTTATAAATTTATAATTATATTGTATCATTATGAAAATTTAATAATAATTTGATTTACTTTTCACAAGTTTCATGTTAATATTCATAATGGTATGTTACTATTCAGAAAAAAATCATGTTTGTTCAATTAGACTATGAAAAACTTATTGATCAAAATCGTTGATGTTTGTTTTTTGATATTAAAACCATAGAAGAAAAATAATTATGATTAACAGATAGTTTATAAATATGAAAATTAACAAAGTTTCATTATGTAGTGATTTATGGTTTTCATGAATTTTAATTTACTTTTAAAACCATTAAGCGTTACAAGGTGTTTTGGGCCTAACTCAGCGTAACTAAGAACATAACAATGGGTCATACAGTTCACCTATCTTAACACTCTCCTGGGATACACTTTTTATAATTCACATTCTCTTTAGATACCAATATAAATGATTAAATATAAATATTCCCTCAATGTTACAAATTATATGATTTATGAAACATTTATTACGAGTGGTATACCATAGTTGAGGTTCAAGATTTTATGTGATATCTAGTAGTTGCAATTGTTTTATTGAAATGGTTACAAGAAGGATGAATTTTATTAATAATCATGTAAATTGTAGAAAATATTCCTCTAAATGAACCATTACAACTGGTATTGGAATAAAGAATATAATAGAAATATTTGGGAACATAACCAAGATAGGAAAAATAACATTTCATGAATGGATCAACCAATTCCTTGTAGAAAACATCCACCGCGTGATCCCGTTATGCGATATAAGATCTCATCATCTAGTAGGAGGAAAAAACTAATTATAGTTGAGAAATGGATTTTGTCACAACAGAAAATATTCACATCCTAAGGACTAGTGAAATAGAAAATGTTACCCTTACTGTCTATTATATTCAAGGAGATGCTGATTAATGGTGGTCCCTAATCCAGAATACTAATGAGGAAGAAGAAATTTAACTCTTAGAAATGAAAAAATTTAAGGATATTTATTTGATAAATACTTCCTACACGATCAAAAAAAAATTGATGATGAGAATTTTCAATATCTTAATGAAAAATTAGGATGAGTGTCTTTCCGAATATAATGATACCTTTGTAATTTTAGATAGGTATGCTACATCTTATCTAAGAAACACAAATTACAAAATTGGCCACATCACTAATGTTCTTAATCCAAATATCCAAATGGGAGTGGTTTAGTAGATTTTTTCCTCATTTAAATAAATTGATTTATTTACCATAATGACGGAGAATTAATTATGAAGATCCAATTATTTCAATGGAATCCTAAAGATGAAGAGGTCTTCTAAGAACAAAGAAAAAGGGAATTCATTATACATGAATAATAAGATGAAAAAATTCCCATAATGTGATATCTAAAGAATGAATCACATACAAACATTTTTTGAGGGGAAAGAATTTTTTTTATAAATGTGGAGAAATAGGTCATCATGTTAATGAATGAAATCGGAATAAGAAAATACTAATATTCAGAGTAATAAAAACAATGGAATAAGGAACATTGAAAACTACAACCCTATGCGTCCTGGGAATATACCATAGAAGGGGACAAGGGGATATGGACAAGATTATAATTTCACTAAAAATAATTTAGAAGTAATAAATTACATCGTAGTATTTACGAAAATCTAAGTATAAAATTTTTCCAATTCTTTTTTTTTAATTTGGATCATCACAACCTATTACATCTAAAAAAATATTCAAGAAAAAAAAAATATTTCTCTTTTGATTTAATAAGGGATTTTTAGGTCCCAACTCATAATGGATTTATCATTGTAACTATGATGTATCAGTCAAACACAATTATGACTCCTAATATGCCTTATGTTCTAACCATATAATCATACTTATGGAATACAATGATATAATCCTCAGTATGGACTATCTCTCAAAATAGTATATAAATATTTATTGTAAGAGGATGAAAATTTCAATCTGTGAGGTATATATAGTGTTCATGATCATTATAGTAGAATCTTCCTCACATTTTTATTATTTAGATCCACCCACAAAATCTATATTTATTGAAAAACACGGGGATGAATATTAACTACACATTGGGAATAATATTTTAATCTTAAAATTTAGGATTTACACATTGTACAAGAATACATTGATTTATTTCATGAATAATTTTCTAGACATCCCCCATAGTGTGAAGTTGAATTATATATTGATGTAATCCCCAATGTGTGGACAATATTAATGAAAGACTATAAATATGATGCTATGTAATTAGTGGAACTGAAGAAACAACTATAGGATCTGGGTAAAAAGGTATTTATCTTCCCTAGTTATTAACAATATGGATCCCCTATCATAATTTTTTAAAATAAAGGTGGATCCATGAGGTTGAGAATTTTTTATAAGGAAATAAATTCAATTAAAATAATGAAAAATTATACTCTACCTTAGATTGATTATTTGTTTGGTCAACATCACATTGCCTAATATTTTTCAAAGAATGATATTTTTTCTTAGGATCTATAATTTTGAGTGGAAGAAAACATTATAATGAAAACATTTCAGAAGTGGTATGAACATTATGAGTTTACAGTAATTCCCTTTGGAATGACTAATGAACCCTCTATTGTTATAGAACACAAGAATATAGTATTCAAGGAATGTCTAGAATTTTTTTCATTTGTATTAACTGAAGATTTCATGGTGTCTTTTTAATAAAATGAGAACCATGTGAGTAACTTGCGGATCCTTCATAAGACACTAACAAGGTATGAGTTATATTGTAAATTCAGTAAATTAAATTCATAGCTTCAATATGTTTCTTTTAATAGATATGTTGTCAATAAGGATAGAATATAAGTTTATATTAAAACGAAAAAGGAATTTAGATAATGTCATATATCGGAAATCAGAACTAAGACAGTTAATTTCATTGGTTTGGTAGGTTACTATCAGTGATTTATTCTTAATTTTTACTGATTAGCAAATCTAGTAACCAAGATCATCTTTAAAGGGATGTTATTGGAAAGGGAAAGGATTATGAAGAATTTTTTAATGAACATATGATAAGATTTGTTAATGTTTAATTTAAACTATACCCTCTAGTAGTGACAATAATTTCATATTTTGTGATTCATCAAAGAAGCGAAATGGTTGTGTCATAACGAAAAATGATAAAGTTATTTCATACGCATCAATGTAATTGAAGAATCACAAACATAACATCCCATCCTATTATCTAGAGTTAGTAGTTGTAATCTTCTCTTTGAAAATATTGAAACACTATATCTATAGAGAACGTTATGAGATATACATGGATCAAAAGAGTCTGAGATATTTATTACCATTGAAATATCATAACATGAGACACTGAAAATGGATGGAACAACTAAAAGATTTTTATTGCACAATACACTACAACACATGGAAAGACTATAAGGTAGATGAATCTTTTAGTAGGAAGTATCTTTCAGTTCTAACCCAAAAGATGATTTGGTGGGATCCAATGTGCATGATTATAGTATTGATTGACATACGGATTTCAAAAGATGGGTTGAAACCAATCATTTATCAATTGATTAGAAAAGAATTATTAATATATTGGGAAATGAATTCTCAATATGATTATGGGGAATTTCATAAGAAAATTAATGTCATGAATTATAGTAATGTTTCATAATTTTTTTGTAAAGAAGGTGTTTTATAATTTTGAAATAGACTACCTGTTCCATATACATCCGAGCTAAAATTAGAATTGTCGGATGACTCTCATAGCTAAAATTTTACTGTACATCCTAGGAGAAAAATGTTGTATATGGTCATGAGGAACAATTTTTAGTGGGATAACATAATGTGAGGTGTTTTTGATTATGTATACAGATGCATAGTTTCTCAAAATGTGAAAGCTATAATGAAACATCCTATAGAATTCATGAATCATATTCTTATTTCTATGTTCAAATTAGATGAAATTACTACACACATTATCACAAGACTACCAAATACTCATGTAACAAATGATTTTATATGGGTTATTTTTTATATCCAATCTAAACACGTGCATTTTCATTATATAATTGTTGACATACCTTTTGAGTGACTCACAATACTTTATATTAACAATGTTGCAAGACATAATGGTTAACCTATATCAACTGTATCTGATTGAGATCCCCACTTTACATCAAAATTATGGTAAATTCTTTAGAAATCTAATAATGATGAGCTTCATTTGACCGCTACCTACCATCCACAAACTGATGGACTATCTAAAAGACCTGTTTAGAAGTGTAAGACCTCTTGAGATCATGATCACTCAAAAATCATGGTATGTATGATCAATAGATACCTTTGGTAGAATTTTCCTATGACAATATTTTCCATTTAATTATTTAAATGGCACCGTATGAAGAATTTTATGGAAAGATATACTATAATGTATCATTTTGGGATGAATTTTGTGAATGTAAATTTGTAGGTGTTGAAGTTGTTTTAGAGATAATGAAAAAGGTTATGGTTATCCATTCTCATATTAAATCCATTCAATGTTTTAAAAAGATATATACAGATAATCGAAGGAAATATTCATTTTTCTAGGTGGGAGATCATGTTTTTATGCGAGTATATCCATGGAATTTAATTTTCAGATTTGTTAAAAGGGAAATGTATTTCCTTTGTACACCAGACCCTTTGATATTTTTAAAAGGGTTAGAGTATTGATGTATCATTTAACATTTCCTCTAAATATAATAAGGGTTCATTATGTGAACCATATATCAATCCTAACAAAGAAAATGGTTGTGATAATGCTTGTGATCACCTCTAATTAAATTGAGTTGAAACCTAACCATTCATATTGCAAAAAACCGATCTTGATTCCTAATACAATAGAGATAATATTTTGGAATTAGATGAATCATATGGAAAATGTTCTATAGAGATATAAAAAAAAGGAAAAAGCAACATGGGAACTAGAGGATTATATAAAGGAGAAATACCCACATAATTTTGAATTTAATAACCCTTAAATTTCAGGGAAGATATTTATTAATAATCGAAGAATATAATACTCTAATTGTTTACTATATGTTTCTTTTTTTTTGTGATATATTTCAAAAGCACACAACCCATGATTTTAATGAAAATATTATTTAGTCACATTTATCATCACAAATTAAATTTAAACAAATTTATTGCATTTATATATTAAATTTATATATTATATTTCCCAAAAATTACACTCATCATATATATTTTAGATACGTATTAAATAACAACAAAACTAATATTTCATATAAAATAAAATATTTTCAAAAAATTATTTTTCCACCTTTTAATGGAGAACCCTTATTAATTTTAAAATTTGACACTTTAATTGATTTAATATATAAAAAAACATCATCCTAGAAATAAAATCATAATCATTTTTAAATTTTTAATTTTTTATATTTCTTCCAAAAAATATCATTTTGTAACAAATAAATAACAATACTATATTTTAGTTCAATATTTCTTTTTGTTATCATTTATATGTACAGATTAATTATAATATTAATTATGATTAAAATTAATTATATTTTATTATTATAAATTAAAATAATTTATTCCATTTGAAATAATATAAGATTGAAATTTATTATGAGAACATAATAAACATTCGAACATTTTTTCTTTAAAAAGCCCTTATATGGTCATCTAGTCTCGGAGATTAAATTTTAATTAATTTATACCATATCTGTGACTGGAATATGGAAAAAATGATTTGATATTTAGAGACAAAATAATTTATAACTTCTCATAATACCAATTTTTTGAACAAAAATAATACTAAAAGTGTTTAAAATATATTACAGTGAATAAAATTAATGTAAGATTAATAACGGATGAACATTATCCTTATCTGTGAAAATGACTAATAATCTTCGAGAAAGGAAATTTTATGGCCATATATCAACCATATCAGCTATTTTATTGATTTTTTCTGTTATATTATCCAATTGAGACATCAAATCATGGGGATAATTCATTTGTCAAAATAGTAAAGGTGTTCTACTCCTCCTCTACTATAAAAGGCCACCAATTGTACCCATTAATCACACATATAAAACCATATATGATTTTATAAGATCAATACAAATTTCTTATAAAATACCAACTGCATACCTTCAATCCTACCTATGTGATGAAATATTTCTACGGTGGAGCTTTGGTATAAACCAAATGGAGTTATAGGACTATAATGTAATATTTTTCAAATATCTTTTATTATTTTTTATTTTCTTATCCACTCATTATATTATTTTTATTCCATACTTACCTATAAATAGGTTAATAAATATAATTGGTTGTTTTTATGTTAATATTTCTACCTAAAAATACACCCAACTCCATCTAATAGGGAACAAACATACTATTTCTATTTGGGGTGAACTACTACCTCATGAAATGTTACATCCTAGGTAAATAAAGAATAAAAAATTTTCATATTTATTAATATTTACGAATTAAATATTAATTTTACTTTAAAGGGGTTTCTATGTTCGATAGAGTACCCGATACGCAACAAAGAGTTTTTTGAAATCTTACGTTGTACACAAGTAGTTAAATAATATTATTTTAAATTGTAGTTAACATGTAGCCGTTGTATTGGCTGGAATAAATATAAATAACTAAAAAATGATTACATATGTTTGTTAGATGTTTTTACATTTATCCAATAATGTATAAAGTCTTAAAATATGAAAAGAATTCAATTTTAGGCATATATACTCTAATTTTCACTAAAGGTCCACTTATCACATTTTGATGGCGAACCGTAATTAAATCTAGTTTTGGTCACTCTTATATATTCTATTGGACCAAATAAAATTCTTCTTTAGAATAGGGACATTAGAATTTACTTGGTGTAAATTTTTGGTATTTTTCCGATAAAGTTCATTTTTTTAATGAATAGTGAAAAATGTTGTATTTTAATTCAAAAACAATTTTTAATCTAATTTATTTATATGATTAGATTACCTTTTGAATTCTTTTTAAAGTAAAATTATAATATATTTTAACCATTTAATCCAATAGTGTTCATTGGAATTAATTTCACTTTTAAAATTGGACTTAAACTAGTGTCAATATTTTGATACTTGTTGTTTCATAAAAACATGCTATTTGTTCTTACAGCAGGAATTAATTATTAAATTAATTAATGTAACTTATATGTTTTTAATTTAGTAAAATAGACATCATTTTTTAATCTGGAATGACAAATATAGCTTAGGGTGATGTTTAGGTATTTTTCTGAAAAACTTCAAGTTTTGATGAATAGTGAAACCGCTAAGTGGTACTTAAAAAACTGATTTTTCGTTTAAATGAAATTTTACCACCTCGGTGTTTTGAATTTCAAAAATCCGACATACATGGTTGTCATTAAGAAGTAAAATTTTGTTCAATGGGATTAATATAATTTTTGGTTAATAGTAATATTTATGTTTTTAATCGCGATTATAGGTAATTTGTGTAATTTAAGGTAAAAATAATGTTTTAATAATATGAAATGACCTTGAAAAATGTACTACCTCTATTGGATGTGTCATTGACGACCAATAAAATCGATGGGTCAACTTGGGGACCAAATGGAGCCGCTTAGGTAGCAAAATGACATTAATAACTTTTTATTTAAAGTTAAAATTAAAATGTCACAAACATGTGTTATTTTACAAAAAAATATTTTAAATGGGGTTATACCAGTCATCTTTTTTACTATAAATATTCATTAAAAATCTAAAATTATTTCATACATCATGATATTTTTTTATAATTTTTATACATTAAATAAATTAATTTATTTATGACACCATGATGATGCAGCGATTACCTCATTATTTAACGATTAAATAAAATGAAAAGATAATGTAAAATATAAGACCTAAACTTGTCAATAACCTATTGTATGGGTGGATTTATAACTCTTATCACCTTATACTAGAAATATATAATTTTGGGACCTTTAATAACCGACAATAATGTTATTATAATGTTACCATTTATAACTTTCCAAGAGTGCCCCTCCTCTCCTCTTATAAAAAGCCCCCGCCTCTACCACCTTACTCACACCTCTGAAGCCTTTGGCTCGGCCAAAAAATACCCATCTTTTCTCTAAAAATCCCTCTCTTACTTATAGAAGCCTCACTTTGGGGATATTGTTTTCCAAGGAAGCATTTTAGCTCTAATAAAAAATAGTTACCTGATTTAATGGTAGTGTCTCCTCTTGTGTTCTTATGTTTTATATTGCTTCTCCAACCCCCTAAACTCTTTTTATTCCATTATATTATAACAACACCAGTATCTTAAATATAGTAGGATGTTGTTATGAGATGTATTAGAGCTACACCTATACACACCATTGTCTAATTGTTAAAGAACATACTGTTTCTGTGGTTGGCGATTTTCTGCCTCACGAAACGATGATTGTTCAATCTTCTTTTAACACCTCTCATGGTGGCCATTAACATGTCACACTATTTATATATGATATATATTATGTTTATGTTTTCATTATTCTTCTAAATTTTTAATTTGTGGTATACCTTTATGGTTTCCATTGTGGATAAACACGATAATTTCATTTTAGGAAGTGCGGACAACCGCCCCCTCAAAGTGATTTGATTCGTTAATACCATATTTGGGACGTATAAAGGATGGAGTTAATGTTATTATATATTATGTTATACTGAAATTATAATATACCCATATATCATTATGATTTCACTCCATTAAATACGAAATAGAAATGAAAGTAGCGTTCATGCATACGTACGGCTTACCGTCTCCATGAACGGTGCATTTCATTTCATACCTCTAAATGTTATGTACTATTATAAATACATGTATATGCTCGATATATAAGATATATATGATATTAAAATCATTAATATAGTCCTGTATATAATGAACCTTTGACCACATAAACAACATGTAATTGTAAGAAGTCCATTTTTGACATAAGTACCAAATATCAACAAAACGAACTTCATGAAATTAAATGATTACATAACGTTTATAACATGGCACTAAGTTATATAAAAGGAATAACAACCTTGAAAAAGGTTCTTATGTAATTATAAATTAACTTTAGTTTATTATTCAGGATATTAATGAGCAATCTAGTCACATCGGACACGAGGTAAGGGACTTCATCTCAATCTCTTTTCATTAATGCATATTTTGGTTTCATACAAGGATTTATATTATACGATGTATAAACCCCTTTGATTTTTAATTTAATACAAAATAAATCATTTTCTATGTAGCGTTTTACTAAACGACAAAAAGGAATGTTTCTTTTAACGTATTCGGTGACAACGACCTTTTCCACCGCTGCGAGTATTTTTTGGTCTTTGGCTGTCTCAACAAACCATAATGTTTTAAAATGAAATAAATACCATATAATCTTTTTTGTATTTTGGTATTGAAATTGGTTTTTATAATAGCATTTTTATGTTAATATATTTATGTGATATATTGTGATCAATGTGTGGAAATTTTTTCTTTTCATTATATTTGTTTTATGTATTTTGATTTTATAATGGTACTTGGACATTTGACGGGTGGTTACGTGATAAACCACATGACGGGTGGTGCCGTGAATACTAGGATGGGTGGTTACGTTATAACCTCCATTGCATTGGGTATGGAAGTCGGCTGTATGGCTATTCCATTAACCGGATGGTTATTCCACTTTAGTATGTTTATGTCCCAAGTTACATTTATATGTTACGTGTTCTTTTTATGGGTTTTATTGTAATATTTTGGTTACAAAAGGGTAAGTAATGATCTTTTATTCAATGAAGTGTATTTTCTTCTTCATAAAGGTGAAAATTATTACTTTGATAAAGTATTCTTGGTTTACTAGTTGTTTTGATAAACTAACAGTTTTCCTTCTTTGTGTATCCCTTACTGAGCTTTTTATGCTCACCCCAAGTTTTTTAAATGTTATTCACAGGACTTAATCTGGAATAGTGTCAAGGATGGGATCAAGGAATAGTCATGCTACCTAAAACATGGAACTAGACATGTTTCTTTTTAAGAGTTTCAATTTTATGGAAACATAGTAGAAGTGACTACTTTGTAATCTTTTGAGATGTAATAGTTATGTCCAAATTCTCTAAAAAACTAAAACTGAAATTATCCTCAATGTGAATTATTCAGTTAATTCAATATTATGCAAGGTTTAAGGCCGAGGCATTATATGAAATGATAGTTGTTTTGAAAGATCTTGGTTTTTGGAAAGGTCTATTTTTCTTGTGTTTTGGGTTGAACCCTTTGTTTTTGGGGATTTAAAATGTTTCCTGAATGTGTGAGAGGCCTTTGCGGTGTTCTGAGGGCTCGGGGCACGGATGAAAGGAAATCTGGGCAAGATAGGCCAGGGCACACTGCCAGGTAAACCATGCGGCCTACTAAGGCTAAATCGTGCAACCCTTCCTCCTCCAGACAGAAGCATGTGCACCATTTGAGCATGGTTTTCCAATTCGTGTGGATGAATCTTGTGACCGCTCCTCCTCTTGGCAGTGGCATGTGCATGGTTTGCGCAAGGTTTACCAAATTGTGCGACCACTTTATGTTTGGAGAAATTAGAAGTTTGCCACTCCGTGCTTTAAAAACCCACTCGGGATTTCCTATCATTCTCTCCCTCTCCACCCTAGGCACAAACCAAATCACTCAAATGCTCCAAGAGACCGATCTCCTTTTATTCTATGGTGTTTTTGGTGTTGTTGGTGGCAGATAGAAGCTCCGGGTAAGGCTAATCCCATCCTTGCCTTTGTTTTTGGTTTAGGGTTTTTATCTTCTCTCCCTCTCTTTCCGAAGCTCTAAAACCCTAATTTTTGGGTGAGTATTCGGTTGAAGCACCAAAGGTTGGTTGGATTGAGGCCTAAGGACTCGATTGAGAGTGCATTCAACCGTGGTTTCGAGGTAGGTGGTCTACAAGTGATATCCCATAGTAATTCTGGTATTTGTGCATGTTTTTTTATGTTCTTGTTACTCCTTGGTTATGTTTTGGATAACCTTGGCATTTTTTTTAATAATTATGTTTAAAATAGAAATTGGGAACCCTCATGATCCCCGGGGGATGTGTTGGGATAGACATGACCTAATTTAGGGCCATCCATGGGATGTTCTGCCTTTTCCCGGATTTAGAGATTGATATTAAACAAGTGACCTTGTTTTAATGAATTCTAGAGCACTTGATTCATATGATGGCATGATTGGTTGAACTTGGAATGGATGTTAGGTGATTCACCTAGACTTGGAAATAACATAGGTGTTATTTGAAATGGAATGAATGGTTGATTCATGAAAATGATGAACGGGATAAATGGATTAATGTGTAAATTGATTTATTACCATAACGGGATAGGGTATGGGTCTAATGTTCAATGCTTAGTGAGCTAGGCATAACACATGGAAATTGGGTAAATGGTTAAATGACGTGGAATGGTAATGTGTTAATGGGTTAAGGTATGATGTGGATTCCCATGTGGGTTTTTGTGAATATTGTTTACTGAAGGGAAATGGTTTGGATGGTTGACGGTTACTTATATATAAGCATGTGTACATGGCTTCATAGAGTGGGGTATGACCTGAAGATATACGCCCACAGGTCGAGGGATGATTGAGGTTATAAACACCACCCTAAATGCACAGGTTAGGAAAGGGGAATGAGGGTCTATTCTCCTAACGGTTTCATCCTCCCGGACTGAGGCATCGAGGTGAGGTTATGGTTTCTATAAGGGGTTAGTCCTAGTGAGATTGATAAATGACGTGGTTACCCTATGGAATGTGATTGTTGGTATTAGACCCATTTAACATAATGAATATGTGATTAACCCATCGAATTGTGATGAAATGGTAGATGGTGATAATGGGTGTCTAATGAATGGTAATGGAAGTGGTAATGGCTTGGCTCTGAAATTCATAATGGAACCATACTTAATTACATGAAAATAATCATTACTTTTCCTTTTGCATGCTCTGTCTATTTATACTGGATATTTTAAAGACATCGTTGGTGGGGGCCTACTATGTTGTACTCACACCCTGCTCGGGTCGTCGTTGGTTACACGAGCAGACTTCATGTTTGCAGGTCAGGTGAAGGGAAAAATTCCATGATAGATAGTGAGTTGACATGGGTAGAACTTGGTGCAGGATCCAGACTTAAATTCGGGACAATTTTGGGGATTTTGGCCGATGTGTTTATTTGGGTATTTTGTTCACTCTTACACTTGTAGTATGACATGACATATTTATTTTTGGAAATGTTTTCTATACATGTTCCATGTTTAATTGATAATATTTCTAGTATTTGGTTTATTTCTGTTTGTGGCTTAATCTCATAAAAATGGGGTATAGTCTCCCCACATGACTCCATAGAACCCCGCTGCTAGTCGGCAGCCTTTGGCATCCGAGGATCCGCGCTTATGGTATTGTAACCACCCAGATCGAAGCACCGGTTTAGTGGATTCTGGGATGGGGATATTACAATGTGGTATTAGAGGAGGTCTTTCATATCCTTCTATGAGGTTTTGTTATTTGGGATTGGTATCCAATGGATTAGATGTGTCGGGCCTTGGTAATGATCTCATGATTGGGAGTATCTAACCCATGTATGAGGGAAAACCTAGGTCCCCCTAGGCGGGAATTGTTTGTCTTGGTTGTGTGTTTGTTACAGTTGATGACATTTCACCGTTCGGTGATGCACATGTGGTTTGATGTGACTGTTTTATGATATTTGGCTCGTGGCCTTAACGACACGGGTATTTGTATTCATGCATCATTTTAGGCACCTAGGGAGATTGGTGACATGATTTGTGTTAGGCACACACACGAGGTGGGTGTGTGGGGTAGGAAAACAGGGTGCATCATGCATTTCTGGAAACCAAGAAATGATGAAGAGAATGAAATGAATCAAGTGGGTAAATGAAGTTTAATGAAATAATAGGGTTTGAAAAAAAATGGAAAATGTTGTTGGGTTAGTGTATGAAATGGGTTGTTGTAGCTAGTAAAGATATTTCGATTAAGTCATGGTAGTTTATGGTATGTGTGCTATATCTCATGCTTGGCATTGAAGAGAAATTCCACCACGACGTTGGTTACCAGTTGGGCAACGAGAGGTCGTTGATGAGAAAACTCCTCCAGCAGAGGGGAATCAAAATGTAGAGATCAATTAAGGTATAGAAGACCAGTTCTGGTAGAACATGGCTCGCCTTATGCAGATGATGGATCATGACCAAGGGCGGGTTGCACCAAGTATGTTTGATCAGACCAAGGAGTTCCAGCTGCAGCACCCTCCGACCTTCACCGGAGAGGGTGGTCCAGAAGCAGCGGAGTTCTGGTTAGAGTCTTTCCAGACGATACTGGACCGTCTAGAGACCACAGTAGAAAAGTGTGTGAAGCTAGCCGCTTATATGTTGAGAGGACATGCTAGGCGTTGGAGGGACGTTTAGGCTCAAATCGAGCAGGCGGAGGGGAATATCATGGGAGGTTTTTCAGGAAATGATTCTGGAGCATTTCTATCCATAGACATTGAGGCAGGAGCATGCTGAAGAGTTTATGAGCCTAACTCTCGGATCGCTATCGTTGATGGATTATGCTAGTCGCTTCCCTGATTTGAGATGTTTTTTCCCAGTGTTAGCAGGGGATGAGGCAGCCGTAGAAAGGCGTTTCCATGATGGACAGAGACATGAGATCAGGTCTCAAGTAAACATCTTCCACTTGAAGAGGTTTGCAGAGGTATTAGATCAGGCACTAATCTCAGAAGGAAACCTGAAGGGAGCTTTGGGTAGTGGGCTTGTACTACCAGTGGGACAGACGAGCAGTGTAGCTACTGAAGGTCGAAAGTGATTCCATGAGAGCTCACAGCTTGGTGGAAGTCTGGAATGTGTCTGGAAGAGAGGGTCAGCCTCTCAGAGTGGAAATCAAGTGTTCTGCTATCAATGCGGTCGGCTATGGCAGATGCGTGGTTAGTGTCCTCGACCTCCAGTTGAGTGCCGTTCGGGCGGAAAAATGTGGTATGAGAGGATGTTCTGTAGGAAACCTCAGCATTCAGGTGAGTATGATGGTGGAAGGTATGTATAATATACGGTAAGGGCATGAGATTCCATGTATAAGGCATGTAGTTGGAGCTCCACGGGCCGTACTAGTAGGTGCGGTGGATGTGGAACTCCAGGGAAAGATCGTTCATGCAAGTAGGGCATTGTAGCACAAAGTACTCAGGGTAGAGCACAGGTTAGAGGGGTAGGTAAGCTTCAGGTAGTTCAGTTATTGCTAAGTGAGGGGAGGGCTGGACCATCGACTGTTCGAGGTACGATCCATATAGCTTCTACTTTTTCTAGTGTGTTGTTTGACATAGGTGCCACACACTCTTTTGTCTCTACCCAACTTGTGGTATCCCTGAGTTTACCTGTGGAGAGGGTGTGTGGAGTTATGTCAATTTAAACTATATTGGGGGTGTGGGATGAATATTTCAAAATTTGTAAATGATGTGCCTTGGAAGTTGGTGGGAATCCTTTTTTATGGGACTTGTTCATTCTCGAGATGTCAGGGTTTGACCTAATCTAGGTAATGGATTGGTTGGTGTTGTATCAGGCGGAAATAGACTGTTACCATTGTAGAGTATCATTCAGGTCGCTTGAGGGTGACACTTATGTCCACTGTGCCGAATGAGATGTTCGAGCAGGTCATGTAGGACCGTTTGGTCAGCGGTTTAATGGACTCATAGCTCATGTGTCATGCCTCATGCTCGATGACAATGAAATAGGAGACCAGTATGTCTTTCCTCTCATGGTGGATTTGTTTCAGGATGTGTTTCCTAAGTATTTCTCGGGGTTACCACCCAAGAGGGATGTTGTGTTCACAATCGAGCTGCTGTCGGGATTTTCACTAGTTTCTATTCCTCCATACCGAATGGCACCGGTTGAAATATAGGAACTGAAGGTTCATCTTGAGGGATTGGAGCATAAGGGGTTTATTCCCCCTAGTACGTCTCCTTTGGGGTCACCCATGCTTTTTGCAAATAAGGTCGAAGGTTTGTTAAGGCTGTGTGTTGACTATCGAAAGTTAAATCAGATGACATTGAAGAATCGGTACACTCTTCCTAGAATTGATGACCTGTTTGATCAGTTGATGGGTGCATCTTTGTTTTAAAAGATTGATTTGTGGTCGGGTTATCACCGGTTGAGGGTGAGGTCTTCCAACATACCGCAGAAAGCTTTCCGGAGTCAGTATAGGTTGTTTGAGTTTTGGTAATGCATTTCGGCTTGACCAATGCACTAGTAGTATTTATGGATGTGAGGAACCAGATATTTCATCCCAATCTAGATTGGTTCATGGTTGTATTTGTTAATGATATTTAGTGTACTCAAAAACTCACAACGATCATGTCTAACATATTTACATCTCCTTTGATATTCTAAGAGAGCATAGGGTATACGCCAAGCTATCCAATTGTCAATTCTGGATATGTGAGGTAAATTTTCTGGGTCACATCATATTAGAGGCAGCTGTGTCATTGGATCCATAGAAAGTGAAAATAGTTTAATCTTGGGAGCATCCCAAGTGTTTTTCTGATGTTCAATGTTTTCTGGGTTTGGCCAGGTATACCGAAGGTTCATTCAGGATTTCTCTCTCTTGGTAGCACCACTCTTGGGCTTGACCCAGAATGGAATCGAGTTTGAGTGGTCTGAGGCTTGTGAGAGTGCCTTCCAAGAGTTGAAGGAGCGGTTGACGACCACATCTATCTTGATCTTACCCGCACGGGGTAAGGAGTGCATCGTGTATTTTGATGCGTCCAGAATCGGACTTGGGGCTGTGTTGATACAAGATGAGCGGGTGGTGGATTACATGTCAAGTCAGTTGAGACCCCATTAGAGGAATTCTACCACTGATGTCCTTGAGTTGGCTGTAGTAGTGTACCCCTTGCAGTACTAGAGGCATTATTTGTTGGGAGAACAGTTTACCATGTATACCGACCATAATAGTTTAAAGTACATCTTCTCTCAGCGGGATATGATTCTTCGGTATCAGAGATGTGTTGAATATCTCCGGTATTTTATCTTTGAGTTGGTGTACACGTCGGGAAAGTGAAATAGTGTAGCTGATGCTCTGAGCACGACAATTCAGAATCAGATGGTTCAGGAGTCCAGTACCGAGTGGAAGGTGATACCTCAGTTTGCAGAAATGCACCTGGAGGTGGAGGATGAGAGTGGTCAGGTCACTCTTTCTTCCTTAATGATGGATTCAATGCTTTTGAGTCTAGTTAAGGAATGTTATCTTGATAATCCTGAGTGTTTGAACATGAATGAAAAGTTTAAAGGTGGGGAGCTACCTTCTGGATGGGCCGTTGTCCTGGAAGGTGTTGTTCATGTTCATGAACGTGTGGTTGTGCCAAAGTGTGTGTTAGAAGAGTTGATGTGAGATTTCCATGTATCAAAGTGGGTAGTGCATCCTGGTTTGTCCAAGATGTACTGTGATCTCTGAATACAGTTTTTGTGGCTGGGAATGGTGAATGAAGTTGTGGGCTTTGTGGGACAGTGTCTTGCCTATCAGCAGGTGAAGGCCGAGCATCAACGCCCAGGTGGTTTGTTTCATCCATTTCCTATTCCGGAATGGAAGTGAAATGATGTAACAATGGATTTTTTTCATGGGTCTTCCGAGGACTCTGCAGAAGAATGATGCAATAACGGTGGTTGGGGATCGGTTAACGAAAGTGCCTCATTTATTACTGATTCAGGAGACCATTACAGTCGACCACTTGGGTGAGCTGTTTGTTTGGGAGATAGTGCAGTTGAATGGGGTGCTGTAGACCATAGTTTCGGACTGAGATCTAGGTTTCTGGAAAGGGTTACAGAAGGCACTTGGTACCAGGTGTTTTTGAGTACATATTTCCACCCGTAGACAGATAGGTAGTCGGAGTGTACGATCCATGTGATGGAAGACAAGTTACGAGCTTATGTCTTATACATTGGTGGTTCTTGGGGGAGACACATATCGTTGTTTGAGTTTTCCTACAACAACAGTTTTCAGGAAATGATTTAGAAGGAACCATTTGATGTGCTTTACAAGAGGTCATCTAGATCTCCGTTTTTTGGCTAGAGGCCGGTGAATCTAAGTTGTTGGGACCAAGTATCATGCCAGAGACTTCAGAGAGATTTAAGTGGACCAAGAAGCAAATCGCTACGGCTCAGAGTAGGAAGAACTTGAATAAAGATCAGCGGCATAGACATCTTGAGTTTGGCTTGGGTGATAAAGTGTTCCTTCGGGTGTTTCCAATGTTGGGTCACCATCAGATATGAAATTAGGGCAAGTTTGTGCCCATGTATGTGGAAACTATAGAGATTGTGGAGAGTACCAAACTAGTGGCTAAGAGATTGGCTCTTTCCAAGCAGTATGTTGGGTTGGAAGTTGTGTTTCATGTGTCGCAACTTCAACGATATCACCCTGGCCCATCTCATGTGGATGATTTTGAGGATGAGGAGCTTGAGGCAGATGCACCCTTTGAGGATAATCTGGTTTGTGTGTTAGATCGTAGTGAAAAGGTCTTGCGAGGAAAGGTTGTGCCATTAGTGCAAGTTCTATTACAGTATGGGAATGTTTAGGAAGAAACATGGGAGCGAGAATCGGATATGTGGGCTCAGTGGTCCGAACTCTTCTCCTTGGTGGATCAATGATGCTTGGACAATTGGTCGACGACAAGCCGTAATAAGGTGGGGAGTTTGTAAGATCACGTTTTTTGGAAATGAATGTTTTTGTTGTGTTTTGGGTTGAACCCTTTGTTTTTGGGGATTTAAAATGTTTCCTGAATGTTTGAGAGACATTAGGGGTGTTCCTGGGGCTTAGAGCATGGAAGAATAGAAATATGGGCAAGACAGGCCAGGGCACAAGGCCTGTACAAAACCAGGGAAACCATTCGGCCTGCCCAGGCTAAACCATACGACCCTTCCTCCTCTGGAAAGAAGCATGCGCACAGTTTGCCAAACCGTACAGATGAATCGTGTGACCCCTCCTCCTCTGGGTAGTGGCATGCGCAAGGTTTGCATAAATGTTTCCAAATGGCGCGGACAAACTGTGCGGCCACATAATGTTCGGAGAAATTACATGTTTTCCACTCCGGGCTTTAAAACCCCACTCAGGATTTCCCCTCATTATCTCCCTCTGCACCCTTGGATTGAACCAAATAACCCAAAGGCTCCAATAGACCGATCTCCTTGAATTATAAGGTGTTTTTGGTTCCATTAGTTGTAGATCAATGCTCTGGGTAAGCTTAATCCCGTCCTTTCTTTCCTTTTTTGTTTAGGGTTTGTGTCTTCTCTCCCTCTCTTTCCAAAGATCTAAAAACCTATCTTTTTGGGGTGTTTTAGGTAGAATCACCAAAGGTTGGTTGGATCGAGGCCTAAGGAATTTATTAAGAGTGAATTAAACCACGGTTTCGAGGTAGGTTGTCTACAAGTGACATACCATAGTTATTTGGGTATTTTTGCATGTTTAGTTATGTTCTTGTTTCTTCTTGTTTATGTTTTGGATATCCTTGGCATGTTTGGTAATAATGATGTTTAAAATGGAAAATGGGAACCCTCGTGATCCCTGCGGGATGTGTTGGGATGGACTTAACCTAATTTAGGGTCATCCAATGGATGTTCCAGCTTTTACAAGATTTAGGGATTGATATTAAACAAGTGACCTTGTTGTAATGAATTGTAGATCCCCTGATTAATATGATGGCCTGATTGGTTGAACTTGGAATGAAAGTAAGGTGATGCACCTAGACGTGGCAATTACCTAGGGGTTATTTGAAATTGAATGAATGGTTGATTCATGAATAGGATGAATGGGTTAAATGGGTTAATGTGTAAACTGAATTAAGACCATAATATGATAGGTTATGGGTCTAGTGTTTAATGCTTAGTGATATAGGCATAACACAAGGGAACTGGGTAAATGGATAAATTATGTGGAATGGTATTGAGTTGATTGGTTAAGGCATCATGTAGATACCCATGTGGGTTTTTGCGAATAGTGTTTGACGAAGTGAAATGGTTTGGATGGTTGATGGTTACATATATATAACCATGTGAACATGGCTTCATAGAGTGGGGTATGACATGAGGATCGACGCCCACGGGTCGAGTGAAATACGTGGTTCTAAACTCCACCCTAAATGCATGGGTTAGGAAAGGGGACTGAGGGTATATTCTCCTAACAGTTGCATCCACCCGGACTGAGGCTTCGAGGTGAGGTTATGGTTTCTATGAGGGGTTTGTCCTAGTGAGATAGGATAACGAAGTGTTTACACTCATGCATGTGATTGTTGGACTTAGAACCATGTAACATAAAGAATGTGTTATTAACTCATTTAATTGTGATGAAATGGTAAATGGTGATAATGGGTGTGTAATGAATGGTAATGGATGTGGAAATGGCTTGGATCTGAACATGTTAATGGAACCTTAATTAAATACTTGGAAATTATCATTCATTTTATATTTTCATGCACTATCTATTTATACTGGATATTTTGTAGACACCGTTGGTGGTGGCCTACTGAGTTGTACTCACACCCTACTCGGGCCGCCATTGGGTACCCGAGAAGACTTCATGTGTGCAGGTCAGGAGAAGGGATAGGGTCCTAACTAGATAGTGAGTGGACGTGGGTAGCACTTGGTAGAAGTTATGGACTTGGAGTCAGGACCATTTTGGGGATTTTTGGCATTGTAATTATTTTGGTCTTTTGTTCACCCTTTCACTTGTCGTATGACATGAAATATTTATTATTGGAAATGGTTGTTATTCTTATATTGTGCTTATTGGTTTGTGTTTCCGCTATTTGGTTTATTTCTCTTGTGGCTTACACTGATAAAAGGGGGTATAGTCACCCCACTTGACTCTTTAGAACCAGATTCTTGTTGGTAACATTTGGCGTATGGGGAGGCGCATTTATGTTCATGTAACAACCCGGCTCGTAGCACCAGTTTAGTGGCTTCCGGGTCAGGGATGTTACATGTTTTTCTTTTTATTAACGACTCTCATTGTGTCCATTATGATAGGAACTATATTTATATGTTATATATATGAAATTTATAATGGATTTATACTTCGTAAATCCATTTATAACACCAATCTTTTGTAATTCCAATTTCTCATAAAAATAATTACATTATATGGGGATGTGTGTGTTACCACCCCTTCGAAACAATGTGATTCATTCACACTATACATGGAACATACTAAAGATAATTTTAAAAATGATATATGAAATATATTACATAAATAGTGTATTATAATTATAATATACTTGTATATACATCCCATTTTTTATTCTATTAAAATATTATTGTTAAATGAATGTTGCATTCATACATACATACAGACTACTGTCTCCATGAATGGTGAATTTCATTTTCATCTACAAATAGTATAGAAAATTATAAATACATATATATTAGTAATATAAGATTATAAATTCATGGATTTCTATTTTTTTAATGAAAACATGGTTTAATTAATGAGAATAATAAGTAAAAATGTTAAAAGTTTCTTAAAAAAATGCCCAATAAGACCATAAATAGTGAAATTAAGGAAACATTGATACGAAAGGGATAATGATATATTATAAGATGATAATATGGGTTATTATCTATTTTAGTATGGTTAATATAAGTGTTATTAAAATATTTTAAACCAATATATCAGAGGATCAAGAACACAAACACAAAAGGATAAGGTAAGGGATTTTGTCTCCATTTACATTCCACAGAGGCTTATTTTTGTTATGAACCAACTAACTATTTTTTCATATAATTACCTTTGGCATTATATATCATGAATAAATTTTTTATGATTATTTTATATGATTCATTTAATTCATTGGGAATTATTAATCACATGATTCTAAGTGATATGGGACACATTGGAATGTTTAAGGATTATTTTAACTCAATAGTGTTTTAATGTAAAAAAAATGTTTTTTTCTTATCCACAATTTAGTTGTTATCAATATATAAATTTTTTTATTCAATATGGATATTTTTTATGAAAATGTTTTTATTTCATATATGAGGAATTATTTGAACTGGTACGACACAGGTGAGGTCCAGTTATATATAGCCACTAGATGAACCAATAATCTCATGAGACGAATCAAATAGGTTTTTAACCAATATGTTATAAATAATCTAGTGAATGTTCATGGTCGTAATTTTATAGTGTTCATAAGAAACAATTCATCAAATAATTAATCTTTTCAATTATATATATTTAGTTATTCTTAATATATGAGATTATATATATATATATAACTATTGGTGAATTTTATTCTCATTTTATTGATTTTGATGTTATGAGTTTCAGTTTATTACCTTTCCATATTGATATTTCAATATATTGTTATTTGAAGGAAACATGTAATCATTTATTTACCATGATATTTTAATTTATTCATGTCTGTTCATTATTACTTTATCTTTAAAAAACCTTATTTATCATTTAAGACCACCCATATTATGTTTCATTTCCCTGGGTTATGAAGAATAAATATTTGAATAAGAATTCAAGGATGTTAATTATTTATTTTTATTGTGAATCATGTTTTGATTTCCAATTTCGAAAAGTATTATGGGTATTATGTGTGTTATTTTGATTTCCATGAATTATAGACTAATCGTTCATTCGGGATTTTATTCCTTGTAATCATACCAATGTTGTAAAATAGTACATTGGCTTTGGGATTCCTTGTTCAAGGAAATAAAAAATTTAATTTTGTAAAATATATTTTGTACTAGTGTGGTTTTATACCAGGATCTTCCAAATCCCCGGGTCCGGTTGGTTTCTTTATTGGATATAAATATTACTAAAAACATTCACATTATACAACCTGTTAAAATATCCAAGGATTCAAAAACCTAATCATCCACATACATTTATCTAAGATTAAACAAAAAACAACCAAACTAATTTCCCTTTTCTTCTCCTTTAAAAATACGAGCACTTGGCCAAGAATGGCTAATATCAATATAGGATATACAATGGAATTTTATCTAGAATTTGGTGCTCAAAACTATATCATATGAACATTGATATACTATGGGGTTTTATCATGGCCTCTATATTCCTATGTAATAGGAATAAATCATAATTCAATATTAAAACAAAAAATTACCCCATCAAGGGGAATTAAAATTCTAGAATGGTCATGAATAGAATTCTATAGTCTCTATTAAGTTATTCCAAATAAAATATTATTGTATTATTACCCCATTATGATCTAAAGAAGCTTCATCAAAGAAAATATATGTATGGATAAAAGGAAAAAACCATGATAATCCATATAAAATAATTAATGGGAAACTCTTAATTTTTTCCAAATAAATTCAAAATAATACTATATAATTCACATCAAAATTATACTTTATAAAATAACTGCATTCACCATAATCAGATTCATTATCCACATATAAATCATGAACCGGTATTTGGGTATAATGTATAATCATTCATGATGAATGATGCTCTAAATACATAGTTTTAACTACTCTAAAAATAGGCATGAATCTAGATTTCAAGAATAAAACATACATTTCATTCTTAGAAATAACTACTCATTATTAATAGAGGTGGTTTTGGGGCTCAATAGATTGAATAAATTATCCTTTTGTAATTATTTAATAATTTCTACTCATATAGATCACTAGAAATCATATCGAATTTCATCTTCATCATTGTATCATAAATTCAATGTCTTAAAAGCTAAATGAATGGTTCGATAGAAAAAGGGGAAGTGTATTTTTGATATAAGTGAAAAAAAAGGATTTTACATAAACTCTGAATTTAGGTTTAGATAATTTCAGGGTAAAATATAATTTCAATCAAAATATGATTTTTAATTCGATTAAAAGACTTATTTATGAGTTAAATTAAAAAATAGTCACATCAGAATTTTATCAAGTGTCTCAATGATGTCACCCAATAGTGTCATCAAATGGTAGAGAAATTAGTTCAACCTAACAACAACATCCAATAGATACACCCATTTATATAACATGATCGTAATACCTGACGATGTCATATAATGAAAGTACCCAATAATATATTTTGAATTTTAGTTCCCAATAGAATCATATAATGGAAGTACCATGTTATATAATTGGAAAGTAATAACAAAAATATTACAAATAACATTTTCACATTACTCATTAAATAATTATACCATACTAAAAATAATAATGTTAATATAATATTAAGCGTAATTTATCAAATAAAGATAATTTTTGATATTGAATAATCTCTCAATATTGTATAGATTAGTAAAAACATCCATAATTTTAAGTTTAGTGCTAATGAATTTAATAATCACAAGACTATTTTGAAGAAGATATATAAAAAAAATAAATTTATATTAAATTTTCTTTTTCATTGAGTTATATTCACGGTTATTATAGATTTATATATAAATTTAATTGTTACAATTTATAGGGACATGTGTAAATGAATACTCATATTCATGAAATGTGGAAATCATCAATATAATATTTTCAGAACAATAGCCTAAAAAATTATATTCATGTTCATTTGGGGACAATTCAATAGAATGACACAATTTTACTATACCATACATCTAGATACATTACCAAAAAACGAAGAGTATTTAATATACAATTTTATCAATCATACATCCACCAATGTCATCGACATAATATTTTATTAAATCAAAACCATAACTTCTATAGATATAATATTACTAAATCAGATTTACTTTTGAGAAAATACAATATAAAATAAGTATCTATCAATAGATATTAATTTGTCATTTATTTTATATAAGCACAGATAGACCCACTGAAAATAAGATTATATTGGCTACATATTATGTAAACTCTCAATAATACACAAGTAAGTGGTTTTGTCAACTACTTTCCGAGATTCATAATATTAAATTTTAATGGTGTTATATTTAGAATATAAATTTCATATTATAAATAAATTTCAAATAACATTAAATTATATTCATTATACTTGATATATTTTAAAATAATACCTTCATTATTATGGATGATTTGAAAAAAGAGGCAGAATACTAGTTCTCCTGACACACTTATTAAAATTTAATTTTCATTATTTTTCAAAAAATCCCCATTTGTAAAACCTTTTGAAATAAAAAATATAGTGAGTCTTTCAGACTAAACTATAAGAAAATATTTTAAATGAGATAATGATTTTAGCAATTCTAAAAAATTATTTTAGAAATTATTATTTTAAAATCCATGGGTTTGTTCAATGAAAAAATCCTCAAATATATAACAATTATGAAAATAACTCCTATGATAAATTTTATATAATTATAAATTTACATGTGCTTTATAAGAAATTAGTATCCTAATGGATTCAATCCTAGATAATGGGGAAATGGTTTCATCTTATCCAATACCTTCATCTTGAAAATATAATATTTCCACCAATATATACATATTTTAAAAAAAACAACATACATAACGATTTTTTATATATACACATTTATTGTAAATGGTTAAATTATCTTCTTTTCTATCAAATAATTCCTATATTTTATACCATTAAAACTATTTTAGTTCATATTTTCTAGCTATCAACCAATTATCATCAATGATTTCTTAATATTTGTTCATGGGTTCATGTTATGACAAAAAATTTTGAACTTGAAAATGATTTAGATGTGAGGCTTGAGTTTGAGTTCTATTAAATAGTTCACAAACAATTATATCAAAAGGATGGTATCAAGAGTTTCCAAGGGTTCATGCTACAATGTTTACTTATGTTGTGTTTCCTCTATGTGGTCTTTTCTCTTATATTTTTCATTTAAATATTTTTTATGTTCGAAGGCATTATATTTTTATTGATATTTAAGTGGATATATCATTGAAAATGATTTCAAATGATATTTTTTATCTACGAGGATTAGTCTCATCAAAAGGGACACTTAATAATTATTCCAAATGAAATTTTATTTTATATAAAGACCATATAGGAATTGGTTGATATATAATAACCAACAAAAATTCATTCCTCACACATAGATCAAAACATATGCTAATTATTCATTGTATAGGAAATGTTAACTTTGCAGCCAATAAAGATAAAATAACTTACCTTTGTCTTCCTCATAGACCATAATTCATATAGTGTTCATTAATATAGGTCTTATTAATACTTTTCTTGATAAATAACATCCATAATTACAAGTTTAATCCAAAAATATATTGGTATGATATTTTCAATAAGAATGGTTTATGTGATGTTTTCATTTATCCTATTTAATTTTCAAATCACCATATTCAAATGTGGTGTTCAAGGAGAATATAATTTTGGACCATAGCCTTATTTTGATAATATGAATTAAAAATCATGATTTTCAAACTCATGATCATGATAAAATTTTATAACCATAATTTTATTTTCGAAAAAAATTCTACAAATTTTCCATATTTGGAATATATATATATATTAGACACACATTTTTAGCAAAAAAATAAACCATGTTAACCCTCATTAATCAGGAAACATTACATAAGCGTAGTGTTTTCCTGCTAAAATAAAAAATATTTATGTTCCAAAAAGTTCATGTCTACCATGTATAATGTTTTAGAGGTATAAATGTATTTCATTGGTTTAAAATAAAGATTATATTGATTTCCCTTTAATAGTGAGTACACACATTTTCATTCTAAAATTTATTTTAGGGTGATCATTGTCTAAAAAATATATTAACAGATTTATTGGAATCTTTATATTATAATGGTATAATATCCCATGCGAAAACAATGATTCATAAGGAGATGAATTTATTAAATAAACATTTTAAAAAAAATAAATTAAAATAAATTGTATAACCCTATTTATTTCATAAATTAGTAAAAAGTAAATTAAAACTACACTCATAAATCTTAATCAAATTATACGAAAACATGACATGAATTCCATCATCAAAATATTTATATATACTAAGAATAATATATTTTAATCCATAAATTTCAAAACATGGGAATTTAAACATGACATAAAGATTTTTACATGACCATGGAAATTAATTATTGTTTTTTCCTTATCACCAATGGGGATATATCCACCATCCACACTGGTGGAATATTGGTAGCTTTATAATTACCATTTCAGTATTATTTAACACCCCCTATCTAGATACAATAACTTATTATAGAATATTTTCAATCATGCTTAATAAATCAATTAAAAACAGTCTAATTTTGTTTACAAAATCTGTTTGTGTCCAAAATGGTTAACAATTAAGGAATTATGATACAGTAAATATTTAATAGGATTACTCAAATATTTATGAATATAATTGATATAATGGTAAAATTAATATAAATTTGTTATACAGTTGTTTTATCTAGATTTAAATGTTTCTACTATATTTTTATCCACTATTTAATAGACAACATTTAAACTAGGATTTATATAGTTTTTATGGAATTTCCATTTCATTCAAGGATTATAAATTAAAATATCTCTTGGTATAGGTATAATATGATGTTATAATTTTTGTCTGTGTTTTGGTTCATTAAAACATTCAATATAAATCATCAGTTGGTCATTTAATAATTTTATGCCATTAATTTCCTTAAATATCATTTTTTCAACTCTTTTTCAGTAAATATATGAGATTTATCATTATATGACACATCATATTTTGTTTATTAAAATTATTATTTTTATTTTTTATATCATTGAATATTTCTTCTAGTATTTTATATTATTGGAATTCATCCACACTGGAAATATTATTTTAATCATTATTTTTATTTAAGAAGTTATTTGAAATAATAATTATTTTATCATGTGTAATTCCCATAAAGAAAAAATATATATTCCCTGTAGAATCATGTTGGAATGATTTTGAATCCATTGAACTAAACTATATATAACTCTATGACGATGACATGTAATTCAAATGTTTTATTCATATATCCTCAAATTTATGATTTTATTACACATTTGAACAATTAACATTTATTTTTCCTTTTATATGACACTCATAGCAGATAATATCACTACACGAGTCATTATATTATACTATCTTCCATAAAATTTACTCTTTAATCATAAATTATCTAGAAATTTTATTTTTAGAATAATACATTATTGATGTATTATCTTTTGAATATTCATTCCAAATTTTTCATTTACTCATCTCAGTTTATGTCACCATCACTTTCACTAGTGTAATGTTATTTTATTATATCATTAGTTTTTGAATGGGATGATTTGAATATAGTAGAATTATTAGGTTCAAAATGTTCATAATTCACTATGATATATTTCTCATATATCATTAGTATTCATATCAACTTAATTTAATTATTATTTTCACATCAAATGGTTCAAAAAAGGATATGGCAATGCCTCTCCATCAGTCAGGTAAGCAACTTAGTTTCCTTCATATTTGAGTCTCACAACAAATATTTCTCCCCAAGGTATGAATTTTATTTATTATATCATATATCCAAAGATAAATTTCATAAACATACATATAGGGATTTATTTTAAATTTTATCATACATAATATTATAGTTATTTAAATAAATTTCATTTATAATAGATGTTATTTCATGAGACACCAATAAGGTATCCCAAATTTCATAAGCTACAACATGTATATATATTCTATTACATTCATTATCTACTAAATTATAGTAAAATTCATTAATTTATATACAATTACAATTATATGGAGCCTTAGTGGGGTCACTATATTTATCAATGATAATTTTTTGTTTTTCATATTTATCTGCTATTGAAGACCTTATACCGCATCACATACTCTCATGATGTATTTTCATTTTAATATTCCATTATGAATAGTAATTACCATCAAAATATAGGGGTCAGTTAGTAATATATACATAACGTATGTTGTTATCCTTAATGATATATGTTTAGAATAAATAGATATATAATTTTTTTGTTTAAAATATCATCACAATTATTGTTTGATAAATTAAAATATGAATGAAATAGAAATATCTAATAAAAATGTGGGAACAAGCCTTTAGATTAAGTGGGTCTGAGTGAATTTCTTTTCCAAATAAATTTCTATTCAAAATAATTTTAACATAATTCCCCCAATTTAGAAAATAACGTAGTTAACTATAATATGAGAAATAAATAATTTTGATATTTTTGGGTCGTTTCCTAAATGCTCAATCACAATATAGATACAATATTTTTCCAAAATATTAAATTTTCAAACAAATATAATATGTAAAATAATATATATAAAACTTATTAATGTTAATAATTATTATTTATCAAGATAAATAATCTATGTGATGAGTTGGACACAAGGTAAGGGAGTTCATTTAAATTTTCTTTCTCTGAAGCATATTTCTTAATTTAGGAACCTATATTCATTAAAGTTATGTATATAACTCATATTTGGCATGTTATATCATAAATTAATTCATTCTCATTATATTTAACATTTCAATAAATATTAATCTTTTATTTAAAAATGATTCGATTGATTACAAGGTAGTAAGATAATTTCATAACTAAATTTAAATTCAATGTGTTAAAAATCTACATCATTGTTTATGTCATGATAAGATTATGTGTTAAATTAATTTTAATTATATAAGGTTTATTTCTACTTAATTTAGTTGGATTTATCTTTGATAACATAATCTATTAATTTGATTAATTCTCCCATGAATGATAAATAATTTTCAAGTGACTCGCTAATTAAAACTCTATTTTAAATGTTTTAATATTGTATTCCACTAAATCATTCTCTTTAATGTTAATGTTTTTAAAATTAATTTTAAGATTTTATTTATATGGAAATTATGTTTTAATGGAGTAAATCTCAAATTTTCATCAATAACATTTCAAAAAGAAATATTTTAAATTTTAATTTAAGGGACTATATATTAAAATCCATTATTTAAAGATAATAATTAATCTTTTTTTAACAAATGTAAAATTGAATTTTTATGTTATAAAACATGAACATGTTTTACATATTTCATGACTCCATAATGTTTAGAAGATTCATTTAAAATTTTCCAATTCTATATTCATATAATATGTTTTCATTTATGTATGCGCAACTATTTCAAAATGCTTAGTGATTTCAACTTTGAAAAATATATTTTTTCACGAATAGTTTTTTAATAATGTTTTATATTGCTTTCATATGTTATTGATCCTGGTAATTGTTTGTTCTCATGTGTGATTCTGATATAATCCAAGGGATAGTGAACATGTAATAACTTTAAAATGCACTGGATAATGGAAATTAATTAAACGATGAGATTTCCCCTAATAAATTACATTAATATATTATGGTGGTTATTCAAAATGTATCTATAATGGTCCCTGTATATTTAGTAGTGAGATATACAATAGTTGTTTTATCTACATTATATTTATTTTCTATATGAAAATGATTCCACAATTTTCCGTTATGATTAATACTTCTTATAGATCTCTATTGTTTTATATGATCAGAATGTTTTTGTGTTTTCTTGTGAAAATGATTTTTGTTATTCTCTTAATAAACATTAATTGGATATTAATATTATTCACTAGACTGAAAATTTAAATTCTTATATTTATATACATTACTGGTCTTTTTATTTCCATTACATTTTTAAAAATTTTATTCGCTGGTTTAAGTGAATAATAAATAAAAATAATATGTCATATGGGATGTATTGAATATGTGTCATGAATTGAAATTATATTCTAATTTAAAATGGTTATATTTTGAGGAAAAATAAATACTAAGTAATAGGTGTTAACTTGTAATATATGGGTTTAATTTTGAATGGATTGTATTAATAATTAAATACTCTAAAATAAAAATATAATTTGATTTTTATGAATATTAATTTTAGTTAAAAAAATATAAAATACTTAATGATTATGGATGTGTCCTTACATTCATTTTTGTGATTTAATGGTCATGTTTATATAATATTTGTTTGTTTGTATTTTTCTTCTTGTGTATCAAATACGTTATCCGATATAATTATGTCTCTTTAAAACCCAGGGCATTACCTTCTTCTCCCCTTTAATAAATTCCACTCTCGCAATTTAAACTACATCATTGTAAGAAATGTCTCAACCCAATACATTTTTATTATTTAAAACAAATGTTATAGAAATTGGTTAATAAACCATCCACATTATGTTCATCAAAAAACAATGTTTCCATATAGGATAACATTAGAACGAACTTCCAATATAAACATTGAAGAAGAATAACTAACTACTATGAAAAAACTAAAAGAAATAGAGGAAGTGGTTATTGTAAATTCAATGATCTCAATCCATGAATCCATGATGGGTGGAAAACATTCAATTCATAAGAAATGATAATAATATGGCATTATTCTTGTTTATAGATAATTTTAATATTTTTAAGGAATTTATTTACCAACTCGAATATAATTATTTTTAGAAATATACTTCATGTAATGTATAAGTTCATTCATTAAACAATTTCAACTATAATATCATCTTATTCTCTAAATTTTGAGTACCCATGGTGATTTTTTTCCGGAATCGCTAGAATAAGCTTCTAACGGATCCCAAATTCCACTATTTAATAATAAGTAATTCATTATATCATTAATAAATAAATAATGGATAGCATAATGTATGTTAATTTTAAAAATGAAGAATCCTTAATTAATAAATTTCCAAAATTCATCAAAAAATCAAAACTCCTTAACATAAATTTATTCTTAAATTAATAACTCTATATCTAAAATAACAAAAAACAACCTAACAAATAATGAATGTTTTAACATTAATGTTTTTCCCGTGACCTTAATTTTACAACTCCAAATGTATAATGAAATTATTCTTCAATAATACTCTTATTTAATCATAATGGGTATATATACCTCAACCAAAATCATAATTCTCCTTAAATATCATTACTCACCTAAAAAATATGGTATCCTATTACAGTTTTCAAAAAAACCCAAATCTTGAAAAGATTCCATATAATAAATATCTAAATTTTGTATCAATTCATTTAACCACAATATTTGACGTAGACATATTATCTTATGAAACTTTAGGTTTTTACCCACATCATACACATAGTAAGGGTTACCAATCCCTCGGTATTGTGTTTTACCAAATACCTTCATATCAATAAATCACTTTTATAGGTTATCAGATCCATTAAAATTATGTTTCAAATACATAAAAACCCACACTGGATGAATCCTGACATGTTTCATGTTTATTATATATTTAATATATTTGATATAATAAATATAAAAAAATAAATCTCAAATTCAAATTCATAACCTATCCAATAATTACACTCTAATGATTTCCATAGAATATATGATTCCTTAGTCTGTGATTTATCCCATTGGTAAGGGAATTGACTTTTATAATGGACATATGTTCCTAATATAATTCATTGAAAACAATGGGTAAATAGGAATTAGTTTATTCCATCCTATGATAATCATCATTTATTATGGATCATAAGTACTTATAACATAATTTTAAATAGCTAAAAATCTTTTTAATTCCATTTTATCATTTCCCGTTGGGCCATTTTATGTATAAAATATTTAAAACTATTTATCCCAAAATTTGGATGAACAAAAAATTAAATAGATTAAATATAAGTGTACTATATTCCCTTACATTATTAATGTCATGTTTTTAATCAATGTTACCCATGATCTATATCATGAAATAGAATCTTATTAGAATTAATTACACCTTAATAATAGTTTTTAATAATTTTTGGAATATAATAATGAATATCTGATAGGGGATTCTAATCAGATGTGTATCAAGGCATGTTGTTGTGTATGAGTTCCTAATCAATTCTAGCTCAATAAAACATGTTCGAGAATATCTCCCATAGGTACATTTTTTCGATAGCCAAATCCACATGTAGTATTAATACATGGATGTGTTTTTATGGAAAATAATTAATATATAATGTAACAAAAAAATGGTATTTTTTTCTATACATGTTATTAACCCTAAGTATTTTCCGAGAGATTTCTAATAATAATCCCAAAAAGATATACACTTTCTAGTAAAACCAATTGTGGTGACCATAATGTTTATTTTAAATTAATTCATGATTTATTTAATAAGAATACACATTATACCTAAATAATATCTATAATACTAGTTCCTTTGATTAATTAGGTAAATCACATAACATCATAGAACAATGGGAACATCATAATTTATAAGAACTTTTTAACCTTCTCATAATTTTCCATCATTCTAAAAATGACATTGGATAACCTAAGAACATACCAATGAATTGGATGATAAATATATTCATGTGATGGAATAAAAAAATTATTAACATGATGAAATTAGTTTTTGTGAGACAATATACACTTAAAAGGGACATAAAATTTATGATAATAAAAAAAACATGGACAATGTCTCATGATATAGCATGATAACATAAAGTTAACATGAGAAAGTGGAACCAACATTAAAGATGGCATCATAAAAAAGGGTGGAGGCTGACTGCCAAGATATCATAATATATTTTTCATAAGATAACAACTCATACACCGTACGTGTAATCTCACATACGAAAAAAATATGCAAATCATTGGAACGCTATTTTGGGGCACCCATCATAATCATATAATGTACATACATATGTCTGTCACATAGAATATATAACATAAAAATTTATTTTTTCAAATTTAATCCCATTATTAATTATTTGGGTGTTACATATATGAAATTACAAAATCAATAATTTATATGTATAAATTAGGAATACCATTTAGTAGAAATATTTATGTGCAAAAATCACATAGATTTTGGGTATTGAAAATTTTGGTGACATTTTGGCATCAAAAAGGATTTACTAAAGGATTCATAAAAATGTTAATTGAGAGATAAATGGGTCAATAATTATTTTTATGTCAAATGTATATTATGAGTTATTTTTCGAACACATTATATTATGAATATTTGGTAACTAGTATGTATAATACATGTAGGGTGCGAGAATAAAAACACGACATAGAAAATCAAAAGATAATTTTTGCAGCGTAGCATAGGTGAACAAAGAGTCGTGGTAGAGATTAATGACACTGAAATGGGTAAATCATAAATTATAAATAAAAATATATGTAATATTTATATATATGAGAACCTCCCATTAATTTTAATATGATGAAAAGTTCATTATATAAAAATATTTCTGGAAATAAGAGGCAAACGAGAGGATGACGTACAAAATTTCAACATAGTAACAACAATGATAAATGATATTTTGATAATGAATAAATGAAAAACAATAATTATTAATGAAATTTCATATTTTATTTATCACTATAAATTAATGAAAAAATAACTAATTGAATTTAAAATGTTTAAACACAATGATGGTTTTTGAATTGAAATGAAGAGAGAGAGGCCCCTTAGTAAATTTCATCATAATAATTACATAAGTAAATGATATAATGATAGAGGGATAAGTTATCTATTATTATAAGAACAATAATTTTATATTTTATGGATCATTATAAATTCTTGAAAATAAATCCAGATGATAGTGGAGATGCTAAAGGGAAAGATGGTTCAGGAATTCCAGTGAAGAGGAAAGGTCCCTTAATAAATTTATGCATGTTAATAACTTAAGTAAATTATATAATGAGAAGATTAATGATATATAATTATTATGAAATCATTTGTAAATTATATTCATATTTTTAAATTGATTGTAAAATATCCTATTGATATTTAAATAAAATATTACAAAGAAGGTTCTTTAATTGAAATGAATATGGTTATGGTTCCTTCAATATTTTTGAATTGCAAATGTATTGGTAAGTGATATAATGAAAGGGGGTAAAAAAATATAATTTTTATTAAATAAATCCTGTTTTTTATGGTTATTTATTAATTATTCATGACATATCCAATTGGGATTCAAAAGGCTAAACATAATGACTCTGCTTGAATGGTTATTAAGAGAGAGAGGTCCCTTGTAAAATTACAATATGACAACAACTTAGTAAAATTATATAATGTGATGGAAATAACGATCCCCCACAATAAGATAATAAATTGGAATGAATATTGACCATTATATAGTTAGAAAAATGTATCCAATTGAAATTAAAAAGGCTAAATAAAAAGACAGTTCATGAATTGAAAATAAGAGAGAGAGGTCCCTTACAAAATTTCAACATAGTAATTGATTAGGTAAATGCTATAAAGAGATGGGATAAATGATATATAATTATTATGAATTAAATTTAATTTTATATTTATCTTTATAAATTCATGATGACAAATACAAATTAGATTCAGTAGTCTATGACCAAAGAAGGTGTTGGAATTTAAATGAAGAGAGAGAGGTACCTTGATATTTTGGCCTATTACGACTTAGGTAAATGCTATAATGTGATAGAACAAATGGTATATCATTGTTCTTTCATCAATTATACTGTATATTTCCCTTTATAATGTAATTAATAAATATCGTATTGAGAACGAAATGGTTAAATATAGGGAAGGATCGTGAATTTAAAAGAAGAGAGAGGGGGTTATCTTAACATAGAAGGGGTGATTACAAAAGCATGGGAGGAGCTTCATAAGATCTAGGGGGAACCTCAGTAGGAATATAGAGAGGGAATTAAATATTCCGTGAATTATACATTTTTCGTTAGTGAGGATTAATGGGTACTTTTGTGGTGTTATAAATTAAAATAATATGGAGATATTTATTATTTCTCGAACGTAGGATTTGTACTAAATACAATAAAATAATCAGAAAAACAAACCATACCATGGATTTTACATTGGTTTCTTAAAAATAGTGGTGTTTTTTATTATTTTATAAGTAAAAGTTCTAAACTAAACAAAAATATTACATGAATTTGTGTGGAATTGGGTCATGTTCCTAATGAAATGTTTTTAAAAACCAAAAATATAATACAGGTTTTGGAGGATTCATAATGGAATCATAAAATAAATCCAATAACATAAATATATCATTATTTTAAATAGGATACATTTATTCAGTTTTATATACCATTTATATCCTTTATTACACTACGTTTAGGTCATTATGAAGTCATAATACACAAAATATATTTATACTGTATTAAATTTTTACTCGAAATTTAAACAATCTCATAATGTTAAGTTAAAATCACAATTTGATAATTTAAATTTTCAAAGTCCAAAGAAAATATTTATTTAATCCATATAATTAATTAAATATGTTATTTTTTACACAAAGAATATATTTTTGGAGAAATAATGGTTTTTGTACTATATGTATTTTCAAACCATTATTACAGTAATATTTGTCTTCATAAAAAATATATTAAAATTTAAAATTAGTAAAAATTAATTAATATTTTTATTTTATAAAAAAATATAATGTTAAATATTTATTTTAAATTAATTTAATAATTGAAATTAAATGTTACACAAAATAAAATTTACATTTTTCCATATTAAAAACTAATTATTTTCAAACTCATTCATTAATTCTTTATAATTTATAAAATAAGGAATAAATATAATTAATATTTAATTTTAATAGAAATATAAATATTCATACTATTTTATTCTTCCAATAATTATCCTATTAAATCATTACTTTTAATATCTTTTTTATGAATAATTATATTATTTTACTATTACTACAGTAATTAGAATTTACAATGATTATTATTCACATTATCAAAACATTATATTGAAATTATTACACAATTTTAATTAGGATGATTATAGATAAGTAACTAATTTCAGATAATTAAACTCATTTAATTGAAATAATTTAATGTAAAACGTGAAGGCATGGAAGAAATAAGTTTTCATAAAATTTTTATTTTAATTTCTAAATATTGATTTTACATTAAAAATATCTCTAATAATATTAATTATATGAATTTAAATTAATACTTATAAATATAGGATCTATCCAATAAATTTAATTCATTCCCTGTAATGGATTATTTTTAATTGGTTAAAATGGAAAAACATTATGTATTTTAAAAAAACTATTTGTAGAATGGGTTTTCATGGAAAAAAGAATCTTATAATATAATGATGTATATAGATTACAAAAATTTAATTAATTGTATTAAAGATATCCAAATAATATTTTTTTATTTTAAATAAAATTAACTTAATAATGTGACTTTTTATGAGCATAATTTGTTAAAAGAAATTATGAATTTACAAAAACAATCAGTACGCTCATTATTCATTTAAAAATAAATATTTTTAAAAATGTAAAAACCATCCACCTAAAATATTTTCGATATTATTTATTTAAAAATGATGGAAATTTTATAAAAAAATTATAAAATTTTTTAACTTTAATATTTTTTTCGAAAAAAATAAATAATTAATATTTAGGTTGAAAACATATTTTTGACGAACAAAAAGACATTACCAAAAATTGAGAGATTAGTTTCAAAGAAGTTACCAATATAATTACAAAGAGTTAAAAATGTTTATATATTTTATAAATTAATTAATCATATTCATAACATCAAATTTAATTGATAGGTTATAATGACAATGTTAAAATAATCTCTTGTTTTTTTCAGTTTGGTGTTGTGTATAACATATGTTGTCATATAAAATTTTCTATTTAAAAAACATAGAGAACTATTATTCTTGATCTAATGGGATGTTTTGAGGGTGACAATCTAATTGGGATTGATCAGTAATAAAACTATCTATGTTTTATTTCATGACAAAATAAATGAATGGTCTTGATAATGATATCAAAAGTTTCCAGTAGTTGGCCTTCATGGATGATCATAGAACAATTTTGATGCACAACTGTTTAATTTCACTGAGATATAGTTTTTTAAATTATTTTTTATTATAATAAAAGTATTTTTAAATGGATTTGACCCGAGGTGGTTCCACATGAGATCCATCTATCTCACTTTTTTTCATGTCATTGGTGATTAACCACTTCCGGCACAACGTCAAGATGGGGATACTGTAAACAAAATTTGAGAGAGTATTTTCATGAGAATCCAACTCAACTTGGACATTTGATGTTTATTGGGAGTGGACGATTTTTATTGAATTATAGTTCATTCCAACAAAATCATTAGGAAACTAAGTTCATTTTTAAATAGACTATTCTGATGGTGGATATATAGTGGATCATGATTGGATGTTAAAAGGAAGACCATCAGTGTGATGTATTGTAGGCCAAAATTTTTAAAAAATCTAGGTATCTATTTATAGATATAGATAGTCCTAGGTAAGAAGTTTTAAAATGTTTTAGTTTAGAAAACAAGTGTTTTCTTGAGTTTTCTCATATTATGTATTGTAAATTTAATGGGATGTGTGGTTATTCACTGGGCATTTGGAAACAGAATGATACTGTTAAAAAGAATAATCATGACTTGAGTACATCAGTTGATGACTTTTTTTACAAAGGCTTATTGGGGATGGTTAGTTTTAAGGCCCTAAGATTTTAGTGATCCCCATTTTGGACCAGGATGTATTTTTAAATGAATACTAATATTCCCATTTTTTGTGTGGTTTACTATATAAACTATGATTTAGAGTCTAAATGTGATCATTAGAACACATAAATGTGGTGTTTCTATTTATGGCCTAGAAATTTGGACGATTCTAATGAGTTATCATGAGTTACAAAAGTGTATGTCTCCAATATAAAAGGCTTCTAGGGAAACATAATTTGGCTCAGCGTTCACATGTGGCATGATTAACTATGTGAAAAAAGGGGGCCCTTTTCTTTACGTACACAGTTTTGTTAAACCATGAAACCTAAAACAAGTTATCATTCAATTGAGTGGTGGTGTGCCTATGTGTCTTATTCTAAATGTTCATGGTTTTCCATCACTTTGTTTTAACTATGCACCATTAGTTCCACTGAAACCATAGCAATGTTACCCTTTGAACATGGTTTCCCTAACCATGTAGCCCAAAATTGTTCCACTTTCCAAAGGGGTATGTCTTTGAGAAGTGAATCCAGTTTGGTTTTCTCAGGGTTAGTCAAACCATGTGTCTCATAAATGTGGGAAAATGAAATATTTTCCCTACCCCTTTTTAAGGAATTGGCACCATTTTTCATATCCCATTTGCATGAAACAACGCCTCTATGAGGCACCTCTACCTCTCTTCCTTAGATGGAGAGATTTTCCTCATGTGACCCCCATTTTCAATGAGTCATCATAATATTGAATGGGTATCTATGAGTATAAGACTTTTCCTCCCTCCTTCATCAGTTTTTTTCTCCACATTTATTCCTTTATGTTTCTGTGCCAAATCGCTCAATTATAACATTGTTTATCCATTTCCACAATTTATCTCAAATCATCTAGAATCAAATATTAATAAAGGATGATTGATGCGTCCTTGGTATAAAGTAGGAGGTCTCTATAATTTTCCCTAAAATCATTATTTTTTATATAATATTTCTATTATGTTCCGTGGAAATCATTTCGGGCATCACTATGAAAATATTAAATACTAGAAAATAAAGGACTAGAAACTGAACATTATTTTTGAATACAGCTAATAAAACGTGGGATGTGGTTTCCTCATCCCCAGATTCCTTTATCGTGGGTTATCAAAATTTAATAAAATTAATTTTGTTTTGAAATAATATTTGACAACTCGTTAGGGTGTGATGATTTAAATTCCTATAAATATATTTCTTCCATGTATCTGTGTCAACTTATAAGATGATTTGACTTACATATATTGAGGTCTATGGTTAAATTGATTTAAATGAATTTTATAATGATCAAATAATGTTTGATAATAAAACCACTTATTTATATGTGTTGTCGTATTAATAAAATGAAATTAGTATATTGAATCAAGTTATAAAATGGTTGATCCCCATGGGATTATTAATGTCATAGTAAAAATGAATTAATGGAATTTTTAAAAGATTTTTTATTGGATAAAATCATATCTTATAATCTTAATTCATAGATGGGTTATACAACGAGTCAACAACGACTTGGGAAATGTCAATCGCATTATTATGGAATTTCAGGATAAGGGATCATAGTGAAATTAAATTCCTCTATACTCTATGATAATCAAAATTATTTACCAAAATTATGGAAATGTTGGAAATGAATCAATATACTTGTGTTACTCAGGAATGAAATCAGTATACATGTGATATTCAGGCATGAAATCACTAATAAAATATGAAATCTAGGTTGGTGTAACATCCTAGGTAAATAAAGAGTATGAAATATTCACATTTATCAATATTTGTGAATAAAATATTAATATAACTTTAAAGGGGACGTTATGCTCGCTGGCGTACCCAACACGCAACAACGAGTTTCTTGGGAATCTTACGTTGCACTATAATAATAAAATAATTTTATTTTAAATGGTAGTTAATGCCTAGCTGTTGTGATGGTTGTAATGAATATAACTAACTACAAAATGATTATATATGTTTGTCAAATGTTTTTACTTTTTACAATAAATGTTAAAGGATTAAAAATGCGAATGAATCCAATTTTAAGCGTAATCATTCTAATATTATTTAAAAAGTCGATTAACCACCTTTTGATGGCGAACCTCTTTTAAATCCACTTTTTGAAAATTGGATGTGTTATATTTGACAAAATAAAATTCTTTTTTAGAATCGAGACATCAAAATTTAATTTTTGTAAATTTTTTGTATTTTTCTGAAAAAGTTCAATTTTAAATAATAGTGAAAATTGTAGTATTTTAATTAAAAACATCTTTTTAATCTAATTTATTTATGTTATTATATTATCTTTTAAATTTGTTTTAAAGTGAAATTAGAATATATTTTTACCATTTAATCCAATAGTGGTCGTTGGAATTAATTTCACTTTGAAATCGGACTTAAACTAGTGTCAATATTTTGATACATTTTGTTTTAATAAAAACACGCTATTTGTTTTGACAGTGGGAATTAATTATTAAATTAATTAATGCAAATTATATGTTTCTAATTTTTTAAAATAGAAAACATTTTATAATTCAGAATATCAAATATAGCTTAGGGTGAATTTTTGGTAATTTTATGAAAAACTTCATTTTTTGATGAATAGTGAAACCACTAAGTGGTACTTATAAAAACTGATTTTCCGTTTAAATGATATTTTTACATCTTTGTGTTTTTAATTTCAAAAATCCGACATACATGGGTGTCATTATGAAGTAAAATATAATTCAATGTGATTAAAATAATTTTTTGGTGAATAGTAACATATTAAATTTTTAATCGCGGTTAGAGGTAATTAGTGTAGTTTTTTGTAAGAATAATGTTTTAAATAAAAGAAATGACCTAGACACATGTCCTACCCTCCTTGGATGAGTCATGGCCGTACAAGACAATCCATGGGTCAACTTGGGGACCCCATGGAGCCACTTTGGTTGGAAAATGACATAAATACCTTTTTATTTAATGTTAAAATAAAAATGACACAAATATGAGTTGTCTTACTAAAAAATGTTTACATGGGGTTATAAAAGTTATATTTTTTACTATAAATATTCATTGGAAAGATAAAAAGATTTCCTACATCATTGTATTTTTTTTATAATTTTTAGTCATTATCTAAATAAAATTATTTATGACACCATGATGATACATCGATTACCTCCTTATTTAACGATTTAAATAAAATTGAAAGATAATGTAAATTCTAAGGCCTACACATGTCCAAAACATAATTGATGGGTGGATTTAGAACCCTTATCACCTTATCCTAGAAAAAAATCAATGCGGGACCATTAAAATCCGAAAATCATTCTAAAATAAAGTTACATTTCCTTACTTTCCAAGAGTTCCCCTCCTCTCCTTTTATAAAAGGCCCCCAACTCTACCTCCTTACCCACACTTCCAAAGCCTTTGGATCGGCCAAACCCTGCCCATTGTGTCTCTCCAAATCCCTATCTACCTCCTTCAAGCCTAACTTTTCGATGAAGTCTTCCCAAGGAAGCTGTTGAGCTCAATCCAAAGGGAGTTACCTGATTTTAAGGTAATGTCTTCACTTGAGTCATTTTGTGTGTTTTTTGCTTCTCCAACCCCCTAAACTCATTTTATTAATTTCTTTTGTAACAAATACAGTATCATAAATATACTATGATGTTGTAATAATAATTATTCGAGCTACACTTACACACACCTTCATCTGATGGTTAAAGAACATATTGTTTCTATGGTTGGCGATTTTCTGCCTCACGAAACGATGATTGTTCAGAATTCTTTTAACACCTTCAATGGTGGCCATTATGATGTCACTGTATTTTATATATGATATATATGGTATTTATGTTTACTATAAGCTTCTGTATTTTATATTTAAAATATACCTTTATTCTTTTCATGTTGTGTAAATGCGATAATTTCATATGAGGAAGTGTGGACTACCGCCCCCTCAAGTGATGTGACTCATACATGCAATACATGGAATGCATAAAGAATGAAATTAATGAAAATATGTGACCTATATAACATATATATTATATTATAATTATAATATATATATATATGTCTTTTATTTTTAATTCCATTAATATGACAAATAAAAAATGAAAATAGCGTTCATGCGTACGTACGGCCTACCGTCTCCATGAACAGTGCTTTTCGTTTTTTATCTCCAAATGATATGGAATAGTATAATATGAATATGTACTGGATATATATGATATTTTGATCATTAATATATTCTGGAAATTATTTACTTATAACTACATGGGAAATCATTTTTCAAACAAGTTCATTTTTGACTCATGTACCAAACATCTGCAAAAAATGTCTAATATGAACTAACATTATTAAACAATTATTATAAAATTATAATATGTGATATGAACTGAATAATAATATTTACATGAGGTACTTATGCAATTATAAATTGACCAATGTTTATTATTCATGAATATAAAGAAACGAACAAGACAAGTCTGACTTGAGGTAAGGGATCCTACTCCTCTCTTTCTTTTTAAGTACACTCTCTTATTTCATTCCTTAGCTCATATTTCATGTTATTGGGATGTTATTTTATATTAATATTACTGTAATTTTTATGTTCATATGATGAGATAACCTATTATCTCTCATCAATCCATTTTTGATGTTTTGAGTGGCGCTGTTAGGCTGCCGAATTTTTGTAAGGGATCCTACCTATCTCTTTCTTTTTAAGCACTCTCTTTTAGGTCATTTCCTTTAAGATCATCTTTCTTATGTTTGGGGATATTATTTTATATTAATATTACTTAATATTTTATGTTCATATGATGAGAGACCCCATTTGATCCCATCAAACCATTTTTTTATGTTTTAGGTGGCGCTGTTAGGCTGCCGAGTTTTTGTAAGGGATTCATCATCTCACTTTTTTTCCTGTGAGATTTATGCTACATTTTCCACAATTTCCTTTGATTAGTGTATGTAATGCCCATTATTTTACTCATTTTGTAATATAATTTCATTTATGAGTATTTACATCAATGTTGTATTGTCCTTCTTTCACGGGGTGTATGTTTCGAAAGATACCCATGTTGGTAAGGGAACCTTTCACCCTCCTCTTTTTAAAAGACTTATTTTGTTATGTCTATTAATTCAAATTATATTATGTTGGGATATGTTATTATATATCCTTATTGATTTAAATTTTATGTCCATGTGATGAGATACCCTTTTTATCTCTCATCAACTCATTTGGATGTGACGTCGTTAGGCTGTTAAGGGAACTTCTTAACCCAATTTCGATTTCTTTTGGTTCAACATGTAGTTATTGAATATGTCATCCTTTGAATATGTGTGATTTACCTTTTATTATTTTACACTTAATATCCACTTATATTGGGTGTATTTATATTTTTCAGACATAATTATGATATTGATTTATCCTTAATTTTAGGATACCATCTTTATAATGGATTTCTTCTCAATTTACATTTCCATAGAGACTTCATTGTTGTTATGTACCAATTCACTCTTATATGGTGTATATACTATCATTTGGAATATTACATCATGAATCTCATTATTCTCCTGATATTATAATGTTTTTATTAAATGTTATTCCTCAATTATTGTATTCAGGTTTCTCTCATTATGTTAAAAACCCTTTAACTAAAATATGGTTTTAAATGTTTAAATGATTTAATATTATAAATATTTCTCATTAATATCCTTGTTTTCAAAATGGTTTTAAGGATTTATTTATATGGATATTAATGGTTTAAAATGTTAAAAGTTTAAAAGTGGTATGGGACACTTTGGATTCACACATCTCATTATTAAATGTTTCAAATGGTTTTGAAAATGGTTTTTAGAATGGATTCATTATTTCAATATCTTAAAATATTATATTGTTATTGAAATGTGGGAATGTTATCTTTCCTTTATGCTTAAGTTATATGCTATGATTATGTTATGGTTCCTGGGAATTGTTATGAAGACGGGTGGTTCCGTGATAACCTAAGGGCAGGTGAGCCCGATATAGCACTCAAATGCATTGGGTAATGCGAAGGAGTGAAACATTATGGTTTATCCGAAGAGATTTAGGGAATATACTGTGGTGGGTATTCCAAATGTAACTAAGAGGGTTAATCCCTACATAAGAATGTTACCAATTCCTCAAGTCACCATTATGTCTTATGATTTCTATGATTTATTCATGATTTGATGAGGTATGTTAATGTTCTTAGGTTTTATGGGTAAAGTATGATTTCATTCTTATGTATATATGAACTCATGTTTCTTTTCCATATTTTTATAACCCTTACTGAGCTTTTATGCTCATCCCATGTTTTTTTGAAATTTTTTTCATTGGTCAAGGGAAAGGTACATGATATGATGATAGTGTCAAGCAAGTGTCATGAAAGACTCCATGTTTTATTTTAAATACGTTTCCGTTGATGGGAAAAATGAATATAATCTTTATGTAACCACTTTGTTTAAATGTGGAATATAATGCAAGTTTTATGATCTAATTATCTAAAAATCTAAACCTGAAAAGATCCTCAATGCTTAATCTAATAATAACTCAAGATTAAGTAAGGTTTAAGGCTACGAACTTATAGTTGGTATCAATGGTCGGTTTAGATACCTTTAGAGGTTAGGGTATTCTTTAAGCATAAGTGACATTACCATATTGGGAAGGATTTTAGAAAGAGTCATAGTTTTTAGATAAAGTGAATGAGTAAGTATATCTTAGTGTTTATCTTACTCATTATTAAATTATGGTTAGGTTGATATACTCACACTAACCTTTTTGGTTTTAGTAAATGGATGGATCTAGCAGGCACCAAAGTGACAATGGGTTTGAAGGAAACTGTGGTGGTTCTCTGATTAAGAGACTGGATAAAATGGGGGATTCAATGAGGAATCTCATGGTTGTTCTAAACCAACTATCAAGGAGTCATGATCAACCACTTCAACCTTAGTGAGTTCTCTAATGCATCATGTACGAGATGGCCAACTCGATGTGGAAGTTCAGGTAATAATTATTAAGGTAACCATTAGGGTTTAAATGATCCTTACTTTTTAGGTAATTATGGTTTACTCTATGATATGATGGAAAATGGAAGGAATGAGATAAACATGAGGTTAAAATATGTTATGATCATTTTTGAAGATTTTATCTCATTTTGGGGAATGATATAAGAATTATGTAGTTTTGGAAAAAGGACAACACGCAGACTGTGTGACAACCCGTCGCGTCGGACAATGCTATGGGAATCGAACCCACAACCAAAGTGCGACTGGTATTTATCACCTACCACTAGACTACGTGATGTCCCTTGTTATTTTGACTGATTCTTTTTAGTTAGACGATTTTGTGAATTAACAGTAAGTTGATTTTGGGTTATCTATGGAAATTTATAAACCTATCATGGATGATATGTGATTAGATTAATTACATTTCAATACAAGACTTTAAGTGAAACTGATGTTGTTTGGAGATAAATATTACGATTTAACTTGGAAGACTATGTGACTAAATCCTTCAAATATTTGGGTTTCAATCTTAGTTTGGTTTATTTTGAATAATTTTATGGAAAAATTGTATATTTAATGGTCCTCGTTGAACTTTGGTTTTTGTTGGACAAATTTTGGAGATTAAGAATAGATTTTATTTTATAAAGGGTTGTCCTTTTATGGATTATCTGTTCTTGTACTAAGCTTTTTGGTTTTGGTTTTGGTTAATGTCCTAAGACATGGGATTTATATAGTTCTCTTTTGTGGATTAAGTGATTCTCTAGAAGTTGATTATAATACTCTTATTGTGAACAAGTCTTCCTAAATACTCATCTTTTGGAGAAAATATGAGTTTGTGTAAGGAATCTAATAAAAGTTGAAAGTCAAAATGATAAGTTATTATGTTTCCTTATGAATAAATTCCTCAATAAAAATTAACTTAAAACAAAAATGTTGTTTATTAACTTTTCCTACTGGGGAATCGAATACCGTTTAACCCATCACAAGTTTGTGATTTTCTTGGGGTTAACTTTCTCCTAAACATGTTTTCTATCACTCTCCATCAAGAAATGACCCTATATTTTCTCCTCCATGTCCATGTTTTCCTACATCAAATCCTAGTATGGGTTAACACGAGTGACCTCTGTACTTATCTTTCTTTATTTTAATGTGATTTTTTTACTGACTCTTGTTCTGATGTGGGACTTTCAAGGATGTTTCCAAGCCCAATTTTAAAATTGCGAGGATGCAATTCCAAAAAGGGGGGAAGGATGTAACACCCCAGGTAAATAAAGAGTATGAAATTTTCAAATTTATCCATATTTGTGAATAAAATATTAATATAACTTTAAAGGGGACACTATGCTCGATGGCATACCAAACACGCAACAATGAGTTTCTTGGGAATCTTACATTGCACTCTATTAATAAAATAATATTATATTAAATGTTTTTTAACGCCTAGGTGTTGTGAAGGCGGGAATGAATAGAACTAACTACAAGATGATTATATAAGTTTTTCAAATATTTTTAATTTTTACAATGAATGTTAGCGGATTAAAAATGAGAATGAATCCAATTTTAAGCGTAAACATTCTAATATTCTTTAAAAGGTCGATTAACCACGTTTTGATGGCGACCCTCTTTTAAGTCCACCTTTTGAAAATTGTATGTGAAATATTTGACAAAATAAAATTCTTCTTTAGAATCGGGACATCAAAATTTAATTTGTGTAAATTTTTGGTATTTTTCCGAAAAAGTTCAATTTTTAAATAATAGTGAAAAATGTTGTATTTTAATTAAAACCCACTTTTAAATCTAATTTATTTATATGATTAGATTATCTTTTTAATTGGTTTTATAGTGAAATTAGAATATATTTTTACCATTTAATCCAATAGTGGTTGTTGGAATTAATTTTTCTTTGAAATCGGACTTAAACTAGTGTCAATCTTTTGATACATTTTGTTTCAGAAAAACACGCTATTTGTATTGACAGCTGAAATTAATTATTAAATTAATTAACGCAACTTATATGTTTTGAATTTTTTAAAATAGACATCATTTTTGAATTCGGAAAATCAAATATAGCTTAGGGTGAATTTGTGGTAATTTTCTGAAAAACTTCATTTTTGATGAATAGTGAAACCACTAAGTGGAACTTATAAAAACTGATTTTCCTTTTAAATGAAATTTTGTCATGATTTTGTTTTGAATTTAAAATCCTACACATATGGATGTCATTATGAAGTAAAATTTGGTTCAACAGGATTAAAATAATTTTTTGGTGAATAGTAACTTATTACGTTTTTAATCGCGATTAGAGGTAATTAGTGTAGTTTAAGAGAAGAATAATGTTTTAAAAAAATGAAATGACCTAGACACATGACCTAATCTCATTGGATGATTCATGGACAACCAAGAAAATCCATGGGTCAACTTGGGGACCCCATGGAGCCACTTTGGTTGGAAAATAACAATAAATACCTTTTTATTTAATGATATAATTATAATGACACAAACATGGGTTGTCTTACTAAAACTATTTTTACATGGGGTTATACAATTAATATTTTTGACTATAAATATTAATTGGAAAGATATAAATATTTCCTACATCTTAGTATTTTTTTATAATATTTAGTCATTATCTAAATAAAATTATTTATGACACCATGATGATGCAGCGATTACCTCATTATTTAACGATTTAAATAAAATGGAAAGATAATGTAAATTCTAAGACCTAAACATGTCAAAAACCTATTGGATGGGTGTATTTCGAACCCTTATCACCTTATCCTCGAAACACATCAATGTGGGACCTTTAAAATCCGAAAATCATTCTAAAATAATGTAACATTTCCTTACATTCAAAAAGTGCCCCTCCTCTCCTCTTATAAAAGGCCCCCAACTCTACCTCCTTACCCACACATCCAAAGCCTTTGTCTCGGCCAAAACTGGCCCATTTTTTCTCTCACACCCCTCTATACCTCCTTGAAGCCTCACATTGGGAAAAAGTCTTCCCAAGGAAGCTTTTGAGCTCAAACCAATGGGAGTTACCCGATTTTAAGGTAATGTCTTCACTTGAGTGCTTTTGTTTTATTTTGTTTCTCCAACCCCATAAACTCTTTTAATTCATTTATTTTGTAACAAATCCAGTATCTTCAATATACTAGTATGTTTTAATAAGAAGGATTCGAGCTACACTTACACACACCTTCGTCTAATGGTTAAAGAACATACTATTTCTGTGGTTTGTGATTTTCTGTCTCACGAAATGATGATTATTCAATATTCTTTTAACACCTTTAAAGGTGGCCATTATGATATCACTGTATTTTATATATGATATATATTGTATTTATGATTACTATATGCATCTGTATTTTATATTTAAAATATACCTTTATTCTTTTCAGGTAGTGTAAATGCTATAATTTCATATGAGGAAGTGTGGACTACCGCCCCTCAAGTGATGTGACTCGTACATGCAATACATGGAATGCATAAAGAATGAAATTAATGAACATATGTGACCTATATAACATATATATTATACTAAAATTATAATATATATGTATCATTTATTTTTAATTCCATTAATATGACAAAGAAAACATGAAAGTAGCGTTTATGCGTACGTACGGCCTACCGTCTCCATGAAAGGTGCTTTTCATTTTTTATCTCCAAATGATATGGAATAGTATAAAATGAATATGTACTGGATATATATGATATTTTAATCATTAATAAAATTCAGGAAATTATTTATTATAACTACAAGGGCAATCATTTTTCGAACAAGTTCATTTTTGACTCATGTACCAAACATCGACAAAAACATCTGATATGAACTAACATTTTAAAACAATTATTATAACATTATAATATGTGATATGAACTGAATAATAATCTTTAAAGGAGGTCCTTAGGCAATTATAAATTGACCAATGTTTATTATTCAGGAATATAAATAAACGAACAAGACAAGTCGGACTTGAGGTAAGGGATCCTACTCCTCTCTTTCTTTTTCAGTACACTCTTTTATGTCATTCCTTTTAAAGCTCATATTTCTTGTTATTGGGATGTTATTTTATATTACTATTACTTAAATTTTTATGTTCATATGATTAGAGTCTGTATTATCTCTCATAAATAAATTTTGGATGTTTTTAGTGGTGCTGTTAGGCTTCCGAATTTTCGTAAGGGATCATACCTCTCTCTTTCTTTTTAAGCACTCTCGTTTATGTCATTCCCGTTAAGCTCATCTTTATTATGTTTGGGGATTTTATTTTATATTCCTCTTACCTTAAATTTTATGTTCATATGAATAGAGACCCTATTTGATCTCATCAATCCATTTTTGTAAGTTTTAAGTGGTGCTGTTAGGCTGCCGAGTTTTTGTAAGGGATTTATCATCTCACTTTTATTCCTGTGAGATTTAGGATTCATTTGACACAATTTCCTTTGAGTGGTGTATGTAATGACCATTATTTTACACATTGTGTAATATACTTTCATTTATGAGTATTTACATCAATGTTGTATTGTCCTTCTTTCACGGGGAGTATGTTTCGAAAGATACCCATGTTGGAAAGGGAACCTTTTACCCTCCTCTTTTTAAAAGGCTTCTTTTGTTATGTATTTTAATTCACATACTATTATGTTGGGATATGTTCTTCTATATCCTTATTGAACTAAATTTTATGTCCATGTGATGAGATACCCTTTTTATCTCTCGTCAACTCATTTTGATGTGACGCCGTTAGGCTGTCAAGGGAACTTCTTAACCCAATTTCGATTTCATTGGGTTCAACATGTAGTTATTGAATATGTCATCAATTGAATATGTGTTAATGACATTTGATTATTTTACACTTAATATCCACTTATATTGGGTGTATTTATATTTGTCACACATAATTATTAGATTGATTTATCCTTAGTTTAAGGATACCATCTTTATAATGGATTTCATCTCAATATACATTTCCATTGAGACATCATTGTTGTTATGCACCAATTCACTCTTATATGGTGTATATACTATCATATGGAATATTATATAATGAATCCCTTTATTCTAATGATATTATAATGTTTATATTAAATTTTATTCCTCAATTATTGTATTCAGGTGTCTCTCATTTTGTTAAAATCCCTTTAACTAAAATATATTTTTAAATGTTTTAATGTATTAATCTTATAAATATTTCTCATTAATATCCATTTTTTCAAAATGGTTTTAAGGATTTATTTATATGGATATTAATGGTTTAAAATGTTAAAATTTTCAAAGTGGTATGGGACACTTTGGATTAAAAAATCATTTTATTAAATGTTTTAAATGGTTTTGAAATTGGTTTTTAGAATGGATTCATTATTTCAATATCTTAAAATGTTATATTGTTATTTTAATGTGGGAATGTTATCTTTACTTTATGCTTAAGTTATGTGCTGTGATTATGTTATGGTTCTTGGGTATTGTTATGATGACGGGTGGTTCCGTGATAAACTAAGGGCGGGTGAGCCCGATATAGCTCTCCAATGCATTGGGTAACGCAAAAGAGTGAAACGTTAAGGTTTCTCCGAAGAGATTTAGGGAACATACTGTGGTGGGTATTCCAAACGTAACCAAGAGGGTTACTCCCTACGTAATAATGTTATAAATGCCTCAAGTTACATTTATGTCTTATGATTTCTATGATTTATTAATGATTTGATGAGGAATGTTAAAGTGCTTATGTTTTATGGGTAAAGTATGATTTCATTCTTATGTATATATGAAATCATGTTTCTTTTCCATATTTTTATAACCCTTATTGATTTTTTTATGCTCATCCCATGTTTTTTTGAAATGTTTTTCACAGGTCAAGGGAAAGGTATATGATATGATGATAGTGTCATAGAAGTGTCAGGAAATAATCCATTTTTTATTTTATATATGTTTCTGCTGATAGGAAAAATGAATACTAACTTTATGTAACTACTTTGTTTAAATGTGGAATATAATGATAGTTTTATGAACTAATTCACTAAAACTCTAAACCTGAAAAGATCCCCAATGCTTAATCTTGTAATAACTCAAAATTAAGTAAGGTTTAAGGCTGGGGCCATATATATGGAATACATATACATGTAATACATGGGATTGGAATCCAATTTTTTGTGATAATCAGTCATGATGTCCCTAATAAAATGTTATATGAGGTCATGGAGTCCCTTATCATCCTATGTTAATCGTACTACTATCATAGATTCTTTAGTCGCACCTCATGTCTTTTCATGTAATGGTATCCATATATATGGATATAATCATCAAAATATATATAGAAAGAACATATGTACACATCTAGTTTCCTATTTAGAGATCATCAGACATAGGCCGACCCAAGTAATGCTAGCATAGTGTCCTTTAGTAACCAGAGTTGACATCTTTACTTTTATTCATTCATCACATTAAAATTCAAACCTACAAAAATATAAATTTTATATTCATAGAATGGATTATGATTTTTACATTGATGTGGGTGTCCGGATTATATATATATGACCCTATTTTGGACACCACTGCACTATGGTACTGAAAGAAACTCATGTTTATAGGACCATGTTCATTGATTTATGCATATGTTGTAGTGTATGTAACTAGTATATATAAGCATATGAATTGGCCATATATTATGATCCTTATAGATATATACTTGAGGTTATTATTGATTTCAATTATGAATGTATTGTATTGTATCGTTAGCTTAATTATTATTCCATAATTTATGAAGCATCATCATGACATGCCTTAATTTTCGAATATATGGTTTGTCAACCCCTTTATCTATTTTTTAATAATATATTTGGATTCATTAACAATTATTTATATTGAGTCAATTTTTGATTTATTGTGTCATTATCTCTTATAAAACTATTTTACTCAGATCACAAGGGTATTGTCCCCCATTGTATCATAATTGGAACCGCATTTCGATGTGGCTTCCTCTAGCAAACATGTAGGGGTTCTTGAGTTCATGTGACTGTCTGGATCATGGTACCATTTCAGTGGAACCCTGTTTGAGATGTTTTACAAAAAATGTACAAAATGAGATTAATTTATTACCAAAATATTATGTTTATAGAAATAGAAGTTGGATAGTTCTTGATGCCCTTGATTGATCGGGGAGGGTATCACTTACCAAAAAGAAATAACACTCTGGATATTGTCTTAGAGGGAGGATAATTTTTAATTTTTTTGGTATGTCATAAAGTACTAGTGAGCTTATAGACTATAGAATCATTGGTAATTTCTTTGTAAGGTGATGTTTTAGAAGCATTGGTTTCATATGGACTAAAACCACAAGTTAAATTTTTGAGGACTGTAGGAATTCATCATCAATTGTTATGATAATGATGTGACTTGAACTATATTTATGTATTGGATGATGGAATACCTAAAATCAGGAAGAGAATATGACTAATAAAGAAATATTTTGTGTTAGTAATCCATTTAGTATTATTTGAAATCCACATTTGTTTCCCTAAAATTGGAGATAATAGAATAACATTATGTGAATAAATCACTTTAGAGTAAATGGGATTGTTTGATATAAGAGGAAGTATAGTATTGAATAATTAACCAAGATTGAATTTTCATGAAGTGATTTCTATTAATAAAACAAGTATATTCTCTTATGTACATTTCACAATTAAAAAACGGAACTATTAATTAGGTATTTAATTTGGTTTCCATTGCGGGGTTACATCTTATGCACTTATACATGAGAACAACATTTCGTCATGTAGGCAAGGATGGAGATATTTACATTGGGAAACCAGAATGTTTAATGGATAAATAAAACTGGGATCTAGTTTGCAAGATAATGGAGAGAATTTATGATTTAAATCAAGAACCAAGGCAGAGAAACTAGATGTTTATTGCATTTATGGTGGAACTGATTTTCATCGATCGAAATTATAATCATTGTTATTACAATAATGTGTTCGATTATGGTAGTTTCATCATTTAACTTCTATATATGGATGAAATTATTATTTATAAATTGGTAAATGTCTAGATTGATGAGATTTAATTTGAATTGTCTGAAAACATCAAGATAAAGGATCATGGTCCAACAAAAACAATTTTGGGATTTAGACTGTAATGGACAATAAGTCCTAAGAATTGTTCAAGAATTGATTGGATTACATATAGATGGTGTTGTCACTAAATGGAAAATGTTATAACCTAGAGCTCCTTTTTAGGTACAGATTTTGTTTTAGATTTGTTTTAAGTAAAAATTTTGAAAAGTGGAATTTTTATGTACATTTATTGTAATTAGAAGTACATGTCGTGTACCTATCATTCCACGTAAAACCACACCTTTACCATGTAACAGCTGAGTACATTACTATGTGGGGAACTGGTAGACCACTTATGTAGGGGACTTGATAAGGCTAATACATGGCGTGTAGTTTTGATGAACACAACCATTACATTCATCCTTATTTGATAAATCTTTGAAATGTCTCATATCAGATATGGAAACATCTTATAATGGTTGTGGTTTGTACATGATTTCTTCAAAGTGAGATAGGAACTCCAAACCCTTGATTCTCTATATGAGATTCAATTGAGACATCATCAGATGCGTTGGAATCTCCCCAGTGAGTTCTCAAATCCTCCGGATCCTTTCTTCCTGATTACTCATTTTGATTGAGTTATCAGGGTTTTACTAATTTTAACCTTTTTTAGATCTACGTCGTTCTAGACCAATTCTAGGGACGATGCACATAAATATCAATCATATGATATCAATGTAGTTGATCTTGTTCCTTGTATTATTTTTCCTGGATTATATATACTTAAAGTTTTGCCTACCGACATTCATGGTATTGCTAGATTTGGAATTCAACCATGTTTATTACCTGTTATGGATTTATTGATTGATAAACGGTTGATGGTTATGCATAACATTAAATACCTTTTTTATAGGACACCCCTTGGTTGTGCCTCTATTTATTGGATGGTTACAACCATTTTCATGGTTTCGTATGAGTCATACCTTATTTGTGTGACTTTTTTTAGGATGGAGTTTGATTAAGGATATGAAATTTTTGTGATATGCATTGTGACTATTTTTTCATGTATTAGTGTCATATTACATGGGATGCTTTGATATAATATGTGCACTATTTTTTCAATAGACTGTAAGAGCATTAGACTAGAAAGACTGTGGGGAAATCCAGGGTATTTTACATAATATGATTTGTATGCTAAGTCTTTTACAAAGGACTGTGAGTGTCATGCATTGGGAATACTAATGGGATGTCCAGATTAAATATAGGGGACCGTGAGAGCCTTGGTGTAGAACTTTGGAAAAAGTGGTTAGAATATGAGATATTTTCCAAAGGGTCGTTATTTATTAAAATTATGCTATGTGAGAACAATGTGATTAGACTATGAGAGATTTCCCAGAGGGTATTTTGTAAATATTTTAATGATTGTGATACATCTGCCAATCTAATGCACAAGCATGGATTTAGTCTTAAATGATTGTTTAGATAGTCTTATGAGATGTCTGTTTTGGATACATTATGCAGGGAATATAGAACCTAGGCTAGATCCCATAGTTAAATGATTCAATTGGTTAATAATAAATGTTAAACAAATGTTATTGAAAACTCTAGGATTTTATACTTTTATGTACTTTATAGTCTCTTGATTCATTTTTTCATATTACCTGCTATATATATTCACTGAATTCTAGGTATATATATTTTGGTGGAATCCTATTGTGTTTTTCCTTACAACCTCTTTGGGTCTTGCTTTCTAACCCAAATAGATTAGATTATTGTAGGTATAGATAAGGGATACCACCCATCGTCATCAGGTGCATGATTATTGTTGGAGTTAGAGAAAATGTGACCAATTTTAGGCTTCTTATGTTGTTTGGGTTTACTTTTATTTTAATTGTATTTTATTGTAGGGTATTTTCATCTTTATAACCTATTTTTCTAAATTCCTAGACACATGTGGCATGCTTCATTTATATATAAATGATCTAGTTGTTTTATTTCTATCATTCATCAACTATTTAGGTTTGTTTTTTATTTATTAATTCAACTATATAAACTCTGCCAATTAGGGTATTGTTTCCCCATAACCATATCATGGTCCTCACATATAGTTGGAATCATCTAGCATTTTGGGGAAATACACTTGAGTTCATGTGACTAGCTGGGAATAGGAACCATTGGGTGGAACATGGATCGAGGACATTATAATGTGGTATCCGAGTATTTTTCTTTTCTAGTATGTTTTATTATCTGGTGACATAATATTGGGATGAGAAGGAGATAGAGTTTTGTAATTAGATTTTACTAAGAGTAGCTACCTCGTGTATATGAATAATCCAAAATTAGCACGAATTTAAATTTATTTTTTGGATTTGGAACTGTTATAGTTGATTTAATTTCACAGTTGGGTGGCACACATGTTTTGTTATATTAGTATTGAATTCAATGTGGTTCTATTTTTTTGAAACATGATGAGATGAGGGTATATAATCTCATGCATCATATAGGAAGATGCTAGATATCACATGTCATACATTCTTTTCTTTCCATTTAGGGTGCATTACTGATGGCATTCTATTGTGATAGATGTTGTACAATATATTCATTCTATTGTGATAATTGGAATGATAGATTACCTATTATTTTTATAGGTTATTGGCATATGTTATTTTTCATTTTGATGGATTCCAGGCATTCGTCCCTGAGGTGTTATAGGACCTCTTGGATTGGGATTTGGTGGATCATATTTGAACAGTAAGTGAATTATATTAAGATATGATTTGAATAATGATTCAAAACATTGATTCACAGGGAGTATGGGAACTCAAGGGTTGGATAAAGTCATGATTCGGTCAAATGTCAAAATTTGGGGTGTTATGTAGAAGATTTAGAGGCATACAGTCTAGAAGTCCCTGAAAACATGGCTTGTGATGTTATGAACACAATCCATGTGTTCTTATGTTTAAAAAAACAACATTTAGAAATTACAAACAATGAACTATATGTACAAGTTGTGTATTTGTTGACCATGTGACTGACTATGTGTGCTGAGACATGAGATCGGAAAACTCTTGGGAGAACATTCCATGTAATGGGTGTATATGTTGTGTTGTAATATAATGATTAATCATCCGTCTGACTAACATCACAAGTGTATTACTCTTTTTGGCATTCTATATCTACTGTGTTCATGTATTCTAGTGTTACACCAGTTGAACTGTGAAATTACATACATTTAAAATTACATGGGTTGGAGGGAATATTCATGTACAACCATTGCCTCTAGAGAAACATGATGTGTGTATGGGGTGTTACACTACCAGGTTGGAAAGGGTACACGTCTATGTTAACGCTTAAGGGAACATGTTGTGTAATAGTTCTACATGTCGTGTAACCCTCAATTATATCACATGAATGTTTTCATTATCATGATTCATTCTTTCACTTCTGAGTCGCATTTCTATTAATATTGTACTATGGTGAGTTCTTGACCTTGTAGAGTAATTCCACCAAGATGACCCCTAGTTGAATTCTAGGTATATGGTGATGACCAGACACTTGGAATGGTAGATCAGGGACTACCAACAAATCCTCCCATCATTACCGTCAGGGAATAAGCTTTTATACCGAACACATGTACTGATACACAGTTCTGTGAAGTCATTATGGGGATGATGTAGACTTCTTAGGAAGCATCGAGTCATTACCCAACGATGGAATAATAGACATGGGTGTTCCAGCAGCATAATCCTCCCACATTTTAACGGGATGGGGACCACATGTTACATTGTCAAGGTAGTATGCAATGCATTCTATCATTGTGCATCTAGAGAAGCCTCCTGAGAGGAGGGTGAAGCCCATGACTTACATTCTCTATGATTCTACAAATTGATGGTGGGATATTGTCTCCCAGGTGGAACATCAATGGGATATGGCTTGGGAAACGTTTTAGAGGTCCTTCTATGATTACTTATACCCTGAGACTTTTAGGGTCGACAGATCCCCTGAGTTCATGTATTTGGAGAAGGGTGATCCTTCAATGATGGATTATTATTATCTCTTTAAAGAGATATAATTCTTTTCACCTATAATGGGAGTGATGATTTATCACTAGCTTTGGAATTTGAGTATGGTCTCAAGTATGAAATCCTACTCTAGTTGAATACTTTAAGGTTGAATTTAGTGGATGATATTGTTATCTAGGAACTGATTACCGAGCACAATTTGAGAGATATTGGAGAGGTGATTCAGGGCGAATCAACATCTACGGTTGGTAATCCTTCTACTGATAGTGGGAAGCACTACATATATCCCTTGCATGGTGATTCCTATAGTAGGGATGTATCTTCAAGTATCCACATTAGGTTATACTAGTGCGGGAAGAGTGGGCACATGAGACCGGAGTGCCTGAGAGATGTAGTGGAGTAAAACTATTGTGTTATGGTTTGTCATATTTAGCATTTTTGTGGGAATTTATCATTAGAATCTTATTAATGTGTATCTTTTATTACTCCATATAATGTAGAGTGGACACAATTTTCTCATTAGTTTGGGAATGGGAGTTCGTCCATCCGTTCAGGCTGAGGAGATGGTCGTGGCTGTGGTAGCCAGTGGATAGGTTTTTAGTGATAGTAGGGTGGGTCAGCATAGGGAAGCCAGACAGGGTTGAAGGTCCATAGTACATGTCATTATTTTGTGATAGACCAGACCCAGAAGGGGAAGTATCACAAAACCACTCTAGTTAGAGGTATGATGCTAGTTGACTCAGTTTTATCAACCGCTCTTTTTGATACATGGGATTCCTATTGTTTTATATTTGATGCTATCTTGGAGATACTCAAGCTCGGTATCATTACTCTTAATGATGTTATGGAACTACATACTCTGTTTGGGATTAGGAATGTTTTTATACATCAATGGAAGGAGTTCTCTCTTGAGTTTGGTCAATTTCACTTCTTATAGCCCCTCTAGGTCTTAGAGATGACACGTTTTGATTTCATTCTCGGAATGGACTTGTTGTTCTACTTTCAGGAATTTATTTAATGCTATCATTGTAGGAAGAGTTTCATATCACTAGAGGGAAGATTGTTTCAAATAAGGGATAATGAGATGTCTAGGGAAGAATAGCTGGACCCGAGCATCATGGGTTGGGAGAAATTATATCCTAGATTTCTAGTTTATATCTGGATGACTTGGGGACTTCATAGATTGTCTTTTTTATAATGGTGGATTGTTTGAGAAATATCTTTCCATTCAACATTTCGGGGTTACCTCCAAAGTGATGGGTGGATTTAGGTATTGATCTTATGACAGAAATGGAACTGGGTTACATTCCTCTATATAGGATGGAAGCACTAGAGTCACACGAGTTCAAGACGATGTTAGAGGATTTGTAGGCAAAGGTATTCATCTGACCCCATTTTTTTCCTTGGGGTTCTCCAATATTTTTTATAGAAGGAAGACAATAAACTCATAAATTTTGTCTATTATAAGGAGGTGAACCAGTTTATGATCAAGAAACGATTTCCATTGATGAGAATTAATGATATCTTAGATCAGCTTCAAGGATCCTGGGTGTTCTGTAATATTGAATTGATATCCCGTTATCATCAGTTGAACGTTAGAACATTAGATATACCTATTTCAAACATTTGTAGTATGTATGGTCTATATAAGTATTTCAATATGTCGTTCGGTCTCACAAATACACTGTTAGTTTTCAAGTTACCAAGGAACCAATTGTTACATCATTACATGGACACTTTTACTACAGACGTTGTGGATGATATATTGGTGTACTCTCACATGAGAAAATACCCTGACATCCATCTTGATATCATATTGAGTACACTATGTGATAATCAATTATATTTTAGGCTCTCAGAGTGACACTTTTGGATGGACTAGATTCATTTCAGGGGTCATGTTAACTCAGAGACAAGAGTAATACTAAACCCATAGAAAGTGAGAGCATTAGCTTATTGGATGTAGTCAATGGATTTCTTTGAGGTACACGGATTTATTGGTCTAGTTGGTTAATATGGATGTTTTATTCCCATCTTTTTATGCTTAGTAGCACCATTGGCATGCCTGACTTAGAAGGGTGTGAAGTACTTTTTGACATATTCCTATGTTTCAGACTTCTAGGAGTTGATAAGAGATTGAATTAAACACGGATAATGATATTTATAGAGTAGGGAAAGAGTTACAATGATTACTATGATGCACGACGTTTCAGGTTGGGAGTGTTCATTATGCAGGTGGGAAAGAGTCATTGTGTACTGGTATCGGTAGTAGATGCGACATGAGAGGAAATACCCTACACATGATCTCATGTTTGTTGAAGTAGTGCTTTCCTTGTGATATTAGAGACATTATCTTTTGGGAGAGTGTTTTGTGGTATACACCAACAGCAACGTAAAAAATTATATCATTAATCAAGTAGCTCTAAATTCGATACAATGAATATTGGTTGGGGACCTTCGGATAATAGAATTTTAGATTTTATGAACACCTATAATGTCAACATCATGGCTAATGTGTGGAGCCGGAGAGCTCAAATATAGATAGTTCAGGAGGCCATTTGTGAGTGGTATCTTTTGGATATTTTATATGATATACATTTGGAGGTACACAACAAACATGGGAAGACATTTCTTTCTTTTATAACTATAACCTCTATTCTAATGGATCGAGGGAGAATTAGGAAAATATCATATTTCGAAGGCCCGATCCTATGAGAGAGTGTGTCAGGTGAGGATCTGACTTTTGGGTGTACCATAGGAAGGAATGAGGTTTTACATTTTCATGGGCGTGTATGTGTGTCAAAAGTCATACTCGTAGTGCTTTTGAAGGATTTTTATGCCTTCATATGTGTAGTTCATCATTGTGTCACAAAGATCTATCGATATATACATTGTCATTATAGGTGGCCATGCTTGAAGAAGGATGTAGACCATATTGTTATGAGAAGTTCCACCTATCATTAGGTTAAGGTAGAGTATCAGCATTTGGAAGAGCTACTATAATAGTTACTCATTCCCAAGTGTATGTGGAAGGAGGTCTCAATGAAATTTTGGTCAGTTTACTAAGGTCTCCATGAAGAAATTATCTAGTTAGGGTTGTTATCGAAATTCTCACGAAGGATTCACATTTACTACCAATAAATGAAACATTCAGTATTAATGATCATGGAAGGATGTTCATCAAGAGATAATACATTTTCAGGGGGTTCCAAAATCAATCATTGTAGATACGGACACTCAGTTTACTTCTCATGTCTAGCAGGGACTACATAGGGCTTTCGGCACACAATTTCGTTGAGTACTGCCTGTCATCTCAGAAAGATGGACAGTCTGAGTGCACGATTCTTGTTTTGGAGGACATGTTTTGAGCATGCATGTTGGATTTAGAGGGATATTGGGAGAGACACATAATCATGGCGGTGTTTTCTAACAAAAATACTATTCTGGGAATGATATCGATGACACCATATAAGGATTTATATGGTGGCCATGTTTTTCATCACTAGGATGGCTGGAGGCATGAGAGTCAGCTATGCAGGGACCTCATCATGTAATAGAGACCACTAAAAAGGTGGAGATGATTCAGAAGAGGATAGATACTACACATTCTCAACATACATCTTTTGTTGATCGATAGAGATGAAATCTCGATGTTTAAGGTCGGAGATCAGGTTTTCATTCATGTCACCCAGAGATTGGGGTACAATAGGATTAAAAGACTTGGGAATATTTCACTGAGATATGTTGGGCCATTTGAGGTTTTAATGGCATTTAGTCTTGTTTCCTATCAGTTGTAGTTACCTTATAGGTACTAGGCTATTCATGATGCCTTTAATGTTTCTCAAGTATGAAATTAAAATTCAGATATGTCTCTTGATTTTAAACATGTATTGGTCATGTTGGATTTTGATGCATCCTTCATAGAGTTCCCTTTTTGGAATTTTAATCTTAGAATAAAGGTTCTCTATTTCAATTCTATTCATCTTATATAGGGACTGTGGTAGCACTATCTTGTATATGATTTGACTTTGCAGAGGGAGGCCACTGTATGATCACAGTGGCCTGAGTAGTTTTCAGTTTCTTTTTACCACCCATGGATGGGAAATTTGTGGACAAATTTCATTATTGGGTGGTGTTTGTAAGAACAAAATTGACTTTTTCAGGTATGGACCTTGTTTTCAGGTATTTTTTATGAAAATGGGAAAAATAGTATTTTCCTTAGTACACATCGTGTACTTCGAAGTACATGATGTGTACCTACCATGCCTCCTACAACAAAATTTTGACAAAGAATCGACAGAGTAAATGGTCGTGTGGTGACCTGGGAGACTACTTATGTTGGGTGACGGTTACGGCTACTACATGCCATGTAGTTTTAATGAACACATTGTGTACGTTTCTTTTTATTTGATAAATTGGAGCGCGGTTGCGTCTCATATCTGAAAACGACTTCCTATAGTCATGAATCCAGCTAGAGTTCTCTGGAGTGATGGAAGAACATTGAGCCCCCGATTATACATCCATGCTCTGATGGAGACACCGTCAGATGCATTGGAATCCCACCGTGTAGTACTTAAATCAAAATGATCTTTTATTTCGGATTCTTCCTATTTGTTGTATTACCAGGGATTGAGTGTTTTCACCATTTTATAGATCTACCCCATTTTAGGATGATCCAGGGGCCGAAGATCAAGTATATTGATCACACAACATTGAGGTAGGTGATCTTGTTCATTTTGTGGTCTGTATTGGATTTTATATGCTAAAATTGTTGCAAACCCATGTTCAGGGTATTGAATTATATTGAATTAAACCCTGTTTATTACCTGTTATGGGATGATTTATTGATAAAAGGTTGTTTCTTATATGTGAGGTTTGATACATCGTTTATGGGACACCCCATGTGTATGTTTCCCTTTATTAACTTGTTGTAGTCATTTGGTCTAGGTTTCCTATGAAGAATTCCTTGTTTCCAAGCATTATTGACTATGATGGATTCTGACTGATTATAAAAAATGGATCTACTATAAATTTTGAATGATTAGTTATGTAGTAGTTTCAGATTAAATAGGATGATTTGAAATAATATGCACAGTATTTTTCCAATGGACTGTGAGAGCCTTAGACTATGTATACTGAGGGAGATTCCAGATTACTTTCGTTGATATGTTCTGTGCACTATTTATATTCCAATGGACCATAAGATTCTTGGACTTGGAAGACTGAGGGGGATTCCAGATTAATTATACATGACTGTGATAGACTAGTTGTAGAACATTGAGCAAAGGGGGATAGACTGTGAGAGCATTCCCATAAAATCATTATTTATTGAATTGATGCTATTTCGGACGATGAATGTTAAACTGTGAGTGCTTTCCCAGACTATCATGAGTGAATAGTTGATTGATAATGACATGTCTTCTATGGAAAATAAAATGCTTTGATTCGATCTTGCATGTTTGTTTACATAGTCTTAAGGGACTTCAATTTTAGTTACGTTACACGAGGGATAACAAGATATGGATAGACACTATAATTACATGATTTAATGGGGGAATAATAAATGATAATTTAATGTAATTGAAAACTGTAGAATTGTTTAATTTTAAGTAATTCTTAGTTTAATGATTAATTTTTTCTAATTACCTGCTCTATATATTCACTGATTGTTAAGAAAGTATCTTTTTGTGGTTACCTACTTGGATTTTTCTCACATCCTATTTGTGTCATGCTTTTGGACCCAAAAAGTTTATATGATTACATGTATAGATAAGGGAAATCACCCTTCTTCATTAGGTACTTTATTGCTATTCGGGGAGGAGAGAATGGGACCAAGATCAGGCAGGCGATGTTGTTGGAGTTTACTTTCTTTTATGTTGTATTAGATAACATTGTATTTCATACATCAAACCATGTTTTGGATTCTTTCATAGAAACATGTGGCATGATTGATATTTATATGTATATATATATATATACATGTCCAGTTGTTTTTTTATAACCAGTCTTCCACTTTTTACTTCCACATGCAATTTATTAATTCTGATGTGTATACTCTCCCAATGAGAGCTCAGTTTCTCCATTATCAAATCTTGGCCCTCACTTCACGTCATAATATTCTAGAGTTTGTGGAATTGATCTTGAGGTTATGTGACCAAATGGGCATGAAGAACCATTGTGTGGAACCGGGAACTGGGACGTGACTAAAATGATACATTAGAGGTAGGATTTATATAATTTAGCTGTGGTAGAAATCATTTCTAAATGATTGGTGGTGGTTTCAAGAAACAATCACAGAATTTTTTATTGGGAATCATTTCATGATTCATTTTTATCTATGGTATAAACTATCACATATCATTTTTCTAGGTATTTTATTTTAAAACATATTTTCAAAAAAATTGAATATTATGTTTTTCGAAATATTTATATCTTATAACCCAATCATGCCTTCCCAACCCACCATGATATATCAACCAAGCCTTCTCATCCAACAGCCTTTCCCAAATCTCCCCCCTAGAACACCTATCCCTACTCGTTATCTCATTCCCTCTATCCGCCAACCTCAACTCACCAAGTAAAATGGGTTGTATATATGTCTATGGTTCGATTACACCCTCATACATCATGGTTGTTCAATAATGCCTTTACCACTCCACCATGTTCCTCCATTTGTTAATTAAATAGTCATTATTATTTTATATATATATATACACAATTTATTATGTGTAAATAAATATATATATTCTTGGAGATAGTTAAATTTATATTGTAGTAGATGTAATTAAATACGAATATATATATATATATATATATATAACTAAATATAATTATAAATACACACACCTGTATATATATATATGATAATATATGATTGTATATAAATATATTTATATATATATATATATATTAAATATAAATAAATGTAATCATAAATAAATATTTACAAATACATTAAATTATATAAAAATATACTTAAATAAATATATATACCCATATATGTATGTATATATTATAAATATATATATATATATATATATATATATATATATATATTAATCTCTATATTTATATTATATATAAATATATGTAATCATAAATAAATATTTACAAATACATTAAATTATATAAAAATATACTTAAATATATATATATACCCATATATTTATGTATATATTATAAATATATATCTATATATATATATATATTAATCTCTACATATATAATTATATATATATATATATATGGTGGGATTATATATATATATAGATGTATGTATGTGTCTATGGGTGTCTGTATATATATATATATGTAAATATTTATGATTATATTTATACGCCTACATTAATATATATAAATGTGTTTAAATATTGGAAAATATATACATAAAAATATATTAATCTATTTACATATAAAAATATATAAAAACACATATAAATTGAAATACTTACAGATATGTATAAATATACACTAATTGGAATAAAGGAATATAATTATATATAAATGTATATAATTATATAAATATATTCAAAAAAATTATGAATACAATTATTTGGATAAATATATCTAACTATTTTTTCTTATATATAAATAAATAAATATATAATTGTATTTATATTTACATATATATAGTTATATATATTTTTTCATATACATTATTTATATTACTATAAAATTATAAAATTTGAAATATATATATATATACTTATATATATCTATATATTTAAATTTATATAAATATATATTCACTCATGTATTTATTTATATAATTGTGTCTATTTATATCTAGTTGAATATTCTTAAGTATTCATATATTTAAATATTTGCATATATTTACATATATTTATATGTTTATACTCTATATTTTTGTGTCTATAATTATATAATTGTATACTAATTATGTCATAAATATTATTATAATTATTTATAAAATAGTTATTTTTTTAATATTGATTATTAACTACAAATTTGTTTTAATCATATTGATTTAACAATTACTATGATAAACTATATAGTTAATAAAGACTATTTATTAATCAATAATAATAATATATTAATTTTTTATTTATTAAAATTAATAAATATGAAATACCTATGCCTTATTACAAACTTTTCATTATTTTTGATATTTATATAATTTATTGATTTTTAATGTGAAATTTATTATATTAGAAAATCATATTTAAAAACCCATTACTAAATTTTAATAAAACATTCAAAATATATTTTTTACTTATTGATGGTTTTAACTAAATAAGAAAACAATGCTATTGTTTTGTAGTTTCTTAAAAAAAGGCGTCTATTTATTAACTATTTTATATAATCAACTCTAGGAAAAGTAAACAGCAACATTTATCAAAAAATTTAAAGAAAATACTAAATGATAATTTTCTCATTGTGTGTAATATTTCCGAATTTTTGTGTGGAAACCAGTTACAACTCCCATGGATACAGAAGTGATATTGAAGAAGGGGAATGAACTTCAAATTGAAGAAGAAACTGAGATATTTTCTAAAGAGTATTTTTCATTAGTAGTCAAAAGTGTGATGTATTTTAGGTTTTGAATAATATCAAACATTAAACATTTAGTGATAGCACAATTAATGTTCATAGGAAATATGAACATGATTTCTATGATGTGATAATGGGGATCCTCTATAACCACACATGTAATGAATGATTTTTCATTTATTTCAACATGGACACACAACTATAAGGGATTGTATATTCAAATTTTGGGGAAAACATAGACTCTCAGTATAGAATCATAATCCATGTGTTTACTTATAGAGCCACAAATGTTGGTAGGATATTGAATATTCAATTTGAAGTTCCACATTAAAAAATAAAAGAAGGGTATATTGCTTTAATGGAATATAGTGTGGATATAATTTGGATAAAGAGAATAATGTAATACATCAAAATATTGTAAGATGATGGGATTTTGTTCTATGATTCAAAATTTATTATACATATACCCAACATTCTGTTATTTAATTCTAAGAGTTAGCATATTCTACTGAAATATAACTTCATTTGAGAGTATTTGGATAAAAAATATTTGGGCTTATGGAAGGTGGATGATTTTTACAATTCAACATATATATTAATCAAATTTGTATTCTTGGATTAAATAAGAATTTGTTTCATACCATTTTTTCAAGGATAAATGGAAGCATGGTGGTGGAACCTTGTATCTTTAATGTATGATTGAGAGTGAAGGATGATGTTTGGATTCTGATGGAGTACATTGCGGTGAATATTAAAAATGATTCTCAAGTGGGAGATTGTTATATTCAACATAGTGAAAACTATTTTCCATCATAGTCATTGTATCTAATTGAATAACTGATACTAGTGGTGAAATTTCTAATGTTTGGATTGAGATGTTTGATAGAAAATGATGAGCCTCTATAAGTATAAGGTAGTCAGAACAAATATAAGATATTTGAAGCCAGAAATAAATGCAACATTATCATATATTATATGGGTTGTGCATAAATTTAATGGACATTTTATAAGATTAAACTCAATGGATATAAAAGTTTCCTTAAGATATAATTTAAGAGAAAACTCATGGAGTTTTTAGAGCTTCACACTATTCAGTGAAAGGCAATGTTAAAATGGGGGATGTCTTTGAACAATTGATGAAAAACCCATGAAGATAGAATATAAGTGGGTATTTATCCTTGAATATCAAAAGGTAGTGTAACTAATTGAACTTGATATGTTCCACATCAATTAGTATACATGGTAGATTTTTTAATGACTATTACATATTATAATTACATTTTATTCATTAGTCGAAGTATTAATTAAACCCTATAAATTAAGACTATGATATAACCATGTAATATTATGTTTTTAATTTATTTTTTTCTTACCTAAACCTTTTGGATTCATTAACATAGATAAAGTATGTCTTATATGTTCCCATATATTTTTTAAATGGATAATTTTCTAATTTGGGTGTTCTAGTTTTATTTTTCATTGTGTTGGTTGTTAATGATAATTTCTAATTGCAAGGTTCATGATACTCAACATTAAACAAACCAATCTAACGTAACCTTGAGTCAGTGTATTCTTCATTTCTTTGTACATGATATAGAGTTTCAAATCACCGTAGATCAATATGTTTCGTATTATTTTAGAACTATAAACATAGATAATTACTATTTAACATTGGGAATAATATATATGGTAAATTAAAAGATATTATTCAGTATCATTGAACTCATTTAATGATTCATTATTCATATAATGGGGTATGTAATGTTTTTTTGATCCCAAATGACCATTAAGGGTTGTGTATAGTATAATATATCTTCTGTAAATAATACAACATCTATAAGGTAATATAAATAACTGAAAAAACATCCATTTAATCAATATATTCAGAATGAAATCCAACAATGAACAATATCAAATTATTAATGTCAATCATTGTCTGGATTGAATTATCAATGTAATAAATGTATAATTATATATATATATTTCTCTTATACATCATGATAACATTCTATTAATAACTTTTTCTAAGATAAATTATTTTTAAAGTGTTTATACATCAAAACCCATTAAATAAGTTTAACATGCTTGTTTTTATCATGAGACCTAAAGATTCATTAAGGGATTATTTATTTAATGGAAAATCCATGTAGCTACATTTACAATTAATTCCTATTATATTGAAAGATAAATTTAATTTATAAACAATACGCTTTATCATGAAATATCAGTTTTGAGTAAATATTAAAAAATATCCAAATTTCCTGAGTTAATCAGGAAATGATGAAAGTAAAATGTCTTATATTGAAATATTATCATTTATAGATAATAAGAATTGAAATTATTAAATAAATATATATTTCTAAGTTAAATGTAATTTCGTATGAAAGAATATCATAAGAAATTTAAATTTTTAAGAGAAAGTTAACCACCCAAAAAATAATCATGTTACGCTAAATCTCCTCATAGAAGTAGGTTTCATTGTATATGAAATTAGAGAGAGTATATTAAAACTAATGAAAACAATTAAAATATTATTTTCCTTAATTAATTTTCATTATAAAATAATTTATATATTATAAGATAATATAAATTGCATAAACCAGTTATGGTTGTGGGAAAATTAATTAATTCTATATATGTTAAAAACAATAATTACTTTTGATTTTTTCTAAACAATGTCTAAGATATACCTTCGAGAAAAAATTAGAGGAATTGATTTCAAACAATTTTAAATGTTACATGCAATGTAATATATTTTTAATAAATTATCTGATTAAATAAAATGTCTTTTTTAAAACAACAATGAAAAATAAGGATATTGAAAAACATTTTACCCGATCAATAAGAGAAATAAGATTAGATTTACATTAATCATTTAATTGAATTGATTGTGGTGAAAATTAGAGAAAATGTTTGAAGATAAAATGAAACTTATTTATATATATTGAGGATAATTAAATAGTTGGTTTTTAAGAATGATTTACTATAAGAATGATTCAATAAAATATATATATAATCCCTAAAAAAGTGATTCAACAAAAATTAAAACATTGGTTACTTTCAAATTAAATACACATGAACTTTTAGACAATAATTAAAATAATAATCTTTTTTATTAGTTATATATTCATCTTAAATACTTAATATGGTTATTCTATTGACCACAATAATTAGAATATGTGTATAATAACAAATATGTCTCGATGGAGTGCAAATTGAGTAGAAATCTCAAAACTCCCAACTCAACGTAGATGAACAAGATTTATCCTCCTAAATAGTTTTTTTAAATGTTTTATTAATTTATATCATAAAAAATTATATTATTATGAAATAAATGATCCACTTATAAAATATTATCACCCATTTGTTAAAAATATTTCATCATTATCAGTATTTTTTGTTTTAACTAATTTTTTTTTCTAATGAAAGTTTTGTTTTGGTTGTTTTATTTCTTATATCATGATCATGGTTATATTATTTATAAAATAATAATAATGATATAAAAATGATACTTATTTTTTATATATCAATATATATACATAATCATCCAAGAAAAGATAATATGAAAACTGAATGGCATCACTTCATGGAGGTGGCAGTCCACATATACGAATGATAAAAATTATCATTATTATAGAATGATTGGGTAAGGAGGTATGTGATATATTAAATTTTATAAATTATTATTTTTTCATAAGTATCAAATAAATTATTTTATTCCATAAATAATACATGCTATTTTAGTTGGTTATTCAATAAGAATTACATTTCTTCTTGAGATGGTAGTCCACCTTACACACAAGTGATGATTTTTCATCCAAATTGTTTTAATAGGAGAAGCATATATATTATCAAATAAAATAATACAATACCATTGTATGGTATATAATGTTGTTTGTCAATTTTAAATTTTTACATAAATGAATCTAATTAATGAATAAGAAATAATGGTTTTTTAGTTTGGATGATTACTATATCATTGATAAATATCCTTTTCATCCCCTCATAAGGACAATATGATTTCTATTTTTGGAAGAAGGAAAATATTATAATGTGTGTAATAACATTGATTATTAATTTCTGATATTTTTTGTTATAAATTTATTATGATGTTTTAATATGGGTGCGTCAGATGTTTCTATTTATATGTAAGGATGGTGGAACACTTGTAAAATTTCAATGTTTAAAATTAATGTCATCTCATAATATGGTAAAAATGGTTCCAAATTAAGTCAAAATAAATTTATAGATAATTTATTTTCTATATATATTTATTAAATAATATCTATACATGTTTTATGTCTATTTTGAGCCTTATTTTCATAGATTCACCCCCATGTGACCCTATTTTAACCATACTATGGTATTATTTTTTGCATTTTTTTCAATTCATAATGAAATAATATGAATGTTCCCTAATTATAAAAATTAGAAAGCATTTTTTAATATATTTTATACATTTCATTAAATGTTTTTAAAAAAATTGGTTCAAATTTATTTAAAAATAAACTAGTAAAATGTCACAAAAAATAATTTTTCCTAAAAATGTATTTTCAATGAATAACATGAAATTACACTTACCATGTGTCTAAAAATAAAAATTTAATGAAATTAAATTAATATATTTAGATATATAATCTATCAATATCATTTCAAAAATATATTATTAGATATTATTTTAAATAATAAAAATATAAAAACATTATGCACCCAAAATTGTTTTCCTATAAAATATCATTTTTTATCTATAAATAATTTTCTTTTTATTTTTATAACATTAATAATTATTAAATGAATAGTGGAACATAAATCAAAAAACAATTATAAATTAATTTGCGATTAGTTAAATACTACATTTTCATTTCTTTCATGCAGGCTTATTTCTACTGGAAAAATTCTAATGCTTTATTCTATGATTATTTCGACATAGTGAGTCCAAATTTAAAATTCCCCCTTTATAATTATAATTTATTGGTAATGAAAAAATAAAATGATAATTTTCTGATTTATTTACTAATAAATCAATTACTATAACTGATGGTGGGTTTCTGGTTCTTCTCTCATTAAAAAACGTTAAAATATTCATGTATATTACATTATTAACAAATTGACGTACATATTCATCAAAAGATCCTCAAGGTACCACATGATGTCTTTTAATTTATCATTTCAATCAAGTAATATAAGCATTATAGTTTTATGATTCAGAAAAACTTTTAATATTTTTTCATGAATATAGACAACCTCTTCACGGTAATATGGAACATGTTCCAAATTTATTTAATTTGAGCAGGGAGCATGTGTCGGGTCAAATATATTCTTCCTTAACAATTACATTTGTAACAAAACATCTACATTGGAGTGATTTGGTAAATTTAAAAATTATAAATCCATATCCATTATTATTTCATTAATTAAAAATATTTTTTTACTTGGGGAATAGTTATCATTTCTTACCATAACATATTTCAAACATCTATGGAACTAATTTCTAGTAAACATGATTACACACATGATATTTCAATGTATCCATTCAGATATAATGTAATATTTTTTTATACTTTTATCAACATAAATAAATATTTTAAGAAAATTTAACATCATGATTCTCTTCTTAATATGTTCTAGTACTATAAGATTATTTTTCACAACATCTTTATAACATATTAGAGTATAAAATCTATTTTCATACGATGTTTCTTATGATTCCATTTGAAGACATTAATGTAAACTATTTTTATAGTTAAACATTAAAAAAGGTTAATAATGATCCTAAAAACAATTATTTTCACATGAACATGACCTCAACAAGTCTTTCATTGTCTTATTAGTCCATTCTTACTATCCATCAGTTTGAGGATGATTAGAAAAAAAACTAATGGAGAGCGGTATCAAGAGTCTTTTGAAATTTTTTCTAAAATTTAAATATAAACAATTAATCTATATTATACACAATTTTATGACATAATCTATTATGTATTAAAAAATTATCAATATATTGATGTATGAGGTGTTTAAGATGTAAATATTCTTTTATAGAGTGAAAATTTGATGATTTTATGACGATCAACATTTACCCATATTTTATCATTATTTCAAAAAATATTTAGAGGTCCATTGAATGTTTACATATTAATTTTATCCTCTTTCTACATAGGTATTAGAAATTGTTGTCTGGCCCATCAAACATTCATTATCTCATCCTTCACCTATTAAAAATTAAAGCATCGTGATACTGAATCAGAAATTCAAAACATCATATTTTACCACTAAGAATATTCCATTACAAACTTATACAAATTTATACTTTTATTGTGTATAAATTATTTCATGATAAATTTAAAAAATAATAAATATTATTACATGTTATGTATATATGGAATTAATATCCTCATACAAAATTTATTAACACCGTCTCTATAAAAAGGTCTTGTAATTTCCAGTCACTCATAGCTGTAATTTTCATTTAATGATTTTCATCATCATGTTGGTAAAATTTTACCTATTATATTAATGATAATTTGATAATAATATGAAAAATGAGAGATTTTTATCCTTAAATAATAATTACTATTTAAATATTCATTAAATGCGTGATTGTAAGACCTTTATAAATCATTATTTTTTTGGAGACTCTATGAACTATCATAATCAATGCATCTGCTATAATATTTTCCATCCCAAAGTTGTAGTGTATTTAGAAATCCTAAACCATGATCATATTAAAAAATCAACCCTAGCACATGTTGAGATATTTATATTATAATATCTCTTCAAAACTCTTATTATATTTGTATGTGACATAATTTTACCACATATATAATGAGAGCATATGAACTATTAAATGACTCAATTTTCCAAATAATAATCAGGGGTTGAAAATCATGTGTCGTTGACTACCTTGAAAAAATTGTGATTAATTTATCATTCGACATAAGAACAAATATAAGTCACTTATTTGATTCAATACTATATATTACAATCCATCCCTTCCTAATTGAATATGAAATAATAGTTAATTGACCAATCACCAATTTATTTATATAAAACATTCAATACATTAATTTTTCAATTAAAAAATTACACCATGACATTAAGATTTCGTGACAGGATATCCAATAAGTAATGTTTTTTAAAAATCCCTAATAATAATGTTACCATCGAAGGAAGAAACATAACTATGGTATATTTTTTAGTGTAGACATTAAATGTCTACCTATGTCATCATCAGATAATTTGTCATTTCCGTCCAAAGATATAATATAGACATGAAAAGAAACAAATGAGGACAAAACTAGGACATTCTATGTCTACCATATTACTATTTTCTGATAATAATATCAATAATTATATATAAGTTATTTTTATGGTCCTCAAATCATTTATAGTACAACTAAATATCATCAATATTATCCACGCAAAAATTTTCAAGATATTACATGAATACTCTATTAATTTTATCCATAAAAATAGATGGTGGGGTATTTATTAAAAATTTATATAATATAAAATTTTAATTTCCATTCATCATATTAAATTATTTCTTTATAATAGATTTCAATTTTGTCTCGTAATTGGTGATACCCAGAATCATGATCAATTGTTGAAATTTTTTGAAATATGTGATTTTTATTGAAAAAATTATAAATAAAAGGATGATGATACTTTTTCATTATAATGATGACATTAATTTCCATATATTCAATTCAAATAATCATAAATCTATATTTATTATTAATTAAAATAATAGGGGGTCGTTAATGTGAAAGACTATGGTTTATACAAACTTTATCACATAAATCATGTAGTTTTATTCATTATATCTTCTACTATAATGGTTGTTATTATATTGGGAGTATTTGATATAGGTATTAGATCAGTGACTAAATGAATGGAGAATGTAACTTTAGAAAATGTTCAATTTCTAATTATATTTATTATGAAATACATAAATATATTCATCGATAATATGTAAACCGTCAAATATAATATTACATTTCGAATCCATCTACTATAAATTCTCTTCTTCCCAATGAATTACATTTTCAATAGATAGTACAAGTGGTTATAAAAAATCATTGAGAATGATTTTTTCTCCACAAAAGAATAGAATCCCACTTTTTCTTTAGTAAACACAATTTCTATCTCATTGAAATAATTTATTTCAATATATTCTGAAATGTAGTCCATAGTAATCATTATATACCTATAATATATAGGTATAATAATAAAAAATAAATAAATAATATACATCATAATGGTAATTGACTTAAAAAAAGTTGAATAAATTTGAGTCTATGATTTATGTGACTTTCCCCATATATTTAAGAACATCAACCAAAGTTATAGTGTTCATATAAAATTAGCTTCTCCCATATGCCTCTTATATGGAATACACCCATGAAACATGAGACCTTATTATGTATATTGACCAATTTTTCAATATTTTATTCCCTAAATTTATTTGTATTCATTCCATTCCCATCATTCATTATCTATAGGTCTACATTTGTTTCAAATTTACATTACATTTTAAAATTTTATGGGATGTTTCTTTTAATAAGTATCATATAATACAAATTTCTTCATTCCCTTATTCTTAATGGATATGTTTCCTTTTTCATGATGTCATTTTAACAACTTGGTCTATTTGTTATCAATTATGATACATGATTATGAAAATGATTCGATAATTTTGAAGGAATAATGTACTATTTCATTATAGAGTGAAAAATATTTAAAACCCAGTGCCCTCTTAGATTATTTTCAAATCACTTATATAAAATGATTCATATTACTTTGTAAAATATTTATATAATTTTTAGAATATATTTATAGTCTTTTAAATGTTTCATATCACTCTAAAACACATTCTTATTCATTATTATTTAAAAAGAGTAAATTTATTTTCATCTAACTTCATTTCTCATAAGGGTTATATTTATAAAATAATGTTACATTAAAATATCTCCATTATATATTATCTATTACTTCCTACTACCTAGTATCCTACACAAAAGGCCACTATTGATCAACCTACCATTTAACACAAAAAATATATTGTTTATCACTTTCCCTACAATTACACCCTAAGGCCAGAAAAAACCTTTTAGGAGACTTAATACATTACTAATCTACAACTGTATTAGTAGTTTCCCAAATGTATAGAGTCTTATGTTGCATTAAATATCAGATTATATGTGTATAATTTAATGGAATATCATATTCCACAAATGTATGATTTTATTAGTCATACCATGGGATAGATTAAATAAAACCTAAATGACTTTGTCAGCTCCACCACCAATTGTATGGGCTTACCAATAATGAAAATATCCATATATCTCCAATGTGTATTGACCCCATTAATTCCACAAGGAAACAATTATAGAAAATTTAATATATTAAATTATCTAATTAATTTATTATGTTTAACTCATTATATATAATTATAGATCTTGAAAAAATATATCATAAATATAAAATTTAAGCATAGATAATATTATAATCATAATTTTGGTATCTTCCAAAAATCATTTTCAAATAATTAATAAGGGGTTTTATAGAATAAATTAATTTTATCAATAGTATACCCATTGAGTGTAAAATAGTGTGGGTAATATGGTCACATTAGAAATGCATAATAATGATGATCTTGACACTCTCAAAAAACATGTTTGGTGGTTATTTACCATAGATGCATCTATTTTAAAAACAAATCCACTTGTATTATCCTGAAAATAATGCACTGAAATGAAAACTACATAATCAATACTTGAAAAAATATTTATTATATTATCCAAAAAATATTCATTACTAAAATTTTATCATAGGATTAGGTTACCTCAAATATGATAACCTGAATATAGTTCATTATATTTCTAAAAAAACATTCTCTGAAATCAATTTTAACAAAAAAAATGTTCATAACCAATAGTTGTTTTCTTATTAAATACATTTGTATTAGATACAAGGGATTACATTTCATGGATTTGTTATTCTAGTAGTCTTTTATAACCATATTCAAACATGATTCCCATTTTACATTGAAAATAATATATAGAGCATAGTTAAAGAAAATATTATGAAATATTTAACAATCATAATGATTTTTTCTTCTTGTCATTAGGAAAAATTAAAAAAAATGGTTGATCACAAATTATCATTAATAATTCTAAAAAGTATACTCCATCAGGATTAAATAACATAGAATTAATAGGTGAATGTAATTAACTAAAAATATAATCCATTTAATTAAAAACAGTAGAAGAAGATGTATCCAAGGATAATATCAGAGTAATAATATGAATAATAATAATAATTCAATGAATAATCAAGGATAATAATAATTTTGACTATCATGATTTCATATATAATGATATATTACATTCAATAAATTTATCCATGAATTTTTTTTGGATTGGTGGGTATGAACTAAAACCCAATTAATAAGGACGGATAGCTAGTTTGTATCAGGAACCATTCTAATGCATTGATGAGCTATGTTATTCTAGGCCCCAACCATCACTACATATATATTGAAATAAAAATATACTTAATAGTAAATTTAATTCATAATCTATATAAATAAAAATTAATATACATATTGAGTAAGGAATATTTAGTATATCCATATTTCCCAATTGAATCAAATAAATTTTGTTGTAAAAAATTATAGAATGAATTGGTATACACATTAGGAAATAATAATATCAAGGAAATAAAATATATGGATAAGTAAGAAAAATATAATTTCTACTGAAATATGGTCACATGAAAGAGAATGTTTTATGTGATAGTTAATTACAAAAAAATTAATTAAGAGATTAGATTTCACAACCTGTCCCCCAGGGCTCGGGTCGGGACATTCCCCAAGCCCGCCTCCCAAAGCCCATGGGTTGGAGACTAGCGCTGACGGCATCAACATGCAATTGGGAGGAATTTTCCTAGATACCTTTACACACATGCACTCAAACACAAAATCCAAAAAGCTGAAAAGTGAACACTAAGTAATCTGACACCATAGTACAACAATATGTAATTCATAGAGTGGTGTAACAGGGCTAGTTTTCTCACCCAACAAATGAAATAAAAACAACAAGGCTCAATGTGATCATCGACGACCATCTATGGAAGATCCCACCAGATCGCTGGAGTAGTGAAGCGACTGGAAGCCGAAGTAGCATGTCTTGTCTTCTTGGTCCTACTGGACCCCTCCTAGTCCTTGTCTAGTAAGTCCACCATCTAAATGATCATAGATCCCGTCTTCCTGAGCGCCTCTATAGAAATGTCAAACGTTTGCACCAGACACAACGCATGTGGGTGGAGCCCATGATGGGGTGAGTAACTTAGTACTTGGTAGGGGACCCTAAGACCCTTGAATGTTTCTCATTAATCCACAATGGAAAAATACCACACAAAAACCATGAAGTAAACCACAATGATTATTCATAATCATATCTACTCAGGAATATGCCATTTCATATACATATGTCATCCATATATACTCATCTCAAACACAAATAATCATATTTCCTCGAACTCATGCCATTTCCAGGATTTCAAAATAAGGCTCAAATCGTAACTCAAGGATCTAGAGTAGATGATCCATGTACTGGCCATCCCTGATGTCACTCGTCAGAGAGATTTACTCCCTGAGGTACAAGTCAACCATTTCTAATAGAATGCTCGAAAGGATGTGTGCCATTAAGAAATTTATGCAAGAACACCCTCTAGTACCGACACTAGAGGTCTCAGGGTGACAATATTGCACATGAGGCAAGACCAATAGAAAATTAGAGAAGAGTACCACTCCTAGACACTGCATTTAGTTGGGGGAGCACAGCTCTAGTCTAACTCACAATATCTCAGTCGCCCTTGTTAGAAGTTTATTGTCCTTTAGTCCACTAAAGGCGTACTAACATCTACCATGGTTATTGATTACATCGTGTGGAGGGTCCCACACCTCATAACTGTGCTTTTTATTCAAGGGAGCTCTAACTACCTTGAATGATCCGCTCCCCATAGATACTCAAAAATAGAAGAGTACTACTCCATATGTGAGGAAACACTCCCTACCTATTAGGGGATTAAAACTCTTGTAGTTTGTTCAATGTGGGGACTGATGCTCTAGGACATTATGGGAGTTCCAACACTAGGATATAGGACCCACACCGTGGCATGGTAGGGGAGTACAGACTCTTCCACAGTACTGCATAAGGAGGACCTGCACCCTAGATTGATAGGGGAGTACCTAATCCTAACATATATGACTCACAATATACCTAGAAGGAGGGTACCTAACTCTATGTGGTTTAAGTATGGATGACCATCACCCTAGTCTAATGGAGGAGTACCAATTCCAAATATAGGAAAAAAAATATCAAACGAAAACAAACCCGCACTCATGTTGTGAGAAGTCCCATCTCTACTGGAGAAGTGGACTAAGAAATACCCACGCTTTGAGCCATCAAGGGAGTATCCATCGAAACTATCACATTAAGAAACACCCTTGTTCTGATTCTGAGTTTATTGGTCATATGTCAACCACCAAAAAATTCCACAAGGATGTATCTATATGATCCTTCCTGTCCAAAGGGTTCCAACGCAATAGAGGGAACTTCAACCGGACCAACATTCTGAATGTTATAAGCATTTTAGTGCAGAGGGACCAGTTGGATTTGGGTACTATGCATCCAAGAAAAACCCGAACATTATTATAATGTCACATGGAGTATTTCAAAAGGACGGAATCATTCTAAGGGTTCAGGAATTGCAGACGGTTCATCTAATAGACGTCTTTTTTAGGAGATACGTTTCTTTAAGAAAACTGGGCTGCAAGTTGGTCTGGGTCAAGTCCGACACAGATGGACTTACCCATCACTGCCCACTAGCCCTAGCCTGAAGGGGCGGGGCTCTACCATGTTCGGCTGGGCTTGTTCCACCTGACCAACCCAGCTGGGCGTGGCCCACTGAGCTTCAAAAACGCTAAGCCCACTTCCGAGCACAAGGTACCGCTCCAATCTTAAATAGCCAAATCCATTAATGTTATCAATAACGCAGTGCTAGGTGGTGCCACATCTCTGGATTGGTGCGCGTGGACTAGCTCACTATGAAATATGGGGTGCGAGTCATCTCTCTACCGCATCTCGATGACGCGACCTTCTTCTGCGTCGTGCCACCCGACATAGTAGAGGTTCCCGATGGTTCCCACCTCATGAATGGTCTGTGTTGACTGGACTGCTATGGACCCACGGGTGAAGGTCCTCCCTCCACCACTTCTCGATGTCTGGACCTTCCTCCACAGCTCGATGACTCGGCATTCCACTATGGAAAGCTGCCATAGCGTGTTGCCCCGCTTCAACACGGCCAACAATGGTTGGCCTTTCTTTGTCCACCATGGTGCCTTTTTGTTCTACTATTCCATTGCAGCTAGTAGGTGTCGATCGTCACCTCCCTCGGTCACCGGTCCCACTGCATGCCACCATCACGGCCCCACTTATTCTGGTCGGCCATGTTGTATGCAACCATAACAGGATTGATGGGGGGTCGGGGGCTTATTGATTCGGCCCGTGCCCCTCGACATTAGAATTATAAAATAAGAATAATTATTATATTTTAAAAACTCCCATAATGAAACCTCGCATTATCCTCCAGCATTAAATAGAGAATCACGGGCTATCCCTCTTAGTTTCACTCATCTAGATACCCTGAGAGGGGGGTGAATCTGGGTATGACAGATTAAAACAACTGCCATATTAGATCTTCTTTTGCTATTATAAAACACTATCTTCTCTCTCATTCCCATTTCAGAGTATGAATAAATCCTAATGAAAGCGTAAGACACAACATTTTTTACTTAGTGCACCCTTAATGGGCTACATCCAAGGAGCATACAACAGTAGTGTTCCGAACTACCAATTCCTCTATATGTGAATTGTGGTTTAGAATTTTGAAGCAGACTCATTGTCCCTGCTAGTTTACAACAACTCACAATTTGAGAACTCACCGCTCTATCAACTAATGTGAGCTCACTGCTTCCTCAGAAGATCCACTGACAGTTTATAGAGCTGTATTTCTCATTATTACAACTAATGAATACATCCTACACTGTATGTAGATTCTCTATTGTAGTCTAATGTTCATCCACTAATGAATACCCCTTTTCCCCTAACCACGGGGCACCATCCTTTAGAATGTACCTTTACAAGGAACCCTACTTCGCAAAGCTCCCAATTTCACGAACCTCAAACAATCCATCACAAAGTTCATACCATTTCGTGAATCTCACACATTCATAAAGCTTAGGACATCGCAGAGCTCAAGTCGCCACAGAGCGAATTCATCACAAAGCTCACTGAGCCAACGCGGAGCACACAACATTTGTGGAGCTAGATTAGTCTTTGTGAAGCTCCTTCCTTTCACAAAGCAGAGTTCCTTCACGAACAACCTTCGCGAGCTGAGAGAAAAATATTTTTTAAAAAATCTCTCTACTTATCTCGAGGAGGTCGAGGCCTTTTTATTGGAGCTTCCACTAACCCTCGAACCTTCTACGCGATGTTAGTGCCATGCATCACAAATCACAATTCTCGGAAATTCCAGCCAAAATTCTCTCAATATATTGAAGCACCACAACAATTTTCTGATGGCAGATCTCATCGTAATAGTAGTGTGTTCCTTCAATTACTTCACTGTGAATCTCCGATCCCAATTCCCTTCGTCGCCACAATTCTCTTCAATGCATTCATTTGCGAATCTTGTCAACAACATCTCTGTAACTCAACAATTTATCATAGAAACCTTCATTTTCAACAAAAACAACCAACCCAAAAATACTGCAATGTTACCTTGATGGATATTTTTTCAACAATATCCCCCTTTGGGTTAGTTAACAATTCATCTCATAATGATTCTCTACACTTTGATACCTATCTGAAGCTCCCTCTATCATCAACTAGCATTCGTCCCTTGAAATTTAGATAGAGACCAAAGATTCACTCACCACATACTCTATGCCCTCATGAAAAGTGCTCGTTCAGATAAACAAGGGTAAATGAAAAGATCATCAATGAATCACTTCATTTCTGAAACCAAATATTGAAATATAACGGATACCAACTTCTAAACTGATACCATTTTTTGAAACCAAAGTGATACCAATTGGTGATATCAAGAAACCATATGACACCATTACAACACCACTCTTCTCCTTTTATCACGATCATCATATGTCGTTATATCTATTCTTTGATCGATCAATTCTATCATCGTTATAATTAAAAACTCTCCCACTATCTCACTTCTCTCCCCCAATCTTGTTGCTCTACCTGTCAGCCTCTCCCAGTGTCATTGACTAAGACATTTTCTCCCTTATTTATCCACAGTTTCTTCAACTATAGGAGTCACTGTTTCTCACCCCACGTCAATGAACCCAAATGTCACTACATTGTGGTCGGCAACATTAGAAAGAACCCAGATTAGAGAATTAGAGAATAACATAACATACCTCAGGGAAGGGGGGAGGGGGTCCACATCCACAGTAGTTCAAGTGTGGGGAGTTGATTGAACTCCCAAAGCCAGTCGATGCCTCTGAAAAGCTTCCTTGGGTAATGACTTTGATAGAATGTCTGGAACCAGTAGTTTTGTAGGTACATACTCCAAATTCACAATTCCCTACTCAACCTTGTCATTCATAAAAATAATCTGTATCTCAATGTTCTTTTCCATTGGGTGATGGATCGAATTTTTGCTAAAATTTATATCACTTGAGTTATCTCACTTGTTTATGATCAAAGAAGTCACTTCAACTCTCATATCATCATTTTTCAGCTTAATCCAAAATAATTATTGGCATGCTTAATTGGTGGCAATATACTCAGCTTCTATAGTGCATAATGAAATGCAATCTTGCTTCTACCTTATCCAAGAAATACATAGTCCACCAAGATAGAAAGCACCTCATGACGTTGATTTTCTATCCTCAGCTAAACTAGACCAATCTTCCTTAATATATCCCAATAACTCTAATTGATATTTGTCAGTATATATCATGCCAAAATCCACCGTTCCCTATATATACAGAAGTATTATTTTATATGGAAGGCATGTGGATTTTCTTGTGATTACTTTAATATCATGCTTCTTGGCATGTGGTGAAAACAATATCAGGTCTCGTCGATGTTAGGTATAGTAAACTACCAATAATCTGCCAGTATTATAGGATATTAACTGCCCTTCCAATATCATCCTTCGATAATTTCATCCAAATTGCAACTGAAGTATTTATATCCTTGGAATTTTCCATTCTAAATCTTCTCAAAAACTCCTGGAATTATTTATATTGAGAAATGAATGTGCCATTTTCTCCTTGTGTAACCTGTAAACCAAATAAAAAGATCAGCTCACCAATCATAGACATTTCAAACTCATGTTTCATTAATTCAAAGAACTGTCTCCACTGTGCTTCATCTGATCTACCAAATATTATGCCATCGACATAAACTAGCACCATCATCCTTTGATTAATGTTGTTGTTGAAATATAAATTGTAATAAACTCCGCCACACTGGAAACCAAGCTTCTTCAAATACCGATCAAGCCTTGAGTACCATCCTCTCGGAGCTTGTTTCAGCCCATATAATGCCTTCTTCAGCCGTAAAACCCTGTTCGAATCCTCCTGAATGTGAAAATGATCAGGATGCATGATATATTCTTATTACTCTAGAATCCCATTCAAGAATCGATTTGATATCTATCTGGAACACCTTGAACATCAGTTGCATAGAAATAGCTTGGAATAATTTGATTTTCTCCAGCCTTGCAACCGGTGAAAATGTCTCATCGACATCAATTCCCTCTAACTGGGAGTATCCATTTCATAGTAGTCAAGATTTGTTATGAATAATTGTTCTATCTTCATTCAATTTTTGAAAACGTCCCATTTAGTCCCGATGACATTCTTATTAGCTGGGCTTGAAACAATCTCCCATGCGTGATTCTTCTCAATCTAATCTAGCTCTTCATTTATAGCCTGAGCCTAGTTTTCATCTTCAGCTACATCAGTAAAGCATTTTGGCTCTACCTGAGATACGAAAGATGTCTGCTACAATGATTTCATTCTTCTAGTCCGAACAGGATCTGATTGATCACCAATGATAGTTTTTCTATCAATTTCAGCCCGACTTCTTGGCTTCTGTGTAGATACAAAAATTTTCTTATTCTTCATGATCATCATCAGTAGCTTCTTCTAAATCAACATTAGCCACTTCTGTTCTTGTTGTATTTCTCTCCTCCTCATTGCTTTCATCAAGAAATTGATCACTGTTCTGTTGAATGTTCTCATAATTTTCCACAACAGGGACGTCATTTCTCTCAACTACTTTTCCCAGCCTTTTTAAATCATTTATATTCTTTGCATTTTCTTGAGTATCCCAGGAATATTCCTCATCTCTGCATGACTCAAATTTCATGTTTTTTTGTAGCGTATAAAACAGTTACTCCCAATGAATCGAAAGTACTTCACTATTGGATTATTCCTATACCACATCTCATAAAGAATTTTTCCTTTATTTGTACACAACAATGAACTTTTATAAATGTAGACTGATGTCAATATAGGTTCCTTTCGACATTTTTCAGTTAGGACTTTTTCTATGAGCATTGTTCTGGCTATGATGTGGATGATCCAATTTTTTTTTCTACCACTCCATTCTATTGGGGAGTTCTCACGAAGGAAACTTGATGACTTATCCCATGTTTCTCGAGATAGTCTTCCTCCTAACTGTTTATGACTTCCCTACCATTATCAGTTCGAAGCATCAGAATTTTCTATCCAAGCATCCTTTGGCACTCACTCCGGTACAGTTTTAAGCTGCTGAACACATCCGACATATGGGTAATAACAAATACCCATTCCATTATAATATAGTAATCAATGAAAATAACATAGTACCTCTTTCTATTAATTTCTCTTGGTGTGATAGGCCCAAAAATATCAGCATAAACCAATTCGAGAACTTTTGTTGACTTCATTTCTTCATCCTTATACATATTTATGATGTGATTCCATTTTTGGATTGCATGAAATGTGAGAATATGATCACGTGATTTCTTAAGGAGGTCTCTTACTGCATCACACTTTACTAGATCTTCCAAGGATGGTTGACATAGATGACCAACTCATTTATACTACAAATTGTTATCTTCTTCTCTGGATAGAATGCACATATTCTCTTCTCCACTTACCTGGTAGATATTTACCTTTGTTCTTTTTTCCTTGTAGAAGCTCCTACCTGTCTCTTCCATTGATGATACATATATTCTTAGTAAACATTATAAAATGTTCTGAGTCACATAGTAGACTAAAACTGAGAAAATTATGACTGAGACCTTCTACAACTAAGACATCAGCATGTCTTATCTCTTTGCAACAAAACATGTCCTTTCCCGATCAAATAATCTTCAGACCTTCATCATTTTTAAACATGAAAACTCCTTCTTTTTCATATTTTACGCCTATAACATGATCCTTATTACATGTCATATTATATGTGAAACCACTTTCAAGGATCATTACTTCAAAGTGATCTGATGCTTTAAGGGAAATTTCTGTCACCACTTCCATCTCATCCATTTTCTTCTTGGTCAATATTTTTTCCTTCACACTTGGTATGGATTGAGTCTTATGATCAATCTCAGAGTATGGTGGACCAACTTCACCTTGCAATGCTGCAAATCTATTCTGAAGATTCAACTCACATGTTGGTTCATTGATATGCTGCTTGCAAACATTGTGATTCTCCTTTGAAACATTCCCCTGTATAATCGAAATACAATAGCTAGCCATGTCCCCAAATCCTCCGTACCAAAAATGTGTTCTTCAAAATTTGTTCTAGATAACCGTTCTTTATTTGGCTGCCACCTCTATTCTTGTTCCCTTTGATATCTCTTGGCTATGAAACTCACATACTAGGAATGTCCCATCATTCTACAACAATAACACCTACTATAAAGTGCATTCCTTCGTGTCACTTTTGCACAGCTAGTTTCCCCTTCGGATCTATGAATATTCTGATTATAATTTTTCCCCAAATCAACCTTTAAACTCAGAATGGGTGCTTGCGGTCTGACGTCAATTTTCACAGCTTTTTTTTCAATCTAGCCCCTCATTAACCTTAGCATCATAACGTAATTTATTCTTCCTTTCTACTAAACTACTATTCTCCACTTTCTACTTCACGGTTTTCTGAGTGATATACTTTTATTGTTGTTCCTACAGGAGTCAAGAGTTTTTCATTATCTTTAACTTGTTTTCGCAAACTGAAAACTTCTTCTTCATGTTCTTTAATACGCTTGATTTGATATTTCCTTATGTTATTCAGGATATCGATTTCCCTTTTTCTGTTCTTCAATCCTTATTTTATTCTCACTAACTGATAATGAGTCATCTGTTGTTGATGAATTGATTTTCTCAATTTCTTCCACCAGCTCAGACTTCACTTCTTCTTACAGTGGTATATAGTGTTTGGCATCATGAACAACTTTGTAGGATTTATTTGTATTGTCTCTCCGAATATCTATCTCTTAAAGAGAATCCTCTAACTCAGCTTGCATATCAACTCTTCCCTCAAGTTTTTCATCATCATCATCACATTTAGTTTCATTCTTCTTTTGAGAACCACCGACAACTGCCACCAGAGCATTTTCCCTACGATGTTTGTTGGTCTCTATCTCTTTAACCTCCTCACCCTCAGTCTCATCTGAACTGTCACATTATTTTTAATGAAGGTTATTCTTCTTATTTAAATTTCTCTTGAACTGTTTCATGCCTTTTAAATAGGCTGGAGACTTCTTTTTGGGAATTTTGATTTAATCGACATCATCATCCTCTTGGAACTTTTTGGGGAACCATGCCGCAAGATGTCCAACATTTCCACATAAAAAAAAGAATGTGAAAGCATCCCTTTAATATTTTCTTTTCCTTTTTGAATCTTTGAGGTGGGGAATGACATCAACACATTTATCTCTTCTTCTTCTAGAGAATATTCAATGGTTATGTTCTTCATGGCCTTGAATTCCACTTCTATGGATTTCCCTTTTTCCATAGCATTGTTATCATCATTTCTCATTTCATATGCAACAAGGGTGTTGTGCATGTTATACCATGTCTACTCTTTTGGGTCTTTATCATCCAAAATCTAAACATTCGTATTGAACCGAGGTGTAAGTTTCCTCAAGATGCACCTTAAAATCTTTATGTCTTCAATAACTTCACCAAGAACTTACATGTCATCCAATACAACATTTACTCTTTCAAATAATACATCAAAAGACTTATTCGGGTTCATTCTCAGATCTTCATACTTGGTCCACAACTCTTGCAACATTACCTCTCTGACCTTTTTATCTCTTTCATATATATTCAATAGCTTTTCCCACATGGCATGTGATGTTTTCCATGACATCACCTTCATATAAATATAATTGGATAAGGCTCCCCATAAAGCATTAATTCTCTTCGCATCAGCATCAAAATATCTATGCTCAGCTTCAGATAGTGCACCTCTATTAATATCAGTTGTTATACCAAGAATTGCTGTTGTGAACACATCTATTACCAAGGATAGAAAGTAGTGTTTTATCTGATTCTTCCATAGCTGAAAATTGTTTCATCGAAGATCGGAATCCCATTGCGATTGGTGACCTCCATTGGAGAGTGAAACATAGATATAAACCTTCCTCTGATACCAATTGTTGGGACAACTAGGCTAGATACTCTATGATGGGGGGGGGGGATCAGGGTATGATAGATTAAAACAACTACCCAATTTGATCTTGATTGGATGTTATAAAAAACTCTATTATCTCTCCTTCCTGTTGATGAGTACGAATAAACCTTAAAGAAAGCACATTAATCCACAATTTTTACTTGGTTCACCCTCACTAGGCTACGTCCAAGAAGCATACACTGGCAGTGTGCCGATATACTAATTCCACTATAACTGCAGTACTATTTACAAGTTCAATGCGTACTCACTGTCCCTCATGGTTTTCAACCACTCACAATTTGAGAACTCACTGCTCTCTCAACTTAAGTGAGCTCACTACTTCCTCAGAAGATCCACCCACAGTTTATAGACATGTAGTTCTCTTAATTAACACTAATGATTACATCCTCTAATGTATTTCGATACTCTATTGAAGTCCAAAATTCAACCGCTGATGAATATCGCTTTTCCCCTGATAACTGGGAACCATCCTTTGGAAAGTACATTCACAAAGCAGCCTATATTGCAATGCTCCCAATTTCGAAAAGATCAAACAAGCCTTCATTAATTTACTACTTTTTCATGAAGCTAGTACTTTCATAGAGCCCCAGACATCACAGAGCTCATGTCATCACATAGCTACTTCCCTCACGAAGTTAACTGAGCCAACGCAGAGCACGCAACATTTGCGGAGCTAGATTAACTGTCGCAGAACTCTTTTCTTTCGCAAATCACATTGCCTTCATGAACCACCTTCACAAACTGAGAGAAAAATATTTTCTTCAAAAACTCTCTAATTCTCTCGAGGGGGTTGAGGCTTATTGATAAGAGATTCCACCAAATCTCGAACCTTCCACGTTCAGCCAGATCCATGTCATCAGAAATCGCAAAGCTCAGATATTTCATTCGAAATTCATTCTAAATAGTGATGAACCATGAAAATTTTCCGATAATGGATCTCATTGTAATGGTAGAGCATTATGTCAATTAATTCATGCCTTCGCCAGGAAGCTCCACTCACAATTCCCTTAGATGCCAAAATTTACTCCAATTCTTCTATTCGTGAAGCTTTCCGTAATCGCGAAGAATCACAGTCAGCCTTTTTCTTTTCATTGTGAAATCCTATCCTTGAAGCCTATCTTTGGGAAAAATAATCCATTTCATATTTTGATGAGTTCCTGAATGATATAAACTTTTTGCAATGCTCACCAAAATCCAAATTTTGGACCCCAAAAATTTTGTAATACACTGGAAAACGATGCCACCATGTATCTGCTCTATTTCACCGCCACCAAATAATCCATTCCTTTTTCATGGTTATTTTTCAAAATGGATTGTGAAAAACATATCTGGAACTCGACAATTTAGCATGGAAACTTGCATTGTCAATGAACACAACCAACCGAAAAATACTACAATGTCACCCTGAGGGATATTTGTCCAACAATCCCATTGGATGGTTGTCCTTTGTTCTACATAATATTAATGAATAGGGTAAAACATAGGGGAATCAAACATATAACCCCCCTCCTCATGTTCATTATAATCTGCTGGGTATGGGGAAGAAATTTCCAGGTCTGAAGGTGTTCATCATAGATTACTGTCACATGTTGATTCGTCTAACATCTGTCGCTCGAAGCTTCGTTCTATGTTGGTCTTAGTCATCATGGGACATCTTTAGAGCTTCATCTATTTAGTCCAAAAACTCATGAATGATCATCGTTTAAATAGAGGGGAGGATAGGATCAATTCACCACACAATTAATGAGAATCATTAATAAGTATAATTAATGAACCCCTATAACTAAATCAACGGTGTGGTTACAAGTTCGTTTAAATCTCCCAACGGTGTGGTTACAAAAAAAATATGAGTCAAAAAATTAAATAATTTTGACATTGCAATGTAGTCCCAACAACATTTTTCCAATGGTTGAAAAAAGAAAATATAATATAACCAAATTTTATTTTATTATATTTTTTGTAAAGTCCAAAAAAATAACTTTTTCATCAGACCATTGCTGGGAAAAGTTAGGAATCTTTTAAGCGAATACTGGTTCTATAGATTCAAGGGTTCCCTTGTATTTTTAATACATGTACTAGTTCAAAATATAGAATTCACCTCCCACATTTTTTCTAAAAGTACCTTAAAAATGTTCAAAAATTATTAACAGTCACCCTCGACCCGTGCCTGTCAAGTACAGGATCTACCTATGTGGAAAAAAACCTCGCAATCTCAATGGTACTCTCAGATATTCAATCTATGTTTCTGTTTAGATGTTATGTGTTTTACAATAAAAATAATTGTTTCTTAATTATTATTTTACAGCCAAAAACTATGTTTCACTGGCAGCTCGTGCCGGCCAATGATAGTAACTGCCTAAGAAATGAATATATCAATGAGTTCATTGGTGGTCTTAGATTTCTATTCCAAGTAACCGTTTTTGAGTTGTAATCATCTGAAAAAATAATAATTTTTTTTAATAATTCTATATACTATTATTCTATTTTTGGGTTTTCTCACTAGGCGTAAGCACCAACAAAATTTAAGTCACTCATAGGATAAAAAATCCATCTTGAACAAAACAGTGCTTCAGAATTTTGATCCGGGCACCTATTTAAGAGTTATTCCACCATTTTTAGGAAAACATCTCCCAGATGATATTTGAAGTATAACATTTTCTTTGACGTATCATTCCAGACACATCGTTCATGGGAATCATGTGCAATCAGATTTTCTAGTCTCAATGTAATTCAATATAAATAAAAAAATTTACATGTAAATTTTGAGATGTTACATTCTCCCCACAATTATACATTTTGTCCCAGAAAAGCCAAGGCCCAAACTCACAGGAAGAAACTGGGTAAAACAATGGTTCCTACGCTGCTTCGAAGCACATGCTGCAGGGGAATACTATGATCAACCACTCTTATGTCCAACTACTTATTGGTCAACATAATTCCGCAATAGGCACATGTTTCTTTAGCGATGACATGCAGAGAAAGCACTATGTATTGTTATACAGTTGTAATCATAGGGTCTACGGACCCACCACCATGAACATTTAGTGGCCTCACCAAAAGCCGAAACAAGACACATCCACCCCCACATGTGGCATCTCCACTAAGAAAGGATGGATATACACCATTCTACATCACGAAAACAACTTGTAGTCTAACTCTTCCACCACAGAATGACTCAAGAGGGACTCTTTATGAGAGTCCAGACTGTGCCACAAGGGCTCCCCCTCCCTTCGATTTTTTCATGGGAAATCCTTTATCCACCATGAATATATGCCACATTAATTTCCTACTATTGTATTCACAGGAATTGAAAATAGTATTCCATCCATATATAGACATCATAAGGTCTCAACTCTATGAATATGAGTTCCCAACCGCAACACACGCCTCCTAGATCCAGGTCATACTATTTGAGGTTCTCCGCTATCAGGAGGATCTAATTGTGAGGGTCAAGTCCATATCACAAACATAACACCAATGTATCAAATAATAGTCATAGATAAATAATGTCTAGAACTTGTGTCTATTTAGGATGGCATCAAAAGAAGAGACATAGGTCATACCTAGAACTTCTCCAGGCGTTTCGTGTGATTTTCCATGACTATGTGCAACTTTCCTTGTCCACATCCTCCAACTCCCTGACCCGAGTTGGGAACACCACCTACTGCAAATACAACTCCTCTACCCCGCCTACCAACTTGTAGAACTCCATGCTCCATGATTTGTCTATGGTAAGGAGGTTTCTCTACCATCTTTCCCTCAGCAGTACGGCGGGTTGGGTAATCTATTGTGAGATGCCCCATCCATTACAAGCATAACATTGCCTCTCTTATAGAAAATTTTTTCTGTGGAATTGCTGATGCGCCAAAGACCCACGTGTTTGTGTCTGGACATGGGTATGCCTCCTATGTTGTGATCCCGTCGCCATTTTCCTGTTAGTTCCATTAGGAAATCCTACTTTGTGACCTCCGCCTTCGGTCACATCCACATGCACCTCCCTCAGGAATCTCACAACTACTAGGGATTGTTCATGTACCCCATAATGCATATTAATGATGAGATGTATCACATATGATGAAATTTCATTACACAGTCCCTGCTCGAAGGTTCGAGCCCTGATGTAAGGGTCCCGCACCATATCTGCAGAGTAGCAAGAAAGATCTGCGAATTTTTCGGTGTACTCTACTACGATTATGCTACCCTACCACAAGTGCAGTTGCTCCTATATGCATACACAACACAACATCACTGGAAAGAACTCCTCTCTAAAGTGGTGCTCAATGTATTTCCATGTGAGAGTTGCCTTGTCATGTGTCTGAATCATCATACTCCACTATCTTCCCACTAAGCCTTGAAGAAGGCTTGCATCTTGGACCGCCATCTGGTCAGGCGGTGTCCTAACAAGGTGGATAACATGCATAACAGCAACTAGTCAATTTTGATCTACCTAAGGATATGTATCACCATTCAAATGGGGAGGTCTCCACCTATGGAACTCATGTAGGGCACTGAGCCTATGAACGTACTCTACTAAAATATCCAGCAATAGATGTAGACCATCGGGTGGTGGTAGCACGGGTGAAAAAGTGGTGGAGTCATCTCAAACAATAGTCCCTAGATGGTCTCATCATCTCTAGGAGGTCAGTCCTCAAGACATCGTATCGGGATCATGCCATTCGTCCACATGGTGGCATCCAGAGATAGATCAAGATGTACCATGATTAGAAGGTTATATCTGGAGAGATGACTCGAGAAGGAATCACAACCATCAACCCATGATGCATATTCCATCCTTTTCACTGCAACCAGTGTTTTCGTGTACCGAGTTGGGTAACAGGTGTCCAATGTCCGAGTGTACGGATACGTTGACCGCCACACAAACCCTGGATTTCTTGGCCTAAATGGTGAACTCAAAACTATTAACACTGTAGCACACAAACAAATCAATAGAACAATTGACATTGAGGTAGAACCGACCACCTCTGATACCACTTTGTCAAGACCCATCTGTTGAATCAATAAGATTTTCCTTATGACATTTCCATTCCTTCATACATGGGGGAGTTTGTTGAGTCATTAAGGCTTCATTATGACTATACCATTCTTTTTTGTTTTCAAAATATCAAACTCCTTATCTCAAAAAAAATCTCTTTCTACCCTTGGTTTTACTTCTATAAGGGAAAATACTAATCCCCATGGAAATTTAACCTTACCATGTTTTCATTGTTCATATCATAATTGTTTTTAAGTATAAAATTTGGTTTGAAACCAAAACCTCAGAATCTGATAAATACATAGAAAGAAGCATTATGTTTTAGGATCTTAATTCTCGGAATTCTGGTTACGAACTCTTCTAAGTCCTGACTTTGAATTTTGATTATGAATTCTAGTTACAAACTAGTCTAATTTTTGACTCCGAATTCTGATTATGAATCCTGGTTACAAACTCTTCTGAGTTATGACTCCATATTCCGAATACAAATTCTTGTTATGATCTTCTATAAGCTCTATCTCTGAGTTCCTGGAATTCAGACTCTGAATTCATATGAGTTCTGACTCCAGATTCTCATGATCTCTGACTCGGAAATTTATATGTTCAGGTTTCGAATTCATGTGAATCCAAATTCCGAATTTCCTTTAAGTTCATACTCTGGAATTATGTAGAGTTCATGTTCTGAATTCCTAGAAAACCGAATATAAATATCTTTTTATTATACACTCCAAATTCAATATTGGTTAGAATCCAAACATTAATATTTCCTTACTTTCTGATTATTGGATTTTAGTTATGTAAACATATTTTTTCTTACATTTGTTTGGTTATAAAATGATGTCATGTATTTAGTTACTAAATAAAAGTTGTTTGAGTGAAACATGTACAGATACCGCCGAAATTAAAGGTCAAATATGACCATTGGAGGAGGGAGCCTACCATTGAAGCCTTGCCTATAATTAGGAGCTCATTTTAAAGAGATCAACATAGTTATATGACTCTATAGATTACATGTTGTTGATGTTATTTCTAGAGAGATACTCTCATGCTTAGTGCGTACATAATGACTTGTTCAGAATTTCTTTGTGAGACTCCGAATGTTGATGATTACATTCAAGGGATTCCAGGGATAGGAAGACAGAGGTGCTAACTATGTTGATATTGAGGGCTTCCTTACTGAGGAAGACATAAGTGCCGACTAACTGAAATTTTAGGGCTTCCAGGGATAGCAAGACAGACACTAATATTCATATCAATGGATTACCCTGGTGTGTGTAAGACAATCTTTTTTTGAAAGTATAAACAGAGGGACCTTTATCCAAGTCGGTTGGATACCCTTTCATTGGTTTAAAAGATTTACTAATATTTACTTTTTTTATTACTTGTTTTTCACCATATTTGTATAGTTGAGGAATGTATAACTATCTTATACTTCCTAATAAATATACCATGATTTTGATAGATTCTATAGGCTTTTATGGTCGAATCATCATCCTTGTAAAATTTCATATTGTTTCATTTCCAGATCCATCTATTCTGAATTACAATCTCAGAATCATATTTCCATAATCAAGAAAGTGTATAGAACTAGAGGTTTTGTGAATTACCTTATTTAACCATGTTAAACATAAATATTGTTAAAAGTTCCAAGGGATTTTTTAAAAGTATACAATTCACCCCCTCTTTTATTTTAATCATCATAGATACTCGACTCATTATATATATTATTTTGATCCTACATTTGTTATTATAGATTATATCATACTCACATAACATCTTAAAAATTGGTATCAGAGCATTGGTTCAATCTGAATTAATCTCATGATTAGATTCAGAATATATTTTTTCTCATTATTTTCCGAAATCAGTTTTTCTGACTCATAATGTTCATATTCATAATTTCTTAGAGGTACTCTTGTTCTATATTTTTTCCTTTCATGGGAATATTTTCCTTTTTACCAAACTTTTTCTACTAACAAGTTTGTGTGGAAGTAATTTTCTTAATGATGTTCGGAATAAGTGTTGGATACTTAGACAATCTCAACCCATCTAGACCACCTATATTTGATGGAAATTACTATGAATATTGAAGAGATCGTATGAGGACATTAATTATCAATACGGGAGTTGATAACTTTGATATTCTTACTGGAGGATATAAAATACCTGACAAAGAAGTTAGTACCTTCACCAATCCAGAAAAGCATGAATATCAACTGAATTGTATGGTACATAATACATTTCGTTACTCTATGACTAGAAATATATATAGCCAAATTTCATCTTGTGAAGCAACAAATTGTATTTGGAAGAAACATTAAGTTACACACATTGGAAGATCCAATGTAATTTAAACAAGAAGATCCAATCTTAGAGCTGAATATCATGGTTTCTACTTTCCTTGTAGAGAATCCATATGTAAGGTGCAACAAAGAATCATGACTATTGTGATTATTTTACAATCCATGTGTGAGAAAGGATTATATGATGATGATCATGTTGATAAGATCATAGACAACATTCTTAATGAGTGGTAATCCAAGAGAACTGCTATTAATGAGAACAGAAAGGTTACTCTGATTTCTCTTGATCAACTTTTTAGAAGTCTTCTTCAACATGAGACTAGAATGATGAGAGATGTGGATAATGTAAATAAGAAGAATGAGAATGGATGTGTTTCCCTTACTACAGCTTCTAATCATATGAAAGATAAGACTTCTGAGAGAGTTACTCGATATAAGTCTAAGAATGTTGTTATCCAATCCGAATCTAGTGGAAGTGAATCATCAAATAATAAGTTAGAAAATATTAGTCGAAGGATGAACAAGATAGCTGGATAGAGGAACATTCAATCCAGATACAAGAAAAAAGAAGGAAAAAATAAGAAATAATTAGAAGATACATGTTTTGAATGCAAGAGAGATGGACATATAACACATGATTGTACTATGCATAAGAGAAAAGAAAGAAAATAAAGGCATTTTAAGAGAAACAGAATGAAGTACTACATGGATAAAGCATAGAATGTCTTGAAATCTAATGAAACCTGGAGTGCCATTGGTGGTGACTCTACATATGAATCTTCAGATTATGAATCTTCTAGACATAAGAATCTTTGTCTAATATCCAGACTATATATTGACAATCATTTTTTCATTGCTAAGGTAAAAAATTCTAAAACAATGACCAATGTTTCGTTAAATGCAAATTATAGTAATGATAAATATTATAACTATTTGTATGTAGAATCTTCTTTTGATGAAAATAATAATTTACCTACATATGATGATGTTTCTAGGTTTTCCAAACTTCTTATGATTGAGAATTAAAAACTCTTGAAAAATCTTGATAAGGAATAATCTAGGAATTATATTCATACTATAGAAGCATTAGGTCATTATAAAGATCTTCATAAGAAAAATGTTTATTTCGAAATTATTTCAAAAAATCTTGTGGAATTAAATTGTGAAAATATTAAACTTTCTAAGGATATAGAAATAATAATTTCTAAGATAAATGTTTTTGAGCCTAGATCTAGTTCAATATAAAATGTTATATAAGACATGAACTTTGTTATCAAACTTAAATACGATACTTTTTCATTGAGGAAGTGTTTTTCAAACATTATCTTTGTTATGGGATTTTTTTTAAGATTTATTCCCAAATCCAACCTCTATGGTATATTTTTGGTTTTGGTTATACTGGTTTCAAACCGATTTTTAGAAATGATTATTTTGTTCCTCAAAGTGCTCTATTATGCACTAAGTGTCGGTGTGGTGAAAACTGGGGAAAGAATTGTTCCTTAAGGAAAACTCAATCTTTAGAATTTCATAAAGACTATTTTTCTAAAAAGTTGTGGGTGCCTAAAATTTTGCTTTCTGTGATTTATAGATCCAAGAAAATTTAGATTCTAAAAACCTAGCTTTTATTTTTTCAGGAAAATAGAGAAGGTAACAATATAAATATTTGGTTAATGGATTGTGGATGTTACCTATATATGACTGGTAACAAATCCTATTTTGAAAAAATTATCTAGACAAAATGAGGAAAAGTTACATTCGGAGATAACGCTCAGGGAGAAATTACTTTAATACTTAACACTGTTTTCTTGGAAAAACATTGATATCAAATGTTTTATTCATTAAGGGTCTTAAGAACAACTTCATTAGCATAATCCAATTATGTGATAAAGATATCCTTGTGATTTAGGAGTGACAGGTGATTAGTAAACAATTCCAACGAAGACTATATTCTTTCTTCCCATATGCAAGAGAATGTTTACACACTAAACATCTAAGACCATAGAAGAAAAGATCTACCTTGCCTTAGTGCAATGGAAGATTATTTTTGGTTGTGGCATATATGGTTAGGACAATATAACCTTAGGAACTTATGAAAACATTCTATGAAAAAATTAATTAAGCATCTACAAGATCATAGATTAGATTCTCCAAATTTTTGTGACCCTTGTCAATAAGGAAAGCAACATATATCATGTTTCAAATCAATTGTTGAAGTCTCAACTATTGATGCACTACAGTTAGTGCATATGGATCAGTTGGGTCATACAAAAACTAGAAGCATTGGGGGAAAGTATTATATATTTGTCTTGGTTGATTATAACACTAGATTTAGGTGGGTCTATTTTCTACCAAAAAAGTCTGGAGCTTTTTCGTATTTCAAAAGTTTTATAGACCAAGTTAAAAATGAGAAAAATATTCCATTCAAAAATATTCATAGTGATCATGGAGGTGAATTTCAAAATTCTGATTTTGAAACTTTTTTTAGTAGAAAAGGGAATACTCATAAATTCATAGCACCAAGAACACCCCAAAAAATGGTGTTGTTGAAAGAAGAAATAGAATTCTTCAAGAGATAACTAGAACCATTTTGAGTGAGTATTCTGTAGAAAAACAGTTTTGGGCTAAAGCTGTAAGTACTGCTTGTTGTACTATAAATCAATTTTTTATTAGATCATTTCTTAATAAACCTCCCTATGAGTTATGGAATGGTAGAAAACCTAGACATTCCTACTTTGATGTTTTTGGTTGCACGGTATTCATCCTGAATACTAAATATAATCTATATAAATTTGCACCAAAATCTGATTAAGGAATTTTATTAGTCTACTCCACAACATCTGAGGCTTATAGAGCTTTCAATAAAAACACTTGTACTATTGAAGAAACAGTACTTGTCCAATTTGATGAAACTGATCCATTTGTTTTTAAACAAGCCCAAACTACATCTTCAGATGTGTTTTAAAAAATTAATAATCATCCTTTTTTAGAAAATACTTCTCATAATGAAATTGTCCAGGAAAATGTTTTTGATGCATTTAACCTAGAATATTTCCTATCATATGTTGATGAAAAGATTTTACAAAACCCAAATTAGTTGTTTCTAATGAATCATATTAGTGATAGCGTCATTGGTGATGTGAATCAACTTGTATGGACTAGATGTTCTTTATCAAATGATGTAGAACATCTAGCATTCCTTTCCCAATTAGAACCAAAATGCACTGATGAAGCTTTAGGTGATGATGATTGTATTAAATCCATGAAATATTAACTAAATGAATTTGAAAGGAATAAAGTCTGGACTTTGGTTGAAATACATAAGGAAACATATTTTATTGTAGTAAAATGGGTTTTCAGAAATAAGTGTGATGAAAATGGAATCATTGTATGAAATAAAGATAGATTAGTTGTTAAAGGCTATAATCAACAAGAGGGAATATACTATGATGAAACCATTGATCTATTAGATAGACTTGAATCTATTCGTATCCTACTTTTCATTGCAGCATTTTTCAAATTTCAAACTTTTTCAAATGGATGTAAAATGTGCTTTCATTAATGGTAATGTTCTAGATGATATTTTTGTTGAACAACCACTTGGTTTTGAAGATAAAAAACATCCTGATAATGTTTTTAGACTTACCAAAGATTTTTTATGGACTTAAGCAAGCCCCTCGAGCTTGGTATGCTACACTTATATGATTTTTTTTCAAAATAATCAATATATTGAAAATTCATATCCAAACCTTTTTATAATGATAAATTTGAAAAATGTTTTAACTATTAAAATTTATGTTGATTACATTATATTTGGTTCAACTCAGCGATATTTAACTGATTTCATTGCAGATCTAATGAAATATGAGATTGAAATGAGTGTGATGGGTGAGTTAACATTTTTCTGTGGTTTTCAAATCTCTCAAAAACTAGAAGGAATCTATATATCCCAACATAGTTATATTAATGATCTTCTTAAAAATTATGGATATGACAATAATAACACTATATTTACTCCCATTCTAACCCCAAACACACTTGATCTTGATGAAGCTGAGAAACCAGTAGATCAAACATCTTTTAGAGGTATGATAGGAAGTCTATATTACATGACAACTAGTCATACAGACTTAATGTTTTAAGTATGCTTATGTGAAAGATATCAATCCAATACTAAGGAATCTCATTTAAAAGAAGTGGAAATAATTTATTCGCAACATAAATGGAACCATGGATTTAGGACTCTTTTATACTTATTGAATTTATTTCGTTTTAAAAAGTTTTTCGGATACTGACTTTAGTGGATGTAGAATTGATAGAAAGAGTACATCAAGAACTTTTCATTTCTTAGGAGATTCATTAGTTTCATGGTCATGCAAGAAGAAATAATCAGTAGCACATTCCACTACTGAAACTGAATATGTGGTAGCTGGAAGTTGTTATTCTCAATTGTTGTGGATGAAACACACACTCATAGACTATGGTATGAGTTTTACCAAAACAGAAATTTTGTGTGATAATATAAGTGTCATTTCCCTTAGTAAAAATCCTGCACATCACTCTTGTGCAAAGCACATTTACATTAGTCATCTCTTTCTTAGCGATCACACAAAAAAAGAGATATCATTCTTCAAATTATCGTAACGCAAGATCAATATGCTGATATTTTCACAAAATATTTACCCTCTGATAGATTTTAATAAATTAAACATAAGTTAGGAATGACAACCATAAGGTAATCTTCCTCATTAACTTTCTTCTGAATCAATTTCCTTACAGTAATAAACTTTTTTTCATATGGGGAGTACATTAGTTTGATAGTTTTTCATACTTTTTGTAATGAAGTTTTTCATATTTTTTGTAATGATGTTTTTAATATTTTTCATAATGATGTTTTTCATATTTTTTGTATTGATGTTTTTCATATTTTTCGTTATGAAGTTTTTCATGTTTTTCATAATGAAGTTTTTCATGTTTTTCATAATAATGTTTTTCGTTTTTTCGTAATGATGTTTTTCTTACTTGAAATTTTCTAAATGAATATTGTTGTTCATGAAATTTTCATAATGAAGATTTTTGTACTTAAAATTTTCTTAATAAGGTTTTTCATTCTCAAAATTTTTGTAATAGAGGTTTTTGTACTAATGATTTTCATAATGAAAATTTTCGTACTCAATTTTTTTCTCATTGAATTTTAGTTGTTTTTCATAGTCATGTTTTTTTTCGGAATCTAATGTTCTTTAAGAAGAATTTTTCCTCAAATACGAATAATCTTCCAAGAAATCCGAAAGGTATGATTCTTTCTTGAGTGTTCGTAATCCCCTTTTACTATCTGGTAGTTTCTTTTTTAAAAAAATATCTCAGATTATAGTTTTCTTAAATATAAATGTTTTCATTTTAAAACCTCAAAAAATAGGATCCTACAAAATTTTACCTGTGGCTCTCTTTTCAACCGTCAGATCTGATCAGAAGAATTTTCATCCATTGGATTGAGATGAGAAGATCAATCGTCACTTCAACAACAATAAAACGGGACCCTCGATGGTTGTCCCACATCAGTTTTCAAGATTTTTTGTGTCTCTGCAACACTTCAAAAGTCCATTCCGAAATTTTCTGAAGTAGTCAAGTATGAATTTTTGGTGAAGTTCCTTCTCAAGATATGTCTACTATCAAGCCAATTGCGGAGTGGTAGATATTCAGGGTGTCGTTGGTACATCATAATTTCTTCAATAAGTATGATTCCATTATCTCCAAAACACCAAGCTTAATGGATGGAAACATCTGCATATCATAGCCGAGAGCTCATGATAATGTGTATCCGAATCTGTTGATAGAATTTTATGAATAAGTTAGTTTTTTCAAAGAAGATGGAAGAGAAAACTTTTTCATCAAGAGTTATAGAAATACATATAAACTTTTATACACCAAGGCTTCTACCTTGGTAGGTTTATCCTATGAAGGATAAGCAGAATTTTGTTCTCACAAGTTACTGGATGTTCAATGATTCTTTATAAAGGTAAAATATATGGAGTGTCTTGGACTTATAGATGTCAAGACCGTAAAGATTTCTCACTTGTCTACCACAAATCGAATCATTGAATTATGGGTTTAGGGTTTTATCATACCAATAAAGGGTGGAAAGGACACGCTGATGAAATGTGATTTGTATATCTTGGATTTTTTGGTATGTCTAAGGTAGGTCAATATGATGAATCATATTCTCATTATGATAGATAATATCAAAAATGCGAATTTGATAGCACAGGTAGTCATGTATCATTCCCCTACTATCAATGTTGATTGTTCGGTGTCTTGAGTCCTTCAAGATTCCTTGCAGTTCTAAGCCGAGGAATTCAAAAGATATGTTAGTTAGTGATGAAACTTTGAAAAAAATGAATGTAGACTTTTCTAAATATTCTGGAGTGTTTTATGATCTATCAGTGGAAGAAGAAGAAGTCATTCCAAAGAATGTAGAAGAGGATGAACCATCAAAGAAGGCTGTAATGAAAAGAAAATTGAAGGTAGTTGAAGATGAAGGTGAAACCCCTAAATATAAGGAAGATCAAACTGCACCTCAAAATCCCAAAAAACAGAAGGCCTATCCGAATGAGGTCGTAGTCAAATGGAGGGAGGATAAGAAAAACTGGAAGGAAGAAGATCCCCAATTTGATCTAGATCCTGCTGAGGCCAAGGCTCTAAAAGAAATGATTTCTAAAGAGCTTGAGAAGCAAGCCAAAGAGACGAAGCTAAAGAAGAAAATTTCTGAGGCTAAAATTGTTCAATCCCTTCTATGTGACACTAAAATAGCTTCCGAGAACATTCCTATACTGAAATCATTCTTGGTAGAACCATTACCTGAGACACCGGGGAAGAAGTTCATGACTCGGGAAAATGTTCTTGAAAAGGTTGTCGAATAAAATGAAGTTGAGGAAAAAATACAAGAATCCTAAAGCAGTTAAGATTCATCTATTCCAATAATGAATGATGAAGTCTTTCATGAGAAGGAATGTCCATCTGAAAAATTGTCAATCAGGACTTCTTAAGCCGGATCTATGAAACATGCTACCCCTATAATTGATGAGAAGGCTTAAGTGGAAGTGAACAAATTTTCTGAGGAAATGTTTTATAATCATCACTTCATTCATCCTGAGGATATTGATGCAGGAGCCGAGAAAAAACCAATTCATGAATATAGAATTTTTCAGTTGTCCTAAAGTGAGCATGAGTCCCTATATGAATAAGATGTTCTTAAAAATGACAAGGGGAAACTAGTGGATGCAGATACCCCATCCAATGCAATTCTATGAATGAAGGAATATGGTGGAGATTCTAAAACGAAGCTGGTCAATCTAGAGAAAGAACCATCACCAATCAAAGTGTCAGGTTCAGAATTTTCAGCTCCGGGACACGATTTTATCATTTGTTCTCTAAATAAGACTGTTGACACAATTCTGATCTTTCCAACCATTGACTCTGGATGTCAAATGTTCCAGCATAAATTGAATCAGAAATCAGATTTTGTATCCATGGTTATGGATAAGTGCATAATTATTGAGGGTGATTACAAGAACTTATTTATCAACTATGAGGCCCACCGAGAATCTTGCAAAAAAATGGGTAGCAGGTCAAAGAATATTGTTTAAGAATTGAGAGAGATTGATGACCGTAAAAATGATGTTAAGGAAACATTTGATACTCAAGACAACAAAATGAAGGATTTCACAAATTGATTTGGGAAAAATCTAACTCTTGAGAATTATATTCGGATTCAGGATGTAAATGATCTGAATCGGAATTTCAATTATGTTTTACAATGTGGGAAAACAGAAAGGGATCTCTCGATCAAGACGGAAGAGAAGTTAGTGAAGCAAGATGACCTATTGAAGGTTCAGGCAGAGACTCTGAAGGGTCAGTGTGATAGGATCAATGCCTTAGAGAATCAAGAAGAAGAATATCACAATGATCTAAAAAAGATGAAAACCATATTAAAGAAGTTAATAACCAAGGAGAATGAATGAAAAGATATCAATCCGATGTTTTTTTGAATTTTTTCCCTTATACAAATTCGTTCAATATTTATGAAATTGTGGTTTCTTGTTTTTTTGGATGTTCGTACTAATTTTTCAGGTGCCATAATTTCATTTCCATTCACTAATTTTTTTTGAAAATATCAAAGGGGGAGAAAGAAAAAGAAATTCTATGAAATGAAGAAAAATCCTTAAGTAAGGGGGAGTTTACCAATGGCGGAGTTCTCATTAAAAATATTTCCATATTCAAGCTAAATGAAAATTCACATTATGAAAATCTATAATACAATCCTTAGTGTTCCAAATCCTAAGGGGTAGTTAGTTGTATTCACCATTGTCCATGTATAAAGGGAGATAAATTTTATTTCAACGTCTAGAAATTTTTTTCTATGTCCTTATATTCTTTTTCATAAGGATGTTTGTGCTTTCCAAAAAGTGAGAGACTATTGAGACAATAAGGTTTTCCTTATGAATTTTCCATTCCTTCATACTTGGTTGAGTTTGTTGAGTCATTAAGCTTTCCATATGACTTTACCACTCTTTCCTGTTTTGGAAATCGGAAAAACATTATCTCAAGGAAAATCTCTTTTTTACCCTATGTTTGACTTCTATAAGGAAAACTTTCATTCCCCAAGGAAATTTATACTAACCATGATTTCATTGTTAATGTCATAATTGTTTCTATGTATAAAATTTGGTTTGAAACCAAATCCTCGGAATCCTATAAATACCTCGATACGAATCATTCTGTTTTAGGACCCGAATTCTCAGAATTCTATTTACGAATTCTTCTGAGTCCCGACTCTGAATTCTGATTATGAATTCTGGTTACGAAATCTTCTGAGTTCTGACTTCGAATTATGATTACAAATTCTGTTTACAAACTCTTCTGTGTTCTGACCCCGAATTCCGAATATGAATTCTGGTTATGAAATTCTCTATGTTCTGACTTTGAGTTCCATGAATTCAGATTCCGAACTCTTATGAGTTCTGACTCCAAATTCTCATGAACTCTTACTCCGAACATTGTATGTTCAGGTTCCTAATTCGTGTGAATCCAGATTCCAAATTTTCTTGATGTTCGGACTCCGGAATTCATTAGAGTTCAGGTTCCGAATTCCTAGAAAACAGAATCTAAATATTCTTGTATTATATACTCCTAATTAAATTTTTGTTAGACTTCCATCTTTCATATTTCCTTACATTCTGAATACTGGATTTTAGTTATGTAACCATATATTTTCTTACACTTGTTTGGTTATAAAATGATGTCGTGAATTCAGTTACTAACTAACTATTTTTTGAGTGACACATGTATATGTCCCTCTAATATTCAAGGAAAAATATGATCGTTGGAGGAGGGAGATGATCATTGAATCCTTGCCTATATATATGAGATCATTTGAACAATCTTCACATTGTTTAATGACTCTATATATTACATGTTGTTGAAGTGATTTCTAGAGAGAGACTGTCATTCGTAGTGCGTAGTGAAGGTCTTGTTCAAATTTTTTTTGTGAGACTCTGAATGTTGCAGATTACATTCGAGGGCTTTTGCGGATAGGAAGACAAAGGTTCCGACTACCATAATGTTGAGGGCTTCCTTGCTGAGGATGACAAAGGCGATGACTACCAAAAAGTTGAGGGCTTGCGAGGATAGCAAGATAGACTCTGATATTCGTATCGGGGGCTTACCTTAGTGTGGGTAAGACATACTTTATTGAAAGTATAAATCAAGGGACCTTTTTCCGAGTTGGTTGGATACCCTTCTCTTTGGGTTAAAAGATTTACTACTTGTTACTTGTTTTGTTACATGTTTTCCACTGCATTTGTATTATTGAGGAAATTATAACTATCTTATACTATATTATACATGCACTATAATTTTGTAGACTCTATAGGCTTTGGGGTAGAATCTACATATTTGTAAACATTCATTATGATTCATTTCCAGAACCATCTTTTCAGAATTACATTCTCAAAATCATATTTCCAGAATCAAGCAATTGTGTAAAACTAGAGGTTTTGTGAATTACCTTTTTTATCCTTGTTAATCCTAACTATCTTTAAATGCTCCAAAGGAAATTTTAAAAGTATAAAATTCACCCCCTCTTGTATTTTAAGCATTATTCGAAAGACTACTCAGTATCTATATTATTTCCATCCTACATTTGGTATTATAGAGTATATCATACTCACATTCCATATTAACACCATCCCCTGGGGCCGATGATGTGACATACCACAAGATCGCCTCCCGAAGGCCTAGGGTTGGCGACTAGCACTGAAGGCATCAACCTGCAAGAGGGAGACATTTTCCTGGATACCAATACACACATGCCCTCATTGAAAAAACCAAATAGCTGAATGGTGAACACTATGTAATCAGAAACCAGAGTACTATAACATGAAAAGAACTGAGTGGTTTTAACGGGTTAATATACAATCCAAAAAAATAACTGGAAATAGAAAGTAATAAAGGGAGAAACAATTAATGTCTATTGAAGATCCATCCTGATCAATGGATTAGTGAAGCTACTAGAATCCGAAGTATTTTGTAATGTATTCCAAATCCTAATGAACCACTCTAGGTCCTAGGCCACAATGTGCAACATCGTAGTGTCCATCAGTCCCATATTCCTGAGCGTCCCTATTGAAACGTCGAATTTCTACATCATACACAACATGTGCGGGTGGTGTCCGTGTATGGGTTAGTAACTCAGTACATAGTAGGGGACCTTGAGACCCTCGATGGTCTCTCAGAAATCCTTAAATGAAAAGTGACACAAAACAACCACAAAGTAAACCACAATGATTTTTCATATTCAGTTGTACTCGGGCATATGCCATTGTATATACCAAGGTCATCCAGATATACTCCACTCAACCATAACAAAACATAATGCCCCAAACAGAAGCTATCCCTTTATTTTCCGAAGAAGTCTCAAAGCCTAAATCAAGGATCAGAAGTACACGATCCATGTAATGGCCTCCATTGATGGACCCCGTTAGAGAGATGTACTCCATTAGGTACAACACAACTATTTTTTTTGGAATGTTAGAAATGACATGCTCCATCGAGAAAATTCTATTAGAAGTACATCTTGTTCCCAACAATTGAGGTCTCGAAGTCACAGTCTCACACCAAACACAAGACCAAGGAAAACCACGTGATGATGCCCGCACCTTGACACTGCCTTATATTGGGGGTGCACTGCTCCGGTCTATCTCACGATATCTCAATCTCCCGAGTAAGAAGTTTCCCACAACATAGTCCATCGAGGGAGTACAATATTTATCCCTGGGTATCGATTACATCATGTGGATAGGCATGCTCCTCATAACTATGTCTTTCAATCAAGGGAGCTCCAACTCCCTTAAAGGACCCACTCACAATCACTACTCAGAAACATGGGAGTACCACACTATATATGAGGTCCTACACCCTATCTAGTATGGGAGAACGACTCTGGTAGTTTGTTCACTGTGGCAGAACCACACCCTTGTACCTTATGGGAGTACCGACCCCATGCAAGAGGACCCAATCCATGGCATGGAAACAGTGTACCGACTGTACTGTAGCTCTGCATAAAGAGGACCCACACTACGGGTTGAAAGGGGAGTACCTACTCCTATCATAGAGGAAATTCACCCTACCTAGTACTAGAGTTCCTGACTCTATGTGAGTTAAGTATAGTGGAGATGTGCCCTAGTCAAATAGGGTAGTACTGACACTAAATATAGGAAAACCATCTCATTGGAAAATGAACCTGCACTCAAGATGTGGGGAGTCCCATCTCTACTGGAGCTTAGGAGTATGTAATACCCACCCCTTGAGTCATCTAGGGAGTATCCATCCTAAATATCACTAGATGGATCATCATGGTTCTTCTCCTCTAGTTAGTATTCATGCATCAACCACAATGAATTTCTATAAGAAAATAACCCACTGATCCGTGATTTCCTAAAGGTTCCTATGCAACAAATGACGCGTCAACCGGACACCCGGTCTGAAAGTAATAGGCATTTTAGTGCCGAGGGCCCAGTTGGATTTGGTTTGGATGAAACCCAGACAAAATACAATTTTCTCCAAAATTCACGTGGTGTATCGTAAATTTACTACCTCATTAAAAGTGTTCTGGCACCACAGACGGTTAATTAAAAGAATGTCTGGTTTTGGAAATATGATCGTTTAAGAGAACTGGTTTGTAAGTGGTTCTTGTTCTGATCTGACACGGTCGGACAGACCTGACCCAGCCCGTGGGGCCTAGCATGAAGGTTCTGGGCTTGGCCTGGTTTGTTTACTCTTGGTTCGGAATGCTGGTACATGGGCTCGGCCCACTGGTATGCGTGTTTAGCCTAGCAGACCCGGATGGGCGCGTCCCACCGGGATGTAGAATCACTCGGCCTGGTGTCTGAGTGTGGGTTACTTCTCCCTTCCCGAATGGAAGAATCTATTCAGTCCTTCAATGAGGCAGTGCCAGGTGGTGGTACATCTCTTGGATGGTCCATGTGTACTGTCCTGCTAAGGAACTGCGGGCGCGAGTCCCCTCTCCACCGTGACTCGAAGCCACGACCTTCCTCTGTGGTGTGCAGCCGCAGTGCACCTCCCGACTTTGCAGCGGCCCCAGATGGGGCCCTACCTCCTAGCCGGTCAGTGTAGAACAGCCTTCTATAGACCCATGGGAATAGGTCCAAACTCCGCCACAACTCAGTGTCGTATCCCTCCACCATGGCGCACCACCCTGCTTCAACGCGACCAACATTGGTTGACCGCCCCTAGTCAGTTGTGGTGCCTTCAGGTGCCGCCATTACATTGCAGTGGGCAGGTGCTGGTCGCCACCTCCCTCATTCGCCTATCCCACCGCGATCCACCATCATGCCGCTGCTTCTTCCGGTCATCCGTGTAGTATGAATCAATAACGTGTCCCTCGGAGGGTCTGGGCCTTGTTTATTTGGCATGCTCCCTCCGCGTTAGAATTATTTCATTGGATGAAGTATTAGATTATAAAAACTCCCCTAATGAAACCCTACATTATCATCCCGCATTAAAGAGTAATACATAGGTCAAACCATAGGATGGTTGACCCGTGTTCTTCATAATATTAATGAAAGGGGTAAAAGGGTAGGAATCAAACATATAACCCCTACCAAAAGATCTTTGGAAGCCACTACAGATGATGAATAAGTGTCCATGTCCAAAGGTGTTTATTGGATATTTTCTCTGACTGTCGATTCCTCCAACATTTGTCGATCGAAGCTTTGTTCTAGGTTTTTGGATGTCACCACATAATGTCATTAGTGGTTCCACTCATTAGTCCAAAAACCCATGCATGAGCTTCGTTTAAATAGTGGGGAGGAATGGATAAATGCACCATACAATTAATGAGGTTAATTAATGAGTATAATTAATGAACGAAATTAATTTTATCAACGGTGTGGTTAAATGTTCATTTAAATCTACCAATAGTGTGGTTACAGAAAAAATATGAGTGAAGCCATTAAATGATTTCTACGTTGCACATTAGTACCAATACAGTTCTTCCAACAGTTTCACAATGAAAATATCAAATAACCAGAAGATATTTTATTATTTTTTTAAAGACCAAAAAATTAAAATTTTCATTTGAACTTTGATAGGCGATGTTAAGATTTACTTATAAGAATTCGGACACTACATACTCAATGTTTCCATCATTTTTTAGAGAAACGTTAAAAAAGAAAGAATTCACTGCCCGCAGGTTTATGAAACATACTATATAAAATGTTCAAAAATAATTAACAGTAACCCTCGACCAGTGCTTGTTAAGGTTAGACACCACCTAAGGAGAACATGACCTCATGAGATCAATGATACTCTCTGTTTTTACATCCGAGATTTCATTTATTTGATAAATATTTTACAATAAAATAATTTTTACATAATTATATTATTTATGGAAAAAAACTAACTTCCATTGGTGGCCCACACCTTAAAATGTTATTATTTTCTTCATGAAATCATTGACTCATGCATTTAGCAGTGGTATCATGTTTTTAATCTGAGTCACAGTTTATGTGTTCGAATCATTTGAAATATAAAATAATTATGTTTAATTATTTTATTTACGTTTTTGACTTTTTTTGGTTTTTTCACAAAGGAAATCACCGACTAAATTTATGTCGTGCCTATGGTAAACCATCCATCCTAAACACTACGGTACACTCAAATTTCTGATATGGGAACCTGTTTAAGATTTATTCAACTTTATCAGAATTTTTTTTAAGCACGCTATTTAAATAATGTCAGTTTTTTAGACATATCATTTCGGGCACTCCGGGCATCGGAATCACGTGCTATCAGATTTTTTAGTTTCCAAATAATTCCATACAAATAGAAAAAATTTACACAAAAATTCCAAGATTCTAAGTTAGATATGGTGTTACAAACATATGGAAAGTACATCATTTTGTTAAATAAATCATCTTATATAATAAATTACAACTAAAGTAAAACATTTAAAGTAATTATAAATTAAATAGTTTCCTTAACAAACTCATTGATAACTTGTAAAATATGTTATATATCATGAAATAATTATGGAAATGAGAAAAATGCATTAACACCCTATATTAATAAAAGAAACATTCATTTGGAATTTTTTTTAATGATTTTCAAAAATAAACCATTTTGAAAAATTTTACTCATTATATTAAAATAATATATAAATTTTAGGGTAAAATAATAATTTCATAATAAATAATTTTTTTATATAAAATAGACATCTTTATTTTTGATCTGAAAATTGTGGACATGGAAGAATAATATACCCAATCAAAAAAAGAAAATAAGATCAACTTAAATTTTAAAATATTCATTAATTAATTCAAGTGATAATGAGATTAAAATTTTGATGACAATATATAAAATAATTATATATATAGAATATTATAAAATATAACTACTTCATTAATAAAATATTATATGATTCCTTGAAAAAATAAATTTATACATCCTAAAAAACTGATATTAAAAAATGAATTAATATTTTTTTGGTAACATTTAATTTCAAAATACTTTAATAATTGAAAATTATATATATTTTTAATAACCATGAATAAATATTATTCATTTTAAATACATACATGTGTAATTATATACGCTATATAGAATAATATACATTTATAATAAAAAATATGTCTCAATGGAGTAGAAATTTACACAAAATGGATTACCACACGCTTCTACATAGTAAAAAATGAAATAACTACCCATATAATTTTTTTTAAATTTTATTTCTTTATAAAAAACCATATTAATATTTAAAATATCATATATGATCCATCGATAACATCTCATCACCCATTAATTGATAATTGATAACAATAACTTTTCTCTCGGGTGTTAATAACTTCATTTTCTCCTGCATGTTTTGTCATTGAAGTTCATTTCTTGTTTCTTGATCATGATTTCCTCATGACTATATTATTAATAATTATATATAAATTAAATATATTCATTATATACATAATTTTAATCATATTCTATAATAGGACATGAAAAAATGTGAACGATTGATAGAGGTGTTAGTATATATATGTATGTATGTGTGAAATTATAATTTCATAATTGGAGAAGGATTATTTAGGTAAATCATATATTATATTCAAAAAAATCATTAATATGTAATAATTATAAATTTTATTATTATATATAAATTTATGACAATCCATTTTTTGTTGTGATGAAAAAAAATTGGTCCTCGAAGTGATAGTTCATCGTACACACAAGATTAGGTTTTCCTTTTTATTTGGTAAAACGTATATGGATATCTATAAGTAAATCATCATAACAAAATTTTAATATATGGGAGATAATTTTTTAATATTTTAATGGTTTATACATAATTGAATGTTGAAAACTAATAAGAAAAATGAAATGGTTAAGTTATGATGATAACCTGTTCATTGAGAATGATCATTAGATCTTTTATTATGAATAATTGGGTTGGTCTAATGGTATTTAATGAAATAATAATAAATGGATACCAATTTCTAAGATAAATTCTTTAAGTTTATTTGAGATAAATTCATCAATATGATTGATAAAGTGATGGGAGGGTGTTCCCTTTTATAAGTGATGTGGGTGGCCAACTAATAAATATGTCAATGTTTTAAAATATAATTAATTGACATACATCGAATGGTGAGAAAATGAAGTATATATAAATGGGGATAATATAAAGGACAAAAAAAAGTTTATCATTTTTTATTAAGTTAATATTTATTAAAATTTAAACATTATCACCATGTCAAACCCCTTGATAAACCAAATTCAACATTAACTATACTAACCATTTTTTCCTTTTCTATTTATCATAATGGAAAGAACATAAATTAACCTCATTTAAATATATGTAAATTTTGATTAAAAATTTCTAAATCATGTTTTCACATTAAATTCCTAAACATAGATGAAATTAATTTCAAAAAAATCCTGTAAAACACTATGAAATACGATTTTTTATAAAAATAAAAATTTCAAGCATAAAATGATAAAAAATAAAATATAAGAATACTAATAATAATTAGATGAATTTAGTTTATATAGTAATATATTTACTCTTTACATTCCATTTGGATAATTTTTTAATATATAATTTTTAATTATTTAAAATATAAAAATAATTATTCACATTAATACTATTTTCTAAAAAATATAACTGTTTTAACTTCAACATATATTATATTTGTTACTATATTATTTATACTAAATATATGTATATTAGTGAAATATATAAAAAATTATTATGCATAAAATTTTATATTAACAAAATAATATATTTCTAATTACACATAAAATATTATTATTAATAAAAATTGTAAAAAATATGATCTAGGCTAATTTTGAATTACTAAGTTCAAAAAAGATATTCATCCTATAAAATTTGTATTTTTATAGAATGAAATATTAAATTGTACATTTTAATATATTTTATATAAGAAAATTTACTTATTATAATTTAATATCAGGTGTTAACCAATTTATTTGTAAGGAGTTAATGGCATCAATATATACATTGTCTTATGGAAGGAAAAATAGATTCTCAGACCATTAACTAATGTCTCAAATATATGGAGGAAGAAAGTCAGAAAGATTTTATCATGTTTATTAATATATTCTATAATATAGAAATGTTTGACATTCTTAATGATTCATAACAAACTTTTGAGAATATATATATATTTTTCAATATACAATGATGGATATGAATTTAATGGGATTGATCTAAGGAGGATAATATATTGGGTTATCAGTAAATAAAAGACTACTAAAAACCCACAAGAAGCATCAACATGGAACAATAATGTAGAACATATGAGACAAAATGTTTCTCAACATATTGATATACCATAACATGGAAAAAAAATATGCACCCGAAATCATTACATTAGATTAAAAATCATTAAAAAATCAAACTATTGAAAAACTCATTAAAATAGATCATCAATGGAAATAATGAAATTATATTGTTAGAATCAATAATGTTCTTTTAAATTATGTCATATTCCCATCAGAGAAAACTATTGGTTTCATTTCACAGAAATTATAAGATTACAATCACTGCTATGAAATCTAGTAGTTAGATCATTAACTATCAACATCATGATACCACATGTACATGTAGTCCGACCAATCCTGATATTGGGGACAAGTTAATAAATTTATTCCACTAACATCTAATAATTTTTGGGGAGCCAATTTTTTTCGTGATAACCATAAATTACTAGTAGACTCCATTACCCTTACCTCTAATATCCGATGAACTGTGAATGATAATATTTTGTATCAATTTTAAAACTATATGCCATTATTTCAACAAAAATTCACCATATAAAGACATATATAAACAATATATATATATACACTAAATATCAGTTAACCATCTTCTAGACCAATAACACCACATTATATTTCCTAAACATGATATATGGACATGAATTCCTATCTAAATTTTTTTGACCTGAGTTATTATAAAATTGAAAATGTAAATTTTAATGTTTTTCCTTTTAGATATTAGATATTGGAACATGAAACATACATCACATTATCAGTAAATCATATATTTGATGTGTAATCTCATGTACACATGGTGACCAATTAGAGTTTATATTAATCTAAATCACTCCAATCTTCTAAAACAACAAACACATATCTATTCCAACTTTTCTACACCCTACATTGGATGTACACTAAAATATACATTCATATGATGCATGTACATTCCACTAATTCATGGAATGAATGTAGTGTGTATATTTATATCATTTTAATATATAATATATTGTACTATATGTTCCTAATTTATAATATTCACAATTAATACCTTCATATATCTATTTGTTTATGAAGAATGTAACATTTATCATACTTGCATATGATGGATGTATACATGTGTTGAATTAAATATATTGAACATTGTTATAAACCACAACATTGTGGATTCAACCAGATTAAATGAATTTTATAGTTATATTAATGTAATCAAATACAGTCATAATTTATGTATAGATCATATTTATTTTCAGATAATATCTGATTGAAGTAGACATATATTTATTCCAGGAAGAATGAAATGGGTGTAATATTTAAAAGTGAAATAGTTCTCTTAGATTAACATTGGGTCTTCAGTTTATTCATTAAAAGGATTTATTGTTTATTAGATTCATGAAAATACATCTATAAGATTCTTCTTCCTCAAACATCATTCACATATCCAATGAAGGAACTATCTCCTTTGAGAGTTTTATGTATCCTCCGATAGTGATTGGTGTAAATTGGATAGTGTTCCTACCTCATTGGTAGTATAAATAGTTCAGTTTCTCACCTTAATATTTCACAACCAATCTTACCTCAACATGTAAGAATAAATTAACTACATAAAAGTACCATGTATTCTCTTCTTTATTAGTTTTTTAATATATTAATCATGTTTCTCTAGTTTGAGGATAGATTTATGTTGTTTGATTGTTCTTTTATTTGCAATGTATCATACAAAGATCTAAAAAATCTTACAGTGGTATCAGATAAATATTCCTCATCAAAGCAAAATCAGTATTTCATAATTTTTTAAAAACATGATAAATATAGTGTAATTGGAGCGAATTTATTTGATATTATGTTTTATGATAACATTATGTAATATATATTTTCCCCAATAAAATATAAATTTTTTTTCAGATAAAAGAATTGAATGGAATGGAATAGAAAAATTACTAGATTATGACTCAGATCATGATATAGGGGAAAAAATTGATTCCTATACTTATTCAAGCTATGTAAGGGTTATATGTATGTTACCTTTATGTAGATGTGGTTTTACAAGTAATTAAGGCATTTAATAATACATATTGAGGTTTTATAACTATAATTGAAACAATACATATATATATTTGGGTTTTATAAAGTGAACTGATGAGCTTACTATTATATAACCCAGTTATGAAATGGTAATCGATCTGTTACCATTTTATAGCCAGATTCATTAAAATTAACCACTATGTTACCATCACATAGATGGTCTACGTAAAGGTAATGGATTTTAACTTCATATTAGTGACCTCTCTCCATTAAGGGAAATGTGAAAGTTGAAAAAAAAATTAGTTAGGATTATTTATAGTTTACAATTCATCTTTATAAAATTATAAAGGATAATTTTAAATATTTTCATTTATCATGAATTTATAAAATATAATATAATAGACATTATACAATTAGTCATATATAAAGGTATATCTAACCTATATTAATTCCATAATTAATATATATCAACATTTAAAAATATGTTCTTCCAAGTTAAATATATTTTATTTTTATATTTAAAAATATACCCATTTAGAGATCAAAACAGTAATTCATTAAGATAATAATTTAAAAAATAAGGCCATTATATAATTTTTTATATTTTAAATTATTAAATATGCATATTATTTTGAAGTGTTTAAATTAAAAGAAAAGCCTTATGTAATGTTATTTTTTTGAGAAGATCAATTTATTTTTGGGTTTAATGGTTTATTTAAGGTATAAATAATATTACATAATGAATTATATATAAATTAAGTCAAAGGTTAAAAATTTTAAATATAAGAAAATCGTGAAATTTCATATATATATATATAAATTCAATAAAATGTAATATATGAAATAATTCAAACTAAAATTTGATATATTTATTATTATATATGAACTTTTTGAATAAAAATAATGTTTATATTCATTATTAAATAATTATATTTTATTTATGAATATTTCTCAAATAGATATCTCATTTTTACATAATCAAAATGTTCATTTATTTATAAAATATTCATTCATTTAGTAATGTATATGAAATTTTTTTGTTGAATATTTTTTGTATTATTTTTTATCTAATAAATAAAATCTATGTGATAGAGAATTGAATTTAATACTAGGTAAAAATCCATTAAATTTATTTTCCAGCCACCTTGACATACTATTGAAATTGAAATTATTTTCATGAATCTTGTTGAAGGGAAACATTAATGAATATTATGTATAAGAAATATAATGAATTTAATTCCCACGTCTGTAATATCTCCCTCGGGAGATATAATTGGGTATAAAATACGTTCTCACCTAGAGGATTATTCCATTTCAGAATGGTGAGTGGAGTTCTATATATATCTCCACGCTCTTACTTATGTAGAGATTAACAATATCAAACATTTTTATAACTTTACCCAATGTATTCATATACTATATACATATGACTCATTTGGGAAGGTAATAAATTTTTTTCATTTCTGCATAAGTGAGTAACATATTCAGTATGTTATATAAATAATTACACATTAATTTGGTTTGAATTAACTAATTTAGAGAATTGAATAGGTATTAAAAACAATATTATATTCTACATGGGTACTGGAAAGTAATTGAAAATGAGAAGATAATATTTACACGAGATTAAATATTTTTGGGTTTATTATGAATATTATATATATTAAATAAGTTATAATTTAGAAGAATATCCTTAAAGTAATAATTTTGAGATTACTTATATTGTGAAACTATCAAAACGTCGATCATCCGACCAGGAAGTTTAACACCAAAGATATGTTTCATTGGATTATCGTGTTTATTGAAATAAATTAATGAGTAACCATAGATTATCTAATGATATAGATTTACAAAAATGTAGGGTTCCTATATATTGTCTTCTGTTATAATTTTTAAAGAAATTATTTATGTTTTAATGGGTGCAAAACCGAAAGGATAAAGATATTAGAGGAATTGAGTTGGGTTTATCTATAAAATGGATTGGTTAAATGCTCTCCCATACGACAATAAATGTATTATAACTATTATGATTAATATTTTTTACTTACCTAAATGAGTAAAATAATCTTTGTTTACGAATTTTGGTTTATTTTAATTTGAAATGTGGTTATTGGATGCATAAAAATATATAATGTATATGTTTATGCATTTTAGTGGTAGAAATATCCATAAAAACCCATAATTAAATGATAAAAAATGATTATAATTTTTAGATACATTATCTAAAGATTATAGAATAATAAAATTCTTTTCCCTAAAACCAATCATTGTAAATAAAATTGAATAGGATAAACTATTTTGGTTGGTACATATATTTCATAATTATTCACTTGGAAGGGAAAAGAATCTATATGTTGGAAGGTAACATTATAAGAAACAATATATAGAAAATATTCCACTAGAAGAATTATCTATCTATACACAGTTATTTAAAATATAGAAACCATTATTCCAACTAATTTTACATACCATGTATTCATCATTTAAAAACAAAATTAATCTATAGGTTCTGAGAATAAGATAAATTGAAGAAAGGGGAAATATGTATATAAAGGGAAAAATAATGTTATAATGTTAAAAAGGATATAGTTATATATAATATTTGGGAAGGAACTACATTATTACCTCATGATAATTGTATAACGTGGCATTTAAATGATTTAAAATGGTAGTGTTTAACACATAATATATTTCATAAGATAAATTTCATTAGATTGTATCAGATGGAATGTTTCAAAAAATTCATTTCATGGAACAACATCATTGAATTTTATGAATCAATCCCTTTCCTCCTTAATATGTTAATGATTGAAGATAATACCATTGGATGACCAATATCAGGTATAATGTTGATAGTACAAAATAATGATTTAAAAGGATTTGGTTAAAAATTGGTCAGGTTGTTTTTAGAGCATATATGAATTAAAAAACAATGAAAACAAATTCTATCAGTATTGAAAAACTATCCACTAGAGAAGTAATTTTTGTATATAGATGAATATTAATAAAAATCCATTTGTGGGTACACTCTGTGTATTAATTTCATATAGTCACACTATTATATTCTGATGGGTATTGATACCAATTATATAATATTCATTCATTTCAAAATTTTCAAATTTCTGAATTAGATATGAGGAATTGAATAATAGATCATGACATGATAAAAAAATATTCATTAATTTATCAGATTAATTTAAACATTGAAGAATGTTTCAGTGGATTTGTGTTAGATTTTCTCATTTTTAATCAGTAATCAATTTTTTGGTTTATTAAATGTGATTATGTTATTCCCACATATTTTTATTATGTGGTTGTTTAATTAGATATGTTTATATTTTGAATCCTTTAGATTATATAATATGTTTGAAAGTATATTTGTATAATATTTTCCTAATCCTATTAAAAATTATATCATTTTAGTTTAAATATAATTAATTTTTATCCACACACTCTTCACTGACATATTTTATATTATAATATTATTTTCATGGAATATTCTCTAAATCCATTGAATAAAATTTTTATATGGAACCAATTTTGAAATTTTTTAATATTCATACCATGATAAAATTGAAATTATTTCCTCACACAAATAATTATGTTTTTATTCATATAAAAAATGTCTGATAAAGAATTTATTATCTATCCTAATAGTGATATGTTTATAAAAAATAAAGAAGATCAATGTGAACTAATAATTGAAAATATTGGTGTAAAGTAATAGTTATTAAAATATGTATAATGAAAATTTTTATTATATTTATTTATATATAAAATTTTAAAATGTTATATGTATTTATCATTATAAATAAAGTTTCACTATTTACTATAGGATCATGCCAGGTAATTTATGACGTTGAATTAAATATATATCAAAAAATGGTATTAGAATATCATGATAAAGATAAGTGTAAACGATTAAATTTTACACATTATATTTAGTGGTATCTTATTTTTAAAGTGTATGGGTTATGTTTTCCTGTAAAAATTAATATACATACATTTATTTATTCGAAAATGTTTTAAGATGTATGAATCCAAGTATGACAATGCTAAATTTATAAATAGTTATAAGAAGAAATAATATTACATTATAACATATTGATGTTATGAAGGTAGGATTATGAATATATTAAAAGAGTTGAAAAGTAGGAATATGATTTTTATGGATCTCCACAATTCAAACATGATTTCACATTATGAATATTATAGTGGGAGTGATTTATGTATTGGTCACACTAATATGTGGTAGGAATTAAATATAAATTTATTGAGTTAACAAATCTGTTAATGCAGCAACAATGTTATTGTAATGTAGAATATCTAGATGTAAAAAATGTTAGAAAGTGGTTTTAATGGTTGAAAATGTATTAAATTCCTATAAAATCCATATCTATTTATCATTCATTCACGTATAATATTATTTTTTTACATTAATAAACTAATGTTAATTTCCCCTCAAAGTGTAACATTGAGTTATCCCTAAATAATAGAAATAATAATGTATAATGGGATATGAATTTATGGAATGGTTAACATGATTATATTTTTATACTAATTAAAATAGCTTTTATAAGAGATGACAATAATAGAGTTATGATTTAATGAGTTCATACGTATTACTATGAATGGATCACAAATGTATATCTCATGTATTTATATACAATCATTGATATAATTATTCGTTTATGGTCACTATAAATCATACATCTCTAATGTGGGATAGATACCTAGAATGAAAATCTTTAAAATATATATTTTTCCCTTCAATATAATTAGAGTATTTTTTTCAATATATTTGGATGTAGGTGAGGAGTCAGTGTGATATTTTGAGGCCCAAGGAGTGTCAATATTGATATAATACAAATAATATATATTTTATATATCACATACTATATTTTTAGAAAGTAATCTAAAAACAACCAAATGGATTCATGGATATGAAATCTGAGGTTGTCATTGATTCCCCAATGTGGGTTCTACGATAGTAATGACATAACCTCTTTGTGTGTCAGGTTTTCTGCATGTGAATATTCATGTGATGAAGAAAAATTTAATAAAATAATATATTTATATAATTATTATAATCTATAATCAAAATAAACCTCTCTTATTTAAATTTTCTTATGTAAAATCCCTACTGTTATCCCCATAACCCTAAGGACAGATAGTGGACTGCAAGATGAGGAATCTCATAAAATAAAAAATTGAAAATATATTGGTAATTTGAATTCCAATCAAAGCCCATGGATCTCACCTACATCACCCCAATATTTTATGTTTTGTCTCTTTTGAAAGATAATCTATTTGATATCCATCCTTATACAAAACATTAATCTTAAACAAATGAATAAATATTATTATTTAACTATGTCAGTTATCACCATTATTTTGGAGTGGTTGGAATGAATATGATTATGTAAATTATGAAAATATACTTTCCCCATGCTTATATATTTAATTCAGCGGTTACAAATGGTTTATATATGAAAATAAAAACCAATTACACAGAAATGATGTGTTATTATAAATAACTATTTTTTTGAAAAAATTTAATTTTTTATTAATAAATTTAATTTATCACTATTAGGGATATATATTAAATAAATTTACTTCTAATATATTACATAGAATTTTTTTTAATTCATCCAATAAGTTTATAGGAATAAGATAAAAATAAATAAAATTTTAAGAAAAAAACGAAAATTTTTATTTTAAAGGGATGTTTTATTTCCTTTTAATGGAACAGTTATTTTAAAACAAAATTTTGGAACATTTAAAAATTATATTAAAATAATAAAAAATATTTTTAAAATAGTAATTTCCTAATTAGAATTGGGAGAATTTTTCGAATTTTATTTAAAGATTCCTTTTTAATGAATAATAAAAAATAATAGTATTTAAGAAAACAATGAATATATTATGTTATCCAAAAAGAATAATTACAAAATTATAATATGGATAAATAAAAAAATGAATTAAAAACATATAAATTATTATTTATTTCATGATAAATATAAAAATCAGTTTCATTGTTGATGAAGTACATGCATAACATTGGCAATGTCGCATTTGTTTCATTATATTTAATAATTGATTTATAAAAATACATTACACAACTTTTTATATTAATTATTATTTCTAAAATATTTTTTTACTGATATTTTTTTTATTTTTGAGTTTTACAACAATAAACATAACCAAATTATTTTGCAATGCTTTCCCAATCCAATAAAAGACCAATTAATAAATTAATTAAATAGTACTCACATGGATATGAGTAAATATATATTACTAATGAATATGAGAGATTATATTTATCCAATTTAATTTTTTATTGTATTAGTTTATTTTTAATATATATATATATATATATAATTAGCTTTAATACTTACACTTTGTTAATGTAGTGCTTTTTCCCTGAGAAGAATAATCAATTAAGTAATTAAAATTAATATTTTATGAACTGATAAAAGACCCAAGAATTTGGATAAATATATTTGGATGAATAATTATCATCCATAATAATCCTTTTTTTCTAATTTTGAATATTTTTTATACGCTTGGATGACTTTAAATCACAAAAAATATTTCATTTAAAGGAAACTCTAGTTGTTCCCACTATGGTTTTTGATAAGTATAACTTTTTTAATTTATTGTTTTCACAAATAGATGTTATGGAATACAATGCATTTCAAATACAAAACATCTATCATCATAAATATATTTAAAAAATTATATGTAAAAAATTAATGTCTTAAATGACTGCACAACCATGATACCGTAATCATTAAATTAATGGAAAAATCAAATATATTATATTAAAAATATAAATATATATATATATTATGAGATAATAGAAATGGTCCATGAAATATATAGAAAAATATGAAATTTATAATATATAATTAAATATTGTTTCTAAATTGAATCTTTATTTTTATGTTTTTAAAGCCTAAGTAATCAATAATGTTAATCTTAACAATAATGATATTTCATGAATATAATATTTTGTTAAATTACACAATAATTATACAAAAAACATGGATAAAGACAAATTTAATAATATTTAGTTTTAAATGTAATCTCTTATGTTTTATAGGCCTCTTAATAGTATTTTCCTCTAAATGATCCTTAAATATTTATAAATATATGAAGAGATTACTAAAAGATGATTAACCTCTATTATAAAATGACACACCACCATTCACAAGTTTCACAAATTTTAACCTTCTATATTGACCATACTAGGCCAAATTAGCTTCTTAATATCTTTATCCTTGTTTTGGAGGCCATGGTCCTCCCAAAAGTCCATCCTTAGATCCCTTAATAAGGGATCGAATGGAACTTCCCCGAAGAAGACTTAATGCCTTAAATAACACTTTCAAGTTTGTTTCTTCTTCCACTTCATATTTTTTTGTTGTTTCCCTGATAAATTAATAATTACAGTACCATATATATACTGAGATATTGTTATGTTATTGGGAAAATGGTATTCCTCCTTTTTCTAACATATGGACAATGAAGGAACTGTGCATAAATACGTACGACATACTGTCTCCATGGTAGGGTGTAATTTTTTTGATCAACACTATACTAGGATGGGTATAATGATTGATATAGTATATAAATATGATAATTATGTCATTATATTTATTCCTTGATAATTTATATGTCATCCACTCTAACACCTAGAGATTTTGTGAAATAAAATTCTCTATAAATTATTTAACATATTATATTTTTCATTTCCCGTGCCACTAGAAATATATATATATATATATATATATATAGATGTATACTAAAACTCTGAGTAAAAAAAATTCAATTAACATGGAACATATACTAAATGTATGTTATAAGAAATCATGAAGTGGCATATGTTACATGCACCACTGACTTGGTGTATGTTATACACAACACTAGTGATTCCTCAAAACATCATTTTAATGATATAAATATTTAAATGAGTTAATTATAGCATAGTCGTTATATATATTATTATAAATTTTAAGGACTAATTTTCAATATTTTTTATAATGGATTTTTAGAAATAAAACAAACTGATAATGAATGATATAATCTTTGGTAAAGACCGTAAATGTTTAAAAATATAATTTTTCTCAAATAAATTACATTTGATGTCCGTCTATAAAAAATATTAATATTAATTTTACACACATCTAGAAACGAAATTTTATATAAAAATATATTTTTTAAATTTATAATGCCAAAAATATATTAGGGTTATTTTTTGTATTTTTTTTATATACATCATGTTTGATGAATGGTGACAGATACAATTTTTTTGAAAAAAATCCTTTTATTTAAATAATAATTAATTTTAAATTTTATTTTAATTTTTTTGGTCCCAATAAATAAATTATACATGTATTAATAAAATTTTGGTCAATAGAATCTATTTCACTTTGAAATTGAATATGAAAAGATATTAAAAATTTTAACATCTTTATAGTTTAAAAACATTTAATTTTGTCTTGTCTACAGGATTAACATTATTCAAAAGTTTTATACTTGTATTGAATGAATTTATAGAAACTGATATAGAAAATTTTAATTTTTATAATATTTAGATTCAAATAATATCGAATTAACATTTACTTAAATGAGTAGTAAAAGTGATTAAAATTAATCACACTGATTAAGGTGAAATTATCTTTAATTATGAACCCAACCATAATTATATGGTCCCAAATGACCTATAAACAAGTATAAATACAATTATACGGCCATATATATATATATATTTTATACTAACTTTTTTAGAATTTCTATCATTATTGTATGCACTTTCTGCATGAAAAACACGGGTGGTATTCTCTCTTCCAATATGTATAAGAGTGCCACTCATTCTTCCCTATAAAAGGCCACCACATCTTCATCTTCTTTAGACATATAAAAACCCTTAGGATATTAAAAAATCTACCCAATAACTATCCTAACATCCCTCCCTTGAATCCTCCCATTGTGAATAAAGTCTTCCAAGAAAGCCTTTTGGCAATAACAAAACAGAGGTACCTTATTAACAGGTAACAACTTCTCTCAAGATCCTTTATTTTATTTTCCTTCTTCACCATATATATTATCATTATTAAGTTATTATATAATAAATTTATCCAATATATAATTTTTCATCATTTTTGGAACTAAACTAACTCACAACTCTATCTAATGGGTAACAAACATACTATTTATCTATACGGTGAACGTCTGCCTCACAAAACGATGGTTGGTCAATTTTTCTTTATACATATCATAGTAATTATTATTATAAAAACAATTTTAATATATTTCAATTAAATATTATTATGATTATTTGATTTTACTTATTTATCTATATTTCAAAACAATTATTTTTTACTTTTCATTTTTAGTAAAAAGTAAATTTCTTTTGAGGAAGTGTGGACTACCGTCCAAATAAGAAAATTGATTTATTCACACAATAAATTGAATAAATTAAGTATGAGTTTAGTGAAATTATATAACATATTTATATAATATTATAATTATTCATTAATTATATTACAAATATATATACATATATTTCATCACCATTGTTTCTTTCAATATAACAACAAACATGGATGAACTGTTCTTACGTACGTATGACTTACTATCCCCATGAAAGGTGTATTCGATTTCATACATCTATATTATATAGAATAATATAATAAAAATATAATGAATATAAATGATATTTATGTAATGTTTAAATTTTGGAATCATGATATAACGAAAATGGACCAATAATATAACATATTAGGACACCTGCAAAGAACCAAGAGAACATTATCCAAAGTGAAACCTTAACATAGAATGGTTAACAAGAGACTAATATTTTTCATAATCCATCCATATATGGTATTATATATTCGAATATGTTTCTCTTAAAAATGTTTAATAAATATATAATACATATATTAGAGTTTTGATTGAGTACGACGAGAGTAATGAAATAAGGTAAGGGGATTTCATCTCATTTGTTAATTCTGTGTGATATATTCTATGTTTGCAACCCATTAGTTTTGTGTGGTGTGTGTAATTACCATTACATTATTATATGAGTATTATTGTCATTTTTTTATTATCATATCCATTTTATTATATTTCATTCAATGGGTTTATGTTTCAAAAGTTACCAAATTGGTATAATAGGTGTGTCTCAAATTTCCTTCTTTGAGACTCATGTTTTATTATGCACCTAAATTATTTTAAAGGTCTATATAATTATATAATACATGATATATAATGATATTTCTTCTTTTAATGTCTTTTTATGAATCATTTAGTTCAATTTCTTTCTAAGAGTGTATGATCCCATTTTAACAGGTTATAAGAGTGTATTGAGACAATCTCATCACTTTTCTAGATCATTTATATTTATGGATCCTATTATGAAATCGTATTATACATATCTCAAGAAAATTAATGAAATTTATTCTAATATTGTTCTTAAGGATAATTAAATGTATTAGTACCATCATTATACTATTTTTATCATAAGATACTTAAGGAATAATTTTTATGAATGTTGTACATTACCCACACATTGGTCATAATTGTATGGTTTCTAAAAAGGGTTCCTTAGTGATATAAAATTATAATTAAATATTTAAAAGACATGTTTGAGAATATTTTTATGTTAAAAATTATTTTAATGGAATATTATTGAATCCTCATTCATGAGTCATTATTATAATGTTTGACCTTAAAAATGAATGTTCTTTTTTCCTCATATGATATGTACTAATGTACCCACAAAAAAATTATTTGATGATTTAATTTCATGTTTAAAAGGTCAATATTTTTAAAATTATATTTAAAATATATTTTAAAATAAATTATTTTCAAATGGATTTCGGTATTTTCAAGATGTTTTAATGAATTTTTTTCATAAGGTTTTATGTTTTATAGAGACTTTTTAATAGAAGAAATAGTATTTACCACATGAAATGTTTTCAACATATCCTTCCTTGTTATTTTACAAAAATGATATCATTTCGTGAATTTAATCATTAAATCCTATGAAATTATTACTTGCTTCCATACATAACATTTCGTGATTGGTTTATGTTTATATGGAATAATTCTAAAGACATTTGTTTCAAATTTTCAGGTTTTATGATTTTAGAACCCGTTTCTTTTCATGGGTTATGCCTTCATGAAGTGATTATAAAACCTATATCTTTTCATTGATTGTGATTTGATGAAATTTTAATGACCTCCACTTAATTTCATGGGATATGATCTGATTTTTATAAAACCTATCCATTTTTATGGGAAATGATATGATGAATGTTTTACTATGTTGTGGAACATGCATATATGATTTTATTACTAGATGGGTGTGACCTATATCTCCATACGATGTATTGGTTAATGATATGTTTTGAATGAGGTCAAACGGTACACGAGTTATATCCTAAGCATAAAAACTAAAAGGTACATGGGTTTTAGACCATGCCTAAAGGAAATCGGGTACACGGGGTGTAGCCCATGCCAAAAAACTAGAAGCTACATATGTTGTATCCCATTCTTAAAAGAAGGTTGGTACAAAATATTTATCCTAATCAGAAAAAATGTATATAGGATTTATCTCAAGACTAAAATAAAGAGGTTACATGATTTTAGTCACCAATACCAAAGCAGGTTCAAGGGTCTTATCCCAATCCAATCAAGCTATAATGTTCATGGAATGTAGATTTACATTTAAATTTTATACTCATATATTTATTCCACGCTTATTTTGACTTATTTCTGTATTTCTATTTCATGGGTAATGATGTTTATTTCCTTATGATTCAATACTTATTAACATCCATGATTTATCCCATAACTAATGTTTATTTTTCTTGTTATGTATGTTATTATCTCATAATGTTACAATCACATTCTCAAACCCTTTTTTCCATGTTTATGGATACAAGTCTCCCTTATTTACCCTTCATGAGTGTCTATGCTCTCCCATTTTATTGTTTCGTTTCCCCATGATATGAAGAACATTTTTTGGTAGTAGTACTAAAGGTAGAGGTCATTATGGGAGATGGTAAAGATCTTTCATCATGATAAAAGATTTTGTTTTCTATGTTTCCATAGACACTAATCTATTATGTTCCACAGGAATGTATTTTTTTATTGTAATGAATATTTATCTAAAATTATTTAGTATCAAGTTATTTTAAAGATGGGAATCTGTAGGTTGTATTGAATGAATGGTTTTTTTAATATTTAGAATCTACTATTACAAAACAATACTGAGATCCCTAGGGGTATATCAATTAATATGTATATGGTTATCTCTATGGAAAAGTATAAGGATAAGAAAAATCATAAGAATGTGTCTAGGAATTTTGGTAAAGGGTAGAGTGAGTGGTGTACTAAAAATATATCCTTTTCTATTTGCATAATTTGTATTTTTACGTAGCACAGAATTACATAAGAATAACAACTATGGCCGGATGATTTAATCCTAACTCGAGGTATTCTCGTACTTGACAATGAGCTTTACTGCACATGTGGTTTGATACTTGTGGGGGATATGTATTTTAAATTCCTATATGATTCATGAACCGTTATTAAGGATTTGAATAGAATATGATTGTTAACTACCATGTATTAACCTAAAGATTCATAGATTGATGGTGCTTTCATAATAGAGAATTCATATAAGTCACTTTTCATTATAATGTGGATCCTCTCTATGACAAATATTTGGTATTCTATATTTATTGGATTTAATATATGGTTGGAACCTGAAGATTCCTAATTATTGGTGATTTTTAGGTTAAATGCGACGATTGTTCTCATAATGATTTGAATTATTTGAGAGATGCAATGAAAAACCTCATGTATATGCCCACACAACATTCTATTGATATGATTAATGATGAACATCCAACTGATCAAAGTAGGGAACAATGTTTCACTGTGTCCTTCACGAGGTAACATCAATCTTCATTCATCCGGTCCTCTAATCCTTTTTTTTGTACATTGGATCTGTACCACTAAAATGATATTCTCTTTTCTCCAGAGTTCAGGTCACACAGATATCATTATTGCAGTTTATCATTTATAAGGTGATGTAGACCAGTGGTGGACCCTAATCATGAATACAAGGATAAATGATGAAATAGAATCAATCAAATGGGTTGAGTTAAAGAACTTATTATTTAATATTTACTTCCCTCGTGTTCTTAATACAAATATGGAAAAATAGTTCTATGAGATGTAGAAAAAGGCTGATGAATTTATTGGTTCATATTTGGATAATTTCAGAAGACTTATGAGGTACACTTATACAATTATCATCCGACCATAATTTAGAGTAGATAGATTCATTAGTGTCTTATATAAAAGTCTAAGAAGTGTGTTGTCTATAATAAGCATAGTTAGCTATAATGATATGGTTTTTTAATAAATAATTGTTTAAATGGAGGTTGGACTTATCTAATAATATGATGGTTTTTAAAAAAATAGAAAGATGGAGTTCATACAAAAACACATGGATATATGACAAATTTATTTCCATTGAGGACCATGTTCTGAAATAAAAATGATGGGAATTCTGTTAATGGTGCTATTAAATATTTTAGGAGCGTAAAAGAAGGTAATCAAGAAACTGTATACTAAAGTGATAAAAAAGATTTCAAATTATGTGAATAATGAGAATCTACAACAAGATGAACCTGAAAATATTTTGAGTTTTAATTGAAGGGAGTTTGTGTGTTTCTCAAATGTGATCTCCAAACCATATATTAATAAACATGATAAGTGCTAAAAACATCAAAAGAAAACGGAAAAATTGAAAGCATATTCCAAACACAGTGGATGATGAGATCAAATATTATTGGTGTAATCTATAGTGGATAGATTTTAATGGGATTTTGTAAATTTTAGATTAATGAAAATATTATTGATCCATTGGTGGAAGATTTTATGGGACTATGCAATGATTATCTTTCCAAATATGATTTTTTGATTAATAAAATATCATTTATTATCTAGATTTAAAAGGATTAACCCAATATTCTAATAGAAATGTTTTCAGGATAAGATCCTTTTATCAGAATTAATGGTTCAATTATTCATTGATATCATATATGATTTCAATAATGATTTATATAAATTCATATTAGGAAAATGTTTTCAATAAAATATATGATAAATTTATTCACATGTTTGGTATGTGATGACACATGGGGTATCAATGTAAAGATGTTTCCATGACCTTATTTCAACTTTTTTGGAGTTGGATGTTTCGTAAGGGTTATATGTTTAACCATTTATGGAAAATTTATATAAATCGTTGGATGATTTTTTTGAGAATAAAGTATTATCTTACCATGTTATGATTTAAGCATATTGGATAACCTATTATAAATATTTGGTGTTGATTATTACTGATGAGATATGGGATACAATATCATGGGTCTCATGATCTGTTAGTTCTTCGAGAATGAAAAATTCACCTTCTTTTTAGGAGAAAAATGTGAAGTGGATCAAGGAAACAAATTGTGAGGTTGTACTAAAATCATGCAAGTATATTTTATCTTGAAAATTCTTTATATTTAAGAAATGGTATCTTGAAACCATAAAATGTTATCATAGTATATCCATTTCCAATAAATCAGATGATCCCTCAGTTTAACATAGATTGATGGCTTTCTAATTTCTATCATTTTATAGTCCATGTTCTCTGTCACACTCCATCAGAACATTATAGTCATATAATTCTTCCATGTCCATGTATTCACATCCAACCAATGTTCTCTTATATGAAAACCTAGATTTATGTTATATCGGGTTTCCACTATGGTTACAACATTCCCATTATAAGGATATCTTAGTATTAATTTTTCTGATGCCAGTTTCTATGAATGAAACTTTCATGTATTAATCCTTTTATAAGATAAATTAATTTTGAGGGATAAATTAATTTTAATGTCGGTAGCATTTAAAACCATGAGTATTTGTGATATAATTTTTTTGACTAATTTACACTTTTATAGTTTTCATTACACGTGGAACGTGAAATAAATAAATAAATATATATATATATATATATTAATTAAGAAACTAATTTAATCATTATATTAACTTATAAAACCATCTCGGTGTATGTTATACAGAACCACATCTTGGAGTATGTTGCACGCAACATTGACTTTTCTTATGTTACACGACACAATGATGTATCTATGAAACATTATTTTATAGTTATAAATATTAAAATGAAATAATTATAAATGATCCATTAAAATTATTAATTAAATATTAATAACTACTTTCCAATTTTTTTATTATGTTTCAATGGATATGAAACATATTTATAATGAATAATATATTTTTTTGGTAATGACCTTATATAATACCAAAAATAATTTCAAAAATAAACAACATTTCATGTCCTTCAGTGAAAATAGTAAAATTAATTTTAGACACATAAAGAATATAATTTGATAATATAAACATCAATTTTCAATTTATAATGCTATAATTATCTTATATAGAAGTTTTTGGATTTTTCAAATAGACTTGTTTTTTGATGAATGGTGAAAAATGCTAATTTTATTGTTACAAAATTACATTTTTAATTAACTAATTATGAATGTCAACTTATATTTTAATATTTTCAGGGAACATTAAAATAATTATACAAATATTAATAAAATTTATTTCATGAAAATATGTTTCACTTTTTAAGTCAATATAAAAAGATACAATCCTTTTAAACATCTTTTTATATAAAATCATATAATTTCTTTCCATCTTCAAGATTAACATTAATAATAATTGTGTAGATGATTTGAATTGAAATTTGAAAATATAAAAAAACATGTAATAAGTAAAATATTTATATTCTAATACATTCAAATTAATTTGGGATGAAAATGATTAGTAAAAGTGATTAATATTAATCACCTCCATTAAAGTCAAAATAAGATTAATTTGGGTCTAATACATAATCTTAGGGGTCCAAATTACTTAGAAACTTTCCAAAACCCCAATTTAGGTCCATATTTAGATCATATACTCCCTTTTATTGAATGCTTAATATTTTTAGATCCATGTGTAACATGAAAAGTGTGGATTGATTTCTCTATTGAAATATTTACAAGAGTGCCAGTCCTCTTTCTATATAAACGAACGCCACATATTCGTCTTCATAAAACATCTCAAACCACATAGGATTTGAAAGCCCATACCTAATAGAATATTAAAAATATCTAACTTCATCCTTGAATCATATCATTGGGATGAATGCATTCCATGGAATCCATTTGGCACAATCTAAAAGGTTTTACCTGATTAAGAGGTAACACCTCAGCTCAAGCTCCATTCCATAATTATCATATACACCCCTCCAATATCATAATTCCATGATTTTATTAAAACAAATATACTAAATATACTAAATTTTTTATTCAATGGCTTTTACATATACTTACACAAACATAAACATATTGGGTACTGAACAAAATGTTTATGAGTAGGGTGAACATTCGCCCCACAAAATGATGATTGTTCAATTTTTCATGTCACATTTCAAGGAATAAAATATGAAGGAAACACAATTAATATATTTTATATAATATATATATAATTTAGTTAATATTATTTATTCCTTCTTACAAAAAATATATTATTAATTTTTATTTTGTGTCAAAATGATAATTTCTTTTGAGGAAGTGTGGACTACCACCCCCTCAAAGCGATGTGATTATTTCACACACAACATGGAATGTATTAAGTATTGTATTAGTTAATATATAATATATATATTTAATTAAAATTAAAATATATTAATGTAATATACATATTTACTTATTTCCAATTTTCATTCTTTCTTTTAATACAACAATAAAAACTGAAACATTGTTCATTCGTACGTATGTTTAACATATCCATGAATGATGTATTAAATTATGTATTTCTATATTATATAATTTATTATAACAAAAATATAATTGATATAAATAATATTTATATAATTTTTTAAATTATGAAATCAGGATATATGTATGAGAGACAACTTTATAACAAATTATGACCCTTGTGTTGAACAAAGGGAATATTATCCAAAGTGAAACCTAAAAAAAGAATGTTTTACAAGAGGTTAATATAAGTCCTTAATCAAACCATTTATTCTATTATGCATAATAATATGGTTCCATAAAGGATTTATAATATATATATATATATATTAAAAAAGTATTCTGAACAATTACGATTAGAGTGAAGAAAAAATATAAAGTGATTTCATCTCACTATTTATTTCCATGAGATACATGCTATATTTTCCACTCTTTAATTTATTGTGGTGTATGTACTTCCCATGATTGTATTATATGTATCTTATTCATATATTTATGGGTACTAAAATATCAATTTTATGATATTTCTTTCATGAGGATAATTTTTCAAATGTGGCCAAATCTGTAAGATTGTTGTGTCTTAATTTTTCTTCTTTGAGACACATGTTTTATAATGCACCTAAATTATTTTTTAGTGGTTATATTCATAAATTATACATGATATATCATGAAATTTATTCCTTTCATGATATTTTATTATTAAATTAATTTATATTTTTATATGGATCGTATCATCCAATGTAACGTTGATATTAGAGTGTATGGAGACAATCACATCACTTTTCGAGATAGTTTTGGTTTATGTGTCAATTGATTAAATATTATGATCTATTTATCAATAAAAATCATGAAATTTATTATTCATGGGTAACTAGTGATAAAATTATTCATTGGTAAAATCTTTCTTTACTTTTCTCCATTTGATATATTTGAATTTTTTTTAAAAAAATCCTTACTTTATCCTCTATTTGGTCGGAAATATATTATTTTGAAAAGGGTTCCACAAATTTTATACTATTTTGTAAAAATATTTAGAATTTATTTTATCCCTTTTTGTATTTAACCAATTTTTTCATAGTAATAATGTTTTATCATTCTAAATGAGTCAATTTTTGATCATTTTTTACAAGAAAGAAGAATGTTCTTTTTCCCTCGTAAGACATGCAATGATTTATCAACCTTGAATTCATTGATAATATCTATTAATGTTTATAAAGATAAATGTTATTATTTTTTTATATAAATATATTTTAATGAAAAAAAATCAAAATATTTTAAAGCTTATAATATAAATTTTTAATGGAAATGTTTTTCAAAGGATTTTATGTTTCTAAGTGAATTTTCAATAAAGAAAGGTTATTATACTCAAGAAATTTATTCAAAATATTCTTCAAAGCTATTTTCCATAGATTATAAAATAATTAGACGTATCTCATTACCCAATATGAAATAATCAAAAGGTTTCATTCATATTTTTTAACTGTTTTATGTATTTGTGGAATGATTCTTAAGGAATATTTTTCACCTCAAATGGTTTTAGGATTTTGAAACCCTCTTGTTTTCATGAAGTGATTATGAAACCTATATATCCTCATAGGTTATAATGTGATAACATGTTATTGATACACATTTAATTTCATGGGTTATTATTTGATTTTTATAAAACCCATGTCTCGTTATGGGTCGTGATAAGATGAAGGTTTTATTATCATGTGGGAAATGAATGAATGATATTATTATCAGATGGGTGGGACCTATATCATCATCCAATTTATTGGGTAATGATATTGTTTATATGAGATCAAAGGTTAAAAAAGTTATAACCCAAGCCCAAAAACAAAAATTTAAATGGGTTTTAGCATAATCCCAAAATAACGAGGGTACATAGGTTATATCCCTTTTCTAGAAAAAAGAAGGTTCATGGGTTATATCCCAAACCTAAAAGAATGTGGTTACACAAGTTGTTTCCAAATCCTAAAAGAAATAAGGTAAATGGATTTTAGACAAAACATAAAATAAATAGGTTAAATTTTTTTATATCCCAAACCTAGAGTATGTACATAGGCCGCAGCTAAATCCTAACATGTTATAATGGACATTGTAGGTATCATTGACATAAAATTTTAAACTATTATATATATGCCCCAAATCATATGTCTTATTCATAAGTTCTGATTTCAAGGATCATGATTTTTATTTTCTTATGACAAATTTCTAATGGAACACCAATATCTATACAATAAGTCATGTTTATTATCTTTGCTATATAGGTTATGATCTCCTAATGTGACGATCACATTCTCATGCCCCTATGTTCTTGTTTTTTGTAACATGTGTCTCTTGTTCACCATTACTGAGAGTTTGATGACTCCCATTTGTATGTTTACCTTCCACAAGTTATGAAAAATAGTTTCTTGTAGAAGTAATAAATATAGAGATCATTGTGGGATATGTTGAAGGTCGTTCACATTTATAGAATATTTTCCATTCCATGTTTCCTAAGACACTAAACTATTATGGTCCTATAGCATGTATTTTTTATAATGTACTGAATATTCATTTAAAATGATGTAACATACATTTATTGAAAACCTAGGTCCCTATATCTAATTCCATTCCCTTTCATCCAATAATGGAATGGTATTGTCGCTCATGCTTAAGTATGAACAACTCTCACCACGACGCGATGTGACTAATTTTACTTAATCACCGGTAAATAATGATTCCAAAAAATTATATACTGAATAAATATGATATATATCCCCTTAATATAATCCTTTAAATTTTTTAACAATAACCTATGAATAAGAATCGACACATACATGAGAAAACATGCTTTGAAAAATGAAGTATATAATATATGAAACAAGGTTAATAATGATATATAATTTAATAACACGTGACATGATGATATTATGGTATCATATATGAAATAATAAAGATGAATATAATTGTGTTATGAGTTAACTACATGTTGAAGACCACTATACATGATCTTAAATAAAATTAATCAAATTTATTGTGAATGGTAATAGTTTCTCATCTCACTTTAACATCTATGAGATACATGACATATTCATCAATAAACTCCTGTTGGTGGTATGTATATTTCATGTTGATATATCATATCTTGAATGTCATTATCTTAATTGTATATAGTGTTTCATTGGATTTTTGTTAATTCATGGGTAATTTGATTCAACTAATTACAAGTGGTAATCGATTTCTGACCTCACTTTTCATTCATTTGGATAAACATGTACTTCATTTTATTTTTTCCAAAACTACATAAAATTTTTACATATGAGGTGTACTTAAAAAATTACTTAAACAAATAGGTAACTAATTTGAAATATGTATCGTTTATTCTATATGGTTATTTTTTGATAAAACATAGCTATTCATTAATTATATATATCATTTTGATACATGAGGAATGAATTGGATTTTTCATGTTCTTGGTTGGGCCCAATATATCCACATGATTCATCAGTATGATTCATAAGACTACATATATATGTGTTTTAATGAGGCCTTAATAATTTATCAGATTATAGGATTGAATCCTTGAGAATATCATATTAATGGCATGAAGCTTTGGATATAATTATTTATAGGAACAATGTGTTGATGATATGTTTTATATATCCATATTTATTCATTAAATAGTGATGAATTTATTTATTGATATTCCATGTCATTATACAAACGGCTAGAGAATGCATGGTGTAACTCATATCATTAATTATACAGTATTATTTGACTATCTTTTATTTCATCTATATAATTATGATGTTATTGATTAACTAGAATATATTATAGTCATAATATCTTCCATGAGGATTATACTATATTTTTACAAGGTATATTCTTTTATACCTATCCCTTACCATTTATTTGAGATCACTCTTCAACTTTGTTTATTATTCCCCTAGATTCCATAATTTTTATTATGATTGATATGTAGGGGTACACTATCATGAATAATATTCTTATCTATGAAAATACATTTTTTATATTCTGTATAAAATGGAATTTTAATTTAAAATATATATTTGTTTTACTATGTAAGGCATAGACCATTGAATCCTGGAGGCAATGTATTTTTTTAATAAACTGGTATGATTATAATGAATCAAATCATGAAGGAATGATTATTATATCCATATTGTAAAATGGATTACATATATGAACCTTTCCCTATAGCTGAAAATATAATATACAATATAAATATTCCATGGAAACACTATTATTTTCCCAGATTAACCTTTCCTATTAATCATTATACAATAATTCATATCCTAGATAAAAATTAATCATAACAAATGGGTATCTCAGATGCTTAGTACATATAAAAAAATTGAGTTAGCTATGATAAGTCATTTTATAATATAAGGAAAGATATTAATCTAAAACACAAGCCTTTTAAATATTACATTCATAATAATATGGAATGTATAAATCAAATAATTTCATTCAAACAAACACATGAATATTTTACTAATCAAACAACCCTACGTAATATTCGTAACTAATATCATAATGAAGGAATGAATTACTTTTGATGTCTAACTATTAAGGTATATCCTCAAGATAACTACAGTCATTATATAACCTCATGACAACATAAGTTGGTGGGATGAAACCCATATGTCAGTTACTAAGTATAATACTATATTCATGTTATAATGGTGAAACATAAACAACATAATCATACATATTGAAAACTATTATAATAGATATGAATACATTAACCATAAACTAATAATGGTTTATAAATTGCACATACACTATATAAATAATTCATAAAAAATTCAATAAAATAAAGTATAGGATATCATAAGAGATATTCCTCAATTATGCCTAAGATCACACAAAGGATGTTTACATAAATGAAAATACTTTCTAAAATTCATTAAAAATATCTGAGGCAAATTCTAATTTTTCATTAAAATAATTTTTCATAATCTATGCACTTATAAAATAAGTAATTTAAAAGGATATATTTGAATCAATGATTCTCATACCAATTTGATACTTATGAAACTAAATAATATTTCAAAAAATCCATTTCCACATAAATGATTCCTTAAACCTTTTTTGAAAATTTGTACTTTAAAAGAACATGATTTTTAATATTTAATGACTATATCATTTAGAAATATGTATTTTCTATATAGTACCATAAATAAAACCATAAAAATAATCACTTATTATGAATTTTAATGAAAATAAAGAAAAATAATTATAATCCTTTACATATATATAAATACATATGTTTGATTATATCCACAATATTGAAATGGATAAATGATTAATTCAATAAACATTCATAGTGTTCCATTCCACATTGAACATTTAAATCATAAAAACAATATCTTCAAATGAATATTTAAATACAATGATAATAAATTTATTCATCATATAAAATATTATAGGGGTATTACATAAATCACACACATTAAATAGGTGGTTAATAAGTCATATATCTCATGGAAATTGATTATGAGACGGAATTGCATTTCATAAGGTCCAATACTCTCCACACAAGTTCAATACTACTATATAATGTATTTAAACATGTTATTTCCTTATACCTATATAATAATAATATTTATGATATGATATAAGATTCATTAATAACATTATATTACCATTTTATTAATAATATTATTGTTAATGATACATTTTAGGTTATAATCACTTTGTATATCATATGTGTTTTGATTTTTTATTTTTAATTGTATTTAAACAATCATGATTTCATTTAATTAATAATGTAAAAAATATTTATATATCATTTAAATTTAGTATCTAATTTTATATAATAGATATATAAATGACATGTAACATTCCATTCATGGAGATGGTAGGTCGTACGTACACATGGATGTTGTTTATTTTTTAATATCATATTTAATTGAAGAAAGAAAACGACACACACACAGACACACACACACACACATTATAGTTTCATTATTATGCCATGTATTTAATATTTTTTCAGTACGTACATTTTTATAATAACTATTAAATTGTTGTAATGGAGGATGAACCTCATCGCATCACGGTGATGTTATTTCCTACTTACACACATGCGACGATATCACTTACATAAAAGTTAAATGAAATGTAATTGGATGGTATATTAATTATAAATAATCATTATAATTTCATATTATTTATTTATACCAAATATATCCATAATTGTAACTGTACAAATCAAGTGTAGATAAATGAATGTTTACACCACAGTGTGGAGATAGTAATCCAATCATATGCACACTTGGTAACATTGTTTTTCAGAGGATGTGTAAAATGATAAATATGGTTTTACAGTATAATAAAAAAAGTCAGTAGATATTTCATTCTATTATTGTTACGTAAATATGCTTAACTAAGGAAAATAATATAGAAGAAGAAAACTTCTTTGAAAGAGTTGATAAAATAGTTGCTTCTTTTTCGCGTATCTCTTTTTTATTTGATCAAAAGGACTCCATAGGTTAGCTTTATGCCCATATTATGGAATATGGGAAGAATTAATGGATTATTGGAGGATAATAAATTAGGGTAAGGTTGATCCAAATTTCTTTTAGAGGTGTGAATAAAAGAAAAGGAGATGGTCCATTTAATTAAAGAGGGGACTTGCACTTTTGGAAACACCAAAACTATTAATTTTATAGAAATGTATATTCGATTTATAATGGATCCAAAGTGAGTTTGTAATGGCCCAGACCTCTCCGGTCCATTTCCGTTTGAAAATGTGGTGTTATAGGTGTCTCATGGGATCGATGTGTCTTGGAGGTGCATTTGGGTGGCCTTTTTAATGAAAACTAGATGTCCTGTAGCTTTCGCATGGTTGGTGCACAGTTTGTTATACCTTGCGGCCAATCCATGCATAGATAGACTTGATGGAAGTAGAGACTGCACTAGAGATGAACGGTTTGTATAAACTGTGCCGCCACACCGTGGGAGATGGGCGGATAAGGTAGTGGGGACCGCACAGTTAGCACACAGTTTGTCTAACCGTGCGACAAGACCGTGCGATAACTTAAAGATAGATCCTAAATTTTAGGATCATGACTATTTATCCTTTATCTTGATTTTTTAATCCTCTAATCTACTATAACTCAGTATTACCGTTCATTAGAGATAGAAGAACCTCTCCCAAGCGTTTGGAGGTGATCCAGAGTCTTCTCTTGGCAAATCGAAGCCGGATTCATGAGGAGGATAAATCTAAGGCAGGGATTCAAAGAATCAACCTGGGTTCCATGAGATTTCTTCGGCCATCGTGGTTTTCTTCAATATCCCTTGAGGTAGGGTATTCATACTTCTCTCTAATTTTTGTGTTCAATCGTAGTGTTAGATTGATTTAGGGCATTGGATCACATTGAAATTGACCTAATTAAATATTTGAACCGGATTAAAAGAATTTGGTTGATCTATTGTGTTGATTTGTACTATGATAATGGTTTACATCTTGATTTTATAGATAGTGTGATATCTATGCATCACTTGTTAGCATGTTGATCATGATTAAATTGATAAACAACATATATCTAGAGTTAATTGATAATTAATTGGCTATGTAGAAAGAGTGATGATGAAGAATCTGGTTCTTGTTGTAATTTGATGTTGATTAAGTTAGCATCTTAAGAATGTTTAATCATTGTGATAGCTTACTGTTTTGGTTCATGATGTTGGAACCAATGAATTGAATATGTTAATTCAACATGGATTTACGAACTTGATTGATTGAATTACCTGAAGGGTTCTAAGTTACCCTCTTCCTTGTAAGGATAAATTCATTGTGGTTTGGAGCCATGAGTGGTCATTATGAATGAAGGTTTGATGCCTTGTTAAAGGGCCAAGAGCCCATTTGACGTGATGATTGATTTCCTACTGCTTTTTTTTTTATGTGACCCCGGAGGGGTGTGGTGATATGTGGAGGCAGGGAGGCCTTGTGGTTGTGGCATCAGATTACACATAGAGTGGTGTGATGCATCAGTTTATGCATGTGGGTGTGGGGGAGGAAACCAGAGATGATGGCATGGGATGGATGTGACGGTTGGATGTTTGGTGGAATAATTGGTTTATTATCTACTTTATTTTTCCCCACTGCTCAAGGCAGTTGGTCTGGCTTAACCTTTTTCCAGAGCAGGCGAAAACACATGGGGTATGCAAAGTGCTTTCCGTGTTTAGCCTCTTCAGTGTGAATGGGTCTACGCCTTTGCTATAGGCAGCAACGACTCGCCGGGTATTACATCTACTCACCGTGTTGAGCCCCCGTGTGTTTCTTAGCATAGATATCTTTTCTAGAATCCCTTGGAATATGGAAAATTAATTCTTTTTTGATATTCTGAATAAATGATGTTATCCCATGGGGTTGGATTTCGTTGGAACTTATTGATGTTGTGGTAATTTCAAAAAGTGAAAGTGGACATTGGGTGTGATGAAAATGATGTTGAATATGGGTTGTTCATGGTTAATTAACGTGAAAAGAATTAATTAACATAATGTGGAATGGATGGAAAAGGGAATGAAGTAACCTCATGAGGTTCTTTAACTAGTTGTGTGCTTATATGATGCCTAGTCTTAGAAATAGTAGCCCGGAGTCCGAGAGACGTAAGCTTAAGTTGAGGCTAAGACTAGGTTATCCCGATAGTGTGGTTGTGAGTTACATATATTCTATTCTTTTATTGTTTCAATATGCTTATCCACCCTGTCGGTATGAACAATCGACAACCCAGGGATTCTGAGCCCTGGGGGTTTTTCCCCAACATTCCGATGAGAGGATGAATGGCTGACTACCCCCTTTGACAACGCTCTCTTCTCTTGGTAGATATTAGTATCGTGGGCACAACGGTTAATTTTCCCCATATATGTGTGTAGAGGGATGTAATGGCTTGTGGTTATTTTCACACATATATTCTGAATATAGTATCTTGTGGACTACAATAGGTGTAACGTGTATAGGCCGTGATGGCTTGTGGATCCTTACTCGGCGTATGGGTTGTAATGGTTTCAGGTACAATACCCGATGTATGATACACGTTATGTGGGATATGGTGGCTCTTGAAACCTACCTAGTTAATTTTGGTTGTGAGGATGGTGTGGAGCTTAGGCCAGGTGTCTGCAGGTAAGCCTTTGTGGTGCACGTGGTGCAGATTATGGAGCTTAGCCCTAGTTTATACAGGTATGCTTTTGGAGAGAGATGCACAAGACGTATGTCGTTGCGGAAAAGCAACAAACATGTGGGGAAGTAGTGACACGGTACCCTTGATATTCTTTACCATATGATATATTCGTTACTATATGATATATTCTTGTATGCGTTACGTCGTGAGATTATCCATGGCGAGGTTGGGAACTTAGTATACCTATTGGGGCGACGAGTTAGTTTGACTTGATGTTCACTGGGCATTAGCATGCTTTCTTTACTTTTGCACGAGAGGCTTAGGGGAGGATCCTAATGATTATACTGTTTTACTCACCCTACATATATATAAATTATTTTTCAGGTCACTTGGAGCAGGTTGGAGATCAAGCTGGTTACTACTAGCTTGTGGTTGGAGGAGCTGTTTGGTCTTGAAGTCGGTGCCGTTTTACATTCCTTTGGGTACTTGTCGTTTTCCCTTTCAGTTTTTGTACTTTTGAATATAATTTAATATATGTAGTTTAGTTTCTTTTATACTTTAGTTTTGAGTTGGAGTTGGTTGGAGTCTATTCTATCTCTCTTTTCCGGATGTGTTCTCTTAGAGGGTAATGCCTCCCATTTGTGTCTTTAATATACCCTCCGTGCTAGTTGTCAACCCATGGCCTACTGGAGGTGGTACTCGGGGGGTCATTATCTCTCTTCTCACATTGTCGTCCCAGGAGGGGTACACATTGTGGGGTGGGGGTCATGACAGAGTGGTATCAGAGGTCTAGTTGAGGGATAGGATGGGGATTAGAGTTAGGCACATGTGAGGTTTCATGGGTTGGTAGGGAAATGGTGTCATTCATGTTTCGCCAGAGGGGTAAACACTGGAGACCGGTAGACACATAGGTTGTTAGGGCCCCATATGATCTCTTTCACAGACCTTTAAGTTTACAGTGGCTACTAAACTAGATGATACTAGTTGCAGGGTAGAGACCTAGGAAAGGATCAAGCATCATTTTTCTTTATGCATGTGTTTGAATGGGACGACATTGGGATATGTTAACCTAAAAAAATGAAAGAAAAAAGTTAATTAATTAATTATCAGCCTTCCATATTCTAGTCTTCGGAGCTCTAAGTGTTTGTTATTTTTCATGTATGGATCCAGGTCAACGTCCTTGTCCGGTTCGCATAGAAGATTTCTAGCAGGTCGTCGCATGGTAGATGTTGATGAAGATGACAGATGGAGAAAGACACTACGAGAGTTTCAACAACATAGTCTGCAGAATTACGAGGGATTCGTTTTAGATGCTGTCATGAAAGACTGGTTGGAGGAGGTGGAGATCGTTTTCAGTTCAATTCGTTCTTGAAAAGAGCGTTGGGTGTCTTTGGTGGTGATGAAGCTGCATGGAGCAGTGAGGCAGTGGTGGCTCTTGTTCCTTAGGGATAGTGAGGAGTCACCGATCTCATGGGAGGAGTTTTGAGACAAGTTTAGGGTTGAGTTCCTTTCTTCGACTGTGAAGGCGTCCAGTCGTTAGGGGAATCATACCCATCGACAGGGGAGATCTAGTGTTCGGGAGATTGGAATCCATTTTAGGAACCTTCTACGATATGCTTCGGACCTGTTACCCTACGAGGAGGATAGGGCAAGGAATTTTGAAGAGGATTTGCGTCCATAGATCCAATTCTAGGTCACCCCATTTATGCCAAAGACATATATCATGGTTCTGGTGAGGGCAGATATTTTTGAGAGGACTCTGGCCAGGACTGGATCGTCACGAGAGGGGAATCAACACGATTCCCCACGGAGTAGAGCTATGGTCCAGGTTTCCTGGTTTTCAGGACTGAAGAGTTTCCGTTCACCCGGGGGTAGATCCCATCCATTCTCATCTCTTTTCTCTTGAGGCAGAAACTCATAGACCTTTGCGAAGGGATCCGGTGGTTATTTTTTCTTTTGGTGGTCGTGGCCATCAACAGCGGGAGTGCCCGACCTTTCAGAGCGGTCATCGTACACTGGGTGCTCCACTCCAGGTTCTTGCTTTGAGACAGTTCCAGTCGAGGAAACAACAACATTTTTCACCATCTTTTGATCACCAGAGGGTAGATGGGGCAGGCGGAGGACAACCCCATGATGCTCCCCATCCATAGAGAGTCGAGTGCGTCCGTGTTGGTGGTCTTCATCAAGGTGAGAGAGGCTGTGGAGGTGGTCGTGGTCAGCTTCATTCTCTAGCATTTCCAGCACTAGACGAGCCAGATATCATTCGAGGTACCCCTTTCTTTTGTTTCTACCTTTTTGTATGTGTTGTTTGATTCAGTAGCGACACACTTCTTCATATCACCAACCCTTTTACATTCATTGGGACATGAGGTAGAGATGCTTCCAGTGCCCTTGGCGTTGACTACGCCAGTTGGAGGTCGAGATGACTTGTTTGAAGTATGTATAGACTGTGAGCTAGTGTTGGGGAAACACTGCTCTTGTGGAGATTTACTATGTATATAGATACAACCATATGATTCCATCCTAGGCATGGATTGGTGGTATTCGGTTGAGGCTATCATGGATTGCATCATGAAGAAGGTCATCTTCATTGGTTCGGATGGAGAGCAGGTGGTGTTCGTTGGCAAGCGAGATGCTCAGATGGGTCATAGGCGAGTTCCATCCTTATAGTCCATGATGGCTGAGTTGATGCTGAGTTTTTCAGGGGTTCAGCAGTTGGAATTTCATAGGGTTATGATGGGGTTCCCTGATGTCTTATCAGAAGATGTTGTGGCATTACCCCCTCAATGGGAGATCGAGTTTGGGATTCAGCTACAGCCAGGAGCGTCTCATATCTATATGTCTCCATATAGGATGTACCCTTCTGAGTTGTGAGAGCTACGTATGCATCTTAATGGTTTGTTGTAGTGTGGTTTTCTTCATCCATGTGTGTCACCATAGGGTGCACCAGTTTTGTTCGTAAAGAAGGCCGACGGCAGTTTGCAGTTGTGTGTCAATTATCATTGCTTAAATAAAATTACAATAAATAACCACTATCCTCATTCTCGGATTGATGATTTATTTGATCATCCGATGGGTGCATGTTTGTTCTCAAAGAATGACTTGTGGTCAGAATACCATCAGATGCATCTGAAGGATGAGGATATCCCGAAGACTGCTTTCTGTTGTTGTCATGGGAATTATGAGTTCATTGTAATGTCGTTCGACGTGACGAATACTCCAGCTGTGTTCAAGGGTTTGTTGAATGCTGTGTTTTGTGAGTTCCTAGACAAGATTGTGTTAGTCTTCATCTATGATATTCTTGTGTACTCCACATATGAAGAGTAGAATGCAGAGCATCTACGAGACGTTTTGGGAGTTCTTCATCGACATCAGCTATTCGGGAAGTTTCTGAAGTGTTAGTTTTGGGATCGAGAGGTCCGTTTCTTGTGCCATGTGGTATCCCAACATGGATTTGTTGTGGATCCATCGAAGATAGAAGCATTTGTGTCTTGGGGAGCCCCCAAGATAGTATCAGAGGTGTAGAGTTTATTTGGTCTCACAGGCAACTACATGAGGTTCGTGGCCAATTTCTCATGGGTTGCGACTCCTATAACATCTTTGACGATGAAGTATCAACCATTCATATGGACTAATCAATGTCAGGAAGCTTTCGAGTATCTAAAAGAGAAGTTAGCAAGTGCTCCAGACCTTTGTCTTCCAGTTGAAGGAGTTCAGTTTTTGGTTTTCTGCGATGCTTTAAATCTGGGGTTAGGTTGTGTTCTTATGCAGTAGAGGTCAGTTGTTTCTTATGGATCTTGGCAGTTACATCCCCATAAACACAACTATGTCACCCATGATCTTGAGTTGGCTGCTATGGTGTTTTCTCTGAAGTTGGTGAGACATTACCTCATTAGTGAGCGCTTTGTGGTTTTCACCGATCTTAAGAGTTTTAGGTATGTTTTCACGTGGTGTGACTTGAATTTACGAAAGCATTGGTGGATGGAGTTAATGCAGGAATACGACTTCGAAATATCGTATACACCTGGAATGGGTAATGTTTTAGCTGATGCACTGAGCTGAAAGTCACATAGTGATGCTAGGAGTGAATCAAGTGATTCCTGTAGAGTAATGGAAAAAGTTTCAGCTTTGAATCTTAACATGGGAGAAGTTGGGGGTAGAGGATGTCTTTTTTAGATGATGGTACAGTCATCCCTGGTGCAGAAGGTGGAAGATTCTCAGTTGGGGGATCATGAGGAGTAGGTCTGGAGAGACTTAGTCATTTGTGGTGAGGCCCCTGATGATTGGTCTGAGGATGAACAACACAAAGTGTTGTATCATGGTTTGCTTTTTATTCCCTTGACGTTGCATGAGATGGTTCTTAGAGTGTCCCACAGTTCACATTTAGCAGTACATCCTGCTGTGACAAAGATGTACCGATCCTTGAGGAGTCAGTTTTGTTGGCCTGGGCTGAAGTGTGCAATTGCAGAGTTTGTGTCTCGAAGTTTAGTCTTCCAGAAGGTGAAGGCCAAACACCGTGTTCCTGGTGGTCTTTTCCATCCATTAGAGATTCCACAGATATAGTGTGAGGACATCTCAATGGACTTTGTTACAGGTTTACCTGAAGCACCGGGAGGACATGATGCTATTTGGGTGGTAGTGGATCGTTTAACAAAATCGCCCAGTTTATAGCGAACATGGAGTCGAGCTCAGTTAAATTTTTGTCGAGGCAATATCTGGATGAGGTGGTGAGACTTCATGGAGGTCCAAGGATGCGCATTTCTGATTGAGATACTCATTTTACCTCCAGGGTGTGGAGAGGTCTCCAGCAAGCTTTCGGTTCTCACATAGGTCTTAGCACGGATTTTCATCCTCAAACTGATGGTCAGACAGAGCGAACTATTCAAACTCTTGAGGACATGTTTCCCTCTCGTGTTATTCATTTGGGAGGCTCATGGATGAGGCACTTACCTTGTCAGAGTTCGCTTACAATAATAGTTTTCACTCAACCATCGTTATGGTGCCGTTTGATGCCTTGTATGGATGGATTTCCTGTTCTCCATTGTGCTGGACTAGGGTCAGAGAGTCAGCAATTCTCAGAACCGAAATAGTGAGGAATACGACCGAGACGGTTCAGGTGATTCATGAGAGGCTGAAGGCAGTGCAAGATCGTCATAAATCTTATTCCTATCAAAGGAGAAGACCCTTAGAGTTTAATTTTGGGGATCATGTGTTTCTGATGGTGACTCCCCGTCGTGGTCAGCAATGGTTTGTTCATGGATGTAAGCTTTTTCACCAGTTTGTTGGGCCATTCGAGGTGTTTTCACGTGACGGAACTGTGGCGTATCGAGTAACACTTCCACCATAGAAGAGTCAGATACATGATGTCTTCCATGTATTGCTACTCCGTTGTTATCTTCATGAAAACTCTCACATCATTGATTGGGGAGATATCAATGTCAATGATGATGCATCCTTTGAGGAGAGCCCAGTGGAGATCCAAGACCGAAATGATAAGGTGTTCCACAAGCATTTTATTCCTTTGGTTTGTGTCTTGTTGCGACACGATGTCTTTGATGAGAGTACCTAGTAACATGAGTCACAGAAGCGTGCTCAGTACGCAGAGTTGTTTGTTTTTTAGCTCATTTAGTGTGTAAATGTAATTGGTGTGGTTATGAACCCTTCGTGTTTATGAGATGGCTTCCTTTATTGTTTTTGTGGATTTCTTTCTTTTGAGAGGTATCTCGGTGGGTGGATGTTCAGACCCTGTTTCGTTTTCTATTTAGGTGGGTTTTGGATTCTCGAGGACGAGAATGTTTGGAGAGGTATATGATGTAATGGCACAGACCTCTTTGGTCCATTCCCTTGTGAAAATGTGGTTTTAGAGGTGTCCTGGGGGATCGAGGCAGCATGGAGGTGCGTTTGGGTGGCCTTTTTAAAGAAAACTGGAAGTCCAATAGCTTTCACACGGTTGGCGTACAGTTTGTTAAACTGTGTGGCCAAGCTGTGTGTAGCTGGCCTTGAAGGCAGTATAGATCGCACAAGAGGCTCATTGTTTGTCTAAACCATGCCACCAAACCGTGCGAGCTGGGTGTCTAAGGCAGTGGTGACCGCATGGTTAGTGCACGAATTGTCTAACCGTGAGACTAGGTCGTGTGTGCACATAACGTTAGAACCTAAATTTTATTATCTTTACCATTTACCCTTTATCGTGCTTGTTTAATCCCCTAATCAGCCATTACATGGGATTACCTTTTCTTGGAGATAAAAGAACATCTCCCAATAGTTTGTAGGCGATCTAGAGTCTTCTCTTGGAGAATCAAATCTGGATTCTTGAGGAGAGATATAAGGCGGGGATTCGGAGAATCAACCCAGGTTCCTTGAGCATTCTTCGACCGTTGTGGTTTTTTTCAATAACCCATGAGGTAGGTTATTCATTCTTCTCTATAATTATTTTGTGCAATCATACAGTTTTCATGATTTAGCCCTTTGGATCACAATGAAATTGACGTAATTAAATACTTGAACCAGATTAAAATAATTCAATTGATCGCTTGTGTTGATTTGTACCGTGATAACGGTTTACCTCTTGATTTACTATATAGTGTGATAACTATGCCTCACTTGTTAGCATGTTGTTCTTGATTAAATTGATAAAGAACATAAATCCAGAATTAATTGATAATTAATTAGCTATGTAGGAAGAGGCATGAATAATAATTTGGTTCTTGTTGTAATTTGATGTTGATTAAGTTGGCATAGTAATCATGTTTAATCCTTGTGATATAATACTATTTTGGTTCATGATGTTGGAAATTGCAAATTGAATATGTTAATTCAAGATGGATTTATGAACATGATTGATTGAATTCCCTTAAGGTTTTTGAGTTACCCTCTTTCTTGTAAGGTCGAATGCCTTGTGGTTTGGAGCTATGAGTGCTCATTATGAATGAAGGCGGGATGCCTTGTTAAAGGTCCAATAGACAATTTTATGTGACATTTGATTTCCTACTTCTTGTGTTGTGATGTGACCCTGTAGGGGTGTGGTGATATGTGGTTGCAGGGAGGCCTTGTGGTTGTGGCGGCGGATGATGCCTAGAGTGGCGAGATGCATCATTTTATGCATGTGCGTGTCGGGGAGGACACCAGGGATGATTGTATGGGATGGATGTGATGGATGGATGTTTGGTGGTTTAATTGGTTGATTATCTACTTTCTTTTCCCCACTGCTCAAGGTTGCTGGTCTAGCTTACCCTTCTTCTGAAGGAGGAGAAAACGCGTGGGGTATTCCACGTGATTTCTGTTTTTAGCCTCTCGAGGGGGGATCGGTCTACTCTCTAGATATAGGTGGCAAAGACTCAACATGTAGTAAATCAACTCACCGTGTTTAGCCCCTTTGTGTTTAGTAACATAGGATGCTTTTCTAGAACGCTTAGGAATATGGGAAAGAAATTCTGTTTTGAAATTCTGAATAAATGATGTTAACCCATGGGGTTGGAATTCACTAGAACATAATGAATTGGTGGTAATTTGAAAAAGGGAATGTGGAATTTGTGTCTGATGCAAATGATGTTGAATGTGGGTTGTTCGTGGTTAATTAACGTGTAAAGAATTAATTAACGTAAAGTGGAACTGATGAAAAAGGGAATGAAGTAACCTAATGAAGTTATTTAAATGGTTGTGGGATTATAGGATGCCTAGTCTTAGAAATAGTAGCTTGGAGTCCGAGAGAAATTAGCTGCAATTGAGGCTATGACTAGGTTATGAACATAGTGTGGTTGTGTGTTACATATATTCTGTACTATTTGTGTTTTTATATGATACTCCACCCTGTCGGTAATGGAAACTAACACCTCAGGGATTCTATGCCCTAGGGGGTGTTTTCCCAACATTCTTATGGGAGGATGAATGGATAACTACCCCCTTTGACCCCGCTCACTTCTCTTCGTAGATATTAGTGTCGTGGGAACAGCGGTTAGTTTTCCCCATATATGTGTGTAGAGGGATGCAGTGACTTGTGGTTATTTTCACACATTTATTATGGATATAGTACCCTATGGACTACTATAGGTGTAACATGTTTAGGATGTGATGTCTTGAGGATCCTTACTCGGCGTATGTGTTGTAATGGCTTGAGGTACAATACCTAATGTATGATACACATTAGTAGGGATGTAGTGGCTCTCGGAACCTACCTTGTTACTTTTGGTTGTGAGGATGTTGTGGAGATTAGCCCAGGTGTCTGCAGGGAAGCCTTTGTGGTGAACGCGGTGCAGATTGTGGAGATTCGCCCTAGTTTAAACGGGTAAGCTTTTGGAGAGAGATGCAAAAGATGTATATCATTGGGGAAAAGCGGAAAACCAGCGAGGAAGTAGTAGTGAGGTACCCTATATATTCTTTACTATATTCTATATCCTTGTATTCATTGCTTGGTGAGAGTATCTATGGAGAGGTTGTGAACTTAGTATACCTGTTATGGTGACGAGTTAGTTTCACTTGTTGTTCACTAGGCTTTAGCATGCTTTCTTTACTTTTTCATGAGAGGCTTCGGGAAGGATCATACTGAGTATACTATTATACTCACCCTACGTATATATATAATGTTTTTCAGGTCACTTGGATCAGGTTGGAGATCAAGCTGGTCACTACTAGCTTGTGGTTGGAAGAGTTGTTTGGGCTTGTGGTCACTGTCGTTTTACTTTCTTTTGGGTACTTGTAGTTTTCCCTTTCATTTGTTGTACTTTTACATGGAATTTCCTATATGTATATGGGTTTCTTTTATACTTCAGTATTGAGTCAGAGTTGGTTGGTGTCTATTCTATCTCTCTCTTCAGCATGTGTTCTCATAGAGGGTAATGCCTCCCATTTGTGTGTTTACTATACCCTCGGTGCTAGTCTCCAACCTGAGGCCTACTGGAGGCGGGACTCAGGGGTCATTATCTCTCTTCTCACATTGTCAGCCCAGGAGGTGTACACTTTGTGAGGAGGGGGTCATGACAGATTTATTTCTAGTATAATTACTGGATGAATTTCAATAATCTAGAAAATGATTCTTTGTTAGGTTTGTGGCACAATGTTAACATATCTTTAGGATTTAACTGTTAGTCAAATAGTTTATTGGTTCCCATTTCTACTTGTCTTTTTACACTATAGGTTTAATATATTCACTATAAAATGAAAAAATAACAGCTATTTAATCATTTATGAAATCAATAACAAATTTAAACATATATTTCCAAACATTATATTTTTTTTAACATTTACAACATTTAATAAAATATTATTTATTTTAAATAATCATTTATGACCATCAGGATACTATTAATTATTTTGATTTTAAAAAATATCATTACAACATGATAACCTATAAAAATACCTGAAAGAAGTTATTATCATGTCTATGTTTATATAAAATTTTGGGATGGAATTATATATTTTCACTAATATTTATTTTATTATTTTTAGTAATATTTATTTGATATTTCAATTAATCAAACAATTACTATATCATGACTATAAAAGCCTTTAGTTATATTTAATTTTCAATAAATATTTTAAATAAATCACCTCATGAGTATTGGTATCTTATTTTTCTAATTAATAAATATAGTTTAATTTATCTTATATATAATCCAATATTTAAATCTTTTTAGTTATTAAAATTTGTATATGAAATTTTAACAGTTGTTTAAATAAGAAATAATAAAATCCTAAAATGATAGAGGTGGGATAAAAAGGATAATATTTTTGTCCTATGATTTATTTATGTCAAACAAAACTTATCCGATGAAATTAGGACATGTTTTAGGATAATTTTATAATATTATTACATTATTTTTAACCTTAATTTTCCTTTTTTCTGTTATCCCTGGAAAAAAAATTTAAAGTCAATATTCAACAATAATTATATTGAGCATATTAGACCACATTTATATTAATTATTTCAAACATCTAAATATGTTTTTTTAATAATTTAATTCACATAAATGGTAAACTTACGATTAATGATAATCCTATGATATAGTTAGAATATGGGAAAATGCGACGTTCAATAGTTCAATAAATTCTTATATCTAATTATATTATAAAAATCATTCAAATGCCCTAAATTGTGTTATAACATTATTTTTTTATTATGAAATTAAAATAAATTTTATGTAATATAATTATATAAATGAAAAATTCAGTTTTTGAACAACAAAACAGTATTTATCACTATTCATCAGAAATTGAAACATTTCATAAAAATACCAAAAAAAAACCATCCAATGATAATTTTAATATTACAAATAAAAAAATTAAGGTTATGTACAAAAATATATAATTTATAATTATTATAATGTTTTTAATAATATTAATAACTATTTATTTTAAAATGGCTACCTTGATAGATTATAGTGCACTCGAACTCGGGGTTGCATGAAACACAAGATATTAAAGATAACCTACCATGAAATATTTGGGTGTTAAATTACCCCCTCCTTAGGTTAATTAATTCCTCATAATTTTAACTCCTCTACAGAAATAATGTGTCGGAATTTAGAAAATATCATTATTGAAATCCCACATAAAAAATATATTATTGAGACATCCATTTTAATATAATGAATGGGATGTACGAAGGGCGCCATAGATTACATGAAAAAGGGTTCCATATAGAAAATCATGGACATGATATAAAATTTAACCATTAAGTTATTATAGGGAGTGATATATAACACACTTAGGATAATGTTTATAGTCACAATTCTATAAATCTACGATGATCAAAGGGACCTTTTAACTCACCATGAAATAAATTACTAGGAATTTTTTTTTTTGATTTATGATATTTTGCCTGATCATATTAATTAATTTAGTTTATAAAATAATAATATAAGAAATCATACATACTTGAGAAGTACAGTTTCATCCTTTAACTAATTCCTACCACAAACTCATCTTCCTCCGAAAAAGATAAAAAAAATCAAAAAAATCAATTTATCTAAATCGTAGAGGGTTATAAAAATAGATTTATACATTATATCATACAATTTAAATATGAAATATTATGATATTCTAACCAGGACATCATCTTGTCATGTGGTAGGTGATTCACCATTGTTTCCATTTGTTTGTAGGTTCAATTCTCATGGCCATTTCAGATGCGATGACTTATCTCCCGACCTACGAGTTGTCCCTTTTCTAAAACAATACAATTATAATATTCCATAAATAACATTTGTTTGTTCAACATTAATTAACATCTTTACCCTTAGAAAATACTATCCAATGATCAACATAATCCATTCAAACATTAAAACTTGACCAAAATACTTCCATCCAAAATCACTATCTATAAATATCTCTAAATTCTCAAAATCAATCTTCACATCAAGTTCCCAAAACAATGTAACATAGATCTTATTGTCACATAAAAAATATTTAATCCCCATTAAATCAAAAGTGAAAACTCTAATGCTTACAAATCCTTATATTATAATTACTACAGTAACTTTCTTATATATATATATATTGAATCATATAACCGTAGAACCATTGATGTAATAATTTAGAATCGAAATGAGAGTAACCTTACTCATTCATCTTCATTCTTAAACCATTAACTATAATACAAAATATTATTCCTTAGTTCCTCCTTCATTTCGTTTTTCATTTATAGTATATTAATTATCAGCATTATAACAGTTATCTATATAGCCGTAATGATTCTAACCATCAACCAAAACCTAAATCACTAATTTAGAAATAATAATTAAACTGATATAGGAATGAAGAATCATTTATAGGTTCTCTAAATGATGGAATATTTTAATCAATATAAAATTAAATAGGATGAATCTTGTTTGTCCATTACCAAAACAATAGGATGATATACTATAAATATACTTATCCCCAATTTCATTCATAGGGTTATGGTTTCTAATATATATTTTCTAAATCTAATTTCTAAGGTTATTACTAAAATCCATTTGATACCAACTATTGTTATCCTCCCACGGAATACTAGAGCTGGTGTATAATGTTATTATGTTTCCATGATTATAAGGAATAAAATCTGAATGGAAGTATGAGTGTTATAGTGCTGGAAAATTGGTTTGATACATGATCCTAAAAATCCAGTTCAAAACCATAAAATATATCATATAAAATCTTTTGAGAACAAAACTATTATCCCTGATTAACCCTGAATATCAGTCATAATATACATACTCACATCTAGGGGAAAATGAAATATAAGATATGGGTGATATTAGACACTAAGTAATGATAAACAATATTGTGGATGTTATCATAATTAATAATAAACTATTAAGGAAACATACAAATTTAAACACATTCCTTTTGAACAAAATCATGAGTATAATATGGAAAGAATAAATAAAATAATCCCACTTAAACATTCATAATGATATTACACTATTCGAATAAAAACATGTAGTATCAATAAAAAATCATAACGAGAGAATACAAAATGCCATATGTCTTCACTATCAAGATATATCCTCATGATAGGTATATTCAAGATCTATGCCCATGTAGATTATATCTTTGTGTAAAAACTTGTTCAATATGTGTTATGATATGTCCTTCTAATGATTTTAATCTTCTAGGAAAACAAATTTGAAGGCTATATCGCCTAAAAATATTGTCTCATGACACATATCATTACATCGAGGGGAAAACGTGTAACCCTCAGGTCACATACCATGTTCAATATATTCCTCATTTGAAAATTGTGAAACATGAACTTCTTAATCATTCATATTAAAAATTATTATATGAAATATTAATAGATTGACAATAAACCAAAAATTGTATCTAAATATCATATCTACATTCAAACTAAATAAAAAAACATTACATTAAATATTTTAAATGATATCATAATAGATCATCCTCAGTTTAGAATATGCTCTATCAGTGAATTTTTACATATTAAAAAAGTCTATAAAAATCATTAAAAATATATTGATACAAATTCCACCATTTCATTAAAATCATTTATTCAATAGTTGTGCACATAAAAAAGAAGAAATTTAAAAAAGATATATTTTAATCAAAGTATCTCATACCACATTGAATATTTTTATATGAAATATTATTTTAATACATTCATGTTCATCTACATAATTCTTTAAAACCATTTTGTAAAAATATACATCAATGAGAATGATTTTGAAGAATAAATATTCAAAATATTTAAAATGATTTATTAGATATGGAGTCCCATTCATAAAACCATAAAAATAGTTATTTCAGAAACATTTGAATTATATTTAATATAAAAATAAATTGTAATTTATAATCATATATATATATATATATATATGTTTGATAATATCATGAATATTGAAATGGAGAAAGGATTAATTCATTAAACATTTAATGAATCCCATACCACATGGAAAATTAAAATCACAAGCCCATTATTGTCAATTGAATTTATAAACAGAATGAAGATAAATTTATTAATGATATAATATATAATGTGGTTATTATATAAACTACACAAAAGAAATAGGTGGTGATCATGTATTATAGTTCAAGAATATTGAAAGAGAGACATAATTCACTTAACATAGGACTAATAATATTTGTACATGTATAAAAATCAGGTATAACAGTTCTAAAAATATTAATAACTTGTAAAAGAATCAAATTATTAGTTATGATATCATATATGAATCATTTAATAAATTATATGACTAGTTTTTTTAATAATTCCAATTTTAAAGCAATATTTTGGGTGATAATCACTGTTTTCATACGTGTTTTAATTTTTTATTAAATTTATTAAATATACCAGGATTTAATTACTTACTAAATGTAAATCATTCTATATATATCTTATATATTAATTTTTAAAATATATATAATAGATATATAAAATAAATAGAAGATACAATTCATGGAGATGGTATATAGTTTCTACGCTTGAATGCTATTTCTTTTTACTCATTATATTGAATGGAATCAATTAAATGACACACATATATATATTATTAAATTATAATTATTATGTCATATATTTCATAGTTTTTCATTATATAAACTTTTATAATCATTCTGAAATGGTTGTAATGGAGGATGAATCTAATCGCATTGTGGAGACGGTAGGTCACCCAAACGCATGAGTGACGATATAATTCTTAAAATGGATAAATTATATTGAAGTGGATTATATTTTAATTATATAAAATCATTTTAAGTTCATTATTATTATTTGTGGACATTATATTCATCATTATATCAATATAAATAAATTATAAATGAAAAACAGGTTATATGGCGACGTGGAGGCGGTAAAACGTACGTACATGCACATGGTGATATTTTTTTTTCATAAGATGGGTAAAAAGAGTAATATGGATTATCAGTAATAATTAAAAAATCATAAAATGTAGTATATTTAATTGATATTACTTTATTATGGACATAAAATGTGAAAATAATGTAGAAGAAGACAATAACATTTAATGAGTTGTTAAAATAATTACTTCTTATTTTGGTATCTATTTTTCATTTCCACAACAGGACTCCAGAGGATGGCTTTATTCCAAAAGTATAGCCTCTGGAATTAATTGGGGGATATTGAGAGATGAATTGGGCATGGTTTTGATTTACCGCATGGATTTAGTGGTGTGAATAAAAGGGAATGAGAGGATCCCTTTTATAAGAGAGAGGCTATTCACTTTTTGAATCTTGAAAACTATTAATGTAATATAAATAGATTTTTGATTTATCATAGATTCAAAGTGATTTGTTTCAAGGTCATGATGGTTATGAGTCGCAATCCTATCATAAAATGAAATTTATAAATTTTAATGTCATAAAATTAACAGTAATGTTTGGATTTAACTCCATGTTAAACATTTTAACTCTCAAAGTGTCTAGTTGTATTTTTCCACTACAGGGTAAAAGTAGTTACAATAAATTGACAAATGAACAAATGTCAGATAATTTATGTCATCTTAAACATTATCCACGTAATTTAGATTAATCATATATTTCTATGACTTTTATAACATTCAATAAAATATTATATATTTTAAAGCGGCTAATATGCCAATTTTGATACTATTCATTATTTTAAATTTATAAAAATATCATAACAACATGATAAAATTGAAATAATTCTTCTAAAATGACACTATAATTTATAGGGATTCTATTAAATTTTTTATATCATTAGATATTACATGTAATATTTATTTTATTATTTATTATAACATTTAATTGATATCTCAATTAAAGAAACAATTACTACATCGTTATTATATAATTCATTAATTAAGTAAATTAATATCTAAAAATTAAAAATAATTTATCAAGATGATTATAAATTTATTGACTTTAAAATTAAAAATTATAGTTCATTTTATCTTATTTATTACCCAATATTAATAATGATTAGGTTATTGAAATTTGAATATGACATTTATAACTCTTCGTTAAATAAAATATTATAGGTGTATTAATTTAACACAAGTGGCCTAAAAGGGATATCATTTTTAAAATATGGTTTATTTCAGCCAAAAAAACTTATCCAATGAAATTAGGCCAACCTTCAGGTTTTTTACTTAGTATTATGAAAATATTATTTCCTTCAATAATGCTATTTATTTTTAACTATTGTAATTAAAATTCAAAAAATCACTATTCACCAAAAATTATTTTGGTTCAATTTGAACACATTTTTCCTTCATATTAAATACCATTTATGTCTGTTTTTGTGAAATTCAATTCAATAAATATGTAAAATTTCATTTAATGTAAATCTAATGATGTGGTTAGAAGGTGGTAAAAGTGATTTTCGAATGTTCTATAAATTTTTCTATCTAATTAAAGTATAAAAATGATTTCAATGATATAATTAGGGTTAATAAATTTACTCTATATATATAGTGATATTAAAATAAATTTAATATATAAAATTTATTTAAATGAAAAAAATTTGTTTTTAACAACAACGAAGTAATTTTAACTCTTCATAAGAAATTGAAAATTTTCCCAAAAATACCACAAAATCACCCTAAGATAATTTTTAAATTCCTTATTAAAAATGGTGACTATTTTGAATAAGAAAATTTGTAATATTTATAATGTGGTTAATATTATTAATAACCTCTTTTTAAATGAATATTTTGATATATTTTTGTGCACTCAAACTTAGTGTTGCATGCAACATAAGATACTAGAAACAATGTACCATAAAATCTTAGGGATTTACATTCCAAGATAATTATATTATTATATCCTTTAGGATTTAGTTTCTCATATCTTATGTTATTGTAATAAAGTATGGAACTGGCTCTCAGCTAGTGGGGTCTTTGTCTTTTAATTTGGTTTTAGAGAACGATTATTAGAAATAAAAGGAATTTGATTTAAAAACAATTGATTTGGGAATAAAACATTGAGAGATACATTGAGGATAACTACAAAATATCATCTAAAAAATCCATGTTTAGGATATTATTGTCACATAAAATTTTCAATTAATGTAATGTATTTCACTAGTTTTGAGATTATAAATTTTTTTTCATAATTATATGATATAATCTTGTGTATGTCGTCACTTATAAATGGAACCTCACCGAATGAATGGGAACCTCACCAATGCACATGATATACAGAGTAAGAAGGGTCCAATTTTTAGATTAATTATACATATCTTTATAACAGAATGTGGCTCTTGAAAAGTTTCAACATATGATGTCATATTATTATGTGCTAAAGAAAAAATAATAATTTTTAATATATTTTTGATTTGGAGGAATCACAAGAATAAGTGTATGGATTAGAAAATTTTTGACACAAAATAAGATAAAGATGTATTTTCCAAAACAACATAAATGTTGAAAGAAACACATTGGTACATTATTAAATGGAATAAGTTTTTTCTGCAAATTTATACATAAGAAAATCCATGACTATGATTTAAATTGTAGGAAATGGGTTCCAATGTAAATTTTTTCAATGAGAAGGAGATGATACACTTCAAAAATTAATTTCATAAGAATATACCCTAAAATAGGATAATGAATTATGGCCAAGATTATTATACTACAACATATATGGTCGAATGATTAATATTACTATGTTTGGAATCAATAATTAGTTTTTTTATTATTTTATCAGCCATGCATTAGATATAAGAGTCGTGAGATATATAAGGATTGTACTGCATTACTTATTTAAATTATTGGAAGAATGTTTTGAATAATAGTAGTAATGATGTTATGTGATTCTTTTGTAAGATGATATTCTCAAAAATAAATTAATTTGGAGAGATGATACAATATAAATGCATATTTATGATATAATAATAAATAGATGTTTTAGGGACATTTTTGGTGACCCTATTTATTGTTAGTGACATTCTAGATTATGTCATGTTTTATATAATTTTAATATTTTTTTATTTAATGAATATATTCTACAACATAAGATTCAAATTTTGGATGCATTCTTATTTTAATTATCTTCCAAATGTGTCAATGTTATTATATTTATATTATATGAAAATAACAGCTAAATTATGTTGTTTGGTGGAAAATATGAGGTTATGTGTCATTTATTCAAAATCATGGGTCTTTAAAGTTGGATAGACATATTTGAATGATTTTTATGGTTAACTACTTATGGAATTGATTAAGTATATTAGTGATTGCAATTAATTTATTATTTATCATATATGATATTCTGTGCAAACTATTATTTTTTTAAAAAAAAATTAATTTCCAATGTAAGGACATATTGATAATTTTTTAAATATGCATCAAACATAAAAAAAATTCATGAATATCCATCACATGATTTATGTAATGATTTGTAGATGGATCTAAGCACATCCAAATTATGTGATTATACTTATGACATTGAATGAAATCAATGATTTTTATTTTCTAATGTCCTAATTTGGAATGTAAAATATTCCCTAAGCTCTATGAAAAAGGATTTTAAAACAAAAATGTTGTTTGTTAAATCTTCATTCTAAGATATCAAATGCCTTTTAACCAATCACATGTTTAAGGTTTTGTAATGGTCAAATTTTTAATAACAATATTTACTATCACTCTACATCCAAACATAATTATAAGATTTTTATTACAAATAAATATTTTTACTTTTTACTAAATGTACCAATTGTTGAATCTAAATTATTTTTTGACCATAATGTTTACATTTCCCCCTAATTAAGAGGATGTTTTATTAACCCAATTTATGATGTGGGTTTCCCAGAAACCAATTTTAATTTATAGATAATTTATATTAGAAAATAAATTTTAAACGTTTTCTAATTAATTTATTGATGATGGGGAGAAGTTAACTCCCCATGATTGTATATTTCATCTCCCTTTAACTTTAATCTCTTTAAAATATTGCATTACACATAACACTGAGATTCAATTTTTTTTAAATATAATTAATTATATATGAGAGTTATTACATAGCTCTTGGAATGAATGAAGTGATTGATATTCTATAAATTTTGAAAATATAGTTTAAATAAATTTATAAATTTAAATCATTAGTTACTAGTTTATTTTTAATGAAAATAAAATCCAATTCAACATGAAGGTTGTGTTTTTATAAAAAAATAATTTTTATGTCCACATAGGAATTTTAAGTTAATAAATTAAATTAATCACAAATTTTGAATGATATTAATGTAATTTATATGTTATATAACCAATAAAATGTGTTTATATTCATCTATTATGTATTAAATGATTAAGAATATTATAAATACACTTCTAAGCATAAAAAGAAATATATTATTTTTTAAAAAATACAAATTTTACACCTTTAAATGGCCTAAATATTTGGAAATTAAATTTTGAAACATCAATATTTTTTATTGAAAAATTATATTAATTTTTTATATTATAAATTACAAATTATCATTGGGTGATTTTTTTGTATATTTTTTAGATGATTCATTTTTGATGAATAGTAGAGAATATAGTTTTTATGAAATACAATATATTTAGTGTTATAAAAAACCTAATTACGATCTAAAACACATTAATCTTATTTTAGGACAAAATTATTATATTAGAATAGAAATAAAATATAAAAATAACTCATAAATATTAAATTATAGTTTATTTTTTAATAAATAAAAAAATCAGTTTTAGTTCTGACGTAGTGGGTGTGCATTGTTGACAATGTAAAATTTAGTTTCTTTTATAAAATAATAGCGAGTTAAAAAGGAATAATAATAAATTATTAATTATTTATAATATATAAATTATTATATTTAATCATTATTTAAAAATTTATAGTTATATTACATTAATCATATCTAAAGGCCTATACAATACAACTGTTATCCAAGAAAAGAAAAATATACAAATTAAATAAGTTGTATTTACATGGATATGAGTAAATATATATAATTAATGAATATAAAGGATTATATTGTTCCTAGTTAATTAATTTTAATTATATTTTTTATTATATTTTTATAAATAAAATAATTTACTATAATGCTTATGAAATGCTGATGCAGTTCATGTGTGAGAAGAAGAAAATTTGATAAAATGATTTTATTAGAACTTATTGATACCCTTAAATAACCCAAAATATGAGATAAATATTATTATATTAATATTTTTATAGAACATAATCATCCTATTTTATAATTTTGAAATTATTTTATTCACTTAGATAACTTCAATCCCCTTATTAAACTTTTTTTAAAAGAAAGCCATGTTATTCACATTAACAATTTTCAATAATTATATCATTTTAATATATGTTTTCATTGAAGTGATATGATATCATGTATATTTTATTTAAATAAAAATTATTTATATTAATCATTTTAAATTTTTTTAATTTTTATGGAATATATATATTCCACAAATTCTTTCACAATGGTGATTCAGTAAATAGTAAATTAATAGAAAAATCAAATAAATGATGTTAAAAATTGTAAAATAAGTATATTTTTAATTATTTATTATCATCAATGAATTATATATATATTTATAAAATTTATAAGATATATGTTTTTTATTTTCAAATATAAATCTTTTATGTGATGTTTTTTACATTATAGTAATGAATACTGTTATTTTTTACAATAATAATATGTCATGAATATAATATTTTATTAAATTACATAAAAATAAAAAAAAATTATTGAATAAGGAGAAATGTGATAATATTTAGATAAAAATATATAATAATATTATTTATATTCATTTTGGAAGACTTTTTCTCTAGCAAAGACTTAATTATATTTTAATATTTTAGAAAACTTGTCATGTGCCCCTCACATATGTTATAAAAGGTAACTCAATCGATCACTTAATTTCACCACCATGAGAATTATATCTCAACCATATTCCTCCAAATTATCTTATTAAATTATTTTTCCAATCATGGTAGGTACATATCATCCAAAAAATACCAAAAAACGATCCCTTAAGTAATAGATCTAAAGGAAGATCGTCGAAGAAGAGGTAATTGTGTTTATCATCTCATTAATGTTTTTTATTCATACACATCCAATTAATTCGTTATTTTTATGATAAAGTATTTAATATATTAACACCAGTATAATTAAATTTTTTGTCTTGATGGTATGATCATATTTCTCCTTTTATATACACTTAGTTAAGAAAAAGCACAACGCATGTGTATGTACGAATTATCATCTCCACACCATGGTGTAATCTATTTTCCATCACCACATTATATAGATGGGTATAATAAGGGAAGTAATATATATATGATAATTATTACATTATATTGATTCTTGAAAAATTATTAAACCATACTGTTCCTTACCCTTTCAACCATTAAGTGAATGATATCATCACTCATAGGTATGTATATCATACTGTCTCCTAGATGAAATGAGACTAACTTTTCATTATCATCACTCACAAATGATTCCAAATAATTTTATAATAAATAATTTTTTTATATATTAACTTAATATCATTCTTGGGATTTTGTAACTATATCCCATGTATAATAACCACGACCTACGGAACAAAACATTTATAGAAAAATGGAGTTACGAACTGAAACAACGGTAATAACAACATATTATTAAAAATTATGTGAAAAGATGATATAATAAGATAATAATGGATATAAAAACAATTAATGTTATTCTAGTATGGGTTTATAACATGTTTTAAACAATTATACAGGGTAGTAAACAACATTGAACTAATGGAAAGTGCAATGTAAGGGTTTTCCGTGACACATTTACTTTTGTGAGATCATTCGATAGTCAGTATATATGTACTGATTGTGGTGTATATATTAATGTTTGATATATCATATTAATTATATGATTATATTCATCATATTCAATGTTTTATATGATTATTATTACTATTATGGCCCATACGATTCCATTTAATAAAAGTGGTAAGGGATTTCGTAACACAATTTTAATTCATTGGGTTAAACATCTATTTAATTTGGTTATTTCCTCAACCATTTTAAATTTTTAATATGGTATTTACATTGAAATTTATATAATTTACATTGGAATTAATATTAAATACATATCTTTTACTAAATACCAATATTTCTTGAGAATGTATATTGATTCATGTATTTAATTGATCCTTTCAAAAGATGAGGAATCAATTGGATTTCACATGTGGTGGGAAGGATCCACTACAGACCTACAATGCGTTAGTATGATTCATGAGTCAGACTAGATAATATTTTTGCAGAGACCATTCCCACATTATATATTTGATGCATCCATCGTTGAAAATGTTAGATTATTGGCATGATGTCTTGACACCAATATATTCTTTCCACAAAGACTAGATAGATTTATTTTGACATCCTTCACCTAGAATTACATCATTTGAATTCAATTGTTAATATTCATCATGATTATTCAATTACATAAAATATCCAGGGAAATCTCATATTATTATTTATATTGAACTATTTGATCATATTTTATTCCTTCCATAGAATGTACATGTTTTTGAAAATGTGAATGTGTTCTTGTAATTTACCAATCCATGATGATTAAAATTGATTTTTCTAGATACATTCCTCTTCAATTAACCTTTTCCAAGCACTTGATCTGACCGCGTTCTATAATTTATTTTTCTCATGGGTTACAATATGATTATTATAATTCATATAAAGGGTTACACTGAGTAGAATAATTGGGCTATTAAATAAAATATTTATTGTTTTCTACGTCTATTGTGCAATATAAATTTAATATATGTATTTAGTTTACCAATACGACTAAAATATTCAATCTATTGGGATGTGATGTATTCTATAATATTCAAATGTTGTAATGTAAGAAAATAGAGTTCAGCTACATGACTGCAGGTCGTTACCACCCCAATGACTAAAACATGAAACCATTTTTGACACACAATCAATCCCAACCTATACAATGATGTTTTATTTATTTGGATTTATCTAATTTATTAATCCCATGCTGAATGAAAACCTGTTCACCTAATGTAATTATTTCATAAATCGGTGAATGATTACGAGTAATTTTTAAATTGTTTCACATATTGTGAATTGAAATTATTTGATTGCTTCTTATCTCTTCATTATATGTTCTAATAGGAAATAATCGAAGCCAATTTAAATATTTTAGAAGCTCATTCCTCTTGTATGTTTAGGATTTTGTCCCAAAAGTCATATTGGAATCATCATTGACATTAGGATTGGATGGCGGTTTGGTTCCCATAAAAAAATACTTATACAATATATCACTAGATCATTAAATCATTTCAATGTTAGAGTTTGAAAGATTGATGCCTTCATTGAGGGTGTTTGTTGAAAGCTGAGTATCAGTGATGAATTTTGATTGGATTGGGAGACCTTTTTTGGTTTTGTGGGTGGCATGTGGTATGGTGCAAGGGGTCAATATTCAAGTAGATTGGATTTTGATAATCCATCCAATAATGAAATAATGGTTTAAATGATACAAATCTACTATTTCTGGGCTATTTGATTGAAGAACTGATAGTATAGTCATTATATGTGAGACTTAAAAAACCATATGGATATTACTGATAAATTTAAACAACATGGTGTGTAGTACAAAGAATAGACATTGTGTGATCCCCTTAATTAGTGTATACAATCTAAATTTGGGGGAAAATACCACATGTTTTGAAGACTCTCTACACATATTATGATACACGGATCGAAACTCATCTTTTTCCCCAGGTGAACTACGAAACCAACACTACCAGTCACATGATCATTACCATAGTGCATGAGAATGATTCAATAATTATATATGGCTTGGTACATGGGAATGACCAAATTATATAGGCACAACCTGAAGTACAAAGTCATTGGTTATAATGCATGGAATCTAGTAGGTGGAAAATATTCAGTGAGAAAACCACCTTTACACATCATGAGTTTTAAAATAAAAAGCTGTTTATATAGAAATTTACATGTTGTGTTTGACAAAATGACACCAGAATAAAGATGAGTAGAAAATATATTCAATATACTCTCAATACATGTCGTATACTTTCTCGACGATTGGTCGATACCCTCAGACTCTTCATTGTGGACCAGTTTCAGTTGGGTGTCTTCCCATGGTCCATATACATGATTATATAGTATCGAATTAACTATTGAGCATAATATGTGTTTCACTATATAAGATTACTCTTATGTATAGTTCTAGAATCCCTATGGGTTAATTTGGGTGGGATTATATGCGATTTATTAATCTACCCCAAGCGATGTTTGTGGAATCACCATGACCAACATATGTGGCTATATAATCTCTTAAATAATATGTTATTCTAGGTAGGGCCTGATATACCAAGGAGGAAATGGGTTAGAATACCAATTGGTGTTTTGAGATCTTCATTGTTCTAGTGAGTAGTTATTTGGGTATGATCGATTATCATGACCAATAGGATTAGAATGATTGATGATATCAAGGATTATTGAGTGATTTTTCATAAATAATAATTACATTGAATCCTTGGGATGAATCATATCGGTTATATAATGTTTGAATCCATATTGAAGCTAGTTTTCTGTTATGATTATATCTATGTTATTCCTGTTATGAAACATATTATAATTGAAATTTCATTGAAATGGTGAGTTGCATACTCAAATGATTCCTTGGTATAGAGTCCCGGATTTTCATACAAGGATATGAAATAATTTTTTTATCAAAATTCATTACATTACACAATAAATTTATGATAACCATAATAGTTCAGTTTCATTGGATACTATGTAAACGATATTATAATAGGGTGAATGATATTTAACATCTCCCATAAAGATATCCCCTTTTTCAATATTTACAAACATAATTTACATAAAACCATTATTCATAATATATGGAATGGAAACAAAACAATGGTTGATCTATGATTATTAGTTAGAGTATAAAAGGTAAATATCCATACATAAATTGAGCATAAGGTTATCATAACATGAGAATAACATTTTAAAATCACAACCTTCATAAAAAAACATCATAATCATGAGTAATGGAATAAATATTTTATGTTATCAAGAAATTAATAATATGGAAATAAATATATATGATCATTGTGACCATAAATTTTATAGGAGACACAATTGTTTGGATTATTATTATTTATAGAAGATATTATATTACGGATACCCATAAAGACATTCATAAAAATGTAGTATTGGGCTGACCACCCATGCACCTACTTTGGGAATGAAATACCTCTTCTGTCCCCTCTTTTCAGTTAGGATAAACAACAGTGTGCCCTCTTTCATGAATGGGATGTACTGCAATGTACCCCTAGATTTCATATACTTGTAATAATTACTTAATGCATTAGAATGAGATATTGGTCCCACTTATCATAGAATTCATACATTTATGTGCCACAAGATACTATAAATTTATAAAATTATTACCCATGAAACAATGTGGTATTTATAAATGACCTCTTCATAGCATCACCTAGGGGAAAAAAATTTTTGATAATCATTTAATCATTTTATTATAACATTACCCATTAATGAAATATGGGTTTCAGAAATATTTCACCATTTATTAACATATGGAAAATATATATGTTTCATTATAATTTCATAATCTCATCAAAGAAAATCCAATTGAATGATAAATGGAATTAATGGGTATTTTTTTACTGTGAAACTCATGAAAGATAAATGTGATTAATAAACATCTTTTCATAATAAACCATTTAGAGAATTAATAAGAATGTTTTCCGTAGTAAATTTATCTATAAACAATAAGTTACAAAAAGGGATATCATCTTTTTTGGAAAATGATTTTGAAATATAAATAATTATTCATGTTTTGTTGGAGGATAAATTTAAAATGAAAATCAATTTTTAAAACATTTTTTTGTCAACATATATTTAATATTTAAAATAATCATTAAAACATAAAAAATGAATACTTTAAAATAATATAAATTTTTTTTGAGTAAAATATATTTTTGAATATGAATAACATTTTAAATCATAATACATTTTGAAAATATTTCCATTTGAAAATAAACATGAAAATTTATAAAGGAATTTTAAAATAAAATAATATTCATGTTTTTTGGAAATTCCCTTCATATTGGACAAAAATATTTCATTAACAATTTGGGTAAAATCCATACATCCATTGATCATAAAAATTAATGAATATTTAAATAAATTTATTTAAAAAAATTGAAATTGTTTTATAATGGTACTAATAAATTATATTAATTGTTAAAAAACATTTTTTAAAAACATTTTTTGAAGACATGTGTCTGGAAGAAAATTGATTTTTGATGTAAATGATGATTTTTCATAAAAACATTATTCTTATATTTTGAGTAACTAATTATGGGAAAATGAATGGAAAATATGATTTTTTTAAATAAATAAAGACAAGTTAATAATATATTTGAGTTTATTTAGAGATAGATCATATTATTTCATCATTGTATGCACAATCAAGGGAAATCTTGATAAATGATTACATTGTAACATAAATCTCATACCATGTATATAACATTGAATAATAATCCCCATGAAAGAGTAACATTAAATTGAAAATATAATATCATGAGAAAAAAATTAATAATATTAAATATTAAATTTTCAATGTTTACACCTCTTTGATGAAGACGGGCACATAACATAACTTAAGTCTCAAAGAAGGAAATTTGAAATTTAAATATCTTACCACATTGATTACTTTTGAAGTGTATATCCCATTAAAGGGATATCCTAAAATTAATATTCAAATTGAAATACTATTTGGTATTATCATAATAAAATAAATTAATTATACTATATACAACACATAAATTAAGTATGTAATGAATATCTAATGTGTCACATAAAAATAAAAATTGAAACAAAGATCCCTTACCGCTTTCATAATATTTTCAATTATAAGCCCCAATAAAGTGTAATATCAAATGAATGATTTAATATAATGAAAATGGTGATTCATGATATATCAAGGAAATAGTTAAATTAATACACCATTAAATAGAAATGAGTGCTGAATTTTCATATGTACTTCAAAAAAAAGAGATATTATACCTCCTTTGCTAGAAATAACAACTTCCATTATACTCGTTCAAGCCTCCTATAAAAAATATTATTTAAATGAATATATATTATATTATAACACTAATATATCTCATTAAAAATATAATTAACTTAAGTCTTTTTATTACCCTTTTATTAGACATTCAATGTTAGAGTCATTTTTGGGGTAAAAACTACTTTGTTTTTCATATATGTTTTGATTTTAATTTTTTGGACCTCTTAATTTTATCATGGCTAGATAAAATAAATAATAATTACTATGAAATAATTAACATTTTTGTAAACATATATAACTTTTATGACTTATAATAAAATTTTATTTTGTGAAATGGTTTATGTTATGATCATGGGGATGGTAGGATGTATGTTCACAAGAATAATGATTCCGTTTTTTCAATACTCAATATAGAAACATGTCACTAAATATATTATCTTTCACGGATGATAATAAAATAATATATACTAGATTATTATGTTAAATATACTATAATCTATCGTCTATGTGGTGTGAAAAAAAGATATTGATTTCAAATGATGAAGGCGGTAGTCCACATGTAGATAAATGATGTTGTCATCATAAAACGAGTGAAAAGGTCAGAAATAAAATAATATATACTATTTTATACATAATAAAAATTTAATTAATATCGTATTTATGGCATCTCTGCCCTTATTATTTCATTTAAATCACATATATTCATTAATTATTTCCTTATTATATTCCATGTAAATAAGTAGTGAAAATAGATCACATCACTTCATGAGGTGGTAGTCCTCAATATACATGAATGATGATTTTTTAAACCATTTGATGAAATTAAAGTTGGATTTAGGTAATTCCCTTAAAATAAAAATATATTTTATATGCAATATTCATAATTTATTATATTATCATTTTTATATAATAATTTGAGGATGGGGGGGAAGAAATAAGATAATACTTCTAGAAAAATGATACATCTTTTCCAGGAGACCTCCCCAAGTATGCACAAAAATCCTTCCAAGGGTGAATTCTCAGAAAAATTAAGGATTATATTATTATATGGAGAAATAATATAAATGTTTTGGAATGGGATATTTAGTAGAAAAATTGTTTGATGTTGTGAATAGGAGAGGATGTGGGTGGCCTTTTATAATGATGTGTGTGGAAAACATGTAATTATTAAAAAAAATAATGTGTACCAACCCTAATTATCTTAAAAAATTAATAAATTGATAAATATATATAATTGGAAAATTAATAGTCTAAATACATACATACCATCTATCTTTGAATTTTTAGGTCAATTTATCCATTATCCATTTAGTTGAATACACTCATAAACCCATTTTTATCTTAACAATGGTAATAAATTTTTAATGTTTTCACCAATAATATTAATAAAGTATCATTTCTAAATTATTATATAATATAAATAATAATCATTTAATATATATATTCCATTTTTTCAAATTCATTTCATATAAGAAGATATTTTTATTTAAAATTATTTCTATAGAAACGATTAGAAGAGACATTTCATAGAGAAATTTTTAAAAGTCTATAAAGATTTTATAACCAATTTCAATATGAAATTGATTCCAATTAAAAAAATTAAAAAATTAAATATACTATTTTATTTATTAATTAATTAATGAAAATTTTAAATATAATATAATGTTATATATAATATAAATGAAGAGGATTTTTTTATTATAATCCACCATTGTTTTAGAAGTAATCAAAAAATAATATTTTCATATATTTGTGAAAAATTCATCCAATGGTAAAGATTATTTAAAAAAATAAAGTATCATTGAAATAATTTTTTGATATTTTTAAAATATTATTTTTTAAAAAAGTGACTAAATAAATGGACAAAGCTGTATTTTTGAAAAATACTACTTTGAAGAATATAATTGGATTTATTATAATAATTTAATCAAAAAAAACATGACATGAATGTTAATAAACTTATTGAATATAAAATATATAAATATATATAATTAAAATAATACAAAAAAATGGGTTTTTAAATTTATTGAGGTAAAATTTTTTATTTTTAGATAAAAATAGTTTCGCATAAAAATGATTTCAATTAATTTCAAATGTTTTCATATTAATTTATAAATAAATGGACAAATTTTTTTTTTCATATATATGAGTAAATTGTATATTTTTATAATTTAATTAATCCAATTCATACCCTCCATTCCCATGATTATGTGAAAACCATCATAATAATATTTTAATAGTATTTCATGATTTATTTAAACTCAGTGTTGCCCGCAATGCCAAAAATATTTTTTGATGTGTGTACCGTAAGCTAAAATTTTTGTTTAATGTAACATATATTATCAATGATGTTAAATTAATTTGAATAAAATATTTCACAAATCCTTGGTAAGTTACATTCATCCCCATTAATTGAAATGTTTCATCAAAATTCATCTCGACCATCAAAGCATTAATATTTCAAAATTGCTTCAAAGAAAAACACATTGAAAAAGGGATTCTAAAACACTTTATTTAAAAAGTGAAAGGAATGAGAGAAATTCATCTATAATAATAATAAATATTATGTTTAAAAATATGAAAAACACATGGAATATAATTATATAAACATAGATGGGAAAAGAAATAATTATATAGAGTGATATATATCATTGATCAAAATAAATTGGGGGATCTATTGAAGGATAACAACCCAAAAACAATAAACCAAAGAAGATCCAGTAATGTAATTATTATGAATTAGAATAATGGTATATGTTCATGATTTTATTTCATGATCATTTTCTTAGTGTTGGGGAAATATTTTTCAATCTACAATGAGAATATATGAAATTGAAGTTAGATGATATTTTTTCATAGTAATAACATCAAAATTTGGTTGTGCATTGATCTATTTAGACTTAATCTCTTACTATAAGAGATGAATTTTTTCATGTAATAAGAACTAAATAAAATCCATAAAATAATAATATTTTTTTAATTCTATCTCTAGTTTAAAAAATGTTTACAACGGTTATCCAATATAGATATATCATCATATAGGGAAATAATACATTAATCTATAAATCCTCATCCAATGGTAAACATTACCCATTCAATAAATTGTGCACCTTATTAACCATACCATATTAAAAAATTCTATACAAGGTCGGTAAATTAATCAAAATAAAATTAAACTTGATCCTACATATATCATATAGAATCATATAATTATCATAATAAAAAATGTGAATATGTTAATCATGTATTCAATTATAACATGCTAATGACTTGAATTCCCAAAAAAATTATTGAAAAAATTTATGATACATCATTATTTATATAAGACATCAATTAATGGAAATATTCCATAATTCTAAAAAATTTATAAATTACATCAATGATAGTATAAGTTAAATTTTCGACAAATCATTATTTAGTACCAACGTAATCATTAATATATAATTAACTTATTCTTATCAAACATATCATTGTTGAAAAATAATTTTCCCATAATTTGAAGAATATTCAGGGATATATTCCCTTAATCAAAATAAAATGATTCTATTAAATCAATTTTATATTCCATCATAACCATTTTACATATTTTTTCAAATCCTTAATGAAAAAATAAAACTGAACAATCCTTGTATATTTCATGATTCATATAATATAGATCCTGAAATTCCAAATCATTATAAATTTAATCATTGTAGTTTCTTATCAAACTAATAACTATGATTAATCATTATATTCAGTAATACAACATTACTATCATATTTCATTTATAGTATCATCTTAACCAATTGGAAAAACAATACTCATACATATATATTAATTCTCTCCACAAAATATAACTTTAACAAATTGTTTTTCGTAATTCACTTACATTCAAAAATTGAAACATTCACAAAATAATTATAACATAGGGAGATAATATTTTTTTCAATAAGTTAAAAAATATTTTAATTTTTCCTTTGTAGTTACTTTCATGGTGTCTTTCTTTTCCACACCCAAAATATCTTCTACGTCCTATGAGATATTCCCTTTATTGATTATTCCCATATTTTCAACATGATTAAATAGAATATTATTTCCTCCATTTTCTATATTACTAGATCTTTTAGAAAATAATGTTGTTATCATATTTAGGGAGTCTGAGATTTAATTAAGGTGGGCATTTGTAATCATTATCCACGATAATTGATTAGGCCTAATCACAATATTCTTTAATATAATCGTCATTACATTTGTAATCACATCGTCAAATTTCCCATCACATACAATATTTACATAGTTTCTATTGGTTCCTACAAGTATCTAAAACATAAAATTACAATGTGTGAAATAAAAATAAAAAGTTGAACAAAATAATCATGAAAATAACTAATAGGATGTCAAAATCATAACACTTTATTTTCAATCTTTGATAACTTAGGTTTAACAAAATTTAATATTAGTCATCAAATATTTAAATCATATGAAATGATTTTTTAAATATAATGTAAAAATCTAATGAATATCCTGAAGGAGTTTCATACCGTGTGTGCATCAGGGACTATTGCCACACACCAAGTGAATATTGGCACCTACTCAATACAAAATTTCCTAATTATTACCAAAAGGTATATTTTTTATATAGTGATATACAATTTTAGTATCCGGATAGGGATATAATTTCTTAGAAACCACATTCGCTACCCTTTACGAAAAATCCCATACATTTTCCATTAGTTTGAATCAACCTTTTAATTATCCATAGTGACATCCATAGATACATCTATCAAAATATATCTAGGTATATCACTAAATTTTTTCATCCTAGATTCAAATGATTAACTAATCCTTTCACCTAATACTCACTATAGAGACCTAGGATTTTCATACATTTATATTACAACTTCAAAGATGAATATTTAATAAATTACAAAACACACGCACAAAGATCACAATAGTTTAGTTTCATCGGTGACTAGGAACACATCCTCCTAAATTTGAGTAATATCTTCAATATATCATAAAAAATATTCCCCTTTAGTAACCTTTAATAACATAACCTACATAAATCCTTTCTTAATAACATTGGAAAATTAAATAAAATAAAAGGTGTGTTCAAATGATCAATAAGGGCTGATAAGGGAAATATCTAAACAAAACATGGGAATAAGGTTATGAAAAATGAAAATAATATTTGAAACGCATTCCCTACATAAAGATATTATAATATTTAGTCAAGGAAGAATTAATGGTATCCCATAAGAAATTAATTATAAGGGTAAAAAAGTACATTGACCCTTTATCTAAATATTTATTTACGAAAAAATTTGTGTATTAATCATTGTTATTTAAAATAAAATGTCATGTATAACCAGGAAAACATTTATAAAATGTAAGGATTCAGATAAATATCCATGTACATAATTCGGGCTATGGATGACCTTTCATGTATTCTTTTTTGGGCTTGGGATATCCTCTAGTGAACCCACTTTCAGGATTGGGATAACATCTCACGTATCCTATGAGTTCATATAACATTAATCATTACCAAATTCATTGGGTCAATATATATGTTCCAAAGATAAAATAATTCATACAATTATGTTCCATAATATACTTTAACAATCATCATATAATAAACCATTAAAATAATTTGATTTCATAAAAAAATCATCAAATCATATTCTTTGGGAAAGAAATAGGTTTCATAATAATTTCATCATATCATAACCTCGGGAAAATATGTGGGATTCCCAAATATTCCATCATATCGTAACCAATGGAAGATATCAGTTTCATAATCATTTCATCATATGTTAAAAAATAACATGAGAAAAAAATACCATGTTTTAAAAGTTTTTTTTCCATGGTGTAACCTATTGAAGATAAATATGATTCATAAACAAAATTTTACCCCAAACCATTTAGTGAAATTAAATGAATTGTATCCTTAACATACCCAATAAATTAAATGTTAAATAAACAAATTTTATCATATATGGAAAATTATTTTGTAAGATAAATCACAATGAATATTTCTTAAAAATTATAATTTTTATCTGAAAATAATATTTTATATCATAAATCATTTTGTAAAATCTTATTTGTTGAAAAAAAATCTGGGAAACATTGAATTTAATGCATAAAAATCATAAAAAACTTTTTTTGAAGTAAATATCCATTTCACATATATAACATCATTTAAAGAGAAAATAATTTTTGAAAAATAATTCATTTGAAAATAAACATTGAAAATATTTAATTTAAGATTCAAATAAAATAATTGTCTTGACAATGGGATATTCCATTAAAGTCAAACAAAAGGTTTCCATTCACATTTTTGGTAAAATTAAAACATGGATTGGTTGGAAGATGCCATGAATATTAAATTCAATAATTTTGTTTAAAAAATCATATATATGTAAAATTGTAGAAAATTAAATTGATGGGTGTTCAATACAAGTTTTAACACATTTCATAAATTCATGTTTTTTGACAAAATGCGTTTTTGATAAAAAAATATCACTTTCCATAAAATGTTTAGTCGATGTATTGAGTACAAAAATAGGGTAAAAAGAATGGAAAGCATTTATTATCTATAAAAACCCACTAGTGAAAAATATACAAGTGATTATTTAGATATGGATAATAATATTTTATCCTTGTAAAAATAATCCTTATAAATCTATATAAATTTAGATATTTAAAAATAATAATCATTGTTAGGACATGGCCTTAAATATTAGAAATTTTACAATATTTGAACTAGAATTAAAATTATTTGATATTTTCTATTTATTGTTTCATAGAATTAGAAAATACTCCTAGAATATAAACCCAGATATTACAAGTTAAAACATATTATCAGTCTCCAATTTTTTACATAACGAATCACATTAAAATATTTGTGTATTCTTATGCAGATATATCTTCCAAATTATTCCATGACCTCATACATGTCCTAAGTAATCAATAACAACAATGAGAAACATTTTAACAATTTGGAATATTACAAAATCTCACCAAGGTACTTAAAATAATGGAAATTCTTACTCTACTGAAACCCCAAAAAAAATTCCTACAAATATACTTTTTACCTTGAAAATTGAATATTATTTCAAGAACATCATTATCTAACATTTTTATAATAATAAATTTTTCACGAAAAATAATAAGAAAACATATAATATATAATTAGGTAACATGGAACGTTATATTAATTAAATTTATTAATCAAATGCTGTAATTCCGAATTTATCACTCTTACAAATGTTATATCCATAAAATGGACTTCCAGACCCAATGCATAAGTGGTAATAATGTAACTACCCATCATTGGTTTATTAGAGAACCTACATTTGTGGTTAGTTATGTAACCTTCCATCCAATGTAAAATTATCATTATATAATAATAAAAAACAAATTCATTCAATTATTAGGATATCACCTATAAAATTTTATTTGTACTCATATGAAATCATTCATGATTTTGAATGACTAATCAATTTTCAAAAACCAATTCAAACTTTTAGAAAATGATAATCGATTTAATGTGTCCTTTATCACTTTAAAACATTTGAGAGAAATTGGAAAAAGAAATATTTTAAATACTTCATGTCCTTATGAATATATTCATAAAACCCCCTTTTATATTATGGTCAAGAAATATAAATATTTAGAGGAATAAATATTTAAAAACATTAAAATATTGCATTTGTTAATGAATCCCTTACCTTGAGTTTGGATAACTACCTACAATATTTATCATCCTGAAAAAAAAAGATTATGTTAATTATTTAAATTATTTAGAACATTATAAAGCTTATTAATAATTTTATATCACATAGTATAATGTTATATATATTATTAAATTATTTATGTTCACATCAAATGTATTTATGATATTTGATAACTGAGTCACAAATTTAATTTTTATGATGTAAATAGTGAAAGTGATAAATATTTAATCATCTAAAGAATTATATTCATGAAATATTAATATCATTTATACGTTAATTAAACATTTAAATCAATTCATTAAATATCGATATGAGAAAATTACTATGTCACAATCATGGAGTCGGAAATCTATACGATCACATGAGTAACATTTCAATTATTTAATTTTTATTAGAGAAATATGGTATTTATAACTATTTTTAATTAAATAATGATTATAATAAAATTAATATCATATTAATCATTTAAATATACTTTCATATATATATATCATCTATGATATACAATGACATAACTGAATCACATCGCTATGTGGAGATGATATTTAAAATGTATGCACAAACGACGTAATAATTTAATGATTACAAAATGGTATGAAAATAAATGATATATTGTTTTTTAATAATTATAATTATGTAATGAATATAATATATAAACATAAATTCCTATATAATATCTAGTCTTGAGAGACGGTTATGGAGAATGAATTATATCGGTTCATGAGGTGGTAGTTCTTCAATGACACGATGAATAATATTTTAACTATTTCAAATAAGTTGAGACATATTAATGAGATGATATTAACATAAATATTTATTTATTCATTATCGGGAGTAATAATTTCGTCATGGTTGAATAATATTGGATGTTTGAATAAGAAGAAAAAAAAATACTGTTTAAAAAAGGATACCTCTTATACAGATGATCTCATTTGATTAACACATTTACACGTCTAAGGTGAGTTTTCTACACAAATTAAGAGATATATATTGTTTAAAGGTATTATATGAAGGTAATTGGGTAGATATTGAATTTTTTATTAGGTTTTATAGTGTGATTAATGTGTAAGAAAATTTTCTATTTTATAAGAGAGGGGATGACCACTCTTGTAATTTCTCATAGTTTTAAATTAATATGAATTTATTATATCATAAAATTGGTCCAAATTGATTTATTTCAAATAATTATTATTTATTATTTTATCCCATTCATGAACTAAATTTTTTTCAATTTTTTTAAAATTTTGTTATCTGTATCTTTTTTCATACCTTATTTAACCTTTTTAATTTATATCGTGGAATTAGGTAATTTACACTTTGTGAGAGAAGATAAATACTATCAGAGGATAAAAAATAAATACATGAGTAATTTATGAAATTTTAAGACATATTCAAATAATATTAACAATTTATACATTTTAATTAATTATAAATTATTTAATATATATTATCTATTTTAAAATATATTTACTGTAAATTTTGAAATTATTCATCACTTGACATTTTAAAACTATTAAAAAACGATAAATATTGAAACCAAATCAATAAATGCTTACCTAAAATTTCAAAGACACTATAAATATCTTGAATGTTATTAACTATATGAAACATTATTTATTTTAATATTTTTAATATTATTTATTTGATTCTACCATTAATTAAACAATTCATTCATTATCATTGGGTACCTTTTTAATGCAATTATTTTTTCTTTAAAAATTAAAAAACAATTACCAAGATGTAGAAAAAAAACTATATTTCAGAATAATATTTTTTTTGATAATATCAGTTAAATAATGAAAAAATAAATTCTCTTGTTAAAAAAAATATGAAAAATTTGACTTTCCTTTTAAAATAATATAATAAAGCGTATATACTCATCCAAAAGGCCTTAAATGCTATAATATGAGATCTGTTAATTAATAGGTATGAAACATAGATATACACTAATATTATGAAATGTTTTAGGGAAATTTTATAACATTTATTATATTATTTGTTACCCATAATTACTCGATTTACCCTTAATTGTGGAAATAGAAAAATTACTAAATCTATTATTCATATTGGAAAAAACAATTAAAAGAAAATATTATTTAAATTTATACCATAGTATTTAAAATATGAAATCATTATTTAAAAACTCATAATATATAATATTTAATAGGTAAATAAAAATTAATCAATTGATAGAATGAGAAAACAAGGTTGGAAACAAAAAATGCTCTCAAGTTCACATTGTTTGTATTTTGAATATCAATGTGAATAACATTCAAATGAAATAAACTAGATTAAATGATAAAATAATTATCTAATTATAATTTAAAATCAAAATAAATTATAATGTAATAATATAAATAAATTTGATGATAAATTATTTTTTAATTATGAAGCAGTATTTTTTCACGATTTATGAAGACATGAAACTTATCAGAAAAATACCAAAAAATAAAATAAAATAAAATTTTGATACTTAGAATTAAAATTGAATTTTTTTTAAAAGATAATTACTAACATATCAAAAACTATATTTTAATAATGTGTTCCATCAAAATGTGACAAAATAGAATTATTTTAAAAATCATTCTTTTATTCCTAAAATTGGATTTTTTTCATATATCACGGCTATAAAACACATAATATGATTTTCAAAAATTAAATTTCATTAAATATATATATATATATATATGTGTGTGTAATATAATAAAAAAATTGGGATTTACTTATTTATTGGTATAAAACACACTCATGCATCTTTAAATGGATTTTTATAATAACCTTCTATTTTATTTTATAAATGGTTTTACAATCATTTTTAAATATATTTTACAAAAATAAATAATTATATAAACATAGGGAACCCATATTTTTAAAAATCATAAAATTTTATTTAGTCCTTCTATTATAATTTATTGATATTAACATTATAATTTATATATTATTTAGTTATATGTTTATGCTCTATCTGAAATATCTGGTATGAAATCAAAAAAATATTTTATTTAAAAAATCATGGTATTTTTTAAAAATTATAATATAATTTATACCAATTTATTTATTTATCTATAGTTATATGTAATATCCATGTGGTTTGGTGATTAAATCAATTACGCAACATTTCATGAATTCCGAAGTCCACATGTGCATGGACACTGTTATAATCATTAAATGAGTGCAATGGTAGGAAATAAAATGATATATTATCTTTTGATAATGATTAATATAATAGGAATTTAATAATTTTGTAATTTATATCACATGTACTTATTAACATTATACTTATTATCGCCCATATAAAGCATAATTGAACATGAATCCCATCACATCACAAGGCCACAATCCACCGTACATGCGATCAACATTACGTTATCTCCTATAGAATAAAATGTAAAAAATATATATATTGTATAATTACATAACATGTATAAAAAAATTTATGTATAGTATATAGAATTTATATCCCACTTCATACCCTATTGTGAGGTCTGTTATTGTAAAAACAAATGAACAGAATTTATTAGGAGGTAGTCCTCTGTACACATGAATGATGAGTTCATAAAAAATTTAATGAAAGTGTAGATGGTTTTATAATATTTAATATTATCATTTTTTAATAACATAATGGTTTAATATTAATTTTAGGAGTTGGAGGAAGAAATAAAAAAATCAATCTTTAAAGATCCTTGCCTCTTCTTCTGGTAAACTCATTGGGATTAAACCAAAATACCACCAACAATAGATTAATAGCTAAAATAATGAATTTTGGATTATAGTATAGGATATGGTAATTGCTTTTTTCTTTTTTTATGAATTAAAATGGTTTTAAGTTTTTCATAAGATAGTTGAGGGGTGACCTTTTATTAGTGAGATTAGTGAAAATTTTCTATTTTTTGAAAAGAAGAAGGTGTAGCCACGTTTCTCTCATAACAGAAGGCAAAAAATATGTGTTATTATGAAGAATTTAAAATTAAATGATTTAAATGTGAACAGAAAATATAATTAAATCATGATTTTTAGTCATTTTAATTCTTATTGTATTAGTTTATCCCCCCAATAAACCCATTTACACATTAATTGGATGAAATTATTTTCACTTTTATAACTATTTATATTGGACAATAATAAATTTTGAATTATTATACAATATAAATTATTACAATTCAATTATTGGAATGCACTTTTACAAATTCAATTCATATATTTTGAAATGATTTATTTAATTTTAATCATTGATACCTGATCAGAAAGAGGGTTTTCAAAAGAAAATGATCCAAAGTCTCTGATTTTTTATATCCAATTTATAAATGAAATAAATTACATTGAACGAAATTGAATTATTTATATATATAAATAAAAATATTCTAATTTAAAATAATTGATAATATAACTAAACCTTATAAGTAATTTAAACAAAGATGCATTTTTTAATTAATGTTATGTATTTTTTAAATATACATCAAAAAATAAATCCTCTCTATAAAATATAAAAGTATAAAAATAAATTAATGATACTATTAAAAAATTATTCTTAAAAGTTTCAAATATAATTCATAACTGATTTACAAATTATTTTATAAAATAGTTTTAAAAAAGGTGAGAACACCAATTTTTAAAAATTTTATTTTATTTCGTAAAATTTGTTTATTTATTATTTATTTCCAGAAAACCCATAATATTAACTTCTATAATTTTATTAAATATATACTACATCTATTTCATTAAAATAATCCCAAAAAAATGGATTGTTTAATTTCTGGAGGTGAAATGTGTTTTTTTTCATAAAAATAGTTTTTTTTAAAATGATTTACTTTATGTCCAATTAATTTTTAAAGTTTTATTTAAAAATAATTGGTCACTAATGAATTCCTATTTTCTAAACATTAAAACCATATATGTACATAATTAATTTATTCCAATTCATATCCTCAATTCCAATCGACATGGAATAACTATAATAATAATATTTTTATATTGTGTTAGGCTTCATTTAAACATAGTATTGAATGTAATGAAATAAAAGTGATGTGTTACAAATTAAATAAGCTAAAATAGGTCTTATGTTAGTTGAAAAATATGAATAAAATTAAATTAATTTGAGAGAATATATTTCACAAAATATCGGGGAGTCACATTTGTGTTTTTTGATTTTGGGATGTTCTACTTGGAATTGTTTTAATCACACCAACATGGGATATACCCACTAATGTCATTCCTTTTTCAGATTGCATAACTTCTTGGAGAGTAATAGGATAACCAAGAGTATATAGAGGATACTGAGATAGACTAGCTGTGGTTCATAGTAGGTGTTTTATATGACAACATTCCCATACATCTTAGTAGGTTGGAATCTTGTATAGATTTAATGGGATTTTATTTGGTGCTTTATTATTTCTTATAATATTTTTATAAACTGATGTGTGGTGGATATTTATTCAATCATTTGGTATTTTTGTATTTAATATTCCATTAAGGAGTTTGTAGATGTGTTCATGTGTACGCAAACCTAATTCGTAGCCTCACAGGTGTTTGATATACTTACTCATCGCTTGTCAGCATCCCCTAGCCTATTGGAGCTAGGCTTGTGGTGTCACATGGTGCATATCCCCTTATATGTGGGCCCAAATGTGTTGTTTCAAGAAAAAATTCTATATTTAATACCCTACTGACACGTTTATAAATTTTGTCTTAAATAATCAAGTGTTTTCGGTATATTGCAGATCACATTTTCAATTAGAGTAAAACAAATATGGAAAGTTATGACATCTAATCCATGACTAAATTGGACATTGTGAATTTATGGTCACTATTATTTTATTCACACATAATGTGTTAGTCTATTATGATATGGGATATGATATGTAACTATATGAAATGTGATGTATTTATCAACATGATCAGTCATTTCAGATAACTAAGAAAAGAGGTTTTCTAGTATACATGATTGATAATATACATTTATAAATTCAATTGATATCTTGTAAAATGGTATTGTATTGATATAAATATTATTTATATGCGATGTATAGTGGTTATGACCATCATATAGAAAAATGATTAACTATAATTAAGAACACTACATACCTGTTTATAAATTATGTAGTGTTGATTTTTTAATAGAGGTCACTATTTTCCTAAAACTTCAAATGAGTTATTTCATATTTGTTTCCAATTCTAAAAGGTCTAGTAGGGTCACTAAATTTAAACTATGGATACATAAAATTTTACAGAAAAAATATTTTTACCCAAATAAAGAACGCTTAATGACTCATTACCCAAAAGAGTATGGATGGATTTACAAAGAGATTTGATGTTTTTTATAATATACTTATGTAAATTCACATCAATATTTATAGTGAACGATGTGTATGTAAATTTATATGCATATGATGAATGCACCACTAGAAAAATTCATACAATACATGTAGTGTATATATGTCATTCTAATATAGAATTTATGATAATATATATACATGTGTTAGGATGTTAAAAAATAATACTTGAATATAAAACATATATCTTGGAATACAGTTTCATGTAATATATAGGTATAAATTTCAGGTATACATGTTATATAATCCAGGTATTACACATAATTCTTGAATCACCACTTCCTGATTTCATCTGGATTAGACGATCTGTTTGATGATCATTGTATGATTGAATAAACCCATGAATGAGGCATAAATCGTCGATGATATTAGATAACATGTGATAGGAGAATACCTTATATTCATTCCTAAATAAGGATTCCAATATTTCACAGAAGTGAAAAAAATATAACATTCACAGAATGGTTCTTCATGACACTATATATTCAATGATGATGTTTATCTTCATTTTCACAAAAATCATTCTATAATCTCCCACTTCCAAAATCCATGTTCAACTCACATGAGATGTGGATAACATACCTATTAGGGTTTTAGGTATCCCAAAATATATATTGGGATCATTAAACTATTGTTATACCAATTTTTGTAAAAGGAATTTAAATGAATTTCTTCATGATCATCCCCCAACATTCTAACAACCACAAGGAATAATAAATCCACTATAGAAATGAAGAAGATATGATTCATTTTTATTTGTTTTTTTTTCTACAATCAATGATATAATCTAAATTAAAATTTTGGGCTTTTTTTGTGTTCTTATGCTGCCAAAATATATAATGATAGTCCTTGAAAATATACTATCTTATTATTGGCACAGAATAATTTGGCCTCATATTTTCATAGATTAAACACACGGTAAAATTATTAGATGGGTTTTGAATTACTACTACATTATGCAGCTTTATCACTTAACTTTCATATATATTCTAGGTAAAATGATATTTTTACATAATTTGATTCATCCATGAGTAAAATTATGGGATTCTTGGATAAACTAATAATATTCTTAATAAATATTAAGGGGTATCAATTATTCTATCAGATTTTGAAATTACTTATCAGAAACATTAACCATATCAATTTCTCATTCTTTTAATATGGAAAAATAATTTTTTGTCATTGTGGATAGTTCTATAACAAGATACTTTCATTATATCCATCCTAAAACTATTCACAAAATTGTAAAATCATTACATGTACAACTCTTCCATGTAACTTTATTTCCTCTAATGAATATATCCAAATAACTCAACCATACATTATCCATTCAGAAGAAAAATTTTATATCTTATATACCTTTAGATATCATAATATCTACTTCACAAAAACCTAGATCTCTTTTCCTGGATTCAAAATAAACTGATTGAAAACACCCACTAAGAATAATTTTTTTACCATAATTATACCATGATGTATGTTATGTTATCTACCACTAATTAGAAAAATAAATTAGTAAAAGCATCATCTTTTTTTATTTGGGAAATTGATGTCTTCTTATAGTTGGGTTGACAAAGGATTATATCCTATCATTCTATGTGTCTCAATGAACATCCAAATGTATTCCATATGAGGTAAAACAAAAATTATAGTGTTCATATATCTATCAATATATATCCCAATGTTTTTCCCTTCCTTAAGCAGTAATGAACCATGTTTGGGTCACCGGACCCATATCACCAATAGAACTAGAAGGCATTATCGATCCCCATGGGATTGAAAAAAGATCTTATTTACTGATGAAATGACCATTTGTACCAGTTTTGTGATTATAAGGGTGTAAATATATAACACATTAATTTACTAAAAATATAGAATGGACCATCCATACATTTGACATCCTTACAATATAAAATAAGAAAAAATTAATAACAACCAAACAAACAAGTCATAATCAATATTAATAATGATCCAGATCATTTTTTAAAATATAAAATCCATAATATTATAAACTATTTATAAATAAAATTAATTAAATAATAAAAACTGAATATATATCCTGAGTTTCTATGTTTTCCAATACATCATCATACTTAAAAAACCAACTAAACCAATTTTCTCTTAGCTATCCCTATATAACATCGATTACCCAACATAACCCATATCAACCATGATCCACAATATGGTGATAAATACTATTATAAATCACATATATATTTAAAAAATTATAATGGCCTCACACACATATATGAGTGTGTATGCAGTGTGTGAAAGAAACATACCAATATCATATCACCATAGAGTCTATGCAATTCCTCAAATTAAGTAGTTCATTAACTATAGATTGAAATAAAAAATAAATATTAGGGTTTCTTACTTTATTACTAATAATGAAAAACCACATTTCATTTTTCAAAAGAATAAAATATTTCCCCCATTTTAAAATCAATCCATTCAATAATCTTACAGAACCAAAATTGAACCATTTTATTAAGAAATAATGATTGAGAAATAAATTTCATTTTTTTCGAATATTTTATGATAAGAATACTTCAAAATATAATTTCCCAATGTTGAATTCCACATTGAATATTTTCCAAATAATATATAAGAATATCACAATCAAGTAGAAATACAATTCCATGAGGAAATATAAAAGTAATAAAACATAGTGAGTGACACTATAAATGAAATTAAATGGGATATAGCAAGTATGTAAATGTGAATCCCCTAGATGGAAACTTTTATCGATGAATAAGAATAAATGGATACTAACCAAGATGCCCAAGTACAGGAATATTGAGCTAGAGACATTATCCTTAGGATGATTGTAACTGATTTATCCACCTTGGTTGCTCTATCAAGATAATTATTCTCTCTAACTATCATATCAGTGTGAAGGTTCAATGGGAACACAATATAAATAAATAGTATACAATATCTCAAGCATCTGACACCCAATCAAAAGTAAAACAATCCATATTATGGGTTGTAATCATTTAATACATTTCTTAGTTACCTAGAATTCCCAGGGCTATAAAATAAAATGTGTGAGAAAATATTTTTGTAACCACATAAAAAATACATATAATGTAATAAGACTCACCTCCAACACCCTCACATAGTAAAACCTCTTTTCAGAGAATTCATCCATCTGATGAATAATAAACAACCCAGAATAGGTATAAGAAATAAGGATAAAATCAATGAGAGTCTCATGTCTTTTGAACAATAAACTTTTATAGTTCGCATCAAGCCATTATGAATAAGAAAACATGGGATTTCATGACACATTATTCCCCTATAGAAAAATTATTACAAAAAAAATTTATGCAAAAGTTTACAGACACCATTTTTTTAAAAAAAAATATTTTAATATTCATAAAACATTTCTAGACCATTATAGTCATCAAAATCATTATAATTAATATATATTTTTTTAATGGATTAAGGAATGTATGTCAGGACCCATCCCCTGGGGCCGGTGCCGTGACTACCCCATGCCCGCCTTCCCTAGGCCAGGGGCTGGCGACTTGCACCGAAAGGCGTATTTCCTAAAACAAGGAAGGCATTGCATTTATAACCAATAAACACATGCAACCAAGCACACAAAAAGATACGAACACAAGTAAACTGTGTAGAAAAAAATGTGGTAAATGTAAAAAAGGGTTGAAATACAAGCCCAACAGTAATGGTACAAGTGGAACTGAAATATAATACAACTGATGAAAAATGATAGGCAACTACTAGGAATTCCTCTAATTTTTATACCTGAAAGGTAGGTACCGATCACCTCCTCAGCACTCCATGTCCGCTAGTCTCCTCTGCATACCGTCACGCCGTATGGTCCACCTCCGGGACTTATCTCGCCCTGGTACCCCAATCCTAAATTAGCGCTGTCTGTTTTCTGCAGCAAACACAACATAGTGTGGGGATATCCCGTGCAGGGGTGAGTAGAACAATACTCAGCTGGGATCCAGACACCCTTCTGGTCTCATAAAATTCAAAAAGGATAAACCACAATGTATGAAGGCAACCGAAAACCCTACTTAGGTATATGCCCACACATATACAAATTTTACCAAGAATACCCATCATAATCACGAGGAAACACAGGGTCCAACCCAAAAGTCCAAATCTCAACTCTACCACAAAAGATAAAATTCCATGAAGGTAAGTACCACATAGGTACATCACACAGAAGAATAACACAAAGGTATTAAAATGAAAGGAAGTACCAAACATGTACGAACTCAGCTCATATAAGGTATTTCTTAGGTACAGTAGTAGAGATGACTAGATGTAACTACTGAGTCATCTTACTTTGTTAAGAGGAAGACCCACGAAGGATACCTAATCATCATCAGACTTATGAAGGATCTTAGTACATCTTCAGACCCACATAGGATCATAGTACCTCATCAGTACGTCTTCAGACCCACACAAGATCCCAGTACATCGCATGTACGTCACCAGACCCACAGAGGATCTCTAGGTGGTGACCCACATAGGATCACTCGGTGATGACCCACACATGTTCGCTCGGTGCTGAAAAACAAAGGATCGCTCGGTGCTGACCCACACAGGATCGCTAGATGCTGACCCACACAGGATCGCTCAATGATGACCCAACCAAGACTGTTATTCATTCTTCACGTCACATCCAGCTACTGGTTACCCGCACTAATCATTCTCTTCTCTGGAATGTTCCTCTACACAAGCCACTGGTTGAGACTCCAAATTCCATGAACTATCCCGACGAAGTAACCAAAGGGACCACCATGTATTAGGGGTCCCAATATAATAGACGATGCGTTAATCAGAAACTTGGCCTGAAATTTATTAGCCTTTTTGTCCCGAGGGCCAAGTTGGATTCATTCTCCATCCAATCCAACCATATCCATACATTATCCAAATCTCAAGTGGGGTATACCAAATAGACCTCCTAGCTCTAGGGCTTCCAGCGCCGTAGACAGTTCGCCAAATGGACATCTGGTGCCAATGTTATAGCCAAAACAGAGAAAATGGGTCGAAGTGGGTCCAGGTCTGGTCCAACCTATTCAGACTGAGCTAGCCTGACCCGGCCTAGGCTGACCCGGTTTGGGTTGCCCAAGCCTGACCCACTGGGTCTGGCCAGGCCGGACCAGCCTGGTCCGGCTCAGCCCACGTTTCGGCCCAGGCAGCGTGGGGTGTTGCAGACGCCATGGGGGCATTAAAGGCTGCAGGATCCTCGAGGATTGTGGTAGCCCTGGTGTGGTGGAGGCCACCGAGGTTGCAAGGTGGAGGAGGCCGAGGGGCGGCAGAGTCCGTGGAGTGGTGGAGACCGTGGGATGGTGGAGTCCGGCACGCAGCGGAGCGGCGTATGCTGCGGTGGACGTGGAGGGGCCGCTGAATGGTTGGGGCCACTGTGCGGCGGGGCACCGCGGCCGGCCAGATAGCCAGTCTTTCTCTCCGTGCAGTGCAGTCATGCACTGCGCCTTCACCGGTGGCCAGTTCAGCCGACCGCTCTTCATTCATCATCATGGCACAAAGCTGTCTTCTTCCATCGTGAATAACACACCAAATAAAATAATAACAAAGGAGGGGTTGGACCATGTTTTTTTGGCCCACACCCTCTATGTTAGAGTGGTTGAAATTATCTCAACATAAACCTTAAATGAAGAACATCAAACTCTACAACCCCTGGTAATGATTATTCCCAAACCCACATAAAAATAAATCATCCGCAGATCAATTAGTTGGATAGTTGAACCACATTCATTATTTAGGACAGAAAAACATGGGAATCCCGAATCACACATAAAAAAAACCTAACTCAGATATTTATTAATGGAGGTGACGAGGAAGGAGACGATGTCGTTGTGTATAGACGGACATCGGTGATGTCTTCATTTCCTTGATCATCGGTTCGTTTTTGTTGAAGACATTCCACGTTAGCGAGAGAATTCTTCATTGGGGATCATGTTATTCATTAGAGAGAATAATCCTCCAGTGGTTCTCCTCTCCCAATTCCACCAAAATGTAAAATAGCCAACTTGTTAATTTATATTTAACAAAATAAATTAAGCTGGCACGACAGAGTTGGCATAATTAAAGTACTACATTGGCAATATTAATTAGCTCATTTAATTGGACCAATTAAATGGATTTGTGTTGTCATTATTAAATTTAGAGGTGTCGAGAGGTTTTCTCTCATTAAAGGGGTTCGGGTGGTCCCCACCTCTCAACTCAAAATAGGGGTTAGTTCAAGTGGTCCGCACATCTTAACATCCACATGGGAGGTTTAGGCTCGCATGGTCCCCACCACCATAACCAATTTTGACATGTTTCAGAAAAACAATGTTATAAATTTTTATTTTATTTTATTCTTTCACAAAAAGAACAATAATTATCTTTTACTCCCTACCCACTAAGATGGATGTGAAGGTCTCCTTAAACAAATATCGGTGTTGTCAGTTCAAAAGTTCCCTTGGATTTCAATTCCGATCACAAGTTCAAAATTTACAAAAACCCACTTGCACGTTTACCGAACGTACCTAAAAAAATTTCAGAGATTCATTCCGGGCACACCTGGTCTTGGAATCATGTGCAATTTATTTTCACGGACACGTAAAATTGCCATATATATAAAAATTACATGGAAATTTTGGGTCTTTACATTCTCCCCACCTTAGGGCTTTGCATCACCGAACGCTAGATCATAAAACAAGGATAACAACTGGGGGTAATGAGGATGATTTTGAGCCTCTGGCTCCCATATGCTCTCCTAGAGGTTCACATGCTTCTTGCAAATGTGAACCAGAGGTATCAACCATTCACGAAGGACCCACTCCTGTCGATCCTCAATCTCAACTAGGACCTCTGAAAATGTTACCACATCATCTATGTCCAGCTCGTCACGGTCGATTACATGGGATGGGTCGGGAAAAAATATCCTCAACTAGGATATGTAGAAGATGTCTTGCAACCGGTGAAACTAAGGGGGAAGGGATAAGTTGTAAGCCACCTCACCAACTATACTGAGGAACTGAAAAGGTCCTATTAACCTCGTATAAAACTTACCTCCTTGGAAAAATCTCTGTAAAACTCATCGTGTTCAGACCAGTAGAAAGATGTGGATGCCATCCTCGAACTCCAGAGGTATCTGTTTCATGTCAGCATAAGACTTCAGGTTGCTCTGTGTAGTCTTCATTTGCGCGTGGTTGATCTGCACTTTCTCTGTGGTAGCCCATACCATCTTTGGTCTCACTAGTGCTGACTCCCCTTGGTCAGTCTAGAACAAAGGTGATCTGCAATGTCACCAGTACAATTCCTCAAAATAAGCCATCACAATAGTGGAGTGATAGATGTCGTTGTATGAAAACTCCACCAAAGGAAATTGATCCTCCTATCTACGACCGAGGTCGAGGATGAAAACATGTAGCATGTCCTTGAGGGTCTGAATGGTACGGTCAGTCTGACCATCCATATGAGGATAGTAGGTGTTTCTCAAGCAAAGCTGCATCCCGAAAGCCTTCAACAACCCCTTCCATAGCCAGGAGGTAAAAAGTGAATCACTATCGGATACAATCATTGAGGGTACTCCATGCAGCTGCACGATTTATGGCACATAGAGGCATCTCAGGATATCTACTAAACCCTGCTATCTGATCTGTATGAAGTGGTCCAACATGGTGAGTCGGTCGACGAGCACCCAGATAGAATCAAGACCTGATAATTCACATGGAATTCTTGTCATGAATTCCATGGATATATCATCCCACTTCCACTTGGGAACCACTAAGGGCTGAACCAATCCTCCTGGTACCTGATGTTCCACCTTCACTTACTGACAAGAGAGGCACCGAGTGACAAACTCTACTACTGATTTCTTCATTCATAGACACCAGTGATGTATTCAGAGATCATGGTACATCTTCGCCACTCCTTGATGCACTGCTAGAGGGGATGTGTGGAACTCCCTCAACACTTCCTCTCAAAGTGACACTGGTACCATGGTACGTCCTCTAATGAAGATGGCGTGCTCCCTACCTTCATAAAATCCATCAAGTGCCTCTCCAATGGACATCTGAGCACGCCGAGTCTCTCAGTTAGTGTCTCCACACTACACCTCCCTAACTCACTGAAGAATTAGGAGAGTGACTGTAAGAGAGTGAAGGGAATCTGTTCCATCCCGATCCACAAAGGATATCTACAATGCGGAAAGTTGTTGCGTCTCCTCACCTAGTAGCTTTATACCGAACCTCTTTCCAAGTGAATCTGCTAAAATGTTCCTCATCCAAGGAGTATAGAATATCTCGAAGTCATAGTCCGGGAGGAACTCAAGCCAACATCGATGTCTCAGGTTTAGTTCATTTTGAGATAAGATATACCTGAGACTCTTGTGATCTGAGTAGAATGTAAAACCCTCAGCCATCGTGTAATTTCACCTCATCATCAAGGCGAAGACCACTACTACTGACTCCAGGTCTTGGGTAGCATTGTTCTGCTAAGTTTTTATCTACTGTAAAGAACCATATGCGATCAGTGCTCGTTCATTCATCAAAAAACATCCACGACCGGTCCCTGATGTGTCGTAGTAATCTACTTACCCTAAGCTCTCCTATGGTAGCCTCAAGATGGGAAAACTTGTCAGCCTCTACCTCAGCACCTAAAAACTCTACTAGCATCTCTCTGACCACCTGAAGGGTTTCCCCTTCTCCTTTAATGCAGACAGTAGTGCTGAAATTCTGGAGAATTCTAGAACAATTTTTAGGTAGTATCCAGCCAAACCCAGGAAACTCCGTACCTCTTTCACACTCCTGGTTGGCTCCCTAGAATATACCGCCTCAATCTCTGCTGGATCTACTACCACTCCAACCTCCGATATGACATGTCCAAGAAAGTGAACCTCTCAGATCCATAATAGGAACTTCGAGAGCTTACCATAAAGCTGGTGCTCTCGGAATGTGTCCAGTACTACCTGAAAATGACAGGCATGATCTTCCTTTGTAGTTGAGTAGATAAGAATTTCATTGATGAAGACTACTACAAAGCAATCGAGGTATGGTAGAAATATCCGGTTAATGAGTCCCATGTACACTATTGTAGTGTTTGTCATGACGAATGGCATAACCATGAACTCATAATGGCCTTACCGACATCTAAATTCCATCTTCTGCACATCCTCATCTAGTACTCTAAGTTAGTGATATCCTGGTTTGAGGTCTATCTTCAAGAACCACCGTTCTCCCATCAGCTGATCAAAGAGGTCTTCAATCCTTGGGAGTGGGTACTTGTTCTTCATAGTCACCTACATCAGGCGCCGATAGTCGACACAAATTCTCAAGCTCCCACATGCTTTCTTCGTGAACAAAATCGGGGCTGCCCAATGAGAAGCACTAGGCTGAATAAACCCTTTCCCATGTAAGTCCTCCAGCTGTACCCACAACTCATGAAGCTCTGCAGGAGCCATCTGATATGCTTCTATAGATATCGGTGGTGTCCCAGGGTAGAAGTCAATGTAAAATTCTACCTCTATGCAAGGAGGTAGACCCGAAACATCATCAGGGAAGACATCTGCATACTGGTCCACCACTACAGGATAACTTGGACTCTCCACATGAACTGCTGCGAGGGTAAGGCTAGCCAACTGATGAGTGATCGTTTGCACTCTTCTCTGGGTAAGGCCATCCTTTCCTGCAAAGTCTCTATTCTCATCGGTGAAGTTAATCCTGGTCCCATATATGGAGAAACATTCCAATTTTCACCTAATATAGTCAATATAAGCATGGAATGTAGATAACCAGTACATACCCATGATGGAATCGTAAGGCCTTGACGCGCCAACATAAAGATCTCAGTCGAAGCTCCCATATCGTAGGTAAGCTTACTCTGCCAGCACTAGTGCATAATCATCAAATCCATTCCTGTAGGCGTCTCTAGCTATAAGGATTCATCCAACGGCTCTATCAGAATCTCTGAGATCCAAACAAGTTCAACAACAATAAAAGAATGAATAGAACCTATGTTTATAAGTACTGAAACTACGGTGGTGTAGACATAGATCATACCTCGTATCATTTTCGAAGTGCCGTGATCATCAGCCTCAGCTGGCTGGAGCCGATCTCTCCCATGTCCTCTTGCTACCTGTGTTCAGGGTGGACCACCTGGAGGTGGTGGCGGTAACATATCGAATCATCTCTCACCGCCAACTGCATGAACAGCTCCTCTGCCACTCCCACCTACTCCCTATGGACTTCCATGGTCAAAACTCTGTCTCTGCCTGGGGAGTCCTTTGACCGTCTTCTAATCATCCGTAAGGCGTTTAAGATAGTCACAAGCCATGTGACCCAGCCTGCCACATGGGTAACACTACCCTCTCCTAGCATGACTGGCTCTGCCTCAGGTGCCCCGCATAACCAACCCTGAATCCTTCGGCCATCCACTTGTAGGTTTGGTCCTCTTGGACCAATGTCATATTTGTCTGCTGGCAGCTTTAGAAGACTCCCCTACGTGACATCTAGTGGTGGGTATCGTTGCTGGTGACTACTCAGCAAGGAAAATCTCCACTAAGCGGGCTCTCTCTAAATCCCCTACCTACATTTGGATGCTAAGAGAAACCATCGGAGCCTTGATCTCCCAATTGAGTCCCTGATCAAAGGTCTGGGCCCTGAAGAGTGGGTCCTGCACCATATCTGTGGTGTAGCGTGAGAGGTTAGTGAACCTCGCTGAGTGCTGAGCCACAATCATGCTGCCATTCTTCAAATGAAAAATCTCATGTATTCACACTGAACGAAGAGTCACTGGAACAAACTCTGCCCGAAACAGGCTATAAAAGTCTACCCAGAGAAGCATCACCTCGTTGTGAATCTGGAGCTTCAAGCTCCACCATCTTCCTGCAACTTCCTGTAGAATATAGGCAGTAAGGATCACTATGATATTGGTGGGTGTCCCTCATAGTTGGAAGACCCTCACTAGAGCCTCCATCCAATCCTCAGTTTCCTGTGGGTCCATATCTCCCCTGAACCTAGGTGGCCTCTGGAGCTGGAACTCATGAAATGCGCCCAAGAAGCATGCACCCTCTTCTGATGGGGCTGGTATCATCAGTGGCCCAATGGGTAATGGTACCATTGGTGCCTCTGCTGGATGAAGGCCCAGCACCGAGGCCTCGTCTCTCGGTGGGCTGTCAGTGCGTACTATATCTGGAACCCAAGCTAGTTGTCTTTGTGGCGGCATCCTAAAACGAAATAGGTCTTCCACGGTCAATAAGTTTTACCTTGTATGCTTAATCAAGTAGATCCCAATGCAAACTCTTAAAATAACACATGAAGTTAGGGTTTTGTGCATTGAGTCAGAAATCAGAAGTCAGGATCCTGGTGTATGGATACTTTGGCCGTCGCACCAACACTGGATTCCATAAACTGATAACCACACTTAATAGACTTAACATAATTTCCATTGAAAATACCAGAGTCATATGTTCTACTGTATAATCCACTCCTCTGATACCAATTTTTCATGCCCCATCCCCCATGGCCCGTGCCGTGACTACCCCAAAGTGTGTGAAAGTAAATAAGGTGTCGGAATACATGCCCCACTGTAATGGTACAAGTAAAACTGAAATACTATACAACTGAAGGAAAATAAGGGCAGTTACTAGGTCTTCCTCTAAGGTTCATATCGAATGGATAGGTACAGATCGCCTCTTCAACACGCCACGTCCGCCCGTCTCCTCTGTGTACCATCACAGTGTATGGTCCCCCTTCGAGCCCCGTCTAGCCCTGGTACCCTCAGCCTCGATCAGTGTTGTCTGTCGTCTACACCATTGAAAACAATATGCGAGCACATCCATGCAGGAATGAGTATAACAATACTCAGTAGGGACCCTGTGACCCCCAAGGTCTCATAAAATCCAAAAAGGATAAACCACAATGTATGATGTCAACTGACAACCCTACATATGTATATTCCCATACATATAACTATGTTATTAGTTATACCTATCTCAATCTTGAGGAAACACAGGGTGCAACACAAAATTCCAAATCAAAACTGTTCCCCAAATGAAGGAATACCATGAAGTTAAGTACCACACAGGTTTTTCACAAAGAAGAATACCACTATGGTATTAACACGAATGGAAGTACCGCACAGGTACGAACTCAACCCACACCATGTATTTCATAGGTATAATATTAGAGATGATTTGAAATGACTATCGAATCATCTTACTCTGTTATGAGGAAGACCCACAAATGAACCCTAATCATCATCAGACCCACAGAGGATCATAGTACATCATTATATCCACACAGGATCCTATTACTTCACTGGAACATCGTCAGACTGACATAGGATCTCTAGGTACTGACCCATATAGGATCGCTCGGTGCTAACCTACACAAGCTCGCTCTTTGATGACCCACATAGGATCACTCTGTGCTGACCCACACATGATCACTAGGAGTTGTCCCACACTGGACCGATCGGTGTTGACCGACATAGGATAACTATTCATTCTTCACATCACAACCAGCTACTAGGTTCTCGCACTAAGCTTGCTCGTATATGGGAGGGTATTCTCCTCAAGCCACTGCTGGATACTCCCACTTCCATGAAGTCCCACAAAGAGGTCACCCAGACGGATTCCACGTCATAGGGGTCTCAATGCAACAGATGGTGCATCAATCAGACGCCTGGTCTGTAAGTTGTTAGCTTATTAGTCCTGAGGGCCCGGTTGGATTCATGTTCGATCCAACCCGACCATATCCCAACTTTATCAAAATCTCAAGTGGGGTATACCAAAGGTACCACCTCACTCCAGGTTTTCATGGTGCCATAAATGGTTCTTAAAACATATCACCAGTGCCAAAGTTATGTCCAAAAGAGAAAAAATGTGTCGATGTGGGTCCAGGTCCGGTCCAACCCGGTTGGACCGACCTGGCCCGACAAAGACTGGGATGACACGGTTCGGGTCGACCCAGCCCAAACTACTATGTCCGGCCCGGCCCATTCTGGAAGGCCCGGCCTGGGCGGCATGGGATAGGGCAGAGGCCGCGGGGACCATGAAGGTCGTGGGAGCTACAGGGTGATAGAGGCTGTGAGGCAATGGAGGCCACGGGGAGGTGGAGGCCGTGGAGGCTGCTGGGAGGTAGAGGTCGTAGAGCAGTGGGGGCCTTGGTGCGGTGAGGCTGTCGCAGTGGGGCAGGGCGCCCCAACTTATCGGATGGCCAGCCGTCCTCTCCACACTGTGTGGTTGTGTAACATTCCTTCACTATCGGCTGGTTCGGTCGACCACACTTCATTCATTGTCGTGAAACAAAGCCATCTTCTTCCATCACAAAAAACATCAAAAAAATAATAAGGATGGAGGGGTTGGGCCATGTTTTTTTGGCCCAAACCCTCCGATTTAAACTAGAAGCAAGTGGATCTGGAAAAATATTGAATGAATAACGTCAAACTCTTCAACCCCTAACAATGATTATTACGAAACACGCAGAAAAAGTAATCATCCACAGATCAACTAGTAAGATAATTGATCTGCATTCTTTGTTTAGAATAGAAGAACATGGGAATCCCTAATCACACATAATAAAAACCCTACATCAAATATTTGTTGACTATGGTCGCGAGGAAGGAGACGATGTCATTGGGGATTGACGGATGTTGGTGACCTTAGCGTTTCCTCGATCATCAGATTTTTTTCGTTGAAGACGTTCCTTGTTATAGATAGCATTCTTCAATGGAGAGCACGTTCTTTGTTGGAGAGAATAATCCTCCAATAGTTCTCCTCTCCCAAATCAACCAAAATTTAAATAACCAACTAGTTAACTGAATATTATTAAAATAAATTATGTTGGCAGAACAAAGTTGGCATGATTAAATTCCTGCCTTGGAACCATTAAATAGCTCATTTAATTTGGCCAATTAAATGGATTTGTGTTGGTAAAATTAATGTTGGAGGATATGAGATGTTTTCTTTCATTAAATTAGTTTTGGTGGTCCTCGCCCCTCAATTCAAAATGGGGGTTAGTTCTGGTGGTCCCCACCTCTTAACATCAACATGGGAGGTTTCGCCTCGGGTTGTCCCCACTACCACAACACTATGTTGAGGGGTTTTAGAAATAGAAATGTTTTGAAATTTCAATTTTATATTATTCTTTCAAAAAATGTAATAATATTATCTTTCCCTCTCGACCCACTACGATTGAGGTGAAGGTCTCCTAAAGCGAATACTCGCACTATGAGTTCTACAGTGCCCTCAGATTTCAATTCCACGAAGCAGTTCAAAAGTTACAAAAACCTGCTCACACGTTTACTAAACGTATTTAAAAAAACTTCAGAAATTCATTCCGGGACCACCGGGCCATGGAATCACATCCGTCAATTTTCATATATTCGTAAAATTCACATATATTTAAAAACAATACATGGAATTTTCGGGTCATTACCATGTAAATCCATTTTATTGTAAATCAAGATTTGAAATTTGTTTTTAAAAAAACATTGGTTTAAGCCACAATTTTAGTTAAAAAATTTAATTATCAATAGAAATCATTATATATATCTATTAGTTAATTAAAAAACTATAAAGCACAACAAAATTTTGTATTTTTAAAATTAATTGAAATCGTAAATAAACGTACCACAAATAGACGAAAATAATTCTACAATGGGTCTCCTTCCAAGGAGAATAAATTTTATTGTAATGAAAAACAATCCCCTTGCTCTAAATATTGATAATCCTAGTTTATTATCATTATTAACTCCATCCATATAATGGATAGCATAGTGGGGTTCTAGGATGAAGGTAGAACCTTGGAATAATAAGGCAGTAAGAGTGGTGGAGTTTTTAGAATAGTAAAAAGATAGATCTACCTATATCTATAAATAATATTGTGTAATATTGTTTTAAATAAATTATTAATGGGGAAGATATTATTCTATCATGCTCCATGGGGTGGGATGAACATAATGTTGATGAGGATGAATGATTAACATAAGAACTTATAGGTTAAAATTTATAATTTAACCATTAAAATGAAAACTAGGTAGATAAGATTGTCTATCTTCATGATTTTTTAAACTGTCTTCCAACTATGATGGATATACCTATACAAATATTCCCACAAGGTTTGGGAATACGGTTTTCCAAAATATTCCCCAACTATGAGAAACCCATTAGTAATAATTGAGAAAAATTCACATTATCACTTTAATGGATTCCCCAAACAATGAACATGTTGTGGGTGTATATGTGTATACAAATATGATGTCACATAGTTTTACCATTATTCAGAATGGTCGGAATCAACCAATTTCTTATCATGTAGACTAATTTTCCACAATAATCTAATATATACCTTCATAACGGTAGTCACAATGTTTCCCAAAACGTTTTTCTTAATCCACAATACAATGAAAATTTTGTATACATGAATAAATTTTAATAAAATTCAATAATATAAAATATGATAAAATAATTTAATATTAATTAACATAATAGTGATATGTGAGTTTCAAAATTCTCCCAACCATGCCAAATTCTACCCCTAAAATTTCATTAGTGAAAGTAGAATATAACAAAACCCTATGATCCAAAAAACTAAAAGATTATGGTGGATGGGTTGTAAATGAATAAGGATATCCAAGCCATCCTCAAATAATGCAGTGCATCAATATTCACAAACTAAACCATTAATAATAAATCAAATCCTCTAGTAGAAGTGAAACTTAAAATAGTTCTCTTCCCATTTAGTGTAAAAATAAAACTTTGAAACTAATAAAATACATTATCAATATTGGATGACTAGTAATAACAAACCATAATTCTATAAGGAAATGTGAAATGCCAAAAATGATGGAATCAAATATCTATGAATATATGACCATTATTTTAGAAAATGAGTGAATATAATAAAAAATACTAATATATATCCAAAAAATGAACATAAAATCAATACATATAACATGATTCAACAAGGAAGTTCATGATTCTATCTTTAGCTCATTGAGATATGGAATGGTTACCCTAAGACCTCACACCTAGAACATTGTCTCATGGAGAAGGTAGAGAAGTGAAAATAATGTAGTAGTAATTACAAAATATAAACTGGTGAAATGTATTACATAGTCACCCAAAAAATACCCTTCTGGTTGTACATATTCCAATCCATCTAATAAAAAATCATCAAGATAGAAAAAAAATTTAAAAACCAATAAATATAAGATCCCATCATCCAAACATAATCACAACCCAAAAACTGATAATATCCCGTATGGAAGTGTCATGCTGTACCGAATATTAAACAACCATCCAAAACAATAACTAATATTTTAACATATATATTTTTCCAATCAAATACTAAAAGTTATCCCCTAAAGAGGGGATCCATAAGTAAGTTCCCCAAATAAACCAACACATGAGTCTTATTTTAAAAATAATACATAAATAATTCTAGATATTTCTTGGTTATATATGCACTGAAGATAAATTTAGGAAACAAAAAGACAACAATTAAGAAATATAATAGAGACTGATCTTGTAGAACCGCCTAAAAATATTGTCTTTGTAGAGTTATATAACAATAAGTCAATGTTTAAACATGATTGGAAATGACCCAAGATATTTTTGATGACATTTATCAAATAATAGATGAATTGAACTTGATCTAATACATTCATGAAAAAAAATAAATTTTATTTTAATCTGAATAAAGGGAACTATCCATGTCAAAAATTACTAAAATGAAACACATTACATGATATTTTATGTTATTTATCGATGTTCTTCTTATTATGTCATTATCTCATTAAAACCCATCCAATAAAAGAACCTTTCACTCAATTTGAAAATGAACAAAATTTCAATTTGAATGAAACCACAAAATATAGTTTCTTATAGCTACATTTTTATAAAATGTCCTCGTTTTATCATGAATTTAGTGAAAAAATTTCACAACTAAATTTAAATTTGAAATAAATAAAAAACAACTGAAATAAATTTTTGAATTATTTACCTAAAATCAAAAAATTTATAAAACATTTTCAAGACAACCTAATGAAATTAACAACATCATAAAACACGGCATGAGAAAAATAATAGTTCCCTTTTGTAACATATGACTAAATCTAGTTCTGAGATCATAAATATTTTTATATTATATTTTTTATGTAAGAAAATACTTATAAATTAAATAAGAATGAATAATAAATAATAACACATAATGAATAATCCATTTTAACGTCACCACAACAGGAACAAATATAACTAAAATACACCCTGAATGAGAGATAGCCACACTATGAGAAATACAAAGCCAAAAAATACTGAAATAATATAATAGTCATGGTTTTAAATCTATGAATAGTTTGGCCTGATGGTTTAGTGGTCAATGCACCGACTTCGTGGAAGGATTTTTAATGTCACCAAAACAAATCACTTGAACTGTATGATTTATTAGACCATGTGGGATATCTATGAAATTATTGTTCCGCTATCAAATTCTCCCCCAAACACATATGAATCCATAAAATAACATACCAAACTCATTAGGGATATTAAAACTAACAATCCACATAATTATTAATTGAATTATATTAAATTAAGAAACATTAATGACTCAAATCCCTGTTATTGTAAAGTCATTTGTAAAATTGAACATGTGCTGTGAATTTTTCTTTATAAATTATATGAAAAATCCCCATATTAATAATCTACATTAGAAAATATTGAATAAATTTAAAATTAATCCACATTGATTACAACAGTATTTTAATCAAATTGAATATTAGTTCTAATAAAACAGAAAATGTTTTATGAAAATTAATATGTTATAATATAAAAATTATTTTCTAATAGATAGTTAATTGATAGATTAATCTAATGAATAAATGAAATATTGATATAGTAAACTAATTTAATTTTTAAATTAAAATTAGATATGATAGTTTTTGACAATTATCAGAAATATTTCTAATGATACCCCTCATCTACCCCGAAAAAAAAATTAACGGTTTAATATATTAGAGCCTTGTATTTACTAGTATCTATGATACAAATATTATGCATAAAATTCTATGTTATTGAATGATGTTAGAAAATCAATAGAAAAAATTCTTTAATTATAATGCTAGAAAAATAATGAATAATAATACTTTTCATTTATAATGTCGGTTTAATGAAAACCATAGTACCATACATTGAAGGTAGTAAGAACTAATATTATAATAACAAAGACTATTTGGTGATTTATAGGGAGAAATTACACTATCGTTTGATATCTATTATCTTCAATAACACAATGAATGGTTGGATGTAATGTAAAAGTTAAAATAGAGTGAAACGATATACAATTTTTTGTATTTTATGGTAATTGATATATGATTAAAAAACAGGGATCATTGAGAATAATTTAATAATTGATAATATTAGTGTTAGATAACTTATTTTAATGTTATTGGTTGTAGAATGAAAAGTCCACCCATGGTCCCTATTTATAGTATATAAATGCATTGAAACAGTTTTGGAATCCCCATGGGTTTTTTGAGTTGAATATTTCCACATATTATGAAGTCATAAAAAATTAAATTCCATTAAGGAATGGAATGAAAAATTACATTAGGTACTAGATGGCCTCCACCTCGTAGCTAGTGGGACCCCTAGAACACCGTATATTCTTCCTACTATCGTAAGGATTCTAGTGAACCAAACTCATCCATCCAGTTGTCTACTGACGATGAAATTTATTATTTACATTAAAATTTTATATTATGCTCTCCTCCATCTGGTAGTTGGTGTGTCCCTACTATAAACTAGAAATCCTTGGTATGCATCTAGTTGGTCGATGGAACTACACTTCCTGGACCGTGGCATTGTGACCGCTGGTCGGGGCTGCTTGTGTTTATGTGCTTCACAATAGTGCCTCTCCCAATTCTTCAATGAGACACCATGAATCTTATATCAATATTTTAAGGAAATAAAAATTCATTAGAACATATTCATGGTTCATTTGAGGAGTTCATTTAATATAGTGTCTATCTAGATGATTATCACATGATAGTGAACAATATTCACTTTTAAGAGTGATTGGGTTATTTATAATATAAAAATGATGAGAATCAAAAAAAATCCCACCTTTATTAAAATATAATTCACTTGAATAATAATTAATGTACTAAAATAAAATATTAATATAAACAATTAATGAGAAATTATTATTGTGGTATAGACAATTTCTCCCACTTTTAAAAACAAGGAAAATATCTTCCTTATGATTTCTCTATATAAAATTTTATAAAACTAACATAAAAACAATAAAATTTTCCCCAAAGCAATAATCTCCATATTTTATAAATTTTTTAGATTATTAAAAGTGTGTTAAAAATAATGTGAGATAATAATGAGATAAATTAAAAAATCAACATTTTTTATCAGTACTGATATATTGAGAGAGGAAAATGTATTAAAAATATTTTGAAATCATTTAAAATAATTAAAAGTGATATTTTACATATATCTCATAATAAAAGATACTAATTTTTTTAAAGATAGTATAAATGTTTAATACAACATTAAAAAAATAAAAAACTAAATTTAATTTCTCAATAATGAATCAATTTTTTAAAAATTTATTTTTAAAAATAAAAATTTACATCTAGAGTCATTTTAGTTTTAACAAAAATATCTCCATATTAATGATATACATGAGGAGTTTTCAGGTTTCATATCCACTCAACAAGCCCTTGATAAACTATTAAATTCCTTGAAAATTATTTTATTAAAAGCACACAATACTTAAGGTTTAGTAAATTATTTTTAATATCCCATAGTATATTCTATTTGAATATCAAACTAGGTTCCTAGTAATGAACAAATCACTATGCCTGGGATAGATAAATGACTAAAAACCCAATCAATGTGTTTTATGATAAATATATAAGAAGATATACTCTAGAAGAAAATCCTCTAGTTTTCTTAGAATCCATAATGTTTATCAAGAAGTATTATACTCACATTACTTTTATATAATTATGAAAGGTTATGAAGAATTTTTTTATATTCACATAGATTTTTTAATATAATTTATAATAAAATACTTAATAGAAAACATCTCAATATTTCAGTTATTAAAATTGATGTGTCATAAGAAATTCATACCCAATATTCTTTTAATAAAATGAAACTGATAATGATTATTGGGTTTAGTTAATGTTTATAAATGTTGACTTTTAATGAAAACGGATTCATGAATTATATCATATTTTTAAATATAATCTCATAAAAATTAGTGTATCCTGTCAACGTGTTTAGAGTGACATTGTTGGATGTAATTTTTAGAGTAATGGTAAATAATTGTATAATTACACCTGATATGGATTGAAAAAAATGAATTCCAAATGTACATGAGATTATGTTTCATTGATGCAACTGGAGAAAAATATCTCCCAGTGGCTATGATTTTGGTTTCGACTTTTGAATTTGAAAAAAATATTTTATAAGTTTAAGATTTGAGATATTTTCCAATTAGATTCCATGTTCCACAAGTAATATTATTATATTGTTGTAATCCTTTAAATACAACATCATAGAAACATGAATTTTCAAATGTGGTTTCTATATGATATTGAAATATAATGTGTTTAATTCAATTCAATTGATGAGAAAATATTTTGATGATTTTAAATACGATTCCATTGGATTGGGTCGAAAATTAGAACAAAGATGTACAGTAATCCTAATGTATAGATAGTTCACATTAAATTAAAAATAATTCAAATCATAATCCAAAAAATATTTTTGTTAACATACTTAATTGATTAATCTGACATTTTATTACATGTTTTATTCATGTGGCTTATAATTTCTATAAAATAATCAATTAATAAATTATTCATGATTATTTACATTATTTACATTGGGTTGAAAATCTTCCATCAGAATTTTGGAAAATTCATAACTCTAGGCTGATTTTATATTCAACGTTAATTAAAATTTATAACTCATTATTAAAATAAATTAGAAAATTAATTGAAATGTGTTTATATAGTGGATCCCAAAATAGAATCATCAATATAAATTTAAATAATTAATTAATCATTTGAAAATTATTTTTTTAGAAATGGTGGAATAAAATATTCATATTTCAAATTCATTTGAAGAAAAAGTTATTTACCATCTCATACCAAGCCTCAGTGGATTATTTTAAACAATAGAAATCATTATTCAACATGAAAATAATAGTTTGAAATTCACGATTTTCAATACTAAGAGGTTGGTCCATAAATTTACATTTCATAAATTAAACCATTTATAATATCAATTTCCTATCGACATAAATATTTATTAAATTTAAATGAGTGGAATATTCTAATTAGATTATTACGGATCTATGTTGTGAAATGGGACAAACCAATTCACTATAATCAGTCAATTCTTCGTGATTATAGACTTTAGCCATAAGTATAGGATTTTTATGGATATCATTTCCTTGTTTGTCTTGTGTGCTTCTAAAACACAAATTATTTCTTATAATAGGTTGGTTATTAGTATATTCCATAATTTTGAGAACATTATTCCTCTAAAATTTGTTAAACTCCTCTTTCATGTTATGTATCCAATCATTATCGTTAATAGTTACATAAAGGGAATAAATGTCAAAATGAGAGAGAAAATCGTTATGATTAACCTCATAAAATAACTATTATCTAGTAAGAGTTCTAGATTTTAATTCATTGATAACAATATAAAGAGGATGGATATGAATTTAATCCATGACTTAGGTAAATGAGATAAAAGGGATTCTAAAAAAATATTCAAATACCTTAAAATATTTAGGAATAAAAAGGGTAAAAATGGTTTGTACATCATCATTATCAATTTTTTCATGTGATATAGGGATATTCTCATTAAATTTCATGTTAATTGAAAATGATATTACCAAGGACCTTTTATTAATGAATTCATTACATGAGTTAGAGTAATGAATTCTGCTTCTGTCATCTGGTTTAGGGTCAAAATTTATAAATTATCATTGTTATTGGGGTTAAATAATTTTCAATCCAAGACTACATGGAATATATAATTAATAATTTAACATTACAATTATCATAAAGGATTTCCTAAAGATTAGTATTATGATGTATTTTTTAGGAAAAAACATAAGGTATCGAACACATCAATAAAAATCAATTCAAATCAAGTAACCTCATTAGGTGTTTCCTAGACATTTTAGGGAGGGTCTAATTTCATCTATCAGAAACACTAATTTTTTACGTGATATAGGAAATGAAATGGGGTGTTGATAACCTTAGGAATCATAAAAATCATCATTGTTTTTATTACTAAATTCTACACCATTCTCACTTAAAATTAAAATGATTCGATGTTAGTTTTAATGTTTGTACTTTCTTGAAATTTTGATAATGTTTTTAGAAATGGTACTCTTATCAAACAGAAAATAACCCCACTTAATTCCAGTGAATTCATCAAAAATTAAAAAATATGATATTTTTATGTCACATACTAGCATCATTAATTATTATAAAAATATGCAGGTGTAATTTTTCAAAATCATTAAAATAGTCAACATGGTTTTCAGATCATAACAGATATTTCTATAACTCTCCTTGTTTTAGAGGTTCTTTTTTTAATCATTAATATATTTTATGTAAATATGATTTTATTCCATTAAATATCATTCTATTATGAGAATTATTATTGTACACCCTTTAAAACATTAAATTTTTTACATTCTAGTTATTTTAAATTTATAATATGAAAACGTCCCAAATTAGTTGTGATAAATAAGATATTTATATTTTATTTCAATGTTTTAGAAGAATAAATTTTGTGGTAAATTAAAACATTTTTTCATTTAATTGATTAATAATTTTTTAATTATCAATTAGTACTTAAAGAAATAACTCATCATTAATAATGGTGTTGGTGATAATAATAATACCTATATATGTAAATATTCATTAAGAATCATCTCCAATGTTGACATGTCCTCCATCAATATTTTCATGTTTATTGAATTCGGATGTATGACCACACAAATCCATGAACACCCAAAATCAATTATCATTTTTATACCTAGGGTTTTATTTTGTTCAAAATAAATTATGAAACCATATCTACTGGTATCAATATCATATGTCCACTTATGTCTTTTGATAATGATTCTAGAATCTATACTTGTTTGGAAGAAGTTTTTCTATTTGATGTATGTGATGATATATGAGGGATTATAGTTCATATATATCAATAGAGTATAAAAATAAATTCATTATTTATATTAACATGTTTCCCATAATACATTTCGTTGAAATACTATTTTAAAAATTAAAATTTTTATAATACATTGGGAAGATGTATTTTTTTGGAAAACCAAAACCGTACATTTCTTAATAGGTTTTTTAGATCAAAAAATATTATTATATACCTTCCAATGTGTAAAATTATTAATATAATTTTTTATATTATTAATTTGAATGTCCATATTTTCAACATTTGGATATTAATTTAATTTAAAAGTAAAATACTTTTTTTAATGTTAATCTTTTACAGAAAAAAAATGATTTTTATAATAATATATGAATTTAGAAATAAGATCAGAATAAAATTGAAGAACATATTTACTATTGAAAATATATTCATAATAAAAAATAATATATATAATATGTCAAAGCATAATAAGAAGAATGGGAATATGAATGGTGAATTTTCAAGATAACATTAATTTCATCCCCAACATGTATCATGATACACTTTCGGTGTTTAGTTCATGATTCATATGATGAAATAGTATCCTCGCTAACAATTTATATTGAAAAATAAAGTGATTTATTTCCTTGAATCTTTTCTTTTGACTTTTTATTATTTAAGGGAAAATTATATTTGTTATGGAACATATTCTACAAATCACAGAATGTTAACATGGGTTCCGAGTTTTTATTTTTTTCATTTTTTGAAACAATGTATTCTTCTTCTTATAATTTTCCATTATCATGGCCAAAATGAAAATCTCTATGTCAATTTCTAATGAGTTTCTAGTGTTTTACATTGGAGAAAAAAACCTTTAATTTCCATTACCCCAGTAGCTTAATTTTTAACTTTCTATAAGAATGTAATTTGATTTATCATTATATGATAAATGAGTTCATTAAAAGTCATTTTTTTAAAATCTATATTCATGGATCATAGTGACATTTGATTCCCAATTAAATAGTAATTAACAAATAAATTTATTTTCTAATATTTATATATAAGATATCTAACCAAGACTATAACAACCCTTATCTTTATTACAGACTTAAACACGATTTATTACATAAAAATTAGCATAAGTAAAATATGAGGATCGATAGGTCTAGTGTATTGGGAAATTAGTGACATTATATGAAATCTTAAGACATAAAATTTCAACATCTTTACTGAAAAATTCCTTTATATGAACAAATCGTTCCATAGTACCTAGCATTGAATGGGATAACCAAAGGACATATAAGTGAAAAGGGTGAGATATAAAGCCTAGTAAGGGAGTAAACAAGGAATTAGATGTAGAATACAATACAAGTTAGAAATAGGAATATCAACAGATCATAAGAGAAACCAGAAAATAATTCCATGATATATCATGATTATCATGACATGGAAATGTGACAAACATTTAACATGATATTATCATGAGCCAAGTCCTATTGCACATGGATTGTGGGTAAACCCACATTAAAATTGAATTATCTTGGATAAAACCTCATTACACATGAAATATCATGATATTAATCTTTACCCTATTAATTTTAGTGAAATATGGGTGCACCCTTCATAATCATTTCTTTTCATGTGTATGTATGCCACATAGATCATACACCATGGATTCATTAAACATCACAATTTATTCTATGAAAAATAGATGTGGAATAAATAAATGAATTTTGTAAATCAAAAAGTACATGTGCATAATGTAAAATACCCTTTTTAGAGAAATGGGTATTGTATTCACTTACAAGATGATTTTGTCATGGAAATTGTTTTGTAATGTTGGTAGCAGAACAACATCAAATAGCAATCGTAAGATAGGATGATGATATAGAAGGTGGTTTCTCATAATTTATACATGAAATGGACAGTAAGGGGGTAATTTAACATAATATAATAACATATGTAATGTAATTTTTATTCATAATATAATATAATTTGTTGAACGTAGATGAGATGAGAGAAATTCCTTATAGAATTATGGCATGGTAACAGGTGTACATGAAAGGAATTAATGAGAGGGAAAGAGGTATATCATCATTAAAAATAAAGAGGGATTTATGGGGAAGGTGCTAAATCATACCGCATTATTTGTAATTGAAAATTAATGGGTATACTATTATAGTAAAATTTGGACAAAATGAGATTGGAAGAAATATCTAACTTGGAAGTGGAATCCCAATGGATTAGGAGAGGCTTGAGTGGGGTTTCATAGGAGTTTTGGTAGACTTTTAAGGATTCTAGAAAAAGTATGCAATCATATGGTTGATCTAAAAATGTTTTGAGTGAAGAGGAATGGAGATTGAGTGGGTTTATATATGAAAAAAGAGGGAATTATTTTTTATTTTTGTTTTAGACACCACAAATTACACATATGCAAACTGAAAACCATCCTAATGTTGTTTCCAATGGATTTTCCAAAGGTGAGTGGAAAAAATTATTTTATAAGTCAAATGGCTGATCTTATTAAAATATTAGGCTTTCTTATATGTTGTTGAGTCACACTCTCAAGTAAATCATTCAAAAATGATTAAATGCTTTTTATGTCCTAGAGGGTCCACTAAGGAATTGGAAAATAAATCAAACAAATATAAATCACACTATTATAAAGTAAAAACATATGTTGGCTGAATATCTATTTTATATTATTTTATTACATATGTATTTTGTCATTGTGATTTGATAAAAACACATTGTATATTTAAACAGTATTTAATGTTTGCACAAAAATTTGACTATCTCAATAAATTATGATAAATTCTCCATTAGAAAATTTCAACATCCTGATTATAAATACATTATTTTTATCTAAATAATTTTCAGAATATTTGAATATTTTCTTTTAAAATAAAGAAGGAAAATTATATAAAATTCATGAATTTTTATAAATACATTATTCAAACCTTAATAAAAATTACAATTGTATTCTTAAATATAATACGATATTTTAAATTTAATAAAAAATAAGTTTTTAATAATATTCTATTATAATTATATTTAATTCTGAACTCCATTAATTCGTCAAAATAGATTTCATAATTTAATATTATTTAAAAATACTATATGTTCTTTAAACATCATTTACAATGTAAAAATAATTAAATTTATGTATATTCTTTATTATATACAAAACTAAAGAACATAATCATAGTAGGTAGTTATGTTCAAGAATAATGTGTTGAATCTCATCTTGGGTTTGGTCAAGAGCGAATCCTAGTTATGATACATTTTTTCTGATATCCCTCAAAGGGGTTTCATTTAGAGAAATTATATTAGTTGAGGTCATCACTTCCTTTTTCTGATAAAATTGTATATGTTAAGGCACTATATTTATTCTAATCAAGTGAACACAGTTCAACAACTTTATTAGAAATGGTAAAAATTATCCATGGTATTTTAAAATACAAATACATAAAACTAAGTATTTTCAAATCTTATATATAACAATTTTACATAATAAGAATTTTATTTAGATCATGAGAAAATTTCATTAATAAAATTTTGGGTCGTTACAATCTTAACCCAACAAAAATTATCCCTTGAAAGTTCATTTTCCTACAATAAAATAGATGTGGGTAACTCTGCCTCATCACTTCCTCTGGATTCAACTTTGCTTTTTCAAACTTGTTGTTTCTTCACAAAACCATGACGAGGTGCATTGTGTTATTTCATAGAAATTTTCCCCTATGATCTTATATCTTCATCGGATTATATTTTTAGGTGATGTAATTATCCAGTGGTACCACCTATGGATTGATTAAATTCTATGGGTCATGTATGTACTCTATCATGTATGATACATGGAATAAATCATGTACTTGATATTGGTTCGGTGGGAGTGTTAGTCGATAGGCCACAGTTCCAATGCGATGAAGGATCTCAAAAGAGATGATGTAACATGGAATAAGATTTCCATTCATCCCAAATATCATACATTTCATCTATGGTGATATGTGGGGGAATACCATGTCTTCAACATAAAAGTCTAGGTCTCATTGATGATTATCAGTATAGCTCTTTTTTTGACTCTGATCAGCTTTAATGTGCTGCTGGATGGTTTTAACCATTTCCACCATTTTAGTAACATCCCAAGTAAGTAATGAATAATAGATATTTTTATCTATTTCTATTAATGATTAATATAGTGTTTTAGAGGCTTAAAATGAAAATAAATACAATCTTAAGCATGGAATACACTAATATTCTTAAAAGATTGTTTTACTGACTGATGATGGAAAACCATTTTTAAATCTATCTTTTGACAATTTTATAAACTATTTTTGTCAAAATAAACTTATTCTTTATTATTGGGACATCAATATTTGGTTTGTGTGAATTTTTGGTATTTTTCAGACAATGTCCATTTTTTAATGAATAGTGAAAAATACTGCATTTTAATTCAAAACTGCTTTTTAATCTAATCTATTTATATAATTAGATTATTTTTTGAATTGGTTTTGAAGTGAAATTATAATATATTTTTACCATTTAATCCAATGGTGGTCATTGGAATCAATTTCACTTTGAAATTAGACTTAAACTGGTGTCAATCTTTTGATACTTATTGTTTTATAAAAACATGCTATTTGCTATGACAGCGGGAATTAATTATTAAATTAAGTAATGTGACTTATATGTTTTGAATTTTTTAAAATAGACTTCATTTTTTAATTTTTAATATCAAATATATATTAGGGTGAATTTTTGGTAATTTTCTGAAAAACTTCAATTTTTGATGAATAGTGAAACCACTAAGTGGTACTTATAAAAATTGATTTTTCCGTTTAAATGAAATTTTCCAATAATTTTGTTTTGAATTTCAAAAATCCAACATACATGGTTATCATTAAGAAGTAAAATGTGGTTCAATGAGATTAAAATAATTTTTCTCGTGATTAGTAACTTATTACATTTTTAATCGCGATTAGTGGTAATTAGTGTAGTTTAAGGTAAAAATAATGCTTTAATAAAATGAGATGACCTGGAAACAAGTCCTAACCTTATTTGATTTTTCATGGCCGACCAAGACAAGCCATGGGTCAACTTGGGGACCCCATGTATCCACTTTGGTTGGGAAATGACATAAATAACTTTTTATTTAATGTAAAAGTAAAAATGACACAAACATAATATGTTTTACGAAAACAATTTTTACATGGGGTTATAAAGATCATATTTTTGATTATAAATAGTCATTGGAAATAAAAAAAGATATCCTACAACATAGTAGTTTTTTTATAATTTTTATACTTTAAATAAATTAAATTATTTATGACATCATGATGATGCAGCGATGACCTCATTATTTAACGATTTTAATAAAATGGAAAGATGATGAATACTCTAAAACCTACACCTGGCCAAAACCAATTGGATGAGTGGATTTCGAACCCTTATCACCTTATCCACGAATTATATCAATGTGGGACCTTTTAAAACCGAAACACATTTTCAAATAATGTAATATTTCTTTACTTTCCAAAAGTGCCACTCCTCTCCTCTTATAAAAGGCCCCCACCTCTACCTCATTTCACACACTCCTGAAGCCTTTGGCTAGGCCAACACCTTCCCATTTACTCTCTCCACATCCCTATCCTCATCTTGGAGGATTCCCTTTGGGAAGAATCTTTTCAAAGGAAGCCTTTAGGCTCAAATAAAAAGGAGTTACACTTTTAAAGGTAATTCATTTTCTCATGTTCATTTGTTTTATTTTGCTTATCCAACCACCTAAACTCTTCTTATTTACTTCTTTTGTAACAAAAACAGTATCTTAAATATACTAGGATGTTGTTATAAGATTTATTTGAGCTATACTATCACACAACTACATCAAATGGTTAAAGAACATACGGTTTCCGTGGATGGTGAAATTCTGCCTCCCGAAACGATGATTGTTCAATACTCATTTAACACCTTCAAAGGTGGCCATTATGATGTCACTATTTTTATATATGATATATAATATGTTTATTTTTTCCTTAATCTTCTGTTTTTTTTCATTTTGGGCATACCTTTATGGTTTCCATTATGGGTAAACACGATATCTTCATTTTAGGAAGTGCAGACTACCACCCCATGAAAGTGATTTGATTCATTAATACCATATGTGGGATGTGTAAAGGATAATGTTAATGATATTATATATGTTATTATACTGGAATTATAATATAATCTTATATCATTATGATTCCATTCCAAAAAATACGAAATAGAAATGGAAGTAGCGTTCATGCGTACGTACGGCTTACCGTCTCCATGAACGGTGCATTTCATTTCTTACCTCTAAATGTGATGTAATATTATAAATACATGTATATGATGAATATATATGATATATATGTTATCCAAAGCATTAATATCATTCTGGATATAACAAACCTTTGACCAAATTAACAACATGTAAGTGTAAGAAGCCTATTTTTGACTTAAGAACCAAATACCGACAAAATGAACACTATTAACTTAAGTGATTACATGATGTTCATAACATGGTATAAAAGGAATAATGAATATGAAAATGGTTCATAAGAAAGTAGAGATTAACTCATGTTTATTATTCAGAAGATTAATGAACGGTCGGGTCAAGTCGGATACGAGGTATGGGACTTCGTCTTAATCTTTTTTCATTGAGACATATTTTATTTTATACACAACTTTCTTTTATACGGTGTATTAAACCCATTTGACTTTTACGTTTATTCAAAAGGAATATTTTTTATACGAAGCGTTTACTAAACGACAAAAGGGAATGTCTTTGTCGTACGTATGTGGCGACAACGACTTCTCCGCCGTCGTGACCGTTATTTGAGTTTCGGCTTCCTCTACAAGCCATACATTCTTTTTAAAAGAAAAATAAATACCATGTTTTACTTTTCTTTTATTTTGGTATCGAAAATGGTTTTCATAATGTTTTTATATAAATGTTTTGTATTGATATCTTGTGACTGAAATGTGGGAATGTTAAATTTCCTTTATGGATTTTTTATGTGATATGATTATGTTGAGGTTCTTGGGCATTATTATGAAAACGCGTGGTTCCGTGATATACTAAGGGCGGGTGAGCCCGATATAGCTCTCCAATGCATTGGGTAACGTGAAGGAGTGAAACGTTAAGGTTTCTCCGAAGAGATTTTAGGGAATATACTGTGATGGGTATTCCAAACGTAACCGAGAGGGTTACTCCCTACGTAAGAATGTTATGAATGCCTCAAGTTACCTTTATGTCTTATGATTTATATGATTTATTCATGATTTGATGAGGTATGTTAAAGTGCTTATGTTTTATGGGTAAAGTATGATCTCATCCTTATGTATATATGTACCCATGTTTCCTTTCCATATTTTTATATCCCTTACTGAGCTTTTTATGCTCATCCCAAGATTTTTGAAATGTTTTTCACAGGTCAAGGGAAAGGTACATGATATGATGATAATGTCAAGGAAGTGTCAAGAAAGAATCCAGGTTTATTTTAAATATGTTTCCATTGATGGGAAAGAATAATACTATCTTTATGTAACCACTTTTTTTATATGTGTAATGTAATGCATGTTTTATGATCTAATTCTCTAAAACTCTAAACCCGAAAAGATCCTCAAGGTGTAATCTTGTAATAACTCAAGATTAAGTAAGGTTTAAGGCTGGGGCCTTATAGTTGGTATCAGAGGTCGGTTTAGATAACTTTAGGAGTTAGAATTATATTAAAGGATTATCCAATTTTTTTTTGAAATGATATAGCATTTGAAGATTACCATGTTGCTTCATCTAAGACTTGTTTGTTCATAATGGTTTTCCGCAGAGGAAACAGGGAAGCAGTGCTAGGAAGGCATACAGAAGGAAATAACCTTCCGAATCAGCATCCAGAAATGGTCGGAATTGGAACTGAACAGTTTGTTGCAGTAATGGAGCAGTTGACTCAAGCGATAAATGGTGGTGGTATCCATGCACGAGATCAGCCAGACCAACCGCAGAAGAACATGTCAGTGGTGGAACATTTCATGAGGCTACATCCACCATCATTCAGAGGATAATCTGACCATGTGCTAGATGAAGGGTGGATTAAATCACTGGAGAAGATTTTTGATGTCATGGGGTGTTCAGACAATTAAAAGTTTAGTCTTGTTATTTACCGTTTAGAGGGTGAAGCAGATCAGTGGTGGTCTATGGTTAAAAATATCAGGGATTCCGATGAGATTGATGCTCTTGACAGGGATGAATTCAAAGGTATGTTTATTGAGAAGTATTTTCCTAAGGCTGTTCGACTTAGGATGGAAAAGAAATTCTTGGAATTGAGGCAAGAGGAAGACTCAGTGGCTGCCTATGAAGAACGGTTCACTCGATTGGCAAGGTATGCTCTAAATTTTATCCGAGACCTTGATAGTAAAATCAATCATTTTTACTCAGGATTAAAGCCAAAATATCGAAGGGCATTAGCTTCTCGTGAGTTTAAAAGATATGAAAAGCTTGTTCGATGTGCTGAGAAGGTGGAAATGGAGTTTGCCAATGACCAAGTGTTCTATAACAACCAGCAGAAGAAGAGACCGAGGTGGCAGGAGAAAGGTAAGAATTCTTCAAAAAAGTCTGATGGTAAGAGGACTATGTTTCCAGTTTGTGATAAATGTGGCAAAAAGCCTACTGGGGAATGTCTTTTGAATTCTGGAAAGTGCTACCGATGTGGTAAGATGGGACATAAGGCTCATGATTGCACTAAAAATGATCAAGGTGAAGGTAAGAACAAATTTGATTTACAGTTAGTGAAATGTTATAAGTGCAATGAGATGGGTCACTATGCAAACGAGTGTCCGACAAAGAGCTTGAGTGATGGGAAGCAGTTAGACTACAAGCAGAAAGGGGTGGTGAAATCCTTTGCAACTACTTCAGCAGATGTCGGGCCATCAAATGAAGTTCTATCAGGTACTTTGTTTGTTTTTTCAGATTATGCCAGTGTGTTGTTTGATTCGGGGTCTACACATTCATTCATCTCTGAAACATTTTATAGTAAAATGGGAATACCATCTCAAGAAATGACTCCTGAACTTTTGGTAAAAACACCTGGGAGAAATGTTGAGGCAAAAAGAATTTATAAGAATCTTCCTATCCTTATCTGTGGAAAAACCTACTTGAAAACCTTATTGTTCTACCTCTAGTAGAGTTTGATGTTATCCTGGGTATGGATTGGCTCTCTATTTACCATGCCAAGATTGACTGTAGAGCTAAAGAAGTTTCTTTTCAGAAAGACTTTAAGTTTGTTTACAAGAATGAACCCTTACTTTTGATAACATATCAAGAGGCCGAGAAACTTGTAAAAGATGGAAATGAATGTTACCTTTCACACTTTGTTGAAAATAAAGGAACTGTTCAGATTAATGATGTGCCCGTGGTAAATGAGTATCCTTATGTTTTCCCTGATGAGTTGCCTGGAATAATAACAGATCGGGAAGTTGAGTTTACTGTTGATATAGTTCTTGATGCTAAGCCAATTTCAAAACCCCCTTATCGAATGGCACAAATTGAACTTTTAGAGTTGAAGGAGAAATTGCAATATATATTAGAGAAAGGTTTTATTAGACCTAGCACATCACAATAGGGTGCTCCTGTTTTATTTGTTAAAAAGAAATATGGTTATATGAGACTTTGCATTGATTATAGAGCCTTGAATAATATCACTGTTAAGAACAAATATCCTTTGCCTCATATCGATGTTTTGTTTGATCAGCTCCAGGGAGCTCAGTTTTTTTCAAAGATTGACCTGAGATCGGGGTACCATCAGTTGAAGGTAAAGGAGGAAGATATTCCGAAGACCGCATTCCGTACGAGATATGGCCATTATGAATTTTTAGTAATGCCTTTTGGGATAACCCATGAACCTTCTGTATTCATGGACTTAAGGAATAGAATTTTACATGATTTCTTGAATAAGATTGTGGTGGTTTTCATTGATGATATTTTGGTGTTTTCTAAAAGTAAAGAGGAGCATGAAAGACATTTAAGGGTTATCTTGTAATCCTAAAAAGAAAATAAATTGTATGGGAAATTCAGCAAGTGTGAGTTTTGGTTGCAACAAATTTCTTTCCTTGGTCACATTATTTCTAAAGATGGAATAATTGTTGATCCTACAAAAACAAAAGTTGTGGAAGAATGGCCAAGACCCACAAATGTAACTGAGATTCGTAGCTTCCTTGGTTTGGCGGGCTATTACCGAAGGTTTGTTAGAAATTTTTCACAGTTATATAGTCCAATGACTAAGCTAACTCAGAAGGGTGTTAAGTTTATCTGGACAAAAGAGTGTGATGATTGTTTTCAGGAATTGAAAAGAAGATTGGTGAATGCTCCAGTTTTGGCACTACCTTCCAGGAATGGTGAGTTTGTTATATTCAGTGATGCATCATTGAAAGGACTTGGTTGCATCCTAATGCATAATGATCAGGTTATTACTTATGCTTCACGACAGTTGAATACTCATGAGGTAAATTACCCTACACATGATTTGGAATTAGGTGTTGTTGTTTTGGCTTTAAAAATTTGGAGACATCATTTGTATGGAGTAAAGTGTGAAATATATACTGATCACAAAAGTTTAAATTATATATTCACTCAGAAAGAATTGAACATGAGACAAAGGAGATGGCTAGAATTAATCAAGGAATATGATTGTACAATTCATTACCATCCGGGAAAAGAAAATAAAGTGTCTGATGCTTTGAGTCGAAAAAGTAATGCTTCATTAACAATGTTGCATTTGGAACGTGATCCTTTGGTTAAGGATTTGATGAACTTTGGCATAGAAGTTGTTGGTGCAGGAATTCCATTTTTTGTTTTATGTATCAGTGAGATCATCTCTATCAGATAGAATCAAGCAAGCACAGATGCAAGACAGTGAGTTGTAGAAAATGGTAGAGCTGGTTCAGAAAGTTAAGTTGCCTGAATTCAACATTGATAATGATTGGGTTTTAATATTTGGGAAGAGATTGTGTGTGCCTTGTGATTCACAGTTGAAGAGAGAGTTGTTATGTGAAGCTCATAGTTCTCCGTTTTCAGTTCATCTAGGCAGTACTAAGATGTATAGAGATCTGCGGGAGTATTACTGGTGGGATGGAATGAAAAGAGCTATTGCTGATTTTACTGTGAAGTGTTTGACTTGTCAGCAGGTTAAAGCAGAGCGGCAGTTACCGAAAGGGATGCTCCAGCCTTTACCAGTGCCAGAGTGGAAATGGGATAATATATCCATGTACTTTGTTGTTGGATTTCCGAAGACATCTCGAGATAATAATGCAATCTAGGTTATTGTTGATCGCTTGACCAAATCTGCTCATTTCCTTGCTATACGAGATACTTTCTCACTTGATCAAATTTCCCATTTTTATCTTAAAGAGATAGTCAGGTTACATGGAGTTCCACTCTCTATTGTATTGGATCGTGATCCATGGTTTACTTCTAACTTTTGGAAAGTCCTTCAGAATTCGTTGGGTACTGATTTAAATTTTAGTACAGCTTTTCGTCCTCAATCAGATGGGTAGTCAGAACGAACAATTCAGACCTTGGAGGATATGCTACGTTCTTTCTCTATGGATTATCAGGGAATTTGGGACCAACATCTTTCTTTGGTTGAGTTTTCATATAATAACAGTTTTCATTCCAGTATACAGATGTTACCATTTCAGGAATTATATGGGAAGCGGTGTCGAACTCCAGCTTTCTGGGATGAAGTGGGTGAAAGGAAGTTGATGGGACCAGAATTGGTAGAAGAGGTGGCAGAAAAAGGTTAGCTGATTCAGAAACGCATGAGAACAGCTCAGAGCAGGCAGACGAGTTATGCGGATAACCGGAGGAAGGATCTATCTTTCGAGGTAGGTGATCATGTTTTTCTCAAAGTTTCCCCTTGGAAAAGTGTGATGATATTTGGTAAGAAAGGAAAGTTGAGTCCAAGGTTCATTGGACCATACGAAATTCTGGAGAGAGTTGGATCAGATGCATACCGAGTGGCTTTACCTCCGAGTTTATCTCAGGTACACAATGTTTTTCACGTTTCGATGTTAAGAAAGTATATGCCAGATCCATCTCATGTTTTGAGTCCAGAGGTAGTTCAGCTGGAAGAGAACCTATCTTATGAGGAACAACCGGTCCTGATTATTGACCACAGGGAGCAAGTGTTACGGAATAAGGTGATTCACCATGTAAAGGTTTTGTGGAAAAACCACATGATTGAAGAGGCAACATGAGAATCTTAAAATGCAAGGAGGGATAAGTACCCCAATTTATTCGATAAGTAAATAAATAGCGGGGACGCAATTTTCTAAAGGGGGGAAGGATGTAACATCCCAAGTAAGTAATGAATAATAGATATTTTTATCTATGTCTATTAATTATTAAGATAGTGTTTTAGAGGCTTAAAATGAAAATAAATCCAATCTTAAGCATGGAATACACTAATATTCTTAAAAGATTGTTTTACTGCCTTATGATGGAAAACTCTTTTTAAAGCTATCTTTTGACAATTTTATTAACTATTTTTGTCAAAATAAACTTATTCTTTATGATTGGGACATCAATATTTACTTTGTGTGAATTTTTGGTATTTTTCAGACAATGTTCATTTTTTAATGAATAGTGAAAAATACTGCATTTTAATTCAAAACTGCTTTTTAATCTAATTTATTTATATAATTAGATTATGTTATTAATTGGTTTTGAAGTGAAATTAGAATATATTTTTACCATTTAATCCAATGGTGGTCATTGGAATCAATTTCACTTTGAAATTAGACTTAAACTCGTGTCAATCTTTTGATACTTATTGTTTTATAAAAACACGCTATTTGCTATGACAGCGGGAATTAATTATTAAATTAATTAATGTGACTTATATGTTTTTAATTTTTTAAAATAGACTTTATTTTTGAATTTGTAATATCAAATATAGCTTAGGGTGAATTTTTGGTAATTTTCTGAAGAACTTCAATTTTTGATGAATAGTGAAACCACTAAGTGGTACTTATAAAAACTGATTTTTCCATTTAAATGATATTTTCCCATAATTGTGTTTTGAATTTCAAAAATCTGACTTACATGGTTGTCATTAAGAATTAAAATGTGGTTCAATGAGATTAAAATAATTTTTTTGGTTAATAGTAGCTTATTACGTTTTTAATCGAGATTAATGGTAATTAGTGTAGTTTAACGTAAAAATAATGCTTTAATAAAATGAGATGACGTGGACACATGTCCTAACCATATTGGATGTGTCATGGCCGACCAAGACAATCCATGTGTCAACTTGGGGACCCCATATATCCACTTTGGTTGGGAAATGACATAAATAACTTTTTATTTAATGTAAAAGTAAAAATGACACAAACATAATATGTTTTACAAAAACAATTTTTACTTGGGGTTATAAAGATCCGATTTTTGATTATAAATAGTAAGTGGGAATATAAAAAGATTTCCTACATCATAGTATTTTTTTTATAATTTTTAGACTTTAAATAAATTAAATTATTTACGACATCATGATGATACAGTGATGACCTCATTATTTAACGATTTAAATAAAATGGAAAGATAATGAAAAATCTAAAACCTAAAAATGACCCAAACCAATTGGATGAGTTTATTTCGAACCCTTATCAACTTATCCACGAATTATATTAATGTGGGACCTTTTAAATCGAAACACAGTTTCAAATAAAGTAATATTTCTTTACTTTCCAAAAGTGCCCCTCCTCTCCTCTTATAAAAGGCCCCCACCTCTACCTCATTTCACACACTTCTCAAGCCTTTGGCTAGGAAAACCCCTTCCCATTTACTCTCTCCACATCCCTCTCCTCATCCTAGAGGATTCCCTTTGGGCAGAATCTTTTCAAAGTAAGACTTTAGGCTCAAATCAAAAGGAGTTACACTTTTAAAGGTCATTCATTCTCTCATGTTCATTTGTTTTATTTGGCTTCTCCAACCCCCTAAACTCTTATTATTTACTTATTTTGTAACAAAACCAGTATATTAAATTTACTAGGATGTTGTTTTAGGATTTATTTGAGCTACACTGTCACACAACTACATCAAATGGTTAAAGAACATACGGTTTCCGTGGATGGCGAAATTCTGCCTCCCGAAATGATGATTGTTCAATACTCATTTAACACCTTCAAAGGTGGCCATTATGATGTCAATATTTTTATATATGATATATAATATGTTTATGTTTTCCTTAAGCTTCTGTTTTTTTTTCATTTTGGGCATACCTTTATGGTTTCCATTATGGGTAAACACGATATCTTCATTTTAGGAAGTGCGGACTACCGCCCCCTGAAAGTGATTGGATTCGTTAATACCATATGTGGGATGTGTAAAGGATAAAGTTAATGATATTATAAATGTTATTATACTGGAATTATAATATACTCTTATATAATTACGATTCCATTCCATAAAATACGAAATAGAAATGGAAGTAGCGTTCATGCGTACGTACGGCTTACCGTCTCCATGAACGGTGCATTTAATTTCTTACCTCTAAATGTGATGTAATATTATAAATACATGTATATGATGAATATATATGATATATATGTTATCCAAATCATTAATATCTTTCTGGATATAATTAACCTTTGACCAAATTAACAACATGTAAGTGTAAGAAGTCTATTTTTGACTTAAGAACCAAATACCTACAAAATGAACACTATTAACTTAAATGATTACATGATGTTCATAACATGGTATAAAAGGAATAATGAACTTGAAAAAGGTTCATAAGCAAGTATAGATTAACTCATGTTTATTATTCATGAGATTAAATAACGGTCGGGTCATGTCGGATACGAGGTATGGGACTTCGTCTCAATCTTTTTTCATTGAGACATATTTTATTTTATACACAACTTTCTTTTATACGGTGTATAAACCCCTTTGACTTTTACGTTTATTAAAAAGGAATCTTTTTAATACGAAGCATTTACTAAACAACAAAAGGGAATGTTTTTGTCGTACATATGTGGCGACAACGACTTTTTCGCCATCGTGACCGTTATTTGAGTTTCGGCTTCCTCTACAAGCCATACCTTCTTTTTAAAAGAAAAATAAATACCAAGTTTTACTTTTCTTTTATTTTGGTATCGAAAATGGTTTTCATAATGTTTTTATATCAATGTGTTGTATTGATATCTTGTGATTCAAAGGAGGGAATGTTATGTTTCCTTTATGCATGTTTTATGTGATATGATTATGTTGAGTTTCTTAGACATTATTATGAAAACGGGTGGTTCCGTGATAAACTAAGGGTGGGTGAGCCCGATATAGCTCTCCAATGCATTGGGTAACGCGAAGGAGTGAATCGTTAAGGTTTCTCCGACGAGATTTTAGGGAATATACTATGATGGGTATTCCAAACATAACCGAGAGGGTTACTCCCTACGTAATAATGTTATGAATGCCTCAAGTTACGTTTATGTCTTATGATTTCTATGATTTATTCATGATTTGATGAGGTATGTTAAAGTGCTTATGTTTTATGGGTAATGTATGATCTCATCCTTATGTATATATGTACCCATGTTTCCTTTACATATTTTTATATCCCTTACTGAGATTTTTATGCTCATCCCAAGTTTTTTGAAATGTTTTTCACAGGTCAAGGGAAAGGTACATGATATGATGATAATGTCAAGGAAGTGTCAAGAAAGAATCCTTGTTTATTTTAAATATGTTTCCATTGATGGGAAATAAGAATACTATCTTTATGTAACAACTTTGTTTATATGTGTAATGTAATGCATGTTTTATGATATAATTCTCTAAAACTCTAAACCCAAAAAGATCCTCAAGGTTTAATCTTGTAATAACTCAAGATTAAGTAAGGTTTAAGGCTGGGGCCTTATAATTTTTGATCATTTATAGACCAAGAAAATTTTTCTCCCTATCTTCATCCCAACATGATGATGTTCTATACCTCTTTCTATAATGGGATTCATAAGGATCTATTTGGATGCCGAAGTGGAAACTATTGTTTTAAAAGAACAAAATTAGATGAAGATATTGATCTTATCCTCCTTTGAAGTTTTTAGAGCGTGTTCTCAACATTTCTTCATGTGTTTGGATTGTATTCTCATATTGGATATAAGTTTGAGGATGATATTCCACACAATTTTTTAGTCCATCATTCCGTTATTGTTGGAGATTCTTCCATAACATAGAGCTAAATCTTGGATCTCAATCAGATACAATAGATATTGGAACTCCATGAAGCCTTGCCACTTCTTTTATGAATATATATCCTGGTTGATCCAATCATAAATCCACTCAAATGGAAATGAAGTGTGTAGACTTTGAATGATGATCCACAAAAACCCTGATAGAAATGATTCATTTGGATTTCTTTAGGTGTCTGGTTACAAAGCCCACAATGATGTTCTCCCATTTCCACGTTGGTATGGGTAATGGTTGCATCATACCTTTAGACTCCCCCCCTAGACTTCAGTTTCTGACATACCAGGGACATTTATGTATACTATTCAATCTCCTTATTCATGTAATCCCACCAATAATGTTCATAGAGATATCTATAAATCATTTTTCTTTGTGGGTGAATGGAGAAATTTGAACTATGTGCATCATCCAAAAGTTATTTCATAATCTCTGTATTTGATGGAACACATAGTTTTTTCCAAGGCCTCATAATTACTTATTCATATAGTCTGAGGGTTTCCTTTTTTTAATAGTTTTCAATTTCTTCATAATTCCAACATCATCAATTTGAGAATCCTTTAACCTTTCTAAAAAGAGACGGTCAAGAAATCATTTTCAAATGATTTATGATGTTCCATTGTTTTTAATTCTCATCTCAATATTCATAAAAACTATAATGATTGGATCCATTTTTATTCCAATCAATTATATATTCATTGGGTATATTCTATTAACATTATCTTCCACCATGTACGATTTCCATGAATGGTTGTGAATTGTGAAGTCGTAATATTTAATCAGCTCTAGTCATCTTTGCTGGCACATATTCATCCAATTCTATGTTAATATATAAATGGGGATTTGGTGATGCGTCTATATTTCATACTTCTCCCCAAATATGTAATGCCTCCAGGTTTTCAAGATGGTGATTTCTGAATCATTTTCCAGATCATGTGTTGGGTATTTTTAATCATGAATGTTCAATTGTCTTGATGCATAGGCAATGAATTTGTCCTTTTTCATCAACAAAAAACACATGACCTTCTCTAATTAATCCATTAATAATGAAAAAATTTATCCACGTGTGGGTAATGTGAGAACGAGCACATGGATAAGGCTCCTTTTTCAACTATATGATGTTCTTTTCGCATTCATCACTCCATGAAAACATGACTCCCTTCGGGGTTATCTTGGTTAGAGGGTTTGACAGTCATGAGAAATTTCTCACAACTCTACGATAATATCCATCTAAGCCTAGGAATCAGAAGATATTTTTCACTAATACTGTCCTTGTCCACCAATCAATTTCATTTTCCTTGGAAGGATCTATATTTATCCCATTTCTTGTGATGATATGACCCAATAATGAGACTTCCTTCATCTAGAACTCACACATTCTATACTTTTCATAGAGGTTCGCTTTTCACAAGGTTCTTATTATTGTTCTTAGATTCATATCACGACCCCCGTTGGTTTTGGTTTATAATATAATATCATCAATAAATAAAACCACAAATTTATCGAGTTAATATCTAAAAACTCTATTTATCATTTCCATGAAGGTTTTTGGAGCATAAGTGAGTCTAAAAATAATTAATATTAATTCATAGTTCCCATATCTTTTAAAAAAAAAGTATTATTGGGGATATCCTTCATAATCCATAAAATGTAATATCCCAACCGCATATCCACCTTGGGGAAGTATTGTTCTCAAAATAGCTTATTGAACAAATCATGAATTTGTGGAAGAGTATACTTGATCTTTATCAAGATTTTGTTGACCTCACGATAATCAGTGGAATGACGCATTGAACCATCCTTCTTCTTTAGGAAGAGGACTAGAAAACCCTATGGTGAAGCACGTGGGCGTAGAAACCCTTTAACTAGCTTCTCTTGTGGTTGTTTCTTTGGATCCTCAAGCTCCACAATAGCCATTCTATATGGAGTCATGAATATATTCAACGCCCAGGAATAAGATCAATCATGAATTAAACATCTGTTATTGGAGTAAGACCATGCAATAACTTGGGAAACAGATCATCAAATTCACTCACAATAAGCATGTCTTAGGGGAAGGTCTCTTCAATAGACCCAATCATAATAAAATTATATGCATGCTAAAAGTTATTTCATATCCATACATGAGATGATGGTGCTAATGAAGATTCATCATCCTCCTTTCACTTGTATATAATTAGAGTTCGATTCACAATATGGAAAGTGATTTCTCTCTCACGATAATTTATGTTGGATCTATATAAGAAAATTCAATAAATGCCATGAATTGTGTCAAATTCCCTAAAAGGGAGTATGACGAGGTGTGCCGAGTTGTTCATAACACAAATTGTGATAGGGGAGTAATTATAGTCAAGGGATGCGATGATTTCCCCATTTTTCATTCTCACTGACTCCTTTATATCCATGATTTGTGGTAGTGTTGGGACAGGTCTACTGAACATTTTTGATATAAAAGAACGCATAGAACTATATTGAAAAAGTATGTTCCCAATTCATTAATGAATAACCAGATTTCATGTCACCACTTCATTCTAAGGGTTCGCTAAGGTGGTAGTGATGGGAAGCTCTCACCCTTTCAGTCATGAGGTAGTTGATTACATCCAAAAACCTTTTCATATGGAATAGGTATGCAAAGTGCACTTGTTCTTTGTAGGTGGGGAAATGAAAAATGGGTTGAGGGTCAAATGGAGTGTTTCTATCATCTATCTTAGTAGTGTGATTTTATGGTCGGTAGTTAATATACTTGTTCCCTTCTCTTCCACATCTAATGCCTTTATTCATCCCCTTAAATAAATTTCTTGGGTTCTTCTTTCCACCCTATTGGCAAGTGGGGTGGTGTATTTTCATAGAACTATTGTATTTATCGATCAGACAACGATAATTATATTCCACATTGAATTACATATCCACTTGATACTGGTGAGATTCTCCTCTCTCTATTTTGACTTTTAAGGAATGTCAATCAATTTCATCAATGATATCAAATTCATGGATCACTAGGGCTTTCCATAGGCTAGGTTTTATCCCACCAAAGAAGCGATCAACATTGAATTCAGGGGTATTGGAAAATATATAGTTTTAACATGAAATCTATCTTATGTTTCCCTCATATGCTTCGATGGAATTTTCGTCTTTTTTCTTGAGGGAAAAGAAGTCACATTACCTCTTAAGTCAGAGGGTGTGTGGAAAATGTTTTTCAGATTTTTTTTGGAAACTCATCCATACCAATGCCTCGATATCTACCTCAGGATTCAAATATTTTTTATCAATGTCCACCATTGATCAGATTCACCTTTCATATGATAAGCAGCTAGAAGAAGAATCTCTTTTTCAGAACATTGAAGGATGGAGAAGATATTTTTAATGGATTTGATCTATTGTTTGGGGACTGAAGGATCAGATGATCCATTAAAAGTTAGAGGCCTTTGTCTCATGATGCACTAGATGAGAAGATTGTACATTCGTTAGGATGGGGGGGTTGAATGTTTCTCTTGAAATATTTTTCTATTCAAAACATTTGTAAACTGAGAGAGTATTTTGAAAATGTTTTCGATTACCGCTCCCATCAGACCAGACACTCATTAAAATAGTCATCACATTGAACATCACATTGGTTTTTATCCCAAGTACTCCAATTATGAGCCATTTTAGAGAATAAAAGAAATGTTAGGGGTAAAAAATAAATTCGATTCCAAAAAAAGGGATAACTTATAAATTACACCTAATTCCTAAACTTGTGATTTTTAGGATTCAATATATGTTATCCATGATATACCCCCAAACAAATATTCATCGTGTCATTTTTTTCCGATAATAATGGTACATACTATGATTATGAATTTACCAATGTATATCCATCGAGATTTTCCTAACCAAGAGTGCATCAAGGCTTGTTGTCATGCACTAGTTCCCAATTGAGTATATCTCAATGTATTTTTTTCATGTTGTACCCCTAGATACATATATGCTAGATCCTCCTCTACCTATTCATATCCAGAAAAGGATGTATTATCTTGACAAACCACTTAATCAATAACCACCAAATTTTTGGGAAGTTTTTATTATACATAGTATTATCCCTATGGCATTCAATTGGGTTTACAATACTTAATCCCAAAAATAAATAAATATAACCTTTGATACCAACTATTACAACCATAATCATTATTACACACTTAAATGATTTATTACATAAAATTTCCCATAAGACAACATTGAGTTTCAAGAGGTCTAGTGTATTGGGAAATTAGGGACATTTCATGACAACCGACACATAAAAATAAACCAACATTACTGAAAACATCCCTTAAATGACCACAACATTCCCTCATTCCTAACATTGCATTGGATAACCTGAGGACACAAATGTGAACAATGTGATATATAAATCTTAGCAAGTTAGTAAATAAGCCATAAAATGATGAATAAAATACATGTTAGGCAATACACCTATCAATGGAGCATAAGAGAAACATGAACATAAAGGCATGATATAGCATGATTATCATAACACAGAAATATGGTAACAACATTTAAAAGGATATTAGCATGATCCAAGGACCATTGCACATGGGTAATGAGTAAACCATAATATTACATGAATTAGAATGAGTAAACCCACATTTCACATGATGTATCATTATACTAATCTATACCCAATGCATTGGAGCGCTATCAGGGAACACCCCTTATAATCATTTCATTTCATGCATAAGTGTGTCACATAGATCATACAACATGAATTCATTATAAATCATAATTATATTCCATGAATAAGAAATGTTGAATAAATATATTTAATTCCTTAATAAAAAAAATTAAATGTGTATAATGGTTAATACCCTTGATTGAGAAATGGGATGGTATTCACTTACCCGATTAATTTGGTATGGAAGTTTTGGTTTAACTTTGGAAGCATAATAAAATCAAATATAAATTGTAAAATGTGTTGATAAGAGTGAAATGTGCCTCTCAAAATTTATAATAGAAATGGAAACTACATGGGTCATTGATCCTAATATCCCAAAATATTTAATGTAAAATACATGCATAATATAAAATTATTTTAGGAATGTAAATGGAAAAAGAGAAATTTTATACGGATTTTTGGCACGGTAACTATTGTACATAGGATAATTAATGATAGATTTGGAGTAATATCATAATTTTGAAATAAATAGGAAAGTATGGGGGAGGTTTGAAATCATACTTCACCAATTGAAATTAGAAATAAAAGGGTATAACAACATAAGGAATTTTGGAAAAAATGAGAAAGGAAGAAATCTTTTAATTGGATATGTGATCTCGACGTCAGGAGAGAGGCTTGAGAGGGGATTCTTAGGAGTTTTGTGAGCTTTGGGAGGTATCTAGATAGAGGAGGTAAGGGGTTGGTCGAGTTCAAAATTGGTTGAGTGAATTGGAATGGGATATTGAGTGTGTTTATATTGGAACAGAGATGGACTTTTTAATTATTTAGGTTTTGGACATGAAAAAATAAACTAATCAAAACCAAAAACCATCAATTAGTTTTTTCCCATGATTTTTCTAGAGGGGAGAATAAAATATTATTTTATATGGGGAATGGACAAAAATATGAAGATATTTGGATTTATTATGGGGATTTCAGTAACAATCTAAAGGAAATCATTTTAAAATGATAAAATGGTTTATATGTATTAGAGGGTTCACCAAGGCTTTGAAAAATAAATCAAAAATAAAAAATAAAAAATAACATTAATCTAATGTTAAAACATATATTGGTCAAAAAACACTTTTATATTATTTTATTACAACGATATTGGTCTATTAAGATGTTAATAAACACATTATATATTAAAACGACATTTAATTTTTATCAAAAAATTCAACTCCCCCAGATAATTAAGAAAAAATAACCATTGGATAATTTTGACATCCTGATTCCAAAAAAAATTCATTTTATCCAAATAATTTCCTAAATATGTCAATGTTTAATTTAAAGATAAAAATTTTCATTTATTAATTATTTTTAATATATAGCATTCAAACCTTAATAAAAATTAACATTATATTCATAAATATGATACAATCATTTATATTTTGTAAAAATTAATTTATTAATAAAATATTATTAAAATATTTTTTAATTAAAAAATACATTAATTCATACAAATATATTTCGTAATTAAATGTTAACTAAAAATAATATTTCTTATTTCAAAACCACTTACCAAGTAACAATAATAAAATAAATGTATGTTCTTTATTCCATTCAAAACAAAAGAACATAATCATAGTTCTAGGGTCTTGTTACATAACACCTTATAACACCCTTATAAGACCTATGGGTGAGGTGGGAAATGGTGATAGACTCTTGGGGAGGCTTAGATAACATCGCTCGGGTTATAATCTCTATTAACTTCCTCATATTATGTAGGAAGTTCCTTTCAAGCTTAATGTGTTGACGCTTGGAAAGGGCTTGGACTAGAGAAATAACTAGTGATGCTACATCCTTTTTGAGCTCTTAAAAATAGGATTAATATAGAAAAATTCTAGTGGATGAGGCTATCACATACTTTTTTTTGAGAATGTTGGATTTGTTAAATACAAATATTTATACTTATCATGTGATCCAGTTCAATTAAAAAATTAGAAACAGAAACAATTATCAATAGAATTTTAAAATCCAAAAACATAAAACCAAGGGAAGTGAATATGTTTTATACAACAATTTCACATAATAAGACATTTAATTAGATCAACAAGAATTTTCATTCATTAATATATGGGTAGTTATAATGACCATTTCTCCCATTAGAAATATTTTTAAATAGAGTAATCATTTTAGTGATTAATTCAACAGGATTCATGGATAGACTCTTAATGTCTTTCAAAAACATAAATAGATGCATAAATTATAATTTTTTTATTACATATAAATAAATGTTAAAAAATTGTAAATTTCATGAGATGTTAGGAATGTTGAAATGTGATTAAATTGGATTTTATCAAATTCTATGTAAGGAATTTATTACTTTACCACCGTATTCAAAAGTAGAAATATCATCTAGGGTCCATTTACATTCATTTTCAATTGTAGGAGTACATCCCTAAAAATGAATCTCATAAACACGATGGCTAATAGAGCGTTTATAAGTAGACCTGGTAGTTTTCCACCAATAATTTTTACTTCCAAACCAAAAAGGAACTTGGACAAGAGATTTTGGGTCAAGATATCCATGATTTTTTTGAAAATTCCTTTAAAAGGATATCAATATTTAAAAAATATAACAATATTCTCAGATAAAAAAATTCATTATTATATTTTAATTATTGGGTTTTTAAAAATAAAAAAACTCGGATATTATAAGTAATATAGATCAGAAAATGTTGGAAATTGTGGTGGTTATTGGCCCATTAAAATGAAATGGAAAAAATAAATTCTTAAAAACATCTTTTTCAAATAATGTGAAAATAAAAAATAATAATTAATTATTTGAATTGAAATAATAAAAAAATAAATTAAAATATATAGATGAATATTAAAATAGTTGTTCACAATTATTATAGTGTTCTCAAATATAAACCATTAATATATATAAAAAATTAATTTATAGATTATGATATTGAATATAAGAATGAACTAAAGTGAAAAATAATTTAAATTTAGGAATGATAAATAGATAAGTTATTTAAAAAATATTTTAGGTAAAATAAATAAATATACCTTAAACCCAACATAAAAATCACATGATGATATAATGTATTATTCTATTGGATTTATTGGTATCGATGATAATAAATCTATCCATTAATTTTAGGTTTTAAAATGATTTCAATATAATAATAGACAGTAGATATTTAATTAGAAGACTTGAAAACAATATCAGAATATTCCCTTTTAATTTTATAGAAAATAGAAATAAAAACACATTACTAGTGAATAATGGTAGTTAACACCAATTAATGAAGAGTTAATAATATGAGATGTTATTTAGGGATAGATCAATTTTTCACATAGACTCATTTATTTTAATGAATAAATTGAATTATAAGAATGAATAGAATATATAAAGGGGTGAAAAGAAATGTAACTATGTCTTACACTATAGAATGATAAAAACTATTTTGAAATATAGTTATTTGAAATAGATTGAGTAATTGAGTGTGTGGGAATTAAAGATCCTATGTGAAAGGGAGTATTTGTATATTTCAAAGGCTACATAATGTCATAATTTATAGACAATAAAATAATTAGTCATGTTGGGTAATAGACTAATAGTTTTTAAGTAGTAGAGCGCAAAATTCAATAAAATTTTACAACAATAAAATATTCTCAGAGTAGCCTGACTGATGTCAGCAGGTACTTGATAGAATCCACTAGGTTGATAGTGTGTTAGGTGGAACCCCACATATGTTCCTACCACCTCTCGGTTGGCCGACGCACCTCCATAGACTGTACAATGGTCTCTAGGAGATGATACTCGATATTTCCATTAGAACTGATTATCTAGTGCTCCTCCATGAGGAAGATTTTGGGGTATCTATATAAGGGGAATGCCCAAGGTTTCCCACCTCTCGTCTGGTTTGGATGACATATCTATATGGATATTCCTATCATCATTATCAAAATAAATTGGAATCATTACATCTCTCATCGGTCCTTCGCAGTTACTCAAGTATTCTTAAAAGGATTATTAACATTAATTAAAAATTATCAAGGTTACATTGTATTTTTTTATCATGAATTCATCTACATTTTTTCTCACAATTAAAAAAACACATTTAATTGTTTTTTTTATAATTAAAAAAATGAATAGTATGAATAAAAACAACTAATTCATATGGTAACGTGAGGATCATTATGAAGAGGAACTAAGATGGAACAACCTTGTATATTCCAATGGAATCTAAACTATAATACCTTTATTTAAAAATATAAATTCTCATATAGTGGGGGAGAAATTATAAGAACCTAGTATCATCAAGATCATATCCTCTAATACCATTTTTAATGATGATTCTTGTGGTCACCCATACTTATTCACTAGTAGTTCATAAGGGTGATCTTTTACACCACTGGTTAAAGTATAGAAAACAATAATAATGAAAATAACCTTCATTAGTGGTTTTACACTTACATTAGTATTTATAGATAACATATTACATTAATAAAAATCTTTCATGAACCGTTCATATTTTTACCTCCATGAAACATTATATAAGAATGAAAAAATAAAAAACACACCAAATAAGACATACTAATCAATAATTATATTATAACTAATTTTATAACAATAAAACTCCATCCATTGATAAAAAACATTCTTTACATGGTAAAAATAAATGAAATTAGAAACATATCAATATATATCATCTTGGGTAATACATATACATTCCAATATTTTTTATAAACCCCTAACCAAAATACATTAATCCAACAATATGAAATATCATATTACCTCCATATCATAAGTCAACCATTGTCCCTAAGAGTATGATAAAATTATAAAATAGCTCATGTGGCTTGAATAAAATATATTGGTGGGATAAAAATTGTAGATTGTGTGAGGTTTCTGTGACAAAAGTGATCTAATATGATTTCACCATTTATTGTAAAAAAATCAATTAATTTAATAGTCTATAAAAAATAGTATGAAATTAAATAATGAAAATGTTGTTCATCTTTTTTATAACTCATATTAAAAACCAAAATAACTATGGATTAATGAAACCCGAAACTATTCCACATTTTAAATTAAATCCATTTAAAATTATTAAAGAACCCAAAAAACCCCTATTAAAATATAAAAAATCACACAAACACATTTATATAATTTCAAAACTCAAAAATTAAATCCAATGTAAAAATGAATAATTCGATATTTAAGAAAAACTTTTTTCAAATAGAACTTCTCAAAGAGATAGATATAACAATCATGTAGAACTATATGTTTATGAGGTAATATAAAAATTAAAAACAAAGATGGTGTCACTAGAAAAAAATTTGAATGGGATATAAAATTCATAGTAATGAAAATAAAATATATGGAACAACAAAGAAATGAAAAATTATCATTGTATCATGACCTAGGATTTAAAATAATTAAAACTAGAATTTATGACATGAACCTGAGGCCAGATATAACAGACCTTTCTATTATTTTATTATCATAAATCTATTGTGGACCTATTAATATTTGAGGATCCTGAAGCAACCAAATCCACATCCTATCACCGTTGAAGTCAACTTCCACATTTACGGAATAATATAATGGGAACAATAACCACAAGGGTTTTTAATCAACAAAAAATCTACCTTAATACATATAATTCCCATGAAAAAATAACCAATTAGTTGGGAAAACAATTATATAATCAATATAAATATCACACCACTCACATGCAACAATAGTGCATTACAAACCCTTATTACATAATATATCCAAAACATAAATGATAAACAATGAATAACAGTCACAAAAATCTGTGTTACAATCAATGATGGTCTCACGACTAATGAACCACATTCATTTAATGAATAAAAAAGATTTTATATAAAATCTAACTCCATATTCTGGGTCATATTCTGGGTTTATAAAATAAACTATTCTTGTTAAACAATTATTGATATAAAAGATCCCACACACCATTCCTAATTGAATTTCATGTTTTTTATAGAATAAAACAAGTTTCAAAGATAATATTTTCATTTAAATCATCCAATGGATCCTCGTAAAAATTTTAATGGTCATCATAAAATAAAACCTTTAATAAAATAATAATATCATATTCTCATCGAGAACAATTTATGAAATGCCCTAATTTAATAAAAATATATATATTTCCTCATGATACAACATAAACATATATTCATTAATTTAAGATGATTTTCAAAAATGAAATCATTCTATTATTTGTTTTATAAAGTGAAATTAATGAATCCCTTACCACAAATAGAATAAATAATGATTCAATGTGTCTTATCCATGGTCAGAAAAAATAGGAGGGGAATGAATCTCCATAATCACTATAAAATTAAATACCTTGGATAGATTAAAATTAAACACTAAACACATCATAGAATGATAGTTAAAAATCAGATAAGAAGGTAAAACATATAGAAAATAATCGATAACTGGAGGAGGATGGATTAAAAAAATAATCATTTGGACATTTACCTCAAAAATATATTACATCTAATGGTAGAGGTCCATGTATTGTTATGGAATGGAATATAGAGTCTTCTATCTAGTTACAACGGGATAATCAATGCTCTATGTGGGGAGAGGATAGGGAAACATATAACATTATTAGGTACCAGTGGATATTTTATATTTAAAATGAAAATTAGGCATACCAAATTGTTTTGAGAAAAGGAATTTTCATTACATTCTTATGTTGTTTCAACTATGCTTCTTAGAAAAAACATCCATTCATATTTAGGCCACACAATTTCCCAATAATGTTCTAATAATGAAAAACCCACTGATAAAAACTATATACCCATCACATAGACAGTCAATAATTTTCCCCCCAACTATTGACAAGACATAGGATATTACCATTCAATTATATAATATCTCACATGTTTTAAATTTTATTTTCCATGTTTTTCACTTAAGTGTTTGATACTCATGAATACCTACCATGCACTAAAGATAATGAAAATAAGAGGTCTCTGTGTAAGGTTAGTTTCATGGTTTCACCTAAACCTTCCATACAACCAAGAGAATATATTGAAGTTGAAATTTTTTAGAAAAATAAAATAGGATTTTTCTGTTAAACAAAATAATATAATATAATATTAATTAATAAAATAATTACAAGTGGGTGTCATGTGAGCTTTATTATCTCGAACATTCCAGAAAAACCAATTCATATAATCAACACATATATTCTGTTTAGCCCCACTGCCTGTGTGTCATTCACATAAAATAGATGTGTGATAAATTTCACATCATTAGACACCATCAATTAGTATTAATAATTATATTTTTATTTTAATGAAATATTTCATATTAACATCACCAAATTTAAGTGAATATTTTCTTTCCAATTTAATACCATATGAGTAGGTTTCTGTTAGTGAATCATTATACTAAAATGAAAAACATGATACATTTATAAAATTTCTAATTTTAAATATTATATATAAAAATATAATTAGGGGATATTAATAGAAGTATTTATGTTATAAAAAATTTATAAATTGGTGTAATAAAATAAGTGCAATTTAATTATTTAGATACACATTTTCTAAATATGGGTTTTACAAATTTTGTGTTCGAAAATGTATAATAAATGTATCTCACTATTAAAAACATTATTTTTTTGAAATTGAATCCATATATGGAATTAGTGGGTAAAAATTATATATGAATAGAAATTTTTGGGCATTAAAATAAATGACTAAGATTAATTTTAACTATAGTGATAATGGTGAAACTATTAATTTCAATGATTTATTTTATTAATAGTGAGTAAATATAATATTTTCTGTTAAATTAAGGTATATATAATAATCTCTACAATATTATGTTTAAAAATATATACAATTATAATAAGACTCATTTAATTTGTAGTCAATGATAAATAATATTGGGAACACAAAATGTTTAAAATTTATTATTTCTAAAAAATGGGTTTCAATATATTAAATGAAATTATTTGAAATAAATTTTTATAATATTATGAAATTTAATTGTATTAATTGAATATTAAATTTATTTTAATTGACATAATATTTTTTATGTGGGTTTAATTTATATCTTTAGTAAAACACAATTTACTTGCTAAAAAACTAGTAACCCTCATAAACACAAAACTAAGTAAAAGTAAAAAAAGATAAATGAATATGACATAAAATATTCTAATAAAAAATATGAATGTTCATTTTGGGGATTTTTAGAACTAATAATACAAAAAAAATCACTATTTGTAAATATTCGTTGAATTTACCCTCAAACAGTGTAATGAAATCATGTAAATTTTAAATGGTATTGACCAATGTTCCATTATCTATGATTATAAAAAGGGAATATCAAAATTTAACACCCCAAGGATTTAAAAAAACTATATATTTAATTTATGCAACACTAATCCCCTATTAAACAAACTCTTTTTTATAGGATATAATTATAACCTAGACATTAAACATAATATTTACACTTATTTGGTTTTCATTTCAAAAAATAACACAAACAGTTGTGATTAGTAAGATATTTAGAGTCTGATAGGATCAACTAAATTTTTTAGTGAATAATAAAATACTAATTTGAATAGTAATATACCATTATGAATAGAATCATTACCTATGTGGTAATAACTAATATTTAGGAACTATATAAATGGGATTGAATAATTTAAATATTAATAAATAATTGTTTATATTTCTATGAGTAATAAATAAATAAATTAAATTATTAATTAATAAATTTAAATAAAATAAAATAAATTTTCAAATAATGTATTTATAAAAAAATATTTTGTCTTCCAAAAATATTAGAAAAATATTATGATAACATAATTAATTTGGCAATGTATTATAAAATCAGTTTTAAATTAAATATATGTATTCTAAAAGTTAATAATGCTTTTATTTAATAATATTTTTTCACTTATTTAGATAATTATTATGATAAAAATTATTTATTTTTAATTTTACTCATAATGAAATGGTTAGGGTGATTGTTTTGGATTTTAATGAAAAATAAGAATATATGGTGAATAATAAAATATTTTAATTTACTGTATAAATACATTATAAGATAAATAATCTATTCCTTGTATCGTGGATGATGTAAGCACACATGGATCAAACTCACATGCACTTATTAATTTTTTGGTAACATGAATCAAAACTATTGGTTGTATTTATAAAAAATAATAAAATAATGGTTACAATTATGGAAAACCCATCAACTCCTCCTCTATAAAAACCACCCATCACTCCCTCTTCTCCTCACTCCTATAATCCTTGAAGCAACTAAAACATTTATCCAATTTATATTACATTGTCTCCTCCCACATCTAGGAGCTCTATATCTTTCGAAAATACCAAAACCCCTTCCCTTAAAGAGGTTCTCAAGAAGAAGTACACAAGATGTAAAATCCTCTTCTTTTTTCCTTTTAATTTCTTTAGCATTCCATACTTTATTATTATATCCTATCCTCATATATCAAATTTATCATGATAAATACAACATATTATATATAATGTAATTATATAATTTTATTAAAATAACCATTAACAATATCCTCGCTCTCCATATTTTACTTTAAAGAAGAATTTATCATCCAAGAGGTGCCAATTTCCATCCTCCGTGGACGACGATGTTTTTTATTCAAATTCATCTTGAATGTTGTATATGTACCCATTTTAATGGGTGAAAAATACTGTAAAATTTATATTAAAACCATTTTTATGTACTATATGTAACATAATTGAATAATACTCATTGATGATAAAAAATGGATTATTATGATTGATAACCACTGTAATAATCCTAATAATTATCACAAATTGTATTATCTAATGATTCATCCTCATAAAATCTAACCAAAAGATTAATATTACCATTTCAATTTAATTATTATCATTAACAACATTAAATTACAATTTTGACTAATTTTACTAATTGAAAATGAAATCCATTATTAATTATCAACTGAACCAACAATGAAATCAATGAAACAAAAACTCTAGAATGAAAAACTTCAATCGTACAACAATTCAATAATTCCATAAATGAATTAGTAAAACTATATTTAATAAAATAAACATTTATATGGTTCTGAATTAATAATTAAATGGACTTTATTTAATTATATAGGAGGTTAAAGTCATGTGTAGAACATGTTCATACATAAGGTATGCATTTTCAACCTGAACCTCCATTTTTTCAGGTTACACTTTGTCTCGCCTAATCCGAATTAAATTTTTGGATATTCGTATTTACTCAACATAAATTATATTTCAACGCTCTATAAATGTGTACCAATCATAATACATATTATTTATGGGAGATTCCATGTTTTAAAATGGTATATCTCAAATTTGTCGAGATAAACAATCCCGGTTCGAGGGAATTTTTCAAATTAATACCTCTTTTCATATACACTCTATAATTTTTACAAATCAAAAAATATTTTTATAAAATAAAATTTTTCTTAATGAAAAAACGACCTCCTTTAAATTCTAGTTTTATGAAATTTACATTCCAAAATAACTCATAATTTCATTGAATAAGTGTATTCTATCAAAAATTCCTCAACGATTTTACTAGTATATTTTTGCCAATTTCAACAACTATGTTGAATTTTATGATATATTGACGTTAATACATTGGATTTATATTCTACCTTGATTTATCAAATGAATTGTTACTATTTTGATAATGGATGTAATATCTTGATACCATTCACTATACAATCTGATATGGTTAGTGTTAATGTGTATAGATTGGGGACGTTTATTTCATATGTTCATGTTGTTTCTATTTTACACCTTTAATATAATGACTGAATTAGACTTTGCAAGTGATGGTTGTGGTATTCTATTGGAACTCAATGCATTATTTTATATCATGAGACAAACAAATATGGATTTGTATGAGGCATTTCTCATTTCAGATATGGTTTTGGCTGAGGCTTTATACATTTTTTGTTATCCAAGACAAGGCCTTGATGATATGGTCCAAATGTCTAAATTTTTAATTCCTTTATTATGATGCTTGTAACTGATAGTACATGGGGTTATTTGACAAATATTATACCCTTGATTATATTATGGAATTATTTAATCAGTTATTATTCTTACCATATTATGCTCATGATTATTTTTTAATGGAATGCGTTTTTAGTTATTCACCATGTCTGATGTTATGATTATGGTTTATTCTATTATATATACTACCATTATTGAGTATCTGAGCTCACTCCTTTCATTTGATTTATTATTCTAATATATGAATAGTATATTATGAAAGACCTTTAGTGATAACCTTGGAGTTATGGATGTTTTAAATGGAAATTCAATATTGTAATTCATTTCATGTTGTAATGTTGAACTTAAGTTGGTTTTTGGTTTTCCAAAAATACAAAATCACCCAGTCCTTCTGGATTCTAAATTATTGTAATCATGCTCATGTAATGAAATAAGAAATTGTATGCTAGAAAATGGGGTTATGGTCTTTACAGTTGGAGTTAGTGGATGTTTAGTAGAAAACATGGAAACTAGATTAAGAAAATGTAGTTTAGGGAACAAAACCAAAAGATATACTTTGATGATATGTATACAAGAACATCCTATAATTTTGGTATGTATTTGATTATATGAATCATCAATAAAATAATTCCATGTCGGGATACTATAAGTCGATGTTGTTCATGTATAGATATACCAAGGGGTAACAACCCTGATATGGTGATTCATTATTGACCTAAGGTAACCTGGTACACGCCAATGGGCCTTACTGTTAACCTGGTTTGGAACTCCTGGAGTATTTTATGAGAATAATTCTCAATTTCATTAGAATATATTATGAAGGATTTAAAAGTTACTTTTTCCCCAATGAAATAATGGATATGATTTTTAGATTAGCTGTGCAATGGATTTAAATTTTGTTAACTATTTTTCAAGTTGTGACTAAGCAATATGATTAATAACATAATCTAGTACGTTCCATTATTTAGAAATTCATCATAGTGGAATGAATTGAATCTGTAACAATACGTGTGTCCCATGTATGGATTCCCATCTTATGAAAGATAATGATATTGGTACTAGAGCTATGAATGGTGCTGAACAAATATTAACTATAATAGGAATACTCACTCCGAATATGAACAATAACCTTAACCATATGTTTCATCCTAGACCACAACTTGGTTGATCAATCATATAAAATATTATGTGGAAAATCATCATAATTCAATGGGACTACCAAACCATTCTTAGTAGAACACTAGATATATTTTTAGAGAAGATATTTCTCACTTTGAGATGTGAAGAAATATAGAAGTCATTCATGGTGATTTATCATCATTAGGGCAATGTGGATCTGTGGTGGTCATTAATTCAACACTCAAAAGAGGATGAAGAAATAGAAGATATGGAATAAAGTTATTTTATTGAAATTTTAATAGCAAAATATTTTTTCCTTGAACAACATGATGATAAGGAGGGGAAATTCATGAACCTCAGAAAAAAAGAAGATTAAAATGATTCAATTTATGATGCCAACTATACAAGGTTATCAAGGATTCAGAAAAACATTAAACATAATACAATTAGAATGATTGATTGATTCATTGAAGGTTTGAAACTATTCATCCGAAGGGAAGTTGTCACAGAATGTTTTTCATGATAAGAAGACATTGTATCATGTGCTATGAAGTTAGAGAAATATTTATATATGTGTTATGTATTTTATGGGATATAAGAAAATATGAGTGTGGAATATGACATAATATATAAAGGGCAGATTAAAAAAGGGGAGTTTTTCAAAATGTTATTTTTGGAAGGAAACTACCTTCTGCTTGATTAAATGGAATATGAGCGAGCTACATGTTTGGACAGAAAAACCATAATGAGTGTGATTTAAATTTGAATAATGATGCTATCAATAATCAATGCAATAATTTTATTGAGATGTGACCCTATTCTTATGATCATCAAATGTGTCACGGAAAAAGTCCTAACAAATGGCCAAGGGATCAAGGCTAATCTCATATGAATACAACTGTAGATGTTCATATTTCTAATGGTGTGGTGGAAGGTACATTAATCATTTCCTCAAACATAGCCAATATTTTATTTGATTATATATTATCACATTCTTTTATAACATCACTGTTTTCGGGGAAGATTTTATATTTTCAATTTGATTTAATAAATGAGTTATTAGTAAAAACTCCTATGGGAAATATCATTGTAGTGATGAAGTGTAGATCAATCCCCCTTATGAAATATTTACATTCTTTATACACTAAAAAAATAATCGTAATTATGATTTACTTTGATATAATGCATGGAAGGTATAGGATTTCAAAACGTTATGTGAAAATTTATTTCAAGAAGAATGATGTTATAATTATTTAGAATGATGTTGGATCCCATTTCATTAGATAAGAAACTTCATCATATGATTCTTATATAAGACCACCCCAATAACTCAAAGTAAAGAAACTCTTTGTGAGGATGATAATAAAATATCTCTAGGAGAGGAATGAAATATTCATCATGAGAATTGACCCACTGCGCAACAAAATGTTGATGTTTTTTCTAGAGGATTTACACAGACAAATTCCAAATCATGAATTTTTTATCTATTTATTAAATTCTAGGTTTGTGAACAATAACAAAGACTCTTTATAGAATGACCACTATGGAAATTGTACAAATAAATAATGAACTATATGAATTGAGTGGAAATGGATTTATTCACACTACACTTTCTCAATGGGGATAACCAATTCCTTTAGTTAATTAGAAATATTGATGTATGATTTTGTGCATCGACTAATGGGGGATATATTCTATTAAAATAAAGAAATTTTTTTCCTACCACACACTAATGATTTATTTGATCAACTTCATTGATCCCAATATTTTTATATCATTGAACATTGATATGGATATCATCAGTTTCTTTTGAGGAATGAAGATATTCAAAATACTACATTTCAAATAATGTTTGGGAATTCATAGTTTATAAAAATTCCTTTTGGACTGGATTATGCACCCTCTGTTTTCATGGATCTAATTATAGAGTTTACAAGGAATATCGTGGTTACAGTTTTTTAATTTTTGGATGATTTCTTGGTTAACTACCAAACCTATGATGATCAAGAGAATAAGTTTTTCCTCATTCTAAAAACTCATATAATAAATTTCTTTTAAGAGATGATTAGAAATATTGAATTCTAGATTCAAATAATTTATATTCTTTTCCATATTTACTCTAAGTGGTGAATGTTAGGTGATACTACAAAGACCTAGGATTTTCAACAGTGTCCTACTCCAAAGAGAATAACTGAGGTATGTAGTTTTATTTGTTTATCAGGTTATTATCAATATTATGGTGAAGAAAATCACATGATTTTCCAAACCGTTAACCAAGCTTACCAGTAAAAGAGACAATTTGATATGGAAAAAAATATTAGAGTAATGATCTGAATATTGGAATGGGATATTATTGAATGTTATGATCTTAACGCTATTATCTGGGAATGGTGTATTTGTGATCTACAGATAAGAATAAAATAAATGACATGGATGTTTTCTTATGAAATATTATAGAGTTATTGAATATGAATCTGTGTATTTAATAATTCATGATTAGAACTATAATTCTCATGAAATTTAGTCAGTAGCTGTAATCTTTTCTATGATGATATAGATACATTATCCCTACGGTGAAAGATGTGAGATATATAATGATCAAAAGATCATAAAATACATATTCTCAAAAAAAGTACTCAAAATTTGTTGATGGTTATCACTCATGAAGAATATTGATTAATATTTCTCCATACAATATCATCCATAAAATTCATATAAGGTAGAGGATGCATTGAGTAGGATGGATATTGGTTTTCTAAAAAATTGATAATTAACAATGATCTTTTGTACATTGATCTAGTGAGGATGGATTTGGGAATCATTAAATAATGTGATACATAATTACTTTTTCCATTGTTTTTCAAACAATACTTTTTTAAAATGATTAAAATTACTCTACCTGATGATGAGATTCATGCAAATAAAATTGATGTTGTGAATGATGGGATGTTGGGAGAATTAAAATTTAAAGTTCTAATTCAGATGTTTGGGAAGAGTTTTTGTGTTCCCTCAATACTCGATCTAAAAAGATAGTTATTGGGTTATTCCAATAGTTTAAATTTATCAATACATCATAGCATAACTAAGATTTATGGATATTTTAAGGAACATTTCTTATGGGATAACATGAAGATGGAAATTTATGATAATGTATAAAGATGATTAGTCTGTCAAGAGTTGAAGGGTAAAATACAACTTTATAGAGGAGATATGAAACCTCTACATGTTATTACATGTATATGGGAAGAAATAACCAGTAATATTATAACTGGATTACCCCAAACTCCAAGATATGTTGTTGGATTATGGGTAATTGTTGAACGACATCTGAAATCTACACATTTCTTCTCTATATGAGATATTTCCATGGATCACCTTGCATGCCTCCATATTAATTAAGTTTTAGGACATCATTTGGAACTACTTTCAATAGAGTAGGAACATGATCCTCTATTTAAATTGTAATTCTGGAAAAAATTTCACAACGAATTGGATACTAATCTTTGAGTTATTACTTCTTATCACCATCAAACTAATGAGCAATTAGAAATGATGATGAAAACATTAGATGTCATGTTGAGATCATGTTCACATGACATTCAATGTAATTGGTTGTTTTATTTACCTTTGGTGGAGTTTCCCAACAATAATAGTTTCTATTTCGGTATTAAAATTGAACCAAATGAAGCATTGTACGAAATGTGAGGTCATACACCAACATGTTAGGATAAAGTTGTAGAAAGGAATCTTGAGGGCCAAGAGCTTTTGGCGAAAATTACAGAAATGTTAAATAATATTCAAACCCATATCAAATCATATAATTACATGAAAATATATATGATGATAATAAAATAATGTATTTGTAATTTCAAGATAGATATTATGTTTTCATGAAAGTATATCCATTAAAGGGTGTTATGGGATTTTGAAATAAAGGTAAACTCAGCCCTGAGTACATTGGTCCTTTTGAAATTCTAGGGAGATTTGGAGCAATGACTTATCGTTTGGAAATTCCACTTCTCCTTTCTAAGGTACACAATGTGTTACATGTCTCATTATGTAGAAAGTACATGAAAAACCAAATGCATGTCTTCACTTCTAAATGTATAGAATTACAACATGAAATTTCTTACCGTGAAGAGCCTATCCAGATTCTAGATACTAAATAACACGTTTAGAGAAATCAAGTGACTCATCTGGTAAACGTTCGTTCAAAAAATCATAAAATTGAAGGGGAGTCATGGGATCCTGAGGAACATATGATGAATAACTACCCAAATTTTTTTATGAGGCAACATTCTATAATATCGATGATGAAATTTTTGTATGGGCGAAGAATGTAACACCAGAAGGATTTAAAAATAAATTTAAAATAGAATGAATGGAACAATATTCCACTTTGAGACAAATACTTTCTTATAATATATAGTTATAACCGAGACTCTAGACAAAATTTTACCATTTATGTGATTTGAATTTCCAAAAAAATAGAATACAAAAATGAGATCAGTATGATATTTAGAATCTGATTGGATTAGCATACTTTTTTTGTGAATAATGTCTTCCACATAGAAATAAAAATGTTCATTTAGGCATATAAACCTCACCCATGTATCTATAAATAAAATTTATGCACCATATAATTGAGTGTGGATATTTTAAAAATAAATACTTAGGTTTTGATATTTTTTTGACAAATAAATATTTAATTAAAATTTAAAATTATTAAATATATTAAAAATAAGAAAGTATTTTAAAATAACCTCTAAATTTTATATATGTTTTTAGGTAAATAATGATTTTATTTAAATATTAAATTAATCATATTTAGAAAATTATATTGGTAAAATGGGTTTCATTTTGTAGTTCTACTCATCATTAAATGGTTAGGATTATGTTTTTGGTTTTTTTTAATGTGAATTTTTGGTGAATAGTAAAATACGTTAAATTATGGTTTAAATACACTAGTCCTAGCTTCATGGGTGATGTAAGAAAAATTGGTTCAAACTAACATGTAATTACTACTATTTTTTTGAAAATAATGAGCAATAATGGTTGTATTTGGAGAAATAATAAAATAGTGATTAAAATAATTGGAAACCCCTCCTCTTGTCCCCTAAAAAATCACCCACCAATCCCCTTTCCCATCAATACACAATGTCATGAAGCCCCAAAATGTTCTGCTAAATTATTCATACCTATTATATCCCCACATCCCAAAGCTCTTGGTCTTTACATAAGACAATTACCCCTTCCCTTATGTAGGTTCTCTAGGAGGAGTAATGATGTGGTAAAATCTGTTTTTTTTTCTTTCAATTTCTTTTAATTTCCTTTTTTTATTATTATCTCATAACCTCCTCTATCTAGTTGAACATGATAAATCTATTATAGTCTATATAATGGAATTATATCATGTTAATGTAATAGCCTTTATCAATATCCATACTCTCTCTGTTTTATTTTATTAAAATTATCATCATCCGGGATGTGCAAATATACACCCTTCAGGGACGATGAAGTTTAATTCTTTCTATTATTTATAAAATATGGTCATTAAACTATTTTAATTGTTGAGTAAGATTGTTAAATGTATATATCAACGTTTTTTATTTTTTTAATGTACAATTGTGACATAATAACATTTGATAACATAAAATGTGGTTGTTATGATCGATAATTATAGAAATAATCTACAAAATAATCACTAAATGTATAATATAATGATTCATCCTAATTATATGTAACCATATAATATACATAACCATTTAGATTTCTTATTATCACTAAAAACATTCAATTTCAATTTTGGATAATTATACTAATTTTAAATTAATTCATTGCTTATAATCAAGAGAACCGATCAAGAAATTGAGGAAACAATAATTCTAGAACGACGAAATTCAATCATGAAACCTATCATATTTTCATAAATGAACATTATAAAACTATAATGAATAAAATACTTATATATATAATGTATTTAATTTATTAATTAATGGATTTAATTTGATTAACCTGGTTGTTAAGATCATGGACAGAACACGTTTGGACATAAGGTACTGGTTTTTTACCTGAACATCTATTTTCTATCAGGTTATTATTTTTCACTATTAACCCTAATTAAATTCCTAAATATTATTTTTTAATCGTTATTATTTTTTAATATATTATATAAGTTTAACAATCATAATCCATTTTTGTTTGATATGGTGTTACATGTTTAAAATCATAATTCTCAAATTCTTCTCAATTAAAAAACCCAAATCAAGGGAACTTCTAAAATTATTACATATTTTAAAGAGAAGTATATAATTTTTTATGCTGAATTTTTCGTAAAACCATAGATTTACTCATGTAAGATATTATTTATTTCATTTTTGGATTTTTTATAAATATTTTTCCAATTGAATTGTTCATTTGGATGTAAAATTGTATTTCTCTTAAAAATTACCTAATGATTTTATTAGAGTATTTTTGTCTATTTCCACACCTCAGTTGAATTTTATATCTTATTGAGATTTATATATATGTTTTTTCATATACCATGTTGTATTAAATTTCTTATGATTAGTTTGACTATAAAAGTGGTATCATGATACTATTTACTATACTACTCAGAATGATTGTTGTTTGTTGTGTTGATTGTTGAATGTTATTTCATTGGTTCATGTTATTTATGTTTATCCCCTTTCATATGAGGAAGGTATTGAACTTATCAAGTGATGTGTGGGTGCTTCAATATCCCTTCAATGATTCTGTTGGTATCATGAGACAAATAGATACAAACTTGGATGTGGCCATGCACATTTTAAGATATAGTTTTGGTTGATGCCTTAATCATTTTTCTTTATCATGGAAATGTCCTTGATGATATGGTTCAGATGTCTCGAATTATTCATTACCTCATTATGAGGATTTTAATTGATAGTTCAAGTGGTTATTCTGTAAAGACCTATAAATTTCAAGGGAATTTTTTTCTTAATTTTCTTTCGAATTTTACAAGAACGCAGTTTCTGACGGCGCCTGATTCCGACGCCCGGTGTGCCTGGAATCATTTTCGAAAATTTAGCTCGGTTACGTTCAGTGAACCAACGAGCAAGTTTTTCTAACTTTTGAACCAGTGATCAGAATTGAAATCCGAGGGCACCGATGAACTCGCAACGCCGGTAATTGCTTAAGGGGACCCTTACCGCAAATGCGTTTGCTCGGGAGGAGAAGTTAAAATTTCTGGGTTATATATGAAGTGAATAAAATTGTGGAACAATTTTATTTTTTTGTATCTATGTGGCTATATCCTACATGGGGGAGTTGGGGTGGGGCACCTAACTACCCATGTGAGGATACTAGTGAGGTGGGGCCCACATGATCCCCAACCTTACAACTTACCATAACTCTCATAACCTTTTCCCCCCGCTTTAATTTGTAACTCTCAAAGAAACCCCTCTTTAACTCTCCCAACTATTAAGAGGACCTTCTCTCTCCCAATATTAACTATTACCAACATACACAAATTAATTAATTGAACCTACTCAAATAATTAATTAAGTGTTTTGAGTTTTGAAATTTGAAATGGCTTGTGTTAATAAAATAACGAGGGTAGCTTCTTATTTTATTTTTGGGAGGGCTTTCATTGTGCTAAGGAAGATTGGGAGAGAATTATTGTGAAGAAGAAGAGGGCTTCCTTCTCGACGAAGAAAGACATCTTCTTCGACGAAGAACACCGTTTCCGTGAAGAATGATCGACGTGCCATTTTTTCTCTTCTCCGCGACAAGTGAGGAGATGCCGCATAAGACGCACTTCAACGTTGCCTAAGAATTCTTTCCTCGTGACGCCGTTTTCCACGACGCCCGATGTGCAACATCTTTTATCAAGGTAGGGAGATTTTATTTTGGTGTTCACTTATCTTTTGAGAAAAGAACGACGAGCGTGGACAGAACAATTCCTGGTTGATCCGTGGATTGATTGTTTATGCAGATTGATGTTGAGGATTATTATTTTAATTTGTTTGTGATTATTACCTTGACAAATTTTGTGAAATATGACCATTTGCTACCAATTAACGAGAGGGGGTCGGACCGCACAAACACGGCCAACCCTCATCCTTATCCTTGTGGGTTTCTTTTTTGGATTGAAACGAGAATGGAACTGTGTTGTCGCACCGCACAGAAACGTGTGGCACGGAATGTGCGGCGTCGTTGCGCCGCGTCATGAAAACGAACAAGGACGTGACGTTGTCGTGCCGCATCGGAGAAACCTGAAGACATCTGCGGATGGAGTCGGGCCACGACGAAGCGGCGCGGCGCCATCGCGTCGCGCCGGAGAACCACGAAGACGGCGCGTTTTGTTAATTGACGTGCGGATTGACGGGCGACAACAAATGAAGCTGCACGGGAATTGTGTGATCTTTACAGCGAAGGCCGGATTCCGGGGTGACCATTGGCGAAGACTTCAGGCAAATCGGACCACCAGAGCGTGTCCGGTGGTCCGTGGAAGACCCTGCCGGTGCGCCCCGCCAGTGCAGCGGCGCCGACGGTCGGGGGCGGCGGCGCCCGGAGCGCCGCTGGAAGAATCTGCCGCGGCTGAAGCCACGGCGGCGGAGTGCTGTCCCGCGACCGCACGGGACTGGAGGGGAGCGGCGGGCTGTAGCCGGCTGCCGCGTCCGCTGGGACGGGTGACCCCAACCGCGGGGCCGCAACTCATCACGCGGGGGCAGCGCCCCCCGCACGGTTCGGTCGTTCGGCCGAACCCCCGGCCGAGCCGGGCCGGCTTGGGAAGACTGGGTCGGGCCGACCCAAGGGGTCTCGGGCCAGGTCGGTCTGGGCCCGAAACCCCCGTTTTCGGACCCCTCACGGTCTTTCGCCCATATCTTGAGTTGTAGACCTCTGATCGACGCACTATCAGTGGAGATTCGATCCTTGGATTGAGACGGCCGTTTCGGTATATCACACATAAAGTTTTGTAACACTTTGGGTTCGGCCAGGTTGGTTCGGATACAAAACCAACCGGGCCCTCGGAGCGGAAACACTTATATCTTGAGCTCCGGACGTCAGATTGACGTGCCGTCGACTTTGATGGATTCCTCTAAGTGAGAAGGATCTTTTGGCTTACTCCGCTCGTGGTTTGGATGACGTCGGAGGGCAGTCGGGTTGGTTTGCTCACGAAACCAACCAGGCCCCTGAAACGAAAAAGCCAATAACTCACAGACATGGAATCCGATTGACGCATCGTCTGTCTCATTGAATTCCTCTTGATGAGACGGAACTTTTGGCCTACTTCGCCTGAGTTTTGGTTGCTGTTGGATAGTGGCCAGGCTGGATTGTACCCGAAATCCAACCGGGCCCTTGGAACGGAAAATGAGTTATCTTTTGGACCATACGTCCGTTTGAAGAACCGTCAGCGGCGTCGGTAATCACGTCGAGAAACGGTCCCTATGAGTATACCCTATGAGATTTCGGGGTACAGTTGAGATACGGCCGGTTTGGTTCGCACACAAAACCAACCGGGCCCTTGGGACGAAAAGGCTAATAACTCACAGACTGGGCGTCCGATTGACGCGCCGTCTATTGCGTTGAGACCCCTATGACGAGGCGGTCCCTTGAGATACTTCTTCGTGGGACATTGAGATACGTGGTGTATCGACCTGTAACTCATGGAGCGGACCCTCCCAGAGACTAGCGTGCGGAGTATGGAGACCGTGTAGCCGACTAAGACCTGATGACTGCTTGACCCACTCGACTTGGAGTGAGTCGACTAGCCCAGTGGACGGAGCACTACTTTGTTTGGGTGCTGACCCATGGCGGACGGGGCACTACCTGTGTGATAGTGCAGACCCACGGTACTCGTCCGGAGAGTACCTCAGCAGGCTATTAGGGGGTGTGCACTACTGTGTTTGGGTTACAAACCCCGGTGGGAAGCACTACTGTGCTTGGGTGGCTGACCCGTGGTACTCGACAGGAGGAGTACCTCATCAGTCTTAGGTTAGTGAGAAGTACCTCAGAGTCGTGACAGGACCACTGTACACTCCAGAGACGGAGCTCTTCAGCATTTACGGTTTCGATAATGAAAATCCTAGTTTGAGCTGAGACTTTTGACCTTTGTGGTTACCTCATGATTGAGATGGGTTACTTGATAACTTAGGTATATGTATGGGAATATACCTGGGTAGTGGTTATCTGTTGATTTCACGATCTCGGTGTTTTCCTCATGAATGAGATGGGTTACTTGATAACGTAGGTATATGCATGGGCATATACCTAAGTAAAGGTTATCTATTGAGATCTTCATTTGGGATTGTATTCTGGCCCATTTACCTTTCATCACTTCTCTTTGTAATTAGTGTTTTACTTCCGCTTGTACTCTGTGGTGTTTTGTTTACTTTTATAAAAGGCAATGCCTTCGCATTTATCGAGTTTTATGCCTTTGGTGCTAGTCGCCAGCCCCTGGCCTATGGAAGGCAGGCTTGGGGTAGTCACGGCATGGGCCCCGAGGATGGGTCATGACATATTCGACTAGTATAGTACCCTTTATTAAATAATGACATTATTTATTCAGTTCATATTCCTACCATATTATGTTCATGTTTAATTTTTAATGGCATACGCTTTTAGTCATTCAATATGCCTAATTATTTGATTTTGATATCCTCTACTATATTTTCGTCCCTTAATGGGAATTTTCTCTCACTCTTTCTTATGTTCAAATTTTTAGTATATTAATGTTATATTATGAATGATCTGTAAGAATAAACAAGGATTTATGGATGCTTTCAAAGGATTTTCTATATTTTATTTACATTAACATTTTAATGTTTAACTTTTTAATGTTTCTAGCTTACCCAAAATTCTACACTACATAATCCTTCGATATTCATAAGTCTTGTAATAAATCCAATTTAATGAAATAAGGTACCTTCTCCAAATGACAGGGGATGAAGACTTTACAAAAAATCCATACATGTCCACTCAAAATGCATGTTTCCATGTCAATATCATCCAATTTTATATCAATTAAATTTATACTTCACATCCATGATCATCTGTTCATAATATATTAGCTTAATTCCTCAAATTCCAAGAATAATATCCAGATAGTGTTCAAATCTAAATGTAATTATTTTTCATTATCTAATTTAGTCACCCTATATAATCTTCATTTAAACTTAACATACCCATTATAACATTATAAAATTTTTATTGTATATATGTAGTAAATTTTAATGTTTATTGGAAACATAATTAACCAAAAATACATTTTTTTAAATAAAGAAATCTATAATAAAATTCATGTGTATGTGTGGACTACTGCCTCAGTGAAGCATCAATTTTTATGTTCATAAACCAATATAAATAAATTTATAAAAAATTATTACAAATGTATGATATATATGAAATATTTAACATAATTAAATATTTATCTATATTACACATCTCAACCGTGACTTGATAAATGAAATTGTGATCCATACATATATGTAGAATACCACCCCAATCAAATGACGCGTTCTTTTTTTCACTTAAACATTCACAGATGGTTATATATTATAATATATGATTATAAATGAAATATATATATATATATGTGTGTGTAAAAAATTTTATAGATCTTTTTCAAGATGGATAAAAAATGAATTAATAACCATTATAAGGTAATACATCGATACTGATCAATACAAATATATTATATAATCACCAAAAATTTTATTTATGAATCATGAAATAGATAACATGTAATGGAATAATAAAATTGTTATTTCATCAAAAAAAATATGACAATACATTTAATGATTTTAAAAAAATAAAATTTTATATAATTAGGTGGATTAATATTTCTATTAAGATAATATTATGACGATCAAATTATAAACCACTATTGTTGAAAATATGTAATGTGTAACTAATATAGATGAAGATAAATATTATTAATTAGTTTTGTAAATGGAAATACATATGAATATTTTTTTGAAATGGACTATTAAGATATTTATATTTTTAATTGAGGAGGTTAAAGGATTTCCGTATAAATATAAAGGTTATGGATTTAGATACTGAAACTCCATCCTCTATGTCATATGATTTTTTTTTAAAAAAATCTACTATTTCCAATATGTTATCTTGTTTGTAATTTTTTGTAATTTTCTATCTTATATATCTGGGAAAATATTTTTTTTATTCAAATTCTATTTTTTGAATGGTTATATTTTCACATTTAATAAATTAAAGTATAGATTATGAAAAGAGCCCTGTATCTATGAATTTTAAATAACTAGTTACAAAAATGTTATTCCAGAAAGAAATTTTGTTATTTATTATTTCACATTTCTTTTTATAGTCAACATTATATATCTCTAGTAGAGTGTTTATATTAAAAAAACCTTCCATTTTTCTATTATTATGTGATTATTTGGGATGTACAATTTTTCAGTGTCAATCAATTTATATAATTTTGTTTTTTTATACTCTTTATAAATGATATGAAACTCATTTTCATTTCCTTTATTTCCTTATAAAATGTGAATTATATTTCCCTAAACCATTTATTAAAACAGTTTTATTTATATGGGTTCTTTTGGATGTGATAGGAGGATCATTTTTCCATGTTGCATACGTAATTTTGTTCAATGTATGGGAGGGATCATTTATCTACCACCAATTTATTTGTTAAATAATTATCAATTGTGAGTAAAATGTTCACAAATATGTTCATGTTCCTTATAAGAATCATAATGGATGTTTTTGGCTCAGGAATGAAATACACCATATATTAATGATTGTTCAATTTATTAAAGATATTAAAATTCATATATTATGATATATGTTAAAAACACCTTGTTTTATAAATTATATATGAATGATGATATTTAATGGATTTATGTTCCTATGTCCTATCCTTCAATACTCGCATATGTCTCATGATTTTCACTTAGGGTGATAATATATTTATCATATGATCATGTTGTGCAATGCTCTTGTGATATGATCCTTAATGTCATTTTAATATATTTATTTATTTCCCTTACTAAGATTATAAAATAACCCATTTCATACATTTTCATTCCCTGTGAGTTCAATATAGGTATTACATGTAATATTTTTAGAAGGGATTTTTAATTTTATTAGTAATAACAAAATTCTGATGAGTGTTATAATATATATATATTTTATTCGTATTACAAATAGATTGTAAACACATTTTGAAAATTTTTTGTGACTATATGTGAGGTAATTTTTTTTGTTTATAATATATAAATTATTGTGTTTGATTATAAAAGTAAGACATAATTTATATCATAGGATTGTTCAAAAATTTGGGGGACTAGTTTTTCAAACAATGGTGAGAAATTTTGGTGTAAGTCGATGTGTAGGATAAAATTATGATGTTTTTTAGAGTATAGGTGTGGTTCTCGGAGATATAACATCTCCTTATAGATGAGGTAAATTTTATGTCATTTTGGAAAAGATTATCTTTGGGTTAATCACCCTAAAAGTTATTGTTTGATATCAACTTGCTCATCAGTATAGTGTTTGACGAGTGGCCCAAAGACTCCTCACATGGCTATAAACTCCCAGGGTTAGACACTTCTAATGGATATGATATAGTGATTCACACTTTGTTAATGATGAATTAATAATTATTTGAACACATTATTATTATATGAGTAGGAATTATAATATAAAATAGATAATAAATGACCAATATTATTGCATTTAAATTTAATAGCTACTAACAATATTTAATTTATGATTCACCACATATATTTTGATATATATATTTTTTGATTAAGCATACACTTTATATTTTAATTATTTACGAAAAAGATAGAGAAATGTGAAACTTGGATAAAAATCTGTGTAATGGGAAATGTGATGGTTGTCCTAATGAGCTACCAATTGGGATGAGAAATGGTGTACAAAACATCTTATCAATTCTCAACAAACTATCAGAAGCTATAAATAATATTGAAAACAATGTTCATATCCTAAATACATGATGGAAATAGAATCATTCAATAGAATCTTTCAAACGATAAAGACCATCCTCATTTAGTGTCTCTCGGAATACAATAATCACTATGAAATGGATTCATGAACTGAATATATATATTTTACATTATTAAGTTCATAGATCAAGATAATGGTTTTCAAAAAAAATTTCATATATAGGTAGATGATATAAGATATTTGTAGGTTAATAATACAAAAATTATTAAATATGAAATGGACTCTATTGAATAGGATGAGTTAAAGAATGATTTATTTTCTATGTATTTTCCATGAACTCTTCACATTAATATAGAGTTATAGATCATAGTTTTGCCACAAATGGAAGATTAGTATATTGGTACTTATGATGAAAACCTCATATGAATCACAAGATACTTATTATTTTATCATTCATACAATTATTATGATAAATTATTTATTATATAGATTTAAAAATTCATCAAAATTGATTATCAATAAGAGTTTTTGATACTATGGAAAAATTGTTCAGTGAATGATAATGATGGATATTGAATCCATTGACTCATACTACATGACATAAAGAAAAATTAAGGTGGGAAATTAATGGATAAATTATGGTAGGTCCCATGGAGGGAAAAAATTTCACCCCCTACATTCTAAATGTGTTGGAAGATAAACACAAAAAATATCATCAAAGGATTAGGAATCAATTTCATGTTTTTTAATGAAGGCTACTAATACCACCAATGAAAATGTAAATCTAAGATGTTTATTAATATAATAGTGTGGAAGGAGGTCCCAATTAATAATCTACACATAAATCATTTCTTCAAATGTAACTAATTTTTTCATTATATTAATAATTTCCCCAACACATTGTCTATTGAATAAAATATGCACCAAAACCCACTGAACAGAATGAATATGTAAGGGTTAGAGGATCAATATTTATTAGGTAGATCCAAAAAAACTAATTGATTTTATTTACACTAGATCAAATTTATATATCTTCTAATTCATTATTTTATTATAGTTCATTTCACTCAATCATATCACACCTATTTTATAATAATGTAAAATTATTATCTCATGAAATGAATATTAAATTATCTATGAAAACACAAGTTGGAAAAATAAATGCATCTATGATATATAAATCTTATATAACTTGGATTTGTCGGTGGATAAATTCTATTAATATATTTATTATTCTTCTGGTTTATTTAGGAATAATATTGGGTATATATTATCTGATTTTCTTAAATCACATATAAATTATTGGGTTAAGTGATTTCATTTGATATTAAAAATCATCTATTTATCTGGTATCAAATTAATAATAATCATGAAATCAATAGCGAATAAAAATACATAATATGGACATTCATTCAATGTATAGAGGGAATTTTATCTCAAATGATTGGATATAAATTCGATGTTGAGGACATAACTCTTGATTGGGAATATATTCTTGTACTTTTGGATGAAGACCCTTATCTTCACATTGAGCACGAGGTTCTATTTTTTATTAAACTCATAAAATGATGTATTCCCATATAATTGATTCTTTATAGATTTGTCCTTTTTAATTATAGGAATTAATGTATAATATTTAATAGAGTCCACATAATATATTTAAATTCTTTATTTCATCACTTTTAGGGTCCACATCCCATTTATTCAAAAATAATGATGAACATATATATCATTCCCCAAATTATAATGATTTTAATAAAATATCAATGAATAATAAGTATCCTAGTCCCTTCATCAACGATCTATTCTACTAAATAAAAATAGGTTTTCACTTCTAAATGAGTATCTATTAATATGGATATCAACATTTATGGTTCGAAAGGGAAGATATTTAAAAGGAATCATTCTAATTTTAATATGGGAACTAGGAATTTATAGTTATGATACATGGACCGACAATTTATTCTTTCAGAACAATTTATCTGTTGAATATAGTCATTAGAGACTACATTGATCAAATTTTAATAGTATTTTTAAGATATATCCTCATATATATCATTTTGAAAAAAAAACAATGATGATCATTTTTAGGATTTTATTAAAACCTAAATAAAGGAAAATAAATATTCCAAGTTCAAAATTGGGTGTTTCTAAAAGAAAAATATATTAATCATGTGTCCTGTAATCACCTATAATTTCCTGTATATAAAACCATAAAATAATGTATTTATTGAGAAATAGAACAAAATTGAAAATTTACCTATTATCATTAGTTTTTCATGTTAAAAATATACTATATAGCCATTATTTGTAATTTATCACAGCTTTCAAATCCACTCACCCAGTTGACATGGAAGGGAGGGAATCATATTTTGAATGTGGAATGAAAAGTTTAATTTAATGTACTAAGTAAGTGGTTGGTTTGTAATCTTGTATGTACATTTACCAATAGTTGGGATGGTTGTTAATATATGGTTATATTTTACAAATTGGATTAGAATGTGTCCTCATGTAGAATGAGAAGTTAATTTCATATGCATCATATAACTTATATACTCATCAATAAAACGTTATGATGATGAATTTTAGTTAGAAAATGATTTCTTTTAATGAAACTTTTGGAGAAATTATATCTCTTGCGAATAGGTTGACATATTCACTGACTATATTAGTTTGATATATATTTTCACATAAGGGTTAAAAATTCAATAAATGAATTGGGAGTAGTTGATAAAATATTCTGTTTGATCTATAAATTAAAGCTTTAGGAATACATGTAAAATCCCAGGTAAATAAAGAACATGACGTTTTTCATATTTATTAATATTTGTGAGTTAAATATTAATTCTACTTTAATGGGGATGCTATGTTCGATGGTGTACCTGATACACAACAATGGGTTTCTTTGAAATTTTACAATGCACACTAATAATATAATATTATAATTTTAAATGGTAGTTAACGTCGTGACTTTGTATTGGTAGGAATTAACATAACTCACTAAAATATGATCATACATGTTTGTTAAACGTTTTTACATTTACCCAATAAAATTTAGAGGCTTAAAATAAGAAAAAAATTCGATTTTAAACAGAAATACTATAATATTCACTAAAAGGTCGATTTACTGCCTTTTGATTGTGAAACCTCATTAAATCTAGTTTTGGTCACTTTTATACATTCTCTATCACCAAATAATTTTTTTTAGAATTGGGACACCAAAATTTATATTGTGTAATTTTTGGGTATTTTTCTGATCAAAAACTTTTTTTAATGAATGGTGAATAATATTGTATTTTAATTCAAATATTCTTTTTAAACTAATTTATTTATATGGTCAGAATTTTTATTATATTGGTTATATTGTTTAATTAGATTATATTTTTACCATTAAATCTAATGGTTATCATTTTAATTAATTTCACTTTGAAATTGATCAAAAACATGTGTCAATCTTGGGATAGATATAATTTCATTAAAACACGACTTTTATTTTCACAGTGGGAATTTATTTTAAATTAATTTCTGCCACTTTTGTGATTTGAATTTGGAAAAATGGATTTCATATTTGGAATCAAGATGTCCAAATTTCGTAAATATGATTCTTTAATTTTTAGACATTATGAATATTTACTTCAGTAAATATTTTATTTATCATGGTTAAAGGGAAAATTTGGTAAATAAGGGTAAACAAATATTTCTATAATTAATTAAAATTACCCTAAAATGTGTAAAAATCCTATTTTTTGGTACACATCCAACCATGAGCTTCATTGGGACGATTTTGGGACACCATGGGGCTACATGGGAATGATAATGACACATTATTTTAATAAACTTAAACCAAAGGAAAAACTGACATAAACAAATACCATTTTTTAAATTAATTTTTACATGGGGTTATGTAAGTCATAATTTAGATTATAAAAATTCATTGGAAATTTAAAAGGATTTCTTACATCATGGCGTTTTTTCATAATTTTTAGACCTCAAATAAATTAAATTATTTATGACACGATATGGATGCAGTATTTAGCTCACTAATAAATGTTTTAAATAAAAAAGATTATATATATTAAGACAATGTCCAAAACCTATCCAATTCCTATCTAATGATTTTATTTATACCATTAGTCATATTATTTTTTACTTTAATTATCTTTGGACTATTAGAAACCTAATATCATTATATAATAAAATAATATTTTCACACATTCCTAAAAAGCCCCTTCGTCCCATTATAAAAAGCCCTCACTTCTAACTCATTCCTCGCACCACTAAAGCCCATTTTATATTCCAAACCCTTCCCAAATAATCTTTCCAGATCCATATCTTCATCCAAGATGCATTACCTTAGTAATACGGCCCTTCAAGAAGTAATTCTGGTTCAATCCAAAGGGAGTATCCTAAATTAAAGGTAACAGTTTTTCATAAATTCTTTTCTTTTATTTATTTCCCCAACCACAAAACTCTATTCATTCCTTTATTTTATAACCACGCCAGAATTCTGAATATAATATTATTTTTATATGAGAATTATTTTAACTACACATACACACACCTCCATCTAATGGGTGAATAATATACTGTGTGTGTGGATGACAAAGTAATGCCTCAAGAAGTGATGATTGTTCTATTATCTCCTAACCCCTCTCATGGTTCCCATAAAGGTGGAAATATATTTTTATATGATATATATTTTGTTTATGTTTTCATTATGTATCTCTATTTCTCATTTATAGAATACCTTCATGGTTTCTATTATTGGTAAACACGATTATTTCATTTGAGGAAGTGCCGACAACTGCACCCTCCGAGTGATATGAATCGTTAATGACAAATGTGGGGCATATAAAGGATGTATTTAAAGATATTATATAAAATAGTATGATTTACTTATAATATACCTATGTATAATTATGATTTTATTCCATTAAAATACGATTTAGAAATGAAATTAGTGTTCATGCGTACATACAGCTTTCCGTCTCCATGAATAGTGCATTTCATTTGTTACCTCTAAATGATATGTAATATTATAAAGAAATAAATATATACTGGATATATATGATATATATGATATATAAATCCTGAATATCATTATGTAGATAATTGACTATTGGCCACAAGGACAACATGAAATTATAAGAAGTCCATTTTTTACTCAAGTACCAAATATGGGCCAAACAACCATTATTAACTAAAATTATTGAATAATGATTATAACATTGTAATAACTGACATAAAAAAATATAAAATGACAAGGCTTATTAATAATGTATAAATTAGATTTATTTTTTTATTTAAGAATAACAAGGAACATATAAGTCAAGTCAGACACTAGGTAAGGGATTTCTTATCTCACTATTAATTCTGTGAGATATCAATAGTTCACCACTTATTTATAGCATGTGATGTATTATATAATTCCATTTGAAATATATTATAATTATTTTATTTATATTCATGATTCATTTTGTGCTTATAATCTTTTGGTCTTACGACTTGATTTATTACAATGTTGTAATGGGTTTCTAATCTCAATTTTAATTTCGTGAGATTTCCATTGTTAACCAATAATTTATTGTATGTGGTGTATTGTGTACTTCAATTTGATATATATTATCCTATTAATATTTATATTCATTTTATTTTGTGAATAATTTTGTGGTTATTTACTCTTGGTCATATGAATCGATTGATTAAATCATGGTATGCGATTTTCATCTCACTTTTTATTCCCATGAGATTCATGCTATATTTTCCACTATTTCCTTTTATATGGTTTATGTGCTGAAAAAGATTTCTGTATTTGTGTAATATAATTCAATTTATGGGTATTTACGTCTTCTTTTTAATTATCCTTCTTTCATGGATAATATGTTTCGTAAGTTACCAATTCGGTAAGGCAACCATTTAACCCAATTTCCTTTCCATGGGTTAATCTTCTAATTCTTAATAATTTCATGCAATGATTATGTGTGAAATCTCTATTTATTTATTTATCTTGTAATTTTAATCACCTTTGTTTGGATATACTTTTGATACACATATTAACTCTATTAATAAATTTTCAAGTCATCGATATGAACTTGATAAGAGTATTTTAAACACAATTTTCATTCATTGAGTTAAACATCCGAGTCATTAGTTTTGTCTTAAAAAGAATATGTTTGAATGTTCTATAATTGATTTAAAATAAACTTCTAGTCATATTGAGTGTATTTATATTTTTCACACATTATTACATAATTAATTTATCCTTAATCTAAATATACAATTTTTATAAGGGATTTCATCTCAATTTACATTCCATTGAAACCTCATTGTTGTTATGCACCAATTCACTATTATATGGTCTATATACTATCCATTGGCATATTATATCATGAATACCATTATTCTCATGATATTATAATGTTTTGATTCAATTTTATTCCTCAATTATTTGTATTCAAGAGTCTCTCATTTTTTTAAAAACTCTTTAACTAAAATATCATTATAAATGTTTTAATGATTTATTCTTCTAAATAATTATCATTAATGTCCATGTTTTAAAAATGGTTTTATGGATTTATTTTTATGAACATAAATTTTCAAAATGATAATTTATTTAAAATTTTCAAAGTGGTATGGGACACATTGATTCAAAAATATCTTTCTTAAATGTTTTAACGGGTTTTGACAATGGACATTACAAAGCATTGATTATGTCGATATCTTGAAATGATATATTGAGATTGGAATGTGGAAATGGTATGTTTATTTTATGATTTTGTTACATGTTATGAATATTTTATGGTTATCGGTAATTGTTTACGTTTATGGGTTATTCCATGATAATCCTAGGGTAGGTGAGCCTGAGATAGCTCTCCAATGCTTTGGGTAACATGACGGAGGTATACGTGAATGTTTCTCCAAATAAATTTAAGGAATATAATTTGATGGGTATTAAAAATTTGACTCCTTCTATAGATGTGATAGCTACATTTTAAGTATGATATTAATTCCTCAAGTAACCTATATGATTTATCATTAATATTTATTATTCATAAATATTATTTTTTATTATTGTATGTTATGATTGAAAATTATAGTTTCATTGATTTGAATGTATTGATGGGTCAATGTTTCCTTTCCATTTTTTATAAAACATACTAGGTTTTTTATTCTCATCCTATGTTTTTGGAATGTTTATCATAGGTTCCAAGGAAGGGTAAAAGAAAGTAAGTATTCTAGATGATTTATATCAAGAAATAAACTCTTGCATTATTTAAGTAGTTTTATTATTTTGAAAAATCGGTTATAGTAGAAGTGTCTACTTTGTAATATTCATGTTGATATATAATAGTTATGGCTAATTATCTAAAAATATAAACCAGAAAATATCCTCATTGTGAATTAATTAAATAATTCATGATTATGTAATGTTTATGGACGGGTCCATATAGTTGGTATCAGAGTTCGATTTAGATAACTTTCAGGATTATGAAATTTTGTTAGACATGTGGTTAGTCCCTATTTCTATTATTTCATATAAATCCTTGTTTTATAACTTTTACATATCAAAGAATTTATGTTAAAAATGGAATGAGGAGGATCTCAAACAACATCCCTTTTTCATTCGGATGACTTGTTTGCAATAATTATTGCAAAGTCATGTTAGGATGACTGTGAAACTTTTTTTAGCATGCCAGTCACTGGAAAGCAGTTGTTTCAGATATCAAACACCTCCACTATACCTCGTTATTATCGTGGATTATGGGTAGTATTTAATCAATTACTATTTTCAGAATATTCTCATATTTTCAAGAAAGGTAATTATTATCATGTCATTTTCAAATATTTTACCTTATCACAAGATTTTAAAGAATTTTATGATTTTGAAAAAGGTGCTAAAGAAGGAGACCCTTGGCGCAACCTATTTATATTTAATTTTATAGTATAGTCTCTCAACACATACCTATGTAATTTTAAGAGGACCATTAATTAAAAGTTTCAACTCAAATTTGGTCCAACTATTTTATAGATATCATGTTTTATCAGATGTTTAGAAATTATACATCATACATGATTAATTTACAATACTGTTTTTCTCTGAACACCCAAACGACCCATGTTGTACAAGGTGTATTTTGAGGAAGGTAGAAAATTATTTTGAAGGATCTCTAAATCATTGATGCAATGCATGGACCTTATACATACGTGAACAAGATGACGATGAAACCAAATTGACACCAGGATCAAGGTATGATGTTCTTTATTTTGGAGGTCATTTTATTTTATCATATGGTGGTAAAATTAAAAAAAATGACAATATATATCAGACTTCAAGAATTAATATGTTGAGATTATAATTAATTGTGATGAAAATGATAGGTATAAGGAAACCATTGAGGTTAAAACATTATAGGGTTATTTTTGAGTTTTATACAAAATATAAACATGCCGACCATGTGACAACCCGTCGCGTCAAACAACGCAGTAGGGTTCAAAACCACAATCAAAGAGCGATTGAGATTTATCGCCTACCACTAGAAAACATGATGTCTCTAGTTTATATAACTTATTCATTTAAGTTAAATTATTTTATTTCCCATGAATAAGTTGATTTGGGATTCTATGTTTCTTCAAGTAGATTTCCTTATTTTAAGAAAATGATATGGTGATGAAGTGATGAAACACATTTTGGAAGACAATCCCTCTTTTTGGAACACTGTATACTAAAGAAAAACTGACTATTATGGGAATAATTTGCGATGTAATGGTTGAAATTTTTTTCGAAGAATATCTATTTTTATTGTGAACATATAGCTATTTTGTTTATTAATAGAAATTATTAACCTAGCATAGATAATATAAATGTTATTTAATTATAATTTAGTATGATACATTAAGAGTAGTCTATGTTTTTGGAGTTAGATGTTTAGATTTATTCTCGAAGACTATGTGATTAAATCCTTCCAAATTTTGGGTTTCAATCTATGTTTGAATTATTTTTAATAATTTTAAGGAATATTGTGAATTGAATGGTCTTTCTTGAACTTTGGGTACGTTTTGTGGATTTTTAGAGATTAATAGTAGTATTTCTATTAATAATGGTTTACCCTTTTGGGGATTATATAATCTTTTACTAACCATTTTGGTTTTAGTTGAAGTCTAATGAAAATGGAAGTGTATATTTCTTATTTTTTAGATTATGTGATTCCCTAGAAGATGATTCTTGTGCTTTTTATGTGACAAGGCCTTTTTGAATGCTCATTGTTTAGAGAAAAGATTAGTTTTTGGTAGAAACTTATTAAAGGGAGAAACTCTACATGATGGTAAGTATATTTCCTTATTTTATTATTCTATGTAGTAAATGAATTCATCAAAATTACGAAAAGGAACATAAAACAAAAACATTGTTGGTGTTGTTTTCATACTGGATAACCAATTACTATTTAACACATCATAAGTTTGTGATTTTATAGTGGTTAACATTCTCCAAATCATGTTTCCTATCAATCTCCATCAGAACATGGCCATTTGTTCTCTCTTCCATATTCATGTTTTCCAACATATAATCCTAGTATGATTTATCTCAAGTCACCTTTTTACTTCTCTTTATTTCTTTTAAAGTGATAGTTTTACTGACCGTTTTCTGATGTTGGACTTTTATTGATATTTCCAAGCATAGTTTTAAAATAGTGAGGATGCAATTCCAAAAAAAGGGGAAGGATGTAACATCCAAACTAAATAAAGAACATTAAAGTTTTCATATTTTAAATATTTGTGTCTTAAATATTAATTCTACTTAATATGGGATGCTATGTTCGATGTTGTACCCCATACACAATACTGCGTTTCTCTGAAATCTTACATTGCACACTAATAATATAATATTATTATTTTAAATTGTAGTTAATTCCTAGAAATTTTATTGACAGGAATGAAAATAACTTACTAAAATATGATCATAAATTTTTATTAATTGTTTTTACATTTATCCAATAAAATTTAGAGGCTTAAAATAAAAAAAGAATTAGATTTTAATAATAAATACTCTAATATTCACTAAAAGGTCGATTTATTGCCTTTTGATGCAAACCCACATTAAATATATTTTTGGTCACTTATATATGTTCTGTTTGAAAAAGAAAAATTCTTCTTTATAATCGGGACACCAAATTTTACTTTGGGTAATTTTTTGGTATGTTGCTGATAAAATTCATTTTTAATGGATAGTGAAAATACTGTATTCTAATACAAATCATAATTTAATCTAATTTATTTATATGGCTAGATAATCTTTTTAATAGTTTTTAAGTTGTAATTAGATTATATTTTTACCAATTAATCTAATTTGGGTCATTGGAGTAAATTTCACTTTTAAATTGGATATAAACAAGTGTCAATCTTTTGATTGTTATTATTTCTTAAAAACACAACTTTTATGTTGAGAGAGAGAATTAATTTTTAATTTATTTCTGCCACTTATGTGATTTTAATTTGGATAAATGCATTTCATATTTGTAATCAGGAGTTCAAAATTGTGTAAATAGGTAACATGAATATTAAGACATTATGAATATTTACTTTAGTAGATATTTTATTTTCCGTGGTTATAGGATAAATCTAGTAAATAAGGGTAAACAAATATTACTATAATAAATTGAAATTACCTAAAATGGGACATAATCATTTTTTTATAAAAATCTGACCTTGAGCATCCTTGGGTATATTTTGGGACCCCATGGGGCCACATGGGAGTGATAATTACACTTTATTTTAATTAACTTAAAGTAAAGGAAAAAATGACAAAAATAAATATCTTTTTGTAAATTATTTTATACATGGGGTTTTATAAGTCATCATTTTGACAATAAATATTCATTGGAAAGATAAAAATATTTCATACATCATGATATTTTTTAGAATTTATAAGTCAAAAAAATTAAATTATTTATGACTCAATATTGATGCAGTATTTACCTTCATAATAAACAATTTAAATAAATAAGATTATAAATATTAAAAAAATATCCAAAACCTATCCAGTTCATATTGAATTATTTTATTTCGACCATTATTAATCATATATTATTCTTTAATTAGTTTTTATCCTTTATAAACCTAATATCATTATATAATGAAATAATATTTCACACTTTCCTAAAGACCCCCACCTCCCCCTTAAAAAAGGGCTTCACTTCTAAATAATTCCTCGCACCTCTCAAGACCATTGACTCTTCAAAACCCATCACAAATAATCTCTTAAAAACCCTATCATCCTCCTAGAATCCTTTCAATATGTATATGGAACTTGAAGAAGTCCTTTTGGTTCAAACCAATGGGAGTTACCTGAATTAAAGTTAACCATTTCTCTATAATTATTTTCATTTATTTTACTTCTCCAACCAATAAACTCAGTTTGTTCCTTTTTTTATTACAAAACCTGTATCTTAAATATAATATGATTTTTTTATGAGAATTATTCTAACTACACTTACACACACCTCCATCCAAAGGATGAAAAACATACTATTTTTGTGGATAACAAACTAACCCCTCACGAAGCGATGATTGTTCAATTATCTCCCACCGCCTATCATGGTGGCCATTAATATATAAATTTTTATATATATGATATATATTATGATGATATTTTCTTTATTCTTATGTTTTTTTCATTTATATCCTGCATTTATGGTTTCCATTATGGGTAAACGCGGTAATTTAATTTCTGGAAGTGCATGCTTCTGACCCCTCAAAGTGATATGACTCGTTAATGCCATATGTGGAATGCATAAAGGATGAATTTAATGATATTATATATATATATATGATATTATACTGTAATTATAATATACCTATGTATCATTATGTTTTAATTTCATTAATAAACGAAATAGAAATGAAAGTAGCGTTAATGCGTCTGTACGACTTAACGTATACATGAAGGGGGAATTTCATTTCCTACCTCTAAATGTTATGTAATATTATAAATAAATATATATAATGGATATATATGATATCTAAATCATGAATATCAGTCTATATATAATGTAATTTTGACCATAAGGACAAATTCTATTTATAAGAAGTCTATTTTTGTCATAAGTACCACATATCGACCAAACAACCATTATTAACTTAAAGGATTGCATAATGTTTATAACACAGTAATAAGTTATTTAAAAACAATAATAAACTTGAAAATGGTTATTATGAAATTATAACTAAACTTTAGTTTATTATTCACAAATAACTAGGAACAATCCAGTCAAGTCGGATACAAGGTATGTGATTTCTTATCTCACTTTTAATTCTGTGAGATTTCAATTGTTCACCACTTATTTATTTCATGTGGTGCATTATGTACTTCCATTTGATATATATTATCATGATTCTATTTATATTCACGATTAATTTGTTGGTTATTAACTTTGGGTCTTACGACTTGATTGATTACAACTTGGTAAGGGGTTTCTTATCTCACATTTAATTCCCTAAGATTTCCATTGTTCGACACTAATTTATTGTATGTGGTGTATTGTGTACTACCATTTGATATATATTATCATTAATATATTAATATTCATTTTATTCTATGAATAATTTGGTGGTTATTAACTTTTTTTCATACGAATCGATTGATTACAACGTGGTAATGGATTTTCATTTCACTTTTTATTTTCGTGAGATTCATGATATATTTGCCACCATTTCCTTTTGTGTGGTATGTGTAGTGCCCAATATAGTATTCATTGTGTAATCTAATTCATATTATGGGTATTTACATATTCATTTAATTATCCTAATTTCATGGGTTGTATGCTTAATATGTTACCAAATCGGTAAGGGAACCTTTTAACCCAATTTCCATGCATTGTTTTAATCTTATAATTCTTAGTTATGTCATTCTATGATAATATGTGGAATCAATATTAATTTATTTATGTTTTAATTTACACTCCCCTTTCTGTCAATATACTTTTAAGACACATAATCACTCCATTGATAAATTCTCAAGTCATCAATATGAACTTGATAAGATTAATTTTAATTCAATTTCAATTCATTGAGTTAAACATCAATGTCATTGGTTTTTCTAAAAAAGAATATGTCTGAATGTTCTCCGATTTATTTACACTAAATTTCCAATAATATTGAGTGTATTTATATTTTTCACACATTATTATGTAATTTATTTATCTTTAATTTAAGGATACGGTTTCTCTAAGGGATTTCATCTCAGTATACATTCCATTGAAACTTAATTGTTGTAATGCACCAATTCACTATTATATGGTGTATATACTATCCTTTGGAATATTATAACATGAATACCTTTATTCTCGTGATATTATAATATTCTGATACAATGTTATCCCTTAATTATTTTTATTGAAGAGTCTTTAAATTTTTTAAAAACTCTTTTACAAAAATATCATTTTAAATGTTTTAATGATTTATTATTCAAAATATTGATCATTAATGTCCATGTTTTAAAAATAATTTTAAGGATTTACTTATATGGAATTTAATGTTTTAAAATGATAATTTATTTAAATATTTCATTGTGTTATGGGAAAATTTGATTCAAAAATCTCCTCATAAAATGTTTTAAATGGTTCTGAAAATGGTTTTTACAAAGCATTGATTATGATAATATCATGAAATGCTATATTGCGATTGGAATGTCGAAATACTATGATTATTTTATTCTTATGTTATGTGTAATGAATATGTTAGGTTTATTGGTCATTGTTTATATTTATGGTTGGTTCCATGATAAACCTAGGGCGGGTGAGCTCGAGATAGCTCTATAATTCATTGGGTAACGTGATGGATGTAAATGTGGATGTTTCTCCTAAGAGATTTAGGGAATATAATGTGATTGGTATTCCAAATGTGACTCCCTTTTTATCTATTATAACTAAAATTTATATATTATTCATAAGCCTCATGTTACATATATGATTTATGATTACTATGTTTTAATCATAAATATTATGATTCTAGAAGGTATATTATGATTGAAAATTGTGGCTTCATTGATTTGTATTTATTGATGGGTTAATATTTCTTTTCATTATTTTGTAATCCTTACTGAGATTTTTATGATCATCACATTTTTTGAAATGTTTTTCACACGTTATAAGGAAGGGTAACATAGAGGAAGTATTCAAGTTGATTTATATCAAGAAAATAACTCCTATTTTTAAGGAGTTTTATTGTTATTAAAAATAAGTTATAGTAAAAGTATCTACATTTTAATATTCAAGTTGATATGTAAAAGTTGTGAACTAATTCTATAAAACTATAAAACTAAAAAGATCCTCAATGTGAATTCTTGACATAATTCAAGATTATGTAATGATGTAATCATGGTCCTTATAATACAAATGAGGTGGATGATGTTCTCAGCATGAAATATTATCCAAATAAATATTTTATAATGATGAAATACTCAAATATTCCTAGGTGATAAATCAGAAATTCATAATTAGGGGAGATAAATACATTCTTACCCAAATAATTGATCATTCATCTCTCCATGTGGATATCACAAAATACTATAATGATGATTCAATGATAAAGGATAATGATGCAAGTATTATTGAGTTAAATATTTACAAGGATGGTATAATTAGGTTTATAAAATCGATATGTGTCCCCTAAAAATGAATAATGACGGGGGGAATATATTAATTACACACATGTATCATCATTATCTATTAATCTTGGAATTATTAGTATGTATATAAGTCTAATGAAAAAATTATGTTGGGGTAGTAAGTTGTGGGAGACCGCATAATATATCATGATGCATGAAATTTGTTATAGATAATTCCGAATTTAAAACGTATAGGGGCATGTTGGAACCATAACCTATAAGAGTATGAAAATTGGTAAAAAGGACGACGGATTTTAATATAGAACTTTCTAGGACATCAATATGAAAAAATGGAATTTTGTTCAAATTCACTCACCTTACAATTTCAAAAGATTTGATTTCCATTATATAATATTTTTCTATTGAACAATAAATGATTAAATACATAAAGGAAGTGAAAATTCTTCATGGAGAGAAACTATCTATTACAACATATTAAGACACGAGTTTTACCTTGAGATTTTCAAAGTGTATTCCAAAACAACTTGTGATAGAGTTGAGTTTTTTCACTACTTATCACCCATAGATAGATGATCAATTTGAGAGGAAAATCGAAACTATGGTGATTATGTACAGATTTTCATGGATGGATTATGAGGTTATTGGGGTCAACGACTTTTCACTGTATATTTTTCACATAACAACATATTCCATTATTTAATTTATGTTTCACAACATAACTCCTTGTATCATAAGATATGTACGACTCTAAAATGTTGCGATAATGTTGGATATATGAAGAAAAAATTTCATCATCTTTAACAAGAAATTACAGAGATGGATCATACCATTAGAAGATAAATGACTGTATCACAAAGGCATTATAGCGGTCATAGTGATATACGATAAAAATATCCATAGTTTACATCACCCCCAAAACATAATCATTGTATTTCAGAATATCATCAAAATACATTGAATTGATGGTTTAGTTAATTTAAGTATATATTATATGAGAAACATAATTCATGATACTTCTGATCATTTTTCATCAATAAAACAACACTATACTACATTTTAGACTTATCATACATTATAATCATCTAAATAAAATGGGGATGGGAAACACAACAAATGGGTTATCTAAAATGATTATTAAAAGAACACATGTCAACATATCATCATGGGTTCAGTCACAAGAGTCTAAGAAAAAATATTCTTAGTATAAATTTCTTATTATATGATAATAGATTAAGAATATTTTTTTTGGACGTCATGATTTAATGGAATGTAATCTCAAATGATGAAACATATACATTGGAAAATTTGAATGAAATTACAAGACATTAAACTTGATTCATGAGAGAAATCATAGATGGAATTCTAGTATTACAATGTTTAACTTAATAATAATCATATAAATGAAATGTCCAGGATACCCAATGTGAAATTCATTACATTGTAGGATTTGGATAATCACATAAGTATCTAATTAGGCTTGTGATTATCCTACAATGTACCTTAGGGATTGGGTTAATCAACTTATATACGCTTTGGCATGGGATAAATCATCCTATATACCTTTTGACTTGGGATAAATCATCATGCTTATCATTGTTTTGGGTATAAATCCAATCATGTACCTATTTACATGGGATAAAACCTCATGTGTATAATTTTCACTCAATATTTATAAATGTTACCAATGTTTTTCCGAGTGATATATGACCCCACCCATCATTAATACATAAATAAATGCGTTAACTAGAAATAATCATTCATCACATTATTATGAATTCATTGAATGAACATTGATCTTATAAAATTTCATGATTGCATCCACAATATTGTCCTCGAAAATATTAATGAGTAACAAAAAAATCAATAAAAAATATTAATTCATAGGAACATTTAATGTTAAAGTACTGAAATATAATTTATATTAAATTATATCATTTAGATATAAATTAATAATTCTTTTATAATTCCTAAAAATATTTTTAAAAATTTGTTCTATCATTAGCATAAAATAATTAGGTATACTTGCTTAAAAAATCTTTTATTATGAAAACATGATGTCAAAACATTTGAAAAATATTAAATTTTAAAATTATTTTTCAATATTTGATCCTTGAAAAATACATAATGGTTTCAATCAGAAAATAAAAGTGTAAATAAAACATTTACTATTGATTAGATGTAAATCTATTTAATTTTTTTGAAATATTATTGTTAAAAATTCACATCCTAAAAATCTGTAGTAAAATATTCATTCGAAAATTGGTTGTATAAAATATAAATTTCACATGTCTAAAAAATTTCATGTTTACCAAAATTATATTGGAAAGTATTCATGAGGATAAATAACATGGAAAATAGAGGAACCCAATTTCAGGATATTATATTTATTTCATAAATATGTTACATGTTTATGGGATGAAATTCATTGAGAGATAATCTTTTATTTAAATTCATAATTTCACCCAATAGTGAAATGATGAAATAAATTTTTTAATTCTAAATTAAAGAATTTATCATGTGTTGAATAATTACAGTAAATTAATAAAATATTTATTTCTATAATTTAAATTTTAGTTAATGAAATATCTCTTGGATATAAATATTAATAATTAAAGAGACATTTAGAAAGGAATTTTTTTGGATGAAATAAAAATCTCCTGAAAAAATGAAAAAAAATAAAACAATATTATAGTAAATAATGGCCAATTATATAAAATAAGTCATAGATTAGCTTTAATAATTCAATTAATGGTAATTTAGTTAGAAAAGTCTAAAATTATTATAGAAATTATATAATCCGAATAAATTAAGAGGAATACAATAAAATGAACATTCAAATACCAAGAAAATAAAAAATATTGTTTCTAGATGAATGAAATGTTGATGTGAATACATCCAATAAAATAAAAAAAGATTAATAATATAAAATATATATCATTGATTATAAAATTATTAATGGATGTTGATATCATGTATTCCCACACACTCGAACGTGCTATAACCATTTTGAGGCCTTAAACATTCAATTCAATTTATCCATAAAAATTAATGTATTAGAAATCCTAATTGATAATAGATTATTATTTAAATGAGATAGGTTTATAAGGGGATCATAATGGTACAATTATAATACTAAATGAGAAATAATAATGTTATCATGTAGCGGTAGAAGTGATTCCCTTTTATAATTGAAAATGAGACATTTGTGGATTCCTTGGGGTTAAAAAAATTTGAATGGCACTATTAAAGAATCAATTGATCGAATATAATTAAATAATGCAGTGTGGAGTTATATAATGAGGACTAATAAACCCCAATACATTTTCTTATCTGTCTTATAATTGTTTCAAATATATTATAATTGATTATAACATTCTAGCATTTTAGTATTAACTATGGTAACTAGTTTATGACATATTTGTTTCTATTTTATTTACAAAATAACTGGAAGTCCTTATAAAAAATTATATTATAAACCAATATTTATGATACATATATTTTATAATAATTTCTAAATATTAGATAATAATATTTTAATTTAATATCACTAATATATATAAATCATTTTCTGTAGAAATATTTTTTTTATTTATGTTTTCATAATCATATTTAGCGTTGATATCCAATTTAATAAGTGTGAATTTATTAATATATAATATATATAAGAATTTAAGTGAATTTTTTTGAAATAAATTAAATTTTTTATTTAGAGTAAAATCTCACAATATAATAATAACATTTCTTTGAAAAAACAGTTTACTTATATCATATATAATAAATCCCATCATAATAATATTATAATTATTCCATATTTAATAATATTAATTATTATATTACAAAAAAGGATATGAAAAATATGAAATATATTTTTAGAATTAATTTATTTAATTTCTGCAATGTAATATTTAATATAAGAAAATAAACTAATTATAGTAAAATATTACTTATGTATCTAAAACATTAAATGTAGGTTTAATAAAATCTAAATAATATTCCATTATGATTAATTTTAAATTCTAAATATATTTTTATTGTATAATACATCAATTATTTTTATATAATCACTGTATTATTATAATGTCTTAAAACTGTTGGTATTTAAAAAGAATTTATTTTTTTATTCTCATAGAAGTCATTTATTTTATAAAAATATAAAAAATTCCCCTTAAGGTGATTATTATATGTGTAATTAAAAAATAAAATTAATTTAGAGAAATTAAATTTATAAAATTTATAATGATGGTTTTTAATGAAAATATATATTTTATTTGACATAGTGTTTATTAAAAAATTACGATTTTAAAAATTATGTGTTATTGGAATTCATATTTATCATTTTAAAATTTTAATTATCGTATTATATCATCTCAAAATTGTGATAACAAATATTATAATAGTAATTATTTAAAAACATTTTTTTATTTTATGTGATTATTAAACAATTATTTTTGAAATTTTAATGATTTTTAATAACTTTAGTTTTCTATCCTTCAATTGTTTGTATACATAATCAGTGAAAATGCTTTTATTTACAAGGGGTTTTATTCTTCATATATTTCCTTTCATAAATTTTATATTATATTTGCTTTAGGGTGTTTTCATTTAGTGTTTCATGTAGAGAATGAAATTGGATAAAAATAATTTTTAAGTAATATATTCATAATATTCAAGAGGGGATACAAGTGTCATGTAGAAAATCACTAAGGAGATCTATAGTATGAAATTAATGATAATGTGATCCACCATATATCCCCTTTTAGTAGGAGGTTTTGAGAATTATAAGGAAAGGTAAGCTAATTCCTAGGTACGTTGGCATATTCAAGATTTGTAATCATGTTGGTGCAATACATTATTGCTTAAAACTCCTTTAACACCTCTCCCAAGTACATGATGTCTTCTATTAACCAATTTCAAGGAAGTACATAAAATACCAATAGTATTTACAATACGTAGATTCCAAGAAAATGGAATTTCATCTTTCAAATGAGGAACATGTGTTGGAAATTTTTGACCAAAGAGGTCATTTATTAAATAATAAAGACACTCATCAGATTAATGATCGATAAAAGAATAATATGTTATAGGAAGATACCTGGGAAAATAATAATTTAATAAAATTAAAGTAAGGTCATTTTGTCTTTCTATATAAAAATTCGTTGTTATGAATTTTTTTTATGAGGGTTAAATTTTTATGAGCAATAATATATTTAATTTTTTAAATTAAATAAATTGAGATAACTTTTTCATACATAAAATAGTGAACTAATTTTTTTACCTTACAATATTTATTTAATATTTACATTATATCAATTATTTTAAATTTCATGGTTATAAATGTAATTAATAGCTTTATAAAACATATATAAAAAGGTGGGCCTGGGGAAGGTAGGGGATTCTCGGGCCACTGCATGCCTGACCGCGTAACCACTCGGGGGCTGGGCCATCACACGCATTGTTTCCCGGCCCCTACCTTTTATATAAAAAAGAAGTAAATGATATGTTTTGAGATATTTTTTTTTCTAAAAATACTTTTTACAGTTTTAGTGCAGTAATTACACAATTATTTTCATCCAAAATTGTTAAATTTTATTTTCTAAAATAGATTATATATATTGAATTACTAGTTCTATATTATGTAAAAATGTACACTTTTATTTTTATTATAAATAAATATTTATTAAATTAATGTTAAATGCACTAATAATGGTGAAACTATTATTTTGAATGTTCTATTACATTAATATTTGGTTATTATTTTCAAATAAGTTAAATAATTATATTTTATATAATTAATCATATATTTTTTTAGACCCATATACAATAATAGAAATAAATATTACTTTTTTTTATAAATTCTAAATAGATTTAATAACAAATACTCGTTAAGAAAAAAATTATACAAAATAAAATAGGTTTTCTATATATAATATATTTAAATTGTAATTTTAATAGAAATTTTTTTTAAAAATATATCATATTAAATCGAAATAAAAATTTTGTTTCGTCTTACAAAAATTTGGTAATATAGGTTTTTTTTCATTTTAATGAATCATAGGTTTCTTGGAAAAATACCAGTTCACATCTAGAAAAAAATGTACAATTTAAAAATAATCTGAACAAATGACATCAATATTTTTTAAAAGCTGAGTATATTTTTTTTTGAGTATATACCTTAAAAATATCACCCCAAATTCAATTATTTCAAGCTTTTTAATTCATTAACCCTTAAAAACATTAATGGTATCCTTAGAAAGTAATCACTATTAACGCATGTTCACTTTTACACATATAAAATGGATCATTTACCACCCCATCAACACCACACAATTAATTATGTTTCCACTAGATCCACTTCCCATCACACACCAATATATAATCATATTCAACATCCTTGAGCTTCTTATCACAGGATATTGTCAAAACTCTCCAACTTGCATGAAGAACATTAAGTGAACCTTCAACTCTCAAAGTAAATATTTATAACTCTCTAAAGATGTAACTTATATATCATTCTCATATAAACAAATAACATATATTATAAAATGATAACATAATAATAAACTATATTGTAATATTTATTTATTTTAATGAGATAAAACCTTATTCACCATTCTTTATTTCATAAGGGAAATTAGAACTGCATTAATCATAATGGGAATACTACCTCCTCTACAAAGTGTTTTATTTTTCTTTCCCTCACCAGCTTATATGGGTTTTATAAAAAAAATATAATATGAAAATATAATATTTATTATATATTTTTTACTGTGATATAATGAACCACATTTCTCCTTTCCTTGATTCATTGAAAAATGAAATCCTAATCCATGTGTACTTGAAATTAACCATCTCCATTGAAAGATGTCTTAAAATATTTATTATCAACTTCATGGATTTTTTTAAATTATAACTTATAATTAAATTTGATTAATAGGACTAGTAAATATAATTAATAATTTACTTTATGGGTTACCAAAATATATATTATTTTGATATGGTAATCCATCAAAACTGACTAATAACATGAAACTAGTTCATAACAAAATTAATCTTCATGAAACACAATAAACCTTCATGTAATGGAATTATCACATTATAATCCATAATATTATATTAATTACAGCACCATTAACTATTTTTTACCAATGAAATATTGTGTAATAAGGTAGATCCACATTGTAATTATGAGTCAAGTAAAATGACCATTTTATAAAGATCAAATGTTGAAAATTGATAAAAAAGAACTAATATAATTGAATACAATTATTATATATTTAATGTATAAATAGAAAAGTATATGAATAACTGTATGAATTAGTTAACTAGAAATTTATTTATTAGGATACTTGATGATAAATATATTTTTTAAAACTCAAGAGTAATTGTAAGAGATTTGGTAACTCAAACACTTTATGTTGGGTTATATGATTTTTTTACTACTACTTATTTATCTCATGTTCAATAAATTAATTTAATTTTAATTATTAATTCTTTTCAGTCATATATATGTCTGTAAAATATTTTTTAATTAAAATCTTATTCAATGATTTATTAAATTTTTTCATATTTTTAAAAAATCAACAAAGTCTATTTGAATAGTGACATGTAACTATGACATTCACATCGATGAATACCAATAGTATTTTTATGAAATATATTTTTTTTATTTCATTTAAATTTTAATATATATATTTCTAAATAAATACATAAAAGGGGGGTTATTATTTATGTTTAACCATCTATTTCTCATCTGTTATGTGATTATTTTTGTGTCACTATTTTATTAATGTCTGTTGATGTAATTCATGTTATTTTTTTAGAAAATTAAGTGATATTGTGAAACACATTATAATTTTCATGTGATAATAATGAAACATGAAATAATATCATTTAAAAAATTTATGAAACCCATTTTTTCCTGGGTTTCTTATGATGAGATGTGTGAATGGTTTTAAAGTGTCACATGTAAATAAGGATGAACGATGGGTGGGGCCACATATCACCAACCAATGCATTAGTTTAATTTTTATAACTAATGAGATATGTATATAGAAGTACCTATTTTTTATCATATAAAAAGTAACATATTTAATAAATTATGAAGACAACTTTTCAATACTAAAAATTGTATCATATTTTAATGGTGTCATACATTATTTTTGTATTCCATCAAGATTTATAATTAGTAGTAAATGTTTATATCCATGTTAGGGATCTTATTCTACCATGTTGATATATCATGGAAATATTTTCTTATATACCATTCCTTGGATTCTAACGTATTTATTTTTCTTATTACTCATGTAGTAATTTTTACCCCATGTTAATGTTGTACCATATTCTTGTAATCTCACAATTTTTGATATGATAATTAATTTAATATTTCCCCTTAATATGAATTTTAGAAAAAAAAACCTCCATTATGAATTAATTCCTTAGGTATTGAACATGGGTATTATATTGGGGATGTTAATAAGGTGTTAGTGTTTATTGTTTATTATGAAACGTTGATGTGTATTGAAAAATAATTTTTATATATAGAAAATTTTCCAAAACACTAATAATGTAGTTCTCTAGTATCTATAACAATTTTTTAATAATGGTTTATGTGGTAAAATAACAAATAAATGTTTTTATTTAGATCATATAGATTAATTATTATCCATAACATACATTAAACAGTTAGTTCCATTTCCTTAACACGTTATCCATGATCTAATGACTTCTTTCCATCTAACACATAAGTAATTCATTATATTTTTCATGATACATGTCACGACCCATCCTCGGGACCCGTGTCGTGACTACCCAAAGCCCACCTTCTATAGGCCAGGAGCTGGCGACTAGCACCAAATGCGTAAATCCCTAAAACTGGGAAGGCATTGTCTTTAAAAAATTATATACACACACAACATAGTATAAGATGGAAGAAAAAAACTATGTAAAATTGTATAACAAAACAATACTAAAAATTAAAAGGGGATGGAAAGATAATCCAAACTGTAAAGTACAAGTACAACAGAAAAGGGACAAACATGTGAAATATGGAATGTAGCTCCAAGATCGTCCACCATATATCCTACCTGAAGGGTAGGTACATATAGCCTTCTCAGAACTCCACGACCATCAGTCTCTTCTGGGTACCGACTCATTGTGTGGTCTACCTACGGGTACCGACCAATCATGCTACTCTCGGCTGCAGTCAGTGTTGTCCTTCATCTGTAACCAACACAACGAGGTGTGCGCAACGCCCATGCAAGGTTGAGTATAACGATACTCATTAGGGACCCCAAGACCCTCAAGGTATCAAAAAATCCAACAAGGATAAAAAAAGTAATAAATCAACAGCTAACCATGCATATATATATATTCCCATACATATAAATAAGTTTCCATGTAATCCATATCAATCAATAAGTAAACACAAAAGTTACTGACTCAGACCAACCGGGATTTTTATTCACATTGTCGAAACCGTGACTACTGGAGAACTCCTCCTCTGTCGAGTAATGTAGGCATTCCGCTACAACCAGGCAATTACCACTAACCTTGTACTGCTGAGGTACTCCTCCTGTCGAGTATTGTGGGTATTCCGTGCTCACACAGAGGTGCTCCCCACTGTTGGTCTGCCATCAACTACTAGACGCTCCCCATAATAGCATGCAAAGGTACTCCTCCTTTCGAGTACGACGGGTCTACCACCAACTACCACGAGCTACTCTATTGTGGGTTTGATGCCGAAACCCGGCGCTCCCCACTAGGCTAGTTGAATCACTCTGAGTCGAAACAGTCAAACAGACATCAAGTCTCAGCTAGATACTAGGTCTTCATACTCTACTCGCTCGTCTCATGGAGGGTCCACTCCATGAGATATAGTTCGACACACCAACTATCATGAAGTATCATGTAGTAGTATCTAAATGGTCCACCGTGTCATAAGGGTCTCAACACAATAGACGGTGCGTCAATCAGACACCCAGTCTATGAGTTATAATCTTTTTAGTCCCAGTAGCCTGGTTGAATTTGTGTATTATCCAACCTGAACATATCTCAACATTACTCAAAACTCCAGCAGGGTATACTCAAAGGGACCGTCGTTCTCCAAGAAAACCTACACCACTGGCGGTTCGTAAAATGGTCGCCCAATGCCAAAGATATTGCCAAAGGATGTAACGGTCAGTAGTGGGCCTGGGTCCGGTCCGACCCAATCAGACCAAATTCGCCCAACCAAGACTGGGCCGACCCAGTCTGGTTTGACCTGGTTTGACCTGTTGGGTTTGGCTTGACCCATTGGGAAAGCCATCCTATTTGGTTTGGCCCGGTCCACTGGGCTCTACCCAACGGACTGCGAGGGCGGTTCAGCTGGGGGGTCACCACATCGACTGCTTGGTTAGGAGGTCGGGGCCTGTTTGTCCAGCACCACAAAGGGCGCGGCTCGAGTGGATCAGCTCGGATGTCCATGCCAGTTCGGTGAGCAAAGACGTGAGGGATGCCGAAGGCCGGCTCCGGTGGTCGGTACGGATCGGTTGGTTCGTCCAGGGAGGGAATGTGGGAGGCCACGGGCAAGCTGGAAAGGCGCGCTGGAAGCCGCATGGGGTGTGTAGGATGCGGATAGGCCAGCATGATACCGGGATAGCCACGTGGGGCGCGAGAAGGTCGTGCGGGGTTCGGGTAGGCCAGCAGGGTGTAGGGTAAGCCACGTGAGGCAATAGAAAGCCGCACGGGGCACGGGCATGCCGTGTGGGGCGCCGAGCATGATGCACGAGAGGCTGTGGATAGGTAGGCCAGTGGCTGGGTGGCGGCTGGGCAGGCCAGTTCGGCACAGCTCGGGCTGATGCGGGCCGACGTTCTTCTGTCGGGAGCTCCGGAGCACCGAGGGGGTAGCACGATTCGTGGAGGCCGCGATTCGCACGGCCTTTTTCGTTGTCTCCACTTTCGCCTCATTGTAACTTCGTCGGCAAATGTTCAATGTAAACACGATTGGCAGAGGGTTCGATCCATGTTGGTTTGGCCCGCACCCTCTGAGTTTTAGGTGGCATCCAAAGCTTCATCAATGAACGAAACTCAACAACCTTATTTATTTAAAAATAAAAGATGAACAAGGCATTCATATTAAACCCCCTTCATTTGGTGGTCGTTTGTCGTTCGTTGATGAAGTTGCGAGAATAAGATGAAGAGGATCATCGTTTGTGACATCCGCCAAGCACGTTCAAACCCAAGTTGTGTCGGCTCGTGGAAGACACTCCACATTGTTAGGTGTCCACGGAAGAAGTTGAAGAGGATCGATGTTCTTCTTCAGTAGAGCATTATTCGTTGGGTGCTTTTCCCCCTTACTCTCCTCTTCCAACATACCACGTAATGAAAGATGCCAACCCAAAATAAATAACAGATTGTTTATTATTTTAGTTGATTGAGAAAATTCAAATGGAGAATTAATTAATTAGATATTCTCCACCTAATTCATTGATGAGAGTTCTCACAAATTTAAAATAGTGGAGTTGAAGAGGCTCCCCCATATTAATTTGATCTTGTGGGTTTCTCCAATTTAATGGGGAGTTTAAGGGGTTAGGAGCCCGGGTGGTCCCCACCACACTAATACTCTTATGGGAGGTTGAGTTCGTGTGGTCCCACCACCATAACCTCTCATGGGAGGTAAAGGTGTGGTGGTCCTACCACCAAACTCCATGGGGAGGTTTTAACCACCAGACACCAAAAATATACTTAAATTAAATAATGTGTAGGGCACATTATTTTTTTTTAGAAAACCCAAAAACTAACTTCTATCCTCGACTCTCTGATGTCGAAGTAAAAGTCTTCTTAAGATAATATCAGCTCTGCAAGTTCAATGGGGCCCTCATATTTCTATTCTGATCACCGGTTCAAATGTTATAAAAAACCCACTTGTGCGTTTACTGAATGAACACGAAAAAAACATCCGAAATTGATTTCGGGCACATCGGGCCCTGGAATCATGTGGAGTAAAATTTTAAGGTCTCGTAAAAATCCCATGTATTAAAAGAAAATTTTCCATAGGATTTCAGGTCTTTGCATTCTCCCCACCTTAGGGATTTACATCCCAGTAAGCTACAACTCGAACTAAGGGAGAAAATTAGGTTACTGAGCACGCATATGAGCTTCCTACTCCCATGTGTTTTGCTGGAGGTTCCCATGCTGCCAGCATACGTGCACCAGAGGTATCGAACATCCATTTAGGACCCACTCCTATCTATCCTCAACCTCCACTGGAACCTCCTTGATTGTCTCCCCATCGTCGACGTCAAACTCTCCATGGTCGATGATATGTGAAGGGTCGTGCACGTATCTCCTCAATTGGGATACGTGGAAGATGTCGGGCACCCGGTGCAACTAAGGTGGAAGAGAAAAGCGGTAATCCACCTCTCCTACTCTGCTGAGAACCTGGAAAGGTCCGATTATCTTGGAGACAACCTTCTACCTTAGCCAAATCTTTGTATACCTCATCGAGGTGAGTCATGTAGAAAGATGTGGTCTCCATACTCAATCTCCATAGGTCTCTGTCTCTTGTCAGCATATAACATCTTCTTGCTCTGTGCAGTCGTCATCCACTCCCAGATGATATACACCTTCTCCATGGTAGCTCATACCTTCTCTAGTCCCAGCAGTGCTGCCTCCCCATTGTGTGTCCAGCACATGGGTGATCTGAAAAGTAACTCGTATAATGTATCTAAAGGTGCCATCCCATTGGTGGAGTGATAGCTATTGTTATAGGAAAAATCCACCAATGCTAAGTGATTATCTCAGTCGCGACTGATGTCGACGACACACACTTGTAGCATTTCCTCAAGGGTATGAATGGTCCACTCAGTTTGACTATCTGTCTAAGGATGGAAGGCGGTTCTTAGACGAAGCTACGTCCTGAGAGCCTCCTTCAAACCTTTCCATAGTTGGGATGTAAACTGTGCATCACGGTCGGATACAATATAATAAGGTACACTTGGTAGACAGACAATGTCCTACACATAGAGGCATCCCACGCTCTCTACTAAGCCATGCCCTATGATCGGTAGGAAGTGGGATGACTTGGTGAGTTAGTCAACGATCACCCAAATTGAGTTGTGACCCCTGGATGTACATGGATGTCCTGTCATAAAGTCTATTGATATCCAATCCTACAACCACTCTAGGACCTCTGAAGGTTGAACCAAGCATACTGGTACCTGGTGCTCTGCCTTCACATGCTGAAAAGTGAGGCATCAAGAGACAAACTCTGCTACCGCCTTCTTCATAATGGGCCACCAGTGATATCATCTGAGGTCCAGATACATCTTTTTCACACCTAAATGTACCGCTATATTGGATGCATGAAAATACCTAAAAACATCCTCCTAAAGTGACACTGGTACCATGGTACGTCCTCCGAAGAGAAGGACGTGCTCCCCACCTTTGGAAAATTCAACAGGTGCATGCCCTGTGGAAATCTAAGCATGTCGCATCTTGCAGTCAGCATCTCCTTGTTGTACCTCCATGACTCACTGATGAAGTGGGGGAGTGACTGCAAGAGACTATAGAAAGGCTTCTCCATCTCTATCCAAAAAGGATATCTGTAAGGAATCTAGTTTCTTTGTCACCTCGCCTAGCAGTTGTATAATAGTTCTCCTACTGATTGAATCTTCAATAATGTTACCCTTACTAGGTGTATCGACTATCTCTAAATCATATTCCTAGAGAAACTCAAGACAACATCGTTGTCTCAGGTTCATGTCCTTCTGAGAGAAGATATACCTGAGACTCTTGTGATCATAGTACACGGTAAAACACTCATCAACCAGATAGTGTCACCACATATTCAAGAAGAAGTCCAGTGATACTTAATCCACGCCATGGGTACCATAGTTCTGCTCATTATGTATGAGATGACGCGAACCATAAGAGATCACTTCTCACTCCTGCATTAGGACACTCCCGAGTCTGGTCCCTAATGCATCGCAGTGAACTACGTACCCTACACATTCCTCTGGAACCCTCAATATGGGGGCACTAATCAGCCTTTACCTTATCTCTTGAAAGATCTGCTGGCATCTCTCTGACCACACAAAGGGTTGCCCCATATTTGTCACGATTGATAGTGTTGTTGTAACTTTGGAGAATTCTGGTATGGCCCTTCGACAGTAACCATCCAATCCCAAGAAACTCTTCAATTCTGTCACACTCCGGGGTGGCTCCCAAGAAAGTACCACCTCAATATTCGCTGGATCCACTCCATCTCCAGCCTTCGAGCTAACATGACCCAAAACGTTAACCTCTCAGATCCAAAGCAAGAAACTAGATAGTTTACCATCAAGAATGTGCTCTCAGAGTTTGTCAAGTACTTCTCGGAAATTGATGGAATGATCCCCCTCTATAGCCGAGTAGGTCATAATTTTTTCGATGAAGACTATGAAAAAGCGATCATGATAAGGCTGTAAGATCATTTTCATGATTGACATGAACACTTCTGGTGCATCGGTTATGCCGATAGGCATAACCGAGAACTAATAGTTGATGTACTGACATCTAAAGGCCTTCTTCTACACATCCTCATCTCAAAATATGTGCTAGTGATAGCCTAATCTTAGGTATAACTTCGAGAACCAATGTGCTCCCTGCATCTGGTAAAAGAGGACGTCAATCCTCGGGAGTGGGTTCTTGTTCATCATATTCACCTCATTCATGTGATGGTAGTCGACACAAATCCGCAAGCTACCATCCTCCGTATTGGAGAATAGAATCGGGGCTGCCCCGGGAGAAACATTGGGCTAGATGAATCACTTCCCTGAAAAGTCCTCTAGCTATACCTGCAGCTCATAATGCTCGGCGGGAGCTGTCCGATATGCCCGAGTTGATATCGGTTTCATTCCTAAGTACATTTCAATGATGAAGTCCACCTCTATGTGAAGAGGTAGTCCTAGAACATCATCAGGGAAAACAACCGCTTACTTTTCCACCACTACAGGACAACTCAGACTCTCCACATCAACTGTTATGAGGGTAAGGTAGGACAACTGATGAGTGATCGGCTGATCCCTCCTCCGAGTAAGTCTATCTTGCGCTGCAAAGGCTCCCTTCTCACCGGTGAAGGTTAACATGGTCCCATCTATGGGGATACACCACACTTTGCACCTAATATAGTCGATCTGAGCATGGAATATAGTTAACCAGTCCATACCCAAGATGAAGTTGTAAGGCCTCAACACCGCTACGAGGTGATCCCAGCTGAAGATCATTCCTCCACGATTAAGCTCGCACTAACGACACTGGTGAGTAATCGTCGAGTCTGATCTTGTAGGAGTATCTATCCGTAAGGATCGAGCCAACGACTCCATCAAAATCTCCGAGCTCCAAACGAGGGTCGTGGAAATGAAAGAGTGACTGGAACATGTGTCTACAAGACCATCATCTATGATGGAGTAGACACATATCATACCTAAAATAATCTCTAGAGTTCAATTATCATAATCCTCAGCTTCTTGGAGCTGAGGTCTCCCTTGTCCACCTGCTCCCTGCGGTCGGGGTGGACCTCCTAGTGGTGGTGGTGGTAACACCTCGAATCGTCGCCCAATGCCTGCAACACAACCAGCTCCCCTGCCATGTTCGCCTGCTCCCTACATACCACCTCAATCGAATATCATTCTCTTCCTGGGCAGTCCATCAACCATCTTCTGATCATCTGAATGGAGGGTCAGATTGTCTCAATCCATGTGACCTTGCCCACCGCATGAGTAACATTTTCTTCCCCTGACTTGTCTGGCTCTATCTCCGCTCTGAGTGCCCTACACAACCGATTATGAGTCGTGTGGTTATCCACCTATAGTTCTGGTCCTCTTGGAGCTCTAAGACATTTTTCTACTACCAAATGCATATTTCTCCACTGAATGTTGACTAGTTTTGGGTGTTCGCTGCTGGAGACTACTCAGCAAGGAAACTCCCCACTAAGAGGGCATGATCTAACACCCCTTCCTACGTCTGGATGCTGATGGAGATCATCGAAGCCTTGATCCCTCGCATGATTCCTTATTTGAATGTCCGAGCCCTGATGAATGGGTCACGTACCATATTATTGGAGTAGCACGAGAGGTATGTGAACCTCATTGATTAATGAGCTATATTCATGATGCCCTGCTATAGATGAAGTATTTCATGTATACGCATTTTTCAGAGAGTGTCAGGGATGAACACCGCCTGAAATATGCTCTCGAAGTATGCATAGAGTAGTGTCTCCTCATCATGCATATTGAAAATCAGGCTCCACCATCAGCGTTCTACTGCTTGAAGGAAACTCGTTGTAGGGATCACCATGAAGTCGGCTGGTGTCCTTACCAGTTTGAAGACTCTAACCACTGCCTCCAGCCAATCCTCAACTACCTGTGGGTCTGTCTCTCCCCTGATCCTGGGTGGCCTCTATCAATAGAACTCATGGAAAATGCTCAATTGGTGTGCATCATAATCTACTGGGGCTGGTGGAATCGTTGGCCCAATGGGTAGTGGTACCACTGGTGCCTCCCCTGGAAGATGGCAATGCACCGAGGCCTCATCGCTCGGTGGGATATCTGCGCATTAAACTCTTGGAGCTCTAGCTGGTCAACCATGGGGAGGAGTCTAGAAAGAAACATATGTGACATGGTCAATAGATTTATACCTGGTGAGATGACCTGGTTTACATGAATTAAAAAATCTTTTCAAAACATACACACAATCAGTGTTTTCGTGAACTGAGTCGGAAATCAGTAATAAGGGTCCTGGTGTATGGATATGTTAGCCGCCACACCAACCCTAGTATCCCTTAACTAAAATCCACACTAAGTACCCTAAACATTATTGCTTCAAAGAAAAAATAAGAGTTCTAAGTTATTTCGTAGAACCGACTTCCTCTTATACCAATTTGCCTCGACTCGTCCTCGGGACCCGTGCCGTGACAACCCCAATTCCACCTTACATAGTCCAGGGGCTGGTCACTAGAATCAAAGGTGTAAATTCCTAAAATTGGGAAGGCATTTTCTTTAACAAATTATAAACACACACAAAAGAGTATATGTTGGAAAAAAACACGAAGTAAAACTGTATAACAAAAGAGTACTAAAATGTAAAAAGGGCATGAAATACAAGTCCAACTGTAAAGTACAATTACAACTGAAAAAGGAAAAACAACTAAAATATGGAACGCTACTCTTGGATCGTCCACCAAGGATCCTACCTAAAGGGTAGGTATAGATAGCCTCCTCATCACTCCACATACATCAGTCTCGTCCAGGTACCCACTTGATGTGTGGTCATCCACTGGGTACCTTCCAATCCTGCTACTCTTGGCCATAGTTAGCGTTGTTTTTCATCTGAAACCAACACAACGAGGAGCGGTTTATGCCCGTGCATGGGTGAGTATAACGATACTCAATAGGGACCCCAAGACCCACAAGGTCTCACAAAATCCAACAAGGATAAATCACATAGTATTAAATCAATAGATAACCACACATAGGTATATTCCCATACATATACCTAAGTTATTAATTAATCCATCTCAATCACGAGGTAAACACAAATGTTACTGAATCAGCTCAACCAGAATTTTTATTCACATTGTTGAATCCACAACTACTAGAGAACTCATCCTCTCTCAAGTATAGTGGGTCTGCCACCACATCCAGATGCTTCCCACTAACCTTGGATAGCTGAGATACTCCTCTTTTCGAGTACTGTGGGTCTGCGGTGCTGACATAGATGGGCTCCCCACTGTGGGTCTTCCGGCAACTACTAGGAGCTCCCCCTAATAGCCTGCAGAGGTACTCCTCTTGCCGAGTACCTCGGGTCTTCCGCTAACTACCTGGCACTCTTCCATCATGGGTATGCCTTCGCAACAAGGCACTCCTTACGGGGTTAGTCGAATCACTCTGAGTCGAATCAGTCAAGCAGTCATCAAGTCATAGATAACTACTAGGTTTCTGTACACCTTTCTCTCATCTCCGGGATGGTCCGCTCCATGAGCTACAGGTCGATATTTCGACTTCTGCGAAGTCCCCTATAGAAGTATCTCAAAGGTCTCTAATTTCATATGGGTCACAACGCAACAGACGGTGCGTTAATAATACACCCGATCTGTAAAGACCCGTAAAATTCAAGGGAATTTATTTCTTAATTTTCTTTGGGATTTTAGAAGAACTCAGTTTCAGACAACACTTGATTCTGAGGCCCGGTGTGCCAGGAATTTCTATCCTAAGTTTAGCTCGGGTACTTTCAGTGAACGAACAAGCGTGAATTTATAACTTTTGAACCGGTGCTCAGAATCGAATTCTGAGGGCACCGATGGAACCGTAGCGCAAGTAATTGCTTAGGAACACCATTTCTGTAGTTGCGTTTTCTTGTTATGAATTGTTTAATTTTGTGGATTAAGTGTTAGTGAAATTAATTTTTTGTTAAGAATTATATTTCCCTTTCCATGAGTTAGAACCTAAGTGTAGGAGTTAGGGTGGGACCCACTATTTGTTAGTTTTTCTTGAGTGGATTATAGGTGAGGTGGGGCCCACACGATCCCCCACCTTTTCAAATCCCATAACTCCCTAACTCCTCTTAACCCCTACTTAAGTTGTGTAACTCTTATAACTTTTTAACTTCCCATTAATTAGGTGACATTACCTCTCCTCTCATTAAGTATGCCAACACCCAATTAAATTATTTAATTTATGTTTTGAATTTTTAAATTGTGGCTTAAGTAAATAAAATATGGGTGAGCCTTATTTTATTTTTGTTGGATGTTGTGTGTGGACAATTGAGGAGAGAGCTCTTCATATTCATCACGAAGAACACCAAGACTTAGACGAAGAATGCCATCACCGAAAGAAGAGATAGATGTGTCGTCTCATCTCTGCTTCACAGCCGGTGTGTTTCCGAAGATCGACGATGCACCCTCTTTAGATCTTCATCCCCTGCCAACAAAATGGAGATGCCACTTCCTCCTCGGGCGTTCTCTGTCAACATACAACGCTTTATCTCGCGACATCATTTTCCACGACGAACCCCCGTTCTAGTTACGCTCAAGTAGGGGATTTATTTTACTTAATTATCTTCGTTCCTGAATTTCTACATTGTCGTCCATCGTGAAATTACGACCAGTTTCTATTTATTAACGAGAGGGGGTCAGACCGCACAAACACGGCCGACCCTCCTCCAATTTGAAAGTTGTTTCTAATATGGTTGGGACGGAATGGCGTGGTGTCATCGCACCATGCGGGATCATATGGAAAGTAATGTGTGGCGCCATCGCGTCGCGTCGTGAAGTTGAACAAGGACGCGACGCCGTCGCGCCGCGTCAAAGAAAACCGAAGACACCGTGGTCGGAGCGGGGTCGCGGCCGATTCCGGGCCGCTGCGGAGTAGGGTGAGCGGCGGCCGGTTCTGGGCCGCCAGTGTCGGTGAAGGAGGAAGGACCGACCGTCACCGGTCCTTATTAGCAGAACCTGTAATGGCCCGAAATTTTGAATAAATCTTGTTTCCTAATTTCATGTGTTATTTTATTTTATTTTTATACTCAACAAAAATGTTTTATTTGATAAACATGATTATAATTAAAATGAGACCATTGGGTTTTGACTGTTATATGACCATCGGTCAATATGACCGCTGTGAACAAAATGTTTTGATTATTGTCTCTAAAAATAAGTACTCTTGGTTGATTATTATAGAAAGAAGATTCGATGGCCTCACCTAGTAGTCTTGGACCAATCGACTCCCATCTAACAGAACTTGGGAAGGATGTAGCACCATTAGGCTTTGCTCTAGACCAAACCCAAGCCGAACTTCATCATGTGAAGATAGAACGGAATCGCCTTCGCGAGAAGTTCAAACTGATAGAAATTACTACATAGGCAATGTTGGCCGAGCCTCCCTTGGACTCTCTCACCTTAGCACACCTTACACTTAAGTCCTATGCTGGTGTGATAAGGGGCTATGTAAGAAGACCGTAACTGCCTTGTGTAATCCTTTGTTTTAAATAAAAATTTATTTTCTTCTTATGATGATGTTTATGAATTTTCAAATGACCGGTTAAATATAGTATGCATATTTTGATTTATTTTAGAAAAGGGATATTTTAAAAATGTTTATGTAAACCTTAAATAATTAATAATTTGTAACGATTTTCGAAAAATGGTCTTCTAAAATTATGTCCAGTACGAAATTTGGAGTCTAATAAGATCAACATGATTTTTGATGAATAGTAAATTATGAATAGTGATTTTATGATTAGGATTAGTAGTATGACCAAATGGATAAGTAATCTCACTTAAAGAAAGTTTTAAAATAATCTAGGCACCTTGATTAAGTAATGTGATTTAATAAAATGGTTAAATAATGGTTTCATAAATTATTATTCAAGTATTAGTTTATTCAGGTGAGTAGTGTTTTTTAATTAAAAATTAAATTAAAAATATTTAGAAAATTATTTTTATAAAATGGATTTCATTTTTGAACTCTATGCACCGATATTATGTTATTGTAATTTTTGGGGTTTTTTTCTGAAAAATTGAATTTTCGGTGAATAGTGTATTTATTTAAAAATAAATTTAAAAATATTTAGAAAATTATTTTTATAAAATGGTATTCATTTTTTAAATCAGAGAATTGATATTTGGTTAGTGTGAAATTTTGGGATTTTTCTGAGAAAGATGAATTTTCAGTGAATAGTAAAAATGCAGTTTTAGGGTTTCGGTATGTTTAATGACATCATAGCTGTGTCATGATGATGTCATGAGATATTTTAAGGGTTTTCCGGCCAAGGGTGATGAATTATTGTTTTGGGGGCCCCATGTGGCCTAAATCCATGGTAAATGCCATGGGAGAGCACATGGGTTTGAGAAAAGCACATGTGAGGTGTCCCTTGGCCATTAATGCCTTGTCCCCTCACTTTCCCTATAAATACCAACCCATCCTCTCATCCATTCGACTCCCCACACTTCCCCAACGAAGTTCTGGTCTCATTACCTCCCAAGGAGTCATCCCAAGGTGCCCCCAAGCCCTCAAGGTCCCAACCATTGAGGTATAAGAGTTACATTTTAAGGTAAGGGATCCGACCCCTCTCTTTCTTTTCAAGTGATCTCTTTTATGTCATTCCTTTTATGCTCCATGTTCTTATGTTGGAGGATGTTCTTTTATACTCCTCTTACTGCCCTTTTCATTTTCACATAACGAGAGATTCCCTCTTACTCTCATTATTTCGTTTTATGAGGTTTTAAGTGGCGCCGTTAGGCTGCCGAATTTTTTGTAACAGATTCTTTCTCCCTTCTCATTTTTCAAGATCTATTTTCATGTAAAGTATTTCAAGTTGCTTTTTATTATGTTGGGGTATGATCTATAAATTTATCATACTGATCTTTTATAACCATATGACGAGAGACCCCATTTTATCTCTTCAATTCAGTATTTTGATGTTTTAAGTGGCGTCGTTAGGCTGCCGAGTTTTTAAGTGGTTTTTCACCCTTCTCATTTTGAAGTTCTACTTTCATGTCAATTATTTCAAGTTCCTTTATGTTATGTTGGGGTATGATCTCTATATCTATAATACTGATATTTTATGACCATATGATGAGAGGCCCCATTTGATCTCTTCAATTCAGTATTTTGAAGTTTTAATTGTCGTCGTTAGGCTGCCGAATTTTTAAGTGGTTCTTCACCCTTCTCATTTTGAAGTTCTACTTTCATGTCAATTCTTTGAAGTTCCTTTTTGTTATTTTGGGGTATGATATCTATATCTATCATACTGGACTCTTATGTTCATATGATGTGATACCCTATTTGATCTCATCAATTCATTTTTGTTGATGTTTAAGTGATGTCGTAAGGCTGCCGAATTTTTAAAGGATTATTTCACCCTTCTCCTTTTCAAAGTTCTGATTCCATGTCAAGTCTTGCATGTTACTTTTTATTATGTTGGGGTATGATCTCTATATCTATCATACTGATCTTTTATGTTAATATGATGAGGGACCTTATTTGACATCATCAATTAATTTTTTGGCTGATGTTTATGTGACGCCGTTAGGCTACCGAATTTTCATATAAGAAATCTTATTTTTTTTGTCTTCCATTCATGTTCTTCATTTCATAAGGTATATTGTCAAATTTCATTACCAAGTTCTTAAATCCCTTATATTCCATCCCTCTACTGTTTTATGGGTCATTTATGAATGTCTGACCCATGTCCCCTCCCTTTTCAATGTTTTCTAAAACCCTGTAACATAGCCGTTATGCTGCAGAATTTATGTCTCAAAATGCCTCTCTCTTTTCTCAAAATTATTTTTTGTTATAAAGTGAATACTCAAAGCTCTTATTTATACAGGGGTATTCACGTATATACAATAATTTTCTATTTTATATTCTTGTATTTACATACATGAAACCCGCATTCCCTTTCTGTGGGTTTAAAGTGACGTAAAGATCGTGTCTTTAAAGCATTTTTTAAAACGTTATGATTATGAAATGAAACCCATTTATTTTATGCTATATGGGTTATTTATGAAATTTTTGATGATGATATATGTGGCTCACATGATAATAAAGGCAAATTTAAGGGTGTGATTTGATAGCGCTCCAATGCATTGGGTAATGATGTAACCACTAGAGATTACAATTTTCACGATACCTTGGTGAATAACTTTGGTAATTTTCAAATGACACCTTAGGGATGGACCTTGGTGATATGTTAATGATTTTCTATGTTAAATGATGTAGCCACATCTTAAAGTTATGAAAAATGTTTTTTTTATTATGACATGCCACATGTTTTTTTATCATGCCTTAAAGTTCTTGTTCATGACATAGTTGATGTATCTCATGTTCACATATTAAATATTTCCCTTTTTTCCCTTACTGGGCCTTCTGCTCACCCTTTCATTTGATGTATGTTCCCAGGTTATGAGATGCAGTATTGAAACTAGGATGAACATGAGGAGAAACCTTTCAAGTGTTTAAGAATAATGTTTTTGTTTTATGTTTTCATGTTTTAAGTTCCTGGTTTCCAAGACACTAAACCTTTAAGATCCTCAGTTTTGTATAATGTAATGAAATTTTATGTCATAAAGAGGCGGGATTCTATAGTCGGTATCAAAGGATGGTTTAGTAATTTGTGGAAATTAGGATATGAAAACTTTAAGAAGAAGCCTATAGAGAATTTTATATATAGGAAATATTCCTGGTATTTTGGTGAGTATTGATTAATGGGTTGCCAAGAAAATACATCCCTGTCTGGATACGAGAAGGTAGAGGTGGCTCTGACACAAATATATATAGGGGTAAAACCCGAAAACACCGCTTTGAGCTAGACTCAAACGAGAACTTGTACACGAGAACGGGCCTTGCTGCACTCTTGGTTGCGACACTCCTGGGAGATATGCTTTGGTAAATTCATAAGCTTAGTATGAACCATTTTTAAAGGAACAAAGATAAAATAAAATAAAGATTCACATAAGAATATATGATCATGGATAACCTAGATGAGAACCTAGGGGATCACAAGTTAGGGTATACTTTTCTTCTACAAGTTATCCTTATATGCTTTAAGTTCCTTTTCATGATTATTAGCTAAGTATTTAAGCCCCTAATTATACTTTCTATTCTTAGTTAATGGTGGGAAATGGAAGAATATGTTCCAACAACCAATCTGATAGGAAATGCGACGATTGCCGTATTAATATGAAAGAGATTATTAGGGGATTAAAAGATGATTATTATATTGGAAGACGTTCACTATTTTGGGGATCCTATATGATTGAGGTAAATATATTACTACTGTATTATCATTGAGGAGTAAAGTTGACTTATATTTTGAAGAATCGATGAATTTAAGGTGGACTTATAGTAATTTAGGTTAATATGGGAATGATTAACCTATCTTGGGTAAAATATGTTTAGGTTAGCTACTTTGGTTATAAGATGTTAGGAGTGGTTGATGTTGTTTGGAGATGAACAATGACGATTATTTTGGAAGACTATGTTATCAAATCCTTCTTGTATTTGGGTTTCAATCTTAGTTTGGTTTATTTTGAGGAATCTTAAGGACTATTATTTACGGAATGGTCTATGATGTACATTGGGTAGTACCATGGAACTTTGAAGATTTAAAAGTAGTTTCCATTCCTATGGGATTCTTTTTGAAGAGTTGTTTTACCTTACCCATTCTATTTTTGCGATAATTTTTTATGATAGAAGAAATCGATAAATGATCATTTGTGGATTATGTGATTCCCTAGAAGATGATTCATGTGTTTTGATGAGACCATGTAGTTTTGAATGCTCATCGTTTGGTGAAAGGATTAGTTTTGGTAAAAACTTATTAATGTATGAAACTCTACATGAAGGTAGATATATTTCCTTATGTTTTTGTTCTATGTTGTAAATGAATTCCTCAAAGTTATTAAATGGAACATAAAACAAAAACGTTGTTGGTTTAGGTTTCCTACTAGGCAATCAATGACCGCTTACACACATCATAATTTTGGGATTTTCTAGTGGTTAACATCCTCCTAATAATGTTTTCTATCGCTCTCCTTTAGAACGTGACCCTTTGTTTTCTCCTCCATATCCATGTTTCCTACATGGAATCCTAGTATGAGTAAACTCGGGTGGCCTTTGTACTTCCTTTTCCTTCTTTTAAAGTAATGGTGTTACTGACTCTTTTTCCGATGTGGGACATTAAATGAAATTTCAAAACCCAATTTTAAAAATTGCGAGGACACAATTTCTTATGGGGGAAGATTGTAACCGCCCGAAATTTTGAATAAATCTTGTTTCCTAATTTCATGTGTTATTTTATTTTATTTTTATACTCAACAAAAATGTTTTATTTGATAAACATGATTATAATTAAAATGAGACCATTGGGTTTTGACTGTTATATGACCATTGGTCAATAAGACCACTGTAAACAAAATGTTTTGATTATTGTCTCTAAAAATAAGTAATCTTGGTTGATTATTATAGAAAGAAGATTCGATGGCCTCACCTAGTAGTCTTGGACCGATCGAAGCCCATCTAACAGAAAATGGGAAGGAGGTAGCACAATTAGGCTTTGCTCTGGACCAAACCCAATCCGAACATCATCATGTGAAGCTAGAACAGAATCGCCTTCGCGAGAAGTTCAAACTGATAGAAATTACTACTCGGGAAATGTTGGCCGAGCCTCCCTCGGACTCTCTCACCTTAGCACACCTTACAATTAGGTCCTATGCTGGTGTGATAAGGGGCTATGTAAGAAGACCGTAACTGCATTGTGTAATCCTTTGTTTTAAATAAAAATTGGGATTTCTTCTTATGATGATGTTTATGAATTTTCAAATGATTGGGTAAATATAGTAGGCATATTTTGATGAATTTTAGAAAAATGATATTTTAAAAATGTTTATGTAAACCTTAAATAATTAAAAATGTGTAATGATTTTCAAAAAAATGGTCTTCTACAATTATGTTCAGTACGAAATTTGGAGTCTAATAAGATCAACATGATTTTTGATGAATAGTAAATTATGAATAGTGATATTATGATTAGGATTATTAATATGACCAAATGGATTAGTAATCTAACTTAATGAAAGTTTTAAAATAATCTAGGCACCTTGATTAAGTAATGTGATTCAATAAAATGGTTAAATAACAGTTTCATAAATTATTATTCAAGTATTAGTTTTTTCAGGTGAATAGTGTTTTTAATTAAAAAATAAATTAAAAATATTTTGAAAAATATTTTTATAAAATGGATTTTTTATTTTGAACTCAGAGCACCGATATTATGTTATGGTAATTTTGGGGGTTTTTTTCTGAAAAAATGAATTTTCGCTGAATTGTGTATATATTTAAAAATAAATTTAAAAATATTTAGAAAATTATTTTTATAAAATATAGTTCATTTTTGAAATCCGAGCATTGATATTTGGTTAGTGTTAAATTTTGGGATTTTTCTGATAAAGTTGAATTTTCAGTGAATAGTAAAAATGCAGTTTTAGGGTTTCAGTATGTTTAATGACATCATAGTTGTTTCATGATGATGTCATGATATATTTTAAGGGTTTTCCGGCCAAGGGTGATTAATTATTATTTTGGGGTCCCCATGTGGCCTAACTCCATGGTAAATGCCAAGGGAGAGCACATGTGTTTGAGAAAAGCACATGTGAGGTTTCCCTTGGCCATTAATGCCTTGTCCCCTCACTTTCCCTATAAATACCAATCCCTCCTCTCATCCATTGGACTCCCCACTCTTCCCCAACGAAGTTCGGGTCTCATTACCTCCGAAGGAGTCCTCCCAAGGTGCCCCCATGCCCTCAAGGTCCCAACCTTTGCGGTTTAAGAGTTACATTTTAAGGTAAGGGATCCGACCCCTCTCTTCCTTTTCAAGTGGTCTCTTTTATGTCATTCCTTTTATGCTGCATGTTATTATGTTGGAGGATGTTATTTTATACTACTCTTACCTACCTTTTCATGTTCACATAATTAGAGATCCCCTCTTACTCTCATTATTTCGTTTTATGATGTTTTAAGTGGCGCAGTTAGGTTGCCGAATTTTATGTAACAGATTCTTTCTCCCTTCTCATTTTTCAAGATCTATTTTCATGTAAAGTATTTCAAGTTCTATTTTATTATTTTTGATTATGATCTCTAAATTTATCATACTGATCTTTTATGACCATATGATGAGAGACCCCATTTGATCTCTTCAATTCACTATTTTGATGTTTTAGGTGGCGTCGTTAGGCTGCCGAATTTTTAAGTGGTTCTTCACCCTTCTCGTTTTGAAGTTCTACTTTCATGTCAATTATTTCATGTTCCATTTTGTTATGTTGGGGTATGATCTCTATATCTATCATACTGATATTTTATGACCATATTATGAGAGACCCCATTTGATCTCTTCAATTCAGTATTTTGAAGTTTTAAGTGGCATCGTTAGGCTGCCGAATTTTTAAGTGGTTCTTCACCCTTCTCGTTTTGAAGTTCTACTTTCATGTCAATTCTTTGAAGTTCCTTTTTGTTGTGTTGGGGTATGATCTCTATATATATCATACTGGACTCTTATGTTCATATTATTAGATACCCTATTTTATCTCATCAATTCATTTTTGTTGATGTTTAAGTGATGCCGTTAGGCTGCCGAATTTTTAAGGGATTCTTTCAACCTTCTCCTTTTCAGAGTTCTGATTCCATGTCAAGTCTTGCACGTTCCGTTTTATTATGTTGGGGTATGATATCTATATCTATCATACTGATCTTTTATGTTCATATAATGAGAGACCTTATTTGACATAATCAATTCATTTTTTGGTTGAATTTTATGTGACACCGTTAGGCTACCGAATTTTCATAAGAGAAATCATATTTTTTTGTCTTCCGTTCATGTTCTTCATTTCATATGGTATATTTTCAAATTTCATTACCATGTTCTTAAATCCCTTATATTCCGTCCCTATACTGTTTTATGGGTCATTTATTAATGTCTGACCCATGTACCCTCCCTTTTCAATGTTTTCTAAAACCCTGTAACATAGCTGTTATGCTGCAGAATTTTCGTCTCAAAATGCCTCTCTCTTTTCTCAAAATTATTTTATGTTATAAATTGAATACTCAAAGCTCTTATTTCTACAGGGGTATTCACATATATACAAAAATGTTCTATTTTAAATTCTGGGATTTACATACATGAAACCCGCTTTCCCTTTCTGTGGGATTAAAGTGACGTAAAGATCATGTCCTTAAAGCAGTTTTTAAAACGTTATGATTATGAAATGAAACCCATTTATTTTATGCTATATGGGTTATTTATGAAATTTTTGATGAATATATATGTGGCTCACATGATAATAAAGGGAAATTTAAGGGTGCGCCCTGATAGCACTCCAATGCATTGGGTAATGATGTATCCACTAGAGATTACAATTTTCACGATACCTTGGTGAATAACCTTGGTAATTTTCAAATGACACCTTGGGGATGGACCTTGGTGATATGTTCATGATTGTCTATGTTAAATTATGTAGCCACATATTAAAGTTATGAAAAAATTTATTTTTATTATGATACGCCACATGTTATTTTTATCATGCCTTAATGTTTTTGTTCATGACATAGTTGATGTATCTCAAGTTCACATGTTAAATGTTTCCCTTGTTTCCCTTACTGGGCCTTCTGCTCACCCTTTCATTTGATGTATGTCCACAGGATATGAGATGCAGTAATGAACCTAGGATGAACATGAGGAGAAGCCTTTTAAGTGTTTAAGAAGAATGTTTTTGTTTTATGTTTTCATGTTTTAAATTCCTGGTTTCCAAGACACTAAACTTTAAAGATCCTCAGTTGTGTATAATGTAATGAATGTTTATGTGATAAAGAGGCAGGATGATATAGAACCGACTAGCCGGTGTGGGCCGGTAGGACAAAAGGGAAACCGAGGGAATTAATTCCCCAAACCGACCTAGAAAGCGGCCCCGTTAATGGGGCCACGGTTACAGGGAAACCGAGGGGGGGGGGGGGCAGCGCCTCCCCCGGCGTGCCGGAACGGCTCGGCTGCTTGGCCGAGCCAGCTGGTGCCAGCGCGCCAGGTCGCCGGCCGGGCCGAGCCGACCCGGACCCGGGCCGGTTCTCCCTGTTTCGGGCCGACCGGGGGGGGGGGGGGTCTCGGGCTGGGTCGGTCCGGGCCCGAAACTCCCGTTTTCGGACCATCTTCGGTCTTTTTCCCATAACATGGGCTAAGGACCTCCGATCGATGCACCGTCAATTGCGTAGCGATCCTTGAATCGAGACGGTCGATTTGGTATATCGCACTTAGGGTTTCAAAATACTTTGGGTTTGGCCGGGTTGGTTCGTACACGAAACCAACCAGGCCCTCGGAGCGGAAACACTCATATCTTGAGCTTCGGACGTCCGATTGATGTGCCGTCAGTTTTGTTGAATTCCTCTAAGTGAGACAGATATTTTGGCTTACTCCGCCCGAGGTTTGGACGCAGGTGGGGTACAGTCGGCTTGGTTTTTCCTTAAAAACCAACCGGTCCCCTGGGACGAAAAAGCCAATAACTCTCAGACCGGGCGTCCGATTGACGCGTCGTCTGCGACGTTGAGTTCCTGTTGATGATACGGAACTTTTGGATACATCAACTCTGGACTATGTGTCAGTTGATGTATCAGCCTCCCAGCTCGTAGGGAGGACCCTCCTGAACAAGCTTGCTGTGTGCGGGAACCCTAGAGCTGGCTGCGACTGCTATTGTGACGACGACGACTGTACAGAGATCCTCAGTGGATTCGACGGCGATGACTACAACACTCAGCGATCTGACGAAGATTAGTGCTACCGATCCTGTGTGGGTCCGATCCTGTGTGGGTCAGCGCTCAGCGGTTCTGTGTGATCCAGTGCCTACAGATCCTGTGTGGGTCCGATCCTGTGTGGGTCAATGCGGGGGTTAGTTTCCTAACGATCCTTTGTGGGTCATTGCGGGGGTTAGTACCTATCAATCCTTTGTGGGTCCGATGACTTGGATGGATCAGTGATCATCTCTATCGTCTTTCGAAGAATTGTACCTGTGTGATCAGAATCTTGTTTTACTTTCCTTTGTGGATTGTGTTGTGCTATCCTGTGTGGATTTACGTTTTGCTTTCCTGTGTGGACTGGGTTGTACTTGAGCTCGGATGTTGCAGCCAAACTAGAATTGATGACTTATGTATATGTATGGGCATATACCTAAGCTGTGTCGGATGTTACTTCGTGATTGTATCTTTCCTTTGTGCTTTTTCCTTTGTGGATTCTGGGAGACCTTCGGGGGTCTCGGGGTCCCTACTGAGTAGCTTATACTCACCCCTGCACGGGCTATGCCCGCACTATGTTGTGTTGGTTGCAGACGACGGACAACGCTGATCGTGGTGGAGGCCTGTGGAGCAGGACGGTACCTAGAGGTGGACCACTGGGCGGGACATACTTGGAGCGGTTGTCTGGACCCGAGGAGCAGTGGAGCTATTCTGTACCCACCCCTTTAGGTGGGATTTCCAGTGGGCAGCTCGATGTTGCGGCTTTACTTTTCAGTTGTTGTTTTCCTTTTCCAGTTGTACTTTACTTTCAGTTTGGGTTTGTATACTGGCCCACTTACTTTCATCACAGCTTGTTTTAGTTTTACTTAGTGTTTTACTTCCGCTTATACTCTGTGGTGTATGTTTAATTTTATAAAGGCAATGCCTTCCCTATTATCGGGATTTATGCCTTTGGTGCTAGTCGCCAGCCCCTGGCCTATGGAAGGCGGGCTTGGGGTAGTCACGGCACGGGCCCCGAGGACAGGTCGTGACAAATTGGTATCAGAGGAGTTCGGTTCTACCAAATACTCTGATCTTTTTCTATGTGAAGCAATAGTGTTTAGCGTATTTGGTGTGGTTACCAGTCCAGGGAGTCCAGTGTTGGTGCGGCGGATGACGTATCCGTACACTAGGACCCTAAATTCTGATTTCCGACTTAATGAACAAAAACATAGATTGCATGTGTTTTTAAAGTTTTCTTTATAATTACTTTGTATCAGCTCAACATGTATACTATTCGGACCGCGGAACACCTGTTCCCTTTTCAGGATGGCCCCACGACGACTGCCATCTAGGGTTCCAAGAGTCGAGCGTGACGACAGACCACCGATCAACGAGGCCTCGGTGCATGGCCTTTTGTCAGCAGTGGCACTAGCGGTAGCTCTACCCGCCGAGCCACCGATGCTTCCAGCCCCAGCCGCTGATGATGCACATCGCCTCAGTGCACTACATGAGTTCCAGCACCAGCGACCGCCCAGGATCCGTGGGGAGACGGACCCCCTGGAAGCAGTGGACTGGCTGGAGGTAGTTGTACTAGTTTTCCGGTTTGTGAGGACACCAGCAGACCTAATGGTGATCCTCGCAGCGAGCCTACTGCACACAACAGCAGGCCGATGGTGGAGATTGATTCTCCAGGTGCACGATGAGGCAACTCTTCTCTGGACGGACTTTGAGAGCCTCTTTCGCTCAGAGTTCTTCCCAGCCACCCTCTGTGCGGTGCGCATCCAGGAGCTTCTACAGCTGCAGTAGGGCAGCTTGACGGTCACCCAGTACTCGGCGAGATTTACCGATCTCTCGCGCTACTCTACAGACATGGTATGTGACCTATTCTTCTGGGCCTAGACCTTTGATTAGGGATTGAGGCACGATATCAGGGCATCTCTATTCTCCCTCAGCATTCCGACTCAGACAGGAGTACTGGAGAGAGCCCTTTTGATCGATATTTTTCTTGCTGAGTCTACACCAGCATCGAGACCCACCGCAGGGCGGCACGTAGCAGAGTCTTCTACAGCAGGCAGTCGACGGATGACTAATGGGTCCAGGCAGACCAGACCCTCAGGCAGACGACCTCAGGACCCTGGCTCAGCAGTGTGGGGCACACAACGCAGAACCAGTCTTTTGAGAGGCAGGCAGTGCTACTCATGCGGCGGGCAGGGCCACATGGCTCGTGATTGCCCGACACGCCATGCCGAGGAGCAGCAGACGATTGAAGGACCACTGACGCAGAGGTAGAGGGTCGACCCTGGCAGTCCGCAGGGAGCAGGCTGACGAGGAAGAGGAGCTAGTCGAGCAGCAGGTGGTGGGCGACGCTTTGAGACCCTACCACCACCACCACCAGGAGGTCCACCCCGACCACAGGGAGCTGGCGGGCATAGACAGGCATAGCTCCAGGAAGCAGAGGCCTACGACCACGGGGCACCCAAGATGATTCGAGGTACTATCTGTGTTTATTACACCCTTTTTGCAGTTATTATAGACACAGGAGCGAGTCATTTTTTCATAGCTGCTTCCCTTGTTCGGAGGTCGGAGATTCATGCAGAGTTTTTGTCTCGATCCTTACGGCTAGGGACTCCTACAGGAGCAGACTCGACGATTACGCACTGGTGCCGGCAGTGTGAGCTTACTCATGGAGGGGAGAGCTTCAGCTGAGATCTTCATGTAGAGGCGTGAGTCCTTACGACATCATCTTGGGCATGGATTGGTTGTCTACAGTACATGAACAGATTGACTGTATTAGGCGCAAGATGCGATGTGTACGCACCGACAGGAGCCGGTTCACTTTCACCGGTGAGAAGGGAGCCTTCAAAGCATAGGATGGACTTCCGAAGAGGAGAGGGCAGTCCATCACTCATCAGTTGGCTAGTCTCATCCTTGGAGCAGTTGACGTGTGGAGTCCTAGTTTTCCAGCAGTGGTGGATCAGTATGCGGACATCTTTCCCGACGACGTTCCAGGGCTACCTCCTCGTAGAGAGGAAGACTTTTATATTGACCTGTACCCTAAGACAACCCCGATATCGACTCCAGCATATCAGATGGACCCCTATGATCTTCGAGAGATACGTGTACAGTTGGAGGACTTGCACAGCAAGGGGTTCATCCAACCCAGTGTTTCACCCTGGGTTTCCCCGATTTTGTTCACCAAGAAGGCTAACGGGAGCATGGGACTTTGTGTCAACTCTCGTCGCCGAAACCAGGTGACAGTGAGAACAAGTATCTGCTACTGAGGATTGATGACCTCTTCGATCATCTCAAGGGAGCACGGTGATTCTCAATGATAGACCTCAGGTCAGGCTATCATCAGCTTAGAGTTTGAGATGAGGATGTTCAGAAGGCGGCCTTCAGATGTTGGTATGGACACTATGAGTTCATGGTTATTCCATTCGGCGTAACCAATTCTACAGCGGTGTTCATGGCCATCATGAATAGGATATTTCAGCCATACCTCAATCGATTTGTGGTGGTCTTCATCGATGACATTTTTATTTACTCGACGACTAAGGAAGAGTATGCCTAACACTTGAGGGTTGTACTAGATACACTCCGAGAGCATCAGCTTTATGGAAATCTCTTGAAGTGTCAGTTATGGATATGTGAGGTCAACTTCTTGGGACACGTCATCTCTGAGGCAGGAGTTGCGATGGATCCTGCGAAGATCGAGGCAGTGCTAGCTTGAGAGCCACCCAGGAGCGTGATGGAGGTGCGGAGTTTCTTGGGACTAGCTGGATACTAACGGAGATTCGTTCCAGACTTCTCCAGAGTTGCGGCACCACTCTCAGCTTTGAAGAAGGAGGGGAGACCCTTTTTATGGTTATACAGATGTCAGTAGAGCTTCTAGGAGCTGAGACAATGATTGACTAGCGCACCTATCTTGATGTTACCTGAGGAAAGAGTTGGGTACGTAGTCTATTGCAATGCATCAGGGACCAGACTTGGATGTTTCCTGATGCAAGAGCGGGCCGTGATTTCCTATGGATCACGTCAGTTGAGGCCGCATGAGAAGAACTACGCTACCCATGATCTAGAGTTAGTAGTAGTGGTCTTCGCTCTGATGACTTGGCGACACTACCTGATGGGCGAGCACTTTACAGTCTTTTCTAACCATCAGAGTCTCAGATACATCTTCTCTCAGAAGGGTCTGAATTGGAGCAACTGGCGATGGCTCGAGTTCCTCCAGGACTATGACTTTGAGATAGTCTATACTCCTGGGAAGGGGAATGTGGTAGCCAATGCCCTCAGCAGGAAGACGTGCATTCCTCTACTTGAGGAGGTGACAGAGAAGCTAGCCTCTTTGCAGATATCCTTCGTGGATAGAGATGGAGCAACCTTTCTTCAGTCTCTCATAGTCACTCCGCCACTACTACATCGGGTCAGAGAGGCACAGCATTGGGACGCTTACTGTGAGATACGGCATGCAAAGATATCCTCAGGACATGCAACATATGGTCACTCCTTTGGAGCAGAGCACGAAATCTTTTTCAGAGGACGTACCTTGGTACCAATTGCTTTACGGGAGGAGGTGTTGGAAGAGTTTCACACTTCTGCTTTGGTGGTACATCCTGGAGTGGCAAAGATGTACCAGGATCTTAGACGACAGCACTGGTGGCCATGCATGAAGAAGGTTGTTGTGGAGTTCGTTTCTTGATGCCTCACCTGCTAGCCAGTGAAGGCAGAGCATCAGGTACCAGCAGGCTTAGTACAGCCCTTGGAGGTCCCGGAGTGAAAGTGGGACGGGATATATATGGACTTCGTGACTGGACTTCCATGCACTTCTAGAGGTCACGACTGCATTTTGGTGATTGTTGACCGACTCACCACGTCGGCTCACTTCTTACCCATCAGAGAGCAGGGATCAGTGGAGATCTTGGGACGTCTCTACCTTCAGGAGATTGTACGGATTCATGGTGTGTCATTATCTATCGTCTCCTATCAAGATTCTCGCTTTACTTCCTAGCATTGGATGGGGTTGCAGGAGGCGTTCGGGACGTAGCTACGTCTGAGCACAGACTTTCACCCTCAGACGGATGGTCAGACAGAGAGGACCATTCAGACACCCGAGGACATGCTCCGCGCATGTATCCTCGACTTTGGTCGTAGCTCGGCAGACCACCTACCCTTGGTGGAGTTTTCATACAATAACAGTTATCACTCCACCATCTAGATGGAACCATATGAGGCGTTGTATGGCCAACCTTGCAGATCTCCTTTGTGCTGGACAGACCCCGGGGAGTTAGCACTTGTGGGACCGGAGATGGTCTAGGCCACGACAGAGAAGGTCCAGGTCATCTAGGAGTAGATGAGGACAGCTCAGAGCCGGCAGAAGTCTTATGCTGACAGGAGGAGGAGGACACTAGAGTTCGAGGATGGCGACCATGTCTTCTTGCGTGTCTCACCTCGACGTGGATTACAGAGATTTGGCCGAGGCGTCAAGTTGTCTCCACGCTTCATCGGACACTTTCAGGTCCTCAGCAGGATTGGCGAGGTGGCTTATCGCCTGGATCTACCACCTCAGTTGCACCGGGTGCACGACATCTTCCACGTATCTCAGCAGAGGAGATACATGCACGACCCGACGCATATCATTGACAATGGGGAGATTGACATTGAGGATGGGGCGACTTTTGCGGAGGTCCCGGTGGAGATCGAGGATCGACAGGAGCGGGTCCTACGTGGACGATCGATTCCTCTAGTGCGCATCAGATGGAAGCATGAGAACCTCCAGGAGAGCACTTGGGAGCGTGAGGCTCATATGCGTGCTCAGTACCCTCATTTGTTTCCCTAGCTTATGATGTATCTTTACGGGGACGTAAAGCCAGAGGTGGGAGTAATGTAAAGAACCGTAAAATTCAAGGGAAATTTTTTTTATTTTCTTTGGGAATTTACAAGAACGCAATTTTAGACGGCACTTGATTCCAAGGCCCGGTGCGCCCCGAATTTCGATCTGAAGATTAGCTCGGGTACATTAAGTGAATGAACGAGCGTGAATTTCTACCTTTTGAACCGGTGCTCGAAATCGAATTCAAGGGAACCGATGGAACCGTACCACCGGTAATTGTTTAGGAACACATTTTCTGGAGTTGTGTTTGCTCATTATGAATTGTTTAATTTTGTTGATTAAGTGTTAGTGAAATAAAATTTTCGTTAAGAATTTTATTTCCCTTTCCATGAGTTAGAACCCAAGTGTAGGAGTTAGGGTGGGACCCACTGTTTATTAGTTTTCCATGAGTGGAATAAAGGTGAGGTGGGGCCCACAAGATCCCCCACCTTTTCAAATCCCTTAACTCCCTAACTCCTCTTAACCCCCCACTTAAGTTGTGTAACTCTTATAACTTTTTAACTTCCCATTAATTGGGTGACTTTACCTCTCCTCTCATTAAGTATTCCAACACCCAATTCAATTATTTAATTTAAGTTTTGAATTTTTTAATTGTGGATTAAGTAAATAAAATAAGGGTGAGCCTTATTTTATTTTGGTTGGATGTTGTGTGTGGAAAAGTTTGGAGAGAGATCTTCATCTTCATCACGAAGAACACCAAGACTTCGACGAAGAATGCCGTCAACGTATGAAGAGATCGACATGCCGTCTCTTCTCCTCTTCGCAGAAGGATTGTTTACGAAGATCGACGATGCACCCTCGTTCGATCTTCTTCCTGTGACAACGAAAAGTAGACGCCACTTCCTCTTTAGGCGTTCTCCGTCATCTTACAGAGCTTCATCTCGCGATGTCATTTTTCGCTGCGAACCCCTGTTATAGCTACGCTCAAGTAGGGGATTTATTTTATATAATTATCTTCATTCGTGAATTTCTACTTTGTCATCCTTCGAGAATTTACGACCAGTTTCTATCGATTAACGAGAGGGGGCCGGACCGCACAAACATGGCCGACCCTCCTCCAATTTGAATGTTGTTTCTAATATGTTTGGGGTGGAATGACGTGATTCCATCGCACCACGCGAGATCGTACAACAAGTAATGTGTGGCGTCGTCGCGCCGCGCCGTGAAGTTGAACAAGGACGCGTCGCAGTCACGCCGCGTCGAAGAAAACCGAAGACACCGTGGCTGGAGAGGGGTCGCGGCGGAGGGGCGCGGTGCCGTCGCACCGCTCCGGACGATCTAGGCCGCGGCCGGTTCCGAGCCGCAGTGGAGCAGGGTGATCGGCGGCCGGTTCTGGGCCGCTGGTGTTGGCGAAGGAGGAAGAACCAGCCGTCGCCGGTCCTTGTTGGCAGAACCGGCCGGCCGGTGCGGGCCGGCCAGACAAAACAGAAACTGGGGGAATTAATTACCCCGGACGGCCAAGCAAAAGGCTCCATTAATGGAGCTGTGGTTATAGGGAAACCGGGGGGGGGTAGCGCCTCCCCCCCCCCCCCCGCGTGCTAGAACGGCTCGGACGCTTGGCCGAGCCAGTGGGCGCCAGCGCGCCGGGTCGCCGGCCGGGCCGAGACGTCGGGCCGGGTCGGGTCGAACCGCTTTGGGCCGACGGGGGGGGGGGGGGGTCTCAGGCCGGGTCGGTCCGGGCCCGAAACCCCTATGTTCGGACCGTCTTCGGTCTTTTGCCCATAAATGGGCTACAGACCTCCGATCGACGCACCCTCAGTTGCGTAGCGATCCTTGAATTGAGACATTAGATTCGGTATATCACACTCAAGGTTTCGGAATACTTTGGGTTCGGCCGGGTTGGTTCGTACATGAAACCAACCGGGCCCTCGGAGTGGAAACACTCATATCTTGAGCTTCGGATGTCTGATTAACGTGCCGTTAGTTTTGTTTAATTCCTCTAAGTGAGATGGATCTTTTGCCTTAATCTGCCTACGTTTTGGACGTAGGTGGAGTATGGTCGGGTTGGTTTTTCATTAAAAACCAACTGGGCCCCTGGGACGAAAAAGCCAATAACTCTCAGACCGGGTGTCCGATTGACGCGCCGTCTGTGAAGTTGAATTCCTGTGGACGATACAGAACATTTGGATACATCAACTCTGGAATATGTGTCAGTTGATGTATCAGCCTCTCAGCTCGTGGAGCGGACCCTGCCGAATGAGCTTGCGGTGTGCGGGACCCTAGAGCTGGCTACGACTGGTACTGTGACGACGACGACTGTACAGAGATCCTCAGTGGATTCGATGGTGATGACTACAACACTCAGCGATCCTACGAGGATCAGTGCTACTGATCCTGTGTGGGTCTGATCCAGTGTGGTTCAGCGCTCAGTAGTTCTGTGTGAGCCAGTGCCTACAGATCCTGTGTGGGTCCGATCTTGTGTGGGTCATTACGGGGGTTAGTTTCCTATCGATCCTTTCTGGGTCATTGAGGAGGTTAGTACCTATCGATCCATTGTGGGTCCGATGACCTATATGGATCAGTGATCATATCTATCATCTTTCGAAGAAGTATACCTGTGTGAACTGAATCATGTTTTTCTTTCCTTTGTGGATTGTGTTGTGCTATCCTGTGTGGATTTACGTTTTTCTTTCCTGTGTGTACTGGGTTGTACTTTGGCTCGGATGTTGGATCCGAATGAGAATTGATGACTTAGGTATATGTATGGGCATATACCTAAGCTGTGTCGGATGTTACTTCGTGATTATATCTTTCTTTTGTGGTTTCTCCTTTGTGGATTCCGAGAGACCATCGGGGGTCTCGGGGTCCCTACTGAGTATCTTACACTCACCCCTGCATGGGCTATGCCCGCACTACGTTGTGTTGGTTGCAGACGATGGACAACGATGATCTTGGTGGAGGCCTGCGGAGCAGGACAGTACCTGGAGGTGGACCACTGGGTGGGACGTACTCGGAGCGGTAGGCTAGACCCAAGGAGCAGTGGAGTCTTTCTATACCAACCCTTCAGGTGGGATTTCCAGTGGACAGCTCGATGTTGCGGCATTACTTTTCAGTTTCTGTTTTGCCTTTCCAGTTGTAATTTACTTTCAGTTTGGGTTTGTATACTGGCCCACTTACTTTCAGCACAGCTTGTTTCAGTTTTACTAAGTGTTTTACTTCCTCTTGTACTATGTGGTGTATGTTCACATTTATAAAGGCAATGCCTTCCCTCTTATCGGGATTTACGCCTTTGGTGCTAGTCACCAGCCCCTGGCCTATGGAAAGCAGGCTTGGGGTAGTCAGGGCATGGGCCCCGAAGACGGGTCGTGACAAATTAGTGTCCGAGGAGTTCGGTTCTACCGCAGACTCTGATATTTTTCTATGTAAAGCAATAGTGTTTCACGTATTCGGTGTGGTTATCAGTCCAGGGAGTCCAGCGTTGGTGCGGAGGCCAACGTATCCGTACACCAGGACCCTGACATCTGATTTCATACTTAATGCACGAAAACATTGATTACATGTGTGTTTAAAGTTTTCTTTGTGATTACTTTGTATCAGCTCACCAGGTATACTGCTCTGACCGTGGCGCACCTGTTCCCTTTTCAGGATGGCCCCACGATGACAGCCAGCTAGGGTTCCGAGAGTCGAGTATGACGACAGCCCACCAAGCGACGAGGCCTCGGTGGAGGGCCCTTTGTCAGCAGTGGCACCGGCGGTAGCTCTACCTGCCGAGCCACCGATGCTTCCAGCCCTAGCCGCTGACGATGCACGTCGCCTCAGTGCACTGCATGAGTTCCAGCTCCAGCGACCGCCCAGGTTCCACAGGGAGACAACCCCCAGGCAGCCGAGGACTGGCTGGAGGCAGTTGTACAAGTATTCTGTTTAGTGAGGACACCAGCAAACCTCATGGTGATCCTCGTAGTGAGCCTACTGCACGCAGCCTCAGGCCGATGGTGGAGCTTGATGCTCCCGGTGCACGATGAGGAATCTCTTCTCTGGACGGACTTTGAGAGCCTCTTCTGCTCGGAGTTCGTCCCAGCCACCCTCCGTGCGGTGCGCATCCAGGAGCTTCAACAGCTACGGCAGGGCAGCTTGACGGTCGCCCAGTACTCGGCGAGATTTACCGATCTCTCGCGCTACTCTACAGACATGGTATGTGAACCATTCTTCCGGGCCCAGACCTTTGAGCAGGGATTGAGGCACGAGATCAGGGCATCGCTGATCTCCCTCAGCATTCCGACTCAGACAGGAGTACTAGAGCGAGCCATTTTGATCGAGAGTTTTCTTGCTGAGTCTACTCCAGCACTGAGACCCACAGCATGGCGACATGTAGCAGAGTCTTATGCAGTAGGTAGTTGATAGATGACTCATGGGTCCAGGAAGACTAGACCCTCAGGAAAACGACATCAGCACACTGGCTCAGTAGTGCAGGGCACACAGCGCGGAGATAGTCGTTCGAGAGGCAGGTAGTGCTACTCATACGGTGGGCATGGCCACATGGCTCCTAATTGCCCGACCCAACGTGCCGAGGATCATCAAACGGTTGAAGGACCACCGAGGAAGAGGCAGAGGGTCGACCGTGGCGGTTTGCAGTGAGTAGGTGGACGAGGCAGAGGAGATGGCCGAGCAACAAGTGGTGGGAGTCGCTTTGAGACCCTACCACCACCACCACCAGGAGGTCCACCCCGACCACAGGGAGCTGGAGGGTAGAGACAGGCACAACTCCAGGAATCAGAGCCCTACGACCACGGTGCGCCTGAGATGATTCGAGGTACTATCTGTGTCTATTCTACCCTTGCTGCAGTACTTATAGAAAAAGGAGCGAGTCATTATTTCATAGCTGATGCCCTTGTTCGGAGTTCGGACATTCTGACAGAGTTGTTGGCTCGATCCTTACGGCTAGAGACTCCTTCGGGAGCAGACAAGACGATTACGCACTGGTTCTGACGGTGTGAGCTTACTATAGGTTGCAAGAGCTTCGGCTGGGATCTTCTTGTAGCAACGTCGAGGCCTTACGACATCATCTTGGGCATGGATTGGTTGTTTACGGTCCATGCACTGATTGACTGTATAAGGCGCAAGGTGCGATGTGTACGCACCGACGGGAGCAGGTTCACCTTCATCGGTGAGAAGGGATCCTTCACAGCACAGGATGGACTTCCGTAGAGGAGAGGAAATCCCATCACTCATCAGTTGGCTAGCCTCATCCTAGGAGCAGTTGACGTGCAGAGTCCTAGTTTTCCTACAGTGGTGGATCAGTATGCGAACGTCTTCCCCGACGATGTTCCAGGGCTACCTCCTCATAGAGAGGTAGACTTTTATATTGACCTATACCCCGAGAAAACCCTGATATCGACTCTGGAATATCAGATGGCCCCCGCTAAGCTTTGAGAGCTACGGGTACAATTAGAGGACTTGTAGGGCAAGGGGTTCATCTGACCCAGTGTTTCACCCTCGGCTTCCCTGAGTTTGTTCGCCAAGAAGGTGGACGGGAGCTTGGACTTTGTGTTGACTATCGTCGCCTGAACCAGGTGACAGTGAGGAACATGTATCCGCTACCGAGGATTGATGACCTCTTCGATCAGCTCAAGGGAGCACGGTGGATCTCAAAGAAAGACCTCAGGTCAGGCTATCATCAACTCAGAGTTTGAGACGAGGACGTGAAGAAGACGGCCTTCAGATGTCGGTATGGCCACTTTGAGTTCTTGGTTATGACACTCGGTGTAACCAATGCTCCAGCGGTGTTCATGGCCCTCATGAACAGGATCTTTCAGCCATACCTCGATCGATTTCTCGTGGTCTTCATTGACGAAATTTTGATTTACTCGATGACTGAGGAGGAGCACCCCTACCACTTGCGGGTTATACTAGACACATTCTGAGATAATCAGCTTTATGGAAATCTCTCGAAGTGTCAGTTCTGGATACGTGAGGTCCACTTCTTGGGACACGTCATCTCTGAGGCGGGAGTTGCGGTGGATCTTGCGATGATTGAGGCAGTGCTTGCTTGGGAGCCACCCAGGAGCGTGACGGAGGTGCGGAGTTTCTTGGGACTAGCTGGATACTACCGAAGATTCATGCCAGACTTCTCTAGAGTTGCGGCACCACTCTCATCTTTGACGAAGAATGGGAAACCCTTTGAATGGTCAGACAGATGTCAGCAGAGCTTCATGGAGCCGAGATAGAGATTGACCAGCACATCTATCTTGAGGTTACCTGAGGAAGGAGTTGGGTACGTAGTCTACTGTGATGCATCAGGGACAGGACATGGATGTGTCCTAATGCAAGAGTGGGCCATGATCTCCTATGGATCACGTTAGTTGAGGCTGTATGAGAAGATCTACACTACCCATGATCTGGAGTCAGCAGGAGTGGTCTTCGCTCTGAAGACTTGGCGACACTACCTGTTGGGCGAGTGCTTTATAGTCTTTTCTGACCATCAGAGTCTTAGATACATCTTCTCTCAGAATGATCTGAATCTGAGACAGTGGCGATGGCTCGAGATTCTCCAGGACTATGACTTTGAGATAGTCTATACTCCTGGGAAGGGGAACGTGGTAGCTGATTCCCTAAGCAGGAGGACGGGCATTCAGCTACATGAGGAGGCGACAGAGCAGCTAGCCTCTTTGCAGATATCCTTCATGGATATAGATGGAGCATCCTTTCTTCAGTCTCTCACAGTCACTCCTCCAATACTACAGCAAGTCAGAGAGGCACAACGCGGGGACGCTGACTGTGAGACGCGGCGTGCACAGATATCCTCCGGACAGGCACCTGATGGTTTCTCTTTTGGAGCAGATCATGACATCCTTTTCAGAGGAAGTGACTTGGTACCAGCTGCTTTACAGGAGGAGGTGCTGATAGAGATTCACACTTCTCCATTGGCGGTACAAGCTGGAGTGGAAAAGATGTACCAGGATCTCAGATGACAGCACTGGTGTCCGGTCATGAAGAAGGCTGTGGTGGAGTTCGTTTCTCGATGCCTCACCTGCCTGCAGGTGAAGGCATAGCATCAGGTACCATCAGGCTTGGTACAGCCCTTGGAGGCCTTGGAGTGGAATTGGGACGGGATATCTATTGACTTCGTGACTGGACTTCCACGCACTTTCAGAGGTCACGACTCAATTTGGGTGATTGTCAACCGACTCACCAAGTTGGCTCACTTCTTACCCATCAGAGTGCAGGGCTCAGTGGAGAGCTTGTGACTTCTCTACATTCAGGAGATTGTATGGTGTCACGGTGTGACATCATCTATCATCTCCGATCGAGATGCTTGCTTTACTTCCCGGCTTTGGAAGGGGTTGTGGGAGGCGTTTGGGACGCAGCTACATCTAAGCACAGACTTTCACCTTCAGACATATGGTCAGAAAGAGAGGTCCATTCAGACTCTTGAGGACATGATCTGTGCATGTATCCTCGACTTTGGTCGTAGCTAGGCGGTCCACCTACCCTTGGTGGAGTTTCCATACAACAACAGTTACCACTCCACCATTGGGATGGCACCATACGAGGTGATGTACGACCGACCTTGCAGATCTCCTTTGTGCTGGACAGACCCTAGGGAGTCAGCACTTGTGGGACCGGAGATGGTCCAAGCCATGACAGATATGGTCCAGGTCATCCAGGAGCGGATGAGGACAACTCAGAGCCGGCATACGTCTTATGCTGATAGGAGGAGGATGCCACTAGAGTTCGAGGATGGTGACCACGTCTTCTTGCATGTCTCACCTCGACGTGGATTATGGAGATTTGGCCGGGGTGACAAGTTCTCTCCACGCATCATCGGACTCTTCCAGGTCCTCAGAAGGATTGGCGTGGTGCCTTATCGCCTGGCTCTACCACCTCAGTTGCACCGGGTGCACGTCGTCCTCCACGTATCTCAGCTGAGGTGATACGTGCACGACCCGATGCATATCATTGACCATAGGGAGCTTGACGTTGATGATGGGGAGTCTTTTGTGGAGGTCCAGGTGGAGATCGAGGATCGAAAGGAGTGGGTCCTACGTGGATGTTCGATTCCTCTAGTGCGAATCAGATGGCAACATGAGAACCTCCAGGAGAGCACTTAGGAACGGGAGGCTCAGGTGCATGCTCAGTACCGTCATTTGTTTTCCTAGCTTATGATGTATCTTTACGAGGATGTAAAGCCCTGAGGTGGGAGTAATGTAAAGACCCGTAAAATTCAAGGGAAATTTTTTCTTAATTTTCTTTGGGATTTTAAAGGAATGAAGTTTCATACGACAGTTGATTCTGTGTCCCAGTGTGCCCAGAATTTCTATCCAAAGTTTAGCTCGGGTACGTTAAGTGAACGAACGAGCGTGAATTTCTAACTTTTGAACCGGTGCTCGGAATCGAATTCTGAGGGCACCGATAGAACCATATCGCCGGTAATTGCTTAGGAACGCTTTTTCTAGAGTTGCGTTTACTCGTTATGAATTGTTTAATTTTGTAGATTAAGTGTTAGTGAAATAAAATTTTCGTTAATAATTTTATTTCCCTTTCCATGAGTTAGAACCAAAGTGTAGGAGTTAGGTTGGGACCCACTGTTTGTTAGTTTTTCTTGATTGGATTAAGGATGATGTGGGGCCCACATGATCCCCCACCTTTTGAAATCCCTTAACTCCCTAACTCCTCTTAACCCCCCACTTATGTTGTGTAACTCTTATAACTTTTTAACTTCCCATTAATTGGGTGACTCTACCTCTCCTCTCATTAAGTATGCCAACACCCAATTCAATTATTTAATTTATGTTTTGAATTTTTGAATTGTGGCTTTAGTAAATAAAATAAGGGTAAGCCTTATTTTATTTTGGTTGGATGTTGTGTGTGGAAAATTGTGGAGAGAGCTCTTAATCTTCATCACGAAGAACACCAAGACTTCGACGGAGGACGATGTCACCGTAAGAAGAGATCAACATGTTTTCTCTTATCCTCTTCACAGCCGGTGTGTTTCTGAAGATCGAAGATGTACCCTATTTCGATCTTCTTCTCATGTCAATGAAAAGGAGACGCCACATCCTCCTCGGGCGTTCTCCGTCAACTTACGGAGCTTCATCTCACGATGTCATTTTCCGCGGCGGACCCCCGTTCTATGTACGCTCAAGTAGGGGATTTATTTTATTTAATTATATTCGTTTGTGAATTTATAATTTGTCGCCCTTCATGAATTTACGACCAGTTGCTATCGATTAACGAGAGGGGGCTGGACCGCACAAACACGGCCGACCCTCCTCCAATTTGAAAGTTGTTTCTAATATGGTTGGGACGGAATGGCGTGGTGCTGTCGCACCACACGGGATCGTACGACAAGTAAAGTACGGCGCCGTCGCACCGCATTGTGATGCTAAACAAGGACGCGTCGTCGTCACACCGCGTCGAAGAAAATCGAAGACACCATGGCCGGAGCGGGGCCGCGGCGGAGGGGCGTGGTGCCATCGCACCGCACCGGACGAGCCCGGCCGTAGCCGGTTCTGGGCCGCCAGTGTTGGCAAAGGAGGAAGGACCGGCCATCACTGGTCCTTGATTGTAGAACCGGCCTGCCAGTGCGGGACGACCGGAAAAAAGGGAAACCGGGGGAATTAATTCCCCCGGCCGGCCAAGCAAGCAGCCCTATTAATGGGGCCGCAGTTACAGGGAAACCGAGGAGGGGCGGGGGGGGGGGGGGGCAGCGCCACCCCCCCACGGGCCGGAACGGCGCGGCCGCTTGGCCGAGCCAGCTGGAAACAGCGCGCCTGGTCGCCAGCCGCGGCGGGCCGACCGGGGGGGGGGGGGGGGTCTCGGGCCGGGTCGGTCCGGGCCCGAAACCCCCGTTTTCGGACCGTCTTCGGTCTTTTTTCAAATAACAAGGGATACAGACCTCCGATCGATGCACCGTCAGTTGCGTAGTGATCCTTGAATCAAGACGGTCGATTCAGTATATCGCACTCAAAGTTTTGGAATACTTTGGGTTCAGCCGGGTTGGTTCGTACACGAAACAAACCATGCCCTGGGAGCGGAAACGCTCATATCTTGAGCTTCGGGCGTCCGATTGACGTGCCGTCGGTTTTGTTGAATTCCTCTAAGTGAGACAGATGTTTTGGCTTACTCCGCTCGAGGTTTGGATACAGGAGGAGTACAATCGGTTTGTTTTGCCTTAAAAACCAACCGGGCCCCTGGGACGAAAAAGGCAATAACTCTCAGACAGGGCGTCCGATTGATGCGCCGTCTGCGACGTAGAGATCCTGTTGGCGATATAGAACTTTTGGATACATCAACTCTGGACTATGTGTCAGTTGATGTATCAGCCTCTCGGCTCGTGGAGCGGAACCTCCTGAACGAGCTTTCTGTGTGCGGGGACCCTAGAGCTGGTTGCGACTGCTACTGTGACGATGACGATTGTACATAGATCCTCAGTGGATTCGACGATGATGAATACAACACTCAGCGATCCTACGAGGATCAGTGCTACCGATCATGTGTGGGTCTGATCCGGTGTCGGTCAGCGCTTAGCGGTTTTGTGTGAGCCAGCGCCTACATATCCTGTGTGGGTCCGATCCTGTGGGGGTCATTGCAGGGGTTAGTTTCTTATCGATCCTTTGTGGGTCATTGCGGGGGTTAGTACCTATCGATCCTTTGTGGGTCCGATGACTTAGATGGATCAGTGATCATCTCTATCGTCTTTCGAATAAGTATACCTATGTGAGCAGAATCCTGTTTTGCTTTCCTTTATGGATTGTGTTGTATTATCCTGTGTGGATTTATGTTTTGCTTTCCTGTGTGGACTCGGTTGTACTTGGGCTCGGATGTTGGAGTCGAACGAGAATTGACGACTTATGTAAATGCATGGGCATATACCTAAGCTGTGTTGTATGTTACATCATGATTGTATCTTTCCTTTGTGGTTTATCCTTTGTGGATTCTGGGAGACCATCGGGGGTCTCGGGGTCCCTACTGAGTAGCTTATATTCACCCATGCACGGGCTACGCCCGGACTACGTTGTGTTGGTTGCAGTCGACGGACATCGTGGATCGTGGTGGAGGCCTGCAGAGCAGGAGGGTACCTGGAGGTGGACCACTGGGCGGGACGTACTCGGAGCGGTAGGCTGGACCCGAGGAGAAGTGGAGGCTTTCTGTACCAACCCTTCAGGTGGGATTTCTAGTGGACAGATCGATGTTGCGGCTTTACTTTTCTGTTTTTGTTTTCCCATTACAGTTGTACTTTACTTTCAGTTTGGGTTTTTATAATGGCCCACTTACATTCAACACAGCCTGTTTCAGTTTTACTTAGTGTTTTACTTCCTCTTGTACTTTGTGGTGTATGTTTACTTTTATAAAGGCAATGCCTTCCCTGTTATCGGGATTTACACCTTTGGTGCTAGTCGCCAGCCCCTGGCCTATGGAATCTAGGCTTGGGGTAGTCACAACACGAGCCCCGAAGACGGGTCATGACAAATTGGTATCAGAGGAGTTCAGTTCTACCACAGACTCTGATCTTTTTCTATGTGAAGCAATAGTGTTTAGCGTATTGGGTGTGGTTATCAGTCCAGGGAGTCCAGTGTTGGTGTGGCGGCCGACATATCCGTACACCAGGACCCTGACTTCTGATTTCTGACTTAATGCATGAAAACATTGATTGAATGTGTGTTTCATGTTTTCTTTGTGATTACATTGTATCAGCTCACTAGGTATACTGTTCTGACCATGGTGCATTTGTTCCCTTTTCAGGATGGCCCCACGACGACAGCCAGCTAGGGTTCCGAGAGTCGAGTGTGACGACATCCCACCGAGCGATGAGGCCTCGGTGAGGGCCCTTTGTCAACAGTGGCACCAGCGGTAGCTCTACCCGCCGAGCCACCGATGCTTCCAGCCCCAGCCGCTAATGATGCACGTCGCCTCAGTGCACTGCATGAGTTTCAGCGCCAGCGACCGCCCAGGTTCCGCGCGGATACAGACCCCCAAGCAGCCGAGGACTGGTTCGAGGCAGTTGTACGAGATTTCTGGTTAGTGAGGACACCAGCAGACTTCATGGTGATCCTCGCAACGAGGCTACTACACACAGCAGCAGGCCGATGGTGGAGCTTGATTCTCCAGGTGCACGATGAGGCATCTCTTCTCTGGACGGACTTTGAGAGACTCTTCCGCTCGGAGTTCGTGCCAACCACCATCCGTGCGGTGCACATCCAGGAGCTTCTACAATTATGACAGGGCATCTTGACGGTCACCCAGTACTCAGCAAGATTTACCGATCTCTCGCGCTACTCTAAAAACATGGTACGAGACCCGTTCTTCCGGGCCCAGACCTTTGAGAAGGGATTGAGGCATGAGATCAGGGCTTCACTGATCTCCCCCATCATTCCGACTCAGTCAGGAGTACTGGAGCGAGCCCTTTTGATCGAGAGTTTTCCGGATGAGTCTACACCAGCGCCGAGACCCACCGCAGGGCGGCACATAGCAGAGTCTTCTGCAGCAGGCAGTCGACGGATGACTCATGGGTCCAGGCAGACCAGAACCTCAGACAGACAACCTCAGGACACTGGCTCAGTAGGGCGGGGCACACAGCGTGGAGCCAGTCTTTCGAGAGGTAGGCAGTGCTACACATGCGGCGAGCAGAGCCACATGGCTCGTGATTGCCCGACCCGCCCTGCAGAGGAGAAGAATACGGTTGAAGGAACACTGAGGCATATGTAGAGGGTTGACCTTCACGGTCCGCAGGGAGCAGGCGGACGAGGCAGAGGAGATGGTCGAGCAGCAGGTGGTGGGCAACGCTTTGAGACGCTACCACCACCACCACCAGGAGGTCCACCCCGACCACAAGGAGCTAGCGGGCAGAGACAGGCACAACTCCAGGCAGTAGAGGCCTACGACCACGACGCCCCCGAGATGATTCCAGGTACTTTCTGTGTGTATTCCACCCTTGCTGCAGTACTTATAGACACTGGAGTGAGTCATTCATTCATATCTACTGCCCTTGTTCGGAGCTTGGTGATTCCGACAGAGCTGTTGGATCGATCCTTACGGCTAGAGACTCCTACGGGAGCATACTCGACGATTACGCACTGGTGCCGGCAGTGTGAGCTTACTCTAGGAGGTGAGTGCTTCGGCTGGTATATTCTTGTATCGGCGTTGAGTCCTTACGACGTCATCTTGGGCATGGATTGGTTGTCTAAATACCATGAACATATTGACTGTATTATGCGCAAGGTGAGATGTGTACGCACCAAACGGAGTAGGTTCACCTTCACCGGCGAGAAGTGAGCCTTCGAAGCACAGGATGGACTTCCGTAGAGCAGAGGACAGCCCATCACTCATCAGTTGGCTAGCCTCATCCTAGGAGAAGTTGGTGTGCGGAGTCCTAGTTTTCCTGCAGTGATGGATCAGTATGCGGACGTCTTTCCCGACAACATTCCAGGGATACCTCCTCGTAGAGAGGTAGACTTTTATATTGAACTGTACAACGGGATATCCACGATATCGAGTTCAGCATATCGGATGGCTCCCGCTGAGCTTCGAGAGCTACGGGTACAGTTGGAGGACTTGCAGGGAAAGGGGTTCATCCGACCAAGTGTTCCACCCTGGGCTTCCCCGATTTTGTTCTCCAAGAAGGCATACGGGAGCTTGCGACATTGTGATGACTATCGTCGCCTGAACCAGGTGACAGTGAGGAACAAGTATCCGCTACTGAGGATTGATGACCTCTTTGATCAGCTCAAGGGAGCACGATGGTTCTCAAAGATAGACCTCAGGTCAGACTATCATCAGCTCAGAGTTCGAAACGAGGACGTGTAGAAGACGACCTTCAGATGTCGATATGGCCACTATGAGTTCTTGGTTATGCCATTCGGCGTAACCAATGCTCTAGCGGTGTTCATGGCCCTCATGACCAGGATCTTTCATCCATTCGTCGATTGATTTGTCGTGGTCTTCATCGACGACATTTTGATTTACTCGATGACTGAGGTGGAGCACACCTACCACTTGCGGGTGGTACTAGACACACTCCGAGAGGATCAGCTTTATGGAAAGCTCTCGAAGTGTCAGTTCTGGATACGTGATGTCCACTTCTTGGGACACGTCATCTCTGAGGAGGGAGTTGCGGGGGATCCTGTGAAGATCGAGGCAGTGATAGCTTGGGAGCCACCCAGGAGCGTGACGGAGGTGCGGAGTTTCTTGGGACTAGATGGATACTACCGGAGATTCGTGCTAGACTTCTCCAGAGTTGAGGCACCACTCTCAGATTTGACGAAGAAGGGGAAACCCTTGGTATGGTCAGACAGATGTTAGCAGAGCTTCCAAGAGCTGAGACAGAGATTGACCGGCGCACCTATCTTGAGGTTACCTAAGGAAAGAGTTGGGTACGTAGTCTACTGCGATGCATCAGGGACCAGACTTGGATGTGTCCTGATGCAAGAGTGGGCCATAATCACCTATGGATCATGTCAGTTGATGCTGCATGATCAGAACTACACTACCCATGATCTGGAGTTAGCAGCATTGGTCTTCACTCTGAATACGTGGCGACACTACCTAATGGGAGAGCGCTTTAAAGTATTTTCTGACCATCACAGTCTCAGATACATATTCTCTGAGAAGGATCTGAATCTGAGACAGCGGAAATGGATCCAGTTCCTCTAGGACTATGACTTTGAAATAGTCTATACACCTGGGAAGGGGAATGTGGTAGCCGATGCCCTCAACAGGAGGACGTGCATTTAGCTACTTGAGGAGGCGATAGAACAACTAGCCTCTTTGCAGATATCCTTTGTGGATAGAGCTGGAGCTGCCTTTCTTCAATCTCTCACAGTCAATCTTCCACTACTACAGAAGGTCAGAGAGGCACAACGTGGGGACGCTGACTGTGAGACGCGGCGTGCACAGATATCCTCAGGACAGGAACCTAATGATTTATCCTTTGGAGCATATCATGACATCCTTTTTAGAGGGCGTACCTTGGTACCAGTTGCTTTACAGGAGGAGGTGCTGAGAGAGTTTAACACTTCTCCTTTAACGGTACATCCTGGAGTGGAAAAGTCGTACCAGGATCTTAAATGACAGCACTGGTGGTCGGGCATGAAGAAGGATGTGGTGGAGTTCGTTTCTCGATGCCTCACCTGCCAGCAGGTGAAGGTAGAGCATCAGGTACCAGCAGGCTTGGTACAACCCTTGGATGTCCCGGAGTGGAAGTGGGACGAGATATCTATGGACTTCGTGACTGGAATTCCACGCACTTCCATAGGTCATGACTCCATTTGGGTGATTGTCGACCGACTCACCATGTCGGCTCACTTCTTACCCATCAGAGAGCTAGGCACCGTGGAGAGCTTGGGATGTCTCTAAGTTTAGGAGATTGTACGGCTTCACGGTGTGCCATCATCTATCGTCTCCGATCGAGATGCTCACTTTACTTCCCAGCTTTGGAAGGGGTTGCATGAGGCGTTCGGGACGTAGCTACGTCGGAGCACAACCTTTCACCCTAAAATGGATGGTCAGACATAGAGGACCATTCAGACTCTTGAGGACATGCTCCGTGCATGTATCCTCAACTTTGGTCACAGCTGGGAGGATCACCTGCCCTTGATGGAGTTTGCATACAACAACAGTTACCACTCCACCATCGGGATGGCACCATACGAGGTGTTGTACGACCGACCATGCATATCTCCTTTGTGCTGGACAGACCCCGGGGAGTCAGCACTTGTGGGACCGAGGATGGTCCAAGCCACAACAGAGAAGGTCCAGGTCATCCAGGAGCGGATGAGGACAGCTCAGAGCCGGAAAAAGTCTTATGGTGACAGGAGGAGGAGGCCACTATAGTTGGAGGATGGCGACCACATCTTTTTGCGTGTCTCACCTCGACGTGGATTACAGAGATTTGGCCGAGGTGGCAAGTTGTCTCCACACTTCATCGTACCCTTCCATGTCCTCAGTAGGATTGGCGAGGTGGCTTATCGCCTAGCTCTACCACCTCAGTTGCACCGGATGCACGACGTCTTCCACCTATCTTAGCTGAGGAGATACATGCATGACCCGACGCATATCATTGACCATGGGGAGCTTGACGTTGATGATGGGGCGACTTTTGTGGAGCTCCCAGTGAAGATCGAGGATCGACAGGAGTGGGTCCTACGTGGACGGTCAATTCCTCTAGTGCACATCAGATGGCAGCACGGGAACCTCCAAGAGAGCACATGGGAGTGGGAGGCACAGATTCGTGCTCAGTACCCTCATTTGTTATCCTAGCTTATGATTTATCTTTACGGGGACATAAAGCCCCGAGGTGGGAGTAATGTAAATACCCATAGAATTCAAGGGATATTTTTCCTTAATTTTCTTTGGGATTTTACAAGAACGCAGTTTCAAACGGCATTTGATTCCGAGGCCCGATGTGACTAGAATTTCTATCCGAAGTTTAGCAGGGGTACGTTTAGTGAACAAACGAGCGTGAATTTCTATCATTTGAACCGTTGCTCGGAATCGAATTCTGAGGGCACCGATGGAACCGTAGCTCCAATAATTGCTTAGGAATGCCTTTTCTGGAGTTTTGTTTGCTCATTATGAATTGTTTAATTTTGTGGATTAAGTGTTAGTGAAATAAAATTTTCGTTAAGAATTTTATTTCCCTTTCCATGATTTAGAACCTAAGTGTAGGAGTTAGGGTGGGACCCACTTTTAGTTTTTCATGAGTGGATTAAAGGTGAAATGGGGCCCACACGAGCCCCCACATTTTCAAATCCCTTAACTCCATAACTCCTCTTAAGCCCTCACTTATGTTTTGTAACTCTTATAACTTTTTAAATTCCCATTAATTGGGTGAATTTACCTCTCCTCTCATTATGTATGCCCACACCCAATTCAATTATTTAATTTATGTTTTGAATTTTTGAATTGTGTCTTAAGTAAATAAAATAAGGGTGAGGTTTATTTTATTTTTGTAGGATGTTTTTTGTGGTCAATTGAGGAGAGAGCTCTTCATCTTCACCACGAAGAACACCAAGACTTCGACGAAGAACGTTGTCACCATAAGAAGAGATCGACGTGCCGTCTCTTTTCCTCTTCGCAGCCGGTGTGTTTCCGAAGATCGACGCTGCACCCTCTTTCGATATTCTTCCCGTGTCAATGAAAAGGAGACGCCACATCCTCCTCGTGCGTTCTCCGTCAAATTACGGAGCTTCATCTCGCGACGTCATTTTCCGCAGCGAACCCCCATTCTAGCTACAGTCAAGTAGGGGAGTTATTTTATTTAATTATCTTCGTTCGTGAATTTCTACTTTGTCGTCCTTCGTGAATTTATGACTAGTTTCTATCGATTAACGAGAGGGGCTGGACCGCACAAACACGACTGAACCTCCTCAAATTTGAAAGTTGTTTCTAATATGGTTGGGACAGAATGGCGTGATTTCATCGCACCACATGGGATCATACGACAAGTAATGCGCGGCACCGTCACGCCATGCCATGATGTTGAACAAGGACGCAATGTCGTTGCTCCGCGTAGAAGAAAACCGAAGACACCGCGGCCGGAGTGGGGCCGCGGCGGAGGGGCGCGGTGCCGTCGCACTGCGCCGGACGAGCCAGGCCGCGGTCGGTTCCGGGCCGCGGCGGAGCAGGTTGATCGGCGGCCGATTCTGGGCCGCCGATGTCGGCGAAGGAGGAAGGACTGGCCGTCGCTGATCCTTGTTGGCAGAACTGGCCTGCCGGTGCAGGCCGGCCGGACAAAACAGAAACCGGGGGGGGGGGGGCAGCGCCTCCCCCCTACCCCCCCCCCCCCCCCCCCGCGTGCTGGAACGGCTCGGCCGGTAGGCCGAGCCAGCTGCCGCCAGCGAACCGGGTCACCGGTCAGGCCGGGCCGGGCCGACCCGGACTCGGGTCGGGTCGACCCGGTTCGGGCCGACTGGGGGGGTCTCGGGCTGGGTCGGTCCGGGCCCAAAACCCCCGTTTTCAGACCGTCTTTGGTGTTTTTCCCATAATGTGGGCTACGGACCTCCGATCGACGCACCGTCAGTTGCGTAGCAATCCTTGAATCGAGGCGGTCGATTCGGTATATCGAACTCAAGGTTTCGGAATACTTTGGGTTTAGACGGGTTGGTTCGTACACGAAACCAACCGGGCCCTTGGAGCAAAAATGCTCATATCTTGAGCTTCAGACGTCCGATTGACATGCTGTCAGTTTTGTTGAATTCCAAAAAGTGAGATGGATCTTTTGGCTTACTCCGCCCGAGGTTTGGACGTAGGTGGAGTACGGTCGGGTTGGTTTTTCCCTAAAAACCAACCGGGCTCCTAGGATGAAAAAGCCAATAACTCTCCGACCGGGCGTCCGATTGACGCGCCGTCTGCGACGTTGAGTTCCTGTTGACGATACAGAACTTTTGGATACATTAACTCTAGACTATGTGTCAGTTGATGTATCAGCCTCTTGGCTCGTGGAGCGGACCCTCCCGAACGAGCTTGCTGTGTGCGTGAACCCTAGAGCTAACTGCGACTGCTACTGTGATGACGACGACTGTACAGAGATCCTCAGTGGATTCGACGGTGATGACTACAACAAGCAACGATCCTACGAGGATCAGTGCTAATGATCTTGTGTGGGTCTGATCCTATGTGGGTCAGCGCTCATCGGTTATGTTTGTGCCAGTGCCTACAGATCCTTCGTGGGTTCGATCCTGTGTGGGTCATTGTAGAGGTTAGTTTCCTATCGATCCTTTGTGGGTCATTACGGGGGTTAGTACCTATCGATTGTTTGTGGGTCCGACGACTTAGATGGATTAGTGATCATCTCTATCGTCTTTCGAAAAAGTATACTTGTGTGAGCTGAATGATGTTTTTATTTCCCTTGTGGATTGTGTTGTGCTATCCTTTGTGGATTTACGTTTTACTTTCCTGTGTGGACTGGGTTGTACTTGGTCTTGGATGTTGGAGCCGAATGAGAATTGATGACTTAGGTTTATGTATGGGCATATACCTAAGCTGTGTCGGATTTTACTTCGTTATTGTATCTTTCCTTTGTGGTTTATCCTTTATGGATTCTGGGAGACCTTCGAGGGTCTCGGGGTCCCTACTGAGTAGCTTATACTCACCCATTCACGAGCTATTCCCGCACTACGCTGTGTTGGTTGCAGATGACGGACAACGCTGATCGTGGTGGAGGCCTTCGGAGTAGGACGGTACCTGGAGGTGGACCACTGGGTGGGACGTACTCAGAGTGGTAGGATGGACCCAAGGAGCAGTGGAGGCTTTCTGTACCCACCCTTCAGGTGGGATTTCCAGTGGATAGCTCGACATTGCGGCATTACTTTTCACTTGCTTTTTTCCCTTTCCAGTTTTACATTACTTTTAGTTTGGGTTTCTATACTGGCCCACTTACTTTCAGCACAGTTTGTTTCAGTTTTACTTGGTGTTTTACTTCCGCTTGTAATCTGTGGTGTATGTTTACTTTTATAAAGGCAATGCCTTCCCTGTTATCAGGATTTACGCCTTTGGTGCTAGTCGCCAGCACCTGGCATATGGAAGGCGGGCTTGGGGTAGTCATGGAACGGGCCCCGAGGACGGGCTGTGACACGGTCTCTGAGTAATAATGATTTTAGTCTCGGGGGCCCGGTTGGATTCATGTACGATTCAACCTGGCCATATCACAATATTACACCAAAATCTAGTGGGGTATAATCAAACAGACCATCGTGCTCTAGGAAAACTAGCATTGCTGACGGTTTGTTAAACATTCATCCGGTGCTAATGATATGGCCAAAGGATGTAACTGTCAGCAGTGGGCCCAGGTCTGGTCCGACCTGCTCTCACCAACACGGCCCAAGCCCAGTCCGGGCCGACCGGGTCTGGGTCAACCCAGTTTGAACTATTGGGGTTTTCCCGACCCATTGGGTGGGTTAGCCTGTTAGTTTTGACTAGATCCGCTGGGCCCGGCCCAACGGACTATTAGGGATGTTCGGCCCGGAGGTCGCCACGTAGGCGGCTCAGTCCGGAGGCCGGGGCCAGTTCGGCCAGCACCAACTGGGGAACGGCTCGGGCGGCTCAGCCTAGAATGTCTTTCCTGTTTAGACAACGACGCCACGGGCCAGCTCTGGAGTCATGTGCCGCTCGGCGGGTTCGGCCAGGTAGGGTACGCGGGAGGCCGCGGACAGGCCAACAGGGCGCGTCAGAGGCCACACGGGGCACAAATAGGCAGGAATGGTGCTGAGATGGCCGTGCGGGGCACTGGTAGGCCGTGGGTAGGTGGGCCTACGTCCGGGTGGAGGTCGGGCTGGCCGATTCGGCACGGCTCGGGCCGGCGCGGGCCGGTGGTGTTTGGCTGGGAGCTCCGGAGCATCGTGGGGGTTGCGCAATTCACGGAGGCTTCGGGTAGCGCGACCTTTGTCATTACCGCCTGCATCACCTTGTTTCCTCTTTGTCGCCGAATGTTAAACGTAAACATTATCAGAGGAGGGGTTGGGCCATGTCTATTTCGCCGGCACCCTCCGTGATTAGGGTGGTATCAAAAGGTTCATCAATGAACGAAACTCAACCTCCTTCATTATTTAAAAATAAAGGAAGATCATGGAATTCAAAGTACACCCCGTACCTTTGATGGTCATTCTTCATTCGTTGAAGGAGTTGCGAGAAGAAGAAAAAGAGGATCATCGTTTATCACGCCCGCCAAGAACTTCCAAACCCGAGTTGCGTCGGCTCGTGGAAGACACTCCATGTCGATAGGTGTCCGAGGAAGAAGTGGATGAGGATCAGCGTTCTTCATCGTAGGAGCGTTCTTCATTCTTCGTTGGGAGATATTATCCCTAGCTCTTCTCTTCCAATGATCCACCAAATGAAAGATGCCAACCCAAAAGAAATAGTAGATTGTCTATTATTTTTGTTGTAGGCATGAATTCATTTGGATAATTAATTAATTAGATAGGCTCACCTAATTAATTGATGAGATTGGTCACAAATTTAATAAATGGGTGTTGATATGGTTCCGCCATTTTAATTGGAGCTTGTGGGTTTCTCAAAATTAATTGGGAGTTTAAGGGGTTAAGATCCCAGGTGGTCCCACCACATTAATCCTGTCATGGGAGGTTCAGTTCGGGTGGGCCCCACCACCATAACCTCTCATGGGAGGTTACAGTGCAGTGGTCCCACCACCAACCATCATGATGGGGTTTTAACCACCACAAACCAAATAGCGGCTTATATTAAATAAATTGTAGGGAACTTTGTTTTTTTAAGAAAACCAAAAAACTAACTTCTATCCTCAACTCACTACCGTCGAAGTTAAAGTATTCTTAAGAGAATACTGGCGCTGCAAGTTCAACGGTGCCCTCATATTTCTATTCTGAGAACTAGTTCAAAAGTTATAAAAAAACATACTGGTATGTTTACTGATCGTACCCAAACAAAACTTCAGAAATTGATTCCTCGGACACCGGGCCTCAAAATCAAGTGGCGTAAATTTTCACGGAGTCATGTAAATCACATTTATTCAAGTAATATCACGGTATTTACGGTTAATTATAATAAAATCATAGATAATCATTTATATATCCTTTTATAAATAATGATGAATTAATTTTTTGATTGCGCTTATATATTCATGATCGATATTAAATAAACACCATAAAAATACCCTTTGTATTGTATTAATATTGATCACATCTAAAAATATTCCATAAAAATACACAAATTCCATATATTGAAACCCATTCAAAATCATCTAAGACCATTACTTATTCCAACCATTATATTAAAAGAATAATAAGAACCATTTTTCTACTTGATAATCATCTGCATTGTTATTTATATATCCCATAATAATTAATTTATATGAATTAATCTGGGTAATCTTCAATGGATGACTCTCACATTTCAAAATAACTATGTCTCGTAGCTTTTTTGAGTGTCTCTTGATATCCTTCATCCATTGGTAACATGTAATGAAATATACATATATACGTTTTAGCATATTTTATACATCCATTGGAACTCTATAATTAAAAAAGTTCTTCATCTATTTCCAAAAAAAAAATCTTCTAAATCAAAATCATCTACACATAAGACATAGGATTTTAAAATCCATGAAAATTCAGGAACAAATTCTGTCATTCTTTCAATTTTTATATAAATTCCATAGTATTTAAACATTTTATAAATTACATATTTTGGAACATCCATTATGATATTATAAAATGTTATATTTTCACAATTTATCTACAAATCCTTCTTTCATCATGCTTTGATTTTTCCATAGGATAATATTTTTTATGTGAACATTCCATATCCAGATTAGAATCCAATTAGTGTTCATATTTTCATTATATTATATATAAATGTTTTATGGAATAGATAAGAATAATTTTTTATTTTTGAGTGTAATTTTCTTCGTATAATGTTAATGATGACATTATATATTTAATTATAAGAATTGAAAATTTGATGGGATTATGTTTTTCAAATTCACATCCCACTTCATGATGAAGAGAAAACAGAGTTCAATTTTCCTTTTGGAAAGTTTCCCCATTGAATAATGTGTTTTTGTTTGTGTAACAACCCATTAACCTTCAATGATGCATGATGACTATATTTACAATGATTTTTGAATTATTTGTGTATGTTTCTATGGGTTATGTTTCTATTTATGTATCATATTTTGAATTTTGATTGAATTGATTATTAAGTTTCACATAACATATGATTATAAAAATATTATTCCCAATTACAAAAAATTAAATTTCATAATAGATATTCATATTATAAATTTTTATATATTACATAAATATGAAATTTATGTTGAATAATCTGTGGTTGAAGTAGCTTCATCAGACCAATACATAAAAACAATTTGATATGTCAGATAAATTTTTGGGCATGGTAGTTTTTATAAGATATTGATTAAATATTTTATCAAGATAACATTGAATTAGTATTTATTGATTGAAAATTATTCCAAATTTATCATTAATGAATAATGAAAAATACACAATATATTCAAAAAAAATATGTTATTCAAAGATACTATGTCGATTTATTATTCCCCGAAGACAACACTATATGATTTTCATGTGGGACATTCTAGTGGTTATGAATGTGAAAATACATTGTCTCTCAATATTATAGGCATGTAGAATTAAAGAGTTTCCTATATAAAACACCCTACTAATCTCCATATAGGCTATAATTATGATTTTTATTTTATAAGATAAAACATGTTAGTGAAATTTATTCACATGATTCATGAACCTAGTCATGGAATTAATTCATGTGTAACACAATATTTAATGAATGCATCCCTGATTAGAATCCTCAAGACCATATAAATAGACCATTTATAGGTGATGTATGATTAAATTGGTTTACAAAAGGTTCCATTATACCCTAATATATATTTTAATCATCCATTGCATCATGATATGCTAACAGATCATTGAGGGTGATGAGTCAGAATGATATATAGATTAATTATTAAAGGACCTATAAGTAATTCTGGAAGAAGGAGGATCATTTTTTGTTACACATGTGATATTTATCTAACACAATATATGAAAAATAATTTATTTTAGAGACTTCTTGGTGTCATGGTATACACATTTTATAGGTTATTTGTTTTTCTGTTTTCAAAAATGTATTCAGTTAATATTATATTTAGATATTTTACTTGTGGTTTAATTCAACTGTACTAATTATAATAATCATTAATATACACCAATAAATCCCACAATTTTTATGAAATTACATTTAGGTTTTAAGATTTGTGAAAATGATTTTATGCAATGATGAATTGAGAAAACAAGTATGAAATTTTCATATGTTACCACATCGATGTTAGGCCATTATTATGATGCAATGATGTCTATCATGAGGAAAAATAGACACCATGTTTGGAGTAGGTGCATATAAAATCGATTTATTTTCAATATTAATAGATTTTTATCAAATAAAAAATGATAAGAATTAATACACCACTACATAGATATTTTTTCTATATTTTAAATAACTTTTCTCATTATTTATCCTTTTACTACAATATGTTACACATTATAATACTTCCTATCATTTCCATTAAAATTCCTATTTCATTTGAAATATAATATTTTGATGTTTTCTTTATAAAATTTTACTATGAGTTATGCTATTGTGAAGGAGATCCCATCATGAAATCAAAACTACCTGAAAATTTACACTACAATGTATACGTAAGACGTCATGCCGCTTAATTGTTAAAAATATATTATTGAGTTTTATTGGTTTTAATTATATTATCAATACATGAAAATATATTTACTCACATTTATATTTTTTAAAAAATATTTAAATAATATTATTATTCATTAAATGTTTTAGAAACATTTATTATAAATATTACATTAAAATTAAGGAGTCAATAGTAATAATATATTTGAAAATATAATATGTCATCATATATGATGTAGAAAGGAAACGTTTATTTAAAATTTATAAAGGGTAATTTATAAGGTGTTTATAAAATATATATATTTGGATTATGATTTATTCATAATTAAATAATTTCAATTTAAAATTAAAAGTGTCTTATTTAGTAAATTCAGTTACCCTAATTTATTTTTAAATTATAAGATCTTGTATTAAATAATATTTAAGTATATGATATTTATGATATGATAAAAAATATCAAAAATTGAAAAAAAATATAATTTCATTATAATTTGTGAAATTTCATGTGTGTAAAATAATATTCAATATTATTAATAATAATAAATTGTTTATATTTGGTTGAATATAATGTTCTTATACTCATGGCAAGGAAATGTCAATAATAAAAAGGTAAAAATATAAAACATTTTTAATGTATGATATTATTTATAATTTGTTCATAAATGATATCCTATTGTTTCAATATTACAAATATTAATTTATTTAAGATATTATTCACAATATTATTCATAATTATTAACTATTTGTTTTAAGCTTGGTGGAATATGTCAGTTTATATTGGGAATTTCTATATTTTAAAAATATTAACCTTTTCATACATGATAGGAACATCATCAGAATATTTAGTTTTTTCTACATTATCCATGATCTATTCTTTGAGTATTAGATTGAACTTAGTGGATGAGATGAATTTTTTCATAATAGTTTATATAATTATTATAAACCAAACTATTATTTGATTAAAGTATCTTTTGGTATATGGGATGGGGTTATACTACCCACCTACATGGAACCTTATGACATGTCCAAGAATATTGATGGGTTAGCTGTCAATCACTATGATCATAGTCATATTATGATTATAAATCCCAGGTAATAATAAACTACTTCATGAAGAGTTCATGTAACTAATTCAAAATATTAATTTAGATATGTGTAAATATGATGGAATTACAATTTTCGATGAGTACTGTTAATTATGGTTTGTGTAATGGGTTACACGTCAATATGGTTTTAGAATATACGTTTTGTGGGGGGAATAAAATTAGAAACTAAATTACTAGAATAATACATACATAAATAGAATACCAAGATATTTGATTGTGATATTATTTTAAATAAAAATATTTATTATTTGATTGCTTCAATAATAGAACCTGTCAAAACATAGATCATCAATCCTGGTAGTTTCATTACAATATAAGGTGACCTTATACTATACTGTATAAAGAATATATGTAATGGGTTACTAATGATAATCCAATAGGGATTTTCATAATACTATTGACTATCCAAAGATTCTGTGTTATTGGAATATTCTTGTAATTTAATTCAGATTATAGTAATTTTTAAATCCCTTAGGAATAATATAGGATGAAATAATATTTTTTAACCTAATGATGGATCCAAAAATGAATTTTTTTACTTTAATATCCTAGATTAATATATTATATGGTTGAGGTTATTCCCCTCCTAAATAAATAACTGATGATATGAATGCTAGAAAAGAATCATTACATAATGAGATATACATATTGCCCTAATTATTGATATGATGTGACTGAAATGTTTCATCATTTTAGAAGGAGACCATATTAAATGTTTAATAATACATTATACTCATCGAAATATGAACATTATTTTTGGTAATAGAAATGTTATTAATTAATTGGATTATCATCATTAAAATAATCATTGAGATTTAACCATGACTATATAATATTATTATAAGAATATTATAGGTCTGAAAAATAGAAAGGTTATTTAGTTCAAGGAAAAATTTATATATTAGAAAAAAACAAACCTGAGTATTTTAGTGTATAAATTGTTCTATAGGTGAACCTATATGCCAGTGTGAAGTATAATATGATATAATTGGGGTTTGAAATACATTATATAAAAAATTATAAGAATTAAATTTAATTCTCCTCTCATATATTAAATATGAATTGAGTATGCATGTAGTTTTTGGAGACTAAAAATTAATATAAGTATTTTTAAAGATATTATTAAAATCCTTCATCTACAGATATGGTTTGACTAAATGAATGAGTCAAATAAAATAGAACTTGATTTTCTAAATTTGAATAGAATCTATAATCATCAAATACAATTTCTATATTATGGTCTTATGTAGGCATATAATTGGGTAAAATGTCAAATTTGAAGATGAAAAAATGTAGGTGAATCTAGTAAATATTATTTAAATAGAAAATAATTGTCATTGAATACCTAAAATATTATCATGTAGGACTAATAATTCCCTAAGGTGGGATTATTTATACACTTGATGGAGTTTTAGAAATATTATTGTTGGTTTATGTTAGGTATACGAGTTATGGAAATAACTTATTCCATTTGAGAGGGTATGTAGAACCGAATATATATTTTATGAATGTTTTAAATTTAATTTACTTTAGAATAATATTTTTAATTCATTTATCTTGTAGTTTATATTCAATTAATGAATAAAATATTTTTTAAATAATAATTTTTTTCTTATCGTTTAAATTAAGGTATAATAAATATTAGTAAAGGATTAATATAATTACATTACTAATTATATTTGATAAATAATTTTTTCATTAAAAAATATTAGTTATAAAAATAATTATATGATTAATTTTATACAACTTTATTATGATTTATTAGTTTCTATGACATGTTTTTATATGATTATATGGATAAATATGTTATTTAATCTTGATAAATTGTTTTTATGAGCATTTTTTTAAATATAATTGAATTTTTTTCCCTCCCCCATAAGTGATATATTTTAATAAATAAAATTCATTTCATGAAAATGAGATACAAAAAATATAATACCATATATGATCTAGATTCAATAAATTATTTTTTAAAGGTCCACACTGAAGGGAATTTAAAATTATTTCCTAGAAAATGGGATTTTGAATTTTAGTAGGATATTATAAAAAGAAAACAGAGTCTTAGAGGAATGAATGAGCATTTAATGGCCAATGAAATTCCAAAAGTTGAAAAATAAACTATTATACTAGTCAAAATTGGATGTAAATTACACTTATTATCCTAAACTATTTTTAAGGTATTATATAAAATAAAATTATAAAAAGTAACATTTAGAAATTAAAAAACAATATCACATTATACAAAAACTGATTAACATGTAATAGAAAAATAAAATTCTAAATAGTTACATTAGTTATGAAATTATTTCAAGGAAATGTTTGATGGAAAGGGTTACATGGATGATGATGTTGAATTTATAAATAGTTATAAGTGGAAAATAGATGTTTAAATTATAATATTTTATGCTAGAAGTTAATAGGTTTTAATATGTTCAAGGATTCCAATGTTATTAATATTGTTACTAAATGATACCATTCTTAAAACATTATAAATTCATAGAAATTAATCTCTAAAAGAATTTAATGGGATAGTTTTATTATAAACTCATAGGTATCTGCAGAATAAATTAAATAGAGAATTAATGTGTTAACAATATCCAATGGTTTAAAAATTTATTAATAATCTAGAAGTCTATCATATTTTATATGATGATATAATAAGAAAAGTATGTCATTTTTAAGAATTTGTAAAAGTTTTTAATAATATAAAATATACCGTACTCAAATTCTCCACTAAATCATTCTTTTAATCTGGAAATATAAATGTATATACAAATACAAATTTCATGACATGTAATGATTATTGACCTACAATGCATGAAATTGTGTTATCTATAACCAATGTCAATTATATATTACTTTAGGGTATAATTATATATTATGATCATTATGAGTATGGTTCTAATATAAGGGTACAAAACATACATATGATGTATAAAAAGATGTTTTTTTATTTTTGATGACCCTTTAACTGTATTTTATGGAGTTTCATTAAAAGTTTCAAATATATATTAAGTGGTGAATGGATAAAATTTTGGTCTCTATTATTTTTGGTTGCCAGTATTCCAAGAATGTGGTGCTTCTTAGTTTAATACATTAAAAAAGTATGTAGAAAATGAATTATAAAATATGGGGTGGTTGGATATGTTATCGATCATGTTAATAGTTAAAGCTTGACTATGATGAGATTTTTTATCTCATATGATAATTATGACATTCGGTCCATAAATTGAGTTAGAATAAAGAGTCTTAATCCACACCTAAACAGTACATATGATGTTATTATATATTTATATCAGGGGTCTGAGTGGTGTCTATACAATAATGTGAATTACCAATGATATATTCATCTACTAGGTAAGTATATAATCAGAGTATTAAAAATATATGATTTAACTATCTGAGGTTGACATGATATTTTTATGACAGTCACATGATGTATTCAAAAAAGGGTAAACACAAAAATGATCGATTTCATATGATTCAAACATATGGACACTAGTATAGAAAAACATTTTTATTATGGAAATCGTGCGAAATAAAATTTTATCATGAGTGGCATTGATTATTTATTAGATGGAATACTTTTTTTATATTAATGGATACGAGGGATCATATTTTCATACAATTCATTAATATTCCACGGGGTCATAAATTATGGTTAACTAAATTGGGAATGCGTTTGATATATAGATCAACCCTAAAATGTTTTCTGGAAATAATCACAAAAATTGTTCGACGAATATTCATAAGCTATTATATATGAAGTAATATAAAGAGATGTTAATGGTATATTTCCAAAAAGTATTTTTGGAATATGTCTCAATGGACATTGGATTTGGTTTTTGATGATTTCATATATGATATGCTAACTAGTTAAATATAAAAGCATCAATAACTCATTAGTGAAAGTTGCAGAATTTTGGAGTCTTCTACAAATCCAACACTATATAATATGATGGTGATTAATTATGGTGGATATGGATTTAATATTACCTTGGTTTAACATATAGTATGAATAAAACCTTTATGAGATGGATGTACATAAAAACATAATAATCACAAAATAAAATATCTATAATATGTGTGTTTTATATGATAAAAAATGTGATGTAAATTCATACAAATTAGGCTTGAACCTAGAAAATTATTTAACTTGTGATTAATGATTGGGATTACATGTGAATCACTGAGGAAAATCCTCAAGAAAATATAATGGGGCAATTTTCATGGGATGGATAAATAGATTGGTTGAAAAAATATAGAATTTTACATTAAAATGTTTTACATTTTACTTTATATTATGAGTTTCTAGAATATCATTGATGGTGGGGATTTCTAATTTCATGACAGTTTATTCATTTTTATCTTTTTGAAACCTATAATGGTTTGTATCCTTACATTACATCATAAGTGGTATTTAAATACCATATGGAATGATGACTATAGTTTTTCTCATGCATATTGGGAGTAAGTTATGCACAATTAATAGGTTCTTCATTTCTATGATTTAAATTTCAATCAATTTATTAATGGGTATAATAGGTTTGGTTTTTACTTCTATTATTAATTTTTTAATATTATTTATTATAACCCTATTAATCATAACAAATGAAACCAAAAAAATAGTGATTTTCAATTCAATTGATGACTATGAATATGATATTTTCCTTGGGTGGGGGTTCATTTTACTGTCAGAAATGATGTTTGAAATGACTGAATATGCCTCTATGACATTATATCAGGATCAATACAACCACACAATGCCATTTGATGAGTTATTTGATTTTTTATTATTTGATTTCTATTTTATTTTTTTAATTTTTTTCATAAGTGATAATTTCCTCGTATCATCATATAATTAAATTCTTAATGAATACAAATTATACGAAACCAATTTCTTTGGAATGAAATTTTTAAAAGATTATAAATGAAATAAAAAATATGAAATAATGTGAAACAATTATGGAAAAAATTTGTATTAGATTGCCTTATACTATACATAATGGATAAAAAATGTGGTCACCATGTTAATAATAATTTCCTCAAAAATAATTGCAATCTATAAATAGTGATTGTCCATGTTTTACTAATCTCATGAAATATATATCTATAAATAAATTTTTCCTCTTGTACATTATGGAATGTCTATTTTATCATTTTATTTATTTAATGCAATACAATTGGTATTATTCATACATAGTGAATTCTGAAAATAATTAAATAATAGGATGTTCTATCGTAGATAATGAATTCGAATCGGTGCTCGATGTTTTACACAACATACATTGTGGAGGAAATTTTGGACCACAAAATAATAGGAAGGAATGTTTTTGACATTGATTAATATTTTTCTATAATTTTTATAAATTATTTTGTATTCTACACAACATGTAAAACATTCCAATTTTTGTAAAAATGTATATCGGTAATGAAATGAATCAATAACCCTTTTTATTCTATAATGTGTTTTATAGTTTTGATAAAATTATTGGGATAATTTACCTATAAATATATATATATATCATAATTGATGATTACTATGTATCAAAATGTCATGAGTCTTTTCCTACATGAGCTAATGATGCAGCAAGAGACCCAATGTTTATGAAAGGAAATATATTTTCAGTATTTGGTATAAATGTTTTGTCATCACTACTCAAAATATCCATTTTTTCAATAAAACATTTGAATGTCCCATTAGAAATTATGGAGTTAAAATATCTATCATTTATAATATTTTTGTCATAAAAATACAATGAATGAGCTGTAAAAAATTGATATAAAAATGTTTTTAGAAATACATATGAAACCAAATAAAAAATCTAGCATTTAAAATAAGATGATTATTTTTTTCCAATTATAATTTCTATGAAAACTAAAATTATAATTCCATGTTTTATCCTTGTGTGTAGAATATTATTCAAATTATCGAGGGAGTTAGATCATGAGTATTTTTAATATTTTATAATATATAACATGAATTGGTAAGAAATTTTATGTTAATGAAAATTATACATTCACGAGTTGCAAGAAATTAATAAAATCGTATGAAGACTACCTACTCTATTAGAAGAAAAACATTATTTTTCATGATTGAATGATAAAAAAAAGTGCACATAGTTGCAGAAAAAGTGAATCTATTTAAATCTAGACTAATTGTTTTGATGAAAATTTCATTCTAAATGATTTGTTCACTTAATTTTAAATCATTTTTTCTATTAATGCTATGAAGGTTGAAGAAACATGTTAGTAAAACCATTAATAGGTGATGTTAAAATGTAAATTACATCTAGATATATTTTTCAAGTTCCTCATGGGTAATTGGTCTTCCATAAAAATGTTGTGTACAATTGAATACCATATTATGTCATCCCTTAATACAGATTTTTGATATTTCCTTGATCATTGATTTTTATTTTTCCGTTAAATTTTGTAATAGTGTGTAAAATGAATAATATTTTAGTGGTGGTGGAACAATATTTATTTTTCTACAATTTTGTTTTCTTTATTTAAAATTGTTTTTTCAATTATCATGACACAATAGGGGTTCTAATTGTTTTTATTTTTTACATTTATTTATAATTATTAGGGTAAAAAATAATAACATTGTAAATTTTATATAAAACAATACCAATTATTATTGTAATTTATAATATGGGAAATATTCAAGTTAACACTAAAATAGAATCTTATTTTGGAATTAATATTTTAAATTAAATCATGCAATAAAAAATAATTTTGAATATTGTGATAATAATCACAATATATATATTTAAATATCACTCCTATACAGACACAATATTTTTTAAATATTCTTCTAATTTAAATCAATTATTATTTTTATGAAATAATTGAAGATTTAAACTAAAATTTAGGTATTTCTGTAATAAATATAATTTATTAATACTTTGTTAAAAAGGATAGTAGAAAAACGTTTAGTTTTCAATAAAAAATAATATATAATATCATAATTTATATTATCCATTATATTTTATCACTATGACCCCTTAGTACCCATGAAAAACATGTTATGATTCCATATTTCAAAATTGTAACCCCTATCGAACCATATGTAGAATTAAATGTTTGAGATATTAATGAAATCATGAGTGGTAGGATTTCATCATGTGGTTTTTTTATCAGTTGTATCTAAATTTTTAGGAAAATAAAAAGATGAATTATATTATGAAGTATTACCACTAAATTTATTTTCAATAAGATTTCTGGAAAATAAATGGTGAAAATAATTTGATGAAAGAAAAATGTTTTGCAATAAAATGAAATATTTAATATGTATTGGATGAGAATAAGTGCTATAATTCAAAAAGATGTATGTGGATTTCAGATTATTTTTCAAATATTCATGGCATCATAACTATCATAAATTATTATATATTGTTGAATACGACAAAATTTAAAAATAACGATTCATTTATGTGGATGAAAGTCTAATGGATGAAATGTTTTTGTTCAAATTTACATTTTTTGAACTATACTTGAATAATTCAAAATATTTATATCTTATTAATTTCTACGAAAAGTAAGGAGTATAAATTTTTTGAGTAAAATATCTAATCAATAATTACATTCTTAAAAATGAGTTAACTTGTTAATTTTTCATTAGATATTTTTGAAAATTAAAACCCATTAAACTTAAGCCGTTGACCATCTTTAAAATTTATTTATCATAAAAAACAATACATAACTAATTTAAATAAATATTTACTTACATGTCACACCTTTGATGACCCTTTGATTTTATTGGATTAGAATTACTTTTCTATGTTAAATTCAAATAATTGTGACGAGAGGAAATATAAGTAAGGTGAGTGTTTGTGTGTGTGAGTGGTCAAATGACATGGAAATGGATTGAGAATCAAAATAATGAATTTAAAATTTGGTTTTTATGAAGTCATGATATGTTTTATTGTTTTTGTGTTGATTTAGTTTATCTCACGGGTTTGATTATTGAATTTACGTTTCTAATTCTTTTTCTACATACTTTTCTTTGATTTTAAGTCTTAAATTTGTGGGAATTGATATAGCACATATTTTTCGTAACTTTTTATATAATTTATTTAATAAATAATTGATATTTGTAATTTTTTTTTATTTTATCTATTTGTGTTCATAGTTAAATTTTGAATTTAATAGTTAAAAAATAAAAATTCATTGTTTTTTTCATGGTTGTAATAATTTCTTTAAATAATTGATCCAACAATGTTTTTATATGATTTTTTGGACAATTTAATTTTGAACATGAAATGTGACTGAATTTTGATAATATGTCACTCTTATGTATTATTATGAGATTTTTATGAATGTTATGGTATTCAATGAGAAATATTTTGAGCATCATAAGAAATTTCCCAGATCGAAGAAAACATTGTATGATCCCCGAAGACATTTGAGAATTCTCATATGAGATTTTTTAAATTTCATATTCCTTTTATAATGTTTATTAATTTTAATTACATTTATTACAACAGTTTGATACCCATATTAATATTTTTGGATTTATGTATGAATTCAGTAAAAAACATCATTTGTATTAAAATATATTATGTTATTTTCCATAATAGAAAACATTACATAATATTTCATTAAAAATATTTATCAAATATGATTATTTCTAGGACCATGAATTTATTTTTAATCCTTCATGACATTATTTTTATTATGATTTTGATGTATTATTTAATTGATGTTTTATTATTTTAATGACCTCCTCACATACAACCATATTTCGTTTTAAAATTTATGATATCATGCATCCTCATAGAGAGAATTTCATCCAAACCACATGTATACAATAATATATAACTAAACGGGTAGGAAAAGAGTTTTTGGTTGTGTTTGATTTAAAAAAAGAATTAAAATAATAATTCCTACATGAATTAGTCTTCACACATGAACAAAATCATCCTATCTGGATGAAAATGTTAGGGTATTAATGATTCAATCTATAAAAATATCATAAGGATTGTTTCAAGAATCAATGTTTAATAAATATTGAATATAAATGATATCATAACAATAATATATTTTTTTCAACATAATTAATCTATAAGGATGTCCAATTTAACAAAAAAGTGGGAGATCATCTAGAGAGATTTCCTTCCTGATTGATGTTGTCTATTATGTTTTACAGTAAGTGAGTGTGGGAGAAAGTATTTATGAGATGTTATGTAAGACATGGTGTATAATATCCTAGGTGATAATGTATAGAGAATACCTAAGTAAACATTCCTTTAGTGTACATGACATCATTATAACCATCTTAATTTATTTGGAATATTATCTCATGAATTACGACGGTCCTTTTCTTATATGTATTTATTTTATTTTAATATTTTGGATCATTTTTAATCTTAGGTATGTAAAATTATCATCGTTTTTGTTTAAACATATTATGTATGGATTAGATTTTTGAATAGTATTTTAAACTGGTCCTGGTTGGTGGGAGGTATCTGAAGGATCAAATAACATTCACAATTGGATTGACCCTAATAGTGAAGTATTATTTTTGTTTTAGGGAGATTTAGATGTATAATATAATATCATAATGTGTAAATTGAAAAATTAAAGTCTGTAATATTTTTATATAGGTAATATGGGAGTTTTTTAAGGGTTGAAAATTTCCAACTGTTACAATCTCATATATGGTTTCACACATGTTTTGAAAACAATTTTCATGTGTTTTGAATATTTTATCTCATGTTCTTTCAATTAAATGTGTTTTTGTTCTCATTAAATTGAAGCAACTATTTTTAAATCCTTAATTTATATTTTTACGACCATAATGGAAAAATGAAGTCATAGAATTTACCTTATCTTTCAACGTACTTATGAGAAAACCTTTTAGACTACTATTTTACTTTATTTTGTGATAAAAATTTGAAAAAGGTGTTATTAAAGATCATTAATTTCTATTATAATTTACTTAAAATAGGAATCATAAGTTTTTATTGTTATATCCTATAATATAAAATTCATTTAAAATTCTTTTGATTTTTTCAAATAAATGTAATTAATATTAACATGGGATATTCTTCCAAAATATTGAGGTTGATTACATTGGATAGATTATAGAACAATAGTTGTTTTGGAATATCCTTCACCAATAATTAGGATGGATTTATATTAACAATGTATGTTTCAATATTTACTACGTGATCCCAAAAGATATTTTGTGTGTAGCCTTATCAAACAGGACTACTTTTTTCTAGAAAAAATCATGGAATCTGTATTACTGTGTTGTATAATATTAATAGATCACCATCAATTTTTATTATTTAATGTTTTTTACCATCATGTTCAACCATTGAATAAACACCTTGACCAACAAATATATGTGGATAATAGTGTAAATAGTTAATATAATTATTTAATCATAAATTAATGTAATAATGTCGAAATACAGGTGGTGATAATAGACTAGTGTAGTTCCTAAAACATTTTTGTACATGATAACCAAAGGTAGATTTTTATCTTCCCCCTATTTAGATTTAATTTCAAATTTCTTCACATTATATGTATACATGTCTCAAATGGTTTTAAATCATTGTTATTGAGATTATTTATACTCTGGTTGACAATTAATCCTATATTAATGTAACTAAGTCACTAAGTTTGATAATGTCATATCTCTGGACATTCATATATTACCATTATATAAATTATTTGTCTATCATACCACCCTATTAATTATAATATACAATATATATGACATATTACATTACCTTTGATTACTAATTAATTATCCATAGTCAATGGTAAATTTTATTCATAAATCCCACATTGTCTTTCTTACCAAGGGAAATTAAAATATTATACAAACCTGGTACATTCCAAACACCATATAACTCTAAGAAACTTATATTTTTCATTTGGAATTATACATCTATCATACCATTTATATCAACCTATTCCAAATTAACTACACAAACATTTTAAAACAATCCAGACATATAAATATCCACTCAACCTCTCCCTAAGGTAGAATGAAAGAAAACCATTAAATTAAAAATCAATGATTCAAATAAAATATTAAAATAATATAATAAAATATTTTCACCACAAGAAATTAAACTTATGAAAATATACCTTCATAAATAACCCCATAAAAAATTCACCATTTGATCCTTATAATGTTTATTCACATTGAAATTCTTCCAATAATTAAAACATATGGGTCCTTTTCAAAATAATATGTTACAACTTCTTTCCATTGATTTACATCCATTTCACCATTGACCAACATATTACATAAAATTTCATCAACCATCATTATTGAGTGTTATTACGATAGGTTCCTACACATCCATCCATATGATATCATCATTTATAATGAGTTATCTCAACCCATAAAGTACCAAGATAGTCTTGTTTCATACCATACATAGTGTATTATACATTGAATCCATGATTCTGGTACTGATGAAAGAGAAAAAAGACCACATATGTACCACAAAATATGAATTAACAAATTTTAGATGAATCGTAATAATGTTAAATTTATTGACATGATTATACAATGTATTCCATTGGGAATAATCATTCTAAATAACCTCAAAATCAAGAAAAAAATTTTATTATTGTCTTCTCTTACATGTACATATAATATTTCAGCAGTTTTACACTAAAATGTACTTCACTGAGGTCGTAATAAATATTTCATTATAAATACAATAGAATCAATCTTGTTTCAATCACATATATATATTATTCTATTTTATATATTTATTTGGGATTATATCATTTTAGTAGATCCTCATTATCCTTATAACAAAATATTTTTCTATCAACATCATCTATAAATAGAGGTCTTCCCCCATCAAATTTCTATACTCAAACAATGTCATATTCTTACGTTGTACCTTCTAAATCACATAACTCAAAGGGAATCAATATGTTTTCATGGAAAAAAGTTACCCAAAGTAAATTCTATCAATATTTACCCACCCTTATTCTTTAGTAAATATTTTTTTGGGAAAGAACAAAATAATGACCATTTGAGGAATAACTATAGGAATAATTAATATGGAACAATGATGAGGAAATCTCTTGGCTAGAAGTTAACATTAAAAGTGATTTACAAAAAATTAAAAAGTCATGAAACACCCTAGATCCATACATAAGAGCAATACTTGTTCAACACAAAAAAAACAAAGTCTTAACTCAATAAAACAAAGTAAAAATAGAACAATGGAAAGGGAAAACAAAATTAAATTTTGTCGTTCCAAAATTTACTCTTATATCCTCAGAAAAACGAAATTATTTTAAATTAATATAATATAAAAAATTATAATAATTAGTGATAAATTATTTAATTATATCTGTAATAACATCTTCATGATGCCACATGTTATAGTGGTCCCACCCCACCCATATAGTGGGATCCATTCAGTCATCTCATTCCACTACCTCTAAAAATTATAATGTAAACACCATTGTTCTGGAAGACATATCATTACCTATATAATACATTAATATAAAAACCAATATCAGATAAACTATGATTTATACTCATACATATCATTATATAATCTACATGTAATTCTTTCTTGTAAATACATCAAGAAAAAACATCAAACAACAATAAAAGAAATTTCTGGGGAATAAAATCCACTCATCCATAATCTAGATGAAAATACCTACTAATGGTTTTAGAACAAGAAAAACAAACAATAATCTCTAATAAACATCCACTCTCATATTTCTCCTTCTGGACAAATTTTAAATTTATAATTCTCTTCATTAGATCATTAGGAATAGAATTATGATGTATACATCACATTCCCTACTATATTTATTCATAAAAAAATTGAAAATTGGTAGAATATTTATTTCATGTAGCAATGTTTTTATTAATTTTTCTATTTTCTCTATTTTTATTAACCTTATATTGTGTAACTATAATAATTGATAATAAAAATTTAGTGGTTTATTTTAGGTGGAGAATGAATTTATATTTTTATATTTCATATTATAATTCTCTATCATTTATAATATTTCACATTATAATTTGAGTGTTGGGTGGTTGATCATATCTCTTTCACAGTTTTATTTCCTTATATTTCATCAAATAGCGTATGAACTTTAATATATTATCCTTTCATGTTTAATTATTCAAATTAAAATAATAAATGGTTCCAACAATGAGTGATTCAAGATTGTATAAAAGTGACCTGGGATGCATCCATGAGTATAAGATTATTGTTATATACTTCATCCAATTTATTGATATTTCATATAGTTAAAATCTATGTTATAATCGATTCATTTTATGATTGTTGAGTGATTATACTGCTGTAAATAGTGAATACCAAGAGAGGTTCACTCAAGGATCCTAGTGTTATGATACTTAAATTTTATATAAAACATGATGTGATTGAATAAATTATATTTTATATAAATTATTGAGGATTACATTATAGAAAACATATGAATAAAAGATGAAATTTTAAATTGAATCAGAATTGCATTAACTACATTTTTCTCATTGAGATATATATTTTTTTGTTTCAAATATACATTTATTTTTTTGTAAAAATTTACCATTGTTTTATATCTAAAAAATATATTCAATATTTTATACAATAAGATCATTGATCCTTAAAATTTATCCTAAAGATATGCCTTATATTTTTATCAAAAAACATTCAAAAAAATTTAACAATACATTTATTGGGAGGACTATGAAAAATAATTCATAATGTGAGAAAAAATTATGGATTATATGAGTTTTATGAATAAATTTAATTGAAAATAATCCCATAAAACATGTTTGAGAAATATATTTCATGTAAATTATAATTCTGAAATTTGAGGATATCTTTCCCACAATGTTTCATTACATGTTTCACCACCACCCTCCTTCGACACTATTTTTCCTTATGGGATATCCCATATTTAATTTTAATCCTAAAAATCCCCCAAATGGATGTTTTTCTAAAATATTTTCATATATTCACATTCATCAACAAACTCTATCAAAATTATTTCATTCCACTAGGAAGTCCACTTGGATTATTCAATCACACTTCTAATGTTTATGACTTACTTTTATGTTTTTTGATTCATTGACACTTAACAAATAAAAGTCTATCTACTTTTCTATCTTCTCACTTATCCATATACATCAAAATTTTCCATTATATCCTAAATCCATTTTTAATTTTCCTTCTAAAATAGTATCCATACTATTTTTTATTTCAAGAAATATTGGTCTGTATTATATATATACATTCATTCTTCCAAGGCTCTAAACCCAGTCAACAAAATTGTTGTCATCAACTACTAGGATCCAACATTGATAACCTTTCTCCTTTGTATTTCTCCAAAGTATAATAAATTTTTGTAATCATTGTAATAAATTTATTTTTTATCTATAATTTATTTAGTTTTATTTTCCCGTTAAAATATCATATACATTTTATTTATAACTATTTAAATATCTCTATTCCATCATGCATTATAGAAAAATATATTTTTACACAAATAATTGAAAATAAGTTTTCTAAAATGTGGCTTTAATATATTTAAATTTTAATTCCCCAATCATGTATTGATTATAATTAAATTATAACTAACCTCTTCAATGAACCTATTTTAACTCCTTTTTTATTACATAAATTCCTCGATTTTTATTGGCCAAAAAACTAGTCTTTCAAAATTATAAATGATAATAATAGTTTATTCAAACATTTTGCGCATAAATAAAATATTTAATAAGAATTTTAATTTCTTTTATGTTAACATGTATTTAATTGTTTAAAGGTATTTATTAAAAATTTATGAATGAAGGTTGATATATTTTTATTTTTCAATCCCATTATTCATCATTTTTCTTCTTCTTTATTTATCCTTAGTGTGTGAATTGTGTATGATATGCTGGGGACTAGTCTAAAAATAAAGAAGACTAGATAGGATGTTAGGTACCCAGATTACTAAACTATAAGATAACACCTCCTAAAATCAAAATCATTTTATGCTAGGGAGGCCATTGTTTAATATAGATCAAGGTTCTAAAAATGTAACCACAATGATTAAATCATATTAAAACCATCCCATATTTCATTGAGTTTTTATGAATTATATATTTTTTATACGATATTCGTCAATAAATTATATTATATGTCTTTCATAATATCAATAGCTATAAATAATAATAATTTATTTATTAGAAACAATTTATTTTAAATGTTTTTACAATAATTGGACTATTTTTCTGATATATTTACCTATGTGTGTGTTATTTAACATTCAAAAGTCAGGTTATATAACAATTTATATTTTCATTACACATTGTTCCGAATTTGACTAAATCACCCACTATATTTAATCTTCTGTAGGTATTATAGTTTATTCAAATGACTTAAAATTTCTTAATTTCAGTTTCAATATTTATTTCATAAAATTAACATCTCTCAAAAAAACATAAAATTATAATAATTTATTCATATGATTTATAATATAATTAAAATTATATCATAATTATCCTTGATTTATAAAATAGAATCCATTAATGTGTGGTTAAATAGATGATTATAAATTATTTAATAAGAATATTCCCCCAAAAATGTATTTTTAAAAATTTTATTATTATTATTGTTAATATATATTTGATGTTATATATAACATTTAAATTTAAATTTTATATTTAAAATCATTATCAAACACTATTATATTTTAGGTCTACATTTCAGCTCACGTCATCCGCCATAGAATATTCAACTACCAAAAACTATAAACACGAGTACACATTAATGCACGAAAAGTGATATTGAGATTCAAAATTAATTTTTATTATCAAAGTTACAATTTATTTATTTTTAGTTTCTTGTTATTTATCATATGATTCTAGTATCATTTTTTAATTCTATATAAACAAGATATCATATTGTCCAAAATTTTGATTCATACGATCAACTAAATTTATTTTATAAAAAATGGGGACAATCTACTAGTACGTCTACTTCAATAGAAAAAATGATTAATATTTTAATATTATCCTATGTAAACAATTATCATGTGTGGGATTTTAAATTTTTATCATGAATTTTTTTTAATAGATATGTGTTTGGAGTTTCTAATTCTATGAATCTAGATGATACACTTGGTAAATCCAAATTCTTGAAGGTACCAACCCTAGTTATAATGGACAATGTTTTGGAAATAATCATTATGATCACCTTACGTAATGAAATATAACAATGAATCGATTTAAAAAAACACAAAATAGGTCCTTTTTGGATATTTTTACCTCCCCCATGTAACGCCCCGACCCCAATTACCCGGAGTTGGTGCATTATTGCATAAGATTTGCATGATCACAAAAGATCAAGTCTCAAAAGACTGATTAGTTTAGTACCCTTGGAATCAATAGATACATTAAAAAATATTTCATTACATGATAAAGTAAAAAAACTAAAATAACAAAGTCTACATAATCCACACTCATATCCTCTTCTGACTATCCCTGCAATTCATTCATAAAATGCTTTTTCACATCCTAGAAAATATTAAAACATTAAAAGGGATGGGCTCAAATGCTCAGTAAGGATAACAAAATAGCGAAAGCTTTCATAAATAAACATAAACATTTAAGGCAATGTATAACTAAAACAAAAGCTTTTTAAACTTGAACTTCAACATAATATGGAAAACGTAAATTGAGATGATGTCATTTACTTCTTCACATGGATATTGTAGTGGTCGAATAATCACATGCAATATTAATAACCACTTTCATAATGATGGAATGCATAATGCTAGACTATCATAACCACGTATCCAAGGACTCGTGCCAAGACTACAAATAATATTTTGTCAAGGCCTCATGACAAGACACTAGTTTGTCTCATGAGACCTGCCGATGAATCGAGGAGCTATAGCGGGCTCCACCAGTCACTTATTAAGACCAATGCATTCCTCAAATGAACAGGTTTAAACATATCATAAACCATAAAATAATCGTATCAAATAAAACATGAATAAAGGAAACATAACATTTCCACATTTCAATCACAAGATATCAATAAAACACATTGATATATTAAATCATTATCAAAACCATTTTCGATACCAAAATAAATGAAAGTTAAAACTTGGTTTTTATTTTTCATTTAAAAAATGTTTTGGCTTGTAGGGGAATCCAAAACTCAAATAATGGTCACAATGGAAGAGAAGGTGTTGTCGCCGCATACTTACATATAGAAAACATTCCGTTTTGTCATTTAGTAAAACGCTTCACATAAAAAGATTCCTTTTGAATAAACATAAAATTCAAAAGGTTTTATACACCATATAAAAGAAATGTGTGTATAAAATAAAATATGACTCAATGAATGGAGATTGAGACGATGTCCCATACAAAGATCATTTTTTAAATAATATATATCTATTATATGTATTAAATATATGTACACATAAAGAAAGTATAAAAACAAGATAGGACATAATAATATCATGACATAATTTGAACGTAAGATATTAACCCAAAGAATGGAAATTAGGTTAAGATGTTCCCTTACAAAGATGATTTTTTAAATAAAATGAATCTATTATGTGTATTCACTATAATTACACATAAATAAATTACAAATTCATGATATTACATAATAATATCATGACATAATTTGAAATTAGGATATTAACCCAAAGAATGGAAATTGGGTTACGAAATTCCCTTACCTCGTGTCCGACATGACTCGATCGTTCTTTAACCTTATGAATAATAAACTAGAGTAAATTTCTATTTTCTTGAGAACCTTTTCCATGTTCATTATTCCTTTTATATCACTTATTACCATGTTATGAAAATTATTTAATTATTTATGTTAATAATGGTCATTTTGTCGATCTTTGGTACTTGAGTCAAAATAAACTTCTTATAATTAAATTCTGTTCATGTGGTGAAATATCCATTATATCCAGTATTATATTAATGATGTAGATATCATATATATCATTTATATCCATTATATAAATTCATTTATAATATTACATTACATTTAGAGGTAAGAAATGAAATGCACCGTTCATGGAGAGGGTAAGCCATACGTACGCATGAACGCTACATTCATTTCTATTTCGTATTTAATGGAATGATATAATAATCAATAAAGGTATAATATAATTCCAGTATAATATAATGCATACTACCATTTACTACATCCTTTATACATCCCACATATGGCATTAACGATTCAAATCACTTTGAGGGGGTAGTAATCCGCACTTCCTAAAATGAAATTATCGCATTTACCCATAATGGAAATCGTAAAGGTATGCCGTAAATGAAAAATAAAGAATCATAAGGAAAACAAAAACATAACATATATCATATATAAAAATAGTGTCATCATAATGTCCTCCTTTGAAGGTGTTATATGAGTGTTGAACAATCATCATTTCGTGGGGCAGAAATTCACCATCCACAAAAATAGTATGTTCTTTAACCATTAGACGTAGGTGTGTGTAAGTGTAGATCGAATAATTTTTATAAAAACATCAAATTATATTTGAGATACTTGTTTTGTTACAAAATAATGGAATAAAAAGAGTTTATGGGGTTGGAGAAGCAAAATAAATAAAAATAACATAAGGGAAGACATTACCTTAAAATCGGGTAACTCTTTATTGATTTGTGCCAAAGGATTCCTTGGTAATAATTCTTCCCAAAGTGAGGATTCAAGGAGTAAGAGAGGGATGTTGAGAGAGTATTTGGGCCGAGTTTGGCCAAGCCAAATGGCTTTGAATGCGTGATTAAGGTGGTAGTGGTGGGGGCCTTTTATAAAAGGAGAGGAGGGGCACTCTTGGAAAGTCATCAAATGTTACTTTATTGTATAATGAGTTTCTGATTTTAAAGGTCCTAAACTTATATATTTCTAGGATAAGGTGATAAGTGTTAGAAATATACTCATCCAATGGGTTTTTGACAAGTTTATGTGTTAGATTTTACATTGTCTTTCTATTTTATTTAAATCGTTAATTAATAAGGTAATCACTGCATCATCATGGTGACATAAATAATTTAATTTATTTAATGTCTAAAAATTATAAATAAAATAAACATGATGTATGAAATCTATTTATATTTCTAATGAATATTTATAGTCACAAACAGGACTTGTATAACCCCATTTAAAAATTGTTTTAGTAAAACAACTCATGTTTGTGACATTTTTATTTTAACATTAAATAAAAAGTTTTTAATGTCATTTTCCTATCAAAGTGGCTCCATGGGGTCCCCAAGTTGACCCATGGATTTCCATGGTCTTCAATGACTCATCCAATAGGAGTAGGATATGTGTAAAGGTATTTTCATATTTTTATAATATCATTTTTACCTTAAATTTCACTAATTAAATTTAATCGCGATTAATAAAACGTAAAAGTTATTATTCACCAAAAATTTATTTTAATCCCATTGAACCACATTTTACTTCCCAATGACAACCATGTATGTCATATTTTTGAAAATCAATTCACAGAAGTGGTAATGCTTCATTTAAACGAAAAATCTGTTTTTTAACTACCACTTAGTGGTTTCACTATTCATAAAAAATTGAAGTTTTTCAGAACAATGCCAAAATTTCATCCTAAGATATAATTGATATTCTGAATTCAGAAATGATGTCTATTTTATCAAATTACAAAAATATAAGTTTCATTAATTAATTTTATAATTAATTCCCGCTGTCACAACAAGTAGTGTGTTTTTAAGAAACAATATATATCAAAAGATTGACAATTGTTTATGTCCAATTTTAAAGTGAAATTAATTCTAATGAACACCATTGGATAAAATGGTAAAAATATATTCTAATTATACTTTAAAACCACTCAATATTATAACTTATCAATATAAATTATTCTGATTAAAAAAAAAATTTAAGTATTTTTCATTATTCATAGAAAATCGGAAGTTCTCAGAAAAATAAAAAAAATTCAACTTAGGATAATTTCGATATTCCATATAAAAAAATGAAGTCCATTTTGAAATATAAAATTTATATAATTTCAAAAAGTGGGTATTACTATTCATAACTTCTACTTTGATTGGTCGCGGTGTGTTATAATCTCGAGCTTGCGTACAATGCAAGCTATTGCATTGTTGAAAGAGAAAAGTATCGTGAAAACTTAGGGTGTTACATTCTACCCTCCTTCAATAAATTGTGTCCTTGAAATTTGAAATTGTTCTTCGAAAATAAAAGGTTGAAAATAGAAAATACCTTTGTGGAAAACCCACATCGGAAATAGGGTTAATAAAAAAATAACATTAAAAGAATGAAAGAGAAGTACAAAGGTCAGTCGAGATAGCTCATACTAGGATTCTTTGAAAATATGGATATGGAGGAAAAACAAACCATCAAGGTCTGATGGAGAGTCGTATAAAACAGGATTATGAGAAATATAACTACAAGAAAATAAAAAACTTGTGATTGGTTAAACGGTCATTGATTCCCCAATTGGAAAAGTTAATTGACATCATTATTGTTTTAGGTTGCCTTTTATAAAGTTGAGGAATTTATTTAGGAGATTTACTAAGAACATAAGGAAACAAACATACATGTCATGTAGACTTTCATTCTTTAATAAATTTTTACCACAAACCCATCTTTCACTCCAAAAGGTAATAGAACTCAAAAATAATCTATTTATCATAATTGTATAAGGTCCCAAATATTAACACATACCATTTAGATTAGGAAAACGTTTTTGTAATAACCAGGGACATCATCTAGGCTAGTGGTAGGTAATAAAGGCATGTCTCTTTATGGTTGTGGGTTCGATTCCTACAGCTTTGTCCGATGCAACGGGTTATCCCTCGACCTGCAGGTTGTCCTTTTCCTAAAAGTATAGTATTATAATATTACAAAAATTATCTTCAGAAATGGTTTAACCTTAAAAAATACTATCCAAAGTTCAACTTAATTCATTCCAACGTTTATATTTATCCAAAATACCTTTGTCTATAATTTCTCTAAAAGGTCTCTAAAATCCAAAATCAATTGTAACATCAAATTCCCCAAATAAAGTAAAGTTTCTCTTATTGTCACATACTAAAAATATGATTACCATAATCATATTAAAACCATAATGAAACAACAAGTACTGCAGTACAATCCTTATATATATCACATTATCCTTATAACCAGAATATAATCCTTGAGTCCAAAAGCACCAATACATTAATTATTCCATTTCAACTGTAGTAACAACATAAGATTGTCCTTGATCCCTTAGCCTTTTCTGAGGTAAGTTTCCCTGATGCTTAGGAAATTCAATTGCATAATTCCCCATTTCCCAACAATTTTAGCATTCAACATTGATATCCTCTTTCTTTCCCTTGCAATCTGAAGCCTGTTGACCTTTTTCTGTACATTTATAACAAACTCACATTCCTTTTAGGCATGTACCACGGTGATTCTTCCCACAATTATCGCATAATGGAAAATCCTTCTTTCCCCTTTTCCCTTTATCTGTCTCTTGTTCCACTGTTCTCTTCTTCTCTTGCATTACTTTATTGTCATAAGATTTAAGGAATTCCTTTTCTATCTTGATACCACATGAGACTATATCTTCGTATGTTGAGAAAGATTGTGATACTAATTCTCGACGGAGAAACGGTTTTAACCCATCAAAGAAATGATCTATATTACTTCTTGGGTTACATATATAATCTGCAGCATGCCTCGCTAACCTTGTAAAGTTAGCCTCATACTTTGCGACATTCTCATCCTCCTTCTACCTCAGACTCTGAAATTGCCTTTCCATATCTGCTCGATGGTCATGTGGAAAGTCTTTTTCAACGAAAATTTCCTTAAACTCCCTCCATTCCATACTTGATACTTCGTCATCTTCCATTGTGTTTTGAATAAATGATCACCATTGATCGACATCTCCAGTGAGGCGGTAAACTGCCATGATGAACTTCTCCCTTTTGCTACTCCCCAAGGCATGGAATATTTTCTCTAAGGAGTTTATCCATTGCTCAGTTACTAATGGATTTGTACCCCCATTAAATGTTGGTGTTTGTTGCCTCATGAAGCTGTCTAAAATTGATCCTCCACGTTGCGGATCAGGGTGCTCCATACGAGTAAGTTTATTATTCATAACCCGAGTGAGTTGTCACAGTATGGTGATAAGGTGATCAGCACCAATTGTATCATCAGCTCCACTATAATTATCTTGAGTAGGAGGGAAATCCCTACATGGAGTGAGTGAATTGATACAGTTTCCATTCCTCCCACTAGGTACCATTTCTATATAATGACATCAACTATATTAGATTATAAATAAAAATACGAAATTCCATACTTGTAAAACACTTAACATAAATTTGACAGTTTATGGATACAATCCATAATCATAAAAATGTTTCCTTTGAGAAGTATATACTCATAACCCTTCATAGTGGTTTGTAAAGAAAATGAGAATTATCCTAAGCATGTCCCTCGGGAGTTTCGTAACCAAGAGTGCAGTAAGGCCCATTGTCGTGCACCAGATCCCATTCGAGTCTAGCTCAAAGCGGTGTTTTCGGGTTTTACCCCTAGGTACATATGTGCCAGAGCCGCCTCTACTTGCTCGTATCCAGACCGGGATCTATTGATCAGAAAACTCACAAAATCTCTATAATACAAAAATTTTGGGAAGTTCTTCTATAATAATCCTCATAGTCTATCTTAGGGCTATGTGATCTAATCAGAGTTTATCTAAATCTAGCTTCCAAGGTTAGTAATAAACTGCATCTGATACCAACTGTAACGCCCCGACCCCAGTTACCCAGAGTCGGTGCATTATTGCGTAACATTGGCATGATCACAAAAGACCATGTCTCGAAAAAAAGATTAGTTTAGTAGCCTTGGAAACACTAGATACATTCATAAATATTACATTACATCATATAAGTGAAAAAGTACAATAACAAAGTATCCATAGTCCACAGTCATACCCTCTTCTGAATATCCCTGCAGGTCATTCATAAAATAATTCTTCACATCCTAGAAAATATTAAAACATTAAAAGGGGTGAGCTCAGATGCTCAGTAAGGATAACAAAATAGCGGAAGATTTCATAAATAAACATAAACATTTAAGGAAATGTATAACTAAAACAAAATCCTTTTAAACATTAACTTCAACATAATATGGAAAAATTAAAATGAGATGATGCCATTTACTTCTTCACATTGATATTCTACTGGTCGAATAATCACATGCAATATCAATAACAACTTTCATAATGATGGAATGCATATTGCCAGACTATCATAACCACGTATCTAAGGCCTCGTGCGAAGACTACAAATAAGATTTTGTCAAGGCCTCGTGCCAAGACACTAGTTTGTCTCATGAGACCTGCTGATGAATCAAGGAGCTATAGCGGGCTCCACCCATCACTTCTTAAGTCCAATGCATTCCTCATAAGAACAGGTTTAAACATATCATAAACCATAACATAATCGTATCACAGAAACCATGAATAAAGGGAACATAACATTTCTACATTTCAATCACAAGAAATCAATACAACACATTGATATATTAAAAAATTATCAAAACCATTTTCGATACCAAAATAAATGAATGTTAAACCTTGGTTTTTATTTTTCATTTAAAAAAAGTTATGGCTTGTAGGGGAAGTCGAAACTCAAATAATCGTCACAGTAGCAGAGAAGTCATTGTCGCCGCATACGTATGACAAAAAAACATTCCTTTTTTCATTTAGTAAAACACATCATATAAAAATATTCCTTTTGAATAAACGTAAAAGTCAAAGGGGTTTATACACCGTATAAAAGAAATTTGTGTATAAAACAAAATATGCCTCAATGAATGGAGATTGAGACGAAGTCCCTTACAAAGATCATTTTTTAAATAAAATATATCTATTATGTGTATTAACAATATGTACACATAAAGAAATTATAAATACAAGATAGGACATAATAATATCTTGAAATAATTTGAAAGTAAGAGATTAACCAAAAGAATGGAAATTAGGTTGAGAAGTTCCCTTACGAAGATCATTTTTTAAATAAAATAAATATGTTATGTGTATTCACTAAAAGTACACATAAATAAAGTACAAATACAGGATAGTACATAATAATATCATGACATAATTTCAAAGTAGGAGATTAACCAAAAGAATGGAAATTGGGTTAAGAAATTCCCTTACCTCATGTCCGACTTGACTCTATCATTCTTTAACCTCCTGAATAACAAACTAGAGTTAATTTATATTTGCTTAAGAACATTTTACATGTTCATTATTCCTTTTATATAACTTATTAACATGTTATTAACATTATTTAATTATTTAAGTTAATAACGGTCCTTTTGTCGATCTTTGGTACTTGAGTCAAAAATAAACTTCTTATAATTAAAATTTGTTCATGTGGTGAAATATCCTTTATATCCAGAGTTATATTAATGATTTAGATATCATATATATCATATATATCTAGTATATACAGGTATTTATAATATTATATAACATTTATAAGTAAGAAATGAAATGCACCATTCATGGAGACGGTAAGTTGTACGTACGCATGAACGATAATTTCATTTCTATTTCGTATTTAATGGAATGAAGTAATAATTATGTAAAGGTATAATATAATTACAGTATAATATAATTTATAATACCATTTACTCCATCCTTTATACATCCCACATATGGCATTAACGATTCAAATCACTTTGAGGGGGCGGTAGTCCGCACTTCCTAAAATGAAATTATCGCGTTTACCCATAATGGAAATCGTAAAGGTATGCCATAAATGAAAAATAAAGAATCATAAGGAAAACAAAAACATAATATATGTCATATATAAAAATAGTGTCATCATAATGGCCACCTTTGAAGGTGTTATATGATGGTTGAACAATCATCGTTTCGTGAGGCAGAAATTCTCCATCCACAGAAATAGTATGTTCTTTAACCATTAGATGTAGGTGTGTGTAAGTGTAGCTCGAATACATCTTATAACAACATCCTATTATATTGAATATACATGTTTTGTTACAAAAGAAAGGAATAAAATGAGTTTATGGGGTTTGAGATCCAAAATATAACAAAATAACATAAGGGAAGACATTACCTTAAAATCGGGTAACTCTTTTTTTGATTTGAGCCAAAGGCATCCTTGGGAAGAATTCTGCCCAAAGTGAGGCTTCTATGAGTAAGAGAGGGAAGTTGAGAGAGTATTTTGGCAGAGGTTGGCCGAGCCAAATTGCTTTGATGGTGTGATTAAGGTGGTAGTGTTGGGGGCCTATTATAAGAGGAGAGGAGGGGCACTCTTGGAAAGTCATGAAATGTTACTTTATTATATAACGAGTTTCAGATTTTTAAGGTCCTACACATATATATTTTGAGGATAAGGTGATAAGGGTTCGAAATATACTCATAAAATGGGTTTTTGACAAGTTTAAGTCTTAGTGTTTACATTATCTTTTTATTTTATTTAAATCGTTAATTAATGAGGTAATCACTGCATCATCCCGGTATCATAAATAATTTAATTTATTTAATGTCTAAAAATTATAAAAAATATTCATGATGTAGGAAATTTTTTTATCCTTATAATAAATAGTTATAGTAAAAAATATGACTTTTATAAGCCCATTTAAAATTGTGTTAGTAAAACAACTCATGTTTGTGACATTTTTATTTTAACAATAAATAAAAAGTTTTTAATGTTATTTTCCTACCAATGTGGCTCCATGGGGTCCCCAAGTTGACCCATGGATTTTATTGGTCGGCCATGACTCATCAAATAGGGGTAGAACAAATGTAAAGGTATTTTCATATTTTTATAATATCATTTTTACCTTAAATTTCACTAATTACCATAAATCGCGATTAATTAAACTTAAAAGTTACTATTCACCAAAAAAATATTTTATTCCCATTGAACCACATTTTACGTCCTAATGAAAACAATGTATGTAGGATTTTTGAAAATCAAATAAAAGAAGTGGTAATGTTTCATTTAAACGAAAAATCAGTTTTTTAACTACCACTTAGTGGTTTCACTATTCATCAAAAATTGAAGTTTTTCAAAACAATGCCAAAATTCCACCCAAAGCTATAATTGATATTCCGAAATTCAAAAATGATGTCTATTTTATCAAATTACAAAAATATATGTTTTATTAATTAATTTTATAATTAATTCCCGCTGTCACAACAAATTGCATGTTTTTAAGAAACAATATATATCAAAAGATTGACAATTGTTTATGTCCAATTTCAAAGACAAATTAATTCTAATGAACACCATTGGATAAAATGGTAAAAATATATTCTAATAATAATTTAAAACCACTCAATTGTATAATTTATCACTATAAATTATTCTGATTAAAAAAGTTGTTTTTTTGTATTTTTCACTAATCATAGAAAATTGGAAGTTCTCAGAAAATTACAAAAAATTCAACTTAGGATAATTTCGATATTCCGAATACAAAAATGATGTGCATTTTGAAATATAAAATTTATATAATTTCAAAAAGTGTGTATTAATATCCATAACTTATACATTGATTGGTCGCGGTGTGTTAGAATCTCGAACTTGCGTACAATGCAAGCTATTACATTATTGAAAGAAAAGCGTATCGTGAAAGCTTGGGGTGTTACACCGCCTATAGGGATTGACTCAATCACATCATCGTTCTGAACATCATGCTAATTAACAACACTCCACATTTCAATTCATCGTAAAACATATGTTCATATACCACTATTATAGATGAAATTAATCGTAGCCATACAATAACATCTGTTTTCATGACCATACAATCTCCATGAAGGTAATTACACTTCTATCTAATCATCATAAAAATACTATCACTTTTTTAATGTAAATAACTACCTCAACTAGTTCATTTAGTGAATAATCCTACCATCTTAACAATATATGATTTATTATTGACATATCACTCTGAATACTCTTATGTATCGTTTTATTAATATTGTGAAATAAATTGTTGTATCAACCCATTTCATAACCAAAAAACAATTAATATTGACATACACTTCCCCCAGTACATTCACAGAAATTTCAAAACATACACATTTCAAATATAACATTCTAACTTCTAGAATATATTATTTTCACAAGTGAATGTATCGTAGAACCCTTCTCCAACATTCAAACACTTTAACACAGCTTCCACTACTACTAATAACACTGACTGAGCTAACACTATATAAGATAACATCAACATGAACTTCTTTATTATCTTTAATACAAACATCCATGATAGTTATTTATTGTATATATCTAGTTTCCCCATATATATATTTTAGATACTGTGATCTAAAAAATCATAACACATAATCCAAAAATATTTCTCAACTCAAAAAAGAAAAATTGTCTAATTCGTAAGTTTTTTATTAGGTTAAACCTAATAATTTTTTCACATTATGTTCATTCTAAAAGATGTCACTATTGTAAAACTACATAACAGCTATTGTATCGCCATTTTGTATGGTCAAATGGTTCCCCACCATGACTCAATCATCAAACACACATTATGAAAAAACCTTCTACAGACGTCCAAATTCTTTTCAATTTTATTAATAAAATTATGAAACATTTTTAATTATATAATGAAATTTTACTCCAAAACAAATAGACTAATATTTATTTATGTTTTATTGATGTATCGATTTTATTAATTTCAGGATACCCTTTCAATTACCCCTCTACATCCAGAATTATAAAATTGTAACACCCCACTATGATTCTAAACCTTACATAAGTTTAGTAATAAAATAAATTTAATAATACCAATGAAAATTAACAACATTCATGCTTTTATCCACTCTAAATGTTTTCATTATCAGGTTGATGAAACCTCACAAAATCTATTGCACATTCCGTACACTATTTTAGAGCGCAATTAAGGTATTAACTAGTCCATTATAAATACTATACTCCATCCTTATATAGAATCATCTATGATCACTCATATTACATAGTTCATTCAAATAACCTAATCACATTCCAAAATCCTTTTATAAATAGTCATAAACAACAATGTATCCGTCACCAAATTTTGTAAGGAATCATTAATTGGACTCAGATTTTCCCATAATATGACATTAAGGGGGTCATGGTCGGCTTACTCAATAATTTTTATTTTATTAAAAACCCATAATTCTTTAATAATTAGTGTATAATCAGTAGAAATTAAGAAAAAAATTTATCACTCACTCTTTGACACAATTTTTAATTTTTGGTTAAGTATCTTAAAACTCAAGCATCCTCAGCCTGTGTAATTTTTTATACTTATAACACCCCACACATTTTATGGTATGTTTCTCTTATATACATTCTATTCATCACATTGTTCATTTTAAACCACAGTAGTTTATTTAAAATATAGTCAAAACCTAGCCATTATGTATAAATTTTCAACTTCTATGTTTTGAATTTCGAAAAATTGTCGTCTAGAGTTGTGATCTGTTAGTCATTTGGAGTCTGATAAAAAAATCCTGATTTTTGGTGAATAGTAAAACACCCTTATGAATAGTAATATGAATAGTAATATGACATTTATAAATAGTAAATAATAAAATTATTTTATTTTCATAAGGAAATAAAATAATGATATCTTAATTAGTTTATCAATGAAAAATAAAACTAATTGCGCTGTTATGATTGTTAATCTTCAAATTAACAATGAATTTATTTAAAAATTAAATTAATAATATTTAGAAAATTAATTTTGAAAAATGGAGTTATTTTCTGAATTATACATGTCGAAAAATGGTTAGGGTAAATTTTGGGTATTTTTTTATAAATTTTAGAATTTTTGATGAATAGTTAAATAAGATAAAATACCTTATATAAAAATGATGAGTTAAATACAATCTTTATGACATCATTAGTAATGTAAGGCCACATGGTTCGAACTCAGTTGAACTTATTACTATTAGGGCTCACATGAAATAGCATTATTGGTTGTCTTGAGGGAAATAATAAAATAATGAATTAAATATTCAAAATTTACCCCTCTCATCCACAATGAAAACTCCTCACCACTCCCTCTTCTCTTCACTCCTCTAACCCTTGAAGATCATCAATATTCTACCAAATTCACTCCCAAAGATCCCCCCACCTAAAAAATCTTCTAGCCTCTTCAAAATACCACAACCTCTCCCATTAAGTGGTTCACAAAAGGAGGAAGTCTCAAGAGGTAAATTTCACTTTCCAATTCCTTCAATTCTTTTATGTTCTTTTGTTTTTGATCCTTTCATCACCATTATGCTATGAAAAATCTAGTAACATAAATTTACTGGAATTTTTTCATGCTAATGGTATATTTCATTACCTTCTCTCCTTTTCCCACCATTTATTTGAATGAAATGAAATCACCATTTGAGATTTGCTAATTTAGCACATTCAAGGACAACACTTTATCAATTTCAAGTATAATCTATAACTTTGACCATGAAACCATTTTCACTATGGTTGAAGAAGATTTTTATAAATGTATTATATCCTATTTTTAGTTCTATAATTCTATTGTACAAATGGTGTTATTTTATAAATAAATAACAAGTTCATTATAATCTAACCCACCGTATAGACAAAACGGTTGTCACTAAGGTTAAATATATATATATATATATATTAATTTTACTTCACTCTATGTAAAAAAAATAAATTAAAAACCATTTAATCATCTGGATTATCACTAATATAATATAACTTCATTTTTAGACAACCACATCCATCTTATATATTTATCCGAACATGAATATAAGTGAACCGATCATTTAAAACCAAGTAAACAAACGAGACCAAACAATGAAATTGAACATTATAACTTATCAAAAAGGCCATGAATGAAATAAAAAGGGTTATAATAAATTATATACATATATTATATGTTCTGGACTTATGAATTAATAATCCTAATTTGTTTATTCAGGTCATTAATAACATGTAATGAACACCGTCAAGCATAAGGCAAGGGATTGCAAAACTCGGTTTTCATTATTTGAGTTAAACATCTACTTCATTGGTTACATTGTTCCAATAATATATTTGAATGACCTATTATTGTTTTATACTTTATATCCACTTATATTTTGTGGACTATTATTTGTCATACATAAATATTTCATTGATTTATCATCACTTCAATGACATAATCTTTGTAAGGGATCCTCTCTCTCACTTTTTTCATGAATCTTCCCAATGTTGTCCTCTTTTATTTTTACTACCTAATGAAGGGGTATGTTTTTTCCTTCCCCATACAGCCCTTATGATATATAAATAAAGTTATTAACTTTTACCTCTCATTAATCCCTCGCAATAACACTTATTACCATGCCGAAATGTTTGTAAGGGGTTTCTCTTCTCACTTTAATTTCTGTGAGATTTTCATTATTCAACACTTATTTCAAATATGTGGTATATTTTGACCTCCATTTAATATTAAAATAACATGAATATTTTTATATTCCTATTATTAAATGATTAATTTGATGTTCATTGTGTTCTAGTAATATGATTCAATAGATTACATTGTGTTAAGAGACTTTGTCTCAACTTCAATTTGGTTGTGACTGACATTGTATGGTGCACATAATAATCCGTATGTGGTGTACCTACTGCCCATTTGAGATCAATTTCCAATAGAAATTATATTTTTATTAAATATACTTAATCTCATATCATGTATATGTTTGTTGTATACATTGTATACCAGTTTACATATGGTGTTTATTTGCAATGTTATTTTAGTTAAGGAAATATTGATGAATTATTATACTCTACTCTATAAGGACATTGAAAAGACATATTTCTATTGTATTGAATCAATGTATAATTAAGGATTTGGACATGAAGTGGTGGGTGTGACATATTATAACCCCTAGATGCATCAGTATATCTCATGAGTCAAATCAATTCGATGAAAAACAATTTGAGTTTGTTTCCAAAAATCAGACGGGTTTCTACCCATAGAACTAAACCGTTTTAAGGGTATTATCGTTTTATGTGCCAGATATATGCTGTAAAATTAATAAAAATTCATTATCAGTTATTATTATTATCCATGGGGTTTTCACTATGATAAATTCTATGGATACAGTTTCAATCTCACTTTTTAGTGGAAATAGTTATCCATTTCTTCATTGTTCCTAATTGATTATGTTAGATTGATTGTGATTTTCTTATTATTGTACTCATGATTCCACGATTATTAGCCCTAACTGAGTGTTTGAGCTCACCCCTTTCATTTTTTAATTTCAACACGTGACAAAGATGAGATCTTTTATTGAGTTCTTGTGGATGCAATTTTTAGTTACGTTGTGTATTGTATTTTGTAAACATTTCCAATGTAATTTCGGTTACCTCTATGTATCTAGTTTCTTCAAGAATACTAAACTGATCATTCCATTGGGAATTTAATTCTTTATAACCATGCCAATATTATTATTAATTCACCAATTCCTTCCTAGAGGGTTCATGGTGTTACAGTTGGTATCAGAGGAAGTTTAGTAGGAATCTTGGAAACTAGATTTAGAAATCATTGATTACGGAAAAATCCCTATGATAAGCCTTTGAGGATAAACATACAAGAATGTCCTTTTATATTGGAAAGGAATAGATTATGTTTATATTTCAAGCAATTAATCCCTGTGTGGATACGAGCAGGTAGAGGTGGCTCTAGCACACAGGTACCTAGGAGTGAAAGCTCCGACAAGGAGTTTCGAGCTTGACCCGAGGTATCCTGGTACACGATAACGGGCCTTGTTGCATTCTTGGTTATGAAAATCTTGAGGGATATGTTTAGGAAAATTCAAATTTTCATTAAAACCCATTACGAAATACTTTAAATTAAATTTTCCATAGAGGATTCAGTTTGGATAAATCAGAAAAAACCAGAACTGAACAATGAAAAACATACTTACACAATACTGAGAAATTTTTTTTTATTAATTTTCATATATAAAAGGAATGAACTAGTATTTTGTATCTTCCAACATAAGTATTAGAGACCATAGTGGGTAAATCATGTGTAGAAAACTACGAGACTTTTGAAAATATTCGTTTCTCATGTAAAACCCTCTACCGAGTATCCAACTTGCCTCATGTACACAAACTTCACCATGGAGCAGGTTTTGTCTATAACATCATGATGAGCGCACAATTCCCATTCTATGTACGACAAGGGAAATATTACGAGGGTATCTTTAAACATTTTTACCCAAGCCAGTAATTTATTTTCTCTTGTGGACTTTGAGGATGATGCATATGGGGGCGACCTCCGGGCAGCATATCTATGTCATATTTTGACCTATAGACTTTGGGGTAGAGTTGTGGACTTTGAGGCTCTTGAGAACGAGAATAACCATTTTCATTATCGACATCACGTTCATACTGATGTCATACAACTTGATACCTGACATTCTTCTCTCAATCTGTATTCCAGATGTCCACACGCGGTGACCTTAGTTTCATATGTAGCATCTGTACCAAGGAGATAGATGAATTTGGAATCTCTTTGTGGATATATTTGTCTGAAATCAGGGGAAATCCCCAACATCGGTGGAATCTATGAGGAGTAATCATTGGGGATGTCCGGAATTCTATACTAGTTTTTTGTGAAAGGGACCAAGATATTGCATAATTTCTTGAGTTCTATAAATCATGTCTAAATTAATGATGTTTTATACTCTGTTTTGAGATGTTTTTATATAAAACAATAACTTTTTTTATTAAAATGGATTTTCCATGATGAAATTTGATATATTAAAACTTTTCAGATCGAAGATATGAGTCATCCAACCAATATTTTATCACCACCTTCCGAGCTGTTAGAGATAATAATTTTCAATACATGCTCTATAGAGGACAAACCCAAAGCCAACATACGTCTGACTTGTAAACCAATCCATCGGGTATGAAATCATCGCAAGATTCTACCTATTTACCAAGAAAGAAACTGGTCTATTACCATATTACATATGCACAGTTTTCTATATATAGGAAATGAGATAAGAATCATGATGCTCTTTTTCTACGTTTCACTCTGGCTGATAACTACCAAGCTCTGGGTAAATTTCTAGAAGTAGCCTTTGATGGTGACCATCGAGCGGCCGACCTATTCCAGATCCTGAATTTTAGTATTGACAAAGAAATTTAGGACATCAATATCATCATGAATGATTTGGAGCATGGGAATTAGAAGGAATTAGTCCACACTGAAATTTCAGACCTCCACACTTCTCGTGCCCCTGTAAGGAAGCTTGAATTCATTAGGCACAGATTCAACCCTTGATGTCTGTAGTATATCTGGGATAAGAAAATATAGCAGCAAAATACTACCTTAAGAATCACTCTGATTTTTTCACCACCATAGCTTCGATGGTATTCCCGGTAAAGGGACTTCTAGAGTGACGTGTGTCTACTGTTGCATATGGTTGTGGGATATTGAATTCATTGAACTAGTTTTGGGGATTCATGTATTAGGGGATTGGGTAAACCATTAGCCATGTTTTACTTTTTGAACTAGTGGTTATATAAGAATATAACTTATTGTCTCTTCTTTTTGTTTTCTTTTCATCGGTTATACTTTTTAATGAGTATCACTAAGTGAAATTTCATAATAAATTTTTAAATGGAAGGAAAAAACCATATGTTATCTCTTCCGGTGGAGGTACTGGAGTTCGTTGCGATCAAAACCTGTGAAGAAGAGTTCCTACCCCTCAAAAACTTGCGTAAAACCTGTAAACAACTATATGTAGTGACAAAAAGTCCATACATTCTCCACACCAGTCAAGGGAATTATTCCATTTACTTCCACATATCCATAACACAATTGGACGAGTATAGACAATGAGTAAAATACCATGAATGGCATTTCCTATGATTCACTGTAGGCCAGAACTACAAGGCCAGGTTATGTTTTCAAGAGGTTTCATTGGAGGGAAACATTTTTGCGGCCTACATGTACCAAATCCTTAAATTTCGCCTCTACAACAACGTCTATGAATTAGATGTTATCAGTCAAGACATAATTTGGCGAGTTCTTCGTGTGTTGATCCATTCAGACATATCCAAATATTCTACCGTTTGAGCCTCCCTCTGGAGGCCCAAGTTTTCGATGCCAGAGTTCAACCCCTTATCTCCGAGGTGTGTCTGGTTTAGAGAACTAGAGGAGTTGAGCATCAATTTCGGGTTTCCGCTAAATTCAGCTCAGTATCCTCTATGATGGTAGATGTGGTAAGAACATCATAGAGATTTCTTTTTTGGGTTATGAAATGAATTGCGAGGACGCAATTCTTCGAAGAAGGGAATAATGTAACTCCCCAAAAATTTTATGGTATGTTTCTCTTAAATACATTCTATTCATCACTGTGTTCCTTTGAAACAACACTTGGTTATTCACGAGATAGTCAAAACCTATCCATTAAGAATAAATTTTCCACTTCTATGTTTATAAATTTAAAAAATGGTCATCTAGAGTTGTGATCAGTAAGTCATTTGGAGTCTGATAGAAAAAACATGATTTTTATTGAATATTAACATACCCATATGAATAGTAATATGAATAGTAATATGACCGTTATGATTATTAAATAATAAAATTAATTTATTTTCTTAAGCAAATATGATAATGAGATCATAATTAGTTTTTCAATGAGAAATTAAACTATATGCACCTTTATGATTTTTATTCTTCGAATTAACTATGAATTTATTTAAAAATTTAATTATTAATATTTAAAAAATTAATTTTGAATAATGGAGTTCATTTTTTAATTATACAAATTGAAAAATGGTTTGGGTAAGTTTTTGGTATTTTTCTGAAATTCAAGAATTTATTATTAACAGTGAAATACTATAAAAATACCGTATATAATAATTATCTGTTAAATACACTATTTAAGACATCAGAATTTATGTAAGGCCACATTGTACAAATTCTCATGCACTTATTACTATTAGGGATCACATGAAACAACACTATTTGTTGTCTTGAGGGAAATAATAAAATAATGAATTAAATATTCAAAATTTACATCTCTCCTCCACTATAAAAACCCCTCACGAGTCCCTCTTCTCTTCACTCCTATAAGCCTTGAAGATCATCAATGTTCTACCCGAATATCTCCCGAATATCCTCCCCAAATTCCAAAATCTCTTAGCCTCTTCAGAATTCCAAAACCTCTCCCCTAAAGAGGTTCTCAAAGGAGGATGTCACAAGAGGTAAAGTCCTCTTTCCAACTCCTTAAATTCTTTTAAGTTCTTTTCTTTTTTTTCTTTCTTCTCCATAATGGTATGAATAATATAATAACATAAATGTACTGGAATGTTTTCATGATAATGGTATATTCCATTACCTTCTCTCCTTTCCCTACAATTTATTTGAATGAAATGAAAGCACCGTTTGAGATGTGCTAATTTAGCACATTCAAGGACAACAGTTTATCAATTTCTATTATAATCATTCATTCTGGTCATGAAAGAATTTGCGCTATGGTTGAACCAAATTATTATATATATGTAGTATATCATATTTTTAGTTCTGTAATCCTTTTTTACAAATGTTATTAATTTATAAATCAACACATCTTCATTATAATAAAACCCAATATTTAGCCAAAACAGTTATCATTATGGTTATATATATATATATATATATATTAATTTGACTTCACACTAAGTAACCAAATTAAATTTAAAACCATGTAATCTTATGGATATTCAATAATAGAATATAAATTCATTTCTGTAAAATCACATCCATCTTATATATTTATCCGTACTTGAATATAAGTGAACCGATCATTTAAAACCATGTAAACAAACGAGCCCGAACAATGAAATTGATCATTATAACTAATTAAAAAGGCATTTAATGAACTAAAAAGGGTTATAATAAATCATTTACATATATTTTATGTTCTGGACTTATGAATTAATAATCATGATTTGTTTATTCAGATATTTAATAACAAGTCAAGAACACCTTCAAGCATAAGGTAAGGGATTGGTTAACTCAATTTTCATTATTTGGGCTAAACATCTACTTCATTAGATACATTGTTCCAAGAATATGTGTGAATGACCTATGATTGTTTTATACTGTATATAAAATTATATGTTTTGGATTTTTATTTTTCACACATATATATTCCATTGATTTATCATCACTCCAATGACACAGTCGTTATAAGGGATCCTCTCGCTCACTTTTGTTCATGAATATCCCCTATGTTGTGCTCTTTTACTTTTATTACCAAAATAAGGGGTTTGTTTTATCACATACCCCATATTTTCCTTATGCTATATAAATAATGGGATAACCTTTTACCTGTCATTAATCCCCTTCAAGAACACTAGTTACCATGCTGAAATTTTTGTAAGGTGTTTCTCATATGACTTTCATGTCTATGAGATTATCATTGTTCATAGCTTATTTCTAATATGTGGTATAAGTGTACTTCAATTTGATATAAAAATAACATTATTATCTTTATATTCAGGTTATTAAATGATTCATTTTATGTTCATTACGTTCCAGGCATATGATATGACTAGTAACATTATGGTAAGATAATTTGTCTCAACTTCTATTTGGTTGTGACTAACTCTTTATGGTGAACCTAATTATCCTTATGTGGATTACATACTGCCCATTTGAGATCAATTTTCATTATAAATTTTATTTTTATTATGTATCCATAATCACATATCATGGATATGTTTGTTTTCTAAACTGCATACAATTTTACATACAGTGTTTGTTGGAAAAGTTATTTTAGTTTAGGAAATATTGATGAATCTGTATACTCTATTATATACAGATATTGAAAAGTCATATTTATCTTGTATTGAATAAGTTAATAAATAATTATTTGTACATGAAGTGGCTAGTGGGGCCCGCTATATCCCCTCGAGGCATCGGTAGGTCTCTTGAGACAAATTAGTTTGGTGACAAACCCTTTGAGATTGTTTCCAAAAATCAGACGAGTTTCTACCCATAGAACTAAAACATTTTAATGGTATTATAGTTTCATGTTCCAGATACATGAAGTCCAATATATAATAATTCTCTTTATTCATTATCATTTATTGTTATTATCCATGAGGTTTTCACTATTATACAATCTACGGTTGCAGTTTCATTCATAGTTTATTAATGGAATTAGTTATTCATTTATTCACAAAGTCCAATTGATTATGTCATATTGATTATGATTCACTTATTATAGTACTCATGATTCCACTATTTTTAACCCTTACTGATCATTTGAGCTCACTCCTTTCATCATTTTCTTTCAACATGATATAAAAAGGAGATCGTTTATTGAGATATTGTGGATGCAATTTTTATTTTCGTTATGTATAATATTTTGTAAACTTATCCAATGTAATCTGTGTTACATCTATCTATCTAGATTCTTCAAGACTAAAAAATTGATTTTTCCTTCTGGAATTTAATTCCTTTTAACCATGCCAATATCACAAGTAATACACCGGCACTATCCTAAAGGGGTCTAGGTGTTACAATACTCCCTATTAATTGAAGAATATCATCCCCCATATTTTAGTATTCACATATATCAGATATCATTCTAAAAATAAAAGACCATGATTCGTATAAAAGAAGGATATGAAGTGATCGTTGACTTTTTCATGAGAACATATTACTCGTATACATGTGCCTTGTATATAATGATGTTACAATATAGAATATCCCCATGAGAATAATCATATATATATATATACATCCTTTTAATTCAACCATTCCTCTCCTTCTAGAACTAGAATACAACATGACTTAAACAATCATTTGAATAGGGAATCGACATTGTAATCAGGGCAATTTAAATGTCTAATTTTTATATTTCTAGGAACTATCATAATATATTTTCTACATCCATAATCCTCTATAATAAATCATCAAATTGTTTTCTAGAAGACCATCTGAGTTGACTTCTAATTTTATATGATTTTTCGATAGTCCTTGAATCTCTACATTCATATATAATCATGTACATATCCCACATAAATATTTACAAAACATTTCCCACTTCCATTCATAGATAATGATATATGAGGACCCCATTGCACGAAAACCAGACATTATTGGGCTAGAGAAGACTATGTGGAAAGAATATCACTTATATCAGCAATAGAAATTTGGAATCATAATGAAGGTAACTTTTTTTGAAATTGATGATCTTTTCATGTAAGTCATACTACAACATTATTTTTATTTTTAGAAATCCATATAAGAAATAAAGATATTGGTATATTTTCATTGAATGATTCTTCCCCTACCATTTTTAGATAATAAATTTTCCCATTATCAAATTTGTTGAACTTCTACACCCTTTGGATAATTTAATATTTCTCTTGGATATACAGTTTTGAAATTATATTTATTATATCCTATCTTTTTAACCTATTCGATTAAATATCCTTGATATTGGATAGGTCACTCGAAATTGAACTCTCAATCTTTTTTCGAAGTGACAACCCAATATCCTCTAAATATAGGAATTGTTTTCTATAGAACATCAATCCAGTAGTTACGTTTTTTAAAACCATTCTCTAGAAACTACAACCACATGAATCCATGATATATAAGTGATTGTGAATACAATATTGAATTAACATACATGCCAAATAAAAAAATTATGGTTCAGAATTGTGCTTGAAAATTCCATTTCTAGTGCGACATTATATGAAATCAAGTACAAAAGGTCGGAAACCCCATGATTGATTTGGTGTAACTCAATGATATGGAACTTAACATCCAATAGAATGTATATTTTTAAGCATGGTTTGAAGCATACTATTTTGGAAAAACCAATTATTTTGATTTATAGAAACTTAAAATTAATAATACAACTAAAACATAACACTTGATCACCTCCATATTAAACGAAACAAACAAATTCATTGATAATAAAAAAAAGGATAAATGATATGAAGATTCGAATAACATGCACTATATCTAGAAATAAAATTTCCTATAAATTAATCATACACCCTAGGGGCATACAACATATCATCTCATCAAGGTGGAAAACTGAGTTAAAAGGTAATCCGTTATATTGGTGACTATACTCAACATGATTTATATAAGATAATTTCTCCAAAAAATCCCAATCAATATACTAACTCATAAACTATTCAATTTCCTCAGATGATCAACTAAATTTTAACTTACTCACCGGCGAAGTAACCCCATGGGCAGTGATGTAATAAACTCATACATTTCAAATTGTTTCTATGTCACAATACTCCTCTATTCATGTCACCAGAAAATTATGTTCCCAACCCCATTTTATAAACACAATATAAAACATCCAAATAGTAAAATTATATTTCACACCATTAAATTAATTTCTGAGGGAATTCCATCTTTATCTGATCATCATGTGAATCCTTCCACTTGTTAAAATGCATTCTCTTCCTCAACTAGTTCATCTCATTAGTAGTGATAAATTGCATAACAAAGAGAGTTGAAATTTATGTATCACTCTAAGGATTATTTAAAATACTCATATTTACACTTGTACATATCCATTACATCACATCTACATTACTCACCAAGAAACCATCACTACCTACCTCTATATCCTTTAATACTTTAGTCCACTTTTTGAACAAACAATGACCGTCTACATCATTCCATCCATTAGAATTTAGTTACTTCAAATTTTCAGCAATTGAATGATCCTAATTTTATATTCCCACAATCCAATAAACCTAATATAAAAAGTAATACCTTCCAGTAATCTATCATTCAATGTAGTTACATACACTATGTTTAATCCACCAAACTATGTCTATTAGCCCGAATATGTACTTCCATGGTGACACGGTACTATCTCTATCTAGTTTCACCATGTTTATCTTTTAGAGACATAACTTCTATAAATCCCATTACATATCCAGAAAATAGTTTTCACACCCAAATATAAGAATAAAATTCTAAAAAATTTACTCACAACAAGTATGTATCCTTATTTTTTACTTATATAAATGTTATTAAAATAAATATTAACAAAATTAAAATAATAAACTTTATTTTTTTCTAAATGTTTTATTTTTATAAAATTCAACATCATAGACTAATATTAGAATAATAACTACATCATATAATAAATAACCAATTATCCTCGATGAATTCCATTATCACTTCTATATACTATTTGGTTTCATTTATATAAATATTGAAGCATCTCTTAAATACTCATAAATTACAGATAATTTATATATTAATCTTTAAGAACCTAATGGATACAAATATTCTTTATAAATTCTATATAATAAACTATTTAGGTACTATTTATGTGGTGTATTTATTTATGCAAATCCTCTCAAGTATATGTGGTAATTAATAATACACCTTCCATTAATATTTATCAGACATACCCAACATACCAGAAAAGATAATTCTTTTTAATCAAATTGTATTTTACTTCTAAAATATGAAATTTATAATTTTGAATTGATGATCAAATCTATCGAGTTATTAATAAAATTTCAAAATATATATTATTATGAGATATATATAATTTAAGGCTAATTAATAGAATTCATTTTTTAATATTGATGAATATAAATATAATGTATAATGAAGTGTAATGTATTTCATATTTATTATTTTAAACAATTATATATATATGTATATAATTATTTTAATTGCTATATACATTATTATCTACTAAAATATCTATATTTCTTTAAATAACCAAATTATATGGTTCAGAAATGTTCCATACAAATAAGATATTTTATGGAATCACTCCAAACACATTATATTAATCACTAATAGAGAGATTTTGGATCATAATAAATTTTATGAAGACAGATATTTTTTATTTCAGTCACATACTAAAAATAAAATCTACATATGATCACATGATTTTGAATCAGAATCACCACATCCTTATATCCACTATAACCATATTTTAGAATGGATTATGTGATGTTTATACACCCACATTATATTGTTTTCTAAAAATGTTGACACCACCTTGGGGGGAAGGGGGACAACTCTAGAATTAGAAATATTACTCTTGATAAAAGGAATTGATAATGAAATTATAGCTCTTACTATGATAATTCTGATATTTTATGGACTTTGGAATGGGATAATTTTTTTATATTACTTATAGAATTCCAACTAATCTACAAATAATATGGTCAATGTAAATTCCACGCAGACATTCCCAAACATCAAATTATTTAGACTCTAGAAATTCATGATTATGATACCCACAAATATATGATTCATTTCTACTCTAAGGATCCTTTCCCTCCGAATATCATTTTTTAAATATTGACCATATGTACGTAAATATGGATTAACTAAAAAACCTAATAAACTTCTATAAAAATCATATATAATATATTTGGAATCCCACATCTGAATTTTAATGTATTAGTAATGAAAAATAAACTAATTTTGAAGGAAATCCCTACAATACATGATTCACCGAAGAATAATCAAAAAATACATTTATAGGTTACACCATTATTCCACTATATATACCATATTATGTCAAACAAGGGAGTATACAATATATTTTTCTTCGAAAATTAAATGGTTATCTCCTATTTCTAGAAACAATATAGGCTTTACCATTTATTCTTTTTTTTTTCAATCATTTATTTTTTATATAAGATTCATGACTAGGTTCTTAATTAGACGCCCATAGAGTTGGTATATTTATCCACTATTAATGTTGTTACAATTATATCATCCTCTATTTTGTCTATTCATTTGAGAATATGTGGTGGGTGTGGGTTATTCTGGCAAAATTCTACATTTTTCATTCCATTTCATCTAAATGTATAGTTTCTTAAAATTCGTCACCATAATACTACAATATTAAAATATTTAATGAAAATTGAACTACAGTTTTTAACCTAATACTATATACGTTCATAATTTTTTAAAATAACATAATTCTAATTAAATATCATAAATATAATTTCTTTTTTTTGATATATATAATTGTTAATAAATGTGACACATACTAATTATCAAATAAAAATAAAATATAAAATCTTAATTTAATTTTAATACTCGATGCTAAATGATATAAATGTTCCTCCGGATCTTAGACCATTGGAAAATGGACATGTGGGGTATCAAATTATTCTCTATTTTAATTCTTCCTAACATCCAACATGTGTCTATCTGTGCAATTCATTATAACTATGTGTTTCCCCTTCCCTTATAATTTAATTATTTTGTATAATTTTACTAATTCCATGTAATTTATATTTTAAGCATTCCCAAGGATCATAAATCATAAAGGTAAAATCATTTTATTCATAGCTCTATTAATTAATAGGTTTACATTATATTTATAATGCATCTTATTTTATCAATCAGGTTTACCTAAGAATATATAATCCATTGAATACAGAATAAATATTTATTTAGATTTATATTATTTTAGGATTACAACATCATCATATTTTATTATTTCATAATGATATTTATACACTATTAAATTTCCATGATATATATCCTTGATTTTTATTCAATGCGATTTCTTTTATATTAACAAATGTTACGAATTTTCATTTTTTACATGAGTAATTTTCCATAATTTTCCTTTTTATTTTTTAATTGCATAATGTTCTACGAAATATTATATTATTAAGGCATAAAAATAAATTATTTAACAATTTTAGGATAAATAATAATTATTTCATAAGTATTATAACAATATATTTTTCAATTTAATATAATTTTATCATTTTTAATGTAATACTAAAAATACTCTATATTGATTTTTTCATGATATTCAAACCTATTATTTTAATTAAATTGTTTTATATTACTAAAGGAATATTCACATTATATTGTGTTCTATTAATTAATAGTGATTAATAGTATTAATTCTTGTTATAAGAATGTCTCATAGTTAGAGAAATATAACCTTCTTACTAACCCTCCTTCCAATTAGATAAATGCTACACCAATTTCCAAATTTTAATCGATAAATAAATTTTTCATTCAATAATTTTTGGTAAAAATACTAACCCTTTTTTATCATTAGATATATAAGCATTGGTTTGTGTGACTCTTGATTTATGTCTAAAATTTATGTTTGAGATGGAGTAAAATTATTTGGAACCAATTTAAAAATGATTGGTGTAAATCATTAGGACACAATTGAATGTAAAGTGGTAATTCAATACATTTGATAACGAGATATTAAGATCAATTGATAATATTGTCAAATCCTAGTATTGTCCAAATAAATTTATTTTTTAAGTTCCAAAGTCCATTGGAATCTTAATGATTGTGATGTAATTATCAAGAGAATGGGTATTTTTAAAATATTGATGAACCTTTTGTGAGGTGATAAGAAATGTGAATAAATATTTAACAAAAAATTCCCATTTTAAACTATGAATATAGTAAAATCTATAGGGTATATTATTGAGGTAGTTTTAAAATATATTATTTACACAAAGTTGAATGTACTATCATTTTTTGAGTCAGATGTTATGATTGCATTGGATGATATTAATTCAAGTATTTATTATGGTTTATAATAAATTTAATGAAGGGTTTCCATTATTCATCTTCATAAAATTTATTTTGGGATGGTTTGAAAAAATTAAATGAATAATCACATGTTATTTTAATATTTGGATTATAAATAAAAATTATAAAGGTTTACTTATAGGTTTTTAATAATGCTAACTGAAATTCATAATTAGATTATCATAAAATGATAATATAATGTTTTAATAAAATTGGATCATTCGATTAAATACTAAATTATGTTTTTTAAGGATACTAAAAATATATAATAGCTTTTAATTTTTCCAAAATGAAATCTAAAATAAAAATTTCATGAAAATAATTTATTTTTAATATTGAAACCTAAAAGAAACATTCAACAGAATTATTATTTCTAAAAACATAATCAAATATATTAAAAAAATAAGTGATCTATTTATTTATTGATTTGCCCAATTCAAAAAAAAAATCAATTTTAGGAATTTTTATAAAAAACATATTGTTTTTGAATATAAAATTTATTTGTAGTGATATCATAAATAAAGTTGTGTTTATTTGAATATAAAAAATATTTTTTTAGAAAATTATATAAAATAAGTAAGATACGAGGACCGAAAAATGTATCTTAACATTGAAAAATAATTACTTTTCTAACACATAATTTTTTATCATGGGTTTCATTAGATTATCTTATTTGACAACTTATTATTATAAGAGCCAAAAATTATTATATTATATGTATTTTCCGTTCAATTTTTTAAAAATAAACTATCATAGATACATGGATCCAATTATATATTAAGATATTTAACCAATATATATGATTAAGTGAAATAAATTATTATGGAGGATACGAAATCTATTCATTCACTATCCTGTTCAAAATCATAGTTCCCTTTTATTTATTTTCTATTATAATTTATAAAATTATTCAAAATAATGATATTGTTAATTTATTATATCATATAAGGATTTATTATAGTGATTCCTCAATAGGATTGTTTTGGTTCAACAACATTTCAAAGAGATGTCATTGTTTTGTGGTCAGTTAGGTACTATGATGACAGGTATAGTGATGTTATATAAAAAAATGTTAGACATGGTAATGAGACACCTTGTTTGCTGGGGTGATTTAATATTTTGACATATTTTCAATTAAAAATAAATTTCTTTTTTTCTTTATTTTTGAAATATATAATTACTAAAACAATCAATTATATTATATAATTATTGATGTTATTTAATAGTACATATAAATTATTATTCAAAATTTAATTCCTAAAATAGATAATTATGAGTCATATTGAAATATAAATATAAATATATAAATATTTATATAATTTTTAAATTTATAATATAATATTTTTTATTCAAATTCTGCATTTCATTCATATTATTATAATCATGTAGATAAATATATATATAATTATATATATACATATATTTTACACATACATTGGTTATATATAAATATATATAATTTTTTTGATATCATCCTAATATGACATCATTTACAAAAACATTGAAAAATAGTAATTTCGTTAAAAAGATTAGTTAAATCCTATTGTTTTTCCTGGTTTTCTATGATTCTTATTCCATAAATAAAATAAGATAATTGTTATGTGTTAGAATTTATTATTGTGAAAAATTATTAATTTTTTCAAACACATTATTTCTTATGGATATAATATATTTTTTACTATAAATTGATATACTATTTGTGTATTGATATTACTTCTACATATCTATTTCAATAATCTGTGAAATTTATAAGACATATTATGTGGAACAATTTATCTAATTTATTAATAAATAATATATATATGAAAATTAAAATAGTTTGACTTATTGTGGCATTAATTTAATGTATAAAAAATTAATTTTCAACGAAAATTCATAATTATTCAAACTGATGGAATAATTTTTTATAATATTGTGACGAAATTATGTATATTTTATATCATGTAATATTTATCATAGATATATGTGATATATATATCTCCTTGAAAAATATATATTTTAAGGAATGAAATTTTAACATAATATATGATAGAATAAGCATCATCAAATAAAATATTATAAAAATATTGATAAAAATATAATGAAAGCATGATATTTAATAATGATTTTTAAAAAAAATCTATGGGTGAGATAATTTTTTTTATGAATATAAGGTTTCAAAAAACCATAAATTATCAATATTATATGATGTTTAACTACCAATACTAATGTTATGAAACTATATTTTAACTGATAACATAAGAGATATAATAAATAGAATTTATGGTATTTTCACAAATATAATTCTATGATAACTTAATTTTATAAATAATAATGGACATGATAATTTTTGAACACATATATTTTGAAAATTAAAATGTTATTTTATTTTATATTAATCATTGTGTCATATATTAAATATTATACATATCACTGGAAAAAAAATATTATTGAAAAACAAATCTCTAATTTTTAAAAAATAAAAAAATTATATTGAATTAGTATATAAAATTCAGTTCATTAATATGATATATAAATACTTTTATATAAATAATCGATTTTATTATAAAATTTTTGCATTATTAAGGTTCATAATCTCTCGATATATAATTTACAAGATTGATTTCTTCTTTAATTTATAAAAAATACAAATATTTTTATGTATTTTTTTATCTTTATTTCTATATAGGGGTTAGATAAACAAAAAATGTAAAAACATATCTACGAATATAAAATTTTAATTTATATATATCATTTTTGTTAATCCTTGAGAAAAATTTTTTGGAGAGAAAAAATATACAAATAGGGAACTGATATTATTTTCACACATATAAATCTTCAATAAACAAAATATATTAATTATATATATATAATGTGAAAATATAATCATACATATATATCTTGAAAATTTTAATTTTTTCATGATATTTTTATAAATGATTCTTGATAAGAAAGTGAGAAATTTTTTTCTTATGATAAATATTGGTGAAATTTATCTTTTGTAATATATCGCATAATTTTTCCCTAAAATATGAAAATTAAATTTGGAATACTATAAAATTTTCATATAAATATTACCCCCATAATGGGTGAAATATATTTATATTATACATGTATATTATTGAAGAAACAATCATTATATTTTTAATATTCTATATGTAATCTATAAATTGTTTTATTTTTTTACACTTTTTGTGTGCAATAAATTTTATCTATGGTTTTTAGAATTTTTTACATCATGTAATATAAAATTTATGTTATATATGAAAATTTTGGATTAGGTACTTATAGGTCAACCAGTTAATTATGTTGTATATTATATTGGATTATATCTAATAGGCTACATGGATGTAAATTATTCAATTAAAATATTCAAAATGAAAATGAATCTAGGGGTGGTTGTTTTGGGAAATCATTACCCTAATTATTATGAGGTAGTATTAATCAGAAATAATAATATTTAAATTGTTTTTATATTTTTTTCACATATATTGATCGTGATTGTTTTGTATAGGTGTGAATACGAACATTGATGAATGTTGTCTTAGTTAATTTTCTCGATTCAAATATATAGATAAAATAACATTATCAAAAAAAATATAGTAATATAAAAAATAACCCTTAAATTCTCTATTTTTCATTTTGTGTCTTTTTGGAATGAAATTTATCTATGGTTACTAATGAAATAGTTTTCATTAATTGTAGAAATTTTATCAACAATATTTTTTATTATTATAAATTTAGTGAGTATATAATTTTATTATATAAAAATAGTATGACACATAATGTTTTTTATAAAAAATCCTCCTAATGCACCAATCATATTTATTATTTAACCTTATATTTAAATAATTATGATACTAAATATAAATTTTATAAAATTATTAGTGGAAATTACTATTTTTAATTATATATAAAAATAAATATATTTAGTGAGTAGAAAAACTAAATAAATACATTCTCTTTTTAAATTAATTTATAAAGTCATATTTATTATAAGGGGTTTTTTTAGTTTTTTCATTTATTTTATAATGTAATGAGATTTTATGTTATAAAATATAGATGTTGAGTCGTATTTAAGTATATATAATATATATGGGTTTTTTTTAAACCCTGCACCATATACCATGTGAAATATGATTATGGAATAAGGTGTGTTATAATTACGTGGATTTATAATTATTATTACTCATATTTTGATTTAATATCTGTTCATATACCTCTACCCAATAAAATTAGTCTCATTATCATATGTTCACAATTTAAAAAAAATTTAGTTCATTAATCATAAAAGATTTAACTCATTCATGAATTAGTAGTAATGAAATGTTGGATGATTATATGATTATGTGCAAGTACACAATTCTATATTAAAAATATTTTCTTTTTATTTTGATTTCATATTATTTTATGTTTTTTATTTTCATTATTTATCTTTTTATTTAATGTATAATTTTATATATGGTTGATAAAATTAATATAATTCACTAATGTTTTTATTTTACAAAATTCCATTTTCCTACATTCAACATGGAATTAGTTATTTTCTTATAAATATTGTTCACCTATAAAATCATCAAGAACATCTTGATAGGGTGGAATGATCTGTCAAATTAAAATATTTCATTTTTTACTTTATTTCACCCTTAATATTAATCAAATAACACTTTTCCTATTTGTTCCAATTTAGATAACATTGTTTGAAATTATTTAAAAATAAAATATTATATTTTATTCAGATGCAATTCTCTAGTTTAATAAGAAAATAATTAATATAAACACATTAAAAGATATTTTAGATAAGATATTAATTGAAACAATTCTAATGAATCTTTGTTGATACTCAACATGAGTTTAGTGGGGGCTCATTGAGAGTCTTTTGAACCAAACAATGATAAAACCAGACCTTTCTCAAATTAGACACTAATATATACTATAATTCTAGTAGAGGGATATCAAAATCCTGATGGTGTTTTTGACCATTTTAATGTAGATGAATTATGGTTTTTTGGGAGTATACGTTCATTAACATTACCATAGGATCCTGTTTTATGACAACTTGAATAAGTGTCCCCCCCCCTTTTCCTCTTTATATTCTTCCCTGTATTTAACCTTCATATGATGATGGATCAAATTACTATGTTCAATAGGGGAACCATTGATTAAATTTATTGTATGATCCGAACTTATTTTTATTACCATTTTATTAATTATGACAAAACATAATAAATGGAAGATTTATAAAATTTATTATACTCTATTAAAATCCAATGTTTTATGAATTTTTCATTAAACAATCCTTTTCATAATATAATTTAGAGTAATAAATGGTCAGTGACCCTACCCATTTCCAATATTCATTGATTGATCATTGGTTTACGAATAAATTGAATTGGAACTCAGCGAAAGTGTCTCAATGGAGAATTAAATAATTTGAAATTGATTAGAAAAAATGATAACAATGTGTTTATGGAATTCATTCCATCGATGAGTGTAAATAAATTATATAAAAGGAGAACTTGATGTTTGAAATCAATTAAGGAAAAATTATTTTTGATACATGTCAATAAATATCGTAAATGATTGATAAATTGATTAGGGTGACAATTTTTGTTGATCACGTGTTATGATTTAAATTTGAATTATCATATAATATTATAGATATATAAATTTAAGGTAATTAAATTTTTATCTCCCCTATGATATGATCAATATTAGAATCTCAAGTCGGTATTCTGAGTATAAATGAATTGTTATATTATGAAACTGGTGTAATTAATTATTTTGATCTATTATTAAATTTTTGATAGATTTTGGTGGTGTTTTTTAATATTATTAGAAAGAATATTTTCTCTTATTTAGGATATGTGGAGTTCTCTCTATGTATGTGATGTTTTTTCAATTCCATACTTTTTTAATATTTCATAATAGTTTTATATTTAATCATTACTGAAAAATCAATAGTAAATTATTATTCTATATAAAAATATGGATAAAGTGGACTTTATTATGAATTTTTTTTCAAGGCCTTTGGTATGGGTATAATGGGGTACAAAATAACACCTTTTTTGTGGACTATTTTCCTTTGGGCTGTACCATGAAAATAATGACTTGAGGCCTTCATATTACTTCCCTCAATTTATGACTTGTGACCTCCCCTTAAATGGTCCAAAAATAATGATGATCAAATATATATGTCACATTTTTTATAGATTATGTTCGGTGGGGAACATCCGAGATGAATAACACTTTACTAAACCCTTTTACCATATAATATAAATATAAAGGAGCACAATCAAAAATATATTAATTTCATTGTCATATGGTATTAAAAAAACACAACCATTGAAACCCTTCTATAATTTTTTTGGGGGTTTAAAAAAACTACACACATTACATAAGATTAATATAATTATTCCCTGGATCAGTATGAAAAAATTAAAATATATTAGAATTTCTAAAAGAATAAGAATAAATTCCTATGGGGGAACCTACCCTAAACAACGTGATGGTTTTTACATTTATTAAAATGTAAGGATGTGAGTATCAAGAATCTCACGAAACATACTCAAAACCATTATTTTCATTCTTAGCACTAAAATATTTCATTCACTACATTAATATCCCATTTATATGTTTTTAGGAATCTATTATTGAATTTAATAACATTAAAAATTAATTAAATTCGTAACAAACAATTAAGGGCATATTAATTGAAACCAATGGTTTTTTTAACTTTTAATAGCAATAATATGTGGTTAATTTGGTGAACCAGGTTTTATGGTTCATTACAAATCCTCTAAAAGTGTTTAAACTAGAAAAAGAAGGAAATAATTGGTATGATGAGTTACTTCAACTATATTTACCAATATATTCATCCTCGAAGACCCATTACATAAATATCAATCTTAAATCCTATTTGGACTTAATTATTACCTATTGATTATATATTGATATATAAATGAATGAATACTTCTATTATAAATACACATCACTATTATTTTGTAAAATTAAATAATTAAATTATCATTTGAAATGTTATAAAAAATAATATTTTTAATTGTGATATAAAAAAAAATTTAACACATGAACAAATAATAGTGGACAAAGTAATAATAATTAAAAATATATTTTATGAGACCCAGAGTGCCCATTTTATTGTTTAAAATGATTATGATTCAAATTCTTAATCATAAATTAAGTGATGTTCCTAACAATAAGTTATAAATAACCTGATTACAAATGGATTTATTGAAATCCAATAATTGTGGTTTTCATTATCAAAGTTCTTCTTTATCATAACATTGTGAGTAAGAATGAGACATGAAACACATTATATATACATATATATTAAAATTGGTAACTATTTTTACACCAACTACAACACTTTTTATTACGTAAAATATGAAAATCATAATAAAATATCTATTTATGTATATGATCACCAAAAAAGAAAATATTGGTGGAGGATCCTATATTTATTGATTTAATCATTAAAATTAATTAGTGACATAAAAAATCACTTTCAATTATTCTAAATTATAATATGAATATTTATTAGCTTTAATTGATGAAACATAATAATTAGGGATACATTTACAACCTATATTGTGTGGTTATATTCTCAATATCCAAAGAATGACACCAATGACACCTATGATGATACAAGTATTATACATTGAGATGGAAGATCAATAATCATATTAACTAACATTTTATTTATTAATCAAAAATTATATCTTTATGTATAATCTAACTTATCATAGTGACAGTGTATAATAATAACTTTTTTTTTAATTTTTTTTCCATTGTTATATATTGTGAACATATATTTTACAGTTTTTAGGTGTTTTTTATAAATCATGTTGGTATTGTTGTTTTTAGTAATTAATATAAAACAAAATCAATTTTAATTATTTTATAATAAAAATTAATATAAATATAATCTTATTAATAAATATATCGTTATGTTTTATGATACTGGTTTGTTCAGAATTTTATAATTAATGATTAAATAAAAAGAGGGGTTTTGTTTTTTGTATTAAATTAGATATAGTTCCTCATTTAGGGTCCAACTATAGTTATTATATCATGTATGTAAGATATAATAGAACCATTATTTCTTTTGATTTAATGTATCCCACTATTTATCTTAACCTTCCACCCCTTCTCAAATCTCGATTCATTAAATTAAAACAGAAGATAGTATAATTCAGAAATATTCTTTTCAAAATCTAATCCCTGGAAACATGAACCTAAATCTTCATATAAGGAAACACTATATACAAAAATGTTATACTTTTTATTGGGGGATAGTTGCATTCCATTATTGTTTCCCATTATCACTTTAAAATATTAGAGGTTTTCACTTGTATCATATATCTATACCAGACGAGGTGGAAAATCTTAGATTTTTATGATATTTCAAGACAATATAACAATAATTCCCTCCAATATAAACCTAGTTCATAATGACATGCAAAAAATTTATAAATAACACTACAACACCATCCTATTACCAGGGATCTCTAATGACATATCATATAATAACATGTCCTCAATATCACCTAAAATAATATCAAGATCCAATATGACATCAAGCTTAGCCGAAAACACATTTATATCTAGTGTAGTACCTATTGTTCCAAAGTTATCTTAACTTCATATCAACTTTGAAAATTGAATCCAATTATAGAAAAAAAGTAGTAGATGAAAACTAATTTAATATAGAGAGTAGGTTTAGTTATAGCTGAATGATAAATAGAGATTGTGAAAGTCTATGAGAGGGGATTCCATCCATCATGCTATTTTCATTGATTTCATCGCGGTGGTATAGTATTTAATTTTTTGGATGAGTGTGATGTGATAAATTCGTATACTACTTCCTCTTTGAAGCATTAATACTTGATTATAAATTCTTTTGATCGTAACACTTAAATTGTTTTCTAATGGATAATTAGGTATATGGTTACCATATGATAATGTGATTAAAAATCCAAACATAGAACTAATACATTATTACTACATCCTAATTAATGATATTTCAAGGAGTATAATGAAATAAAAACCATAATAAATGGACTAAATCACTGAAATATATTTAAAATGTGAACCTTATTGTGACTCTTGAAATGTGTATTATTTTTATGAGTATCAATATAGGTATATGTTTATCATTGGTAATGTTTTCAGAAACTTTATATGGGAAATTTACGTATAAATCATTACATGGTTGATCACAAAATCAAATTCCATACACTAATCACAAATTTAAATAAAACACTGCGTCCATTTGATTCACATTTCCCACTCAAAAAAGATTCCAAATTCACATAATAACATTCCATTATTCGTTAATAAGCTGAATTACACAAAAAAATCTGTTAACCCTATGTTAAACTATATAAATCCCATAATAAATATTAATTGGGCCAATAATATTTTGATGAATTAACAAAATATTCTAATAATTTTTAATATATAACCAGATAATATATATATATTATAGTGATAATTACCAATATATATCTTATATTAATCACAAGAAAAAATTTAAAAATTCATTATTTCTAATAATATATATTTAATGACATAAACTCATTCATAAAGAAACAATTCATTGATTTATTTAGTGATGAAAATCAAATAAAGCTACATAAAAAAAATCATGTAACAAATCAATTTAATAGGAATTTATTTATCCTATAATTAAAATTTATATTGTGAAAGGGTCACTGTTAGAATATATTAATAATTATTCTATATATGAAATCATTAAAAATATCACCTTATGTAAAAATCTATTTGATGAAATAAAATAAATGATGAATGTGTTTAGATTATTTGATATAGTTGAAATACATAACGTCTAAAATTTTATTACTATTTCCATATATGTATTCATTTTTTTGGATAATTATAGTTACCCTCATTATTTTTGTGAGGAATGATTGATCCGAAACTCATATTAGTCACATTAAATACTTCTATGTATTTGTTCTTTGTGGTGATTTAAAAAATATACATTTTTAGATCATTAAGCTTCTACATTTGAATTCCATAAAAATAAAAACCTTTATTAAGATCTATTAACATTTTTTTCATTTTGTAAATGAAATTTAGATAACCATGAAGAACAAGCTTTATGTCATTGAAAGTTTTCTTAAACAAATCCTTTGTTATTCATATGTATATAAGTATATTTTTTCACATGTTCCCACTAACTATCACTATGAGTTAATAGATATCAAATTGTTATAAAAATATATACGATATATTGGGTTGAATATTCAACATAAATGATTTAATTTCATAATAATTAATTTATAAACAGTATTATTAATTCATTTTCTCTCTTAACCCATTGAATGAAATATGTTTTTTTTCTAAAAGTCTACTTTCAATTTATTTTTTCAAATATAATTTTTATAGTTTTATATTAAATTTAAATCATTAAAGTATATATGTTTTTCAACGATCATGAAACCATTTAAATCCACATTCATATATCATAATTTCAACTATGTGTGTTTCTTCACAAATAATAAAGATATAAAATTAATGCTCAAACATATTTTAAAATGACTACATGGCATGGTTTTCTTTCCAATAATAATTATTTAGTCGATATTTGACATCATAAAGAAAACTACACTACCATGACCTATTTTTATATGTAAGGTTAATCATAATATTTTATATTGTCAAACTACATAATAGTTGTGTCAAAATAAATATTCTCTAAAAATAATAATTTTTATACCCATATAATATCTTTACAACATTAAATTCAGAAAATAATTAAATTCTTCTTCTAAAACATCATGTTTTACTGAATATATGACCGCATATTAATTCCTATAACTATAGGTGACATTTATTTCCATTTTATTTATTTCATAATAATTATATTTTTTTCCAAGAATTGTCCAAATAGATTTGATTGTAACCTCAAATGTAATGTCTTCTTCAATGTAAATATAAATACACTTTTTAAATCATTAGTGACCAAGAGAGACTAATAGCATGACAACCTAAAATATAGTGTTGATATCTTATGAATTAATAATCACATCTATTTGATTTACAAATTTTATAAGGTTTTACCTAGATAGAATTCCCATTATTGTACATAGATTCTATTAATATTTTCTGTAACTATAAAAACATTTTAGATTTTGTATTATGATGGACTCAAGGGAGGATATCAATATATTTTCTAGGATTATAAAAGAAACATCCTAGAAATAGATAAACCAATATCACTTATTTTATATGAAAATTGTAACATAACAATAAATTTCTTATGCATATTGATATATATTATTCCTCACAACTCTTTTTATAATAAAAACATACATATCATAAACAAATTATTATTTCTACCATTAAACTTCAAAAACTAATCTTCCATAATGTTTTTTTAAAAAATAATCTCTAGAATGACAAAAATTAAATATAAAAAATATTTTTTCATTGATGGGTTGTTAAAATTATAACATAGCAACTCATAAAGGTAACTAAAAAAAGGACACATTCCTAAATTTGGTTCATTTCTTCATGAGGTAATATATAATACATTTACCTAAAAACTATATGAAATATAAATTATGATTCTTTTTTGTCCACATGTAATGTTTTGTATTCAAAAAAAACATTGATGAATTATTATTTAGTGACAATGAAGATGTAATTATGATGTTATTTATGAGCGATCATTTTCCAACCCACATACCTTAATTTTCTATTTTTTTCAAAAGTAATTTTTAAGTATTATTACATTGATTATAGACGATATAAATACCCCTAGATACTAAGGTAATCAATATAGTCAATGACGTTGTATAATCTATCATGATCTACATATCCTATAAAACAATGTATATTCCTTTTTATAAATTCAAATAAATAATGATCTATTTTTATCATTGACAATAAAAATTTTCATACTAATTTTGGAATAAGGTATGATTCACATTCTTTTTCCATTTCATAATAAGATAGTCTAATAATCTATCATCTTGGAGTTATTCATGGTTACCACTATAGATATATGTTTTTCTCATAAAACATTATAGATGATATGATAAACACTTTTAGAATATATGTATTTTTAGGTAACCCCAAATTACGAACATCATATTTTGTTATCTTGATATTTTATGTTAGAAATTATTTGTATCACTTATATTGTGAAATAAATAATCACTCTAGGGATATTGATGATGAACTTATTTTTGGAGTGACCATATAAAAGTACACAAAATGGATTTTTGTATATATGTAATTATTATTTCATAAATGAAAACATTCTATAGAGCTTATAACTAGAGTTTTTCAAATAAGTTCCCTACATGAGACGTCTCATACATTGACAATAATCTAAAGTCATTTTTATTTCATTCATAATATATATTAATCGGGCAAGTCACTAATCAATTATAGAAAAGTCATTAACCTTGATAGGATCTTTCCACCCATATGATAAAATAGAATTCATGGGCCTTAATTGTGTTTTAAAAATATAGGGAATTCCAAAAAATTATGTCTGTTGTAATTAAATAAAATTTTATTTTCCTTAGAATTGAGAGAATGAGATGCACAATATGAGATTTAAATTCCCATGTATCATGATTAATATTATTATAAAAGAAAATTGAATTTTTATTTGGATATGTAGAGATTATATTTCACCGAACCCCTTTTTAATTTAGATTTTTTATGTGTTTCTACGTATCGCTCATAGATTTTGATAATGAATATGACTAATAATTATTTAAAACATTATCAATTGGAGTTAGGGATACTCAATAGATAATTGATGTTAAAATTTTATACTAATATCAATAGTTTATGTGAAAAATGATTGAATATATTATAAACCCAAAAAGGATATGTGTTTTTCAACTTCGAAATATTGAATTGTATATTATGTTTTTAATTTAAAAATAATTTGTGTGTTATAATATAAATAAAGTGTTATATGTGTTATCAAGTTATATATGAGGGGAGATAAAAAATTATAAATGGGATTTGGGATCGAGCATAATGAAATATCATTTCATGGACTATAATGTGATATAAATGTCATGACCCCCTTCCACCAAAGATGCCCCTCCTGATCTGGCAATGGTGAAAGGAAGATAATAACCCCCCGAGTCCCGCCTCTAATAGGCCCCGGGTTGGCGACTAGCACCAAGGGTATGAGTTTTCACAAATATGGGAGGCATTAACCTTTTTATTATTTTGGATCAGGAAATAGGACAAGTCAACCACCAAAAAGGGAAAAGAACAAGTGTATATAAATAAACCCAAACAAAGCCCACATGCATGTATAAACAATTTTTATAACAAGGTACAAGTACAAGGAGGCTCAAAAGTACAATGACAAGGAAATCAAGAGAACAACAACTGCAACAACTCCAACTGCCCGACTAGTAGGGTCCAGCACGGCCCTGGTAGTCCTCCTGGAAACCTGAAAGTAAACGTAGGGTGAGCATACAAGTATACTCAGTAGGGAAACCTAAAGCTCTCGTGCAAAAGTGGGGAGACACCCTAAGGTCCCGTGAGAAAATAGAAGAACCATAAACTAACATGGAAAAACTATCCACCCAGCCTCACTGGTCACACTCACCAAGTAACACAAACAAGTTTAGTATATATATAGAACAAAAGTATTGGGTACCCCGCACCATTTCCCACTTAATTAGATGCTGCTCTCCCTAACGGCAAACGTCCTGACGCAACCACACTCTTCCCGCCCACACACACCTGGGCCAAACCACGCATCCCGCCCGCACATACCTTGGCCTCACAGCCACGCATCTCGCCCGCACACACCTGGGCCACAACCACTAACCCGACCGCAGACACCTGGGCCTCATCCCGAAGGTTCTTGGGAACGGTAAGCATACCCGAAGAGTCATGGGCTAAAGGTCGCCTCAAGCCATCACAGCCTCTGAGACCTACCCGAAGAGTCTTGGGTGTAAGGTCACCTCAAGCCATCATAGCCTATGGAAGAAGGAGCAGGAAGGATCTAGTAACTAAGGGGGAACACCCTCTCCCATAAAATGGGAGTGTTCGGCACTAGGTGCTTGACATGAGTGTGGTGGGACAAAACACAAAGATACATATATATATATACAGATACCAAACACACAGCCCAACCTATGGCTTCTTAAAAAGAGGAACTGAGCATGTTCCTCGGCACTTCTACCACGATGCATGCATCAACAACCAAACAATCATCCCCCAACCCCATTTAGGTTTTCATGTTTCATGCAATAGTTTAACAAATTATTACTACTGGGAAACTATCATCCAGACAAAACCTTTCACAAACATATCCCTGCCATCCACAACCAAGGTTAGGTAAAACGCAAGAAACCACATGCCATTTCATTTACAAAATATTATCACAACCATACAACATTCCATCATTAATTTATTTCAAAGTTCCACACATAAAACCCTTTCCACACACAAAATATTTCAGCATTTGAAAACACCTTTTACTTCCAAAACACTTTTCATAATCAAAACACTTTTCATAAATAAAGGAATTTTCCACAACCAACCACTTCCCATTTCAACCCCATCGTATAAAAAAACATTTCCCACAAAACAACCAAACCACCAACATGTTCATTATTCCAATTTTGTTCAACTGGGGTGATCACAAAAGGTTTTCATTCTCATTTAATCAGCCAGTCTTTACGTGCTTATCCATTTTCCATGTTTTAACAAAACCATCCACAAACAATTCAGATATCAATTGCGCATGCAAAGGCCACCAACGACCTTGATTTTCAGAGGCAAAGGCCTTTCAATCCATAATCACAATCAGAAGATAACGAAACTGGAAGGCAATAGAAACAGCACAAAACCCCAAACCCTTATTTATCCGGTTATTATCTTTATTTAAAGATCAACTACATCCCATGGAACAAAAGAAAAATATCACACCCCGCATGTTGCACCAAATAGAGAGACGAAGTTAAACCCCAACCTCAAAAGGTCCCGATCACATCGCTTCTGACGACATCCTTCGGTGTCCTCTGCCTTTGCCAAACCCGACAAACGCCTCCTAGGATGGAAGCTGGAGAAGGAAGGCTGGAAGGAAAGGTGACAAGTCCAGGCTTAGAAGCTTCGTGTCGTCGATACGATCCTGTGGCCGCCGACGGATCGTAATTCGGAGCTCGGACAAAGAAGTTAGAGGAGGAATACTTCTCGATTGTCCAAGAGCGTCGTCGTGCGACAAAGAAGCGATCGATATGGAAGATAAAACATGACCTAGTTCTTATATAGGCAACGAATAGGTAAATCCGTATTCAGCGTGCATTAATGAATACACGATGTGACCGTACATACGTTACATGTTTTGATTGGTTAACACACAACACGTCACGCGGTTTCCACACGTTTTAATAAAAAACGTTAATTTTATTAATATGTGTGTTTCGTTGACCCGAGACATAACTCAGAAAAAGGTATCCATCACTGGTCTTAAAATGACCATCTTAATTACATGATTACACTGCCGCTGACGGTTCGTCATTCCGACACCATATGAAGAAGTTACGGCCGAATTAAGATTATAAAACCCAAAAATAATAATAAAATTTTATAATATTTTTATTTATTTATTTTCCTTGAATTTTATATGCTCAAAAATTGGATCCCCTTTTGCTTTCACGCCCAAATATCTCCACCACCAATCAATCACCTTAATTTTTATTCTATTATGATAATAATATTATTATGAATATTATTCATTTAAGTGGAAGAAAAAAACCCCGCTTACGCCTCCTTTAACCTCATCATACACCCCCTTTATTCTCCCCATTTATATACTTTAATTTATTATCTCATTTAATCCATATGATTTATTATTATAATATACATGGGGAGGTCCATGTATAGTGCCTCACCCACATGCTCCTCATTAACATAATAAATATATAATACAAATAATTTTATTATTATAATAAAGGAAAACCTCATGTTCAATTAATTCATGAGCGTTTCGGGTACCCAATCTGAAAACCCGAAAAAGACATCCAATATTGGACTCATAATTTCCGTCTCGTAGTCAGGATCACACTGCCGCGGACGGTTCGTGAAACCGAGGTCGCATGAGGAAGATACCGTCAAAATTCAGTTTTCCCATCCAAAATTAATAATTACATTATTATTTTATATTATTTAATTTATTTCTTAAATTCTCACATTCTCTCTCCAATATCCTTGAGATTCACTTACAAAGTCATTTGTTTAGGTGGATTACACTTGGAGCCTCTCTCCTATATTTATTTTTCAATAAATTTTATTTCCTTTAATCATGTTTCTCTCTCCAATCTTCTTACCTTCTTCCACAAAAAGTGGCGCCTCTCTCTTCCTCATTCCATGCCCAAAACGCCCCACCTTGTATTCCTTCTCTCTCTTTTTTCATTTAATCTTATCTTTTATTTTATATCATTATTAATATATTTTTCATCTTCTCTCTTCAATATCATTCCTCCCCAACAAAGTGGCGCCTCACTTGATTTTACACCATTAGTTCCATTCTTTTTATCATAATTATTTTCAATAATAATGATTGAATCTCTCTAAAAAACATGCAAGATCACCTCCCATCAAAACCCACATGACACACACCTATTTTAAATCTTTATCATTATTATTATTATTTTATTTTTTTTAAACACAATTATCATAAATAATAACATCTCTTATTTATCCTTATATCTCAAATCTCATTACAATTAATTCAAAACATAATTCTCATTAAATCATTATTGCCAGATCTATCAAAAAAAACCCAACATTATTATTATAATTATTTAGTATAACACTTATAACAAAACCCCAAATAAAATTTATTAACACGTCACCATTTATTATTAATAATAATTATTATTTTTGATGTTCGCCGCATTGACCACATAAAAAAACGTTTTTAAAAAGTAATCGACCGGAGAGGTCCGGGCCATTACATTAGATACCTCTCAAAACAATCTCGTCCTTGAGAATTAAAAACTGACCTAGAAGAAGGAAAGGATCTGAAGAACCACTCCACAAGATACCTCTCAGGGCTCTCGTCATGATAAGGAACCAACCAACAACTCTATGAGTTAGGAATTCCCTCTCCTATGTCGAGATACTATCCGCTTTAGGCGGCACTGACTCGCCTGCACAGGTTTAATCGCATCCTCATTAATGCGTCTTGATTAAGGATCAGGTTTTTCCTTTCCCATATATTAGGTTTTTTTTTTCAACTTACACTGCACCCAACAACGTACAACCCACACACTGCCCGGACACATGGCTTGAGGAATTCCTTCTCCCATGTTGAGATATTATCCGCTTTAGGCGGCACTGACTCGCCTGCACGGGTTAAATCACATCCACATTAATGCGTCTCGATTAGGGATTAGGTCTTCCCCTCCCCACATGATAGGGCTCTTCACGTACATTTAAAGAAAATCGGGAAACAACATAGCATTATAGACTCATGAAAAACAAGGTCCAGGCCCAAAGCATGGGCGAGAATGAGTTTCAACAATTGAGTGTGATGCTCCTGGATTTAAACAAAACATAAACGAGAGCATTTAAGTAAAACATGAAACATCTCTCTCGATCTTTCGCCTTGCGGGGGTTGCCACTTCTATTGCGTGAAATTGTCTGCGTCACACTCCTCTTCATTTCTGTTAATGTCCAAGTGCCATAGATGTACGGTAAACAAGGATCGCCTAAGCCCAAGTAGTAAGGAAAAACTCAAAGTTTTGATTATCATTTTATTTCAATTTCTTTCCCAGAACACCCAAATCAAGTAAAACACAAACATGATGATGCATGTACCTTCCCTAGGGTCTCTACCCTGCAATCAATATAGTCTCACTTGGTCGTTCGGTAGGCTCAGAGTCCTTGCATTAGATCACGGGGGTCCCTAAAATCCCGTGTCCTAGCCTGTCTTCCCTGGCCTATGTCACGCACCAAGATTAACGAACATTGTTGCCCTACCATCCCATGCAATCCTCATTGTTCCTAACTCTAGACTCCATCCTATCTCTCAACCATCACCTCTGATACCATTCTGTCACGACCCCCTTCCACCAAAGATGCCCCTCCTGATATGGCAATGGTGAAAGGAAGATAATGACACCCCAAGTCCCGCCTCCAGTAGGCCCCGAGTTGGAGACTAGCACCAAGGGTATGAGTTTTCACAAATATGGGAGGCATTATCCTTTTTATTATTTTGGATCGGGAAAAAGGACAATTTAACCACCAAAAAGGGAAAAGAACAAGTGTATATAAATAATCCCAAACCAATCCCACATGCATGTTTAAAAAAATTTTATAACAAGGTACAAGTACAAGGAAGCTCAAAAGTACAATGCCAAGGAAAGCAAGAGAACAACAACTGCAAAAACTCCAATTCCCCGACTAGTAGGGTCCCGCACTGCCCTGGTAGTCCTCCTGGAAACCTGAAAGTAAACGTAGGGTGAGCATACATGTATACTCCGTAGGGAAACCTAAAGCTCCCGTGCACAAGTGGGGAGACACCCTAAGGACCAGTGACAAAACAGAAGAACCAGAAACTAACAAGGAAAAACTACCCACCCAGCCTCACTGGTCACACTCACCAAGTAACAAAAACAAGTTTAGTTTATATATAGAACAAAAGTATTGGGTACCCCGCACCATTTCCCACTTAATTAGATGTTGCTCTCCCTAACGGAAAACATCCTGATGCTACCACACTCTTCCTGCCCGCACACACCTGGGCCAAACCACGCATCCCGCCCGCAGACACCTGGGCCTCACAACCACACATCTCGCCCGCACACACCTGGGCCACAACCACTAACCCGCCCGCAGACTCCTGGGCCTCATCCCGAAGGTTCTTGGGAACGGTAAGCCTACTCGAAGAGTCTTGGGCTAAAGGTCGCCTCAAGCCATCATAGCCTCCGAGACCTACCCGAAGAGTCTTGGGTGTAAGGTCACCTCAAGCCATCATAGCCTATGGAAGAATGAGCAGCAAGAAGATAGTAACTAACGGGGAACACCCTCTCCCATAAAATGGGAGTGTTCGGCACTAGGTGCTTGACATGGGTGTGGTGAGACAAAACACAAAGATACAATTATATATATACATATAACAAACACACAGCTCAACCTATGGCTTCTTAAAAAGTGGAACTGAGCATGTTCATCGGCACTGCTACCACGAAGCATGCATCAACAACCAAACAATCATCCCCCAAACCCATTTAGGTTTTCATGTTTCATGCAATGGTTTAACAAATTATTACTACTGGGCAACTATCATCCAGAAAAAACCTTTCACAAACATATCCCTTCCATCCACAACCAAGGTTAGGTAAAATGCAAGCAACCACATGCCATTTCATTTACAAAAGATTATCAAAACCATACAACATTCCATCATTCATTTATTTCAAAGTTCCACACCTAAAACTCTTTCCACACAAAAAATATTTCCGCATTTGAAAACACCTTTTACTTCCAAAACACTTTTCATAATCAAAACAATTTTCATAAATAAAGGCATTTTCCACAACCAACCACTTCCCATTTCAACCCCATCGTTTACAAAAACATTTCCCACAAAACAACCAAACCACCAACATGTTCATTATTCTAATTTTGTTCAACTGGGGTGATCACAAAAGGTTTTCATTCTCATTTAATCAGCTAGTCTTTACGTGCTTATCCATTTTCCATGTTTTAACAAAACCAACCACAAACAATTCAGATATCAATTGCGCATGCAAAGGCCACCAACGACCTTGATTTTCAGTAGGCAAAGGCCTTTCAATCCAAAATCACAATCAGAAGATAAATAAACTGGAAGGTAATAGAAACATCACAAAACCCCAAACCCTTCTTTATCCAGTTATTATCATTATTTAAAGTTCAACTGCATCCCATGGAACAAAAGAAAAATATCCCACCCCGCATGTTGCACCAAATAGAGAGACGAAGGTAAACCCCTACCTCAAAAGGTCCCGATCACGTCGCTTCCAACGACGTCCTTCGGTGTCCTCCGCCTTCACCAAACCCGACAATCGCCTCCTAGGATGGAAGCTGGAGAAGGAAGGCCGGAAGGAAAGGTGACAAGTCCGGGCTTAGAAGCTTCGTCTCATCGCTACGATCCTGTGGTCGCTGACGGATCGTAATTCGGAGCTCGGACAAAGAAGTTAGAGAAGGAATACTTCTCGATTGCCCAAGAGCGTCGTCGTGAGACAAAGAAGCGATCGATATGGAAGATAAACATGACCTTGTTCTTATATAGGCAAAGAATAGGTAAATCCGTATTCAGAGTGCATTAATTAATACACTATGTGACCGTACATACGTTACATGTTTTGATTGGTTAACACACAACACGTCACGCGGTTTCCACGCGTTTTAATAAAAAACATTAATTTTATTAATATGTGTGTTTCGTTGACCTGAGACATAACTCATAAAAAGGTATCCATCACTGGTCTTAAAATGACCGTTTAATTACAGGATTACACTACCGCTGAAGGTTCGTCATTCTGACAGCATATGAAGAAGTTACGGTCGAATTAAGATTATAAAACCCAAAAATAATAATAAAATCTTATAATATTATTATTTATTTATTTTCCTTGAATTTTATACGCTCAAAAATTGGGTCCCCTTTTGCTTTCACGCCCAAATATCTCCACCACCAATCAATCACCTTTATTTTTATTCTATTATGATAATAATATTATTATGAATATTATTCATTTAAGGGGAAGAAAACCCCCCCCCCTTACGCCTCCTTTAACCTCATCATACACCCCCTTTATTCTCCCCATTTATTTACTTCAATTTATTATCTCATTTAATCCATATGATTTATTATTATAATATACATGGGGAGGTCCATGTATAGCACCTCACCCACATCCTCCTCATTAACATAATAAATATATAATACAAATATTTTTATTATTATAATAAGGGAAACCCTCATGTTAAATTAATTCATGAGCGTTTCGGGTACCCAATCAGAAAACCCGAAAAAGACATCCAATATTGGACTCATAATTTCCGTCACGTAGTCAGGGTCACACTGTCGCGGACGGTTCGTGAAACCGAGGTCGCATGAGGAAGATACCGTCAAAATTCAGTTTTCCCATCCAAAATTAATAATTACATTATTATATTATATTATTTAATTTATTTCTTAAATTCTCACATTCTCTCTCCAATCTCCTTGAGATTCACGCACAAAGTCATTTGTTTAGGTGGATTACACTTGGCGCCTCTCTCCTATATTTATTTTTCAATAAACTTTATTTCCTTTAATCATGTTTCTCTCTCCAATCTTCTTACCTTCTTCCACAAAAATTGGTGCCTCTCTCTTCCTCATTCCATGCCCAAAACGCCCCACCTTGTATTCCTTCTCTCACTTTTTTTTAATTTAATCTTATCTTTTATTTTATATCATTATTAATATATTTTTCATCTTCTCTCTTCAATCTCATTCCTCACCAACAATGTGGCACCTCCCTTGATTTTACACCATTATTTCCATTCTTTTTATCATAATTATTTTCAATAATAATGATTGAATCTCCCTAAAAAACATGCGAGATCACCTCCCATCAAAACCCACATGACACACACCTATTTTAAATCTTAATCATTATTATTATTATTATTTTTTAAACACAATTATCATAAATAATAACATCTCTTATTTATCCTTATATCTCAAATCTCATTTCAATTAATTCAAAACATAATTCTCATTAAATCATTATTACCAGATCTATCAAAAAAACCAACATTATTATTATAATTATTTAGTATAACACTTATAACAAAACACCAAATAAAATTTATTAACACGTCACCATTTATTATTATTAATAATTATTATTTTTGATGTTCGCCGCATTGACCACATAAAAAAACGTTTTTACAAAGTAATCGACCGGAGAGGTCCGGGCCATTACAATAAATTCTTGATCCCCCAAAAATAGGCCATTTAATGACCTATATTCCACATTTTATAAACTTTATATACACGCCAACATATATCACAAGGTTAATTTGGACTCAATAATCGTTCAGATGATTTTAAGTGCTTCAAATGACAAATGAATTATATTTATTATACATACATTAATTTACTTTAAATTTGGGTTTTTTTTACCCTTGGATCAATTTCCATTTAATTTTTATAAAATAAATAATATTCCTCCTCATTAGGGTAAAGGAAACAATTATATAGTATGGAGTCCAAGATTAAAATGTCCAAATTCCATATGCATATATATATTTTTTAAAATTTGTTATTCTATCTATATTAAAAAAACTGAACCCAAAAACTCTTCGATGTATTTACCTAGATCACCACCTGATTATTTGGTTATATTATCCTTTCTCGATATAGAGCCACATAAGTTGTAACCACATTATTTTTCTATCCTTTCCCCGACATATCAATGTCCCCTCATCTCAACCTTGTGATAGCTACTACTCTGAACTATTTTCTTAAGGATACTTCATTGTAATCTACCTTTAATACATTAGATGGTATTGAATTCCATAATTACTATAAAATAAAATTATTAGTGAATTAATCTATATCATATTTTGATAATGGATATTTCCTTCTTATAATGAATAAATTTTTCCTCATCATGTCAAATAATTTTTTTTTCTTTTTCTAATAGGTTCTTCGGTGATCTAGATTTTATTCAACATATTTTACCTCAAAAGAATAAATGTTATTTTATATATTGGATGATTACCGCGCCTTGTAATTGGGGATTAACATTATTTTTCAGTAGAGATGGTGACCAGAATTCCTCAATTAATATTTGATTTAAATATTTATAACCATTTTAAAATTATATTTTTATGTTATTTTTTTATTACGTTCCTAATTAAATCAATAATAGTTTTTCTTATATGTTAGAATGTTTATAGAAAATAATTTTTTCCCATTTAAACATTCTTGACTCAATGTTTTCATTTTTAAATATTTAATAGTATGAATGGATTATAAATTTTCGGGGTTGATGAAAAACATATGGAATAATTATGATCTTTATTTAAAGAGGCCAAAAAATATATTTTATGATTAGTATTAGATATTAGACTTAATTTTGGAGAATAAATGTGAATATTTGGATGCTAATAATTAAAATAAGATCATGATTGATTATGAATTAATGTTTTTATAATGTAATCATTATACCTAAAATATTATATGTAAATGAAAACTAAAGGATATAATATTTGAGATGAATTTTAAACAAGGGATATATTAAATAACAATGCTGCTGAAGTTTCCTACTCATATAATAGATTCTAGTAGGGAAACTTCAGTAGATGTTCTTATGTATTTAATGCTCTTTTACCAATCCTTCATATATCTATTATGTTGAAAAATAAAATTCATCAATGAATATTTGAAAAACTAGAGGATATTTTTGTGAAAATATATAGATTTATCATCCTCATTCATTCATTGGAGGATTCCATTACTTTTTTTACAAGTTAGTGTAGTGGGACACATGAATTAAAAACCGTCTTTGTAAAACCTAAAAATTCTTCTATTGGGGAGGGTTGGATATCTGAATATCTTCTGTCAGATATTATTCAATGTGAATTGTGGAGAGGAATACAAAAAAAATATAGAAATCGTGGAAAAAAGGAGAAAATTAAGATAGATGGAGTCATTGAACATAAAATATGTTGAGAGGATTCATCAAGCTTTTATTATACCACCATTAAGGATTTACGGAAAACACATAAATAATAGTTTATAATAAAATGGTTTATATAAGAATACATTACCATCCATGGTATGAGGCTCTATTTTGATAAAGAAAATTATTATTTTTATAATTTTTCGAGAATAAAAAATTAATTTTTTTTATCTCAACATAATTGATTGATCAATTGAGGTTACGAATATAGTTAATGTATTATTATATAAAAACAAAAAAAATCTATTTCTTAAATGGATTGAGAAAATTTTCATTATTTTATATTTCTCAATTGTGATTTGATATTTAAATGTAAACATCGATTTTTTTTGAAGATTTTTATATATGAAATGATTTCTGGGATATATTAAATTATAATTTCATGCCTCAAATTTAGGGTTACAGTTAAAAAATATATCATTATCATCAAATATTTTATTATATTGACATTAAATTGAGATTTATAAATTTAAGTATGTTTGGAGGATACTATAAAGAATATTATGGGAATAATATCTTATACATTGGTTGGATTAGTAATTATATAATCAAAATTTAATTATCAATTGTCACATCCATTGATGGTAGATCAATATAAAATTATTTTCCAGTGGTTTTTATATATATATAACTATATGGGATGTGCGATATCCCATTTTAATAATTCCTAAAACATCCCTATGTGTTTCCCATAAAAAATAAGAATCCAGTTAAATTAAATGAATTTAATATTCATCAATATTAGCATGACATGAAATGAAACATTTATGAAAGTATTTCTTATTGGGAATCAATGGTTTTATTTCCCATGGATGATTAAAATAGCTTATTCTTATGAATATACTATACAAAGGAAAAATAGTTGATGGTAATGAAAAAATATACATTATAGTAATCAGATTAGTGGTTTAACAAGCTAATTTGAGATCATTGGTTTTATGAAATCGACATTCGATTAGGTTATCAATATTTAAGATAACCTGTTTCAATGATGTTTTTATTATGTTACTACACCCATCTAGTGTTTTTTCTCATCCCCATCAGAGATAAAATTAAAATATATGTTTATGTAATTAAAAAAATAGATCATTAAAAATTTTATGGATGAATATATGGTAGTGTTATAGACAATATATTGATATACTCACGAACATAATTAGATCAATAAAATCACCTACAGATTTTTCTAGATGATTCATATGATTTTATGTTTCCTATTAAGCATTCCAAAACATTTATTGGATTAAAAAAGTGATATTTTATGACATGGTGTTTCGTGAAAATAATGCTTTCATGTCATTTGAAAGGCCGATGTGGAAATGTAAAGGAATGTACCAACAACCATATTTTTTAGAAAATGTTTTTTGGGTTTAAATGGATATTATCATAGGTTTATTCATATTTTTTTAATATTATTCAATTATTATATCCATACATTATAAAATAGTGAATTTTTATTAAGGAATAATGTTCCAGGAAGAATTTTATACAATGAAAAGAAAATATACTTCAACTCCATTTTAAATTAATTATACGATGGGAGATCTTTATAATCTGTATTGTCTCAAACCTGATTTGGTCATACTATGTTTTCTTAAAAACTTGAATAGTTTCCACATAAAACTAGAAAAATGAGACTTAATGTGAATTATTATCATAGAAATGATCTGACATTGTTTTTTCTTGCATTAATGACTTACACATATTATATTTTTTTTTCATTCATTGTCTTTTTATATAAAATTATTTCTTTGAAAATATATTTTAAAAAAAATATGATTTCAACATAAGGTTATAAATTTGGATAATATATTTAAAGCATTTATTTTATTCCTATAAATTCTATATGAAAATTTCTATGTGGTGGAAGATACATTGAGTTTGTAGATAATAATTCATGCGAAAATAAAATAGGTTGCTCAATTTATTAAATGGTGGTAAATTTTCTAAATGGTAAAGTTGTATCATGAATGGTCCATGTACATGTTATATCAATAGACTATTCCTTTATAGAATATGTAAAATATTTATATTTATTTTTTAATTAGATTACATGGATCATCAAATAAACATGATAATATATTAGTTGGGATATATTGACTCATCACAATATTCTATTAATTAATTTTCTAATGTTTATAACAAATAAATTATGAGAATCTGTAGACATAAACAATTTATTATATCATAAAATGATATACAGTTCAAAAAATTGATTCTAAAAAGAACTTCATAATGATTATGGGACATAATGAAGGATGATTATGACTTAACAACCATAAAAGGATGGAAAACCGAATAAGTTAACACAATTAATGATTATTTTATTTTTGAATATATTACTTATGTTATAAAATATATTGAATATAGTTTTTCATCAGTAGAGTTTTTTTATAACATCAGTTATAAATCATTGGTCCACTTTGAACCAAATAATTATTTTATGCATCATTTTTTTGTATTTCATTATATTGGATTCATAATTGGTACATAAGGATTATATGAAATATTTTAATACAATACATTACATAATGAAATGGTTTAATTTAAAAAATATCATTTTTAGATCATATTTAAAAAATATATGGAAAGAACTTGATATGCCAATTTGAAATTAGCTAACATGTAATTTTGAAAGTGGCACATAGTTTGGATGCTAAAGGTCATAAAAATAAAGAAATTTTTTCCATGGAATGTAGGTATATTAAATTTTCTGAAACAATTTTAGGTTTGTTTCATATAGACTAGTAATTCTATGAACTAATGATGAAATTAATATTGTTTCAAAATTTTCTTAGTTTAATTGGAATTTTTCTAATGAAACTAATATTGTAAAATTATAAATGGTCGAATTAGAAATTAATTCACCCCTTATGAATTTCATTGTTATCGTGGTTGATTTTAGAGAAAATAATATTTTAGTAAATAAATATTTATTTAGTGAGGGGTATAAATGAAACATGGTAAAATTTAAGAGGATACATGTAAAAAATAATTTAACAGACCATTAATGTTGATATTTTTTAGTGATGATGTTATTCTGTGTATTTTTGGAGATGAAAGGTCATGTGGTGGGTAAAATAGTGATACCCAATTTTTATATCCATTAATTATTATTAATTTTATTCATTTTATATTTGGAAATATAATTTAAATATAAACATTATTAAAGGTCATTATTTAATAGGAATATATATTTTTTGTTGGGAATAGATTGATTATATATATGATATTAATGCCATATGCAAAATAAATTTATAGATATTTGTCTAAATAATTTAATGGTGATATATAAACAAATATTCAATAATCTGTATTGTTGTTTCTATTGAATTAAGTTATATTTCATTAGATTGAGGTAAAAAAAATCTTTAAATTATTCTTTTATTTGTATATTAGTTTATTCAATTTTGTATAATTATAGGATTAGAGATATGTTGATGTGTGTTGATCCAAAAATTATATCATTGTGATGGAAAATAAAATTTAAATAATGACTGGACTAAGGAATTATGTTGATGAGATAATATAATTAATTCATTTGAAATAGTATTGGATTTTTGACGCAATAAAATCTGTTTCCCTTGGGTGATTTATTGCGTAATTATATTGAATAATTTAAAAAGAGTGTTCCTTAAAAAAGTATAATCTTTTATCTTTCTAAACACTTCTTGAATGGTTTTCTTAAAATTAAATTTAAACCCCAAATACTATAGCCTAGTTGTTGACCTTGGGTTATCTCTCAAAGTGTGCCACATAGAGGATGTTCTTCATTAAATTATAAATATTTTATTTCTGAATATTCAAAACAAAAATTATCATGGACATATAATTCTCAATGATATTAAATTAATGGGAATAAAATGAATGTTATTGGAAAAGAAAATGATCCCAATGGTTCGATATTGGGTTCAATAATTATCCATATAATTTGATTAAATTCCATTTGATAATTAAAAAAATAATTTTTGGAATTAAATTTGACTTAATTATATATATTCTTAGCATACATTGTATAAACCTATTATAAATAATGAAATAACATCTATAGTGAAAATGATGACTATTCTTAGTTTGAGGCATTAAACCCCTCTCCACTAAATCCCATTGTACATTTATCATGGGTCCACAAACCACATTTCATTTATATATGGTATGATATAAGATTAGTGAATGATCATAAATGTTATTATATATGGAATGAGTCTAAAATAATTCATTGGGATTATTGACAACTACAACAAAAAAACCATAACATACCCACTACCCCATAAAAGTGAAAAAACACAGGGAAATTAACATAGGGATTCCAAATAACAATATTACTCTCTTAGGATCAAGACAATAGATTATTTACTCTATAATAGTGGAATTTATTATATAATTCAACAAATAATGAGAAACAAATTTCAATATTGGAAATAATGAGAAACATAATAATCTCTCTTGTAATAAAACCAAACTACATCAAAATATGTGAGAACCAATATGAAAAATACTTAATTCCCCTTTTATAGACATTTAGTAATGTCCTTGGATGTTTCCCCCTTTATCTAGATTACTACATTTAGAATGGAAACAAATAATTGATCATAATATCAATCAATATTCCCTATAGTATCCCACTGATGTGACCATCTAAATTATTTGCATTAAAGAAAATATTACATTTATGTAAATTCTCCAAACATATTACATTAGTAGTTTTATGATTTAAATGAACCAGTTAACTAAAAATCCTATGTTATTTAATCTATTGGACAATTTATTGACTATATTTGAAACATGTTATTCTATATTTACTCAACAATATCTCCAACAATTTTTTCACCTCATAATTTGTTGATTACATAGTTCAGATTCCTAATGAGTCCAAAAATAAGTTATAACAATCAAAAAACATATGTTATAATAATTACAACAAATAGAAATAATCAATGAACATTAGTAGATACTAAAAAAATTATCTTAGTTCATAAATAATGGAATCAATATTAACAAAAAATATTATAGGAAAAGAATAATTTGTTCAATATGCATGATCAATGAGACCATAAAATAGTCTGGTGATAAATAAATAACCATGGAAGCATCATTGAAATATGAAACATACATTAGTATAAGTAACATAGATTTCAAGATCCATACCATCATTATCCATTATTTTGAACATTTAATATCAAACTTGTGAACACATATCTCATGAGATATATACTCTTAACCAATGCATTGGAGGGTGATATAATACCCCACCTATCCTTATCCATACATATGAGTACCTGTTGAAAATTAATCAATAATGACATTGTAAACAACCCATGGATAAAAATAGGTTTCGTATACTTCTCAAATGAATTCACATATGTAAATTATCATAATGATAATCACATGGTATGTAAATGGGTATGTAGGTATTTTTTTTATATTTGTAGCTAAATATCATTTAAGAATGATAATAGTGAGTTTGGTTTTAAAACTATATTGGAAATATATATATATATATAAGATAATAGAATCTCCGATCTATCTATGAATCAAATCTTGGTTAACAATTTTAAATCAAATGATGAAAATATAGAGTGTTCACAAAGAAAAGAGAATAGTTGAAATGTTTTGTTTATTCTAAATAGATTGTTAGGGATGAAAAAGTTAAATATAGATAATATAATTGATATATAATAACACACTATTACCTATAAAAGGAATTTCATGTAATTATTTAAAAATAAAATAACCTCATTTTAATAATGGAAATTAATAATGTTGTTAACATGGATGAAGAAAACTCTTTAATAAGAATACTTTCAATAGTATCACACAATAAGGGATCGTGAATGGATTTTTTATATACAATTTGTTAAATACCCCAAATTATAAATATATAGTTTAATAATAGAATAATTCATATTAAAATTCACATGATGGGAAAACATTTTAAATATGAATATAATTATGGATATGAAAACCTAAATGATATTTTAGAAAAACATCTTTAACATTGATGTAAAATAATAAATTAAATGTCACTATTTGTTGAATCTTTTAAAAATTTGAACGGTGATATTTAAAAATATTTTAAATTTGAAAATATATTTTAAAAAATTGGATCCTACAAATGATATTATAGTTATATAGGATATTTTTATCTAATGATAACACATTTGATAATGACTGGAAAATAACCACATTAATTATTTGAAAAAAATATTGAAAATAACATTATAAAAAGTGTAATAGAAAATTCATATAATAAAAACTATTTTTCAAAATAGGATAATAAAATACCATATAATAATATATTGGGGTTTGTGAACCAAATAATATAAGATAAACATTCAAAAAAATACAGTATAACTCAAATAATGGAGATTTGTGATATCATATCTCCAACAGGAAAGATACTCCATGTTATAAGATGTATTGAGAAAATTTTAATTTGGTAGGAAGATAAATCCACATAAATGAACAAGATAATATTATATAATATAATAAAGGGAAAAATAATTCTTTCTTGTATGAAATATGATCATGAGGATGATCATAACTGAATAAATGAATGTCAAGTTAATAAAATTATCACAACTTATATAAATAATGAAGTAAAAAATATTTTGAAGGGAATATGATGTTTTTTAATATTTTCAATGAAATAAAAATGAAATTTAATTATACATCGAGGACCTTTAAATACACAATACAAGGAAAAACTAATGTAATGTTTTAAGGATTTAGAATTTGGACCAAGAAAACGCTTAACCTTTTTTCCTAGTTTGTAGAATATACTCTATGATCTAATATAGGAAAATAAATATCCTAATAACCAATTTCAGAAAATTATCTTTCACAACCCATCCCTTAGGGCTCATGTTGTGACCACCCCAAGGCCTCCATCCATAGGCCAAGGGTTAGAAACTTGCACCATAAAAGGAATATCCTTAAAGGGAATGCATTTTCTATTAAACCTATACACACGCTAAATGATTAAAATGTGGAATGTAAACACAAGGTAAACAAGAACTGGCACTGGGAAAGTGATAGAGAGTATAGAACAACTGAATATAAAAGTGTAGAAAATACAATTCCAAAACCTAAATGGAAAATACATATTCCATGGTCCATCCACTCAAGTCCCTACCTGAAGAGAAAGTGAAGGTATCTACTTGTAGCGGTAGAAGTATCCGTTTTTGTCATATCTCAATGAGTTCCACCTAGTCCCACACCACCATATTTTCTATCGAATAATCACTCACATGTAAGAGACATGAAATGTGTGGGTGAATCCCATTTAGGGGTTCGTAACACAATGATCATTTGGGACCCCAAACCACAATGGAAAAACTACATTGAAGGAATACACAACAAGATCACCCAAAAAAATCATACCGAAATTTGACACAAAAAAATCACATACCAAATACAGCTCACACCATGTATAACATTAACTATAAAATGTATGATATTAATGTCATAGAGCTAATAAATCTTGTACTAATGAGGGAATCATCGCTGATGAGGCACTGAGGTTGGCTTGGCTTTCGAACCACTAAGGTCTGCTTGGTTTCTAGAACACTGATATCCACTCATCTGCTAGACCACTAAGGTCAACCGATCTGTTAGTCCAATAAGGTTTTCTCGTCTTCTAGACCATTGAGGTCCACATGCCTTATTGAAAAATAGTGGTATGTTTGTCTACTAGACCACTTAGGTTCGTTCATCTACTAGACCACTATGGTCTGGCAGTCTACTAAATGATTGTGGTAATATTGTTTTCTGAACCAATTAGGAATGATCATCTACTGGACCACTACGGTCTTCGGGTCTGCTCAACCACTGAGGTATTCTTATCAACTGAACCACTAAGGAACGTGCAATTTCTATACCACTATGTCATTCTCTTCATGTACTTCATGTCAAATCCATTCGTAGGATTCCCTCTCTTTCGTGCACTTGAATATGTGAGAATCCAATTCTCAATCCGTCATTTGTATCTTGACTATCACAGTATATCACATATTGTATTTCCCAAGGATCCACTTATCCCAAGGGTCACAACACCATATATGAAACGTCAATTAGATTCTCGATCTAAATGATATTGGTGTTTTACTAAACAGAAGTCTATTGCATCTGGACCAGCTCCAATGGGGTTGGACCGACCCTACCTACCCTACCCCAGGGTCCCGCATGGCTCGACACTTTTCAGTCAACCCAGCCCGATTTGGTTGTGGCAGAACCGGTTCTGCCTAACCCATTGGCCATTCCCATTTGGCTTTGTTGGACACGACCCTATTTGGCCACGGGTCCTGCCCTTCGGGTCTCCCAATGACCCAGTGAGTGTTCTCTAGCATGTTCTGACTCGGTCAGAGCAGTTCTACCGAGATGGGATGCCCACTAGCCCATTTTCCACTACGTCCTTTCCCACATAAGAAGGACTATTCTCCTCTAGTTCAATCCTCCCAATAGCTGAGTTGATTTCACCAGCCACCGTACATTGACATGTAAATTTTCTCCTAGACCAGACATTAGGAGGTGTCCGGTTCGCATAGCCATGCAATTTTGGCTAGCACCTCCGATGTGGATGGGTTTCCATGCCCACCTTCGAGCTTCCCCTATTTCCATCCCAGCATGCTACCATCACACAACCTCCTACATGCCATCGCGGTTGCGTGCCGTGACCTGGTGCTACCACCACAGGATAGTTCTACCGCTATTGTTGGGTGCCACCATCAGGGCTAAGTGCCATGACCTGGTACTGATGTCGCGGCCCTCTTCTACAAGTTCCTTCCATATGGATCCTCTATGGATGATGAACAACCCATAGTTGTGCCACAATGATTGGGAAAACACGAGGTGGAAAAGGGGGAAGGTGTCTCACATATTACCACCGAAAGAATGATTCAGGTCTTGTTCATGTGAAAAAAGATGCATTCTTGCTAGCAGGGTCACATAGAACCAAAATATGGAAGAATAATCACTATGATATATATCAAATTTATCCCAGATATTGAACATTCTTGCATGAATGATCGATCTAAAGGGTAAATTCTTCGTGATTTAACAGGTTTCTTTTGTTTATATGAGAGAACTAGGAAAATCAATTCACATAGAAAAGCCTCAAAAATCTACATGGGATATAATTTTTGCTCGAGAAAGAACAGAATCACATTCCTACATTCTAAATCCACAACCCACCATCAATTGTGATTCTTCTAACGGTGTAAGAATGTGTGTTTTTAATTCGTTTTTTCCACCCACAAAATCCACAATGTAATTCCATGATTTTTCCAACCATCATGAATTGTGTGTTACGATATTAAATGATGAAGTGAGAATAGTTATTTTTGTTTTGTTGCATTGTAGAGTCGTAACACTGACTAATTAAATATGATCATTAATGGGATTCAGCATCACGTCATCACTTCACTGCATCACTGACAAGTCACTATGTAATGAAGAAGAAAACATAACAAAGTAACATTTTTATGATATTTTAGTATTCTTCCAAATAGTCCAAAAACTAACTTTATCCATCAACCCATGCCTTTTAGGTTTTGGCTCCTCCTATGGGATGCACTCCGTCAAGAGCTTAACTGTACTCTCAGATTTTCAATCCGAGTTACAATTTTTTAGTTATAACGATTTGAAAAAAAAATCATTATTTAAATATTTTATTTATGGCCAAAACTAATTTCCATAGTTGGCTCACACCGAACAATGTTAATCCCTTTCTAGAATATTTTTGATGCTCTATGTTAAACAGTTTCCTCTGATTTTGTATATGAGATCATGTTAAAAAAGTTAATTAAACCCTCTCACTTGTTTATTGAATTAAAATTAATAATATATCAAAATACATCATGTCCACTATGGGCCTTGAAAATATGATCTGTCACATATCATGGTCTCCAAATAATTCTATTTAATATTAAAAGATAACATGGAATTTGGGGTATTTTATTTCTCCCCCCTTTAGGGCATTACATCCTTGTAAGCCCAAACAAGGGATAACCAAACACATGGGGGTATAGAGAATGAATCTAATACTCCATCTCCCACGTGATCTACTAGTGATTCTTGTACTGCCAATGAAAACGCCTCAAGAGGAATTGATGTAGAAAGAAGGATCCTCTCATGTTGATCATCTATCTCTAATGGATACTATGTGAAGGTTTTCTTATCATTAATATCTAACTTATTGTGGTTTATAACATGAGAAGGATCAGGCATGTATTGCCTTAGTTGGGATACATGGAAGACATTGTTCATACTCTCTAACTAAGGTGGGAGATCCAAGGGGTACACTACCTCACCAACACTATGTTGTATCAGGAAAGGTCTGATTATCCTCAGAGATAACTTGTCTACCCAACCTAGTATATCTATCCCTAATCGAGGAGACACCAATAGGAATATGCCCCCACCACCTGTTTGAACACCAGGAGTCTGTGTTTCCTATCAACATATGAATTGTGTTTTCTTTGTGTGGTCTTCATCTACTCCCGGATGACATGAACCTTCTCAGTGGAAGCCAATACCATCTCTGGACCCATGAGTGACGACTCCCCTGGTTCTATCCAGAATAACAGTGATATCCATGGTCGTTTGTATATTGCCTCAAACGGTTCCATACTGATCGTGGAGTTGTTGTTGTTGTTATATGAAAACTTTACCAGTGATAGGTGGTCCTCCCATCTATAGGAAAAATCAATAAATCCAGCTAGAATCATGTATTCTAAGGCCTTTATGGTTAGCTCTATCTGACCATCAGTTTGTGGGTGAAATGTAGTTCTTAAACATTGGTGAGTCCCAAATTCCATCTGTATTCACTTAAAAAAATGGGATGTAAAGCATGCATAATGATTTTAGACTATCCTAGATGAAAATCAATGGAGTCGAACTATCTCTTACACGTAGAATCTTCCAAAGATATCCACTAAACCCTTTTCTTGAATTGTAGGAAGTTGGATGACTTGTCCAGTTGGTCTATGATCACCCAGATGGTATCATTCATCTTGGAAGTATGTGGTAAGCCTATCAAAAATTCATTTGATATCCCATCCCACATCCAATGTGGTTCCTCGAGGGGTTGTGTAAAAATTACTGGAACCCGGTGCTCATCCTTCACTTTCTGAAAAATGAGGCATCCCAGGACAAACTCTTCGACTTCCTTCTTCATCCCCGTCACCATTACTAATGTGGGAGGTCCTCATCCATATTCTTAAAACCTATTTGTGCTGTAAAATTGGATGTATTTTACTACATCAACACCAAATCCTACAATTCCACTGGTACAATAGTGCTTCCTCGGAAAAAGAAGATGCACACCCTGTCATTAGAATATCAATTAGGGGTATTACCTATAGACATATGGGCTTGTGTTGTCTCACAGCTGGCCTCAATTAGGTGAGCCTCCATGGCTCGTTGTTGGAGTGGGGGTAAAATACCATCGAATGATGGAAATAATTTTCCTATCAATTAATGATGGATATATGAAGTGAGGAAAAGATTTATGAGGCCTCATTCAATATCTAGGAACTCGGTCTCTTGTTTAGAGAATCATCCACCACGTTACCTTTAACATTATTATAGACTTTCTCTAATTCAATTTACTGGAGGAAATCTAAACAATGTCACTGTCCAATATTAAGATCATTTAAAGAAAAGATATAATTGAGACTCTTATGGTCATATTAAAAGATTACTCATTCACCCATAAGGAATTTTCTCCGTATCTTTAGTTAAAAGACACTAGCTACTGACTCAACGTCATTAGTCATATAGTTTTAATCATGTAGTTTCATATTTCATGAGCCATACGCAATCACTAAATTCACCTGCATCAGCACACTACCAAACCTGGTTCTAGATCTGTCACAGTACACCACATAGTCATCTCAGTCCACTAGAAACCTCAACATAGTAGCACCCATCATACTATGCCCCAGCTACTAAAATATCTGCTGGCATCATTATGTCCACACGAATTGTTTTACCTTCTTTTTCAACATCTTCATGGTTGTTTCCAATCTTGATATGTCTGGTACAATTCTCTGATAATACCCACCCAACCCCATGATATATCGTAAATTAGTAATGTTCATTAGTGGATACCATGTATGCACCGCTTCGATCATTACTGGTTCCATCAAAAGTACAACCTCTGAGATGATATGTCCGAAGCAGATGACCATTCATATATTGAACTCACATTTTTAGAGCATTTAGTATTATTTGTACCCTCAGAGATTGTCTAGAACCATCCAAATGAGTATTGTGTGGTCATCCATAGGCACTAAATACATTAAGATGTCGTCAATGATGTTCACTACAAATTAGTCGATGTACGGATTGAATATACTATTTATGAGTCCCGTGCACACTACTAGGGATTTACTAACACCAAATGGAATCACTATGTACTAGTATATGGCATAGAGAAATCTGAAATTTGTCTTCAAGATCACCTTATTACATACTCAAGGATGGTAATTGTCTATTCTGAGGTCGATCATCATGATCCATCTCAATCCATTCATCTAATTGAAGAGGTATTCAATCCTTATTAAATGATAATTATTCATTAAGGTCAAATGAATTAGGTTTCATAAGTCACTCATAAACTCATGGTTCCATCTTCATTCGTGGAAACCAACCCTGGGGATACCCATGGTGAAATGTTGGGCCTTATGAAACTCTTCCATTGCAATTCCTCTAACTATACCCTCATATCATAGATCTCTAAAAGATCCACCTGATATGCATTTGTAGATATCAGTGCCATCATAGTGTACAAATAAATGCATAAGTCAACCTCTCTGTGAGGAGGTTGTCCTCGAACATCCTTTGGAAAGATGCCCTTGTTCATGTCCACCAACGTAGAAACTTTTGTACTCGTCTCATCCACTACACCAAGGATTATGCTAGACAAATAATGATTGACCATCTGCACCCATCTATGTGTTATTCTATCTTAATCTGATCCATATTCCTTCTCATCGTCAAAGGAACACCGGTTCCCAACATCATAGACACACTGCATTGTACATATAAAACAGTCAGGATGAAGATGAATTATTTATAGGTAGTCCATACCCTGAATGATTACTCAGGGCCTTAATGCTGCTACTGGGATATCCCATTCGACGTTCTCACCTCCAAGAGTAAGCGCACAATGTCGACACCAATGGGTGATCATTGAATCCTCTCTCATATGATTGTCTAATTGTAATTATTGGGCTAATGTCTCGATTGGAATATTTCAGCTCCACACAAAGTCCACAATAAGGAAGGACTGACCAGAACATGTTTCTATATGATCTGTAGAAAAATCCTAGAAGATATAGATCATACATCATATCATCTCTACGATGTTCAGACTGTTGGACTGAACTGCCTGATGTTGAGCCTTCCTCTATCAACCTGCTCATTTAACCCATTGTCGACAACAAGGATGTGGGGGGGGGGGGTAAGTAATTTGTACCTAATACCTCATCATACCACTCAACCCACTCCTATGTCACATCCGTCTCTTGGAACAATTCTCTTATGTTTTCTCTATCAATGCCCCGGAGGTCCCTCGATCGTTTGTCAATCCTCTATGCAGCGAGTCAGGGAATTCTAAGCCATATGCCCCATCCTGCCACTTGTATAGAATACAATGCTCCCCAGTTGACTCCCTCTACCTAGAGAGACTCATACCTTCGACCCTGAGTCATAGGATCATCTTTTTAATGTTATAGACCGTATGGGCCACTGCATCATATGTTTTCTACCTCCATGGATGAATCAACCAACCTTCACATAATGGTAGATCACACCATCGGTGCGTAATTTGTATGGATGATATCTACTAGTATAGCTCATTCTAGTATCCTATCATACATAAGGATGATGAGGGAAGTAATTGATTTCCTGATCTCTCATTGTAATCTCTTTCCAAAGGCCTAGGCCCAAAAATAAGGTTCATGAAACAAATCTGTATAGTAATGAGATAGGTGTGTGAACCTCGCAGAGTACTCAGCCACTGTCAGGCTGCCCTTCTATATCTGAAGTAACTTTTTTATGTGCATAAATCAAAACGTCTTGGGGAATAACACCTCCCAAAAAATTCAATCAAATTCATTCCTGGTGAGTGTCACCTCCTCATGAGTTTGTATGGTAAAAATCCCCCATCTCTCTGTCGAGCCCGGTAAAAGGCTCATGACAAGTACCTTAATCTGGTCATGTAGAATCCTCACTAACCGTAAGACTCACGTCACTACCTCCACCCAATAATAATTGACACGAGGATCTATCTATCCACGAAATCTAAGAGGTATCTATCTCTAGAACTCATATAAGGAACTGAGCCTACATGAATCCCTTACCGGTAGCGCCAATAGTAACTGCTAACCAATAGGTAGTGGTATCGATGGGACACTTCCTGGAGGTACTATCTCAAGCAATATTCCATGAACGGATGCCTCATCACTCTGTAGTACATCTTAATGGTGATTCATTTGTATCTGGTTGGATATCTACATGGAAGAATCTTGAATGACATTAATATGAATATGAATTAATATGCTATTCATGGTGAGAAAACACTAAATCTGAAAGATCATGAGAAAACATTCAATGTTGTATACAACTAGTGTTTTCATGTACCGAGTCAGAAAATTGAATTTAGGTTCTTGGTGTATGGATACACTGACCACTACAAAAACACTAGACTCTCTAGCCTAATGATGAACTACAAACTCTTAACATTGTCGCACTAAAAAAATTTATAGACTCTATGTTCTTTTGGTAGAACTGACTGCCCATTGATTCTATATTTTCATGACCCGTCCCCTATGGCCAATTCCATGACTACCCATTAACTTCCATTCATAGGATAGGGAATATTGAATATAACCAAAATGTTATATCCAAAAAAGGTAAGACATTTTCCTTTAAACCTATACACATGTACAGTGCTCTGGATACTGAAATTAAACAGAAACTAAATGTCAACATCCACTGAGTCAACTACTAATTGTAAAATAAAAATTAATGTACAAAGGGGCCAGAATAAATTCCCATAACCATAATGGAATGTAAAACTTCCATAGTGTTTCAGCACAAGTACCTCCCAGAAGGGTTAGTGAATGTAGCTACTTGTATTAATAGAAATGTGCTTGTCTCGGTCCTCTCCTTGGGATCCATCTTGTCCCATAACCCCAAGAGATTCATTTATACAATGATCTCCTTCATAAGATACAACAAATACATACAATTACTTTTTAGGGGTGAGTAACACAATATTCAGTAGGGGCCTCAAACCACAAACGAATGTCCACAATGCCGGACCACACAACAAGATAGCATAGAAAAATCACACAACAATGACATCTTACACTAGGTATCAAATTACGTATATAATGTTAGATTATCAGTCATAGAGATGATTCCTCATGTACTACTTAAATACATATCCCTGATGAGCTAACGATGTTTCCTCTACTACTGGACCATAGAGGTCGGCTCAGTTGATGGACTACTGAGGTCTGCACATCTGGAAGAACACTGAGGTTTGCTCATCTGTAGGACCACTAAAATCTACTCGTCTGCTGGACCACTGTGTTCCACTCATATGATGGACCACATAGGTCCATATGTCTTGTTGAACCACTGAGGTACGCTCAGTGGTTGTACCAATGAGGTCTACTCATTTGCTGGACCACATAGGTCCCCTCATCTACTACACAACTGAGGTACACTCATCTATTGAACCACTAAGTTCCGCTTGTCTACTAGAAAACTGAGGTCTTTTCATCTTCTGAACCAATTTGGTATGCTCTCATACTGAACAACTGAATGAAATTTTTTTTCTGGACAACTGAGGTCTTCTTGACATTTCCATCATCCCAAAATTAGTATTATGATTGCCTCTCTCCTGAGGGATTGAATTAGGGATAATATACACCTTAATCCATTGGTCATATCTGGACTATCACAAAATCATAGTGAGTATTCCTCATTGACAGTCTTATCGAAATGGTGCCAAATCCATAGACGGCGTGCCAATTGGAAACCCAACCTCAATGATATTAGTGTTTTAGTAAACAAGGGTCTAGGGGTCCTACATGGCTCGAACTGACCATCCCAGCCAGGGGGTCCCTCATGGTCCAACCCATTGATGAAAACCCTGTCTTATCGGTCCCACTATCCTAGCCCTTCAGGTATTTCTGGAAAAGGCTTCGTTTGGCCATGGGTCTGGCCTACGGGGTCGCCCAGTAACATGGTCCACATTCTCCAACCCAGTCTGACTGCTTCAGACCATTAATGCCTAGTCGAGCCGCCCGGTTTCCCAATTTCCACACCGGCCCTGCCCGCATCATCGGGTCGGTTCTCCTCCAGCCCAAGCCACCCAAGCTGCATGATTTGGCCATTGGTCTTGTCATCTGAGTTACCCAGTAAAACGAGCCGACTTAGTCGGACCGCTACTACTATGCCATTCTAAATAGCACCCCGATTTACCCTCCATCATGGCCTGCATCGGCGAGCAGATTCTCCCCTATCCGAGGCCACTCATCAAACCAGATTAGTTCGCTGGCCCAGATCACATCTCTGTAACAGTTTTCTTTAAGCCTGGATGATGAGTAGCATCCTGTTCATGTAGCCATGTGGTGTACGAGTAGCACAGAGTTTTTGGCCTGTTGGTCCACTCACATGGACCCGTTTATCCTTGACCCCCATGACAATCTGTGGGTCCATGTCCTCAATGTGGTCTGCAGACCGCCGCTTGAACCTTTGATTTAGTCGAGTGTCTGCATCACCCTGCGTCAACCGCTGGCCTACATTTCTATAGCCTCTATCTCCAATATGGCTCGATGCCATGTTCTGGTGCTGCCACCGTGACATGGTGCCACAACCTTGTACAGAAGTCATAGCCTACCTATCCGTGGCCCTTTCGTCTCGCGCTTCTATAGTCGTTGTGTGGCAGACCGTTGTGCTATGAAGAACATGAAAACACGAGAATAAAAAATGGGAAGGAGTCACACATATGAACACCCAAAATAATGGTCTATGTCTTGTTCTTGTTATCCTAGTTGTCCTCTTTTTAATATAATCATGAAGAACCCAAATAGGGTGGAATAATCAGTAATATAAATATCCCCTTTATCCAGCATCATTTACCATCCGGAGTGAATAATCAATTTTTGGGTTGAATTGTTCGTGATATAACCCGCATTCATCATTTAAAAGGGAAAATATGAATAGTAAATTTACACATAAAAGCATCAAACCCCAACCCATGATATATTTTTTGGTCGAGGAAGAACAGACTCACACCCTTATGTATATCGTTCTTGATCTGTAGCACACCATTGCTAGGGATTCTTCGATGTGTGGAAGTAAGTGTGTTCTTAGTTCATCGTTGTGACCATATAATGTATTAGATAAATTCCAATATTATGCCAACCATCCTACCTTTCTTGATAGGCTATAAATTTTAGAAATGTGAATAATCATTTCTTTTATGTTGCGTTGTAGTATTGTTTCGCCGAATGAGTAATGAGGTTCATTAATGGTATCATGTGTTGCCTCATCACTTCCCATCAGTGTCAACAAGTCATTATGCAACGAAGAAAAATATCTACTAAAATAACATATAAAAGTTATTTTATTTCTCTTCCAAAATGTCCAAAAACAAACTATTACCCTCAACCTATTCCAGATGAGGATAGGCTTTGCCTATGTGAAGCATAGATTCCGGAGCTCAATAGTACTCTCAGATTTTCCAATCCGAGTTACCATTTTAGAGTTATAAGGATTTGAAAATAAAATAATCATTATTAAATTATTTTATTTATGGCCAAAAACTATATTCCATAGTTGGCCCATGTCAGCCAATGTTGGTCCCTTTAAATGTAAATCTTAAAACTCTGAGTTCACTATTTCCCTCTAAATTTTTATCTAGAAACTGGTTTAAATATTAAAAAATCCCTCTATCTCGTATATTTTATGATCCTAAAAATATTTCAATTTTTTTTGCCACTCTGGGCCTTTGATTTACATACCCTCTTAGAGCCTGGTCTTGAAATAATCCCATTTAATTTAAACAAAAATATATGGAATTCCAAGGTATTACATTTTTCATATATATAACTTTTTACAATTTTTTATTACATTGATAATTTGTGTGTCTATTTATTTTTTATTATATATTTTCAAAATCGTTGGAGAGAAAGCTCAGTCGTTTCGGACTATTTTTGCAATATTTGTGTTGTTTGTAATTATTATACCAAATTTTATCTTAACTATGAAATTAATTCTACTATTATCTGTTATTTATAATATTTAATGATGATTTAAATCCATTTCATTATATTTTTATCTTTATTAATGAAGTTGAAATTGATAACAAGCATATATTGTTGATTTTGGACGAACGAAACGCGTTTTTTAGTTAATGTTTATAATAATAATGTTAACATTAAAAAACCAAATAAATAATTATTTTTATATTTTTATCATATTATAAATGTGATTTTTTTTCCGAAGTCATAGATAATATTAATTCTGATGACTCTTTAAGAATATTGTTAAACTCCCCCAATCAAGAATATACAATGATTAATGTATGATTATATAGTGTAATAGTTGAAATATTATTATCATAGAAGAATAATAATCTTATATAGAATTTATTTTTTATATATATAATAAATTATATTAATTTATAATATTACTAATTGATAATAAAATATTATGCAATAAAAATATTTTTTATTCTCTTCATAAATCACTTATTTATGAAAGCTCATTTTTTAAAGATTAATTATCTATCATATTATTTTTTGGTATTTCAATTTTTGATATAATAACCTTATTTCTATCATGTAAATCATATTTATTCTTCAAAACCAAAATTAAATTGATTCATGTATTTTGGAAATGAAAAATGTGATACACTGATCCATATAAATGGTAGTTCTCGCATATACATCGGTTATGATATTATTTTCAATGAATATGTGAGAAAAGAAATAGGATTAATTATTTAAAATAGATTAAAATATCATATGTATCATAATTATTTAATAAATATATCATATACCATTCATGTATATTGGTGAAGGTAAATGTAACATTTTTATTCTTTGAGGCATTATTCAACACTCACATACAATTCACATTTTTTGTTTTTCTTAATAGAGAATGGAAGAATGTGTAATTCAAGTACCATTATTATTATAACGAATTAGTGTAATAATGATATTTATGTTTTCATTTTAATATGGTTTAATTTATTTTTTGGATGAGTAATCGATATAATGAAAATTACCACCATGAGGAGTGGATTGATATTTATACCTTATCTCTTGAAATATCTAATATAAAAAGGTGATTGGCCATCATGGGATGGTCTATTGAGATTATTATGATTCTGTGATGAATCATAGTAATTTATATGATATGTTTAGTTATATTTTTTTGGAATAAATCCATGACTTTTTTGGGTTAGGGGAATTTCGGATTGGAGTCCCACTTGTATACTTGAAATTATATGATTTTTTTGTAAATACTCATAACCATTCAATAATAGGATACCACACTCATGTAATGATGGTTTCAAATATTGAAACAATCTATAAGGGTGGTGATAAAGATTATAATGTTCACAAAAATACACTTCCCCAATAGTTATTAACATTTTTTTATCTTTTACACTAAGATTTATGACTTTTACCATATTAACACAACATGGTGGTATCAAAAATTACCTATGGTATCAAATCATTCATTTAAAAGAATAAAATGGCCCTAATTAAATATGTTTAAAATACTTATTTAACAATTTTTAATCCAATTTTTCATTTTAATTTTTAAAAGATGAGCAAATTAAATTTAAAAATATTATATGTGTAGTAGGGAAGGTGTGTTTAGGTAAATTAATTTGGAAATTAAGTGGTTGAGGAGAATCCTTTGGTAAATGTGGAGTGTGTACAAAAGTATATTGATCAAGTAGTGGTCAATTTACATGGTAATTCTCTTAAGGAGGTGCAATGGAGGCCACCAAATCTGACGTGTAGTCAGGTTTTTTATCATCTATTTCATGGTCATTGAATTGAGAAGGTACCTCCTGTAGAAAATACTAAATGAAATTGTTCCCCACGACCAGAGAATTTGAATGAGGAGACCTCCAACTCTATGGTATGTGAGGATGGTGTAGTCCTAGGGGATGTGGATGTTTTTGTATTAATGTTCAAACTGAGGGTGGATATTTATGATGGCATTCAGATCATTCTCTATACTTGTAACTAATTTCAAGAACTAGAGCATGAGTATATCTCTCATGTAGAAGAGGGTACTAAAATGAATTAAGGTGTTAGTATGTAGCTTGATTTTCCATCTTAGAATGCAGTATCCAGAGAAGGTGCAATGGGGAAGGAGATACATGAGAACCATGATTCTGTAGAGAACCAACAATGTTTATCAATGATTGATACCAACATCCAATTTCAGCAAGACCATGGAGCAAGTGATTGTTATAAAGATGTGAATATTACTAGAAATGGGGGGGATATCTTTGATAATGATAGGTAAAATGATTTTTCCACGGTTATGGCTTTCTATAGGGACGTTTTTCTGGGTGGGAAGAAGATGGTTTCTGGAAAAAAGAAAGTTATGATTTCTCCAGAATCAAGAAGGTCGTGGAAGGACAATTCTTATATGCCTATGTTGTTGTCTATCAGAACTTTTGTCAGGAAGGAAGGTGAGGTTTACTCATGTTTGAATATGTTTGTGAAATATTCTATAGAGATTCTATATTTGGAGAAGTTGAATCTTAGAAAGAAGCATGCCATGTTTCTGATGTACGATGAAATCAAAGAGTGGGAATTAGTTACTACGTAGTAAGAAATATATCATGGATGTGGTGGTGGGTATGATTTTTAGGAAATGTAGATATCTTTTCCAGTTTATTGTACTTTATTGTTGTACTTTTAGTTTATTTAAATAAATGGCCAGAGGTTTTCCTCAGACTGAGATTTTCTTGTATAATATATAGGTTTTCAAAATTAAATTAACATGTATGAAATTATAAATTAATATATAAAATTTCTCATTATATTGTTGTTTTAATATATTAAAATCCATACCTCAATATTTATAATGTCTTGAAAGTCACATTATATATAAAAATAATGTTTTCCACTATTCACCTAAAAAGAAAACTTTTTTTAACAATCCTAAAAAATCACCCAAAGACAATTTCAACATTATATATTAAATTATCTATTTTTTTTGTTTTCAATTATAAATTATTAAATTTATTTATTTAATTATTTAAATAAAAGAGAAAAATATAAAGAATAAATATTTTTATTTAATAGTTAATTCATAAAAATCAACTGTCTCTCTTTTTATTTCATATAAATTTCTAAATAATATAAAATTCGAATAACTGTTTTAAAATAAATATATTAAAAAAAATTGGCAAACTTTTAGATGATATTAATTTAATTTTCTTATGGTGATATTCTATACCCTTTTATAATTAGTTTCTGGAAACACATCATTTTTAAAAATACTAAATATAAAAATTATTATATAATTAATTTAGGTTAATATTATCTTGTTATCCAATAATTATTCTATTATTGAGGTTATTTAATTATTCGTTGGTTCATTTTATCGGTTTTTAAATTAGTTTTGATTTCCATGTGTCACAATTTATTGATGATAATATAAATGTAAAGGATCCACATTATTTGGATAACTACATTCTACCTCCCATAATGAATTTTGTTTCACACAATTTAACTTATTACCCATTGATAAAAGTTGGAGAGGGTATTCATAAATTATTTATAATTTTAGATATAATAGCAAATATTAAATATGAATTACATTCTTATGTTGTATCATATTATTTATCCTTATTCATATTGAATCAGTCTATCATAAACTTATATACCCATGTATGTACATTGCCTTATCATGTATTCTCTAAAAGATACCTTATCGAAAACAATATGAATCAACGTGATATTTAACCATGCTGAAATCATTTAATTTAGCAAAAATTTAATACTAAATTCTACCCATTGTTCATAAATTTTAACATGAGTCAATATATATAACATTCCTAAAAATGATGCGGGCATCACCAAAATATCAAAAATCAATTATCAATCTTGAGATTACCAATACTATTTCAAATACTTTTTTGATATAAATTAACCAATTCATAACTCAAATTCAAAAAAATAATAAACCTAAAAGTTTCCTATTCCTCAATCATCTTCTCAATAATATTTTTCTCTAAATAATCTATCCTTTTCATAAAATCAATTTTCATGGTTACTAATACTATTTTATATATCACTTCAAACTATTAATTAAAATATATTTTATAATGGTCCTAATATATTTCAAATAACCCTCAGTCATTCTAGAAAATACTAGAATATCTTTCATAAATACTAATCACTAATTAATGTAGTTATGATTATTAATAATAAATTTATATTGATATATCACTATAACTACCTTAGGTAACACAATGATACCCACCAATTATATCATATTTATAATAATATAAAAATTATCCATTTATTTATTCTACCTTATTCATTTATTCTAAATAGTGGTTCACAGATTAATACATGTCTCAGAATTTTGTTTCATATCATGTTAGAAATTTTGAAATCAAATTGAAAAATATAATATCTAATTTAATCTAAATAATTTATAGTATGATGAAAAAATTAAAATTCTAGGATGTCTTCTCCAATGAAAAATTTATTTAATCCTATGATACATTTATTTTAATTATGTCACACATCATTCATCCAATAACCAACTTGGTTCTAACATGGAAATTAATGAGAATGTTTTTGACCATAGATTATCCCCTAAGAGGGACAAACCAGGTATGAACTAATGCCAATTTATCATTCAATTTGTGATGATGTATTTAATACCAAATATTACATTTTCGCGTTTTTTACACAAAGGTGAATCTTTTATAGATATTACATCTACGTGAGGTATCAATACAAGGATGTTATTACAATTTAAAAAACTCAAAACCACTAACTTCAAAATATTATTGGATTGTATCATATACATGGACAAATCTATGGGTTTTCACTATTGTTCTATTATTACAATCCCTAAAATGATCATACATTCATCCAAAAACCAAAATAGTTTTCTATACCTTTAAAATTCAGAATGATCATGCATTTCCGTCCTTAAATAATACTTCTAAATTATAACTTTTCCATAGATATAATCATAATATTCATCAAATTAGTAGGAACCTAACTCTGATGCTAACTATATCATTTCAAAGTCATGCCCAACTATATTCCTTGTATTAATAAAAATATAGAATTATGATTTATACCCATAAACTATTATGTATATATTTTCTGAGAATTAGGATAAAAAAGAAACAAAAAACCCTATTTTTATATCAATTGGAAATGTTTACTATTATATATTAAAATAATTTATCTATATTGTGATTCCAAAATATACAATGAATTACACTCATTATAAATTGTTCAATATATTTCATTATTTATTATATTACAGACATAGTAAATTAAAAGTAATGGAGGAGGATCGCTTAGAGACTCAGTATGGGTAATCAAATGTGATAAAAACCAATGATCATGAGTATAAGATGATTATATTTTTATAACCATGATACATAAGAATATAGTACGCACATAATCAAAGTCTCCATGTCATTTCATAAATCCTATCAAAAAAATAATACTTGGATAACAATTTTGATTCAGTAAAAATGATCCACAAGATCATAACATAATCATTAGATAAATTATAAAGCCGTGTAAAATATTTAAAGTATTGAATATTAATTATTATTAGTAACATAAAATTCATGATTCACACCAATAGTTTCCATTGATAATAATACCAAAAAATATTTCTCAGAAATACCAATCTCAGGATATATAAACTCTTAACTAATTTATTGAAGGGGGATAGAGGACCCTGCCTATCCTCATTTATACATATGAGTGAAAAAAGAAAATTTTTCAATTCTCAAATAATAAGTAAAAAATGGAAGGAAAATGGGTTTCATATCCATTATGAATGAATTAACATTAGTAAATAATCAAAATTTTAACCCCATTTAAAATAAATGGGTATCAAAATATATGAAGCAACATTCAAGGAAAATACTATTAAATAAATATAATAAATATTATAGTATATAGAATATTTATGTTAGGGATATATATTTAAGAAAATAATTTCCCCAATCTACTGATGAATGATAACTAGGTGAATACCTTTAATGAAATTAATGAAAAGGTATAGTGTTTAAAAAGGTATTTTAAGATAATTTATACTAATTCATAGATGATGGTTAATAAAGAATAAGGAAGTAATATATCAGATATTTTATTTAAAATTAATAACATAATTCATATAGATAAAATTGATGGATGATTGAAAAATAAAAAATCCATGGTGAAATTGAATAAACTCATAAGGATATTGAAATAGTTGAAAATTTCCATTACAAATGAATTATGTGAATAGTATCACATAAGTAGTGATCAAGGTTCATATTATATGATACTATGAATTAAATATTCCAAAATATATATATTTATAATAAAATAAATCAACTCCAATAAATACCATTTGGGTAAATTGTTTTGAATATGAAATTAAAAACTGGGGCATAAATATAAAAAATAATTAATAATTTTTTTTACTAAAGATACAAAATAGAAACATATCTGATAAATTCAAAAGTAAATTTTGAAACGTTGAATTCCAATATTTTATATTGATGTTAATATAAATATCAAAACATCCAATAATGGATCCTTTACAATTTCATTATGTTTTTACCTGAAATGTGGATCTAATTATAATATTTTTCAAAATTAAATGAAATAATACTTATAAATACTATGAAAATAACATTGTTTAAAATTCATATTGAAGAAACTGTAAAAATTATATTTTTAATTATAATATTATTTTTGTAAATAGTATTATAAAATTCAAAATAATAAAATATTACTGTGTGAGGAAACAATAATTGAATAATAATGTTCAATATTAATCATTATTACATAAATGAAGTATATTATTGAAATCAATATCACATTCAAGAGACATATATGACAGTGTAAGAAGTATTGGATTATGATTTATGTGGTAGGAATGTAAATATATAGAAAACTATAAGTGAAAAAAAATATGTAGTAAAAGGTAGAATATAACCAAATTATATGATAACAATTCAACATAATTATCTAATCTTAATGAATAAAACATGACTTTCAAAAAAATCCTTATTATAGGGTTAAAAACTGAATAGATAACCATTTAGGGAAAGGAATATTATTTTAAATAATATATCCCATGAAATAAAGTATTATTATAAATATAAAGAAATGGTAAGAAAATAAATATTCTAAAAAAACATGGTTTATAAAATGTACTATGTCTCAATGAATTAAAATTGAAACCCAAAAGACCCTTACCTTATTTTTATTATGAGTCTAATGTACTCTAAAATATAGTAAAAGACTATAAATATCATAATCATGTTATTAAAAATATTTTTTCACATACATATCATTTAATAAAATCCTTTTGTAATCATATTATTCATGTATATTAATAAGTTTTTATCTATTTCAATATGAAGTTTGAGTAACCACAGTCGATTTGAACTTGTATCATAATAGTGGATTTTTATTTCATTACTATAAAATATATCATAATTAAATTGTATTTAATATTTTTAAGGTGTAATTATAATTATTTATGATGTTTGAAATTCATTTATGGAGTTTTTTAATCAATTTCATTAAAGATGAAATCAATAACATGAATGTTTTGGTGATTATTGATGAATTAAAGATGTTTTCATAAATAATTAGATTAAATATATTTTTTCAATTATAGAACCAAAGATAAATAATTAATTAAATTTTTATATAATATTAAACAAGTAATTGTCTTCCCTTTGTAATCCATGATATAAATGTGTTATATTTCTTATTACATTCATAGGCGGAATCAAACATGAATACACTATCATTAATAAATAAATATTTGGTTTTTTAGTTTTAATATCATTATAATTGAAGAATAATGAAAAAATATAGTGTTTATTTGTATCATATATAAATTTATTCTGTAATTAGAATATAATTAATGTATATATAAATATTACAAATTATGAAACAATACATCTCTCGTCTTAGTTGTAGAGTATATGAATGATGATTTTATAATTATTGTTTATCATTTATATCATTAATATGTTATTAAATATTTGTTAGTAAAACATTTTTAATACCATAAAATTTATATTTATCATTAAAACCTAATATATGAAACATTCAAAAATACTGGAAATGAAAAATGGATTTAAAAAAACCATGGAGCCTGTGATATGCATATAAGCATGTGTGTTGATTTTATTTTCATAGAATATATTTAAAGAGAAATATGGTAAATTATTTAAAACTAATATAAATATAATATATATCATCCTTAAGTATTAAATTATCTTTTTACATCATCCAAAATATTTGGTTATGTAATATGAAACACTTCATTTCATGGAGGTGGAAGTCTGCACACACGCACGATTCACATTTTCATTTTTCATATTGGATTAAGGAAGGGTTGTTAATTTATTTACAATAACTATACATACATACCAATATATTAATTAATTTATTTTATTATTTTAATATTTAAAGAGGCATTTGATTAGTAAAATTTGAATATAAAAAAATAGAAAATATAATGGAGATCATAGAAATTTATACCAAACATATCAGACTATTACCCATGCTAATGGGTTCTTTATTTTAGGGATACACTTTTGAAAAGAATATAGCATCATGAAGGTGTGTAGGAATGTGGATAACAATTTTTGGGAATATTTCAGAAAAAATAAATTGGTTTTCATTTGAGGGGAAATGATGACATGAGTGACCTCGTTATAAGTGAAAAAATGTAAATTATTATAAATACCATAAACATTTCTATAATGGTTGTCCCGATCAAGAAAATTAGATCCAAAATTCATATAAAATGGATATGATACTTTATATGGTATATTTCTTCCTCAGTCATAGTATCACAATCATTTTTTAAACATGTTTTAGTTGTTTTTCTCAAAGATTGTAAACTTTTAGAAATTTAGCTTTTACGATGGAAAACAGTTATTATCTAAGGTAACATATCCTCTATATAAAAAAGTACAATAGAACTTATTAAATAATTTGTAAATAAAAATTCCAAACTAGAAATATATTTTATTTTATTAGTTTTCTATAATAGAAAAAAATAATATTATGATACTAAACCTATAATGTCAGAAAATAATTTTTTTGAAAAAAATATATCTTATGATATAAAATATAAAAAATGTGTTTTATGTGAAACAAATTTAAAATTATGATGTTTCTTATTAATTGTATTTTTTTCATATTGAATTAATAAATATATTAAAAATTCATACTTATATACTAATAATTTTATAAAAGTATTATTATTTATTAAATAATTATTTTTCAATATTTAAGTGAAAAACATCCTATAAAAAAATTATGTGAAATTAAATCTAAAAAAAATTTACATTCATAATTAATAAAATAAGTTATTTTTTAAAATTTATATTTATTAAAAAACATTTTTTAGTTAAATTGAAATTCAATATCTAATGAAAACACTTTTTATGGAAAAATGCATTCTGAAACTTCAACAATATTTATTATTTTATAATATAAAATTTTAAAATTACAGAATATATAAATATTATCTTAAAAATAATAAAATTTTACATTATAATAAACATTTAATTGCGATGAATTTAATTTTTTACTGTAATATACTATTATTTTTTTAATTTTTATTCTAAAGGCACCCATTTTTAAAATGTTGATGATAATTAATATTATGAAATTATATTAACAGACTATTATATTTTAATTATACAATTAATATATTATTTTTTTAATTTTAATATGTCATTGTTCGTTTTAGCCCTATGTTTAATTAGATGTGTTTTTTTTTATGTCACAATCTATTGAAGATAATATTATTTTAATGGGTCAAGAAGGTGGGGTCATCATAATCTTGAGCATTCCCCATTTGTTGAGAGGGATCACTGTGATAAAATATTAATCAAATAATACCATATTATTATTTTTAAAGATATGACATATATTTAATTATTATTGGTCCCTTTATTGTCATTTGAAAATAATTTTAATGAAAAATGAATTTATTCCACCCCAATCATGGAATCCATGTTTCCATTGAATATAGTCCAATGTTTACACTAATTTTTAATAGTGTCTTTGAGTCCCACCCCCCAAAGGGCCTAAAATTTATTTTGGTTTCTTCATACGGTTCAAATAATATTTTTTTTGCTGGTTTATATGTATTGAGATGCGATATGAATGTTTCTCTACCTGTGGAAGGGTTATATATAGAGATATAAAAATATTATTTGTAAGATTTGGATCATGGGTGGTTGATGATTTATATTTGATGTATTATTAGTATTATTGTTGTAATTAGGGTTATATCATTTGATATGACATTCAATATTACATTTTCTAAAAAAACATCTCGTTATAGACCTTCCCTGACATCAATTATATGACATTCGATTACTCCCATCATGAGAAGTTACATCTCTAATCTTAGACATGGGATGTCATTCTCAATGGGTGACATATAGTGTTATTCATATAAAAAAAACAATAATTGTTTTCAATCTATGTCATTCCAATCAAGGTATTATGTTCATACAATATGATATATCCATAAATGCAAGTTAATAAATATGATAATTATAATTAGGGATGTCACTATACATGATTGGTAGTTGTAGTAGTTGATATTGGGTTGTTGTTATCTAATCTACATTCAATTTCTAGGACTTCACCATGACATTGAAGATGTCATTGGTGGAATTTTCCTCATTTCATTACATAATTTTTCTTATAATTTTCAAAATATTTCAAATTAGGGGATATTTTTATCCAAAAGAAATCTGATTATAAAAATACTTAAAGTGATTTTTTATGTGATAAAAAAATAATTTCCCTGATTCTCTTGAACTAAATTATTATATTTAATTCCTATTATTTAAATAAATTATACTCTTATATATAAAATAAAATAAATGAATAATATGTTAAAATATGACTTTATTAATCCATGTTTCTTAATTTTTTTAACATTAGGTAAAAATTTTCATAATAATCTAAACTCATAAAAACAATTAATTGTGATGGATTTCATCAATCATTACGAAAAATGTTTTTCCTTAAATAATTTATCAATTTTTACATGGATTATGATTCCTATTATTCACATGTTTGTTTATTATTATTATGTTTTTATTAATATTTTTAAAATCAAACTTTTTTGTAAATACACTAAACATTAAAATTCAGAGAATAAAAATATACGGGTTAATACTAATATATGATTTTTTTCCATATTCTTTTAAGAATTCATAATCGTTTAATTATGAGATAATTAACATATGATCTACTTTTTTATTTTTTAAATTTGGTATTTATGTCAATGGTTTTGTGATGAAAAAATTCAAAAAACATAAAAATATATTTTTACTATTATATTAAATCAATGATTATTCCAATAATGAAATTAAGATTCCCTCAATCAGTTCCATTACAACATGTGAATCCTATAAAATTCTCGATTTACAATTTTTATTATGAACATGAGTAACAAAAATCTAACATAATGAACAATCTAATATGAATTATCAATTTTTTCAATTTCTTCTTTTTAAAATTTTGAATACTTGTTCATTCGTATTCAAGTTTTTATGGAGAAGGTGATAAGAAAATTCATATAATTAATATATAATAGATTCTAATGAAAGTTGAGGGTACATGAAATGTTTTTATAAATATAGTTATAAAATCTCTCAGGTAGCATGATACAATTTTGTAATGTCACTCAAGTGATTATATTTTTTTACTATTTAAAAATAAAAAAAATAGATAATGAAGTATTAAAAACAAAAAGCATCTATAATCAAGTAAATATTTTTATCATAAAATCAATTAAACCATACCAATAATGATATTTTAACCCAAATGGAATTTATATAATAATTATATATCACAATATTTTGAGTAACAATATGATAATAGAAAATAATTCACAAAAAAATTAAAAATAAAATGAATCCTACAAAAAATATAAAAAACACCAACTTATTTGGATGACATTCTCCCCAAAAATAATTTTTACAATGTTTATAATTTAACTCATAAGTCTGATATGCATTATATAAAAAAAATGATATGGGATGTGTGAGAAGTAAAATAAGGGATGATATTAAAAACCCAAATTTCATTTAGACAATGTTAATGTAATCCCCCACACTCTAAAATTCTTAAAAACTAAAACGTTTGTGAAATTTATTCGAATAAAAAACACATTTAAAATTCATGAATGTGAGAAAAATTAGTTTCAACCCAAGAACTGATTGTTATACATCACCCTCATCTAATAAATACCAATTAATCTATATTTATTAAATGCTTTGTGGTTTTTATCTAATAGTAACAAAAAATATGAGTTTTATTATTTTACATGGATCAAATCATAGTGAATAATACCTCATAAGAAAATGAAAATGATCCCACCCCCAAATTAATAGTAAAATAAACATGAGAAGGTAATAATAATTTGGAGGAGGGATACTACTTTTTAATTTATTTATATCCCTATAAAATGTTTTTATGACGGTTTTAAGTGGGTAGAAACATATCATTTTGAGGTTGTTAAACAATAAAAATCCCCACCTCAAAAAAATTGTTTGATTTTTTTCCATATTGTAGGAACATGTGTGGAAATGATAGATAGGAAATTATGGGGAGTTAAAATAAAATATCACTGAAAAAAAAATTTCCAATGAAATTTACACTATGTTTTAAAATTATACCATACATTCATCAACATCATGTATGCTTTTATGATTTTATATGTAAATATTATTTCGAGAAGGGATTAACAATATGAATTGAAAATATTAAATATATTCCTATAGAATTCTATATATGACATATATTATTCATAATATGTATAAATTTTCTAAATATAATGTTAGAATGTGGAATTCAATTGATCGATTTTACTTATCATCACTTTTATTATCCTCGAAATCTCATTATATACAATAACGGATGACACCTAAGTATCTTTGATTCGTCTGACTTCATGTTACTGGAAAATATGAATTAATTTTATCATTTATCTCGAAATATTATTCTCCTTGTCCATTCTCATACATAATTCCATATTATATCAATTCTTATTTATTTAATAGCAATTAATATATGAAAAAACAGGATGAATGATAATTTATTTCTGTTTTGGTTTTTTTGGGAGGGCAAGGACTCATACCGTAATAGTAGTTTCATCAAATCTATTAAACTACGATTATATATAATTACTCATTATGGAATTAATATAATTTTTATTATTCTCATCCAATTGTGGAAAATAAAATAAAGGTAAACCACAAGTAAAATAATTAAATGAAATGAATAAAATAGAATAGTAATTAAAATAATATATTACATGATTAACTTCTCATTAATGATGAAAATTAGAAAATTTTATATCACGGGATCCATTTTAATAAATTATTTTCCAAATGGGTGTAACCTAATGAATGTCCATGGGTTATCTCTTGATGATTCTGACATGGATGTTAAAATCTATTAATGTGATAATATTTTTTTAATAAAATAATATAAACCTAAAATATTCTTTTTTGTGAATACAAATGAATGGGAATTAAATTTTTTTTTTTAAATGAGTGATCCATAAGGATTGGAAAAAATTAAATTAGTATCAATTTTACCTATAATAATTGCATTTATTAATTTACTTAATTAAATTAAAATAATTATCTTTTCATTTTGAATGTTTGTACTTATGATACATTGGAAGAATCTATTAAACATTATGTACACCTCCTTCACAAAAATATGGAAACATGTTATCTAATTCAAAACTATGTGCTAAACTAAATCCCATAATAAATTTTTCAACTATAGTATCACTAATCGTAAAATAAATTATACTTTATTTTCATCCATTTATTAAATTTAAAGCATTTATTTTGATTTATTTTCTAATTATTTAATCATTTTTTATAATACTCGTATTTTATTAAATATTATAAAAAATGCATTACAATGGTTAATTTTTTTAATATTTTTATAGAAAAATATCACTTTGGAAAAAAAATCTTAACACCAATTATAATGATATAAATTAAAAAATTAATTTTTTTGTATTAAAAAATATTTTATGGAATCAATTCCATTCTTATGGAATTATTTTTTAATCAAACCAACATATACAAAAATTAATCAATTAAATATTTATATTAAATTAATGCGTAGATATAATTCATCATTATTTATAGTAATTTAACTTTTTATCGACATTTATAAGTGTCCGATGTAAAATTTAATTAATTGTATCTTTTATATATATCAATTTTTTTATTCATCCTTCTATAGAGAAATCTAAGTTTATATTGAAGAAGGATTTAATTTACTGAAAAATATACCACCCTCTTTCCGATAATAATATTTCTCTAATTTCATTCAAGGATTTAATCATTTTTAGAATAAAAGAATAGATTCTTGAATCTTTTTCCTTGTTCAAGTGACTTTAATCAGTTTATTATTATCTTTATTTCATGTTTATATTATTTGTTCTTTTATTATATCTCATATTGGGGTTTTAATTTTTTTAATAGTCATTATAATATTCTCATAACCATGGTTATAGTGAACTATCCTTCATTCTATTTCAATGGACATAATAATGACACATTGGGTTTTATGTTAATTTATTATTATTTTATTATTATACTGAAAATATTTACCAGGTTTTATGATAATACGGTTGAGTTTTTCCCTTTATGTTTTTGTTACAGATTACACCTCCAATGTTCAATGTTTCTACACTAATTCATAAATATAATGATCAGAATAAAAGATCGTCAGGTATGTGATGATTTGTAAGAGATTTTTTATATGTTGATGACTCTATTCAAGGAAATCATTATTTAATCAAGGCAGTGTAAACTGAGAGGTCTGGATCTCTACATTGAATATTATAATGAGGATTACATAAATTTAAATACTATGACGTACATAACTATCATATACTGTAATAACGAATCATATATTTTAAAATTCATATTATTATTCATCGATGTGTTTTCTAGTTTTCAATAATAAATATATATAAATATAAATCATATGTTTTACAACACACCTACTATATTAGGATTTCATTTTATATTATATATTATTTTATTATAAGTAGTTAAAATAGATAAAATGTTTATATAAGAGACCACCCCAATAGATTGACCATATTTTATGCTACATGAGTTAATTGGTATATAAATATACATTTCATTCCAAGGGTTTTAAGAAAAACACTTCTATCGCACACCACATTTAATTCATGTATGATATCAGATGAGAAAAGTAAGGTATGAATTGATATAATAGAATAATGAAATATATCAATAAAAATCAATGGTAATATTTTATACTGACACAAAAAATTCAATGGCAAAATGATAACCCCATGAAAAAAGAAAATAAAACATATAAATGAGAATATGGTCTTAAAAGCACTATATACCTTCCTTGGAGTTAGTCCATTATGATCTTTAATCATCACCCATATTGTTAAAGTAGAAATGATGGGGATAATATAGGAAATAAAAAATAAAATGCAGACAATAATGATGTGGAATATGAGAACTACTATTAAAAAACATGTAATATACCATTGGTTGGGAACTTTAATAGTAGATCTTGATATCCCTTTTAATGGTTATGGAGGAAGGTATTGAAATTATTTTCCTTTTTTCTTAATGAACTATTCATAGAATATAATATCATAGTTTATGATCACATTATCAAACTTCATGATCTTTTCCCCTTGGTTGAGATGGTTTTATTGTATAAAAAATCATCCTACTATCATTGATTTAATCATTTTATTGATTTAATAATTGTGTGAAACTCCTTTTCAATTGTTAATTTCTAAAAATAATGATAATGTGATTTTATTAATGGTTTATTTCCCATTTATTTTCATATTGTATGAATTTATATATGATCCACGATATTCATTGATGTTTCAGGGTATTCATGAATGCCCCAAATAAACCTGATGCATACATTTTGTATGTAAAAAGGGATGTATAAATATTTTATTTGTTTAGTATTTAGAGATCTAAAATTGATATAAATGTATTATTTATTCTGTTAGATTCAAAACCAATAATATTTTAAAAACACAAGAAGTTTATGGAATTTAATGACTGACTTGTTGATATCAGATGTAGTTATATTGGAACAATTGATATAATAAAAAATATCATAGTTAATGATAAAAAATGATGATATTGAAATTATATAAATATTTTTAACCCATAAATGATATTGTATATATCATATTCAATGATCATAGTAAATTAACAAGGAATTTATCATCAAAAAAATAGTCTACTGTAATTAGAGATGTCATATCTCAGTAGTAGAGGGCTTGTCCATTGTTTTTTCAATTCCACATCTAATTTTTCAGGGACATCTAAATATAGATATATCTATTCATGTATATCACTTGACATCATAGAATATTTTGGTGGATGTAAATAGATGCAATTGGATATTGCTATAGGTTATATTGTGGTTTCACTATTCATTTCCTTATTGGTGGGAGTGATATCATCATGTATTAGGCAAGGAAATGCATGTGATCCTCCTATTATTCATTTTATTCTTTGATCTAACTCATTAAAATCATTTTTTAGAAATTTATTCACATTTCAGTGTAAAATTAATATTCAAAAAACATTAAAAAATATAATTATGATATAAAATATTTAATTCCCATCATTCTCCTAATGTAAGGAAATTAAAATTTTAAAATCAATGTAAATAAATTAAAATGGTTTTAGGAAAACAAATTCAATTGTGAATATATAAAAATATGATATTTATACAAGATCCACCTATATAGTCTATTTTTATCAGTGGATGTTTTTGTAGAAGGGTATAAATGGTGATGATCAATGAGTGTATTCAGTTATGTTGAAAACAATTTTGTTTAATTTTTTTTAAAATTAACTAGAGTGTTCAATTGCATTTTATTTCCTTTGAATCCTTATTTATATTTACATAAAAAATAAAAATAAAAATAAAAATTATATTATATATGATAGGGAATCAAATACTAGAATAGAGGCCCCAAAACATTTGGGTTTTTTACAATTTTATTATTTTTCATATATTACTAAAAAATAGATATTTACATAGAGTATATGTCAATTTTCATGGGAATATTTCTTCATGTAGTGGGAACCTCCAAATTTTCATAGGGGTCATGAAAAATATCCACTATTGATACCATATTTTGGTTAATGTTACTATCCATTAGTTCATAAGTTGTTATTTTTTTAATATCTATTTGATATAACAATATTTAAAGGGATAAATAATTATAATATTCATGTATTACTTTTGAAAACCCTATATTGAGTTCTACAATACCTACTTTTATATTACAAACCCTATTCTTCTTTGTGGAATGTTTATGATATCTTAAGAGATTATGTTTTTGAATTTTTTGAGCCACCGTGATTATATTTGATATATGTATATTTATTAAGAAAAATAATTTGGTAATATCATTGAGAAGGGATGGTCCTTGTTAAATTATTTTTCTTTCTTCTCTTTTTAATTATTATACATTTTTTTGTGAAGGTGTGTGAAAATTGGATTTTAGTGAATGTTTTTTTTATGTAACTAAGATTTATCTATTATGAAGAGAGGAATTTTATTGAATTATATAAGGAGGTTGATTGTTGGAGAGATTTAGGAAGATATTTAATTAATCACTCCTTGTCATGGAAAATTAAATGGTTTAGGTTTAACATCTAAATAGGGGATGAAGTGGATCACTCAATGGAAAAGGGTAAATGACAATACAAATATTTTTAGTTGTGTAATGAATCATACATGGTATTATGATATAATATGACCGATATGAATGAATTAAGCTCTATATTTTCTTCAGTATGAGTGCGTTTTTTGTAAATAGTAATTTTATAATGATTTTTTGGTAATATGGGAAATTTGATAATTTTGAGAAATTTTGGTGTTTTCATTTGAATTTGAGATTTAAAAATTTTATCTAAAGGATTCATTTCCATGAGAAAACATGTGTTTGAAATATAATTGAAATCAATTATATATTTTTTAGTGTTTTGGGGGAAATGTTTTTTCCAGATAAACCTATTTTATATCTCCATTTAAAAAGGTTCAAATAAAACAATATTTTTTATAAAATTAAAATTATATATATTATTGCTGATTTTCAGTTTATTTAATTTTAAATATTCCTGTAAAGATATTTATTACATTAAATATATAATTTTACTTACTTTTTAATCATCCCATATATATTCACATTAATGGAAATGCCTAAATTGGCTGAAATGATGCGATGAAGATAACATTATACACGTTTCTTGAGGAGCTTCATAGATCCATGATGGAGATATAGTTGGTGGAGTTACCAGATTGGACATGATCTTATGTTATTTAATATCATTTTAATGTATTAATTTTTAAAAAAAGTGTACCATATTGTGTTACATATCCTTTTCATTCCGTCAATTTTAAGATTAAATTGTTACATATGTCATAATATGAATTTCTACTTAGGTCATGGAAATATCGAGGTTGTTTAGGAATTGTTTGGAGCCCGTATCCATGATTTTGAGTGAAAATTATCTACTAAATGGTTAGAAAAAAATAGGTGGCACATGAAACATTGTTAGATGAAATGGTATGTGGCTAGACAGTGGGACACTACATGCCACATGGTTTGATCAACCCATATGATTTGGGGCACACGACTGTGAGACCATGTCTTCAATTTTAATAGTGAAATTTTTCTCTATATGTGCATGAATAGTTAAACTGTGTATAAAACTGTGTAATATAAACTTATCAATAGAATAACACGAATAGTTGGAGAAATGTTTGAAAAAATGTGTTGCCAAACCGTGTGATTCCCAACTTAAAGAGATTTTCAAATTTTTATTTTATTACATCTACTAACGCGGAGACTCTATTCATATTTCATCAAAGGGTTAAAACTTGATATTTTGAGATCTTTTCATGATGACTATTCATGGAATCAATGGAATTTCCCTATTTGATCTCCGATTCATGAACTATTTTTATCATTTTATCATCATCAGTACGATCTCATTTCCTTTATATCCATTCTATTTTATTCTGGGAATTGGTTGCACTATTTGATATCATGATAATATTCCCTATTTATATGGTCTTCAATTTCATTCCGATCTGAGTTGAATCATGAGATGACACTAGAGAATCAATCCCCAATGAAACATTGGAAGGATGTATGATTCATATAATTTAATGTTGAAGAGTTTTAATATATGTCATTGTGTCGCACAAAATATTAGTAGGCAGTTCCTTTAAACGAGTTTTAATCTAGGAATTAAATTATTAGGCATGGAATATGTAATTTATGATCCCACCAATGAATGTTAGTGGTCATGGTCCATGAATATAAACCCACCCTTGAGTTTGATGTGTAATTGAATAAACCACCAATGGTGTCTTTGAGTTTGGATACCTTATGGTGTGTCGTTTTCACAATGTCATGGGATGTTGAATATTTAATTGATAATTATAATTGATTAAACAAATTTAAATTGATTTATATGTTAGAAATTATAATAGAACATAAATGGATGACATGTAACATGGATTTTCCATGAAATTTAATTTTTTCCTTCAGTTTCTCTTTTCCTTAAAATGCTCATGTGAGGTAAATAATGGGTAAGCCATCAAAGAATAATGCATGACTTAAGTAAACATTTTTTATGTGAGTTTGAATTTAAATGTTCTTGGTGACAACCTTGACATGTTTAACTAAGGTGTTTTAAATGGTATTGAATAATATGGAATGGTTAATGTCTTGGGTGATACATGGATTCATATTTGAATGCCATGGATGGACTAATATGGATTTGAACTTTCTTATGCTTGAGTGATACTTGGAATCCGTAGTGGAATTTCATAGATAGACAAGGTGTATTTTATATTATATTCTAAGGAAAACAGTGAAAAAATATAGATATCCTAGGATGGAATCAATGGGAATATTATCATATATTCACCGGGTGGAACATGGGATCCCTTACTGGACTTCCAAGTATTGATTCGAATAGATGTCATGTCATACCACACCATGAGTGATACCTATGTTTTTGTGATGATCTCTATAGAAGAGATTTCAGGGTGTTGGATTATATTAATGATTGGGAAATACCAAGATTCTAAATTTTAAATGCAATGTTTTGTCTCATGTTCAAAATTGAATAATGAATGTAATGAGTTACGTGAAGTGTCTTTCAAGATAAACAATAATAATAGATTATTTCAATGTATTTAACATAATAGATTTATTATTTAGGCTACCTTTTATCATCAATTAATGGGGGACACTAGGCTATCAGCTGGGTATTAAGACTTATAAATTAAATTTAATTGAATCATTTAATGTATTTTATTATAAATGACAACCACTACATTTTGAGATGATTACTTATAGTACATAGTGGTATATTAAATTATGTCATGCACAATATTTTTTTATATATATTAAATTACTATATAGAACTTTTTATTTGGTGGCTATATACATGGATTTAGTCTCACACACTATTCAGGTGGCCAACTGGTACCTAAAAAGACTATTTGATTGATGTTATTGATAAGGGAAAGATCCCTGATCTAGGTTCTTGATTGCTGCATTTGTGGCTAGGAGCTTATGAATATGATGAGGAAAATGAATCATGATATGGTACTACTTTTTTTTTAATTTTGACTCACGTGTTTTACTAATTCTACATATACATTTTTTGGAAATTTCATAGTGGAATATTACATGTATCATCATCATTTTATATGAGAATTATTTTTGTTAATGTATATTATAACTTTTCAATATTATTGTATATTGTTTGATGGTTATTTGTGCTTCCAAAACTTATTAATTAATTTATATCAGAACTGATACACTCTAATGAGGAGTTCATAGTCTCCCCACACACATAGAAAGACCACAATTCTAGTCAACAACCTATATATTTTGGGTAAATGCCACTATGACTATGTGGCCATTCAGGCTCAGGGAAACTTTTAGAGGTATATGGGTCTATGATGTTACATAGTGGTGTAAGAGGATTTTAATTTCTATATTATTTTTTGGATGAAATATATATGGGATAGTATGGAAATGGAGTTTGGTACTATTATATATTTGGGAATAACTAACCCATGTACATGAAAAATCCAAATTGCCTCGAATGTAATTGTTTTTTTTCAAGATTATTATTATTAGTGGAATTGATTCAATCGGTGGGTGATGCACATGAATTATGATAATATTAAAGATACCATTTCTATTCTATTAATGTGAAACCAAATGAGATGATGGTATTCAATATCATTCATAATTTTAAACACGTTACAAGAGAGACATGCATGAATTATGCCATCCCATTTAAGATGCATTACGATTTGCATGTTTTAGTAATAATTGGTGTCATAGATATACAAATTTCTATGATAAGTGTTATTGAATGTTTTATAATGTTGAATATATGGGTGAAATATTTTGTTTCATGAGGTTTATGTACTCTTATGGATTAAAATTTGGTGATCCATGAGGTAAAACATTTAGAAGAATGATGATATAATTTTGATGTAAATGATAAAATTGATATAAATCTGAAAATGAAAATCAAAACATTAATCAGTTATTGTAGAAAATTTGACACAAAACATACCTTAGTAGGGGGTAAGTACATCATATCTATATCTTATATATGATCTGTACAAATCCCAAACATAAACAAAAGTGAATGATGTGGGGGGTGTGTTTTATATATAGGAAGGATTATGCCTATCATGTTTATTTTTTTCTCCTTTGAAAAGAATAATATGATAATAATCATGACCTCAGGCTTGGGTTTAAGAGTTTTAGAGGTATTCCCTCACAACATCCTACAGTCATACACTATGGAGGTGGATAAGTCAACACTATGCATGTGGTGAGACACGGTATACCATTGAATCCAATAGTAATTATATCTATGGAACAAGTGATAGTACCAGATATAGGTGTTGAGGTATAGTTCTATGAGGGATATTTTTGCTTTATATAGAATGTTTATGGAACACCACTACCAGCCCTAAATATGGTAGAGTTAACATGCTAGTTACCATAGTAAGAAACACCCATTTTCTCATGGTATGTCAGACCATAGGATGTTGAATCTTGTAAAACATCCATGCTTTTAATCATTGAGAAATAGGATAACTCCTATGATAATGTCAAGCTCACTATATATTTGTTATGTGATTCGGTCAAGATATGGTAGGATTTCCTTATATAGAATAATCATTATCATGAGTTGAAATTGAGTAATTTTCAAATGGAATTATATAACTACTTAAACTCTGATATGTCGATGGATGATACACCCCGAGATATCATGCACAAGGATATGGGTCTATTATAAGTTATTAATTATTTTTCATCTTTTACATAATTGTATTTATTCCTACATATTATGATGGGTGACAGGTTAGTTAATTATAGGCCATTCTAGTATGGTATTTAGTATGATTCCTGATAGAATATGATTTTATTTTAGATGACTACCATTTCTGGAAAAGTGAATCACATAGATATCACTAAGAGTACCTTGAGAGAGTCTCAATGTTTGAGATAGGGTTGTTCAAAATCCAGATCTTGTACTACCACAATCATTAGTAGGAGTCATCATCTAGATCACCTTCATGGTCATATTATCTAGAAAATCACATACTCAAGAATATATATGAGCTGCTACTAGTGTAGTAGGTTAGGACATACAAGGCATTTGTGTACCAGAGACCTAGTCGAGATTCGATCCTACAAAAAGATAGATTTTCTACACTACATCAGTAGAGTTTTCCTCTCCAATTTAGTGATAGAGATTCTTCATGATATCCTTAATCATGATTGGGGTCAATAAAATCTTATCAGGATGGGAGCTAGAGTACAACCGTATGACTAGGACGAGGTGGTTGTCATGGACATGATAATCTCAACACAATATTGCAATGATGTTAGAAAAAAAAATTTCATGGTAAACATGATGTACTATAGGGTCATGGTTTAGGATATATATACATAGTGAAATAGACACTTGAAGAATTGGATCATGGTCCTCCTAATGTGAAGGTAATATTCCAGTATCCTCTACATTTGCATCTGCTCATTAAGATATTTTTGGTTCTTATAGCTTTATATTTTGGAATGTTGTAGGGAGATATGGTATCTGTTTTAAGAATTTTGAGAGTCAAATGATACTTGAAACTCCATTGGGGATTATAATCAATGGAGTATTATATTGAAGGTAGTTTCCCCTTATAATTGGAGGGTGTCACACCAAATGGGACAGATTTTTCTGCAAGATGACGTGTATTGACATCATTCTCGAGATTGACTATTTAGATTCCTATCATGCTTTCATTTTTTTCTACCACCCAATGGTGACCATCACATGACCATAAGGAATTCAATTTATTCCAAAAGTTGAATGGGATGTATAGATGAGTCTAGTTGGAACCGATAATCATGGGCTGGAAAGGATGATAGCCTAGATTGCATGTTTATATCTAGATAACCTGGGAACACATAATGCATATTTCCCTCTAGTGGTTTATCATTTTATAGATGTAACCCCTAAAAAATTCAATATTACCTATGATGATAGTGGTAGTTTTCTCTCTCGAGCTTGTGTTAGGTGCTTTATTGATATATATTTCTCATTAAAGGACGTCTTACACTGAGATACAAGATCTCAAGAGGCCCATATGGGATTAAGAGAGAAAGGGTTTTATCCTACCCTGGACATCTCTGTGGGGTCACCGATCATTTATACCAAAATGGATGACAGTTCCCTCAGACATTGTGTGGAATACCATCTCATGAAACAGATGATAGTTAAGAAATAATATCCTCTTCCATGGATAGATGGAAATTGTAATTATCTCATAGAAGCAGAAGTTTTATTATTGATTGAATTGGGGTCTTGTTATCATTAGGTGTGTTTTATTCGATCTAACATACCCTACATATATTTTCATATATTTTATGGTCTATATGAGTATTTGGTTATGCATATTGGTCCCACGAATGCACCATTTGTCTTCATGGAACTAATGAATCAAGACTTCCATACTAGTCTGGATATATTTTTGGTGGTTTTATGGATGATATCTCAGTGTCTTCTTACAAAAAATTTGATCATTAGAAACAAATTGAGATCATATTAAATACATTTTGAGAGCATCAATTATCTTATATGATCAAAATGTTCCACTTCTTCGTCTGTCGAATTCACTTCTTGGGTAACACATCCTCATAGATAAGTGTATTAGTTGATCCTAGGAATGTGAGATCTATTGTTTCCTAGGGGAATCTACAGAACACATTTGTGGTACAATGTCACTTGGAAATTGATAGATATTATAGACACTTAATACAGAAATTTTCATGCTTAAATGCACTACTGAAAATCATAAATAAGAAGGTTTTGTGGTTTGTATATTCATATACCTGAAAGAAAACCATTAAGGATATAAAATTGTTATTGAAATTAGCGCCTTTACAAATCATTCCATATCTATGTAATATTTACATTATATAATATGAATCATTAGGTATCGGGCTAGGAGAATTTTCAATGTAGGGAGATAGTTTCTTGATATACAGCTCTCACAATCTATGAAAAACGGCTGGAATTAACCGACTAATTAAGTATAGTTAGCTGGAGTTTCCCATGCATTGTGTTAGTGGATATATTTCTTACTAGAGGATAATTTTGTGGTTTACATAGACCAAGAATGTCTCAAGAACATATTTATACAATGTCATCTGAATTTTAGGTAGTGTGGGAGTGTTGAATTCCTAAATTATTTAGATTATGAGATTCCCTACATGTCTGGTGATGGAAATGCAGAGAACGATACGCTAAGAAGAAGAACTCAGATATAAGGAGTATTGTAGGCCAGTAGTGAGTGGAGGAGTATGTATTTCATTATATTAGATGATATTTGAGGTCTATTATAATCATGAAAATACTTATATAACATCTATATTTCTTCCCACTACCCTTCTAGATAGAGTGATGATGAGGAAGGAATCAAATTCTTTGGTCCTAGTCCTATAAGATGGTGTAGCGGGTGAGGACCCTCCTCCTAGTTTCACCGTACTCGATGATAATATTCTGTGAGTACATTGTCACATATGGGATTATAAAAAAATTGATGAGGAGATGATGTAATACATTCAGGTTTCAGTTTGGGCACTGCATCGTGTTGTCAAAAATATGTATCATGATTAATATTATCAAGACCCATGGCCTAGTATGTAATCATATGGAGCTATTGTTTCATGAGATATTCCACCTATTAGTAGATTGTGGTGGAACACCAATGACAAAAAACATTAACATAATCTACCCATTCTCAAGATTAAAAGACATGATGTAGCGACCGATTTTGTAAGGTGTTATCAGAGGCCTCCTCATGGTAATTATTTCGTAAGGAAATTGTTGATAGGATCACGAATGATGCTCATTTTCAGCCGATTTGGGAAACCATAAAATTGGAAGAGATTGGAAGATTTTATATATGTTAGATAGAATAATATCATAGGGTCCCACATATTATTTTTTTGAAAGCAATGCCCATATCGTTCAATGGATCTGGAAATAGGTTTTGAGGGCATTAGGTACAATGTTCTTTTTGGGCACAACATACCACCCCCAATGAAGTGGAATTTTTAGAGAATAATATAGATTCTTGATTAAATTTTGTAAGCATGCATCCTATACTATGAGGAATATTAGAAGATCCATATAACCCTATTTTAATTCACCTCCATTAATATATCTCAAGACACTATTATAAATAATCCTTATAAAGATTTATACGATGGGCCATGCTGATCATCCATGTCTCGGTTACATGTCTGATAGTTATTTTTTCTTTGAAATATTCTTGTTTAGGAGAACACAGAGTAAGTGATGTTGATTCAGAAGTGGAAGGATGAAACATAGTTCTATCAAAAATCATATTTTGATCACCCTAGACAACCTCTAATGTTCAAGGTCTTGGATGGGGTATTTAACAACATCTTGATGTGGTTGGGACATAGGAGGGTCAGAAGACATTGTATGATTTCCCTACAAAATGATTGTCCATTCATGATTTTGGAGAAAGTTGGGCTAGTAGACTATTGGTTGTAGTTATCCCAAAGGAGTTGGTCCATCCACAATTCCATCCATGTATCTCACTCGTGTAACAATCACTCAATTCCGTCTCATTCCCTTCTTTATGAGGTCGTTGACCAATAGATGGTGGAATCCATTGGGGAGAATCATATACGTATTTTTCGTTGCAGATCAAATTTTCCCAAAATACATTCAATTCCTCTATTGTGGGTGATATAGAAACACAACCATGTAGAGGATGAGATGTTGTAGTGGGGGTGAGGTATGAGCATAGTGTATGGAGTTAATATCAGAACATTATTCACCTCTATTGGAAGGTAAATTTAGGGATGAATTGTATTATAGGGAGATGATTGTATGAAACCATTTCATTATTGATGTAATTTTTGATAATTTCCATAAAACTTTTAGATTGAATGTTTAAATATGGAAAAATATGAATATGTTTTGAGGGAATCAAGATATCAGTGGCGTATTGGGATGGTTCAGATCCTAGAACCCAGCCTCTAGAGAAATGTCCTAGAGGTTGGTTAGAATAAACGTTACATGGTATATCGCATGGTTTGATAAAATTGAGTTGGACTTTATTTTAATAGGCTAGATTGCAGAATATTAGATAACACCATGAAATTTGGGGGGCACATCTGTGCAACAACACCTAAAATTTTAATAGAGGATTTTCCACTGTCTTTTCATGGTTAGTCATATCGTGCACAAAAACCATTTTATGTGTCATAATCTACATCTAAATGTGCATTATTGGTGTGGGGTTTGGTAATTTAAGTGGCCAAACCATTCGATTCTCTATTTTTATTGAATTCCCAATTTTTCCATTATAACATCTATTAATCCAAATAATATTTTCTTATTTATTCAATAGTCTAAACCTTGATCTTTTGATATCATTTCCTCACAACTATTCTAGGAATTGAGGTAAATCTTCCATTCAATCCCAAATTCAAGAACCATTTTTTATTTGCTACAAATCAGTTTGATCTCAATTTGACTTTATCCAGTCATCATTCATCTTGGTAAAAATTTCATAAAATATGTGCAACATGGTATGACCTTTTGTTTGGTGTTTCATATGTTATTTAATTTTATTCATAATATGTGTTAAATTAACAAATCACACGGGTAGATCTACCCACTATGAACCTATGGTTGGTTGTCTTGTGCCTTCTATATACTGTAAAAGTGTTTATATAAATTTCATTGTTCCATACACCTAATTGATTGGTGAAAAAATGAAATGAGTCTAAATCCTTGAATTGAATTGTTAGGAATGGCCCATGAAATAAATGATATTGTCAATGGATGATAAAGGTTATTGTTAATGAATCGAAACCACCCCATGGGTGAGTTTTTTAATTGAATGGACCTACATGAGTGAATATGATATTTGATATCATAAAAGGTTCCTTTTTCCATTTTCATGGTATACTGAATTTAAAATTTATAACATTAATTTAATTTTTAATTTTGAATAGATTTGTATGATTCGATTGAATACAACAAAAAATATACAATGTCCCTAGGCTAGACATGTAATTTCTTATTTAATTTTAAATTTCTCTATAAAATGATATTTCCATGTGATATAATTACTGTTTATGACTTGTAATAATAACACATTCCTCGAGTCACCACTTGAGGGTAGTTTGAAAATAAATATTCTTCGTGGCGACGATGACATGTTTATGTGAAATGGATTAGATAGTAGTGAATGATATTGAATGATTAATACAATGGTTTATTTAGTTATTCAAATTTGAATTCCATGGATGGACTCATATGTATTGGACCTTTCTTATTGTTGGGTGATAAATAGACTCGCTTGTGGTCTTCAAATAATGGAATCAATGCCTTTATAACAGCATCCTATGTCAAAATAGGACACCATATGGATTTCAATGGATGGAATCAAAGAGGATTTGATCATATGTTGCATGGGTGATTCGTGGGCTCCCTTAGTTGACTGCTGAGGAAATACTCAAATGAATGTGACATTATACCATAGATAAAGAGATTACTATTTTATATTTAGGATCATCATGTATGGGCTAGTTGAGTGTTCATTTATATTACACATAGTGCGATAACTTTATATTACATTTGGATTTCCAAGGATGGGATGTGGATCAAAATAGAATAATGACTACAATGATTATGTCATGAATCTTCAAGATAATGAAAAAGATTGTATTTTGTCTTCGTATTGAGCTTTATGTATGACATGTTTAGGAATCCTTTGGTCATATCATCATAAGTAGTAATGGGCTATGAGCCAAGTCACAATAAAAATAAATTAAATGGAATTGAATCATCAAATAGATTTGATTAATTATGAGAACCTAGACATTATTGGATTTTTTACATTTAGTAATTCCTTGAATAATACAATACAAAATTTTTAATAATGTTGTTAAATATATTTTCACTGACATTAACGGACTTTTTTTGGGGTGGTTTTCTATAAGTATTTAACCTCAAATCCAATTCATGCCACCTAAATGAATTCTAACAGAATATAAGATTACAATTATGGATAAGGGAATGGTCACTAATAAAAAGACTTGATTTCAATATTGGATTAGGGGAGCACATGAGGTATTTGAGGCCTGTGGTTCTAGTTGGGATACATTTGGTATTTTTTTAAATTTTGAGTCATGTATTATACTGATGTTATGTATACCTATTTATGTAATTTTGTAGAGACATATGAAATGTCAAATAATCATTGTATATGAGAAACCTATATTATATTGTTTATTATATCTATTCACATTGATAGTCTATTGTATAATGGTTGTTACTACTTATGGTACTTATCTATAATTTTGTATTTTTTGTGCTGAACTAGTGATGAGGGAATTGTCTCTATATAGACACCACCAGGCCCACACTGCTTGATGACAACCTTTAGTGTTTGGTGAGATGCACTTGAGGCCATGTTTAAAATTGAGCTCACGAACATTTTAGTGGCATCATGGTCTGGCATGTTACATCATTTCAATTTTTTATCTTTTTGTTGTTTTCTAAAATGATATCAATTCCTATAATAAATAAATTTACTAAAAAATATTGTTTAGATATATTAGAAACATATTTTTATTTTCTCAATTAGATTGAAAATCATTCCCCAAAGGGTAATTTTATCCCATGATACATGTTTCATTACTATATTAATCATGGAGTTCTATTTTAGCAATGTAGAACTCTTATATGGTACTCTAGTCTCAGGTTTCTATGATGGGATTTTATAGAAAGGCTAGGGATCATAATGAATTTTTATTTACGTACCACAGAAAACAATCCTTGATTATCATAAGAAATAATTAAGAAAATTTAATATGACATGAAAGTATTTCTATATATTGAAAATGATTATTTTATGGAAATTATTTTCTTATGAAAAGATAAAATTTCCCTAAAATAATTGAGAAAAAAAAATTGCATTAGTGGTTGATGGGACTAGTCAAATATTAATAATCATAAAGAAGTTTTGTGACTCTATATTTTTAATATAATTTTCTAATAATTCGAATATTAATATATAAAAAGAAGATATCTATTTCTAAATTGGAAGTAAACATAATAGAATCCTTTCCATGTTATTTAAGGAGAATCTTGTGCTTATATTTCATGGAAGGTATAAATTGATTATTATATAAGAGAATCATACATATATGAAAATATCCATTATCTAATGTGTGGGTTGTGAGGACTCTCTATATGTTATTATAGAATCATGTTAATATACTCATACATGTTTTATTTGAAAGTGAAATAATTTTTTTAAAATAATTACATGCTAATAGGAAATAAGAAGACATGCATAATTGTTTCGGTACATGTGAATAATTCTAGTTCAGTTAGAAAAATATATATTGATGATAAATTTATTATTATTTTTTAAATGAATAATATAATTGGATTGAATAAATTATGTTTCCCATACATGAAATTTCACTATTTGGATAGAAAACCCAAAATCAATTGTCGATGTAGATGATTATTGGGTAAAAAATATGCAATTAGTGGAATAAAATGGTTGAATGTGTACTAATACATAAGAATACTATTATAAAATAAATAATTGTAAAAATTTTACTTTTAATTTTTCAAATAATTGGAGAAAATATATTTTTAGTTTGGATTGGCAACATGATAAACAATTGGTTTGCCTTTATTACTTTCTATGTGTAAAATATCATCATCCATTATTAATATGATGTATAAATGATTGAGTATTTCTGTCCTTACGGTAGAATATTACTACATAAAAATAAATGAACTTTATTATTAGAATAACCATATATGGAATAAATTTATGAAATCTAAAATAGGATAATAAAAAATATTAAATAAAAAGGATGAAATATTTAAATATTAATCCTCATGGTCTTCAATGAAAGTAATACCACAAATCCTGATGATCAGAAGAATACAAACCATTAATAATTTAATAGAAATTATGAAAAATGAAATGATGAATGATTATATTTTTAGATAACTAATTAATATTATATATAGGATGGATAACATTGTGAGTGACCATTTAGTGATAATTTGTATATATATAGTTATTGAGAATATATTCAACTGATATCTATATTTATATTTTTATAATAAATATATAACAATTTAATATAATTTCTAATGAATCAGGAAAAACAATTTATATTGAAAATAATTAATCAACATCAATAAAATAATTAAGGAATCATAATAAGTAATAATATAATATTTATTATATATGATTTTCTAATTCCAAAAATAATATTTTTTACAATGAATTTTCAGTAAACCGAAATGTTCATCATACTATTGTATAAATTTTTTTAAAAAATCATTCTTACTTGTACTCAGAATTTCATAATTTGGGGAAATAAATTATTTTATAATTTTGTTTAAAAAATATTTTTGATGATTTTTAAATTTTTTTTATTTGATACTAAATGTTTAAAAATATTATAAAGGGTAAAAATGGTGTATAATCTTATTAAAAAAACTTTTTTTATTCCGTAATTGCTTGGGAATTAGAATTTTTTTCATTATTTAAATTATGGGTCAATTACTAACTTAGAATGTCATTAATTTACCTTTACTGAATGGTTATTATAAATATACAAAATAAGATTCTCTATAAAATGACCCCTCCCCTAACCAATTAAATCCAAAACATTTTTATAGTTTACATTCAATTATATTTCCAAAATATATAACACAATGTCCTTTTTCATTTTCTGAATCCCTTAGATAGAAATACCTTTCTCAAATACTACATTTTAAATTTGTTCATTAAGAGAAGACATAATTTAACCATAGGGTGTATCTATTTATAAAATTGTTTTATCATTGATAAAATATATTGAATTTTTGGTAAATATGACTTTCCATCATAATAAAATTAATATATTTCTATAAAGAAATTATCACAATAACATAACCGTATATTCATCTAAATTCAATTAATATATCATGTTTATATTTAGTTTGATTTATCCACCAACTTGAATGAAACTATATTTTATAAATCATTTTATACATTTATGGTTACAAAAACATATTTAATTTTAATATATTTAATTTTATGGGAAAATATGTCATTTTTATGAATGTTTAATGGTAATATAAAATATAAATCTATTATTTAAAAATATATTTATATTTTAATACATAAATAATAGAAACATTTATTTTATACCCACAAACCATTCCCATAACCTCTTAAGAATATACATTTAACATTAAAATTGATTAAACATTTATTATTCCATTATCTTGGCTATTCTATAAATTATATGCTAATAAAAATGGAATGAAGAAAGATACTTCCAAACAAAAGTAAGAGTAAATAAATTTGGACTACTGACATCTTATGATCTAAATAAGATATACCTAAATAATATATTTGATAAAAAATAGATAATAAATTTATAAAATATAAATAATTTTTTAAAATGGATGATAAATCATTGTTATTTTTACCATACTGAAAGTGAATGATTTTTTAACATTGGTAATAAAATTTAAGGGAATTTGTTTCACTCTTTTTAGATTCATATTAATATTCTATATATATACGTCATTTATATTGCTTAAAATATTTATTATATTTAAGTCATTTAAATATATTGTAATTTAATTTATTTTCCTTTTATTTTCACATACTTATAACGGTTATAATGGAATATTTTCATCACATTTCATTTATGTTAATTTCTCAATCAATTTCTACAACATATTTCTTCCTTTAATTTATATATTTTACATTGGATGTTCAATTATATAATATTATTTAAAATACATTATAATTTTTTCAACCATACATATAAAAAATGTTATTCAAAATTTAATTTTTTTTAAAAAACGATAAAAAAAATACATTGATTATGTTTTCATAATAATATATTATCATTATTATCAATCATTTTTGATGATTCCTATGATCATATGAATTATCTATATTGATATCCCAAATTTCTCTCTATTACTAAGTATATGTATTCACCCATTTTCTATGTTTTCTATTTCCTCATGTATTCAAGTTGAATATCGTATATGTTATGCCTAAAAGGGATTCCTGAGTGACAAAATTTATATATTATTTGTATAAAATATTTTTTTAAATATATGTCTCTAATCTATATTGACTCTAAACCACTAGGTTCGTGGAATTTATTTAAAATATTATTTATATAGAATAATAATGTAAAATTAGATAAAATATATTTATACTATATTATAGTATTCTGAATTAGTATTCGGTATATTTTTAACTAATTTATAGGATTCACAATAAGATTATTAAGCATAAATGAATCAAGGATGAACCAAAACATTATTAAAATAATATTTCTTATGACTGATTTTTCTTATTAAAAAGATTATTTATATAATTTTATTTTATTTTATTATATATTATTCCTAAAAAATATAATTTTTGTAAATATATATAATGTAATAATATATATTCTAGAAACCTAGTGATGGAAGTTATATTGCATTATTGGTATAAAATACAATAGTTCTGAAATTATCAAATATCTTAGTAGTGTTAGGATATTAAATACAAATATAAATTACATTTTTTAAAAATAATATATTACATAGATATATGGAGAAAAAATTATTATGCCTACAATGATATCCCTTAAATTTCAACATATTTATCATAAAGGTTTTCTGATAAATGGGGGAAAATAAGGTTGATATCATTTTCTCAGTTATTATTAACATATGGTGGAAAATATTATAACATCAATGGGGAATACAAGATGTGGTATAAATTAGTAATCTATATGGAGCCATAATTAACTCAATCGTAGGGTATTATATATATATATATATATATAAATAAATGAAAATATTTATAACAATAGATATTTTTCTCAAAAAAAATAAATACATAATACCATACATCAAAATATGGTGTAATTCCATTATCCAAGTAACTATAATATAATTGAGAGATTTTTACACAGAAAGTCACGACGTTTTTCTCATGAGACATGTCAATGTAGTGAGGGATGAAAAATTCTAAGCCCCAACAATAAATTGAATAAATAAAATGAATTAATAAAATAGTGAACAATAAATTTTATACCCTTTCTCGAGGAACCTCTAACAAAGTAAATATATGTCAGTATATTCAATTATAAATATTGAAAAAAATATTTCTCTATTCTATAAATAATATGGAAATCTTAAAAAAATCACTTAAACAACTTATAAATGATTATGTATCATCAAAGTAATTCAATGTACCTATATTAGTGATATATAGTTCCATGAAGACATTCAATGTGATTGGTTATCCCAGGAATATTGTACTGTTGTTTAATAGTTTTAAGTGTAATGAGTTTGGGGAAAAGCTATAAAAATACTTTATCTAATTTTTATAAAGAGAACATATATATTATAAATTATATAACTCACGAGTTTCCAGAATGGTGTGTAGTCTTATGCCACCAATTCATGTATCAGAGTGATTATTTGATAATAATCCACCAAAACATTTCATATTGATGAAAACTATGTGAATTTTTGTAACTTTTTCATCAAATTTCTATTTTCTACATATGTATATATTTTCTATGAAACCATATTCACATTTATAGTACTAATACCTAAGATTTGTTTTCATCCATTTATGTGATTTTAGTTTACAATAGATTTTCTAAATCATGAAATAATTGAGTATGCATTAGGGATATTAATATATCCTTTTAAATAAAATGAAATAAATTAGAAAAATGATAAATCATTTTCTGTGGAAATTTATTCCCCACACAAAATGAAATATATGATGAATAGAACATGTGACCTTTGGAATAAAATATGTGATAGAAAAACTACTTATGTGTTGATTAGTAATTCACCAAAATAGAGTTGTGAGAGAGGTACATAAACATAACATTTAATAACATGAATAAAAAGAAAATTCATGATATTGTATTTCAGAAAAAATGATATAATACACAAAACAAAAATTATTTACATAATAAAAACATGTGTTAATGATAGGAATTTTAGAATAAAACCCAATATAAATGTCTGAATTTTCTCTGACCTTACACTACATTTTTTTAATAATTAATTTTTTTTCATAAAAAATATATATGGGAACTTTATTATCAAGAAGAAATTATTTTAATATATTTTCTACTAAAATATGATTCTCAGGGTTGTTTAGTTAATATTTTCAAAACACTTTTGGCCAATTGAACAAGGTAAATGGTGTTGTTAAATAACAACCTTATCTTGAAAAAATTGATTATAATTTTCAATAATAAGCTATTATAACATTACACATAGTGTTTCAATGGATATCCCAAAAATATATACCCAAAATAAGAAAGGTACCACGATACATCTATGTAATGTGTAAAAGTTACTTGGAACATTTCTTATTAATAAAAGATGTAGAACACCTATCATTATTATTTATAAGTATTAATGGTGTCAAAAATATTGTATTATTTTATAAATAAAAATTTAAGCCATTCATTTATGGTGGTGATGGAAAATTGAATGTTCCATTCATGGAGGCGGTTTTCAGAACAAAAACATGACGAAATTGTACTTGTTCACAATGAATTTAGTGGAAAATATAAACATTATATTATAGTAACATAATAAAACATAATATTAGTGAATATAAATTCTTTATCATGGCTTAATGGATTTAGGGAACATGAGTGGTGTTGATTAAAAAATAACTAGAAAAGTCTGTTCAAGAATATTATAGCTCCATTAGATGTTTTCCCTTGGGTAAATCCATAAGTCTCATTTTCTAGTTATTTTGGTGATATTTTGATTTCAAACATATTGGGAGGGTGTTTAGGAGATAATATAACATATTTTTTTGATCCAATTTTTTAGAATTGGTGGCGAAATTTAAAGGATGTGAAGTACTATTATATGTATTAATTTTAAAATTATGTTAAAATACTTATAAATTTAAATACATTAATTAAATTATATAAAGACATAGGATCCAAAAATTGTCCAATAATGGTTTTTTGGAAAGACATAATGCTTATCCTACTTCATCAATCAAATATAATTCATGTTTTTATATGTTCCTCAATATACCCATTGAGTAAACTAATATCACATAATATACCCTTACCACATTAAATACACTTTTTCATTAGATAATTAATATTAATGGTGAACAATAAAATTGAAATTAGTTAATAATATCAAAAAGAAGAATTAAAATATAGAAATAATTTTTTAAAGTTAAAATTACATAATTTAGAAAAATAAATATTAATATGAGTGCACATAATGTCTAAAAGTTATTCAATAGAAAAAAAATATTTTATGATTAAAATTTATGAGTTGTATAAGATTATAATTGAATATTATTTTCAAGATATAAAATATTATATTATAAAAAAAATTTATGTTTTTCAAAAATCATTCAAATGTTTTTTACCAAATAAAAATAAAATAAAATAAAATATTCGAAAAAATATTTGAAATTTTTGTTTTATAATGTTAAATATGGATTTTTTATTATTTTAAACAACAACTATTAAATAAATTAAATTAATACTTCTATAATTTAAAATGTTTTATAAAACTATATGTAATTATAATATAATGATATGGTAATAAAATTTATTATTTAAGAAAAACTGTATTTTTTACTCATTATATAAAAACCATTTTTTTAGAAAATATAACTAAATTTAGGCTCAATATAATCTCATTATAAAAAATTTAAAAAAATAATATATTAAAATATAAAATTTAGCAGTCAATGATAAAACATTTAAATATAATCTTTAATAAAATCACTTTATAATTTGTGTTACATTTTGGTCTATGATATGGCCTTTACCTAATGTAGTAGGGTCTCACATAATACATTCTACCACATATAATTTTAGTATAAAAAATGGGTTATATATTAAAGAGAGAAATAATATGGACATTATGTATTTATTTCTTCTACATGTCTGATGTTTTCTAATCTAGTAATTGATTCCATAAAAGAATTTCCCCAGCCGATCTTTTATATTCCACAACAGTTTCACTCTAGGGTAAAGAAATATGGATGTAGTATTCATACTAAGATAAGAATGTCTCAAAAAAATTTCTCATATGTGATTACATGATTTCTTCGAACATATATTTATTTAATAATGCAACATAAAGATATCATGTACTTTAGAAAGGATCAAACACATAAAAAATCATAAGCTACAACTGCAATTATTTATGGTATTAAAAAACTCCAAATATTCATGGGTACTAAAAATTTCTTCAGATTATGTCATTCAATTTACCATTTTTTATTCTTTAATATTTCTTATAAATTATCATCCATCTAATATAAAATATCTATCATTTATATTAATTTTTATTTATCATTATATTAGATAAGGAATGATATAAATATAAAAAAAATAACTATATCCATCATTAATTGATGTCTATGTATTGAATCCTATAAAATAGTAAACATGGTAAGAAATTTATAGTCTCTCCTACTCAATGCATAACCAATATTTTTTTCATCTATGGGTTAAATTTTATTATGAAATAATTGTCATTCAGTAGTTCAATCCATTTACCTCTTATTTAGTTCTTTATCGGAGATGATATACATCAAATTATTTTGTAACATATATATATATCACATCCCTCGCCATATAGGGAGTCCCAAAATATTTTTAATGAAAATATTATGATTTACCTCTCATGTTAATATGTTTGATATTAATGTTCAAGTATTTTCATGTGCCTTCCTGCATTAGATAAAACACTATAATTTTTTTATAAGGACACAACCATGTTATTTCTCCAATTAATCCATATTTTAAAATTCATACTTTACATAACGGTAGAGTTAATATAGATAAATAAACGAGTCACCTAATAAATTCTTCAATATATTCCTAATATTACCCTAATAATGTTTATTTAACCCCATTATTTCCTATCATGGTTAATTGGTTGTTTGATCAGGTGAAATATTCATTTGACATCTGATAGAAACCCAAAAATTCAAGGAAAATCGTATTTTGAATTTTTTTATCAATGTATTAAATTCAATGTTTACATTTTTCATTTAATGGTTATCTTACATACTATCCTTATAGAATATATTTCCATAAAAATAAACAACATTAAAAAAAACTTAGGCTTAATAAATTTCACATATAATTATTTTTTTCTTGTGTTTATCCATATTTATATTTTGCTAAATCACATACTATTAATATGTCTTATAAAATAGGTTGTCATCATTAATGAACACAACTACAAATGTATCAATACAATCCTCAAATAAAATATTCATTACATATGTAATGATGTAAAGTTCCAAATTTAATTGAAAATAAATTACCATATATATGATTTTTGGAATTCTATCATTGGTATATCACCATTATTCACCATTGTATTATGATAAACATAAAAAAGATAATTCATTGAAATATACTTGGATACATGAGGATAATTAAATATGTTATCAATATCGGACAAATAATACATATTTATCATATTAATGTGATCAGTCTCCTAATAGTCTATGCACACTCTCATAGACCCATACATATTTTTGAGTATTAAATTAAGGGATCCCCATGGTGTAATGATATGGAATATAAATAACATATAACAATACACCTTAATATGTTTCTCAACTTCACTATATTCACTAGTTATGTTCTATAGATAGTTATAGTTATAGTCCTTATATTATAATTTATTTCTTATAAGAACTCATCTTTACACTTTGTTGGATGACTATATTATTATTTTGAAAAAAACATCAATGATTTTTATATGATGGTTACAAAAATTATTCATAAGAAATTTTTTTTATAAATATATTTTGAATGATCTTTTTATCATCCTATAATTTCATTATATAGAGTAACTCAATGAGAATTTAGAATTGCGTTTGATGATAAAGGTCCTTCAAAAAAGATAAGAGATTAAACCTCACCTTCTTGATTCATAATATTCTTCACCTGTAATTAAATTTATACATTATAATTTAAAATAATGTATACATAATGAATCATATAAAAGTCAACTACAATTAAAATAACCATGATTCCTAATAGGGTATGTCCTTCGATCATAATTGGAATTTCCTGCTATATAATTTTTTCAATAATATTTCCAATTAGTTTATTAATATGTAACTCACTTTTTAGGATGATTATGATATATTTTTTATAAATCATGGATGATATAAATGATTAAAAATAAATATAATCAAAGAAAACATTATGGAAAATAGATTTTCGAAAAAATTACATTACATTGTGTCATTATGAACATTAAACTACAATATAGTCTTATTTTCATATGCATTTTTTGAGATTAATGGATATTTTCTCTATATATTAATTATTTTTTCTTGATTTCTATAATCCCTAGGATGATTCTTCTAATAGTTATTAAATTTGGTAAAAAATATAATTCATTTCATCCCATTTTATTTGTTATTCTTCCAATGATACTCAATTAGAATATTCTTCACCTGGTTATCCTTAAATACATATGTCCATGATAACTCATTTTTTATTAATGTTTCTTGAATGAATATATTTATAAAATTAAATGTTCTGAGATATAAATAAACCATTTATTATTGGGTGTAACCTATCAAACAAATGATCAATCATGTTTTTATTCAATGTAAATATTTCACAACAATATTATCTATCCTTTTATAGTATGCTATATATTATATTTCCATTTTCTCAAACTTATATCTTTGATTGATGAAATTACATTCAATAGCTTCACTATTATCCTGAGGATAAATTTTTTTATATAATTCTCCGTTAAAATTTCTCAATTCCTTGATCATTATCTCATCTTACAACAATGATTTTGTAATTACCGACCACTTTTGGTATGCATATCTATTTATATGATAGATCATGATGTTGAATTTATCATTTTTTTACCACATTACAATGTGAGAAATATATTCCACAGTGAATTATTCCATTGATCACCTACCAATGGATTAGTACTTTTATATATTGTTAGATGTAGTTCCATCAAACAGTCAAACATAGTAACATAATTTTGTGGATAAAAATAGCACTTTATGAATGTGATATTATTTTTAATAACCTATTTCAAATAACTTAACATGATCATGATATGATTAACCTAAACTCATAAATAATTTAGTATATTAGTGGTAAAACTCAATACTAACTATGGGTGTTGATATAGTTTTATTCCATATGTTAGTAAACATTATTCTACAATTTCATACACATGTTCAGTACATTGTATTAGATATTAATGGGAAGTTAATATTTATTACATATTTTTATATAGAAATTCTGATGGTTTTTATAGTATTTATGAATAAAAAAATATATTACTCTAAATATAATCACTATTATTTTTACAATATAACTTTTTATCCTAGTTGTAAAAAACTGAACCCCAGAAACCTGAAGTCGGATGTAATATTATATAATTAGTTCAAAATAATAAAGTTCAATAATTACAAAATAGAACAGTGATCATATAATATTATATTAAGAAAAACCTTTAATTTAAAATCATTAGTTAAAATATGAACGCAATATGAGATCTTTTTTATCCATAATATTATATCCCTAACATTTAAACATAAATACGCCTATAGTTAATGAGGATTGAAACAAAATTAGAATGAGAATAGATTATCAACTAGGAGTAGCATATAATAGATTATATAAAAATATAAACATGACATAAATGATATGGTATAAATAAATAAATAGTATGAATTCATAATCCATATAAACTAAATGAAATATATATCCATGAAATAAATAAAAATATAGATAACAATTATTATTGTCCATATACTGATGGAATGGATAATACTAAACATAAAAACATATATAATGGACTTTTCATAGACACTAATCTAATATATGGATATTTATATATAGAAACCCATGTTTTATTTGTCTAATGAGACCCGTCAATGCATTAATGGGCTATATAATTCTGGGCCCCACCCATCAACTATATTAGTCCAATGGATTCCATATAAGAGTCAACAGTAACTTTCATTCCATTCACTATGGAACATATAACTGAATAAAAAAATGGATTTCCTTAAAATTAGAAATATTAAAACAATACATTTCTCTTAAATAGAATTTTTTGGATCTCTTACAGAAGATCTTATTTTTATCATATAAATAATTAGTTATGGTAAAATTAAATGAATGTATCCTTTCGTATAAAATATATTGGATTAGGTATTTTCAATGTTTGGGATTATCCATGGACGATACTAATTGGGTACAATTTGTTTTATAGCTAACGGACTAAGTAAATGTTAGGAAACATCCAATATAATGGTTTATAAATAGAGACTAAACATTCCAATGAAAATAAACTAAGATTTTCTAGTTAGATGTGATGTGTTAGTCCCCCACATCGTGAACTAGATTGATTGTAGAGTTTATGGTCATCCAAATTTTTTTTGGTTGATTACCCCTAGGTGGATCTTTTACAAATCTAAATCAACTTCCTAGTATTTATACATGTATATTTTTTCATCTAATTCACCCAAAAATTTATATTACTAAAATATTGGATTATATTTTCAAATTGGAGGAAATTGAGTTTTCGAAAAGTTTAGGTATATATTGAATAAATATAATATGATTATTGGATTAAACTATATAGTCATAAATAAATTAAATGTAAGGATGAGTATATAAAATATTAATTCATGTCAATGAATGAACCAATATCAGAAATATGTGTTGAATATAAAATATGTCTCGATGAGAGGAATTTGAGATGAAAACTACTACCTCATTTATCAATGTTCTCTACAACTTTGATTAAAATTATAAATGAATAACTAAAATTCATATAATATATAACTATGAACCTTATTCCTCTATATTTTATTTTCTATGCTATATTTATTAACTATTCATATTTTTTAAAATAGTTTTGGCTGACTTCTGTTACTCCGAAATGTTCTGGACATTTCATTATAACAATTTTTTTGAACATTTTGAAATGTTTGATTAAATGAAATAATAATACAAATAATTTTACATTTTTATTTCATATATTATTCCATTGTAAATGTTATTATATATATATATATTCAATTTTTATTCAAAAAATTGAACAAAATCAAGTAAAAATACATTGATAAGACCATTTGAAGTGGTTAAAATAACTTCCATAATTTATTACTAATGAAAATTATAATTTAAAATATATTTATTATATATTATAAATTGTTTCAATTATATTATAATTCTTAATTAAATATCGGTTTTGAACATTCATTTTACGTTTGTGAAAAAAATAACATTTCTCTTGTGGAGATGTTTGTCTGCACACACACATAATGACATTTTCTTTTCTCTCAATGAATATTGATGAATGTATACAATATATATTGAATTAGCATAATATAAAATAATCCTTATGGAAATTTTTGTATTATCATACCTTCAAGGACTGAGAAGACTTTATGGGGTAGAAGAGGAAAAGACATAGAAATGTTGTGTGGGGAGTATTATCTCACCCTTGGATTTCCAATGTTTAGTTATACTACAAGGCTACATTGATTGGATTTTTTGGGATACCAAGGCATGTGAGTAATAGATAGGGTATTGGGTATATAATAGGGTGTATTTATTTAGAAAAATAATTTCAATTGATCATGAAATGTTGATGTGGTGAGGTCATTTTTAAATTAAAGAGAGAATAATTTTTGTGATGTCCCATTACTTTTTAATAATTTCATTCCATTATTTAGTGAGAAAACATTAAAAAATCAAATAATGGTGTTGATTCATAGAAAAGGTCTACCCACACTCCAAAAAATATCAATTATTTATTTCAAAAATTTTATCCACATTCTGATGGATTAAACAATTTCCCCATAATTTATCTTTATCGTAGAAACTCTAAATTCACACAGAGTAAAAAATTATAACAAAAATCATTAAAATATAAATTATATAACATCTTGAAATTTTTTCATTGAATAATTTAAATAATATTATAAAATAATCATTATAGTAGTTTGAGAAATTAATCCTTATTTTTCCACCTGAAACATGTTTAATGAATTACTCATAGAAATTCCATTTTAAAAATAAAATTACTTTTTTTTGACAATATTATTTTTATATTATTTTCAAGTCATAAACTAAACGATTAAAAAAATTTAAAATGGATCTCTAATCAATACAATAATAAATTTACTGAAAATAAATCTTTATTAAATGAAAATAACAAAAATAATTCTTATTATAAATAATTTGTTTCATAAGGTTGAAAATAGGTTTTATAAATATTATGAATATAATCAAAATCCATAATATTATTCAAAAAGTAGTTACTTTAAAAAATAAAACTATATAAAATTTTATATATTGATAATACAAATACCATTTGAGAAAAACATATTTTCCACAATTCTTTTAAAATAATATTATTTTAAAAAATCCAAGAAATTTCATCTATAACAAATATCATTAAAAAGTATTGTAATATTAATTTTTTATTATTAAAGTAATTATTTTTTTAATATAAAATTAATACCATCAAAAAATAAACAGTATGTTATACTTATGAATAAAGGAACATTATATAGTTCCATTCATTATAGTCAATGATATTTTGTTCAACTCTAATAGTAGGGTCTCAGGTATTACATATAACAATGAGAATTATACTAGATAAAGAGTGTGCTGGAAAATTAAATTATTTACTATAACATACTCAATATAGATTAGATATATATGAAATTATAATTGATATTCATTCCTTTCTGTGTTAATTTATAAATAATTACATAAAAAATGTTAATATCTCAAATTAAGCAAGAAATAGAAAACTGTCTATTGAGTACTTCATATGAAAATGACCATAATTTGATTTTGGATGTGGAAATCCAATAATTATGTAACAAATAATGAAAATGGAAAAAAATTTATATTATAAAACAATGGATAAATGAATCTCTTTCTCTATACCATTTAGATGGTGAATCATATAAATTGAATAGAATAATCATGAACAAAATGTAAATGTGGTAAATTGAATGCATGAACTATATAAGATATATAAAACTATTTATTAATAAATACATTCCATAAAATCTTCAAAAAAAATGGGCAAGATATTTCATGAGAGAAAAAATAAATAATGAATATATTAGACCATGTGAAGAAAAATGTTGGAAACAAGCAAGTTAAACCTTAACATTTATTATTTCTCCAAAACATATAATTGATCGATCCATTTGTTTATTAAAACTATGGATTAAAATATAATTTGGTATAGGAAACACAATAATTAATTAAGAGATTTTTTGACGTGTCCCTAAGGTGGATATTAAAATCAGAAACTCTAATTTTACTAATGGAATTGGGGAAGAGAAGTGAAAATTGGAGTTTTATAGAACAAAAAAAATGAAAAATACAATAATGGAATGATTATAGAACATTCCATGTGATATTTTAAATTATAACATGATAAATTTTCCCAATGGTAATAAAAACATTTCTATTTCAAAAATAATTCCATAAAGAGCATGAATTCCAAAGTCATGTGAAGAGTATGATCAATACAAGGGTAGAATATAATGTTCTATATAATACAACGCAAAAACTTCATTTCCTAAACTGAAATGTGTTAGGAAATTATATAAATAAATTATCTAATCTAATTTTTAATAATGAAAATAAAAATTAAAATAAAAGAAGCATGTTAGATCATATTTAGTCTCTATAGTTGAAGGGGAAAATAAAGATATTATGTTGAAAGGTGGAATTATTATCCAATCATTAATTCTAATGTATTTTTTGGATATAGGTTCTACACATTCTATTATATATTTATTGTTATCTAAGGCTATAGATTCACTAAAATGATTATTCGATATTATTTTATTAGTGATAAAACCAAGTTGTGTTAGGATTGCATAAAAATTGGATTATTCCTCAATGAAAAATATTTATCAGATGATACTTCTTATAAATATTGTAATAATAGATTGGTTCAATTTGGGAAAATTTTATGAACGGATTATATATATATATATCTATTTATTTTAAATATGTAGGATATGATTACCATATATTATATAAAAAGAATTCATTATCATATTACTATATAATAATGGATATAGACTATATATGGAAACAGATTTCTAATTTAGATATTAATATTTTACAATGAAAATTTTTTATATAAATTTTTTAGAAAAAAATTATGTTATTTAAATTTAATATGAATGTAATGATGTATTTCATAAAGTGTTTCATTGTATTCCTTTAGATTATTATATTGAGTTTTTAATTGAAATTATACATTTGGTTATGCCAATATCAAACAATTCTGTGAGAATTAAAAATATTTAATTGAAATTAATTTTGAATAATCTATTGGATTATACAAAAATGAATTTTTTATACCCTTGTTTTTAATATGGTATGTACCAATATTATTTAAAAAGAATAAATATGCATTAATTCATATTTTCATTTCCTATCATAATCATTGCACAATTTTCACAAATAATATTTATTACCTACATTATATTGATTACAAATTTAAATTTGAGGGCCTAAATATTTCTCAACAGAGGTTCTTCAATTTTGATATAATAAACTATGGGTGAAAAGGTATAATATACCTAAGATCAACTATATTACAAAAATATATATGATTAATTCATAGATAAACCTTTAAACCATTAAATTGTTCTACATATCTTCACAAATATTTTAAATATAGTCTTTAGTGATTAGAAAGATAAATTTATTGTAGTCTTATATGATGAAATTCTATTACATTCTAATAGAAATGAAATATTATAAAAGTATTGGATGAATATGTGGATGAAAAATAAGGTGATTTTTTTTGAATTACACCGTGTTTCTGTTTTGGATCGAGAATGTATAATTCATGTGTGGTGTAATCAAATGTGTTGATATATATTATGATATTTGACAAATAAAAGATAGTGATAAATGGTCCATATTGACAAGTACAATAAATATCTAAAATTATAATACAAACTTATTTTTCATTCTCTGTGAAAACATTATCATGGTTATTTAATCCACTAACCATGCTTAGATGAATGCATTTTTATTTCCTTATATATAATAATTTTTAGTTATCTTCTACAATCATAAGAAGTGGTCACTCACCTCACTACAGTCACATGAATCTATAGAGGATATGGGTTCAAATTATATGAATATTCATTATATAATTGATAGGGATATGTTCTCAGGAGAAATAATAGGGATATATATATATTATTTTTTATATCAAATACCAAAATATGAGAAAACATTACAACATGAGTTATGTATGGTTGGAAGTATTAATATTTTAAATAAATATAGAGGTGAATTATTTTTATGATCATAAATATGATAATAATATTTTTCAATGAAATTAAATTATAAATTAACATTGATTGAGGTGATCCTATACCAATGGAAGTTGATCATTTTGCTATAATATTTTTTTTACTTAATACATTACTCTAATATGAAGCGAAAAATTGCATAACGCTCCTATTATAAATGCTTATACTACCGTATCAATGATCATGAAAAAGAGTCCAAATTTTCAATAATATATATAAGATAATTTAGGAAATCATAATTTAATGGACATTTCCTATCATTATAAACTAATTTCTCATGTATCTATCCATGTGTAGGTCAATGATGCCTAAATGGGTGATAGGGATAAATAAAATGAAGTTTTAAATATTCCAAACAGTAACTTTGAAAATAAGGATTTCAACGAATTAGAAAATGAATATGTTCCCAATATATGGAATATTTAATGTACATTCTTATAGATGATGTACATAGAACATTATTCTCTATTTACATAGAAAAAAATTGTCTTATTATGATCATTATGTGAACTTTTTGTGGGAAAACATGAAAATGGAGGTTTCGTAGTATACATAATTTTGATAAGTTGTCAAATAAGATATGGTAAAAAACAAATATGTTTAAGGGGTTATGGGACCCATGTGTATATATATTAATATGAGAGAAAATAACAATATATTTAATCGTAGGTCATTATGAAGTCATCAATGGAAGAAATTTCTCTTGAAATATTATTGATATCTACCAAAACTGAAATATGAAATTATGTATAAAGACTATATTTTATTTTTCATTTTTGTCTCAAAACATTTATTAGTTCATGTTGGTTAAAAAATGTTTTGTACCATATGGACAAAAAATGGGCAGCATAAAATAGTTGTATAGGTTGTGGTGTGACATTGGGATTCATATGCAAAATTGAATGTGAAACCCCAACTACTATAGGTTTTAGTTATAGACATGGCTTGTTGTCGGTATCCCTATGCACCATGGCCAAAAATCCTCAACACATAAATGGTGAATGCCATTTAGAGAACCAAATTGTGTAAGCTTCAGGTCCTAGTTGTGGCCCATACATAATGTTGTCATCATGGGTGATGAAAATATGCCACAATGGGATACAATAGGGCATGGTTGGGTGAATTTTAGGTTTTTGAAATGATTGTCTCTGAAATGATATTCTAGGAGTGATTAATCTAGTTTTATGTGACATGATTTGGGTATTTTTTATGTCTGTTAATTTATTTTCCCTATATGAAACCAATTCATATCCTAATTTCTATCATATTCCAAATCTAGTACTATAGTAAGGGGTTTTGAGATCTCCTTAGACGTCCATATGTTTATTAGAGTGTTTAACTATTTACATGAATTCGTATTGATATATCAGGACTATAGGAGCATATCTATTTCATTCCAATCACTGGTTTCTAATAAAACATAAATTTATTTTAATTTGTTTTATATGTCCCTATCCCATGTTCTATCCCATAGAGTGCCATATTTTATTATGATTTCTATTGGATTTAATTTTTAAAATTAATGATTTTAAATTAATGTTGGGTGGACATGATATTTTAATGATGTGTGTTTTCTTTGTAGAATTATTTTTGTTGAAAACAATTATGATACTCATGATGTTATTTTTAAAATACCCAAATTATTATTTTTAAATTGAAATCTTTATTTAAACATGTTAGTGGTGTGGTGTTAGAATAGAAAATATTTTATGAATATATGGTCATGGATGTAAAATTTATTTTTCATTGGAAAATTATTTTAAAATATTCATTTGGTTTCTAGAGATTAATAATGATGTTTTAAAACATTATAGGAGTCCTTGGTGTATGATGGGAAACCCTAAATTTGTGAGCAACAGTGATGATTTCTTGCACTAGGGTAAGAGCCTGTGATTCCATCATTTGTAGTGTGTAGCCTTCCTGAGGTATTGTGACTCCCATGCTTATATCTTACTAATTCCGAAAATAGTTTATTATTTTTCTTAGTGATGTACACTATTATGATGTGACTTTCAATTTTTTATTGAATATACATTACATGCATGTATATCGATAATATATTTTCCCATGTGACATGGATATTGATTCTTAAAAACTATATTACTCATCATGTTCATCCTTATTAAAATAGTTTATGATATATTTCTTTGTTTGATGAATATAGAATGATTTTAAAATGAAATCCAGTGGATGATTTTATATGGAAAATTCATTTATTCGATAAATTATTTTTAAATTTTATTGCATAAAAGCAATTGACTAGATATGGATGAATGTTTTTATATTCTTAGAGGAACATTACTATGATTTTGGGCACACATTTTACTCTTTTCCATTGAGATGTTTTAGCGATTTTTTTGTAGGGTAGAGGTAAGGGAAGAGTGTCATGTAAATGATGAATCTTTAGCATCATGTTTCCTTTCATTGTTTTGGGAAGGTGGTGACATTTTAACATGTGGATCTGGATACATCTGTTTCACAGGGTTCTATTTGGTGGAACTTTTTATAAACTATAATAGGTTATCATGTTGATGGATGTTACCTATATAGATTGTTTATTTTGAAATATTATGTAATATTTAAATTTCCTATTATAAACTGTTTGTATCTAATTTATGATATATATGTTGAGGGTGAAATCATTAAATTATATCATTAATTGATTCCCTCATTCTGGGATACATCCCATGACATTCAATAATTTACAAATGTCATTATAGTGGGCCAATTCTTATGTCAATATTCGTTAATATGTATTGGTGTATTACGAATTCATGTTAGAGGATCAGGTTTTTGATAATAGTGATTCCAATTCTTTTACAACACACTTATTTGTGTGAGTATTATTGACAGATTTATGGAATTAATGTAAAAAATGAAGAGGTATAGCGAGAGTGTTCATGGACAACTCACATACATTAACAACCTTAAGGTAGCATTGGAAGTCCTATAACAACCCATCCAAGATTATTATAACACATCACCTTAGATGTACCTTCTAGATATAAAGATCTATTAGACAAATAAGACTCATTTATTATAGAAATTATATTAAATAATAGAGTATATAGTAGAATATCTCCATAAATATATGTGACATAAAAACCCAAACCTAATGGATAAACATAAAAATAAGTCATAGAAATAAAAAAATACTTATATAGTTACTCTCTATCACAACCAACAATTCCCACAAGGAATGCGATGACCTCCAAGGGAAGAATCTGACTACAATATGTCATTCCCTTTTCCTGAGTCCTAAGAAAACCCATATAGAAATACCCCAATTAAAAATTAGTGTGTTTTCATAAATACTAATAGTATTCAACCAAAATTTACCTAATTACTAAAAAAATGAAACCATTAAATCTTTAATTAGAAAAACCATGTTTGTAATGAATTTTTTAATCATAAATAATTTTTTAAATAAGAAAATTTTCAAATAAAAATATGTAGTCATCAAAAAAACAATGACTATGGAGTAATAATGAATGAAAATATAATAGATTATTAATAATTATCCATGTGAACAATATATAACAAACATGTGAGTAATATTGTAGATAATAATACCAATATATATATAACTGAGGACAAACTAGTCTCTAACATATGGAAAGACATACATAAAAAATTTAAGTACCACTACACATGAATACATTGAATCTAAAAAATATTTAGTCCTATCATAGTCTATCTATATGAATAATAAACCTTAATGGTATTATATAAAATATGGTTACTTGTATCCATTTCCTGATTCAACCATAGTTCCCATTGTTCTACACTTTCCAAATATAATTTAAAAATTATTCTCCTAATTTATAAAATGGTTCCATTGTAATGAATCACTACTCCAATGATTGAAAAAAAACATTTTCATTTCGAAATAATAATTGAGTCATTTCATCAAATATTAGTGTTTAAAAATATAGTTATAAATAAAATACATTATAAATCCCCCTTTTATAGAAATAAAATAATCATTCAATAACTTCTATAATCATTCCAACAATATTATACAATTGTATTGATTAATTCATTGGTCAGAACCAATGCAGAGAGGCACCTACCTCAAGAATATAGGAAATTGTTTGACTATGAAATTGGTGATTGAAAATAAGTAGATCATTCCTTCACTATACTTCTTCCATGAGAAAACAACATAACTCTATGAAACCACATATATTTTGAAATCACATAAAAGTATAGTTCTAATAAGACATCATGATAAAGGATATAGCAAGGATCTATAAAGAAGAGAGGAAACCAGATTTATAATGGAACATACATTGAAGGAAACCAGTATGAATGAATGAAAAAACAAATATAGTTATAATACTTTTGAGATATGGTGATGGTTTCGTTTATGCCGAATTGGGATTATAGTTGAATATATATAGAAATAAAAATGAAAAATACATAAAATCCAACAATTTAAGTGTATAAAATTGATTATTATATTTAGGCCACATGATTTAACAAATGAATTTTTAACCATGCAAGCCTTTTATAATTAGAAAATGAGAGCTATATAGTTTCTAAGAGGTGTGCCACATGGTTTATCAAGCTGTTCTCAATCTATCAAAAAACTAGACACAACCTCCCAAACACCTTTATGGTTTTTCCTAAAATTTCATATTTTAGAAACCTTTCGCATAAGATGCATAATCAACTTGAAATAAATACACAACATGCACTATTATAACATGTTTTTACTAAATTTTTCCTTTAAATGACTGTCTAGACTAATCCAAATGGTTTATTTTTTCCACCAGAACTCTAGGATCTTCTTGTTCCACAAAAGAAAAAAAATAAATACTCAAAAAACCATATTTTTTGCATAGATAGAGTTACAATTTTCCACCATCATAAAAATAATCTCATACAAATGTCCTTGACGTTCTAAACTCATAAAAATTTAATACCATGGTTCCATCGTAAAAAATTATCACTCCCATTTTCCATTGTTATCATCCAAATACTGCAATAGTAAATATGAAGATGGAATCATTTTACCACACAGTTCCTTATAACAGGAATCAACAATCTAAACTGGTTTCTCATTAATAGTGGTATATTGATTCAGATAAATATCATTATATTAAAAAATTTGGATATGTTATTTTGGTAACTCTTTTATTGGAAAACAAATAAAAATAATTTGAATTGATGTCTAGAATTGTGGTTGTTCCAGTTATTAAGACATATTTCTGATTCATCCAATGATATCTCTAGGATCATCACACCACAATCCCAACATATCCAACATAACTAAATGATAGTTTTCTATGTTTGTTGAATAATTTATAAGGAACAAATCATTTATCTCAAACTATAATGTGTTAAAAAAAATTGTCCACACAGGATTTCTAACAATTATTTGCAATCGTTAACATCATATGTGTTAGTTTCACTTCCTCCATTATCACTTAGAATGAAGATGATAACCAATGACCCCAATCTAAGATATTCCTAAAATAAGACTAATCAACAAGGTCTCCCATAAAATTCACCATAATTATCTTCTTTCAATCAAATCCTGATTACTATTGTTATAGGAAAATTTTACCAGGGGTAGATTCTTTTCCTACTAAAAAATACATTTAATCTTTCATTACTAGATAATATCCTAAATAAACTATATATATCTCTCTCAATATACCCAATAATCTAGGGATAATATTACATTATTGATATCAATTGTGAACCCATCGAATAATATGAACCTTCAGAAACATGGATTTAATCTATGTGTTCCTATTAGATGCTACTGGAGATGGAACCCCATGAGTCTTTATAAATAATTAGAGACAAATTTTCCTATGATGATCTACCTTCATCATCATCTCAATACATATTAAAAAAGTTAATTTTATAATAAGAATAATGATTACACAAATGTAATCATTATTACATGGGGTACTTGTGTAACCAATGACTATATCCATAGTGATATCATCCACATCCATAATGGAATTGTAAAAGGTTTTATAAATACACTAGTTATCTCATTATCTACATTAATTATTTATCATACATGTAAACATGAAAGTATGTCAACATGTTACCGTCTCATCCATGGTTACCAATAATGAAGTCTATTATAATGACTCGTCTATGAAGTCCTAAGGTGTATGAACCAATAAGGCTGGTATCCCATACTTATCAATTCATGCTTGAGAGATATTGGAATGACCACCTTACATCAAAAACAACAAGCACCCGTGTGAAACTGATACCAATCACCAATGATCTATCTATCATTTAATATTCTTCTATTTTGCATGAAATCAGTCAATAACACCTACTCCAGATGAAATCTCTCATCCAATGATGATTCATACATCACTAAATCTATGAACACCTACCCACCAAAGAATTACGATAGTGACCAAGTATTGACAAACATTTAAGTTACATTACTTCTTCAGAATAATTACAACTTTATACAAATATACTCCCTATTATAATAATATTATATTGCCTTTGGAGAACTAGGAACAGAAACAAGGCTATATAAATGAGCTACATTATCTCCCACAAGATTCTTCTTAACTACCACCCGTCGAAGACACATAAAGAACAATATATTTATTCTTAACCATTGAAGGGAAAATAATAATGGGTTATCTCATATGTGTAGTGAGGGAATACAATGGATACAAATAAGAATAATTGTGAGTATAAGGGTATGGGAACATGATCGGGAAATTAAAATATCATATCCTTCATATCATCGATCATAAATATAAATCAAGTCATAAATCAAGGATGTTCATATTACATAAAGCATATGGAAATAAAGAACAGAAACCCAGAAATCATAATATTTGAAAAAACGTGGAATTTTGGAAAACCTAAAATCATATAACATCCATATTTTATAGGGGCCTTCTATGTCCCTTATAACATGGTAGACATGGGTTAATCACTCATTTACCTACATTGGGCTTGGGATTCCATCTTGAGTTGCATAATGATTTGGCCTTGGAATTTCCTCCTATGTACCCCTGTTTCCGGCATCGTTTGTCCTCTCGTGTATCATCTTGTTTCATGATGTTGATTCCTTATTGTGTACACTTTGATCTATTAAAAAATCAATCATTACACAATGCATTGTAGGGAGATATGCGTCACAACCATCTCAAAATTATATCATAGAAACATGTGAAACAAAATAATAAGTAATAATATTATATCAAATGAAATGAAATGGGTGACATAAAAATTTAATCATATCATAAACTATGAAAAATTAATTGTTTCATAACTATTTCATCAAATTCATAACCCCTTATATGAATCGTGATTTAAAATAATATTACTCATGGAAGAGAAATTGGTGTTGTCATCATCATTCTATCTAAAAATAAACCATTCTAGGGTATATAAATGTGAAATTTGGATCATTTCTTATAAGGGAATGAGTAATATCATAAAATTACATCTTACATAGATTATAAGTAGTAATGTTTTTTGATAACATTTCATGGGGAAAATATCATTTTTCTCTTCCAAAATTCACTTTAAAAAATCCATTTGAAAACCCTTTCATTTGAAAATATTTAGAAAAAATCAAAAAGAGGCTTGAAAATATTTTTGAAAATATTTTTCCTTGTAATATTATCAAATAATCGTCAAAAAAATTTGAAAACAGTTTTCCTTGAAAACAGTTTTCCTTGAAAACAAATTTTATAAGCTTGACAACATTTTGAAACATATTTTCCTTGAATAATTATAAATGAAGTTTAAATGTAGCTTAAATACATTATCATAGGAAAATATATTTATTATCTGAAAAAATAATCTAGGGAAACTTAACAAAAATTAAATTATTTTTTATTTAAAATTAACTTCAAATATCAATTGAAACATTTTTGAAAACATGTTTTTTTGAAATATAACAGATTTCTAACTGAAGAGAGAAATATGATCACATTTTATTAATTTTTTATTAATTATCATAAATACCAAATAGATGAAAATATGCAATAATACATTGATATATCATTAATAAATATTTTATTATTACACTCATTAGGGTTATTGAGAGATGGATCATAAGATTTCATCAAAGGTAATATAATCACGACCTATCTCGTAAAACAATGTGTTTTTTTAAAAATCTTTTATCAGTTGGTTAGATGGTATCATACCCTCTATGTATAAAATATAATTATATGATGCTTAAAACAAAATTAAATGAATGATATTCATTATATAAAAAATAAAAATGGATGTAAATACAGATAAAAAAAGAAACTGTGTGACAAAATAGGTGCCTTAATGATGGAATATTGACAGAAAACAATCTTACGGGGTTGGTATGTTTTGAAATATTAACCCCATGAAATTAATATCATATAATAGATATGTAAATACCCATAAATGTATTTTTAAAATAATATAATACATCTATGGGTAGTATACACACCACACTAAACGAATGGGCTGTGAATAAAGCATGTATCTCATAGAAATAAAATGAGAGACAAAATTACATTACTTTGTGTCTTAAATCTTATCATAGTCAAAATATCTACCTTTATAATAAAGATAAATTTATTATAAATCTTTAAAGATCTATATTTTTATATATAATACCATATATGGTTTTATTGTGACCTTATATTACTCACTTGTTAATAATCACATGATAAAGTTTTAATTCATGTCATATTCTCTTTATTAATCACATGTGTCTTAATTTTTTATATATTTGGTCTATATACATATATCATTATTTCCATAATTTAATCCATGATAGAAATATCATGTATATTCAGTATATTATTATTTTAATAATTTGTAAAATATAAAACTAAGAACTTAAATACACTATTTGTGAAGAGAGTTAGTCGATTATATTAATGAACATTGTTTGTATTTTTGTTGTTTCATTAAAGAATGGATGAAAATGACATGGACATATATTATAATGAAAATTTAATTACTATTTTATATTCATCATACTATTTCCCTAGATGAATCCTTAATAAATTCCATTTAGTTTGTGAATGAATCACGTCATCTTGAGGGGCCGACAGTCCACACTTCCACAAACATAATTATAATATTTACACTATGTGGATAATATAAATATATTTTTTTGTAAAATGATTAAAAAATATTTATGAAATAATAAATATAATATATAAAAAATATGAATATATTTTCCATCATAATGTCTACCACGAATGGTGGTAATGTAATGATGAACAATCATAGTTTTGTGAGGCAGAAGTTTGTAGTACACAAAAATATTATGTTAATTACAAATTAGATGGAGGTGTGTTAATATTTAGTTAAAAACATATAAAAAAATACAATTATATGTTGATATATAGTGTTTTTATTCTTGAATGGAATAAAGAGAGTTACATGGGTGGATAATGGAAATAAAAGAAACAACTTTAAAGAAGACATTACCTCTTAATTGGGTAAATCTATTTGGTTTTTGTTAAAAGGATCCCTTGGAATGATTTTCTGAAAAAAATGTGTAAAATGACTAATATAAAGATTTTTGGAAATTTTATTTGGAATATCATGGATGAACCTATTTGGTTTGACATGTGTGAATAAGAGGAAGTGTTCTTGCCTTTATATAGTGCAGGGAGTGTCCCACTCTTGTAAATACCAATAGGTATTCAATAATGGTAGGAATAATTTATGTAATTTTACACAACAAAATAAAAATAATAGAGTAATTTTATATTGTGGTGGAAAAAAATATACTCCACAAAAACATATATTAATTTTAATAATTTTTTTATACTCTATGATTCTGAAATTTTAATATATTTATTTTTATTAATGCGTCTAGTTATCATAACTATGTAATTTAACCATTATGAATAAATTGAAGTGATATTTATCGTATAATATATATTAATATAAATTTAAAAATTATAAGTCATTTTAAAAATAATAATATATTGTGTTTTGAAAATTAATTTTTAAAACATGCGCATGTGTCGTACAAAATCAGTTTAAAACCAGACTATGTAAATAGTGTTTTCACAATATCTAGGTCAATAAAGTAGTTACACAAGATAATTTTTTACATTAATAGAAATTATTTAATATTTTTTTACCCGTAAACAAAATTTTCTAAATATAATTTATTTAATAATTTTGAAATTATTTAATAAAATTCCATTTATTATAAAATATCAATAATGTAAGTATTAATTTTATTTATTTAATTTGAATTTTAAAATATGTAAAAATATATTATAATGTATATAAATCAATATTTAATATTTCTAAAATGAAATATTAATCTTAATAAATAATTAAATGAAATAATCCAATCAATTGACATCACTTTTTATAGTAATAGTATTGTTTATTACAGTTAATATTATAACAGTAATCACTACGTTGGCATTTCATAAGCATTTTTAGTAAATTAATCATCTCTAAATATTGCCCAATATTTATTATGCTTAAAATAAACCATTTATATCTAAATGGTATATATATTACTAAATATGTGATGTTTTATCATATATCATTTTTTTATAAATGATAATTGTAAGGAATGTTCATTTTATTTTCCTTTTCCTTAACATTTTATATAGGTAAATTCCATTTAAAAATATCCCAAAACCTCACAAAATAAAATAAATAGGGTAATTAGTTGAATTATTGGAAAAAAAATGTCTTATGGACACGTTCCCATGTCATTGTGGTCCTTATGATTAAGGATTAGTCCTTAATTAAACCCAATCATACCTTAATAGTTATGATTAATTTTAATCACATTTAGTATTCTATTTGGGACTAATTTAATTTTATCATATTTGAATATTAATATCATCCTTATTAAAACATTATATTCCTTTTTAATAAATTTAAATTCACAAAATGTTGAAAATTAATTTTAATGACAATCACATAGATGATGAGAGAAAGAGGGTTTCTAAAGTAAAAATTTCAAAAGTTCAATCAATTTTTATTTCTAATTTCATTATAATAATTCACTCAAAAATATAAATTTGATTAGTATATTAATACTTTATGAATTTTTAATTTAATAAAATTTTAAATATAATTTAGCAAAAATATTCATTTAATGGAAAAGAATGATCTAAATTAAATTACATTAATTTTTACTTTTCATCCAAAAAACGATGTTTTTTGAAAATAATCCTCAAAATCTTCCGTAAAATAATTTAAATATTATGAAGAAAAAATTTATGTTCATTTTATAAAATTAAATTTCAATTAGTGTTTAAAATTAATTGTTCTACTTTTCATATAATGACATAAAAATCATATTCTTTAAGAGAATATTATATTAAAACATATAATGTCTTTATAGAAAATTATAATTTCATTATAAATGGGTTTTATTTATGTAAAATCATTATAAAAATTGTATGAAAAATAGTTATTACCATTGATATTACTATGTTTAACATCTGTGTTATAATTATCCCATTTAAACAATTATAATAATAAAATTATGTTTCATAGAAACTTAGTGTTATGTATACCACATAGAAAGTTGATGTTGCATGTAGAAAAATGAAATTCACATCCATGTTAATGGAATATTTGGGTTAGTGAAATGAAAACCAATAATGAAAAATAATTTATTCGATGAAGAATTTTTTCACAAAATCTAAGGGGGTTACATTTCACTACAATAAAATGAATTCCTCACTCAAAATTCATCTATAATATCAAAGGTTTAATAATTAAAACATTATTTCATAGAAACCCATATAATAAAATTGAATAAAAAACATTCCCTTAAAAATAAAATTTTGGAACCATAGTGGTTTCCCAATGTAAATCATAACGATATTTCTGAATATGAGAACATATGTGGGATGTGAAAACATGGACATGGATAAGATATAATACCATCATTTTCTAATGGAGAGGGAGTGATAACAAATTCAAGAGAAATTTAAAAATCACTAACTGTAAATATTCAATTACCTAAGGGATCTTATGATTCATAAAAAATGAAGGCATTAGGACAACATCTTTTCTTTAAAAATCATTTTCCAAATTTGATGAATTTTCATGAAAATGTATACTTTCATGATTTCAGAACCATGTCAGCATTTTTGTCCCTTGTTCAACTTCACTTTATTCTATGAAATGGATTGTGAATTTTTCATTTTGGAAGTAATATCAGATCATGAGACCCAAGATAGTCCATTACATATATTATCATCAACACAATTTAGTTTGAAAATATTATCCAATATTCAAAGATCCCCATATAGAGAGATAACACTGTAACCTTTCTAACTAAATTTGAGTTTTATCATAAACATTCAATAAATGGATAACCTTTTACCCTTTCACAATATGAAAAATCGAATCATTAGAATGAATTCCATTAAATCCTATTATTATTGATCCCCATATATCAACAAGTGTAACTAGGTTGTAAATTTCAAAACATGTGAATACCCTCATCAAATATTCCCTTAATTTCCATAAATCTTTTGGGAAAAATATCATACATCATTATTCCAATTATTAATGGAAAAAGTACATAAATTCAAGATTTTTTTTAACTTCGTAATTGATGAAAAATAACAATTTATTAATAATCAGTTCCTGGTTAATCTATAAAATCCAATTTACTTATTTATGTCTGTAATATCTTAATACAATAATAATTGTGTCTATTATAGAAACTGATTAAAGGTTTTCTTATCTAAATTAAATAATCACATTTCTAGGATATTAATTTTATACGTATTAATCACCATTAAAAATTGTTCCTTTCAATCCTTCATTAAAACTTATAATAAATATACTCAAAAATTTGATGATTCATATAACATAATCTCTGATTTCAAAAACATAAATACACTATTCATCAAATGTTATCATTAACATATTACATAGGTTCCACCAACTTATTCCTTAATTCCCCTTTACTAGAATATTAAATAATTATCATGTATTTAATTCCTTAACCTCAATATAATCATTCTTATTATGTTTAATTAATAAAATAATATAAGATCATCACATAACTTTCACATGTCATTTGAGGCCTCATTGTCTTTATAAGTATAACCCATACTCGTACCACCTTTCGGGATCTCTTTATGATATTTCCACATGGGAAATCAATTTTCATAATTAGCAGACTTTCCACATCTTAAACATTAAATCCAAACCATGTTTATACTAGTTATATTTGTTGACATAATCCATTAAGCATTGTGTAGAAAACATTTAGTGTATTGGGATACAATATAGTCATGACAATAACATATATGGTGCCTAAATCTATGATCCCAATTCTTTAATATATGACACCTAATGTTTATCATATGTTATTCATATTCATCTACCATATAATTTATTCCTTAATTTTCATATATATTTTATTAATTAACAAATCATATGCCTTAGGAGTGTTAATGAAAATGTGTAACAAGACCCATTGTAGTGTACCCGATTACCAAGAGTCAAGAACTGAACATATTTTCGAAGTTGTTACCATTAGGTACATCTATTTTAGATCCAAATCCATTTATTTTATCCATAAATGAATTTATTTCTAGGAAACCAGTCATTCTATCCTTTGAATTTTTTTATGATATTTTTATAAATGTTATCTCTTCCTTATAATGATCGATAGATACATCCCTTGAAATATCCTTTAAAATACAACTAGGTATCTTAGTAATGTTTATTAATCCTAGTTTTGAATCATTAACTAAACCATTACACTAATAACAACAACATGGACCCAATCTTGACATATGTAGACATTATGTGACTTTAGAGAATACTTAAGTCATTTTAAAAACATATTCCCAAAGACTGTACTTGGATAGTGAATTTGGAAACATGGAAACATGAAAATAGATACATAAATGAGCTATATTGGATCCCACTAGTTTCACATTGAATAAAACTAGTCATAGACACATCAATTATAATAAATATAATCATAACATGGAAATGAAAACAAAAAATGTGTTAGATCAGATGCTTAGGAAGTGTAATCTAGGGAGACATGTAATCATAATTATATCATAAGTGTATGATAACAGGATCAAGAGAATAGAATATCACACCATTCATATAAATGTTCATAAACCCGAATCAATATATCATAATTGGATGTTCAAAATTCATGAATCGTAAGTAAATAACATAAATCATGATAGTCTATTATCAGAATAAAACATGTAATTGTGTTAAATAAATAACTTTATAAAACCCCTATGTCATGGTGGCCTAACAATTCAATTGTAACAGGTTAGGCTTGGTTTAATGACATGTGTACGTACTTCGGTATTAGGATTCCATCCTATGTATCCTCTTATTTGTTTTGCGATGTCCTCTTATATAACCAATTTTTTTAAGAGTGGGATGTACTCCCAAGAATCATCTTGATTTGGACTTAGGATTCCCTCCAATTAACCATTAAGCTAATAAAACATTTAACATTACCAAATTCCATGTTGGGAGATATAGTTCCCCCCAATTTCATAATGAAATTATATATACTTGTGACATAAAAACATAAACATTCATATCATTACCCATGAAATGAAATTGGCATCCTAAATATGTAATTATATCTTCACCAATGTAAATCCATAGTTTTATAAATCATTTAATATAAATAATACCCATGAAAATAAGTGGGATTGGAAATAATATAACCTGTGGAAGGGAAATATGTGTTATAATAATAATTCCACCAAAACATAAATAAGGTATATGAATGTAAAATTTGGATCATTTCATAGAATGGAATGAGTTACATCAACAGATTTCATCATATATAAAAACTCACATGGGAAACAAATTATAAGTTTTTTTGGAAATATTGTTTTTTTCATTTAAATAATGATATTTAAAACATAAAAACATTTTAAAACCATTTAAATTGAAAAAAATAAAACATTTAATGTTCTCTAGAAAAATTTTGGAAAATATTTTCCCATGAAAAAAATAAAATAATACGGAAAACATTTTGAAAACCATGATCATTAAAAACATATAAAATAATCTCTAAATTTTTTATATTTTTTTTCAAGAATACATATATAATATGCTACATGACATTTATAATACCTTTTTATTTGAAAAAATATTTGGAAATTTATAAATTGAAAAATGAAAAAATAAACCATTTTTAAAATCCCATTTCCTTGTAAATTAACTTCATGGTTGATTTGAAAACATTTTTATAAGATTTTTGAAAACATTGTTTTTTGAAAAAAAAATATATATTTCATATCTAGATAGAAATACAGTCAGTTATTTCATAGTTTTGTTTATTATTTATATTATTTACCAAAGAGTGAAGAAATTATATTAATAAATGGATATATCTTCAATAAAAATATGAGAAGAAAACACAATAGTGTTTTAATATAGATGGATCATAATATTTCATGGAATGAACTATAATCATTAAAAATCTCGAATAGTTATGATATTGTTTCAATAAATTCGTATAAATGGTTACATTGCATCATAATCTCTAGGTAAAAATATGGAATTACAAAAAATCTTAAAATATCATTAAATCAATGAGATTCATTTCATATTATGTCATAAGTATACATATACCTTTCAAAAAATAGTGTAGGTGCATAACAAAATATGTGTCTCAAAGAATGAAAATTGGTAAAAACGGTCTTACCAATTTGGAAGCATTTAAAACATTATTGCAATGAAATAAATATAATATAATGTGTATCTAAATACCCAAAAATATAATTATAATAACCATATTAAACATCCATGGTTAGTATACACACCACACAAAGGGAATGGGTGGTGAATAAATCATGTATCTCACAAATATACAAAATGAGATAAATTTCTCTTGCCATGTGTCTTGATTCACTCCGTACTTGTAAAAATCACATATATATTAAATATAAAATAATTTTAGGTATTTTCCGAAACAATATACTAATATCTAATACCACATATGGTTTTATTATGACCTTATGTAACCATATATTTACCAATCCAATTTAAAGATTCAATTCTGATAATAGTAGCTTTATTTTGCACATGTGTCTTAATTGGTTATATCATTAGTACTTAAAAAATATTTCATGATTTCAAGAATGTGAACTATGATATAAATATCATTTATATTCAGTGAATGTTTAATATAATAATATATATAACATTTGTGTATGAAATTCCATACACCGTTCATCAAGACTATTAGATGAACGTACACATGAATATTGTATCCGTTTTTTTGTCATATTAAAAGAAAGAACATAATTTAAAAATGAATATATATATATATATATATTAATTATATATGAATTGTTATATTATATTTATCATATAATTTCACAAAACACATCATAAATACAATCAATGTATTGTGTGAAGAAATCACACCATTCTAATTGGGTAGTAGTCCAGAATTCCCCAAATGAAAATATCATATTTAGTCCCAATGTAAAGTATAATGATATCTTTTGTAAAAGTATTAATATATCATAAATAATTACATAATATAATATATATCATATTTAAATATATTTTATATAATAATTTCTAATTTGAGCGATGGTATTGTAATAATCAACAATCATCAATGTATGAGGTTGTAGTTTTTCATACACAACCCGAATGGCCCGAAGGGCTTCGTTTTTTATTATTGATTTTTGATAACCCCCCTTCCAAGGGTTGAGATGGATCACTTACAAGGCATGTAGTATTTGGGATTACATGACATGTTGATCGTAGGAAATATAGAGACTATACTTAGAATTGATACTCCCCAGCATCTTCATCAAGATATCAGCTCCCCACCTCCACATGGTTTGTTCTTCTAGGCTTCCAATGAAAGCATATTATAGTCATGATGGCAATTACATACCCTCTCTTTCTATAAAATCTTCTTAGCTTCTTCTTTGATGAATTCTCCTGCTCTGAATCCCCATGTGGATTCTTCTCCTTGTATAGTATATCTGATAGTTATGAAATATTTATGGTTTCATAAAGGGCTTGAGGTTGTCTGAAGGGCTTGAGGTTTGACAAAATACTTATTGGCCCAAAGGCCTGGTGTTTCCCAAAGGCCTTAAAGTACTTGAGTCCAAACCGGTGGCCTAAAATCCCAAACAGGAGAATCTTTATGGCTACTATAGTACCAAATAGTTTGTTGTACAGTACCTACTATAGTGCCTACTATTGTGCCTGCTACCGACCCTTCTACAGTCCCTGAAATATGTCTCCAACCGGTATTGAACTTGGGTCTTTTGGATGCACTTCTCGAGTCCTCACCAACAGGGTTGAGGCTCTTATACAAGATGTCCATACACATAAATAATATGTTATTTATCCATTATATGGAGTTTTTGAAAGTCATGGTGGAGCATTTAGAATAAAAAATGATTGTATATTTGATATATAGTGGTTTTTATACAATCATTGGATAATGAGATTATAGGATCTGAGTATGTAAATTATAAAAAATAGCTTAAGAGAAGAAGTTTCCCCTTTATCGGGTAACTCATTTTGATTTATCCCAAAATTATTCAATGGATTTATTTCTACCAAAATGGAGTAACATAGATGTAGGGAGGTATTTTAAGAATTTTATTGGTTATAAATACTTCAATCCTATGGGGTTTTAGAGGTGTGATATAGAATGATATTGCATTACTTTTTATAGTGGAGGGGGTCTGGTACTCGTGTAAATACAAAAAAGGTATTCCATAATCGGATGTGTCATTTACATAATATGTATTCAAAATGAAATTATAATGGAGTAATGTTGTTTTATGGTCAATCCAAATTGACATCATAGAAAAATATGTTTATTTAAAAAAATGGAACCTTAACTTCTAGGATTACCTAATTTTTTTATTTTTATTTTTATTTAAGAATATAGTTTTTAGTAAGTATTTTAACCATTAATACTAAAATAGTATGAGATTTACTATATAATATAGTTCTACAAAATTATTAATATGATACCTAATTTTTAAAATAAATATGTTTTGTGTTTTGCAAATTAATTTTTAAATCCTTCACTTGTGACGTGAAAAACACTACTTAAACTCAGACTGTGATAGCAATGTTTTTTAAATATATGGGTCAATTGGTTAAATATATTTAATATATCAATATTTTCTAAAGTAATCTTGGGTGAAATTTAATTTAATTTTTTTTATTAGTGTAATTTTGATTGGAGTAATGATTTGCGGTGAGTTTGGGTAGTTTTTTGGATCAATTTATGAAAAAGGAGATGTCCACAGTTGGCACATAGTTATAGAAGACCTTCTTCCTAAACCCAAGTAATAGTATGAACATGGATAGAGAGGTCTTATTGGTAAATGAAAATATTAACTAATCGAGTTTCCCATCAAATAAAACCATCACCATAATTTCTTTTCAACGGAAAAATTGTAATAAAATCCCTAAACCCCCAAAACACCTATTATATGGCCAGAGAATGAAATTAGATGTTATTAGATGATTGTAGATCATTCTATGGGGTGGGTGTTATAAAGACATCATACACCAGTTATTTAGGATTCAAATCCCAAAAGGAAAATACACACTTCTTTGGGAATGTGGATCTCACCCTGATGCATATCTAGTCCATTCATATCTTATTCCTTGTTATTTTGATGTAATTTTTCCTCTGTTTCATTAGTCCTAAACAGTTTTGGTGAGATCTTGGTCAAGTATTTTAGATCTAGATTTAGATTAATTATATCATGATATCCATGATCAATATTTTTGAATTTATATCTAGAACATAGATTTTTGTCATTATGATGCTCAGATATTGGGGATTTATAATGAATGAAATTCTTCCAATGAATTGAGGTAGGTGGTATAAAACATAATCCCCATAGTCATGGATTTTATAAATTTATGAAGATTTATATAATTTCTAGAATTATTCATAAATTGAATTCATAAATTGGTTTAATTAGGTTGACCAATTGATTTATCAAAGCATTTTTGATTTAAATGTTTAATTTTATAGTTGATCTTTATATCAAGGGGTGGTCATACTGGACAATAAATTTGGAGAAATGTATGACGGGATATTGGGGTTGTATTCTAGATAACTAATTAGTGGATTAATTATGAGATATTGAATTGGGTATATTCAAAAATTCTTCTTGAATTATTTATATTCATTTTAATATTGATCTATATAATTAATTGTGGAATTAATTATGAAGAGTTGAGAATTATAATAAGATTATTAATCATGTAGAATTTAATAATCAGATAATAATTGTTTTTTATATATTTTTAGATGATGAATACATTAATGGGATTCATGTACCTAGTTAGTTAGAGGGATAATTAAGGATATTGAGCTACATAAATCACTGATGGATTAGTAATTAAATTGAGTTGAATAAATAAATATGATTTAATTAAATGTGAAATATTAGGAACATGGCCATTCTAAACTTTGAAGTATAATTAGTAACATGGTCAAAAAACATTTGATAAAAGGAATGGGAACATGTTCTTAAAAAATGAGAAATATAAATAGTAACATAGATAATATAGTTATCTGATAGTGAATGGGATCATGGTCATTCTATTTAGATGTATTAATGTTTACATGGACATCATACATATGAATGTTTTATTAGTAACTTTGGAATTTACGTGAAAATTGAATGAATGGAAATAATTTCACTACAAGATATGGCGTCACTCGAAAATACATTAAACTCTGACATGAATCCATTCTGGTATAGAGATATCATATCACCTTTTTATACTTAGATCATCAATACATGTTTAAGAACCTATTAAGGATGTATTTAACTTGGGGAACATATCAGACTATGGCACGAGATGCAAATAGTATATAGTATGGTTATCCCCGGGAACCCTAGAGTTAGTATGATTAAATAATGAATACATGATAATGTTATAAAAGTTTATTTATTCATTTTGTTCACTTCTTTATTGATAGTCTTATAATATATTTAGACTAAAATTTTTTTAGGCACCCGTTTAATGGCCTACTAAGTTCTAGTCAAACCTTACTCAGGTTTCTTGATCAGTAACTGAATAGACATTAATGTTCCATGACTTCTTAAGGAAATGGGCCATGCGTTATATTTCTAATTGGGATTGTAGTTTGGATGAGGTAACCATACATGTTTTATGACTCTCTTAGGATTCATTAGTTTCTTTGCATTTTGTTTCAATTTAGACACATTATAACTTGATTTGGCATCCAATGTTTCACATTCTGTTGAGTATTCCATTCCTTTTTTTGTTATATTGTTACATTGATAATGTTATGATAATTTACACTTACTCAAATTCTATTTACTTGATATTTTGTTTTACGTTAATAAAAGAAGTTATAGTTTCCTCATGACTGACTAACCAGACCCTTGTTAACAGTGGGAAGCCTCTTGCATATGGGGAGGCACACATGGGGTCATGTGGCCAACCACCTCGGAGAAACATCAGGTGGGTCTTGGGATTGGATGTTACAACGTTGTATAAAATATTTTTCCTTCTTCTTCTATTTTCTTACTCTTTGAGGAATGTTAGAAAAGAAACTCATAAGAGTCGAGGTTAAATAATGAGATCTTGAATGGGAGATGAAAACCCATGTACGGGGGAAAACCCATGTAATCAGGGAGATATTTTTTATTGTTTTTTTTGTGTTAATGTAGAATATTATATCATCAAAGATGATGCTCTTTCTTTGTGATGTGATTACTGTTTCTCATAATGTTGGAGTATTTATTAATGTCCTGTAATGTCATGAGAGTTGATTCTAAATTCGTCATTCTATGCACTCTAGGTTATTATGAAATGCATCATTTTAGGCAAAAATGGGATAATAAGTTAAGGTTATTTTTTGGAACATGAATAGTATTTCATTCTTGTGATATTAAAAGAAATAATTATGCATAACATGAAATGAAAAAGGTTGAAAAAATGATGTGAAATGGGAATAATTGTGTGCCTAAATGAGAAACATGATTATGATAGTGTGTTTGCCATTATTATCCAAAACCTATGAGTAGGATGGGTAAGGATAGTGATAGAACCTAAGTTTATATTTTTAGGATAGTGTTGGTCGAAAACAATAAATATTGATATTTTTTGTGATCATTACTCTTACGTAGATGTTTTATGGTTCTGTTATGGGACCAAAGACATGTGTTTGTAATTATAGAGATTCTTCCTCCCCGATGCTTGTTGAGGGAATGATTGAGGGGAATGCCTATGAATGGTCTTCTTGTTGGGAAATATGTGTCACCGATGGTCCCATATGAAGATTAAGGGGATAAGTTATAGGATAATGTTTCTAGTATCATTCAATTCATGAAAAGAGACATAGGGAAAGTGGTGAAAATCATGACTGAGTTGACAAGGGAGTTTCAATTATAGCACCCTCTATCTTTTACTGGAGAGGGTGGTCGGGAAGGAATTGAATGTTTGGTTGAGTTCATAGAGACAATGCATGACCATTTGGAGACACCATATAAGAAAGAGGGTCAAGATGACTACTTATATTCTATTGGCTCAGTATAGTGCTAGTGGGATATTGATTTGTGAAATTGGAAAACTAATTGTATGTTATGAAATGAATTATTGGATAGGTTCATGGAACACTTATATCTATAGATTCTTAGAGAGGATAAAGATATATATTTCATGATTCTGACCCATGGGAGTCAAACAACAAAATAAGTACTGGGGAAGGATTGTTACATGTAGTGAAGCCATCACTTGTGCAATAAGTGGCTTGGAAATTTTAAAGTGAGTCGTATTTTTTAATGGATTATATTTTATCTAGTGCTTTATTTGATACAGGTGCCTCTCAATATATTATATCGGTAAAACATTTAAATCGTTTGAGCCCGACAGTGGAGTTCATGAGTGGAGAAATGACTCTCGATGCACCGTTGTGAACACGGTGAAGAGAGATCTGTTTATGCAATGGATGCTCACTTGACATCATGGAATATCATCTTATACTGGATATCTATGTTCTTGATATAAAATAATTTGACAGGATTATGGGTATGGATTGGAGAATATCAAAACAATATGAAATCAATTTTTAATGTATGAGAGTGACATTTCTATCCCCTAAGGTTTACCCATAAACTCTCTATGGAGAATTTAACATCCAAGCTATAGGGAAATTCCAAAAACTCAGCAAATAAGGGATATCACAACCCTTGTTGTTAGTCAATTGTTGGATGATGGGGTTGTTAAGAAAGATATATTGTCACAATTAGTATAACGGTTTCAGTATGACTTCCCTGTAGACTTCCCAGGGGTTCCACTAAATATATATGTGGAATTAACTATTGATCTCATGATGGGGGTAGATCTAGAATCTATTACATCATATAGAATGGAACTAACTCAAAATTAATATCTACAGACATATTTTGAGGATTTTGGGGATAAAAAAATTATCCATCCAATTATTCACCTTGGTGACCACATGCATTGTTGGCAATGAATGAAGATGTTAATTTACATTTTTGTGTCAATTTCCAGAGGCTAATCAAAATTAATGTGAAGAACGATATCCTCTTACCTATTTAAATTATTTATTTCACTAGTTTAATGGTGCTTGTGGATTCTCAATGATAGACTTGATGTTGGGGTTACATTAGTTGCGAGTTAAAACATCTAATATATATAGGGCTACTTCCATGAGCATGTATAGACTATATTATTTGGGGATAATTCCATTTGGGTTATCAAATTAAGAAGCACTGTTTATGGCTTTCAAGAACAAGATCCATCAACTATATCAATATCTTTTTGTGGTGGTGTTTGTGGATGAAATCTTGGTGTACGAAAAGACTATTGATGATCATGCCACACATCATGACATCATCATGACTAAACTAAGATAGAATTATTTATACCCAATGATATATTAGTGTTAGTTTTTAATTGATCGGGTACTCTTCATGGGATACATCGTCTCGAAAGAAGGTGTGGAAGTGGGACCAATGAAGGATCAGGTAGTGGATTATTAGGAGAATCCAAATATGTTTTTCAATATTCAATGATTTTTGGGGATATATTGATATGACAAGATATTAATCCATGAATATTAATGTTTAGAAGCACCAATTTCAGAATTGACATTGAAGGGGATTAATCGTGGGTGGAAGGAGTCATGTGAGAATAATTTGCATAAGTCAAACAATCATTTGACAATGACACCAATTTTGATCCTACATGTGTCAGGTGAGGATTACATGATTTATTTTGATGCTTATGGAATCAGACTCGTAGCTCTGTTGATGAAAGGGGATCCGGTTGTGCAGTATGGGTCTTGTAATGCCCCGACCCCAGTTACCCAGAGCTAGTGAATTCTTATAATACATTGGCATGATGAAAAGGAATCAAGTCCCGAAGGACCGATAAATTTAGCAGTCTTGGAAAATATATTATATTCATTTATGTCACATTGCACATTCAAACATAAAACATATAAAAAACAATCCTTTGAGAATTCTATTATTCTACAAATATGATCCCTTCATATCAATCATAATACACTTCTTGGAATTATGGGAATACAAAATGTATTAAAGGGGTGAGATCATATGTTCAGTAAGGATAAATAATTTAGTAAATGTTTTAATCTATTAAGGCATGATGTGTAATTAAAACAACAACCTTTTAAACATAAACATTAACATAATATAAAAAATAAATCATTACAAAATAATCATTCACACATATATTCTAGTAGTCGAATAATCACATGCAATAACTAATTTCAAAATGAGGGAAGGCATAATGTTAGACATCATAACCCCATATTCTATTTCTCATGCCAAGACTACAAATAAATTATTTGTCAAGGCCTTGATCCAAGACATTGATTTGTCCCATGAGACCTGCTGATGCATTGACAAGCTATATTGGGCTCCACCAATCACTTACATAGTCCAATGCATTCCTCAAATGAAAATGCTGAAACATAACATAAATTTTTGTATTAAAACAAGAATATGAAATGTCAATACATTAACAATAAACCATGAATTGTATATAAAATCACATCCACAGTCAAATATATCATAACTCATTCAATAAAATATGGAAGAATTTATTATAATAAATAAACCACAATCAAAAATAATATCCGGTAAAGGATGTTTACATAGTTGAAAATGACTAGTTAAACTCTTTGATAGAAATATCTCATTTGTGAAATCATTTAAACATCACGTATTTATAATGGAAGTAATTTAAAAGATATTTCTGAATCAAAGTGTACCATACCACATTGAATGATATCAAAGTAATTAACAATTTAAAACAATCATGTGGATATATATAAATCCATATAAACATTTTTAAAACATGGAAAATAATTAAAAAGATTTAGAAAATTAAATCATTAAAATATTTTAAATGATGATCTTGATAATTATTCCCTTCCCAAAAACAATAAAATATTCATTTTGAAAAATTTTTTTGAATCATTGAAATGGATGATAAAGATGTCCCACTAAATACATACACATAAACTATCATAAATAACAATTAGATTGACGAATTAGCCCTTACCATGTACTTTAATTTGGTCAAGGGAATGTTTCTCTTCATGTATAATGACCATAGTATGTTATTAAATTATATAAAAACCCTATACAAATTTATGATATCATTATTGATTTATTTATGTCTTCAAACTACCCATCTAATAATAATTTCTATATTAAGATAACATTTTGGGTAAAAATAAATATCTTTATCATACGCTTTTTAACTTGTTATCCTTCATCATATAACACATATCATGATTTCATATCTTATAGAATATAAAAAATTATTTATGTATTATATATAGATAGAATATAAATATGTATAAATGGTAGATATATGAAATGGACAACACCATTTAGGGAGATGGTAGGTAGTACATATGCATAAATGTGGTTTCTGTTTTCATATCGTATTGAACAGAAGTAAGTGAATGTGATATATGTATACATATATATTCAGTAGCATTATTATTCCATATATTATATACTTTTAATAATATATATTTTTATAATCATCGTTGAATGGTGAACGTGGAAATAAACCTCATCACGTCATGGAGACGGTAAGCCGTACGTAGGTACGTCTGATGATATCATTTTATTGATGGTGAAACGGTATGTAATTGGATGCTATATTATATATATATAATCATTAAAATATTATATTTATTATTTACAACAATTTTACTCATTATTATACACATCAAAATATTGAAGCGTTGATTAACAAACTACACCACGACATCGAGATGTTAAGTCGTATGTACGCACGTATGGTGACTATAACAACCCAAAGCTTGACATACATAGAGATTAAATTACTTTTGTGTAATAACTTATACATCAAAAACACAGACACACTAGGATCGTAATAGTTTAGTGTCTTTAGAAACTCGTAATTTAAACTTCTAATCGTGGTGGAAGATCTTTAACTTCTCCCATAATGTTCTTCCCCTTTTGTTTTCTTACCTAAAACCTTTCTTTATATCCTGGGGAAAAGAAAACATAAAAAGGGAGAGCTCAAATTCCCCGTAAGGGTAAGAATAAAGAACACAAAACAATCCATAAACATTTGAATGCACAATCTTGAACATAAAATCCAAACATAAAAATCATGAGCAAGGACATAAATCTTGGATGTACGTAAGGAATATATCATAAAGGAACATAAATCATGATAAAATAGCATGGGAATAAATCATGTAATTGTGCCATCCATTAAGCACTTGTTATTATTTCCATAGTATCCAAGGCATTGCTGCCAAGACTATCTTAGTGGACAAAGTCCCTTTCTGAATCGAGTCCACTCCTCGTTCCAGTCTTGTATCACTGAACTGGATTAACTTACCGTTCCAGCCATGTCTATCTCATGAGATAAAAATCATTACCCAATGCATTGGTGTTAGATATAGATCCCACCCATCTCATAAGGAAATCATTCTTACTTGTGCCACAAAATATACACAAATCATTCATCATAACCCAAAGAATAAAATGGTTTTCATTAACATCATCCCATCATAACATAATCTATACAAAAAAATGGATAGCATTTCTTGATAGAAAATGAGAAACCATGTAAATCATAGAGAAAATATACTTGAAACATACACAAATGAAATAATGGCATCTTATATGGAAAATGGTTTTGATAAAACACTTGAAATGAATTCATGAGGAAAATATCATTTCTTCATCAAAATAATTTTCTTTTCACAAAATTCCAAGCAATTTTAAAAGGGAATGATTTTGTTGAAAATAGTTATGAAATATTTTTGGGGAATCATCATGAAAATAAGGCTTTATAAAACCATAAAAATCATTTCATGTCGTATAAGTTCAAAAACATTCTTCTCATACTTTTGTCCGAAAAGTCAAAAATTACCTCGTAAAAGAAGGATTCCTTACCTACCATGTAGTAAAAGAAAAAAAATGTGTAAAAAGGACATTAAACATACATGAAACCATTTTTATAAACTTGGTACATGGATGATAAATATAACCCCAGTAAATACATATGTATAAGCAATCTCAGATAGAAAACAATTAAGATTCCAACATTATCCCTTACATTAAGTCCAATTTGCTTCGTAAGTGTCTGAACCTCATGTATAATTATTTAAATACTGTCATTTACATATTACAGAATCATAATTATTGTTATGATATCATATATGGTCATATTCATAGCTTCTTATTAGTAATATTTCATTGCTACTTGTTATTCGGGTGTTTATTACTTTTTGTTCTTATGCGTGTTTTGTCAAATAAATTCTTATTATTCTTTTTAGGTTTTACATACCTCATTTTCATAATGGTATTAGTGTAATATATATCATATTTATTCATTAAATTTATTTATATAATCATTATTCACTGAAGATCATCTAGAACGAGTTGCATCACATCGTGGAGACGGTATATCGTACGTACGCACGAGCAATGATATCGTTCCCATGATCATGGAATTTTATTGGAATGTATGTATACTATTTCATAATCAATATAACTTTAAAATAATCATATATAGTTATTATTTACACCATTATACCCATCCAAGTATGGTGGTGGTGTAAAATAGATTACACCACGGCGTGGAGATGGTATTCCGTACGTACACACGCGCGATGATTTTGTTTTACGTAGGATGGATAGATGGTGAAATAGGGTTGTTTCATGCTTATAATAACATATTAGTATTTTAGTGATACTTATGTTATTACTTCAAAATGAAACAACTAAAGAAGAAGAAGTAGAAGAAGAAATAAAGATGAAAGAATCGGTAACAGAAATTACCGCTTCTTTGAAACGCCTCTTCTTAACCTCCTCTTAGGAAACTAAAGATTGTCATTGAAGAAGACCAGTAACTCTATGATGTTTCTAGGGAAGTGTATAAGATAAATTGGTAGGGTTTTGCTGAGCATGAACGCTCAAAGTGGTGTGAGGAAGAGAAGGAGGAGGTTCCCTTTTATAAGGGAGGAGAGGTGCACCTTTGGTAAAACTAAAAATATTATTTTATTATGAAGTCATATTCGGTTATTAATAACTAAAAACTGATTTATTTCGAAGCTAAGGTTGGGATGGGTCTAAATCCTCTCATAAACTAGAATTTAGAAAAGTTTACGGTTCTATTTTAACCTTCTCATTTAGATTTAATTTTAAGATAAATAATTTTACATTTATCGTGTCTTCTTGTTTTCTTAAACTATAAGGTTAATAAATTTACTATAGCAAGCCAAACGAACCCCAAGTTGTTTAATATTAATATATATAACCTTATATATGTCATTTTTTCTGATCCTTATATTTTTAGGAATAAATTAAAAATTAATAATATAATATTTTCAAAAAAAACTATTTTATGTCAATTTTGACACAATTTGGGAATTTATTTTTGTGAAAATTATAACAGAATGATTTGTTCTAAAAAAGTTAATTGAATCAATACTAACATGTCATATTAACCTAGAAAATTATTTTAATTCATAAAAAGTCTCAAATTACGTTTATTTGGATATTCATAACATCAATTATGTTAATATTTCATTAATAATATAATTACTGCATCATCACTGTGTCATAATTAAATAAAATTATTTAATGTCAAAAAATTTTAAATAAAATTCCATTATGTTGGAAATGTTTTTTTATTCCTATTGAATATTTATAGTCGAATTTATATTGTGTATAACCCTATATTCAAAATGGTTTAGTTATTAAACATTGATTTTAACAATTTTAACTATTCTTTAAATAATATAATATTAAATGTCCTAATCTAATCCAATTGGGCCTAACTGGTGATATTTTATTCCAATGCTTTTTTGTTCGAATTCCAGTTATCCAATAAAATTAGGACATGTGTTAGGGGAATAATAATATCATTTTAACCCTTAATTACCCTATTTACTTTTAACCGTGGTAAAAAAGTGAAAAGTTACTATTCACCAAAAATTATTTTCATCTCATTGATCAACATTTTTGTCCATGATATTAACCGTGTCTCTCGGAATTTCGAAATTCCACTCACAGAAGCAGTAAAATTAAGTTTTATGTGAATTTAAAAATTCTCCTAGGTGGTGGGTAAAAGACGGTGAAAAGTTCAATAAAATTTTTATATATCTAAAATTATTATAAAATTACTCCAATGAATTACATTGAACTTATATAGGTATTATGTATCAATTTTTACCTAAAATAAATTTAAATAAAATAAATTATTATTTAAATAAAAAGCCAGTTTTTGAATAGAAACCAAGTATTTTCAATATTCATCAAAAATTGAAGGTTTCCAGAAAAATACCAAAAATTCAGCCTAGGCTAATTTCGGTATTCCGAATCCAAAAATTAAGTCCATTTTGAAAGATAAAATTTATAATATTTTAAAAAGTGGGTATTACTGTTCATAGTGGCTAATTTATATAACATATAGTTGTTTAGCGAAACTCGGTATTGCGTACAACACCTCCTATCATGGAAGGTCGCGATTGCGTGTAATGAAATCAAATTTAGGGATGCGTGTTATGAAATATCCTTTTGGTGTAGCATAAAACACAAGACATTAATGAAATTAAAAATATATATTTTTCATAAAATCTTGGGGTGTTACATTCTACCCCCCTTAAAATGAATTTTCCCTCCATATTCGTCGGTGATATAAATGATTTACTACTCGAAATTTTCATTAAGAGAAACCAACATTGTAAAAAGGAATACCAAAACATGACTTTAAAAACTAAAGTATGAAACGTAATTGTTACCAAAATTAACTAATCACAGGGTTTCCACATAGGAGAACATAGGTGAAAATATGGATATGGAAGAGGAATCTAACTGTCACGTTATGATGGAGAGTGGTAAAAAACATGGCTATGAAAAAGCCAACTATCACAAAGTCATAAATTTGTGATGGTCTAGGGTACCATCTGATTCATCAGATATAAGGGCTCTAGGACAACATTTTTGGTTTTCAGGATCATTTCCCTAAAGTTGAAGAATTTAAATTAGAAGAAATACTTACTTTATTTTGGTAAAATCTCACCATTGTTTGTGCCTAAAAAAATTTCCACTTTAACTATTTATGAAATGAAGTTGAATTTGTCTTTCGTGATGTTTTAGCAGATCATGCAATAGAATGATAGGTCATTCCATCTATCCCAAACATAAGTTAGCAAAAGTTATATACATAATTCCATCTATGGTGAGATTAATCATATATGGTTCCAAAATGAACTGATACATCATCTATCATCTTGCATAATAAAATAAAACTATTTTATACTAACCGGGGACTTCATGTAGGCCAGTGGTAGGAAATAAAGGCATGTCTCACTTCGGTTGTTGGTTCGATTCCCACAGCCTTGTCCGACGTGACGGGTTGTCGCCCGTTCTGCAGGTTGTCCTTTTTTCTAAAAATACAATATTATAACTTTCCATCAATAATATTGAAAATTATCTATCCATAAAAAATACTAACTTATGTCCAACATAATCCATTACAATATTTAGGCTTATCCAAAATACTGCAGTCCATTCTCATATTATAGTTAAAACGATTACCAGAGAGTTCATATAACAAGCATGTTAATACCATCATTGATCCCCCTATATCATAAGATATGCATTTTTGGTCACATTCCAAACATTCGAAGGCCTTAATCATGTATTCTATTGAAAAATGAATACCCATTGAATCTTAGTGAAAACATGAGTGATGTCAAAAGTTTACACTTTCCACATACCAAAACCCCAAAATTATATATACTCAAACCATTATATAACTATTTCCTAATTTTAGTCATGAGCTCATGAATACTATCAATCATTTCATTTTCACTTTATCCCTTCATTATCTGCATATCATCTTCTTTACAAAAATATCTCAATCACTTTCCATGGTTACTAGTACCATAAAATTATTGAAAATCAGAATATAACAATATATAAATATTCCAATATTCCATGATACTATATACAACATTATTTTGGAATCCCATTACATAAACACTTAATCATTCCACCACATCATTGTCATATTCGACTTCGCCAATAGTTATAGAATTAGACTTCCCTTTGTCCTTTTCCTTAAGTTTTTTATCATGTCGATCATCATTAACCCTTGGATTAGGGAATTGATTAGCATAGTGCCCCATTTCATTGCACTTGAAGCATTGAATTGTTGGTGGTGAATTCTCTACAGTCTTTTCTTTATTCACTTTATTAGCAACCCTTTTTCCATTACTTCGACACTCAGTTGCTCGATGCCCTTCTTTTCCACACTTAAAACATTTTCTAGTCCCTTTAAGACAATATCCACCATGCTTCTTTCCACATTTTGAGCATAAGGAAAAATTCATCTTCTTTTCACCATTATTTTGAGATTTCTCCACAAACTCCATCTTTCGTTTCTTGTCAAAACCATGAGATGGATATGTAACACCAACTTCATAGCTACTAAAGTCTCTTATAGTTAATTCCTTTCGATGACTTGGTTTTAAGCCACTGAAGAATCGATCAACTTTACTTTCAGGTTGAATGATAAAGCCAGATGCATACCTTCAAAGCCTTGTAAAATTCACATTGTATATACCAACAGATTCATCATCCTTTTGCTTTAGTTCAAGAAACTCCTTCTCCATATTTATTCGATGAATACGAGGGAAGTACATATTGAAAAATAACTTCTTGAACTCATCCCATTCCATGGACTCAATTTCATCTCTTGGCCTCGTATTCTTGATGAGTTTCCACCATTTATCAGTTTCACCTTCAAACGATATACTGCTAAGATGACTTTATCATGTCCAGAACATTGAAGAACTGAAAATATATTTTCAGTTGTACTGATCCATTATTCAGCAATAAGTGGATCAGAAGAACCACTGAAAGAAGGTGGATGTTGCCTCATGAAGGACTCAATAGAATATTGTTCCCTTCTTTGCTCATTTGGAAGTCTAGAATGATTCATAGCTTTTGTATGTATAATAATAAGATTTTTCATCACATCTCCCATAACATTGGTTTGTTCAAGAGGACAATCATTTCATTTTCCATTACATTGATCGAAATGGTTCCTTCGGGTTCCATCCATCATCTAAAACCCAAAAAGAATAGTGTGAGAGGCAAAAATTATGTTAGGGAAAACAACATAATAAAGGGGGATTACCTTCAATATCTACCATCTTAGGTTTAATTCTATGATCATTATTGTAATTCTAGGATTATAACCTATACTTATACATAACCTTAGGGACATCCCTAGACATACCTTAGAAATATCTCTAGGGATCTGACTAATGTTTTTGCATCCTAGTTTCCAAAGGTTAACTAAACCTTTCCTCTGATACCAACTATAATGTCCCAAATCAGGATGTACATGGACATTAAATTACTTTTTAGGAAAACCTTATACAAAACCAACACATACACACAATGACCGTAATAGTTTAGTGTCTTTGGAAACACGGAATTTAATCTTCTAATTATGGTGAAAGATCTTCAACTTCTCCCATAAAGATCTTCCCCTATTGTTTTCTTACCTAAAACCTTTCATTATATCCTGGGTAAAAGAAAACATAAAAAGGGTGAGCTGAAATGCTCAGGGTAAGCATCGATAATATAAAACAATCCATAAACATTTGAATGCAAAAGCTTGAACATAAAATCTAAACATCAATATCTTGAGCATGGACAGAAATCTTTGAAGTACGTAAGGAATATATCATAAAGGAACATCAATATTGATAAAATAGAATGGGAATAAATCATGTAATTGTGGCAACCATTCATCACTTGTTATGATTTCCAAAGTATCCAAGGCATGGCTTCCAAGACCATCTTAGTGGACAAAGTCCATTTTTGAATCGAGTTCACTCCTTGTTCTTGTCCTACATCACTGAACCAGATTAACATACAGTTCCATCCTTGTCTATATCATGAGATATAAATCATTACCCAATTCATTGGAGGGAGATATAGGTCCCACCAATCTCATAATGAAATAATTCTTACATGTTCCACAAAATAAACATAAATAGTTCATCATAACCCATAGAATAAAATGTGTTTCATAAACATCATCCCATCATAACATAACCCATACAAAAAATGGATATCATTTCATCATAGAAAAAGTTAAACCATTTAAATAATAGAGAAATTATACATGGAAAATACACATATGAAATAATTCCATCTTATATGGAAAATGGTTTTGATAAAACACTTGAAATGAATTATAGAGGAAAATATCCTTTCTTCTTCAAAATAATTTTCGTTTCACAAAATGGAAAGCAATTTTAAAAGAAAATGATTTTTTTGAAAATAGTCATTAAATATTATGGAGGAATCTTCATGAATATAATTCTTTATAAAATAGTTAAAATCCTTTCATTCCATATTATTTAAAAAACATTATTCTCATACTATTGCTGGAAAAGTCAAAAAGTACGTCATAAGAGAAATTTTCCTTATATAAATGTAGTAAAAATCATAAATGGGTAAAAAAGACAATAAAAAAATGAAAGTATTTTTAGAAAATTGGTACATGGATGATAAATATAACCCTAGTAAATACTTACGTATAAGCAATCTCGGATAGAAAACAATTGAGATTACATCATTATCCCTTAATATAGGTCTGAATTGCAAAGTAAGTGTCTGAACCTCCTGTATAATGATTTAAATAATTTAATTGAATTATTCAAGAATCATACTTATTGTTATGATATCATATATGGTCATATTCTTAGCTTCTTATTAGTAATATTTCATTGCTACTTGTTATTCTGGTATTTATTACTTTTTGTTCTTATGCGTGTATTGTCGAATAAATTCTTATTATTATTTTTAGATTATAGATACCTCATTTACAGAATTTTATCATTGTAATAATTATCATATTTATTCATTCAATTCATTTATATAATAAATATTAACTAAAGATCATGTAGAACTAGTCGCATCACATCGCGAAGACAGTATTCTGTACGTACGCACGAGCGATGATATCATTTCCATGATCGTGGAATTGTATTAGAGTGTATGTATACTATTTAAGAATCAATATAAATTTAAAATAATCATATATAGTTATTATTTAAACCATTATACCCATCCAAGTAAGGTGGTGGTGGAAAATAGATTACACCGCGGCGCAGAGACGTTATTCCGTACGTACGCACACACATTGATTTCGTTTTCCGTAGGATGTATAGATGGTGAATTTGGTTTGTTTAATACTTATAATAAAATATAATTATATTAGTGATACTGATTGTGTTACATCATAATGAAACAACTAAATAAGAAGTAGTAGAAGAAGAAATAATGTTGAAAGAATCGGTAACAGACATTACCTCTTCTTTGAAACGCCTCTTCTTACCCTCCTCTTAGGGCACTAAAGATGGGCTTTGAAAAAGACCAGGACCTCTAGGATGATTCTAGGTAACTATATAATAGAACATGGCAGGGTTTGTCGGAGGTTGAATGCTCAACGTGGTGTGAGGAAGAGAGGGAGGAGGTGCCCTTTTATAAGGGAGGAGAGCGGTGCCATTGGAAAAACTTAAAATATTATTTTATTATAAAGTCATATTCAATTTTTAATAACTTCAAATTAGATTATTTTAAAACTAAGGTGGAGATGGGTCTAAATCCTATCATAAAATAGAATTTAGACATGTATAGGGTTCTATTTTAACCTTATCATTTAGATTTAACTGTAAGTTAAATAATTTTACTTTTATTGTGTCTTCTTGTTTTCATACACTATAAGGTTAATAGACTTACTATAACAAGCCAAACGAACCCCAAGTTGTTTGTTATTAATATATATAACCTTATCTAAGTCATTTTCCCAATAATTAGTTTTTTAATAATAAAATAACAATTAATAATATAATATTTTTTTTAAACTATTTACTGTCAATTTTGACACTATTTGGTAATTTATTTTTGTGAAAATCATAACAGAATTATTAGTGCGAAAAAGTTAATTAAATCAATAATAACATGACATATTAACCTAAAAAATTATTTTAATTCATAAAAAGTCTTAAATTACATTAATTTGGGTATTTATTACATCAATTATGTTAATATTTCATTAATAATATAATTACTGCATCATTATTGTGTCATAAATAAATTAAATTGTTTAATGTCTAAAAATTATAAATAAAATACCATTATGTAAGAAATATTATTATCTTTTTAATGAATATTTATAGTTGAATTTATCTTATGTATAAACCTATATTAAAATTTTTTATTTATCAAACATTGATTTTAACTATTTGAACTATTCTTTAAATAAAATAATATTAAATGTCCTAATCTAATACAAGTGGGGCTAAATGGTCATATTTTATTCTGAAGGTTGCGTTTGGGCTAATTACACCTATCCAATAGAATTAGGACATGTGTTAGGGTAATAATAGTATCATTTTTACCCTTAATTACCCTATTTACTTTTACCGTGGTAAAAAAAGTAAAAAGTTACTATTCAACACAAATCATTTTCATCTCAATGAACCTCATTTTAGTCCTTGATATTAACAGTGTCTCTCGAATTTTCGAAATTTTACTCACATAAGTAGTAAAATTATGTTTTATGTGAATTTGAAAATTCCCCTTGGAGGTGGGTAAAAGACGGTGAAAAGTTCAATAAAACTTTTATATATCTAAAAGTATTATAAAATGACTCCAATGAATTACATTGAACATATATTGTTATTATGTATCAAATTTTACCTAAAATAAACTTAAATAAAATAAGTAATTATAAAAATAAAAAGTCGGTTTTTGAATAGTAACCCAGTGTTTTCACTATTCATAAAAAGTTGAATGTTTTCTAAAAAATACCAAAAATTCACCCTAGGCTAATTTCTATATTCCAAATCCAAAAATGAAGTCCATTTCAAAAGATAAAATTTATAAAATTTCAAAAATTGGGTATTACTATTCATAACGGCTGGTTTATAAAACATATCGTTGTTTAACGAAACATGGTATTGCGTACAACACACGCTATCATGGAAGGTCGCGATTGAATGTAATTCAAGACAAGTTAGGGATTCTAGTTGTGCAAGCTCCTTTTGGTGTAGCATAAAAGACATGACATTAAGGAAATTAAAATGATATTTTCCATAAAATCTCGAGGTGTTACAGTGACTTTGTCATTCATAAGATGGGTATAATAATGAATATGGTTGTACCATATTTTTAATAAAATATTATTATGTAGTAGGTATGGGAGTTATTATTTTATTATTGAAAAAATCAAATAAAGAGGAAGAGGAAGAAGAAATAACATTGAAATAGGTGATGAGGTTATTACATATTCGTTGGGTTCTTCCTTTTGATTTGATCAAAAGGGATCCATAGTTTGGATTCTGAACAAATTAAGGTTTCTATGTTGATGTGAGGGTAGTTGGTAGAATATTTGAGTAGGCTTTGGAAGAGCCAAATTGCATTGGGGGAGTAATTTTGAGAGAATGATAATTACCCTTTTATAAGAGAGTTGAGGGATACTTTATGAATAGCTTAAAATATTATTTTATTATAATATCATTTTCAATATATAATGAATAAAAATGGATTTATTTAGAGTATACGGTAGGTATTGGTGGAAATAATCTCAACCAATAGGTTTTAGACATGTTTATGTCACCATATTACCCTTATTATTTTTATTTAAATCATAGTTAAATAGTTTAACTTTTACAATTTCTTCATTTATTTTTATATTACACAGTTAATGAACATACTATAAAAGTACCAAACAACCTGATGAGGTTCATTATGGAAATCTCTATAATTATATATCTCTTTTGGATAATCCATATATTTTTTACAAATATTATATCATGTCATAATATAGTATTTTTTTCAAAACTCATTTAGGTCAATTTTGACACAATTTAGTAATTGGTTTTCGTGAAACTCATCAAAAGAAAATTACTTCGAAAAAATACATTATATAAACCCTAAAATGTCATATTAACATATAAAATTCATGTAATTCATCAAAAGCCTCAATTTAAATTTATTTTGATATTTATAATATCAATTATTTTACTCATTCATTAATACGGTAATTACAACATCATCATTACGTAATAAATAAATTTAATTATGTGAAGTCTAAAAATTATAAATAAAATACCATGATGTATGAAATCATTTTTCCATTCTAATTAAAATTTATAGTCGAATTTATCTTATGTATTACCCAATAATAAAAATGGTTATGTTTTTAATCATGGAATTTAACACTTTTAACTCTTTTTTAAATTAAATAATAATAAATATTATATTCTAATCCAAGAGGACCGAAAGGATCATATATTATTCTTAATTATTATTTTTGTCGATATAAACTTATCCAATAGAATTATGACATGTTTTAGGGTAATTATAATATCATTTATACCTTTAACTACCCGATTTACTTTTAACCGTGGTAAATAAAATTTCAAAGTTACTATTCACCAAAAATTATATTCATCCAATTGAACAAAATATTATTTAATATTTTAAACCATGTTTCTATGATTTTTAAAATTAAAATCACAGAGGAGGTAAAATTATGTATTATGAAAATCTGCAAATATTCCTAGAATGTCGGTAAAAGAAGTTAAAACAAATCAATAAAATTTTAAACATATAATCTTATTAGAAAATAACTCCAATGAATTACATTAAACTAATATTTGTATTATGTATCTATAATTACATTAAAATAAATTTAAATAAAACTTATAATTATTTACATAAATGTCTGTTTTAAGCAATAACCTCGTTTTTTCACTATTCACAAATAATTCAACATTTTCAAAAAAAATAAACAAATTTCACTGAAAGCTAATTTTGATATTCCAAATCTAAAAATGATGTCAATTTTACCATATTATGAACATATGAGTTTCATTAATTAATTTAAAATTAATTCATTTTTTCAAATCTAGAAAGAGGGTTTTTAAGAATTAAAACACCATCAAAAGATTGACATGTGTTCATTTACAATTTAAATGTGAAATTACGTCCAATGAAATACATTATATTAAATTATAATAATTTAATATAATTATAATTTTAAACCACTCAAATTAATAATTTAACACTATAAATTATTTCGATCAAAAAATGTTTGTTTTCAATTAAAATATAGTATTTTTCACAATTCACAAAATATGAAAGTTATCAGAAAAGTAGGAAAAACTTATCCAAAAAAAAATTTTATATCCCGATTATAAAGATGAATTTAATTTAATTAAATTGAATATATAAAAGTTCCATTTATTGGATTTAAAAATGATTCTCCATTAAAAGGTGGTATAATTGCATTTTTTTTAAATACTTCTTTTATATGAAGAAAATGAATTTGTTCTTATATTATGTATAAGAAGCACATAATATTTATTATAAAATTATATGGAGTATATAAAATTCAAAATTCATTTAATACTATTCATAACATCTATTTGAATGACTATTTTGGTAAGTCATGGTGCGTTCGAACACGGTGTTGCTTATAACATAAGCTATCGAATTACTTTATAGAGATAATGTACTATGAAATATTGGGGTGTTATATTATACCCTCCATAAAATATTACATCCTTGAATTTAGAAATTGTTCTTCAAAAATAAAGGTTTTAAAATGGAAAATACCTTTGTGGAAAACCCACATTGGAAATAAGGTTAATAAAATTAATCTTAACAAGATGGAAAGATAAAAGAAAAAGTCACCGCCGAATAAGGGTTTCGAATAGGAGAACATTGATGAATATTATAGACACATAACTGGAGAAAAAATTGAAATATTAATAGGGAGTGATAGAGGTAATCAATCCAAAACAAGTGTAAAATTGAGTGCCTCAATGGAATCAATCTAAGATGATTTAAAATAATATCGGTTGAACAAAATGTAAGGTATTAGGATAACACATTATTTTTATAAAGACAACTTACCTATTGTTTGAGAATTAATTTCTTCATAGAATAAGATTAAAATATACTTGAAAAGCAGAGTTCTATCCTTTTACTAATTTCTACCAAAAACCCAACATTCACTAAAAAATATTATAGAACTAAAAAATATTCTATATATCCTAATCATAAAGGATTCCAAAAAAATGAATTTATAAATCATATATCAGAACATAAAAAACTAAATTATTCAATCGAATACATCATATAGGCCAGTGGTAGGTGATTCACTATTGTCACCCTTTGGATGTAGGTTCATGTATCGCTCCCTTGCTGGAACTGATGGGTTGTCACCCGACCTCTGAGTTGTCCTTTTTATTTAAATCAAAAAATAAAATTAAAAAATTATTAAACCTTATCAATAGTATCCAATGTCAATCATAATACATTCTATCTTTTATAATTATACTAAATACTTCTTTTCAAACTCGCATTCCAAAATTTATAAGAGATGTAAACATAATGATGATCTTTTTTTCCACGTAATACTATGTGAATACCTTCATCATGTATTCTTTTAAAACATGGTAGCACCATAAATTACCATAAAACCATATTGATTACCTTGATGCTTCCTTATTACATATAGAATACCTGATATAATCTTTATATTCAAAAATATTTTAAACTCCAACAACGATGGAATAAACAAAAAATTAATTAGTTTCATGGTTGTCCAGAATATCGAATATAATTTATCCAAATCAATCATATCTTATTCCAAAATCCCCACCATAGTGTCAGAAACATATTAATGTTTATCATTCCTCCAACCATGTATTTTTAAAAATGTTTAACATTCTATTGAGTCACTTTTCATAGAACTATATAATCTCACATCCTCAGTGAAATAGTAATGCATTACAATACTTATTTATTTACACAATTCATATAACTAGAACATTGTTGATACCGCAGTCATATTAAATAATTATTTAACTACATCATATGAAAACTACTCATTCCTCTCAATCAATGGTTGTATCATAACATGATTATTATCTAGTAGCATCATTTTGAGAATACTTTTTTTATTTGGACAATGATTCATATAGCGTCCCAACTCCTTGAAAATAAAGTATTGTACATTTGAAACATTTTTCTTACCTGTGGAATAAATAACATAGTGCCCTTTTTCTCCACACTTATATCATACTACCATTCCCTTCTAAGATTTACCAAGGTGATTCTTTCAATAGTTATCACATTTGGGAAAATCCATATTTCCCTTCTTCCCTTAATCCATGACTCTCTCAATAATCCTCTTCTTCTCTTGCTTCTCTTCAGATCTATATGACTCAGAAAATTATTCACTCATCTTATTAACACATGATACTATTTCTTCATATGATGAGAATACATGGGATACTTTTTTCCATTCTAAATGTTCTCTTAAGACCATAAAAGATACGATCCCTCTTACGCTTCGGATTATTCATATGGCTGGAGTTCACATTCCTTCTATTGGGAACCATTTCTAAATAATGTCACACACTAGGTTAGTTTATGAATCACAATGCATAATTCCATACATATAGAATACCAAACATAAATTGAAAAGTTCATCCATATAATCAGTCATCAGAAAAAAAATGTTTTCTTGAGGAATTATTTACTTGTAAATCCTTCCTAATGGCTTGTAATGAAAATGTAAATTATCCTAAGCATATCCGCCAGGAGTGTCGTTACCAAGAGTGTAGATAGGCTCATTCTCCTATACCCAGATAATGCAAATCCCGCTTGACACTCCTTTTCGGAGATTTCACCCCGAGGTACATTTGTACCAGAGCCACCTCTAGCTGATCATATCTCGACAAGGATGTATTGCATGGAAAAAATCACAAAAATCACTACATTACAAAAATTCAAGGAAGTTATTCTATAATAATCCTCAAATTCAATCATAGGGTAATGTTTCAAAATCAGAGTTTAACTAAATATAATTCCATGTACATTTCTAAACATCATCTGATACCAACTGCAATTCCTGATCTCAGTTACCCGTAGCCGGTGCATTTTTTTTATACTTTGGCATGATTTGAAGGAATCATGTCCCGAATGACCGACTTGTTTAGCTTTCATGGAAAATATATTACAAACATTAACGTTACATTACACATTCAATAATAAAACCAGAAAAAATAATCCTTTGAGAATGCCATTATTCCACTAAATTATCCTAGCATATTAGTCATAATACACTTCTTGGAATTCTTGGAAAACCAAACAAAAGAAAGGGGTGAGCTTATTTGCTCAATAAGTGTAAATATATTTCCAGATGTAAAAAAATTTTAATGTATGATGTGTAATAAAAACACCAGCCTTTTAAACATAAAAAATAACATAATATGGAAAAAATAAATCAAGCATTACCACATAAACATTAACATGGATATTCTACTAGTCATATAATCATATGTAATAACTAATTTCATAATGAGGGAATGAATAGTGACGGAAAACATGACCACATAGTCAAGGCCTCTTCCCATGACTACAAATAAAATTTTTTTCGTGGACTTCTTCCAAGACACTAGTTTGTCTCATGAGACATACTGATGCATCGAGGAGCTATTGTGGGATCCACCTGTCATTTACTATGTCAAATGCATTCATAATATGAAAATTTTGAAACATAACATAAACATTCGTGTTAAAACTAACATATGAAATATCTATACTTTAACCATAAACCATGAATGGTATAAAAATAGAACATCCACTTTCAAAACATATGAAAACTCATTAAAATCAATAATAACGATTTTATTATTATTAATCAACCTCAATTTTGTATAATATCAAATAAAGTATGTTTACATAGTTGATAATGATCAGTAAAAATCTTTGATAGAAATATCCCTTTTGTTAAATTATTTAAAAAGTCACACATTTATAACCGAAGTAATTTAAAAGAGATTTTTGAATAAAAGTGTCCCATACAACTTGGAAATAGTTGAAATTATTTATCATTTTAAAACAAATCATGTCTATATAAATAAATCATTAAAATCATTTTTAAAACATGGACAATAATATAAAATATTTAGAAAAATAAATCATGAAAAATTTTAAAATGATCATCTAAATAAAGAGTACCTTCCAGAAAAAACATAAAAGATTAATTTTAAAATATTTATATGAAATATGGATAGGTATGATAAAAATGTTCCAGTAATTACATACATGTAATGAAACTCGGATAATAATGAGATTGAGGAATTAACCCTTACCTTGTACATTACTTTGGTCGAGGGTACATTTAACCACATGTATAATGACCATAGTATGTTATTAATTTATAATAGAACCATATTCAAATTTACTATATCATACATGATTCATTTATATATTTATACAATCCATTTAATTATAATTTCAATTTTAAAATAATATTTCAGGTAATAAACACTTTCTTTATCATATATGTTTTTACTTTTGATCTGTGATCATATAACTTATATCATGATTTAATTGATTACAAAATGTAAAAGGTTATTTATTTATTATATATAGTCAGAATATATATATTTTTAATAGGTAGACATATGAATTGGAAAACACCATTTCTAGACACGGTAGGTCTTACGTACGCATAAACGTCGTTTCCATTTTCATATCGTATCGAATGGATGAATGAGAAAGAATTATATTTATATATGTATATATATAAATATTTCAAGTAGCATTATTATTCCATATATTAATTACCTATTAATAATATATATTTTTATAATCATCATTGAATGGGGAATGTGGAAATGAATCTCATCGCGTCGTAGAGACGGTAATCCATATGCAGGAACAACCGATGGTATCATTCAATTAATGGTAAAATGGTATGTAATTGGATGATATAATATATATAAATAAAAATTATCAGGTTATATTTATTATTTAAAACAATTATAATCTTTATTATACCCATTCAAATAATGATGTTTTGAATAACACACTACACCATGACGTGGTGATGATAAGCCGTACATGCGCACATTTGGTGGCTTTTCAACTCATAGGAAGGATTGAATAATGAATATGGTTGTAACATATTAATTATAAGATCATTTTATGTATAAGGTACTGGATTTATAATTTTAGTATGTAAAAAATCAATGATAGAGGAAGTGGAAGAAGAACATGCATTTGAATGAGGTGATGAAGTAATTACCTCTTCTTTGGGTTATTCATTTTGATTTGATCAAAAGGGATCCTTAAGATGGCTTATGATAAATTTCAGGACTATAGGATGAAGGGATGTTATTTTAGAAGATATTTGAGATGTTTTTGGCTGATCCAAATATATTTGGAGTTGTGATTTTCATAGAATGAAATGTACCCTTTTATAAGAGTGGTGAGAGTCACATTAGGAAAAGGATGAAGTATTATTTTATTATAAACTTTTTATCGGATTATAATGCCACTAAATGGATTTATTTCGAGCCTAATTTGGGTGTGGATCTAAATAAGATCAACTAATATGTTTTAGACAAGTATCGATCACCATATCAACCATATCTATTAGAATTAACTCTTCGTTAAATAGTATAACTTTCATAATGTCTTCTTGTATTTTTTTAGTTAATGGACAAAAAACATACTATAAAATTCAAAGAGAACTTCAAGTGGTTAATTAATGACCTATCTATCATTATATATGTCCTTTTGATGACCATTATTTTTTATGAATATTATATCATTTAATTATAATTATTTGTTTTAAAAACTCATTTATTCCAATTATGACACTATTTAGTATTTGGTTTTTTTTAAGTAGTAAAAAATATATTACTAAGACAAATATACATTAAATCATGCCTAAGCTATCATATAAACCGAGAAAATATTTTTAATGAATCAAAAGCCTCAATTTACATTTATTTTGATATTTATAATACCAATTATTTTATTCATTCATTACAACGGTAATTACTGCATCAAAAGCGTATCATAAATAATTTTAATTATTTAAAGAATTAAAATTATAAACAAAACACCAGTATGTATGCAATTTTTTATCTTTTTAATGAAATTTTATTGTTGAACTTATCTTATGTATAACCTATCTTAAAAATGGTTAAGTTAATAAACATTGAATTTAACACTTTTAACTCTTCTTTAAATAAAATAATAATAAAGGTTCAAATCTAATCCATGATGGCCAAAAGGATATTATTTTATTTATAAGGTTTATTTTGTTCAAAATACACTTATCCGAATTAGGACATGTGTTAGGGAAATCATAATATCATTTTTACATTTAATTACCTTATTTACGTTTAACCGTGGTAAATAAAAATCAAAAGGTACTATTCACCAAAAATTATTTTCATACAATTGAACCACATATTAATTACTGATGTCAAATGTGTCTCCCAAATTTTTGATAATCAATTCACATAAGTGGAAAAATTGAGTTTTAGGAAATTTTTCAAATGTGCCTAGAAGGTGGGTAAAAGACATTAGAAAATTCAATAAAATTCTATAAATATAATCATTTTATTAAAGGACTCCAATTAATTACTTTCAACTAATTTAGGTATTTTATACCTATTTTTAATTTAAAATTAATTTTAAAAAATAATAATTATTCAAATAAAATTCGGATTTGAATAATAATGCAGTGTATTCACTATTCATCAAAAATAGAATGTTTTCATAAAAATACCAAAAATTTTCCCTAATATAATTTTGAAATTATGAATTCTAAAATGATTTCTATTTTACCAAACTCCAAACATATGAGTTACATTAATTAATTTAAAATTAATTCATGTTTTCAAAACCATAAAGTGGTTTTTTAAGAATTAAAAAACATCAAGAGAATGACATTTGTTTATTTACAATTTAAATGTGAAATAACATACAATGACCTCAATTATATTAAATGATAAAAATATATTCTAATTACATTTTAAAACCACTCAAATGAATAATTCAACACTATAAATTATTTTGATAAAAAAGTTGTTTTCAATTTAAATTTAGTATTTTTCAATATTCATCAAAATATGTAAGTTATAAGAGATGTACCAAGAAATAATCCAAAATATATTTTTATATCCTAATTATAAAGAAAAATTTAAATTTGTTAAATGAAATATATAAATGTATCATTTATTAGATTTATAACGAGTTCTCTATTAAAAGACGATAAAATTTCATTTAAAAAAATACTTCTTTTATCTAAAAAATAATTTGATCATATATAATGTCTAATAATTAAATTACATGGATTTTTAAATTTTCTGGGGTATATAAAATTCAAAATTCAGTTTATACTATTCATAACTGATTTTTGAACAGCTGGTTTGGTATGTCGTGGTGTGCAAGAACTCGGTGTTTCATGTATCATATGCCATTGAATGACTTTAAATAGATAACGTACTATGAAATCTGGGGGTTTTAAAGTTCTTTGTGGTTGAGGCCACATGCACCAAATTACCTTATGTATCACCTCAAGTTTAATGTAGGTGTTTATTCTCTTATGTGTTGGAGATACTCAATTTTTGGAGAAAATTTTAATCATTTTACAATTTGAAATATCTTGAAAAATATATTTTTGAATCATGATTTGAATCTTCGATCGTGAAGATGGGTATAGTACATGAAGTCATTTGATTTTGAAAAATAATGTACGCCCTATATGGGAAATATTGTGGATGAGTCCGTAAGAATGAAAATTGAGACTCAAATGGTTAATGAGTTGAGTTCACAATGGAAGATAGTGACATTTATGGCTGAATTGTATCTAGTGGATTAAGAGAGTTAGAAGTGGATGAATATGGTTTACATTTTAATGAATTATACACTTTTGGGATGGATTGGGGATAAACAATATATTGATCCCCAGTGAATAGCCATGTGGGAAATCATTTAATGTGGGGAACACCTTTTGAATGGGTGATAGATGAGTATGAGACCATCTATATAAAAAAATAGAATTATTATGACTATGAGAATACAAGAGGACTTCATGTCAGAATTTCATGCCATGAAGAGTGCAGTGCATCCTGGCGTGACAAAAATGTACCGTGACCTATGATGCTAGTTTTTGTGGTAAAGCATGAAAAGGTGGTACCTGGGTTCATAACAATATTCTTTTCCAATCAATAGGTGAATTCATAGAATCAATGACCAGTTGGTATATTATTATCATTACCAATTCTGGAATGGAATTCAGATAATGTGACAATGGATTATAAGGTGTGTATTCCAAATACACATATGTTTAGTGATCCTATTTGGGTCACTGGGGATCAACTGAAAAAGTTATAACATATATTATTTATTAGGGATACCATTACAATTAAGTAGTTTGGAAAATGGTATGTTTTGGAGATAGTTCGTCTACATTGGGTGCCACATACTATAATTTCATATCATGATTCACACATTACATCATGCTTCTGGTAGGGCATACAAAAACCTCTTGTAACACCTATAGTATTGAGTATGAAATTAAACAAAAATATAGATGAGGAGTTTCATTGTACTATTTAGTTTCTTGAGGATATGTTTCGGGATTGCGTGTTTTATATTCATTGGTCTTGGGAGAAACACTTCTCTTTAGTTTATCTACCATATAAAAATAGTTATCTTGCATATATAATGATGTAACCCTATAAGGATATTTATAGTAGTCCATAAATATCCACAGTATTCCAGATGGAAACATTTGAGTCGGAGTTGATGGGACTTAGTCTCTTGTAGAAGACATTGGAACAGTTAATGATGATTCAAAAAATGCATTGGTATAGCTCAGTGTTTGATGAATTCATACGATGATAGAAAAATGTGAGAACCAGATATTAGAAATGGTGACCATGTTTTCATTATAGTATTCCCTAGGTTATGTCACCACTAGATATGGAGGCACAGAATGTTGGCACCCAGGGTTGTTATACCATTTGACGTATTGGGGAGAATCGTGTTGGTGGCATACCAATTGGCTCTTCTACATAAATAAAATTCACTGCATAATGTATTTATTTATTCAAAAATATGAATATATCACCCCAAACCGTCTCATGTGATCGATATAGATGAGGTTGACCGAGAGATAGATACATCATTTGAGGATAATCTGAATCATGTTATAGATTGTATTGAGAATGTCTTTCCTGGAAAGGCTTTAAAAATAGTTTTTGTGTTATGGAAATATGTACATTTGATAGGGGAAATATGGGAAATTTTAGAAAATATTAGGGATCAATGGACTGAAATTTTTGGCTCATAGACATAGATAAACTAGGAATTACAGTTGAGGATGAGATGTTATAAGGTGGGTAGATTGTATGATCTTGACCATTTCTAGAGTTATCTAGGAAAAAATTTGAGTTATTTTTTTTAATTAATGTAATTTCGATTGGACTTAGTAATTAGTGTGAGTTGTTTGGTTTTTTGAGAAAAATTTACTAAAAATGGATTATACATGGTTTTCTTATTGTTATAGGGACATTTTCTCACAAACAAAGGTAACCGTGCGAACCTAGATAGTGATTTCAACACAGTTGGCACACAGTTAACATAATGATGTACCCCTTCCTAGATTACTATGCACATAATTTCTATTCACCCAAAAATAGTATTAAAATTCCCATAACCCTTTAAATACTTCATATTATACCTTTTATTGGTACTAGATGTTTTTTGGTGATTAAAGAGATTTTCAAAGGGGTTCCAAGACCTTCTAAACCCTTTTATTCAAGATTACAAGCCTGAATCGAAGATCTTCTCTTATCATAATAAGTGGATCTCATCATTATGATTATCCCATTATTTATTATCTGATTACATGATGTTTTTTTGGAATTAATCCTCTATTAATTTTTGTTTAAACCATTATTTGAGATCTAGAACTAGGATTACAGATTTTGGTCTATATTAGTTATATCTTGTTATATTTGATCTTGATATGGGGATTTAGATGTTGAACTCTGATTTATGTCATTATACTGCTCAGATTTTGAAGATTTCCATTGAATGAACATACATCAATGAATTCAGGTAGATGGAATAAAATATAATTCCCATATTCAGGGATTTTATGAATGTATTCAAGATTTTATAATTGCTTTAATTTTTTATAAATTAAATTTATAAATTAATTTAATTAGGTTGACCAATTGATTTATATAAGATATGTTGAATTTAATTTTTAATTGAATAATTGATCATGAGATTAAGTGGTCGTACTATTTAAGATTTAATTATTTGGAAATTTATGATGACTATTATATTTGAAGTAATTATTAGTATTTGAGATTTTAATGAGATAAATAAATTTGAAAAAATCTGTTATTTCATATTAATTTTGTTATTGATAAATAATTTTTTTCATAAATTAATGGGATTGGAATACGTAAATAATTTGGGAGTTAATTATGGATGTTTATGTATTTTACTAATTGATAAATTAATAATACAATTGAGGAGGTTAATTAATTATGAATTAATTATTTTATATTAATTAATACATGGAGCTTATAAATTGAGATGTAAAAATTGTAACACAGTCATTATACTTATGAGTAATGGAATGGTAAAACAGTCATTCAAATGAGAATTATAAATAGTAACATGGTCATTGAACTTATTAGTTAATGAACTGGAACATGGTCAATATATTTAGAAGTAAGAATTGTAATGTGGTAATCACAATTATGTATTTGTTTATTGTAACATAGGAATTTATGTGTGTATTTAAAGAATGGAATTAATGGAACTCTGATATATGTCCTCACATTGTAATTCTTAGAATTATGGCATGAGTTGAATCAGGTACAGAGATATCATCTCACAACTGAATACATTGAGCTTCGACAAGAGATGAATGTGGTATTCAGATATGAAATTACATAGGGAGCACTCTGAGCTACAACATGATCTGATGCTAGTATAGAGGTACATGTAACCCTGGGAACCATGTTGTTAATATGAATAAATAAAAAATAAAACATAATTTGATAAATTTTTATTTATGCATTGTATTCATTTCATTATTAAACATATATCAATATAATTTGACTAGAATATTTTAGACACCGATGGTGGTGGCCTACTGAGTTGTACTCAAAACCTACTCATTATACCTTATCTGTACCCAAATATACATCATTGTTGAAGGATAGGTTAAGTAAATGGTCCCTCTATTAAGTTGATGATTGGGGATAGAGAATGGATGAGGGAACTGGACATGGTTAAGAACCCTATTTGAATTAATTATTGTCTTTACATCCTCTATGACTTTAAAAAAATTGGCACTTACATTAGCATAGCTTTTTTACCTTTCAATTGATTATTGTATTTTTGGTATTGGATATATTTTGATATTGATACATTTATGAATTTATATGATTCAAAAATTTCTTACATAATTTTGATATTATATTACTCTTTTAATAAAGGATATTCTTTCCCCATGACAAACTTATCTGACCCTCACTCCTAGTCGCCATTCACTATTGTATCTAGAGAAGCGCCTGAGGTTCTACGACCGAACGGCTCAGGGCACCGTCGGCTGGCTCTCGTGCTATAATGATAAATTATAAAACATCCATTAGTATATAAATAGATAAATTTTTTGATTTTATAATGCCTAAAAATTTATTTGTAGATTATTTTTGTGTTTTTATGGATAAAAAATATTTTAATAAAATATCATTTATTGTGAAATAACAAAAATATCAATTTTAACATGATTTATTTAATATTAATATTAAAATATCAAAATAATATTGGAATTAAATAATAATAAGATTATATATGCTTATTATGATATATTAATATGAAAATATAATTAAATAAAATAATTCAATCAATTTACTTCACTTTTAACAGTAACAGTATTATTGTTTTTAGTTATTGGTTATCTTAATAATCACAACGTATGCATTTCATAATCATTTTACATATCAAAATAATCTCTAAATATTATGTATAATGTAACATGAAAAAATTCATTTATCTTTCAAAAGGATATCTTTTACATAATATATGTCCATTTTCACATATCTCATTGTTTTATAAATGTTAATGGTAAGGAAAGTTACATTTTAATCATTTTCCTTACATTACATTTTATATAGGGAACATCCAGTTAAAAATATCCCAATATCCCATAAAATTAGAAATAAGTATGGATATAGGATAATTATTGGTATCTACTAGATTTAGGACCATTGTAGAAGGCATTTTAGTCATTATGGTAAAGGTTTACACCTCAATCATTTCTAACATTACTGTAATCTCATGGATTATTTTAAATCACATCCACTTATATTTTTGGTATAAATTTAAGTTAGTATTATTAAAATAAAAATACTATATTTATTACAACCTTGTATGGGATTTTTTCAAAATACAATTCACATAAGTGGAAAAATCATGTTTAACGCTAACCACTTAGATTTACCAATAATGTGTGTTTTAAGGTAAAACAATCATAAGATCAATAAGTATATATATATAATTTCAATTTAAAAAACGACTCTAATTACATAACATTGATTATTATATTAATAATTTATATATAGTTACTTTAAACCCCAATTTTGAATATCATTTACCTCTATTAATTGTATATATTTTTTGGGACTTTAACTTAAATTACATTAAATTTTTACTATTCTCCCAAAAAAGTAGTTTCTTGGAAAAATCCTTAATATTCACCTGAGTATAATTTCAAAATTTTGAATTTAAAAATGATTTAAAATTTTCAAATTACCTTTATATTACTGTCTAATGTTAATTTAATTTTTGTTCAAAATAGAAATAAAAATTTGTTTCTTTATGAATATATTAATTTGAAACATATAAATACATTTTAAAAAATTATATTTTTCATTATAAATTGGTTCTATTTATGTGAAAAAATTATAAATAATATATTAAAAGTAGTTATTATTAATCATATTACAAAATTGAACATCTAGGTCACAATTATATCATTTAAATTATTATTATAATAAAATTTTGTTTTGTTGTAACTCATTGTTGTCTATAATGCACACAATGTCGGTGTTGTGTGGTGAATAAGACATGTCAGATTGATGTCAAAAGAATATTTTACTTAGTGTAATAAAATACATCCATTTTTATATATTCATCCAAATAAATAAAAAATATTTAAAAAAATCTTGGGTTGTTACACATTCCTTCATAAGCTCATATCTAAAAACAAACTCATATGAGACCATTCCACCAAGAATACATTTAGGGACTGATTAAGTAATTTTTATGAGGCTAATTGGTGAAAAAATTAACTTTCCCTATAATATAATATATATTAAAATTGAATTTATGATGGTTGTCAGCTATGAATCTTTATCACATGTTTATATCCCTTTTATTAAAAATATTCTTTAGGATATTTTGGTATTAATTTACCATAACCACTCCCCAAATAAATATTGGAACCATGTTTTATAGATCAAGTCAGGGATACAATCTCAGGGAATTGGGTAGTGTATTTCTCCTTCTGATGTTGTGACAATTGAAAACAATTGCCTTCCACTTACTTCCTCATATCCAAGTCACATCCCAACCCTAAAAATTATGCTTCATAAAAACTAACATATCCTGAACCTATTTTAGAATAATTTGAATCGGACATTATTTGAACCTATTATTCAGTTCCATTAAAATCAATTAAATTTTTTATTTATACTCAATGATAAAACCCTTTAATGTGAAATTTATCATTGGTGATGAAATCACGGATAAGTATAAAACATACCACCTATAGTGACCACTCATTCACAGGAAGCTCTATATATCAAAACAAATCTAGGTTTCACTGTTGGAATTATTACACTACTATTTCCATCATCCACTAATAATACCTTATCATATTTAACATTCAACATAAACATCACTATATCAATCAAAAAAATTTAATTTCAAATTATTATAGTATAGTTTATGCTCATTCATGATACAAAGGAGGATATCAAAATAATCTTTTTTCTTCTACACTAATATGGAGTACACCAAAATATCAACCACAAACATGGATATGAAAGAATACATGAACTGATGAATGATATAATTTTTCGATGCCATAAACAATATTAGATTATTTTTGAGGCTGAATAACTCATTTAGAATCTCATTATTACCACAAAAAAATAAAACATTGTCTTACATATATCCTCTTCTCATACTATCAACTGATGGAAAACTAAGCACAATTAAATATTCAAAAAATAATTATCCCCACTAAGATAATCAAATATATCAAAAATCATTGTAAGGAGATCAATTTTCTTAACGGTGATCTTTGTAAACATTCTATAATCTTCAAAATGTATTATTTATTTATCATAATTCCCGTAAAATAGAATAGGTGAATCCAAAAATAATTTTTTCTAGGATAAATAATTCTACTTTTCATTTGATATATATGCTGATAATTATTTTCTAAAAATATATAAGGACTAATCTTATAAGATGTCAATGAAATGGTCTTCATAACTTGGAGTTGGTCAAAAAATAATATGAACTCGGAAAATGATGGTGACCCTTAAAAATAAATTAGACGCACATCAAGTTATTATTTACCAATTTATGTATGTGGAATACTCAAATTATATTCAATGAAATTGAAAAAACCTCTATGAAAATTGACATGAGATTAATCCATCATTTTTATGTATAGGCCCTACTCTACAAGGTATAGAATCCCTCTCACCCAGAATGATACGAGAGGCTAATTTGGGTGATATATATTGAACACAATGATGAAAAAGTCTATCATGGACATAACATTGATCATCTAATCAATTTATATAATAATATCTGTGATATCATAATAATAAAATAATAATTCTTACACTAAATCAATGAATGCAATTTTCAGTTGATATATGGGAGATATAAGACCTATTTTAATCCTATCTCCCAGAGGAATATAATAATCCAACATTAATGTATGAATCTCATAATAAAATCCCAATATATAAATTAAATTTTATTATATGATAGATTTTTTGTATCATATAAATCTATTTGCATAGAGGAAAAGAGGATTTTCCAACAATTAACAATAGGTGACCTTGACTTAGATTCCTTCGATACAAACATCATTGTGTAAAGAAATATTTCCTCATATCATCTAGGAGACACATTGAACTCAAGAATATCCCCATTATAGTTAGTGTAAGACTAAAAACCCTTGTACGAATCATAATGAACATGTGAACTCATTGAAAGATCGATCTAGACCTACATCTTAAGGACATCATTCCACAAAAATTCCTCAAATGAAAAGATTATCCATAATGGTAACACATGATGTGGACTTATGTACAATTATGCATGCTATCACTATACCACAAACATATATAGAAAACTGCTTGGTGTTTTCTTAATGAATCCCCAAAAATGTACTTGATTAAATCTTATCACCCTTATGATTCAATCTCTAGAAAGAAGTCAACCCATAGATATCACCTATAACAATTGATGTTCAACCTAATAGTTATTTTCTTACTATGTTTTCCTCAAACATAGCTTCATTTGTCAACACCTTTATAAAACCATAAATTCACAATATAATCATCACTACCTAAATATCATCACACAAACCTATATATATCCTTTATTCATTAGAGAATAATTCTTAAAATCCATGTTTCCTAGGTGAACCACCTCAGAAAAATAGATTAAATAGACAAAAAATAAAATATTATACTTACTCTTTTGAAAATATTTTCCAGGTCATTCGGACTCTCATGCTTATAATATTAAACTCTGGGTTAATGATAAATTTGAAATAAATCCAGCTGAGGTCCTTATGAAACATAACTTACACAATTGTGTCCCATCATTTAATTTTCAATATATTAAGTATTTATATGGAGATCCCCACCCTATATTCAACAACAGATTTTAGAAAAAGGAATATCCTTTCAATATGCTCAATCTTATCTTTGGATTCATAGGGTATTTTTTCCCCGCAGATGGTTGGTGGATTCTTCTTAGTAAATTTTGATTTGGGATCCACTATTCATCATTGGTTCCACCAACAAACTGACCATGATTATGAATAGATTAGAAAACTAAAAAAACTAAATAGGGTTATACAAGGGTATTATCCTATAAGATGTGTCATTTAGTTTCTTCACCTAGATTAAGATGAGAATTTCAAGGATGAATTTTATGTTAGACTGAAAATAAAATAACTAGTTTGCAATAATGAAATTCCAAAGTTGATGAAAAACATAAAGAGTCTATATTAATGGAATTGAACAACTTGAATTTCCTAAAACCATGGACAATATTAATGAAATAGACATGTTACAAAATAATATGTTTTTATTGATAAACCCCAAATACAGTTCATTTATACAACCTATAACACCATTATTGAAGCATGGATGAAGTATCTACCCACTCACATTATCTGTAGTTTCATCATGGATGTGTCCTTACAATACACCCTTCTGCACTTAGTACCTGAATTTTAAAAACAATAATTTTTCTCTTCCGTAGACACAAATCCAATCCTTTGAATTGTGAAAGCACATCATGGTGGGTAATTCCTATGGCGATAGTTTGTGAACATCCAACCTAATTCAACCTAATTTTCACATGAACCAATTACATGAAAAAATCATGATTAAATATATATTTTCAAAAATATTATCTAAAAATGAAACACCCTATGGTAAACACTGTGAGTTCTCAAGTAGATAATTATACAGTCATGTGTAAAACAAAGCATCATCTTTGATCTATCCAATAGAATACAAAAATTGAAACATAAGGGAACACTATCTATGAATCACATTATTCCAATTTATATTTAATCATTTAATAGTTTATCATGATTAATAGGATAACCCATAGAGGCATTACAATAACTATGGTTTCATGTATCCAATTCATGATGGATCTCCATTTCCTTTATGGTATTTTCTCCCAATAAATGTAAAACATTTCTAAACATTTATAAACATGTTTCACTATGAAGTCTAAAAACCCCCATGCTTAAAAATACCTTTTTGATTCAAAATATACATTTAGAAATTTTATGAAAATCATTAGATGAAAAAAATATTTGTATAAAATTACCTTTTAAATCCCCTTTTAAATATGATAAATAATCAATCAATCATATTAATAATCAATCTAGATTAATTTTATAACAAAAGTGGATAACTAATAAATTATAACCAATATAGAGAGACACATAACTAAAGAATAGATGGAATAAATTCTCCTTTGAAAACTTATATAGGAAATAAGTATATAGGGTCCTCACGAGCAATGATCCCTATGAAATGACATAAAATCTCAATAAAACACTTATATCTGAAAAACATATCCCTATAATGCTCTAAAAAGACATGTGGATAATATATCAAGTATTTATATAATAAGAAGACATAAAATTAGATAATTAAATGCCATTTTCCATGAAGTTATCTGTTGCAGATGATGAAAACCCACTAATAAAGAAAGGTGAGAAGCCTTTAGAAAATAATGGAAGGCTTAGTTTTAGACTATGAGTTATTAGGTGGAGGTTAGATTTAAAAATTACATAGTGAAAAAGGAAAAATAATACATTAAATTACATCTAATTGAGATCATAGTGAGGTTATACTTTTTAAAAATACATACTAATTTCATTCATCACCTTTGGAAAACTATACTAAAAACCAAATTGATTTCTCAAGGACAAAGAGGATTAAATAAAGATGATAATTTTTTTTTGGAATCCACTAGGAAATAACCACACAATATGTATGGTCAATGTACAACATTACTAACAATACAAAAGAATAGATTCCCAAATATTCCTTTCATTCAAATAATGACCTGTAGATATTTCTGAAACCTAACATTTGATAAACCGAGCACCAATGTAATGTGTACCTATAAAAAAATGGTTTCATAGGTATGAGTTTTATATATTCATTTATTATAGTTTTATCATTTTTTCTTCAGTTTTCAAAAATATAAATTATGGTAAAGAAATGTAAAAAATTTCTTGATATTTTTCAGAATAATTATTATTTATTATTTGGATCATCCATGAAAAAACTCTCAGATAGCTATGGAGGATTCTTCATAGAAATAACTGAAGGAGAATACTATGAATGACTCTATTTACATGGAAATTGTAGTCTGAACTATCCATTCCATGGGATATATAACCATCATTGAATTGAAATAGACTATAGAACATTATTTGGAATTTACTAAATATAATACCCCAATCTTTGATGGTGATAACTAATCCCTAGAATTAAAATAATAAATCAATATGATTGATTGGATTTTATGCTTCCTGAAAACTCTAAATGAAACCATAGTTTATTTCACCACATATAGAAATGAATGGAAGGGAAGGTATGGTGGGAACCTATTTTGAATTGTATTTTTCATGATGATCCCACGTAGAATAATTTCGTGAGATACATCAATCAATTGTTCTAACCCAAGAAACTAAGAGTAGATAATACATGTGGTTTTATTTATTTTTATCTTGGAGACCATTCATTCATTGATTATTATAATCGGATTTCTTAGTTGTTGTTCCACTAATTTGATCATGTTTCCAATGACTATCACATGGAAAATTGGTTCAATATAGGATTATGACATAAAATTATTTCTATAAGGATTCCCATGTTCCAACATACCTTCATTTATTTTATATAAAAATAATTTATTGATAAAGAAGTCAAATCTAGGAAGACAAGAATATTCAAAACATCATTTTCTATAGTCATTAGCCATAGATTATATTTTAGAATAATTGGAATGTAGTAAGACCACGATTGAGGTAGCGGAAGGGGTTCTTAGTAGAAATCATGGTAGATTCATTTGGTCTATTAATTGTGTGGAAAAAAGGGACCCTATAAACACAGTTTTATGGAATCACCTAGCTTGTTTTACCCATGCAAGAAATTTGTTCTTTATAAGAATTTTTATAAGGGAGCATCCTAAACAAGTAGACATGGATCCTAACTCACTATGGGAACACATATTAGATCAAAAAACAAAAAATTTGGGGACACCACCACTATACCAAGTGTGATATTCATGATTCAAGGAAAATTTTGAATGAAGAAATATGAAACGATGTAGTACAGTTTTCACTAGAGGAGTTAGAGGAGGACCACTTACTATAAGAGGTATGTTTTATATAGAATCTTATATTATAATGGTATTTTTTGGTAATGGTGTATCTCATTCCTTTATAAAATTCAATATTATCTATAATTTTTTTATCAATGTTAACTACATTCAAAATAAATCTATCCACTCAAATTTGAAGGAATAAAAATTAGGGGTATCCATATCCTAAATGTTTGGTTATTATTATGTCCATGAAAATAATATATATTTTTTCCTAGACCAGGAAAACCATTATCTAATATTTATCATGGATTGTATGATTAGATATGATCCCCTTATTTAATTCTATCATCATAATTTTCAGTTTATTTCACCAGATATAGTAACTCATGTTCCTTAGGGAGAGTAGGATCATACAGTGTCGGGGGGGGGGGGGGGTTCTGGTTTCACCTAGCATTAATATTATCTCATTCATGATGTTAGAGATTTTACTTGATATTGTTGATTCATGTATCATTGTTCCTCATCAAATGTGGGTGAATGATTTTCCTATTGTTTTAGATGGTTTGTCTTGCTTACCACCTCATAGAGATATCGAGTTTATTATTATTTATATTTGAGGGATTAAACCCATTTCCATTAATGCATACCATATGAAGGTTGGTGATTTTAAATAATTGAAGGTTCATCTTTTGGATCATGGATCCAATAGATTTATCACACCTAAAACATCACCTCTTGTATCATCAAAACTGTTTTATAGAAGTCATATATGGGACATTGATATTATTTTGATTACGAGAAACCCATCCAAATGATATTGAATAAAAAAATAACTTTTTCATAAGATTTATGATAGTGTTGTTGAACTCATGGGATCATTATGGTTTTCAATGATTGACCTAAGTTTATATTACCATCAACAGAGGATCCAAGAATATAATATTCTTATAATGATATTTAATTGTTGGTATGGGAATTATGAGTATACGGTCTTAGATTTTTTCTTTACAAACATTCATGTGGTATTAAAAATTTTATTAATTAAGTCACATATTTGGTTTTGAAATATTTTTTTATTGTTACCGTCAATGATTTATTAATTTTCTCCATAAAAATTAAAGATAAAGATGTGAATATGAATATCATCTATGTTATCCTGAAATGGTATAATCTGTATTGAATACTCCACTAAAGATTATAAGGTATTATTTACATTAATATACATTTCTACGTATGGTGTCTCTATGGATCCCGAATTGATTTAAGATGTGACTATTTGGGAGTATCCTAGAAGTGTGTTTGAAAAATATATTCTATTAATATTACCTAGTAATTACATGCAATATAATTAGGACTTCCCCTATATTACATATCATATGATAATTTTCCCCTTTAAGGGTTTGGATTTTTTAGAGGAATTAGAGAAATGTTCATTTGAGAAATTAAAAAGATTGAGTGACTTTATCCTTAGATATGACTATCCTCATGTCATGTTTGAGAAATAATTGTTACTTTATGACCTTGGGTATGGTTTTTTCTTAGGTTTTAGTAATGGGGAAAAACCAATATATTGTATCTCTCATCACTTACATGCTCATGAGAACTACTTTATTCTTTATCTAGAGTTAGAGGTAGTGGTACAAGCTCTTAAGACATGCCACCACTATCTATTTGGGGACTGATTTGTATTTTCTTCTCACAAAATGTTTCTAAATTATATATTTACTCAATGGATCTGTGCGAAACCTTATTATTTTATGATATAGTTCTCTATACATAAATTTCATTTATTTGATTGCATGTTTTAAAAAAATGACTTGTTTCATCAGGCCTCATTATAATATTGAAACACTATTATTTAATGTGAAATTTTCCACTTATACAATGAATTAGAGTTTATTAATTTGTTTAACCAAAATAACAAATATATATATAATGTTCCCACTAATAAATGTTTTAATAGGTCCAAAATTTTTTGTAATGATCTTATAATCTTCAAAAATAATTTTTCACATAAATGGTTTCAATAACCTTTTTTGGATAAATATTATAATTGATAATGGAATATATTAGATAGAAAATTTATTAAAAAGGATATCTTTTTTCAAAATATCATATATAAAATATCTCTAGGTTATTTTTTTGATAATTCTAAAAAGAGTAATATATTGTGAAATGTGAAACATACTAATTTTTATTGAATGATATATTTCGTAAAAGAATTTACCTTGAACTATTTTATACTATTTAAAAATAAATTAGTTATATTATATTATGTATAAAATAATTATGTTCATTTGAATAAAATTTATTGTCTAATGTTTTTTAATTAATATATATCATTTAAAATTATTTTTCAAAAAAATATTTTCATTGCATTTTTCAATTTTATTTTAAAATAAATTATTCCACATCATGAAATTTAATATTAAAAAATGGATACCAAATTTTGAACCAGTAAGTAAAATTATGATAAATATGAATATTTAATTTTTTGGTGTATTTGAATAATAACAATATAATATTTGGGTTACCATATTAAATGTAAAATGGATTAATTAGGATTAAATCTAATGATATTTTTCTTAAAATAATTTATTAATAATTTCATTACCCTATTAGATGAGTGGATAACATGAATATCTATAAAATTAATGAATATAAGGAAAAAAAGTTCTTTATTTTGAGTATATATTTTATATTAATTTGAGAAATGAATAAATACAAATGGTCACCCTCTTTTCTTAAATATAAAAAAGATTTAATTGAATAATATGAGGTTATGTATGGAAATAAATGTTTATTTGAAATTTCAATATTTTAAAACATGAAAATTATTTTTTAATATTTATTGACTGAATAATTATAATAAATTCTCATTTAATGCCGAAAAATATTTATCGAATTTATTTAAGAATAAAATAAAAAAAATTAAAAAAATTTAAATATAATAATTTTTTTGATATATCTTGTTAAACAAATTATAAATATATAAAATATAAGGAATGTGTGGAAGTTTTTTATTTTAATTCTATTAATAGTCATGTTTTTTTCAATGGAAATTTATATTAATACCTCCAACAATGACATTAATGATCTTTTATAATATATAATATTTTATTAATTGATTGCAATTTCATAAAACATAATTAATAAGCCATTTTAATGGGATATGGATAAATATATCATAAATGGAATATTTTTTATTTCACTTATACCTTTATTAATATATTTATATCTCCTAAAGTGAATAAAATTTTGTTATTATAGTAATTGTCTAAAGTGATAACATATGGTAAAAATCAAGGGATATGGTTAAAAACATAACCAAATATTGTTAAAATAGACAAGTGTATTTAGAGTCATCCTCATATTATATTCCAATATTATCAATTTTGATTTATTATTACCTAAAAAGTTATTTTTATTAATTTAACTATATAATTAATTCCCAGAGTGCACCTCCCATCACTTATAAATGGGATTCTCATACCCTTCATTAGAAAAAATTATTGTGGATTATATATAAAAAAATACCCTCCCCGATATAATAAATTCTATTATAAAATATTATGCAGCTTTTTATCTTTCCAAATGTTCATCCTTTCCTGATTTAATGTCAAAAGAAAACCTGATTTCTGAAAGATGACGTATAACTCTAAACTGTGTATTTTCAAATATATTTCTTTATATACATACAATAAATATATGGAATGTATTACAAAATAATTAAATTATTAAAGATAATATATTTAATCAATACAATAATGATTTAATTACAATTAACAACTATATTCACATATGTTTGAAAATGATATTCTTGATCATGTGTTTGGAGGGACTACGACATCCACAAAGTGATGTGATTAATTTTTTGATTCCATTTTTAAATGATGGTTATAATGATATAATTAATCAATATATATTATTTAATTATTATTATATAATGTTTAATTATTATTCTACATTATTTCATTCAATCCGTCAAGTGAAAACATCATTCATTCATATATATGACCTACCATCTACAACAACAATGTAATTCATAATTCTATCGCTAACTTATTATGGATGAAATTAAATATAATTATAATGAATTATATATATATATATATATAATTATTATCATTATGGATATTATTGAACCATGATTACTGTATTTGGACTTTGAAAACATAACTAAATTGCACGTGGAAGATGATGGAGTTTTCACCCAAAATAGTGATTTTAATAAAACAAATTCATAAATGAGTGATAATTTTGTATAATTGTATTATTAAAATTATTATTTGTATGAATATTTTTATAACATAAAATAATGTTAAATACATTAATTTTATAAAATTCTATTACAGATTTACAATGAAAATGAGAGATGAAGTAAGTGATTTATATCTCACTTTTATTTCTATTAGACACATTCAATGACCACGACATGTTTCTTTTATGTGGTAATGTAACACCCAAAGGTACTAAAAATAAACTGGAAATGCATGGATATTTGTTTATAGATATAATTATATATATCATGTAAACATAGTTTTTCTACTTCTATGAATTGAATTTCAAAAAATAGTCATCTACGGGTGTGATCAGTAAGTTATTTGGAGTCTGATAGATACAACTTTAATTTTGGGGATAGTAACCTACCATTGTAAATAGTAATATGAAAAGTAATGTGGCTGGAATGAATAGAAAATTGTATTATTTATTTATTTTATTATGGATATAATATAATGTGATGTTGATTAATTTTTCAAAGTGTTAAAATTGAATTATAGATTTCAAATTGTTTTTTTTGAAGAAAATTTTTTTTATATAAAAATAAAAATTAATTATTTATAAATTTTTATTCAACGAGTGAATTTATTTTTTTCATTATATACATTGAAAAATTATTGGGGTGATATTTTGGGATTTTTCTATATTACGTGAATTTTTCGGAAATAATAAAAATATAGTTTTCAGTTTTCGGAATATTTAATGAAATCATAATGATGTAATAATTAAAATAAAATGCCTTTCAACTTTTTTATAGTAAAATATTACATTATATGTCATATGTGTATAATTCTATGGCTATATAAGATTATAAAAACCATGATTCTTGAAAACCCACAAGTGATGTGTCCTTTGATATTAATAAAAAAAATCCATATCATTTACTATAAATACCAACTCATTACTTAGTTTTCATTCATTCCAAACTTATAATACTAGAATTTATAGTATTTTTACATCTATATTATTCCTCCCATGGTTTCCTAAACCCCCTAAGGTCCCATCATTTATGCATTAGGAGTTACACTACAAGGCAAGAGAATTATTATCTTCTCTTTTCAATTCATGTTGTCTTTTTATGGTATGTATTTATTTTTTTCATAACATGTTATTATTTCAATGTTAATATATATTTATTCTATATTATTATTCTTTTATTAATGTATTTTCCCCATCCCATCTCTTTTTAATTTTTTCTAAAACCATATTCCATAGTCTTTACGCTCCAGAACTTTCTTCTTAAAATATCTCCTTTTTAGCACTCTTATTATGATATTATCTATAAATATAAATTGGATTATGATGGTATATGTCATTATATAACCTAATTACTATCCATAATATTTATGAATTATGATATAATATTTTTCTATTATAAGAATATTTTATTAATTTTTATGTAACGTCGTCATGCTGCAAAATTTACATAATGGATTTCTCAATTTTTCTTTTATTTCATATTCCTTTCATTCCATTTTCTTTACTCATATCCAATAAACAAAATTATATGATAATTATATTACGATAAATGAAATGTAATTTTATTATTCTTTTGTAATATTTCACCATCGTCTCTTTTTTTTCTTCCCCCACTTTTTATAAAAAAACATTGTAATCGATGTGTCGATTTACCAAAATCATGGACGATGTGTTTCCAATTTACATTACATAATTCAAATATGATCAGAAAAATTTTTTAATGGTTTAATCAGAATGAAAATTTAATTTTTAAACATATTTTATGTTCTTTAATTAACTTCCATTCATGGCATTATATGATGTAATGAAATAATTTCATGATTATCACTGAATGATGGAATATAATCTAAACAATCATAATTAATGTTTTATCTAATGATCCATAATAATATATGAAAAATATTATTTAAAGTATCATTTTATAATCTTGAAACATTTTAATACAACATCATTACACTTCTAGAATGTCATTTTCCTACGAAACGAAAATAAAATACAATCGGGCCCACGAAATCATGTAAAGAACACTCCCAAAATAACGCAAGGAACGAAATACTAATAATTAATGGGTGAAATGATTTTATGAAATTATAATATAAGGAGTTATAAACATTAAAATGTTTCTTTAAATAATAAAAACACTATTTTAACCATTATATAATAGGTTTAAACAACATTTAAGTACGACAAAACCTAGGTAAGATAATTCTTAACTAAATTTATATTCTATGGGGTTACATTCTAATTAATTATTTATGTGTTATCAAAAATGTTTGTGTGGTGAATTTTTTTATGTTATGTTTAATTATGTTTATTTAAAATTTATTCACATATTCACTGCACTCAATTAATTCTCAATTCAATTAATTTTTTTTGTAAGGGACATATTTTAAAAAACCACATTTAAAATTATATTATAAAAAATCCATAAGAAATGTTTTCTGAAATTATTCATGTTGTATCATTATGTTATAGATCATGTTAATTTTATATTATTATGGTTGGGACCTATATCTCCCTCTAATTCATTGGATATATATATGTTAGAGGTCTGTTTTATAGTAACTACAAGTGTAACTACGATAGTTACAAATATTGTAAGGTAGATGTGAGGGTTACAAATTTTAGGTATCCTAGAGGGTTACAAGATTATATAAGCAATTAACCATGATACATTTATGATTCTATTAATTTTTATTATGTATTTCAGTATTCTTGTGTTTCATAATGTATGTTTAAATGGGTAACAAGTATGTTTGTTTCAAAAATGATTTATTACATACAAGTATTCATTAACTGAGGTTTCCTTTACTTAATTTGTATCCTTTACTAAGATATTTATTATAATCCAATTTTTTAAATGATTTTCATAATAAATAAGGATGTTTTTGATAAATGAGGATGATAAGTTAAATGTTATGATGAATTTTCAAATATAACATGTTTTTTTTAAAATTATATTGTGGAAGAAATGGATATTGTTTTTGTAGTATCTTCACTATATGAATATGGATAATTATGTATGTATTTTATCCAAATTCTCTAAATATATAAACATTAAAAGATCATCAATATGAAAGGACGTGATTTATTGGCTAGAATTCACGATTACATTATGTAATATGGTTGGGTTATTATAGTTGAAAAAGATGATGGTTTAGATAACATTAGGGGTTTGGATGGTGTTAATAGAATAACATAAATGTGTTATACTCTATGTTTATTTTGAAATGATATTGAATTTAATAATTCCCATGTTTCTTTGACTATGATATGTTTGTTCAAAATGGTTTTCCACAGAAGAAACACAGAAGCTAAAGAGTAGAGGCACTGAATGAATGATATCCTTCCAAAACTGCATCCCCCAATGGTTGGGATTGGAACTGAGCAGTTTGTGAATATAATGACGCAGTTGACTCGGGAAATTAATTTTGGGGGAATCCATGAAAGATAATAACCAATGGTACCACAATAGAATCTAAAGACAATGGAATATATTATGAGGAAACACCCTTCATCTTTCAATGGATCATCTAACCCAATAGTGGGAGAAGGATGGATTTAGGACCTTGAAAATATATTCCATTCTATGGGATATTTAGATAATCAAATATGTAAGTATTTACATTTATCAATTTCAAGATGAAGCTGATCAGTGGTGTTCAATGGTCAAGATGTATATAGATAGATATGATTTTGATTGTTTAGAGTAGGAAGAATTTCAAAGTATTTTACATGACAAATTTTTTCTTAAGGTGGTGAGATATATGAGAGAGAATAAATTCCTTAAATTGGTGAAAGATGAAGAATATTCAGGGGCAGTGTATGAAGTGATCTTCACCTGACTAGAGAGGGAAGCTCGAAATATTATTCTGGATCTTAAATGAAAAAATCAACGTCTTTTAATCAGCATTTAATCCAAGTTATCAAACTGTATTGGCCTCCCATGAATTCAAATTTTATGATAAAATTATATGTTGAGATGAGCGGGTAGAGATGGGTTTTTCTAATGTTCATGTGCACTTTGAAAACAAAGATAATAAGAGTTCAAAAAGGAATGTGATGGGTAATAATCATCTTAGAAATCATCATGGAAGGAAATTACAGTTTCCATTTTCTGTAAAGTGTTGAAAAAGCACCCTCAGTAATGCCTTACCAAAACTGGGAAGGGTCTTTGATGTATTATGTTTGGAAATATGGTCTGTGATTGTAATGAAAATGATCATTAGAGTAATCCTGATAAGAAAATTGTAATATTTTTTAAATGTGGAGAAATGGGTCATAATGAAAATGCATACCCAAAGAGAGATTAGAAGGATTCAAAGAGGCAGACGATTCTCAATAACTTCTAGCGAGAACATTTGAGACTACATCAGAAGGCATCAAGCCATCCAGTAAAGTTGTATCAGGTACCTTGTTTGTTTACATTGATTCTTCTAATGTTTTTTCATATGAGTTCTACATGTTCCTTTATTTCTGAGGATTTTTCTAGTAAATTGAAAATCTCACCTCCACAAATGAGACCCGAACATATGTTCAAACACCAAGGTGAAATATTATAGAAAATATATATTATAATAAACATTATATTGTGGTATTTGGAAAGAAATTACATGAAACCCTTGTGGTTTTTCCTTAGTATAGTTTTATTTATTTATTTTTATGAATTTGCAATCTATTTACAATGCTATTATTGAATGTAGAGGGAATGAAGTAGTTTTTCAAAAAGAGTTTTAGATTTTATATATGAATAAAACCATATAATTGATTACATATAATGAAGACAATAAACTGTTAAAATATGGAAATGAATGTTTTCTTGCTGATATTGTTGAATAAAGGGAACTGTTTTGTTTAATAACGGAACAGTAGTAAATGAGTACCTTCATGTTTTTTCACGTGAGATAACAAGTTTCATACCTAATCAAGAATTTTAATTCACAATTATCATACTCCTTGATGCTAATATAATTTGAAAACCCCCATATGGAATTTCTCAAAATAGAACATATTGAATTGAAAAATCGATTTCCAGAGTTTTCCTTAAAAATAATGATGAATCTATGATACATTGCATTGTTAATAGAGCCTTGAATAACATCACTTCTAAAAACATGTATATGTTGCCTCTAATCAATGACTTGTTTGATTAGTTCCATGGAGCTCAATACCATTCTAAGACTGAAATTAGATCTGAATACTATAAGGTGAATGTGAAGTAGGATTACATCCCAATAAAAATATTTTCATAATCTATATCAGATGTATGAATTTTTTGTTATTCCATTTGGGTTAACAAACTCACCCGTTGTATTCATGGATGATAAAAATTGAATATTTCATGAGTTCTTGGATAAGTTTTTGGTTGTGTTTATGGATAAAAATCGTGTATTTTATTAGAGTAAATAGAATAATGAGAAACATATAAGGGTTTTTTTCAAACAATAAATGAATATAATGTGAATGGGAAACTCAGAATTATTGAATTTTTGATGCAATATATTTTCTTTTCTTGGGATCATTTTATATAAGGATTGAAGAAATATTGATCATGCCAATATTATATTTGTGGATGAATAGCCAAGACCCACAAATGAGAAAGAGATTAATAGTTTTAATGTATTAATATGTAATTACTTAAGTTTTGATAAAAACATTTCATGGTTATCTATCCCATAGACTAATTTAACATGAAAAGGGGTTAAATTTATTTTTATAGAAGAATGTGTTTCTTGTTTTTAAAAATTGGTGATGAAACTGGGGAATGGTCTAGTTTTAGATTATCATTCCAAAATGGTGAGTTTTTCGTATAACTAGACGATTTATTGAATAGAATTGGGTGTGTTCTGATGCAGGAGGATTAGTTGATTGACTACGCTTCTAGAAATATAAAACCATTTGAGATATATTAGCACACAACTAATTGGGAATTACCATCTCTATTTTTTCGTTTAAAATTAGAAGCCATCATTTATATAGATCCAAATGTCAAATACATACTGACCAACAATGTCCAAATAATATATTCACTTGGATGGAATTAAAATGGGGCATAGAATATGACTCTAATTTATAAAGGATTATGACTGTGTGATCAATTACCATCTTTCCCAATTAAAAAATGGTGGATGTATTAAGGCTTAAACATAATGCTTCATTAACCATGTTACATTTAGAACATGGTACACTGATTAATGATTTGATGACTCTTGTATAAGATATTATTTGTGTGGGAAATACCTCTATTTCATTCTTGGTTTCAGTGTAGTAGTTCTTATCAGAAAGAATTAAGCAATCCCAGAAAAAAGACCATGACCAATAGAAAAAGGTGGAATTGTTTAAAATGGGTATGTTTCTATAATTTAACCTTGATAAAGATTGTGTTTTCAGATTTATTAAATGGTTGGGTGTGCCTTGTGATTCACATTTGTAGAAATATTTTTGTCTATGAATGTCATAGATCTCTATTTTCAGTTTATCCTATAAGTACTAAGATGTACAAATACATTCAAGAGTCTTCTTGGTGGGGTGGAATGAAAATAGTTATTTCATATTTTACTATGAAATGTTTGAAATCACAATTGGTTAATGTAGAACAACAGTTAATAAAGTGGATTCTTCAGCCTTTTCTAGTGATAGAGTAGAAATGGTAGAATATATCCACAGACTTTGTTGTGAGAATACCTAATAATTCTCTAAGTAACAATGTGATATATGTTATTGTTAACCGACTAAAAAAATGTGATCAATTTCATTCTATTGGAGATACAATGTCATTGGATTAGCATTCTTGAATATACCTCAATGGGATTATCTAGTTACACAGAGTTCCTCTTTCCATTGTATCTAAATAGGATACCAGGTTCACTTCAAATTTTTGGAAGGACCTTTAGAATCCATTGGGTGTAAAATTAAATATCAGTACAACTTTTCATCCTTAATCATATAGGAAGTTAGAACGTATGATTCATACATTAGAGGATATGCATCGAGCTTGTTCAATGGACTACAAGGGAAGTTGGGATCAACATACTTCTTTATTTGAGTTTTCATATAAAAAAATATTTCATTCTAGTATACAGATGGCACATTTTGAGTCATTTTATAGAAATCAGTGTCAAAATATATATTTTTCAGATGATGTCGGGGAAAGGAAGTCAACAGGAATATAATTAGTAGAAAAAATTGTTCAGAAAGTGAGGATGATCCAACAATACATGCAGATAGATCCGAGCATGAAAACTTTTATGATGACAAAAAGTGGAAATACTTTTCTTTTGAGTTCGGTGATCATAGGTTTCATAGAATCTCACCATAGACAGGTGTTATGAGTTTTGGTATGAAAGGAAAGCTAACACCATGATTCGTTAGATCTTATGATATCCTATAGAAGGTAGGAACAGTAACCTACCAAGTAGATTTTCCTTTGAGTTTATATGAGGTTCCAAATTTTTTTCATGTTTCGATGTTGAGAAAGTACATTCTTGATTCATCCCATGTTTAGGGCCCCAAGGTAGTTCAGATGGATTTAAAACTTTCTTATGAAGATAAAACAATTCAGATTTTTAATTAAAGGGAACATGTATTGAGGAATAAGGTAATATATCATGTAATAGTTTTGTAGAGAGACCCCATGCTTTAAGAATAAACATGGAAGTCTGAAAATACTATGAATGAATGGTACTGTCATTTGATTAATAACTACATAAAATTAAAATGACACAATTTCAAAAAGGAGTGGATAATGTATCACCTAAATGATTTAAAAATAATTTGGAAATAGGTGAAACATTTTTTTAACTAGATAATTATAATTATCATATAATCATAATTTTTCATCTTCTATGGTTTGAATTTAAAAAAATATTCATCAATAGTTGTCATTAGTTTTTTAATTTGGGTCAGATTGAACCAACTAGATTTTTTGTGAATAGTAACTGATCCCTGTTAATACTAATATTAATAGTAATATAACCCCAATGAATAATAAATTATATTATTTTTTTATTTTGTTATGGTCATATGATAAGTATATGATGATTAATTTTTCAACGTCTCAAAAAAATGAGATACAGATTTAAAATTGTTATTTTTGAATAAATTTTTTTATTATTTAAATACTAAATTAGAATTATATATAAAAATATTTTAAAATTATTTAATTCATTTTTTAATTTGACACAATGAAATTTTTTTGTGATAAATGATTGTGATTTTTCTAAAATAATTAAATTTTTATTGAATAGTAAAAACATATTTATGAGTATTCAGTATGTTCAATGACATCATAATGATGTAATAATTAAAATAAATTTTGTTCGACTTGTGTACAATAAAATATGATGTGAGGTGTCCCATGTGGATAATACCATGTGCAATTACCATGGGAAAAAATGATTTTACAAAAACCACTAATGAGCTATCCTTTGAAATTAATGAAAAACTCTCTCTCATTTACAATAAATACCCACTCATTCTCTCATTTTCATTATTTCTAAACTCATTTCCTCAAATATTGGGATTGTTTACATCCCCATCCTCCTAATGTATAATCAAGCCCTGAAGGTCACATCCATTATGTCATTGTTTTAACTCTATAAGGTAGGATAATTCTCAACTTCTCTTTTCCATTCACATTCTCTTTTATGTGGTATGTATTTCTAGTTGGCATATCATGTTCTTATTTCCAGATTATTATATCCCTATATTTATTTATGATTATTTTTTTGATAGGTTACCCATGTCCTCTATTTTTTATGGTATTTTAAAACCATGTTGCATAGCAGTAATGCTGCATAATTTTCGTCTCAAAATGTCTCTCTATTTTTAAGCACTTTTATTAAGTTATTATCATTTAATTTAAATTGGTTCAAGGTGTGAAATGTCAATTTAGAACCCCATTAAATTTTTTATAATTTAATAATGATGGGATACAAGTTTTTTATCATCAAAATATTTTATGAATTATTATGTTATGTCGTTAGGATGCCGAATTTTCGTAAGAGATTTATCAACTTTTCTTCAATTTGGAGTTTCTTTATTTTCTTTTTAATTACTCATATGACCTCATAAAAATTAAATTATAATTAAACTAACATAGATGAGCTGTAATTTTATTATGATAATGAAATATTTCATTATCATCTCTCTTTTTCTCTCTCCAACTTTTTCTAAAATTAAACACATCGTTCTTGATTTGACGAATTACCAAAATCATGGATGGTATGTTTCTAATTTCCATTAATTAATTAAAATATGATCATAAAAAAATATAATGGTTGAATAAATATATAATGATTATTTTTTAACCTATTTTATTTTCTATAATAAAATTCCATGAATGAAATTAAATTATATAATGAAGCATATTAATGATTATCAAGGAACCACAAAAATTGATCTAAATAAACATAATTAAGGTTTTATATAATGATCCATCATCATATATGATTTCAAAACAATTTATGGAATATTTATATATTATGAAAAAATATTAATAACATTTCATTCCACTACAATTATTTCATTTCCATAGGACTTGAAAATCAATTACAAATTGTCCCTGGAAATCATGAATAGAACTCACCCAAAACAATTGAAGGAAAAAAATACTAATAATTAAAGTGTGAAATGATGTAATTAAATGATTATATAAAGCTTTTTAAACATGAAAAAGATTTTTTAATACTAATAAATCTATTTTAACCATTATAAATGTGGTTTAAAACTGTTTTAAGTATAAATATAACGGTGTAAGATAATTATTTACCTGATTTCCAGTATTTTTGTGAACATTCTACTAGATTATTTATGTGTAATTAATTTTTTTTGTGTTATTAGTTTTTTTATATTATGATGAATTATGTTTAAATGCATTGTATATACATATAACATCCAATCTATTTTGTTTCACATCAATTATATGTTTTTTGCATGGGAATTTCTTTTAAAACCCTATTTAAAAATTATATTCTTCAAAATAAAAAAGCAATATTTTTATGAAAGTATACATGTTTTATAATTTTTTAATAGTACTTGGGAATTATTAATCATAAGGGATTGGATCTATATCTACCTCTAGTTCATCGGGAATGTGTAATATGGAGGTCAACCAAATAGTTACTCAAATTGTAATTATGATGGTTACGCAAATAGTAAAGTGGACGTGAGGGTTACAAATTATAAGGTAGCCAATATGGTTAAAATATTATGTAAGTAATGCCCCAAGATACCTTTATGGTACTATTTATTTGTATTATATTTTAAGGAAATATATTGTTTCACAATGTATGTTTGAATGGTTAAAATTTGTGGAATTTTTTAAATGATTTCATACTTATTAGTATTCATAGACTAATGTTGTCTTTCCATATTTTTATATCCATTTATGATCTATTTGTGCTCATCCTATGTTTATAAATTATTTTCATATTTTATAAGGATGTGTAAGGCAAAGAACAAATCCATGTTAAATATTATGGAGACTTTTCAATGAAAACATGTTTTATATCATGGATGAAATGGATACTGTTTTTTAGATATATTCCTTATATGAATTTTGAATGTTATGTATGTTTTATATTCCAATTATCTGAAGCTCAAAACATGAAAATATCCTCAATATGAAAGGATGTGATTTCTTAACTATAATTTAAGATTACATAGTTTAATATGTTCAGGTACTTATAAGTATATATATACCCTAATAGTATTTTATCATTATTATCATGAATGTTATGGTGATATACATATAAATAAATGGGTATTTATTTAACAGAATTTTTTATTCAAATGATTACAAATTTTTAATGGATTTAACATCCTAATGAAATTTTCTTCCAGATTTTTTATGTTTTAATTTACATCAAGGTGATAATATGATAATTATTATATATTTTACATTAATTTTTGTTATATTGTATTAATTTATAGGTAATACATGTTTTCATTTCATTTTCCTCACATTATGAACACATGGAACTGAATGAATGTTTTTAATGAAAAAATTACTCTATTTTATTATTCATGATGGAATAATATTATGGGTTTTCCATAATTTATTGAATAATATTTAATGATTTATTTTGATTTTAATTCAATTATTTTTACACTTAATTTTTACACCATAATGATTGTTTATGAGAACAATTCTATGAAATCATTTTATAATTATTCATATGCTGTTTATTTTTTTATAAATTGTTTTTATTATTAATTTACATGATAAGAAAGAAAATTATTTTTATCATTGGAATTCAATACATTAAATAGTCATTTAAATGTGTACATTGATTTTTAGGGAAAATTTATTTCCATAATATTTTATATTTTTTTGTTTTAAATCAATGATTTCAAAATGAAATGGGTATTTTCCTTAAAAAAATATTCATGTGATATTTAAATTGAATTATCTATTATGATAATATAATTTGAATATAAATATTCATAACAAGGATATTATCAAATGACACCATACATAATCTATCTTAATATGGTTTATGATTTTGATAATGTTATTTCTATAAACCCAATTTATTTCCACTGATTATGATTTGATGAAGTGATGGAATATTTATGATACTTGTTTCCTTTCCAGGAGTTATGATATGATGATATAATGAATATTTTATGTTCTTTTTCAATGAATATGTGTAGTTTTTATTTTGTAACGGGTGGACCCAATAAATTCAATAAAGCATTATATCCCTTGTGATAATGATTGGACATAATTCAGTGTGAATAATGAAAAATGGTAAATTGATTGGGATTCATGATCCACTATGGGGAATATAATATGATTATCAATCTTTTATAATATTTTAAATATGTGTTGATTCAATGTATACCATAATTTTATTATATTAGTAGTTATCCATGACATATTAAATGGTTTATATGCCTATTACAATGCCCATAACATGTGACATCTTTTTATGTCTATTATATAAAAATATAGTTCATGGTTGTTTAATGATTATTCCTAACTATTATGATTCATGTATTATTAAAATTATGGGGATTTATTTCATGGATTATGTTTATGATCTATGATAGAGTATGTTTGATCTTTTCAGGTTATTGTCAGAACTCATATCTATATACATGTCTTATGATTTCATCTGATCAACAATTGATGTATCCCATTTTTTTCATACTGAGGATCAAAGATCACCATTCCATATGTATCATTTTCTATAGTTATGAATAATTATTTTAATTAGAGTAAGTAATTATTTTTATAGTGTGAAAATAAGATTATGGGATATACATTTTCATACAGTGAGCTAGCTCATCCTATATAAAAACGGTTACAACAAATTCATTAGGTTAACCTCACAACACTAAGAATTGAGAGTATATTGTAAAATAGAATGTTGGTGGATAAAAAGGTATCTAATGAATGAATTGATATATAATTAGTCATATATGTTAATATAGTTCTTATATTTAACCAATGTGTATTACTCAAGATCATTATTTTTTTAATGAATGATCTGAAATTGTGGTTGGATGTTTGATTTATTTGGATTCATCCTTTTTTTTACCCCAAGTAAAACATAGGGAAATACCAAAATATAATAATTTATTCATTCATAAATTGTTTATTCAATTTATGTTATAATTATTTTTCTGTTAAAAAATTTTCATCATTCAAATTGATATGGATTTAAGACAACCAAAACACGTATGAGGTTCAATTCTATTTTTTGGTTCATGCATTTCTCTCTAATATCTTGTCATATTTGCTATTGAAAATTCCATTATCTCTTGGATTGATGATTACTTGGTATTTGATTATTATGGAATGTTTTATATGCAAAATATTTCTATAACCATGGTGTTGTTTTTGACTATGGATGTGATCGAGGACTGATAGAAAAAGAAGAAAATTAGACAGAGATTGGAATGCATTTGTGTTTCGCATTACTCCATTTTTTACATGTATAAATGACACATAGTGATGAGTATTTTCATGAATGAGATAAATATTTAAATTCCAAACTCTAGAAATAGAATGGATTCATTGAATGTAATCATCAATCTCATAGAAATATTTATCGAAGATATATAGGAAATTGTAGAATTATATTAATTCATTAGGAACCACATAATTTGGAAAATTAAATTGAACACAACATGTAATACTGTGATAAATGGCATGTGGTCCCTGGATTTGTTGTTAGAGATGAATTGAATATTAGGGATCACACACCTTTTGGTCTCCACCACCCTTCATGTGACATGTATTGTAAAATTGATGTATATCCTGAAGTATACATGGTGATAGATATAGTTTTAAACAAATGTATGATAGGTGTCAATCTGACGATATGTGTACACGACATGACCAAGTATATAGGAACGACAACATGTACATGGGAATGACATGATGTATATTTTAAAGGTAAAACAGATGCTATATATTTCATTCTGTACTCTACGTGTCATGTTACTATAAGGGAAACCCTTTTTATGAGGAGTTTTACATTCCATGTGATAAGATAATATATTGAAAAAATAGAGCTTATAAAGACACACCATGTACCCCGAGTACAAACCATGTAATCCCTATGAAGCTGTTTTGTTCACTTAATTTACTCAATATAAACCAGGTTGTGTTGAGTACGTTATCACGGTCCCTTTCTTTGAGGGTGCAGTGTTCATTACGTCCTTCATAACGGAATGTGACCTTGTCTATGTGATCAATTTTAGATAGATTTCTCTATATTCCCCATAGATACATGTGTTGGATTATCTACCATTTTATTATGATTTTTGGATTCCCCTAGTGGTCATATGAGTTACCCCCTAACAGGAAGATTATATACTTGAATATCTGTAATATAGTTATAAGTTTTTTCACATTGATCATGACCTCTTGGATGAGTGTCACAAGTGATAACATAACTCATTGAGTGTGTAATTCCAAAAATGATCATTAACTAATTTCATTGATAATAATCTTGTGTATTTTAGTATTGGTTGAGTCCTTGTTGAGGATAGTTTCCTTTTATGAGTTTATCTGGATGATATTTTTTATGATGTATACTCTCTTACAGACAAATATAGTGATAAGAAGACTACTATTTATTTTTTATGATTAGTGGTTTTGAGGTTTCCTATCAGGTATTATAATACCCACAAAATCATTGTATTTTCCCACACATATTGTGTCTTATAATAATGATAAGTCATTTGATAGTGTCCTAGATGGATTAGTAGTAGGCATATCATATATTTTGTGAGAGATAATTCGTTGATTACCCATAATTTTATTTGATTATTGTCCCCTCCTTATAAGCATGTTCGACTCCATTGTTTTATTTTTTGGTCTTGTATTTTTACATTTTTATTTATTTTAGTACCTTTTCCCATATTATGATTGTCATATATATTTATTCCATGAATCCATATTAGTTTTTTATTCTTTTGATCATTGTATAGGATTGGATATGTTTGTGTCTGTACAATTACACTTGTAAAATGCCTCCCATTTGTGTGACATGACTAATCAGCATAGGTATCCAACCCCTAGCTTATTATAGGAAGCATTTTGGTGGCCACACTTGATTTATCTCTATCTTGGCCAGCCCTGATGGGTTGGGTCATAAAAGTGTGTAATTAGATAAGGTTCATCCCATGTACTAGAGTTGGGATTGTATAGCTATGAATATTGGTTGGAGATCTATGGAGAAAGTGTTAAGGTGTTTTGAGTTTGGATTTTAGCTTGGGACCCTAGTGTTAGTGTGGAAGGTACCTATACATTCACCAAGACTATAATAATATTCTTTCTCAATTATTACATGTAATACATGTTGTATGGAAAACATTAGTACATGTGTTATATATGAATGGGTGGTGGATTCCATGTCCTTATTGAGTTATCTCCATATATATACACATTGGTGGTGGTGTATCCTATTTAATTTAGGATGACACCAAGAAGAAAACTATCCAATAATCCTCTACATAATTACAAGGATGATTTTTGAATTGATAATTCTTTAGTACAAGAGAATGATCATGAGTTAGTACCTGTGGTTGTTTTTCTAGTTATTCAACTACCCAATGTGCAATTTTTAGGACCATCAATTATTGTCTACGATACGTGCATGTTGAGTGCACTGCATCAGTTTTAGAGGTAGTGGACTCATAGGTTTTGGGTAAATCTACAATACTAGGTAATTGAGAATTATTTAGAGGTATACTATAGAGTTTACACCTTTTAGAATATGCATGTAGATTAGATTTTTGTCCTTATAGTTAGTCTACATTGGGGCCAATTAGAATATGGAGGTGTTTTATGATTCAATCACATGATTAGAAATATCTGTAACCGACATAAATAAAGTGTATCTTTAGTGATTGTTTATATATATGTTCATTATGATTAGTGATATTGAAGAGCTTCTAAATTTATAAAAGGATATTATGTCAATGCCTGAGTATTCATATTGATTTATTAATATATTATAATACTCATTGTATATTTCATGAGATCCATTATCTTGGGAATGGACCTTAGAGAAGGTTATACACTATATAATCATGGTTTTATTGATATATCATTGATATCCAACATATTTTGTAGTGATTGAGTGGGCTTTAGTAGTGGGGAGAATCCAGGAAGAGTATATTCAAGTAGCTAGTTCTAAGAATTTCCACGACGGAGCTGAGATATCAAAATTTTGTAGCTGATGGTAGTAAAAAGATACTGATCACGTGATACACTCTAGGAGATGATATTTAGAATTATTATCGGTTGTCCAGGGATCTCATTATGGCTCTAGTTATCTAAGAGAGATGATGTAACTCTCATGTGATGGTCGAGGATACCATATTAGTTATTTTATAACCCCATCATATAACTGATACGAAAACATTCAAATGATGAAAAAAATGTAGATATAAAAAATAGATTATTTTGGTTTTTATTTACGTGGATGTAAAATAGGATAATGTATAAAAATATGAGGTGGTAGGTGATGTCACTTATTTCCACTACTAGCAACAGGTGATCCGTGCCAGGCTCAAGGTGACGGTGTTCAGTAGTGGGGACAACTACATGTAATGGAGGCTTATTACCATGAGTGTCCTACAATGATTATATGTATTATATATGTTTTTAGAAAATTTATTCAACAATAATATACATAGGCGAGTTCCACTATTTCCATTCAATATATCAACATCAATACAAGGATATTACAATTGTGCCCTTGGCTCGACCATTGTTATTGGCGGCATCCACTAGAGGTGAATCAATAATCACATCCATCTACTAATTGTATAACCTGATTCTTGGAGGATAGATATTTCAATTTTATATCTTTTTTTATGTAATGAGGAATTTTGATGTTTTCATATGTATGTATTTCTTATCATATGTTCATGACTAGATTGAATATTTCAGGAGGAGGATATAGTGTTTCTTTCGGGACAAGTAGATATTCTCCTCTATGTGTGAGAAAGAAACCTATGACGAGATGAATGTTTTCATTCAGTGGTGGATAAAATTTATTAATAACTGGATTCATGGAATATAAATTTGAGTGTTGGATTCTATTATATTTCAATTCCATAAAACAATGGCAGAGTATGATTAGGTCTTTCTTGAGAACATTCTAGGAATTTATCCTCACCAAGTGATAGAATAACACATTGAAATACACCCCAAAAATTCCATGATATCTACAACAACATATTTGATGGATTATTATGATATTTGATAGATGATGGATAGGTTTCATGACTTCTGTTGGAATGGATATGTGGGACCTAGGTATTCCACATGGGAATCCAAATGTCATTATCTAAGAAGGCATTCAAGAGATTGAAGATATATGTAGATTGACGTCACCTACAACTGGTGAATGTGAAGAATTATTATCCATCGTCATTCATTGAAGACCTATTTGATCAGCTGATAGGGGTGTTATTGTTCTCAAATGTTGACCATAGACCATAATATCACCATCAAGGAGTATAGGATGAGGATATACAGAATACATCATTAATATGTCTCTATGGTCAATATGAGTACTTAGTGATTTCCTTTTTCAATATGAATTACCCAATAGTGTGCATATGAAACATTAATTGGATCATTCATCAATTCTTATATAGATTTTTTATGGGAATCATTGATTTTTTTCTAGTGAACATAGGATTCTAGGAGGAGCATGCGAGACACTTAAATATTGTCCTAGCCATACTCTAAGAGACATAGCCTTGTTGGAAGCTCTAAAAGTGTATGTTATGTATATTGGATATCCATTTTATGGTATATGTCATCCCAGATACTGGTCTTTATGTTGACCTAGTGATGTTCAAGACATTGTTATCCTTAGATCCACCTAATTGCATGATGGATATATAGAGATTCCTTGCGATAGTAGTCTACTATTAGAGATTAATGAAAATTTTATATAGTTTATCATAACCATTTTTTACATAGACGTAAATCCAGAATCCCTTCAAGTGTTTGGATATTTTCAAAGAGGAATTTTCAAAATTGATACAGAGGTTGATGAGTGGCACAATATAGATATTTTCGAAGGAGGTATTGGATAACATAGGTTTTTGTAACTCCTATTGAACCAATGATGGTTTTGTTATAATATAGATTCATTTATTGATTTCCTATGAGTCTATGTAGTGGAAAAAACATGTGAAAAACTAAAGGACCCATAATATTTTGATGATATTGGATGTCTATTCCTTAATGATTTAGCAACACTAAATTATGGTTAACCGGTTTCTCAAAAAATCTGGTGGTTGTCTTTTTATACATCACTTCAGAGAAAGTGAAGTCTGAGAAGCTGGTTCGAGTAGAGGTAATTAATATTAACTAAATTATGAAAATATGGTTTACACATGATTAAATAATGATGCAGTGGTTATCAAAATTATTTTAAATGGAAATAAGATCCAATTGAATATAAAAGATGTGTTTTATGAAAAAATATTTAAAAAATAGAATAAATATTTTTAAAAAATCATATAACTCTTTATGTATTTTTTATTCATTGAAAACATTATGTTATATATAATGTTTTAAATTCATCTTTTAATTTTTCTCTGATATGATATTAGTATTATTATAATTTGTGGATAAAATAATTGTTTTTCTAAATAAAAAGTTTTACAACCACTTGATGAATAATCCCTTTTAAATCTAGTTTTTGTCACCATTATATTTTTTATTTGAAAAAATATAAATCCTATTTTGATAAGAATCATAAAAATTTACATTGGATAAATTTTTGTATTTTTCTGATGAAAATTATATTATAATAAATAGGGAAAAATACTACATTTTATTTTGAAACTATCTTTTCATATAATTTATTTATATAGATAAATTTCCTTAATAAATGGTTTTACTATGTAATTGAAATATTTTTTATCATTTAATCTAATTTTTTCATTAAAAAAATTTTAAATTTATATTGGAAATTAACACAAGTCAATCTTTTGATAGTTTTTACTTCATAGAATCACACATTCTAGTATTGACAATCAGAATTAAATTAAATTAATCTCATCTAATTATGTATTTTGAATATGGGAAAATTTATTCCATACTTTGAATCATATGGTCCAAATTGTGTGAATATATAATTTTTATTTTTCATCATTATGGTTAGTTGTTTCAGTAATTATTTATATTTACCATACATAATGGGTATATCTGGTAAATAATGGTAAAATATAATAATATAATAATAATAATAATAATTGACCCTAACCCATTACTCAATCCTATTAGATGATATATTTATGAAAATGGGTAATCATGGGTTGATTTTGAGACCCCATGGTGACACTAGATTGTTATAATGACATGTTATATGAATTAATTAAAAGTAAAGGGGAATATAACATAAACATATATATTTTACTAAAACAATTTTACATTGGTTTATATAAATTATCTATTTGACTATAAATATTGATTATTAATATAAAAATATTTCCTATATCATGTTATTTTATTTATAATTTTTTGACTATAAATAAATAAATTTATTTATGACACAATGATGATATAATTATTACCTTATTAATGAAATATTGAAATAAATGATATTATTAATATTAAAATAAATGTTATTTGAACTTTTGGATGCCATACATGGTTTTTTGGGTGATATTAACATGTTATAGTCTATTTCATTCCTTTTGATAATGAATCATGTTGTTATGAGTTTATCAACAATAAATTACTAAATGGTTACATAATTGACAGAATTGATTTTTTAAAAGAAGTACAATTTATTTTTATGATATAATAGTCCTAAAAATATAATATCCGACCAAATGACATATATTTTAAAAAATTTAATTTAGGATCCATTTATGGTTCAATTTAATTTTTTTTAAAAACAGTTACCATATATTATGAAAATAAAAGAAGACATGATAAGTGTTAATGTTTTTAAATAATGGTTTATGCTAAATAAAAAGGTTAATTTTTGGGATAAACAGATCTAAAACCTATTAAATTATAGTATTTTGACCCATACTCATCTTATCCTCTAGATATATCAATTTGTATCCTTTATAATTAAAAAATAATTATATATTAAAATAATATTTAATGATATTCCTAAAATACCCCTCCTCCCTCTAATAAAAGGCCACCAACTACACCCACTTCATCACACTTATAAAGCCCCTTGTATTTTCCAATTATTCAAAAATAATCTCCCAACATCCATCCCATACTCCTAGAATCATTACTTTGGGTAGAAGGGAATTCATGAAAGTCTCTTGAGATCAAATAAAAACAAGTTACTCTATTAAGAGTTAACGTCTTCCCTCAAGATCCTTTCCATTATAATCCTTCTACACTACAAAATATATCTTATTCATTAATTAAATGAAACCTAGTATAATAAAAATACAAAGACATTTTTATGACAATGATTAATATTACACAAACACACACCTTAATCTAATGGATATGAACATGCTTTTTCTGTGTTTCGGGAACTACTAGCTCACGAAAAGATGATTATTCCATTTTCCCATACCACCTTGCATGGTGAACATTATGATGGAAATATATATATATATATATATGATATATATTATATTTAAATTGTCTCCATCCTTCTGTATTTTTTTTATAACGTACCTTTTATGCTTTCCATGATAAGTAAATATGATAATTTCATTTAACAAAATGTGGACTTCCACCTCTTCAAATTAATATAACACATTCATGTTATACATGGAACATATAAATGATGTATTCATTAAAACTATGTGAAATAAAAGAAATAAATTTAATATTTTTATTATAATATATATATATATATTTTTATTATTGTTCTTTAAATAATTCAAAGAAATTTATTTAGTGTTCATGAATATGTACGACATACTGTCTCCATGATCGGTGAATTTAATATTATATTTCAAAATATTTTCGATGTTATAAATACATATATACTAGATATATAAGATATTTAAATCATTTAAAATATATTGGAGTTGAGGGAATTTTGAACACATGGACAATTTACATCAAACACTTACGTATTCTACTGAAGTACCGAATATAGACAAACTGACTGATACAAATATAAATAATTATGTAATTTTTAATACATGATACTAAGAAATATTAAATGAATAATAATATAGAAAAAGGTTTTGGTAAAGTAAAAAATATCTTATTTTTATTATTCATGAATATAATTAACGAAAGAGACATGTTGGACTCAATTCAAGTGAAATCTTAACTCAATCGTCATTTTGGAATTAAATTTCAATGTAATTGGATTTGATTTCCCAATAAAATATGTTATTGACCTTTGATTTTTTTTACACTGAATATCCACATATATTGTGCGTATTTATATTTATCACACAAAATTATTTCTTTGATTTATTCTTAATCTAATGATACGATCATTATATGGGACTTCATCTCATCCTTCGTCCAATTAGGCATATTATGATTTACATATGACCATATTTTATACGATGTCTAAAAAACTCTTATAAAAATTAATTTCCATCAAATATAATCTTTTTTTATTAATCTTATTACTAAATAACAAAAAAATGAATTTAGCATATTTGGCGACAATGACTGATCTGTCACTATAACTGTTATTTGATATTTGGAATCTTCAATAATCCATAATGTTTTTAATAGATAAGAAATACCTAATTTCTATTTTTTGGTTGATGTTGTAGTGAAATTTTTTTTGAATGTGGATTTAATATTTCAGTATCTTGGAATTATCTATTATGATTGAAAATGATGTTTTATTAGTGAAATGTTCATAATTTTAATCTTTTTGTGTTTTAATTACAAATGGTACTCAGACATTTGATGGGTGGTTACGTGATAAACTAAAGATGGTTAGTTATGCTATAAAAATTGATAGATTTTTACTTGATAAACCATGTATTGGTGGTTACATTACAACCTCCAATGCATTAGGTATGTATGTCATCCTTCTGGATATTCTATTTGGTGAGATGTGTAGAATTGAACCATATGATTATTTCATTCAAGTATGTTTATGTCCCAAGTAACATTTTTTTTGTTTCATGTTTATTTAAATGGGAATTATGTTATTTTTTTACAAAAAAATGTATGCAATGAGATTATATTTAGTGATGTATATTTACTACTTCATAAAGGTGAAAAGTATTACATTATGATAAAGTGTTCATGGTTTTCATGTCATCCCAATACAAGTTGTTTACCATATTGGTGTACCACTTACTAAGCTTATTATGCTAATCCCGTGTTTTGAAATGCTTTACACAGGACATAATGAAGAATAGGGTCAAGGGTGTGATCATGGAAAAGTCTTGTTGTTTATAACATGAAACAAAACATGTTTCTTTTTAAAGAGTTTTTGTTTTATGAAAAATTTATTACTGAGTATAATATTCTACAAGAAGTAATAAATTTTTTATTTATGTTTAATGATCTAATTATATTAATAACTTATCAAAAAATAAAACATGATGTGTATTAAAGTAGATTTATATACTTATATCAAGATTAAATAATGTTTATGTCTATGGACTTATAGTTGGTATAAATATTTAGTTTAGAGAACATTAGAGGTTGGGGTTGTATTTAAGTATAATTGACATGTCTTGTATAACAAAAATGGGTATCATATTAAAAAAATCCATAATTATTTTAGATAACATGAATGAGTTTGATATAACATGAATAATTATATCATTGTGTTTATCCTGCTCATATGACAGTATATGATGATTTTATTGATATACTCACACTAACCCTTTTTGTTTTTAGTAAATGGATGGATCTAGTAGGAACCGAAGTAATAATATATTTTACCGAAATTGTGGTGGTTTTATGAATAAAAAACCTAATGAAATGGTAGATTCAATAATAACTCATATGGTTATTTTAAACCATATATCTGTAGTCATGACAAGCCACATCAACCATTGTTATTTTTTGATGCATCATATATGAGAGAAACGAATTCCTTTGGATGTTCAGGTAATAATAATTAAGGTAAAAATATTCAACAACATATGTTCAAGGATGTGGAATGAAACACCTTGGAAAATGTTTCAATGGGATGGAAAGACGTTATATATGTGGTAATAAAGGTCATAAGATAATAACCAACCATGGAAATCCAAATCGGTAAGTGGACTCTAGGAAGTAAAATACTGTTTTTTAGTGGGATCAATTGAATGATTTAAATGTGGGGAGTACAGTCCTCAGACAAATAAATATCCTACGAAGAAGGTCTGAGAATAGGATAAGCAGGACTTTACAAATATATGTTTAACAATTCATAACATCATTCCAATTGAAGATGAAGATATTGAAAATGGACAATAAAAGGAATGAATTATATCATAGAATATGTTTTGAAATTATTTAATAGTATAACATGAATAATGATTTTATTTTTTGAAAGAAGTAATATTGAAAAAGTTGAAAAAATATATATAAGGGATCATGAAAAATGTTGGATGATTATGATGTCTAAATTTTATAAATTTGAATTTTATGTTACATCTTCGAGTGATGAAATTTTTAAATGTATTAATGCTATTTTTTTATGGGATTACTTTGGAATACATTTCTCTAGTATGTATAAACATGAATTTTTTATGTGAAAATACTATTTGATGAATAATTACCTATCTTTTGACGACATAATTATAAATAATATTTAGGGTTTAGATGACCCTTGATTTTAAGGCAATTATGTGTTATTAAATTTGGAGATACAAATTGAACAGAACTAGATAAACATAAGGTTAAATATTATTATGGTTGTTTTTGTATGGTTTTATCTCATTTTGAAAATGTGTTAACAATTATATAGTTTTAGATAATGAACAACCACGGGAATGGTGGATTCTCAGAACCTTAGAGAAGGATGTGCATATCAAAATCAAAACCGATGTGAAAAAAGGCTTTATTACCTACCACTAGCCTATGTGAGGTCCCTAGATAATATGACTATTTCTTATTAGTTTAATTATTTTATGGAATTAGAATAATTTTACTTTGAGAAATGATGTTTTAACATAAACATATTATTAGTATAGGAAAATGATTCAGTAATCAAGTTATAAATGTTAATTTTGAAGACTTACATTATTTTGGAAAAAAAATTCGACAAAAGAAAATAGAATACTATAGGATTTCATTTGATGAGTAATGGTTGAATTCTTTTTGGAAGAGTTTATGTTTCTGCTGTGTACATATATAAGTTCGGTTTATTTTTGTTAATTTCTGATCTATCATGGAGAAAATGTGATTAAATCATTTCCTTTTAATTAAGAGACATTAAAATTAGTCATTGTAATTTGGTGATAAATGTAAAGATATATCGTGGAAGACCATGTGATCAAATCCTTCTAAATTTTTGGTAAGAATCATAGTTTGGATTGTTTTGAAGAATTTTAAGGACATTTGTTCAGTGAATGGTCATTGTTGAACATTTATAATTATTTGTTTAATTTTGAAGATTAAGAGTAGTATATAATTTTATAAATGATTATAATTTTTGGGGATTATATAATCTTGTAAATATAATTATTTTTTTGGATAATGTCTAAAGGAAATGGAAATATATAGTTCATTTTTTGGATTATATGATTATCATGACGTTTATTATAGGGCTTCATGTGTTACCATTACATCTTGTATGCTCGTATTTTGGAGAAAAGATGTTTTTTTAAAGATATTTATAAAATGATGAAACTCTAAATGAAAAGTATGTATGTTTTCTTATGTTCTTATTCTATGCAGTAAAATACTTCCTCATATTTATAAAAATGGTCTTAAAACATAAATATTTTTTATTTAATATTATTACATTTATTTTGATGATCAGTAATCCCATAACATGTTTATGGTTTTCTAGTAGTAAAAATTATCCTAATCATGTTTTCTATCACTCTCACTCAAAAAAATTTGGTTTGTTTCTCTTTCATATCTGTGTTTTCCTACAAGGATTCCATTATTCTCTTAACTTAGGTAACCATTGTACTTCACTTTCCTTTTTTAACGTGATAGTTTTATTGAATCCTTTTACATTTTGGGATTTTCAATGAACTTGTAGAGACAAATTTTTATATTTTGAGGACACAATTTCCAACTGTTGGGAATGATGTAACATCCTGATATTTAATAACAAAACATTGTGGTGAATAAAATACATGTTACTCTACATCGAGAATTAACGAACTACTAAATATTAGTATATAAATGTTACCATTATAACCTAGTCTTTGGAATGGAGGGAATGGATATTATCAACTGAATTATGAAAATATGGGTTAAGCATATTTAAATAATTATTCATTAGTTATAAAATTTATTAGAAATGAAAAAAACTAAAATAATATAAAGGATGCGTTTTTATGAAAACTGATTTTAAAAATAGAATTATTTTATTTATATAATGATATCACTATTTGTGGAATTATATTTAAATAAAAATATATTTTATTTGTAATTTTTTAAATCATCTTTTATTTTTTCTAGATATGATATTTGAATAAATTCAATTTTTCAAATAAAAGAATTATTTTTCCAAAAATATACATTTATTGACTTTTGATTAAGAACCCCATTCAAATCTATTGTTTATCACCTCTATATGTTCAATTTGACATAAAAACATCATCTTTAAAAGTAAAAAATTTCAAAATTTAATTTTTTTGAAATATTTTCATTTTTGTTATGAAATTAATATTTTAATTAATGGTGAAAATTACTTAATTTTTATTCAAGACATCCTTTTAATATCACATTATTATATAGTCACATTGTAATTTTAATTGGTTTCAAAGTTAAATTATATTGTGTTTTTATCAATTAATCCAATTTTGTTTATCATAAAAAGTTTCAATTTTAAATATCACATTATCACATGTCAATCGTTGGATTGTTTTTACTTCTTAACAAACTACTTTTTGGTTTTGAAAATGTGAATTAATTTTAAATTAATCTCTACCAATTGTGAGTTTTTAATTTGATTAAATGTATTCTATTTTAGAAATCAGGTGGTCAAAATTTTTTAAATATAAATATTATAGTTTTTAACATTATGAATAATAAACTCATTAATTACTTTTCTTTACAATGATTAAAGGGTAAATCTAGAAAATAAGGGTAATAAATAATATTATAATAGTATTAAACTACACTAACACATGTCTTAATCCTATTTGATAGGATATTTCTCACTATGGTAATCATTGGGTAGATTTTGTGTCCCCACGTATCCACTTGGGTGTGATAATGACATGTTATATTAATAAATTTAATGTAATGATAAATATATCATAATCATGTATCATTTACTAAAACAATTTTTAGATGGTTTATATAACATTTATATTTGACTATAAATATAAATTATAATGAAAAAAATCCTAAATCATGGTATTTTGTTTATATTTTTTTGCCTATAAATATGTAAATTTATTTACGATGCCGTAATGATGATAATATTAAAATATTAATAAAATAATGAAGTAAATGATTTTATAAAATTTAAAATAAATTTAATTTGAACATTTTTGATTCCATACAAGAATAATCTAAATAAAATTGAAATTTAATATTACATTTATTTCCTTTTTGGATGTAATCTTGTTTTTATGAGCTTAATAAAAATCAATTTGAAAATATTGTAAAAAATGACATCAATGTGTTTTAAAAAAATGATAATTTATTAAATGAAATAATAGTACTAAAACTATGATTGGTCCAAATGACTTATATACTATCAAATTTTTTATTAATAATCCCATTTGTGTTCTCTTGTCATTTTATAGTAAGTATAGTAACCATATATTATGAAAATACTAGAAGACAAGGTAAGAGTTAATGCTTTTAACTATGGGATAAAGCTAAATGATAAGGTTATTAATTTGACATAAGCTTTTCTAAAACATAATGTATAAGAAATTTAAGACCCATTATAATATTTTTCTAGAAAAATATAACTTAGGATCCATTATAATTCGAAAATAATTTTATAATAAAATAATATATCAAGACATTACTATATTTCACCTCCTCCCTCTTATAAAAGGACACCAACGATACCATCTTAATCACACATCTCAATACCCTTGGATCATCCAAATTATGATCAAATACTCTCCCAAAATACCTCACTTACTCATATAGATATTACCTTGTGAAGATGAAAATTCATGACTTCCTTTTGTATCAAATCTAAATAAGTTAATCGATTTAGAGTTAATGTCTTCTCTCTAGTTCATTTCATATATTTTCCTTCTGCACTCAAATTTATGTTCTTATTATTTAATAACATAAAAAAACTATTATCCGCAATATGCTAGGATTTTTTTTATGAAATGTATTTGAACTAAACTTACACACACCTCCATCAAATGGATACAAACATGTTAAATCTCTATGCATTGAATTACTGAATCAGGAAATGATGATTGTTCAATTTTACGCTACCACCTATCATCGTGGCATTTATAATGGAACTATATTTATATATGATACAAAATATATTAATAATTTTTATATTATTCTGTAATTATTAATTACAACATACCATTATGCTTTCCCTAATGTGTAAATACGATAATTTAATTTGAGAAATTGTGGGCTACTACCCCCACAAAGTGATGTGAATCATTATGTTGTACATGGAACGTATAAATAATGGTTTTATTAAACCTCTGAACCGTATATAACATAAATATAATACTGTTATTATAATATATATCTATATCATTTGATAATTATTTATTCAATATGACAATGAAATTAAAGTAGTGTTCATGCATACATACGACCTACCGTATCCATGAATCGTGTATTTCATTTAATATATCCAAATATTATGGATATAATAAATACATATAAACAGGAGATATATGATATTTAAATCATGAATAACAATCAGTATATTATGGAATTTATACCATATGGACAATTTACTTCAATCAAGTTCATTTTTGACTCAAGTGTCGAATATCGACAAAACCGACTGAAATAATCATAAATAATCATGTAAATTTTATAACATGTAGATAGGTAATATAAAATGAATAATAAAATAGAAAAAGGTTCTTAGGCAATAATAAATTAACCTAATTCTATTATTTGGGTATATAATTAGCGAATGAGACAAGTCAGACTCATGGTAAGGGAAATCATAACTCCATCTCCATTCATTGAGTTTAATATCCATGTCATTGGTTTCTGTTTCCAGGAATATGTGTAAATGACTATTTATTTTTTTACACTGAACATTCTATTAAATTGATGGTATTTACATTTATCAAACAAAATTATTTCATTTATTTATCCTTAATCTAATGATATGATCATTGTAAGGGACATTGTCTCAATGTCAATTCATTTCGGTATATTATGGTTTATATTAGACTTTCTTTTACACGTTGTATAATAATCCCCATTTACTTTTAAGTTCATTCAAAGGGAATATTGATTCTAGGAAGCATATTAGTAAATGTAAAAAATCAATGTTTTTAACATATGTAGTGACAATGACCTCTCCATATTCGTAAATATTATTGGATATTTGGAATCCCCTATAAACCATATTTTTTTTTATGAAAAAAAATCCCTTTTTCCATTTATTTGTGTATTATAGTGTTGAAAATTCATTTGAATGTGGATTTACTATTTCAATCACTAGAAATTAGCTGTTGTTATTGAAAATTAAATTTAATGAGTGAAATGGTTATAATAGAAATATTTTATATGTTATGATTATATGATGGTACGTTGATATTTTATTGGTAGTTACGAGATAAATCAAAGAATGATGGTTATGTGATAAACCAACCATATGATGTTTTGTGAAAAACAAGGGATTTGTGGATACAATACAACATCCAATGCAATGGGTACGGAAGTCGGTCATATGACTATTCAATTTAGTGATATTTGTGGAAGTTGATCATAAGGTCATTACATTTAAGTATGTTTATTTCCCAAGTAACATATCTGTTGTTATGCGTGGATTTATATGCAATTTATGTTACTCTATTGGTTTCAAAAACAGTATGCCACGAGATTATATTCACTGAAGTATATTTACTACATTTAAAATGTTAAAATATTAATTTATGATAATCTTTTCATGGTTTTAATGTTATCCTAATACTTGAAGTTTTCTTTCTTTTTGTACCCCTTATTGAGATTTTTATTTTCAGCCCATGTTTTTAAATTTTTTTCATATGACATAAATCATAACTGACATGTTTTATATATCAAAAATTGTTTGCATATGAGAATGTGCAATTGTTTTTTTCTTTAAATTGACTGAGTTTGAGATATCATGAATAATTATATCCTAGTTTTAATCCTCCTAATATGAATTTATAATATTATTTTATTCATATAATCATACTTACCATTTTTTTAGTAAATAGTTAGATCTAATAGGAACCAAATTTACAATATATTTGAAGGAAACTATTGTGGTTTTCTGAATAAGCAACTGAATGAAATGGGTGTTTTAGTGAGAACTCTTTTGGTTTTTATAATCAAACTAAATGTAGTCATTATAAACTACTTAGACCATGGTGATTTATCTGATGCATCATATATGAGAGAAATAAATCCCAACATAATTTTATGTAATAATCATAAAGGTAAGTATATTCAACAAAATATGTGTCAAGAATGTGGAAAAAACAATTAGAAAAATATTTCTAATGGATGTGAAGATTTTATATATGTTTTAATATTGGTCACAAAGAAATATCATTCCATAAAAAAATTGAGACATTCTTTCAACTCTATGAAATGGAAAAAAGATCATTTCGAGGGAATAATTGAATGTTATAAATGTGGGGAGTATGGTCATTATGAAAATAAATGTAGTAAGAATATGATATGGAAATCAGATCAGTAGGACCATATAATTATATTTTTACCAATACCTAATGCCATTAAAATTGATGATGATGAAACATAAAATAACCAATGATTGGTATAAATTATTTTATAATATATTTTTCAAAATTATTGAATATTGGGAAATGATTCATGAAATTTCAATAGGAAATATGTACTTCAGAATAAGATGGAAAATCTTGGTTATGATATCATGCAGATTGTTGGATCATTATGATATCTATATTTATGAAATCTTAGAGTTATGATTATTATTTGTGAGATGAAATTTTTAGAAGTATTAATGATCTTTTGTTTATGTGATTACTTTGGATGACTTTTCCCTAGTATGTGTAACCCTAAAGTTTGTTGTGTGGAAATTTGGTATGAGGAAGAATTACATTTTTTTGTGGACATTATTATAATGAATATTTGGGTTTAATATGACACTTGATTTTGATAAAATTATTGGTTACTTTTATTTTGGATGGAAAAATAAAGACATGAAATAATCATGGGGTTAAATTATGTTACGATTATTTTTGAGGAATTTATCTCAGTTTTGGAATGTTTTCTGAGATATATATTTTTAGGAAAAAGAAAACCCACATGAAGGGTGATAACCTGTAATGTTGATCATGGTCATCGGAATCGAACACACAAATGATGTTCGAAAATGATTTATTTCCTACAACTAGACCACGTGAAGTCCCTGGTAAGTATAATTTGTACATTATAGTTTAAAGAGTTTCTAGAGTCTGATTGAGTTTATTTTGGGAACATATATTGCATCAAATATATATCCTTAGTATAGGGAAATTATTCGGTGATTAAGTGATAAATGTTATTTTGGATGACTTTCCCCATTTTGCGAACACTATATGCCTATGGAAAATAGAGTACTATTGGATTTCATTTGGTGCGTGCTGGTTTAATTTTATCTTGGATGAATATATGTTTTTATTATGTACATATGTCAATTTGGGTTATTTTTTGAAATGATTAACCTATCATGGAAAAAATGTGGTTAGGTTAATTACTTTTATGTTTAAGACATTAAGAGTAGCTGATTTTATTGGAGGTAAATGATAAGATTTATCATGGAAAATTGTGTGATCAAATAATTCTATTTTTTTGAATCAATAATAGATTTAATAATTTTGATGAATTTTGAGGACAATTTTTTAGAAAAGGGTCTTTTTTGAAGTTTGGGTATTTTTTGTGGAATTTTTGAGATTGAGAGTAATATTTATTTTTGTGAATGATTATTCTTTTTGGGGATTATAAGATCTTGTACAAAAAACATTTTTCATTAATTTCTAAATAAAAGGGAAATATATAGTTTATTTTTTTGGATTATTTGATTCCCTGTAGGTTGATTTTAGAGTAACTTTTTTGACCAAGTCATCTTGAATACTCATCGTTTGGAAAAAATGCTGATTTTTTTGTATATATTTATCAGAGGATGAAACTCTACATTTCAAGTAATTATTTTTCCAAATATTCTTATTTTAAGTAGTAAAAGTATTACTCAACATTATGAAAAGGACATTAAAACAAAAACATTTTCCTTTTAATTTTCCTACATGGAATTATAAGACCATTTAAACTATCAAAGTTCTATTGTTTTCTAGTTGTTATCATTCTGAAAATATTGTTTTCTATCACTCACTATCAGAACAAGATTGTTAGCCTCTCGTCCATATCCATGTTTTCCTACATGTAATCTTAGTTTGTGTTATCTTATGTGATATTTTTTACTTCCCTTTTAATCTTTTCAAGTTATAATTTTAGTCACTCTATTTAGGATGTTAGATTTTTAATGAACTTACAGATAAAATTTTTAAAATTATGATGATGTAATTTTCATAAGGGGGAATGATATAACGACCCAATTTTTAGGAAAAAAAACACCATGTTCAATATCATACATTATACCCAACATCGATCTCAAATGAACTAGTAAATATTATTATTTAAATATTACAATTATAACATTGTATTGGAAATGGTGGTAATGAATAGTATCAACTAAATTATTGATATTTGGTTTAAAAATATTTAATTATTGATTCATTAGTTATGAAATTTATTAGAAATGTAAAAAACTAATTTAATTTAATGGATTTGTTTTTATGAAATCCTATTTGAAAAAGAGAATAATTTTGTTTATAAAATCATATCACTCTTTATTGTTTTTTATTTAATGACAAATATATTTTATAAGTAATTTTTTCAATTATTCGTTTATGTTTTCTAGATATGATATAATAATATATTAAATTTTTTGGATAAAAAAATTATTTTCATAAAAATTATAGTTTTTTCATCTTTTGATGGAGAACACTTTATAAATATAGTTTATACCTTTATATGTTCAATTAGTAAAATTTAAAATCTTTTTTATAAAAGGATCATTGAAATTAATTTGGATGATAGTTTGTATTTTTCTGATTAAATTCATATTTTAATAAATAGTGATAAATACAACATCCCATTTTAGAATTGGATTTTCAAATAATTTATTTACATAGTTAGATTGTCCTTTTATACCAACAATATTCTGGATCTGAGCATACTCGGTCCCAAAAAAATTATTAAGAAATTTAAAACAAGGACAACTAGACAAATGTGACAGAAGTTTTCCCAAACACGAGATGGAAGACCAACAACACCCACAATCCAAAAAACCATACAAAAAATATAAAATGCCCAAAAAAAAGATTGCCTCCAAAAGCCATCTCGCCTAACAGCCCTTGGACCAACACACAACCTCACGTGCCCAACTGTGTATCCAGTTGATGTCCCCTCACCCACATAACAACCCCAAAATCATGCCAAGGCCAACACATGGCCCCCCACACATACTTTCAATCCGTCCTCATCACATGCCCCAAAATCACGCCCTCATGTCCCTTAATGTCATTGCATACCCCGAGGTCATATCATCCCCCAAGGTCATCACCAATAATCATGATCTTTTCCAGTTATCACACCTTCATTTCCAGCAATCAAGCCTTCGTTGACGCCAATAGCATCCACACCTGGAAAGTATCCCAAGCACACAACCCTTACGTAAACATCGGCTCCGAAATGAAACTACAAAATCACTGGTCCTCACCTCCCTGTAGGGATCCCCATGTCAGAGATCAATCAATCCCAACACATACGGGGCAATCCCCAACCATGGAGTCGGACAACATGCCACCCTAACAGGGAGCGTGCACCTGTAGAATGCCATAAGTCATGCCAGAACCATCCTGAACCCTTCATTGGGTGGAACCCTCAGGATCCCAAAGACACACAAAATCAACATAAATGGATCCATGAAATGATACCACCCCAAAAAATCAACCCCTTCAGCATTCATCCCACACAGCCTCCATAGCCATATATGCAATCGAGGCGGATCTCCAACCATCAGCCCCCAAAAACACGATTCTCCTAAAAGTAATCCAATCAATCCTTGACCCCGCAAACACAAATCGCTAAACACTCCCATCAGTGTGTCTTCTTCTACCACCGCCAAAAAATCACCATCGAAAACCACCTTCATCACATCCACCGTCAATGCGAAATTATACGTCGTCAAGATGTTTTCTTCATTACTCAATCCACTAGCACCATATTTAACCTCCAATAGTCGAGACGTCGGCCGTGGATGACACCCATCACTACAATCATGCAACAGCTTAGCATATATTCTTTCACAGGCAGCAAATAGTTCAAAGTGGCCAACAATCTTTTCCACATGTATTCTTGAACGGAGTCACAATACTACATTACGATTTCCAGATAAATCCCCATGAAGTAGAGTGAGAGGCTCCCATTATATGAATTGGTCGTTAACATATGAAAATGTTATGATCGTTTTAACTTCATAATAATCCACTTTCACGTTTTGACAGTGATAATAAATTTTAAAATATTTTATTACAATTATGTATTTTTAATTTGGAAAAATTGATTTCGTATATGAAATCATGAGTTACAAATTGTATAATTAAGAACCTTTTATTTTCAGACATTATGAATAGTAACATTAGTAATTATTTTCATTTAACGTTGTTAAAGGATAAATATTAAAAATATGGGTAAAAAATAATATTATATTAATATTATAATTCCCTAAGACATGTCATAATATATTCGATGAGATATGTATGACCATGGACATACTTGGTTTAATTTGGGGACTCCATGGAGCCACGTGAGTGTGATAATGATATCTTATACGAATTAATTTAATGTAAATAAAAATGTACCATAAACATGTATCTTGTAATTACCCAACACAAGTTACCCAGATTCGGTGCATTATTACATAACATTGGCATGATCACAATTGATCATATCCCGAGTGACTGATCAGTTTAGTAGCACTGGAAGCACTAGATACATTCATAAGTTTTACATTCCATTATAAAATGAAAAAACAACAACAATGTCTCCATTGAACACATTCATATCCCGTAGTCTATCCCTTCTGGTCAGTCATAATATATATTTCTTCCCATCCTGGGAAAAATAAAACATAGAAAGGGGTGTGCTTAGATGCTCAGTAAGGGTAACAATATAGTGGAAAATTTCATAAATAATAATACGCATTTAAGGAAATGTATAAGACTAAAACAAAAGAATTTAAAACATAATATTTTGTATAATAAGGCCAATACAAATCAAATAATTCCATTTACTTATTCAAATGGATATTCTAATAGTCGAATAATCACATGCAATATCAATAGCCAATTTTATAATGATGGAATGCATAATTCCAGACTTCGTAACCACATAGTCAAGGCCATATGCCAAGACTACAAATAATATTTTCTCAAGACCATGTTCCATGACACTAGTTTGTCTCATGATACCTACCGATGCATCGAGGAGCTATAATGGCCTCCACCTGTCACTTACTAATTCCAATGCTTTCCTCATATGAAAAGGTCTAAAAATAACATAAACATTTGTATTGAAACTTAAATTTGAAATTTTAACACATTATCCATTAACCATGAATGGTGTAAAAATAGCACATCCTAAAGTAAAATATATCACATAAACTTAAATACAATATATAATTTTTGTATCATAATAAATAAACTTCAGACAATCTCAAAATCCATCAAAAGGATATTGAAATAGATGAAATCAAAAATAAATTAGAGATATGTCTTTTTCTATTTTGAAATCTTTTAAAAGTCGTATAATTAAAAAAGAAAAAAATTATTTTGAAAATTTTATTATAAGCTTGTATGGTATGCCTCGACAATGTTATTATGGGAGAAAATAGTTGCACCCTCTGTATAAGTTAAAAAATACATTCCTACCATAATTTTGTTGAAAAAATTCAAAATATACCGTGTTTGGAAGATAACGGAAAGAATACATTAAAACATATATGTTCAAATAAGAGTATATATTAATTTAAACCATATAGTAGAAAATATTAAAAATGTATTTAATTAAAATTTTAAGAAATCAAGGATGTGTATGATAAAGAGCTCCATGTAGACACTTACGTAAAAACAACTTTGGATAATAAACAGATTGTGAAATTTACCCTTACCTTGAACTTTTCCATAGTAAATGGTATTTAAACCACCTATATAATAGTTATAACTTTGTAATTAAATTATACAAGTTATATATAAATAAATAGGATATCATATATAATCCTATAATATTGCTTTGTTAATAATATTTCAGTAGTATCATTATTTTGAGTGTTAAAAGATTCGTTTTCCTTTATATTCTTGGTTACGTAAGCCATGTTTGTTATTGATATGATGTATTTGATTCGTATAAAGAACTATATTATGTTCATAAACAATATTTCTAACCATAACATGAAACTTATTCTTGAATTATTACGATGGGGAATGAATCTTATCGCGTTCGTGGAGACGGTAATTCGTACGTACGCACGAGCGAAAGTAACAATATATTGATGGCGAAATAGTATTTAATTGGATGTTATATCATATATACATAATTATAAACATGTTATATTTATTAATTAAATCAGTTATACTCATTATAATTCCCATCCAAATAATTAAGTTTTTTAATAACAAACTTCACCACGACGATGAGACGTTAAGCCGTATGTACGCACTTATGGTGACTTTTTCATTCATATGATAGATAGAATAATGAATATTGTTGTACCATTTTTATAATAACCTCAAATTATATAGAAGATACTGTAGTTATTATTTTTGAATGGAAACTACAATGAAAGAGGATGTGGATGAAGAAAACAACTCGAAAGAGGTGATGAAATATTTACCTCTTCTTCGAGTTCTTCCTTTTGATTTGATAAAAGGGAACCTTAGGATGGATTTGTGACCAAAAGAAGGCTTTGAGGATAAATTGAGGAAAGTGGGGAGGATATTTGGGCAGTTTTGGGTCTAGTAAAATGTCTATGTAGGTGTGAACTTAATAGAAGGTGATGTTTTCTTTTATAAGAGAGGTGATGGTCACTTTAGGAAAAGCTTGAAATATTATTTTATAATAAAATCATTTTCGGTTTCTAATGGATTAAAAATAAATTATTTCTAGGATAAAGTGGAAATGGGTTGAAAACCTCTCAACCAATAGTTTTTAGACATGTTATGTCATCATATTAACCATATATTTATGATTTAACTCTTAGATAAATAGTTTGGCATTTACCATGTCTATTTGTATTTTTATATAACATGGTTAATAAACTAACTATAACAAGACTAGAGAACCCCAAGTGGTTCATTATTAATTTATATAACCTTATCTTAGCCCATTGTCCAAACCTTATAATTTTTGGAATATTATATCAATTAATAATATAGTGTTTGTTTTGAAAACTCAATTATGTCAATTTTGACACTATTGAGTATTTGATTTTTTGTGAAAATCATAATAACATGACTATTTCGATCAAAAACTATTTAATCAAACCTAAAAAGTCATATTAACATTGAAAAATTGTGTAATTTATCAAAATTATAAAATTAATTTTGTTTGGAAATTTATAATATAAATTATTTTAATCATTTATTAATAAGGTAATTACTGCATCATCATTGTTTCATAAATAAATTATATTATTTCATGTCTCAAAATTATAAATAAAATACCATTATATAGGAAATTTATTTATCAATATAATAAATATTTATAGTCTAATTTATATTATGTATAACCCTATATAAAAAATGTTATAGTTACTAAAAAGGGAATTTAACTCTTTTAACTCTTCTTGAAATAAAATAATAATAAATTCCTTATCTAATCCTAGTGGACCAAAGGGGATCATATTTTATTTATAATGTAGTTTTTTGTCAAATTACACTAATCCAATAGAATTAGGACATTTTTTAGGGTAATTATGATATCATATTTACCTTTAATAACCCAATTTACTTTTTATTGTGGAAATTAATAGTCATAAATTACAATTCACCAAAAATTATTTTTTCCTTATTGAACCACATTTTTCTTACTGATATCAACCGTGTCTCACGGATTTTTGAAATTCGGCTCATAGAAGCATTATAATTATGTTCAATGCAAATTTTCAAGTGCTCTTAGGAGATGGGTAAAACACAATAAAAAGTTCAATAATATTTTAATATATCTAAACTTGTTATTAAATGAATCCAACGAATTAAATTGAACTTATATTGGTATTATATATCTATTTTGACCTATAATATATTTCTATAAGATAAATAATTATTTATATAAAAAATCAGGTTTAACCAATAAAGTAGTGTTTTTCAGTATTCATCAAAAATTGAAATTTTCAGAAAAAACACCAAAAATTCACTTTATGTTTATTTTGATATTTTGAATACAAAAATAAAGTCCATTTTGAAAATTAAAATTTCTAAAATTGCAAAAAGTGGGTATTACTTTTCATAACGGCTAGTTTCATTGGTTGTGGTGTGTTAAAACTCCATGTTGCGTACAACACTAACTACTGCATTATTCAAAGGGAAACGTACTTTGGAATATTGGGGTGTTACATTCTCCTATCCTTAAAATAATTTCTTCCTTGAAATTTCTAGAATAATTGTTCTTAAAAAGATTCAGGTGGTTCTTCATCATATGTTCTTTGGTTCCAATGTTGACTCTTCTATCTTATGGTTTCTCCTTAGAACATTTACCAGACAAGTGATTTGGCTTCTCTGCACTTGTTCTGTGGTATAAAAAAATTTGATAGGATCTTCACAATAAGACAGGTCATGTTCCAGTTCAATTTCCACATAGGTGAGTACATGTGTTGGGTCATGCATGTATTATCTCAACCGTGATATGTGGAACACATCGTGAAAATTATAGTGACATGGAAGCATTTCCAAATGTTATGTTACAACCTCAATTTGTTCTAGAATTTCAAAAGGTCATATGTACCTAGTACATAATTTACCCTTCTTATCGAATCATATAACTCCTTCCATGGAGATACCTCCCAGAAAACATGACCTCCTACCTAAAATTAAAAAACCTTAATTTGGTTATTGGAATAGATCTATTACCTACTTTGGTCTGCATTGAAGTGGGTTTGGATAACATTCACCTTTTACATTGTTTTCTCAACAAGTTCTGGGCTTACGAATTTTCATTCGCCAACATCATCCCAATATGGTGGTGTGTGACATCTCTTTCTATATAACGCTTCATATGGTGCCATCTGAATACTTGAATGAAAGCTATTATTATAGGAAAATTCTACCAGAGGTAAATATAGATCCCACATACCTTGTAACTCATGTGAGAAAGATCTCAAAATGTCTTATATGGTTTGAATAGTTTTTTCTGATTGTCCATCGGTTTGAGGGTTGTAGGCAGTGATCAAATGATGTTTAGTATCCATGGATTTTTGAATAATTTTCTAGAATCTTGATGTAAAACTAGGATTGCGATTAGAAACAATGGATAGGGGTTCTCCATGAAGTCTGAAAACATCATTAATATATAGTATTTCTAGACATTCAAGTGGTAAATCTTCTCTTATAGTAAGAAGATGTGCTGATTTGGTAAGAAGATCAAAAATGAACCATATGACAACATTTCATCTAAGAGTTTTTGGTATCCCCATGGAAAAGTCCATCATAATATCAACCCATTTCAAATTAGGTATGGTAAGAGGTTGCATGACTTATCTAGGTTTTTTCCTTCTAGATATCATTTGTTGAAAAGCCATACATCTTGAAATAAAATCGTCAATCTCCCTCTTCATGTTGTCCCGCAAAATGTGTTCCTTCGAATCTATGTACATCTTGGTTCTCCCAGGTTGTATAGAAAAATTGGAGCTATGAGCATCATCCAACAAATCCCTTTTTAGATAAGGTATATCTAGAACACAAAGCCTCTTCCCAAATTTCCAAATTCCATCTTGATATACAACGTCTCTCAAACTCTCATGATTTAAAGCTTTAATATTCTATTGAAACTTATCATCATTATTCTGTGAAATTTTTATCGTTTCAAGTAAAGATGGTTTTGAAACAATTTGAAAAAGATTTATGTTTCACCATCAATGTTTATTCCCAAATCTATCATTTCCAGATCCATTAAAATATGATCCCTTTCAACTCTTATGTTGTTTAAAACATGGTGATCTTTTCTACTCAAAGAATATTCCACCTTATATGCCTTCCCCGGGTGTTAGTGTATTTGAAATCATAATCCTTGAGTAGTTCAAGCCATCTCATTAACCTCATGTAGAGTTATTTTTGTGAGAAAATATACTTCAAACTCTTGTGATCAGTAGAGATCTCAAATTTTTCACCATAGAGATAGTGTATACATATCGTCATAGGAATGATTATAGATGAAAACTAAAGATCATGAGTAGGATATTTTTTCTCATGAATTTTTAGTTGTCGTAATGCACAGGGAAAAACTCAATCATTATGCATAAATAGACAACCATGTACTTTCTTTGAAGTATCATTATAAATAAAAAACCCATCATTCTCTGATTGTAGACCCCAGATAATAGCATTGACTAATATTCTATTCAGTTCTTCAAAAAGTTATTCACACTCCATTGTCCAAAAGAATTTAACCCCTTTAGGTGTGAGCATGGTTAATGGGTTAGCCAACAAGGAAAAATTTAGGCTGAAACATCAATAATAACCTGATAAACCAATAAAACTGTGTACCTCAATTATACTCATTCTTCATTTTCCTTTGTATTTGAAGGATCTGCAGAGATTCCATCCATAGAGATAATATGCCCTTGAAATGAAATCACTTGAATCTATAATTAACACATTCTAAACTTCCCATATAATTCATTTCTTCAGAGGGTTTTTATAATAGTGCACATGTGATTTTCCTGATCATCATAGCTCTTTGAGTATACCAAGATATCATAAATAAATACCACTACAATTAAATCAAGATATTCCTGAAAATAATATTTGTTAGATCCGTGAAGACAAAGGGTTAATATTCAATCCAAAATGAATTATTGAAAACTCATAATGCATGTACCTGGATTGAATTGCTGTTTTTGGAATGTCTTCGTTATTCACACACAATTGATAATATCCAGATCGAAGGTCAATATTTGAAAAATATTGAGCTCTATAAATTTGGTCAAATAAATCATCAATGTGAGGTAGGAGACACTTGTTTTCTATTCTTATAGCATTGATATCCCTGTAGTAAATGCACAACAACAAAGATCCTTCTATCTTATTGTCAAAAAGGATAGGGGATCCCCATGGAGAAATAGTAGGGTGCATAAATCCATTGTTAATAAATTCCTCTTGTTGTTTCTGTAGTTCCACTAATTCCATAGTGTCCATTATATTAGGGGTCTTCATTGTGGGCCTTGAACCCAGAATTAAATCAATGGAAAACTCAATTTATCATTCTGGATGATGTCCAGATAAATCCACTAGAAAAATGTCAAAATATTCTTTCACAATTGGTATATCCTCTATTAGAACATTCTTTTCCTTGTCTATAGTTATTTTATTCTCTTCTTACTCAATAATTGAATTTAGTAGAGATATATGGGGCATATCTAGATAAGAATCGGGTGGTGACGTTTCTTCTCTAAAGATAAGGTACTCCTTATCATCATCCAAAATTATAACCTCTAGCTTATTACAATAAAATTTCGCATCATGGTCTGAAATCCAATCCATTCGGAGGATTATATCATATTTAATCACTCTTAACACGATGTGATCAGAAGATAGAGAACATTTAAATTCCTTAATGGGAACTGATTCACAAAAAACTGTTGCGATGATACTTCCCTTAGGTGTTTTTACCGAAAACTCTCTTGTTAAGTCATATACAAAATATCTAATTTTTTAATAAAATAGGAATATATGAAACAATGCGATGATCCAAAATCAAATAATGAATTTGCTAAACATGGGGAAACCAATAAATTACCTCATACAACATCTTTCAGAGCTTCAACCTCAGTAGTAGTGATCACATAAGCATGGCCTTGCTCTTTGGGCCTTTTTTGAGGTAAGATACCTTGGATCTTAGGACATCCATTTTCATTATGGAACTATTCTCTAAAATTGTACCATTAATCATTGAAATCCACTTTCTACCCCTTCCAATCATAATCTTGGGGGCCATTTTCACCACACTTTTAACATACTCTCATTCCCTTCAGGCAAGTACTTGGGTGTTTCTTCCCACATTTACCATAGGATGGATATTCAAATTTTTTCCTTATTCCCTTTATTTCAATATCTAGAGTGTTCAACAGATCTATTTTTCTTTTTCATTGCTTTAAATTTGTAAGACTTAGAGAAATAATTTTCTCTCTTGATAGCACATAAGGCAATATCTTCTTACGATAAGAAGGATTGTGAGACTAATGATTGAAGGAGAAATGTTTTTAACCCATGAAAAAATAGATATTTTTTACTCCTTGAGTTATGTATATAAGTTGTTACATGCCTTTCTAACCTTGTAAATTTATCCTCATACTTTGCGATATTCTCATCCTCCAACTGCATCAAACTCAGAAATTGGATTTCCATATCCGCTTGATGGTCCAGAGGAATGTATTTTCATAATAATATATCTTTAAACTCTATCCATTCCATGTTTGATACTAATTCATCTTCCTTTGTGTTTTGGATTAATGACCACGAATGATCTGCATCTCCCGTGAGGCGATAAAGATCCATGACCACTTTTACCTTTTCACTACTTTCCAAAGCATGCAATATCTTCTCTAATGAATTTATCTAATGATGAATGACTAATGGATTTGTAATCTCATTTAATGTTTGTGGTTGTTGTCTCATGATGTGGTCTAACATTGATCCTCCGTGTTATGGATCAGGGTGCTCCATACGGGTATGGTTATTATTAATTACCTGAGTTAGTTGTCCCGGTATAGTGATAAGCTGATCAAAACCAGTTGCTTGCCCAGCTCCACTATAAATATATTGAGTATGAGGGAAATCCGTACATGGATTATGTCCATTGATACGGTTTACATTCCTTCCACTAGGAGCCATTTCAAAACAATGGCATACACTAGATGATATTATGAATCACAATACTTAATTTAAACCTTGTAAAATAGAAAACATAAATTGAAGAGTTTGTGGATATAATCCATAACCATAAACATGTTTTCTTTGAGTAATTATATAATCATAAACCATTCATAATGGTTTTTAAAGAAATGTAGAATTATAAAATGCATATCGCCCAAGAGTACCGTAACCAAGAGTGCAGCAAGGCCCATTATCGTGCAGCAGTTCCAATTTGATTCATGCTCAAATGGTGTTTTCGGGTTTTACCCCTAGGTACATCTGTGTCAGAGCTGCCTCTACCTGCTCATATCTAGACTGGTATGTATTTCTTGGAAAAGTCACAAAATCCCTATAGTTCCAAAATTATAGGAAGTTCTTCTATACTAATATTTAAAGTGTATCTTATGGTAATGTTCTCTAATAATAGTTTTTCTAAATCTAGCATCCAAGGATTGTATTAAAGTTTCTATGATACCTACTTTAATGCCCTGACCCTAGTTACCCAGAGTGGGTGCATTATTACATAACATATGCATGATCACAAGGGATCAAATCCCGAATGACCGATCAGTTTAGTAGCATTTGAATTACTAGATACATTCATATGATTTAAATTACATTATAAAATGAACATCAACAACAAAATTGTCTCCATTGACCACATTCATATCTCTTAGTCTATCCCTATAGGTCATTCATAAAATACTTCGTCGCATCCTTAGAAAAATAAAACATAGAAAGGGGTTAGCTCAAATGCTTAGTTAGGAGAACAATATAGCAGAAACATTCATAAATAAGCATAAAAATTTATGGCAATGTATAAGACTAAAATAAAATCCGTTGAATCATAAAATTCCACATAATAAGGCCAAAATATATCAAATAATTCCATTTACTTATTCACATGGATATTCTAATAGTCGAATAATCACATGCTATATCAATAGCCAATTTCCTAATGATGGAATGCATAATGTTAGACTTTATAACCTCATAGTCAAGGCCTTGTTCTAATACTATAAATAAATTTTTTGGAAGGCCTTGTGCCATGACACTAGTTTTTCTCATGAGACCTACTGTTGCATCAAGGAGCTATAGCTGGATCCACACGTCACTAACTAATTAAAATTAATTTCTCATATAAAATGGTTTAAACATGACATAAAAATTCATATTAAAAATAGCATTCGAAATGTCAATACTTTATCCATAAACCATGAATGGTGTAAAAATAACACATCCATATTAAAAAATATCACAAATAATCTATACAATATTGAATATCTGTATCATAATAAATCAACATCAAACAAGTTTAAAATCCATCAAAATAATGTTGGCATAGATGATATCAAATCTTTTTTAGGGAAATATCTCTTCCTATATTGAACTCATTTAAAATGCATATAATTATAAAAGAAAATATTTATTATTAATATATTATTATTATCTTTTATGGGATGATTTTATGTTGTTATTATGGAAGAAAATAGATGCACCCACCGTATATGTTAAAAAAAGGCATTCTTACCTTATTTTTGTCAAAAAAGTCATAAAGTACCTTGTTTGGAAAATGGCAGAAATATTAATTTCAAAAAATATATAGTCAAATAATGGGATAAATGAATTTAACCCATATTCTAGTAAATAGTAAAAATGTTTTGAATAACATTTTTATAAAAATAAGGATGTGGATGATAAAGGGGTCCTAGTAGACACTTACGTAAAAACAACCTCGGATAATAAAGGGATTGTGAAATTAACACTTACCTTGTACTTCTCCTTAGAAGATGGTATGTTAACCTCCTATATAATAGTTAAAACATTGTTATTAAATTATACAAAAATAATATACATTAATATGTTTTCATATATGATCCTCTAATATTGCTTTGATAACAATATTTCACTAGTGTCATCATTTAAGGTGTTAATAGATTAGTTTCCTTTATATACGTGGTTACGTAAGATGTATTTGTTATAGATAGGATGTATTTGATTCATATATAGAATGCTATTATCTTCATAATCATTTTTTTTATTCATAAAATGAAAATTATTCTAGAATGATTATGATGGGGAATGAATCTCATCCTGTTCGTGGAGACAGTAATCTATATGTACGCACGAGTGAAAATATCATTATATTGATTTTAAAATCGTATGTAATTGGATGGTTTTTCATATATAAAAAAATTTTAACATGATATATTTAAAATTTACATCAGTTATAATCATTATTATACCCATAAAAATAATGAAGTGTTAGAATAATAAACTACACCACGACGTAGAGACGGTTAATCGTATGTACGCACGTATGGTGACTTTGTCATTCATATGAATGATAGAGTAATAAATATGGGTGTAAAATTATTAGAATAAAATAATAGTATATATATGATACTATATTTATTATTTTAGAATGTAAACCACAAATAAAGAGGAAGTGCAAGTATAAAATAACATGTAAGAGGTGATGAAATACTTACCTCTTCTTCAGGTTTATCCTTTTGATTAGATCAAAAGGGCTCGATAGGATGGATTTATGAAAAAATGAAGGCCTCTAGTATGAAGGGAGGAATGTTGGAAGGATATTTCGGCAAGTTATGGCCTAGACAAAAAGATTTGGAGTTGTGAAATTAAGAGAAGGGGAAGTTCCCTTTTATAAGAGAGGTGAGAGTCGCATTAGAACATGCTTATAATACTATTTTATAATAAAATAATATTCGGTTTATAATGGTTCCAAAATGATTTATTTCAAGGATGAGGTGGGGATGTGTCACAAACATCTCAACCAATTGGTTTTATATTGGTTTAGGTAATCATATTAATCTTATCATTTATATTTAACTCTTAGTTTAATAGTTTGACATTTACCATGTCTCTTTCTATTTTTATATTACATTGTTCATAAGCATACTATAACAAGCTGGGAGAACCCCAAGGGGTTCATTATCAATATATATAAAAATATCTAATTCCTTTTGTGGAAACTTATATATTTAAGAATATTATATCAGTAAATAATATATTATTTGTTTTAAAAACTCAATTATGTCAATTTTGACACTATTTAGTATTTGATTTTTTTTAAATCATAACAGCATGATTACTTTGAAAACATTTTATTTAATCAACCATACCACGTCATGTTAACCTATAAAATTATTTCAATATATCAAAAAACTCAAAATACAATATTTAAATATTTATCATATAAATTATTTTAATCATTAATTATTATGGTAATTATTGTATCATCATTGTGTCATAAATAAATTACATTATTTAATGTCTAAAAATAATAAATAAATCACCTTTATGTAGGAAATATTTTTATCTTCCTAATGAATTTTAATATTAAAATATATGTTATGTATATCCTATTATTATAACCAGTTTAGTTATTAAACATTGAATTTAACTCTTTTAACTCATCTTTAAATAAAATAATGATAAATGTCCTAATCTAATTCTTGTGGACCAAAGGGTAGCCTGTTTTATTGATAAGGATGTTTCTGGTCTAATTAAATTTATCCAATAGAATTAGGATATGTCTTAGGGTAATTATTATATCATTTTTACCCTTAATTTCCCTGTTTACTTTTAACTGTGGTAAATAAAAGTCAAAAAGTTATTATTCACCAAAAAATACTTTTTCATACTGAACAAAATTTTAGTTACTCATATCAACCGTGTCTCTCAGATTTTTGAAATTCAACTATCATAAGCGGTAAAATTATGTTTTGTGCAAATTTGCAAATTCTCTTAGAAGGTGGGTAAATGACGGTAAAGAGTTCAATAAAAATTTTATATATCTAAACTTATTAAAAAAACGACTCTAATGAATTAAATTGAACATATATAGGTATTATGTATCTATTTTGACCTAAAAAAACTAAATAAACAATTATTTAAATAAATTGTCAGTTTTAACCAATAATGCATTGTTTTTCACTATTCAACCACAATAGAAGGTTTTTAGAAAAATTCCAAAAATTCACCCTAAGATAATTTTAATTTACTGAATCCAAAAATTTAAGTCCATTTTGATCATAAATAATTAAAAAAAATTCAATTTGGGTATTACTATTCATAACGGCTAGTTTTATTGGTCATGGGGTGTTAGAACACCATGTTGCGTATAACACAAGCTACTACATTATTGAAATGGAAACATATCGTGGAAGTATGGGGTGTTACATACCTTTTAATAAAACAAATTTAATTTGGATTATATAAATGACATCTTGGACTATAAATAGTAAATATAAAAATAACATGATTTCCTATATCATGGTATTTTTTATAATTTTTAAACTATGAATAAAAAAAATTATTTAACCCACAATGGTGATGTAATGATTACCATTTTACTAAAAGATACAAATAAATGATATTATAAATATTAAAATAAAATTATTTTGATATTTTTTATTCCATTAACAAAGTTTCAGGATTAAATTAACAAATTAGAATTTATTTTATGCCTTTGGTATCAGGAAATCATGTTTTTATAACTTTAAAAAAGTAAAATTCGAAATAGTGTAAAGATAGACAAAAAATGAGTTCCTAAAACAAAATACTATTTTATTAAATTATATAATTTTAATGAAATATATGATTTGGCCATATCACTTATGTTATGTTTAAAATTTAATTAATGATCCACATATTATTTTTATTGTGATTTTATATTAAATATAATGACCATACATAATGAAAATACAAGTAGGCATGGTTAGAGTTAATGATTTTTAAAATGGGTTAATGATAAAAGATAAAGTTAATTTTTTGAAATAAACTTATATAAAACCTATATATTGATATTATTTTTACCCATCCTCACCCAATCCTCGCAATTTATCCCTTTGGAGCCTTTATAATTCTAAAATCAATTATAATAATTTAATATTTTAAGGCATTCCTAAAGTACCCATCCTCCCACTTAAAAAAGGACCCCACCTCTACCCGCATGCACACACCTTTCAAGCCTCTTGGCTCATCCAAATTCTACTAAAATAATATACCATAATCCTTACCTACCTCCTATAATAACTAACTTGGAAATAATGAAATTCAAGAAATCCTTTTGGCTAAAATCAAAATAAGTTACGCCATTTAGCGGTAGCATCTTCTCTCTAGTTCATTTACTTTATTATCCTTATCTACTCTCTATGATCTTCTTATTATTTTATTACATAAAAACACTAGAATACTAAGTATACTAGTATATTATTTTGATATTTATTCAAACTACACATACACACATCTCTACCTAATTGATACTGATAAACTATTTCTGAGTATGGTGAACTACTGCCACACAAAACGATGAATGCTCAATTTTCACCTACCAACACTCATGGTGGCCATAATTATGGAACTATATTTATATATGATATATAATATATTTATAGTGACTATATTCTTTGGTAATTTTTATTTACAACATACCTTTATACCTTCCAGGATGTGAAAATATGATAATTTCATTTGAGAAAGTGTGGACTACCTCCCCCTCAATGTGATATCACTTATTCATTCTATACAAGGAACATATAAAGGATGGATTTATTATAACAATGAGACATAAATATATTAATGTTATTATGATATAAATCTATATCATTTGGTTATTATTCAATATGAAAAATACATGATTGTAGCATTCATCCGTACGTACGACCTATCGTCTCCAAGAATATCTTATTTCATTTCATATGACCAAATATTATAGATATTATAAATACAAATATACTAGATATATATGATATTTAAATCATGAATAATATTATGGAGATGGTGGACATTCGACCACCTGGGAAATTTACATCCAAAAACTTCATTTTCAACTCAGGTACCAAATATCGACAAACCGAACGATATGAACTAAAATATTTATGTAATTTTTATAACCCGATTATAACAAATATAAGATGAATATTAAAAACGAAATGTTTTCAGAATTATGTTTCAATTAACCGATGTTATTTAATTAGTAATATAATGAAAGAACTATAAAATTCAGACTGATGTTAAAGGAAATATTAACTCAATCTCCATTCATTGTGTTAAATATTCATGTAATTGGTTTTTTTCTGAGATTATATGTGAATGATCTTCGATTGTTTGCACTGAATATCCACATATGCTTAGTGTTTTTAAATTTATCACACATAATTAATTCATTTATTTATCTGTAATCTAATGATTTGTTCTTTGTATGGAACTTCATGTCAATCTCCTTTCATTGAGGTATATTATGGCTGATATACGACCATCTTTTATATGTTGTATTATAAACCCTTTGACTTTAAATTTCATCACAGGGAACCTTTTTTTACAAATTCTTTTACTAAATGAAAAAATAATGTTTTGAACATATGTGGTGACAACGAACTCTCGGTTTCCATAACCGTTATTTGACATTTGGATTCCTCTAAAAGCCTCAATGTTTTTTAAAATGAAAACTAATCAATTATTCCCCTTTTTTGGGTGACATGGTATTGAAAATGGGTTTGAATTTGGATTAACTATTTCAACATCTTGAAATTGTCTCTTGTTATTTAAATGAAATCTTATCGGTGACATGTTGATAATTAAAATCTATTATGTCTTATGATAATTATTTGGTACATGGACATTTGACCGTTGTTTACGTGATAAACAATATATGGGTGGTAACATTATAAACCAATCATGGTTGGTTCTGTGAAAAACCATGTATGGGTGGTTATGTTACAACCTCCAATTCATTTGGTACTGATGTCGGCCATATGGCTATTCTATTTAGTCATATTCATGGATGTCGACCGTGGGGTTATTCCATTAAAGTATATTTATGTCCCAAGATACCTTTATGTTATTAAATGTTTCATTATATGGGATTTATGGTTATATTTTTGTTAAAAAAGGGTAATAAATGTTCTTATATTTTTTGAGGTATATTTGGTACACCTAAAAATATTGAAGTATTACATCAATTAAAGTATTTATGGTTTTCATGTAATCCCAAGACTAACAGTTTTCTGTCCTTATGTATGCCATACATAGATTTTTATGCTCATACAATTATTTGAAATGGTTTTCACAGGAAATAATGAAGAATAGAGTCAACGATGAGATAAAGGAAATGTCATCCATTTTAAATCATGAAACAAAACATGTTTCTTTTCAAATAGATTTTGTTTTATGAAAAAATGGATAGTGAGTATAATTGTATCCATGTAATATTCATGTTGTTATGTATAAGTTAGTACCTAATTCTATAAATACATAAAAATAAAAATATTCAATATGTGAATTAAAGTCAAATTATTTATATATCTCAAGATTATGTAATTTTTAAGGTTGGTGCCTTATACATTGTACACTATAGAGATTAAACACATCAATGACCCTTATTTATATCATGATTTGGCAAGGGGATTTATGTCTTGTTGATGTTTTGTTAGCTATTAGTATCTATTAGAATCAAAATGAAATGTTATCATTATTGGTCAATGTCAAACAAGTTATATGTTTTCTCTATAGTCCTTCGATAGATATCAAATGGTGAGAATTGTTTGATACATGAAGATTATATATTTTTATGTTAACCATTATTCTTTGATTTATTTATAATAATCTGGATATGAATTCCTCAATTTTGAGTATTTAATATATTAGACATTCGATTGTTTTTTAATAGAGTATAATGTAATTTAATGTAATAAAATATTAATTTTAAAACTATCGTGATCGGTATTTATTTTTTTATGATTTTCAATATTGCATTTGGGTTGTCCAATAGGGTACATTTATATACTTACCCAATGCACAACCATTTTTGTATATATATAATTTTATTTTCATATGTTATATTTTAGTAAAATAAATGTTTAAGTTTAATGTATTGGTTATTTAGTGGAAATATGATTTTGTATAGAGATCAGACTTGGGTCACGGATGGTTTATGATGGATAGAAACCATATATACCATGAAAGATTTCAACATTTTAAGAATTGCAATGAAATTAATTTAATCTATTTATTATTGATGTATATAATTTGAAATCATCATATATATTTAAATGGTTTTTTATTTTATATGATAATGGGAACCTATATATGGATTTTAGGTAGTTTATCGATATTGATCCCCAGTGGTGCATTGATACCCCATATCTCTTGTTATATGCCTCTAGTGATCATGTGTTGTGTGCCAGAGGCGAGTGGTGGAATGACTTAGATTAAAAGCAAAATATTATTGGTTCATTAAAAATAAAATCAAGGATTGGATTTGCGAAGATGATTGTAATAGATAAGAGATTGGGTGTTTAGGAGTGAGAGTTATATTATAATGTTTTATTACCCAACATTTTAATTTTTTACCCCAAGTATAAATGGTGTGTAGTACAGATAGATTCATTATAACCCTTTGAGAGTTTTCATGTATTCTTTAATGTTTATTCGTCTCATTGTGAGTTTCACCAACCCATTATAAGGGAAGGAAATTCGACTAACATATTATTCTTAATATATTCTTATATTAATAATATTAATAATATTCTAGGTGTAAACTAAAATTTTATTGTAATTATTTTGTTTTTTGGGTGTTAATAAACATTTATATTTATATATTTTTGGTGAATAAGGATTTGAAAAAAAATTAATGAAAAATTTCTTTTGTTTTATAAATAATCTATTATTGTATGTATTAGTTTTAGTATGATTTCATATTTTTTACATTTTCTATTTTATTGATTGATATACTTTAATTTAATATTTATTAATAAAATAATTTTTTATAATAAATTTATACAGGTTGTAGGTTTTTCAAATAATGAATTATTAATAAATGGTGATATAGTTTAGATGTTGTAATCCTGGATATAAATCAACAAATAATTTTAAATTCTATTTATACAAAAATTATTATATTTTATACTGGACAATATATTTTAGGGAATATACGTTTTTATGATTTTATTGGATTTGTTCATGATCATTTAATTCTATTTTGGTTATTATATATCTTTTTAAAAATAAATTCATTGATAAATATTATTGATTTTATAAAAATTTTTAATATATAAATTAATGATGTTTTAATAATTGTTTTGGTATTGTTTTTTGAAAAAGGGTAATATATATTATTTAAATATCATTTTTTTATATTATCTATATTTTGAATAATTATTTATTTTCTGAGAGAATCATTATAAAATCAAATTAAATATATTCTAATGATTTGTAACATATTTGTAAATTAAATAAGAATTGTATGTTTGAAATTATTTTCATAATTTACATGAATACGTTTACATGAGGTAATTTATAATATAAAAATAATGTTATATATGATATATATATATATATATATATTAATATATGTGTGTGTGTGTGTCTAGAGAGATTTGTTTTAAAAGTCATTAATTAAATAATAATATTATTTAATTGTGTATGTCTTAATTGAACTTGTTGATGTATTTTATACAGTGTATAATTTAAATCCCTAAAATTATTAATATTCATTATATTTTTTAAAAAATTATAAATTTTGATATGATTACTTGGTAGTTTGGTTTTTTTCTAATTAGAAGGATTAATTTGATTCTTTTTAAGTTCTAAAAATAATAATTTGACTTCTTTTTTGGTGAAACTATAGATTTAATTTGGTTTCTAGTATACTGTGTTGATATAATTTAGGCCGAACAGTATTTATATATATATAGTCATTATTCATAGACACCAATTTTAAATTACATATTTTAAAGGAAATATCAAAATGAAAATGTTAGATTATAATTAAAATATTTTTCTTATATGTTTTTAGTATGTATGATTTAAATGATACTTGAAAAATGATTTGTATATATTACATAGTACCCCAAACTTTTTATGGAGATGACTTGATCTTGTATTCTAGTATTATTTTACCTTGCTTTGGTTATAATTTTTTGAGGAGTTTTTTTGGAAGAATATTGGTTTAACATGGTTGTTTTTGGAGGGGTTCTCTATATTGCATGGTTGGAACAATGTTTATCCAAACGGCGTTCCCAGCTTTTGTAACACATGAATCCTTATAAATGGATTGATTTAATGTTTTTTGAATTTTTTATCAAACATTGTTCCCTCTTGGGAGTAACCCTATAACCCTATAAGATATGCATATGGTTTTTCACACGGTTTGGAAAATAATGTGCCCCTACCAAGAAAACTATGCATTACGAATAAATTCCCTAGGAAATTAGTTTTAAAATTATTGAGGCCCACATCCATCACCCAAATTAGACCCAATTCAACCCTAAATAGTTTCTCTTATTTTGGGAGGATCTCAAGAGGATTCCAAGGGCTTCCAAACTCCATTCTTATAGAATCAAAAATCTTTTTGACATATCCACACCTCTCCCAGTATGATAACTCTTCCTGAATAGTTTATTCCCTCTATAACTTCTTTATAAAATATTTTAAAGGGTTATTTCCCCATGTTGGTAAGGAATATAGATCTTGGATTTGATATATCTAATTTTTTTTCAATTTTGGCATAGATTTTGTATCTTGATCTCATTTGTTGTTGGGAAATTCTGTGTTCCACTACAATTTGTGGATTTCTGTTAGGAATAATTCGATAATGATCTTGAGGTGAGTTGTATAAATTGAAAACCACTTGTATTGATTTAATTACTTATATGTAATTTTTAAATTTGAATTCCAATAATAATTCAATTTAATCAAGAATTAAATTTAATTAAATTGAATTGAAAATCCCATAATATCTAAAGTATTGGTTACTTTATCCATTAGGTGATATATATACAATGTATATAAATCACAGAAGAATAATGTATATATATTCATAGTGAGATTTGAATATATTTTATAGGATCTGGGTTAAGTATACGTAGTTTTTTTATTTTTAGCTAGAATATATACCTTTTAAAGGAGATATTGTTTCTTATACATGGAGTAGGAAAACTCATTCTCAAGTAGTTTATAAGACCATATTAGAGTGAAATATAATGAACCTATTATATTATATGTATGTTATGGTTCTAAAGGCCTATGAGATTATGACACTCCTATTTATTTTAGTGGAGTCAAATCTATTGAGCCAAATCTGGGAGAGGCATTATGTGGACCCTGAGTTTTTCTCATGAGGGAAATCCTTGACGGCGGGGAGTCACATTCAGACTAGAAAATAGTTGATTATGAGATCATCTATGTCAAAAATATGGTTATTAGCCTTCATGTATGTTATATGTGTCGATGCAATAATTTCATGCCTCAATGTGGGTGGATCATCTTGCTATGAACAATATTTCCTTGACCTATGTCAAATGTAATAGTGTACATGATTGAGAAATGAGATTTTATTGTTCATGAGATGATGTTACACTAGTAAAATGGCAAAGGTCGGGCAATAATGTCTAGGTGGTATAATGAATTCATTGTCCATTTTGGAATTCAAGTGGGCCGATTTTAATGAGGAAGTGGTGGTTGGCCTCCAGAGGACGCCCTAGAAAAAATAATACTATAAGTGTGGTTGTAAAAAATTTATCTAAAGTAGCTCATTTATTTCAAATATGAGAGACATTATCAGAGGATCTGTTGGGACACATATCTATTTGTTGGATTGAAAATCTATATAGGGTTCCATAGAGTAATGATTCAAAACATGAAAATTTTTTTTACTTTTCACTTTTAGAATGGTTTTGATAAGGATATTGGGAAACAAGTATTACTATGTCCGAAATTCCACCACCAAAGAGATGGGAAGTAATTATATAATAATTAGGTGGTTGATAATATGAATTGTGATCGTTTAATATTATTTTGTGGGTTTTGGTAGAACAACATAAAATTAGTTTATTTATCTGATAAAAATACTTATACAGTGACTACTTAGATGAAACAATATGATTCTCTTAATGGTAGGCCCTTCAGATTATCATTTTGTTGGATGGAGGTAGGAGATTCAAAGGTATTGGGTATAAATTTTATGCAGGAAACACATGATAAGTATGAACTAATTCGAAATTATATGCATGCAGATGAATGTATATAGAATTAAGAGTTTATAGGGGTGACTGTGCATTACTTCAGGTGTCTCTTAGATTGAATATTAATAGGATTATGAGTTTGGGTATCTTAGCACCCAATATATATAAACTATTTGAGGGTTTTCAGATAATCTAGCTTGTGGTGTACTAATAATTTCTTCCATATATGTATATTTATATGCATAACGTTTTCCATATGTCTTAGCTTCTACAGTATCACCCCAACAATTCTCATGTGATCTATGTGGATGTAGAATACATTGAGACCAATATTCCCTTTGAGTAGCATTTAGTATTTATGTTGGATAATATTGAGACAGTGTTGTGGGAAAATAACATGCTGATTTTGATTATATTTAGGAATCATAATTTAGGATAAAACATAGGAGAGAGAAGCAGATATTCAGGCTTAGTTGCCCAATATTTTTAACTTGGAATCATAGAGACGCATGGGCCTAGAGCTCGGGGATGAGACACTATAAGGTGAGGAGATTTTAAGGTCTTGAAATTCATTATAGAGATATATAAACATCTTTTTAGTCATTTTATTTCATATTCATATCATATACATTTATTGATTTATTTCCTAGGAGATTTTGGGTGACATTCAGAAGCTTTTGGAGGGTTTTGGGAATGGTCATGGTTTGCACACAGTTTCCCCATAACGGACACCCTACCATAGAAAACCATGAAACCAATTATTGAAAGGGACTTTCTAGTCAGAACATGGGTTTTAAAAATAGTTTCCATAATATATGTATGTATAAACCCCCAAAAGATAGGGTTAGGGTAAGGGAGAATGGTTTGGAAAACAATGTGCCCCTACCTAGGTAATTAGGCATGAAAAATTAATTTAGTAGATTTTTAAAAAAAAATCTAACCCCCTGAACTTCACCATATTTCAACCCAAATTGAACCTAAATAGTTTACCATTGTGGGGGATCCTGGTCATTTTCAAAGGGATTCCAAACACATTTGTTTAGAATAAATTATCCATCTTATAGTTCTTTACCTCTCTTTATATGATTTATCATCCCATTTAGTTTTCCCCCTCTCACTCTCTTCCTAATATCATATTTTTAAAGAATGATATCCTCTATTGGTAATGGATCTTCGTAAAAGATTTGTTTTTTCTTAATAAGATCAATCTTGGGTCCTATTTTTTGATCTAGAACGTACACATCAATTTTCTATTGAGCGTTCTACTTAAATTTACTGATTTCAGTTGAGGAGAGTCCATCAATGATCTTAAGGTAGGTTTTTTAAATTTGAAAATCCATAGTCTTGATTTTATTATGGGCATGCAGTTTTTTAATTTCACTTTATATGATTTGGAAAATGAATTCAGAATTTAAATTTATTCACTTTTATATCCATTTGATAATTTATTGAGATGAAATTATGGAGATTGTAGTTGATTTATTAGAACAATTAACAAGTTAATTATATTTCAGAATGATGTGATTATTAGTATTATGGTATATTGGGATTGTTTAATTGGTCTGTTAAATGGGGTTGTTTAATTGTTTAATTATAGAGATATGGAATTGATTGATAATGGGAGTGAAGGCCTATTTGAATTATCCTTGAAAGGTTAATGGGTAATTCTAATAAATGTTGTTAAATGGTTTAATGACAATTTTATCATATTATTCTATCACATTACATTGAATATATATGTTTTAGTTGATAATAGAAATTATTTATCATCAAGATAATGTTTTAAGATTACGTTTCTAAGGATTAACCATGATTAATACAATATATAAGATATATGTGTGATTGGTTGAGAAATGAGGATTAGGACATGGAATGAGGATCCAAATACCCATATGGTGTTAGAAACGGTGTTCTAGTCCAAAATTAATTCTTCTGACTATTATTTAATGGGAAAAGGAATGATTAACCAATAACCTGTGGGGTATGGGATATTGGACAATGCTTTATTTTCGAACGGGGTTCTATGAATGACGTTTTATTCCCATGAGATTGTAATTAGACAATGTTTCTAAATGGTTTTGATAAGAATACAAATTAAATGGATAATTAAAGACCATGTCCAAATGAATGTTGAATATCTGTGTGATATGTGATATACCATGGTTATAGTTAAGACACCATCATTGCCCAAAGTAGATATTTATGGGTTTTTTGTCTTCATGGACAAGTCAATTTATGTTTTTAAATAAATAATAATAAAATTTGGAAACTGCTAAATTTATGAATTATAATTTATTCCATATAAAACATCATACACTATTATTTACTAATCATTGTTTTTGATGTCCTTATTGGTGGCATTCTAAGTTGTACTCACAGCGTGCATGTGATGCCTGATCATTACCAGAATAGGCTTCATGTATTCCAGATAGGGTAAGGGAAAGAGACATATCACATATGGTTGTGTTGAGATGCATTATGGATGTGTGGATTATAAATTGTTTCATAACCCAAATAGTAATAATACGTTTAATTGTTATTTTTTTAATTCTGACTTTTGACACTTATTTGGCATGACATATCTTCTAGTCATTTCTGTTTATTGTAGTACTCTAGTTGTTAGTTATTACCTTTTTACTATTTCCTAAGTATTTTCACAATTGCGATTTATTGATAAATAGGGTATTGTCTCCCATGTTATATATATTAATCCTTAACTACTAGTTAGTGGTCTCTAGAATATTAGGTGGTGTACATACGGTCACATAATAAACTGGCTTAGGGAACCAGTATGTCACACCTGGGATATGAAATTACAAAGTCTTATTAGAGGAGTGTTCTTTTATTTTTCTTTATATTAATATTTGGGAATAGTTTATGGGGATATAGAATGATTCAGATCTCAGTTAAGAGCACATTAATTGGATTATCTTACCCATCTACATAGGTAAATTCCAAGTACCCATGGTGTGATTCTTGTAATTAATGTGCATCAATACAGTTGGATCTTATTTCACCTCCATTGATGCACTTTTTGAGTGGTTTGAATATTTTATGGAGAGATTCAATGATATTACAAATTTATAAATAAGTAATTAGAGTAGATTATGCATCCATAATTCTAGGAACATAGTGTTTATTATAACATTCATCATTTTTATGCATGCACAAGAAATTATATTTTTGGTATGTTTTTTAAATTTAATTTTTTTCCATTCTTGTGTGATTTAGATGAAAATGGTGCCTAATATGAAATTAAATTTTTTAAAATGATGAAAAATCTAAATATTTTTTTGTATAATTTGAAACATGAATAATAATAATGCATTTTACCCAAGGTGATACATGACATTGATAATGGATGATCAAAGGTATTAATAGAATAATATTTTATGGAAAGAATCATGGGATTGATTTTTAAGAGTATGTCTAACTTGAAATGGGTTTTTCAATTGACCCACCCTATAAAATATTAGAGAGTGGGGACCTAAGAAACTGAGTTATTTATTGATTCTATCTAGACTATTCAAGAGTAAGTGAAGACTACTGCTTAAAAGAGAATAAAATTGGATTCCTACATCTAATGTGGTCAATAAATGAGTTGGTTGGAAATTCAGACTAATGATGGAAATCATGATAATATGGATTGGAAGTAATTTCATGAGAAATTCATGGATAAATATCTCCCACACACACTCAAGGAAGAGTGTTTGAATGAGTTTGTGTTGTTGATTCAGGGGAGTTTCTATGTGATAAAATATTTTCATCACTTTAGTGATATTCCAAATGTTTCTCATGCATTTTATGGTGATGAGAAAGTTACACTATGTTATTCTCCTTATGATCTTTAATATGAGATAAAGTCTGAGCCTCTCAACATTATGTAAAATAAGATATCAGGGGTTCTAGATCAGGATCCCATATCTGAAAGGAACATGAAATAGGCTTCTAGTGGGGGCATGTGGTTTGTTATAGATGATTATGATTTATATCTTTATGAATTAGTACTCACCTCTTGGAGTAATTTGAAAACATTTGTTGAATTAAGGGTGTCTAGGAACAATAATCACATAATCAGGATCATATTACGTTCTTTTCCACCAGTTGGATTGGCTGTGTAACATTCATAGATATTTTCCCCGACCAACATTTGGGTGACATGATTATGGTAAAATGGGAAATCTAGAATGGTTCTATAGTAAACCATGATAGATAATTAATGATGTATGAGAAAAGAAAAATTACAGTGTTATAAGGGGGTCTTCAACCACCAATCATTCTAGTAGTTGGAGTTCTATTGGTTGTGACAGTTGAGGTAGTAGATGAGGGGCCTCTTTGTATGGGTACCTATATCAATAGAGTGTTGCAGCTCAGAGGACCTAGATTGCATCACATTGAAGAAAGGATTTACATTTTCATCTTGTTTGGCTTATAATTGTTGATGGATTGGATGGACGATTGATAGTTAGAGGTACTATTGATGAAGAATCTATAATAGATTTTTTCTTATTTGATACTACTACCACTAATTATTTTATAACTTCACATCCGTTGAATGGGTTATGTCTGAAATGGGAGTTTATGAGGGGGGTTATGATAAACCATGGAATATTGGGAGTGTGTTAAAGATACATACAATTATGTAGACTTAGTTCTCTAAATGATGGTGAGAATATTTCTATTGTGAAATTTACATCCTTAATATGTCATCCTTTGACCTAATTATCGGTTTGGACTAGTTATAATCATATCAATCCCACATTTACTGTTACCAAAGGAGATTTAATTTTATCTCTAATGAGGGTGAATTTTATTTACTATGGATTATGGGATATCAAGGTGGGCCATATAGTGAATGTTCCTCAGAAATTTGGGGAGCTTACCACCCAGGTTGCTAGTACATTGTTTGATTATGCTGGTGTAATGCATGATATATTTTCACCAACAGAGGATTATTTACCAGATGTGTTTCTTAAGGACATATTATGCCTTCCACATAAGAGAGATGTGGAAGTTTCATTTAATCTCATGCTAGGGGTAGATGTAGTTTCTATTAAGCCATAGAATATGAAACCAACAGAGCTTCAATGGAATTTTACTCAACTAGAAGAGTTGATAGATAAAGGGTTTGAATATTCTAATATGTTTTATTTGAGATCCCTAGTCATGTTTCCAACGATGTTTGATATAATATTGTGATTCCCTATTTACTATCCAAAGTTGACCCATATGACTATGAATAACTAATATCATCTACCACATAATAATGATCATTTTTACCAGTATAGGGGAGCTTGTGGGTTCTCTAAGATATAAATGTGATCAAGTTATAATCTGTGGATACTTTTTCCTTCTCATATACATTATAATTCATTCATAAGTTGGTATGTCCTATAAGAGTTCACAGTAATTCCATTCAGGACAACGAACCATCCTATAGTGTTTATGGAGTTAATGAATAGAATCTTCCAATCATACAATGACATGATTGATGTAGTGTTTTTGGATGACATCTTTGTCTACTCCATGATTCATGATGATCACATCCAACATATTTTTATCATTCTAAGTACACTGAGAGGTAATCATCTATATTCCAATGTATTTAAGTTTAAATTATGGATTAACAGATTATAATTATTAGGTCACAAAATCTCAAAGGAAGGTGCATTATTGTACCTATATAATTTCTTTGATGTGGGTTCTTGGACGAAAACATTGAATATTTTTATATTCACATTATTTTATGATTTACAGGCTTATATAAGAGGTTTATCTAGGACTATTCACTCTTGTTAGAACCACTTTCTGGATTGAAAAAAGAAGGGGATAATGTTATAATGACTTGAACATGTGGTAATTGTTTCTAGGAGCTAAAGATGCATTTGAATACTTCAAAAATCATGATATAACCCAAGCTGTGGTAGGAGTATAAATGGATTTATGATGAATCTATAATCAGATTTAGTCTTCTGTTTATGGAGGCAGGTCATTTTGTGGTGAATGGGTAAGAAGAGTTGGTGACACATGAATTAAGTACTCTATATAGTTTTTTGAGTTATGTGTAATTCCTTATGCATTGGAATGTTCCCTACATTATATGTTGGGATGAAAATTTAAATTGAAAAATGATCATAATAGTTTAATATAAATCTTTTCACGGTTAGTTATAAATATGAGACAATAGAGGCAGTTGAGTACATATAGTCTTTTGATTTGGAGATCGTATATATGTATAGTAATGGAAACAATGTTATTGAAACATTGAGAAGGAAACCCCTGACTTATGAAGCTCTGGATTCTAGATCACAGTTGAAGATTATTAGCTTGTTGGATAATATGAATGTAGTGGTTCTGAATGGATAGTAGAAGATTACTCTCATATCAGTTTTAGTGGAGTCTAAACATATTAGCTCGATCTGGTAGAGGGTGTATAATGATCTATATTTTTTTTACATGAGGGTAATCCTTGAATGTGGGGATTCACCTTCCTTCTTGACAATAGTGGATAATGATATCACAAAAGTAAGGAATTAGGTTGTTATTCCTTCTAGTATGAATGTAGAGAAGATGCATGAATATCCTTCCTTGGAGTGGATGGTGCATGTGGGTTTGGAATTTTTTTCGTGACCTATATCAATAGTATTGGTGGCCAGACAAAGTAAATGAGATTTTAGGGGTCAGGACATAATGATACACATATCGATCGGTAATGGATGAGTTTCAACAAAAAGGTGTATTACTACAGTCATTTCCAATTTCAAAATGAAAGTAGGAAAACATTTCCATGGAAATTGTGGTTGGTCTCCTGTAGACACCTCGTAAGAATGAAATTGTATGGGAGATTATTGAAAGATTAAAAAATTTGTCACATTTCAATCCTATAAGGGAAACATTCATAGTAGACTAGTTAGGAGATATGTATGAACGAGAGATAATTTGTCTTCTTGGTGTGAAACGTAGATTAGTTTCATACCATGACTCACATTTTACATTTCTCATATATAATGGTTTGACAAAACATATTGGTGCTGAGGGATTACTGATTATGATATTTCTCTCAAAATCAAATGTTCAGTTAGAAATTACTATTAACGAGTTTGAGAATATTCATTATAAGTGTGTCACAAACTTTTGTGGCTCTTTGGATAATGACATATCATTGGTGGAGTAAACAAAAAAACAATAGTTATCTGGTTACTATTAAAATGGAACAACATGAGGAACTTTATGGTGGGTAATAGGTATACACTTGATGAAAGATAGATGCTAGTGAGTCAAAGCTGTATGGACAATGTCTCTTTTAAGAGATGGGAGAGGTAGTTTAAATGATTCCAAAACATATCATTTTGGATCAGGGGATAAATAAGTCATATAATTATGGAAATCATTGGCCTTATTAGTTTACATAGTGTGATCATGTTTTCCATCATCTGTCAACTATATCAGTTTACAGAATGATTTATAAATATAGAATATTGGTACCCAGGTTTGTTAGAAAATTTGTGGTTGTGGAGAGAATCCATATGGTGGCATAATTATTAGATCTTATAGGGAGGTATCATGTAAAGATTTATGCTCTTCTTGTGTCACATATTTAGCGGTATCACTCTGACCCTTATCATGTGATCTATATGGATGATGTTGAGTTTGAGACGATATCACACTTTTAGGAGAATAATATACACATGTTATATTGTAGAGAGAATTTGATTTAGGTAAATATCTTGTTGAAAATTCATCTATTTTTGAAACATGGGAATGTACTAGATGAAAATTTGGAGACGAAATCAGTTATGGGGGCTTAGTGGAAATATATTTTATCTTTGAAACATAGTGATGCTTATGAGTACATCTCTAGGATGAGATAGTTTACATTTGGGAGATTTGAAGACCCCATGAATTTTCATTATTTGTAACGAGCTCATTTTGAGGTATTAATTTTCATTTTAATTATTATACAGTAGTGGAGGAATTTCATGGGGACATTTGGTTTAAATATGAATATTTATATATGTGTTTTGGATAGTGCATTATATTTACACTATTTACAAAAAATATGTGTTGTGACAATAAAAATGATACATTTGAGAGGGGCAGTTACATGGTCAGATCAAGGCTTATCAATCAATGCACCCCTGTAGGAGTGGTACATGGTTAGGGAACCCAGTTTAGAAATCCATGTTCCCCTACCCAGGAAATCAGGATTCCTAAGTTAATTACCGTTGAAAATTTCATTTAAAATTAATGAACCCCCGTCCTTCAACCTATTTCAACCCAACTCGAACCTAATAGGTTTTCATCATTTTTTGAGGATATAAGATATATTTCATGGTCATTATAACTCTATTATTAGGGAATCGATGATCCATTGATCGAATATTCACCTCTTTTATAAGATATCTCATCTTGATTAATTTCATCACTCTCCCCATTCGATATCAAATCTTTTAAAAGGTTGTTTTTTCGCATTGTTAATGGATCTAGATATAGGTTTTGATATATGTTGGTCTATTAAAGTTGGGTTCTAGGTTTTGGATCTATATCTAATTATTTATTTCGTATTGATTATTCCACATCAATTTGGGTATTTCTAATTGTTATGGTTCAGTAATGATCTTGAAAATGTTGATATAAATTTAAAACCCTATAGTATTGATTTAACTAAATTTAAGTAATAAATAAATTTCAATTAAATTTATTAGTCAATTGATTCTATAATATAATTTTCTTAAATTTACTTTCCATGTTACTATTTAATGGGTTGAAATTTTGGAAATTTTAATTGGTTTAATTGGATAAATTGATTAGTTAATTAAATAAATGAATGATGTGATTTTGGAAATGGTGAGATATTGGGATTTTTGAATTAGTTAATGAAAATGGATTGTGTAATTGTTAAAATTTTGAGATGTGGAATTAATTGATAATGGGAATAAAGGGGTGATTAGAATAACCATGAAGTGTTAATGGGTTATGTGAATAAATGTAAATAATTTTTTTGAAGAAATGTTCAAATTATTTCATGTTGTTAAAATAAATAGTTATATTTAAATTTCTATTTATGTATTCTACAAAGATGATAATGCTAGATAAAAATGCTAATGGTGACTAATATCTTGGAAGATGATATATGAGAAATATGTCTGTTTTGTTGAGAAATAATTTCTAGGGAAATGAATGATCTTACAAACACCCCTTAGGTGCTATCCATGACATTATAGACACAGACGAATGTATGTGATTATTATTTTTTGGGTAAATGAAAAATTCTCAAGATACCCATTGTATGCGGGACATGGTTTTATTATCTAAATACTGACGGGTTTCTACTAATGATTTTCTCTAACTAGTATAATAGAATTGGACTATGGTTAAAAATGGTCAAATATGATTTGAAATTTAATAGATTATGATAGAGCATGCGTTAATGAGTTCTGATTATCTTTGTGATATGTGATAGGGTGTAGATAAGACTCCAACATATGATGAAGTAGCTATTGATGGGTTGGGTGTCTTCATGATCCTAGGAAATTATGTGGATAATTAAATAATAATGAAATGTGATAATTGTTGACTTTATGCTTTTTAATTTATTCTATATATAACTATTTACACTATTGTTTATTATATATTTTCTAGATTCTATTGGTGGTGGCATAAGAAGTGCTACTAACACCCTACTCGGGAAAAATGATTGGTCACTTTATAAACATAATGTATATAGGATAGGATATGGGACATAGACCTATGTTAGGTGAGTGAGTTGGGATGCAGGAGTGATGATGGAAAGAGGTGTGGTGTCTGAGTTCATGGGGAGTTTTTAGTTACTTATTTTTCATTTTATCATTCTTCCTCTTAACACATATTTTTTAGGACATAACTTCGAGGTTTTTTTTATTATTTTATTATTATTAATGTTGTTTTTTTATTTGTTTTAATTTCTATTTTTTTTAATTGATGTTTTATATTGATGAGTATGGTATAATCTCAACATGTAATATATATTATACACTAACTACTAATCAGTAGCCTTTGTACATGGGGATGAATCATATGGTAACCGAACTCACCAACTTTGGGTAATGGTATGTGGAAAATGGGTTAGGACATTATAGATTATATATTTAAATCATGAATTATTATTTTATAATTTATTCTGTGTTTCAAATAATATTTTCATAAAGTATATTTGAATTTTTCCAAAATTTCATTCTATTTAATGTATTATCTGGAATCATTTTAGAAATGGTGTATTTCCAAAAGGTTGAGTCTGGAAGTATTATTCGAATCGTATTATTGAGGATAAATTTTTTTATAGAATCAAATAAATTTAAATATGTCATTTTTAATTATATTTTAATTTTATAACAATTTGAAATCATTTTAAACTTTAACTAATACTGTTGGGAATGACTTTTATTGTGTTTGTATTGAATTAGTTTTATGTTGCTTGTTTATTTGTTTATGACCATATAAGGTATGAATTATTCTGGTGAAAATCTAAAATGGTTGATAATTGGATAATATTATTTCTTTTTTTCATCTATTGTTTTACGTTATTTTTACATTAGATGTGATTAATTTATTTTTGGCGCATATGGTTTTTGGAAATGTTTTATAAAAATCATATTTTATAATAAAAAATATTAAAATTGGTGGGATGGTTGAATATGATCTAGAACTGGTTTATTGTTATTGAATTAATTTTGGATGGATGATTTTGTGTTTTTTTGGTATTTTTTCTTTTTGGGGTTATATATTATTATATAAGGTCCCCAAGAAAATGTGAAATATTAAACGAAAAATTATTTGGTTCATTTGGTTTGATGATTATTTTGATGGCTCTATAAATCTTTTTTCCATAATAAAATTATAAAACTATATATTTATCTTTAATTAGAAGACATATATATGGCTTGGTGGAAACAATAAAGAAGTTATGTATTTTTTAATAAGGTTAATTAGTATAAAAATGTGTTTTAAAGTGACATTTGGAGGATGAAATCATTAAAATTATTTTTAGTGAGTTTTGATAATTTAAAATCATAATTTTTGGGATATATCCATGGTATAAGAATAAATCCAATTTATAGGGTTGGATAGTGAAAATTTTTCATAAATTGGTTGTTTTCATTAAAATGTTTGATCTACTCTAGATTACAAGCTCTATTAGCATCATCCAAAAGACCAAATGACCTAAATATTTTATTTTTTAAAGTAATATGTGGTTATGCTTTCTTAAATGAATGAGGAAAATTTATTCTCATGAAATTATAAAATTAAATAATAATGTAATGACACATTATTGAGAGACTAGTCATATTGACTATTAATTAGATGAAAAGACCATAAAATTTTTTTAATCTATATTTAACACCATAAACTCTCCCGAAACATATACATTTAACTTATACATTTGGAAATTCCTAAGGAAATTAAAACACAATAATTCACCAACAAATGTAAATTAATATTAATTTTTGTGTCTATTTAATCTATTAAAGGTATCAAGACAATGGTAACAATGAGTAATACTATATTTACTGATGGGGGTGAACCCATTGAGAGTTTTATATAGTCAAAATATGTTATTACAGACATAAAAAGTTACAATTTAAGAAAAAAAAATTTATAGGATAATGAAATTTACTAGGTTTCTATGAGGGGAAATTTTATTTTTAGGATGTGTTAGAATAAATATTTGGTGTTTATATTTATATAGTAATGATGTTGTTAAAAAATGATTTTATTTGGGTTGTCTAAGGGTTTATAGTTCCTTCATGGATACAGAATCATCATGGAGATTTAAATAGTAGATTTAAATGATATTGATAAAAAAAATTAGTGGTTAATTTGGATTGTTAAACAAATATAGGATATTATTAATGTTATGAATGAAATAGATTTTTTATTGAATCTTTTTACATGAATATATTAATTCATCTTTGTAAAATATTTATTGATATTTCAAATAGAATATCTTATGTGAGTTTTCAAAGATATAAATTCCCACCAATTATGTATTCACATAAATATTTGTTCATAATATATTTGGCCCTTGAGGATCAAATTTATAATTAATTATATGTTTTTAGATTTCATTATCTAAATTAAATACAAATGAAATTATTTTTCCCTTGAGGCACTTCATTGAGAATAATTTTTAGTATGAATTTGAATTATATTAAATGTTATCCCTTTGTAATTATGAAGATTATTTTATATTAATAATTAAAGTGTGGGGTGATACTATTAAAGGAATAATTTTAATTACTACTAATTATGATATTGATTTTATGAGAATATATTATATGGGAATATTTATTTACAATCAGTTTTTTTAATAAAATGAGATTATGAAATGTGATTATCAAAGGTTATTTAAAATGGAGAAGTGATTTTATACATGTTATTTCACTCTTTCCCAATGTAAAATTATTTTTTGAAACTTATAAATATAACACACATTATTAATTAAAATATTATATAGAATAATTTAGGATAAATAGTTGTACCTTTTATAGTTCAATAAATATTTCAGTTATTTGGTAATGTGGATTTTTTTAGATCATGCATTGGGACCATACAGGTCTTTTTAATTTTTCATTGTGGATGGCTAATCGTATTCATGTCTTTTGGAACATTTATAGAGAACCCTAATAATATAAAACATCCCCAAAATAAATATTATTATTTTTTAAATTAATAATATTTAAATAATATAATTATAAATATGGAACATTCCTATGATTTTTTAAATTTATCTCGTATATATGAATTTATAGGAGGTAAATTCCATTTGATATAAATATAGTATATTACTTCAAACGATTTATTATTATTATTATGGTTACTATATGTGGGGGAAAGAATTATATAAATGACATATTAGAAATTATGTGTATTGAGAAAATAAAATTTTTAGATTTGATATATTGTATTATGTTATTATTATTATTATTATTATTATTATTACAAAATTATAGAATGAGGGGATATGATAATGAGTATGAATATTAGAGGGGGGTATAAGGCTCCAAATTTCTTTGTGTGTTTCTATACAGATGCACGGGGTCATTAAAACTTATTTATCGTATACTACCTCAATGAAATTCCATGAGAGAACACTTTTTGGTAGTTTCATTTGTCTAATTCCCTCATAATATCTCTATCTCCAATATTGTTTTTCTGAAATATAGAATTCTTATGAAATATAGGGATTACATTTTGGGGAATCTTTATGGTAGTATGAATCCCTCAATTCCATAGAAAAGTTGTTACCTAGGATTTAAGAGAAGATCAAGGATAACCTCACAGACACATATTTTGAATTTGAGGAATCAAATATTTCTTTAGGGTGAGAATATCAACACCCAATGATTGGAGACACTTTTTTTCCATCGAAAAATTAATGAGAATGATTTTTTATTCTATTTATCAAATATAATTTTGATTATATTATGCTATTAAATTAATTTCTATCTTTTGTACATTGATTTATGGTGCTAATAGGTTATGTAACTCTTCTATAAGTAGATTTACCATTTAGTGCATTTATTTTATTATATAAAAGAAATATTCATAATTATATATTAAATTCCATTTGAAAGGGAAAATTATTTTTTCAAATAAAGAAATATTTTTTTGAAACATGTTATTCATTTGTGACTTTTGTTTATCAATGAAATGTTTTTGGGAATATAATGAGTCAAAAATTTAGTTTTTTATCAAATCATGAAAAATTTGGGTGAAATTTTTTGTTTCTATTATTATTTTATTTATAATATTAAATTTCATTGTTATGAATAATATTTCATAAATGTAATCAAAAATTTTTCTTTACTAAAAGAATTATTTAATATTTAACACCATATTTGGTATTCCCCTTTTTATTATTGATGTAAATAATTAATTTCCAAATGTAGATGAATGTGAATTAAATATTCAAAAGGATATGTATCTTTTCTTGTATGTGTAGTGGTAATATGATATAATTAGATTCATTTTTTTATCGATTTCTTTTTTTCTAATTTTTGGACTTGAGTAAAAAAAAATTAGAATCTATGGATAACTAAGTATGAAACTTGTGTAAAAAAAATGTCGATATTACACACACCAAATTCTCCAAAATTTAATTAGTCACTAGCTACAATATTTCCCTCTAAATGATACTACTTTATTTATTGGTGTTCCATTATAATTTAATTGAGATACAAGTGTGATAGTTCCTTGAAAATTAAAATCTATGTTTTTTGGATTCTTTTGATAGTTATCCAATGATGAGATAAGATATATATAATGATTAATTATTTTAATAGTGTTCACTATACATTGATGTATTTATATGTACTATGAAATGAATTATATTTATTTGAAAATATATTATTAAGGGGAATTTATTTTTCATTCCTTCAATGTACATGTATTTAAAATAAATTTATTCTTTATTTTAAAATCTGAAAGATTATATAGTATTTTTATTAAGTTATGGTAGATCATTTGGGGTACCTTATAGGGTATTTTTATATATTAACCCCCTATATATGGATTTCAATTCATATGATTTTCTATTTTACTATATTGGACATTGGGTAAAATGGTGTTTCTTCATAGTATTGGTCATTGGTGGGAAATTGTTACTGCCTAATGATCAAAGATAGTATAATGATGATCCATGAGGGTATATATTCATTTTTTCAATGAATATATTTTATTTATTTCTTCCATCCTAATGAAATAAGATAAATGTGATAATTTTTTGTTAAAATACCTTGTCATCATCATGTATACATTTATTCGTCATTTTTTAATATTATATTTATATATGGGTTATTATTTATTGTTTTTTTATAATTAATGGAATCTATTCCTATTCATGAAATTGGTATCCCTTGCCTCATTTTGGTAGCCAATAATGATGAGGGGAGACTGTCTGAGGTTATTAAGGGATGTACATAGTTTCAGGGTAAAGTCATCTAAATTCATTATAGTAACAGTAAAGGATTGTAATGAGAAATATCAATAAACATTAACTGTCTTAAAATCCATTTGTACTATATGTATTATCAAAACCCATATCCCATATTCTTTATGTATATAACATTTTCATATAGTAAATGTTATTTTTTTTCATTTTATAAATTGTTTAATTTCGCCACATAATATAAAAATTCTAGGTTTATCATTATATAAATACAATATAATAAGAGTTCGATCCAATAAAATGTTGTGTGGGGTTTATTTATTCCTTTAATAACCGTGAACAAGATCAATATGGATTCATTGAAAATAGGTGGATAAATATAAAAATTCACACAATGGCTGAGTGTTATCTCAAAGTTCTATTATAAGGGAATGATTTCTATAAGGAGAATATATATATTTAAAATAGGAAAAGAATTATTAGGATAAGAAAAAAAGTTATATATTATATAAATCGGTTAAATATATGTTATAATTAATTATTTGAGAGGTGGTAAATATAGAGAGTTCATGAAATTCCATAATGTAGTGGTGAAAATGTTTAATGACATGCACCATATTAATGAAGAGGAATTACTACAACTCGTTTCATGTCTCTAAAATAAAATTAATAACATAGTTTTAGACTAGTTAAATCCTAATTTATAAAATTATTAATAAAATATTTCTTAGCATGATGAATGTTATTCATCAATGGCCAAAAGGAAAATGAATTGGAATTAAAAAAATTATAAATAATAGAGGATTTTTAAAAACCCCTAATGGATATATTATTAGAAAAAACCCACGAATGTATATTGATGGTATTCATATTTAATGTGTTGAAGAAGATAACATGATGTGACTTATATCAATACTGGGAAACCATAATGGGAGATTCATATGGCTTTGAAATAATTGGAATGTTTTGAAGTGGAGATGATAAACAATGTTATGTCACAATAAAAAACAAGTATTTTAATGATTTTAGAAAAATTATTATAATAGGTAGGATATGTAAATGATATAGCTGTTGATTATTATTGTTTTCATAACATTCAATATTTTAAGTTACATTCTATAAGTTTTTAAAAAATATTGTTTAATTTAATGCATAATAAATATTTTTTCTTTTCATTAATTTCATTTGTAATTATATATAAATATATTTATTATTACAAGATATTGTGAATTATTTAAATTAAATATTATCATTATATTATAATTTTATGAATTCGTACTTTTTTATATGAAAGAACGATACTGATAATATTTTAAAAATAATAATTACATAAATTTGAAATCATTATAGAAAAATAAAAATACAGTTTTAATCACGATATATTAAATTAATAATGTTGTATAATTAAATGTATAATATATTTAATGACATCATTGAATGATATGAAACTATTTGAAATTATGTATATATATTATCATTGAATTCTAATTAATATAATATATTTCAAAATAGAAATGGATATTGAAATTAAGATTTTAAAATAATAAATTACTTATAAATTGTGAAATGGTATATGTTATATTTTTCATGAGTTAATTTAGATACACCATTTCTAATTTTACTTTTACACAATGTGTTCTATTTTTGGTATTGATAAATGGTCTTTATTGTATTAATTTGTTTAGAGTTGTAACAAGTTTATTCAATATATATTTTATTATTGATAATATATATCAAAATAAAAATTGAAATCATTGTGAAATTTTGTACTCTACAAATACTATTTTAAAATTATTATAAGGATGATTTTTTATTGTTATTATGTTTTTAAAATCGTAATAATTTAGGAAAAATACCATTTCAGGATATCTTTTGTGTATATAAAATGTTTTCTTTTTTTCATAAAGAAACATTATACTACCAAATAATATATATCTAAATGGCAAGGAATTAATTTTAAATTATAGACTTAATTTTAAATAGTAAATGAATTTTAGATATTGACATGGAAATTTATACAATATAAAATATATAATATATTAATTAATTGTTTTGTGATATATGTGTGTGTGTGTGTGATTGTTTTTGTGTGTGTGTGCATGTATATATATATAATTTCATTAGGTCATGGATTTAAGTAAATTTTCATTAGATGATGTATTGAATTATTGGAATTGTTGATGTAATATGGGAATATTATAATTTAAATCACTAAAGTGAACATAATAGATTATTTTCTCAAACATTATTTGATTTTACTATGATATTTTTATTGTTATATATTTTTATTATTAGTTTTATTATTATGTTGGGATTTATATTATTAAAAAATTAATTTGATTTCATTTTAAATTATTGTGTAGAATTACTATGGATTTATGTTTAATGATTTAATTTAATTAATTCCATACAAGGTTTCAATTTCAAAGGAAATTGTTTATAAAAATTGAATTTTAATTACATATTTGAATGGTACTATAAAAATGGGGACGTGTGATTCCGATTCAAATAAAAATGTTACTAATTTTTTATGAAAATGATTTATCAGATTATTGAACCAAAATTATATACATTTTATCATAAAATCATGATTTTTTATTTAAATTAGTGTTTAAAGTAATGATTTTTAGGAGTATTTGAATTGGTCCAAATATACATTTTTATTTATGACAACTATGGATTCATGTAGAAAAATTTATATTCTTGAATTTGTGATTTTTAAATATTTTCATGGTGTGTATTATAGAAATAAAGGTGGGTTTTTACTCAAATAAATAAAAATTTCAAGTTGATGAAATTATTTTTGATTAATTTTTTTAAGAAATTCCATTCAAATTATTTCCCATGAAATATTTGGTTTATTCTAATTGAATTATTTTTGTATGGATGATTTTGAGGATTTTTGGGTAATTTCTATATTTTGAGTTGTATATTATTAGGTATGGTCTCCCATGAAAATGTTGAATTTTAAAGGAAAATTTATTTGGTTCATTTTGGATGAAGATTATTTTGATTGCTATACAGATTGGTTTTTCAGAATTAAATTATAAAAATGTATATTTATCCATAATTATAGGACATACAAATGTCTTGGTGGAAACTATAAGGAATTTAGGATTTTTTTCAGAAGCTTAATTAGTTTAAAAAATATTATTTTGAAGTGATATTTAGAGGATGAAATCATTAAAATAAAATTTTTTGCGCTGTGATAATTAAGATTCCTAATTTTTTGGATATATATTGATTTTATGTGAATAAATCTGATTTTTGGGGTTGGATGGAAAATGTTTTTCATAAATAGGTAATTTTCCATTAAATGTATGATCTATAGTAAATTACAATCTCTATTAGCCTCATCCAAAGGACCAAATGACCTAAAAAATTTATTTTACTGATTAATATGTAGTTATATTTTTTTTAAATGATGGGATAATTTATTTCCATGAAATTATATATAACATGATTCATCGACAGATACATAATTGATAGACAAGTCATAGTGTCTATGCATTACATAAATAGTCCATAATAATTTTTTTAAACTATATTTGACACAATAAACTCTTCCGACACATTCACATTTATTTTAGAAATTTGGAAAGTCCTATGGAAATTAAAACACAATAATTCCCCATCAAATGTAAATAAATATTAATTCTAGTGTCTATTTAATCTATTTGAGGTATCATGTCAATGATAATAATGAGAAATATTATATTTACTATTGGGGTGATCCCATATAGAGTTTTAAATAGGTGAAAATATGGTATTATAGAAATAAAAAGTTATAATTTAGGAAAACCAGGTATTTATAAGAGAATATAATTTAAAAGGTTTTTATGAGGGGAAATTTTATTTTTGTTAAGATGAGTTAGACTACAGTTTTTTTGGTTTAAATTTTAATGATAATGATGTAATTAATATTTTTGTGATTTTTTTTGGGTTGTCTAGGTTTTTGTTGTTCATTAATGGTTATGTAATCATCATAGTGATTTGAATAGTAGATTTAGATGATATTGATATTTTTTTTAGTCGATTATTTTATATATTCAAGTAATATAGGATGCTATAAATGTTTTTAATAAAATATATTGATCATTGAATCATTTTACATGACTACATTTACATTTTACTGAATATATATTTTTGAAATGTCTAATAGAATAGCTTATGTAGGTTTTCATAGATAGAATTTCACACCAATTATGTTTTATCCAAAATATATGTTCATATGATATTTTTCCTTTGTGAGTCCAATTTATAAGGAATTATATGTTTTAAATCTCATTATGTATATTATATTTAAATAAAACTCATTTAACCTTCAAGCACATAATAAAAAATAATTATTAATATGAATTTGAATGAATTTAAATGTTATCCCTTTGTAGTCCGAAAGAGTCTTTTATGTGGATAATTAATGTGTTGAGTGAGACTATTAAAGGGTTGATTTTTATTTCTACCATTTATGATATTCATTTTATGATAATATTTTTTCATGTAAAATTTATTAAAAATGAGTGTTTTTATAAAACGAGATTATAAAATGTTATTATCAATAAAGGATTTAACATGGAGAAGTGTTTTTATAGATGTAATTTCACTCATTCCCAAATAAATTTTCCTGTTTAGAACATATAATTATAACACAAAACTATTAATAAATATATTCTATATTATATTTTATATTAAATAGTTGTAATATTTATACTTCTATAAATATTTTAGTGATTTGGTATAGTGGATGGTTTTTAGTTCATGCATTAGGACAATACATGTCTTTTTGATTTTTTATTATAAATGCCCAATTATTTTCATTTTATTGGAAACATTCATAAAGACCACTAATTATATAAAACATCCCCAAAATTAATGTTATTCTTTTTTACATTAATTATATTTGAAGAGTATAATTGTAAATATTGAACACTCTAGTGAATTTTAAAATTTATCTAGAATATATGAATTTATAAGAGGTTAATTCCAGTTAAAATAAATTTTAGTGTATTATTTCTAAATAATTATTGTTGTAATTATTATTATTATGGTTACTATATGTGGGGAAATAATTATATAATTGATATATTATAAATTATATGTACCGAGAAATTATAATTTTTGGGTTTGATTTATTTTATTATATTATTATTATTAATATTTATAAATTATAGAATGAGGGGATATGAAAATTAGTTTGAATATTATATGGGGTATATGGTTCATTATTTCGTTGTATGTGGCCTTACAGTGGCAAGGGGTCATTAGAACTTATTTATCTTACACCACCTCAATGATCTCCCATCAGAGAACACATTTGGGTAGGTTCCTTCTTCCTATTCCCTCATTAGATATATATATATATATATATATATCTACTATATTGGTTCACTGAAATATAGAATATTAATGAAATATAGGGATTCTGTTTTGGGGTATCTCTATGGTTTGATGAATCCCTCAATTACATAGAAGAGTTGATACCTTGTATTGAAGATATCATCAAGGAAAACCTCACAGGCACATATTTTGAATTTGATCAATCAAATATTTTTTCTAGGTGAGAATATTCACACCAAAGAATAAAAGAAAAAAAATTTCGTTGAAAAAAATAATGAACATTGGTTTTTTATTCTTTTTTAATTATTTAATTGTGATTATATATTGTTATTAAATTCTTTTCTTCTTTTGTACATTGATGTCTTGAGTTTATAGTTTATATAACACTTCTATAATATTATTTAACATTTAGTGAATTCATTTTATTATATAACCAAAAAATCAGAAATATAAATTAAATTCCATTGTAAGTTTAAAATTCTATTTTCAAATAAAGTAAAAAAATTAAGAAACATTTAAATCTTTTTTGTTTGTTGTTTATCGACAAAATTTTTGAGGCACATAAAGTGTGAGAATTTTTTTATCAAATCATGAAAAATTTCAATTAATTTTTTTTATTAATCAGTTCTTAATTTATAAAAATTAATTTCATAGTTATAAATAATATTTCATAAATGTAATGGATTATTTGGGTTGAATAAAATAATTATTGAATATTTAACACCATATTTTTGTATTCCCCTTGTTATTATTGTTATAAATAATTAATTTAAAATTGTTTTTGTGTGTGACATATATATTAAAAAGGATATGTCTCTTTTCTGGATGTGTAGTGTTTATTTGATGTAATTAGTTTCATTTTTGATTGATTTATTTTTTTATTTTATTTTTTGGTCTTGAGTAAAATGTAATTGGAATCTATAAATATCTATGTATAAAAATCATGTGAAAAAAAGAAATATAGAAATTACACAAACCAAATTCCCCTACATTTTATTATTCTCTAGTTACTATGTTTCCTTGTAAATGATACTAGTTTATTTAGGGGTGTTCCATAATAATTTTATTGAGATACTAGTGTGATTGTTCCTGGACAATTAATATATATGTTCTTTAGATATCTGTGATATTTATACATTGATGATATTGGATATATATAATGATTAATTATTTTAATTGTGTTCATTATACATTGATGGATTTATTTGAACTATGAAGTGAAATCAATTTATTTCATAATATATTTTTTAGGGGCATTTATTTTTTATTCTTTCAAATTACATATAGTTAAAATATATTTATTCATTATTTTAAATCTGGGAAGATTATATAGTCTTTTTTTAAAAAAATTAGTTTAGATCATTTGGGGTATCTTTTTGGGTATTTTTATATACTACCCCCTATATATTGATTTTAGTTCATATGAAGTCCAGTTTTACGATATTGGACATTTTTTAAAATGGTGTTGTTTTTCATAGTATTGGTCATTGGTGGTAATGTTTTACCGCATGATGATCAATGACTGTATGGGGATGGTCCGTGAGGGTCATTTTACATTTTTTATAGGACTATAATTTATTTATTTTTTCAATCATACTGGAATATGTTAAATGTGATTATTATTGTATAAAATAATTTGGCATCATCATGTATACATTTATTAGTCATTATTTAATATTATATATATGTATAGAATTCAGTTTATTATTGAAATTATGGTAATCTATTCCTATTTTTTACATTCGTATCCCTTGCCTCATTTTGGTAGCCAATAATTATAAATCGAGAATGCCTGAGGTTATTAATGGATATACTTTTCTTTCGGGTAAAGTCATATAAATTCATTATAGTATCAATAAAGGATGGTAATTAGAAATACCAGTTATCATTATCTATTCAAAAATCTATTTCTACTATATGGATTAGCCAAACCCATATCCCCTATTCATTATGTGTATAACCTTTTGAAATAGTAAATGTTATATGTTTCATTTTATAATTTTTTTATTTCACAAATTAATATAAACATTCATGTATAATCATTCGATAAAAAGAATATAAATATAGGTGGATCCAAACAATTTTTTTGGGTTTATTGATTCCTTTAACAACCCTGAAAAAATATCAATTTGGGTTCATTGATAAGAGGTGCATAAATATAAAAAATCACACAATGGATGAGTATTATCTGAAAGTTCTACACTAAGGCAATGCTTTATATAAAGAGAATATATATATCTAAAATGAAAGAATATATATAACGATAAAAAACACAGTTAAATAATATATAAAGTGGGTAAATATATATTCGAATTAATAATTTGAGAGGTGTTAAAGGTAGATAGTTCAATGAAATCCAAAAATTAACGGGAATAATTTTTTATGGCGGGGAATGTATTAATGAAATGTAATTTGTACAACACATATCTTTAACCCTTGTGTCTTATAAGTACAATTAATCACAAAATCATAGACTAGTTAAATCAAAATTTATATAAATATCATAGAAATATTTCTTAGGATGGTGAATGATTTTAAACAAATGACAAATGAAAAATGAATTCGAATTAAAAAATATATAAAAAATGAGGTATTTTTCAGAAACCATAATAAAAATATCCTCATAAAAAACCCAAGAATGTATTTTAGGGTAGTGTATCTTTAATGTGGTGTATAAGAGAACACGATGTGACTTATATCAATACTGGGAAACAAAAATGGGGCATTCATATTTATTTGATACAATTTGAATGTTCTGGAGATGAAATGGTAAACATTGCTATGTCATAATAAAAATACTAGTATTTTAATTATTTTAGTTGAATAAATATAATGGAGAAGACAGATAAATAATATAGGTATTGATTATTATGATTTTCATAACATAAAATATTTTTAGTTACATTCTGTAATTTTTTTTAAATATTGTTCATTTTTATGCGTAATAAATATTTTTTTTATTTCATATCATTTTCTATTATATTAAATTTCTAATATATTTAATATTATAAGATATTTTGAATCTATTACAACAAATATTACCATTTATAATAATTTTTTTAATTAGAACTTTTTTTAAGAACGATACTGATAATATTTTACAAATAATAATTACATTATTTTGAAATCATTATTGAAAATTAAAAATACTATATAAATCAAGATATATTAAATAAATAATGTTGTATAAGTAAATGTATAATATATTTAATACCTTCATATAATGATGTGAAACTATTGGAAATGGTGTATATAGGTTAGCAAGGAATTTTAAATGGAGTAAACTATTTTAGAACATAAATTGATATCGGAATTAAGGTTTTAAAAAATTTACTTATAAAATATGAAAATATATATATTAAATACATCTGGAGTAAATTCAGAAAAACCATTTTGAATATTATTTTTAACCACTGTGTAATATTTTAGATTTGGAAAAATTGTCCTTATTGTATTAATTTGTTTATGGTTTTATTAGTTTTATTCGATATATTTTTTATTATTGATAATCTATACGATAATAAAAATTTAATTCATTGTGAAATATTTTAGTCTATAAATGATAATTTAAAATTATTATAATGATTATTTTTCTATTGGAATTGTGTTTTTAAAATGTTAAAAATTTATGAAAAAAAGAATTTAATGATATCTTTGGTGTATATTGAATGTTTTTTTAAAAAGTATCATTATAAACCCTAATAATATTTAACATAATGATATTGAATTTATTTTCAAATTATATAGGTAATTTTATATTGGGAATGAATTTCGAAAATTGACATGGAAATGCATACAATATGAAATTTATAATGTACTAATTATTTTTTTCTTGATATATATATGTATATATATATATATATATATTTGTGGGTATGGGAATGTCTGAGTATATATATATATATTCATTTGGTCATGGATTCAAGTCTATTTTCATTAAATGATGTATGTCATTATTAGCCATGTTGATGTAATATGGGCATATTATAATTTAAATCACCAATATGAACTGTAAAATATTTTTTTTCCTCCAAATTAGGTAATTTTATTATGATATTTGTGTTCATATGTTTTTTCTTATCAGTTTTATATTTTTTTTTGGATGTATGTTTTTACAAAATCAATATTATTTCATTTTACATTAATGTTTATAATTCATATGGATTCATGTTGAATGATTTCTTTTAATTTATTCCATACATGGTTTTAATTAAATAGGGAATTATATTTATAAAATGAATTTTAATTACATATTTAAATGGTAGAATCAAAATGGTGAAGTGTGATTTTCATTCAAATATATTATTTATTAACTTTGAAATAAATGATTTATGTTATTCTTGAAAAAAATATACATTTTATCATAAAATCATGTTTTTTTTATTTAAAGATGTGTATAAAGTAATTTTTTCATCATGAGTATTTGAATTGGTCGAAATATTCAATATTATTTTTTAATTTTTTGGATTTATGTAGATATATTTTTAATTTTGAATGCGTGATTTCGAAATATTTACATGGTGGGTATTATATAAATAAAGACGTGTGTTGAGTAAAATAAATAGAAATTTCTAGTTGATGTATATTTTATTTTTGAAATAAATTTTTTATTAAAAATTCCTTTCATATTATTTATCATGAAATATTTTTTTATTTTAGTGTTGATTTATTTAGATATGGTATATTTATTTTTTTATGGATGTATTGATTATAATTTTTTCTTGTCATAATATAAATTTGTAGAGATATTTCTATTATAATTTATTTTTCTTTAAATTAAGGTGTTTTATTTTTTCATTTATATTTTTGAAATTGAAACCCAATTTTTTATTCTTGAAATATTAATATTGATTTCAGTAGAATGGTTTATATTGATTTCAAAATGGGTTTTGGGGGTTGACATCATAGTGGCTGGATATTTTTTGTGGATATTGGGTAAAATAATTTGTTGTATATTTTATAATTTAGTCTCTTAGAATGATGTGGTTTTTTGAAGGAAATTTCCTTAAGTTCATTTGGGTATAATATTAGTTTAAGGGCCATATGTATTGAATTGTGGACGCTAAATCATAAGAAATGTGTATATCTTTAGTATGAGTGTGTATTTGTATCTTGGATAAATTGGAAGAAAAATGTGAATTTTTTATAATGATTAGTTATATTGGAAAAATATATTTGAATGTTAAAATTCGTTTATGAAATCATTAAAAGTCCATTTTTTCTAGATTTTATAATTTTAAATATTATTTTTAGATATATATATTGGTGGTAGTAGTTTGAGTTTAATTTTGTACGGTATATATGAAAAATATTGATTGTAATGTGATGATTTTTAGTAAAATGTGTGGTCTTCACCAGTTTATAGAGCCCATTTTCAAAGACTCTGGGACAACATCCCTAAAAAGTATAATTCTATGATAAATTTATGTCCATGTGAATGTTCATAAATGAATACAATTTAATTAAATAACATTATCTATAAAATATTTCATTATAATTGGAAAAAACTTATGTCTGTTCATAGTGATTGTCCTATATATAGATGTCCATTAAATTTTTTATCATTTATTTGACATCTGGATTTATTTTAGGGATTCCAATTTGTCTTTATACATTTTTAAAACACTAAGGGAACATTAAAATCATAATTCAGCTTCAATGAGAAAAAAATATAATTGATGTTCTTTTGTAGGCTCTTAGAACTACCATGTAAGTTCACATAATGACATATATGATGTGTTCATGCTTTATACCCCTCAAAAAAAATTCCTAGGTAAAAATATGTTTTTATGGTTATCAAAAATGAGTTTCATGTTAGTGATACCCAATTTCGGAAGGTGAATTGAATTTGTTAGGAAGTTATGAGGGTTAATTTTAATTATTTAATGATGGTTTAAAACATATTTTGAGGACTATATTTTTATTATAAGGATTTTATTTTATTTTTAGTGACTCTCCTTGGTTTGTGAGGGGATAGATAGTTCTCTATTTGAGATGGAATAGATAAGGTGGATTAAAATGTTGATTAACCTAATATATAGGAAATTTTGTGTGTGGTTATTTTGGAATATTTAGTAGATATAAAATACTGTTGAGGTTTCAGATAAATTATATTTATTAAGAATTCTTTTAATGTGTACGTATTTGGATTTTTGTGGATCATGCATTATGATATGTCTTATATCCTATCCTATATTTGTTTAGATAGATATAATTTTTACTATTCTGGTTTTCTGTAAAAAAATATATTCATAAAATATTTTTCCCTCTTAAATCATATTTATTGGTAATTATATGTTTTTATATTTTATTTTATATATTACCTTTCAATATATTTATCTAACTATTGCGGTTCTTCCCCCTTAATAATTTAATATAAGAATTTGAATGAAACAATTAGTTTTAGATTAGTATTAATATAGAATCATTATAGTTAAGAGTTCATGTGAAGAGTGTGACAATTAAATGATTGAGGTTTATTTACCAGGTATATTTTTTGTGGACATGTGAATATTTCAATTTGCATCATTTATTTTAAATGGATTATCTATAAATGGGGTTTTATAAAATGTGATTCTCAATGTATTTTCAAAATGAATATGAGGTTTTATAAAAACATGTTCATTCTTTAAAGGAGTAAAATGTATATTTTTCTTTGGATAATTGTAGCACCTACTTATTTTTAAATATATTACATAAATTATTTTTCATAAAATCCTTATAAATATTAAAAAAAATTGAATTTTTTATGTGGAAGTTTGGTGCATTTACTCTAGTTAATGAATTAAGACCATTCATGTCTTTTTCATATAGAGTAGATGAAATGTCATTTTTCATAGTTTTGGGAAAATTCATTCAGATTAATTATAGTCTAAAAATGTCTCTAAATTATAATTTTTTATGTTAGAAATATTTTGATGAATAATATTTTAGTCCTGGAACATTCATAAGAATTTGAAAATGTATCTGATAAATTTTAATGTGTTAGTGTCTATTTCTATATGATCTTAATTATTTTTATTATCATAAACGAATTATTATTATTATAATGGTTATTAGAGGTAGGGAAAATAAATTCATATATGACATATTATAAATAATGAGTACTATAATAATAATATTATTTGTTGTAATATATTTAACATTATTATTATATTGTTATTATAAAAATAATAATAAATATGGGGGATATGGGAATGAGATATAAAAATATGGTGGGGTCCCCTCTTGAGCCATGTGTGGTTATACCGAGGCATAGGGCTCCACCCCAATCTAATATATCTTCCTAAAACAATGATCTCACATTATATACTTCTTCACTGTTGGTTCCTTCATATTCTTACATTATTATCCATCTACACTCGAAATATATTTTCCTTAATATAGGGTTTATATGAAATTTATAGATTCCATTTTGGGATTTCTCTATGGGATAAAAAATACAGAAATTTAACAGAGGTATTTTTCCCTAGTATCAAAAAAAATCAAGGATAACCACACACATTATATTATGTTCAAGAACAACTATTTTCATAATAAGGAGTATATTAACGAGAATGCACATTCAAAACATTTATCATTCATTAAATAAATTATAATCATGGATTTTTATGGTTTACTATATATTGATTCTTTATTATTTAATTTTATTACATTATGTTTCTCTTGTGTACATTTATTTCAATAAGAGGGTGGTTATATAACTCTTATATATTTTGATACAACATATTGTACATTTTTAAATATTTAAAAGAAATTATTATTTATGGTATACTAAAAAACATTTCTTAAAAAAAAAAATTTTCAGTTGATGAAATAATTTTTCGGAATCATTGAGTTCATAAGTGTATGAAAATTAATTGAGAAAGTTTTGTTCGAATAAAATGTTTTCAATAAAATGACAATTAAATGTTATCATGTTACAGTTGTGAAGAATGTGTTTTTTGATAAAATGATGATTTTAACAATAAATATCACTATTATAAATTATATTTATAACATGAAAATCTAAATTTGGATTAAATAATGGAAATAATTAATATTTTCTACACACTTTATTGTGATCATCGTAGCTATTTTTTGAATTATATTATTTCATATGGTTAGTGAATGTGACATGATGATTTAAATGAGTTTTTTATTTGGAGGAATGGGATTGGTTATATGAGATTATTATTTACATTTTTAAATTATTTCATGATATTATAATTGTAGTATAAGCTACCAGAAATAAAATTCTATCTATCTCAGAAATTATTGAAAAATGTTTCCATAGTTAAATTACAAAATGCTAGTGCCACTATGTTATATTGTCCATTATCATAGAGATATAATTTTTGATGATATTGGGTAATTTGGGAGTATTCTATTAAAATTAAATTGAAATACTAGTTTTATTGTATCATTAAATTTGTGTCCTATGTTATATACTTAGGATATGTGTTGTTATACAATTATGAGTTTTGATATATATAAATTGAATAATTTATTTTATAGTATTTATTAATAAGTTATTATTTTTTCACAATGATATGAATTCCATTATTTTAAATCTACATGATAAAGGTTCCAGAAATGTTTATTTTACAAAGTATCATGTAATTAAAATAAATATATTATTTATTTTAAAAGTAAAATTAATTGGTTTTCAATTTATTCCAATTACAATAGAACCTTTTGTGTGTCATATATGGTACGTTTCTTGACACAACCCCTGTATCGGTGTTTCAGTTTATATGATGTTGTATTTTAATATATTATACTTCCACTAAAATGAAAATGTAGTTGATGGTATTGGTCACTATTGTGAAATTGTTCTTACATCAATATCAATTATATTTTTCGGATGGTCCTTGCCAGAAATCATTTATTTAGGACTTTATTACATTGTAAATTATTTTTTTATTATAGTTATACATGTTTATAGTGTTTATTTTTTTATATAATAGGATAACATCATATATCTAACAACTGTTTAATGTTTTACAGTATGTCTCTATAAGATCCTATTTCTGGATTTGTGGTAATCTGAAGAATCAACTCCCATGTGATCTTATGTTACCCTCACAACTTTTTAGAAGACTCGGGTATTGAGGGTGAGAATTCATGAGGCTAGTGGATGATCAGAGAGGGTTCATTTAAAATATGAGTTGGTTTATCATATGAATCATCAGGGAACTATTTGAAAACATAATGTTCCATGCTCGACCCTAGTAGCCATGCAGTAGTGTCTATTTTATTAAACTGGAATTGGATACATATAATATGTTTATGATGGTCTGAGTAGTTTATTATTGTCAGTTTTATTGATACATACATCAAATTATTATAACAATTGAAAACAAACTATGTATTTTCTTGAATAACTTATTATTCATCATTATGTATCAATGTATATCAATCAAAAAACATTTATTGGTATCCTGGAGAAAATAAAACACAAGAAAGGGGTGATCATAAATTCACACAACGGGTAATCATATATAAGTTTCTATGAATATATAATATATGATTATTATATAATTTTAAATAGAGGAAACAAGTTCTATTTAATAAATATCTTGAACGTACTATGATAAGGAAAAATAACGATCAAGGAGTCCCATATATATAATCACGTGATCATGAAACACAACCAGATGTATTATAACTAATTAAATTTTTTTATGGAATATAAATTAACTAATTAATTAAGATGTAATTCACAATTCCAAATATCTAAAACATACCATTCAAACCTTGTGTCAAGAAATCTAAATAAATGAGTAAGGCCTCATCCAAAAACAAATCTAGTTTTTCTCATGATACCTATTAATGGATTGATTGGCTATAGTGGGTCCCACATATATCACACCAAGTCCAATGAATTCTTACTATAAATGAGGTGAAATATAATCAATATAATCTTTCTTTATGAAAATATAATAAATGAAATGTTAATACTTACCCCAATAAATAAACATAATCATAACACATCCAGAGTAAAATGGTGAATAGTAATAAAATTGTACATCCCCAGTTCAACTAATCAAACACCATATGAAGAAGTAATAAGAATAATATCAATATAATATACCTTTTTGGATCGTATATTAAATATTGGTTGATGTTGTTGATGAATAAAAATAAAACTAAAATATCCTAAAAACCAATTTCTGAAAAATAACATTTTCATTTTATAAAATAAAAATTTAATTAAAATATCATTATAAATTTGAAAAATAATCTAAATTTAAAATAAAAATTCAAAACTTGAAAAATAATAATTAAAATATTTATTGTTCATGATAGTGGAGTATTATTTTAATACCTTACATGTTAACAGAAAAATTTCATTCAGTTTTTGGTAAAAGGAAATCAATAATTGTTTTTAAAACAACATGCATATTCATATTAAAACATTATGTAAAAAGAAATAATGGGAAAAATGTATTTAATAAATAATTTTTAAATGGTTATGATCATTTTTGAAATAATTTCCAAGAAATATGGTTTTTCATTTAAATTCATTTCTGACTAAAGAGATAAATAAATTCAGATAATATTAAAACATTTTATCATTCTTTTTAAGTATCAAGATGGGTTAAATTATTATATTATTTGAAAAAGATCATTAATAACCACATTTAATGTATGTATATAAATTATAAAAAAAATAGTATAACATTCCACCATGGGACAAGTAAACATAAATAATCCCGAATAATGGGGAGATTGTGAAATAAAAAATTACCACATTCATAACATCATAATAAAAAGACACATAAAAACTTAAAATAAAATGAACCATTAAATATTAGGAAGATATATATATTCATGATTTATAATATGGAAATTATATACACTAAATAAAAAAATAAGTGTTGAATAATATGACACATCCTTCATGGAAGTAAAAGTGAGATAAGAAAACCTTACCTGAGGTGTGATTTCCTTCACACTTGTCCATTAGACTTGTATAATGTTCTTAATCATGTTATTAATTTATACCTATACTATAAATTGATTTTTAGTATCATATAACATCGTATTATAACATTTTACCACTTTTTTGTTAATAATATTTTATAATTTTAATTATTTCGGGTGTTAATTTTCTTTGTTTTCTCATCGGTGTTTTTTCAGGAAAGTTCATGTTCTTTTTCAAGGGATTTATATTTATATATAATAACCATAATTATAATAATTATATATATATATATAATTTTTACTCATCTTATACATTTTTATAACAATTTATCAAATTTGGCCAGGGAAAATGAACCGCAATTCTTTAGGGAGACAATTGGTTGTACGTATGCACGAGCATCGATATCATTCCCTTAACAGGTGACAGGGTAATGAAGTGGGTGATATATTAATTTTAGAGAATAAATATAATCTCATATATATCACATATATTCATTAATTTAATCCATATTATATATCAGGTATATAATATATGAAAAATGAATAACATCTCTTCGTGAGGTAGTAGTCCACCATAAACATGGGCGACATTATTGTATTTGAAACAAAATGGAACGTAAAAATGTGTATTTAAAAATTAAGTTTTTTAAATATAGTAATAACATAATTCTTTTGTGTGTGTGTGTGTATCTTGGTGTGTTTTGGTAAATAAATCATTCTTTCACCCATTGAAATGTGGTTTTTGAAAAATAATCTACATCAGTTCGTGAGACAACATTCGACCATACATAGGATCAATGATTTATTTTACCATTTTTTGAATGTGCATATAGATAATTATTCTTTCTTAAAAATAATTGTATCTTATTATATAGGATATAATGGATTAATTATATTTTATGTTTTAATATTTAATTAAATGTAAAATGATAAGAAAGAAAATCAATGTGCTTTGATAATATAATTGCCTTCTCTAAGAGAAACCTCCTTTGTATCACCTCTTAAGGACCTGATTATTGGACTTTTGGGAGGTACTAAACCCCTATAATAATTATAAGTATTTGGGGTAGATTTTTATATGTCTTTCTCAATTGAATTGGATTTTGAGATTTAATGTTGTACGGGGAGAGACCTCCATTTTACAAGTGGAGAATGGGAACCCTCATAAAATTACTTGCAAATTTCCCCAAAGAATCCAAAATGATAAATTCATTGACATTAAAAAATCTTCAAAATAAAATTAGACTCTAATTTTGGATAGTATATGTTGTAAAAATAATAATAAATTAATATATTGGAAAGTGTTTAGGTTATTTTAAACCATATCTTGTTAGTGTAACCCCCAAAGTAAAGACATTTGTACCATAATCGTAGTAATTAAATTTTATTATTTTCACTATTAAATTTGTTTATAAAAACAAATGTGGCCTTATTAGATAATATAAATCATTATAATTCCAAATATGGAATCCCTTTATTTAATTAAAATTCATGTGGTAGAATTCTATTTAAAATTATACTCACAAACATGATGAAAAAGCATTTTTTCAATGAGAAAAATCTCTAATGTAAAAGAGGATTTATTATAAAAATTCAATATATAATTAATTAATATGAAAAAATGATGAAATATTTATTTATTTGGAATAATTATAAATTTAAATAAATTAAAAATATAATTTTACATTTTAAATAATTCAAATGAAATGGAATGTTTATTTTTGAAACATTATTTTTCACGATTCTTTTAAAAAAGAAAACGGTATATAAAAATTAATGAAATCCAAACTAAATTTTTTTTGATACCATTATTTAAAAAACATTACTTTTTAAAATAAATTTACTATGTTTTTTACTAATTATGTATGAATTTTTTGTACAACGAATGAATACCCAGCCTTTTTAAAAAATATAGTTTTCCTAAAAAAATTCTATCTAATAATGCTTATTTTTTTATACTCAATATATACTCATTAAATATTTTTTGTAAATTTATAAAACATAAAAGATTAATAATTTTGTTCGTAATGTTCATATCGACAACTTAATGTCTATGTTTAATGGTCATGATTAAACTGTAAAATTTTACTAGAGTAGATTGTTTTGTTTAAATCTGAAGTTGTTTGAATCACAAAATATCAATAATAATGAATATATTTAAAAATAAAAATATTATATAATATGAGGATATTCTATTCTATTACTATATTTATGTTTTTTTTTCAAATATTTTATTGATTGTTATATTCCTATTTTAAAAATACCTTACTTTTATGACCCTCCCCTCCCCCAAATAATCCACATAATTTTATCTTGATATTAATAATCAAGGGTTAGAAAATAAAAGATACCATCATTAAAACCCCACATTATAAATATGGTTATTAAAATATCTACTTAATAAGAGGGAAATGGATATAGAAAGGTTACATGGAATAACAGATAAAAGGATTCTAAATAGAAGAACATTGAAAACCATTGAATAAATAGACATAGAAGAAATGTGTAAAAAAATTTAATGACTGATAGAGGTCATCGATCATAAGAAATTGAATTATCAATGAAATGTGAAAGACCTAAAAACCATAAATCTACTAGGATTTAAAATACCATAGATTCAACATAAAATAATTAATTAGGATAAAAAAATTTCCATGTCTTTTTCATACTACTGTGGAATTTGTTTCCTATGTAAAAAGAGAATTTATTAGAATATACTTACTTGATATCTTTCTATTTCATAGGCACAATTTTATCTAATAGTTGTTATTTAATTATTTTCCACTTCATTTATTAGTATAAGAAATGTATTTCCATAATGAATATATCATTTATGACTAACTAAAATTAACATTTAACAGATATAATATCCATAAACAAGATGAATTTCATTTAATGAAGTTATAAATATTTTCCAAAACAAATATATTTTATGACTTTTATCGACAATAATACACTAATCTCAAAAAATCAACAGTACAAGAATTGGTTCGACATTAATATTTATACCTAAAATGTATTAACTATAAAAATAACATATAAACCCAGACATAACATATATTAATTCTAGGAACTAAATCCTTAGCATTCTATGGTTTTGGGGGAATGCCGCATGTCCCTTCTAAATATGATACGTTTTCACCCAATATGCATGTTATCACAATTCTATTATGTTACCAAATTGTAATATCTCATAATTACCCTAACATCAATTATTATAAAAACATTAATGGTTACTAATAAATTTATAAAAACATATTCATCAATATTATCTAAAAATTGAGCACATATTATGTTTCATCCTCCCTATGTCATGTTTTTTCTAGTAGTTCAACCATCTTCTGAATCACTTTTTTTGGTACCATTCTAAACATGATTTTAAATTTCATAATGATAAAATACTGTAGTAAAATAATTATAAATTTAATAACTCATATAACAATAATATCATTAATACAAATAAATTATAACCTAATTCTCAATCCAAACACTATCAAACTAATCATCGACTTCATTTATTGTCATAATATAATGTCTTCCATGGTGCTATAGGTTATATTAAATAATATTCCCATGAAACATAGGGAATTCATCTGTATAGTGCCCCATGTAATTATAGTTGAATCATTTCCCATTCGAATGTTCTTTCATCCATTGAAATCATGAGCATGGTGGCCTTTTCGTCCACACATGATTAAAAACCCTTTACCATTTAAGCATGTTGGAAGGTGTTTCCTTCGACACCTATCACAATATGTGAAATATTTCGTTCCATTCTAACCTTTATATGAATTTTTCATTCACATCAACTTATTCTATTTCTTTCTGTATAATTCATAATTGTTTGAAAATTTTCTCAATAACTTGATTGAACATGATAATATATCATCATATTATGATATATTATCTAATAATAGTTCTATTAGATGTATAGGATTAATCCCATAATAATATCTCAATAATTATCATTGGAACAGATATGTAATTTTAAAAATTCTTTTATAAACATATAATGATGGAATCATAGATATAAAATTTTCTCCACTTATTTTTGTCTTAGAATCAAGAACATTAATTCCACAACTAGGCATTGATCACAAGGAAAATATATCCCCACAAGATTATGTGACTCGGTCTACTTGTTTGTATGTTTCATTGCATTTACTTTGTTTCCTATTTATATTTTTTACCTTTAATTAAAAAAATATAATATATTTTGATAGATGAAAAAATACCATCTATATCCCATGCATTTATTCATAGAGTGATAAATATATTATCTAAAGAACATATCTAGTTCTCTGCTAAAAATTGATTTTTAGTCCGATTTAATGACTGAGGATGCTAACCCATGATGTTGTTTAAGAATAATACACCATGTGTTGGATCATCAGGATGATATATACAAATAAGACTATTAGTAATTCATTGGGTCATTTTTTGCTAATTTTGTTATAATATAATTAGTACATAGTTAATTTTCAACTGCATCTTCATTAGCTTGTCTAGGGGAAATACTATCATAGGGTAAGTGCATTGATACAATTATCATTCCATCTACTAGAAATCATTTATAAATAACATAACTAACTAGATTAAATCATAAAATAATAAAACATTATGTATAATACCCAAAATATTACATTAAAAAACATAAATTAAAAAATTCATGAAATGATAATATCATAATAATAAACGTGGATTCTTGGGGATATAATTATTTTCAACTCCTTAACAATGTTTTTTGATTAAAGAATTGTTTTTTATAAGAATATCTCACACGAGTTTCAAAAAAATGTTCATAGTATGGAATTTTATCATACACTAGGTGGTGATGGGGTAAAGACTTGTATTCCAATTTCAGATTTATTACTCATATGTACATTTATTATAAAACAATTTCTACATGATGTATCGAAATTGGGAGGTATTTTAATTAAAATAGCACTTAATCTCATCCATACCAAAACATAAGGATTTTCTCCTATACATATTCTAAATTATTATCAATGATTTATGTTCCCTAATATAATTTTTCATTAATCTGGTTCCTAATGCTTATATTAATCATCCCCCAGTATGACAAACTGTGACCCAACCATAGTTTCATAGAGTTGGTGTATACATTATTACATTGCGATAATATATAAATAATCATATCCTCAAGGACCATACTGTATAGTTTTATAAATGGAATATATAAATACACAATGTATTTTCATTGAGAACACCGTTATTCTTGAAAGTGTGTCCTTACATTTCATTCCCAAAATACATTCGGGTATCCTTGGTAATATAATATATAAGAAAGGGGTGATATTAGATGAAGTGTAAGGGTAATCATACAGTTGTATATATGAATAAATAATGAATAATCATTATGGGAAATTAAATAACTAAAAAAATTCCATTTAATCAATATCATGATTATATTATTGAAGGAATAAATGATGATCAGGTAGTTACATATAAATATTCATCAAATCATGAAACATAACATTTTATATTCTAACAAATAAAATAATAAAAGGGAATTATAACGAATCAATTCATAATTATATATATCTAAAACAAACCATTATAGCCTTGTGCCATGAAATGTAAATTAATATATATACACTCAAGAAAAACCATTTCTAGTTTATCTTAGGAGACATACCAATGAATTGAGGGTACATAGTGGGCCCTACAAAAAAAATACTAATTCAAAAGAATTCATCATATTATATGTGTGAAATATGATAATAATATACATTATTATATAAAAACTAAAAAACATTATTTTAATAACATCTCGAATCAATAAACCAAAAAATAAAGTATCTAATGTAAAATGTATAATTGTAATAAAATTATAGATCCCCTATCATACTGATAAAAATCCATCTAGATAAATAATAATGATGGTACCAATAAAACATATTCATATTCATTCATAAATAAAATACATTTTTTGTGTTATTAATTAATTAATATTTATTTATTTATTTATTTACTTAATTGATCCTTTATAACATTTTTAAGAAAAATAAACATTGTATTGTGAATTGTCACCTTTTAAAATGAAAGGCTCACAAAAAATTTTGATTATAAATTTCATTGAAAATAATATTTTTAAAAATATAAAATAATAATTAAAATATTTATTATTTACAAAATTGGGAAATATTATTCATACAATACATAATAAAACTAAGACCACTCTCAATGTTTTATATAATCAAAACATGCATTTTTTTTGAAAATGAAAAGAAGATTCATTTAAAAAAAATAAAAATGATTAAAATATGTATAAACTTATTTTCTAAATCATTTTGAAAATGATAATAATATTTTTTATAACATTTTTAGAAAAAATAGTATTTCATGAACTAGGATTCTCGACTGAAGAGGGAAATAAATTTATGTTTTGTTAAAAATATTTTCCTAAACATTTTAAATTATAAAGAGATGGAAAAAAAATATTACAAAAAATAAGTTCATGAATAACCATATTTGAATAAAATAGATGTTTTTTGAGATCTCCATATCAAATAACTCTCTTATGGTAGACATATTCCTAAATAATCCAGAATAATGGATCAATGGTGACATAAACCATCACCTCATTCGTAACAGTTATATTTGTTGTAGTAGAGTATTCAAGAGGGGGGGTGAATTGATTATCTATAATAATTTCTGTTATAAAAATTATTATTGAATGGATCCCCTATAAAATTAAATACATCCCTATCAGTCAAGGTTATACAGTAATGAATAGTTTACCGTTTAAATAACTTCCTAGAGAATTGATTAATTCTCAGAAATCTTAATAATAGTAATTAACATTACTTTTGAATCTATTCACATAAATAAGAAACAATTATCACTTATTTCCAAGATTAACTATCAATGTAAATTTAGTAATTTCTGAATTAAATAGTAAAACACAAAAAAAACATAGTAGATATAAAACAAGTGTTTCAGTCTCAATATGAGACCAAATCCACTATACTTGGTGATCACATTCCACCAAGTAGTATATATAAATAAACATGATCCACAACCGGAATTGGGGTTAACAATAGTATACAAGATTGTCCAGGTCACACGACCTCTTCCACAGTTCTTTATGGTTATAAACTAATAGGTCACACAGGGACCTCTTCCACACTTATCTGTGGGAATACAACAGAGTAAAAAGGTTTCAGGGAAATGATATCTTTTATCCTTCTATTTGATGCAGGAGATAGTGTGTTTTTTTATACGGATACACACTCACTGCTCAAAAGATAAAAATAATATACAACATATTAGAAATGATGAGATCTGGTTAGAAGTTCTCTGAGTGATAGTTTAAGTAGATCTAGACTTTTGTGATGAAGAATGTGCAGAAATAGAGTCCTTTAGTGGAAAACAGAGTATCATAAGTCAGATAGATCTGGATCGTGTTATTTGTGGAGTTGATATAGTAGAAATGTTCTCATTTCTAGGATCTGAGTAATCTTCGTGTGTTCTTCAGAAGTGCCAGGTTGTATGACTGCTCTTGCTTCTTCATTATTGTTTACACACTTGTTTATCTGTTTTCATTATTTTCATCATAGTCATCATGGTCTACTATTTTCTTCTGTCCACATTGTTCATTTTCTTCATGAAATTCATGTGTTGGAGGTAACAGGATTCATGTATATTGGACCTCATACCTCGTACAGTCAGGAGAAATGTCTAGAAGGAAACATTAATTATGTTAGTGTATTTAAGAACATCAAATATGACCATTATAAATTAAATTGAAAAATGAAAAAACATTTTAATAAATAGTTTCATAGTATGTCTTTAAACAGTGTCTCCATGAAATGATGTCTCCTTGAAAGGGTGTCTCTTTCTTCGTCTTTCAGTGGTGAGATAACTATGATAGAATAGTTGTATAGAAATCAGGAACTGGTTTCACAGATGTGGTCTTAGGATCACATTGTCTGATCTGGGTGTCTCAATGGTGACGATGTCTAGAGGGTTATGGTGTTTGGATAGTTACGGTGTCTGGATGGTTACTTTGTATGGATGGTTATAGTTTCTGGATGGTTATGGTGTGTGGTTGGTTACGGTGTCTAGATATTTATAGTGATGGGATAGTTCTGGTGTCTAGATGGTTACAGTGTCTGGATATTTATGGTGTCTGGATGGTTACGGTGTCTGGTTCCTTTTCTATAAAAACACAACCAGTGGCAGACTCCCACTTTCCTAGACTTAGCCAAAACATTGTACATATATATAAACAGTGATATTCATAGAATGAATTAAACTTAATCATCAATAAGAGAACATTATTATAAAAAAATAGTTTACAATAATTACTTATGTCAGAAAGAAACTACTCATTTGTACACATTATTTTACATAGATTAAACAGGATTAACAAGCTCTAAAGAATTCATATGATTTGTGATCATTAAAACCTTATTAACACATGAGGATTCCAAAAATATCACCTTTTTTATGATCAGAAATCATGTGAGTGGGAGATTTATTCATTGGTAATGTGTCTATTCATTAATTGGCATTTAGTGCATATAGAATTCATATTTCTCCCCTTTTTGGAATTATCAAAAAGTGTAATTTAATAGTAGATAATAAAAGACCACAATGCATTTGATGGATAAAAAGTCTCGCTACAAAAAGTAAGGAACAAGACTAAATAAAAAATCTCTATCAAAATATAGTAGTCATTGTGTGTCAACACTGGAATTTCTTCTTTTTCCGTTAAGAGCAACATCAAAAGAAGAAGCCATAATAGAACAGGTATAATTGGAGGAAGGGAGTGAACCAGTTGACCAAGAATGTAAGGGGATTCCTTCAAAAACTAATGGGGCCATTGTAGGTGTAGTAGAAGTACGGGGAAACTCTTGATCAAGTATAACATGCCTGATCTAACTTAGATCCTATGTGACATACATATATGTGGAGGCAAGAGCAGGGGATGAGATGGTAGGAAAACCAAATCGTAGGGGTGTAGTTGTAGGAGTGACAATTGCAGTACTCTGGACATGAAAGTAAGGCCTCAAAAGATTGATGAAGTCAGCAATGTTCTCACCACCATACTCTATTGATTTCTCAAAGACATCATTGTCTCTGTAAACTAATCCATCAATGGGGTGAAATATTTGAGCTTTTGGAATTCAATTTTGAAAGCTTCACTTACAGGAGGGATCCTCATAATCTCCACAATGTGCATGAAGTGGTAGGCCATGTCATTTTTAGAGAAGATCTGATTGAAGTAGAAGTCACCCTTCTTAGTAATATCTTGGTGAGAATCATTAGTAGACTTGTAATGAATTCTCACCAAATAAAAAACTCTGTCGTTGTTCTTAATAACATCAGATAGAGATTCCATGTCAATGACAATAAGCACAGATTGATGTTCTTCATTGACAACTATTAGGAGTAGATCACTCTATACAGAAGGATTAGAATATTTTCCATAAGTACGAGAAGCGATGACAACCAAAGTAAGGGATTTTAGTTGATTTAGAAATTTCTACAGATAGCTCTTATATTCATCAGTGACCTTATTATGACCAGTAATAATTCACGCATATCTTGATCAATATGCTTGTTTACTTTTTCTACCTTTTCATCCAAGGATGTTAGATTGGGTTGAATCAGTATGGCTACTTCTTGTGGGGTATGATTAACAATATCCTCAATAATATAAGAAATATTTTCTGTTCTTGAGGTTATCACTCTCTACATTTCTTCAACAATATCACTAAGAGTTTTTACTTCATCCATTAGTTGTTAGTTCTCCACTCTGACTTTATGAATCTCATGAATAATATTGGGATGAATATACCATATGAATTTTTCAAACAACAGGTCATCATCTCTCTCACTAAAATTGGATACAAGAGTCATTTGGGTATTCATGAGTTTCTCAACTCCAACCAATATGGTAGCTCTAAAAGCTTTCTGATCATCCATATTCACAATGTTTGAAGGATCCTACGAAGGTTTAGGAATAAAATCTGAGATAGGCTCATGTTCTATGGGAGAGATATCATCCAGAGCAGATGTCAGTTTCAAATGAAACATAGAACACATATCTATTTTTTTATTGAGACATCCTGGGATTCAGCCACATAAAAATAATTGGAAACTTTATACCATGTATCCATTGGGCTTGGATCAATCACATTAGGTATTTTAACATATTACATATTAGGGGGATTCTCCCCCTCAATAGGTACATATTTCTTATACTGATAGATTAATATCCTTGATCTAAATCTATGAATTCATCCCTAAGTTCCATATCCATTTACTTTTTATCCAACTGAAAGGAATGCTCTATTATCTCTTCATCATAAGAAATAACTTCAGGAAAAGCCTGTTCCTCTAGGTGTTCTACAAGGGAATATTATTGAAAAATAAAAAGATCATATTCTATCTTCTCTTATTCAATATCCTATCCTCTTACCTTAGAAAGAGATTATTCTTTTTGAAGTATGCTGCTCTTCTAGATCAAAAACATCTTCAGGAACATGCATGTCCTTCTCAAAAAAGACTTGAATAGAATAATCACTGTTTTCCTCAACCAGAACAGTTCCTCCTAGAGGTACAAAAGCCTCTTCTTCCTCATCATAATATTAAGAATGTTCATTTTTCTCCAAACCATGATTAGAAATATCATTAGGTCATTAAGGGTGTTCCACCAAAATAAAATGTTCATAAAATCAGTAATTATCTTCCAGCAAAACTTTGCTCCATAGATTCCAATTGATTTTCATACTCTTTACTGTAACATTTGAATGACAGAACTCATAATCCTTAATCGATTCTTCTTATGGTCCAACCAATCCTTTTTCATGAAGTATTTCAGAGATAAGCTGTGAATAAAAAAGGGAGGTTGACTTGGATGTTGTTTTTATCAATTCACACATATGGTTTATATCATACGTCCATAGGTTGTTCATATATCTATTTTTTCATGATATGTATCAAAAATATATCCTGATACTTGATTATATAAAAATCACATTTTTGGGGGAAAATAAAATTCAAAACAAACTTAAATTGAAGCATGGTTTCACTATCTAGCTCTATAGCTATGGATCCCCTCTTAGTTTCAATGCCAATTAAACTTATCAAATATTCATACAAAAAAATCACAGAGAGGGGGACTTCTTCTCTGGAAGTAATCACAAATACCCACATGATGTATCTTAAGGCATGAGTCCTATATGCTTGAAGAAACGGTACAAATCCGGCCATTTATCCAACTTTGCACAACATAACCATCTTTGGAATCAATGGTGAATTGAACAAATTGGTAGAACTGTTCTACTAGATTCAGGTAAATAGGGTTGTCCTTTTTTTTAAACAATTGATCCATCCTTGATCTATTATTACTTTCGACACAAAAGACTCACATTTCAGAAGCCATATAGGGAATATCTCTATTTCATGTGCCACTACTATGTTCACACGATTCAGATTCATAGGGGTTTGGGTGTTAACTTCTGCCTGATGTTCATCATCTTCGTTGAATTACGCTTCCCATTATTTGACGATGAGAGGTGTTTCATCCGGGGAATTCACCGAAGGTTCGAGAATGAGAAGGGTTGAAAGAGGGGTTATAGTTTGAGAGAAAAGATCTCAAGTGAAGAATGAGTGAAACTTCTATTATTTTATTGTATAGGGATATCAAGAATCATGGGATCAAAAGAGCGGGAATGTAAAAATGAATAAAACAATGAATTATTGTGATATTGGTTATAATTTATAAATAAAACAATAATGTATCTTTACATTGAGACCGTAACAAGCCTTCACAGTGAGACAGTAACAAGTCTTCATAGTGAGACTGTTATAAGCGTTCAGGGTGAGACCATAATAGTGTGATTTCTAAACTATGCAATTGTATTGTTTGAGATAGTAAGTGCCAGACAGTAACCAAGAAATTGTAACTGTGATACCTTAAACACAAACCATCAACTATTAAGACATTAAAACTATAGAACAGTTAGAGTTAGATAGTAATCCCAATAAGGAGACTTTTGAAACCATAAATTGTGAACCAGTATACTTAATGCATTAGATTTATCATTCCCAATTCATGTATGATGTAATATATTCTTTCAAAATTTAATCATTTTTTTAATATATCAGCAAGCATATATTCAGTTCCAATGAATTCCAATGTGATGTCGCCTTTTTGAAAACAATCTCTCAAAACATGATGTATTACATCAATATGTTTTTTCCTAAAGTGTGAAACCAGATTTTATGAGATGTTAATAGAACTTTTATTCTCACAATTTATATGTACATGGCTGAATTGATTTCCATATTCTCGTAATGTCTGTTTCATCCAAAAAATGTGTGCAAAACAACTGCAATTAGTTATGTATTCAGCTTCTCTAGTAGGTAATGATTCATTTTTTTGTTTCGTACTACACTGTGATACTATTGACTTTCCAAAAAAGTGATATGTTCTTGAGGTGATTTTTCAATCCAACTTACAACCACTGAAGTCGGCATCATAATAACACACTCTCTTAAATGATTGTCCTTTGGGATAGAGATGTCCATGATTAGGGGTATGATTGAGGTATTTGAACATTATTTTAACTACACTTAACTGAGATTCTTTAGGCTTCACGTTTAAACGAGAACACATACACACACTAAACATAATGTCAGGTTGACTAGAAGTTAAGTAGAGTAAGATTCTAATCATTCCTTTATAAGTGGTTTGATCAACATAATTTACATATTCATCATGATGCAACTTTCATGAAGTACACATTGGAGTGTAAGTACTTTTAATTATATCCAATCCAAAACATTTTAGACGATCTGCAGTATATTTTTTCTGATTTAAAATAATACCATAATTCATTTGAAGGATTTGAAATCCATGAATGAATTTGAGTTCACCCATTATACACATTTCAAATTCGTTTTGAAACATTTTAAAAAATTCAATACATCAAGAGTTTTTTTAAGATCCAAATATAACGTCATCTACATATATTTGAAGTAATATAAAATCATTGAAAATTTGTTTAATAAAAAGTGTAGGATCATCTATTCCTTTTGAAAAACCTTCCTAAATAATAAAAGTACCTAATCTCTCATAACAAACTCTTGGAGCTTGTTTTAAACCATATAAGGCTTTTGTTAATTTAAAATTGTGGTTTGAAAATGAGGGTTTATAAAAATAGGGGGTTTCACCACAATGAGATCCTTAGTTATATGCCCTTTTAGAAATGCTCTTTTGACATCCATTTTTTGTAGTTTGAAATTAAGATGTGTGACATAAGATAGAATAATTCTGATGGATTCATGTCTAGATACAGGTGAGAAGGTCTCTTCATAGTCTATTCCATCTTATTGATTTTAGCCTTGTCCAACCAACCTAGCCTTATTTCAAACTATATTACCTGCTTCATCTACCTTATTTATAAACACCCTTTTGTGCCTATGGTGAATTTTTCTTTGGTTCTATCAAAAAGTTACCATACATTGTTCCCTTTAAACTAATTAAGTTCTTCTTGCATAGAAATTAAAAAAATATTCATTGATAACACCATTAATGTTTTTAGGTTCAATTTGTGAAAACATGACATGATGTTCATCCACATTTCTAAGAGATGCTTTAGTTTGAGTTGATTTGTCTATGTATCCTAAAACATCATCTTAATGATGGTTCGTAAGAGTTCAAACAGCTCTAGAAAAACTAGTACTAGTGATTTTAGGTTCATCAACAGGTTCAAGGTCATTGTGACTTGATTCTATAGAATTTCTAGAACTGGAAGTTTTCACAGATTCCTTTACAAGATGGTTAGAGGATTTTTAACTAATGTTCTGATGTGATACATCAGTCTCCAGGTTCTCTATAGTTTTCTTTGGATCATGTGAAACAATTTCATCAAATTTGACATGTGTTTATTCTCTTACACATTTAGTACTTATATTAAACACTCTATAGGCTTTACTAGAAATTGAATATCCAAAGAATATTCTTTTATCACAGTTGGATGCATATTTTTCAAGATTTACCATATTATTAATGATATAGACATTGAAACAAAATACTTTGATGTAGCTAACTTTGGATTTTCTATTGTTCCACAACTCATTTAGAGTAATTTTAAGAATAGGTAAATCAATACTCAATTGATAATATAACATGTTGTATTTACCGCTTCACTCCAATAGTAAATAGGTATGTCATATTCACTAAGCATTGTTCTAGTAATATTTTGTAGGGATTTATATGTTCTTTATAAAACTCTATTATCTTGAGGTGTTCTAAGGGATGATAAATTACGACTATAGATATTTTTTGAGAAAAAATATTCAAAATCATGATTTTCAAACTAATGGACATGATCAATTCTTAGAGATCTAATTCTAAGTCTACTAATATTTTCTACAGTTATGGAATTTTTGGTAAAATGGGAGAAGGCTTCACTTTTGTGAGCCAAAAAGAAAATCCAAGTATATCTAGAAAAGTGTTCTACAATGAAATAAACATAGTGCTTCCCATTTAAACTAGAAACTATAGGTGGTCCAAACTAATCCTTGTGAATCAGTTCTTGAGGATGAGAAGTTGACACTTTATAATTTGGATTGATTGATATTTTGTGTTGCTTCCCTGTTTGACAAGGATTACACACCTTATCATTTGGAAACTCAAGTTTTGGTTGTTCATTGACTATGAAATTTCTAGATAAATTTCAAATGGAGTGACTATCTCATTGTCATAGTCTCCTATGACAAATCCTTGACTCTTTGTGAAACACACTTAAACATGAAGCATGTTGCCATGCTAAATAATTTATGTTAACAGACTATACATTTTCATTTCTTAATGCCGAAAACACTAATTCAATTTTAGAATTAAAAACATATCAAGAGTCATTTTTAAATTTGACATGAAATCCATCATCCCATATTTGTGAAATACTAAGCAGATTATATTTCAATCCATTATCAAAAAATACTTTGGAAATAAAAACTGAGTTAGAGTTTTGATTTGTCCACGGCTAATCATTTTTCTATTGGTGTTGTCACCAAAGGTGACATGTCCTCCATCAATTTTTATTATGTTCATGAATCATGAATACTCTCTTATCATGTGTCTCAAAAACACACTATCCATGTACTATAAGCTTTATTAGGAACTCTTTAAGCAAAATTACTAAAAAACAGTTAAATAAAAATAGATTTTGGTACCCATTATTGTTTGGGTCCATAAATATTAGTTACTAATTCCATAGAAACCCATATCTGAATCATAGGTTTCCTTTAAGAATTATGAAATGTATTTGAGAAATAAACTCTATTTGGTCCAGAATTGCATGAAACAATAGAGAATATAACATAACTTGAACTAGCTGATTGTTTTCCATAACTGGGACTAAAGTTGTATGTCTTAGATTTAGAAACAAAATTAGTTCATCCAAAATTTCTTTTACCAGGTTGATAGCCAATGCGAATAATTTATTTAGGAGTAGACTGTTTACCTAGAATTTGTACCATGTTATCATTATCATTGGTTAACCTTTCAAGATCCTTTTTCAATTTATCATTAGATAGTTTTAGTTCATTGTTCATTTTGAGTAATTGAGCATTTTTCTTCCTTTCTATTGTGAGTTCAGTTTTAATAGTTGTGGTAATAGCATGCTATTTGTTTAACGATTTGTATTTATCTTTTAGTTCATTTCAGGTATCATCATGAATATTACAGTACTTAATTATTTATTCATTGGAAATATTTTCAGAGTAAATTTCATCTCCAAAATAAGATAAATCGTGTATAGGAGCTTCCAGTGTTAGCATAGATGTGTTTTTCATAAAGCACATATAGTCTTTGTTAGTCTCTCCATCATGTGATGATTCTGAGTCATATGAACTTCCCTCAGAAGAAGTCAATGATGCATTCATTTCCTTTTTATACATTCTAATTTTTTCCTAATATTTATTTTTGTAAATGATCTTCAGACATTCAGCCAAGATATGTCCCATTAGCTTACATTCATAGTATACAATATCATCAGACTTGTCACTTCTTTTCAAATCATTTTTCCAACTTCCTTTTCGGTCATATCTTCCCTTGAAGTCAGGCTTTCTGAAAAATTTCATCTTCTTGTTAAATATCTTATTCCTTTTGGCTAGTTTATTAATCTCTCCATCACTATCAGGTGATGATTGTTCTCTGCTGGAACATTCTAGAAAACACCATATATCCTTTTTTTGGTGTTTAGAGTAGGTGGTCTTGAATGCAACCGATTTTTTTAGGCTCATCCTCCGCATCCTTATTGACATTCAGATCCTCTTCATACATCACCAGTTTTCCAATGAGTTCTTTTGTAGGTAGATTTCTTATGTCACGTGACTCTCTAATATATATATGGGTTCCTCTATATCTCTCAGGTAAAAATACGATAATCCCCGTGATTTTTTCTTAGGCAATGACTTCTCTTCCAAGAGAAATCATTGTGTTGACAATTTCATTGAACCTGAGATACATGTCATAAATAGGATCATTAGTTTTCATTTTAATGTAATAATATTTAATAGTATATGTATTATGTCTCATTTCAGTCACACTAGAAGTTCCTACATGAGAAATAGACAAGGTATCCAAAATTTCATCGGTAGTTTTACGTACAGAGATTCAATTAAATTCATCATGTCCTAAAGTTCATTATTAAGAATTCATAGATTTTCAATTGTTATTATAGGATATTATTCTATGTTCATCCCATGTGATTCTATAAATAAAAATTATCTTATATTCATATTTAATTTAAGACAACATTTCAATTCTCATACTTTATAAAATCATTTTATTTTAATTTTCCATTGAGCATAATTTGTTTCCTTAAATAATGATGTTATGTTTGTCGCACCACCGTTTAATTTATTATCCATAAAAATGAGAAACATTAAATGAGCTAGAAAATTATAATTAATAGAAATTTATAGATCATTAATGTACAATTACAATCACTGTTGAATAATGTCAAAAACAGAGTCTTTAGAAACCACCCTATGATACCAAATGTTGGTTGGAGCATAGTACTCAAAAATTGGGGGTGAATTGAGTATCTATAAACATTTTGGTATATACAATTATTATATAAAGGTTCCCCATTAAATAAAAATACACCCCAATCAATCAAGGTTATTCAGTTTTAAAATTTTGACTATTAAAATAACTTCTTAGAATATTGATTAATTCCCCATAATATTAATATCCATTATTAACAATAATAATGAAGCTACTCTAATAAGGAAAAATATTATAAATTCTTTCCAGGATTAACTATCAATGAAAACATAGTGATTTCTCAATTAAATAGAAAAATAGAAACAATTAACATAAACAACAGAGCAGATATAAAACAACTGGTTCAGTCCCAACCTGATACCTAATCCACTCCACATGGTTATCAATTTCCACCAAGAAGATTATATAAATAAACATGATCCAAACCCAAGATCTGGGTAAACAATAGTACACAAGCCTATCCAGGTCACATGACCTCTTATACAGTTATTCGTTGGTATAAACTAACAGGTCACACCAGGACCTCTTCCGCACTTTTCTATGGGAATACACAAGAGTAAAATAGTGTGTGCGAAAGGATATCTTGTATCTTTCAATTTGATGCATGAGGCAGTGTATTTTTTTATACGGACACTCACACACTTCTCAAAAGATAAAAATAATGCACATGATAGTAGAAATTATGAGATATGGTTAGAAGTGCTCTGATTGTTATTCTATGCAACTCTGGACTCCTGGGATGAAGTAGATGTAGAAATAAATTCCTCTTGTGGATAACAGAGTATCTTAAGTCATCTAGATCTAGATCGTATTCTACATGGAATCGGTGGATAGAAAATGATCTCGATTCTATGATTAGAATATGCTTCATGTGTTCTTCAGCATTGTAGGGTTTCAGGAATGCTTGTGCTTATTCATTATCATGCACACACTTGTTTTACTATTTCCATTATTGTTGTTGTATTCATCAAAATCACCTATTTTATTCTGGCCACATTATTCTTTTTATAATTGGAATGCATGTGTTAGAGAATAAAGGGTGCATGTATTTTGCAACATAAACATCATACTATCTGGTGACATGTCTAAAAAGAAAAATTAACTATGTCAGTGCATTTAAAAACATCAAAAATGGATGTTAAAAATTAAATTTTAAAAAAACAAAATAGATTAAAAAACAGTGTCATGGTCTGTATATAAACGGTGTCTCTATGAAATGGTGTATCATTCTTTGTATTTGAGCTGTGAGACAACTATAATGGCATAGTTGTATTGAGATCAGAAACTTGTATCATAGATGTTGTGTTAAGATCACGGTGTCTAGTAATAGTATCTGGATGGTCACAATGTCTAGATGGTTACATTGTCTGGATGGTTACAATGTCTGGGTGGTTACAGTGTCTGGATGGTTACGAGTTTTGGATGGTTACAGTGTCTGGATGGTTATGGTGTCTTCATGGTTACAGTGGATGGGTCATTTCTTAGAAAAACATTACTGGTGGCAGACTCACATTTTTCAGACATTTCCAAAAAACTGTACACAGACATAAACAGTGATATTCATAAAATGAATTAATTTTAATAGTTAATAATAGAAATTTATTATAAACAAAATAGTCTAAAATAATTACTTGACTAATTAAAAAACTAATCATTTTTTCACATGATTTTATATAGATTAAACATGATTAACAATATTTACAGAATGTATATGATTTATGATCATTAAAACATGAAAAACTAATGAGGTGTCCAACAATTTGAATTGTAAGACCCATAAAATAAATGATATCAAATGAATTATTAAATGAATTATTAAACAACATGTAAATAAATATATTCATGATATAACATTTAAAATGGTTAGTGCATACACCACACAAAATATATAAGTGGTAAAAATAGAATATATCTCATGGAAGTAAAATTTAGATGAGAAATACCCACCTCGTGTCTAATTTCCTTTTTATGTGCCTCTACCCAATTTATAATGGTTTTATGATTTCTTATATTTTATAAATGAACCATCATAATATTTATAATTTTCTATAATCTCTTATTATAACATTATACCACACTATCATTAGTAATAATCCATTATTTTCCTTGTTTTGACTATTAATTTTCGTGTTTTATCATGTGTGTTTTTTAATGAACTTTATTATTGTATTATATAGAACATATATAATCAACATTTTGATAATAAAGTAAAAAATATCATATTAACCCATTTGATAATTTTTTGAAATATTTATATGTTTTTACATATATAATAAATCAAATCGCTTCATGGACATGATAGGTAGCACGTGTGCATGATCAACAACATCATTCCCATAAGAAGTGAACAGATAAACAATTGGGTGATATATTAATTTAAAAAAAATCATAATCTCTTTTATATATAATATTTCAGTTAATTTTATTTTTATTTCATTTTATGTAATATGATTGTGTAGAAGGAATCAAATCACATCACAAGGTGGTAGTCCTTTGTATAGGCGAGCGACATTATTTTATTTACAATAGAATGGAAAATAAAAATAATTGTGTGTAATATTATAATTAAATATGTATAATAATATCATTAATATCCTTATATTAGTAAAATAAATCATTATATCCACCCTATAATGGTGGTCAGGGAAAAAGAACAACATTGGTTTGTGAGGTTGTGGTCCATTGTACACAAAATCAATGATTTCATCTCCCATTTGATGGAAGTAGATATGGATAAATTTTTTTACATAAAAATAATAAAATAAATAAAATTAGTATATAGTAGTATTTTTATATTTTATATATATGGAAATAATTTATGGTGGAAAAAGAATAATGATAATTAAATTAATTTGTTATGATAATTTTCATCACTAAGAAAAACCTTCATTAATTCTCCTCTTCAGGAACCTAGGTACGATATTTTGGTAGGACGAAAAAATATAGAATAAGTACAAGTTTTTTGGGAATATATAATTGGGTTATTTTTAATCTAAATGGATTGAGTAGAGAGAAAATGTGATTGTAGTAAGTTCCCTATTATTATTGGGGAAACTTATCCATCATGGAAGTTGCAAGGAAATTTCCCAAAAGTATCCAAAATGATTAAACCATTCACAATTAAAAAGACTAAAAATAAAAAAAATATGTATAAATATTATAAGTGTAAAATATGGACATAAAATTATATTTTTACTATTTTTAGGTCATTTTATCTCTTATATTCTTAGTTTATACCCATGGTAAACACATCATTACCTTTACAAAGGTAATTATTTTTTTACTATTTTCAATTTTCATTATCAAAAAAATAAGACGAATATTTAAGATGATATCAATTGTAATGATTCTAAATATGGAATGCATTTATCCAAATTCAATTCATAAAAATTCAAAATCTTCACCCAATAAAAAATTTCAAATGTTTTCTTAAATAATTTTTATTTTTAAACATAATTTTCTAATAACTGGAAAACAAATAATTAAAAAAATATGGGCTCAATGCGTGACTAAATCAACTTTTAAAACCGTGTATTTTTTTAGAAAAAAATTCTTTTATATTCATAGAATATAAATATATATATATATATATATATATGGATTAATTTTATACATGTTTAATGAATAAAAAAACATAATATATAGATGACTATTCATACCCTTGAACATAACAGCTTGGTTATAATGATCATGTTTAAATGGTAATTTTTTAATAGAGTACAATGTTTTATTTAATCATTGTGTTGTGTTCATTAAAGGATATCAATGATAGTGAAATAATTGAAAAATAATTATTACAATGTCTGAGGATGTTATATTGGCTTATTAATTTTTTTTTGCGTCATACACTCTTCCACACATGGTATATAAGGACCCATACTTAAAGCATTACATAATGTTGAATTAAACGCTTAATTCACAATGAGAATATTTTCAGGATTAGAGTTTTATTGAGTTAGGACATAACTATTACATAAAATCTCCAAAATTTCAAAGTAGACACTTTTACTCAGTTCCCATTATTTCATTAAAAACTCTTGAAAAAATAGTCAATTCTAGTTCATTGTTTTAGACTACATGACTTTACCTTGATCCCATCCCTAACCATATTCATCTTTATGTCCTGTGAAAAACATTTTGAAACTTTGGATGGGAATAAAAATCTCAGTAAGGGTTATAAAAAAATTATGAAAACATTAGTTCATCAATACATACATAACATAATATCTTTAACATAACTCATAAAATAATTTGATTTATGAATAACACATTGAAATCATAAATCATAAAGGTAACTTGTGGTATTCATAACATACTTACATTGTAGCTATCACAGCTACGTAGGGAGTTATATATGGAATACCCATACCAGTATATTCCCTAAATCACTTAGCGGAAACAATAACATTTACCTCGGTCACGTTACCAAATGCATTGGAGAGCTATCTCGAGCTCTACCACCATAGGTTTATCATGGAACCACCCGTAAACGTAAGCAATGCAAATGAACAATAACATATTCATAGCATATAAAATAAATATAATGTAAAGAAAACATTTCAACATTGTAATATCATTATATCAATTAAATATATTCACCTAAAAACCATTTTAAAAACCATTTTCAATACCAAAATACAAAAAATAATATATTTTAATAATTTACCTTTTAAAATCATTACGCCTTGTTGAGGAAGCCATGGATCAAATAATACTCACGACAGTTGAAAAGGTCGTTCTCACCTCTTACTTTAAAAAGAAACATTATTTTTTTGTCATATAGTAAACTTATATGTAGAAAAATATTCCCTTTGAATTAAATAAAAATACATAGGTGTTTATACATCTTATACAAGAAAGTCATGTATTAAAACAAAATATGCCTCAGTGAAAGGAGATTGAGACGAAGTCCATTACCTCTTTTACGATTTGACCTGTATGTTCTTTAATCTCCTGAATAATAAACTAAAGTAAATTTATATTTTCTTAAGATCGTTTTTCTGTTTTATTATACATTATATATCACTTATTACATGTTTTTAAAAATTATGTAATCATTTATGTTAATAACATTCGTTTTGTTGATATTTGGTCCTTGAGTCAAAAATGAACTTATTACAATTACAAGTTGTTCATGTGGACAAATATCCATTATCTCCAAAATGATAATAATGATTTAGAGATGATATATATCATATATATCCCATATTTGTATGTATATATAATAGTATATAACTTTTTTTGATAAGAAATGAATTCCACCGTTAATGGAGACGGTAAGTCATACGTACGCATGCACGCTACTTTCATTACTATTTCATATTTTAATGGAATTAAATCATAATGATACATAGGTATGTTATAATTCCAATATAATATCATATATAATATAATGAAATTCATTTTTTATAGGTTCCATATATGTCATTAAATAGCAATATCGCTTTGAGGGAGCGGTAGTCCGTACTTCCTCAAATGAAATTATCGCGTTTACCCATAATGAAAACCATAATGGTATGATATAAATGGAAAATATAGAAGCATAAAGAAAACATAAACATAATTTATATCATATATAAATATGGTTTCATCTTAATGGCCACCTTAAGAGGTCATAAGAGATAATTGACAATCATCATTTTGTGAGGCGTTAGTTTTCCATCCACAGAAAAAGTATGCTTTTTACCGATTAAAAGGAGGTGTGTGTAAGTGTAGTTAGAATAATTCTAATAAAAACTACCTAATATATAGATGATACTATTTTTGATATAAAATACATAATAGAAAGAGTTTAAGGGGTTTGAGAAGTATAATAAAACAAAATAACTTAAGAGATGATGTTACCATTAAACCGGGTAACTCACATTGGTTTGAACCAAAAGGGGTTGTTGAAGTTCCTTCTACCTAATTTAAGGATTCTAGGATGAGGAGAGGGATTTTGGAAACTTAATTTGTTAGAGTATGGATGATCCAAGGTGATTGAGAGGTGTGAGTAATGGGTTAGATGTTAGGTATTTTTATAAGGGGGGGACGAGCTCTTTAGGAAACTGTGAAAATATTATTTTATTATGTAATTATTATTTGTTATTAAAGTCAAAAACTTATTAATTTATAATATAATAAGGCTAATGGTCGAAATAAAATCATCAAATTATAAATGGACATGTTTTGGAAATTATTTTAAACATTATATTCTTATTTATTTTAAACTTTTATTAATGAATTAGACCTTTCATCATTATTGTGTCATAGATACTTTAATTTATTTGATGATAGAAAATTAATAAAAATACCATGATGTAGGAAATCCTTTTATCATTCCAAAAAATATTTCTTGTCGAAATTTTATCAAGTATAACCATATTTAAAAATTAATTTACTAAATGATATTACTTTGTTCATTTTTGTCTTTACTTTAAATTAACTAATATAAATTTTCATTATCACACTTATATCGAATCATGGGGTCCCAAAATCGACCCAAGAATTACCATGGTCAGAAATTTATAAACCAATGTGATTAAGAGACTTGTTAGGTTAATTTAATATTATTTTAATATTATTTGTTTACCCTTATTTACCAGATTTACCCTTTAACCATGTTAATAAAATATTTACTGAAGTAAATATTCAAAATGTTTAAAAAATGTTACCTATTTACACAATTTGGACCTCTAGATTTTAATTATGGAAATCATTTTTTTAATTTCAAAACAATGAAGTGGCATAAATTTATTTTTTCTGTCAAAAGAAAAATCGAGTTTTTTAGAAATAATAACTATCAAAATATTGACACTTGTTTATGTCCAATTTCAAAGTGAAATTATTTATAATGATCAAAATTGAATTAAATGGTAAATGTATATTTTAATTACATTTTAAAACCATTTTAAATGATAATCTAACAATACAAATAAATTATATTAAAATTCCATTTTGAACTCAAATATATTATTTTTAATATTCATTAAAAATGACCTTTATAGGAAAAATACCAAAAATTTACCCAAAGTAATTTTTGATGTCCTGGTTCTAAAGAAGAATTTTATTTTTTCAAATCGATCATATAAAAGTGACCAAAACTATATTTAATGAGGTTTCTCTATTAAAATAATTTAAATCAACATTTTAATGAATATTAGAGTATGTGTGATTAAAATTGGATTCATTCACATTTTAAACCTATAAATTTTATTGGATAAATTCAAAAACATTTTACAAATAGGTATAAACATATTCTTGTTAGTTATATTAATTTATGTTTATAAATTATGTAGGCATTAACAACCATTTAAAATAATACTATATTATTATTTTTCAGTATGACTCAACATTTGGTGAAACAATAGTCTTCGGAGAAACCCATTTTTGCATGTCAAGTATGCCCATAAATAGAAAATACCCATTAAAATTAATATTTATTTCCAAAACAATTAATAAATTTGAAAATTTCATATTCTTTATTTTCCTGGCATGTTACATCCTTCAACCCTTTTGGAAATTGAATCCTCGAAATTTTAAAATTAGGCTTGGAAACATCATTATTGTCCCAAATCAGAAAAAGAGTAAATAAAACTGTCACATTAAAAGAAAGAAATATATGTAGAAAGGTCACATGAGATAATTCATTCTAGGATTTGATGAAAACATGGATATTGAAGAAAAACTAGGTGTCATGTTCTTATGTCGAGTGATAGAAAATATGATTAGAAGAAAGTTAACAATAAGAAACCACAAAATTGTGATGAGTTATATTGGCATTGGTTTCCCATTAGGAAAAGTAAACTGACAAAATTTTTGTTTAAATTTCTTTTTCCTAATGTTGAGGAATTTATTTATGAGCCTATCTAAGAACATAAGGACATGTATTTACTTTTCATGTAGACTATTATCCTTAACTAAATTTATACCAAAAACTATTCTTTTTTCAAAACGATGAGTATTCAAGTTGACTTGGAGACATAAGTAGTTCTAAAATAAACTTATAGAGAATAACATGATCCAAAAAAATATGAACCATATATTTCCCCTATTATTATACATTAACAAAAAACAAAATTGGATAGTACGGGTTCAGTTAATCCCTAAAAGGATAATCCTTTATAAAAATAAATAATACTCTTAATCTCCAAAATCCTAAAAAATGTACCCAAAGTTAAAGAAAGACAATTTAAAATAAAATTATCCATAAAATTATACAATAAATAATCAAAACTAATATATAAACCCAAAACTCAGAAGGATTTAAATCACATAGTCTTCCACAGTAAATCTTAATATTTATCTCACAAAACATCGACTACTCCTAAAGTCTTATAATGATGTGTAATTAACCTAATCACATATTATCTATGATAGGTTAATTTTTTACATATATAATCCAAAAATAACTTATTAGTGATTCATAAAATCATATAACTAAAAAGAATTAGTCATACTATCCAGGGGCTTCACATAGTCCAGTGTTAGGTGATAAATCCCAATCGCACTTTTGTAGGGGGTTCGAATCCCGCAGCATTGTCTGATGTGATCAGTTGTCCTACGGTCTTCCTTTTGTAATTTTTCAAAAACTATAAAATTTTATAACATTCCGAAAAAAGATATAAATTCATCAAAAATAACCATAACATATTTTAACCACAATGGTTATCAAATAACATTCATTTTGTATCACAAAATTTATTAACTTGTAATTGCCTCAAATTCAAGGATCATATAAACCCAAATGGTTCTTTATAACAATATCCAAAAAATAAAACATAATTTTTCAATGAAATAAATTTTCATATATCAAACATCAGGGTTACACATACACTAAAAAATCATCTAAAGTAATCACATCCTCAATAGAGCATTAATACCTTTAATCATTTCATCATCTTAAAATCTATCATAAATCATAATTCCCTTATATGTTGACTTCTTACTCATTCAAAAATTTTCATAATCCATTAACCATTATTTACCAACATATTCTGAAATACATCTTTCCTACATACAAAATCATGAGTCATATCCTATGATTCAATAATATCAAAACATATGTTAAGAAATAATCCATACCATTCATTGGTCATGGTCAGTTTCTTCATCCTCAGTCGGGATGGCATTAGCTATTGGTAAACATATATTTGTACAATCTTGGTGATCTGATTCCCAAAATATATTCGTAAGAAATCTGTTTGTATAATGACCATGCACACCATATTTAAAACATTCAATTTATCCAATAGAAAGAACGTTTTTCCCTTTCTTAGAGTAAATTGGATTCTTCTTTTCTCAGTGGTAGGTTCTTGCTTAATGACCTTCACATCCACATCTATAGCATCTTCCCATCCCCTTGATACATTTTTCTATGTTTTTCTTTTTGAATCCCAGACTCATAGGTATTTAGAATATACTTACCTTTAATATTACTACCTGAATTTCCAGGGGGATTTTTTTCTTGCATATACGATGCCTTATAAAAATTAACATGTTTTATGTGGTCAATCACGACTCCATATAGTTTGTTATTAATAACCCCCATAGTTCTCATTGCAGCTCTCATTTTATTCTGTTGCACATTCCGAAATCTGTCATAGTTTTCTTCATATCCACTATTACTTTGGTGCCTATTAGACACAACCATTTACTAAAACCAAAAAGGTATGAGTGAGTATATTAGTAAAATCATCATATAATATCTTATGAGGAGGGTAAATAGTAAGATTTACTTTTTCATGTTATGTTACACTCCTTAAATTTTTCTAAAATAATTATGACCGTTTCTAAAATCCTAACCATGATTGTAATGTCACTTATTCTTAAAAAACACCCTTTCCTCTAACGATATCTAAAACAGCCTCTAATAACAACTATAAGGACCCTGCCTTAAAACATTACATACTGTGGAATTTAATGAATGATTCACATTGAGAATATTTTCAGGTTTATATTCATAGAGTGTTAGGCCATTACTATTACATTAAATCTCAAAAATTTCAAAGTAGACACTTTTACTCAATTTTCATTTTTTTTGATAAAAAAACTCTTGAAAAAAGACTCACGCCGAGTTCCATGTTTTAGACTACATGAATTTCCCCTGATCCCATCCTTAACCCTATTCATCTTTAATTCACGTGAAAAACATTTTGAAACATCGGATGAGCATAAAAAGATCCGTAAGGGTTATAAAAAAATAATGAAAACATTAGTTCATCAATATATACATAACATAATATCTTTAACATACCTCATAAAATCATAAGATTTATGAATAACATGTTGAAATAAAAAACTATAATGGTAACTTGTGGCTTTCATAACATACATAAATTTTAGCTATCACAGCTACGTGTGGAGTTAAATATAGAATACCCATCACAGTATATTCCCTGAACCACTTTGGGGAATCATTCACATTTACCTTTTTCAAATTACGCAATTCATTGGAGAGCTATCTCAGGCTCTCCCACCCTGGTTTTATCATGGAACCACCCATAAACATAAGCAATGAATACGAACCCAGACATTTTCATGGAATTAAAAACAAACATAAAGGAATGAAAACATTTCCACATTGCAATCATAATATATCATTTTATTATATTGAGCTAATGAAACCATTATCAAAACCAATTTTAATACCAAAATTTGAAAAAGGGTATATGTTATTTATTTTCAATTTAAATACATTATGTCTTGTTACGGAAGCCATAGATCAAATAATACTCACGGCGGTGGAGAAGGTCATTGTCACCACTTATGTTAAAATGAAACATTATTTATTTGTCTTTTAGTAAAATGATATGTTGAAAAATATTCCATTCGAATGAAATGAAATGTCAAAGGTGTTTATACATCATATGAAAGAAATTCATGTTTTAAAATAAAATATGCCTCAATAAAAGGAGATGGAGATGAAGTCTGCTACCATGTGTCCGATTTGACCCGTTCATTCCTTAATTTAATTAATAATATAATAAAGTTAATTTATAATTTTTTAATATACTTTTTCATGTTTATTATTCCTTTTATATCACTTATTACAATTTTATAAACTTTATGTAATTAATTATTTTAATAATGGTTGTTCTGTCGATATTTGGTACTAGAGTCAAAAATGAACTTCTTATAATTAAAAGTTATTAATGTGGTAAAATATCAATTATATCTAGAATTATATTCATTATGTAGTTATTATATATATCACATATATCTAGTATATGTATGTAATTATAATAGTACATAACTTTTGGTGATAAAAAATGAAATGCATCTTTCATGGAGACGGTAGGTCGTACGTACTCATAAAAACTATTTTCATTTAAATCTATTATTTTAATGAATTAAAACATAATTAAACATACGTATACTATAATTATATTATAATATCATATATAATATCATTAACTACATCCTTATTACATGCCACATATTTCATTAACGATTCATATCACATTGAGGGGCGGTAGACTGCACTTCCTCAAATCAAATTATCGCATTTACCAATCTTGAAAAACATAATAGTATGCTATAAATGAAAAATACAGAAGCATAAATAAAACTAAAACATAATATATATCATATATAAATATTGTTCTATCAAAATGGCCACCATAAGATGCTGTAGGAGATAATTGAACAATCATCATTTCGTGAGGCATTAGTTTAGCATCCACAGAAACAGTATGTTATTTACCCATTAGATGGAGGTGTGTGTGAGTGTAGTTTGAATAAATCTCATAAAAACAACCTTGTATATTTATTTTACAGTTTTAGTTATAAAATACAGTAATAAAAAGAGTTTAGGGGGTTGGATAAGAAAAATAAATAAAGGAACATAAGAGAAGACATTATCTTTAAATCTGGTAACTCCCTTTGATTTGAACCAAAAGGGTATGTTGAAGTTCCCTATACCTAAGTTAAGGCTTCTAGGAGGTGTAGAGAGATGTTGGGAACTTAATTGGGTAGATTTTGGATGACCCAAATACTTGAGAGGTGTGATTATTGGGTTATACGTGAGGTATTTTTCTAATATGGACGAGGGGATCTTTTGGAATGTATGAAAATATTATTTTATTACATAATGAATTTCTGTTTCTCAATGTCAGAAACATATTAATTTAAGTGAAAATTAGTCTCATGGTAGAAATAAAATCATCCAATTATACCCGGACATGTTTTGGATATTATTTTAATCTTTATAATATTATTTATTTAAATCTTTTGTTAATGAGGTAAACATTTCATCCTTATTGTGCATTAAATCCTTTAATTTATTTGATGTCTCAAAATTATAAAAAAAACTACCTTGATGTAGAAAATATTTTTATCTTTATAATGGATATTTATATTAAAAATGTTAACTTATATAACCCTTTGAAAAAATTAATTTAATTTAATATATTTGTTTTTGTAATTATTGTCATTACTTTAAATTAAATAATATAAAGTGTCATTATCACTCTTTAGTGGATCCATGGGGTCCCAAAATCAACCCAAATTTTTCCATGGTCGGAAATATATTAAATAATTCTATTAATACGCTTTTTAGGGTAATTTTATATTATTATTATAATATTATTTTACACTTCTTTACCATATTTACCCTTTAAGCATGGTAAATTAAATATTTACTGAAATAAATATTCATAATGTCTAAAATCAGAAGCTACATATTTATGCAATAAAGACCTCCTGATTACAAATATGGAATTTATTATCATAAATACAAAACACTGAAGTGGAAGAAGTTTATTTAAAATTAATTCCCACTATAAAAATAGAAAAGCGTGTTTTTAAGAAATAATAATTATCAAAAGATTGACAGCTTTTTATGTGCAATATCAATGTGAATTTACTTATAATGACAAAAATCAGATTAAATGGTATAAATATATACTAAATATATTTTAAAACCAATTAAAAAATAACATAACACTATAAATTAATTTGATTGAAAAGCAGTTTTCAATTAAAATACCGTATTTTTCACTATTCATTAAAAATGACATTTATCAGAAAAATACCAAAAATTTACCCAAAGTAAAATTTAATGACCCAATTAAAAATAGGAATTTTATTTTTTCAAATCAAACATATAAATGTGACCAAAACTAGATTTAAAGAGGGTTCTCCATTAAATGACGTTAAATGAACCTTTAAAAGAATATGACATATTTGGGCTTAAAATTGGTTTCATTCAAACTTTAAGCCTCTAAATTTTATTGGACAAATGAAAAAAAATTAACATACACGTATAATCATATTTTAGTTTGTCATATTCATTCCCACTAAAAAATTGGCTAGGTGTTAACTACCATTTAGAAAAATAATATATTATTATATTTCAGTATGACTCAACATTGTGTGCAACATAAGAATTTGGAGAAACCCATTTTTGAATGTCAAGTATTCACTTGAATATAACGACCACTTTAAAATTAATTTTTAATTAAAAATTATTATTAAATATAAAAATTTCATATTCATTATTTTCCTAGGATTTTACATGATACTTATATTTTATGAATTCATGGGTGTTACACAACAATTTTTATAAATAGTTCGACCATTTCATTCCACAATATTGTTTGGAGAGAATGTATATCCCCAATAGTTAGTACATGAATGATTTCAAGATATAACAATTTATTACTTTAATTATATAAATTGTTTTACTTCATCTTGTATTATCATATATCAGGTGCTATCATTGTACAAATAGAATATTTAATGAGGTAGGTCTAATGAGAGGTACTTTTGTCTATAATGAACGACATGACAATCATTAATAATAGATTTTTGGTTTCATTAAAAAAGTGGGGATCAATATAATATGACTCATAAATAGAGAGAATTATAATAATTTTATATCAAAATTGGAATTTATATTTATAAATATATTAGAGATATCATTGAATTGTGGGATGAATCTCAATTATAATAAATCATGTAGAGAAGATATAATGGGGATTAAATATATGAGATAGTAAAGAAGTTGATAAGAGTTAAAAATAAAAACTACAAATAATTTGGTATGGTCTTGGGTAGATATTTTAAAAATATACATGATATTAATGTAACGGTTTTGAAAAAAACATCTATGTTTAACTCTTTTGTGTGAAAAAAATTTCATATTAACATAGGATGTTTGAATATTGATTCATTATAGGTATATTATAAAATATCATTCATATATATGAGTTCATCATCAATCACATGAAATAATTAAAAGTGTAATTATAAGTTCAATTGATAATAGAAGGCTTTTAAAAACCTCAAAGGAATATATTGTTCAAAAAAATCAAGAATATATATTTTGGATGTGTTTATTGAAAAATAAAGAGGATGGTGGTTGATTTGCCTTGTATAAATGTTGTTAAATCATAATGGTTGTTTTTATAAATTCTTATTAAAATTTAATTGGTTATTAATAATAGACCGAAATCCATGCATTTTTTCAACAAATAAAAACACAAATAATAGTTTGTTTTATGATAATAAATAAAATTAAGAATATTGATCTGTGATACAGGTGTTTGATGACATTGTATACCATAAATGTAGAATTGTTTTCAAAATCGTAGAATTATATTTTAAAAATTATATATTATCTATGAAATTTTATTTACTTCCCATAATTTCCTATTCAAATTAATATTTTAAATATATTTATTAATCATGGATATTTTTAATATGGTAAAATATATATTATTTCTTCAAATAATTGAATTGTAATTGTTTTCACATTTATTATTTATGAAATTGAGAAACTTATAAATATATAATTGAAAACATTATTATAAATTCAATCAAAAAAATTTAAAAATATTTTTTATATTTTGTAATGGTTAATAATCATGATATACTATTAAAATCATTGAATGATTAATGTATTTGTGTTCATGTTTTGTTTAATTCCATATAGATTTATATGTTTTGGATTAAAATATTGGAAAATGTGTATTTATACATAGTAAGATGGTTTATATTATACTAAGTGGATTTTTGAAGGGAATATTGTAATTCAATGTAACATATTTTTAGTTTGAGGAATTGTATTATAAATTTAAATTTGGAGTATTAAATAATTAAGGGATAAAATTTATTGATTTTTTAATATTGAATCTCAATTTTTAGAGTATGTATTGACGGTATAAGTTTGAGTCCTGTGTTTTATGTATGTATAGTGATCATTGTTTGTAAATAGTGTTTTTTATTAAAATGAATTATCAAAAATTGTTTTCATGATATATTGACATGGTCCCTATTGTAATAATTTTTAAAAAACATTTATTCAATGATAAATATATTATTTGTTCATGGTTATGCATGGTTACTAGTTATTTTAATAAAATTCTCTACAACATATTGCATGGACGTGCTGAAAATCAAGAGACTGATTATAGTGATTTTGAATTTTATAAAAGGTGTATAAACCTTGTCTTTATCCATTAATTGAAACAAAAAACTCTTTTGCATCTTATCAAAAAATATCCATAGTTTTCATATATAAATATCACATATTATTAGATGATTATTCAATACGTAACAAAACAATCCATGCCAAAAGTCTATATACCTTTTCTAATTTGAGACATTAATACATAGTAAATTGATTCATAAGTGATCTACATCATCCACCACTTATGTTTTCATAACTAACACCCTTCTTTAACATATCATACACAATACCTCTCTTTATAATCTCGTAAGAGGAAACACGATAAAGGGTGGGATCTAATGCTCAGTAATGATAAATAAGGAAGATATTCATGATCAAAAAATAAAATCATGAGTATAAGGGTGTGGTAACTTGTATTAATCATTGGATATACATACCCTATATATAATGGATCATCATCTTGATTCATGGAATAAAACATTGCAGTTCATAAGACATGAATCATAATAGAATCACTGAACATGATCCAAGATATAATAACATGGGAGCCTTAAATGGAATTGCTTTATACATATAGGAATATAAATATTTATTCCAATGTGCCATAATAAGACAATTATAATAATTTGGGCCTCGTAAAACAACATGTGTACCAACATCGTATGTGGGATAACCTTATGTTTACCATATTTTGAATGTCAGGTAATATACCATATACCAGTTAATATTATGTAAAATTATTCATTTTCAAATGTATTGGGGTTATATATTGTTACAATCAATTACATAATAAAAATGATATATATTTGTTCTAAAAGATCATAAAATATTCATTACATGTGCATCCTTACTAATAAATGGGTATCAAAATTATTTCATCATATAATTAGACATTAAAAATAGTAATATATCCAAAAATCTTGTCATCATAACCCTAAACATCCCAATGATAGAATAAGGATTGTTTTGTTGGATCATAACCCTAATATGACTTAATTAACATCAATGAATGTCATCAATTATGGATTTTTTTTTAAGTTCACTCGGAACATTTCATGAAATATAATACCTAACTATTTTGAAATAATTTTTAAAAAGTATAGACATATACAAAATGTAATGGAACATATTTTCATTTAAAATAACATTGGAAATTTTTACCATCATATTCATAACCATTAGTGTTCATGATAGTAGTAAATTATGTTCATTCTATATAAGTTAAAATAAAACATTCCATTACAATTTTCGAAAAATCATTAAGGTCATCATTTAGAATATGAAAAAGATAATAACTATAAAGAATTTAATGAAAATTAAATAATTAGTAAAATTTAATTTAAACAATAACAATATAATATTAAAAATATATTTTTTTTTCATTTTTATAAAACTTGTATATGGCCTAATTTATTTTTCACTAATGTGATAAATGATGTTGATTTTCATTAAAAAAATATTTTTTATTCTCATTGGGAAATTTGGTGAGTAAAATGAAAGGAAAATTTTCACTATGAATATATTACTAGATGCTAAGAAAATTCGAATATTTCATGATAGTTATATTATAATATATCATCATATAAAACATAACCATAATCTATCTTGATAAACAATTAAATTATAACAGAAAATTGTTACCACTTTGGTATCTTTTGAATCATAAGTCCCATAAAATAAATAGGCTTATATTTATATTAAATTTCCAATAAAATTTTTAATATGAATAATAAAATTCATTAATGTTATGTAGGTACATAAAAAAGAAATAATAAATTTATAATGTATTTTACCCACATAAATTAATGTGAGATAAAATCCCTTACGCCGAGTTCTACTTATTACAAAATCATTACATACTCAATTATTTTAAAGTCAAATTCCTTATAATACTATACCATAATAAAATTAACTTTTTTTGAATCATATATATTAATTATATATATAATTTCAGTGTCATTAACAATTATAGAGATAAATAGTGAATTACAACATTCGAATGATGACATGACATACATACACATTACCATTAATTACATATTTTACAGATAGAAATAATGGTTGGTAAATAATAATTCCCATATAATGATTCATTATTATATAATTTAAATCATATATATTTATCATACCCATCCTCTTTACCATCCATGTAATATAGAAATGAAAAACAAATCACTTCTATTTATGGAGGTGGTAGTCCACATGCCCGCACGAGAAACATTATTGTTTTCCAATTGTTTTGAAGGTAAGATGGGAGACATGAAATTATCAATATATGTGAATAATAATATCAAAAATTTAAAATCTCAATATTAAAATAATCAATATTAGAATACATGAAATGTTGAGATGGAAAATGAATTATTCTGTTTCATAGATATTGTAATTCATACATACACAAAATCGATACATTCACATTCCATTTCATAGAAACTACGGTGTAATGGTAGTTTAAAGTCATAATAACGTTATACACAATTTGGATATTTGTGTTTTTATTTTCTGATAAATAACATGGTTTCAGATGAAGTAGAAGAGGAAATAAATTAAATGTTGTCACGTAAGGAAATTACCTATCATTCAGAATGCATCATTTAGGTCCATTCTTTTGGTAATTATAGTATATATTTTTGGGATATCATCAACACCAAAAATTGAATAAGGATTTTGTGATGAAAAATTTATATTGGATGGTCTATCTATATGGATCAAAGTAGTGTGAATAAAAAAATAGTGTGTGTTCTTTTATAAGGGTGGGGTATGGAAGAATATGAATTTCATAAAATATTAAATTATAATAACATAAGTTTGAATCCATATTATTAAAAATGACATAGAAATTGTTATAGTATAATATTTTAGACAATATATTTTCCCATTTTTTATATTATAATATTATTATGATATTCATGTAATTTCATAAAAATATTTATTGACAAAATAACATTAATGTCAATTTTAACCATATTCATTTGATAAAGGAAAAGTTGCAATTCGAGTATATAATTTGAGATAACACTAATAGGTAATATTAATTTATAATTAATACAACATAATAACTAAAAATAAATTATATTACTTTTAATAGTTTAAAATTCATTTATTATACTTTCTAATAATTTTTTAATAAATGAGTCAATGATTCCCATATATATAAGAACATTATATAGTTATAATCATATTTATATAATTAAAATAATAACATTAATTTCATAATCAATATCAATATTTATTCATAACTACTTTTTTCCTATATGAATACACAAATGATATTTAAATATAAGATAACAAAATTTTGTAACTTTTTGTGTTAATATTATTATAAATTTATTTTACAATGATAATTGTCCATTAAAAAATAAATATCAATCATAAGGTGATAAGTTAAAAATTAAATTTAAAAAAATAATGAAAATAATATATGGCCTTTTCACATAGATTTATCAATGAATAACCCAGTTTTCGATTTATATTGGTGATAAATTTTACAATGGATTCTATTTATATTTACCAAATTTAAAGGGAACCTATTTAAAAAATTGAAAATTATAATTATAACTATGAAATTAATTTTTTAATATTAAATACATATAATATTCAAAAATTAATTTCAATTTATGTTTTAAAAACATGAAATATTAGACTTTTTAGAACAATACATGTTTTAAAATAAATAAAAAATTTATTTTTCTCACATCCCTATTTAATGAATGTTAAAAACATTTTATTGAATATATTATATATAAAATTCAACAAAATAATTCTCCAGTTGTGATAAATTTTCTTAATGGGAATCAAAATATTTTTCCTGAATAAAATTATTTTTTTAGAAGCATATCTCATATTTTTTCAAATGTTTATTATTTATATTTCTATTTAATTTATAACCAATGAAGAATTAATATAAATTTTTATTCTATACATCTTCATGCATATGTTATTCATATTCACACCCCAATCTAATATATTGGTGATAAGATATAATAATAATATTATATAAACTTATCACGGTTTTTTTAGATTTTTTGTTGCTTGTAACACAGTATATCGAAGAAAAACATTTATTCAAAAAAACAATTTCATAAAATCTCTAGGTGTTACATTACACTCCCATAAATTGATTCATTACCTTTCCAATTCATAAATTTGATAAAATTAAATGAATATATGTTGGTTTCATTATACCCTTAGGTTACCATGAATCTTAAACAAGTTAGTCGTTTCAACAAAGATGGATTAACATGGTTTGTGGACATAACTCATAGAACTCTCTCTCTATGTGATCCATAATCTATATCCGATTTTTCTTATTAGAAAGGTGTTGTTATAGATATATACACTATGATTTATTTACATGATTCAGATTATTTAACTACATCTTTATGAATGATACATGGAATATTCCATGTACTTGAGATAAATTCAGAATAATATCCAATCAATTAGATAACATCTAGAAACCTTCATGAATTTAAAATGGACCAATATAAAGATGGATGAACATTTCCTTCATTCAAAATCTTATCACCCCCATACATAGACTTATCATAAGAATATATTTTATCCAATATAAAACTCTTGATATTTCTGAAGATTGGAAGCATACCACTTTTTGAGACTCTAAGATTCCCATATAGAGTACTAATTTAATCAATGCTTCTATAAAATTTTTTGTAACATTTCGAGTCTCAATATCCTTTTTCACCAACATCATTCAATCAAATTGGTGTTATAAACTTTATACCATAGTGGGCATTGTATGGATCCATATAAATGATTTTGTGCGTGCTATTATTGTATGAGACTTCCATAAAATGAAGTTTTTGATCCAAGAAAACAATTCATGTAAATAGAGAATGATATCAATATGTTTTCATTAGTTATAATTGTTATATCATAATGACCAGATTTCTGAGGATGAAAATCCATAGAGAAACTCAATTTTTATCTATATCCTATTTAATATATTATTTGTACATTGAGGTAAACCTCACATCATGATCTGATACCATGTAATGTGGAAATATATACAACAATACCACATCCTTTACATATATCATAGTAAGTTTATCTAAAGAGAATTATTCTCAAACAGTAATGAAGTATACTGATGTTTTTATTTGATTGACAAGGACCCATATATAATTGTTCCCTTTAATCCTTTTGTGGATTCCAATGAAAAAAACAATGGATATGTTTTCCCATTTTCATTATGGTGTGGGTAATGGTTGTAACATCCCTTTGTAATTGTATCTATTGGCCTTAACATTTGGAAAAATTGATCATCGAGATACAAACTCTATAATATCTATCTTCATACCATCCCATAGATATATTATTTCAGGTTTTTATATATCATTTTTACTTGATGGATGAATATATAATGATGAACTATGAGAATCATCCAATTACTAATTCAACAAAATGTTTTGGATAAGATACAACCATAGCTCAATATCTTTATCACTAAATCAATTACCAATATAAATATAGGAATATTTCTCACCATCTTTCTTAGTTATGTATCATCCTTCTATTCCACTATAATCCAAAAATGGTTATATAGTTGAAAAATTGTTTAGTCATTTAAATATTTTACCCTTTAATTTTTATATCTCCAACCTTTGAAAATATAATAATATTTGGTCTTTTTTGAATAATAGCATAGATAAGCTTGCATTATAATTTCTAATGAAATCATTAACCACATTTATTTATTTACTAAGGTGGTATTGTATTGAGCATAAATATTCTTTTTTTTATCTCTAATGCATTTCTATGGTACATATTCAAATATTATTGAGTGAATACATACTTTACAATTTTGTGATCAGCATATTAATCATGGCTTTATGCGTGATCATAATTTCTCCAGGACTTTAACCAAATAATTCAAATTTCTTACTCCAAATCCTGAGTTTGATGATTTTGATAATGAACCTCACCATTTTTTTAATAAGAAAATAATATTTAATTTTACATGATGAAACATCATAATCCATTTATTGATGCATCACTATATATTAGAAACCCTTAACAAATGTATGGTAATATATGCACATGATTATATAGTATATTTCTCTTCAGTTCGATGATGCATTCCACACATTCATATCACCCCTAAAAATTTAATCACTTACTAGATAATATGGTGAGTGGATGGGAAATCCACAAATAATAATCCACAAAACATTGATAAATCCATCAAAACAAAGGAAACTATGGATCTATATAACGATGGTTATTTTGGGAAAACATTCCCCAGCTTCATTCATTGATGGTTCCATTGATATAACCTCTCTTCAGATTATGTAACCGAAAAAAGGAAACATTATAATTCCCATATTCACACTCAAAATAACTCATACAAAAACTCCTTATATTTTTTCCTTAAATAAAATCATCAAGTGATATTTATAATATTACATTTTATTCAATATATAATAATATCATCTTTAAAGAATAAAAAAATGATCAAATAAATCTCTAAACACACTATTTATTATTTCCATGAATGTAGTGGGGTAATTATTATGAAAAAAATATATCACAATATATTCATAGATTCCATATCTTTTTTTGTATGGGGTTTTTCTTATAAACTCCTTCTTGATCTTGTATTTAAGATGTTAATGATGATGATAAATCTTAGAAAAATATTTAGATCCACCGAATTGATAATAAAATCATCAATAAAGGATAAGGGAAACTTTTTCTTAATAGTGATCTTGATTAGTCCCAAATAATCAAGGTAAAGTAGCATTGATCGTGATTTCATCTAAAATTTTTAATAGGTGCACACAAAGTTGATACACAAGGATATACGATTCCCATTTCAGGATTCTATTTGTTATATTTTTAATCCATATAACTCAATAGGTGAAAATAAATATTGATTATTTTAAATATCAGTAGAATCATTCATGAGTTATTTTGTAATCTCAACATTGTTATTTAGTGGAAGACTAGAAAAAATTTCCACAAATACATCTACAAACTCCCACACATTATAAATATCGTCATTGATGTATTTTTTCAAAACTATTCGATATAAAAAACCTATTTGAATTGGAATCAGGACCCATATAATGGATATGATTTGCAGCTGATATTTATATTTACTATAACACTGATATATGATCATAGGATATTCCATAATATCAAATGAAACGTCCTTTGATTATAAATTTTTGTGTTATTTATGTAAATAAATAAAATACATGCATAAAATAAAATAAAACTCAACAAGAGAGTCATTTAAAAGATTTTGAAGAAGAAAATTTAGAAAAAAAACTAGAGAATAATCATAGACATAAGATGATATCATTAAACCATTATAGGTTTTCACTATTAATTTAATATCTAATAAATGAGTTTATACTATAATAATCTTTTAAAATTAGTCATAAATAAATGAGTGTCTAGATATAGAATCAAATAACACATTATAAATTCTAGTGTAGATGATTAGTGCATCGTTCAATATGTTGTCATCACAGCCTTTATCAAGAATAGTTATTGCAAGATATATCTATTTATCTCTACACAAAATAGTATATTGATGTTGATCATCATTATTATCCATCAGATTTCACCACCACATAGTATAATACACCTACCCCTATCAGTTGAAAAAATAAATTGTGGGTTGAGAATTATATTATCATTTCTCATTATACACATCATTGGATAAATTCATATAATCACATTGGTATTTATTTTCTCGATTTACTCCCATTATACATGTTACAATGTTTTTATTCACATGAATACAATTTACTCTATGTTTGCTTCAACACATTGTTTATAACAGAAGTATCATCTTCATATCTCTTTGTTTTTTGAATTTCTTTCAAATTTCCTCCTTCATTTATTATCAAATACATGAGATTGATGGGAAAAACCAATCTAAAATTTTACCTCAATAACACATCAATAAATTTAAACATAGTTACTTTATTCACTTGTTGATAACTCCCATTAAAAAATTGAGTTTTATCTACTAATGAATCGATAAGCATTAATTTAATGGTGTATTATAATTTCTTGAGTGTACCTCACATGTAATATAAAATTTACCTCATTTTTACTTATGTATTCATCATAATTCAACCCAAAATCAAGATATTTTCACTGCATTCAATGAAGAATATGAGTACTGAACTTATTGGTAAATAAGAACATGAATTCATCCTACTTAATTAAGTCAATAACATTGTTTCCATCATGTTCTTGGTAATATGATAGCATTTATATTATTCTATTTCCAATTGATAATAATCAAAAATAACTTCTTCATGATCCAGACACTTGATAATTGAAAATATATTTTTTAGGGTACAAATCCATTTCCTAGTGATTAATGGATTGGATGACCATCTAAGATAAGGTAGTTTTTTCCTCATAGTTGAATCAAAAAAAAAATTCTCCACCTATCACTCATTTAGAATCTCTCCATGATTCATTACATGAGATGGTTGTGAGGTGATATATAAATTATTTTCCACTCTATCTCCCATAACAATTGTTTTCTCAAGAGTGAAATATTTTCATTTTCCTTTCTATTCATCATTAATAGGATTCCAGTGGGTTTTATCCATCATTTTAAAACAATAAAACATAGTTTAAGTATCAATATTCATATAGTAAATCAAAAAAACAAAGATAATTATTTAAAAGAATTATAATAATGTGACCTTATTTTATGAAATATTATTTATATCCATGGACATTCATGATCATTAAAAAACATTTGGGTTAATTAAAATAAATATAATTATCTGTATTTTTTTACTAATGATACCTATTCCTAGTTTCCCATGGTTAATTAAAACATTCTCTAATACCAACTATAATGGAATGTACTTTTCATACATAAATATGACATATTATTAGACTAACAGTCTTTACATAATATTATGTTCCATTAAAGTGTCATATTAGTCTACTGACATTGTATACGTAGATGTATAATGGATTGGTTCATAATAAAACTACATTTTCTCCCACTAACTTCTTCATTACATTCACTTTTCCCATACTTATCCAAAGTAATAATTTTCATCATAATATGAGAAAAAGAAAAATAAGAAATAATGACCTTCAATGCACAATAATGTTAAAAAAGTGATATATAAATATATGACTACATAAAACTAAAATTATCATAAGGGTATATTAATATTAGTATTATATTATTAATGCATTCCATGAATATTGTAGATCATAATCTAGAGTCGAAAATTAGATCTCGATATTTTATAAGAAATGAATAAAAAATGAATCAAATAACATGAGATAATAGAACATAACATTGTAATAATACATGGAATTGTGGAATACACATTAAAATTGAAAGCTATCTATAATGTATTCCCACAAATAGATTCATAACATGTTTGGATATGAACAACCACACATATTTTTGCATTCGTTTTGTGATACCCTAAAATATTTTGTATTATGGGCTTAGGATGACATGTTGTGTAACCATTCTGCCTATAAAAAAATAGTAATTACCAAATGAATAAGATAGAGATATAGGTCACACTACTCACATAATTAAAATAATACACTTGTGTTCCACAAAATCATAACATTTTCATCATATCAATAAACCATGAAATTAAATGGTCTTCATAAAAATTTCATCATAGGAAAAACTATAGAAAAAGAAATAGTTTTTTAAGGACATTATCATCAAAAAAATAATCCAATTGTTGAATGAATAAGGATGGTATCATGGGATCATAATCCTAGTAAGTAATAATTAGTATTGAAGTATGTCATCTAAGATAGAAAATAATTTTTAAATATAACTTGAAAAATATCACGAGGAATATAACATTAATTTTTTATATCACGTCTAAAAATTAATAAAATTCAAAATATTTCTAGATTTATTTAAATATAAATTGATAATTATAAAGGAATCTTCAAATAATTTTTGGGAAATGATGTAAATAAATCATGTTAATTTCATATAAGTTAAAAAAAAATTCCTTCAATGTTTATAAAAATTCATAAAGTACTTCATTTAAATATGAATTTGATTATTTTTATTGAACCATTTTACAAAAAATTAAACAATTTGTAAAAAAGGCCTTAATAAGTCAAATGAAAAATTTTAAAATCCCTTATTTAATATGTTTATCAAAACCTGAATATGAATGAAAACGCTTTTCCATATAAGAGATATATAATGTAAATTTTCCTTAAAACAACTTTTTGGTCTATTGAAAACCTAATGAGAGGAATATGAAAAGAAAATAATAATTTTCAAGATATAACAATATAGAATGAATCTTTATTTATTTTTAGAGATTTAGATCCCAAAATCTTATTATAGGAATCTTAACCAGAATCAATTTCAATGAACAATGTGATCATAACAAAATACCATTACCACTTTGGCAACATGTGAATTACAAGTACCATGAAATAAATTTACTTTAATAGAAATATAAATCCACATTATTTTAATAATATAATTTATTTAAAAAAAATTCATTCATAGTATATTATCTTTAAAAAATAAAAAATAGATGTATAAGGAATTTGTCTCAATGAAATAAGATTGGGAAAAAACATTACCTTCAGTTCTTACTTAAAAATCATTTTAACCTTCAATATAATTACATTATTTTTATCACAAATATATACCATAATAAAATTAATTATTACAATATTACATTAATTCATTATATACATTTATTTATATTAATATGTAATTGTAGAGGTAGAAAATTAATTACATTATTCTGTGAGATAGTAGGCCATATATAAAAATATGTGTTCTTTTCCTTTTTTTTATGGAAGGAATAAAAGAATAATAATTAATAATTAACCATCCTCTAATAATTACTATATCATATAAGTATCGTATTTTCATCATATAATTATTCCTTAAAATACAGGGAAAATATAAATGAAAAACCAATCACATCACTTTTTTGGCATGCTAGTCCACACATACGCTTGAATGACATTATGGTTTTCCATAGGTTTGGATATTAAGAATATATATGTGATATTATAATTCAAGAAACATAATTATTTCAAAATTATCATATATAATATTTAAACCCATTGTAATTACAATTAACTAATGATGTAAATGGATAATGAATTTTACTACTACATTGAGACGGTAAGACGTATGTGTGGAAGAGAAGAATTCCCACTACTAATTTGATGTAAATATGGAAGATAATGGATGTTTCATATTAATAAAATGATTTCATAAAATATTGGATAATATATTTGTCAAAATATGATAAAAATAAATATTTAGAGTATTGACAAGAATAAATAAACAGAAAGAGGACTGGTAAAAAAATTACATATCATTCAAGAGACCTCTTTAGATATATTTTTATGGAACATAGTGTAACACTTCTTAATGTTAAGGTGTTAAAATGATTAATGATATGAATCATGTCAATAAGGTACACAATCTTATTTGGGAGGCTTCCTGATAAGGAAACCATAGTTATGTGTGCTTCTCTTATAGTAGGTATCATGATGAGTTCTATATTAAGCTGTATCCTTGGGTGTGTGTATCATTAAAGAAAAAGAACAATAGAAGTAAAATGTGTTCACCTATGTGATAATTTATTAGTCTGATTATTTTTTTGGGCACATGGATGGGTCCTAGTTTGGGGACCATGTGTCTATGGGAATACATGTGGTTCCTTGTGGTCCCCGACATGATGTCCATATTAAGGTGGGGTGTTTATGATTTCATTGGGTCCCAGTTTTTACATTTGTTTTAGAGGATGAACCCATCCAGAAGTGTGGAATAACTACATCCATTATGATATAGGGTCCATAATGAGGTTGTTGTGCTCTAAATATAATGGGTATTTAACACCCCATAATGATATGGGGGTAAAATGATAAATGATGTGACTCGTTTAAAAAAGGTGAACCTTTCTATTTAGGAGCCTACCTAATTAGAACTCCACATTGAATCATTTTTCTTATATAGTATTAATATGTATGGGAGACCTCCAAGGATGCATCATATGATGTGGGAATGTGTGTGTGTGTGTGAGGGAGGAAAGGACACATTATAATGAACATGTTTTATCATTTGAGGAAATTCAATATTATGATGATCCATTCAGTAAACTATGTGAACCCTAGTTAGAGAAACATGTGTCTGTTGCGAAATTGGTGGTGTCTAGCAAGAAAAGACCAGACAACCATGTTAACAAATTGTGTGTCTGCTGTCAGAGGGCCCTATTAGGTATAGTTATGGTTGGTCTTTTTCTAGATCATAACCATCAGACTTGGATAAAGATGTTTAGAAGTTAATTTGTTAGTAGATGGTCGAGATTGATGGATCAATGAGTAGGGAGAATTGATTGAATGTATTTCTTATTATAAGGAAGGAACATGGAACAATTTGAATTTATCAACATATTTATAGATAATAAAGTAATTCTCAATACACATGCTTCAAAATGATATATAAATGGATATTAGATGAATGTTTTCACCAAATATTATACCTTTGTCACCATTTAATATTTTTATCATTATTATGTAATTTATTAAAATATTATTTTTATTAAATATGATTATTGTAAATTTTGAGACTATTCATTTAATTTGAATATAATGACATAAGGAAAAAGGTAAAATTCAAATATAATTATTTTGCGTAACACTAAATTGTAATAATCATCTTAAAATTTCATAGAAAACATTAAATCACTCAAATTATATTACTTCAAATATTTTTAATATCATTATTTATAAAAAAAATTATTTATAGGGGAAATGAAACATTGGTTTTGAATGATAATGTACAGAAATTATATAATTTGAAAAAAAATTACATATTTAAAATAATTTATTTATGCCCAAAATGACAATAAAGACTCATTTATAACTTTTGTTTCCACATTTTGAATATATAAAATATATTTATAACTAAAAGAGTATCACCTTATAACTTTACTTGAGTTAAATATTTTAAATTTAATATTCATGAAGAGTGTCCACTAAAAAATAAATTTCGAGCATAATATTTTAAGGCATGAATTAAATTAAACAAACATTGATTAAGATAAAATAGAATGGCCTTATTACATATTTATAACTTATATTAACGTGATTTACCATTTACGTACATGATAGGTTTCAGCATGGTTACTTTTCATATTGATGAAAAATAAAAGTGTCATATTTTCCAAAATTTGTCCTCATGATTATATTTAAGTAATAAACAATATAAAACAAAAATAGTATAATTATAAGATTTAATCTCAATTTAATTGTGCAAAACATGAAAAACACCAATTTTTATTAAAATATAATTTTTAAGCATAAAACCAAATTTATTATAATTTGAGTAATATAATATAAATGTTTAATACATTTTATTAAATTCATAAAATATAATTTTTTTACAATCTTTTACCAATAGTGGTAAATTAAATTTATTGGGATAAAAATACATTTTACAAATGAATACATTTTTTAGAAAAACTTCTCCTTTTTTCAAATGATTTTCATTGTCATTCCAAAATAATTGATAACTAATGAGTTGATTATATAAATTTTCATTCCATAAATTTTAATTATATAGTTATTATGATTCATATTATCCAATAAAATGTTTAGTTGATAAAATATATTACTATTATTCAAATTATATATTGATATTTGTTATACTTTTTGTTCTTGAAATACAACATATTGATGAAATAAATTTATTTGAATTGAAAAATTTTCATAAAATTTAAATTTTTCTTGTTATCTATGGTACATTTACATTTCTAATTCCTAAATAAAACATAATAATACTAATTGGAATTAAAATTTATGTAACTATTGATCCAATTTTCCATTTAGTGTTTGATAGCAATGAAGTCAATGTTATCAAATTTCAATATTATGTGTACTAATATGGTGCCCAATTCAGAGAATTATATAGGTGAAATTATGTAATTATTGACTTAAAAATAATCTCTATATTTTGGATAACTAATTTTTGAAGGGGTCTTGAATTTTCTAGGAATATATTAGGGGTACATTCAAATGATTGAAGATGAGTTCGATCTTGTATTTCAGGTTAATATTAACATGATAATGATGAAATTTTATTTGTGGTGTCTCTCTTTGGGTAGTGAGTGTTTTTATAGTTCCTAAAAGTGGGACATTTTGTTGTTGTGAAAGTTACATTTAGTTGCCTTTAAGAACATTTTGAGAGTTTTTTATTTGGATTATATAGTAAATATAAGATAATATTTATATTTTTTAAAAATAATTTGAATCATGAAATAACATTATGTCATTGTAGTATTTTTTTTTTGAATCTTATGTTTTGATATTACCTATATTAAAACATTTATTTGATTACATATATTGAATTTACCAATTAATAGTTTCTTTTAATGAAATTTTCTTAAGGTATTTAACCCATATAGATGGTATTTATAAGGAAATATATGATTCATGATTTCATTTTTAATAATATATTTTCATCCAACTATTCCCTTTAAAATCATCCCTAACAAAAATTTAAAGGTTTAATTTTTCATTAAGATTTTTTTTGAGATTCAACGGGTAGAGTGTGATTGATAAAGGACTGATGATTATTTCATTCTTTTAAAATATTTATTACATTGGAAAATTTAAATTTTCTATATTTTTTAGGAAACTTTGTCTTATAAAATTAGATTTATAAAGGGTCACAGAAAAATATATTTTAAATGAAAAAGATGACTTATAAATGTTTTTAAATCAATTTTATGAGAATATTATTCCTTTTTATATGGATAATTCAAAAAAAACCAATATATATGTAGATATATATATCATTTATATAAATTTTTGATACAATTTTTGAAATTTTAAAAACATATATTTTTTCTATATTATAATAATATGGCCAATCGTTGGTGCATGTTTTATAACCATACTTGCCCTTTTCTAATCCAACGTGGGATACATGATTGTTTTAATAGTTTTGGGACCGTTCATAAAGAATATTAATTCAAAATTGTATAAAAAATAATTATATTACACAATATATATTTAGGAAATATTAACATATTCTTGTAAAATTAATATAAATTTCAAAATATATCTGAAATATTCGAAATTATAGGTCGTTGTTTCAAAAAGAAATTAATTAGTTTAATTAGTTCAAAGGAATTATTATTATTTTGGGTGTTCTGTGTAGGTAGTGAAAATAATTTTATAAATGGAATTTTTTGAAATATGTGTATTGAGAAATTATTATTTTACGGTGTGATGCATTGTAATATGTAACAATAATAAAAATAATTAATAGTATTAGTATTATAATATTATAGTGTTAGTGAATTAGGGAAAAGAATCAAATAATATAACGGGATAGTGATATTACCTCTTTTGGTGTGTGTGTCCATAATGTTGTAATGGTAGACATCTCACCTTATCTATCATATCCTATTATAATTATCCTCCCAGAGAGAAGACTTTTGGGAATTTCATTCATCTATCATTAACTACCTATTCTAGTCTTTGGTATTTTTTAATGTTTAATTTCTATGAAATTTATAGACTCTAGTTGGTTTTTTTCTATTGGATGATGAAATAATCAATTTCATAGAAGTATTTTTTAATTTTATAGAAGATAATTTCATTGATGACATCACAAATTGCATTTAATTTGGAGGCATCACTATTTACTTCTATGAATGTATAAAAACTCAACTATCTTTCAGAAAAAAATTTCATTTCATTGAAATATATAGAACATGATTTTTATTGTTTATTAGAAAACTATTAATGAAAATATAATGATATTACATGATTTTAATCATGTATACATTTATATAAAGAGGTAGGAATTTATAAAAATCTTCTATATGTTGATAATAACACTAATTATTGTATTTTATTATATACAAAACAAGTTCTTTATTATATATTAAACTTCGTAAGATATAAAAAATTGTATTTTTAATTGAATCCATTTTTTATAACTTTTAATTATTTATTATTTTAATATGATTATATAAATTTTTATTTTGGCACACAATGTGGTTGATAAAATGTTTGTTGCAGTTGGTCATCCTATAATTATAAAAAATATTTCTTATGAAATATTTCATTATGAACGTTAATATATTGTTTATAAATTATATTTTTTAAATTTGAAGGAATATTTATTGGAAATACTATTGAGTTTGAATATTTTATACCCTTTTTATTATTCCACTTTTAATTTTTTATATAAAATATGGAATTTGATAACATTGATTAATGTGACTTAAATAATTTAAAGGTATGTTTCATTAGAGGATGTTTTTTGGGGATATGTGATTATTATTTTTTTGTGTGATTTTTTTGATGTTTGGAATTGAATAAAAGATCAGGAAAATCCAAGGGAAGTTATGTGTGAAACTACAAACAAATTATAGACCTGTGATATCACACACTGTCAATGCCAGTATAAAATATTATTCACATTATGAGGGATTTCCCAATTACGGGTGTGAGGATAGTTATGGGTGTACTATTAAGATTCCATATGGATACTTGAGTGATGGATCCTTGATATATAATCCATGTTTTATCTACTACGGACATGATAATTTCTTCCATGACGATTTTGTTTTTTTATATAATCATTTCTTATCATTACAGTATTTATTATACATTTATTGGAATATTTGAGGTGTGATATGGATTCTCTTATTTTTTTTATTGCATATAAATGCTTTTGACTTGTTTTTAATATCATATATATTTCAAATAAATGTAATTTATTATTTATTTTTAAAATATAATGATTTATTATCCTATTGTGTAATTATTATAATACAATTAGTGTATTTTATAGGAAATGACTATAAATTCATGGCCAATAAATGAATTTTAGTTCATATTCAGTAGTGTTATATTATACTGTATTTTTAGGGATAATATGGTTTTGTCCAGGGTATTCATTCATGCAATGAAATTGTTTCTATATTAAGATCAAAGATATGTTCATCATAGTCCATGGTGGACATCATCCATTTGGTATATTATTAAAATTTAATTCATTTTTAAGGAATATTTTCTATATTTTTATTGTTTTTTATATAATTTTTCATTATTATATACATATGTATTATGTATCATTTTATATTATAAATTTATATAATAATATTTTTGTTTTTTTCGTTTGGAAAAAAATTACACTATGATACATTGTTGTCCACCACCGCTTGTTAGAAGCCTCTAGTGATAATGGGACTTGATGAAGTTAGTAATGAATCGAATAAATTTTATGGTAAATTTTTATTGGTGCATTATATGAACTATCAAGGTATATTTCAATAAATGTCAATTGAAATTTTGAAATAAACCATCTCCTTCCACGTTATTAATTATAGAAATCACGTATCCCTTCTATATTCTTGGGGAATGTGGTATTAAAGATAACACTAATGATTTTTTATTCTATAAATGGATTTATTTCATCAAGTAATTTCAAAATTCAAATTGTATATTTCCAAACCATTCAAATGGAGAGTGGTAGATACAATAAAGGGTATTTTATGGTCTATTGATTCCATTCACAATAATAAAGTAGAGATATTTGTTATCGTTAACAAGGGAGTGATATATATAATTGGTATCGAAAATGGATAGAGCTAAATCATATTATTAACATAAGGAAAATATTTATAAATGAGGGGACATTTCCTTAATTGGAGATGAAGTTGAATAGAAAAAGAATGACATAATAGATGTTTTAAATGGATCGAAATTTAATTTTGAGTAATTAAATAAGGAAATGTTCTAAATGGAGTGTTCAATTAATTATTTAATTTGAAGGGGGTACCTTAATATAGAGAATAATATTTATTAAAAAAATTGTTAGGACTCACATAAGATCGTATTTGATGATTGTTGATTCATTGGAATAAGATGAAACTATATTTATAAGAAAGCAAGTTGTTCATTAAAGGTGATAGTGATTTTTAATTGGAATTTAAATTTTTAATAATAATGAAATGTTTTTCCAAAATATATTTGGATGTATTGTTAAAAAATACCAAGTAATAAGTTTTGGTATTTGATTATTGAAAAGGATATTTAAGAGAGTATGTTGTGACTTTTGTCAACATATTCGACTCATAAGGGAAGATTCATAAATATTTGACCAAATTTTTCATGTTTTTGGAGAAGTTAAAAGATTTAATTATATAAAATAATAAATAATAACATTGATATTTCACAGATTATTTGAAAATAAATACAATAAAGAGGACTAACCTATGATATATGGGTTTAATTACATGTATTTCCTAATATATTGTGTTTTTTATAACATCCTATAATGTTTTTGGAATAATTCAACATTATATAAATAAATGATTTTATGATTCTATTAATTTTAATTTAATGATAATAATTGAAACATATTTGTTACTCCTAGATATTTAAAATCCATTCAAAAAACTATTAGCAGTTTCTAAACATTTTTTAGAATTAGTTTATATATTTTTTAATTTGTGAGTAATTATATAGATTATATTATTAGAAAATAAAATCATTATTATGTCTTCATAAATGATTTTTTTTAAAAGTGAGCATTATTTTTTTTGGAACAATGTTGTATAATTAAATGTATAAATGATTTAATGTATTTATCGATTGAACTAAAACTATTAGAAATGGAGTATATATAAAAATACTATTTTGGATCTTTATAAATGTCACACACAAAAATTATATTTTTTACAAAACCATTAATATTCAAATGATTCAACACATTTCATTGTATTAGGCCCAAATAATAAATTATTTGATATTGTATTACTTGATATAACTCTATTTTACATAAAAATAATTCATCATCCATTACACCTTACATCATGAACATCATTAATAATAAAATATCAATGAAATTATTTCGATAAACCCTTAAATCATTATTCATTGAGGTCCTTTTCGATGAAATATACCATATTATGAAGGATTAATACACACTCTAATGTTTATGGTTTTAAATAACATATATTTTATTTTTCTTTCTTTGATTAAAAATTATATAATATATTTCAATGTTAAAGTAATATTAAAATAAAATCATAATTATAATATAATTTATTAATTAATATCATGTATATAAAATGTTTGACCTTTTTTTAAAATCACATAAAAATATCATTAATAAAAATGTGTTTATAATACCTAAATTAATCATGATGGTTTACATTCTATTTTTCTATAAATTTATGATTTTTTTAAAATCATATATAAATATTACAATAACAAACATATTATTAATTTTTTATTGTAGAAACTTTATATCATTGATATAATATTAATGATATTAAAAATATAATATAATAATTTGTTTAATATTTTAAAAATATACCAACAAAGAAAAATTATTTGATTTTTTGTTTACTTATCTATTTCACTTGTATAATTTTAGAAAGATATAAAAGCTTCACATTAACACATATAAGTCTTTTTAAACCATTTGAAAAAAATAATTTTTTTATTATATTTTTTTATAATTATTTTTATAACAATGGATAAAACATAATTGAATGATAAATATAGGCAACATGGAAATAAAAAATAAATAGGAATAATAAAAATGAGGAATAATATAAATAATGTAGAAATTAATAAGGTTTTGAATCAGTAATTCATAAATATAATTTTATTAATCAATATTTTATAGGATATAATAATTTATTTAAGACTCATGGAAGGGGGTTCTTTTAAAAATTTTCATTCAATTAATCTATTATTTAAATTTTTTATATAATTACTTGTATGTAGCATATCTAGAGTCATGAAATAATAAACATGTATTCTCCCTTTCATTTTATAGTACAATTTTCCTCTAAACCTCCATTAATGATTTATAGTTAATAAAATACATTTTTTCATAAGGGGTACACATATCAATTCTTTTTCATTTAGACCTGTTTTGTATTATAAAAATGAATTAATTGATCAAGTGAATATACTACCCGATCAACATTGTTGACATAAATTATGTTTGAACAATTGGATTTATATTTCCATTTTATGAAATATCATTCATTTTATTTCATTCATAAGTTACAAAAGTCCTGAGGGTTTTTGTAAACTCAATATCATTTCATTAAGTTTTTATTTTTATCCATTGACCACATTATATTATCTAAGATACATTCTATACATTAATCTATCAAATTTTATTAACTATTATTCGTTTTAATATTATATCTATATCTAATTATATCATTTATTATTGATTCATTCCTAAAATAATATTATGTTTTAAAAGAAATAATTTACTCCCAATTTTTTATTTTTTGTCTATATATGAATTTCATTTCATTCGAATTATTTTGCATTTATTATTTGGAATGTTAAACATATATTTTATTCTATAAATGAAAATTGGTTCATTAATTTTACGTGAAATTTAATTTTTTTATCTCTTTTCTGTAATGATGGTAATTTCAAATCATTACAAAGTTACTAATTTTATTTTCCAAATTTATACACTTTGATGGATTTCATTCCTTATTACATCTACTATAACATTTTTTAACTTCAGGGCTGCAATTTGAATAATTTTTTTATTAAAATAATATTCTAAATTCCTTTGTATCAAATTTTTAAAATGATTTTGAATGTGAATTATATATTTTTATTGAAAAATTAAAATATGATTACAAAACAGTTCTCATTATTTAGCTTCAATTTTCATTGTTTTTATTCACCAGATAGATATATTGATTCATGTTTATTGAATGATCAATGATTATGCTAATAGATAAACTATTTTCCAATACCATTCAATTATTGAACAGAATATTCTTCACTATTTTGATTCATGGTAATTCACATAGATAATTAACATAATATATTGACATGGGATAACTACTTATTTAAAATTATAATATTTTGTTATATATTATTTGAATACTCAATTCAAAATTATTATAATTTAATGATTTTAAAATATATGCCCGTTTTATCTCTTGGGATAGTACTTATACAATATTTTTTAAAATTTCCTACATAATTTTCATTGGTTAATCATGATATGAGCTTTGAGGATATAACTATACATATAAATTTATCTGTAACACCTATATGATGGGTGGACACAAAATTATATTGGTCGATGTTGAATTTTTTTAAAAATTATATATCATTATATCATAATTTTATACATGTACATAATTTATTTAACATTTTTGAAAATGCTAGTTTGGGAAATAAATCGATTTTATTTGGTGATTTAGTAATATATATACCTAATTATTTTAGTCTCTTCCATTTTATTATGATATTATTGATTAATATCATTAATATATGTCATTATTTCATGTTAATAGGCATGTGGAAGATTCTTATATTATGTTTCCATAGATCATGTTTATTTTTTATGATTTAACATACCAATACCATGGTGCATATTATTCTATTAGATAACAAGTTTGATTATTTTAGAAAATGATCTATGAAAATTTTATCATACCACATGATCATTTCTCAAGATTTCATGATCCTATTAAATTAATAAATAAAATGTTCTCATGAAAATTTCTCCCACTTGTAAATGATATTTTAATAACATATCAAAGCCTCATACATAATACATTACCACGTACTGAATATTTGATATCACACATTTCAAATGTTTACTTATTTACCCAATAATCTCTATGAACAGTTAAATATAATAACGATTCATGTATGGAGAATTATTGGTTAATAAATTAACTTTATGTGGTAAATTATGCTATATATATTTTTAATAACTAAATACACTTACCCATTCCATACTGATAGTGTGTTTCAATATTACGATGATATGTATAATTAAAATAATGTATTTTCATTTGCATGGTCAAGATTTTTGTTAGATTATGTTGATAAAGTATATATTGATAACACTCGATTATAGACTATATGTATGACTCATAACATTTTTTCCCCTTGATAATTAATAGTTTCACAGGTTGTTATGGGTTTTTCAAAAAATATTTTTCATAATTTTTGTTTTAGGATAATACGTTTTCTTAATAAATTACTTGTTAATATCTTACACAATAAATTATATATGCTAAAGAGGAATTTCATGTTTTTATAAGATAATAATATATCAAAACAGTAATTAAATATTATCTAACAACATATTAGTAACATATCATGGAAATATTATGTTATCCTATAAATTAAAAAGGAACAAAATATGGAAAATTTCAAAAAATTGACTCAATTTAATAAGGTTACTTTAACAAATATTAATATTTCATGATTTATAGGGTTATATTTGTTGACATGTCATGGTTTCTCATATATATATTGATAGAAACCCAAAACAATACCTTTAATACACAAAAACTCTTCTTGAAAAATATTGCTAGTTTTTTAAATTTCGGTATCCTTCAACTATGATGATGTAGAATCTCAATCCATATTCACCTACCCCATGACTGAATGTGGTACTACCTTTCACATAAATGCCTCCCCATATAATAGAGCATACTAAATAATTGTTACAGTTTATTTATATTATGGGGCATCTATAATACCTCTGATATAGAAAACAATAAATCATAACTAAAGTGATATATATATTTTAAAATATTAATAAATATTTTTAAAAGTGTATATCAATGCTAAATTTCAACTATATGTAAATAAAAACCCTTATGTTATATTCAGATAAACTAATTTAATTTCTTATTATTCATGCATAGATACAATGATTAATTTTTGTTCGCTAATATATAACATTATCCAGAAATTTATAAAAGATAAGAAAAAAACAAAAAAATTGTTTTTAGACATAATCTAGTCTCATCACCAATACTCTAGTCAAACAACACTTGATTATGAATAAATTTACTTGATATTGAACCCAATAAAAACATGAATCATGAAGTATACTCAAGTACTAGAATTCATATATAAGTTATCTATAAAATAATTTAGTAAAATGTAACACCCTTATTTTTCAATGGAATGACATGATGTTTCATAACATATATGCCACACAACACCATGTTGTAATGAAACAATAAATATTATTACTTTAATATGAGCTGTATAAACTAGTCCTTGGAATGAAATGTATGAATATTAATAATCAAATTATGAAATATATATAATAATTTTACTAAATAAAAATTATTTATTTGATTTATAGGAATTGAGCATTCAATTTTTGGCAATGTCATTATTTGTTTCGTGATTATGATTCCTTCAAAAATAAATTTTGCTAATTTTTATGAAAAATAATTATAAAAAATTTATAGAATGTATATAAATCTTATTTTTGATAAAATATATATTTTATAAAATCATCATATCAAAAATACCTTAGGGTGAAATTTTGGGATTATTGTGAAATGATTGATTTTCATGTGAATATTGAATAATGCCACTTTTTTAAAACATCCATTTCTTTTCCAAGAACTGTGTAATTTTAAATTATAATTATAATTATAATTAAATAATATTAGGTATAATTTATTTATATATATTATAATTAATTTCATTTTAATCATATTTTTTACTGAATATTTGTAAAAGTATATTTTTTAGATTTGAAACACATTTTTCTAGAAATGATTTTTATGTGTATAATATTTATTCAAATAAATTATTTATAATAACCATTAAAAGTGAATTATTTAAATTAAATTTATTCATTTTATATATATAAATAGTAATTTATATTCATATAATTATGATTATTATTCATAGAATCAATATTATAATTCAAACAAAATTAAAAAAAATACACTTCCTGGATAACCATTTTGATGGGTTTTGTGGGATAATTTTTAAATAATTTTCATCGAATTTTATGATTTTGATTTGATAAAATTAGATAAAAAAATTGATATCATCAAAACTAAAACTAGTTAATATGGTCAAATTATTCTTTCATTATAATTTATATATAAATAAAAAAATGTCATTATAATAAAATGGTAAATCGGCATAACTCATGTATAAACTATGTGATAAGCCCACCATTTTTCATCTTAAAACATATTATATGAAACTATTTATACCATTGTAACATTAGTATTGAGATTAAATTGTTTTTTAGAAATTGTTTATTGAAAATTACATATAAAAAATTGGAAATAATTAACAAGTAATAATGTCTTCTTATTTTAAAAAATCATAATATGTTAATAAAATGAAAAAATTATTTTGTGAATAAATATTTTTTCTTAATTTTATAATAGTAATAATATTATAATATTTAAAATTTAATTATTATTTTTTGGTTACATGAAATTATATTAATTCCCAATGCATCACAGAAACAATATTTATCAAATTTATAGACAAATAAAACAAATTATTAAAAAATTATTAAAATTATTATAAATTGATAGAATTATTGTGTTTTAAAATGTTTTAAGGTGAATTTACAATTTTATAGGAGTTTTAATGTAATAGATTTGAGTTCCACTACTGTTATGTTGTATTCAAATTCTAATTAAATAAATATTGTCAAAATTAACATTAACGGTATTTATTTATAAATAATGTCTTCTTTATTATTTATAATTATTAATAAAATTATATTAATCAATGTCAAATTAAAATGGCTGAATACATCCACAATGGTATATTTATGAGAATTTTTTCCAATTGTTGTAAAATAATATTCCATTTACTTTTGAAATTATTTTTATCACTATTAAGGATAAATTAGGGTTTTTCATGTTACATGGGATTCGGTTAATACTAATTTTCACCATACATTGGATTTTAATTTGAAAATTTTAATTTATTATTTTTAATATTCTTTCCCATATTATTTAATAAGGATTATTTAAATTATATGATTATGGGATAGATTATATTTGTAAAAGAACAAATTTCCATAGTGAATCCTGAAATGGTAAAAGGGAGTGACCTTATAGGTAAAGTTAATAACATGATTAAAATAATTTTCTTATAGTGGACATGTGGATAAAACTTATCATACATCCAATCCAGTATTTATTGATTTTTTTGGAACATGGTTTTAGGGAGACTTCCAATTATTGAATATTTTTTGGTATTTGTAGAAATATCACCCCTCACTTATAATATGTCACCTCCTCTCATTTTTTATTAACTCATAAATAGTCTTTTTGATCCTCCAATGCCAAAAAACATCAACTTTTTAATTCTCTAAAAACATCAAATAGGCTATCTTTTTATTATTGAACCCTCCTAGTAATTCTATCTGTGAAAAGGTAATGAGGTTTTTCAAAGAATAGGTACCATTCTTAACTGAGAATCTAGATTATTTATTCATACATCTACCAAAAATTACATTCCAAAATAATGATATAAAAACATATATGTATCACATATAATGGGATGTTATTATGTTAATTTAATATCATATATCCCTCTAATTTTCTATATAATGGGATTCAAACCCGCCGTTTATGCCTACAACAGACTATCACCTTATGGACCGATGTAATTACTTTTTCATAAATTTAACATAGTTATTTTTATCATGATTTATTTATATATACATATATATATATATGATAGTCAAGAAATATTACTTATTATGACAGGATTGAATATCTTTTTATTTTCACTTTCCATTCAATGAAAAATGATAATGTAGTTTGTGTGTACTTGTGGACTACCACTTCCACAAAGCGATGCCAGTTTTTTTTTCAAAACTACATCACACTGATTGTATATATTATTATATTAATAATAATAATATTATATTTATAATATAATTATAGTTATATAATGATAAAATATTTCTTACATTATTTCTATCATGATCTTTGAAAAATGGAAATATTACTCATGGGTATCCATGACATACCATCTCTTCGATTGTAACGTAGTAAATTTTTTATATGAATATATCATGGACGGTATTATAAGTATATTTTTTGTATAAAAGGGTAATTTTATCATGATGAATATCAGGGATAATATGGAAAAATGAATGTTTTTACCAAGTTCAACCTGCCAAAGTAGTTTTGGATATTTGAACTGAATATTATAAAAATATCTGATGTGTACTTAATTGATTCTGTAAATAATAATAACATTGTAATAAATTAATTAATAGGAAAAATAAACATGATAATGATTCATTATATAGTAAATAATTTTAATATGTTTATTATTCATGAGGATAATGGTATCACTTGATGAATCTAGCATGAGTTAATGAGTTTCTTAACATAATGCCAATTGATTTAGTTATACATCCTCTTCATTGTCTATATGATGATTTGAATATATGTGATATGAAATATTATTTTATTATGTATTACATATACTTTTTTATATTCATTTTTCACACATAATCAATACAATGATTAATTCTCCCTCCAATCTTATGCTTATTATAAATGATTTTATCTTAATTTCAATTCAGAGTGGCATATTTTAATTTTATGAACCAATTATATCTGTGTTATGTAAATAAACACCCTTAAATATGTTATAACATTAATATTTTATGTTATAGTATATATTATTTTCTATATTTATTATGTCTAATGTTCCAGTAGTGGAAATAATATAAAATTATTCAATTAAGCAATATAACTTTTATTATCCTATTTTTATGAATGTGTTTTACATGCTTGGATTTCATTTACCACCTTAACATATTAAAGAATACTCAATAATTCCATTTGTAATAATATTGGTCTGGTTTCTCCATTTACCTATGGAATATATCTCTTCAATGACTATAGTTTCCATAAAAATTATAAAATAATATATTTACTATTTACTAAGGATTTATTAAAATAATTCATATACATGTTTTACTTTTTTAAAAATTGTTTTAAAGGAATATTTCTATGAGTTTTTGAGTAATGTACATTTTTAATATATTTCAAATAGTGTGAAAGTAATTTTTTCTTTTACGTTATATATCATGAATGGATTTTCCAACCATCATGACTATTCAATTCATTAATGATTAATTTACACATTTCTATGTTTATTTTCAAATAAAAATTTCTCATTTTTATTTCATATATTTTTATTTTTTAAATGTGTTATTTCAATGTCAAGAGAATATTTTTCTCATAAAAAAAATAATCCATGTGATATATTAATGAAATTTTAATCAATAAAAACAAAATTTTATTTTATATATTCCAAAAATAACTATAGAGATCATTGTCCATTTCGTATATGGTTTAATAAATTCTCTTTCTTCATTTATAAAATTTATTATTTATCCAATATTCTTTGATTATGAAATGAGTGAAGAGTATGCAACCCAAATCATTCCTTTGGTAAATTTAATATTTATTAATTAATATTGATTTAAATTTTTTGGAACTTATAATCATGAAAATCTGATTATGGGTGTCCCCAGATATACCTCCAATGTATTTGGTAATGATTTTGTATCATAATTGTAACACCCCAGGTAAATAAAGAATATGACATTTTCATATTTGTCCATATTTATGACTTTAAAGGGGATGCTATGCTCGATGGCGTACCCAACACGCAACAACAAGTTTCTTGGGAATCGTACGTTGCACTCAAATAATAAAATAATATTATTTTAAATAGTAGTTAACATTTAGCCGTTGTATTGGAGGGAATGGATATAAATAACTAAAATATGATTATATATGTTTTTAAATGTTTTTACATTTATCCAATAAAAGATAAAGGCTTAAAATATGGAAAGAATTCAGTTTTAGGCGTATATGCCCTAGTTTTCACTAAATGTTCACTTATCGCTTTTTGATGGAGAATCGTCATTAAATATAGTTTTTTTCACTCTTATACATTTTATTGGACCAAATAAAACTATTATTAAGAATTGGGACATCAAAATGTACTTTGTGTAAATTTTTGGTATCTTTCTGATAAAGTTCATTTTTTTAATGAATATTGTAAAATGTTGTATTTTAATTCAAAACCACTTTTTAATCTAATTTATTTATATAATTAGATTATCTTTTGAATTGGATTTAAAGTGAAATTAGAATATATTTTTACCATTAAATACAATAGTGGCTGTTGAAATTAATTTCACTTTGAAATCAGGTTTAAACTAGTGTCAATCTTTTGATACTTATTATTTCATAAAAACACGCTATTTGCTCTGACTGTGGGAATTAATTATTAAATTAATCAATGTGAATTATATGTTTTGAATATTTAAAAATAGACTTCATTTTTGAATTCAGAATATCAAATATAGCTTAAGGTGATTTTTTGGGATTTTTATGAAAAACATCAATTTTTAATGAATAGTGAAACCACTAAGTGGTACTTATAAAAAACTGATTTTTCCATTTAAATGAAATTTTTCCATATTTGTGTTTTGAATTTCAAAAATCCGAAATACATGGTTTTCATTAAGAAGTAAAATGTGGTTCAATGGGATAAAAATAATTTTTTGTGAATAGTAACTTATTAAGTTTTTAATCGCGATTAGAGGTAATTAGTGTAGTTTATGGTAAGAATAATGTTTTAATAAAATAAAATAACCTAAAACATGTCCTACCCTCGTTGGATGTGTCATTTCCGACCAATACAATCCATGGGTCAACTTGAGGGACCCCATGGAGCCACTTTGGTTGGAAATGACATAAATATCTTTTTCTTTAATGTTAAAGTAAAAATGACACAAACATGAGATGTTTTACTAAAACAATTTTTACATGGGTTTATACAAGTCATATTTTTGACTATAAATAGTAATTGGAAATCTAAAAATATATTCTACATCATAGAATTTTTTTTATAATTTTTAGACGTTAAATAAATTAAATTATTTATGACATAATGATGATGCAACGATGACCTCATTATTTAACGATTTAAATAAAATAAAAAGATAATGTAATATCTAAGACCTAAACATGTCCAAAACCTATTGTATGAGTGGATTTCGAACCCTTATCACCTTATCCTCGAAATAAATCAATTTGGGACTTTTAAAATCCGAAGCTCTTTTGAAAATAAAGTAACATTTTGTAACATTACAAGAGTGCCCCTCCTATCCTCTTATAAAAGGCCCCCACCTCTACCTCCTTACCCACACTCCCAAAGCCTTTGGCTCAGCGAACCCCTGCCCATTTTGTCTCTACACTTCCCTGTATTACTCCTTGAAGCCTCACATTGGGCACAAGTCTTTCCAAGGAATCCTTTCAGCTCAAACCAAAGGGAGTTACCTGATTTTAAGGTAATGTTTTCACATGTGTCCTTTTGTTTTATTTTTCTTCTCCAACCCCCTAAACTCTTTTTATTCATTTATTTTGTAACAAATACAGTATCTTCAATATACTAGGATGTTTTTATAAGAAGTATTCGAGCTACACTTACACACACCTACATCTAATGGTTAAAGAACATATTGTTTCTGTGGATGGCAAATTTCTGCCTCACGAAACGATGATTGTTCAACATTCTTCTAACACCTTCAAAGGTGGCCATCAAGACGACACTATATTTATATATGATATATAATTTGTTTATGTTTTACATAAGCATCTGTATTTTTCATTTATTTCATACCTTTATGGGTTCCATTATGGGTAAACGTGATATCTTCATTTAAGGAAGTGCGGACTACCGCCCTCTCAAAGTGATTTGATTCGTTATTACCATATGTGGTACTTATAAAGGGTATATTTAATGATATTATATATGATACCATAATGGAATTAAAATACTATTATGTATCATTATGTTTTAACACCATTAAATATGAAATTGAAATGGAAGTAGCATTCATGCGTACGTACGGCTTACCGTCTCCATGAACGGTACATTTCATTTCTTATCTCAAAATGTTATGTACTATTATAAGTACATATATATAATGGATATATATGTAATATATTACATCTAAATTGTGGATATCATTCTGGAATTATAACATATTTATATATATATGTATTTCTCATTTTTTTTTAATTCTATTAATATGACAAAAAATGAAAGTAGCGCCCATGCGTACGTACGGCTTACCGTCTCCATTAACGGTACATTTCATTTTCTTATCTCAAAATGTTATGTACTATTATAAGTACATATATATAGTTGATATATATGTAATATATTACATCTAAATTATGGATATTATTCTGGATTTATAACATATATATATGTATCTCTCATTTTGTTTTAATTCCATTAATATGACAACAAATGAAAGTAGCGTTCATGCGTACGTACGGCCTACCGTCTCCATGAACGGTGCTTTTAATTTTTATCTCCAAATTCTAAGGAATAGTATAAAATGAATATATACTAGATATATATGATATTTAAAACATCAATACTATTCTGGATATGACGTACCTATAACTACATGGAAAATTATTTTCCAACAAGTTCAATTTTTGACTCATGTACCAAACATCGACAAAAACGTCTGATATGAACTCATATTATTAACCAATTATTGTAACATTAAAATATGTGATATGAACTGAATAATAATCATTATAGGAGGTCTTTAATCTATTATAAATTGACCAAAGTTTATTATTCCGGAATATAAAGAAACGAACAAGACAAGATGGACTTGAGGTAAGGTATCCCACTCCTCTCTTTGTTTATAAGTACACTCTTTTATGTCATTCCTTCAAAGCTCTTCATTCTTGTGATTGGGATGTTATTTTATATTTCTCTTACTGTAATTTTTATGTTCATATGATGAGAGACCCTATTCTCTCTCATCAATCCATTTTGGATGTTTTGAGTGGCGCCGTTAGGCTGCCGAATTTTCATAAGAGATCTATCCTCTCTCTTTCTCTTTAAGTACTCTCCTTTATGTCACTTCTTTTAAGCTCCTATTTTTTATTATGTGGGATGTTCTTTTATATTCCTCTTTATGTACATATTTTTTATTGTTATGAGATACCCTATTTGATCTCATCAATCCATTTTTGGAAGTTTTAAGTGGCACCATTAGGCTGCCGAGTTTTCGTAAGGGATTTTTCATCTGACTTTTATTCCCATGAGATTTATGCTACATTTGCCACAATTTCCTTTGAGTGGTGTATGTAATGCCCATTATTTTACTCATTGTGTAATATACTTTCTTTTATGAGTATTTACATGAATGTTGCATTGTCCTTCTTTAACGAGGTGTATGTTTCGAAAGATACACATGTCGTTAAGGGAACCTTTAACCCTCCTCTTTTTAAAAGAATTTGTTTGTTGGGTATTTTAATTTACATATTGTTATGTTGGGATATGTTCTCATATATCCTTATTGATGTATATTTTATGTCCAAGTAATGAGATTCCCTTTTTTTTACTCATCAACTTATTTTGATGTGACGCTGTTAGGCTGTCAAGGGAACTTCATAACCCAATTTCGATTTCATTGGGTTCAACATGTAGTTATTGAATATGTCATCCTTTGAATATGTTTGAATGACCTTTGATTATTTTACACTTAATATCCACTTATATTTTGTTTATTCATCTTTCACACATAATTATGTAATTGATTTATCCTTAAACCAAGGATACCATCTTTGTAATGGATTTCGTCTCAATCTCATTTCATTGAGGCATATTTTGTTTTATACTCAGCCTTCTTTTATACGGTGTATAAAACCCTTTGATTTTTACGTTTATTCAAAAGGAATATTTTTTATACGAAGTGTTTACTAAACGACAGAAGGGAATGTTTTTTTCGTACGTATGCGGCGACAATGACTTCTCCGCCGCCGTGGCCATTATTTGAGTTTCGGCTTCCTCTACAAGCCACATCTTTTTTTAAAAGAAAATTAAATACCATGTTTTACTTTTCTTTTATTTTGGTATTGAAAATGGTTTTCATAATTATTTTATGTCAATGTGTTTTATTGATATATTGTGATTGAAAGGTGGAAATGTTATGTTTCCTTTATGCATGTTTTATGTGATACGATTATGTTGAGGTTCTTGGGAATTATTATGAAGACGTGTGGTTCTGTGATAAACTAAGGGCGGGTGAGCCCGATAGAGCTCTCAAATGCATTGGGTAACGCGATGGAGTGAAACTTTAAGGTTCCTCTGAAGAGATTTAGGTAATATACTGGGATGGGTATTCCAAAACGTAACCAAGAGGGTTACTCCCTACGTAAGAATGTTATGAATGCGTCAAGTTACATTTTATGTCTGATGATTTCTATGATTTATTCATGATTTGATGAGGTATGTTAAAGTGCCTATGTTTTATGGGTAAAGTATGATTTCATTCTTATGTATATATGAACTCATGTTTTTATATCCCTTACTGAGCTTTTTATGCTCATCCCAAGTTTTTTAAATGTTTTTCACTGGTCAAGGGAAAGTTATGTGATGTGATGATATAGTCAAGGATGTGTCACGAAAGAATCCATGTTTTATTTTAAATATGTTTTCGTTGATGGGAAGAATGAATCCTGTTTTTTATGTAACCACTTTGTTTAAATGTGGAATGTAATTCAATTTTTATGATCTCATTCTCTAAAACTCAAAACCTGAAAAGATCCTCAATGTGTAATCTTGTATTAACTCATGATTAAGTAAGGATTAAGGCCGAGGCCTTATATTTGGTATCAAAGGTCTTTTTAGATAACTTTAGAGGTTAGGGTATTCTTTAAGAATAAGTGACATTACCATATTGGTTATGATTTCATAGAGAGTCCTAGTTTTAGATAAACTGAATGAGTAAGTATATCATAGTGTTTATCTTCCTCATTAGTACATGATGGTTTTTTTGATATAATCACACTGACCTTTTTTGTTTTAGTAAATGGCTGGATCTAGCATGCACCAAAGTAACGGTGGATGTGAAGGAAACTGTGACAGTTTTTTGAGCAAGCAACTGAATGATATGGGAGCTGCAATGAGAAATCTAGTTATTATCCTCAACTAACTATCTGGATTCATGATTGACCACCTAAACCCAGGTGATTTATTTAAGGCATCATATATGCAAGAAAAAAATCCCTACGGAAGTACAGGTAATACTCATAAAGGTAAGTGTGTTCAAAAACAAATGTGTCAATGATGTGGAAAGAAACACCTAGGGAGATGTTTCAAAGGGACGGAAATATGATATATATGTGAAAATGAAGGTCATAAAGCAAGAACCAGCCATGGAAAAATAAAGCATCCAGTTGACTCGAGGAAAGGGAAAGAAGTTCTTTCTGAGGGATCAATTGAATGTTTTAAATCTGGTGTGCATGGTCATTATGCAAACACATGTCCTATGAAGAAGTTTCATGAATGGGATCACCAAGAGCGTACAAATGTTCGTTTACCAATACCTAATGTCATTCCTATTGAGGATGAAGAAACTGACAATGACCAATCGAAGTTATGTATAATTTCATGAATATTGTTTTCCTATTTTGGAATCTTATGATATGATTCCTGATTTTGTTTGTAGGAAAGAGGTATTTCAGAATAAGTTAAGTAATGGTTAATGGATCATGAAGAATTTTGAATGAGTAAGAAGTCAACATATAAGGGCTTCAAGAGTTTTGGTGAAATTCTTAAGAGTATTAAGTATCTTTTGATGATGGGGTTACATTATAAGACTTTTTATATTATGTGTAACCTTGATGATTAATATATGCAAATTTTATTCAAGGAATAGTTATCTTTTCTTTTGTGGACATAGTTATAAAGAACCATTTGGGTTGATATGATCCTTACTTTTGAGGTAATTATGGGTTACTATATGTTATGATTTAAGTGAAAGGCATGAGATAAAATTGAGGTTAAATTATATTATGGTTATTTTTGATGATTTTATCCCTTTTTGGGGAATGATTTGAGAATTATATTGTTTTGGAAAAAGGACAACATGCAGACCGTGTGACTACCCGTCGCGTCGAACAAAGCTGTGGGAATCGAACCCACAACCAAAGTGCGACTGGTATTTATCGCCTACCACTGGACTATGTGAAGTCCCTGGTTAGTTTGACTGATTCTTTTTAGTTATATGATTTTAGGAATTAAGAGTAAGTTTATTTTGGGTTATTTATGAAAATGATTAACCTGTCATGGAGGATATGTGATTAGGTTAATTACTTTTCAATATGAGACTTTAGGAGCAACTGATGTTGTTTGGAGATAAATGTTACGATTTAACTAGGAAGACTATGTGACTAAATACTTCAAATATTTGGGTTTCAATCTTAGTTTGGTTTACTGTGATGAATTTTATGGACAAATTGATTATAGAATGTTCCTCGTTGAACTTTGGGTTTTGTTGGACTAATTAAGAATATATTTTCTTTTTATAAAGGGTTATCCTTTTCTGGATTATCTGCTCTTGTACTAACCCATTTGGTTTTGGTTTTGTTTAAAGTCTAAAGACATGGGAAGTATATAGTTCTCTTTTGTGGATTAGGTGACTCTCTAGAAGTTGATTATAGTACTCTTAATGCGAACAAGTCTCCCTAAATACTCGTCTTTTGGAAAAAAATATGAGTTTGATTAAGGAATCTAGTAAAATTTGAAAGTCAACCTGATAAGTGATTATGTTTCCTTATAAATAAATTCCTCAATAAAAAGTAACTTAAAACAAAAATGTTTTCTATTAACTTTTCCTACTGGGGAATCGAATACCGTTTAACCCATCATAAGTTTGTGATTTTCTTATGGTTAACTTTCTCCAGGACATGTTTACTCTCACTCTCCCTCAAGAACATGACCCATGGAATTTTCTTCCATTTCCATGTTTATCTACATGGAATCCAAGTATGGGTTAACTCGGGTGACCTCTGTACTTATCTTCTTTTATTTTAAAGTGATTGTTTTACCGACTCTTGTTCCGATGTGGGACTTTCAAAAATATTTCCAAGCTCAATTTTAAAAAATGCGAGGACGCAATTCCCAAAAGGGGGGAAGGATGTGACACCCTAGGTAAATAAAGAATATGATATTTTAATATTTATCCATATTTGTGGATAAAATATTAATATGACTTTAAATGGGATGCTATGCTCGATGGCGTACCCAACACGCAACAACGAGTTTCTTGGGAATCTTTCGTTGCACCCTAATAATAAAATAATATTATTTTAAATGGTAGTTAACATGTAGCCATGGATTTGGTAGGAATGGATAGAAATAACTAAAATATGATTATATATGTTTTTACATTTTTCCAATAAAAGATAAAGGCTTAAAATACGGAAAGAATTCAATTTTAGGGGTATATGCCCTAGTTTTCACTAAAGGTTCACTTATCGCTTTTTTATGGCGAACCATCATTAAATATAGTTTTGTTCACTCTTATACATTCTATTGGACCAAATAAAACTCTTCTTAAGAATTGGGACATCAAAATGTACTTTGTGTAAATTTTTTGTATCATTCCGATAAAGTTCATTTTTTAATGAATAGTGTAAAATGTTGTATTTTAATTCAAAACCTTTTTTTAATCTAATGTATTTATATTATTAGATTATATTTTGAATTGGTTTTAAAGTGAAATTAGAATATATTTTTACTATTAAATCCAATATTTGTCGTTGGAATTAATTTCACTTTGAAATCAGGCTTAAACAAGTGTCAATCTTTTGATACTTATTGTTTCATAAAAACATGCTATTTGCTCTGACAGCGGGAATTAATTATTAAATTAATTAATGTGACTTATATGTTTTGAATTTTGTAAAATAGACTTAATTTTTGAATTCATAATATCAAATATATCTTTGGGTGAATTTTTGGGATTTTTCTGAAAAACTTCAATTTTTCATGAATAGTGAAACCACTAAGTGGTACTTATAAAAAACTGATTTTTCCGTTTAAATGAAATTTTTCCATCTTTGTGTTTTGAATTTCAAAAATCCGACATACATTGTTGTCATTAAGAAGTAAAATGTGGTAAAATGGGATAAAAATTACTTTTTGGTGAATAGTAACTTATTAAGTTTTCAATCGCGATTAGAGGTAATTAGTATAGTTTATGGTATGAATAATGTTTTAATAAAATAAAATGACCTACACACAGGTCCTACCCTCACTGGATGTGTCATGGCCGACCAAGACAATCCATGGGTCAACTTGGGGACCCCATGGAGCCACTTTGGTTTGAAATGACATAAATATCTTTTTATTTAATGTTAATGTAAAAATGACACAAACATGATATGTTTTACTAAAACAATTTTTACATGGGGTAATACAAGTCATATTTTTTTCTATAAATAGTAATTGGAAAGATAAAATTATTTCCTACATCAAGGTATTTTGTTTATAATTTTTAGACATTAAATAAATTAAATTATTTATGACATCGTGATGATGCAGCGATGACCTCATTATTTAACGATTTAAATAAAATAGAAAGATAATGTAATATCTAAAGCCTACACATGTCCAAAACCTATTGTATGAGTTTATTTAGAACCCTTATCACCTTATCATCTAAATAAATCAATGTGGGACCGTTAAAATCCGAAACTCTTTTGAAAATAAAGTAACATTTTGTAACTTTACAAGAGTGCCCCTCCTCTCCTCTTATAAAAGGCCCCCACCTCTACCTCCTTAACCACACTCCCAAAGCCTTTGGATAGGCCAAACCCTGCCCATTTTGTCTCTATACTTCCCTCTATTACTCTTTGAAGCCTCACTTTTGGAATAAGTCTTCCCAATGAAGCCTTTGAGCTCAAACCAAAGGGAGTTACCCGATTTTAAGGTAATGTCTTCACTTGTGTCCTTTTGTTTTATTTTTCTTCTCCGACCCCCTAAAATCTTTTTATTCATTTACTTTGTAACAAATCCAGTATCTTCAATATACTAGGATGTTTTAATAAGAAGTATTCGAGCAACACTTACACACACCTACATCTAATTGTTAAAGAACATATTGTTTCTATGGATGGCGAATTTCTGCCTCACGAAACGATGATTGTTCAACATTCTTCTAACACCTACCAAGGTGGCCATTAAGATGACACTATATTTATATATGATATATAATATGTTTATGTTTTCATTAAGAATATGTATTTTTCATTTATTTCATACCTTTATGGGTTCAATTATGGGTAAACGCGATATCTTCATTTAAGAAAGTGCGGACTACCGCCCCCTCCAAGTGATTTGATTCGTTATTACCATATGTGGTACGTATAAAGGGTATATTTAATGATATTATATATGATACCATACTGGAATTAAAATACTATTATGTATAAATATGTTTTAATTCCATTAAATATGAAATTGAAATGGAAGTAGTGTTCATGCGTACGTACGGCTTACCGTCTCCATGAACGGTACATTTCATTTCATATCTCAAAATGTTATGTACTATTATATGTACATATATATAATGGATATATATGTAATATATTACGTCTAAATTATGGATATCATTCTCGAATTATGACATATATATATATATGTATCTCTCATTTTGTTTTAATTCCATTAATATGACAAAAAATGAAAGTATCGTCCATGCGTACGTACGGCTTACCGCCTCCATGAACGGTACATTTCATTTCTTATCTCAAAATGTTATGTACTATTATAAGTACATATATATAATGGATATATAGGTAATATATTACTTCTAAATTATGGATATCATTCTGGAATTATAACATATATATATATGTATCTCTCATTTTGTTTTAATTCCATTAATATGACAAAAAATGAAAGTAGCGCTCATGCGTACGTACGGCCTACCGTCTCCATGAACGGTGCTTTTAATTTTTATATCCAAATTCTAAGGAATAGTATAAAATGAATATATACTGGATATATATTATATTTAAAACATCAATACTATTCTGGATATGAAGTACCTATAACTACATGGAAAATTATTTTCCAACGACTTCAATTTTTTACTCATGTACCAAACATCGACAAAAACGTCTGATATGAACTCATATTATTTACCAATTATTATAACATTAAAATATGTGATATGAACTGAATAATAATCTTTATATTAGGTCTTTAATCAATTATAAATTGACAACAGTTTATTATTCAGGAATATAAATAAACGAACAAAACAAGTTGGACTTGAGGTAAGGTATCCCACTCCTCTCTTTCTTTTTATGTACACTCTTTTATGTCATTCCTTCTAAGATATTCTTTCTTGTGATTGGGATGTTATTTTATATTAATGATACTGTAATTTTTATTTTTATATGATGAGAGACCCAATTCTCTCTCATCAATCCATTTTGGATGTTTTCAGTGGTGCCGTTAGGCTGCCGAATTTTCGTAAGAGATCTAACCTCTCTCTTTCACTTTAAGTACTCTTCTTTATGTCACTTCTTTTAAGCACCTATTTTTTATGATGGGGGATGTTCTTTTATATTCCTCTTGCTGTAAATTTTATTTTAATGTGATGAGATACCCTATTTGATCTCATCAATCCATTTTTGGAAGTTTTAAGTGGTGTTGTTAGGCTGCCGAGTTTTCGTAAGGGATTTTTCATCTCACTTTTATTCCCGTGAGATTTATGAAACATTTGCCACAATTTCCTTTTAATGGTTTATGTAATGCCCATTATTTTACTCATTGTGTAATATACTTTCTTTTATGAGTATTTACATCAATGTTGTATTGTCCTTCTTTCATGAGGTGTATGTTTCGAAAGCTACTCATGTCGGTAAGGGAACCTTTCACCCTCCACATTTTAAAAGAATTTTTTGTTGGGTATTTTAATTTACATATTTTGATGTTGGGATATATTGTCATATATCCTTATTGATGTAAATTTTATGTCCAAGTGATGAGATACCCTTTTTTATCTCTCATCAACTCATTTTGATGTAACGATGTTAGGCTGTCAAGGGAACTTCTTAACCCAATTTCGATTTCATTGGGTTCAACATTTAGTTATTGAATATGTCATCCTTTGAGTATGTGTGAATGACATTTGATTATTTTACACTTAATATCCACTTATATTTGGTGTATTTTTCTGTCACACATAATTATGTCATTTTTTTGTCCTTAAACTAAGGATACCGTCTTTGTAAGGGATTTCGTCTCAATCTCCTTTCATTGAGGTATATTTTGTTTTATACTCAAACATCTTTTATACGGTGAATAAACCCCTTTGACTTTTACATTTATTCAAAAGGAATATTTTTTATATGAAGCGTTTACCAAACGACAAAAGGGAATGTTTTTGTGGTACGTATGTGGCAAAAACGACTTCTCTGTCACCATGACCATTATTTGAGTTTCGGATTCCTCTACAAGCCATACCTTTTTTTTAAAAGAAAATTAAATAAAATGTTTTACTTTTCTTTTATTTTGGTATTGAAAATGGTTTTCATAATGTTTTTATATCAATGTGTTGTATTGATATATTGTGATTCAAAAGTGGAAATGTTATGTTTCCTTTATGCATGCATTATGTGATACGATTATGTTGAGGTTCTTGGGCTTTATTATGAAGACGGGTGGTTCCGTGATAAACTAAGGGTGGGTGAGCCCGATATAGCTCTCCAATGCATTGGTTAACGCGAAGGAGTGAAACATTAAGGTTTCTCCGAAGAGATTTAGGGAATATACTGTGATGGGTATTCCAAAATGTAACCAAGAGGTTTACTCCCTACGTAAGAATGTTATGAATGGCTCAAGTTACATTTTATGTCTTATGATTTCTATGATTTATTCATGATTTGATGAGGTATGTTAAAGTTCCAATGTTTTGTGGGTAAACTATGATTTCATTCTTATGTATACATGAACTCATGTTTTTATATCCCTAACTGAGCTTTTTATGCTCATCCCATGTTTTTGAAATGTTTTTCAATGGTCAAGGGAATTGTACATGATGTGATGATAGTGTCAAGGATGTGTCAAGAAAGAATCCATGTTTTATTTTAAATATGTTTCCATTGATGGGAATAATGAATCTTGTCTTTTATGTAACCACTTTGTTTAAGTGTGGATTATAATGCAAGTTTTATGATCTAATTCTCTAAAACTCTAAACCTGAAAAGATCCTCAATGTGTAATCTTGTATTAACTCATGATTAAGTAAGGTTTAAGGTCAGGGCCTTATAATAATATGTTATGTATACTGTTAGTGAGTAATCGTAACATATTATGGGACATTTTAAACTCATGATATTTTCGAAGCAGTTATCCATGAAATAGTTTTATGTCCTGTTATATGTTGTGACTAAATTTACTATGTTATTATGATATTATGATACCCTGATTTTTATTTTATGATCCAATGGGATTAAGAATAAGGAATCTTTTTTATGGAAATTTATAATACCATGTTATCATGTCAACTCCCTTATTATGATTTATATATCACCCTTTTATATTAGGTATTCTTCAGGCTATCTTATACCATTTTAAGAGATAATTATTATTATTTATTACAATAATATGAATAATAATAAAATATGACATGTTTTTGTTACTTTTAAAGTTTTGTATACTATGTATTTCAATGAATGATATACCACATGGTCATTTTTGTATAATTAATGGTTTTCTATGTGAAAAGGTAAGTAATAATATGTGTTAAAGTAATTAGTAACTATATTTTATATTTAAAAAAATTATTTTATCCTTTGGTACGGGTATTATATTAATTTAGTTATAAATAAATAGATATGGTAATGTTTATGAAAATGTATGGTATTTTGATGAAGTATATAACAATTGGTTTCTAATAAATTAAATCCCTATCTGGATAGTACATGTGGATTGGGGACCAGCAATTTTTTCCATTAGGATAGTAACTCTGAAATGCTCACATTGTCCATTGGATCAATCATATCCTACATCACAAGAATGATCCTTAATAAAAACCTAATTCAACACTCCCATGGGATATGTATTATAAATTTAAAAACACTCATATGATAGAAATAAATATATGAAAATATTGGAAAAACATGGTTAAACTTAAGCATTCATATATTCAAAAGTATGGGTCATTATTTATAAATCCTATTATTTATTTTCAATATTATTATTATTGTGGTCCAGAATATGATTATTTATTTTAGTTAATAGTATAAACTTTGGATGGTGAAGATAACACTAAATGCTATTGAATTTTTTTGCTATGAAAAAAGGGGTTGATGTCTGAAGGATATGGTAGTTTGATTATGACTAATCATATTTCAGGATATATGATTTTAATTATAGTTTTGATTATTATGTAATAAAAAATGTAATTTTTTTGTAATTCATTTATTTATATTATAATATGATAAAACATAATTTTAGTGCTCAGTGAATAAAAATTCAAATTATTTTTCATTCCTCTGAGTAGGTGATAAATTAGAAATTGATCAAAACAGAACCAAATGATGAAATTTCTATTATGAAATATTAAGATAAAAGTTTATAAATTTCCTTATTTTCTTATTATATATTTTAATATATTTCCTTAACTAGTTTTATTAAAACTAAATTTTTCCTTATTAACATCATTTATGATTAATTAATAGTCTATTAACTCAACAAATTCTAATAAATTTGAGGTATTTAACTTTTCCATGATTGTGTTCCCTATCACATTCCATTATTTTGGTGGGAATCACATTATTACTCATTTTTTATATTTCAAATTCCAACTAATGTTCTACTAAATTACCTACTTATTAATTACCCTATATGAAAATCATATTTCCCTTCAATATGTTTAAGAGGATGTTTTATTAATCCAACTATGACATGAGATTCAATATAATATGTATATTCAACTTTTGAACCCTAAATTATTGATATAAATTTCAAAATTTGACGGAGAAATTAATTTATGGGAGTTATAGAATATAACAACAAAATATTTTAATGGAGTAACATTTTTTGATAGTGTATAAGACAAAAAACTCCATTATTTAACAAACCACACATTTTTTAACATGAACATTATACCCTAGAAATGCATTATCAAGTACCAATATGACTAAAATCATTATAGTAAATATATAAATTAAATTAGAATAAAAATTATGTATTAACTATTATGAAGTAGAAAATATGTTTTTATTAATTTATTTATTATTTCAAAAATACTTTTCCTTCAAAAATGATAATTATTTTTTATTCTAATGTAATATTTTCATTAATTTCTATAAATTCATATAATTGTATTATATATAGAGGATAAAAATTCTTAAATGACCATATAAAAATTTCTCGAGTATGATATTATGGGATTTTTCGGTAATGGATTACTTTTTAGTGAATAGTGAAAATTAACTCTTTTGTGAATCTATGATCTATTTTGAATAAATTGAATACTATAAAGTTTACATGATTCTGTGATTTTTATTTTTATTTAGCATGGTTTTTATTATATTAATCATAAGAAAATAAGTTAATTTTAATCATCATTATACCATATTTTGGTATATTTTTTTGGAAGAAAATGAATTTTTTATAAAACTATTTTCTTGTGAATTTTAATTCTCAATTTTATTTAACTAATATAAAATATAATAAAGGATATTAAAATGAAATTAAATGATTATAAATTTATAATTTTTATTTTTAATTAATATAATAATGATTTAAAGTCATTTAGTTTATATAATTTCAGTTTATGACTGAAATACTAAATTTCATGAAAACCTATTTCTTTTGACAAATATTGTTTGTTCATTTTAAAATTTAAACATGAAACTTATATGGATTAAATTTGATAAAATCTATTAATTATTTTTAATTATCATAATTTAATTTAGCCCATAATTTCATATTAATTATTCTCATAATGAATAGTAAATATAGTAAAAACAGTTCATTATTGTAAAAGGGTAAATATGGTAAAGCCAAGTTAAAACTACTCAATAAGGATATCATATATCATCATAAATATTTTTTGATTAATTTAAATATACCCATATAAAATATTCCATTAGGATCAATTATTAATCCAAAAAAAATTTATTGAAAATTACATATATTAATGGTAAATAATGATAAAGAGAAAATGCCACACTTTATACTTGAAAAATATCATATATTTCCAAATAGTTAAAAGGTTGTTAATGAGTATTTATGGAAATTTCTAAAATAATAAAATTATTTTCATCATAAAAATTTATTTTAAATTTTTAGTAATCTTATAATTATTTTAAATATTTACAAAACACAGACACAATATTTGATCAAATAATAAAATCACAAAATAATGGTTTTTAAAAATAAAAAAACTAATATAATATGAATGATTTCTTGTGTTATAAGAATTTTTATCATAAATTTTTTATTTTACTCTTGTCTTAATGTAATATAATGTAATTACTTTTTGTCAACATAATTTCAAAGTGAAATTAAATTAATAGTGTCAAAATTGATGTTAATGTTATTTTAATATAACAAATGTTTTATTAAATTATTTAAAATTATTAAAATTATTCAAATAAACACATTGGATAAATACAGTTTAAAATTCCAAAAAAATGTTAGTTTATGAATCATTTTTATCCTTTTTATAATATTTTTACCCCATTAATATTGAAATAGTTATTACATGGTTTTAGATAAATTGATTCTTTGTTCATTACATACGCTTGTGTTTAAAATAATTTCAACACACATAGTATTTTTATTTCAAAATTTATATTTCATATTTTATAATAACTTTGACAAAAATTTCTTAAAAGAAACGTTTTATTTTTAGGCATAAAGGATAAATTATATAAATTAAATAACTAGTTAACATACTTAATGTTAAAAGAACGTATGTGATTAACATTAGAAATAAATGGAATAAAATGTCATAATCATTTTATTATCATTGATCGATGTGTGGATAAAAATGTTCCTCCTTCTAAAACATTTATAATTATTTTATATGTAACATGTATTGATAATGGCATCCCATTATTGAAAATTATTTTCTACTGGAAAAGATGCTACTCCTTCTCACACTAAAAATGACACCTCATCTTATATTATATTGACACATGAAAAGCCTTTTGCTTTCGAAAATACATTACCAAATACCTTGAAAAAATATATCCCTTTTTTCCAAATCCCTAGGTTTGATTATAAACCCATCTTATGAAGGATATTGGTGCCAACACAATGTGGTTGTTTGACGAAAAACTGTCATTCTTAACCACATGTTTTATTTTATTTATTCTTCCACCTAATTAAAATATTTTTCAAAAGTGATGATATAAAAAATTAAGAATGTAATATATACTAATATATTATTATAGTAATGTAATAACCAATATCCATATCATCTATCATAAAATTTGATACAAAAAAATTCATTATTATGTATGCTTGCTACCCCATCCCAAAGCAATACTATTCATTTTCTTCCCCACATCACATAGGTGGTATATATAAGTTTAATAAAATAAAAATTATTGTATATATTATATAATTATTATTATATAAGGATAAAATAATAATTTCAGTTTTATATCATGATTGTTGAAAAAATGAAATGTTACACATGCGTACGTACAACCAACCACTTCCATGATTCTATCGTAGTTCACTATTTATAATCCCCATTTATTGTTTTTATAATTGTTTCTGACGCTTTCGTCGAGGCATGCACATTCGTAACTTTTGGAGGGGGGGACAGTGGCGCAGTCTGTTTCCCTCCATTCCTGCTTTCCAAAGGTAGGCGGCATTCGCTCCTTATTCAAGGATGTATGCTCCATTATCAAAACGGGATGATGAGATGTTGGTTTTTCCTTCCACAGATTCCTCCTCCGAACTCGTTACATACTCTGGGTCTCCCTTATAGATTTAATACATTTTTTTTTTGAAACTCTTCCTAGAGTAATATCTTCATGGACACTAGTTAATTACAGTACTTCTCTCGGGACATTCCAAGGGGTCCAACTAGGGCAAAAACCCTCGGTCAGGGGAGTAGTCATGTTGGGCATCACTGGGTTTTCTGGGCACTGGGACACTGGCGCGTCTGTCTTCTATTCCTTATTGTATGGCTTCTCGAGGGAAAGGAATCCCGAGTCATCCCACATCGAACGCTTGGAATCTTATGTCTTGGGCATGTATCTGATGTTTTCCTCAGCTTCCCATGTTTAACATCGGGTATTCCACAAGTTTAACATCTAGCGGAGACGGATTAGACTGATCAAAACACTGAATAGAGTGGATAAGATGAGTGAGACCCTCGGATGGAACACTGCTGGTGTGGCCAATGAGTGGTTGACCTCCCGGTTACTATCGAGGGGAATGGGGTATGAGGCGGCATGATCACACCCTGATGTGGCGGCTCAGGTAAGAATTAGGATGGATGATGGAGTGGTTTAATGAAGTGGATTGTGAATGGGATGGAACTGCCATGAGGATGATGAGTATATTGGGCTTGAGCCTCAAAGAAGCTTCTTACGTATCCCCATGATAGGGAATCAAATTCTACGTAGTTCAGCTGCCGACGACTTACCGTCGATTGGGGGTTTCAATGGCTTGCAGTTGGGTGGGGTCACAATGGTTTTCCACTACAAAATAATTTCAACTTATTACTGCATAATAGGATCAAAATGGCTTATCACTGATTAGGATCACAAAGGATTATCATTGAATAGGATCACAACAGATTACCGTTGAATAGGATCAGAATGGATTACCGCTGAATGTAGTGACATTGGTATGCCGCTGAACAGGGAATCAAAAGTGGAATACAGTTTATCATCATGTAGGTTGGGGGTGGACCGATGTGAATTGGCATGCATCATCGGTGGTTGTGCTTGAACCTCTAGGAGACATCCTACGTACCCTGGATTGGCAAGGATCAAAGACCACATAGTTTGGGTATGGGGCTGGAGTCGGTGAACCGACGTGAATAAGGACCTAGGATCCAGGTGGATGGTGGGCTTTAGCCTCATTAAATGATTCCTACGTACCATTCTGTGGCAAAGATCAAATACCACGTAGTTTAGGGTAGGATTTTTTTGCATCGGCATACCATTGACTGGGGAAACAACGACTTACTGTTGATTGGGGCTCATAGTTTAACGTCATGCAGGACGGGTGCGAACCGACGTGAATGGGGTCGGAGCGACTAGATATTTGTATTGAACCTCAATAAGGCTTCCTAAATACCATTCCTCGGCAAGGATCAATGACCTCATATTTTAGGGGGGCATTTGGGGCTTACGCTCTGAGGCGACCCAAGGTGTTGGTGAACCGACGTGAATGGGGTTGGATCGACAAATCGGTGGTGAGGATGAACCTTGTGGAGGCTTCTTATGTACCTTTCCTAAGAAAAGATCAATGGCCTCATATTTCAGGTTATGGGGGGGCTTGGTGCACCGACGTGAAGATGGTCGAGACCAATTGATGGTGGTGGGCTTGAACCTCAGGGAGGCCTCCTACCTACCCTGCCTTGGCAATGATCAAATACCTCGTAGTTTCTATGGTGTGAGGATTATACTCTAGGATACCAAAGGTGGATGTCATGGTCTGTGATTTCTCTAAGCCCACGTGAGTCATGCTCGTTGTGAGAAACTAGAGGCAGTAGATACCTGGTGATCATGTCACGAAAGATGCATCTGTGGGAATTGGAGTGGGGCTTACACGCAGTTTGTATCCCAAAGAGGAAACAAGGGCTTATTCATGGTTCACAGCCCAGAGAGGAAATAGTGGCTAACGCATGGTTAGCGGCCCGAAGTGGCTGGGACTTACTCTAGTATGGAGGCCTAATGGTGACAATGCCCAGTGATAGAGGGTTTTGGCACTGTAAAAAGGAGGGGTCTGGTGTCCAAACCCCCTGGTCCTTGGGACTGGAGATGAAAGGTGGATCAGGGATGTTGCCTTCTACAAGAAAGCTAGGGGCTTACACCCGGGTGGTTTCCCTTTCCCCGTGGAAAAATGCCACTCTGATAAGGAGGATATCATCCCCAGTGAGGTAAGATCTCATCCTCGTGGAGACCAGTGTGCATGGACAATGACCAAGGTGGGGGAAACCCGCATGCGAGGCATGGTGAGAGGCCACAATTTAACATCATGTGCTGAGGATGATGGTTCTTGGTAGTTTAACGTCTGCATCTCAGATGAGGTAGGTTTGCACTACACCCCTAGGACATACATAACTGGTACCCTCTTCTCCTTGGTGAAGAGAAGGGACAGCAGCACCGTGGCTAGGGGTGTCCTGGAGCGAACCATTGGGGGATCCACATTATCATGGCTATGTGAAGAAGCTATAATTGTTAGCGTGCCTATAAGAAGAATCATGAGGCAAAGCAATTCAACGGGCGGTATCGTCCATGGGACTTTGAAGTTATGTCGTGTGAACCTAGATCGGTGTACTGGAAATGAGTATATAGCGAAGGTACTTTGGGCACGGTAGGAGCCAGAAAATGATTCCCAAAAGAGGGACATCATAGGAGCACAAGGTGGGTGGCTTACACGCAAAAGGGAATTTTGCGTGAAAAAGGGTCGGGCCAGTGCACAATGGATCAGCATGCACGAAAATGGTCGGGTCGGCGCGCAGTTTAGGCATACGCGTGAAAAATGCTGGGGTGATGTGCAAAAGGAATTTCACAAGCAAAAAAGGTTGGGGAGGTTCACAAAAGGAATTGCACATGAAAAAGGCCGGGGCAACGTGCAAAAAGAATTACGTGGCGATTACCTGATCAGGAACAATTGGATAGAATTGCATGTCCGAGAAGGGGCTCTATGGGATTAATGTAAGGATCAATCCCATGTGGTGGCGCGTAAATGCGGACCCCAAGGCAAATGGGTGAAAAAAATTCAGTACATGAGAGCTGTCTTTTTGCGTGCACGAGATATAATTTTCACACAGGGGAGATGGTTCAGATTCTTTGGGTTGAAGTTGAAGGGGGTTTCCTTCTATTCCTAGAAGATCAGGATCAAGGATCTAGGTGAAAAAACTTGCCGGCTTGAAATATTGAGCTCCCGAAGTCGGCTGCTCTTAAACTGAACCGCTCAGGGTGGTGGCGTGAAAAGGTCCACGTCTTTGCAGAAAACACTCGCGAATCCCGAGCTTTTTCACGGGGGGCATATTTTTTTCGCGCAACATAGAATTTTTTCGTACCGCCCCTCCAGGCCCCAAGGAATGGGTCACCGGTTCCAAATATGGCTTTGCTTTGTCACGCCCAAACCATCAAAAGATTTTGAGCATTTTTCGACATCTAAAAATGCCCTACCACCTCAGAATAGGATTGGTGAGGGGCTGCAAAGGTTGGATTGTGAAGGAAATGCCAAAAAAAAGACACCATTGGGCCTGCATATGTGTAAAATCATAGGGGCACGCGTAAAACCGGTCCAGCGTGCGGAAGTCACTTTTTCATGTGCACAAAAACCCAACTTCGGGCCTATAAAAGCCATGAATTCCCCTCATTCTGTATAGATTTCCTCGCGAGATAAGTCAAAAGCCCTCGAACATGAAAAGTTCTTTTTCCTGCACGAAAATATATTTCGGTGAGCATAATTCGCCGAGGCCAGCCATCCTTTTTCACATAAACCTCGGATTTTTCATGCCAACGTCCAATTTTTTGTGTCAGCCACTAATTTTCTGCAATAGCTGCTGTTTTTTCGCTCTAGCCATTGATTTTACACACCAGCCACTGCTTTTCCGTGCCAGTTGCTACTTTTCTGCACCATCCGCTGATTTTTCGTGCCAGCCGCTGCTTCTCCACGCCAGCCACTGCTTTTCTGCACCATCCTCTGCTATTTTCAAACCAACTACTACTTTTTTGCGCCAACTTCTCAATAACTTTCTGGCAGATGATGGCCACCAATCGTGATGACGTTGAGAGGGAAGTCGCACCCGCTACTCGAAGGGCTGAGATGGTCGCCAACCCTAAGGTTTATGGTGCCCAAAGGATCGTATCCAAAAACCATTCTCTCTTAAACATTTTGACCCCAACGAAGGAGTATGCATTGTCTTCCAACCTTCCGATATGGGACTTCTGTATCTTTGAGGACGTAACCTTTCTAAGATTTGAGGTCGATAAACCACGTTCATGGATGACTTATTAGGATGACCTACCCCGGTATAATATCACCTACAATGGAAATCATGTCCGAGAAACCAACCACATGGACGTTTACTTCCTAAATCCCAGGACCAGGACCATCTCGGGGAGTGACCCAGTCACAGAGAATTCTCCACCCCTTTATGCGAGTACCTTCCATCATGGTGTTACTGACGATTTCAAAGGGTGGCTATAGGATTGGGATCTGCAGTCTGGAGGAAATTTCACCAGTGAATAGGCATGGGTGTATTGGGTTCGCCAGACATGCGACTAGTTTGGCGCCGAACTACATCACATTGGTTTGTTCAAGGAGGTGTGGACATCACAGTTTCACTTCTATTTCCAACCTGAGCTTGGGACAGAGCTATTTACTCGATGGTCCCCTGATACCAATCCATTTGATCTTCATCATGTGGAAGTTGGCATCAGCCTTTGGGACATTCATTGCATCGGGGTTATCCCTTGGGATGGGACCCAATACGATGAATTCCTCCCACCCAAGAACGTCTTGGGAGATGGATCATGAACCCCTATATTGACATAGCACCAGCTGGAGCTGGCTAAGTAGAGAATGGGGTTCAAGGATTTTTTTTATGGACATCGATTACAAGAAATGTTTTATCTTGTTCCTAAAAAGAGATCCAGAAGTCATGATGTTGGGGTGAGGGAGACGGTGTTCGACCGCAGCGTAGAGGAGCAAGAGAATATCGTACTAGAGGATCTGGTAGGTGGGGGACTATCAGTCATGGGGCTTCATCATAAATGAGGGTCAGGAACCAAATGTGCGGTACGTTAGGTTTCTTGCCGCATTCATTAGTGGATGGCTCATAATGGTGAGGGATTCAAGGATAGGGGTTCGTCCAGCGACCCTGGTGTTGGCTGGCATCATAGCCGCTAATCAAATATTCAATCTAGGATTCCACGTGTTCACTCTTCTATACAACATTTTGGGACGCATTTCTAGAAGAGGGTAACCTAGGAGGATATGTTTCCCCTTTCATATTTTTTATGTCGGGGTCACGGCCCATTGTGGTGGGAATACCTTCCCAAATTCCATTCGTCCTCCAGGTAATGGTCTGCATCCTTTTTTGTTGAATATCATTGGGGTCAGGTTGTTGACACTCAATGAGGAGGGAGTAAGGATCAGAATCAGCAATCATGAAAACTTCACATTCATCCCATTCCCCTCCCCGACTGGCTAGATGATAGATAACGATAAATGTTCACTAGAGAAAATGGAACACTTCCAGAGTATTAAGGGTGTGGTTCTCATGGCCTGGATTTATGGGAAGATCTTTTGCGAGCCCTTAATGTTGTCCAGGTTCGCCAGGCTATTCAGATTCCTTCATCGGATACAAAAGAAGGTGTACACAGATGTGTGGGAGGAAATACACCCCTGCATTCTTCACCAACTTTGGCTGATGTTCAAGACCCAAGGATCTGGAAACATTATCATCGTTCCTCCCACTAGAGATGATGTTGGCCCCTCAATAGAATATGCCTAGCATTGTGCCATAGCATACCCTGATGGGCTTTTGCAGAAGAGAGTTATGAAAATCATTGTAGCCAGTGTTGAACCTGGGTGCATGAGAGTATACAGGGTGTTATTGGGGGGTGGGGCGGAGGTCGCAATCATGTTGGGAAACATGGCCCGTATAGGCTGACACTTTAGTAGCAAGGACGTCGAGCAACGCAACCGTTCCCTCATCGCCTAGTGGGAGAGGGGCTCATGTAGTGTCCATGGAACTCAGAGGGAAGAAGATAAGCTGTCTGCTTCACCCTTCCAATGACACAATCTTCCTGGCTCTGTGGTCAGCCTAGATGACCCATATGACAGTCGACGGGTACTAAAGCTCTTTCGAAAAAGATAGTATGAGATGGAATCCAGCTACTAGAGGTCGGACTCATTCGGATTGTCGACAGTGTGAACATTCACCATTGGTACACGTATCTGACAGCCATTGACATGTATACACGCCCACAGGGTCGGCGTGAGGTGCCATATTTCTTGGTGAAAGTAATGCTCGTCCAGGAGCATTATCCAAAAAAGATGTCGTTAGAGGATGATGATAGTGACGATGATCCGAAGGGCGTTGAGATGGAAGTGGATGATGAACAGTGAGGGGAAGGAGGGGTGAAGAAGAAGAGGAGCCAAAAGGTGGAGGGTCTCAGAGGGCATCCCACCAAGGGAGTCTCTGGGAGAGTGGTAAGATCATCAGCTCTGATGTGGATATAACTGAGGTACTTGTGGTACGCCTCATCCCATATCTATCCTTTCTTCTCATCATCTATTGTAGCCCTAATTTAGATCTAAATATCATGTTCAGGACCATATGGGCACCAAACAAGTGTTTCTATTCGAAGGGGAGGAGGGGCTGGTAGAACATGGTTGGGAGCTGACGCCCATTTTTGAGTTGACGAGCATTGAGGGATCCCCATAATGGTAGATCCTGTAGTGGCTATAACATTAGAAGGTAATGCTTTGGGCTCTTGTAAGGTCATTACTTCAAGGACTTTATTCACCATCAGAGAGCTCAGTTGATCATGGTGTTCATTTTCAGTGTTGTAATCGCAGCCTTGGAGGCTCGTCGGGCTTCTGGACCTGGTTCATCCATATTTGATTCAACTGTAAATGTGTTGTCCCACACTTCTTAAAATGAGCCAGCCTCAATGCTTGGTGAGCAAAGGGTTGTCGAAATCAGCAGTACCAACATCGGGGTGGGGCTGGAAGTTGTTGAAGAAACTACTGGGACCGAGGCTAGAGGGGAAGATCTCCCACAAATTGAAGAGCCTAACCCCTTGGGAGGAACACTCGAAGAGGACCCTGCTGCTAGCCTGTTGGCTCCTTTCCCCAAAAATCACCCCACTGACCCCGAGGAAATTGATTATTCAGACTCGGAGGTGGCCGAGGAAAGCCAGATGATGCAATTCAAAGGGTGTAAGTTCATCAAGGGCTTTATCAGTCATCCTCAGATGGAATGGATAAAGTGGATGGGGTCACTCTAGACCTGGTTGTGCTTTCTCTATGCTAGTGGGGTGGATGCTCAAAACCTTCATTCGATGATCTGTGACAACATGGCTGAGAAGCTACATGAGAGAAGTCGACGATCTGATGGTGCCCAATATCGGGAGGGTTCAGGGAGTACCCATGAATTCATAAAGTCAGAACAAGAAGACTGATGCCTTGAATAATAGGTGAAGGTAAAGGGGATATTCATTGAAAAATATTCTAAACTTGTGGAGCAGTTGAGGGCCCAGCTGGAAGACACGCAAGAGAAACTAGTGGAATCAGGTCACCAAATAACTACACTTCAAAGTGAATAGGTGCAATCACAGGCTACTGTTAGTGGATTGCGATCTATGGCCACTGATTAATAGGGAGTCCTCATGGGGTGGAAAGCAATCTTGGAGGCCACAATGAAAATGGTAGCAGTGCTGGAACGATCCATCCAAAATGATGACCCTTAAGATCACCTTTTTTGGAAGAACACATAAACTCGTTTCTCCTTAGTGCTTCATATTCTGAACTACATGTATAGATAAATTTATTTACATGTTCGTTGGTTTTACCATATTCAAACACATTCCAGAAATAAATTGAAATCTATTCCTATGCTCATGCGGGCCGAACCCAATGTGAGAAACAAGGGATGTTTGTAATATTACTCGTTTGATCGTGGGAGCATCAATCAAGATCCATGCTTTTGATATTAGAACAACCAATACGAATTCCATAGAAGAGAAGAGGTAGGTACGAATAGAAAAGAGTTCCCCAATACAACCGATATATCATCTTCCCAAGGATCTCTAGTGCACGAGTGGGGTAACTCCAGGGGCATTAGAATCAATCCAAACATAGGGGAATGGAAAATGAAAATCACGATACCCAAGATTCGAAACATTGCAGGGGTGGTGTGACAATAAAGGATAACTATTGTCCATGTTCAAAACATAAAATCCATATCGTATTAGCATGAAATGGAGATGAAAAACGAGGCTCGACTGCTGACTGTGTACAAATAACATGGACTGAATCAGAATTTGATCCATTTGTCTGGTAGAACGTAGGCCTAGGATAGTAGGCAAGCCATGGGCAGAGTATCCATACAGTTAGGGAGTTCCTTTTGACGTGAAGGGGGACGGGTTCCGAATAAGGGGTACATAATGCATGGAATGTGGATTGATGGTTTGTTTGAACAGAATCTAACACTCTCAAAATTACGCCACTGTGGTGGGAGCACATTAGATGGGAACATCAGTCTGATCATGGATCATTCTTTATTTTAGACAGGACCTCTCTAGAGAGGGATTTGTCGCTTTAAAAATGTCACAGTGGGGCATCCCGAACTTGTTCGAGGAAAAGTTGTAGTTGCATGGTTCCACACAAGGGATCAGGCCAGGGGACGAAAATGGGGAGGAATAGGATTTATGATTCATGGGGTTGAACCCAAGGTGAAATTCCTAGGAGTCTCTACATATCTCATAAGGATGGGAATCAAGCCGTACGTAGTTCTTTAGAGGTGTCGTTCAGTTAAACATCTTGTGGCAAGGATACAGAGTGGTCTTAGTTTATGGTCATAGAGCTTGGACCATGGATGTTAGGAAACATGGGAGACACTTGGTGTGGTAATTATAAAACCCGACGTGAATGGGAACCTGGGGTCCCGACCACCATGTGTTCCCCGAGAAGGTTTTTGGTTGAGAGACTAGAAACATGAGTTATTCTAGGCCCATGGGTGAGGTTTTCAGGCGTTCTTATGTATATCATGAGAATGAGAATCAAGTTGTACATAGTTATAAGTGGTGGAATGATAAGGTACTAGTGCCAGTGATAAAAGGGGCATGAAGGTGTGGCCCACACACAAAATGAAGCGGTATTTGATGTATCTTGTTTTTCCTTTAAGGTGAATGGGTTTTTTTTGTGAAGCTACATGCCTAGGATAGCATGTCCCAGCCTCACCACAAGAATCAAGGCGTATGCAAGCATTTAAAAATGGTATGGTTTGTAACTGGTACCAAACATTGTGTACCCTTGAGTGTGGACATCACGATGCAGTTCCATTTTTTGTCATGTGACTAGGATGATAATTTCATAGTTTAGTACCATGTGATCGGACCATAACTGCATTTTAACGTCATGCATTATAGATGGAGTAGAGATGAGGATAAGTGGATAATGTGCACAGTCTAATAAATCAAACCTAATATGGATAAGGACATAATACCATACCACACAGTACGCACTTCCGAGAATGAAACCTCGGGCCAACGGGCCACAATAGAGGTATGAGGGTAAGGGGTTGGATAATATAGCTCCCAATTGTGCTAGACCGAAAAAAGAGACGTGTGGGTGTTCATACGTATCCGATGACGATGGGAATGAAGCCAAATGTTGTTCAAGAATAGATATTAGTTTATTGTCTTAGAGCTCGGACCATGGAGAAGGGAAGTCGGCGCGGAGCCCCGAATAATGCCTTTATTATGTCTTTGTCCTCCTTACCTGCAAATGTGCCCTAGGGGATAGTGTCATGAGTGTCAAAATTCCACTGGGACATGATGGGGTGGACAATGCTGTAAATCATGTAACCAACATTCAAGGATTAAAGGGGTTAGTGTGATGATGGAGGAAGAATGTTGACTGTGATTGAAACACAACATTCATATCGCGTTAGCCTGTAATGAGGAAAAACAAATGAGCATCGATCATAGACGATATTCGCAATGCGGGGCGTGTAACGATTTGTGGTCTAAAACCCTTGAGGAGGGGAATGCAAAGCCTGAAGAAGGGGAGAAATCATGTCCATATAATGTCCAACACTCCAAACACCGAACCAGAGTACTCTTAGACAGATTGGTGAATCACCGATGAGGGTCTTGGAGAGTGATCAACTTGAGAGTAACCAATTTAAAGGGATGAGTATAAATTAAATGGATAGAGAACTCTCAGAATGGATAGGTACGTGGAATGGACATCACAAACTTGACATGAATGAGGACATAATCCCATACCACACCATATACTCCCCTCTCATGGAAATGGTAGGCCACGAGGCCAACGTGACAGGGTGATCTCTAAGATATAGGGCAGGACCTGAAGTATATACGTTCAGGCGGTCCTACGTATCCCACTCCGAGTAAGAACATGGGCTGAGGCCTAACAAGTCCAAGGGGCCAGAAAAGGATGAGGGCCTGAGGCTCGGCCTCAGTCGGAAAGGATCGACCAGTTTGTAGATTAACGTATTTCTCTGAGAACAAAGAAAGGGGTATGATACCCCAAATATGAGAGGTTTACGACATAGCAAAAAAACAACGTGTATGAGGACATAATCCCATTCCACACCATAAAATCCCATAAGATAGGACCAAATCCGGGGGCCCGAAACTAGGCACACGAAGCACGACAGGGCATGTGCTCATGGTGTGGATGATAAATGAAGGGATGGATTACATAAGTGTATATGTGTGGCATGGAGAAATTTCTTGAAGTGAATGAGGACATAAGTCTTCTCCACACCACACAACCCTAAATGAGAACATGGTCCAGGGGAAAGAAAGGGCCTAGGGGCCAGAAAAGGCTAAGGGGCATGAGCTTGGGCGTCTCGACCAATGGTAGTCATAAGACCAGTTGTGCGATTAATACCTCATCACATCTCGAGATCCCACATGAGAAGTGCTCAGTATGGTAAACAAGAAGCTGGATTTATCTCTCACTTCCATACAAGGGTATAGTAGTTGGCATCGCCCTTGGGGAGTTCATTTCTTGGATATACAATGTGGCAGAATGAACCACTACACTCGATGTTTAGGACATCATGGGTTGTACAATGATGACAAAGGATAACTATTGACCATGTTCGAAACACATCGTCCTTATAGTGAATTGGAATGAGAACAACAAATGAGCATCGACTGCTGGCCATATTCACAACGCGGAACTTGTATCAATTTTTCTTTCAACACCCTCGAGGGCGTTGGCCCGAAGTTGTAGGGATCCCTTGGGCCTAGCATCCCTACAGTTCGAGGTCCCTTCATGATGGGAAGGATGATGGAGTCACAATCAAAGGAGTGGGTGAAGCATAGTTGTAACCATATATTTTAAAGACAAGAAAGGAGGTGAATGAGGCGGGAACCTAGAGGGAGTGGGACGTACAACGGAATTGAGATGAGCTCAACATGTATTGAGGCCTTAACCTAAACAACAACATTTGTCTTAACCCGAGGAGAGATTCTGGAATTTGGGCCGGGAAAATAGAAGAAATGTCTGGGCATTCTTATGTATCTCATAAAGATGGGAATCACGTCATATGTAGTTCTTGAAGGACATGTAGTTTAAAGTCATGTGATGATGATGTGGGATGATAGAAGAATGGGGAGCGGGCACAAGGTGCGACCGTTACAATCCTTGCATGAGTGCGGCTAAGGAGGTCTACACCATATCATGCAAGGATCCTCTGAGATAACTATACCCAAGGGGAATAGTCAAGGATAAGAGTTTGGGGTTGGGCACAAGATGAAATGCTTGAACGTTCCTATATATCTAATAAGGATTGGAATCAAGCAATATGTAGTTCAAATGGTGTAGTTTAACATCATTTAAGACGATGCACAGTTTAAAGTCATTTTGGACTGAACAGTTTAAGGTCATGCTGGACCAAATAGTTTAAGGTCATGTAGGACCAAACAGTTTTGGGTCATGCCGGACCAAATAGTTTAAAGTCATGTAGGACCAAACAGTCTAGGGTTATGCTGAACCAAACTTTTTAAGGTCATGCAGGACCAAATAGTTTATGGTCATGTTGGACCATCTGGCTCAGACAATGTATTTCTTGTGAAACATGGTATTTGTGGGAGGATTTATACAATCACCATCCATGGTCCCTGGGGAGTATGATCCACTGGGTTAAACCCTATGAATTTTTTAATGTCCTTCCCATTTGGGCTCTAACTTGGGTGGTTTCTTGCCAGGGATCATTGCCACCAGAGGGCCAATACCATGTCACCATGCAGGAAAGAGTGGAGGCGAATCTTTTTGTTGAAGGCTCTAGCTATCTTATCCTGATTCCTTTCCAGATTGTACAGGGCATGAATCCTATTCTCGTTAAGTGCTTCCAATTCAACCTGTTGAATTTTGGCAACATTATCTGACCTTTTCTGGTCATAGACCACTGTATGTAATGAAGGCAGATGGATCTCAATGGGTATGATATCCTTAGCTCCGTACTCCAGACAGTATGGGGTGACCTGGGTGGAATTACGAGTTGTCGGCTGATAAGCCAAAAGGGCATTGGGGAAGCTTTTCCGTCCAACTATTATTATTCTGCCCAACCATTCTCTGCAAAATGCTAGTGGGGGTTTTTTTGAACGCCATGATCTTCCCATTTGACTGTGCGTGATAGCGGGTGGTATGGTTCAAATGAATGTTGTACTTGGCATACAATTTCATCAGCTCAGCTTCTCGGAAGATGATGCCATTATCAGTGAGGACAGCGTGAGGGACTCCAAACTGGTATATGATTTTGGAGCTCACAAATTAAACGATAGAACATGCCAGGACCAACTTGATAGGAACTGCTTCTGCCCACCTGGAAAAGTAATTTGTGGCCGTCAGGATGAACCTGCACTAGCGATCTGTCGACAGTGGGTATGGTCGCACGACATCAAGTCCCCACACCATGAACGACCATGAGTAAATGGTGTAGTTGAGAGATTCTGGAAGTCGATGCAAGAATTAAGCATGAATTCGGCATGAATGACATCTCTTGGGGAACTCGATGCAGTCATAGTTCATGGGGGGATAAAAGTCTCCAGTATCTAGATTTGGTGAGATAGCTTCGACCCAGTCTGGTGAGCCCCATAGGAACCGGCGTGATACTCCAGCAAGACCTGAGAAATATCGACTCCTTATATGCAACAGAGGAGAACACCATCGATCCCACGCTTGTAGAGGATTTTCTCAATACTGAGACCACTCTAGTGTGTAAACTGCCGCGCGTGGCATTGGATTCACTCTTACATGACCAAATCTTCCGCGAGGTGACCATTTTGGAGATACGTGACAAAGGGGGATCTCCAGTTGGGGTCACTTCAACAAATCTATCTGAGGGACCAAGGGGTCCTGAAATAGAGGCTCTGGTGGTAAGATGGGGTACTCATAGGCAGTCTTCATCACATGGGTTAACAGGAGCAATGACTCTCCTATGTGTCACGTGTATAATCATATCATCCCACTCGGGTTATTCATGTGATGTATCCAAAACAACCAGGGCATTGGCTCGACCGTTTTGTGATCGAGGGACATGAGTAACTTCCTACAGAGATGAATATTGGGCCATTAGCTAGAGGGTGTGTTCCAACAATGGTACGAGCTCTGGATTCCTGACAACATAGTCAATGTTGATCTGCATGAAGACTATTTCAGAATCCCCCTTCACATGTAGATGGGGAACATCGATCTCGAGAGCCAACTCTAGGCCAGTAATGAGAGCCTAATACTCTGCAGCATTGTTAGTGTAGCCTTCCGACAATAGGAAGGCGTACAGAAAAATGTTTTGCATCGTGGTAATAAAAACAATTCCGAGGCCTACTCTGTTGAATTTGAAATCATTGAGCCTCCTTCCAGTGGGGCTCCAAGAGGAACCACCAATTTCATCTTTCAAAATGGGATGGCATGATCTATCGAGAGGATTTCCTTGTCGGGAAAATCCAGGTCCAGGGACTAGTCTGCGGGGGTTGGATGGGAATAAAGTAAGTCAACAAATTCATGTCTCTTGATAGCTTTTTGAGGGAAAAACCTGATGTCGAACTAGAGGAGGATTACCTCCCACTGTTCTAAAAGGATGGTCAATATGGGGCGGTTCAGAATGTACTTCAGAAAGTCTACCTGAGACACCAGTTATACATTGTGGTTATGTAGGTAATGACGCAACTTCTGCATGACAAATATGAGTGCAATGAACCTTCATTCGATGAGGTAGTACCCGGTCTCTGTATCGATGATCATACGATTGAAATAGTATAGGCTGTTTTATGTCGCCTCATTGTTCTTCTGGGTATGTAGGGTTCCCAGAGATTGTTCTGGGGATGTAAAGTACAAGATCAGTGGTTTTTTGGAAATGGGTGGCATCAGGACCGGAGTCTAGAGAAGATACTTCTTGATTTCCTCGATTGTGGTCAAGCACTCTTCATCCCATTAGTAGGAAGATCCATTCATCATTATTAGGGTAAAGGACTTACAATTTTTATCCATATTTGCAATGAATCAACGTATGCTGGATAAGTGGCTTTGGAATCCTCAAAGGTCCCAAATATTACATAGGGGAGGCATCTGGCTGATGGCTTTGATCTTCTCTGGGTCGATCTTGATGCACGGGTACCTGACAACAATGCCAAGAAACTTCCCAGAGGTGACCTCGAAGGCACACTTCAATGGGATCATCTTCAAGTGTCAGGAACGGAGAAAGCAAAACACTTTCTCAAGGTCCTTGATATGGTCCTAGTGTTGGTGAGATTTTACCACCATATTGTCCACATATCATTCCACCAATGTCCCAAGGAGTGTAATGAATATGCAGTGCATGTCCCATGGATAAGTGGAACCTTCTTTATTTAAGCAGAAGGGCATAACATGTTAATAGAAAGTACCTTGGGGCGCCCTGAAATTATTGGACTATTCATCCTCGGGGGCCATATGGATATTATTATATCCAAAGTACATGTCCATGAAACAGAGGGCCTGAAACCTAGTCGTAGCATCGATCAACAATTCTGTCACTGGAAGGGGAAAGTCATCCTTCATACAGTGACGGTTGAGGTCTCAGAAGTCATTGTAGACCCTGATCTGCATGTTCTTCTTCTTGACCGGCACCATGTTCGCTATCCACTTGGGGTACTGGACCTATTTGATGATGTTGGCTCTGATGATCATGTCAACTTCGTCCTAGACCATGGCACCGTGAGAGGGGTGTATCTTTCTGGGGGCCACTTGAACCCATGATGATTTGCAGAGAGATCGAGGCGGTGTACGGCTACTCGATGATCTAGTCCTGGAATCTTGTCCTAACATTAGGAAAACACGTGATGGTGCAGTTTAAGGAATTCCACGTACTACTGCTGGTTTTTGAGGGACATGGTGACACTGATCAATGAGGGTATTAGATCTGCCTTGCTACCAAGGTTCACATGTACCAGTTTATTGACCGTGGAAGCTATGACTTCTTTAATGGCGGGGGTATCATCCTCCAGATCATCTTCTTCACTAGAGGAAGATGGATTACCATTGGTAGAAGCTTCCTTTGGGTCGGCAGATCCCAACAAGAGGTTGGTACCAGCCTGGACTGTAGTGGACACCATGTCGGGAGATTCACGTGAAGCTGAAACCATAGAAAAGAAGACATCCGATCCAATCCCATCTAGTATTTGGCCCAAGGGGCCACACATGATGATATCAGAGAAATATTTGTGTGTTGGATTGAGCCGATTAATTCTATCCTAGTGAAATAAACAGGTATGACGTACTGTCGTTTCCATGTGGCGGACATCGCGACATCGTATGGGGGTAGGAGGCTCCAGGATCACCAGAACCTGATTTGTGTAGGAAAAGAAGGTGATTTACCACCGTCAATTGGACTTGTAAATATGATTCCCTCTTGTACCAGAGATGACAAAACATTTCCCCATGTCGGGGGTTGTGGCCTCCAATCGATGGGTCAGGAAGACCTAGGCGTCATCCAAACCTGCCCAGGGGTCAGTCGCAACCACAATATTCTTGAACTCATTAGTCTGAATTTTCTTTTCCTTGATTTTGTAATAGTCAAAATCCATGTAGAAAGCTTCACAAGAGGCGAATGGAGATGCATCACCTTGGAGTATGCCTACACGACCATTAAGGTAGTACTTAAGGCACTGGCGATACGACGAGGGGACTGTCGCATGGAGGTGGAGGCATGGTATGCCCATCAATGCATTGTACGCGGTGTCTTGGGAGACAATCATAAACTCAGTGCTGGAAACTATGCCACTGAAAAGGGTCTTCAAGTAGATCTTACCGACTACAGTCTACTCTATCCTGTCGTATCCATAGATCCTTAAGTCGGAGGGAGTCAGGTCATCTTCTGATTACAACAGCTTCCACAGTGTCCGCATCGAGATAAGGTTAGTCCCAGAGCTAGTGTCAATGAGACTGAGGTGAACCTACACCTAATTAAATTTTCTAGGGATGTATAGTGGTCGGAGGTTCCACTGTGTTGGAGAGCCTTCACCCTCTTTAGAGAACTAAATTATGGCCTGACATTCAGCGTTCTCGACCACTTCAGCATGAAATGCTTCTACAACTGCTACCTCAGTCTCAAACTGGAGGGGGCTTCTTAAAGAATTGGCATGGTCCTCACACATATCAGACATTAGGAGAAGGGCCTCGAGGATGGAAAGAATCAAAGGGATACCAATATGGTGCTTGAGAACATCACATTTTCACACCATGCGCGAACTTATGCTTCTATGAGGCCGCTCCATAATGGGAGGCATGGTGGGCCCTGTTGGATGGGTTGTCGGCTGACTGGTGATGGGTATAACCCTCTTCTAACTTGTCGAATCCCAAAGATTAGCTTCCTGGTAGGGAACAGACGACTAAGTTGGGCATGTATCAGGGCAAGGCTAGTCACGACATGGTCCAGGTAGAACTACCTGATCCAGTAAAACAAACGATGGTGAAGGCGGGCTCGATGACACCAGATGAAGAGGCTGCGCATGCTGAGTTCTTCGCTGGGCATGTTGTCTGGTCTCAGTGGCATGTACATCCTGGATGGAGGTTCCAACTGATGTGCCTCGATGAACCATATGGTCGCGACTCCGCTGACTTTGGTGTCGGTTGGGGATGTTGGGGAGGTTCACCTGATGTTCCTCATTGTCGAGAGACATATAGGGATTTACCAACTCCACTGTATTAACCAAAGAATACCCTTTACAATCACTTGAATATTCATCCATTAATAAGAGGACTCTGGGAGTAATATCCATCCTAGGGGGCTTGAATTTTATGAGAGTGTGGGATGATGATGGCATTGGCGGGGCGCCTTGCATTCCCTTGCTTCGTCGATGTTTTCTCTTCGGGGAAGATTCCAGTAGAGATTATTATGAAGAAGTGGTGGTCACAGCTTCTGAAGGCCCAGGATGATTCAGACATGCATAAATGATACCATGGGCCTGAAAAATCATTTTACGATCCATCTAGTTATCATACATCTGGGACCCACAGTTAGAAACCTAATTCCACTCACATTCTCTTTCGCTACAGTTGTCTGGCCTTACAAAAACACCTACCACATATTTGGTGGTTGGACCCAGCATGACTATTTTATTATCGACCTAGTCCTGAATCCAGTCTTTAAACACATAGCACTTCTTGAGGGAGTTCCCCAGGATACGATGATAGAGTCAGTAGATGTGGAGATCATTGAGCTTCGCATATTCTGGCCTTATGTACTAAAGAAAACATACAATACCTTTTTCCAAGCCACTTCTGAAATAGCCAGGGACATGATTCTCGTTTAAAGAGTAGGTCTGGTTTCTTCTGTCCGAGAAGGGGGGGACATGGATTATAGGCATGGAGATGAGATAAAGGGGCCTTTTGAGGAGTCAGAGCCCAGTTGTACCACCTGGGCGGTCGCGACGTATTCCGCAGAGGCACTTTCCGATTCTGAGGCGGACGTTGATGAGCCAGAGGCTACGACTGAGGTGGAGGGCCTCTGCGAGGCTGCAAGACTAGTTCCACTGGTAGTAATTCTAGTTTCTTAGGGGATTCTATTTGGGCCACCAAGGTGGGCTCAGCATTGGAATCCCTCCTCACTGGAATTACAGGGGGAAATAGACTTGCATGGATGGACTGTTGGAGGGCTTTCTCCAGACGCTAGGCCTAATCGGTGATGTCTTAGAATCCTCTAGGGTAGTTCTACCATATCAGAGAAGGAACCAATTCCATTTTGATGTTCCATACACACATCGTCAGTAATTGATCCTAAGTCAGTAGCTGGACTAGGGAGTATGTGAGCCCCTTCCCCCGGGTGATAAAATCTGTGACTCGCTCATTAGGACTTTGTTTTCACTTGAAGATATCTGTGATGCTGGTTTTTCGGGTGGTGGAACTGAACTGATAGAGGAATTGCCTACAAAGGTCCCCCTAAATGGTTAAGGATCTGACAAAGAGCTGGATGTACCAGACGGATGCCATCCCCTCCAATGTCAGAACAAAACAACAGATCATGGTAGCCTCCTACTGCACTGGAGTCCCTAACACGGGCCCACACCTTGAGTTGAAGTGGGCCCGGTGTTGTGGTGTGTCCACTGTCCCATTAAAGGGGAGGAAGGTGGGATTCCCAAAACTAGTAGGTGCCGTCATATAATCCACCCATGCCAGATATGGCATGACATCAAGTGAGATTGCCACATGCCATGTTTCTAATGCCTCAAGGTGGGCTGTGAGTGCCACCATTTTATCATCTAGTTGTCGGTCACTATCTTGATGGGGATCCCTAACTACGATCGTGTTGGTGGGTTCTTCAACATGTTTGATATGCTCAGCAGCTCATGCAGCGGCTGGTGTTGCGAGTTGTGCGGTATCTGGGGGAACATGAGCTGGATTCCTTGGATTTCCTCGCCATTCAGGAGGTTTGGGCGAGACATACTACACCCTATTTCCATGAGCTCTGGCTTCAGCCCTGTCCGTGGGAGAAACATGCCCAGGGATTTCTAGGGGAAGCTCTCCGAGGAGAATTTGTTCCTACCCCTGCTGTACTGGACTAGGATTGCCATAGATGGGTCATCTCTCTCCAGTGCAGTCTTCCAGGAGTTTGTCGACAATAATCTTCTGCTTAGTAACTTCTTGGTGTAATGTGGCCTTCTCGGGGTCCTCCTCCAACTTCTGCACTGAGAAGGATGGGTTGGAGTGCTTGGAAGCTCTGACATTCTCTTTTCCCTTACCGGAATTCCGGTTGAGTACCAAAGCCTCCGTGGGAGCAAGGATACCAAGTAGGTTCCTCGACTAACAAGTAATCCATCCCGATGGCTCCAATAGTGGTGGCACACCCTCAGTGGGTAATTCACCATCGAGAAGCTCCAGCTCTTCCTCCTCATCCACTATGTCAGCCATGTTGACTGTGACCCTTCCTAGGGGAATGTCCTCGATATCGCCAAGCGAGTTAGGCTGCCACCGAATAATACTGACGATGAGGGCAACATACTACCCCCATCAACAGATTTTCACATTGGGGTATCCTCCTTGATAATTTTTCTATGTACCTTGATACTCTGAATTCATTGTTGTTGGAGGGTCGTACGGTGGATTGGTGACTCAGGGCGCTAGGCCATAGGGAGCACAGCCAAATCAACCAGATGGCATTGTTCTCCAATTTCTTCATGGTGTAAATGGATTTTGGGATAATCCACTCATTGATAAAGAAGGTTAAAGTGCATCTCCAATAGGTTTTTGGGGAAACATTAAACCTCCTCTAGGGTGAGGGATTCTGGTGCGCGAAAATTCCGCGCTACCACGGGCCAGAACATCTCGTGGAAGTGACCTGCTGCGATGATGTTCCGAAAGCTCCTCAGCTCAGATTCATGGTTTGGCCCTTGATTTCCACACTCATCAATAGGGGGTGGCTGAAGAACTGACAGCATTACTTAGGCAGACTTCTGGGATGGTAGGATTTCCAGTGGAGAGTATGGTGAAAGGGCTGACTGGCCGGCGATTCTCGGGATGTCCTCCGAAGAGCGTAGTGACCTGGCTGCTACATCGGGAAAGACGGGGTGACAGATTCCATTCCTAGATCATGGAATTGGGCTACTGTTGATGGGTCACACTACTTCTCTCCCGCCATTTGTCCCCAGAATACCTCTCTATGATCTCTTATTGAGGTAGAGAGCGCTTCTGGTGATGATAGTGGTGATTGCATGACCGTAACCTGTGAGGTTATCCTATTTTAATCCTCCAGGATATACCTGTTGAGAGTGGAAAGAATCTGATGGACCTCACATTCGGGGATCACCAGGATTATATGCCCCGTCCCGGACCTGGCCTTCGACTTGGATGAGCGAGAGGAGGGTTCCCGTGCTGAGTCGTATTCCACCTCGGAGTCTAAGAAGCGGAAAAGTCTGATCTCTGTCTGGACCTTCTTATAATTCTTCTTATGGTGGCGATGTCCCGCCTTCCTGCCCCTGGGTGGCTCCATGGGATGGGGCAAATTTCTGACATGAGGTCCTTCGGTCGCACTGGTGCTGTGGCGAAGAGAGTTTCCACCCGAGAATGTCGGGGTGCGAGGAGCACCAGGATAAATTTCAAAGGGGACATGGGTAGGATCTCTATGGATAGCACTGGAGTGGGAAAGTCCTCTCCTGGAATTTGCAGGACCATAGGGAGGACCCCCATGCTTGTTTTCCCTGGCACCCTCAGTACGAGGATGGTCCTTGTACCTATCTAGTTGACCATGAGTAGGACCTCTGTGCTGGGTGCGGGTGGAGCGAGGCTGGCCCTCAACCCTCTGGTTTCCGAGGCAAGGAGGACCTTCACCAGCTTCTGAGAGGATTTGGGGAGCATACCCACGTTAAAAAGAGGATGAATGGGAAATTTCCCTACCCCGGTGGTCAGGGGCAAGAGAAATGACTCCATACCCAGAGTAATGGGCACGAGAGAGGCTTTTGTGCCGAGTATCACCATTGTGGGTAAGTCCTTCATTCAGATTGGTGGTGTCATGGGGATGACCTCCATGATTAGACTTGATGTGGGGAAGGCTCTTTCTCTCTGTGGTAGTGGTATTGGGAGTACCTCTATACTGGGTGACATTGCTGCAGGTAAGCTCGCGGTGACCACTGCTTATGCCGGCGACCAAGAGAGTCGACCCAGCCTTCCCATGGGGCGGTTTGGGCCTCGATCCTAGCTAGCCGTATAAGTTCCCATTCTATGAGTAAGCAGGAAAATGATGATATGGTTAGGTAGTGGATCATTCCATAGTGGCTACGGATGTTGCGCCCCTTGGTGGGCATCCTACTCAGCTTGCACCCGACGCTGGTGTTGGGTCAGATGATAGGGGCCAGCGGAATAGGTACGTAGCATACCTGCTCCTCTTCCAGCTAGACCAGGCGGTGGCACTGACATGGATGGGTGGGAATCCTCACTAGGATCCCTGGGAATAGTACTCTGACTAGCCTAGGCCAGATGTCACCTACCTCATTTGCGTAAGGCAGGGAGTCATCAAAGCGCTCAGGGGAAAGGATCCTAAAATGGATATATGTCAGGGTGGGGAGCAATGGCTCCATGAGAGGCCCTCATGGGCGATTTTGACGGCGAGGTGAAGAAGCCTCTAGATATAGGCGGGCCATATCTCGGGTTGGGGTTATGTCCTCCTCCTTGTAAAGTCGCACGAGATCGCCGATCTCCATTTTTTTGGATGACCTCGGAGTGGGAAAGAGGACGTGGGTGCCCATGGTCACAGAGGTTGAGTCCATCATGGGAGAGGTGCAGCCACATGGAATGTCTGTGCTGAGGAAACCCCTGCACCGGTGTCAATGAGAAGGCAGTGATCACATCCCTGAAGCAGCAACTTGATTCCTAAGAGAATGGGGATTAACTCGTCAGTGATGAACAAAAACGGAATATATGACATATTCCTTAGTGACATCCCATATTCCATGGACGATAAGAGGGATCTATGCTAACAATGTCGCAGAATGGGATGTCCAACATTCTACTACACCATCATCTGGTGGGATTCACGCCAGACCGGCTATTTGATTAGCTGGACCCAGAACAGGGTAGCTGGATCTAGTGACACATCAATCCTTTGATTCCTAGAATTATACTAGTATCCATTTCGAGGAGAATAATTCCACGTCAGGTTCACCATTTTTGTTTCTAACGCTTTCGTCCGGGGTCCCACATTCGTCTCTTTAGGGGGGGGGGACAGTGGGGCTATCTGTTTCCCCGCATTTCCACATGCCAAAGTTGAGAAGCATCCGCTCATTATTCAGGGGTGTCTTCTCCATCATAGAAACAAGATTATGGGATGCTGGTTATTCCTTCCATGGATTCCTCCTCGGAACTTGTTACCTATTCCGCGTCTCCCTTATAGATTTAATTAGTTTTTCATGAAACTCTTCCTAGCACCATATCTTCATGGACACCAGTTAATTACACTGATTATGTCGGGACATTCCAAGGGGTCTAGTCGTGGTAGAATCCCACGGTCAGGGGAGTAGTCACATTGGGCATCACTGCCATGTCTGAGCACTGGGACACTGGCGTGTTTGTCTTCTGTCGTTTATTATAGGGCTTCTCGAGGGAGAGGAGGCCCAAGGAATCCCACATATTATGCGGGGAATCATATGACATGGGAATGTATCTGTGGTTTTCCTCACATACCCATGATTAACACTGGGTATGCCGCAAGTTTAACGTCCATCGGAGATGGATCAGACTAATCAGAACAATGATTAGGGTGGATCAGATGAGTGTGACCCCCTGAGGGAACAGTAATGTTGGTTCCAATGTGTGGTTGACCACCCGGGTTTTTTGGCGGGGAATGGGGAATGAGGCGGCATGATCCCACTGGGATGTGGCGGCCCGGGTAAGAATCAGGATGGATGACAGAATGGTTGAATGAAGTGGATGGTGAATGGTATCGAAACGCCCTGAGGATGATGATAATGTTGAGTTTGAGCATTGAAGAGGCTTCCTATTTATCCCCATGATAGGTAATCAAAGTCTACGTAGTTCATCTAACGAAGGCTTACCACCGATTGCGGTTTTCAATGGCTTGTCGTAGGGTGGGGTCGCAACGACTTACCGCTGGATATGAGTGTCAATGTCTTACCACTGAATTGGATCACAACGTCTTACCACTGAATAGGATCACAATGGGTTACCATTGAATAGGATCACAACGGCTTACTGCTGAATATGATCACAACGGCTTACCGCTGAAAAGAGTGAAAATGGCTTTCCACTGAATGGGGAATCAAAAGTGGAATACAGTTTAACGTCATGCGTGATGGGGGTGGACCAACGTGAAGTGGCCGAGACCATCGGTTGTTGGGCTTGAACTTCTGGGAGGCTTCCTATGTACCCTAACTTACCAAGGATCAAAGTCCACATAGTTCGGGTATGGCGCAGGAGTCAGTGAACCAACGTGAATAAGGACCTGGGGTCCTGGTGGGTGGTGGGCATGAAACTCATGGAGGGTTCCTAAGATCCTTGCCATGCTAGATCAAAGACCACATAGTTTAGGATAGGATTTTTGTGCAATGGCTTACCGCGGACTAGGGAAACAACAACTTACCGCTGATTGGGGATCATAGTTTAACGTCATGTGGGATGGGGGAAAACTGATGTGAATGGGGTCAGAGCGACCAGATGTTGGGCTTGAACCTCAGGGAGGCATCCTATATACCTTTCCATGGCAAGGATCAAAGACCTCGTAGTATAGGGGGGAATTTAGGGCTTATGCTCTGAGGAAACCAAAGGTGTTGGTAAACCAGCATGAATGGGGTCGAAGGGACAAATGGGTGGTGAGCATGAACCTCGTGGAGGCTTCCTACATACCTTTCCTTAACAAGGATCAATGACCTCATTGTTTGGGTTATGGGGGTCGGGGGGCTTGGTGCACCGATGTGAAGATGGTCGGGACCAATGGATGTTGGTGGACTTGATCCTCAGGGAGGATTCTTACGTACCCTACCTTGGAAAGTATCATAGACCACGTAGTTCAGATGATATGGGGTTTATACTCTAGGCTTCTAAAGGTGGATATCATGGTCATTTAATTCTCTAATCCCATGTGATTCATGCTTGGTGTGAGAAACAAGAGGCAGCTAGGAACAGACGATCGCATCGCAAACGGTGCATCTTTGGGAAGTGGAGTGGGGCTTATAAGCTGTTATCAACACAAATAGGACACATGGGTTTATGCGTGGTTTGTTTCCAAGAGATGAAATAGTGGCTTATGCATGGTTAGTGGCCCAAAGAGGTTGGGACTTACTCTAGGATGGAGGCCCGATGGCGAAAAAGCCCAGCGGAAGAGGGTTTCGGCACCGAAGAAAGGTGGGGTCTGGTGCCCATTCCCCCCACCCCCCATTCATTGGGACCAAAGAAGAAAGGAAGAGCATTGATGCTTCCTCTTACAAGAAAGCTAGGGGCTTACACCAGGGTGGTTACCCTTTCCCCGTGGAAATAACCCCACTCCGATAAAGAGGATATCAGCCCCTGTGAGGGAAGATCTCATCCTCATGGAGACCAGTGGGTGTAGAGAATGTCTTTGGTGGGGGAACCCCCTGTGCGATGCATGGGGTGAGGCCAAAGTTTAATGTAATGTGCTAGGGACAATAGTTCTTGGCAGTTTAACATCCTGCAGCTCGGACGAGGTGGGCTTGCTCCTCACCCCAAGGACTTACAGAACTAGTACCCTCTGCTCCTTGGTGGAGAGAAGGGATCGGAAACGCCATGACTAGGGGTGTTATGGAGCGAACCATTGGGGGGTCCACCTTAACATGGCTATGAGAAGAATAAATAGTCGTTAGTGTGCCTATGCGATGAGATGATGAAATGTAATGGGAGGTATCGTCCATGGGACATTGATGTTATGTCGTGCGAACATAGGAGGTTCCATGGTAAATTAGTATATGGGGAAGGTGCTTTGGGTGTAGGAGGTTCCTGAAAATGATGCACGGAAGGGGGACATCACAGGTGCACAAGGCGGGAGGATTACAAGCAAAAGGGACTATTGCGTAAAAAATGGTTGGGCCGGCGCGCAATTGTGGTGTGCGCGCGAAAGAGGCCAGGGTGTCTTGAAAAAGGAATTGTGTGCACAAGAAGGCCGAGGTGGCATGAAAAAGGAATTTCCAGTGCGAAAAAGCTCAGGGTCTTGCGCAAAAGGAATTGTGCGTGCAAAAGTCAGGGGCGACACAAAAAAGGAATAATGCGCCGAAGACCTAATCGTGCATAATTGGAATGAATTTAGTGCGGTGGAAGGGGCCCGATGGTATTTGGAAAAGGATCAAGCCCGAGTGGTCACGCCCAATGGCGGACCCCCGAGTGACCTAGCGCGAAAAATTCATTACCTGGGAGCCATCGTTTTGCATGCACAGGAGAGGAATTTTGTGCAGGGGAGATGGTTCAGATTCTTCAGGATGAATTAGAAGGGGATGGCATTCAATTTATAGGCGCTTGGGGTCAAGGATCCGTGTGATAAAACAAGCCATTGTGTAATATTGAGTGGCTGGCATCAGCAGCGCAAAAACTCAACCACGGGGGGCGGCTGCACGAAACGTTTCGTGCCTGCGTAGAAAACAGTCACGAATCCTGGAGTATTTAATGAGGGGCATTTTTTTTCACGCACCATAGAAATTTTTTCGCGCCGCCCCTACGAGCCCCATATAATGGGTCCTGGTTCCAAATATGGCTTCGCTTTGTTGCACCCCAACCTTCTTCAGTTCTTGAGTATTTTTCTGCGTCTACAATAATTATAATTTATTTATAAAAATGACCCCTATTTCAATAAAATTATTTTGCAGATTATGGGTTAATGAATTCCTTTACCATAGTTAATCTGTCGAGGACATTTTGAACCTATGAAACATATATCATCAAAACATCTGACCTGACCAAAATTGATCATGTTAAAATATATAGAATTGTTAATAAAAATATTGTAATAATAAAAATGAAAATTATTATTAAAAATTTAAATAACATACACATGTTTATTATTTTGGGAGCTAAAGTACACATGTGACGAATCAGTCCCGATGTATGGATTTTCTAAAATCAATTAGTATTGAGGGCTTATACACTAACATCATTGATAATTTTATTATATAACAATGTCGGAAATTACCTCCAATTTTATTAGGATTTATTTCAAAATATTATTATATGTATTTAGATGTCATATTATTATAATTTAATTGATTAATTCTCACTTCAACATTATGATCATCTTTACCGATTTTGTCACAACGTCATTACATTGATGTATATTTGAATGTTATGAAATAATTTATTATTTACGGTGTTTATACACTTCCTATTGCGTGTTCTATCATTATTATTCAATAATTCATTTTATTTTAAGTTAAAATTAATTTTACCCCAATAAGTGGAATGTTGTTCGAAAGTAACCAAAATAATAATGGCATTATATTACTGTAACCATTATTTTTTAGATTGTTTTTGTTTAGTTTTCATTTCGGGGAAATCAGAAAAAATATATTTTCATCAATGAAATCTATATTATTATACTATTTTCATGAATTTAATTTACTTTTAACTTTCCATTTCATCTCATATTGAATATAGAAACATTAGGTAAGTTTTTTGAATGTAATACTAATATTGTATCTTCTTTTAGATCATAAGAATTTCTAGTCTATGTCATTATTTTCCATAATATATTTTTACTATTTTTACTATTTTAAAATTAATTAATATTAAAATTATTATCCATTTCTAAAAATTTTCAAAAAAAATGAATGGAATATTTTACTCTCTTTTTGAACAAGTAATGTATTGAATTTTGTTATCAATGTGTGAAAGGAATGGTTTATTTTTACTTATATAGAAGGAAAATAATAAACCAAAAAAATGAGTGGTCAATTCATTTAATAATCATTTTTATTTTCCCTATTTCATTTCCATTAATATTTTATTTTAATTTTTTTTTTCAATTTTATGATATAAATGATGTTATTTCATATTAAAAAGGGAATTTTATTTAAAATAATATTAAATGTGGAATTTTAAATACATTTTCATTAACATGGAAAAATGTTATGTTACTGAATTTTTGTAAATTCTATATGTACATCCCATTAATATATACATAGCTAATTATCCATTTTTTGTGTCGGTTAACACATTCTATAATTTCATTAATAAAATTCGTTCTTTATTAAATCATATTTAATTTCGACATGAGACATGATTATCAATCCTTTTTCCCCATGTGCAGTTTCTATGTGTATACCTTATGATTTATTTAATTTGTTTATCACATGTAATCATTTATATTTTATCAACCGAAAGATCATATACATACATATTTAGTATTTTTAGATGATTATTAATAATATAATATAACGATCCATGCAAGAACTTTATAGGTCTAGTATCTTTAGAATCCTTGAAATGTAAATAGTTAGTTCCAAAGTGAAACACGTCATCTCCCATTATATTTATAATATATATAATACATATTAGAAATATCATACCTAATATCATTGTTTATAACCTTTGAAAAATGAATAATAATGGGTGAGGCCAAATGATCAGTTCCTGTAAACACGAGAGATATCAGCATAACATGAGCATAAGGGTATTAGGACATGAGAATAACATTTGGAAACCTTACCCTATATATCATAGGACATAATAATTAGTTTTATAATAATTATGTTCATTTAATTTAATATTAAACATAATGTAATCAAATAACATAATCCATGAGAGCATAAAATTGTCATAATACATGAGTTTTGTGGAATACAAAGTAGCATATAAAATCATTTTTTAGTAGTCAAAGCTCAGTAAAATAACGATCATAATTGATTAGGTGCACTCCCCAAACTATTGTAATTCTTATGGTCACTTCCCAATACTTTTATAGTTGATTGGGTTCACTCCCCAAACCATCATAATAGGTATGGTTCACTCTAAAAACTTTTATTGTGAAAATAGTCTATTACTGAAATAGGTTCACTCCACATTCCTATATTGTTTCTCACATGAGATATCCATAATTATCCAATACATTCAAGGTAGTTATATGTATCACCCATAACATAATATATAAATTTTTTAACAGAAGATCATAAAATATTCATCATATCATAACCCATGAAATGAAATATGTTTTCTAAATATTTTATTATAGCGTTACGCATTGAAAGGAAAGGGATTCATATAAATATTTTTACCAATAATATAATACATCTATAAAAATAACATGGATAGTACCATTCGATCACATTCCCATTTAATATTAAGTTAAACAAAATTATTTCATCTTAGATGGAATATTTTTTTAATGATCACAATGAATAATTGATGAGGAAAATATCCATTTTATTTTGAAATCAATTATTAAAAATCTAAAAATTTCACAAACATTAATGAAAATATAGGATTAGAAATGAATCATTAACAAATTTAATGTATACTTAAAATAAATGTGTTTTCATGATGGTGTAAAATATTTTTCATTCAACACACATTAAAACTAATATTCAAATAACATTTTTTATAATGATTAAAATGTTCCTCGTTAGGAAATCATCAAAAAGAATCCCGTTTGAATATTTATTAACAATTATAAAAATAGAAGAAAAAAATTTATATGACAAGGGTATAATTATGAATTTAAATTGTTTAGTGAACATGGACTTGGAATGGAAATGATTTTTTACCAAATAAATAAATTAAGTCATTTATTTCTTACATGTATTCTTCTGATATTTTTAGTTCATAATGAAAGATAAAATATAATGGAACCATATATTACAATGAAATTATCATAAAAGAAAACAATTAATGCGTCTTTTGAGATATATATAATATTATTTCATCATTGGAAGCACAATAATATTCAATCCTAATAGACAATGAGTTTTTTAGTTGAAACAATTACGGTTTTGTATCATTTGAATCATAAGACAAATGAAATAAATATCCGTATATTTATATTTAATAAACATTCAATTCATAATAACTAAAATAATATACATTTATGGTATGTATATAAACTATAAAAAACAAATAATTTGGGAATATTGCATGTGTCTCACATAAATAAAATCAAGAAGAAATTGGTTGCAACAAGTTACAAAATTCATTGTACACATTCAATCCTGTTGTATAATAAAAATATATTTGTTATAAATATAATAAAAAACCAAACTAATATATACCATAAAATATATTAATTACATATATTCTTTTACCATCCAATAATTTCTTTTTATCAAAATCATTTTTACTTGAAATAAAATATTTGTTTTTCATGTTTGTTTTGGTCCCATAGTTTTATTCCCTGTACATTGAATATGGTTCCATTAACTCCATAATATTAATCATCATATAATTAACATATAAAATCAAAATATAAAATTTTATTTTCATACAAATATCTATATGTAGAGAGATAAATTACACTATTCATGGGGATATAAGGGTGTACGTATACAGAAATGTTGTTTGAATTTTCTAAATGGATGAAACAAAAAATTGAAAATTTTAATTCACATTTTACACAATCATTTTTATTTAATATATGTCATTTGAATTCATTAATTATACATTTATTAAAATCCATGTAAAAATTATGTGAAAATTTAATCTTGTTGCTTCATGGAGATGGTAGTATACACATACACACAATCGACATTATTGTTTTTTCACCAGAATGGATGTTAATCTGGCTTCCCACATTCTTTATTACACAACTTTCAATTACATATTACAAACAATGGATCTTTAAAGTCTAGTGTATTGGAAATATGGAACAATATTCGTGAAAACATAAAACTCTATTCTAATCCACATATATGGTTTCATCATATGATCATCATAAATACAATTATTTGATCTCATATCCTGGAGACATACATCAAAGAAATGGGTGAGCAGAAGTCCCAGTAATGAAAGAATGGGAGTCAGTTTACTTATGATATCAATAAAAACATGGTGAAAACATAAAGACATGTGCAATAGAAGAAGAGGAATATCATAATAAGAATAAAATTAATCATAAAGTGAATATGTGGATAAAAAATTTAATTTAGACATTAATGATTTAATCACCATGTTTCATCCCCAAGGTTTCATAAAAATTAGCAGTGTTATTCACCAAGGTATTGTGAAACGAGTAATCTCTAGAGATTAAATTAATTACCCAATTAATTAGAGAAATATAATGGATCACCCTTAATATATCTTTATTTTCATGTGAGAATCATAGATCATAATAATAAATTTCATAAATAACCAATATTGAGTAAAATAAATGGGGTTTACTTCAAAATAATGATGTTTTAAAAGTGATTAAATACATGATCATCATGTCATTTATACCCCATGGGAATGGAATAAGGGTTTAATGTATGTCAATTCTAGAATCAAATATATAATTTATGTTTTTTATGAATACCCATAGAATCAATATTAAATTGGGAATTAACATAAACAAAAAAGGTTAATTTATTTAGAAAAATATATGGAGATTTTGAGAAGAAAATTCGATATCATAACGGCTATACTACATGGTTTTATAAAACATTACAAATATAGGGGACATGGTTTTACCACTAAAATAATATTATATTATATGTACATAATAAAAATTATTTATGATAATGGAATGTATATTTGAATGACAGACCACAAGAAAAAGAAACATGGTAGAAATGAGAAGATGTGATTTCATTTACGAAAAATTCAGCAGCCTAACAATGTCACTTAAAATTCAGAAAAATAAGTTGATAAGATTGGAAAGGTCATATCATCATTTGGACATAAAATTATAAAAAATAAGGACATATAAGAACATACACCAACATAATAATATGGAAATTGGAACACACAACATAAAAGAAGTCATGACTTAAAAGAGAAGGGTGAAAGGTTCCCTTACCTTGAAAAGTGACATCAACAATTCAAATGTTCGGACCATGGGAGGGATTGAGGGAAACATAGATGGACTACTAGGGAGGTAATAATACCAAAGTTTCATTGTGGAGGAATTTTGAATAAATGTAATGAAGGAATGTGTTGGTATTTATAGAAAAATTGAGGGAATATTTTATTAATTTCCAAGGTACACCTCATTATTGTTATTTGAAAAACCATTGGCATCCCCTTGGTATATGATCATGGAATGTTTCAAATGGGACAGATAATTACACATATTTCCATTCACAAGTCAACATGAATTATTATAACATTTTTACATCCTCAATGATGTCATTAAACACATCGAAACTCAAAACCCTCTTTTCACTATTAATTGAAAAATGTTTTTTGAAAATTTCTTAAATTCACACTAAAATAATTATGATATTATGATATTATATCACATTACCATTAAATATTCCTAAATTATATTCATACATTATTAAGTGAGGTTACTATTCCATTAGTAACATTACTCTTCATAAAGGAAATATTACAATTCATACTTTAATATTAAATAGAAAATATGTTGATCTTATTAGACTGTAAATTTCTTACTGATCACAACTATATATGACCATTTTTTGAATATAGTTTCACATTATTAATTATATAAAGTAAACAAAAATATTTTATAAAAACCATTTTTCCAAAATTTACTAATTAAATAGACCTTCTATAAATTTTTCCAATATTTATCTTAATATTTTAAATTCACACATATTACCATAATAATAATTAAAAAATTTATTTATACAGAACGATTACACAAATTAACTAAATCCTTATTACATAGCCCCTTATATCACCTGCATATGACCTAAGAGTAGGGTGTTCTATGGTGATGGAATCTTGTGGTATCTCATAAAAAATTCATTGAGTTGTGATTTCTATCATCATGAACTTCTCTCATAAGCGATTTCATTCGAGCATAATGTATTGGAGTTCGACTTGGGCTTGGTCCAAAGAAATGACCAATGGTACCACCTTCTTCCCATACTCTGACAGATGTTCTTTGTACGGTCTGAGTCTACTGGATGAGGCTATCAACATTTCTTTCTGTATTAATTAACCATTATCAGTTGTATTTATAAATTATAATTATAATATTAAGAGTATACTTTTCAAAAGTCATATTGACCAATGGTCATATAACAGTCCAAATCCAACAATCACATTTTAATTATACTAACTTCATTATGTAAAGGATATGTCATTTTTTAGTATAAAATAACACAAAAATTCATGGAACAAATAATATGAAAAAAAATTGGTCATTATATTCTTCCCCCATTATGATATTTATTCCCCAAAATTTCAACACATGCCTTCTAAAAGGAAAATTTGTGGGTACTTATACCTTATAGACTCTTATGCTTCCCATGTGGATTCTTCACATTTCTGGTTCCTCCACAACATCTTCACAAGGTGGGTAGTATTTTTTGTAGAACCATATCTCTACGATCCAAGATCGCCACTGGCTGCTCCTCATATGGGAGGTAATGTTCTAGATGTACCACTAATCAATTTAGTACATGTGAAGGTTCAGGTTTGTACATACTAAAAAGCAATAGATGGAAGAAATCATAAACTTTTTCTATATTTGGATGAATTAAAAGGTGATAGGACACTACTCCAACGTGATCAAGGATTTAATTGGGGCCAATGTATCTAGGGATTATCTTATCTTTCATTCCAAACCACATTATTCTCTTACAAAGTGAAATTTGAAAAAAGATATTGTCACACACATCAAACTCTAAATCCCTTTGATAGTTGTCGGCATATCTATTTTTTTGTCTTTGACAATACTTAATGTGTTACTGAATGGAATGGACATTTTCTATAATCTCATGCACGAGATTAGGCCCAATAATATTTCTCTCACCAGATTCACCCAAAAAAGTAGGATTTCTACATCTTTACCCAAATCGAGCTTCACAGGGATCCATTTGAATACTCGAGTGGAAGTTATTGTTGTAAGGTAATTCAACTATATCGAGATTTTGATCCCATACACCATTAAATTCCATTGATAATTTTATCAGTATATTCTCGAGTGCATGAATAGTCATTTTCGATTGGCCATCAGTTTGGGGTGATAGTTCATACTGAAATTCAATTTGGTACTCAGAGTATGTTGAATACTTCTCTAGAATTTTTATGGGATCCATGGATCTTGATCTGATATGATAGAAAGTGTAACTTCATGTATCCTTACCAATTCCTTCACATAAATCCGAAAAAGTTTATCAAGAGATAAATCTTCCTAAATAGTGATAAAATAGGCAATCTTGGTGAGATTGTCAACAATAACCCAGATCGCATTGCTTCCTTTGGAAGTTGTCAAGAGACCAGTGTTAATTCCCATAGAAATATTTTCCCAATTCCATGCTAGTATGGGTATTGTTTGCAATACCCCCTTAGGAATTTATTTCTCTGACTTCACTTTCTGACATAACAGGATCTTTTTAGTAGAGTCAGAAATATCCCTTTCTATATTATCCCAGCAAAAATCACCATGAAATTCTCTATTCATTTTCGTTCTTCCCGAATTTATAGGGAAAGTGGAGGTGTGAGCTTCATCATTCTTCTCCATCTTTATATCTATAATATATGGAACACATAGTCTTGTATGAAAATTCATTACACCTTATTGATCAATATTGAACCTAGGAAACAACCCATCCTTTACACACTCAAACATATTTGGTAACAAAGAATATTTTTTTGAGCCTTATTATTTTTCTCTAGTAATTATGGTTGAGAAATAAATTGGTAGAGGGTTGATGATGTACCCTCCCTTATAATTACAATGTCTTGCTTTACAATGTCACTGATAAAAGGATCTATTTGAATGTTCATCATGGAAGTAACAATGGGGTCTTTACTACTTAATGTATCAGTAAATTTGTTTCCTCTCCCAGGATGATAATTATTTGATCAATAATAGTATTTAAGAATGTCCAACCATATCCTATGTCTCATGTTGAATTCCTTTTGTGTGAAATTATATTTCAAACATTGATGGTCTATGTATATATCTCATTTGTCTTTAGGTATATTTGTCTTCCATATCATCAGAGAAAAAAACAGTAGGTAGATCAAGAACATACATAGGATAGTTCTCCTCATTAGTCTTCAACTGTCGAGATGCAAATGCAATGACATTGTCATTTTGCATGAGGACACAACCAATCCCTTCCAGAGATCCATCGCAAAAAATAATTAAGCATTCTCCATATAAGGGTACATATAGCGTGGGTGTAGTAACCAATATCTTCTTCATCTCTTGTAAATATTCCTTACACTCCATTCTCTAAATGAACATGACCCATTTTCGAGTTAACGTGGTTAATGGATTAGAAAGTCCTAATTTTTTTTGAAAAAACTCTTATAATATTACACTCAATCCAATGGCCTGATGGACTTCATTTTTTGTTGATTTTTCATAATCCACATTTCAATGGGTGAGGTGGAACCCTTACAAGACCCGTTGGTGTAAGTATTACATGGAACGTAGGACTTAGAGGAATTCAATTCCCAGAGGCTTCAAACATTACATACAACCCATACTAACTAAATGGAACTGCTCCTCCCCAACATCTTCATCATGAAATCATCTCTCCACCTCTTCATGGTTGTTCAGCTAGGCTATCCCATGCATGCACAGGCATGTTCCGATGGTAGGTGGCATACCCTCTCATTCTTGCAATCCATGTAGATTATGTTATGTTGAATGCACCTTGCTCATCCACCTTATAGAGCATGTTCCTTGTTGGTTGTCTGGTTTCCATCTTTACTTATGGTGGCTCGAAAGTCTAGAGGTGGACCAAAGGCCTTTCTTTCCTAAAGGATTGGGAGGCCCGAAGGCCTTAAAGGGCTTAGGGACCAAATCGGTTGCCCGAAGTCCCAAACAGGAGAAAATTCTCAGCTTCTATAGTGACAAACAGTGCCTGCTACAGTCAACACTAGAGTACCTGCTACAGTACTACTGTAGTGACCCCGGAAATTGTGCCTCTACCTAGAATTGATCCAGGGTTGCTAGGATTCACTTAAGAGTCCTCACCAACCAGGATGAGGTTCATGTGTCATATAATTTTACCCTCATCTAAGTTAACATTCAATATCAGTTATTGATGTAGGCTGAGGCCACTCATCTACAACCTTTTTATTTTCATGGTCAATTGGGATTCAATTATTGGTTATAATTTTCCCCAAGAAAGAATCATGTTGTAACCATAATTCATATTTGATGATCTTTTAGAAAAGCATCTCATTCCTTAGATTTGGAAAAATAACCCTTAGATAATACTCATTCTCCTTGCGGCTTTTTGAATATATCATAATATCATCAAAAAAACTACCACACTATTTTTAGGGTGGCCTTGAAAGACTATATTCATAAAATCCATAAAAATATCATCTTCAGCAGTCCATCCAAAGGTGAAAAAAAATAAACTCATAATGCCTATATCTTGACCAGAGGGCAGTTTTTGGAATATCATCAATATTCAACCTCAATAGATGATAACCATAACAAAGATCAATCATAGGGAAGAATTGAGCACCATGAAGTTGGTCAAATAAGTCATCAATTCGTGGAAGAGGGTATTTTTTCTTCACTGTGATCTTGTTTAGTTCCCTATAATAAATTCAAATCCACATTGATCCACCCTTATTCGTTACAAAGATAACTGATCCTTCCCAAGGAGACACACTCGGTCAGATAAACCCCTTCTCCAAAAGATTTTGGAGTTGTTTCTTTAATTTATACATCACCACTTTTTATATCATATACATGGTTTTTGATATCAAATGAGATCTAGTATCAAGTTCGATAGAGAAATCATCCTCTCTTACTAGGGGAGGTCTCGGTAACTCCTCATGAAATACATCAATGTATTCTAGGATTATGGGGAATTTTTCAATACTAATACCCTCATTTCCTTAATTTTCATCACCAATCAGTTCCGTAAAGAGGGATATGTGAGGTTATAATAGAAATATATCTGGTTTACATATCTCTCCTTGGATGATAATTGTAGGTTTTTCGTTCAATTCTACTGAGATATCCTTACCTCTACATTTTATCTTAGCATTATACATTGAGATCAATTAAATTATTAATATAATTTTTAATACCATCATGGGAATAACTTAAAGATTTGTGATATGATTTTTCTCGCTAATGTAAAAGCTAGAGTTTCTAAACACCAACGATTCTTGGATAATCCTTCCCGGATTCTTGACTAATTACTCCACTTTTAGCATTTCATTGGTTGATTCTAAATTCTTTGACAAAATGTAGGAAATAAAAGAATTCATAGAACAATAATCAAAAAAAATATTTGCTATATTTTATAGAACTAAATGATTTCCTACCACCACATCATTTTGAGCTTCAACATCAGTTTTGTGATAGAAAAAGCCCGACCTTGCTCCCTTGGCATTTGTTGAGGCTGATTGTGGATCCCCTCCAATGGCCTTGGATTTCGAAAATGATTTGAAACATGACCTATTTGTCCAAAACATATATAAGTGGACATCAGGTAGTCCTTGGACCATATTCCCCATGTCGTTAGTGTTGGGATGTTGAGGCTTCACCTCACTATGACAATTCATCGTAATATGGCCCTCTCTTCCACATTTGTAGAGTAACGTCCAGATGTTTTTATGAAAAAATATATTTAAATAATTTTTATCATTAATTAGCATGTTTTTCACGAAATCGTGAGTTTAAACGAACTTTGAGATTCCATTAATATAAAATTATCGTTATTGCCTAGCCATTAGGATAATAGAAATAATTTTAACTAACTTATGAAAAAGCATTATAAAAAATATAAATCAACAAGATATTTTTATTTTAGACTAAATTAATTTTGGTAATGAAATTAATAAGATATATAAGTGTTATATACTTAATAAAATATTTTTTATATTCATTCAATAGATATTTTAGTCATAGGTTATGAAAAAATCCCTATTAGAGGTATTTTTTTTAATGATTAATTTTAATCCATTGACTGGAAAACCCATTTTAAATTGAGAATTTGAAAAATTTATGAATTTTATATGACAACATAAACATTATATCATGAATTGGGGTATAACAATTTACATTGGATAAATATTTTATATTTTTCTGATAACATTCATATTTTGATGAATAGTAAAAATACGGAAAATATTATTTAAAAACATCTTTTTTCATTGAGATAACTTATAAGGTAAAATTATAATATTGAATGGTTTTATAGAATAAATAGAATATATTTTTCTATTTAATATAATCTATGTCATTATCAATAATTTTACATTGATTTCATATGTAAAACAAATCAATCTTTTGGAATGTTTAAATATCATAAAACCATTTTCGAAAAATTGTGATTAATTTTAAATTAAGTAATGAAACTTCATTGTTTTGAAAATTTTAAAATTGATTCAATATTTTAAATCATTAGGTACAAATATTTTTATATGATAATTTTATTTTTGGGTATTATTAATAGTAACATTGATAATTATTTTTATTACCATGGTTAAAGGTGAATCAGGTAATTATGGGTAAAAATAATATTATAAATTTACCTTAAAACCATGAAAAATCAAATTGGATGATTAAATTTTACCATTAACATCTATCTTTTTAAATGGAATCACTTTATTTCCACTTACCTATGAAAGTGACATGAATGTAATAAAAACTAATGAAATGGACAATGTGTCAAAATCTCTTTTTATATATGTGTATTAATTTTAATAAATGGATAACTTGGAGAATAAATCAATTATCGATTGTCTCTAAAAAGATAAAAAGAATTACCCACATCATAAAAAGTTAATTATAATTTCTAGATATTAAATAACTACTATTATTAATTACAAAATAGTATAGAAGAAATTATTTTATTTATAAAAATTTCAAATAAATGGTTTTAAAAAAGTTAAAAGAAATATCATATGAAAAAATTAATGCAATATATACATATTATATGTTACTATGACATGTTATTAGTTTAATTAATAATTGTTTTCAAATTTATCTTCTGTTTTAATTTTATTTAAACTCTAATAAATGAATAGTGTCAAAATTGACACTATTGATATTTTATAAAGATAACATTTTATTAAACTATAAAAAAATATAATATAAATATAAATTAAAAAGGAATGATTATATGGTATAAAATTTAATAAATTATCCATTTATGGTCAATTAACACCACATAAGTAAATATTCATTACCATTAAATTTTTAAAATGTTATTACGAAAATTAAACCATAATAGAATAACTAAGGTTCAATTAAAAAGATAAGGTTTAAATTGACCAAATTAGTAGGTCATTTTTTATTATGTTAAAACCCTATCTCAATTAATCTTAAAATTAGGGACACTTTAGACGTTTTTGAGTAGGTTTTGATTTTATTATAAATTAATATTTTTGAACGTTTCCTGAAGTGCGCCTCTCATATCTTATAAAAGGGAACTTCCACCCTTTCCACTTCACTCAATTTTCAGCCTTCATGATCGGAAAACTCCTGCCCATTACTCTTCTCAAATTCCCTTGTATCATTATGATGTTCCTGGTCTTTTTCAAAAGACTAACGCTAGGGACCTAAGTGGAAATTCTAAGGAGGCAAATCGGGGAAGAGGTAATCTCATCTACTAATTCATTAAAGTTTATTTCTTCTTCTTCATCATATTCATTATATTTTTCATTAAAAAATAATAACTTCAGTATCACTCATGTACCGATATATTATTATAAATATAAAACAACCCAATTTCACCTTTTATCCATCCTATAAAAAAATTAAATCACAACGTGTGAGTACGTACGACTAACCGCCTCTATGCCGTAGTGTAATCTATTTTTCACCCCCACCATACTTGGATGTTTATAATGGTGTAAATAATAATTATATATGAGTAATATAACATTATACAATTTATGAAATACAATACACCATCCACTGCAATATCATTCAACAATTATGGGAATGATATCGTCACGCCTGCGTACGTACGGCTTGCGATCTCCACAGTGTGATGTGATTCCTTCTAAATAATCATCATTAAACAATGATTATATAAATGAATTGAATGAATATATATGATATATATTATACTAATACCAGGTTGAAAATGATATATCTAAAACCTAAAAAAGGAAAAGGGTCTTATCCGAAAAAACATACATAAGTAAATAAAGAAGTTAATACCTAGATAACTTGTAACAATGAAATGTTACTGACAAATAGATAAAAATATGATCATAAATGTTTTAAAAAAATTATTATGATTATGTAATAAATCCGTAAAATTATTTAAATAATATACAGGACGTTCAGATACATACGAATCATATCGAAACTGAGGTAAGGGATAACTTTTCGAATCCTGTTTCATCGGAGATTATTTATTTGTATGTTTATACTGGGGTAAAATTTTTCATCCATGTCCAAGTTTTTTTTAAAAAATTTCATAAAATTATTTATATTATTCCATGTATTTTTAAATTCAATATTACCTTTTGTTGACATTTACCACATGGTATGGACAGAATCTTACTTTTGTTTACTATACAAGGTACTTTTTGACTTTTCCTACAAAAGTATGAAGATTATGTTTTTTTAACCTATAAAGCATGAACATATTTTTAGGAATTCATATATAATTATTTATATGAATCTTCCTTTAAAATTTTTTAATTTTATTTTGAATTAACATCTTTTCATTTAAAATTGAATGACATATTGAGAAATGAATTCTTTTTGGAAGAAGAAGGGATATTTTCCTAAAAAACTAAGTTCATGTGTTTTATCAAAATTATTTTAAAGATAATATGACATAGGTTTACATTTCTATCCATATTATAACTTATATATGATTACATTATGATGTAATTACTTTTATGATGTCTTTTTATCATATATGGATTATTTTAGGATGACGTGATGTTTAAGAATCCCATTTTATTACATGGGATATGCTATGACATATGATATATGTTTTCTACTGGAACATGTAAGAATGATTTTATTATGTGATGGGTGGGCCATATATCTCCCTCATATTACTTTGGTAAATATTTATATCTCATTAGATAGATATGGTCAGAACGAAATGTTAATCTGGTTCAGTGATACGGGGTTGGAAAGAGGAGAGAACTTGGTTCAGTAATGGACATTGTATGATGTGATGGTCTTGTAAAAGAGCCTTGACAAATATGAAATGATTTTAAATGTTTATTTATGTATGAAACATTGTTTCATGTATTCTGTTATGATTATTGGGATTAAATTTCACTTCTTTGATTTATCACATGACATGATATTATGATCACTTATGCAGGATAGGATTTTCAAATGTTATGTTCTTTTGAATATGATATGATTGATATTTTCATCGTTTATCCTTACCGAACATTTGATCTCACCATTTTTTAAATTTATTTTCCCCAGGTCAAGAATAAGGGTATTAAATATGATATATTAAAAATAATTTATTTATGATGAACTAAACATGAGACAATGTAGATGTTTTATGAACCAGTTGTTTATGTTTTCCAGTTTCTAAAGACACTATACAAATACAGTTATGTCAAGGTTTTGTTATATATTGTAACAAACATACTTCAATTCTAATGTTATAATAATTTATGTAAATTATGGGTTGTTATAGTTGGTATTATAGGAAATGCATAGTTACCCGTTGGAAACATAGATGAGATATCCTATGAACTACAAGGATATGCCTAAGTATAGGATTCAATCCTAGTGTTATAGAAACATCCATAAATAACTTATGATAAATCCTAATGTTTTCTAAATTTCAATTTTATTCTTGATTATGTGGTTTTCTATTTTTATTTGTGTCTATTACACTATGCTTTTTATTTTTATTCAATGGATGGATCCCAAAGGGACCACGTTAATGTTGAATGAGATGGGAAATGTAATGATTATTCCCCTGAGAAACCAAATGTTATAGGAGGTGGAATGAAAAATATTATAGCCATGATCACAAAACATTCACTAGCTATGAATCAAGAAGGACGTCCAGACGAGCAAAGAAGGAGAAACATTTTGTTGAATCCTTCATAAGGCAGCGAACACCTTAATTCAGCGGGTCTTCTGATCCATTAGTGGCTGAACCCTGGTTAAGTGCCACTGAAAATATATTTTCAGTTCAACAATGTTCTGAACCTGAAAAACTCATATTATTAGTTTATCATTTGGAAGGTGAATTTGATCAATATTGGAATCTTATCAAGATTACAAGGAAAAGAGATGTAATTGAGTCCATGGAATAAGATGAGTTCACAAAAATATTGATCAATAAGTACATTCCTCATATTCTTTGAAAAAATATTGAGAATGAGTTTCTTGAACTGAAGAAAAAAGATGATGAATTTTTTGGTACCTACGCAGATACTTTTACAATCCATTCAAGGAAAACTTCTAGAATTATTATTCAACCTAATAATAAGATTGATCGATTCTGTAGTGGATTAAAACCAAGTCTCCAAAAGGCATTATTAATAAGATACATCAATAGCTATGAAAAAATTGTTCAATGTTCTCTCATGGTTGAGATGAAGTTTGGAGTAGCACATTAGTCATATGGGTTTGATAAAAAGATGAAAATGGAAATAAATGAAAAATTTAATGACCACACTAAAAAGAAGATGAGCTTTCCCTTATGAAAAATGTGTGGAAAGATACATGTATGCAATTGTATTAGAGGGACAAGTAAATTTTTTATGTGTGGAAAATAAGTACATCGAGAAACTGAATGCCGATGTGAGGAGAAAAAAGAGTTCTAATGATTCAAACAAATAAAAAGATACACATAATGCACCTCAAACCCCTCAATATTACATATGAAAGAAAATGGTTTATTACGCCAATCAATGCCCTAATCCAAGGGTTTTTTTAATATGGTCGACGTTAACAAATTCTTCAGTCGAAAGACAATATAAATACACATTAAATTACTATTGGCGATGTGGAGTACGATAATAATGTGGTAAAAGTTACACTTACCATCCACTCTAAAGTATAAAATTTTTATTTGATTCTTGATCCACCCACTCATTTATTTCTAGTGAATTTTCCAAGGGTGTCACCTAATTACCTCAATAGTAAGATATTGAGTCATCTTTGAAAACGGTTAATGGCAGAACGGTCACATAAAAAGATTATAATTCTTCTCGAATTGGACTTTTTGGTCAAGTGCTTGATAAAAATATTGTGATCCATCCAATAGTGTAATTGGATGTGATTCCATGCATGGATTGGCTTTCTTTATATGTACATTATATAAATTCCCAAAGAAGGGATGCGGCATTTCATATTCTAGATCAATCTTTGATCATCTATTAGTGCAATGATGAAAATAACCTTCCAGTGGAAATTTATTCTATATTATGGGTCTAGATTCATATAAATTAAGGTTCTTTTATCTGAAATTGTAGGGGAGAAACTCATGATTAAGAATATTCACATTGTAATGGAGTTTGATGATTTCTTTCTAGAGGAATTGTTTGGTCTTCAACCAAATCATAAAGTGGAGTTTTCAATTGAACTCATTCCTGGTTATATGACTATTTCAAAGACACCTTATAGAATGGCCCTAATTGAGTTTCTGTAATTGATGAAGAAACCCCAAGAGAATCATGATAAGGGATTCATATTCCCTAGTGTATCACCTTGGGGAGAACCAGTTCTGTTTGTAAAAAAGAAAGATGGATCAATGAGAATATTCATTGATTGTCGATAACTTAACAAGAACACTATCATGAAAAAATATCCTCACAAACACATTGATTCCTTATTTGACCAACTACACAGAGCTCAAGGTTGAGTCAACAAGGTTTCCTTAGGAGTTTTCCATTCATTCATGTTTTGAAAATCACAAACACCCTATCTTAAAGAAATTTTCCTTTACCATAAATTTTATCATGATAATGAAAATTTCCCTTCCCCAAATAAATTTATCCTTACAATGTTTTTCATTGTTCATATTTTTAGTCTCTCAAAATATGACACTTTTTATACCTAAGTGATAATATCGGTTTCACATCTAAAATCTCATAATTATATAAACACATCGATATAAGGTATTCTATTTTCAGGATTTGAATTCAGACTCTGAATTCTATGATATTTAGATTCCAAATTCTCTAAAATTCTGACTTTGAATTTTCTGCAATTTAGACTCCGAATTCTCTAAAATTCAAGCTCCGGATTCTCTGAAATTCAGGCTTCAGATTCTCTGAAATTCAGACTCTTGATTTTCTGAAATATAGAATCGGAATTCTATGAAATTCAGGTTCTGCATTCCATAGAATTCAGGTTCCTAATTCCATAGAATTATGAAAATCAATTCCTTAGAATTAAACTCTGAATTTATTAGATTTCAGTCTCTGAATTCCTCAGAATTTAGTCACTGAATTCCTCATAATTCAGGTTCCTAATTTCTCAGAATTCAAGATCCAAATTCCTCAGAATTCTGATTCTGAATTCCTCATAATTCCGACTCAGAATTCATAAAAATTCCCACCCTGAATTCATTAAAATTCAGACTCCAAATTCATTAGAATTTAGACTCTGAAATATATAGAATTCTATATCCGAATTCCATGAAAAACTGAATCTGTATATCGTTATAACATATAATATGAAGGATTACTCACATATATATTGAATTATTTTTTTTCCTTTGACTCCCAAAAATTGAATTTGGTTGAGAAACCATATTTTACATACTCTTCTTTGGGTTATAAAACAATTTTGGTCATTATTTTACTAACTAATCATTGTTTGAGTGACACGTGTACAGGCCCCTCAAAAATCCAAGGAAAAATATGACTGTTGGAGGAGAGAGTGGACCATTGAAGATGTGCCTATAAATAGGAGCTCATTTGAATGATCTCATAACAACAACTGAGACACGTTGATCAATCTAGATATTAAATGTTGTTGAAGTGATTTCTAAAGAGAGAGAGAGACATTAATGTTTTGTGCGTACTGAACATCTTTTTCAAAATTTCTTCGTCCGACTCCAAATATTGTTGAGTACATTCGAGGGATTCTAGTGATAGGAAGATCGAAGTACCGACTACCTTGAAGTTCAAGGGCTTGTGGGGATAGCAAGACAGACTCCGAAATTTGTATCAAGGGATTACCCTGGTTTGGGTAAGATAGAATTTTCTGAATGTATAAATCAAGAGATCTTTATCCATGGTGGTTGGATGCCCTTCTCTTTAGGTTAAAAGATTTACTACTTGTAACATGTATTGCTTCAATTGTGTTTTCTACTACATTTTGATTAATAAAATTGGTATAACTATCTTATACATTCTTGTACTTTTACACTAATTAGTATGATTCTATATGCTTAAATGTAGATTCATTTTCCTTGTAGACTTTTCATAAGATTCATTTCCAGAACCATATTTCCATAATCAAGCAGGTTTGGTGAACTATGAGGTCTTGTGAATTTACATTTCTTATCATTATTAAACATTACTATATTTAAAAGTAACTAATAAATTTTAAAAGTATAAAAGTCACCTCCCTTATTGTATATTGAGAATATATATTCATCATTACGATCCTATAATTGGTATCAGAGTAGGTCTCTAAAATACATATATTTACATATAAGTTTTCTAGCTCATGTTTTTCCTTGTTCTATATTTTTCTTTCATAGGATATTTTTATTCATGTTTACAAACATTTATTACTAACAAGTTTGTGTGGAATGATTTTTTTCTTTGAGATGGCAGTAATGAATTTTGGTTCAATTGAAAATCTTAATCCAACTAGACCACCTATATTTAATGGGAATGATTATGAATATTCGAGATATCGTATGAAGACTTTTGTTACTAACACTATTGTGGAGAAATTTTTTATGATGACTAGAGATTACATGATTAATGATAAGGATGTAAGAACATTTACTAATTAAGAAAAGTTAGAATATCAACTAAACTACAAGATAAGAAATACTATGTTGTATTCCAGGACCACGATTATATATAGCCGGATTTCTTCTTGTGAAGCTGCAAATTGTATTTGGAAGAATAATGAAGTTACTCATTTTGGTACATCCAAAGTTATCGAAACTGGAAGAGCTATGCATAGAGCTGAGTATCATGGTTTTTTATTTATTTATGGAGAACCTATATGTACGGTACAACAAAGATTCATGAGAATTGTCAACAGCTTACAATCCATGGGTTAAAAAGTTTTAGATGATGAGGCACGTGTGGACAAAATTATAGACATCATGCCTAATGAGTGGGAATCAAGGAGAACAACTATTGATGAGAATATGAAAGTCTCGCATATTACTCTTAATGAGATTTTTGGAATAATTCTTCAACATGAGACTAGAATTATTGGGGATGCTAACAATTCTAAGAATAAGAATGTGAATGGAATTGTTGCTTTTACAACTACCACTAATCATATGGAATCCGAGACTCCGGAGAGAGTTACAAGATCTAAATCATAGAGGGTCATTGTTTTATCTAAATTAAGTGAGAGTGAACATTTTGAGATGGAGCTAGCTAATCTTGTTCAAAATATGAAAAAGATAGTTGTGAAAAAATACTTTCATTATAGATAACAGAATATAGAAAAAAATGGCAACAAAGAATCTAAAGTTACTTGTTATGAATGCAAAAGATTAGGGAATATAATGCCATATTATCATATATATATATGAGAAAAGATAAAAAGGAAATGAATTTTTAGAGTAATAGAAAGAAATATTACAAGGCTAAGGCTAATAATGTTTTGAAAGCTGATGAAACCTTGAGTGACAATAGTGGAGACTCTTCTTATGAATCCTCATATTAAGAATCTTCTGGTCATAAGAATCTGGGTTTACATGAAAAGTTATCTATTAAAAAGCATTATATAATAGCTAAGAAAATAATGATAGTACCAACAGCAATACATGGTACATAGATAGTGTATGTTCCCTGCATATAACGGGTATCAAAAACTTCTTTGAAATGATTATCAATACAAAAGGTGGAAAAGTAACTATTGTAGATAATACTCAAAGAGAAATTATTGGTTTCGGTAATATTATATTTCTTGGAAAAACATTGATTTTGAATGTTTTGTTTGTAAAGGGTCTTAAGAACAACCTCATTAGCATAAGTCAGTTATGTGATAAAGGATACATTGTGAATTTTTTGAATGACAAGTGATTAGTACTCAATTAAAAGGAAGAGATTATTCTTTCAACCCATAAGATAGATAATTTTTACAAATTAAACGTAGAAGCACATAGAGCCAAGACATACCTTTCCTTAGTGCAATGGAAGGTCATTCTTGGTTGTGGAATAAAAGGTTAGGACATTGTAACCTTAGGAACCTATGAAAACTATCTAATAAAATACTACATAAGGATCTACCAGAGCATAGATTTGATTCTTAAAATATTTTGATCCTTGTCAATATAGAAAGCAACATAAATCCTATTTCAAATCAATCAGTGAAGTCTCAACTACTGATGCATTACAATTGGTGCATATGGATCTTTTTGGTACAATGAAAACTGGAAACATTGTGGGAAAATATTTTGCATTCATCTTAGTTGATGATTACAATAGATTTAAATGGGTCAGTTTTCTAGAAAAAAAAATCTTATGATTTTTCTTATTTCAACAGATTTAGAGCCCATGTAAAAAAATTGTAAAACCTTCTATTGATAACTATCCATAGTGATCATGGTATAGAATTTCAAAATTATTAATTTAAAACATTTTGTAGTAGTAAAGTCAATACTGATAACTTCTGAGCACCCATAACACCGTAAGAAAATAGTGTTTTTAACAGAAGAAATATAATTCTTCAAGAGATAACAAGAACCATGTGGAGTGAATATTCGGTAGCAAAACAATTTTGGGCAGAAGCTGTAGGTACTGCTTGATATACTATAAATTTTATTTTGATTAGACCTTTTCTTAATAATACTCTTAATGAGTTAAGGAATGGTTGAAAACGTAGACTTTACTACTTTATGGTTTTTGGTTGTAAGGTATTCATTCTCAATACTAAAGATAATCTACAAAACTTCACACCAAAATATGATGAAAGAATTTTCATAGGCTACGCCATAACTTCTAAGGCTTAGAGTGTATTCAATAAAAATACTTATACAGTTGAAGAAATAGTACATGACAAATTTGATGAAACCTACCTTTTTTTAAACAATTTCAACTTACATTCTCAGATTTGTTTTTATAAATTTAATATCTACCCTTGATAGAGGATCTTTTTTATAAGAAAACTGTGTATAAAATTTTTTTGAATCATTTACCCCAGAAGATATCCTACCTTATGTTGATGAATAGGTTTTCCAAAACCCAAAGCTTTTGTTTCTAAAGAATCATCCTAGTGATAATATCATTATTGATGTAAATAAACATTTAAGGACTAGAAGATTCTTAAGAAATGAATTAGAACATCTAGCATTCCTTTCTTAGTTAGAACCAAAAAGCACTGATGAAGCTTTAGGTGATGATTATTAGATAAAATTTATGCAATATGAGCTAAATGAATTCGAAAGGAATAATGTCTAGACCTTGGTTGGAAGACCTATGGAAACCTTTGTTGTTGCAGTAAAATGGGTCTTCAGAAATAAATGTGATGAAAATGGAATCATTGTAAAAAATATAAAGCAAAATTGGTTGTTAAATTCTATAATCAACAATAAGGAATAGACTATGAAGAAACCTATTATTTAGTAACAAGACCTTAATCTACTCATATTCGACTTTCCTTTGTAGCATTATTCGATTTCAAACATTTTCAAATGGATTTTAATTGTGCTTTCCTTAGTGGTTAGGTTCAAGAGGAAGTTTTTGTTGAACAAACTCCTTGTTTTGAAGATACAAAACATCTTGAACATGATTTCAAATATACCAAATCAATTTATGGACTCATGAAAACCCCTAGATCCTAGTAAGTTATACTTACAGGTTTTTTGCTTCAAAAAAATTATGTTATGTGAAATGATGATTCAAACCTTTTTATAAATAAATATATGAAAAAATGTTTTCATTGTTCAAATTTATATTGATGGCATTATATTTGGTTCAAATAAACAATCATTAACTGATTCCTTTGTGAATCTAATGAAATCTGCTTTCAAAATGAGTATAATGGGTGAGTTATCATTTTTCCTTGGTTTTTAAATTTCCCAAAAACCCAAAGGAATCTATATATCCCAACAAAAGTATATTAAATATCTTCTAAAAACTTATGGATTTGAAAACAATGAGAGTATATGTACACCCATTGGTATCTCAAATTCACTTTATCTTGATGAAGCTGTGAAACCAGTAGATCCAACATTTTGAAGAGGTATGATAGGAAGTCTACTTCACTTGACAGCTTGTCGTCTAGAATTAATGTTTTTAGTATTCTTATGTGCAAGATATCAATCCCATCCTATGTAATATCATTTAAAGAAAGTGAGAAGATTGTTTCACTACTTAAAAGGGACCATGGATTTACGACTCTTTTATACCTTGGGAAATGATTTTGTTTTAAAAAGTTTTTCAGATGATGACATTGGTGACTGTAGAATGGATTGGAAAAGTACATCGGGAACTTTTAATTTCATAAGAGATTCATTAGTTTCTTCCTCATGCAAAAATCAACACATAGTTAAACTTTCCACTACTGAAGCTGAGTATGCAGTAGTTGGAAGCTGTTTTGCTCATGCGTTGTGGATGCAACACACACTCACAAACTATGGTATGAGTTTTACCAAAATGAAAATTATGTGTGATAATACTAGTGGCACTACCTTAAGTAAAATCCATGCACATCACTATCGTTAAAAGAATATATATAATAGGAATATATTTTTTTGGGATCACACAAACAAAAAAGATATCATTCTTCAATTTATCAGAACACATGATAAATTTGCGGATATTTTCACAAAATCATTACTATCTGATAGATTTGAATACATTAAACTGATGATATGAATGATAATCATAAGGTAATCCTCCATATTAACTTCTTGTAGAGACCTATCTTCTAACAGTATGAAACTCCTTTTCATAGGGGGGTTACATTTTATTGTTAGATAAAAATTTATTTTCGTAGTGAAAATTTTCATATTTAAAATTTTCATAGTTAAAATTTTTGTAGTAAATTTTTTCTTAGTAAATTTTTTTTCGTAATAAATTTTTTTGAATCTAATGTTCTCCAAGAAATTTTTTCCTCATTACGAATAATTTTCCTAGTAATCTGAAAGGTATGTTTCCCTTCTTAAGTCTTTGTAACCATTTTTCCTTTACTGGTATTTTCTCTTTGTATTAAATTTTTCAGATTTAGTTTTCCTTAAATCCGAATGTTTTATCTTAAAAACTTCAAAAGATAAGAAACTATAAAAATCCTTCTTCGGCTATCATCTTAACTATCAGATCTTCTAAATATTGTTTCAACCATTGGATCAATCTAGGAAGCTGAAAAATCACTTTGATTGCCTAAATAAAGGACCCCCAATGGTTTCCCACATCGAAACTGAATCCTTCGCATGCTGAAGCTCTGCCAATGTTTTTAAAAGCGGTTCTGAGTCATCGAATTTTCCTAACTTCCGAATGTCAATTTAAGCCTCTTCTCAGAATGAGATATCATGTGTTAAGGATATCTCTGAGTAGAATATCTACCATGAAAGTGTAGTTGATCTGATGTTTTATTCCAAGTATGATTCTATAGTGTCTAAGAATATCAACTTGAATAGTAGATAGAGTGATTATGTATCAAAACAAAGTGCACATGATCCGGTGTATCCGGAATTACTTGTTGAATTCTATGAAATAGTTTGTTTTTTTAATGAAGGAGGAAGAGATAAATTTTCATTCAAGATCTATGGAAAGAAATATTACCTTTCTTATAACATGGAAGGAAATCTGAGAGAAATTCCTTACGAGGGAGAAGTTATGTTTTTCTCTCACAAACTACCTGATTTAATAGGATCCTTCGATAAGAAAAATTCTCTAGCATGACTTGGTCTTGAAGAAGTGAAGACTCCAAAAATTATTCATCTCTATAAAAATCATTGGATTCTTCAGCTTTGGGTTCAAGGCTTTATCATTCCAAGGAAAGGAGATAAAAATAATTTGAAGATAATCGATATGTGTATTTTGGATTTCTTAGTGAACCTCAAAAATCGAAATCTAGTTAAGTATATTTTAGTTATGACTAAGAATATCAAGAATAGGAATCTAAATTCTCATCTTAGCATGTATCCGTAAACACTCTCAATGATCATTTTTTCCTGTTTAGAATCAATGAAAATTTCCTGAAAATCAAAGTCAAGAACATTCAGGGTAATGTTGTTAATCGATAACACTCAAAGAAAAATGAAAATTATATTTTTTGGTGAATCGAGAGAGTTTTATGATTTATCAAATGAAGAAGTGAAGCTTTAACAAATAAATCTATTGACATTGAGTTCTCCATGAAATGTGGAAGCAAGAGGAAAGTGAAGCAAATTCAAGAGACAACAAAAAAATTTTTGCAATGGAAATTCAGTCTCCTCCTCTAAATCCGAAGAAGCAAAAATACTATCCTGATGAAGTGGTGGATATGTGGAGAGAATATAAGAAAAACTACAAAAAAGAGAATCCTATGTTTGGCTTGGATCCTAATAAGGAAAAATCCCTGATGATGAATGATGCTGACGATTTTAAGAAACAAGCGAACAGAAGAAGCAAAGAAAGAAATCAACTAAGGCAGAGATAGTGCAATCTCATCTAAAGGATGTTGAGAAAGCCCCAGATAATATTATGGTACCAGAATCATTTTTGTAAGAACCATTACGAGAGACTCCGGGAAAGAAGATAGTGATTTCAGAAAAAGATGAAGTCGAATAAATAGTGCTAGAAGAATAAGTAGAAGAAGATGAAGAAGAAGGGAGTGGTGATACCGAAGATATCATAAATCAAGTAGAAAATTATCACGAGACGGAGAGTCCATCTAAGAAATTATCTATTCGAACTTTTGAAGCCGAGTCTTCAAAACTTCATATCCCTAGATAAGAGGAGAAGGGTGAGGAATAAGTGTGTATGATGTCTGAAAATGATAGTAGCAATCATGATTTCATTCACCCAGAGGATGTTGAGGCAGGATCCGAAAAGGAAGAAGTTGATGAAGATAGAATTGTTCAGCTATTAAATAGAGAACATGAATATCCTAATCAAGAAGATGTCATTATGAAGGATGATAACATAAAACAAGTGGTTGCGGATGCACCTAGCAATGATGTGGTAAAGAAGAAATAATTTGGTGGTTCATCGAAGAGGAAGGTCGATGAATTAGAAAAGGAATCCCCACCATCAAAAGTCTTGGATTTAGAATCTTCCTTCTCTTGGACATGACTTTGTATTTCAGTCTTTCAAAAATCTTTTTGGGACTATTCCAATATTTCCCATTATAGACTTCATATGCCAGATGCTTCAGCACTCATTAATTCAAAAATCTGATTCAGTATCCACAGTGATGGATAAGTGTGTCAAACTCAAAGCAGACTTCAGGAATTTTCTCATTAGGTATAAGTATGATAAAAGATCCTAAAAGAATATGACAAGATGGTAAAGGAATAAAATAGAAGATATTAGAATCTTTTATGAATTTCTAGAATATAGCAAGGATGTTTTTGACACTAAAGTTGTGAAGATAAAGGATCTGTCTAGTAGTTTTGAGGAAAATATAACTCTGGAACAAATTTATTGAAAGAAAGAAGTTAAATATCTTAATTGGAAATTTAATTAAGTTTCTTAGAGTTGGAAGTGAGAAAGGGATCTTATAATTGATATAGTAGAGAGGCTTGTTAAGAAGGAATAAGTCTTGAAGGATCATTCAGAATCGTTTAATGATCAGGAAGAGAAAATTAAAGGCTCGGAGATGAAAATGGAAGATGAGGATCAATTTCTCATTAATTAATAAGAGGATCACAAGGAGCTCAAAATTTTAAAAACAATAGTTAGGAATCTGATTTTGAAGGAGACGGAAGGATAATCATTTCAAAACCTGATCCTTTTTTTCATTTTCCGATTGTACAAATTCTTTCAATCCTAATAAAATTATTGTTTCTATACCTATTTTTTGGTTATTTAGTACTAATATTTCAGGTACCAAATTTTCTTTCCATTCCCTATATTTATTTTTTAAAATCACAAATGGGTAGAAAAGAATTTCAAAAAAGAATACCTAGTAAAAAATTCACTAAGGGTGAGTTCATCAAAGGGGGTGTTTTCATCATAAAGATTTTCGTATGCAAGAAAATGAAATGTAGTACCCCCAGTTTGAGGTATTCAGCCTTTTTTATGATTTTTTATGTGTTTAAAGTGCATGTTATGAGTTGGGAAGAGGTTGGGAGAGTTTGTAATGGTTTTGGATGAGTTTGGAGGCTTCTCTATGGGTGCACGGTTTGAGCACAGTGAGTGGAAACTGTGCGGATTCTCTCGGAAACTGTGCAGGGGGGGATAGTAGGCTTCGCATGGCATACACACAGTTTTCCAAACCATGTGTGAAAACCATGTGGACCCTTGCTCTCGAGGTAGTAGCATGTTCACGGTTAACGCACGGTTTTCCAAACTATGCATGATAACCGTTCAACAACATAAAAATAGGGTTATCATTTTTTGGCTCCCTCGTGCTTAACCAATTTCACCCCAAACAACCTCACACTCATGACTCACTTTGGTTATTCGGTTATAAGGGGATGGAGATGATTTCCCACTCATTTTGGAATCATTTTAAAGAGGGTTCTTGGTGTATTGAAGGTGGTTTATCCCGGGTAAGTCTCTCCTCTTGGTTCGTTTGTGTTTTCCTCTAGATCTTCTATTCCCTATTTCTTTTTTTTCAAGATCTACACTTTTTGTGTGTAGATGTAGGGTTTTGGTTGCCTTGGATGATGTTTTTAAGGCTCTTTAATGCTAGTTAAATGGATCTAGAGAGGTTTTGGTAGTGCATTCGCTGGATTTGAGGTGCGGTTGTTCGTCGGTCGATTTCTCGGGAACCCCAAAGGTATGTGGATTTTCTCTCAACTCCACATAATTAGAGCTAGTGTTTATTGATAACAATTAATTTGGTTGAAATGAAATTAATTGTGTTTTTATGTGCAAAGTTGGTTGGAAATCCATTTGTGGATTTTGGGGAAAATGGGGGTTTTATGGTGATATTCTTTTCTTGTGGATTTTATAATAGAGATTTTAAAATGGGATGATATGGTTGATTTTGGAAAATGATTGAGGGAAAGGGGTTTTCAATAAAGAGGATGTTTATTTTAAATGTGGTTTGGCATGGGAAATTATTTTCAATAAATGGGTGATTTATTGAAGTGGATTGATATGCAATAGAATTGGTTGATTGGATGTGGTTGTGACCTTGGTGGGTTATGTGCATGGTTTGACGTGGTTTAAATGTGGTGTGGAAGTGGGTGGTAAGTCTCACTATAAAAGTTGGTGGGTATTGTTCAGAAGAACCACCTTGTGGGTAGTGGTCGTGAATTACCACTAGGTGTTATTGGGCGAACAGGTTGGATGGAAGATCCAACGTTTGGTTGTGGTCGGGAAGTACCAGCAGGTGTGAATGGGTGAACGGATTGGATGGAAGCTCCATCGTTAGGTTGTTTGGTTGTTTTTGTTTTTTTTGTACATTGCTTTGCAAACGTGGAAATTTTTGTGCTAATGTGTATATAATGATATGCCATGTGGAATGTTTGTCTGTCTTTCCCTTGGTTGATTCGGTTGGGTGTGATGTCTTGGTAAGGGCTTATTTGGCTTATGGAAAAGGTTTCACTTGTGATTTACTTTATATAAACTGCATTATATAAATGTGATAATGGTTTTATCCTAGTGGAGTGTTTTGGGAAGTCATTTGAATAAAACGTACTGTGTTTTAGTACTCACCCCATACTTTGGAACTGTGGTGTCTTTTCAAATGTCGTGTACCATGACGTTGGAAAAGGTAGGTCATAAACCTTCTTTAGTGGAGAATTGTGATTTCATGGTGGAGCTTAGAGCTTGGAGCTTTGTTTGGATCAGTGGTGGTGTCATGGATCATGGGTTTTTTATGTTTCTGCTTGGAACTCTGATGTGGTTTAGACATGTCTAGTTGTATTGGTTTTGGGATGTATTGTTGAACAACTTGGTTCTCCTTTGGGAATACATGCTTCAATGTTTGGTTGACATGCATCATATAGTGATTTAGAGTGGATGGTTTGGTTGATTTTGCCTTCTGGGAAAATCATTCCACAAATTGATCTTAAAGCCCTCGTCATTTATTTCCAGACATTGGCATCTTGGGAACGTCGCTTAAGGACAAGTAGCCCTCACCACCTCCTCAATCCAATGAGGTAGGGGCAGGGTGTTACAAGTGCTATCAGATTGTTCTGTCCTTAGCTGTCATGTGAGAGCAGTTGTTCAGTAGCTTTTGCACCTTGGTTTTGGAGTTGACATTCGTTGTGGTATATTCCATGAGTTGGGAAGGTAGAAAGGAAAAGGAATGTCAGAAAATGGAATGTATAGCATAAATGGACGTAGCTAACCCTCTTATGTTGAACTTAATGTTTCCAGGGAGTTGGGTACATAAATGTTTTAGAGACACATATAGGCATTGGAAATCTCATTGTCATGGGTGTAGCCAATGAGATTTGCATGGCATATAAGGTAGAAATTATTTCCCTCTAATATGCATATTTCATTAGGATATAATGATAAATGATGTCATATGAATGTGTGAAATTTTAATGTGAATACATTGGTATTTTGAATGTGGTTTGGTTTTAAAAATGTTGAAACAAGTAAAATGTGAACTTGTGGAAATCCTTATGCAATAGTGTTGCATAATGTGATTTGAAATAGAATTTCTTGATGTCTACGGAAATGTGACTCATGGTTGTTTGTTTTCTGTTTATAGAAATGGCACCGGGGAGGCGCACACCTGATTTCTTCAGTTTGAAGCAAAAGAATAAGACTGTGACGAAGTATGCATCGAAGATTATGAACATAGTGTAGTTTACACCTGAGGTGGTGGGTAGCACGTTATTGAAATCTTGTATCATCAAAGCTAGTTTGAGGGAGGAAATTCATTCCAAGGTAGCACTGCTGTGTACAGATGATTACAAAGATATAGTGATTAGAGCCTCGGTGGCTGAGTGGTATATCTTGGGAGCTCCGGGCATAGGAAGCATGGTGGTACCCATGGGTAATTGTGGGAACACTAACGATGGGTTCAAGCAGAGGAGGGAAACTTATTCCCAAGGCGGGAGTATGGCATATAATCCAACGGAAGGATCAGTTAATCTTCCTCTGAAGCCCCAGAGCAAGCTGGGATGTTTTCAGTGTGGTTCTATGATACACATCAAGCGGGATTGTAAGGAACAACCTCGATCATGTCGAAATTGTAAGCAGATGGGGCATCTTCATCGTTATTGTCGGAATGCTACAAGGTCGGATGTGCATGACACTCCTCAGGGATCGCTGGAATCGTATGCTTCGATGGGACAGGGATATCAGCATACCCCTTGTCAGCAGAGTAAATTGGGCCATGGTGATTCTAGGAATACCACGACGCCTCAGCAAAGTAATAAAGATTAGAGCATGGTAAGAAAACATGTGTTCGGAGCCGATCAGGTTGTGGTGGATGATCAGTCAAGACCATCCACGGTGCGAGGTAATATTCTTTTAAATTCTACCTTGATGCAAGTGATGTTTGATATGGGTACTTCACACTATTTTATTGCTGAATGAATGGTAGATTTGTTGGGTTTAAGGGTAGAAATGATGCCCTTGTGTTTTAATCATCATACTCCACTAGGTCGAAGTGAGTGTCGATCCTTCTTCTGTAGAGAATGTTGTATCGTTGTCGGAGAGGTTGAGCTAATATGGAATTTCTCAATGCTTGAGATGGATGTGTATAACATAATCCTGGTAATGGATTGGATGGTTGATTTTAAGGCCCACATTGACTACGATGCGTGGAAAATGGTTTTTACGACACACGATGGCGTTCAACATCTCTTTAGAGGAGACAATCATGAATGGTAGGGTGAAACATGTTTATTGGCACCAGCAGTGGGCACGTTATCGTATCAGTTGGTGGTGTTGTCAATGGAATTGATAAATGGTGTTGAGTAGAGTGTTCTCCCAGAAGTGGTGGACCAGTTCATGGATGGGTTTCCTTAATAATTATCTAGGTTACCTCCCTTAATAGAAGTGGAGTTTATGATTGATCTCTTTCCGAGGACCAGTCCTATCTCACATACGTCTTATCAGATGGAACCAGCTGTATTGCTGGAATTGAATTACCATTTGGAAGAGTTATAAAACAAAGGGTTTATCCAACCTATCACATCTTTTTGGGCAGCACCGGTGTTGTTCGTGAAAAAAGGAGGTTGTAACTTTGAGGATATGTGTTGATTATAATTGACATAACCTAGTTACGATAAAGAATAGATATCCACTTTGACAAATTGATGATTTTTTCTACCAGTTAAGGGGAGCCCAGTGGTTCTCCAAGATCTGCCTGAGGTCAAGATATCATCAATTACTGGTGAGGAAGGAATATATTCCTAAAACAGCTCTCAAAAGTAGATATGACCATTATGAATATGTGGCAATGCCTTTTGATCTAACGAATTCACAAGCAGTGTTCATGGAATTAATGAATATGATATTTCAGAGATATCTGGATTCATTTGTGGTGGTGTTTGTTAATGAAATTTTGGTGTATTCAAAGTCAAGGGTGGAGCATGAGCAGCACTTGGTGACAATGCTGGGTATCTTAAGGGATCATCGGTTGTATGCCAAATTCTAAAAGTGTGACTTTTAGATACGTGAAGTTCGTTTTCTTTTCCATGTGATTTCTGAAAGAGGTGTTTCAGTGGATCTAGAAAAGATATAGGTTGTTATCTCGTGGAAACTGCCAAAGAATTTGTTTGAGATATGAAGTTTCCTTGGTTTAGTTGGGTATTATCGGGGTTTTGTTCATGAGTTTTCACGTTTGACTTCGCCGATGACAGCTTTGAGAAGAAAAAATCTTCCATTCCAGTGGAATGAATAGTGTCAGCAGTGTTTCGAAGAGCTAAAGGGTCGCCTTACATCAGCACCAATCTATATTTTTCCAGAACCAGGAAAAGGGTATGTGGTGTACTGTGATTCATCGGGGTCAGGGTTGGGTGCATTCTCATTCAAGGGAATCATGTGGTTGCATATGGATCACGGCAGTTGAGAGTGCATGAGAAGAAATACCCAACGCATGATTTGGAGTTTGCAGTAGTGGTCTATGCTTTGAAAGTGTGGCGCCATTATCTCTTTAGTGCGAAATTCATGGTATATACAAATCATAAGAGATTGAAACACATTTTATCACAAAGGGATTTGAACTTGAGGCTATAGAGATGGATTAAACATCTCTAGATGTTTGATTTTGACTTTATGTACACACCTGTTAAGGTAAATTCGGTGGCAGATGCATTACTTTGAAAATCATATGCTCATGTGATAAAAGAGTCATCATACCAGTAGCAGTTGATGTTAGTTATAGCTGACATGTGGTTGGAATATGAGGACCAGGGTGATCGAGCGGTATTCTTTCTGGTTTTTTGGATTCCTGCCATTGTTGGACTGCTTAGAGAGACACAAATATCTGATTCTGAGTGTGTGACCATGGGGTCGAGACTCAATAGTGGGGAGACCATTGAGGGTTGGAAATTGAATAGAGATTCAATTCTGTGTTTTCAAAATCAGATGGGCGTCCCAGTTGCCTATCAAGAGGATCTTCTCGGGGCGTATCATCATTCCAGGTGGGCTATTCATCCCGGATTTCATAAAATGTATAAAGTGTTGAAAGCGCAGTTCTGGTGGGCTGGCATGAAAAGAAGTGTGGTTGAATTTTTTTTGAGATGCTTGACTTGTCAGAAGGTCAAGGTAGAGCATCAGAGGCCAGTGAGATTGTGGAAGTCTTTACCAATCACTATTTGGAAGTGGGGGCAAATAGCGATGGATTTTTTTCAATGGTCTCCCAAGAACGGCTAGAAAGAAGGATGCCATTTGGGTGATAGTGGATTGGCTAACGAAGTCGGCCAATTTCATCCCAATTAGCGATTCTCATACAGTGAATGATCTGTCTTAAATCTATATTAGGGAGGTGGTAAAGAGGCACATTGTTTTAGTTTCGATCATATCCAATAGAGATATGAGGTTTACATCTCATTTTTGGAAACCCTTACAGCAATCCCTTGGGAAACAGTTGACTATGATCACAGCGTATCACCCTTAGACAGATGGTCAATCTGAGAGGATTATAAAAACTCTGTAGGATATGTTGCAGGCCTGTGCCATGGATTTTGGTGGGTTGTCGGAGGTGCACTTGTCGTTGGTTGAGTTTTCGTACAATAACAGTTATCAGGAATCGATTCATATGGATCTGTTTGAAGCATTGTATGGGCGGATGTGTCCACTATGTTGAGTGGAAACCATTGATTCCTTGATGGTTGGACCGAGCCTTGTTAAGGAGACTATAGAGAAGATCGAGTTGATTAGGATAAAAATGGATATGGCTTAGAGTCTTCAGAAATCTTATGCGGATCATCATCGAAGATCATTGTCATTCGAGGTGAGTGATCATGTTTTCTTGAGGATCTCTACTTGGTCGGGACATCATATGTTTGGAAATCAGAGAAAGTTATCTCTAAGGTATATTGGGCCTTTTGAGATTCTTGAGATGGTTGGGGAGGTGGATTCTAGTTTGTCTTTTCCACCTATGTACAGTGCTGTGCAGAATGTGATTCATGTGTCAGCATTGAAAAGGTATCATCCGGATCGTGACTACGTGATTCGATGGGATCATGTTGAACTAGAACTAGATTCTTCATTGGTGTGTGTGCCATAGCGGGTTGTGGATAGGGAATAGAATGTATTACATGGTAAAATAATTTTTTTAGTTCATGTTTTGTGGAAACATGATCAGATTCAAGAGGAGTCTTGGGAGCGTGAGAATGAGATGGTCGGGCAGTGGCCCGAGCTCTTTCGGCAAAGGGCGGGTACACTACTTTCTGGGGACAGAATGTCCAATGGTGGGGAGAATGTAGCACACCTGTTTTGAGGTCTTCATCTTTTTATGATTTTTATGTGTTTAAAGTGTATGGGATGAGTTGGGAAGTGGTAGGGGAGTTTGGAATTGATTTTGATGAGTTTTTAGGCTTTTCTATGGGTGCACAGTTTGAGCACGGTTAGTGGAAACTGTGTGGATTATCCAGGAAACCATGCTGGGTGAGACAGTAGGCTTCACACGACCTGCGCACGGTTTTCCAAACTGTGTGAGGAAACTGTGCGGACCCTTTCTCTAGAGTCAGTAGCATGCGCACAGTTAGCGAATTGTTTTTCAAACTGTGCGGGTTAACACTGCGACCACTTAAAAATAGGGTTATAGGTTTTGGTCTCCCTCGAGCTTAACCTATTACACCCCAAACATCCTCCCACTCATGACTCACTCGGTTTATTTGGTTCTAAGGGGGTGTAGAAGCATTCCTACTCATTTTGGATGCATTTTGAAGAGGGTTCTTGGTGTATTAAAGGTGGTTTCTCCCGGGTAAGTCTCTTCTCATGGTTTCATTCTATTTTCCTCTAGATATCCTATTCCCTCTTTCATTGTTTTCTAGATCTACAATTTTTGTGTGTGGGTCGAGGGATTTGGTTTCCTTGGATGATGTTTTTAAGGTGAGGGATTTCTAGGGAAAGGGATCTGGAGAGGTTTCGGTGGTGCGTTCACAAGATTTGAGGTGCGGTTGTTCGTGGGTCGATTTCTCAGTAACCCTAATGATAGGTGGCTCCTCTATCGACCCCACATGGGTAGAAATAGTGGTTTTTGGATAAAATTAATTTGGATGGATTGAAATTAATTGCGTTTTGATGTGAATAGTTGTTTGTAAATCCATTTGGTGATTTTTGGGAAAAGGGGGGTTTATAGTGAAATGCTTCAGTTGTGGATTTTAAAATGGGATTCTATGGTTGAATTGTGAAAATTATTGAGGGAAAACGGTTTTCAATAAAGAGGATGTTTATTTGAAATGTGGTTTGGCATGGAAAATGATTTTCAATAAATGGTTGATTTATTGAAGTGGATTGATATGCAATGGAATTGGTTGATTGCATGTTGTTGTGACCTTGGTGGGTTATATGCTTGGTTTGTCTTGGTTAAAATGGGGTGTGGAAGTTGATAGGATGTCTCACTATAAAAGTTGATGGATAGTGGACTGAAGAACCACCATGTGGGTAGTGGTCTTGAAGTCCTTCTAGGTGTGAATGAGTGAATGGGTTGGACGGAAGCTCTGCTGTTTGGTTGTGGTCGAGAAGCACCATTATGTGTGAATGGGTGAACGGGTTGGACGGAAGCTCCACCGTTTGGTTGTTTGGTTGTTTTGGGTGTTTTTTTGTGCATTTGTTTTCAAGGTGGAAATTTTTGTTCTAATGTGTGCCTGATGATATAGCTTGTGGCATGTTTGTTTGGCTTTCCCATGGTTGCTTGGGTCGGGTTTGATGGCATGGTAAGGGCATATTTGGCTTATGGAAATGGATGCACTTGTCATTCACTTTATATAAACTGTTTTATATAAATGTGTTAATGCTTTTGTCCTAGTTGTGTGTGTAGGGAAGTCATTTGGGGAAATCCTAATGAGTTTTAGTACTCACCCCCTACTTTGGCACTTTGGTGTCTTTGCAAATGACGTGTATCGCGATGTGGGAAATATTATGGCATCACCCTCCTTTAGTGGAGCATTGTGATTTCATGGTGGAGCTTGGAGCTTTGAGCATAGTGTGGAGCTATGGTGGTGTCAGGGATAGTGATGTTTGGTTGTTTAGTTTCCACTTTTTACTCTGATGTGGTGTAGACATGTCAAGGGTTATTGGTTTTGGGATGTATTGTGGAACAACTTGGTTGTCCTTTGGGAATACATTCTTGAATGTTTTGGTTAACATGCCTCATATAGTGATTTATAGTGGATGGTTTGGTTGGTTTTCTCTTAAGGGAAAATCGTTCCCCAACATGATCTTGAAGCCACCCGGCATTTATTACCAGCCGTTTGCGTCATGGGAACGTCTCTTAAAGCCAAATAGCCCTCCCCGCCTCCTAAAGACAATGAGGTAGGAGCGGTCTATTACATGAAAAATCTCATTTAGGAAATTTATAATATGTCCCTTAGTGTTTCCACAGCCTATGTGGGATTTAGTCGTATTCACATTGATTCATAAGTAAAGGGAGATAAGTTTTTATATACAAGGCCATAAAAATTTCTAAGTCCTCATATTCTTTTTCGTAAGGATAATTGTGCTTTCCAAATACGTGGAGATTAGGGAGTTAATAAGGTTTCCTTATAATTTTCCATTTCTTCATGTTTTGAAAATCAAATACACCATATAATAAGGAAATTTTCTTTTTCCATATGTTTAATCTTGATAAGGAAAATTTTCCTTCCCCAAGGAAATTTATCCTTAACATTTTCTTCATTGTTATATTTGTAGTCTCTCTAAACTAACTCTTTTTATTCCTAAGTGAAAAATTAGTTTCCACATCTAAAATCTCAGAATTCTATAATCACTTAGATATAGAGTTTTTTTTTTAGGATCTGAATTCAGACTCCGAATTCTCTAAAACATTGATTTTGAATTCACTGAAATTAAGACTATGAATTCTCTGAAATTTAGACTCAAAACATGTTGAAATTCAGACTCCAAATACTATGAAATTCAGTCTCTGAATTCTCAGAAATTCAGACTCTGAATTCTCAGAAATTCCAAATCCGAATTATCTGAAATTTGGGTACCAAATTCTTGAGAAATCAAGATCCAAATTCCATAGAATTCATACACCGAATTCCATATAATTCAGACTCCAAATTCCATAGAATTCAGACTCCCAATTCTATAGAGTTCAAGTTCTAAATTCTTATGAATTCTTTAGAATTCATATTCATAATTCCTTGAATAATAGAATATTTATATCCTTATAACATAGACTCCGAAGGTTTACTCACTTAGACTCCAAATTCTTCAGAAATCGGGCTCTAAATTCAATAGAATTCAAACTTTGAAATGTATAGAATTTTGATTATGAATTCCTTGAAAAACAGAATATTTATATCCATATAACATAGACTACAGTGGTTTGCCTTCTTAGACTCCGAATTCTATTTTTCCTTTGACTCAAAAAATTTTAATTTGGTTGAGGAACCATATTTTACATAATCTTTTTTGAGTTATAAAATTATGTCGCGCATTCTGTTACTAACTAACCATTGTTTGAGTGACACGTGAACATGTCCCTCCAAAATTCAAGGGAAAATATGACAGTTGGAGGAGGGAGTCGACTGTTGAAGATATGCCTATAAATATGAGCTCATTTGAAGAAGCTCACAACATCAACTGAGACACATTAATAATTCTAGAAATTACATGCTTCTGAAGTGATTTCTAGATAAAGAGATTTTAATACTTTGTTCATACTAAACATCATGTTCTGAATTGCTTCGTGTGACTCTGAATGTTACTGAGTACATTCGAGGGCTTCCGGGGATAAGAAGACAGATGTGCCGACTACCTCGAAGTTAGAGGGCTTGCAGGGATAGCAAGACAGACTCCAATATTCGTATCGAGGGCTTAACCTGGTGTGGGTATAATAGACATTCATAAATGTATAAATCAATGGACCTTTATACAAGGTTGTTGGATACCCTACTCATTGGATTAAAAGATTTACTACTTATTACTTTTATTTTTTCATGTTTCTTTTCCACTGCATTTTGATTAATAAGGAATGTATAACTATCTTATACTTTCTTGTACTTGTACTCTGATTACACTTTAAGGTAGAATATTTGTCCTTGTAAACATTTCTTAACTTTCATTTCTGGAACCATATTTCTGGAATCATGCATATTTTTAGAACCAAGAGGTCTTGTGAATTTACCTTGTTTAACATTGCTAAAAATTACCATCATTAAATGTTCAAAATGAATTTTTAAATTATAAAATTAACCCCCCCCCCCATTCTTATATATTCAGCATCTACATTCTACATTTCGATCATATACTCAATATCTTTTCAAGATTGATCTTCTGTTAGGGTATCATCAATTAAGGGTTAAAAAATAGAATATACCAAAGACATAATTCTGTACAAGGTATTGACACAATGAATTTATAGGGATGCCTTTTTTCTTACTAATTCCCCTTCTATCTTCATGGATCTAATGAATAGAGTCTTAGAGACTATCTTTCCATGTTTTTTGTAGTCTTTATAGATTATATTATTTTTTATTCATAGGGAAATGAAGTACATGAAGAACACTTGAGAATTGTGACGAAGCCCCTGATAAAGGATAAATTTTTTTCCAAATTTACCAAGTGTGAATTTTGGCTTCAAAAAGTTTCATTTTTGTGTCACAAAATCTCAAGAGAAGTGATATCTATGGATCCAGCAAAAACCGAGGATATTTAAAGATAGTCGAGACCAACAACAGTAACAATGATCCGGATTTTTCATGGTTTGGATTGATATTATCGATGTTTTGTGAAATATGTTACATGATTATCTAATCCACTAACCATGTTGACTTAGAAATGAGTTAAGTTTCTTTGGACAAGGAATTTGATGAGAATTTCAAAGAGTTAAAATGAAGTTTAGCCAGTGCACCTCTGCTCACACAACCTTGTAGCGGATAAAGGTTTGTGATATATAGTGACGCATCCAAGAAGAGGCTTGGGTGTGTTCACATGAGAAATGATATGGTGATAGCTTATGCAACAAAAAAGTTTAAAATCCACTTGCAAAACTACCAAACTCATGATTTGTATTTAGCTATAGTAATATTACCATTAAAGATATGGATTCATTATCTTTATGGTTAATGGTATTATTTTTATACATATCATAATTTTTTTTATTATTTTTTCCCAAAAAATGAGTTGAATATGAACTAAAGAAGATGGTTGGAGTTTATTAAAGATTACGACTGCTCAATACATTACCACACTAGGAAAGAAAGCAAGGCGGTAGATGAATTGATTCAACAAGACTATTCTAGATAATATATGATGAGGATCTTGAAAGATCCAATATTTATGGATTTGAAAAGGATGGATCTTGATATCATAATAGAAGTCGAGAAATATTATATTTCACAAATGAATTTTCAACCATCTATATAGGTAAAGATTAAAGCGGAACATAGGAATATGTAGGGTTACCAAAGAAGGTGATAAATGTTCTTGAATTCAGCCTTTATTGTGATAAAATAATGAGGTTTTAGAATCGGGTTATTGTTCCTCTTATACCATAATTAAATAATGAGATATTTGATGAGGTACATATTTTTTCATTTTCTATTCACCATAGAATAATGATGATGTACAGGGACTGAAAATAGTACTTTTGGTGGAATGTCAAGAAAAGATCTGTCGCTGAATATGTCTCTCGATTCATGGTTAATCAGAAAGCAATGGCTGAAAGACAAATGTCTAAGGGGATGTTAAGACCATTTCCCATACCAGAATGGAAATGTGAAAACATCACTATGGACATTGACATTAGACATCCCAAAACATCCAAAGGAAATAAATCTTTCTAGGTTATAGTAGATCGAATTATGATGTAGTCACACTTAATTTCTATCACAATGTAATTATCTATAGATCATCTTGACTGGATATAAGTAAAAGAAGTGTTAAGATTGCATGGAGTACCAGCTTCCATTGTATCTGATCAGGATCTGAGGTTAACCACGAAGTTCTGGAGAAGCCTTCAGCATGCTCTAAAAATATTCATAAGTTTCATCATTACTTAGCATCCATAGACAAACAGTCAGTCTGAGAGGGAAATTAAAACTGTATAAGACATGTTGGGAGCTTTCTCTATGGATTTAAAAGGTTGTCTGGATCAACACCTACCATTGGTGGAATTTTCAAATAGTAATTACAGTTACCTAGCCTTTTCTTACATTACAATTACATCATTTTAATGATAAAAAACCTAATAATATTACACATAGTGGATCCAAATTATTAGTTTCTTGGGAAAACTAGAACCATACATAACAATTAGAACAACAAACACAAACATTTATTTAATTCCTTCTTCTTTAGCTTCTTGTTAGCACTTGACCTCTCCTTAGTACATTTAGCTGCCTGAGGTATACATAAAAAAGGGGTGATCTAAAATCCTAGTAAGAGGATAGATAAGAACAAAAAAACAATGGTGGAGCATAACTATAACATAGTCAAAAGATCATGAACATGAGAGAAAGCATTAATATGATACTTAAAATGTGGCAATGCATAAAAATGAAACATCATGTCTTAGTGGTCAACTACCACAAATTCTTCTAAAAAAATATCACATGTTGTTCACATATAATTTCACATAACTCGTGAGATTAATCACTTTACACAATTCTTTGGAGTGCTGTATAATTTCTAGTGCACCTGTGACATTGAAACATTCATATTATGCTATATAATTCTGGGTGTACCCATCACGTCATAACATTATCATTTATCATGAATTCCATATATATGAAGATAGATAACCCATGTAAAAGAATGGGATATATCCCATATGAACACATTTATAAAAATATGGTTCCCAAAATTACGCGGTAATAACATACATGATACGATAGCCATCAACCATGAGTGAGAAGTAAAAAGTGTGTTTTTTGAAATATGAGTTCTTTTGGAAAACATTTTTTTGACATAATAATCAGTAGAACATATGTATATCCTTGAAAAGGTAACATAATGGTGAAAAAATGATTTTTATGGAGTGACCATTCCAAAAATGAAGTGAAAGAGGGAGAACCAGAAGAAAGAATGTTGGGTTCAAGATTTTTTACTTACCCTGGATCTGAACTCTTTCTTGAATTTAATGTCATATATAACCACATTTGATTTATTAATTGAAAATTTAATATTCTTTTGTACATTAATAATGTTCATTATGGTTTCATTAATTTATTTTTAGTGCTTTTGGATGAGTTATATTGTATAAATTTTTTTTTTCGGGAATCTTAATTTTTATGGTTTTCTTGATCCATTCACATGTATTCATAAATTGATGCTCGTGTAGAACATGGATAAAAACCAATAATGGATATTTCATATTATTAATGAAATTAGGACGTTTAAATTATATTATAATGATTTATATTATATACCATGTGGATGAATCACTAGATAATAATTAAATGATGATTGTTCCGGATTTTTAATACGGGTTTTCAACAACAGCGATATTGTTTTGTTTAATCATTTATAAATATGTACATAAGTTAGTTCCAGAACGTCAAATAGGAAATAATACATATAAAATGTTTTGGTTCAACCATAAAAACTGTTTCATGACCATATTTGAAGGAATAAATGGAAAAATAAAACATGTCATTCTTGTAGGTGATAGATTAACACCTCACGAACAATGTTTTCTTTTATAAAAGAAAATGAAGGAGAGAAGGGGGATGGATGGTATAATACACCATTATTATCAAAAAATTCTAGTATATGTATGATACTAGAGTTACCATACCATTTAAAAAAATATATGTGGGGAGAGAATAAGAAAAAAACTTAAAATTGAAAGGAAATTAATGGAAATGAGGGAGAGAAAATACCTCTTGAATCATCCTCTTGAGATCATCCATAAAGAAGATAATATTGGTCTTTTGATGAGAACAGATGAACTTGGACAAGGGGGGGGGGGGGGGTAGGGAAGATTTTTTGGGTAGAGTTTAGACATTTCTTGAAGCTTGAGAGGTTTAATGAAATGGGGGTGTGAAGGGTGGGATTTATTATGGAGGGGAGTTGTTTTTTCTTTAAAATTTAATTCATCAGTTTATTAATTTCCCCTAAGACAAGGAATAGCGAGTCTTCCATGACCAGAAATATTAAAGAGGGTATGTAAGTTCAATATTTGTGTTATTACATAACATGTGATTCCACGAATATAGGTTTCAATTATAATGTATTTATACATTAAATTAATGTATTTTACCATTCACAAAAAATATGAGTATTTTAGAAAAATCAAAAAAATTCACCCCAACCATTTTTCAACATGTAGAATCCAAAAATGAATTTCATTTTTCAAAATTAATTTTATAAATAATATTATTTTAATATTTAATTAAAATCATAATTGAATATCAAAAACCAATTTTAAAAAATTCATTTACTTATTCTAAAATATAGGAATATCACACTTTCAACTTGAATAATAATAATAATTTTTCATAAGTACGGTTACTATTCATTAGGGAATATCACTATTCATAAGGATATGTTCCTATTCATATGGTTATGTTAATATTCACCAAAATTAATCTTTTTCATATTGGACTCCAAATAACATACTGATTGTAACAGTGTTTCCCAGATTTTTGAAATTCCAAACACAGAAGTGGCAAACTTATTTTTAATGGTCAATTAGAACTTAGTAGTTCATTATGTTTTGTTTTCATGTGATTTTATAAAGTATTTATAAGAATTTAATTTCTATTATAATTCATGGGGTTGTTACATTCTTCCCCCTTATGAAATTTCACTCTCGAAATTTCAACTAACACAAACAGGTGAGGGTACTTCTCCTTCATCGCCACATTTGGTTCCCAATTAGCTTCTTCAAACATATGGTTCCTCTACAACACGTTGAAAAGGTGGTTTTTCTTGTTTCTTAAAAACATATCTTTTCCGTCTAGAATCATTACTGGCGGCTCCTCATGGGAAATAACACCTTCCAACTGTACCACCTTGGAGTTTAGTATGTGCGAGGGGTCTGGTATGTACTTCTTCAGGAGTGATACGTGAAACACATCAAGAAATTGAGATATATTTTTTTGAAGTTAAAGCTGATAGACCATGACTCTTATGTAGTTAAGGATCAGAAAGGGTCCAATGTACCTTGGGTTTAGCTTCCCATTCTTTCCAAACCGCATGAATCTCTTCCATGGTCATATTCGAAGAAAGAATTCATCTCCAACATCAACCACCAATTCCCTTCAACGGTTGTAAGTCTAGATCTTTTGCCGACTCTGAGTAGCTTTGTTGTGTTTCTGGATGACATGAACCTTCTCTGTCATCTCTTGAACATGATCATGTCCATGTAGCATTCTTTCTCCAACTTCATCCCAATAGGTTGGAGTTCAACATTGCTTTTCATACAAAGCTTCATACGGATCTTTCTGAATACTCAAGTGGAAGAGATTGTGGTACGAGAACTCAACCAATGGTAGATTTGGATCCCATCCTACATTGATTATAGAGAGCGGGCTCTTATCATATCTTCTAGATTCTGAATATCCATTTCAGATTGGCAATAATTTTGGGGGTGACAGACCGTGCTGAAATTTAATTCAATTATTAATGCATGTTGAAGACTCCTCCAGAATTATGATGTGAACCAAAGATCATGAATATAGAAAATCAAGAGTGGAATTACATGAGTCTCACCTCTTCCTTCACATATATCTTCACAAGTTGTACATGAAATATGTCATCATGAATAACAATAAATTGGCATGTCTTGGTGAGTCGGTCCACCATAACCCATATCGCATTATTTCCCTCCGATGTCTTCGAGAGACCCGTGATATTCTCCCATTTCATCATGCGTATAGGCAATGGATGAATCACCCCTTTGGACTTTTGTCACTTCGGGTTGACTTACTAACATACTATTCACCATGATATATATTTTACAATCTCATTCTTTTTGTTATCCAACCAGAAGTGTTCTCGGAGATCCCTATACATCTTGGTACACCCAGGATGGATAGAGAATGTTGAGTTATGTGTATTTTCCAATATCTCCATCTTTATCCCAGTTGATGAAGGCACATAGAGTCATGTTCCCAAATGAATCACACCTTCATCAACGATATGGAACTCTTGCAGCTTCCCATCCTTTAGTTCATTCACCCTCTTTTGTATCTCGACATCTTCCCATTTTGCATACATAATCTTGTCTTGGATGGATGGTTGCACAATAATTTGGGCAAGGAAGGATTTATCCCCTGCCCTTATGATTTCTAAATCATTAATTATCATATCCAAGAAGACATGGTCTTTCTCAATGCATAACATGGATAGAGTAGTAGGTTCTTTTCATCATAGAGCATCAGCTACCTAGTTCGCCTTTCGAGGATGATAGTAAATTGAGTAATCATAATCCTTTATTAGCCCAGACCATCTCTTTTGATGCATGTTGAGCACTTTTTGTGTGAATATATAAATTACGCTCTTATAGACTGTGTATATTTCACACTTCTCACCATAATGGTAGTTCTGCCAGATTTTCAATGAGAAATCATCGTTTCTAGATCTAGATCATGTGTTGGTTAGTTCTGTTCATTGATCATCAACTGGCGTGAGGAAAAGGCTATCACATTGTCATTTTGCATTAGTATGCAACCAAATACTTTCTTTGAAGCATCACTGTATATCACAAAGCTTTCTCCACTTTTTGGTAGTTTGATTACTGGTTCAGTGATCATGCTTCTCTGTAGCTCCGTGAAGCTTCCCTAACATTCTTCCATACAACCATTCATTACCACTTTCCTTTTTAACATAGTTAGAGATTTTGAAAATCATGATAAATTTATCACTATACATTTTTAGTACCCAGATAATCCAAGAAAACAAAAGATTTATGTGACACTAGATGGCTTGGTCCATTCCAAAATTTCCATTGTTCTTGAAGGGTCCTAAAAAATTCCCTCAATTGTGATCACATGCCCTAATAACATGACTTTATTCATCCAAACGTCACACATGCTAAACATAGATTACAACTTATCATTTTTCAATGTCTCCAAGAAAAGTCTTATATGTTCTTCATGTTCCTTCTTGCTCATGGAGTAGATAAGAATATCATCAATAAACACTACCCCAAATTTGTCGAGGTAAGGTCTAAAGATTCTACCCATAAAATCCATGAAGTATGTAGGAGAATTCGTATGTCTAAAGGGCATCACCAAAAACTCATAGTGCTCATAACTTGTATGGAAGGCAGTCTTTAGAATATCATTCTTCTTCACCTTTAACTGTTGTTATCTAGAACAGAGATCCACCTTTGAGAAGTATTGAGCTCCTCTTAATTGATTGAAGAAGTCATCAATCCGTGGAAGAGGATACCATTTCATTGTAGTGATCTTATTGAGTTCCCGATAATTTATACACAACCACATTATTCCATTCTTCTTCTTCGCAAAGAGAACTTACACACCCTAAGGTGATGCACTAGTGCTTATAAACCCTTTTTTCAGATGCTCTTGGAAATGCTTCTTAAAATCCTTCTGTTAAATAGTAGCCATCTTATAGGGACACTTTGGGATATGAGTACCTCTGAGTATGAGATCTATTGAGAACTGTACCTCATGATCCGAGTGGATTTCGGGTAACTCTTCAGGAAATACATCAATGTATTCCCTCAAGATGGGAATTTTTCGCATGGTTGGAACCTTCCATAGACTCGACCATTTGGGTGAGGTATGATTCTTCAAAGGGAATCAACATCTACACCATTTAAGGAATTTTCAAAGGAGATTCATTTTCATCCTTTAATTTGTAGAGGAGCGTGGGATGGTTTAGAATATTAAAAGATATTTCATTTTCCAGACAATTGATACGTTATCTAAATAATGAGAGAAAATATATTCCCATTATAGTGAATAGAAACTGTACCTTGTACGAGTTCACTATCTTTCTCCACTTCCACAAAAGTTATTGCATAATACTTCCCTTATTCATTCATCATTGGTGGATACAGACACTGATTACCCTCGATAACTCGAGGTTGAGTGCACTGGCTTGCATAGTTCCCTACCTCCCTATTGTGGTAGCATTGAACCATGGGTGGTTCTCTCATTTATTCCACCACATTCACCTTAATTTTCATTTCTTTTCAAAGAAATTGAGCATGGTGTCCTTCTTTCCAAAAAATTAATCACTTCACCATCCCGTGGAGGAAGTTCCCATGGTGCAACATCCCACATTTTTAGCATGTGGGTTGTTGATTTTTCATCCCACCTCTGTCATTAGATCTACCAGCTTGAAACTCCATCTTTCTTTTCTTATAAACATATTCAAGGGAACATTCTCCAAACCCCATATCTACTTTGAGATCACATATAACAACTTCTACATAACTCCCGATGTCTCGAATTGCAAGAGTCATTCGAAGGTGTGGTTTTAATTCACTACAGAATCTATCAATTTTGCTCTCAATTTTGATAACAAAAACCAAAGCGTAACTTGAAAGACATGTGAAATTCAAATAATAGTTTGTGACAAATTCTTCTTCTTTTTTACTTGATCTCTATGAATTCTATATCCATATTCGTGCGAAGAGTTCTTGGGAAGTACTTGTTAAGAAACATTATCTTAATGTCTTCCCATTCATTCTCTTCAACTTCCTCCCTTGGATTTTTGTTATTAATCATATTCCACCATTTGATTGGCCTCTGCATCTAGATGATAAACAACTAGTGTCACCTTCTCCATCCCAGAACAGTGAATCACATATAAGATCATCTCCATCGAGGTAACCCACTGTTCCAAAACTAGTGGATCGGGAGATCCACTAAACGTCGATGGTCGTTCCCCCATTAAACATTTGATAACTAGTTGCTCCCTCTTTGGAGAAGGGGGACAGTCCCCATTATTATGTTTATTGTTCATAACATGAGAAAGATGGTTATTAATCACCCCGAAGTTTTGAATTCCACCTCCTATATCATTGGGGATGTCATTTGGGAAATTGTTGCATTGGCCCTCGCACGACTTGTTGACTTGGTTTCTCCTGGTTCCCCCCATTTTTTAAAATAGATAAGGTGAGAAAAATACATAAGTAAAAAAGTCATGAATAAATAACTTATTTATTTTGGAAATATTCACTAAATTCAAATCATATGTGATACCTATGTAAATATTCTTTTGATCATATTTGTATGTAGTCTGATTCTAGAGGATTTCACAATGTTTCACTAATCCTAGTCTCCATATTAACAAAACCATGCCTCTGATACTAACTATAGTGACCCAGTATTTTCATAAATTACTATTATATTATATTAAAGATACTAAACCTAATTTTATTACACATAAGGATTCAAAATATTTAATGTATTTGGAAAACTAGGACCATACATAACAATTACAACATCATGCATGAAAATTTATTTAATTCCTTCTTCTCTAGCTTCTTATTGGCACATGACCTCTCCATAGTACATGTAGCTGCCTAAGGATATACATAAAAATGGGTGATCTAAAATCCTAGTAATAGCATAGATATGAACAATATAACAATGTTTGAGCATAACTATAACATAGGTAAAGTATAAAAAAGATGAGAGGAAGCATTAATAAGTTACTTGAAATGTGGAAATGAATAGAAATGAAACAAAATGTATTTTTTTGTTAACTTCCACACATTCTAGTGAAACAATAAGGACTAATTTTCACATTTAATTTCACTTAACTCGTGAGGTTCATCAATTTACCCAATGAAATGGAGTGTTGTATTTTTCTAGGCACACCTGTCACATTGAAACACTCATATTGCGCTATATAATTTCAGGTGCACACATCACATCCTATCATTATCATTTATCATGCCTGAAACATATATGAACATAACTAAACTATGTAAAATAATGTGTTTCATCCCATAAGATCCCATTCATTAACATACGGTTCCCAAAATTATGTGGGAATAACATACTTGATACGATGGCCATCAACATTTAGTGAGAAGTAAAAGGTGAGTTTTGGAAGAAAGAATTCTTTTGGAAAACATTTTTCGAAATAAACATCAGTAAGAAATATTTATATCCCAAAAATGGTATGATAATTATGAAAAAATAATTTTTAATTAGTGAACATTCCAAAAATTGAATGAAATAGGGAGAACTATAAGAAAGAAAGTTGGGTTTGAGATTGTCGTCTTACATTTTATATGAACACTTTGTTCATTTTAATATCCTGTATAACCACATTAGATTCATTATATGACAATTATAGTTCCTTTTTTACCTTAATATGGTTTATTATGGTTTTTGTATGTTATTTTATGGGACTTTGGTTGAGTTATAGAGTAAAAAATATTGTTCGAGAATGTTAATTTTTGTGGTTTTCTTGAACTGTTCACGTGTATTCATAAATGGATATTCGTGTAGAATATGGATAAAAATAGATAATAGATATTTCATGTTATTAATGATATTAGATAATATTAATCTATATTACAATGAATTATATTATATACAATGTGGATGAATCATTAGATAAGAATTAAGCGATGATTATTTACGTTAATTTAGAAGGTTTTTCAACCACAACGAACTTGTTTTGTTTAATCATTTAGTCATATGTACATAAGATAGATCCAGAACATAAAATAGGAAATAATACATATATAATATTCTATTCCAACCATAAAAATGGTTTCATGACCAGATTTTAAAGTAGATATGGACAAAAAAACATGCCATTGTTGAAAGTGATAGATTAACACCTCACGAACAATGTTTTCGTTTATAAAATAAAATGAAGAGGAGAAAGATTTTGGATGGAATAATATCCCATCTGTATCATAACATTATATTATATGTATTATTCTAGAGTTATAATATCATTTGGAAAATGTTCGGGGGGGGGGGGCAAGAATAAGAAAAGAATTAGAAATTGAAAGGAAATTAAAGGAAAAGAGGGAGAGAAAATACCTCTTAAATCATCTTATTGGTATCCACCTTAAAGAATCTAGGATTGGTATTTTGAAGAGACCAGATGATCATGGACATGGGGGGTCTAGGGAATATTTTGGTGCAGTTTTTAGACAATTCATGTTGCTTGAGAGGTGTGAGGAAATGAGGGTGTGAATGTTGGTATTTATAGTGGAGGGGAGAGGGTTTTCCATAATATTTAATTCTTTTGTCTATTAATTTCCCCTACGACACGGAATAGATAGTCTTCCATGACCATGAATATTAAATAGGATATTTGAGTTCATGATTTGGATGCTTACATCACTTGTGATGCCAGGAATAGGGGTATAAATTATAATGTATCTATACGGTAAATTAAATCATTTTACTCTTCACAAAAAACTCATGTATTTCAGAAAATCCCATAAATTCACCCAAACCATTTCTTAACATATAGAATCCCAAAATGAATTCCATTTTTGAAAAATAATTTTCTAAATATTATTATTTAAATACTTAATTAAAATCATAATTTATTATCTAATACCAGTTTTAAAACATTCATTTACTAATTCTAAAATATAGTTATATCATACATTCAACATGAATATTATTTATATGTTATCATATGTAAGGTTACTATTCATTAGGGTATATAACTATTCATAAGGGTATCCTACTATTCCAAATAGTATGTTACTATTCTCCAAAAATTATGTTTTTCTTATTAAACCCAAAATAACATACTTATTGCAATAGTGTATATCATATTTTCCAAATTCCAAAAACAAAAGTGAAAAAGAATTTGTTTAAAGGTCAATTAACACTTATTATTTCATTATGTTGTATTTTAACTTGATTTTATGACATATTTATTTGAAGGTAGTTTCCATTGAAAAACATTGGGTCATTTCATTCCTCCCCCTTAAGAAATTTCACCCTCCAAATTTCACTTTACACCAAAATGTGAGGTTACTTCTCCTTCATCGCCTCTTCCGGTTCACAAGTTGCTTTTTCAAACATATGGTTCCTCCACAACACGGTGACAATGTGGGATGTCTTTTTGTGTAGAACCTTGTCTCTCTGGTCCAGAATCATTAATGGGTTCTCCTCATAAGAGAGATCAAATTCCAGTTGTACCACCTCTGATTTTAGTACAAGTGAGTGGTCTGGTATGTACTTCCTCATGAGTTATATGTGAAACACATCATGAAATAGAGACATATTTGGTTAAATTTCAAGACGATATTCCAATACTCTTTTATGGTCAAGGATCTCAAAGGGGCCAATGTACCTTGGGCTTGGATTCCCATTATTTCAAAACCAAATGGCTCTCTTCCTTGGAGATATTAGAAGGAATAATTTATCTCCAACGATGAACTCCAAGTCCCATCGGCCATTGTCAGCATATCTCTTTTGCCACCTCTGACCAGCATTGATGTGTTTCTGGATGACTTGAACCTTCTCTGATGTCTCTTTCGCAAGATCGGGGACAAGTAGAATTCTTTCTCAAACTTCATCCCAACATGTTAGAGTTCTACATCCCTTTCCCTACAAAGGATCATACAGAGCCATCTGAATACTCTAGTGGAAGAGATTTTTGTATGATAACTCAACCATTGGGAGATTTTGATCCTATCCACCATTAAATTCTAGAGATTAGACTCCTAGAATATCATCAAGCATCTGAATAGTCCTTTCATACTAGCCATAATCTTGGGGGTGATAGGCCATGCTGAAATTTAATTCAGTACTCAATGAATGTTGATGACTCCTCCAGAATTCAGATTTGATCCTTGGATCATTATCAGAGGCAATCGAGAGTGGAACACCGTGTAGTCTCACCACATCCTTCACTTATATCATTGAAAGTTGTTCAAGAGAATGTTCTTCTTGAATAGCAAAAAAATGGGCAGTCTTGGTTTGTCGGTCAACCACAACCCATATCACATTATTTCCCTTCTACATCTTTGAGGGACTTTTGACAAAGTCTAGAGTGACATTTTCCCATTTCCACATGGGTATAGGAAATATTTTCATATTCCCTTTGAACTTTTATCACTCTGCTTTAACTTGTTGACATACCATGCACCTTGATATATATTCTGTAATCTCCATCTTCATGTTATCCCATAATAAGGGTTCTCGGAGATCACGGTACATCTTATTACTCCCAGGATGGATAGAGAATGTTGAGCTATATGAATTTTCCAATAGATCCTTCTTTATCGACCCTGATGAAGGCACACAAAGCGGTGTTCCAAACCGAATCAAACCTTCATCAACGATATAGAACTCTTGTAGCTTCCCTTCCTTTACTGCATTCACCCTCATTTGTATCTCCACATCATCCATTTGTGCTTCCATAATATTCTCTTAGATGGATGGTTGCACCATCAATTGGGGAAGGTAAGATTTATCCATTTCCCTTATGATTTCTAAATCAATACTTTTCATAACCAAGAAGATAGGGTCTTTCTCAATATGTATCATGGATAGTGTACCATGCTCTTTTCATAATAGAGCATCAACTACATCGTTTTCCTTTCCATGATGATAGTGAATAGAGAAATTGTAATCCTTGATTAGATTTAACCATATCTTTTAATGCATGAATAATTTTTTTTTGTGAATATATAATTTGGGCCCTTATGGTTACTGTATATGTCACACTTTTCACCATAAAGGTAGTGTCGCTATTATTTCAGGGAAAAAATCACGTCTGCCTGCTCTAGATCATGTGTCGAGCTATTTTTCTCATGGATCATCAACTCGCATGGGGCGTAAGCTATCACATTTTCATTTTTCATGAGTACGCAACCCAATCCTTTATTTGAAGCATCATAGTATCTAAAAAAACATTCTCAACTTTTCATTAGTGTGAGTACAGGTGAAGTGATCAGCCTTTTCATTAGTTCCTTGATGCATCCCTCACATTATTCCGTCCAGACGTAATTTACCACTTAACTTGTTAACTTAGTCAGTGGGATTGCCAATCATGAAAAATTTCTAAAAAAACGTTATTAGTGCCCAGTTAATCTAATAAAATTATTGAATTATGTGACACTAGAGGCCCTGGGACATTCCTCAATCACCATTGTTTTTGAAGGGTCCATATAAATTCCCTCATTGTGATCACATGTCCCAAGAACGTTACATTCTTCATCCAAAACTCACACATGCGGAACCTGGAATACAACTTCTCCTTTCTCAATGTCACCAAATCAAGTCTTATATGTTCATTATGTTTCACCTTTCTCTTGGAGTAGATGAAAATATCATCAATAAAAACTACCGAATTTTTTTTTGAGATAATGTCTAGAGATTATATTCATCAAATCAATGATGATTGTAGTGGAATTAGTATGTCTGAAGGGCATCACTAGAAACTCATAGTTCATATACCTTTTTATGAAGGCAGTATTCTGAATATATTCCTTCTTGACCTATAGCTGATGATATCCAGAATTAAGATCCACCTTTGAGAAGTATTGATCTCCTATTAACTGACCAAAAAAGTCCTCCATACTTGGAAGAGGATACATGTTCATTATGGTGATCTTGTTGAGTTCCCAATAATCGATACACAACCACATTGTTCCATCCTTATTCTTCACAATGTTCATTGGTGCATCCCAAGGTGATGCACTAGGGCATATGAACACATAGTCAAGATGCACATGCAGCTACTTCTTTAACTCCTCAAGTTCAATAAGAGCCATCCTATAGGGACACTTTTAGAAATGATTAGCTCCAGGTATGAGTTCGACTGAGAAGCCTACCTCACGATCCAGGTGGATTACATATAAATATTCAAGAAATAAATCACTTTATTCCCTAATGATGGTCATTTAGATATTGTTGGCACCTTCCTTTGACTCAACCATTTGGGAGAGGTATTCTCTTGAATAGGGAATCAACACCCATATCGTTGAAGTATTTTTTTCAAGGAGATTCAAGGTCTTATTTACATTTTTAGAGGTGCATGGGATGGTTTGGAATATGAAATGATATTTCTTTTTACCAACAGTTGATATGTGCTCTATATAATGAGATCCAATCCATTCCAACTATAGCATGGAATTCCAACAAGGGACGTATTACAAGATTCTATGGAAGAATATTACCACTTACGCCAATAGGAGAAGAGTCAAACACTTTGGTTAGAATGATTACACCACATTGTGTGTTTATAGATATAACTACTTCTAGGTTTCGGGGATTTGATTTTATAGTTCAAGAAAACATTCACGATATAAAAGAATGAATAGAAGCCGAATCAAATAAGACTTTTTAAATTCTTGAGTGAATAAGAAGTGTATCTTGTACGACTACGTTATCACATCATTCCCTTATTCCTTTGGATTTGTTGATTGTTGACGCTGATTATCCTCCAGAACACTAGGTTTAGAACATTGGCTTTCATAGTTCCTTAGATCCCTATAGTTGTCTAATTGAACCATGGGTGGTTATATCCTTTCATCCACCACATTCTCCGTCCTTTTTATGTTTTTTCAACACTCTTGAGCATGGTGTCCTTGTTTCCGTCAATTGATTAACTTCCCCATTCATTTGAGTCAGTTCCCATGGTGAAACATCCCCCATTTTTTGCATGTGGGTCATTAAGTTTTCTTCCCACCATTGTCATTAGATCCACTATCTTGAAACTCTATATTTTGTCTCTTATAACCATATACATGAGACCATTGTCCAAACACTATCTCCACTTTGAGAGAACATTTTAAAATTTTCTCATAACTCCCAATGTCTCGAATGGAATGATAATTTCAAAGGTGTGGTTTAAATACACAAAAGAATATATGAATTTTTCTATCATTGTTGATAAGAAAATTTGCAATGTACCTTGCAAGCGTTGTGAAATTCTCTCTGTAGGTTGTGATAGATTCTACTTTTTTTGAATAAAATCTATGAATTCTCTATCCATATTTGTGTGAAGATTTAATGGGAAAATAATTTTAGGAAACATTATCATAATGTCTTCCCATTCAATACATCTACTTTATCCTTTGTCTTGGTGTTATTAATCAAATCCCACCACTGATCAGCAACTCTATCTAGATGATAAACAGATAGTGTCTCCTACTCCGTCACAGAACATCGAAGCATAGAAAGGATATTCTCCAGGGAGTTGACCCACTACTCGACATCTAGTGGATCAGAAGATCCAATAAACATCAAGGGTCGTTGCTGTATAAAACATTTGATAGCCAGTTTCTCCCTCTTTGCTAAAGGAGGTTGTTCCCCATTATTATGGTTATTTTTCATAGCTTGAAATAGTTGGGTAAGCATTTCCATGGATTTTTGAACTCTACCATCTAAATCGTTGGGGATTTCATTTGGGAATTCTTTTAATTGGACCTCACACGATTTATTGGCTTGGTTTATCCTAGTTCCCACCATTTTCTAAAAGAGAAAATGTTAGAACAATACATAAGTCAACAAGTCATGAATAAATAACATATTTATGTGCAAAATTTTCATTAAAAGAAAAACATATGGGATCTATTTGTAATGATTATTGTGTGCATACTTTTACTTAGTCTCATTATTGAGGTTTTCTCTATGGTCCACTAATCCTAATCCCTATATTTAGTTAACATTACCTCTGATACAAACTATAGCGACCCAAACTTTTCGTACATTACTATTATATCATTTTAATGATAAAAAACATAATAGAATTACCCATAGTTGATCCAAAGGTTTAGTGTCTTGGAAAAACTAGGACCATACATTACAATTACAACATCAAGATTAATTATTTATTTAATTCGTTCTTCTTTAGCTTCTTATTGGCACTTGACCTCTCCATAGTACATGTAACTTCCTGAGGATATACATAAAAATGGGTAACCATAAATCCCTAAAAGACGATAGATAATAATAATATAACAATGGGTGAGCATAACCATAATAAATGCAATAGATCATGAACATGATAGGAAGCATTAATAATATACTTGAAATGTGAAAATGCTTAAAAATGAAACATCATGTCTTAGTGGTTAACTACACCTCATTCTTGTCAACAATGATAGAATCTTTTTTACACATAATTTCAATAAACTCATGAGATTCATCACTTTAACCAATGAAATGGTGTGCTGTATAATAATGGGTGCACCCGTCATAATGAAACATTCATATTGGGATATATAATTCCAGGTGAAACTATCACATCAAAACATTATAATTTATCAGGCATGCCTCATATATGAACATAACTAAACCCTGGAAAGGAATGGGTTTCATCCATAATAACACAATCATAAAAATTGGGTTCCCAAAATTATGTGGGAATAGCATACTTGATACGATAGCCATCAACCTTTAGAGAGAAGTAAAAGGCTTGTTTTTGAAAGAATAGTTATTTTGGAAAACATTTTTTAGACATAAACGAAATTTTTTTGATTAATGATTCAGTAATATGTGCATAATTCAGTTATAGAACATCAAATAGGAAATAATACATATATAATATTCTTATTCAACCATAAAAATGGTTTCATGACCAGATCTGAAGCTATAAATGGAAAAAGAATACAAGTCATTCTTAAAGGTGATAGATTAACACCTCACGGACAAAGTTTCATTTTATAAAATCAATGAAGAGAATAAAGGTATTGGATGGTATAATATCCAATTAGTATCATAAAATTCCAGTATATGTATGATAATAGAGTTACCATACCATTTGGATAAAGATAGGTGGGGAAGGAATAATAAAAGAACATGAAATAGAATGTAAATTAAAGGAAAGAGGGAGAGAAAATACCTCTTGAATCCTCATATTGAGAACCTTTTTAAAGAATCTAGTCTTGTTATTTTGATTAGACCATAAGCACTTGTACATTGGGGAGGGTCTAGGAAAGATGTTTGGGTAGATTTCATAAAAGGCATGAAGGTTGAGAGGTGTTGGGAAATGATGGTGTGATGGGTGGTATTTATAGTGGAGGTGAGAGTGTTTTCCATAATATATAATTCATTAGTATATTTATTTTCCAAAAGACAAGGAATAATGAATCATCCATGACCAGTAATAGTAAATAGGGCATGTGAGTTCGAGATTTTGGTGCTTCAATCACTTTTTATGCTAGGAATAGTGGGTTTAAATTATAATGTATTTATACGGAAAATTAATTTATTTTACTATTCACAAAAAATTCACTTATTTCAGAAAAAATCCCAAAAATTCAACCCAACCATTTTTTGAAGTGTAGAATGAAAAAATGAAGCCCATTTTTGAAAAATAATTTTAAAATATTATCATTTATTATTTAATTAAAATCATAATTTATTATCAAAAACCATTTTTAAATCATTCATTTAAATAATCTAAAATATAGGTATATCATACTTTCAACTTGAATATAATTTATATATTATCATAGGTAATGATACTATTCATTAGGGTATATCACTATTCATAATGTTATGTTACTATTCTTAAAGGTAGATTACGATTCACCAAAAATTATGTTTTTCTAATATGACTCCAAATAACTTACTAATTGCATTAGTGTTTGTCATATTTTTGAAATTTCAAACACAGAAGTGAGAAACTTATTATTAAAGGTCACATATCACAAAATAGTTAATTTTGTTATGTTTTCATGTGATTTTATGAAATATTTATAAGAAGGGAATTTCCATTGAAAAAAATTGGGTTGTTACAATTGTATCATTCACTCTAGTATTCAGATAGCTCTTTATGAAGCCCTCTAAGCAAGGAAGTGCAGAACTCAGACTTGTAGCGATGATGTGGGGGGAAATAAAGCAAATAGAACATGATCTTGTTTATTAAATTGATGAAAAGGTCATATCTATTCAACAACATAAAAGTGAAGCATATATTTGGAAGAAACGTTTTGCTGACAACTGATTAAAAGACCTAGTGATTGAAGTGGGTGATAAGGTGTTCTTTCGAATATCTCCATGGAAGATAGTAATGATATTTGGAAAGAATGGGCAGCCCTTGCTATATCAGTCATTTTGAAATTCGATATTGTGGTGGGAAGGTAGATTACCGATTGGTGATTCAACAATATATCTTTCAAGTTCATGATGTGTTCAATGTATCCCTCCTAAGAATGGACATACACGATCCTTCATATGTAGTATGTTAAGAAGTTGCAGTGCGGGACTAAGATCTTTCTTATGAAGAACAACCGATAGAGATTCTTGATCGTAGAAAAAGAGTTCTACGAAAAAAGACAACTCTCATGATTAATGCTTAATGGAGGAACCACCAATTTGAATAAGCTACATGGGAACTTGAATATATGATGAGGGATAGGTATCCTCATCTATTTATTTCCATGTGTGAATTCCGAGGGTAAACTTTAGTTTAATGGGGGCAGAATGTAACACCCTGATGTTTTTATGACATATCTTATTTAAATAGTTTTTATCCTTCAGTAGTGTCCTATTCATACAATTATGGGTTTAAATGAGCTATGAGATTCCCTTCATGTAAAATTATTGTTTTGGCCTAGTCGATAGGATATCAGTAAGAATTATGACAAACGTAGGAAAATGCCTTATAAAAAATATAAATAAACTAGACATTTTTATTTTAGAGTGAATTAATTTTTGTAATTAAATTAAGAAGATAAATATATATATTGTATATACTTAATAAATTAATTTTGATATTCATTAAATGTGTATTTTAGTCATAGGTTTTGAAAAAATCCATATTTGATGTATTTTTTTAAAAGGATAATTTTAGAGCATTGAATATTGAATCCATTTTAAATAAATAATTTGAAAAACTAATGATTTTTATATGAAAACATTAACATTATAGTTTGAATCAAGGTATAAAAATTTAATTTGGATAAACTTTTTATATTTTTCTGTTAACTTTCTTATTTTGATGAATAGTAAAAATACTCTAAATTTAATGAAAAAAAAACATTTTTCATAGAGATAGTTTATTTGGTTAAATTATAATATTGAATTTTATAAATGTATAAATTCAATATATTTTTACCATTTAATATAATATATGTAATTATAATGAATTTTTCATTGAAATTATAAGTAAAAACATTTCAATCTTTTTCAATGTTTTATCTTTTAATACCCGTTTTTTCTCAACAACTGGATTAATTTTAAATTAATTACATCAACTTATATGTTTGGAATATTGAAAAATGGATTCCATAATAGGAATAATTAGGTTTAAATTAGGTTAATTGTCTACTTTTATTTTTTTCATTAGGAATAGTAACTTTTATAGTTATTTTTATTACCGTAGTTAAATGTTAATTGGGTAATTAAGGGTGAAAATAATATTATAAAATTTCCTTAACACCTATAAAAATTATATTACATGATTAAATTCATCCATCATAATCTATTTTTCTAAATGGAATCAGCTTATTTCAAATTACATATCATAATGACAAGAATCTAACAAAAATTAATGAAATGATCAAAGTGTCACGATCTCTTTTTATATAAGTGTATTAATTCTAATATATGCATAAATAAGAGATATAATTGACTATATATAGTCTCTAGATTGATAATAAAATTACCGACATCATAAAAATTTATTTAAATTTTTTATAGATTATATAATTGTCATTAATGATGACACAATAGGGATGTTGAAGTTATTTTATTAATAGAACTATCATATAAATGGTTTTAAAAATTTTAAAATATATATCATACGAACTAAATAATGTTCTCTATGTATTTTATAGGTTAAAATGATAGGTTATTAGTGTATTTTATATTTTTTCAATAATTTATATTCTGTGTGAATTTTATTTAATTTCTAATAAATGAATACTATCAAAATTGACAGTGTTGATATTTTATAAACAAAACATTTTATTAATTTATTTAATAATCATAAAAATAGATAAAAATTATAAAGATATAATTATAAGGTCTAAAATATCATTAATTATCCATTTTTGATCAATTAACACCACATACGTAAATATTCAATACCATTAAATATTTATTATGATATTTTCAAAATTAAACATCAATATAATAACTAAGGTTAAATTAAAAATATAAAGTTTAAATTGACAAAATAAGTTGTCCAAAATTTATTGGTTGATGGTATTACAACCCTATATCATCTCAAATTTCAATTAGTGACACATTTAAGATTTTTTGGGTAAGGTTTGATTTTATTATAAATTAATATTTTTGAGAGTTTCCTAAAGTGCCCCTCTCCTCTTTTATAAAAGGGAACATCCTACCTCTCCTCTTAAATCTATTTTGATCATTTATTCTTGTCCAAACCCTGAAAATTACTATTCTAATCATCCCTAGTATCATTTTGGAGGTGTTAGTTTTCTCAAAAGGCCAACTCTAGTGCATTAAGTGGAAATTCAAAGGAGGCACGTCGAGGAAGAGGTAATCTCTTCTACCGATTCATTCAAGATTCATTTTACTTCTTATTATTTATTTGATTCATTATAAAATAATAATGTCAATGTCACTAATTTACTGATATGTTATTATAAATATGAAACAACCATATTTCACCTTCTATCAATCCTACGAAAAAAACGAAATCAACCAGTGTGTGTACTTACAGCTTACCGTCTCCACATCGTGGTGTAATCTATTTTTCACCCCCAAATTACTTGTAGAGGTATAATGGTTTAAATAATACAAATTTATTAATAAAATAAAATTCTACTAATTATTATATACTATACACCATCCACTTCAATACCATTCAAAAATTATTGGAACGATATCGTCACACTTGTGTACGTACGGCTTACCATCTCCATAGTGAAATGTGATTCATTCAACATAATATTCATTATACCATGATTATATTAATTAATTGAATGAATATATATGTCAAATATTATACTAATACGATATAGAAAATGAAATAGCTATAAACTAATAAAAGGAATAAATACTTATCTGACAAAACAAACATAAGTACATAAAGTAGTTAATAACTGAATAACGAGTAACAATGAAATATTACTAACAAAAAGATGAAAATATTATCTAAAATATTATCTAAAAAATTATTATGATTATGTAATAAATCCGTAACATTATTTAAATCATTATACAAGTTGTTCAGATACATAAAAAGTGTATCTGATCTAATGAATGTGATAACTTTTCCAATCCTGTTTTTATCAGAGATTCTTTATTTGTAAGTATTTACTGGGGTTATATTTATCATCCCTAATGATGTTTTATAAAAATGTTCACATAAAATGTTTATTATTCTTCCAGGTATGTTTAAAGTCATTTTTACATTGTTATGACTTTTACCACATTGTATGTATGGAATCTTTATTTTTTTTACCATACGAGGTACTTTTTCACTTTTCTAATAAAAGTATAAGGATACTGTTATTTTAACATATACTTCATGAACAAATTTTTAAGCTTTTATAGATAATTATATCCATGAATATTCCTTTAAAAATTTATATGTCTATTTTCAATTAATGTCATTTCTTTTAAAATTTCACTTCGTATTTTGAAAATAAAATGTTTTTGAAGAAGAAAGTATATTTTCAACCAGAACTATGTTCAAGTGTTTTATAAAAAATTATTTTCAATTTAAGATGAAAAATGTTTTTTTCTATCCCTATTATTAATTATATTTTATTATGCTTTGATGGAATTATTTTTATAATGTTCTTTTCTCTGATATGGATTATGTTATAATGTCATGATGTTTAGGAATCCCATTTTATTACAGGGGTTATGATATGATGTATGATTTATGTTTTTTGTGTCAAAAATGTAAGAATGAATTCATAATTAGTTTTAAGGGACCTATATCTCCCTCTAATTCATTGGGTATTGATTTATATCTCAAGATATAAACATGGAAGGAACGTCAATTAATCTGGTTTAGTGATACCAGGATGGAATGAGATGAGAACTCAGTTCATTAGAGGACTTTGTATGCTATGATGGTTTGTAAAGGAACCTCGACTAATATGAAATGATTTTATATGATTATGTGTGTATGAAACAAAGTTTTATTTATTATTTTATTATTATTGAGATTAAATTTCAGATTTATTATTTTTCACAGACATGATAGTATGATCTCTTATGCATGATAATATTTTCAAATGTTATCTTCTTATGAATATGATATGATTGATATTTAATTTTTTTATCCATACTGAGAATTTGAGCTCGTGATTTTGTAGGTTTCCTTTTCCTAGGTCAGGAACAAGGTTATTAAATATGATATTCCTAAAAAGAGTCTAGTTAGGATAAAATACACAGGAGACAATATAGATTTTCTATGAACCCATTGTTTATGATTCCGAGTTTCTAAAGACACTATACCAATATGATCTTATCGTAGTTTTGTTATATGTTTTAATAAATTTAATTCAATTATGATGTAATAAAAATTTATGTATAGTATGGTTCATTATATATGGTATCATAGGAATTTTATAGTTAAACTTTGGAAACCATGATGAGAAATCCTTATTAAGAGCCACAAGGAAATTTCTAGTTATAGGATATAATCATTGTGTTTTATAAATTTCCATGAAATAACCTATGATTAAACCTAATGTGTTCTAAATTGAAATTTTATTCTTGATTATGTAGTTTTCCTCTTATGATTAGTGTTGATCAAACTATGCTTCTTGATTTTATTCAATTAATAGAACCCGAAGGAACCGTGTCAATGATGAATGTGATAGGTAATGTAATGATTGTCCCCCTGATTAACAAAATGTTGTGGGAGCCAGAATAAAAAATCGTGTAGCTATACTCACAAAAATTTCTCAATCTATGACTCATGAATGAATTTTTCAAATGAGAAAAGGAAGAAGAAACATTATGTTGAATCCTTAAAGAGGTAGAGTCCACCATCATTCAGCAGGATTTTTGATTCAATAGTGGCTGAACAATGGATCAGTTCCACTGAAAGGATATTTTTAGTTCTACAATGTTATGAACATGATAGTTTCATCCTAACAGTATATTGTTTGGAAGGTGAATCAGATCAATGGTGGAATATTATCAAGAATACAAAGAAAATAGATGAAAATGAGTCCATGGAATGGGATGAGTTCAATAACATAAATTTCAATAAGTAATTTCCTCATATACTTCAAACAAAGAAGGAGAAGGAATTTCATGATCTGAAGAATAAGGTTGATGAATTTGTTGGTACCTACAAAGAAACATTTACAAGACAAGAAAGGTACGCTTCGGGAATTATTATCTAACATGAGAGTAAGATCGCACAATTCTTTAGTGGCTTAAAACGATGTCTCTGAATGGAATTATACATAAGGAATTTCAATAGCTATGAGGAAATTATTTGATGTTCTTTAAAGGTTGAGATAGAGATTGAAGTAACCCATCAGTCATTTTCTTTGATAAGAATAGAAAAAATGGACATTAATGGAAAATCTAAAGGCCTCACTGAAATGAGGAAGAGTTTTCCATTATACTTAATGTGTGGAAGTAAACATATAGGTAATTTTATTATAGGGACAAATAAATGTTTTAAGTGTGTAAAATAATTTCATCAGACAATATAATGCGAAGTGATGGGAAAATGATTTCTAACGATGCGAAAAAAGAAAAGGAAACACAGAAAGCACCTCCTACATATCAATGTTACAATTGCTGGGAAATGGTGAATTATGCAAATCAGTTCTCTAATCCAATGGTAAATGATGATGATTGAAGTCAAAAATCACTTAAGGCCATAGACAAAGTAATGACATGTGGAATTACGATCATTGATGTAGAGTATGATAATAATGTGGTGAATGGAACACTTACCATCCACACTAATGTTGAAAATGTATTATTTGATTGTGGATCCAACCAATCTATTATTTCTAAATATTTTCTTAAGGGTATCGCCAAATTACGTCAACAATTAGATGTTGAGTTAGCTGTGACAACTCCTAATGACACAATGGTCACAACAAAATATTAAAATTCTTCTCCAATTGAAGTTTTTGGGAATGTGCTTCCTAAAATTCATGTCATTCTTTCTATAGTGGAATTTTATGTGATTCATGGCATGGATTGGCTTTGTTTATATGGAGATCATATCGATTTACAAATAAGGTATGTAACATTTCATTTTCTAGATCAATTTATGATCACTTATTAGTGCAAGGATGGATATAATTTTTTAGTGGAAATTTCTTCCATCTAATGGGTCTTGATTCTAATAAATGAACGTTAATTTTCTCAAATGGTTGAGGAGAAACTCATGATTAATAATATTCCCATTATACAAGAGTTTGATTATTTCTTTCTAAAGGAATTTACTGGTCATCCACCAAATAATGAAGTTATGTTTTCAATAGAAATCACACTGGGATTAATGCCAATATCAAAGATACCTTATGTAATGGACCCAATTATTTTGACGGAATTGAAGAAGATAATATAAGAGAATCTTGATAATGGATTCATATTCCCTAGTATGTCACCTTGTGGAGCACCTATTCTGTTTCATATGAAAAAAATGATCAATGAGAATATGCATTTATTATCATGAACATAACAAGATCACTGTCAAGAAGAAATTTTTTCTCCTATGCATTGATGACTTATTTAAACAATGACCTAGAGCTCAATACATTACCAAGATTTATCTTCATGTTGGGTACCATCAATTAAGGGTCAAAAAGTAAGATATACCAAAGAAGACATTCCATACAAGGTAGGGAAACTATGAATTAATCATGATGTCTTTTGTTCTTACTAACTCCCATTCTATAATAATGTATCGAATTAATAGAGTCTTTAGAGACCCTCTTGATCATTTTTGGTCATCCTTATAGATGATATTCTTATTTATTAAAAGATCAAGGATGAACATGAATATTACATGATAATTATATTGAAAACCCTGATAAAGGAGAATATTTATGAGAAATTTACAATGTATGACTTTTGTCTTAAAAACGATTCATTTTTGGGTCACATAATCTTTTGAGTGGGGATATCTATGGATCCAGTAAAAAATAGGGTTTATTTAATGATGGTCAAGACCCACAATAGTAACTGAGATTCAATGTGTTCTTGGTTTGGATGATTATTATCGATGTTTTGTGGATGTTTTTCATGATTATATATTCCACTCATGAAGTTTAATTATAAATGAGTTAATTTCATTTGTATAGAGGAATTTGAAGCGCATTTCAAAGAGATAAAAAATTAGGTAAGCCAGTGCACCTATGCACACACATCGTTGTATTGGAAAAAGTTTGTGATCTACAGTGATGTGTCCAAGAAGGGGCTAAAGTGTGTTCTAATGAAAAATGATTTGATGATATGTTATGTCTCACGGTAGTTAAAAATACAAGATCAAAACTACCCAACATATGATTTGGAGTTAGCTACTATAATCATAAAATTAATGATACAGAGGTATTATCTTTATGGTGAAAGGTGTGATATTTATACTTATCATAAAAGTTCAACAAATATTATCACACAAAAAAAGATGAATATGTGCCAAAGAAGACAGATGTAGGATATTAATGATTACATATTCTCAATACATTACTACACTGGGAAAGAAAACAAGGTGGAAGATGCATTAAGTCAACAAGACCATGTCGTCTAATCTATTATGAGGATCACACAAGATGCAATATTTATGGATTTTCAGAGGATGAATCTTGAACTTATAATTCAAGGGTATATATAATATCTTTATAAAATTCGTGTTCAACCATATATACATGTGAAGATTGTAGAGGAACAGATGTAATGTGTATAGTTACAAAATAAGGTGACAATTGTTCCTGAATTCAACATTGATTGTGATGAAATAATAAAATTCAGGAATCCTGTTTGTGTTCTTACCATACATGAATTAAAGAAGGATCTATTAGATGAGGCTCATAGTTCTTCATTCTATGATTACCCTGGAATCCCAAAGATATATAGGGACCTGAAAGAGTACTTCTGGTGGGATGGAAAGAAATGATATGTCTCTTAATATGCCTCTCGATGCTTGGTTTTTCAGCAAGAAAAGGGTGAAAGACAGAAGTCTAAGGGGATGTTACAACCATGACCCATACCAGAATGGGAAATAGGAAAAAATCACTATGGACATTTTCATCGGACTACCCAAAACATATAATAAAAATAATGTATCGGGGTTATAGTAGATCAACATACTATGTCGGCACACTTCATTCCTATTAGAGAGGATTTCTCTCATGATCAGCTTGCCCAGATATATGTAAAGGAAGTGGTAAGATTAAATGAAGTTATGCTTTCATTTATAACTAATCGGGATATGAGGTTTACCTTGACGTTATGTAAAATTCCTCCGCATGCTATAGATACAGAGTTAATATTCATCAATGCTTATCATCCTTAGATATATAGTCAGTCTAAGAAGAAAATTCAATCACAAGAAGACAGGTTGAGAGATTTCTATATGGATTTAAAAGGTGGTATGGATCAACAGCTACCATTGGTGGAATTTTATTATAATAATAGATTTCACTCCACTACTCATATGGCTCTTTATAAATCCCTCTATGGAACGAAGTGCAGAAATCCAACTTTCTTGGATGAAGTTGGGGAAAGAATGATATTAGGACCAGATCTTGTTGATGAAATGGAAGAAAATGTCAGATCTATTCAACAACACATAAGAGAAGCTCAGTGTCGACAAAAAATTTATGATAACCACTTAATAAAATACATTGAATTCGAAGTGGTTGATAAGGTGTAATTACGAATATCTCCACGGAAGAGAGTAATGAGATTTGGAAAGAATGGTAAGCTGAGCCCCTGGTATACTTGTCATTTTGAAATTCTAAATCACGGTGGGAAGGTATCTTAATGATTGGTGCTTACACAGAATCTCTCTCTAGATCATGGTGTGTTACATGTATCTTTTCGAGAAAGTACATTTCTGATCCTTCACATGTACTAAGTTCAGATGTCAGACCACTGGAGGAAGATCATTCTTATGAAGAAAACCCGATAGAGATTCTGGATCGTGGTGAAAAAATTCTATGAAACAAGACCACTCACATGGTTAAATATATATGGAGGAACCACCAATTAGAATATGCTTCATTGTATGTTATGGATATGTTGAGGGAGAGGTATCCTCCCCTGTTTATTTCCAAGTGAATAATTTCAAAGGAGAAATTCATATTAAGGGGGTAGAATGTAACACCCTGATTTTTTTATGAAATAATTTCTTTCAAAAATATTTATCCTCTAGAAGATTTCTTTGAATGCAATAGTGAGTTTAAATGAACTGTGAGATTCCATTAATATAAAATTAATGTTATGGCCATGTCGTTAGGATAGCTTGAGTAATTATAACATACTTATGAAAATGCATTATTAAAAATATAAAGCAATTAGATATTTTTATATTATATTGAATTAATTTTTGAAATGAATTTAATAAGATATGTATGTGTTATATACTTAATAATGTAGTTTTTGACTTACATTAAATGAATATTTTAATCATAGGTTATGAATAAAACCCTATTTGATGTATTTTTTAATGTTTATTTTACACCATAGATTGGCGAACCCATTTTAAATAAATTCTTTGACATATTAATGATTCTTATATGACAACATAAACATTTTATTTTGAATCGGGGTATAAAAATTTACGTTAGATAATTTTTTTTTTATGATAAGTTTCATATTTTGATGAATAGTAAAAACTACGGTAAATTTAATTTAAAAATAAAATTTTTCATTGAGATTATATATGGTTAAATTATAATATTGAATTGTTTTAAAGTATAAATAAAATATATATTTACTATTTAATATAATTTATGTCATTATCATTAATTTTACATTGAATTCATAAGTAAAATGATTTAAATATTTTGAAATGTTTTATCTTTCCAGACATGTTTTCACAATAATGATATTAATTTTAAATTAATTAATTCATCTTCTGTGTTTTGAATTTTTAAAAATAGATTCCATATATGAAATCATTAGGTCAAAATTATATTAAAATGATACTTTTATTTTTTGAAAATATGAATAGTAGATTTGGTAATTATTTTTGTTACCATGGTTAATGTGAATTAGGTAATTAGCTGTAAAAATAATATTATAAAATTACCATAAAACCTATAAAAATCCAATTTTATGATTAAATTCGACTCTTATCATCTATTTCTAGAAATTGAATCACTTTATTGAGACTTACATATGAAAATGACATGAATGCAATAAAAACTAATGAAATGTACAAAGTGTCACAATCTTCTTTTATATAAGTGTATTAATTTTTATATATGAAAAAATAGGGGGTAAAATATACTATATAATTTCTATAGAATTATAAATTAATTAAGCAAATCATAAAAACTTATTCATAATTTTTAGAAATTAAATAATTGCCACTAATGATGACACAATAATGATTTAGAAATTATTTTATTTATAGAAATATCAAATAATTTGTTTTAAAAAGATTAAAAAATATTATATTAACTAATAAATGTTCTCTAAGATTTTTATAGGTGACTATAATGTAATAAAAATTTATTTAATATTTTTATTCGAATTTATCTTCTGTTTGAATTTTTTTTAAAGTCTCATAAATGAATACTGTCAAAATTGACACAATTGATATTTTATTAACATAAACTTTTAATAAATTATTTAAAAATCATAAAAATATTTAAAAATTAAAAATTTATAATTATAAGGTCTAAAAATCCTAAATTACCTATTTATGTTCAATTAACACCACATATGTAAATATTCATTTCAATTATATAGTTATAATGTTATTACCAAAATTTAACCTTAAAAGAATTACTAAAGAGAAAATATATAGTTATGGATTAAATTGAAAGAACATGTTGTCCAAAATTTAATGGTTGATGGGATTACAACTCTATCTTGTCTCATCTTATAATTATAGACACATTTTATGTTTTTGGTAAGTGTTTTATTTTATTATAAATTAATATTTTTGGGAGTTTCCTAAACTGCCCTTCTCCTCTCTTATAAAAGTGAACATCCTCCCTCCCCTCTTCACTCCATATTGAGCCTTTATTCTAGGAAAAACCCTTCCCATTTATCTTCTCAAATTTACCTATTAAATTATAGAGATGATTGTCTTCTCAAAAGACCAACACTAGTTCCCTAAGTGGAAACTCAAAGCAGTCATGTCGAGGAATATGTAATCTCTTCTACTGATTCTTTCATATTTCTTTATTCTTCTACTTACACTTAATTTGTTGTTTAATTATAATATATTTACATTAATATCACTGATATACTGATATGTTATTATAAATATGAAACAACCCTGTTTAATAATCAATTATTTCTATGAAAAAAATGAAATCATCGCACGTACGTACATACTGCTTACCATCTCCACATCGTGGTATCATATATTTTTCACCAACACCATAATTGGAAGGGTATAATGGTGTAAATAACACTTATATATGAATAATATAACATTATACTAATTATGAGATACTTTAATCCATCCACATCAATACCATTCAACAATTATGGGAATGATATCAACGTGTGTGCGTACATATGGCTTACCATCTCCATGGTGCGATGTGATTCATTCTACATAATATTCATAATTCCATGATTATATAAATGAATTTAGTGAATATATATGATATATATTATACTAATATCATTATGTAAATTATATAACTATAATCTAAAAAGAGTAATAAGGACTTATCCGACAAAATGTACATAAATACATAAAGTGGTTAATACCCGAAAAACATGTAATAATGAAATGTTACAAAAAATAGGATGGAAAATGATCATTAATGTTATCATAAAAATGAATATGATTCATTAATTCCGAAAAGTACTTTTATTATTATTATTGCCGAAGCATAGAAAAATAAAGAACCTCCCTTCAAGGAGGTCGAAAGTGGTGGAGTCCAAGGGAGTCACCTTGCACCACAGTAACGCACTCAAGGGGAAGGGAGTTAAAAATATCAAAAATCACAAGTGGCTCCTCATGTCTGCCCAAGCGGGCGAGGGCATCAGCCGCAATGTTAGACTCCCTCCAACTATGGTGAATAATCTAGCCTTGATTAGTTTCTGTCTTGCACCTACGAATAAGATAAATCAAGTCCCACGGAATATAGTGACCTCCCTGAAGCATCCTCACTAGAGACTCAGAATCAGACTCCACATCTGACACTTGCATCCCTCTCCGCCCGCATACCACCAAGCCAGAAAGAAGTGCCCAAACCTCCGCACAAAATGAATTCCCTGGACCATAAAAGTCACTAAACGCTATTAGCACTGAGCCCCAACAATCTCTGAGCAGACCACCACCCCTCATAACCCCCCCCCCCACCCGAACATGATCCATCAATGTTTAGCTTCAGACCCTGATTCAGTGGTATCCAACTCACCCATATCTCCTTTCCTCTACGTTGGATGCATGGCCTATTGAGCAGGTTGTACACTGCCACTGAAGACAGACCTCCCTTGACGAGAGAAGCTAGCTCAACAATAAGTGACTTCAGCTGGACCTTCATAGACACCAATGACCTTTTGCTCCCCAGTCGAACATAGTTCATCGCCTCCCAAAGCACCCAATAGATCGCAACTAAGATGATAATTCTGACAACCCACTCCATTGTTCCGTTCTCACTACCTGGAAGCCAGACGGACAAGTAGTCCTGAATACAGCGTGACCCACCAATGGGAAAAGGGGAATGGTTGAAGAGAGACCAGTGGTCGGAGGCCCATTGTCCTTGAACGAAAAGACGGGTCGTCGTTTCTGAGTTCGGCTGCTCACAACAGTAGCACCGGGAAACCATGCATACCCCTCTTCTCTATATGTTATCCTCCGTTGGTATCACTCTATTTAAGACCCTTTACACCAGGAAATTCATTCTCACCGGTATCTCCTTGCACCAAAAAGCTGGCCACCTCTCCCCCATAGTGCTTTCTCTTTGGAGGATTTCCCTGTAGCCCCCGACAGTGTACCTACCATTGCTAGTTTCCATGAAACAACACCGCTCCAGCTCCTCGCTCATCACTATGCTTCCAAACAGTTCAAGTTGGCTGGGATTAAGGGTTGCCTGTATAAACTCATACCTTCCACTTGCCTCGCTGAAAGATATCCCCGGTGAAGGGCAACCCGAATACCCCAGCATCTCCCTGGCCCAGTTCTCCTCCCAAAAACTAATATCCCCCTGGACAACAATCCACCTGACATAGCCAGCTAGTCTCTCAATATGGGCAAACATGATCTTCGCTAAAATAGTCACGCCCTTCCTGGGAACCTCCCACGGCAAGCCATATCGTGCTCTGAAAAACTTTTCCCAGAGAGTCTCCCCCACAATGGCTTCCCAGGCTAACCATGCTTGCAATCCCATAATGGTAACCTCAACATCACGAAGACCGACTCCACCTTCCTCCACCGGACGAGCCAGCAGCTTCCAAGATGCCCAGTGGAATCTTCCTTCTACTTTTGCATCCCAAAGAAATGAGGAAAAGATACTTTTCATCCTCTCCACCGTGCCTTTCGGTGGTTTAATAATAGAAAAAACATGCATGGGAACAGACAAGAGAACGCTGTTAATGAGCACCATCCGGCCTCCAAACGACAGCATCTTGTTCTTCCAACTGAAGATCCTACCCCAAAGCCAGTCGATGATCTCATTGAAATGATCCTTCTTGATTCTCCCACAAGATAGCAGCACCCCAAGGTACAATATAGGGAGACTTTTCTGTTTGCACCCCAAAATATCCTGGATCACCTTACACCTCCTCCTGGAACACCTGTCCGAGATAAAATCATGACTCTTCAAAGGGTTAACAGACTGTCCACTAAACCTCCCATACCTGACCAACATGTCACCAAGGTGCTTCAAGGATATACTACCACCATTCAAAAAAATCAGAATATCATCTGAAAACATCAGATGTGAGATGTAGCTAGAATTCCTTCTCCCATAGAATGGTTTCAACCTACCCTCCGAGAAGCCACTAACCAAATTTCTGGACAATTCATCCTGTTCCAGAACAAAAATTGTTGGGGACAACGGGTCCCCCTGCCGAACACCTCGGACAGATTTAAAGAAACTGAAACACTTTCCCATCAAAGATATTGAAAGCCAAGGAGATGAGTAGCACCTGAAGCAGAGGTCACAAAACCATTCTTGAAACCCAAACGCCCTCATGACCCAAATGATAAAACTCCATTCTACTCTACCATATGATTTTTTCATGTCAACTTGGTAAATAATGTTCGATCCCACAGTACGTTTATTAATATCATGGACCAATTCACTTGATATGCCACCACCCCCCGAATTCTTCGGCCCTGTATAAAACTGTGCTGCTCCATCGAAACCATCCTAGGTATCAATCCAGCCAGCCTCATGTTGATGACTGTGGCCAACATTTTATAAGACACATTGCAGAGAGAAATAGGCCGGAAATGGTTCAAGAGGCTAGGTTCCATGATCTTTGGAACCAACACCACCCGAGATGCAGAGACACCCTTTATCAGTGACCCACCACCAAAAAAATCCTGAATTTCATGCACAACCTGCGACCCCACTATTTCCCATGCTGCACTGAATAAGGATGCCGGAAAGCCGTCTGGTCCAGGAGCACTCTCCGGCGGGATGCTTCTCAGAGCTTCCCTGATCTCTTCTTCATTAGGGATAGAGGACAGAGTAACATTATCCATTTCATTAACCACCGTGGGTATGCAGTGCAGGAAGTCATGGTGGTCCACCGCGTCCCTCTCGAAACTCGACGTATCCCTCCCAGCCAGTAAGCCCTCGAAATGCTCCAATTCCAAATGCCCAACAATGTTCACATCAGACGTGTAGGACCCGTCCTCAAGCTTTAGATTAATCTTCATGCTTCTCTTCTCCTTGATGCAGGCCTGAAAGAAGGATGTTTTTCGATCACCCTCCCTTAGCCAACTTACCCGAGACCTCTGCTTGTAAACTTTCTCCATTTCTACAAGTTTTTCAGCAAGCATTATCTTTTTATCACATAAAATAACAAAAAAAATCTCGTCCCAGACCTCCGGTAGAGACTCCTCCAGTCTCCCCACCTCAACCTGTAAACCCGCCACCCCATTGGCAGGGTCTGGTTGTCTGGTTAGCCAGTCTTTAACGTCCTATTTAAAGCGTTTGAGACGGTTCACGAGCCCTCCCCATGACCGTTCCTTCTCCTCCTTCATCCAGGAAGCTTTCAGCATTTGCATGAACTCCGGATCGCGATGCCATTCGCTAGAGTAATGAAAGGACCTACCCAGCACAGTTTTACGCCGTACCCCGATCAAGAGAGGGGCATGATCAGAGAGTAAACGTGGAAGGTGCATTACTGAAGTGCTTGAGAATAGGTCCAGTCCATGAACATTAGTGAGACACCTATCCAGCCTACTCCAGATGCGGTTAGACCCTTGGCGGTTATTGCACCATGTATATTTGGAACCCCTGAAGCCCAAATCTAACAACCTCGTGCGTGTCAAACACTCCTGGAACTCAATAATGCTCTCCCAGTTCCACCCCGATCCACCCCTTTTTTCAAAGAATTCAGCAATGGTATTAAAATCCCCTCCCACAAACCACGACATAGACCCGACATGTAGAGCCTTCAGATGTCTCCATAACTCCCTTCTTCTGGTCACCACCGTACTCACATAGACAAATGTGAAAAGGAGGGTAGAATTACCCACAACAATCCTTGCATCAATACACTGAGGCATAATGCTCCTAATTTCTACCGAGATGTTGCTTCTCCAAACGATCCAGATGTGCGAGTTGACAGCTCCATCAAGAAAGGAATTTGAAAACCCCATGCTCTTGGCCAACCCTTCCAACTTACATGGGCTCTGCTTCGGTTCTAAAATCACAAACAAGGATACCCTGGATTTCCTGCCTTCAGATGCCAAAAAGGCACGCTTAGCACGGGCTCCAAAACCCCGTGCATTCCAAATAATGAGTGATAACATTACCGTGAGCCCTTCTAGGCCTTCTGCAATGGCGAGGGATGTAAGAAGGGCAATTCAACCAGTTCTTTCCCTTTGGCATTGGAGCGTGTCGTGGGATCAGAGCCACCATCCTCACCAAAAATTCTCTTGTGTGAAAGAGTCACCTTTTTTAGAGGACTCACCTCCTCCTCCAACTGAAGCTTCCTTCCCAAAGGGAGGACATCCGATCCGCCTGCCTCCAAGTTCCCAAGGGCCAAAGGATCCAACAGACGTCGCTGAGGCGACAGACGAGCGACCAACAATTCTTTCTCCACACCTCTCGACAGTCCAGACGCCTCCCTATCTCTATTCGAGGATAAGGTCAGCTTAGTTACCAGGGACGATTGGATTAACTTCGGTGACAGCTGGGCAGAGATACAGAACGAAGGGGGTGGGAGAGACAGCGTTCTCAACGGGCTTCCTAACAAGAAAGCCAAGTGCACCTCCGAATCCTGCTGAGAGAGAAACCCCATGATGCACGAGGGAGACAGTTCCTGAGCCAGCCCAGGAGACCAGTAAATGAGATCCAAAACCTCCTCCGTAGATGCCGACCGCGAGCTGAGCATGTCAGAAGCTTTTTCTCTTTCCACTGTTTCTGTCGCACGAGGTACGGAAGGCAAATTTGAATTTGAAAGGAACCGAGGGTTAACGTTGTCCGCACCCGACTCCTTGAAACCCGAGACAGGCGGGTACTGACCCGACTCAGCCACCATGCCCCGCCAGGGAGCCTCCACCACATCCCGTCGCCTCCGGCAAGACGCCACCCTGTGGCCATGCAAACCGCAGCCGACACAAAATCGTGACCGCTAGAGATAGAAGAGTCTCTGCCTCCAGGAAAACCCATCCTCCGACTCAACCAGAACCCAAGAAGGCCGATCTACAGAAAAGTCCATCTCAACACAGATACAAGGATTTGAGGCCGCCTGAAGACACCGAGTATCGGCATCCGCACACCGAAAAGTACCGAGAGCATTCCCCAAAACCTTCAGCATCCCCGAGTTATGTAAGGGTTGAGGTAGGCCTGGAAGCGATAACCACACAGCATCCACAGGTGACTCCCGCCCGTAATGGCAATCCCATGACCACCTCATCAAGGAGAATCGCCACGAACCACACACCCTGGACCTCCTCGTCCAAGCTTTAACAAAGTCTTCCCTGAAGGCTAGGTGAATGCAGAACACAACCCTGGAGAACTCCGACACCGCCGCCGGACATGAAAACCCCCACGAACCCACAAAGCTTCAGAAAAAACTCAAAGAGGGTTTATTTCTCCCAAAATGAGCCACCAGAGAAAGGTCATGAAAGGAAGACGCCTCTCGATGTTCCTGAGCCGAAAAGCTCACCACCGGGACCCCCTACACCTGCCGAGAGGGCCGACTCAACACCTCCACCGGTGGTATCTCTGGAACAGACACTCCATAAAAGAGACCGCCCGCAAAGCCCTTGGAAACCGTTCCGCACAGAGCATCCTTGAAAGAAGCCTTCAAAGCAGCCCCAACACCCTCTGTGGCCTCACCGCATCCTGGTAACAAACCTGAAGCTGGCACAGGTGCTCCGTCCACATGAACGCTAGTCGACGCAGAAGAAAACCCCGCCGGAACAGTCGCCGTCGCCGAAGAACCACCCTCTGGAGCACACACCACCACTGTCGCCGAAGAACCACCCATAGATCCCCAATACGAGTAAAAAGGTATACTCATTGATGATTCATTAATAATTCTTTAACATTATTTAAATCATTATACTAGAGGTTTAGTTCTATATGAAGCATATTATACCTATTGTATGGGTAACTTTTCCAATCATGTTTTTATGCCAGATTGTTTATTCTTAAGTATTTACTGGGATTATATTTATAATCCATTTCCATTTTTTCTAAAAATGTTTTCATAAAATATTTAATATTATTACATGTCTATTTAAAGTCATTTTTACCATTTTTTTACTTTTTCCACATGGTATTGAGGGAATATTTCTTTGGTTTACCATACAAGGTACTTTTTGACATTTCCGGAAAAATTACGTGGATAATGTTTTTTTGTCTTATATAACATGATAGGATTTTTATGCTTTCACAGATAAATATATCCCTAAATCGTTCTTTATATGTTTTTACAATTATTTTCAATTAACTTTATTTCTTTTAAAACATCATGACATATTGCAAAAATAAAATGTTCTTGAAGAGGAAATGATATTTTCCTTAAGAACTATCTTTAAGTGTTTTATCAAATTTATTTTACAGATAAGATGATATAGGGTTATGTTTATATCCTTGTTATTATTTGTATTATATAATGTTATCATGTAATTTTTATATTAAGTCCTTTTATCTTATATGGATTATGTTATGATGACATGATGTTTAAGAATCCAATTTAACTACATGGGTTATGCTATGATGTATGATTTCTGTTATTTTTTTTGGTACATGTAAGAATGATTTCATTATGAGATGTGTGGGATCTATATATCCCTTAAAGGCATTAGATTAATATTTATATCTCATGAGATAGTCATGGCTGGAATGGAATATTTATCATGTTCAACAATACAGGGCTGGAACAAGGACATAGCTCGGTTCATTAATGGACTTTGTCTATTATGATGGTCTTGGAAAAAAGTCTTGACTAATATGAAATGATTTTCAATTTTTAAGTGTGTATGACACAATATATCATGTTAGATGTTATAATTATTTGGATTACATTGAACATCTATGATTTATCCTATGACATGATATTATTATCTGTTATGCAGGATATGATTTTCAAATGTTATGTTCTTTTGAATATGATAAGATTGTTATTTTCTGTGTTTACCCTTAATAATCATTTGATCTAGCCTTTTTTTATGTTTCCCTTCCCTGGGTCAAAAATAAGGGTATTAAAAATGAAATGTCAAAAAGTATTCTAGTTATGATGAAATAAACAGGAGTCAATGTAGATGTTTTGTGAACTAGTTGTCTATGTTTCTCAGTTTCTAAAGACACAATACCCATATGGTCCTGTAATGGTTTTGTTATATTTTTTAATAAATAAACTTCAATTATGATATAATAAAAATTTATTTAATGTATGGGTCGTTATATGTTATACTTCCCCCTCCCAAGTAGGTATTTCCCATAATGCATCTTCCAACTCTTAATACATGTGGGACATTGCACATGCTTGCATCCTCTTCCCTAATCAATGGTCCTCCATAAGATGGGCGCCATTTATCCCATATTACCATTGGGTTTATGATACCACTGCGCCTTACTAAACTCTTGTTCTTCTTTCATAGCACTCCACAGGATCTCCTCATATTTATCATAGTATCTGTTAAATAGATTCTTCTATAGATGAGGTCTTAGTCAACCATAGAATCTATCATCCTTCCTATTATGATCCATGAAATGGTTTAAGGTATAATAAAAATGTCTTTTGAATTTAATATGGTAGATTCCAACCTATTCAATCTATTTCAGCTTCAGCTTGAGAAATTCATTATCCCTCTTTGTTCTCATTGAATGAGGAAATACTAACTGAAGAAGATCCCTCTGAACTCTTCCCACTCCATAGCTTTAACATCAACTATTGGTTTCATGTTTTTACTCAGTTGCCACAAATGATTAGATTCTCCCTATAAATGGTAAACATACATGGTTACGTTTTCTTGTTCCTCATAGCTGATCATAAAAAATATCTACTCAATATAGCTGATCCATTGTTCAGCCATCAAAGGTTTAGAAGATCCACTGAAGGATAGTGGAAATTGACACAGAAAGGACTCAATAGAATGTTTTTCCCATCATGATGAAATTAGTCTCTCAGCTTGAGTCATGTTATTTCTCAATAACTTGAGTTAGTTGGAACATCATTCTCATGAAATATTCCATTCATTCTTCCATCGGAGGGTCGTCAGCGCATGGTCCATTGCAGTCACCATTTGTATGGTTCCTCTTATTTCCCGCCATTTTATAAAATAATAAAACCTTAGTTATAATATTATTTAATTTATGAATAATTTAACTATGATGGATTTTTATATCATAAAACATCATTATTAAACAAATTATTCTTTAAAAATAGTTATATTTCTCTATAAATATTTGATAATGATTCAAAAAACACAATTAATTTACCAAACTTATCCCAGAGTAGTGTCAAACCAATAATGCAGTAAGGCCCTTTGTCATGTACTATGATACCCCGGGTCAGGCCCGAAAATCCTCGATATTTTTTTCACTCATATGTACATTTGTTCTATATCCACATCCACTTGTTCATATCCAAACTAGAATTTATTTTTTCAAAAACCACATACTTTATATGTCACCAAAATTCTAAGATTTTTTATATATATAAACGTTTTTATAAGTTTATTACTAATGTTTTTATCCAATAACTTTCACAACTAACTAAACTATCATTTCATTCCAACTATGGAATCCCTCCTTTTGTGTTACATAACATTCCATTACATTTTATGAATAAAAGATCATTAAAGTATAATATATTGGAAATCAGGAACAATATACATGAAAACATAAAACACTATTTTAATCCACTAGTAAGGACTAATCATTTTTTCATCCTAAATACAATTATTACATCTCATAACCGAGTGACAAACATCAACGGAAAGGGTGAGAAGAAGGCCCAGTAAAGAAAGCAAGGAAATCAGTTTACTTGTGATACCAATATGAACATGATGAAAAACATAAATACATGAGCAATGGAAGAAGAGACATATCATAATAATAAATAATAAATCATAAAATATATATGTGGCTGAAATATTTCATTTTTACATTCATGATCATATGTTTATGGTTCATCCCCAAGGAGTCATAAAAATTACAAGGGTTATTCTCCATGGTATCATGAAACTTGTGAACTCTAGAAATTTAATTATTTACCCACTCCATTGGAGCGCTATCATGGTGCACCCTTTATATGGATTTAATGTTTTTGATCCACATATATCATAATCATATATTTCATAAAAACCCGATATAGAGTAAAAGAAATGGGTTTCACTTCCAAATCTGGACTTTTTAATGTGTTTAAAAATATGATCATTATGACATTTATAACCAATAGAAAAAGAACGAGGGTTTCAGGTATTTCAATTCCAGAATCAAATATATCATTTTTTGTCCTTATGAATACCCATATATACTAAATTGGTTTTGGAATTCACATAAATAAAATAGGATAATTTTCTGAGAAACAAGATAGAGATATTTTGATATGAAAATTCTACAGCATAATAGTTATCCTACATGGTTTTAGAAAACATTAACAAGAGAGGGGATAGGGGTTAACCACATCATAAATAAGTCATAATAATGTATTATTACATAATAAAAAAATATTATAATTGTAAATATATTTGAATAACCAACCGCATGAAAAGGAAACATAAAAGAAAAGAGAAGATGTGATTTATTTTAGGAAAAATTTAGTAGACTAACGATGTCGCATAAAATTCATAAAAATGAGTTGATGAGAGTGGAAAGGGTCTCTAATCATTTGAAATAAATTAATAGAGATATGGACATATAATAACATAACCCAAAACAATAAGATCGATACTAGTAGACCGAATATAAAAGAAGACATGGTTTAAAAGAGGAGGGTGAATGGTTCCCTTACATCAACGAGTTATTTCAAAAACATGAAGGTTTGGACCTTGGGGGGGGGGGGGGGGTTGAGGGATCCTTGGATGGACTCCTTCGGTGGTAAAAATACCATAGAGCCATTGAGGAGAAATTTTGAATGAATGGAATAATGTAATGGGTTGGTATTTATTAAAAAAATTAAGGGAATATGTTATTAATTTCCAAGGGACACCTCATTAGTGGTATTGGAAAAACTATGGGCTTGCCCATGGTATTTACAATTGGTATTACCCACATGGGACACCTCATAAATATCTTAATAGTCAAAATATTATAAGAATTATTACATCATTGTTACATCATTAATGATTTCATTAAACACATCAAAACCCAAACCATATTTTTACTATTCACCAAAAAACAAAAAAATTATAAAAATATCAAAAATTAACCCTAAAATAAAATAGATGATCTAGATTAAAAAATGAATCCCATTTTATAGAAATAATTTTCTAATTGTGAGATATTTAATTTCATGTTAAAAGACTATTTACCTAAAAAATACTGATACTTAACTAATAATTTATGAAGGAGTTATTTATATATGTTTTTATATCAAATTACATTCAATATTCCTAAAATATATTTATAATTTATTAAGAGAGGTTATTATTCCATTAGTCGCATTAAAATTCATAAGGGTGGTATAATTATTCATAATTTAATATTCCCTAAAAAAGAAGTTTATCTTTTTTACTCTAAATTTCCTTCTGATCACAATTTTAGAAGAACATTTTTTTAAAATCATTTAACGTTATTAATTATTTATAATATAGGGAAAAATTTAAAGAAACCATTTAGTTCAAAATTTACGAATTAATGGAACATCTACAAATATGTCACGACCTGACCATGCTCAGGCTCGAGCCGCAACTACCCCAAGCCCGCCTCCATAGGCCAGGGGTTGGCGACCAGCGCCGAAGGCACAATAACTCGGGGAGGCCATTGCCTAAGCACCTGCACACACACATGCAGCAAACTCAACGCAACAGTGTAGAGTAAAAGAAAAGACAAGTAAAGAAAAGGGGCAACTACTATATAAATACCACAAATGTGCATTGACCTCTAAACAGTATAAGGTACAAGCTGAAAAGAAAAGGGAAAAAACGCGCCTAACCAAAAAGTGCCACAACCCGGAAACTATTAAACGAAAAGAAACAGCTGACGGGTCTGCCACCTGGAATCCGGCCACGACCACCGCACGCGGTCCAAGCTCCCAAGCTCCTATGCTCTACTGAAGTCATGCTCCACATGTTCGTTGTCTGCAAGGGCACACCAAGTGCGGGCAAAGCCCAAGCAGGGTTGAGTATAAAAATACTCAGTAGGATACCCCGAAGGCTCGAGGGAGCAACAAAGGAGTTACCGAAGGGTGATCGGTAGAGCGAACAGAAAAGTAGAGGAGTACAACTGAAAGTGCAGTAAGAGTCCAGATCAACCCAACAAGAGAAAGAAGATAGACTCATCCAGACACAAGGAGCTGGAAACCGTGAGAAGATGAACTTCCTGTCGAGTCTTCGCTACCTATAGCAGGAGAGTAGACTCGTCCTACCACGAGAAGCTGGACACAGAAAGAAAGTGGCATACCTCGCGCGTCTTCTCCTTTACTGGAAGGAGAGCAGCCAAAACCCAAGGAGTGGGTACTCGTACGAGGTATATACATATATATGCTCTGCCAAGAAGCCCGAACAAGCTCGTAAGGGGATCTCTGTCCCGTTGCTCAGCCCATGAAAGGTGAGTCACCAACAGTCCAAAAAGAAACACCATCATCGATGCGCAGCATCCTGCATGTCTGCCTTGAACCGCAAGCCAGGGGGCTCAATCACCGCACCTTGACACTATCCGCTTTGGGTGGCACTGACTTGCCCGCACGGTTTTAGATCGCGTCACAAGAACGCGTCTCGGTGGGGAAAGCGCCCCTCATACTTGAGAGTTCTAGGGAAAGTCAAACCACACCTTGTCACTGCCCTGCAGTCGAGAGGTCTCCTCAAAGCCATAGTCGTTCCATCACCGTCCCATACAACCAAGGGTCCTGCTCCGGTAATCACAGTGGAAAGCCACAGACTAGCCTAGTCGGAAGGACTGAGTCTGAAATGCCAACTGGTATCCTACTGCCCAGCCCCGCTGGAGGGTAATTCATAACCAAATGTCGGGTGACCCACTTCCCAGCCCTATTGGAGGGTAAACATTAATACATCATCAGGCGACCCACTACCCAGTCCCTTCTGGAGGGTAAACCATATTCAGATATTGGGTGACCCACTGCCCAGCCCTGCTGGAGGGTAAACCCTAATACATCATCAGGCGACCCACTGCCCAGCTCCGCTGGATGGTAGACCTGGAATAAGTCGACAGGCGACCCACTGCCCAGCCTTACTGGAGGGTAGACCTGGAACCAGACGACGGGTGACCCACTTCCCAGCCCGGCTAGAGGGTAGGCCCTAAGAGGTCGTCGGGTGACCCACTTCCCAGTCTCTGCTGGAGGGTAGACCCTAAGTGCGTCGGGTGACACACAGCCCAGTCTCTGCTGGAGGGTAGACCCTAAAAGTGACGGGTGACCCACTGCCCAGTCTCTGCTGGAGGGTAGACCCTAAAAGTGTCAAGTGACCCACTGCCCAGTCTCTGCTAGAGGGTAAACCCTAGAATCTGATGAGTAACCAACTACCCAGCCCCGCTGGAGGGTAAAAGTCAGAACTGCTCTGGCCACATCCACTGGAGGGCACAACACTGGCCAACTGAACACGGAGTGGGCATCACGCGACCACCCAACTTCAGCACAACTCACCCATAGGGGTTCAGCACCTGTTCCATCACTAGGTGCCACTGGCCCCGCTACCGGCCAATCCATCGAGAACGAAACCAGGGGAGACCACTCAACCCTGCTGGTCAACCAAACACATAGAGGGACCCTCTACGTCGCGAGGGGGCGAAGTACGCAAAGCAGAACACAACACACACATGGGGCCCACATGACGTGTGGCCCCAAGTCAACACCAACTGAGCGCACAAACATCTCAGGTACAAACCACACGTACCTCCAAGCACTCCCGTATACTCCCAGAGTATACCACGTCTCCAGGCCAAGGGCTATCATGCACACGACACCCAACGTCAACGCGAAGGAGTGACATAAAAACTCCACCTCAAAGGCCCAGGCATGGCCAACCACATCACTTCAAGCATTTACATCACTCGCCCAAGAGTGCATGCGATCACTCGCAAAAGGTCCGCTACAATCACGGTAGAAGGACTGCCACCGGGGCACCTCCACATTTCCACATTTAACAATATCGCGGAAGAGGCTCCGTAGATCCAAACGGATCACACCGTTGCAGTCCTTGCGCAAAAACACGTGAGTTAGACTACTCACTCGCCTGAAATGGTCAACAGGTGAAAAATGTATTATTCACTGTGACAAAACCCGTGTATGGGCCCACCCCATGATCCTGAAACTGAACCAACATATCACGCCACTGCGATCCCCTCAGAAAAACACACAGGATGGAGTAATCAATTTCCCAAAATGAACACCCGATGAAAAAGGTACTATTCACCGTTGCCAGGTCGGGTGCGTCCCACACCACGTCCTAGAAAAAGGTCGGGCAGACTGCGCCATCGCAAAGCTCTCGGAAAAGCACGTCAAATAGACTGGTTACATGCATGGAACGGGTACCTGGAGAAAAAGATGCGTCCCGGCACACCGCACACGAGCGGCGCCACGTGGGACCCGCATGCCGGTCCCGAAACACAACGAACGGATTGCACCGTTGCGATCCTCTCGAAAATGTACACAAGATGGACTATTCACTTGTCCAAAACGGTCGCCCGGTGATAAAGATGGAAAATCACCGTCGACGCCCAAATGGCCCTCGTGGGCCCCGCACCATTGTGCCGAATTAGGGCGGGCGGATTGTGCCACTGCAATCCTCTCAGAAAAACATCCAAAAACGACTGCTTGCACGCCCCGAACGGACTTCCGGTGAAAAAGTCGTGAAACGCCGCACACAGCTCAAGAGTCGGCCCATGGGGCCCATGCCTCAATTCCGGTTTCGACACCCGAAACCGCCCTGGAAACCTCCGCCTCAGTGCCAGGGTCCCAACGCAACTGACGGCACTCAAAGCGGAAGTCGCATGTGTCCGTGCCGTCCAAAAAAAGAAACTTGGGGAATACGTTCGCCCACTTAAAGACATGTCGAGCCTCCGCGGCCCCTCGTTTCGGGAATTAAAAATTCCTGAAACCATCTCAAAAACTCCGTCTTGACGCAAGCTCCGCGCTGCCGCAGACGGCGCGGAAACCGGTCGTGGCCGGAAAATTTTCCAAGGACCACCGGGAACGATCCGGTGGTCGAAATTTCAATCCGGATAGCTTTCTGGAAATCTCGGGATGGGATCAACGCAACCACGAGATTTGTTCTAGGATACAATGGTGTGATTGAGCATAAATGAGGATTAAAACGGGAAAGGGGAGGAAAACTCAAATCCACCTACCTCGTTGGGCTTCGCCCGGCACTTCCCGCGCGATCTGCCACGCGTCGTTGCCTCGCCGGAGTTGGCTTGCCGAGGCTCGCCTCGCCGGAGCTCGCCGAAATGGAGGAGGGAAGGGGAGAGGGTGTGAGGGAGGAGAAGGAGAAGAGAAGAGGGAGGGGGTGCGTTTAAGTAATAACTCTTAGACACCCCCGCCCGGCAGCCCCGAAACCGAACTCCTGACGGGGTCAGGATTTAGCCTCCCCTAGGCTGAGAACCATGCTCTGAGCACAACGGCAGTCTCGAAATTTTATTTCGAGACCCCGTTCAAAAGTGACTAAACTTAGCGCCCGATGCTGCCAAATTACGAAAATGCCCGTGAGGCCATTTTTCACAAACGGCCCGCACCCGCGAAACATATACCCCTCCTAGGGTAAACGGTAAGCTCTGAACTCAAAGGTGCCCTCGGTTTTCCAATCCGAGCCACATTTTAAGAGATACTTGTGTTTCTCCATTAAACGAATAAATTAATTATTTTATTTATCCGTTTAACGTTCCGGGAGCGGGTGAGGGGTCCAAACATCCCGCACCGACAAGTTTTATGTCGTTCCTAGGGTAAAAACCCCATTTCGGACCCATCCGTACACTCGGATCTCTGATCCGGAACTCCGTTTAGGAGTTATTTCATTTATTTAGCTTTTCCAGTGTGAACGCACTGAAAATTTAATTCCGTCCACTTCGGGGCTCGGAATCGCACGCCGTCTGAAGGCGCTGCTCTGGAATATCATCAAGAATATTCTAAAGTCTTTCAAAGAAAATACCAGGTTCTTACATCATTACCTCCTTCAAGCTTTTCATCCTCGAAAAGCAAAACCAGGGAAGAACACAGGGTACTAAGCCCACAGCCGGCTTTCCCATACCCAGAATAACCCACGCAGAGCTCTGCGTCACCACACACAGACCAAGGGATTGATCTGTCCATGCTAGGTCGGCCCTTTCTGATGTCGTGCACCCACTCTAGACATTGGGGTTAGGGAAAGGCGGTAGGGTACCTCTCCATCGCTTTTCACGGTCTCAAACGGCCCGAAGGCCCTCGGGGGTAGCTCACCTCCCCGGTACAACCTCTATGTCGCACGCCGCTATTGGAATCACCGACCGCACCTGAAACAAGGCCCAATGATTCCCTCCTTCAGAATATACATATGGTGAAACACCTAAGGATATCTAGTCACGCAAGATTTCACAGTCGATGTTCTCTTACACGCTCAACAGGCGAAGGAGCCAACACCATCAACTAAAGGAAAAGGTCTCACGCCTTTTTCTTTACCAGCACAGGGTTACACCCGACGCCATGCGTCACCCTAGTAACACCTCAAACAAGAAGCAGGGAGAAAAGCCTTTCACACGCAGAGCCCAACAATTCTACTGTATGAAGTAGAAGGGTTGCATGGGGTACCTCTCACCATCCCATGCTCTGCAGGATCGTAGACATCCAATGCTCGTAGGTGTCTGTGGTCCCAACCGTCAGCTCTCGGAGCTTGATGTGGACCGCTTAAGGGTGATGGGGAGATCTCGTAACATCATCCCCCACCTCCAACTCATCCCTCTCCTCTACTAGCACCACATCTCTAGCCACTACTCCGATCACAGCGCTGCCTCTACCGTGGTGGTGCGCCTTCTGCCTACCCGAAGCTCTCAGCAACTAGGGTCGGGCAGTCTCGTGCCAAGTGACATCGCCTGTCACAAGCATAGCATCGGTGCTCTCTGGGCTTCCCTACTTCCCTCCGGCATCACTATTATGTACGACCACAGCCCAGGATCCACTCACGGAAGGGCATCCTTGGATGAGGCCCTACGCCTCTTTGCCACAGTGGTATATGACAATGTCTTCGAAACCGGCAGTGGGAAGGCCACATGCATCGAGGTCCTATCCTCTAGTGCCTGCTAGCTACGACAGACGTCCCGGCTCCATCGCGCCCACTGCCACTACCAACCGCAAAACATGACACGAAGCCCTATGTCACCAGCGTATGCTCTAGTACCCCGACATATGTGGAAATTCCCAAGGGTACTACGACATCATGAATCTCTCAGCGGATACCCTGCTCAAACTTCCGCGCTCGGAAGTTGTCTTCATGGACCATGTCCGGGTAAAAGCGTGCATGGTCTACAAAACTAGCCGCGTACTCGGCCACCGTCATCCGTCCCTGCTAAAACTGCAGGAGCTCTCGAATCCGAACGGAGCGCAAGAAGGAGGGGAAAAACTCCTTAGGGGGAAACAACTGAAAGTCGCCCCAATGAAAGCGATGACTCGTCATGAAACTGAGTCACTAGACCCTGCCGACGCCGAGATGCTCCACGAAAAAGGGTGGCTGCTAAAGCCACACTCTGATCTGTCGGCGTCTGCACAAGCCTGAAAAGGCGAACCACTACCTCGAGCCAAACCTCTACTGCCTGAGTGTCCGGCTCACCACTGACCCTCAATGGTCCCTGCCACTGGAACTCACGGAGCGCGCTCAACCTGCGCTCAAGCTTAACCTGCTCTACTGAAACTGCCTGCTGGTCAACAGGTGGGGGGGCTGCTACCGGCCCACCCGGAGAAAGGGGCTCGCATGATGGGTCATGGATTGTGGCCTCGTAGCTCACAGAGTCATCGTCATGAACCAGAGCTAGTATCCTGGCTGGCTGTCCTCGCGGACACATCCTGAAAATTATCAAGGAGTGTCGCGGTCAGATGAGCATATATGTATATATACAAATATCACAATGATGGGGAGCTGACTCAAGAAGGACAGTCAAAGACTTATTCCTATGTGATGCACAAGAAAATTTTCCCCACAACAAGTGTCTCAGCATGTCGAGTCGACAAGTGGGTTATCAAGGTCCTGGTGAATGGATACGTCAGTTGCCACACCATCACTGGACTCCCTGGCCTGAGAGCCGCTCTCGAGACACGTTAACACTGTTACCCTAAATCCCAAATAATTCCTCTTTTAGGGACGTCCGCACGACGTCCCAAGGAACGAACTACCTCTGATACCACTTTTTCCTGACCCGACGCTACTCGGGCTCGATCCGCAACTACCCCAAGCCCGCCTCCATAGGCCAGGGGCTGGCGACCAGCGCCGAAGGCACAATAACTTGGGGAGGCCTTTTCCTAAGAACTTGTACACACACACGCAGCAAACTCAATGCAACAGTGCAGAGTAAATGAAAATGAAAGTAAAGAAATGGGGAAACTGCTATATAAATACCACAAATGTGCATCGACCTCTAAACAGTATAAGGTACAAGCTGAAAAGAAAAGGGGGAAAACACACGCCCAACCAAAAAGTGTCACAACCCGGCAACAGGTAAACGAAAAGAAACAGCTGATGGGTCTGCCACCTGGAACCCGACCACGACCACCGCACGCCGTCCATGCTCCCAAGATCCTACGCTCCACTGATGTCACGCTCCACCTGTCCGTCGTATGCAAGGGCACACCAAGTGTGGGCAAAGCCCAAGTAGGGGTGAGTATAAAAATACTCAGTAGGATACCCCGAAGGCTCGAGGGAGAAACAAAGGAGGTACTGAAGGGTGAGCAGTAGAGCGAACAGAAAAGAAGACGAGTACAACTGAATGTGCAGTAAGAGTCCAGCTCAACCCAACAAGAGAAAGGAGATAGACTCATCTAGACACAAGGAGCTGGAAATGGTGAGAAGACGAACTTCCCGTCGAGTCATCGCTACCTATAGTAGGAGAGTAGGCTCGTCCAACCACGAGAAGCTAGACACGAAAAGCACGTGGCATACCCCGCGCGTCTTCGCCTCTCCTGGAAGGAGAGAAGCCAAAACCCAAGGAGTGGGTACTCATATGAGGTATATACATATATATTCTCTGCCAAGAAGCCCGAACAAGCTCGTAAGGGGATCTCTGTCCCGTAGCTCAGCCCATGAAAGGTGAGTCGCCAATAGTCCAAAAAGAAACACCATCATCGATGCCCCGCATCCCGCACGTCTGACCTGAACCGCAAGCCAAGGGGATCAATCACCGCACCTTGACACTATCCGCTTTGGGTGGCACTAACTCGCCCGCACGGTTTTAGATCGCGTCACAAGAACGCGTCTCGGTGGGGAAAGTGCCCCTCATACTTGAGTGTTCTTGGGAAAGTGAAACCAAACCTCGTCACTGCCATGTAGTCGAGAGGTCTCCTCAAAGCCATAGCTGTTCCATCACTGACCCGTACAGCCAAGGGTCCCGCTCCGGTAATCACAGAGGAAAGCCACAGACTAGCCTAGTCGAAAGGACTGAGTTTGGAATGCCAACTGGTGTCCCACTGCCCAGCCCTGATGGAGGGTAATTCATAACCAAATGTCGGGTGACCCACTGCCCAGCACTGCTGGAGGGTAAATCTTAATACATCATCAGGAAACCCACTACCCATCCCCACTGGAGGGTAAACCATATTCAGATATCGGGTGACCCACTACCCATCCCTACTGGAGGGTAAACCCTAGTACATCATCATGAGACCCACTGCCCAGCCCCGCTGGAGGGTAGACCTGGAATAAGTCAACAGGCGACCCACTACCCAGCCTTGTTGGAGGGTAGACCTGGAACTAGACGACGGGTGACCCACTGCCCAGCCCTACTGGAGGGTAGGCCCTAAGAGGTCGTCGGGTGACCCACTGCCCAGTCTCGGATGGAGGGTAGACCCTAAGTGTGTCGGGTGACCCACTGCCCATCTCTACTGGAGGGTAGACCCTAAAAGTGTCGGGTGACCCACTGCCCAGTCTCTGCTGGATGGTAGACCCTAAAAGTGTCGGGTGACCCACTGCCCAGTCTCTGCTGGAGGGTAGACCCTAGAATCCGACGAGTAACCCACTTCCCTGCCCCGCTGGAGGGTAAAACTCAAAACTGCTCTGGCCACATCCACTGGAGGGCACAGCACTGGCCAACTGAACATGGAGTGGGCATCACGCGACCACCCAACTCCAGAACAACTCACCCAAAGGGGTTCAACACTTGTTCCATCACTAGGTGCCACTGGCCCCGCTACCGGCCAATCCATCGAAAACGAAACTAGGGGGAGACCACTCAACCCTGCTGGTCAACCAAAACCACAGAGGGACCCTCTACGTCGCGAGGGGTCGAAGTACGCAAAGCAGAACATGGCATGCACATGGGGCCCACACGACGTGTGGCCCCACGTCAACCCCAGCTGAGCACACAAACATCTCAGGTACAAACCACACGTACCTCCAAGAGCTCACGTATACTCCCAGAGTATACCTCGTCTCCAGCCCAAGGGCTATCGTGCACATGACACCCAACGTCAACGCGAAGGCGTGACGTATCAACTCCACCTCAAAGGCCCAGGCACGACCATCCACATCACTTCTAGCATTTACATCACTCACCAAAGAGTGTGCGAGATCACTCGCCAAAGGTCCGCTAAAAAAAAGGTAGAGGGACCGCCACCGGGGCACCTCCACATTTCCACATTTAACAAGATCACGCAAGAGGCTCCGTACAACCAAAAGGATCACACCGTTGCAATCCTTGTGCAAAAACACCTGAGTTAGACTACTCACATGCCCAAAACGGTCAAGCGGTGAAAAATGTACTATTCACCGTTACCAAACCCGTGTAGGGCCCACCCCATGATCCCGAAACTGAACCAACAGATCACGCCACTACGATCCCCTCGGAAAAACACACGGGATTGAGTAATCAATCGCCAAAATGAACACCCGGAGAAAAAGGTTCTATTCACCATAGCTAGGTCATGTGGGTCCCACACCACGTACCCGAAAAAGGTCGGGCGGACTTCGCCATCGCAAAGCTCTCAGAGAAGCATGTCAAATCGAGTGCTTACATGCGTGCAACGGGTACCCGGAGAAAAAGATGTGTCCCGGCACACCGCACACGAGTGGCGCCACGTGGGACCCGCATGCCGGTCCCGAAACTCAACGAACGGATCGCACCGTTGCGATCCTCTCGAAAAAGTACACAAGATGGACTATTCACATGTCCAAAACGGTCACCCGGTGATAAAGATGGAAAATCACCGTCGACACCGAAACGGCCCTCGTGGGCCCCACACCATCATGCCAAATTAGGGCGGGTGGATTGTACAACTACAATCCCCTCGGAAAAACATCCAAAAACGACTGCTCGTACACCTCGAACGGACGTCCGGTGAAAAAGTCGTGAAACGCCGCGCGCAGCTCAAGAGTCGGCCCGTGGGGCCCACGCCTCAATTTCGGTTTCGACGCCCGAAACCGCCCTAGAAACCTTCGCCTCAGTGCCGGGGTCCCAACGCAACTGACGACACTCAAAGCGGACGTCGCATGGGTCCGCGCCGTCCAAAACAAGAAACACGGGGAATACGCTCGCCCACTTAAGGACATGTCGTGCCTCCGCGGCCCCTCGTTTTGGGAATTAAAAATTCCCGAAACCATCTAAAAAACTCTTTCTTGACGCAAGCTCCGCGTTGCCGCAGACGGCGCGCAAAACGGACACCCGTAGCCCAATATACGGGCGTCCGAAGATTGAGGGGGCAAAGCCCCTTGGGCCGGACTGGCCCGGACCGGCCGGTCCGCCCTGCTTGGGCCGGCCCGCGCCGGCCGGCTCTGTCCGCACAGCCGGCCCGCGGCTAAGCCGCGGGTCCGGTGCACCCCGCCGCGGCCCGCTGGCCGCGGCTGTCTTCAGCCGACCGGCCGCCTCGCAACCGGTTGATTCCCCACAGTGACCCACGTTTTGCGGGTCGCGGTCGTGCATGGGGGTCGCGTGCTTCGCGGCCCCCCTCTCCTCCGCTTGCCGGCGCCCGCCGCCGGCGCCGTGGCTGGCTTCCGACAACCGCCACCGAAGGCCGCCGTCGCCTCCCGGAAGTGCCGCCGCCGCCTGCTGAATCCCCGAACGACCGCCGGAGGCACTGCTCTGCCCTGCGCGGCCCTGCGCCGCCGCCGTCCGCCGCCTTCGACCCTCGCAGGAAACCGGCCGTGGCCGAAAAATTTTCCAAGGACCACCGGGAACGATCCGGTGGTCGAAAATTCGAACCGGATATCTTTTCGGAAATCTTGGGACGAGATCTATGCAACCATAGTATTTTTTCGAGGATCCAATGGTGCGATTGAGCATAAATGAGGATTAAAACAGGGAAGGGGAGGAAAACTCAAATCCGCCTACCTCATTAGGCTTCGCCCGGTGCTTCCCGCGCTATCCGCCCCGCGCCGTTGCCTCGCCGGAGTTGGCTCGCCAGAGCTTGCCTCGCCGGAGCTTGCCGGAATGGAGGAGGGAAGGGGAGAGGGTGTGAGGGAGGAGAAGGGGAAGAGAAGAGGGAGGGGGTGCGTTTAAGTAATAACACTTAAAAACCCTCGCCCGACAGCCCCGAACCCGAACTCCCGATGGGGACGGGATTTAGCCTCCCCTAGGCTAAGAACCATGCTATGAGCACAACGGCGGTCTCAAAATTTTATTTCGAGACCCCGCTCAAAAGTTACTAAACTTAGCGCATGAGCCCGCCAAATTACAAAAATGCCCCTGGGGCCATTTTTCACAATCGGCCCGCGCCCGTGAAACTTATAACCCTCCTAGGGTAAATGGTACGCTCTGAACTCAACAGTGCCCTCAGGTTTCCTATCCGAGCCACCGTTTAAGAGATACATGCATTTCTCCATTAAACGAATAAATAAATTAAATTATTTATCCGTTTAACTTTCCGGGAGCGGGTGAGGGGTCCAAACATCCCGCGCCGACATGTTTAATGTCATTCCTAGGTAAAAACCCCATTCCGGACCCATCCGTACACTCGGATCTCTGGTTCGGAACTCCTTTTAGGAGTTATTGCATTTATTTAGCGTTTCCAGTGTGAACGCACTGAAAATTTAATTCCGGCCACTCTGGGGCTCGGAATTGCACGCCGTCTGAAGGCACTACTCTGGAATATCATCAAGAATATTCCAAATTCTTTCACAATAAAAACCGGGTACATACAAAATAAATCCTATATTTATCTTGACATTTGAAATTCTCAAATTTAACAATAATATTAAATAAAAAATATATTGAAACAAATGAGTTACACAAAGTTACTAAGGCCTTGTTACATAGGCCCTTATAACACCTGCATAGGACCTATGAATAAGGTTTGCTATAGTGATTGAATCTTGGGTGGCTCAGACAACATTGCCGAGTGGTGAATTCTATCAGCATGAAATTCTACTATAAGCGATACCATTCAAGTTTAATGCGTTAGGGTTCGGCATGGGCTTTGTAAAAATAAAATCCTAGTGATGCTACCTCCTTCCAATGATAGGACAGATGGGCTTGATATTGTCTGTGTGTACATGATGAGGCCATTGACAATTCTTTCTGTATTAATTAACCAAGATCACTTGTTTTTATAAACAAAAATAAAAATTTTAAGAGTATAGTTTTCAATGGTTATATTGACCAATGGTCATTTAAAACTCAAAACCCAACGTTCTCATTTTAATAATATTCAATTCATCAATTAATGGATATCATTTTATTCAGTATAAAATAACACACAAATTAATGAAAAAAATATTATTCAAATGTTTAGGTCATGCAGTTAAAAAGGTAGATGAGATATAAAATTAAATGGAAAATTAATATTTTATAAATATTACATATATATTATAAATCGATCATTATATACATCCATCATAGGAGGAGATGAAAAAAACTACACTGATTCATGAGGTGGTAGCCCACCATGTAATTAAATGACAGTTTCATTTCTCATTTGATGTAAACAGATATAGATTTTGGGTTATTCAATTATCATAATAATATATAAATATATTTTACATATTTATGTAATTATTTATAATTTTTTATGAATAAATTAATAATTTTGAAAATGAAATAATGTTAAAATTATTGGTTTTGAATGAGACCTCTTCTACAGAGAACCTCTTTATGTTTGTACCAAAATCCTTTATAAGAGAATTTCATAATGAAAATAAAGCCACCAATATTTTACGTGGGAATTAAGGAATGTATTTCGGTAAGTCTTATAACAACCAAATGGTTTCTAAAAATTAAATTGAAGATGAAAGGGGATTTCCTTTTATACCTGGGGGGAGGGAACCCACATGGAAATTTCTGAAATGAATACAATTTTATAAAGCAATTCCATTAAAAAATTATTTGAATATACCATGGGGTAGAAGGTAAGATATGATAAGTTTTACATATGGACATGAAATTTCAATTCAAATAATTTACTATAAATACATGCCCTAATCATTTGGACTAAGCTCCCAGTAAACCCGTTTTAGCCTCAACTATGTTATTCAACATTAAACATATTTTAAATCAATTATTTCCAAAAAGTAATTTGATCATATTTTGTAAAATTAATTATTGTTATTATTAATATTTAATCCAATTTACTAAATCCACTTCCCATAATTATAATAATTTAATTTATATTTAAATCCACTAATATGATGTAAATTATTTTCCCGAGAAAATGATTCCATAAGTATAAAAAAAATTAAAGTTCAACATAATTTGATTCAAATAAACTAAATTGGATTAATTATAACAGATTTGAACTAATTTTACTGCTTTAACCATTTTATTATTAAATGTAACATTCCAATTTTAAGAAAAAAATAATGCTATCAATAAAAATAAATATTTTTCAGTATTTATCAAAAAATTAATATTTTCATTAATTTACCCCAAAAATAAATATAAGATAATTTGGTTATTTTTCAATAAAAAAATATTAACTATTTAAAATAACATATTTTAAATTTTTAAAATGTAATATTATTATTTCCCCATAATAATAAATATACATAATTTTATCATAAAAGATATATTTTCAAATTGTATAATGACTTTACAAAATATTAAGAACATATATATCAATATATTTTCATTATCTAAATCCATTATACATAATTAAAAGATAATAATTATTTATATTTATAAATACATGTTTAATGGATAGGTTATAAAAATCATGTTTAAATTATGAAATTAATAGTATATTTTGGTTTGTGAAAACTCATTGTTACTTATAAAGTAATATATCAATGAAGTAAATTCATTTGTATTAAATTCATTCAATCTCATGGTGTTATAATATACACCCTTCAAATGAATTTATCATTCAAAATTCCATTAATTTGATACAAAAAATTGAGGATAATTCTTCCTCATCATATCCTCAGGTTCCCATGTAGTTTCTTCTAGTTGGTTGTCTCACCACAAAACAGTAACTAAGAGAGTGGTCTTGTTTCATAAACTTTCTCTCTATCATCCAAAATCTCTATAGAAATTTCAACTAAGGAAATAAGATGATCCAACAGTATTACCTTTGAATTCAGTAAATGTGACTTATTATGTAATTTCTCCATCTATAGTGATTTATAGGGAACTTCATGTATTTAAAAGAGATTTTTTGGAAGATTCATGTGATAAGGAACTAATCGTGCTCAGTTAATAATCAAAAATGGATAATATACCTTGGTCACAACTCTCCATTCATCATGAATCTCTGAAAATTATTCCACAAATATTTTTAGTAGAACCATACAACTAATATCAGACACCTAATCACATTGATGATTGTTTGGATGCTGTTAATATCGACCAACATCTACCTTAGTGTGTTGTTGAATGAAGCAAAATTTCCCCACAATTTCCTCTACTCACTCAGTTCCCAATTGTTGTCTTTCCCAATATTCAACCCAATATGATCGATTCCAACACATATTTCCATAGAGTGCTGTATAAAGAACCATTTTAATACTTGAGTGAATGATTTTGTTATATTAATAGATTACAAGGTGAACTCATCGATCCGAAATACCCTCGAAATCCAAATAACATGTTCATATTATATTCTATAGAGTTTGAATGGTTCTCCAAGACTACCCATCTATCTATGTATGTTTCACTATACTAAAACTATGCTATATGTCAAGATAATATAGAACACATTACATGAACATCGAGGAAAACCAAATATCCTGATTAAATATAACAAAATGAGGTACTTCATCTAGCCCGAAAAATTCTGTAATGTATATTACGAAATTTTAATCAATAAATAAGTATTATCTGATTATGATAATGTGTTCTGAATCAATAAGGTGATTTAATAAAACCCAAATAGTATTATGTCAATTATACATTTTGGGGTGTTTGATGAAAAAGTATTTGGTGACATTTTACCATTTATATTAAGTTATGGGTAATGATTGTTACATCCACATAGACTTAGCCCTGTCATAAATAAATTACCCACCTACCAATATCTTCATTACACACTCAAAAATATCAATCATCATGTTTTAACACCATAAACACTCCTATGAATGTCAATACATCATCGTATATCTTGGATGAATAGATAATGTAGAACTGCGGGCCACATAAAACACTATATACTTTAGATATAGTATAGAAGGAACACGTAAAAGGTTCCTAATAATTATAATTCCATCACAATCATGGATTAAATCCAGACGATTTCTAACATTTCTTTTTTAATCTCTACATCTTCATTTTATCCCACTATATTAATCAGATAGAAATATGGATAAACACTCTCTTAATAATGATAAGATATCACACCTTCATTTAAAATATCTATATTCATCAATTAAAAATCCATAAATATTGGATATTTTTTATCCTCATAATAGGTTTGATAGTTTTATACTTATGACTCAAAGCATAAACCTCCTTATTCCTTTTCCTATGGTGGTAATGTGTTGAGTATTCATATTATGTATTCACCTTCAACCATCATCTTTGATTAATATTCATCTATTTCTATGTGAATATATATATTAAATTTTTTGACCTATATATATAGCACATATTTCATTATAAATAAAATTCCTAAAAATATTAAATGAAAAAAATTACAGTTGAAAACAACAAATCTTTTTTTATGAAATGGTTATCATTGACCATCAATTGTCATGAGACATATCCTATTACCATATCACTATATAGAAGTAAAAATCACATTATTTTATTAGATACATAACTATATATTATATACCCATATGATCTAAATGGTAATGTATGAAAATTTGAATTGATAGTCCTTCTCTTCAGTTCCATGATCTTTATTCACATTCATTTGACCAATAGAACATGATTCCTTTCCGTGAAAACATAGTGAGGGTATGAAATAGTCATGATAAATACTCTTCAAACCATATATAATCTCTATATAAATAAGGAATAAACAATATCATAGTCACATAGGTTGTCCTTGTCTAATATTCAATAACATCAGTATGTAATCGATCAATATATTTTCCCCCTATTTGGATTATATTTCCTAAAAAATAATACTTTTGTGGGAATAGGTCATATATTGTAAATTTTTCATAAAAACTCTCCTTATTCTATGCCTTCAATAAAATTATCATGTTATCTTCATACTCTTTATTTCCCTTTGAATATATATGAATATCATTTATAATGACTGCCACAAACTGATCACGGAAATCAATAATGTATGTATTCATTAAATCTAGGAATATATTGTGGAATTAGTAAGACCAAATGGAAAAAAATAAAATAATGGCTCCCATACATTATAAATATTTTTTTCTTGGGTATGACCCCCTTATTTACCCTCAAATGATGATAACTATAATGATGTAAACATCTTGGAAATTATTAATCTCTAGGTACATGATCAAACAATCATTAATACGGGGATTATGATACTTGATCTTAATTGTGATCACATTCAGTTTCTAGTAATCAATAAAATAGTTCATATATACAACCTTATTCATGAAAAAAGAACATGTTCACCTAAAGGTGACATGTACGACTATATGAATCATTTCTCATGATTCTCATGGAGTTTGATTTTTTTATTTTATTAACTCAATCAGTTCAATTCTATAGTGAGTATTTGAAATAGGTGTATCACTAGGTGTGTGTAATATGAGATATTTAAATCATTATTTGTTGTAAGACATTGGAAATTTTCTAGATAAAAATAAAATACTCCCCCAAAATAGGAATATCTTTTTTTTGAGTTCTTCCCCAACCATATATGATCAAGAACTTCTTTTAATTGGAATCCAGGACCATAATATAGATGTGATTTCTAACATAATTTAATATTTATCATTCCAATGACAGATAGACATATGATGGTTTGGAATATCAAATGTGTCTTCTCTTCCATTGATATTGAAGTGGGATTTATATATATATATATATATTGTCACTATATTCCTATAAAATAATAAAATTCAACCATATGGAGAATAATGAGATTTTTAGGAATCACATTCACAAAAACATCGAGGGGAGTAAAATATTTGTCTTTAAATATGATCATCATACCATTAAGTGTTTACATTTATAAGTCAAAATATAATCATATAGGATACAAATTAACATTCAAATAAACATTTCATGATTCAAGGGAATTCTGAAAAATATTCTCAAATAGAGTATATATATATTTCAACATAATAATAACCACCACAACTATATTATTCTACCCTCAATCCATTAATTTTTTTTAAATGAACATATTTCTACATTGATTGGAGCGATCAATCATTAAAAATAATTAATTAGATGTTTGAATCATGTATGTTTATTTTAAATATATTCCTCTTTAGGTTTTAACTAGTTTATTGGTAATTATCTACAGTAATACTTCATGATGGTTCATAAAGAGTTTTTGAAATATTAAAACATATCCCACATGAGTGTTATTCTAGTTGAGTAGTAGGGCCCATTTTGGTACTTGAGGTGATGATAAATTCAATTATCTATGCATCCATGTTAGATTTTTTACCCCTAAGAACAACTATAAATGATCCACATCGATGTTATGTATATTTATAGGGATGTAATTTTATGGAATCGAATTTCTCTATGCTTAACCAAAACTCTATGATAATTTTCTATACATATACTTATGATTGGGGGTCGCATAAATTTTTTCTAATCCTAGTTTCCAAATGTAAATTACACACTTCTCTGATACAATCTATAGAAGACTAAGAATCTCATACTTATATATTAAATCTTATAACATGACTAACCATTACATAATATAATAATCTATGCCAGAATCATATTGATATAGTATCTAAGGAAAATTAAACACCTAGATATATGGTTCATTAGGGAATTAGATTATCACAAATTATCTTTATCAAGAAATAACCCTCCTTATATATATCATATATAACAATTTTCTCCCTAAAATATTGAATGGAAACATATTAAAGGGTAAAATTTTATGCTCAATAATGTTAAAAAAAGAAATATCTACATAGCATGAGAATAAGGGTATATGAACATGATAATACCATTTTGAAAACATAACATATATGTCACAAGTAATAAACATAAGTATGTTAATAATACATGAAATTATATAATACATAAATAATAAATGCATAAAATAACATAATCCATAATATAATAATATAGGCATAATACATAATTTTTATTTCATACACATATGTATATAAAATTATTTCCTATATAAGTAAAGATCACTACCAAAACTATTGTTTTGTATTAGGTCCACTTACCAAACAATTTTTGTAGTTATAGTTCACTTACAAGACTATCATGGAAGATTTTATCACTCAAAAATCCATAATAGTAGTCCAGGTTAAATCGCAAGACTATCATAGTGGAATTTTTTTTACTAATCTTGGTTCAATCCAAATTTCATCCTTAATTTTTCTCATGAAATAATCATTATTAGTCTGTTAATTGAAGGATTATAAATGTTCCATACATAAAATAATCCATTGATTTGAGTGTCGTAAGATCATAAACAATTCACCTAACAAAATCCAGGAAACAAGGGTTTCATAAACATTTCAACCTTGAGAACCCTAGGGAAAAGGAATAGGTTTCATAACAATCATTTCTTGCTAAATATAAACCTTTAGGAGATAGAATAAGGATGTTCATATTGGATAGTATCCCCAGTGAATCATACGTTACATGAAAGTATTTATTATTATATGGAAAATTATTTGAAGGATCACATGGAACTTTTTTCTTGAAAAATTTCCTTCCTATTTTGAAATTACATTTACAAAATTAAAAAAACCCAAACTATTATATAATCTCGTTTTATAGAAAAAAATTGAAAACATTTATTTTATTTTTCAAATAATTGAGTGTTCATGATATAATAAAATGCTATTAATATCATCTATTCTGAATAAAATATTCCATTATCATTTTTGTAAAAAAATCAGAAGTTCCATAATATAAAATTGATAAAAAATCATTTTGAAAAAGAAAATTTATTAACTAATCAAGGGTAAAAATTACATTGATAAATAATTTTATATTAGTAAAAATTACATTTAATCATTTTTATAATTCATGTACATGGAAGAGAAAATTTTTTTGTTCAAATAGATAAATAATATCAATTCCCAATTAAAATATTCTTTTATTCTATAGAGTTCATAAGGAGATGAAAATGAAAAACGAAAACTTCATTTCTACTGAAATAACTGATGTTGAAGAGAATTCATGAGTTTCTTGAAATATAGATTGTTATATTTAATCATCAAAATCATAATAATAAAAATATTGATAGAAAATTTGATTGCATCTAAAAAACCATACCACTTTGGTGTCATTTAAATCATAAAAATCATGATACAAAATAATATTATTGGTTAATTTATCCCCCTGAAACTCATAAATTAATTATAAAATAAATTCATGGACAATATATTCACCACACATGAAAACAAAATGTGGATGGTTGATTAGTATGTTTGTTATTGTTTCCAATATATAATATGGAATCAAAAGTCAATGTGTGTGGAAGTACTCTATACTTTTGGACTAATAATAGACTAATAATGTTTTAATGATGTTGATAATTATTCAAGAATGATATTTATAATTACTAGAGAATTGTTATTGAATAATTGATTGTCTTTTAGTAAATAAAATCTACATGAGTGGTGATTATGAATGCATAATTTTTATAGATTCATTGTATTTGATTTAAGGCATGAGAATTTTTTCATGTTGTAAATTCATAATATTATTGTAATTCTCATTATATTCAAACAGATGTGATTATTTTAATAGGAGACTTCACATCATCTACAACATTTGATTATGATAATACCATGAAAATAATATTTTTTATGAAATTATTTCTGAATGAAAATTTCAATATTTTCAAAGAAAATATTTTTTATATTTAATAATGTGGGAAATCATTAAGGGAAGTCCATGAAACATATACATTTTTTAATGTCATGTTTCTAATTATCTAAAGGCACTAAAAATAATAATTTTCAAGAGGACACATTTATGAAGATGATTTGAGTATTTAATGATTTTTTATTGAGTTTGTATATTATATATGGAATAGAATGTGGATGGGTTGATGTATTATAGACTCTACTCCACTGGGAGTTTTTTCAATGTATGGATTGTAGACATTATATTAAAAATAGTTATATCCTATATAGCTAGATAGACAACCTGAAACAATGGCTTATGTGGGACACATATGTCGACCGCACCCAATGGGGGACAGGCGGATCCATATGGTATGATGAAAAGTGGTGAACACCCATGTGCAAGGACCAAAATATTGTAATCATGTATATTTATAGATAATAGAAATGGAACCATTGTGAAGGGAGGTATGGTTGAATGTTGAATGGTATTGGGTCGTACCAAAAGTGAGATGATTCATCATATTGATTTTGATGTATACTAGAGTAGTTATCTTGGCCATTTCTATTTGGGATGATATATCTGATCTACTATTCATCCTTATTTGCAATAATCTATAAAACCAGACCCACTTAATTAGATCAATCCTAGAAATCTGATATCATGTGCCCCAGTACTTTAAACCAGAACATTCATCATCATCCTCCAAAAATTAACAAGACTAGTGATCATGAGATATCCTACCTAAATGATCATTCATCTTCCATCCATAATCTTTTATGTTGATAAATAGGATATAGATTCAAATAAAAGTGAAATCATTCCTGTGATCTAATGTATAACATACAGATGTTAACGACGAAGTAGACGATATTATCCTGACAGAAAGTAGATTTATAGTGGGACATTATAAATCCATCATTAAAGTAGTTCATGATTACAAAATGAATAGAATGTTATCCTCATTACATACATGTGAGTACTCCAATACAAATGAGAAATGTGAACTCTTGAATAGGAGACATTGTGATATTCAGTATACACTAATGATGTCTTGAATGAATAGAGATAGTTTAATGGGTATTCAACATTGAATGAAACTTCGAGTTCTTGACATGGAATTATTCATTGAGATGAGATGAGGGTGTATGCGTATAAATATTGAAGACCCTCGGTTGACATATGTGTAGCTAATTTACTCAAGATACAACTCTTGTTTTTTCTAAAACAAAGCACATTGAAACCATTTTTCGTGAGGTAGAAGATCCATGAGGATTTCAATGTACATGAAGAATGGAATATAAAATGTATACTCAAACTATGATTTTTACAGTAGAATTTCATCTTAATAAACAATGTTCCATAATAAAAATTGGAGAGTGCTGGTAACATATCCCATGATGTAACAAAGAGGACCCGCAAACCCCTCCGATAGAATGAATTGAAACATCCATGTGTCTACATTGGAATCATTATGGAGTTAATATTCCAATGAATAATGTCACCAACATTGTGCATCATGATGAATAATAACGTTATGTTAATCACTTTGCAAAGAAGACATTTTGTACCTGTTTTTATAATGGAATTGATCTTTCATGAATAATTAATACATGTGATCTATGTGTGTAAATTGGCTAATCATGAAAGTGGAATGTTCATAGCGTATGTCCACATGGATGATAACCCTACATTGAATATATAAATATGAAATAATGTGGATATAGTGTTATACAAATAAATGTGGATATTTTTATGATATGTATGCATGTGATTACGGGCATGCATAAGGACATGTAATGTGTGTGTAGTTTTACAAAAGAAGCTGAATGTGGGAAATGCATACTTCCATGGGTATGTACAGACCATGACTATTTGAGACACACAAACATGATATTAGAATCACAACAATTAATAAATAATACCATTTTTTATCTAGAAATGATGAATTAATGAATAAAGGAAGAAGATAGATTTTATTGTGCTGAGAATTATTCATTTGTTCATAATGGGAAACTAGTGAGTTAATGTGAATGATTTATCATCCACTCATTCATGATTGTTAGTCTAATGTCTATAATTTTTTCGGATTCAGTGGTAGTCGAAGTCCTTTTGTGGAAGAAAAATATTATTTAGTTGATGTGAATACATCTAGTGCTATTGAAATATCTTATTCAGTAGTTTATTGAATATCATTGAAGGGTTGTTGCTTCCAGTATAAATAACACCAATGAATACTTCTAATGATTTTTTTATTTCTTATATTAACATTGTGGTCCAATTCCATGAATTTGTTATAACTATAATATAGAGTGATAAGTGAATTTCTGAAACTACCACCGCGTGATCATTGAAAAGGCTAGGTCATTGTACAAATCCATTTAAAAAATAATTAATTTATTTTTCTTCCATTATTAAATTAATTTCATGTGTATGAGAAATTTATCACCATAAAAATTATCATTTCCTCTAAACTAGGGAAGAAGTTCATGAGTAGAGGTATTGATTGATAAAATTTCAAATCTGTTAAACTGTGGGGTACACCGATTCACCCGTTCGATGTGTCCCTTCATGATCCAAATTGGATCTACAATATAAAACAAATAAGTTATTAATATTGAATGTGTCTCACATAAATATAATTTAGATGAAATCGGTTATCTCAAGCCCTGATTTTCCAGGTACACAATCAAACCTCATATATAAAAAATATAGGATTATTATAAATTAAATATATAATAATAGTCATATATATTATTATATATATTATTTTATAATAAAATTTAATCATCACCTTTATTAAAAATTAATTTTTAAAATTACATTAAATGTTAATAACTACTTCATCTTTCAATTACATTTTATTTAGGTAGTTTCAGTCCTTTGACATTGAGTTCTGTTAAAAAATATCCATAAAATTAATCAACATATAATTATCATATATAATCATTATATACATATTTAGATTTATCCATATAAATGATAGAATGTTATATGAATTAATCCATTCACGGGGATGATAAGTTGTACATATGCATGAAAGATATTTCCATTTTTTAAAACTGATTGAAAGAAGAAATGGTAAATATTAATCCAACATTCCAAATTTATTTCTATGTCATATATATCTAAATACATAAAAAATATATCCTTATTAACATCAATTTATTAATAAAATGAAAAAGTATCATGTCACTTCATGAAGGAAGTATTCTACACATACACTTGAAAAAATATATATTACTCCTATAGATTGGTGGGTAAGAAGCTATATAAAGACCCACACATATATGTCATAATTTTAAAAAATTTATTGATTGATAATCTTTACATAACATAACAATAAATTCATGAAACATATAAGTATGGTTCCTTTTGAAACATGGAAAATAAGCAATCATTTCATGAGTGATCTACGTCATCTCCAACATTGTTTTCCATAAATAGAACCCTTCTTATACATATCATACATAATACCATTATTCATGACCTATTGAATGGAACCACAAAAAATTATGAGCTCAAAATCTAAATAAGTATAAATAAGAGTTAAATCTATAAAATTCATAGACTTTTAATCATATTATTACATAATTTCAATCATAGTTAACCAATAATTTCAAGCCCGGGATCATAAATTATATTTTCATCAGAGAATTAGTTATATTGAATGGAAAACCTGGATCCAAAATAAAAAATATATATTTAAACTCTTTAATAAGATCTTATATTCCATTGAGATCATAGATATTAATATTCTATCTTATAAAATTCATAAACAAAGGGATGGGCTAAAACTCCAATAAGGTAATAATCATTAAAAAATAATAGCACATGGTTTAGGTGTCATAAAATGATTACTTAATAAGTATGGAACATAATTAAACATATGGAAGACTAAATTTTTTTAAAAATGTTCATGTAATCATGGAACCATAGAAATTTGGAAAAAATGTAAAATATGACATAATTCTGAGTCTAGAATAACATCCAATTCAAATACAAAAGGAGGAACTACAAATTCCATTTCACAAGGAGGACCAAGTCCCATAATGGAATCAATTTTACCAATTTTCCAACATGATGTATCATGAAAATAGAAATTTCCCAATACATTGGACCGCTATTGTAAAGACCTGGAATTTCCATGTAATTTTTTATAAATATATGGGATTTTTTGAGTCTGCAAAAATTGATGGCACGTGATTTCAAGGCCACGAGTTCCCGAAATGAATTTTTGATCTTTTTTACTAGTACGTTCAGTAAACATTTGAGCCATTGTTTCTAACATTTGAACCGGTGCTCAGAATTGAAATCTGAGGGAACCATAGAACTCGCAGTGCTGGTATTCGCATAAGAAGATATTCACCTTGATGGTAGACAATCAATGGTGAAAGATAATTTTTTGGGTTTTTTTGTGGAAATAATAAAATAAAATAATCACAAATTTTATTTTACTAGTTTTAACCACCCATTTGGATATTTCACAGGTGGGGACCGCCTGAACTAAAAACTCCCATGAGTGGTTATGGAGATGGGGACCACCGAGCCAAACCTCCCATGAGAGGATATGGTGGTGGGGACCACCCGAGGTTTGAACATATTGTACTCTCTATTAAATGGGGAGAAACCTCTTGATATCCCCACTTAATTATTCCAACCCTCCCTATAATTTATTATTCCATCCATCGATTAAATAATTATTCCTTTTTTAAATGTGCCAACATAATTTAATTTGAAAACATAAATTAAGAAGTTGGCTATAATTTCATTTTGGTGGAATTGGGAAAAAGGGTTGTCAAAGTGGAGAGCATTGGATAATTGGGGGAAAGCTATCCAATGAAGAACTTTGACAAATGAATTCAACTTTCTTCCTCAGGACATCCTCCAGTGTGGGATGTCTTCAATCGACGATCGTTTTTCCCGCTCCAATGACGTCATCTCCTCCCTCGTGAACTCTGTCAATGAACAATCCAAGGCAGGGGTTTAGTTTGTGTATGATTATATTCCCATGTTCATCCTTTATTAAAAAAAAGAACTCAAATGATTTTTTTGTGGTTTGGGACCAATCATTGCAGGGGGTGGGAGATAGGATTTGTCATTCAATGTTAATGTTCTTGATGAGCTGCTTGCTACCACTCTAACGCGAAGGGTGTAGGCCAAACATACATGGACCAAAACATCCACAATTCTTCTAGAATGGTGTACCCTTAGTGATGAATGAATATGACCATGGTGGCAGTAACCAGAGCGGGATTTTGGACACCAAAGAGGCATGAGAACGACAGCTAGTAACACCACCGACCACGATGAACGCGACGATGCAAAGACGCCACCCAATGGCCACATCCGATGGGCGGCCTCTGCGCCCCGCCGTCGTGCTGCCATTCCAAGGCCGAACCACCCCGCAGCAGAGCCGTTGTCCGCGGCCGAACCCCACGACCATGTCGCGCCACCCGGAAGCCACATGCGGCTGAGGTGCTCCGGCTGAGCCCCCCGCGGTCAAGCCGCTATGGTTGAGCCACCCACGTCCGAGCCACTCCAGCTGAGCCCCCCGTGGCTCTGAGCCACTCCAGCTAAACCACCCATGGCCCTGATCCACTTAGACCGAGACGCCCCACATCCACGAGCTTCTCCAGATGAGCCGCCCTACAGCCTCTACTGTCCTGGCCGAGCCGCCCCAGCTGAGTCGCCATACGGCCTCACACCATCCGCGTCCGAACCCCGGAGGCCCCTCGCGGCCTGCCGGACCGCCCAGCAGGATGGGACGGACCCGACGGGTCAGGAAGAACCCAACAGGCCAGGCCACACTACGGGCTAGGCTAGACCCAGCGGGTAGGGCCTGGTCAACCCGAACTGGGTCGGTCGAGGCCGGGTCAGACCGGACCCGGGCCTACTATGACCCATTTACTTGTTTTGGCCATAACTTTGGCACCAGACATCCGTTTGATTAACCATCAATGGAATTGGAAATATAGGAGAGAGACAATCCCTTTGATTATACCCCACTAGAGTTTTGAATTAAGACGGAGAAAAAACAGGTTGGAACCAGCACGAATTCATCCAGCCCCCCGAGACTAGAGGACCAATAACTCACAATCCATGCATCTGATTGATGCGTCATCTATTTCATTGAGACACCTATGACGTGGAGTATCGTTGAGATGCTTCTTCTTCAGAATTCATTGCAGTTGGAATATCGACCAGTAGCTTGTGGAGCGGATCCTCCTAGAGATGAGAAAGCGTAGTGCGGGAACCAAGTAGCTGGCTGAGACTTGACGACTACTGACCTTTTCTACTCATAGTTACTTGACAGTCCCAATGGGGAGCGCCTCTGTGTGGCGCAACAGACCCACAGTGGGGATCACCTCGGTGTGATGCGGCAGTCCTACAGTACTCAACAAGAGAGGTACCATAGCAGGCAATGGTGGGGTGCTCCTCTATTTGATGCGGCAGGCCCACGGTACTCGATAGGAGGAGTAACACAGCAAGTCGGGAGGGGGAGAACCTCTATGTGACCTGGAAGACCCATGGTGGAGAGCGCCTCTATGTGACATAGCAGACCCACGATACTCGACATGAGAAGTACCTCAGTAGTCCATGATTAGTGGGAAACACCTCTGTGTGATGCGCCGAGCCCACTATACTCAATAGAGGAGGTGTTCTCTAGGAGACGAGGTGTTTGATGATCTGACTGGAGACGTTACTTGTTACTAACCCTAGAATAAATACTGGTGTGAGCTGAGTAAGTATCTCTGTGATTTCCTCATGATTGAGATGGATCACATGATTACTTAGGTATACGTATTGGTATATGCCTAAGTTGTGTTATATATTGTTTTTATACTTTTTGGTTTATCCTAGGTGGATTTGGTGAGACATTGAGAGTTTTGGGGTCCCTAGTGAGTATCGTTATACTGACCCCAGCACAGGCTATACCTGCACCTTGTTGTGTTGGATGCAGACGACGAACATCACTGACTGATGTTGGGAGTACTAGGACTAGACGGTGCCTGGAGGTGGACCATACGGCATGTCGGAAGACAGAGGAGATGGGAGGACATAGAGTGATGAGGAGTAGATCTCTACCTAACCTTCATGTAGGAACCTCAGCGGATGATCTCGTAGCTATATTTTTCTCTTTCTTCAGTTGTATGGTATTTCAGTTGTACTTGTACCTTTACAGTTGGGCTTGAATTCCGGTCCCATTTTTCATTCATAACTCTTTTGGTTATATAGTTGGATTGTTTTCGTATCTTGTTGTGTGACTGGTTTCATGAGTTTACAGGTTATAAAGGCAATGCCTTCATAGTTTCAAGGAAAAATCCTTTGGGATCTAGTCATCAGCCCCTGGCCTATGGAAGGTGGGATTAGGGTAGTCATGACACGGGCCCTGGGAGACGGGTCAGGACAATTTAAAATCAAAGGGAGGTTATACCACAGAATATAGGGCTCTGGTATTTCTTTTTAATGGAAATAGTGTTAAGTGTAGTACGTGTGATTATCAATTTATGGGATCCACTATAGAAGCGACGGCCGATGTATCCATACACCAGGACCCTGAGTTCTGATATCCGACTCATTTCACGAAAACACTTATTACGTGTGTGTGATTATATTCCCATGTTCTTCCATTTTCAAAGAAAATAACATGGATGATTTCTTTTGCGGGATGGGAACAATCAATGTGGGGGGATAGGATTTAGTGTTCAATGTTCATGCTAATGATGAGCCGCTTGCTACCACTCTAACGTGGAGGGAGCGGGAAAACAGACATGGACTGATAACATCGTCGTTCTTCTTGAATGGTGTACCCTTCGTGATGGAAGAAGATAACCTTGGTGATGGAAACAGGAGTGGGATTTTGGACACCGAGGAGGCACACGAATGATAGCTAGAAACACTATCGGCTGTCACGAAGGAGACGACACCGCCCCGCATCCACCACCACCACACGGCCTCCATGCCCCATGGTCGAGCCCTTCCACACAGACGGGTCGCCGCTCCGTGGCTGAACCACCCCGCGGGCACATGGTCGTCCGTAGTCGAACCCTGTGGCCGAACTCCGCCGTCATGCCCTCTACGTCGCCAAGTGGCCTCGTGGACAAATCACTCTGTCTGAGCCCCACATGACCCTCCACGCCGCTCTGGTCGAGCCAATGGCAGCTGAGCCACTCCGGCTGAGCCACCCGCGGCCTCGACCCGCTCCGGCCGAACTACCCGCGGCCCCGAGCCACTCTAACCGAGCCGCTTCGGGGCCCCGACCCGCTTCATGCAAGAAGCCCCGCGGCCTCCTCCCTAGTAAAGTCCCGACCCGACTTACCCTCAAACCAGTGGTCGGACCAGTAGGTCACATGGCCTCAAGCACAAATCCCTATATGCCAGAGGCTACCGACTAGTAGCAAGGGTCTCAGGAGGTGATAATGGGGAGACTACAACCACATATTAGAGAAACACAACGGTATTATCAGAGTAAATAATATTAAATAGCACAAACATTAAACAATTTAATCGCAGAAGGAAAGGATAGATAATAATCTTTTTATAAAAGGCAGAAAACTCCATTTTACAATGTATACATGTACAAATGATGATATAGTTATGAAAGCAGTATACAATATAGTATTCATTACAAATTATACAAAAAAGGCAGCAATTCCCGATGACAATCTCCTGAGTATCCCAAGCTCCCGATTGGTCCTTTGCTCCTAACACTTCAGGTACAAACAACACAACACACAACCTTGGTCCTGCAAGCAAGATGGTCTACTCGGGTACACCAGTGAGATGTTTGCCCGTGTAGGGTGTGAGATATAAATCTCAGTAGGCCGGCACCACCAATGTCTTTCCCAATCTAGATAGTGTATAAAAATTAAACATTGAGATGGTATGGAGAAATAAGTAGACAGAGTTACAAATGTAAATAACACCCGTCCAAGTTCTCAACGGACACCTGACGGTTATACCAGCTTCGTTTTGTTTCCGGTAAAGTTACCTGATCAAGTTACCATATATATAAAAGTATTGAGATTATAAATTGTGTGAGGTAATAATGCATCCGTCCCATTAATAAAAGAAATTGTGGGTAGGAGGTAAGAATGCCTCTCGTCCCCATAGGTCAAATGGCTAGGGGTAAGAATGCATCCCTTCCATAATTCGAGATTAGCGGGCATGAGGTAAGAATGCCTCTCATCTATATAAGTAAACTGGCAAGGGGTAAGAATGCCTCACTTCCATCACATTCATTTAACCGTTATGGGGTATAACTGCTTCCCATCTATCACAATCATAATACTGGCATGGGGTATAACTGCCTCACATCCAGGAACATAGTCAACAACAATGTCAACTGTAAAGGGGTAAGAATGCCTCCCTCCAGAACATGTAATCATCGACTGATGTCAACTAGAAAGGGGTAAGAATGACCCCCTTCTATAAATGTAATCATCAATTGAAGTAAACTCAAAAGGGGTAAGAATGCCTCCCTTCCAAACATGTAATGACACACTAGCATGGGGTATAACTGCCTCCCATCCAAAATAGTACATGTCACTAGGTGGCCTCAGCATGAACTCACCTCTATTATCATTCATTATGTGGCATCAGCATGTGCACACTCACAATACAAACATTTCTATAGTATACTAGTTATGTCAAAACCTCATAAGCATTCAAAGAATCATATCACATACACATAAGCGAACAAATTCATGTTCATACATATGGAAACCCATCTTAAGTATCTAAAACAATACATTCACATATTCATTTTACTAACATAAGTCGTGCTCATTACGTTATCCCAAGGCTTGGTCGTACCACCCTATTCCATTCATTTCAAGTTTGACCATTTCATCTTAAAGGATATGTTTATCTTTCTTTAACCCTTTGAGACATTCAAATGGAAACATGTCATATAGTCTTAAGTCATCCCTCTATGGTTATCATCTTACTCAATTTGCCTAACATGGAAAATTGACCCAGACACAGGCAGCACAACCATTTCATTCCCATTGTCTCAACAAAACATGTTCACATACAAAGCATCAACGAAGCACCAAAAAAAACCAGCATGAAAGAAAAAAAAAGTCTATCACTAAATTTTATCTTGAAGACAACTGACCTCTGATTGAGGGGTTTTATTATTAAATCATTAGTCTTGTGATCAAGAAAACCTTTTATCTCATCCTGCATTTCACACCCATTTCCAGACAGCGTTTAATCCAAACCAGATTCCAGAATTAAAATACAAAGGCATTGCAGTACTAAAATAATTAATACATTTACATTAATTTAAAAGGTAAAGGAGATGGACACTCCCTCAATGTGGATCCATATGTCCACTCCGGCTCTTGGCGCTTTCTAACTAAGAGTCACAGGCGAGTTGTATAGTCTTTGGCGACTCAAAACCACGCCATAACCTCGAACACACTATAAACAACATTCTAGGAACTCATAAACATCAAAATACCCATATTCAGCAAGTGAGAAAAAAAGAAAGAGGTGAAAACCTTACCCCGAAACCATCATTACAATCTGAAACAACCTGAGTCGCTTCGCCTTCGGTGGTGGTTTATGGAATGCACACCAAGGAGTCCCAACAGATCTTCTACATAATCTAGAACCCAACAAAAAATGAATATGGGATCATCCCAAATCCCTAGGGTTCGACCGTACCTCACCGGGAACCGATTAGGTCGAAAAAAAATCAGATAAATGGAGGAGAAGCAAGAGGGGAGCTTACCATGATGATTCAGTGAAAACACCTCAAGAAATCGGTCAGAGATCAAAGCGTAATGAGGGAACCAAAGGGGGTGTCACGTGACTCATAGGGGGGAGCCCCTTGGATTCTTGCGGGTCGAACGAGGGTGAGGAAGTGATTGTATTAGATTTTTATTTATTTCATTTGCTTTCATATTAATTTTTAATTAATTTCTTAAAAAGACTCTCCTGCACGGTTTGATCCGCACAGTTTTCCAAATCGTGTGCAAACAGTGTGGCACCCTCTTTCTAAGACAGATCCCTCGCAAGGGCTAGGCGCACGGTTTTCGAAACCGTGCACAGCCCGTGCGCAAGCCACATCCCACTTTAATAATGCTGAACAGTTTGGGCCGCACAATTAGCCAAATCGTGCGCCCTCTGCGGCACTTTTAAAAGCAAGGGTTCGCCACTTCCAAAACCTCTCGAGCCACCTGAGAAACTCAACAGGCCTTCACCCACGACCAAAAACATTAAAAGGCAGGGTTTCAACCATCAAAACCTTGTTCTGAAGCCAGGCCCTCAAACGCTTGGTTCCGTAAAATGAGAAAGTTCAAATTCCTTCGGGTTTTAGTCCGGTTCAAAATGCGGGTCATTAAAACCTTCCCACTATAGAACATCTTTTCCCCGAGAAGCCTTCGGGAACAATGTACACATCACCCAACCTACGACGGTCATGTTGTTGCGTTAAAACGATCACGTTGCATTCAAAAACATCCAACAAACACATAAGAATACATTAAACCATACGGCGCTTAAGCCACAAAAACTCGAGCTAACGCTCGTTTCCCAAACAAAACACCAGGGCGACACTTCCTGAGCCCATCTACCAAGAGACAAGAACCCGTCATCATCTCTCTAAGCATCCAGCCACAGGTACTCCCCACCCTAGATTTTTAATGGTAAGAAAACAACTCCAAACCATGGTTCGTACTACCATTGGAGTTATCTTTGAAAGCACGCCCTAAGCATTCCCACGACGCACCTAGCATGATTTGAAACAGATCAAATGGCCAATACCCCATCAACCTCAAGGCCCAAGCCGAGCTGGTTGTTCATATTAGGCACCAGCCTACACAAACTGCACTCGCCTCTACTTCACGGAGTTCCAATGAACGGTATGTCACCAACTGCAGACATTAAGCAAGAACCCCGAGGCAAGACATCTCTGTCTGACTATTTACTAGAACACTCTGCCTAAATGGCTGACGTATTTCATACAGAACCACAAAGCCTTTTTCCAAGGGACCTTACGTTTAACACAATCACACTCATAGAATCCTACACCCGACTCCCAATGAAATTTCCATGATCAAACCATTCAAGAATCCACGAATCCTATACGCAACGTCGAAAGAGAAACACCCAAACAAGCCCAACGACTCTAAAGCATTAGCGCGGATACGACCGACGCTCTCTTAGTGCATCTTGGATGAGGACAAGACAGGGGACATGTTCATCACCAAATAGAATACACTAAGAGGTTTGAATGGATACTAGTTAATCATACTAGACTAATGGAAGGAAGAACAATCGAACCTCAACTGGTCGACTTCAATGACGGAACTCGGCTTCACCTTCCGACACATCAACATGTTTTAAACTCACTTTCCTCAAGGCATTCATACGCTACCTACCCATTTCCCAAGGCATTCCAAGAAACATCCATTCCATGTGAAAGGATACATTTACTCGATTCGACGTGACACGCTCCCAACCTTATGAGTGTCCTAGTCACTAAAGGGAAAGGTGATAACATAGCCTAGCACAAGTGTGATAGTACACAAACACTACAAATGATCATGTGACGCTCCTCCACCACAATCACATCACCAAACAAGTGATGATGATCCAAAACAAGGAAATTAGCATGTCGAAACACACAAGTCATTCAGAATCCATCCCGAACATTTGAGAGAAACCGTTCATTAATGTTGGGACACTCTACCGAGGAGTTGACCCTAAGCTGCAATGAATGTCAATACCCAACGACCACCCATCTGATCAAGGGTGTCATTAGAAAAACAAAAGTCCAACAAGGGACAATGACACCCGAATGGCACCTCACGTCAGCAGACTCACGGTACAAGAAATTCATTAAAATGCTAAGGGTGCTACAAACCATGGGCTAGCCCCTTACGAAGATCAAACATCGACCCTATTGTCCGGTCACAAGAAAAAATGAAGCTAGGATCAAAATCCAATCATCAAAACATCACTATGAAAATAATGCCCATGGAAAAAACCAACAATCCCATTCCAAGGCAACTCGATGAGAAACTCAAAACTACCCCCTTACACTAGTGTATCAACCCACCACCACGAGTTTCTTTACCAAGCAGTTAACATTTTACCCCATTCAAACTCTATCCATTTAAAAACTTCAACTACGCATCAAAAAAACAATAATGTTTCACAGAAAATTCCTTTTTAAGACCCTAAAACATTCATAGACATCTTGTATTCATCAATCAATTGAGAAACGCAACACCATTTAAACAAAAGGGAGTCCTACGTGGGTCTCATTTTATCCATCTTCAGTTCTTCAAAAATTAACCCCAAAGAAATTTATCAATTTTTTTTCTCAAACACCCTAAACCGGGTAATCTAATACAATAGTTTCCAACTGACCTACTTTGGTCCAGTTTCACATTTAACAGTTAGACAAAACCATTAAATTTCTTAATTAAGCAACATTTTCAATTTAATCATTTCACAATACAGCAAGCCTTTACATTTAATATAGGTTTCCATTTTTCAATTCATGAAGTGCCCATAAACTTCCTGGATTGAAAACTGAATCCCCTTTTTATCAAAACCAAATTCCATCCCAGAATTGAACATGCTCACAGACGACAGACCAAGTACATGGGTGGCCATCTAACAAGCTATAAATCACCCATACACTTTAATAATTGGCATTTGGCTCCCCTTTTTAATCAGAACCAATTTATTTTAGAAATTTAATCTTAGATGCATTTTATAGTAGTTCGAATACATGGGTTACTTTTTCCATGTTATAAAGTGACCATAAACCTTCCAACTTAAAACTAGCTCCCGTCATATTTATATCCAACAGATTGATCTCATGACATTAATTACATATATAAAAAAGATCATGTCACTTCAAGCAGCTAACACTGAGGCATGTTATAGAAAAAAGCACGAAACATAAGCCAGACATGCATCATGACATCTTATCACTGAATGATGCTATATAAATAGGCACGTTAATATATACAAGGCATGGTATGAAATCAAGGAACACAATTCAAATAAAAAAGAAACCTAAAATACAAATAAATGGCATGGCACTATGCATGTCATGTTAATTTCTTCTGTGACTAACATGATGTCGGGAATGTAGCTCCCTTGCCATATCAAGCCAATGGTGAAATTCAAGGAATTCCATAAACCATAAGAAGTAGAAAATACAATAGTCACTCAAGGTGAAATCATCTCAATTATAATGGAAAACAACATGAACAACAAATCCCATCCCTGGACACTTGGTTATTCCCCATACGTGGGGTGATCTGTCCCAAGCACAGCTATTAGCCAAGCACCGACACTTTCCTAATCTCTTGTATATCAACAAAAAACAATAAAGAGAAAATTAAACTCCTTTGATAACACTTTGTAAAGTCCCAACTTGGCTTACCCTCGAACCGGTGGTCGGACAGGTAGGTCACATGGCCTCAAGCGCGTCTCCCCGTACGCCAGAGGCTATCGACTAGCAGCGAGGGTCTCGGGAGGTGATAGTGGGAAGACTATACCCTCATATCAGAGTAACACAGTGGTATTATTAGAGTAAATAATATTAAATAATGGAAGCAGTAAACAATTGAAAGGTAGCAGCAAAAGATAGATAATAACCATTTTATAAAAGGCAGAAAACACAAGATTACAATTCATGCATGTACAGATGCCGATAGAGTTATGAAAGTAGTAATAAATACAGCATCCTTTACAAATTATACAAAAAGAAAAGGCAGAAAAGCCCGACGACAATACCCTAAGAATCCCAATCTCCCTATTGGTCCTTTCCTTGTAACTCCTCAGGTACAAAGATCACAACACACAACCTAGGTCCTGCATGCAAGATGGTCCACTCAAGTACCCTAGTGAAATGGCATCCTGAGTAGGGTGTGAGATATAAATCACAGTAGGTTGGCAACACTGATGTATAACCCAATTCAGATAGTGTATAATAATTAAATAGTGAGCAGGCATGAAGAAAGAATTAGAAATAGTTACATAAGTAAAAAACACCCATCCAGGTTCCTAAAGGACACCTGACCGTTATACCAGCTTCGGCTCATTGCCGGTAAAGTAACCTGATCATGTCACCATATATATATAAAAGCATTTAGATCATAGATGTTGTGGGGTAAGAATTCCTCCCACCCTTTAATAAGACAAATCGTGGGCACGAGGTAAGAATGCCTCTCGTCCCCATAGGTCAACTGGCAAGGGGTAAGAATGCCTCCCTTACATAATTCGATATTAGCGGGAACGAGGTTAGAATGCCTCTCATCCCTATAAGTCAACTGGAAGGGGTTCGAATTCCTCCGTTACATCACATTCATTCTACCGGTATGGGGTATAACTGCTTCCCATCTGTCACAATCATAATACTGGCATGGGGTATAATTTCTTCACATCCAGGCATGTAGTCATCAACAGAGTCAACTAGAAATGGGTAAGAATTGCTCATATCCAGACATGTAATCATCGATTGAAGTCAACTAGAAAGGGGTAAGAATGCCTCCCTTCCTAACATGTAATCATCAACTGATGTCCCCTAGCAAGGGGTAAGAATGCCTCCCATCCAGACATGTAATATCACACTAGATTGGGGTATAAATACCACCCATACAACCATGTATCTGTCACTAGGTGGCCTCAGCATTAACTCACCTCTATTATCATTCATTATGTGGCATCATCATGTGCTCACTCACAATACAGACATGTCTATAGTATACTACTTATGGAAATACCTCATAAGCATTCAAAGAATCATATCACATACACATAAACACACACATTCACGTTCGTACTTAAGGCATCCCATATTAAGTATCTAAAAAAAGACATTCACATATTCATGTTACTAACATAAGCCATGCTCATTACGTTATCCCAAGGCGTGGTCGTACAACCCTAGTCCATTCATTTCTAGTTTGACCATTTCTTCTTCAAGGATATGTTTATCATTATTTTACCCTTTGATACCTTCTAATGGAAACATGTCATATATTCTTAAGTCATCCCATTATGGTTGTCATCTTACTTAATATTCCTAACATGGAAAATTGACCCAAACAAAAGTATCACAACCATTTCATTCCCTTTGTCTCAGAAAAACATGTTCATATACAAAGCATCATAGAGACACCAAAACATACCAGTAGGGAAGCATAAAAAGTCTATCACTACTTTTTATCTTGAAGACAACACACCTCTGATTGAGGGGTTTTATTATTAAATCGTTAGTTTAGTGATTAGGAAACCCTTTAATCTCATCCTGCATTTCACACTCGTTTCCAGGCAACGTTTAATCCAAACAAGATTACAGAATTAAAATACAAAGGCAATGTAGTACTAAACTAATTAATAATTTTACATTAATTTAAAAGGGCAAGGAGAGGGACCCTACCTCAAGGTGGATCTATCCATCCACTCCGGCTCTTGGCGCTTTCTAACTAATAGTCACATGTGAGTTGCCTAGTCTTTGGTGAGTCAAAACCTTGTCAAAGCCTCGAACAGACTATATACAACGTGCTAGGAACTCATAAACATCAAAATCCCCAAATTTAAAAAGTGTGAAACAAAGAAGGAGGTAAAAACTGTACCCCGAAACTAACCTAATGATCCGAAACCAACCAAACCGCATTGGCTTCATCAGTGGTTGCCAGAAAGCGCACCAAGGAGTCCCAACGGACCTTCCGTATAACCTACAATCAAAAGAAAACATAAAATAGGATCATCCCAAAGCCCTAGGGTTCAGTAGTACCTCACCGGGCACCGATTACATCGAAAAGAAACCACATGAAGGTAGGAGAAAAAATAGGGGCTCTTACAATGAATATTCAGGGAAGAAAGCTCAAACAATCGGTCAGAGATCGATGTGCAAGGAGGGAACCATGGGGTATTTCGTTCAGCTCATAGGGGAGAGCCCCTTGGCGACGTGCGGGTCAAGTGAGGGTGAGGGGGATATTAGATTAGGTTTTTATTTATTTCATTTTTTGTTATTTTAATTTTTAATTAATTTCTTAAAAAACTCACCCATACGGTTTGATCCACACTGTTTGCCAAACCGTGAGAAAACCATGTGACACCCTCTGTCTAAGACAGATCTATCGCACGGGCAAGGCGAATGGTTTGGGAATCCGTGCGCAGCCCGTGCGCAAGCCACTACCCACTTTAATAAGGCCGCACGGTTTGGGCTGCATGGTTACCCAAACCATTCGTCAATCGTGCGCCCTCTGCAGCTCTTTTAAAAACAAGGTTTCGACGCATCTGAAACCTCTTGGGCCACCTGAGAAACTTAACGGGACATCACCCATGCCCAAAAACATTAAAAGGAAGGTTTAATACCTTATGAACCTTGTTCCAAATCCCAGTCATCAAACGATTAGTTCAGTAAAACGAAAAAGATCAAATTCATTCCGGTTTTAGTCCCATTCAAAACACGGGACATTACAGCCCTCCTGGACGAGCCGACTCGACCAAGTCGCCCTGCGGCCTCACGCCATCCGCAGTCGAAGCCCAGCGGCGCCTCGCGGCCTGCCAGACCGCCCAGTGGGCCAGCCCAAACCCAAGGGGTCAGGCTGCATTGCGGGCCTGTCTAGACCCAATGGGTCAGGCTGGGTCAACCCAAACTGGGTTCGCCCATGCCGGGTTAGACCAGACCCAGGCCCACTACAACCCATTTACTTCTTTTGGCCATAACGTTGGCACCAGAGATCCATTTGATGAACCGTCAATGGAGTTGGAAATAATGGAGTGAGACAGTCCCTTTCAGTATACCCCACTAGAGTTTTGGAATAAATGTTGAACGATCAGGTTGGATGGAGAACGAATCCAACCAGGCCCCTAGGACTAGAAGGTTCATAACTCACAAACCGGGAATCCGATTGTCACACTGTCTGTTGCGTTGAGACCCTTATAATGTGGCGTACCCTTGAGATGCTTCTTCATGGGACTTCATGGCAGTTGGAATATTGACCAATAGCTGGTGGAGCATATCCTCTTGGAGACGAGCGAGCATAGTGTGGGAACCAAGTAACTGGATAAGACTTGACGACTGTTGACCTTTTCGACTCGGAGTGACTTGACAAGCCCAATGGAGAGCACCTCTGTGTGATTCGGAAAATCCATGGTGGAGATAACCTCTGTGTGACGCGGCGTACTCAATGTACTCAACAGGAGGGGTCCTCAGCAGGCCACAGTGGGGAGTGCCTCTTTGTGACGCGAAAAACCCACTATACTCGAAAGGTGGAGTACCTCATCATGTCACAATGCAGAGCACCTATGTGTGACGTGGAAGACCCACGGTGGGGAGCGCCTCTGTGTGACATAGAAGAACCATGTTACTCGATATGAGGAGTACCTCAGCAGTCCAAGATTAGTGTGAAGCACCGCTCTTTGACGCGGTAGGACCACTATATTTTATACTGGAGGGTCCCTCTAGTAGTCGAGGTGTTTGATGATGTGACTAGAGATGTTACTTGTTACTACCCCTAGAATAGATTCTGCTGTGAGCTGAGTCAGTATCATTATGTTTCCTCATGAATAAGATGCATTACTTGATAACATAAGTATATGTATGGGAATATACCTCGGTAGGGTTATCTATAGATTTCATAGTTTGTGGTTTATCGTTGGTGGATTTTATGAGACCATTAGGGTATTAGGGTCCCTACTAAGTATCGTTATACTCACCCATTCACGGGATATACCCACACCTTGTTGTGTTGGATGCAGATGACAGACATCGCTGACTGAGGTTGGGAGTACCAGGACTAGAAGGTGCCCGGAGGTGGACCATATTGCGTGTTGGTACGCATAGGAGATGGGTGGGCATGGTGTGATGAGGAGGTGATCTATACCTACCCTTCAGGTAGGAACCTCGGAGGACAATCCAGTGGCTGTATTTTTCACTTTCTTTAGTTGTATTGCATTTCAGTTGTACTTGTGCCTTTACTGTTGGGCTTGTATTAGAACCCCCATTTTCTTTCATCACTCTTGTGGTTATACAGATTTCTTGTGTTCCTATCTTGTTGTGTGATTGGTTTCACGAGTTTACATGTTATTAATGTAATTCTTTCCCAGTTTTAGGGAAAATTCCTTTCTGTGCTATTCCCCAGCCCATGGCCTATGGAATGTGGGCATGGGGTAGTCAAGGCACGAGCCCTAGAGGACGGGTCATGATAAATTGTTATCAACGGGAGATTCGATCATAGAACATATGACTCGGATCTTTCTATTTACTGGACATAGTGTTCAGTGTAGTGAGTGTGGTTATCAGTTTAGGGAATCCAGTGTTGGTGTGGTGACTGATGTATCCATACACCAGGACCCCAACTTCTGATATCCGACTCAGTGCACGAAAACACTAATTGAATGTGTTTTTTTTGAAGAGTTTTCTTTGTGATATTTTGAGTCAACTCACCAGGTAAAACTTATTAATCATAGAACACCTTTTTCTTCTCATGATGCCTCCACATAGAGAGCCACCTAGGGTTTCGAGAGTTTTACGCACCGATAGCCCACTGAGCGACAAGGACTTAGTGCATGTCCCTTTTCTAGTAGAGGCACCAGTGAAGGCACCAAAGATACCATTCCCCATTGGGCAACCAATTCCACCATCCCCAGTAGGAGATGTTTCACGCTGCATGAGCGCATTGAATGAGCTCTAGCATAATAGGCCACCTAGTTTCAGTGGAGAGACAGATCCAGAGATGGTTGAGGATTTGTTGGCGGCTGTGGATAGAGTCTTCTGACTAGTCAGGACACCAGCTGATCTCATGGTGAACCTTGCCACCAGCCTTCTATAGGAAAAAACAGGTAGATGGTGGAGCTTGATTCTCAAGGTTCATGATGAGGTGATGCTTTTCTGGGAAGATTTCGAGAGCCTATTTTGGGCATAGTTTGTTCCAGTGAATCTTCGCACAGTACACATACATGATCCTCTTCATCTGTTGCAGGGCAGTAAGACTGTAGCTCAGTACTCAGCGAGGTTCACTAACCTCTCACGTTATTCCATAGATATGGTACGAGACCTTTTCTTCAGGGCCCTAACCATTGATCATGGTCTTAGGTGGATATTAGGGCTTCGATGATCTCACTCAGTATCCCAACCTAGGCGGGGGTGTTAGAGAGAGACCTCTTGGTGGAGAGTTTCCTTACCGTGAAGTCACTAATAGTGAGAACACCTACTAGTCATCACGTAGTAGAGCCTTCTGTAGCTAGTAGTAGACAGACATCACATAGGTCCAAGATAACCAAACATACAGGTGGATGACCGCATGACTCAGGATCAGTTGTATGGGGAACCCGAGGCGGAACATGTCAGGCAAGGATCATGCAGTGTTACACAAGCGGCGAGCTGGGTGACATGGCTCGTGAATGTCTGACCTTTCATACGGATGATTAGCAGACTATCAAAGGACCACCCAGGCAAAGATAGAGGTTCAACCGAGGAGGTCCGTAGGGAGCATGCATATTTGGAAGAGGAGTTGGTCGGGCAGTTGGCGGTGGGTGATGATTCGGGATGTTACCGCCACTAACACCAGGTGGTCCACCCCAACAATAGGGGCGATCTCAGCTCCATGCAGGTGAAGCCTATGATCACAGTGCTCTAGAGATGATATGAAGTACGATTTGTGTCTACTCCACCTTAGCTGAAGTTCTTATAGACATAGGCGCCATTCATTCTTTTATTTCCACTACCATCGTTCGGAGCTCGGAGATTCTGATGGAGTCGTTGGCTCAATCCTTACAGCTAAAGACTCTTACGGGAGAGGATTAAACGATTATGCACTAGTTTTGGTAGTGTAATCTCACTCTAATAGGCGAGATCTTCGGTGGGGATCTCCTAGTAGCAGCTTCTAGGCCTTACGATGTCATCTTGGGTATAGACTGTTTATCTACAGTCCATAGTCAGATAGACTGTATTAGGCACAAATTATGGTGTGTCCTTAATGATGAGACCATTTTTACCTTCACCGGCGAGAAGGGAGGCTTTGCAATGAGGGATGGACTTACCCGGATGAGAGTGTAGCCGATCACTCCTCAATTGGCTAGCCTTACCCTCAGAGCTATTAATGTGGAGAGTCCAAGCTATCTTATAGTGGTGGACCAGTACACAAATGTTTTCCCTAATGATGTTCCGGGTCAACCTCATCAAAGAGAGTTAGACTTTTAAATTTGATTTGTAGCCCGAGATGACAGTGATATCTACACAAGCATATTGGATGGATCTCGCTGATCTTCATTAGCTGCAGGTACAGCTAGAGGACTTGTAGGAGAAGGGATTCATTTGGCCCAATGTTTCTCCATGGGCAGCCCCGATTTTGTTCACCATGAAGGCGGATAGGAGCTTGAGACTCTGTGTCGACGATCAGTGCCTGAACCATGTGAACGTGAAGAACAAGTTCCAACTCCCAAGGTTTGACGACCTCTTTGATTAGATGAATTAAGCATAATGGTTCTCAAAGATAGACCTCAGATCAAACTATCACCAACTCAGAGTATGAGATGAGGATGTGTAGAAAATGGCCTTCTGGTCCCAGTACGACCATTATGAGTTATTGGTTATGCCATTCGGCATGGAAAATGCCCCAAAATTGTTCATGGTACTCATTAATAGGATCTTTCAGCCATACCTTGACCTATTTTTAGTAGTCTTCATCGGCAACATTCTGTTATACTCGACTACTGAGGAGGAGCAAGCTTATCATTTGTGGGTAATAATGGAGACACTCTGCTTGCACCAAATTTATGGTAAGCTCCCAAAGTTCCAGTTCTGGATCTGAGTGGATCACTTTCTAGGACATGTCATATGGGAGGCTAATGTTGTAATGGATTCATAGAGGATTGGGGCGGTACTCTCTTGGGAGCCACCCAGGATTGTGATAGAGCTATAGAGTTTCCTAGGTTTGTCTAGATACTACTGGAGGTTTGTGCCATATTTCCCCAGAGTTGCAGCACCACTATTAGCCTTGAAAAATAAGGGTAAACCCTTCGTGTGGTCGGAGAGATGCCCACAATTTTTTCAGGAGCTGATGTAGAGGCTGGCTAGTGCCCCCATCCCGAGGCATCTAGAAGAGGGAGTGGGGTATGAAGTCTACTGCGACGTATCAGGGACTGGACTCAGATGTGTCCTGATGCAGGAGTGAGTAGTGATCACATATGGTTCTTGAGAGATGAGATAGTATGAGCAAAACTATGCTACCCATGACCTAGTGTTAGCAGTAGTGGTCTTCTACTTGAGGATGTTGCGACACTATCTGATTGGTGAGAACTTTACAACGTACTCTGATCACAGGAGGCTCAGGTATATCTTCTCTCAGTAGGACCTAAACCTGAGATAGTGACGATTTCATGAGTTCCTCCAGGACTGTTACTTCGAGATAGTCTATACTCTATGGAAGGGGAACGCTGTTGTAGATGAACTCAGTAGGAGATCTAGTATACAACTTTCATGGGAGGAGACGAATCAGGTGGTTGCTTTACTGATATCATTTGTTGATAGAGATGGGTCATCTTTTCTTTAGTCTCTTACATTCAATCCCCCACTCCTTTAGCGAGTCAGGGAGGCAAATTTGGGGACACTGACTGTAGGAAACGACATGATCAGATATCCCCAGGACATGCACTAGATGGATTTTCTAAACATGGGGATCACGTCATCCTCTTTAGAGGATGTACCATGATACCATTGTCACTTCAGGAGGAATTGTTGAGGGAGTTCCACACTTCCCCTCAAACAGTACATCCAGGAGTAGAGAAGATGTACTAGGATCTCCGATGACAGCATGGTGTCTAGGAATGAAGAATGCAGTAGCAGAGTTTGTTTCTCGAAGCCTCAATTTTCAGCAAGTGAAGGTGGAGCATCAGGTACCCGCAGGCTTGGTTCAGCCTTTGGAGGTCCCAGAGTGGATGTGGGATGGGATATCCATGTAATTCATGATATGACTTCCACGTGCATCCAGAGATCATGATTATATCATGGTGAATGTCGATCGACTCACCAAGTCAGCCCACTTCCTACTAATCAGAGAGCAGGGTCCAGTAGGGTGTTTGGAACGTCTCTATGTGCCAAATATTGTACGGTTACATGGAGTACCCTCAACCATTGTCTCCGATCGAGATACATGTTTTACATCCTAGCTATGGAAGGTGTTGTAGGAGGCTTTCAGGACATAACTTCATTTGAGCACCACCTTCCATCCTCAGATGGATGGTCAGACTGAGCGGATAATTCAAACACTTGAGGAAATGATGTGTGCTTGTGTCCTAGACGTCATTCACAACTGGAAGGGATCACTTACATTTGGTAGATTTTTCATACAACAACAGTTATCACTCCACCATTGGGATGACACCTTTCAAGGTGTTGTATGGGTGACCTAGAAGATCACCTTTGGGCAGGACTTACCAAGGGGAGTCAACACTAGTGGGACTAGTGATGGTACATGCTATGACGGAGAAGGTACATATCATCCAGGAGTGGATGATGACTGCAAAGAGCAGGAAAAAATCATATCCTGATAGAAGATGGAGACCTCTGGAGTTCGAGGATGGCGAAAAGGACTTTCTACGGGTCTCACCTCGACGTGGATTACAGAGGATTGGCTGAGGCGACAGGTTATCTATGAGGTTCATCAGAACTTTTCAGGTCCTCAGTAGAGTTGGCGAGGTGGCTAACCACTTACCTCTTCCACCTTAGTTGCACAGGTTGCATGACATCTTCCACATATCTCAAATGAGTAGATATGTGCACGATCCTTCTCACATCATCAAACATGTGGAGTTGGACGTCGACAATGGGAAGAATTTTACGGAGGTTCCATTAGAGATTGAGTATCGACAGGGGCAGGTCCTTAATTGATGGTCGATACCTCTGGTGCATGTTCACTAACTACACGGGAACCTCCAAGAGATTACATGGGAGCGAGAGACTCAGATGCGTGCTCAGTACCCCCCACTGGTTCCCTTAGTTTGTGTTTTGGATTATGGGGATGTAAAACCCTAAGGTGAGGATAATGTAACATCATGGAACTTCCATGTAATTTTTTTAAAATATATGGGAATTTTATGAGTTTGTGAAAATTGGTGGCGTTTGATTCTGAGGCCCGAATTGCCCGAAATTAATTTCTGAACTTTCGTTCAGGTACATTCAAGAAATGTGTGCGTGGGTTTTTCTAACGTTTCAATCGGTGCTCATAATTGAAATCTAAGGGCACCATTGAACTCACAGTGCCAGTATTCACATAATAAGACTTTCTCCTCGATGGCAGTTGGTCCAGGGTGAAAGAAAATCTTTTGTGTTTTTCATGGAAATAATAAAATAAAATAATCACACATTTTATTTTATTTGTTGTAACCAACCATGTAGATATTTCACAGGTGGGGACCATCTGAACAAAAACCTCCCATGAGAGGATATGGAGGTGGGGACCACCAAGCCTAACCTCCCATGAGAGGTTATGGTCGTGTGGACCACCCAAGGATTTAAACCTATTGAACTCCCTATTAAGTGGAGAGAATCCTCTTGACCTCCCCACTTAATTATGTCAACCCTCCCCATAATATATTATGCCACCCATTAATTAATAGATTAAACCATTTTGATATTGTGCCAACAAAATTTAATTTGAAAACATAAATTAAGATGTTGGCTATGTTTTCATTTTGGTGGAATTGGGGAAATGGGTTGGCAAAGGGGAGAGCTTTATAGAATTGGGGGAAAACCTCTCCAACGACGAACACTGACACACAACTTCGACTTTCTTCCTCCGGACATCCTCCAGTGTGGGAAGTATTTAATCGACGATCGTCATTCCCTCCCCAATGACGTCGCCTCCTCCCTCGTGATCTCGATCAATGAAAAATCCAAGGTAGGGGTTGAGTTTTTATATGATTATATTCCCATGTTCCTCCCTTTTTAAAACAAAGAACGCATATGATTTCTTTTGTGGGTTGGGAACAATCATTGCAATGTGGATAGGATTTGACGTTCAATGTTCATGTTCATGATGAGTCACTTGCTACCACTCTAAAGAGGAGGGTGTAGGCTAAAAAACATGGCCTAACCCTTCTACCATTATTCTTGAATGGTGTACCCTTCTTCATTGAAGAAGACGACCTTAGTGACGACAACTGATGCGGGATTTTGGAAACCGAGGAGGCATGAGAACAGCGGCCAACAGCAATGCCGGCTGCAACGAAGGTGACGACACAATGATGCTTCCACGTGGCCACCGCCACTATGCGGCCACCACAACCTACGGTCGAGCTACCACCCCAAGGCTGGGCCGCTGCTCCATAGCTGAACCACTCCACGACCCATCCCCCATCTGCATATGAACCCTGCAGCCATGTTGCGTAGTCGCGGCCATAGGCACTGCACAGCGGCCACCCGCAGCTGAGCCGCTCCAGCCAAGCCACCCGTGGCTGATTCACTCCGGTCGAGCCACCTGTGGCCGAGCATTCCGCGGCCTCGGGCCGCTCCGACAGGACCTCCTGTGGCCCCAAGCCGCTCTGACCACGCTGCCCCGCGACCTTCGCCCTCATGGCCAAGCCGCACCAACCGAGTGGCCCTGCGGCCTCTCACCATCCGCGGCTGAACCCCCGCGACCCCTCGCAGCCTTCCAGAATTCCCATCGGGCCAGTACAAACCCAACGGGCCGGGTCATACTGACCAGGTCCGATCGGACCTAGGCCCACTACGACCCATTTACTTCTTTTGGCCATAACATTGGCATCAGACGTCGGTTTGACGAACCACCAATGGCGTTGGAAATATTAGACTGAGACGATCCTTTATTATAACCCACTGGAATTTTGAATTAAGATGGGGAATGGTCAGGTGGCATCGAGAAAGAATCCAACCGGTCCCCCGAGACTAGGAGGCTAATAACTCACAGTTCGGGCGTCCAATTAACGTGATGTCCATTGCGTTGAGACCCTTATGATGTGGCGGACCATTGATATGCTTATTCGTGGGACATAGTAGCTGTTGAAATATCAACCAGTAGCTTTTAGAGTGGATCCTCCCAGAGACGAGCGATCATAGTGTGGGAACCTAGTAGTTGGTTGATACTTGATGACTGTAGACATTTTTGACTTGGAGTGACTTGATAGGCCCAGTGGGGAGCACCTGTGTGTGACCTGATAGACCCACGATGGAAAGTGCCTCTGTGTGATGCGACAGAACCATGGTACTCAATAGGAGGGGTACCTCTACAGGCCACATTGTGGAGTGCCTCTGTGTGACGCGGCAAACCCACGATACTCGACAAGAGGAGTACCTCAGCATGTCATGAGGTGGAGTGCCTCTATGTGACGTGGCAGACCCAAGGTGGGGAGAACCTATGTGTGACGTGGCAGATAAACCGTACTCAACAGGAGGAGTACCTCAATAGTCCAAGATTAGTTGGAAGCACCTCTATGTGACGTGGTATGCCCACTCTACTCGATAGATGAATGGTTCAGTAGTAGCCTAGGTGTTTGACGATTTGACTAGTGATGTTACTTGTTACTACCCCTAGAATAAATCATATTTTGAGATTAGTATATATCTTTGTGTTTTCCTCATGATTGAGAGGGCTTACTTGATAACTTAGGTATATGTATGGGAATATATCTAGTTAGGGTTATCTGTTGATTTCATACTTTGTAGTTTACCCTTGGTGGATTCTGTGAGACCTTGAGGGTATCGAGGTCCCTATAAGTATCGTTATACCCACCCCTTCATGGTTTATACCCGCACCTTATTGTGTTGGATGAAGAAGACGAACAAAGCTGACTGGGGTTTGGAGTACTTGGACTGGACGGTGCCCAGAGGTGGACCATATGGCATGTAGGTACACAGAGGAGATGGGTGGACGTGGAGTGCCGAGCAGGTGATCTGTACCTACCCTTCAGGAAAGAACCTTGTAGGACGATCCAGTAGCTATCTTTTTATCTTTCTTTAGTTGTATTGTATTTCAGTGGTACAAGTATCTTTACAGTTGGGCTTGTATTTTGGACCCCTTTTTTATTCATCACTCTTTTGGTAATACACATTGCTTGTGTTCGTATCTTGTTGTGTGATTGTTTTTGTGAGTTTACAGGTTATAAAGGCAATTCCTTCCCATTTTTGTGAAAACACCTTTCGGTGCTAATCACAAGCCCCTGGCCTATGAAAGGCGGGCTTGGGGTAGTCACGGCACGAGCCCCGGGGGATGGGTCGTGACAACTATCTAGTCCCACCCATCATAACATGTTCATGCATATGTGTGACACATGAATATTCAATCCTAAAAATAAGTGTTAACCATGGAAATAAATGGTTATCATAATCATGTAATATAGCATAAGAAATTGATGTATCATAAACCTATCCATGAACAAATGGATTTAAATTATACATGGATAGACATAATGTAAAATAGGCATAGATCATGATAAATTATGTTAAACTGAAGTGAATAAATTTAAAAAGGGTGTTAAAGAAAGATTAGAATTGAACAACTTTAGTGTCGATTATGGTTAAATATTAAAGTGTATTTAAAAAGAAAAAATATATAATTGGTTGAATAATACTAGAAATGAAATTATATAGTATTTATGATAAAAATATTGGTTTAAAAAAATATATATATCATAAAAATGATTAAGGAGTGTACACGAAAATGGGTAAGCAACTAGGAAGTTCCTATTAATCTATCTCTACCATCAAGATGAATTGAGAAGGTGTCCTTAAAAAAAATATATTTTCCAATCAATGGTATAATTTTTGAGATCGATAAATATTTTCAGAATAGAAAAAAAATGATTAGTAAGAGTGCATTAAAATAATTTGTAACATTATTAGGGTAAAGATAGATAAAGTATAACCTGAAGGAAAAATGGGGGATTAGATAAAATCCATTACCTTATGTATGAAAGTGTTATGAACATGTAAATAATGTACAAGATAAGAAAATTAAATCCATTAATTATCTAATTCATAACCATTAATAAATTTATATAATTTAATATAATTTTATGAACTTCCATTACAGTCTTTTTGATGAGTTATACATTTCATCATTCGACAGTGTTTTCTTCATTCCGTTTCACCATTAGATTACTTATAAACAAATATATTAGATCATGTAAAATGAAAATAGTTCTTTAGAATTGAAATTATATATTATTAATAAAAATTTTTTTGTTTAAATGGTCTTATATATAATTTCATATATAGTATAAGGTTGATTCATTAGATAAAAAGTTAATGAAAATGACTTAATTTTTTAGCAATTTTTATGACAATCATGATACTAGTTCATTTTATTTAATATCATATTTATATATTGGTTTGAGAAAATTACATGAATTAAAATAAGTATAATTAAATTTTGTTTAACCACAATCAGGTTTTTATGGCCAATCATGAAGGGGGTAATGGAAAATGAAAGCGTATCATTGACGATGATTGTAAATCAACACATCCTATATGATGTTTTCATTTTTTAGAATAAAATGTAGAGGAGAAGAGGTCTGATGATGGATATTATGGTAGAAAAATACAATTACAGGACATATATGATATTTATCTTATCATTCCTGTTTTATAAGTTGAGTTCAGGCATTTATAAAAGAAAAAAATAAATCAAAATGTAATTAAATAAATATTAAATGGGATTTTACATCTCTAACATCATCCCCCAAAGAACCTCCTTTTGAAAAAGTTTTTCAAATTTTCATTAGAGGAATGGCTGCTCGGTGTGTTGTAAATTGGACTAGAGATGTCTTAACATAATTTGGTCAAGCATCAAGGCAATGAACGTGTAAGGAGAAGAGGTGTTATTCATAGTGGAAAAGAACTGCGTATCATGATTATTGTATAAATTAGTTTCTTTATTTTTTATCAGTACTATCAATAATGTTGAAAACTATGACTAAATATATTAAATTATGAAGGAGGGTCCGAGATAATAGGCATATATCAGTCATAAACTCACTATGACTCAAAAATTCTTGTATTTTTATTATACTGTAAATTATTGAATTTCACTATTTACCAAAAATTTTAATTTTTATAAAAAACAAAAAAAATATCCTATCCATTTGATTATGTGTAGAATTAAAAAATAGAGTCAATATTATGATATTAATCTAATAAACTTTAGTTATTTAATTTCTAAATAAATTCATCATTTACTTAATAAATAATGATTTTAATTAGGTTATCATAAAACTATTTTATAGTCCTAAAACATATATTAATTTATTATTCTATTTTTTTAACAATATATTTATTGAAAACCTATATATTCATCATATCATTTTAAATAAAAATTTACTCTTTTAAAAAATACATTGAATTAAATTTTTATTATTTAAAAATTTGTTTAATTGTATAAATATAAAAATTTATCATATTTTCATTTATAAGGTACCTAATTTTTATTTACATTTTCATATGTGTGGTTACTATTCTATTGGTTGGATTACTATTCTTAATAGTAATATTAGTATTCAACAATCATGTTATTATTACATTAGTATCGGTTTGTTAATTTATATAATTACATCTTATTTCATTTATTCTTCTTTTGTTATGTTTGAATTGTTCTCTCTGTGTAATTTTATATTATTTGTAAAATATAAATTAATTGATTCAAAGGCATTTTTTAACAGAAATATGGGGTTTTACATATCATGGATAATTTAAGAATTACATGAGCATACCTATATGATAATATGAACTTATCGTTTTAATATTACACCCTTTATATCATTGAACAAACAACTGTGTTAAGGAATAACACATGGAAATATATAAGACATAAATAATAAAATAATAAATTAACGTGAGCTATGATACCATAAAACAGTAATAAGATATAGATTTGTGGCATATATATAAGAACATAATGTTATTTCATTAGTAATCATTGATCGTTTGCAAATCTATCTCAGTGGAATGGATCCACTCCCCAAACCATCATAGTAGTTATGGTTCACTTCCTCAACTATCATAGTCGAAATTATATCTTACAAAATTTGGTTAACCCACCATTATTGGACTATTTTTTACAATGAGATATCAATATTTACCGAATTAATTTGATGAAGATATAGGCCAACCCATCACACAATGAAATTAATACATAAGTGTGTCATAATATCATGAAATAATCATTATATTAGAGACCAAAAAAATTATTTGGTTTTAAAAATTTCATCCTATAATATCGTATAGAAAATAAATAGGATTGATAATAAGTTCATCATATAAAAACACCGAGGAGAATAATGTGTTTTTCATTAAAAGTTTATTATGTTAAAACCTATGGGAAAAAGAACGTGATCTATAATTATTATGTAATGGTATAACCCAAACAATTGAAATGGATTTTATACAGTTTTTTTCATGATAAAAATAAAAAATACATAGGAATATTAATAATTTTATCATTTCATTGCAACCCTATTAAATCATAATTAATATAAAATTATATCATCTTAGAGGAAAAATTATTTTTAAATACCTCTTGGATTATTTCTTATAGAAAATATGCTTTCATTGATAATCTATTTTTTTAAAAAATCATAAAAGATTTTTGAAATCATTTTCTTTTCAAATAAAAATTTGAAATTATAAATTAATCTTAATAAAGTTTTTTTTTCATGGATGAGTGGATTTTTTTTATTTTATACATAGTAAAATAATGACTCATTTCACATTTTCATTAAAATAAAAATAGAAATTTGACTGAAAATGATAATAATATTCTTTTTGTATGAATTTTTTAAAATTAATACATGGGTAATAATGTATTTAAAAATTCATTGTATATTATAATAATAATTATTAAAAACAAAATTTTTTAATAAATCATTGATATGGAATAAAATAATTTTCATCTCAAGAGAGAAATAAGGTATAATTTCATAAAAAACATTCTATTAAAATAATTAGTAAGAAAAGAGAGAAAAATTAAAGAAAAAAATATTCACATGAAATAAACAGATGATAATAAAATACCATAGATTCATGGGATATGGAATATAATTTTTTATTATCAAAATCATAATCATAACGATTTTCGATAAAAGATCAAATCATATCATAATACGCTAACTACATTTTAAAAATTGATTTATATGATACATAAAATAATCTCATTAAGTGAAATATAAAATATCATGAAAATAAATAAACTCATGATATTTCATTTTTATGGAGATGTATATACATATAACAAAAATGATATGTGCATAACATAACATTTGATCAACATAAGATAAAATGAGGTAAAAATCTCATACATTATGTTTATAATTCTTTATTACACATTTGAACATATAATATAATAAATAATGGTTTATTATAGATATATTATATAATCATTCATATATATATCAGAGCATATATTATTTACTTATGATATTTTTTTATGTGTTCACTAATAATTTCTGGTTATAATAATCTGTCATGTAAAAACTAATTTTTTGTCTATGTTTTTATTTTTTATATTTTGTACATTAATTATTATCATTGTTACCTAATCCCCATAGTGTTAAAATTGATTGAAAATAAAATATTCATATTATATAATCATTTTAATGAATCCATTATAAATAGAGATAAGAAATTAATTACACCAGTCATGGAAAAAGTGGCCCATGCATACACATGAACACACATTCTACTTTTTGGATGGATATTATTATGTGAATAATACACCAAATTTATAGAGTCGTTATGATATCATATATATCAAAAATATTCATTAAATTTAACATATTTACCTTCCATGTAATCCTTAAGTGAGAAATGAATCATATAACTTCACTAGATGATAGTCCTCGATACAGATGAGAGACCTTATCACACCCCCCTAGAATGTAAAGTAAGAAGGTATATGTTATATAAAAGTATTTTGTTATAATAATATTTAAAATATTTATATATTATTTTATTATATCCTCATTCCCATCTATGAAAAATAGATTTTGAAATATGACATCATATTGGTTCGTGAGTTTGTAGTTCATTTACAGACAAGCGACATTATTGCTTTCCACTATCTTATAATGTTAGATAGTTTTTGTACTATTATAATTTCAAAATTATAATTATATAATAAATATAATACATAAACATTAAACAATCGTTATATCATGTTATGGTAGGTAGTGATGGAAAAAGAACTCTAATGGTTTATGAGGTGACAGTCTGTTATACACATGCTCTATATTTTCAATTCCAATTTTTTGGAAATATATAATAGATATCGTTAATTAAATTAAAAAAACATTATAGTATATGGTAGAAACTAGTGTTATTATTTTATTATATTTGAAGAATTATATTCGGATATCGAGGAAGAAATTACACCAAAATTGTTGTTTAATAATTTAAGAATTATTTTCATAGAACCACTATAAGTATACACCTAAATATTTTTAGGAGTTTATGAACCAAAATAAGGCATCAATGACATGGGTTGGTAATTAGGAAATGAATTTTTGTATTTATTTTCCACAAAAATGTATTTGTACATGTGAAATGGATATGAGATGTGCGCCATTTTATAAGTGGGGGAGATGTTAAACATGGAATGTTTTATAATAATAATGTGTGACAACATTTTCCAAATAAAAATAGGCTAAAAATATAACATTATAGAATCATATAAATGATAATATCAATCTATGGATAGATAATCTTTGTTGGAAAAGATTCTCAATAATTTTACATAGTATCTTTTATGCTAACCCCCATAATATTTGTTTTAAGATTATACATGATATCTAATTAACATTGTTTAACATATAAGTAGTACTCTCCCGCTATAAATTGCACATGATTTAAATTTTGACTACTATCTAAAATAGAATAATGTATAGAAGTACATTCATCAGTATGAATTTTTTTATTTTAAGGTTAAATGGTTATGGTAATGAAGACTATTTAAGGTTTAATAATTGTTTTTTTATAAATGGTTTCTATTGAGTAAATATTTAAATAAATTTCAATTAGATGATATGTGACAATATCTTGGATTTTTCTCCAATTTTTTTCTTCATTGCCTAAGCACACACATTTTCATCCTTTAGTCAACTAAAAAAGTGTCAGTATTGTTTCTCCTACCAATATTTAGTGACAGAGATCAATAATTTTTCAATGAGTCTGAAAATGAAAATTAATATGAAAAGGAACTTCTATAAAGATGATTTCTTTGTATCATTAATAGAGTGATAAATATACAATAATTATGAAAATTTTCTTAAAACCCTATTGAATGGGTTTTAACGTGGTAGATTGAACACATGTCCAGTGACTCATCAAGTGGAAAGTTTTTCCAGAAGATGAATCTACCCAGGAAGGATTTTGAGTATCTCTAATAACAATAATTCACTTATCTTAATTTTATATAAATGTATACATGAATGAATTTATTTTAATTATATAATATAAAAACATGTATAAAAACATGTTAAAAAAGAAGTGTACATATTTTACCGATATACATAATTAAAAGGGACAGAGAAATAATATAATTCATACAAATATGAGTTTATATGAAAAACGTACAAAACAAATCATATATATATATCAATTAAGAGAATAGTTAAAAACCATTTTACTAGAAGATATAGATCACAAACATTGAAAAGATCAAAATATAACACAAAAAGGTTAATACCACTGAATCATGACATGTTGACCAAGTATTGAGTCATGGGATCTCTCCATAACATATTTTATTGTGGTGTCTATCATGATATTTTCCATAGTAGTATTCTATAATAATATCTTTAGTAAAATGATGCACTACTAGCAGTGACTTGTTTGTGTGGCTGATATTCTACTACCACAACACATCAAAATGGTAGTACTACAATATACTTCAGTTTCATAATGTATCAATAGTAAACATAAGAATATGTAAATATGATAGAATAAATTCAACATATATAACACAACAGAATAAAAATTAGAATTAACCACTCATTTAGATTAAAAAACGCGTTAAAAAATTAAATATCACTCATTTCCCATCCCTCTATATTTTATCTTCTATAACTACCAATGAAAACAAACTCAGTGATTGGGAAGTTATCCATCCTCAATACTCTATGGATTCCCCATCCATATTAATAAATCAGAAACTAATTTAGTAGTGAGTTTTATTGACTCATGTTATCCATGACTATTATATAGATGTAGGTGTAGAATTGTGGTTGGAATATTTGTGTCAATTATTTTATTTTGATATTTGTCACCATTACAATTTTAGAAAATGTTAGAGATTTCAACAAGGGATTTTTTTTCTCTTTTCTCAAGCTAGTAGAAGATCGAAGGAATACCAAATGCCTCTCCCAGTGATGTGCAGCTGTCTTCTGATTCTAGTTTATGTAGTTGGTCACTGATATTACCCATGATGATGATCATACATAAGTGTAAACACCTTGGAAATGTTCTGAAAACTTTTTATCTATGAACTAATTCCTATATATACAGTTTCAATCAAAAATAAACACCCCTACCCCAATTGCTAAGGAAATTTTAAATAAGGAGTCACAAGTCGGAAGGAGAAAATAAAAATTAGAAATTCATTACCTATATTTTCAATGTAACTTTTTGTTCTCATATTTCATCTTCTTTGAACTACTATAAGAATATATTTGTAATTGGATATCATCGTTTTTGGAGCTCAGAGGTTCCAAATTTCTTCCACAACTTCCCATTTCACTGTTGTCCACATATTGAAATTCATCTAGAAAATTTCACATCAAATAAATTATGTTTTATCATGATGGAATTTTTGTACAAACAATGTTCATTGTTTGTGTTAGTGTGAAAATACACACACAATAAATCCAAAAATAATTCAATTTTAAATAACATTGTATTTAGTGACAATGTAAAATTATGTACAAAACATACATCATTAGAGGAAAACATTTCATCATTTTCACCTTGTTGATTGCAGATGCTTGAGAATAAATCATGTTCTCCAGCCTACATAAAAACATGCAATCAATGTAGTCAATATTTATTGAATATTGGAAATCATTTAATAATAGAATTAATATAATTAATAAAATGTTTTCAAATGACTTTAGTATGTATTATGTACAGATTAAGTGTTAAATTTACAATATCCAAAATCAAATAGAAATAGAAATATAAATATTTAATGAAGTTATAAATACATAACTCATCATCTTGTGCACCATTTCAATGAACTGGAAGCTCATTTACATAATCTGTATGAAATAGTGCCTTGATTTTATTTTGTTCACATTGTTGATTTCCGTTTCTGATGTTTGACTATGAAATGTCAATAGTAATTAACAATGTTCTATATTTGAATACATTCAACTCAGGGGGAATCCCAAACACATCATTTACTTTTAATAAATGTATTTTGGTTATGAACAAATACATAAATAGTAAGATCATTTTAAATTCAAATAAATAAAATCATACATGAATAAGTTTGTTTCTTAACATAGTTGTAGATATTGTAACAAATTACATAAATTGTTTCATGAAGAGGACTGCAAAAATAAATCATGTACTATCACTCACCAGTAGTTGCAATCGGTATCTAAAACAACATATTTTGTACACGGTACACGTTTCTCAATATGTTAGTGATATGTTTCCTAATGATATCACATACAAGAAAAATAATATTATTAAAGTAGTGAAAAATTACAAAACCCTTAGAACATATTATTATTATCATAAAATGTAACAATGAATAAATACCTTGGTATAGTTAAATGTGATTTAATGCCACAGTTGTGAAATTTATACATTTCATAGGATCAGCCAACGTTTTTTTGTATGAAAATCAGGAGTTATAATACCAGTAGTAATGAGTTTGTATCTTTTCCAGAGTCAGTAATGTTTTAAATTTTGTTACCTATAATTCGAATTAAATAAATGGTGAAAGAAAACATATCACTAATTACAGTAGATGTGTATAAACGAAATCATGGTTATAGTTAATTATTAGTGGTTACCTATGTATAAATAGTAATATTTATAATTCTTCTCTTAACTCTAATATAAGGTTGTTTGTTTCCAGATGTGCTCTCTAGAGCAGAACTTTGTATACTGTGTTGTTTGTAGTCTGTTATTGGAGTTTTCAAACTAACTTAATACTATTTACATTTTTTTTGGTAAACAATAGAAGACTAAATATACGAAAATAAAAAAAAAATTCTAATAATAATTGATTTTATCTGATAATAATAACAATCATTTAAATGGTAAACTAATAGAAAATATTTTTTAAACAACATCTAGTTGAATAAAGTTATTTCTAGTGAGGGTACTATAGTAAAATTTGAATTTAGTAGAATCTATGTGGCATTGACAATTGTGATAATAATAATTATTTCTATATGGATAATATAATTTTTTTACACATTGTAATACTTAATGGTTTCTAGAAATGTATCACAATCGTTTTCAGTGTTATATACGAAAACCTACTAGAGATAATTTTTGGACGTATAAGCTGATGAACTAAAAGTTTAGTTGATGATTCATCCAACAACAATGTATTGAGATGATCAAAAAATTCAACCCACAATGTACAACAAAGGGTTTATCTACTAAAATAGTTTCCTAAAATTATTAAATTATTAATAATTATTAGAGAAAATATGAAGTTATTTGTAATATTTGATGGATATTAGCTTGCATCTCTCAGATTACATTCAATTCAGTTGTTTCAGTTTTTCAAACGTTTTGGAGCTTGATAATGTTAAAGCACACCAACAACATCTATGCTACATTTAGTAATAAAAGACATGAATATTTTTTAGAATTATGTTTGATAATAGAATATAAAAATAATATTGTACAATGTGTCATTGAATAATCACATTTCAACATATGTGCAATAAAGAAAAATATTGTATATATATTAAAAAGTAAATATATAAGTATAGTTACATATATAAAAATTTTATTATATTTTTTAAATGATAATGGAATACCTATAATGTAATATTCTACAACATTCCACCAATTCATATAATTGAAAGAAGTAAAATCGAACACAAAATGTGGCAATGGTGCATCGTAATGTCTGATATGGGTTCTCATGTAAAATAGTATTATGCCATTGTGGTGGCTAGATAAATTTGTTCCATTTATTTCCTTGATTTTAAAATTTTTAATTATATAACAAAATCCTTCATAAAGCAACGATTTGTGATTTTAAATTAGTTCTCTTCCAATAGTGGTTTCTTGATTTTTTTTTTTCCGACTAATATCAACGTTGAAATTTTTGTTAATAATAGAGAATGACAAGAAAGTAATAAATACATGAATTAAGAAGACTATGTTTGATATGTTATGTATAATTTCAAAATTTAATAGCACAGGTCATCAAATCACTACTTTTATATATGATGTTACTTTTTTTATGAATAACTATAAAATTTAAATAAAAGTAGACATACATTTGAATATGCAAGTAGTAGTTTAATGAAATCTGTGTCATCTCTAAATTTTATGATTTTTTATTCTAAAGGAATATAGGATGAACTTGAAACATCAATTTCTCATCATCATCAAGATATATCTTTTTCAACTCAGTAAAAGTTTCTTCCATTCAAAATGAGTTGTATGGGGATCCAAATAAAAAGGTTATAAGGCAATGGGGTAAAATGAATATTAGTATATATTATAGAATCTAATATAAGATCCAATCTAAAAAAATATTTTTCACCACTGTTTAAAAATAAATATACATATTGCATGTTTCTGAATATTTATTTTTAAACAATGTTAGTTTAACATCATTTAGGTATGTTTGCACTATCATATATATAAAAAAAACCTTTTTGTTTTTAACTCGACAAATTTCAACATGATGTTGACCATGATAAAAAATCAGGTTTTAATGTACAATCTCCGAAGATGATAGTGAATGTACATGAGATATATTTATAGTCAATTAATATGAAACAGTTAAAGGTTATGTCTCCTCTAAAGCATGAATGGACACATTGAGTTTGTGTGAGTTTTATTAATTCATGGTATGAAATCCTTTAGTCCTGAATGATTTAATGATAGAAATTATACCACAATACAATGATTTCCCAAAAATGTGACTATAAATCAGTTTCCATTTCAATGTCAAATGAACTGATCAAAATTTCATAGCAACATAACCAGAACACCCACTTACAATTCTAATTTATGATGTGGGAAAATAGAGATATTAATAACATTAAAAATCTCAGGTGTATATATATTTTTTGGAGTGTAAATTTCCATAAATTCCTTAAAAACTGAATCTCATATCATATAAACATTTTCCTCCCCAGAACCAAAGATATCATGTTGTTATTTAATTCGTGGAGAACTTTTCGTGTCAGTGCTATGATAGCCATTCCTCTTAAGTAGCCTCGATCTATGTAATTTTTTTTGCTAAATATGGGTATGTCTCCTAAACAATTACATCCAATGGATTGTCAAAACCATTAAATAAATATTCATCTAGAATTTAAAAATCTTCATCACCTTATTTTTACCCACAAAATGTCCCATCCCCTATGTAAAGAATAATATTTTTAAACTCCTTTATCTTAGAAGAATCATTAAATGTATCTTAATATTACAGTGTTATGTTCACTGTCAATGTCAGAAGATAGAAATAATCCCAAATAATAACAATGATATGATGATTTAATACTTCCAAATACATTGTCATCTCTGGTAACATGTTGTACTATAGGTAGGATTTGATTAAAATCACACCATTTGAAGCATATATTGAAACAATATCCCTCAAAGTTAGATCAAAAGCATCAAAGTAATATTTTTAAACCATGGTTACCTCATCTCAAGTAATTAATTCTGGTTTTTTGTATATGTTCAGCTAACTCAGTTTTTTGTTGAATGATACGTGTTGAGTCTTCAGAAACATCAATTTTGATACAAAATTTGGAATGTTCTATTCTCCCACATAGTATAAATATGGATTCTATACCAGTTGAAGAATATTCATGAACAATATGTACATCATAATGTAGTTTTGAAGTCAATGCATTCCACAAAAAAGTATTCCCAGTTCATCAATTCCCATGGAAAAAATAAATCATCCAGTCCTTGTGCTGGCAGCACTATGAATCTTTCTGAATATTTAGTTCTGTTCATCAGTCAATTTTCACTTAAATCTTAAAATTCAGATTGATGAAGAACCTTATTATAATTTTTTAGCATTACTCAACCTATTCCTAAAAAAAGTTCTTTATAACTCTGAAACATGAATAGGATGTAAATTTCTCATATATCTTCCCTTACTGCGAAGGAAGTTATCTACTTCCAACAATGCATACTACATTAGTTGAATTTTAGTGAGATGTAAATTTGATGTAATAAAAGTTTATTAGTTGAAATGATGGTTATATATTGAAATATAAAATCATTTAATGACCAGAAGCTGCATACCTTCAATTTGTAAAATTTCCTTCTGAGCATATAAAATATCTTTTGAAAGAAGACTCCAAAATTTACTCCATAATTAATGAGGTTGATAAATGGTGTTTGAGAACAATAATTGAGAAAAAAATGTATGTAGATAATTCCAAGATTCCCAAAAAGTCACCTCTGAAAAAGTATTCAAAAATTTGGAATCATCAAAAAGTAAAACCAAGCAGTAACAGACATCTTTAAATGTCATCAAAGTCATATGATTTACAGTTAATATGTCTGCATATGAAGTAGGTCATGTAACTTTATTGAATAGTATTCGAATGTAATAGTGTTCAATAATTGTTTGAGGCACCTAATTCAATATCCTAATAGCAAATCCTCATTTTCTTGGATACAATTTACGATCATGTTAATGGAATAAATATTTCATTGGGACCACTGCATAGGTTAGATGTTGTGCTTCAGGATAAGCTGCATTATCTTCAAACCGTGAGGTGAATATAGTATGTGATATTTTTATCTTTGAAATAATATCATCAATATATCATCAATTGTTATATGCAATAATATGCACATTGGGAAAGTGAAGTTGTAATCTTTCTACATGATGGATCCTGTAATGGATGTCATACCTAATTATTCCCCAAGAATCATCACATGGTGAGATATATCGTCATCTTTAATACATTTTAATCTCACGAACCTAATTTTGACTACTATGAGTCGATTATAATCCATATATAGCTATTTTGACATGATCATGCACTTTTTTAGTGTACGTGAACAAAAACATGATAGATCATAATTGAATGCACACATTAATGTTCAAATGAACATGATATTTTAGCAGCTGGAGGGAATATAAGGCACACCAAATTGATTATCTAGCTCAACTAAATTCTTTTCTATATTTCAGTTATAATATATCCCTTTTTAAATTAAATACCCATCTTCATCAATAGATGATTTGTTTGCAAATTGTTGGAAATTTTATGAATAAGGTCCACTTTTCATGTATGCAAATCATAAGGTTTCTTCCCCACAAGGGACATGAATCATGTAAGGTTTAAGACCTTCATACAGTCAAGGGTGAACAATTCTATCTGGTAATTGAGCTGAAATAGTATTTTCAATGTCTGTAGTACTTGAAATCTTTTGAGATGAATGGAGGAATAGCATTATATGTACATGGGGAAGACTCCACTTTTGAAATTCAGTTATTTGGACAACTACATATTAATTTTTAAATTAATTAGTTGAAAATTATAATAATGGTACATTAAGCCCACAAATAAATAATAAGTAATTTTTTGGGAAGCACACCAGTTGTGTGCTTTCGAAAAAAAATTCAAACAGTTAAATCTATAGCCACAAATGGTTTCTAGTGAATGTTAAAAAGAAATATGGATATCCATCCCAAATAAAATTTTCTATTAAATCATGGTAAATTTGAATCATATATCATGGGACACATGTAAAAGATTTGGTAATAATGAAACTTCTTCAACAAAGTGAGTTGTCATGTTCACTTATTAAGTATGCTTCCTGAAACCCATTATACAATTTAACTCTCGACTATTTTTTATTAAACCTAATAGTGGATAGACATCTTAATTCAATAATTATATATGTTTCCAGTAAAAATTTCTAAAATAGCTGTCTAGAATGTAAGAGCAATGTCAACTGATAATGTACAAATTGAAAATGGTATGCAAAGTAATCTCTCAATATCACTATACACAATGTATCAATTCCTGTATTTGTTAAAGTATGGTACACATGATTAACATAACCATCCTTAATAGTTTTATATATCAAAGGATATTACAATTGATGATATAGAGGATGTATTTCATCTATATGTTATAGTTATCATGCCTATCTATGTAAGATAATATCTTTGGTATTGTTGACATTATCAATGTCACCCACTACATCCATTGGGATTTTTGATGTCACTGTAATGTTGTATGCTTTTGGATCTGAATATCTCTTCCTTAATAAGCACATTTCCAAATCCGTAATTTTAGTTGATTTCAAAAAATCTCTTTTATTTCTTAAATTTCTAACCAAATTATTGAACTCTCCAAAAATATATTTAATAATTTCAACTATAACACTATTTACACAACGGGCATCATGATTCATATTATATTAAAAAATGAAATCAGTAAAGGGGAAACAAAAACTCAATCGATGATAAAGGTAATCATCTTCATGAAAATCTAGGTTTGTAATGTACCTAATAGATTGAATTATGTGTTCTAAATCATTCGTTGTGTCGAAATTATATAGGTGTGCATATTTTTTTGAACTTCTATGTGGTTGTAATAAGCTACCAATGCGATGATAATTCAAACCATTCAGCCTATAGATATATGGATCTCCTATTGTATTTCTAGAATTATCCATTCTAACGCCCATGGATGTAAAAGAAAACATTCTATTATAAAATTGAATATTCTCACGGAATTGTCTCACTTTTTTTAAAGTATTTTAGAATATCATGTTCATCAAATTGTCTACTAGAATAAGTAATCCTTGTAACCTGATTTTCCAAATACACGCCATAAAGTGAAATTCAACTATTGCTGTGTGCTGCAATATTTAGGGCTATCATCAAACCAAAAAATTGCAAAATAATAGGTAAAAGTGTTTTCAGGAACACCAATATACATGTAATCTATAAGTGGTATCAAGAAATATTAGATTTACAATTGAAATATAAATAAATAATAGTCAAATGAATACATTGAAGAAGTACTACATCGCTAGTATTATCATGTTTTATGAATATTCTATAACTGATAGACGAAGAGAATATGAAAATATATTTTTCATTTTATAGTAGTAGATATGCAATTGATTCAATAGAATATTATTTCTTGATGTATGTAAAAATAAGATTACTTAGTAAGGAAGTCTTCTACATTCTGATGAAATAATGTGACATGTATGGTAATTTCCTTGTTAAAAATAGTAGCATGTAAAAAATTTCAAACAATGATGTCATTGCCAAACCTATATCATCGAATTTCGGTTGCGTTCAAGTATAGGATGTCACAGATCCATCATTTTTTTAATATTTATTTTACGTAGAAACTATTAAATGTTATAAGTATGAACAATCTGAAATATTTTCTAGGCATACCATAAAATTAAAATAACAATTTACGATAGACATCAAATACCTCATATAAAAATAAATGTGTTATAATTCAATGAATGATACATATATAATATAATGTAGTTATAGAAATGGAATGTTCAGTGATACTATAATGTATGCCATGATGTTGTTGATCAATATGATTTCTTCTACTCGGATTCCAAAAAAGAATAAATGATAATATTTATTTGGTAGTACAATTACTCATAATAAATACATTTACACTTTTTAATATACCTAAATCTATATTGCACCAAATTTTCTTCATGAAGTGATGACATCGAAACAAAACCACTACTCAGTGTTGGTAATGTAATGGTAGGTAATGGGCTAAGATTATGTGATTAATATCTATCCCTTTTATCATTTTGAGTACATACATTGGAATTGAGTGGTTTGATAACGAACTATAAAGCATTTATACTACTACGCGAAATCATTTTCACCATTTCCATTGTTTAGAAATATATTAGTTTTTGTGTGATCAATAATCCTGAATTTTGAGTTTGTGTACCCACCTCTAACTGAGCAATTTGAAACACATGATATACGTAATATGAATTATATATTAACTGAAAATTTGGGTTTTATTGATTCATATAATAGAGTAATATCAGTAAAACTATAGATAACACCAACATTAAATAAGAGTACTTTTCTTTATTATCTATATTTTTCGATGTTGATGCGCCTCATTAGACAAAGTAATGTGATTTTCAGTCATATCAGACATCTGTTTCATGGTACTTATATTAGTTCAGTAAAAAGTATTGTCTAGGAAACTTTAGATATAATAGCTATTGTATTTAATTTTTTACGGTTGATAGCTTAAAACTGAATTTACAATGAACTCATATTGTGGGATTATTTATTCAATGATATTTTTAACAATTGTGTGTTACAGATTTTCTATTTAAGAGAAAAAAAATACAACGTACAAACAATAAGTAATACACACAGAAACAACCCATTTGTAACCTAGTTGAATTCCATTATTATGTAAATTCAAATTTACATGCATGAAATTATTATATTATTAAGGTAATAGAACCATTAAAATAAATTGAATTATCCATGTTTAAACATAACATGAGTCAATGGAATTGAAATTAATTATACTATTAGGAAAAAGATATTTTAAAAGATGTAATGAAGTAAATTGTAAAAAATTAATGTAAAATCAAAAAAAATTTTAAAAGGAAATAAATTGATGCAAACCATGATAGTGGAAGCAGGAACCACGATGTGGGATTCAACGATTGGGAATAGGGATGTTGTAAATAGAATGAAAGATATAGGATGTTGGAAGATAAAACACTTGAATACATAAAATTCAATGGACAATCAACAATTAATAAAAACTGAAACTACATATTTGAAACCTAGCATAATTTCATTGTTACATAAATTTAAATTTTTTTGTATGAAATAGAATAATTATAATGGTCACAGAATGAGTAAAATTATGGAATCATCAATGTTCAAACATACCATGAGTAAATAACATTGAAATGAATTATAATGTGCAGAAAAATATCTTTCGAGATTTGTAGTGAAATAATCTATAAAGTTTCCTTATATAATTTATATTTTATTTTCTAGAAAACTACAAATTTTTGAAAACATTGCAAGTGAAAGAAGGAACCAGGAAGCGAGATGCAGCAACAGGGAACCGGGAAGCAAGAAAAAGGAAAAAGGATGCCAAAATTCAGAACCTAGAACACTAGATAACAACAAATATAATGGAGAAACAATATGTAATACAAATTGAAACAACCCATTCGAAAGTAGGATGCATGGGGATTTTTTTTAAATAAAATTTTTAAAAAATTATTTTATAAAAAATGTCTACGTTAAAAATTTTATTAAAAATAATCCCTAAAGGCGGCAGTGCAGTAGTCGCCTTTAGGCTTCGAGCAAAAGGCGGCATCAGCACTGCCGCCTTTCAGGTAATGTCGATAGGAGGGAACCACATTTCCGCCTTTCCAATAAACAATTTTTATAATTTTTTTGTTTTTAAATTTATTTTTTTTATTTTTTTTGATATATATGTATGTATATATATAATAAAAAAAGAAAATAAAAATAAAAATAAAATTTTTCGCATAATTTATCTGCAAATTTAAATACAGCAGTACTGCCATTACAGCATTCTAGATTCTGATAGTAGCAATCACCCAGTGCTCCCTTTTATAAGAGAGATTACCTTGGAAATCATTTTTCATTTTTTATGTGGGATTCTAGTCCTTCATTTCCTGCACAGAACATTCTTCAATTCCGATGTGGGATTCTCTTTCCGGTTTGTGATTTTGAAAGACTATAAAATATAAACTATATGGCCAATATAAACGAAATGTAAAACATGATTTAACCATATAAAAAATAGTTGAAAACAAAAATAATTTCATAAAAAATTATGATAAAAAATAATTTATAAGCTTTCAAAACCACATACATGAAACATAATGGATTTCATATATGTGGATTTAGAAGCCTTAAAAATATAAACTACAAGACCAATACAAATGAAACATAATACATGGATTAAACAAATAACAAGTAATTTAAAATAAAAATAATTTGTTAAAAAAGGTTGATGAAAAATAATTTATATGTTTTCAAAGACACATACAAGATAGTTAAAAATGTTCCAAGCACGTGACTTTGAAAGCCTATAAAATATAAACTATATGACCGATATAAATGAAACATAAAATATGGATTAAAGATATAAAAAATAGTTGAAAATAAAAATAATTTAATAAATAATGTTCATGAAAAATAATTTATATGCTTTCAAAACCACCTACATGAAACAAAAAAATTATTCCAGTATATGGCCTTAAAATACAATAAAATATAAACTGCAAGACTAATATAACTTAAAGTTAAAACATTGATTAAACATATAATAAACTATTAAATTATTAAATTAAAATGGTTAATAATTAATTATATAATAATTAATTTGTTAATTAGTAATTATTAACAATTATTTATATAATAATTAACCAATTAATAAGTAATATAATTAATCGATATATAATAAATAATTAGTAAATTAGTTAATTATTAATAAAATTCTAAATTAGATTTATTCATTATAATTAATAATTAGCCATTATTAAAATTTATAATATGATAATTAATTAGTTAATTGGTATTATAATTATTAATCATATAATAGCTAATTAGTAATATATTTATAAATTATTATTATTCATTATAATTATTAATTCTAATTAAAAATTATAATTACTAATTATAATTATTCATTATAATTACTAATTATAATTACAAATTATTAATTATTAATTATTAATTATTAATATAAGTATTAATTATATAACTACTATTTGATTAATAATTAGTTACGTAATTAGTAATTATTAATAATTAATTGGTAAAATAGTAATATAATTAGGTAATTAGTAATATAATAATAAATTATTTAATAATTAATTAGTTACTCAGTAATATAATTATGAATTATATTATAATTAATTAGTTATTATTAACAGAATTATTAATTATACAATTTATAATTATGTAATTAGTAATTAGTAATAATTAATTATATAGTAACAAATTAGTTAATTAGTAGTATAATTATTAATTATGTAATAGTTAATTAGTTAATTTTTTGAGAAAGATAGACCGGAGACACCTTTTATAATTAGTTTATTAGTAATATAATTATAAATTATAATTATTTGTTATAATTATGAGTTAGTATTTATTAAAAATTATTATATAATAATTAATTTGTTCATTGGTAATAAAATTAGTAATTACATAATAGTTAATTAGTAATATAATTTTTCAGTATAATTATTAATTATTAACTATAAACAATTATCATATAATAATCAATTAGTTAATTAGTAATATAATTATTCTCTATAATTATACATTATAATTTTCATTATAATTATTAATTATTAATAATTAATTAGTAATATAATTATTAGTTATATAACTATTAATTAAATAATAATTAGTTAGTTAATTACTAATTATTAATTATTAATTATATATTAATTAATTTGCTAATTAGTAATATAATTAGTTAATTAGTAATATAATTATTTAATTTGTAATATAATTATTAATTATTTAGTAATTAATTAGTTTCTTAGTAAAATAATTACTAATTATAAAATAAATAATTAGTTAATTAGTAATACCATTATTAATTATATAATTTGTAATTAGTAAATTAGTGATTATTAATCATTAATTATATAATAACTAATTAGTGACCTCGTAATATAATTATTAAATATATAATAGTTAATTAGTTAATTTTTAGAGAAAAATAGAGGTGGGGCACTTTTTATAATTATCTAATTAGTAATATAATTATTAATTATAATTATTAATTAGTATATATTAAAAATTATTATATAATAATTAATTAGTTAATTATTAATATAATTATTAATTATATAATAGTTGAGTAAGAATTTTGTAATTTAATTATTGATTATTATTATTAATTAGTAATTATTAAAAATTATTATATTATAATTAATTAGTTAATTTCTAATATAATTATTCTTTATAGTTATTCATTACAATTATTCAGTATAATTTTTCATTATAATTATTCATTATAACTGTTAATTATAAACTATAATTTTTTAATTAGATAATTAATAATATAACTCTCAATTATATAAATATTAATTGTATAATAATTTGGTAGTTAATAAGTAATTATTACTAATTAATTATATTATAATTAATTAATTAATTAGTATTATAATTAGTAAATTAGTAATAAAATTATTAATTATTAAATAATTAATTAGTTACTTAGAAATATAATAATTAATTATATAAAAAATAATTTTTTAATTAGTTATATAATTATTACTTATATAATTTGTATTCATTTAATCAGTAATTATTAATCATTAATTATATAATAATTAATTAGTTTATTAGTAATATAATTATTAAATATATCATAGTTAATTAGTTAATTTTTTTAGAAAGATAGAGCCAAGGCTCTTTTTATAATTAGTTAATTAGAAATATAATTATAAATTATAATTATTCATTATAATTAATTAGTTAATTTTGTAATATAATTATTAATTATATAATTGTTATTTAGTTAATTATTAATATAGTTATAAATTATAATTTTTCATTATAATTATTTAATGTCATTATATTACTAATTAATCAGTTAATTATTATATAATTAATTGTTAATAATTTCTAATTATCTAATTAATTATTATATAATTAATTTTTAATTATATTATTTTAATAATTTAATAGTATATAATATTTTTAATCCATGTTTTAACTTTAAATAATATTAGTCTTATAGTTTATATTTAATTGTATTTCGAAGCCATATACTTGAATCATTTTTATGTTTCATGTAGGTGATTTTGAAAGATTATAAATTAATTTTATGAACATTTTTTATTAAAATTATTTTTTATTTTCAACTATTTGTTATATGTTTAATCCATGTTTTAAGTTTCATTTATATCTGTCGTATAGTTTATATTTTATAGGCTTTCAATGTCACGTGCTTGAATCGTTTTTTAGTTTCATGTAGGTGTCTTTGAAAACTTATAAATTATTTTCCATCATCATTTTTACAAAATTATTTTTATTTTAAGCTATTTGTTATATTTTTAATCTGTGTATTACCTTACAATTATATTGGTGTCATAGTTTATATTTTATTGGATTCTAAAGTCACGTACATGAAACTTTTTATGTTTCAAGTATGTGGTTTTGAATGATTATAAATAATTTCTTATCATCATTTTTTATGAAATTCTATTTGTTTTCAACAATTTTTTATATGTTTAATTCATGTTTTTGGTTTCATTTATATTAGTCTTATAGTTTTTATTTTATAGTATTTCAAAGTCACGTGTTGGAAACAAAATCCCACATCGGAAATGCAAATGTTCTACACAAGAAATAGAGAACCAAAACCCCATATCGGAAATGAAGAATAATTATCAGGGTAGGCATTCTTATAAAAGGGAGCCCTAGGGGAGAGCCTCTATTAGAATCTAGACTACTGTAATGGTTGTACTGCAGGATTTTAAATTGCGGATAAATTCTACTGAATTAATTTTATTTCTATTTTGGATTTGATTTGATTATATATATATATATAAACAAAACAAAAAAAATAAACAAAATTATTTTTTCAGTATAAAGGTAGCATCACAGATGACACATTTCACATGACGCCAAAAGCGGAATCCGTAATGACACCTTTAAGAATAGTTTAAAAAAATTTAACCCACGTGTTTACATATTTTTTTTAAGATCGCAGGAGGTGAAAATTGTAAAAGGGACCGATTATTCAAAAAATTGATGAAATCAACAGATTATAAGAAGACTTGGTGAAATCAATGGGTTATACATTTCATACACCAAGTGAAAATCTATGCAGGGAGCTGGAAAAGGTTATAAATGCACGATTGCAAAGGGAAATCGCAGGAGAGGATGAAGGCACACCCGATTATGAAAGTGGATCTAAGAACCGATGCTGATGGGGAAAAACCAACGGTGAAGGTACCAAACCGAGATGATGGGGATGGACCATTGTTTATCGGAATAATCCGATGATATGGAGACCAACATACAACAATGGGATAGAGTCGACCCGATTACTGTCAGAAATCACAGTGTAGGGTTTTGTGAATCATGGATTGTTTTTATAGATGAATAATGGCAATTTGCAGTCGGGTAAGTGGAAAGAAACATATGGTGATGGGTAGAAGTTGACGTGATTGCAGTTGTAGATGGAAGTGTAGGGTTTTCTGAGGCATGGATGTTTTTCATCAATGTGAAGTGGTGATTTCTCACAAGGATGATGGAAAAAAATATCTGATTGGAAGCGGGAGGTGCGGCGTGTTTTGGAGGGATCTATGAGTGTGTGACACGTATATAGGGGTCCACGGGTTTTATTATGAATAATAGATTTTTACTAATAAATATGATCCTTATATTTTATAATATTTATTATTATAATTAAAACTATGGAATTTATGTCACGACCCATTCCTCGGGTCCTGTGTTGTAACTTCCTCCATGCCCGCCACTCGAGGGATAGGGGATGAAGATTAGTGCCGAAGTCGTCATCCAAAAAGTGGGTCGGATTTTCATGAGTACATATATGCATCCACACACAACTAGGTCCCAAAGGTGTAAAGGTAAACATACATGCCACTAAACAACCACTGTGTAATACTACAAACTGTAGGTCAAATGAGACCGAATAAAACACAACAAAAGATGAACATAAAGTAGGAATTACAAGGAAAAATTTTAATGTCATCTTCTTCAAATACCCACCTAATGGGTAAGTGTTCAGTATCTATTGGAATCTGTAGATGTATGCCCTTCCTTCCTGGTATCAATGGGCACTATCGTGTCACGGGCCACCCTGTCCTCCTTCTAGGCCGCATACGTCTGCATGAGACACAACATGTGCGTGCAAAGCTCGTGCAATGGTGAGTTACAATATACAATGTAGGGACCAAAAATAACAAAGGAAATACCCCTAATAAATCCACCGAGAAACCCACCAAATATGATTAGGATATAAGATAGATCACACAACGTATAATCTAAACTAGGAAAGTAATACCAATCAGTCATATCATCAAACACTTTGGGATACTGGAGAAATCTTCCTCAACGAGTACAGTGGGCCGACCAGGTCACCAAGAAGTCACATCCCACTAACCATTTACTGCTGTGGTAATCATCCACAATGAGTATCGGGGGTATGCTAGGATACAAAAAATACACTCCCCACTGTGGGCATGCTTTGTCACATAGATGTCGCTTCCCACCTTGGTCATACTATGGTACTCGTCCTGTCCAGTACCATGGGTTTTCCCGGTCCCACAAATTCGATCACTACTATGTTTGTAAATGGTCACATATATCCTTTTACCAATAAGAAATCATAGTTGACACACATAGGGTTTCTTTTCATCATTTGTAATATATCTACCAACTACAGTGTTTCCACACGTAACGCACTTGATTATGGAAGAATCACTCTTCAAGACATTATTCATAACTCAACATCCCTGAAACCGTCTATAGATAATTATAAATGATCTTCTTTGTTTTGAGGGTTCCAATGAAACAAATGACTTGTTAGTCAGCCACCCAGTTTGAATGATACTGGCATTTTTTCAAAAGGGGCGTGTTTGGGTTGGGTCCGGTCCGACCCGTGTGGACAGACCCAAACTAGACCCAACCTGACCTTGATCCAACCTAACCTAGATCCAACTTGACCTGGATCTGAACTATGTAGGATTTAGCTATAATCCACTTTCGTCTACCCTACCCAGTAGGATGTCTGTAGGGCCTCCATCTGTCAGTGGACAACATCTTTGACACTTGTGACGTGACCTGGTGCCAAGTACATGGTGCACCAACATAGTTAGGTGGCCTCATCCACTCGCTTCTAGATGCCAGCACTGAGGTTGGTTGCCCTAGTCGTACCACTGTGGCCTAAGCCGGATGTAGTGCCTCTTTTGGTTGTTGGTCGTGGCATGCCTCCACCCTCTATTTACCATAGGTGCCACTGCATTATAGTTATTCCACAGACCACCCGGTCTGCTCTGGTGATTCATTATTCACGCCACTTGCACCTATGACCTCAAAGAGATTCTATCATCCCAATGATGGCCTCTAATCCCCCTGTCCTCCACATTCAAGACATTATCATGAAGAACACTCAAAACACACAAGGTAGAGTGTCTTGGGAATTGTTCATATTGCCTGGTTTCCTCTATGTTAGAGGTTTATAGAAACATGGGACAATGATTCCGTGTTTTATCATAATTTAATCAAGTAATCTAGAAACAAAACCCCACGTGAATTACCCGGTTTCATGGACGAGCGATCCGCGGATTAACCTATTCATGGGGTGATCAGCGTTCGTCATTTTAGATCATAGAACGGAGAAACATTAAAAGATAATCCCTACCTGATTAGGAACATTCGTTGGTGTTGAATGGTGACGTAGCATTCGTCATTCAGTGATAATCCATTTATGGTCGTTGGTCGATCATCCTTTGTAATGATCTGTTCAAAGGGTGGAAAAAGTACACATCCTTCATTCATCACTCAATGATCTGATGTTTGGCAGTCATTGGCTTTCATCTTCATGTCCCACCAAAGCTCCAAAGCATAACACGGATTTTGCTAGCTGTCCTGTATTGTCTACATGGTCATTAAAGGATGGAATGCAAATCCGCATTTTGGTTATACTTCTGTTAAAATTTTTTAGGCTATTTCGTTTAATGAAACAACATATTTAGTTTCTATTTTTTTGAAAACCATTGAACTGTAATGATTTGAAAATAAAATAAAACATGATTTTTTTTATTTATAAGTTTTTATTTAATATTTCCAAAAATAACTTATTCCCTCAACCCGCATTGGTCGAGGTTACATCCCTTATAGGAGGAATCAAGTTGTTCTGAGTTCAACAGTGCCCTTAGATTTTTTATTTGAGCACCAGTTTAAAATAAAGAAAAACATGTGTGTACATTTACTTAAATGATCACAAAACATGTTGCCAATTTAATTTCAAGATCATGGGGCCTCAGAATCAGGTGATACTAGAAGATCGGGTCTCAGAATAATTCCACATAATTTAATAAAAAATTACACATTAATTTTAGGACATTACATTACTCCTCCCTTTTGGGGATTCATGTCCTCATAAGCTAAAACAATTCTATACAAACAAGTGGGGATACTGAGCATTTATCTAAGCAACCCACTCCCATGTTATCTATTGAGGATTGTTGGTCTACCACAAAACAAACCATAGAGGAGTCAACCATTCATGGAGGACCCACTCCTTTCGATCCTCTATATCCAGCGGGAATTCTGAAAACGTCACCCTGTCATCACTGTCTAGATCCATCAAGTCGATGATGCATAATGGATCATACACATACCTCCTTATATGTGACATGTGAAAAACATTGTATAGTCAGAGCATCTGTGGGGGGGTGATATAGAAAGTACCCTACCATGCAATCTCTACTCATAATCTAGAATGGTCTGATGAACTTTGAGATAACTTACCACCCCGACAAAATCTCTGCAATCCTCGTCGGGGTAAGACCTGATGTAAAACATGGTCTCTATCCTCGAACTCTATGTGTATCTGTCTCCTATAATCATATAATTTTTTCCTGCTCCGTGAAATCCTCATCCACTCCTGGATGATCTACATCATCTAAGTGACAACCCATTCTATCTCTAGACCCATTAGTGCTGAATCCCATGGTTCCTTCCCGCATATAGGTGATCTGCATGGCCGCCTATACAAATCATCAAATGGTTCCATGCCGATGGTGGAATGATAGTTTTTACAGTATGAAATCACCACATGTGGTAGGTGGTCCTCCAAAATTTTACCGAAATCAATCACACAATCAGAAGTCAAGTCCTCGAGGGTCAATATGGTCTTCTCCATCAGACCATCGGTCTGAGGGTCAAAGGCGGTGATCAAGTGCAGTTGAGTCCTAAACGAATCCTCTAATCCCATCCACAACTGGGATGTAAAGCATGAATCATGGTCTGAGACGATCATCAAAGGACCCCCGTGAAGCAACACTATTTATTTGACATTGAATCATCTCAAGCCCTCCACAGATCCCAACTCCTTGGTGGGTAGGAAGTGAGCCAAGATGGTGAGTTAGTCAACGATCAACCAGATATGATTGTGGCCCCTAGACATGCATGGTAACCTCATCACAAAGTACGTCGATATTTTATCCTTCCTCTTCTCTGGTACATCAAGTGGTTGGGTCATGTCAACTAGAACCTCGTACTCAACCTACATTTTTTCACAAGTGAGCCATCATGAAACAAACTATACCACCACCTTCTGTATCCTTGGCTCCCAATACTATTGTCAGGGGTTATCGTTAATCATCTCCACACGAGGATGTACCGCCAAAGGTGTTTTATGGAACACACTCAAAAACTCCTCTCCCAAAATCAATCGTACTATGGTGCATCCTCAAAAATGGTTGATGTGCTCCCCACCTATTGAAACCCATCAAGAGATTATCCGGGGGATAAAAGATCACATAGAGCCTCACAGTCAACATCGACAAGTTGTGCCTTTTTTAACTCACTATTAGAGTGGGGGAGTTAAAATCATCGAATAAAGGTAACCTGCTCCATCATCATCCACGAATGTTATCATCATTGCAGCTAGCTGCTCTATCGCCTAACTCAGTAGCTATAAACCAGACCCCTTGCAGAGCGCGTCTACCACCACATTCCCCTTACCAAGAGTATCAACTATATCAAATACATTGTCTTAGTGAAAATTTAACCATTATCATTGTCTCATGTTCAAGTCCTTATGTTATGAGATATACCATAGAATCTTGTGGTCAGAGTATACAATAAAAATTTTACCCATCATGTAGTTCCACCACATTATCAAGGCAAAGACCACTACTTCTAAATCTAGTCTACGGGTTGCGTATTTATGCTCATGTTATCTCTACTACTATGAGTTTTATGCAATCACTACTCTCTCTAGAATCAGGACAAGACCCATTCCGGTCTTTAATGCATCACAAAAGACCACATACCCAACATCCTATTCTAGTAGTCTCAAGATAGGGGCACTCTTTAATCTCTGCCTCAGATCATGGAATCTTTGTTGTCACTTCACCATCCACATGAAGGGTTGTATCTTCTAGGTCAATATTGACAATGGTGTTGCTACTATGGAAAAGTAAGGCACAAACCTGTGGTAGTATACATCCACCCCCATGAAACTCTTCACCTAGTTCATTCTCTTAGGTTGTTCCGAAGAAATAAATTCCTCTATTTTTGTTGGATCCACTTCAACTCCAGCCTGCAAGATGATGTGTCTTAGAATGTGGACAATCTGATGCCAGAACTGGTACCTCTAAAGCTTACTGTAATGATTTTTTTTCTCAGAGTGTATTTTTCACTTTCCACATGTGTGTAGCATGCTCCTCCTCCGACACCGAGTACAACAAGATGTTATCAATGAATACCACCATGAAAAAATTGAGTTAAGGGTGTAAGATAATGTCCATGAGTCCCATTAACACTACTAGGGAATTGGTCATACTGAAAGGAATCACCAAGAACTCATATTGGGAATACGAGTATCTGAAAGATGTTTATGGTACATCTTCACCCTATAACCAAAGAAGATGATATCATGAAATGAGGTCGATCATCGAGAACCAACTTTCTCTTTTCAACTGACCAATGAGATCATGAATCATCCAAAATTGATAATGTTTCCGAAAGGTCTCCTTGTTCAGGAACTCAATGTCCACACACAACCTAAAACTCCGGTATTTCTCTTGGAAAACAATACTAGGAATTCCCATGGTGAAATGATGGGACTTATTAATCCCTTCTCCTACAAGTCCTCCGATTGTAAAATCATCACATGAAGCTCTATAGAAGCCATCAGATTTTTCGGTGTGCATATCAATGTCTTCCTCTGGTACATATCGATGAAGAAGTATGAATCCCTACACGTAAGTAGTCCAAGAACATCCTCAAGAATGATATCATTATACTCATACACCACTACAGTAATTTGCGGAATCTGCACATCCACTACAAAGGGCAGTGCGGCCAGCCAACATGTGAGTAGTAGGATGCACCCTCCTCTGAAAAAGTCATTCTAGGGCTGAAAATTTTACAATATCTTCAGTGAAGGATAAAAATGACCCATCCCCACTGATACACCTTACCTTGTTCCTAATAATGTGGATATGAGAATTGACTATAGATAACCAGTCCATCCACAAGATGACATCATAAGGCCTCGACGCCGCTACCACAAGATCCCATCCAAATCTCTCACCTCTTAGAGTTAGCTCACACTACTAACGATAGAGTGAATTTATCATATCCCATATCATAGGAGTCTTTAATCGTAAGGATCAATCCAATGAATCTAAAAGAATCTATGAGTCTCGAATGAGGTTTCTGGAAAACCAGGAGTGATTGGATCCTCTGTCTATAAGAACTATAGATTTGGTGGAGAAGACACAGATCATACCTCTAATAATATCTGGAGCACGATGGTCATAGGCCTCCACTGCTTGATTTTACACTTTCCCATGTCCACTAGCTCCCAGAGGCGGTGGTGGACAACTGGGGGATGGTGGAGGTAGCACCTCAAACCATCTTCCACTGCATACTTCTCATCTGTCTCCCATACCCCACCGGCCGCCTAACAGTCCTCCTCGCATGAACCTATGCATCTTTCTTGGGGGTCCCTCAACCATATTTTGATATTCTGTGTAGAGGGTCGGGAAATCACGAGCCATGTTTCCCTACCCACCAAACATGTAGCTCTGTTGGGCTCCCTGTTGACTCCCTCAGCTTTGGGAGCCTTGAACTATCAACCTCGTGTCCTAGGTTGTCCCCTGAATGATCTTTTCTACTTAGCAATCCTTGTCTAATTCATGCATCTTAGCACTAAAGACTCTTCCGCCTGATGTCTTCTAGTTGCTACAGCTTTCAGTGCCTTCTATGTTAAGAATCTCTCCTCAAGAAGGGATCTCTCTAGCACTCCAACCTAAGTGGAGATGCTAAGCGACACCATGGATGCCCTGATCTCTAATACGGGCCCATACTCAAAGGTCTATGACCTAAAGAAACGGTCATGCACCATGTCTTTGGAGTTTCAAGAGTATTTTTTAAACCTCACAGAGTACTCATCCAATGACATGTTTCCCTATTGTATGTGAAGATTCTCCTATATCTGCAATGACTGTGTGGTCACATAAAAGAACCACTCCCTTAAAACCCTCTTGATGTTAGCCTAAGAGAGGGCCGCCTCATCACGATTATGAATCATTATGATCCTCCATCTCCCTAAATATCCCAGAATAATGTTCGGTGCTAAGATATTTATTGGGTCGAGTGCCATCCTCAATAAGTGGAAGAACAACATCGTTAGCTCTAGCCATTCCTCAGTCTCCTGAGGATCTGTCACTCCCCTGAACCAGGTAGGACTTGGTCCCTAGAATCACGAAAGGCTTTGAGATTACATGGGTCCTCTACTAGTAACACTTGTAGTAACTTTTGATCAATTGCTGGTGGTAATGCTGTTGCACCACGATGTTTGGCTATCTCTTGCACCGGTCCCTAAACTGATGCCTTGTTGCTAGTTGGGATGTCTTCATAGTCACACATCAAAATCCAGGATGGTCGTGTACATGGAGGAATCCATATTTAGATCATGATGTACAATGGATAATAGATTATACCATGTGAGAATATTATTAATCAGGACGATAATAAAAAAACACTCAATTCCTACATGATGCATGAAACTAGTGTTTTTATGTATAGAGTCAAGATTTAAAATATATGGTCCTGGTGTCTAGATACGTCGGCCGCCACACCAACAATGGACTCCCTGAATCTAAAACATGAACTAGAAACAATTATCATTGTATACCAAACACAAAACAACATTATCTCAGTATTTGAGGTAGAGAATGACACTTTGATTCCTCTTTTTCATGACCCATCCCTCGGGGCCCCTATCGTGACATACCGGGCGCCTGCCTCCCGAAGTCATGGGGTTGGAGACCAGTGCTGATGGCGTCAACCTACAAGTGAGAGATATTTTACTGAGTACTTGTACACAAATATGCACACACCACATACCAAATATAGAATGGTAAACATATGTTAAACAAAGAAGAAACATAGTAAAAGTTCAAACTATAGGTTAAATTGGACAGAATACAATCCCAACAAAAGAAAAAATAATAACCCGAATATACCTACAAAACATTGAATATCTCCCACTGAAAACCCCACCTAATGGTTATGTTTGAAGTAGCATATAGTGGTGGCAGAAGTCTGACCTGGCTACATGGTCTAACTAAGAACCAGTGGGTCCTAGGCCACCAAGTCCTCCGTCACGGCGGTGGTCATCTACACTGGACACAACATGTGTGGGTCAATCCTGGTTAGGGGTGAGTAATAATAAACATTGTAGGGACCCCAAATATCAAAAGAAAGACCACAAAAAAATACACATAACAAAACATGAAACATGATCTCAATGTAAGAAATCTCACAATAGATATAATCTATAGTATAGATGTAATGCCAACAAGTTGTATCATCGAACACCTTGGGATTCTAGAGAACTCTCCCTCGATTAGTAATGTGGGCCTACTAGGTCATATAGAATCCACTTCCCACTAACCATGGACATTTTTGGGGCTCATCCCAGATTACTACCATGTAAATGTTGCATCACACAGAATCCTCTCCCCACCGTGGGCATGTTGGGTTACACAGAAGCCGCTTCCAAACTTGCCAATACTGAGGTAATCCTCCGGTAGAGTATTGTGGGTCTGTTGTGTCACATAGAGTTGTTCCCCACCATGGGACTTATGGGTCACACATTGCCACTTCCAACTGGGCTTTTGTATCTGATCGACACAAGGTCACTTTTTATAAGTTATCAGGTCTCATCCAACTACAGGGGTTCTGTACGTAGCATGATTGATTCAGGAGAACCACTCCTCAATACATTCATTGTAACTCAATATCCATGAAATCCTCAAAAGATTATACAAAATGATCCACCTCATCGCGAGGGTTACAACTTCATAAACATATCATCATTTGGACACTCAGTTTTAATTATATTGTTGATTTTCTAAAAAAATGATTGTTGGGACCGGGTCTGATCAAAGTTGTTTCTATCCTAGCTATGGTTCGGCCCGTAGGCCGCAGGTCCATCATGGCTTGTGCCTTAGCCGGTCTACCTGGCCTTGATGCGGATGGAAGCAACGTTTGTCTCCCCTCACCCTATGAGTTGTCCATGGGGATAACACCCTCCACCAAGGTCAGTTGACTGCAGCAACACTGCGACCACTAGCGCCACATCCATTGGGTTCATCCTTGGAACATTGGATCCGTTCAGATGGTCTGTTCATCACGCTGCTAGTGCCCATGGCCTCCTTGGAATTCCATCTTCCCTATAATGGACACAAATCTCTCATGGAGCCACTTTAAAGGCATGATCATGAAGAACACACAAAACACACAATATGGAGGGGCTTCAGGCTTGTTCATATCGACCCACACCCTCCACATTAGATGTTTGCAAAAAATGGGATAATGATTTGATGTGATATCGCAATTTAATCAAGTAATCTTGATGGAAAACACCTATAGATGTACCCTCCCTCCAGTAATAGTGATCCACAGATCAACCTATTTGTGGGTTGATCCGAATTTGTTGTTTTTGAACGAAGAATGTGGAAACATAAAAGAAAAGAAATACCCTACCTAACTTAGATATTTTATTGGAAATAAATGGTATTTCTACATTCTTCATTCCACGATCCTCTTTTTATAGTCATTAGATGATCATCATTTGTGAAGATCCATTCGAAGGGTTGATGAAGAGTGTGTCATCCAATCGTCGCTCCATTATCTGAGGGTTTCTAGTCGTTAGCATTTGTTTTTGTCTCCCACTATAGCTCTAGTGAAGAAGTAGGATTGTGCAAACAATCCCACCTTATCTAATTGGCCATTAAAGAACAGAACGTGAATTTGAGTTTCAGTTAGATTTTTCTTTCAACGTCATTAGGATATTGAATTTAATGAAACATAATATTCAGTTTCCCATGGTTGGAAAACCCTTGATCTTCAATGATTTGAAATTAATCAGCAATCATGTTTTTTTTATTTTTAAATTTTCATTAAAAAGATAGAAAAATAACTTCTTCCATTGACCATGTCCGTCGAGGATAATTCAATTGAAGAAAAAGACCACCATCCAAAGTTCTATGGTGCCCTTGGATTTTTGATTCATGCCCCAGTTCAATGAATAGAAAAACCCAGTCGCACATTAACTTAAATGAAATTAAAAAAAGTTCAAAAATCTATTCTTGGCTCTCCAGGATATGAGATATGGTTCTGTCAGAACATCTGGTCCCGGAATAATTCCATTTAATATTCATAAAAATTACTTGGAAATTCTGTGAAATTATTAATTTTTTTTCAAATTTCCATTCATTGATGTGTAAAATTTTATTTTAAAAATAAACCCACTGACACGATGAAAATTTGCCTTTAAAAAGGTAAAATTTTCTGTGGTATAGACTGTTTAAATGTCAAAATTCAATATAAAATTGATTCCATTAAGAACTCGGTTCTTATTTTTGAGGTACGGGTTTCTTACTTTCACTTTTCATTAAGTGTTTTTGAGAAAATAAGAAAAATGGGAGAAAATCAAATTTTTTTGGGTATACGCCATGTACTTTTCCACACGCTGTGTACATTGGTTGTGTGGAATGAGTACACTTGGTGTGTATCCATGCTAGCGATGAAAGGTGTAAAAATAGATTACACACTATGTAGTTAGTATTCAAATGCCATGTAGTCAGTTGACAGGAAAATAGTAAGTCAGTGAAAGAAGCCGCCAACTGAGCGACAATACACTTCATGTAATCAAGAAAACACACCGTGTACTCATGTCGACAGATGAACAATGTCACGGGGGAAAGAAGTCGCAATAGGAACAATTAAAAATTGGAAAGGACACATTGTGTACTCAACATTACATATCATGTAGTTTGTTTTTTCAGTTAAAATGGTCAGTACCATCCCATGTTCACAGGATTGACATAGAACTGAAGGAGGGCTTGGTAGAGAGAGCCGGACCTTTGGAGATCATCCGAGTTAGCACCGGGAATCCGATTCCGCCTCCCTCGATCTCGTTGGAACCATATGGGTATGACCTTCCGTCTCCTTAGACAGTTCTTACAAAATCTTTCTAGATGGGATGTTATTTAAAATTTAACAGGATTCCTTTTACCTCAGATCTACATTGTTCTTGGAAAATTCGTGGAGCGTCGTTCACGTATACTGATTAGGGGTGATCGAGGTAGGTGGCTTGGTGATTAAATTCCAATTGTTGTGAATTTGTATCTACCATTGTGCAACAAACCCATGTTGGGGAGTCGTGTGGCTGATACCTTGGCTGTTTTTAATACCTAGAATTATATTGGTAATTAAATGTCATAATAAACTGTTGTTTGGGATTGCTTCATGGATCTAGGACCACCCCGGGGGTGCGTTCCTCTATTTTTCCATTTGGCCAGGATAACTAAGGGTATACCATGTTTATATTGTGCATTACTTTTTCCATGAGAGGAATTTTTTATAAATTCCATCTTTATGCTTTAGGTTCGGCCCGGTTACTTGCACCCGAGGGTAGTGTTATTTTTAGCATGAGTGCATGGTTAGTTTAGCCTGAGGGCAAGGTACTGCTTAGCCTCAGAGAAACATTCTATTCCACCAAAGGGCAACACTTCTTATGCACGAGGGAAGTGACTTCTGTGTCTGAGGGAGAAACTTAATATGACCGAGAGTAACATCTATTATCTATGAGGACAGTTACCTAAGGGTTTTGTTTCTGTTTACCTAAGGGTCAGAGTATACATGTATTAGGACACTGACTATATATTCAGGAAATTCACCGAGGAGATGTCTTATATTAAATGTATTAAATGAATAATAAAATTGGAATATAACTGGTAATGTTAGTAAATTTTGAGTACTCCTTAGTTTATTGAATTTTTACTACAGCACACTGCTGTTTCACATTTACACGGGCAGTTGGGCACGAGCCTTTGGTGGGTGCCAAGTGGGATTTATTTCTCACACCCTGTTTGGGTCATGTCTTTGGCCTAAACAGATTACGTTTCTGCATGCATTGACAGGGAAAGGGTCCCTATACAGGTACATGATTGTATATGAGGAGTATGAGAGAATGGTACCGAGCTTGGGCTTACGATGCTGCTACGTTTTGTCTACTCTGCTTGTTTTTATTTGTCGTACCTTATTCCAGGAGCTATATTGTATTGTGTCGTATTGTTGTGTAACATGTTCTAGCTGTTTTCATAGAACTTGAGACATGTTTCATTATTATCTATATGACATTTGATGGTCTTTCACTATAGTTGTTCACCTTAAATGTGTATGGTTTATTACTTCCGCTGTTGTTGTATGTTTGTATATTTTACTCTGATGCGCTACACTTTGACAAATGATGGAATAGTTTCCCCACTATCAGACATGGGACCTCAATGCTGGTCTGTAGCCTCTGGCATTCCGGGGAATGCTCTTGAGGTCATGTGACCAACTAGCTTTGGGGAACCCGTTGAGTGGCACTCGGGCCCGTGACATAACAAAGTGGTATCAGGGGGAATTCCTTTTCTTTTCATTGACTTAATCTTTGGAGCCTTAGTCAGGGATAGGACATGAATGTTAGTTGGTAATAAGCTGGACATGGGAGTAGCTAACCTGTGTACAGGGAAAATCTAGTCTACCTCGTATTATTGCAATTTTTCTAATTTTACAAATTTTACTATTTATTTAATTTTTACTGTGGGCTGACGTACTTGTGATTATGATGTTTATATGTTGTCTATGGGTTCTATATAGTTTCAACCCAATGAGATGTGGGTATGCCATCTCATGCATCATTTAGGCACATTATAGAAATCACATGCCATGCATTGTTCCATGTCATGTAGGTGCATTAGAAATATTCTTCTTGTTGTGATAGTAGTTGTGCTAGAAAAGCATGCTGTTGTGATAGCAACTTTGATAAATACCTGCTATGTGATAGGGTAATTTTCGTGTGAGTCTGATGAAGGGATTAATGCCAAACTTTTGTTTTTGGGGAGTATGGTCCCTCATTGACCAGAATTTGGTGGATCATCGATTTTTTTATCTTTTTGTAACATATATATGATTCCAAACATTGATTCGTGGGGAGTATGGGCCCTCACAGATCAGAATTTGGAACTTAGGTGTTGTTTTTCAGTATTTTCTGGGATCCGGAGTAGTTTTAGAGGCTTAATGTTTGGAAAACCATGAATACACACTATGTAGTCCCTTGGAAACACGCCATGTGTTCTTCTATTTGGGAATAAAAGAAAACATTTTAAGTACATGACAGGTACCCTCAGTACACGCCATGGAGTCTTTTCCTATTTCATGGATAGTGTGGGTGGGGACACAGGGTAGGGAAAGGCTTGGGGAAACATTCCAGGTATTGGATGTACACACTGTGTAGTGTTAACTTGGAGTCCGCCATGTAACTAATAACACGGATGGCGAAACCTTAAAACATACACGCAATGTCCACTGTGGAACATGCTGTGTAATCTGACACGGGGACCCGACCGTGTAACTAACAGACACGGGTCGGTGTTACCTCTTCTTGAACACATTGTGTACCTGTGGGACACGCCTTGTACTATTGACCGGTGGGAGACCATGTGGACTTAGCCGTGTGGCTGGGAAACTGGGTGGAGTACACACCGTGTGCTGGTGTAACACGCCGTGTAGTGTCAGCCGAGTAGTCGGATGTGTCACGAACGACAGGGGAAGTTGGAAATTAAACCATACACGCCGTGTAGATGTGATAAATGCCATGTAGTCTTATTCAGAAGAGATTCATGTGGCTTGGCCGTGTAGAAGGACCCATGCAGGGAAGAAAAGTCAGGTACACGCCGTGTAGTTAATATACATGTTGTGTAGTCTTGTTTTTCAAATCATGAATCCCTTATCTATCCTATTCCCTTTTTGGTACCCTCATTTTTCAGACAATGATAATATTGATTTAAGGTGTGCGTTTGACCTTGTAGTGTCATGCCACCGAGACGACCACGTTTTGTTCACCAAGCGGGAGACAACGATTATACTCTAGATATGGTGGTCCATGGGCTACTAGTGGATCTTCTAGCAGAGCCAGATGCTATGTCGTCCATTATACCAAACACAAGAATAGATGACCAGTTCCGTGAAGGCTTCATGCAGTTCTTGGAGACCTTTTACGGAGCACCCTCAGATGCCATATCTATGGCTTAACAGACTCGTATATTCCCGCAACAGCATCCACCTATATTTTCAAGGGATGGCAGACCATAGGCTACGGAGTCTTGGCTGGGGTCTATGTAGACTATTTTCAAGAATCTCAAGACCCCTCTAGGGTGAAGGGTCAAGATAGCGACTTATATGCTGAGTGATTCAGCCAAGAGGTGATGGGATGTTACCACTCAGATAGAGTATCACAGGGACATGGCGTGGGATGATTTATAGACTTCCTTCTATGATTTATTCATCCCAGATATGCTGTGGGAAGATACATCATGAAAGTTCATGAATCTATAGTAGAGTGCTATGACGGTGATAGATTATTCTACTCGTTTCATCGAGCTTCAGCGTTTTCACCCGTTCTGGTGGGCGATGAGACTTTGAGGGATAGACACTTTGTGGATGGTCTTTGATATGACATCCGAGCACTGGTGAATATTTTTAGGATTCCTTCAGTACATGCTATTGTGAACCAGGCATTAATTACAGAGAGGAACCTTTGGGAAGCTAGTGGTGTAGGCTAGGGCAGTTCGACACCAGTTTCAAGTACTATTTCTTCCAGTAAGAAGAAGAGACATATGGAGTTCTCTCACGATGGCAGTACCAGCCATAGGAATGCTTCGGGTGGCCCGATCATGTGATACTAGTGTAGTAGCGGGGGGCACAAGAGAACGCAGTGTCCACGTGACCCAGTAGATTGATATGCTTGTAGCAAGATGAGTCATCTCTAGCATTATTGCTGGACGTTTCTACTAGTGGCTAGTGATAGGGGTTCTATGCAGACTCCACATGCGGGAGCAGGACCATCAGCTTCTTACATGTTAGGGAAGTGGAAAACATCTGGGCGTGTAAGAAAAGATGGTTGTCTTGGCTGTGGTAGCTAGACAGAAGGATCTCAGAGGCAGTAGAACGTGATAGCTCAGGGTATCTAGGCTATGTTGTAGGGCCGCGACACTGGGCATGCATATATAGTGCAACAGACCCAACAAGAGTATGATCCTGAACCTTCTACAGTCTGAGGTACTATTCTTGTAGCTTATGTCTTATCTTGAGTACTTTTCAATACGGGTTCTACACATAGCATAATATATGTGGCCATTGTGGAGAGACATGGGCTCTTTGATTCTTCTTCTTCTATTGTTATGATGCTAGACACTCCGTTGGGAACTATAACGGCTGGTGTGCATCTGTGCAAGGAGTGCCACCTAGAGGTTGGTGGGTGTCACTTTCTATGGGACCTCTATGTCTTAATTATGACAACTTATGATGTCAGTCTCGGGATGGACTAGTTGGTTCCCTTTCGAGCCTTTATAGACTTCTATCATTATAAGGCGAGTTTCACATCACCAGAAGGCTGAGAGTTTCTATACAAAGGTGAATGGTATGTTCAGGAAAGTCGAGTTGGACCAGAGCATCGCGGGCACAGTGGTGTGACATCCCAGATTGCGAGTTCATATTTGGATGATCAGGGGACTTCCCAGAAGGATTTCCCTCCAGTGGTAGATCATTTTAGGTATTTCTTCCTGGATGAATTTTCAGGTCTACCTCCGGAGCATGAGGTGGATTTCTCTATTGACCTTGTTCCAGGAGCACCACCGGTGTCCATTCCTCCTTATAGGATGGCCACGCCTATGTTGCAGGATCTCAAGAGGCATTTATAGGAGTTACAAGCAAAGGGTTTTATCACACCCAGTACATCTCATTGGGGTTCGCCTATCCTGTTTACTAAGAAGGCGGATAGTACCCTCAGACTTTGTGTGGATTCTCAGAAGCTGAACCAGTTGATGGTTAATAACTGATATCCCGTTAGAATTCTTGATGATTTTTCTGATCAAATTCATCTAGCATGAGTGTTTAGGAAGATTGAATTTAGATCAGGATATCATCATCTACACATGAGACCATGAGACATACCACTTATAGATTTTTTGAGCAGATATGGTCTACATGATTACTTGGTTATGTCGTTCGAACTCATGAACGCGCCTGTAGTTTTCATGGCACCGATGAATCATGTCTTCCAACCTTATCTAGATTATTTTGTGGTAGTATTCATGGATGATATTTTTGTGTACTCTCACACTCAACACGACCATGCCACCCATCTTGATATCATAATGAGTACACTGAGAGAGAATCAGCTATATGCTATGCTCTCTAAGTGACACTTTTGGATGGACCAGATTCACTTCCTAGGTCATATCATCTCAGTGGAAGGAGTTGTAGTAGACCCAGAGAAGGTGAGAGTAGTAGTTTTATGGTATAATACTAAGAACATGTTTGATATAATATGTTTCTTGGGGCTAGCCAGTTAATAGGGACACTTCATCCAGGACTTCTCCCACTTTCCAGCGCCGTTGATGGGTTTGACTAAGAAGGGTGAGAAGTTTGATTGGACAGAAGCTTGTCAGACATCATATATGGACCTGAAAGGAAGGTTGATTTCATCACCAGTCCTAATACTCCCAGAGCAAGGGAAGATCTATACAGTTTAATATGATGAATCGGGTATTGGACATGGAGAAGTGTTGATGCAGGACAATCGAGTTTTTGCATACGGGTCTCGGCAGTTGAGGCCACATGAGGGGAATTACATGACGCATGATCTCGAGTTGGATGAAGTTGGTCATGTGTTGTGATGTTGGAGACACTATCGTTTGGGAGAGAATTTTGTGGGTTTCACCAAACACTAATGTCTCAAATATATCTTTACTCAGCGTGACATGAACATGATATAGTGAATGAAGGTTGAATACCTTTAGTCCTTTGACATTGGGCTTGCCTATACACCTAGTAAGTGTAATGCAGTAGCTAATGCACTGAGCAGGAGGACTCAGATACAGGTAGTGTAGGGGGCCAGGGGTGAGTGGAAGCTCATGGATTTGTTCTCTAAGATGCATTTTTAGGTGCACGACAGTTAGGGGAAAACCTATCATTCATATTTAGCTATGACTTCTACCCTCCTAGATAGTGTGAGGATGAGATAGCTATCTAATTCAGGAGGCCTAGTTCTGCAGGAGTCGGTGGCTAGTGTGGACCCTACTCCTGGATGGACGATAGGTTATGATGAGGTTCTACATTTCCATGGATGAGTGTGGGTCCCAAGGGAAATATGCGATGAGTTAATGCGGGAGTTTCATGCTTCATCTTGGAAAATTCATCCCGGGGTTACCAATATGTACCGTGACTTGAGACATCAGTATTGGTGGCCAGGTATAAAGAGAGAGATAGCTGGTTTTTTATGAGTTGTTCCACCTGTCAGAAGGTGAAGGCGGAGTATCAGAGGCCAGCTGGACTGTTACAGGAGTTACCCACATCAGTGTGGAAATGGGATGATGTCACGATGGAATTCGTGACTGGGGTTCTGAGGTCACCTTGAGGAAATGATGTAGTGTGGGCTGTTGTGGACAGACTCACTAAGGTAGCTAACTTTTTTTTATCAAGGAGACCTTCGGTGTTGACTAGATTGGGAAGTTGTATATTCGAGAGGTTGTACGTCTTGATGGGGTCCCTCGTTCTATCATTTATGATAGGGATTCCAGTATTACGTCTCTTTTCTGGAAATGTTTTCAGAGGGAACTGGGTAAATAGGTGCTTCTGAGCATAGTTTTCCACCCTCAAACCGATGTCCAGTCAGAGCGTACAATACAGGTTCATGAGGACATGTTGCGCGCGTGCATCCTAGACATTGGGGGCTCTTGAGAGAAGCAATTACCCCTGGTCGATTTTCCCGATAATAATAGTTTTAAAGAAACTATTGAGATGGAACCTTATGAGGCTTTATATGGTTGGCCATGCCGATCACCCTTGTGTTGTTTGGAGGTAGGGTGGGTAGTTTTATTGGGACCATGTCTCATGTAGGAGACTTCTGAGCAGGTCCAGTTGATTCATAAGCAGATGGCTACCGCATAGTCTTGTCAGAAATTTTATTTTGATCACCGCAAAAGACCCTTGGAGTTTGTGGCTGGGGATCTGGTTTTCTTTCGTGTTTCACCGAGGATGGGAAACTAGTATATGAGGAGACTTGGTCAACTTTCACCGAGGTATGTGGGGCCATTTGGGATTCTAGAAAAAGTCGGTTTGGTTGCGTATCGGTTGCAGTTTCCACAGAGGTACCGGTCCATGCACGACGTCTTCCATGTATCTCAGTTACGCCTCTATCATTCAGAACTATCTCACAAATTTTATCCAGAGGAGGTTGAGATTCATTTAGATGTGTCCTTTGGGGATCCTATGATTCATATCGTTGATAGGAGCATGAAGGTTCTCTAAGGTCGGTCAGTTCTTCTCGTACGGTTGCTATGGCACCACGACTGAGTGCAGGATGAAACTTGGGAGCAGGAGACCGACATACATGCTCAGTGGCCTGAGTTGTTCATAGATTAATCTTAGCCACCTTTGGAAGGTCAATTTGAAGATGAATTTCATTATGGGGGGAAGTTTGCTAGAACCAGGTTCTGATTTTTGAGGTACGAGTTTCTTCCTTTAACTTTTCCTTAATTGTTTTGTATAAAATAAGGAAAATGGGGGAAAATCACAATTTTGTGGGTACACTCCATGTAATTTTCCACACGCTATGTAATTTTGTCGTGTGGGATGAGTATATAGGGTGTGTAGCCATGCTGGCGATGAAAGGTGAAAAAACCGGCTACATGTCGTCTAGTTGGTATTTATATATTGCGTAGTCAGTCGGAAATAAAAATAGTAAGGCGGTTAAAGAAGCCACCAGCTGAGCAACCAAATAAGCTGTGTAATCAGGAATACATGCCGTGTACTCATGTAAACAGATTATAAGTTCCGTGGTGGAAAGAAGTCGTCGGAGGAAAAATTAAAAAAATGGAATGTACATGCCGTTTACTCAATAGTACACGCCGTGTAGTTTGTTTTTGTCTCCTAAAATGGGAAGTAACCTCCCATGATCACATAATTGGCTTATACCCAAAGGAGGGCTTGGGAGAGACGTCCGGACCTTTGGAGATCACTCGAGTGAGCACCAGGAATCTGATTCCGCCTACGTCGATCTTTTTGGAACCTTACGGGTAAGCCCTTCCCACTCCTTAAGCCGTTCTTACTAATTTTTTCCCAAGGAGAAGTTATTAACGATTGAACGTGATTCCTTTTACCTCAGATCTACGTCATTCTTGGACGATTTGTGGATAATCGTTCATGTATACCGATCAGGGGTGATCGAGGTAGGTGGATTGGTGTTTAAATTCCAACTGTTGTGTGTTTGTGAGTATCATTGTGCTACGAACCCATGTTCTGGTGTCGTGTGGCTGAGGCCTTGGCTATTTTGAAAACCTATAATAGTATAGGTAATTAAATGTGATAATAAACTGTTGTTTGGGATCACTGCTTGGATCCATGACCACCCCGGGGGTGCGTTCCTCTGTTTAGCCGTTTGGCCAGGATACCCGAGGGTATGACATGTTTATATTGTGGATTTCTTTTTCCTAGAGGTGAATTATGTATAATGTGCATGCCTATGCATTGGGATCGGCCTTCTTACATGAGATTGAGGGTAGTGTTCTTTTTAGACTGAGAGCATGGTTTGTTTAGCCTATGGGCAAGGTACTTATTAGCCTGAGGGCAATGTTCTATTCCTCTTGAGGTCAACACTTCTTCTGCCTAAGGAAGCTGACTTTTGTGCCTAAGGACGACACTCCATACGCCTGAGGGAATTTTCTGTTATGTCCAAGGACAGTTACATGAGGGTTTTTTCTGTTTACCTTAGGGTAAGAGTTGACATGTCTGAGGACACTGACTATCTACATAGAACATTCACCAAGGTGATGTCTTATATTAAATGGATAAAATCAATATTAAAATGGAAATATAACTGATAAAGTTATTTACTTTTGATTACTTCTTAGTTTATTTAATTTTTACTACTGCAGACTACTATTTCTCATTTACACTGTCATTTGTGCACCGGCCATTGCTGGGTGCCTACTAGGATTTATTTATCACACCCAGTTTGAGTCATGTCTTCTGCCCAAAAAGATTACATTTCTACTGGCGTTGATAGGGGAAAGGGTCCCTATACAGGTACATGATGGTAGTAGAGGAGTAGGAGAGCCTGAGATCGACCATAGTCTTGCGATGCTGCTGCGTTTTGTCTACTTTGCTTGTTTCACTTTTCTGTACCTTTATCATGGTGCTATATTGTATTATGTTGTGTTGCTGTGCAATATGTTTTGGCTTTTTTCTTAGAAGTTGAGACATGTTTCATCATTATATATAGTACTGTTGGTTGTATTTTTCTGTAGTTGTTCACTTTAAATGTGTATGGTTTATTTCTTCTTCTATTGTTGTATGTTTCTATATCTTATTCTGTTGCACTACACTTTGACAAATGAGGGAATAGATTCCCCACTATCAAACCAGGTCCCTCGCTGCTAGTCACCAGCCTCTGGCATTTGGGGAAATGTGCTCAATGTCATGTGACCAACCGGGTTCAGGGCACCCGTTGAGAGGAACCCGGGGCCGGGACGTTACAATTCTGAAGAAAAACATTTAATTAAAAAATATATAAATTATTTAAAAATAATTTTATAACATCCTAAAAACAAACATTATATTTTAAATTGATTAAAATAAAAATCGTTTTCAATGAAAATATGAATTTTGGGTTATTCATCGAAAAATAAATATTTGTAAAATATTATCAAAAATTAACTTAAATATATTTTAAAAATATAGATTTAAAAAATGAAGATTATTGGGCCATTTTTTAAAAATGTTGAAAAATTTAATCTAATTATTTTTTCACAATATCTTATAAAATTCCCATTTTTTTAATAAAATGTTATTCTTGAATCATATAAAGACATTACTAAAAAATTTGTAATTTTATTTCAATAATGTTTTATATAAAACTATTATAATTAATATTTAAATAACTTAATTCCAATTTATGTAACGAGTTTTAATAGCTATATAATATTTTCATTGTTTAACTATTAATATTAATAATATATCGTGGTTCATTAAAACAAATTGTTCTGTGTATTGAAAGATATCGAAATAATTAAATTTATTCAAAATAATATTTCTTAAAATTTTGAACAAATACATTCTAAACCATTTAAAATTAATTTCACCAATGATATTTTATAACTTTGGTATAGAAATATGACCATACTTCTTCCTCATTACATCATTATGTTCACGTATGGCTTTTTCAAATAGGTGGATTCACAATAAAACTATGACCACGTGAGTGGCCTTGTATTTTATAAATTTTCTTTTTATGACATAAAATCTCTATATTATTTTTGACAGATTAAAATACATACTATAGTAGATTGTCTTATTATATTAATACTTGTGAATGATAATGTATATACAATCTCAAGAGAGGTACATTGGATACGTCAAAGAAATAAGAGTGGTTCGGTGGCAGTGACAAACAATATGAAATGGTCACGATAAGAAAAATAATTTAAAAGGGTATGATATATCGAACACTTAATATTTATTTCTCCATGAATCTCATAAAATTCTTCAAAGGAGATATTATATGAAACATAGGGTCACCATAATAAAATTTAAGATCACGCTGGTGATTACAAGCATACGATTTCTGCATAATTTTTGTTTCCCTTATTTTTCATGAATAAATCTAACTATATCTACAATCTATTCATCTTTCTCCCATCATAATATATTTATTTCACTAACTCTATTCCTCTTCATTGATGTTCTACAATTTATTCCACAATTGGATTCATAAGTAGCTATCTGAATTCATGAGTGAAATAATTTTTTTGTATGGAAAATTTACTTGATGAAGATTTCCAAACCAGGAACCATTGAAATCCAATGAACACTATCTTAGAATATCCTCATGGATTTCATGTTGTTTATTAGTCTATATTTTTTTTGGATGATACACGGAACTAAAATTAACACTGTATCACAAGATCGATGAAGACATCTCTAGAACAATTAGGTAAACCTCATGAAAATATTGGATACAATTTATTGTGGTAATCCATACAACCATACCACGTCCTTATAATATATTCCGTAAAGCAATCCCGTAGATAAATATTCTCTAATAGTCATGAAGTGTGATAACACTGTAAATCGATTAACTATAACCCATATATAATTTTTTCTTTAGAATATTTATGGAGTCCATTGAAAAAACCAAGGGGATGTTTTCCCATTTCTACTCTCGTATGGGTAATGGTTTGTATCATCCCTATAAACTTTTTCCTCATAGTCTTAACTTCTACCATTAAAAGGACGGAGATACCAACTCTAAAATATCCCTCTTTATTCCACACCCCATAAATATTCAATCATATCTCTATAAATAATTTTTTCTTCAAGGATTAAAAGATATCTATAAACTATGACAATATTTTTGGGGCACATTATTCAAATTCGATATAGACGAAAGATGTACATGGGTACTTTACATTATTATTCCTTCATAATATAGGTTATGATCACGAAAAATTACCACCTTCTTCAATAGCTTTATATATTATTTTTACACCTCTTTAACATTTATTTGAATAGGTTTTTGAAAAAGTATTTTATAAATATAATATATCTCACCTTCCATTAATATATTCGGATAAATTCATTAATATAAATAAATGTCATATCATTCGATATCCTCATCATGGACAATCAATCAACATCCATTCGACTCAATGTGTTCTCCACCTAGTTCTTTTTCCCATTGTGGTAATGTATTAAGAAAACATAATCATTAAGAACTTATAATCATCTTTATAGAACATGGAAATTTCTTTTTATTTGATCAGCAATTATATCTGGGTTCTCTCTTTAAAGATAACTCCTCCTAATATTCAATGAAAAAATTACATCAGCTAGCTCTAATTCCTGTTTCGGGTAATTTTTCTCATGAACCGACAATTTTCATGATTCATAAGATATAACTATATCACCTATAAGAGAATCCATCCAATCCCTTTTAGGAAGCATTACTATAGAATAAAAACCATAATCCACTATTGGAAAACTAAAGAATAGGTGTAAAAAATAATATGTTCTTTAATTCAATGAAATTAAACTCACATTAATCTATCCAAAGGAACATGAATCCATTCCGAGTTTTCTTAGTGAGTGTATTAGATATTCATGAAAAATTATCTTCAATAAATCTATAATATCATGTTAAACCCTTATATATATTGATCATAGTCACCCTGTTTGGTTTGAGACCCCAATCAATAGCCCCCAATTATAATGATATATAGATATACCCTCTCTTGATATTATATGACCAAGAAATGGAATCTTTTGTAGTAAATAATAAATTTTTTTAATTTTTTCAAACATTGTATCCATCCCTAAGGTCTTTTGTATAATTCTCATGTGATCTTAATTTTCTTCCATACTCATTGACCAGATAATAATTTCTTATAGAAAGACCACCACAAACTGATCATGGAAATATCTCAATACTATAATCGTTAAATAACTATTGATGATAGGGAAATTAGTATGTCAAAATGGCATCACTATATACTCAAAATTTGTATAACTAATACAGAATATGATGTTGGGTATATCCTCCTTCAAGATTTTGAATTAATAATATCTATAATGAGATTCAATCATGGAAATCTATTGAGCTCTAAAATTTTGATAAAATAATTAAAAAATATGTGGAAGAAGAAACTTATTAATTGTGATTTTATTTCAGATCTTGACAAGAAATGGAATGTTCCATCATTTCATCCTTCATCTTAACAAAAAATCGGGGCACCCCTAGGTGACAGACATGATTGGATGAATCCATTTTCAAGGTTCTCTTTGATGTTATTATATAATTCAAACTACTAAATTTGGGACATTCTATAAGGACAATTATACATTTTCAAGGATCTGGGGACGAGTTCTATTTAAAAGAAAATATTACAATTTTTTGAAGGCTAAGAAAATCTTCTATAATAACATAAACAAACTCATGGGAAATATGAATATCATCAATGTCGAATTTGTTAAAATCATATAAGATAAATAACCCTTTTTATTGGGAAATAGTACACATACAATGTATTTTATCACATTCATAAGTTCATATATTCCATCATATGGATAAATGATCAGATGTTGGATTGGAATATCTGAAGTGAATTTCCTTCCTCAACAATTGATCAGGAAAATTTGTACAGAAATTCAATCCATTTATAGTATAGAATCATAGTCAAATGGAATTGGAATAATGAGGTTTTCAGAAATAAAATTCATGTGATATTCAACCAATGAATAATAATAAATTTATTATGTGATCATTAATCCATTTGGGGTTTTCACTTCTAATTAATCATTTAATCATTGAGGTGGTACTTTGATACTAATATAAATGTCATTAGATAATTTTGTTTACAAATATACAAAGTCAAATAATATATTATTGGTTTTAGAGTGGATGTTTTGTGTATATTTTAACATTTTTTATTAAAACCATAATTTAAAATAGATTTCCTAAGATATTTCCCATTTTCTCGTAGGTTGTGTTTTATTCTATCATCTTTCTTTGTTATTTTCCCTCAGGTTTGGGAACATTTTATCATAATGACCATACTTCTTCCATTTGAAACATTATAGGTTTGGGTAGTTCGTTATATATATATTTATATAGTTTTTTATCATTTTCTAACTTCATCACATCTCTTATGAAACAAATTGACCGGTGACCTTCCTTCACAAACATAAAAACATTACCATTACTTGTAAGACAATATAATCCATGATTCCTTCCACACTTTGAGAATTATGAAATGCTCATCTTCTTTTAAATATCGGTTTTTGAGAATAATTTGAATTCCATTAATCAAATTCTATCAAAACCATGTGGTTGATGGGTATCACCAATTACTATTTCTACCTTGATATATAATTAAATGATTTCTTAATATCTATTATTGTTCCATAATGCCATTTCCCATCCGAGATCGGGTTATGAGACATTAAAAAATTGATCAACATTACTTTCATGTTAGATGATAATACCAAAAGTGTGCCTCATATGTCTTGTAAAATGTTTCTTATAGGTTCCAAAAGATTCATCATCCATCTAAATTAAATAATTATATTCTGTCTCCATTTTAATGTGTAAAAAATATTGAAATTACTCACTAAAAAGTTCTTTAAGAAATCCAATTCAATAGAGTAAATTTCATCATCTAGAATCATAATATTGAGAATATTGAACAATTTATATACATCATCATCCAAATAATAGAAAAAAATTGAAATTTTCAATTTCCAAACATATAATAATTGAAAATATATTTTAAATGGTACAAATCCATTTCAAAATCACACGAGGTTCAACATATGGACTAATATATGGATGATGATTCCTTGTGAAGGAGTCAATAGAATGATGTTCCCAAAATTCCTTATTTGGATGTTTATCATCATATATAGGTTGAATAATATCTATAATAATAACATAGATTCTTTCCATTAAATATCCCACAACATTTTGGTTTTCAATATTATAGTTTTTGAATTTTCTATCATAGTAATCATTAGAAATTTTGTTTTTATGTTCCATCGATTAACTAAAACAAAAAAAATTAATGTCAAAAATAATAATTAAATCAATGAACCACACAATAATGAAAAATCACCTATAGAATGTCTAAATCATAAACCCTTATTTTTAATATATGAAACCTTATTCATAACCTAGGTCAACCATTATATGTATTTAATAATTCAGAATTATTCACACATATTTAGTTAATTTCCAATGTATATTCTTTAGGACTTCCAAAACATCTCTATAGAAAATTCCATTGTCATGCACCAAGTGATGGTTGAGGGTAGGTTAATCCACCATTTTTGGAGTCCTTACCCTTTGGTGCCTCTATTATAAATCCACAGCCACTTGTATTATCTAGATTGTGATGTCATTTCCTGGAAACCAATCACTCAATCCTTCACTACTTTTCTAGGATATTTTCTTAGTCCTTTCCCATCTATAAAATTATCCTTATAAATATCTGTAGGGATCGGACTTATGGTTTCATATCCTAACTTCCAAAGGTTAAATAAACATGTTATCTCACAAAAAGTGTAATGATTCAAACATCTAATACAAGATTTTTAAATCTGAATATATGAATATTCATTTAAAGACATGACAATACAAATAATAATAATTCATATTATATTTGTAGGTATACCTGGAAACCTAAAAACAGTTTCATTAGTGTTCTATGTCATCCCCCGCTAAGTTCTCTATAACTAGAACCATTTTTTAAATATCATCCATAATACCTTTCTTCATACCGTAGGTAAGTTAAACTAAATAAATGTTGATATCATATTGTAAACAAGGATAATAATTTAGTTATCAATCACTACATAAGAATTGAATAGTTGTAAGGGTATGATAAATTGAGTATAACATTTAAATACTATACCCTGCATATCATAGATCCTTAACATGAGTCATGGAATAAATAATGTATGTTAATAATACCTTAATCATAAATTAATAAAATAACAAGACTCATCAGAACATAACATTACCAGAATATGTGGATTTCTGGCATGCACATAATCATAGAATGTCATTTTTTTCATAATCAATAATTAGTGAATAATCTGTCATAGTGCAATTGGTTCACTCCCTAAACCGTCATAGTAGTCAATATTCACTCTCAATAATATCATATTACACAATTCATATTACTGAAATAGGTTTACTTCCCATTACAGTCGATTATATCTGATGAGATATTAATATCTATCTAATTACATTGTTTTCAAAATTGGTCCCACACTTTATATATTGAAAATTATACATAAGTATTCTACAAGATCATAAAAGATTCATCATGTAAGAACATAAAACAATAAATGGGGTCATAAACATTTCATAAAATAGAATCTGTTTTAAAAGAAACAGGTTCCATAATCATTTTATTATTAAATCATAGAATAACCCATAAAAATTATATCAATATTCAAAAAATTTAATTACGGTATAAACTAAGGTAAAAAGTGGTTTTAATTAGTATTTTATCATGGTATAACCCAAGGAATATAGATTGGATTTAGAAACATATATTCGGAATAAAACATAACATCCTAGATAAATAATAATAATGATATCCTTGGAACACATCCTCATTAAATAAAAAGTGACACCATGTGGTTTAATATTAGATATAAAATTATTTTTATTGATGACATATAAATTTTTTTTCGCGGAAAATAACCTTTTTGGAAAATCAGTTTTTGAAACTAAAATGAAATAAAATAATTTTGGTTTCATTTTTGTTTCAATATAATCATCAAATCATATATAGGAATCTTAAAACCACTTTTTATTTATCATGGAGATAAAGAACTTCCTTTAAAATATGTTAAAATAATTATTCGTGTCATATTTTCATTAAAACCCAAATAGGTATTTTTTTTAAAATGACAAGAATGTTCCTTTTAAAGAATTATGTAAAAGTAAAAATAGTACACTTTTAATTAAAAACCCACTGCTGAGTAGTAAAAATTTAATTAAAATAATTTTTAGAAAACATGCATTTGGAATAAAATTGATTTATTTATTGAAGATATATGTGTTTACAATTTCTAGTTTTTTAAAGAAAATAATTAATAATGACTAATAAATGAATGAAATGTTTTAACCAAGGATGTTAATTTATAAAAATGGCGAATGGTTTTTGTTTTTTGTCAATCCTCTACATGAAAGATCAGGGAGTAAATAAATTATCATGGAGAATGAAGGAAAAGGGATCTTACGGTTCAAGCTAACAATAATATTAGAGATTGTGTCATTTTCTAGAGTTCGTCCATTTTTTGTGTCAAAACTTTGGTGGAATGTGATAGAATATTGTAAGGGTGTTTTCTTGAAGAAACACATTAGGAAAATTGTAAAGGAATTAGATTCATGGAGACAAGGTTGAAGATCACAATGATTTGAATCATCATGAATGGAGATTGTGATCTTTACGAATACAAGAACATGGGCATGGCATCTATGCAATGTGTTGATGGTAAACACCATGAGTACATCAAATTTCAATGGACTAACATGATGGAAGGATCTCCACGATGATAATTTTTGTAGATCTATATATCCTTTTGGAGGTGGTGGAGTATCACAAATGATGAGCCTATAAACATAAGGCTACATCTCTTCACTTCATATGAATACATTTCAAGGAAAATATAGAATCTATTTTATTTCATAAATCTACGGGAGCATTATGATTCTAGGTTTCAAAGTGAGAATGGGAATCATGAAAAGAGTTATTTAGTCTTCACTAATTCCAATTATTATGAGTAATATTATCTACATGATGATGGATTATACTATATTGAACTAATCACATCACTTAATGTGGCAGTAGTCAACCGTAAACACATATGAAAATATTGTATCCCCCATTAAATTAAAATTGAGATGGTCTATGTGATATAATTATTAAATAAGTATAATAATTTAATAAATATCATATATATTGGGTTAGTATATCCTTATTACCATAAAATTAAATTAGAAATGAAAAACAAATTTCATCATTTTGTGATGGGATTGTTTTCCATTGACATGACCAACATTATTGTTATCACAAAGGGTTTGGAGGTATGAATTTTAATGTTGTGTTATAATTAAGGATGTATAATAATAAATGAATTATAATATATAAATATTAAATATCTTATTATATCCATATGTGAGATGTGGTAATGTAAAAGTAATAACATCAGTTTGTGAGGCGGTATTCTACCACACACCTAAATGATTATTATTTATCCTAATTGATGTAATACATCATTGATATGTGTTATAAAAATAACTTAAAAATATTATTATGGGTAATATACTATGTAATGTATTTAATTATGGATTAATAATAATTTATTTATTTTCATGAAGAACTGATATAAAATGCTCGGTTAGGTACCTTACCACATCCTCAGACTACTTCTTGTTGATTTAGTCGAAATGAGTATTTGGATGAATTTCATAGAAAAATAAGGCTTATAGAATGATATTAGTAAAGTAAGTAATTTGAAAAGGTATTTTTAGACTGAATTGGGTTTTTAAGTGTTGTGATGAGAGGAGAGGGGTGTGCCATTATAAGGGGTGTAAGTGGCACACTTTTAATTTTTTGAAATGGAAAATGTATACCCACAGTTTTCACTTGAAAATAGACTCTATAATGGGAAATTATCTAAAATAAAATATGCATTGACTAGATATATTCACAAAATTTTTGCTAGTTTTTTTCTTTTTATCCCTTATCATTTGGGATTACCACATCAACAAACCTATTTTTACCTTAACCTTGTTAGATAATATTTTTTTTCTTCTATTTTTACTATTCATTATGGTAAAACATTATGTTGAAATTATTAGATAATATATATTATATTGATTCAAAATATTCATAAATATTTACAAAAACAATTCGTAGAATCACAACATTGTAATTTAAAATTAAACCTATATGTGTGATGAGAAATTGAGGTTTTCAATTTGAACATAATTAAATATTTAAAACATTTTATATGAAATTTGAAAATGAAAATTATTCAAAAAAATATATTAAATTTAGATATATATATATAGACTAAGTTTACTTTTAAAATAATATCAAAACAAATTTATTTTGATTAAATAAATTAAATTAAATGAAAATTATTAATAAAAACCTATAATTTTCACTATTCATAAAAAATTAAATCTTTTCAAAAAAACTCATAAAAATCTACACTATGATAATGGTTAAATGTTTTTAATTTTATATAATTTTATTTATAAATGTTTTGAAATATAATTTTAATATAAGTGTCTAAAATGTGACAACACAAAATTGAAGAATGAAAAAATAGAGTTTATAAGCATAATGATTATATTTATCTGTATCATTTATCTTGAACCACATAATATGAATGTTTAAAATTTTAATGAATATATAATACATAAATTAATTAAAATTACTCACCAAAAGTAATTTTTTTAGTTTATTAATTTAGAAAAATATTTATACAAGTTTTTTTCAGAAAATTATTTCTTTAGTTACCAAATGGTTCATATTATCATTTATAATTAATTGAATACCATTGAATACATTTTATATAAATGGTTATAATTTTGTTAGTTAGTTTATTTAATGTTTTTCATACTATCCATTATAATGACTATGTGATAACTCTCATATTAAAATTAAAAATAATTTAATTTTATGTAGATTGTTTTTATATTTGGTGTTGCCTGTAATGCAAGATACACTCAGTGATGCAGGTAAAAAAATCAAATAAAAAATTTGTGCTTAATAAACTTTAAAGATATTCTTTGTTATAACATAACACAAACGCATGGTTGTGTTTATTTCAAGTCAAACACCATTTTGTGTAAAATATTAAAAAACGAAAAGGTAAAATTTATTTGATAAAATACATTTCATAAATTATCATTGTGTTACATGAACATAATCAATTGGATAGTAAAAATATTTATGGTAATAACATGATAGATCCAATACTATTACAATATTTTCCTTGAATATGTATATTGAAACAATGATGATAATCATAAAATGTTATTATAAATAAATCTAGATTCATTTCATACAGATATTTTCAAGAAGAAGATATTTACTCTAAGGAAATATTTAATCTAGTAGACTGGCATGATTTAATTAGGTTACAACATTCTTATACATCACATAAAATTGTTAAATTATTTCAAATGCATTATAAGAGGCATTTTCATAATGGTTACATTGTTAATTATTTGATCATTGAATAGATGATGGTATTTTGAAATAATGATTTACCAAATCGTATTTTTTAATTAATTGATGTAATATATTGTTTATAGAATCCTCATAGACATTGGAATGATATGATAGACACTTTTCCTCTTTCTAATGGTTTTATATAAGGTGTTTCTAATTTTACTTCAATTATAAAAATAACTTCCACATTTCTTTGTTGTTACCAGATATTGGTTTGGAAAATTTTCAACCATTATTCACTAAATTCTTTTCAAACTATGATTCAAAAAATATTACAATATCAATTTGAAAATATTTTTATTTTTGAACTAAATTTTTTTCATTGTTATCAGATATTTCATAATAAATAATGAAATATTTTATACCAATGTATGTGTAGTACTGTTTATTTATATTTTTGTTGCATGGATAACTCAAATGGAAGTAATACACCAAGTTCTACCACATGTAAATTAGATATTGGTGAAAAATAGATATCAATTGACCAAAACATTTATAGATGATTGATTGGGAGTTATCATTAAGTAACATCTATTTTTCCTAACATTATTTTTACTTTGTGTATGTGCACTTGTTTTAAAGAAAATAATATGGAATCTCATTTTAATGATATTTAAAAAATTTAACAACTCACAACAAAAATATAATAAATATATTATACAATAGAGGACATAGATTTGATTAAATTAATTATTCTGATGTAGTATTCAGTGGATGCAAGTTATATGAAAAACAAATCCACAATATTATGTATCATTTTAGGAATGTATAAAATATCATGGTGTGGTAAAAAAAGAAACTTCTTATTAAATTATCAACTGATGAATCAGACTCTAGAGCACATGGTATATTCTGTTTATAAATTATATTGATAAAAAATTATTTGAATGCCTATGGATATCAATTTAGAGAATTCCCTATAATTTTTTTCAATATAAGTTATATTAAATTTTCAAAATTTTATTATCTCATTGAATGAAAAAAATAAATTGTTGTAATAAATCGCCATTTGAGAGAACATTTTCAAATGTGTGAAATAACTAACTAATTAAAAGTAACTTACCATTATATTATTGAAACTTTTACAAAGACATTTAATATTGAGAGATTATACTGATTTATACATGATATTGGTATGATATATACATCTTAAAATATTATTTCGTTATTTATTTTGAAATATCTAGACTAACATCATGGGTTGGGTGATACAACAATTTCTCTACAATTATATGAGCTACTATTATATTTTTTCAAATGAATGTACTAAAATGTTATGATATTAGTGGTTACTATCTTTTTTCGGGACCATTCATTTTCTACAATCGGGTGCCACCATCCTATTCTACCATTTGGGTTCCTCAAATCTAGGGATTCCCTAATATTCTTCTAGTGATTATTTCTCTTAGAAGGTACCATTTTATGCTACTAAAATCACATGTTCATCTTTCTTTGTACTATTTCTTTTTTTTATGTTCAAATATTAGATTCAATATATTACTTATGTTAATGTTTATTTATATTAATAGTTTTATATGATATAGGGGATGTAGTAACTATAGGGGATAAGTAACTATGCTAAACTATTTAGGTTTTAGAATATCATGATTTTGACTTAGATGACGATGGTGATGATATAGATAGTTCACTAAGACATAATGTACATTCCATTTTTATTCATGAGATAGATCTTATAGGACTATTGGTTGAGAATAATTATTATTATGATCTTCTTTGTACCATTATATTATTTGTTGAAATATTATAATAGGATGTGTCTATAATTCCATTTCATGTTTTGGATTTTAATCATGTCAATTCTGGTGGGAAATCCATTTCATGCCATGATTCAACGTCTCGTAGATTGAACTTATCTCCACCTCATTATCATTTTAGTAAAATTAATATATAATATTTATATTCATTCATGGGTGATACTATTGAAACACTCATAGGGTTTCCAATGTATTGTACCTTACATGATAATGAACCTCATGAACATTACATCTCTTAGGATTTTTCATTAGTTGTATTTCATATACATTATATAATATTTTCATGATTTGGGAATTTATAATTCGAGAATAAGAATCATTTTTACCAAATTTATTATCTTCAAAATACATTTTTGGTCATGTGGTAATATTTTAACCAAAGAGATCTGTCAGTTCTATTGAAGTTTGAGTCTGTTTCCACTACTACATGTTCCTATTTTTCAAAGATACCCATATTTTAAGCATGGAAATTATAATGATAATGTAATCATAATTAGTTTTTAAAAATAACATGAATGAAATTTGGGAGATTCATCCACATACCACTTGAATGGGATTTTTTAGATTATGTACCTAAGTTAGAGTATTTAAAATCTTTTACGATATAATTTTAATGAGGATAGAAACTATAGGGGAAGGATTACATAGTGGATTATGTATTATTTTTTTAAGATATAAAAAAATTGAACATGATTCCCATATTATGTTATTGCATTAGAATCATTGAATGAATCATATTACCAAGGATTTAATGGTGGATGTGATTGATTTTAATGTCTTAACTCTCCTATCGATGGTACATATATAGGAAAACGGGGAATGAATTTTATGTGATTGAACAATATGGTGTTCTGATCATACATATTATTGTGCGTATAGAATAATTTCTTTTAAATATTGGACTACAGTTTTTAAACCTCATATTCTTACTAATACCGCTAGAGTTAATTATCCTCTTTCTTAAATAATTTATACCATGTCCATTTTATCAAACATGTTTAGACTTACAATAGTATAAATTGCAAGGCATCTCGGAATAGTGGACTCTATAGTTGTATCCATGAATCCCAAAACGCATTCCAATATAATTCATCCTATTTAAACCCCAATGAAAAAACCCAACATGCTATGTAATAAGATTTATCTATTTATTTTTATCTGATTTGTTTTAATGATTTGATATTATTCATTTGTAAATAATAGACTATGTTCCGAATGGTAATTCCACATTTATATAATATTTATTTTAAATTATAATCCTTATATTCTTTCATCCATTTTACCTTTATAATTTTTTTATATTTTCAGAATGTGTAGATAATGAGTGTTTTCTATAAGGGGTCTCGGTCAAATAATAAAAAGTGTGTTTCACTAATATCATGGGGGGGGGGAGGTTATTTTCTATTTTATTTAAGTTATGAAAATTCAAAGAAACTACTAACATTGGATTTAATTTTCCAGCATGTATCATTATCATCAAAAGGGGTTTTTTTTGGAATAGTCTCGCATTTCATTATTTTAATACACATAAATTTGGATTATTTAATTAATAAATTTTAATATGTTGAAATGAATAAAATTAATTGTTTTGTATTTTATAAATTTTTTTCTATGTTTAGGATACTACCAGCAGTTCATCCTTTCTTCCATTGGAATATTTATTAGTATCAGTAGAATAGTTTTTCTATTTCCACTTATAGTCAAATTCTCTCAACTCATTCCTTACTACCACTAATGTAACACCCCATGCTTCTACGGTATGCTTCTCTTTGAATAATGCAATAGCGTGTGTTGTACGCAACATCGAGTTCTAACACACACCACAACCGATCAAACTAGCCATTATGAATAGTAATACCTACCTTTTGAAATTATATATATTTTATATTTCAAAATGGAATTCATTTTTGGATTCGGAATATCGAATTTATCCTAAGGTGAAATTTTGGTACTATTCGGATAACTTTAATATTTTGATGAATAGTGAAAATTACTAAATTTTAATTAAAAACATCATTTTTAATCAAAATAATGAATAGTGATAAATTATGAATTTGAGTGGTTTTAAAGTATATTTAGAATATATTTTTACCATTTAAAAAAATTTTGGTCATTGGACATAATTTTACAATTAAACCGGACATAAACAAGTATCAATCTTTTGATAGTTATTATCTCTTAAAAACGAGCTTTTTGTTTTCACAACGAGAATTAATCTTAAATTAATTTCTGCCACTTCTGTGTTTTGAATTTGGAAAAATGGATTCCATATTTGGAATCAGTATGTTCAAATTGTGTAAAAAGGTAACTTTTATTTTTAGTCATTATGAATAATTACATCGGTAAATATTTTATTTACCATGGTTAAGGGTAAATCCGGTAAATAAGGGTTAAAAAATAATATTATAATAATACTAAATTACCATAAAACGTTTCATATCCTTATTTGATGATACATGTTCGACCATAGGCATCGTTGGGTCGATTTTGGGACCCCATGGAGCCACTTGTAGGTGATAGGGACACTTAATTTTAATTAAGTTAAAATAAGTACAAAAATGACATAAGCATATATATTTTAGAAAAAACAATTTTTAAATAAGGTTATATATGTTGGATTTTAAACTATAAATATTCATTAGAAATATAATATGATTTTCTACATAATTATATCTTTTTTATAATTTTTAGGCTTTAAATAATTTAATTTATTTATTACACAATTATGATGCAGTAATTACCATAATAGTGAGAAATTAAAATAATTGATATTATAAATACACAAATAAATATAATTTCAGACATTTAATGAATTAAAAAAATATATTGTATAATATGAAATATTAGTATTGATTTAATTGACTTTGTTCGAAGTAATAATTCTGTTATGAGTTTCACAAAAATCAACTATTGAATAGTGTCAAAATTGACATAAAATATTTTTTTAAATCAAATATTATATTATTAATTGATATTAAATTCCAAAAAATCTAATTTTCGGCCAAGAGACTTATATCATGATAGTTATATCAGTAATGGACCACTTGGGGGGTCCCTTGGACATCTATAGTATGTTTATTAACCATATAATATAAAAATACAAAGAGACATTGTAAAAGTGAAACTAATTAACATAGAGTTAATACTTAATGATAAGGTTAATATAAGTAAATGAACCTGTCTAAATTCTATTGTTTGAGTGGTTTTCGACCCATCCCCACCTTAACATTTAAATAATACACTTTGGATCCATTAGAAAACGAATATGAATTTATTATAAATTAATATTTCTAGCTTTTCCAAAGGTGCCCCTCACCCATCTTATAAAAGGGAACTCCTCCTTCTCATTTCATCACACCTTCAAAGCCTATTGGTTCGGCCAAAATCTTCCCAAATACTCTCCCAACATCCCTCAATACATCCTAGAGGCCTTAGTTTATCATAAAGCCAACCTAAGGAGCCCTTTTGGTCAAATCAAAAGGAAGAACCCGAAGAAGAGGTAATGTTTTCACCACCCCTTTTCAAGTTCCTTTCTTCTTCCACTTATTCATTCATTGTTATTACCATTCTCAAATAATAACTCCAGTGTCTTATATATACTGTGATGTTATTATAAATATGGTATAACTGTAGGACCCCGAGACACCCTTAGAGGGGAGGGGTGAATCAGGGTGGCCACTTTTTCTTCTTAAAGTTATGGATCTTGTTCCCACGTTGGTAGGAACTACTTAAACCTGTATGATGGATATGATCAGCAATTAAACATTCACTTTCAGAGACAGATGACACATCTATTTTTACATGGTTCACCACTAAGGGCTACGTCCAAGGAGTATACGCCAACAGGTTGTCGGTCGTACCTAAATCCACTATGCTTCACTAGCTGCGGATACAAATGTTCAGGTACAGACACTCTGTCCCAGGCTCACTGCCTTTACAATTGTTTAGGGATAGCTCACTGAGTCCCTCGGGTCACTCCCATTGACTCCCCCTGGCTCACTTCCGTTGGTGAAGTCTCACTCAGTTTATAGACGTGAAGGTCTCTTCAATAAATGTGCATTGATGTTCTTTGTCTCATGATCAGCATGAGACTTTTCATGCATCAGGGTTCAGGGTTGATGCCCTTTATAGTTCAATCTTTCTTCTTTAGTGCAATGACTGAATGCACTAGATCCCCTTGTCTTCGTTTGCCTGAATCACAATCACTGATGTGATTCCTTACTTAATGAATCTCATCTTACTCGACGTTGTCAGAATCAGTTCTCCATGTATGCATGAGATCATGCATGTATCATTTATATTTCTTCTTCAATCTCGCTTTGCAACGAAAGTATCATGCAATAATTTACTCCTGTGCAGATCTAGAAAGGCGGGCGTGCTTCAACAGTGTCTGGGTCTCCTTTTCAAGCCCAGTGCGCAAGTCTCCCGGCGGCGCGCAAGTCTCAGGCGCGCAAGTGTCACTGAAGCACCTGCGCGACACTGCCTTCTTGAACTTAATACTTGCGCGACACACTTCCTTTCTCCCCCAAATCTTCTAGGGCGCGCAACCCTCACTCGGCGCGCAACCCCTACTTGCGCGGCTCAACCACCTGCGCGACGAGAGCTCGAACAATCTCAAAGTCTTGAGCTCCGTGAGGAATGAGGAGGGGTGGTCCAGTATTTATAGGCAACCTGGACCCCTTGCGCGGCGGCGCGCAAGTTTCTCCTTGGCGCATAAGTCCTCTTGCACGACATAACCAACACTTGCCCGACCCTCTTGCCTTTGTCAAATTTTGATCTTCTGATCTCGAAAAACCATAGACGCGCAAGTTCCACTCCTTGTAGGTGATGTCGAGCAAGTCCACTTGCGCGACAAAACCAACACTTTCACGACCCTAATTCCTTTGCCATATTTTGATCCTCTGATCTTCAAAAACATATGGCGCGCAAGTTTCCTATCCTCCAAGAGTATGGCGCGCAAGTCCCTTTTCCAAAATCACTCTTCTTCATTTGTTGATTTTGAGGCCCTGAAATTTGGAAAACAATGGAAATGGCGCCACCTTGTATCTGCTCTTTTTATACCACCTCCAGATCATCCATTCCTCTGTCGATGTTCTTGAATCAAACATAGATCGTTGACCAAAACTCTTGAACTCGACTTGTGACCATGGAATCTCCTTTGTCAACAAATTTGTATGTCGTTTGTTTGCTTTGTCGATAAACACGATCACCTCAACAACACTTCTTCTTGGTGATCTGTATCCTTCAGCAATTCTTTTGCCTTTATCACGAACTCCACTATTGTGATATGTATTCTTTGAAGGAACAGCTTTAGTACCATCATCCTCTATGACAATGTGATGTGCATGGCCATTTCATAAGTCAACTCATTGGCACATTGCCTCCTTCATCAACCATCATGATCAACTTCATGCAAACCATGTGATTCAATTCGTCAAGAAGTCTCTAGCATGGTTCTCATGCAATCATGAGTAATTGCATGGTCTTCATCAAAACACATTGTTCTTATGCAACAATGAAGAATTGCATGCTCTTCATCCAAAAACACCATCCTGCATTAATCATCCTTGGATGGATTACTCATCACATTCTTCATTGTTGTAAACAATGTATCACCTTTAACACATGTTATTTGAACTTACGATCATCACAACAATCATCTGAATCACTACTCCTCTACCTCATCGGAGTACTTCATGATCTCCTTCATTGTGAGCTTCCATTCCTCCATTTTATTGGAGTACTTCTTGATCTCTTTCATTTTGATATTCCATTGACAACTATTGATAACAAATACAATCCTATACACAAAGTGGTTCCAACAATCTCCCCCTTGGTATTTTGTTGTCAATACCTTATACATCTTCTGAAATGAATTTGTCAATGTCAAAATGAGAATCTTCTATTCAATATACTTTTCTTTTCAAACGTTCATTTCACTTTCTCTCCCCCTTATTGACAAGAAATACAAAGCACGTAGTAGGGAGGGTATCAATCCACACTTAAGCAATGTTTCATTAATCATTTCACTCTAAGTCTACTTGAGCAATGCTCGATGTAGAAAACAAGAGGATTTGATTAAGTCGACAAGGCTGTACATTATCCACAGATCATGATACCAACATGAGATGATAACTCGTCTATCTTGTCTTCAAGGGTTTACCACTTTAATTCCAGGTAGAAGAAGATCAACTATGATAGAGAATATTCAACCTGAAACTCCTGCACTCACATCAGCAAATAGATCAAAAACATTCAAGTGCAATCGGCAGGATAAGTGACCTTGGGGCACTTCCATTCTCTTTATGTCACTGATCAATTCAGTTACCCCCCTTTGTAAAATAATATTTGATCTGAGTAACCAGGGGATAGTGGTTGAGAAATGACATACCTTCTCCATTGGCGTGTTCTTCAAGAAATTCACAGAGTAACTGCTTTTGAGTCCAGCTGGAGTTGATATTGATTGAAACAGTGATTATGGAAGCTTCTTCATTCTTCTCCCCCTCAAGGGAAACACTCCTCATCATCTTCATCAAGAGTGGTCCTTCATCATCATAATCTTTGAATATCAATTGAAGAATCTACTAAGGATGGAAACTTCTTCGGCTTGGCTATCAAGAGTTGACAGCATTCACTACTTCTCAGGTTCTCCCCCTGAGAGTATGCATCACCTTCAATTCCATGCATTATCAGCACAAATACAATACACAAATGATTACGGGAATAAGGTGGTTCCTTCTTGCTTCATCACGAAGACTTTCTTGGTTGAGGTTCTTTTCTCAACCAAGTTCCTCTGTTCACTCCAGTCTTCATGCCTGCACATTTGAATATATGTTCTGACATCTGTCGGTGTGGCATGGCTCTGTTCACATTCTCTTCTGCTTTGTGTGGAGAATTGTTCTGCTTAGCAGCCATCATGAATGATACATTCTTACTCCTCTTAAGGACTGCCTCTTGCTCTGGTATTAAGGTTAGACAACCTTATTCAATGTGACCAGACTTCTTGCATCTCTCACAAAGAACTTCTTTGACACTTGTGTTTCTCTTTGTTTGCAATCTCTCCTGCACTGTGTCTGCATCATGTGAAAGTTTTCCTTTTCCTTTTTCACCAGCCTTGGCCTTCTCATCTTCAAGTTTCCTTATTCTTTTCAAATCTTCTGGCCAGATAACCAATATGTCATTTGGAACTTTTGCAGCTGGTTTAGGTCTTCCACATGGGTTCATCCGAGATTCATCCCACTTAGTGTTTCTTTTGGATGAATGACCCTTCAATTTCATGGATCTAAAATCATGGGTCTTCTCAGCTTCCCTACTTGAGATCTTCTTGGGAAAGTATGTGTTCACAACATTCTTCTGATTTCTCTCCATGGTAGCTGTTGTATTCTTTGATGACATCAGAGGTCTTCTTTTCTTTTTGATAGTGAAAGCATGTTGACGTGGACATGTGCCCGTATTGTGACTGCTGCCGTTGCATACATCACGGATGTTATCAATAATTCCAAATCTGTTTGCAGTAAACAGATGCTTCTGGACCTGCGGATGTTGCTTCTTCTTCTCTGGCTTCCTCCCCTTTGATATAGGCTTTCCCTGTGCTTTTCCATGAATGGGATTATAAAAACAATCCAATGCACAGTGCCCAAATCTATTGCAGCACCAACATTGGCCCACAAATCTTTTCTTCTTTGTTTCTTCAGTATTAAGTTGTTGGGCCATCTGCTTAATCGTTTGTGCTCTATTTGAGGAAGAATCTTCCTCCTTTTTCTTCATATCCACCCTAGTCATGGTGGTAGGTTTCTTCTTCTCACTTTTCCTCATCCATACTTGATTAGAACTTTTCTTCCCACCTGCACTGATTGTAGGAGTGTATTTAGAAATATGTACAAGATGGTTTGGATGGTACCTTCACTTTTTCAGTTTCTTGTGATAGATCAAAGAGTGAAGTCATGATCTTCTTATCACATGTTGGAGTTCTTTTGACAATAGAATCCTCCAGTGAGCATTGAGTACCAGCAGCAACTGATTCTTGATGTGGATAATCAAGAGTTCTCATAATCTTCTTATCACATGTTAGAGGAATTTCAGATTTAGACTCCTCCAACAAACATTGAGTGCAAGCATCACTCATTTCATTCTTTTGTGAATTCTCAATATGTGTGTTCTCAATCTTGGTCAATTGAGCTTCCAATTTTTGACCCACAATATCGAGAATGATCTTCTGATCTTCAATCGTGATCATCTTCTCTTCACAAGTCTTCTTCAACCTTTCAACCTCATCTTCATGCATCTCAACTTTGTTTTGTAACAAAGAGTGAAGTTCCCTGAATTTAATGGAAGTTTCTTCCGAACAAAAATTCTTGACTTCATTGCTCTTCTTCAGCTCAGCTTCAAGTGCATGGATCTGTTCTTCCATAGTATTGCTGACTTCACCTTTTTCTTCAAGGGCTTTCACCCGTTTGGTGAGCTTCATACTTTCCATAATTTTTCCTTCCAGCCCCTTTTCCATATTGTCCACATCCCTTTCAAGTCGAGTGTTCTCAACCTGCATAGAATGAAATAGGCTACAAATAATAGCAGCCCTTTCTTCAGGAATATCATGAAGATATGTTTTGAGTTTTTCTTGAAAGCATGAATTGGGGTGTCATCCTTTCCTCTGGACGAATTCTGAGACACCAGCTTGATACTTTCCAAGCCTAATGTTTCATCATTATTGGAATGGCATGAAGAACAAGAAACTGAATCTTCTTTGGATGTGGGGGACTTCTTCATCATCTTCTTCTCTTTCTTTTTCCTATTTGTCAAAGTCTTGGTGGATATAGATTTCTGCTCAGAAATGACTGCATCATTATCAAGACCGCTCTTCATTGTTGACTCTAGGAAAGAAACTCAAATCCTCTTCTCAATAGAATTATTGGAGAATATCCACCATACGTTAACATTTCGCTCTGATACCACTTGTAGGACCCCGGGACACCCTGAGAGGGGAGGGGTGAATCAGGGTGGCAACTTTTTCTTCTTAAAGTTGTGGATCTTGTTCCCACGTTGGTAGGAACTACTTAAACCAGTATGATGGATATGATCAGCAATTAAACATTCACATGCAGAGACAGATGACACAGATATTTTTACTTGGTTCACCACTAAGGGCTACGTCCAAGGAGTATACGCCAACAGGTTGCCGGTCGTACCTAAATCCACTATGCTTCACTAGATGCGGATACAAATGTTCGGGTACAGACACTCTGTCCCAGGCTCACTGCCTTTACAATTGTTTAGGGATAGCTCACTGCGTCCCTCAGGTCACTCCCATTGACTCCCCCTGGCTCACTGCCGTTAGTGAAGTCTCACTCAGTTTATAGACGTGAAGGTCTCTTCAATAAATGTGCATTGATTTTCTTTGTCTCCTGTTCAGCATGAGACTTTGCTTGCATCAGGGTTCAGGGTTGATGCCCTTTATAGTTCAATCTTTCTTCTTTAGTGCAATGACTGAATGCACTAGATCCCCTTGTCTTCGTTTTCCTGAATCACAATCACTGATGTGATTGCTTACTTAATGAATCTCAGCTTACTTGACGTTGTCAGAATCAGTTCTCCATGTATGCATGAGATCGTGAATGTATCATTTAGATTTCTTCTTCAATCTCGCTTTGCACTGAAAGTATCAGGCAATCATTAGCTCTTGTGCAGCTCCAGAAATGCGGGCGTGCTTCAACAGTGTCTGGGTCTCCTTTTCAAGCCCGGCGCACAAGTCTCCCGGCAGCGCGCAAGTCTCAGGCGCGCAAGTCTAAACTGGCGCGCAAGTGTCACTGAAGCACCTGCGCGACACTGCCTTCTTGAACTTAATACTTGCGCGACACACTTCCTTTCTCCCCCAAATCTTCTAGGGCGCGCAACCCTCACTCGGCGCGCAACCCCTACTTGCGCGGCTCAACCACCTGCGCGACGAGAGCTCGAACAATCTCAAAGTCTTGAGCTCCGTGAGGAATGAGGAGGGGTGGTCCAGTATTTATAGGCAACCTGGACCCCTTGCGCGGCGGCGTGCAAGTTTCTCCTTGGCGCGTAAGTCCTCTTGCGCGACTTAACCAACACTTGCACGACCCTCTTGCCTTTGTCAAATTTTGATCTTCTGATCTCGAAAAACCATAGACGCGCAAGTTACACTCCTTGTAGGTGCTGTCGTGCAAGTCCACTTGTGCGACATAACCAACACTTGCACGACCCTAATGCCTTTGCCATATTTTGATCCTCTGATCTTCAAAAACATATGGTGCGCAAGTTTCCTATCCTCCAAGAGTATGGCGCGCAAGTCCCTTGGCCAAAATCACTCTTCTTCATTTGTTGATTTTGAGGCCCTGAAATTTGGCAAACACTGGAAATGGCGCCACCTTGTATCTGCTCTTTTTATACCACCTCCAGATCATCCATTCCTCTGTCGATGTTCTTGAATGAAACATAGATCGTTGACCACAACTCTTGAACTCGGCATGTGACCATGGAATCTCCTTTGTCAACAAATTTGTATGTCGTTTGATTGCATTGTCGATAAGCACGATCACCTCAACAACACTTCTTCTTGGTGATCGATATCCTTCAGCAATTCTTTTGCCTTTATCATGAACTCCACTATTGTGATATGTATTCTTTGAAGGAACAGCTTTAGTACCATCATCCTCTATGACAATGTGATGTGCATGGCCATTTCATAAGTCAACTCATTGGCACATTGCCTCCTTCATCAACCGTCATGATCAACTTCATGCAAACCATGTGATTCAATTCGTCAAGAACTCTCTAGCATGGTTCTCATGCAATCATGAGTAATTGCATGGTATTCATCAAAACCCATTGTTCTTATGCAATAATGAAGAATTGCATGCTCTTCATCCAAAAACACCATCCTGTGTTAATCATCCTTGGATGGATTACTCATCACATTCTTCATTGTTGTAAACAATGTATCACCTTTAACACATGTTCTTCGAACTTACGATCAACACAAAAATCATCTGAATCACTACTCCTCTACTTCATCGGAGTACTTCATGATCTCCTTCATTGTGAGCTTCCATTCCTCCATTTTATTGGAGTACTTCTTGATCTCTTTCATTTTGATATTCCATTGACAACTATTGACAACAAATACAATCCTATACACAAAGTGGTTCCAACAATCTCCCCCTTTGTATTTTGTTGTCAATACCTTATACATCTTCTGAAATGAATTTGTCAATGTCAAAATGAGAATCTTCTATTCAATCAACTTTTCTTTTCAAACGTTCATTTCACTTTCTCTCCCCCTTATTGACAAGAAATACAAAGCACATAGTAGGGAGGGTATCAATCCACACTTAAGCAATGTTTCATTAATCATTTCACTCTAAGTCTACTTGAGCAATGCTCGATGTAGAAAACAAGAGGATTTGATTAAGTCGACAAGGCTGTACATTATCCACAGATCATGATACCAACATGAGATGATAAATCATGTATCTTGTCTTCAAGGGTTTACCACTTTAATTCCAGGTAGAAGAAGATCAACTATGATAGAGAATAATCAACCTGAAACTCCTGCACTCACATCAGCAAATAGATCAAAAACATTCAAGTGCAATCGGAAGGATAAGTGACCTTGGGGCACTTCCATTCTCTTTATGTCACTGATCAATTCAGTTACTACCCCATTTTAAAATAATCTTTGATCTGAGTAACCAGGGGATAGTGGTTGAGAAATGACATACCTTCTCCATTGGCGTGTTCTTCAAGAAATTCACAGAGCAACTGCTTTTGAGTCCAGCTGGAGATGATATTGATTGAAACATTGATTATGGAAGCTTCTTCATTCTTCTCCCCCTTAAGGGAAACACTCCTCATCAACTTCATCAAGAGTGGTCCTTCATCATCATAATCTTTGAATATCAATTGAAGAATCTACTAAGGATGGAAACTTCTTCGGCTTGGCTACCAAGAGTTGACAGCATTCACTGCTTCTCAGGTTCTCCCCATGAGAGTATGCTTCACCTTCAATTCCATTCATTATCAGCACAAATACAATACACAAATGATTACGGGAATAAGGTGGTTCCTTCTTGCTTCATCACGAAGACTTTCTTGGTTGAGGTTCTTTTCTCAACCAAGTTCCTCTATTCACTCCAGTCTTCATGCCTGCACATTTGAATATATGTTCTGACATCTGTCGGTGTGGCATGGCTCTGTTCACATTCTCTTCTGCTTTGTGTGGAGAATTGTTCTGCTTAGCATCCATCATGAATGATACATTCTTACTCCCCTTAAGGACTGCCTCTTGCTCTGGTATTAAGGTTAGACAACCTTTTGCAATGTGACCAGACTTCTTGCATCTCTCACACAGAACTTCTTTGACACTTGTGTTTCTCTTTTCTTGCAATCTCTCCTGCACTGTGTCTGAATCTTGTGAAAGTTTTCCTTTTCCTTTTTCACCAGCCTTGGCCTTCTCATCTTCAAGTTTCCTTATTCTTTTCAAATCATCTGGCCAGATGACCAATATGTCATTTGGAACTTTTGCAGCTGGTTTAGGTCTTCCACATGGGTTCATCCGAGATTCATCCCACTTAGTGTTTCTTTTGGATGAATGACCCTTCAATTTCATGGATCTAAAATCCTAGGTCTTCTCAGCTTCCCTACTTGAGATCTTCTTGGGGAAGTATGTGTTCACAACATTCTTATGATTTCTTCCCATGGTAGCTGTTGTATTCTTTGACGACATCAGAGGTCTTCTTTTCTTTTTGATAGTGAAAGCATGTTGACGTGGACATGTGCCCGCATTGTGACCACTGCCGTTGCATACATCACAGATTTTATCAAGAATTCCAAATCTATTTGCAGTAAACAGATGCTTCTGGACCTGCGGATGTTGCTTCTTCTACTCTGGCTTCCTCCCCTTTGATATAGGCTTTCCCTGTGCTTTTCCATGAAAGGGATTATAAAAAAAATCCAATGCACAATGCCCAAATCTATTACAGCTCCAACATTGGCCCAAAAATCTTTTCATCTTTGTTTCTTCAGTATTAAGTTGTTGGGCCATCTGCTTAATCATTTGTGCTCTATTTGAGGAAGAAGCTTACTCCTTTTTCTTCCTATCCACCCTAGTCATGGTGGTAGGTTTTTTCTTCTCACATTTCCTCATCCATACTTGATTAGAACTTTTCTTCCCACATGCACTGATTGTAGGAGTGTATTTAGAAATATGAGTACAAGATGGTTTGGATGGTACCTTCACTTTCTCAGTTGCTTGTGATAGATCAAAGAGTGAATTCATGATCTTCTTATCACATGTTGGAGGTATTTTGACAATAGAATCCTCCAGTGAGCATTGAGTACTAGCAGCAACTGATTCTTGATGTGGATAATCAAGAGTTGTCATAATCTTCTTATCACATGTTGGAGGCATTTCAGCTTTAGACTCCTCCAACGAACATTGAGTGCAAGCATCACTCATTTCATTCTTTTGTGAATTCTCAATATGTGTTTTCTCAATCTTGGTCAATTGAGCTTCCAATTTTTGACCCACAATATCAAGGATGATCTTCTGATCTTCAATCGTGATCATCTTCTCTTTACAAGTCTTCTTCAACATTTCAACCTCATCTTCATGCATCTCAACTTTGTTTTGTAACAAAGAGTCAAGTTCCCTGAATTTAATGGAAGTTTCTTCCGAACAAAAATTCTTGACTTCATTGCTCTTCTTCAGCTCAGTTTCAAGTGCATGGATCCGTTCTTCCAGAGTATTGCTGACTTCACCTTTTTCTTCAAGGGCTTTCACCCGTTTGGTGAGCTTCATACTTTCCATAATTTTTCCTTCCAGCCCCTTTTCCATATTGTCCGCTTCCCTTTCAAGTCGAGTGATCTCAACTTGCGTAGAATGAAATAGGCTACAAATAATAGCAGCCCTTTCTTTAGGAATATCATGAATATATGTTTTGATTTTTTCTTGAAAGCATGAATTGGGGGTGTCATCCTTTCTTCTGGACGAATTCTGAGCCACCTGCTTGATACTTTCCAAGCCTAATGTTTCATCATTATTGGAATGGAATGAAGAACAAGAAACTGCATCTTCTTTGGATGTGGGGGAATTCTTCATCATCTTCTTCTCTTTATTTTTCCTATTTGTCAAAGTCTTGGTGGATATAGATTTCTGCTCAGAAATGACTGCGTCATTATCAAGACCGCTCTTCATTGTTGACTCTAGGAAAGAAACTCAAATCCTCTTTTCAATCGAATTACTGGAGAATATCCAACATACGTTAACCTTTCGCTCTGATACCACTTGTAGGACCTCGGGACACCCTGAGAGGGGAGGGGTGAATCAGGGTGGCAACTTTTTCTTCTTAAAGTTGTGGATCTTGTTCCCACGTTGGTAGGAACTACTTAAACCTGTATGATGGATATGATATGCAATTAAACATTAACATGCAGAGACAGATGACACAGCTATTTTTACTTGGTTCACCACTAAGGGCTACGTACAAGGTGTATATGCCAACAGTTTACCGGTCGTACCTAAATCCACTATGCTTCACTAGCTGCGGATACAAATGTTCGGGTACTGACACTCTGTCCCAGGCTCACTGCCTTTACAATTGTTTAGGGATAGCTCACTGCCTCCCTCGGGTCACTCCCATTGACTCCCCCTGGCTCACTGCCGTTGGTGAAGTCTCACTCAGTTTATAGACGTGAAGGTCTCTTCAATAAATGTGCATTGATGTTCTTTGTCTCCTGTTCAGCAAGAGACTTTGCTTGCATCAGGGTTCAGGGTTGATGCCCTTTATAGTTCAATCTTTCTTCTTTAGTGCAATGACTGAATGCACTAGATCCCCTTGTCTTCGTTTGCCTGAATCACAATAACTGATGTGATTGCTTACTTAATGAATCTCAGCTTACTCGACGTTGTCAGAATCTGTTCTCCATGTATGCATGAGATCATGCATGTATCATTTAGATTTCTTCTTCAATCTCGCTTTGCACCGAATGTATCAGGCAATCATTATCTCTTGTGCAGCTCCTGAAAGGCGGGCGTGCTTCAACAGTGTCTGGGTCTCCTTTTCAAGCCCGGCGCACAAGTCTCCCGGCGGCGCGCAAGTCTCAGGCGCGCAAGTCTAAACTGGCGCGCAAGTGTCACTGAAGCACCTGCGCGACACTGCCTTCTTGAACTTAATACTTGCGCGACACACTTCCTTTCTCCCCCAAATCTTCTAGGGCGCGCAATCCTCACTCGGCGCGCAACCCCTACTTGCGCGGCTCAACCACATGCGCGACGAGAGCTCGAACAATCTCAAAGTCTTGAGCTCTGTGAGGAATGAGGAGGGGTGGTCCAGTATTTATAGGCAACCTGGACCCCTTGCGCGTCGGCGCGCAAGTTTCTCCTTGGCGCGTAAGTCCTCTTGCGTGACTTAACCAACACTTGCGCGACCCTCTTGCCTTTGTCAAATTTTGATCTTCTGATCTCGAAAAACCATAGACGCACAAGTTACACTCCTTGTAGGTGCTGTCGTGCAAGTCCACTTGCGCGACATAACCAACACTTGCACGACCCTAATGCCTTTGCCATATTTTGATCCTCTGATTTTCAAAAACATATGGTGCGCAAGTTTCCTATCCTCCAAGAGTATGGCGCGCAAGTCCCTTTGCCAAAATCACTCTTCTTCATTTTTTGATTTTGAGGCCCTGAAATTTGGCAAACACTGGAAATGGCGCCACCTTGTATCTGCTCTTTTTATACCACCTCCAGATCATCCATTCCTCTGTCGATGTTCTTGAATCAAACATTGATCGTTGACCACAACTCTTGAACTCGACATGTGACCATGGAATCTCCTTTGTCAAAAAATTTGTATGTCGTTTGTTTGCATTGTCGATAAGCACGATCACCTCAACAACACTTCTTCTTGGTGATCTGTATCCTTCAGCAATTCTTTTGCCTTTATCACGAACTCCACTATTGTGATATGTATTCTTTGAAGGAACAGCTTTAGTACCATCATCCTCTATGACAATGTGATGTGCATGGCCATTTCATAAGTCAACTCATTGGCACATTGCCTCCTTCATCAACCGTCATGATCAACTTCATGCAAACCATGTGATTCAATTCGTCAAGAACTCTCTAGCATAGTTCGCATGCAATCATGAGTAATTGCATGGTCTTCATCAAAACCCATTATTCTTATGCAATAATGAAGAATTGCATGCTCTTCATCCAAAAAAACCATCCTGCGTTAATCATCCATGGATGGATTACTCATCACATTCTTCATTGTTGTAAACAATGTATCACCTTTAACACATGTTCTTTGAACTTACGATCAGCACAACAATCATCTGAATCACTACTCCTCTACTTCATCGGAGTACTTCATGATCTCCTTCATTGTGAGCATCCATTCCTCCATTTTATTGGAGTACTTCTTGATCTCTTTCATTTTGATATTCCATTGACAACTATTGACAACAAATACAATCCTATACACAAAGTGGTTCCAACAATCTCCCCCTTTGTATTTTGTTGTCAATACCTTATACATCTTCTGAAATGAATTTGTCAATGTCAAAATGAGAATCTTCTATTCAATCAACTTTTCTTTTCAAACGTTCATTTCACTTTCTCTCCCCCTTATTGACAAGAAATACAAAGAGGATAGTAGGGAGGGAATCAAACCACACTTAAGCAATGTTTCATTAATCATTTCACTCTAAGTCTACTTGAGAAATGCTCGATGTAGAAAACAAGAGGATTTGATTAAGTCGACAAGGCGGTACATTATCCACAGATCATGATACCAACATGAGATGATAACTCATGTATCTGGTCTTCAAGGGTTTACCACTTTAATTCCAGGTAGAAGAAGATCAACTATGATAGAGAATAATCAACCTGAAACTCCTTCACTCACATCAGCAAATAGATCAAAAACATTCAAGTGCAATCGGTAGGATAAGTGACCTTGGGGCACTTCCATTCTCTTTATGTCACTGATCAATTCAGTTACTCCCCCTTTGTAAAATAATCTTTGATTTGAGTAACCAGGGGATAGTGGTTGAAAAATGACATACCTTCTCCATTGGCGTGTTCTTCAAGAAATTCACAGAGTAACTACTTTTGAGTCCAGCTGGAGTTGATATTGATTGAAACAGTGATTATGGAAACTTCTTCATTCTTCTCCCCCTCAAGGGAAACACTCCTCGTCATCTTCATCAAGAGTGGTCCTTCATCATCATAATCTTTGAATATCAATTGAAGAATCTACTAAGGATGGAAACTTCTTCGTCTTGGCTATCAAGAGTTGACAGCATTCACTACTTCTCAGGTTCTCCCCCTGAGAGTATGCTTCACCTTCAATTCCCTGCATTATCAGCACAAATACAATACACAAATGATTACGGGAATAAGGTGGTTCCTTCTTGCTTCATCACGAAGACTTTCTTAGTTGAGGTTATTTTCTCAACCAAGTTCCTCTGTTCACTCCAGTCTTCATGCCTGCACATTTGAATATATGTTCTGACATCTGTCGGTGTGGCATGGCTCTGTTCACATTCTCTTCTGCTTTGTGTGGAGAATTGTTCTCCTTAGCAGCCATCATGAATGATACATTCTTACTCCTATTAAGGACTGCCTCTTGATCTGGTATTAAGGTTAGAAAAACTTTTTCAATGTGACCAGACTTCTTGCATCTCTCACACAGAACTTCTTTGACAGTTGTCTTTCTCTTTGTTTGCAATCTCTCCTGCACTGTGTCTGCATCATGTGAAAGTTTTCCTTTTCCTTTTTCACCAGCCTTGGCCTTCTCATCTTCAAGTTTCCTTATTCTTTTCAAATCTTCTGGCCAGATAACCAATATGTCATTTGGAACTTTTGCAGCTGGTTTAGGTCTTCCACATGGGTTCATCCGAGATTCATCCCACTTAGTGTTTCTTTTGGATGAACGACCCTTCAATTTCATGGATCTAAAATCCTGGGTCTTCTCAGCTTCCCTACTTGAGAACTTCTTGGGGAAGTATGTGTTCACAACATTCTTCTGATTTCTCCCCATGGTAGCTGTTGTATTCTTTGACGAAATCAGAGGTCTTCTTTTCCTTTTGATAGTGAACGCATGTTGACGTGGACATGTGCCCGCATTGTGACCGCTGCCGTTGCGTACATCACAGATGTTATCAAGAATTCCAAATCTGTTTGCAGTAAACAGATGCTTATGGACCTGCGGATGTTGCTTCTTCTTCTCTGGCTTCCTCCACTTTGATATAGGCTTTCCCTGTGCTTTTCCATGAAAGGTATTATAAAAACAATCCAATGCACAATGCCCAAATCTATTGCAGCACCAACATTGGCCCACAAATCTTTTCTTATTTGTTTCTTCAGTATTAAGTTGTTGGGCCATCTGCTTAATCGTTTGTGCACTATTTGAGGAAGAAGCTTCCTCCTTTTTCTTCATATCCACCCTAGTCATGGTGGTAGGTTTATTCTTCTCAAGTTTCCTCATCCATACTTGATTAGAACTTTTCTTCCCACCTGCACTGATTGTAGGAGTGTATTTAGAAATATGAGTACAAGATGGTTTGGATGGTACCTTCACTTTATCAGTTGCTTGTGATAGATCAAAGAGTGAAGTCATGATCTTCTTATCACATGTTGGAGGTCTTTTGACAATAGAATCCTCCAGTGAGCATTGAGTACCAGCAGCAACTAATTCTTGATGTGGATAATCAAGAGTTCTCATAATCTTCTAATCACATGTTGGAGGCATTTCAGCTTTAGACTCCTCCAACGAACATTGAGTTCAAGCATCACTCATTTCATTCTTTTGTGAATTCTCAATATGTGTGTTCTCAATCTTGGTCAATTGAGCTTCCAATTTTTTACCCACAATATCGAGGATGATCTTCTGATCTTCAATCGTGATCATCTTCTCTTCACAAGTCTTCTTCAACCTTTCAACCTCATCTTCATGCATCTCAACTTTGTTTTGTAACAAAGAGTCAAGTTCCCTGAATTTAATGGAAGTTTCTTCCGAACAAAAATTCTTGACTTCATTGCTCTTCTTTAGCTCAGATTCAAGTGCATGGATCCGTTCTTCCAGAGTATTGCTGACTTCACCTTTTTCTTCAAGGGCTTTCACCTGTTTGGTGAGCTTCATACTTTCCATAATTTTTCCTTCCAGCCCCTTTTCCATATTGTCCGCTTCCCTTTCAAGTCGAGTGATCTCAACCTGTATAGAATGAAATAGGCTACAAATAATAGCATCCCTTTCTTCAGGAATATCATGAAGATATGTTTTGAGTTTTTCTTGAAAGCATGAATTGGGGGTGTCATCCTTTCCTCTGGACGAATTCTGAGCCACCTGCTTGATACTTTCCAAGCCTAATGTTTCATCATTATTGGAATGGCATGAAGAACAAGAAACTGCATCTTCTTTGGATGTGGGGGACTTCTTCATCATCTTCTTCTCTTTCTTTTTCCTATTTGTTAAAGTCTTGGTAGATATAGATTTCTGCTCAGAAATGACTGCGTCATTATCAAGACCGCTCTTCATTGTTGACTCTAGGAAAGAAACTCAAATCCTCTTCTCAATAGAATTACTGGAGAATATCCAACATAAGTTAACCTTTCGCTCTGATACCACTTGTAGGACCCCGGGACACCCTGAGAGGGGAGGTGTGAATCAGGGTGGCAACTTTTTCTTCTTAAAGTTGTGGATCTTGTTCCCACGTTGGTAGGAACTACTTAAACCTGAATGATGGATATGATCAGCAATTAAACATTCACATGCAGAGACAGATGACACAGCTATTTTTACTTGGTTCACAACTAAGGGCTACGTACAAGGAGTATACGCCAACAGGTTTCCGGTCGTACCTAAATCCACTATGCTTCACTAGCTGCGGATACAAATTTTCGGGTACAGACACTCTGTCCCAGGCTCACTGCCTTTACAATTGTTTAGGGATAGCTCACTGCGTCCCTCGGGTCACTCCCATTGACTCCCCCTGGCTCACTGCTGTTGGTGAAGTCTCACTCAGTTTATAGATGTGAAGGTCTCTTCAATAAATGTGCATTGATGTTCTTTGTCTCCTGTTCAGCATGAGACTTTTCTTGCATCAGGGTTCAGGGTTGATGCCCTTTATAGTTTAATCTTTCTTCTTTAGTGCAATGACTGAATGCGCTAGATCCCCTTGTCTTCGTTTGCCTGAATCACAATCACTGATGTGATTTCTTACTTAATGAATCTTAGCTTACTCGACGTTGTCAGAATCAGTTCTCCAGGTATGCATGAGATCATGCATGTATCATTTAGATTTCTTCTTCAATCTCGCTTTGCACCGAAAGTATTAGGCAATCATTATCTCTTGTGCAGCTCCAGAAAGGCGGGAGTGCTTCAACAGTGTCTGGGTCTCCCTTTCAAGCCCGTCGCACAAGTCTCCCGGCAGCGCTCAAGTCTCAGGTGCGCAAGTCTAAACTGGCGCGCAAGTGTCACTGAAGCACCTGCGCGACACTGCCTTCTTGAACTTAATACTTGCGCGACACACTTCCTTTACCCCCCAAATCTTCTAGGGCACGCAACCCTCACTCGGCGCGCAACCCATACTTGCGCGGCTCAACCACCTGCGCGACGAGAGCTCGAACAATCTCAAAGTCTTGAGCTCCGTGAGGAATGAGGAGGGGTGGTCCAGTATTTATAGGCAACCTGGACCCCTTGCGCGGCGGTGCACAAGTTTCTCCTTGGCACGTAAGTCCTATTGCGCGACTTAACCAACACTTGCGCGACCCTCTTGCGTTTGTCAAATTTTGATCTTCTGATCTCGAAAAACCATAGACGCGCAAGTTACACTCCTTGTAGGTGCTGTCGCGCAAGTCCACTTGCGCGACATAACCAACACTTGCACGACCCTAATGCCTTTTCGATATTTTGATCCTCTGATCTTCAAAAACATATAGCACGCAAGTTTCCTATCCTCCAAGAGTATGGCACGCAAGTCCCTTTGCCAAAATCACTCTTCTTCATTTGTTGATTTTGAGGCCCTGAAATTTGGAAAACACTGGAAATGGCGCCACCTTGTATCTGCTCTTTTTATACCACCTCCAGATCATCCATTCCTCTGTCGATGTTCTTGAATCAAACATAGATCATTGACCACAACTCTTGAACTCGACATGTGACCATGGAATCTCCTTTGTCAACAAATTTTTATGTCGTTTGTTTTCTTTGTCGACAAGCACGATCACCTCAACAACACTTCTTCTTGGTGATCTGTATCCTTCAGCAATTCTTTTGCCTTTATCACGAACTCCACTATTGTGATATGTATTCTTTGAAGGAACAACTTTAGTACCATCATCCTCTATGACAATGTGATGTGCATGGCCATTTCATAAGTCAACTCATTGGCACATTGCCTCCTTCATCAACCGTCATGATCAACTTCATGCAAACCATGTGATTCAATTCTTCAAGAAGTCTCTAGCATGGTTCTCATGAAATCATGAGTAATTGCATGGTCTTCATCAAAACCCATTGTTCTCATGCAATAATGAGGAATTGCATGCTCTTCATCCAAAAACACCATCCTGCGTTAATCATCCTTGGATGGATTACTCATCACATTCTTCATTGTTGTAAACAATGTATCACCTTTGACACATGTTCTTTGAACTTACGATCAGCACAACAATCGTCTGAATCACTACTCCTCTACTTCATCGGAGTACATCATGATCTCCTTCATTGTGAGCTTCCAGTCCTCCATTTTATTGGAGTACTTCTTGATCTCTTTCATTTTGATATTCCATTGACAACTATTGACAACAAATACAGTCCTATACACAAAGTGGTTCCAACAATAACCATATTCAGTATTCTATCCCCCTTTGAATAACATGTCACCATACGTGCGTACGTACGGCTTACCGTCTTCACGTCATGGTGTAATTGTTATTCAATATAGTATTATTTGGATGGGTATAATAATGGTGTTTAACTCATGTAAATAAAAAATATAACATGTTAATTATTCTGTATATATGATATACCATCCATTTACATATTATTTTAATATAAAAATAATGATATTGTCGCTCGTGCGTACGTACGGACTACCGTCTCCACGAACGCGATGAGATTCATTCTCCATCGTATCCATTCAAGTATAATTATCATTTGATGATTTAAAAATGATGTTTAAGGACTTGATATCATTCTGGAAATGAATAATATACAACCTATCCATTACAAAAATTTCTTACCTAACAAAACCTATAAAAGAAAACGAGTAAGTTAACACCCAAAACAACGATAATACTAAGATATTATTAACAAATCAACGTAAAAAGATCATATATGATATCATATTAATGTATATTATTCTTGTATAATTTAATAACAATTATTTCACCATTATTCAGGAGTTTAACCTACCCCAACCAAGGAAAAGTACAAGGTAAGGGTTTATTTCGCAATCTCTTCATTATCCGAGGCTGTTTATACGTAATAATCTACTTGGATTTTTTTATCATCCACATCCATGTTTCTTAAAAATGTATTTCAATAAATTTTTACTATCTACTATGATATGGGTTAAAGTAATTTATACCCTTTTTTGAATTTTTATAAGAGGTTTATAAAATAATCTTTCCGTCGTTTTTCAAACAAGGTGTTTTTTAACCTTTTCGACAGAATTAAGGTAAGAATGTTTTTTTAACTTATACGGCGAGTGAGGCTATTTTCTGCCATTATAAAATCGTCAAAGCTTCCCTTATAATATTATAAGAATATTTTCAATGAAAATGTTTTATTTTATAAATATATGACACTTAAATGATTTCAAAATAGAAAGAGATATTTCTCTAAAAAGAGTTTTGATTTCATCTATGTCAACATCCTTTGATGGATTTTATGCTTATTTGAAGTTGATTTATTATGATACAGAAAATCTATATTGTATTTAAGGTTTTGTGATATGTTTGACTATGGATGTGCTATTTTTCGACCATTCATGGTTTATGGTGAATGTATTTAAATTTCGTATGCTAGTTTTAATACGAATGATTATGTTATGTTTAAACCTTTTCATATGGGAATGAATTGGACTTAATATGTGATGGGTGGAGCCCGCTATAGCTCCTCGATGCATCGGCAAGTCTCATGAGACAAAATAGTGTCTTGGCACAAGGCCTTGACAAAATCTTATTTGTAGTCTTGGCACTAGGCCTTCGCTATGTGGTTATGATAGTCTGGCATTATGCATTCCATCATTTTTAAAGTGGTTATTGATATTTCATTTGATTATTCGAGTAGTAGAATATCCATGTGAATAAGTAAATGGAATTATTTAATTTTATTTTTTCCATACTATTTTTAAGTTCATGTTTAAAAGGCTTTTTTTAGTTATACATTGCCTTAAATGTTTATTTTTATATATAAAAGTTTCTGCTATATTGTTATCCTTCTAGGCATTTGAGATCACCCCTTTTCTATGTTTTATTTTTCCTAGGGTATGAAGAAGTAAATTATGAATGACCTGTAGGGATAGTATGTGGGGATATGAGTTTAGAATATGAAGAAAAGATGTTGTTGTAGTTTTCATTTTTTTTTTTGATGTAATGTAAGACTTATGCATATATCTAGTATTTCCAAGGCGACTAAACCAATCGGTCTTTAGAGATTTGATCCTTCTTGTGATCATGCCAATGTTTTGTAATAATGCACCGACTCTGGGTAACTGGAGTCAGGGTATTTCAACTAATTCAATTATTTAGTTCCCAATTGAAATATTTTAAATACTATTACATTATTTCTTCCACTCATTGAATATACTACCATGATATAAATATATTACTACCAGATGATGTATCATATCATCCATTGAATTATACTTCTACTACTAGAGATGTATTCTACCACCCAAGAAAATATTCTACCTCTATATTTACTCCACTACCATCAATCTATATATTCTACCATTGGGTTTTTATCTTTCATGTCTATTTGAAATTTTATTGAAACCAAAAATCTATTGACTATTTAATGGAATTTAATTCATGTTAGAGTGTCAGAAACTCTGATTATTTAGAATAATTATTTTTAAATACAATGATATCTTTTCCTATATTTAATAATCAATGTGAGTATTTATTTTTTTATTATAATGAAATGGATAACTATAAATTATAATATTTTAAATCCAAGTAACACCCCATGCAAAGGGGTTATTGAATATATAACTAACATACTTGATAGACCATCAGTTCGAGTGTTATTTGTATGTGTATGATTTATTATGACTATGAGAACGGGAGAATGTATGAGATGAATATAACACTTGGTTTTTAATGAAAACACTATAAACATGTTGATTCCTCATTATTTTTATTTTATGTAACCTCAAAGATATATTAAAATATAATATCAAATTAAAATATTATAGTTACTGATCATCTCTCATTTATTAATGAAATATAAAATTATTATTTTAAATTCTTCTTTTGTTATTATATATTTTAACCACTTTATAGTTTTGATTATTTTCCTATATTATACATGAGGAAAAAAAATCATTTATTGTATTAAAGAGAACCTAGAAACTCTTTTCTCCTTTCTTTTAAATGCAGCATCTTATATATAACTACGAAAGATATTGGTTGTAGGTTATATTACTTTGTGTGCTATTATATTTGAACACCTAGTCTAGGATGTGGATCTGTTTATTATTTTAATAAAAATGATTGAAAATAGTTAAATACCAAGGGGATGGTATTTTACATTGGCATCATACTAAACCTCATATATTTATTTTGACTATGAGCTATTTATTCTTTTTACATTTTTTTAAATTATGATTATATTTTTAAAAATATTAAGTAAAAAATATTATGACACATGTCTTTAATAAGATTAATTTATATTGTGTTTTATGTGATTTCATTTTCTTCATCAAAAGCTAATATGAATTTATTATTTTTTTAGTATGTAATTATTGAGGCTTTTAAAAAAATATAAATACTAAATTATATATTTATAATATTTTGTCTAATTGGAATTTATTAAAAAATGAATAATTTTTTATTAATTTAAATTTATGAGATTTTTTTGGGATCTCAATTCACCCCCCTTCTTGATCTATCCATATAGACCAACTATAACATGATTGAAGTTAGGGAAATACTCTTAATAACACACTATTACCCTAATAAATAATGGTATAGTGATATCTTTAATCTATATTGGAATATAATATGATCTAGGATCCACTAACTACTTTTTAACAACTAGATATTCTCTAATATCGTTTGAAAGTGACTCATCAACAAAATTTTTTACACTGCTACATATAACTGGTACAATGGTATCTGAATGATCTTCCTATACAATTCATTGATTGAATCCATGTGAATGGAAGCTTAATAATAATTTTTATTAGAAAACATTGGGAGTATGAGATTAATATTATATTAAACAATGAAATCAACGAAACATTCCAATGAAACATACATTAATATCATAATTGAATGCTCATTCACCCCGTCAGTATGATTATAATTTATTTAAAAGTTAAACTTAGTATCAAAAACTATGTATTATCCTTGTATGAAAAGGAAATTTTACATAAAATATAATTTCACATTTATAATAAAGAGTTTTTTATAAAGAAAATCACTTTTTTACATTAGTAATTTTATAATGGATGTAAAAACCCATTGGTTGTCATTTTAAATGTAGGTTATATAATAACTAAAAACCAGAAAATATATTTATTACTTTAGTTAGAAATAATTATAGTAAAAAATAAAAATAAATTAAAATACTATGTATAAAATTTAGTTTTTTTCATTCGATGTCAAATTCCATCCCGGAGTAAAATCCAAAACCACATTCCTCAAACCATATAGACTTTGATCTTTTTTAACTACTTCAACTACGAATAGAATCCACTCTGATCCCCTAAACTATAACGTACAAGTGTAAAAGTTCCATATGGCCTCAAATACAACAATTTCTATGTCAGAGGCCGCTGACTAGTGACCAGGTCCAATAAAAATAACAGAGATACTATTCCATCCAATGGGAGTCCTACAATAGTTGAAAAACCAGAAAACATCTTCATCATTTAAGATTATATAAACTAAATGAAAAATAAGAAATACATCACATGAATTTATGATAAAAAAAACAATATATTTACCACCCCATGGAAGATCCCAAATAATAAATGAACCAAAAATACAACATATGCACCATATCCCTACAGTTGTACCAGGGCCATAACCTAAACTCCGGAAAACCGATGTCTACACTAGTCTGACCCTCTTTACAACACATTCAATGACATTCTATGCAAACATATGGTCTTCACATACATCGATATTCATGTACAAGGTGTGAGAATACAAATTAGTTGGTTCTCCCAAAACACCCATAATATACACTCTCATATGTGTGTTTATCCAGAAGGAAAATAAATAGTATTAATAATTTTCTCATTTATTGCTCACTGATTAGGATTCCCCAACAGTCGATAATGTACGCACACCCATTCAGTTATCATGTTCTAATGAGTTCATCCATCTTAACCCTATCTACACCTACATAGGATCCATGCAATATTGAACCATTTTCCTCAATCCATCGTCCTCATAACAGATTCTTAACTGTTCCCTGAACTACAATATCATATTTTTATAAATAAAAATACCTTATTAATATAAATGTATTTTTATTTTTAAGTGAAATTATAGATTTTCAATAAAAAATATAATACAAAATTAGGGATTCAGTAATGTTAAAATCCCATTTAACACATTAGAATATTATATCGAATATTTTTGGAGCCAGATGATATGACAGTATGCTATTGATAGGCATGTTTATCTTCAGTGAAAAAGGAATTATATGATTAAATATGTTATAATATGTGAAAGTGAATTATTATAAATCATTTATTATCTTCCAAATGGTGCATCAAATTAGAATCCGGAATCCACATTTATATCTAGTTTGATGGGTTTACTATATATGGGGAATAACATTCTTGTGCATTAGATGTTTGATAATATTTCTTGTGAGAATATGTTTTAAAAATAATTTAATTTTTATGATTATAATTAAATATATCCCAAATAGTGTGTCTAATGTGAAATAGGAGAACAATCATATGTCTGGTAGGTGGGGTTTCTCTAATAGAGGCATAGATTTTATGCGTTTTGATATTTTGGTCAGATAACATGTTGGGAAAAGTTTTTAATATTTTTATTATATTATTTTTCAGAAAATAATTTAATATCTCCCAAATGGTCTATCTTTTCCGTAATTTGAGACCGCCGTTATATATGTGATATAAACATTACCCTATGCGGGATATAACTTTTATATGCATTGGATATATGTTCAAATCACATGTGAGGATAATTTTTTATTATTTTTAATATTATTAATATCAATTTATTTAACTAAATTCATTTTTATTCTTTGCCACATATTCCCCCCGTGATTTTCCAACCTGGATGTTGCTGTATCTATCCAAAACAATCAAAATCAATAATTTTTACCCAATAATGATCGAAACATCCTAATTGGGTATATTAAATGATATCATCATCAATTTTTAGGGGAAACTAGTTATTAAATTGAGTTTTTTAATTTTGGAGTTTTTTTGTGGTGCAGTTTTTTAGGGTCCAATACAAAAACCATAACAAATTTATATTGGTTTGGATCTTGTTGATTTTGGATAGCCTTAAATAACCTATAAGCATGATTAGTGATGGTTTGTTGATCTATTTCATATTTCTACAATAAGATAAACCTTCCTTTTACACTTATTGTGATAGAATCCTTCAAAGTGGTTTTTTAATCTTATGTTTTCTCTTATTTAAATTATCCCATTAATCATTTAATTTTAAATTATAATTTTTTTTGATTCTGATGAAATAATAAACATAAAATTTTGAAAAGATAAATACTATCTGAAAATTGCATGTCTTAAATATAATATGATAAGCCATGATTAATCAAAGTACAATGTCAAAAAAAAATTACCAAATGACAATTTATAAAATTTATCAAATTATATTTATTAATTTAAACCATGATAATTGTGAAAAAATTTCAATTATTAATTAAACAATTTAAAACAATGATAATGTTATGAAATTATGAAACCCAAATTATGCAATTTTAACTAATATAATTGTTATGATTTATCAAAAGATAACTATAGTTAATTATCAAGGGATTATTGCACATTGTTTTAAAATATGATTTATACAACTACAAAAGGTGAATATAAAAATATTTTATTAATATAATTATCAATATACAATTTATTGAAATTAACCAATGATATTTATAAATAATTATAAATAAATAATTACTTTAAATTTTTAATTTTAATTTATATATTAATTTTTAAATGTTAAATTTTTTGAAATTACCAATGAATAATTCCAAATAATTAACAAATGATAATTAAATGGAAGTATCATTGGTAATTTATGTTTAATTATTGATAGAAAATTATAAAATTTTAATTACTATGAAATTATCAATATATAGTAATAAAAGTATAATTTAAATGAAATTATAAAAATATAACTGTAACTGAAAAATTGATAAGGAATTATCTCAATAAAATTATTAATGGATAATTTATGGTATATTTTAAAATAAACATTTATTACGGGATCCAGTATAATATAATATCAAAAGATAATTATTAACGGTTAATTTATGAGGAATTATAAAAAGTTAATTATTCATAAGAATAATATTATGAGTACATGCATTGAACTAAATGATAATTTGTAGTTTATTTAGGAGAGAGAAACTATCATCACATGTGATATTTTAAGGGTAATATTGAAATTATATATGAGAGAGAATGTATGATCCCTTCTGATACTTTATTTCATTTGGAAATAAAATAGTTTACTTTAGTTATAAGGACCCTTGGGGAACCTCGAGTGTCGATGTATATGATTATAAAACCACAAATAGGATTCCAGGAATATTGAGGTTTCCACTATAGGTTTCTGTAAGGACCGAGAAATCTCTATTTAGTTATTATAAATTATTTGGAATTATTATGAGTCAGAAAAATATAATGTTGTGTGATTATAAGGCTCGGAGTCCGTTGAATGATCCTTCATATTTTTTTCAGCTTTAAGTAGCGCAGGTGAGTGGATTTCCTAAAAAAGAGGAATTACTCTCATACGGGTGCCCGTATCAGAAATATGATGTCACCGTTGAGTTCAGGATGGCTGGATTACCTTCGTCATGACATAAGATTAGTCATCCCATGGATCCAGTGAGAAAACAGAAAAATAGCATAACTGTAAATAAAATAAATAAATAAATCTATTTTATTTTTCAAATGATTATAACCCATGAACGATGAATCAGAATAAAAATTTGAAGCCACCATTGAACTGAAGAGTGTATGCTTTACTCAACTAGATCCTAAATTTGGATGGTGTGGTCTCACAAAAGAAGTTATTTTTTGGTCGTAAATAAAATAATTAAGTAAAAATTTTTTATTATTAAATTCTATAACTCTTAAATGGTTACTCATATTTGAAATCAGAGAGTACTGTTGAGCTCGTGATGGTGTTTTATCCTTAGGCAGAGCCTGACCTAAACCGGTGTAGGTCAAGGGTGACTGTTAATAATTTTTTAGTTTTTTTATGGGTCTTTTATTAAATGTGTGGGCGGTGTTTTCTATCATTTTAACTGTTGCTCAAAATTGAAATCACTAGGAACCGTTGACCTCACAACACTGAGATTCTTTTAAGGGAAGCTAATCTTTATTTGGAAAAAGTCGGACAAGAAAGTAAATTTTTAGCCTTATAAAAATATTAATAATAAACTCAACAAGAAATTTTTATTTTTTATTTTTTTTGTAAATTTTGTATGATGAGGCAGGACTGCAGTGTTAAATGGTCTATTCAAGGGAATGACCCTTGGGTAGCATAACCTCAACATTGAAACCTTAGCTGTGGTTCATAAATGAACCGCATTAATGTTATGCAACATGGTTCGTTCTGCTGTCTGTTTAAATGGTGCTCGGGAATATGTTTTTTAGATGGATGTGAGGAACCTCCTACAAAGTACTAAGGCATATGCTACCAATGGTGGATGGAAGATTGGGCGGCAACGATCCAGGATCAAAAAACGTCGATGACTTCATCCAACGAGCCCTCTTCTCCTACCACAACCACAACATCACCCAACAGATCTTGAGGTAGGGGGTTTATTAATGTTTTTATTTGATGAATTAAATTTCTACCGCTAGTTATGATGTTAACGCAGAGGTCGCGGGCCAAAGAGACAAGGACCAGACCTTCCACCGCTTCGTTCTTCTCGTCTTCTTCTGAGGACGATCTTACAACATTTCTAGACATTTAATCTGGAAGTAGTGTAGTGATGGAGACATCCTAGGAGGCCCATAGGATTGAGAGGAAGAGAAAAAATACCACCATAGCACACTCAGTGGCCTTCTAAAGATCCCTAGGCACGACACTGGAGTTCGGAACCAGCAAAAAAGGCGCCATCTGTTGCTCGTTGGTCGTGGAAGGGAGCGACATCGCTTGGAACCACAATGGATCTGAGGGGGAGGCAGACACTCAGTCGGCTGCGATGGTGATGTGGAATGCCTTCATGCACCGTGGTGAGCTGTTTGTGGATTCGAAGCAACAACAGAGGAAAAGAGGACCTACTTACCATGGGTCCCACTGAAAGGGTGCGACGCGAAGTGGTGCCTCCGTTTCAGAAAACTGAAGGGACCAACAGTCCGTTCGGGAGGTAGACTGTGTGACCCTTCGCATGGGTCGCAGCAACCTATGAGCTGAGCCCAGCGCAGACCATCCCAACTGCGCTACCCCTGGCTGGTTCAGGTGGGGTCAGCCCAGGCTGGGTCGGGACGGCCTGGCAAACTGAACCTAGACCCGTTTCCGGCCTAGATATGCTTAAAAGGCATTATCTTAAAAACCAAACATCTGTTTGAAAAACTGTATATGGCGCTGGGATCCTCAGAGAGAGATGTCCATTTTGAGATACTCCACATAGGTTTTGATGAAATTTTGAGAACAATAGGGTTGGATTGTACCCGAATCCAACCAGGACATCAGCACGAAAATAATGATAACTCACATATTGGACGTCCAGTGGACGTACCGTCAGTTGCGTTGAAACCCTTACGATATGGTGGTCATTTTGGGTACACCATCATGAATCCTCGTAGTAGTTGAGGCACTAATGATATACATATGATATGATACTATTTAAATTATCTGCATCGAGTGCGGGGGAATCCTGTGGCCGGCTTCAATCTGAGTAACGAACCTATATGGATATGAATCAAGAGACCATGTGGGGATCAACATCATAGAGACCCTGTGTGGATCAAAATTAAAGAGACTTTGTGTGGATCAGCATCATAGAGACCATGTGTGGATCAAAATCAAAGCAACCATGTGTGGATCAGCATCATGACCCTCTATGGATCCACATCATAGGGACCCTGTGCGGATCATCATCTAGTAACCCTATGTGGAACAACAATATAGAGATCCTGTGTGGATCAAAGTCATAGAGATACTGTTTGGATCAGATTCTAAAGACCCTATTTTGATTTTCATCATATCAACCCTATGTAGATCAACACCATAGGGACCCTGTGTGGATCAGTAGTGCGCGACCCGATGAGGACCATCCTTAGAGTGTCCCATCATGGATCATCAATATACGGCCTTGTGCGGATCGACAATGGAACATTTTCCATGTGGTTTAGTTTTGGAAACATTCTAACAGAAAAAAATGATATCACTTAAGAAAAATCATATTTACTTATGAACTCTTATTTGTTTTTCTAGTTTGAGATGAGTCTTTTTCATTGTTCTTTGTGATTGAGATAAGGCTTTGTGATTTTCCATTGTGGAATAGTGAGAAATCTTTCAGGCTCTCATGTTCCCTACTATGTAATTTTTATACTCAACCCTACACAAGATATACACGCATCTTGTTGTGTCATGTGAAGATGATGTTAAATATTTACTGAGACATTGGGGGGGGGGACATGACATTACATGGATGGAGGTGAATGGTATACGAGGAGAGTTGTGTGATGAGATATACCTACCATTCAGGTAAAATCCATGTCAAATAACCTCAGGATATGTTTTCCTTTTTTATGAATTTCCATTTCAGTTGGGCTTTTATTCAAGCCCCTTACATTCAGCAAATAACCTAACACCCAGTCGTGGTATCTAGTTGTGGTTTCACCTTACTCTTCTATTGTGTTTCACATGCACATGTGAGTTTCAGTGTGTGTGTGTACAATTTTTGAGGAAATTCCTTCACATTTTTGAGAAATATCTTCATGGTTCTAGTTTCCAACCCTTGGCATTAGAAGGATGGATTGGGGTAGTCATGGCATGGGCCTTGGGGGACGGGTCGTGAAAAAGTGGTAACAGAGGGGGTAGGTTCTACCAGAAGAACTAAGAGTCTATGTTTTCAAAGGATAAATAGTGTTAAGTGTCTTGAGTTTGAATTTCAGTCTAGGGAGTATAGTGTTTGTGTAGAGACTGACATATCCATACACCAGGACCATGAATTATATTTTCCAACTTGGTAAATGAAAACAATGATTACCAGTGTTTTTGAAATGTTTTTCTTTTGATATCTTTTTAGTTAACTCACCAGATATAACTTATTGATTCGTGGTTCATCTTGATTCTCATTTATGATGCCTCCATGCAGAAAAACATCCATGATTTCAATTCATGTCCATGATGATGGTCCATTGTCTGATTAGGCTTGACTAAAAGGATGGTTGCCCAAGATGGTACCTTCGGGTGGTGTCTCAGCGATACCACAACCCATTGTTCAATAGTTACTACTTGTGATACTGGTATAAGATAGTTATAGGCTCAGTGCCTTATACGAGTACCAGGGACAAATATCACTCAGTTTCCAAGGAAAACATGACTCGCATGCGGCTAAAGACTAGCATGAGGGGGTGGACGAATATCGATCTAGCCAGGGACCTGTTAGATCGGATGGTGGTCCTGGTAGTGAACATTCTATGTTACATAGCAGTGCGATGTGAGAGTTTATATTACCCCAATAAAATTATGAGGTTACTTTTTCTGTGTGCAGATCTTGAGAACATTCCTCAGAGAAGGTTTTCTCTTTCCATGAAAAGCCAATGGGGTTTATGCCACCATGAGCTTATAAAATTTTAAAAGGGAAACATGCCATTAATTGAGTACTCATCGAGGTGTACCATCCAATCTAGGTACCTGATGAATAAAATATGACCAATGCATCAAGGCTCAAACCTCCAAACGAGACCTGTTTAGGGACATCTGAGCCAACACTATTCCACTTTGCATTCCTAATTATGTTTGGGTTCAAGATAGAACCATTGTGGTTGAATGTTCTTGGGCTGAGAAGATACATCCAGTAAATGTTAGCAGTGGGAAAGAAGGAAACTGATTCCATTCTCAGAGACATGGTCATGTAAAATGTTTCGGGAAGAGGAAGTGATAGGAATAGATAAATCTATTGAGAAACAGATGTGGAATTGGAGTTAAGAGAATAGAATGAAGTGGTATACATTTAAACACGTTTTAACTATCACCTCAATATGATCATCACCATGTATAGGGAGCTAGAGGACATGCGAAGGGAGACGTTTCATATGGTTAAAGAGTGTGAACTAGGGGATCGAGGAATGATTTGAGGTATGTTCTATGTGTAATACTAACTTTCATATTTATAGAAATAGGTACTAATAATTCCTTGTCAAAAATCTTGTTCAAAACCAAGAGATTCCATTTAAACTATTGACGTGACACTTACGTCTGGAGATACCTATGGGAACAAACATGATAATCACACTTATGATAATTTTGTGATCAGACCATTAAGATGATATTTTTAGTTGGATCCTCCTGGTGGAAGCATTGAGGCCTTCAAAAATTTGATTGGGAATGGACTGGTCATCTGAAGATCGTGCTTAGATTGTTGGTTTTATAGAGAAAGGATGTGGCATATCAACAGCTTTAGAATGAGGTTTTCCTTGGCCTGTGAAAAAGGAATCCAATGAATCATGGGATAAACTAATGCAATGAGGGTGAAACCGGTCAATGTTGAGTCGACCATCCTTACCCTCGTGGCATCATGATTTTTGAGTTTTCAGTTCCCAAAAGTACAAGAAGAGTGCAAGAACATCCTTTCTAATGATGTTTATAGGATTACCCCCTCCCAGGGAGAGGGAATTTAGTATTGGAATGTACCCAAGGATGCACTGATATCTACAATTGCATATTGGTTGGCTCCCAGGGAGCTCTGGGTTCTAAGAGTATAGTTGGAAGACTTGAAGATGAAGGGATTAGTAATACCTACGGTTTGATTTTACGTATGTATTACCATCACCTTAACCAAGTTACCATGGAGAATGAATACCCATGACTAGAGGGTCGATTGTACACCAATTAATTAAAATGGGTAGCTTTAACGTGGATGGAATGGTTCACATAGGTTATCAGAGTTGAAGACAGTGAAAATGGTAAGAGTTACACTATGTCAATGACATTAAGATAGTATATACACTTACAAAGGGTAAAGTGCTGGTAGATGCGCTCAGGATAAGGTTTGGTCTGCAGTTGCCGTGTGAGGTGACCGAGAAACATTTTGCATTAATGATATCCTTCATGGATAGTGATGGAGCATCTAACCTACAGTATATGGCTGTCACTGCCATACTCCATCAGTGAGTTCAAAAGGAATAGTTTGGGTATGCGGACTATAAGACATTAAGTGATCATATATCCTTAGGATATTCTCCTGAATGATTTTTGATGGTTGGGATCATGCCATCCTTTTCAAAGGATGCATCATAGTACCAGAAATGCTATGAGAAGAGGTGATTGATGGAGTTCCACACATTACATTTGGTGGTAATGTCGTGTATGGGAATGTTGTACCATGACCTCTGACGTTAGTACTGGTGGACAGGGATGAAGAAAGTGGTGGCATAGTTTGAATCATGGTTCCTCACCTATAATCATGTGAAAGTAGATCATCAGGTTCAATTACGCATGAGCATAGATTCTTAGCCCCAGACTGATGGTCAGATGGAGCAGACTGTACAGACTATGGAGGGCATGCCTCATGCTTGTGTCCTGTATTGTTTTCCCATTTGGGAGAATCACCTACCACTGGTGGTGTTATCAACAAACAATAGTTTTCATTCCACCATCGTCATGACACCATTTGAGGCCTTGTATGGGCGACCATGTAGATTTCCTCTATGCTGAAAGACCTTGTGGAGTCCGGACATATGGGTCCAGAGTTAGTATGGGATACCACTGAGAAGGTGCAGATCTTCCAGGAGAGGATGGAGACTACAAATAGCAATATGAAGTCATATGCCAATATTAGATGGATACCATTAGAGTTTGAGAAGGTAGAACAAGTCTTCCTATGAGTCTCACCCCGACGATGATTGTGGAGATTCGGGTGGGGTGGAAAGCTATCCCTAAGGTTCATCAGACCATTCTAGATTTATGGAAGAGTTGGTGCATTGGAGTACCACCTAGGTCATTCCTCATAAATGCAGTAGGTGCATAATGTTTTCCATTTGTCTCATCTGAAGAGATGCATGCATGATCCATCACACGTTATCTACTAGGGAGATTTTGATTTTGATGATGGGGAAATTTTACAGAGTTCCTTGTGGAGATAGAGGATCTAATAGAGTGATCCCTTCAGGGATGGTCAATCCCTGTAGTGCGAGTTCGGTGGCAGTATGAGAACTTCTAGGAGATCACATTGGAGCGGGAGGCTCAGATTCATGCTCAGTACCCTCATTTGTTTGTTTTGCATTTGTTTTGGCTTTTGGGGACGTAAACCCATAATGTGGGGTGAATTTAAAAACACTGAATTTTTTTTATAATTTTTTTATATTAGTTGGGATTATTCAGAGTCTGTGAAATTTGACAGCATGTGATGATGTGTCTTGGAGTGCCCGAAATAATCCGTCAATTTTTTGTTATACTTTAATTATTACACATGAGTGGTTTTCCTGGAAAAGTGGAATAATTATTCAATGGGTGACCAGATCAGAAATATGAGGGAACTATTTCGTTCATGATGGCGGTTTTACTCTAGGTAAAAATTTATTTTAGTCGGTGCAGGGCTCCTATGAGAAAACCCAAAAAAGTCATAATAGTAAATAAAATTATTAAATAAAATTATTTTATTTTTTAAATGATTATAACTGAAAAATGGTGACTCAGATTAAAAATATGATACTACCACAGAACTTGTGAGTGTATTATTTACTCTTGTAGATCATATCATTGGCTGGTGCGATCCAATAGTGGAAAATTGTTTTTGGCCGCAAATAAAATAATTCAGTAAAAATTATTTTATTGATAAATTAAATAACTACTAAACCATAACTCTGATTGGAAATCTAACAGTATCGTGGAGCTCGTGAGGGTGTGTTTTTCTTAGGCAGAGCCAAACCATTACCAGTATGGGTCGAGGGTGACTATTAGTAATTTTTCAAATTATTTATGGTAAGTTCGGTAAATGTGTGGACGGCATTTTATATATTTTAAAACGGTGCAAGAAATTAAAATTTGAGGGCACTTTTGAACTCGCAGCGCTTGAATTTACTTTATTGAAGCATAAAATTGTTCGGAAAACATTGGACGGAAAAGTTAATTTTTACCCAAAAATTAATTAATTAACTATATATGTTATTTTTTTTATTGTAACCATTGAGAGAGGAGGTGGGACTATAGCATTAAATGGGTCATTCAATTGAATGACCCTTGGGTTTCATAACCTCAATGTTGGAACGTTAAATGATGTTCATAAATGAACCACATTAATGTTATGCAACACGGTTGGTTCCCTTATATAATTAAATGGAAATCGAGATCGGGTTATTGAGATGGTTGTGACGAACCATTGGGAAAGTACTGCGGCATCTTCCACCAACAGAGGAAGGACGCTTGGATGGAAATGATGTAGGATCGAAGAACTTCAATGACATCATCTTACGAGGACTCTTCTCCCACCACGACTGCAGCATCACCCAACAGATCTCGAGGTAGGGGGATTATTGAAGATTATATATGATTAATTAAAATTCTATCGCCTGTTATGATGTTAACATAGAGGGAACGGTACAAACAAACAATATGTTGACCCTCTACTTCTTCGTTTTGGTCACATTCTTTGGTGGACGATCATACCATATAAAAGAACCTTAAATCCAAAAGACGTGCAACGACGATTTCATCCTGGGAGGCCTTTAAGAATGAGAGGAATGGGAAACAGACCACTGGAACTCACCCGATGGCCCATGGAAGATCCACCAGCGTAGTACCGGTGAGCGGAACCGATGGAGAAGGTGGTGGCTGGCGCCCACCGGCTGTGCAAGGGAGTGGCGCCGTGGAAGACCCGAGAGGGCGGCGCGCCTTCTCCAGCTACGGTGAGGTGGCTATCCCTTTGAAACCATGAAATATGTGGAGGGGACACACACCCTGCGTGTCCCACTAACATGTGGCAGAGACATGTGGTGCCACCATTTCGGAAAGCCAAGAGGGCCATCGGTTCGTTCGGAAGGAAGACCGCACGACCCTTCGCACGAGTCACACCATCTAGTGGGCCGAGTCGGTTTGAGGCTCGGCAAGCTGAGCTTGCCATGGACCATCCCATCTGTGTCGGCCCAGGCGAGTTTGAGCTATGTCGGGTTGACCTAAACCTGTTAGGGTTGGCTCACACCATGTCAGGTCAGACTAGCCCTAAACCCCTTTCGGGCCCAGATACAACTAAAAGGTCGCATCTTACAAACCAGACATTCTTTTGATGAACCATCTACCATGAAGGGATCCCTGGATTGAGAAGGTCCATTTTGGATACTACACATGGGTTTTGGAGAATGTTGGCGTATGGCCGGATTGTATTGAACAAGAATCCAATCGGGCCCTCAGCACTAAAATGCCTATAACTCACTGATCGGGCGTCTGGTTAATGTGTCGTCTATTGGGTTTGAACCCTTATGATATGGAGGTTTTTTGGGTTAATCCTTAGTGGTTATTCATAGTAGTTGAGGCATGACCGATATCCAGAGTTGTAGATACAATGGAATAAAAGTGCCCCTGTTACGGGGGAATCCTCCGGCTGGATGTAATCTGAGTAACAACCCTGTGTGGATCAACATCTAGAAACCCTTGTGGATGTGCAACATAGAAACCCTATATGGATCAGAATCTAGAGACCCTTTTTGGATCAGTATAATAGATACCTTTTTGGTATCAACATCATAGAGACCTTGTGTGGATTAGCATATAGCGACCGTATGTAGATCAGAATCATAGAGACCATGTAGGGATTAGAATATAGAGACCCTGGGTGGATCAGCATCATGGAAAAACAATGTGGATCATCTTCATATAGACCCTGTTTGGATCAGCATCTAGCCACCCTCTATGGAACAACATCATAGATACCCTTTGTGGATTAGCATCATAGAGACCTTGTGTGGATCAGTAGTGCACGACCTGATGAGGACCAACCTTGGATCAGCTCATTGTGGATAAGAGATATACGACCCTTTTTGGATAAAAAATAGAACAATTGTCATGTGGTTCATTTTTGGAAACATTATAATGGAATAAAATGATATATCTTAAGGCTAATCATCATTATTACTAAACACTGTGTTGTTTACCTGGTTTGAGATGTAACTTTTTTCTTTGTTATTTATGATTGAGATCATGATTTTTGGATTTCCTTTATGGAATCCTGAGAGAACATCTTGGGTCTCAGGTGCCTACTGGGTATTGTTAATACTCACCCCTACACAAGATTCTCCCACACCTTGTTCTGTCTTTTGCAGATGACAAGCAACATTGACTGAGATATGGGGGGTGGACTTGACATAGACGGAGGTAGCCAGTGGGCAAGGAGAGTAGAATGACGAGCTGTACCTAACCAATAGGTAGGATCCTTGGTGAACAACCTCATGAGTTGTTTTCCTATTTGTTTTATTTCCATTTCAGTTGGGATTGTATTCTAACCCGATAAATTCAGTACATATCTAAACACTTAGCTTTGGTATCTATTTTTGGTTGCACCTTCTTCTTCTGTTGGGTTTCACTTACACGTGTGAGTGTGTGTACATGATTAGAGGCAAATCCTTCCCATTATCATGAAATACCTTTACAATGCTAGTGTCCAACCCCAGAACATTGGATGGAAGGCTTGGGTTAGACACGAAACAGGCACCGGGGGACTGGGCGTGATAATATCAAACCATATTAGGTGGTTTATCTTTCCTTTTTCATCATCGTATTTTGAGGTTGGGAGTTCCTCACCCATTTTGGATCTCATCATGTATGTTATCATGATATGATTATCATGTTGGATTGTTGGATATCCTTTTTTGACTTTTGAGTTCTTGGGGGTGTGTGTGTTTCTTTTGACAATGAAGGATCTTGCTCAATGTGAATTTTTGAGAAAACTACATTCAAGGTTTATGAATGAATAACATTTTGGATTTATAGTGATTCTATATTTCATCATGATGTGTGTCTTGATTTTTGATCCTTGATATAAAATCGTGATTTCATTGAGATATGATTACTTTATGTTGTGTTGTCATTTCTTGTGCATGGAAACTATGTGGTAGGTGGACCAATCATGGATTTTTATCCCTATCAGGCGAGTGTGATCAGATGTTGCATGTTACCTGATGATAAGACTAATATGGATGATGGGTCATGATTTCCTAGTGTTTGATGACCTAGGAGCATGAATACCATGAGTGATCTGACCCGTATATAATGAATGTGGGGTATGAGGATCGTTAGTGATCAGACCAACATGGAAATAGAGAGGAATGTAGGTTTGTGTGACCAGACCTAGAGATATTGCTGGATCATGATGGCCAACAAGGGTTTGACCAGGAGTCCAGGGCCAATACAACTATTTAGTAGCATGAGACTATATATTACATTGAGGAATTTCCATGATTGGTCGAATTTTTTCCATCATGGAGCCCAAGCAGGTACAATTGTGGGTTTTGGAGGACTATTTAGTACACAACATTTTAGATTAGGATTGTATGTTTTTTCATTTCATTCATTATTCATTATTATGGAAAATATTTTTATACATTATCACATCAAGATAAGGATATATTTATGGCATTCAACATAGTCATTTTATCTCACCGTACATGAGAATTTTGATGCGCATAATGATTTTATGGGGGATCTAACGATTGCCAAAGGCCTTTTGGTAAACATCTGATCAGAGGAGAATTGAGCTAATTGAAAAGTAGAAAAACTCTATAGCACAATCATTTTAGTTATTTTATTTATAATATTTATTTCTTAATGAAATTATTCAAAATGACATGAGATTCTTTTATTTATATGAAATTTATTCTATTAAATAATTTTTCATCATGATTACTTAAATTATTTGTTATATTATTTATTATTGTATTATTGACCCGATAAAATGATACTAAGAGTATAGTCTCTCAAATGATGAAATAAGTTGCTCACTACTATTTAGAAGCCTCTTGTGTATGAGAAAGAGGTCATGAGGTCATGTATCATTCACCTTGGTCATAGTGTTTGTGATGAGATGTTACAAAAATGAAATAAGAACATCAAAACTAGGTAACATATTCACTTCTTACATTGGGTTGGGATATATTATATATGAAATATGCCATTGAGACTTAGGTGGGTGAAATTTATCTATGCTTAACAAGTATTCCATAGTCGACCTCCAAGTTTACATAAATTGATAAAAAATTATTGGTGTTATCATTGATTGAATTCACCTTTGGTGATGCACATGATGTTGATATATTATTTTGAGTACATAAATGAATCTGGACTAAGAATGTTGTTTTACATTCCAAATATGTGTACACCTACTATTATGTTGTATAATTGTTCTTTATTAAAATTATTTTATTCATGCATTATATTTGGAATAGATTACTTGTTATATGATATATCATTTTTTTCATTCTATTATGATATATATTTATTGGAATTAAATTTTCAAACTCATCAAGATATTGTGTTAGTATATCTATATATATAATGACTATCACTATTGTGATGAGATAAAGATTAGGGTCAATCCTCAGAAGAGTATGACTTGGGTTAATGGTAGATTTCTTAGAGAATAATAGCTGATCCCATATACATGATATGATGTTTTTTGTTTCTAAATTACTACCCTATTAATTAAGTTTTCACCTCAATGAATTTTTAGGAAATAAATGAGATGTGGAGAGAAAATTATTTTTTGAGAGATGATTTTTTTGTGGTGACACTAGAGGTGTTGAAGAATTCATCCTCGATATGACCTAATTATATTGAGAAACTAATTTAAATATTTGGTAGAATATTTGAAATAGTAGACATTCGGAAGGATAATATTGTAAATATGTGAAAATACCGGGTTAGGATCTCATCCCATTCAATACAACATATCATCTGTCACCCAACTAGATGATGGTTATCAAGGTACAACTATATTTTTTTGGATCTGGCCACTATGTCCTATAATATAATTTTTAATTTACTCTACCACTTAAGTGATGTTTTTATTTTTATAGACCAAAAAATTATATGTTAAATCTTATCAGAGAGTGAGATAAATCTGAGATAGAGTTTTAGGTTTGATAATATTCATACATTTGATTAGTATATTATTTATGCACATGGAAAAGGTAACATCATTACATATTCTCTTATATATAAGGCACAAGGAAATGTATGTTTGTGGTTAGAGGCCTTTAGAGGAGTGGGGGTTCTAGATGATACTGATGGATGATTGGAGGGAGGATTCTTTAGAGGATTATAGATATATTCATTTTTCCCTTTATTGATTACTTGTTATCTTATGTACTAGGTGATAAATGGTCTAGATCTACACCAGAGTGTGCTGTAGTGAGAAACTAGCTAGCTAGAGGTGACCTGATGCCTTGTTGGTCAATGCTTGAAGATGTTGTGATCATTATACAAGTTAGAGTTAATATACTTGTTTCTATCATTTAATATTTGATGAAAAATTTCCACTCCTCAAGAAGTAAGGTACATCATATGGTGTGAATTATCTACCATGAAATCGTGAATCAATTGTGGTGGTTGTAAATGAATAGGATCAGCACATGGTCTGTGTGTCAATTCCTTACTGTCTATTAGGGAAAAATTCAATAACTAGTATCCTAGTTGTTTTCTCCAAAAACTAAATTTCCACATGTGGAAGGGAGAGGGTGTCATTAAGGACTTTATGATGGGGTAATCTAAGACCCCATAGAGTTATGATGCATTTTGAGTGATTATTGATTAGAAGACGAAGTATTCTCTCTTCTTATCTATCATAGATACTTACATAGTGGAGGATCTGGGAATGCTCTATGGTCGAGATATTTTACACCGACAAGGATTTACATAGAGTATTTTTTAGGATAGATATTCATTTTTTTGTAACACTTTATTAATTTATTGCATAAAACCCTAGGCATTGGCGTTAGATTAAGAATGACATGACATCATCATATTGACAAGAATTATGAGTGGAATATAACCATATTTGAGTATATTCATTGAGAATATTTGCAATATATTTTATCAGCATGGGAGAAATAATATCATTGATTAGTATTTCATAAAATAATATTTTCTAGGATTTGATTCAAATGGAACCCTATGAGGCTCTAAATGGGAGTTTGTTTCGCTCACTTCTCTATATGCAGGAGGCGGGTGATGTTGTGATTTTTGTCACCAATATGGTTTTGTAATCCTCTAAGAGAGTGAATATGATCTAGAAGAGTTTGATAACATGTTAGAGGAGATATAGATCTGATAAAAAAATTATTAGGAGATCCATAGATTATTTTTTGGAAGATCAATTTTTTTTACAGAATCCTTGATTAGTAAACTAATGACTCGAGAAGCAAGAAAAGCTAAAAACACATTTTTTTTCACCCTTTGTGATCAATGAAGGGATAGGTGAATTGGTGTATCATTAATTCCTACCATAATGATGTCTAATTATGAATTCCATGTTACATGTTTCATAGCCTTGGAGGTACATAAAAAATTGTGTGCATGTTGTCTATTGTTTGGATGTTGAGATGGAGACTGATACTTCTAATGATGATTGTTTTTTAAAAATCATAGACTGAAGAGAGATGATGTTGTAAGGAAATAAGTTACCACTAGTATATATTCAATAGCTACATGGAAAGATATAGGATGAGATATGGGGGAATGAGTTTGATGTTCTAAATCAGTGGATTAAGTTGAAATATCAATACTAATAAAGAAAAATCTCACAGATAAGAAGTCAATAGATGGATAAAATTATAACATTCATAATATTTAAAAAAAATTAAAATTATCATTGTTTATAATTTATTATTATTGTTATAGTAAAATATTGTTTTTCATAAAAATAATTTAATAAATCATATACAGGCTTTTTATAAGGGTAATATCCTTGTTAACACCATAAAATATTATATCAATTATTTTTAGAGTCAAGCATTGAGATAGTGTGAGATACTGAGGCTCGTAGAACCACACCATAGATGGAATAAAAATTTTAAAAATTTTATATTGAAAATATATGATTTATTCAAAATAATTGATTATCATCAAAATGGTGTTTCATATGTGAAATCTGGACCACTATTATGTCTTGGATGTGGGATTTACCCTATGATGGGGTTTATATTTGTAAGCATTAGATAATTTTTTAGATAGTACGTTAGGATATGTTTTATTATTTATATTATATTATTTCTATAAATAATTTAATCTCTTCAATACAGTGCATCATATGAAAAATTTGAGATGACCATTAGGTCTGGGACATTAGGATTAACTTTGGTTGGGAATAACATTTTGGACATTGTATGTTTGGTCAGATCTCACATGGGAGTAAAATATTAATATTTATATTATATTTATTTAAGTATAATTTAATATCTCTCCAATAGTGCGTCATATGAGAAATCAATGAAAACCATTAGGTCTGGGAAGTAAGGTTTTCCCTATATAAGGCATTTTTTTTATTATCGGATGTTTGGTCAGAAAAAACATTAAGATATGTTTTTAATATATATTTTATTATATTATAATAAGTTTATTTATTTATATTCTTTCTTAATTATTTAGTTCAACTTCCAATGTGATTTTACACCATGGATGATTCATAATCAATCAAAATCCATTATAATAACACACTTTTGACTCAATAATGAATCTAAATTCTTAATGTGGGATACTAAATGAATTCTTCATCAATTTTTGGGTGAAACCTTGATTAAATCATGTTTTTTTAATTATGTGTATTTGAGTTATGTGATTGGGGGTTCAAATACCTAAATAATCTATATTTTAAATTGGGACTGATCATGTTGATTATTAACAAAATTAAATATTCTATATGAACGATCGATGAAGAAAGTATGACCCATTATGGACTTTTATTGTGCGTCTGATCTACCTACTATGCTCCATTTTTTGATCCATAAAGGTTATTTTTCATTTTATTTATTTTATATTATTTCATTTAATTTATTCCATTTTTGGATCATTTTTAAATTATGAAAAAATTCATGATTATGAACAATGGATAAACAAAAAACCATGAATTGATAAATTCCATCTATGAAATGGTTGTTTAAAATAAAATTGGAGAATCCATAACTTCTCATGTAATAATATCAATGTATTATCATTGGATAATTAATAAATTTATCAAACATTTTTATGAAATTTTAATTCATGATAAATATGAAATACTTTTGAAATGAAAATGGGTGAATTTATAACAAAGATAATTATGTAATATTATCATACTAGAATTTATTAACTATAAAAAATATATTTTCCATTAATTATAAAATGAAAATGAAAATTAATAATCAAAGGATGAATTCATGAGATTATAGAAGATATTTTAATAAATTTAATAGAGGATAATTTAAAAAATATTATCATATTATCATTATCTATAGATATTTTATTTGAAATTACTAATGATAATTATTAACAATAAAAAAAATATAATTACATTAAATCACCAAGGGTAATTTATATAAAAATTATCAACAATAGGTGTTTAATAAATTACTATAGGGGAATTGTAAATAATTATCAAATGATAATCAAAAAGAATTATCATGGTTAATTTATGATAATTAGTCAAGAAATTATTACAAAAACATAATTTTTGTTAAATTATGAAAAGATACTTATAGAAATACAATTTTTGAGAAATTATAAATAGATTATTACAAAAGGATAATTTATAAGAAATTTTCAAAATATCAGTATAAAAGGTTAATTTATGCGAAATTATATAAAATAATTTTTAAAGGATAATTTATGATAAATTATTAATATATAAGTCTTCAATTATGTTTTATGAGATATTTTCAAAATATAATAATTATTTAAAAAAATATTGAGATCATGTGAATTGACCTAAAGGATAATTTGGTATTTATTTAGGTGATAGAAAATGTGATATCATGTGATATTTTAATAGTAATTCAGAAATTATCTAGGAGATATAAATTGTTTTTGGATTTTATTTTATTTATTTTTGAAAAAACTAATTTTTTTGGGACCATTAGTAGACCCTGAGTGTCGATGATTATGATCATAAGGCTACAAAGAGGTTTTCATGGATGTTCAGTATTCCACTCTAGTTATCAAACAACATTGAGTGTTTATCACTAACATTGAAATTGAAGACCATTGAAGTAGTAAGTTCCTTCACTTATTGTAACCTCATTGTAAATTTTGTCATTGTATGACTTCATGTTGGCATATTTTATATCCACACTATATTTTTGAATGCTTTTGATTTGTGTGTGGTTGTGACATTGTATGAACTTTCTCATTATAATTATGGAGATTGATGGATTTTATTATAATGTTTTAATCAAATGATGTATTAGTGATGATGATATAAATTCTCATTTTGTGTGCCAGATTTATGTTCATGATTTTGGGCCATAATATGATGTCATTGTTTCATAGAGATATGGCTGGTATATGTTGTGTTGTTGTTTAATTTTCATGGTACATATGTTGTTGGTGGACTGAACATGGATCATTGTCAGTAGAGGGGGAACATGTATAAATATGGCATGTGACTTGATAACAAGACTGATATGGACAATTGGGAAGGATGACCTAGTGTGGCCTGACCTATGTTCTAGAAGATCATTAGTTACCCTACCCATATATGATGATCATTGGGTAATGAGTTATTAAACTATAATGGAAACAGTGGTTCATGGTGGTCTGCATGACCTAAACTAGAGATATCACTAGGGATGATACCCTAGTGTGGCTTGGCCTTGTTTCATAGGTCCTATATGGATATCAAGTATGTTGAGTTTAGCTCTGACATTGATAATTTTCCATGATTGTTCTGATGTTATTCAATGTGGATATGAAGCTTGTATGGTCATCAAATGTCAATAGTTTTTATAGAGAAAATGATCAATTTTTGATTGTACGTTTATGGGTGTTAAGAATGTATCATTATTGTGGAATACATTCTCACAATTGCAAAACCTTTGTTAAAGGATCATTGGAGGTGTCCTACAGAGTCATGTAATCACACCCCACTCATGAATACTTAAATTCATGTAGCTTGAAATAAAGTGAATGTATCATGTGGTGGAAACTAAGCAGTGGAGCACGGTGATAGTAGTTGAATGTGAAGAAATCCATAGGACCTATCATCTGTTTGATTGCTTTATCTATTTATTTTCCATTGAAATTACTTCCACTAAAAATTGAAACATTTATTTATTTTACATGTATTCATATATTAATTTCTTATAAAGGTTTACTTAGAAAATTTATTATATTTTTTATTGTTATTATTGATCATATTACATGATATTGAGGGTATAGTCTTCCCACAAATGGACACAAAACCTCACTAGTAATCGTAATCCTCTTCCGTAATGCGAGGAACATATGAAGTCATGTTGCATTATTATCGGTACCTATGGTTTTGGATAAATTAATACACAAACATAGGATTGGTTGGTGTCCAAAATCTGAAACAACACCTATGTACAATGTGAAATGTTTGGCATCGATAATTCAAGATCCGTCCCTAGTTAATATTGAGAGTTCCATTGGCCATTTTTTCGCAAGGTACCATGACCAAATCCCCCATGGTGGTACTCTCACATGACTTATACCACTCTTGGTAAGGTCCAATTCACAACCAGTAACCCAATGTACATATTGAAAGTCTATATAATGATTCTGAAATGGACATTTCATAGATATTCCACCAACCAATACCCTACATGTAATTTTCTTTATCCCAATAACCTCATCAAGGAATGGTATTGACACTTTCCTATTCATGAAAAAACATGGGAGTTCCATTTAATATTCACATACACAAAGACTATGGGGATACTATCACACAACACCATCCCTCAAGACAAGGAGGAGGTTCATGAACACATCGAAACAACCTTGATGACTCTAGAGATATCATAAAATAATATTAATGAAAATAGTGTCGCAACCCACCATAAAAATCACCATCTCATCACGTCTAGTCAAATTCTTCATCATCATCCCATGCCTCAATGAAACACATCTCACCAATTAGGTAATCCACTATGTATTCTAGGCCTCTCAATATTTTTATGAATGATAACACCTAACATATATCACCCATGAGAGAAATTGCTTTCCAAAATCTCCAGTGACCCATACTCTAAGACTTATATAATGTTTACCCACATCACTCATTGTACCACTCCCCAAGAACCATCCCATGCCAATGTTCTCTAAAAAATGTATTCCCAATGAAATTTCCATAATTATTCCTACAACATAAAACTCAATTTGATTTGAAATCTACTCAGATATATCCATCAGCCTATCACCCAAAGGAATCCTAAATCTAAAATCCTATTAAAATTTATCATATAATCATCATTATAAACATTCACAAAATTCCAACTCCATCCTCAAAAGGGTGTTTTTCACTTGTTATATGTATGTTAGTCTATACTATTGTCAAACTACCCTAAGTCTCACATGCCTACCTTCTAACACGTAGTAACAAATATATTCCAACCAACTTATGAAATCAAGAATAAATGCCTCTCAAAAGTTTCTCATTTTTATTTTTAGTAAACTTTCCAATTTTGAGAAATATTTTTATTGATTCTAATTTATCCATGTGCTAAAGAGAACTCATGCATGTCATATGAGTCCAAATTCCATCCTTTCACTTCAATCAAAGGAAACAATTGTCTCAAGACCAAATTCCTTAAATGAATATAATTTTGTAGGTCGGATAAATAATATATATTCAATAATATGAAATTTTATAATAGGGTATACCTACATCAAATACTGATATAATCCATAAGCATGTTGCTCTAAGCCTCTTATAAGATAACCAATCACTGTATGTGATAATGGGAACATTTCCCATGCTAAGAGACATAAAAAATTATTATAATACATTTATATTAATTACACTATTATATATAAATTGAATTAATACCTAAAAAATAACAATTCATTAATACCTTCCAAGATTTGACAGCATGTTGATGTGATCATGTCAAGATTCACCCTCAAATCTAAAGTGAAAAAATGACCAAATTATTACTCTCTTTATAGAGGCCAATTTTGCTAAAATTAATCTAAATACCTAGGAAAATCTTAATTTTGTGCACCATTACTAAAAAACATTTAATGGAATTAATATATCATATTATTCTATCTTCTATGCACAAAAAGAAAAATCTCTATCATACTTGGTTGATTCCACCACTCTCTGGGGGAATCAACACAAAAAACATTACTAAGGTCCTAGAAACCGGTGTGTAATGATGTTGTTGAATATATGAAGGTGGATATTTACTAGAATTTCTATAAAAATATAATAATTAATTCCATTGATCATTGGGATGAAGAAAATGGGAGGACTATCCATTCTCTCCTCCCATAAATGTGTTGTCTAACCAAAATAAAGCGGTTCAATTATCCCCAACCTCTCATCATTCCATAAATACTCTTCCAAACCCTTATGAGGCTTACGAGGTCTCAAGATACATACTCAAATCACATTAGGTATGTTCGATCCCCATGTTCACTACATGAGTCATAGTTCTTAAAAATCCTTTAATCGATGTAATAATCAAATTCTATTATAAATTTTAAAACCATAACAACATAGGTTTTTTAATACCCTCCAATACATTGATTTTCATACTTAAATATAAATAATGTATTAACAAATATATCTCCTAACATATCTTTGTACTCTATTCCACACAAAATTGGTACGTTCATTCTCCAAACACCAACCCAAAGTCTGAGGCACACTTCAAACACCAAATACACCATTAACAAAAATTTGATCCGCCCAATAACTACTAATTCCAAAATTAGGATAATGCATTATTAAACTGAAATATCTTATAATTTTATTGTGTATCAACTAATTGAGCCCTAATATTATGGTATTACCAACTATTATTATTTACCTTCCATTGTTGATTCAAAACTATGGAGTTCAGCAACCTAGGAATTGCATTCTGAAAAATCCTTTTTAGTGGTTCAACAACCTAATGAACATGTATCACATTATGATCATGGTATAATTTCCCTCTCACCATGTATAACCTTCATTAATAACACCATGAATTCTACTCTAACATCCTTTTACAAAATTTTTCACCCACACACACCATTACATCTTGAAATGAATGGGATTCCTCCAACCCAGTGTTTTCACACTTTACCCCCACATGTTGGGTCATTATAGTATCATGAGAATTAAAAAAAACATTAATCGAAACACATGAGAATACAATAAAAATATATTATTTGTTACTTTTTTACATGATTCCCCCCTAAAAAATTCCATGAAAATGGGGTTCACCTTTGAACCACGTCCAAAAATGAGTTCGCCCTTAAACCATGTCATGAAAATGGTTGACCTCAGGAACCATGTCATAACACACATTCAAACCCTAAATATTTTCATAAAATTGGTTCACCCCTAATAAATATCAGGAATAATTATTACACTCTTTCACCATGTGAATAAATGCAGTTCACCCCTGGATCAAACTGTTATATGACAATTTATCAATATGACCATTCAAAACTAAACTCTTAAAGATATGATTATTGTTAATAAATACAAGTTATTATTGTTAATTAATAATGAAAGAGGAGTTTATGGCCTCATATATTAGACTCGGGTCATACAAACCCCATCTATCAGAGCTTGGGATTGAGGTTGCATCGCTAGTCTTTTCTCTAGACCAAGCCCAAGATGAGATTCAACATGTGAATCATGAAAATAATCTCATAAGAGAGAAGTTAAAGATGATAGAAATCAAATCTTGGGAAATTTTTTATGATCCTACCCAAGATTTTATCACTGTAGCACACCTTACACATAGGTATTATGCAGGGGTTATAAGGGGCTATGTAACAAGGCCTTAGTTACATTGTGTAATCATTTTGTATAAATAAGATTGTTATATTTTCTTATGGTAGAAGTTTTTTATTTAAAATGACCATATAAATAAAGGTTGAATTTAGTGATGTTCAATATTATTGATGAAATTTGGGAAAAGATGGTATTTAAATTTTTTTACACATTAAATAATTTATAATGTAAAATAATTTTCATAAAATGGTCTTCTACAGTTGTGATCTATAAGAAATTTATTATCTAATAAGATCAGTATAACATTTAGTGAATTGTAATGTATGATTAGTAATATTACCATTATGAATAGTAAAGTGACCAATGGAATAATATCTTCACCTAAGAAATTATAAATATAATTTAGGCATCTTGAATGGTGATGTGATATAGTAACATAAGTAAATAATTATTCTAGAAATTATTAGTTAAGTATTTTTTTTCAGGTAAATAGATTTTTAATTAAAAATTAAATATCTTACAATTAGAAAATAATTTTTATAAATTAGAGTTAAAATTTTAATTTATAGCATTGTTATTAGGTTAGGGTGAATTTATGAGATTTTTAAAAAATGGTTTGTTTTTTCGGTGAATATTAAAAATACAGTTTTGAGTTTCGGTGTGATTAATGACATCATTAATGATTTAATCAGGATCTATTAAATTTGGTCAACTTGTGAATAGTAATATATGTTATGAGGCGTCCCAAGGAGTTAATCCCATGCGAAAATACTAGGGGAAAGCCCAAGGTTTTGTAAATACCAATAATTTGGTGACCCTTGGAAATTAATAAAATATTCCCTAAACATTGGCTATAAATAAAAACCCAATAATTCATTAAATTCATTCAAAAATCATAATAAACTAATATATGGTCTTTTTACCTCCCAACGATTCATCCAAAGGTTCCCATAATCCCCCCATGGTCCAAACATTCATGCTTTCGATGTCACTCTTCATGGTATGGAAACCTTTCACCCTTATCTTTTATGTCATGACTTTCTTTATGTTAGGTCTTATAGTTTCCATTTTATTATTTCTGGGTTTCTTATTATATATAAATTCTAATATCCATTTCAATTTCAATTGATGAGAGAACCTTTCAGATCTCATCAACTAGTTTTCTAATTTTTTAAGAGATGTCATTCGGCTGCCGAATTATGGTAAAAGAAATCAGTTAATCTCTTTTCTTTCATGTTTCATTTTCAAGTGGTATATCAATAAAAAAATTATAACATGATATTATTTGTATTGTATTCTGTCCCTATACTGTGTCATGAGTTATTTATGTGTGCTTTTACCTTTCCCCCACTCTTTTTAATTTTTTCAAAATCCATGTTATATAGCTGTCTACAGAAATAACATCTCAAAATCACTCTCTTTTTCTCAAGAAATTATCTTGTTTTATTTATGTGAATACACAAATATTTTTTCATTTTTAGAGGTAATAATCAAGACATTAAATTTATCTATTTCATTCTAGAATTTTTATACATGAAACCCTCATTCCTTTTCAATGGGTTATAAAAGACCTAATCATCTTGTTTTTATGAACTTTTAATACGTCACGATTTTGATGTAAAACCCATTACATTTATTCTATATAGGCTGTTTATGAAACAAATGATTATAATCTATGTGTATCCCACGAAAATATTTAAATATTAAGGGTGTTCCCTGATAGAGATCCAATGCATTGGGTAATTTATTTAATCTCTAGGGATGGCATGTTTCATGATACCTTTTTGAATAAGTTCAGTAATTTTTATGACAACTTGGGGATGATCCTTGGTGATATGTTAATGAATTTATAAGTTAAATTTTGTAGCCAAATGTTCGTGTTATGATTCAAGTTATTTTCATTATGATATTTTTATGCATCCATTTTTCAAGTCATTATGTTTTCAATAAGTATTTATTGATATCACATGTAAACCTATTCCATTTCTTTTCATTACTGGACCTTTTTCTCACCCTTTCCTTTGATGTATGCCTCTGGGTTATGAGATATTGTCATTTTACATTGGTAGTACCTTTGATGAATCCATATGAGTTTATTATAAGAATGTTTAGTTTTTCCATATATATAATTCATGATTTCCAAGACACAAGACTTTAATGATTTTATATTTGTAAAATGTAACGCAATATTATGTAATAAAATGTGGGTTTCCATAATAACAATGGATTTTACCAAACATGGGTACTATTGTTTCATATTGACATAGAATAACTAGTCTCACAACACAACAACACAGTTTACATGGGGAAATATTCACAGCACTGATAAAATTATACACAATAAAAGATTATAATTATTGTATCCCAAAAGACCCAAAAATAGAATTTTAATGCACTAAGGTTCAAACACCATAAAAAGCAATGATTAGATGTGTATGTACTCCTCATATATGAGAATGAACAGCTATAACCAACCATATTATTCATTTCTTATGTAATTAAGAATGACCATTCACCAATGGCCAATAGTTATCTCCCAACTATATGGATTTCATTACATTAAAACTTGAGTGTTGACCGAAATAAATCCAATGATTCACACATGTTGCTCCACACAATGCATGATTTACCTCATCCAACCCTAACAACATTCATAAATAAATATTCACGCTATAGAATCCACCTGGATTGACCTTACCTTGGTACCCTAACGAAATGTTGATGTCTCCTTTAATCTTATAGGGAAATATATGACACACTAAACACATTAGGATATCATGATCCTATGAATATAACCTTTAAAAATCTAGCACACTACATCATATCATAAATCAAATGAAGAATTCCCCTTGGACATACAAATGGATAATTCCTTGAATCAAATATCTACCTAGAACTATACATACTCACTAAGACATTTCATAAAAGGAATTTCTAAATTTCAAACTCCTCCTACTGTTACAGTTATTATCCTAGACCCATATCACATGTTATTTCATTGTACAAGATCTGATCTCATCCAAACCCAATAACTACATCATCCCATGGTAGTATATCAAAACATTAGACTCAAACATCGATGAGTATCATCATGTATAACCTATTACAATATTCCAAACCCATTTAACATTCTCCACACACATATAGGAATCACGAAAATACCAAAAAATATCACACACAATGTCTCACCATATAACCACGCACCAAAATGTCATCATATCATGATCATTGAGTGTCAACTCTTGCTCCCACGATGCTAGATGAAGTCATTTACATAGAAACTATTTCCTAAGAACCCAACTACCAATACCCAGTATTAATCCTCCTTACCAAATTTTTTTAAGAACCTTATATTCCAAAACCCCATTAATTCACATGATATTTTCCATAACCCCTTAGTGTTTCCAAAAAAAGACACAGTGATCATCATCATCATTATATCATTTTTTTCCAAAATTAGTACAAACCAAAGGGCCTCTAGGACCTAAGGGGGACTGATGTATTATAGGCCGATGAAATCCCATCTAATATGATTCACCCCCTCAGGGTTAATGTGTATGATTTTGTGGAGATAGGTGTCCTCAAAATATTTACATGCATGAGAAGCAAGGTGATATGCTTCTTTATTCCCCTCTTACTAGGTATAGGTGAATTTTATATATTTTGTGATGAGGTACATATGAAACCTGATTATGTAATAGATCAAGAAAGGTGTGGACCCTCTCCCATGAAAGGATTCATGTATTATCATTGAGTCTGTCTCCACTAGGGAGAGGCTAAAATGTTTTTTCATGCAAAGGCTGAGCCCGGTCGGGATAAAATTTCCCTCTTCTTGTAAAGCTTTTCCACTCCCGTAGTGAGCTGTGAAGGCTAGGAAAATAATTCCCTTATATTCTCTTAATACACCACCTCCTTGTATGGAACCTAAAGATAAAGATACATCTGTAGTCAACTTGAATCCATCCAAAGGGAAATCCACCATACCCAATGGCCTTGAGATGTGGGTTGAGTCATTGTAGATGCATCGTACATAAGCCGAAGCGAGAGTGAGTCTCTCCAGTTTCTAATGTGGGAAACCTAGATAGCCATCAGGCTCCTGGTTCATTCAATGGGGGATCTACTATTTGATGAAATCCCCTCATACCATGCTTGGTTACATGATTGCAATAAACACTAGCACCCTTCGTATAGGATGATGGTTCTTGTCATTCTTTCCAGTCCCGCATTATCAACCCCTTGTACTAGTGCTCTATGTAGGCAGCATCGTGAAGGCCCTGGTATTTATATGTGGTAAAAGCACTGAAGAAGCTACAATGTTCATGTACCAATTCACCATTGAAGAACATGTGTTTCATGGTCTCATAATGATTGTTACCACAACAATGACATCTTGAGGGCATACTGATGCCCATGTTTTTAATGATGTCATCTATCAGGATGGTGATATTTTTTATTCTACAATTTAGGAAGCTGTATTTTTTGGGGGTATTAGTTCACCATAAAACCTCAATCCACTTATCTCTTTGGTCATGGGGGACGACTGCCAGTTTTAGGTATTTAATGTTGATGCTTCCCGAAGTTAAAGTGGTGAACAAGCACCCACCTACATCTGAGTTGATGATAATGAGATCAAATACCTATTTTATGTTTTTTATCCAGAACTTGATTTATGAACTGAGGGTGAAGGATCGCCCTCATTGAAGCTGATGTTGGGAGCGGGGATGCTTGGGCAGCCAATCACTTCCTCGGCCCAATTGTCATGCTAGAACTGGATGTTCCCCACTCTCTTGACCCACTGAAAGTTCTATTAGAGGGATGGTATGAGGCCACTAATTGAAGAACATAAGGGGGATCAATGCATGGGTTCACTGATTGTGTACCCACCCAAAAATCATGAAATAGTCTTTCCCCATAATGTGCACTCCTGAATCACAGACCATACCAGATTTGCATTCATGCTTTTGATGTTTTCTTCCATGCTATTCATGGAGATTCCTTTGTCCTGTATAGTTTCAACCATCCTCTATCAAGAAATCCAAAATCTTTTCCACTCCATGAAAACTTCCTAGATAATGATATATAACATATTATCATTGGAGTTGATAACCCCTTTTGTTATATTGGAGGCTTCCGGTGCATGGTCAGGGATCAGCAATAAAACGTAGTTAGAGAGCTCAACCTGACCTCCAAAGGTGAGAAATTGTTTTTCCATTTGAGCACTCACCCCACGATCTTACTTACCACATGGATGATGTATCAAATCTATTCCCTACCTGAGGATACTGGCGTGCCTACACAATAAATGGGAAAGTATCTTCACTGGATACCAATCCTGATACTCAATTGTGTAGCCCTCCTATTGTTGAAACTATTTGAGATATAAAAGTGACCTTTTTCTTGTTAACAATAAGTACACACTAGTGGAAGTATGCCTTGATGATCCAAATAATCCCCTGCATCGAATTCCTACCAACATTCGTGAAGATGATTGTGTCATTGGAAAACATCATACTAAATATTTAGGGAAGGATCCATATCCTTCTATATGGTTGGATGACTACTTTGGATATATATTAGTTCATCATACATTTGAGAGTGTCCTGAATAATGATGAAGATATTGGGTGAGATGGGGTATCCATTGGACAAGCCACATGTTTCCTTGAATAAGCATTTGATTCACCTCATGATTGTGACATCCATCCAAGATGAGCTATAAAATTTGAAAAGGAGGTCGCATGCCTAATGGCAGTAGCCCAATCTAGAAAACACCCTGTTGATTACCCCATTCCATATAGTCATTTTCTTAACTCGTATCCACCTTGGTAGTTATATTGCAACCATGAGTATTGATATTTAGATCCCTTAGAATCTATTGTGAGAAGTCTATTACCTCTTCGATTGAGAGGCCCTTAACAAAGCTATGTTTCTCATTTGAGATCCGTTGTGTGAGAATAGAGGGCAATCGTCTGTTGAGGAGGCTTTCCATAATATTGTACGTTAATTTTCACATACTTCATGGTCTATAGTGGAGAAGGTAAGATGGATCCCTAATCATTAGGATGAGTATAAGGTACATTACACAATCCACACATGGAAGTCCACCGCCTCTAATGAAGTCTTTTATTACAGTAGAAATGTCCTCTGTAACCACTTCCCAAGAGCCTATATAGAAAAATCATGTCCAGTTGTCTATGCCAGCTACGCTCTGAGGGTTGAGCCTCATCAGGGCATTATAGATCTATTTTCAACCTGAAATGATCTAAACAATAATTAATCATAAACAAAAAAATCTATGCACTTCACCCATTTTGAAATCATAATACTATATAATAAAAACATTGTGCAATAACGCCACCACCAAGAAAAACAGTGATTCCTACTAGAACACATATTCCTGAAATACCATTTGAGTTTCCATCAAAGGCCTTGACACATAGCTACAACATCGTTATACTAAATCCAAAAATCTTAAAAAACTTATAGTGTCTAATTTTTTTACCCTCAACCCTGAATTTATTTGGGGTAGAGTGACACATGACATGAAGCACATCTACACATACACCAGAGGATTATTAATAGAATTGATGGACTAATAAATACAATTAAGAAACTATTCCATAGAATTAGATTAATAAAAAATTGAAATATAAAAAAACCACATCATATTAATGTATTCAGATTGAATATAAAAACACACAATCATACATCTCACTATCATAAAAACATCCAAAAGATACACTTCGACATAGTTGATGTTAATTCAAAATAAAAATACACCCCCACACACACTCAATATCCCAACATCCACACCAGGGACTCATCCCATTCTCCTAATACTATCAAGAATATATAGACTGATCGTCTACACAACCCAAGATAAGACCTAAAATTAATACATAAGGCCTATCTGTTTACCAAGATGCCTATAGAGGATGTGTGCATAAAACATTGTAGGGTATCAGTAAGAATATATATTATTTTCCACAATATATATGTGTATTAACATCGAGTTAATATTGTATATATAACCTACTAATTTGTGTCATCATCCACTAACGAGAACTCTATGACACCCATTGTGGTATACATGTCCATCAATTTACATGGTGCTAACAAGGTAGTACTGAACATGACCATACATGAATTGTTTAAATGATGAAATCCTTGCATGGGATCATTCAATCACACTTTTACCTGATACATATCCTTTACTTGATCTCAATATTTACATTCAATGGGCATATTCCTATGTTCACAAGGCTCAACCTATAACTAATCACTCTACGAAGGTCTATATAACTTCGATAAAAATGTATCATGACACAATACTTGTGGTAGTACTCATACAATACTCAAGACATTCATCAAAAAGTACAATTCATGCACCTATACCCAACCCATTCATATCATGTTCCTCTTCTACTACAGAAAAGAACAATGGACAAACATCCCACAAATCCTGACCATATCTGGAATTTTATTGGACCTAATACCCAATTGGGATCTCATTCGTCACACAAACCCATCCCCCCTAGAAAATTGGGATCTTTATTACACTAACATATCACCATAATTTCATGAGATTAAATAACATTTATTGATCCTCATATCAACTATGGAGGTCCCCATGTAGCATGTCCTATCCCTCTAGACTCCAGGGAGGTCATCAATCTACATGAATGCACAAATGTCTATATCCTTCCAAAAAAACACTAGATCATCACATCTGGTTCAAGCCTCCTACTATAATCAATCAGCATAGAAGATAATATTTTTCAATATAGGGAAAATTTACTATGTCCTCTACCCTCTTTTCTCATTGATATCACAACACTTCTATCACCAACTAGTGGCATAGGTTCCTGAATTTTCCCATGAACATAAATCCATGTATAATCCAACATATCCAAATTTATCACGTACTAAAAAATTCTAATACCTAGGAACTATCCCATGTCATCCCAATATAATCAAATTTTCATCCCAATTCCATGTCTCAAACAATTAACTGGACTCGAACATGTGTCATATATCGCATATACTAAGGGAGAATCGAAAAACATTCATATAAATTAAACCAACCTCCACATTAATTTTTTAATTCCCCAAGGAAACATTATTCCAATAATACACAGAGACAGACCATTGACCTCAGGAGGGAGTTCATAGTCACTAGTGAGATGTTCTTCCTTTACACATGTCATAAATTATCCAAAACCCCCAACCATTCCCACCATCCCTAGGAACCTATCATTGGTTAAATTAATTCCTATTTAATAACCCAAGAACACCGAAAGTTCACTTTATAGAATCTCCAATAATATCTACCCTTAGTGGCATAGTATTATTGTTATCCCAATTCATCTAAATAAAAAATATATCTATTATAATCCTTAAGAGGCTAAATACCCCCATAGAACACATATATAAGGTATCAAGGATCCTTAAACCTTGTTCCAAAGCCACTTCAATTGGTTCAAGATTGTATCCTCATAAATAGCGAGTCATATGGAATTTTATCGTTGGGATGAGCTATGTACAACATGGAGTTAATCAATCATCAAGCTCCTTTGAGCCTTGTTGAAGCTGACCATGCACCACCTATTGTAATGGGAACATATCTCATTCACAGAGAAATTAATAAATAATTACAAATAAATAATGAATAAAAAAACTTATTATTTTTAATATTAAATATTTATAAAAACTCTCCACACATTAACTTCTTGATGGTATTGTGAATATCTAGTTATTGTCCCATTCCAATTCTCCTCAGGACTTAGGATATAAAAAATCCAAAATCATCATGGCCATTATAGGTGGGGTTTAATTTATAAACATACTGTATTATATGAAGAAAATTTATTTTTTATTATTGCCAAACCATTTTAAAATCAACGAAATCGACTTCATTTCAATGTCATTATTTTTATATAATTTTATAACAGTTGAAAATTAAATATATACAATGTCATATTAATTTTTTTCTAAGAGATATTTTATTATTCAAGAGAAAATAACATAGTGATAGTTAAATTTCTGAAAATTACTTTTTTAGGAATTTTTTTAACCTCTAGTACTCAAGAAAATTTCATTTTTATTTTTCTATTTATAAAACAAAATTTTAATGTAATTTTTAAAATATAGTATCTTTTATTTAATACATGATTTTTTTGGAGTATTTTAATCATAGTAAAAATACCCCATGATGATGATGTAATGAATATGTTGAAGGGATTGTTGATTTATTTTAGAAATTTTCAATTAATTTTTTAAATAATAAATATTTTTAGTATATTATATACATGATTAAATATAGGAAAATAGAAAAATAGGGAAATGAAAAATCAATTAATTTTTTATAGTACTAATCCGAGGTTCGATCCTCATATTAGGAATCATGGAATTTAAATGAAAAAATTATCTAATGTAGATAGAGATTTCAAAATGGTAGTTTTTATCAAATTAATAATGTAATTCATGATATTTAAGTAGAGATAGTTGATAAAATATTATCACATGTGCACTTATATGGGGAATATTAAATACAATGTGTCTATGTAGTTTCAAATTAATATTTTTATCAATAATGAGAAGTCTGGTGATAAAAAAAATCAAAGAATGGATCGGTATAAATGTCTTTAAAGAACTTTCTACTACTATTTGGGTAAAAACTTCTTTATTAAAACAATAATATAAATTGAAATTATGAAATGAGAGGAAATATTATTCCTAATGGGATTGGGGTAGAATAAGATACATGAATTCCTATAAGGAATGTATGTTATATTATTGAGAGTAAAAATTCCTTTTTGATTATAAAAAATGTGGTATAGAAAAACATAAGTATATATAAAATCAATAGTTGATTTAACGATTATTTCAAGTACTATGACTCCAAAAAAATGAAATTTTGTATCATTCGACAATTAATCATCCAGAATATGAATTTTCAATTAGATATAATAACTAAAATTATAATATTTTATGTAGATAGTAAATAATTAGATTGAAAAAATATGTAACTGATTACATGTAAACATAAAAAATTACTAAATTTTTTAAAATATATATATGATGTTATAAATTTCACACATGGAATATTCATAGGTGGACTAAAACATTATTGGTGCCTCAGTAGAAAACATTTTTCAAGATCGGTTTTTTGGAAATTTTTAACTTATCTGGAAAGGTTTTTTATAACTATTAAATATATCTTAATGAGTTTAAATATTTATAGATAATACCATCATTGAAAATTTATATTTATTCACTTGTCCCCATAGATTGATTATTTGAGTAATTAAAAGAACTAATATATCATAGGTTTTGATTCTTATTAAAATAGAATATTTAAAATTCTGTGTGATTATAATCATAATTATAAATTAGTTACCAAAATATAAATATCTTTCTATTCATAGTTTTGTATGGGACAGAATTTTTCAAATTTTTCAATAAGGGTTGACAATTTACAAACAAAAACTTGAAAGAGAAACAGTTCACATGGGCCAAAAATAGTTTTTGTCTATGGATTACTATTATCATGGTTAAAAATTTTATTTTATGAATAAATATAATTTTATAAATTTATAAATCCTTTTTCAACATATAGATATTGTGAAAGGTTAAAAATCATTGATTCCATATTTGGAAAGAAACAAGGCCTTGATAACAATATATATATATATATATATATAATACAATCAATATTTTTGGAGAATATTTATTAGAAATACCATAAGATAAAACGTAACATTGATGTTACTCATGTTGAGTAGAATATCACTGATATTTTAATGGGAACACTGTCAGATATTAAAAGAATTCCATATAGTAGTTTGAATGAAATATTTTATTTACAATTGGTGGGATCACTTCATGATTTCAATTCCACTTTTAAATTGAAATGAAAATAAATTACTCTATCTTTCAATACATTATAAAAGAGGGAAAATAATTTTTTTTTAATCAATGATATCAAATATCCTTAGGGTTACTCATAAAATATAAAAGTATTTATGTATAGAAATTATTTTAATGTTAATATAGATGAAATCTCATTGTTTTCGTGTTATGACGAATCAACTCTTACTACTTTCATTGTGTGTAACACTACCCATTATTATAAATTTATTATCATCAATGTGAGTTACTATTTAAATTATATTTGTAACAATGTGATTGATTTTTATCCATTGATCAATTTAGAGAAAGATGACATCTATTTACATTGTCAATAAAAAAATGTACTTTACTCCATATCTTTTATCATATGATTAAATATGTAATGTTTCATCTTGTATAATAAATAATGATTTTTTGTACCATAAATCTATTGTAGATATATCTTTTTAAATGTAATATGTAAATATTACAGCTACATCAAGAATCCATGTTGATATGAACCATCTGTTTTTAGTAAATATATTTATATAGATGTAGAAGATTATTTTCCCTATTTTCTCTATCATAACTTGTTATGTATCCTTTATATGACCATGAATGAGGGGTTTTTATGGTATTTGGAATCATAGTTTGAAAATAAAATCATTGATAGATAAAAAAATAAAACAGACATATTTATACATCCTGGATAATATAAATGAGGCCCAATAATATATATCATTTTATAATAATGTGATAAACAATTTTATCTTGAGTGAAATGATATTTTGGAATTGTATTAGAATAATAATAATTTTATATTATTAGTTTAAAGATTCTATGTAATGTAAATAAGTTTTTCCAGATAAATTGAGATAGATAGTCTGGGTCCCAATTTAAATATTGTAACATGTTCTAGGTATGAGATTATAGGATATATAATTTATACAAATGATATGGACAAAAAAGGTTCATTAAGAAGTAGTAGTATACTGGTTCTCAATATTTTATTGATTTTTTCAAGAATAATTATCAAAATATAATATATTTGTCTAATAAATATTATATTGTTATTGAATAAAATTGGGAGATTAATTATATTAAAATTTTTGTTCCTATATTAAATATTTATGATTTAATAATAACATTAGTGCCAAACATGGTTATTTTTATAGAAATATTAAATCTAAATAGATTTCAATACAAAAATTACACTTTTATCCTTGAAAATGTGAAAATAAGTCATTTGATCCATAAAATGTGGCTGGCTTCTCATTTTTAAAGAATAAAATTATATTGGTGATGAAAAACACATTGAAGATGATAAATTATATCAGATCCATATATGAATGTACTGTTTATCAGAGGATATTGATGAAAATTTAATAAACATGGCCTCTACCATGTGAAACAAAAAAAGGAAACAGTATATTAAATAAATCGATTATTAATGTATAAATATTTCCTAAAATATTTATTAATTTATTGTTTATCTTTTTATTTTTTTCAAATTTTAGATATACTATTTCAAACTTTTATTCCTTATTTATGTCTCATTATTTAAATTATAATATAATATTTTTCAAAATAGTATTTTAGTTTTGTTTATATCATTTCATACTTGTATATATATTTTAAGGATACATATCCCACTCCATACCTCCTATATATCAAAATATTCAACCTATGAATTCATATCACACTCCCACACCTCCACTTTCATAGGTTACCATCAACTTTGAGTTATATTATGAGGATCCAAAATATTATATTATATCATATGGGATCATATATTCTACTGGGGATACCCTACAACATCAGTGGATGGACATATATTAGATTAGAGTAATGAAATAGGATATTAGAGATTCATTGAAAAAAGTGCCATTCAAATTAGATGAGGTTCAAAAATATTACAATGTATTTAACATTTTTTACATTGTTTTTCAATAATTTCCCACAATATTATTACTATGGAATGAAAAAAACCATCATTATTTCCTATTGGGGTTATATTTATTACAATATTATATATATATATGTGTGTGTTATAAGAATACAGTATTGTAAATACATCATTTATTAAAATAATAAACATGAATAGGTACCCTCAACTTGAAATACTAATTTTTAATGGAATTTCCAATTTATTAGAATTTAAAATTATGTTGTCGGAGGCTTATGAGCTACTAAATAGTTCTTAAATTAATTGGAATGATAATATTTTAATTATTTTTATGAAATATTTCATGTATACTATAATGGTATAGTTGTTAGGCATTATAGTTCTTATGAATTTTATAAGTGTATCATATATAATAAATATTTTAATTATATCATTTTTATAGAACTCAGTTCATGTGTCTATTTTTAATTACGTCTATTTATACGTGTAAGATTTACTATGATGTGACATCAATGTAAGGATTCATGGACATTGAATTTAGTTCTCAAATAATAAAAATAATGAAAGATATGTTATATATATATAGGAGATTCAATAATGAATAAATTTAGTATAGAATTTTTCCTTATAATAAAAAGTATGAAAAATATAGTAAAATATGTTTTATTTCTATTCATGGAATATAAACGAACATTAAATTTAAATATATTATTATAGAATGAATTGTGTGTGTGTTTTATTAATAATATCTAACAAGATTCATTTTATTCTACATCTATGGTGAAGTGCTATACAAAATTAAACAAATAGTTTTGATGTATATTTTATTATATTAACAATTACATATTTGGTAGTGTTTTTGTTTTATTTCATAACTTTTACTTTAAAATATTTCATGGTTACACTATAACCAACCAATATGAAATGGGGAAATAATTATCAAATACGTGTGTGTAATGGTGAATTCATTTTTAAGTACAATAATATAGAGGATACTAAAAAAATGTTTTCAAATTACAAATTCATTTAATAAATAAATTTCATCAATATGAAATTGTAATTTAATATTTTTATTTCAAATTGAGATTTATGTATTGTTTAATTATAATATAAATAGATAATACATGAGTTAAGGTTAAATTTTATTTTAAAAATTCATTTTATGATATTATAATTAGATTTAGAATACATATTGAAATGTTTTATTTATCTTTATATATTTTTAATGGTCAAATAAGTTATAATAGAAGTGACCTAAATAATTAAAGAAGAACATGGGTGGGTTATTTTCAATTATTTATTTTATTTTAATTTATATAAATTTTAATATATTTTTCAAATTTAAATTTAAAATTTTAATGTCATTTCCGTCTAAAAAATTTGGTTATCTAATTATTTTTTATACAACATTACTATGTTTTTATACGATGATAGTTTCTATCATTTACCATATTATTCATCAATTAAAGGTTTAATAATATATATATTTAAAATTATTTTATAAAAAATTAAAATTTTCATCTACAATTATTTAACTGATGTAGAAAAGGAGACTGATATTAATTTTTTTGAAGCTTATCTGTAGATGTTTTTATAAAAACTGACATAAAATTTTATTTTATATTTGGGAAAATGACCAAAATAAAAACATATTTACAACATAAATTACAACAATGTCAGTATCTAACCAACATTACTTTTGTTTAAAAGACTTTGAATATCTATTTCTTCACTACTATGAGATATAAATTGTTCCTATGAGTTTTAATCGATACTCACATTCACATTTTCAAAATTTATGATCTTCTAAACATAAAACTATCCCATAAAAATGATATATTGTTCACTATTATTTGAATGAAATGAATGATCATTGGTCACCAGTCAATAATAAATTGTACTTTATCATTTACTTCATGTGAACATAGAAACCACATTATAAATTACACTATCAAATAATTCAAATTACAACTAGGGATGTGAAATGGAAAAAGAGTTCATGATGCTCTTTATTAAGTAGTTTTCAGGTAACATCCCACTTAAATAGTGATATATGATATTTTTCATTCATATTATAATTTTTGAATTAAATATTAATTTTACTTTAAAGGGGGGTTCTATGTTTGAAGGCATACCGGATACGCAACAACATCTTTATTTAAAATATTATGTTTCACACAACGTGGAGTTATACTGAAAAATAAAATAATGAAATAATATTATTTTAAATGGTATTTAACGCCTAGCCATTGTAATGGAAGAAATGAAAAATAAAATAACTAAAATGTGATTATACATGTTTTTTATATATTTTTACATTTTTCCAATAATATTTAGAGGCATCAAATAATAATGAATCCAATTTTAAGAAAAAATACTCGTTTACTTTTTAAAGAGTCTATTTACCGTCGTTTGATAGAGAACTGTTTTTAAATATATTTTTTCACACAATTATATTATCTATTTTAACAAATAATATTCTTCTTTAAGATCAGGACAAAAAAATATACTTAGTAATAAATTTTGGTATTTTCTGATAATGTTCATTTTTTAAGGAATAGTGAAAATAAGGTATTATAATTCAAAACTGCCTTTTAATATAAAATATTTATAAGGTTAGATTATATTATTAATTAGTTTTAATGTGAAATTATATTATGTTTTTACCATTCAACCCATTTTTTTTTGTCATTTTATGTAATTTCACTTTCAAATTGGACATAAATAAGTGTCAATCTTATGATAGTTAAAATTTCGTAAAAACACGCTTTTTGTTTAGACATCGGGAATTAATTTTAAATTAATTTCTACAACTTATCTATTTTGAATAAAAAAATAGATTCCATATTTGGAATCAAGAGTTTCAAAATTTTTATATAGGTAACTTTTTTAGATATTATGAATATTTGCATCAGTAAATATTTTATTTACCATGGTTAATGGGTAATCAGGTAAATAATGTTAAAAAAAATATTATAATAATATTAAATTACCCTAATATGTGTCCTAATCTTATTGTTCTATACCTTTTCAACCACGATAATCCTTAAGTAGATTTTGGGACTCAATGGATCCACTTGGGAGTGATAATGACACTTTATAGTAAATAATTTAAAGTAATGACAAAAATGACATAAACATATATCTTTTGGTAAAAAAAATTTTACATTGGGTTATATAAGATATATCTTAGAATATTAATTTTCATTAGAAATATAAAACTATTTCCTACATCATGGAACTTTATTTATAATTTTTAGACATCATATAAATAAAATAATTTATTACACAATGATGATGTAATGTTTACCTCATTAATGAATGATTTAAATAGATAAGATTATAAAAATTAAAATAATATCCAAAACCTGTCTAATTATTGTTGGATGAATTTATATAGAACATGAGACATCTTATATTTTTTTTTATGGGTTTTGGACCTTTTGAAACCGAAGATAAGTTTATAATAAAATAATATTTTCAAACTTCCCTAAAGAGCCTATCTTCCCACTTATAAAAAGCTATCAACTATATCCCATTAATCACCCCCATCAAGAACTTTGTCTCATCCATAATCTTACCAATTAATCTACCTAAATCCCTTTAATCGTTTTAGAATCAATACCATAGACATAATACACTTCAAGGAATCCTTTTGGTTCAAACCAAAGGGAGTTACCCGATTTAATGGTAACGTCTTCTCTTAAGTTCTTTTCTTTTATTTTACTTCTCTATCCCCCTACAAACTTTTTATTCATTTATTTTAAAAACGCCATTATCATAAATATACTTGGTTTTTTATGAGAAGTATTAAAACTAAATTTACACACAACTCCACCTAATGGTTAAAGAACATATTGTTTCTGTGGACGGTGAACTACTGCCTCACAAAACGATGATAGTTCAATTATCACCTAATGCCTCTCATGGTGGCCATTATTATGAAGATGTATATATATGTGATATATAATATATTTATATTTTTTATATGATCCTTTTTTCCCATTTATAAAATACCTTTATGGTATCCATAATGGGTAAATGCGATAATTTCATTTGAGGAAGTGTATACTACAGCCCCCTCAAATGGATATTACTCATTAATGCCATACGTGGAACATATAATGGAGAGAGATAATTAAATTATATATGATATTATACTGGAATTATAATATAACTATTTATCATTACATTTTCATTCCATTAATTATGATATATAAATGAAAGTATCGTTCATGCGTACGTACTGCTTATTGTCTCCATGAATGGTGAATTTCATTTGATATCTCCAAATGTTACGTACAATTATAAATAAAAATATACTGTATATATATATGATATATATTATATCTAAATTATGAATATTATTCTTTAGATAATTTAATTTTTAACTCATGGACAATTTGTAGTTATAACAAGTTCATTTTTGGACTCATGTTCCGAACATCGAGAAAATGTCCAATATGAACTCAAATAATTAACTAGTTGTTATAGAAAGGTAATAAGTGATGTAAAAGTTATAATAAACATGAAACTGGTTCTAAAAAAGTATAAGTTATCTTATTTTTATTATTCAGGAAGAACAAGGAACAAATGAGTCAAGACGGACACCAGGTAAGGGGTTCTTATCTCAATTTTAATTCTGTTAGATTTCCATTGTTCACCACATATTTATTGCATATGGTGTATTATGTACTAACATTTTATATATACTATCATGATTATATTTATATTCATGGTATTTTTGGCTCATTTTCTGGTTATTAACTTTTTTTTCACATGACTTGATTTATTACAATGTGGTAAGAGGGTTTCATCTAACTTTTTATTCCCTTGAGATTCTTGTTATATTTGATACTATATCCTTTTGTATAGTGTATGTATAGACCATGATTGTATTCTTTGTGTAATATATTTTAATTTATTGGTCTTCACATCATAATTGTATGATTATTCTTACTTGGGGTGTATGTTTCTCATGTTACCGTATCGGTGAGGGAATATTTCACCCTCATCTTTTAAAAAGACTTCATTTATGTTTTTCTTTTTAAATTCGACCTTATTATGTCGCGATATCTTATTATATATCATTTTTAATAATATTTCTATCCACGTGATGATAAATCCGTTTATCTCTCATAAACTCACATTCTTAATTTTAAAGTGATGTCGTTAGGGTATAGAATTTTGTTAAGAGAACTAATTAACCCAATTTCAATTCATTGGTTTAAACTTGTACTACATGATTATGTCATGCTATGAGTATTTCTGAATGTAGTCTGATTTTTTGCACTTACTATCCACATATATTGGGTGTATTATTGTTGTTCAGACATATTTATGTGAATAATTTGTCCATTATCTATGGATATGATTATTTCAAGGGACTTTGTCTCAATTTACTATACATTGAGAATTATTTTTTGTTGCACACCATTTCACATTTATGTCATGTATATGCATCCCTTTTACATAAGATATCATGAATCGCTTTACTTTTAAAATATTATTATCTTTTATTAATTTTAATCCTCAATTATTTGTATTCAATAATCTCTCATTTGGTTAAGAACTCTTAAACTAAAATTTAATTTCCAATGTTTTAAAGATTTATTTATCTAAATTTCTCTCAATAATGTCCACATTTTAAAAATTATTTTATGGATTTATTTTTATGGACATGATTTCTTTTGAAATTAAAATTTCACTCATATTCATTAATGTGGTATGGGACACTATTATTCATAAATATATTGAATAAATGTTTTAAATGGTTTTCAAAATGGTTTGATAAAGAATTCATTATTTCTATATCAAGAAATGATATATTGTGATTGAAATGTGGAAATGTTATCTTTTCTTTACTCTTGTTTTATGTGTTATAAATATGTTATGGTTATTGGGAATTTTTTATTTATACGGGTGGTTCCGTGATAAACCTAGGGCGGGTGAGCTTGAGATAGCTCTCCAATGCATTGGGTAACGTGACAAAGGTAAACGTTAATGTTTATCCTAAAAGATTTAGGTAATATACTATATTTGGGTATTCCAACATAACTCCTTATATAGTTGTCATAACTATATTGTAAGTATGTTATGTATGCCACAAGTTACCTTTATGATTTATGATTTCTATATTTTATTCATAAATCTTATGATATCTTGAGGTATGTTATGATTGAAAAGTATGGATTCATTTATTTGTATTAATTGATGGGATAATGTTTTCATTCCTTATTTTATAACCCTTACTGTGCTTTTTATGCACATCCCATGTTTTTGAAATGTTTTCCACAGGACAAAAAAGATGAATAGGGTCAAGGATGGGATCAATGATAAGTCATGTTGACGAAAACATGGAACTAGAAATGATTATTTTTAAGAGATTTTATTTTATGAAAAAAAATGGATACTGAGTAGTAGTGTCTACATGTAATTTTCATGTTGATGTGTAATAGTTACGGTCTAATTCTCAAAAACTCTAAACATGAAAATCTCCCCAATGTGAATTAATCATTTTACTCAATATTATGTAATGTTTTTAGGATGGGTCCTTATAGTTGGTATCATAGGTCATTTTAGATAACTTTAGAGGTTAGGGTGTTCATTAAGTATAAGTAACAAAACCATAATGGTTAGGGTTTTAGAATGAGTCATAGTTATTTTAGATAAATTGAATGAGTTTAAGAGAACATGAATAAGTATATATTATTATTTACCCTCCTCATAAGATATAATAAAATGAATTTATTGACACTCTCACATTGTCATTTTTGGTTTTAGTAAATGGATGGATCTGGCAAGAACCAAAGTAATAGTAGATGTGTAGAAAAATGTGATGGTTTTTGGAATGAGAAACTGAATGAAATGGGAGCTGCAATGATAACTCTTGTCGTTATTTTCAACCAACTATCTAGAGTCATGATTGACCACCTCATCCTTGGTGATTTTTACAAAGGAATCATATATGTGAGGAAAAAATCCCTACGGATGTTCAGGTAATAATCATAAAGTCATGTATATTCAAAAACCTATGTGTCAAGGATGTAGAAATATACACTTAGTAAAATACTTCAGTGGGATGGGAAGAAGTTTCAATTGTGATAGTGAAGGTCCTGAAGCAGGAAACTTCCATAGATAAAGTTAACGTCTAGTTGACTCCAGGAAAGGGATAAAAGTTCTTTCCACGGGGTCAATTGAATGGTTTAAATCTTGTGTGCATGGTCAGTATGAAAATTTATGTCCTACGAAAATGTTTTGGGAAAGGGATCAATAGAATCACACAAATATACATTTACCGATACCTAATTACATTCTAATTGAATGTGAGGAATCTTAAAATGAACTATGAAATGTTTGGACTAATTCTTAGCTCATGTTTTGAAATTACTGAAATCTTAATAAATTATGCATGATTTTGTTTTTATGAAAGAAGTATGAATGAATAACCTGGAAAAACATGGATAAAGGATCAGGAAGGATGTTTAATGATTAAGATTTCTACATTTTAGGAATTGAAGAAGTATGGATGATGATATGTTTGAATGTATTTATGATGGGATTACTTTGGAAAAATTTTCTAGTATGTGTAACCCAATATTTGATATGTGAAAATGTTATTCAATGAAGAATTGTCTTTTCTTTTGTGGATATAGTTATAATAAACAATCTATATTTATATGACTTTTGAATTTGAGGCATATAAAGGTTATTAAATTTCAGGATGCAAAATTAATGTTTTTAGATAACCATTTTGTATAAAAATTCTTCTGGTTATTTTCGATAAATTTATCTCAATTTTTATAATGTTATAAAATTAAATAGTTTTTTAAAAAGAACAAAATTCTTAATGTGGGACAACCCGTCGCGTCAGATAAAGAAGCAGGAATCAAACCCACATCCAAAGTGCTACAGGGATTTTCCAGCTACCACTAGACTACGTGGAGTCCCTGGTTAGTATGACTAATTCTATTTAGTTATATGATTTTAGGAATCAAGAATTAGTTGATTTCACGTTATCTATGGAAATGATTAACCTATCATGGAGAATATGTGATTAAGTTAATTACTTTTCTATATGATACTTTAAGAGTAACTAATGTTATTTAGATATAAATGTTAAGATTTATCTTAGAAGACTGTGATTAAATACTTCTGAGATTTAGGTTTCAATATCAGTTTGGATTACATTGAAATTTTTTATGGATAGTTGTTTATTGAAAGGTCTTTATTGAACTTGGGGTTTTTTTTTGACAAATTGGTGAGATTAAGATTAGTTTTTCCATTTGTAAAAGATTATACTTTATGGGTATTATGTGGTATTTTACAAACTATTTTGGTTTTTCATAATGTCTAAATACATGGGAAATATACAGTTTATATTTTGTGTATTATGTGAATCTCTAGAAGTTTATTATAGCTCTTTTATTTTGAACAAGTCATCTTTAATACACCTTATTTGTAGAAAATATTATTTTGTTTTTGAAATCTAGTAATGTATGAAAGTATACACGAAAATTAATTATGTTTCCTTATGTTATTATTTATGATCTTAAATAAATTCCTCAACATTATGAAAAGTAAATTAAAACAAACATGTTTTCTATTTACTTTTCTTACTAGGTAATAACATTGTGTTTAACCCATCACATGTTTGTAATTTTTCACTGGTTAACTTTCTTCTAGTCATTTTTCTATCACTGTCCATCAGAACATGATGGTTTGTTTTCTCCTCCATAACCATGTTATCATGGAATCCTAGTATTTTTTCGGGTTACCTTTTTCTTTTTCTTGGTTTCTTTTAATGTGATAGTTTTGTTGAAAAATTTTCGATTTTGATTTTATTATGATGTTTCTAAGCCCAATTTTAAAATTGGGAGGATGCAATTCCAAGGGGGGGAGGTTATAACATCAAAGGTAAGTAGAGAAATATGATATTTTTTAAACTTATTAATATTTTTGAATTAAATTTTAATTTTAATTTAATTTGGGGATGCTATGTTTGATGGTGTACCTGATACACAACAATGTGTATCTTAGAAATCTTACGTTGCACACTAGGTGGAGTTATACCGAAAAATAAAATTATAAAATAATATTATTTTAATGGTGGGTAATGCCTAGTCTTTGTAATATAGGGAATGAACAGATCTAACTACATTGTGATTATACATGTTTGTTATATATTTTTACATTTATCTACTAAATTTTAGAGGGTTATTATAAGAAAGAATCCAATTTTATGCATAAATATTCTTATATTTTTTAAAGGGTCAATTTAATGCCTTTTCATGTAGAACCATTTTTAAATCTATTTTTTTCACTTTTATATTTTCTATTTGACAAAATAATATTCTTCTTTAATATAAGGACTTAAAATTTTACTTTTGATGCAATTTTGGTATTTTATGATAATGTTCATTTTTATAATGAATAATGAAAATATTGTATTTTAATTCAAAATTTCCTTTTAATCAAAATTATTCATACGGATAGATTATATTTTTAATAGTTTTTAAAGTGTAATGATATAATTTTTTAGCATTTAATCAAATTTTGTTTATTTGAAATAATTTCACTATAAAATTGGACATAAACATGTTTCAATCTTTTGAAAGTTATTATTTCTTAAAAACATGATTTTTCTTTTGACAATGGGAATTAATTTAAATTTAATTTCTTCCCCTTCTGTGTTTTGCATTTGGAAAAATGGAATCCATATTCAGAATCAAAATGTCAATTTTTTTTAAATAAGTGAATTTAATTTTTAGAGATTATGAATATTTTCTTCAGTAAATATTTTATTTACAATGCTTATATAGTAAATATGGTAAATATGGGTAAAAAATAATATTATAATAATATTAAATTATCCTAACATGTTTCCTAGTCCTATTTTCTATACATGTACGACCATGGACTTCCTTGGGTCGATTTTGGGACCCCATTGAGCCACGTGGGAGTGATAATGAAACTTTATATTAATTAATTTAATGTATAGACATAAATGGCTTAAACATTTATATTTTAGTAAAAAAAATTACATGGGGTTATATAAGTTATCTCTTAGACTATAAATATTCATTATAAATATAAAAAAAATCCTATATCATGGTATTTTATTTATAATTTTTATACATCAAAAAAATAAAATTATTTATGACATAATGATGATGTAGTTTTTACCTCATTAATGAATGATTTAAATAAATATGATTATAAAAATTAAAACAATATCCAAAACCTATAAAATTCTTATTAGATGACTTTATGTAGAAAATTTGTCATATTATCTCTTATTTAAATGAGTTTTGGACCTTTTGAAACTTATGATTGGTTTATAATAAAATAATATTTTTAAACATTCCTAAAGAGCTCATCCTCCCCCTTATACGATGCCATCACATCTAGCCCATTACTCACACCACTCAAGCCCCGTGATTCATCCAAAAAATGCTCAATTAATCTCCCTACATCCCTCTCCTCCTCCTATAAGCCTTAAATTATGCATAAGGCACTTCATGTAAACCTTTTTTTTCAATCCAAAGGGAGTTACCCTTTTTAATTTTAACGTCTTCTCTTATGTTTTTCCTTCTATTTTACTTCTCCACACACCTAAAATCTTTTTATTCCTTTATTTTATAACAATAAAATCATCCTAACTATATTAGGTTGTTTTTATGATAATTATTCTATCTAAACTTACACACACCTCCATCACATGGTTAAAGAACAAACTATTTCTATGGACAGCTAACAACTGCCTCACAAAATGATGATTGTTCAATTATCTCGTACCGCATATTATGGCGGACAATTTGACGGAACTGTATTTATATATGATATATATTATGTTTATATTTTATTTATTCTTCTGTATTTTCCATGTATAGAATACCTTTATGGTTTCTATTATGGTTAAACGCGATAATTTCATTTGAGGAAGTGTGAACTACCGCCCCCTCAATGTGATATGGCTCGTTCTTTCCATACATTGAACATATAAAAGATGGAGATAATAAAAATATATATGATATTATAATGGAATTATAATATATGTACTTATAATTATGTTTTCTTTCTAATAAATATTAAATATAAATTAAAGTAGCGTTAATGCGTACGTATGGATTACCTTCTCCATGAACGGTGCATTTCTTTTCTTATCACCTAATGTTATGTAATATTATAAATAAATATATACTGGATATATAAGATATATATTATATATAAATCAGGAATATTATTTTGGAGATAATTTAATTTTTCACCTCATGGGAAATTGGTAATTATAACATGTATATTTCTTGACTCAATTTCTGAACATTGACAAAATGTCCAATATGAACTCAAATAAATAACTAATTGTATAGCAAGGTAATAAGTGATAGATATAAAATTAATAATAAACCTGAAAAGGGTTATTAATAAATTATAAATTATCTTAAGTTAATTATTCAAGAAGAATAACGAACCAACGGGTCAATATGGACACTAGTTATGGGGTTTCTTATCTCAATTTTAATTCAGGGACATTTCTATTGTTAACCACTTTTTTAACGCATGTGGTGTATTGTGTACTTAGATTTGATATATATATTTATATATAATGATTCTCGTTATATTCATGGTATTCTGTTATTCATTTGGTAATTTTTAACTTCTCTTTATACGACTCGATTTATTACTATGTGGTACGAGGTTTTCATCTCACTTTTTATTCCCATGAGATTAATGTTATAATTGCCACTATTTCCTTTTGTGTGGTTCATGTACTTCCCATGATTGTATTAATTGTTTAATATACATTAATTTATTGATATTTAAATCTTCATTATATGATCCTTCATTCATGGGGTGCATTTTTTTATGTTACCAAACCAGTGAGGGAATCTTTCACCCTTCTCTTTTTAAAATAATTCATTTATGTTATGTATTTTAATTTCCACTTTCTTATGTTAGTATATGTTATTAAATATCCTTATCTCTATAATTTATATGTCCAATGGATGATATAACATTTTCTCTCTCATCAACAAATTTTCATAATTTTAATGTGATTCCGTTAGGCTGGCGAATTTCTCTAAGAGAACTTCTTAACCCAATTTCAATTATTTGGGTTAAACTAATACATATTGATTATGTTGTGCTATGAATATGTTTTAATGTACTGTGATTTTTTTACACTTAATATCCAATAATATTTGTTTTATTCTTATTTTCCACACATAAAAATTTCATTGATTTTTCCTTAATCTAAGGATATGATATTTGCAATGGACACTGTATCAATTTACATTCCATTGAGACATATTTGTTTTTATACACCAATTCAATTATATATGTTGTATATACCACCCTTTGACATATTATATCATGAAATATATATTATCATGATATTACAAGATTTTATTAATTTTATTCCTCAATTATTTGTATTCATGCGTCTTTCATTTGATTATGAACTCTTTAACTAAAATATCATTTTAAATGTTTTAAGGATTTATTCATCTAAATATTTCTTATTAATGTTCACATTTTAAAAATTGTTTTAAGGATATATTTATATAGAAATGAATGTTTTTAAATTAAAATTTCATTCAAATACTTTAAATTTATATGGGACACTTTGATTCAAAATACTATTTACGAAATGATTTAAATGGTTTTGAAAATGGTTTGATAAAGCATTGATTATGTCAATATATTGAGATGAATTATTGTGATTTTAATGTGGAAATGTTATGTATCTATTATTATTGTTATATGATTTATGAATATGTTATGTTTATTGGGATTTTTTACATATACAGGTGGTTCCGTGATAAACCATGTGCGGGTGATCCTGAGATAGATCTCCAATGAATTGGGTAACGTGCTGAGGTAAATGTCAATGTTTCTCCTTAGAAATTCAGTGAAGATATTGTGTTGGGTATTAAAATGTAACCCCCCTATGTAGTTGTGATAGCTACAATATAATTATGTTATGTATTCCACAACTTAACTTTATGATTTATGATTTTTTTGCCTTATTAATAAATTTTTTGATTTCATGAGGTATGTTATGATTGAAAAGTATGGTTTCATTGATTTGTATTTATCGATGGGATAATATTTTATTTAATTAATTTATTACCCATACTGAGATTTTTAATCTCATACATTGTTTTTTAAATTTTTTCCACATGACATAATGTTGAATTGGATCAAGGATGCGATCAAAGAAAAGTATAGCTATCTAAAACATGGAACTTCCCCTATTTATTTTTAAAAGTTTTTATTATGAAAAAATGGATAAAAATTAGTAATGTTTACATGAAATTATCATGTTGATATTTAATAGTTATGGTCTAATTCTAAAAAACACTAAACCTGCTAAGATCCTCAATGTGAAATATTAATTTAATTTATGATTATGTAATGTTTTAATGGTGGGTCATCATATTTCACCCACTAAAAAAAATTTCATCAAATTTCAATCCATGAAATGTCCTTTTTATCCCAATACCAGAACACTACAAATAAATATAATGGGCCATCATATTAATCCCTAAATCTAGAAGACATTTTGGGGAATGTGAGTAATATATTATCTCCTCACATATAATATAATGGATTATAACTCAGCCTCATACAGAAACGTTCTCAGCAATATCTGTGGAAAAATATGTCAATAAATCCACCCATATATAAAATCTTTTATTACCCTACAGTACAATATAAGAATCTAAATCTATGTTACACATTCAATGAGTTAATAAAAAATATATGTGTATATTATATTCTCCATTTGTTTCCACTCTAGAACATCGAGGGGTATATCAGTGAAGAGGGACATAAAATATCAATCCTAGCTAGCCACATGTAGCACAAATTCTTTTGTATTATAAATAACTAAATCATCTATAAAATATCATTATTCATGGTTACACTTGATAAAAATGTCACAGTACTAGTTACACATAACCAAAAATCATCAACGAAGTATTCTATCAAACTATGAAAATATATACCTAAGGATCCTTGGGTCCATATAGATCATGAAACTCTCTCCAACTTGTTATAAAACCATATGTCTTTTCATGTAGACCATAATTATGAACTATAAATCATAATATAGATAATTATTCTAAAAATTCATTGAGTTCCACTATATATAGATAAATATATGGCATTCTTTAATTATAACTACTCCAAAATCAACCCTTGATAGACCAATATACGTCATATATTCCATACACAACTATGTTAACATAAAAAATGATTCTTAGGTAAACTACACTATCAAATCATCAATGGATCACCCATAAGGATCCAACAGCTCTAAATTAACCCCATTCTTGGTTATTTCTTTCATTAGTACTGCTATTCAGGAAAATTACATAATAAATATATTATTGTGTCCTACCAATTCAGGAATAGTGGGTCCTTGGTTTTTCTAATAATACCATAAACTATAACACCCAAGTTTTCACTAATATTCTATCATATGAGATGAAATTAACTAAAAATAAAACCTCAATTTTAATATGTCACATTTAAAAATATTGGAATATAACTAATTCTATCTTAGTTACCATAGTATGATAATTAAATTTTGAGCATTATCCTACAATAAATGGTGGTATAATAAATTATGATCCACAAAAAACCATAATTTGATAAAAATATAAATAAAATATCTTATTCATCCGGGAAATAATCAATTTACGTGAATTCCATAAGCTGAATGGAATAAAATTGTCATCATAAATTTTATACAATCCGCTAAATTTTTTTTAGAAGAACATCAAAAAATGAATAAAAAATTATGGTAATCCAACCTCAAATATATATTAGAGGACCAATTGGACACATTATCATGTTAAAAACTACATAACCATAAGGTATGGAATATGAGTTTTTGATAGTCACTTTGTTAAAATATTTGTTACCCATACATAAGACTAATTTACCATCATACTTCTTGGAAATGAAATCTTGGACACTATAAGGTGACATTCTTAGGTAAATAAATCTATTCATCTGAAGTTCATATAGCTAAACATAAAATAATAAATTATTATTGGAAACATCTTATAAGTAAAAATAGATATTTAATTCATACCTTTTACAAGATCAATAATAAACATGACTTTTATACCTGGGGAAATGATGATAAGTACAAAGGGAAGAAATCTCCGAACTAGTCCAATATGGGAAAGAATAATAAATTTTCTATTTTTCCTTTACATAAAAATTTCATATAAAAAGTCAATTAAATATCCCAAATAATCCTATGGTATGGTATCGAATGTCATATTTAATAATTTTATCTCCAAATAGACTACTAAAATAACCTTCAATAAACATTAATAATAAAAATTGATTATATTTTTTTATATACTTTCAATATCATGTCAAATAATCCATACTAACAGAGACACTGAAAGTCACGTCTATAACATAATGAAATCCTATAAGAACCATCAACTAATAATCACTATAACCCACCTTGCAATGAATTTAATAACCTTAAATCACACCCCCAATGTGAGTATTAATATATTTCACCCATTAAATATAATATATCATGATTCCAAAACAATTAGAAATTAGAGATTATATTAAAGAAAATGATACAACAATATCAATATGGATAGAATAAATTGAATATATGACTAAGATATTATCTAAAATAGTAGGTGGTACCTCACTGTGATAAGTAGTATTGAACATAATCACACTATGTACCTCAAAACAAATCCTTTTACAAGGTGTCTAGATCAGACAAATCCTTGAGGAGATAATTCTCCATCAATGGTTGAACTTATGTACAATGACCACCTCCATCCCCAAACTATATTTATGACCTCCAAATGATTCCTTGAGTTAATCCACTAGCTATACAAATAGATCCCTAATGATATCCAATAACATGAACAATATACGGCTTAGAAAGTCTTCAACAAACCCATTGTTGATTCCTCTTCATCCTTCATCATAATCAAACTATAGTTCACAATAGCGTTATGGTCTGGTATGAAATACTCCACCATAATAATAATAATTTTGATGTTCTGGTAGAAACTAATGAAGGAGAGTTTATTAACTAATTAGACATACTATCACATCTATGGTTAGAATCATTGAAATTCCACATATAGATAACTTATGAAAGACTATTAGATTCATCATTAGAACTAGACTTATTTGATGGCATGTTCCCTGCCATCATATTCTCATTAAATAGATCCTAGTTCACTACCACTGAAAAAAGATATTATGAATTTTTTTCACCTACTAATAAATAAAATGTTCCATCCCATCCTCAAAATCATTATTCCTGGTGGTATTTTCCCTTTTATGCGAGTGTGAAAATTTATGCAACTCGGTAAAAAGGATTTCATAGTCCATCACTGAACTTCATCCACAAGTAATTGAATAAACTCTCAATACATGGTAGTTCTAATCATATTAGGCAAAAAATGATCCAAGATATGATCCTCAAATTCCTTATAGGATTTCCCACATTTTTATCCTCTAAAATTAGAACATCCATAAGTGATTTAGTGGACTGTAATGAATATAAAAAACAACAATCACCCAACTCTCAATGGGTATCATTATATGATTGAATTAATTTTATATAGATATTAACTAAATCATTTTATCAAATAATCAAACCTATTATGTAGGAATATGGGGACACTATAAAAAGAACACTTTTTTTAAAATCTAGCATAGAAGGAACTGGTCATTGTGTTTATGGTCTAATAGATTGAATTTCCAAGAGTAGACTATCTTGGATCCATTAATTATTAGATTTTAAATGTAATAGTATAGGATTTATAATAATAACAATTAGTTAATGATCATACCCACCCTCATATAATCCTACCATTGGTTATAATAATGTCTTGTATATATATTTTCAAGAGCACACCTCATATCAAAGTTATAGCAATTCACATTATGATAAATACGATAAAAAATGACAGGAAAGGCATATCACTATATTGTACAAACATTTTCAGTCAAGAAACTGACATAACTCATTTACTCTCTCTATCTTTGACCACCCTCTCGAATAAAAGAACTCATGATACATATAGGATATATATCAATAATTTTAAACTATATTAACCTTATTAAAAACACCTTCCTAGTTAAGTATCATACTACCACAAACATATATTAGAATTTATTATAAATATTTTTGATGATCTGGATTCTAATCAATGTAATGATCCACATGAAACAAAAAGTCTTTCATATGCATCCAACATTCCAATAATATTGTATGATTTCTCACATATCACAAACCTAGGTTGAGAGTGAATATATAATCCCTAAATCAAGAATTACATTCTTAAAAAAAATTATTCCATTATATAAAAAAATATTCATGTCCCTTGTAAATTGAAATTTCCAATTATGATATTTAGTGAACCACATCATTATATTACATATCATATGCCAAAAACATCCTATCTCCCATCTATAATTTCATAAATAGGAATAATGGAGGGATATTTTACAAATATTTAGAATCTGCTACAAAATTTACCTGCATTATGACCTAGCCTAGTGTCATACATCTAAAGTGTTCTTCCTTGTACACCTAAGGCACCTAAACAGTGAAAATGGATTATATATATCACTGAGAGAATATACCCACTCTATTATATCATTAAATAAATCAAAAAATTGATATATTAAAACTCATTACATGATAAGGGTTGTGTAAAAGTGTATATCCCAAATAAATTCCAAATATTATACAATTTTAGACACTAATTTTATAAATTAATTAAATACTATAATTATAGGTGTGTTATAAGTGAATAAACAAGATAACTGATTGTCCTGTCATAAATAACATAGTCCAAATATTTATTAAAGAAATAAGGTGAATAAAAAATTCGATCAGAGTCCCAACCTAGTCCAATCAGTAATTCTTCATATATACACCAAGAACTCATCACTATAATATAGGGACCCTTTTTCTATATAGGCCCTGAATCATGAATTATTCTAATATAATAGGGAAATTGATTTAGTTCTGAGTAAAACTATGTAATCCACAACCAATGTTGTACCAAGTAATGTTTGAAATATATAAGTTCGTTCATGAGGTGACATGCTTGAATAATCTATATGAATAAAGAAAATAAATAATTTGACAACATTGATTTGTTAACAAGAAACCTAGCGTGTGATCATATATACTCCGGCTGGTGTACATTGTCTCTGAAGATATCACAATAGAAAAATAGTTTAATGGGCTAGAATGTTACCATTACAATTAGGATCCTAAAGTATACAGTTTCTCAAACACCATGTATAATGATTTAAAGATAATGTTATATGTGTCTATATTAATTCATCTTTCTATGTTATCAAAAATATCAATAAAAGTTAGTTAAAATTTTAACCTAATTATATTTTATTCCTCATTTCCATATCTATACTTATTATGGAAATCATGACCATGATAAACTATATAATGTTAAGATGGAATTGGACCATATATTTTTGATCTCAACCCTCAAGATTTTTTTCCCAAAATCAACATAATATAAGACCAACCATATAACATAACATGGATATATTTATTTCATCATATGATATATTTATCACCACACATAAATACCAAATATTTCTGTAATGGAGGCCCCTTTTAAATATAGTCCCACCCATAGGCTTATTGACCATTGGTAAATGAAATATTATGACCGCTGGGAAAAGATAGGTAGGTCAAAAAGATATAATCCCTTAGGAATACTGATAATAGCTCATACTAATAAGATATTTATGTTTTAAAATCATCCCCATGTATATAATGATCTCCTCTCATTTACATATTACTATATCCCATAGTAGTATGAATAGAATGGGATCTACAGAATTGTTCTATGATAGTCACAACCTATATGATTCTATAATCCATATATCCCCATTCATGGTTTCAATATAAAATGATAAAATAAAGTATTTTATGGTTTATAATTTGCATCCATAGCCCTATAATCCATAATTGATAAACTATCATAAAGATAATCATATTAATTTTTTATAGATGGTATGGTCCCTTAAGACCCATTTTATTAAAAACATACATCATGAACCCCTTTGAAATGTTGAATAAACAAAAAGTGGATAAAAAAACATCACAATCCCAATATGATCAACACCTCGTCTATATTCATGGGTGATAACTCATACCCTAATCAAATATATTAACTATAACCAAACAAGAACCGTTATATTAATGTATATATCTAGGAAAAAATAAGTTTTCCGGAACAAAGAGCTCAACTCACTTTATATCAAGCATGAAACCTTATATAGACATGATACCAAATAAATAAATAAAAGGATCTACTTTAAACATTCAAATCATTAACAAACACATATAGGGTCAATGTAAATGATATTTTTTTGTAATCAATTATTATCGGTGATTCTGCATATCATACATTAAATGAAAACATGTGTAAATCATTGAATAATACCATGGGATTATTACCGTGATACACTAGGTAATTCCTCTATTTTAATCATTTTACAAATCAACTGTAATATATAGTTTCTATTAAACCTACAAAATCCATAAATTGATAAATAATTGATAAAAATTGAAATATTTATGAAGGATCATGTGATGAAATTGAAGAAAAGATACAAAAAATCCACAATGATTATATTGAATATATCATATATGGATATGAGAACAAAACATGGAGAAATCTATGTAGTGGAGAAGATCTTCCATATAGTATGGATATGGGCTGTGATATTAGAAAAATTGGTAAAAATCTTTTTATTCAAGGATTAACAATTTAATCTTTTTATTTAAGATATCAAATAAATTCCCAGAATTTGAGTTTACTATGAAATCACGGTTCATAACACAACACCCCATACTATAATAAAAATTTGGAATTGACCATTAAGCCATAGGTCAACAAATTTCCTCACAACAAATATCAAGAAACCAAGATCACAATAGACCATGGTCTCATATCGACCTCACCACTAAATTCAGAACACAGTACCAAAATCCCAAAAAAATAATAAGAAGAACTAATGGACTGTTTCATTTTCAAGGTATCATTGATAGAACCCAGTTAGTTTCATTATAATCATGTCCCCATCAGGGGTTCATCGAGACAATGTCCATGTGTTCGTGAATGAAAGACCACCATATCAATACATTCATCTCCAAGTTAGAGAGAACACTCTTAATCAATCCTAATGTCCTCCTACAACATATCCACATGACCAAAACCATATATTTATATATTTTTTAATATGTTTTAACAAAAATTATACCTCAAAATTGGTATATTGTAAAAATAGATATCAATATATGATTTAATATAAAGGGGACATTTTACTCTTAAATGGGCATTGAAACCTGACAAGATCATGGGTGATCGTAAAAACATGTAATGTTCCTTGACATTCATCATATATATTGGACCATAAAGGCTGTCTGAGAGGATTTAATAACACGGAGGATTAGACATAGTATTTTTATAGCATGAAATATACTAGAGATTATTTTCTTCTCCCAAAATACCATTCTAATGTTTGAGAAATAAAAATTCATTATTATGATGAAAAATGATTTCAATGTTCTAAAACAGTATTGATAGTGTAACTCATATATTTTTATTCATTTCTGATTTTATATTCACATGTAAATGATCATTTATTATTAATGAGGGAAAGTTTCTTCATAAATGTTTTTATAAAACAATTGGTATGTGATTCAATGATAAATATTTTAAATGTGTGGTACATAGTGATTTGAAATATCAAAACATTCTTATTATAGTTAGTGTTCTTAGATGAGGGGGAGTAAATAAGGTAAAAATACTTTTCATGGTTTAATTATTATTTTTATAACAATGGAATAAGTGAAAATCATTTCAGCTAACATTTTGAACAAGATAAATAATGTGGAAAATTTTAGATTACATATAACAATTCACACCTTTCCAATTATATATTTCACGATGCTCTTCCAAGATTCATTATAAAAATTAAATATAGAAGAGGGTAAAAAATCATTTCAAATAAATAACCCTTACACTTGATCATTATTGATAGGATACCACATTTATAAGGTAACAAAATAAATCATGATAAATATGATTCAAATATGATACCATAAGAACATTTGTTTCATTCAAAATGTTATATTTTACACCTCCATCTATTATACACCTACATTATCAATGTCCCCTACCATATACCAATTAATAAACTACAATTAAAATCATGTAAAAGTATTTACATAATAATATCATTCAACTATAACAATAATTCATTTTCATTTCAACAACTGTTGTACCTGATGCACCTCATACCCTTCTCTATACATGACTTCATTTTGTTCTTGATTCACCTTATGTTCATTACATTATAACAGAAATAAATGTTTTTAATAAAATATCTAATCCTCTATAAATATTTCATTACCACTATGTGTAAAAATCTATAAAGGATAATAATAGTAAATATTAAATCAAACCCATGTCTTGGGATCAAAGTATACGATGTGGAGTTTTTTTAACATTTCCAAAAATAAACCCTATATTAAGAATTTTCCAATTAAAATACATATAAAAATGTTAAAATAAATAAATATTTAAGATTATTCACCCTTATATATGTAGATATTATCAGTCTAAATATTCCTTGAAAAAAAATATCTATAAAAATTCTAGAGAAAATCATTCTCCCACATCAGTTTTATTTCTCATTCCATATACAAATGATTTTTTCAAAGAATAAACATAAATTATTGCAACTGAAAATAAAATAGGATTGGTATTTGTGGTGTATTTTTAAACAATAAAGTGTTTGTAATCTTCAATGTATCATATTTATGTTTATAAAGTTTGTATATTAAGAGATTCAAGATAATTGAATGTTTAATAGATGATATTCATTAAATTAATTTTTATGTCGAATATGAAATATTGTAATGTGATATAATATATAGGAGTAATCCAGTTTTATATGATCAATCATTATATTCTCCCATACTCCTATTACACAGAGTTAGTGAATACATACTAAATCGGTACATGATATATGTTATTTCACCATGCTAGGTAAAAAAGATTAATAATCTTAGAAATGCTAAAGCAAACATGAATCCTATATTTTATTACTTATAATAAAACAAATAAAGAAAATTCCATTTCAACATTAAATTTCATTCAATGTGCCATTTTTAATATCTTGGGGAATGGAAAACATAATAACATGTAACCGTAGATGCTCAGTAAGAGTTTTTCAACACGAAATATTTTAGTGAAAATAATGAGTAACTAATATGGGTGAATTAATAATAAAAACCATTCCAACCAACCAATAACTTTACATCAAGTTAAATCCATGGATAATATCAACATAACATTGAAAGAGATAATGAATACTGAATTTTTAATAATGATAGACAAAATTTTAGGCATTCATGATCATACAATGAATTTCGTTAAAAAGATATCAAGAAGCGTACCATTAAGTCATCGACCAAGTCATTCCTATGTATTTTCATTGTCTCTCAAACAATACATATTACATACCTAGGTAGGGGAAACAGAAAATACATGACTATTTTAAATTTTTATTATACCCCCATCCTATACAACATTCCACCTTCTATTGCCTCATGAGACATTCTGAAGCATCAAGGGGTTGTCTATAACTGAGTCCCACCCATCACATTTGTGTTATATTCTATCCTCATATATTTTATGAAAATGAAAATTCATTATAAAAATACTATATAAATTAATATTTATCTATATTGATTCAGCAATATGGACTATTTCCCAATAAAATTCAATAATTTATTAAATAAAATTCCTTAAAAGGATACCATATATATAAATGGCATGGAATTGATATAAAATTAATGTGGAGTAAATGATTCCATATAAATCCATGATAAGTAAAATATTTACTTTAAGGACAAAATGATGATTACTCAAATGGTAGAGAGTGATACAGATTATGATCAGGAGAAAGAAAATAATTATAAAACTATAAATCATTAATATTTGAAATATTACCAACAATTCATCATATCTGAATGTTTTTTAGAGAAACCAATCATTTTATATAATGAAATTAAATTGATTATAAATCATAACTATTAACGTCGTATAAAATATTATAATTTATAATTTATAAATATGCATAAAAAATAATTTAATTACTTAAGAAAACAATTTCCTCTTATATTGATAACATTTTAAATAATAAATAATTTTATATTGTGAAATATATGTATATTTTTAAAATATGGTTGGAAACTTTTAAAGGGTTCTTAGGAAAATATAATGGTCATAATGGTGATAAAAAATATTTCATCTCTTATACACTAAAAGACAACATTCAATTCCAATTTTTTATAAATAAAAAACGCTATGTTCATAAAATAGTTACAAAAATATATTTCAACAAATTGACAATAACGTTAAAGGTATTGAAAATGGTATTAAAAAAAAATTTAGTAAAAAAACAAATAAAATAATTTTAAGAACATTGATATTGAAGTTATTCGATACCAACTGAATAGAATATACATTGTTAGTCTCATTTACATGGATCTTATTGATATTAGATCCAATAAGAAATGATATATTATATAAACATGTAAACTACAAACATAAAGAGAGAAAAATATGATATATGTGATATAAATTATGATTATCATATTATTTTCCCAAAAACAAATATGATCACTAACAATCCCGAAATAAATAGAAATTGTATCATAAATCCATTACAACAAGTCTAACTTATTTGATAATCAATTTTATCCTCATGTATTGTATATTCATAATTACTATAAATATATATTAGAAAAATATTAAAAATTATCATATAATATATATTTACATAAAAATTTCATCACTGATTAATTTTTAATTATTTATTTATCTTCATGTGTGAAAACTAATCTTTTTCTTATATATGTTTTCGTTGGGATTTTTGGGTCCATGAAACATAGTCATGGATTTTTCTATCTATAATATTAACAATTTAATTAATATTAGTAATATTCATTAGATCCATAATTATAACAAGCCATATGTGGAGGTAGTGAAAAATTAAACACATCACTTCTTGAAGGTGGTAGTTCAGACATATACAAAAGAGATGTTTTAATTTCCAATTGGTTGTAAAAGGATATGAATAACAAAGTTTCCATTAAAATAATAATTTTTTTATATAGGGGGGTAAGTATGTTTTTATATAAAAATGGATATGATATAATTGAATGAGGAAGGTGAATACATAATATTAATGAACTTATTATGAGTTATACCAATTCTTTAGAAATCTCTTTTATATCACACATTAAGACTTCCTAGGATGGTCATAGGGAATGAAAAAAAACTGAATAATTTGAGAACGAAATATAAAAAGGTATTCAGGTAGATATTTTATGTGTTTCATTTCTTATTATGTATGAGAATGAGAAGAGATTTGGATCCCATTTAGATGTGATGTTGTTGTAAATAATGTATATAATTTAAATATTAATATATAATATTTTTATAATAAATGTAAAAGGATAAAAAGTTTCATGCAATTAAATAGTATGATTATATGGTTCAAATATGATAAATGAATATATTTTTAAATTTTTATGTGGAATTTTATTCCAAATCATTTTCTTTAATCACTTTGTTTACCACTTTTGTCCATAACCTTCGTAACATAATTCTTAAAATGTACGCACCATTAAATCTATATTAATAATCAATAATGTCAAATAAATGGATAATTATTTATCATTTCAACATATCTACATCAATATAAAATATTGAATTACATTTATTATTATATAATAATTTAAATACAATTTTCAAACAGGTAATACCATATAATGTCATTTTCATGATTATTCGAATATATTAAATATAAAGAGTTCATGATAAAAAATAATAATATAACTAGAATAATAATAGTTTTATATTTATTATTGTACATGAAGTCAACTAGACACCACAACTGAGGAAAATGAATATTAATTTTAATTTTTTTAAATTTATTTACATAGATTTTAATCTTCGTATTCTAGCCCTCCAATAGTGTGGCATAATCCATTATGGTAATTATATAATAATTAAAAATTAAAGATAGATTATTAAATAAAAAAAGAGTTAAAAATTAAAAAATTTATTATACATATTCTCTAATATTTTATTTAAATATATATCCATACTAGGGAAACATAATGGGTGATATAAAGTGAAATTTGTTATTAATACATTTCTAAAAAATTAATGAGGATGTAATAATTTTCAAGTAGAACCTAAATTGAACAATTTCATAGGTCGGTATATTATCATATAAAAACACCTATATAAAAAAAATTATTTAGGTATATCTTGATTCCTTTTCACAAATTTGAGAAATTAAATAACTTGAATAACCCATTATCTAGGTTATAAACTTTAACCATCGTTTATATTCATTATTAATAAAGATGAAATTATAATATTTATCTAATTTGACAGTATTTATTTCAAATATTAAATCCATCAATAAATTATCAATTTATAGAGTTGAAAGAAATCAATTTTAATATAAGAATGCAAAATGAAATATAAAAACTTTAATAAAACTACCCTTTCGAGCATAAAAATTATTTTAAATGAAAAAATAGAATAATTAAAATTAAAATGAACATAATTGAAATATGAATATTAAAATTGATCAAATATTACCATAAAATAAAATTATAAATGTTATTGTATTTTTAAATTACTCGATGTATTGAAAATAAATGATAATTTGGGAAAAAATTATCATATTTCACTATTCACTATGAAATATTTCTTTTCATGAAAAAAAAATTTAAGAATATTATAAAATAAGTATTTTAAAATTATATCTACTTTTTTATTAAAAAAATTACTATTGAGAAAATTAACAATTATCACATCTGTATAAAAATCCCAAAAACAATTATTAAATAAAATTATTCTTAAAGCCTAAATATAATTTATTCTTACTCAAAATATTATAAAAACAGTTTGACGACATTTATTTTTCTCAGTCAAATTCATTATTTTTATGGAAGAAGTATTTTTTAAATAAATTTCAAAATGTGGTAATTCATAGTTATACCCACAAACCCAATGGATAAGATATAATAGTAATATTTATATAAAATTCTTCTAGTTTTATTTATGCATTGGATGTGCATGGTGAACGTTATTAGAAAATTTTTCTTTTATAAGAAATCATAAAATATCATATTAAGGTATTATATTACCCTATACTTATATAAATTACTTCCTTTCAATATCAATTATTCTTTTTCAAACTGAATATATGAGAACACAATAATAAATTTTGATATATGTTATTATCATAAGTAATATTTTCTAGTTTATGACTATGAAACATATTTATCATGTACCAAGATATGATATATACTATATAATATTTTTCTAAATGTTATAATGTAACATTACACTTATGGATTTATATATTAACCATTAGTTTTCTTAATGTTGATTAATTAATATACATTTTGGAAATAAAATGTGGTAAAATTTAATTACTTGATATATTTTAATTCTATAACTATGATTTCATCTATATAATGTAATCATTTTGAATCTTATTAATTTTTTAGGATTTAAGATGTATATCCAAATTTTCATTGACCAAAATATCCACAAAATTAGGCAAAGGTATTCAAACATTCTAAAAAAAATGGTTAACACAAAACAAAAAAATATGAATGAAATATCATAAAAATATATTTCTAAAATAACTATTTTATCCAATGATCAATTTAAATGTTACACTATATGAATATTGACACATAAAAAGGAAAAATGTTATTACCCATGACAACAAGGTGTACCTTTATTTTTATCATACGACTTGATTAGAAATGTAAATTTAAGAACCATTCACTTTCTCTAGTGACTAGGATAGATAACCATCAATGAAGTTTCCCATGGTGTTTGTTAGGTAGAAAATAACACATTGAAAAAACATGTGTTGGCCTAAGGGGAAATCCTTAGCCTGATAGGGGATCCCATTGAGTAATAGCCTTTGGTGTTCTCAGAAGTTGTCCCAGGTATTACAAAGAGAGTCTTGGGGTCATATAACATGGTTCATGGCCCAAGGATAGTAGGTTCATAAAACAATAGTATCAGATCCAAAACCAATACATAAGTGTAGATGTATTTTTTGAGTGTGAGTCTTGGGGGTCTACAAACAGGGTGTTGATCTATAAATGGTTAGAGAGTATAACACAACTTGAAAAGTGAGGGTTTGCAGTGCTGAAATGTTACTACCCATGTCAACATGGAAGACCATTTGTTTTTAGGATTCTACATGATACATAATCCACAATTTAGACAGCTTCTCAGGAGTAGTGATCCTGATGGGTGACCTTATGGAATGTTACATAGGGTGTGTGTGTGTGTGTATTGAAATCACACTAAAAGAGCATGAGTTGGCCTATATGGAATATTGTTAGACTGATAAGAAACCCTTGTGAGTAATATCCATTGTTGTGACGGTATAGAAACCAAGTTATTATAAAGAGACTATTGGGGTCAGATAAATAAGTTGACGCCATGAGGAAGGGTGGGACTTGGCGATAAAACTCATTAGATGTATTAAATTTAAACCCAAAAATTAAAATGGTTTGATAACTTATTCAACCGATATGATCACATTTTCTCCCTATAATCCCGTTATCACTCATATATGAAAATTCCTAATTTCAGGATCATAAATGTTGTTTTTCTATACAAACAAGAATGATAATGACATAATCTAAAATATAATATAGTAAACTCTACTATGGATATCCTAGTAACATGACAAAAGAAACCTAAAATCCAATTATACATTCCACTAGATAAATCAAATTATCATTAAAATATGGTTTTATTATGATTGATATAATATTTTTCCAAAATTAAAATTTTATTAATATTTTATAAAAAATATTTGAAAATATATATGATTATTTTCCTAATCCTCAAACCAAAATAACATTGATAAATGATACTAAATCCAATTATTAAAGTATACAAAAACCATAATTACCATCAATTATTATCTATAAAGGATTTATTCGTCGAAAAGGGATATAATTTTGTTAAATTTTTTTAATGAATGTAATATAGAAATGTCATCCATGGAGATAATATTTCCAGAAATTATAACATCATCAAATAAAATTTCCCACTTACCAAAATTTTCATATAAGATAATTTCAACTAAAATATTCATGAACTATTGTCAATTTAATATAATTTTATTCATAATGATTTTTGTTTTTCATGATATCATCAAATAAAAAAAATTACTTATATAATCCTTCCTGATTTGGGAAATGGATTTCATAATTCCCTACCTTTTATAGTTAATTCACTAGAAATTAATGGGTTTTTTTCGGGAATTTTTAATTATTAGTAGGATTCCCTTTTTCTCTAAACTTGTAAAAGAACCCCCAATTTAGTTTACCCTAGATTTACCTTCACATATTCATGAAATGTATAATGTTAAATAATTTTCCTTCTACAAACTTTATCACCTAAAAGTCCATGAAACTATTGTTTCTCTCATTTCATGCGGGAGAAAGTAAAATTATGTTCATATTATTAATCATAACACATGATAGCTGGTCAAATATAATTATAAGATCATCGACTCGATAGTTTATTTTTTTGTCTCTCAATATGTTTTTGTATACTAAACATAACCTCTTTTAGATGAAACAGATATAGATTATATTATATTATACAATGCCCACATTATTGGAAGTCATATAATGGTAATAACAACATTGATTTCTAGTGATGATATGATTCATCATTATTCTAAGAGAACCATATATAAATAGAAGAACACAAATATTTTGATATTTAAATTATGAGTGTTGGGCCATAACATAAAAATCACTAAATGTAATTCCACATTCTATGGATTTTTTATAGTTCTCATTTTCTAAATGTTCATCTAAAATATACTTCCCAATAGTCCTATTAACCTTTTTTTAATATCATCTGTTTTCTACATAGCTTGAATAATAAAAATCAAATTCATTCTAATTATAATTATACATGATACAATAGATTAAACCAAATAGCAGAAATCAATTTTTCATTGATGGAATAATATATATATACATGGTATTCATATTACTTTGGAAAAAACCAAAAACATAGCATTAAAACTTTTAATTAAACATTCAATTTGATTCATATATCCATTTATTATATTATTGAGAAAAGGCAAAATAATAATGGATGATTTCAGATACTTAGTAATTATCTCATACAATTAAATCTAATTAGTGTAAATTGGGCATGATAAATATAGGAAAGATAATAATCAAAGAACATTACATTCCATCAAAAACATATTTTCAATGTAAATTCATGGTTAAAATCAACAAGTAAATCACAAGGATATTGAAAATATAATTTTTATAAAGGAAATTCATACTTTTGGACATTTATGATCTTATCATCTAGGACATAATTATGATATCATAAATCTTTTCATCAATACCTATACTAAGATATTATAATGTATTTACAAGGCATATAAACATAGAAATCATAAATAGAAAGACAAAATATACTCTAAATACATAACTATTATGGTTTGATCATACAATCTAAAGCTTTATATCATGAATAATTTATTCCACTCCTGAGACACGTTATTGAATCAATGAACTATCTTTTAATGATCCCCACAAAAAAATTCATGTCTTATAAATTATTCATATGATTAATAATCTATAAAAATCTGTCTCTAAATATCAAATAAATCCACATTTATCTATATTGAACTAAGACTAAAAATGACCCCTAAATCAATGAAAAACATAATTAATTAGATTCCTTCAACAAATACTATATTTAGAAACTGTATGTGGTTGTGAGTAAAATAATGTATTATGTATTATTCAATATAAATCCATGGTACATAAAATATAAACCATAAAGTTAAAATAATGTCTAATGAAATTATATATTGATAAGGAATGTGGTGATTATTATGTTACTGATTACAAAACCACCAATCATTAATAGATGAAAGAAGTATGTTAATTCATTAGAAATGATGTTTTTTCTAGAAAAACCAAGTATATTTTATAAAATATATATACAAAATGGAATAAAAACATTAAAAACAACATCCTTATATCTTTTTATAAGAATATATTTATAAATCACATTCAAAATTCAATTCATTACATAAAAAATGGATATAATTATCATTTTAAGTCATTTTATATAGAAGCTCCCAAAATATTTACAAATGAATTTCATTTGAAAGTAACCATATAAAATTACAAAGTAATATTAATTGCAAATAATGGTTATTTTAGGGGTAAAAATAATTCATTCCATCTACATTAAAATAGAACACTAATTACAAACGTTTATATGTAGTAACAAAAATAACTTATTCATAAAACTCAAAAAGTTATACCTTTTAAAAAAAATTTAAAAAAATATTATGTTGTATAAATTAAATTTGAAAAATTAATTTTTTGGTAAAAGTATACATTACAAAATTATATATAGATCAATATAAAATATTAATATTTTATTCCAAAAAGAATATCTATGGTTGATATTTCTTATAGGTGACCTACTTGATTATTCTAGAACGAAAAAGAGAATAAATGTAATATAAAATTATATTACCCAAATGTAACCAAATTATATGATAATATTGAGTGTTTAAGAGACTATGATCATATAATTTTTCTAACGAAAATGTGGACATAATAATATAAAAATAAATTGAGATTGTAATAAAACCCTTTTGAACTCATGTCTAAATTGATTCATATTAACTATTACCTATTATATAATTAATATATATTTATTACACATAAATATAAAAACCATATTAAATAATATAAAGCAACATATTATTTATAAATAACATCTTATCTCTTATTATTTAAGAATTCTTCAACTATATTTCGGTTGAAAACTGTTATGATTCCCATGAATATTTTATATTTATGGTTCTGATCCTTGAGATTTTGATTCTTGCTTGATGGCTTCTGCTTCCGCTCCCGCTCTGGCTCATGCGCCTGCTCTGGATTCTTCTTCTGCTCTGGTGCCTGGTCTTCGGTTTCCAAGGGATGCTGGTGAGGATGAGGGTCCCGAGAAGGCCTCATACAAGGCCGTTCTTTGTGGCTCTCATTTTTTGGTGGCAGCCGGTAGCCTTCATTCCAAGTCTCCTGTGGTCCGCCCATTCTTGCCTCATATCCAGGTGGAATGTCATCCCCTTCGACAGGTGGATGGGTTTCCAGTAGTGGACCTATCCATGAATGAGCTCAACGAAGCTGCTACCCTTCTTGGCCTCTATTTACTTGGTCGCTTCGATCGCAGAAAACCCGTGTTGAGCTTCTTCTGAGGAGTGGTGGACTCCTGGGGCCTTCCTTGTCTGTTGGTGGTCTTGGAGCTTTCCAGAGTGGCTTTCAGCATCCACATCGGTTCCAGTATTGATTTTGTAAGATCTTGGTCCAGTGCTTGTAGAAGGTGTAGTGCATGGCGCTTCTCCCTCTCGCATTGGTCCTCGGGCTGTCATTTTGGTCGTGAGGCCTCGTCAGATGCAGTTTGGCTCGCCTTTCTAGGCCTCCCGCTCCACTTCCAGAATCCTTCCATTTTTCATTCTTTGGGGAACTCCCTCGGTTCCTTTCTCTGCATGGATAAACTGACACGGTCTCTCTTGTTGGCGGCCAACCCCCGCATCTGTGTGGAACTTGACCTGGCCATGAAATTTCTCTCCAAGGTTCTTTTGTAGGCTAGCGATGGTTTCAATTGGAGGCATAGGGTCAACTACCTCTATTCCTTGAAGTTCTGTGTTCTTTTTTATCTTCATGGCCACTGGGATTCTACTTGTAGGAGGGGGAACACCACTACTAGCTCGTCTCGGAAAGAGCCACAAGCGAGTTCAGGTCAGGCGTCGCTCGGTTGCAGGAAAGAGGGGTCTCCGGTTCGGCCCGTTACGTTTTCAAATTTGAATCCTCCCAGTGGGTGCGATGTGACAGAAGAGGTTTGCATAGGACGTGATCTGTCGTGTCGGTCCGGTTTTTGTCTCCTTCTGAGCATCGTGATCTGATATCCTGGTCACCTAGTCCCATTGCCAAGATTTCCTCTCTCCAATATCATAGTACAGTGATCCCAACTGGCTTCCTTCTAGACCTTCTGGGGAGCCCTCCCTGATTTATCACTTTGTCTTCTTCATTTTTTTGCATCTCCTCCTAGAATTCCCCCGAGAGCCTTCAAAAGTAGCTGGTGAGTAATCTTACTCTGGCCGTGGAGGGGTTGGCCAAGAAGGATCTCCCCTCGTGTGGGTTAGAGAGAGAGATGGCGGCCTCTCGTTTCTCCCCGCAACGGTGTCTTCTGGTCTCTTCATCACTTGGATACTTGTCTTCATTTCTTGATGTTGCTGTGAAGGGAAAGGGGAAAGCCCTATCGGAGGAAAATTCTTATTCCATCAAGAAGGTGGTTCTTTCTCTAAATCCAGCACCTCTGGAGGCAGAGATTTCAGGGCCTATTTACAGTTCTAGATACAAGGTTTCTGGCCGCTTCTCTCCAGCTCACTTATACTTGCCCTCCTCTCCTTGTGCCCAGAAGGGCCTACCATGATGCTACCCATCATCATATGGAATGCACAGGGCTTAGGTGCCCATGCCAAATGTGCCTTCCTGGCTTCTGAGGCCAGATTTTTTCATGTTCATGTTTTCGTGATCCTTGAACCCAAACAGCTACACACCAAAGGTTTTTCCCATTCCAAGAAGATGGGGTTTCCTAATTTCTTTCATGGTGGTGCCGAGAATTCTCATATTTGGATTGGCTGGAGGAATCATGTCCTGTTGAGATCCTAAGTCTTTTTTCACAATGCATCAACACAAAGATCACCATAGAGAGCCATGATTTGGTGTTCTCCTTATTTAATGCGGGTACTGAAGTTTCCAAGAGGAGGGAGCGTTAGCATCATCTGGAGAGTCTGCACACAGGGCCTCTCCCTTGGTTCATGGGAGGAGATTTCAACTCGATCGCAGACGCCTCTGGGGAGAAGGGGTACTAGTTACAACATTGGTGGCATGTCTGATTTCAACGAGTTCATGAGGAGTGCTGGGCTTCTTGACCTCGGGTTCTCTGGCCCTAAGTTCACTTGGTGCAACAACCGCAAGGGGACACAGCGTATTTGGTGCAGGTTGGATCGATGCCTTTCTAACCTCCAAGGGTTGGACATCTTCCCAAAGACGCCAGTCACCCACCTCTAGAGGGTGCCCTCTGACCACAATCCTCTTCTGATTGACATCAGGAGGGAGGAGGCCACGAGACCTCATTTCTACTATTTGACTACATGACATGGGGATGATCCCTTCTTGCACATGATTAGGACGTCCTGGACCAAAGACGTCAGTGCTACATCTCGGGGTGGTCTGGTGGACCGCCTCAGACGCCTTAAACTGGACATGCAAGGCTGGGCGAGAATTGAACCTAATGCCACTCATGGTATCAACAGTCTCAGGTAGTAAGTCGACAGATTGGAGGATTCTCTTCAGATTGCTTGGGATGAGAATTGGTAAGTTGATCTGTGTGAAAATAAGAACCCACTAGTTGGGAGACTTCTATCTCTGGAGAGAGATTTAAAACCAAGGTCGCATGTTAGATGGTTAAAGGAAGGAGATTGAAACAGTTCCTTTTTTCATGCTTTCATTAGAGAGAGGAAAATCTCAAGGATGAATATGAGAATGAAGAACGGGGAATATACCTCGGACATGAACACTGCGGGGAAGATCGCTCTGGATTACTTTGAAAACATCCTTGTTGGGGAGAATGTTTCATCCTTTGTGAGGGGGAATCAACCGAATGAAGACTTCTTCAGCCGTCTCCCTTCAATGGTTAATCATATGGACAATAGATACCTATCCTCCATCCCATCAGTTGAGGAGGTTCATGTCGCAGTCAGTAACATGCGCCAGGATAGCGCGCCTGGATCTGATGGCTTTCGAGCCAGCTTCTTCAACTTTGCATAGGAGATCATCGGCCAGCACATCGTGGAGTTGGTTCAGGACTTCTTTATTTATGGACTTCTCATCAGGGTCATTTCGGCCACCAGACTGGTGCTCATTCCGAAAATCAGAAATCCTACCCTCGTTAGCCAGTACAGGACAATCTTCATTTGCAACATTGCATATAAAATTTTGGCTTCCGTTCTTGTCGGAAGGCTCGACAAGATCATTCCTCACATGGTGTCCATGGAGAAACATGATTTCATCAAGGGAGGGAGTATCCAAGGGGCTGTGGGCATTGCCAACGAAATGTTGCAAGACATTAACAGAAAATATACTGGATCCAACGTCATCTTCCAAATCGACATGATCAAAGCTTATAACACGATGGAGTGGAGCGTCATTAATCGGATCATGTGGAAATTTGGGTTTAGTGAAGAGTATTGTGATATCTGCATCAGATTCTATTACTCACTGTTGCTTTCCATTTTCATGATGGGTAAAGGCATTGGCATCTTCAAGTCCGTTCGTGGTGTTCGTCAAGGGGACCCCCTGTCTCCATATCTGTTTGTTCACGCCCAAGATGCTTTCTCAAGGAACTTGAATCACAAAATGGATTCTGGCCTCATCCTTCCTTTCCGAGAAAGAAGGGCTAGTGTTAAAATTTTCCATCTAATGTTCGCAGATGACATTCTGATCTTTGTAAATGGCTGGAAAAGGTTGTTGAAGGCCCCCATGGACTCTTTATTTACCTACGACCGACTGATGGGCAGAGTATTAACCGTACTAAAATCCACTTTTTCATTGTAGACAAATGCTCGACCCCAAAGAGCAAGGTAATTCAAAGGATTCTGGGTTTTTGTATGCTACAACATCCCATTTCTTATATCGGTGTGCCGATTTCCTATGGTCACATAATGAAGGTGAATTTCTCCGAGATTCTCGATCACATTCTGGATAGAATATATAATTGGAAGAATATACTGCTCTCCTTAGGAGGCCAGATAACGTTAATCAACGGCGTCCTCACTTCCATTCCCATGAAAATTTTCTTGGTAATCCATCCCCCAAAGGGGTCTGTGGAAAGAATGGAAATCATTATGACCTCTTTTCTGTTGGACACCAGGGAGGAGGGAAGATATCACTGGGCCTCCTGGAAATGACTGGACTGGTCGGTGGAGGTAGGAGGTGCCGGTCTTCGTGATATCCAGGATATCATTCAAAGCTTTTAGGCTCATCTCGCTTGGGAAATTATTGTCGGGAGTCGTTCTGGGCGAATTTTTTCAAAGTGCGTTACTCGGGGGTCGAAACAAGGGGCCTATACAGTTCCACAAGGCTGACAAGGTGCATGTTCTCCCTCATTGAGATGCCTTCAGGCCATGCTAGATGGATAATCGGTGTTGGGAAGGTCAGTTTTTGGGACGCCAACTGTTCTGGGGAAACCATTGAGTACTCTGATCGCACTTCCCCAGACATCACCTTTAGCAGTGCATGCGTGGAGTTCGACCTGATCAATACTTCATTGAACTCCCAACAAATTTATGTGTTCGAAAATATTGTCATGAGCGAGGACCCTGATAGGTGTTGTTTCACAGCTAATAGTTCTGGTAGGTTTAGCTAGAAAGGATTCAGAAGCATCATGTCACCCGACATCACTTCTAACGCTTGGGCCCCGACATCCTGGTGTAGAAAAAATCATATTAGAATGAACTTTCTACTCTGGAGAATCAGGAACAGAGCGTTACCTACGGAGGATAACATCCAGCGTCTGGGCATTGCGTTGGCCTCTAGATGCTTCTGTTGGATTGAACACACGTTAGAGTCGGCGAAACATCTGTTCTTCCAAAGCCACTGGGCCCTCCACCTCTGGTCCCTGTTCACGTACAATCCATGCTGAAACGACGAAGATTATTCTTTACAAGAATACATGGAGATCTAGTTTTCTGGATCGGGGTCTTTTTGCCAGGAGTATATGGTTAGAACGATCATTCTTGTGGCTATTTGTTTGGTGATTTTGGAGGCCCTCAATCAGGTTCGGATGGGAGATAAGCGCTCATAGTTGTTCCTCCAGGCTAGCCTCAAATCTCTCATTTCCGAGCTAGCCTCTCAGGTCAAAGGAGGTTCAATGTCATCTGCGGTTAGTAATCTGCCCATCCGCCCCTGCACTACGAGAAAGTGGATTGGCCATTGGGTTAGATAGTGCCCTCCGGTTACGGGTTTCAAGCTCATCATCGATGGATCCTGGATGGGGGGAATTATGAGGGGGGTAGTGATGCGTGATTCATCAGGCTCGGTATTCACCACCTTTGGTGCTTTTTATGGCATGGGAAACTCCCTGAGAGTGGAGGTCCATGCACTTGCTTCTAGTCTGATGGTGTGTAGACGGGGTAAGCTGACAGCGTCAGAGTTTGAGACAGACTCAGAGCTCCATGCAAAGATCTTGAAAGGTACCATTTGGGTTCCTTGGGATCTCACTTACATCATCAGGATATGCAAGACCGGAACTTCTCAAGGGAATCTTATTCACCATAGTTGGAGGGAGGTGAATTTCGCAGCGGATTCCCTTGATCGTTTGGGTAGGCAGGATGTGCCTCTTATCATTTATGATTCCCTTCTCTCCCTTCCTCCAGAATGTGCCTCTATAGTGCTGGGGGATTCACTTGGGTTTCATCATTTCTGACCCCCCCTGAGGGGCTGCTTCCTTGTCATTTCTTCTTTGTATAAAAAGTACGCTACCACTAAATGAAGGTACCCGAGGTGGTTCTGATCCTTGAACTCGGGTCATTATTTAATTATCCTAAAAAAATGTATTAATTTCATTAATATCACATATAATTAATGAATCCATCGTAATAATCGGCCTTATGATTTAGTAATGAAAAAGGAAACACATCACTTCATGGTGGTGGTAGTCTACACTAAACACGACAGACATTTTCATTTCCCACATGATCGAAAATGTTATCAACAGGGGTGGATTCAAGAACATAATAAAAATTAAATATATATAAGATACTAGTTTTATTATATCATCATGTTTATGATATAACTATATTAGTTAAAAGATGAAATAAAATGAAAGGACTCAGTTAATATTTTGACAACATATTTTGAGTCCTCATTATCCTTATACCTTGTCCCTTCTTATGATGGTATTGAAAGAAAAATAGAATATCATGGATCTGGGTAAGTGTTATTAGAATGTATTTTGGTAACTTTAAGAAGATATAAATGTCTTAGAAGTGAGAGTGGGATACGAGGGGTTGTTCCCTTTGACAAATGATGTGTATATAAATATTGTAAATAAATGGAATATTATGATATAATGTGTTCTTAACTCATGTAAAATTGATCCAAAATTCAATTTCAAAGAATATAAGAAGTATAATGTCTAATTGTAGTAAAATATTAGAATTGATTCAAGATTACGTTTTATTTTAAACCTTCTCATTTTTATTAACAACTTTGTTATCGCCCTTTGACATTAAATGTGGTAATTACATTTTCAATACAGAAGGGTCATTAATGTAATTTAATAGATTAAAATTAGAAAAAAAATGGGATAAATCATTATAGTGATGAAATTTTACAACCCATTTTATTTATTATATATATATTTTATTAAAAGTTTTGATTTAAAAATAATGTTTTATCATTAAAAAACTTTTTCAAGATTATTCTCTTATGTTATCTTCAATTGAATGTAGATAATAAATAAATTAAAAAATATATATATATATTTAACATTATTAAAACATTATAATTATGCATGAAATTTATTTAATATAATAATTCATAAAAAAATATTTTTTATTGTTATTAAAACCATTTACTTGATTTTGCAATAGTTTCCACAAGCACTGCCTCGACATTGCGTAAGAATTCAAGGTTGTCATAAAATCAATAATGTTTCCAAATAAGTTACTATTTTTTTAATTATAATTCTTTTTTTCATATTGATCAATTAACATGTTTTTATATATTTATATCATGAAATAAAAATATGTGAGAATGAATAGAATGTGTAATTATCTATATTTAAAAATCATACTATGGATGTAATGAATGTCAAGATCCACTAATGTGCCATATTTTAGAAGGTATGGTAGATATGTTTTAAATAGTTTCAAAATAATTTAATAAATAAAATTTTTTGGTTGATTTTTAAATTTTATAACATATTTTTAACGTTAATTAACACATTTTACTAATTACCAGGTTTGATAACATTTATCCTCATTACTAATAAATATTCCTAAAAATGGAATTGAACTATGTAACATAATTTAAGATCCATGTTATAAATATGGAATCCATTTTTTTGGATTCAATTATTCTAATTGGCAGCAATTAAACTAAATTTATGTATGAAAAACACATCAATATAGTTTAGTGATAAAAACACTTTAAAACATAAAATTTATTTAAAAATAATAATGTATAATAATTATTCATATTAAATTATTTTTATTATGTTTAATTGTATTAATATAATGTAAAATTATTTCAAAATCAATAGTATCATAATAAATGTTACAAAAAAGAAATACTTCACAAAAATCGTCCATTCATTCTATTCATTCAAAAATAATCATTTTCAAAAAACACCCAAAATACATCTTATGTATTCTATTATGAACTAGAATAAACAATTATATCATTTTCCAAAATTCAATTTGTAAATGTAGCATAAAATAAATCCAATTACCCATGTATTAAAAAACTAATTTTTTTTAGAAGAAATGTATTTTAAAATAATTAAATAAATTTATATATATTATTTTCATTGAATGGTTTATTTTGAATATTAATATTGTTGTTGTAATTCATTGTTTTTATTAAATAAAACATTTATAAATTTTTTAAATAATAAATTTAATTAAATAAAAAGTTTCCAATTGAACGTATAGGTAACAACCATCCTTTTTAAATAATACTATTGTGTGGTTCAATTACCCTTGGTGTTATTTGTGTATTATTTTTTTAAAAATAATATTCTTATAAAATAAAAAATAATATAATAACATGGGGTATTACAATCCATACAAGTTCTATGACGTTCATTTTATCAGCTTATGAGTGTTATTTATGAGTACCTCAATATACATCTCACTATTAGTTACATATGACCATTCATGTTGACTATGTTTTATTTATCATTTAAAATTCATATGATTCATCAGGGGTTGTGTATGAGTGATACGTATACATTGAGGGGGTCATTTTGAGAATCATTCTTCAATAGTTTTAGATGTATGTTTTCCTTTGAATAAATATTATTCATTATCCGATCAAATAAGTATGGAGGAAATATTTACAATATTTATAGGATCTCCATGGAAGTTATTTTGATTATTTAAATTAAAATATAATGAATTTAGTTTATGATTTATAGATTTAATGTTCATATATGATGTTAAAATCAATTTTTTGGACCATTCATTAGTGGATTTTCTAGGATAGTAGATTCACCAGAATGATTCATCAGAATGACGACCTATGATTTTAATGATTCTCCCTAAGCCATGATTAATGTGGATGACTCATAGATATGTTTATATATACCATTTTTCAATAATTTGGAATAATTTATGAATTAGAAAATATGTAAAATATTGATGAAGAAAAAAGTGGGTCATTATACACAAAAAAAGACATAGAAAAGTGAAATTATAGATATTGAAAAAAGGAAAAAGTATATGAGAATGAGACATAAGTTATTTTTTAAAAATTAATGTTTATATTTACATATTTATGTTTGAAAGCAATTTGATGGTATTCTATTTGGTTATCATATAGAATTTTTGGGAAGGAAGTGTTGAATGATACAACATATATTGTGTTTTCCTCTTATACATTAATTTGGAGAATAATTTATTAATGAGAGAATAATATTGTCACATTATATAATAAGTGGAGTTTCTTATTAAATTGTACCATATTATAAACAAATAGAATCAGTGAAACTACATTAATCAATGTGAAAAAAAGTACTTAGTTTTAGTGTTTCATGTGTATAGGTATATTTTTATTCATGCCCCTTGTATTACTAATTTTAATGATCAAAATAAAATAACATGTGTATCACTATAATAATCTCATTATTTCAAAGTAATTATTTGTAATAGAGAATACTCAATCATCAATTGTGGGAATTATAAATATAAATGGGTAAATTTCTAATTGAAGTATACTAAATAAATACCCTCTTATGATATAACCTTTTTATGAACAAAAAATCATAATAAAATTGTATATTTTCTATGAAATTGATTTCTATATTGTGTAATTGTAGATGTTTTTAATCATAAATGAATTACTATTTTAGATGGTATAAAGTTGAAATAATGGGAAAAAATTAAATAAATATTTAATTATTATATTTTATTGTGTACATATATTCAGTTCATGATATCTCAGTCATTATAATGATTGAATAACTATGATATATGTAACATAAGGAATTAAATGTTGACACCACAGAAGTTAATGATACATGGTTAGTTTTCAACCATATTTAGAAAAATGGGATTTTTATATAAACAAATAATTATATGTGTGAGAAACCTATTATTATTTTTCATGGTTATTCTAATGATAAATTGAAAATATTTTAATTTTTGCAATAATGTTATGAGGATCTATATAATGGTATGAATGAGATAGTTGATGAATTCTATAATAATGTTAATATTAGTGTGAAATATATGACTTTAATTGAAGAGTTCAATGAAAACATCAAAAATTGTTAAATGGATATTGATTGAATTGCCTAAACAATTTCATGTGAATCTGTTTGTCCCTAAAGACAATGATCCAAAGTGTTTGATGTTGGATCGTATTCATAAAAAACATGTGGAATATGAGAGAAATAATAATTCTAATGAGTCTATCAAAATGGATACATCTCCATAGATAAAAATATGGGATATACATGAACTATAAAAGAATTCTTACTATGCGAATGAGGAAGATAATGATATGAAATCTATGCTATCCTAAAATATTAAATGTGTAAAAGAAAATTTTAATTTAAATCATCCATCTTAATATTTTTAATTAAAATTCATTTAATAATTTTGGAACTAGGTGTCTTAAAAAACAATGGAGTGGGTGATGAAGAATAATTTTTGGATCAAACATTCAATTGAATGAATATATAAAAGGATAATTATTTTGAATTTTTTTCACGAATTATATAATTTTATCTAATGAAATATAAAATATATAAGGATTTAAATTTAGATAAGTACGAGGAATATAGAGACCTCATGGAAATATTAATTGTGGATTTTTTTTTAAAATAAAAAAGTATAATTAAATAGTAATATTGATGTGAGAATTGCTGAAAGTGTTAATCTGGAAGTTAAACATGTAGAATGTAATTATTAAATAGATCTATAGATGGATAATGAATGGAAATATAATAATTTTTATCATGACTCCAAGATCTATATATTTTATTAATTGGTTGAAAATTATGAATATAACAAAGATAATGGAAAATAAATAAAACAAAATCATGGTATATATAGAGGGAATTTGATTTTATGCTCAAAATTATAGAACAATATTAGTAAAAATGATTGTGTTGTTATTGCAGGGATTTATTAGTTCAAATGAATTGAGGAACTAAAATGTGATTTCATGAATTTTTTAAATGAATTGGGATGTTAAAAAATTATTTAGAACTACAGATATGATAACGATATGTTTATGAACAATAGCTAATATATATATAAAAGGGGTTTCCACAAATAAATTTAAATTTATCGCACTACTGCAGTGCTTCAGAGTCAAAGGGAAATATATTATAGTAATTAGTCATAATAACTAATAAAATTTTATTTATATAATACCCCAAAAACCAAATCCTTTAATGAATATTATTTTTTGAGACTCACAATAGACTCAAAATGAAAAATTATGAGTAAAAAATGCATATAAATTATATTAATAGTGTCACATCTTGGGAAATATGGGAAACACTATTATTTTTGTTAAATAGAAAATTGGAACTTTCATTCTCAATGGAACCCAAAAAGAAGGTAAATTTACTATTCATTGTACATATGAATTTGATATTTATTTTTTATATAGGTAATGAATATAAATTCATGCACTTCCCATCATGTTTACACATTGGTAAACTAAAATAAACACCAAGATGATGTTATAAATAGTTGGTAGCTTCATCAAGATGTATGGAAATCCTAAAATTATAAAGAGTTTTTAATAATGGTAAGAATCAATATTGGTGGAGGTAGATGAATCAAATTCACACATAGAGGAAGTGAAGAAACGTGCATGGATAATTAAAGAGAATCAGAAAAGGATGACATTACAAATATTTAATGAAGAAAAAATGATGTATTATGAACATGTATAATGTGGAGTGCGTGACCCATCACCATAATTTAATATAATTGAATTTTATATGGTATCAAATATGATAGGTATAAGATTTTATTTTGTATAATTAATTAGGGGTTGAAAATTATTGGATTTTAAATGTCCAAAAATTTAGTGAATGACATATGGTGAACAAAATCCCTAGTTATTGACGGTCTCAAAAGTATTTCAATATTTTGGTCAATTATGTGACATGATACATTATGTGTTTTTTAACATGGTAAATGTAACATTCAATGGAAAAGTTAGATCAAATTTATTTTAGGGATGGTGTACTATGGGAATCCTCTTTCTCATTGATGGAGGAGATGAAATATTCACATAGTCAAATAAAGGATTGAAAAAACTTTAGAATAATAGATTTTTCTATTTTTGTTAAGGATATTTTGAAACATGGAAGAAATAAAGTATCTAGAGTTTTTCAAAGATTAAACTATATCACACTCACAATTATGATATTTTTCCAAATGGAATGAAATTTTAAATATACTATAAACCAATGAAGGCAAAATAAGAAAAAATTCTATATTGAGTTCATCTAGATATCTATAGGCCAGTGAAACCAAAAAACCCTTTATGGAAAATTTTATTATATGATGTTCAATGATTACTATATTAGAATTAAATTGTTTAAGTGAAAACTAAAAATATAATTTGTTCAAGTGCAACATATAATAAAAAAGGAAATATGATAAAATATTTGACATGAAATTACTATATCTCAAGAATAATAGTGGTATATAATTTATTAACAAAAAAAGTGAAGGCATATTAAAAACATTGAATTCGACATAATTTTTCGATAGTAAGGGTAATTCCACAATAGGAGGTCATTTGAAGATGATCAAAACTATCAAAACTATTATCATACAATGGTTCTAGATAATTATAATCCATAGACTTATTAGAATGTCTAATTTCATACAATAGATAATATCTCCAATAAAACATAATTATCTCAAAATTAAGAGGATACTCTAAATGATTTAGGGAAAACGATGAAGTTGATGCCCAAATACTTCAAAGTGTCTGAGGAAATTTTTTCATTCATTACAAGGGGAAGCCATGGATTCTTGAAGAACATTATTATGATATAATTTTTTCTGGGTGTTCATCCAAAATAATCTAATTGGTGTGTTTTAATAAAAATCTGGGGTAATTTTTAAAAATACATGATGTTAACATCATTAAAAATGAGTATAATTTGAAAACATGGATGTATATTTCACATAAGTATAATGATGACTCTCTAAATGAAAATGATACTGAAGTAAAAAGATTAGGGTGAGAACATAAGGCTGAAAAAGATTCAAAATAAGAAACCAATTGTGAAGAAAACAATCCAGGATAAACAACTGTAAATATGGTGAAAAATAGAGCTGAAATCAGTTATTGAAGTATTTTTGGTGACTAGACATATTTTCTTCAAACTAAAAGGTTGACGACAAAGTAGAAAAATTATCATATATCCCATGTGAACCCTAAATTTTAATGTACATTATATGGATTTGATGTTTTAATATATTTTCATGAATATCATGAGTAAATTTCGAAGAACCAATCATGGGATATTTTTAAAAGAATATCAATAAAGAACATCATTGGATTTATTTGGTGTCTAAAAATAAGATAAATAAAAATGGAATTATCTAATGGAAAATTAGAAAATCATATGAATGGTTTATTCCTAAATAAAATTAATTGATGTGGATTGATCATTTTCAATCCTAAAAAATCATAAAACTGTACGATTATATAGAACCATGATATTATATAGGCATATTAAATTGTATCTATTGGGTTATATACAATCAGTATTGAATAAATCCTTTAATAGAATATATGTATTCAAAAACTAGATGGTTTACTTGTGGATGAAGATAAACACTAATTTTTTGGTTAAATATGAAACAATATAGATAAAAATATTCCCATGGGGTTGGTATTCATGATTGAATAAATATTTTATGAATCTAGGATTCTAACGGGATGGAATTTAACATAAAATATACAATAATTTTGAAAACAATCAATGGGATTGAATTCCTATCACTATGGAATCCATCTTTTTTAGGATATGGAAATATATTTTATTTTAATTTTTTAGACAATATGATGTTAATATTTGAAATATTTATGAATGGTGACCTATAACTGATCCTTTAATTAAAATAGGTTTATTGAATGGAAGGGAATTTCATTCCAGATGAAAATATGTCAAATAATTTCTCAAATGGAATTAAATGAAATATTTAAGGAAAATGAAAACATCAGTTTCTACCGAGATTATGTTTTAGATATATGAATATTCAAAGGAGGTCAATAGGACTGTTTTTTGGAATATTATTTGTGGGATTCTATACATATTAGTAGTAAGACAAGATATCATTTTGTGCACATTCCATTCCGCACTCTACCAATGTACTACCAATGAGATCCTTATCCTATAATTGACGAGGATAAATTGTTACATAAATAATAAAGTGGATTATATTCCATTTTATCATAGATTATCATAATCAGGGATATTGTGTTTTACATATAAAAATGGTCTAGTTTTAGTTGATGACATGAAGTCATCCTTTACTGGTTGTCTTTATCATTTATGTTTATGTATTTTTTTTTCTATATATGTTTCTAGAGTTCATTTCATTGAGTAGCATAGAGGCATGATATATTGAACCAAGAAAATCTTTTACCCAGTTTCATTTAATGAATCAAAAATCTTATGAAATTGGAATGTATGTAAAATATATTACCTCTATGATGTGTGGTAACATGAGACCTATTAATCATTGAAAACAGTTCTTCCATAATTCATTGAAAATGAAAATTAAGATAAAAAATAATTTTATTAAGGATAATTTTTAATAATGGATAGTTAATTTTGACTGTTTTTAAACACTAAATGAAGATGTAAATATAATAGTTAAGGAATTATTGAAGGATTTTTTTGTCCGTATTAGTTAGATCTTCGAATCAAACCAGCTTTAAAAAACTAGATGATTATGAAATGGTACCCCCAATAACTCATTGATTTTTCTACATATAATAAAGTATTATATTTGTCTTGTATTAAATTCCAATATTAGTATCCCACAATTTATAACTTTCTGATATTTTCTCTTTGGGTTACATGACAATATCGTAAAGTGTTATCCATATTTTGAAATGAATATGGATGGAAGTATCTCTTATTTCTAAAAAAGCTGGAGATATCCTATGTTAATTGTTAAGATAAGTGTATTGTGGTTGAATTTGTAACTTGATGTATCATTTTCTGTGTCATTTTGAAAAAAATTGAAGAATATAATGACCAATTATGTGTTATGATGAGTATATTTTCATATTACTCTTGTTTCAAAAATATAAAATTAATCATGTCGGATTTGTTTTAGTTGCTATAAATTTATTTATTTAATTATTGATGGAAAGAGGCTCAAATTTTTCTCATTACCATATTTGGTTAGCTTTATGATTTTCTGTGCATAAGTTATAACACTATTTTGATGTTTTCATCATGAACAATTGGTGTTATTGTTAGAAAAAATACAATATTTTGTATTATAGGATGTGTTTTTTAAAAATAATGAGTAAAAAATTTCATTTGAATCATATTTATGAATTTTGAATTCATATGCTAAAGGATATTTGATGATTTGAAGAGTTCAGGATTATTAGAATAATATAAACATTTTAAGACACACTTAAAATTAGGCTATGTTAGGTTTTTAAAAGGAATTATCTTTTAGGAAAGGAATCATCAATTGGTGACTCATCAAATATGGATCATCAATTTATGAGTGTTTTTTATGAATGTAACAACTTATGAGTAACTATTGATTACAAATAATTCATTGGGTTGACAATATTTATGTCATCAGTGATTATGAATTATTAATTAGGTCATCATTTATGATGCACCAGGGGTTGTATGTGAAAAATCTATGATATTTCATAGGATTAATTTTTGTATTCATTATATATTATTTTAAGATGTATGTTTTTTAATGCATAAATATAATTATCTCTTTGGTTAATTAAGGATGGGGGAAATGTTATTTATACATAAGGTAAAATCATGAAATGTTATTTCAATGACTAAAACTAAATCTTGGTTGATTTTATGAGGATTTAATAGTGTTATAATCATATATTACTTTATTTTTTATATTCTGGTTCATGTATGTATTGATAAAACAGGTAACTATTATTGATATTTCGGCACCATATTACTTATAAACATGATCAATGGATATTATTTTTCCCCTTGAATAATTTTTTAGGAACAATTTAATATATGGTTTATGGTGAATCGATATCTCAAAATTTAGAAAAAAAATATCATGTATAAAACATGAAAAATAATTATTTTGGAAAAAAAGGCTCTATTAATAGAGAAAACATATAAATGATAACAATTACTACTACTAAAAAATAAAATACTAGAGGACGATGTGGACAATTAATTTTTTAGGATTGAATGTTGAGATTTATAGGTTCATTCTGGTAATCAGAAGGAAGGTGTTATAAGTTATACTCTCGAAATATTTTATAGAAGATAGCACTGACAGCTACATTATATTGTGTATAATCGACATCTATTTTTCATGGGATAATAAGTATTATACTATAGGGGAGTGTGTTTCATTTTTGTAATATGAGAAATACATTAATTAATTATAATAGTTTGTAAAACTATGGTTTATTAAAACCACTCTTTGTATTTAAATCATATCTATGTGGGCTTCATTGAATTATGTTGATAAGAACAATTTCAATCATAATCCTTGTAATATCCTTTTTAGGTGAACGGCGTAAAATATTAGTTGTCTCTATTTAAAGTATTTATTATTTCCAATAAATTTTGAGAAATCATAAAGAATCCAAATTGGATTTAGAAAAAGTTCAGTATGATGGAATTAATTTTTAATGAGAATTCCCTAATTGTACCCCCTCAAAAGTTATATTGAACATTTAGTGCCAAAATATATCTCAAAAAACAAATAACCAACTGAAAACATTAGATTCCATTATAACACAATAACATATTTAATTTATATCTGTACTCCATGAGGGAACAACTTGGAACTATTTTTTTATTATGTATTTTACCCATCCAACATTTTCATGGATGTGGGTATGTAACTACCCAAACTATTAGAAAAAAAATTCCATTTTGAGTTGAATTAATGTATTATTACGTAATATTGATATAGAAAACACATTCTCTTCTTTGGTTTTATTATATCATATCATTTTAATATTACTATTAAGCATCTATAACATTGATAATGTTTTTGTTGAATAGTGATCACATGATTAGGATAAATTTATGGATTAAAAAAATCCATTTAACAAGAAAAAATGATGTGATGGCCTCAACCAGAATGATTGGAAACTCTGAATCTCATTTATCAATGCTTGTGAAAGAGACAACATAATATGGATTTTCTATTGACTCATCACACTATTATATCCAATAACTTATGAAGAGCTAAACAGTTTACATTAACTACTCACAATCATTGAGATCATGCCGGAAACCATGTTTGTTGAACCACCCTTGAATGTATAACTATCGTAAACAATGATCTAAGAGTTTTGTTGGTGCATTTAATGGATTTGTATAAATAACCTAATAATATTATTTTCTACATTATATTGTATACAACTATAAATAAATATTCATCGTATTATGGTTAGTTTATATGGTATTTTTATTTCGTAATAATAAAACAAAAATTGTATTTTCTAATATTGAAATTTAATGAAGTAAATTATTTTGAGTAATGAATAATTTTTTAAATGAAATATAATTTTAGTAAAATAAAATTTTAAACTATTTTTTTAAAATAATTTATTATATAGTTTTTATGAAGCCAAATGAACTTTATATAAGTGTTCGAAAACTATTTTTGTCAAAAAACTCATCATATCTTAATAAATATATATTTTAGTAAAAGATAAATTGAAATATTAAGAATATTATTTACATTAAATTAATATAAATTTTGAAATCCGAACTCCATAATTATCTCATGGAAAATGTTTTATAATTTTCTGGGACAGTCTAATTATTTGGTAAAAATTAAATACCATATAAATATACATTCTATAATATAACATCATAAAGACCCAAAAATGATGTAATTTATACTATAATGAGTATCCAAGACCAAATATTTTTTTTTCATTTCAGTTAATGTGATTATATTTATATTATACTAATTATATAATTCTTTTTTGAATCCTTCTAAAACATTAGTATATTTTATGATTTTAAAATCATTTTTTTAGAGTACGACTCACTTCCACATTATTAATGGTATTATTATATTATGTTGGACCCAGTTTCTTTTAAAATAATTAAATCCACTCCGTTTTTGAAGAAACCATGATAAAAACCCATGGTAAGGTTTGTGGTTTTTTATTTTACTATATATATTATATAAGATAATTTTAATAGACATTAAAAAAATATCTCCTCTTTTCCAATATAAAAACACCCAATAACAGATTTATCATTTTCCAGATTCCTTATAGAATGTCATTATTAAACCCTTCCCTCTCTATAGTCCTCCCAATGTTCCAAATTCTCTCACGATGATCCTCCAATGCATTAGGGGCCACACACTGAAATAAGGGATCTTCCACTCTCTCATTTTTATCAAGCACCAATTTTATATCATGTCACTAAAATATAATTTTCTCATGTGAAAATATGTTCTTACATACTTCCAATTTTATACATTATATATATAAATAACGAGAGGCCACATTCACTATCATTATTCTCCCTATGAACTCTTATGTGCACTTGTTACCATGTTATCATTTAGTAATTGATAATCACCTTATCATCTTTATTCGTGTTTCATTATTATCTTATTCCTTATATTTACCATTAATTATATTGAGAGATGAATATACATGTCATTGTTAATATCCATTCTCATTAATATTTTTTATGTACACATTTATCTCTCATGAACCCATTTATGGTATTTTTATGTGACTCAGTTATGCTGCTAAAATTTCCCTATAATTTTTCGATGACAAAACAATTGTATCATGAATACCATATCCAATTAATATTAATGATGATCACATTTAAACATATATAACACATTTACATGGGAATTACATAATGTATTCAACACTCCATCGTTATGAAATAAAATATGATGATCAATGAATCCATGTTGTATATTCTATGTGGAACACCTAAACATGAGAATGAAAAGAATGTGATTGGTGTGACCTGAATTATATAGTAATATAATCAATTTCATTTTGTATTGGATAATAATATATCATATCTATAAAGGTACTATCCCTGTTTCCTTTATAGAACATTTTCAATCATTATTTGTTCACAGTTATCCTTGAACTAGGTTTATGGTGAATTGTTATTTGTTGTTTCCCCAATATTTCATTTATGATTACCATGTTTTATCATTAATAATTATTCACATTAGTTTTATTCCCCATTGATATGACTATTTTAGAACATCAATTTTGTTCTTCATTTTATTCCATATTTATTCCCATACTAGTCATTATAGCTCACCGATTTCTTAGGTAAATCCCCAGGTTATCCAATGCAGTTGTATATTCGGTGGAACATTATGTACATGATAGAGAATTTAATAATAAATATGATGTAGTCCTAATTTTAGGTTGTTAGATAATGCACAAAAATCATAACGACACTTGAATTCATGACCATCCATGTATTTTTAAGTGTAATATTATAAAATGAATCATGTATTATTGTGTAATAAAGATCATGTTTTTATAGGTTATGTTACTATCATTGATGGAATCCCAAAATAATGAAGGATATACCATTTTTAAAGATAATATCACAATGAAATACTATTTTTTTAATACATATCGTTTTATTGAAATATACTACTACATCAAATGCCAACATGCCCATATTCTTTATATTATCAGAAAATGAAGAAGTAGATCCCATAAAATCAACCAAGTTAATATAACATCTTGAATAATTTAAATAATATAAATTTCCACCCGTGTAATAAAATGAGTAATTTAAAAAATATAGTTATTAATCAAAAATAAAAAATCCATTATTATCCTAAAGAATACCCAAACTGCACCAGCATATTGTTATATACAGAAGAGTGATAACATGTTTGTGTACATGAATGTGTAGGAAGTAATACTATATATGGAAACCTGTAAAATTATTTAATCTGTAATAACATGTAATTATGTCTATGATATATATATAATATAAAACATAATAATAACCTGCCCCATCAACAAAAACATTCAAATTTATATTTTTTTTAATTTATAGTACTGCTAGATAAATATTACGATATCACAAAATAATGATGTATATTATATATATACATATATAAATATCAAACATCATAAAATCACAATTGATGGTAATCTATACACATAATCCTACTAAAGTATATTTTTAACCCATGTAATATACATCTTACATACACCTCTCCCATGGTATCCTTGGGTGGGGTAGTAGATGTAACACACTAGCTATTTGGACACATACTATAATACACATACCATAATTCATGTTGGAACACACCCACTTTATATTTGGTTTTATGTTGTTTCGTGCGATGTGATCCAAATGATCAATTTAGTACATTATTCAACATAGGATAACTGGTTAATTAATTTCATAAATAACATTACATGACAATATAACACCCAATGCGTGATAATTTCTATTATTTATTGAATCACGTAGGGCATGTATCACATATATCATTTAAAATAAATGCTTCTATCACTAGTACTAATAAAACCGAAAGTACTAAGAATGAAAATAATCTAATTCCCTAAATAATTCAACATAAACTATCTCAATTATTATATTATAATTCCTTATGAATGGATTATGATTCATTTTTAAAATTTAATACACTACCTAACCTAAGGTCTCACACATAATCTATTATTGTAAAAATATTATAAAAACTAGTTGTTGATTTTTTCATGTATTTAATATAATAAATTCATATCATCATGCTAATAAATTCATATTATTATCATGATAAGTAAACAACCTCATCTCATAAGTCAATATAATCAACATGATAAGGGAACAACATCACTCGTAGAATACCATATTATAATCATCCGATGTCTCCATCCTTATAATGTATATTTTATATATAATATACATTGCCAGATAAAATTATAAACACAAGTGTCCTTCATCGTAATTTTGTCATATTAAACCAAAAACCATTCCCAAAACATCCAAACAAAGCTATTTTTTTCAAAGTGGGCATATTTATAACAACATGACTTTGATAATAAAAATTATACCTCCCAAGAATAACTGTATAGTTATATAAATTATTCCAATATGTTATATAACATGAAAACCCATGAGTATTCATGGATTTTCAAAATACATGGATTTTCAGTGTGAGAATTATTATATAATCATCACAAAACATGAGAGATCACAATATTTCATACTCTTCATAAATTAATTGGTTTATATATCCATGTTTTTATGATAAAAAAGATAAATAAGATCTATGGATTCCAGGGTTCTTAGTTCCGACCATAATTTAACAGTCCCTATGGAGAATTTTTTATCATTCGATAATTGTATTTGATAGTCGTCAATATTCCACCATAGTTTCATTGAGCCTTTATCTTTATATTCTCCTGGAAAAAAAGTTTTTATTTTATAACCACAAAATACAACATAAATTTCCAAATGAAAAAAAATATTTCCAAAAATATATGTTATATTTTGTGGTTTTTATATTAAGGAATACATTATATAGAGAGAACATAGATTTTATTTCATATCTCTATAATATTTCTCTAATATAATTACTTATATTATGAAGATATTATCACCTCTGTGTTCTAATTATTGATAAATTTAATTTGATATATGGTAGAAATAGGATTCGATCTTTAAAATATATTATCTTAGTAGAATAATGATTGAAAATATTTAACATATATTTAATACCTAATAATATATTTGTTAGATAACTGAAATTTCTATGTCTATGAAGTCATCTAATTGATATCATCATTTTAATATATGTTTAGTTCTATGAATTAAATGTTATCAATGATTGATGATGTCAAAATGAAACAATATTAAATGACATATAATTTGATTCGTACAATGTAATAATTATTATACCATACATTTTAATTGGTTATTGATGAAATCCTTCTGAACCACACATAAAAACCTCCTACAGTTGTGGTTACCTCCTAGGGAAAATTAATTTATTAGGGGTTAGAGTCAAAATTTCTATATAAAGTGCGTATGGGTAATTATATAATCACTCTCTAGAATCAGTGAGTTTATATCAATCACATATAGGGTAATTTAAAAACAAACATCATCCACGTTTTAATGGTGAATTATGTTACATGATTCAATGCCCTATTTATAAAAATGTTATTTTTTTTTGTTAGTGTGCCTTAGAGCCCAATAAAGATAATGAGTTTCTAAATTGTTTACCAATATAACTACACCAGAAAATGATCCTTTCTTTTATAAATAGAATTCTCCATAAATAAATCAATAACATAATTTAATTATGTTAAATGATAATGACCACATTACCCAATATATATCATTGGGACATTATATTGGATGGTCACCCAACTCTGATGTACCCCTGTTATGTCCCAATTACCCAATCCTTCACCACTATACACTAATGAAAACCTTATTTTGTTAGTCTATGAACCATTATAAATATTAAAATCAACTACTTATTGATAAAAAGATTACAAAAGGTGAAGTTATTTATTCTGATTCATGAATTAAGGATTCGAAAAACATCACGGAATTTATAAATTTTACGAATTTACATATAAAATTTAGGTCAATCAGTAATTAAAATTTTTATGATATAGGAAAATTTTTAATCATACCATTAATAAAATGAATCTATTAGTTTTTAAAATTATTAAATAAATCTATTATAAAACTTTCCCCTATTAAATATAAAAAACAAGTACTTTTCTCTCTCAAAATCAACATGGTTCATAGATTTGATCTTTGATATTTTAATTTCCATGAATTAATATAATTGATACATTAATTAGGATATGAGGTAGGTATTATTAATTAGTATATATAAACGTAATACTATTTCAAAAAAATTCCGATAATTCACATGTATGTTTAGGGGGAGGGGGTTACAATACAAAAATAATAACATTTAGTGAGATCTTTATAGTCCCTTTCACAATGGAAAAAGATGTTCTCATTAAAAAATAGTTTATTCCTTATTGTAAATAAATAATTAACTATTAATATTAAATTTTATCTAAAAAATTGTGTATTTTTTGAATTTTAGGTCTCTCTTTAGTGACTCAAAATTATTAATTCATTAAAATTGACAAAAAAATATTTCATTAATATATACTTAAAATAATATTTTTAATGAAAATTTATATTTATTGTTATAATAAAATACATGAAATAAATAAGTATTTTTAAAATTATTGGGCTTATGAGCCCAATAACGATAAAAAAATTTCAAACTCACCAAATAATGTGATGTAGTTAGGAAAATTGTAGTTTTTAATTATTATCTTAAATGAGTTTTATTTTATTTTTTTTAAATTAGATGTTAAATTAAATAAATAGTATTCATTAAAATTTTATATCACTACATATGGAGAATTTATATATTTGAGATACCTATGTTTTAAACATTGTTCAGTACAAATAACAAATTTTGAAGCAATTTATGTTTGATATTTGCGAAGACAATGTGTGTTTTGGGTTTATAATTAACAAAAATAAATAATTGTAATAAATGAATAGTTATATTTAATAAAACTAAAATATTTAAATGAATATCGACATTCATACTATTATGATTATGTGGTGAATGATTATAAGATTATGATTATGCATTCAATTAATTTTATAGGACATTAAATCAAATTTAGTATGAAACTCATTTTCAAAAAATTGAAAGATACTTATGATCATTTAATTATGTATCAAAGGGAAAGATTTGGACATGTTAATTGGTTGAAACCATATATATTTTTATTTATGTTTTATAGCATGTTGAAAATTAAGGAAATGTGAAGTTTTTAATGATATGTGAAACCTTTTGACATATGTGGTATGTTATTGTAGAAATTAATGTGAATATGTGAATATTTATAACATGAAAATGGAATTTTGATATTTTAGCAATATTGGAATATAAAAAAATGAACTTTATTTATTATATTTATATCATTGTATGTAATAAAAATATAAAAATATAAATTAATTAAAATAAAGGTACTATGTATAGGTATTAAATGTTTTATATGTGGTTAATGACATATTCGAGGTTTATAATTTATTTTTTGGTATATATATTAATGTTTTTGATAATTGGATTTCCAAATTTTGATGGTATAAATTTTATTCATGAATATATAAATGAAAATTTAGTGTATAATTTATAATAAATATAGTGTTAGTGGTAGTGTCAGATAAGTCAATATATATATAAAATATTGTATGTTTGTTATTGATTTTGTATTTATATATAAATGTTAAAATTTTATGTAAATCAAAATAGGTTAGTTTGTTATGATGGCTTGATATAATTAGAGAGTTAGACTCAAGGGGTGAGTTATGTGGGGTTTTATCTCATTATTTGAGAATGATAAATTAATAATTTCATTTAAAAATTTTAATGTTGCAAAATTGTGAATGTTTTTGTAAGTGAATAAATATATGTGATAGGGTATGGAAAAGAAATATAGCACACAAATAAACATTAATATATTTTTTGTATATAAAAACCCTAGATCCAAAAAACCATAGATGGTTTCCTATTTATTAAAATGAAATAATATCCATGTTATCATATACCAATGCACCAAATGTCTTAACAGTCATAGTTGTATTGATATATATTATTGATATTTTGTATTGGAAATATTGTATAAAACATAATGATTGAAGTTATTCTACACCATTTAACACATTTACAGATTTTTTCTTCAAATCCCCAGAAAATGAAATAAAATAAGAGGGATCATGGATTCTCAATGAAGGATAAATATAGTGTAATATGGAATTAGTAAAAAAGGAATAATTAATATGGAATGTAAAATTTATAAACAACGATTTGATTAATAAATAAATTGGGCACAAAATTCTTCAAAGGATAATTTGAATGATATAACCTCATGAACAGTGGATACTACTACAGATTTGTTGGAATGTTTACTATATGTTTTTCATAGATTTTATTCTGATGGATGGGTCTTTACATGTCGTTTATTAACCAAAATATAAGGATGAACAAGGGATCTATATTGACTACTAACATTAGTAATTCAATTGTGGTTTTCTATTTTATTAAGAACTGTGTTTGGATTATGGGAAATTGAGATTTTATCCACCTTATCATCTTCCAAAGTATCATTAATATATATTTGAGGGGCTGAAATGTTTCCCCTGAAAAATTTCATGATATAAGGTTTCAGTTCTCTTCCCAAATATTGGTAGTGATTTTTTAACGTAGTGGAGCAATGATTCTTCACCCTTTCATTTGGTCCAGTTATCTTCCAATGATTCTTCCCCCACCCAAGGAGGTAGAAATTTCGCATTGGCAATCACACATAGTGGAAGATCATATACATTAAAATTTTATTTCCTTTGAGGAATGAATATTTAAATAGGAGGGTGAGGACTCATGAAGTCAAATTTTTCCCTCTCAATGTGGATACACATATTTAAATAGAGTATATGTATTTGTTGAGGCTAGTATCATCCCTATTTGACCCCATATCATTATGGTGTAAAAATTATATTATTTAAATAAATTGGATAGGTCTTTTGGGATCTAATCGAATAATTTTTCTAATAAAATTTTGATATTAAGTAAATCATATAGAATATAAACAAATTTTACATTAGTTAAATAAATTTTAGAGTAAAATACCATAAGTAAAAATAATTTTGATTTGGTCAATATGATAATTCATGATAAAAAATATGTATATTTTAGTGAAACATAAATTCAAATAATAACAAAATAATTAACGGTTCAAAAGAATTTAAATTAATAAAAAAATAAATAAAAATATTTATGTTAATGTATTACGAAATCAGAATGATCATAAACCATCCAAAAAAATAATGATAGAAAATTTAAAAGATATCCACAAAAATTGTTTGCTTAAATATTTTTATCTTTTCAATGATGAATAGAAAATAAATATAATATCATTAAAATCATCCTTGAGTGAAAAACCCCTTGCGCATATGAATTTTACATTTAAAAAATAAAATATTTATGAATATTAGAAAATTAAATTCTATGAAAAGAACCATTAAAGAGTTTAATTTATTCTTCAAATCAATTGTATATAATAATTTCAAGAAATTTCTATTCATATTGAGTACGTTACAATAAAGATTCCAATCAATTTTTTAGTAAAAAATCAAAGAGTAAATTGTTTGAAAAATGGAATAGAATCATCATTTTAAAGCATTTTATAGAAAAATATCTTGGGTAAAATATTATTCCACAAATAATTAGAGATAATTAAAAATATTTTATAACAAATTTAAGGATATTATGGATATGGAATAAAAATCTTCTCAACAGAGTAGAAATAAGGTCTACATTCCATAAAAACATCTTTGTATGTATTAAAGTGTTTTAAATAATAAAATGATGTGAAAAAAATACATAAATATAAATATAATAATAGAATACTTATGTTTTATTATTGAAATATAGAATAATTATTCCATTGGTGACATAAAAATAGACATTCTATAATAATGATGGGATTGTGAAAAATAACCCCTTACCACTTTGGTGATTTTTAAAATCATAACCCCCAAAAAATAAATAAATACAAATGAAAAATAAAATACCTTTTATATAAATATTTTAATTATATGAAATATTAAAGGGGTAGTAGATAATCCTCATTTAAATAAATATGTCCATAATATAAGACATATCCCAATGATGTGGAAAATTCTATGAAATCTCTTATAGTGATCACCACATTTAAATAAGAATAAATTTATGAATAAATTTTGTGGATCAAATGAAAATACAAATAAAATATTATACATATAAGGGAATGTAATAAAAATAAATTACACATGTAATATTAGAATATAGATGTTATGAAATAATAATTATAACCTAATGAAATGAAATTCAGTAATAAAAGTAATTATCAGGTGGTAAATTTAAAATTAAATCCCATTGGTTGAAGTTAAATTAAATTTAATTTAAAATACTATTATTTAAAAGTTATTCATTTTAGAAAATTAAAATGGGAAATTTTACAAACCATATAAAAGAAACTTAGGCTTTAACATTAAAATGTTCCCTAAGGAAATTAAATTGAGGCAAAATCCCTTACATGACCTTCAACTCATAAAAACAATTTAATATATCACCATTTATTAAACATATTTTAATTATGTACAATATTAATATAAAATTTAATGATTATAATAAATTCTATTTCACATATTATAATTTTATATTTAATTTCAAAATCAATTACCTTCACATCAATCATTTTGTGGATCTACGTCTCATCGGTCCAAAATGTGTTTGATTTTTTGACTATGGTCAAATAGACTAGTATACAATCATATCTAGAATAATAATCCATAATTAATTACAATTATTATAAATAAATTATAATTTTAAAACAATATAATAATATTTTTATAGGACATTAACAATGCTATAATTGAAATGATATTAGATAATACCTACACATGGGTTTTGTTTCCATTTTTCAATGATTATTATGGAAAGATGGTAAGTATTTTTTTATCGGTAATGATATAAAAATAATATTTATGCTATTTTTTAATTAAATAAGAATATATCTATAATCCATGTTATTTTGTGATGGAAATGAAATCACAATGCTTTGTGGAGGCAGTAATCCATACACACTCATGCTCGACCATATAATTTTTCCATGAATTGAATGTTATGAAACTAAAAGATATATTATCTGTTATGAATAAAAAATCTATGATTATTATAAAAAAATATGTATAATAAATGTATTATTGTAATTATATATAATGGGAGGTGATGCAAAATGAAATGCACTGGTTCACGAGGCGGCAGTCCTCCATACACATGAATATCAGTTTCGTTTCCCATTTAATAGGGAAGGAGATGTATGTAGTGTCTGAAAGTTAAATTAAAAAATATAATTATATGTTATATACTATTGTTATTTTATATTAATTATTTAATTATATTTTGATTAGGTGGAAAAATAAAAAAAATAAAAAAAAATTGGTTAAGAATGATACATCTTATTCGGACGACCTATTTTGGTTTACACAAAATTTATTCATAATAAGGTTTTATAATTGCAATCATTACAACATGATATTTTAAGGAAATTAAATATGGGATCTTGGAATATATTATACAAGAAATATATAATTTTATGTGTAATAATAATATGGGAGGCAGTTCATTTTTAATGTTAGGGAACATATATTTTTGGATGGTTTTAAAATATTAAATTATAATAAGGTTATATTAAATTTAAATACAACCAAATAGATATAAATTATATTTTTTAATATGATAAGGTTATTAAAAAACCAAAAAATCGTATTTATAAATGTTTTATTTGTTAAATATAACTTATTTCTTGGTTTAGTTATATGATAAATTTTGTTTAAATCTAATTGTGGTAACAACATTTTCAAAATTAAAGGGTTATAATTTTACATAAAAGATAACTATTAGATCATAAATGGAAGTGGTTTTATTTTTTAGATGTTTCAATATTCTTATTGTACTATTTAATGATAATTTTTATTTTTAAATAATTTTATAATATGTTATTTATCTTATATTATCAACAGTGTCATTTTTACACTATTCATTTAAATTGACATTAAAAATATGATGATAATAAGTAATTTTTATTATTGAATACAAATATAAATAATAAATAATTACTAATAATAAAAAAAATTAACAATAAATAAAAAAATTATTAGATTTATTATTTTTTAAAGTTATTTATATTGAGTTTTTTACTATTTTAATAATCATTATGTCTGCATTTTATAGGTTTTAAATTTAATCATATATTAACTAAAATTAAAAATAAATTAACCATAAGAAATTAATACCATTATACTGAATATAATATTTAATATTATTTATCAACTTATTTTAATCTCTATCTAAACATATCAGAGTTAGTTTAATAATAGATAAAGACATTTAGTATATTTCATTACATAAATTTTTTTATTGGTTACATTATTGGAAAAGTGTCCCATAAATTACTGAATATTGAGAATAAGTGTAAAAAGTTGAAATAAAATCAGAAAATAATATATTTGGTGGAAAATTGTGGCCTTATCACTTATATTTAAACAAGTTTAACTTTGTTTACACTTTTAATAGGGTGACAATGTTTTTGGGTTTTCATTATTCATTAGAAAAAGATAATTTATAAAAATAATTGAATAATAATAATATTGATGTTTCCATGTATGAAATAAATATTACCAAACTAAATTTACCTTAGTGGAAAAATTATATTTATAAGTATCCCATACTGTGTGATGAGAATCAGTTTATTAATAAAATATATTTTTTATGCATAATATGGTCGTTAAATAACTCATTGACCAGATATTAGAGTTATATAAATTGAAATTTGTATACATATTATAATGATATATATTTAATTTAATTCAATCCTAAATATAGATTACATTTTCTAATTAATACTCATAAACATTTGGTAGTTAAAAATAGATTTCAAACAAATCTGTTATAATCATAAATATATACACATATCCAATCCTGAAAATTGATGATTAAATAAAAATGGAATAGATTACCGGAGATAAAATGGGTCATATATATCTTTTTTATCAAATATAAAATATAATGGGTTTATTTTATATTAATATTTTACATAATAAAATTTTAGTATTTCAGAAATCATTATTTTTCAATATTTTATGAAAATAGATATTTTCATAAAAATCTAAAAATTTAATTGTAAGATAATTTGGATATGAAAATTTAAAAAAATATATCATTTTTGTAATAAACTTATATTTTTATTAAAATTTCATTAAATTATTTTTTCATGAAAAGGAATAAATTTCATTTCTGAAGAAAACATATTTCTACTAAATAATATAACTGTAATAAAAATATGAGTAATTTTTTATTAATATTTTATCAACAAAAATTATCTTATATAAGACATTATATATTTTTCAAATATCATTTAATCTTATTCGTACCGATAAATTTAATAACTAAGTTATAATTGACATATTTAAATAATAAAATTTTATGATTCACATAGGCTCAGTGTGGTGAGTCATATACATAATCAGGCATAATGTTCTTATTTTAATTTAAAATGGCCTCTAATTCTCCAATACATTAATAAAATTCTTCCCCACAATTTGAACATTCTCTTAGAAATCAATGGGTTTTGAATTTGAAAAATAAATTGTTTAAAATACACATGTTCAAAGGGTTAATAAAAATTACTATTTAAATGGGGGAAAGTGATATATGATGATCATATTGAATAAAAAAGCAATTATTCAAAATAGAAGTACATTAATTGGAAGAGAAAAATATTAAAATAAAGGATAAATATAATTTCAAAGGACTAATTAATATAGAAGATGCTCAGGAGAAAGCTAATATCCAAAAACATATAATCAGTGATCGGTGAAAAGGATATTTATTCACTAAAAATTAAGGCATGTGAAAAATATATCTTTTAAAATATCATTTAATTATATTTCTAGGATTATTTCTCTATAGATATATAAAAAACTATAAAATAAACGTTGGAGTTATATTTTTCTTTTTAATAATAATAATTTCGTCTTTTGGCCGCGCTTATTTCAATTTCAATATCATTTCTTAATCAATGAAATTATAATTAAAGATTAATATTCTTATTCATAATACAATAAAATAGAATTTTAATTTATCACATAATCCCTGAAAGGATAACAAAAAGATCATTCTAACATTAAATATTAACTAAAACTAAAATTGTTAACCTAAGGTAATGTAATATAAAACATTTATGCACTTTTCTATGAAGAATATATATATATTAGTTCAAAATATCCACAATAACTCAATATGTTCAACATAGATTATTGAAAATAAAAATTACCCAATATCCCAATTAACCCTAAAAACATCGATAATAATGAAGTCTTTTACCTAAAAGGTGATCAAATGTTTTTTAAAATACATCCAGAAAAAACTTATTGTATAATTACCAAATAAACATTCATGTTAAAAATTTCTTAGTCTTTATGGTCACATATATATCGAAACAGTAAATCACCCCTACCAAAAGAGATTAATCACTCAAAAATCCAAAAAATTCAAAAAGACTTGATCCTATAAAATGATTACCAAAATAATTATAATATTTTTGTACAAAATTTTTTTAGTACAATTTTTTTATAATTACAAGGAAATCATACAATGTATTGGATAGTGATTCACACTTATTTCCCATTGGTGTTGTGTTCAACAACCACTGCCTTACTGATTATTATTTATTTTCTTATTATATAATTTTTTCAGTTTTTATAAAAATATATTGATATACATTTTGTAATCCTAACAAATATATGATGAGATCCATTAAAATAGTTGTAAAAATAAATTTTTGTTGTCATAATCACTAAATTGTCTATAATAGTCTATGTTAACATGATTATTCCCATTTACAACCAAGGAATAATACCAAAAATCATATTATATGATGTAATAATAACATTCGGAAACAATAAAATCATTTATATAATGTCTACATTATGAAACTTTTATTTCAATACAAGACACCTTAGGTTTTACCTTGAATATTCATTGTCCTCATCCATTCAAATATATTGTATTGGAACATAAATAAAATATGAATTAGATTAACAATTTTTTTGGAGTGTTAAACTATGTGCATGGAAAGGGTACACACACCTTTCACCATAAGGATAACCATGATATATCCAAAAAATATTTTCAGGATTATTTATCCTATCTGTATATATTCTTTGACAATGGCATTATACAGTATCCAAAATGGGATGTATTGCTATTAAAACCACATTATCTTCACCTTACCATAATTAAAAGATGTTTTCATATATATATAAATATACTCAAAATCATTCATTTTTTCATGGACCATGTTCTATCATTCATAAAACTATTTCTCAACGTTTCAACTAATCATTATATAATAACATGTTTAAATACCCTGACCCCAGTGACCTAGAGTCGGTGTATTCTATAAAAAATTCACATAATATACAAGCGATCACATCCCAATGGAAAAAATAATTTAGTATTCATGATGAATGAGATACATACATTATTCCCATTTTATAATGCAAATAAAATTTAAAACAATGTCAGGGGAATTATTTTTCACCCTTAAAATTATTCAAATATTACCTTTTCATATATTGGGGAATTAAATATAACATCTATGAGATATTCTCAGAAATGGTGACATATATAAAAATCTATAATAAGTAAACAACAAGTAATCTGAATGGAAAAGTAAATAACTCAAAGATCTTTCTATTTAATCAAAAACACCAGAAAAATGAATGCACATATAATATCAATGAAGAAATCTCATGGATAATAACAAATAATTTCTAATTTAAATAAATGATTAATACTAGACATCATAATAATAGATAATATGGTATATATATATATATTCCTTTAATATCTTATGCTAATAAATTCTAGTTACCTAGTATGCATACACTAAAAACAGTTTAAATCTGGCTAGATAATAATCCTACCTCATGAGACTATATATTCATCATGGGGCGATCTATATCAGGTTCAAACCCTTAATTTCATGTCAAATTCATTTCTCATATACTAAATGATTAATTTAATTCATAAATAATATGAATTATCAATAGAAATCTCTATTAATAAATAATATTGAATATAATTATCCCCATATTCAATCAAATGATTTTCCTTGAAAAACATCATATATATAAGTCACATACATTTTATGAAATATTCATAACCATGAATCAAATAATATTTATATTTTACATAAAATTAATGTTCAATGATCACTATAAAGTGAATTCTCCATGTGAAGGTAAATATCAAAAAACATAATCAAGAATGTGATATTCAATACATTACCTAGTCAAATCCATCATAAAAATCATGAAAAGAATAAGGATGGTATCATTACCACATATATCATGTGTATTATAAGTAAAATAAAGTTCTTTTTAATGAATAGAAATACCGTAAAAAGATAATTTGAACCATTATTTAGGGAAATACCATTTTCACTTTCAAAGGTGCATTTATAAATATAAAATATCCATAAAATTAAGAAAAATATTTTCTATTAATAATACCCTTTAAATTATTTATGGAGGCATCAATGCATTGAGCTGGCCTGACAATGGGAAAATTCCATTCAGGTCAGTATTTTAATGTAATTATTCCTTTTATATTTTAGGTAAAAATTAAAAAAAATATCTTTATGGAAAATTTAAAATAATATTCCATTGAATTTTTCTATTAAAATTAATCATGAGTAAATTAATATTTAACATTTAATATTTTAATATTTTATAATCTTTAAATCATGTTATGGAAAATACAGATACATAATAAAATGATTCCCGAATGAGTAGAGAAACATACTCTATTTTTATTAAAAACAACATTTTCATGTCATTAGTATTATAAAGGGAAAATGAGATGATAATTTATAAATTTTATAAAAAATTGTAGGATAATTAAATAGATTTGATTTATTATGAATATTTGAAAAAATTATTTCTGTCAAAATCTATACATAAACCATATTGAATAATTATGAGATTGTGAAATAAACCATTACCTATTTACTCTATTTTGAATCATGAAAACCATAAATAAAAAATCATATTAAATATTAAATACCAAGATTATATATTGATTCATGATATAACATATGAAAGGGGTATTAGATACAACTCATAAAAAATAGGTTTATGAAACAAATATATCCTAATGTTGTGTTAAATGAGATGAAAAATCATACAATGATCATACCATCAAAGTGAGGATAAATTAATGAATTTATTCTATGAATAAAATGTAAATCCATTTAAAAAAAATTGAAATACAACATAAAATAAAAAACATTACACATTTATTAGTTGAATATTGATGAAAATGAAGGTATAATATAACCCATTGAATGAAAATTGAGTTATGAAACCACATACTACTTTGTAACATTCAAATCAAATCCCATTAGATGAAGTAAAATTATTTTAATTTTAATATTTTTTATTTAGGATGGATTTGTGATATATCATATAATATGGTATTATATACACTATAAGATCGAATTTTTTTCATTATATTAAAATGTTCCTCTCATTAAAAACATTTAAACAGAATCACTTCTCTCATGTCTAACTCATCGAGTACATTATTTATCTTCATGAATAATAAAGTAACAAAATAATTAAATTTATTAGAAAGTTGTTTTAATTTTTTAATAATTTTATTTCATTTAGTATTTTTTAATATTTAATTTCTTAATTAATTAAGGTCATATTGATAATTTGGATGATATTCATCTAATTTGTCCAAAATGAATATGGAATATTTATTGATGACAAATTGTTCACTATTACATCATCATATGAATAATAATAATGATATAATTACGCTTTTTATTCACCAAATATACATTTAAAACCAATATTGAGAAATTATTATGAAAAATTAACTATATTACAATCCTATAGATAGTTATTTGTACACCCAAATAAGTAAAATTTTCATTTTTTAATTATCATTATTGAATGAATGTGAGGATTATTTTATCATTAAATAAATATATTAATATCATAGATGTCATATTTTTTAAAATATACATATATATATAATCAATTTTGTGTGGTTGTGAAAATAATAATCACATAGCTTCGTGGAGGTGTTGGTACACTCGTACACACGATCAACATTATCATTTATCAGTGAATGAAATTTTAATAATGTAAATTATATATTATATTTTGATAGTTATAAATATTTAATGACTAAAATCTATATTTATACATTAAATTTATAATTTTAACCATATGCATGATGATGTTATGGAAGAATATTTACAAATATTAATGAGAAATTAATCTTTCATACACCTTAATATTAGATTAGATTCACATTTGATGGAATATCAGATGTATATAGAATATTATACTAACATTAAAACATCAATGTATATGGCTGATAATTATGTAATTATATCATCATGTTTGAATATAATTTAAATGTGGTGGATTAAGAAATAATATAAAACACGTGGTTGATAATGATACCTCTATTCAGAAAACCTCTTTAGGTTTTAACCAAAATACATCATAAGAGTATTTTCTAATAAAAAATAATGAATATAGGATGGGAGGTGGGAATTAAGTAAGGTATTTTAATATTCATGGACAATCCAAAATTATTTTTATGTTTGATGAAAATAGAAGAGGTGGTCCACTTTTAAAAGTTATGGATGTGGAACTTTTGTGATTTCATAAAATAAAAAATTATAATATGGTCATATTAAATTGAAAATTTTCATAATTGAATGGAATTAAAATTGGTAATATAATATGGTTTATTTATGTCCATATAGAAGGATTTAGACATGATTATTTTGAATCTAACCCTTAACTCTTGTTTTAAACCCCTACAAACCCATCATAACATTAACGATGACATCAATGTCTTCAAAAAGATAGAATTATAATATTACTTATTAGAAAAAAATTGGACATAAAATGGAAAACCCTAAAATAATATTACATTTATCATCATAATTTTCTTGTTTTATGATTATTATGTGTTTTAAATAATTTAATAATATATAATTTATCATAAAATTTCATTAATTTCATTTTTGACATTATTTATTTTATTTAACATCAATAAAATAAAGAAAGTAACAAATTTTCAATATAATACATTTCAGCATCATTAATAAATAAAATATATTACTATAATTAATTTTTAAATAATCCCAAATACATTTTATTTATCAATTTTAAAATTATTTTCCTTGAGTTTCTCGTTGTTTGCACAAGCGGTGTGTCAATATTGTATAATAATTTAAGGTATGTAAATAATAAAAAATAATTAAAAAATACCGCATGAATATAATTTAGTTTTTATCAAAATAAAATTTAATATTTTATCAACCCTAATTATTTTTTTATATGAGAACATATAAATGATATTTATAAGAGAAACAATGGAATCTTGAATTTTTTATTACCAAAATTATATTATAATTCAATTTCATTGAATGGTGTATGATAAATAGTTTAATATATAGAATAAGGTGATATTTTTTAAAATAACATAATACAATAATATTTAATTGGAAAAATGGGGGCCTTATAACTTATTCATATCCTAAGTTAGCGTGATTTACACATTTACCAGGGTGATGTAGTTTTATTGTATTTATTATCGATAATAATAAACAAAATTAGGTTTACAATATTAATTAAATTTAATCACGATGTTTATAAATATTTAATCTATTTTGAAACAAAAAAAATATCTATAATTTTAATAATTACAAGTTTTATGTATCCCACAAAGCAAGGCCAAAAATAGGTTTTCAGAAAAATAGATTTTGCAACAATAAAATGATCTTAAAATAAGTGTATGACTATTAATAATAATTATATGAATTTATATTCATATAAATAGATATTTAATATTTTTATTTTAAATAAATAATTTCACATTAGGGGTAATTTTAATTAACTAATAAGCATAAGCATTATTCACATATTAAAAATTTCCAGAAAAGTGTGTTTTATGCATAAAAATAAACATATTACACAATCTTGATAATTGGTAATTAAATTGAAATTATTTAGATTTTAATAAATCATATAGCTAAAATATAACATTATTATAAAAAAATACAATGTGTCTTTTATATTTCATTATTTAATGAAATGAAATGATTGTATTGGAATAATCTGTATTTTCAATATTCACTAAAAAAATAATCTTTTCATAAAATTCCCAAAAATTTCATTATAATTATTTATTCATATAGTTTTTTCAAAAATGATATCATATTTTTTATACAAAATATATAAAATTTATAGAAATTAATTATAATATTTTCTCATGTGATGCAACAAACCCCATTATTTGATGGAAACAAATTTCATAACAATAAAATGACATTAGCATTCATTTTATTGATTATTTATCAATGACTTTATTTTTATTGAGAAATTTATATAAATTTCATTAAATAGTTTCTCTTATTCCTTCCAATTTATTTAAGGGCTGTCTTATGACATTAATATTTAATTAATTATATTACTTGGTATTTTTAGGATTGGTGTCGTGTGTTGTATATGATTCCAAACATAATGATAATATTCTAAAATACAGGGGTAAAAATATGTGAAGAAATAATATATATTGATAAATATAAATCATGGAAGATTATTATATTTATTTAATTATAATAAAGGATGTCATATGAAATCCTCTGAAAAAACATTTCTGTGGATTAATGGGAAATTTTAGAATTCCTGTCTTCCGATGAATGTTACAGTTGAATGTGAAAATATTCATTATGATTGTTAATAAAAATGGTTCTTGATTAAATTTTAAAAAAATAAATGGAATATATATATGAAATATTATATTTGATCCCATAATTTTTAGGCATAAATATTAAAATATTCTTGATGGATATATAATACATTTCCCAATATTACACGCCTGATGAAAATATAGATTATGTGTATGTGGAATCATGTATATGTAAACCCCCATTATATAAAATATCAAAATTAATTTAAATTTATTTATAAATATCTTTAACCTTTTTTGAAGAAACATAATTAAAAACTATCTCTACAGCTTTGGGAATTGAAATAAAATAATGGTTTGGCTTAGATTCTCAGTACTGATAAACAAAGTATATATCAATAATTAATCCTAAGTGAAAATAAGATAATTTTTATAATATAATAAAATGATATAAAAATTATAAAATAATATGAATCATTTCATATATCATAATCCTGAAACATGGAATTATTTTTTATCAATAAAAATACATAATATATAAATTTGAGGAATCATCAATAATAAATCATGATCCCTGAAAACATATAAGATGCCTACGAAAGAAGTATTTATTATTCATATACTTATAGAAAATAATTTCCTCATAAAATTATCATTACCAATTATATTATAGTATACTATTTTTAGTCTTAATTCAATCATTTCCATATTCATGTCTCACACTGAAGACACTATTAGTAGGAAAAATTCACATAATAAACTGAATTTAATCCCCATTTTAGAAATTATAATCTCATTAGATAACCTTATATTCTAAATTGATTATATATAAATACATATAATTCCAATCCAATATATCTGATAATGGAATCCATTCAAATGTTTCCCATAAGACCATAAAAATCATTATATTACCAATTCATAACACATGGAAAGGATACATGACTCATAAAAAATTCATTATCATAATCATAAACCATATAGGGAAAGAATAATGATGGTAACATCTGATTGTACCATATTAAATCGTGAATAAATAGAAGGATGATGTAATGTATTAAAATTCATCTAAAAGAACTATAAATATTATTTGGAGGATAATACAAATTTTATTTGAAAAAAGATATTTATAATATAAAATTTTCCATAATATTAATGAGAAAACTATCCTTAAAATTAAAATGAAATTTGAAAGTTAAAAAATACATAAATGATTAGTATTGATGGCTGGACATACATTCATACAGTTCCAGTTAAAACAAAAATACATTTTTCGTTTTTTTATAAAATTTCAAATGTTCCAAGTTTAGAATATGATAAGAAGGTTCTTTTATTAATTTTTTAGAAAATTAAAAAAACATAAAAATTGATGATAATTAATATTTTTGGAATAAAAAAAATATTATTTATATAATTATAAAGAAAATATGTACATCGAAAACTAGATTACATTATAAAGGGAAAAACATGGTTGGTTTTCTTTAGAAAAAACATTTCGATCTATTAAGTATATAAAGAGATGAAAATGAAGGTGAATTATTAAATCTACATAAATAACCACATTATATGAAATTATGTAATTATGCTAGGGATATATTATACAATTAAATTATAATAAAATTTAAGAATAAACCATCAAGGTAATAATGAGATTGCTACAAAGAACCCAAAATCTATTCATAACTTTTGAATCATAACCCACGTAAAAAATAAAAAATCAAATGATAAAATAAAATTCAGAAAAATAAAGATATTATGTGTAAAAATATTAATGTGGACGTATAAATAACATAAAAATAATATGGGTGTATAAAATCAATCATGTCACATTAAAAAAATATATGAAGAACTATTACTTATGTAATAATTTTTCAATAAAATTACATTAAAAGAAAGAAAACTATATTTTTGTCAATTAACATAAATTTAATTATAGATTGTGAATATATAAATTCTTGTGTTGTACATAGAACATAAAAACAATAATTTGTTCTAGAATATTAAATCATGTATCAATGAATATAAATTCAAAAGAATCCCCTACGTTAGGTCCATCCTAATTTGTATGTGATTTCAAATAATTAATAGTAAATCAAAATATATAATAATTATATAAACGAGAAAATTTACATATATATGATATCATATATAATCCACTAATATAATTTTAATTAAAACTTATTAACAATTATCTATTAAAGCAATCATTTTTTGTGTCACCCACTTTGCATTACACATATGTTTCAGTTCTCTAGATATGGTCCTTTCATAGTAATAATAGTTCATCCATCTACATAATGTTATTAATTATATAAATACAGTATAAATATTCATTTTATACTTAATTATAACAATTGAAAAAACGATGCATGGAAAATGTAATTATATGACTTTGTGCAAATGGTTGTATATATTTACACATGTGTATTGTTTCCTTTTTTTAATCGATGGAATGAATGAAATGTAATTTAAAATTTACCTTTCAAGAAGAGTTATTTTAACAAAAATATAATAAATATTCAGTACATTTAACATTTTTACTAACCATATAAATTGAAAATGATAAACAAAACTTATATATTCTTGGAGGTAGAAGTCCACACGAATGCACAGGCAACATTTCGAACCATATGGTATGAAGGAAGATAATATATTATAATTAAATAAGTACTTTTTTAAAGACCCAAAATTTCCCTGTAAAATATTTTTTAAATACTTGGTAATTATACGAGTTCTCGAAAATTGACGGCGCGTGATTCTGAGTCCCTGAGTACCCGGAATAAATTTCTGAATTTTTGTTTAGTTACATTCTGGAAACGTGTGAGAAGGTTTTTTCTATTTTTTGAACCGGCGCTTGGAATTGAAATATGAAGGAACCATTGAACTCGTAGTGCTGATATTCTATTAAGAAGACTTTCACTTAGAAAATAGTTGGTCAAGGGTGAAAAGTTAATTTTTAGTGTTTTGTATGGAAATAATAAAATAAAATAAACACGCGTTTTATTTTATTTTTTTGTAACCATACTCCATGTGGATGTTGAGAAGTGGGGACCACCAGAACTTAACCTCCCATGAGAGGTTATGGTGGTGGGGACCACCCTATACTAACCTCCCATAAATGGTTTTGGGGGTGGGAGCCACCCGAGGTCTAAACCTCTTCAATTCACTCATTAATGTGTAGGAGCCTCTTGAGCTTCCTCCATATTAATTGTATCAACCCTCCTTAATTAATTGTTTCATCCCATGTTACCCTCCAATTTGAATTTTAGGCCAACACAACCAATTTATTGATGCCAAATTAATTAATCCAACTTTTATTGATTAAAAATTAACTAGATAAACATATTTTATTTGGTTGGCTATTCATTTGGTGGAAAAGTGTTGGAAAAAAGAGTATTGGGAGATCATGGGAGAAAGCTCTCAAATGAATAACGCTTCCCCAACAAAGAACGCATACCTCCTTCGACCTTCTTCCTTGGGACTTCTTCAGATGAGGTACAACCTCATCTATGGGGAATCGACGACCGTACAACCTTCTTGCGCCGACATCATCAAGAGAAGGAGTTAGGGGTTTAATTTCTGATTCATTTTATTTTTACCCATGTTCGTTCCGTATAATACATGGAAGGTGGATCAACGTTCTAAATAGTTGGTCTAAATATATAATTTCGTTTGTTGGTTTAGAGAATAAACATTTCAGGAGGGTTTGACGTCCTTCATTCTTGTTTATGTTGAGCCATTTGCTACTACACTAATGCGAAGGGTACGAGCCAAACAAACATGGAATGACCCCTCCACAAATCTTGTGATGTTTTGTGGTGTTGAACATTACAAAGTCAATGACGCAACGACACCGCCCCTTAACTCCACCAACTATCGAGCCACCTCTTATGTCTTCCATCCACTGATCTGCCACCATCAGACCGCCATCTGGGGGTCGGACCACCTTCCTGTGGCAGGACTACCATCACGTTGTCAGATCACGGCCCCGCGGCTGGTCCGCAAACCCGCTACCGGACCACGGCCCCGCAGCCGGTCCACCAACCCGCTGCCGGACCGCCGCCCCACGGCTGATCCGCGGACCCCGGGGCTGGACGACCGACCCGGGGCCGAACGGATGACCCGGGGCCGGACCGCCGACCCGCATCCAGACCACCATCCCATGACCGGACTGCCGACATGTTTCCAGTCCGCCATATCACGGTCGGTCTGCTACCTCGTGGTCAGTCCACTGCCCACGTGGTCGGTCCGTGCCCTTGCGGTACCAGCGGTCGGCCCGAGCCCTCGCAGTACCCCTCGGCTGAGACGCCATAGTGACACCCTCGCATCGCTCACGGACTAGGTGGGGCTGAGTCGTTCTGATCGGGTCAGACCATACCCTGGTCCATTACGCCACTTTTACTTTCTTTTGGCCATAACATTGGCACCAGACATCCGTTAGATGAACCTTAAGAGGTGTTGGGAACCTTGGAGAATGTTCTTCCCTTTGTGTGATACCCCACTGTGTTTTGGATTATGGATGGAAACGGTCTGGTTGTATCAAACACTAATCTAACCGGACCCCAGGACTAAAAAGCTAATAACTCACAGAACGGGTGACCTATTGATGTGTCGTCTGTTACGTTGAGACCTATATTACGTGGTAGACCATTGAGATACTTCTTTGTGGGACTTCATGGTAGATGGACTATCAAATAGTAGATTGTGGAGCGGATCCCCCCAATGATGAGAGAGCATATTGTGGGAACCCAATGGTTGGCTGAGACATGATGACTGATGACTGTTTCGACTTGGAGTAATTTGACTGGCCTAGTGAGGGCGCCTTAGGTATGCGGAAGACCCATGGTGGGGAGAACCTTAGTGATGCTGCAGACCCACGGTACTCGATAGAAGGATTACCTCGGTAGGATACGAGGGGGAGCACCTCTGTGTGACACGGCAGAACCATGGTGGGGAGAGCCTCTATGTGACGCGGCAGACCCACAGTACTCGACGGGAGGAGTACCTCAGTATTCCATGGTTAGTGGGATGCACCTTTATATGAGGCGGCATTCCCACTGTACTCGATAGAGGATGAGTCCTCTAGCAGCCAAGGTGTTATGAATGTTACCTGATACTACCTCTAGAATAAATCCTGGTGTGGGAGGAGTCATAGCCTCTTTGTTTTCCTCATAATTGAGATGGATTACATGATTACATGGGTATATGTATGGGATTATAAGTAAGTAATGCAATCTATTGATTTTAAACATTGTTTTTATCCATTTTAGATTTTGTGAGACCTATTGGGTATTGGGGTCCCTACTAAGTATCATTATACTCACCCCTACATGGGATATGCTCGCACCATGTTGTGTTGGATGCAGATGACGAACAACACTGATTGAAGCTAAGAGTACCAAAACAGGACCGTACATAGAGGTGCACCATAGAACGTGTTGGTACGCAGAGGAGACTGGTGGATATGGGGTGTTGTGGAGGTGAACTATACCTACCCTTTAGGTAGGAACCGTGAAGGATGATCTAGTAGCAGTGTTTTCTCTTTCTTTAGTTGATTAGTATCATAGCTGTACTTGTACATTCCAATTGGGCTTGTATTTTGTCCCCTTTTACTTACTTTACTCATGTGTTTACTGTACAGTTGAATTGTGTTCATATCTTTCTATGTGATTGGTTTCATGTGATTACATGTTATAAAGGTAATGCCTTCTCAATTTTAGGGAATACACATTTTGTGCTATTCTCCATCCCCTAGCCTATGGAAGGTATTCTTGGGGTAGTCACGGCATGGTCCCTGGGGGACGGGTTGTGAAAAATTTGCATCAAAAGAGTCAGTTCTACAGAAGAACTAGGACTGTGATCTTTTCTATGAAGCAACAATGATAGGGGTAATGATTTTGGTTTTCAGTTCAAGGAGTCCATTGTTGGTGAGGTGACCGACGTTTCCATACACCAGGACCCTGACTTCTGATTTCGATCATAGTGCACAAAAACACTGATAGCATGTGTGTTTTCAAAAAATTTCATTGTGATCATTTGAGTCAGCTCACCAGGTATAACTTTTGACTGTGGTGCACCTGTTTCTTTTCAGGATTCCATTATACAGGCAACCAGCTAGATTCCTGAATGTTGTATGCACTGATAGCCCCCCGAGTGATGGGGCATCGGTGATGGCACCTTTTCTAACTGAGGCACCAGTGGTACCACTACCCATTGTGACACCGATGCCACCAGCCCCAGTAGTAGATGGTGCATGCCGGATGAGCACGTTACATGAGTTCCAGTGCTAGAGGCCACCCAGGTTCAGGGGAGAGACAGACCCGCAGGCGGCTGAGGATTGGCTGGAGGCTGTGGTGAGAGTCTTCTGACTCATTGAGACACTAGCCGATATCATAGTGATCCTTTCTGCCCACCTTTTATAGGAAGTGGTTGGCAGATAGTGGATTTTGATGCTCCAGGTTCACAATAAGGTAAAGCTTCCATAGGAAGACTTCAAGAGCATGTTTTTGGTAGAGTTTTTCCCAGCAACTCTTCGCGTAGTGTGCATAGTGGAGATACTCCATCTATAGTAGGGCACTATGACTATAGATAAGTACTTGGTGAGGTTTACTAATCTCTCAAGCTACTCCACCGATATCGTTTAGGACACTTTCTTTTGTGCTCGAACCTTTGAGTAGGGGATCATGCGTGAGATCAAGGCTCTGATGATCTCACTCAGCATACTGACGTAGGTGGGGGTATTTGAGAGAGGCCTCCTAGTGAAGAGTTTCCTTGTTGTCCAGTCACCAGCAGTGAGACCCACTACCATTCATCAGGTAGTTGTTTCTTCTACAACTGGCAGCAGACAGATGTCACATAAGTCCAAGAGGACCAAACCTACAGGTGGACGACCGCATGACATGGGATCAGTTGTGCGGGGCACCCGAGGTAGAGAAAAACATAGTAGTAGTGGGAAATGTTACACATGTGATGGGTAGGGTCACATGGCTTATGAATATCAGACCAACCATATGGATGATCAGCAGACGGTCGAGGGACCGCCCAAGCAGAGTAAGAGGTTCGACCGAGGAGGTTCGTAAGAAGCAGGCGGATGTGGCAGAGGAGCTGGTCGTGCAGCTGGCAGTGGGTGAAGATTCGAGATGTTACCTCCACCACCACCAGGAGGTCCACCCCGACCATAGGGAGAATGAGGACATGGGGGAGCTTAGCTCTAGGTAGCTGATACCTATGATGAGGGTGCTCTAGAGATGATACGAGGTACGATCTGTGACTACTCCACAATAGTTATTGTACTTATAGAAATAGGTTCCATTAATTATTTTATTACCACTACCCTTATTCAGAGCACTAAGATTCATACAGAGACTTTTTCTTGATCTTTATGGCTAGAGACTTTTACAGGAGCGCATTCGACGATTACTCATGGGTTTCTGTAGTGTAAGTTTACTCTTGGAGGCGAGAACTTCAGTAGGGATCTCCTAGTAGTGGCATCAAGGCCTTATGACGTCATCTTGGGTATGGACTAATTATCTTCATTCCATGGTCAGATTGACAGTATTAGTCGCAAAATGCGGTGTGTCCGCATGGTTGGGACCAGATTTTCCTACACCGGTGAGAAAGGAGCCTTTCCAGCGCATGATGGATTATCCCGGATGAGGGTGGAGCCAATCACTCATCAGTTATCTAGCCTTACCCTAATAGTGGTTGATGTGGAGAGTCCAATTTATCTTGTAGTGGTGGAACAGTACATTGATGTTTTCCCTGATGATGTTTCAAATCTACCTCCTCGTTGATAGGTGGAATTTAAAATTGACTTGTACCACGGGACTGCACCGATATGTACACCAGTGTATCATATGGCTCCCTCATAGCTTCATGAGTTACAGGTACAACTATAAATACTTTCAAGGGAAGGGGTTCATCTGGCCAAGTGTTTCTCCTTGGGCAGCCCCAATTCTGTTCACCAGAAGGTGGATGAGAGCTTAAGGCTTTGTTTTGAATATCATCACCTAAACCAGGTGACTGTGAATAACAACTAGCCACTCCGAAGGATTGACGACCTCTTTGATCAGCTGAAGGGAGCAAGGTAGATCTCGAAGATAGACCTAAGATCAGGATATCACTAGCCTAGAGTAAGAGATAAAGATGTGCAGAAGACGGCCTTTAGGTGTCGATACAGACATTGCGAGTTATTGGATATGGCATTCGGCATGACCAAGGCTCCATCAGTGTTCATGGGACTCAAGAACATTATCTTTCATCCATAACTAGATCTATTTGTAGTGGTCTTCAACGACAAAATTCTGATATACATGACTACTGAAGAAGATCATGCCTATCATTTGTATGTAATACTAGACACACTCCCTGATCACCAAATTTATGGTGCGATATAGAAGTGCCAATTCTATATCCGAGAGGTTCACGTTCTGGGACATTTTATATCGGAGGCTAAAGTTGCTGTAGATCCAGCAAATATTGAGGGGGTATTTGCTTGGGATCCACCCAGGAGTGTGACAGAGGTACGAAGTTTCCTGGGATTGGCTAAATATTACAGAAGGATTATATAGATTTCTCCAGACTTGATGCACAAATATCAATCATGAAGAACAAAGGTAAACCCTTCGTGTGGTCAGAGAGATACCAGTAGAGTTTCCTAGAGCTGAGGTAGAGGCTGACTAGTTCCCCCATTTTGAGGCATTTAGAGGAAGGCATAGGGTACGTAGTCTACTTTTCCGCATCTAGGTCCAGACTCGGATGTTTCTTGAGGCATGAGCGAGCAGTGATCACGTATGGTTCTCGACATCTGAGACAACCTGAGCAGAACTATGCTACTCATGACCTGGAGTAGGTAGTAGGGGTCTTCACCATGATGATGCGGAAAAACTATCTGATGGTCGATCATTTTACAGTGTACTATGATCACTATAGTCTCAGGTATCTCTTCTCCCCGAATGACCTAAACCTGGGAGAGCGACATTGGATTGAGTTCTTCCATGACTATGACTTTGAGATATTCTATACATCTGGGAAGGGAAACGTTGTAGTAGATGCACTCTGTAGAAGCTATGGTATACAACTACTTGGTGAGGCGACAGAGCAGCTGGATGCTTTACAGATATCCTTTATAGATAGATATGGAGCATCATTCCATCAGTATCTTATAGTTAGTACCCCACTTCTTCAGCGAGTCAGGTAGGCGCAGAATGGGGACGCTGACTGCGAGATAGGACGTGCTCAGATATCCACGGGACATGAACATAATGGATATTCTGATGGTTGGTAGCATATATTCTTCTTTAGAGGATGTACCATGGTATTGGTGTGGCATCAGGATGATGTGTTGAGGGAGTTCCACACATCCCCTCTAGCGTTACATCCTGGAGTGGAGAAGACGTTCTAGGATCTCCAATGACAACACTGGTGGCCGGGAATGATGAAAGTAGTTGCTGAGTTTGTATTTCGATGCCTCACTTGTCAACAAGTGAAGGAAAAGACTCAGGTACTAGCTGGCTGGTTTATCCTTTTGAGGTCCCAGAGTGGTAGTGGGTTGGGATATCCATGGAATTCATGACACGACATCCACATACACCCAGGGGTCATGAATCGATTTGGGTGATCGTCGAACGACTCACCAAGTCGGCCCACATCCTACTGATCTGAGATCAGTGTTCAGTTGAGAGCTTGGGACATATCTATCTGCATGATATTGTACGGTTACATAGAGTTCCCTCAACGGTTATCTCCGACCGTGATGAACGTTTTACATACCATCTATGTAAGGGGTTTCATGAGGCTTCCGGGATGCAACTTCGTTTGAGCACCGCATTCCATCCTCAGACAGATGGCCAGACTGAGTGAACCATTCAGACCCTCAAGGACATATTGCATGCTTATGTTCTAGACTTCGGTCGTAGATGGGAGGATCACATGACTTTGCTGAAGTTTTCATACAATAATAGATATTACTCCACCATTGTTAAGACACCTTTTGTGGAGTTATACGGAAGACCTTACAGATCACCTTTGTGCTGGACTGACCTAGGGGAGTCAGCACTCGTGGGACCAGATATGGTTTAGGATACCATTACGAAAGTGTAGATCATCCAAGAGCGGATGAAGACTGCACAGAACAGGAAGAAGTCGTGTGCCGACAAGATACAAAGACCTCTGGAGTTCGAGGATGGCAGCCACGTATTTCTATGGGTCTCGCCTTGATGGTGTTTGCAGATATTAGGCCGAGGCGGAAAGTTATCTCTGAGATTCATTGGTCCTTTTCCTATTCTTAGTAGATTTGGAGAGGTCTCATACCGCTTAGCTCTTCCACCTCAGTTGCACCGAGTGCATGAAATTTTCAACATATCCTTGATGATTATTTACATTCATGTCCCTTATCACATCATCAACCCTGTAAAGATGTACATTGACGACGAGGAGACTTTTACAGAGGTTCAAGTACAAAATTTGGATCAACATGATTGGTTTCTTCGTGGATGGTCGATATCTCTGGTGCTCGTTCACTGGCAGCACCAGATCCTCCAGGAGAGCACATGAGAGAAGGAGGCTCAGATACGTGCTCAGTACCACCACATGTTTTCCTAGATTTATTTTTTTAAGGGGATGTAGATCCCTCATTTTGGGAGAACGTAAAGACCGGAAATTTCAATGTAATTATTTTTAAATAAATGGAAATTTTACGAGTTCACGAAAATTGATAGTGCGTGATTCCGAGGCCTGGAGTGCCTAGAATAAATTTATAAACTTTTTTTTGGGTACATTCATTAAACGTGCGATTGATTTTTCTATCTTTTGAACTGGTGCTCAAAATTGAAATACAAGGGCACCGTTGAATTCGCAGCACCGGTATTCGCTTAGGAAGACTTTCACTTCGACGATAGTTGATCGAGGGTGAATGATAATTTTTTTGGTTTTTCATGGAAATAATAAAATAAAATACACACACATTTTATTTTATTTTGTCGTATCCACCCTCCATGTGGATGTTGATAAGTGGGGACCACCAGACATTAACCTCCCATGAGAGGTTATGGTGGTGGGGGCCACCTGAGCCTATCCTCCCATGAGTGGTTATGGTGGTGGGAGCCACCCGAGGTCTAAACCTCTTCAACACCCTCATTAATGTGGAGGAGCCTCTTGAGCTTCCTCCACATTTGTTGTTCCAACCCTCCTTTATTAATTGTACCAACCCTTGGAATCTTCCAATTTGAATTTTATACAAATGAAACCGATTTATTATTTCCTATTTATTAATCCAACATTGATTTCCATCAAATTAAATAGATAATCATATTTTATTTTTTTGGTTATTCATTTTTTGGAAAATTGTTGGCAAAGGAGGATTGTGAGAACTTGGGAGAAATCTCTCCAATGATGAACACTCCACCAACGAAGAACGCTGACCTCCTTCGACCTTCTTCCTTGGAACATCTTCCGACATGGGAAATCCCCATCTAAGATGAATCGATGATCATATTACCTTCTTTCTCCAACGTCGTCAAGAGAATGAGGTAGGGGTTTAATTTTTGATTGATTACATTTTTACCCATGTTTTTCCCTTATAAAACAAGGAATGCATATCAACATTCTAAATAGTTTATCCGCATATGTTTTCTTTTGCTGGTTTAGAGAATAATCATTTCCAGCGAGTTTGACGTCCTTCATTCTAGATTACGTTTAGCTGTTTCCGACCACCCTAGTGAGGAGGGTACGGGACAAAAATACATGTCCCAACCCCTCCACAAATCATGTGATGTTTTGTGGTGTTGATTGTGGTGAAGGAAAATGTAACAAACCGAGATTTTATGAGAATTATTATTTTTAATTTATTTAATGTTATGTGTTGTACGCTACACCAAGATTATCTTACACTATACACAACACCATATTAGCTTGCAGTATATGCAACACAATCGTGTTATACACAATTTCAAGTTCATTTGATAGAAGTTATTCTACGCAATATTGAGTGTATATATATATATTCAATGTATAAATGAAATATGGTTGGATTCTGTTATACGAAACAACGGAGGAGTCTTGCACAACACGCAACCCTGACATGGCTTGCATTACATGCAATTACGACCTTCCTAGTTAGCGTGTGTTGTATGCAATACTAGGTTTCACTAAAAAATGACATATGGTTATACTATTATTATGAACTAGCCGTTATGAATAGTATCAACTAAATATTGAATTTTATAACATTATTATTCATCTAACACATTTTCTAGAACATGGTATGAGAACAAAACCAATTTTTCGAGTGAAATATGTATTTTTCAAAAAAAATGTAGTTTTTTCGCCTTTTGATGGCGCACCCACTATAAATATTGTTTTTGACATGTCTATAAGTTCAATTTGACAAAATAAAATTATTCTTTTGAATCAGGATATAAAATTTACTTTGGATAAAATTTTCATATTATTCTGATAAGTTTCATATTTTAATCAATAGTAAAAACACACTATATTTTAATTAAAAACAAGGTTTTTCATTGCCAAATTTTATATGGTTAGATTGTCTTTTTAATTGTGTTTAAAGTGTAAATAGAATATGTTTTTACCATTAAATCCAATTTTGGTCATTGGAAATAATTTCACTTTGAAATTCAATATAAACAAGTATCAATATTTTGATAGTTATTATTTCTTAAAAAAACACGCTAATTGTTTTGATAAAGGGAATTAATTTTAAAATTAATTAATCCCACTTCAATTTTTTTAATTTGGAAAAATAGACATCAATTTTTAATTTGGAATAAAAAATAATTCTTAGGCATAATTTTTGGTATTTTTCTGAAAAACTTCAATTTTTGATGAATAGTGAAACCACTTAGTGGTAGTTAAAAAACTGACTTTTTTTTAAATTTAGATTAAATATTACCACTTCTGTGAATTGAATTTCAAAAATACAAGAGACACGGTTAATATAAATGACTATAATGTGGTTCAATGAGATTAAAATAATTTTTGTTGAATAGTAAATTTTTACTTTTATTTACCACGGTTAAAAGTAAATAGGATAATTAAGGGTAAAAATGATATTATTATTACCCTAACACATGTTTGAATTTTATTGGTTAAGTATAATTCGACTAAAAACAACCATATGAATAAAATATGACCATTTTGGTCCACTTGGATTAGATTATACATTTATTATTAATTTATTTAAAGAATGGTTAAAATAGTTAAAATCAATGTTTAATAAGTAAATCATTTTAATATACGGTTATACATAAGATAAATTCGACTATAAATATTCATTAGAAAGATAAAAAAAATTCCTATATAATTATATTTTATTTATAATTTTTAGACATTATATAATTTAATTTATTTATTACTCAAAGATGAAGCAGTAATTAACTTATTAATGAAATATTGACATAATTGATGTTATAAATACCCAAATAAATTTAATTTGAGACGTTTTATGAATTCCACTAATTTTATAGGTTAATATGACATGTTAGTATTGATTTAATTAATGTTTTTTGAACTAATAGTTCGGTTATAATTTTCACAAAAATAATTACCAAATAGTGTCAATATTGACCTAAAATAGTTTTTTAAACAAATATTATATTATTAATTGTTTTTTTATTCCTAAAACACTAATTTTCGTCCAAATGACTTAGATAATGATATATATATTAATAATGAACAGATTGGGGTTCGTTTGGATTGTTATAGTATGTTTATTAAACTTATAGTGTAAGAAAACAAGAAGACACAGTAAAAGTAAAAGTATTTAACTTAAGGTTAAATCTAAATGATAAGGTTAAAATAGAAACCTAAACTTGTCTAAATTATATTGGATGAGTTAATTTAGACCCATCCCCACATTATCTTCTATATAAATCAATTTTGAGCTACTAAAAACCGAATATGACTTTATAATAAAATAATATTTTTAGTTTTTTCCAAAGGTGCCCCTCTCCTCCCTTATAAAAGGACACCTCCTCCCTCTCTTCCTCCCACCACATTGAGAATTCAAGCTCGTCCAAACCCTGCCAAATTACCTTATTCACTTCCATAGAAACATCCTATAGGTTCTGGTATTTTCTAAAGACCAATTTTAGTGCCCTAAGAGGAGGTCTCAATGAGGTGATTCAAATAAGAGGTAATGTCCGTTACTGATTCATTCAACATTATTTCTTCTTCCACTTATTCTTCTTTAGTTGATTCATTATGAAGAAATAAAATCAGTATAAATAATATAATGATATGTTATTATATGTATTAGACATCCCTATTTCACCGTCTATCCATCCTACGGAAAACAAAATCACCACACGTGCGTATGTATGGAATACCGTCTCCACGCCGTGGTGAAATCTGTTCTTCCTCCAACAACTTACATGGATGGGTATAATGATGTTATTAATAACTATATATGGTTATTATAACATCATACTGATTATGATATATTATACCATCCACTCCAAATCTATTAAATAATTATGGGGAAGTTATCATCGCTCATGCGTACGTACGGACTACCGTCTCCACGACGCGATGAGATTCATTTTCCATGTTAACCAAAAATGAATGATCATAAAGTTTATATAATGAATAATAATTAAATATATAAAATAATAATGCTACTGGATTTATGTATATATATATGTATGTATTTCATCTATTTAGTTTCATTCAATTCAATAAGGAAATGAAAACAGCGTTCATGCGTATGTACGACCTACCATCTCCATAAACGGTGTATTTCATTCCTTTTATCGATCTATAATATATATATGTATATGATGAAAATATATTATATATAAATCTTGTTTTACAGTCTGTAATTATGTAAATCAGGATATACTTAATAATATCAAGAATGACAAGTCGAAACACATATAATAAATGAAATGACTTTACCCAAAATGCTACTTTAACATGGAATTTACAAAAGAATGGGTAATATAAATTCATAAGTGAAACATATATGATATCATAACAATGAATATGATTATGTAATAAGTCAATGACATTATTTAAATCATTATATAGGATTTTTGGATATGTACGAAGCATATCAGACCTAAAGTAAGGGATAATTTTGCAAATCTCATTTTTATCCGAGATTGCTTATTCGTAATTATTTGCTGGGGTTATTGTTATCATCCAGGTACATGTTTTATAAAAGTGTTTTCATCTATTTTTAATGTCCTATTTACCCATTTTGGACTTTTACTACATGGTATGTATGGAATCTTTCTTTTACGAGGTACTTTTTGACTTTTCTGGCAAAAGTACGAGAAGAATGTTTTTTTAACTTATACGGCACAAACAGATTTTTACGGTTTCATAATGTCTTATTTTCATTAAGCTTCCTCTAAAATATTTCATGAATAATTTCAATAAAATCATTTTCATTTAAAAATTCATGACATTTTGTGAAAAGAAAATGATTTTAATGAATAAAGGATATTTTCCTCAAGAATTCATTTCATGTGTTTTATCAAAAACATTTACCATATAAAATGACATTATTTCATGTGTATGTTTCACGTATAATGTCTCCATGATTTACATGGTTTTAATTTTAATATTATGAAATGATATCCATTACTTGTATATGGATTATGTGATGATGGGATGATGTTTATGAAACCAATTTTATTCGTTGGGATATTATGAATGATGTATGTTTATTTTGTGGCACAAGTAAGAATGATTTCATTATGAGATGGGTGAGACCTATATATCCCTAAAATGTATTGGGTAATGATTTATATCTCATGAGATAGACATGGCTGGAATGACAGGTTAAACTGGATCAATAATACAGGAATGAAACGAGGAGTGAACTCGATTCAGAAAGGGACTTTGTCCACTAAGATGTTCTTGGAAGCAATGCCTTGGATACTATGGAAATCATATCATGTACTTAATGTTTTTCCACGATTAAAAGTTTTATTTACAAGCTATTTTATCATTATTGATGTTTAATTTTGATTTATACCTTACATACTTCCATGTTTTATGTCATTACACAAGATTTCTATGTTTAAACATTATGTACTTGTTTTTATGTTCAAATGTGTATAGATTGTTTTATTTTCTCCATGCATACCCATACTAAGCATTTGAGATCACCCTTTTTAGGTTTTATTTTCCCCAGGATATAAAGAAAGGTTTTAGGTAAGAAAAAAAGGGGAAGATCTTTATAGGAGATGTTGATGATCTTTCACCACGATTAGATGATTTTATTCTGAGTTTCCAAAGACACTAAACTATTACGGTCCTTGTGTGTCTATTTTTTTATGTACAAAGTATTCTACAAATGTAATGTAATGTCCATGTACGTCAAGATTCGGGTCTCTACAGTTGGTATCAGAGGAAAGGTTTAGTCAATCTTTGGAAACTAGGATACGAAAACTTTAGTGAGTTCCCTTGAGATATTTCTAAGCTATGTCTAGGTATGTCCCTAAAGAAAAGTATATGTATAGGGTATAGTCATAGAAATATGGTAACAATCTTAGAATATAACATAAGATGTTAGATATTGAGGGTACTCCCCCTTTACTATGTTGTTTTCCCAAGCAAGATTTTTGTCTCTCAAACTATTCTTTTTGGGTTTTAGAAAATGGATGGAAACAAGATGATTCACGATAATAGAGGATATGATGGAAAATGGAATGATATTATTCATGAGAATCCAAATGAAATTGGATTTGGAACACCAAACATCATTATTATATTGAATTATCAATCTCATAATATGATCAATAAACTCAAATTTGGTAAGTTTCTGGACTCGTCTAATAAGAGAAAGATGGAGTTTCTTGATGATCATAGATGAAAGAAAGTTCAATTTCCCCTCTGTAAATAATGTGGGAAGAGGCATCGAGGAGAATATTTCAAAGGAACTTGAAGATGCTTTGGGTGTGGAAAAGAAGGACACAAAGCCAGTAAGTGCCAAGGAAAAGGTTTAGTTGACACCATGGATAAGGATAATGGTATTTCTACGACATCAACAATGGTTAAATGTTTTAAATGTGGAATGTGCAGGCATTATGAAAACCAATTCCCTAAGGGAAAGTCTCATGAATAGAATCAGTATGGTAGTATGGGTAGTATTTATGTTGATGATGATGAAGAGACTACAAATGATATGTAAGATGAAATAATTATTGATGCTCGGTCAATGGTTTAAGAACGTAGTGGAATGATTACATGTTTATCAAGTGTAATGTTGTATAAGTAATCTCATGGTTCTAAAGAATAAAGAGAAATATAAGGATTGTTACACTGTTGTTATTCCTTAGGTTTTGAAAGTGTATGATGAATGGTACCAGTAACGATGAAAGGTTATTCATATATTTTTCGAAAGTAGATGATATGCGCATAATGAATGGATAAAGAGAAAATTGAATGTTTCACAGTAATCATGAGCTCATGACTGATATAAGGAAATAATTATATCATGGTTTGAGTATATAGAATATTGGGGTTTTGGTATGTGGAAAGAGTTATCTTTTGACAGCACTCATGTTTTCACTAATATTCAATGGGTATTCATTTTTCAAGAGAATACATGATTAAGGACTTCGAATGTTTGGAATGTGACCAACAAGACATATCTTATGATATATGGGGATCAAAGATTGTATTAACATGCTTGTTATATGAAATCTATGGTAATCGTTTTCACTATAATATGGGAGTAGACTATAGTATTTTTGATAAGCCTAAAGATTGGAATGGATTATGTCGGACATAAGTTAGTATTGTTTAAGAATAGAATATTTTTCGATATTATTGATGGCGTGTTATAGTAATGTAGTTTTAGAAAAAGGACATCCTGCAGGACGGGCGACAGCCCATCGCGTCGGGCAAGGTTGTGGGAATCGAACCCACAACTGAAGTGCGATAGGCCTTTATCGCCTACCACTAGCCTACAGGAAGTCCTTGTTTAGTAGAAACTAGTTTTATTATATTAAGCAGTATGATATATGAAGTATAATTCCATTTTAGGAACCATATATGATTAATATCAATATAGATAGACTTATTTATTTTTAATAACTTTTATAACCATTTGTTTTAGATAGATGGAATGACCCATCATTCTATCACATGATCCGCTAACATATCATGAATGACAAATTCAACTTCATTTATTTAAGAGATGAAGTAGAAATTGACCAAAGAACGACCAACGGTGAGACTGAACCAAAATCCTGAAAATATTTCTTCTAATTCCAATTGTATCAACTTTAGGGAAATGATCTTGAAAACCAAAAATGCTGTCCTAGTGCCCTTATATCTGATGAATCAGATGGTACCCTAGATCATCACAAATTTATGGCTTTGTGGTTGATGGATTTTTCATATCCATGTTCTCTACCACTCTCCATCAGAACTTGATTGTTAGATTTTTCTTCCATATCCATATTTTCACAAATGTTCTCCTATATGGAAACCCAGTGATGAGTTTCTTTGGGTAATTGTTACATTTCATACTTTAGTTTTTAAAATTAAGTTTTAGTATTCCTTTTTACGATGTGGGTTTCTATAAATAGTAAACGATTTATAACCCCAACGAATTTCGAGGGCGAAATTCATTTTAAGGGGGGTAAAATGTAACAACCCGAGATTTTATGAGAAGTATTATTTTTAATTTATTTAATTTCTTGTGTTGTACGGTACACCAATATTATCTTTCTCTATACGCAACACCATATTAGCTTGCAGTATAGGCAACACAATCGTGTTATACACAATTTCAAATTCATTTGGTAGAAGTTATTCTATGCAACATTGAGTGTGTATATATATATTCAAAGTATATATGAAATATTCTTGGATTATGTTATACAAAACAATGGAGGAGTCTTGCACAACATGCAACCTTGACTTGGATTGCATTACACGCAATCGCGACCTTCCTCGATAGTGTGTGTTGTACGTAATACCAGGTTTCACTAAACAACGATATATGGTTATAATATTATTATGAACTAGCCGTTATGAATAGTATCAACTAAATTTTGAATTTTATAACATTATTATTCATCATAAAAATTTATTAAAACATGGTATCAGAACAAAATCAATATATTGAGTGAAATAAGTATTTTTCAAAAAAAAATGTAGTTTTGTCGCCTTTTGATGGCGCACCCACTTTAAATCTTGTTTTTGATATGTCTATAAGTTCAATTTGACAAAATAAAATTCTTCTTTGGAATCAAGATATAAAAATTTACTTTGGATAAATTTTTCATATCATTCTGATAACTTTCATATTTTAATGAATAGTAAAACCACGCTATATTTTAATTAAAAACAAAATTTTTCATCGAAATAATTTATATGGATTGATTATATTTTTAATTGGGTTTAAAGTGTAATTATAATATTTTTTTACCATTTAATCCAATCTTTGTCATTGTAATTAATTTCACTTTGAAATTGGATATAAACAAGTCTCAATCTTTTGATAGTTGTTGTTTCTTAAAAAACAAGGCTATTTGTTTTGATAATGGGAATTAATTTTAAATTTAATTAATGCCACTTATATTTTTTTAATTTGGAAAAATAGACATCAATTCTGAATTCAGAATATCAAATAATTCTTAGACTGAATTTTTGGTATTTTTCTGAAAAACTCCAATTTTCAATGAATAGTGAAACCACATAGTGGTAGTTCAAAAACTGACTTTTTTTAATTTTAAATTAAATTTAACCACTTCTGTGAATTGAATTTCAAAAATCCTATAGACACGGTTAATATCATGTACTAAAATTGTGTTCAATGAGTTGAAAATAATTTTTGGTGAATAGTAACTTTTTACTTTTATTTACCACGGTTAAAAGTAAATAGGATAATTAAAGGTAAAAATGATATTATTATTACCCTAAAACATGTACAAATTCTATTGGATAAGTATAATTAGACTAAAAACAATAATAGGAATAAAATATAACCATTTAGGTCTACTTGGATTAGATTAGGACATTTATTATTAATTTATTTAAAGAAGGGTTAATATTGTTAAAATCAAAGTTTATTAAGTAAATCAATTTTAATATAGGGTTATACATAAGATAAATTAGACTATAAATATTCATTAGAAAGAAAAAAATATTTCCTACATATTGGTATTTTATTTATAATTTTTATACATTAAATAATTTAATTTATTTATGACGTAAAGATGATGCAGAAATTATCTTATTAATGAAATACTGACATAATTGATGTTATAAATACCCAAATAAATGTAATTTGAGACTTTTTATGAATTCCACTAATTTTATGGATTCATATTACATGTTAGTATTTATTTAATTAACTTTTTTAGAACTAATAATTCTGTTATGATTTTCACAAAAATCAATTACCAAATTGTGTCAATATTGACATAAAATTGATTTTAAAACAAATATTATATTATTAATAGTTATTTTATTCATAATAATCTAAAGTTATGCAAAATGACTTAGATAAGGTTATATATATTAATAATGAAGAACTTGGGGTTCGTTTGTCTTGTTATAGTTTGTTTATTAACCTTATAGTGTAAGAAAACAAGAAGACATGGTAAAAGTACAATTATTTAACTTAAGGTAAAATATAAATGATAAGGTTAAAATAGAGACATAAACTATTATAAATTCTATTTGATGAGAGGATTTCGACCCATCCCCACATTATCTTCTAAATAAATTAATTTGGACCTATTAAAAACTGAATATGACTTTATAATAAAATAATATTTTTAGTTTTTTCAAAGGTGCCCCTCTTCTACCTTATAAAATGGCACCTCCTCCCTCTCTTCCTCATACCACATTGAGTATTCAAGCTCGGCCAACCCCTGAAAAATTCTCTTATCCAATTCCATAGAAACATCCTAGAGGTTCTGGTCTTCTTCAAAGACCAATTTTAGTGCCATAAGAGGAGGTCTCAAAGAGGCGATTCAAAGAAGAGGTAATGTCCGTTACCGATTCTTTCAACGTTATTTCTTCTTCCACTTCTTATTATTTAGTTGTTTCATTCTGAAGTAATATCATCAGTATAAATAATATAATGATATGTTATTATAAGTATTAAACCTACCTATTTCACCATCTATCCATCCTACGGAAAACAAAATCACCACACGTGCGTACGTATGGAATACCGTCTCCACGCCGTGGTGAAATTTGTATTTCCACCAACACATTACATGGATGAGTATAATGGTGTAAAAGATAACTATAAATGGTTATTATAACATCATACTAATTCTGATATATTATACCATCCACTCTAATTCTATTCAATAATTATGGGGATGATATCATCGCTCGTGTGTACGTACGAACTACCGTCTCCAAGACGCGATGAGATTCATTCTCCATGTTAACCACACATGAATGATCATAAAGTTTATATAATGAATAATAATTAAATATATGAAATAATAATTCTACTTGATTTATTTATATATATATATGTGTATTTCATCTATTTAGTTTCATTCAATTCAATAAGGAAATGAAAACAGCGTTCATGCGTACGTACGGCTTACCGTCTCCATGAATGGTGTATTTCATTCCTTTTATCGATATAATATATATATATATATATATGATGAATATATATTATATATAAATCATGTTTTACATTCTGGAATTATGTAAATCAGGATTTAAGTAATAATATTAAGAACGACAAGTCGAAACACATACGATAAATGAAATGATTTTACCCAAAACGATGCTTTAACATGGAATTTACAAAAGAACCGGTAATATAAAGTCATAAGTGCAACATATATGATATCATAACAATAAATATGATTATTTAATAAGTCAATGACATTATTTAAATCATTATACAGGAGGTTCAGATACGTGGGAGACATATCGGACATAAGGTAAGGGATAATTTTGCAAATCTCATTTTTATCCGAGATTGCTTATTCGTAAGTACTTACTAGGGTTATTGGTATCATCCATGTCCATGTTTTATAAAAGTGTTTTCATGTATGTTTAATGTCCTTTTTACCCATTTTGAATTTTACAACATGGTATGTATGGAATCATTCTTTTACGAGGTACTTTTTTACTATTCCGGCAAAACTCTGAGAAAAATGTTTTTTATCTTATATGACACGAACAGATTTTTACAGTTTTATAAATTATTATTTTCATGAATCTTCCTCCAAATGATTTCATGAATATTTTCATCAATATCCTTTTATTTTAAAAATGAATGACATTTTTTGAAAAGAAAATGATTTTAAAGATGAAAGGATATTTTCCTCAGGAATTCATTTCAAGTGTTTTATCAAAACCATTTACCATATAAAATGACATTATTTCATATGTGTATGTTTCAAGTATAATGTATCTACAATTTACATGGTTTAACTTTTATTATTATGAAATGATATCCATTACTTTTATATGGATTATGTGATGATGGGATTATGTTTATGAAACTCATTTTGTTCGTTGGGTTATTCTGAATGATGGATGTTTATTTTGTGGCACAGGTAAGAATGATTTCATTATGAGATGGGTGAGACCTATATATCCCTAAAATGTATTGAGTAATGGTTTATATCTCATGAGATAGACATGGCTGGAATGACAGGTTAAACTGGTTCAATAATACAGGAATGAAACGAGGAGTGAACTCGATTCAGAAAGGGACTTTGTCTACTAAGATGGTCTTGACAGCAATGCCTTGGCTACTATAGAAATCATATCATGTGCTTAAGGTTTTGACACAATTAATAGTTTTATTTACAAGATATTTTATCGTAGTTGATGTTCTATTTTGATCTAGGCTTTAAGTAATTCCATATTTTATGTCATTGCACTTGATTTCTATGTTTAAACATTATTAACATGTTTTTATGTTCAATTGTATATGGTTTGTTTTATTTTCTCCATGCATACCCTTACTAAGAATTTGAGCTCACTCTTTTTATGTTTTCTTTTCCCCAGGATATAAAGAAAAGTTTTCGGTAATAAAAAAGGTTGAAGATCTTTATAGGAGATGTTGAATATCTTTCACCATGATTAGAAGATTTTATTCTGAGTTTCCAGAGACACTAAACAATTACAGTTTATGTGTGTCTGTTTTTGTTATGTAATAAGTATTCAACAGAAGTAATATAATGTCCATGTATGTCATGCTTCGGGTATGTACAACAATGATTCAGCGACATCGCCCCGTGGCTCCTCCCCTTGTAGCTAAGACATCCGCCGCACCACTGACCATCGGGCCGCCACCACTGTCTGCCATCTGCCGAGCCACCGCCAATGTCCACCGAGACTCCATAGCCCACCGTTGAGCCACCTCTGCTGACTGACAGGATGCCGTCCTCGGGTCGCCATACCACTGCCGGACCGCGGACCTGCAGCCGATCCGCCATCTCGCGGTCGGACTGCCGATCGACTGCTAGACCACCACCCCGTGGCCGGTCCGCCGTCCCCCGACCAGACCGTTGACCCGCGGCTGGTGCGCCGCCCCATGGCCGATACGCACCCTCGTGGTCAGTCCATGCCATCATGGCCGTTTTGTGCCCTCTCGGCCAGTCTGTCGCCCTCACAGCCAGTACGCGCCCTCACGGTGTGTTTGTGCCCTCGCGGTTGGTCTGTGGCCCTCGTGGCTTGTCCACTGCCCTCGTTGTTGGTCCGCGCCCTCGATGTCGGTCTGTGCCCTCATGGAACCCCTCGGCCCAGCCACCATCACTACACCATCGCGGCCCCCACGTGTCGGGTTGGACTTTACCATCTGGGCCGCACTGTGGGTCGGGCCATACACAATTGGTCGGTCCGGGTTAGCCCGAACTGGGTCGACCTGAGCCGGGTTGGGTCGGGTTGGACCGGACCCATGACTACTACGACTCTTATACGTTTTTTTGTCCATAAATTAATCACAAGAAGTCCAGTAGATGACCCATTAGTGGCGTTGGGAACCTTGGAACGAGTTAGTCCATTTGAGTGTTACACGACTATTTTTTAGATTATGAAGAGAAATGGTCAGGTTGGATCGAGCACGAATCCAACTGGGCCCCTGCGACTAAAAGGCTAATAACTCATAGATCAGGCGGCCAATTGACGCGTCGTCTGTTACGTTGAGACCCCTATGACGTGGTGGACAATTGACATACATATTAATGGGACATCATGGTAAACAGAGTATCGACGAGTAGCTCATGGAGCGGTTCCTCCCAGAGATGAGTGAGTATTGTGCGGGAACCGAGTGTCTTGCTGAGACTTGACAATTGCTGGCTGTTTCGACTCGGAGTGACTTAACTGGCCTAGTTTTGAGCACCTTGGTGAAGTGGCAGACCCACAGTGGGGAGCGCCTTGGTGAAGCGACAGATCCACGGTACTCTAGAGGAGGAGTACCTCTGCATGCTATGAGGGGGAGATCCTCTATGTGATGCGGTAGACCCACGGTGCGGAGCGCCTCTGTGTTGCGCAGTAAACCCATGGTACTCGACAAGAGGAGTACCTCAGCAGTCCAATGTTAGTGAGAAGTGCCTCTGTGTGACGCGACGGGCAAATTGTTCTCGATAGAGCAAAATTTCTGTAGTAGCCTAGGTGTTTGGAATGTTACTTGATACTACCCCTAGAATATATTCTGGTGTGAGATGAGTCAGAACCTCTGTTTTTTCCTCCTGATTGAGATGAATTACTTGATAACTAAGTTATATGAATGGGAATATACCTATGTAAGGTGATCTGTTGATATCATAATTTTTTTTACCCTTGTTAGATTTCGTGTGACCTAGAGGGTCTCGAGGACCCTACTGCGTATCATTATACTCACACCTTCATGGGCTATGCCCGCACCTTGCTGTGTTGGATGTAGATGACAGACATTACTGACTGAGGATGAGCGTACCAGGATTGTATGGTACCTAGAGGTGGACCATACATTATGTCGGTACCCAAAGGAGACGAGTGGACGTGGAGTGCTGTGCAGGTGAACTATACCTACCCTTATAGTAGTAACCACGTAAGATGATCCAGTAGCTTTATTTTCTCTTTCCTTAGTTGTTTTGTATCCCAGTTGTACTTGTACTTTCTAGTTTGACTTGTATTATGTCCCCTTTTACTTATTATACTCACTTTTTTACTGTACTATTGACTTGAACATTCGTATATTTCTTTGTGTATGGTTACATCTGTTTACTGGTTATAAAGGCAATGCCTTCCCATTCATAGGGAATACGCCTTTGGTGCTAGTATCTAGTCCCTATCCTACGGAAGGCGGGCTAGGGGTAGTCACGGCACGGGCCCCGAGGGACGGGCAGTGAAAAAATTAATATTTAAATATTATATCCATCATTATAACCAACCATTAAATATTCTTAAGGATGATGAATTTAATCTTTTTATGGAGCTTGTTGTCCAAACATACACAGAAGATAAACTTTTATGCCCCATTTGATGGGGAAGCGGTAGAAAAGGGTTATTAAATTATCATAATAACATATTTTTTACTTATGATACTATATTAATCATGTTATTATGCCTAAAACATGTTTATATATGGTATAAAATGATATAAAATTACACGATCTTTGTTTCGATTTTCCCCTTAATCATTGAGATCCCCTTATAGATTACACCATAATTTTTGAATGATTTTTATTAAGAGAATAACAAAAGTTATAGGATGAAGGTAAGGATTATAAGAAGAATTATATGTATGTATTTAAAAATATAAACATCCAAAATGATGTTAATAATGGTTGAGGAGAGGTTCAATTTTCTAATTGAGGGGGGTGACACACATAGAACTTATCAAAAGGTTTCAATTATACAAGGCCATATTAATGGGAATGTGGAACAAAATGGAAAGGGAACCAATATTATTTTAAAAAAATTAATCCTTTAAAATGATATTAAATTTACATGTGTCGGTGGAAATCCAATAATTATCTCATTGGTTAACCCCCGGTAAACCAAATCTACCATTAATTGAGGAAATAGAATTATTATTTTTTTATAACACCCTATTAACAAAATATTATGATGGAAATATTACATTATAAAAATTATTGTTAATCTAAATATAAAATATATTTTTCCAAATTAAATTTTTACTATGGAAAAATATAAATTTATGTAATCATGTAACCCGCAATGAAAATATGTTCTCGAAAAATAGATTTTTATGAGTAAAACATAATATAGTATAACTCCTTCACCTATAAAAAAATAATCTAAATTTTAATATATAAAATTAAATACATATGAATTAAATATCCTTTCAGCCATTAATCAATAGAGATTAATTTAATTTATTAATATAAAACAAATTTTGTGCATAAAAATAATTTATTTTGAAAAATGTGTTATTTGGTGCAAAAAAATAACATCTATAAAAATAAATAATAACAGTGATTTTTGAGTAATTAATTAAACTCTTTCTATTTATAATAGTATTATGTTATATTAATAAAAAATTGAAAACATAATGGGTCATTTTAATAGAACGAAATTAAAATTTGTAAAAACTGATATTAATCACTAATAAATGTATAGTATTTTTTGTAGAAAATTTTTAAAAATCCCACCAAAGATAATATTAAAATTTTAATTTTAAAACTAATACTAAATTTGAAAAAAAAATCAAAATATGGAAAATTTATTCATATATTTGACATTGAAATATAGAATAAATATTATTGTTTATGAAAATAAATTTGAATTTTAAAATGACAATGAACAATTGGAAAGTTATTTATTATGAATTAATAAATTCATTTTCACTTTTACAAATATTTATTCAATTTTTTATAATTTGGTTTTTACTATCCATTTATATAAATTTATTAGTTATTTAATAAAAAAAATCATTTTAATAATAGTTTTTTATGTATATAAATCAACCAAACACATACATTTATTTTGATGAAATATATATTTTAAAATGTTACGGTACAATATCATATCTCCCTTACATAAAATTATTCTTTGAAACAAATTACTCGGTAATGAAAAATCTGATATTCATAAATACCATGGATGATACCCCACTCCATACAGATTAGTATTAAATTATTTATTGAAGGAGGAAGTGGTAAACATAATAGATTCCTTAAATAACACATACTTCGGTTTCAATATAAGGATAAAAATAGAGGGATGTTATAATATGGACATGTAAGAGATATATAATTTAAAAAAATGACATAGAGTTATAAAGATTATATTAATTGGATTGTTAATTATGAAAAATCTATAAATCAATTAATGGCTAAAATACCATCAACTCATAAAAATATTATTAAATGGAAGATTATCATTTAAAATATGCCTATTATTAAAATTTATGAATAATTTTACTATAATGATAATAATGATTGAAAAATACATCTACTTGTTTAATTTCCATAATATAATTATAAGTTTCATTCATTTAATTTTATTCGGTCATTATCTAACTTAATGAAATATCTTACGACACGAAATGATTATTAATGATTTGATTTTATTATAATAAGAAATTATATTATATTTTAAAGGACTATATGATCCAAAAATAATTAAATGTCATTCTTTCTAGTGATAGATAATTTAAAATACCATAATTGTTTTCACATGGTATCCAATATGGATAAACATTAAAATCATGAAATCATACACGAATCTATAATACTTAAATAATAACTCCCAACGTTCTAGTTAACCAATATTATAAATAGTTAGCCTTGACATAAATCCACACCTAAAAAAATTTAAGGGTTTAGTAACATATTTTAAATTCATGATCTACTTTATCATTTGTCCCCAAATAATATAATATTTCTCTAAATTAAATATACTTTTGAGGGGAATACCATGATTATATATTTTCCTAAAAATTTATTGTATCATGAATTACAATAAAACATCAATAAAAACGTATAAACTTCTAATATTAAATTCTATCATTTTTTTAAAATCAAATCATGTGTTATCCAATATATTTAATAAATAAATATTGTAATAAACATCATCAAAAAATAATATAAATCACATTGTCATAAAATTAAAAATAAATTTCATGTTCAATAAAACAATCCAACATATTTTCATAGTATTAATAATCTCATTAATTTAATTTAGAATTATTATCTCACATGTAATCCTATGTTAAGGGTTATATATCACTCAATATTGTGTTATCCAAAAATATTTCCTTACAAATTATTTTTTATCGATACCATTCTATGTATTCATGTAAATACTTATAGAAAAACTATTAATAATGAAATATTAGTTGTTTCAAGATTCTTATAAAAAAATATAAGTAATAAATCAGTTGTACAATATAATCCATAAAACCCAAAATATAAACACTTCAATTATTGAACATCAATGATTTGAATAAAATATTAACTCCCTTATTTTAAGAGTTAGGTTGTAGATTGTGGACTATGATCTGATAACACCAAAATCCACACACATAATATATTGATCAATAAAATTTCCCTTGTGAAGTACTTTATTTTATTATATTAAAATATTTTATTTTCATTACAATTAATTTACCTATATGTTTATTTTGAATATATAAAAAAGTTTATATTCCCATGAGAAATATTCCTTGGTGTTTCTTCCAATAATCTTGAAATGAATGAAATTTTATTATTACATCCCAATGGTATATGGTAAAATAGATTTTTTAACCTTATTAGTTGGGAATTTATTTTCACAAATGTTTTTGTTAATCATATACTGAGATGTATGATTTGTCATAATCAGAAGGATTATTTTTTTAGATATTATTTTTTTTCTTTTAGGTAAAATCATTCCAGTGTCCACCAAAATGGTAATTATCATGACACTATTTAGTTATAGAAATTGACTGAAACCCAAATTTATAGTAAGAAAAATTGTAATTATAAATTGAAATCAAATAATCATGAAATAAATTTATATGATATCAAACTTATAAAAAATTATTTTAGATTTAGTAAATATTAGATTAATCATAGTTTTTTATGGTTATTATCTATTTCAGTACTTCATAATTAATCTAAATGAAAATGTGAATTATTATAAGATTTATCAATGGGCTTTGATACTATGTGTGTGGTCATTTCCCATTCACTTTGAACAATAATAGTGGTTTTGAAATATATTCCTACCACTTTTTGAAATTTTACCCCTAGATTCATATAATTCATAACTATATCATCTTATAGAATCCAAATAGGGAATTAATTTTTTAGGAAATCTACACTCAATTATTTTCCAAAAAAAATTCTTTAGTCAAACATATTGTCTTATCCTAATGGATCTCCCAAATTTTTCCACATCCCAGTTTCCATATGTTATAAAACATTTCTTATAATTTCTACTATAGTGAACCATAGTTTTCATAAATAAATAATAAATAATTTTAGATAAATACTCATGTTGTTTCACAATAGTAAGATCCCTAATTTGATAAAGGATTATTATATTTTGAATATTTTATATGTAAACAACTGGAACAAAAGTGAAAAACCTAATTTCCCCTTTATTTCTTCACAAATACGACCCTTATTAAACATAACAAAATCATAACATTTATCCATAGCCTAAGTAAGTGGAAGATAATAAACGTTGGAATTATATTTTCAATATGTGAAAACAGAAGTGATATCAATAAATAATCATTAGTTTAAATAAGATAAGAATTATTGTATCTTAATATGAAATAAAAATTATAAAATAATATCCATAAGTTTATACATCATAATCATAAAATATGGAATAATGTTTTATTAGTCGAAATACATATGACACAAGTGTGGAGAATCTTGAATAACCAATAATGAGCCCAAAAACCATATCATAAGCATAATAAATATGTCTTTGGAATGAAAATAATATTATAAAATATGTTTCACTATTAAGGATCACTATAAATGCTATAGTAGTGTATTGTGTTAACTGTTTATTCAATCATTACCGTAGTCAAGGTCCACTCAAAAAATTATCTGATTGGGAAAAAAATACCTTAGAAAACATGGTTCGCTTCCCATTACAGTCATTATAAAAAATCTATATTCCATTCTATAGCATGTGCATAGTAGTAATATATAATTATGGTCCCATCAATAATTTTATGAAAACCAAACATGTGTGTGTCATAAAATCATAATACCATCACCATATCAAAAAATGACAACCCATGGAATTTGTGTGGGTTTTATAAATGTTTCATTATAAAATAATTAAAAATCCAAGTAAATAATATATATTATGACATTTAATCAAATACAACATAATTATAAAGAACCATCAATGGATGTTGTCATAGATAATAATTCCATAAGAAGATAAATAGAAAAATTCATGAGGAAAACTTTTATATTTATTTAAAAACCAAAATTTTTAATATAATGTTTCAAAACTATTAGAGAATATTTTTTCTATTTAATTAAACTAGAATCATATAATGGGATATTTAATGAATATATTATTATTTATTTTGGGGATTACATTGAGGAAGCATATGTTAAATAAAATACTCCATTCACATATTCAGGAAAAGTCAAATGTTCCATGTTTGAGAAACAATAATGAGGTTCATTTAAAAAATACGGATGTATTGTATAATATAATAAAAAAATAGGTTAAATAATAATTTTATAATAATAAAACAAGACATTAATTCTTTTTAGGGAAAATATAGACATGAAATAAAATATTATTGACCAAATGGAATGAAAAAGGTCTATTATACATAAATAACATTTATACATTGATTAATTAATTAGAAGAATATTAAATGGAAACCATATCTATTGAAATAAATGTAGGATAATATGATACATATTACTTGTCATATATAGATCATACAATTACAATATTAGAAAAATTATGCATATACAATATTGGATAAAATGAGATTGTAATATAAAACAATTTACATTGTGGAATATTTTTTAATTATAATCCCTATGAATGAAATAATTAAAATTAAACATTAAATACAATTTATTTAATGATATTTTAGATTTAAATTCAAATTTTAACTATAGGATACTCTTTATAAAATAAAATTTTCTGATAGCATCACACATGTCTCAATGATGAGAAATTTAGATGATAAATCTTTATGGCTTTTGTAATTTTCAATTCATGTCATTGAGAGCATGAAAATAATAGTGTTTTATAAATAAATATATCTAAATAATTTTTCTATATGAAAAATTAATATTTTTTCATCGAATATCCTATATATATATAAACTGTTTCATAACATTAAAACACATCTAAATGATGAGAAACTGATACCAAACCCTTAGATTATGTTCATATTGCTTTGTTAGTAATCTATAATCATTTATAATAAATTCAATTTTATTATAATTATAAAAAATAATGATATTAATAAATTTTATATCGTATATAATCCAATTATATCTCTTGAATACCAATTCATTTATAATCCTCTACTAAAGCTTCTATTATGAGGGTCAAATGCTAAGTTTTTCATGCATTCTTTATTTCAACAATTAAAATCCATACATAATGGCCATTTTTATTCAATATACAGAATAATATTAATAATATATATATAATATATATAAATTAAATAACTAATTAAAACCATTCGTATAATGCGGTAATGAATATCCAATGTTCTCACTATATATAGAGAATATTCAAAATGTGTGCATGAGTGATGATTCTATTTTTTGAAGGATATTATAAAAGATTGTTAAGTGAAATATAAACATTATAGTATCATTATTATATCATAAATATTATATATTATCATTAAATTAATATTTTTTAATATAAAAATAATGATAAATTTATAAATAAATGAAATCTCTTCATGTATGTGGCAGTCACACATATGCATGAGTGAAGTTATTGTTTACTAATGGATCCAAAGGTGACAAGGTAGATAAGATATTATGATTATTGAATAATATTTACGTTATAAATTTCATATATATATAAACAATAAATATAGAATTATAACTACCCATGAATTATAATGATAGAAAATTAATAGAATCTCTACATGGAAGTGGTTACCCACACAGAAACAAAAATTGTAATTGTATTTCACATTCACTAAATAAGGGGTGGAAGAATGAATTAAATTAATAATAATAATTTCCTATAATGACGATCATAGAATATTTATCTTTTTTCATGGATAATTTTTTTAGTGAATGTGGAAGATGGAATAAAATTTAATGAGGATGGTGATGACTTATACCTCTTATTTTAGAGAACCCCTTTGGCTTACACCTTAATCCATGAATGATTGGTCTTTGGAGAAGATTATGAGGTATAAAATGAAGGTAATTATTCTATGATTAATTTTTATTAGGTATTTACCTATATATAAGGATCAATTTTTTTGATTATTTGTGGAGGACATGTGTCCTATTACATGTGACGAGAGTGACACACTTGGAATCTCTTAAAACTTTTCAATTAAATATTGTCTATTTCATGATGATATGGCACCAAATTCCTTGGGATTCAAAATTAGTAAAATATATGGTTGAAAGAGTATCCAAATAATAATACTTTTACATGTTTGTGTTTTCATCCTACGCTTTTCTCATGGTATAACGACTTAACCCCTATTAACCATGACCCTTATAAAGGAATAATATTCTTTTTTAACTACTATGTAAGAATAATTATTAATTTGAAAATATTTATTTCTATTAATTATTATTATTCTATATTATGGAATAAATTTTACCATCTTCAATTTCTATATGTGGTGGAATTTTATTTCATGAAGTGCACAAACCACAATGAAAACATATTTTTTAGAAATTAATTAAAAAAAATTATAATTTTTTTTTCCATTAAATATATAAATATGAATTTTTATTTATTATATTAAATATATAACTTTGTCATTTTATTTAAACTTTTGTTAAATAGATTTTAATTTTATGTTATTAACATAAAAACACAATTCACACACAAATATACATATATAGACAAATAAATTTTTTATCCCAAAAATTTATTTATATATAAAAAAATATAGAAATGATTACTATGAAAATAATTATATTACTTATAATTAAATCAAAATTATGGTAATTTATGATTATATTCAAACAATAATTTTTCATTTAGTCGCAAATATATGAAAATAATTACAAAAATATGTATTTTCACTATTCGTTAAAAAATATTTTTATAAAAAAAAAATTAGAAACACCCCAACATAATTTGAACATGGTAATTATTAAAATCATATATTTTTACTCAAAGAATTTTTTTAATGGAAATTAATAAAAAAATGCCTGAAATAAAAAATATAAACACATTTTTTTATATAATATTTTTTTCATTTGTAAAACCGATTCACTGAAAAATGATTAATTATTTATTTTTCAATAATCATTAAATATTCATTAATAAAACCGATTAATATGATTTTCTATAAATTTATTGTTACTATTTATACATATTAATTTATTATTTTGGTTATAATATGTAATGGTTTATTTTAGGATTGATATTTCTTATTTTGTAAGATACCAAACACACACATTTTATGATTAGGAAAATATTTAAAAAAAATTAATTGTGTTATAATTGAAACTTTGAAAAGAACCAAAAAATAATGAAAATTAACCTATATTTAATAGATTTTTAAATTTCGTTGTTCTGTAAATTTTATTAATAGGTATTATGAGGGGGATATGCTATTAATATATATCCTTTTAATGAAATGTGATTATTGGTATACCAATGAGAAGTGGATGTATATTTTATAATAATGAGTAAATTTAATTTTTTCGTACCCATTAGAATAAATATATTTTATATTTAACAATACAGAAATATATTTTAGGGTATATGATCTATGAAAACTTATAACTGTGAAAGAATATTGTTAAAGTGGTCAATACTTATAATTCAATAAATAGGGACAATGATACTCATCCTATTATTGTTACTCATATTATAGTATTGTTTTATTTATATCATAATGATTACATGAGAATTTTTTTATTTATCGATTTATAATAATCTTGTGGTGCTTGAATTATTTGATTTTTTCAATTTTTATTTATTTTATCACTAATGTTTTTATAACTATTGTGGGGAGTTCTTTATTAAATTATTACGGGAGTCTAGAATTATTATAGAGGTTTCTATACCTTGAAAATAGGATGTCAATCATTTATGTGTTTATTTTACTTATTAATGATTTATTTTTTTAATTAAATTCATGTAAAAACGAAATGAAATGAGAATGTGGGAATAGCATGTGAATGGAGAATTTGTCTTTATTTATAGTTGGGGAAAATGTTTTGGTAAAAGTAATTCTACATGTTTATTTGAAAATTTTTTCTAATAATACTCTATAAGACCTATTTTATCAGCCTTATGCAACCATATATTTTAATATTATTCTTAGAGGAAATCTAAAGAAAATTAATTTAGAGTTTGAAAGGAATAAAAAAATCAGTTCATATATATTTCTCATTGCATCATTCTTTTTAACATGCATTCCATTATTGTTTTAAAATATTTTATAATCCACATTATTCAAGTCTATGATTATAAAATAGGGAAACAAAGGATATTATTTTATAATGAGGCATTATGTATGTTATTTATTATTTCAAATATCAATAATAATATGGAATGAAACAAGATAAAATGGGAGTGATGTTGATAAATTTTTTGGGTCATGTTGGTTAATGGTGGTGAAAAATAGATTTTGTTGTTATATATATTTAAAAAAGTACTATGTGGCACGAGAAATGTACAAATAGACATATTATTCATCGTGGTGTGAATATAGTGGTGAAGTTACAATGGATCGAGCTATTTTTTATGAAAGTGGATTTGGAATGATTCAATGCAATGAAAAAGACACCAGCTACCCCGGTCCATAGTACTTATTACTATATGGGCTCACAAAGGGTGTAAAATTCTCTTGAAAGATTATTTTTTTCAAATTTTCCCTTGGTTGGGGTGTTGAGTGGGAGAACATATACCCAGTTATAGCTGGGTGGGTACCATGTAAAACATAGTGTGTTTTTTATATTTATAATATTTATTTATTTAAGCTCTATGATCATTTATTCCAATCATAGATGAAGTCCCTCAAACCTCTTCTGTAACATCCCAACCCAGCTCACCATGAAGACGGTGGCCAGACCGATCTCCACAAGACCTCAAGATCATCTCCGTATATTACAGATGCTGTCGACTTGTAGTGAGGGTGTAAGGATGGTCCTTGGGGATAATGTACCATCTTATCTGTGTTGCGCAAAAGTATTATAGAGAAAATAAAATTCAATAGGGGAAGTATTAATAAAAAATTGGAAAAATAGAAGAATAATGATTTCATATAAATTGAAAAATGTGTCAAACTCCAGACAATACAATGGATAAAGGCATGATAAGGTATTGATCCATTACGGAATTTAGTAAACAATACAACATGATTTCCAAAATACTAAAATGAAAGACTCATGTATGGAAAATAACGTAAACCCAAAGGTGATCTCCATGAGCATCCTAACCTCTAGCTCAGTCCTTTTCTCCTAACTCAATTGTACAAGAAAACCTCTACAAGAAAGATCCAAGTCCCTGTGAACATGAAATTTCTACTTGGGTACACTAGTGCAATTACAGCCCAAGTAGGGTGTGAGATATTTCTCAGTAGGCTGGAACCATCAGTGTCTAACCCAATCCTGACAGTGTAATATAAATTAAATAGGGTGAAATCTTGCGTAAATAAATTATGAAATGCATTATAACTAAATAAACATACATGCTTCATCCCTCGGCTAGTTTATGGAGAATTTACCATTTAATTAATTGATTATTACCATTTTATTCATATGTCAAATGTGAGTAAGTCACCTACCAAGTCTAAAGAGATTCCTCCAAGGGAAAATAAAGATAAGCAATGATCGGTCCTAATGGTATTTAAACATGGGACCTAATTGAAAATTCTACAACCCATGAGTGTATCCAAGGCATCATGTGGTAGTATATGTAGTGAAGGTCCCATGAAATATCATGGAAACATGAAAAATATATCTGGTGAGGGTGTTCCAAGGTAAAACTGATGGTAACATAAATCTCACGGAATGGTAATTCAGTAGTATATGAGTCTGGATAAGGGGTATGAGTGTAATCCAAGTAGCGTAATCCAAGGCATTCCACAATAAGGCACCTACCGAGTCCAAAGACTACATCCAAGGTAAAACAAGGATAAGAATGGATTGGATCCAAGGAGTGTATCTAAGGCACCTACTTGTCAATGCTGGATCCAAGGAGTGTATCCATGTCATCCTTTAATTGTTTATGGCGGGGAATGGCAGTATATTATGAATCCAAATATAAGACAAGGAATGAGATCTAGTCATGTCTGAACCTTATCAACCCATCCTTGAATTTGAAACGGGGTACATGAGTACTCATGGTATTCTTTGATCAAAAACCATGACAAGCTGGAGTCTAACCATTCTAATTTAACAAATATGTCATGAAATGATACATTTGGTTTATGGATGGAATTTAATTAGTGTGGATAGATAATGTATAGTTGAAATAATTATTTATTTTTTCAACACATTCCTTCCATTAGTGTAGAAAGGCAACGTAGTATTGAAATAATTTAGTAATATCTATTAAGGCATTTTCAAAAGTCAAGGTCCACACTGCTACCTTCCCTTAACAAGGTAGGGGTTTCCATACATGTAAAACAAATCATTCTCTACTATTCCATGTTCCATACATGGAATTCCTTCATGAGAATACATATATCTCACATGGTATGAGTATGAAAACCAACTAATCCCATCTAGGAAATCCTATATGGTAACCCATGTGTCGCCAAAGGTGTTATTAGCAGTAAAAACATATGAAAACAAAATGGTAATTTGTTTTGAGGGTAAATAATTAAGCATTAACCATTCCTTTAACTCAACTCATTCTTTTTATAACAAACATGTCATTTTCATTTATAATTCTCCATATATCAATGAAAAAGTGCAATTACCATTATGTATAATTCCAATCTGAAACTGGACCAAACACTTAGATCGTGCTTTGGTCCTTGAGCCATTTAAAATGGGAAACATGGTGGTTCTAAATCCGTTAGTCCCATGTCCTAATCATGTTGTATCACAACATAACAACGATGCATATGAATTATAAAAAAAACATGTAATGTAAGAAAAGTCTAACACATACTTTTTATCTTGAAGGCAGCACACCTCTATTGGAGGATTTTTATTATAAAATCATAATATTTCTTATCACAGTAATCATTTATCACCTTTTCAATTTTAAATATGAAACATGCTAAACCATATTTATTAGAATTTAATATAGATAATTCACTACATGGATTTAAATTCTAACTAATGTTTAGTAAGTAAATAATTAATGCTTTTATAGAAATAAAGGACTTGGAAGTGACCCTACATTTCAGTGGAACCAAGCGTTCCACCTCAGATCTTGTAGATTTATTACTCTAGAAGACAATCCAATCGCGTGTATATAAAACTACGTATATTTTTTATACCATTAACCCATTACCCATATTCCCTACGCCGTGAGGGAATATGTACATAGAGAATATAACCCTAGACAGACACACACACACACACACACAGACACACCCACACCCACATGCACATATATGTTTATATACCTCTGTATATGCCTACGAGCCTTATGAAGGCCTGGAAACTCACTAAAACAACACCCAACATCAACAAACATCATAACATACAAAAATGGGAGGTGTGAACTCATCCAATGGAATTAAAGCCTTACATTAGTGGGTGAAGATTAACCAAAATGAGATGAAACCACACAGAGAACCTTAATGCACTACAAGAAACATGCCAGAAACTAATAATCCCCAAAATCCCAAAAACATAACAAGTAAATGAAGAGAAAAGTTACACTGGAAATAAATCAGTGGTCTGAAACCACCCAAACAGCATCACCTTTGGCGGCGGTTACCAGAACACAAACCCTAGGGTCTCAAGAGACCTTCTTCTCGATCATAGAAAAATGGAAAACTGAAATCCATATTAAACGTAAAAAATAGGGTTCATCCGAATCATAGGGGGTGATGGATAGGATGATTCAAAGCATGGAACTGAGATCACAGGGGATAGTGGATGCACCACTAAAGATTATGTGACGAAATCGGATAAAAAAATCAGGCCAGATTAAAGGAGAAAGAGGAGGCTGAGGAGACATCACACACTACACAATGGGGATCCCTCTAGAGCACTATATCAAAATTATTGGAGATACGTAGTGATTTAGATTTTGGGATTAAATTTTATTCCATTTTAATTTAAATTTAATTGAAATCTAAAATAGGGTGTTGTGCATTGTTATAACCCCATGATTTTCCAAACTGTGCACAGACGGTGCAGTGCCTACTGCCTCGAAGACACACCCATCATTGGATAGAAACACAATTTAGGAAATTGTGAGTAGCCCATGTGCAATTCCACTACACATATTTAAAATAGGGCTGCATGGTTACCTGCTGTGGGCCGAATGGTTAAACAGACCATGTGCAAACCACATGCCCCCTACAGTCATTTATAACATGATTTTTTGGGGTCTGACACTCTCGAAACATATATATCTACTTATGAGACTTCAAGGGCCTTATCCCTTTCCCAAAAGCATCACTTACGAGTTATCTAACTCTTAGAATTCAGATCTGAATCTTAGCTTAAAAAACAATCAACTTAATAAAATATGATGTTCAAAAGCATATTTTATTTTAGTATGGTTCAACACATAGTATTCTACAATATACCCAGCATAACTACTTCTCATCCCCGAGAATCCTTTGGGAACAAAGTAGTCACCACACGACCTATAAGGTCTTTGATGTTTCATAAAAATGGATTCATTGCATTTCCAACACCAAATGAACCATAAGAATTACCGACACACTCACACTTCTGCCTTCACAATGCAATACAATGCTCAATGATCAACTTAATTACAGAAAGTGAGATTACACAGAACCATTTAGATAAAGATATGATCAAAAAGATTATTGATAAACATTTGACTAATGGTACATCCCACCATAGGTCTTAACTTAATGATGGGGGAAATTTACAAGCCACGATACCTCCACTATTGGAATTGTTGTACAAGAAACAACTCTAAGTGTTCTTACGACACCCTGGGCATGATTTCCTTATAAAGAAACCATTGAATTCTGATCTACGTAATAGATCTAGTCTAGAATTCTATCTCAAAAGACATTACTAACCTTGAGACCACACATTCCTTTATATGGAAACGTTCTATAAAACAGTTCCTTACAACTGTAAACATCAACTGAAAAGAAGAGAATAATTCGAGCCACATGGATGATTTATCTTGTAGATGTATATATAAGGAGGCTGAAGAAATAAAAAATATATGGCAGGAGTCCATTATTCTGAACAAGCCATTCCAACTTGGAAACCCAGGAATCACTCAGGATATACCATTCCTTGATTAGAAACATGCATTAGCGTGTAACATGGAAAATGGTTATTTGAAAAGCTCAAAATATATTAACGATTTAGTGTGGTGTAAGACCAACGCTCTTTTAGTGAATCGAGGATGATATCATGATAGGGGACATGTTCATCTCTTTTGAAGTGTACACTAAAAATATTTAAGATGAGGTCTCATTCAAACACACCTAGAAACTGGAAGATAAAAAACTTGAACCAAAACAAATTAATGGTGTCGAGGAATCACTAACACGATTTATGAATTTCTAGCCTCTGGAGAATTCATGCAATAACCAACCATTTACCAATGGTCCTATTGGGTGTTACTTGTACTTGAAAGGGAACCATTAACAAACTCCAAAATACACTACCAACTATAGGATTTTCCAAGCTGTAAAAAGAATGAAAACTAACTACTCATAAGCACGCTAGATTAGAAAAATAAGACTAGCATGTCAAAACACCCAATTCTTTAGAATTCTATCTTATGTATTGGGATGAAGCTGATTCTTTAACTCCAAAGTAACTCTACATGGAGATGATCCAAGACTGTATATAAAAGTAAAAGAATATTTATTTTGGATATGTATTAAATCATAGGACTATTTTCATGGACGATGTCATACCATGTTGTTCAACACTAAAAAGAAGACAGGGTCAAACAATCTACGATCCGACCAACCACACCTGAGGCACATCTAACCAGATGAAAAAAATCATTACTCAATGCTAAAACCCATATAAAGGTCATGAAAGACATGAATACCCTTCCAGATCTGGGTGTCATTGGTAACTGAAAGTCATACTTGGGACAACGACACCCCAACAACACCAAATGTGAGAATAGTCATAGCACTAGTAAGAAATTTATGTTTTGAGGGTGCTAACTACCATGGGTTAGCCACTTATAAAGAACAAGTTTCATCCCTTAAATCAAATAACATAAAAAACACTAGGCTTAAAAGCCAAACATAAATCCATTTCTATGAGAATGTACTCCTGTGGAATGTACTCACTCTTCTGTTCTGAGGGAACACAATAGATGATAGAACTTCCCCTTTAAATGATGGTTATAAACATTGAACACCACTACATGTTCAATTTCCAACCCTCTTATATTAAATCACATTTAATATTTAATCATCAAAACATTTAATCAAAAAATCAATGTACCATTTTCAAAAAAAATTAATAGTTATATGGTTTTAACAAATTCCCCAAGGGAATAACTGTCATGTTTTATAACGCTCTCATTTAAAAACATTTCACATCAATTCAAATCCCTTCATTTTCAGGAAACTTATAAATAAATACTTTTAAGAAGAACACGGAGACCTAGATGGGTCCCATTTTAACAAACCTGGGTTCTCCATAATGAATCCCAATAGAAAACACACAACTATTAAAATATTAGACACTCAAATGGGTGATTTCATACAAACATTCCCCAACTGACCTACTGGGGTCTAGTTTCATTTTAAAACCTAGACATTTTATTTCGATTAAACATTATACATCTCCAACACTTATAAGAATTTTAAAATTCATCGTTCCATTTAATTTAATATTGGTTGTCATTTCCCAATTCATAAAGCCCCCATACACTACAAGGATTGAAAATGGGTTCCCATTAATTGGTACTAATGAAAATTCAGAATTTAACCTGATCAACATAATGTTCCAAAATATTGGGTGGCCATCTAAAAACCTATAAAGAGCCCATACACATTGTAGTTTGTTATTTCACTGCCTTTAGGAAAAAAAATCTTCACATAACAATTGAATTTGGAATCCTTTTCACAATGGTCCTATTAAACGAGTTACCTTTTCCTAGCTATAAAGAGAACATACACCATAAAACTGAAAACTAGATTCTATTATAACTGTAACAAATTATTTTTCCCATGAAACTATTAATATATATCAGTGTAATATAACATGTCAATACAAGAGGAATACACATAGAAAAAATCCGAAATCGCAGAATCATGGGAATTAAATAACAGAAGCCAACAATAATGAGCAGTAATCATAGAAGGAATGCTAATGTATTACCTATAAAAGTATAAATCTAAGCATGGAATATTAATTTAGAACTGAATCATAAGTATCCGACAACCTACTAATGCAGCTACATGGAATGACATATATACATGGCATGTGAATTTCTATGTTCCTAAAAAGATACATGTATGTATCATCATTTCCATAATAGGCCAGAGGTAATATTCATAATCCCATAAATCATAAGTAGTGAAATTTACACCAATCACCCTTGGTGAAATAATATCAATTATAATAGTGAATAGAAAACTCTGCAATCCCAGCACATGCTAGATGGCCATTTCTTATACATGGGGTGATCAGTCCTAAGAACAACTATTATCCAAGCGCCAAACATTCCTAGACTCCTTTATACCAACCCAAAAAATAATAAAAAGGGAAAAAACACCTCTAATATATCATTGTAACATCCTGGCCCGTTTCACCACAAAGACGGTGGCCGGACCGGTCACCATAGGACCTCAAGCGCACATACCCATATTCCATTGGCTTCAGACTAGCAGTGAGAGTGTAAAGATAGTCATTGGGGAGACTATACCCTCTTATAAGAGGGTCACAATATTATTATAGAGGAAAAAACATTTAATAGTGGAATCAGTAATACGTAATTGAAAAAGTAGTGGAAAACAATGTTCATATAAATAAAAAATGGGTCCAATGCCAATTTATAAAATAGATGAATGCATGACAAGGTATTGATACATTAAAGAAAGCATCAAATATTACAACCTGCTTTTACATACAATACATGTTGGAATCATGTAAATAATAGAATTAAAACTCAATGGTTACCTCCATGAGTATCCTTAGCTCAAGTATAGTATTCTACTCCTAACTCCTTGGTACCACAACAAAAATAAGGTCTAAGACCCTATGAACAAGAATGGTATACTCAGGTACCCCAGTGCACTAGTGGCCTGAGTAGGGTGTGATATATAAATCATAGTAGGTTGGAAGCACATGTGTCTAACCCAATCCTGAAAGTGTAACATTAATTAAATGAGGTCTAATCATGTGTCAAAAAAGTTAATAGAACATTTAAATATAAAAATCAAGTACCTTCATCAGCCCTCAGTTGGAGTCTGTAATAATAACGATTTAATTAATTTAGTATTACCATTTTATTCATATTTCACATATGATTATATCTCCTTACAAGTCCTAGGTGTTTCCCCTAATGTAAAATGGGGAAAATTAATAAACGTTCCTGATGGTCTTTACCCATGGATCCTACTTGTCAATGTTAGAAGTGAGGACTGTATCCAAGGCACGAGGTGATAGTTTAAGTAGTGAAGGTCCCAATACATAACAACTGAAACTGATAATGATATCTAGTGAGGGAGTTCCAAGGTAAAAACCAAGGTAACGTATATCTCACAGAACGCTAAGTCAGTAGTATCTGAATATAGATATGGGCTACATGTGTAATCCAAGGTTTGTAATCCAAGGCATTCCACAATAAGGTGACTACCATGTCTAAGGAGTATATCCAATGTAAAATAGGTCAATTCACAGATTGTGTCAACGGAGTGTATTTGAGGCACCAACATGTCAATGATAGATCCCAGGAGTGTATCCAAGGAATCTTGTAATAGAACATGGGGGACACAATATTTTTATACTGGGAATCCATTGATAAGACAAGGAATGGTATATAAGTATGTTTGAATTGTAGAAACCCATCCTTGATTTTGGAATTGGGAAATGAGTTCTCTTGGTATTCTATAATCACAAACCATGAAATGATCGATTGTAACCAATCCTATTTAATAAATAACTCATGAAATGATTTATTTGATTCATGTATTTCCTTCCATTAGTTTGGATAGGTCATGTATATTTGAAACCATTATTTTTGGATTGGGAATTTTCTTTCTTTAGTGTGGAATTTTCATGTAGTATTGCAACTATTTAGGAAAATCCATTAAGGAATTTTCATATGTCACGGTCCACAACACAACCTTCCCATAACATTGTAAGGGTTGATATGGATGTAGAACCAATAATTGTATCATGAACCCTGGAATGTCCATGGAGTTCCTACATGGGAATACATGTACCTTCAAAGGAATGAGTATGAAAACCCATTGAGTCAGTCATGGAATTCCTACCAAGGAACCCATGAGTCACCCAAGGTGTAATTATCATTAAATATGTTTGGGGGGAAATTAGTAATTGTTTTTTAGGGTAAATCATTAATCATTAACCATTCCTTTTACTTAAATCATTCAATTTATAAAAAACATGTCTATTTCCATTATAAGTCTCGACATAAACATGATAAATGAAAATTTCCTGCATTTTTAATTCATATATGAAACTTGACAAAAAAACATAGATGACTCTCTGATCCTTCAATCATATAAAAAGGGAAACATGGAATTTCTTAATCCATTGGGGAAAAGTCCTAACCAATCCGTAACACAACATAACATCAATGAATATGAATTATAAACATTACAAATCCAGTAAGAACGGTCTAACCACTACATTATAGCTTGAAGGTAGCTCACCTCTGTTGGTGGGGTTTTATTATAAAAACATGATATTTCTTATCACACAAATCATTTATCACCTTTATCATTATAAATATGAAACATGCTAAACCATATTTAATATCATTCAATATAGATACTTCAATGCATGAATTTAAATTCTAACTAAGGTGTAGTAAGTAATTAATTAATGAATTTTTAAAATTAGGGGACTTGGAAGAGACTCTACCTTAGGTTGGAACCATGACGTCCACATTAGCTATTGTAGATTTAATACTCAAGCAGAAAAACCACACACGGTCATATAAAAGTATATATATTTGTGTATACCAATAACCCATTTCCTGTATTCCCCATGCCAAGAGGTAATACACCCATGCTGTATATACACGTATTTATATATATATACCTCCATATATACCTGCAGTCTTTATGAAGAAACATAAACTATCTATAGCAACATCATACATCCACATACATCATATGATACTAAAAATGGAGGTTTGAAACCATCCAATGGCATTATATCCTTAGCTTTCTTAGTAGCGGTAAACCTAAAAGATTTGAAACCACATGGATATCCTCAAAGAAGTACTAGAAACAAGCCAGAAACTCATTAACCTAAAAATACCAAAAACATAACTATGAAAGGAGGAGAAAACCTACCCCAAAGAATAGCCGGTAGACCAAAACAACCTGAACTACATTTCCTTTGGCGTTGGTTGCTGGAACATGACCTCTAGGGTCCGAAGTGAACTTTTCCTCAAACCTAGAACAATGGAAAACTAAAATCATGACTAACCCTTAAAACATGGGGTTTGAAGAAACCATAGTGGGTGACGAATAGTCTGATGAAAAGAATAGAATCTAGAGGAGAAGGGACCGAGGACTCACAACAAAGGATCATGTGGAGAAATCAGAAGAAAAAATTTGGCCGGATTAAAGGAGGCAGAGGATAATGAGGTGGTTTCATGCATGTGGACTAAAGAGGATCCACTTGGTGAACAATGTTGAAATGATATGGGAGAGGGAGTGATTTATTTGTTGGGTATTAATTTTATTTCATTTCAATTTAAAATTTATTAAAAACAAAAACAAGGTGTCATGTGTGGTTAATCTCACTCGGTTTTCCAAACTGTGAGCAAACCGTGCGGTTCCTTAGGCCTCAAAGACAAACATCACAAGGTCTAGGCACACGGTTTATGAAAATGTGCATAGCCCATGTACAAAGCCACATACCTTATTTAAAATAGGTTTTTATGATTACCTATTGTGGGATACACAGTTTAGCAGACTATGTGCAAACTATGTGCCCTTAAAAGTCATTCAAAACATGATTTTTTTCAGGTTTGACTCCCCCAAACCTTCTTGATCCACTCAAGAGGAATCTCAGGACTTATCTCACACCCAAAAATATCACATAAGAGTGACCCAACTCTTGTAATTATGTTCTGAAGGTTGGTTTTAAAATTGATCTGTTTAGTAAATGAGGAAGTTAAAAAACAACTATATTTTAGTCTAGTTCAAAACATAATATTTTACATCATTTACATGGTATTTCATTATTCCAATAATATAACATAATTGTTTTTGCATGTAATCACAGGCTCTTTATTTTAGAAGTCTGGAATTTGTAAAACAAAGAGTCATATTACAAAAATTATTGGGTTTTCCATTTTTCCAATATGTATTGATAGTAAATCATAATTTCATGTCTTTTTTAGGATATCTCGATTCCATTTCATTAAGGAAAAATATGATTATGGAATTTGAAAAACAGGACCATGCTAGTGTTATTTATGTGGTCCCATAGTTTTTTGAAAATATTTTATTATCATGCGTGCATTGCGTGAAATGAAGTGAATTCCACTCTGTCATATATTCCATAAAATTATTTTAAATTATTTACCATAATGTTCAATTATACTTTTAGAACCCAATAGTATTTGAGTTTCCATGTATGTTGTACGTTGAACCCTTTTCCATTTATTACTATTTCCCTTAATATTTAAATTTTTAAACCCAGACATTGGACTTCAGATGGATTCCAAGGACTGAGATCCAACACTATGTTCCTAGTGTATAAATCTAGTGGAATTCTTGGTGGTTCTTTTTGTTTATGGACTACTAAAGGTGCATTTTTTTCAAGTATTAGAGATTTTATAGGATTTATGTACATGGGAGAATGACCCTTTGTATGTGGTATGTGATATATAACCAACTTGTATTATTTAAGTTTATATATTTTTTATTTTCCTAAAATTAATGTATCTGATTCAGATTTATTATCAATTTAAAATTGTGATGTAACATTTACATCAATTATTTTAATTATTGAATATTTAAATCTCTAATTGTATTTTAATAACTTATCCCCATTAATAAAATTTATATTAATGTGGTTGTCACTTGATTTTATAATAAGAAATATATTATCTATGATCATGTTTCAATTAGGTTGTATATAATCCTATTCTACTTTTTTGGGGATATATCATCCACATAAGCTGGTAAAGGAGGTGTTTTAATATTCATTTTGTGAAGTTGTCTTCTATAGAGTATGTAACACCTAAGTTTCATATTAGTGGATCAGAATCCACTTATGGGATTTGTCTCTATGGTACTTGATCTACTATAGGATCAATTATAGATGTATACTATCCACCTAATATTTGATTCTAGTAGAGAGTCATCAACCTAGGTGTTAAAACCATTTGTGTAATTTCCACCTATGAATTTTTCTCATAGTCAATAATCATCCACTAATGGATTTGAGATAGTGGTCTGTTCCCATATTGAGAATAATATCAGTGGTGTATTATCTACCTAGTGTAGATGTTTCCATGTTTTATCATATAAATGAGTTTTAATATGGTTTTATATCATTTCATTGTTCAAAGAAATGGTAATTTATTATTTATAAATCATTCATCAATGATGGTTTATTTAGAAAAAATATTGATTGGTTGAGGAATTATTGAATAAGTGAGAATGTAAGGTTATGCATCCGTCACCAAGTATATATGATAGAATTGTCTTATTCACCTTTTATATTATATAAGGTTTTATAAATCATTCATCATGGAGTTTAATAAATAGAACATGGGTATGTGGATCCATTCTAGGAATACACAATGTTTGTATTATCACCGATGACTTAGAGGGGAATCTCTATGAGGTAAAAAGATAGTTATTTTTTATAATTTACATCATTTTCCCATAATATTGATTACATACCAGAATATATAAATGATTTACTCGATCAATGTTTGGTGGTGGCCTAATTAGTCTCACTAAAACCCTGTTTTGGTGCCTCTGTACATGAAAACAGAACCATTGATTTCTAGGAAAGGGAAAGGCCCCTAAAGGGTTGCATTCATATGCATGAGTATTTTGGAGAAATATAAGATATTTATCAATTATAGGACCCATTAATGGGTGTGGATGTATCCTTCTATTTCTTTTAGTATAGATACATTTTTACATGATCCACAAATAGGGATCTTAATACGTGTTTTAATATCCCATCGTATGATCGAAGCAACTCATATTACACCCCGTTAATTCGGTAAAGGAAACAAATTCCATTACTCTCTATGAAAAATTATCACCAACCTTAAAATATTATTAGACAGACAATTTTATAAAGAAATATAACATAAAACACATATTCCAACAACACCATTTAACAATACCTTAGGGAATGTTGCACATGATATACAAAAATTAATGCTTTTAATCTACATATTAAAATTAGATCAAGGAATTAAAAAATGATCTATATAAACAAAGAGAATGTATGTTGTATGTCAGTATAACAATCCAACAGAACCCCTTCAAGTAATATATGTGATTCCTAAATAGAACTGGTTATATTTTTATTATTTCTAAATATAGATAAGAAGAATCAATTCATATGTATAAGAAAACTTTTAACATGTATTTTTTATGAATGAATCACTTCAAATAACAATGAAAATAACTATTCAATCAATTATATAAACTGAAACAAAAATTATGGGATGAGACCAATATAATTAAGGTTGTTTATTTATAAATTACTCTTGCAATCATATATACAAAACATACTAAATATAAACATGAATAGTTCCACTATATATAGATAAATCTATTTTTAAAAAGCTATACAACATCTAGATAAGTGTATCATCATACAAAATAATATAATCCATCACTATAGATTATAATATGCAATTCATGATGTGTACTTGCTCTAGGATAACTATTAATGCACCCATGTTTTTTCATGTGGCTTTATGTAGTAATAAAATTCTCCATTATATATATATATATATAAATTATGTAAATCATTCAAAATTTACGAATATTATTTTCATATTGAAAATTACTTTACAAAATGAATGAAAATCTTAATATTAATGGTATTACCACAAAAAAAATTAAATAATTATCCATAATTAAATTTTAATCATATCATAAATCATCATTAATGATTTAGAAAAAAACAACTTTTAAGGTTGCTAAAAGAAAAATTCAATTTAAAAATCACAGAAGTGACCCTGATTATTTAATAAAATTACTTAAAAAGAAGATCAAAATATATTTTAATTTATAATGGCTTTTTCCATGAAATCATCGGTATTTTCTTATGGAAAATTCATATTTTCTTGTTTTTAAACACAATATGTAAAATTTTATAAAAATAATTTATATACTTTTTGTGATGTTATTGTAACAATAAAATTTACTACAAAAAATATTTATTTTATATAATTAGAACGAATCCTCATAGGTACAATGAAATGTAAATATACCCAAAATATTTATTGAATACTTTTTCCAAACCACAGTTATTAAAATATGGAGAAAACACATATTCACCTAAATCTTTTTCTCAATTAAACTTAAATAAAATTATTTACCATCACATAATCTTATGATTATAAATTTATAAATAATAACACAATATATAGTATGTAAAATATTCCCATAGAGAGTGTCTGGAAAATAAAAATCAAACCATAAAATTATTGGGAAAGTGTGATGTGTAAAAACTTATTCCAATGAGGCTTGATTAAGAAAAATCACTTCCATAAGGGTCTCCAAAACAATGATAATATTTTATGTATCCCAAAATACCCCTAAACTCATTCCACATATTAATAAATTCCTAAAATTATTAAAAACCATATGATTATTTATGGGAATTCATAAAATGGGTATGCTGATTCCAAAACAATGATAAATATGTTTTGATATAACACCTTGGATCGCCTTATGAAAAAGAAGGAAGAAACAATTTTTCAAGGAATTATTTCATCTTTGTGTTGGAAAAACCTCATCCAAATCAACAAATATGCTACTAGATTTTGTATAAGGTGAATAAGATAATAGTTTATAAACGTAGTTTTAAACACTCCCAACACTACAAATCTTTGATTGATAAGGGTGAAAAAATAAAGAAGTTGAGGAAGCCAATTTTTACATCCTCCAAATTCCATTCCCTTTCATGGAACCCTTAACCAAATACGAATATAGGGATTTTATTCTCGCCCTGAAATATCTCCTTTAGCTCATTATTTATATTTCGTAATATTATTTCATAAAAATATTAGGAATAATAACACATAAAATTCAATTTTAATAATGAAAATAAAATTTATAACACCAATTAAAAAATATACATGTATTATATATATTTATATTTTACAAAACATTTATCATAGTGATAACCATAATGATAATATAATCAACAATACCCTACATTTAAAAACTTATGTAAAAAATTAAAATTAAAAAAAATCATCAAAAAATGATATATGTTCCATATCATTATAATAATACCATTAAAAAATAATAAACATGTATGTCATGTTATTAAACTGTATCCCATATATGAATAAAAAAAATTCATCACTAATAATGATATATGTATTATACTACATAAATAAAATATGAATTATACTCACATTACATATGAATACACAGTTTTTTTATTTCATAATGATAATAATTCCATATTTATATACATGAATTCATCAATTAATAAATTAATATTTTACAAATATTGCTTTAAAAAACATCTTACTCAAATATTTACATGTTAACATCATTATTAATTTTCGAAGACACATCATTGAATAACCGATAATAAAATTGTATTTTCATTTATGATATTTGGATCATTTTAAACACTTATCACATATCAGAAAAAATATTTTAAACTAAAAAATCCTAATTAGAAGAATTATTATAATACTAAACACCTCATTTTAATCATTTTCATGTAAAACTATAAAAACAATGTAATTTTAATTAAAAAATCACTTTATAATAATAATAGTGATAATAATGTATCTATAAAAAACTTATGGTGAAATTGGTAACTAATAAACCACAATCAGATACCTAGTACCTGATAATTCCTTTTGGCTATAGGTGACTACTCTCCAAACCATGACCAAACATACGACATACAACTAAAACATACTAAATATGAAAAATTATCATTTAGACCATCAAATATCAAGTTTTAGATCATGTGTCTATAAGAGTTGAACATTTTAGAAAAGATTTTAATTTTCAATTTCATGATGGGTTGAATTTTGATCAGTGTTTTGAAATGGAATTCAAATGGAAAAAACCCCTCAAAATTCCCAATTTATACTTAGAATGAAGTTAAATATAGAGTGAAATGTTGTTTGGAGAATACCTTGGGTTCAAGAAAAGGGACATGAAATTTTTTAAAAAACCAAATATGGAATACATCTAGTTCATAGAGAGTACTGACAGTTCACCCAGAATCAGCATCCTTTAATGAAAAAGTGCATGATTTATAAAATCATCCGACAACCCCTAAAATACTATATATATGTGTGTAGTAATTATTATAAATTTTAAAATTCTTTTGAATCCATGATCTATAAGAGAGTGAAATTTTTATTCTTGGTTATGTAGAGGTCATATTGTTGGTAAAATGTTTTGAAAATAATTCATCCAAACAATGTGACTGATTAAATGTGTGTCAATAAAATTTTTTCTACCATTATTTCTTCAGAGGAAATCCCATATTTCCCATACCTATCTCACAAATGAAGTAAATGATCATATTTTATAATATCCATTTCAATATATTCTTATTTGTGATGTTTTGGATTCATTATAATTTTATTATTGGTACTCCTTTTAAATATATTGACTTAGTTGTGTTTGAATTCATCTTCTTCTAATATTCATCTTCTCTAATAAGGGTTTTTAATTTCAATACCACTATATTATGGTGCAATAAGATATTTATTATGGGTATTCTATACTTCCATTGAAGAGGAACTAATGATATTTCATCTACAATATGTTTTTCATTGATTAAGCATGGTATGTCCCCAATGTATTTTTTTTTATTTTTCATAGTTTTAAATAAAATTTCAAACTAATTTGGTGAAAACTGATGGTGGTCTTCATCAATGTAGGGTCATGTAAAATATATGGGACATTTTATTTCAATTGGATTAAATTTTGTTATAAAATATTAGATTGGTTTGTTTTAAACATTTTTTTATTGTTTTAATTAAATTTATTATTTAATTATATTTTTCAAAATAATTAATTTGATATTTATTGTGTGATTTTCACGATTGGTTGATTATTTGAGATGTTACATTTTTTAGGACCTTTGTTGGAATATAAAAACTAATTTAATTGACTTAGATATATTTGGGAATGGTTATAAAGAGTTATGTGGTATAACATACATTCATTATGATAATTCTCGTTGATTATGTTTATTTTGGATGATCATGGACTGTTCAAAGGTTTATTCCTTAAGATATATATATTTAAATATATTATTTTAAATAAATTAAATTGAGATGTTTTATTGAAGTGAATACGAAAAAGGGGTCACAATCAACCCTTTTATATTATTTTGGTTCCACGATCTCTGATGGTGGAGGCCGGGACAATTGAAACATCACAGGGACTCTAGATTACCTTGGTGGTGAGGCTAGACCTGAAAATGCACAGTTTTCCATTATTAGGGTTTTCAGATTCGTTAGATATTTATGTGTATGAGGAATTAGGGATTTATGTCTTATAGGCCTTAGAGGTCCCTTATTGTGGCATAAGCTATTAAATATTTTCAACATGATGGTTGGAGAGTGATCCTCTTATCTCTGACGTGATAATTACAATGTGGAAAAAATTTATATGGACTAGTATCAGTATGACTGAGAAGGAAGGTCCAATTTTTCCTTGATGATTTTGATAATTTTTCTTCCATCTCTTGATTGATTCCCTTATGTTGAGACTCTATGTAGTTGTCTTGTCTAGGATTTCACATTGATAACCTTAACTAATGAGACGTTATAGGGTGTGAGATGAGATCCTAAGACAATGACTGATACCGAGGACCCATGTATTGGTACCTCTAATTTAATGAGACTAAGGGGACTATAGTAGGTACCATAGGATATATGAACCTAATGACCATGTGGTTATGGTAAATGTGTATAGATGATCATTGGTATCACCATTTAATATAGATCGACATGTCAACCCTATTTAGGGTGTGATGAGATGGGTCATGCTTTTGGTAGTATGGACATGATTTTCCTCTAGGTATGTTCAAATTCCCAAAAATATTGAAAAAAATAATATTAATTAATGATATGTTATATGAAAAAGTATTTCATAAATTTATTCGGAATCCCTCCTAGGGGAGGATTTTTTTTATTCTTATAGGTACTATTACCCATATTTGGGAATTGTTATAGGGGGGTCAGAAGAGATACATATATGGATTACCCATTAGAGGGGAAAACACCAGTTGGATATGATTGTGATACATTATGAAGATTCCACATTGATGGAGCATATATATGGTTGGGATTATATGGATATAGAGCTCAGTTGATCAGGTGGGCTATCAAGTTCCCTCTTGGGGGTCTTTTTTTTGGATCATGGAATGTGATCATTCAATAGATTGGTATCTACTGAGGAATTTTGGGTCTAATATACCGACAAGTTTTTGGATCCATTTTTTATTACTATTGTACACTCCTTTATGGTTGTTTTATGATAAATTATTGAAACACTCACAAGGAGGACAATGATGAAAATGGAAAACTCCCATAAGATTGTTATTTTATAAATTCATGGAACAATACACCATATTGGTTGTTATATCATCAGGGTTGGCATGATTCAATGATTTTATCAAAGACACCCTATCATCGGATCAATATAGGTATGTTCTATTTAGATCATGGACCTCCGTATTGATGATGGGTTATTTTATATATTTATTTTAATTATGAAATCAAAATTAACATATCACAACATATATTGGTATGTAAAAGACAGATTTTGTGGTACACTACACATTTTTAAACACTATATGTTCTTTAAAAGCCTCTTCACAAAGGTACCCTGGAGGACTCTCACATATATATTAGGGTGGGTTGGGTTGAGGTAAGAGGTTTATTGAGTGGGGTAGTTTTGATATGTATGTGGATATTTGGATGTTTTGTATCTTTTTATTTAATGGAATCTCTATCTTTTATTTTCAATATTTTGGTATATATATATTACTAAATCATTTAGTTTTATGTGAAAATATTGAATGGACGTTCATGCATTTATTGAGATTCTGAATTCAGGTCAAATGGAGACCTCTGGTCTGACCACGGTCGAGTAGACCAAGGTGACAAGATGTTTTAATGTTTATAAAAAGGTTTTTCATCTTATAGTGATTCCCAAATAACATTAGTTTCACAGATAAATATCCGGAGAAAAACTAAACATTGATACATTCCTTATGAAAGCATTGAGGATTATTTATTCAGGACATTCCTAGTTGAATGACATGAAATGTGTTTGTATACATGGATAAATTTGATGGGATTTATATATTAAAACTAGGAAGTCTATTAGAGATAATCATGAATGTATTGGTTTTACATTAGATTATTATAGGGTACCTTGACTAGTTTTCACTGAATTTAATGGGAAAAATATTATTAAAACATGCATAAAATATATAAATTTGTCATTTTGTGTACATGTTCTCATGTATATATCAGTTTTATTATCGAGACGCCATTATACCTCTTTATATCATAAAAATCTCAAAAAAAATTATTGGAATTTATTTTCACAAAATTTATTATTTTGAAATTCATAATGGTTTACAATGTAACCATGTCCAACTATGTCACGCATAATTTCCTATAATGATGATTTATTTTTAGTTAATTTATTTTTTAAAAATTTGATTGAGATTATAATATTATTATTTAATAGAGAATTTATGGATTCTCAATGAGTTGTATGGTTTATGAATAAAATTTATAATCCTTTAGTATAATTTAGATATTTTTTGAAATTGAGCACCAAAAACATAATAAGGCATGCTGAAACTCACCATGCCATGATCAATTTTATAACATGATATACGGTACCACATGTTGATTCATATGGGTGAATTTAATGGAATATTGTATCACTCTGGTTCTAGGTTCCTCCCAAGGGTTCCCCATACCTAGTTTTTCAGATGACCTCATTCACATTTCCCCAAACTCCATTGGTTGTCAACTAGAAGTGTGGGCCAAGGTTTGATAATTTGGAAATGATGCCCTTATTAGAAGAGTATGCAAAGCATAATAAAATGTATTATACAATAGTGGAAGAAGCAATATCATAAAAAATTAATCAATATAAGACTAATAGTAATATAACCACATGTGAATATATAGATGATGCATGCCCCATGTCTCTACGAATGTAGCCTAAAAAGTAAAACTGATGGAAATACATGACTGAAACCAATGTATAGAAGCAAAAAACTCCAATATCATCGTAATCCTCAGCTTGGTCACATGTTCTCTAGATCCAACAATAGTCAACTACATGATGAAGAAGGGTTAATTCCCCAATCGACACCTGCAACCATATAATCTGTTTGGGTCCAAAATCATGGCCTAAATATGGTGTGATATGAATCCTAGTAGGTACCCACAAAAATATTTATTCCTAACTTTGTGTGAGTATATACATCATGAAATATGAAAAAATGAAGCAATAAACTAGGAAGTGCACAAAAGTCAACAATACTAAATTTTTTAATTACATTCATTTAATGTTCAATATTCATCATTTGAATCAAGTAATATCGGGATCTATCCTATGCTCTATATCTCCTTATATAGTTGTAAAAAACATATGTCTTAGAATAGCATATAATCAATCAAGTAGGACTGGGTCCAAGCTTGTTCTTTGGCTTGGAAGACTCATCACAATCATCCAACTATTCAATCAAAACACTTTGGGATAGTTCTTATAGTCTAATCCCTCTGGTCTAACATAAGAAAAATCATTTAATAACGACCCTCTCCGAAGATCTCACATTCTAACCCCTTTGGTCTAATCATAACATTGAAAATTACAAATAACCACCTAGGAAACTATCATGGTCTATACCCCTTGGTCAAAATAGCATCAATAATATATAAAAAACCGCATTGTCTAATCTCATGTTAAAAACAAATAGGTCGATGACCATCTGGAAGCTCTTATAGCCAATACCCTTGGGTGAACATAACGAAAAAACATACGTAAATGAAACTACCTTGGAATGTTGCTGTATTAAAATTCTCCTGGTCAAGTGTTCAAAATTCATATAACACGCATCTTATATTATCACTAACTCTATCCTAACATCACCATTCATGGAAAAAAAAGGCAATCTTAATAGGAATTCTAGATCAAATGCCCATAATCAATCAAACAAAGGAAGCAGATCCACGAGATGTCCAATAAACAATGTATCTTACCTCACGCATATGGAATTACCCTATATCGATCAACCAAACCATAACAAGTAATAAACAGCTTCTAATTCAAACCATGAAAATACCCTAGACATGTGTTTACATCACCATTTGCATATATAATCCTTTGAAAATCAACAAAAGGCACAAACCACCTTCCTTGATGTCGTACGATCATTTCTCTTGAACATCATCCATTGAATATGCCTAAAAAAGGTAGATTTAAAAAAATATGAAAACTCATAACCTTGAATAACTCATGAGTGACGAATAATTTTGAATAAAGGCTCTAAGGGAATTTATAACTCACTTGTGGGATTCCAATGTATCTGAAAATGTATCTATCAGTGGTCAGACAGAGAATCGGGAAGGGTAATAAGTTCATTGACCATTCTGTAACTCTCCTGTATGAACCACTGTTAGAAAAAATAAGTTCTTGACAAGATACATGACCCCTCTCTGATTTATCAAATAAAAATAAAACTACATAGCGTGTTCATTAAAGGTACATGTCATATAATAGCTTTAACTGACCCTCGCATTCAGCGGTCTTACAAGTCATCACAGGCCCATTTACTTAGTCGTTACATGACCAATACGTGGTTTTATATGGTAACGGAGTAAACGGTGTGTACTCATAAGTACATGATTTGTACAATGAAAATTCACATTTCTTACTTTTTCCTCAAAAACTACCCTCAATAATGTTCTATACTTGAAATGATGATAATGGTTATTACAAAATTCCACCCTTAAATCAATTAATCCCAACATTTCCCTTCCAAGTGTGGGAAAGAACAAACATCCAACAACTCTGGCCATAGGGATCGAACATCATCCTCCATCTACCATGTCTCTTCTTGTACTCGCATGTGCTTACATATCACATGTACCAGAGTAATAGTCCAGTGATGAAGAACCTTCATGTTGTGATCCTCAAACCAAATTGTGTTCTCCTAAAATGATGCATCCACCTCTAACTCAACCTCTTCGAGTATAGAAATATTATACAGTTGTGAAAAGTAACGTTGTAGCTATGAAACATTAATGATTTCATGTATAGCTTGGTACCTCTGTGCTAACTGCAACTAATAAGAAAGCAGGTTGACACTCTCCAAAACCTCAAATGGCCCGACATATCTCGATGAATGATTCCCCTATCTCCTAATACTCAATTTTCCCAACATCAGTGTGACACGAAAGATAACATGATCTGTAAACTCGAACTCCAAACGTCGTATTCGTCGATCATCATAAGATCTATGGTGAGATTTTAATGTATCCATCCTATTTTCAATCAAATCCACGTGCTCTATAGTCTCCATGTAAAGACAAGGTCCCAGCAAAGCAGCCTCTTTAGCTTCTAGCCAACATAGGGGTGGTCGGTATGGCCTACCATACAAAGTCTCATAAATTCCCTTTTGAATCATTTCCATAAAACAATTATTGTAGGAAAAATCATTTGAGTTATTTTTCTCACCCATGATCACCCTAACTCTATGACTCCGGCTTGAATCATATCCTCCAAAACATGAATCGTGCGCTCAGTCTAACAATCTATTTGGGGATGGTAAGAAATACCCTGAAGTACCAGTGTACCCATAGTCCTCTATAGTCACTACCAGACATGATAACTAAAGAAGGTGTTCCTATTTGAATCAATAGAGTGTGGAACACCATGAAAATGTAAAATCTCCCAGATGTAAAAAATTACAAGATCAGCAACACTAAATGTTTCCTTGATCATCAAGAAATGTGAAACCTTTGTGAGTTAGTCAACAATGACCCATACATCATCATTTCCTCATGGTGACCTTGATAAATCTGTAATGAAATCTATCACAACATCATTCCAATTACACTCGGGAAGGGTTAACTAGGGTAATAACACTAATAGTTGGGGATGATATCCCTTCACCTACAGAAATGTGGGTCATCTCAACACCAAAAAAGGAACATCCCTCTTTATTCCTTGTCACCAATACATATGATGTGGATCTAAAAACATCTTCGTAACACCCAAATTAACATCTCATACAAGGGTATTAAAAGATCTCAAACACTCCTTGCGGATATATGATAACATCCATACACATCCCTGAAAAAGGAAAACCTCTTCATCCCATATGGTCCACCCAGGAGTAGGGTGCTCACCATACACACTCTCGCTTTTGACTATGCCTTCAGAATCAAGTAGTTGCCTCATCCGCACACAACTCAGTTGAGTAAAAGTAACATATATAGAAGAAAAAAACAACCTCCCATCTCTGTCATGGACCACCAAATTCATCTTAGAGAGCATAACCATATGTTGTCACTCATTGCTAGTCTCTTGAACTACCTGTACCCGAGTCGTCCTTCTCAACCCACCAGCCATGGTGATGCCTTTACCAGGCGTGTAGGCAAGATCAATGTCAAATGACTGATGGTACATAACCAACCTTGGTTGTCTCAAATTCAAATCACACTTTTTAAATATATACATGAGGATTTTGTGGCTAATGTATTCAACAAAATTCTCTCCCAAATTATAATGTCTCCAGACAATGGAATGTATGAACATCTGTAGGTACCTCGAAATTGTGTGTATTGTAGTTCCTCTCGTGTGTCCTCAACAGCTGATACCCATATAGAATGACTCTTTCCACAAAAATTATAACTGCTCACATCCCGATACGTGATGCATCGAAGTAAATGGATTAAATCTTTCCCGACTCTAGAAAAATTAGTTTCGGTGCTGAATTTAATCTCCCTTTCATCTTTTAAAAGGTTGAATCGCAGAAATCTATCCACAAGTACTTCACAACATTCTTAGTCAGTCCAGTCAGTGGAACTGATAAGCGTGAAATGTCATGAATAAAAGGTCTGTAGTAAGTAGCCAGCCCCAATAAAATTCTGTACATCAATGAAGTTATTCATATGCTCTTAGAAACCACTGCTCCAACTTTCTCTAGGTCTACTGATACTCTTGTCTATGAGATTCCATGACCTATGAAGTGAATCTGGTCTATCAAAAAGTGGCATTTTGAGATCATAGCATATAACTGATGCTCTCTCAGTGTTCTCAATTATGTCTCAATATGGGTGGAATGGTCATGTAGATTGTGAGAGTCAACCAAGATATCTTCCATAAAGGCTGCCACAAGGGAATCCAAGTAAGGATGGGACTCTAAAATAATCAGTTACATGAAAACAATTGGTGTGTTAGTGAGACAGAACAACATAACTGAATACATTTATAGACCATACATGCTTCAAAAGGCTGAAAGTCATATATCTGATGGTGTAACACAAAACATGTAACACCCCGAGCTTCCACGATACGCTTCTCATTCAATAATGCAATGGCTTGCATTGTACACAACTTCGAGTTCTAAAACACCGTGACTTATCAAAGAAGCTGTTATGAATAGTAATAAGCACTTCTTAAAATTATAGAAATTTAATATTTCAAAATGGACTTCATTTTTTGATTCAGAATATCGAAATTAGCCTATGTTGAATTTTTGGTATTTTTCTGAGAACTTCTAATTTTTTATGAATAGTGAAAAATACTTAAAACAACTTTTTAATAAAAATAATTTATTGTGATAAATTATACTATTTAGTGGTTTTAAGGTATAATTAGAATATATTTTTACCATTTTATCCAATGGTGTTCATTAGAATTAATTTAACATTGAAATTGGACCTAAATAATTGCCAATCTTTTGATATAAATTGTTTCTTAAAAACACGCTATTTGTCGTAACAGAGGGATTTAATTATAAAATTAATTAATGCAACTTATTTGTTTGGAATTTTTTTAAAATAGACATCATTTTTGAATTCGGAATATCAATTATAGCTTAGGGTGATATTTTGGCCTTGTTCTGAAAAACTTCAATTTTTGATGAACAGTGAAACCACTAAGTGGTTGTTAAATAACTGATTTTTAGTTTAAATGAAATATTACCACTTCTGTGATTTGATTTTCAAAAATCTGACATACATGGTTGTCATTAAGAAGTAAAATTTGGTTCAATGAGATTAAAATAAATTTTTGGTGAATAGTAACTTTTATGTTCTTAATCGCGATTAGAGGTAATTAGTGTAGTTTAAGGTACAAATAATGTTTTAATAATATGAGATGAGCATGACACTTGTCCTACTCCTATTGGATGAGTCATGGCCGACCAAGAAAACCCATGGGTCAACTTGGGGACTCCATGGAGCCACTTTAGTTGGAAAATTACATTAATATATATTTATTTAATGTTAAAATTAAATTGACACAAACATGAGTTATTTTACTAAAAAAGTTTTTAAGTGGGGTTAAACAAGTCCCAATTTTGACTATAAATATTGATTAGAAAGCTAAAACGATTTCCTACATCATAGTATTTTTTTTATAATTTTTAGACATTAAATAAATTAAATTATTTATGACATCATTATGATGCAGCGATGACCTCATTATTTAACGATTTTAATAAAATGAAAAGATAATGTAAAATCCAAGGCTTACACTTGTCCAAAGACTATTGGATGGGTAAATTTAGAACCCTTATCACCTTAGCCACGAATTATATAAGTGGGACCTTTAGAATCCGAAAAGAATTGTGTAATAAAGTAACATTTCAATCTTTCCAAAAGAGCCCCTCCTCTCCACTTATAGAAGGCCCCCACCTCTCACACCTTATTCACACATTCAAGCCATTTGGATTGGCCAAACTCTGCCCAAATAATCTCCCAACTTCCCCTTCTTACTCCTAGAAGCCTCACTTTTGGTAGAACTCTTCTCAAGGAAGCCTTTGTCTCAAATCAAAAAAGAGTTACCCGATTTTGAGGTAATGTCTTCTCTATTGTTGTTTTGTTTTATTTTTCTTATCCAACCCCCTAAAATCTTTTTATTCATTTATTTTGTAACAACACCAGTATCCTCAATATACTAGGATGTTGTTATAAGAATGATTCTAGCTACACTTACACACACCTACATCTAATGGTTAAAGAACATACGGTTTCTGTGGATGGCGAATTTCTGCCTCACGAAATGATGATTATTCAACACTCATATAACACATTCAAAGGTGGCCATTAAGATTTCACTATATTTATATATGATATATAATGTGTTTATGTTTTACTTATGCTTCTGTATTTCTCATTTATGGCATACTTTATGATTTCCATTATGGGTAAAACGTGATAATTTCATTTTAGGAAGTGCGGACTACTGCCCCCTCAAAGTGATTTGAATCGTTAATGCCATATGTGGGATGTATAAAGGATGGATTAAATGGTATTATACACTATATTATACTGTAATTATATTATAAATTTATATCATTATGATTCTGTTCCATTAAATACGAAATAGAAATGAATGTAGCGTTCATGCGTACGTACGGCTTACCGTCTCCATGAACGGTGCATTTCATTTCTTACCTCTAAATGTTACGTGACATTATGAATGAATGTATATACTGGATATATATCATATATATGATATCTACATCATGAATATAATTCTGGATATAATGGATATTTCACCACATGAACAACTTGAAATTATAGGAAGTTTATTTTTGACTCAAGTACCAAAGATCGACAAAACGACCATTATTAACTTAAATAATTACATAAGGTTCATATCATTGTAATAAGTGATATAAAAAGGACAATGAAATTGAAAATGGTTCTTAATAAGTTATATATTAACTCTAGTTTATTATTCAGGAGGTTAAAGAACGGTTGAGTCAAGTCAGACACGAGGTAAGGGAACTTCTTAACCCAATTTATATTCTTTGGGTTAATCTCCTACTTTGAAATTATGTCATGATATTATTATGTCCTATCTTGTAATTTTAATTTATTTGTGTGTAATTATAGTGAATACACATAATATATCTACTTTATTTAAAAAAATGATCTTTGTAAGGGAATTTCTTAACCCATCTTCCATTCTTTGGGTTAATCTCCTATTTACAAATTATGTCATGATATTATTATGTCCTATTTTGTATATTTACTTTCTATATGTGTACCTATAGTGAATACACATAATAGATCTCTTTTATTTTAAAAATGATCTTTTTATGGACTTCGTCTCAATCCCCTTTCATTGAGGCATATTTGGTTTTATACACAACGTTCTTTTATACGGTGTATAAACCCCTTTGACATTTATGTTTATTCAAAAGGAATCTTTTTTATACGAAGCGTTTTGCTAAACGACAAAAGGGAATGTTTTTCTTTCCATACTTATGCGGAGACAACGACTTCTCCGCCGCCGTGACCATTATTTGAGTTTCAGCTTCCTTTACAATCCATCATTTTTTTAATGAAAAATAAATACAAAGTTTTAACTTTCTTTTATTTTGGTATTGAAAATGGTTTCGAAAGAATTTTTATTATATCAATGTGTTGTATTGATATCTTGTGATTGAAATGTGGAAATTTTATGTTTTCTTTATGCATTTTTTATGTGATGCGATTATGTTATGGTTTATGATATGTTTAAACCTATTCATATGAGGAATGTATTGGACTTAATAAGTGACGGGTGGAGCCCGCTATAGCTCCTCGATGCATCGGTAGGTCTCATGAGACAACTAGACATGGAATTGGCCGAGGCCATTTCCCAATTTGATTTATGGTTTTGGCTGAGGCCTTAATCATTTTAGACGTCTTGGCCGAGGCCTTGACAAAATGTTTCAGAATGTCTGGCATTATGCATTCCATCATTATGAAAGTGGTTATTGATATTGCATGTGATTAATCGACCAGTAGAATATCCATGTGAAGAATTGAATGGAGTTATCTCATTTTACTTTTTCCATATTATGTTGAAGTTCAAGTTTAAAAGGCTTTTGTTTTAGTTATACATTTCCTTAAATGTTAATGTTTATTTATGAAATCTTCTGCTATATTGTTAACCTTACTGAGCATCTGAGCTCACCCCTTTCAATGTTTTAATATTTTCCAGGATGTGAAGAAGTATTTTATGAATGACCTGCAGGGATAGTCAAAAGAGGATTTGAGTGTGGACTATGAAGACTTTGTTATTAGTTTTTCACTTTATGATGTAATGTAATATTTATGAATGTATCTAGTGCTTCCAAGGCTACTAAACTAATCGGTCTTTCGAGACTTGATCTTTTGTGATCATGCCAATGTTACGAAGTAATGCACCGACTCTGGGTAGCTAGGGTTGGGGCGTTACAGTTGGTATCAGAGGCAGTTTAGTACTATCCTTGGAAGCTAGATTTAGATAAACTCTGATTAGAGCACATAGCCCGAAGATAGACTTTGAGGATTAGTATAGAAGAACTTGCTAGAATTTTGTTATTGCAGAGATTTTGTGAGTTTTCCGAGCAATACATCCCTGTCTGGATACGTGCAAGTAGAGGCGACTCTGGCACAAATGTACCTAGGGGTAAACCCGAAAACACCGCTTTGAGCTAGACTCGAACGGGAAGTGGTGCACGACAACGGGCCTTGCTGCACTCTTGGTTTCGACACTCCCGGGGGATATGCTTTGGATAATTCTCATTTTGTTTATAAACCACTATGAAGGGTTATGAGTATATACTTCCTCAAAGAAAACATTTTTATGGATTATATCCATAAATAGTTCAATTTATGTTAAGTATCTTACAAGTATGGAATTATGTATTTTGATTTATAAACTAATATAGTTTATTCCATTGTTTATAAATGGCGCCTAGTGGAAGGAATGGAAACCGTATCAATGCACGCACTCTGTGTAGGGATTTCCCTCTTGCTCAAGATAATTATTGTGGATCTGGAGATACAACTTGTGCTGATCAACTTATTACCATACTGGGACAACTCACTCAGGTTATGAATAATAACCTTACTCGTATGGAGCACCCTGATCCGCAACCTGGAGGATCAATGCTAGACCGTTTCATGAGGCAACAACCACCAACCTTCAATGGGAGTACAAATCCTATAGTAGCTGAGCAATGGATAAATTCCTTAGAGAAAATATTCCATGCCTTGGGGAGTAGTGAAAGGGAGAAGGTTGTCATGGCAGTTTACCGCCTCACTGGAGATGCCGATCAGTGGTGGTCGCTGATTCAAAACATAAAGGATGATGATGACGTATCGAATATGGAATGGAGGGAGTTCAAAGAGCTTTTCTTAGAAAAATACTTTCCTCGTGACCATCGAACAGATATGGAAAGGCAATTTCTGAGTCTGAGGCAGAAGGAGGATGAGAATGTCGCAAAGTATGAGGCTAACATTACAAGGTTAGTGAGGCATGTTGCCGATTATATACATAACCCAAGGAGTAATATTGATCGTTTCTTTGATGGGTTAAAACCATTTCTTCGTCGAGCATTAGTATCACAAACCTTCTCATCATACGAAGATATTGTCTCATGTGCTATCAAGACAGAAAAGGAATTCTCTATGTCTTATGACAACAAAGTAAAGCAAGAGAAGAAAAGAACGGTGGAACAAGAGACAGATAAAGGGAAAAAGGGAAAGAAGGATTTTCCATTATGTGATAATTGTGGGAAGAATCACCCTGGTACGTGCCTAAAAGGAATGGGAGTTTGTTATAAATGTGGAGAAAAGGGTCACCAGGCTCGTGATTGCAAGGGAAAGAAAGAGGTTATCAAAGTTGAATGCTACAATTGTAGGGAAATGGGGCATTATTCAAATGAATGTCCTAAGCGTCAAGGAAACTTACCTCAGAAAAGGCCAAGGGATCAAGGCCAATCTTATGTTGTGACTACAGTTGAAGCAGAATAATTAATGTATTGGTGCTTTTGGACTCAAGGATTATATTCTGGTTATAAGAATAATGTGATATATATAAATATTGTACTGCAGTACTTTTTGATTTCAGTAAGGTTTTAATATGATTAAGGTAATCATATTTTTAGTATGTGACAATAAGAGAAACTTTTCTTTGTTTGTGTAATCTGATGTTACAATTGATTTTGGAATTTAGAGACCTTTTAGAGAAAGTCTGGACGGAGGTATTTTGGATAACTATAAAGGTTGAAGTGGATTAAGTTGATCTTTGGATAGTATTGTTTAAGGTTAAAAAATTTATGAAGTTTATTTTTTAAATATTATAATATTATAGTTTTAGGAAAAGGACAACCTGCAGGGTGGGGCATAACCCGTCACGTCGGACAAAGCTGCATGAATCGAACCCACAACCATAGTGTGACAAGCCTTTATTTCCTACCACTAGCCTACAGGAAGTCCCTGGTTATTAAAAAATAATTTTACTAATCTAAATGGTATATGTTAAAATTTGGAACCTTATACAATTAGGATAAGTATAATATTTTTGAGTTCTATTATCTTTTTGAGTGAAAGATGAGTTGAAGGTTGAAACTCTAATTGTCAAGCATAAATATATATATACCTATCTCTTATTCAATGAATAAATTAATTCTTAAACTTTAGTAAAGGGATATTAAAACAAAAAAATGTGTTATCCTAATACCTTATGTCTTGTTGAACTGATGATATTTTAAATCAACATATATTGAAGGCTTTGAGGCCCTCAATTTGACAGTTGATTGTGATTGATGACCTCAATCACTCCCTAGAAATATTTACGTTTTTCCTCCAATTATATGTCTCTAATTGCCACCAATGTTCTCCTTATCGAGATCATAATTTGGTGGTGACTTTATTATTTCCATTTCCCCCTTATTAAGGCTAAATTTTATTAATCTTATTTCCGATGTGGGTTTTCCACAAAGGTATTTTCTCTTTTCAACCTTTTATTTTCAAAGAAAAAATTTCAAATTGCGAGGACGTAATTTATTGAATGAGGGGAGAATGTAACACCCCGAGATTCCACGATACGCTTCTCATTCGATAATGCAATGGCTTGCATTGTACACAACTTCGAGTTCTAAAACACCGCGACTAATCAAAGTAGCTGTTATGAATAGTAATAACCACTTTTTAAAATTATAGAAATTTTATATTTCAAAATGGACTTCATTTTTGGATTCGGAAGATCTAAATTAGCCTATGTTGAATTTTTGGTATTTTTCTGAGAACTTCTAATTTTTTATGAATAGTGAAAAATACTTAAAACAACTTTTTAATAAAAATAATTTATTGTGATAAATTATACGATTTAGTGGTTTTAAGGTATAATTAGAATATGTTTTTACCATTTTATCCAATGGTGTTCATTAGAATTAATTTAACATTGAAATTGGACATAAACAATTGTCAATCTTTTGATATAAATTGTTTCTTAAAAACACGCTATTTGTCATAACAGCGGGAATTAATTATAAAAATAATTAATGAAACTTATATGTCATGAATTTTGTAAAATAAACATCATTTTTGAATTCGGAATATCAATTATAGCTTAGGGTGAAATTTTGGCCTTGTTATGTAAAACTTCAATTTTTGATGAATAGTGAAACCACTAAGTGGTAGTTAAATAACTGATTTTTCATTTAAATGGAATATTACCACTTCTGTGATTTGATTTTCAAAAATCCGACATACATGGTTGTAATTAAGAAGTAAAATGTGGTTCAATGAGATTAAAATAATTTTTTGGTGAATAGTATCTTTTAAGTTCTTAATCGCGATTAGAGGTAATTAGTGTAGTTTAAGGTACAAATAATGTTTTAATAATATGAGATGAGCATGACACTTGTCTTACCCCTATTGGATGAGTCATGGCCGACCAAGAAAACCCATGGTTAAACTTGGGGACCCCATGGAGCCACTTTAGTTGGAAAATGACATTAATATATATTTATTTAATGTTAAAATTAAATTGACACAAACATGAGTTATTTTACTAAAACAGTTTTTAAGTGGGGTTAAACAAGTCCAAATTTTGACTATAAATATTCATTAGAAAGATAAAAAGATTTCCCACATCATAGTATTTTTTTATAGTTTTTAGAAATTAAATAAATTAAATTATTTATGACATCATTATGATGCAGCGATGACCTCATTATTTAACGATTTTAATAAATTGAAAAGATAATGTAAAATCCAAGGCTTACCCTTGTCCAAAGACTATTGGATGGGTAGATTTCGAACCCTTATCACCTTAGCCACGAATTATATAAGTGGGACCTTTAGAATCCGAAAAGCATTGTGTAATAATGTAACATTTCAATCTTTCCAAAAGAGCCCCTCCTCTCCACTTATAAAAGGCCCCCACCTCTCCCACCTTATTCACACCATCAAGCCATTTGGATTGGCCAAACTCTACCCAAATACTCTCCCAACTTCCCCCTCTTACTCCTAGAAGCCTCACTTTGGGCAGAAAGCTTCTCAAGGAAGCCTTTGGCTCAAATCAAAAAGAGTTACCCGATTTTGAGATAATGTCTTCTCTAATGTTGTTTTGTTTTATTTTTCTTCTCCAACCCCCTAATCTCTTTTTATTCATTTATTTTGTAACAACACCAGTATCCTCAATATACTAGGATGTTTTTATAAGAAGGATTCGAGCTACACTTACACTCACCTACATCTAATGGTTAAAGAACATACGGTTTCTGTGGATGGCGAATTTCTGCCTCACGAAACGATGATTATTCAACACTCATATAACACCTTCAAAGGTGGCCATTAAGATGTCACTATATTCATATATGATATATAATGTGTTTATGTTTTAGTTATGCTTCTGTATTTCTCATTTATGGCATACTTTATGATTTCCATTATGGGTAAAACGCGATAATTTCATTTTAGGAAGTGCGGACTACCGCCCCCTCAAAGTGATTTGAATCGTTAATGCCAGATGTGGGATGTATAAAGGATGGATTAAATTGTATTATACACTAAATTATATTGTAATTATATTATAAATTTATATCATTATGATTCTGTTCCATTAAATACAAAATAGAAATGAATGTAGCGTTCATGCGTACGTACGGCTTACCGTCTCCATGAACGGTGCATTTCATTTCTTACCTCTAAATGTTATGTTACATTATAAATGAATGTATATACTGGATATATATCATATATATTATATCTAAATCATGAATATAATTCTGGATATAATGGATATTTCACCACATGAACAACTTGAAATTATAGGAAGTTTATTTTTGACTCAAGTACCAAAGATCGACAAAACGAGCATTATTAACTTAAATAATTACATAATGTTCATATCATTGTAATAAGTGATATAAAAAGGATAATGAAATTGAAAATTGTTCTTAATAAGTTATATATTAACTCTAGTTTATTATTCAGGAGGTTAAAGAACGGTTGAGTCAAGTCAGACACGAGGTAAGGGAACTTCTTAACCTAATTTCTATTCTTTGGGTTAATCTCCTACTTTGAAATTATGTCATGATATTATTGTGTCCTATCTTGTAATTGTAATTTATTTATGTTTAATTATAGTTAATACACATAATATATCTACTTTATTTAAAAAAATGATCTTTGTAAGGGAATTTCTTAACACAACTTCCATTCTTTGGGTTAATCTCCTACATACAAATTATGTCATGATATTATTATGTCCTATTTTGTATATTTACTTCCTATATGTGTACCTATAGTCAATACACATAATAGATCTCTTTTATTTTAAAAATGATCTTTTTAAGGACTTCGTCTCAGTCCCATTTCATTGAGGCATATTTGGTTTTATACACAACTTTTTTTTATACGGTGTATAAACCCCTTTGACTTTTATGTTTATTCAAAAGGAATCTCTTTTATACGAAGCGTTTTGCTAAACGACAAAAGGGAATGTTTTTCTTTTCCATACTTATGCGGCGACAAAGACTTCTCTGCCGCTGTGACCATTATTTGAGTTTCGGCTTCCTCTACAATCCATCATTTTTTTTAATGAAAAAAAATACAAAGTTTTAACTTTCTTTTATTTTGGTATTGAAAATGGGTTTGAAAGAGTTTTTATTATATCAATGTGTTGTATTGATTTCTTGTGATTGAAATGTGGAAATGTTATGTTTCCTTTATGCATTTTTTATGTGATACGATTATGTTATGGTTTATGATTGGTTTAAACCTATTCATATGAGGAATGTATTGGACTTAATAAGTGACGGGTGGAGCCCGCTACATCTCCTCGATGCATCGGTAGGTCTCATGAGACAACTAGACATGGAATTAGCCGAGGCCCTTTCCCAATTTGATTTATGGTTTTGGCCGTGGCCTTAATCGTTTTAGACATCTTGGCCGAGGCCTTGACAAAATGTTTCAGAATGTCTGGCATTATGCATTCCATCATTATGAAAGTGGTTATTGATATTGCGTGTGATAATTCGACCAGTAGAATATCCATGTGAAGAATTGAATGGCATTATCTCATTTTACTTTTGCCATATTATGTTGAAGTTCATGTTTTAAAGGCTTTTGTTTTAGTTATACATTTCCTTAAATGTTAATGTTTATTTATGAAAGCTTCTGCTATATTGTTAACCTTACTGAGCATCCGAGCTCACCCCTTTCAATGTTTTAATATTTTCCAGGATGTGAAGAAGTATTTTATGAATGACCTGTTGGGATAGTCAAAAGAGGATATGAGTGTGGACTATGAAGACATTGTTATTAGTTTTTCACTTTATGATGTAATGTAAGATTTATGAATGTATCTAGTGTTTCCAAGGTTACTAAACTAATTGGTCTTTCTAGACTTGATCTTTTGTGATCATGCCAATGTTACGAAGTAATGCACCGACTCTGGGTAGCTAGGGTCGGGGCGTTACAAAACTGGCGATAATCGAATATGAAGTCAATATTCAAGATCATCCGACCTCCTCAAATCTGATCAAACATATCATCATTCCTAGGAAAGGGATATCGATTCTTGACCATAAATTGATTCCTCTTCCGATAATCCACACAATGTATATGTTTATCATATACCATATTTAAAAAAGGGACAAGTTAACCCCTAGGAGAAGTACTGGGTTGGATGAAACCCTAAGCTTGAAACTCCTCTAACTACTTCTTGTGATGTTGTAACTCTGGTGTATCTATCCAATATGGAACAATGGACACTAGTTCCACTCCAAGAATAAGATCAATAGAGAAATATACCTCTTGTATCAGATTGAAACCTAAGAATTCATATTTGAAGACATCTACAAAATGATCAAAATCTGGAGGAATATACATATGTGAAGTCCCATTATCTTCCATATATAAATTTGAAATTTTTGATGTAATTCTTCCAAATGCATGGTGCATGGGTCCTTCTCTTCTTACCTGGACATCCCATTCAACCTTGTATAGAAAAGACATGCCCTCTGGTGACGTTAAACTCACCCTATGGTGATAGTAGTCAAAAAAATCCTAAAAGGATACAAACCAGTCCATTAGGAGAATGACATTGAAACGCTTAATCTCTAAGACATAGAGGTCCCATGATATGTGATACCCACAAAACTCAATAGGGAACATCGTGCACTGACGTAGAATTATTGTTCTAATCCCCATGAAGTTTCTAGTTTCATTACATTATTATAAGTAAATATGCAGAGCTCAATGTTGTCTACAATGACAAAAGATATAAAACAATTATAATCCCATATAAAAAAGTCTAGAAGCTAAAAATATGGAAACCAGAATCATATATCTATCTATAGAGGGACTAGGGTCCTTCGTTTTTCGTGTCTATTCTATCACATAAGGTTATCATGTACGAAGACCCTACGGTCCTGCCTAGCTACCCTGAGTTGATCCAACCTACTCTTACTGGAAGCCTACCATCTAGTTACTGTGACCATGACCGCCTCCTCGACCTAAAATACATGATGAACTCTAGTTACCTAACTGATGAGAACTAGGTGGTCATGCTCGAAAACATGGAGTCATAACAGATCCCATTTCACTCAATGTTGTGGAGAATATCTTGCAAAAACACTAAATGTGGACAATATTTCCACAAGATTGTCACTCGACTGGGTCCTTTAGAAAATGTTATCTATTATTCCAATTATTCCTACACTTGTAGAATAACACTTCTATACATGATGAAACATCTCGTGAAAGATCCCTATGGAGATTAATGCTATTTGACGAAGGAGTACCAACCCTGGGTTTTGAACCGTACTATCTTGTAGCTCCCAACTCTCTGAGATTGTGCTTCGTAATCAATTCCTGGTCTACTATAGTAGTCACTGAAGTCATCCTGAGGACATCCACCTACGATCAAATGTCGTACCTAAGTCCATCCTCAACCCGCATAGCGAGTTATAAATCATCACATCCCAAAACAGTTGTGATGCATTGAAGCTTTGTAAAATGAGAAGATTAATCCATCAGTGAAACAGGAACCTGCTACAAATGAATGAACCCAGGGGCATGATAAGCCCTCAAAATCTCAGGGTAGAAGTAATAATAGACAGTATTTTGTGACTCATCCAAAGACATATCACATGGGCGTCCCAACTATGATATAACTTCCCACCATCTATTGGAGGATTCAAATAGCATATATGTTTCATGCTTCACCCTCATCTCTAGAGGCATATCCATATTCTCTATGGTAGAAAACATGTACTCCAACCATGACTCTACAGCCTGTGGTCCTCCGTCCCTTGAAAAATTAAGGGGATCATTATACTACAACACTCACCTCAACTCTACCATTTTCAGGGTAAGATGTGGTGCTCCATAAAAATTCTAAATCATCCTCATAAAATGATCATAGAACTATGAATGGGAATAAGTTTTCAGTATTACAGCTCGTTCTATTTCATGCATGTTGGATGAACTGCTGGTAGTCACTGATCTACCATTTCTGATATTTTCTCATCACCCTGTATTTGGCGTACTACCGGAAGATGTCTTTGTGGCATGACTCTACAAGGTCAAGAGAACCCATCAGTTAAATATTATAATGGATATAAAGATAGTTTATTATTAATAAAATAATAGAAATAATGAATTCATGTTTTACAAAAGAGGGTTAAACAGAGTGGAGAACCAATAGACATCGTGTTCCCTTTAAGCCTTATCATTGGAAAATACCTCTTTCCAATTGGTCATGTAAAACCACATACACATAAAATATTACCCATGATACATACCACGTACAGGAATATTTTCTCCTTCCCATGTACTCCTACACAGCTAGAGTCACCCAGTTCATCCAATGCAACACAACATGACTTGTTCTATCTAGACATGGTGTGTACTACTTATTCTCCATCCACCTGTGTCGTTAGTCACCCAGCCAGATACATGGTTGATTACTACATGTCTTGCATAATCTTGACATGTTGTGTACAACATATGTTTTATCCTAATGTGATGATAGTCACACGGCCAAATACATTGTCTATTTAAGAACGACATGTACTTCCAATACATGACATGGTCTACCAAACATTTATCAACATCGTGTCTTTGCTTACACAGTCTATCACACGATAAAAAAAATACAGTGTGTACATAAGATACCTGAAATGTTCCTAAGGAATGTCATTTCATCCAGAAATGAATAATAGATGACGTCTGTCCATAAACTCACATGTTGCGTTTTTTTGGTTTCTAGAAAGTAAGGCTATGAAACTTATCTGAAACCCCTAAAAACAAAAACATTTTCAAATTCATGAAAAATTCCAATACTTGAGTGCCCATACTCCCCGCGAATCAATGTTTTTTATAGCTATTCATATCATGACATGATAAAATTTAATTAAAGATTAACATGATCTACCAAATACCGATCCCTGAAGGCCCATTACAAATTAGCGACCAAAGATTTGTTTCCATCCAAATAAACAATTATATATACCAATACCCTTACAAATTAGAAGGTATTTATATCATGGAATTATCACAAAAACATGGATATCTAGTACAAGATTTATCACAACAGCATGCAATCAGAAATACACCTTAAATGACATGACAAAAACACATGCCATGTGATCTCTTGCAACAGCATATATGATGCATGATATGGAATACACTCATCTACCCGGGAATCAATAAAAATAAAACCACAATGATGTCAATAATAACAACAAAAAACAAGTGCGTCATCAAATGATGAAATAAAATCAACTGTAACAATTTAAAAACACGAAATAATTGTAATATATGAGGTTACATGCATTTTCCTTGTACATGGTATAACTACTCTTGGGCACCACTTATTACGAACAAAATATTCCATCCAATCCCTATCTATAGGCTCAAAATAGTTAGACAAATAGAAGATAAACTCCTCTGATACCACTTTGTAACGTCCTATTTTTGGGTGCCGCACAAGGGTCCCCCTTACCCTCTTAGTCACATGACCTCAAGCGAACATCCCCAAATGCTAGAGGCTACCGAATAACAGTGAAAGACAATGTCTGATAATGAGGAAACTATTCCCTCATTGGAAGTGTGTTCATAATTTAATAACCAATAATAAACTATAGTTGAAGTTGTAATACCATGCCATAAAAGTAAAAAGAATAAGGCATATAGTTATATAAAAAATGGATCATATATAAATGATTCATGTCAGATATGTCTAGGAAGGCATCCAAATGAGTCAAAATGATTTAAATACAATACGGAAACCAATGTACCAAAATGTAGTAATCTTCAATATTATCACAAGCCTCAGCTAGGTCACATGCTCTCCATATCCAACTGCAGTCGAGTACCTTATGAAGAAGGGTGACTTCCTTTATTTATACCAGAAACCATACAATCTGTTTGGGTCTAAAAGCATGACCCATACAGGGTGTGATAGAAATCTTAGTAGGAATCCACCAAAAAAATTGTGCCTAACTTTCAGTGAATATATATACTAGGAAATATGTATAAATGAAGAAATAAACTAAGAAGTACTCAAAAGTAAAAAAAAACATATAGTTCTGAAGTACATTCATTTAAGATTAATTATTTATCCATTTATATAGGTAATAATGGGATCTAGCATAATATTTATATCCCCCAGTGTAATTGTAACTATTAGGTGTCATAGAAGACAATCTAAAGAAATCATGTATGACTGAGTCAAATCTTGTGCTTTGGTTTGGATGACTCATCGTAATGATCCAATAATTCAATCATGACCATTTTGGATAGTTCTAATAGTCATATTTCCCTGGTCTGACCTAACTACATTCATTTAATAATGATCTTCTGGGATGATCTCATGGTATAACCCCTTTAGTCTAATCTTAAGTCTAGAATTTACAAATTACCACCGAGGATGCTCTCACAGTATATAATCCTAGTTAAAAATATCATCAATAAAGTATAAACAACCACCTGAGAATCTATCATTGTCTAAAACCCTAGGTTGATGACCATCTGGAAGCTCTCGTAGTTAATACCCCTTGGTCAACATAACGACAAAACATACATAAATGATCCTACTTCAGGAATATCTCACAATCAAATTCCCCCATATCAAACATTCATAATAAATATCATTGGAATCTAATATAATCATTAACTCCATGATAAAAAAAATAGGCATGAAAAACAAGGAAATCCTAGAAGGTATTCTAGAATAAACGACCACAATCAATCAAATAAGGAAAAAGAACCCACATGATGTCCTATAACCATGGTATCTAACCTCACATATATGGAATTACCGTTTGAAAATCTACGAAACCATAATAGGTAACACACATGGTCTATTTCCAAACAAAAAATACCCCAAACATGGGTATATGTAATGTTTTGCATATATAAGCCAATGAAAATCAACGAAAGGAAAAAACAACTTTACTTGATGTTTTACCATCAATAATTTTGAACATCAGCCCTTGAATCAGCATAAAACGACATAGAATGACAAAAATATGAAAATAATACCATAGTTGAATAACCCATGAGGGATGAAGATTCGGGAAGAGAGGCTCTAGGGGTTTTGAGAACTCGCTAGTGGGATTCCAACACACCTAATGATTTCTCAATCCGAGGTCGGACGAAGAATCGAGAAGGGTTTTTAGATCATCAGTTGTTCTATCAATATCTTATATGAACATCGGGTAGAAGAACTACATTTGGTACATGAGACACGGTCTCTCTCCAATTAATAAAATAAAAATAAAACTGCACGGTGTGTTCATTAATGTTACACGTCGTGTAGTAGCTTTAACCAGACCCCTCCAGAAGTGGTCTCTATGTAACCACATGGCCATCTACTCGGCCATTACACAGCCAGTACACAAATGTATGTGGTACCCAGGTTTTTCCCCTGTACACTGTGTGTTCTCATAAGTACACGTATGTACATAGAAAATACACATTTATTCCATTTTCCTAAAAAACAGCGAAATATAATGATCCATAAATGAAATGAAGATCCATGATCATTCAAATATAATTTAAATGAATCAATCATACTGATTATCATGTTTACATTGGATAATTCTAAACCATATGATTATGCGTTGATTAAATAAATATGAAAGATGTTTTAAAATGAAATTTAACTAATGTGGGGGAATATAAAATGTGTTTCAATTTCAATATATTTTAAATATTTGACCAATAAGAACATTCATTATTTAATGAATGAACTCTATAATAGGATATTAATGGACTAAATTCAAGTGTGGTTGTATATTATACTTATAAATCTGAACACCATTAAACAACTATTCCCTATCTTATCTTTTGAAGAATACATAGTCCAAAAAAATTTAGGAGATGTAAACCAAATTAAATGTTTTATGATTCCAATGGATGGTGGATGTTTTTTGGGGAATGAACCCATTGGTTGATACTTAAAGAACATAATATGAATCACTCCCAATGAACATAAAACTCAAGGATGTTGATGTAAAAATGGATTAACATTATATCATTTAGTTAAACCTCATGTAATATTTAGTAAATTTATAAATCTATTAAGGTTTAGATGCTACCAATATTTCAAAATATATGATGTGGGGACTCAAAATATTAACCATGCACCCATTATACTCCAAATAAAGATTTTATGGAACTCAATGTGGTATACTCCATGAGAAATCTTGTACGAAAACCCCATTTTTCCCTTATGGTAATATTCTTTATCTTATGAAAGAATAAGACTAATGAAAAAAATTAATAATTTACTACATAATATAATAATACTTGATGAAAATCATTTTGGGTTAACTAAATATTATACCTATTTATGTTAGTGAACAACACACAACATGAAATTTATATTTTCATAAACATATATATATGAAAATTGATAGACTGAAAAATTTAATTTTCAATTTTTTATTACATGATATATTTCATATTTTCATACAATAAAATAATATTCTTAATAAACTATACAATAAGTGATGTCTAATAAATAATTTCTGATATAATTCTAGGCAATCCTTATGATTTTTTCAATTTTAGGGTCTTGTTAAACTCTTTTTTTTTCACAATGCAATTCTTATAATACCACAATTTTGAAACTATATAAAACATTCGCAGTAAAATATTTAATGTGTAACATCTATAATATTTCTAGGAAGAATAACTAACAGAACATGGAATCTTGTTTCTAATCTCCCACGCCTTGATTATATTCAAACTCATTAACAACCTAATTTCAATATTAGCATGTCACTAATTTTTTTTTGTCTTTTTATAATGATTTTGATGTTCACCATCATAATTCCTAAAATTGTAACCATTAACCATTTCTATTGAAATCATTTTGTAACTAATGTAAATATTTAGTTTGTAACATTACTAGTGTATCCTAAAATCCATTAGTAACTTATGTTTAATTAATTGTCCAGGGTTAATAATTGTAAATTGTTACAATTTCAATTATCATCATAACCTTAACACTTTGTTGGTTATTATGTTAAATTAACATAAATTTTTATCTTGTGTAATATTTTAATTAGTATCATTGAATATCACAATTCTCATACACAATCTGAATTGGTTGAAATAAACTAATATTTCTCTCAAAATATATTTCTATAATATACAAACATAGTTGTGTTTAAGAAATAACATTAATTTTATTTTAATATGATAATATAAACATTAAACTATTATTTACATATCATAGAACTTATTCAATGTGTTTGGATTATTCTCATGAGAAGATTACAATTATTAAATATATCTCACTAATGGTGGTGAAATCTATACCGCTCATATTATAATAAACATATACATAATCTATTTAATCTTAGATAATCATTTTTTTAAATAATTATAAATTTTCAAATCTTTTTATAGAATCTGAGGAATTTTAAACATGTCTATCGGATAAGATGTATGAAATTGTTTTTAAAAAATCTATTTTTAAATTATTTATTTCATCCTAAAATCAAAATTAGATAACTATAAAAAGCCTCTTTCATGATCCATCTGAGCAAGATTCATTCCATTAAATTCAAATATTTGATGTATTAACTATTTAATTTAGAAACCAATTGAAATATAATAGATCAATTAAAAGGTACACTAATATTCAACTATGTTATACTCACATTATTTTTAATGTATAAATTTTGAATCACATGTCACTGAAAAAAAGGAATTAATTTTTATTACATTTAACCATGAATAGACATTCGATGGAGTTTCACAAACATATTAAGGAATACTATATGATTCCATCCTATGAAATAATAAATCCTCCTTCATAATAATAATATTATGTTTAAATTACCTATATTGTTTTCTAGAAGAATATTCAAATAAATTTTCTTCTTTTAGTTTTATTATTTAACCAATTTTACAATAAATACGTCATGAGAACATTCATATAACAAGTCCATGATCATATATTCTAAATTATTTGAGAAAAAATTTATATATATCATGAATATGTTAACATTAAAATAAAATTATCATTGATGAATGAAACATTAATTCTATAAAAATTGTAAGCAATATAAGAAATAATTCGTCACCCCAAGTCATTATCACACTCAATCATGTAGAGAGTAGGTGTGGAGACTAAAATTAATGGGGTTATATTTCATCTAATGAATTAATAAAATAGGTGAATCAATTTATTCCTCAAATAAGAATCTATATTCACATATTTAACAAAATTAGTTGATTTTTTCATTAGGAATATATCAGAACAAGACATTAAACTCCTTTTACATAGGAATTATTTGAGGTCACCATCCTACGTATTTTCTTATATCAAGAATATACATTTCGAGGATTGATCTCAATGTTTTATATGATGAGGATGTTGATGATTTCATTATATATTAAAAAAGAGTTTATTATATTAATATCATGAATCACATTTATTTTTCAAGCAATATTAATAAATGGACTCCCATTAAAATGATGACACTTTTAAACACATCATATATATTTGTGGGAAAATATATGTATTTAAATAAGAAAATGAACCCTATTTAGTGTGAATTTACATGGTAATTAATTTGTATATGGAATCATCCCTGTCGTCTCATATATGACTATTGGATTGTTTCCTAGATAACACTTTTCACAACCCATCATATTAATAATACAAACTATATTCATGTAGTATCATAAAATCATGGTTTCCTTGGTAAATTTAACTGAAAATCAAAAATCTTATTGGTTACCCAGCTCTTAAGGTTTCACATTTCCACTATTCTATAAACTAGATAATGCATGTTAACCCCTATTTGGAAAGAATATACCTAATTAGATTATATAGTTCTTGACATTTAATTTAATTTGGATGTAATATAAAAATAATGTTTTAAGGGGAATTAATCTCACCATTTTAAATCATGTTATTCCATTTTTCATTTAGGAATCAATATAGTGATTAAATTGAATCTTATTCCATTCATCAAATCAATATATTCCAATCATATTGTAGTGTAAGTCATTATATAACTCACCTATTATTTTATTATGCCAAGTCAAAGTGAAATTATATTTCGATATATCAAAATTAATTTTATGTACAGGGTACATGAAATTAATTCTTGTAAGAATTGATAATTATATTAAAATAATAATCCCCACAAGAGTATACATGTTTCTATAAATAATCAACCAACTATTTTCTATAACATGGAATAAGCCTCCAGTCTAATCAGAAGTCCTAACAAAATCCCTTGAACCAAGGGATACATTAATGAAAAGATATCTCGATTCCATCATAATTCTGACACATAATACCTACAAAGCATAAAAAACTCCTTAATTTAGGATCAAAAATTAGCACATGATGAAATAATGAGTGATGAAAAAAATCTATTATCATAGAAAACATGTAACTCCATATATGCATGTATAAAAATTTAATTAATATATTTAGCATTTAAACCAATAAATAAATTAAAATGAATAATATAAAATTTTTATCAATTATTTTAATATTAAATAATAATTAATAAATATATTTATGCATGAAATAAAAATTTATAAACAACTAAACAAACAACTTTTAATTATAAATTATTTATATATAATCCAAAATTAACTTTATATAAAGATATCATTTTAAATATTTTTCATTATAATGAATTCTCATTAAATATATGGATTTCCATTAAATAAAAACATTATATATTCAAATTTCAATTATGTAATCATTTCAGATTGTATATATGTCACATATTAAATATAATTTATACCCTTGATCAAATCAGTAATAAAAAATCAATTGTATAATTTTTCAATAATTTCAATATAAATCTAATAAATTTAATTAATTCTATTTAAAATTATTTTATAATTTATAATTATACATATAAAAATTCATAGTTTCATTTATTTTTGTAATTCATAAACCATATAAATATTTCACATAAAATATACATGTAAGCTATTATAATATATATTAAATTTCACGTAAAATAATTTAAATGGTATTTTAGAAAGGAAATATAATATTGTGGAAAATTTATTAATAAATAATTAAAAAATATTAATTAATGAACAATAATCAATTTATAATTATTTAATTTATAAATAATTTTATAAATTACTTTATATCATAAGATAAAATTTATTTTAATTTATAAAAAATTTATAGATTCTATTATACAATTTTATGAAATCCTAATAAATTATTCTCAAACTATATTTAACAATACAAAATGAATCATATTATAATAATTTCCTCAAGTGAAACCTAAATATTTTTAGTACTATCGGTTTTATTTTTTGATTGATAATCTTGTCCCCTTTTGATAAGTGGGTTTCAAAAATGTTTTTGAAATTATATGTTAAAGGAAATAACCTAACCATTATAAAGCGTTACACATCAATGGTGTAATTCGTACCAATCAATAACATAACTCATACACCTTAATGTCATTTTACAGTTCACAATGACACCACTAAGGATGTATGATGCTATATTTTTATCCAATGAAACAACTCTATTATTAAATTCTTATCATCTTGTCACGTGCTACAATACATAAAAAATACTGTTATTTTTATTAATTCATTGTTCATGATATCCAATATTTTATGTCGTGACAGAATGGGGAGAAAAACAAATTATATATCATATTTAATGATAGTTAATTGAACATACATTGCAATTTAAAAAACATTAATAAACATTTAGTGAATAAAAAATCATAGAAAGTCACTGATATAATTGAAAGGTTTATATGGATTGATTAATCATTTATTCTTGCTCTAGAAAATATTATAATTCTTGAAACTCAAGAACACTAAGACACCATGAACCTGTACACCTAGATCGAATGTTAAAAACATAATCTTTCAATAATAACACTCTTACCTACTGAAAAATTGTTAATTTTACCACTAAAAATATAATACTAATAAAAAATAATAAGTCAATTTCATACCCAAAACATTATTGGTTTAGAGAATTATATATTTAGGATATTGATTATGTTGAGTAAATCCATATCTTTCTTATATAAGAGACTTTTTTTATCTTTACCAAGAGGTTCTTATTCCACAATAAATCTTGAGAACTGATTACCAAAATTTTCACACATTATACCATTATAGTAATATCATTCATAGTACACTTTTTTAAAACCCGGTAATGTGAAAGACAATGAAATTGGTGTGATCGATCATCCAGAAAGTAGGTATCATAAAAAAAGATATTATAAAATAAATTATGTAATAATAATATGAAATAAAATAATAATAACCATGTAAATCTATATAACTGATAATATGAGGATAAAATTATACACATAGATATAATAAAAATAATTTTCATAACAAACCACAAAATATTTCCAAAATGATTGAATGTATAAGGTAAGACATGTTAACATTACTATCAATTCCTTAGGCCAAGTCTGAATTCCAAAATAGGTAATAAATATTCAATATACTAATTCCAGTGACTCATGACGATTGAAAATTAATTTAGCGTCTATATAATCTTAGGTCACATTCCTCACTAAATACATCCAATGTATACACCATTTTGATGGAATTAACAAAAAATGAAACGTAACCATTCTTGAATAGTCTGTTCGTAACAAAGTATACATTATATGAATTGTTTTTATTTTCCTTGTTTCTAAATATAATAAAATTCCTTGTAAAATCCTAAAAACAAGAAAGTCACAAAAACAATATATTATAATGAAAACATAATTGTCTGAAATATTTATTGATATATCATAAATCTAATGTATTAATGATGTAGACATGATGGTGAAAAATAATGTCAGGAGTCGGTTGAAGGGTGATAATGAACATAAATTGAAAATCATGGTTATGAAATCATTCATTATTGGTCATAAATAATAATGTAATATATTCAAATCATATCCCTAGATTGTATAAAATCAGTTGTTAAGTTATGATTTCTAATTGTGTTCCGAGTGATGATGATGTCAATACCACAACAAATATATTTCACGTTTTTTACAACTAGGACTATCTGAGTGAAACCCTTCACCAAAATATTTATATACAGTTATGGATGTTCCTTTAAGGATTTCATACACACATTACATTACAAATGAAATGGATACGGAAATAAATATAGATTTATCAGTAAGGATTAAAAAAGTAGTCTTAATTTACTATAAAAATAAACCCCAAAACGAAATAGAGATAATGATTAGAAATTTAGAGATGAAGATAAAGATAGAAGTGGACTGAAATTCCATTATTTATTCCATTAAATTATTAAAAATATTTTTTGAAATGTAAAATTAAAAATATTATATGAATGATATTTTCTTTTAAAAACCAAGGAAACATAGAATGTATGCTTAATAATGATGAATCATCATTATCATGGAAAAAAATTCTATTTGTAAAAGAATGAAAACATTCTTTCAGACAAATAATGAAATCAATTTGTGACTCAGGTGGAAACATTTAAGAAGAACCCATTTTAAATTTTTTATGATAAAGCCAAAGATAGTATAAAAATGTTTTTATGAATATTTAATTTATATGAAATAACATGATTGAGCCAATCTATGTAATATAGATGTTGAAGAAAAGGTTTTGTTCATGAATTTAATTTTTTTTAATGTTATTGTTTTTAAGAAAATTCTTATATATATTTTTTGAAATTTAAATTAATTCTTCTCGAAAGAGATAACATAAAATAGAATATTAAATATTATTAATGAAATGAAACCCTTTATATAAAATGTATGAGTTATAGTATATATCCCAATAAATAATATATAAGAATGAAAAACAAGACTCAATGAAGTAAATAATGAGATATGAATCCATCTAGATATGCATATATATGAATCAATTTCCAAAAAAGAAAAACTTTCATGTATGTGAAATATAAATTAATAATAAATGTGTTTATGAGAAATAAATTTGTTAGTAACTACACTATGAAAAATAAAAAAGAGATTAATAACATCAAATATATCTCAAGGAATTAAAATTACAACCAAGAAACCCTTAACATGTATTCTTTACTGTTTGGACGTCTTCTAAATTCAAGTATAATAAAAAAATTCTTTTAAAACTATATCAAAATGATATTTATATTTATCTCACTAGATACAATTAATATATAATTTCTCGTTAACCATTTTTAATATTTATTTATTATAATCAATATTATCTATTAAATGTTTAATTTTCGATGTGTGTTTCTATTTTTAGGTTCTTGTCATTGTTCCATGGATTTTAAAACATCATATCTATGATGTTCATGAATGTATATGATATTATTTTATATTGTTTGGGTGTTATATGTATATTTATGGAGTTTATGGTGACGCTTCCCAAGGAAAACAAAAATGTCTCGTTTTTTTGAAATTTTAATTGATAAAAAGAAATGATTTTATTAACATATATATATATATATATATTAATTTTTAATAATAAAAAAATATTGAATTTATAATTATTACAAGATATTTTCAGTATATAAAATTATGTAATCATTCATAATATAAAAATAATATCATATTTCTTGTAGGTGGTAAAATTGAACCAATCGAAACCATGTTTTAAAAACATCATGGGTATGAATGAGATATTTTATGATGGTTATATAATATTTAAATAATATTAAATATTTTAGGGAAATTTTATAAATGTGATAGATTATTTTTTGAAATATGATGCTGATGAAGATAAATTAATGAATTTGTTACGAATTTTAATGTCACAAAATTTCCATGTTTCTTTTTAATTATATGGAATTATTTTGAGACCATGCACTTTGACGAAATATGATTCTGAGGCCCAATGAGCCCAGTATGGAATTTCAACTTTCATATGTTCATTTTAGTTTTGTGCGAGCGGGTTTCTCTAACATTTGAACTGGTGCTTGGATTGATAATTCAGGGGAACTATTGAACTCAGAATGCATGGATTCACATAGAAATTACATATCTCTGACCAACGAGCGTCAACTAGAAAAGATTATTTTTTATTTTTTATAAAATAATAAAATAACTAATTGTTTTTTTTATTTTCCCCCTTTTTAGTGGCATATATCAGCGCTGCGGTGCGATGACTAGGCACATTAATGGAAGCTTCATAATGGAATGTGTTTGTTATGAATAAAAAACATGGAGACATGATTCCTTTTTATAAGATAACGTGTTGATGAAATGGGAATTAAACAATCGAAATTCTATGATAAACCCACAACAATGATTCCCTCCAACGATAAACACCATCAGGATCGGTTGCAACGTCGACACTTTACGATAAACGAGACCGGGAATGGGTGAACGGCAATCGATATTGACTCCTTGAAGAAGGTGTTCATAAAAAAACATGATCGAGGTGGGAGTTTTTTTTAGAGTTTTCCAATCCCCATTCCATTTTTTACAAAGGGACGAACGCATGTCAACACATGAACAAGTTTAACTGCGAATCTTTCTCCGATGCGGGAGAGTTCCCTATTCTCATGGGGATTATCATTATATAGGGATTTAATATTTTTGTTTGATAGATAATCTTCACTGAACCTCCCCCTATTTTAAAACAGTGATGCAGAGGGAGTGGGATGACATGAACAAGGTATGATCCCCTCTGTTTGTGCATTCATCTGGGCCAATCATATGAATGGGGCGACAAGGAGGATTATAGGCCTTCACAGGGAAAGAGACACCCCATAGAGGCCGAAGAAAAAACTTGTATGATGAATGGACAAATTGGGTGGGCATGGTGGTGAGTAGAAAGACCCAATGATGCACTGATGTAGGCTGTCGTGACTCGCTCAGGCCGCGATGTAGTGAGAAGAGCCGTCAGCTGGTATCAGGGATGTGTCCCCACAACCACATTGATTTCGTGGGATGCAGAACATATGGGTACGTGCCACATGAAGGATATCTGACCAACCACAATCACTTGATGGAGGCAGAGAAGGTTACCCCGTAGAAAACCAACGGTGTGTGGTGGAGCCAGACGCGGTTTCCAGCTACTTCTAGCCAGCCAAAACTGGCCCTCCTATTGCAGACCTAATAGGGTGTGGGCCTCTATAGTGGCCCAAACCCCGAACGGGGCGGGTCTGGGTCAGGTTGGTTGACCCGGGATGGGTAGGGGGACACTCAAACAGGTCGGGTCTGTTCAGCCGGGTCGGACCGGACCTTGACCCAACCATCCCTTTTTTGATAAAATGACAATATCATTCGAACCATGCATCTGTTTGAAGATTCAATTTGGGTGTTGGAACACTCGTGACATGGAATGTCGTTTGGAATACTATATAGTAGATTTTATGGAAGTTTAAATTCGAAGAATTTCTTGAAAAGCGTTTCTTCCCTGATCAAGCGTGCTACGTGCGGAAACCCTACGGTTGTACGAGACATAAGGACTGCGGACAAGAGACCCTTTGTAGATCAGATACTCTGGCCTAGTGGGAAGTGGATTCTGTGTAACCCCACAAGACCATGGTGGGGAGCGACTTCTTTCTGACACGGTAAACCTTTGGTACTCGACCAGAGGAGTTCCTTAGTATGGTCAAAGCATGGAAGTGGCTTCTGTGTGACCGACATTACCACTGTGGGGAGAGGATTCTACGTGAGCTATCATATCCATGGTACTCATCCAGGATGAGTACTAAATCTGTTCAAGGATTGTGGGAAGTGACTTTGGTGTGACATGGCCTGCCCTCTTTAGTCATTGAGGAGTGGATATCCAACAGATGATGTTGTTTGATGTTATGACTGATGGTCTTAATTTTCTACTCTATATAATACATGGTGTTAGATTTATTGTGTTGTAACCATATTTGGTGTTCGTTCTTTTTTGTTTGATTGTGGATTGCTTTGTGGTCTTTCCTTATTTTTTTGTGTCTCTATTGTCAATGTTGCTACTCACACCTACATGGGCTTCACATGCATGTGCTGTGTCTAGTGCATACAACTGCTACCTTGATGGATGACATGGTTTCCCAAGACCTCATGGTGACATGTGAGACTAGGAAGGTGGGGGTGTACTTCAACGGGTTCCAAAAACCCTCCAAAACATACCCATCAGGTGGGGTTTCCAGTTGACAGAATTCAATGTTTACTTGTATTTTCCAATTTTCATATAATATTTAGTTGGGTTTTTATTCATCCTTATTTGACCGACTGTTTTTACTTTTACTCAGTTGATTAGTGGCATGTGTGTTTAATTTTCCTACATCAGGATGTGGTTGTGTGTTCATGCGTACATGCACTCATGAAAATGGGTCACAATTTTAGGTTGATGCCTTTTTCTCTAATCACCAACCGCCAGCCTTCAAGAGGTGGGCTTAGTGTATGTAACAACACGGGCCCCGGGGTACAAGTCATGATAATGTGGTATTAGAGGTGGTTGGTTCTACCTTAAAGATTGAGTGTCTTTTGATTTGTATTTGGGGAAATAGTGTAAAATGTTTCAAATTTGGCATTCTGATTTGGGGAGTCTATTTTTCGTGCATCGGCCAATGTATCGACACACCATGCCCCTGAATTTTATTTTTCATCCCTATACATGAAGTCATTGGTTTCATAATAGTCTCCATATTATATTTTGGAATAAGAGTAAGCTCAAAAGTAATATTATTCTGAATGTGGTAAAACATGATCTATTTTTAGATTCCACCACATAGACAGCCAACTACGGTTTTGATTTTTGATCGGGTGGGAAACCAGCCTAGCGATGACGCTTCGACTCTAGTACCAGTGCTACATATGGCCCATCGGGTGGTGCACTAGTGTATCCACCACCTGTTTATCAGCAGTTACTGCCACTATTACCAATAGTGGACATACATTGACTTAGTGCCTTTAATGTGTTTCAGGGTCATAGACCTCCTTAGTTCAGGTAAGAGATAGATCCTCAGGTCGCAAAGGACTGGCTGGAGGCAGTGTTGCGTTTCTTTCTCTTAGTGAGGACACCACCTGACCAGATGGTGATCATGGCCATGAGCCTTCTATAGGGAACATTAGTGAGATGGTGGAGCTTGGACATCATGACACATGACGGGTGGAACCTCACCAGGAAATACTTCAGGAATCTTTTTGGGAGGATTTTATCTTGGTGACCATACACTCATTTCCATACGGGAGCATATTTTCCTGTAACAGGGAATCATGTCAGTGGCTGAGTACGCTGTGACATTTACAGACCTATTTCACTACTCCACAGACATGTCACAATACCTTTTCTTCTGGGCCCAGACCATTGATTAGAGCCTAATATTGTAGACTGGGGAATCCATGGTGTCTCTCATCATCCCCACTCAGGATAGAGATCTAGAGAGATCCCTTCTTCTGGATAACTTCACTACAGAGTAGGAACTGACTGTCGGAAACCACCAACACACATCAGTCAGTACAGACATCATTAGTGAGAAGAAAAAAGTAGACACTAGAGCCCAAGAAGGACTCATCATTCAGGGGATACTCCATGACACAGGGTTGGTAGTGTGGGACTCCCAGAGAAGAGAGAGTCTATAGGGAATCCGGTTGTGCTTCACATGTGGAAGGCAAGGACAAATGGCATGTGACTATCTTATCCACTGCATTGATGATCAATAGACAATAGAGGGACATACAAAGTAGAGGCGGTGGTTCGAGTGATGAGGTCTGTAGGGCAGTGTTTGTGGAAGGGTAGTATTCCTAATGGAAAGTGATGGATGAAGATTCAAGGTGCTACCCCCACCACCACTCGGGTTTCCCACCACAAGCCCAAGGAGCCAGTAGATAGGGTCAATCCCAGATTCAGGATATGGTGGCCTATGACCATGTAACTCTAGATACTAATTTATGTATGATCTGTTTATTTTCCACCTTAACTACATTTATTATTGACACCAGTTCCAATCATACATTCTTTTCCATGGACCTCATTCGAGGATCGGATATTCTAGTGGGGACGTTGGCTATATCATTACAATTAAATACATTATAGGTAGGGTATTGGAGACTACACACTAGTTCTGGTATTGTTTGATTAAACTATAATGAGAGAGCTTCATCTGAGAATACCCAGTAATAGCTTCGAGTCCTCACGACGTCATCATGGATAAGGACCAGTTATCTACAGTCCATCCTCAAATCCACAGTTTTGGTTTAAAATTGTATTGTGTCTGCAAGGATGGGGGCATGTTTTCCTTCACTTTCTAGAAGGAAACTTTTGTAGGACAGGATGCACTCCCTCATAGGAGGGTGTATCAGATCACTCACTAGTTGGAATGTCTCACACACGGTACAGTGTATGAGATAAGTCCAATCATCTTTGTATTGGTGGATGAGTATGAGAATGACTTTCCTGTTGATTTTCTAAGACTTCCTCCTCATAGGTAGGTAGACTTAGGCATCAACATGTACCTTGGGACGACACCAATATCCACTCTAGCATATTGTATGGATCCCATACAGCTTTCAGAACTGAGGGTTCATCAAAAGGACATGTAGTAAATGGGTTTCGTCAGGCCCAGTGTTTTTCAATGGGAATACCTAGTGTTGTTTTCCAAGAAGGATGATGGAGTTTGAGGCGATGCTTAGAAATATAAAACCTGAACCGAATGTCTGTTAAGAAAAAGTATCCACTTTCAAGGATCGATGACCACTTCGATCAGCTGAAGGTAGGAAATAGGATCTTTAAGATAGACATCAGATCAGGCAATCATCATCTTTAGGTACGGATGAGGATGTACTGAAGATTAACTTTAGATGTCGGCATGTCCACTAAAAAATCTTCGTGATTCCCTTTTCTATGACCAATTTCCTAAAAGTGTTTATGGGACTCATGATTAGGATTTTTTCTGTTACCTCGATCATTTCACGGTGGTATTCATTTATGACATCTTTGTGTACTTTGTTTCAGAGTAAAAGCACGCTACACAACTATGGAAAATCCTGGATATCCTCCAAGAGAACCAGCTTTATTGTACGATCTAGATGTTCCAGTTCTGAATTTAGAAGGTCCACATTCTGGGACACGTCATCTTAGAGGCTAGATTTATAGTGGATTTGATGAATATAGAGGCAATTATTCCAAGGGAGGAACCCTGGAGCATGACTGAGGTGTGTATTTTCATGGGTTTGGACAGATACTAACGAGGGTTCATGCTTGAATTTTCTAGAGTAAAATCATCTTTATCTACACTGAATTGAATGGGAAAATCCTTCATGTCGATGAAGATGTTCCAGAATATTTTTTATGAGTTGATGTGGTGACTGGTGAGTTCCTCCATCTTGAGACTACCAGAAGAGGGCATTGGGTATGTAGACTTAGGAGATATATCAGGGGCCAGAATGGGTTGTGTACAGATGCAGGAGCGAGCAATGATCTCAAAAGGTTCACGATAGTTGAGTTAGAAAGAGTATAACAACACGACCCACTACCTGTAGTTAGCAGTAATGGTCTTTACCATGAAGATGTGGCATCACTACTTGATGGGTGAACAATTTACAGTTTACTCTAACTACAAGAGTGTTAGGTATATCTTATAATAGATATACCTGAACATCATACAATGATAATGGCTAGAGTTCCTCCAGGATTATGACTATGATATAGTCTATACTCCTAGGATGGGGAACATGGTTATAGATGCATTTAACAAGAGGTCTAGTTTATTTCTATATTGTGAGGTGACAGAGAAGCCATTCGCGATGAGGATATCCTTTGTGGATGAAAATGGGAAATATTACCTTCAGTGAATGAATATCATATCCCCACTTTTATAGTGATTGAGGGATGCATAGCTTGTGGATGTTGACTATGAATCCAGACATGCTCAGTTACCTTTGGATAGGCTCTTGATGGATATTTGATAGTTTTAGAGCATGCCATCTTTTTTAGAGGATGCATTGTAGTACCAGTGACGTTGCATGATGAGGTGTTTAGGGAGTTAAATACCACACATATAGAGGTATATACAAGTGTGGAAAATATATTCTTGGACCTCTGACATATATACTCGTATCCAGGGATGAAGAAAGAGGTGTCAAATTTCATTTCTCAATGGCTCACTTATCAGCAAATGAAGTCTGAGCATCAGGTCCTAGGAGGCTTTTCACAACCACAAGAGGTACTGGAATGTAAGTGGGTTGGTATCTCTATGGAAATTGTGATGGGGTTACCATGCACATCTATGGTCCATGATTCTATTGAGTTTATCATTGACAGACTAACCAGGTCAGGTCACCTTATACCCACCGAGGAGCCGGGATCGGTAAAGGGAATGGGGAGCCACTAGGTCGAGGAGATAGGTAGGATTCAGGAGGTTTCATAGAAGATCATCTAAAGCCATGATAGACGCTTTATATCTCATTTGTGGAAGGGGTTGGAGGAGGTGTTCGAGACTCTACTGCATTGGAGAACACCTTTTCACCCCCATACAAATGGTCAAACAAAGAGGATCTTAAAAACACTAGATGACATGAGTCATGATTGTGTCCTTCATTTTCTTCGTAGTTTGGAGGACCACCTACCAATGGTGGAGTTTCCATACAAAAACCATATATAACTCCACCATCGGCATGGAAATGTTTAAGGCATTGTACGAGAGACCATGCATATCAACTCAATGTTGGACAGACCCTTGGCAGAATATACACATGGGTCCCGAGTTGGTATGAGCTACTACTAAGAATGAGAAGTTGACCCCGAAGTGAATGAGGACTGCATAGAGCAGGATGAAATCACATACTGATAGGATAAAAAGACCCTTGTATTTTGAGTAGGGAGACCATGTTTTCCTTCAGGTCTCACCCTGACGAGGATTGCAATGATTTGGTCATGAAAACATGTTATCTACGAGGTTAATCGGACCCTTACAGATTCATATAATATTTGGAGAGGAGGCATACCTCCTAACTCTTCCCTCATAGATGCACCAACTGCACGATGTTATTCACATGTGAAATATGTGGAGGAATGTGCATGACCCATTAGACATCATCCACTGGGGCGAGTTGGACATTGATTATTGGGTGACATTTGAAGAGTTCCAATTTGAGATAGTGGATTGACAGAAGCGAGTCCATCATGGATGGATAATTCTCTTAGTGCACGTTCAGGGGTTGCATGGGAACCTCTAGGAGAGAACATGGGCAAAAAAAGATCATATTCGTGCTCAGTAATCCCATTTGTTTGATTAAATATTGTTATGGATTCCGGGGAAGTAAAGACCTAAGTGTAAGAGAAGGTAATGTCCCAGAATTTCCATGTAATATTTTTAAATTATATGGAATTATATAAACACCACAAGCTTTGATGAAATGTGAATCTGAGGCCCAATGAGGCCAGAACAGAATTTTGGACCTATTTATGTTCATTTAAGTAAACATGTGGCCAGGTTTTTCTTTCTTTTGAACCTGTGATTAGATTGAAAATTCAAGGGAATCATTAAACTCGAAACACCATGGCTCTCCTAGAAAATGACTTAACATATATATGAGAGTGTTAACTAGAAAATATGTTTTTCAGACATTTTAGAAAATAATAAAATATCTAAAAGTTATTTTATTTTATTTTCTCACTGTTGAGTGGTGGACAGTGGGGCTCTGGTGCAACGACGAGGCACATTAAAGGAATCTCAATAATGGTTTCTTATTGTGAAGCATAACAGAAACACTATGATGTTTTTTCTTTTAAAAATATGACACAGTGGAGAAACAAGAATTAAACCCTAGAAATTCTCTAACGAACCCATGATAAGGATTTACTCTAACGATGAATGATGAACGCTGGAAGGATCACTAGAAACGTCACACTTTACGAAGAACATTACTGGTAACTGATGAATTCCAGTACGGCATGATTCTTTGAGGGAAGATCGCTTAAACGAAGAATGTCGATCAATGTATGGGTTTTTTGAGTTTTTTTCTTTCCCATGTCCTTTTTTTTTCTAAATCGATGAATGTGGTTCAACCCATGATAAAATTTACAACAGAATCATTCATCGATGCTAGAGGGTGCCCATTTTTCTTTGTGGGTCTTTTCCTATTGGAATTTAATCATAGTTTTTGAATGAATATCGTTCCAAACCTCCCTCTAATTTAAAACTCTGACACTAAGGGTGTGGGCTGACAAGAACAAGGCCCGAGCCCCTATACTTGTTCATTCTTCATGGTCGAGCATTCGAAATGGGTGGAAAGGATGATTTAGGGCCTTCATAGGGATAGTGACAGTCTAATGAATATGGTCTCACAACTAATAAAAAAATGGACCATCGATGTAGATCCAGTGGCTCGGAACATATTAATCGTGACCAACCACATTGGCTCAAGTGGGTCCAGCGAGCCAATATACCATAACAAGCTGTACCTAGGCTAGGCCTAGTCTGGGTCAGGTCGGGTTGTGTCGATCGGACCAGGTCTGGTCAGACTAGAACCAGAATGCCCCTTTTTGGAAAAAACTATTATCATTCAATCTAGGCGTCTGATTGACAATCCTTGGCGATATTGGAACCCTTGTGAAAAGGAAGACCTTTTGGAATACTCTATGGAGAACTTCTTGGATGTTAAAATATGAATAATATATTGATATGAGATTCCCCCAAAATCAGGCATGCAACTTGCAGAAAACATGCGGTTGGATAATACCTAATTGTAGTTGAAAATAGACCCTATGTGGATTGGATACAATAGCCCAGTGGGATGTAACTTTTGTGTGACCTAAAAGAACCATAGTGGGGAGCGTCTTCTGTGTGACCCGTCAGACCCCCGTACTCGACAAGAGGAGTACCTCATTATAGCCATAGGTAATAAGAAGATTTTGTGTGACCTAGAATTCCCATGGTGGTGAGTGACATCTATGTGAACCATCTTACCGATGATACTCATCAGGTATGAGTACCATAATAGTCCATGTTTAGTGGTAAGAGGCTTCTGCATGACTCGACAGGCCCACTATACTCAATGAATGAGAGATCTTTAAAAGCATATGGTGTACAACATTAAGACTGATGGTTTTACTTTCATACTCTTGAATATACATAATGTAATCTATCTTACATTGTGGTCATGCTATTTGATTTGGTTGTGGATTAAATTTTTTTATTTTATAATTTTTTGGGCCCCCTACTGAGTATTTTGATACTCTCCCCTATATAGGCTTCACCCGAACATGTTGGGTCTGGTGCAGAAAACCATTGTTCTGATGGAGGACTTGGTGGCCCATGACCCGGTGGTTCCTAGTGAGATTAGGTTGGCGAGGAGTAATTTTACAGCTTGCAACATCTACTCTACACTTACCCATCAGGTGGGGTTTCTAGCGAACGACTTTTAAAGATTACTTGAATTTTTATATTTTAAATTTATCTCTCATTGGGATCGTATTATAGCACATTTGAGCTATAGTTTTTTACTTTTATTCAGTCACTTTTTAGTGGCATGGTTGATTACATTTCCATCATTGGGATGTGGTTCTATGTGCATGCAAACAAGTACTCTAGAAAATGCCGCTCATTTTCCGGTTGATGCCATTAGTGCTCGTCACCAAACCCCTGGCCATTGGGAGGCAGTCATGGGATATGTCACGGAACGGGCCCTGGGGGGACGTGTCACGACCCGTCCTCGGGCCCGTGTCGTGACTACCCCAAGCTCGCCTTCCATAGGCCAGGGGCTGGCGACTAGCACCAAGGCGTAAATCCCAACAAAAAGGGAAGGCATTGCCTTTGAAAAGTAAACAAGCACCACAGAGCAAGCAAGAGGAAAAGTAAACACTAAGTAAAACTGTACAAGCTGTGCTGAAAGTAAAAAGGGGCCGGAAATAAAAGCCCAACTGTAAAGTACAACTGAAAGGAAAAACAGCAACTAAAAAGGGAAAACTGCAGCGTCGAGCCGTCCTCCGGAAGTCCCACCTGAAGGGTGGGTACAGATAGCCTCCACTGCTCCTCGGGTCCACCTAACCGCTCCGAGTACGTCCCGCCCAGTGGTCCACCTCCAGGTACTGTCCTGCTCCGCACGCCTCCTCCACGATCAGCGCTGTCCGTCGTCTGCAACCAACACCACGAAGTGCGGGCATAGCCCGTGCAGGGGTGAGTATAAGATACTCAGTAGGGACCCCGAGACCCCCGAAGGTCTCCCAAAATCCACAAAGGATAATCCACAAAGGAAAGATACAATCACGAAGTAACATCTGACACGGCTTAGGTATATGCCCATACATATACCTAAGTCTTCAATTCCTGTTCGGCTCCAACGTCCGAGCCCAAGCACAACCCAGTCCACACAGGAAAGAAAAACGTATACCCACGCAGGATAGAGCAACACAATCCACAAAGCAGAGTAACACAAGATTCAGCTCACACAGGTATACTTCTTCGGATGACGATAAAGATGATCATTGAACCATCTAAGTCGTCGGACCCACGAAGGATCGATAGGTACTAACCTTGCAGTGACCCACATAGGATCGGGCCCACGCAGGACCTGTAGAAGTTGGCTCACACAGAACCGCTGAGAGATGACCCACACAGGATCGGGCCCACACAGGACCGGTAGGCGCTGGCTCACACAGAACTGCTGAGCGCTGACCCACGCAGGATCGGACCCACACAGGATCGGGCCCACACAGGACCGGGCCCACACAGGACCTGTAGCACTGATCCACGTAGGATCGCTGAGTGCAGTAGTCGTCGCAGTCCGCTGAGGATCTCTGCACAGTCGTCGCCGCAGTCCACTGAGGATCTCTGCACGGTCATCGTCGGAGTCCACGGAGGATCTCTGCACAGTCGTCGCCGCAATCCACTGAGGATCTCTGCACGGTCGTCGCTGTCGAAGTAGTAGTCGCAGCCAGCACTAGGGTTCCCGCACACAGCAAGCTCGTTCGGGAAGGTCCGCTCCACGAGCCGAGAGGCTGATACATCAACTGACACGAAGTCCGAAGATGATGTATCCAAAAGTTCCGTATCGTCAACAGGAACTCAACGTCGCAGACGGCGCGTCAATCGGACGCCCGGTCTGAGAGATATTGGCATTTTCATCCCAGGGGCCCGGTTGGTTTTTAAGGAAAAACCAACCCGACCGCACTCCACCTGCGTCCAAACCTCGGGCGGAGTATGCCAAAAGATCCGTCTCACTTAGAGGAATTCAACAAAGCTGACGGCACGTCAATCGGACGTCCGTAGCTCAAGATATGAGCGTTTCCGCTCCGAGGGCCCGGTTGGTCTCGTGTACGAACTAACCCGGCCGAACGCAAAGTATTCCAAAACCTTGAGTGCGATATACCGAAACGACCGTCTCGATCCAAGGATCGCGTTTACACTGACGGCGATTCGTTTGGAGGCAAGAAGCTCATGATACGGGCGTTTGAACGAAAACGTCCGAAGATGGGGGGTACGGGCCCGGGCCGACCCGGCCCGACCCCCCCTGGGTCGGCCCGAACCGGGTCAGACCCGGCTGGCCCGGCCCGGCCCGGCTCGGCCGGCGCGGCTTGGCCGAGCCACGCGGGTGGAAGCCGCGGGCGCTGACCCGCGGCTTGAGGAAGAACCGCGGCCCGCGTGCGGGCTGCGCTGGCGAGCCGCGGACGCACTGAGCCGCGTCCGCCGCGGCTGAAGCCGTGGCGGATTTCGTCCGGCGGCGTGCCGGGGCGCCGCCGGCGTCGCTCCGGTGGCCCGTTTTCCTTCCCGTCTGCGCCGTTGCTCCTCCCGGGATCCGTTCTTTACTGCGGGATCGTCAACCGTCCGCTGCGGCACGTTCCGTCGTCGACAGTCAAATCCGCACAAAACGAAGAACGACGGAGGGTCGTCGGGCCGTGTTCATTCGGCCCGCACCCTCCGCGTTAGAGATAAACAACCGGGAGAAAAACGATCAACACATGATCCAACAATTTTAATTAAAATAAAATTGTTCATTGAAAACCGGCTTTTTAATTTTCAAGAACGTTCACGAGAAAATTAAAAAGGGGTAATTTTCCAAAATGAATCCCTACCTTGATGATCGTCGTGCGCGGGCGTTCTTCGCGGAAGAGACCGTCGCGGAAGAGATCGATCGTCGCGTCGTCACGGGGAGGCGTCGCGTCGTCGCGGATTCCGGCGTTGAGTCGGCGAGCTCAACGAATCAAGAACAACAGATTTAAATTATTAATATTTAAATCTGTGTTTTGTTTAAAACCAAAGAAAAGAACTTGAGAGGAAATCCGAAAGCACTCACCTCGAATGGTCGGTGATCGGAGATCGGAGATCGGAGATCGGAAGAGCGTCTCGGGCGAAGGCGTCGTCGATTTCCTGGTTCGGCGTTCTTCGCGTTCTTCGCGTTCTTCGCGTTCTTCGCGTTCTTCGCGAGGGAGAAGAAGTTGCGAGCGTTCTCCCAAATCTTCTCAAGCGCAAATAACCAGAGGTTAAGCGTTGGTCTTATTTTATTATTACGCCAACGAATTTGAAAAACTGGTTAAGAAACGATCCATCAATTCGTTGAATTAATTCAACGAAAGAAATGACCCATTTAATTCACGAAGGAAACAACCCATTTAATTCACGAAAGAAACAGCCCATTTAATTCACAAAATAAACCGCCCAATTAAATGGTCTGTTAAGAATTTAGAAAACGCGTCGGTTGACTTTCATTAAGACGGGTTTTCACGGGTGCATTTCTTAGCGGAAAGAAACGGCGGGGCTCGTGCGGGCCCCACCTCACAAATATCCTACCAAGGGGGTAGGATATTTCTGGATAGCATCCTATCCAGTTCAACTCAGTTTTATTTCTTAACTTTAAGACCGAAAATTAAAAACCACACCCGAGCAAACGCAACTCCGGAAGAGGCGTTTCTAAGCGAATATCGGCGCTGCGATTTCATCGGTGCCCTCAGAATTCGATTCCGGGCACCGGTTCAAAAGTTAGAAAAACCCGCTCGTCCGTTCACTGAACGTACCCGAGCCAAACTTCAGAAAATGATTCCGGGCACACCGGGCCTCTGAATCAGGCGCCGTCAGAAACTGCGTTCTTGTAAAATTCCAAAGAAAATTAAGAAAAAAAATTCTTTGAAATTTACGGGTCTTTACATTACTCTCACCTCAGGACTTTACGTCCCCGTAAAGATACATCAAAAACTAGGGAAACAAATGTGGGTACTGAGCACGCATATGAGCCTCCCGCTCCCAAGTGCTCTCCTGGAGGTTCTCGTGCTGCCATCTGATGCGCACAAGAGGAATCGATCGCCCACATAGGACCCGCTCTTGTCGATCCTCTATCTCCACTGGGACCTCCGTAAAAGTCGCTCCATCATCCACGTCTAGCTCCCCATAGTCAATGATGTGCGTCGGGTCGTGCACGTATCGCCTCAGCTGGGATACGTGGAAGACATCGTGCACCCGGTGCAACTGAGGTGGCAGAGCCAGGCGATAAGCCACCTCGCCAATCCTGCTGAGGACCTGGAAAGGCCCGATGAAGCGTGGAGACAACTTGCCGCCTCGGCCAAATCTCCTAAAACCACGTCGAGGTGAGACCCGCAAGAAGACGTGGTCACCATCCTCAAACTCTAGTGGCCTCCGCCTCCTGTCAGCATATGACTTCTGCCGGCTCTGTGTTGTCCTCATCCGCTCCTGGATGAGCTGGACCTTCTCTTTCGTGGCCCGGACCATCTCTGGTCCCACAAGTGCTAACTCTCCAGGGTCTGTCCAGCACAAAGGAGATCTGCAAGGCCTGCCGTACAATGCCTCGTAGGGTGCCATCCTGATGGTGGAGTGGTAGCTGTTGTTGTACGCTAACTCCACCAAGGGTAGGTGGTCCTCCCAGCTGCGACCAAAGTCGAGGACACATGCACGGAGCATGTCCTCGAGAGTCTGAATGGTCCTCTCCGTCTGACCATCCGTCTGAGGGTGAAAGGCGGTGCTCAGACGTAGTCGCGTCCCGAACGCCTCCTGCAACCCCTTCCAAAGCCGGGAAGTAAAACGAGCGTCCCGATCGGAGACGATGGTCGATGGCACACCGTGAAGTCGTACAATCTCCTGAACGTAGAGACGCCCCAAGCTCTCCACTGTGCCCTGCTCTCGGATGGGTAAGAAGTGTGCCGACTTGGTGAGTCGGTCAACAATCACCCATATGGAATCGTGACCTCTGGAAGTGCATGGAAGTCCAGTCACAAAGTCCATAGATATCCCGTCCCACTTCCACTCCGGGACCTCCAAGGGTTGTACCAAGCCTGTTGGTACCTGATGCTCTGCCTTCACCTGCTGGCAGGTGAGGCACCGTGAAACGAACTCTGCCACAGCCTTCTTCATGCCCGGCCACCAGTGCTGTCGCCCGAGATCCTGGTACATCTTCGCCACTCCAGGATGTACCGCCAACGGAGAAGTGTGAAACTCTCTCAGCACCTCCTCTCGTAAGGCGACTGGTACCAAGGTACGTCCTCTGAAAAGGACATCGTGCTCTGCTCCAAGGGAGAAACCATCAGGTGCCTGTCCCGAGGATATCTGTGCACGCCGCGTCTCATAGTCAACATCCCCATGATGTGCCTCTCTGACCCGCTGAAGAAGTGGAGGAGAGACTGTGAGAGACTGAAGGAAAGCTGCTCTGTCTCTATCCACGAAGGATACCTGCAAAGTGGCTAGCTTCTCTGTCGCCTCCTCAAGTAGCTGGATGCCCGTCCTCCTGCTGAGGGCATCAGCCACCACGTTCCCCTTCCCAGGAGTATAGACTATTTCAAAGTCATAGTCCTGGAGGAACTCGAGCCATCGCCGCTGTCTCAGGTTCAGGTCCTTCTAAGAGAATATGTACCTGAGACTCTGGTGGTCATAAAAGACTGTGAAGCGCTCGCCCATCAGATAGTGTCTTCATGTCTTCAGGGAAAGGGGTTCATCCGACCCAGTGTTTCGCCCTGGGCTTCCCCGATTTTGTTCGCCAAGAAGGCGGACGGGAGCTTTCGACTGTGTGTCGATTATCGTCGCCTGAATCAGGTGACAGTGAGAAACAAGTATCCGCTACCCAGGATTGATGATCTCTTCGACCAGCTCAAGGGAGCATGGTGGTTCTCGAAGATAGACCTCAGGTCAGGATATCATCAGCTTAGAGTTCGAGACGAGGATGTGCAGAAGACGGCCTTCAGGTGTCGGTATGGCCACTTCGAGTTCTTGGTTATGCCTTTCGACATGACCAACACTCCAGCAGTGTTCATGAGCATCATGAATAGGATCTTCCAGCCATACCTCGATCGATTTGTCGTGGTCTTCATCGACGACATTTTGGTGTACTCGACGACGGAGGAGGAGCACGCCTACCACCTGCGTGTTGTACTAGACACACTCCGAGAGCACCAGCTTTATGGCAAGCTCTCGAAGTGTCAGTTCTGGTTACGTGAGGTCCACTTCTTGGGGCACGTCATTTCTGAGGTGGGATTTGCAGTGGATCCCGCGAAGATCGAGGAAGTGCTAGCTTGGGAGCCACCCAAGAGCATGACAGAGGTGCGGAGTTTCTTGGGCCTAGCCGGATACTATCGTAGATTTGTGCCGGACTTCTCCAGAGTTGCGTCCCCACTCTCAGCATTGACGAAGAAGGGGAAACCCTTCATGTGGTCAGACAGATGTCAGCAGATCTTCCAGGAGCTGAGGTAGAGGTTGACCAGTGCACCTATCTTGAGGTTGCCTGAGGAGGGAGTTTGTTATGTAGTCTACTGCGATGCATCAGGGACCGGACTCGGGTGTGTCCTGATGCAGGAGAGGGCCGTGATTGCCTACGGATCACGTCAGTTGAGGCCTCATGAGCAGAACTATGCTACCCATGACTTGGAGTTGGCAGCAGTAGTCTTTGCCCTGAAGACATGGAGACACTATCTGATGGGCGAGCGCTTCACAGTCTTTTCTGACCACCAGAGTCTCAGGTACATCTTCTCTCAGAAAGACCTGAACCTGAGACAGCGGCGATGGCTCGAGTTCCTCCAGGACGATGACTTTGAAATAGTCTATACTCCTGGGAAGGGGAACGTGGTGGCTGATGCCCTCAGCAGGAGGACGGGCATCCAGCTACTTGAGGAGGCGACAGAGCAGCTAGCCGCTTTGCAGATATCCTTCGTGGATAGAGACGGAGCATCCTTCCTTCAATCTCTCACAGTCTCTCCTCCACTTCTTCAGCGGGTCAGAGAGGCACAGCATGGCGATGTTGACTGTGAGACGCGGCGTGCACAGATATCCTCGGGACAGGCACCTGATGGTTTCTCCCTTGGAGCAGAGCACGATGTCCTTTTCAGAGGACGTACCTTGGTACCAGTCGCCTTACGAGAGGAGGTGCTGAGAGAGTTTCACACTTCTCCGTTGGCGGTACATCCTGGAGTGGCGAAGATGTACCAGGATCTCAGGCGACAGCACTGGTGGCCGGGCATGAAGAAGGCTGTGGCAGAGTTCGTTTCACGGTGCCTCACCTGCCAGCAGGTGAAGGCAGAGCATCAGGTACCAGCAGGCTTGGTACAGCCCTTGGAGGTCCCGGAGTGGAAGTGGGACGGGATATCTATGGACATTGTGACTGGACTTCCACGCACTTCCAGAGGTCACGATTCCATATGGGTGATTGTTGACCGACTCACCAAGTCGGCACACTTCTTACCCATCCGAGAGCAGGGCACATTGGAGAGCTTGGGGAGTCTCTACGTTCAGGAGATTGTACGACTTCACGGTGTGCCATCGACCATCGTCTCCGATCGGGACGCTCGTTTTACTTCCCGGCTTTGGAAGGGGTTGCAGGAGGCGTTTGGGACGCGACTACGTCTGAGCACCGCCTTTCACCCTCAGACGGATGGTCAGACGGAGAGGACCATTCAGACTCTCGAGGACATGCTCCATGCATGTGTCCTCGACTTTGGTCGCAGCTGGGAGGACCACCTACCCTTGGTGGAGTTCGCGTACAACAACAGCTACCACTCCACCATCAGGATGGCACCCTACGAGGCGTTGTACGGAAGGCCTTGCAGATCTCCTTTGTGCTGGACAGACCCTGGAGAGTCAGCACTTGTGGGACCAGAGATGGTCCGGGCCACGACAGAGAAGGTCCAGCTCATCCAGGAGCAGATGAGGACAGCACAGAGCCGGCAGAAGTCATATGCTGACAGGAGGCAGAGGCCACTAGAGTTCGAGGATGGTGACCACGTCTTCTTGCGGGTCTCACCTCGACGTGGTTTGAGGAGATTTGGCCGAGGCGGCAAGTTGTCTCCACGCTTCATCGGGCCTTTCCAGGTCCTCAGCAGGATTGGCGAGGTGGCTTATCGCCTGGCTCTGCCACCTCAGTTGCACCGGGTGCACGATGTCTTCCACGTATCCCAGCTGAGGAGATACGTGCACGACCCGACGAACATCATTGACTATGGGGAGCTAGACGTGGATGATGGAGCGACTTTTACGGAGGTCCCAGTGGAGTTAGAGGATCGACAAGAGCGGGTCCTACGTGGGCGATCGATTCCTCTTGTGCGCATCAGATGGAAGCACGAGAACCTCCAGGAGAGCACTTGGGAGCGGGAGCCTCAGATGCATGCTCAGTACCCACATTTGTTTCCCTAGTTTTTGATGTATCTTTACGGGGACGTAAAGTCCTGAAGTGGGAGTAATGTAAAGGCCCGTAAATTTCAAGGAAATATTTTTCTTAATTTTCTTTGGAATTTTACAAGAACACAGTTTCTGACGGCGCCTGATTCCAATGCCCGGTGTGCCCGGAATCATTTTCTGAAGTTTGGCTCGGGTACGTTCAGTGAACGGACGAGCGGGTTTTTCTAACTTTTGAACCGGTGCCCGGAATCGAATTCTGAGGGCACCGATGAAATCGCAGCGCCGGTATTCGCTTAGAAACGCCTCTTCCAGAGTTGCGTTTGCTCGGGTGTGGTTTTTAATTTTCGGGCTTAAAGTTATGAAATAAAATAATTTTGCGACAGCTTTATTTTATTTCACTTAAGCCACTTGGAAGCCACTTGAAGCCACTTAAAGGCGGCTTGAACTGAGTTGAACTGGATAGGATGCTATCCAGAAATATCCTACCCCCTTGGTAGGATATTTGTGAGGTGGGGCCCGCACTAGCCCCGCCGTTTCTTTCCGCTAAGAAACGCACCCGTGAAAACCCGTCTTAATGAAAGTCAACCGACGCGTTTTCTAAATTCTTAACAGACCATTTAATTGGGCGGTTTATTTCGTGAATTAAATGGGCTGTTTCTTTCGTGAATTAAATGGCCTGTTTCCTTCGTGAATTAAATGGGTCGTTTCTTTCGTTGAATTAATTCAACGAATTGATGGATCGTTTCTTAACCAGTTTTTCAAATTCGTTGGCGTAATAATAAAATAAAACCAACGCTTAACCTCTGGTTATTTGCGCTTGAGAAGATTTGGGAGAACCCTCGCAACTTCTTCTCCCTCGCGAAGAACGCGAAGAACGCGAAGAACGCCGAACCCGGAAATCGATGACGCCTTCGCCCGAGACGCTCTTCCGATCTCCGATCACCGACCATTCGAGGTGAGTGCTTTCGGATTTCCTCTCAAGTTCTTTTCTTTGGGTTTAAACGAAACACAGATTTAAATATTAATAATTTAAATCTGTTGTTCTTGATTCGTTGAGCTCGCCGACTCAACGCCGGAATCCGCGACGACGCGACGCCTCCCCGTGACGACGCGACGATCGATCTCTTCCGCGACGGTCTCATCCGCGAAGAACGCCCGCGCACGACGATCATCAAGGTAGGGATTCATTTTGGAAAATTACCCCTTTTTAATTTTCTCGTGAACGTTCTTGAAAATAAAAAAGCCGGTTTTCAATGAAAAATTTTATTTTAATTAAAATTTTTGGATCATGTGTTGATCGTTTTTCTCCCGGTTGTTTATCTCTAACGCGGAGGGTGCGGGCCGAACGAACACGGCCCGACGACCCTCCGTCGTTCTTCGTTTTGTGCGGATTTGACGGTCGACGACGGAACGTGCCGCAGCAGACGGTTGACGATCCCGCGGTAAAGAACGGATCCCGGGAGGAGAAACGGCGCAGACGGGAAGGAAAACGGGTCACCGGAGCGACGCCGGCGGCCCGCGGAAGTTGCCGGCGGCGCGGGTCACCGGCGCGGCGGCGCCGGCGGCCGGAGGCGGCGGTGCCCCGGCGCGCCGCCGGACGAAATCCACCGCGGCTGAAGCCGCGGTCCTTCCTCAAGCCGCGGTTCAGCGCTCGCGGCTTCCACCCGCGCGGCTCGGCCAAGCCGAGCCGGCCGAGCCGGACCGGCCCTGGCCGGGCCGGGCCGGGCCATCCGGGTCGGACCCAGTTCGGGCCGACCCAGTTCGGGCCGACCCAGGGGGGGTCGGGCCGGGTCGGCCCGGGCCCGTACCCCCCATCTTCGGACGTTTTCGTTCAAACGCCCGTATCTTGAGATTCGTGCCTCCAAACGACTCGCCGTCAGTGGCAACGCGATCCTTGGATCGAGACGGTCGTTTCGGTATATTGCACTCAAGGTTTCGGAATACTTTGAGTTCGGCCGGGTTGGTTCGTACACGAGACCAACCGGGCCCTCGGAGCGGAAACGCTCATATCTTGAGCTACGGACGTCCGATTGACGTGCCGTCAGCTTTGTTGAATTCCTCTAAGTGAGACAGATCTTTTGGCATACTCCGCCCGAGGTTTGGACGCAGGTGGAGTGCGGTCGGGTTGGTTTTGCCTTAAAAACCAACCGGGCCCCTGGGACGAAAATGCCAATATCTCTCAGACCGGGCGTCTGATTGACGCGCCGTCTGCGACGTTGAGTTCCTGTTGACGATACGGAACTTTTGGATACATCAACTTCGGACTTCGTGTCAGTTGATGTATCAGCCTCTCGGCTCGTGGAGCGGACCTTCCCGAACGAGTTTGCTGTGTGCGGGAACCCTAGTGCTGGCTGCGACTGCTACTTCGACAGCGACGACCGTGCAGAGATCCTCAGTGGACTGCGGCGACGACTGTGCAGAGATCCTCCGTGGACTCCGACGAAGACCGTGCAGAGATCCTCAGTGGACTGCGGCGACGACTGTGCAGAGATCCTCAGCGGACTGCGACGACTACTGCACTCAGCGATCCTACGTGGATCAGTGCTACAGGTCCTGTGTGGGCCCGGTCCTGTGTGGGCCCGATCCTGTGTGGGTCTGATCCTGCGTGGGTCAGCGCTCAGCGGTTCTGTGTGAGCCAGCGCCTACCGGTCCTGTGTGGGCCCGATCCTGTGTGGGTCATCTCTCAGCGGTTCTGTGTGAGCCAACTTCTACAGGTCCTGCGTGGGCCCGATCCTATGTGGGTCACTGCAAGGTTAGTACCTATCGATCCTTCGTGGGTCCGACGACTTAGATGGTTCAATGATCATCTTTATCGTCATCCGAAGAAGTATACCTGTGTGAGCTGAATCTTGTGTTACTCTCCTTTGTGGATTGTGTTGCTCTATCCTGCGTGGCTATACGTTTTGCTTTCCTGTGTGGACTGGGTTGTGCTTGGGCTCGGACGTTGGAGCCGAACGGGAATTGAAGACAAAGGTATATGTATGGGCATATACCTAAGCCGTGTCAGATGTTACTTCGTGATTGTATCTTTCCTTTGTGGATTATCCTTTGTGGATTTCGGGAGACCTTCGGGGGTCTCGGGGTCCCTACTGAGTAGCTTATACTCACCCCTGCACGGGCTATGCCCGCACTTCGTGGTGTTGGTTGCAGACGACGGACAGCGCTGATCGTGGAGGAGGCGTGCAGAGCAGGACAGTACCTGGAGGTGGACCACTGGGCGGGACGTACTCGGAGCGGTTAGGTGGACCCGATGAGCAGTGGAGGCTATCTGTACCCACCCTTCAGGTGGGACTTCCGGAGGACGGCTCGACGCTGCAGTTTTCCCTTTTTAGTTGCTGTTTTTCCTTTCAGTTGTACTTTACAGTTGGGCTTGTATTTCCGGCCCCTTTTTACTTTCTGCACAGCTTGTACAGTTTTACTTAGTGTTTACTTTTCCGCTTTCTTGCTCTGTGGTGTTTGTTTACTTTTCAAAGGCAATGCCTTCCCTTTTTGTTGGGATTTACGCCTTGGTGCTAGTCGCCAGCCCCTGGCCTATGGAAGGCGGGCTTGGGGTAGTCACGACACGGGCCCGAGGACGGGTCGTGACAGGACGGGTCGTGACCAAAATTTCTTCCTTTCAGAGTTCCTCGTATGCTCATTTTAGGAAGTCAAATTTTACAATTCGAATTATTGATAATATTATTAATTAAATTAATAAATTAAATTTCTCAATAAATAATATTATTTATATGTTTTATATTTATATATTAAATCCATTTTTAGACCTGTTAATGTATTATAGTGATTAAAATTGATATACATCAGTCATGGATGTGTGAGTCTGCACGTAATATGGAAGTGTTTTCATATTCCTAATTGATTGAAAGGGTGAATTAAGACTGTTTCATTGAAAAAAACACATTTGTTAATATTTTTTATATTTATTTTAATGTATAAGGATGGTAATAGAATTTTTTTAGGAATTTTATGAATATTGATTCTTGACTGATCTATGTTAATAAAATTACCACTTTTATAGATGTCCTCCGTTGAATATATCTGTAAGCCTTATTAGATTGGTATTTTTGATTGAATAGAACCTCTATAGAATGAGAGATATATTTAAGTAGGTATTGTTATATTTCATTACTGTACTATGGTGTTTAATTTGGGTGGCTAACTGAAGTGGTGATTGGATCCTTTTATAAGTGAGATGGGTGGCACTCTTGTAAATTCTTATAACATTAAAATAAAACATATATCACCCTCAATGGAATGCGGCACAAAATTTACAAATCTCAATGATAAAACTAATTTTATTTAAAATAAACATTACCACTCCAATTGATATATTTTTAGTGATAATTGTGTTCAAATCTATTACGTCAACTAACATTTAAATCTTTTATTGTTTACAACAGTGAAAAACTATGACCTTCATAACAAAAATTCATTTAAAAACATTAAATGATCCTTGTTAATTTTTTTGAATATTTTGATTCTAAATATTAAAAATATTATCCACAATTCATTTTCATTATATGGAAATATTTTATATTTATCATTGCACACAGAATGCAGAAAGACAATGTTTTGAAAAATCAATTTGAAAGACTAAAATAGAATTTAATCCTATTCCTTGCCAATTATAAAAAATTATATAATTTTAATTATTTGAATAAATATATTATAAATAATTTTCTTTAAATATATTTTCATCATTGAATAATTTAATTTATTATTATAATATTATATGCAGGCATAAAAATGATTTTCTAAAAAATATCAATTTTTATAATAATAGTATTTTATCTTCATTAATAACATATATATCATAAGATTACAAATTAAAAATAATTTAATTTTTTTAATAAAAAAATTCAATGAATTATATTATATAAATAGGAGAAATTTATATTTAAAATAAAAAAAAATCCTAAAATTTACTAGTTTTTATAAGGCCAAAAGTTATTAAATTAGTTCTTATATTTTCATAATAAATATATAGGTGTGGTTTATTTATTTTAGTAGTAATTAAAATATTTTTATCAATATATTTTATTGATATAATTTTCAAAAAAATAATAAATTAATAAATAATAGGTAATTCATCAAAATAGTTTATGTAGAATTAATGATATTTTCCGAAGTATAATTGAACCAAAATATTTTTGAAAATATTTTTTTACAATTCAGTTTATTTAAAATATCATCAAATGTGATTATTTATTTATTGTAATAAATAATTATTCACAATAATTTTCTTTTGTGTATATTAATAACTGTGAAACAAATATTTTTTATTTAAAGGACAATACAAACTAAAATCAAAGGTGGTTACATTATTCTCCAATAAAAAATTACGTATTTTAATTTTAAATTTTTTCATTATAGAATTATTAAATCATAACAAAGGTAGAATCGTATATGTAGCTTTTATTATATTCACTATTTCAGATATTTCTAGTCATAAGATTTGTATTTATTAAATAAACTTTTATAATACCATCAATCTATCATTATAAAGATAACATGTATTAATTTGTTTCTAATACAGTACCTTTACAACATAGTGACATTTATGCATAATAAATGATTTATTTATCTTGACTTGTTTTATGTTTGAGGAATTACATTATAGTTCGGATATATAATACTATAAAATATACCATCATGATTTTTCATTATCCTATAATAATTATTTTCACAATATGTTTGTGCTACAATTATTTTCCACCTCTATTTCACATCTTATTTGGAATGATAAATAACCATGATGATGTTTTAAATCCTCTATAAAAATTAATCATAAATTAGATCATAAGAACTACTGATTAATGAAATATTATACCACGGTCTCTATCTATTTACTAAAACCTTGTTTTTATCACAATTTAAGATAATAATCAATTTGAATAAACCTTCACGTGATGATGTAACATATTAATACCTAAAAATACATCAATAAGAAAAAAAATAATCATAAATAATTATAAAAATATTTTCAAAATAATAATTAACATAATTTAAATTGGTAAATCAGAAATATATTTTGATATTTTCTTCCCAAAAACATATTAATATTTATAAAAAAAATTATAAATTGTTATTAATCATTGAAATATATTATTTACTATACGTTTTAATAAAAAACATGGAAACCAATGTTCAAAAGAATTTCCTCAACTTTTATAACCTACAAATATTCAACACACTAAAAAACATGTTCCATTAAATATAAAACATAATCATAAAAACTTATAAAAAGATATTAATGATTTATAAATTTTATTGATAATAAATTACTTTTTTATTCAAAATTAATTTCTATAATTGTCTATGTATATTTATATAATCAATTTTATCATTTCTTGATTACCCATAATTACCTCAACTTCATTCACTTAACAACCCTGATGTCCAACATAACCTTGATCTTGTATTATTCCTAAAAACTAGTAAATATCTCCCAAAATATTTTTAATTTTTTGAAAGTTCAATCACATAATTTCTAAAATTATTTATATATTTCTTTTAAATAATGATCAACCTGAATATTATCTTTCAATAATGATATCCCAAATTCATAAATCATCATCATTTTATAAATTTATATCTTATAAATTTATCTAAACCCTCTTATGATAATAATTGAGATTCCAAGAACTCACACCCCAAAGTACAGTTCTACAAACATAATCTTCAAGTACTTCAATTCATTCTAAGTCAATGGACAAAAATATTAAAATCATAATGAATATATTCATAAAAAATATTGAGTTACTTACATAACCAATACCATTTAAGTTGGTATTTCTAGAGAATTGTGATGAACATTTAGCTAATAAAACCCATGTCTCTCTCATCCAATGGATATTATTATAATTATACCATGTGCATATTATTCTATAATAGTTTTTCAATATTTACATTAAAATTCACCCTACAAAATACCCTTAAGGGTATATAAAATAAATTATTATTTTTTATTACCAATGAAATACGAAGAATAAATAATTTAGTTATATAAAATTCAAAGTAAGGTGATCGTACAAGAGAATATATCTTAATATAAATGAGGTATAAATAATATAGTAGAGATAAAAAATGACTAAATGAATCTAAATAAATAAATAAATTATAATAAACATAGATACATCAATAACATAATATTGTATTTAATCACATGGGAAACACTACCAAATTATATAATTATGGAATGCATAATGTGGGAATATTTAACTTTTAATTAAGGCCTCATGCCAAGAAATTGTTCATAAATAGGTAAGGAATACTTGAATTATGTAAACAAAATTTATAATGATACCAACTCATTCAAATAGGGGAAAATTTCTTTTTGAAGCCTTAAATCACTAAAAATAGTTAATACATTTATTATATAACAATAAATAATAATAAAACATAACAATTTTTCCTTAATAACATATTTGTATTTATATAATAATTTTATGGAGTTTCAATGCATCAAAATTTAATTAATTTAAATAAATTTTTTCCATATAACCATATATATATATGTTAATTATACCATATATAATACTGGATACATTATGGTGCCAATAATGGAATTAATATAATATAAATCCATGAAATTAATGATATAGATATCAAAGAGAAAATAATTTCAAGAGAGGGATAAAGAGTTATAGAAAATATAATTTAAAAGTAAATATATTCAAATGATTCATTGTGAATTGAAAAAAATTATTTGAAATTGTCAAACCATATCCCATGTGAATGTCAAAACAACTGTGATGTTTGGGATTCTAGTTTTTCAATCAGTGATGATAGAATAAATAAAAAACCACCCTTTATCAAGGATATAACCCATTGTATTACTGATGAGAATGAATATATCCACTTTTTCATATATAGACATGGATTTTAGTTCTAGGAAGTCATTTACAAATAACTTTACCAAAATTTTGGATATCATCAAAGAAGTATATTTTTTCCATGATTTATAAAAAAATGTATGATATTCATAATTTCAAAATATAATTAAAAATGAATTGAAATAAAGGTAATGATAATAAATGTGTTGTGGATGATAATGATATAATTATAATTAAATATAATTATTTATTCAATTTAAATATTAAAAATTATATTTAATGAACATTTCACAAAAAAACTAGTTTTATTATCTTAAAAATTCAATGGATTAATTGAATGTAATTTTAACATTGAATAATGGTTTTTTTGGTTAGAAAATTTAGTCTTACAGTTTATCACTAAAAACATTCTTTTCATAAGTTAGTAAATAAAAAAAATATGTTCCACAAATGATAATGTTAATACGATTCCATTTAATCCATTCTTGATAAACTATATAAAATATTGAAATCACCATCATAAATTTTTTATGTCTGAAAATGAAATATTATGAATAAAAATAATCAATATGGTCCTGGTAAAAATAGAGTTCTGTAAAAACATCAGGACATTTAATGTAAATGATTATATAAATATCCATTATATATTTTATAACATTTAAATTAAAACCCCTTTAAAGGGATAACATGAAGTATAAAATTATATAAAAATATTAAAGAGAAAATCATGATGCTTAATTTCAAAGAGGTAATTTATACGACATATAAAATTACATTGCTTCATAAAATAAAACATTTCTCATAGAAGAAAATTATGAGACAAGAAATCTTATTGCTAATGAAATTAATGAATGATTGGTGAAGGGAAAGAATAAATGGAATAAAAATTAACATGAATAAAAATTATTTTAGATAAAAAATAAGGAAGTATGTAGACCTTATCAACAAAAATTGATGCATAATATCAAATATTTCTTAAGGAAATTAAATGGATATCGAGAAACCCTTATTTTGGATTCATTCATTGTCTAAATATTTTTTATATTACAGTTAGATATATTTTTAATTATTAAAAATTTATATTATGAAAATTTTTACAAATATCTTTTGTAATATAATTCTGTTGTAATTTATTATTATCCATTTGTTAAGAATTTTTTTTTATTAATCTAACTTTTTAAATGTTATCTATTTCATTTTCTTAAGACGTTTTTGATTCAATAGTAATTGTGATGGATTCATGGTAACTATTTAATCATCCAATGATTTATCATGATGGATTATAATATTTCTTGTTATGTAATTGGAGTCATAGGGATAGTTTATAGAGCTTATGGAAATGATTAGCATCATAATATTAGAAATCTTACATTTTTATAAATTATTATTTTATAAAAAAATTAATTTTTTAAAGAATACACATTAATTTATAATCATTTCAAAATGATTAGTTTTTTTTAATTCGTAAATATTTATTTATATTATATATATCTAACATTTATTAATAATTCATTATATAAACATTAAAAAATTCATTAATGTGAATAAACTGATTCAAATTAGATATTTTTGTACTGATTGGATTAGTTAGAACAACATATTTCATAGTGGTAATATAATATTTACATAAAATTAATTATTTTAGGTGAAAAAATATATTTTGAAAAAAAATTCATAAAAAATGTAGATGAATAAGAAAAATGAAATATAATGATAAAAAACTATATATTTTAAATATTCTTAGAATGGATGTATTGAGACGTTAAATTTTATGATTAAAATTTATTATTAATATTATTAATATTATTTCAAAATTATATTTAATGAACATTAATAATGTTATATATATTATATATATTCATAGAAACAATTTTAAAACCATACACATAATATTGTTATCAAAAATTAAATATGACATTCACAGAGATGGTAGTCAACATGTAACGTGCTTATATTTTCAACATTCTAATTGATAGAAATGGGTTTGATTTTTTTTCATATACATGTTACAATTTTAGTATATTAAATATTCATATATCATTATATTATTATGGTTATATGATATTTAATGAAGGATAAAAAATAATGAATATTGAAGGAGTTGTATTAGAAAAATTAAATCTTCTATAGATTTCCTCAATTTGGATATATTCTAAATCATTCATATATTGGTATTTTTGGGATACAATTGTAGGTTCAAGGCGTAGCGGTAGAGCATCAATGGGTTCACAGAACATTAGTTTTTCCAAAAAAAAATGATCACTCCATAATTTGTAACGATGATAAAATGTTGGATCTTCATAATTGAATGGAGAACTAATGAAAATAGTGGAGTCTCAAAACCATAGATAATATCATCATATGTTTTTTATAATTAATTTAATAAAAATATATTAATTACCTTGGAGGAATTCTCAATTCATTGATGTTTTCATTCATGATCCAATGTGATCTGTTGTTGCATCGTATAAGCCATGTGTAGGATTCCTCTAGAAGTGATCCACATGTGATTCATGTATCTTTGGACGTCACCAAAGGGATCTCTGGATGCTATCATGGAAGAGACTCTACTGGTGATGTCATCCATTGATCACATTGAGAGACTCTTCCATAGTTCTTTCCTTAATTCAGTGGAGGATTATATCTCTCGTAACTTTAGAGTATTCCTCGTGGAAAAATAATTCTCTCTTTGCATGAGAGATTTCCCAGATCCATTGTGAACAACCACAAAGAATGTCTAGGAAAAAGAGAATAATTTAATTGATATTTTATTACATAGAATACTAAAATGAAATATTTTCCAAAAGAATTTATTCATTCCATTTAACTCTTACTAAGACCCCATGTCTAATAAAAAACGTTGACTATTATTATCACATGACATGCACCCAACAAATTTTACCAAATCTTATTTAATTACATAAATAATATTATTTCCTCCAAATCCCAGGAAAAACAACATGGTGTTTATATTAATATTCACAGTGTGTATTTTTTTCCCAATTTCATTAGTTCCTCCACCACATTTATTAAATCTAGTAGAATGAATATATATTTCTTAAATAAATATCACTACATTACTCACTAATAAATATATTATGTCACCAACAATATATTCTCTCAAATAACTAGTGTCAAAATAAATGCGATCAAAATTTCTCAAATAATTATTAAACCAAATTAATTAATAATCTTTGTTCAACTTGTTAAATGAATATTTAATTGAGATTCTTGGACACACATAGTGTGTGACACTATAGGCCTCTTTATCAATGGATTTAGTCAAATCCTACCTAAAGTCTAAGGATAGTCTGTAGTGACATTCCATGGCACCCATATAGAAATAAGTTAACACTACAATGATGTTTCACCATCTAAAAATGATTACTTTTTAATGTAATCCATTTTTCATGATATCTCGTATCATGCGAGTTGCATGATAATTCCATCAACCCATGAACTCGATTATTCTTAATTTGACATACCTGAATTGAACTTTCTATTCATTAACATAGTCGTGGATTTATTTCAGATATATCAATTCCATAATCGAGTCTGATATATCAACTTCTTTTATGGAAAAGAGGGGTCAATTCCTTTTAAGGGTTATTTATTAATGTGGTATTGCTAGTGAGGCACCCAACATATCCTACATCACTATAAAAAATGTGTGTACATAGTTTTCTTAAATACATCATATTCACATGTTTTAATATGCCTTAATAATAATCATAATATCTAATGACCAACACACACATCTGTAGATAGGAACGTCCAATGACAATACGAAATGAGGATTTCCTACTAGCGGGTCACGTTCAAAAAATCTTCTCCTAGATATTACCAATGATTCACACCTTGAAATAGAGCCTCATTTTTTTAGGAGTCCTCACCCCTAATGGCCTTTATTATTTTTGTCCCTCAAATAACATCATCCAGCAATAATACATATATTCAATAATAGTGTAATACCACATCCGAGTTCTCATCATATTAGAGATTCTCTATTAACCATTAGTGAAACAACTATCCTTTGGAAATTTTCTCATGAATTGTAATAAAGAATAACAATAAAGATGTGATAAGGTATGTTTCTGATTCTTTCACTGGGGCACACACGTCCATCTCGTTTGAGGACCAAAGGCAGAGTTTTGTTTCCCCGCATTCCCTCTTTCCAAATACGGGCGACATATGCTCCTTGTTCAGGGACGTTTTCTCTTTGAATGAAACTGGATAATGGGATGTTAGTTCTTCCTTCCTTTAATTCATCCTCGAAACTAATCACCTATTTCGAGACTCCCTTATATATATGAGACATTGTTTGTGAAACTCTTCCTAGAGCCATATCTTCATGGACACCAGTTAAATACACTTCTTATGTTGGGACAATCCAAGGGGTCTGGTCTGGGAAACATCTTTCTCTTAAGGTAGTAGTCACGTTGGACATCAATAGTGAGTCTAGGCGCTGGGAAAATGGCGCGTCTGTCTTCTATCCCTTATTATATGGCTTCTCCAGGGTGTAGATGCCCGATGCATCCCACATCGAATGTGGGGATTCATATGACATGGGAATATATCTGATGATTTACTAATCTTTCCATGTTTAAAACTGTGTATTCCCCAGGTTTAACATTCAACGCAGGTGGACCGGACCAATCAGAACACTTACATGAGTGGATCAGATGGGTGCAACCCTTGGAGGTAACACCAATATTGTGGCCCATGTGTGGTTGTATTCCCGGTAAATGTTGAGGGGAATGAGGAATGATATGGCATGATTTCACAGGGATGTGGCGGCCCAGATAAGAATCAGGATAGGTGATGGAGCGGTTGAATGAAGTGGATGGTGAATGGGAGAGAACCGTCATGTGGATGATGATGGTTTTGTGCTTGATCCTCGAAGAGGCTTCCTACGTATCCATGTGGAAGGGAGTCAAATTCAATGTAGTTCATCTGACGATAGATTACCACAAATTGGGGGTTTCAATGGATTACCTCTGGATGGGGTTGCCATGGCTTATAGCTGGATAAGAATGTCAACGGATTACCACAAAATATGATCACAATGGCTTACTGTTGATTGAGGTCCCCACGGCTTACCGCTGGATGGGGTTGAACTAAGGTGAAGATGGTTGTGACGACCAGTGGATGATGGACTTTATCCTCATGGAGGCTTCCTACGTACCCCGCCTTGGCAGGGATCAAATACCACATAGTTTAGGGTGGTTTTTGGTGGGCAATGATTTACCGCTGACTGGGTAAACAACTATTTACTAATGATTGGGGTATACAGTTTAACGTCATGCTAGATGGGGGTGAACCGATGTGAAAGCGGTGGTAGTGACTTATTGTAGGGATCGAACCTCTTGGAGGCTTCCTACATGACTTTCCTTGTAAAGGATCAAAGACCATGTTGTTCTGGTGGTGTGGGGCTCACAATCTAGGCTTCCCAAGGTGCTGGTGAACCGACATAAAGGGGGTCGGAGCAAAAAATGGGTGGTGGGAATGAACCTGGTCGAGGCATCCTACGTACCCTGCCTTGGAAAGGATCAAAGACCTCGTATTTCAGGTGCGTCGGTGAACCGACATGAAGGAGGACCTGGGTTCCAATGGGTGGCGGGATTGAACCTCATGGAGGCTTCCTACATACCTTGCCTTGTCCAGGATCAATGGCCTCATAGTTCGGGATTGTGGTGGGGATTACACTATAGGCTGCGCATGGTGTTGGTGAACTGACGTGAAGGGGGTCAGAGTGACCATTAGGTGATGAGATTGAACCCCGTGGAGGCTTCCTACATACCCTACCATGGGAAGGATCAAGGACCTCGTTGTTCTGGATTGTGGTGGGGCTTACACTCTAGGCTGCCCAGGGTGGATGTCAGGGTCACTCATTCTCTAATCCCATGTGAGTCATGCTCGATGTGAGAAACTAGAGGAAGCCGTGACCTGATGATCACATCGTAAAACGTGTGTCTGTCGGATGTGGAGTGGGGAATACACATAGCTAGCATCTCAAATATGAAAAACGGTCTTACCAGTGGTCTGCAGCCCAAAGGGTTTGGGGCATACTCCTGGATGGAGGCCTGGTGGTGTGAAATCCTAGCAGGAGAGGGATTTGGCACTGAAGAAATTAGGGATAGGGATTCTTCCACCTGCGTTAAAATATAGGGGCTTACACCAGGGTGGTTTCCCATTCCCCTTGTAGGAAGCAAGGTGGGATGTCACAGTTTAACTTCATTTGCAGAGGATGATGGAGCTCGACAGTTTAACGACCTGCAGCTTGGACAAGGTGGGTTCATTCCACACCCCTATACTTACATAACCAGTACTCTCTGCACCTTGGTGAGGACAAGGGATATGCAACGTCATGTCTAGGGGGGGTTCTGGAGTGATCCATTGGGGGGTGCACGTTATCATGACTATGAGAAGAAGAAATATCGGTTATCATGCCAATGCAAAGAAGAATTATGCGAAGAAACTCAATGGGAAGTGGAGTCCAGGGGACATTGAATTTTCTTCGTGCGAACCGAGGAGGTTGCACAAGATAGGGAGTAGAAATGAAAATGGGTTTACGAGTAGAGGCCTCATAGAGCTCTGGTGCTCAATGCAAGGGAAAGGATTTGTGAATGTGTGGTCTTCGCAAAGTGAAGTGGCCTAGCCTAGGCATAGGGAATAGGAGTGTACAAGAGGTTCTTTGTGAAGTGGAAGGGAATTCACAAAGAAAATCCCTACGAAGCATGGGAGCCGCACGAAGCAAGGTCTTGTGAGGCAATGTTCTTTGCGATGTACAATGACTTGGACTAAGCATTAGTGTCACGTGTGCATGGGGGTTCTTCGCGAAGCATAAACGCTCCACGACGGCCTGAGTCCCCGTGAGAATCTCTTTCCTTCACAAAGGACCATGGGCTTTGCCGAAGGCATCCCTCCAGAAATAGGGTGTGAAAAAAAGGAAAAGGGGAGGCATTTCGAAGAGAAAAAGTACCTTGATTAGCTCATGGTTCTTAGAGCAGAAAGTGTTTCTCGATTTGAAAGTCTGGAATTGGAATGGTCAGATGATCTTTGTTTTGGTTTTAGGTGGAGGCCGGTATTTATAGGAAAGAGGCACCGCAGAGTAGTTCTCGCTCAGCGCGAATATGGATTCCACTCTGCGGAGGGCTCATGAACATCAAAGGGGATCATGGAGCATCTTGCCTCCTAGTTTCGTGGTGGGCTCACGAACATCAAAGGGGCTCGTAGAGCATTCTGCCTTCTTGCTTTGCGGTGGGCTCAGGAACGTCAAATCGTCTCGCAGAGCATCCCACATCCCGGATTCACAGTGGGGTCACGAATGTCAAATAGTTTCACAGAGTGTCTTGCCTCCATGCTTTGTGGTGGGATCACGAACGTCATGGGGGGCTCGCAGAGCATCTCGCCTTCATGCTTTCCAGCGGGCTCACGGGGCCATGGCGATCCGTGAAAGTTTTTCGCCAGGAAGCTTCGAAGCCATTATTATTATCCTTCTCCCTTCATATTTTTGGTGCCAATAAATTACCCATCTTAGACATAGAGCCAAGGAGAAATCAAGAGTCAATATTTGAGGGTAAATCACCAAAATTCCTCATCCATTTCACGAAGTAGGATTGCGATGGAGGATCCCTGAGCGGGATAGCAACGGGTTGGCTAGGCGCACCGCGAAGCGGCGAGGGCTATCGACTATAAATAGAGGGGATGACTTATCTATTTTCCATTATCTCCATCATGTTTTTTGGATTTTAGAGCTCTTGTTTTTCGAAGCTCCATGTACACTGCAATTTCTCACCACGAATCGGGCCTTCAGCTTTGTGGCTCATAGAGAGTCTTTGACTTTGCATCTGTGCACTTCGTGACTTCGTGTTCGGAGGCCAAGGCAGGGCTCTGTGAACAGACTCCGCGAATGCGCTCCGTGATGGAGCTCGGAGGTAGAACCAAAACAATCACCCCCTCTTAAAAGACTGCATGACTTCTCAGGAATCCCCCCAGGGGGTTCTTGCAGATACTACCTGAAGAGATGAGTTGGAAAACAACCTGGGTTTAGGAGAGCTAGTTAGGAGCCACTATGACCATGGTTCTTTGTTGTAGCCTCTATTGGAGAGCCATAGGAACTACCCATTATGCAAGTGGTTGCCTTTTTATGAATTCGGGATGAGGGGTGATTTCTACATCCTAGAAGAGACTCAGGACGAACCAGCTTACTGGTTCAGAAGCACGTTCTGCCAACGCCGATGGATCGGGGTGGCTACATGCCATGCCCAGGAGGAATTATCACCCGTCATTACTGACTACTAATACAACCACCGGATTATTCTTGACGGGATGGAGTTACAACCGAAGACGTCTCCCCCATGCATCATATAGCAATGAAGGAGGCTCTAGGGGACTCAGAAAAGGGGTGGTCTGAGGAGTGGGACCTGTGCTAGGGCGGAACCATCACAGACGATTGGGCCTGGGCCTACTGGGTAGCGCCTTGTGTTAGAAGTTAAGGGTAGTGCTGTGAAGAGTGGCCTATATGAGGCAGCTTGGGCCTCCTAGTTTCACATATACCAGTAGAATCAGCTGATGCTGGAGATATTGAGAAGGTGGTCATCGAAGAACAACACATTCAATTTTCACCATAGGGAAGTCAAGAATAGATTTTTGGATGTCCAATAGATCTTAGGGTTCCTGATACTGTGGGATATGTATGAAGAATTCATCCCCGTCATGCGAGCATGGGAGGAACCGAAGAAACTACTACCACTGGAGAAGGCTTTGAGGGAGCTTCTACTAGGAGATGACAAGGAGGCAGTGGGGGACTACCATTTCTAGCAGTGGTTCAAACAGTTTCTGAACTTCCTGGAGAAAAAACTGTTTCCGGAGAGGCCTCATACATTCCCGAAGGGGGCCAAGAGTAATGACCACTCATACTGGTGACTTTTGGAGGTAGGCAGTGGAAGAAGTTGGGATTTAGCGTTACCACTGAACAACTACCGATAGTCAGGCTGGTAGCGTTCATCAAGGCTCTCATTAGTGGTTGGATCCTTCCAATGTGAGATACCATCATGGGAGTGTGACCAAGTACATTTGTTATGGCATACATGTTGGCGATAGAATGGTGGGACCACCTTGGGATCCTAAGGCTTACCAAGCTATATAAGATGCTGCAGCATATCAGCATGGGAAATAAGCCGAAACGAATATGCGAGCCATTCTACCTCTTATATGGGTGGATATTGGAATAGGTCAAGGGTTTTACGAATAAAAAAACCCAATTTCCCCTCTAGGATCGAACATCCGCCCATCCATCCTGAACACTACCGGGATCTTTCCAGCCAAGCTGACTGCATCGTTGGTTTTGAAATGAGTGTGGAAGGTGGAGGAGTTCAAATTCCACCCATTTTCGTTGCCGACAGTGGTATTCACTAATGATTGGTGGGGAATGTAGGTTCACTGTGCCTATATCTTGGCCTTTTGAGGTGGAGTTTCAGTGGCAAGGGTGGATCGTGAGCCTCTCTGCGTGCTATACACCCGGCAAAGATTTGCTCGGCCATTCGAATGCATGGAGCGACTTACCCCACATGTCTATATGGGTTGCGCTGTGAGGAACACCCATGTGTGATGAGGAAGATGTGTCTTATGATCACACGGGAAGACGATACGATGTGGCACTAGCTGCCTCTACCATCCACTGTTGTTGGGATAGTGAAGGAATATGCTGATAGTTTGGAGGATGCCTTCCAGGGGGAATGCTGAAGAAACCAACCATTAGGGTTGATGATGGTGTGCCTCCCAATCCTTGGGGTTGAGGTATGAAGGTTTCTGGGAAATCTCGCATTGGCGGTGCTTCCGTAACAGTGGGTCCCACACCAACTGAGGGAAAGGCAGTCGTGGTAACAGACCTAGTGGTCCCAGAAGAGTAGAGCCATTTGAGGGGAGGCCACCTAGAGGGTTTCATAGAATATCCACTCAGGCTCCAAGGAAGTGGCTTTGTCACATTGATATGCCAGAGAATACTGTTTTCTCAAAGGCCTAAGACATCTGGGTAGTTAACCGTCAATTCCTCAACCCACCAGAGATGTGGCAACATCTAAACCATTTCGAGATGGATTTTCTAGGAATAGGACCTATCTAGGCCAGCTTTGAAGTATCCCAGGTGGAGGTGGAGCAATACCTGGCAGATATGGTGGTCTTTGTGCACTCAACGGGTGCCCCGCGTCCGATGACGGATCGGGTCAAGGTGTTGCTCGATTGCACCACTCCCCCACATGAGTCAGCTGCTGACGTAAGGGAACAGTTCCCTCTATCGAAAGAATCAGATGAATCCTCCTGGGGAGACAAGGCTAGAAGAGGGAGCCCGTTGGAGGAGGATGAATTCGGGGATCAGGACTCGAATCATGAAGTGTTTTCTGAGGCCCTCGTGGTGGAGATTCCACACCCCCTCTTCTTGGATAACATTCAGATCATTTTGGACTCTTGATAACATTTAAATTCTGAATGAGTGCCTTTTGCACAGAGCTCATTTTCACCCTTCAAGAGATAAATATGCAGGATCTTTAGGGTCCACGCCTGCTACCGAGTAGATCGGCACATCTGGCGATGCCAGAATACCCGAAGAGGCTCCCAAAACATCAGAGCTTCCATAAATATATGAAGGGCTACGCTTCGAGGTCCCGATGACATCAACCCAAGAATGAGACCAAGAATTTGATCTCTGTAAGTCTCCACTACCAAATTAATTATTGTCATCCATCGACCAAGTTAATTGATGCTCATGCTCTCAATTCGGTATGCATTGTCCTCCAAATGGCGCGGGTTGCCTTGGTGTGGTCATTCGGTACCCCTAGAAGAACCTTTCCTTGGGGAATTTCAGTGACTGTAGAGGAGGAGGTCCAGATTGATCGAATAGTGGAACTCCCGATCACTAGTGGGACCTTCAGGGAGGCTGAGCTGGAGATCATCGAGATGAGCTCCGACGATGAGGATGAGTCAGATAACCCATGTCCCGCCATGCCTGATCAAACTCCGGATGCAGATCTGACTAATGAGTTCATGGGGCATTCCCTGCATATGAGCTGGCCAACCATGCTGACTGGGATGAGATGACCTCTCATGAAGAGGACAATAGAATAGTACATCGCCTATCATGGAAGCAGATCAAGCGCTTCATTGATGACACCCCCTATTCCCTATGGCTGGATGAGATGGACATACATCACTTGTGACTGTGAGAACTGTGTGATGGTGGAGTGGATTCCCAACTTCCTCACATTCTCATATGAGATCTTATGGAGAAGAATATTTGAGAGCATGAATGTTTCATGGGTGTGGGTTGGTAGCAGAGGACAAGTAGTGGACATTAAGAGGCTCCATGAGGCTGATGATGCGGCTGAAGAATCGGGAAGACAAGCACTCGGCCTCCATCAACACACAATCTGAGCTAATATTTCAATGGAAGGCCTAGTTGGAAAGGGATGAATAGGGCATGAAGCAAGCCTCTAACAAAATGTTCATCATCCGGACCATCATGGAGCAGGCCCAGACTGTGGCTGATGAATTATCCCACATTGCTGCCGTGGAGAAGCGGGAACACAACAGGTCTCCTCAAATCCTAGACTCCATCAGCCAGAGTGTGGCGGAGCTGCTACACTCTTTTGATGAGTTCAACCCATCCATGGGAGGGTTCGATCCTAGGGTGTTGTGATACCTGTAACCTTTGAATGCACTTTCATGAATTGATTATTTTATTCTAATTTCATGCTTGAGCTCCGTTAATTTAATTGGTTAATTTCATTCATGTGACATTCATGGAGCATCCAGCAGTCAATCCCTAAGCTCAAGTGGGTCTGGCCTGATGTGAGAAACAAGGGAAGACCACCATATTGTCTTGTTAAAATGTAGGAGTGAAAACCAAGCTTCATGCATCTGGGGGTTTAGATAACTAATGCAGATTCCTGGGGAGAGAAGGGAGAGACATGATTGAAGAATGAAGCTCTCAATATAGCTGAATTACCATTTTTTCAGTGAGCTCTTGTACACGAGTAGGGTAACACAATGGGAATTGGAATAAATACGAACATAAGGGAATGGAAAGTGTGAATTTCAAAACCCCAAATTCGGAACACTATGGGGATGACATGAAAATAAAAGATAATTGTTTACCCCGTTCGATGAAAATAATCTATATTGTGTTAGCTGGAAATGGGGATGAAAAATGAGGGCCGATCGCTGACCATGTTTGGAACATGGGGCATGCTTTTAATGTCAATTATTAGCCTTCTGAAATGTTTTCCTAGTACAGTAGGTGACCCATAGGCCAAACATCCATACTGTTAGGGGGTTCTTTTAAATGTGAGAGAGGACGGGGGTCCAAATAAAGGGCACACAATGTGTGGAGAGTGGAGTGATGGGTTGTTCGACTGGAATCCAACACTCTTGAAATTACGCCACCGTAGTGGAAACACATTAGGTGGATACACCGACCTAATCAGGGATCAAACACACATATGAACTGGACCTCTCTGACGAGGAAACAGCCACATCCCATGATTAAAATAGGGCATCCCAAACTTGTTCAGGGAAGAACCACAGTTTCGTGGTTCCCAAAACAGCTCAGGTCAAGGGACCTGAAAAGGAGGGGGAAACATGAATTATGGTTCCAGAGGCTGGACCTGAAGGCACGATGTCGTGGGTTCCAACATATCGTGTGAGAATGGGAATCATGTCGAACTTATTTTTTAGAGCGCAGTTTAATGTCGTGTGGGATGAGGAAAGGCATGTGTGGCAATGACTGTGCTAGTACACGTCCGACCAGTACTACTAAGCCCACATGTTTTGTTCTCAATGCGGGAAACAAGAAGTATTGATGGGAATTTCCTAGAATAGGGAGGCACACATTAGGGAAGATAGGGAATTATATGAATGACGTCCCACTGATGCTGACTTTCCTATATGATGCATCAAGATGTGCTGAAGAGTAAAGCCGAGTATGTTGGAATTCCACTTGAACATAAGGAAGTAGAATTGTTTGAATCATGATTCTAGAGATATGGACCACAGCGATGGCGGAGTGACGAGAGGGGATATTTGTTGACCATGTTCGAAACACAATATCCATTTCACATTACCCTGGATTTGGGACAGAAAAATGATGTTTGACCACTGACCATGTTTGAAACACGAGATCTATCAAAAATGTCGTCTGAGATATTTAGGGACGTTGGCCTGAAATGGTAGGTGAGCCGAGGCGGCACGATACCAGGCCATGAAGGGGGTTCCTTTGGATCTGGAAGAGGATGGTGATCCAAATAACAAGCTCACAAAGCTTAAACATGGAACGAGGGGAATGTCCCCGTGAAAATTCCACAGTTTGGGTTCATTGTCAGAACACATCTGAGTACTACAATGTGACACATCAAATAGAGTGATTCGGGTCCCTTCCCAAGGAAAATAGTCATGTGGTAACACAAATTAATATTAAGGTCCTAGGGTGGACCATTAAAAGAGGCTTGATTTAATGTAATGTGCATCGGGAGGTGAAATAGCTATACGTGAAGCGAAGTTCCCAGGGGGAGATCTTAATTTTGGGTCATAGTGCTTGGACAAGGTAAGGAGAAGACGCATGAGGCCTATGGTTTGCTATATTCAAAAACCCAACATGAATAAGGACCCATGAGGAACTCACTACACCACATGATCATGAGAGAGTTCGGATCGAGGGTCCAGAATAGAGGGGACATGATTTTGGATTCCTGGGGCTGGTCCCGGAGACAAGATGCTTGGGCGGTCTTATTTATCCCATGAGAATGGGAATCAATCCATACATAGTTTTGTGAGGAGGAATGGTAAGGTACTAGTGTCAGGGATAAATGGGTGTGTGGGTCTGTCCCTTGCACCTATATAAGTGGCATTAGATAAGTCTTGTTTGTCCATTATGGTGAATGGAGGCGTTTTTAATGAGCCGATGGGCCTAGAATAGAAAATCCAGGTTTCACTACAAGAATCAATCCAAATGAAGGAATTTAAAAAAGGTACGGTGTTTCACTGATACCAATATGATTTTATGTGAGCAAGGTCACAATAATGTTGCACCGTTTTTCGTCGTGAGTCCAGGATGACACTATCATAGTTTAGGGTTATGTGATGGGACCAACCATGCACTTTAAAGTGATGTGACATAGACATAGTAGGGAAGAGTCAAAAGGGGGAATGTGCATGGGGAAATAAAGCACACCCTACATGATTGAGGACATAATCCCATACCACACCATGCGTGATTCCGAGAAAGAATCCTCGGGCCAAGGGTCCCAAAAGAGGTAAGAGGGTAGAAAGTAGGAGAGATTGGCTCTCAAATATACTGGACCCATAGACAAGGTGACTGGGTGGTTCTACGTATCACATGGGATGGGAATAAAGCTATACGTAGTTCTACAAAGGGGAAATATGAATAGATATTAGTTTAAGGTCTTAGAACGTGGACTATGGGGAAGAGGGACTATTCCCAGTAAGTGCAGACCTTAATCTGATCCCTTAGCCTACGTGAGTCAAACTCGGTGTAGGAAACAAGGGAGGATGAGTTATTTGCAATATGTGAAATACATGTAAAGGGGAAATCGGTGGAGCCCAAATTGATTACCTTATCGTGGCTTTTTCCTCATAATGTGCATATGCGCACTGAGGAATAGTTCCAAGTGTCTCAAAATTCTACATGGACATAATGTAGTGGAGAAGGGTGTGAATCTTATAACTGATATTTTGGGATTAATGGGGTTGGAGTGACGATGGAGGATAAATGTTGATTGTGTTCAAAACACAACACACATATCATGATATCCTGGAATGGGAACAAAAAATGAGAATCGACCGCTGACCAAATTCGCAACGTTGGACTTGTATAAATTTGTTCCTCAAAACCCTTGAGGAAGTATGCACGTAATGGTAGGAAGGCCCTTGGTTCATGCATCCATTCCATTCCGAGGTTCCTTTCGATGTGAATGGTGATGGATGACCTAATGACGAACACGAAGCCTGAAAAAATGGGAGAAAGCTTGTCCAGGAAGTATCTGACATTTCGTGTGCTAAACCAGAGTACCATTGGGCACATGGGTGAATCGCTGAAGTGGACCAAGGGTCTCATCTTGAGAGAGGACTATTTGAAAAGACGATGATAGAACAAGGGGATGAAAAACTCTCAGGAGGGGGAGGTAAATGGAATGGTTGTTACAACAAGCGAAGTGAGTGATAACATAATCCCATAACACACCATATTTTCCTCTCTCTGAGGGAATGTAGGCCAAGGGGCAAAGATGAGAGGTAGATTTCTAAGAGATGGGGCTGGACCCAAATTCTAGACATTCGGGCTATCCTACATATCCCATGAGGATGGGAATCAAGAAACATGTAGTTCTTTAAGGGAGTAATGTGTTGTTCGTTTCCATGAAGTAAGGAAGAAAATGAGTAAGATACCCCCATTCACATGAGGTGTATGGCGTAGCAAGTAACATGACATGAATGGGGACATAATCCTATACGAAACTGTATAGCCCTAAGTGAGAACCTGGGTCGGGGGCCTAGAAAATCTGAGGGGACTGAGGTGGGGCCTCAGAAGGAAAGGCCCGACCAGTTTGTAGTTTAACATCTTTCAGTGAGTACGATGAAAGGGGTATGATACCCCCAAACAAAGGAGGTGTATGGTGCGGCGAGTAACCTGACATAAATGAGGACATAATCCCATACCACACAGTACAATCTCGTAAGAGTTAAGACTTTGGCAGGGGGCCCGAGATTGGGCACACAAGCGTAGTAGGGCTTGTGCTCACGATATGGATGATAAATGACTGGAGGGATGTCTCAAGGGGATATGTGTGGCATTGAAAAATAACCCTATGTGAACGAGGATATAAGACCTCTCCACACCACACAACTGCAAATAAGATCTTTGGCCAGGGGCTAGAAAATTCCAAGGGACCGAAAAAGGCCAAGGGGCCTAAGGATGGGCGTCCCAGCCAATGGAATCCATATGACCTCTTGGGTGGTTACCGCCTCATCACAGCTTCTATGCCCATGTGAGTAGTGCTCGGTGTGGGAAACAAGGTTCCAGACTCGACTCTCCCTGTCATATAGTTGTCTAATTGCTAGCATCGCCTGAAGGGAGTTCGTCACTTAAAGATACAACGAGGAAGAATGAACCGATACACTCAATGTTTTGGACATATTGGGGTGGCCCTAATGACAAAGGATAGAGGTTGGCCATTTTTGAAACACAATATCCTTATAGTGACCTGGAATCGGAAGAACAAATGATCGTCGACCACTGACCATATTCGCAACATGGGACTTGTATCAATTTGTTTCCGAACATCCTCGAGGGAGTTGGCCCATATAGGTAGGGGAGCCCTTGGGCCAAGCATCCCTGCCATTTGGGGACCCATCTGGATGGGAGAGATGATGGAGTCCCAATTAATGGAGTTGGTGAAGCATAGCTATGCCCACCTAGGAAAGAGGAAGACACCTCTATATGGAGGGATCGAGATGAGCTCGACGTGAATTGGGGGAAAAGCCAACCCCACACCATATGTCTTGACCTGAGGGGAGATTCAGGCATTTGGGCTGGGCCAACATACAAAGATTCCCAGCGTTCCTATGTATCCCATGAGGATGGGAACCATGTCGTACATAGTTCTTGATGTCCATACAGTTTAGCGTCGTATAGTGAGGACAGGGGAGGATAGAAGAACGGGAAGTGGGAACATGGTGTGACCGTCGTAATCCTGGCATGAGTGGGGCTATGGAAACATACACCATATCATTCAAGGATCCTCTAAGAGAACTATACCCAAGGGGGATAGTAAAAAAAAAGATTTTGGGGCTGGGATTAAGACAAAATGCTTGAGTGTTCCAATATATCCCATGCAGATGGGAATCAAGCCACATGTAGTTTTAATGGTGTGGTTTAAAATCATGTAGGATGACATAAAATTTATCATCATACGGGACGTAGAAGTATAGGGTCATATGGGACCATCATGCTATTTAGGGCCATGCAGGACCGAAGAATTTAAGGTCGTGGTGGTCCATCATGCAATTTAAGGTCATTCAGGACCGTCATGTAGTTTACGGTCATGCAGAACTAGTAGGTTCAGGAATAGTATTGCCTGAGGAACATGGTATTGGTTGGATGAGTTAAACAATCACCATCCATGGTCATAAGGTATTATGCACCATTTGGGTAAAACCTGTGAATTATGTATGGTCCTTCCCATTTGGGCTCCAACTTTAGTGTTTTTTGGCCTGGGACCATTGGTGTCCGGAGAGAAAATACCAGGTCGCCTGGTACGAAAGAGCGGAGGTGAACCTTCTTGTTGAAGGCTCTTGAAATTTTATTATGATGTATTTCCAGATTTTTCAGGGCACAAAGCCTACTCTCATCAAGTGCATCCAGTTCAGCCAGACAAATTTTTTGTACCTTATATGGCTCCAGCTGGTCATAGACCACTGTGCGTAATGAAGAAAGCTAGATATCGATGTCCTGGATGATCACCACTCCGTACACCATGGAATATGGGGTCACCTAGGTGGAATTACGAGATAATGTCCGATAATCCCATAGAGAATTGGGGATCTTGTCTAGCCAACTCTTCTTATTTTGGCCAACCACTTTCTGCAAAATGTTAGATTTGGTTTTGTTGAACACCTCGATCTATCCATTTTCCTACACGTGATAGCAGGAGGTATGGTTCGAATGGATTTTGTACTTGGAATAAAAATTATACAACTCATCTGCACGGAATTTGGATCCATTATCAGTGAGGACTACATGAGGGACTCCAAATTGTTAGATGATATGGAATCTCATGAAGTCAATGATAAAATGATCTTTAACCTTCTTGAGAGGAAATGCCTTTGCGCACTTGGAAAAGAAATCTTTGGTAGTCAGGATGAACCTTCACTAGCGAGCTGTTTCCTATGGATATGGTCCCACGATATCAAGTCCCCACATAGCAAACAGCCAAGATTACTTGGTGGGGTGGAAAGGTTCTTGCAGCCAATGCATGATGTTATCATGAATTTGGAATGCATGACATCTCTTGTAAAACTCGATGCAATCATCGATCATGGAGGGAAAAAAAGTACCCCAGTCTCTGGATCTGGTGGGGAATCTTTGGCCCATACTGGTGGGCACCACCGGAACCAGCCTAAACCTCCTGCATGGACTGAGAAAACTGAACTCCATGGATGCAATGGAGGATAACACCATCGAACCCACGCTGGTAGAGGGTATTATCATGACCGGGACCACTCTAGAGGGTAAACTATAGTGCACGACGTTAGATTTGCTTACGCTTGACCCGATCCGCTAGGAGGTAACCATTTTGTAGATACTCGACAAAGGGGGCTCTCCAGTCAGGGGTCACATCAACTATTGCATCTGAGGAACCTGGGGGTCCTGACGTGGAAGCTCTGATTGTAAGACGAATTATTCGCAGGCGTTGTCTTCATCTCCGGTGATAGGCGCAATGACTCTCCAATGTGCCACATGTATAATCAAATCATGCGGCTCGGGTTCGGTGAGTGATGTAGCCTTGCCGGCTAGGGAATCATCTTGACCATTCTGAGATCGAGGTACCTGAGTAACATCTGGCCTAGATTGGAACAGGGCCTTTAGCTGGAGGGTGCTTTCCAAAAATGGTTTGAGCTCTGATTTCTGGATGAAATAGTCACTGTTGATTTTCATAATGACTATTTCGAAATACCCTTTCACATGGAAATGGGGAACAACGATCTCAAGGGCCATCTCGAGGCTAGTGATACGAGCCTGATACTCTGGATCGTTATTGGTGAAGCCTTCTGACAACAAGAATGAGTATGACAGAATGGATTGTGCCAGGGTAATGAAGGTAACACCCAGACCAACTCTGTTGAGTCTGGGATCATTGAACGTCCTACTGGTGGGGTTCTGGGAGGCACCATCAACATGAATCTGATAACAATGTATGGAATGATCTACTAAGAGTATTGCATCATCAATATATTCGAGATCTGAGGACTGGCATGTAGTGGTTGGATAGTTTGTAAGAAAATATGCCAATTCTTGTCCCTTGATAGCCTTCTTAGGCACGAACCAGATGTCAAACTGTTGGAGGATTACTGCCCACTATGCTAGACAGTGGGTCATCATGGGGAATTTCAGAATGTATTTCATTGGGTCTACCCGAGACACCAGGTGTACCTTATGGTGCAGCAAGTAGTGTCATAATTTCTGTGTTGTGAATAACAGTGCAAGGCAGCTATTTTCAATGGGGGAGTATCTGGTATCTATATTGATGATCATATGACTGAGGTAGTAGAGGCTGTTTTTTGTCCCCTAATTGTTCTTCTTGGGGAGGAGGGTGTCGAGCGATCATTCCAGGGTAGTCACGTACATGATCAGCGGCTTTCTGGAGACGAGTGGCATCAAAACCGAAGGCTAGAGAAGATACTGCTTGATTTCCTCGAACAAGGTCTTGCACTCTTCATCCCATTCATAGGCAGTGCCTTTCTTCACATGTTGTGAAAAGGGCATACACTTTCTGGCCATATTCATAATAGAATCAACTTATGTTGGCTACGTGGCCTAGGAAACCTCGAAGCTCCCAAATATTTCTTGAGGGGGATATCTGACTGATGTCCTTGATCTTCTCTAGGTTGATCTGGATGCCCCGGTACCTGACAACAAATCCAAGGAATGTTCTATATGTGACTCTGAAATCACACTTCAACAGGATCATCTTCAGGTGGTGAGAATAGAGGAAGCTGAACACTTTTTCATGATCATTGAGATGGTCCAGAAGCTGGAAGGATTTTACCACCAGATCATCAACATATCATTCCACCAATGACCCGTTGATTAACTTAAATATGTGGTTCATGGCCAACTGATAGGTGGCACATGCATTTTTTAATCTGAATGGCATGACTTGGTAAAAAAATGTTCCTTGTGGTGCCCTGAAAGTTGTGGACTCCACATCCTCGGGGGCCATTCAGATATGACTATATCCAGAGTATATTTCCATGAAAAAAGGCCTTATAACCCAGCTATATCATAAATAAATAATTTTTTCACAAGAAAGGTAAAATCATCCTTCGGGAACTGACGTTTGAGATCTCGAAAGTCGATGCAGACTCTGATCTGTCTGTTCATCTTCCTGACTGTCATAATGTTGGCTAGCCAATTGGGGTACTCGACATCCTTGATGAAGTTTCCTCTAATGAGCTTGTCATCTTGGGCCTCAACCATGGAACCGTGAGAAAGTTGAGTCTTTCTAAGCATCTGCTTGAAACCACGATGTTTTGCAGGAAGACTGAGGCAGTGGAAAACTTTATGAGTTTATAGTCTTGGAATCTCATTGTAACTCCAGGAAAACACGTCACAGTGCTGTTTAAGGAAGTCCACGTACCGATATTTCGCTTCGAGGGACATGGTAACAATGATCAATGTGTTTCTTGAATCTTCCTTGATACTAAGGATCACCTGTACCTGTTCATCTACTGTGGTGGAGACGCCATCTTAAATGGATGGGAGAGCATCCTCAAAATCATCTTTTTCGCTTGCGGAGGAGGGATCCCCAATGAAAGAAGATTCATATGGGTCGGCAGATTCTGACGGGATACTGGTACCCACCTGAGCAGTAGTGGTCACCGCATTAGTAGATTCTTGTACTGCCAAAACCATATCGATGAAGGTTGTCTACCTAATCTCGTATTGTCTTTGGCCCAAGGGGCCACATTTGATTATATCAAAGTAATGGTGGTGCATTGGCTTGTGCCGGTTGATTCCCTCTTAGTGAAACAGGAATGTATGACAAATTGATACTGTCATGGGGTGGACATCTCGATACCTTACTGGGGTAGGAGGCTCTGGGATCACCTGAGCCAGATTTGTGTAGGAGTATGAGGTAATTTTTTGCCATCAATGGGACTTGGGAATATGTTTCTCCCTTGTACTAGAGACAATAATACATTACCCCATGTCAGGGGTTGTGGCCTCCAGTAGATGGATTGGGAAGATGTAGGCATCAACCAGACCTGTCCAGGGGTCAGTTGTAACATCGACAGGTTTGACCTCACTGGCCTGAATCTGATTATCCTTGCTCTTGTAATAGTCATCATATAGGTAGCAGGCTTCACAAGAGGTGAAAGGAGCATGTCACCTTGGAGTACACCTAATAGACCATTGAGGGAGTACTTGGGGAATTGGTGATACGATGAGGGGGTCGTGGCGTACAGATGAAGCCATGGTGTTCCGATCAATTCATTGTATGTAGTGTCTTGGGAGACAACTATAAACTCGGTGCTGGAATCTAGGCCACCGAACTGGGTCTTCCAATGGATCATACCGACTAGGGTATGTTATTTCCGGTCATATCCTTAGATTCTTAAATCGGAGGGAGTTAGGTCATCTTCAGATAACCCCAACATCCGCAGTATCCGTGCCGGGGTAAGGTTAATCCTGGAACCAGTGTCAACCTGACAGGAGTGAACCTCCATGCGGTTAAATTGGCCAGTGATGTACAGTGGGCGGATGTTCCCTTGTATGGGAGATCCCTCATCTTCTCCAGAGAACGAAATGATGTCCTCAAATTCAGTGTTCTCGACCACATCAGCATGAAAGGATTCTGTAGCTTCTACCTCTGTCTCAAATTGTAGGGGGCTTCTTAAAGCCTCGACAAGGGCTCACATATATCTGATGACAAGGGAAGGGACTTGAGGATGGAAAGTCTCACTGGGATATTGGAAATGTTTTTTTCAATATTGTACATCCAAACCAGGTGTGAACTTCTACTTGAAAGAGGTATTTCTGTGATAGGAGGCATGGAGGGCCCTACCTGCGGGGCCAACAATTGACTAGTGCAGGGCATATTCTGCTTCTCACTAGTCGAAGCCCATATAGTAGCTACCGGATGAGGGATGAATGACTGAGACCATCCTATTGTGGGGTGAGGCTGGTCATGGCATGGTTGAAGTGGCTCTTCATGATACAGAAAAAAAAGGCATTGCAGGCAGGCCTGATGACACCATATGAGGAGGCTCGTGTGCGGAACTCTACAATGTGCCTACTGTCTAGTCTCAGTGGCATGCACAACCTGGCTGGAGGTGCTAACTGATGTTCCTCGATGATCCATACGGATGAGTCTCTTCTGACATTGGCGTCTTCTAGGCACGTTTGGGAGGTTCTCCTAGTCACCCAGTCGTCGAGAGTCATATAGGGATTTACCAACTCCACTGTTTTAACCGAAGTGTACCTTTGACTATCAAATTAAGATTCATCTATTACTGGGTGGATTCTGGGAGGAATCCCCATCTCAGGAGGTAGGAATTTGTCGAGAGTGTGGAATGATGGTTGCATCGGGGGGGGGGGGGGTTGATTTCTATAGCATCATCGATGCTTGCTCTTCTAGGAAGAGACCAGTTGATATGATGATGCAGAAGTAGAGGCTATAGTCTCTTAATGCTCTGGCTGATTACGGTATACAAAAAATGATACCATGGGAACTTGACACCATTTTGCGAGCCATCCAGCCATCATTATTCTGGGACTCTCGGTTAGAAACCTACTTCCACTCACCATCATCGTCATTGCTATTGTCTGGTCTTACGACGATGCATGCCACATGTGTCGGGGCCAGGAACATCGTAACTATTTTGTTAATGACCTGTTCATGAAACCATTCATTCAACACATAACACGACTTTTGGGTGTGCCCCAAGATCTGATGATAGGGGTAGTAGTTGGGGCGATGAGTGAGGATCACCACTTCTGGCCTTCTGAACTCAGGCAAATTCACAATACCTTATTCCAAGGCACTTCAGAAATAACCGGGGACCTGATTCTCAATGAACGAAAAGGTCCGGTTTCATCTTTATAGAATGGGGGGCCTTGGAGCCAGGCCCTGACGAGGAGTTGGATGATCCTGTCGAGGTGGCAGTGCCTGGTTGGCCCACAAAGGTGGTGGCAGCGTATTTCGCGGGGCACCTACCGATTCTGAGGAATCCACTACGGTGCTGGATCTTGTGCATGTGGTGGCGGGCCTCGGAGAGGCTGGGTATGTGGCCCCATCCGTAATAATTCTAGCTGTCTGAGGGCCTCTATTAGGGCCATCGTGGTGGGCTCGGCTCTGTCAGCCCTCCTTGTGGGAATTATAGGGGGAAACAGACATGCCTAGGTCTCTTGTTGCAAGGCTTCTTCTAGGTGATGGGCCATATCGGAGAAGTCTCAAAATCCCCTGGGGTAGTTCTAGGTTATCAGAGAGGGAACCCGTTCTGTCTTGAAATTTCATACACACATCGTAATTAATTGCTTCTGAGTCAGTGGCAAGTTAGGGGAAATTGTGTGCCCTTTCCACCGAGTGATAATGTCTGCGACACGCTCATCAAGCATTTGTTTTCAATTGAAGAGGTCTGCGATGCTCGTTTTCTGCATGGTGGAGCGGAACTGGTAGAGGAATTTCCTGCGACGGTCCTCCATACTGGTTACAGATCTGATAGAAAGCTGGTTTTACCAAACGAATACATGCCCCTCCAATGTCTGAACAAAACAATGGATCTAAGAAGCCTCCTGCTGTGCTGGAGTCCCTAACATGGTACACACCATGTGTTGAAGTGGGCTCGGTGTTGCGATGGGTCCTTTGTCCCATTAAAGGGGGAAAAGGTGGGATTCCCAAAACCCATAGGTTCCATCATATCATCCACCCATTCGGGATATAGCTTTCCATCAGGTAGGATTTCCACCTGTTGTGTTTCCAACACCTCTTGGAGAGCAATGGGTGCTACCATTGAATCATATAGGTGGGGGTCCCGTTCTTGATGGGGATACCTTACCAAAAGTGCGTCAGCGAGTTCTTCAACATGGTATGTTGGCCCAACAGCTCGTGGAGCGGCTGGCGGCATGACCCTCAGGGCGGATCTGGGGGAGCCCGAGCTGGGTCCCTTGGATTGTTGCACTGTAAGGGAATTGTTGGCGAGACATATCATGCCCTCTTTCCGTAAGTTCTGACCTCAAACCTGTCTGTGGGGGAAGGATGGTCATTTTCATATGGAGGCAGCATGCTGAGGGGAATTTTCTCCTACCCCTACTGTCGTGGCCTAGGACCACTGTAGTCCGGTCGTCGCCCTGCTGCGCATTTATCCAAGAGGTCATCGACCAACTTCTTTAACTTATCAAGTTTCTGGTGCAATCTGGCCTTCTCAGGATCTTCCTCCATCTTCTACACTGAGGAGGATGGGTTGGAGTGCTTGGAAGCTCCGACGCGCTCTTTACCGTTAAATGAATTCCGGCTTTGTACCAAGGCCTCGATGGGCGCAGGAAGACCTAGTAGGTTCCTTTGGTAACGTTTAATCCTCCCTGATGGTTCCAAAAGTTGTGGAATGCCCTTGGAGGGGTATTTCCCAATCAGGAAGATCCAACTCATCCTCCTCATCCACTATGTCGGCCATGTTGACAGCGACCCTTCCTGGGGGCTTGTCCTCAATATCGCATAGAATGTTGGGCTGCTGCCTGATTGGACTGAAGAGGAGTGCAACATACTGCCCCCAAGCACAAACATGTGCATGGGGGGAAGCCTTCTTGATGATATGGCATAGTATCTTAAAAATATGAATGCATTTCTCTTGGAGGACCTTACGACGACCTAGCCACACGAGGCACTGAGCCATAGGGAGCGCAGCCAGATCGATTATATGGCATTGGTTTCCAATGTATTAGAAATTTGCTTGGCTCCTGGGATAAACAACTTTCTGTTGATGAAGGCAAAAGTGTGTCTCCCAAAGAGGGTTGGGCCCGATGTGAGAAATAGGGGATGACCACCATATTGTCCTGTTAAAATGTAAGAGTGAAAACCAAGATTTGTGAATCTGGGGGTTTAAACAACCAATCCAGATTCATGGGGATAGAAGGGAGAGACCTGATTAGAGAATGAATCTCTCAGTATTGCGGAATTACCATTTTTTCAGCGAGCTCTTGTGCACAGGCAGGGTAACTCAAGGGGAATTGGAATAAATCCGAACATAAGGGAATAGAAAGTGTAAAATTCAATACCCCAAATTCAGAACATTGTGGGGATGGAAGGATAATAAAAGATAACTGTTGACCACGTTCGAAACACAGAATCTATATTGTGTTAGCCTGAAATGGGGATGACAAATGAGGGATGATCGCGGACCATGTATGGAACATGGGGCATGACTTAGAATGTCATCGATTAGCCTTCTGGAATGTTGTCCCAGTACAGTTGTGGAGACATAGGCCAACCATCCATACTGTTAGGGGGTTCTTTTAGACATGAGAGAGGATGAGGGTCCGAATGAAGGGCATGCAATGCGTGGAGAGTGGAGTGATGGGTTGTTCGACTAGAGTCCACCACTCTTGAAATTACTCCACCGCGGTGGAAGCCCATTAGGTGGATTCACCAGCCTAATCAGGGGTCAAACACTCATCTGAACAGGACCTCTCTGATGAGGAAACGGTCACCTCCCATGATTATCATAGGGTATCCCAAACTTGTTCAGGGTAGAACCATAGTTTCGTGGTTCCCCAAAGAGATCAGGTCAAGGGACCAAAAAAGGAGGGGGAAATATGAATTATGATTCCTGAGGATGGACCTGAAGGTAGGATGTCAGGGGTTCCTACGTATCCTCTGAGAATGGTAATCAAGCTGAACGTATTTCTAAGTGCGCAATTTAATGTCATGTGGGATGAAGAAAGGCATGTGTGGTAATGACTGTGCTCGTACACATCCTACCAGAACTATTAAGCCCACATGTTTCGTGCTCGATACGGGAAACAAGAAGTAGTGATGGGACATTCCTAGCATAGGGAGGCACAAATTTGGGATAATGGGGCATTAGATGGCTGACATCCCACTGATGCTGGCATGCCTGCATGAAGCACCTATATGCGCTGAAGAGTAAAGACGAGTATGTTGGAATTCCAATTGAACATAAGGAAGTGGAAATGTGCGAATCATGATTATTCAGATCTGGACCACAATAATGGTGGCATGACGATAGAAGATATATTTTGACCATGTTCAAAACACAATATACATTTCTCGTTATCCTGGATTGGGGACAAACAAATGATGTTTGACCGCTGACCATGTTCGAAACACGAGACCTGTCACAAATGTCATCCGAGATCATTAGGGACATTGGCCCGAAATGGTTGGTGAGCCATGGCGGCATGAGACCAGGCCATGAATGGGGTTACTTTGGATGTGGGAGAGGATGAGGATCCAAATAACAGTCTCACGAAGCTTAGACAAGGAATGAGGTGAATGTCCCCGTGAAAATTCCATAGTTCAGGTTCATTGTCAGAACACATCCGAGTACTACAATGAGACGCATCAGATAGAGGGAGTCTGGTCTATTCCCAAGGAAAAGAGCCATGTGGTCACACAAATTCATATTAATTTACTAGGTTGGACCATTAAAGGGGGCTTGATTTAATGGAATGTGCACCGGGATGCGAAATAGCCAAACGTGACACAGAGTTCCCAAGTGGAGATCTTAATTTTGGGTCATAGTGCTCGGACAAGGTAGGGAGAAGACGCATGAGGCCTATAATGTGGTCTATTCACAACCCCTACATGAATGATTACCCATGAGGAATTCTCTACACCACATTTTCCTCATAGAGGTCGGGCTGAGGGGCCAGAATAGATGGGACATGATTTTGGATTCTTAGGGCTAGACCCGGAGACAAGATTGTTGGGCGTTCCTATGTATACCATGAGAATGGGAATCAAGCCATACATTGTTTTGAGAGGAGGAATAGTAAGGTACCAATTCTGGGGATAAATGGGTATGTGGGTCTCACCCTTGCACCAATAGAAGCGGCATTAGATAGGTATTGTTTGACCTTTAGGGTGAATGAAGGTGTTTTTTATGAGGCGATGGGCCTAGAATAGAAAATCCATGAATCCCTATAAGAATAAATCCAAATGAAGTCATTGAATAATGGTACAGTGTTTGACGGATACCATATATGATGTTATTTTAGCAAGGGCACAACAATGTTGTGTTGTTTTTCATCGTGAGGCTAGGATGATACTGTCACAGTTTAGTGTCATGTGATGGGACCAACCATGCACTTTAAAGTCGTCCGACACTTACATAGTAGAGACTATGAAAAAGGGGGAATGTGCACGGTGAAATAAATCATACCCTACATGAATGAGGGCATAATACCATACCACACCATGCATGATTCCGAGAAAGAATCCTCAGGCCAAGGGGTCCAAAAGAGGTAAGAGGGTAGAAAGTAAGAGAGATTGGATCTCAATTATGCTAGACCAATAGACAAGGTTTCCGGGTGTTCCTACGTGTCCCAGGGGATGGGAATCATGATATACATAGTTCTATAAAGGGGAAAAATGAAAAAATCTTAGTGTAAGGTCTTCAAACTTGGACCATTGAGAAGAGGGACTATTCCCAGTAAGTGCAGACCTTAATCTGATACCTTAGCCTACGTGAGTCAATCTCGGTGTAGGAATGAAGGGAAGATAAGGTATTTTCAATACGTGAAATACAAGAAAAGGGGAAATATGTAGAGCCCAAATTGATTGTCTTATCATGGATTTTTCCTCATAATGTGCATTTGCGCACTGAGGAATAGTTCCAAGAGTCATAATTCTAAATGGACATGATGTGGTGGAGAAGGGTGTGAGTCATATACCGAAATTTGTGGCTTAATGGTTTTGGCATAACTATGGAGGATAAATGTTGATCGTGTTAAAAACATAACACACATATCACGTTATCTTGGAATGGGAAAAAAACTGGGCATCAATCGCTGACCAAATTCACAACGTGGGACTTGTATGAATTTGTTTCTCAGAACCCATGAGGTTGTTGGATCGTAATGGTAGGAAGGCCATTGGTCCAAGCATCAATACCATTAGGGGGTCCCGTTGGATGTGAAAGTTGATGGAAGACCTAATGAAGAACACGAAGCCTGAAAAAAATGGGTGAAAGCATGTCCGGGAAGAATCTGACATTCATTGTGCTAAACTAGAGTACCCTTGGGCACATTTGTGAATCGTCGAAGAGGGCTAAGGGTCTCATCTTGAGAATGGATGATTTAAATAGATGATGATAGAACAAGGGGATGGAAAACTCTCAGGAGGTGGAGGTAAATGGAATGGTTTTTACAAAAAGCGACGTGAGTGAGAACATAATCCCATACCACCACCATATATTCCTCTCTTTGGGGGAATGTAGGCCCTGGGGCCAAGATGAGAGGGATATTTCTATGAGATGGGGCTCGAACCAAAGTCTTGATGTTTGGGAGGTCCTACGTATCCCATGAATATGGGAATCAAGAAACATGTACTTCTTGAAAGGAGTAATGTGTTGTTTGTCTCCATGCATTAAGGAAAAAAATGGGTTAGATAACCCATGCACATGTGGTGTATGGCGCTGTAATTAACCTACCATGAATGTGGACATAATATTGTAGCACACAATACATCTCTAAGTGATAACTTGGGACGAGGGCCTGGAAAAGCTGAGGGGCCTGAGGTTTGGCCTCAGAAGGAAAGGCCCAACCAGTTTGCAGTTTAACATCTTTCAGTGAGGGCGATGAAAGGGGTATTATACCCCCCAAATAAAGGAGGTGTACGGTGTGGCAAGTAACCCGATGTAAATGAGGACATAATCCCATACCACACTGTACAATCCCGTAAGAGTGAAGACTTGGGTCGGGGGCACAAAATTGGGCATGCGAAGGGAAGTTGGGAATGTGCTCATGGTATGGATGATAAATGACTGGAGGGATGTCTCAAGGGGATACGTGTGGCATGGAAAAATAACCCTACGTGAACGAGGAAATATATCTGCACCACACCACACAACTGTAAATAAGAACTTGGGCCAGGGGCTAGAAAATTACCAGGGATCGGAAATGGTCAAGGGGCATCCTGGTCAATTGAATCAATATGATCTCTTGGGCGGTCCCCGCCTCATCACAGCTCCTAATCCCATGTGATTAGTTCTCGGTGTGGGAAACAAGGAGTCGGAATCGGCTCTCCCTGTCATATAGGGATCTAATTTCTAGCATTTCCCAAAGGGATTTCGTTGCTTAGAGATACAATGAGGTAGAACGAACCAATACACACAATGTTTGGGACATCTTGGGGTGTCCCTAATGACATAGGATAGTTGTTGACCATATTTGAAACACAACATCCCTATAGTGACCTGGACTAGGAATAATAAATGAGCATCGACCGCTGACCATATTTGAAACATGGGACTTGTATCAATTTTTTTCTCAACATCCTCGAGGGAGATGGCCCATAATTGTAGGAGTTCCATTGGGCCTATCATCCATGCAATTTGGGGGCCATTCTAGATGGGAGAGATGATGGAGTACCAATCAAAGGAGTGGGTGAAGAATTGTTGTGCCAACCTGTGAAAGATACAGATACCTCCGTATGGTGGGATCCAGATGAGCTCGACGTGAATTAGGGAAAAGCCTAGACCACACCATATGTCTTGACCTGTGGGGAGATTTTGGCATTTGGGATTGTCCAACAAACAAAGTGTCTAGGTGTTCCTATGAATCCCATGAGGACCGGAATCATGCCATACATAGTTCTTGAAGGCCATACAGTTTAGAATTGTACAGTGAGGACATGGGAGGATAGAAGAACGGGGAGTGGCCACATGGTGTGACCGACGTAATCTTGGCATGAGTGGGGTTGTGGAAACCTACACCATATCATTCAAGGATCCTCCAAAAGAACTATACCCATGGGGGATAGTAAAAAAGAAGATTTTGGGGCTGGGATCGAGATGAAATGCTTGAGTGTTCCTACATATTCCATGCAGATGGGAATCAAGACACATGTAGTTCTAAGGGTGTGGTTTAAAATCAAGCAGGACGACATAAAATTTATTGCCTTTTGGGACATAGTAGTATAGGGTCATATGGGACCATCATGCAGTTTAGGGTCATGCGGGACCGGAAAGTTTATGGTCGTGCCGAACCATCATGCAATTTAGGGTCATGTAGGACCGTCATGCAGTTTACGGACATGCAGGACCAGTAGGATTAGGAATAGTATTTCCTGAGGAACATGGAATTGGTTAGATGAGTTAAACAGTCACGGTCCAGGGTCACAAGGGAGTATGTACCATTTGGGTAAACCCTGTGAAATATGTATGGTCCTTCCCAATTGGGCCCAATGTTTATGGTTTTATTCCAGGGATCATTGGTGTCCGGAGGGCCAATACCAAGTCACCTAGTAAGAAAGAGCAGAGGCAGACCTTCTTATTGAAGGCTCTTACTATTTCATAATGTTGCCTTTCTAGATTTTTCAGGGCAGATTCTGGGAGGAATCCCCATCTCCGGATGCATGAATTCATCGTGAGTTCGGGATGATGGTGTCATCACAGGGGGGGTTGCTTTCCCTAGCATCATCGATGCTTGATCTTCTAGGAAGAGGCCAGTTGATATGATGATGAATTAGTAGAGGCTGCAGTCTGAAAAGGCTCTGGCTGATTCAGGAATGCACTAACTGATACCATGGGCACGCGCAACCATTTTATGAGCCATCCAGTCGTCATAGTTCAGGGACTCATGGTTAGAAACCTACTGCCACTCTCCTTATTCATCGTTGTTGATGTCTGGCCTTACAACGATGCATGCCACTTGTGGTGAGGCCGGGACTAGCCTAACTATGTTTTCATCGACCTAGTCTTGAAACCAGTCTTTCAACACATACCACTGCTTTTGGGTGTTCCCCAGGATCTGGTGGTATGGGATGTAGTTGGGGCGATCAATGAGGTTTGCCTCTTATATCCTTTTAAACTCAAGAAAATGTTCAATCCCTTGTTCCAAGACACTATAGAAATAACCGGGGACCTGATTCTCATTGAATGAGTAGGTCTGGTTTCTTCTATATAGAAAGGGGGGACATGGATCCTGGACCTGACGAGGTGTTGGAGGATCCTGTCGAGGAGGCAGAGCCTTGTTTTCCCACAAAGGTAGTGGCGGTGCATTTCACGGGGCCCCTACCAATTCTGAGGAAGCCGCTACTGGGCTGGAGGTTGCACCTGTGGTGGAGGGCCTCTGCAAGGCTAGGGACATGGCCCTACTTGTAATAATACTAGCTGTCTGAGGGCCACTATTTGGGCCATCGCGGTGGCCTCGGCTCTCGAATCCCTCGTTGTGGGAATTACATGGGCAAAGAACGTGCCTAGCTAGCCTGTTGCAAGGCTTCTTCTAGGAGCTGGGCCTTATCAGAGAAGTCTCAATATCCCCTGGGGTAGTTTTGGGTAATCAGACAGGGAACCAGTTCTATCTTGACATTACCTACACACATCGTAAGTATTTACTTCTGAGTCAGTGGCATGTCATGGGAATAGGTGATCCCTTTCCACCGAGCGATAATTTCCACGACACGCTCCTGAAGAATTTTTTTTCACTTGAAGAGGTCTGCGATGCTCATTTTCCGCATGGTGGAGCTGGACTGTTAGAGAAATTTCCTGCGATGGTCCTCCCTACTTGTTACAGATCCATCAGGATGCTGTTTGTACCAGACGAATGCTTGCCCCTCCAATGTCTGAATAAAAAAATGGAGCTTGGCAGCCTCCAGCTGTGCTGAAGTCCCTAACATGGTCCCACACCTTGATCTGATGTTGGCCCAATGTTGTGGTGGGTCTTCCGTCCCATTAAAGATGGAGAAGGTTGGATTCATGAATCCCAAAGGTTCCAGCATATCATCCACCCATGCTGGATATGGCTTTCCATCAGGCATGACTGCCACATGTTGTGTTTCTAACACCTCTAAGAGAGAAATGAGTGTTTCCATTGGATCATCTAGGTGGGGTCTTGGTCTTGATGGGGATCCCTAACCACGATTGCGTCGGCAGGTTCTTCAACACGGTAAGGAGGCCCAGTAGGTCATGGAACGACTAGAGGCATGACCCTCAGGGCGGCTGGGGGAACCTGAGATGGGTCCCATGGATTGTTGCACTATTAGGGAGGGTTTGGCGAGACATACCGTTCCCTTTTTCTGTATGTTCCGGCCTCAAACCTGTCTGTGGTGGCAGGATGGTCATGTTCTCCTAGAGGCAGCTTGTTGAGGGTATGTTATTCCTTCCCCTGCTATCGTGGCCTAGGATCACCGTAGTCCGGCCGTCACTCTGCAGCGCATTTAGCTAAGAGGTCATCGACCAACATCATCTTCACAGAATGTTGATGGTGCAATGTGTCCTTCTCAGGGTCTTCCTCTATCTTCTGCACTGAGGCAGATGGGTCAGAGTGCTTGGCAGCTACGACACACTCTTTACCTTTACCTGTATTCTGGCTGAGTACAAATGCCTCGGTGGGCGCACGATGACCTAGTATGTTCTTTTGCTATCATGTAATCCTCCCCGATGGTTCCAAATTTTGTGGAATGCCCTTGGGAGGTTATGTCCCCATCAAGAAGATCCAACTCATCCTCCTCGTCCACTATGTTATCCATGTAGACTATGACCCTTCCTGGGGGCATGTCCTCAATATGGCCTAGCAAGTCGGGATGCCACCTGATTGGACTGATGTGGAGGGAAACATACTTCCTTCAGCCACAGACATGCACGTGGGGGGGAAGCATTCTTGATGATATATCATAGTATCTTCAAACTGTGAACACATTTCTATTGGAGGACCTTATGATGGCCTGGTGACTCGGGGCACGGAGCCATATGGAACATAGCCAGATCGACTAGACGACATTGCTTTCCAATCTCTTAGAAATGTGTTTGGATCCCGGGATAAACAAATTTATGTTGATGAAGGGGAAAGTGTGTCTCCCAATGTTTTTTGTGGAAACATTCAACCTCCTCTAGGGTGAGGGATTTTAGCGTGCTAAAATTTGGCGCTGTGATGGGCCAGAACATCTCGAGGAAGTAGTCCACCGCGAGGATGTTCCATAAGCTCCTTGGAACAGATTCATGGTCTTTCCCTTGATTTATCCATTCTTCAATTGTGGGTGGATGAGGAACTGGCATCAGTACTAAAGAAGATCGCTGGGGTGAAAGGCTGGTCGGTGGAGAGTACGAGGAATAGGCTGATTAGTCGCCGAGTCTCGGGCTGTCCTCTGAAGACTGTATTGACGTAGCCGCTATGTTGTGATAAGTCGGGCGGATGGTCATAGTTCGTAGATTAGGAGTTAGGGCTACTAGCGATAGTCCACGATGATGCTCTCCCTCCATTGGTCCCTAGAATAGTTTTCAGTGATCTCTTGTCGAGGTAGAGAGCGCTTCGGGTGACGACGGTGGTGATTGCATGACTGTAACCTATGGGGTCGATAGATTTTCATCCTTCTGGATATACCTATGGAGGGAGGAGGTAATCTTATAGACCTCACATTTTTGCAGTACTAGGCTGATGTGCCTCGTTCCTACCCCAACCCTTGACTTAGATGTGTGAGAGGATGGTTCTCGTGCTGATTCGTATTCATCTTCAGAGTCTGAGAAGCAGACTAGTTTGATCTCTGTACAGACCATCCCAGAATTTTTCTTATGGCAGAAGTGACCTTCCTTCCTTCCCCTAGGTGGCTTCTTAAGAATGGGCTGATTTCTGACCCAAGGCCCTATGGCTACACTGGTGCTGAGGCTTAGAGGGTTCCCACTTGAGTATGGCTAGGTGCAAGGACCACCGAAAAAAATGTCAAAGGGGGCATGCGGAGGATCTCCATGTATAGCGCTGGAGTGGGAAAGACCTCCAATAGAATAGGCATGAGCATGGGGAGGACCTCCATTGTTGTTTCCCCTAGTGACCTCAGTATGAGGAGGCTCCTCGTACTGGTCTAGCTGAACACTGGAAGGACCTCCGTGTTGGGTGCTAGTGAGGCAAGGCTGGCCTTCACCCCTTTGGTTGCTGAGGCGAGGAGGACATTCACATGTTTCAAAAAGGACACGAGGATAATACCCATGTTGAAGAGAGACCGGATGGGCAATGTCCCTACACCGGAGGTTAGGTGTAGGAGGAATGAATCCATACCTAGTGTAATGGTCATTGGAGAGACTTCCATACAACATGTTACTGTCATAGGGAAGGATCTCATTAGGATTGGGGGTGGCGCGGGGTGGACCTCCCTAACGAGCCTCGAAGAGGGGAAGTCATGTGCTCTTCTTGGTAACATTATGAGGAGGACCTCCGTATTGGGTGGCATCATAACAGGATAGTTAGCAGTGACCACAGCATGTGCCGTTGACGAAGAGAGTCGAACCAGTCTACCTGTTAGGAAGTTAGGGCCTCGATCCTGGTCAGGTGTATAAGTGCCCATGATCAGTGTATACATGGAACTGCTGATATGCGTTGATGGTGACTCGGGCCACAGTAGCTGTTGATGTTGACACCCCTTGGCAGGTTTCCTTCGCATCTTGCACCCGACACTGGCGTCGCGTTAGAAGAACCGGGGCCGATGGTGCAGGTATGTTTCTTAACAGCTCCTCATCCAGCAAGACTGGGTGGCGGCGAAAATGCAGCTGGGAGGTAGTCCTCGTGAGGAGCCCCTGAAATGGGACTTTGAATGAGCTAGGATGGATATCCCCTAACTCGTCAGCGTATGGTTGGGAGCTATCAATGTGTTCTGGCGAGATTCTCCTGAAACGGTTATATGTCGGCATGTGGAGTAGTGGCTCCCTGTGTGGCCCTCGAGGGAGGAATTGGCAATGAGGCGAAGACACCTCCAGATCCAGGTGGGCTATATCTTGGGTCAAGATTATTCCCTCCTCCTCATAAAGGCTCATGAGGTTGTTGACCACCCTTCGTTGGATGACCTCGGATGGGGAGATGGGTCATGAGCCCCCAGTGCCATAGGTGTAGAGGTCGTTGGAAAAGAGGCGGAGCCACGCAGGCCTGCCACGTTGGTACTGCCCCTGCCCATACATTGGTTTGCAGGCGGTGGTCGTGTTCCGGGTTTAGCAACATGATTCCTGAGTAGCTGGGAGATTAATTCATCAATACTGAATGAAAATGGAATCGATGACCAAAGCCCCAACGCCATTCCATCTTCCAAAACCGATAAGAGGGATCCACGCTAACAACGTCGTAGAACGGGATGTCAAATGTTCTACTGCCCCAACTTCTGGTAAGTTTCACACCCGTATAGTTATTTTCATGGCATGACCCGACACCAGATATTTGGATCTGGTGACATGCTAATCCATTTATGCCTCGAAATAAACTAATCTTCATATTGAAGAGAAGAACTTGTTGTCGGGTTCACCATTTCTATTTCAGTCGCTTTTGATGGGGCACACACATCCATCTTTTTTGAGGATGAAAGGCACGATTTTATTGCCCCACATTCCCGCTTAACAAAGGTGAGAGGAATATGCTCCTTGTTCAGGGATGTTTTCTCCTTTATCGAAAAGGGATGATGGGATGTTGGTTCTTCCTATCTTGGAATCCTCCTTGGAACTTGTCACCTTGTTCGAGTCTCCCTTATATATTTAATATGTTGTTCTTGAAACTCTTCCTAGAACCATATCTTCATAGACACCAGTTAATTACGCTGCTTCGGTCAGGACATTCCCAGGGGTCTAGACAGGGCAGTAAATTTTGGTTAGGGGAGTAGTCACATTGGACATCTTTGGCATGTCTGGGCACTGGGAAACTGGTGCATCTGTCTTCTGTCCCTTATTATAGGGCTTCTCAATGACACATAAGCACGAGGAATCCCACATCAAACGTGGGGAATCATATTCTATTGGCATGTGTATGATTTTTCCCTCATCTTCCCATGTTTAACACAGGATATGCCACTTGTTTAACGTCTAGCAGAGGTGGACTGGACTGATCAGAACACTGTCTGGAGTGGATCAAATGGGTGAAACCCCTAGAGGGAACAACGATATTTGGTCCAACATGTGGTTGGCATCCGTGTCACTAATGAGGGGAATGAATAATGATATGGAATGATTTCAACGGGATATGGCACCCTGTATAAGAATCAGAATGGATGATGGAGCGATTGAATGAAGTGGATGGTGAATTGGATGGAAACATCAAGAGGATGATGATGGTTTTGGGATTTATCCTCTAAGAGGCTTCCTACGTATCCCAATGGCCGGAAATTAAAGTCCAAGTATCTTATCTGAAGTCGAATTACTTCCAATTGGGGTTTTCAACTGCTTACCACTAGATGGGGTCGTAATGGCTTACCGCTGGATAATAATTTCAATTTCATACAGTATAATAGGATCACAATGGCTTACCTCTTATTGAGGTCTCGACAACTTACCTTTGGATGGTGTCGAACCGACGTGAAGATAGTCGGGATGACCAGTGGATGGTGGGATTGAACCTCATAGAGGATTCCTACGTACCCTGCCTTGACAGGTATCAAAGATCACATAGTTCAGGTTGGTGTTTGGTTGGAAATGGATTACCGCTAACTGGGGAAACAATGGCTTACCACTGATTATGGTCCACAGTTTAACGTCATGCAAGACGGGGGAAAATCTATGTGAAGGTGGTCGGAGCGACCGATTGTTGGGCTTGAACCTCTTAGGGGCTTCTGGCGTACATTGCCTTGGCAAGGATCAGAGACCACATAGTTCAGGTGGTGTGGGGCTCATACTCTACGCTGCCTAGGTTGCTGGTGAACAAACATAATGGGGGTCGGATTGACCAATGGGTGGTGGGCTTGAATCTCATGGAGGGTTCCTGCATACCCTGCCTAGGAAAGGATCATAGACCTTGTAGTTTGGGTTGGTCTATGAAACGACATGAAGAAGGACGTGGGGTTCAATGGGTGGTGGGATTGAACCTTGTGGAGGCTTCTTATGTAACCTTCCATGACAAGGATCAAATACCTCGTAGTTAGGGATGGGGGTGGGGCTTACACTCTAGTCTACCATAGGGTGTTGGTGAACTGATGTGAAGGGTGTTGTAAAAACCAATAGGAGGTGGGCTTGATCCTCGTGGAGGCTTCCTACGTACCCTGCATTGGCCAGGATCAAAGAACTCATAGTTTGGGATGGTGCTGGGGCTTACACTATAGGATTCCCAGGGTGGATGTCATGGTTGGTGCTTGCTATAAGCCCATGTGAGTCATGCTCGGTGTGAGAAACAAGAGGCAGTAGAGACCTAACGATCACGTCACAAAAGGTGCGTTCGTGGGAAGTGGAGTAGGGCATACACGTAGTTAGCATCCCAATGAGGAAACAGAGGCTTACGCGTGTTCTGCAGTCCAAAGGGGTTGGGACTTACTCTATAATGGGGGCTTGGTGAGAACAAAGCCCATAAAAAGAGGGATTTCATATAGAAGAAAATAGGGGCAGGGATTGTAACAACCCGTAATTTTAAATAAATATTGTTTCCTAATTTTATGTGTTATTTTTATACTCAACAAATGTTTTATTTGATAAACATGATTATAATTAGAATGAGCCCATTGCGTTTTGACTGTTATATGACCATCGGTCAATATGACCACTGTGAACAAAATGTTTTGATTATTGTCTCTATATATAAGTAATCATGGTTGATTATTATAGAAAGAAGATTTGATGGCCTCACCTAGTAGTCTTGGACCAATCGAAGCCCATCTAACAGAACTTGGGAAGGAGGTAGCACCATTGGGCTTTTCTCTGGACCAAACCCAAGCCCAACTTCATCATGTGAAGCTAGAACAGAATCGCCTTCGTGAGAAGTTCAAACTGATAGAAATTACTACTCGGGCAATGTTGACCGAGCCGCCACAAGATTCTATCACCCTAGCACACCTTACTCTTAGGTCCTATGCTGGTATTATAAGGGGCTATGTAACGAGACCGTAACTGCCTTGTGTAATCCTTGTTTTAAATAAAAATTGGGATTTCTGCTTATGATGAAGTTTATGAATTTTCAAATGACCGGATACAAATAGTATGCATATTTTGATGAATTTTCAAAAGAATATTTTGAAAAAAAATGTTTATGTAAACCTTAAATAACATAATATGTTTAATGATTTTCAAAAAATGGTCTTCTACAATTATGTTCAGTAGGAAATTTGGAGTCTAATAAGATCAACTTGATTTTTGATGAATAGTAAATTATGAATAGTGATTTTATGATTAGGATTAGTAATATGACCAAATGGATTAGTAATCTAACTTAAAGAAAGTTTTAAAATAATCTAGGCACCTTGATTAAGTAATGTGATTCAATAAAATGGTTAAATAATGGTTTCATAATTTATTATTCAAGAATTAGTTTTTTCGGGTGAATAGTGTTTTTTAAATAAAAATTAAATTTAAAAATATTTAGAAAATTATTTTTATAAAATGGAGTTCATATTTGTAATCAGAGCATTGATATTTGATTATGGTGAAATTTTGGGATCTTTCTGAGAAAGTTGAATTTTCAGTGAACAGTAAAAATGCAGTTTTAGGGTTTCGGTATGTTTAATGACATCATAGTTGTGTCATGATGATGTCATGAGTAATTTTAAGGGGTGGCAGGAAAAGGGTGATGAATTATTGTTTTGGGGGCCCCATTTGGCCTAACTCCATGATAAATGCCAAGGGAGAGCACATGGGTTTGAGAAAAGCACATGTGAGGTGTCCTTTGGCCATTAGTGCATTGTCCCCTCACTTTAGCTATAAATACCAAGCCCTCCTCTCATCCATTCGACTCCCCACTCTTCCCCAACAAAGTTCTGGTCTCATTACCTCCCAAGGAGTCCTCCCAAGGTGCCCCCAAGCCCTCAAGGTCCAATCCTTTGAGTTTTAAGAGTTACGTTTTAAGGTAAGGGATCCGACCCCTCTCTTTCTTTTCAAGTAATCTCTTTTATGTCATTTCTTTTATACTCCATGTTCTTATGTTGGAGGATGTTCTTTCACATTCATCCTACTTACCATTACATGTTCATATGATGAGAGACCCCCCTTTCTCTCATCAATTCGTTTTAAGAATGTTTAAGTGGCGCTGTTAGGCTGCCGAATTTTTAAGGGATTCTTTCACCTTCCTCGTTTTCAAGTTCTATTTTCATTCAAGTCTTTCATGTTTCTTTGTATTATGTTGGGGCATGATCTCTAAATTTATCATACTGATATTTTATTATCATATGATGAGAGACCCCATTTTATCTCTTCAATTCAATTTTTTTGAAGTTTTATGTGGCGTCGTTAGGCTGCCGAATTTTTTAAGGGATTCTTTCACCCTTCTTTTTTCAAAGTTCTACTTTCATGTCAAGTCTTTCAAGTTAATTTCTATTATGTTGGGGTATGATATATATATCTATAATACTGGACTCTTATGTTCATATTATGAGAGACCCCATTTTATCTCTTCAATTCAGAATTTTGATGTTTTAAGTGGCGCCGTTAGGCTGCCGAATTTTTAAGTGGTTCTTCACCATTCTCGTTTTGAAGATCTACTTTCATGTCAATTATTTAAAGTTCCTTTTTGTTATGTTGGGGAATTATCTCTATATCTATCATACTGAACTCTTATGTTCACATGATGAGAGACCCTATTTGATCTTTTCAAATCGTTTTTGTTGAAGTTTAAGTAACGCCGTTAGGCTGTCGAACTTTCATAAGAGAAATCTAATTTTTGTCTTCCTTCCATGTTTTTCATTTCAAATGGTATGTCCTTGAAATTTCATTACCATGATCATGTATCCTTCTTATTCTGTCCATCTACTGTTTTATGGGTCATTTATGAATGTTTGACTCATTTTACCTCTCTTTTTAATGTCTTCTAAAACCTCGTAACATAGCCGTAATGCTGGAGAATTTCCATCTCAAAATGTCTCTCTCTTTTTCTAAAGTTCTTTTATATTATTAAGTGAACACTCAAAGCTCTTTCTTCTAAAGGGGTATTCACATATATACCAAAATGTTCTATTTTAAATTCTGGGATTTACATACATGAGACCCACCTTCCTTTTCTGTGGGTTTTATAGTGACGTAATGATCATGTCTTTAAAGCAGTTTTTAAAACGTTATGATTATGAAATGAAACCCATTTATTTTATGCTATGTGGGTTATTTATGAAATGTTTGACGATGATATATGTGGCTCACATGATAATAAAGTCAAATTTAATGGTGCGCCCTGATAGCGCTCCAATGCATTGGGTAATGATGTAACCACTAGAGATTACAATTTTAACGATGCCTTGGTGAATAACCTTGGTAATTTTTAACGACACCTTGGGGATGGACCTTGGTGAAACGAAATGATTGTCAATATTAAATGTTGCAGCCACATCTTCAAGTTATGAAAAATTTTATTTTTATTATGATATGCCCCTTTATTTCATTCTCATGCCTTAAAGTTCTTTTTCATGAACTTATTGAAGTATCTCAAGTTCACATGTAAAATGATTCTCTTGTTTTCCTTACTGGGCTTTTTGCTCACTCCTTATTTTGATGTACGCTCCCAGGTTATGTGATGCAGTAATGAACCTAGGATGAACATGAGGAGAAGCCTTTCAAGTGTTTTAGAAGAATGTTTTATTTTTTCATGTTTAAAGGTCCTGGTTTCCAAGACACTAAACCTTAAAGATCCTCGGTTTTGTAAAATGTAATGAAAGTTTATGTGATAAAGAGGCGGGATGCTATAGTTGGTATCAAAGGATGGTTTAGTTATTTGTGGAAATTAGGATATGAAAACTTTAGGAAGAACCCTATAGAAAAGTTTAAATATAGGAAATCTTCCTGGTATTTTGGTGAGTATTGAGTAAGGGGTTGCCAAGAAAATACATCCCTGTCTGGATACGAGCAGGTAGAGGTGGCTCTGGAACAGATGTACATAGGGGTAAAACCCGAAAACACCGCTTTGAGCTAGTCTCGAACGGGAACTGGTACACGACAACGGGCCTTGTTGCACTCTTGGTTACGACACTCCCGGGGGATATGCTTTGGTAAATTCATAAGCTTAGTATGAACCATTACTAAAGGAACAAAGATAAAATAAAATAAAGATTCACATAAGAATATATGATCATAGATAACCTAGATTGGAACCTAGGGGATCACAATTTAGGGTATACTTTTCTTCTACAAGTTATCCTTATATGATTTATGCTCCTTTTTCATGATTATTGGTTATGTATTTAAGCCTCTAATTATAATTTCTCTTCTTAGTTAATGGTGGGAGATGGAAGAACATGTCCCAATAACCAATGTGATAGGAAATGCAACGATTTCCATATTAATATGAAAGAGATGATTAGGGTATTAAACTCTGATTATTATTTTGGAATATGTTCACTATTTTGGGGACCCTATATGATCGAGGTAAATAGACTACTACGGTATTTTCTTTGAAGAGTAGTGTTGACTTATATTTTGAAGAATTGATGAATTTAAGGTGGAATTATAGTAATTTAGGTTACTTATGGAAATTATTAACCTATCTTGGGGTAAATATTTTTAGGTTAGTTACATTTTCATAAGATGTTAGGAGTGGTTGATGTTGTTTGGAGATGAATGATAAAGTTTACCTTGGAAGACTATGTTATCAAATCCTTCTTGTAATTGGGATTCAATCTTAGTTTGGATTATTTTGAGGATTTTTAAGGACAGTTATTTATGGAATGGACTATGATGAACTTTGGGTAGTACCATGGAACTTTGATGATTTAAAAGTAGTTTCCATTCCTATGGGATTATTTCTTTTTGAAGAGTTGTTTTACCTTACCCTTTCTGTTTTTGGGATAATGTTTAAAGATAGAAGAAATAGATAGTTAATCTTTTGTGGATTATGAAGATGATTCTTGTGTTTTGATGAGACCAAGTAGTTTTGAATGCTCATAATTTGGAGAAAATATTTGTTTTGGGTAGAAACTTATTAAAGGATGAAACTCTACATGAAGATAAGTATATTTCCTTATGTTTTTGTTCTATGTTGTAAATGAATTCCTCAAAATTATGAAACGGAACGTAAAACAAAAATGTTGTTGGTTTACGTTTCCTACTAGGTAATCAAAGACCGTTTAAACACATCATAAGTTTGGGATTTTCTCATGGTTAGATTTCTCCTAATCATGTTCTCTATCACTCTCCCTCAGAACTTGACCCTTTGTTTTCTCCTCCATGTCCGTGTTTTCCTACATGGAACCCTAGTGTGGGTTAACTCGGGTGAACTTTGTACTTCCCTTTCTTTCTTTTAAATTAATAGTTTTACTGACTCCTTTTCCGATGTGGGACTTTCAATGAAATTTCAAAACCCAATTTTAAAAAAAAAATTGCGAGGAAGCAATTTCTTAAGGGGGGAAGATTGTAACGACCCGGAATTTTAAATAAATATTGTTTCCTAATTTTATGTGTTATTTTTATACTCAACAAATGTTTTATTTGATAAACATGATTATAATTAGAATGAGACCATTGGGTTTTGACTGTTATATGACCATCGGTCAATATGACCACTGTGAAAAAAATGTTTTGATTATTGTCTCTATATATAAGTAATCATGGTTGATTATTATAGAAAGAAGATTCGATGGCCTCACCTAGTAGTCTTGGACCGATCGAAGCCCATCTAACAGAACATGGGAAGGAGGTAGCACCATTGGGCTTTGCTCTGGACCAAACCCAAGCCCAACATCATCATGTGAAGCTAGAACGGAATCACCTTCGTGAGAAGTTCAAACTGATAGAAATTACTACTCGGGCAATGTTGACCGAGCCGCCCCAAGATTCTATCACCCTAGCACACCTTACTCTTAGGTCCTATGTTGGTATTATAAGGGGCTATGTAACGAGACCGTAACTGCCTTGTGTAATCCTTGTTTTAAATAAAAATTGGGATTTCTGCTTATGATGAAGTTTATGAATTTTCAAATGACCGGATACAAATAGTATGCATATTTTGATGAATTTTCAAACGAATATTTTGAAAAAAAATGTTTATTTAAACCTTAAATAACATTAAATGTTTAATGATTTTCAAAAAATGGTCTTCTACAATTATGTTCAGTACGAAATTTGGAGTCTAATAAGATCAACTTGATTTTTGATGAATAGTAAATTATGAATAGTTATTTTATGATTAGGATTAGTAATATGACCAAATGGATTAGTAATCTAACTTAAAGAAAGTTTTAAAATAATATAGGAACCTTGATTAAGTAATGTGATTCAATAAAATGGTTAAATAATGGTTTCATAATTTATTATTCAAGAATTAGTTTTTTCGGGTGAATAGTGTTTTTTAAATAAAAATTTAATTTAAAAATATTTAGAAAATTATTTTTATAAAATGGAGTTCATATTTGTAATCAGAGAATTGATATTTGATTATGGTGAAATTTTGGGATCTTTCTGAGAAAGTTGAATTTTCAGTGAACAGTAAAAATGCAGTTTTAGGGTTTCGGTATGTTTAATGACATCATAGTTGTGTAATGATGATTTCATGAGTACTTTTAAGGGGTGGCATGACAAGGGTGATGAATTATTGTTTTGGGGGCCCCATGTGGCCTAACTCCATGATAAATGCCAAGGGAGAGCACATGGGTTTGAGAAAAGCACATGTGAGGTGTCCTTTGGCCATTAATGCATTGTCCCCTCACTTTCCCTATAAATACCAAGCCCTCCTCTAATCCATTCGACTCCCCACTCTTCCCCAACGAAGTTCTGGTCTCATTACCTCTCAAGGAGTCCTCCCAAGGTTCCCCCAAGCCCTCAAGGTCCAATCCTTTGAGTTTTAAGAGTTACGTTTTAAGGTAAGGGATCCGACCTCTCTCTTTCTTTTCAAGTAATCTCTTTTATGTCATTTCTTTTATACTCCATGTTCTTATGTTGGAGGATGTTCTTTTACATTCATCCTACTGCCCATTTCATATTCATATGATGAGAGACCCCCCTTGCTCTCATCAATTCGTTTTAAGAATGTTTAAGTGGCGCTGTTAGGCTGCCGAATTTTTAAGGGATTCTTTCACCTTCCTCGTTTTCAAGTTCTATTTTCATTCAAGTCTTTCATGTTTATTTGTATTATGTTGGGGCATGATCTCTAAATTTATCATACTGATCTTTTATGATCATATGATTAGAGACCCCATTTTATCTCTTCAATTCATTTTTTTTGAAGATTTATGTGGCGTCATTAGGCTGCCGAATTTTTTAAGGGATTCTTTCACCCTTCTCTTTTCAAAGTTCTACTTTCATGTCAAGTCTTTCAAGTTAATTTCTATTATGTTGGGGTATGATATATATATCTATCATACTGGACTATTATTTTCATATTATGAGAGACCCCATTTGATCTCTTCAATTCAGTATTTTGATGTTTTAAGTGGCGCCGTTAGGCTGCCGAATTTTTAAGTGGTTCTTCACCCTTCTCGTTTTGAAGATCTACTTTCATGTCAATTCTTTAAAGTTCCTTTTTGTTATGTTGGGGAATTATCTCTATATCTATCATACTGAACTCTTATGTTCACATGATGAGAGACCCTATTTGATCTTTTCAAATTGTTTTTGTTGAAGTTTAAGTAACGCCGTTAGGCTGTCGAACTTTCATAAGAGAAATCTAATTTTTGTCTTCCTTCCATGTTTTTCATTTCAAATGGTATGTCCTTGAAATTTAATTACCATGATCATGTATCCTTCTTATTCTGTCCATCTACTGTTTTATGGGTCATTTATGAATGTTTGACTCATTTTCCCTCTCTTTTTAATGTCTTCTAAAACCTCGTAACATAGCCGTTATGCTGCAGAATTTCCATCTCAAAATGTCTCTCTCTTTTTCTAAAGTTCTTTTATATTATTAAGTGAACACTCAAAGCTCTTTCTTCTAAAGGGGTATTCACATATATACCAAAATGTTCTATTTTAAATTCTGGGATTTACATACATGAGACCCACCTTCCTTTTCTGTGGGTTTTAAAGTGACGTAAAGATCATGTCTTTAAAGCAGTTTTTAAAACGTTATGATTATGAAATGAAACCCATTTATTTTATGCTATGTGGGTTATTTATGAAATGTTTGACGATGATATATGTGGCTCACATGATAATAAAGTCAAATTTAAGGGTGCGCCCTGATAGCGCTCCAATGCATTGGGTAATGATTTAACCACTAGAGATTACAATTTTAACGATGCCTTGGTGAATAACCTTGGTAATTTTTAACGACACCTTGGGGATGGACCTTGGTGAAACGAAACGATTGTCAATATTAAATGTTGCAGCCACATCTTCAAGTTATGAAAAATGTTATTTTTATTATGATATGCCTCCTTAATTCATTCTCATGCCTTAAAGTTCTTTTTCATGAACTTATTGAAGTATCTCAAGTTCACATGTAAAATGTTTCTCTTGTTTTCATTACTGGGCTTTTTGCTCACCCCTTATTTTGATGTATTCTCCCAGGTTATGTGATGAAGTAATGAACCTAGGATGAACATGAGGAGAAGCCTTTCAAGTGTTTTAGAAGAATGTTTTATGTTTTCATGTTTAAAGTTCCTGGTTTCCAAGACACTAAACCTTAAAGATCCTCGGTTTTGTAAAATGTAATGAAAGTTTATGTGATAAAGAGGCGGGATGCTATAGGGATGGATCATATTGTAAGAAAAGAAAGGATCTTACACTAGGGTGGTTTCCCTTTCCCCATGTAGGATTCATGGGGGATGTCACAGTTTAATGTCTTGTGTAAGGATGATGGTGCTTGGTAGTTTAACGTTTTGAAGCTCGGACGAGGTGGGTTCACCCCGCACCCCTAGGACATACATAATTGGTACCCTCTACACCATGGTGAAGAGAAGGGACAAGAAAGGACATGCCTAGGGGTTTTTATGGAGAAATCCATTGGGGGGGTCCATGTTATCATAGCTATGCGAAGAAGCAATAGACATTTGCGTGCCTATGCGAAGAATCATGAGGTGAAGAAACACAACATGAAGTGGGGTCAATGGGACTTTTAAGTGATTCTTGTGAACATAGGAGGTTGCACGGTAGAGGGAGTTTCCGGGCAAACGGGTTTTTGAGTAGAGGCCCCGTAGAGATCTGGTTCTCCGTGCAAGGGAAGGGCTTTGTGAAGGTGCAGGCTTCGCGAAGTGAAGTGGCCTAGCCTAGGCATAGGGAATATGTGAATACAAGAGGTTCTTTGTGAAGTGGAAGGAAATTCACAATGAAATGCCCTATGACGAATGGGTACCTCACGAAAAAGGTCCTGAGAAGCAATGTGCTTCACGAGGCACAATGACTCAGGTTTAGTATTTGAGTCACATGTGCATGGGGGTGCTTCAGAAAGCATAAACACTCTGCGATGACCCGAGTCCCTGTGATGATCTCCTTCATTCGTGAAGGCCCGTGGTCTTCGTAAAAGGCATCCTTCTCAAAAGAGGGGTTGAAAACAAGGAAAAGGGGAGGCACTTTGCCGAGAAAAAGTACCTTGAGAAGCTCATGGTTCACAGAGTAGAATGTGCTTCATGATTTGAGATCGGGGAAGAGGAAAGGTCAGATTATCTGTGTTTTTGGCTTGGGGGAGGCCGGTATTTAGAGGCAAGAGGCACCACGGAGTAGCACTCACTCAGTGCGATGATGGATTCCACTCTGCGGTAGGCTTTTGAATGTCAAAGGGGATCACAAAGCATCCCCTCTCCTAGCTTCATAGCTTGCTCATGAACATCAAAGGGGCTTGCGGAGCATCCCGCCTCTTGGCCTCGTGGCGGGCTCACAAATGTCAAATCATCTTGCTGAGCATCCCGCCTCCTGGATTCGTGGCGGGATCCCCAATGTCAAATGCCCTCGTGGAGAATCCCACCTCTGTGCTTAGTGGCGGGCTCACGAACGTCATGGGAGGCTCATGAACCATCCCACCTCTATGCTTTGCGGTGGGCTCGCAGGGCCATGGAGTTCCGTGAAAGGTCATCATGAGGAAGCTTCAGAGCCTTTCTGTTTATCCTTCTCCCTTCTGATTTTTGGCCCCAACATGTTATTTATTAATAAATAAAGTAAAAGTTAGGTGGTTTTAAGACACAAACTAGAACGAACACCCACATGAACAAGAGCCAACTGTTAACCACCGTTATCACACAATATCTCACATTATATTAATGCTTCTACTATGATAGTTCTTTAGTCATGGGGACCACCACTTTCTCTTCCATGGACAGTCTACAAAGTACAACATCACCCCTTTGATAGAAATACAGAATGGGGTGCTACTTCTAGATAATGTGTTTTGTCTATTGATGTGGCCATGATTTTATTGCAATATCTACCACTATAGTGTTGTCACAATACATTGTTATACGATAATTACTACTATGAACCCTATAAAGATCCTAGGAAATGATACAAATCAATATGGAATCCTTTTATACATTATAAGACACTATATATTTGGAATCCACTGTAGAATCTATGATAATGGGCTGCTTTTATCTCTTCTAGCACACAGCTCCTCCATTGGGATAGAAACCATATCCGAATTTCCACATCAAATCCTTATGCTTTGTCAGAAAACTAGCACCAGCATACCCTTTGAGGAAAATCTCCTCATATCCTTCCTACAATAGGAACATATCATTTGTTCTTCTTAGATAGTTAAGGATTATATTAACAGTAGTCCAATGGGGTTCTCCAAGATATTATTCATATCTTCCTACCATTCTTAGTTAATATGAAACATCCAGACTAGTACATAACATAGCATACATGATGGATCATATAGGGGAAGTGTATGGTTGCATATTGATCCTATGTTTCTATTGTTTAGTTTGAGGACACATTTTCTTTGAAATTTAATGGCCATGTGACATAAGAACTAATCCACTCTTGGATTGTTCAATAATAAGTCTCTTTATTATCTTATCAATGTATATACCCCTAACATAGTCTAGGAAGCCTTTTGGATCTATCAGAAATTATCTTGATCCCTATAATGTAGGCTTCTTCACCTACGTCTCTCATGGAGAAACATTTTATCAAAGAGTCATTAATTGACTATAAGACTTTTACATCCTTTCCAATAAGTAATATGTCATCAATATATACTACAAGTGTAAAATCATCATTCCCATTAAATATTTTATAAACATATAGCTCACATCCATTCTTAATGAAGACAAATTTTTTTGTGGCTTCATCAAATTGAACGTTCCATGATATAGATTCTTGAATTATTCCATAAATGGATTTTTGCAACTTGAAAACCTGTTTGGCTTATCCTGGTGTCAAAAACCCTTTTGGTTGTGTCATATAGACATCTTCCGGATGGTTACTATTATGGAATGCCGTTTTGACATCCATTTTCAAAATTTTATAGTAATGGTACGCTAATATGGAAGTAATGATTCTTATGTATATAAACATGGAAACTGGTGAGAAGGTTTCATTATAGAAAATTGTTTGACATTGTCTGAATCCTTTAGCTAGTTTCCTTACTTTATAGGTGCTAACACTACCATCCATTCCTAGATTTCTCTAGAATATCCATTTTCATCCAACATGAGTTATATCAATTGGATCATTCAACAGAACCCAAACATGGTTCTGATAAATGGAATCCTTCTCAAAATTTCTAGATTTTAGCCAACATACAGCTTCTGTTCTCTCTATTACTTCCTTGTAGGAGATAGTTTCATCATTTTCCAATAATAATAATTAACCATCCTTGATGACTATGAACCAAATATTTATGGATCCCTTTCTTATCATGAGCTCCTATAAGTACTTGTGTATTTGGAACCTCTTCCCCAAGGACCATTTGAACTTGTTCCCGTACCAAATCATGTATATCTTGAACATAAACGTTATTTAATTTAATATTTCTCAAACTATTGTTTTTGAGGATGTTCTACCTCTAAATAATGACAGCATGTTTGGGAAAATCACTTTCTTTTCTTAAGGATTATATAGGTAATATTGTATCATTTCCTAGGGATATCCGATAAAGATACACTCAGTGCCTCATGGTGCTAGTTTATTTCCTCATAAAACCATATCAAATTCCCCACATCCCCATTCACATATATAGACAAAATGGGATTCTTTCTATTCCATAACTCATAGGTAATTTCATTTTCCACCATAATTGGTACTTGGTTTAATATGTATGTGGCAGCGTGTAATGAATATCCCAAAAAGGATAACAGGAGGTCTTGATGAGTAAACATCAACCTAACCTTGTCCAATAATTTTTGGTCTCTCATTTCACTAACACCATTCCACTATTGATGATAATTAGGTGTGAGATGATATAGAATTCCAGATTGCAGTAGAAGGTCGAAAAAACACATTGATTATATATTCTCTACCTAGATCGGATCCAAGCTTCTTTATCTTCTTACCAAGATGATTCTCTACATCATTCTTGAATTTCTTAAAATTCATTAAGGACTCTAACATATATATCATTAAGTATATATATACATATATACTCCAATCATTAATAATGGTAATGATGTAATAATATCCATCACTAGCTTCTACTGGAAATGGTCAACACACATCCGTGTGCACCAATACAGGAAGTTTTGTGTCCCTTTCACCTTGTTTACCGAATGGTGGTTTGGAAATTTGACCTAGTAAAAAAGAATGACATCTATCAAGTGGTTTTAGATACGTAGACTCTAAATAAACATCTTTGCAGATATATTTCAACCACTTTCCCTTTACATGACTAAGAAGTTGATTCCAAAACATGGTGTTGTATGATTCATGGGAGTTTTTTTCGTTATCAGTTTTCAACACATGGTTTTTGTAATTTAATACATACAAACTGTTACTTAAATGTGCCATACCATAACATATGTCATTATTATAAAAGTAATAAACCTTATTTCCAAACATGAAAAATAAATACATCAATATGAAAACATGATATAGAAATTGTGTTCTTGGTAACACTAGGAACATAATAATAATTATGTAAAACTAAAACTATCCTAATTGGGAATGAGATATTGAAATCGTCAATGGCCAACGTAGCATGTTTTTCACCATTAGTAGTTTGAGGATCCACAAATATTATGGAAATCTTTCTAAATATATTTTTTCTCCAATTTGAATATAGATGTGATCCCCAAAAGCTGTATTGAGTTTCCAATGTGTACGTGTAGAGACCCGAAGCTTGACGTACATGGACATTAAAATCCTTTTGCGGAATAAATAGTACATAAAAAGACACACACACAAGGATCGTAATAGTTTAGTGTCTTTGGAAACTCAAAATATAATCTTCTAATTGTGGTGAAAGATCTTCAACGTCTCCCATAAAGATAATCCTTTTTCTTTTACCTAAAATATTTCTTTATATCCTGGGGAAAAGAAAACATAAAAGGGTGAGCTCAAATGCTTAGTAAGGGTAAACAAAATAAATATCAATTACAACATTTTCATAAGAACATAACATTTTGGAAATTTTAACATGCAAAAGAGAGCATAATTTCATAACATGGGATAAATCATAATAGTGAAATGAAATCCCAATAATCATAAATTAAAACATGAAACTTTGTGTCATACACACATAATCATAGAGAATCATTTCTTGTTAGTCAAGACTCATTTCCCAGACTATCTTAGTGGACAAAGTCCCTTTCTGAACCGAGTCACCCTCGTTTCAGTCCTGTTTCACTAAACCGGTATAACCTACCGTTCCAGTCATGTCTATCTCATGAGATATAAAATCTTACCCAATGCATTGGAGGGAGATATAGGTCCCACCCATATCATAATGATACCATTATTATGTGTGCCACAAAATCATAAATCATACATCATTACATAACCCATGTAATAAAAATGGGAATCTTAAACAACATGACATCATAAAACAATTCATATAAGATAAAGGAATTCATAAAAATATTTCCATCACAACATAATCAATTAAATGTAATAATAGGGATAGAAACAGAACCCTATATTATCTTAGATGGAAAGTAATTTTGATAAAACACTTGAACTCCATTCTTGAGGAAAATATCCTTTCTACTTCAAAAAAACTATTCCTTTCTTAACATGTCATACAATTTTAAACTAAAAGAAGTTGATTAAAAATAAACTTGAAAACTTTTAAAGGATGCTTCTTGGAAATAATAAAAATCCATTCATGCCGTATAAGTTAAAAGAATCATTCTTCTCGTACTTTTGTCGGAAAGTCAAAAAGAACCTCGTATGAAAAAACAAAAAAAAGACTCATATCATATCTTTTACTAAAAACTTACCGAAGGGTAAAATTTGATTTAAACAATTGTAGGTGGATGGAAATAATATTACATATTTATGAAACATGGATGTGGATGATAAAATACACCCCAGTAAATAACAACGTATAAGCAATCTCGGATAAAAATGAGATTGTGATATTTCCCTAACCTTATGTCTGATATGCTTTGTACGTATCTGAACATCCTGTATAATGATTTAAATAATGTCATTAACTTATTACATAATCATATTAATTGTTATGAAATCATATATGGTTCACTTATGTCTTTATATTACCCGTTCTTTTGTAAATTCCATGTTAAAGAAGCGTTTTGGGTAAAATCATTTTATTTATCGTAGGTGTTTGGACTTGTTGTTCTTGACATTATTATTACTTATATCATGATTTAATTACTTCCAGAATATAAAATATGATTTATATATCATATATATTATGTATATACATATATATATATATATATATAATAGATAGATAAATGAAATGAAACACACCATTCATGGAGACGGTAGTCCGTACGTACGCATGAACGCTATTTTCCTTTCCTTATTGTCTTGAATGGAAGTAAGTAGATAACATATATATATACATAAATCCAGTAGAATTAACATGTCATATATTTCATTGTTATTCATTAAATATAATTTATAATCATTCTGGAATGGTTAACATGGAGAATGAATCTCATCGCGTCGTGGAGACGGTAGTCCGTACGTACGCACGAGCGATGATATCGTTCCCATGGTCGTGGAATTGTGTTGAAGTGTATGTATAATATTTCAGTATCAATATCACTTTATAATAATCATATATAGTTACTCATTACACCATTATAACCATCCAATTAAGGTGGTGGTGGGAAATAGATTACACCACGGCGTGCAGACGGTATTCCGTACGTACGCACGCGCGGTGATTTCCTTTTTCCGTAGGATGGATAGAATGTTAATTAGAGTTGTTTCAAATTTATAATAACATATCAGTATATAAGAAATACTGATGTTATTACATTATCATGAAACAACTAATTAAGAAGAAGTTGAAGAAGAATGAAATTGAAAAAGATCGGTAATGGATATTACCTCATTTTGACGCGCCCTCACTTAACCTCCACTTAAAGAACTAAGGATGGTCTTTGAAGAAGACCAGGACCTCTAGGATGATACTAGGGAAGTGGAGAAGAGATTTTGGCAGGGTTTAGCCGAGCTTGAATGCTCAAATTGGTGTGAGTAGGAGAGGAAGGAGGTGCCCTTTTATAAGGGAGGAGAGGGGCACCTTTGGAATTCACAAAAATATTAATTTATAATAAATCTAACCCCACTTAAAAACCGCCAAAAATGACACATATTCAAATATTATATGCGATAGGGTTGTAATATCATCAACCAATCAAATTTAGGCATTTTTGGATCTTATTTTAAACCTTATCATTTTGATTTATCCTTATTTAATCTATTTAAGTTTATTTGTGGTAATAAAATTCAAAATTTTAAATTATAACAAATAATTACTTATTTGTTGTGAATTTTCCATAATTGTTTACTTTAAAAAATTATAGACCATATAAAGTTAAATTTATAATTTTTAAATATTTATGTGATTTTTAAACAATTTTATAATATGTTATTTTTATAAAATAACAATAGTGTCAATTTTGACACTATTCATTTATTTGAATTTAAATAAAATATATATAGAAGATATGTTCGAACTAAAAGATTTAATAGATTAATAAAAAGTCATATGTATCTATACAATTAGTGGATTACATTAAATAGTTCATATAATATTTAGTTTATTATTTTTAAAACCATTTATTTGGTTTATCTCTTAATAAAATAATTACTACAACATTTTTGTATAATTATTTAATATACTAATTTGTTGCATAAAAATTTAAAATAAACTCCTATGATGAAGATAAATATATTAACTTTCACAATAATACTTTTACTCGAATTTATCATCTTAAAATCACAATATTTAAATTGTTAAATTTATTAAATTATGAAGGTGACAACTTTGGCATCATTTAAAATTAAATAATATAAGTGTCCTAATTGATTGTATAAGACTCCAAATGGTCACATATTCGATAATTGTATGATTATAGTTTATATTTACATGACCAATAAGTTTTGGTCAGGTTTTTGTGCCTTTTATGGTCAATATTAGTTTATTAAAAACTATATTCTTGATTTTTCACTAGATAAATAATTTCTACATCACTATTGTGTCACAATTAATGATAATTATTTAATCCCAAAAAATTCTAAATAAATTCTCATTATGTAGATAATTTTGTTAGAATTCTGGAGACTATTTATGTTTGAAGTTTTATGATGTTTATAACTAAGTTAAAATTATTAAACTTATAAGATTTAAGAGAGTGACATGTTGTCACTTTCTTTGGTTTTAATAATAATTAAATTATTTTCATGGTCAAAAGTCCATAAAATGAATCTAATCCGACCCTTAGTTGATATGGGTTTACTTTTAGCCATCAAATAGAATTTTGGCATGTGTTAGGGTAATTTTATAATATTATATTTACCCTTAATTACCTGATTTACCTTTAACTATGGTAAATAAAATTTACCGTAGTTACTATTCATAATTCCCAAAAATAAAAAGTAGCCTATTAACATAATTTGGACCCACTGATTCCAAATATACAATCCATTTTTCCAAATTCAATACACAAAAGTTGCAGAAATTAAATTAAAATTAATCCTGTTGTCGAAAGAAAACAGGGTTTTCTTTAAAACATTGCAAAAGATTGAATTGATTTAACCTACGAATTCAATGTAAAATCAATGCTAATGACATACATTATATTAAATAGTAAAAATATATTCTTTTTATACTTTAAAACCATTCAATATTATAATTTAACCACATAAGATATTACGATGAAAAAAGTTGTTTTTAATTAAAATATAGTGTGTTTTTACTATTTATTAAAATATGAAAGTTATCGGAAAAATATCAATACTTTATCTAATGTAAATTTTTATATCCTGATTCAAAATAAGAATTTTATTTTGTCAAATTTAACATATAAAAATTTCAAAAACTAGATTTAATGTGGGTGCGCCATCAAAAGGCCGCAAAACCGCATTTTTTGAAAAATACTTATTTTACCAGAAAAATTTATTATGTTCTTATACCATGTTCTAGAAATGTGTAAGATGAATAATAATGTTATAAAATTAAAAATTTAGTTAACACTATTCATAACGGCTAGTTCATGACAATATTATAATAATATATCGTTGTTTATTAAAACCCGGTATTGCGTACAACACACGCTATCGAGGAAGGTCGCGATTGCGTGTAATGCAAGCCAAGTCAGGGTTACGTGCTGTGAATGAATCCTTCGATGTTTCGTATAACAGAATCCATCCATATTTCATTTATACATTTAATATATATATATATATATACTCAATGTTGCGTAGAATAACTATTATCAAAATTGTGTGTAACACGATCCAAGAAGAGTGTTGCGTATACTGCAAGATAATACAGTGTTGCGTATAGCGGAAGGTAATCATGGTGTAGAATACAACACAAGACATTAATGAATTTAAAAGAATCTTTTTCATAAAATCTCGGGGTGTTACATTCTACCCCCCTTAAAATAAATTTCACCCTCGAAATTCGTCGGGGTTATAAATGGTTTACTATTCGAAAGTTTCCTTAATAGAAACCCACATTGTAAAAAGGAATACCAAAACCAATCTTTAAAAACAAAAGTATGAAACGTAAAGGTCACCCAAATAAACTAATCACTGGGTTTCCACATAGGTGAAAATATGGATATGGAAGAGAAATCTAACCATCATGTTCTGATGGATAGCGGTAGAGAACATGGCTATTGAATATCCAACAATCACAAAGCCATAAATTTGTGACGATCTAAGGTACCTTCTAATTCATCAGATATAAGAGCACTAGGACAACATTTTTGGTTTTCAAGATCATTTCCCTAAAGTTGATGAAATTGGAATTAGAAGAAATACTTTCGTGATTTTGGTATAGTCTCACCGTTTTTCGTTCTTTGGACAATTTCCACTTCATCTCTTAAAGAAATGAAGTTGAATTTTTCATTCGTGATGTGTTAGCAGATCATGTGATAGAATGATGGGTCATTCCATCTGTCTCAAACAAAAGGTTATAAAAGTTAACAAAAAATACATAAGTCCATCTATAGTGAGATTATTCATATATGGTTCCTAAAATGGACTTATAATTCATATATCATACTGCTTAATATAATAAAACTAGTTTCTACTAAACAGGGACTTCCTGTAGGCCAGTGGTAGGCGATAAAGGCCAGTCAAACTTCGGGTGTGGGTTCGATTCCCACAGCCTTGTCCGACGCGATGGGTTGTCGCCCGTCCTGCAGGTTGTCCTTTTTCTAAAACTACATTACTATAAAATCCCATCAGTAATATCGAAAAAGTTCTGTCCTTAAACAATACTTAGCATATGTCCAACATAATCCATTCCAATCTTTAGGCTTATCCATAATACTGCAGTCCACTCTCAGAGATTTAATACCATCGTTGATCCCCATATATCATAAGATATATCTTGTTGGTCACATTCCAAACATTCAAAGGCCTTAATCTTGTACTCTCTTGAATACCCATTGAACCTTATTGAAAACATGAGTGCTGTTAAAAGTTAACTCTTTCCACATACCAAAATCCTCAAAATTCTATATACTCAAACCATGATATCACTTAGTCCTTATATCAATCATGAGCTCATGAATACTGTCAAACATTTCATTTTCTCCTTATCCCTTCATTATGTGCATATCATCTACTTTCCAAAATATTTGAATCACTTTTCATGGTTACCGGTACCTTAAAATTATTGAAAACCACAAAAGACCAATACATAAATATTTAAATACACCATAAAAGTACCTCAACAACATTATTCTTGAATACCAATACATAAACACTTCAGTCCATCCACTTAAATGATTGTCCTGGAATAAGTCCTTCCTTGATTTAGAAGTATCTTTTTAGGTCAGGGCACTGAGTTGGGTAATGCCCATGTTCTCCGCAAATAAGACATTGAACTCCATAATAGTCTGTCACTCTATGACCCTTTTCTCCACACAGATAACATCGGTCCCTCCATTTGAGGTATTCCTCAAGGTTCTTCTTCCCTTCTTTAGAAATCTCAATATTCCTTTCTTTATGCTCCTCAACATGCGAACATGAATAATAGTTTATCTTCCTCTTCTTTGATGAATTAGGCATACCACTAAATTTCACCTTGTTAATCATATATCACGATGACTGATTCGGCATAATCACAATATATTCCTCTCTAGGAATTACACAATGTTGTTGCTCATAGTCACCAATTTGTCCATTGGATTCAATGTTAACCGAATTCCTTCTGGTTCCCTCCATTAACTAAAACACCAAAAGAATCTTGTGAGAGGAAAAAATCATGCTAGAGAAAACAATATAGTAAAGGGGGAGTACCCTGAATATCTATCATCTTAGGTTAAATTCTAAGATCGTTACCGTAGTTCTAGGACTATAGCCTATAAGTATACTTATCCTTAGGGACATCCCTAGACATACCTTAGAAATATCTCTAGGGATCTCACTAACGTTCTCACATCCTAGTTTCCAAAGGTTGAATAAACCTTTCCTCTGATACCAACTGTAGAGACCCGAAGCCTGACGTACATGGACATTACATTACTTTTGCGGAATACTTAGTACATAACAAAAACACACACACAAGGATCGTAATAGTTTAGTGTCTTTGGAAACTTGGAATATAATCTCCTAATCGTGGTGACAGATCTTCAACATCTCCCATAAAGATCTTCCTTTTTCTTTTACCTAAAACCATTCTTTATATCCTGGGGAAAAGAAAACATAAAAGGGTGAGCTCAAATGCTCAGTAAGGGTAAACAAAAGAAATATCAATCACAACATTTTCATAAGAACATAACATTTTGGAAATCTTAACCTGCAAAAGAGAGCATAATTTCATAACATGGGATAAATCATAGTTGTGAAATGAAATCCCAATAATCATAACCTAAAACATGAAACTTTTTGGCATACACTCATAATCATAGAGAATCATTTCTTGTTAGTCAAGACTCATTTCCAAGACTATCTTAGTGGACAAAGTCCCTTTCTGAACCGAGTCACCCTCATTTCAGTCTCGTTTCACTGAACCGGTATAACCTACCGTTCCAGCCATGCCTATCTCATGAGATATAAAATCTTTACCCAATGCATTGGAGGGAGATATAGGTCCCACCCATCTGATAATGATACCATTCTTATGTGTTCCACAAAATCATAAATCATACATCATTACATAACCCATGTAATAAAAATGGGAATCTTAAACAACATGACATCATAAAACAATTCATATAAGATAAATGAATTCATAAAAATATTTCCATCACAACATAATAAAGTAAATTTAATAATAGGGATAGAAACAGAACCCTATATTATCTTAGATGGAATGTAATTTTGATAAAACACTTGAACTCCATTCTTGAGGAAAATATCCTTTCTACTTCAAAAACAATTTTCCTTTCTTAACATGTCACACAATTATAAACTAAAAGAAGTTGATTAAAAATAAACTTGAAAACTTGTAAAGTATGCTTCTTGGAAATAATTTTTTAAAAATCCATTCATGTCGTATAAGTTAAAAGAAACATTCTTCTCGTACTTTTGTCGGAAAGTCAAAAAGTACCTCGTACGAAAAAACGACAAAAGACTCCTTTCATATCTTTTACTGAAGACTCACCAAAGGGTAACATTGGATTTAAACAATTGTAGGTGGATGGAAATAATATTACATATTTATGAAACATGGATGTGGATAATAAAATAAACCCCAGTAAATACCAACGTATAAGAAATCTCGGATAAAAATGAGATTGTGATATTTCCCTTACCTAATGTCTGATATGCTTTGTACATATCCGAACCTCCTGTATAATGATTTAAATAATGTCATTAACTTATTACAGAATCATATTAATTGTTATGATATCATATATGGTTTACTTATGTCTTTATATTACCTGTTCTTTTGTAAATTCCATGTTAAGGAAGAGTTTTGGGAAAAATTGTTTTATTTATCGTAGGTGTTTGGACTTGTTGTTCTTGACATTATTATTACTTATATCATGATTTAATTACTTCCAGAATATAAAATATGATTTATATATCATATATATTCAGTATATACATATAAATATAATAGATATATAAATGAAATGAAAGACACCGTTCATGGAGACGGTAGTCCGTATGTACGCATGAACGCTATTTTCCTTTCCTTATAGTCTTGAATGGAAGTAAGTAGATGACATATATATATATACATAAATCCAGTAGATTTACCATGTCATATATTTCATTATTATTAATTATATATACTTTATAATCATTCTGGAATGGTTAACATGGAGAATGAATCTCATCGCGTTGTGGAGACGGTAGTCTGTACGTATGCACGAGCGATAATATCGTTCCCATGGTCGTGGAATTGTGTTGAAGTGTATGTATACTATTTCAGTATCAATATCACTTTATAATAATAATATATAGTTACTAATTACACCATTATACCCATCCAATTAAGGTGGTGGCAGAAAATAGATTACACCACGGCGTGGAGACGGTATTCCGTACGTACGCACGCGCAGTGATTTCCTTTTTCCGTAGGATGGATAGAATGTTAATTAGAGTTGTTTCATATTTATAATAACATATCAGTACATAAGAAATACTGATGTTATTACTTTATCATGAAACAACTAAATAAGAAGAAGTTGAAGAAGAAAGAAATTGAAAAAGATCAGGAATGGATATTACCTCTTTTTGACGCGCCTTCACTTAACCTCCACATAAAGAACTAAGGATGGTCTTTGAAGAAGACCAGGACCTCTAGGATGATATTAGGGAAGTGGAGAAGAGATTTTTTCAGGGTTTGGCCGAGCTTGAATGCTCAAATTGGTGTGAGGAGGGGAGGGAAGAGGAGCCCTTTTATAAGGGAGGAGAGGGGAACCTTTGGAATTCTTCAAAATATTAATTTATAATAAATCTAACCCCACTTAAAAACCGCAAAAAATGACTCATATTCTAATATTAGATGAGATAGGGTTGTAATAGCATCATCCAATCAAATTTATACATGTTTGGATCTTATTTTAAACCTTATCATTTTGATTTATCCTTATTTAATCTATTTAAGTTTATTTGTGGTAATAAAATTCTAAATTTTAAATTATAAAAAAATAATTACTTATTTGTTGTGAATATTCCATAATTGCTTACTTTATGACATTATAGACCAAATAAATTTAAATTTATAATTTTTAAATATTTTTGTGCTTTTTATACAATTTTATAATATGTTATTTTTATAAAATAACAATAGTGTCAATTTTGACAGTATTAATTTATTTGAATTTAAATAAAATATATACAGAAGATATGTTCGAACTAAAATCTTTAATAGATTAATAAAAGGTCATATGTATATATAAAATTAGTGGATCACATTAAATAGTTCATATAATATTTATTTTATTATTTTTAAAACCATTTATTTGGTTTATCTCTTAATAAAATAATTACTACAAAATTTTTGTAAAATTATTTAATATAATTATTTTTGCATAACAATTTAAAATAAAATCCTATGATAAATAAAAATATATTACCTTTCACAATAATACTTTTACTCGAATTTATCATCTTAAAATCACAATATTTAAATTCTTATATTTATTAAATTATGAAGGTGACAACTTTGGCATCATTTAAAATAAAATAATATAAGTGTCATAATTGATTGTATAAGACTCCAAATGGTCACAAAGACTACCATTGGATTATTATAGTTTACATTTACATGACCAATATGTTTTGGTCAGGGTTTTGTGCCTTTTATGGTCACTATTAGTTTAATAAAAACTATATTCTTGATTTTTCACTAGATAAATAATTTCTACATCACTATTGTGTCACAATTAATGATAATTATTTAATCTCAAAAAATTCTAAATAAATTCTCATGATGTAGATAATTTTGATAGATTTCTGGAGACTATTCATGTTCGAAGTTTTATAATATTTATCACTATGTTAAAATTATTATACTTATAAGATTTAAGAGAGTGACATGTTGTCACTTTCTTTGGTTTTAATAATAATTAAATTATTTTCATGGTCAAAAGTCCATAAAATAAATATTATCTGACCCTTAGTTGATATGGGTTTAATTTTAGCCATCAAATAGAATTTTTTCATGTGTTAGGGTAATTTTATAATATTATATTTACCCTTAATTACCCGATTTACCTTTAACTATGGTAAATAAAATTTACCGTAGTTACTATTCATAATTCCCAAAAATAAAAAGTAGCCTATTAACATAATTTGGACCCACTGATTTCAAATATGGAATCCATTTTTCCAAATTCATACATAAAAGTTGCAGAAATTAAATTAAAATTAATCCCGTTGTCGAACGAAAACGGGTTTTTCTTTAAAACATTGCAAAAGATTGAATTGATTTAACCTACGAATTCAAGGTAAAATCAATGCTAATGACATAAATTATATTAAATGGTAAAAATATATTCTATTTATACTTTAAAACCATTCAATATTATAATTTAACCACATAAGATATTACGATGAATAAAGTTGTTTTTAATTAAAATATAGCGTGTTTTTACTATTCATTAAATATGAATGTTATCGTAAAAATATCAAAACTTTATCTAATGTAAATTTTTTTATCCTGATTCAAAATAAGAATTTTATTTTGTCAAATTGAACTTATAAAAATTTCAAAAACTATATTTAATGTGTGTGCGCCATCAAAAGGCGGCAAAACCACATTTTTTGAAAAATACTTATTTTACCCGATAAATTTATTTTGTTCTTATACCATGTTCTAGAAATGTGTTAGATGAATAATAATGTTATAAAATTCAAAATTTAGTTAACACTATTCATAACGGCTAGTTCATGACAATATTATAATAATATATCGTTGTTTATTAAAACCTGGTATTGCGTAAAACACACGCTATCGAGGAAGGTCGCGATTGCGTGTAATGCAAGCCAAGTCAGGGTTGCGTGTTGTGAAAGAATATTTCGTTGTTTCGTATAACAGAATCCAACCATATTTCATTTATACATTGAATAAATATATATATATATACTCAATGTTTCGTAGAATAACTATTATCAAAATTGTGTGTAACACGATCCACGAATAGTGTTGCGTATACTGCATGCTAATAAGGTGTTGCGTATAGCGCAAGGTAATCTTGGTGTAGAATACAACACAATACATTAATGAAATTAAAAGAATATTTTTCATAAAATCTCAGGGTGTTACAGTACGGATGGAATGATTACACTTGATAATTAATGTACCTTTAGTGTCCCCACGCTTTTGGGTGTAGTTCCTCTTCCAGTGGCCTGGCTTGACACATGAAAAACACACTGCCTCCAATTCCTTTACCTTCCTCTAGATCTTTCCCTTCTTGGAGGGATGATGCTCAGGGGCTGCAGACTATTTATAAATCCTTAGCTCATTTTCCTAGTCCTTTCATTTCATATTCATCATAAGGACTGCATGTTTGTCACTCCCAATGTACTTATCTACCATGATAATTAAGGTTAGAAGCTCCAGTAGACTCTTCTAATTGTTTCTCATGTTTTAGTTGACAATAAAGATATAAAAGGTCTTTGGAAGTGATGATATAATGAGATCTGTATACAAATCATTCATGATCATAATCCCTAAAATGTCCTGGGGTTCAATGTATCCACTAAGCTTGAATACATGACACACATGGCATAAATTCTACAATATTAATTGTGAACAACAAATTGTAGAGATCATATATCTCCTAAATTTCATTCTCTTTAGAGTGATCCTTAAGGTGATACATCGGGATATATGTGTGCCTGATTTCATCTTGCTTGATGATCTCATTAGACATGGGAAAGAGCATGAAACGTTGGACATCTATGGAATCATACATATGTTTTATATGTAGAGATATTTACTCATTAATGGCCTCCTTTCCATGAGCAATAGGAAGAGGCTCCTCCAACACAAAACATTTCTTCTCGTGGTGAAGGATGACACGTAAATGCCTCTGCCACTCCTAGAAATTGTTTCCAAGGAGAAACGTTTTCATATCTAGTATGGTTCTCAATGTAATTATTGATGTCATTTTTATTATCATTTATAAAAATTAAAATTATAAATGATTTATTACTTTATCATAAAATTGATACACAAAAATATACCAAAACTTATTAGTCTCCCATTATTTTATAGAAATCTAATAGCCCTTACCATTGACTTCTGAATATTCGATTTCATGAATATTCTTGTGGAAATGGTCCATATTAACCATCAAATTTCCCCAACTTCTGTAACACCCCATACTTCCACGGTATGTTTCTCATTGAAAAATACAATTGCTTGTGTAGTACTCAACATCGAGTTCTTACACATCGCGACTAATCAAACTAGTCGTTATGAATAGTAATACCGACTTTTTAAACATTATAAATTTTATTATAATAAATGGACTTCATTTCAAGATTCATAATATCAAAATTATCTTAGGGTGAATTTTTTGTATTTGTTTGAAAACAATAAATTCTTGATGAAAAGTGATAAATGATGTTCTATTATTTATAACAGACATTTTATTTAAAATCATTTTAAGTAAAAGTATATGAATAATACCTATATTAGTTCAATTTAATTCCTTTGAGACATTTTATAATAAAATTAGATTGATAATTTTTATTGAACTTTTTACCGTCATTTATCCACTTTCTAGGAATGTTAAAAAATCTACATAAAACGTAATTTTACTACTTCAGTGAATTAAATTTCAAAAATCTAAGAGACACGGTTGATATCCATAATTAAATTTTGGTTCAATAGGATGAAAGTAATTTTTTTTGGAATAGTAATTTTGACTTTTATTTACCACGGTTAAAATTAAATACGACAATTAATTGTAAAAATGATATTATAATAACCTAACACATGTCCTAAAATAGTTGGATAAGTGTATTTCAACCAAAAAACATCTTTAGGAATAAAAAATGATCCTTTGGGTTCATATGGATTATATTAGAATATTTATTATTATTTTATTTAATAAAGAGTTAAAAGTGAGAAATTCAATATTTCATATCTAAAACATTTTTAATATAGGGTTACTTTAAAAGATAAATTACACTATAAATATTAATTAGTAATATACAAATATTTAATACATAATGGTGTTTTATTTTTACATTTTTGACATTAAATAATTTAATTTATTTATGACACAATGATGATGTAATAATTACCTTATTACTAAAAGATCATAATACATGATATTATAAATATCCAAACAAATGTAAATTGTAAAATTTGATGAATTAAAAGAATATTATATTTTAATATGACATGTTAGGTTTGATTAAATGAATTTTTTTTATAAGTAATCATGTTTTTAGGACTTAAAAAACAAATACTAAATAGTGTCAAAATTGACACAAATGAGTTTTTAAAAGAAATACTATATTAATAATTCATATAATGTTCCTAAAAATCTATAGTTTGCCCAAATGACTTTTTTAAGAATAGATATATCAATAATAAACAACTTATTGATCTGTTGATATTTTATATTATGTTTATAAACTATATAATATATAAATATATAAGGAGACATGGAAAATGTCAAAATATTTAACTATGAGTTAAATATAAACGATAAGGTTAATATGGTGACCAAAACCTGTATAAAATCTTTTATTTGAGGTATTTTATACCCATAACCACCTTATCTTATAAATAAATCATTTTTATCCATTATAAACCTAAAATAATTTTATTATAAAATAATATTTTAAGCTTTTATTAATGTGACCTTCACATCTCTTATTAAAGGACATCCCCCTTCTCTCAAAATCACATATCCAAATCTATTTGCCTCAGTCATACCCTACCCAAATATCCTCCCAAATTCCCTAAAATAATCATAAATTCATTCCTTTGATCATAAATCCAACCTAAGGATCCCTTTTGATCAAATCAAAAGGAAGCACCCAAAGAAGAGGAAATTATTTCACCACCTCTTTCAAGTTCTTTTCTTTTCCACTTACACATTCTTTTTTATTCAAATAACAAAATAATATCTCATGTACCTTATTCATAAAATGATGTTATTATAAATATGGTACAACCAAATTAATTATTCTACCCATCATATGAATGAAAAACTCACCATACGTGCGTACATACATCTTACCGTCTCCACGTTGTGGTGTAGTTTATTATTCAAACTCTTCATTAAATTTGTGGGTATAATAATTAGTATAACTGATGTAAATGATAAATTTAATACAATAATGATTCTCTATATATATTATATATAATAAATTTACAAATGATTTCACCATCAATAGAATGGAATTTTCGCTCATGCGTATGTACATATTACTGTCTCCACGAACACGATGTGATTCATTCCCCATCATAACTAATAAAGAATAAATTTATTTTTATTATTAAAAAATTGTGTTTAATAACTTAATATAATTATGGATTTGAGTCAAATACATCATATCCATAACAACCATGAATTATATAACAAATCATATAAAGGAAAATGAATCAGTTAAGAGCCGAAATGATGATAAAACTGAAATATTATTAATAATGGAATATTAGAAGATCATATATGATATCATATTTATGTATGTGGTTATTATATAATTTAATAACAAATATTTAACTACTATAAAGGATTTTAGCATACCCTATACCATATAAATGTACAATTTAAGTGTTAATTCTACAATCTCTTCATTATCTGAGGTTGTTTGTACGTGAGTATCTACTGGGAACACTTTATCAGCCACATCTGTGTTTCATAAAAATGTATTTAAGTCATTTTTACTATTTCTTTAATTGTGGGTTAAATTCATCTATACCCTTGTTTGAATGTTTATATAATGTTTATAATGTAATCATTCTATTGTTTTCCAAACAAGGTACTTTACGAAATTTTCGACAAAATTAAGGAAAGAATGTTTTTTTATCTTTCACGAAGAGTGCTTCTATTTTCCACCATTATAACACATTTGAAGATTCCCTAACATGATTATAATAATATATTCAAAATAAATGTTTTCTTTTAAAATTATGTGACTTTTAAATGATTTCAAAATAGAAAGTGATATTTCTCTCAAATAGTTTTGGTTTCATCTATGTCAACATAATTTGATGGATTTTACACTTGTTTAACGTTTATTTATTATGATAAAATATTCCTTATTGTATTAAAGGTTTTGTGATATGTTTTAATGTGGATGTGTTATTTTTATTCCAATCATGGTTTGTGGTTTTAGTATTAACAATTCATATGGTAGTTTTAATACGAATGTTTATGTTATGTTCCGATTTTTTCATATGAGGAATGCATTGGACATTGTATGTAAATTGTAGAGCCCACTAGAGCCCCTCGATTCATCAGTAGGTCTCCTGAGATAGACTAGTTTCTAATAATTAGTCCCTGATAAAATATCATTTTTAGTCTTCGCACGAGGCCTTGACTATGTTGTTATGAAGTCTAGCATTATGCATTCCATCATTGTGAAATTGGTCATTGATATTGCATGTGATTATTCTATTTGTAGAATATCCATGTTAATAATTAAATGGAATTCTATGATTTACATTTTCCAGATTATGATGAATTTTATGTTTAAAGGATTTTGTTTTTGTCTTATACATTTCCTTAAATGTTTATACTTATTTATGAAAGTTTTCGCTATATTGGTATCCTTTATGAGCATCTAAGCTCACCCCTTCCTATGTTTTATTTTTCCCAGGATGTGAAGAAGTATTTTATGGTTGACATGTAGGGATAGGCTAAGAGATATAAGTGTGTTCAAAGGGGAAAAATGTTGATGATGGTATTATCTCGTAATGTAATGTAAAACTTATGTTTGTATATAGTACTTCAAAGGCTGCTAAATTGACCTGTCTTTCAAGACGTGATCTCTTGTGATCATGCCAATGTTATGTAATAATGCACCAAATCTGGGTAACTAGGGTCGGGGTGTTACAACTATTTATTTTCATGATACATTATGTTTTTTAGGTAGGGATTCAAAATTCTAAATGCATTAACTTACATTTCCTTGATCCGTTGAGTCAATTCCCCAATACTGATATAATTTAATTTTACATTCCCTAAACAATGGCCTCTTGGTCACATAAAGAACTGTTATGGTAGTAAAGACTTGATATAAACTAATTCATTTCAATCCAATACAATGAATTTGGATTCCCCAATAATTGAATGTACCCCATCTAGGGTTTGTCAAGAACATTTCACTATGGTTCGATTCTAACCATGATTTTGGAAAGATATACCGACTTAATATTTCAATGATGGATTATATAATTAATAATAAATTTCCATTTTTTATTCGTTCAATTTTTTTTAATATTAAGTGGGTTATACATAATTGATAAACCATGTTTATGATAATATTTACACCAAATATGATCTTATTTTTGTTCCATATTTCATGCTTTTTATTTAATTAATAGTGTCCTCGTGACAACACACCCACAATAATTAAACCATGAAACTGAAAGAAATAAAATAAATGGTATGATCATTATCATGATCTATTAGTTATTTTATCATGTAGTTGATAAACTAAACCCAGTCCTCGGGGAGAAACACCATGAACCATTTGGGTTTCTATTTACATCTTTCCACCTATCCACGTTGGTATCTCCTTGGATTGCCTTCAACTTTTCTCCTAACATGATCCACATCCACCATCTTGGAAGCTCAAACCCTTATATATGCAATTATCTCACTCATAGGTGAGGGTTATAATAGGGTTTTACATAAATAAATCCACGGGCATTCATGCCCTACATATTAATAACGAGAAGGCTCACATACCAACCAATTTAATTTGAATAAATAAATTAAAATAAAACATCCACATAAAAAAGTCCATGTATTGACCATTAACATCCATGCATGCAACAATATTTACAAATAAATAAAACATACATTCAATTCATTATTCATTACTGTTTCATATTAATCACGCTCGAATAAATTAATTATCTTGGACTAATAAATCCTTTTATCTTAAATCTATTTTTTCTGAATTTCCTTGAGATTGTCATCCATAATAATTTTAAAAAATTAAAATCATTTAAAGTTATCTTTGTACATAACTTGTACCTTGGAGTAAAACTTGTAAATTCATGTTCATAACTACAAAATGAGAAGAAATGGACATTATAGAGATGTTAAATTAATCACATATATACAAAACACATATCACATGTTGTGCCTCTTCTTTACGGCTGCACCATGGTAAAAGTCTTAAGGATTTGTATAATATAATAATAAATTTTAATAAATCCATGTAATTTGGATGAGTACATGGAACATAGTTCTGACTACAAAGAGTGTACTATCGTTCACTGTAAATCCAAAGTACATGCCTGGGGAAATGTCATGTGGATGTAATTCAAAAATCTTTAGAGTACACGACATGTCCAGTAGGTCACACGCCATGTAGTGTCCATGTTACACAGTCACTAGCCAGGCAATCCATGTATGAGGTACACTGTTCAACCATATCCCAAAGGGGATACACGTCGTGTCTACTGTACACGTTATGGGTACTACAGAAACTGTGTGCCACCTGTTCAAGGTCTACACACATAGTCATTTTAGATATATATACACTACAACACATGACTTGGATTGGAGGACTAGTATCGATGCATAAAACCATCACTACATGGCGTGCACTACCGAATTCATGTTGTGTGTTTAGGTGTTGTACGTACATGATGCTTTGGCACCCCCATATAGGATCCCTTATTTTCTTTTAATCTAAATTACAATAAAATATTTTTTTATGGTGAATGAGAAAATAAAGAGGTGGAATAGATCTCGAGATTCATATTTTAATAAGGGTTATCTTGAATTGAAAAAACTAAAGTATATAATGCATAAATAATCAATGAAAAAAATAAATAATTATAATAAATGATATGAACCACTTTGATACCACCTGTAAGTTCCAGGCATAATAGATGTGCGTGGATGGGTGTACCCAACACTAATTTGGTCTTTAACAATGATCAATCTGAGATCTATCACGATGATAAAATGTCGGATTGTTGAAATATAAAAAAGAATGAATGAAAATATGGTTGTCCTGAAATTATAGAGAAGATTATCATATTTTGGTTATAGTTAATTTAATTAAATTAAAATAATCACCTTGATGAAATTCTTTCTTCGTTGATGTTTATGGTCATGATCTAATGTGATCCATCGTTGCATCATAGAATCCAATTGTAGGATTTCTCTAGCGTTGATCCACATGTGGTCCACATATCTCCGGACATCGTCAAATGGATATCCGGGTGCTAGAGAGGAAGAGCCTCTACTGCTGATGTTCTCCTTTGATCGTGATTAGATCCTCTTCCAAAGCTCTCTCCTTGAACCGGTTAGGGAGGATCTCTCTCGTAACTTGAGGGAGTTCTTGGTGGAAAAAGTATAATCTCTTGTCTTGAGAGATTTTCCAGAACTATTATACACAACCACAAATAATGACTAGTCTAACGAGAATAATGTATTTGATATTTTATTAAATTGAATTCTGAAATTAATTAATTAACTGATCGCATTAATTCATTTCATTTAATTCTTAATAAGTTTCCATGTTTAATAATAACTGATTACTATTATTATCAAATTACATGTTCCCGATGAGTAACACATAATATTATTTGATTATATATTTAATATAATTTCTCACAATTCCCAAAATAAACTTCATTCCGTGTATATTAATATACAAGTAGTGTATTTTAATTTTTTCGTTCATTCTTCCACAACATTTATTAGACCTTCTATAATAACTACTTATTTCTTATATAATTATCACTGCATTATTAAGTAATAAATATATTACATCTCCTACAATAAATTCTCTCAAATATCTAGTGTTGAAATAAAATCGATCAAGAATACTTAAATAATTACTAAACCATATTGAGAAATAATCATTTTTAAACTTCTTAAATGAATATTTAATTTAGATACTAGAAAAAAATAGTTCGTGATCCTCTTGGCCTCTTTCTTTGTGGAATTTGGTAGAGCCGACCAAATGTCCAAGGTTAGAGTCTAGGAACCTGCCATGGATCCCACAGAAAAACAAGCTAACACCGCAGTGATGTGTCACCTCCTATGAATGCTTACCTTATAATGTCATCCCATTGTAACGATATCTCAAATCAAGTGAGTTTCATGCTAGTTCCATCAACCCTTGTACTCGTTTATTATTTCTGTTAATTATTGGAATTAAACTTCAATATTCTTTATTATGGTCATGGATTTATTTAGGGTATATCAATTCCATAATAGGGTGGGAGATATCATATTTGTTTGTGGAATAGAAGAGAAAAATCATTTCTTACATTATGAATTAATGATGTATTACTCATGACACACCCAACATATCCTACCTCACTACGAATAGTGTGTCTTCATACTTTTCATCATTACATCTAAGTGCTCGAGTTGTAATACCCATTAAAAATAATATTAATGTCTAAGGACCATTACAAACATCTGAATATAAGAACATACAATGACACTATGAAATTTAGGGTTCCTTCTAGCAGCTCTTGTTCTAATAATATCCTCCTGGATATTATTAAGGGCACACATACTGAGAAGGTGCCTCAAATTTTTATGATTCCTCACCCCTAATGTCCTCTATTATTTTTTCCCCTCTAATATCATCATTCTATAATAGAACATACATTCATGAATAGTGTTATGGAACATCCAGTTTCTCATCATATCATGGTTCCGCTATGACCCTTTGGTGTAACATCTATCCTTAGTACTTTATCACATGTATTGTCATGCAAAAGAACTATCAATATGTGATAACATATTTATTAATGAATAATGTACACATTATTTTGTTCAATTACACTGACTCCAAAAAAAATGAACCTATAATTCATGGAAGACTTATTTGAGAAGGTATTTGTTTATCTATAGGTTGATAAAATTTGATCGTTCCATGTATATATTTGAGTATGAGATAGACTCCTTTTATAAGTGAGAGTAAAGAAACTCTGATTAATACATATAACCTTAAAATAAAATAAATTTATATCTCATTGTCATGTTGAAATAAATTTATCATTTCATAATATTTTTTGAAAAAAAAAATCGAATAAAATTGAAGCATTGTTTAGTTATTTTTGTGACATTATCCCTGTGTTTAACATCATTTTAACTCGGTTAACCTTCACCATTTAGAAAAAAATTAACCTTGGTATCGAATCATTCAGAATAGAAATAAAAATATCCTTATTATCACATTTAAATAAGTTTCATCAAAATTTTAAATTGATATTAAAGAGTTAAATATCAATAGGTGGTAAAAATATATTTAATCTTTAATGCTAAAAACTCATCAAAAAAATATCTTTAAAAATGTAATATTGACAAAAAAATTTAAAATATTATAAATACAAGTCTATCCAAACTGTTATATAATTTTTAATTTATTTTAAAAATAAAATTATCAATAAATTTCATTAAAATTATTTTAATAAAATTAATTATTTAAATTAATTATTGTTACAACAAATTTCACACATAGAAATTTTAATTTAAATTATACATATATTTTAACAAAATATGATTTAATCATCATTTATAAAAAAATTTAAATCAACATATTATTTAGTATTTATTTTTTAATGTGTATAAAAATTATTTTTATTAAATTTAATACTCCAAATAAGATAAATTTATCTTTCATAAAATTTATATTATATATAATAAACAAAAATTTAAGAAAAACATTTCTGATTGTAAATGATTTATTTTATTTTTATTCTTTATGATTAAATACTATAGGTGTGTTATTAAATCAGTTTTAAAAAATATAAAAAAATTAATAAATACATATATTGGTTAACATTTCCTAAAAATATTAATTTTATCAAAAAATATGTATAAAATCAGAACCATTATCTCTTGAAATTGAGGTAATATACAAATTAAAATAGAACCCATTCAATTATACTACATTTTTGTCATATAATTATTCATTTAAATGTCTTTTAATTATTTTGAAAATTGTTTTTAAAAAAATTATTATTCAGATAAGTTCTTCATGGTGTGTATCATAAGCCACCATACATACAAGTATTATTTAATGGAGAATACATACAAAAATCTCAAGGTGTTAAAAACACCATACATTTTATTGTGAAATTGTTTTTATTTTAAAATGGATAAAAAATTATATTTAAAATAATTACACCACTATTATTTATTTCATGTAGTTCTTGATGAATATCGCTGAAAATAATCAAAAGGATCTTCCCACGGGGGTGTCTCCATGAGATTCATCTAATCAGCCAAATTATTTGAGAATAACCATTTAGATATTAATGACATGATAATTTCATGTTTTTCTATTGAATATAGATGAAAAATTATTTAGTAGGGAAACATTATCATCTATAGGTTTGTAGGGGGTTACACACACTCACACACCCCACCCCATCCCAGCTAACAAGGTCCCCGCCTAAGGAAACATGGAGATTATTGGTCCACCCCCATCTCACCTCCAATATTCCTAGGATTTGTGATTAGTACCATGAAGACATAACACATTGTGGGTGGCCCTAGACTATAAAAAAAGTAGTCGATATACATCACCGTTGAAAAAAAATGACAACCACACTAGAGACACATATCTAATTAGAAATAAAATATTCCCAAATATTTTTATTACGCATCATAATGATATACATTTAATATGATTGTATAAAAATGATAAATTAATATAGGGATGAATACCGAAAAATAATAGTGACATTAACTGAATTGGAAGAAGATAATCCCCACACTTTGGAAACATCAGCTACTATCACTGAGACAAATAGGCCCCAAAATTTACCACTATGCTCATCCCCAATTAGTTCAATCGCCACTATGAAATACACCAATTTTTGCATCATTTACAAAGACGAATCATGTACGGGAACAAGGGAAAAATATGCGTTAGTATTAAAACATCCCATAAGATTCCTTATAATCATAAATGTCCTTATGATATAGGTATACTCTCAACCATGGCTCAAATAGTTTAACCGCCCAACTCATGAAATGAATGGAAGTACATGAAGTTGGGAAGAATATGTGACTTCATCTACCATGAATCACCTAATCATGTCTCATAGAAAGTAAATGGTTTTTTTTATAGTCTGATCACTCTATAAAATGAGGAATCCAAAAATACACCTCACTCTATATGGGAATACACTTCCTTCCCATCAAACGCAAGCTAAAACAACTCCCTACCCAACTACATTAAGTGAAACACATCCATATAGGTCTAAATAAGGGGAACCATAAGCCAAAAAATGATAAAACTAGAGGTATCCAATCAAAAATATATGAATAATAAATTATATAAAACCTAAGTCACACTACAAGTTCCCTCATCACCACCTACATATCCCTATACTGAATAATTGAACACACCTATGAAATAACAATTACATTAATTATTTATAAAAAAAAGACCATATACACATCTCATAAAATATGTCTTAAACCTATAGGTTAATTAAAGTGGGAATCCTGAACCATCAAGTGTAATATGATATATCATGGGAATAAAACGTGGGAGATGCTCTTCATTAAATGAAGAATTACTAGTGTATCAAGCTCACACATGCATCATATTATCTTTGTTTAGGATGGATGACAAGATCATGTTTGAACAAGAATGTGATGGGATAATCCTTAGAGACCAATATTTTAATGCGAAGATTAGGTGTCTATCTAATTCCTTGGGATTATAAGTGAGAGTGGTATGCCTAGAGTTCCCATCAGTTTATGTGTCGGTTGTTTTTTATTTCAGATAGGAACACCCACTATTTATATCATGTAAGGTAAGTTTTTTAGGTAGATGTGTTTAGTGGAAAACCCCACCAACTATCCATTTCATGGATTAAGAACGAGGGAGGATAATCTATAAAAATCATTGGATTCAATTATGAATTCTCGTTATCATCAATGGTAATATCATCACAATCGGCTCATTTGGAGTAGTATTTTGTGAGGAAATTTCCCCATTGAATCAAGAGTGGAATTATAAGATTATTTAATTACTTTAATTGTGAGGGAATGTGTTCCCACTTTTACCCATAACGATCATTCTATTTTTCGTGGTTTTTTACCGATTTAATTTTACAAGTTTTGTAACATTAGACTTGGTGTGAATTTATTTCTGCATTTTGTACATTATTTTATCTCGTGATAATCAGTGCGCCAGTGGTTTAAAAATTCAAAGTCCCAACAAGGTTTATCATAGTAAGGTTCTAGTCTGGTGGTATTTACTTTTTGAGAATTTATAATTCTAATTAATTGTATTATTTTCTGTTTTTACAACTGCGGTTGATCATTCACATTAGAAAAAATAATTAAGGCTGTTATATACAACATTATGAAATAGTTGATGTTCTGGAATGACAGTGTGTCCAGATGGTGGAGACATATGAGATTGAAAAATTAACCATGAATAATTTTTCATTGTGGAAAATGAATATGTTTTCTATGTTGAGGAAGGATCATTGCCAACTGGTAGTTAGGAAAAACTAGGAAGGTGTGATAGAGTAAAAATGTAATGATATGGATTTGAATGTTATTTACAACATCCATTTTCTTTTTTAGATGAGGTCCTATTGAGTATTGTGTAGAAAATGATGGAGAAGTAAATATTAGATACGCTGATGAAGCGACATGAGTCAATGTAACCATACAACAAATTTTCATATAGATAAAATTGTAAACTCTTTGAATGGTGGAATAATCACAAGTTACAAACCAAATCTACAACAATAATAATATTTTCAATCAAATATAAAAAGTGGGATATTAAATTTTAGATACAGAACATGTATATAATATTCAATTGAAATTTCCAAATTATTATGATCAACTAGTCATCAACATCACGAAAAATATCCTAATAGAGAAGATACCTTTCAATAATTTGGATGTAATATTTTATAAAGAAAAAATTTTGGGAATGAAATCTGATTATAAAAAATTAACATCACACCATGAATAGGCTTTGTAAATGGATAGAAAATGGATGATGTAGCATGGTTCTAGTGGGAACCCTAATCACGGTATCTCCAAATAATAGAGTAAACTGAGTTAATTCACATGTTTTAATTGTGGCTGGTGTTGAATATGAATAATTATTGTTGAGGTATGAATAATAGTAAAAAGAGATGTTAAGGGAATGTGAATATTAATTATTGCAATTGAAAAAATCATGTTAGTGAAACCGCGACAATTTCTAGAACTAGGAAGCCTATCAATGATGCACTCATGATCAACTTGAGAAAAACATGGAACATTATTCCTCAACATAACTGGTTTGACTAGTACCAAATTAACACAGAAGGAATTGTGTACATGAAGAATAATCACACCCTAATGATCAATATATTTAGTAGCATAAAATTGAAGATGACTGATGGTATTGTTCAAACCATCCAATAAGTGATTCATTTTAAGGTCTTGTAGAATAACAAATTGTATTTCAGAAAATTTGTTAAAACCAGATGCAAGAATTGCACATTGAATAGTGTGATGATAATTTAAGAGGGAATGCTTGTGTTTATGAATGACGATATGATCTCGAAGAACTTTTACATGATCATATATATAACATAAAATTATATATATATATATATATATATGTATGTATATATATTTTTGTTGCATCAACTACCTCAATATTGTGTTTATGATGTTCTGGCATTTGAATATTATACAAATTTCATAATGTGGACTAAAGATTCCAGATGATTATAAGTTTCTTCTATTCATAGAAGGTATCTATATCATTTTGTGGGCATTTTAGTTTAATTAAGAAACACATGTTAACATTCAGCATTTCAAAATCAAGATGTCTGGAGATCATATAGTTGATTAATTCCATTATTTAGAAAGATATAGTTTTATCCTTGGGATGATAAAGGTAATTTGAATCATTTATTTATGATTTTTTCATGAGATGTTCGAAGTATACAATCAAGATTAAAGGGGGTATTTTTTGAAGTCTTCAAAATGTTAAGAACATTGAAGGAGCCTGAATCTTGAAAAATGATGAAGTATTTAAGGATTGATAATGGTGGAGAATATAGAAGTGTTGAATTTTATACATTTTTCCAAATTGATGGAATTACAATATATTTCTTGGTGGCGTATAGTCCTCATCTAAATTGAGTGGTAGAGTGTAGGTGCAAAACCATGTTGCGTAGAATAAGAGATATGTCGAAGACTATTGGAATTTAAAAAACGTTTTGGGAGGAATTAGTGAATACAACATGTTATGGGATCTACAAATATAATTAAATAGTGATTGATTTTAAGATACTGATGGAGATGTGGTCTAATAAACCTGCTAAATATTCTCAATTCAATAATTTTACAGGTCCTCTATATGCATTTTTTAATGACTACGAATGATCGAATGTGGATTCAACATCTTGGAAATTTATCTTCTTTGCATATAATGATGCTGTGAAGTGTATCATTGGTGGGAATCCACTTAACTCAAACATATATTTTTTAGTGATATTATTTTTGAATAAGATGTGGTGATAATGAAAACTGATGAAGGCTTGAAGAATGGGAATACGAAAACTACAACGGTCAACATAGAGAAAAAATAAAAGGAAAAATAGTAGAAGGAAGGATATTAGAAAAAAATAGATCATTAAGATCAATCAGGATGAATAGGAACATTTGGAAACATGTCATGAAATATTTGTAGTCAAAGAATATGCTCAAATGGAAGGTATTTATTTTTATGAAAGAATTTCTCCAGTTTATAGACTTATGACCATTCATATATTCATGGTGATATTTTAAACCTACAGTTTTCATCAAGAGTAGCATGATCTGAATATTGTTTTTCACCAGGATTATCTTAATGAGGAAATATATATTCTCCAACTATATTACTTTTCAAAAGAAGGAAAATAGAAAAAAATCAGGTTTAACGAAGAATTTTACATTCTCAAGAAGATGCTATGGAATTTTTACCAGATATTGGGTTACTATGTCATGATCCTTGAATGAATCATATTTCATTCAGATTTATCAACATATTTCATTTGTTTTGGTGGTAATTATTACATTATTATTATATTTTATGCGGATAAAATTTTGGTTGTATTCGCAAATATGGATCAAATCATCGAGAAAAAGGCACACTCCTTTAGAAATTTTGATATGAAGGACATGGCAGCATCAAAAATGATTCATGGGATGCTTATTTATCATGATTCAAATAATGGGAATATCATGGTATCAGAAAATAATAACATATTTAAATTCAAAAAATGATTCAAAATGTAAAATTGTAAGCCAATATCTACCAAACATCATATTAATTTTTTTCTACTATGATGAGTTCTTGTAGTGAAGTATAGAATAGGGAAATTTCCTTGTACTATATGAATCAACAACATGTATTTTGATGATAACAATGGTTTGTAATGGACTAGGCATTTCAAATGTTGTGGGAGTAGTTATTGGTTACATCATGACTCCATGATGAGAGAATTGGATAACATTTAATTGGATCCTAAGAAACACCATGGATACCTCATATGATGAATTATGTTATAGAGGATCAATTTTCATCAATAGAGGCTATGTTGATTCAGATTTTACATAAGATTCCAACCGATAGATATCCATGACTTTTTTTGTTTTTACTCTTGTAGGAAGAGCAGGAATATGGATTTATATCTTAAAGTGAGTTTAGATTTATCTTAGATGGGTGTAGAGTACTTGGAATCTATATTAGCATGAAAAATGGAAATATGGATAGACGGTTGCTAGAGGATCTTAGGCACTAATAAAAGAAGATGTCGTTACTGGTGATGGTTAGAGTGGCTTTCAAATTTTAAGGAATCCATATTTTTTTCATGATGAATCACATTGGGGTAAAATATTTCTTTTTATTAGTTGCTATGAACGAAGGAAGTGTGGAAGTGAATAAAAATCATACTGAATAAAATATTGTGAATTTTTTTAAAAAGGTGACTGACTATGATAAGTTAAAATGTTGTAGACTAGTGAGTGGAATACAGATATCTAACCGAAATTATTTGGTGGATAGGAATGATGTGTTGAGATGTGATTGGTTCTCAATGAAATCTCTATGTGGTAGATGTTTCTAATGTTTTTTATTCTGGATGACACTAAAACCTGTTTGTTTTTACAAAGTTGAGTGAAGAAGGAAGATGTCGTTAGTGGAGAACCCCGCAGACAATTTAGTTATCGGAGAATGGGAGGGTGAGGCTTTTCTATAAAAAGAAGTGGATTGCTATATGATTTCACATCAGCTTCATCAATCTTCTCCTCACCATATCTTCTTTTTAGTGGTATTTGATGGAAAGTTAAACACCTTATCAATAGGGGTATTTTGTTAGGAATATCTCAATTAAAGAGTGAGGATGTATGTACCAACTTTTACCAATAATAATCCTTTTATATTCATTTTTCATTTTACCACTTTCATTTCATGGGTTTTATACATTACTTTTGGTAGACATTCATTTCAAAAAAATAATAATATATTTTATCCCATGATTATTTCTTCACCGGCAGCTTAATCATTTACACTTCTAACATTATGCACTCATTTTGGGGGCCACACAAGTCGCTGCATCAATCCACATCCATAATTCATCTCATGATTGGATATTTGGGAATCCATTATTCTAGAGTAATGTGTCCATATCCATTCCTACAATATAAGGCATGCTTATCGGCATTTAATAAACCATATCTTATAAAAACCTCTATTTGTGTTGCACCACATAGTGTAGCCACAAGTCCTTGCTTCAAATTTTTCAGTTTCGAGTGCCTAAGACTACCATCAAACTATTGTAACAACACACTATAGTAATTTACAGAAGGATAAAATAAAAATTTCATTCACAAAGAAAAAAATTTCTTTATGATGAAGAGAATCAAAAAACAAGTACCACCTCAAGTAATATCACTAAATATTTACGGTTCAATTCCATGATTTCTTATTGAAGACCCCTAATGTAGTATCGATCATCCATATTCTCAAAGCTCCAATTCCTTATCATATCCTACATATAACCACCCCTAATGATAGGACATAAGGATGGTTAAATATGGGGTCCTTTATGCTTAATTTATTTATTTATTTGAATATTTCACTTCGTATGACCAATTGCATGGATCATAACAAAAAATAATTCTACACCACTCTATGGTAAATCCCCCATTTTTGGATGAATTTATGATCATGAAAATTCCATCTATACAATGATTTTTTTTGAAATAAATTCCTGAAAAAATGTATATATAATCTAAAAATACTATACTATATTAATATACAATTTTTGAGGTCATATTGATCCCATTATTCTGTAATAGATAACCATTTCAATTAACATATCACATAAAATTATTTAAAAGTCTAAAAATAAAAAACATGTGTCATTGAATCAAAATGTTATATCTTTTCATCAAATTTATTTTAGAAAAATATTAAAAATCTCATAAAACCCATCATCCATGTGAATTCCCTAAAAATTAATTTGGTTGTAAAAACTATACTTAATGGTCAATGAAAACCTAAAACAATATTGAATGTTTTTAGTTTTTTGAAAATTATCATTTACCATTCTTAAGGGATTTTGAATCTAGAGAATAAAATAGGAGAACCATATCAATAAGAACACTATGGTTTCAATATCATCCCAATATTCAGAAAAATTCTTACTCAAACTGAAAACTGGAAATGGATTTAAGAAATTTCCATAAACAGTCCTCACATAGGTGGTGTCACACCTATCAATAATCTCTTCTATCATTTAATTGTATGTAGATCCAAAAGGATCCAAAACCGTAATAAAAATCAAATCACATCACCTTCAAAAAAAATATATATTTGGGATTATAAACCAAACACTTTTTTTATCAAGAATTAAAAAACTACCTCACACACCATTTGGGATTCTCATGAAATTTCATAAAACTATTTTATGTATGTTTTTTTCTAGTGTGATGTGATTCCATAAAACATTTATGTCAATCAATTTTGGTACATCTATAGATTCATTATCTATGAAGGATTTATATTACCCACATTGAAAAATGTTGACCCCAAATATTATCATACTGAGATATTTAAACCAAATCGATTTCCAAAATTTGGTTCCTCAATAAAAGTACTGTAATGCATACATACACTACACATACCTCAGTTTTAATGATAAAACAACAAAATTTTTTAAATTAGGGAATTGTGGTACCATCATTCCTATAATCGATTCCTTTCTAAAAACTATATAGAAAATCCCTAGACAATTGAACTATTAGGTTTTGAAAAACTAAAAATGCCTTGATATTCTACATATAGATCCAAGGTAAAAATACACCCAAACATAAAATTCACAAAAACTATCTTGATGGGGGAAATTTCAAGTTGTAAATCTCATTTCCACAAAGGGATTCCCACAAACACCCTCATTATACTTCTATGTAATATCCAAAGTTATTATCATTTACCATTGGGTGGATATATACCTGTGATAGATGTAATCACATTGTATTCCAAAATATATACATTGGCACATAAATAATCCTAGTTGGGATGAATTCATGTAGATTTATGCTTGAATATAGATACTATAAAACTGAAAAATTTGAGCATACCTCAGCCTCTTATTTTCCTCCAATGAAACTTTTAAAGAATGTAATATTCTAAATTTCAATATCCAGTTCCCTAAGATCCTTCAGTACATCTCCCATGTATAATTGATTATCCAATACTCTACATCATATGTATTATCATTAGGTTAAATAATCCATTTATTTTCATGATTTTATTTTTATCATTGGTGAAAAGATATAGTAATTTTTCCTTTGTTAAAATAATTTTTTAAAAATCCATTATTTTATATATACATTTAAAATTAATTTCAATGATTCTTTTTAAAAAATAATAGGAAACATAATATTTTTTAAAAATATTATTAAATTCATCAATCCAATACTTGTGAAATTTATTCATGTAGAAAAGGCATAATTAAACAAAAAAAATGTACCCTGGGTTTAAAATCAAATGAAAATAAAACTATACATACAAGAACATTTTAAATAAAAATCAAAAACATAATTAGATCTAAAAATCGACTAAAATTATACAACATTGGTAGTTTATTCCTTTATATATATACAATTTATCATTGTAAAAATATATAAAAATTAATGTATAAAAAATAGAAATGTACCATATATATGTTAAAAATAATTGTTGTAATGGAAAAATATTATAAAAATATATCATCACTCAGGTCTTGATAATCACATTAAATATTTTTTATGAAAAATAAATTCATTGAAAACATCATTTTTTTAAATCATTAGTGTTTTATGAAAATATATTCTAAATATAAGAGAAAATTATATGTGCAATAAAAACAAGTATGAAATAATATAATGTTATCGACAAGAATGTTCATATAATTTTTTTATTTACCTTACTTATTGTAATAGATCATAATTAAAAAAATTTCATGACCTGTAGTTTCATAAAACAATTATGAAATTTTTTTATAATAAAGAAAATTTAGTCTGAAGTTATTGAATATCGTACAACATGTGAATTCATTTTTCTTAAAATTATTTTTAAATCATCCCTTTTAATAGTATAACTGATATGTCATGAATTTTTGTGGGTAGAATATGAAAAACATCTAGTAAACACTATAATATAAAAAAGTTAGAAATTTAATCCATTATAATAAACAATAGTTTATAATTATATTATAATTATTACCTATCATGGATGGGAAGAAACAAACACCAAATTTCAATATTTGTTATTAATTCACATACATCATTATATTTTATAAATATTCATTAGATATATCATGTCTATAAAAATGTATTCTAGATCAATGAAACCATAAATAAACGAGTTCATATTTTGGTTGAAATGAATGTAGAGTTAACCAATTAAAAATGTAAAAAACAGTAATATATATATACCATTTATTTAAATAGATTAAAATTTTATTTTAATTTAAAATATATAGAAAAAAAATACGAGAAGGTTATAGTGATCACATTACTAATAACAAGATCCATGATATCATTTTTTATCATTAATGCATAGTTTCTACTAAAAAATATCATAGTTGATAATATTAATAAGAAATGCCTCTAACATAAAATAAATCATATATAATTTTCTTAGCCCATTAAAAAACATAAAAATTATCTATTTTTGTAGAACATTGTTTTTTATCTTTCACTAATTTAGTTTATTTTATATACTAATCTATAAGGTAAATGTAGGGAAACATTTCATATAATTTTCAATAAAAATGTAATAAAAATTTAAAAAAACACACATACCTCCAATATAAAATGATGTATAAGGCTACCTTGATGATGTAGAAGTAATCCATATTATTTTTTACTATTTACAGCACATTGATGGGACATAGAACAAGAGTATTGTGATCAATATTATCTTATAATGTTACACTTACCTTACCATGTTTCAAAAGATTTTGTTGTACATAATCCTCCAAAATATGTATTACTCCACATGATATAATATCTATATATTTATCCCCTATAAAAACTAATAGTACAATATTAGGTTTGGGTGATGTGCTGGAGGATCATCATAGACATTCTAATCAGGTATTTATTCCCTCACCATTTCAAAAAAACATAGCATGTATAGATGATTACATTTAATCTAATATTATCTAATTCATCAAATATAACACCACATTCAAGGGATCTATTTTTCCATATATTATGTCTCCTAAGATGGATTATCTAGAATAACCAATAACATTTATAATAATAAATCCATCCTCATGTATTTTTATGCTTATCATGTTTTCGTTCTTTCCTAAAGTAGTATCCAAAATATCTATCCTATAGGAATATATATAATTCCCATGTGATACTATATTTTGATGGGTGTACAGGAATACTATATTTTTTTTAGTGAAATTAATTTAAAAACAACAATATTAGTGAAATTGTTTAATTATTTTCATATAATTTTAAAACTACTTCTATTTATGGATCCATTCGAAACTTATCCATTTTACCATGCACACCCTATTCTATTTTTAATGGCATGTGGGTGGAGATAGATCAGATAATATAGAACACGTTAGATCAACTACTAGGTTTAGATTTCAGTGTATCAAACAATTTATTATCAATTTAATCATCTAGTTAATGAAACCCTCTAGGTGATAATGTATTACAATATACGTTCTATGTAACTATTACTTTTTATTAAATTACTTTTTATTACATTTTACAAACAGAGGATCTTTAAAGTCTTGTGTCTTGGAAATTAGGATCATAAAACATGAAAACATAAAAAATTATTTTAATCCCCTTGAAAATATTCATGAAATGTTCATCCTAAGTACAGTTACTGCATCCCAAAACATGGAGACAATCATCAAGGGAAAGGGTGAGTAGAAGGTCCAGTAAAGAAAACAAGTGAAACCATTTACATGTGAACATAATCAATATCAATAAGAGAATGTAGATAAAGAGTAATATAAAAATAATAATAATAACGTGAAATATAACATGAAATTTTTTATGCAATATTTAATTTATAAATTATGTAAAATATCATCAATTTCCAAACCCAAGGTATTATAAACATTACCAAGGTTGTCCACCATGGTATCATAAAACTTGACATCTCTAAAGATTAAATTATTTACCTAATGAATTAGAGTTCCATCAGGGTGCACCCTTAATTTGAAATTATATTCCTGTGATAAAAATATATCATAATCATTAATTTCATAAATAACCCCTATAGAATGATAGAAATGCGTTTCATATCAAAATCGTGACATTTTAAAAAGTTCTTGAATACAAGATCATTATACCATTTATAACACAATGAAAGTGAATAAGGGTTTTATGTATGTAAATTCCAGAATCAAATATATCATTTTTCTATCTTGGTAAATACCCCTAGAAATGAAATACTTATGGGAATTCACATAAATAAAATAAGATAAGTTCTTGATAAAAATAGGGATTTTTAGAAGAAAATTATACTATATAATGACTATGCAACATGGTTTTAGAAGACCTTAAAAAGAGAGGTAAAATTGGTATCCCACCAATAAATAACTCATAATAAATAAAAGACATAGAACTAAAAATAAATATGATCATGTTTTGTATATTTCAATTTCAAACCTCATGAAAAGGAATCACGAAAAAAGGAGAACATGTAATTTCTTTTACAAAATATGGGTAGCCTATAAGAGTCACATAAAAATTTAGGATATCAATTGATGAGAGAGGAAAGGTTCTCTCATCATTTGGATATATAATGGATAGAAATGTTAATATAGAAGAACATACCCCCACAAAAAAAAACAAGAAGGCATAACATAAAGAAAGTCATTACGAAGAAAGGTGGGTGAAAAGTTCACATACATTGAAGAGTAACATCAAAATCATGAATATTGGGAACATGGGAGGATTGAGGGCACCTTAAGAGGACTCATTATGAGGAAAAATGAATAGATCCTTGTTGAGAAGTAAAATTTTATTAATGAAATGGAATAATATGTTGGTATTTATATAAAAAGTCAGTGAATACATAATTAATTACCCAGGGACACCTCATTAGTGGTATTTGAAAAACAATAGGCATTACCTTGGTATTTTACAATGGTATTGGCCATATAAGAAGCCTAAAAATATATCTTACAATATAATATAATACCATAATTATTACTTAATTATTATATCATAAATTATATCTTTGAACACACTGATTATTAAAACTATAATTTTACAATTCAACGACAAAAAAACATTTTATAAATATTTCATAAGTTCACCAAAACCGAATATCGATTCATTGAAATAATAAATGAACTCCATTTTATGAAAATAATTTTCTAATTATGAGGTATTTATTTCTAATGTAAAAACACTATTAAAATGGAAAAAATACTAATACCTAACTAGTAATTTATGATACAGTTATTTACTTAAGCTATTATATCACTATACCTCATCAAGATTCCTAAATTATATTATTACATTAACAAGATATGTTAATATTCCATTTGTCACATTAATATTCATAAGTGTAATATTAATATTAATAACTTACTATTCACCAATAATTATGTTGATCTTATTAGCCTCTAACATTCTTACCGATCACAACTATAGAAGGGATTTTTTTTGAAAATTATATCACATTATTAATTACATAAAGTACCAAAAAATATTTAAAAAATTTATTTCTCAAAAATTATCCAATAATACGAAACATGACTAAATTCATCCTATATATATTTTAACATTTTAAATTCACAAATATTATCATAATAAGAAATAAAAAAATTATTTATATAAAATTATTACAAAAAAAATCTAAGGACTCGTTACATTCTCCATTATAACACCATGATAGGACATTAGAGTAAGGTGTGAAATGGTGATAGAAAATTGAGGAGGCTCGATCAACATTTCACAAGTGGCGATTTATTTTAGCTTGAACTTCTCCCTAAAGTTCTTCAAGTCGTGCTTCACGTGTTGGAGGTTATCTTGGGCATGGTCCAAATAAATTACCTCTGATGTTACCTACTTCCCATGTTTCGACATATAGGATTCATATGGCCTGAGTCTACTAGATGAGGCCATAAAATCTTATTTCTATATTAATTAACAATGATCATTTGTATTTATAAACAATAATCAAAATGCTAAGTGTATTGTTTCTGATGGTAATATTGACAAGTGTTCATATAATAGTGGAAACCCAACTGTCTCATTTTAAATATACTCACAACATTAATTATAGGATATAGTTTATTGAGTATAAAATAAAATAACACATAAATTTAGGAAACCAAAAATATACAAAATTTCAGTTCGTTACATTCTTCACCCCTTATGAAATTTTGTCCCCGATATTTCAACTCATACCCCCAAAGAGAAAATGTGTGGGTACTTCTACCTCATAGACTCCTCTGGTTCCCACATGGATTCTTCATATTTATTTTTTCTCCACTACACCTTCAGAATGTTGGTAGCCTTTTGTAATATAAACATGTCTCTACGAACCAAGATCTCCACCCATTGTTCCACATTATAGATGCCATGTTCTAGTTGTACCACCTCTGGATTTAGTACATGTACATAGTTAGGTACGTACTTCCTCAATAGGGGTATGTGGAAGACATCATGATCTAGTGATAGATTTGGAGGAAGTGAAAGTCGATAGGCCACCGCACAAACCTAATCAATGATTTCATAATAGCTATTACAAATAGGGTTGATCATCCTTTTCTTCCCAAACTTTGTGACTCTATTCCAAGGTGAAATTCTAAAATGAATTTGTCACCAACATCAATCTCCATGTCTCTTTGACAATTTTCAGCATAGCTCCGTTTCCAACTCTAAGAAGCCTTAATGTCTTGCTCGATGGCATTTACCTTTTCAGTAATCTATAGAAAAAAATCAATCCCATGATGCTTTCACTCACTAGCTTCATCACAACAAGTAGTATTTCTATATCGCTTCCTATATGGAGATTCATAGGGTTCCATTTGAATTCTAGAGTGGAAGATGTTGTAGTAACACAACTCAACTAATGGGAGATGTCGGTAACATACACCTTTATATTCCATTTAACAAGATCTAAGATTGTCCTCAAGTGTTTGAATAGTCCATTAAGACTGGATATCAGTTTGGGGGTGATAGTTCGCACTAAGATTCTATTCGTTACATAGAGCATGTTGAAGACTTCTCCAGAATTTTTATAAGAACCATGGATCCCAATTAGATATGATAGAAACTAGACCTCCATCCATCCTTACCACTTCTTTCATGTAAATCGTTACTAGTTGAAATAGAGATAAATATTCCCAAATAGAGATAAAATGGGAAATCTTGGAGGTATGGTCCATAATAACCCATATCACATTGTTTCGTTTTGGAGTTATCCCAAGACAAGTGACAAAGAACATAGTGATACTATCTCACTACCACGCTAGTATGGGTAGAGGCTGTAATACCACTTTAGAAAGTTGCCTCTCCACCTTCACTTACTAACATTTCGGGAACCATGTAGTGTAGTCAGCAATCACACTTTTCATATTATCCAACAAATTATGATCACGATGGTCCCTATACATTTTCCTACTCCACGGATGTATTGAGAACATAGTGATATAAGCTTCATCCATCGTCTCCATATTTATTTCCAGAATAGATAGTACCCATTGTTTTGTACAAAATATCAGTACACCTTCTTTATCAATATCGAACTGAGGAAACATCCCATCCTTTACAACCACAATCTTCCTCTACAACAAAGGATATTCTTTCAGATCTTTCTTGATCTTATATAGTAATTAGGGTTGGAAAATCATTTTGTATAGTGTTGAGGATGTCCCTTTCCTTTTAATTGCGATTCCCATATTTACAAGGTCATCATACAAAGGATCTCATTGATTCTTATCATGTACAGAACAACTTGTCTTTTCCTATATAATGCATTGAAGACATTGTTTTCTCTTCCAAGATATTAATGAATTGAATAATCATAGTCTTAAAGAAGTTCCAACGATCTCCTATGTCTCATGTTCAATTGCTTTTGTGTGAAAATATACTTCAAACATTGATGTTTTGTGTATATATCAAATTTCTGCACATAATGATAGTGCCTCAATAACTATAGGGAAAAAACAACAGCATCCAGCTCAAGATCATGCATAAGATATTTCTTCTCACGTGTCTTCCACTACCGATATGCATAAGAAATTACTTTTTCTTTTTGCAGGAGGACGCACCCAATCCCTTTTAGAGATTCATCAATAATGATAATGAATCCTTATTTACTTGAGGGAAGAGTTAACATAGTTTCAGTAAAAAATCTCTTCTTCAGCTAATATAATCCTTTTACACACTTTATTATCCAAATGAACTTTACCCCTTTTCGAGTTAACATTGTTGATTGATTATAAATTTAAGAATGTTTTTTCCCTATACTCCAATAATATCCCTCTAATATATGGACTCAATGAATCTTGGTTATTTTTGTAGGCTGAGGCTACTCCTCAAAAACCATTGTCTTTGCACGGTCAACTTGTATTATTTAATTGGTTACATTGTGCTCTAAGAAATCAACTTATGGTAATCAAAATTATCATTTTATGAACATTCCAAAAAGCCACTCCTTCCGTTGAATTTTCAAAATATCCCTTAGAATATCCTCATGCTTCTCATAAAATTTGGAATATATCAGAATTTCATCAATTAAAACTACCCCAATGTTATCATAGTAGCCATTAATGACTACATTTATGAAATACTTAAAATAGATGGTGCATTAGTTAGTCCAAAACGCATAAAAACTAACTCATAATTCCCATATCATGATTGGAAGACTTCTTTTGTAATATGTACTTTATTCACCCTCAATTGATGATAACCATGTCGAAGATCAATATTAGAGAAAAATTGAGCACCATGATGTTGTTAAAATAATTCATCAATTTGTAGAAGGTGGTATTATTTTTTCACTTTGATCTCATTAATTTATCTATAATCAATGCATATATTCGTTTATCCATCCTTATTCTTAAAAAAGAGTAAAGGTGCACCCCAAGGGGACATACTCAGTTGGATAAACCCCATCTCCAAAAGATCTTATAGTTGTTTATTTAATTCATCTAGCTCTACATTTTCTATTATATACAGGGTCTTTGAAATTGGATGGGATCTATGTATGAGTTCAATGGATAACTCTTCCTCTCTTTCTAGGGAAGGTCCTCATAACTCTTCAAGAAATACATCAATGTATTCTGGGAATATGGGGACATTTTCTATCCTTCTACTAGCATTTCATTAGTTTGATTCGCCGATAAACTACATAAATAATGATATAAGATGTTTTTTTACAAAGATCAGGTTGAGATATATCATCATGGAAGATAACTGTATGTTTTCAATTCATGAAAATTGTGATTTCCTTACTTCTGCATTTGATCATAGCATTTTACTTTGAGATTCAGTCCATCCCTAGTAAAATTTTGAATACCATAATGGGAATGACTACAAGATTTTTGATAGGATTGTTCTCACAAAAGTAAATACTAGAGTTTAAAAACATTGACGATACATTGATAATCCCATCTAGAGTCTTGACTGATAACTCTACTTTTAGCAATTTTAGGTTTGATTCTAAATTCTATACAAACATGGAGGAAATAAAGGAATGCGTATAACTAGAAACAAAAAAGTATTTTTTAGCTTTGAGTGAACAAAAATATTACTTCTCACTACATAATTCAGAGATTTAACACTAGTTGTCATGATTGTGAATGTAAGACCTTTCTCACATGGCCATTGTTGAGGCTAATGGTGGTTCCCCTCCACTGCACTCAGATTTGGACAGTGATTCTAAAAGTTCCCAAGTTGTACACATAAAGCATTGGACATCAAGTGAGCCTTGCACCATCTTCCCCTTGTTGTTAGTGTTGGGAAGTTGAGGCTTCACCTCACTATGAAAATCCTTCACAATATGGCCATCTCTTCCACATTTTTAGTACTTCCAGCACCCAATAAAGAAGTCCCCAAAATACGTCTTCCCAAATTTATTACTGGTGGTATTTTTCATTTTATTTCTTCATATTACCTGATCAATGATCCTTCCTAAGATTGGTTCCATTGATAACTTATTTTCATTGGATTTATGAAAATACATTATCTCACAAAATTTTAGTTCGACATTCATTGCACTCTGTATGATCTCATCATAGCTATTATAGGCCTGGTTGTCTATATTATTATGTAGATGAGGATTAGTCCACCAAAGAATCTGTCAAATTTCGTATTTGGATCAATGACAAATCAAGATATGTAAAATGAAATACTTGTGAAGTTCTTTTCATTACGTCCGACATATTCATTATCCTTCTTCCTCAGTATGATAAATTCCTTCTCCATTTTTGTTCTCAACAATCGAGGGAACTATATATTGAAGAAGTTACATCGAAAATCATCCCACTACATAGCATTAACATCAACTATTGGAATCATTTTGATAATTATCTCCCACCACTGATTAGCTTCTCCTTCTAAGTGGTAAACTAGCAGGGTGAAGATCTCTAGTTCCGAACAACAGAGGACAAAAATGATCTTCTCAATAGAGCTGATCCACTATTCAAAAATCAGTGGTTCTGTAGAAACACTAACATTTGGTGTTTTTTTATGCATAATGGACTCCATAGAATGTTGTTACCCACGATGTGATATCAGTATTTCAGCTCGATTCAAGTTATTTTCCATAACTTGAGTCTGTTGGGACATCATTCTCATGAATGTCTCTATTTTGGATTTCATCGGTGGGTCGTTAGCGAATGGCCTATTGCGTTATCCATTTTCATGTTTCCTCTTAATGCCTGATATTTTTTATTAGAATAAAACCTTAGTTAAAAGTTTATTTAATTTAAAAAAATTTAAACTATAAATGATTTTTTACATTAAAACATCTTGCGTAAACAATTATATATCTCTATAAATCCTTCATAATGATTCCTAAAACGATTTTGATTAACCAAACTTATCCCCTTGGGAGTGTCAAACTAGTAGTTTGGTAAGGCTTGTTTTCATGTACCAGGATACCCCAGGTCAATCCTAAAACTCTTTGTCAGATTTTTCAATATTAGGAATATTTTTCCCCTTTCCACATCCACTCGTTTGTATCTAGACATCGATTTATTTTTTTGGAAACAACTTAATTAATATTTAACCAAAATACCAAAAAAAATTCCAATATATAATATTTTTATAGGGTAATTCCTTATGTTTTCATAGCCTAATTTTGAGAAATAACTCAATAATTATTTTATACCAAATATGACATCCCACATTTTTATTAAATTACATTTCATTACAATTTACAAACAAGGGATCATTAAATCCTAGTGTCTTGGAAATTTAAAACATAAAACAAGATAACATAAAACATTTTTTTGATCACCTTGAAAATATTCTTGAAAATTTCATACAATGTTCAATTAATGCATCTTATGACATAGAGACATATATCAATGTAAATGGTGAGTAGAAGGCCGAGTAAGAAAAAAAAGTGAAACAGTTTACAAGTGAACTCGAGCGATATCAAAAAGAACATATAGATAAAGAGGAATATCAATATGATAATAATAATAACATGAAAATATAATTTTAAAATGTTTCTATGACATTTAATTTATAAATTCATGAATATATTACCATGGTAAACCCCCAGGCATCATAAAAATTAAAATTGTAATTTACCAAGGTATCATAAAACTTGTCATCTCTAGTGTTTAAATTCTTTACCCAATGAATTTGAGTGATTTTAGGGTGAACCATTAATATATATTTATTTTAATTTAATTGAAAGAGATTATAATCATAGATTTCATAAATAACTCAATGATATTAATGATATGGGGTTCATATCAAAATCCTGACATTTTAAAATGTTCTTAAAAACATGATCATTATGTCATTTAATACCAATGGAAAGGGAATAATGGTTTTATGTATGTCAATACCGTAATCAAATAATTTTTTTTCATGATGAATACCATTAGATATGAAAAATGTTTTTTTATTCACATAAACCAAATAAGATAATTTCCTGATAAAAAGGGAGATATTTTGAAACGAATATTCTGCAGCATAACGACTATGCATCATGGTTTAAGAAAATGTTGAAAAAATAGGTAAATAGGTTTACCCACTCATAAATATGTTGTAATATAGTATATATTATGAATAAAACATAAATAAGATAATTTTTGGAATATTTGAATGACATGGAACATGAAAAAGAAAGATGAAATAAATGAGAATATGTAATTTATTTTACAAAACATTGGTAGCCTGATAGCGTTACGTAAAAATTTAAAAAATAAGTTGATGAGAGAAGAAAGGGTATCTCATCATTGGGAAATAAAATGGACAAAAATAACGATATATAAGAACATACCCTCACATAATAAAATTGAAACAAGAAGACATAACATAATGGAATTCTTGATAAAAAAGCAGGGAGAAAGGTTCCCTTACCTTGAAGAGTAACATAAAAATCATGAAGGTTCTGTTCATTGGGGGATTGGAGACACTTTTTGATGAATATTTATGAGGTAAAAGGCTATATTTTTGTTTAGGAGGAATTCCGAATTAATTAAATGAGTCAATGGGTTGGTAATTATAGGAAATGTGATTGAATATTTAATTAATTTCCAAGGTACACCTCATTACTGGTATTTCAAAACCCATGGGATTGCCCAAGGTATTGGCCACATGGGACACCTAATAACATATCATAATATACAAATGTGGACTAAAATTATTACATCATGATTATATCTTTATTATTGTCATTAAACACAATGATACTTAAAACTGTAATTTTACTATTCATTGAAAAACAAAACACTTTATAAAAATCTCATAAATTTTCCCTAACCAAGTATAGATTATATGAATTTAAAAATTAACTCCATTTTATGAATGTAATTTTCTAATTATGTGATAATTAATTTTAATGTATAAAACACTATTTACCTAAAAAGATATTAATACCTATCTTATAATTCCTAATATAGTTATTTACTTATTCTATTATATCACCTTACCAAAATAAGATGACTAAATTATATTTATACATTATTATGTGTGTGTAATATTTCATTGGTACATAACTATTTAATAGGGTAATATTACTACTCATAATATACTATTTACCAAAAAAGAGTTGTTCTTATTTGATAGTAATTTTCTTTCTGATCACAACTAATGAAGAGAATTTTTTTATAATAATTTTACATTATTAAATATTTAAATTATAGAAAAATATTTCAAAATAATGTTTTTCCAAAATACACCAATAATATGGAACTTTTATAAAATCATTCTATATTTCTTTAAACATTTTAAATTCAAAAATTTTACCATAATAAAAATAACAATTTTATTTATACAAAATTATTAAAAATGATAAAAATGACTAATTACATATCACCTTATAACACCGATATTGGATGTAATAGTAAGGAGTGAAATGGTGATAAAATCTTTGGGAGACATGAACAACATATCCAATGTGGTGATTTCTATCAGCATGAACTTCACCATTAAGTGATTCCATTCAAGCTTAACATGTTGGAGTTTGGCTTGGGCTTCATCCGGATAAAAAACCAATGATGCGAACTACTTTAAAATATATGACAGATGGGCTTCATACGACCCAAGAATACTGGATGAGGCTATAGACTCTTCTTTCTGTATTAATTAACCATTACCAATTTTATTGATAAACAATAATCATAACGTTAAGACTGTAGTTTCCAATGTATGTATTGACCAATGATCATATAATAGTCGAAACCAAATTATCTCATTTTAATTATTCTCACCTCATTAATTAGCGGATATAGTTTTTTGAGCATAAAATAAAATAACACACAAATTTAAGAAACAAAAATTATTCAACGGTTTCGGTCGTTACACATTCTATGATTGGATATTATTATGAGATCTATTTTTGGTATATTCACATAACTATTAATGAATAATTAAAAAGAAAATAAATAAAACATTTAACCAAAATGATTATTTATACAATAATAATCATAACCAAAAGTCTTCCTCCATCTTATTGGAGACTAATTTCACCAACATATATGTATTTAAAAACAGAATCATATGCTTGGGGTATCCATTTTATCCTTATACCTAAATATAATCATTGGTCAATTATATTATAAAATATCTACATGTGACAATCATAAAATGCTACCAAAATCTTCTTAGTTTAATTAATTTCATAAAGTCACATATCATATTTAATTTTATATGTTGAAATTTAATAATATAAAATATATAATAGATTAAAAATTTAAAAAATATGTAAATCAATTGAGATATTTTTCTGTTATAAACTCTTAAACTGACTATTTCTCATCAATTTAAAGCTTCTACAATGAAGATATAAAATTACATTCTTATAATGGTTTCTCATGGAAATATAAATCCAAAAATTTATAATGCACATTATATTTGGGTTATTATTATCATTAAGTTCATTTTATCCTCTTTTTATTATGGAAAAGTGAATGATCTCGTAAATGTGTAATACCATGTAAAAAACTATATATATCATATTTTCTAAATATGATAAAATGAACCCACCACATAAGATGATCAATAAATATTATTCATGTGTATTTGAAAAATAAAATATAAATGCCGTCAAAAAATTTATTTATTATCTATATTTCAAAATGAAGAACATAAACTTAACTTATTAAATTTACATTTTCAAATGTACACCTTATTTATATGGATGAATGAAATTAATTTTTTTCCTTTATATTAATGAAGATAAATTATTTTCCGATGATAAGAAATTATATTTTTAATAATAGAATTTATAATATATATTTTGTGAGACATGATACATTATAATAAAATTGAATATCTTAAAAATGATTATGAAATATCTATGTAAAAATATGGTGACATTATAACTATAAGTTTCATAAAAAACTAACGATTTCATTCCTGTGGACAAAAAATGTTTATCTAAAACTAATAAGTATATAAATTAATTTTAATATAAAAATTATCATCATTAATTGACTAAAATATTATTGTAAAAATGTTATTTACATGTGTAAAAATCATAAACAAAATGATGTATGGCGACTTCGACCAAAAAATGTTAAAAATGATAATCATGTATAAAAACTTAAAAAAAATATCTAAAATTTTCAACATATATAGATGTAATAATCAAATTAAAAAAAGTTAATTTTTTGTGATTTTTTTAAAAAGAAATGAAAATAACAGATTAATTAGATTAGTATCCAATTTTTTATCATATCCCACCAACATGGTCATTGAACATAGTATATACTATGTTCACATAATAGTCATAACTATCATTAAGTAATAATGTTGTGTATATTAAGAGACCTAACATAATTCCACAAAATCTTCAAAATCAGTATCTTCCATGTTAATTTTTCAATTCTAAATGATGGAGCATTGATCATTTTATGGGTAAGTAACATAAAATATCTTCTCGGTAAACATCACCATGAAAAACGTTTCTTCATTATAAATAAATGTTTTCATATCATGAATTGTAAATCCATATTCAACTTGTCTCCCACCGATTGTACTATCATCCCTGCTAAAATTAAACCCCGATATTGAAAATATAGTATAATAAATCACCCATATATCCTTAACAACTCCCAAAGTATGTTATTGATGCATTGTATTATTATATTTTCTCTCTCAAAAAATGTATTGAATTTGTGACCAACTTTACTCCACATTGTTTAATGAAACTCTTATCATCATGTTTTTTGTAACATGAGAAAAAAAAATCAAAACTGAGCCATATGATCAAATTAACACATTTTCCCCATGAAAACCATATCACTATTTAAGATATAGTTAAATTAGAGTTGACATCCTTCTTAAACCATGACACACATGTATTTTGATAATAATTAACTAAATAATTATTATTTCGTTTCATATATCATACATAAAATCCAAAAAATTGTGATTACATATATAGATGAACATCATATTTTTTTCAAAATGTTTAACTGTACATGCACCATTTTATTTCATGTAATTCACATTACCTTTATGCCACTTATTCCACTACTACCACAATAAACAATCTAATATTGAGATATATGTAGAAAAACATACTCTATATGATACAAAAAACCATTAAATAGATTAACCCTTTTTTTGAAAAATATTTTTTAACAATGGTGGTCGATGTTTGATCGTTATTTCTAACATATCCCCAAAAATATTTTATATAAAATTAAAAATGAAAAATCCATCATAAATAAAAACACATGCATATTCATATATGTCATACCTAAGGAATATTAGAGTTAATCAATATATCCTAAAATTATGGTGGAACATTCATTTCTAATTGACCATGTACGAGGAAAATATCATTCTCATACACATATAATAAATTGATATTAAAAACATTATCAAAATTGGAATTAAAAAAAACCCAACCGAGTAAGGAAATTTATAGTAGTTAACAATAATATACCATTTAGTGAAACTATGGTAATTATTGAATTAATACCTTAATGTCTCGAGATTTTATACCTATTAAAATAAAATCATTCAGTGAAGCAAAATTTTCAGAATTGATAAATTGCAAGTAAATACCTTAATACCATGAAGTTATTGAATAAATTTAACTTGTAACTCTAAAAAAAAATTCTCAATATTGAAGGTAAATATTTTTTATTTCCATTCATAGATGGATCTAAATCCATTAATATTCCAATAGACATTAATTCTAACATTAAATAAAATCCCGTTTTTTCTTTTTATGATTAAAAATATTTTAATTGAACTATCAGATATGTTGTTCTCAAAATGAATTACTTCATTGATATATTTTATATCCAAAAATCTGTAATATTTCATCTCAAAAAAGGAAGACTATTTCTTCCACAAATTTTAATTATCAGTAATTCCATTCTCTCCAAACTGGGCATAATTGTTTTTATTTTATAAAAATATTCAATAGAAGGAAATGGTTATGGGAAACCATGAAAATCTATTAAACCATTAAATTAACTTGTGTAATATTGAATAAGGATAATTCCATCACAAAAATATTAAATTTCAAATGTAAACTATATTTAATTCATTCCTAAATTGATGATATGAAGTCCCTTATTCAAAAGAATTACATTATTTATTTTAGGACTGATAAGTGATGACATATTGTCTAGAGGGTTTTAGGATGAATAGAGTAGATTCAAAATTATAATGATCTATATTATTTATATAAATAAATTTTCATATTAAATTAAGAGATTAAATTTGAAAAAAAATAATTGAATAAAAACAAGGTTTCATTTTATATTAGTTTTTTCCATTGTAGCATAGTTCACTCTTATACCACTCTACTCATAGATAGATACATTGTGAAATAATCTATGTTTTATGGAGAATCATACCCCATTTGCAACCGAATTTTTCTAGTGGAATGATATCCAAATGGTACCCACCTTCTTTATGGGGAGTCACAAACATATTATAAGTCATAATATTGATACTAGGTTCCACAACATGGATGGACCATCCATTAGAATCTAGGATTCAAAGCCCAATGGTTGATAATGATATTTTTTGAAAAATAATTAATAGAGTGTGAAACCATTAAAATTATGTGAATAAGTGTTAGAAAATCATAGAACCAGAATAAATTAGACCAAAGAAGAATAAAACATTGGTACTATATCTCGAGCATTTGATCAACATGGTTTTAAAGTCAATGTAGTATATGTAATTGATGTTTTTAGTAGACATTAATAGATCATATGGAATTATTTATTAATTTTCCCCTATATACAAAATGTATAAACCTCTATACAATAGAAGATAACACTATTTCTCAATGTATCACCTAAAAATTATAGAGGGCCTCATGGAGGATGTATCATATGTGTACTCTATTAATTTACAAAAACATGAAAAATATATATTACATCCATTATATCCTACATAAAATATTCATTAGTGGTTAGATAATTAATTATCAAAAATTAAAAAACTAGATTTCCTAAATGAGAGAGAAAATATATAAATTAATATTCTATATATATCACAGAACTCAAAACCAAAATTTAAAATATTGAAAAATGATTTAATAAAATTTAAATTCATCACATAAATAGTTTTAATACTCTCCCATAAAAAAATGTCAATGAATTTTCTATCAAAAATATCATGTATGAATTTGAAATAAAAATCTAGTAAATTATTCCATTTTAAATAGTCAGTAAACATTGGAATAATTCATAAATTTAATAACACTGTATTAAAATTTTTTTTGAATTGTTTGATATCAACAAAAATTCAATTAGAAACAATATATTCATAAAATAAAATTTTTAATAACAAGATAATTTTTGTGATAATCATGTTTTAATGGACTTTCTTGAAAATTGAACACCCTATAGTCATTATGAAAACATTTTGAAAATAATGAAAAACATATTGCATTGGTCATACTTTTGTAAAATAAATGTATAAATTCACTATAAACATTTTACTGTTTTAAATAATAATGCATATAATAAAAATAATAAAAAAGACATGAAATAATATATATTTTTATTTTTTAGAAAAAAAAATACAATTTCAATCAACTATATTTCCGAATTCACATAGGTTAATGTCACATGGATGTTTTATTTTACTTATATAAATATCGCTCCATATTTAATTTTCATAAGAGGATTGATCTAGGTTATTAATGTAAAATAAATTTATTTATATGAATCTGTGTAAGTGATTCAAGTAAAGGAATCACATTTCTATTTTTAATAATTGTTAAAAATATTAGATTAATATGTTTAAAAGCTAAAGGAGACCATGTAAAATTAAAAATAAACATTCAATCATGTTTAAATATATTTATAAAAATTAATTATATTTCAGTAGAATCAATAAACACCTTAATCCATCCTCTATATCTCAATTTTTGATTTCAAATAGAAGAAACAAATATTTGAAAAATAATAGAAATTAAACTAAATACATATTGCTAATTCTAACTTGGTTTGATAATTTATATAAATGGATTCCTAATTGATGTATTATATATAAATTTTGATAATATCATTATATATAAAATAATATTAAAAATTGATTGGGTGTCTTGTATCCCATGATATTATTGGATTATAGAAGGAAAAGAATTTTTGAAAATTGGTTATGGGGTGAATAATCCATTAGAATCATGGGAGATTTTCCTTTGAGAATTTTCTATTTTTGAGAAAATGTCTAGATGAATAGGCTATGTGGTATAAATTAAAATCATTTATAAATAATATTTATTGTTAAAAATATTTTTCTTATCCTAGGAACACATCAAGAATCTTTTAGAACATGTTCCAAATAATGAATAATGAATATTGAAAATATTATAAGAAATGAAATATTATAATATGATCAGGATTAAATGTAATTATTAAGTCAATAGTTCAAGGAATTAATACATTTAAATAAAATTAAACTAGTAAAGCTTTGTAATTATCAAAACATAATTTTGTCCATGGATCCACTCAGCAATCCTCATTCTAATAATTAGAAAATATGTATAATTTTAGAAATTTCTCCCCTTTTGGAAATTGTATAAAAGAAAAGGATTTAAAAGAAAAATACTTTCTTTGACAATAATGTAAATAGTGTATTGAACGTATATAAAAAAATGTTATAACATATCACAAGTATCAATATGAAGCCTTCGTTTTTTTAAAACATGTATCAATGATCAATGATACACCGTGTATAATTTTAAAAGTTGTTCAGGGAGAATTAATGAGTATCCTTTCATAAAATGTATTTTTTATAAAAAAATAAATTTTAGATGGTAAGATAACATCATAAATTATATATAACATATCTCAAATAAGTAATATAATAAAGATATATATATTTATATATAGAAATTAGTTATTTGTAATATAAAAAACATCGAAATTTCAATGATTTCATGTAAATCTGAAAATTTATACATTCAAAAAAACTAAAAATTCGACTAAATTAATTCCTGGATATTGTAAATTGAAATCTATATCAGAAAATGTTTGGACATTATTTTCAAGAAAATAAATAATTCCGATGTTTCAGAAAAAATATATATATGTTTATTTTTAGTTGACCCAAATTCTAAAATTAATCATTCGTTATTGAAAAAATCTCTAATTAAAAGAAATCCCATATCAGTATGCTTTGTTCAAGAATATTGTAAGGGATTTTTTGAATTTAAAATAGTGGATGATTTTCACAATAAATTGGAATATTTTCAAAATTAAAGCATAACATATATAATGTTTGTTTAATCCATTATAATTTAGAAAAACCTGATGTAGCATAAATATATTCACGCTCAGGATTAAATAATTTAATAAAAAAATTTCCTCAAGAACTCTAGGAAGGTAAATTATTACTAAGAGAATGACATATACTCAACATAGTTATATATCATGTCTTCATCGTACAAAATCAGATTCATAGTAACTGATGAAATCAAAACAATTTTTTATAAAATAAAATAACCCAAATTAATATTTAATTTATTATATCTAATAATAATTTTTCACCCATTAACTATTATTATATAAGATAAGAATAAATTATAGTAAATATTAAAACAATAATCATTCTATGAGGAAAATTAGAAATAATGAAGCACAATCTTTTAATCATGCATCTATGTTAATTAGAATCAACAGATCTTATAGAATCATCATATTCAAATTGAAAACTAATACTCATTGGAGTATTATTTCTTTATATTTAATTAATAAAATATTGTCATTTCTATCAATAATTTTAAGACAGAAAAAGGATTTGTGTTTACCCATAATACTTATATGAAATTCACTAGCCATAAAATACTAAAATAATAAAATTCCAAATAATGAAAATCATTATAGGAATCAAAAACAATAACTTAAAAATATATTTAATGAATCCAAATATAATTTTAAATTAAATTTAAAAAACAATTATGATCTAATTTACCGTCATTAACTTTATTTATTTACAAAAATATTATTTCTATAATAACAATCATGATGTGATTCTTTAAGGCCGTAGAACTCCTCTTATAATTTAAAAATATGATTAAAAATTTTTTCATTTTGAAAAACAGTGCAGTTTAAAAACATAAACATATTAATAACTAAAACCATCTAAAACTAAACCCTTGAAGTACATTTGAATAAACATATACATTTAAATTCATCAAAATTGAATAAATTTAAAATTGATAAAATATCTATAATGATCACTTAATATTCATCAAAATATATAAATTCTTCGTGAAAATATCCTTGATAAACAAATGTAGATTTATTTTTAATAATTTGAAAATATAAGATAATTTTATATCAAGAAATAAATTTAGTTATAAAAATGTTCTCTTCTACTTGGGGTTCAGATAAAATATAAACATTACTTGAAGAAATCTTATTAATTAGAAATAATCATGTTATAATCTTTCAATGTATCAAAAACATCACAAGTCACCCAATTAGAAACAAAATTATAATTAGAAATGACGTTTAAAAAATAGTTTCTATTTTTCATACTATACCCAGTGTTACCTATCAAGCCGACAATAACCGGGTTATTATAAATTTTATAAGATCTAGTATTAGATAGAGAACTATTTCTATCCACCCCAAAATAAACATTACCATGAGGGTTTTCATAAAAATATTGTAATCCCCCAAATAATTATCAAAATTTTCCAAAACAGAATTATGATTATCACAGTATTTATAAAAAAAATTCATACATTGATTCTTTAATAGTCCGAGTATGTTAATTATAAACTCAATAATAAGTATTCTTTGAATAATAAAAAATAATAATACACACAAAAATTTTAGAGTCCAAAATATCTTAATCTCCTTTCATATTAGAGGTTAAACATTACCCCCAAAAACATTTTACCCACAAATAATTTGTTTTATACCATTGAACAATTCATAAGGTGTTTAATTCAAAAAAAAATCTAACATAAACTCTATTCAAACCATAGAAATAAATATAAAAATATTCAAATAATATATCTTTTTTAAAACTATATTCAATTAACATAGTTAAAGACATTTCTTGAATTTTTCCATATTCCCATTCTAGATCAATTTTTTTTAGTGTCCTAGGAGTTTTAAAACTAGAAGAAAAATTATTTTCTTCATCAATTTAATGAAAATAAAAATTAAACAATTCAACTCAGATATTTCATATAATAGAAAAAATTATAAAATAATTCATATCTTGAATTATTTTAATAAAATATATTTCTAATCTGTGACCGTTTGAAATTTTTATTAAATTATTCTCATTAAATAATTTTCTTTTATTATAGCTCGGGTTATACACAACATTGAGTTTAGATGAACTGTGTAACATTATTAAAATATTATCTATCCATTATGTATTTTTCAATAGATTATAGTGTATAAATATCGATAACTTAAATTCAAAAAATTATAGACTAAAAATTAAATAAATAAATTAATTATTTTTAAAATGATTATAATTTTAAAACAAATGTTGAAAATAAAAATAGTTTTTAAGAAATATATTTATATGCACAATTTATTTTTATATTAATAAATTCTGGTTAATGGTTTTATGATATTTTTATATTATATTATTGATAATTGTTTTAACATTTATCAAATATATTAAAAGGTATAGGATAATAATAAATCATGTTTTATGCTAAAAATGAATATTTTATATAAATTAGAATATGTCCCATTTTGGGTACATAAAATTAAATTAACATCTAAATTTATAGGTACTAAAAATATAAATGTAATTACATATTTACAGTCATAAGGTTCGTATTTGGTATATATACCCCATTTAATTTTGTTATATTAATAGTAACCGTGATAAAATTTATCAATTCGATAAGGAGTAAATTATTTAAATCTGTATTAAACACATGTGATAAGGTAATATTTTTTCATCCTATTTATTATTAGATGGAGTTAATTATATCCATATCAACTACATCTCAAAATTGATTAGTTTAATGAAAAAGTTTACGTGAAAATGATTCATATCTTTTTTTAATAAATGAAAGATAACAAATGTCACACTCTTAGATTTAAATATCATTTTTGTGTCCAAATAGGTAAAAAAGTTATGAATGATTAAAAATAGAAATTTTATATAATATTTTAATTTATTGAAAAATATTAGGTATCATATAATTATATTAAATTGTTACCCTACATTCAACCATTGTTACTATAATTTACAAAAATTATAAAATAAATGATTTTGAAAATATTACAATATATATTATTTTAGTAAATCATAGTATTCCATGAATTATACTGGTGAATATAAAATATTAGTAATGTGATGAAATATTATAATCGAAATACAACTTTTTATCAATATCATTTAAGTAAAATTAAATAAACATTGTTGCTGTTAACAATATTTATATTTTATCAAAAAATATATAATAATTTTTTTTTAAAAAATCCTAAAAATATTTAAATAATGGATGTTGAATATTATATGGTCTAAAATTTCATATCATGGTGACTTATTGGCCAATTATAAACCTAAAATTTAAAAATACAATCATTAATATTGAGAAGTTTATACCATTGTTGAAATTAATATTATATAAATAAGTGTTAATCAAAATGATAATGTCTCAAATGACATAAAATCATGTATAAATTCTACTAGAATTTTTCGTTAAAACACTATGAAATATTATCTTCAAATCCCTTTTCATTCGGATGTATTTTTATTGAGAATAAATTTAGTGTAATTTAATATTTTCTGAAATTCTAATAGTTCCTCTCAAAAAAATTATAAAAGGTCACCACCTTGGTCAATTCGATAAACCACATTGATCTTTACAGATAAGTAATAATATTACAATTTATCATCTCATAATAACATTACACATTATATAATTAATGTAATTTAGAAAAAATATTACTTAGAACTCTTTAGAGAAGATTTAAAGAATCCATTTGGATGAAGTTGTAATCTTCTTAACCGATCTATTTGTCTTCTACAATTCATTACCTCATCTATCCCTATGATGTTAGTCATAAAATAATTAATTCAGTGACTTAAATATTTTTAGATTTATTATTATTATTAAAAAACTTGTATACTCCATCTTTAATATCAAATGACAAAGGAATGTTTCACTCATTTGTACACACGGCTTACCATCTCCACATAGCGATATAATTCGTTATTCATTACAATATTTTATAGAATTATATTATTATTAGTTTAACTATTATATATTATATTTATTACATTATTATACTTATAAATTTATAATATCATATCTTACTACATTTCATCAAATCCATTAGAAAATGATAACATATATCTTGCGTACAGGTGGACTACCACTTCCTAGATGTGGTTTGATTCATTTTTCATTTTTATATTCCATAAATTGAAATGAATAAAAATTTAATGAAAATATTATATATATATATATATAAATGATATAAATAAATGTGAATTAATATTTACCATTATTTTGTTTCTGTCAGTTGAATAGAAAAAATTGCATTCAAGCATACTAACGACATACCTTCTCCATGAACGGTGTAATTCATTTTTCATTCAATATACGTTATGGATGGTTATAATATATATATATATATAATGAATATATACTATCAATATATCATTATTTGTAGTATGGTTGGTATGATCCAAGATAAATGCATAAGGACCACAAGTACTGAACTAAAATACTCATGATAAAATAAATAATAAACACTCGAAAATTATGATTTTAATATGAAATTATTGATAAAAGAATATTTGAAATGTTATAAAGGGATAATATATGATATTATAATTATTAAATGAATATATAATACAATAATATCAAATAAATTTATTATTTATGAGTTTACAATTCTTTCAAGTTAAGTAAAACTCAATGTAATGGGTTTTATAATAACATCTCGTTATTTATAATGATTATTTATGATTGATTTATAATGATAAAATATAATGATAAACCACTCAATATAACAATAAAACTTATTTTTCTATGGTTATTTCTTAAAAACAAATTCTTTCGATTCATTTTTCCCTCATTATGTACTAAGGAGACTGAAAATGAGTTTGTAATGAAAATTTACCTCATTTTTTCATTGGTCAAAGAAACTTTTTATTCTATATCCATGTTTTCTAAAATATTTTGAAAGAATTATATTACCATTATCACATGTCTATTTAAATTAATTTTTAAACCTCTTTTGGCATTTACAAAAAAGTAAATGAATCTATTTTTGTTACAAAAATTGGAGACATTGTGACTTTTTCGAAAACAAATTATTGAAAAAATGATTTCATTATTTATAATATATTTATGGATTTTGTTACCATCATTAAAAATATTTTCTTGGAATAATATTTTACATATTTACATGGTTATTTTCAAAGAAAACATTTTCCTTAGAAATTGCATTGTTTTTTAATTAGGTGATTTCAAAATTGAAGGTATATTTTCCTCAAGAATTTTTTAATTATATTTTCATGTTATTTATATTCATCAATGAAACATATACATGATATAACATTTTACTTACTGAGAATATGATCCAAGGATACCATCATAATTAATTCTCTATATGTATTATGATGGTGTTGAATTGTTAAATATGAGACCAATTTCTTTTATAAGGATTATGCTATGATAAAATGTTTATAAAACCTATATCTTATCATGGGTTATGATATGATGAATTTTTTATTATAATATGCAACACATAAGTAATATTATTTTATGTGATGTGTCATATGTATATCACATTAAAATGGAATGGGTTATTAATGATATATAATGATATTGGCATGACTAAAATGCAGAGTGAATCCAGTTCAGTATGGTACATTTTCCACTATGTTAGTCTTTGAAGCAAACCTGAATACTATGATTGATTAGTGTGTAATCAAATTAAACTATTATAATCATTGTAAAGATACTTTTCAACTAAGGAAGTAATTTTTTATTCTTATGTATATTCCATAATTCCATTCTCATGTCAATGTATTACTTTCCTCGATCATGTTCTTTGATTCCATTATGATTCACATCATATGAACTTCTAATATTTATTCCACAAAAATATATTATGATAAAAGTTATGTAGGTTATGTAGGTTATGTTTTTGAAATAACAATATCTTGTTATTATACCCGCAAACTCATATGATTCTTATATGATCATTGATATCTCCCTTTCAAATGCTTACTGGTCATCTAAGCTCACCTTCATTGTTTTTTATTTCCCATGGTTTTAAAGAGGTGTATTATTATCTTATATCTATAAAGGATTATTGTCATGACCCTTCCTCGGGTCCCATGTTGTGACTACCCCAAGCCCGCCTTCCATAGGCCAGGGGCTGGAGACTACCACCAAAGGCGTAAATCCCGATAAATAGGGATGGATTTTCATTTATAAAGTAATAAAACACCATAGAGTATATGCCGAAACAAACACTAAGTATAAAACAAAGTACTGAAAATTAAATGGGCCAGAATACAAACCCAACTGAAAAGTACAGTTACAACTGAATCAAAGTACAACAGAAATGACAAACAGCCGGAAAAAGGTAGTAGCTCCTAGGTCGTCCACCTCGGATCCTACCTGAAGGGTAGGTACAGATATCATCCTCAACGCTCTCTCCTGCCAACCTCCTCTGAGTATCGTCTCGTCGTGAAGCCCACCTCCACGTACTGTGAGGTCTAACTCCGGGTACTGTCCACTCCTCATACACTCAGTATCTGTCAGCGATGTCCGTCGTCTGCATCGAATACAATGAGGTGTGGGCATAGCGCGTACAGGGGTGAGTATAACGATACTCAGTAGAGTCCCCGAGACCCTCAAGGTCTGACAAAATCAATCAAGGATAACAACAAAGAAGGATCTCAACAGATAACCCTTACTTAGGTATAAGCCAATAATTATACCTCAGTTATCATGTAACCCATCTCAATCATGATGAAACACAAAGGTTATGAAAACAACAAATAACCACTACTTAGGTACATGCCCATACATCTACCTAAGTTATCAAGTGATCCGTCTCAATCATGATGTAATCTCAAAGGTCATTGACTCAGCTCAAACAAGAATATTCACTATCGAAACCACAACTGCAGGAGAACTCCTCTTCTGTTGAGTATAACAGCCCTACCATGACTCCGAGGTGCTACTCACTAACCTTAGACTGCTGAGGTACTCCTCCTGTCGAGTACCGCGGGTCTAATGCCAAATACTGGGCTCTCTTTCCTCTATGGTTATACTACCAAATACCAGGTGCTCGCCCTAATAGCCTACAAAGGTACTCCTCATGTCGAGTATCACGGGTCTGCTTCCAACTACCAGGAGCTCCGTCCACCATGGGTCTGCCAACAAATACGAGGCGCTCCGTACACTGGGAAAATCGAATCACTCCGACTTGAATCGGCCAAGCAGTCATCAGGTCTATAGCTACTAGGTCTCCGCACTCCATACGCTCATCTCCGGGAGGGTCTGCTCCAAGAGCCACAGGTCGATACTCCACATATCACAAAGTCCCACGAAGATGTATCTCAAAGGACTGCCTCGCCAAAGGGGTCTCAACGCAACAGACAGCGTGTCAATCGGACACCCGTTCTGTGAGTTATATGTCTTTTAGTCCCGGGGGCCCGGTTTGGTTCGTGTACGAACCAACCCAGCTGTATCTCAATAGTATCCCGAACTCCCATGGTTATACTCAAAGGAACCATTTCTCAACGTGATTACTGACTCCACTGAAGTTTCGTCAAACGGACGTCAGGTCTGAGAGTTATTAGTATTTCCATTCCAGTGGCCCGGTTGGATTATGAGCTAATCCAACCCGACATTACTCCAACTGCATCCAAACCTCTAGTGAAGTTTTCCAAAAGAAACATCTCAAACAAGAGAATTGAACAAAGTCAACGACATATCAATCGGACGTCTGGAGCTCAAGTTATAAGCGTTTCTGCTCCTCGGGCCCTGTTGGTTTCGGGTTCGAACCATCCCTGTGGTAGACAAACATTGCTGAAAATTTGAATGTAATATACAGGAACGACCTCCTCGATCCAAGGAATCCTACGCAACTGAAGGTGCATCGATCGGAGGTTCGTAGCTCAAGATATGTCTGTTTAACCAAAATCGGTCCGAAAATTGGGGGTCTGGGCCCGGTCCAACTGGGCCCCATACCACATGGGTCGCCCGAATCGGTTCGACCCAACCCGGGTCCGGGTCCGGGTCCGTCCCAATTTGGCATGGCCCGGCCCGGCTGGCACATCCCGACTCGGATGTCGGACGCCGCTCGGCGCTGGCCCAACGGGACACAACTGGCACGACCCCCTTTTCTGGAAACGACGAACCCAACAGGGTCCGACCTAGCGGCAGGTCGGGGGGGGGGGGGATACACCACCCAGTTTTCCGGGTAATGGCCGGCTGGTATGTGAGGTGTTGCAGGACCCAGAGGGGTTCCCGCCTCTTGGAGTCACTGGCACCCGGCCGCCCCTGCTGGTCCGCCGCGGCATTAGTCCGCAGTTCTGTTCATCTTCGCATAGTGAAAAGGCACATTGCCGCCTTTTCTGCATCCTTGCATGGCCGCAGTTCCCTGCTGATCTCCGCACAGTACAACGGCACCATGTGCCTCTGCTTCCAACTTCAACAAGGATCAACAAAGAATAGGCGAGGAGAATCGGCAGTGTTCATGTGGTCCAATCTCCTCTCGTTATGTCGATATCATGCAGCCATTTCCTTATGAAACAATGAACGATGATGAAGCCTTGAACAAGAAAAATAATAACCCCTACCTCGAGAAAGATCTGCAGTTGAAAAGTGTCATCGATCCGTAGAAAGTGAATGGAGTTGACGTCGAACATTGGTCCTCATCACACTTCATATCAGATATTGATCGTCGAAGACTTGTCGGAATCCAACCTCCGTTGAAGGATTGTTCTTCGTCGATGATCTTGGAAGGCTCATCGTTGGAGAACCGTTCTTCATCAATTGTTTAATGTTCTCCCTAAATTTATCTAGCGGTTAACCACGAGATTCCCAAAAATATTTTCCAAGCCATATTAAAAATAGGATTTCCGTATTAATAAACATGCCATGCCTTTTTAAATTCAGAACACATAATTAAATAATGTGTTGGAACCATTAAAGAGGGAGAGATATGGTGTCTTTATTAAGGGGATTGTCACATTCAATTGAATGGGTGTTATGTGGGTTGGAGAGTGTTATGGGTGGATGAGTGGTTGGGGCTCGTGTGGGCCCCACCTATCATATATCCCTACTTGGTTGAATTTGACTTCCTAAGATATATATTTGTTTTAACAAATTATTTAACTTATTTACCAATCTCCAAAAATTTTATCTCACAACCTGCATTAAAAGCAACTGCGGTAAAGGTCCCCCTAATCTATTATCGGCATTGTGAGTTCATCAGTTCCATCAGATTTCAATTCCGAGCACCGGTTCAGAAGATAGAAAAACCCGCTCGTTCATTTACTGAACGTACCTGAGCTAAAATTAGGAAATTGATTTCGGGAACACCGTGGATTGGAATAAATTGTCTTCAAGAAGTCACCGGCTCGTAAAATTCCAAGGTATTTATGATAAAAAATTCCTAGAAATTTCCGGCTCTTTACATTACTACCACCTCAAAGCTTTACGTCCTCGTAAAGCTATAACACAAACTAGGGAAACTAATGGATGTACCAAGCCTGCATCTGAGCCTCCCACTCCATGTGCTCTCCTGGAGGTTCTCATGCTTCCAGCGAAGGCACACAAGAGGAATCGACCGTCCTCATAGGACCCGATCCTATCGATCCTCCTCATCTACTGGAACCTCTGGGAATGCCGCCCCGTCATCGATGTCCAGCTCCCTGTAATCGATGATGAGTGATGATTCGTGCACGTATCTCCTCAATTGAGATACGTGGATGACATCGTGCACCCGGTGCAATTGAGGTGGAAAGGTCAAGCAGGAAACCTCCTCTCCTACCCAACTGAGGACCTAGAAAGGACCGTTGAACCTCAGATATAACTTTCCACCTCGTCCACATCTTCGTAGACCTCGTCGAGGAGAGACCTGTAAAAAAACATGGTCACCATCCTCGAACTCCAGTTTTCTCCGTCTCATATCGACATAGGATTTCTTCCAGCTCTGTGAAATCATCATCCACTCTTGGATGATTTGCACCTTCTCTGGTATCCTCAAAATGAGTTCACTGGTCAACCTCTACCTCAGCTCCTGAAAAGCTCAACTGGCATATCCCTGACCACAAGAAATATTTCCCCTTCTTCATCAAAGCTAAAAGCGGTGCAACAACTCTAGAAAAAGTCTGGCACAAATCTAAATCTAGCCAACTCATGAGTGATCGACTGCACCCACTTAGGCATGATTCCATCATGTGCTGCCTGAGGTTTCCTTTTCGCCGACCAAGGAAAACCCCATCGCAAAATTGTAGGTAAACCACAAAATTTTTGCCTAATACCATCAATCCGTGTATGAAATGTGGTTTCCCAGTCCATACCAAAACTAACGTCGCAAGGCATCGACGCTACCCCCATGATGTTCCAACTAAAACTCTCGCCTCAAGGGTCAGATCACACCTATCTGTGTAAGTTTTCTTATCGAGTCTCCACTCAAAAATTATCTCCAGCCTTGAGGGTCAAGTCAATGGTTTTCACTGGAAACTCTAGGTCTGGGACAAGATTCATGTATGGAAGGAATGATTGGTACCTATGTCTATTGATATGTAAGTTCGTAGTAGACACAGACCGTACCTAAAATCATTCTTAGAGACCTTGGGTCACACTTCATAACCGCATGCATCTATTCTCTTCCCCTGTCCTCCAGCTCCCTGAGCCTGGTGGGGACTACAAAGGTGGGTGGTTGTAACTTGTCAAAATGTACACTACCTCGTGCAGCTCTCCAAGATCTCCTTCCACGTCTGCTGCTCTGTAGATTTATATGTCATTAACACTTTCTCTTCTTGAAACATTTTACACCCCCATGTCTCTGAGACTGGCACCAGTTCGCATCTTCCCAATGCTAACACTCACTGGCTATAACCGATCAGCCAAAGACCATTCAACCACAAAGGTTCTCTCTATCACCCTAACATAAGTAGGTATGCATAGAGGAAAGAGTGCTTACTCAGATATCCATAAATACACCACGCTCAGAGGTCCATGTTCTGAAGAACTAATCGTATCGTAGTCATCATGTACCAGGAATGGTCGGTACACACCGATTAATACTCAACTACCGACGATGTATAAGCTCTAGAAAACACTCATCCACCTACTCAATCTAGTCCTCATCTATCTGTGAGTCGGGCTTCCGTCGGAACCTGAGGGGTATCTGATGCTAGAAGACGTGTAAGGCACTATGCCCAAATGTGTCATCTACTTATACCGCCGGTTGTAACTGCTGAAAACGGGTAGTAATATAGCTGGGACACCACCCGAAGGTACAATCTCAGGCATCCGTTCACGTAAAAAAGCCTTATTACTAGACGGACCAACCTCATGGTCACTCACTGGGAATACACCAGTAGCCAAGATCGCCATCTACTATACTAGTGACTAAACTAGGGGTAGAACTCTACAATCGCCTATATCTTGTCTACTACTGCATGGGAATCTGCCTCGCCTCGTAACATTGGAGGCCTCTGATGCTGGAACCCATGCAACATGCTCTGTCAGCGTGCACCGTCCACTAGTACGGCTTGTGGAATTAGCTGCCTAACGGGTTGTGGTACTACTGGAACACCACCCGAAGGTGCCAACATAGAAAGAGGGCCATTCACCGAAGAATCATCTCTCGGTGGGCCGTCATTGTTTACTCTCTCGGAACTCCAACTGACTGTCTGTGTGGAGACATACTGAACAGATGGACATGGTCAAATGATTAAAACCAGATGAGATGACATGGTTTGAGCCGAATTATTATTTTTGGAAACACACACGCAATCAGTGTTTTCGTTCACTGATTTCGAAATCAGAAGTCAGGGTCCTAGTGTATAGATTCGTTGGCCGCCGCACCAACACTGGAATCCCTGAACTGTAGACCACACTTGGTACCCTTAACATTATTTCTTCAAGGAAAATAATTATCAGAGTCATGAGATCTGCAGTAGAACCAACTCCTATGATACCAATTTGTCACGACCCGTCCCCGGGGCCCATTCCGTGACAACCCCAAACCCACCTTCCATAGGTCAGGTGCTGGTGACTTGCACCAAAGGTATAAATCCTGATAAATAGGGAAGTAATTTTCATTATAAAGTAGTCAAACAACACAATGTACAAGCTGAAAAAAACACTATGTAAAACAGTACGTGCTGAAAAGAAAATGGGCCAGAATACAAACCCAACTGAAAAGTACATCTATAACTGAACGAATGTACAACAGAAAAGACAAACAGACGGAAAAAGGTAGTAGCTCCTGGGTCTTCCACTTCAGATCCTACCAGAAGGGTAGGTACAGATAGCCTCCTCAATGCACTATCCTGCCAACCTCCTCCAAGTACCTTATCATCGTGAATTCCACCTCCGGGTATAGTGTCATAATGAGGGCTACCTCCAGGTATCATCCAGTCCTCGTACACTCGGTCTCTATCCGTGTTGTTCATCGTCTGAATCCAACACAATGAGGTGCGGGCATAACCCGTGCAGTGGTGAGTATAATAATACTGAGTAGGGAACTCGAGACCCTCATGGTCTCACCAAATCCAACTAGGATAACCACAAAGAAGGATCTTAATAGATGACCCATACTTAGGTATAAACCCATACTTATACCAAAGTTATCATGTAACCCATCTCAATCATGAGGAAACACAATGGTTATGAAATCAATGGATAATCACTACTTAGTCACATGCCCATACATATACATAAGTTATCAAGAGACCCATCTTAATCATTAGGTAAACTCAAAGGTCATTAAATCAGCTCAAACCCGGATTTTAATTATCGAATCCACAACTGCTGGAGAACTCCTCCTCTATCGAGTACAGTAACCCTGTCACAACTCTGAGGGTCTACTCACTAACCTTAGACAGTTGAGGTATTCCTCCTGTTGAGTACCGCGGGTCTGCTGCCAAAATATCAGGCGCTCCATCCACTATGGGTTTGCCGCCAAATTCTGGGCGCTCCCCCTAATAGCCTATAGAGGAACTCCTCCTATCGAGTACCGTAGGTATGCTGCCAACTAGCTGGCGCTCCGTCCGCCGTGGGTTTTCCGCCAGATACCGGGCGCTCCGTCCACTGGGCTAATCGAATCACTCCGACTAGAATCGGTCAAGCAGTCATCGGGTCTAAAGCTACTACGTCTCCGCACTCCGTATGCTCGACTCTAGGGGGGGTATGCTCCACGAGCCACTGGTCGATACTCCACGTATCACAAATTCCCATGAAGATGTATCTCAAAAGATTGCCTCACCAATGGGGTCTCAACGCAACAGATGGCGTGTCAATCAAACGCCCAGTCTGTGAGTTATAATCCTTTTAGTCTCAGGGGCCCAGTGGGTTTCGTGTATGAACCAACCCGGCAGTATCTCAATAGTATCCCAAACTACCATGTGTATACTCAAAGGAACCATTTTTAACGTGATTAATGAAGCTGCTGATGGTTCGTCAAATGGACGTCCGGTCTGAGAGTTATTAGTATTTTCATTCTAGGGGCCCGGTTATTTTATGAGCTAAACCACCCCAACCGTACTCCAACCACATCCAACCCTTTAGTGGAGTATGCCAAAAGAACCTTCTCAACAAGAGGAATCCAAAAAAGTCGACAGCATGTCAATCGGATGTCCGGAGCTCATGTTATAAGTGTTTCCACTCCGAGGGCCCAGTTGGTTGTGGGTTCGAACCAACCCCACCATACCCAAACATCGCCGAAAACTTGACTGAAATAAACTGGAACTACTGCCTCGATCCCAGAAATCCTACACAACTGACGGTGTGTCGATCAGAGGTTTGTAGCTCATGATTTGTCTGTTTAACCGAAAATAGTCTGGAAATAGGAGGTCTGGGCCCAGTCCAGCCCGGTTAGGCACGGCCCGGCCCAGCATGGTGTAGCCGGCCCAGCCCACGCGGCCTACAGCCTAGATCGGAAGCCAGTCGCGGCTTGGTGCTGGCCGAGCGTGACGCATGGTGTGCGGCCCCCTTTTCTGTAAAGGGCGGACCCAGCGAGGTCTGCCTTAGCAGTAGGTCAGGGGGGGTTACACCCCCAAGATTTCCGAGTAATGGTCGGCCGGTTTGTGAGGCGCCGCCAGACCCAGAGGTTGTCCTGCCTCCTGGAGTTGCCGGCGGTCGGCTCGACAGGCCGCTCCTGCTACGGTCGCAGCTCTGCTCACCGGCGCAGCGTGACGATGCCTCGCCCCTCCACCGCGGCCCTCTCCTGGTCACGCCCTTCTTCGGCCTTGCCGACGTGGCGTGACGGTGCGACGCACCACCGCCGCGGCCCGCTTCGGCCGCAGTCCTCTTCATCTCTACGTGGTGCAATGGTACCGCGCCGCCTTCGTCGTGGCCTTACATGGTCGCGGTTCTCTTCCGATCACTGCACGGTGCAACAGCACTGTGCGCCTCCGCTTCCAACTTCAATGAAGATCAAAAAATAATAGGGGAGGAGAATCAGTTGTGTTCGTGTGGTTCGATCTCCTCCCGTTACGACGATATCATGAGGCCATTTCCTTAAGCAATGAAGAACGATGATAATGTCTTGACCAAGAAAAATAATAACCCCTACCTCGAGAAAGATCCGCATTTGACAAGCGTCGTCGAGCCGCAGAAAGATAATGGAGTTGACGTCGAAAATTCCTCCCTCCTCACAATTCATATCATAGAATGACCGTCAGAGACTTGTCAGAATCCAACCTCCATTGAAGGATTGTTCTTAGTCGAAGATCATAGAAGGTCCGTCGTTGGAGAATCGTTCTTCATCGAAGGTTTTAAGTTCTCTCTAAATTTCTCCAGAGGTTAACCACAAGATTCTCCAAAATATTTTCCAAACCATATTAATAAGAGGCTTTCCCTATTAATAAACATTCCATGCCTTTTCAAATTCAAAACACTTAATAAAATAAAGTGTTCGCACCATTAAGGAGGGAGAGAGATGGTCTATTTATTAAGGGGATTGTCACATTAAATTGAAGGGGTGTTGAAGGGCACTACTGGAAAACTAACATATACCAACGGTTTGGAACTGTTGGTATATGCCTCCAAACCGTTGGTATATCCTATACCAACGGTTTGGAGAACCGTGGCCAAGTAAGCCGTTGGGATAGGTCTATACCAACGGTTTTCCCCAAACCGTTGGTATAGACCTATCCCAACGGTTTTGGAAACCGTTGGTATAATTAATATTAAAATCTTTACCAACGGTTGTGGAACCGTTGGTATATGTATTTCAAAAAAAAAACATTCGCTGGGATTTGATCCCAGCACCCCTAGTTTATTATTGAACGACTTAACCACTAACCTAACATGACTTTTGTGTATATAATTACATAAATATATATATGTATTCTCATAATTATATTAAATTTTGATTTATATAATGTTCTGGGTAAGAAGAAATGATAAAAAATCAAAGGATCTATACCAACGGTTGTCAAAACCGTTGGTATAGACCTATACCAACGGTTTTGACAACCGTTGGAATAGATTTTGAGCCTGGATTTGATTCTGGGCGAAGGTTGATTCATGGGTGACCTTTCCCAACGGTTTTGGCAAACCGTTGGGAAAGGTATACCCTTTCCCAACGGTTTTGCCCAAACCGTTGGGAAAGGTGTCCACAAATTGGACCTTTCCCAACGGTTTGGCCAAAACCGTTGGGAAAGGGTATACCTTTCCCAACGGTTTGCCAAAACCGTTGGGAAAGGTCCCCACAATGTGGGTTTTCCCAACGGTTTGGCCAAAACCGTTGGGAAAGGTCCCCAAAAATGTGGGCTTTCCCAACGGTTTGCCCAAACCGTTGGGAAAGGTGGCATCAAAGTGGGATTTCCCAACGGTTTGGCCAAACCGTTGGGAAAGGGAACCTATACCAACGGTTTTTATGAACCGTTGGTATAGAAGCATTGGGAAATGTCAGATTTCCAATAGTGGGGGTTTGGAGAGTGTTATGGGAAGATGAGAGGTTGGGGCTCGTGTGGGCCCCACCTCTCATATATCCCAACTTGATAGAATTTGACTTCCTTATATATAAATATGTTTTAAAAAATTATTTAACTTCCTTACCAAACTCCAAAATTTTATCTCACAACCATCATTAAACGCAACTGCAGTAAAGGTCCTCTTAAGCTATTATCGGCATTGCGAGTTCATCGGTGCCCTCATATTTCAAATCCGAGCACCGGTTCAAAAGATAGAAAATCCCGCTCGTTTGTTTACTGAATATACCTGAGCTAATCTTCAGAAATTGATTTCGGGCGCACCGGGCCTCGAAATCAAGTTTCTTCAGAAGCCACAGACTCGTAAAATTACATGGTATTTAAGAAAAAAATTTCCTTGAATTTTCCGGGTCATTACATTTATTATTATGAAAAATTATTTGGATACAATTTATATACATTATGAACCCATTATTTATGTTTATAGGTTTCAAATTTATTTGACTTAAATTCTATAAGCGTCGATTGATATGTTATGTAGTGAATATTCATCTATTTCTATGTATTATCTTTTTATGTAAAGGATCTGTATCTATAGATGGCATTAGATAAAAGTTTAGTTATCCTTTGTAATCTATGATGAAAAAACATTCGTAATAACCCTTGGGATAAGTATATGAATAACATAAAATCATAATTTTTTACTAATGATCAATAATATCTGAGCTTAATCCTATAGTTTCACATAAGAGGGTGTCATGATTTATAAATACTATTTGTTATTTTCCAGGATTATGTGATTTACCCCCATGATTATTATCACTCACACTATGATATATGGTTTTATTTACTGGATAGTAAATAGAGGAATCATGTTAATGTTGAATTTGATTCTCAATTCAATGATTTTCTTGTTAAGAAACCAAATATTATGGTAGTTAGAAATAAAATTATTATTTATATAATCACAAAAATATCCCATGTTATAAATCATAATGCATATCTAAATGGGTAAATTAGGATAAACGTTTTAGTTAGTCCTTTATAAGGTAAAATTCACCTACTTTTAGTGGGCCCACTATTCCACTAGTCACTAAGTAATTGATCAATACCATTGAAATTATATTTTTCATTCTTAGTTGTTCCAATCATGAGGAGGTTGTTATGGATATTTATAATTTTGACGTTGAAGTAGATTAGTGGTGTAATATTATCCTGAAACCATGAGAATAATAACTATCTAAATATAAGTAGGGGGATGAATTTAAAATCCTAATTTTTAACATTTATATTCCTATTATCCTTATTAAGAATATATAGAAATATATCCATGAGATAAATATGTTTTTTTAATGTATTGGTTTAAAAGAGGAAAATTTACGATGACGTGGGAGGTACACTTCTAGTATTATAATCCAACCCGAAATTAAGGTTCATTGATTCTCTATTTTCTAAAACCATATCTTTGAAAGGTTTTATCCATAGGGGAACTCAATAAATAATAAGATATCATTAAATGTTTTATAATGTTGGCGATTTATATTTTAGTTATGAATCCATATTATGTTATTTAGATGAAAGTAGTGACATAATTAATGGGGAATTCTAAAAAGTAAGGTGATATGAATATGATATTTAATTTATGCTCGAAGTGTGGAAGGAAACATGATTTAATTTTTCATAAGAGATCTTGAAAATGTTTCATGTGTAGAAATGAATCAGATAAAAAATAGAATGATAATGTTATTTAAAGATGTTATATAATTATTATAATAGAGAGAAATATTCACAGAATTCACCACAAACACCATTATTTTTTAAACATATGGAATATGATCATTATGCTGACCATTTCCTGAATCTCTAGGTTAATGAAAATGATAAATGTTACCAACCTATTAATCCAAAAGGGAATATGAAATATCATGCGGTATTTATGTATAATAAAGGGGTATGGTAATTACCCAGTGGAATGTATACTTATTAACTACTCTAAAAGTATTGATATTTTAGTAGATTTTAGATCTAACCACTATTTAATATGTTAAAAATTTTCTAAGGGTATAATAGTACAATAAAATTAGATATTGATATAGTTCTAAACCCCAATAAACGTATGATGATTTCTTACCAAGTATTTGATTCTTCTCCAGTTGAAATTTTTGGAAATGTGTTTTCAATAAACACTTCTATTATTCTTCTAGTGGAATTTGATGTTATTCTTTTAATGGGTTTTATTTCTTTTCTAAATTATGACATAAATTTATATATAGAATAGGTTTCATTTAATATTCTGAATGAACCTATGAGATCCTATCAGTGTGATGAAAAAATGATTACCAAATTAAAATTTCATCTATTGTATGATTCATGATTCCAGTTCAAAAGTAATATTTATCCAAAATGGTTAGTGAGAAACCCATCATTAAAGATATGGATAACGTAAATGAGATTATTGATTTATTTCTAGAAGAATTTCCCAGTCTTATGTTGAATCATGATTTATAGATTTCAATTTAACACATACCTAGTGCTACACATATTTCCATCATTCTATATCGGATAACCCCGATTTAGTTATAATGATAGCAGAATTAACTCCAACGGAATCTGGAAAGTGCATTCATTCGACAAATTTTGTAAAATGGCTATAAATTGTTTATTTATTTAGAATAAATATGGAATATTGTGACTCATCATAAATTATAGAGAACTTAATATGATCACTATCATGGAAATTTATCTCCTACCACATATTTACGTCTTGTTTGATTAATTGGGCATTGTTAAAGAATTTTCCATGGTTGATATACATTATAGATATTATAAATAAAGGGACATGAAGGATAATATACCTTATACTATATTATATATGTGTAATGGAAACTATGAATTTATATTTATTTAATTTTTCATTTCAAATTCCCCTACTAGTTTCAGTGATTTAGGTATATGGACATTAAGAATTACCTTGATCATTTTGTGGTTGTATTTTTTGATGAAATTCTTATTTATTAAAATATCAATGAAGATCATGAAAATAATATGATAATTATGTTGATGACCCAAACATATAATATTCTATATAAAAATATTAATTAGTGTAAATGTAGGCTTCTGAGAGTTTCATTATCAGTTCATATAAACTCAAGTGAGGGTCGATCAGTAGAACATTCAACGTTAGAAGTTATTGAGTATTATCTCATAGCAATGAACATTATATACATAAACACAATCACACAAAAATATACAAACATATAATTTGTTCATGGTTTGGATGTATATTAATGAAGTTTTGTTGAGAATGTATCACTACTAAGGATTCCTCACCCCAAATTAAATCAGAAGGGAGCCAAGCTCTTCTAGACAGATAAATGTGAGGAATGTTTTATGGAACTAAATGGAAGGATAATTAGTGAACATGTTCTTGTATAGTCCTATGGTGGAAAAGGGTTTTTATTCTTTAGTGATTATTCATAGAATATACGGGGATGCATCCTCATACATAATGAAACAATTAAATCTTATTTATTCTGAAAATTGAATGTCCATGAGAAAAACTACCCAAATCATGATTCACATTTAGCAGTTGTAATTTATACATTAAATATATAGATGTGTTATATATATTGTGAAAAGTGTGATATATATTCTAATTAAAAAGTTTTAAATTAATTATTCACTCAAAAAGTGCTGATAATGCACCAATGAAGATAGTTATAGGTAATTAATGATTAGGATTTGTCTATAAACTTTCACCCGGATATTGAGAACAAGGTGTATTATGCTCTATGTTTAAAAGATCATTCTAGATTTCTTATTTATTGGATCTCAAAATATCATCATACCTAAACCACCATTAATGATATGATGTACAGGGGGTTATTTACGTTATTTTTATAGGCCCTAAAACTATTCTTCCCCATAATATTCAAATAAATCCTCCTCAACAATGACTGGATTGGGGGATGTCAACTAGCTCAATAAAAATCATATAGTACAAGGATCATAAAATTATATGGTGGGTCCACATTTACTGGTCATAACTCTATCAGAGTGACTTATTAAAGGGAAACTAGGAGGCCCTATTTACCATGGTCCCAATGAACATAAACCTATCAACCATCATATCAATGACATAAATAACAACATTGTGGGTCTCTAATTTCACAGATGTTTCTAAACTAGATGAATAATGGGTAACAATCTATACACAACCATGGCATTTTTGACATTGAACCACAATAAACATCTTGTCACATCTCACAACTACATTGTGGATTCCAATACATACCTATGAATATATGATGGTCATTAGAGTACACTAATAAAATCTATATACCACTAGCACTACCTGAATACACAAAAAAATATGGATGAATTTTCATTGGTTAATGTTTTATTGTCATCATCTTCTATTCCCCATATCTCAACCTAGATTCAATATAGGATAGAGAATATGTCATCATTTTATGATATATTTTTACTAAAAATATGGAAATAAAAATATCAGGAAATATACCCATACTTAAATATAATCCATACACATTAGTTCTATCATAGGGGTTCATTGGAAAAGGGGAATCTACATTATTAATACACATTCATAAGTCACTCCAGGAAACCAAAATTTATATATGGAACCACCGAGGACTAGTGTGAACTTTAACATTATTCAGAAGTAGATAAATTTTGAATGCATTAAAATTTGGATGTAAACTAAAATAGGTCAACATAATATTTAATCCATCCTAGTCAATTTTAAATAAGACTCAAAATAAGCTATTTCGTTTCTTTAAATAGATTCATGTGGAAGTAGTTCAAAAAACACCTCCAGAAAGATGTGTGGGACATGTGGTTTTTCTTCTATGTGGAACATTGTTTTTTATAGGGGGTGGATGGAATGCACAACCATATATACCTATTCAACAATAATATTGCATTTAACATCAAAATTCATATTATATCTTGTTTTTGTATGTAAAAATAATCTAGTTCATCCCCTTGGATTAGAAGAAGCATGTTCCCATGCACTAGGACACCCAACATCAGTCACCCTAGAAGGGATTATCTCCCGGTGATATTCTCATGAAACATGTATTTACTTGGTAGTATGTTCACAACATATTGGAACTATGTGTTTAATCTATAACATTTCCATGTCACTATCATATGTTGATGCTTTTACAATCACATGGCTTTTCACCCCCACTACACCTTTCTGCAACATCATGACTTTCTTCTAAACCACCATCATTGGATACCTTTTACACCAAGATCCTCACCAAAACCATCAGTCTCACGCAACATAATTCCCATTTTCACACATCATGGAACCTCTAAAAAGAAATTTACTCATTCAAAAAACAAATGTTAGCTCATCATCCACTTTTACTTCGAGATGTTGAAACCACTATCACATTATCATCCCTGTAATGTTTCAAACATTCACTAAGGAAAAAAAATTGATAACCACATCTAATAATCAATATCAAAAATATTTAAGAATTATGGGAAAATAAAATATTTTGTCTTAACGCATAGTGAATCATAAACTCTTCAAGTCTCATCACCATGATCAATCATCGATGCTCCCTCATCATACTATAATTAGCCTCCTAATCATAGATCCCCCTCCATCTCCTTCCATGAAAATAATTAGTATTTATGGACTGTCCATATTATAGTCTATAAGGATGTGTAAAAAGTGGTATTTGTGGGATTTAAATTAATAAAATTATTCAAATATTACACTTGAAATGATTCTTCCGAAGGATCTTGGTATGAATGAATTTGAATCCTATAACGGGAAAACATAAATTACATACATAATCATGATCGTGAATTTTTATCAAGTTGTCATTTTGAAGGAGAAAAATAATTTCATAACCAAATGTGAGGTCTAAAAAATATATTTACTATTATTTAATTATTGTAGCCCTTAAACAATTTCAATTCCACTGTGGCCAAAATTTTCATTTAAAATATAAGATAAAATTATTTTTATGTTCAAACCACAAAAATTACCATGACCACATTGTTATCCAATATCATATAGTAAAATTTAGTAAAGTTATATTTATTATAAACCCATAAAATAAAACATTCTATAATATTATCAAAAACATAACCGGCAGAAAACATCCATTTTGAGAACACTATATCAATCACAAATCATAGTTTTTCTGGTATGTTAAACTATCATATTACTTTTTGTAGTATTCAGGGACTCTAAAATTGAAAAATATTCTATGTATTCATAAAAGGAAAACAAGTGTTTATAAATCCTCCCAACATTTATGACCTTTTTTTTCAAAAGAATATATAAAACTAAAATACAATGTTCCTAAAAACTATCCCCAAGCAGGATGTTATAAAAACACAATAATGAGCTCCAATAACATCTTATGGGGAATGCATCCATTATGTGTGAGTGTTTAACTCCACCAATGAATGTGTAAATTTAAAAATCACTAAAATTAAAGAAAAAACATATGATAAATTCATTCATCCATTTCTACATAGTATACTCACACATAATTTGGTAATATCAATACACCATGTTTACATTACATTCATGTATCTCCATATGATAGTCCAACCAAATCATTTTCTTCTAATCACAGGATACCCAACAACAATAACATGATGACTGTTAAAAAACAATGGACTTCACTCAAATATAGCATGTCTACCAAAAAATTATCCATCCGGGTGACGTTATAGTAACCATTTAAAAAAAGATTCTCTAAAGGATATCCTACCAAATTTGTCAAACTACAACAAACTTCACTATTAGGTGCCTCCCAAGGATTTTCATACAAAACTACATGGTCCCACAACTATATCTCCTTATTTCAAAATAAATTGTAAACAGAATCATTGAATTAATAATGTTTTTAGGTATCATAAATTATCCTATAATTTCATTTCTACAAAATGACAGGAATAAAACATGTTGTACATACCAATTCAGTTATTAAACTCCATAGATGACCTGATCTAACTCTATTAGATGCATGTTTAATATCCATAAAAAACAAAAAATCACAACCTTGAAGTTGATATATAACATGTTACTTCATAGATCCCATCCATTAAAAGGGGATTACTGCCCTCCCTCCACAAACATTTCTATTGATCCATTATTTGTATAAAGCTGGTTTCAATGACTGTTGGTCAGTATGATATTAAAAATTCCTAGAATAATGCTTTTTAGTACATCTCCAACAATCCAAAAATATAGATTTAGGGATAAATATATAATTGATAACAAAAAAACAAATCAATTCACAATTAACCTCTAAATAGTGGTATAATAGAAATCTAACATCATCTCCTAAAAAATTACTAGATTGGGATATTCCAATATGCTTAGTATACAACTCAGATACCTCATCAATGAAATATCATTGGTAAAAAAAATCTCATCCCCATTATTAGATATATAATCATATATAAAATCTATATAACTCAAATCAATGCACATATTGTATTTTCAAGACTAATTCTAACCATGATTGAGTTGGTTCTTCTCATCATCTTGTTCAGTCTTCTTATTGGAAATGGATAAAAATCATTTTCTCTATCATATATAACATTAAAATAAATACAATCCACAAAACAGTGTAATGAAGGTGATATTATGTGACCAATAATATAATCACTTACCTCAGTCTTCAATAATAATTTCACAGGAAGACCCTCACGGAAGACGAAAAAATTGGTGGTGAGAATGGAAGAATAACATGTAAAAAAATGCAATTGATGATTCCATATGGCATAAGAATCAAAGGGAATTCTACATCTCCATGGGTGGGTGACAAGTGAAACGGTGTCAAAGATAAACTATATAGGAATTTTTTTCCTCAAATTAGAAAAATAATGTAGTATATGTTTTTATTTAATTTTATTAGTGTACACATATGTTGGTAGTACATACAATAAAATAATATGATGGAAGAAAATAATATAATTAAATGAGTCACAACTAATATATTAATATTCCTACACAGTTAAATCAACATTAATTTGTCATCCAAAATAAATAAAAAACATAGTCTAATAAAAATGAATAAAAAAACAATGACATAAGGATAATTTCAATGATAAATCTCTGTCCAAAAAAATAAACCATGAAACATACCACAAGCTTACCCAACTCTTTGTATGCCAAATTAACAATTAGTATCCCATGAGAAAAAAAATGATTTAGAGACAAATCCTAGAGCCTATGTAAAACATAGTAGTTGTACACACATTCATGATTGTGTATAAATAGTGAAAGCTGAAAGACATATTAGGATGAAACCTACAAATCTATGCAGTTACATTCATAATGTAGTGTGTTAATTAATGCTTGGAAATATAATTAAAACAAATTTATTTCCACTTTTTCTAATATTAAATAATTAAGACGACATATTTCTTGTGGTATGGAAAAAAATTAACATTTATTACAAAAATCAAGGGGAATATCATAAAAATTGATTAAATCAATTTTTAAACATATGAAATGAGTAACTTTGGAATGATGAAATCCAAATAAAACATTTTCCCCATTTAAAACATTTTCATGAATTCACATCCATATCATAACTATTTTAGTTTTATTTTAAAACAACTAATTGATAATAACCATTAGAAGATTTAGTAGGATAGATCTCTCCAATGATTATTTGAGAGTGTTATGATAATTTTGAATTACATTAAAACTTTTCAACCACACAACCACATTAAGTAATCCTTTATTTTCATAAAATTATTTTATATACAGATTACAAATGTCTGAGATTGGTCCCAAAAGAAGATGGAGTTCTGATTCCAACACTCTATTTTGAGTCATGGTAGACATTATAATAATATACTATTCTCCAAAAAATTGTAGGATTCAATTTGATGTTTATCTTTAGAGAATGGATTTCAAAATTTATTTTACATGATTATAGGAGGAATACTATAAATAACAAAATACATGGACTCAATCAAATCATTATACACAATTCATACATAGAATCTGGATTATAAAATAGATTACACATCCAAAAACATTGATTCACTAAAACCAGACATATCATTCACATATCATAAAAAAAATATTTCTTTAGAACAACCAAAATAATATATGGAATTCAAAACCATGTTTTAAAAAAAGGAATAGATGAAAATGAAATAAACAAAAAATTAAAATAGGATATACTTTTGTCAATTACATCACCCCCGTTTTAAAACCCAATTAAGTCATTACACATAATTATAAACATTTCGAAATTATATATAAATTAAATGAAATCATTTCAAGTTATTCTATAAAATGAACCAGTTTTCTTCAAATTGTTTTCTAGATACCTTGTTGAAATGATGAACTATATAAACATATATTCGGAAAAAAATAATATCATTTCAAACAAACCACTAAAATTGATATTAAAAAATTTATGAAATTAAAATATTATAGCCAATAAAACCAATTATTTCATCAAAATTAAATAATAAGTTTATTATACGTAAGTAAAAATTCATTTCACCCAAATAAAAAAAATCATTAAAACTATTTAAATTCAACTCATGTGGGTAAAAATATAGTTATAAGAGTTTTATAATCCAGATACGATGAAAAATAAAATCCATGAGACGTAAAAATATGTACATTATCTGTCTACATGGATTATAAATTCATTCACATACAGTGTAAACAACACTATATATTCCTTGAAACCATCTATACATCCTACACATGGTTGACCAGATAGTGTGAGATAATCATGAATCCTCGATTCTTCCTCAATTTTAACACAATCAGTCCATATAACCCTTTAAATCACATTAATATATCATTTGGGATTCAAATTGAATTTTCCCACACTGAAAAAAATCTAAATAATCAATAAGGAAATTCGACTCCATGACTCAAATCCAAACATTTATTGGAAACATGAAGATAAGAATGAAAAAGAGTTAGTTATACTCCCCCACACAAAAATCATGAGATTTTACATACTTATCTCCTTTAAAATTTGAATAATGGAAATAAAGTGAGTTCTTTCTTAACATGTTTTAACCAATTGTTCTAGAATACAATAAAATATGTATATGGTTCTATCTACAACATTGACCATAGGGTATTCGTGATACCCACATGTTTGAGAAATGTTCTTGGGAATGAATCATGGACTAAATCAGAATTATTTCACCCACAAATAAGATAAAATATGGTAGGGGATTATTTTTGAATTTCCATCATCAAGATTAAATATGTTGGATGACAATGAATGAAAAAGAGAACAAAAAACAAACAAATAAATGGACCAATTGATTCAAAACAATATTAAAATTGTATAAATAACTTATATATAAACACAATCACTATTAAAAATAAATATATAACATCTTTCAATAAAATTGAAACTAAAAAAGTGAATTTCAAATTATCTAAAAAATTTAATATAAATAATCTAAACAAAACTAAAAGAGTTACAAAATATCATTGCCCTAACATTTTCTAACACACTGACTCTTGACCTAAGATAATGAAATATTATAGAGTTAAAAAACTGAACAGGAATAAATTATTATAGATGATCACAAATTCCCACATGTGAGTATTTAATCATGTTCTGATTAAACAAGACAAATATGATATTACTAATGATTCAATGCAATTATTTTCATAAAATATTTCATTAACACATTTTTTAAAATATAAGTGATAATATGTTCTCCCCATATTAATAACATAAATTATATAAAACATCATGTTTCTTTCCTTTCATATGTAATCATCTAATCATATATAAATTATGATTAATCTCTTAATAGATGATTAAATACATTTAAAAAATCTAAAATGGGGAAATTTTAAATAATAAAATATAAATAAAACGATTTTTGATCAATTCAAAATCATTCATGAAATATCAACCATAAAATAAATATTTCTCTTCTATTAGAAATCCAAATCACCAATAAAGACGATTAATCCCACTATAGAAAACCCAAGTAAATCAGACCATAAATTAAAAACAATCTAAATGTGTACATATAATTCATGGAAGAAAACAAAAAAAGATACATAATACTATAAAACACATGGGTAGGAATAACATATCACAGTGGGAGTCACCTACATGGAACCACCAATAATATAATATGATTCATGGGATACACCCTAGGAACTAATTTGATATTATCCTAAATAAATATAAAATCCATAGACCAACATTTAAAATATATTTAATAAAAAATTTAATCCTCCATACATATTTCATAAAAATATCATTATTGTGGGAACTCCCCTATCAATTTTGTAGAATATATATAATGGGGACTACATAGAGTATGATTGGAACTATTGAAACATAAATCTAGATCTAATACTTATTTAACTATGTTTCCATGACTAGATAACATTTAAATGTTTAAAAAAACATTCCCAAAATATATTAACTGATTTTAATTGACAACTCTTACTCGCCTCTAATACTGTTGCATAAGAATCTTCTTTTGATGATACAAAAATTATTTAGAAAAACTAAACCAATGATGAAATTAATCAAAAAAATTCAAAATGTGTGTCTCACAATATATGAGACAGTTTAGATCAATTGGATATAATTGTTCCTTTAAAAAATTCCAATCAAAATTCCTTTGAATTTTTAGGTCGTTATAATATAATCATTAAATTCACTTTAAAAATCATTTAGAAATAGACTCACTATTAATTTAAAATATCATTTAAATTATGGGATAAACGTATTGAATGTAAAAATACGATCAAACACTTATATTTGGAATAAAAACCACTATTAAGATGATAATAATAATTTTAACAAATCAATTTCCTGGAAAATAATTTATATTAACATAAAACACACAATTTTAAATGAAAACCCTTTATTCCAAGCCTCATTTCTGTGGAAATTCATTAAAACCCATCATATATATCTTCCAATACTACATTTTCATAGGATTGAATTTATAAAATATAAAAATTGGATTAATTTCTAAATAAAGTGATTTTTTGGAAACACATAACAAAATTATTGTGGAAATAGATCACAAAAAACCAACTCAAATGTGGAATTATAATCCTTTCAGGAAGTCACCCATTATAAGAACTAAATTCCCAAATGCATATGTAAAATCTAACCAAAATAAAAAATAAAAAATAAAAAATGATTAATATTATTTTTTTCAATAACTAATGAAATAGACAGTGAAGGAGCGGATAATATAAAATAAATTGAGAGAGTTTGTTACATTGAAAAAATATATGGGAAATATGAAGAGTAGAAAAAAATTAAAGGATGAATAAGGATAAATATCCCCCCATGAGTTAATATATGTCAATTATGAGAATGGGATGAGAGATGTATAGAAAAAGGTAAAAATAGTTAAGGTTATAAGAGTCAAAAAACATTGTAAGTGAATCTTTGGAAGGCACCATAGTATTTCAATAAATTTTTGGACCATTCAGTATCCACATAATGTATCCTAAATATTGTGTCAGCTTATATGCATAATTTTGTGATGTAGTGTCCTCTTATATTGATCCAACCATGTAGGGTACTCACCATGAACAAAATAGAGTTACATAATTTTTTTAAGAATGTTCAACGATTGAAAATCTATTATCCAATAATGTAAACATCTCTATTAAAATTTATTGCACTATACATGGTTTCCTGGAATAATTTCCCATAATCATGATTTAACCATTAGAGAGAGGTAAAACCTTAAATTTTTTAAATAATTAATAAAATACCACTAAATTAAAAATAGAAATAATATGTTTGGAAAAATTGATAACACAGGGTCATAGAAAGTCACCTCCAGGTATTGATTCCAATGATAAATAACTATCCTAAAAAACAATGATGGGATCCCTAAGTCCATATCAATAATTCAACAATGGTAGAATAACCCATGATGGAGATAATGAACATTGGAACAACTAAAACAGGGATAAACATGGAACATCTGGCCACAAGAGATATTTTTGATAAAAAAAATCCGTATCTCACACTAGGATATAATTTCCATGGAAATCAAAATATATCATCTTTCAACTATGTACATGACAATATCTATGAATGAAGGTTTTTTGAAACACACAAGTGTGGATATCTCATCCATTTAAGGCTACCAATACTCGTATCTAACACATTGAATGTAGAACCCATGAATGGAGATTTGTATCCTTTGTTTAGGAATTTTTATGTGTTATTGTTATTGGGATAATTTGGGATGTGTTTTGGAGAGTTTCGATGGTTTTTGAATAAGTGTAGTAGATTTTATAAGGGCGCACAATTTAAGCATGGTTACGGGAAACCTTGTCAGTTCTCTTGGAAATTGTTTAGGTGTAGATAGTAGGCCTCACATAACCTGCACTCAGTTTTTTAAAATGTGCAAGGAAACCGTGTAGACCCCTTCTTTTGAGACAGTGGCGTGGACACCGTTAGTGCACGGTTTACCAAACCGTGCGGGCTAACTATGAGGCAATATAAATAAAGGGGTTTTTAAATACCATATCCCTCATTCTTGACTTATATCACTACAGAAACTCTACCACTCTAGCCTCATTTAGGATTTTGGGTTCTCAGTGGTTTTATGTCCTCTCCCACATGTTTTGTAAGAAAATAAAAGGGTCTTCATGGTGGATTATAGGTGGTTATTCTCATGTAAGTCTCCTCTCATGGTTCTTTGTGGTTTCGTATAGATTTGCATCTCCATCTCTCCCAGTAATCTAGATCTATACCATTTTTGAGTAGATTTATGGTTTTTGTTTCCTTGGGTGTTGATTTTAAAGATTTATTATGTTACAGAAGAGGATCTATAGCAGTTTTGGTGGTGTATTCGCAGGATTTGGTGTGTGATTGCTTGTGGGTCGATTTCCAAAGAATCATAAAGGTAGGTGGGTTCTCCCTCAACTCCACATGGTAGGAAAAACTGGTTTTAGATCAATTAATTCATTTCCTTGAAATTAATCATGATAATGATGTGTGAATTTTTTTGGAAACCCATATGGTGGTGATTTGGGGGATTTTTGTGAAAATGGGTTATTGTTGCAAAAAAGAGGCATGTTGTGTGATTTTAAAATGTTAATTTTAAAATCCATAGTGGATGATTATGATATTTTTTTGTGAAGTATGGTTGAAAATAAATATGATGTTTATTGAAATGTTGATGGGCATTGAAAATTGGTGAAAGGGTGTATTCGATAAATGGAGTATTTATTGATGTGAATTTCGTTATCTTGGAAATGATGGTTGGAATATTGTTGTGGCCTTGGTGATTCATTATTGGGTATAGATATTGTTAGTTTTGAGTATAGTGGGTGAGAGGTACCACTATGAAATAGGATGGATAATGTATTGAAGGTCCACTATCAAGGATAAGTGGATGATAAATGCCAATAAATTGGGAAGGAAGGAACAGGTTGGAGGGAAGTGTAATCGTGATTGTTATACGAGTTTTGGATTGTGAACCATTATAGAGATCTTTGATTGTGTGGTGGTGATGAAAAGTGGTAATTGGTTGTGTTATTTTGTGTGATGGTGAAATAGTGTATGACATGTTTTTTTATTTCCCTTGTGTTACAGATCTTGATAAGGGTGTGTTTAGCATGTTGAAAGTTATTTCACTATTGAATTTTTTATATAAACTTATTTATATAAATGTGCTTAAAGATTAACCTGAGTGTCTTGTGTTGGAAATTCATTTGTGGAAAACCTACTGAGTGTTTTTACTCTCCCACTGCTTTGGCACATGAGTGATTTTGTTGATGTTGTATTCGAGGTCACATGTAAGAGTAATGTGTTTCTTTTTTCTAGATGTTTGGAATGATGCCTTGGTGATATAGTGGTGCTTGGAGCATGGATCCTGTTGTGGAGATATAGATGCTATCATAGTTCTGTTGGGATATCTTTTAGTCATTTTCCTGGTACTCTAATTTTCGATTGTTTGAATTTGGAATGTGGGATTAGTATGGATGAGTTGGTTGCCTCTTGGTAATGCATGGGATTTTTTATTTTTTCAACATAAATAATTTAGTTTGTGTGAAGTGGATTGTTTGTTTGGTTGGTTGAATGTTAAGGGAAAATCATTCCCCAAATTAATCTCGAATCCCTTGGAATTTATTTCTTGCCATTTGAGGCTTAAGAACATTGCTTAAGGCAATGCAAAATTCCTCCGCCCTCTCAATCAAATTATATGTGGTGGGATGATACATTAAACATATATGTTACTATGTGAATATTATTTATAGGAAACACAAATCACCTATTAACCAATCATCATTGAGATTCACAATAAGAGATCAAAATGAATGTTCTTACACCTGCCACATTCCTTGTGTTATTTGAAGGACATTGAGGGATTTGAATCTCAAGATTGGTCATCCAACCTATTTATGGAGTAACATACAACAATAGGGGTAAATATGTACCACATTAACTAATGCGACTATATGAACCAATCACCACAATAGTACGTGTCACCCAAAAAGAGGATTAATGACCCATACATTCATAGCTTCCCACCTAAATTATAGAAGATACAATCATGAATATATGGAATTGAAAACATCAACAAAGCCCTACCACAACATAAAACTATAATATATATATATAAGAATCCTAACTAACAATATTACATAACCCATGTAACCTGTATTAATTTATAATGGGAGGAACCCATGATATTATGAATGAAACCCCATTCAAATACGTACCACCATAGAAGTAGATCCCATAACATGAGGAATACAAATCACCAATGTGAATCTAAATTCTAAGGTAAAGGATCCAAATACATATGCAAGTGGGGGAATATTAACCCTACCTATAAAAAACCCATATATAGAATATTTATCAGACTAAATATATAGGGGAATATCATACCCTACATAAAGGATATGAAAGTGGATCTTGAACCATTGTCCAATGGTGAGAATAAAACCCTCTTTTAAAACAACCCACTTACACTATAATCTATAGAGTTACTAGGAGGACCCACACCACAATGTCCATAACTCTCATAGAGGGATTATTACCTCATCCCACCCTAGTATCTAAATAGTTTTTAGAGGGACTCACACCGTGGTATAAACATGATTACTAGTGGGTTATCCTGAGATAATAAAAAGATAAGAATAGACATCCATGAGTAGTCCTGTCACTCCCATCAACTATAGAAGTCCCATTCAAGAGCAAGAGAAATTTTAGTTACATGAGGGAAAATCAATATCCTCACTAAATGAAGATAATGTAAGAAGTTAGTTTTTCACATCATGAAAACAACAATTAAATGAACACTATATAGTTCTAGGAACCACAAAAAATAATTCTAAACCAACATTATAAGCCCCCAATTTTTTAACAATCTGTTTACTCATGTAGGAATTCATTGTACTCCACATCATTGTTGATTTTTGTAGTTTATCATCTAAACCTATGAATGATTTTTATTTTTCAATGAACTAGTCCTGAGAAAAAAATTATGGGAATCCAACTCTAAAATAAATCCCTATAACCAACCTCTCTCTTATTGAAATTTAAAATAACCCACCACAGTAGGTACCATCCTTGACTGGTGGTGAGATAAGAGTGTCATCCATTTCCATCCTCTAGGAGGCTAGATGATGTTGACTACTTCCAAAATAAAATTAATATAGTTTGGATTCCCTTCCCAATACAATTTTCATTAGATATATCCCGTAATTCAAGCCGCCATCATGGGCATAGTGTCATAGGAAGACTAGGTTCATAATATATTGTATGTAATGTAATATGTGAAATCATAATTTAAGTAATCATAATGTGATATATAACCCATTTGATCACTTAAAATATCATTGGATGGCCTAGGGAGTTCATAACACAAATAGGTCAGATAAAAACACCACTATGGGAATAAACATGATAATTAATCATATTTTTGATTTAATCATATAACCTGATGTCATGAAAATGACGGTTGATGAGTAACCACATATATGATTAACATAATGAATAGTGTATAATAAGATAATATAATCCTAGGATTCTAGTTGAAATTATATTACATGGCATAAAACTGATTTAATGATAATTTTATGTAAAATCTCACATGGTGCAAAAATTCCCATAAAGGATTTGGTTTAGTCCCAAATTCCATAGATATCATCTCAGGAAATGAAATCATTATACAATGCATTGGAGGGGTATCAATGTTCACCCATCATAAATATTCTTCGATTTATGTGTGACACAAAAAAATTATCAATCAAAAGTCATAAGTATAACAATTACGTACAATAATAATTTGGTATTCAAAATCATGCCTCATATAATATCAATTGAAATTTAATAATCAGGTCATTGGAGAAATGAACACAAGGCATGTATTACCCCAACAATGGAAATGAGATAATAATAGGTATATATATGTGAGAGAAATATATACTAAAATAATAATATTTACATAATTATAAAGGGAGAGAGTAAATGAGATATATATAGAATGGTCTTCACCCAAATTAAGTAGTAGTCTAGAGAGATCCCTTGCCTCATGCCTGATTCATCACATGATTTCATTATCATGGTGAATATTAAATTTATTCTGTTTATTTTAATACCTAATAACCTATTTCAATAATATGGAACATTTTTTTTTAATTTTTATAATGTTTTATTCAATTGATCATCATTTATTTTCATTTTGGGTTTCTTGATGATGTTCATCTAATATATCAATAATTACATTAAAATGTTGCCTAAGATAAAATAGATTATTATTTAACAATGTAATGAAAAATAATCATGACATAATAATAATTTTTATACAGAAGTTTTATTTTTATAACTATAAATGAGACATGATTATTAAAAATGAACTATGTTATAGTCTTGGATACATTAAGACGTATATAAACACGAGTGAAAATGATAATTTTTATTGATCATGATATAAAAAAGGTGATTATTATTTTATCATTAAATATTAATAATTATATTATAAATATATTATTATTTGATTATATTAAGTTATAGACACCATCAATATGATGAAATAACGAAATATTTATCAAATATCCTTGATTATTTAGTAATCCACACTGATACAAGAAGAAATTTATCATTTTTTATGAATGAAAATGTATAAATACATAATATATATTATAATTAAATAATAATTAGTATTTAATTTATATAATATATGTAAATTAAACCCATCATCATAAAAATCTTTTATAAGTTATGACGAAAAATTATTTACAGCAGTTCATAAGGGGCTAGTATGTCGTACACTTGAACGATGTTTTTGTTTCCCATTTTTTGAAAGATAAGATGGTTTTTGGACATTTAATTAATATAAAAAAATATTATTATATGATAGAGAATTTTTTTATCATATCACCATGGTTTAAAATGAAATTAATTTATTGAGAAAATAAATAAAAATACACTTAATTAATTACTATAACTCTTTTTAGAAAATCTATTATGATTTGAAAAAAGGATTTTGGAAGATAGTTTTATAAAAAACAAAAAATTTACCTCATATTTAGGGATTTAAGGAATCAATTTTTTTAATAAACATCTAAAAAAATAACATGGAGTTTTGATACGATATGATAGGATGTATCCTCTTATATGTTAGGGAGCGCACCAACTATGAAATTTCATAAATCTCAAAATATAAAGTCCTTAGAAAGAAAAATTCTTCCAAATGAAAATACATATTAATTTGGGAATGATTAATGATTAAACATGAGCACCAAATATGATTTAAACATTTTTATATGGTTAAAATAGCCTTATCATTTGGTTTAACCCCATAATTACTCATTTTTGACTTAACCATGATAAATATTTTTTACTCTTTTTACTAATCATTAACAACAAATATTAGGTTAAATTTGTTAAATAATATTAATGTTAGTGATTAAGAATATGTAATAAATGTTATCATATTTAATTAACAAACGTTGCAGAATTTAATTTATTATTAAACCTGCAAACGTGTCGAATATTGGGCTTTTAGTAAATACATTTTGTTTAAAATTATTTTGGAATACATTAACTATATAACAAGTAATTATCCATAAATTAATTAAAATTATGTTAATATGTATATTACATATAAATTAAATTTAAATATTTCTTTATAGTGGATTATTTCAATATATAATAATGGATAAATATTAGGCACTTAAAGACAATTTGCATAAAAACGCTTCTGAATCTTAAAAATAAAATTATACCAAAATCATGTAATTTTGTTATTAAAATTGATTATTTAGATTATTATAAATATAATAGTTCATATTTCACATTAATGACAAATCCAAAATATATTATAAAATTAAAATTACCTTATATAATGAAAAAATGTGATATTATTTGAAACATCAATAATTTTCTCTATTCACTAAAAAATCAATAATTTTGGAAACATAGTAAAATGTAAACATAAGATAATATTTATTTATATATTTTATTTATTAATTTAATATTATAATATATATTTTTCTAAATTTCAATAAGTTAATAATAATTTTTATAATAAAAGGTAATAAAAATAATTTTTGAGGAAAATATATTTTTTGTATAGAATAATAATTCCTAATTTAAAATTGAGTTCTTATTTCCAATGAAACTATCAATAAGTACATTTTTACTCTGAAAAATATATATAGGTCATAATTTTTTTATCCTATTCACACCTACTATGTGCATGGAAATTTCATAATGTTTATATTTGAATAATCATTATATCGAACACAATTATCTTTTTTAAAACTCTTGGTATTACATTATTATCCCTCAAGAAATGTTTCTCTATAAATTTTATCTTACATAATATGGAGAAAAAAAGGTGGGGGAATGTATTCTTCATTGATTTCATTTATTACAATGTTTCTTATTTTTAAAGTTCCAATATATTACTTTTATATCATAAGTTTTGTTGTGGTGTAGAACTATATCTTTATATTCCATGATCTTCATCAGATTCTCCTCATAAGAGAGAATTGTTTATGATGTAACACCATTAAATTAAATACATGTTATTAATATTTTACTTACGTCATTAGGTTGGAATCATTGAATATGTTTTTTTTAAAATGGTTTCTGGGAGTTCTAGTCGATAACCCACAACAAAAATGAAATCGAGATTATAAAAAGGGATTATATAGCTAGGGATAAAAATAATTGTATTCCAAAATATAATTACTCTATTACATGTACATATGTGGTGTATCACATTATCTCTAACCTTAATCTCTAGGTCCCATTTTTTATTTTAATAATATAAATTTTGTTGACACTGAGTATTCTTAATGGGTTGCTGAATGGTCTTGACCTTTTCTAACATTTCCTCTACCACTTCAAATAGCTTTCATTCACCAACGTCAACCCAACAAATAGTTAGTGAACATATATTCACATAATGAACATTATAAGGTACCGTTTGGATTTTGATGTGAAATATATTATTATATGATAACATGACCATAAGAGGATATTGATCCCATGTCATTTAAATCCCATCACTAATTCTCCAAAAAAATTGACTTTTCCTCTCATATAAAAAATAATTTGGGGGGTGATAATCCATAATAATGTTCAACTAAGTATTTATAGCTTCTCTGATTCTCTTCACGAAAATTGAGGTAAATCCGAAACAGCATTTTGATGTATTCTATAGTGGTTCTCTATGAATCCTCAAAACCACTTTGTTGTATATCATTAAAATTGATCGTGTGTGAATAACTATATAATTTCAATTAAGTGATCCTTTTTAATAATATGATCCCCCTAAATATAAATTTTTTTATTTTAACATGATGTATTTTGATGAATAGTTTCAAAGTCTATATTGATGTTATTCTATTTCCATGTAGGTATGGGAAATGGTTGTATCATATCATCCTAGCAATTTTGTTCTTGAATTTCTCAATAAATCATGATGATAAATATGTGGATGCAGAACGAAAATATATTGGTATCATTCAAAACGTCATTATTTATTTGATTATTTCAGGGTACACGTATTCCTGAAAAAAGATCTTATAACTATTTCTCTATCATTTAGGATCATTGAGGATTTCCCTTCCCTTATATCATCCACCTGAATCTTAATTTCTACCGCATATCTTTGATCGTCCTTCATATTCTCTGGTATGGGTGTGGATAAATAATTTTTTAATCTAATGATAATGTTTCTTCCATTACAATTCCCATATCCATCATTTTCATGACTAATAATAATGGATCCTTCTAAATTTTAAATTGTAATAATATTTACTGATCCTACCAATATTCAACAACATCCAAATTATTTTATTCCCATGATAAAAGCATAATGAGTGGTCATATACTTGATCATCTCCAACCATCTGTTTTAGTAAATATTAAGTGTTTTATATGTTCAAATATGTTTTAAGAACTTATATTCTCTATATATTTTAAACAAACACCCAAAAAAGATTATTTTGATATATTTTCAATCCAATGATCACTTCAGTCAACTCTATATAATGTTGTAGATTGTTAAACTCAATAATATTAAACTACCATTAGACATTGTAAATAACATTATCATTATACATATGTACAAATCCCAATAAATTCATAACTCATAAGTATATACAATTAAATGTTACCCACTTGTTGGAATAGTGATGACTAGTGTAGTGATAAGCCTCTTTTTAAAATCCTTAACACAATATTCATGTTCACTATTCCATAATAACATTTCTCATTTCATTGATTACCTGGTCTGTGGGTTTGAAAATAATGATAATTCTTTAAAAAAAATTCATCATTGCTTATCCATTATAATTAATCTACCTATCACTATTAAAATTAAAATTTTGGATCAATATTAAATATAATTTTTCATAGATGGGTCTAAAAATATCCCATTAATGGTGATAAAATTCCACAATAATGATAATTCCTCTATCCAAAACTCATAAAATTATTCATTTCATATATCATATCCATTGATATTTCTATCACAATAATATTCATATTCTTTACCTTGTTCTCCATTTAATTATATAATATTATAATATGATCCACAACTACTACTACAAATTTTCACTTTCAATCTGTAATTACAATATTCACTTTTTCCAAAAATATTTTCAAAGAAACAAAATATCTGAAAAGAATGATTTTGAACGTATAGTTTCTAAAACATGTTCGATTGTTAGTTTTGGGAATATATTTTTTCATGACCCTATATAGGTGAAATCCTAAATAAATGTATTAAATAATGATATTCTAGGTCCAACATATATGATCAATCAATGTTTCAATCCATTTAAGAGGAAATATTTTCATTATCTTGATTTTTTTTAATTCGTGATAATCCCTAAATATGTGTTTTATTTCTTCGTTATTAACAAAGAGGACTGATGAAAAACATAGAGAAGCAATTGGGAATATAAAAACCATTTCTATATTCTCATTTAACTAATATTTTATTTATTTTAACTCAATAGAGTAAATTATATAATGAGTCATCAATAAGGTTATAGATTAGGGAATATTATCAATTTTTAACTCAACCTCTTGATCAAGAGGATGAACATGATAATGATTTTGAATAGAAATATATTATCCCTCTCAATATGAATGCATTCAGTCATGATTCTCCACTTTTTCTAAATAATTTGATATGTTTACTCTTTCTTATAAGAGAATAATATCCACAATTTCATAGAGGGTTTTATGGGAGCTTCATCCTACTCCTTACAATTTAATTGGATTTTTTATGAGTTGGGATGTGAGGAGTGATCTCCATCTATCAAAATTTGATATTCACATTATATTATTTCATCTTATGCATTCCAAAAATTTAATCAAATTCACTGAAGGATTTATGTTGAGATTTTATATATGATTCGGTCTACCAACATTGAATATTGGGGGTTTATATACATGGATAATATAATTTATCTATTTTAAAATCTCATTAATAAAATTATCACATATTCTGTGGTGATTTTTGAATAAGTTTAATAAGAATTGAATTTATGAAAGAATCATCAAACTATAATAAAAATGTACAAAAACTATTCATAAATAAATTACCATTATACCTGTAACAAAAAATATTTCTAATAAAACATTGCAGTAGTGATAACCTATGAACATTATTTCACTCTAGGCCTTGGACATTATTATTGTCTATTATCTATAATAACTCATGGATTCGGGAATTGGATATCATTTTTAATGTTTTACATGTAGAAGAAACTAAAGGACAAGGGCTGGTCCGAAATTTCATTAACTATTCCACATTAGTGTTTTTTCCCTTTAGGACTTATTAGCATGACTCCCCAATTTCTCACCTCCAAAACATAATTTGATTCCCCTGAGATAGTTTCCAAAGTGGTTTTTTCTACACCATTGTTATGTGGGGAAGTAGGATTTATTTCCACCATGAGATTAATCTATTAATAATCATAATGAAAACATCATTTTACATAGTTGGTTTCCATTCTCACAATACCACTTAGAGCCATCAATATCTATATCACCATTAATGGAATAATGAATAATCTATTTATAATTATTATCTTCTGGAATTTCCAAATCATTTCATAGAAATTTATTTATTCCACAATATTTTAAATCCACCTTTCATTCGGTGTCATTGAAAATGAAATAGGTATAATTTAAAAATAATATGATGTCTTCCTCAAATACAATATTAGAAACTTTTCCCTATTGATTTTGTATAAAGAACTACCTCTCTATTTTATAATCATGATCTGAGTGGAAAAATTTATTAAAAAAATATTCCTAATGGATTCCCATTCAATGTAATCAATATCCTTATTCAAAATTATATTCTTAATAATTTTCCAAAACTGATAAGCATTCTATATAGTGTGATAAATGACCAACAAAAAATTATGTTACTCTAATAATTAAAGGAATAATAATATATTATATATAGAATTAATATATTATTCATTGAGTAGGGTATAATAAGATCCACTAAGGTTTGAGGCTTTTTTTTTATAAAAAATATGACTAGAACATTAACATTCTTAGGGGGAGAAGTGATTTCCAGATGATACATATTATTTCTCATAACCTGAGGCAGTTTAGGCTGTAATTACATTAATAATATTCTCCCTTTACCCTAATATTTGGCATATCATTGGTGAAATCATTCGTTAAATTATCACATTATGTATCACATTGGTTATTTTCATAGATTCTATTATTTCCTTCCATCATATAAAAAGAATAAAAAAATATGACAATGCATTAACATACAAATGGGAATCATAATAACAATAGAGCAATAAATTAGAAAGAGAAATTATCTTTTGAATTTTGAGGCTCTAGGTTTCAATCAAGTATATCCATGTTATTTATTCTGATTTATTACTCAATTATAATAATTTTTTACAATAATTCATAATGGTATGTAAATAGTTTGTGATTTACCCGATTATTTCCCCGAATAGTTTTAAACTGTTTGTGATGTAAGTATTGCTATCATACACATTGGGATGATTATGTCAAATCCAAATGCACCAATTTTTTTATTACACCTAGGCACCCATTTTACAGATCCACATCCAATTATAGTATCAATACATAGATATAATTACATAGAAACCACTCTATCTATCTGTCACCAAAATTATAGGATTGTTTTATATATATTGAACTATTATTTTCATTCTCACTAATGTAATCCAGTCCCAATTCTGAAATATATCTATAACATTCACTAATACCAAATATACAGACCCAATACTTTTACATATATTAATACGTCATTTTAAACATAAATATTCAATAAAAATCAAATGGTTGTGAGGCCTAGTGTTAGTGGATGACTATATTCATAATATATTGAAATGAAAATAAAACATTGCATAATTATTTTATTTTTCATAATGAGATACAATGTCATTTTGATCTCTTAAAATTATAGAGAATAATACATTGATTACATTAAATAATTACGTGAGCTAAAATTCATATAATGTGAATATAAATAATAATGAAACATAATATGTGAGTCCAAGATATAACATGAGATCATAATAGAGAAGTATCATGAATAATAACATAGGATAATAACATAAAGAAAATGGTATCCTATGATAATATATTTATATGAAATGATTTAAAACATATAAAATGTTATAAATATGATTCATCGATATCTTCTAAGACAATATCATATTGTGGATAGTGTCTGATAATGGATTATGTTTACTCCTGGATCCCATACATAATGCCACATAAGACCAAAAATATACTAATTAATTAGAGATCTATCTAGATGTAACCATCATATCATTTTCGTGATTTATATTTTAAAAAAATCATATTAATCATATGGTATAAAAATACTAATTACGCATGTAAATAAAATGGGTTGCATAAATTTTCCTCAAAATATAATGAATGTAAATATCTTAGTGAATAAATTTGGGAAATGAGCATTATGAATTTATTATCCCATAAAAGGGAGGTGTAAGTAAAATGTTATATATTTTATGTACACAAATAATTATGTTATAATAATTCAATGACTTTAATTGGGGCGAGTAAGTGAGTTAGAGAGATAATGGTCATCACCAAAAGAAAATGTAGTTATGAGAGATCCCTTTCCTCAAGCCAAATTCATCTTGTATATTATTTAGATTCATAAATAATTAATTTATTTTAATATAATAATTTATTTAGAAGTATTTTTAATTTTATTATTCCTTTTATTTTATTTATTATTATGTTATAATAATCTACATAATCATTTAGGTTTAATTCAGACGTTTTGACGATGTGTTTCTCATATGTCCAACATCACATTTTAAAGTTCAATAAAGTCAACGATATTATTATCTAATATAAACAAAATAATAATAGATAAATAATTATAATTTTTAAACATAAATTATAATTTAAAAATCAATCACGAAATATGGATATGAGAAATTATCTACAATACAATCATTGGATTTTTTGGCCATATGTACGAATGAGTGTAGATGCCCATTTTTAAAAAAACATGATGGAAAGAAGTTATGTGTTATTTTATCAATAAAAATGATAAATATATCACAAATATCATATTAAGATGTAAATATGCTTATATATACCATTATTGTGATGTGGTAATGAAAAAAAGTCCCATCACATTGTGGAGGTAGTAATATGAATGTATGCATCAATGATGTTATCATTTTACAATGAATGGAATGGTAAGAAAATGTATGAAATATTACATTTCCAAAATGATTAATATGTAATTAAATAAAATATACACTAAAATCATCATCATAATTAGAAATAATTGGTGATGATAGAAATTGATATACATTGGCCCGCAATGCAGTAGTCCATCATATACACGAATAATGGTTTTGAACCCCATTTTATGAAATAAGATATGTGTTTAGGTTAAAAATTTAAAATAATTTTATATAATATTATGGTATATACTATTTTTATTATTTCAATATGTTTGAATTTTATTTTTTGATATAAGGATTTGAAAGAAAAAAAAAATTATTTATAAATAACTATACCTCTTATTCAAAAAACCTCTTAAGGTTTAAAACAAAAGGTTATATAAGTTGCCTTTTTCATGTAGAACAGCCTCAATGACATATGAATGTATGTCTGAATGGTATTTTTATTGGTGTACATTGAAGCTAATGGATCATTATTTTATGGTAATAGATGATATGAGGTTCCCATTATAAGTGGGGGAGTGGACCAACTAGAAAATTTCTTAATAGAAAACATAATGATAAAGTCATTTACAAGAAAAATGATTGAAAATTTCTATTTAATTGTTGTTTTTATTGTATAATGATGAAATATTTCTATAAAATATAATTTATAAATGTTATTTTGTAAAACATACCCATCTCCTTTTGTTTAACCCCCCCAGTAACCCTTTTTTGTCCTTAACCATAACAAATAATATTTACTATATATACTATTCATTTAGATAAAAACATTAAGCTTAAAAATATTTATAATATATTTTTATTATAATTAGAAATATATAATCCAATTTTTCATATTCAATTAATATAATTGACAAAAATTATATTTTAATTAATCCCACAAAAAGTTTCTGAAAATTGGTTTTCAGGTAATGCTTTTTTCATGCATAAGAGGGTCTTAACATTATTGAATGATAGATAATAATATATATATGAACTAGAATTCATATAAATAGATATATTATATATAATTCATTACAAAATAGGTGTAAAAGGCCAACCAATTTCCACTATAGATGCCACCCAAGTCGGCGTGTCACATTGAGGTATAAAAATTATTATTGAGATATTTCATGAATATATGAAAAACTAGACATACAAAACATAGAAAAAGTAGGAGAAAATACACAAAGATTTCTATAAAACCATGATGAAAGAGATAAATCCAAAAATTATGAATCACAAAGGACCAATAAGTCTCCATGTAATCAATCGTCACCTACAAACCATCTCTTATAGAGGGCAACATCAATAAGAGAATCCAACATGATACAAGATTCACATACCTTTACCTAGATCCTATAATGAAAAATCAAAACCACCTAATTTCATAATATTGTTGTTATAACAAATCCCTATAAGATACTACCACAAAATTTATACATTTTATAAGAACAACAATGCATTTATTCAAACTTTTTTTAAAAAATATATCCAAAATAATTTTCATAAATGAAAACTCATTTCAATTTCATTTTCCATTTTTTTCCAAAAATACCAATCATATTACTGAAAAATGAATATGATAATTAGAGGTGATAAATCATAAAAAAATATACACAAATAAAAATTTATCCACGTTAACAAAAATCCACGACAGAAAATATCATGTGAAACTTGGTGATATAACCTAATGTAGAAAATATGAGAAACAGTCCTTGAAATCCTCAATCATGTGATAAATAAGAATAGGCAAAAAACACTTCATATTGGTACCTAGTCCAATAGTATTTGTTCTAGACATAAAGGATCATGTACTAGCAATAATATTGGTACTATGAATTATCAATTCCTTCTACATTCCATCGATATCTTCAATGAAACCTCTTGTAGTGCCACACACAATAGAGTCAGATATGTCCAATTCTAGTTGTACCCTAGGTTCCTAATATTCCAATTTCATAAATTATTTCATAACCATGATTAAAAATTATAAATCATTTTCAAAACCATTCCAATCCACATCATTAATTGAAAACACCTTTCCAATTCAAAACCACCATTGATATTTTTTTTTCAAAAATATTGTGTGAGAAAACTTGTTTTTTAAGATAATCCAATTATATAAACATTTTAATTTATTATAAATAACATGAAATATTATGAAATTAAATATAATCATCAAACCAATGGATTTTTACAATAAAATCCTTCAATTCATAGAATTAACTCTTTTTATGGAACCATATACCTCAAAATGGAGGGGGCAAAAACCTCCATTGAAAAAGAATAGTAGGTGTAGGTAGATTGGGTCCTAAAAATATAGATATAATATATATATTGTCCCAACTCAGTAAAACACCTTATATATATAATATAAAATCCTTATAGGTCCTATAATATGATAGGATAAGATATCTAATAAGCATATAAAAATTCAGAAGAGAAAATAGATAAAAACCCAACATAACTCGATGAATCCTATCCTCCAAAAATTAATTCATCCTAGAATTCAATGGAATAAACATCCACTACATTGGGGAATGATACTGATCAACCAATATTAAATTGGAGGTTGATTATGAATAAAAATAACAAATATAATATGGGGAAAATTCTCTATTTTAATAGTTCAGATAATGATCACACGGTTTCCTGGAGGATGTCATATGGTTAAACCAAAAAAATACATAAGAAAAAAGCTCCATTAGGAGAAAAATTCCAAAAAACCATGGTATCCCCTTCTAAAATGCTTTTACCAAAGAATTTTTAGTAGATTTAATTCACATACTCAAGAAATACTAACACAATGAAAAATGATCAATCTTTAATTGAATCCAAGCACACCAATTAACAAAACCTCTTCCACTCCCAAGGTCATATCAATAAACAAAATCATCAGAGAGCATTACTAAATGTATTAATTCATGGATTGTATTAATAATTTTCCACATAAAAAATATAACTACATTCCCATTACAAGTAGTTTATGATATATCAAAATGAAATGTATTAAGATACTACACCCATAATCTCTATCAAAAATTTTGATCCATATAATTAAAATTTTATTTTAGGAATTTATGAAATGAATACACCATAATGCTCTCCCCAAGGAGATAGGGACGACCCATTTTTAGTGCTTTCATACTTTCTTCCAACTCAAGATCTTATGTAGGGATGTTTTTCTCATGGGTGTGTCAAATGTATGATCCATAATCCTAAACCTATTCTTATTTTACTAAGACACATCCCAAATTCATACTAGAAGAATCATATAAAGAATCATAACCCCAACCCAATTCCAAAAGAATTAAAATTAGTGTAGTAGTAACCCTCACCTTCAACACATCAAATTTATTCTTGATTATTTCATTCGATTCAAATTTTTCATGGATAATGGTTAAATATTTCATCAAATAAATTAGAATAGATAAATCTTAAATAAACCATCTATTCTAACCAAAAATAACATGGAGGATCTGGATCTCAAAAATATTTTGAGGATTATACACTAACAAAAAATCCATTATCTTTATATTATTCAATTATACACACCTCTCAGTTACCCCATTCCCCAGAATGGTAACTTCCTATATAAGAAATTTTCATTTGTAAAGAATACCATATTGAATATCTTTATTCATGGTTAAATGAATGATATCAAAATATTTCAAATGCTACTCCTCTGTATTAAATTACACAAAAAAATAATCAATGAACATAACAAAAATTGAGTCCCTGAACTGATGAAAGATTCCATTCATCAAATCCATAAATATAATTATAGTATTAGTGATTCCAAATGAAATAATTAGAAATTTAAACATCTCACACTATATTATAAATATTGTTTGAAGAATAAAAACTTATTAGACAGTCATTTGGTTATACCCTGAATGAAATTTAATCCTAGAAATTAACATACCTGTCTAAGCTTGTAAAAAATCTCATCAATCCCAAGAAAATTATATTTGTTCTTAACAATATATTCACTTATCATTAGATATTCCATGAATTTCTAAGACACCCATCTGCCTTATAATAAAAGAGCTCTTGTGAAGCCCTTGGTAATATTATAAAATTAACAAATTCTGTAGACATTATATCCTAAAGATGCACATAATTGTTCAAAAACTCTTAATGTTCAATTGAAAATATGGGATAGAAATGGGATTCATGAGACGTAGTAGTTAAATAGAAAACATGTACTCTCTCAAGGGTCGTTAACTAGAAAAATAACATGAAAAGACAATATGGTAAACACATAACAATTTGAATAATAATACCAAATAAATGGTCGTCAACATCTAGAATGATATATCAAAAATGGAATAAGATTACCCCAAAATAAGTAATAATAAGGCCCAACATTCACAATATTGAGTCTCAATCAACCTAAAAACATGAGTGATCCAATAAAAATATGTAAAATGAACTTTATGATGATAACAATCTATATAATCCATAATAACGATCATCTAATCCATGAGAAGTATCATGATGGAGAAGTTAACATCGAGTACTATAAAGTCCCACACCACCTAAAATTCATCTATAATCACCTAACACGTATAAAAATGGAAACCATTTTCATAACTATATCCCAATTTTGACTAATGATCCAATAAATATGGAATTAGTTACAAATGTAATCAAATTATGTAAACTAAATTTTATTATATAAATATTGAGTATCAAATGTATTAAAAAATATATAACTATAGAATATTAAATAAATAATGTTCCTTTAATATTATCTAGCTTTATATAAAATTTTTTGTTGCATACATAGTTACAATATTTCGTTCAATCATAGACACATTAACATCCCCCTTGGAATAACTATTAGACCCACCACTCAATTAAGCATCCCTATGAACTTTGGAACCCTCAGTGAAAGTGGATATTATATTACATCCCTGGAAAATCATTTTATAAAAACTCTTTATATGGACCATAGATCTACCATGATGACAGGTCCTAGGATCCTCCATATAGTTAGGCATGGTATGAACACACTTTTAAACTGATAGAATTCTAAAAACTGTGGTTTGGATGAATCCTCAAAAATTGGTCTTGAATAAAATAGTCCATCCTTATGCTTATTTTTTTGCCATAAAAGAATCCTTGGAAAACAACTCTACAAACTAAAAATCCCACCAAAACTATCTTTACAATTATGTTTTCCCAATAAAAATATTATTTACTAACTACCAAAATGAATGTTGGATTGAACATGAGAATCAATGCTGACAGAATATTAATCCATAGTCCCAACCCAATAGTATGATCTTTTAGGTACTCATTGGTGAGCAGCTCTGGTGATCGATGCACTAACTCAACAAAATTGGTGGAACACACCAGAATAGTATGTTATCCCTTCTCCAAGGATAGAAACTATCATGTTTTTGTTACACAAAATTTCTCAAGATAAAAATGATATTTGAAAATTTTATTTAAGGAATCCTATGTAAGATCCTCGTTAAACAAATCTTTCAAAATAGAGTCCCATAATATAGTTCCCAGTCCCCCAAGCATGTATGTTAATAAACACATTAGTTTCCTCAGTTGAACTCAAAATGTTAATGATCGTCGAAATACCATCAATCCACTCCTCGCATTGTTGGGGTCCATTATCACCGTAAAAAACAAGTTGATAAATTATATTGAATTCATATCCATGATCCACCACATGTCTCATGATCTAGACACCCATAAGACCCAATATTTGAATTGTATAGATTTTAGATTCAATGAATGAAGGGTCGAATGAATGATATTATTACAGATCATATCTTCATATTTCATTTCGTATATTCTGAAGAGATCTTCTATAATTCTCATTCACAAAACCACATGAAAAAAAACACTAATTTTAATGTGAATATTCCAAAATCATAAAACCAACATAAATAATTTTATTATTATTTAAGTCATGAATTTATTAAATCAATTATGATATCCAGAAACAGAAAAAACTTTTAATAAAGGAAAACCCCATTTAAATAAAATGTCTATTTGGATCATTATAATGAACTGAGACACGATGTCCCGAACCTAGAAAAAAAAAATTAACCACACATGGAAACTCATGTTCGTATATAGATGTGAGATGGATATCGCTTCTCATGTACTAACATAATTTTGACATTCTAAACTCCAATATTCCCATGAAATACATCCAAAATTTGTTAGTGTTAGAAAAATTCTGGATGACCATCCCTCCGATACCAAGTTGTAACAAACCATCACAGGTCAAAAATACAATACAACCATGACAGCCTATCACAAGGAGTTATAATGATGATGAATGAAACATGTATTTAATATTTTGATATAGAGACATATAACAAAAAAATAGAATGATAAATATAAAACATATTCATAGAAACCAATCCAAACAGGTTAATCTATAAATTTAGGAATCATAAAAGACCAATATTTCTCCCGAAAATCATAAAATTTATCATCTCATAATAACATTAAACATTATATATGTTATGTAATTCTCAAAAAATATTACTTAGAACACTTTTGAGAAGATTAAAAGGATCCATTTGGATGAAGATGTGATCTTCTTAACTGGTATATTTTTTTTCTACAATTCTTTATCTCATATATCCCTATGATGTTAATCATAAAATAATTAATTCAGTAACATAAATATTTTTAGATTTTTTGTTATTATTAAAAAAACTCATATACACCCTCTTTACTATCAAATGATAAAGGAATGTTTCGCTCATTTGTACATACAACTTACCATCTTCACATAGTGATATAATTCATTATTCAGCACCATATTCTATGGAACAACATTATGATTAATTTAATTATTATAGATTACATTTAACACATTATTATACTTATAAATTTATAATATCATATATAACTAAATTTCAACCGATCCATTAGAAAATGATAACATATTTGTTGCGTACAGGTAAACAACCACTTCCTAGATGAGGTTTGATTCATTTTTCATTTTTATATTCCATCAATAGAAATAAATAAAAATTGAATGAAAATATTATATATATATATATATAAATGATATCATAATGGTGATATAAATGTGAATTAATATTTACCATTCTTTTGTTTCTGTTGGTTGAATAGTAAAAATTGCATTCAAGCATACTTACGACATACCTTCTCCATGAACAGTGTAATTCATTTTTCATTCAATGTATGTTATTGATAGTTTTAAATATATATATATATATATTTATTTATTTATATAGATATAAGGAATATATACTATCAATATATCATTATTTGTAGTATGGTTGGTATGATCCAAGATAAATGCATTAGGACCACAAGTACTGAACTAAAATAATCATGATAAAATAAATAACGAACACTCGAAAATGATGATTTTAATATGGAATTACTGATAAAAGAATAGTTCAAATGTAATAAAGGGATAATATATTATATTATAATTATTAAATGAATATATAATACAATAATATCAAATAAAATTTATTATTTATGAGTTTACAATTCATTCAAGTTAGGTAAAACTCAATGTAATGGGTTTTATAATAACATCTCGTTGTTTATAATTTTTATATATGATTGAGTTATAATCATAAAATATAATGATTAACCACTCAATATAATAATAAATCTTATTTTACTATGGTTATTTCTTAAAAAAATCTTTAGATATATTTTTCCCTCATTATGTAATTAGCAGACTAAAAATGAGTTTTTAAAGAACATTTTCCTCATTTTTTTCTTCTGTCAAAGAAACTTTTTCTTCTATATCAATGTTTTCTAAAATAGTTTGAAAAAATTTTATTAATATTCTCACATATATATTTAAATTAATTTTTAATCCTCTTTTGAGTTTTACAAAACAAGTAAATGAATCTTTTTTTGTTTCAAAAATGGGAGACATTGTGACTTTTTCAAAAACAAATTATTGAAGGAATGTTTTATTTATTTATACTATATTTATTGATTTTGTTACGATCATGAATGAAATTTTCTTGGAATAATATTTTACATATTTACATAGTTATTTTCAAAGAAAACTTTTTCCTTAGAAATCACATTGTTTTTTAAATAGGTGATTTCAAAATTGAAGGTATATTTTCCTCAACAATGTTATGATTATATTTTAATGTTATTTATATTCATCAAAGAAAAATATACAAGATATAACTTTTTAATTTCTGAGAATTTGATCCAAGGATACCATCTTAATTAATTCTCTATATGTCTCATGATAGTGACGAATTGTTGAATATGAGACCAATTTCTTTTATAAAGATTATGCTATGATAAAATGTTTATAAAACCTATATATAATAATGGGTTATGATATAATGAATATTTTATTATAATGTTCAACACATAAGTAATATTCTATTATGTGATGGGTCATATGTATATCTCATTAAAATGGAATGGGTTATTAATGATATATAATGATATTTACATGACCAAAATGCAGAGTGAATCCAGTTCATTATGGTACTTTTTCTACTATGTTAGTCTTTGGAGTAAACCTGAATACTAAGATTGATTAGGTAGTGATAAAATGACACTATTATAATCATTGTAAAGATACTTTTCAACTTAGGAAATAATTTTTTATTCTTATGTGTATTCCAGAATTCCATTTTTCTGTCTGTGTATTACATTCCTCGATCATGTTCATTGATTCCATTATGATTCACATAATATGAATTTCTTAATATTTATTCCATGAAAATATATTATGATAAAATTTATGCAGGGTATGTTTTTGAAATAACAATATCTTGTTGTTATACTCGCATACTCATATGATTCTTATATGATCGTTGACATCTCCCTTATAAACGCTTACTGGTCATCTAAGCTCACTATAATTGTTTTTTTATTTCCCATTGTTTTAAATAGGGGTATTATTATATTATATCAATAATGGATTATTGTCACGACCCTTCCTCGCGGCCCATGCCATGACTACCCCAAGCCCGCCATCCATAGGCCAGGGGCTGGCGACTAGCACCAAAGGTGTAAATCCCGATAAATAGGGAAGGCATTGCCTTTATAAAGTAATCAAACACCATAGAGTATAAGCGGAAACAAACACTATATACAAAAGAATGTGCTGAAAATTAAATGGGCTAGAATACAAACCCAACTAAAAAGTACAGCTACAACTCAATGAAAGTATAATAGAAAAGACAAACAGCCGGAAAAAGGAAGTAGCTCCTGGGTCTTCCACCTCGGATCCTACCTGAAGGGTAGGTACAGATAGCCTCCTCAACACTCTCTCTCACCAAACTCCTCGGAGTACCATCTCATCATGAAGTCCACCTCCATGTACTGTCTCATTGTGAGGTCTACCTCTGGGTACTGTCCAGTCCTCATACACTCAGTCTCTGTCAGCGTTGTCCGTCGTCTGCATCCAACACAACGAGGTGTGGGCATAGCCCGTGCAGGGGTGAGTATAACGATACGTAGTAGAGACCCCGAGACCCTCAAGGTATCACCAAATCCAAAAAGGATAACCACAAAGATAGATCTAAACAGATAATCCTTACTTAGGTATAAACCAATACTTATACCTCAGTTATTAAGTAACCCATCTCAACCACGAGGAAACACAAAGGTTATGAAATCAAACGATAACCACTAATTAGGTAATTGCCCATACATCTACCTGAGTTATCAAGTGACCCATCTCAATCATGAGGTAAACACAAAGGTCATTGACTCAGCTCAAACTAGGATTTTCATTATCGAAACCCCAAATTCATGAGAAATCCTCCTCTATCGAGCACAGTAGCCCTGTCATGACTCCGAGGCGCAACTCACTATCCTTATACTGTTGAGGTACTCCTCCTGTCGAGTACCACGGGTCTGCTGCCAAATACCGGGCGCTCTGTCTGTTGTGGGTCTACTGCCAAGTACCGAGCGCTCCCCCTAATAGCCTACCGAGGTACTCCTCATTTCGAGTACCGTAGGTCTGCATCCATCTACCAGGAGCTTCGTCCACCGTGGGTCAGCCGCCAAATATCAGGTGCTCCGTCCATTGGGAAAATTAGATAACTCCGACTTGAATCGATCAAGAAGTCATCAGGTCTACAACTACTAGGTCTCCACACTCTGTATGCTCATCTCCAGGAGGGTCTGTTTCATGAGCCCCCGGTCGATACTCCACATATCACAAAGTCCCATGAAGATGTATCTCAAAGGACTGCCTCGCCAAAGGGGTCTCAATGCAACAGACGACGCGTCAATCAGACGCCCAGTCTATGAGTTATAAGTATTTTTGTCTAGGGGACAGGTTGGTTTCATGTACGAACCATCTCAGCCGTATCTCAACAGTATCCCAAACTCCCATGGGTATACTCAACGGAACCATTTCTCAACGTGATTACTGACACCGCTAACGGTTCGTCAAACAGACGTCTGGTCTGAGAGTTATTAGTATTTCTGTTCCAGGGACCCGGTAGGTTTATGAGATAAACCAACCTGGATGTACTCCAAATCAATCCAAACCTCTAGTGAAGTATTCCAAAAGAACTATCTCAACAATTGAATCCAAAAAAGTCGACGACACGTCAACCGGACGTTTGGAGCTCAAGATATAAGTGTTTCCACTCCGAGGGCCCGGTTAGTTTCAGGATCGAACCAACCCTGTAGTACCCAAACACCACCAAAAAGAAGAGTGTAATATACAAGAATGACCATCTTGATCCAAGGAATCCTACGCAACTGACGGTACATCGATCATAGGTCCGTAGCTCAAGATATGTCCGTTTAACCAAAATGGTCCGAAAATAGGGGGTATGGGCCCGGTATGACCCGGCCCAATACCCCCTGGGTCAGATCGAATTGGGTCGACCCGACCATGGTCCAGGGCTGGAATCGTTGGGCATAGCCCAGCCCAGCTCAGAAGCAGACCGCGGCTCGGCGCTGGCAGAGCGGGACGCAAGGGGAGCGGCCCCCTTTTCTGGAAATAGCGGACCCAACGGTGTCCGCCCTAGCGGCAGGTGGGGGGGGAGGGAGGTTACACCCCCCAGTTTTTTGGGTAACGGTCGGTCGGTATGTGAGGCGTTGTGGGACCCATAGGGGTTCCCTCCTCTTGGAGTCACCGGCGGCCGGCTCCGCCGGCCGCCCCTGCTGGTCTGCCGCGGCCTTAGGCCGTGGCTCGGCTTACCTGAATGGTGCGACAGCGTCGCCACCCGCTCTTGGTCGTGGCCTTCTTCGGAATCATTGACATGGCGCGACAGTGTCATGCACCACCACTACGGCTAGCTCCGTCCACGGTCATGTTCATCTCCGAACGGTGCAACGACATCGCGCCGCCTTTGTCGCGTCCTTTCATGGCTGCAATTCCCTGCCGATCACCGTACGGTGCAACGACACCTTTCACCTCCACTTCCAACATCAACGAAGATCAACAAAGAAGAGGGGATGAGAATCGGCCATGTTCATGTGGTCTGATATCTTCTCATTACGGCGATATCATGCGGCCATTTCCTTAATCAACAAAGAACGATGATAAAGTCTTGAACAAGAAAAATAATATCCCATACCTCGAGAATGATCTGCAGTTTAAAAGCGTCGTCGAGCCGCAGAAAGAAAATGGATTTGACATCGAACATTGCGCCTGCATCACACTTTATATCAAAGCATGAGCGTCGGAGATTTGTCGAAATCTGACGTCCATTGAAGGATTGTTCTTCGTCGATGATCTTGGAAGGCCCGTCATTGGAGAACCGTTGATCATGGAAGGTTTAAAGTTCTCCCTAAATTTCTACTGAGGATAACTACGAGATTCTCCAAATTATTTTCAGCCCATATTAAAATGAGGCTCTCCCTATTAATAATCATTCCAGGCCGTTTTAAATTCAAAGAACTTAATTAAATAATGTGTTGGAACCATTAAATAGGGAGAGAGATGGTCTTTTTATTAAGGGGATTGTCACATTAAATTGAATGGGTGCTAAAGGGGGTTTGAGAGTGTTATGGGATGATGAGAGGTTGGGGCTCGTGTGGGCCCCAACTCTCATATATCCCCACATGGGATAATTTGACTTCCTATTTTATAAATTTTTTTTAACAAATTATTTAACATCATTACCAAACTCCAAAATTTTATCTCACAACCCTCTTTAAGCACAACTACGGTAAAGGTCCCCTTAACCTATTACCGGCATTACGATTTCATTGGTTCCCTTAGATTTCAATTCCGAGCACTGGTTCAAATGATAGAAAAACCCGCTCGTTCGTTTACTGAACGTACCTGAGCTAAACATCGGAAATTGATTCCGGGCTCATTGGGCTTTCGAATTAAGCGTCGTCAGAAGCCACAGACTCGAAAAATTCCAAAGTATTTAAGAAAAAATTTTCCATGAATCTTCTGGGTGTTTACATTACTCCCACCTCAGAGCTTTACGTCCCCGTAAAGCTATAACAAAAATTAGGGAAACTAAAGGTGGTACCGAGCACACATCTGGGCCTCCCTCTCCATGTGCTCTCCTAGAGGTTCACGTGCTACCAACGAAAGCGCACAAGAGGAATCGACTGTCCTCATAGGACCCGCTCCTGTAGATCCTAAACCTCTACTGGATCCTTCGTGAATGTCGCCCCTTCATCGATGTCCAGCTCCCTATGGTCGATGATGAGTGAAGGTTCATGCACATATCTCCTCACCTTAGATATATGCATGACATCATGCACCCGGTGCAACAGAGGTGGAATGGTCAAGCGGTAAACCACCTCGCCTACCCAGCTGAGGACCTAGAAAGTTCCTTTAAACCTCGAAGATAACTTTCTGCCCTGACCACATATCTACAGACCTCATCGAGGTGAGACCCATATGAAAACATGGTCGCCATCCTCAAACTCCAGTTGTCTCCATCTCCTATCAACATTGGATTTCCTCCTGCTCTGTGCAATCATTATCCACTCCGGGATGATTTGCACCTTCTCTGGTAGCCACAAAATGAGTGCAGTGGTCAACATCTACCTTAGATCTTGAAAGGTTCAGCTGGCATATCCCTGACCACACAAAGGTTTTTCCCCTTCTTCATCAAAGATAAAAGCGGTGCACCTACTCTAGAAAAATTCTGGCTCAAATCTATGTCTGGCCGACCCATGAGTGATCAACTACACCCACTTATTAATGATTCCATCCTGTGATTCCTGGGGTTTCCTTTTCGCTGACCAAGGAAAAATACATCCAAACATTGTAGGTAAACCTCAACCTTTTTCCTAATACTGTCAATCCGTGTATGAACTGTGGTTTCCCAGTCCATACCCAAACTCACGGCGTAATGCCTCGACACTACCACCAAGATGATCCAACTGAAACTCTCACCTGAAGGGCCAGATCACACATGTCGGCATATGTGTGTTTATCGAGTCTCCTCTCAAAGTTATCTCCAGACATGAGGGTCAGGTCAGTGGTTTTTACCGGAAACTCTAGGTTTGGGACAAGATTAATGGAAGAAAGGAATGATTGGTACCTATGTATATTGATATGGCAGCTCATTGTAGACACATATCGTACCTAAAATCATTCTTAGAGCCCTTGGGTCACAATTCATGACTGCATGCAACTATTCTCTTCCCCTGCCCTCCAACTCCCTGAGCCTGGCGGGGACTACAAAGGCGGGTGGTTGTAACTTGTCGAAATGTACACCACCTCATGCTTCTCTCCAAGCTCTGCTTCAATGTCTGCTGCTCTGCAGATTCATCTATCCTTAACACTTCCTCTTCTTGAAACATTTTACATGCCCAAGTCTTTGAGACTGGCTCCAGTTCAAATCTTCCCACTATTAACATTCACTTGCTATAACCGATCAACCAAAGAACATTCAACCACAAAGGTTCTCTCTAGCACCCTAACATAAGTAGGAATGCATAGGGGAAGGAGTTCTTACTCGTATATCCTTAAAAACACCACACTAAGAGGTACGAGCTCTAACGAATTGATCGTATCGTAGTCATCAAGTACCAGGAATGGTCGGTACGCCCCGATGAATACTCGACTCCCGACATGTTGTCCTGTCGAAGATGTATAAGCTCTAGAAAACTCTCAGCCACCTACTCAAGCCAGTCCTTAGCCGCCTGTGATTCAAGCATGCCTCAGAACCTGAGGGGTATCTGATGATGGAGCACGTGTAAGGCACTAAGCCTAAATGTGTCATCTACTGGTACCACCAGTTGTTACTGCTGACCAACAGGTAGTAAGATAGCTGGGACACCACTCGAAGGTACTATCGCAGGCATCAGTTCATGTACCAAATCATTATTACTAGACGGACCAATATCATGGTCACTCACTAGGAACACACTAGTATCCAAGATCACCATATTCTCTACTAGTGTCTAAACGAGGTGTAGAACTCTAGTAATTCCCTCCATCCAGTTTACTGCTGCATGTGAATCTGCCTCGCCTTATAACATTGGAGGCCTCTGATGCTGGAACCCAAACAACATGCTCTATCAGCGTGCACCATCCACTAGTACGACAGGTGGCATCAGCATCCTAATGGGATGTGGTACTGCTGGAACACAACCTGAAGGTGCCAACAATGAAAGAGGGCCATGCACCAGATCATCATCGCCCTGTGGGCCATCATCGAGTACTCTCTCGAAACACCAACTGACTGTCTTTGTAGAGACATCCTAAATAGATGTGACATTGTCAAATGATAAAAACATGCTGAGCTGATTGGGATTGAGCTGAAATAATGAAAACTTTTGGAAACACACACGCAATCCGTGTTTTCATGCACTATGTCAGAAATCATAACTCGGGGTCCTGGTGTATGGATACGTCAGCCGCCGCACCAACACTAGACTCCTTGAACGGAATACCACACTCTGTACCCTTAACATTATTTCTTCACAAGAAAAAATTATCAAAGTCATGAGTTTTGCAATAGAACCGACTCTTCTGATACCAATTTGTCACGATCCTTCCTCGGGGCCCATGCCGTGACAACCCCAATCCTACCTTCCATAGGCCATGGGGCGGGTGACTTTCACCAAAGGTGTAAATCCCAATAAATAGGGAAGTCCTTTCCTTTATAAACTAATCAAACACCACAAAGTACAGGCAGAAACAATCACTATGTACAAAAGAAAGTGCTGAAAAGTTAATGGACCAGAATACAAACCCAAATGAAAAGTACATCTACAACTGAACGAAAGTACAGCAGAAAAGACAAACAGTGGGAAAAAGGTAGTAGCTCCGAGGTCATCCACCTTGGATCCTACCAGAAGGGTAGGTACAGATAGCCTCCTCAGCTCTCTCGCCCGCTAACCTCCTCCGAGTACCGTCTCGTCGTGAAGTCTACCTCCAGGTACTGTCTCATCATGAGGGCTACCTCCGGGTACTGTCCAGTCCTCGTACACTCGGTCTCTGTCAGTAGAGTCCGTCATTTGAATCCAACAGAATGGGGTGCTGGCATAGCCCATGCCGGGGTGTGTATAACGATGCTCAGTAGGGACCCCGAGACCCTCAAGGTCTCACCAAATCCACAAGGATAACCACAAAGAAGGATCTCAACAGATAACCCTTACATAGTAATAAACCCATACTTTTACCAAAGTTATCAAGTTACCCATCTCAATCATGAGGAAACACAATGGTTATGAAATAAACGGATAACCACTATTTAGGCACATGCCCATATATATACCTAAGTTATCAAGTGACCCATCTCAATAATGAGGTAATCTTAAAGGTCATTGAATCAACTCAAACCAGGATTTTCATTATCAAAAAAAAAACTACTTGAGAAATCCTCCTCTTTTGAGTACATTAGCCCTATCACAACTCTGAGGCTCTACTCACTAACCTTATACTGCTAAGGTACTCCTCCTGTCGAGTACCACGGGTCTGCTGCAAAATATTGGGTGCTCCATCCTCTGTTGATCTGCCGCCAAATACCAGGTGCTCCCCCTAATAGACTATAGAGGTACTCCTCCTATCAAGTACCATGGGTCTGTTTCCAACCACCTGGTGCTCCGTCCACTATGGGTTTGCCGCCAAATACCAGGTGCTCCGTCCACTGGGCTAATCGAATCAATCTGACTAGAATCAGTCAAGTAGTAATCAGGTCTACAACTACTAGGTCTCCACACTCTGTACGCTCGTCTCTGGGAGGGTCTGCTCCACGAGCCACTGGTCAATACTCCACATATCACAAAGTCCCACGAAGATTTATCTCAAAGGAATGCCTCGCCAATGGGGTCTCAACGCAACGGATGACGTGTCAATCAGACGCCTGTTCTGTGAGTTATAAGCCTTTAAATCCTGTGGGCCCGGTTGGTTTCTTGTATGAACCAACCCAACCATATCACAATTGTGTCCTGAACTCCCATGTGTATACTCAATGGAACTGTTTCTCAACACCATTACTGACGCCACTGACGGTTTTTCAAACAGACGTCCGGTCTGAGAGTTATTAGTATTTCCGTTCGAGGGGCCCGGTTGGTTTATGAGCTAAACCACCCAAATGTACTCCAACTACATCCAAACCTCTAGTGCAGTATGCCAAATGAACTGTCTCTATAAGAGGAATCCAACAAACTCTATGACATGACAACTGGACATCTGAAACTCAAGTTATATGCGTTTTCGCTCCGAAGGACCGGTTGGTTGCGGGTTCGAACAAACCTAGCCGTACCCAAACTTCACCGAAAACTTGAGTGTAATATACCGAAATGACCGAATCGATACCAGGAATCCTACGCAACTAACGGTGCGTATATCGGAGATTCATAACTCACAATATGTTCATTTAACTGAAAACGGTCCGAAAATAGGGGGTTTGGGCCTGGTCCGACCCGGCCCAATACCACCTGGGCTGGCCCAACCTGAACTGGGTCTGGGTCTGGCCCGACCCAGCGTGGTGCGGCCAGCCCAGCCTATGCGGCCTACGGCCCGGCTCGGAAGCCGGCCGCGGCTCAGTGCTGGCCGAGCGGGATGCAAGGGATGCGACCCCTTTTTTTGGAAATGGCGGACCCAGCGAGGTCCGCCATAGAAGCAGGTCGAGGGGGGGGGGGGTTACACCCCCCCCCCCCCCCCCCCCCCGATTTTTCGGGTAATGGATGGCCAGTTTGTGTGGCGCCGTGGGACCCAGAGGGGGTCCCGCCTCTTGGAGTTTCCGGCGGCAGGCTCGGTTGGCCGCCCCTGCTAAGGCCGCAGCACGGCTAGCCGGCGCGGCGCGACAACGCCTAACCCATCCGCCACGGCCCGCTCCTGGTCGCGGCCTTCTTCAGCCTCACCGATGTGGCGCGATGGCACCACGGACCATCGCCGTGGAACGCTCTGGCCGCAGTCCTCTTCGTCTCCGCATGGTGTAACGACACCATGCCACCTTTACCACAGCTTTGAATGGTCGCGGTTCTCTACCGATCACCACACGGTGTAACGTCGCCATGCGCCTCCGCTTCCAACATCAACAAAGATCAAAAAATAAGAGGGGAGGAGAATCGGCTATGTTCGTGCGGTTCTAACTACTCCTGTTATGATGATATCATGCGGCCATTTCCTTAAGCAAAAAATAATGATGATAACGTATTGAACAAGAAAAATAATAACCCCAGCCTCGAGAATGATCTGCAGTTGACAAGTGTCGTCGAGCCGTAGAAATATAAAGTAGTTGAAGTCGAACATTGTGCCCACCTCACACTTGATATCAGAACATGAGCGTCGGAGACTGTTGGAATTCGACCTCCGTTGAAGGATTGTTATTCATCAAAGATCTTGGAAGGCCAATCGCTGGAGAACTGTTCTTCTTCGAAGGGTTAAAGTTCTATCTAAATTTCTCCATAGGTTAACCAAGAGATTCTCCAAAATATTTTCCAAACCATATTAAAAAGAGGATTTCACTATTAAAAATCATGGCATGCATTTTCTAATTCAAAACACTTAATTAAATAATGTGTTGGAACCATTAAAGAGGGAGAGATATGGTCTCATTATTAAGGGGATTGTCACAATAAGTTTAAGGGGTGTTCAAGGGGGTTGGAGAGTGTTACAGGAATATGAGAGGTTGGGGCTCGTGTGTGCCACACCTCTCATATATCCCCACATGAGAGAATTTGACTTCCGTAGATATAAATTTGTTTTAAGAAATTATTTAACTTCCATACCAAACTCCAAAATTTTATCTCACAACATGCTTTAAATGCAACTGCAGTAAAGGCCCCTTATGCTATTACTAGCGTTGTGAGTTCATCAGTGCGCTCAGATTTCAATTCCGAGCACCAGTTCAAAAGATAGAAAAACCCTCTCGTTCATTTACTGAACGTACCCGAGCTAAACATCAGAAATTGATTCCGGGCACAACGGGCCACGAAATCAAGTGTCGGTAGAAGCCACAGACTCGTAAAATTACAAGGTATTTAAGAAAAACATTTCCTTGAAATTTTGGGGTCTTTACATTTATTATTATGAATAAATATTTTGGAAACAATTTATATACTTTATGAACCCATTATTTACGTTTCTAGGTTTCAAATTTATTTGACTTTAATTTTATAAGCATCGATTGATATGTTATGTAATGAATATTCATCTATTTCGATGTATTATCTTTTTATGTAAAGGATCATTATCTATAGATGGTATTAGATAAAATTTTAGTTATCCGTTGTAATCTAATATGAAAAAACATTTGTAATAACCATTGGGATAAGTATAAGAATAACATAAAATCATTATTTTTTACTAATGAGCAAGAATATCTGAGCATAATCTTACAATTTCACATAAGAGGGTGTCATGATTTTTAAATACTATATGTTATTTTCCCTGATTATGTGATTTACCACCATGATTATTATCTCTCACACTATGATATATAGTTTTATTCACTATATAGTAGGTGGAGGAATCATGTTAATGATGAATTTGATGTATAATTCAATGATTTTCTTGTTAAGAAACCAAATATTATAGGAGTTATAAATAAAAATATTATTTATATACTCACAAATAAATCCCATGATATAATTCAGAATGCATATCTAAACAGGTAAATTTGGGCAAACATTTTATTTAGTCCTTTATAAGGTAATATTCACCTTCTTTTAGTGGGCCCACTATTCCACTAGTCACTAAGTAATTAATCAATACCATTGAATTTATATTTTTCATTATTAGTTGTTCCAATCACGAGGAAGTTGTTCTGGATATTTATAATTTTGATGTTGAATCAGATTAGTGGTGTAATATTTTCGTGAACCCATGAGAATAATAACTATCTAAATATAAGTAGTGGGATGAATTTAAAAGATAAATTTTTAACATGTATATTCCTAGTATCCTTCTTATGAATATATAGAAATATATCCATGAGATAAATATGTTGGTTTTTTAATGTATTGGTTTTAAAGAGGAAAATTTCTGATGATGTGGGAGGTACACTTCTAGTATTATAATCCAACCAGAAATTAAGGTTGATCGATTCTCCATTTTCTAAAAACATGTCTTTGAAAGGTTTTATCCATAGGGGACCTCAATAAATAAAAAGATATCATTAAATGTTTTATAATGTTTTTGAGGGATATTTTAGTTATGAATCCTTATTATGTTACTTAGAAGAAAATAGTTACATAATTAAAAAGGATTTTAAAAACCATGGAGATAAGAATATGAGATTTAATTTATGCTCGAAGTGGGGAAGGAAACATGATTGAATTTTTCATAAGTGATCTTGAAAATATTTCATGTGTAAAATTGAATCTCTTAAAAAATAGAATGCTTAAGTTATTTAAATATGATATATAGTTATTATAATAGAGAGAAATATTCACAGTATTCACCACCAACACCCAAGTGTTTTAAACAGATGGAGTGTGAGCATTATGCTGACCAGTTCCTGAATCTCTTGGTTAATAATAATGATTAATGTTAATAACCTATTAATCCCAAAGGGAATGTGAAATCTCATGTGGTATTTATTTATAATAAGGGGGTATGGTAATGACCTAGTGGCATGTACACTTATTAACTACTCTATAAGTATTGATATTTTAGTAGATTTTAAATCTAACCACTATATTATATGTTAATAATTTTCTAGGTGTATAATAGTACAAAAAAATTAGATATTGATATACTTTTAAAACCCACTAATCGTATGATGGTTTATTACCAAGTATTTGATTCTTCTCTGGTTGAAATTTGGGGAAATGTGTGTTTAATAAACACTTCTATTCTTCCTCTAGTGTAATTTGATGTTATTTTTTAAATGGGTTTTATTTCTTTTCTTAATTATGACATAAATTTATATATAGAATAGGTTACATTTAATATTCTGAATGAACCTATGAGATCCTATCAGTGTGATGAAAAAATGATCACCAAATTAAAATTTCATCCATCATATGATTCATGATTCCTATTAAAATGTTAAATTTATCTGAAATGGTTAGTGAGAAACCCATCAATACATATATAGATAACGTAAATGAGATTACAGATTTATTTCCAGAATAATTTCCTAGTCTTATAAAGAATCATGATTTATAGATATCAAATTCACACATACCTAGTTATACACATATTTCCAAGATTCTATATCTGATAGCCCCAATTTAGTTATAAGTATCGTAGAAATAACTCCAATAGAATCTTGAAAGTGGATTCATTCAACCAATTGTGTCAACATGATTATAAATTGTTTATTTCTTTATAATAAACATGGAATATTGTGACTCATCATAAATTATAGAGAACTTAATATGATCACTATCATGTAAATTTATCTCCTACCCCATATTGACGTATTGTTTGATCAACTGGGAATTGTCAAATTATTTTCCATGGTTGATCTACATTATAGATATTATAAATATAGGGTCATGGAGGATAATATACCTTATACAAAATTTTATATGGGTAATGGAAACTATGAATTTATATTGATTTAATTTGTCATTTCAAATTCCCCAACTAGTTTCAGTGATTTATGTATACGGACATTAAGGATTACCTTGATCATTTTGTGGTTTTATTTATTGAGGAAATTATTATTTATTAAAATATAAATGAAGATCATGAAAATTATTTAATAATTGTGTTGAAGACCAAAACATATAATATTCTATATAAAACAGTAATTAGTGTAAATGTAGGCTTCTGAGAGTTTCATTATGAGTTCATATAAACTCAAGTGAGGGTAGATCAGTAGAACATTAAATGTTTGAAGTTATTGAGTATTATCTCATAGCAACAAACTTGATATACACAAACACAAACACACACACATGTATATACATATAAATGATTCATGGTTTGGATGTATATTATTGATGTTTTCTAGAGAATGTTTCACTACAATGGATTCCTCACCCCAAATTAAATCAGAATGGAGCCAAGCTCCTTTAGACAGATAAATGTGAGGTATATTTTATGGAACTAAAGGGAAGGATAATTAGTGAAAATGTTCTTGTATAGTCTTATGGTGGAAAATGGTTTTTAGTATATTGTGATTCTTCATAGAATATACGGGGATGCATCCTCATACATAATGAAATAGTTAAAGCTTAGGGCTTATGAAAATTGAATGTCCATGAGAAAAACTACCCAAATCATGATTCACATTTAGAAGTGGTAATATATTCATTAAATATATATATATGTGTTATCGATATTGTGAATAGTGTGATATATATAATGATTAAAATGGTTTAAGATAATTATTCACTCAAAAAAGAGATGATCATGCACCAATGAAGATAGTTATAGGTAATTAATTATTATGATTTGTCTATACCTTTCCACTTGTATATTGAGAACATGGTGGATGATGCTCTATGTTTAAAAGATCATTCTAGATTTCCTATTTAATGGATCTCAAAAGATCATCATACCAAAACCATTATTAATGATGTGATGTACAAGGGGTTAGTTATTTTATTTTTATAGGCCCTAAAACTATTCATCCCCAAAATATTCAAATAACTCCTCCTCAACCATGAATGGATTGGGGAATGTCAAATAGCTCAATAAAAATCAAATAGTGCAAGGATCATCAAATTTTTAGGTGGGTCCCCATTTACTGGTCATAACTCTATCTGAGTGACATATTAAAGGGCCACTAGGAGGCCCTATTTACCGTGGTCCCAATGATCGTAAACCTATCAACCATCATACCAATGATATAAATATCACCATTGTGAGTCTCTTATTTCACAGATGTTTGTAAACTTGATTAATAATGGGTTACAATCCGTACACATCCAAGGCATTTTTGACATTGAACCACAATAAGCATCTTGTCACATCTTACAACTACATTATGGATTCCAATACTGACCTATGCATATATGATGGTCATTGGAGTACACTAATAAAATCTATATACTAGTAGAACTACCTGAATACACAAAAGAAATATGGATCAATTGTCATTTGTTAATGTTTTATTGTCTTCACCCTCTCTTCCACATATCTCAACCGAGATTCAATATAGGATAGAGAATACGTCAAATATTTATGATATAGTTTTACTAAAAATACGAAAAAAAATATCAAGAAAAATTCCCATACATAAATATAATCCATATAAATTAGTTCTAACATATTCTTTCATTGGAAAAGGGGAATCTAATTGATTAATACCCATTCACAAGCCACTCCAGGAAACCAGTATTTATATACGGAACCACCAAGGACTAGTGTTATCTTTAAAATTAATCATAAGTGGAAAAATTTTGAATACATTAAAATTTTGATGTAAACTAACATAGGTTATCATAAAATTTATTCTATCCTAGTAAATTTGAAATAAGAATCAAAATAATCTATTTCGTTTCTTTAAATAGATTCATGGGGAACTAGTTCAAAAAACACCCCATGAAAGATGTGTGGGATATGTGGTGTTTCTTCTATGTGGCACATTGTTTTGGTTAGGGGTGGATGGAATGCACAACCATATATACCTCTTCCACAAGAATATCACATTTAACATCAAAATTCATAGTATATCTTGTTTTTTGTATGTAAAACTAATATAGTTCATCCCCTTGGATTAGAAGAAGCCTGATCTCATGCACTGGGACACCCAACAGCACTTACCCTATAAGGGATTAGCTCCTGGTGATATTCTCTTGAATCATGGATTTATTAGGTAGTATGATGACAACATATTGGAAATATGTGTTTAATCCATATCCTTTCCCTATCAATATCCTATGTTGGTGCTTTTACAATCATATGGCTTGTCACCCCCACTACACCTTTCTGAAACATCGTGAATTTATGATGAACCACCATCATTGGATACCTTTTACACCATGATCCACACCACAACCATCAGTATCATGCAATATAATTCCCATTTTCACACATCATGGAACCTCTAAAAAGCGAGATACACATTCAATAACCACATGTTAGCTCATCATCCACTTGTACTTTGAGATGTTGAAACCACTATCACATTATTATCCTTATAATGTTTCAAATATTCTCTAAGGAAAAAACAAAAAATGATAACCACATCTAATAATCAATATAAAAAATATTTAAGAATTATAGGAAAATAAAATATTTTGTCTTACCGCATAGTGAATCATCAACTGTTCAAGTCTCATCACCATGATCGATCACTGATACTCCCTCATCATACTCTAATTAGCCTCTTAATAATAGATCCCCCTTTATCTCTTTCCATGGAAATAATTAGTATTTATGGATTTTCCATATTAGAGTATATAAGGTTGTGTACAATGTGGTATTTGTGGGATTGAAACTAATTAAATTATTCAAATATTACTCTTGAAATGATGCTTTCGAAGGATCTCGGTATGAATGAATTTGAAACCTATAAAGGGAAAACCTAAATTACATACAAAATAATGATCATGAATTTTTATCAGGTTGTCATTTTGAAGGGAAAAATAATTTCAAAACCAAATGTGAGCTCTAAAAAATATATTTTCTATTATTTAATTAGTGTAGCCCTTAAACAATTTCAATTCCACTTTGGCCATGATTTTCATTTAAATTATAAGATAAAATTATTTAGATGTTCAAACCACAGAAATGACCATGACCACATTATTATCCAAGATCTTATAGTAAAATTTAATTAATTTATATTTATAAAAAACCCATAAAATTTAACATACTATAATATTATCAAAAACATAACTGGGGGAAAACATCCATTTTGAGAACACCATATCTATCACATATCATAGTATTTCTGATATGTTAAACTATCATTTTACTCTTTATAGTATTCAGGGACTCTGAAATTAAAAAATAATCAATGTATTCATAATAGGAAAACGTGGTTTTATAAACCCTCCCCACATTCATGACCATTTTTTTTAAAAGAATATCTTAAACTGAAATAAAATGTTCCCAAAAACTATCACCAAGTAGGATGTTATAAAAACTCAATAATGAGCTCCAATAACATCTTATCTGGAATGCTTCCATTAGGTGTGAGTGTTTAACTCCACCAATGAATGTGTAAATTTAAAAATCACTCAAATTAAAGACACAACATATGGTAATTTCATTCCTCCATTGCCACTTAGTATCCTCACACATAATTGGGTAGTATCAATACACCATTTTTACATTCCATTCATGTATCTCAATATGATAGTCCAACCAAATCATTTTTTTCAAATCACGGGATACCCATCGACAATAAAATGATGAATTTTAAAAAAAAGTGGACTTCACTCAAATATAGAATTTCTACCAAATAATTATCTATCAGGGTGACATTATAGAAATGATATAAAAATAGATCCTCTAAAGGATATCCTACCAAGTTTGTCAAACTACAACAAAATTCACTATTAGGTGCCACCCCAAGAGTTTCATACCACACTACATGGTCACAGAACTACATCTCCTCATTACCAAATAAATCGTAAACAGAATCATTGAATTAATCATGTTTTTAGGTATCATAAACCATCTTATAATTTCATTTCTACAAAATTACAGGAATAAAACATGTTTTACTTACCACTTCAGTTATTAACCTCCATAGATGACCTAATCCATCATTATTAAATACATGTTTAATAGCCATAAAAATAAAAAATTCACAACCATGAAGTTGATATAGAACATGTTCCTTCATAGACCCCATCAATTAAAAGGGGATTACATCCCTCCCTCCACACACATTTCTATTCATCCATTATTTTTATAAAGCTGTTTTCAACCACTGCTAGTCAGTAAGATATTAACAATTACTAGAATCATGCCTTTTAGTACATCTCCACCATTCCACACATATAGATTTAGTGATAAATATATAATTGATAACAAAAAAATCAATTCACAATTAACCTCTAAATATTAGTTTAATAGAAAACTAACATCATCTCCTAAAAAAATAATAGATTGAGATATTCCAATATTATTAGTATACATCTCAGAAATATCATCAACGAAATATCATTGGTATGAAAAAATCTCATCCCAAAAGATTAGATATATAATCCTCTATAAAATCTATATCACTCAAATCTAATCACATAATGTATTTTCAAACTAATTATATCCATGATTGAGTTAATTATTCTCATCAACTTGTTCAGACTTCTTATTGGAAATGGATAAAAAATCATTTTCTCTATCATATATAACATAAAAATAAATACAATCCAAAAAAAATGGAATGAAGGTGATATTATGGGAAAAAAAATATAATCACTTACCTCAGTCTTCAATAATAATTTCACAAGAAGACCCTCACTGAAGATGATAAAAATTGGAGGTGAGAATGGGAGAATAGAATGTAAAAACACGCCAGTGAGGATTCCATATGGCATAAGAAACAAAGGTAATTCCACAACACCATGGGTGGGTGACAAGTTAAATGGTGTCTAAGATAAACTATATAGGAATTGTTTTTACCACGAATTAGAAAAAAAAAGTAGTATATGTGTTTATTTAATTTTATAAGTATACACATATGTTGGTAATACATATATTACAATGATATGCTGGAAGAAAATAAGATAATTAGATGAGTCAAAACTAATATATTAATATTCCCACACATTTAAATCAACATTCATTCATCATCCAAAATAAATAAAAAACATGGTCTAATAAAAAGAAATAAAAAAACAATGACATAATGATAAATTCAATGATACATCCCTGTCCAAAAAACTAAACCATGAAACATAACACAAGCTTACCCAACTCTCTGTATGTCGACTTAATAATTATTATCCCAAGAGAAAAATATGGATCTACAGACAAATCCTAGAGCCTATGTAAAACATAAGAGTTGTACACACATTCATGATTGTGTATAAATAGTGAAAGCTGAAAGACCTAGTAGGATGACACCTAAGAATCTATGCAGTTACTTTAATAATGTCGTGTATTAATTAATGTTTGGAAATATAATTAAAACATATTTATTTCCACTTTTACCAATATAAAATAATTAAGACATCATATTTCATGTGGTAAGGAAAAAATTTTGTATTTATTACAAATATATAGGGGAATATCATAAAAATTAATGAAATCATTTTTTAAACATATGAAATGAGTAACATTACAATTATGATATCCAAATAAAACATTTTCCCCATTTAAAACATTTTCATGAATTGTCATCCATAGCATAACTATTTTAATTTTATTTTAAAACAACTAATTGATAATAATCGTCAGAAGATTTATTATGATAGATCTCTCCAATGATTATTATGAGAGTATTATGATAATTTTAAATTACATTAATACTTTTCAACTACTCCACCACTTTAGTTAATCCTTGATTTCAATTAAATTATTGTATAAACAGATTCCAAATGTCTGATATTGGTCCCAAAAGAAGGTGGGGTTCTCATTCCAACACTCTATTTTGAGTCATGGTAGACATTATAATAATATAATACTCTCAATAAAATTGTAGGATTCATTTTTATGTTTATTATTAGAGAATGGATTTCAACATTCATTTTTCAGAATTATAGGAGGAATACTGTAAATAACAATATACATGAACGTAGTCAAATCATTATACCCAATTCATACATAGAATCCTGATTATAAAATAGATGACACATCCAAAAACATTGATTCACTAAAACTAGAAAAATCATTCACATATCATAAAAAATATATTTCTTTAGAACAACCAAAATAATTAAGGAATTCAATAACATGTTTTAAAAATAGGAAAAGTTTAAAATCAAATCAACCAACCATTAAAATAAGATCTACTTTTGTCAATATCGTCACCACATTTTTAAAATGACAATTAAGTCATTACACATAATTATAAACATTTTCAAATTATTTATAAATTAAATGAAATCATTTCAAATTATTTTATAAAATGAACCAGTTTTCATTGAATTGTTTTCTAGATAACTTTTTTAAATGCAGAACTGTATAATACAGATCTTCGGAAACAAATAATCTCATTTCAAACAAACCACTAAAATTGATATTAAAAAAATTATGAAATTATTATTTTATCCCAATAAAACCAATTATTTCATTTAAATTAACTAATAAGTTTATGATACATAAGTAAAAATTCATTTCAACCAAATTAAAAACATCATTAAAACTATTTAAATTCATCTCATGTGGGTCAAAATATAGTTACAAGAGTTTTAGAATCCTGATAGGATGAAAAATTAAACCCATGATATGTAAAAATATGTACATTCTCTGTCTACATGGTTTATCAATTCATTCACATACAGTCTAAACAACACTATAGATTCCTTGAAACCATCTATACATCCTACACATGGTTGACTAAATAGTGTGAGATAATCATGAAACCTCGTTTCTTCCTCAATTTTAACACAATCAGTCCAGATAACCTTTTAAATCAGATTAATATATCATTTGGGATTCAAAATGAATTTTCCCAGACTGAAAAAATATAAATAATAAATAAGGAAATCCGACTCCATGACACAAATCCATGAATTTATTGGAAACATGAGGATAGGAATGAGAAAGAGTTAGTTATACTCCCCCACAAAAAAATTGTCACGACCCGACCTCGGGGCCCGTGCCGTGACTACCCCAAGCCCGCCTTCCATAGGCCAGGGGCTGGCGACTAGCACCAAGGCGTAAAATCCCGGTAAACAGGGAAGGCATTGCCTTTATAAGTAACAACCACCACAGAGTCAGCAAGCGGAAAGTAACTACAAAGTGCAGAAAAGTAAAGGGGTCCGGAATACAAGCCCAACTGAAAGTACAACTGAAAAGGTAAAGAACAGCAACTGAAGAAAAGACGGCGGCCTCGTGTCGTCCACTGGCAATCCCACCTGAAGGGTGGGTACAGATAGCCTCCATGCTCCTCGGGTCCCACGTCCGCTCTGAGCACGTCCCGCCCAGTGGTCCGCCTCCAGGTACCGTCCTGCTCCACGCCCCAACCAAGATCAGCGATGTCTGTCGTCTGCATCCAACACAACAAAGTGCGGGCATAGCCCGTGCAGGGGTGAGTATAACTACTCAGTAAGGACCCCGAGACCCCCGAAGGTCTCCCGAAATCCACAAAGGATATAGCACAAAAGAAAGTGGCAACCACGAAGAAACAACTGACTCGACTTAGGTATATGCCCATACATATACCTAAGTCCCCATTTCTAGCTCTGCTCTCGAGCTCAAGGTCAACTCGATCCACACAGGAAAGCAAGACTCAAATCCACCAGGGAGAGTAAATAGTAAATCCACATAGGATAGTTCAACACAATCCACAAAGGAGAGTAACATAAGATTCAGCTCAACCAGGTATACTTTTTCAGATGACGACAAGATGATCACCGAACCATCTAAGTCGTCGGACCCACGAAGGATCGATAGGTACTAACCTCGGCAATGACCCACACAGGATCGGGCCCGCACAAGACCTGTAGCAATGGCTCACACAGAACCGTAAGAGATGACCCACACAGGATCGGGCCCACACAGGACCTGTAGTCAAGGCTCACACAGAACCGTAAGGTGATGACCCACACAGGATCGGGCCCGCACAGGACCTGTAGCACTGATCCACGTAGGATCGCTGAGTGCAGTAGTCGACGCAGTCCACTGAGGATCTCTGCACAGTCGTCGCCGCAGTCCATGAAGGATCTCTGCTCTGTCGTCATCGCAGTCCACGGAGGATCTCTGCTCTATCGTCGAAGTCACAGCCAGCGCTAGGGTTCCCGCACACAGCGAGCTCGTCTAGGAGGGTCCGCTCCACGAACCGGGAGGCTGATACATCAACTGAAACGTAGACCGAAGTTGATGTATCCAAAAGTTCCGTATCGACAACAGGATCTCAACGCAACAGACGGCGCGTCAATCAGACGCCCGGTCTGAGAGTTATTGGCATTTTCGTCCCAGGGGCCCGGTTGGTTTTTAATGCAAAACCAACCCGACCGTACTCCGCCTGTGTCCGATCCTTGGGCGGAGTATGCCAAAAGTTCCGTCTCACTTAGAGGAAACCTCCACAGCTGACGGTACGTCGATCGGACGTCCGCAGCTCGAGTTATGAGCGTTTCCGCTCCGAGGACCCGGTTGGTTTCGCGTACGAACCAACCCAGCCGAACCCAAAGTCTTCCGAAACCTTGAGTGTAATATACCGAAATGACCGTCTCGATCCAAGGATCGCGTAGCCGCTGACGGTTCGTCAATCGGAGGTCCTAGGCCCAAGATACGGGCAAAAGACCGAAGAGGGCCCGAAAACGGGGGTTCTGGGCCCGGGGCGACCCGGCCCGAACCCCCCTGGTCGGCCGAACCGGGTCGACCCGACCCGGTTGTACCGGGTCCGGTCCGGCTCGGGCGCGGCCCGGCCGGTCGGACCGGCTCGGCCGAGCGCGGCTGCCGCGGGGCGCCGCCCCCGCGGCTGGGTGGAAGGCGCGGCCCCCGCGGAGGGGGGGCCGCCTGTCACGCGGACGCGGCCGGGCGGCCGCGTCCGTTCCCGGTTCCGCGCGGCCGCGGAACCAACCGCCGCCGCCGCGGCTTCAGCCGCGGCGGATTTCCTCCACGGCGGCGCGCCGGGCGCCGCCGCCTCCGGCCGCCGGCGCCGCCGGAGATGCTCCGGTGGCCCGATTCCTTTCCCGCCTGCGCCGTTATTCCTCCCGGGACGCGTCCTTCACTGCGGAATCAACAATTGGCCCTTGCATCGTGCTTTTGCCGTCGCCCGCCAAATCCGCACAAAAAGGAAGATCGGCGGAGGGTTGCCGGGCCTTGTTTGTTAGGCCCGCACCCTCCGCGTTAGGTAAAATCAACGGGAGGAAAAGAAATAACCAACAACAATATTAAATAAATTAAAATTGTTCCGAGATCGGGTTCTTTATTTTAAAAGAATAAACACGGGAAATAAAATATTCCAAACAACCCCTACCTCGCAGCTGTCGTTGCCAAACGGGGGATCGTCGCGGGATTGCTCGTCGCGAAAGAAGGGGATCGTCGCGTTGTCGCGGTATCCGGCGTCGCGTCGCCAATCTCCGGATCAAGATCAAACGGATTTAATTAATTTATATCCGTTGATATCGAATTATAAAAAGGGGAGAATTTAGAAGATTCGATTCTCACCTTTAACCGCCGATCGTAGGTCCGCCGCGGAAGAAGAGGCGCTGAAGAAGAAGAAGAAGAAGGTCGCGGAAAAGTTTGTTGACGTCGCGGATCGTGCGTCGTCGAATTCCGGTTCCGGCGTTCTTCGCGTTCTTCACGTTCTTCGCGAGGAGGGTGGAGGTTTAGAGGATCTCGCACAACAGGAGGATCCTCCAAAATAGACAAGTTGTCTATTTTATTATTTCGCCAACAACGCGTAAGTAACGACCCATCAATTCGTTGAATTAATTCAACGAATGAAACAGCCCATTTAATTCACGAAGTAAACCGCCCAATTAAATGGTCTGTTAAGAATTAAGGAAAACACGTCGGTTGACCTTTCAGTTACTTGACGGGTTTTCACGGGTGCGTTACTTAGCGAAAGAAACGGCGGGGCTCGTGCGGGCCCCACCTCACAAATATCCTACCAAGGGGTAGGGTATTTCCGGATAGTACCCTATCCGCTTTAACTCAGTTCAAGTGGCTTCCAAGTGACTTCCAACCGGCTTAAGTGAAATAAAATAAAGTTGTCGCACAACCTTTATTTTATTTCCGACTTAAAGCCCAAAATTTTTTAAAAAACCACGGTTGACAAACGCAACTCCGGAAGAGGCGTTTCTAAGAAAATATCGGCGCTGCGATTTCATCGGTGCCCTCAGAATTCGATTCCGGGCACCGGTTCAAAAGATAGAAAAACTCGCTCGTCCGTTCACTGAACGTACCCGAGCCAAACTTCGGAAATTGATTCCGGGCACACCGGGCCTCAGAATCAGGTGCCGTCTGAAGCTGCGCTCTTGTAAAATTCCAAAGAAAATTAAGAAGAAAAAAAAATAATTTCCTTGAAATTTGCGGGTCTTTACAAAAATCATGAGATTTTACATTCTTATCTCCTTTCAACTATGAAAAATGAAACTAATGTGAGTTCTTTCTTAACATGTTTTAACAAATCGTTCTGGAATACAATAAAATATGTATATGGTTCTGTCTACCACATTGACCGAAGGGTATTCATGATACCCACAAGTTGGAGAAATGTTCTTAGGAATGAATCATGGACTACATCAGAATTATTTCACCCAAAAATCAGATAAAATATTGTAGGGGATTATTTTTGAATTTCCATCATCAAGATTCAATATGTTGGATGACAATTAATGAAAAAGAAAAAAACAACTAAATAAATGGACCAATTGATTCAAAAACAATATTAAAATTTTATAAATAATTTATATATAAACACAATAACCATTACAAATAAATATATAACATATTTTAATTAAATATAATCTAAAAAAGAGAGTGTCAAATTATATCAAAAATTAATATAAATAATCAAAACAAAACAAAAAGAGTAAAAAAATATCACTGCCCTAACATTTTCTAACACACTGACTCTTGACCTAAGCAACTGAAATATTATATAGATTAAAAAACTGAACACGAAAAAATTATGATAGATGATCACAAATTCCCACATAAGAGTATTTATGATTGTTGTGAGTTAATTAGACCAATATGATATTACGAATGATTCAATTCAATTATTTTCAGAAAATATTTCATTAACACATTTTTTTAAATATAAGTGATAAATTCTCTCCCCCTATTAATAAAATAAATTATATAAAACATCATTTTTCTTTCCTTTCAGATGTAGTCATCTAATCATATGTAAATTATGATTACTCTATTAATAGATGATGAAATACATTTAAAAAATATAAAATGGGGAAATTTTAAATAATAAAATATAAATAAAACCATTTTTGATTTATTCAAAATAATTCATGAAATAACAGCCATAAAATAAACATTTCTCTTCTATTAGAAATCAAAATCACCAATAATGACCATTAAACACACTATAGAAAACCCAAATAAATCAGAGCATAAATTAAAAACAATCCAAATGTGCACTTATATTTCATGGAAGAAAAAAAAGTGACATAATACTATAAAACACATGGGTAGGAAAAAAAGATCACAGAGGGAGTCACCAACATGGAACCACCAATACTATAATATTTTTCTTGGGATACACCCTAGTACCTAATGTGATATTATACTAAAAAATTATAAAAACCTTAGACAAAAATTTAGAATATATTTAATAAAAAATTTAATCCTCCATACAATTTTCATTAAAAAAATAATTAATGTAGGAAATCCCCTATCAATTTTGTAGCATATATCTAAAGGGCACTACATAGTGTATGATTCGAAATATTGAAACATAAATATAGATCTACTACTCATTTAACTATGTATCCATGACCAGATAACATTGACGTGTTTAATAAAACATTACCTAAATATATTAATTAATTTTAAATGACAACTCTTACTCGCCTCTAATAATTTTGCATAAGAAACTTATTTTGATGATATAAAAATTATTAGAAAAACTAAACCAATGATGAAATTATTCAAAAAAAGTCACAATGTGTGTCTCACAATATATGAGATAGTTTAGATCAATTGGATATAAATGTTCTTTTAAAAATTAAAATCAAAATGCCTATCCATATTCATGTCATTAGAATATAATCATTAAATTCACATTAAAAATCATTTAGATATAGACTCACTATTAATTTAAAACATCATTTAAATTATGGGTTAATTGTATTGAAAGTAAAAATAGGATCAAACACCTATATTTGGAATAAAAACCACTATTATGAACAGAATAATAATTTTAACAAATCAATTTCATGGAAAATAATTTATATTAATATGAAACACAAAATTTTAAATGAAAACTCTTTATTCCAAGCCTCATTTCCGTGGATATGTTTTAAAAACCATCATATATATCTTCCAAAAATAAATTTTCATAGGATTGAATTTATAAAATCTAAAAATTGGATTAATATCTAACTAAAGTGATTTTATGGAAACACATAACAAAATTATTGTGGAAATAGATCAAAAAAACTAACTCATATGTGGAATTATAATCCATGCAGGAAGTCACCAATACAAGAAATAAATTCCCAAATGCCTAGTTTAAAACTAACCCAAATCAAAAATAAAAATTAAAAAAGGATTAATATTATTTGTGTCAATAACTAATGAAATATATATTGAAGGAGAGGATAATATAAAATATATTGATAGAGTTGGTTACATTGATGAAATATATGGGAAACATGAAGAGATGATGATGATTAAAAGATGCATAAGGATAAATATCCCCCCATGAGTTTATATAAGTCAATTATGAGAATGTGATGAGAGATGTATAGAAAAGGATAATAATAGGTAAGGTTATAAGAGTCACACCACATTGTAAGTGAATATTAGAAGGTACCATAGTATTTCAACAAATTTTTGGACCATTCAATATCCGCGTATTGTATCATATGATACTGGCACAATTTATACACATAATTTTGCGATGTAGTGTCCTATTACATTGATCCAACCATGTAGGGTACTCACTATGAACAAAACAGAGTTACATAATTTTTTAAGAATGTTCAACGATTGAAAATCTATTATCCAATCATGTAAACATCTCAATTAAAATTTATTGAACTATACATGGTTTCCTGGAATAATTTCCCAGAATCATGATGTAACCATTAGAGATAGGTAAAACCTTAAATTTTTTAAAAAATTAATAAAAAAACCATAAGTTAAAAATAGAAATAATTTGGTTGAAAAAGTGATATCACAGGGTCATAGAGAGTGACCTACAGGAATTGATTCCAATAAAAAATAACTAGCCTAAAAAACTATGTTGGGATCCCTAACTCCGGATCATTAATTCAACAATAATAGAATAACACATGTTGGTGATAATTAACATTCAAACAACTAAAACATGGATAAACATAGAACATATGGCCACATTAGATATATTTTGATAAAAAAAATCCATAGCTCACACTAGGATATAATTTTCATGGATGTCAAAATATATCATATTTCTACTATGTACACGACAATATCTATGAATGAAGGTTTTTTGAAACACACAAGTAGGGATAACTCATCCATTAAAGGCAACCAATACTCGTATCTAACTCATTAAATGTAGAACGCATGAATAGAGATTTGTAGCCTTTGTTTAGAAAATTTTATTTTTTCATGTTCTTGGGATAATTTGGGAAGTGTTTTGGAGAGTTTCGATGGTTTTTGAATAACTTTTGTGGCGTTTCAAAGGGTGCTAATTTTAAGCATGGTTACAGGAAACCATGTCAGTTCTCTTGGAAATTGTGTAGGGGTAGATAGTAAGCTTCAAATGACCTGCACTCGGTTATTCAAAATGTGCAAGGAAACTGTGTAGACCCCTTCTTTTGAAATAGTGGTGTGGACACGGTTAGTGCACGGTTTGCCAAACCGTGTGGGCTAACCATGAGGAAACATAAATAAAGGGGTTTTTAAATCCCAGATCCCTCATGTTTGACTTATTTCACTCCAAAAACTCTACCACTCTATCCTTACTCAGGATTTTGGGTTCTCAATGGTTTTATGTTCTCTCCCACATGTTTTGGAAGAAAATAAAAGGTGATTCATGGTGGATTGATGGCCATTCTTCTCGTGTACGTCTCTTCTCATGGTTCTTTGTGGTTTCCTATAGATCTGCATCTCCATCTCTCCCAGTTATCTAGATTTATACCATTTTTGAGTAGATTTGTGGTTTTGGTTTCCTTGGGTGTTGATTTTATGGATTTATTATGTTACAGAAGGGGATCTATAGCAGTTTGTGTGGTTCATTCACCGGATTTGTGGTGTGATTGATTATGGGTCGATTTTCCAAGAACCCTAAAGGTAGGTGGGTTCTCACTCAACTCCAAATAGTATGAAAAAGTTATTTTAGTTCAATTAATTCATTTCCTTGAAATTATTTATGATAATGCTGTGTTAATTTTGTTGGAAACCTGTTTGGTGGTGATTTGGGGGACTTTGGTGAAAATGGGTTATTGTGGCAAAAAAGAGGCATGTTGTGTGTTTTTAAAATGTTGATTTTAGACTCCCTAGTGGATGATTTTGATTATTTTAGTGAAATCTTGTTTTTAATAAATATGATGTTTATTAAAATGTGGATGGGCATAGAAAATTGGTGAAAGGGCGTATTCAATAAATGGAGTATTTATTGAATTGAATTGGGTTATCTGGGAAATGATGGTTGGCATATTGTTGTGGCCTTGGTGATTCATTATTGGGTACAAATTTTGTTAGTTTTTAGTATAGTTGGTGATATTTACCACTTGAAATAGTATGGATAATGTATTAAAGGGCCACCATGAAGGATAAGTGGATGAGAAATGCCACTAAATTGGGAAGGAAGGAATGGGATGGACGGATGTGTCGTCGTGATTGTTATACCATTTTTGGATTTTGAAACCTTATGGAGATCTTTGATTTTGTTGTGTCTATGAAAATTTGTAATTGGTTGTGTTATTTGGTGTGATGGTGATATGGTTTATGACAAGTTTTTTTATTTACCTTGTGTTAAAGAGCATGATAAGGGTGTGTTTAGCTAGTTGAATGTTATTTCACTATTGAATGTTTTATATTAACTTATTTATATAAATGTGATTAAATATTCATCAGAGTGTCTTGTGTAGGAAATTCATTTGTGGAAATCCTACTGAGTGTTTTTACTCTCCCAATGCTTTGGCACATGAGTGCTTTTGTTGATGTTGTATTCGAGGTCACATGTAAGAGTAATGTATCTCATTTTTCTAGATGTTAGGAATGATGCTTTGGTGATATAGTGGTGCTTCGAGCATGGAGCTTGTTATGGAGATATGGATGCTATCATAGCTATGATGGGATAGTTTTGTATTCATTTTCTTGGTACTCTGATTTTGGTTTGTTTGAATTTGGAATGTGGGATTATTATGGATTAGTTGGTTGCCTTTTGGTAATTCATGGGTTTGGTTGTTTTGTCAACATGAATAATTTAGTTTTTGTGAATTGTATTGTTTGGTTAGTTGGTTGAATCTTAAGGGAAAATCATTCCCCAAATTAATCTCGAAGCCCTTGGAATTTATTTCCTTCCTTTTGAGGCTTAGGACCATTGCTTAAGGCCATGAAAAATTCCTCCACCCTCTCAATCAAATTGTATGTGGTGGGATGCTACATTAAACTCATATGTTACTATGTGAATATTATTTATAGGATACACAAATCACCTAATAACCAGTCATCATTGAGATTCACTATAAGAGATCAAAATGAATGTTCTTACACCTGCCACATTCCAAATGTTATTTGAAGGTCCTTGAGGGATTTTTATATCACCATTGGTCATCTAACCTATTTATGGAGTAACATACAACAATAGGGGTAAATATGTATCACATTAACTAATGTGACTATATGAACCAATCCCCACAATAGTATGTGTCACCCAAAAAGGGGATTAATGAATGATACATTCATAGCCACCCACCTATATTATAGAATATAAAATCAAGAATATATGTAATAGAAAACATCAACATATCCCTACCACAACATAAAACAGTAATATATATATACGAATCCTAACTAACAAAATTATATATCCCATGTAACATATATTAATTTTTAATGGGAGGAACCCATGCTATTTTGAATGAAACCCCATTCAAATACGTACCACCATTGAAGTAGATCCCACAATATGAGGAATACAAATCACCAATGTTAATATAAATTCTAAGGTAGAGGATCAAAATACACATGTAAGTGGGGGAAAATTAACCCTACCTATAAAAAACCCATATATAGAATATTTATCAGACTAAGTATATTGGGGAATATCATACCCTACATAAAGTATATGAAAGTGGATCTTGAACCATTGTCCAATGGTGGGAATAAATCCCTCTTTTAAAACAAACCACTTACACTATTATCTATAGAGTTACTAGGAGGACCCACACCATAGTGTCCACAATTCTCATAGAGGGATTATGACCTCATCCCACCCTAGTATCTAGATAGTTTTTAGAGGGACTCACACCTTGGTATAAACATGTTTAATAGTGGGTTATCATGAGATAATAAAAATATATGAATACACATCCATGAGTAGTCCTGTCACTCCCATCAACTATAGAAGTCCCACTAAAGAGTAAGAGAAATTTCAGTTACATGAGGGAAAATCAATATCCTCATTAATGAAGATAATGTAACAGTTAGTTTTTCACATCATGAAAACAACAATTAAATGAACACTATATAGTTCTAGGAACCACAAAAAATAATTCTAAACCAACATCATATGCCGCCAATTTTTTAACAATCTGTTTACTCATGTAGGAATTCATTGAATTCCACATCATTGTTGATTTTTGTAGTCTATCATCTAAACCTATGAATAATTATTATTTTTCAATGAACTAGTCCTGAGAAAAAAATTATGGGAAACCTACTCCAAAAAAATCCCTATAACCAACCTCTCTCTTATTGAAATTTAAAATAACCCACCATAGTAGGTACCATCTTGGACTGGTGGTGAGATAAGAGTGTCATCCCTTTCCATCCTCTAGGAGGCTAGATTATGTTGACTAGTTCCAAAATAAAATAACTATAGTTTGGATTATCTACCCAATATAATTTTCATTAGATATATCCCTTACTTAAAGCCTCCATCATGGGCTTAGTGTCTTAGGAAGACTAGGTTCATAATATATTGTATGTAATGTAATAGGTGAAATCATATTTTTAGTAGACATAATGTGATATATAACCCATTTGATCACTTAAAAGATCATTGGATAGCCTTGGGAGTTCATAACAAAAATAGGTCGGATAAAAACACCACTAAGGGAATAAACATGATAATTAATCATATTATTTATTCAAAGATATAACCTGATATCATAAAAATGATGGTTGATGAGTAATCACATATATGATAAACATAATGAATAGTGTATAATAAGATAATATAATCCTAGTATGCTAGTTGAAATCACATTACATGGAATAAACATGAGTTAAGGATAATTGTATGTAAAAATTCACATGGTGAAAAAAATTCCAATAAATGATTTGGTTTAGTCCCAAATTGAATAGATAACATCTCAGGAAATGAAATCATTCTATAATGCATTAGTGGGGTACCAGTGTTCACCCATCATAAATTTTCTTCGATTTATGTGTGACACAAAAAATTTATCATTCACAAGTCATAAGTATAACAATTACGTACAATAATAATTTGGTATTCAAAATCATGCCTCATATTATATCAATTGAAATTTAATAATCGGGTCATTGGAGAAATGAACACAAGGCATGGATTACCCAAACAATGGAAATGAGATAATGATAGGTATATATATGTGAGAGAAATATATACTAAAATAATAATATTTACATAATTATAAAGGGAGAGAGTAAATGAGATATATATAGAATGGTCATAACCCAAATAAAGTAGTAGTCTAGAAAGATCCCTTGACTCATGCCAGATTCATCAAATTATTTCATTATCCTTGTGACTATAAAATTTATTCTAATTATTTAAATACCTAATAACCTATTTCAATAATATGGAACTTTTTTTTAATTTTTATAGTTTTGTATTCAATTAATCATCATTTATTTTCATTTTGGTTTTCTTGATGATGTTCATCTAATATAACAATAATTACATTAAAATTTTGCCTAAGATAAAATAGATTATTATTTAGCAATATAATGAAATATAATCATGACATAATAATAATTTTTATATAGAAATTTTATTTTTATAACTATAAATGGGACATGATTATTAAAAATGAACTATGTTATAGTCTTGGATACATTAAGACGTATATAAACACGAGTGACAATGATAATTTATATTGATCATGATATAAAAAAGGTGATTATTATTTCATCATTAAATATTAATAATTATATTATAAATATATTATTATTTGATTATATTAAGTTATAGACACCATCAATATGATGAAATAACGAAATATTTATCAAATATCTTTGATTATTTAGTAATCCACAATGATACAAGAAGAAATTTATAACAATTAAGTACAATATTATTTCATTTATATAATATATTTAAATTAAACCCATTGTCAAAAAAAATCATTTATAGGTTATGATGAAAAATTATTTACAGCAGTTCGTAAGGGGCAAGTCTGTCGTACACTTGAACGATGTTTTTGTTTCCCATTTTTTGAAAGATAATATGGTTTTTGGACATTTAATTAATATAAAAAAAATATTATTATATGAAAGATAATTTTTTTATTATATAACCATGGTTTCAATAGAAATTAATTTAGTGAAAAAATAAATAAAAATACACTTAATTAATTACTAGACCCTTTTTTATAAAATCTATTATGATTTGAAAAAATGATATTGGAAGAAACTTTTATAAAAAACATAAAATTTAAATCATATTTAGGGATGTAAGGAATCAATTTTTTCAATAAATTTCTAAAAAAAATAACTTGTAGATTAGATACGATATGATAGGATGCATCCTCTTATATGTTAGGGAGCGCACCAACTATGAAATTTCATAAATCACAAAAATATAAAGTCATTACCAAGAAAAATTCTTCCAAATGGAAATATATATTAATTTGGGAATTTTTAATGATTAAATATGACTACCATATATGATTTAGACATTTTTATATGGTTAAAATAGCCTTATCATTTGGTTTAACCCCATAATTACTGATTTTTTACTTAACCATGATAAATATTTTTTACTATTTTTACTAATCATTAAGAACAATTATTAGGTTAAATTTTGTAAATAATATTAATGATAGTGATTAAGAATATGTAATAAATTTTATAACATTTAATTAACCAACGTTGCAGAATTTAATTTATTATTAAACCTCAAACATGTCGAATATTGGGTTTTTAGTAAATACATTTTGTTTAAAATAATTTTGGAATACATTAACTATATAACAAGTAATTATCCATAAATTAATTTAAAATTAAGTTAATAAGTATATTATATATAAATTCAATTGAAATATTTCTTTATAGTGGATTATTTCAATATATAATAATGGATAAATATTAGGCACTTAAAAATAATTTGCATAAAAACGCATTCGAGTCTTAAAAATAAAATTATACCAAAATAATGTAATTTTGTTATTAAAAATTGATTATCTAGATTATTATAAATATAATAATTCATATTTCACTTTAATGGAAAATCCAAAATATATTAGAAAATTTAAATTACCTTTTATAATGAAAAAATGTGATATTATTTGAAACATCAATAATTTTCTCTATTCACCGAAAAATCAATAATTGTGGAAACATACTAAAATATAAACATAAGATAATATATATTTATAGATTTTATTTACTAATTTAATATTATAATATATATTTTTATAAATTTCAATAAGTTAATTATAATTTTTTTAATAAAAGTTAATAAAAATCATTTTTGAGGAAAATAAATTGTTTGTATAGAATAATAATTCCTAATTTAAAATGGAGTTCTTATTTCCAATGAAACTATCAATAATTAAATTTTTACTCTGAAAAATATATATATGTCATAATTTTTTTATCTTATTCACACTACCATGTTCATGGAAATTTTAAAATTTTTATATTTGAATAATAATTATATTGAACAGAATTATCTTTTTTAAAACTAGTGGTATTACATTATTATCCCTCAAGAAACTTTTCTCTAAAAATTTTATCATACATACTATGGAGAAAAGTGGTGGGGGTAAGTATTCTGCTTGGATTCCTTTAGTTCCAATGTTTCTTATTTTTAACATTCCAATATAGTACTTTTATATCATGAGTTCTGTTGTGTTGTAGAACTATATCTTTATATTCCATGATCTTCATCAGATTCTCCTCATAAGAGAGAATTGTTTATGATGTAACACCATTAAATTAAATACATTTTATGGATATTTTACTTAAGTCATTAGGTTGGAATCATTGAATATGTTTTTTCATTTTAAAATGGTTTGTGGGAGTTCTAGTCGATAACCCACAACAAAAATGAAATCGAGATTATAAAAAGGGATTATATAGCTAGGGATAAAAATAATCGTATTCCAAAATATAATTACTCTATTACATGTACATTTGTGTTGTATCACAATATCTCTAACCTTAAATTCTAGGTCCCATTGTTGATTTTAATAATATCAATTTTGTTGACATTGAGTATTCTTAATGGGTTGCTGAATGGTCTTGACCTTTTCTAACATTTCCTCAACCACTGTTAATAGCTTTCATTCACCAACATCAACCCAAAACATAGTTGGTGAACATATATTCACATAATGAACATTATAAGGTACCGTTTGGATTTTGATGTGAAAAATATTATTATAAGATAACACGACCATAAGAAGATATTGATCCAAGTTCATTTGAATCCCATCACTAATTATCCAAAAAAATTGACTTTTCCTCTCATATAAAAAATAATTTGGGTAGTGATAATCCATAATAATGCTGAAATAAGTATTTATAGCTTCTATGATTCTCTTTAAGAACATTGAGGTAAATCTGAAACATCATTTTGATGTATTCTATAGTGGTTCTCTATGAATCCTCAAAACCACTTTGTTGTATATCATTCAAATTGATCGTGTGTGAATACCTATATAATTTCAATTAAGTGATCCCTTTTAGTAACATAATCCCCCTAAATATATATTTTATTATTTTAACTTGATGTATTTTGATGAATAGTTTCAAATTCTATAGTGATGTTATTCCATTTCCATGTAGGTATGGGAAATGGTTATATCATATCATCCTAGAAATTGTGTTATTGAATTTCTCAATAAATAATGATGATAAATATGTGGATGGAGAATGAAAAGATATTGGTATCATTCAAATCATCGTTATTTATTTGATTATTTTAGGGTACACGTATTCCTGAAAAAAAATCTTATAACTATTTCTCTATCATTTAGGATCATTGAGGATTTCCCTTCCCTTATATCACCCTTATGATTCTTAATTTCTACCTCATATCTTTGATCGTCCTTCATATTTTCTGGTATGGGTGTGGATAAATAATTTTTGAATCTAATGATAATGATTCTTCCATTATAATTCCCATACCCATCATTTTCATTATTAATAATACTGGATCCTTATAAATTTTAAATTTTGATAATATTTACTGATCCGACCTATATTCAACAAGTTCCACATTATTTTTCTCATGATAGAAGCAGAATGAGCATTCATATACTCGATCAGCTCTAACCATCTTTTTTAGTCAATATTAAGTGCATTATATGTTAAAATATATTTTTGGCTCTTATATTCTGTATATATTTAAAAAAAACACCCAAAAAGATAATTTTGTTATATTTTCAATGGAATGATCACTTCATTCAACTCTATCTATTGTTCTCGATTGTTAAACTCAATAATATTAAACTACCTTTAGAAATTTTAGATAATTTTGTCATTATACATATGTACAAATCCCAATAAATTCATTAAAGCATAACAATATAAAATTAAATGTTACCCACTTGTGGGAATCATGATGACTAGTGTAGTGATAAGCCTCTTTTTAAAATCCATTAACAAAATATTCATGTTCATTATTCCATAATAACATTTCTCGTTTCAATGATTACCTAGTCCGTGGTTTTGAAAATCATGATAAGTATTTAAAACAAATTTCATCATTACTTAGATGCTATAAGTAATCTACATATCACTATAAATATTACAATTTTGGACCAATCTTAAATATAATTTTTCATAGATGGGTCTAAAAATTTCCCTCTAATGGTGATAAAATTCCACAATAATGAGAATTCATTTATCCAAAACTCATTAAATTATACTTTTCATATGTCTTATCCAATGAAAATTCTATCACAATAATATTCATATTCATTACCTAGTTCTCCATTCAATTAGATTATATAGGAATATCATCCAAAAATTATACTACAAATTTTCAGATGTCTTCTCTAATGACACTATTCACTAGGTCCATAAATATTTTCCCAGAATCAAAATATCTAAAAAGGATGATTTTGAACGTATAATCTCTAAAACATGTTCGGTTATTAGTTTTGGGAATATATTTTTTCTTCGCCCTTTATTGGTGAAATCCTAAATGAATGTATTACCTAATGATATTCTAGGTCCAACATATAATATCGATCAATGATTTGATCCATGTAAGAGGAAATATTTTCATTGTCTATATTTTTTTAATTCATGATAATCCCTAAATATGTGTTTTGTTCCTTCCTTCTTAACAAAAAGGACTGATGAAAAAAACAGAGAAGCTCTTGGGAATATAAAAACCATTTCTATATTCTCATTTAACTAATATTTTATTTATTTTAACTCAATAGAGTAAATTATGTAATGAGTCATCAATAAGGCAAGAGATTAGGGCATATGTTTAATTTTTAACTCAACCTCTTGATCAAGAGGACGAACATGATAATAATTTTGAATAGATATATATTATCCCTCTCAATATGAATGTATTCAATCATGATTCTCTCCTTTTTCTTAATAATTTGATATGTTTACGCTTTCTCATAGGAGAATAATATCCAAAATTGCATAGAGGGTTTTATGGGAGATTCATCCTACTCCTTACCCTTTAATTGGATTTTTTTGATGAGTTAGGATGTGAGGAGTGATCTCCATCAATCAACATTTTATATTCACATTATATTATTGCATCTAATAACTTCCCAAAAATTAATCAAATTCACTGAAGAATTTATGTTGAGATATTGTATATGATTTTGTCTACCAACATTGAATTTTGAGGATTTATATTCATGGATAATATAATTTCTCTATTTCCAATTCTCATTAATAACATAAACACATATTCTGTTGTGATTTTTGAATAATTTTAATATGCACAGAATTTATGAAAGAATCGTCAATCCATAATAAAAATGTACATCAACTATTCATAAATAAATTACCATTATACATGTAACAACAAATATTTCTAATAAGACATTGCAGTAGTGATAACCTATGAACTTTGTTTCACTCTAGGACTTGGACTTTATTATTGTCTATTATCTATAATAACTAATGTCTTTGGGAATTGTATATCATTTTTAATGTTTTACATGTAGAAGATACTAAAGGATAGGGGATGATCAAAAATTTCATTTTATATTCCACATTAGTGTTTTTTATTTTTTCACATTAGGACTTATTAGAATGACTCCCCAATTTCTCACCTCCAAAACATAATTTTATTCCCTTGAGATAGTTACCAAAGTGGATCTTTCTACACCATTTTTATGTGGGGCGTTAGGCTTTATTTCCTCCATGAGACTTATCTATTAATAATCATAATGAAAACTTCATTTTACATTGTTGGTATCCATTCCCATAAGACCACTGAGAGCCATCAATATCTATATCACCATTAATGTAACAATGAATAATCTATTTATAATTATTAACATCTGGAATTTCCAAATCATTTCAATGAAATTTATTTATTCCAAAAAAATTTAAATCCACCATTCATTCTGTGTCACTGAAAAAGCAACAAGTATACTTTAAAAACAATATTATTTCTTCCTCAAATACCCCAGTAGAATCGTCTTTCTATTGATTTAGTATAAAGAACTACCGCTTTGTTTTATAATCATGATCTTAGGGGAAAAATATATTGAAAAAATATTCCTGATGGATTCCCATTCCAAGTAATCAATATCTTTATTCTAAATCATGTTCATAATCATTTTCCATAACCGATAAGCATTCTACATAGTGTGAAAAACGAACAACAAATAATTATCTTACTCTAATAATTAAATGAATAATAATATATTATCTATGGAATTAATATACAATTCATTGAGTAGGGTATAATAAGACCCACGAATGGTTTGATCCCTTTCTTCATAAAAAAATATGACTAGAACAGTAACATTATTAGGGGAGAAGTGATTTCCAGAAGATACATATTATTTCTCATAACCTGAGGTAGTTTAGGCTGTAATTACATTAAGTATATTCTACCATTACCCTAACATTTGGCATATCAATGGGGGAATCATTTGATAAATTATCACATTATGTATCACATTGGTTATTTTCATAGTTTCTATTATTTCCTTCCATCATCTAAAAAGAATTAAAAAATATGGCAATGCATTAACATACAAATGGGAAACATAATAACAATAGAGGAATAAATTAAAAATATCAATTATCTATTTAATTACGGGTCTTTGGATTTCAATCAAGTATATTCATGATATTTATTCCAATTTGTTACTCAAATATTATAATTTTGTATAATAATTCATAATGGTATGTAAATAGTTTGTGATTTACCCGATTATTTCCCCAAATAGTTTTAAACTGTTTCGGACATAAGTATTTTTATCATACACATTGTGATGATTAGGTCAAATCCAAATGCACCAATTTTTATTTATTACACCTAGGCACCCATTTTATAGATCCACATCAAATTATAGTATAAATAAGTAGATATAATTACATAGAAACCACTCGATCTATCTGTCACCCAAATTCTAGGATTGTTTTATATATATTGAACTATTATTTGCATTCTATCTAATGTAATCCAGTATCAATTCCCAAATATATCTAGAACATTCACTAATACCAAACATACATACCCAATACTTTTACACATATTAATACATAATTTTAAACATAAATATCAAATAAAAAATCCAATGGTTTTGAGGCCTAGTGTTAGTGGATTACTATATTCTTAATATATTGAAATGAAACTAAAACATTGCATCATTATTTTATTTTTCATAATGAGATACAATGTCATTTTGAGCTCTTAAAATTATAGATAAGAATACATTGATTACATTAAATAATTGGGTGAGCTAAAATTCATATAATGTGTGTATAAATAAAAAAGAAAAATAATACGTGAGTCTACGGTATAACACGATATCGTAATAGAGAAGTATCATGAATAATGAAATGGTATAATAACATAATGAAAATGGTATCCTAAGATAATATATTTATATGAAATGATTTAAAACAAATAAAATAGTATAAATATGATTCAACAATATCTTCTAAGACAATATCATATTGTGGATAGTGTCTGATAATGGATTATGATTACTCTCGGATCCCATACATAATTCCACATGGGGCCAATAATATCCTAATTAATTAGAGCTCTATCTATGTGTAACCATCATAAAATTTTGGTGATTTATATTTTCAATAAAAATAATTTTAGTCCTATGGTATAAGAATACGAATTAAGCATGGAAATAAAATGGGTTGCATAAATTTTCTTCAAAATATAATGAATGTAAATACCTTGATGAATACATTTGGGAAATGAGCATAAGGAATTTATTATCCCATAAAATGGAGGTATAAATAAAATTTTATATATTTGATGTTCATAAATAATTATGTTATAATAATTCAATGACTTTAATTGGGGCGAGTAAGTGAGTTAGAGAGATAATGGTCATGACCAAAAGAAAATGTAGTTTTGAGAGATCCCTTGCCTCGAACCAAATTCTACTTGTATTTTTTTTAGCTTCATAAATAATTATTTTATTTTATTTAAATAATTTATTAAGAATAATTTTCAATTTTATTATTACTTTTATTTTATTTATTATCATGTTATAATAATTTACATAATCATTTAGGTTTAATTCAGATGTTTTGATGATATTTTTATCACATGCCCAACATCAAATTTGAAAGTTTAATAAAGTCGAAGATATTATTATCTAATTTAAAAGAAAGAATAATAATTAAATTAGTATTATTTTTAAACATTTTTTATAATTTAAAAATCAATCACGAAATATGCATACGAAAAGTTATCTACAATACAAACATGTTATTTTTATGCCATAGGTACGAATGAGTGTAGATTTCCATTTTTAAAATAACCCGTTTGAAAGAAGATATGTGTTATTTTATCAATAAAAATGATAATTATATCAGAAATATCATATTAAGATGTAAATATGCTTATATATACCATTATTGTGATGTGGTAATGAAAAACAAGTCACATCACATTGTGGAGGTGGTAATATGAATGTATGCGTCAATGATGTTATCATTTTACAATGAATGGAAGGGTAAGAAAAAGTATGAAATATTACATTTCCTATGTTATCAATATGTAATTAAAAAATTATATAATCTAAAATCATCATCATAATTAGAAATGAGTGGTGATGATGGAAACTGATATACATTGGTCGGCAATACAGTAGTCCATCATATACACGAATAATGGTTTTAATCCCCATTTTATTGAATAGGATATGGGTTTAGGTTAAAAATTTGAAATAATTTTATATAATTGTATGGTATATACTATTTTCATTATTTTAGTATGTTTGAATTTCATTTTTTGATATAAGAATGTGAAATTACAAAAATTATTGATATATAACTATACTTCTTCTTCAAAAAACCTCTTAAGGTTTAAAACAAAAGGTTAAGTAGGATTCCTTTTTCATGTAGAATGGCCTCAATGACATATGAAGGTATGTTGGAATGGTATTTGGTTAGGTGTACATTGAAACTAAAGGTTAATTATGTTATGGTAATAGAGGATATGAGGTGCCCATTATAAATGGGGGAGTGGACCAACTAGAAAATTTCTTAAATGAAACCAAAATGATAAAGTAGATTACAAGAAAAATGATTGAAAATGTCTACTTAATTGTTATTTTTATATTATAATGATGAAATATTTCAAGAAAATATAATTTATAAATATTTTTTTGGAAAAAATACTCATCTCCTTTTGTTTACCCCCCAGTAACCCTTTTTTGTCCTTAACTTTAAGAAAAAATATTTACTATATTTACTATTCATTAAGACAAAAACATTAAGCTTAAAAAATTTTATAATCTTTTTTATTATAATTAAAAATATAGAATCCAATTTTTCATATTCAATTAATATAAATTTAAAAAAATTATTTTTTAATTAATCCCACAAAATGTTTCTGAAAATGGATTTTCAGGTAATGCATTTTTCATGCATAAGAGGTTCTTACCTTTACTGAGTGATAGTTAATAATAAATATATGAACTAAAATTCATATAAATAGATATATTATATATAATTCATTCCAAACTAGGTGTAAAAGACCATCCCATTTCCACTATAGATGCCACCCAAGTCGGCGTGTCACATTGATGTATAAAAATGATAATTGAGACATTTCATGAATATATGAAAAACTAGACAAACAAAACATAGACAATATAGGGGAAAATACACAATAATTTCCATAAAACCAATATGAAAGAGGTAAATCCAAAAATTATGAATCACAATGGACCAACAAGCCTCCATGTAATCAATCTTCACCTCCAAACCATCTCTTCTATAGGGCAACATCAATAAGAGAATCCAACATGATACAAGATTCACATACCTTTATCTATATCCTATAATAAAAAATCCAAAACCACCAAATTTCATAATATTGTTGTTATCAAAAATCCCTATAAGATACTACCACAAAATTTATACATTTTATACGAACAACAATGCATTTATTCAAAATTTTAAAAAATATATTTCCAAAAATAACTTTCATAAATGAAAACTCATTTCAATTTCATTTTCCATTTTTTTTCAAAAATACCAATTATATTCATGAAAATTGAATATGATAAGTAGAGGTGATAAATCATAAAAAATATACACAAATCCAAATTTACCCACGTTAACAAAAATCCACGACATAAAACATCATGTGAAACTAGGGGACATAACCTAATGTAAATAATATGAGAAACAATCCTTGAAGACCTCCATCATGTGATAAAGAAGAATAGATAAAAAAACCACTACATATTGGGACCTAGTCCAATTGGTATTTGTTCTAGACATAAAGTATCATGTACTAGGATTAATATTGGTACTATGAATTATCAATTCCTTCCACATTCCATTGATATCTTCCATGAAACCTCTTGTAGTGCCACACACAATAGAGTCAGATATGTCCCATTATAGTTATACCCTAGGTTCCTAATATTAAAATTTCATAAATTATTTCCTGACCACGAACGAAATTAATAAACCATTTTCAAAACCATTCCAATCCACATAAATGATTGAAAACACATTTCTGATTCAAAACCACCATTCATACTTTTTTTCAAAAATATTGTATGAGAAAACTTCTTTTTTTAAGATAAAACAATTATAAAAAAATTAATTTATTATAAATGAATTGAAATCCTATGAAATTATATTTTATCATCAAACCAATGGATTTTTACTATAAGAACCTTAAATTCATTGAATTAACTCTTTGTATGGAATCATATACCTCAAAATTTAGGGGGCACAAACCTCCATCGAAAAAGAATACTATGTATGGGTAGATTGGGTCCTAAAAATATAGATCTAAAATAAATAATGTCTCAACTGATTAAAACACCTTATATATATAATATAAAATCCTTATAGGTCTAATAATATGATAGGAGAAGAGATATAGTAAGAATATAAAAATTCAGAGGAGAAAGTAGATCAAAAACCCAGCATACCTCGATGAAACCTATCATCAAAAAAGGAATTCATCCTAGAATTCAATGGAATAAACCTCAACTAAATTGGGGAATGATAATGATCATCCAATATTAAATTTGAGGTTGATTATGATAAAAATAACCAATATAATTTGGGAAAATTTCTCTATTTGAGTATTTCAGATAATGATTACATAGTTTCCAGGAGGATTACATATGGTTAAACATAAAAAAATATAGAAGAAAAATGATCAATTAGGAGACAATATCCAAAAAAACCATGGTATCCGCTTTTAAAATTGTTTTACCCAAGAATTTTTAGTTTATTTCATTCACATACTCAATATATACTAACACAATGAAAAATGATCAATCATTAATTGAATCCAAGCACATCTATTAACAAAACCTCTTCCACTCCCAAGGTCATATCAATAAACAAAATCATGAGAGACCATTCCTAAATGGATTACTTCATGGATTGTATCAATAATTTTTCACATAAAAAATATAACTACATTCCCATTACGAGTAGTTAATTATATATCAAAATGAAATGTCTTAAGATTCTACACCCATAATCTCTATCACAAATTTTTATCTATTTAATTAAAATTTTATTTTAGGAATTTATGAAATAAATACACCATAATGATCTCACCCAAGGAGATAGGGATGCCCCATTTTTAGTGCTTTCATACCTTCTTCCAACTCAAGATCTTATGTAGGGATGTTTTTAACATGGGGGTGTTAAATGTATAATGCATAATCCACAACCTATTCTTATTTCACTAAGACACATCCTAACCACGTACTAGAAGAATCATAGAAAATATCATAACCTCAATGCAATTCTAGAAGAATTAAAATAAGTGTTTTACTAACCCTCACCTTCAACACATCAAAATACTTCTTTATTATTTCATTCGATTCACATTTTTCATATATATTGGTTAAATAGTTCATGAATGACATTAGTGTAGATAAATCCTAAATAAACCATCTATACTAACCAAAAATAACATGGAGGATTTGGATATCAAAAATATTTTTAGGATTATACACTAACATAAAATCCTTTATCTTTATATTATTCAATTATACACACCTCTTAGTTACCCCATGCCCCAGAATGATAACTTCTTATGTAAAAAATTTTCATTTGAAAATCATACCATATTGAATATCTTCATTCAAGGTTCAATGAATGATATCAAAATAATTAAAATGATTCTCCACTGTATTAAATCACACCAAAAAAATAATCAATGAACATAACAAAAATTGAGTCCCTGAACTGATGAAAGATTATGTTCATCAAATCCATAAATATAATTATTGTATTAGTGATTCCAAATGAAATAATTAGAATCTGAAACCTCTCACACAATATTATAAATATTTTTTGAAGAATAACAACTTATTAGACAATAATTTTGTTATAACATGAATGAAATTTAATCCTGGAGATTAACATACCCATCTATGCTTGTAAAATATCTCATCAATCCCAGAAAAATGATATTTTTTCTTAACAATATCTTCACTTATCATTAGATAATCCATGAATTTGTGAGACACCCATCTGCCTTAGAATAAAAGAGCACATGTGAAGCCCTTGGTAATATTATAAAATTAATAAATTCTGTAGACATTAGATCTTAACGATGGACATAATTGTCCAAAAACTCTAAAGGTTTATTTTAAAAGATGGGATAGAAATGGAATTCATTAGACGTAGTAGTTCAATAGAAAACACGAACTCTCTAATGGGTGGTTAACTAGAAAAATAATATGAAAAGACAATATGGTAAACACATAACCATTGGAATAATAATACCAAATAATGGGTCGTCAACATCTACAATGATCTATAAAAAATGGAATAATATTACCCCAACATACGTAATAATAAGACCCAACCTTCATAATATTGAGTCCCAATCGACCTAAAAAACAAGAGTGACCCAATAAAAATATATAAATTGAACTTGATGATGATAAAAATCTATATATTCCATAATTATTATCATCTAATCCATGTGAAGTATCATGATGAAGATGTTAACATGGAGTACTATAAATTCCCGCACAAGCTAAAATTATTCTATAATCACCTGACATGCAAGAAAATTGAAACCATTTTCAAAACTATATCCCAATTTTGAGTAATGATCCAATAAATATGAAATTAGTTCCAAATATAATCCAATTATGTAAGCTAAATTTAATTATATAAATATTGAGTATCACATGTATCAAAAACATATATAACCATATAATATTAAATCAATTACGTTCCTTTAATATTATCTATATTTATATAAATTTATTTGTTTCATACATAGTTACAATATTTCGTTTAGTCATAGACACACTAACATCCCCCTTGGAATAAATATTAGACCCACCACTCAATGAAGAATCCCTATGAACATTTGAACCCTCATTGATAGTGGATATTATATTACTTCCCTAGAACATAATTTTATAAAAACTCTTTATATGGACCAATGATCTAGCATGATGACAGGTCCAAGGAACCTCCATATAGTTAGGCATGGTATGAACACACTTTTAAACTGATAGAATACTAAAAACTGTGGTCTGGATGAATCCTCAAAAATTGGTCCTGAAGAAAATAGTCCATCCATATGCTTATTTTATGATCGTAAGAGAAACCTTGGAAAACAACTCTACAAACTGAAGATCCCACCAAAACTATCTTTAAAATAATCTTTTCCCCATAAAAATATTATTTACTAACTACCAAAATGAATGTTGGATTGAAAATGAGAATCAACGCTGACAGAATATTAGTCCATAGTCCCAACACAATAGTACAATCATTTAAGTACTCATTGATGAGCAGCTCTAGTGACCGATGCACTAACACCGCAAAGTTGGTGGAAAACTCCAGAACATTAAGTTATTTCTTCTCCAAGGATAGAAACAATCTTGTTTTTGTTACACAAAATGTGTCAAGGTAAAAATGATATTTGAAAATTTTCTTTAAGGAATCCTATGTAAGATTCTCGTTAAACATATCTTGAAAAATAGAGTCCCATAATATAGTTCTCAGTCCCCCAAGAATGTATGTTAGAACACACCTTAGTGTCTGCAGTAGAACTCAAAATGTTAATGATAGTCTAAATACCGTTAATCCACTCCTCGGATTCTTGGGGTCCTTTATCACCGTAAAAATCAAGTTGATACATTATAGTGAATTCATATCCATGATCCACCACATGTCCCATGATCTAGACACCCATAAGACCCAATTTTTGAGTTGTATAGATTATAAATTCCATGAATGAAGGTCTGAATGGAGTATTTTCTTACAGATCATATCTTTATATTTCATTGTGTAGATTTGGAAGAGATCATCTATAATTCTCATTCAAGAAACCACATGAAAAAACACACTAATTTTAATGAGAATATTCCAAAATAATAAAACCAACATAAATAATTTTTTTATTATTTAAATCATGAAAATATTAAATCAAATATGATATCTACAAACAGAAAAATAAATTACAGAAGTAAAACCCCATTTTAATAAAATTTCTTTTCGAATCGTTATAATGACCTATGACACAAAGACCCAAACCTAGAAAAAAAATTAAACACACAACGAAACTCATGTTTATACATGGATGTGAGATGGATATCCCCTCTCCTGTACTAATATAATTTTGGCATTCCAAACTCTAATCTTCCCATGAAATACGTCCAAAAAATTTTATTGTGAGAAAAATTCTAGATGACTATCCCTCCGATACCAAGTTGTAACAAACCATCGTAGGTCAACAATAGAATACAACCATGATGGCCTATCAAAAAGAGTTATAACGAAGATGAATGAAACATGTATTTAATATTTATATAGAGAGACATATAACAACAACAAAAATAGAATGATAAATGTACAACATATTCATACAAACCAATCCAAACTGGTTAATATATAAATTTAGGCATCATAAAAGTTCAATATTTCTCCATGTGATAAAAAATCACCTCTGAACCATCCCATATCAAATCCCACAACAATAAGTGAAGCCAACATAATACAATATTAAATTATTTTTACCTATATTATGTAATTCAACATCAAAAACTATCGAAAATATATATTACAATATTGGAAAAACTATTCGTAGCATACCACTACATAGTCCATACATGGAGTAATATTAGAAATAAATTTGTCAACATTTAAAAATGAAAATATTTCAAAAAATCATTTTCATAAATACAAAGTCGTCTGTAAATAAATTTACATTAGATTTTCATAAAATCATTCCATGTTCAAAATGTATGATTATGGAAAGCATAACTGTAAATATGAGAAAGAATATATATACCCCATATAGTAACCAAATAAACAAAAAAACCATGACATAAATCGACATGAAAAATCGTGTGATACAACCTCATGTAAAATGATCGGAGAAAATATACATTATAATATCGATCATTTGATAAATAACCATAAATGAAAGATCACCCTCTATTTGGCCTTAATCTATAGTAATACATTATAGGCATAATTATGCCAAAACTAAGAATTATATTGCTACCAACTAACATTGAGTCCTCCTAGTGTCTAGTGGTATCTTGAAATATATTCCTAGATGTGTCTCGCACACTATTATCACTGTTGTCCCTTTCATTGTAAACCCAAATTTTCCAATGTGCCGATTTTCAAAAAACACCCATGCTCATAATATATTAAAAAATTTATACTCTAATCTAATATTGTTTGACGTTTGAAAAAAAATCTGATTCAAAAGAATCATTGAAGAATTTAATAATACACATGGTGTGTAAACCTAATTTTGAAATAAAAATCAACTTTAAGAACATGTAACCATTCATTAATTCCCTTGAAATCCTAATTAAATTATATTAAATGAAACAAATAAGGTTTTTTTAAATAACAAATTTTTTTCATAGAATATCCCTATTAATGGAAACACATACCTCAAAATAGAGCTAGAAAAACCCTGAAACAAAAATGATAACCAATTAAGGATACATCTAGTCATCATGAACCGAGATCCAGTAGGAACAATGGAAATACTCTATAGAAACCATCAGATTCGACATATACACCCCAATAGAATCCAAAACAATTTAAGATTGGAGATCTAAAGAGGATATAATATGGAGTAGAGAAACTGTATAAAAACATAAAAAACTTCAATGAAATTTACAAGAACAATGGAATTCCTCAAAAAACTGAAGGGAGAGTTCCCCAAAATTCAAGGGAGTTATAATGATGGGCCAATATTATATTAGGGTATGATTATGCTTTAAAATTTAAAAGTGAAAAAGGATAAAATCTTGTTTTTAATAGGGTTAAGTAGGGTAATATGGTTTTTTGGAGGAGGTCACATGGTTAAAAAACTATGTATATTAACCATGAACCCCTACAACCCATTCTATCATAGGGGTCACGTGGTATTAAATGATTTGAAATGGTTAAACTAACAACGTAAAAAAACATTGTAGTACCCCTGGACAAACATTATACTTCACACTATATTCATTAGGGAGAATCATTGTTTCTCTAGTTGTACTTCAATCATGATAATCTCCTCTATTCAATCATAAACCCAACCTGTACTATTATGACATAGTTAAACTAACCATGTGCATATTCATTTTCCAAACCAAACTATGTTTTAATCCACTTATCCCCCCAAACATCATGGAACTCAAAATAGAAAAACCAAGTCTCATCTAAGGAATACATGTGACAAGGAAGGTGTCACACTATGGTACATTGTTAGGACCAGATGATATAGAGAAACACTGCTAGGGGATAAATTGTGTACCTTTAAAAATAATACATAAAAGTAATCTTAATACCTATCTGTGATTTGGAATTATATACAATGTTCATTTCTTTATAATTATTATATATTAGGAAATTAGAAAGTAATAAACAAAATATTTTTACAGTGTTTTGGGGCTTAAAGATATCATAGTCCACTCCATCAACACTCTTTAATTGAGTCTTATTGTTTTAGTAAAAATGTTCTCGTATCTGAAGAACTCTACTATCTGGTGTAGGTAGATTACAGTATTAACTTTTTATGGATCCTTTATTGGGATCCTTGAAAAAAACAACTTCGTGTGATAAAATGACACTCCACCATGATTAGAAACAAAATAGCTAATTCTACAATAAAAAAAATGTGATTATATTTTGTTGAAATTTATTTGGAATGAATTTTTATCAATAACTAACATATGATGGATTTTTTTTATTTTTAATAAATATATAAATTATGAACAACTCTAAAAAGGTCATTTTTTCACATGATATTATATGATAAATAAAAATATAAGAAATAATTTTATATAATATTAGATAGAATAGTCATAATTTGATAAAAAAATATTTTTTTTCTCCAGACACTAGTTCTAATTATCTCTTCGATGAAAAATATAAAAAATCTTGATGAAAAATATAACAATAGTAGGATGAAAAAAGCATAACATATTAAAACATGTACGTCTCTAATGAGTAACTCACTAGAGTATTTGATATGATGTCATATTCAATGTATAATTTGAGAAGAAACTTGTATATTTAATTAATTACAAAATCATAGAGTAGATGATAAAATTATTGTTCCAAAATCATAATATTTACATAGAACACAGTGTTCCAAAAATATCGATACTGAAAAAGTAGGGTTCCTTAACATAACATTCACTTTAACTATATATTTATAAACCTTGATTCTTGTCTACTTAATAATCTCATAATACATAATAAAAATAAACCTCAGCCGAATTTAAAGTTACTGTAATATTAATATGAAATTTACTATATGTAATATCATTTATAAAAAATATTTGGTTATTTGTGATACTTTAAATCAACAATAATTTTATTAAATTTTTAGATAAACACAATACTAAAAATATCCTCATTTTTCAGGGTCTCAAAACCCAAATAAAGATACAACTAAATCCATGGTTTTAATTATATGATAAAACAATAATTATTTGATAAAACAAATATTTTTCCCCAAATTTCTCAAAAATAAAATTTTTCATTTCGCACATAAAAATATCAATTGGTAAAAAGAAATTTTTAAACAATAAATTAACCATTAAACACTATTGTATAGAATATAATAGATAAAGAAATTTTTTATTCATTCCAATTTCTCACATTATTTTTTATATAAAAAATAATGTAGATAGATAGATTAAAACCCACTAATATAGAAGTATACTATTTATGAGAGTTTTATTAATCCATACATAAATAGTTCCTATAAAATTGAATAGGATTAATTTTAAATAAGGTACAAAAATAGAAAAATAGATTAAAAATAATTTTATTTATTAATAAGATATGATTAAATGAAATATTTGGCTCAATAATGAAAAAGATATGATGTAATACGGGAATAAGGTGAAGGGTTAGGTTCATAATGGGATTCTGATGTTAGGGAATCATTTATATAATGGATAATAACCTAGATATGTTCTATAAAAAACTCACTAATTTTAATGAATAAACCACCCAACTATATCATCAAAAGTTTTTTGTCTAAACCCATCATTAGATCATTAAAAAAGGTAATTTTTTGAAAATCATGAATAGATTCAATTAACAATACATATTTTCTCAAAATAGCCCCTTGAGGGTTGATAAACATTCTTACAGAAAGTTATACAGATGTAATATGCGAGACTAGTTTATTTTGGTTTTCAAAAAAATTATATAGAGGGACATTATGACACTTTATGTTTTCAATCCAATCATTTATGCCGTATAGAACATTTGTTAAATAAACAAATCTTATTTTCATATATGGAGAAGTTGTGTCTATTATAATTTTACACCTCCATAAACTTTTGGACAATTTTAAAAATTTAATAACGTTTTCAAGAATATTTTATCATATCTCACACATTATACTAATAAATGAATTAACTTACCATTACACATTTGAAAAAATCCTCGTCTCTTTTATAGTTTGGATTTTCATTCAAAAATTGCAGTTAAGCTTGGAATGCTTCAATAATGATTCATGGAATTTGTGAGATTAATATATCATTAAAATATTTTATAGAACATTTCAGCTCTTCTTTGAAATCAACATTTACTTATCAAATTTTATTGAATTTAGAAATCACATAATTAATATATGCATTTAAAGAAATATATTATTATTCTTTTGGATTCATTTAGGCCCTACATTTATAATCAAAATGAAGGGACTAGTTTTATTACATTTCACTATATGGATATGAAATATCTCCAAGAATATATATCTAATATATCTCTTCAATAATAGTTTTCATTAATACTAGTTGGAAAAATATCTGGTCTCCAATCACCTGAGTTGATCCATGAAATGTTATATGAACATTGTAATCAACATTAATTACCTCATTAACCACTTCCACATTATGATCCACCCCCTATTTAATATGATCTATCTACTTATCCATATAATCCTCTGACTCATCTTGAATTTCAAGGATCCTTTCAACAAAACCATGATCAATGACCTCATCAATTCATTCCACTAAAATTTGTTGGTTTTCCTCTCGAAACATAGCATTTTAATATTTCACTATATTCTATACAACCATTTCATCATCCATTGAAACTAGGTCAGAATATTATTGAATATGATGAGGGATAACATCTATAATAGGTTCCATTCTTCTTCTAGGATTAAGAACACGTTTTTCACCACTTCCATGAGAAAAACTTTCTCAAAAAGTAATTGCAACATAACACCCACCACATATCGTTGTTGGACTACTCACATGTAATATCAACATTCATATTGATGTGATTGGAATTTATGTTCGAAAAAATAATATTCATTCAACATATTTAGTATATTCTTCTATTCCTGAATCCCCAACATATTTAGTTTGAGATCTCATACAACTAATTAATTTTTTTATTTTTTGGAAACACTTGTTATATTTCAGGTACGTAACATTATCATTTCATATTTTGAAATACAATTTTATCGAAAGAGAGGGTTATGGTTTAATGGATTTGTTTATAATAGATTTTGACAGATCTAGAGGATGAATGGGTGTACTTGTGAATGTAAGAGGGAGATAGGGATTATCACTTAATGTTTTTAAATATAATTTCAGTTCATCGATGAAACACTCTAGATAATATTTTGGGATTTTATATTTTAAATATATATTGAAAATATTTAGATACATATAAAATTTTATAAAACATAAAGTGGATATGTAATGAGAAGAAATTTAAAAAATGATATTTGATAAATTAAACTACAATGTGAACTATAAAATTTAAATAAACAGGAAAAATATATCATTATTCAATTAGTAATGGTAAAACCTAAAATAAAATACATTTAAATATATATAGGGAATAATTAAATATTATAAAGGTATTTGTTTTTAATAAAATAATCTAAACTCCCCCTTAAAAAATAAAATCATATATTGGGATGTTTTTTATTGAAAATAATTTCATATTGATAAAAAATATCAAATATTTTTCAAGATATATACCATTTAAATACATGATCTCTTAGAAAATGATGAATTTCAGATATATTCATAGTCCTAGAGTGAAAATTGGATTTTTGTGAATATTAATTACACTAGTACAACCACAATAAATAGGAATATGATTAAAATTTAACCCAAAGTCTAAAAGAATGTGTTTCATAAAAAAAACTTGTTCACAACATCATACAATAGAAATATATTTTTCCACTTCATTGGAAAATGAAACTTAATTTTAAATCATACTAAATAATGAAAATATATACTTTCGTACATTGTGAAATGTTTTTGATGTTCATTTTCTCTCTAATCTAGAACCAACAAAATATGCATCTTAATATGAAATTATATTTAAATATGAATTTCATGAATAGAGTACCTAGAGAAGAATCGTTCATTTTGAATATGTATCGATTATTCTATCAGTTTTAAGATGGATTAATTGGGATTCCATTTACATCCTTCACATTTATATAAAGAGACATAATGTTTTACCATCTATGATTAAAATAAAAGAAAACAACCAATCATACCTCTATATAAATTTGTGTCCAATGGTTTTCCAGCTTCATCAAAATCATGTTTTCATATTTTCACACAAGGGAGTTTTATAAGTCTTACTATTTTGAATTCTAACCATTTATTAAAATTAACTAAAATATAAATTTCAATAAAAAATATTTAGTAAAGTTTTTTTATAAATTTTAAAATAAAGGATGAATTTTAATTCCCCAATCATTATCAATTCAAATAATAATTATTAATGATTTATGAAATCAGTATATTTTATTTTATTAGCATATACAAAAAATAACATGATCTACATAGGCTTGAAGTAATAAAATATTACAATAAATTTTTTTATTAAATAGACAAGAATCATAAAATCATACTAAAATTCATTTTTTTCAAATGAAAAGAACTAAATTATTTATTCCAAGACCTTGTTGATTTTTAAAGTCCATATAGAGATTTAGTGAGTTTAAAAATATATTTACATTATAGATGACTTTTGAAACCTATAGGATTCTAAAAATAGACTTCATCTATTAGTTATCCATATGAAAAAATGTATTTATCATATATATGATAAAAGATTCAAATTTTTTAAGATAAATAATCAAAAAAGGTCATAATGGCTTCTACGTTAAAAATAATAGGAATTTTTCCTCAAAATCCATTCATTCTTCCTAGTTATATACTTTATAATTTAGGGTTTCCCTTCCATGGATTAAATGGGTTCTCAAAGGTAAATAATTATTTTCATCTCCATTCTCTTATTCATATTATCCTAACCTCCTTTTTCTTTTAGTTTCCTCTTTCCCCAAATACCCATTTTATTATGAGTGTAGATTATATAGTTTGTGTTTATAAAATATTCGGTATATTTTTTATTTATGTCTAATGTTTATTTCCAGGGTTGGTGTTCTTTCTCCCCTAAAAGAAATTTGTATCCATTTGGTCAAGGTTTTTGTTTTATTGCAAGTAATTTACTGAACAAGTCATAAAATGTGTCGTCAATATATATTCTCTTATTAGAAAAATATTCATATATTTGATACCCATTTTGGGTTTATAATATTTTTTGATGCTCTATATGTCATAAATTTGTGGTTAACATGAGGATTATATACATATTAATAAATCTATTGATTTTCCATTTTTATCATTTATGTAAATTAAAATAGGATATTTTTAGTGAATAAGATACATGATAAATGTTTTTGGTCCTATTTTTAGTTCCTAATTATGTAACCAAGTGTTTTATTCTTTAAAAAATTATTCATATTTTTTTACTTCAATTAGTGAAATGATTTGTTTTTATAGTACATTTATAACCCAGTTTTACATGTTGATTTGTAGTCATTTTGGTAACTGATATGGTATCCTTAGTTTATAATAAATATGGTTTTGATCTAAAATTAAATTCATCTAGTTATTAAAGGTATTTTTATTCATTGTTAAAAAACATTATTAACATTTTATCACCCTTAATAGAATACCCTTGTGTTCGTTTTTCTATAGGGTATTTACATTTTATGGTATGTGTATTGATTTTTATTATGTAATTAATTTATGATTTTATAGGTGGATATTTATTCTGAGGTTTTTGGATGTGCGATGATTTTTATTGGCTATTTTTTAGTATTTATTTTTAAATTGATAATTTTAATATTTTTTTCTCAACCCCGCTTTTTTTTATGCCATGGTAACCCAAGGTAACTATGATAGTGAGATTTGGGGTGACATATTGTCACCACATGATGTACTTATTTCATTTTACATACCTTTAGTGATGTAATATCCTTATCACTTCACCTACAGTTTTAGGGATATGATTTAATTATTTATTTTCTGAATATGTTGTTATAGATGTTAACCTTTGGGTCCTTGATTATATAGGTATATGTTTAATATTTTCACACCCTTGGATCTAGTAAAATCCAATGATGAATTTGTAGTTGATGATATTAGCATAGAGATCCTTCTACACACATTTTTTAAATTTTTTTTTACATTTCACGATTATTTTACAGTAATTTTTTGTTTACTATTAATATACATCATCGTTAAAATGTATTTCATTATATATATATATTATCATTAGTATCTTGTTGAATTTCGTTTTGTTTTCTAAATTTTGTAATGATAAATATTTTATTGAGTGAAATTGTTTTATATTTTTTTTATAAGATCTAAAATCCCAATTTTTAATGTTTTGATGTTTTTTCCACTTAATAATGTTTTATTCGTTCCATTGTTTTGTAAAAATTGGATTTTTAAAGAATGAATTTAAATATTAATTTTCAATCTATATGTTAATAAATTTATTATTCTTAATCAAGGTTTTATTTTATTTTCTGAAAATACTTTTCCTTGGGCTTTCAAAAAAGGATAAATTTGTTATGCTTTCAATTTTTGAAACATAATTTTAAATGGTTTTGAGGATTTTATTAAATATTTTTTAAATGAAGTATAATTGACTATTTGGATAAATCATTCTAAGCATATATATATCACACCATACATACACACCCAGATGTATATATATATATATTATGTTCCCATAAATCTTATGAGGTTATGATCTATATTTTCATCTCATTAATTTGGTCCATTTGTTGAAATTTTGGTGTACGTAAGTGACCATGGGTCACATAGAGATGTATGATCCATGGCTTAGATTTTGTTTTATTTTCGGATGATATTTTTTTTTTTGGAAAATTAGGAAATCTTAGATATTTGAATTTTAATTTTCATTTTAAAGATACAAGACTATTTGTTACTCCAATGTTTTAAATATTAGTTTATATTTCAGTTTTTTTTAGGAATCCTTTTTTCGGTTTATTTATATTTACATTTTTAGTTTATATCCCTAGGAAACTGTTGTATAAGAAAACAATTATGTATTCTTTGAAACGTTAAAATTTTATCTTTCATGTTAATATAGGGTGAAATCAATACCATGTATATATATATATATTGATCCCATGTTTCAAACTGTGATCATTGGAAAATGGGGAGCTATCACGACCCGTCCCCCGGGGCTCATGCCGTGACAAACCCAAGCCCGCCTTCCATAGGCCTGGGGCTGGAGACTAACACCAAAAGGTGTATTCACTAAAACCGCCAATACATTGCCTTTATATCCTCTAAACGCAATCAACCAAGCACACAACAAGATACAAACACAATTAAACTGTAATGTAAAAAGTGTGTGTACAGTAAGTAAAAGCGGCCAGAATACAAGCCCAACTAGAAAGTAAATGAATTATAAAAAGTACAAGTTAATTGAAATAGATCAAGTGGAAACCTACTAAAGATCCTATGTGAAGGGTAGGTAAATCTCTCGAAAGGTTGTTTTTGAATTACGCCTCGTCTATTGTCCACCTCCGAGGTACCTCTTGTCATGGTACTATCGCCCTCTGTCTACGTTGTCCGTCATCTGCACGAAACACAACAAGGAGTGGGTATAGCCCATGCAGGGGTGTGTATAACGATACTTTGTAGGTACCCTGCGACCCTCTATGGTCTCACAAAACCCACAAAGGACAAACCACAATACATGAAAACATCTGACAACCATACTTAGGTATATTCCCATAGATATATCTAAGTTATCAAGTATACCCAACTCAGTCATGTAAAAAGACAAGGCCCAAATCATTAGCCATAGTATAATTGCTCCATGTTGGAAAGAATACCATGAAGGTAACACCACAAAGGTAAGTACCACAATGGTAGGCCACACAGAAGAATACCAGACAGGTATCACCTTGAAGTTAAGTACCACAAAGGTATACCACATAGAATTATAAATCAAAGGTATCACCACGAATATAAGTTCCACAAAGATATTCCACATAGAAGAATACCAAAATGGTATTACCAAGAAGTTAAGGACTTAGCTCACACCACGTATATCTTAGTTACGGTTGTAAGATGATTAGACATAAATATTGAATCATCTTACTCTGTAAAGATGTAGACCCACGTAGGATCCTAAATCATCAGACCCACATAGGATCCTAATAAATCAGCCCCAAATAGGATTCTAGAGTATTCCAACATGGATTTACTAGATCATATCCAAGTGGGACTCTCGAAAATAGACCCACATAGATGTTTCCCAAAGTAAGGACACATGATTGGGGTCTCAACGCAATAGACAGTGCGTCAATCGGACACTCGATCTTTATGTTATTGGCATTTTAGTCCCAAGTGCGTGGATAGATTCGTGTTCGATCCAACCCAACTGTACCCCTAATTTATCCAAAACTCATGTGGGGTATAAAATGGATCTTCTCGATCCATTTTTTTTGGAAACATTGACGGTTTGTCAAAAGGATTCTCGTAGCTGAAGATATGGTCGAAAGAATGAAAAGGGTCGTAGTGGGTCTGAGTGAGGTCCGACCTAATCAGACCGACCCAGTTCTGGTCGACTAGGCCAGATGGCCGACACCCTCCTCCACATGGTGCGATCATGGTCCACGCCTTCATTGGCGGACGACAGAGAGCGGCCCGCTCTCCTCTCGTTGCCACAGTACAATGCAAGGACTCATGCACATCGGGGGGGCATATACACGAGCCACTCTCCCCTTCGCACGACCGATAGGAGTGCTGGACACCATCCTTGCTCCATCGTGGCCGATGGGCCGTGGCTCTTCTTCGGTGGCGTAGTTGAACCGTCAATGTCTTCACGGCCGACCGTGGTGTCGGCTGCCCCTCTTGAGTCCAACAGGTGACAATCGCTAGCACCGGTCGTCGTCCTCCTCCATCGTGAAAAAACACATCAAAACCCACAAAGGATTGTGGAGTGGTCGGGCCATGTCTTGTTGGACATCCCCCTCAGCGTTATTGCATTAGAAATATTTTGATGGGTAGAGGTTCAACGATAATGAAAATTTACAATGGTAAAATAAAATCACAACCCTACCTCGAAGTTTTGTTGACTTCATTGAGGAGGTGTCGACAGGTAGAAGATGATGTCATTGAAGAACGTCGACGTTCGTTGCCATCCCAAGGTGCTTCTAATCCGGGATCGGGGTCTGTTCCGCGTTCTTCGTTAGAGAAAGTTCTTCGTTTGAGAGGCATTCTTCATTGGAGATGGAAAAGTTTCTATAATGTTCTTCATTGATTTTCCAACCCATTGCCAACAATTTTTCCCCCAACTCAATAAAAATATTATCCATCTTATTAAAATAATGTTTTCCATTGACTATGATGACGTGGGAGTAATTAAAATCATTGCGTTGGCACAATTAATTTATAGGAATCTTAAAGTCACCTCTGTCATTAATGAGGGATTTCAAGATTCAGCTGGTCCCCACCATTAAGAATTCAAATTTTGGGTGTTTCCTAGATTTGGTGGTCCCAACCACTGCACAATCAAATCGGAGGATAAAAATAAATTTAAAGTTTGTTATTTATTTTTTTTCCACAAAAAACATGAAAACTATATTTCACCATTCACCTACTACGATCGAGGTGAAAGTCTCCTAAATTGAATACTAGTGCTGCGAGTTCAACGGTGCCCTCAAATTTCAATTTCGAGCTATGGTTTAAAATATACAGAAACATGGTCACACGTTTACTGAACATACCTAAATAAAGTTTAGAAATTAATTCCAGGGAAACCGGGCCTCTGAATCATGCGCCGTTAAATTTCGCGGACTCATAAAAATCTCATATAATTAAAAAAATAGATATAATTTTCTGGTCTTTACATTCTTCCCACCTCAGGGATTTGCATCCCCGAATGTTACATTACGGAATCTAGGAAATTAAGTGGGGGGTATTGTGCACGAATATGAGCCTCCCGCTCCCTGGTGCTCTTTTGGAAATTCCCATGTTACCAACGTACACACCTTAAAGGTATCGACTTCCCATGAAGAACCTTATTCATTCTATCCTCAATCTCTACTGGAACCTCAAAAATAGTCACCCCATCATCGATGTCCAGCTCTTCGTGGTCGACGACATGATATGGGTCATGCACGTATCTCCTCATCTTGGATATGTGGAAAAAGTCGTGCACCCAATTCAAATGTGGTTGAAGAGCTATGGGTTATGGCACATGACCAACTCTGCTGAGGACCTGAAAGAGTCCGATGAACCTCGGAGATGACTTGTCATCCATGCCAAGTCTCCACAATCCACATCGGGGTGATACCCGTAGAATGACATGGTCACCATCCTCGAACTCAAGAGGTGTCTGTATCCTATCGGCCTAAGACTTATGCCTACTCTGTGCGGTCTTCATCTACTCTAGATTATTTGCACCTTTTCTGTGGTAGCTCGTACCATTTCTGGTCCCATGAGTTCTGACTCCTCTAGGTCAGTCAAACACAAAGGCGATCAACAAGTTCGATTGTCAAACGCCTCGAAAGGTGTCATCCCAATGGTGGAGTGGTAGTTGTTGTGGTATGAAAACTCCACCAAAGGCAAGTGATCCCCCCCCCCCAACTATGACCGATGACAATGTTGCAAGCACGTATCATGTCGTTGAGAGTATAAATGGTCCACTCATGCTGGACATCCATTTGAGGATAGAAGGCATTTCTCAAATGAAGCTGTGTCCCGAAAGCCTACTGCAACCCAATCCATAGAATATAAGTGAAACATGCATCATGAACAGTGAAAATCTTCGAGGTTACTCCATGTAGCTGCACAATCTCTTGCACATAGAGGAATCACATTCTCTCTACTTACCCCTGCTCTCTGATCAGTAGGAAGTGGGCCGAATTGGTGAGTCAGTCGACAATCACCCAAATAGAATCATGACCCATGGATTTACATGGATTTCCTCTCACGAAGTCCATTGATATTTCATCCCACTTCCACTCTTGGTCCTCTAATTGATGAACTAATCTTGCTGGTACCTGATTCGTCGCTTTCACTTGCTGATAAGTGAGGCACCGAGAGACAAACTCTGCTACTTCTTTCTTCATTCCCAACGATCAGTGCATTCGTCAGAGATCCTGGTACATCTTCACCACTCTGATATGGGCCGCTCAAGTGGTCATAGGAAATCAGTCAATACTTCTCCCCAAACCGAAAACGGTACCATGGTACATCCAATGAAAAGGATGGTGTGCTCCCCACCTTCATAAAATCCATCAGGTGCATGTCCTGTGGATATCTGATCATGTCGTACCACACAGGAAGTGTCCCCCTGCTACCCCTCCTTGACTCACTGATCTAGTGGGGGAGTGATTGTAAGAGACTGAAGAAATGCTACCCAATCTCGATCCCCAAAGGATATCTGCAAAGCGGCCAGCTGCTCTATCACCTCACTTATCAGCTGTATACTAGATCACTTGCAGAGTGCATCCTCTACAACCTTCCACTTCAAATGAGTATAGACTATCTAAAAGTCATAGTCCGGTAGGAACTCAAGCCAACATCATTGTCTCAGGTTCATGTTCTTCTAAGAGAAGATATACATGATTCTCTTATGATCAGTGTATACTGTAAAACGTTCACCCATCACGTAATGTCACCACATCTTCATGGTGAAGACCACTTCTGATAACGTCAGGTCATGGGTACTTTAGTTCTGCTCATGTTGTCTCAGATGTCTAGAACCGTATACTATAATTTCTCTCTCCTGCATCAGGAAATATCTGAGCCAGGTCCCTGATGCATCGTAGTAGACTACGTACCCAACACCATCCTCTTGAAGCCTCGAGATGGGGGAACTAGTCAGTCTCTGCCTCAGCTCTTGAAAACTCTGTTGGCATCTCTCTGACCACACAAAGGGTTCCCCCTTCATAATCAATGCTGATAAAGGAGCTGCAAATCTGAAGAAAACTGGCACAGTCCTCTGATAATATCCGTCCAAACCCAGGAAACTTCGTACCTCTGTCATACTCCAGGTTGGCTCCCAAGTAAGTACGACCTCAGTATTCCCTAGATCCACAATAAATTCCGCCTCTGATATGACATGACCCCAGAATTGAACATCTCGGATCTAGAACTGGCCTTTCAATAATTCCGTTTCTCTTGGTGTGTGTCCAGAACTACCTGCAAATTATAGGCAAGATCCTCCTCAGTAGTCAAGTAGATCAGAATGTCATCAAAGAAGACTAATACAAAGCAATCATGGTATGGCCGGAAGATCCTGTGCATGAGTCCCATGAACACCGCTGGAAATTTGGTCACACCAAATGGAATAACGAAGAACTCATAGTAGATGTACCAACATCTGGAAGCCGTCTTCTGTACATACTTGTCCCATACTCTATGCCAGTGATAGCCGGACCTGATGTCTATCATCGAGAACCACCATGCTCTCTTTAGCTAGTCAAAGATGTCGTCAATCATCGGAAGTGGGTACTTTTTCTTCACAGTCAACTGGTTCAAGTGCCGATAGTCAACAAAAACTCTCAATCTCCCATCCACCTTCTTGGTGAAAAAAATCAGAGCTGCACAAGAAACACTAGGCCGGATTAATCCCTTCCCCTGCAAGATCAATAACTATACCCGCAGCTCACGAAGATCCGTGGGAGCCATCCGATACACAGGTGTAGATATCAGTGCCATCCTGGGGTACATTTCAATATAAAATTCCACCACTCTGTTAAGAGGTAGATCCAGAACATCATAAGGGAAGACATCCGCGTACTGGTCCACCACTACAGGATTGCTCAGACTCTCCACAAAAATAGCTATGAGGGTAAGGCTAGCCAACTAATGAGTGATCAGATGCACTCTCCTCTGGGTAAGTACATCATGTGTTTAAAATACTCCCTTATTGATAGTGAAGGTAAACCTAGTCCCATCCATGCAGACACACCACACTTTTCGATATATAAAGTCAGTCTGAGCAACAACTGTAGATAACCAATTCATACTCAAGATGACATCGAAAGGTTTCGACGCTACTACTAGGAGATCTCAGCTGAAGATATCACCTCCTAGAGTAAACTCACACTACCGACACTAGTGTGTAATCATAGAATCCACTCTCGTAGGATTATATGGTGAAAGGATCGAGGAAATGGCTTTATCGGAATCTCCAAGTTCTGAAATAGGGCAATGATAATAAAATAATGGCTGGAACCTATGCCTATAATAATACATCTATGGTGGAGTAGACATAGATCATACCTCATATCATCTCTAGAGAGCCATGATCGTATGCCTCAACTGCCTGGAGCTGATCTCACCCTTGTCCAACTGTTCCCTATGGTCGGGGTGGACCACCAGGTGGTGGTGGCCATAACATCTCGAATCGTCACCCACCGCTAGCTGCATGACCAGATCTTCTGCCACATCTGCCTGATCCTTGCGGACCTCCTCGGTAGAACCCTTGTCTCTTGTTGGGAGGTCCTTAGATTGTCTGTTGATTATCTGTATGGTGGGTTGGGCAGTCACAAGCCATGTGACCATTCCCACCTCATGTGTAACTCTACCTGCTCCCCGCAAGACTTATTCTGTCTCTGGTGCCTCGCACAACCGAACTTGAATCCTGCGGTCACTTACATGTAGGTCTAGTCCTCTTAGACCTCTGTGACATCTATCTAATGCCAGTTGTAGAATAATTTGCTACTTGACGCTCGCTGGTGGGTCTCACTATTGGTGACTTCTCAGTAAGATAACTTTCCACTAAGAGGGCTTGCTCTAACATCCCCACCTATGTCGGGATGCTGATAGAAATCATCGAAGCCATGATGTTCATCTTGAGTCCACGCTCGAATGTCTGGGACATAAAAAATGGACCATGAACCATATTAGTGGAGTAGCGTGTGATTTCGGTGAAAAACGTTGACTACTAATCCCCAATCATGCCGCCTTACTACATATGAATAAGCTGTTGAATTCTCTCTGCATGAAGGGTCGCTGGGAAAAACTCTGCCCGAAACAGGCACTCAATGTCTGCCCATAGAACTGTCACATCATCGTGAACATGGAGCATCATGCTCCACCATCTTCCCTCTACTTGTTTAAGAAGGATAGTAGTATGGATCACAATGAGATCAACTGGTGTCCTTTTAGTTGCAATACTCTCACCATGGCCTCCAGCCAATCCTCAGTTGCTTGTGAGTTTGTCTTACCTCAGATCCTCGGTGGCCTCTAGTGCTGGAACTGGTGCAAGACGCTCAAGAGACAATCACCATCTGCTGCTGGGGCTAGGGGTATTGGTGGCCCAATGGGTAATGGTACCACTGGTGCCTCCACTAGTGCTCATACTGATAAAGGGCCCCCCAACCGAGGCCTCGATGCTCAGTTGGCTATCAGGATGTACTATACCTAGAACCCAAGCAGGCTATCTACATGGTGGCATCAAGAAAAGAGACAGGTGTTCCACTGTCAATAATTTATACGTGGTGACCATACTAAAAAAGATCACAATGAAAAGTTTTTCCAAACACACACGCAATCAGTGTTTTTATGAACTGAGTAAGAAATCAGATGTTAGGGACCTGGTGTACAGATAAGTCGGCCACTGCACCAACACTGGATTCCCAAAACTGATAACCACACTCAATACTCTTAACAATATTGCGGTTAAAATATTAGAGAAAAATGCTATATGGTAGGGTCGACTCCTTTGATACCAATTTCTCATGACCCATCCCCTGGGGCCCATTCTGTGACTACCCCAAGACCTCCTTCCATAGGCCAGGGGCTCAGGACTTGCACCGAAAGGCGTATTCCCTAAAACCAAGAAGGCATTTCCTTTATGTCATGTAAACACACTCAACCAAGAACACATCAGGATATGAACACAAGTAAACTGTGAAGTTAAATGAGTGTGTACAATAATTGAAAGGGGCCATAATAAAGAACCAACTAGAAATTACAAGAAAACTGAAAATTTCAAGTAAACTGAAACAACTTTTGTGGAAACCAACCAAGGATCCTACCTAAAGTGTAGGTAAAGCTCTCTAATGGTCATCTCTACAGTACGCCTCTTCTAATGTCCACCTCCGGGCTACACCTAGTCCTGGTACATTTGTCCTCAGTCACTGTTGTTTGTTGTCTGCACCAAACACAACAAGGTGCCGGCGTAGCTTGTGCAGGGGTGAGTATAACCATAATCAGTAGGGACACCTAGTACCTCGAAGGTCTCACAAAACCCACAAATGATAAACCTCAAAGCATGAAAACATATGACAACCCTACATAGGTTTCTTCCCAAACATATACCTATGTTATCATGTATACCCATTTCATTCATGGGGATATTGAAGGCCCAAATAATTATTCAAAGTACAACTGTTCCACGAAGGAATGAATACCATGATGGTAACACCACAAAATTAAGTACCACAATGGTGTTCCACATAGAAGAATACAAAAAAGGTATCGCCATGAAGGTAAGTACCACAAAGGTACGCCACACAGAATAATACCACAAATGTATCAAAATGTAGGTAAGTACCAAAATGGTACTCCACATAGAAGAACACAACAAGGATATTACCACGATGGTAAGGACTATTCTCACACCAAGTATAACTTAGGTATAGTAGTAAGATGATTAGACATAACTATTGAATCATCTTAATTTGTTAAGAGGAAGACCCATGTAGGATCCTAAATCACCAGACACACATTGAATCCTAATATAGCAGACCCCCCATAGGATCCTAGAGTAGTCCCATGTGAATTTCCAATAGAGGATCCTAGTGGGACTCTCTAATATAGACCCACATAGGTGTATCCAAAAAGACTGCCACATGAGAGAGGTTTCAACGCAATAGCCAGTGCGTCAATCAAATGCATGGTATGTAAATAATTGGCCTTTTTGTCTTGAGGGCCTGGTGAGATTCCTGTTCGATCCAACCGGGCCGTACCCCAACTTTATCCAAAACTCAAGTGGGGTATACCAAAAAGACCATCGCTATCCCGGTTTTATAGCCCCACCTACAGTTCGTCAAATGGATTCATGTAGATCATGATATGGCTGAATGAAAGAAAAGGGTAATTTTTGGTCCAAGTCCAGTCTGACCTGGTCCGAATGACTCGACCCGACCCGGTTCAGGTTGACCCAACCCGACACGGCTTAGGACATGGGTCCGACCCGGCCCACTGGGTCCATCCTGGCCTAGACCACCGACGTGTCCCATGTTGCGGAGGCCAGCCCCCACCTCCGCGTGGTACGGTCGCACACCGCGCCTTCGCCAGCGACTGACAGCAATCTGACCGGCCTCCTCTCATCGCCATGGAACAAGGCCGCGACTCCTGCATGCTGGGTAGCACGGACGTGATCCTCCATCCCCTTCATGTTTCCTACCTAAGAGTCGACCCCCTCCCTTGCTCCACTGCTACCAACGGGCCGTGACACTTCTCTGGTGGCACTATTGCACCCTCTCCGTCTTCCCAGCCGGCCGTGTTTCCAACCGCCACTCCAGAGTCCCACCAATGCTATTCACCAACACCGGTCGCCATCCTCCTTCATCGCAAATAACACATCAAAAACCAAAAAGGATTGCAGAGTGGTCGGACCATGTTCATTTGGCCAGCCCCCTCTACATTAGTGTGGTAGCAAGAGGCTCAAGTGGAGAGGTTCAACATAAATTAAAATTTATTAAGGTAATCCAAAATCACACCCCTGCCTTGAAGGTTCTTTGACGTAAGTGAGGAGGAGATGAGATGTAGAAGATGAATTCGTTGAAGAACATCATCGTTCATTACCTCCGCATGGTGCTTCCGATCTAGGCTCGGGGTCGGTTCTTCATTCTTCATCGGAGCAACTTCTTCGTTGGAGAGGCATTCCACATTTGAGATGTAAAAGTTTCTCCAATGATCTCCGTGGCTTTTCCAACCCTTTTCCAATGATTTTTCCCCCAACCAAATAAAACTAATAACCAACTTATTAAAAAAAAGTTGTCAATTAACTATGATGATGTTGGAATAATTATAAATATTATGTTCGCACAATTAATTTAAAGGAAACCTAAAATCACCTCCCTAATTAAATATGGAGTTCAAGAGATGGGTGGTCCCCACCATTATGAATTCAAATATGGGTGTTTCCTAGCTTGGGTGGTCCCCACCACTGCACAATAAAATGGGCGAATAAAAATAAAATAAATGTTTGTTCATTATTTTATCATTATTTCCATGAAAAAAATAAAAACTAACTTTTACCCTCATCGAACTACGGTCAAGGTGAAAGTATCCTTAAGCAAATATCGGCACTATGAGTTCAACGGTGCCCTCATATTTCAATTCTCATCACCAGTTCAAAAGACAAAAAAACACACATTCACGATTACAGAACGTACTTAAAAAAAGTTCAGAAATTCATTTCAAGCACACAGGGCCTCATAATTATCCGCCGTCAATTTTCATGGTCTCATTAAATTTCCATATAATTAAAAAAATTACATGGAATTTACGGGTCTTTACAGGATCACTCTTTGGGTTTTTTGGATGAATAGTCTAAGGGATTTGGCCAGTATATCCTATAATATTCATTAACTAATTGTGCTAGAGAATATTTTTTAACTTTTATGAGTCTTGTTTTATAAAGATATGACCTCAAAACATATGATGTATGATATGTGTAGTTTTTTTTATCATTATCATTCAAGATAAGAAAAGATATTTCCTTGTGTAATATTGATAATTTCAATAATTTGAATCTATATTTATTATTTATTATCAATCTTGACATCAGGTGATATTATTTGTATCCCCACATAGTTTAATCAGATATTTCGGTTATTTGTTGAGTTTTTTGGGAATATTGTAAGAACATTTAGATGAAAAAATTACCCTTATGGTAGGAAAACAATTAATAAACCATGTGTATAGTATTAAAAACACATTAGAAGATGTAAAAATATTAGAACATGATTCTATAAACCTCGCAGTTAAATCAGGATTTACATTAGGTTGTTGTATTAATTAAATATTTATTTTTCATAAATATTTTTTTCTTATTTTTTTTGAAAAAATAATCTTTGTTTTAGATGATACAATATGTTTGGAAATTTAAAAATGATATTTTTCATTAAAATGAACTAAAATGGATTCACTGTATTAAATATCATATGTGATTTTATAGTGAACCTCAAAATATATAAAAATTAGAAAGTGTAAATCATTCCATTATATGTTTTTACACTTTTAATTTGTTTTTTGTTTAGAATTTGACTTTTAAATAACCAACTTTATGGTAAATGTTTATATTCAAAAGTTAGTATGTATCTCATTAAGTTTTTTGAAAAACAATTTTTTAATTCTCAATGGAAATTTTAAAAGAAATGGATTTCATGTGGGGTTTTGAAAATTCAAAAGACATCCTTATTAGTTTTGAATGCGATTTTGAGATGGTTTTTCCAATTTTAAATTAATATGTGGTGATTTAAAATGTATTGATCTCTAAAAAATTGTTTTATAAGGTATTTAGATTAAATATGGAATATGGAAAAAATCATTGTTTTACGATTATTAATTTCCTCGTCATTAATATATTTATATAAATCATTTTTTTGTAAATAATAAAAATCATGTTTCATTTGTAATATAGATTACTATTTTTATTTTTTTCTATTGACTAATAGCCTCTCTATTATGTCTGAAATGAATATACTATGAAATCATGTATCCATTTACATTGGGATAAACTATTGATGTCGTGGGTTAATAATATTTATATTCAAGGGATGGTGGTTCTTTTAAACTCAATATAAGGCAGTCATGTATCTCAAACCATTGAGAATGGGGAATGTGTATAAAAGATTATGGGAAAATTTAAACATGTATAATATGATTAACTCGTCTATAAAGTCATTTTTTCCAAGAGAAACTATTCCACTTCGGGCAAAAAAATACGAAATATTTCCATATTTTTCAGTAACTGCCTACCGAAGGCCATTTAGATTTATGGAGACAATATTCATTCTTATCATATTCATATCACAAACATTAATTATTAATGTTTTTTATATTTATGATTTTATTATATATCTTCATGATAGTAACCATTGTTTCATGAACAACTCTCATTAGTAATCATCCCATACCGAGTACCGAAGATCAATTTGGATAAATTCATTAGAAACAATAAACCATGTTGCAGTAATTATTTTCATAAATTTAATTACCAATTTCATTTAAATCATATTGAAATTATTTGAAACAAACAAATTTTGGGTTCCCCTTATTAGAATTATCTTTAACATTCACCATTGATCATGAATGTCATGTGTGGATTTATTTATTTTATATACAAAATAAATATTTTATAATCCAAATATATGGATATGAATAGAAAATTAGTGGATTTTTATCATATGAATAAATAATATGAAGGTGTTTTTAGAGACTTTATTATGTATTTAACAGATAATATATATAACCCTTATCAAATAGTTTTTGGTATTTTCATTTTTAATCATAATAAATTAATCCTAAAGTGTTGGAAAAAATATTATTTGTCATTGAATATATTGGAGGTATAAAATTTTAACTAAACAGAAGTAAAAACATATCCTTCACAACAATCGGTATGATATTGCAATTTTTGGATTGTTCGATATAAATACTTTTGTAACTGATGATATAAATTATATGGATAAAATTATAATAGAAATTTAATACGACCTTTTTTATTTTAAAATTCAGTTTAAGAAATTTAATAATTTTTCTAATTGTACATTGTATACTGGTTTTATTAAATAAAAAACATTATCCCCAGTATTGATGTTATATAATATGAAACAAGGCAGTGGTTGGAGAGGCACCATCTTTAAAGAACTACTTCATCCCCAGAATTATATTCTACAAGAATAAAAATGATCATACATGTTAAAAATATGAGATAATTGATTTATAAAATTTATGGTGGTGATAAATAAAAAAAATTCTGTATCAATAAAATTTTATATTTTTTTTGTAAGGACCATGAATATCCAATAAAAATCCCTAGGTGCGATAGGGTTAGATACAAGAAAAATGAATCAAGCTCATAGAAAACATATTGGAATAATTCTAATTATTCCATAGTTTAAAAGACTATATAGATGTCATGAAACAATAAGAAATTTGACATGGAATGCATATACATGAATTAATAATGGGAACCTATGTCATCCAAAAGATTCTCCTCAGTTGAATAAAATTGATAACAACTATCCTTAGTTTGGAAGTGAGATGTTAACTTTTTTCAGGTTCAATCTACATAGGGTAAATATCATTTTTGTTTATAGAGTATTATTCACACTACATTCCCCGTGATGATAGTAAATCAAAACATTCCTCCATGGTTATGAATCAGACTCAAATAAATTATCTTTCCTATGCTTATATCTAGACAAAAAAACCTTGTAATGATATTGATGACTCTTTTCATCCACTGTACAAAATGTGATATTGATGTAGGATAAATTTGTTATAGTGTATGATTCTCATTGAAGTTATTAATAAAAATTGAGGGCCATGTTGTATGGGTTGATAAATGACTTCATTATTCTAGAATTTTTCCAGGCTATGACATTAAATAAATGTTGGAGGTCCTATTTTTGAAAAATTCACAAACTCTATTTAGAAGAAACATTCCCTAAAGACTATGTTTTTAGACATCAAAAATTATTACCTCAAATAAATAGATACAACTCATGGAAGACAACATTTGATGGAAATACTAGACAGGGTACTACACTATCTCCTTTAATGGGTGATCAACTATTTTATAAAGTAAAAGTTATTGACAATGTTTTTAGTAATTAATTTAAAAAACCATAAAAAATCATGTGGTAAATTGGTAAATTATCCTTGAATTACCATATTTTATTTTTTATTATAATATACATTTTTTTATATCAGGAAGGTAGAAAAAATGTATTTGACAGTGTTATTGACATGGTAATAAATATTACATGAAAAGTTCAGGATGAAATCAAGGTTGGGATGGATATGGCTGAAATGGGGATAAGGGAAGAGATGGGAAAGGTGAAGGGTAACATGTGTACATTTCTTCTTTTATCATCTTATACTCTACCCAAATAAGAAAAAAAAATCACTTTTTCATTTTCTCTAATTGTGTAAATATTCCATTGGGGTATTCACGATAAATCAAGAATTGTGTGTCAATGATATATATGAAGTTATAGAGACTAAAATCATGTTACTATCATGTTATAATGAAAGAGTTAATGCACGTTCAATACATTTATTTTTTTCCTAAAAATTCATGAGATACCTTAACCAGAATATGTTTCCTTTCCAAATCCATGTACAATAATCTAGCATACCACATGATGTTTCCAAATATGATTAGGTGGTTGTAATAATATTATGTTAATTATATAATGTCTTCCTATCATCATTTATGAATGTATAACTGTCGACCTGAAGGTTCACCTTAGGAGAGAAGATCAACTATGTGTTCATGTACATTATAGATGGTTGTACCCCATTTAATGTTTTATGATTATTTTGAAAGGGAATGTGAATAATAGAAGTAACATAGAATGTTATATTGAAGAAGAATATACTGTAAAATATGCAATAAAATTCTATATCGAATACCTAACATACGTTGATAACATCGTTCTACCAATGTATCATTATAATAATCACGATATAGGAGAAGGGATTTTTGGAAGATATGTAGTTAAAATTACCATCAATGATTGGGAGAAATAAAACATTTAAAATTTACATAATAGTGATGTATTTATTTTATATTTTGAATCCCCCTAAATAATTGTAATAGTTTTATATCCAACAAGGGTAAAGAGATTGATATCAAATACACAAAAAAAAAATTTATAGTATTTATCTGATATCATATTTATATGGTGTTGTATGTAAATATGAATTCAAATATTGAATAACATAGAAGATTATCCAGTAGAAAAAATTATTTTTTTATCAATCATTGGTTTTTAAATCAATGGTTTATTTTCCATAAAAATAACATAAAGACTCTAGTATCCTAAAAAATGGAGTTATGCTGGTTGATGAAGAGTTGTACATATATGTTTCTATGGATATAAATCCAATTTCTTTCAATATTTCACATTTTTTCACTGTCGAGCATATATAAAAGTTGAATTATACAACATTTCATATTATTATTTTCAATTAAATATGGTTTAAAAAATGTATTCTAGTGAATGTTGATGAAATGTGCTTCATGAAGGTGAATTTATATATGGAATGGAAAGTGGATGAGCCATTTATAATGACAACACATGTAGTTCTAATACTTTATGTCTCAGATCCATAAAAAATAAATAGTTAATTTTATCTCTAGGGAGTAAAACAACTATAGGATCCGATTAAAAACTGTCAAGGATGAACCTTTAATTGGGTGATCGAAATAATTTCATGGTGATCCCAATGTAGAAAAATTATTGTACGTTAAAGGGTACAAAAAAGTGGATTTTTTATTCTATATAGGGGATCCAGTTGCCATCATAATTTAAAATAACAATGTTAGTTTAATAAGAAGGTAATGGGTTTTTTTCAAAACACTATGATTTTACTTATAATATTAACTATTCTATACAGAATTAACATAATCTAAATTTATGATTGACTAGCCATGAATAAAATCACCTCTTCACATAATGATGTTTCCAATACTGAGGAATAAAGTATTGTAAAATTATGAAACTAAATAATTATTAGTGTATCAAAAATATGTTGATGAAAATGAAAAGGAAAACACAATATCATAATTTTGAATAAAATTATCAAAGTAATCAGTAATGGTGTAAAATGGTGGGTTGTATGGAATCAACTCGACTAAACTAATAACCCTAAATTTTCAATATTCATTAGTTATGTTTGGATCACAGGGAGGATGATTATTCTTATGGATGTTGATTCGTGGAACAATGACTATCATGTAATAAATGAAACCCTTTGGGAGGATATAATGGTGATTTTATTATACAATTTACTGATTTTACTCAAAAAATATATATGGTAAAATTGATTTAATTATTATTATTCCATGTAGATTTCATTAATTTTTGATTATTTTTGTAATAATCATGTCTTGATAGCCCTTAAAAACCCCATAGAGGATTTTAGATTATTCTAACCATGTTACATCTTAGGGATATTTGGGGGTAAAAATCCCAAAAAATCAGTAAGATTTGCATACATTATAAAGACATAAACATGGAATGATTTCATTAGTAATCATGATGAGAAATAATATCAAGTGAATTGTAGTCAATAATATGGAATTTAATTTTTTTATTTTATCCAATTAGATTCAAATTTTTTAATTTATGAAATAAAATAATTGTGAAAAATAAAAATAAAATTCATCATAACCAATGTACCCATATATCAAAGCATTGATTGGGTATGATTCACTATAATAGAAATTGGTACGTATTTTAAATAAACTATTAATGTTTATATGATATGAAACAACCTATCTTTAATTTTTTTATTCATATTAATTAATAAAACTCTAAAAACAAATCCATCCCATGTCACATGTTATGGAATTATGTTCACATACACTAGGCAGGAAAACTAGTTGATAAAATAGAAAATGAAGTATTGGAAACATGTGAAAATATTACATAATATTCATTTGATATGAAATATAATAGTATTACATAAAAATATCTATTTATGTTAATATGTTTGTTATGGTTTATACATAAGAATCAAATGTGACTATACTGAAAGAAAAATTACATGTAGTTTCTTTGAAGCAACCAGAAAAAGATGATCATGTTAGGGGAGTAGGTTTTTGAATGTATCCTTTAAATTTTATTGGAAAAATGAAACTAAAATAAGATAAATATAACATGATAATAAGATTTCAGGCACAAATATATGAATTGAAATATATTATTATTTGTTCTATATTGGTAGACAAAAATAAAATAATGGATCAAAGATAACATGTGGTGGGATATTTATATGTCCATGAAGAACTAACTGCCCCCAATAGCTTTGAGAATAGAAATTACCCTTAACCTCATACCTTACTTGAGGTAATAAATGTTTTAATTAAATTTTTTCCTCAATTTAAATCTTTTGAATTCTAATAACCATATATTACTAAAATTCATTTCAGTTTAATTTTTTTCTAATTTCTCTATTTCAACACCAACTCACTACCTTATTATATAGGGTATGAAGTATAGTATCCGTTTATACAAGACACATAATAAATAAATACCAAAAGGAAACATGTGATTTGGAATTTTAGTAGTTCAAGAGCTAACAAATGAGTTTACCACTCTATTTGAAGACCGGAATATTAGACTAGTCCATGATGCAATTATAAAATCTATATCATGGTCATCTATTATTATCAAGATACAAGAGGTATGTATTTAACAAAATTTTTCATATAAAAAACATGTAATATTTAATGAAAAAATGTGTGAAGTATGTTAAGTTATTAAATATGGATAATGTTATTGTAAACTGGATGTTGTGATCAAGATAGTCTAGTGAATCAACCAATAAATAAAAATCATCGTGCGACAGTAACATATACCCATTAGTTCGACAAAAAAATTTATTATCATTAATTATATCCTAAATTCAATGTGAAAAAGAAATATGTTGATGTATTATTAGATATTTTTATTGTCTTGAGATTATAAATTATATTCTAAATTTTGAATGATTACGAGTTTTAATTATGAATACATACATAAGATACATTTTCATAACACGTCATTTCAAATAGTTATCTTATATATACATTAGTGTTAATAACAATTAATATATTCTATTAAAATTTATTTTAATATTATATGAATGGAAAATCATAATAATCATGATCAAGATTCAATAATCACTATATCATTTCAATGAAAGAAACATAAATTTAGAATGAAGAAATTGATAAGAAGAAATATGATTTATATTGAGTGTTAAAGTAAAAATAACATATGAAATACTATTTAGGATGCCTACAAACATAAAATATACTTTTTGTTTTTCATTCGATATATTTGATGTTTTTTGGATGCACATGATGCTGATAATAATCAAACTATATACCTAAAAAATTTATTTTTAGAACCTAACAAATTGATATCAAGTTATCTAACTACACATAATGTGTATTTTGAATTTTTAATACACTGAAAGAAACATTTTATATCTCAAAAACAAATTATATATTTATGTATTTGTTTTAATAAGAATTTTTTTATGATAGAGATACTACTAAAAATATGGAAAATGTTGTCTTGAAGTTGGTGACAAGATATGAAAATCATGCGGACTACTTCAAATAGAAATAGATAAATCTCAATATTGAAATATTTATCTACCAAAAAAATTTCAAATAAATTAAATATTTTTTTAAATGAATTTAATGATTCTAAAGAAATTTTATATCATTTATTTTGGACATTATTTTTATTTTTTTTGACAGATATCATAAACTAGGAAATGAACATCATCCAATAATTATTAATTTCAAAATCTATTTACAATTCCATTAAAAATATTTCAAAATAAAATTTTTCTATTTTTATCAATACATACCAAGATTTGTGACAACATTATTATTCAAAATAAGGTGTAAATTGGTTGATCTATGTGTGGGTAGTTTACATATTGTCAAATTTATGTTCAACGATAGATATAACTAATTGTTCAGTATGTTTGTGATCTAGTTTGGGCTATGACCTAATAAATTTATCTGGGGTTCTAAAAATTACTATCAAAATTGTTATATATTATTTTCAATATATTTATGAATTTCAATTACAAGGAAGGATATCAATTTGATTAGAATGGGGAAGAAAAAATGGTATTAGAGTGTATAACTGTATCATGAAGAGGTAACTTACACATACTTTTTTAGTTAATTTTCTAATCATATTTAAAAGTTTTTATGTTTATTCAATAATCAATTATAGAATATTATTAAACTGATTCGCACTCTAGGGTTCAATAATGGGTTGTTATAAATTTTAAATGAAATGAAAAATATAGTTGTTCCACTTTGGTTGGAGGCTGAATTGTTTGAGTTGTTCAATCATAATTTAGATGCATCATAAAATATAAAAAAATAATTTAAAACCCATAAAAGGAACACTTAAAGTTGACATTAGTGAAATATATTGAATAAAATTGATTCCATTTAAGATAAAATATGTGACATTAAATAACCCCACCATTATATCACATATATTATCGAAATCATTAATGAGTATATTTTTTTATCTAATCATTATTATGCATATAGATACCTTTTAACTAGCACACCATCAAAAAATGCATCCACCACTTCATCACTAATATGTATGTGAACATCAATTTTTTTAAATGATAAATATTCACAATCTTATCAATATAAAACACGTAATAAATCTCAATACTAAAATACATGATAATAAGGATTTTCTAGTATTGAGGTAAAATAATGATGATGTTATGTAAGAGTTTGTAATCAACCAAAATATTGAAAAAAGTAAAAAATATATAGAACGATGTAGGAAGATGTAATGGTTGTGTTATATTTTAGTTTCATTTAGATTATATAAAGGTTTATAATGTTTTTGATAAAGTAAAAATCTGTATATAATATTTCGTGGAGTTAAATTTTATTTGAAAAATACATAATGCACTATAAGAAAAGATCCTAATAGCATAATGGTTTTTTTAATATGGTGGTAGTTGAAACTGTCGCAATAAGACACTACAACAGTTTCAAAAAACTATCATTAAATTGGGTTTTTACATCCAACACTCTGCAGTTTCATCAATATAGTGGTGGTTTATGGGATGTGTCATAGTAAACATATTTAGAGACAGTTTGGGTGGTTTTATCAGTGTTACCTTGTAAAAAATGGTGTATTTTTTGGGAAGTTTAAACTAACACTATTTTGTTCATTTTTTACATTAAAATTGTGGAAAAACCACAATAAACATCACTAAACAACAATACACATTTATTTAGTGGCAGAGTTTACTAGCTATGATAAAATAATTTCAAATTATAATAGTGGTTTAAACCGCCGCACAATATGAACCATTTCTTTAGTGGTTGTTTAAATCGCTTCGAAATGTATAACTACAAGTAAAAAATTTCATCAAATTTGGTATCCCTAGTACCATTAACCTGAAAAAAACATATGTTGAGATCATATAACAAAATAATCTAAACCATCAAACAATGTTTCATAAAAAACATGTACTGAGAACATATAATGGAATATGCTAAACCATAAAATCTCATCCTTATAAAAGTGTTTCATAGATATAAATCTAATACTTCAAACTATATAGTACCATAGTCTGATATTTATTTCTTCAATCAACATATTACAACTTATAACATGTATCCCTAAGCTTTTCTAATAAATATTTTTTATTCTAGTGCATAGGATAACATTGTAAAAGGAATTTGGTCCGAAAACACAACTGATTAGTTTTTTATTGTAATTTATGTTCGATAAAGATGTTTTGTTTAAACATATTTTGATATGATAATGATGCATGATTCTATGATAAAAACTATAATATAACCCTTGTAAGAGGATGTTTCATTTAATTCAGGTTTACGATTAATTTGTGCATGTTATTTTAGTTTTGGAACCACATTCAGTAGTTAATGAAGCATGTGCCATGAAATGTTTTTTTTAATAAATTGATTCCATAGAAATTAATATTATGTGGTGAATAATTATTATTATGGAAAAATATGAATTTTTATGTAGAGGGAAAAACTATAATGGACCTATTAGAAATTTTCATAATGACATCATGAATCTGATGAGTATGTTTATTCAATATTTCATATCGAAAACCTGACGATGACTTTTAAAGCATATGCTTGAGTTTATACTACTTCTTGATGATAGATTAATTCTCGAGATAAATAAGTGATCCAAGAGTTTTACAGGTTGGTAGTGTGTCTATGAATTTATGGAAATGCGATGGAATGGTGGTTGTTTAATTACCCAACCATTGATGAATGATGAGATTCATTGTTTTAGTTTTTGGTTTTGCATGAAATAACATTGTATCATTGGGATATATGGTTGTGTGTTCAAAACCATAAATAAAACACTACATATTTAGATGGTAATATATTAAACAAGTAAGTCCAATTTGTATTTATTGATGCATCATTGGTCAAATTAGGAAGGGGATATGAGACTTCCATATATACATAATGTTAAATATGATGTGAACATTTTGGCAGTGTAACCTTTTAATGATATACCATAGATGTTTAATGAGGTTTTTAGGGTGAGATAAGGTGGTTGACCCATTATTTGACCTAGTAACACATCATTTAGAGATATGGCATTAGGGGTTGGTTCAATGATTGTATAACATGTTATGATGGAGCATGTATCGGAAGATCTAAATAGGCATATCAATATAATTTTTATAAAATTTCAGGATGTTTTAATTTGTGGATAAAGAATGGTTAATGTTTATAATCATGGTGTAATCCTATTCTATATTCAGTCATTCCCAATATATTGAAACCATTCTATGTATGTTGGGATAGTGTTTATATACCTAGATAAGTTATTAAAACCAATATATTTTTTTTGGATGAAAGGAATACGTGGGATGCTTACAGAAGGATTATTGTATAGAAATCATTACGATATTGATTAAAAATGTCATATATTAGAGGGTAACAATCATGTGAGTGTTGGACCGATATTTGGATAGTTTTTTTAGTTTTATAGTTACTTGATAATGGGAACTGTGTACAATTGTATTCCCTGGTGAATTCCAGGTACTTGTTCAAATACATACTTTGGAGAATCTTGAGTATTGTCATTAGGATTGTGCTTCCTTTTGGTTATCTTGGTGTGTTGGAAAAAAGAATGAACTATATTGTCCTTTTGAATGGTGACATAAATTGGTAAGACTTGGTAAGATCAAGAGACACCGCCATAAGTTGGATACAACTAGTGGTGACCCTACTCAACGTTATATTTGGGTACCTAGTGTAAAAGGTGTCAGAATATGGGTTTAGATATGTCGACTATTAATGTTGAGTGGTCTAAATAGAATACTCAACAAAAATTAGTTCAATGTGAGTTATTTCAAAAATTAGTATGTGGCCAGTGAAGAACCACTTCAAACTACATAGCACAAACATATGCTCTATAAGTCATTAAACTACCTATCCTAAAATTGACCATATTGGACAGGTATTTAATGAACATGATATTATTGCCCATTCCAAACAGCACTATCTATTCTATTGATAGTCATCTTACACAATGATTTAAAAAACTACATATGGATAGATTTTATGTATCATGGGATAAAAAGAGATGAAAAATCTCATATCTTAGTCCCATTCCAAAAAATTACATATCTCAATTACTTCCACTTAATAATGGGGTTAAATCACTCTTATATATTAGCGAACTCAATGTACTCTAGAACATAGTTGTGTAGCTCCCAATTGGGATCTCCATCATCCTCCATGTATTTTTCTCCCCTATAGTGATGGTCTGTGGCAATAATAGGCACACTAACCACCTTGGGAACACATATCAAAGGACCACTATGAGAAGTTATCATTCCCATGTTTTGAATATTTTCAATGGTAGAACCAACATTTGTGGGGCCCATCCCTGAATCACATGGATGAGGGGATTTTATCTCCAACATGAATAAAATTAATAAAACAAACAACATAATAGTTAGACCTAAATAATAATATACACATCACAACATACCTAAAATGAAACTATTAAATATCTACATCTTCCATATGGAACATAGATTATTTCACACGCCATCAACTTCATACGTCACCAATTATAGAATGACTACCTTACTAAATCATCAATCCATGTCAATATCCAATGCATTTATCAATCATGGGAATCATAAAAATGTTAGGTCATGAATTTTTTTGGGGACTACTATATTCCATAATTGATACATGATACATGATACATGAAGAACCCTTTCTTTCCACATTATCCCAACGTATAAACAAGACCACCAATCACTATATAATGATCAAAATTCATTGTCACCCCCTCCACCTCAATCACTACATATATCTCCCGACACCTGTGAGACAGTTATATTGAAAAATAAATAATGTTCTATATTTATATTTTATCATAAAAGCATTAAATGTTTTCAAACTAAATGATTTTGATGTTATGTTATTTACCAGTTCACCACCCTTCATCGATGCAATATGAGATGGGATAGATCCAGCCATAATGTTATATAAATCGACCAACACATTCCGCTAAGCGGATATCTGATCCCTATGTTTTTGAGTTGTGTTTTTTCATAGAAACGTAATAACTCCAAGAATATCAAATAATTCTAGGAGAAGATGCAGCTTCAATACCCAATGTCCGAATAAAGACGTCATATGGTAAGGGTCCCAATCCCATCCCATGCACTCGACCATGATTCTCTTTTACAACCACATTACCAACTGGGTCATCTAGGGAAACTAAGTAATACAGTGTGGGATTGGAATCCCATAGTTCATTAATTTTTACCTGTAAATACAATATCATTCATATTATAAGAAATATATATTTTCATAGTGAAAACGAATAATAAGTTATTATAATTAATATTTAATTTATACCCCATCTTATACAACCAGATCAATAAAAAAGTCACAGAAGTTTTTTATGAACATCCAACCACACTTCTCTCTGGGATGCGTGGTTCCCTAAAATCTGTGACTGAATTAAAAAAATAAATATCATCATTTTCAATTATTATATAGATAACATTTTCTAATAAATATTTAAACTAATGGATATATTTCTAGATGAAATCATCTTCTATAAAAACTCTTTGACCCCACAATGTGATGGATGATTTGCATAGCTCGGCTCAATGCATTCTTCCTTTATAGTTCAAGAAATAAGAGATACATATTTTAATAGCGTTGTATGAAATTACATATAATATTCATATATATGTATAAATGTAAACTAAGATTAATAAATTAATATATATTTATATACCATGTTCTTCTAATAAATTTTTTTGTCAATAACAACATTTTCGTTCCCCCTATGTACCACATTGGGTACGTTATCATACATCTGTTGGGGGGTCAATGAAGAATCATTAACATCTAAACATTTTTTAAATTTAACGCCTTTCTATTTCTTAACCTGATTTTTCAATGTCCAATTTTGTGCTAGTCCATCCACATCGGTAATATTGAAAAACATTTGAACATAGAAATTCATTTAGAAAATATTTGAATTTAATAACATATGTTTTTTCAATCACACCATAAAATGCTAAAATTAGTTTTTTTTTCTGAATAAAAACATCATTCTTCCATGATGAAGGAATATTCCTCAAATCATCAAATTTAATCAGAAGGGAAACCGGATCCGCGACCAGTTGATTCAGAATCTGGCCATGTAATCATGTGACGTCATCCGTATGGACCCCATAGGAGTAAAATGGGACAAATATATCCAGTCAGTTCTGATTCCATGCATCATAACTTTTGTTATATTACTCCATGGTTTCATTTTTGAATGATTTATGAAAAAATAGTTATAATAAATAATGTGAAATAAATTTATTCATATTAGAATTTGAACCTACAATAGTAACCCTCCAGTATCACTATGAAGAACTAGGGGTGGCACACTAATCCATTACTACTGAGGCTACTAAATGGAAACGCATCAACTAATCTACTGATGTGATTCTCATAGAGGGTGTGAGAGATGGTCTTGGTGGAAAATAGATGGTGTTTCAGATATTTTATGGAGGGAGACAAATGGATTGTCATTTTTCAGTGTGGTCGATGGAACAGTATAACACATCCTCCTTATAATTCCTATCATTTAATCATATAAAAAAAATTCAGAACTCATAATTTAAAAATTTTATTCAAAAATAATATGAAATGATAATATATTCACATTATTAAAAAAAATAGAGATAACAAGGATAAATAAGGAAGCATTTAAAAATATGTTTTCTACTTTCATCATTGTACAACCGGATGAAAGACATATCTTGAAAACTCCATACAAATATTTATTATTTTTATAAAATATCCTCAAATGAAATATAATGTTTTCTAGGTCTAAAATGATTCATCAGTGTAGGTTTTGTGCAACATGTCGATATATAGTTGAAACAAACTTAAAAAAGACACGAATCCCGTAATAAATGATGAAATGATTGATATGTGGACTATCATATAAAAATGGTCAAATAAAAAGGAATATTCCCATGGTGAGAGGAACACTGAATGCCGAATAATCATCTAGGCTATATTGTTTATACATATTGGTGAGAGAGTTTCTTTCTTCGGTGGGAGATTTGAGAGTTTCTCGTAGGCTATTCCGCAAGGGGTGTGATATATATAATTGATTAAAGGACACCTAAGTTGACTGGGATTGTGGAATGAGTTGGTTATGAAATGGTATTAATAATTGTTTGTCACATGAATGGCTTATAAGGGGTTATCCTTGTGAAATATACTAATTAGTGTAGGGATATATAAATTATATTTTAGAGGATATTTAAATAGATTAAGAATCTTGAAACTCCTTGAGTGAGAATACTGGGGATGTGGGAAGGGGACATATGTCACCTGATAAGTCATTGGTCTTGGATTATCTAAGCTGGTGAATCTTAGAATATAATATTCACTCTATATGGGTGTGTTAAGTGTAAATAGGTTATTTAAATTGGGGAAATAATTTCTCCAAAGGGGGGGGATCCTAATGGAGTGAGGAGAAATCATTATATAAGTTACAATTACTAGATAATGTGTTTTTAATACTTAAATATTTTTGAAAGGGGAACAACTTTGACAAACTTAGTGGGTTTTGGTTAGTTCACATATGGACATGGTTCTTGGGAATTTATGTATAGGATAAAAATAATATGGTGATATATGGATTTTGATAAATCCATGAGGCTTAAAATGTGTGGTATGATCATAGTGTCATGTTGTGATGTAATTTTGGCTTAAGGGCATGATATTATTATGGATTTTATTAAGTATATGTTTATGCTTGAGATGAGGATGAGGAATTTAGACATATGGATCAGAGTGTAGTGTTAAATCTCTAAAGTAATCACCCATTTTATAGTTATATAAATGTTTTTATCTATGGTACATACCTCATGTTAGTTTGGTTTAGCTCATACTATAGTTAAAATAATAATATTCACTTCTCACAACACTTCTAATAATTCTCGATCTATATGTAACTATCGAAGGGAAATACCTTATTCTGATATGGTTTGGATTTTGTGGGAGGTTGGAAATTGAGATATCGTCCTTAGACAATATCTGATATTGAAAAGTAGATATGAGAAGTGTCCATGGGACCATTCCCAGAGGGAATGATTCAACTTGTGAGAGAGTTTGGGTATTGTGATTCTATCCTTAAATATCATTTTATATGTAATGTATTTTCAATATGATTAGAACTGAATATTATGATGACATTACCATAGAACATTATTATGGTTATAACAAGATATTGAAATTTTATTCTCTGATGTAACTCTAATGACTTGGGTCTATAATAGATGTATCACTGGAATTGATCAAAATAAGAGAGTTTAAGTGTTGGGGTAACCTGGTAAGCACATGGTGACTAGCATGTATTCTAGTATACATGATTCCAGATGAAAACAATAAGATAATTCTAAAATGTTTCATATGATATTCATAACAAAATCAAGGTTATACAAGTGAAATTTAAAATAAATAAACCTAACCTAATAACAATGAAGTCAATTAATGGTAGAGGAACAAAAGTTTTACATATTTACACACTAAACATTCTCTACTTCATAACCATAGACATGCATCATATAATAACAATAATTCTTAACCGTATTAAATGATTTTACATGTTTAATATTAAAATGATATATTCTTAAAATTTATTGAAATCATTAAAATAAACATGGTTCAGAGAAAAAACAATGCACCTCCAACTTAAAATATAATTTCTTATATCATCCATTTCTTTCCATCCCCAATAAACATAATACATTTTATGTTCACATAATTTGATAATTTTACATTTCAATCAATCTATAACTACTAGGAAAAAACTAATATAATAAAAAACACATATATAATTCACCTACCAACTCCATACTCCAGCATCACACATCATCACCACAATAATGATCAACACAGAACTATATCACACACAATCCAATGTCATATCTCATTCCAAACAAAAAAAAATCATTGTACAATAAACTTTAACTCAATCCCAATTACCTAAAAAAACTAGTAAAATCCCCACGGGGACCATGTAAAGTACAATAAAATTCATCAATCACATAAACATTTAAATGATATTTCAGTGTGCACAAAACCAGATTTTAAATAAAATAAAGAAATTCATTACAATTAAATTTTATTAGGGTTTTTATTATTATGTAATTATATATTTACATGGAAAAAAATAGAGGGTTTCCCATGAATTAATGTAAAAAAATAGAAATGGTAAATAAAATTGATAGAAGAAGGTACCTTGATTAATGGGTATCTCTTTTTTGATGATACAAGTGTGTAGAATCCACAATATATATGATCAATGGGAGGTAGGATGGTGAGGCTTGAGACTGGTTGAAATGTGCTGGAATGGGGGGAGAAGCTAGAGACAGGTAGCAAGCAACGACGATGGTAGGGCATCGGGGGGCCAGGGGGTCATGGGGGTCAGGGGAGAGGGGGTTTGAGGAAGTTGTGTTGGGTTTTTGAAAGTTAATAAGTGAATTAGCAGTTGTTTATTAAAAACATCCACTATACATCTATTTTTTTATAGTGTTGGGTAATATTAAAGCATATTCCATCTATGATGATAAAGGGTTAATGACGATGTTTTCACTCTCTATGATAGTGAAATAGAAAAATAAGTATTATAATGTTCCATTATAATAAAAATGAAATTATTTATTCAAGAAATATCACTAAATACTAATATGTTTAAACTAATGATTAATTTTTCCATATAATAAATAACTTAATACACTAATTTTTTGTATAATCTTGGAATATATAATGTTTATATAATTGGTTGTAGCTAATAAGAAAAAATATATTTATATTTGAGTTTTACACTAACAAAAAACTATAAATATTTTTATTGGATGTATAAATAGCACATGAAATTTCTTTTATTATAAAGTGTATAAATATATCATGTTTCTAGGATTAAGGTTCCTAAATATCTCATATTTATCCATAATGGGGTAGTAAAAAATGTTATAGTTTGGAAAAATGTTTTTATAAATATGGACTTGTAGTGCTAATTATCATTGAGAAACGAGTGTTCTATTTTAGGAATTGTTGATGGAGAAAATAAATATTAATATAAAAAAGGTATCTTGAAAAAATAACTCTTTATGATGAGATATATAGTTAATGAACATTTTAATGAAATATTATATAGGTAGTCATCATCTATGTAGGTTGGTATTTCATTCAGTTTAAGGTAATGTGTCAAATCCCACATTATGATGTTTCATTAATTTATGATGGTTAATTGTATTTTATTGTAGATTAATGTAATTTTGACTAAATTGTTTGTATTTTTGTTTCATATGATCAAAAATTACTATATTATAATTTAATGATAAATAAATATAAAAAATTACTATATAGTTTATGTTATCATCATTTCATATACTTCTTCAGTTGATTTCCACATTATTTTTATCTATTAATTATTTTTTTAATTTACACAGAGAACTTGAATAAATTACATCATCCACAAGTATGATTCACTCATATACTATGATCATGCAGTAAACATGGTTGATTCACTTGTAATGAAGCAATTTTATTTTTATTCTCATATGAATTAAACATTCCTAGTTATTAAAATGCTATATTGTTAGATGACCCAAAGTATTGAATTCCCATTAGGAAAAAATGATGTGGTGGAATAAACAATTGCTTAATGGGATACATGTTTTACCCTGTATGACTCTTAATGTGTGCTTTAAATTTAAAATTTTCATCTTATTATTGTATTTTACTATATTTATGTTATATATGTTTTTATTATATTATTATCATGTAAATTATATTCTACTATAGGAGTATTCGTTTTATTTGATGGTGTAGTTAGTTCTAAGCTTCTCATTATCAAGAATGATTAGAAATAGAGGATGCAAAAAAGGTAATGGAAAAAAAGGAAATGGTTCATGAATATATACAACCATAAATAAAATATTAATTCCATCTACATATTTAATTAATTTTTTCATAAATTTATCTAATATTATTTTATAATTTACTAATAATTTTTCTCCAATAATTATTTTTTATTTTCAATTTTCTTTTAGAAAGTAAAATTTTTCATTCAACTATATACAAAAATCCATAAAAATGAATATTTTCATTTCAGATGGAAGAGGAAACAATATGATATAAAAAACATGATGTGTTTGAGGAAGCCAGTGGTATCCTCTTTAATATGAATAGAACATGTTATCTAATATATGTATTAATTAATATAGTTTAAAAACACACATCACATAGTCTATCATACACACATCAATTAGATAAAGAGTGTGCACAATTTCACATAGACTATATGCTTCTAGTTTGAAATTTACATTTTTGTTCAAAACACTGCTAACAGGGTCAAAACTATAAAAAAAAATTCAATATTTTTTACATATTAAGACTAATACATAAGTAATTTGTGATGTTTTGAAATCATCTGTATCTCAATATGATGCACAATGTGGCCGATATGACTCCAAGTGTTTCATTTTAAAAAAAATGACATTTTCGTATAAATTCTGATAAGAAATACACAATACTGTGAAAATGAATTTTTATAGTTTATATAAATTATTAAAATTATCCACATGTCATTTTTTAAATATAGGATTTAACCACACCTCAATCTGAAACATGGTGTGTCTGGTATGAGTCAATGTGTCCATTATCAGTTTGAAATTATCATTTTTGTTCATAACATTTTTCACTAACTGAAAATGATGAAAATGAACTCTTATTATATTGATACTCTAAAAAAATATTAATAAGGAATTTTCTATTGGTATGAATTATTTTCATGTAAAACTAATGCTTGATTTGACCGTGACCTCTACTGTAGTTGAATTCAATCAATGTTTAAAATTTAAATTTCTAATATTTATTATATATGTGGAAAGTAGGGTTGAACCCACATGGAATGTAAATTTGGCCACTAATCTTCTAAAAAATATTGGATGCTCCACTATTGTCAGCAGTAGAGTGATATTTTTTATATTATATATTTTACATTTTATATTTTTTTTAAAAAATTCTATCAGAACTAAAAGTAACACTATTATTTTTATTTTTTTCATGTAGACTAGTATATAACATGAAAAAAATTAAAACTGTGAACTAAGAAAAATATAGAGTGCTGATAAAAAAACTATCAGAATAAATTCCAGGGAAAAAATATCTATTCTACTGGTTTTAAAGGTATTCAAATTCACTTAAAGGATGTTGCAGAGTACCAATTTAAAGAGTATGACTCACCTCCCTCGTGAGGAGTTATATCACACTAGCCAACCAATTTAAGAGTTCGCCACTCCAAAGTTAATCAACTATTAGCTATTGGAGAAATGACCATAAGTCAAACTCACCGTAAGTCATTAGGTCTATTGAATCTATTATCTTTTGAAAAATGTATTCACAATCTATATCTCCAATTGATTGTGAAATTTCAAAACTGATTTTAGTAGAACAATGACATAGAATGAATTTTGTACTAATCTATCCGATTAAAACCAAATACATCTAATGATGAAGTGAAAAAGAAAATTTATAGATAACCAGTGGAATTTAATTTATCCCCGAACTAAAGATTTAGCTATAAAACATGAATACTAACATAACAATAATTGAAAACATGCTATACAGAGGCTATGAGTACAAACACAAGGGAATTCAAACTCCCCGAAAGTTACCCTGCTATTACGCTCCACCAGCTCAACGAAATGATCCTAGAGTCGCCCTCCGGTCTCCTCTACTTGGAACTCGATCTTCAGATATGTCGACTAAATGTTACCCACTCCTCACTCTTTCTGCTGCTAGCTCTGCTTAAATATCATGGTGTCTTCTACTACTTGTCACCAAACATCTTCCACTCACTTAGAGTTCATCTTTCATAGTTGCACTATACATGTGCATTTTTTTTATCACGACTGGCAAGTCACGCTAGTTTTTCTCACATAACTAACTCCAAATGAGTTAGTTGAATGCACCACGACGTTTTTAAGTCCTTGGGGAGAACCTTCAAGGTAAAGAACATAAAAAAAAGTTAAAACTGTTAAAACACAAAAATAAAACAGTTGATAAAACAATTATTAGTTAGATATTTAATTTAATTAATCTAAAACATAATTTATTAATTATTAAATATTATTATTAATATAGTAAGTAATTAACTATTTTTATTTCATAAATTTATTAATTTATTATGTTCTAAATATGAAATCAAATAATAAAGTTGATATTTATAATTAATTTGTAATGATAAAGTTAATTAAAAGTAATAAATTAATTTTCATATTGAACATTAATTTTTTAACTTATTAAATAGTTTATTTTATTCTAATTTTATTTATGAATTATAATTATATAGATTTTTTATTAAAAATTAAATTTTTAAATAATTATTTAATATACCGAATTAATTTATTATAATATAAATTAGATTTGAATATTAATTACTTATGTTTAATTACAGTTTATTAAAAATTATTTTTCATTATCCTATATATATTATAAAATTACAATTATAAGAGTTTAATATATTTATTTTAGTAATTATTTACTTTTAGTAAATATTTTAGATTTATTTTAATTAATTTTTATTATATTTTTATTATACACCATTCTCCCCCCACTTTTCTTCTCCATCGGTGCGCAAGGGGTGGGGGGTCAAGAAGCTTCCTACAGAAGTATGGACGAGCTCATCCCCCTTCAAGCAGTGGTCGGCTACTTCGGTCTTCAACAGCATGTTTAGGAGGGGATCTATTCCTACTATCTGGAAAGACCCATGATCCATCAACAGAACAACCCCCCTCTTTATCTCTTCCATGGTGTGCAAACATGGAAGGGGATCCAGCATGGCACCGCATCCTCAAATTCCCATAGCAGCGGTGACGTAATTTAAAACAGCACACTCTGCAGCGCACAACCTCTGGTTTGGATTTAGCTACATAGAGATGGTGTCTTCCTCTCTGTGCAACAGGGGGCTTCAAAGTTTCTTTGGAGAGCATTAGTAGTTACAGGCAGGTGAGATCCCTCAATACATTTCTGACGATATGTTTTACTCGTGACGACGATGGCCTTTGGGTGAGTTACTTTTGAGCATACGGTGAAACAAAAGCTTTCTAGAAAGCTCGGCTTCAAAAGGATGATTCAATTTGTTAAAATTAGATTATATTTGTGTGTATTTCAAGTTCTGATTTTGTTGTGAATTTTCATTATATTTATTGAAATTGAAATCGAGGATGAAAAAGAAAATGATAGTGAAGAAGTTGAGGACCCGCGTCAATCTGCTGCTGTAAGTGGAAACGACGGGATTTAGTAGAAGGTTGGATGAAAAATGGGACATCCATACTTGAAGGGTGGAAGAAAATCGGTGATGTGAGGCTAGTGTGGTGGGAATATTGAACATATAATGTGTGTAGAAATAACCATTAGTAGTGGAGGATGATGGTGTGAAATAGTGAGGTGGAGGAGAGCAGGGGCGTAAAAAGTGGATGTCTAACGGTGAGGGAGAAGAACCAACAATGAGGTGAACAAGGTCACTGATGGTTATAAAAAAATAAAAAGGCACCAATTGGCATAAAATAGAAAAGGTCAATGTTGATTGAGAAATAGAAGGTAAGGTCACTAATAATTTATACAATACTAAGGTTGTCGATACATATATAAGAGAAGTCACTGTTAGGCTAAAAAAATCACCAGTGCAAATTATTAAAGGTGGTAGTCTAAAATGAAGGTTACCGGTAGTCTTAAATGAATAAGAGAGATTACCAATGAAATAAAATAAAAATATATGAAGAGTAAACGTTCTTTAAAAAATGAGGACCAGCCATAGGGGGTCACCGTTAGCATAAAAACACAAAGGATCACCAGTAGAGAAAATTAAAAAAAGGCACAATTACATTAAAAATTAAGATTACCGAAAGCGCAAATAATGCTCACATTTGCGTATAAAAAGCCCACTCGTGAAAACTAAATAAAAGGGTCACTTTTAGAATAAAAATTTAAGGACAAACAGTCACCTTCAAAATTTTAGATGCATTAATTGATCTTAAAATTAAAACATAAGTAAACTAAATAAAACAATTGAAAATAATTAATTAAAAGAAATATAAACACCATAACTTTAACTGTATTTTTATTAATAATAAAAAATTAAAGCCACAACTAATATTATTAATTAGTGACCTAATAGGTCACTGATAGCTCTTCCATACCCGACCTATAGACTAAAATCATATGAAAAAGAATAAATAATTTAACTGCATACCTGAAATTAAATAATTAATGGTTTGAAAATCATAATTAATCAGTTAAGAAACTATTTTAATAAATAAAATTAAAAGCGAACTATTTTATGTTGTTTGAACTAAACTTATGTTCTTAATTAATTAGCGGGATAATTAAAAATATTATTAAACATTATTATCTTCTTCTAATGAAACTAAATTAGAAGATAATATATTAAAATACAGACTATGTTCTTTAAAACACAAATAAAGATATTAAATGACTACTTAATATTAATGTAAAATTATTAAAATTTGGGGAAATTAGAATTAACATAACTAATAATCAAATAATTAAATTTATTTTAAAAATTATGATTCAAATTATTAATTTAAAGAATAAAAATACTTAGTTAACAATAAAAAAATTTATTTATCAAATTTAACAATAAAAATAAAAATTTCCAATTAAATAGTATAAAGTGATTAAATAATTATTTAAATAAATAAAAATTAAGTAAAAAATGATGCAAAACAATACAAAAATAGAGACACATAAAATTCACCCACAATTAAGCATTGGTTTTAGTGAAAAATCACATGAATTATTATCAATGAGTAACAGATTATAAAATTTATGATTTTGTTCAAAATGTATCATGTCCACCATTCTCAAAACAGTGGACTAAAACAACTAAACTGACTATTTGAAAAATATGTTCAAATCAGGACTTCCCTTGAACAAATACTCAAAGGGTAATCTAGAAAGCTTTGAATCATCAAGCAATGAAGATGTCATACCTCATATGTCCTTTAACATAATGACTCACTTCAATGCAAGCCAAGGTTCTAATTTAAAGAGTGAAAAGAGGTAAAATATCAATATAATTAAGACCTTAACCAAGGTACTTTGTACTTTGACAAAATCATAGGTTCCAAAAATAATTTTTTTTTGCGAATTACCTCAATGACACAATCTAAATGACTCCCATATAGAACAATTTTCCCCTTCTTCGTCCAGTGTTCATCATTCCCCTCACCTTAATGAGCTCGTTTTTGACCCTAAACACTTATTTATTTTTCCCATGCCATGTATCATGTTCTAAGAACTGTGAATTGCAATTATTCAGAGTCTACAAATGGATTATAGTAAACAGAAACACACCCATCATCTAGGGTCTCAGAGACTCACCGTGGGATCCCAGACGCCCAGACTACTCTATTTACAAAATCTTTCTATGGAATTAATTTACATTGTCTCATTTAGATAATTACTTTTTATAATTTCAATGATGAATGAGGCCCCAAGAATCAATTCAAACATTCTATTCCAATGGATATGATCATAACTACACAAACTTGTAACCCAAATCAATCACAAATGTTGTTCCTAAACCAAATTTACAAGAAACAACTATGCAAGACCACTCAGAAATCATCCAACCTCATTAAATTTGATACAAAACAAATCTTAACTACCAGCAAATCACTTTTCAAAGGCAAGACCCAATTGAGTACAATGTTAAGATTAGAAATATAATAGAATTTTGAAAATATTTAACCAATTTTTGACAAAACTTTTGATGTGAAATGCAATTGATGAGATTTCATTAAAGCACATTTTAGCACAGTCAAGAACTGACCCCCTCCGCTACACATAAAACCCTACATTTTCCACAAAGATGAATTCTAAATATGTAGAAGAACAATAAAAAAATTAAAGGATCAAAATAGATTTTCAATTTATTAGATTTATGACATGTATAAAGGGTCTCATTGAAGTTCAACAATGATTTTCTCCACAAAAATTAATTTACAGGAGGTTCATATCCAGATACACACATTAATATTTACGTCCAATGACACAGATTTTAAATTAATGTCCAAAAATGGAATGCCACATATGGATGGAGAGTGGATAGGGTATAAAAATCTGATTTTTTTTATTCAAATGAATGTTCAATATAATAGAAAAATTCATGATAGAACCCCTTAACAAATAAATTTAATGAAAAACAAAACAACCAGAATGCATGTACCCCCCACCCCCCCAACACACTTAGTTTGTAATAGTGAAGATTTAATGAACAATAAATTTCAACTAAAAGCAACAGGCACATGCAAATTTGTATACAAGCAAACATTCATTCCAATACAAGTATAATTAAAAACATATGAAAAATTGTCTATATTTCAGTAGCAGGGAATGTAGCGGAATATTATAAAGTTTAATCCATGCAACAAAAATTTCATCACACATGTAGCAGAATTTTCTTATACAAGTATAATTTTTCAATGGGTAGATTTTTTTATGGGAGAAAAATTTTATTAAAAAAATGGAGCTGAAATGAAGGCATAAAATTGATGTACTTCACTAACATTTTATTTTTTCATCAATCCTTCAAAAAAGGAAACATCACTCCTTTATTGACACAATCAACAGTATCCTGAGGCAAAACCAGGGGATAAGGAACATGCAGTAACAAGGTATTTTACAAAAACAAAGCACATAAGCATCACTTTATTCAAGGTTAAAAAGAAACAACATAAAAACAAAAAAAACCATGGGTTGCCTCACATGAAGTTCTATTTTTCAAAGTCATCATCCATATATTATTCAAGATTTGTTTTCAAGTACAATGAAGGATTCCAAGACCTTCGGTTGTCCCACAAAATAAATATTCACTCTCTTCCCATTAACTAACATGAGTTTATTTTCTTCTCCTACAATTTATAAAGCACCATTCTTTAGCACATTCACAATTGAAAAAGGTCCAAACCACTTGGACTTCATCTTTATAGGAATGAGTTTATGTCTAGAGATAAAGAGATGGACCTTCAGTCTAGTTTTGAATTTCTTGTTTTGAATGATAGAATAATGAAAGATTTTAGTCCTCTATTTATAAATTCTTGAATTATCAGAACTCTCTCTCCTAATCTCATCACGTTCAATTAGCATAAGTAATCTCCTCTCATCAGCACTCATAAAGTCAACATTTAGAGCCTTAACTACCCAATATGACTTATGTTACAACACCACAGTTAAATGACAGAATTTACCAAACAACATCATGTAGGGTGGCATACCTATTGGGGTCTAGAATGTATTTCTATAAGCCCATAAATCTTCATCCAACGTAAGAGACCAATCATTCATTGAGGTTGACATAGTTTTCTCAAGTATCTATTTAAGTTCACTTTTTGAAATCTACACTTGTCCACTAAACTATGGATGATAATGTGTATCATTTTTATGAACACAACCATATTTCTCCAAAAATCATTAAATTTATAGTTCTTAATGTGTGTTCTATTATCAGTGATAAAATCTCTTGGGAATCCAAATCTTGTAAATATGTTCTTATTAACAAATTTTATATGAGAGTTATCTTGATTGTTGGGCAGTTCCACTACCTCATCCCATATCGAAACATAGTCAACAACAACAAGTATATACTCATTCCCATGAGATGATGGAAATGGACCCATGAAATCTAAACCTTAGGCATCAAAAATTTCAACTTCCAGAATTCCATTTTGGGGTAACTCTTGCTTCCTACACACATTACCCAGCCTCTAACATCTATCACAACCAACTGAAAAGATCCTAGGATCCTTAAAATGATAGGGCAATAGAAACCATATTGTAGAACCTTCCGAGAAGTTATCTCACCACTATAGTGACCTCCCCAAGGTAATGAATGAAAACATTCTAAGATATGTAACATCTATTCCTCAGGCGCACACATTCTAAGAATATCATCAACAAACCTCCTAAAAAACAAGGGATCATCCCAAAAATAATACTTAATCTCAGAAATGAATTTCGTTCTTTGTTTATTTGATAGATTTTTTGGAAAAACACCTACTTCCAGGTGGTAGGAAAAATATTCAATCTAAGAAGATTCCCTGATCGAAATAGTAAGAAACATCTCATTAGGAAATGAAGAGTTTATCCAGCTAAAATATTCAGATTCAGATTTAGTAAGAGGAAGCCTAGATCAGTGGTTTGAAACTAAATTCTCAGCTCCATACTTATCCATTATCTCTAAATCACACTCTTGTAGCAACAAAATCCATCTAATCAGCCTGGTTTTAGTTTCTTTTAAGACAGAATGTACTTTAAAGTAGAATGATCAATGAAAATGATGACTTTGGAACCTAAGAAGTATTGTCTAAACATTTCTATAGGTAACACAACAGCTAACCATTCTTTTTCAGTCGTGGTATAATTCTTTTGGGACACATCTTGCAGTATACTAGCATAATACACAACATGTAACTTCCTATATTTACATTGTCCAATGACAACACCAACAACCATGTCACTAGCCTCACACATAAGATCAAAAGGTAATTTACAATCAGTTTCAATGATAATGGGTGATGTAGTGAGTTTATCTTTAAGAACATTAAATTATTTCAAATAGTTTTCATCAAAATTGAATAGTGCATCCTTGACCAACAAAGAGCACGAGGGATTACTTATTTTAGAAAATCTTTTTATGAATATCTGGTAGAAATTGGAATGCCCTAGAAATCTTCTAATACCTATAACATTAACAGGAGGAGGTTGTTTTTTAATAACATAAATTTTAGAAGTATCAACTTCCAAACCTCTTTTTGAAACCTAATGACGAAGTATAATACATTATGTAACCTTGAATTGACATTTCTCCCAATTAAGAACAAGGTTGGTTTCAATGCACCTCTCTAAGACTAACTCATGAATTCTAAGACAAGTATCAAAAGTACTACCCACTATATAAATGTAATCCATGAAAACGTCAATGATTCTCTCAATAACATCTAAAAATATTGTCATAATACACCTTTGAATGGTGACTGGAGCTCCACACCACACAACGGGCATATTTCGGTAGGCATATGTCTCAAAGGGGCATGTGAAAGTGGTCTTTTCTTGAACCTCTGGTGCAATATGAATCTGTTAGTAACCAAAATACCCATCCAGGAAATAGAAAAACTCATTTCCATCAATCCTCTCACGAAATTGATCCTATAAGGGAATTGGAAAATGGTCCTTCTTAGGGGATTCATTACTCCTCCTATAATTTATATAGAATATCCATTTTGTGGGTTTTCTATCTTGGACATATTCATTTTTTTTCATTGTTAGCAACAGTGAAACCTGCCTTCTTGGGGACAACCTAGACAGGGCTTAACCAAGCACTATCAAAAATGGGATATATCATTCTAGTGTCCAACATTTTGAACACATCATATCTCATAACTTCTTTTATGTTTGGATTTAACCTTCTTTGACACTCTACCCCAGGAATATGGTCAAGCTCCATAGGTATTTTAGTAATACAAAATGTGAGAATAATACCCTTGATATCAGCTATCGTCCAACCTATGGAAGATTTAAACTTCTTTAAATCAATCAACAATCTTTCCTCTTGATTTCATTGAGATCATCGGATATTATTGCATGCAAAGTGGATTTCTCACCCAGAAAACAATATTTAAGATGTGATGTGATTGGTTTTAGTTCAACAGTGGGTGGTTCAAAACTCAAAGGAAGAGTATTAGGACAAGGAGGTCCAAGATCATCATCATAACTCTGGTAAGAATATTATAAATATGAATGATTTTCATTTTGATGCTCAGATTCAGAAATAACAGTGCTACTGTCCAAAGTGAGTAGTTCACTATCTAGATTTTCCAGATCATATTTTAATATGTTAATCAGAGAAGAATCATCTAGTTTTGTTATAAGTTCTCCCTCAATATCATCAATGTGTATACCAAGGATGGTGCCAATAGAAACACCCTCAAAATCACTCAAAAAACGCTTAAGTTTAGAAATAGAGGATAATTCTACAGCAGAAACTAGACAGTTGTCTAGTTCTGGAATGTTCTCTTGATTTGGAGTTCGAGTATAATTTATAACATAAAAAAGATTCATAGATATTTTCAGCTTCATAATTATTTTCTTCAACAGAGGATTTATTTTCAAATTCTTCATAGTTTTCAATTGAGTTTTCATTCATTAGGAATTTACCATTGAATAGTTTTCAAAAAAAAAAGTTGGTCCTTTAACATTTTTAAACACTTTTACCTCTTCATGTTGTTCTTCAATTTGTAATATTAATTTACCATTAGAGACATCAATAATAGAACCTCCTGTGGCTAAGATGCACTTACCCAAGATGATGGGAACCTCATGATCACACTCCATGTTTATGACTAAAATGTCTGTAGGCAAAAACATCATCCCAATCCTAATGAGAAAATAATCTACCCTACCCACATGATGATTGAATGATCTATCAGCTAACTACAGTATGATTGTTCTGGGTTGAAGGTCACCCAACCTCAAATGTAGAAACAGTGTGTATGGGTGCATATTAATGTGAGAACCTAAATCACACAAATAGGTGAGATGATCAGTGTTTCCTAGTGTGCATTATATGACAAAACTACCAGGGTTTTTTGATTTTAGGTGGGATTTTCTTTTAGAGTACCGCACTACACTATTCAGTGAGGCTGTAAGTAGAAAATTCTTTTAGAGTTTTTTTGTTTGAAACAATTTTATTAAGATATTTTAAATAATATGGGATTTACAATAATGATTGAATGAATGGAATGATCACCTGATGTTTATAAAGGAAACCAAGGAACTAAAGAAGTTCATCCTTGGTATTACATTGAGTTTTTAGCTTCTCATGGAATGGGATGAGTGGGGAAAAAAATTTCCGAACTGTAGGCATATATATCACCACTTCCTCAACCATTTCTTTTCTTTTATTCTTTTGATTTTTAGAAGAAGTTTCAGCATGACTTTCAGATGAAAAATTCAGATTCAGGTCATTTTATTACTTTTCTGTGAATTTCCAACAAGTGTGTGAAGTAGATTGTTTTTCCAGATTGAAGTAGATTTTTCATTTTGGGCATTTTAATTGTCTTTTTCATCTTTGGTTTGAGTATTAATCCACCTTCTAGTGAAAATATCCATAAAATTGAATCTAGGGTTATGTTTAGTGGTACATGGATGTCTACCTTTTTTCCTAGAGGAAAAATCTCTAGCACCTTGACCAAGTTGTGTTTCCATGTTTTTCATTCTAACATCAGTTTTCATTTTATCAGACTCATATTGATTTTGATGTTTAGAAAGCTGAGTCATGTAACTTTCTTCATGAGATTTGATTTTGCTCAAAATTAGATCAAGCATAGAATACATGGGACTATCATTGTTTTCTTGTTTATTTAAAGACTCACCCCTTTTTTGATTTGGAAAATTTGATCCTGGTTGATAAGAGTAATTAGGGGGAAGTGGATTGTTTGATTAATCCTTGATCTTTGCATGACATATTAGGATTGTTCCTATAGCATTGATTATAATTTTATGAAAATGTTTCTTATTTAGGAGGAATTCTTGGAAAATAGTTAAAAAATATTTGAGCTTTCTTGTTGTTGGGATGGCATATCAACGTTTGGACAAAAAAAATTTAGTATGCCCAAACATACCAAACTGGACACACTTTTCCCTTACATATTGGTTGGTATTTTGACATCCTAGTTGGTTAATAGTTTTCTTTGAATCCCGGTTCATTAAATATTGATTTGTTTGGTAATTTCAGCCTGTTGAGCTTGGGTATCATATATTGAACAAGTGTTTGAATTAACATTTCTATACTATTTTCATTCTTGAATTTTTATGATGTGAATTCAGTGCAAGATTATTAAAAAATTGTTTATTTTATTCATCTATCTTGTTTTTATAATTACCCCCAGTAGCCTGATCATCTAGATTCTGTCTAGAAGAGGAAATACCTTCATAGAAGGTGTCCATGAGAAGGTGTGATGGGAGTTGATGATGGGGACAATGCCTATGAAAATCCATGAATCTATCACAGGCTTCATGAAAAGCCTCTCTATCCTCTTGATAAAAACTATTTATCGTTATTATATGTTATCTTTTTAATATGTGGGGATAGATTTTCATAATGAAAGAGTTATACACTTGATCCCAGTTCTCAAAAATGTTCACATCTACACTCAGATACACATTCATAGCATTTCCTTTAAGGAAAGAAGAAATTAATCTCATTCTATGTTCATTATCTGCGAGTCCTAGAAGAGGTAATTATTTCATAGTATTATATAAGTCTCTAATGAAGGGAAGGGAGTCCTCATTAGATAGTCCATTAAAAGTAGGCAACAAGGAAATATGATATAGTTTAAGTTCATAATTTCTGGCCCTAATAGATAGTATAATAGACAATGGACTCCTTGAACCTAGAGGAAGTTGTAATTCCCTAATCCTAGGTATTTCTTGTTCATCTAGGAGTTCTGGTTGATTTTAGAATTTATTAGGTGGATGGGCTCTATTATCTATGTTTTGAATTTCAGTTTTGTTCTTCTTTCTTAGAGCAGTGAGATGTTTATCAAATTCAAGGTTCAGAGGCTCTAATCTTGCAGCAGAAGTTCATATGCTCATGAACACAACACTAGATAGTAATCAAAATTAAATAGACCAAAAAAAATTCAACAAAAAGTGAAACAAATTTTATTTTACAATTTCCAAATTTTTCAATTTTATAATGATTTGTATAAATGCGATTTTTTAGTTTTTTTAGTGTAATGGATCATACCTTCCCTGGAAACGGCGCACAAAACATGACATGTACTATCGTTGAAGTGTGTCAAAGATTAAAATTTATATTTCTACTAACTAGTATATATGTGGAAAGCATGGTCGATCCCACAGGGAAGATAAATTTGTCCACTAATTTTCTAAAAAACATGGAAATTCCACTATTGTCAACAGTAGAGTGAATTTTCATATATTATATCATTTAATTTTTATATTTTTTAATAATTTTTCTATTAAAACTAAAAAGTAACAATATTTTTTTTATTTTTTTATCTAGACTATAATCTTACATGAAACAAAATGAAAACTGTGAACTAACAAAAATATAGAGTGTTGATAAATTAACTATTAGAGTAAATGCCTGGGAAAAAATCTCCATTCTATTGGCTTTAAAGGTATTAAAATTCACTTAAAGGTTGTTTTAGCGTACTACATTAAAGATTATGACTCACCTCCCTCACCAAGAGTTAAATCACACAAGCCAACCAATTTAAGAATACACCAATCCATAATTAATCAATTGTGAGCTATTAGAGAAATGACTATAAGAAAAACTCACCATAAGTATTCAAGTCTTTTGAATCTATTATCTTTTAAAAAATGTATTCTTAATAAATATAACAAATTGATTGTGATTTTTCAAAATTAAATTTTTGTAGAACAATGCAATAGAATGAATTCAGTACTAATCTCGCCGATCAATACCGAATCAATCTAATGATGAAGTGAAAAGGAACATTTATAGAAAAGTAGTTGAACATCAATTATCCCAAAAATAATGTTTTTCATATAAAATATGTATACAAACATTACAGTAATTGAAAATATGATAAATAGAGTTTATGAGTTCAAACACAGGGGAAGTAAAACTCCCTGAAAGTTACTCTCCCCTTACGCTCCCCTAGCTCCAGAAAATGATCCCAGAGTCGCCCTTCGGTCTCCTCTACTTGGAACTGGATCTTTGGATGTGTCGAGTGAATGTTATCCTCTCTTCACTCTTTCATCTACTTTCTCTTCCTAAATATCATGCTCTCCTCTGGTGCTTGTCACCAAACATCTTCCACTAACATAGAGTTCATATTTCACTATTACACTGTACACGTGCATTTTTTTTGCGACTGTCATGTCACACCAGTTTTTCCCACGTAACTAAAAACAAATGAGTTAGTTGAGTGCACCTGGATGTTATTAAGTCCTTGGTGCGAACCTACAAGGTAAAGAACATGAAAAAAATTTAGAACTATTAAAATATGAAAATAAAATAGTTGATAAAACCGTTATTAGTTAGATATTTAATTTGACTAATCTAAAACATAATTTATTTATTATTAAATATTATTCTTATATAATAAAGTAGTTAACTAATTTTATTTAATAAATTTATTAATGCATTATGTTATAAAAATTAAATCAATTAATAAAGATTATATTTATAATTAATTGTTTATGATAATGTTAATTAAAACTAATAAATTAATTATTATATTGAACATTAGTTTGTTAACTTATTAAATAGTTTATTTTTTTTTCTAATTTTATATTTAAATTATTATTACTTTTTTTTATAAACATTTATTTTTTAAATAATTAATTGATATGTTGAATTAATTTATTTTATTTTACTTTATAGGATAATATTTATTACATAATTTGAATTAATGTTAATTAAAAATTATATTTGATTATGCTATATTTATTATAAAATTATAATTATATTAGTTTATTATTTTTAGTTTAGTGATTATTTAATTTATGTTATTAATGTAGATTTTTTAAATAATATTTATTTTATTTTTGTTATACTATATTATCCCATCTATTTTCTTCTCCATCGGTGTGCATGGGGGGGGGGGGGGTTCGAGATGCTTTTTGCTGAAGCATGGTCGAGCTCATCCGCTTTCAAGAAGTTGTCGGCTCCTTCGGTCTTCAGCAGCATGTTCAAGCGGGGATCTCTTCCAACATTCTGGCATGACCCACGCTCCATCAACAACAGAACCCCCTATTTATCACTTCCATGTTGTGAAAATAGAGAAGGGGATCCATTGCGACACAACATCCTCAATTTCCCGTAACAATGATGGCACAATTCACATTATCACATAGCACAAAAGATAGCCTCCGGTTCGGCTTCAGCTACACAGTTGTGGTGTCCTCTTCTCGGTGCAACAGGGGAATTCAAATTTTCTTCAGAAAGCTTCTGCAGAGAGAGTCAGGTGAGATCCCTTAAAACTGATCTGGTGATATGTTCTACTCACGACGATGATATCCTTTGGGTGAGTTTGGTTTGAGCATACGGTGAAACACAAGATTCCTAGGAAGCTTGGCTTCGAAAGGATTATTCAATTTGGTAAATTCAAATTAGATTTTTATGGATTTCATGATCTGATGTTGTTGTGGATTTTCATTATATTGATTGAAATTGACATCATGGATGAAATAGAATGTTATTGTAAAGAAGTTGAGGACTCACGTCGATCTACAACGGTAGGTGGAAACGAAGGGATTCAGTAGATGGTGGGATGAGCACTGGAACATCGGTACTTGAAGGGTGGAAGAAAATCGGTGAAGTGAGGCTACTGTGGTAGGAACTTTGAACATCGATTGTGAGTTGAAATAACCTATATTAGTGGAAGATGATGGTGTGATATGGTGAGGTGTAGTGGAGACAGGGCATAAAAAGTGGATGTCTAATGGTGAGGGAGAAGAACCTATAGTGAGGTGCACATGGTCACTATTGGTTATAAAAAATTGATCAGTGGTTGGCATAAAATATATAAGGTCATCATTGATTGAGAAAAACAGATTAAGGTCACTAATAATTTATAAAATACTAATGTTACATATACAAATATAAGATAAGTCACTGTTAGGCTAAACAAAATCAACGGTGCAGATTATTAAAGGTCACTGGTAGGCTAAGATGAAGGTTACCAGTTGTCTTAAATGAACAAGATAGATCTCCGATGAGATGAAACAAAAATATATAAGGAGACATCATTAGTTAAAAAATGTAGAGCCGCGATAGGGGGTCACCATTAGCTTAAAACCCCAAAGCAGCCCTGGTAGAGAAAATAAAAAGGGCACCGTTATTTTAAAAATTATGTTTACCAAAAGCGCAAATAATGCTCACTGTTGGGTATAATAATATCACTGGTGAAAACTAAATAGAAGGGTCACTGTTAGAAAAAAAATTAAAAAGACTAACGATGACCTTCTAAAATTAAAAACTCATTAATTGATCTTAAAATTAAAACATAAGTAAACTAAATAAAAAGATTGAAACTAATTAATTAAAAGAATTATATACACCATAAATTTGACAAGTTATTTTTTAATCATAAATCATTAACTCCACAACTACGATTTTAAATTAGTGACCCAACAGCTCACTGATGGCTCTTGCCTACCCGACCTGGAGACTCAAATCTAAAGAAAAATAATAAATAATTTAACTTCATACATAAAATTAAATAACTAATGTTTTAAAACTCTTAATTAATCAATTAAACAACTATATGAATAAAGAAAAACAAAGGTGAACTTTATTATTTAGTTTGAACAAAAATTCTGTACATAATTAATTAGTAAGATAATTAAAAATATTATTAAAAATTGGTAACATATTCTAATAAATCTAAATTAGAAGATAAAATATTAAAATAAATTTTATGTTAATTAAAAATTAATAATGATATTAAATGGCTACTTAATATTAATTTCAAATCATTAAAATGTGGGAAGATTAGAATTAACACAACTAATAATCAAATAATAAAATTAGATAAGAAATTTAAGTTTAAAATTAAAACATTAGAGAATAAAAATACATAGATAATAATAAAAATTGTTTAATTAACAAATTTAACTATAAAAATACCAGATTGCAATTATTTAGTATAAAGAGATTAAATAATTAATTAAATCATTAAAAATTAATTACATATTTTTGGCAATACTATGCTAAAATATATCCATATTAGACCAGTATGACTCAACGTGTTTGTTTATAATCAAAAATGACATATTAGTAAAAAAACACATGTTACATACAAAAAAGTAATAAATTTAATTCTATTTTTTAGATTAATTATAAAAATGAACCATATATTATTATATGAATTGAATGAATAATCCTCACCTCAATCTGACACATTGTATGGCTGGTATGACTCAATAAATGTATTTTTTATTTAAAATTGAAATCAACTTTAGTAAAAAAGACTATTAAAAATAATCAAAACAAATAAAACAAACTCATATTATTTGGATACATTTTTAAAACGACTCAAGAGTCATTTTATTATTTTTAGGAACATGTCACACATTAATCTGGTACACTATGTGCTGGGTATGACTCAATGTGTTCATTTTCAATTTAAAATTAACAGTTTATTTCAAAAAATTCATTACAAAATCATAAAAAGAAATTAATATGATATTTATATTTTATAAAAGTAATTAATAATTCATTATTTGTTTAGGAATTAGTCTCATTTCATAGAAATGCATGATGTGATCGGTGTGATAAAATGTGCAGGTTTATAGTTTAAGATGACATTTTAGTACAAATAAAAAGTGACATATCCAAAACATAGAATACACATTCATATTGATTCTATAATTTATGATAATTATTTATAAGTCATTTTTATGTGTATAAGTTATATCATCCTCAATTAGACACTATGTGTCACTTGTATGACTCTAACAGTGTCTTGAAATTTAAAATTGACCTTAATTTTAGTAAAAAATAAAAATGTAATACTAAAATCCAATAAAACACCATCATTTTTTATTAATATTTTAGGAACATTAGCCAAAGTTCATGTGTTCCACATAGAAATCATTCACACCGCAATTCAATACATAATTTTCCTAATATTACTCAATGTATTCATAGTCATTTTAAAATCAACATTTTAGTTCAAAAGGTGAAACTCGCTGAAAACTGAGAAAAAATAATTGAGTTATATTTATAATTTAGGGAAATGATTCAGAATTCATATTTGACATGTTGGAGTTATAAAAATGTAATTAAACATATGATGTGACTCGTAGAAATCAATGTGTGTGTTTCATGTTTAAAAATACATTTTAGTTAAAAACAGATGTTATATACTACAGATGTAGAAAATTAATTCATATTGAGTTTATAAATTTAAATAATAATCCATAATTAATTTTCATGTGTGTGAATCTATTTCACCTCAATCGGATGCATGATGTTACAGATATGACTCTAATTGTGTCCTTCTATTTATAATAGACATTAATTTAGGTAAAAATGAAAACTAACATACTCAAATCCCAATAAAATGGTTTTTTATTTTTTAGTACATTATTATAATAATCCATAAGTAATTTTTGATCCTTAGGAATCATTATAATATCAATACGATAAACAATGTGCCCAATATGACTCAATCATTCCATTATCAGTTTAAAATTATAATTTTGTTTCCAAAAGTGTCACTCACTAAAAACAAATAATACACAATCAGATTGTCTTGATAATTTAGTAAAATGATTCATTTTTCAGTTTTGACATATAAGAAATAGTATCACATTATAATAACACATGATGTGACTTGTATAACTCAAAGTGTGGGATTCCATTTGAAAATGATATTTTAGAAAAAAAGACACTTTCCATGCTAAAAACTAATTGAATGAATTTGGATTGTTTTTTAAAATTATTAAATTAGGCCATAATTCATTTTTTGTTTTTTTCAATCATCGACACCTCACTAAGATGTACCACGGGAATAGTAAGACAACATGTGTTTAATTCAGTTTAAATGTTACATAATTTTATTAAAAAGGCAACTGGAATTTTCAAAAGCGATCAAATAATTTTTTTTTGTTTTCATAATGATGGAAAAAGATTTTTAATTATGTTTTTGTTTTTATTAATAATACTCACCTCAATACATTGAATTTTGTGACTTGTATGACTGCATGTGTTTATTTTTATTTAAATTTTACATTAATTTATGTAAAAAAGAGGGAATCAAACTCAAAACATATAAAATAAATTTTAACTATTTTGATAATTTAGTAAAACAATTTATACAAATTTTTTTATGTGTAATAATAATCATCAACACAATCTGATAGATAATGTGATCGGTATGACTCAAAGTGATCGATATCAATTAAAAATTGAAATTTTAGTTCTAAAAGAATTACTTACTGAAAACCAAACAAATATGAATGGATTTTTTGATATTTTAGTCAAATTCATAAGGAATTTTGGACCTATATGATTTTTTGTAACCGAAAATCAACACCTCATATGAATGGTATGACTCAAAATGCATGTTTCTTGTTCAAAATTACATGTTATTAATGAGAAGAAGGGTCAAACCTAAAACCTAGAAAAAAAAATTATTATTATTTTAATACATTAGTAAAATTTTTAAAAAAATTGTTGTATAGGAATCATATGACACTACATATAATGAATTATATAGCCTTTATGAATCAAGGTGTCTATTTTATATAAAATTAAAATTAACATTATTTACAATTAAAAGATACAAACCCAAAATAGTGAAAATGCATTCGTACTATTTTTTCAAAATTTAGGAATATAATCAACAAGATATTTTTAATGTTTAACACTCCATACGATACATGATTTTCCATGTATGAATCTATGTTTCAGTTATCACATTAAAATTGAAATTTTAGTTCAAAAAGTATCACTCAATAAAAAAAGGGAAAATGGGCTTTGATTGTTCTAATAATTTGGAAAAGGATTCATAAGACATTTTTGACATGTTGGAACTACCCTCTTGTCAACCAACACACGATGTGGACAATATGAAACAACGAAAATTGTTCCAGTTTAAAATGTCATTTTAGTAAAATACAATAGTCACATACTCAAAATATTGAGAAAACATTCACATTGTTCTGATACTTTATCAAATGTCCAATAAGTCATTTTTATGTTTAGTAATTAGGCTTTCCTCAATCTAAAGCATAATGTGACTAGTATGAGTCCAGGTGCATTAATATGTTTATATATATATATTTATATATTTGGGTCATTTTAGTCAAAAATGTGCTTCTCATTTCCAAAACCATGCAATTGAGAAAATATTATTTTCTAAAAATTATATCAGATATTTATGAAGCACATCCCCTTCAATTTATCTCTTATAATAATTTAGTTAATTTCCAAAGAGATAATTCTCGAAGATGAATAAGAAATAGGATTACATGTATTAATCAACAACAACTCAATCTGACCCACAATGATCCTGAAATAACTGAATATTTAGTCTAAAATTATTAATTTCAATGTAATTTATATATTTATAGTATTACTAACATGTGTATTTTTTTCTTATACATGTTCACTATTTATATTGGGTGGGGGAGGATTTTAAGAAAATAGAATGAGTTGAGGTCAATGGAATAAAAGACAAAGGAACATTGATATTTTTTAATGTTATTGATCACTCATAAATCGTCATGTAATTCTATAAAACACTATTTTCAATGTATATAATATATTTTTGTTTCTTTTATTTGTTTTCTAAATTTTATTTAAATAAAATTCTATATTTTCACATAATGTTTCTACTATTTCTAGGCGTTTTTTCAGTGCTGCGGTGGGCTGTAAATTTAAAAACACACTCTTGTATAACACATTATTATTGCTAAATACATGCACTAATAAATAATGTGCATTATCTATATTTCTAAATGATCTAATAATGTAACCCTTTATCAGTGATTTTTTACTTGTAAAATAACCATTTATCATCAATTTTATTTAACTAACAAAAACCAAGGGATTTTAATCACACTATGGTGGCCAGGTCATTTTTTCAATAAGAAATGATAATTTTAGTAATGATAAAGTCCATTATGTAGTACTAAATATTGAATCTAAAAATCCCCCTCAATTATCAATTACTAATAAAATAATTTGTAATTTTTTTTTTTTGAATAATTATTCAAAAACATACCAAAATATAAATACCATCACTATTCATTTTTTAGAAATAAATATGATTGAATCTTAAAAAATGATCAACAAAATAAAATTATAATCTTCCAACACATAACGACACACATTGTGGTCTATAAAACATAATGTGGATAAGTTAAAAATATTTCGATGTAATAAATTTTAAATATATTTCATATATGGATTATTTTGGTTTCTTATATGGCATGCATCCACACAACTAAAAAACATGTCATTAATTGTTCTATTATTGTAAATTTTTTTAAAAAAAAGAGCATTGAATACCAAATCATGATTAAATCCACCCATCATTTACTCATGATCGAACAACTCTAATAATAGGGAACATTATGATCAATTTTATTTAGCACTGATAAAGGTGTCCATTCTAAATGATTCTAAAGACACTAATAAAGGTGTTCTATAATTAGCACTAAACAATCACTAATAAATAGGCCCATAATTAGTTATTTTAGAGGATCTAATAAAGGGTACTATACTCATCACTTCAAAAAGTGTTAATAAGGGGTCTTACTACCGAGTGCTTTAAAATTTATATAACAGTACATCACGAGAATGAACAGATATAATAGATACAAATATATATTTTTAATAAATAAAATTTAGAACACAAATACAAGAAAAATAAATAATAGACATTAAATACATTGGTTTATAGAATAACACGATTATGTAAAAACTTTCTTTGACATTCAAATGAATAAATGTTATTTTTTCTTTATCCTCGGACCCTAACTCATTCGGTTTTTGGAAAAGACACCCCTTATCATTAAAAACAATTCAAAAGTATAAGAAAACTACTATTATGATATAAATTCTATAAATAAATAAATTAAAAAGGAATTGTTAATTTTAAACTACTAATTGAGTTATTCCCGAATCACTGTTTATTAGATTTATTTGTTGTTGATTATTTAACATGATGCCATTTTTTATCATTAAGCATTATCTCTAGGAAAATTATCAAAATATCTATAAGAAAAAAATGACAGGCTAATTATTTTACAAAATAGAATATTGAATTATTAGAACCCCATATAGGATCATTTTCATTGTTTTTACGATGTGGTGTGAGTTTTAATATAAAATTACTTTAATATATTAAAAACACACACTTGGAGTTATAATTACAACACCATGTGTTAGATTGAGGTGTGTCTAATTCGTACACATCCGATGTGACTTATGGATCATTTTCTTATTGTATTAATAAAATCCATATGATTTTCCTCGAATTTCAGAATGTGACATATTGTTTTTCCTAAAATGAAATGTTAAACTAGAAAGATATTGTTTATGTTGTACAAGTCACATTATTTGTTGGTTCTATGTGAGAATAATTCTTATCCATCAAAAAAACTTATTATTTTTTCTTAAATTATCTTGATAATCTATTCATGTTTTCTTTCTTTTCATTCAGTGTGACTTTTTGAAATAAAATTTCAATTTTAAACTCATAAGGGTCACATTGTTTATTAGAATGAAATTTTGATAGTTCCTACAAAAAAAATAACTTATGAGTTGTTTTCTGAAATCATAAAAATAATCTATATGTTTTTTCTCGATTTTGAAAATGTCACATGAAATTTTTACCACAATTTAGGTCAATTTAAAATATGATGACACTCATTGAGTAATACTAATCATAATGTCTTTCTATTAGAGGTTTTGTTGTATCTTATATGTCAAACATATCTTATTGGTTGTCTTAAGAAAGTATCAAAACAATCCGATTTTTTCCTCATTTTTTTGTATTTAAATTGTGATTTTTACTAAAATGTCATGTTTTACTGGAAACACACACATTCATTCATAATGGAGAATGTACGTCAGTGTTTTTTGATGAAAATTCTTACACAACAAAAAATAAATATGAATCCTATCAATAAAGTTTCAAGACAACCCAAGAAGTTTTTCGTAGTTTTAATTGATTGACACTTTTTGGACAAAAATTTCAAATTTAAACTGATAACAGACACATTGAGTCATACCAGAAACATCGTGTATCTGATTGATATGTGGATCAATACTAATAAAATGAATTGCTAATGATTTTGATAATTTATAAAAATAAAATGAATGCGTATTTTTATTTATTAGTATGTCAATTGTATTTTTTACAAAAATCTAATGTCTATTTTAAATAAAAATACACATTTGGAGTCATACAGGTCACACCATGTATCAGATTGTAGTGAAATTTAATCATATATGTCAAAAAATACATGTGGATCATTCCAATAATGTATCACAATAATTCAATTGTTTTTTCCTGGGTTAGAGAAAGCCGATTTTCTTGTCTATGAATATTAAATACAATTTCAAACAAAAAGAAACACTTTAGTCATATTGATCACATTGCACTTCAGATTGAGGTGAGGTGAATTTCGTTACGTCACAAATGATGTTTAGATTGTTTTCATATTTTATTAATACAATATGAATGGGTTTCCTCAGTTTTGTGTATGTCACTTTTTTTTTGAAAAATATCATTATTAACACGAAACACACACTTTGGTCATGCTGGTCACATAATGGGTCAGTTTAAATATAAATAATTCCTAAAATTAAAATATGACTTATGAATCGTTTTAAAAAAATATCAATACAATCTAAGTTAATTTTCAAATATTTCAATGATTGAACCATGTTGAACTAAAATGCCAATTTTAAACTGATAATGGACCCTTTAAGTCATAAAATCCATGTCATTTATCATATTAAGGAATGAGTGATTCGTTCATGTCACAAATTTCTTATGTAACATTTTCATAATGAAAAAATGAATGAACCCGGTTTTGAGCCTCTAAGACTTTGAAATTTTCATGATGTTATTCTAGAGCTGGGTATTCAGACGACATGTGATTACGAGACCCGGTGTGATCGAGATCAAATTTTAAGGGTGTTCACACTAAACACACCAAATAAAAAGAATAACTCTTAAATGGTTGCTCGTAAGGGAAAAATGAGGGCACTGTTGAGTCTGGAGCGTGTTGTTTACCCTAGGTGGGATGTTATTTTCGCGGTTGTGGCCCTTCAATGGAAAACGCCACCAGGGGCGTTTTCGTAATTTTTCCACCTTAGGCATGAACTTTACAACTTCTGAACGGAGACATAGATTAAAATTCAGACACCGTCGTTGCACTCAGAAGGTGGATTTTACCCTAGAGGCGGCTTAGCCCCGACCCCACTGAATGTTTGGGTACAGGGCCTACTGGGGGGTGTTTATGTGTTTCTCTACATAAACACTTCCCCCACATTATTTCACCATTGGGTTTTTTCTCCCTAGAGGAAGATCTCTCAACAAATGGATCGACCTCCTTCAATATTCCATTCCTCTCCGACAAGGCGGTGACGGCTCCGGCGAATTGTTTGTGAAGTTACAGGCTACGCCCAACGAGGTAGGTGTTTTGGTTTTCGTTTTTAAATTACAAATATATTTTGACTTCCAATTTTTTTTGCTTAAATTCTATCCAATCTTAGATAGAAGACCATAAATGTTTAGGGTTCGATCTGAGCTTTCCAATTCAATTTTCTGATTGAAAAAACGAGTTTCGGTGCGTCTGGGGGAGCCCTGTGAAGTTTTATGGCCGAACTTTGGTTTTCCGGCGGTCCCAGGTGGTGGCGCGGCGGGATCCCAGGCCGCTGTGCGGTGGGCTTTGAGGGGGCGGCGGTAGCATGACGCATAGGTGGCGGCGAGTCGTTGCTCCTATGTGGTGGCATGACGGGCATCAACGGCGGACCGACGCGGCGGGCGGAGGTCGCAGGTGCGGGGCGCGATAGGGTTCGTGGCGCGTGACCCCAAGCGGGAGACCGAGACCCTCTTTCGGCGAGCCTCTGCACAGGATAGAAATAGGCAATGATGGCCGGTCAGCACGGGCGGACTGCCAGGCAGTGGCCGGGCCGCACATAAGGGTCGTGGGCCAGCCCAGGCTGGGTGGACTGGCTGGACGGGCCGATCCAACCCTAAGGGGTTAGACATCTTAATTTCAGACACCCATAACATTCACTACGAGTATCGGTTTTGCATGCCGTCTACGACTGTGGGACCCTAGGATTGAGCCAGTGTTCTTGAGATGGTCTCGAGGTTTTTTAATTCCCGAGACGAGGGCTCCGTGCCACAACACACTGTTATGTATTGTTTAGCGCCACGCCGAGATTCTTCTTTCAAATGGCGCGAAGACATCCGGATTCTATTTAAGGTCCTGTCTGTGGCATTGTGAACGTGTCATTGAGATTATGTTGTCCAGGGTGGTCTTAGGCATTGAGTCCAGAGTTGAGGCATTGGCCCCATGGGCTGTCTTTTATGCTGTGGAAAGCATTTTGAGACTTTTTCATCAGACGTCTGTTCGAGGAGAATGAGTAGTCGTTTTGGCATGTTTTTTCGAGAGCATCACGATGGCACAGTTCGCCTGACCTTTTTCGGGACCGAGGTGTGGGCCCAGAGATACACCTTATTGGTATAATGTGGTGTTGAATAACTTGTCCATTAGGACTCCATTTCAAGCAAGTAAAAAGTCTATCTCGTGTGTTTTTCCATGTGGATAACAACAGTTTATTCAGTTTGGGAATGAGGAGCCTCTTTCAAGATCTCATTATATGTGGAAACGTGAAAGGGGATTGGTCAGAGATCCTTTGATGTGCTTCGAACCAACGCACGATAGCAATGTTAGTGACACCCATAGATGGTTCGTGTTGTTCGGAGTTATCAGGCCAGTTCAAGGTTTATACTCCAGTGGGGTTGGGCAGTGGGTAACCCAACGACATATCATGGATTACCCTCTAGTGGGGAAGGGATGTGGGTTACCCGTTGACCTTAGATTTTACCCTCCAGTGGGTCTCGGTAGTGGGTTACCCGTTGACCTTAGTGTTTACCCTCCAGCGGAGCTGGGCAGTGGGTTACGCATTGAATTTAGGGTTTACCTTCCAACGGGGCTGAGCAGTGGGTTATTTGATGACCTATTAGAGTTTACGCTCCTTCTGGGCTGGGAAGTGGGTTACCTGATGACTTCTTTCAGACTCAGCCCTTTCAATGTGGCTAGTCAGTGACTTCTCTCCGTGATTACCAGAGCAAGACCTTTGGTTGTACGGTTTAGCGATGAGAAATCTTTGATGTGCAGGACTGATGGGCATTAGGGATTGATATCCTTAGAACTATTGGTGACTTTTCATGGACTGTTCTTGGATATAGAGATCCCCTTACACACTCAGTTGGGTTTCTTGTTGAGAATATATATATATATATACACACTACTTTTGATCCCACTCCTTGGGTTCAGTCACTCTTCTTCTATGAGGGGCGATGACAGGTAGGGTATGCCACGTGCTTTCCATGTCTAGCTCTTCTTTGTTGGGACAAGTCTAATTCCTTTCTTTTGTTGTGGTGAGCTTCACTCTCACTATTTTACTCTTACATTTTTCATTGTTCTGCCTACTACTCACCATTTTAGTACCTCCTTTGTTTCTCCCTTCAGCTTTCGAGGCATCCTAAAGAGTATCATTATACTCACCCCTGCATGGGATTTTATCGCACTTGGTGTGCCCTAGCAGATGACATATATTCTGATCGAGACTACAGATGAGCATAGAGGACACAAGAGCTTGGGATGCATTTAGTGGTCATAGTAGGGCTTTCAGGTGTGAGACTCACCATCGATTTACTTTTGTTTACATGTTGCTGGGTTGTGGCACCATTTGTTTCGACGAAGTGTATTTACCTTTTTCTATTCATTTATCTTGGATATACATTTCATCAGTTTACTTTTTCTATTAGGAAGTCGATTCATGAATGTGGTTGGGTTATATTTATTCGTTCATTGGTTTACTTTTTTACTCTGCACTTCTACAACGAGTGGGTTGTGTGTACAGGTACTTTAGAAAAGGTCTCCCCAAAATTGTTATGCCTTTGGAACATGTCTCCAGCCCCTGGCCTATGAAGATGGGCTTGTGGGAGTTGCAGCTCGATACCTGTAGGGTCGGGTCATGAAAAAGTGGTAGGAGAGGTGGTTCGTTCCTTGGGGTGTTGTTCGGACGTCCCTAAAAGGGAAATCGTTGGGATTTAGGGAAAAAGTGTCGATGTGTCTCGAGAGCGTCTCTCAGGCTAGGAAGTCTTGTGATGGTATGGGTGGCCGACATATCCATTCTCCAAGACCCTAATAACCCCCTTGTTGACTCAACATTATGTGACACTTGTTGTAGGGAAATTTGGAACATGCATCCAGTAGGATTGAGTCTTTGGCTGTCTTTTTTGAGTCATCTCCCCTTTGGTATTACTGATATATATATATATATATATATATATATATATTCTCATCTAATCGCGGTAATCGTTGATGATTTTTAGGATGCCCCCACGACAACAGCCAGCCAGGTTACCCTCTCCAGTTCGTGACAAGACCTGGCGAGTAATGAGGTGTCACTTCAGGGACCCTCATGTGATCCCCTTCCGCATAGTGCTTCAGAAGTAGCCCCTCCAACTGGGGAGTAGCAGTTATTACCGTTAGTATAGGACAAGGTTGAACGAAGGCTGAGTGTGCTTCAGGACTTTCTGTGTCAACGACCGTAGAAGTTCCGTGGAGACCCGGATCCCCAGGTAATGGAAGACTGGATAGAGTCTGTGGACTGACTTTTCAGACTGGTATGAACCCCAGCAGGCTAGATGGTAGCCCTAGCTACTAGCCTTTTCCTCTAGATGACTAGGCATTTTTGGGGGTTGGTTACGTAGACCCACGACGAGTCATCTCTCAGGTGGGATAGCTTCCGGCAGCTCTTTCGAGAGGATTTATCCCCCTCTTCTTTATGCTCTATTCGGATTCAAGATATTCTGGAGTTGAAGTAGGGGGGATGACCGTGGATCAGTACTCAGCCCAGTTTACCGATCTAACATGATACTCGCAGTATTTTGTTCATGATAGTTACTTCATGGCGCATAATATTGAGCAGGGAATTTGCAAAGAGATTTGTGCTAGTGTAGTACCTCTATGCATCCATTTTGATTCTGGGGTGCTAGAGTGTGGGCTCGTGATAGAGGACTTCTTGGATGATGGATTCCATCAGGTAGGGCATAGCAGTGGCTGCTTCAGAGAAGAGTCTTCGGTAGCAGGCACGCGGCAGAGAGTAGTGCCTTAGTCGAGGATACCCTTCTGTTAGTAGACTCAGGGGTAGGGTTATACAACAAAGTGGCACCGTAGAGCACCGGGGTAGTCAGGAGAGAGTCAGTGCTATGCCTATGATAGACACGGTCACCTAGCATGGGACTTCCCGACTAGGAATACTGAGAAACTTAGGAAGGTAATGGGCTTACCATAGTGGCAGAGGTAGCGTTGTGACAAAGGATCCCCCAGGCTAGGATAGGGTGGACATCAGGGAGATAGCGCAGGTAGAGTGGCAGGACCTGGAGGTGGGGGATGTCTCTTCTAGGTCCTTCCTCCACCACCACTAGGTGGACCATGCTAGGCTCTGGGAGGTGGTGGTAAAGGTCATGGGCATCATGAGGCTATGGGTTTTCGTGACCCCCATGCACACGAGATGGTCTGAGGAACGCTTTAGGTTTAATCTATGCTTTCTTCAGTACTAGTAGACACATGCGCTAGCCAATCCTTTATATTGGTACTTTTGGTTCGGTAGTTGGATCTTCCAGTAGAGGCACTGACCCCGGCACTTAGCCTCGTGGTTCCTACAAGAAGTTCCTCATTGGTGACCTTTATTTGGAGAAAGCATGAACTCTCGTTCGGAGGAGAGAGTTTCACGTGAGACCTACTCATCATCACGATAGAACCTTATGATGTCATCTTGGGCATGGATTGGCTTTACAAGGTTCCCGCCCAGATTGACTGTCAACGTAGACTAGTAAGATGTGTCCATTCTGATGGGATGAGGTTCGTTATCCTTGGTGAACGAGACCTCATGAAAGAGCATATGGGTACTCTGAGCCAGTGACTGTGATCTTTTTCCCACCAGTTAGGGAGCATGGCTCTCAGAGAAGTAGACGCTACAGGCACCTGGATCTCTACCGTTGTAGAAGACTACATGGACTTCTTTCCTGAATATGTCATGGGACTACCTCTGAGGCGAGTGATGGAGTTTTTTCATTGACTTACAGTCAGGGACAATCCTGATATCATGTGAAGCATATCGGATGGCACCCACAATGCTTCAGGAGCTACGACTTCAGTTGGAGGACCTTCGTGAGAAGAGATTCATCAAGCCCAGTGTGTCCCCCTCGAAAGATCCAGTTTTGTTTCTGAAAAAGGCAGATGAGAGTCTATGGCTTTGTGTGGTTTATCTTCGCATGAATCAGGATACAATAAAGAAAAAGTACCCTTTTCCATGGATCGACTACCTCTTCGACCAGTTGAGAGGTGCCTTGTAATTCTCCCAGATTGAACTTCGATCCGACTACCACCAGTTGTAGGTTCGTGAGGCTGACATCGTGATGTTGGCTTCCATTGCAGTTATTCCCATTACGAGTTTCTAGTGATGCCCATTGTCATGAAAAACTCCCCCTCCATTTTCATGGCTTTGATGAACTAGATCTTCGAGCCGTACATGGACAGGTTTTGGTGGTCTTTTTTGACGAAATACTCTTCAACTCTATGATGGAAGAGGATCATGGAGAGCATTTGAGAATTTTTCTTGACATACTAAGAGAGAACCACCTATATGGGAATCTCTCGATGTTTTAGTTCTGGATTCATGAGGTTTGTTTTCTGGGGCATGTCATTACGGAGCAAGGATTTTCCATATATCCCGCAAATATAGAGGCAGTGCTTTCATGGGAGCCACCCATGAATGTGTCATAGGTGAAGAGAATCCCTGGTTTTGTGGGGCACTACATGAGTTTTGTGGAAGATTTCTCTAGGATTGCTTCCGATTTGACCACATTGACGTAGAAGGGATGACCGTTCACCTGGATTGATTAGTGCCAGATGGTTTTTGAGGAGTTGAGTCAGAGGCTGACTAGTGCTCCAATTTTGAGGCTTCCAGAGGAGGGCATTGAGATCGTGGTGTACTGTGACGCTTCAAGAGATGGGCTCGAGTGAGTGCTGATGCAGCAATGTGTAGTGATTGAATATGGGTAAGGCAGTTGAGGCCCCATGAGAAGAATTATGAGAATCACGATTTAGAGCTGGAAGCGGTGGACTTCACCTTGTGGTTATGGAGACACTACCTTCTGGGTGAGTATTTTGTAGTCAACTCAGACCTCCAGAGCCTCAAGTACATCTTCACATAGATGGATTTGAATTTGAGGCAGAGTCACTGGCTGGAGTTTATACATGACTATGATTTCGAGATAGTCTACACTCCATGGAAGGTCAACGTAGTATCACTTTCCCTTAGTAAGAAGTCCGAGACTTGTTTAGTGCGAGTAGCTTCAGAGTAGTTGGCATCTCTATGGCTAACCCTTGTGGAGCAGGATGGTACGAATTTTGTAAAATCGATGTTATAGACTCCTTTACTCCATGAGCATGTGAGACAGTCACAACTGGGGGATGTCGGCAGCGAGGTGCTGCATGATCAAATATCCACGACTGACACAATAAATGGGTATCCTGAAGTTGGGAATCACAAGATCTTGTTCCAGGGGAGAGCTATTGTACCGGTGGAGATGCAGGAGGAGGTTTTGCGGGAATTCCACACTTCTAACTTGGATGTACATCCTGATGTAGGGAAAATGTACAGAGACCTTTAGCGGAAGTTTTGGTGGTCTGACATGAAGCAGAGCGTAGATGAGTTCATTTCTTGATGACTTACCTATCAGCAGGTGAAGGTAGATCCACAGGTTTGGGCAGGGTTGTTGCAGCCCCATGATATCCTGGACTGGAAGTGGTATAGAATATATATGGACTTCATCATAGTACTTCCATGAACATCGAAGGGCCATGATTCCATTTGGGTGATAGTGGACCAACTAACAAAGTCGGCACACTTCCCAGCCATCTAGGAGTAGAGTTTTGTGTATAGTCTAGTGAAGTTGTATGTTCGGTAGATCATCCACCTTCAAGGAGTACCCTTGATGATCATCTTTGACCATGACACACGGTTTATGTCACGTTTGTGGCAAGGCCTGCATGATGAATTTGGGACTCAGCAGCGGATGAGTACAAATTTTAACCCCTAGACGGACGGGCAGACCGAGCGCACTATACAGGTGTTAGAGGATATGCTCAGGGCATGCGTGTTAGTCTTTGACCTAAGTAGGGATGATCACCTACCCTTGATGGTGTTCGCGTATAAAAACAGTTACCACTCTACTATCGGCATGGCACCTTTTGAGGCCCTCTACAGGAGACACATGCAGGTCACTGTTGTTCTGGATGGAGGTCGGGGAGACCTCCCTCAAGGGCCCAGAGTTGGTGCGGTTGACAACAGAGAAGGTGCAGGTCATTCATGAACGGATGACGATGGCTCAGAGCAGACTGAAGTCCTACGCAGATCGCCATTGCATGCCTTTATAGTTCATGCAGGGGGAACATATCTTTCTAAGAGTCTCCCAACGGTGTGGAACATAGAGGATTGTCCGGTGAGGCAAGCTATTCCCGAGGTTCATTGGGCCCATAGAGATCGTGCACAGGGTTGGTGAGGTTTCCTACTGTCTTTATCTACCCCCATAGTTAGAGAGGTTTCATTACATCTTCCACATGTCGCAGTTGTGGAAATATGTGCACGACCCGACACACGTTATCGACTGAGGAGAGCTGGACATTGAGGATGAATCCACCTTTTGATTGTGTGTTGTGGCAACACAATAGGGTCCAGAAGAGCACCTAAGAATGGGAGATCCAGATGTGGGATAAGTATCCTGATTTTTTTTGATGTTTTGTTTTTTGGGGATGAAAATATTAAAAGATGGAATGATGTATGAACCCGGGTTTTGAGCCTGTAAGACATTGAAATTTTATTGATGATATTCCAGTGTAGGGTGTTGAGACTGCCTGTGATTCCAAGACCCAGTGTGGCATGGATTAAATATTAAGTTCATTTACACTAGACAAGAAAAATTAACAGAATAACTCCGAAACAGTTGCTCAGATGGTAAAACTGAGGGCATCGTTGAGTCTGGAGCTTTTTGTTTACCCTAGGAGGGGTGTGACTTTCGCAGGCGTGAACCCTCTGTGGAAAATGCCACAAGGGGCATTCTCGAAATTTAGCGGCATATGGTGTGAACATTAAAAGATCTGAATGGAGGCTCGGATTAAAATTTCAAGACCTATGTTGCGCTTAGAACGTGTATTATACCCTAGAGGTGGCTTAATGCAGACCCCACCGAAAGTTTGGGAACGGGGAATACCATTGGGTGTTTAAGTGTTTCTCTACTTAAACACTTCTCCCCCACATTATTTTACCCTTGGGTTTTTTATCCCTGCAAAAATATCTCTCTAATATTGGATCAAACTCATTAAAGCATCCCCTCCTCTCTGATAAGGCAGTGTCAGCTCCGACAAACTGTTTGTGAAGCAATGGGCTATGCCTAGAGAGGTAGGAGTTTGCGTTTTCATTTTGAAATTCCGCATCTACATAGGACTACACGTTTTACATATAAATTCTATACAATCATCCATTGAAGACCATATATGTGTAGGTTTCGATCCGAGCTTTCATATTCTCTTTTGGGATCGAATATCCGAGTCCTGGGGCGTTCAGGGGAGCCCCGGTAAGTTTTCCAGCCAAACGTTGGTTTTCCAGTGGTCCCAAACTGCGGGGCGGCAGGCTCCCAGGCGGCGGGGCGGCAGGCTCCCTGGTGGCGGCGGTGGCATGGATCCTAGGCGGTGGTGCAGCACGGCTCTGAAGAGTCGGCGTGGTGGGCGTCTATGGTGGACAGGCAGGGCGGGCAGAGGTCGCCGGTGCGGGGTGTGACGGGGGTCACGGCGCGCGACCCTGAGAGGGAGACCAAGACCCGCCTTCAGCGGGACTCCGCATGGGACAACGACCTACCACGAGGGATGGTCTGAGCAAGTGGACCACAGTGCAATGGTCGGGCTTCACAGAAGGACCTCGGGATGGCATGGGCTGCCCCAGGCCGGGTGGACCGGCTGGACGGGCCGGTCCAGCCCTAAGGGGTTAGACGCCTTGTCTTCGGACACCCGTAACATTCACTACAGGTGTCGGTTTTTTGGTCCATCTATGAAAGTGTGATCCTCGGATTGAACTAGAGTTCTTGAGATGGGCTTGGTGTTTTTTAATTCCTGAGACGGGGGATCGGTGGCGCGACACACCGTTATGTATTGTATAGTGCCTCGCCGGAATATTCTTCCGGGTGGCGCGAACACATCCAGAGTCCATTTAAGGGGTCGAAATCGGCGTTGTGACCCTATTTTCGAAAAGAATTTTTCCAGGGTGGGTTTAGGCATTGAATATAGAGTTGAATCGTGGTCCCCATGGGCCTTCTTTTATGCTATGAGCAGGGTTTTGCGACTTTTTCATCAGACATCCGTTCTAGGAGAATGAATAGTCATTTCAGTGAGTTTTTGAGAGAGCATCATGATGGAACAATTCACCCGACCTCTTTTAGGACCGAGGTGTGAGGCCTATGAGACGTCTTATGGGAATAAAGTGGTGTTGAATAACTTTTTTTTCGGGAGACTGTTTCAAGCGATTAAATAGTTTATCTCGCATGATTTTCTGCAAGGATATCAACGGTGTATTATGTTTCTGTGTGCGGAGCCTCTTTCAAGATCACATTAAATGTGGAAACATGAAAGGGAATTGGTCGAAGGCTTCTTTGACACACTCTGAACAAACGCACGGTAGTGATGTTAGTGAAACCCAAAATTTGTTCGGGCAGTGTAGAATTATCAGAGCAGTTAAGGGTTTACCCTCCAGCGGGGCTGGGTAGTGGTTTACCCGTTGACCTTAGGGTTTACCCTCCACCGAGGCTGAGCAGTGGGTTACCCAATGGCCATAGGTTTTATCCTCCAGCAGGGCTGGGCAGTGGGTTACCTGTTGACTTTCTGGTTTACCCTCCAGCTGGGCTAGGTAGTGGGTTACCCGATGACCTCTTAGAGTTTACCCTCTAGATGGGCTAGGTGGTGGGTTACCCGACGACTTCTTTCAGACTCAACCCTTTCTATGTGGATAGTTAGTGACTTCTCACCATGATTACCCGAGAGAGAACCTTGGATTTATGGTTTTGGGATGAGTCAACTTTGTCATGTCGGACTGATGGGAATCAGTGATGGATATCCATAGAACTGTTGGCATCTTTTCATGGGCTACACATGGAGATAGAGATCCCTTTATACACTTTTTGAGGTTTTTAGTTGAGCATATAAATATATATGCACCCTACTTTTGTTCCCACTCATTGGGTTTAGATACTCTCCTTCTAGGAGGGGTGAAGACACACGGGGTATGCCACTTGATTTCTATGTCTAGCTCCTCTTGGTTGGGACAAGTCTACTTCCATTCTTTTGTTGGGTTGAGCTGCACTCTCTCTATTTTACTCTTGCACTGTTCATTGTTCTGTGTACTGCTCACCATTTTTGTACCTCCTTTGTTTCTCCCCCAAGCTTTCGGGGCATCCTACAATGTATTGTTATACTCACCCATGCTTGGTCTCTTCCCTCACTTGATGTGACTTTGCAGACGACGGACAGGTTGACTGAGACTACAGGGGAGCGTAGAGGAAACCAGATCTTGGGATGCATTTAGTGGTCATAGTATGACATTCAGTTGTGAGACTCAACAGTTGTTTACTTTTGTCTACCTATTACTGGGTTGTGTCACCTTTCGTGTTGGGCTCGTGTTCTGCCCTTTTTCTGTTTAGTTATCTTGTCTATACAATTCATCAATTTACCTTTTCTATTTAGAAGTTGATGCATTACTGGGGTTGGGTTATAGCTGTTTGTTCTTTGGTATTATTTTTTACTCTGCACTGCTGCATTGAGTGGGCTGTGTGTATAGGTACTTAGGAAAAGGCCTCCCTAAGATTGTTATGCCTTCGACTCTTGTCTCCAGCCCCTGGACTATGGAGGTGGGATATGGGAAGTTATGGGTCGAGCTTGATAGGGTCAGGTCGTGACAAAAAAACACTTATAATGTTTTTATTTGTTTTTGAGTACATCAATTATCTTTTTAACTATGTTAATGTCAACATTACAAACATGGATACACATGGAGTCATACCAGTCACATGATGTGTCAAATTGAAGCGTCTGATTTTTAAATGTCACAAAATACTTATATATCGTATTCCAAATCTATTAAAACAATATGGATTCTCGTTTTTTGAGTATTTAACAATTTTTTATCTAATTTTTTATTTTAAACTGGAAGCACACACATTGAGTCGAAAATAGTCACAACATGTATCAATTTGATATGATATTTTTTCCAACCCATAAGAATGGAAAAATATATGATTTTTAAAAATTATCCATTCAATCCAACAATTTATTCTTACATTTTATTGAGTGATAATATTTGAATGAAAATTACAATTTTAATCTGATAATGGACACATTGAGTAATATGGAGAACATCATTTATCAAATTGAGGTATGGCTGATTCCAATATTTAAATAATGGTTTATGAATTAATTTCCAAGTGTTTCAAAACAATAAATATTCTATTTCTCAGTTTTAAGTAGGTTACTTTTTATTAATAAAAATAATGTAAATTTTAAATAAATTGACATGCATTCGGTCATACCTGTCACATCATGCATCATATTAATGTTCTAATAATTCATATGAATTCAAAATGGGTTTTGGATAATTTTTAAAATGTATCAAAAAGAATATAATTATGTTTTTATGACTTTTAGATTATATATTTTTTTATTGAAATGTTATTTTAAACTACAAACACGTACTTTGGATTAAACTAGTCACATCATGTATCAGTTTAATGGGAGGCATATTTATTAACATAAAAAAATTCCCATGAATTTTTTTCCCAAAATTATGTACATAATATGAGTTTATTTACTCATTTTTCAGTTAGGGAAACATGTTGAACTAAAATAACAACATTAAAATGATAATATACACTTTCAGACATAAAAAGGATATCATATATTTTGTCGAGGTTTGTCTTATTCATATATGTATAAATATAATTACATTGGGATCATTTCCTAAATGTATTAAATCTATTTTAATGTCATATATATGTTATTATTATGTTGGATTTATTTGTTACTAAAATGAATGATAATATTAAATACAAAACACAGTCGGAGTCATACCTATCACCCCATACATCACACGGAATTGAGGATAATTCCAAAATGTCAATAATAAGTGATTGAACATTCTATAAATGTATCAAAACTATATAAATGTGTTTCCTGGTTATGAGTGTGACTCTATTGTTTTTTACTAAAACTTCATTTTAATATAAAAATAAGTACTTTGAGTCATACCAGTCACATAATGTATAATTTTGATAAGAAAATAATGCACACACATTCTAGGATGGATTATTAATTTTTTCCCTAAATTATCAAGAAAACATGAGCATGTTTTCAAAATTATTCGAGTGACACTAATTTCGAACTAAAATTTCAATATTAAACTGATACTAGATACATGGAGTCATACCAGTATGACCGTGTATCTGACCGAGGGGAAGATAAATTCATACATGTAAAAAATGACTTATGGATCATTGTCATATTGTATCATTATAAAGAGGTGTTAAATAATGTTTTCATTGGGAGTCCGTTTCAAGCTATTAAATAGTCTATCCCGTAAAATTTTACGTGAGGATTGAAACGGTGTAATAGGTTTGGGAATGCAGAGCCTCTTTCGAGATCACATTAAATTTGGAAACATGAAAGGTCATTTGTCGAAGGTTTCATTGACGCACTCCAGACCAACGCATGTTAGTGATGTTAGTGACACCCAGAGATTGTTCGGGCAGTGGAGAGTTATCAAACCAGTTCAGGGTTTACCCTCCAGCAGGGCTGGGAAGTGGGTTACCCATTGACGTTAGGGTTTAACCTCCACCAGGGCTGGGCAGTGGGTTACCCATTGACCATAGTGATTACCCTCCAGTGGGGCTGGGCAGTGGGTTACCCGTTGACATTAGGGTTTACCCTCCAGCGGGGCTGGGTAGTGGGTTATTCGACAACTTGTTAGAGATTACCCTCAGGCTGGGATGGGCAGTGGGTTACCCGATGACTTCTTTCAGACTCATCCCTTTCTATGTGGCTTATCAGTTACTTCTCTCTGTGATTACCGGAGCGGGACCCTTGGTTGTATGGTTTAGCGATGAGACAACTTTGGCATGCGGGACTGATGGGCATCAGTGATGGATATCCTTAGAGCTGTTGGAGACTTTTCCTGGGCTGAGCAAGGAGATAGAGATCCCCTTACACACTCATTCGGGTTTCTTGTTGATAATATATATATATGCACCCTAATTTTGTTCCCACTCATTGGGTTCAGTTACTCTCCTTCTAAGAGAGGAGAAGATACGCGGGGTATTCCACATGCTTTCTGTGTCTTGCTCCCTTTGATTCGGATGAGTCTACTTCATTTATTTTGTTGGGATGAGCTGAACTCTATTTATTTTACTCTTACACTGTTCTTTTTTCTGTCTACTGCTCACCGTTTTAGTACCTCCTTTGTTTCTCCATCAAGCTTTCGGGGAATCCTACTGAGTATCTTTATACTCACCCCTTCTTGGGCTTTGCCCGCAATTGGTGTGCCTTTGCAGACACCGAACAGGTTGATCAAGACTACGGAGGAGCGTTGATAGCACAAGAGCTTGGTCTGCGTTTAGAGGTCATAGTAGGACTTTCAGGTGTGATACTCACTAGCAGATTAATTTTGTTTACCTATTGCTAGGTTATGGGACCTTTTGGGTTGGGCGCGTGTTTTGACCTTTTTCTGTCCGCTTACCTTGTCTGTACAATTCATCACCTTACATTTTCTATTTAGAAGTCGATGCATGACTGTGGTTGGGTTATAGTTGTTCGTTCTTTGTTTTTCTTTTTACTCTGTACTTCTGCATTGAGTGGGCTCTGTGTACAGGTACATACGAAAAGGCCTCCCTGATATTGTTACGCCTTCGGTGCTTATTGCCAACCCCTAGCCTATGGAGGAGGGCTTGGGGTGGTTGTGTCTCGAGACCGATAGGGTCAGATCGTGACAAAAAAACACTTATAATTTTTTTTGAGTAAGTCACTTATCTTTTTTATCTATATTAATTTCAGTATTACAAACATGGATACACATGGAGTCCTACCAGTCACATGATGTGTCAGATTGAGTCATATGATTATTAAATTTCACAAAAAAAAATTTGGATCCTATTCCGAAATCTATTAAAACAATATGCATTCTCTTTTTTGAGTATTTAACAATTTTTTTAATAAAAGGTTATTTTAAACTAGAACCACACACATTGACTCGAAAATAATCACAACATGTATCTATTTTATATTAGATTCATTCCAACACATAATAATTGAAATATACACGTTTTTAAAAAATAATCCTTTCAATCCAACAATTTAATCTTAGATTTTATTGAGTGATAATATTTTAAATAAAATTCCAATTTTAATCTGATAATGGACACTCTGAGTAATATGGAGAACATCATTTATCAGATTGAGGTATGGCTGATTCTTATATTTAAATAATGGTTCAAGAATTAATTTCCTAATGTTTCAAAATAATTAATATTATATTTCTCAATTTTAATTTGGTTAGTTTTATTTTTTTTAATAAAATTAATGTAAATTTTAAATAAATAGACATGCATTGGGTCGTACCTGTCACATCGTGCATCATATTAAGGTTCTTATAAATCATATGAATTCAAAATGGGTTTTGGATAATTTTTATAATGTATAAAAATAATATAATTATGTTCTTACGAATTTTAAATTTTAAGTTTTTTATTAAAATGGTATTTTAAACTAGAAACACGTACTTTGAGTTAAACTAGTCACATCATGTGTCAGTTTAATGTGAGGCATATTTATTAACATAAAAAATTTCAAATTAATTTTTTTCCCTAAATTATCAATATAATAGGAGTTTCTTTCCTCATTTTTCAGTTAGTGGCTCATTTTAAACTAAAAAAACAACTTTAAAATGATAATATACACTTTCAGACATAAAAAGGATATCATGTATTAGGTTGAGATTTTTATTATTCATATATGTACAAATATAATTTCATTGGGATCATTTTCTAAAGGTATCAAATCAATTTTAATGTCATACATATTCTATTATTATGTTGGATTTATTTATTACTAAAATTAATGTTAATTTTAAATATAAAACACACACAAAGTCATACCTATCACACCATACATCACATTGAGGTGAGGATAATTCCAAAATGTCCAAAATAAGTGATGGAACATTCCATTAATGTATAAAAATAATATGAATGTATTTCTTGGTATTGAGTGTGACACTATTTTTTTTACTAAAATAAAATTTTAAACTAAAAACATGTACTTTGAGTCATACTAGTCACATAATGTGTAGTTTGATGAGAAAATAATGCACAGACATCCTAAGATGGATTATTTATTTTTTTCCTAAATTATCAAGAAAACTTGGGCATGTTTTCAAAATTATTCAAGTGACACTCATTTCGAACTAAAATGTCATTATTAAACTGATACTAGATACATGCAGTCATAACAGTATGCCCGTGTATCAGAATGAGGGGAAGAGAAATTCTTACATGTAAAAAATGACTTATGGGTAATTGTCAAAAAGTATCATTATAATGTGGCATTGAATAACTATTTCGTTGGGAGTCCGTTTCAAGCGAATAAATAGTCTATATCGCATAATTTTCCTCAATGATTTCCATGGTATAATAGGTTTGGGCATGCGGAGACACTTTCAAGATCACATTAAATGTGGAAAAATGAAAGGGCATTGGTCGAAAGATTCATTGACGCATTCTGAACCAATGCATGGTAGCGATATCAGTGACACCTAGAGATTGTTCGGGCATTGCCCAGTTATCGGACCAGTTCAGGGATTACCCACAAGCAGGGCTGGGTAGTGGGTTACCCATTGACCTTAGGGTTTACCCTCCACTGGGGCTGGGAAGCGGGTTATCCATTGACTATAGGGTTTACGCTCTAGCGGGGCTGGGCAGTGGGTTACCCGTTGACTTTAGGGTTTACCCTCTAGCGGGGCTGGCCAGTGGGTTACCCGACGACCTCTTAGAGGTTACCCTCTAGCTGCGCAGAGCAGTGGGTTACCCGGCAACTTATTTCGGACTCAACCCTTTCTATGTGGCTAGTCAGTTACTTCTCTACATGACTACCAGAGAAGGAACATTGGTTGTATGGTTTAGCAATGAGATAACGTTGATGTGCGGGACATATGGGAATGAGTGATGGATATCCTTATAATTGTTGGCGACTTTTCTTAGGCTGAGCATGTAAATAGAGATCCCCTTACACAATCGTTCAGGTTTCTTGTTCACATATATATATATATATATGTGCATCCAACATTTGTTTCCACTCATTGGGTTCAGTTACTCTCCTTATAAGAGGGGCGAAGACACGTGTGATATGCCACATGATTTCTATGTCTAGCACCTCTTTATTGGGACGATTTTACTTACTTTTTTTTGGTGGGTTGAGCTACACTCTCTCTATTGTACTCTTACACTGTTCATTATTATGTCTACTGCTCACCATTTTAGTACCTCATTTTTTTCTCCCTCGAGATTTCGGGGCATCCTACTGAGTATCTTTATACTCACCCCTACTGGGGCTTGCCTGCACTTGGTGTGCCTTTGCAGACAACAGACAGGTTGATCGAGACTAAAGAGGAGCATAGAGGACACCAAAGCTTGGGTTGTGTTTAGTGGTCATAGTAGGAATTTCAGGTGTGGGACTCACCAGCTATTTACTTTTGTCTACCTATTTCTAGGATGTGGAACCTTTCGGGTTGGGAACATGTTTTTTCCTTTTTCTGTTCATTTATCTTGTATTTACATTTCAACACTTTGATTTTTCTATTTATATGTTGATGCATGACTGTGGTTGGGTTATAGTTGTTTGTTCTTTGGTTTTATTTTTACTCTGCACTTCTGTATTGAGTGGGCTGTGTGTACAGGTACTTTGGAAAAGGCCTCCCCAAGATTTTTACACTTATGGCACTTGTTGTCAGCCCCTGCCCTATGGAGGTGGGCATGGGGTAGTTGTGGCTCGAGACAGATAGGTTCAGGTCATGACAAAAATCACTTATAATGTTTTTATTTGTTTTTGAGTGCATCACTTATCTTTTTTAACTATGTTAATGTCAGCATTATAATCATGGATACACAAGGAGTCATACCAGTCACATGATGTGTCAGAATGAGGCGTGTGATTCTTAAATGTCACAAAATACTTATGGATCATATTCCAAATCTATTAACAAAATATGCATTCTATTTTCTTGAGTGTTTAACAATTTTTTTACTAAAATGTTATTTTAAACTGGAAGCACACACATAGAATCAGAAATAGTCACAAGATATATCTATTTGATATGAGATTGATTCCCATACATAAGAATTGAAATATACATATTTTTTAAAAATTATCCATTCAATCCAAACATTTATTCTTAGATTTTATTGAGTGATAATATTTGAAAGAAAATTCCAATTTTAATCTGATAATGGACACTTTGAGTAATATGGATAACATTATTTATCATATTGTGGTATGGATGATTAATATATTTATATAATGGTTTAATAATTTATTTCTAAATGTTTCAAAATAATTAATAATCTACTTCTAAATTTTAAGTAGGTTAATTTTATTTTTTTTAATAAAATTAATGTAAATTTTAAATAAATAGACATGAATTGGTTCATACCATTCACATTGTGCATCATATTAAGGTCATTATAATTCATATGAATTCAAAATTTGTTTTGGATAATTTTTATAATGTATCAAAACAATATAATTATGTTTTTATTACTTTTAGATTGTAACTTTTTTTATTGAAATGTTATTTTAAACTTGAAACACGTACTTTGAGTTAAACAAGTCACATCATGTGTGAGTTTAATGTGTGGCACATTTATTACAATAAAAAATTTCCAATGAATTTTGTCCATAAATTATCAATATAATATGAGTTTCTTTACTCATTTTTCAGTTTGTGGAACATTTTGATCTAAAATAACCACTTTAAATGATAATATACACTTTCAGACATAAAAAAGATATAATGTATTAGGATGAGGTTTTTCTTATTCATATATGTATAAATATAATTACATTGGGATCATTTTCTAAAGTTATAAAATCAGTTTTTATGCCATATATATTATTATTATCTTTGATATATTTGTTACTAAAATGAATGTTAATTTTAAATAAAAAACGCACATGGAGTCATACCAATAACACCATACATCACATTGAGGTGAGGATAATTCCTAAATTCCAATAATAATATATGGAACATTATTTTAATGTATAAAAAACAATATGAATGTGTTTCTTGGTTTTTAGTGTGACACTATTGTTTTTTACTAAAATGTCATTTTAATCTAATAAAAGTACTTTGAGTCATACCAGTCACATAATGTGTCAGTTTGATAAGAAAATAATTCACAAACATCATAGGATGAATTATTAATTTTTTCCCCTAAACTATCAAGACTACTTGAGCATGTTTTCAAAATTATTTGAGTGACACTCATTTTGAACTAAAATGTCAATATTAAACTGATACTAGATACATGGAGTCATACATGTAAGACTGTGTATCAGACTGAGGGGAAGGGAAATTCTAACATGTAAAAAATGGCATATAGATCATTGTCATAAAGAATCATTATAATAAAAATGATTTTTCTTGGTTTTGAGTATGCCACTTTTCTTTTTCACTAAAATGAAAATTTAGATAAGAATACATGCTTGAAATCATAACATCCACAAAATGCATTGGGATAAGGTGAGAATAATTCTAATACATCACAAATGACTTATTTTTTGTCTTCATAAATTATAAAATATTGATTCATTTTATCAATATTGAGTATGTGGTGTGTGATTTTTACTAAAATTTTAATTATAAATTAAAAATATAAAGTACGAGTCATACTAAGCTCATTTTGAATTTGATTGAGGTGGAAATGATTAATTATGTGATTTGTGTTTTTATTTAAACATTCTTATAAAATAAAAAAATTATAAAAAATATTTCATAATTATTGAAGGGGAAACCCCATGATGCCCCATGCACTATATGATTCATGAAACATGGGGTTTCCTCTTACTTCATGATTGAACATGTAATTTCATTTTTGTTACATTTTAAATAATTTATAGAAAAATTCAGACTTCTGAAAATAGCTCTGAGAAAACTAAATAAGTAATATATAAAATTGATAAGTAAATTAACATTCAAATAGTATTTAATATGATGAAAAATTAATTAAATCTAATTTAGGAATTTACCATTTTATGATGGTTCTATACATTATTGAAAAATTAAATTATTGTCATTATCTCAATTTCCACCTTGAAGTCCTATCCCTCATGAAAAAATGAATCTTTTAACCAAACTCCCAAACACGAGTAAATGAATCCACCTATATAAGAAAAAATTATTATGATTTTAATACTGTAAAATAATAAAACAGAAATATAAAATAATACATTAATAAAATATCGATTAAAAACAAAAACCACATTGATTTTGTCATACTGGGTACAATATGTATCGCTTGGTGGTATGCTAGATTCCACAAGTCATTTTATCATATAGTTTATTATACACTCGTGGTCATATTTTGATATTATATTGTGATAAACCAAAATGTTAAATCCACCAGATACTATAAAAATTATCCTCATGAGTGCAACATCCTGTTTGAGTGCATGATCAAAGAACATGAGTGAATCATCCATGTGGATGAATTCATTTCTTCATGATCTCCATAAAAATCTAAAAAATACTCCTTTGATAAAAATAATGAAGAAATTTACTAAAAACATATAAAAGGATGAGACAAAACACTGAAAGAAATTTATTCCAATTTTGATATAATTAAACTATGGTATAATTATTATTTATTTTGTTAAATTATAATACAAAGAAGTTAGTCTAACATATATGAACCTAACGGAAAATATACTAGACACTATATTATTATGCACAACTTCCTTTAGTGATCCATAAAACATCACATTAATCTATTTGAAATAAATCCTAAATAGATGATGAGTACCTATATGTTATTTATTTAGTAATGGATCAAAACTATAAATCTCATCACAAATGATTTTTTTACACACTATAGTTTCTATATTAAATTATTTTTTCACTCATCATAGAATTATAATTCTTGTTTGTCATAGATAATTGGAATTCATTTTCCCATAGTTTTAAACTATAATTACAACATATAATATTTTTTATTCACATATTATAGAAGCATATCAGATATTTTAGAAGCTCAATCTCAACAATAAGATATATTTAACTAGTTTTCTATATCATAAAATTATCATATTACACAAAATTATACTAAACACTCATATCTTCATAAGCTAGTGTCAAAATATTATATATATATATATATATATTCCATTATATTTTTAACAAAAAATAGAATAAACATTATAAATTACTATATTATACTAATCATTAGTGTATCCATTAATTTATTCCTATAAAAAGTAACCATTACTCTAAACCTATTACAGTTCATTGATTGAACAAAAATAAATAATTACAGTTGATTTTTTTTAGAACAGAAAAAAGTTTATTTTTCCCTTTTCAAATCATATAGAGTACATACTCAATTATTAACCATTTACCTTCATTGATGGAGAAACCACAAGTACGACAAGTTATTTATTATCAAAAGGCAGTAAGATCCCTTTTTAATTGATTACCTCTTATTGACAGTATTAAACATCAGTATAGAACTATATAGAAACTATATGACACATAAAACTAGTGCATCTATTATGTATTCCAGGGAAATGATATAAATTATTATATCCTTTTCAATAATCTAGGTGATTATAAACTCTAAAATAACATCCACATTATTTTTTCATCAAAATGGAAACATCCTTAGAATCTAATATTCTTTTAATTAGAAATATGATGATTTTTTTAATTAATTTACTCTTGATCCTGGAAAATTTTACATAATGAATATTAATATGCATATTAGGGATCATCTGGTGGACACATTTTTTTATGGTGAGTTATTGAACAATTGTCTATATACATGGTAGGGATATGTTAAACATATCAACTCATATAATGATTATGATACTGTATGTGATAACAGAGTGTTATTATTTTATTTCACATCATGTGCATTAAAATGAATCAGTTTTAGTCAATACATTTTAATAATGTAAAATTAAAGTGTTAAATATATGGATTTCACCAGAATTTGTGAAATTATATTATGAATAAAATTGATTATCAAATATAATAAATAATTACACCACGCAACAAAGTGAAACCACTGAATTGTTATTTTCTTATTCATTTACCTCCATCCGTGATGGAACCTAGGGGAGAAAATATTATTCATATTTTATTCTAGAAATTAAGAAAATAACTAAAAAATGTTAAAAAAATTAAGATAAAATTTAATAAATATGTTGTCCGAAGTCTCCTCTTCCTGATGCCTATATTCATTCGGACACAATTTTATTTTCTAATTTCTAATTAAATGTGTTTCCTTGATTATACTTCACCTAAAAAAATTTATAAGAACTAATATATAATCATTTTTATAGTAATTATTCACACACAATGTATATTACAATGGCCATATACTATATTATTTCCCAAACACTCAAGGTAATCACCATTATTTTTTGTCGGGAAATATTTTGAGGCCATCTATGTTTCCCAATCACATATTAACAAATTTATTTCTTATTTTGAGTTATATGATTGTTATCAATATGTGTAGCACTGATAAAATATTTACAAATAGGTGATTTAGGAATAATTTTTTATGAAATTTTCATTATCTTTGTTAATTAACTATTTTGGAATTCTATTCTTTCAATTGTTTATAATATCTCTAATAATATTAAAAATATATCATTCAGAATCTTTTTCATTATCATAGATAAGAAACTATGGAATCATTAACCAAAATAAGAAAACTACTTAAAAATATGTTTGGATAGGTATGCTTTCTTACATATACCATAATATATTCTATTCCAATTAATCCAAATTCAGTTAATGTTCAGTCACCAACATCATTCAATGATATAGAATTTATATAGAGACCACCCTATAATAATGTTATTCTTGTTAAAACACATAATAAAAAATATAATTCTTATTTTATCTATAAAATATATATTATATTTTATAATTAATTTCATGATAAAAATCATTGGTCGTCCGTTTTTTGGAAATACATTGATTTGAAATGGAAAAAAGTTTACTTATTTATTTATATTGACTGTGAAAAGAATCCAATTATTCAAATAAAAAAATAAACAATTTTTTTTGAAAAATATAAAATAATATTTTTTAGGTGATTGTATTGTTGGGTTTCCCCCCAATTTTTTAGACATAAAAAATAGTCTTTTATATTCTATTTTGGTATCAAATGCATTTTATTACTCATATTTATTCATATCAGTTTCTATTTTCTTCAGAGAACATTCTTTCATATATTTGATATAGGGATTAATGAATCCAAATTGTATTTCTCATGCTTTTCTATATATATAAAAGTATTACAAACACTAATACAAAATATTAATAGACATTAACATTAAAGAACACTTTAGATCACTATATTGGTATATATGTATTTTGAAAATGTACCATATGTATGTAATAAAATGTAAAACACTCATACATTCAAACAGTTGAATCTCATTTAATACACTAATATCCAACTATGTCTACAATTATAGATTAAAATATTTATTCTTCATATAGAATATAAGGCATATTTGAATATTGAAGTGTTATTACTACATGAAGTGATAAGGGGAATAAATGTTGATGTGGAATTATCAGTGAGAAGTTACTCCTATAGGGTTCATTTTATTTATTGGTCGATACACTATATTTTCCTGATCCAACATTCTATTTACCAATTTCATTATCCGTCTATAAACCTTACCACACATTAGACCATTATTAATTGAATATTACATGTTTTTTATGAGAACTAATTTTATAGAGGGATACCTGATTATCTAAATAATATCTGAATAGCATTTTAGTAATGTTCTAATATCTTCATTGAATATTGTTATATCTGTATTAACAAGTGGAATATTAAACCTATATTCCATCTATAGATCTACCTTAACACATAATATCATTTTTTTTCTTTTAGGGGTTATTTATTTTATATCTTCTCTCTTGATATATTATACATCACACCCCTTTTAACAAGGAGGTGTATTGTTGTTGATAGATATAAATCACAAAAAACATTAACCTGAACTATTTTTTTCTATATGAATTTATTAACTGTTGTTTGATTCAAATTTTTGGGATTTAGTAATTAAAATATTGATAACAGTAGATAAGGTATACATTTGATGTTAATTAGTATCTTTAATGATATAGGATTAATTTGGTTCATAATGTGTGGATCATTGATCCACTTCATGTTCACATAGATATTTCTTCATTTATTTGTATGCCAAACCACTATGAACAATAATATCATAAAAATAATCTATTTATGAATGAAATCCTTTAATCGTCTTATATTTAACTTCTTTTGGTTTTATTTTCTAAAAATAACATCACAGAGACACTGAAAAACCTACTTATCTAAGATTTATATATAGTTATATCTACTTCAACGATAACAAAAGTAGTTTTTATTCTAGTATATTCACTACAAATTTGTATGTCTAATATGTATAAAATAAATCTATAGATAAATAGTTATTATTTTTGTAATAGTATTATAAATCACACCAAATTACTATTTTTACATTCTTACACAAGTTTCCCATAGTGATTATTTCCATAAGATTCTTTACCAGTCAAATTTACAAGAGCCTCCTTACATAGAACATGATGTGGGATTGAAGTGGCATTGTATGTTTTTCATCAATAAATGTATTAGAAAGGGAAATTATGTTTTCCAATATCACCAAAAACCTTTATTTATGATTTCAAATATAAAATAATTTTATCCCCATTTAATTTTACCCGATCCTTGCATTGTGATTGGGGTACATTGGTTTTGATGCACATTATTTATTTTTAGAACTCCTTTTACATTTCATAAATATTTTTTTTATCAAATTGTATGAAATATAATATAAAATAAATTATTATCAAGTAAAATTAACCTAATATTATTTCATATCATAAAAACTGTTGAATACATTACATGTTTTCTATTTTATAATGTTTGCAAAACTAACAGGTGGGTGGGGGTTTACCTTCCCATCAAAATTTATATTATATTACTTTGTATGTATTGTTTTGAAGCCCTTATGGGCTTCTCTGGTGATAATAATGACTTATATCAAAAAAATCCTTTAAAATAAAAAAACACTATAAGGAATATTCTAAATTCAATGAAAGATTCATTATATTAATATTTTTGGTAAAATAATGATATTATATTGTAAAATGATGATTATATATTACTAAATAGTTTCTTCAATTATATTCTATATGTTTCTATAATATAATATATTAATTTTTATATTAATCACTATTTTTCCCTAACATAACTAATGATCATTATTTTGTTGGGGTCAACAGGGTGGCCACCTTGATTATAGCGAACCTCAAATTATGTACGCTCAGTTACTACCCTGATATTTTTATTCAAATTTATGATGCTATGTAATTCTTGTTTTTTCATCAATATGTTTTTTATCCCCTATTAAATCATCATTTTCATGTTTGGTAATGTTCTTTCCCCAGGATCGGTAACATAATCACATATAGAATACTTTTTCTATATGATTTTTTAAACATTAAATTAGATTTTGTTAACATAGTATAGACCGTATTATATTTTTGAGAAAAAACATAGTTTATTAGGAAACACTTTAACATCCTCACTATCCTCTCCTTATGTTCTAAAAGGATGATTGGATTTGAATCCTTAATCAAGAATCCAAATCCCCTCTTTGTTGTCGCCTTTAACGTAGAATGCATTATGTACATTGGACTTTCCATGAATTCATTTTGAAATATCAATTAATGGAATTTTCTTTATTGATTTTTAGGTCACAGTATAGTTTTTTAACACTCCAATAATAAAATAAACTAATTATTGTTTACTATATTTTGGATATAATATACATGTACTGCCTATGATTGTATTATAAACGTCTCATCCTTTTACACTTCCATGCGGAAATTCACCATCATGAAGACAATTTCCTAAACACTAAGTAAACTACTATATTTAAACCATTTTCAATAGATATTTTTCACCTGAAATTTTTTAGAATCCATATCATATATCACTTCGATAATGCCAAATTATGATATATTCACATAAATTGGATATCTATCCTTGGAACCAGATATGTAGATCACATCCTTAACAAGAATAACTCGATGATTTTTCATCATACAGATGTCATCATGTTATTTTGTATATAAAATATTTCCATTGATTAAAAAACCAGTCTAAGATATAACCATTGAATTTGGTCCTCATTCCATCCATCAAAGTCATCCAACAAACTAATTTTTATTTTCCAATAAAACATTATAATATTGATCATAGAACCATCTTATAAACAATTTATTATTTGTATTTGATATACATTCTTCATCCCGTGATGGATTAGAATAGTTGTGAATTGATTTTTTGGATTCAACGTATGGATCGACTAGTTAACTATTATATAAAATGTAATGGTGCACTTCCTCCTGCTTAAGTATTCTAATTATAACAACTTCTCTTCCCGAAATTCGTTCATCCATATCGAAATTTCTATAATGATAAATTGGGAGCCCAATTATGTTATCATCATAAAGATAATAATTATAGAATTCAAAAACTTCTTCAATAATATATCAATTATCAATACAACATTATGGAAAACATCAATTCTTAACATACTATTTCTATATCATTATTTTTCATTCAATCATGGACATCCATCTGTAATGAACATGCCCATATAGTTTCACCTATTTAGCCAATTGAGCCATCATATAAATAAATATATAAAATAATTATAGTGGAAAGTACAAGTTTAATTTAAATAATAAGACAAAAACCACCTTATTCATGATTGGGATATTTTGTCTATATATTATATTACTATATATGATTTGAAAAAATAATAAGAGTCTGGTTCATGTTTGTAACACATTTCTCGAAAGAATTCAATGAAAAAAATGGTCAATAAATAATCTATCAAAACATGGGATTTATAAAATTTTAGTCATTGTAACATCAAATAAGTCATTAAAATGATATTATTTATATTTCCAAAATAACCCTTTGGAACAATTACCCCACTAAGGATAATAGATAATTTCAATTTTTTTATCTGGATAGAGTATAAGTTTCCAGAGGATGAAAATTGCATAGATTACACTTCACTGATTCTAACCATCCCCTTACACCCATTCAAATCAATTCCAACCATCTTTGATTCCATATATCATTTTCAGGAACATTTACTAATGTTAGTTTGATGATATCAAATACATTTTTTTCTACATTAATGAAATCCCAAAAATTTCTGACATATACAGAATTCCAATAACTTAATTCATAAAAATTTGATCCCATCATGCAACAAGATTTTGTATGTTTCTTTTACATTGTATATCAAAAATGGTTTCAATATATTTTACATTATTTAACTATTGATCTCCCAATAAGTGAGACAATTTGTATCTTGATTGGTATTCCCATCAAATGTTGTCTTTAACAATTGAACTATTTTGCCTCAAATGTTCGATATGGAAGTTCATTTTCTTCTGGTAGTATATCATTTAAGAGACAATGTAGATATGTAAAGATGGTTTCACTATATCCATTTCTAAATTTAATATTATATTACCTCAATACAGTTGAAAATGTGGTTTTATTTTATACAACTTATTATAAATTGTCTCCTTACATATCTATTTAACATCTCAAAAAACATTAGGCAATCACATGATCTTCTTCAATTTCCATTTTCATTTCTAAAATGTGATATCCATAATCATTTACAATTATATGAATATTAATTTATCTAGAAATTGAAGGATAATTCTAATCGTTGAGCACATTTTATTATCCATGTGATTAGTCTAACATTTACAGATCTGATATATTTCATTAAAAACACAATTTTCTTCCATATATTTAAGACTAATTATTATATAATAACTACAATGTAAGTATATGTAGTAGATTTGAGATGCGTCTTATGCATGATGTTTTGAAAACATGATGAACAATTTAAATAGATATTCACACTCTTTTGTCAAATGATATTTTTGAATCCATTTTTGATTCATTTTAATACTATTATGCTCATAAAATATTTATTTTATACAAAAAATAAATTAATATATATAAGATATTCGTTATCAATTGTAAATTTTATAGATAATTATATTAAGCGGTACCCACCATTTAATTTTATTTAAAATTATTTATGTATTCTTTAATGTAAAATATTAGTTAAATTTTTGAAAATAATTACTCCATTATCATAGGTGTTATCTTATGAGTTCATTCAAAATGAACCTCGATACCCAGTATGGGATGAATACTGCTCAGAATAGTTTAAGCAATATAGGTGAATGTTTATAATTTATGGGGTGAGTATCATGTAATAAAATTAAATAAAAACTACTTGGGAGATGATGCTAATGAGGAGAAAATTTATCTTCATCAATCAAAATGTTCTCAGTCATGGTGTTGGTGAGGTACCAAATAAAATTTCATAGTTAGTTTTGTAAAGGGGAATTGTATCTTTGTCACACAATTCTTTGATAGATGAGTTTACAATATTATACTTGTTCACAATGCCCTTATACTATTATAAACCCCCCCCCTTCCCATTTTTTTTAGATATAGTATGACCTTATATCGAGTATAATAGAACCACTACTCATCATGACAACAAGTGTTTCTCTTAGTCGAAAAATTACATGATCACTTATTTCAACATACTTCAAGGACTATAGAAAGGATCCGAGTTAGTAAAAAAATAAAACATAGAAATCAGCCTCTTTATAATGTATTAAAGAATACTTGCATGAATCCCAATAAGTATTGTGCTTATAGAATTGTATTATTGATTAGGAAATTATTTATCTTATTATTTTGAAATTTTTTAAATATCTATATTGAATTTTACCACTTGAGAAAGTAAACTATAGGAGACCCAAAATATTATAAATTATCACATATTATTTAATGAATTAAAATATAATATCATATTTAATATTAAATTTTTAAATACTGTATTTATAATATTTAAAATTCCGATTACAATCCATTTTTTAATTCCTCATGAAAATAGAATAATACTTTTCAAAAGATATAATTGGATAGAAACCCCTTTTCCATAAAATTTATTACCAGCAAGTGAAAAATTTTACATAATATTATAAAACATTTAAAAATAATTAAAAATATGAAAAATCATTTACCTAGATTGAACTACAGTTCGAAATTTTTAAGACATTAGATGTTCACATTGAAATAACTTCATGAATTTCAAAACATTGAATCCATTTTTTTCTTTTTAAGAGAAACCGTTAGTATTTAATATCAAAACTCACATTAACATTTAAAAACTAGTATCCTTTATAAAAAAAATATAAAATATGCATGACCAAAAATATTCAATGCAGACCACCACCATAAATAAAAGAATGTTATTGGCTAAAGTTTTATCGAATCATGTCCTTTCCATATAACATCATTTGAAGTTTTATAAATACCATACATGTGGGTTATTAATTGTTTTTAGAACATGTATTAAGTTGTTTTATTCAATTATTACTTATATTATTATCTGAAAAATAGAAGACACCGCTATCATATCTAATTCAAATCAATGAAGATAAAAACATTATCTTCAAGTTTAAAAATTATTAAAAAATTAAAATATATTCAAATTAAATTCATAAATATTATGACTCCTAGGAACTCATTTATTGTGAATAATTTTAGTAACAAATAAAAAAGTTATGCCACAACTCATGATTTTGGAATACATAGCTCAATGAAATAAGACTAATCAAATTAACATTGTTTTTTGCCACAATTTTGTAATGAATAAGCTTGGCTCAACAAGCCAAATCACATGAACTGTTCTTCAAAAGGACTCGAAAAGTGTTTAAAATTTTAATATATTATGTAATGAACCATGGAATGAATATCTATACAATTGGGATTCTCTTCACGATTTTACAACAATAAAAATGAAACGTAAATATTTTTTTGTTTTCAGCATGGTGTGTCTATGATTTTTACATCAGTGGATATAAACTACATAAATTAAAAATAAATAATAATGACAATGTATTCGTTGGGAATATAATAAAAAAATCAATTATAATATAAAACATCAGATTAGTACATAATCAATTCAGTTTGAAATGGATGATAAAATTAAAATAGAGAATAATTATTAATTTTTAAATCAAATAACATCAAAAAATAATCCATCAACATTGAGAAACCTTAAAATATACAAGTAACCCATGTTACCTTACCTCCACCACAATTTAAATAAATGGACTAAATGAATGACATCCAAATTGAGATTATAACCTCATAACATATATGAAAACATAATATATATATATATGTACTCATATGAGTTTTCATGTTGTTTGTTAGTTTAACATGCCAAGTAAGATTTCACAAAGAAGTTAATTATATATAAATTGTAAAACATATAACCAAAAATAGTTTGAACAATATTTAAAATAATGGCTCATAAAATGAAATTATAAATTAATTATATATCATACAATTATCTATTTTTGAAATCAATAGGTTAAAACTTTTTTAAAAAATAATAGATAAAAATAATGTTTAAGATAAATACATTTATCATTATATAGAACAAAATATTTCAATTAAAATAATTCCATTAAAAGATGATTTCTTGAAACTAATGGATGGAATAATACATGTTAATGGAAAAAAATTAAAATATTAAAAATATGGACTCAAGAGATCTTCCATATAAATAAAATTCAATCGAATTCATTCAATACATTTCTCAAATAAAATATTAGAATAAAAAACATTAGTAAACCCTACAATAAATTAATGATGGCATACATGTCAAATGGTTTACATTATAACTGTGATGTATATTAATTGTAAAAAAAATATTACAACATGTCAATGAAATTTAAAAAGAGATGAATAAAATTTGTATAGTGGGTGCCTCAATTATAATACCATCCCTTGAAAAATCATCTTGGGAATCTCATTGGATCCTATGGTGTGGCAATATTAATCATATAACATTAGAATCAAGAACACTAGTGTTCCACTATATAAAAACACCATCAGCAAATAAATAGGGATATAACATACCAAACACTATAAGTGAAGCATAATGTATATTAAATCACTAACAGTATGGGAAAATTGGTCAGAATATCTTTTCTAGACACTAAAACCCAACAAAGAGTACAAACATTTTTACATTAGGTTCCCATGGAATAGTAAAAGTTGATGTTATAAAAAATATGATGATGGAAAATTTATAAATGAATAATAAAATATATATAATTAACCACATATCACCTCCAATACACTCTCAAAAAATATTTACATATAACCTTACATAATCACCACATAATAATAATTTTTAAATTCCCATAAGTGAGAAAATTTCTATATAAAAGAATAACCCAATGATTTTCTAATAAGGGTGATTAAATCATAAATAATCTTTTTTTAATAAAGTGACAACAACAATTTAATAACTAGATGGGTGATAATTTTTTTACAAAACCATCCATGTATTTAACTAATGATAATGCTTATCAATCACAAAAAATCCCTAAAAATCATCACATAAAACTATGATATAAATAACATTTAAAAATATAATTGGTATAATCAAATTGAAAAATATTAATTCCTCTCATTTGATTAGACTAATAATCCTTAAAATCCTTTATTGACCCTTAAAACAATGCAGAAATCCTTTGGAACTAAAATTTGAGGAAAAACCATTTTTCATTCTTCTTATTGATTAAAAAAAATCCTTTTATAACATTTAAAAACATTTAAAAACAATATTTAATATATTTATAAATATTGTTCTATCACCATGAAACACATTTATGGGATTTATAGGTTGCATCGAAAAAAATTATGATACCATAATGGGTATCAAATATTTTAATATATATATAAGAAGTGAATTTATAAATACAAATACTTTAATTATTTTTTCAATGTATGTGTTTCAATTAAACAACTACCTCAACCAAGAAGAATAAAATATATTTTGTCTAAGAAAATACACCACTCCTGAGATGACATCTATAATGAAATGGTAAAACATATCAGATATTTAATCAACAAAACCCATGTATTTGAAACTCATAGAAAAATGTGGTTTGGACGGAATGAAAACTAGGAGAAAATGGAGGTTTAGTGGACTAGAGAAGGATAATGCAAAATAAATTAATTATTTATCTTCAAGAAAAGATTTAAACCTATGAGAGGAATTCATAGATAAATGTAGAAAAAATGGAAGAAACTATGAAAGATCACATCAATATTGGCCTTGTGATATAGGGTCTAGAGGAGATCAAACATTAGTTAATTTGAATAGAGGAAATCAAATAGCAACTGTTGAATTATAAGGGAATGAAGTTCATAAATTGATATCATATAATGGAAGTAATATTTTCTTAAAATGGAACCACATTGGAAAAAGGTAGTGAATAAGGACCAATAATGAACAAATGAACCCAATAAATGAAAAAAATTAAAAATCCAAGATTTCGAAAAATATATATGGAAAATCATATAATATGGAACCTAAACAAACAATTAATGATTGAAGTGGAGGAGAAAATAACATAGCTTGGATTAGATCTTGGATTCATCAATGAGAATGTAGATGGGTAACATCGACAGCATGGGACTTCCGTGAAATCCTAAGAATCCCGACTGAATTTGTTGTAGTGAGGGTAATTTTATATACATCAAGTGTTTTACCCACAATTTTAAAAGGGCTCGGATAATGGTACCTTTTATCATCAATAAATTAATAAGTGTCAATAAAAGCTATCATTATCATTTCTAATGTTTTAGAACTGATAATGATACATTCTATAAATGGTTTCGTAGCACTGATAATGCTCTGTCAAGGTCATAAATAAAGAGGCATACTTAAAAAAAGTTTATCAAAGTTACTAATTTAGCGATGATAATGGATTTAAAATTAGAATCATAAATTATTATTTTTCAATTATATTTATAATTATTTATATATGAGTATAAATATATTTATATCATTTTATATATTTATATAACTATATTTATGAAATATATTAATTATATAAATATAATGTTTATAATTGTATAATTATTTACATATATAACTACTTAATTATAATTATATAATTAATTTTTTATTAAATATATAGTTTTTATTTATAATTGTCAAGATATAATTTCATAAAAATAATAAACATTCATACAAAAATATATTTTTCAATAAATATATTTGTAAGCATATTTTTACTAATTAATGTAAATTTAGAAATATATTTATATCAATATATATATTTTTATAATTATGTATATATTAAAAAATATATATAAATATAAATATAATAAATATATTCATTATTTAAATATAATAAATATCATTATTATTTAAATATATTTATTAATATTTTATAGTTATAAATACACTAATATTGTTTTATATATTTATATATTACATATATATATATAAGAAATATATAAATATAAAAATATAAATATTTATAATATATTCAATATTTAAATATATTTAATTTAGTTTTATACTTATTTAATTGTATAATTATTTATTTATAAATATTCAATTTATTTTTTTCAGAATAATGTTCATATAATTACATTATTTTATATACATATATAATTGTGATCATATTTAATTAATAAATATAAATATAAATATAAATATAAATATGAATATAAGAATAATTATATATTTACATATACAAATAAATATAAATTTAGTAAATATATTCATTATTTAAATTAATTTATTATATAATTATAATTATTAAAATATATATATATATATATATATATTTATAAATATTTAAAGACATAAAAAACTGATTTTTGTTTCATTATATTTATAAATATTTAAATTTAAATATGTAGTAAATATAAATCTATAAATATATTTAGTTATAAATATTTATATTGAAAATATATTTTTAAATTTATTAATGAATATGTGATATTAAATGCATCCATCATTAAAAATTAGTGAAATTAAATATTTAAAACTGATTAAAAATTGAAATTATAGAAAAAATAGATAAGTACTATCAATTAAATATATAATTTTAAAATAATATTAATATATATTGAATAAAATATAAATACATAGAAAAAATATTAAAACATTCTATATAAATATATATATAAAAATAAAAACATAATAAAATTCCAAAAAAAGTATAAATAATATTTAACAATAATTATATTATATATAAATAAAAAATTACTTATTAAAAACATAATATATTAAATGTCTCATATTATAAAAAAATTTAAAATAAATTCTGAAAATTGAATAAATTACATAAATATTAGGTGTTTGTGTTTCTATAAAATATTCCATTAAAAAATTAAATAGTTTTGTTTGTGCATCTGTTGTATATAAAGATACATTTATTACATATATGTATTTGTGAAATCAATTTAGCACATGTTTTGTATATGTTAAATTGAAAATTTAAATTATATTCAATTATGTCCATTACTCAATGTAGTTAATCATCATTTTGAGTTAATATTGATTTTTAATTATAAACCATTCTACACAAAATATATAACTTAATTAATGTATGAATGAATATTTTGTATTATATATAATATTTTAGGAAATAATATATATATTGATATATATATGTATGTATGTATTTCAATATTAAATGTATTAACAGAAAATTATGTTTTAAAACCATCACAAATGAATAAGACATTAATATTTTTTAATTATTAAAGGTTATTAATTTTCTATATTTATATTTAACATATTTTATTCATTATAATTCCTAATTAATATGTATACATATATATTACATTTATTCATTTTTATTAATGAATGTTTCATTAATATTTTTTAATAAGTTTTTACTTATTCTTATTTACATTTTTAAATTTTTTTCTAATTTATTCAGTTGTTAATTTTTTATAATAATTCCAATTTAGTAATTTTATATATCTTTATTTAACATATAAAATTTATAAATATTAATAATTTATATATATTTACATTAAATCTATTCATTTTGGTGAAATTATTATTTAATTAATTTTTTTAATATTTTTCTAAATTTACACATTTATAATTATTAAATTTTCAATCATTTCATTATAACCATTTTAAATATCTATATAATTTATATATATAACTTATTTATATTAATAATATATATATATATATTTGATTAATTCATATTTAGTAACAATTATTTAATTTTTTTTAATAATTGTATTTAATTTTTCCATTTTAATTTTTATTGGTTTAATTTTATCGTAACATTTCAGACCGTTAGCAGTGGTAAAAGAGTGATAAAAAAGGATATTTTATTACTAATGCAAAAATTATGGTGATAAAGCAAACACTTTATAAGCTCTGATAAAGGGTACTATTTATCAGTGGTAAAAATAAACGCATCTAAAAAAGCCATTTTCCGTGATTTTATTCTAGAAATAACGAAGCACATTTCTATTAAAGGCCTATTTTTTAATAGTTGTTGTTTCATCAGATTAAATTTGAGATTAGTAATATTAGAAAATAAATATTTCCATGATAACTTAAATAAGGATACTATATTATATAGTCCATTTTCCTATATGCCATATCAAGGAGTCATTTATTCAAAAAGAAAAAAATTTACTTTTTGTTCTCACAATGAACTAAGATCTATAGAATGAGAATTTCTAGTTCTTGAGGCTCTAAACAATAATTTTTTCACATTAAATGCATGACATGAAATAATATAAAATTGATCCTAAAAACCTTCAACACACTGTCTAATCTTCCGATTAGATTGTTTTTAACCCCTGAAAATATTAAACTGTGTTTATTTGGACTGAATTCGGTTATACAACTAATCCATCTCTAATTACTCAGTTGTTACCATTGCCATCGAAGGTGACTTATCTCCATCTACATTTGACAGTTTATTCATTTTTTAAATTTCTCCACTCATATGCCTTATGTAACCATAATCTATACACAATATTCGACTTTTATTACTACAGAAATTATCATTCCAAATCCTGTTTTGGAATCCAAATGTTCTTTGTTTTATCTAAATCATCATGTACTGATTTTTTATACAATATTTTCATTATTTTACCAAAAATTGAAAAAACAAACATCTAAAAAATGCATATAAATAAAAAATTCCTTCAAAAAACTGATATAAGGGTTCCCCATGTGTTAAGTATTATCGTAATAATCATTACTACTGTAATTAAAACAAGTAATTTTTGACATTATGTGTCACGTATAATTGGGACAAAATATTTGTTGAATAATTATAGATATTATCAATTTATTCTTAATCAATATTTCACTTTTCGTTGAATTTTTTTTCAATGAATTTGATATAAAGATTATTCTCTTTAGTATGTATACTAGAAACTCTTTTTTATGATTATACATTAGCCTACAACAGTTTATTTTTATCATTATGAATGGTTCAGTTTGAAATACATTTACCAAATATAAATTTATATTCTATAAACTATTTTAACATATCAAATTTTTCGCTATGAACATAATTGTGAATATTTATTAATGATTTATAATTTTTAATATAAATTCTTATTTATCCACCTTCATATTGAAGTATATTGAAAATCAACAATTTGAGAATCATTCAAAATCAAATATATATGAATAAAAGGATTTTACACGTTCTTCATTATCCATAACAGAAATATTTTCTTCTAAATTTGATAGGCATTTTTTGAATCAATTATACAAGTGAAGATAAAGTAATTAGAAATACACCATGCAGCCTTCGTGAATTTAATTTTTTCAATCATAAATATATTTCAGTTCATAACTCTTCCATTATTTTATATTTTTCTTTTCTACTCATTTGGTTGGGGGAAATCATTAAAATAGTTGTTAACAAATTTCTACTTATTATTAAATATATTAAATATTCACTAATGATGAATAAATTACATTAAAAACTGTAAACATTCTATATTTTTCAGTATACAACATCCGAGTATATATTTATTTTTATTCATTCAATATGTAACATTTAGAGTAGTATTTTCCTTTTAATTATTCTATAGTATTCTTCATCATATTTCATTTCATCATTATACATCATTACTTTCCCAATAAATACTCTCATTAGAATAATTCAAATGGTGAATTTCCGAATTACAGAAGATATTTCATTCCACTTGGAGGGAAAAAATTTCAGAATTTTGAATCATGATCTGGATAAGTAATTGGATGTTTCAATAATGTAATAACATTAATAATTAAATTCAATATTGCATTAAATAGAGTGATTATTTAAAAATTATACATCTTCATCATGTCATAATTCATCTTAGTGGTTTTATATACTAATTCACTATCTGTTTCTGTTCCATTATAAGGAACTGCTATTATTTTCCACATCTCATATTATCAATCACTTAGTGATACATGATTAAATTCATTTAAACAATGTCTACATATAATATCATTCAGGGATATTGAATTAGTATCACATTTAGAATTATTTTCATCATAACATTTCTCTGTTTCTATAATAAATACTCTCTTTTTGAAAATTTCAATATATATTTTAATACCATGATTCTTTAAATAGATAATAATTATTTCAACCGAACATCCCTAATTTTATCCACTAATGTATGGATCATTGATCATTAGCATTCTCTCCTTAGGTCTTGCAATATAAATCATTCATAGAATAGTTTTTTTAATCATGTCTTGTATATCGTAACAGAAATAATTTAAAGAGAACTATCTGGATACCGATTTTTTTTAGAAAAATGTGAATACAAATGATATGGGTTGAATTGTGTTCTTTTAAGAAACATGAAAAATTAAAAATTAATTCATATTTATGATTTTAAATGATTCATGAAATTATTCTCAATTGTACATTTTTTGGTTTAAAACTATGAAGAAGAACACAATAATATTTATAGTGGTTTGGGGAACACTGATCCCCTATTCCACCGCAAAAAATATCTCTCAATGAGTTTAATGATTCTCAATAAAAATGTCATTTAATCTAGTGACCTATACAAATTAGTCCAGGTTTTTGAAACCATAAACCATGTAATGTAATTTTATAGGGATTTATAACATGCATATATTGGTGTGATAAGTTGAAACTCCACCACGACTGAGTAAATACATATGCTACTTTATGAAAATAGTAGCGTTGATAATTTTATGAAATAAAATTGGAACAATGTTGAAGATTAAAATGATATTAGATGGATATAATTGTTTATAGAATAATGAATTAAAAAAATAAAAAAAAATTATGGGATACTAGTATCAAAATATATCAATGAAATATACTGAAAAAATTTAATATTTTAATTAACAGTAGAGAGAACATGAAATTTATGATAAAAATGTACGTATCCAATTTGTATCTCAATTAAGTGATCTGATAAAATGATGTTAAATATTGAAAATGAATATAAAAGAAACATGATGATCCAATAAAAATAGATAGAATATTATTTGATTCCAACGTATATATCTCCAGAGAATAGAGGAAATGGTATATTCATTATATATTTTAAGTTGAAACAACTCTTGGTCTATATCAAGCTGATTAATATTATTTAAATTAAGTAAATATATAAATTATTCTTGATAAACTTATATCATTTTATGTTAAAAATATCTAGGGATATTAACTATTTCACATATAAATAAAAATCATTTAATTCTTTTAATAATTACATTATAATCATATTTTAGATTACTATAGTTAGATATAAATACTCTAATGAAAATATTATAGAAATCACTAAAGTTACCCATAATCAAAATATAATAACTTATTCTGTCAAAAGTAGGGTTTCACATTGTAGGGATAATATTTATAATTATGTTTGGTAATTTATGGTAGATAGAAAAAGTTTTGTTCATAAATAATGTGTTAATTACACAAACATAAGTTAGTGGATAAATGTTTTGTTCCTAAACAAAACGTTTACATTAAATTTATAGTTTCTAATGTAGTGATCCTTGAAAAATTACGATTATTGATCTCAATATTCACATTAGTTATAATTTCATGAACAGTTATAGTATACCAATTCAAGGCAGCCGAAATACATAAGAAAAATAAATATTATTTTGATTTAAAAATAATGTAATATAAACCTTGAATTCACATAATGTAATTACATTATTTACAAATATGATAGTGATGGTGAGAATAAAAATAATTATAAAATTATTTAAATTATTGGATAAATATAATTCAAATTATTATTTTAAATAATTAATATTAGATAATCATTATTAACTTTAAATAGTTTGTAGAATACTATGTTTTTAAGAATAAAAATGGACTCATAAAAAATTATGAAAAATCATGATTAAAAATATTTTAATTTGATTAATAAGAATAATATGGTTCATTTTTCAATTCAATAAAAAATAAAAATTAGAATTATACCATTAAATTACTTTATTTAATGAAAAGATATGATAATATTTGAAAAAATAGAAAATCACCATTTTCACTAAAAAATTCAGTCATTTAAGAATAATGCCAAAATAACCTCATTAGTTAATTTTAATATTCTGATTCCAAAAATTATTTTAATTTTATCAAATATATGGTATGAATGTAACAAAAATTATTTATGGTAATTTTTCACTACATGAAATAAAATACATTTTTTTTAGAAAAGGTATTTTTTTAATCATAAAATGTCTTCATTGAAATTTCAGTGCTTTTTTCATGGAATTTATCAGAAAAATTATATTCATTACGATATATATATATATATATATCAAAATCCGGTAAATAATTTCCCTACCATGAAAATTTTTCATTTAGGTTATAAGGGTAGCATTTAAATAAAAATGATTCATTTAGGCTCGGTGTGGTCTATTTTATACATAATAAAACATAGATTTATTTATATAATATCAAGGTGTTATAGTTCAACTGAAAATATTTGAATAATAAAATAATACCACAATGTGGGGAAGGATGCATACCTTCAAGACCTATTTACCATCCATCCAATATTCTGTGAGAGTAGTAGACATCATGATGGTTTACACTTCCAATAGAAAGTATACAAAAAAGATATACAACTCATGCCTCCATAACCAATATACTCATGGAAAAGAACATTCCTACTAAACCGAAATACTGTATACCTCTAAATTTAAATTCATATGAGGGGTCCCCAAAATCAAACAGTAATTTAATAAACATTTGGATCCAATAAAAAATTTCTAAATAAAAATATGCAAATCATCTTTAAGCTACTAGTCATGTTCCACCATCTACACTCATTCATCGTAAAAGTGAAAAATTTAACTCACTAGAAAAATAATCATTCCCTAAGAACTATATGACATGAAATACCATTTAAAATTTTATTGATAAATATTTATAAACAATTCCCTTGATGAAGTGGTGAACTAACACCCTCAAGAATGATCTAATGTTGTAGGGGATATTGATTCCATAGGTGGGTTTCATACACCACATTCCATCACACAGTACAAAAATATCTCATTTTCTACCATGATTGAACTAAAAAAGTCTCCAATTTCATGAAATAATAGGGGGTGATCAAACTACCACTAGGTGGGTCCTTGTTAACTCCACTCAGCTACATGAGAGAAGAATAGTGAGGAAAAACATTGATACCCTTTACACCACATTCTCTATCAATCCAAACCTATGATCCATCACATCATCAACAAAATAACGACATTGGGAGCCCCACACCACCTTAATTTAAATTAAATATCCAATGTGTGTGGGTAAGGGGTTAATAATCACGAACATAAAAGACACTGTCACAACTCTATCACTATAATAGTCATGTAACATCTTTCATTTTCATCTGAGATTCTAAGCTCACTCTTGTGTGTATTTAGGTGGAGGTCTCTGTAATACTCCAACTAACATGTCATTGGAACCCATAGTTTGATTATTTGGAAAATAAAAATATTTTATAGCCCTGCTATCAACCATTCATGGTCAAAACAAATTAGAGAAGTGTGAAAGAGAGGACTTTAAAATTTTGTAATGTTGATTATCCACAGTGGTTAATATAATAACGAATCAATCAAAATGAATCACATCCAATAATCCAAAAAACAAATAATGGCTCTATCATTGGGGTTTATGGGATATAAGTAATGACATTATTTTATATTCCAATTGATAAGTCCCTTTAGGTGTCCATGAAGAATAATTTAGGAATAGATCAATCTCTAATGACAATAATATAAGGATAAATTAAAAATTACATCTAATCATCATTAAATGAAATAAGATTAAAAAATAGACGAATTTTTCATTTTTTATGTAGAAAAATACTTATAATATGTTATATATATTGTTAAAAAAGATAAACTGTGCATAGTATCTAATATACTTACCCAGAAGGAAATGAAGGCCTTATGGTGGCCAATAAACATACCAAGTGTATCAAGAGGGGAGTAGATAGAAAATAAAAACAACATTCATCCCCTGGATTTTATGAATTCATTTCTTATATTGGGGTGTTTTCAACATAATTGACCTATTTTTCTTCCTTAGGGAAGTATTTAATGCAATGATCATGTTGGGTCACATGTGTATGGGACAAGGTTATTAGTCATATTTTCTATCCTTATCATGAGGGTTTGATTTAGAGTGACAAAATTTCCTCCATGTGGAAGTGGAATTGTAATCTGATATTGTATTATAGGATGGATGGGGGGAAATCCTAGTTTTTCACCCTAGCTTCCAATGTTATCATGAAAACCAAACATACTACCTCCCCACCACACCAATTGACCACCTCATGGTTAGATCCTACTCTACCCCTATTATAATACTTGTGTGGTTCGATCAACACCACTACCAACAAGATCATTCCTTTGTATTTCAAATTCCTTACAATGAAACTCCACCAAATGATCATTCACCACATGTTGTGACCTTACATAATCACCTAAATCACAACTTCTTTGAGATGTTTCAACCACCAACACACTATATTCCTAAAACAATTCCAATATACCATAAGTATAAAAAATTAAGGTCCACTATTAATGAAATAAAAAATTTTAAAATTTTCTAGGAATTAAAAAACTATAATTACAACATGATGAATTGCTAAATATTTGGGGTTTCGTTGCATACTTGATCATTAATTATCTTTTATTTGAATATGATCGACCTCATTTTTGGAGATCCACCACAATATGATCTTCAAAATTTAATTACTATTTTTTGGAAACCCTAATTAGATGCCATATAAAGGATTAAATAGAAACGATATATACATAGATTATCTGTTTTTCATAAATGATTTTTATTTAATTGAATATTCTATACACAATAATTGATCATGTGGGTCCTAAGGTATATAATTTTTACAACCCACCAAAGGAAAAATCCCTAAAACAAATTAAAGTGAAATATTTGACTTTCCATCCAATATATCTTTATAGAATAATCATAACACTAGAATTTAAAACACTAAAAAATAGCCTCACCTTGTCCCCATTTGATATTTGAGTGAACTGTTTATTTAACAACTAAATATTAAAAAACCCAAAAAACACCACAATCATTGAAATAAGCAAAAAAAATACTTGGGGTAATCAATAAATTATATTTTCTTTTGAAATATAAAAATTATTTTCCCTAGGTCTTCTACAAAGAAAAATTAACATTTTACAGTTATCAAGATATCAGAGATCTGTATGTCAGAAACAATATAATTCTCATGGCAATTAAAATTGGAGTTAATGAATTATAAAATAATCATAGATTATCTACCTTTTTATATGATATGAAACCCTCCCCATGGACATGTATTTACATATTCATTTTTCAAATACATTAATATATTCCATTAATTACCTAAAATGTAACCCACTTTCACACAGTCCCCAAACAGCCTCATCACATGAAACATCAATTAATAATAACATATATGTATAATATTAGAAGGATAAAAGCTTATTGTTCAAATTCCAATGTTAGTCTTATATTATAAAAATGAATTAAAAAATTTGAAATATTTCCCTAAGACTAAATCAGGTCCTATAATACATGATTATTAAAAATATGGCATTGAATATGTTTATACTGTAAAATTGGATATATCTCTTAAGTCATTAATATATTATTTTTTTAATATATATGTTGTAATCTATTAAAAAATATCATAACATAATATATAACATGGTTTTATTTAATGTGACCTTAAATAAATACAAAACAATTATTCCATCATCAATATAATGTGAGAAGACCCATATTTCATTATTACATATATCAATTATGAATATTAATTGACAAAAGAAATATATGGTAGAGAACCATGTCAATCATATCATATATGACTCTAGGAGAGTTGATTGGGTGATTCATTATATTAATCCATCATATTGATATAATCTATTCTACTGATTCAGTATCCTAAGTTTATTTTTTCCCATTAATGAGTTTTACATGTATTACATAATTTATAATCACTTAATGGTAAAGGATTCATATAATAAGATTTTATTACATACAATAATTCATGGATATATAATAGGTAGCATGATCAATATAGAATTATTGAGGTCATGATAATTATTTTACTTTGAAGGAAAACCATATATAGTTTTTAAATAGTTTTATTTTAATGTCTCACAAATTTAAAAATCATTGAAAAGAAATTAAATCCATAACTATATAATCAAGTGAAAAAAGTTTCATCCATTGTTTCATTTTATATGTGACTAAATTCATATAATGATTTAGTTTTGTAATACAAATTTCATCCATCAAATTAAAATTTTGAAACCATATTACAATATAAATTTTTACCAAACTCGTTGTTTGTGTTATGGAAAATAATATAAATGAAAAAAATTAAATTTCAAAATGTATAATATTAATATAGTAAATGAACACATTAATATAATGGGTTATAACAATCTGAAATTTTTAATATCTATATAAGTATTACTTGAGAAAAATATTACCAACACTAATTTTCTATGAAATGTATAAAAATCTAGCCTAATAGGAATTACAACTCAATGTCTCTATACCCAAGGATAATTTACACAGATTATACTTCTATTCAATCATAACATTATCAACTAAAATTGGCATGACATATCCCTAGGGATCGTGCTGTGACTACCCTAGTCTCGCCTTTCAATGGCAAGGGGTTGGTGACAAGCACTAGATAGTAATATCCTTAAAAGTGGGAAGGCATTTCCATTAATCCTAAAAACCCAAATTCCAAGAACATGAAATGATTCCAACCACGTAGTATAACTGCAACAGTAAAAGTAGGTATTGAACGTAACAGGTCCTTAATACAAGCCCAACTAAGAAAATAACACTATAGTAGAAAGCAACTCCTCAATCATCCTCTAGGGATCCTACTTGAAGGGTTGGTAATGATCTGCTTGGAAACTCTAATCGTCAACTAGTCACCTCTATGTAACACCTGGTCTTGGATACCTAATGTCTTAGCCAAGCTTCTATCACCTCAAGCTTATATGGTATGCTTCTTTATGAATAATGCAATAGTGAGTGTTGTACGCAACATCGAGTTCTAACACACCACAACCAATCAAACTGGCCGTTATGAATAGTAATACCCATTTTTTGAAATTTATAAATTTTATTTTTCCAAATGGACTTCATTTTTGGATTTTGAATATAGAAATTATCCTATGGTGAGTTTTTGGTATTTTTCTGAAAAACATCATTTTTTGATGAATAGTGAAACCACTAAGTGGTAGTTAAAAATCTGAATTTTTCAGAAATCATAATTTTACCGCATCTGTGAGTAGAATTTCAAAAATACGATAGACACGGTTAATATCAAGGAGTAAAATGTGGTTCAATGAGATGAGAATAATTTTTGGTGAATCGTAACTTTTTCATTTATTTACTACATTTAAAAGTAAATAGGGTAATTAAGGGTAAAAATGATATTAATATTACCATAACACATGTCCTAACTCTATTGTACAAGTGTATATCGACCAAAAGCAACCTTAGGAATAAAATATTAACATTTGGGTCCACTTGAATTAGATTAGGACATTTATTATTATTTAATTCAAAGAAGAGTTTAAAGAGTAAAAATCAATGTTTATTTACTAAAACATTTTTAATATAGGGTTATATATAATATAAATTCGATTGTAAATATTCATTATAAATCTAAAAATATTTCCTAAATAATGGTATTTAATTTATAATTTTTAGACATTAAATAATTTAATTTATTTCTGACATTATAGGGATGCAGTAATTACCATAATAGTGAAAAATTAAAATTATTGATATTATAAATACCCAAATAAATATAATTTTAGACTTTTTAGGAATTAAACGAATTTTCTAGGTTACTATGACATGTTAGGATTGATTTAATTAACTTTTTTTGAAGAAATAATTCTGTTATGAGTTTCACAAAAATCAATTTTCTAAATAGTGTCAAAATTGACAAAAAAGAGTTTTTTAAGAAAATATTATATTATTAATAGATATTCAATTCCTAAAAATATATGGTTCGGACAAGAGACTTATATAATTATAGGTGTAAAATTAATGGACCACTTGGGGGTTTCTTGGAGGTATATAGTAATTTTATTAACTATATAACAAAAAAATATAAATTGACATGGTCAGTATCAAACTAATTAACTAAGAGTTAAAACTAAAAGATAAGGTTAATATAATGAACCAAACCTGTCTAAATTCTATTGGATGGGTGGTTTTTGACCCATCCCCACCTTAACCTTTAAATAATACAGTTTGGATCCATTAGAAACCGAATATGAAGTTATTATAAAATAAACTTTCTAGCTTTTCCAAAGGTGCCCCTCACCCCTCTTATAAAAGGGCACTCCCACTTCTCACTAATTCACACAATCAAAGCCTTTTGGCTCGGAAAAAACCAGCCCAAATACTCTCCCAAATTATCTCACTTCAACCTAGAGGCCATAGTTTGATCATAAATGCATCCTATAGAGTCATTTTGATCAAATCAAAAGAAAGAACCCGAAGAAGAGTTAACGTTTTCACCACCCTCTTTCAAGTTCCTTTCTTCTTCAACTTCTTCTTTCTTTTTTATTACCATTATAAAATAATAACTCCAGTATATTATATATACATTTATGTTATTATAAATATGGTACAACCATATTCATTATTCTATCCATACTTTGAATGACATGTCACCATACGTGCGTACGTACAGCTTACCGTCTCCACGTCGTGGTGCAATTTTTATTCAATAAACTATTATTTGGATGGGTATTATAATGTTTTTTAATTCATTTAATAATAAATATAACATTATAATGATTCATTATATATGATATACCATCCAATTATATATTATTTTAATATCAAAATAATGATATTGTCACTCGTGCGTACATACGGACTACCGTTTCCACGAACGTGATGAGATTCATTCTACATCGTATCCATTCAAGTATAATTCTAATTTGATGATTAATAATAGTATGTAAGTACTTTATATAATTATGAATATGAATAAGATACAACTTATCCATAACAGACACGGCTTATTTAAAAAAAAATATAAAATAAAATGAGTAAGTTAACACCTGAAACGACGATAATTCTAAGATATTATTAACAAAGAAATGTTAAAAGATCTTATATGATATCATATTAATTTATATGATTCTTGTATAATTTAATAACAATTATTTCCCCATTATACAGGAGTTTAACCTACCATTAACCAAGGAAAATTATAAGGTAAGGGTTTATTTCGCAATCTCTTCCTTATCCGAGGTTGTATACACGTAATAATCTACTGGGATTTCATTATCATCCACATCCATGTTTCTTAAAAATTTATTTCAAAACATTTTTACTATTTACAAGAATATGGGTTAAAGTCATTTATACCATTTTTTGACTTTTTATAAGAGGTTTATAAATGAATCTTTCCATCGTTTTCCAAACAAGGTGCTTTTTAACCTCTTTCGACAGAATTAAGGTAAGAATGTTTTTTTTACTTATACGGAGGGTGTGGCTATTTTCCACCATTATAAAATTCTCGAAGATTACCTTACAAGTTTATAAGAAAATTTTCAAATTAAATGTTTTATTTTATAATTATTTGACTCTTAAATGATTTCAAAATAGGAATATATATTTCTCTAAAAAGAGATTTTATTTCATCTACGTCAACATGCTTTGATGGATTTTATGTTTATTTGGAGTTGATTTATTATGATACAAAACTTCCATAATGTATTGATGGTTTTGTGATATGTTTGACTGTGGATGTGTTATTTTTATACCATTCATGGTTTATGAAGAAAGTATTGACATTTCGTTTGCTTGTTTTAATATGAATGTTTATGTTATTTTTAAACCCGTTCATATGAGGAATGCATTGGACATAATAAGTGATGGGTGGATCCCGCTATAGCTCCTTGATGCATCGGTAGGTCTCATGAGACAAACTAGTTTCTAGGCACAAGGCCTTGACAAAATCTTATTTTTAGTCTTGGCACGAGGCCTTGGCAATGTGGTTATGATAGTCTGGCATTATGCATTCCATCATTATGAAAGTGGTTATTAATAAGGCATGTGATTATTAGACTAGTAGAATATCCATGTGAATAATTATATGGAATTATTTTAGTTTATTTCTGCCATATTATTCTGAAGTTCATTTTTTAAAAGGCTTTTGTTTTAGTTATACATTGCCATAAATATTTATTCTTATTTATGAATGTTTCCGCTATATTTTTATCCTTACTGGGCATTTGATATCACCCCTTTTCTATGTTTTATTTTTCCCAGGATGTGAAAAGGTAATTTATGAATGACCTATAGGGATAGTATGAGGGGATAAGAGTGGGACTATGGAGACTATATTGTTGTAGTTTTCATTTTATGATGTAATGTAAACTTTATTATTGTATCTAGTTTTTCCAAGGCTACTAAAATAATTAGTCATTGGAGATTTGATCATTCTTGTGATCATAAAAATGTTATGTAATAATACACTGACTCTGGGTGTTTAGGTTCGGGGCATTACAGTTGGTATAAGAGGAAGTTTAGTACAAACCTTGGAAGCTAGATTTAGATAAACGCTTATTGGAGCACATATACCTAATATGGACTTTGAGGATTAATATAGAAGAACTTCCTAGAATTTTGGTATTCTATAGATTTTGTGAGTTTTACAAGAAATACATCCATTTCTAGATACGAGCAGGTAGAGGCGGCTCTAGCAAAGATGTACCTAGGGGTAAACCCCGAAAACACCGCTTTGAGCTAGACTCGAATGGGAACTGGTGCATGACAACGGGCGTTACAGCACTCTTGGTTACGAAAATCCCGGGGGATATTCATTGGATAACTATCATTTTCATTACAAATAATTATTAAGGGTTTATGATTATATAATTCCTCAATGAAATCATTTTTATGATTATGTATTATATCCATAAATAGTTCAATTTATGTTAACTGTTCCATAAGTATGGAATTTTGTATTTTTATTCATAAACTGATCTAGTTTATTCCATTGTTTAGAAATGACGCTTAGTGGAATAAATGGAAACCATATCAATGCACGCACTCCATGTAGGGATTTCCCTCCTGCTCAAAATAATTATAGTGGAGCTGGTGATGCAACTGGTGCTTATCAACTAATCACCATACTGAGACAACTCACTCAGGTTATGAATAATAACCTTACCCTTATGGAGCACCCTGATCCACAACATGGAGGATCAATGATAGAGAACTTCATGAGGCAACAACCACCAATATTCAATTGGAGTACAAATCCATTTGTAGCTGAGCAATGGATAAGTTCCCGTGAGAAAATATTTCAGGCTTTGGGAAGTAGTGAAAGTGAAAAAGTTATCATGGAAGTTTACCACCTCGCTGGAGATGGTAATCAATGGTGGGAATTGATTCAAAAAAAAATATTATGATGTATCAAATATGGAATAGAGGGAGTTCAAAGATCTGATTTTAGAAAAATACTTTCCTCGTGACCATTGAGCAGATACGGAAAGGCAATTTCTGAGTCTGAGACAAAAGGAGGATGAGAATGTCGCAAAGTATGAGGCTAACATTATAAGGTTAGCTAGGTTTTCTAGAGATTATATATGTAACCCATGATGTATGATTGATCGTTTCATTGATGGGTTAAAACCATTTCTTCGTCGATCATTAGTCTCACAATCTTTATCGTCGTACGAAGATATTGTCTCATGTACTATCATGACAGAAAATTAATTCTCTAATTCTCATGACTTTAAGTTAATGCATGAGAAGAAGAGATATTCTGATCAATCTAGGAATGGAAATAATGGGAAGATGGGAAAATTTGAATATCCAACTTGCAGTTAATGTGGGAATAAAAACCCATGTACTTGCTTAAAAGGAATGAGTGTCTGTTACAAGTGTGGTGAAAAAGGCCACCAAGCTCGTGATTGCAAGGGCAAGAAGGAAGATACTGATGTCCAATGCTACAATTGCAGGGAAATGGGATATTATGAAAATGAATGTCCTATGCGTCAGGGGAACATACCTCCGAAAAGGCCAAGGGATTGAGGCCATGATTTTGCTATCACTACTGCTGAGGTAGAAGCTCCAAAAGATGTTGTGGAAGGTAATTTAATGGTTTCCTCAAGTTTAGAAAATGCATTATTTTATTCTATATCATTTCATTGTTTCATATCTTCCCAGTTTGCTAAGAAAATTAAATATTTCCAATTTTATTTAACAAGGGAGTTGTTAGTTAAAAATCTTAAGGGAAGTATCATTGCAAAAAGTTTTTGTGAATCAGTCCCCATTAGAGCACATAAATGTTCTTTATCCACTGATATGATTGTCATACCTATGATTGAGTTTGATATAATCCTTGTTATGGATTTTCTTTCGGACCATGATGTGAAGATTTATTGTAAGAGGAAGGAGGTTACGATTGTTGATGATGATGATAAGGAACACCTTATCTTTAGAGCAGAATCGTCACCACTTAATTCTTATCTAGATCCACCCACAGTAGCTCAACTAAATTCAATTATTTGGGAGGAAGAGAATGAAATTACAGTGGGTGAGGAAAGAATGATAAAATAGAGTATGTACCTATTTTGAATGAATTTTTAGATGTGATTCTGGAAGATTTACCTGGATATCCTCCAGAACTAGAAGTTGAGTTATCCATTGATTTATTTCATGGATCAAGGCCTATATCGAAGACCCCTTATAGAATGGACACTATGGAATTAGTTGAACTAAATAAACAACTAGAGGAATTGAGTAATAAGGGATTTATTCGCCCTTGTGTTTCTCCATGGGGTGCCCCGGTTCTTTATGTAAAAATTAAACATGGATCTATGAGGTTATGTATTGACTACAGGGAGATCAATGCTATACCAATAAATAACAAATATCCCCTACCTCGCATTGATGAATTATTTGACCAACTGCATAGAGCTCAATACTTATCAATGATTGACCTTCGATCTGGAAACCATCTGTTGTGTGTGAAGAAGGAAGACATTCTAAAGACAACATTTCGAACAAGGTACGGGCATTACGAGTTTACGGTAATGCCTTTTGGGCTAACTAATGCACCCTCTGTATTCATGCATATAATGAATAGAGTTTTCAAGGAATATATCGATGAATTTGTGGTGGTATTTATTGATGATATCTTTGTATACTCCAAAAGCTAAGAAGATCATGAAAATCACTTGTGCATTATCCTGAAGACTCTGAGAAGACTTGAATTATATGGAAAGTTTAGCAAGTTTGAATTCTGGATTTATGAGATTTATTTTCTGGGGCATATTGACTCTAAATATAGAATCTCATTTGATACTTCTATGACCAAGGAAATCCAAGACTAGCCAGCACCTATGAGTATAACTGAGGTACACAGTTTTATTAGTTTAGCAGGGTTTTATCGACGTTTCGTCTTCAATTTATCCCGATTGGCTAACCCATTAACAATGCTCACACGTAAGGGGGATAATTTTTTTTTGGAAAAAAGAGTGTGAGGAATGTTTCGATGAACTGAATATAAGATTACTCAATGATCCTATATTGACTCTACAATGAGGAATGATGGGTTCGTTATTTATAGTGATGCATTGAAGAACGGACTTGGTTGTGTCCTTATACAGAATGATAGTGTTATTTCCTATGCATCACAACAGTTGAAAATTCATGAACAAAACTATCCTACTCATTATCTCGAGTTGGCAGCTGTGATCATTGGTTTGAAGATATGGAGGCACTACCTCTATTGTAAAAAATGTGAGATTTATACTGATCACAAGAGCTAGAAGTAAATTTTATATCAAAAAGAACTCAATATGAGGCAAAGGTGATGGCTTGAATTACTCAAGGATTTTGATTGTACGATACACTACCATCTGGGGAAAGCAAACAAGGTGGAAGATGCATTGAGCAGAAAAGATCATGGAGTATTGAACAATATGAGAATTGAAAGGGATCCAATTTTCATGGATCTTGTAAAGATGGACATTGGAATAACCAGGGAAGCTGAAACATCAATTATTTTTCAAATGGATGCCAAACCATCTTTACGAGAAAGGATTAAGAGTTCTCAGACTGATGATGAAGAATTTCAAAAGAATATTAATGTTGTGAATGCTGAGAGATTGAGAGACTTTGTGTATGAAGAAGGAGTTTTGAAATTTGGGAAGAGACATTGTGTTCCCGATATACCTGATCTAAAAAGGGAATTGTTGGATGATGCTCATAGTTCCAATTTCTCTATACACCTTGGGAGCACCAAAATGTACAGTGAATTGAAGGATCATTTCTAGTGGGACAACATGAAGAGGGAGACTTCCATTTTGTGTCAAGATGTATGGTTTGTCAACAAGTGAAAGCTGTAAGGAAACATTCTGGTGGAGTATTGCAACCTCTTCCCATACCTGAGTTGAAATGGGATAATATCACGATGGAATTTGTCATGGGACTACCAAAGACTCCTATAAGGAATGATGTAATATGGGTTATTGTTGATCGTCTTACCAAGTCAGCACATTTTGTTGCTATAAGAGAAGATCTACAACTGGAACATCTAGCAAGACTATATATTAATGAATTAGTGAGACTCCATGGAGTACCCCAATCGATTGTTTATGATCGTGATCCCCGTTTTACTTCAAGATTCTGAAGAGTCTTCAGAAATCCCTAGATACTAAACATCAATTTAGCACTTCCTACCACCCTAAAAAAGATGGACAATCAGAACGAACTATTCAAACCTTAGGAGACATGTTGAGATCCTACTCACATGACTTTCAGGGTATGTGGGATCAATATTTACCTCTACTAGAATTTTCCTATAATAATAGATTTCATTCGAGTATTCAGATGGCACCATATTAAGCGTTATACGGAAGGATATTTCGCACACCAACCTGTCGGGATGACGTTGGTGTAAGAAAACTTGTAGGCCCAGAACTTGTGGAGGAAATGATGGAAAAGGTGAAGGTAATCCAAAACCATATCAATGCAGCTCAAGGTAGGCAGAAGATCTATGACGATAATCGAAGGAAGGATTTGGAATTTCAAGTCGGTGATCATGTTTTCTAGAAGGTATCCCCATGGAAGGGAGTCATCCTTTTTGGTAAGAAAGGTAAATTGAGTCCCAGGTACATCGGACCTTTTGAAATTTTAGAACGAATTGGGGTTGTAGCTTACCGATTGGCAATGCCGTCAAGTCTCTCCAAAGTTCACGACGTGTTCCTCATAACTATGTTGAGGAAATAAATGTCTGAACTAACGCATATACTAACCTATGAGGAATTAGAACTAAAACCCGATCTGTCTTATTTCGAAGATCCCATGAAGATTCTTGTTACGAGAGACCAAGTACTGAGAAACCGGACGACTCGTCCGGTAAAAGACTTGTGGAGAAACCATAATATGGAAGAGGTAACGTGGGAACCCGAGGAACTTATGATGAAGTACCACCCGAGTCTTTTCATGCGGTAGTATTCTAGAAATTTCTAGGACGAAATTATTTGAAGGATGGGAAAATGTAACACCCCAAGCTTCTACGGTACGATTCTCTTTAAATAATGCAATAGAATGTGTTGTATGCAACATCGAGTCTAACACACCACAACCAATCAAACTAGCCGTTACGAATAGTAATACCCATTGTTTAAAATATCTAAATTTTAGTTTTCAATATGGACTTCATTTTTGTATTCAGAATATAGAAATTAGCCTAGGGTGAATTTTTGGTATTTTTCGGAACAATTTCATTTTTTTGATGAATAGTGAAACCACTAAGTGGTAGTTAAAATACTGAATTTTTTCTAAAATATAATTTTACTGCTTCTGTTAGTGGAATTTACAAAATTCGAGAGACATGGTTAATATCAAAGAGTAAAATGTGGTTCAATGAAATGAGAATAATTGTTGGTGAATAGTAACTTTTTACTTTTATTTACGACAGTTAAACGTAAATAGGGTAATTAATTGTAAAAATGATATTAATATTACCCTAACACATTCCTAATTCTATTGGACAAGTGTATCTCGACCAAAAACAATGTTATGAATAGAATATTAACATTTAGGTCCACCTGGATTAGATTAGGAAATTTATTTTCATTTAATTCAAAAAAGAGTTAAAAGAGTTAAAATCATAGTTTATTTACTAAACTATTTTTAATATAGGGTTATACAAAAGATAAATTCCATTGTTAATATTCATTAGAAATCTAAAAAGATTTCCTACATAATGGTATTTTATTTATAATTTTTAAATATTAAAAAATTTATTTTATTTATGACACAATGGTGATGAAGTAATTACCATTATATGGAAAATAAAAATAATTGATATTAAAAATACACAAATAAATATAATTTTAGGCTTTTTATGAATAAAACTAATTTTTTAGGCTACTATGACATGTTATTATTGATTTAATTAACTTTTTTCGAAGTAATCATTATGTTTTGATTTTAACAAAAATCAATTTTCCAAATCGTGTCAAAATTGACAGAAAAGAGTTCTTAAAACAAATATTATATTATTAATTGATATTCAATTCCTAAAAATCTAAGGATCTGCCAAAAGACTTATATAATGATAGGTGAGTCATTAATGGACCACTTGGGGGGTCACTTGGAGGTATATAGTATACTTATTAACTATTATATATAAAAATTCAAAGTTACATGGTAAGTGTCAAACTAATTAACTAAGAGTTAAAACTAAAATATAAGGTTAATATAATGACACAAACATGTCTAAATTATATGGGATGAGTGGTTTTCTCCCCATACCCACCTTAACCTTTAAATACTCTACTTTTAATCCATTATAAAGCGAATATGAATTTATTATAAAATAATATTTCTAGCTTTTCCAAAGGTGCCCCTCACCCCACTTATAAAAGGGAACTCACCATTATCACTAATTAACACATTGAAAGCCTTTTGGCTCAGCCATCACCTAACCAAATACTCTCTCAAATTCACTCACTTCAACCTAGAGGCCTTAGTTTGATCAGAAAGAAATCCTATGCAGTCCTTTTGATCAAATCAAAAGAACGAACCCGAAGAAGAGGTAATGTTTTCACCACCCTCTTTCAAGTTCCATTCTTCTTCAACTTCTTCTTTCTTTGTTATTACTATTCTAAAATAAAAACAGTAGTATATTATATATACTGTGATGTTATTATAAATATGGTACAATCAAATTCAAAAATATGTGCATACTTTGAATGAAATGTCACCATACGTGTGTACGTACGGCTTACCATCTCCACATCGTGGTGTAATTGTTATTCAATAAATTATTATTTGGATGGGTATAATAATGATGTGTAATTCATGTAAATAATAAATATAACAAGATAATTATTCTTTATATATGATATACCATCCAATTATGTATTATTTTAATTTCAAAAGAATGATATTGTCGCTCGTGCATACGTACGGACTACCGTCTCCACAAATGCGATGAGATTCATTATCCATCGTATCCATTCAAGTATAATTATCATTTCATGATTAATATTAGAATCTAAGGACTTTATATCATTTTGGATATGAATAATATAAAACCTATCCATAACAAACACATCTTATGTAACAAAACATATAAAAATAAAATGAGTAAGTTAAAACCTGAAACGACAATAATTCTAAGATATTATTAAAAATGAAATGTCAAAACATCATATATGATTTCATATTAATGTATATGCTTCTTTTATAATTTAATAACATTTATTTCACCATTATATAGGAGGTTAACCAACCCTCAACCAAGGAAAAGTACAGGGTAAGGGTTTATTTCACAATCTCTTCGTTATCCGAGGTTGTTTACACGTAATAATCTACTGGGATTTCTTTATCATCCACATCCATGTTTCTTAAAAATGTATTTCAAAACATTTTTACTATTTACAAGAATATGGTTTAAATTTATTTATACCCTTGTTTGAATTTTTATAAGAGGTGTATAAAGGAATCTTTCCGTCGTTTTCCAAACAAGGTATTTTTTAACCTTTTTCGAAAGAATTAAGGTAAGAATGTTTTTTTAACTTATACGGTGGGTGCGGCTATTTTCTGCCGTTATAAAATCTTCGAAGCCTCCCTTACAAGCTTATAAGAAAATTATCAAATAAATGTTTTATTTTATAATTATGTGACTCTTAAATGATTTCAAAATAGGAAGAGATATTTCTCTAAAAAGAGTTTTGATTTCATCTATGTCAACATCCTTTGATGGATTTTAAGTTTATTTGGAGTTGATTTATAATGATACAAAACATCCATATTCTATTGATGGTATTGTGATATGTTTGACTGTGGATGTGTTATTTTTATACCATTCATTGTTTATGAAAAAAGTATTGACATTTCGTATTCTATTTTTAATACGAATGTTTATGTTATGTTTAAACATGTTCATATGAGGAATGCATTGGACTTAATAACTGACGGGTGGATCCCACTATAGCTCCTTGAGGCATCGGTGGGTCTCGTTTGACAAACTAGTGTCTTGGCACAAATCCTTGAAAAATATTATTTTTAGTCTTGGAGTGAGGCCTTGGCTATGTGGTTATGCTAGTATGGAATTATGCATTCCATCATTATGAAAGTGGTTATTAATATTTCATTTGATTATTCGACTAGTAGAATATCAATGTGAATAAGTATATGGAATTATTTCATGTTATTTCTGCCATATTATGCTGAAGTTCAAGTTTTTAAAGGCTTTTTTTAGTTATACATTTCCTTAAATGTTTATTCTTATTTATGACAGTTTCTGCTATATTGTTATCCTTACTGGGCATTTGAGCTCACCCCTTTTCTATGTTTTATTTTTCCCAGGATGTGAAAAAGTAATTTATGAATGACCTGCAAGGATAGTTTGAGGGGATAAGAGTGTGGACTTTTGAGATTATATTGTTGTATTTTTCAATTTATCATATAATGTAAAATGTTTTAATGTATCTAGTTATTCCAAGTCTACTAAACTAATCGGTCTTCCATGATTTGACCATTATTGTTATCATGCCAATGTTATGTAATAATTCACCGAATCTAGGTATCTAGGGTCGGGGCGTTACAAAGCTGCTCATCATCTAGAATAGACACAATAAGGATCAGGAGAAGCCCATGAAGGGGTGACTATAATAATACATTTTAGGGACCCTGAAACCCATAAATGTCTCCCATAATTCCATAAAGGAAAAACCACAAAGCATGACCTCAATAAAAAAGCACAATGTAGAGACATATCACACCAGGTATTCAACTCAGAGTTCATGAATAAAGATAAATAGTCTTAAGAAATATCATTTTATTCCATTAGGAAGTTTCCACAACTGGACCAAGAATGAGTTGTTCCGTTTTTTATTCACACAGGGTCGCATATCGCTGATCCACAACAAGTTGCACTAAGGATGGTCCCTGTCGGGTTCTGCACTAATGTTCCACATAGGGTTTCCTGAATGATGATGCACAAAGGGTCTCGGCGATGTTGATCCACATAGGGTCTCTAGAATTATGATCCACATAGGGTCATTATAATGTTGATCTACATAGGCTTGCTATGATGCTGATCCATAGAGGATCTCTTTGATATTGATCCAAACAGGGTCATTATGATGATGGTCCACACATGGTCTCTCTTAAATATTATTCCCACCAAAAGATTCCCAGAACTCAGTGCACTTGAGTTACGTAGAATCTGTTCCTCAAGATATCGTTCATGACTTAACTTCTATGGAGATCAACAAAGTAGTTACCCAAAGGACATCCATGTCGTAGGGTTTCCAACACGATAGACGGTGCGTCAATCGGATGATCGGTCTGCGAGTAATTAGTGTTTTAGTAAAAAGGGCCTCGTTTGATTCAGGTTTTATCGAACTGATCCATACTAAAATTTTTACTAAAACAACGGTTTAGTATTTAGAAAGGACTATCTTTTACAATGTATTCCATCTCCGTAGACGGTTCTTCAAAAAAACATCTGATTTGTGAGATACAACATTTTAAGCGTATTTGGATAGAAAACGGTTAGGGTCCGGCCCCGCCCGGTTGGACTGACCTGACCCGCCCCAATTTGGGCCGACCAGACCAGGTCCAGGTTCGACCCGGGTCTGATCCAGCCCAATCCAAACTGGTCGGGCATGCCCGAGTGGGCTAGGCCGCGACAGACTCGGTTGGTTGGGCCGCCGACTGGCCCGACCCCCCATGGCTAGGCACGGCCAACCGGACAAACCGACACCCAAATAAGTGGTATTCATGGGAGTCTTTACCCTACCTAAAAAAAATTGATCGGATTTTCTACTACAATGCCACACAGAACTTCCCCCATGTCATCACAACCCACGACACGCGGGTCCTTGTTTGCTACAGCCCGGGACAGTGCAACCCCTTATTTCCAACACGGTCGGCCAATGCCTACTGCCCTAACTATACCCTATGGCTCTTTCGGACATGATATTTATCTGTGGATGGTGAAATCCATCTGTCATCGTAGCCCACCGGTGCTAGTTGTCATCTCTGAAAAGCACCGGTGGCATGTGTTCCCGCTAAAATATCGTTCCATCAAGGCATCGGTGGGAAAACTAATGAGCATTAGTGGTCTGTTTTCCCTTCTGGTTGCCGCTACGGGTGTCCTGAGATTATGTCATCACTGCATGGCTCATAGATTCCAGATTCTATCAAGTTAAAAATCTTCCCCAAATACTGTGACAAAAAACCGAAGCGGTGGAGGTTCCAAGCCTTTTTCTTTTGGCATGGACCCTTATTGTTAGCATCATAACAATTGGTAGTAAATAAATCATCAAAGATAAATTAAAACCCATTCAAACTCCAGCAAAATCCGTCCACAATTTAATTTGAATTGTGGATCAACCCATTTTGGTTGATCCACATTTATCATGATTCTCAAGACTGAGAAAATTAATTGAGAATTTAATGAAAATTTATGACAACCCCTACCTTGGATTCAATGGAGATTTCGCGGTTGTGGAAGGAAAAATATATGTTCTTTGAAGTCATCGGCATTCATCAATCCCAGATCGATACCTCACACTACTTCATTCAAGACTCTTCTCTTTATTGGATGGATTTTCGTTCTTTGGTTCATCGTCATGGATTCTCCCACAATCCACCAATCCTAATTTTTACATCTATTGAATAATTAAATGTAAAATATAAGATTTTAACATTCCTTTAAATTAATGGTTTATTAATTTGTGTATTTAATGAATCTTATTAATTATATGATGGGTCGTTAAATAGATTATGTGTAACCGGGCATCTAATACCCCTCATTAAATGACTTACCACCACCATGGTTCCTGACACCATCACTCAAGAGGTGGTAGAAAAATAAAATAATATATTTATTTTTGTTATTTTATTATTCATCAAAAAGTCTGCAAAACTATCTTTTCCACCCACCCTACTACGGTTGAATTTAAGAATCCCTTAACTGAATCTCAACACTTGGAGTTCAGCGATGCTCTCATATTTCAATTCCGAGCACCAGTTCAAAATGTATAAATTCTCACTCGCACGTTTACTGAACGAATGATAAAAAAAGATAAAAATAATGTTTCAGGCACACCATGCCTCAGAATCAAGAACCGTCATTTTTTTCAGACTCAAATTAATCCCAAATAATTTATAAAAATTATATGGAATTACTAGGTCATTACATTCTCCCGCCATAGGAATTTTGATCCCTAAAAGCTACAACAAAAACAACGGGAACAACAGGTGGTACTAAGCACATATATGAGCCTCCTGCTCCTGCGTGCTCTCTTGGAGATTCCCATGCTACCGAATAACTCCATCTAGAGAAATCAACCACCCACGAAGGACCCACTCTAGTAGATCCTCCATCTCCATCGGTTACACTACAAATGTCACCACATCATTGATGTCCATCTTGCCCCAGTCGATAATGTGTGATTGATCATCCATGTAGCCCCTCAGTTGCGACACATGGAAAACATTATGAACCTAGTGTATCTATGGGGGAGGAGATAGATGGTACTCCACCTCGATTGCTCTGCTGAGGATCTCAAAAATTCTGATGAACCTCAGAGATAGGATATTACCCTGACCAAACCTCTATAATCCTTGTCGGGGTGATTCACATAAGAAGACATAGTCTCTCTCCTCAAACTCCAAGGGTATCCCTCTTCTGTTGGAAATAGGCTTATACCCGCTATAAGAGGTCTTTATCCTCTCTTGGATGATCTGAAACCTCTCCCTGGTAGCATGTACCAACACTGAACCCATAACTGCTGACTCCCTTAGTTCTGTCCAACTTAGTGATGATCTATAAGGCCAATCGTACATGACCTCAAATAGAGCCTTGCTGATGGTGGAGTCTTAAATGTTTTTTTTAATCGAACTCCACCAGTGGTAGATGGTCCTCCCAACTGCGGACAAAATCATGGACACAAGCACAAATCATGTCTTTTGTGTCTAAATTATCTGCTCTATCTGACCATCTGTCTGAGGATGGATGGTAGTGCCCAAATGTCGCTGAGTCCTGAATGCCTCATGTAATCCATTCCACAAGAGGGATGTAAAATGAGCATCGCGATCAGATTCGATCATCGATGGAACCCCATGAAGCCATAAAATATCTTGTATTTAGAGACTCCCCAATCTCTCTATTGATCCCTGCTCTCAAATGGGTATGAAGTGGGCCTACATTGTGATTTGTTCGATGATCACCCAGAAGGAATTGTGGCCCCTTGACATACATGGTAGCCCTATCACGAATTCCATGGACATACAATCCCACTTCTATTCCTGCACCACAAGTGGTGGAGCTAATCCTATTGATACCTGATGATTGGCCTTCACTTGCTGACAAGTGTGGCATCATGATACAAACTACGTCGTCGTTTTCTATATCCCTAACCACCAGTATGGATTCCAGAGGACCTGGTACATCTTCTCCACTTAGGGATGTACCACTAAAGGGTTTTTGATGAACTCCCTCAACACCTCCTCTAGTAGCCTCACTGGAACTATAATGTTTCCTCTACAGAGGATGACGGGATCCCCACATTCAAAAAGTCCATCAGGATCCTGTCCTGAGGATATCTGGGTACGTCGGGCCTCACAGTCAATGTCCATAAGTTGTTCCTAACTAACTCACTAATGGAATGGGGGATTAACTATAATATACTGGAGGTATGCTTCTCCATCACTATCAGCGATGGTTAAATACTACGCAGCTAGTGGCTTTGTCACCTCACTTTGTAACTGTAGACCAGAGCTCATGCTGAGTGCATCTACCACACACATTCCCCTTCCTAGAAGTGTCAAAGTCATAGTCTTATATGACCACTAGCCATCACAGTTGTCTCAGGTTCAGGTCCTTCGGCGAGAAGATAGACCTTAGACTCTGGTAATCATATTAAAAAAGTAAATTGATCACCCATCAACTAGTGTCGCCACATCTTCAGAACAAACTACACTACTGCTAACTCCAGGTCAAGGTATCATAGTTCTGCTCATTCTGTCTCAGATGACATGAGTGATAGGCGATCAACGCTCACTCCTACCTCAGGACACATCCTAGTATGGTCCTTGATGCATCTCAGTATACTACAAACCCAACTCCCTCTTCTGGTAGCCATAGGATGGGTGCACTCTTTAGTATCCGCATCAGCTCTTGGAAACTATGCTGACCATTATCATTCCACAAGAATGGTTTCCCCATCTTCATTAAAGATGAAAAGGGTGTCAATGTTCTGGAAAATTCATGTACAAATCCTCAGTAGTACCCATCCGATCCCAAGAAACTCTCCACCTAGGTCATAATCATGGGTGGCTCAGAGTCCAACACATCCTCTATCTTCATCGGATCCTCGTCAAATCAAGTTTCCAAGATAACGTGCCCCAGTTAGTGGACTTCCCGTATCCAGAACTGGCACTTCAAGAGCTTTCCATAATTCTGGTTCTCTCATAGTATATCTATAACTATCTGCAGGTGTGTGGCCGGCTCCCCCACTAACGATGAGTACACCAAGATTTCATCAATGAAGACTACCACGAAGCGGTTGAGGTAAGGATGAATGATACTATTCATGAGCCCCATAAACAGTACCGTATCATTGGTTATGCAGAATGGAATTACCATGAAATCATAAAAGCCATACCGAAATCTAAAGTCTATCTTCGGTATGTCCTCGTTTCGTACACTGAGCTGATGATACCCTGAGCTGATGTCTATCTTCGAAAACTACTGTTCTAACTTCATCTCCTTAAAGAGATCAATGATCCTAGGAATATGTTACTTATTCTTCATGACCGCTAGTTCCATGCACTGATAGTAGAAAAAGGCCTCAGACTCCCCTCTAAATTCTTAACAGACAAAATCGTGGATTCCCATGGAGAGGCACTGGGCATTATGAACCATTACTTTGAATTTTCTCCAACTGTACCTTCAAATCACGAGGCTCCATGAGACCCATCCGATATGATAGTGTAGATTTAGATGACATCATGGGGTACCAGTCGATGAAATAGTCTACATCTCTCCGAGGACATTGTCCTAGAACATCATCAGGAATGACATCATCATATTGGTCAACCACTACAGGATAGCATGGACTCCTGTCATCATCTACTCTAAGGGTAATTCTAGCCATCTGGTGAGTGATCTACTGTACCCTCCTTTGGGAAATTCCATCCTTAGATAAAAATGTTACCCTCTAACTGAGGAAGGAAAACATGATTCCATCCTTGTAGACACACCACACTTTGCCCATAAAAATCCATTCTGAGCATGGACCTCAGATAAGAAGTCCATACATATGATGACATCATAAGGAATCAGCGCTTCTACCTGGAGAACCCACCCAAAGATCTCACCTCCTAGAGTGAACTAAAACAATAAGAAAAAGTGTGTGGTCATCGAATCCTCTCCTGTATGAGTCTCAAATCGTAATGATCAATCCAATGGCCCAACTGGGGTCTCTGATCCTTGAATGAGAGTCTTGGAAATGTAAAAGTGTATAATACCTATGTCTATAAGTACTAAAGATTTGGTGGAGTAGACAAAGATCACAACTCAGATCATCTCTGAAGCACTGAGGTCATAGGCTTCAGCTACATGAATTTGTGCTCATCCCTGTCTTCCAGCTCCCATTGGACAGGGTGGACCACCTGGAGGTGGTGTTGGTAGATCCTCAAATCACCACACAATGCATGCTGCACATCCTACTACTCTACCACGTCCACCACCATGCGGGACTCCTTGATTGAATCTCTGCATCTCCCTCGACTGTCTACTAATCATTTGTATGATTGGCCGGGTAGTCACGAGCCATGTGTCCCTACCCACCGCACGTGAAGCACATTCTGCTCATCTACTAGTCTACTACCCCTCATGAGATCCGCACTTCTGACTCAGCATCCTTGGTTCTTCCTATGGATGGTTTGTCCTTCTTGTAGCAATGTGTCATCTACCTACTACCTTCTGTAGATGACTCTGCTTCCTATCATTCGTTGGTGGTTCTCTTAGTCGATGCCTACATAGCTAAGAATATCTCCACCAATAATGCTCTCTCGAGTAATCCTACATGCGTGAATATATTTAGAAATATCATCAAAACATTGATATCCCATCGGAGTTCTTTCTCAAAGGTCCATGCCTTAATGAAAGGGTCTTGTACGATGTCGGTGGGGGTTGCGTGAGAGGTCAGTCAATATCTCTCAATACTGGGATAATAGAGGGATACCCTTATGTTAGTGAAAGAGTTCCTGAATACACACAGAGTGTAGTGTTTCTGGAATGAACTCCACCCTGATGAGGCTCTAGAGGTTTGTCTAGGTGAGGGTCACCTCATTGTGTAAATGGATCTTCAGGCTCCACTATCTCTATGCCATTCCCTGGAAGTGAAAATTAGGTAAAATCACTATATTCTATGCTGGTCTCCCTACAAAGTTTAAAACTCTATCCACACCCTCCACCAAGTCCTCAAATGCCTGTGGATTTGTCTCCCCTAAAAATCATGAATGCCTATGCCCCTGTAACTTGTTCAATGCGCTCAGTTTGTGTGAACTATCCTCTAGTGGGGCTGATTGAAACTGCAACACAATGGGTAGTGATGAGGCTAGTGCACCACCCGAAGGTGCTATCGCTGTAAGAGGGCCCTGCACTGAAGCTTCATCGCTCAGTCTGCTGTCACCATGAACTCTCTCTGGAACCCTAGCTAGTTGTATATGTGGAGTAATCCTCAAATAAATAAGTTCCCCATGGTCAATAAATTATACCCCGTGAGATGAAAAAAAGATATCAAAAGTAAGACATTTACAAAACACTTACAATCATTGTTTTCATGCACCGAGTTGGAAATCAGAATTCAGGGTCCTGGTGTATGGATACATCGGCTACCACACAAACATTGCAATTCCCAAACTAAAAACCACACTCAAAAATCATAACACTATTTCTCCATTTGAATGATTAGATTCCCAGTTCTCCAGTAGGACCGACTCCTCTGATACCACTTTGTCACAACACGTCCTTCGGGGCCTGTGTCGTGACTACTCCAAGCCCACCTTCCACAGGCCAAGTGTTGGAAACTAGCACTATGAAGGAATATCCCTAAAAGTGTTAAGGAATTTCCTATAAACCTGAAAACACACAAACCAAGAACAGGACAAGATGAAAACCACATAGTAAAACTACAATAGTAAAAGTGTGTTCTAAATGTAAAGGGGATGTAATACAAGACCAACTGAAAAATACAACTACAAAAGAAAACAGAATCGAAGATCTTCCATTAGGGATCCTACCTAAATGGAATGTACATCTCGTTTCCGCAACTCTCCAAGTCAACCAGTAACCTCCGTGTACCACCTGGTGCTAGATCCATGATGTCTAAGCCAAGCTTCTCGTCGTCTCCACAAGATACAACATGGTGTGTTTGATGCCTATGTAGGTGTGAGTATAAAAATACCCAGTAATGACCCTTAGACCCCCGAAGGTCTCCCAGAATTACAGAAAGGAAAAACAACAAATCAAGAAATCAATCACAATTAACAATGTAGAGACAACTCAAACAAGACATTCTACTAAGAGTTCAGGAAGAATGATGATTAGTCTTAATGTATATCATTTTATTTCGTTAGGGTGTTTCCACAACTAAACCATGAAAGAGTTGTTCCATTGTCGATCAACACAGGGTCGTATGTCATAGAACCATGACGGGCCACACTAAGGCTGGTTCACATCTGTTCATGCACAACTGATCCACATAGGGTCGCAAGAATGGTGATCGACAAATGATCTCTATGATTCTAATCCACAAAGGGTCGCAATGATGTTGATCTACATAGAGTCTATATGATCCTGATCCACACATGGACACTATGATGCTGATTCCCAAAAGGTCTCTAGGATGATAATCTACATAGGGTCCCAATGATGGTGATCCACACAGGGTCCCTCTCCAATTGACAAACATCCACAACATTCCCAACACTTGGTGTGCTTGAGTTCCATAGATTCTGCTCCATAAGATATCAGTTGTGCCTCAACTACCATAATGTTCCAAAATGGATTAACCCAAAGGATCTCCATGCTGTAAGGGTTCCAATGCGACAGACGATGCATCAATCAGATGTCTGGCCTGGGAGTTATAAGTGTCCAAGTACCATGGGCCCGGTTGGATTCTGGTTCGATCCAACCCATCCATACTCCAACATTCTCTAAAACTCAATGTGGATTATCTGAAATGTACCATCTTCTCCCACAGATTTCAACACAAAAGATGGTTCGTCAAACACACTTCTAGTTTTTGATAGGAAGCATTTTAAGGGTATCTGGGCCGAAAAGGATTCGGGTCTGATCTGACCTGGTATGACTGACCTGACCCGCCCCAACCCTATCTGAGACCCACCTAGGTCCAACTGGGCCTAGTCTGAACTGGCTATGCAGGCCCGAGTGGGATGGGTCTTGGCAGACTCGGCCCGCAGCTCCATGGAGCAGCATTGCTAGCCTTTGCTGGGGACAGCCAACCCAGCGGCCTGCCAACTGGGTGGCCCACGCAGGGGTCTTTCCTTCTCCTGAATAGACAAAAGTCCATTCTGTTTTTCAACGGCACCACAAAGTGGATCCTTCGCCTATATGCGGGACCCATTGGGCACGATTCCCCCTATTTTGTAGCCTCCTTTCGAGGCACACAGCGGTGCGCCGCCCTGGAGGCAACGCGGTCGGCTGCCGCTAGTAGCCTCCGTTGCCTGCTAGTGCAGGTTGGTGTCGTCTATGTGCTAGTGCTGCGCCATTGGGGCTTTTGCGGGTCACCAGGTGAGATCTGGGGGCCCATTTACCCTTATGGTTGTGCCTAGAGGCCTCCTGAGATGTTTCAATCACTACGTGGCTCTCGGATTCAAGATTCTATCGAGTTGAAAATCTCCCCCCAATGAACCTGAATAAAACCTAAAATGTGGAGGGTCTGGGACTTGTTCGTTTGGCCTAGAACCTCCATTTTTGCATCATAACATGTGGGTAGTAAATAAATCATCACAGATAAATTAAAAACCATTCAAAAATACCGCAACAACCATCCACAAATTAATATTAATCGCAGATCAACTCATATTGGTTGATCCACTTTTACCATGCTTTTCTAGAACAAGAAATTGAATCAAGAATTTACTTGAATTTAATAACAAACCCTACCTCGGATTCTGATGAGATGTTGCAGTTGTGGGAGGATAATCTGTGTTCTCTGAAGCCTCTGATGTCCATCAATCCTGTGTCGATCCATCCAATGACATTTTTCAAGCCTCCGTTCTTTGTTGGTGGGAATTTAGTTCTTCGGTTCTTCGTTAAGGATTCTCCCATGATCCACCAATCATCATTTTTTCAACGTTTGAATATTTAAAAGGAGAAGTTAAAATTTTAACATTCTTTTAAATTAATGGTTCATTAATTGGTTTTTAGTGAATCTTATTAATTATACAAAGGGTGGATACATGAACCTGTGTGTAACCGGACATTTAATATCTCTTATTATATTCTAAACCACCTCTGTTGTCCCTACCACCGTCTTATAAGATGTGGTAGAAAAATAAAATAACATTTTTATTTTATTTTTTTATTCATCAAAATGTCTGTAAAACTATATTTTTCTCCTGACCTACTGCAGTTAAATTTATGCTTCTCTTAAGAGAATCCAAACTCTCAAGTTTAATGCTGCACTCAGATTTTAATTCCATGACCTGGTTCAAAATATAGAAATTTATGTTCGCACGTTTACAGACCGTACCTTAAAAAAATTTCAACATTCCATTTTGTGCTCACTGGGCCTCAGAATCAATCCCCATCAAATTTCACAGACTCTTAATAATACAAAATAATTTAAAGAAAATAATATTGAAATTCTAGGTCTTTACCAAAATGAATTAACAATATTGAAACTCTAAATTCACTCTGATAACATTATTTATAAATAAATGTCACGTTAGTTGAAAAAAAATATTATGTTTTTATTTTTATTGTTGGATTCATAATTTTTTATTGCTATGTATTATATATATTTACATAATCATGAATGATAATAAATAGATTATAACACGAATATTATGACTCAATGTATCATTAATGTGTTAATTTACTTATACTATATTTCAAATCCAATATCACAATTATTCCACTCTATGATGATAAACATGAAGTTCTATAATGATAGTTTTAAATAGATATAATATTGTTGGATGAAATTTATGTATAAATATTTAAATGATTCATCTTGTCTTGTGATGGAATCTCATAACCAATTGATACCACTTCTCATTATTCATTCTCTTAGTACACTTCAAATCATGACGTAATGAGAAAAAACACATGAGTAGATATTCCACATGTTAAATGTGTCATTATATATTACTATATATGGATGAGTGTATGTGTCCAAATAATTGAAATTATTTTTTTGTATATATTTATTTAAATAATTATATGTATTGTTGAAAACCATAATGATCCATGATTGTGGATTGGCCTGTTACTGAAGGTATTCAAAAATTGATATGAAACAAATAAATATGGAAGGAAATAATTTTTCCTATATGAGGTGAAAAATGTTTATATTTTAGGACCATTGATCAGAATGGTAATATCTGATTAATTCCATTGAACAAGTGGTTTTGTAAATGATTTCATTTCATAAAAATCATTGAAAGTAATATCTAAAATAATGTTTTTTGAATAAAAACTTCCACCTTCTTAGAGATTCATTAATACAAAGGTATTATGTTACACAATAAGCATTCATATGAGGTTTTTTTAATGGGACATTAATTTATTTGTCTATGGGTTCTTAGATCAGTAACTTGTTTTTGATCATGAAAATTATTCTAGTTTCACGTATTCCACTGTGAACGTCTCGTAGAAAGTAACACTCTATGTCAAACTTGAACATAAGTTACATAATATTAAATTAATTTCAAAATATATATTAATATCGATTTTTAAGGGGTGATAATTATTATTTCTTGATATCATAAATATGTAATCATTAAATAATACAATGATATTAATTTATTAATATATATATATTTTTCATTCTAGGTAGGATAAATTGTGACAAGGATTTATTGGTCGAGATATGGTTTATTAATAAATAATAATTAAATATCCATGAGTTGAGTGGACCTCTAGAGAATATTTTTAATATTATAAATATTGATATTTAGGTAAAAAATTGAATTAAGATATTTGTTAAATTCTTTTTATAAATTACATAATCATTCTTGTATGTATATAATATGAATTTTATCATTTAAATGGTTAATGAATATTTGGGATCATAATTTTTATCTACATGATTACCCTAATGCCAACATTATTTTATATCAAATACTCTCAATAATATAAGGAATCCATCATCCCATCCCTTTCATGTATTGAGAGAATAATATAGAATCCATCATGCTTGAAAAAGGTTCTTATTTTGATCGATAAAGGATAGCCCAAGGGGTTAGGTTAATCCCCTAGAGATTATATGATTATATTAAAAGGATTATACAGAATTAATAGATATAATTAGATGGATTATACACTTGGTTACTTCATAAAATTGTTATTATTAAATGAGAATATGTTTTTTTTCAAAAATGAATAATGAATATCAATTTTTTGTCGATATATTTTATAAAAAAATTACAATTTATTTGTAAAAAGATACTATATTCTAATATTTTGGAGTTATTACTATCCAATTATGAGAAGTTGTTAATGTAATTCATTAAAAATCCATTGTTGGCATGTGCCAAACAACTTGGGTTGTGCCTCGATACCTTTAAGATTTATCATAGGAGTCACATATCAATTATAATTATTTATTAATCATTTAATGATTTATGAATTTTTTTATTAGATATTAATTTCTAGAATTTCATTCTTAATCGGAATTTCAATAAATCATGATTTTTATGTTCCATATTTCCATGAAAAGGATTTGAATAGATTAGTAGTTCTAAAAAATCCCATATAGTTGTGTCTAATATTCTAAATTGATTATTTGGAATACATGGAACTCAACTAAAAAATCCTTCTCATGTTCCAAGTATCATTGCACCAGGGTGAGTAATATTAATCATGTCTCATTATGTTGGATTAGACTATGCCAATTCCTCAAACATTTCAAATTAATTGTTATAGATTGAATGTGGATTCATGGATACACATCGTGTAGATGGAATACATGTTTTGTAACCTCACATAGTTTGGTGTTTTGAGAATCACATATTCATTGTCGCCAAAGTACAAAAAAGGAATTAATGACATGTTTTTTATTGACTTTATGTAGATGGAATGTTACAAATTAGATTACACAGTGTTTATTTGGTGTACATGGCATGTAATACAAAAAGTCTCATATTGAAAATGCATATGGTCCCTTGGAATGATATGGGTATGGACATAGAAGAGAGTATATAGTGTATTGATTGATTTACATCCCATGAAATTAATAACATTTTCTAGTGAAGTTCACTTTGTACCATTATGAACTCCTTTTGAGTTAATTTTATGGAATGTAAATTAATTATAATGATAATCCAAACTAAAACAAATATATTCGGTTTATAATCTATGTGAATTTCTTTTTAAAATAAAAATATCAAATAAATTATTATTATTATTATGTAATTTTGGGACATCATGAAATTTATAGTTATTTAAAATTTCTTGTACTTCATATGAATTCTAGTACTACATGATGGGTATATTAATGAACTATTGTGTAGTTATAAACATAGTGAAGAATAATTTTCATGACTCTGTGAACTAAATATTTTTTAATATCAACTCACCATCTGTAAAATACAAGGTGTGTATGTGTAAAATACATTATAATTATCATAAAATACATATCACATTCCATGCAATTGACATTTTACTTCTTGTATAAGGGTCAATGTTTTGTTTCCTCTAGTACATGTTATCATAAATACTACAAAAATATAATTTTAATCTCAAAGGTACACACCATTTGCCTTTTCAATATATTCCATCTAGATATTAATTTTAAATTATGTTAATATATTTATATATTTCTAATGGTAGAATATATGAATCTCATATACATATTTGATTGAAATATAAAAATAATAATTAATTAATTAGTTGCATATGTAATTTATAATTTCTATATTTTTTTTAATAGTTAATTGGTTCGAATGAATGTTTTTATATTTAAATGTGATTATTTATATTTATGGACGATCATGATCTTTACCAATTTATGTATGTGAGGGTTCTCTTCTAATTTAATTCTAATTACATTCATTCTGGTTATAATTATTTCTAAATAAAAATGATGACCCATGAATAATCTCGTACACCTATTACATATAGACCATTGATTCCATTGTTTCTTCAATAGAACCCCATAGCCATGGTTCCCCACATAAACAATTAATAAAAAATATGTAATGGGAAGTGTTCTAGAGTCTATATTTATGGTATATGTATATGATAAGGTGAAACAAACCATGGTGATACATTTTTGAATAGGTGGAATATAACAACACCAACCAAGCTAGGTTTAAGGAAATTTTCACCTATGGTAACGGTTTAGTTTACCAGTCAATCGATAAATCATATAATATAAAAGATCAAGATCCATAAATATATATTTATTTTTCCCCATTTAAAAGATAATTATTTATATTCCATTGATTTTTAAAAATGTTCTCAAAAAATAAAGATCAAAAATTTTCTTGGAAAATGAAATAAAATAAAATTACAACATGTATAATATTTTATTAATTAATGATAAATCATTATATAAAATATATATAATAATAAAATGCATGTAAATTAAGAATATGTAGGAAAATATATGCATAAAATATAAATATTAATGGAAATTTTATTTCTAAAGACACATTTTATTAGTCTATTTTGAATGAAATCATTAGTCAATGTGTTGGTCAATCACTTGTGAGAGAATTTACACATATTAGAGAGTTATAATTAACTTTTTGGGTTAGCTTAAATTTTTTTTATAATATTTATTTTTCCTTGTAAGACACGATGTTACACAAAAGCGTGTATTTTGGATATTAGCGTTATTGATTTCATGAATAGGGATTCTACTCAATGGATCAAGGAATAATGAGTGAATATAGTTGGAAGGTCCTATTACCTAAATATATATGAGAAATTTGACTTTTCCTACTTATATGTTTTGATAATAGAATTATAGATCTTTTACAAAAAAAATACGTTGGTTATGAAATTGAACATAAAACATAGTGAGGTCTATTGTTCTATGGAATAATTTCTGGAGAGTAATAAACAAAATATTACATTAGAATTTTTTAATTAAGAGAAATAATGGAAATTTTATTTTTGTTGTTATATAAAATCTCATGTCATATGACATAAAAAATATATCTATGATGTATTTTATTCAAATATACCCACCTAAATATCATGACATAAAAAAGGTACAATACATTTTGAATCATACCACGCTAGAATTAGAAGTTAATTGTTCTAGAGAAATATGTTCTAGAGAAAGAGTTTTCTATGCAGGTTAGCGATGTGTAAAATTATATCTTTTTAAATGATGATGGTTTTAACTTTGATGTAAAATTAATCCTATTTTTTCTCATTCATGGGAGCCCTATAATATTCTTGAATATATTTATTCTTAGTCTGAATGTTAAAAAAACTATGTTCAATAACATACCTGACATGTAACATAGCGTATAATTTCTCATTAGGAAAATATTATTTTAAAATAACCATCATAACATAGATATTAAATGGAATGATTGGAAATAAATTTACCATATTAAAATATATATGTTAAGATCCTATGAAATATAAATGTTATGATAATTTCATAGTAACTAAACACTCTGTTTTTTAGAAAAGGAATTTTATGATTCAAAAATATATCTTCTTAAAAAATGATATTCATTAATATTTTTTAGAAAATATTATAATTATTCTAACTAAATTTTAAAAAATATATTTTATTATTTTATCTTATGTATGTTAAATTTGAATATTGAAATTAATTAAAGGTAAAATTTTTGAGTTTTTATAAATTAATTGATTTCTTATTTAATTGTGAAAATTACCAATTTTCGAAATATCAAAATTTCTTTTCATTTAATAAAATAATATTAAAGAAATCATATATTTTTCAATTTTATTAAAGTGATATATAAAAAATATTATTCATTTAAATTATTTTAAATTATTAGTTTAAATTATTTTGTCATAAGTTTATTCTTATTCATTATAGAGGGAATTCCAAAAACTCTTTTCGGTACATAATGCATATTCATTTCAATTAAATTAAACATATTATTATGTATCACCCCAATATTTTGAAGATAAATTTAATATTGAATGCATGAAAACTAAGGAAGAAAACACTCCCAAAAAATGAAATTTAATATCTTAACCTGTCAAAAGTGTAACGCCCCGACCCCAGCTACCTAGAGTCGGTGCATTATTACATAACATTGGCATGATCACAAGAAAGATCAAATCCCGAAAGACCGATTGGTTTAGTAGCCTTGGAAACACTAGATATAATCATAAAGTTTTACATTACATTTCAAAGTGAAAAACTACTACAACAACAAAGTCTTCATATCCACACTATTAACCCCTCATAATATCCCTGCAAGTCATTCATAATTTACTTCTTCACTACCTGGGAAAAATAAAACATAGAAAAGGGGTGAGCTCAAATGCCCAGTAAGGATAACAATATAGCGGAACATTCAAAATAATCATAAACATTTAAGGCAATTAATTACTAAAACAAAAGCCTTTTAAAATTGAACTTCAACATAGTATGGAAAAAGTAAAATGAAATAATGCCATTTACTTATTCACATGGATATTCTACTAATCGAATAATCACATGCAATATCAATAACCACTTTCATAATGTTGGAATGCATAATGCTAGACTATCATAACCACATAGCCAAGGCCTCGTGCCAAGACTACAAATAAGATTTTGTCAAGGCCTTGTACCAAGACACTAGTTTGTCTCATGAGACCCACCGATGCAATTTTTTTTAAGAAGATACTTACGTTAAAAATTGCTAAAATACACTCCAGTGTTTTTCTAAAAACATTATGCAAGCTTTTGAAAACAAAATAACTAATTCTGAGACTGCTCGACTAATTACAGGCCATGATGGGTCCACTCCCAATCCCTTCCTGTCTACCAAACTCGAGAGTCAGGTTTTCTGAAAACATTTTTAAGCTTGCGTTAAATACGTATACATTTGCACTGGATTTTCATATATTTGAGAGAAATATCTCTTTTTTTTGAAATCATTTAAAAATAACATAATTATAATAGAAAACCTTTATTTTTAAAATGTCCTTGTAAGCTTGTAAGGGATGCTTTGAAGATTTTATAACGGCGGTAAATAGCCGGACCCGCCGTATAAGTTTAAAAAAACGTTCTTACCTTAATTCTGTCGAAAAGGTTAAAAATGACCTTGTTTTGAAAACGACGGAAAGATTCCTTTATAAACCACTTATAAAAGTCAAAAAGTGTATAAATGACTTTAACTCATATTCTAGTAAATAGTAAAAATGTTTTGAAATACATTTTTAAGAAACATGGATGTGGATGATAAAGAGATCCCAGTATATTATTACATATAAACAACCTCGGATAATGAAGAAATTGTGAAATAACCCTTACCAGTTTGGTAACTTATGAAACATACAACCCATGAAAGAGGTATCATACAATGAATATGTAAGTACACATAAATTAGAGTGTATTACACAAAGAATATAATTATGGGCAGTACATACACCACACAAAAGGTAATAGTGGCAATATGGCGTGAATCTCATGAGAATAAGGAGTGAGATGAAAACCCCTTACCACGTTAATCAACTGAGTCGTATGGCCAAAAGTTAATAACCACAAAATGATTTACAGAATAACATGAATATAAATATAATCATGATAATATATATCAAATGGCAGTACACAATACACCACTTTCAATAATTTAGTGGCGAACAATGGAAATCTCACGGAATTGAAAGTGAGATAAGAAAATCCCTTACCTTGTACTTTTCCTTGGTTGGGGTAGGTTAACCTCCTGTATAATGGTGAAATAGTTGTTATTAAATTATACAAGAATCATATATAATAATATGATATCATATATGATCTTTTAACATTGATTTGTTAATAATATCTTAGAATTATCGTCGTTTCGGGAGTTAACTTACTCATTTTATTTTATATGTTTTGTTACATAAGCCATGGTTGTTGTATCATATTCATATCCAGAATTATATCTAGTCCTTAAACATCATTTTTATATCATCAAATGATAATTATACTTGAATGGATACGATGGAGAATGAATCTCATCGCGTTCGTGGAGACGGTAGTCCGTACGTACGCACGAGCGACAATATCATTCTTTTGATATTAAAATAATATATAAATGGATGGTATATCATATATACAGAATCATTAACATGTTATATTTATTATTTACATGAGTTACACATCATTATTATACCCATCCAAATAATATTATATTGAATAACAATTACACCACGACGTGGAGACGGTAAGCCGTACGTACGCACGTATGGTGACATGTTATTCAAAGGGTGGATAGAATACTGAATATGGTTGAACCATATTTATAATAACATCACAGTATATGTATGAAAATGGAGTTATTATTTTAGAATGGTAAGAACAAAGAAAGAGGAAGTGGAAGAAGAAAGGAACTTAGAAAAGGGTGGTGAAATCATTACCTCTTCTTCGGGTTCTTCCTTTTGATTTGATCAAAAGGGCTCCTTAGGTTGGCTTTCTGATCAAACTAAGGCTTCTAGGTTGTATTGGGGGATGTTGGGAGAGTATTTGGGCAGAGTTTGGCCGAACCAAAAGGCTTTGAAGGTGTGAAGAAATGGGAAGGAGGAGTGCCCTTTTATAAGAGGGGTGAGGGGTACCTTTGGAAAAGCTAGAAATATTAATTTATAATAAATTCATATTCGGTTTCCAATGGCTCCAAAGTTTAATATTCAAAGTCTAAGGTGGTGATAGGTCGAAAAACACTCAACCAATAGAATTTAGACAGGTTTGGGTACTTATATTAACCTTATATTTAAGTATTAACTCTAAGTTAATTAGTTTCACTTTTACAATGTCTCTTTGTATTTTTATATAATATGGTTAATACACTTACTATATACATCCAAGCGACCCCCAAGTGGTCCATTAATGATGAACATATCATGAAATAAGTCTCTTGGACGAACCTTAGATTTTTAGGAATTTAATATCAATTAATAATATAATATTTGTTTTAAGAACTCTTTTATGTCAATTTTGACACTATTCAATAGTTGATTTTTTTGAAACTCATAACAGATTGATTACTTCGAAAAAAGTCAATTAAATCAATCCTAATATATCATATTATCCTAGAAAATTAGTTTAATTCATTAAAAGTTTCATATTATATTTATTTGGGTATTTATAATATCAATTATTTTAATTTTTCACTATTATAGTAATTACTGCATCATCATTGTTTCGTAAATAAAATAAATTATTTAATGTCTAAAAATTATAAATAAAATATCATTATGTAGGAAATCTTTTTAGCTTTCTAATGAATATTTATAATCTAAAATCCAACATATATAACCCTATGTAACAATTGTTTTTCAAAAAGATATATGCTTGTGTCATTTTTGTATTCATTTTAACTTAATTAATATAAAGTGTCATTATCACTTACAAGTGGCTCCATGGGGTCCCAAAATAGACCCAAAGATTCCCATGGTCGACCATTTATCAACCAATAGGGTTAAGACACGTTTTAGGGTAATTTAGTATTATTATAATATTATTTTTTAACCCTTATTTACCGGATTTACCCTTAACCATGGTAAATAAAATATTTACCGCAGTAATTATTCAAAATGTCTAAAAATAAAAGTTACCTATTTACACAATTTGAACATCCTGATTCCAAATATGGAATCCATTTTTCTAAATTCAAAACACAGAAGTGGCAGAAATTGATTTAAAATTAATTCCCGCTGTCAAAACAAAAAGCGTGTTTTTAAGAGATAATAACTATCAAAAGATTGACACTTGTTTATGTTCGGTTTAATTGTAAAATTATGTCTAATGACCAACATTATATTAAATTGTTAAAATATATTCTAAATATACTTTAAAACCACTCAAATTCATAATTTATCACTATTAATTATTTTGATTAAAAAAGTTGTTTTTAATTAAAATTTAGTAATTTTCACTATTCATCAAAATATGAAAGTTATCCGAAAAGTACCAAAATTTCACCTTAGGATAAATTCGATATTCCGAATCCAAAAATGAAGTCCATTTAAAAATATAATATATATATAATTTCAAAATTTAGGTATTACTATTCATAACGGCTAGTTTGATCGGTTGTGGTGTGTGTTAAAACTCGAAGTTGCGTACAACACACGCTACTGTTTTATTCAAAGGAAAGTGTACCGTGGATGATTGGGATGTTTCATTTTAAATTTTTTTGATGTCTCCATTTAGTCAAAAAGTTTAAAATATTGTATTTAAAAAGGTTTCACTATCAAAAGTTGATAAAAGTGCAATACTGAAAATGAATCTGTTCTTGCATTATGACTAAGAAACTCATAATATGGATTCTAAAATTATAAAGGATTATATAAAGTTTGAAATTTAGTTAATACTATTCATAACCTCTTTTGAATGGCTTTTTTTTTTGTAAGTCATGGTGTGATTGAACTCGGTGTTGCGTGTAGTGCAAGTTATTGAATTATTTGAAGAAATAACACACTATGAGATCTTGGGGTGTTACATTCTCCCCTCCTTCAATAAATTGCGTCCTCGCAATTTGAAATTGTTCTTCGAAAATAAAAGGTTGAAAATAGAAAATATATTTGTGGGAAAACCCACATCGGAAATTTGGTTACTAAAATTTAGTCTTAATATGTGGAAAAGAGAAATGAAAGGGTCACCACCAAATTATGATCTTGATTAGGAGAACATTGGTGGAAATTAGAGACATATAATTGGAGGAAAAACGTAAATATTTATAGGTAGTGATTGAGGTCAGCAATCACAAACAAGTATAAAATTGAGGTCCTTAAACTCATCAATCTATGATGATTTGAAGTACCATCGGTTCAACAAAATATAGGGTATTGGGATAACACATTTTTGACTTTTCAAAATATCCTAGTTGAAATCCCACATCGAAAAATGAATTAATGAGGCATCTATTTAAAATAAAGAGTCGAAAGTATGAAGATTACCGAAAATAACACATACTAGGGTTCCAAAATAAATGAATTTATAATTCATCTACATGATCTTTTAATAAATACTACATTATTTAATCCAGGACATCTCATGGGCTAGTGGTAGGTGATACTCCCTTGTCGCCCTTCGGTTGCGGGTTCAAGTCTCGCAGCCTTGCCGGACACGACGGGTTGCCGCCCGACCTCCGGGTTGTCCTTTTATGGAAATACAAAATAATCCAAACTAGAACTATCCAATATACTTCTGTCCAAACTCACAGTCCAACATTTATAAGTTAGGTAAACATAATGTAGAACCTTTTTACCCCGTAATAGAATATGAATACCTTCATCATGTATTCTTTTAATACACTGAAACATCCTGAATTACCATATTCCTTATTGATTACATTCATGCTCCCTTATTCCATATAGAATGCTGGATATGCTTCATTAATCCAAAAATGTTTTAAACCCCAAAAATGATGGAATATACAAATCATTAATCACTTCGAATGTAGTCAAGAATATCCAATATAATTTATCCAAAACAATCATGTATTATTCCAAAATCACTACTTCGGTATCAGAACTATATTATGGTTTATCATTCTCTCAACCATATATTTTCCAAAAATTTATCCTGCTATTGAGTCACTTTTCTTTGTTCCACATAATCTCAAGTCCATAATGAAATAGTACTGCAGTACAATCCTTATATACTCCATAATTATTATAACAAGTACATTGTTGATACAACACTCAATTGACATAATCAACAGAAGAACTCTAATCATTATTCTTCATCTGTGGTAGTATCATAACTTGATTATTATCCAATAACATCATTTGCGGCATAGTCTGATGACTGGGACATAGGTTCGCGTAGTGTCCAAACTCCTTGCAAATGAAGCATTGTACATTTAAAACCATTTTCTTACCCTTGCAGTCACATACTTTGTGCCCTTTTCCTCCACACTTATAACAAAATCCCATTCCTTTCAGGCAAGTTCCAGGGTGTTTCTTTCCACAGTTACCACATATGGGAAAATTCTTCTTTTCCCTCTTCCCTTTATCCATCTTTCTCTCTTCCATCCTTTTCTTCTCTTGCTTCCCTTCAAAGCCATAGGACTCAGTAAACTCTTTACATATCTTATCAACACATGATATTATTTCTTCATATGATGATAATACATGGGAGACTATTTCTCTTATAAATTCTAGCTTAAGACCATGAAAGATATGATCCTTCCTTCTCTTTGAATCATGTGTATTTCTGGAGTTCTCATTCCTTCTACTGGGCGCCATTTCTATACCATGGCATAAACTAGATCAGTTTATGAATCAAAACACATAATCCCATACTTATAAAACACTTAACATAAATTGAACTATTTATGGATATAATCCATAATCATAAGAATGTTTTCTTTGAGGATGTATATACTCATAATCCCTTCAAAATGATTTGTAAAGAAAATGAGAGTTATCCTAAGAATATCCCCCGGGAGTGTCGTAACCAAGAGTGCAGCAAGGCCCGTTGTCGTGCACCAGTTCCCGTTCGAGTCTAGCTCAAAGCGGTGTTTTCGGGTTTTACCCCTAGGTACATCTATGCCAGAGCCGCCTCTACCTGCTCGTATCCAGACAGGGATGTATTGCTCGGAAAACTCACAAAATATCTACAATACCAAAATTCTAGGAAGTTCTTATATACTAATCCTCAAAGTTCATCTTAGGTCTACGTGCTCTAATCAGAGTTTATCTAAATCTAGCTTCCAAGGTTTGTACTAAACTTCCTCTGATACCAACTGTAACGCCCCGACCCCAGATACCTAGAGTCGGTGCATTATTACATAACATTGGCATGATCACAAGAAAGATCAAATCCAGAAAGACCGATTGGTTTAGTAGCCTTGGAAACACTAGATATAATCATAAAGTTTTACATTACATTTCAAAGTGAAAAACTACTACAACAACAAAGTCTTCATATCCACACTATTAACCCCTCATAATATCCCTGCAAGTCATTCATAATTTACTTCTTCACTACCTGGGAAAAATAAAACATAGAAAAGGGGTGAGCTCAAATGCCCAGTAAGGATAACAATATAGCGGAACATTCAAAATAATCATAAACATTTAAGGCAATGAATTACTAAAACAAAAGCCTTTTAAAATTGAACTTCAACATAGTATGGAAAAAGTAAAATGAAATAATGCCATTTACTTATTCACATGGATATTCTACTAATCGAATAATCACATGCAATATCAATAACCACTTTCATAATGTTGGAATGCATAATGCCAGACTATCATAACCACATAGCCAAGGCCTCGTGCCAAGACTACAAATAAGATTTTGTCAAGGCCTTGTGCCAAGACACTAGTTTGTCTCATGAGACCTACCGATGCAATTTTTTTTAAGAAGATACTTACGTTAAAAATTGCTAAAATACACTCCAGTGTTTTTCTGAAAACATTATGCAAGCTTTTGAAAACAAAATAACTAATTCTGAGACTGCTCGACTAATTACAGGCCATGATGGGTCCACTCCCAATCCCTTCCTGTCTACCAAACTTGAGAGTCAGGTTTTCTGAAAACATTTTTAAGTTTGCGTTAAATACGTATACATTTGCACTGGATTTTCATATATTTGAGAGAAATATCTCTTTTTTTTGAAATCATTTAAAAATAACATAATTATAATAGAAAACCTTTATTTTTAAAATGTCCTTGTAAGCTTGTAAGGGATGCTTTGAAGATTTTATAACGGCGGTAAATAGCCGGACCCGCCGTATAAGTTTAAAAAAACGTTCTTACCTTAATTCTGTCGAAAAGGTTAAAAATGACATTGTTTTGAAAACGACGGAAAGATTCCTTTATAAACCACTTATAAAAGTCAAAAAGGGTATAAATGACTTTAACTCATATTCTAGTAAATAGTAAAAATGTTTTGAAATACATTTTTAAGAAACATGGATGTGGATGATAAAGAGATCCCAGTATATTATTACATATAAACAACCTCGGATAATGAAGAGATTGTGAAATAACCCTTACTAGTTTGGTAACTTATGAAACATACAACCCATGAAAGAGGTATCATACAATGAATATGTAAGTACACATAAATTAGAGTGTATTACACAAAGAATATAATTATGGGCAGTACATACACCACACAAAAGGTAATGGTGGCAATATGGCATGAATCTCATGAGAATAAGGAGTGAGATGAAAACCCCTTACCACGTTAATCAACTGAGTCGTATGGCCAAAAGTTAATAACCACCAAATGATTTACAGAATAACATGAATATAAATATAATCATGATAATATATATCAAATGGCAGTACACAATACACCACTTTCAATAATTTAGTGGCGAACAATGGAAATCTCACGGAATTGAAAGTGAGATAAGAAAATCCCTTACCTTGTACTTTTCCTTGGTTGGGGTAGGTTAACCTCCTGTATAATGGTGAAATAGTTGTTATTAAATTATACAAGAATCATATATAATAATATGATATCATATATGATCTTTTAACATTGATTTGTTAATAATATCTTAGAATTATCGTCGTTTCGGGAGTTAACTTACTCATTTTCTTTTATATGTTTTGTTACATAAGCCATGGTTGTTGTATCATATTCATATCCAGAATGATATCTAGTCCTTAAACATCATTTTTAAATCATCAAATGATAATTATACTTGAATGGATACGATGGAGAATGAATCTCATCGCGTTCGTGGAGACGGTAGTCCGTACGTACGCACGAGCGACAATATCATTCTTTTGATATTAAAATAATATATAAATGGATGGTATATCATATATACAGAATCATTAACATGTTATATTTATTATTTACATGAGTTAAACATCATTATTATACCCATCCAAATAATATTATATTGAATATCAATTACACCACGACGTGGAGACGGTAAGCCGTACGTACGCACGTATGGTGACATGTTATTCAAAGGGTGGATAGAATACTGAATATGGTTGTACCATATTTATAATAACATCACAGTATATGTATGAAACTGGAGTTATTATTTTATAATGGTAAGAACAAAGAAAGAGGAAGTGGAAGAAGAAAGGAACTTAGAAAAGGGTGGTGAAATCATTACCTCTTCTTCGGGTTCTTCCTTTTGATTTGATCAAAAGGGCTCCTTAGGTTGGCTTTCTGATCAAACTAAGGCCTCTAGGTTGTATTGAGGGATGTTGGGAGAGTATTTGGGCAGAGTTTGGCCGAACCAAAAGGCTTTGAAGGTGTGAAGAAATGGGAAGGAGGAGTGCCCTTTTATAAGAGGGGTGAGGGGTACCTTTGGAAAAGCTAGAAATATTAATTTATAATAAATTCATATTCGGTTTCCAATGGCTCCAAAGTTGACTATTCAAAGTCTAAGGTGGGGATAGGTCGAAAACCACTCAACCAATAGAATTTAGACAGGTTTGGGTACTTATATTAACCTTATATTTAAGTATTAACTCTAAGTTAATTAGTTTCACTTTTACAGTGTCTCTTTGTATTTTTATATAATATGGTTAATAAACTTACTATATACATCCAAACGACCCCCAAGTGGTCCATTAATGATGAACCTATCATGAAATAAGTCTCTTGGCCGAGCCTTAGATTTTTAGGAATTTAATATCAATTAATAATATAATATTTGTTTTAAGAACTCTTTTATGTCAATTTTGACACTATTCAATAGTTTATTTTTGTGAAACTCATAACAGATTGATTACTTCTAAAAAAGTCAATTAAATCAATCCTAATATATCATATTATCCTAGAAAATTAGTTTAATTCATTAAAAGTTTCATATTATATTTATTTGGGTATTTATAATATCAATTATTTTAATTTTTCACTATTATAGTAATTACTTCATCATCATTGTGTCGTAAATAAAATAAATTATTTAATGTCTAAAAATTATAAATAAAATATCATTATGTAGGAAATCGTTTTATCTTTCTAATTAATATTTATAATCTAAAATCCAAAATATATAACCCTATGTAACAATTGTTTTTCAAAAAGATATATGCTTGTGTCTTTTTTGTATTCATTTTAACTTAATTAATATAAAGTGTCATTATCACTTACAAGTGGATCCATGGGGTCCCAAAATAGACCCAAAGATTCCCATGGTCGACCATTTATCAACCAATAGGGTTAAGACACGTTTTAGGGTAATTTAGTATTATTATAATATTATTTTTTAACCCTTATTTACCGGATTTACCCTTAACCATGGTAAATAAAATATTTACCGCAGTAATTATTCAAAATGTCTAAAAATAAAAGTTACCTATTTACACAATTTGAACATACTGATTCCAAATATGTAATCCATTTTTCTAAATTCAAAACATAGAAGTGGCAGAAATTAATTTAAAATTAATTCCCGCTGTCAAAACAAAAAGCGTGTTTTTAAAAGATAATAACTATCAAAAGATTGACACTTGTTTATGTTCGGTTTAATTGTAAAATTATGTCTAATGACCAACATTATATTAAATTGTTAAAATATATTCTAAATATACTTTAAAACCACTCAAATTCATAATTTATCACTATTAATTATTTTGATTAAAAAAGTTGTTTTTAATTAAAATTTAGTAATTTTCACTATTCATCAAAATATGAAAGTTATCCGAAAAGTACCAAAATATCACCTTAGGCTAAATTCGATATTCCGAATCCAAAAATGAAGTCCATTTCAAAATATAATATATATATAATTTCAAAATTTAGGTATTACTATTCATAACGGCTAGTTTGATCGGTTGTGGTGTGTGTTAAAACTCGAAGTTGCGTACAACACACGCTACTATTTTATTCAAAGGAAAGTGTACCGTGGAAGATTGGGATGTTTAATTTTAAATTTTTTTGATGTCTCCATTTAGTCAAAAAGTTTAAAATATTGTATTTAAAAAGGTTTCACTATCAAAAGTTGATAAAAGTGCAATACTGAAAATGAATCTGTTCTTGCATTATGACTAAGAAACTCATAATATGGATTCTAAAATTATAAAGGATTATATAAAGTTTGAAATTTAGTTAATACTATTCATAACCTCTTTTGAATGGCTTTTTTTTGTAAGTCATGGTGTGATTGAACTCGGTGTTGCGTGTAGTGCAAGTTATTGAATTATTTGAAGAAATAACACACTATGAGATCTTGGGGTGTTACAAAAAGGTCATGAATGATCCTAGTATAGTTATACTAAAACAATTATATATATCATAGATTTTTTAATTATTAATTTACGAACCTAAATAAAATTATTCATGTCCTCATGATCATGTGAGGAACACCTTCAAACTGAAGGTAAGGGTTTTCCACCAAAACAACCATTTTCATTCGGGTTACTTTTATTATCTTCTTACCTAAATTAAATTTTTATTCATTAATATATACTACTCATATGTTATATGTTAATATTAAATATATGTATACCAACAATATTCCTATAATCATTTATGGATATTTTTTTTAAATGATCATTGAAAATTTCTTCTCTAAATACAAGTTCCATTTATTGGAATTTCCCAATTTCATATATATTTTTAGTGCCACTAAATAATATATTTTTAGCAACCATTATATTTTTTAAATCAACCATTTTATTTTGAAAATACTATCATTATTTATTTTTATTTTTATACAAATTCAATTCCAAAATAACTCTTCCATTCAAAGTAAAATATTAATTATCTCAAGAAATACTCATTGATTTTATAGGAGAATAATCATCTATTTCAACAATGTTGTGGATTAATATGTATTATTGGGATTAATGTTTTATGATATCATTTAACATATTTAATTTAAAGTTTTATGATTATTTTAATTGTGGATGTTTTATCCTAAAATGATTACCAATTAACTACGAATTGTTAGTGTTTATGCTTAACGTTCGGGGAATGTTATTCCCATTTCGCATGTTATATTCAATATGAATGTATATGTTTTTATGTTTATAAATATTAATTCAAGAATGCATTGGTCTTATAATGTTATAGGTGGGGACCTCTATAGCCCCTCGATGCATGATTTGGTCTCATGAAACAAATAAATATAGACATGGCTGAGGCCTTGCCCATTTTTAGATATGGATTTGGCTGAGGCCTTATTCATTTTTAGATGTATTTTTTGAGGCCTTGATGATATATTTTAGAAGGTATGGTATATTAATTTTCCTCAATATGAATCTATAAATTCAAAGTTCATGATGTTATTCTATTATTACAATACCTATTTTTTTGTTTTATTATGTAAATATTTACTCAACTCTTATTACAACCATATTATGTTTAGATTTATTTTTAAAAGAATTTGGTTTTAGTAAATCACCATGACTAATGTTTATGTTATCTTCCACTATAATGTTTACCCTTACTAAGCATCTGATCTCACTACTTCGAATGTTTCACTTTTCTCAGTAAATGAGGAGGTAAATTATAACTTATTTGTAGGGATAGTCTTAGAGTTGTGGATTTTCCCAACGAAACATTTTTTAAATTTCATGTGGTAATGTTTTACTTATGTATGTATCTGGATTTACAAATGTAAAAAAATATTCTTTTCCTCATGATATTAATTTCTTTTAACCATGCCTTGATCAGGATACGACTTTTATGTAATCATAACAATGCAATGTAATAAGGCACCAGATTTGCAAAACTAGGTTTGGGTCATCATAGTTGGTATTAGAGGAAGTTTAGTAGAATGAAAAAAACTAGATTTTGATTATGTAGATATTGGAACAAAACCCGTTGATAATCTATGAGGATAATCATTCAAGAAAAACCTATAATTTTTGGTATGGAATATATTATTTGGATATTTCTAGAAAATACATCCTTTTATAGATAATAAAAGTGGATGTGGGTATTGAATAGATGTACCTAGGAGTGAAAACTCTTACAACGTGTTTTGGACATGACCTTGAGTATCTTGGTATATGAAAATTGGCCTTACCGTGCACCTGTTTTAACTCTATTAGAGGTCATTTTTAAGATAATTCACATTTTCAATGCAACAAATTATGAGGGATTTAAAAGTATTTTTTTCTTCAAATAAAACATTTTAATGATTATTGGATTATCAAGTAAAATGATATCAATTTATGTTAATAATTTTTCTGATGTTGAGAGAATACATTTTGATTCATACCAGATCTAGTGTATGACATTATAGAGAAATATTTCCATGTTTAAGGAATGGAATCCACATCAATGTAGATACACCTATCAGGTTTTCCATCATATGAAATATAAAGATGTTAGATATGGTTCTGCGACTCGTGCATAAAAACTTATAACTATAATCGGACATCTTATTCATGTTATGAAAAAAACCCTATTTGTATAGAGCTTCCGGATCCAAAACATGGAGGATCTATTTTAGATCACTTTATGCGACAACAGGGTGTATCATTAAATGGGACCAGAAACCCATTCATATTAGAGTAGTGGATATGATCCTTAGAGACAATATTTCCCACCTTGGGAAGTGACGAAAATGAGAAGATTTTCATTTAAGTTTATCGTCTATTAGGAAATACTGATCAATGGGTGTCACTAATTCTAAACACAAAGAATTAAGAATAAAAATAACAAATATAATGGAGTGAATTCAATGAACTTATCTTATAGAAATACGTTCCTCATTAAAAATGAGCAGATATAGAAAGTTAGTTGCTGAATTTGAGGAAGAAAGAAGATGATAATTTTCCAATGTAAAAAAGATAACTTCACAAGGTTAGCACAACATGTTATGGAATATATACACAGTCAAAGTATCGAGACTTATTGATTATTTTATGTACAAAATCTATTCCTATTATGGGTCTTGGTATTCCAATCATTCACATCATACGTTCAAATATTCTCATGTGCTATCAAGTCAGAAAAAGAGTTCTAGATGTCTTATTAGTTTAAATTAATGAATGATAAGAATAGGGATGCTTAAAAATCAGTAAAATAAACTAATGAAATGGAGAAGAGGGGGAAGAATTGACTTTCCACACCGTGAAAATTGTCAAAGGAAACATACTTCTTTCTACTTAAATGGAAAGGGTTTGTGCTTCAACGATGGACACAAAGTCCATAATATTGTTGTTTTCAAGGGTAATAAAGAAGATATTAATGTTCAATTCCATAATATTAGGCAGATGGGATGCTATAATAATGAATTTCCAAAGCATCATGGAAAAATTCCTCAGAAAATGCCAAGAGAGCATAGAAAATCTTAGGTGCTCATAACTACTAATATTGAAATTGTTAATGAGGTGGTGGATGGTACGTTATTCATTTCCACAATCTTAGAATATTATTTATTTGATTATGGATCATGTCATTCTATCATATCTTCCATGTTTTCATAGAAAATTATTTATTTCTAGTTTGATTTAATAATGGTGTTGTAATTCAAAACATTTACGGTAAGTATCATTATGACAATATTGTGTTAGAAAATCCCCATTATAGAATATAAATGCTCTTTATCTATGGATTTTATTGTCATTTCCATTGACTTTGATATAATCCTCAATATGGATTGGATTAGAAACCATTATGAGAAAAATTATTACAAAAAGGTAGAGGTTACAATTTTTGATGATGATACGGAACCCCTTAACTTTAGGGAAGACACATCACTAAAAGATTAACTTTTTGTTCCACCCCTAGTAGCTCTACAGAATACAATTATTGTGGAGGAAGGGAATATAATAACAACGGGTGAGGAAAGGAATTATTGAATAGATGATGTATCTATTGTGCTAGAATATAATGATGTGTTTCAAAAATATTTAACTGGAAAATACTCCTTTTCTAAAAATCGAGTTTTCCATCGACTTAATATTAGATTCTAGCACCATATCGAAGAACCCTTATAGAAGGTCCATTTCGGAAATAATAGAACTAAGAAAATAGATGAATTGTGTGATAATGGATTTATTATATATAGTGTTTCTCTATGGGGATCCCATGATATTTTTGTTAAGAACAACGATGGATCTATGATGTTGTGAAATGACTATAAGAAGATCAATGATATAACAATAATAAATAGGTATACCCTACATCATATTGACATTATTTTTAATCAACATCATAGAGCTTAATATTTTTTAATGACCGACCTTTGATATGGATATCCTTATTTTCTTCTAAGGAAGGAAGACATTCAAAAACAACATTTCGAACAAGGTATGGGAATTATGAGTTACAATAATCCCTTTTATACTGATTAATTCACCCTATATTATCATATATCTAATTAAGAGCATTTTAAATGAACATCATAATGACATTGTGGTGTTATTTAATGATGATATCTTGGTATACTCCAAATTATCGAAGATCATAAAAATCACATGCATACAATTCTGAAGACTATTTGGAGAAATGAATTACATGGGAAGATAGAAAAGTGTGAATTTTGGATTCAATCAGTTTCATTTCTTATCCAGATTGTTTCTAAGGATGGATTTTTTTTGATCCTACAAAGGTTCTGCTCCAAAGAAAATAACTAAGGTTCGTTGTTTAATTTGTTTTAGCAGGTTATTATCACTATTTCCTTCCGAAAATTACCCATTTAGACATCCTGATGACCATGATTTCACATAAAGGGGATAAGTTCATATGGATAAATGAATTTGGGGATTTTTTTAAAAAATTGATGAGGAGATTAGTGAATGTACCAATCCCAACACAACAATAATTGAATGGTTGGATTGTGATCTATATTGATGAATCTAGGAAAGGACATGGTAGTATCCTTATACAGAATGATATAGTTATTTCTTATGCATCAAGGAAGATAAAAAATAAATAACAAAACCATCCAACTCATTAACTTGAGTTACCAATGGTAATATTTTCTCTGATGTTATGGATTCATAATATCTATGGTGAAAATTTTGAGATATATATGGATCATAAGAGTCTAAAATAGATCATCTCATCAAATGAACTCAACATGATGCAATGGTGATGTCTTTAACTACTCAGGGATTATGATTGTTCCATAAAATACCACCTTGTAAAAGAAAAATAAGGTATTTGAGGAATTGAATATTAAAGATCATTGATTTCCCAATAATACAAGGATTGAAAAGGATCATTTGTACATGGATCCAGTAATGATGGTTATTGGAATTATAAAAGAATGTGAAACATCACTAATTTTTTAAATTTTTACATAACCATCTTTATGATAAATGATTAAAGATTCACTGTCTGATGATGAGAATATTGAAAAAATATTAAAGGTGATAATGATGGGATGATAGCTGACTTTGTGTGTGAAGATGGGATTATAAAATCTATGAAGATTATTTGTGTTCCAGCTATAACTGGGAAAAATTGTAGTTATTGGATGATTCCCATAGTTTGATTTTTTGTATACACCCTAGTAGTACAAAGATGAATAGGGATTTGATGGAACATTCATGGAGGGACGTGATGACATACGAAATTGCTGATTATGTATCAACACATTTATACTGTCATCAAGTTAAGGCCAAAAGACAACACATAAGAGGAGTCATGAAACCTAAACCAATACCGACTTGAAAATGTGATTACAACGCCATGGATTTGGTTACTGGATTACCCAAAACTATGAGAATGAATGATTTAATTTTGTTAATTGTTGATTGAATTATGAAATCTACACATTTCTTCGCTATAAGGGAGGGTTTTCCACATAAGAACCTTTCACTAATCTATATCAATGAATCAGTGAGACTTCATGGATCACCAATATCAATTTTGTCTGATTGTGATCCACTATTTACATAGAAAATTTATAAAATACTTCAAAAATATATGGAAACTAGGATTCTCTTGAGTACTTATTACTAACCAAAAACTAACAGGAAATTAAAATTGATGATCCAAACATTAGAAGGGATTTTGAGGTCATAATCACATGATTTTCAAGGTATTTTGGATCATTATATACCAATGGTTGATTTTTCCTCCAACAATACTATCCATTCAAGAATTCAAATTACACGATATGAAGCATTGTATGGATAGATATTTCATACACCAACATGTTTGGATGAAGTAAGTAAAAGGAAGCTTGTGGGTTCAGACCATGTGGAGGAAAAAATAGTCAAGGTAAAGACTATTACAACCCATATCACAATAGAAAAACGCAGAAATAAATCTATGATGATATTCGAAGGAAGGATTTGGAGTTTCATGTAAGAGATCATATTTTCATAATTGTGTCTCTATGGAAGGGTGTTATTATATTTGTGATGAATGGGAAACTTATCCCTAGATATGTATTCCCTTTTGAAATTCTAGAGATAATTGGTGTTGTTGCATATCGTTTGGCTATGCCACCTAGCCTATCTAAAGTACATAGTGTGTCCAATGTATCATTACTTAGAATGTACATTGCCTACCCTACCCATTTATCATGTTTGGAATAAAATAATTGGATCATATCATATAATAAATGGATGTCCCTATTCAGATTATGGACTCTAAAGAACAAATCTACTTGAAGAAGATGACTCGAACGGTAAAGATACTTGGAAAAAATTATAAAATCAAAGAGGCATCATGGGAACCTAAGGAGTTTATGATGAAGAACTACCCAAATATTATTGTCAGGTTACATTCTGATAAAATTTTGAATGATATTTTGGTAATTAATGGATAATCGCACACCCAGGTATGTTTCAAATAAATTTCATATTGAATGCATGATACCCAAATAAGAAAACTCTATAAAACAATGAAATTGAATCTCTTAACCCTTCAAAAGGCCATTAATGAACATACTAATGTTATAATAAATCAATTACAGGTATAGTGTGATCTAGAATAATTAATTTAGAAACCTAAATTTGATTATTGAGGTCATTGTTATAATGTAAAGAACACCTTCAGGAAAAAGGTCAGGGTTTTCCAATAGAACCTCCGGTTTCAATCAGATTACTTTTATAATCTACTTACCTCAATTAAATTATTATTTCGTAATATTTACCCCTCATAAATTTTATTTGAATGTATTATATATTTATACCAAACATAATCCTACATTTAATATTGGGGAATTATATTTTTTTAAAGGATCTATAAAAAAATTATCCCAAAATACAAGTTCCACTGAAGAGAATTTAACAAATTCTTAATTATTTCCAATGGAACTCTATAATATAATTTTAGAAACCATTATAATTAAAAAAATACTAAATTTATTACTAAAATAACATTTTACTTCATTTTTGGTTTTATACAATTACTATTCCAAAAGAACTCCTCCATTCTATGTAAAAGAGTATTTATCTTAAGAGTAACTCAATGATTTTATAAGAGTATCTCAATCTATTTCCACACTCTTATGAATTACATTATATTATTGGGTTTAAAAATTTATTAAATCATCTAAAATATTTATTTTAATGATATATTATTTTTTTCACTGTGGATGTTCTATCTTAAAACCATTCACCAATTTACACGAAATGGATAGTTTTTCTTATTAATTTCCAAGGAATGTTATAGTCATTTCATATGTTAGTTTCAATATGAATGTATATGTTTGTTATGTTTATCCCCTTTCATATGGTGAATGAATTGGAATTATTATTAGACTTTTGGGGCCACTATATCCCCTCGATGCATTGATATGCCTCATGATACAAATAGATATTTACTTGGTTGATGCCCTAAACATTTTTAGATACAGTTTTGGTGAATGCCTCGATCATTTTTAGATGTATTGGACAAGGCCTTCATGATATATTTCAGAATTTTTGGCATATGCATTTACATATTTTTGAATCTAAAATTCTATTTTCAAAATGTTATTTTATTATTATAATACAAATGAGTTTTTTTTATTATGTAAATATTTACTCACATATTTTTCCTATCATATTATATTAATGTTTATTTTTAATGGCGTGTGTTTTTAGTTAATCACCATGCCAAATTTTTATGTTATCTTCAGCTATAATTTTACCCTTACACTGAATCTGAGGTCTCCCCTTCTATGGTTTTATTATTCACATGACACGAAGGGGTAGATTATTATTGACTTCTAGGGATAATATTAATGTGGTGGATGTTCCCAATGGTATATATTTGTTGATTTTCATATCAATTTGTAATATTAAACTAATGTATGTATTTAGCTTTCGTAAACTACTAAACTATTCGTTCCTTTGGGATATGATATTCATGCAATCATGCCAATGTAATGTAATAAGATGCATGATTCTATAAATTGGCATTGGCTCTTTACATAATAAGAAAATATTTAAATCAAATTTATAGATTATATATCTATCTAAATTAATTTAAATTCATCTAAGGATTATTTGTAACAACTAAAACATTTAATAATGAAAATTCTCTTGTTCGACTAAATTTATTATTATTTAAAATGGTTATATAAGATATATGAACTTCTTTAGTATTGCGTTTTTATATTTTAAAATACTTTTATGAATTGTAACCATTGCTAATATAGCTGTTGTATAGTGATCACATGATTAATATAAATATAGGGATTTTACAAATCAAATTTATTTAGATAAAGGAAGAACATGCCTCATCCAATAGAATTCATCGATACGAATCCCATTTGTCGGTGCTCAGAAAGGAAGTAGGATCACTGGGCTTCTCTATTGACCAATCCTAATAAGAGCATCAACACCTTGTTCTTGAACGGAACTGCCTAAGACAGAAGTGGTAGTTAATAGAGATTACCACCAAAGCAATGTTATCTGAGCCAACCCAAGAGTCTATCACCATCGCACTCCTTACGCTTAGGTCTTTTTTGGGTGTTATAAGAAGTTTTTTAACAATAACCTATCACTTTGATTATGATAATTAGTTTTTTATAGAAGAAAGATTATACATACCATTTATTATTGTTACATTGAAAATGGGTTTTAAATCAAAATTATTATTTTAAGTTTATATTTAATTAAGATATCTATTTTCAGTAATTAATTTTTTTTGAATTAAATAACATTTTAATAAAATATAATTTCTAAATTAATTTTTTTAAAATATAAATAACCATATAATTTTTTATGGATATAATTGAATTTTTTATTAAGTTATGAAAACAGTTTTTGCCAAAACACATAAATTCTAAATAAATGATGGTTTTTTTAAATTGAAAATTCACATATATAAAAAAATATTTTGATAAAATTTATATTATTTTATGATTGAGGGCATTGAATTTATCTAACAATGAAGTTTTCATAACTTTCTGAGATAATTGAATTTATGTCTAAAAAATATATTCCATTTAAATATATAATGTGTTTCATGACATCATAATGTCCCAGTAGTCCTATAATACAATAATATATAAGGTATTTTAGGAAAATATATTTTTCCCCTTAAACTTATGATATTTTAGATTTGTTTGAAAATTTCATGATGCCTTAGTGGACCCACCAAGGCTTATAAATATTTTAAACATTCAAAAATGTTTTTCTTCAGAGTGTGACTCACTACCAGAAAAGAAATCCTAATATTTTTATATGTTTGGCCATTGTCCTTGTAAACTGATTTTTTCCTATACCCTTTTTGAAAAACAATTTTCCAAATCCATGTGATGTTTTTTGGGTTTTCTTAGACTAATATGTAGTGTCAGAAACCTAAATAATATAGATTTAACTCTTATTTCCTATATAATCCCACCCAATATCCAATTTCTATTCACTAAAAACCTTAATATCTCATCCAATATCTCCCCTTACCTCTCAAGAATCCTCCCATGGCGCCCCAAGCTCACAAGAAGCCTCTCCCAATCATTTTAGAACACACATCCAAGTAAATAATTTATTCCATTCACATTTTAATCCAAATTTCATTATGTTGTTGATTCAATTTATTATAAATTTAAAATGTTGGTGTATGATTTATCACCCCCACAAACTACATTTCTTTTGTTTAAATTATGGTATACTTATTTCTATCTCATTAATTCCTTCCATGTGTACCTGTTACCATGATGCAATTCTGTAAGAAATTTCACTCTTCTCATTTAGAGTAATGAAATTATTTTATATTATGCATCTAAATTCCATTACATATTCTGGAATGCCATATTAAATGACCCCATTAATTTACATTTCATGTATAAATTACAATAAAAATCCTTTATATCTAATAAAACCATTTTATGATTTCTATTTGTTGTCTTTATACTTCTGAAGTTACGACCAAATTTCAAATGCCAAAATCATAGTGTTTGTAAATACAATACCCATTTCCTTATAAAGGGACCTCACCATTATGCACATGAACATTTAGATTGAGGACTTGAATTTACATATTCCACATATCTTATTCATGAAGTAAATTATGATGTTTAATGAATCCTTGTTGTATGATCCATGAGGCAAACTTATGCAATAAATTAAATGTTTATTGACGGTTCTCCCAAATAGAATGCCAATACATTGGGTAAAGAATAATATCACGATACATCAAGGGAAATGAGGGTTTACTCATGGTAATTCATGTAAATTGAGGGTTCACTCACTCTAAATTATGTTAAATGAGGCTTTAATAATTCTCCATGTTCAATGACCCTTGGATCATGATAATATCATGTTAAATGTTGTTTCCACATTTCCATGTTATGATAATCAGGCTATATCATGATATTATCTTCTTGTTTCACTATTGATCCATTAGGATGACTATTTACTAACATGTACTATATTATTTATGTTGTTCCTTGTTTAATCTCTTGCTGGGATTTATAGCTCAACATTTTCTTACGCATGTCCTGAAGCTATCCCATGTAATGCTATGTACAAAGGAATGTTGTGGTCATGTAAATGATTTTTTTAATAATGATGTTGTGTTTTATGTTTTAAGATGTTAGGTAATGCTATTAATTTACCAAGACACTAGACCTCTTGATATTGAGATTTGTTTTAGGTGCTTTTTTATGTAATAAAGCCTATTTATTTAGGTAATAATGAATAGGGTTATTATAGTTGGTTTCAGAGGATAGGTGTAGTTATCTTGTGGATTAAGAATCGAAACCCATATTGAATGACATAGGGGTAAGAAAAGATAAATAAAAACATCCCTAAATTTTTGGGAGTATAGAGTATGAGTTATTTCATGAAAAGACATCCCTATCTTGATACAAACAAGTAGAGGATTCTCTGGCACAGAAGTATGTTGTAGTAAAACCCTAAAACACCAATTTGAGCTTGACTCAAATGGGACATGGTCAACCACAAGAGGCCTTGCATAACTCATGGTTACGATAATCCATGAGGATAGGCTTTGGTAAATTCATAAGATTAGTATGAACCATTATTAAGGAAATAAAAAATAACCCTAATAATATATGTGAGAAGTATATCATGGATAACATAGATTGAAGCCTATAAATTAATAATTTTAGGAAACAAATGTAATTTATATTTTAAACTTGTTTTTTATTAGATTCTTGATTATTTATTACCCCAAAATTTTATTTTATTTTCAACCAATGGCTAGTAATAAGAGGACTCGGGATAACAACTGATGCGAAGATCAATGTGGTTTCAGTTCTAATGGGATTCCCAATCCGATGGGAGTGGGAATCGCAAAAATTTTCTTGATACTCTTTCAGTTAATGATCATTTTTAATAGAAACATGGGTCGAAAGAACGTTCCACCGCCCCCCCAATTGAATAATCCGCAATCGAGAACTTCATGAGACAAATGAATCCTTCTCTTAATAGACCAGTTGATCCCTCAATCGCTAAAAAATGGATCAAATCCATTGATAAGATCTTATATATTCTTCGATGTTCTGAATAATAGAAGGTATTTCTGGAATATTATCAAATGAGGGGTGAAGACGATCAATGGTGGATATTGATCAAAAATACCAAGTCTGAGGAGGAGAATGAGGCGTTGGAATGGATGGATTTCCACAAAATGATTTTTGATAAATATTTTCATCACACCCACCAACGTAATATATAAATTGAATTCCTTTACCTCAAGAAAAAAAGATGATCAATCCATCATAGCGTACGGGGAAGACATCATATGGCCTGCATGATTTTCCATCAGATTTTTTGTTACCCCTGAAAGCATGGTTGACCGCTTAATTGGAGTCCAAAAACCTAGCCAATGGAAATCCCTAGAAATTTTTGACTTCGAGAGTTGTGAGGAAATTGTCTGATGTTCCATCATAGTTGAAGTAGATATCATCAAATCTCAGGGGTATCATTGGGATATGATGCGAACTATGGACTTTAATTCTAGAAAACTAATGAATAAATCCAACAGTGATATGATATTTGTGCACCCCACTTTCCAATGGTGTCAAAAGAATCACCCTAGAAATTTCTTGATGGGATGAGGAAATGATTTATGTGTGAAATAGAAGGTAACCTATCCATTAATTTCCAGAATTAAAAAAACCGTTGATGTGATAAAGGAGAGGAACACTAAATTACACCCCCAATGGATTGTTCATTTCTTTAACTACAAATAACCAATGCACATTTCAAACCACCCCCCTATGAAAAGGGTTTTTGGAGGAAACCAACAACCACCAAGGCAGCAAGGGTGAAATTTTTCCATCATTACCACCTAAGAGAACCCCAACAATGAAGTGCTGACATGTTTGCTAGTTATTACATCATGAATTGATAACTTACTTTTTTATTTTGGTTCTAAATTTTTTTTTATACAGCAAAAGTTTAGTTGAACAATCGAAACACCAACAAATATAATAGAATAGAGATGTCAATGAGAATGGAAAATGGCGATATCATTGCATCCCATGAATATAACTCCTCCTATATCACAATTTGTGGTTTGAACTTCATGGAGAACCTCATCATACTCTCTCTTTTGTAATTTGATGCAATTAATGGAATGTATTGGATTTCTATATATATAGCCAACATAAATTACTGTGAAACTGATATCACACTCCATATGGTGAATAAACCCCCAAATCTATACAATTACAAGGATGATGCTGAATCTCTTTTGCACCATCATCTGATGCGTGGATATTACTGCCCAATAAGCATGCATATCATTCTCAAATGATTGATTCTAAGGAAGATACATTCTTGAAGACATGCCTACTGTGAGGAAATTCACCGAAGTGTTTTTAGTGGAATTCCCTAGTCTTCATCCTTGAAGAGATGTTTGTTTATTGATTGATTTTATACATGGGGCATTGACAATATGCAAGACTCCATGTAGAACAGATGTTGTGAAGCATGAAAATTTTATGCAAAATATTTAGATGAATCTAGATAAAGTGTTTATATTCCCATGTTATTCACCATGGGGTGCACCAGTCCTCTTCTTCAAGAATATGGATGGGTCAATGTGCCTTTTCATTGATTATCATGAGCTCCACAAATTCACGATAATGAACAAGTATCCTTATCTCTGAATTGATAACTTTTTCAATCAGCTACATGGAGAGAAATATTTTTTGAAGGTGGATCTACTATTGGAATAATATAATCTAATGTTGATGGAGGAGGATATCCCCCCAGACTTATTTTCCTATAAGGCACATGCACTATGAATTCATATTAATGCCTTTAAGACAAAATAATGATCCTAAAATATTCTTGGACATGATTAATAGAGTATTTTGAGATTACCTCGACAAATGATTTGTAGTCTTTATATACAATGTTCTAATATACATCAAAACCATGGAGGATCATCGTGATAATCGATGCACTATACTAGAGACCATGTAAAATTAAAATCTCAATGCAATGTTAAAAAATTGTGAGTTATAGTTGAAGGATGTATTATTAGTGTTATATTTCATCACAACCAATGGAATATATATGGATCCATCCTTGAAAACTACAATTGAGAGATGGCCAAATCCATCATCGATGATGCATATACATAGCTTCATGGGGTTAGATTGATAATATCATAGATGTGTGAGAACCTTTTCATGATTTTAAAACCCTCTTACCAAGATAACTTGGAAGGTATTCATGTTTTCTTGGAGTGATGAATGAGATGATAGCTTAATGTAGTTGAAAAAGAGGATTATCACTACGCTCATGCTCACAATACCCACTAGTGGAGAACATTTTTTGTGTTCAGGGATTCTTCAAAAAGGTTATGGGCTATGTATTTATGAAAAAACACAAAGACATTGCCTATGATTCATGGAAATTGAATGTTTATGTGAAAAACTATCTGACACATGATCTAGAGTTGGCTATAGTAATCTTCACATTAAAAATTTGGCGACATTACCTTTTTCGGGAGAAGTGTGAAGTATATACGGATCACAAAGGACTCATGTAAATATTCACACATAAAGAGTTTAAATTTCACCAACGAAGACGGTTAGAGGTGATCAAATACTATGACTTCTCAATCCATTACCACATGGGGAAAGAGAATTAGGTGGAAGATGCATTAAGTAGAAATGACATAGCATGTCTATCATTGATGACAATTAAAAAGGATCCATTATTATTAGATTTGATTAATATGGACATGGGAATCATAATAAAGGAAAAATCATCAATCCTTTCACAAATTATTTCTCAATCGTCTCTTTTGTAAGGTTTATGGATTTTGGAAATCATGATGCGTGAATTGAAATTTTTTTTGAAACTATCAGAAAAGGTAAATCCATGAATTTAATTATTTATAAAGAAGAAATTGTGAGATTTGGGTTGTGACTATGTGTTCCATCAAATTGGGAGTAAAATAACGAACATTTGGATAATGAAAATAGTTTGAATTTACCCATTCACCTAGGAAACAGAATGATGTATCGAGATATCTCAAAGTATTAATGGAGGGATAACATGAATAAGGAGATCCATGAGTGTACGTCAAAGGGTATTTTATGAAAATAAGTTGAGGGTGAGAGGAAAAATTTTATGTGGATAATGGGACCATTACCCATTACAACATCGAATTTGGTGAACATCACCTTGTAAATTGTCCCCATACATCCAAAGATATCCAAAAAAATTAATCTATATTGGTTTTTGTTAATAATCTTACAAACACTGCACACATCATAGAAATTTGTGATAATTTAACATTGGATCAACTAGCACGAATATACATTAGAAAAGTGGTAAGGATTAATGGAGTACAACTATATATTGTATCCGATTGAGATCCATGATTCACCACTATGTTCTGGAAGAGTTTCCAACATGCTATGAAATCTGAGATGAATATATGTATTGATTAGAATCCTAAAAATGATTCCCAATCTGAGTATACTATCCAAAAACATGAATACATGTTGAGAGCATGATAAATGGAATTAAAAGGATTATGGGATCAACATATTTCTCTGGTTGAGTTCTCTTAAAACAATAGTTTCCACTAAATCATCCAAATGGATCCCTATGAATTCCATTATAGGGAGTGGTTTTGAACACAAATATGTTTTAATGATGTTGGGGAGACAAACTCATAAGTCCAGAAATGGTCATTATATTGGAGGATCATGTTAAGACCATTCAGTGACACATTAATGCTGCTCAGAGTAAAAAAAAATAGCTACACTAATAACCATCGATGATACCAAGTGTTTGGTATTGGAGGCACATTATTCCTACACACATCATTGTGGAAAAATGTTATCAGATTTTGGAAGAATGGAAATCATGGTCCATGGTACATCAGTCCTTTTGATATCCTTGATAGCATTGGAGGAGTGTCCTGTCAATTAGCACTCCAAACTAACCAATCTAATGTACATGATAAATTCCAAGTATCACACTTGAGGAATTACATGCATGAACCATCACTTGTACTAAATCCAGTGGTGTACCATTGGAGAATGAAATCCCCTATGAACAGAATCTGGTGAAGATCATAGATATTAGGGAAAATGTTTTATGAAAAAAGACAACGCCCCTCATCAAGGAGTTATGGTGAAACCACGGGTTTGAAGAAGAATCATTGGAATTAGAGGAAGTGATGAAGAAAAGTTACCCTAATTAGTTTTAGTGTTGTAAAAGGAAATTTTGAAGGAAAAAATTCTTAATGGGTCAAGATTTTAACAACCCAAAAATTAATTAATGAAAATTCCTATTGATATGAAAAAAATATCTTATTATGTAAAATGCTTATACAAGATATGTGAACTTCCGTGGTTTTATGTTTTTTCATTTTAAAATAGCTTTTTGAATATTTACCATTGAAAATATAGTCATTGAATAGTAATAACTTTATTAGTATAAATATAGGGATTTAACAAATCCAATTTACTCAGAAAAAGGATGTAATGGCCTCATCCAGTAGAATTTCTCCATACGAAGCCCATTTTTCAGAGCTCTGAAATAAGGTAGTATCCCTGGGATAACATTTGACCACATCCAAGCCAAGCTTAATCACATTAATCATAAACGGGACCACCTACTTGGGAAGTGGATGTTAATAGAGATTACCACCCTTGCAATGTTATCCAAGACACCCCAAGAGTCTGTCATGATCACACACCTCACCCTTAGGTCTAATGCGGGTTTTATAAAGGGGTTATGTAACAATAACCTAGAACTATTATTATATTCATATTATCATATATAATAAATAATATACAATAATTTTATTATTGTAACATTGTAAATGAGTTTTAAAGCATACATACTATTTTTAGTTAATATTCATTTGAGAAATCTATTTTGTTGAATTAATGGTTTTTTTAGAATTTAATAATATTTAAAATAAATATTATTACTAAATTAATTTTTTGTAAAATAAATGTTCATATATTTTAATATGAATAAAATTAATATTTTTATTATGGTTTAAAAACAGTTTTTGTCAAAACCCTTGAATTTCCAATAAATGCCCGTTTTTATTTCAAAATTTAAAATTCAAATTTTTAGAAATTTATTTAAATATAATTAAAATTATTTTAGGATTTTGGACGTTGAAATTATATAACGGTTTATTTTTTCATAATTTTCTCAGACAGTCGGATTTTTGGGTAAAAATTAAATATTTTTTAATTATATAATTTGTTTTATAACATCATAATGACCCAATAGTGATGTAAAAAAATACAATAAAAGGTATTTTCTGCCAATATACGTTTCACCCTTAAAATAATGTGATTTTGGATTTGTTTGATTTAATTTATGATGCCTTAGTTGACCCTCCAATGAATTTATAATATTTTAACCAATTAAAATCGTTTCTTTGGAAGTGTGATTCGCCTCCACCTAAGAAAGCTTAATATGTTAATAATATTGACCATTGGACATATAAAATAATTTTTTCCATTCCCATTTGGAAAATACTCGAGGAAAAAACCAAGGTATGATTTTGGTTTTTGATTAGATTAAAATGTAGGTTCAAAAACATAAATAATAATCAGATTCTTCTCCTTTCTTATACAAACACACTCAATCCCTGATTCATCTTTACTAAAAACCATTGAAGCTTGACCAAACTATTCCTTCAGCACTATATAATTCTCTTAAGGTGCCCAAATCTCCCACGAATTGTCTCTCAAGCCTCTCCCAAGCTGCTGGGAACACACTTCCTTGTATAGGATTTCTTCTTTTCTTATTTTGTCCAAATTTCACTACGTTGTTGTTCCCTTTTATTTTCAATTACATATGTTGGGTTATGATTTCAAAACTCCCCCATAATTACCTCTTTATTTTTTAATGAAAAGATACCTCTTTATCACTCATTAATTCTTCCCATGTACACCTATTACCATGATGAAATTTCTTATGAAATTTCTCTCTTCTCATTTACATTAAAGCAATTATGTTATATTATGCATCTAAATTCCATTAAATATTTTGGTATACTATGTTCAATGACCCCTTACTGTAAATTTCTTCTATAAATGATGAGAGACACCATTCCCTGAAATAAAATCATTTTTCAATTTTTATTTGATGTTGTTATACTGCCGAAGTTACACCAAAATTTCCCATGCCAAAATCATCGTGTAAGTGAATACCATACCCATTTCCCTATCAAGGGTATTAAACATTATGAATATGTACACGTAGATTGAGGAATTAAATTTATGTAATCCCCATATCTTATTTGCTAAATAAATTATGGTGCATAATGAATCCATGTTGTATGATCCATGTGGCACACTTATTCATGAAATAAAATGTTTAAAAATGTTGTTTACTGATAGCTCTCCAATGCATTGGGTAAATATCAGTATCTTGATACTTTAAGAAAAATGTGGGTTTACACGTGTCAATTAATTTTCAATGAGGTATTACTCCTGAAAATTCATGTGAATTGATGGTTTACTCATGCTCTATGTGAAATTAGTCATGAATCATTCTAATATCATGCTAAATGTTTTTTCCACATTTCCATGTTTTGATAATCATGCTATATCTAGACTTAATGTTCAGGTATCTCTTGTGGTACATTGATATTCCTATGGCATAACATATATTATATTCCTCATTTTATAACTTGTTTACTCCCTTACTGGGCTTTATAGCTCACCCTTTTCATATATTTGTCCTCAGTTTATCCCATGCGATGCTAAGTACGAAGGAATTTTTGGGTCATGTAATATAATTATTCAAAAAAGATGTAGTGTTTTATGTTCGAATTTGTTATCAAATGTTCCTAATTTCTAATGACACTAGACCTCTCGGTCCTCAGAGTTGTATTATGTTCATTTTTATGAAATAAATCATGTTTACGTGTGTAATAAAGAGTAGGGTTTTTATAGTATTAGTTTACAAATTGAAAATGTAAGAATATTTTATTAAGGAAAATGCATTTCTTGAAAATACCATTCCATATAGTTTTGTTGGATATATTTTAAATTATATACTGCCAATTATGTGTATTTAATTTGATAAAATGGGATTATTATTTAGAATAACCACAAATAATATTATTTAACAGTCTTAACACTCCTTTTGGTATTAGTGGATTTTAAAAATAGTAAAATTTATTTATTGTGGTTTTGTTTAAAACAGGTTTACTGGGAATATATGGTAAAAGAAAAGGGTATATTTTCAAATTATAATTGCATAAATTTAGTTTTATGGAAATATTTCAACCGTATACCATACCACCAAAGAATCTATGTCTCTTTGAAATCATTTTTTAAGGTAACAAATTAATAAATTTGTATTCTAATAGGGAATTTACAAGTCGTATCCCTCCCTCACTTTTTAAAGGACTCCACTACTCCCCTCTCCCCAAAATTAGAATACTAGTTTTAATATAAAATTAAATATAAATATATAATATTTTAATTCGTCCCTTTATCCTAGATTACATTTTATTATCATAAAACCATCTTATTGATTTTTTGGGTGTAAACCTAACATGGTTTTTTGATGAAGATATATCATTCCTAACATATCATTTTTCTTTAATTACACCTTACACCTCTTAAAAATAAAATTCATAAATTATGAAATGAAAAAATAATTACATAAAATATAATTATATTTTATTATGTTATATTAATAACCTAAATAAATATCATATTACATAAAATGGGAGACCCCAACTATCATCCTTGTGTAGGACAAACTATTGCCTCCAAACTAATGTAATTTGTTTTCTATCATCTCTTCTGTCAAAAATTTACAATGATGATTTATATTTATATATTTCATAAGACTAAAATAATTATCATTATTTAAAATTATAATTTCATATATTTTCTTCTCATTCCATTCATAAATAAATTCTGACATTTTTCATGCATACTTGTAGATTTCCACCTCAATGAATCAATGCGATTTTTTTTATTACAACATCACATGGATGGTATATAAAACTATATTTAAAGAAATAAAAAGATATTAATGTTGTAAGGAACAATAAATAAATATATAATATAAAATAAGTTATTTATTATCTTGCTAATTGAATAATGGGAACATTACTCAGGCGTACTTAAGGCATACAGTGACCATGATTGCAACATAGCTCATTTATTATAAAAATAATTCATAATAGAATCCACGATTATAATTTATTTATGAAAAACAGTATTTATGTCATTATTATTGTTCTATATATGATTAAATAAAAATCTATTTAAAAATGATCATCTTTCGAAAGACATTTTCGACATAAGAGGTTAACATCATCAAAACATACAACATGAACCTAAATGATTAATTAATTTAATATAATAGGACAATAAATATAAAAAAAGAATTATAAAATTTAAAATGGTTCTTAAGAATTTAATTAATGGAAATTTTTTATGGGGAAAAATGACTCATGTGATGAATAAGGCTCATTGTAAGGGAACTACATCAATTATCCTTTTCTTTTAGTTATGATATTTCTCTCTCTAAATAAATTTTTAATCACTCTATTTAATAATACTGAATGATTATTAAATATTTATATTTGTCTCTAATATATATATATATATATATATATAACTTATTTTACAATTAATTTATGGGGTAATCCATTCCCAATGTTCATCTATGAAATTCCTTCAATATGAAAGTTCCATTAATTAAGATATGTGGACTGATTATGCAACCAATTTTCATTCCACGGGTAATTCATCTTTTTATGAAATATGATTGATTTCCATTTTGTGAAAAACTAAATCAGGAATATGTTATGATGGGTACACCAATATGGTAATTTACTGAGTTAGTTAAACAATTTGTATCCTGATACATTGTATATGGGATTTAGGATTAAACCTAATTCATTTTAGGTCCATTTCCACTATGTGAATCTTCATAGGTAGTTATCCATAACTCATTATCATCTTATGTTATATATTTTTATATGATTTAATATATATCAATTCATTATGATAAGATTTGCATTATTTTATACTCTAATTTTATTATGCATGGTTATTATATTTTAAGATATCATGTTTTACCTTTGAATTAATCAATACATTTCTCTGCAATGTTTATTCAATTACAATAAATTTTAGATCTCCCCTTTATTTTATGTATTACCCAGTCTATCCTATAATGTTTTAGGGGTGAAAATATATTTAGGATGTCATTATGGGGGATAAAATATGGATTTCATGTTTATTCTTCATTTATATATTTTTCAAACCATGTCTGCCAATGAACCTAGGCCTCATGAAAATTGGGATGTGCTCACTAGGTATTTATGAGAGAAATCATATATCAATTTGTGTAAAATGATTGGTTATTTATAGTTAGTATAATATTAACGTATAGATATATTTGGGGATAATTAAATGAAAATTTTAGTAATAACCCTTGAGATAATTAAATGTATATCAAAGTTTTTTGAAATATATTGAATGATAGAGTGAGTAGTTTCCATGAAATTGCATACTTGTTTGCATACTACATGTGGATATTGTTCTGGTATATTTACACCTATGGGTAATAACTCCAAAAAGGGTACAATTGAAGTTGATGCGATAATTGTACTTTTCATGACAATAGGAATTTATACACTTAAATTGTAAAACTCATAGGACATATGTTTTGAGACTTCACAAACTAATTAAAAACATGTATTTTGGACATAAAAATATTTGCTGTTAGAAGAAAAATAGGGAACATTAACCTGGATAAATATTACTGACACATATAGTCTCATAATATTGGATATAGTAAACATTTATATGTTACTCGTATTAGGTGTATATATTTCATATATTTGTCCTATTTTATTTCCATATTTTGTTTATTACTTTTAGTTAGTGTTCGGAAATTACTGAAACTATACCTCTAAACCACATTATAGAAATGCAATGATCATCCATATTATAAAACTTATATTATAGGATAAGTGCATGATAATTTCATTTAATTAGTAGTTCAATTAACTGATGTTATGAATGAGAACCTAAATCATGAAGAACATACTACTTATTCAATGAAATAACAAGTTTTAGTCGACTATTTTATGAAAATAAGCCTACATCCTTTATTGGGTAATATGATTCAAGAATTGATAAAAAATGGGTTATGTTAATTGAAAATATATTCTATTTTGTCAAAATTTATGAATAATGAAAAATATATTTTACCAATATATTACATTGATGTGGAAGATGATAATTAGTGGAAATTAATAAACAAAATAATTTCTAAGAAGATATTGATTCCATGGAAAACATATACTAGAGAAATATTATTTTTAATAAATACATTCCCCAAACTCTCCAGCATAATACAGAGGGGGGGTTTTGTTGACTATAGAAAAAGTATTTTGAGTCTATCATTGTGTATGGGGAAAAATCTAAAAGTCATGTGTAGTATTATTATGTCATTATCATCAAAACGAAAATTATGGTGGAATTATAGTTTAGTGGATTAAATCCATGAAAATGAAATGATTTTTTGAGTCAAGAAATTGATAATTTTTAGCATATTTTTTGTTATTCCCATCCTCTTTAGATTGTGATTGGTTATATCAATGGTATCATGGAACTAAAAATAATCAAAAGTTTAATTTTCATAGGTAGTATGAATAGATAAATCCTATAGAGGACAGAAAATCCATAATACTACATAACAATGGTGTGGAAATAATCACCCTAGAATCTGACTCAATGGGAACCCCAAGATGTTGTAAATTAAAAAAATATGGGAATTAAGATAATCAGTTTCAATGGAAAATGAATATAATGACTAATTTGGAAGAAGTAAAGAAGGTTTAGATCATTACTCAATATAAAATTCAGTGTTTCAATTTGACGGAAAAAATACATTATGAAATCCAATTACATATTCCATGTATTTTCACAGGAAATCAACGAAAAATTCTAAAAAATTGTGATAAAGAAATGGAATATTATATCACAAAATCTAAGGTGTATCTAGACAATGATGAAGGAATTTTTTTTCTATTTATTCATTCAATAATAGTTAACCTAATTTTTTATTCTCATTCTATCCATTCATCAAATCAAGATTAATTTGTAGAACTATTAAAAGACCACCTCAAAACATTGCAGTTGAGTTTTCTTTGAGAAAATAAAATATATCAATTTTTCATCCTATATATATCAACTCCATAAAAAATATTTTTTACATTAAAACTCTTATAAAATATCATCTTACTTATATTAGTGGTGTCTGATTCTATTTTGGGCATGGAATATCTATCCTTATATAAAGAAAACATCCACAGTTGAGACTAGGGGATTACACTAGACAAATAAAGTCATCATCATATCTGTACATGGGTAAAGAAGAGGATGAATATACTATAGAGAACCCAATGCAAGAATGGATATATTTTCCTTTTTGTAATGAATTATTGGTCCAATTGACTGAGACATAGTAATAATCACACATCAATACATTGACTTCATGATGTATTATATGAATGTATTCCATAAATAGTCATCATTTTCTCCTCTTGATATAGAGTTTGAGTTTTCAATATTACTTATACATGGATTTCTATGATTATTAGAGAATCCTTATATAATATCCATCATTGAGTTGGAAGAGAGGAAAATTCATTTTCAAGAGAGTTTGGAAAATGGTTTTTTATTCCCATGTGCTTTATTGTGGGGTGCACCCGTACACATCATCATGAATAAGGATGCGTCAACGTGCCATTGCATTGATAAAGTATATATATATAAATAATGATAAAGAGAAATTATACCCTTCTGTAGAAAGATGAATTGTTCTATCATTTATAGGTGGGCCATTATTTCTCTTAGGTGTACCATTGGTAGGGATATCAATAATTAATATTTGAGAAGGATGATAATTGAAAAAATCATTCGAAAAATGTGTTGTCTATAATAATTTACTAATCTCCATGGAAATAATGAATTGAGTCTTTACGGACAACCTAAACAAATTTTTGGTTGTTTTTAAAAATGATATTGTAATATATTATAAAATCAATAAGGACCATTAATAGAATTATAGTATTATGATAAAGTCGTTTTAAAAATAATATTTTTAATAATAGTAATGTAATGGTGATTTATGGATGAAGGAAGTAATATTTTTAGGTAATACTATCTATAGTAATGGGATATCATCGACCATTTCTAAAGAAAACTAATTTGATGTGTTGTCAGGACCAACTTCTATATCAGAGATCCATAGTTCGTTTTGTACTATATAGGAACTGTGAACAGTTTCTGAAAAACATATCATTTTTTAAAAACATTATAATCAATCTAAATCTAAATGTATTAATGTTTCATTGGACTAATTAATGTATTGATATATTGATGGATTTGAAAAAAGTGGTTTCTTACAACCCTAATACAAATGATTCCATCAAGTGGTGAAATTTTTGAGGAATAAAAGATAAATTAATAACTGGAATTTGTGATGTACTGCTGAAAAATGAAAAATTATATCCAACACATAATGGGAGTTTTATTTTTCATGTGAAAAAACCAACACATGATATGATGTTGGATTTTGTGACATTCTTGTTCCAAATATAGAGACATTATCTATATGGTGAGAACTATGAAATATATATAGTTGATCAGAGTATCAAATAAATATTCCCAAGGATGGTAATTTATATTCACAAGATAATTTGGTTAGATCTTATAATGTACTATGACTACTCAATCCATTTCTAGTCTTGGAATGAAAACAATAAGGATGATTCTCAATGTAGAACAGATTTGGAATACTTATCGCTAATGAATATTTTAATGGATCAAATATTTGTAGACATGAAAAGGATTTACATAGGAATAATCATGGAAGGAACTCCATAATTCGTTCTTCACGTGATTTGACAACCATCCCATATGAAAAAATAAGGGATTCTCAAATTAATTATTTGAAAATGTAGTTGAATGTGGATGCTTTATGAAAAGATAAATCCTCGGAGTTCAAAATTTACAAAGAATGAGTTATATGATTTGGGAAAAAATATTTATACCATAAAATACATAGATAAATAATTATAATTTTAATGTTGAACATAATTAAACCTTATCTATCCACTGAGGTAGAATAAAGATATATTGAGATCTCTAATAGCCTTATTGGTGGGACAATATAAAGAATGAGATTACAGAATATACATCGACGAGATTATTTTGTAATTAAATAAATTATAAAAGGAAGTTATCCAAGGTAATGATGAAAAATTTACCCATACCTAAATGGAAAATGGGAAAAACATCTAAAGACATTGTTCCTCTTTTTTTAAATACAGCATACTAAAATAATGGAATTTGGATTGTGAGGGATTGTTTTGAAAAGACTGATCACATTATTTAATTTCAACAGAACATATCCCTTGATCATCTTATAAGGATATACAGTAGAGAGGTAGAAAGGATACATAGAACACCATTATCAATTGAATCTGAATAAGATCTGTGATTTAAATTAATTTTCTAGAAGAGCCTCCAAAATTCTCTAAATATATAGTTTTACATCTGTATGGATTCTCATCTGCAAAAAAATAGCCAATATCAGTACACTATTTAGACACATGAAAACATTTTGTGAGAATAATCCTTGGAATTATAAGGATGATGGCATCAACAACTTTCACTCTTAGAGTTCACTTATTGTAACAGCTTTTACTAAAGCATCTAATCGGATCCTTATGAATCTCTTTAGGAGAGGATATATAGAACACCAATGTGATTGGTTGATGTTAGTGATACAAATATGTTGTGACCTGAATTGGTTCAAAAAATGATAAAAAAGTTCAAGTCTATTCAGTGTCACGTATGGACTAATTAGAGTCGATAGAAGAGCTATAGAGATTATTGTAAATGAGACATTTCATTTTAGATCATGGAATAATTATCTCTCCACATTTATAAATTGAATATAGTCATGATATTTAGGAAGAATAGAAAAATTAATTCCATGTTACATTCCTCCCTTGCTGAATCGTGATTGTATCGAAGTTGTAGCTTATTGACTAGAACTACCATAAACCATTTATCATGTTTAATACGCATTTAATGTATCCATCTTAAGAAAGTACATATGATATTCCTCAAATGTAATTAATTAAAATATGGGAATACCAGAAAATGATCTCAATTACAAGGAGGAGAATGTGATGATCCTGCAATGAATAGATAATAACATATTCAATACGAAAACACACCTTGTCTAACTAATATAAAAGATACATAAATATAAAGAGGAATAATGTGAACCATAAGAATCCATGAAGCAGAAGAACCCTCAAATAATTTCAAATTATTGTTTGATATAATATTTGAAGGGAGAAATTTCTTAACAGGGAATTAATGTACCACCCAATGTCCTTAAAAATTAACCATTTTTCAATAGCATTTATGATACGCAACACTGGCCATAAAAGCCATTAAATAATAGTATTTAAATCTGACCATTATAACATAGAAGTTAAATTGGATTTTATAAAAAGTACTAACAACATTATGAAATATATATTATGGTCCTATGACGTAAAATATATTGATAAAATAATTTTAATTAATCAATCAATTTTACAGAAAATACATTTTCATCAGAATATAATTAAATTTATTCTTTTTAAAAAAATTATAATTAATTGATGGATCTTTTAGAAAATTAATTTGATAAAATTAACATTATTTTAAAATCATTATATTAAAACTAACATATGGTGTTATTTTGGAATTTTTTTGAATTGATTGACATTTCAATAAATAGTGAAAAAGACTAATTTTTGACATATTGTAATATCACTTCATTAAATAAATTTATTAAGAAGTTCCATTATAGTTTCTTATTAATGTTTCATATAAAAAATATTATCTATTATTTCATTAAAATAAATAATTTTTTGGATTTAGGAATAATTATATTTTTATGATTAAATCATTGTTTTTTGGAAACTATTTTTTTATGTATAACGATTAAAAGGATTAATTAATTAAAATAAATAGTAATAAAGAAATATATAAATCTAATTTATATATTCTAAATCGAAATATATTATTTCATAATACATATAAGGATTATTACTAATCATATTGAAAATTGAACACCATCTAATTCTTGTAAAATTCATTTTATGAAGAGAACCATTCATCATGTGATGTGATTTTAATATTAAATTATATTCTATCGATTTTGTGAATTTTATATTAATAATATTTTTAACATATTTATAATTTAAATAATTAATTTTATTTAATTGTTTAATATAATATTATGTCATTAATTATTATTAAAAACAAAAAAAAATATTCATGACAGTAATGCTTAGAATTATTTTATCATGCAGTTAAACCAAATGATAAGGGTATGTATGACAATTAAAATTTTAAATATCCTACATTATTTATATATTTTACCCTTTAATATATGATATTCATATCTATGTCTAGTTTGATTCATTTTTATTTGGAACGATTTTATCATTTTTTATTCTTTTAGAAACAATCTAAGTTGGTTTCTTTCAAAACCTACCAAATAAAACCCTATATCCTCCACTATCGACATATAGATATAATTTTAGTTCACAAAATATTAGAATAATTCCCATATTTTCAGGTTTTCACATTTCCTAGCAGCCTTTTTTATTGGAAAAGAAATTTTGGGAATATTGTTTTGTAAATTTATGGAGGTTGAATGAAAAATTTGTATCGGTCTTAAAATAGTGGTTTTATTTAATTTCTTCTTCTACCTCTTGAAAATAATATTCAACCATCGAGATATAGAAAAAATTATATATTCCACATACTTAGAAGTTAATATGTTAATGGAATAATCCAAGTCAATATTCAGTTCTATAAAATTGGTATACAAAAAAAACATTTTTGTATACTGTACACTACATGCTCATCAACCTATGTAATTCATTTTCCATCATCATATATCATGAATATTGATAATGATGGTTTTAATTAATATATATGATATTCATGAAATATTTATCATTATATAAAATTAATATATCATATATTTCATAAATTTTATTTTCTTAGAAAAATATTAACGTCATTCTAGAGAACATGTGGATTACCACTTCCAAGAAGCGATGTGATTCAGTTTTCATTAAAGCATCACTTGGATGATATATATGTTTATTTTAATGAAATAATATTAAATTTATGTTATAATTATAATTCATGAAAGTAAAAAAAAATCATACATTCTATTTATCATGATCATTAAAAAATTGATATGTCACTCATGCGTACATATGACATACCATCCCAAAGATTATAAAATAGTTTATTTTTAAAAAATATATTTCATTATTTGTTTTTAAAGGACAACTTATTTATAAAAATTACCATTATAATATTATTATGATTCTAGATATTATGAAATTATGTTTTCATTGACCTTATTCAACTTCCCAAAGTAAAATTCGATATATGATTCGAACATCATCAAAACATCTAACTTGAACCTAATTGATTTTTTATTGAACATAACATTATAATAAATAAACTAAAATAAATATTAAAATTGAAAAATGATTGAATGAAATTTAATAATTATTATAATGTTATTGTATATTATGATAAATAACTAATGTGGTGAATTAGGATCATAGTATGCGATCTATCTAAACATCTATTTTCATGAGGTTGTGATCATTATCTTGTAAACATACATTCTCTCTCTATTCAATGTTATTGAATGATTATAAATTCATTATGTATGTATATCACATATATTCATGTATTATTATCTCTTTTATTAATTGGTAATATATTACTTATATTTATTTCTCAATTTGCTTCATACAAAATATTCTTTGATTATAATATAAAGTATGATTATGCACCCCATATTCATACCTTCAAAAAATATTATGTCTATAAAGTAATATTTATATAATATTTCGGAAAACATAAATCATAAAATTGTTTGGATGGCTGATCCCTAATAGTGATCCAATGTATTGGGTAACGATTTTTTCCTATGATTTTTTATGTTTGGTATTAGGGAGTAAACCTAATCCATTATTTCACTTTTTACACCCAGTTATATTGTATATGAAGTTATCATTTCCCCATTATTATTTCATGTCATATTTTGTTTTCAAATTTCATCTATTTCCATGATATTAGGATACCTTGTTCCTTATTTTTGTCTTCCATGCAATTAGTCATTAAGATTATATTTTAAGATGTCATGTTATAACTTTAACTCACTAGTTGCAAATCGTTATCATGTCTATTCTCTTACTAGGATTTCCATCTCACTCTATTATATTATTAATTACCAATGTTATCATATTCGGTTTTAAGATCTCAGAGTTTATTTTGGATCTAATTGTAGAGGATAGAACAATTATGTCATGGTTTAGTCTCCTATAGATGCATTATGAACCAAGTATCAGAAATACACTAGGCCTCATGAAATTTGGCATGTCATCATATGATGATTATGAAACAAATGATGACATAATATTTGTAAATGTTCTGGGACACTATGTAAAATAATTCATGATATTTTTATTATTTATATCTTCTTTATCATGAGAAATAAAGAATGGAGGGACACGAAGGATCATAAAATTACAATGGTGTACATCAAAATTCTGAACACCGGAGAAAAAAAAGAATAATATCTTTGAAATCAAAATTTGCATTTATTCATGGTGAATTCGAAATAAAAATACTAATGCGTCCTACAAAAGTTTTCTTCATCTACTTTTTCACTCCATTGACTATGCTCACCACAAAATTAATAATGCATTAACCTTAATTCATATATAACGTATCACAACATAGGTCACTAACTATACACATCAAATACTTTATTTGTCGATATTGATATACATTATCTAGATGTTACTAGAAAAATGTTATTTTAGATAATTTAATACACTCTTTTAGGCCCTATAATTTATAGTTTATAAAATAATATATATTTGATAACCAAATCCCCATCCTAAGACTCATTTTCCTAATATAAATTATTATCCTCTCTATCAATGACCTTCAACTAAATCATGATTCATATGCACATCAAATTACAATTATGATGTGATTATTAAAAATGAAGAATATTGTCTTTCAGTCTATAGGGAATTATCTAGTTTCATTGGTCACTGAAACCATCTAGTAAATATATATAAAAACCTACATATATATTCCAAAGAATAAATGTTTTTTCATATCCAATTTATCAAGATGAATTCTATAATACATAACTATACTTAAAAAAATTTCTACTGTCATGTGATTTTCTGTAGAAAAAAATTAAAAATAAAATAATTCCTTTTATTTAAAATATTTTATGAAAGGTCATTCCTTGTATATTCCACTACTATTCATTTTTCCCATCAAGAAATAAACCCATTATTTAGAACAATATCCCATTTAGCTACCATGTTTTTTAAAAAATCAGGGAATCCTCATTTATGACTTTCCCTATTTGAATTATATCATAATACTCCCTCTTATAGGAATCTAGGCTCTCTATTTTCAATTTGAATAAAATTAAAAATTAAAAATTCATACATTTTCAAAATGGTCCTTAATATGTAAGATCTTTGAAATTTTTTAATCCTATATATTCCTTATATTACTAAAATAATATATTTCTTAACTCAATGTATTATTATCAAACATCAATAGTATATCTGATTTTTGGTATATATAGTCTAGAAAACACAATCAAAACAAACACTTCATCTAGAATATCCATATGATGTTTATGTGTTTCTGGAACAAATATTCTTCTAGAATTCCCTGGAACATCATTTTATGGGTGTTCATCCATGGTATCCTTAGAGTATTATGATTTCTGTGGATATATATTTTTCGTTATAAACTTCTAAAATATCTCATCATGTATGATATAATTTCATTTTATATTTTCCATTCATGTGTTATCATTCCACTGAGGATATATAAACTCTTCATTTCAATATCCAATAAGGTGAAATGTCGGATACATTGTGTCTATATTGTATTTTTCATTCGAATTAACACATAAAAAAGAGACTGACCAAAAAATATAAGGTGTTTAAATTGAAATTTCATTCGGGGACAATAAATATCTATATAAATATAATTTTTTGTTGATAATTATTTCTGGTCGATTAAGTAGTTTGAAAAACTCACTTCCATCACCCAAAACCCTTGTAGAATCTCACATGAATCCATACACATCTAGAGATGAAAAAAATACTTTTTTTGGAATACAACTTTCAAAACATTTTTTTAGGGTCCCTAAAATGGTCTTATAAAATTGAATCCCTTTCCAAAAATAGAACTATAATAAATATCTAATTTTTACACCCTTCCATCCCACATGAGTAATCACATCAACAGGCATCTGACTTGTTTTCCCATCACGTCCCTCCACCAAGTTTAAGTCTTAAAATAAATATTATATCATATTATAATTACACCCACACAATAAATGTGGAATCAGTAATGTATAAAACATTGGATATTGTGCCTATGTCAGAACACAAAATAGTTTTCCCCCAAATTTCCATGTGATTCATCTCTATCATTTAGTGATTTGGTACATTCCCAACCATTCTAAAAGTCACAATTCAGGACTTCCAAAATATAATGTTTTGTCATGTTTTATAATGCATGATATAAATCATAAAAATAAATTCTTTAATGAGTATTTTTATCTCTATACTTCTTATATGACCCATAATGTAATGCCACAACTTCTATGAACATAACTATCTAGTAATAATCACACCTTCTAATTAACTCATATGGTACAAAGTCATACCCTTCAATAAATGAAAACAATAATGGGACCATATTACATCCTTTAAAACCATATATCTATTATAATGAATCCCATGTATTCATGATTCCCATCATGATTATGTTTTTCATCAACCGTAGTATGTAGCCCATATCCATAAACAATATATTTCATTCATTAATTTTTATTATCAAAAAATGTTATTTCCCCACAATATCTAGAGCCACATCATCCACCATATGTACCTTTCCAAACCTTCCAAAATTATTATTACTCATTGTTCATTATTATTATATATAATGAAATACATATCTAAATACTATCACTCAAGATCATAAGGAAATAGTTGTACAAAAAATTAGGCTAATTTTTTATTATGAAAAAAGGTTCATATACCCAGTTCGTGAAGAATTAATTCTCGAATTATATATCTTTCAAATATAATTCTTTTTTAATGGCCTCTACTCAAGAAATTATTACAAAAAGAGGAAACATATAATGACCAAATACTCTTACACTTATTATTAAATGTTTGTGAACATGAAAATCAAATCACCACATCCAAATGGTCCAAAGATTCAGTTTACATGAGATTAAAATATCATTAAATATCAATGTGAATCTAAAATAAAATACCTTTATTTTAAACCCCAAATTTTCCCCTAAATAATTTTTATATTCTACAAAATTGTTGGATAAATGGTTAAATGAATTATTAAAAGAGTCATATTTAAATCCCAATAGAAGAATAAACATGATAATGAATCATAACATATGACTAAAATATTATAACATGATATCAGAAATGAAATGTTAATGACTAATAAAATATTAGAATGGAATAAAATAACATAGAATCATGAGATCATGGAATCCTAGGAATATGGATGTACTATAATACATTAAATCATAAGCATGATTTAAGACTCCAAATTGAGACATTATAGAATGGTCAAAAGATTACCATAATGAATTAGGTTTAATATGTTATCCCATTAATATAATCTAAATATATATAAAAATTTCCCAAATTCATTGGAGCACCATCTTTGTGTACCCATCATACAATTTATATCAATACATATTCCACACAAGGGAATCAAACCCAAGGAACAACCTTATGGAATCCCAATGGAAACTAATGTCTCTCATAGCCTTTCCCCAAAGTGTAATGATATAATATTTAATAATAATTTCAAATAGAAAATAATTAAAATTTTGAAGATTCATATTAGAATAAATAATAATATTTCATAAATATAGATTATATATGATAACTTCATGACAAAGGGTAGATAATCAAGTATTGAAAAAATAATTTAAAATAATGGATTATGAAATATTGAAAAGGATTTTCAAAAAGGAAATTATATTTAATTTTTGTTAAAAAGTTAGTTAAAATAATGTTGTTAAATATAAAAAATCCCTCATTTTATGAAATGAAGAATTTTTAATATTATAAATGATAGTGGTATATACAATGATTATTTGATGGAAACACCCCCTTAATTCAGATTGATTTTGAATTGGTTACTAATAACTGAATACACGGAATGTATAAATACAAAAAAGAATAATCTATTAATATTTTAACATATTTACGAGATGTATATAAACAAATTATAATCAATATAATAAACTAAATATATAGATAATTTGTGCTTTATATTAAAATGGTATAACCCAATGAAAAGAGGGTGCCTGAAGAGTTCCCTTACCCCACATTTATATTCATTATTCACATTCACATAACATTTAAAAAAATTAGATTTACTAAAAACATGATTGATAACGTAATTCAACTGTATTAAATCTCATATAATGATTTTATGTTATTTAGGGTCTATTTAATTATGATACTGAGTATATCTTTATTTTCCCAAGGACATTCATGTATTGTATCCAAGGGCGTATTAGTTTTTGGTAATTATAAAATATTTAATGTTTGGTTTCTAGAACATAATATATTTGATGAAATATAATTAAAGAGTTTATATAAGTTCATATTGATTTTATGGTCCAATATTATTCATTAGTGATTTTGTGATTATAGGTTTTATCGAAATATGGTTTACTATTCATGGTCGGTTTCCAAACCATGATGAATTTACATTGATTTATTTTACATTAATGGTATCTAACCATTAAATAACAAGAAAAAATAAAATATACCTACTAATGCAAAATTTAACCATAATAAATTAGTTTAACTAGCAGGTAGGTGGTTGTGAAAAATGAAATTCATCTTATTTAGGGGGATGAATGACTAATAATATGAAAAAATCATATTTTATTTAATTAATTGGAGGGTATTAAATTTATATTCAAACATAAAAATAAAATTTAAGTATATTTAGGATACATAGGTTATATTAATGGTTGGACTGAATTCATATGGGGGTGGTAGAATAAGAAAAGAATCGAAAGATGCTTGGTTGAGAATCTTACCCCTTCAATTTGAAGTATCTTCATAAATACCCCATAAGTATTCATAGAGTGGCCTTTGGTAAAAAATCATTTCTTTTAAGTATAATAGGGTTGGTAGAGAAATTTTTAGTGTTTTTCCTAGACCCAATTATCTGAAGTATTAAAAATAAGTGATGGTGAGAGTTTTCTTTATTAGGTGGGTGAGGTTTTTTTAAAAAAAATTCTTTAGTTTATTAAATTTTATAGTTGACTGTAAATAATGATGAATTTTTTAACTCAATACTATAATTGTTTCAAGTATGGACAACATATATTTTTCATACGTCTCTTCTTATTCAATTAATCATATATTTAATTTATAATGTAAAATATTATATTCGAAAGAATATTAATATTCAATAATAATCCAAATTTTTCAGAAGAATTTGAAAATTTATTATATGATAATTTTTTGTAATAACTACAAAAATGGAATCAATTTTATCAATATAGATTTCAATATATCTGAAATTTATTATTTAAAAAACATAATTTTTTGATAAATAATAATATATTAATGAAAAAAAATCCGACACTCATAAAAATTAATACCCATCTAACAATATTATACTATAAAAATTATTCCTATATACAAATTATAAAATGAAATTTTTTTAATAATGATTAAATTTCTTTATAAATTTTAAATTCATCATATAAATATAATTTAATGAAGATAAATCATATAAATTATGTCTGGAATGTAATTTTGATTTAATTATTTTATAAAAATAATTAAATATTATTTAAATATTATATTTATTTATTTTATTATAAAAATTAATTATATTAATACATAAATATTTTTGTACTATTTCAGGGGTATTTTTATTATTATTGATGATAATATTCATATTTCAAATGTCATATAACTATTCCAAGGATTAGTTTAATATTCTGACGATCGTATAATGGTCACATTGCAATGGTGATGTAACTATCTTGTAGTGGCCAAATAGTAATTGTCATATTTCCCCTAACACCAACTATATATAACACTATCATCATACCTCAACATTTAATATACCACTTTCAATTTTCTACAATTCACTTACTAATTAATTTTATATTCGTGATACTTATATTTCATTACATATTATTTATGTAAATAATGACATTCATCAATGAATTTGGGAATATGGTTCTTACATTTGTGTGTGAAATAATATAATTTATTTTTATTGAAATAATATTTCATCAAATAATATTCATCATGTGTCATGATGTGTATTGTTATAATGAAATACAATTTTGATTCTATGAAAAAAAATCTTAAAAAATTATATAACAGTCACGGTGAATCATGCTTTATTTTATTAATAGATGGAATTTTTGGGGTGTTTCTTCTATCCCCAATGATGTAATTTTTCCATAAAGATATAATTTAAATGATTAATGTGGATACAAATTGGGTTATTTTCTCCTCACCTCTTCTTTATGAAACCATGACAACTCTTCATATTAATGAATTTTCCAAAGAATTTTTTCTTATCAAAGTAGTCTTGTTACATAGAACAATTACTCTATAGTCTAACATATGCATTAGATTCGTCAAATAAGATAGATAATTATTCAATTATACCACCTCATGGTTTAGTAAATGTTATAGATCTTGTATTTACATCCCCATAAGGAATATATGAGACATCCTATTAGCATGGTTGATGTTTTGTGGGAGTGAAAATTGGTACGCCATGGATCAGATGTGATATAAAATGACAATGGAGAAAATATACCAAGGGAATAATATTATCTTATCCAAAGAAACATGATTACCCTCTAGAATGATATAATATTCACTAACATTCACAAACCTAAAACTCCCTGTTTCATTGTAGGTTATCAGTAGAAGTATTCTATCAACCATGTGCTACTCTTATGTGTGGTTAAATGTCCATGAAGATCAATGTCATTTTTTACAATATAAAATTCCACAATATCTTTAATTATCCTACCACATCCAATAATTATAGGTCTATACATTTCTCTTTTTTGATGGATTCATGAGAAGTCATCTGAATTCTCAAATGAAGCCTATTATTGAATGAGAGCTCAACCACGGTACGATGTTAATAACAACCCCTATTGAATTCCATCTAGAAACCCCCAATTATATACTCAGGTTTCTATGTTTTCATCATGTATTGGACAACATTCTAGGGGTTCCATGATGTAATGATGTTTAACTCAGTTTTTAAGAAATGTTGTAGAATTTACTATAATCTGGAGGAGAATATCATATCTCTATTAGATACAATTGATAATAATGTTCCACAATACCAAAAACTCTTCTGTAATGCATATAATATATATTAGATCAACTAAGTTATAATACTGAATGGAAATAATTATAGTATTTTTATAACACATATTACTATAACCCTTGGATCATTACTCAATCTATTTTTTAGAGGGACCGTGAAAAAAAATATCATAGTATTTTTCTCCAGTTTCTATAATAGAATGGGTAATGGATGCATAATTTACATGGTATTATTCATTTCATTGATTACATACTATGGTACTAGAACCATTAATATATATTCTACTACATCCTAATTTATATATTCTAATCAATAGTGCTCTTAATATTCTCAATACATCGTTTTACTCCCTAAGAGGATAATGAAAGTTGAATTTACTGAATTATTATGTAGATCCTTCTTTATCTTAGGAATTCATGGTACACATAGTCATCAAACATATCCTACAACTCTATATTCATCGATTTTTAATTCTGATGATTTATATTTTAATTAATATAATCTATACTCTGTATATCCACATCATACCCTTAAGTATCCATTATAATCTCAAAATGGATGGACAAGAAATAATTTGAGTAAGTTATGGAGTTATTTATTCCTTTATTAATTCAATATATATCCTTTTTAAATATATGATTACTGCATCCATATTAATTATAATCACTAATAAGGATTCATGGCCTTTCATCTTAGTGAATATGTTGCAATACTCTCCATTATAGAATGATTACTAATATATTTTCATAGTACTAGATCTTCATTAATCATCATCAACAGTACATATTAATTTACTTCTGTGAGAATATTTATTTGGGACTCTTATAATATATATACATTTCAAACATCTCCCAATAGAGATAATTCACCGAAATCATCAATATGAAAATCACTACTTCCAACTCCAAATAATTTGTTGGATAATTTTTCTCATGGAATTTCAACTTCCTTGAGAGATAACATATCAAATAATCGTTTTTTCATCAGTACATATTCAAATACATTCTTTTAAGAATCATATAATTCTATGAAATTTTACCGACATGAGGGTAGTGTGAGTATCAATGCAGTGAAATAAATAAATATTAAATCCATTATTCTCTCATTATAGTTATTATATTAGAAAATATTCATTCACTATTTAATTAATTTAATAAATAGGTTTTAAAATTGTGATAGGATCCTCAAAAAAGTATATAGATCCCACTTATTCTAAAGAAATTAGAATTAGCTATTGCTAATATATCTATTTGTAACTCATCAATCACCTTTTCCGTTGATGGATCTATACATTTATATTTTGTAGTGATAATATACTATGTGAATAATACTCTCTCTATTGATAAATGAAAGTTAATTTTCATTTCAATATCTATTCACATTTCTGAATGTCTTTATCAAAATAATAAAATTCTTATTAATCCCCTCCATTATTTACGAGTACATCATAATTTCATCTAAAAATACGACCATTGTTTTTTGAGTTAATACATAATACCCTACTCATTGATTCCACAACGATTTCTGGGGAACAATTGAGCATTAAGTGATTCACTATGATGGTAAAATTTTCCTACCTTGTTATAAAGAAAGGTTTTGGAATATCTTATTTCCTATATTCTATTTTGTGTTAACCCAACTGGTGTTCCTCATTTGATATGTACATGGACCCATGTTACTAATAGAACAAGTTTTTAGTATATAGACGTGGATACATGTTCTTTATCATGACTTTGGTGTGTTCATAAAAATAATGGTATTGTTGTGTTACATTATTCTTGTGAAATATGATTTGTGGTCTCCATGGTAATGTAATTTTGTCTATAAAACCCTTATCGAGATTCGGTTGTCATAGATTTTTATGATATTAAAATTTTTTGTTTGTTATTCTCTATGGAGTCAGAGATATGGGCTTAGATAATCTATAATATTTCATTCAAACTCAACCTACCATTTATAAGTATGACCAAGAAACATTTATATAAATATATTATTATATTCCTTCATAATTTCCATGTCTTAAAGAATGATTTCATACATCATTTAAATCATATGAGTTAATTATTCATTATTATAATTTAACAATATCCCTCATTGGAAAGAATATTATAATTTATATTCATACTCCTCTTAACACATAAAAAATGGGTGGATGATTTTCGTTATATATAGGGGTTTCCCTCACTAGATAGATATTGTTAGTTTATATTTGGAATACTAATATAATAATATTATAGTATCAAAAAATTCTATAGTAAATAAGAAAACATTTTCTGGGAGGTATATTCCAGAAAACATTTATTCGGGATGAATTATATACTTAGGATGATGCAATTTTCCATTTTTCCCCCAAATATAACACATCCTCAGTGTTTTAAGTTAGAGGTTAAAAGATTTATATAACCTGATTGATATGAATAAATGTGTATCACTTGAACCAAAAAATATAGTCACCATCCTTGATTGTTTTTTTAGAATTCCAATATCCAATTAATTCTTAGGGCCCATCTTAGCAGTAATGATCATATAAAGCCTTTATTTATCACTATGAATGGGATGTTATTGGAATACAATATTTATAAAAAACTATAGTCTTAAGGAATTCTCATTCTTATTTTTTTTTCCTTTTATTTGAAACAATAGACAAAATATTAGGGGTTGATAAGAATATTCTTCTCATATATTAACTTAGTAGTATTCATCATCCATCGTTGAGATTTATTATCTAGATTCGCATGTTTTCCAAACATGAATGATATCTTTGTTCCCTTTAGATTGTTTTATGATACTTATTGTAACATCCCAAGTAAGTAATGAATAATAGATATTTTTATCTATGTCTATTAATGATTAAGATAGTGTTTTAGAGGCTTAAAATGAAAATAAATTCAATCTTAAGCATGGAATACACTAATATTCTAAAAAGATTGTTTTACTACCTTATGATGGAAAACCCTTTTTAAATATATCTTTTGACAATTTTATAAACTATTTTTTTCAAAATAAACTTATTCTTTATGATTGGGACATCAATATTTACTTTGTGTGAATTTTTGGTATTTTTCAGACAATGTTCATTTTTTTAATGAATACTGAAAAATACTGCATTTATTTCTAAATTTCTTTTTAATATAATTTATTTATATAATTAGATTATGTTTTGAATTGGTTTTGAAGTGAAATTAGAATATATGTTTACCATTTAATCCAATGGTGGTCATTGGAATCAATTTCACTTTGAAATTAGACTTAAACTGGTGTCAATCTTTTGACACTTATTGTTTTATAAAAACACGCTTTTTTCTATGACAGCGGGAATTAATTATTAAATTAATTAATGTGACTTATATGTTTTGAATTTTGTAAAATAGACATCATTTTTTAATTTGTAATATCAAATATAGCTTAGGGTAAAGTTTTGGTAATTTTCTAAAAAACTTCAATTTTTGATGAATAGTGAAACCACTAAGTGGTACTTATAAAAACTGATTTTTCCGTTTAAATGAAAATTTCCCATCATTGTGTTTTGAATTTTAAAAATCTGACAAACATGGTTTTCATTAAGAAGTACAATGTGGTTCAATGAGATTAAAATAATTTTTTGGGTGAATAGTAACTTATTACGTTTTTAATCGCGATTAGTGGTAATTAGTGTAGTTTAAGGTAAAAATAATGCTTTAATAAAATGAGATGACCTGGACACATGTCCTAACCTTATTGGATGTGTCATGTCCGACCAAGACAAGGCATGGGTCAACTTGGGGACCCCATGTATCCACTTTGGTTGGGAAATGCCATAAATAACTTTTTATTTAATGTAAAAGTAAAAATGACACAAACATAATATGTTTTACGAAAACAATTTTTACATGGGGTTATAAAGATCATATTTTTGATTATAAATATTCATTGGAAATATAAAAAGATTTCCTACATCAGATTATTTTTCTTTATAATTTTTAGACTTTAAATAAATTAAATTATTTATGACATCATGATGATGCAGCGATGACCTCATTATTTAACGATTTAAATAAAATGGAAAGATAATGAAAAATCTAAAACCTAAACACGGCCAAAACCAATTGGATGAGTGGATTTAGACCCCTTATCACCATATCCCTGAATTATATCAATGTGGGACCTTTTAAAACCGAAACACATTTTCAAATAAAGTAATATTTCTTTACTTTCCAAAAGTGCCCCTCCTCTCCTCTTATAAAAGGCCCCCACCTCTCCCTCATTTCACACACTCCTCAAGCCTTTGGCTCGGCCAACCCCTGCCCATTTACTCTCTCCACATCCCTATCCTCATCCTAGAGGATTCCCTTTGGGCATAATCATTTCAAAAGAAGCCTTTAGGCTCAATTCAAAAGGAGTTACACTTTTAAAGGTAATTCATTCTCTCATGTTCATTTGTTTTATTTTTCTTCTCCAACACCCTAAACTCTTTTTATTTACTTATTTTGTAACAAAACCAGTATCTTAAATATACTAGGATGTTTTTATAAGATTTATTTGAGCTACACTCTCACACAACTACATAAAATGGTTAAAGAACATACGGTTTCTGTGGATGGCGAAATTCTGCCTCCCGAAACGATGATTGTTCAATACTCATTTAACACCTTAAAAGGTGGCCATTATGATGTAACTGTTTTTATATATGATATATAATATGTTTATGTTTTCCTTAAGCTTCTGTTTTTTTCATTTTGGGCATACCTTTATGGTTTCCATTATGGGTAAACATGATATCTTCATTTTAGGAAGTGCGGACTACCGCCCCCTGAAAGTGATTTGATTCGTTAATACCATATGTAGGATGTGTAAAGGATAAATTTAATGATATTATAAATGTTATTATACAGGAATTATAATATACTCTTATATCATTATGATTCCATTCCAAAAAATACGAAATAGAAATGGAAGTAGCCTTCATGCGTACGTACGGCTTACCGTCTCCCTGAACGGTGCATTTCATTTCTTACCTCTGAATGTGATGTAATATTGTAAATACATGTATATGATGAATATATATGATATATATTTTATTCAAATCATTAATATCATTCTGGATATAATGAACCTTTGACCAAATTAACAACATGTAAGTGTAAGAAGTCTATTTTTGACTTAAGAACCAAATACCGACAAAATGAACACTATTAACTTAAATGATTACATGATGTTCATAAAATGGTATAAAAGGAATAATGAACTTGAAAATGGTTCATAAGCAAGTAGAGATTAACTCAAGTTTATTATTCAGGAGATTAAAGAACGGTCGGGTCAAGTCGGATACGAGGTATGGGACTTTGTCTCAATCTTTTTTCATTGAGGCATATTTTATTTTATACACAACTTTATTTTATACGGTGTATAAACCCCTTTGACTTTTACATTTATTCGAAAGGAATATTTTTTATACGAAGCGTTTACTAAATGACAAAAGTGAATGTTTTTGTCGTACGTCTGCGGCGACAACGACTTCTCCGCCATCGTGACCATTATTTGAGTTTCGGCTTCCTCTACAAGCCATACCTTCTTTTTAAAAGAAAAATAAATACCATGTTTTACATTTCTTTTATTTTGGTATCCAAAATGGTTTTCATAATGTTTTTATATCAATGTTTTGTATTGATATCTTGTGATTGAAAGGTGGGAATGTTATGTTTCCTTTATGCATGTTTTATGTGATATGATTATGTTGAGGTTATTGGGAATTAATATGAAAACGGGTGGTTCCGTGATAAAATAAGGGCGGGTGAGCCCGATATAGCTCTCCAATGTATTGGGTAACTCGAAGGAGTAAAACGTTAAGGTTTCACCGAAGAGATTTTAGGGAATATACTATGATGGTTATTCCAAACGTAACTGAGAGGGTTACTCCCTACGAAAGAATGTTATGAATGCCTCAAGTTACCTTTATGTCTTATGATTTCTATGATTTATTCATGATTTGATGAAGTATGTTAAAGTGCCTATGTTTTATGGGTAAAGTATTATCTCATCCTTAGGTATATATGTACCCATGTTTCCTTTCCATATTTTTATACCCCTTACTGAGCTTTTTATGCTCATCCCAAGTTTTTTGAAATGTTTTTCACAGGTCAAGGGAAAGGTACATGATATGATGATAATGTCAAGGAAGTGTCAAGAAAGAATCCATGTTTATTTTAAATATGTTTCCATTTATGGGAAATAATAATACTATCTTTATGTAACCACTTTGTTTATATGTGTAATGTAATGCAAGTTTTATGATCTAATTCTCTAAAACTCTAAACCTGAAAAGATCCTCAAGGAGTAATCTTGTAATAACTCAAGATTAAGTAAGGTTTAAGGCTGGGTCCTTATAGAAGGTATCAGAGGTCGGTTTAGATAACTTTAGGAGTTATAATTCTATTAAATGATTATTCCAAAAAAAATTGAAATGATATAGCATTTGAAGATTACCATGTTGCTTCATCTAAGACATGTTTGTTCAGAATGGTTTTCCGTGGAGGAAACAGGGAAGCAGTGCTAGGAAGGCATACAGAAATAAATAACCTTCCGAATCAGCGTCCAGAAATGGTCGGAATTGGAACTGAACAGTTTGTTGCAGTAATGGCGCAGTTGACTCAAGAGATAAATGGTGGTGGTATCCATGCGCGAGATCAGCCAGACCAACCGAAGAAGAACATGTCAGTGGTGGAACATTTCATGAGGCAACATCCACTATCATTCAGAGGATCATATGACCCTGTGCTAACTGAAGGGTGGATTAAAGCACAGGAGAAGATTTTTGATGTCATGGGGTGTTCAGACAATCAAAAGGTTAGTCTTGCCATTTACCATTTGGAGGGTGAGGCAGATCAGTGGTGTTCGATGGTTAAAAATATCAGGGACGCCGATGAGATTGATGCTCTTGACTGGGATGAATTCAAAGGTATGTTTCTTGAGAATATTTTCCTAAGGCTGTTCGACATAGGATGGAAAATAAATTCTTGGAATTGAGTCAAGAGGAAGACTTAGTGTCTGCCTATGAAGAAATGTTCACTCGATTGGCAAGGTATGCTCCAAATTTTATCTGAGACCTTGATAGTAAAATCAATCATTTTTACTCAGGATTAAAGCCAAAATATCGAAGGGCATTAGCTTCTCGTGAGTTTAACAGTTATGAAAAGCTTGTTCGATGTGCTGAGAAGGTGGAAATAGAGTTTGACGATGACCAAGTGTTCTATAACAACCAGCAGAAGAAGAGACCGAGGTGGCAGGAGAAAGGTAAGAATTCTTCAAAAAAGTCTGATGTTAAGAGAACTAAGTTTCCAGTTTGTGATAAATGTGGAAAAAGGCATGCTGGGGAATGTCTTCTGAATTCTGGAAAGTGATACCGATGTGGTAAGATGGGACATAAGGCTCGTGATTGCACTGAAAAGGATCAAGGTGAAGGTAAGAACAAATTTGATTTACAGTTAGTGAAATGTTATAAGTGCAATGAGATGGGTCACTATGAAAACGAGTGTCCGACAAAGAGCTTGAGTGATGGGAACCAGTTAGACTACAAGCAGAAAGGGGTGGTGAAATCCTTTCACTACTGGAAATCTGACCTTTCCCAACGCTTCTATACCAACGGTTCATAAAAACCGTTGGTATAGGTTCCCTTTCCCAACGGTTTGGCCAAACCGTTGGGAAATCCCACTTTGAGGCCACCTTTCCCAACGGTTTGGGCAAACCTTTGGGAAATCCCACATTGTGGGGACCTTTCCCAACTGTTTTGGCCAAACCGTTGGGAATGGTTCACTTTGTGGACAGCTTTCCCAACGGTTTGGCTAAAACCGTTGGGAAAGGGTATACCTTTCCCAACGGTTTGCCAAAACCATTGGGAAAGGTCCCCCATGGATCAACCTTCACCCAGAATCAAATTTAGGCTCAAAATCTATTCTAATGGTTGTCAAAACCATTGGTATAAGTCTATACCAACGGTTTTGACAACCGTTGGTATAGATCCTTTAATTTTTTATCATTTCTTCTTACCCAGAACATTATATAAATAAAAATTTAATATAATGATGACAATAAATATATATATTTATGTAATTATATACACAAAAGTCATGTTAGGATAGTGGTTAAGTCGTTCAATAATAAACTAGGGGTGCTGGGATCAAATCCCAGCGAATGTTTTTTTTAATACATATACCAACGGTTCCACAACCGTTGGTAAATATTTTCATATTAATTATAGCAACGGTTTCCAAAACCGTTGGGATAGGTCTATACCAACGGTTTTGGGAAAACTGTTAGTATAGACCTATCCCAATGGCTTACTTGGCCACGGTTCTCCAAACTGTTGGTATTGTCTATACCAACGGTTTGGAGGCATATACCAACAGTTCCAAACTGTCGGTATATGTTAGTTTTCTAGTAGTGTTTGCAACTACTTCAGTAGATGCCGGGCCATCAAATGAAGTTGTATCTGGTACTTTGTTTGTTTTTTCAGATTATGCTAGTGTGTTGTTTGATTCGGGGTCTACACATTCTTTCATCTCTGAAACCTTTTCTAGTAAAATGGGAATACCATCTCAAGAAATGACTCCTGAACTTTTGGTAAAAACACCTGGGGTAAATGTTGAGGCAAAAAGAATTTGTAAGAATCTTCCTATCCTTATATGTGGAAAGAACCTACTTGCAAACCTTATTGTTCTACCTCTAGTAGAGTTTGATGTTATCATGGGTATGTATTGTCTCTCTATTTACCATGCTAAGATTGACTGTAGAGCTAAAGAAGTTTCTTTTCAGAAAGACTTTCAGTTTGTTTACAAGAATGAACCCTTACTTTTGATAACATATCAAGAGGCCGAGAAACTTGTAAAAGATGGAAATGAATGTTACCATTCACACGTCGTTGAAAATAAAGGAACTGTTCAGATTAATGATGTGCCAGTGGTAAATGAGTATCCTGATGTTTTTCCTGATGAGTTGCCTGGAATAATACCAGATCGGGAAGTTGAGTTTATTGTTGACTTAGTTCCTGATGCTAAGCCAATTTCAAAACCCCCTTGTTGAATGGCACAAATTGAACTTTTAGAGTTGAAGGAGAAATTGCAAGATTTATTAGAGAAAGGTTTCATTAGACCTAACACATAACCATGGGGTGCTCCTGTTTTATTTGATAAAAAGAAAGATGGTTCTATGAGACATTTCATTGATTATAGATCCTTGAATAATATCACTGTTAAGAACAAATATCCTTTGCCTCATATCGATGATTTGTTTGATCAGCTCCAGGGAGCTCAGTTTTTTTCAAAGATTGACCTGAGATCGGGGTACCATCAGCTGAAGGTAAAGGAGGTAGATATTCCGAAGACCGCGTTCCGTATGAGATATGGCCATTATGAATTTTTAGTAATGCCTTTTGGGCTAACCAATGCACCTGCTGTATTCATGGACTTAATGAATAGAATTTTCCATGAGTTCTTGGATACGTTTGTGGTGGTTTTCATTGATGATATTTTGGTGTTTTCTAAAAGTAAAGAGGAGCATGAAAGACATTTAAGGGTTATCTTTCAAACCTTAAAAGAAAATAAGTTGTATGGGAAATTCAGCAAGTGTGAGTTTTGGTTGCAACAAATTTCTTTCCTTGGTCACATTGTTTCTAAAGATGGAATAATTGTTGATCCTGCAAAAACAAAAGTTGTGGAAGAATGGCCAAGACCCACAAATGTAACCGAGATTCGTAGATTCCTTGGTTTGGCGGGCTATTACCGAAGGTTTGTTAGAAATATTTCAGGGTTATCCAGTCTAATGACTAAGCTAACTTGGAAGGGTGTTAAGTTTATCTAGACAAAATAATGTGATGATTGTTTTCAGGAATTGAAAAGAAGATTGGTGAATGCTCCAGTTTTGGCACTACCTTCCAGGAATGGTGAGTTTGTTATATACAGTGATGCTTCATTGAAAGGACTTGGTTGCATCCTAATGCAGAATGATCAGGTAATTGCTTATGCTTCACGACAGTTGAAAAATCACTAGGTAAATTACCCTACACATGATTTGGAATCACCTGCTATTGTTTTTGCTTTAAAAATTTGGAGGCATCATTTTTATGGAGTAAAGTGTGAAATATATACCGATCACAAAAGTTTAAAGTATATATTCACTCAGAAGGAATTTAACATGAGACAAAGGTTATTAATCAAGGATTATGATTTTACAATTCATTACCATCCGGGAAAAGCAAATAAAGTGTCTGATGCTTTGAGTCGAAAAAGTAATGCTTCATTAACAATGTTGCGTTTGGAACGTGATCCTTTGGTTAAGGATTTGATGAACTTTGGCATAAAAGTTATCGGTGCAGGAAGTCCTTTTGTTTTGTTTCAGGTATCAGTGAGATCATCTCTATTAGATAGAATCTAGAAATCACAGAAGCCATACAGTGAGTTGCAGAAAAAGGTAGAGCTGGTTCAGAAAGGTAAGTTGCCTGAATTCAACATTGATAATGATTGTGTTTTGAGATTTGGGAAGAGATTGTGTGTGCCTTGTGATTCACAGTTGAAGAGAGAGTTTTTATGTGAAGCTCATAGTTCTCTGTTTTCAGTTCATCCTGGCAGTACTAAGATGTACAAAGATCTGTGGGAGTATTACTAGTGGGATGGAATAAAAAGAGATATTGCTGATTTTACTGTGAAGTGTTTGACATGTCAACAGGTTAAAGCATAGCGGCAGTTACCGAAAGGGATGCTTCATCCATTACCAGTTCCAGAGTGGAAATGTGAGAATATATCCATGGACTTTGTTGTGGGATTACCGAAGACATATCTAGGTAATAATGTAATCTGGGTTATTGTTGATCGCTTTACCAAGTCTGCTCATTTCCATGCTATATGAGATAATTTTTACCTATATCAACTTTCCCGTTTGTATCTTAAAGAGATAGTCAGGCTACATGGAGTTCCACTCTCCATTGTATCGGATCATGATCCCAGGTTTACTTCTAACTTTTGGAAAGGCCATCAGAAGTTGTTGGGTACTGAATTAAATTTTAGTACAGCTTTTCGTCCTCAATCAGATGGGCAGTCAGAATGAACAATTCAAACCTTGGGGGATATGCTACGAGCTTGTTCTATGGATTATCAGGGAAGTTGGGACCAACATCTTTCTTTGGATGAATTTTCATATAATAACAGTTTTCATTCCTGTATACAGATGGCACCATTTCAGGCATTATATGGGAAGTGGTGTCCAACTCTAGCTTTATGGGATGAAGTGGTTGAAAGGAAGTTGATGGGACCAGAATTGGTAGAAGAGATGGCAGAAAAAGTTCAGCTGATTCAGAATCACATGATAACAGCTCAGAGCAGGCAGAAGAGTTATGCGGATAACTAGAGGAAGGATGTATCTTTTGAGGTAGGTGATCATGTTTTTCTCAAGGTTTCTCCTTGGATAAGTGTGATGAGATTTGGAAAGAAATGAAAGTTGAGTCCAAGGTTCATTGGACCATATGAAATTCTGGAGAGAGTTGGATCAGGTGCATACCAGGTGGCTTTACCTCCGAGTTTATCTCAGGTACACAGTGTTTTTCACGTTTCGATGTTGAGAAAGTATATGCCAGATCCATCTCATGTTTTGAGTCCAGAGGTAGTTCAACTGGAAGAGAACCTATCTTATGAGGAACAACCAGTCCAGATTCTTGACCACAGGGAGAAAGTGTTACGGAATAAGATGATTCACCAGGTAAAGGTTTTGTGGAAAAACCACATGATTGAAGTGGCAACATGGGAATCTGAAAATGCAATGAGGGATAAGTACCCCAATTTATTCGATAAGTAAATAAATTGTGGGGATGCAATTTTCTAAAGGGGGGAAGGATGTAACATACCAAGTAAGTAATGAATAATAGATATTTTTATCTATGTCTATTAATGATTAAGATAGTGTTTTAGAGTCTTAAAATGAAAATAAATCCAATCTTAAGCATGGAATACACTAATGTTCTTAAAAGATTGTTTTACTACCTTATGATGGAAACCCCTTTTTAAATATATCTTTTGACAATTTTATAAACTATTTTTGTCAAAATAAACTCATTCTTTATGATTGGGGCATCAATATTTACTTTTTTTTAATTTTTGGTATTTTTCAGACAATGTTCATTTTTTAATGAATAGTGAAAAATACTGCATCTTAATTCAAAACTGCTTTTTAATCTAATTTATTTATATAATTAGATTATTTTTTGAATTGTTTTTGAAGTGAAATTAGAATATATTTTTACCATTTAATCCAATGGTGGTCATTGGAATCAATTTCACTTTTAAATAAGACTAAAACTGGTGTCAATCTTTTGACACTTACTGTTTTATAAAAACACGCGATTTGGTATGACAGTAGGAATTAATTATTAAATTAATTAATGAGACTGATATGTTTTGAATTTTTTAAAATAGATATCATTTTTGAATTTGTAATATCAAATATTTCTTTGGGTGAATTTTTGGTAATTTTCTGAAAAACATCAATTTTTGATGAATAGTGAAACCACTAAGTGGTACTAATAAAAACTGATTTTTCCGTTTAAATGAAATTTTCCCATCATTGTGTTTTTAATTTAAAAAGTCTGATATTCATGGTTGTCATTAAGAATTAAAATGTGGTTCAATGAGATTAAAATAATTTTTTGGTGAATAGTAACTTATTAAGTTTTTAATCGCGATTAGTGGTAATTAGTGTAGTTTAAGGTAAAAATAATGCTTTAATAAAATGAGATAACCTGGACACATGTCCTAACCTTATTGGATGTGTCATGGAAGACCAAGAAAAGCCATGGGTCAACTTGGAGACCCCATGTGTCTACTTTGGTTGGGAAATGACATAAATAACTTTTTATTTAATGTAAAAGTAGAAATGACACAAACAAAATATGTTTTACGAAAAAAAAAATTACATAGGGTAATAAAGATCAGATTTTTTATTATAAATAGTCATTGGAAAGCTAAAACGATTTAATACATCATAGTATTTTTTTTATAATTTTTAGACTTTAAATAAATTAAATTATTTATGACATCATGATGATGCAGCGATGACCTCATTATTTAACGATTTAAATAAAATGGAAAGATAATGAAAACTCTAAAACCTACACATGGACAAAACCAATTGGATGAGTGGATTTCTAACCCTTGTCACTTTATCCATGAATTATATTAATTTGGGACCTTTTGAAACCGAAACAAATTTTAAAATAAAGTAATATTTCTTTACTTTCCAAAAGTGCCCCTCTTCTCCTCTTATAAAAGGCCCCCACCTCTACCTCATTTCACACACTCCTCAAGCCTTTGGCTCGGCCAACCCCTACCCATTTACTCTCTCCACATCCCTATCCTCATCCTATAGTATTCCCTTTGGGAAGAATCCTTTCAAAGGACGTCTTTAGGCTCAAATCAAAAGGAGTTACACTTTTAATGGTAATTCATTCTCTCATGTTCATTTGTTTTATTTTGCTTCACCAACCCCCTAAACTCTTTTTATTTACTTCTTTTGTAACAACACCAGTATCTTAAATATACTAGGATTTTGTTATAATATTTATTTGAGCTACACTCTCACACAACTAAATAAAATGGTTAAAGAACATACGGTTTCTGTGGATGGCAAAATTCTGCCTCCCGAAACGATGATTGTTCAATACTCATTTAACACCTTCAAAGGTGGCCATTATGATGTCACTATTTTTATATATGATATATAATATGTTGATGTTTTCCTTAAGCTTCTGTTTTTTTTCATTTTGGGCATACCTTTATGGTTTCCATTATGGGTAAACACGATATCTTCATTTTAGAAAGTGCGGACTACCGCCCCCTGAAAGTGATTTGATTCGTTAATACCATATGTGGGATGTGTAAAAGAATAAACTTAATGATATTATATATGTTATTATACTGTAATTATAATATACTCTTATATAATTATGATTCCATTCCAAAAAATACGAAATAAAAATGGAAGTAGCGTTCATGCGTACGTACGGCTTACCGTCTCCATGAACGGTGCATTTCATTTCTTACCTCTAAATGTGATGTAATATTATAAATACATGTATATGATGAATATATATTATATATATGTTATCCAAATCATTAATACCATTCTGGATATAACAAACCTTTGACCAAATTAACAACATGTAAGTGTAAGAAGTCTATTTTTGACTTAAGAACCAAATACCGAAAAAATGAACACTATTAACTTAAATGATTACATGATGTTCATAACATGGTATAAAAGGAATAATGAACCCGAAAAAGGTTCATAATCAAGTATATATTAACTCAAGTTTATTATTCAGGAGATTAAAGAACGGTCGTGTCATGTCGGATACGAGGTATGGGACTTCGTCTCAATCTTTTTTCATTGAGGCATATTTTATTTTATACACAAATTTCTTTTATATGGTGTATAAACCCCTTTGACTTTTACGTTTATTCAAAAGGAATATTTTTTATACGAAGCTTTTACTAAACGAAAAAAGGGAATGTTTTTGTCGTACGTATGCGGCGACAACGGCTTCTCCGCCGTCGTGACCGTTATTTGAGTTTCGGCTTCCTCTACAAGCCATACCTTCTTTTTAAATGAAAAATAAATACCATGTTTTACTTTTCTTTTATTTTGGTATCGAAAATGGTTTTCATAATGTTTTTATATCAATGTGTTGTATTGATATCTTGTGATTGAAAGGTGGGAATGTTATGTTTCCTTTATGCATGTTTTATGTGATATGATTATGTTGAGGTTCTTGGGCATTATTATGAAAATGGGTGGTTCCTTGATAAACTAAGGGCGGGTGAGCCCGATATAGCTCTCCAATGCATTTGGTAATGCGAAGGAGTGAAACGTTAAGGTTTCTCCGAAGAGATTTTAGGGAATATATTGTGATGGGTATTCCAAACGTAACCGAGAGGGTTACTCCCTACGTAAGAATGTTATGAATGCCTCAAGTTACCTTTATGTCTTATGATTTCTATGATTTATTCATGATTTGATGAGGTATGTTAAAGTGCCTATGTTTTATGGGTAAAGTATGATCTCATCCTTATGTATATATGTACCCATGTTTCCTTTCCATATTTTTATATCCCTTACTGAGCTTTTTATGCTCATCCCAAGTTTTTTGAAATGTTTTCCACAGGTCAAGGGAAAGGTACATGATATGATGATAATGTCAAGGAAGTTTCAAGAAAGAATCCATGTTTATTTTAAATATGTTTCCATTGATGGGAAAGAATAATACTATCTTTATGTAACCACTTTGTTTATATGTGTAATGTAATGCAAGTTTTATGATCTATTTCTCTAAAACTCTAAACCCGAAAAGATCCTGAAGGTGTAATCTTGTATTAACTCAATATTAAGTAAGGTTTAAGGCTGGGGCCTTATACTTCTTCCAACAGTTATTCCATATTGGTAGATGCAATTTATTTAATCCATTAAATTTATTTATTAATCCTCTCTCTATTTTAAACTTTTTATCTCAAACCCCACAAGACTACTAAGAATACAAAATAACCATAATGTACATTAGAGAACAATGTACAATATCGTTAGAACAAAAAAAGTGTTGGATAACGAAATATAAGAATATATTCATCATTAATCCACTAAAAAATCTAGACACCTTACAAATTTTGTTAATGAAAATGTTTATGTCATATCAGGAATGTATTAAGATATTTCCCTCATAACACCAAATAGACTCGTCATTATTTTAAATTGATCCAAGTTACTCCATCTTAATTTAATGAAATAGAGTATGCAGAATATATTAATTGTTAAAAATATTTTCCAGAATCATTCCCATTCCACAGATTCAATTTCTTCCTTTGGAATCACATTTTTCATTAGTGTTCCCCACTAAAATTATTTTTCATCTAGGAAATAAATTCCTTGTATATATTTTCATTTTCAAAACATTGGATGTCACGAACCAACCCAGGTCGACCCTAAACCGAACACCTGGGTCACCTGAGCCGGCCCGCGACATGGCCTCAAGCACGTCTCCCCTTACACAAGAGGTTGCCGACAAGCGGCGAGGGTGTAAGGTAAGTCAGGGGGGAGACTATACCCTCTTATCAAAGTGGAGCAAAGGGACCAAAAAACAGCAACATAAGTGGTGTAAATAATAAGGTTTGAATAAAATTGGCGAACGTCAGTTTATAAAAGAGATACATGCATGACATGGTAATGATACAATGGAAGCATTAAATCACGCGACATACTCACACATCAATGCAGAAGTAAATGAACAAAAGTCTCAAGCCCCGAGGGCGATCTCCATGAGCATCCCGAGCCCCAACTCGGTCCTTTGCTCCTAACTCCCAGTACAAGAAACAGCAACAACAAGGTCCTGCAACCAAATAGAATCTACTCGGGTACCCCAGTGCAATGGCGGCCCGAGTAGGGTGTGAGATATATATCTCAGTAGGCCGGAACCACCAGGGTCTAGCCCACTCTAGACCATGAAAATATAATTAAACAAAGTGTTGGTATTTTCGAACAATAACGACACAATGCAAATAATAAACGCCCGTCCACGTTCCAGAAAGGACACCTGGCGGCACTACCTGCTTCGGCCCATAGCCGGGATGAGAACCTGTTTAAAACAACACAAGTAAATTTGGTTCAAGCATAAAAACACTTTTTATCATTTTTCTCACCTACTCTATTTATTCACTTATCATTTCAACTCAGACTGGAAACCCACTCATTCTTACCTTTCTTTATTTGATCACAATTCACTCGGGTTTTACCCACATCTCTCATTCTTTTCATAAATCATTATCATCATTCGTTTGGTGTAGATCGCCATGTCTAACACCCTGTATCACATTTGGTGTATATCGCCATGTCTAACACCTCGAATCACATTTGGTGTAGATCGCCATGTCTAACACCGAGATAATCATTCAGTGTAGATCGTCATGTCTAACACCCCGTATTACATTTGGTGTAGATAGCCATGTCTAACACCTTATATCACAAGCTTGGATAACCATTGGGAAGGAACGCCATGTCCAAACCCAGATTTTAAGTCGATCTAGAATGCCATGTCTAAGACCCAAAATCTCATTCATTTATCACTTAATTAATCAATCGACACAGTTCTCATTTCATAATTAATTCTTCACATTGAGTTATCCAAATTAGATCTCAACTTTTTATAATCAATTCTCATAATTAATTGTCCTTGTTCAACATTTTGTAACTTGCACGAGCAATAGAAGGTAAACAAAGGCGTATGGAATCAACATGTCTCTATGTTAGGTGATTAATGGAATTAAATGGTACAAGTACAAGCATGTCATTTATCAAGTATAATGTCAAGCATAAAGAGTCATAAGACATTTAAGCAAGCAATCACAAAAAAAGGAAATCTACTACTACACGTTTTTTTTGAAGGCATCTCACCTCCATTGGAGGAGTTTTATTAGAAAACATGTCATTACTTTATCAAACAATTCATTTAGTGATAATTAGCATTTAATTTTAAACTCATTCAACACATAGCAAAGTTAAGAAGCCACACAATAAGGAAGGCAATCATGAAATTCTATTGCTACATTTTTAGATTGAAGGCAGCGCAGCTCGAAAGAGGGGTTTTATTATTAAATCATTAGTTTAGTGACCAAACAACATCTTTTGTCTTATTCCTGCAATTCACACGATTCGCACAGAAGAATTTAATCAGAACTAAACTTGCATAATTAAAATGTTAAGTGCAATATTAAACTCACTATTACTTTACATAAATTTAAAAGGGCAAGGAGATGGACCCTACCTCAAGGTGGATCCATCCGTCCACTCCGGCTCTTGGTGCTTTCTAACTAAAGCTGTCACAGCTACTCCCCCACGAGGCATATGTGATTTCACATTCGTATAAGGAAGCCTAGCCCCTATGTACACGCTCTGCATGGCCATGAGCGTGCGCAAGAGGATCCTTACACATATGCTTATACACATAAGCCTGTCTCCACTCACCTGCACAGGCACTTTTTATATATGTAATGGGGACAACTAGCCCCATACGTGTGTATATTCGCTGCCATGGACAAATATACACACGTCGGGGGAACCCACGTACATATAAATACGTACCTATGCCTGCGCAGGTGAGTCGCCTAAACTCCGGCAACCCGAAACCATTCCAAAACCTCGAACACACTAAACCAAACCAACCAGGAACCTCTAAAACAACCTGATAAATTAATTTAGATGCTGCGAAGACCAAAAACCGGTAGAAACATTACCTCGGAAACCAACCGGCGGACCGAAATCACCGCAAACCGCTTCGCCTTCGGCGGCGGACACCAAATGCGCACCCACGATGTCCCGAGAGACCTTCCGCATAACCCTACAGCAGGTGAAACAAGAAAAAGGAACAAAATCAAAAACTAACCCCAACCTAGGGTTCGGCCGAACCTCACCGGGCGCCGATTAGGTCGAAAGGAAGCCGGAAACAGGGAGGAGAAGGGAGGGAAGGACTCACCATGGTGATTCAGCGAGTGAAATCGCCAAAAACTGGGAGAAAACGGGGGAAGGAGGCGGCGCCGTGGAGGGGGGTCGCGCGCGGCTCACGGAAGAGAAGGGGGGGGGGGGGCGTCGCGTGGGTGTTCTGCCAAGAGAGGGGAGGGAGTTAGTTTAGGATTTTTTTTAATTTTAATTTATTTTATTTTCTTTTATTTTAATTTTAAACAAAAAATAAACACACCCAACCCGCACAGTTTTACCAGCACCGTCTGAAAAACCATGTGCAGCCCACGCGCCTGCTACCGGATACCCAGGGTACCCCGCACGCCTAACCCGGATGGTTAAACCCACCGCGCGTGGTCCGATATCACCGCTTAAAACGGCTCCAGAACTCGAGACCTCGTTCAGAAGCTCGGTTTTAAAACCGACCCGCTGATAAATGAAAAGTTCAAAAACCTTCGCATTTTATCCGCTAAAAAAACGGTTCGTTACAAACTACCCACCAAAAAAAACTTCTCGTCCCTGAGAAGCCTTTGAAAAACAACGAAAACATCACCCGACCTACAAGGGTCATGAAGTTGCATTCAACCGGCCGCATTGCGTTTCCAACGCCCAATGCACCTTTAAGCATTTTCTAAGAAAACAACACTTAAGCCTTTACAACTCGAGCCAACGCTCACGTTACAACTGAAACATCAAAGCAAAGCTTACATCTGAGGCCATTATAGGGACCTCAACCCAAGAAAATGGTTGAATCACGATCGACCAACTAAAATTGGTCACGCAAGATTTCCTCGAAAGACATCACCGACCCGAGATTCACACTCGCCCTTAAACCGACGACATGCTTTTAAAACTGTTCCGTTGTCAACTACGGGTACACCGAAGTCCTTACACGACCTTTGGTGACATTTGCAAGTCAAGCCATCACAAGACTATTATAAAACTATCGTGCCTCAGCATGAAGCGTAACTCCAAGAAACCGTGCATCCCACACACAACCAGAGAGAGATTACGAAACAAACCAACAACTTTTAAACTTTAGCGCGGCGTATAACCGACACTATCTTAGTGTATCCAAGACGACGTCAAGATGGGGGACATGCTCGTCTCATCCAGAAAAGTACACTAAGATTAAACCAAGGTCACTGAGAAGATCAATCGGACCAAACTCTGATGCCTATACCACCTGAGGCATTCGTATTTGTCCAAGCTTAACCACTGAAACTCTTCCCGCACTAACGGAGTTTCTAAAGTGTTGTGCATACAGCCAACCTTATCACAGTCGTGCTACCAAGCAAGCACTGACATGAAAACAGAAACTCATGTGACACTACCCACCTTAGGAGTGTCCAGGTCATCGTAAGAACTAGCCGCTCACCGGTGCGCTATTTTTGAAACACTTTAACACACGGGTGACGTTCCTTGAACTACGATCACCACATCATAAGCTCACACCGAAAACAAGGCAACTCAAGCTCTAAGTGTACTACCTAGCACGGGCTAGTCCCTTACGAAGCACACGCGTCAACCCTAACTCTTGGTCACGCAAAACAAGGATTACTAGGCTCAAAAACATCTTTCCATTTTATCCATTTCATTAATTCATTCCAAACTTTAATCATTTGAAAGAAGATTTTAATAGACCCACAAGTACTATTTCACAACAAAGTACTTGGTTTTCAATCAACGCCCCACGGGCAAAACATGCAAGTTGTAACAAACTTCCTCTTCAACATTTAACATTTAAACTTTAGCAGCCATCTTTTAAAAAGTTTGAAAACACGATTTACCCTTTTCCCAATTATAAGGCACCCATACACCTTATAATGGAAAATTGGCTCCGTCGTAATTGCAACCAACAATTTCAGCCAAAGAAACCAAGCGCTTACCAGCAAGCTAACAAGCCACTACAAACAGCTAACGCAAAGCAACAAGATGAAATCACTAAAACATGCAATAACACAAACCATGACACACAAGCAAGATAGAAAACATGACATATTTTCACCCAAACATGTTAACTATCACCGAAACATGCTTTCTAAAGAGGCGTGCTAAATAAATTTAGACATGACATATCATCAAGGCACACAATCAAAATCAGCAGGCATCCTACTAATGCAACTAAATGGCATGGCATATATGCATGGCATGTGAATATATAAGTCCCTAATATGATTCATGCAATGCAATTTCCTGGCCCTATCGGGCCAAGGAAAATTTTCAAAACCACTTCGCAAACAAATAAGCAGTGGAAAGTACAACATTCACCCAAGGTGAAATCAAATCAACTGTAACAGAAAACAACATGAACATCAATTCCCAGCCCTGGCCACTTGGTCATTTACCGTATGTGGGGTGATCAGTCCTAGACACGGCTATTACCCAAGCGTCGACACATTCCTAATCTCCTGTCTACCAATCCCAAAATAGTAAGACAATTAAAAGAAATAAACCTCCTATGATACCATTTTTTCATGAACCAACCCAGGTCGACCCTAAACCGGACACCTGGGTCACCTGATCCGGCCCGCGACATGGCCTCAAGCGCGTCTCCCCTTACGCCAGAGGTTGCCGACAAGCGGCGAGGGTGTAAGGTAATTCAGGGGGGAGACTATACCCTCTTATCAAAGTGGAGCAAAGGGACCAAAAAACATCAACATAAGTAGTGTAAATAATAAGGTTTGAATAAAATTGGTGAACGGCAGTTTATATAAGAGATGCACGCATGACATGGTAATGACAAATGGAAGCATTAAATCACGCGACATACTCACACATCAATGCAGAAGTAAACGAACAAAAGTCTCAAGCCCCGAGGGCGATCTCCATGAGCATCCCGAGCCCCAACTCGGTCCTTTGCTCCTAACTCCAAGTACAAGAAACAACAACAACAAGGTCCTGCAACCAAATAGAATCTACTCGGGTACCCCAGTGCAATGGCGGCCCGAGTAGGGTGTGAGATATATATCTCAGTAGGCTGGAACCACCAGGGTCTAGCCCACTCTAGACCATGAAAATATAATTAAACAAAGTGTTGGTATTTTCAAACAATAACGACACAATGCAAATAATAAACGCACGTCCAGGTTCCAGAAAGGACACCTGGTGGCACTACCTGCTTCGGCCCATAGCCGAGATGAGAACCTGTTTAAAACAACACAAGTAAATTTGGTTCAAGCATAAAAACACTTTTTATCATTTTGCTCACCTACTCTATTTATTCACTTATCATTTCAACTCAGACTGGAAACCCACTCATTCTTACCTTTCTTTATTTGATCACAATTCACTCGGGTTTTACCCACATCTCTCATTCTTTTCATAAATCATTATCATCATTTGTTCGGTGTAGATTTCCATGTCTAACACCCCGTATCACATTTGGTTTAGATCGCCATGTCTAACACCTCGAATCACATTTGGTGTAGATCGCCTTGTCTAACACCTAGATAATCATTAGGTGTAGATCGTCATGTCTAACACCCCGTATTACATTTGGTGTAGATCGCCATGTCTAACACCTTATATCATAAGCTTGGATAACCATTGGGAAGGAACGCCATGTCCAAACCCAGATTTTAAGTCAATCTAGAATGCCATGTCTAGGACCCAAAATCTCATTCATTTATCACTTAATTAATCAATAGACACAGTTCTCATTTCATAATTAATTCTTCACATTGAGTTATCCAAATTAGATCTCAACTTTTTATAATCAATTCTCATAATTAATTGTCTGTGTTCAACATTTTGGAACTTGCACGAGCAATAGAAGGTAAACAAAGGCGTATGGCATCAACATGTCTCTATGTTAGATGATTGATGACATTAAATTGTACAAGTACACGAATGTCATTTATCATGTATAACGTCACGCATAAAGAGTCATAAGACTTTTAAGCTAGCAATCACAAAAAAAGGAAATCTACTACTACACGTTTATTTTGAAGGCAGCTCATCTCCATTGGAGGAGTTTTATTAGAAAACATGTCATTACTTTATGAAACAATTCATTTAGTGATATTTAGCTTTTACTTTAAAACTCATTCAACACTTAGCAAAGTAAAGAAGCCACACAATAAGGAAGGCAATCATGAAATTCTATTGCTACATTTTTAGATTGAAGGCAGTGCACCTCGAAAGAGGGGTTTTATTATTAAATCGTTAGTTTAGTGACCAAACAACCTCTTTTATCTTATTCCTGCAATTCACACGATTCGCACAGAAGCATTTAATCAGAACTAAACTTGCATAATTAAAATGCTAAGTGCAATATTAAACTCACTATTACTTTACTTAAATTTAAAAGGGCAAGGAGAGGGACCCTACCTCAAGGTGGATCCATCTGTCCACTCCGGCTCTTGGCGCTTTCTAACTAATGTTGTCGCAGCTACACCCCCATGAGGCATATGTGATTTCACATACCTATAAGGACACCTAGCCCCTATGCACACGCTCCGCATGGCCATGATCGTGTGCAAGAGGATCCTTACACATATGCTTATACACATAAGCCTGTCTCCACTCACCTGCACAGACACTTTTTATATATGTAATGGGGACAACTAGCCCCGTACTTGTGTATATTCGCTGCCATGGACAAATATACGCACGTCGGGGGAACCCACGTACATATAAATACGTACCTATGCCTGCGCAGGTGAGTCGCCTAAACTCCGGCAACCCGAAACCATTCCAAAACCTCCAACGCACTAAACCTAACCAACCAGGAACCTCTAAAACAAACTGATAAATTAATTTAGAGGCTGCGAAGACCAAAAACCGGTAGAAACATTACCTTGGAAACCAACCGGCAGACCGAAATCACCAAAAACCGCCTCGCCTTCGGCGGCAGACACCAAACGCGCACCCACGATGTCCAGAGAGACCTTCCGCATAACCCTAGAGCAGGCGAAACAAGAAAAAGGAACAAAATCAAAAACTAACCCCAACCTAGGGTTCGGCTGAACCTCACCGGGCGCCGATTAGGTCGAAAAGAAGACGGAAACATGGAGGAGAATGGAGGGAAGGACTCACCATGGTGATTCGGTGAGTGAAATCTCCAAAAACCGGGAGAAAACGGGGGAAGGAGGCAGCGTCGTGGAGGGGGGGTCGCACGCGGCTAGCGGGAGAGAAGGGGGGGCGTCGCGTGGGTGTTCTGCCAAGAGAGGGGAGGGAGTTAGTTTAGGCTTTTTTTTTAATTTTAATTTATTTTATTTTCTTTTATTTTAATTTTAAACAAAAACTAAAACACACCCAACCCGCACGGTTTTACCTGCACCGTCTAAAAAACCATGTTCACCTCGCGCGCCTGCTGCCGGATACCCAGGGTACCCTGCACGCCTGACCTAGATGTTTAAACCCACCGTGCCCGGTCCGATATCACCACTTAAAACGGCTCCAGAACTCGGGACCTCGTTCCGATGCTTGGTTTTAAAACCGACCCGCTAATAAAAGAAAAGTTCAAAAACCATCGCATTTTATCCGCTAAAAAAACGGTTCGTTACATTGGAGGATATATAATGTCTTCTTAGTGGAGATAATCCTTTATTTTGTGATGGTATAATCAAAAGTTCCTATAGATGTTCGATTCCATTATAACACAATGATCTAGAACATTGGCTTGGGAATGATAAAAAATGAAACTAACCATAGGTTCCATTTCTTGGGTAGTAAAAGTTAATAATAAAGTTCAATGGATTTAAGAAATCATTGAAGTTGATTTTCCAATTTCAAAAAACCATCTTACATACAATAATAAACAGAAAATATATGATAGACTATACGAATCCAGAATATTGTCCAATATATTTAAAAGGAATCTATTATTTGAATTTCGTTAAAAAAATTAGACCAAATAATCTATAATAATAGGAACAAATAATAAATGAAAATGATCCTATCATGGATATACCCAATATATATATAGTACACCAACCAATTATCACCACTATCTCATACCACAGGCCACAAAATCTCCATGATCCATTAGAAAAGTTATTTATATCATTATATCTTCATTATATAGGGAAAAAAATTCACACACACCATAGTACATATAATGGAAATGACTATAAAATACTACTGGTAAATCCACTCAAATATTTCAACACATTCTACAAGAAGAAGAAAATTTTAAATCACGTTTTATATAATACAATACTGAAGCCTGATACAAAAAAATACTGATAAGATAATATTAAAAACTCATAAAAAATGTATTTTTCCATTTCACATTAATTTTTCACAAATTAGTTCACACACATTTTCTAAAGCACTACCCCCATGTAATGTAAACAAAAATAAAATGAATAAAATCATTCCTATATCTCCTATAAAATATTTCCTACCAAATAACTTATACTCATGACTGGTACATATCCCTCTGGACACAAGACATCACATAACGGTATAATAATTTATAATATCCACTATATTCATCACCTGAAAAAATTTATAATTTAACAAGGCCCTATATAATGAATAATGAATTATTAACAATCCATGAAACCATAATGTTACCCCAAAATACTATAGAAGACACATTAGTATAAACTTTTTAATTTTAAAAATCATTCTCAAATGCATACAAAAAAAGTTCATTACATTAAGAATGCATTATTTTAAATATAAATTTTCAAGAATTCATGTTATTGAATTTGTTTTGGGTGATTCCCACATCCCATGGATTCAATGAAAATTAAAATAGGTGACCCACTATTGGCTTTCGTCATGGAAGATAAATAGTTTATTTTCGAATCTCATTCCATCATGTTCCAAGATTGTTAATGTAAGTGGTAATCCAAATACCTTAAACCATGCCTCAATTATAAATTCACATATTTTATTCACATGTCAGGGATGTATAAAATCACTTATAATGATCCATCACATGAACCTAAATATTCTTATTTATCCTCCCAACTGTTTCTTACATTCTTATGGATGCTTTTATATAGTTTCGAATGTATCTTCTTCCCTCCCTTATCATGGATATTGTAATTTCATCAAGTTTTGAGGGAAATTGTTCAAGTAAATATCCATATCATTTGTTCAACTTGATTATTCTTCCATTTCCCCTTGAGTAATTCTCCTCCCATGGTAGTGTAAAACAATGTATTTTCTTTATCATGATTTATGTGGGGGTTTAATTGGATATGGTTCCTCTAAGTATATCTTGGTTCATGGAACCTATGGGGTGTGATTTTGGGCATACATAATTGAATTATCTTGAGTATAAGGTAGGTTTCTATTTCACCATTCTTTATAAACAATGATTATTTAGTTTTATGTTTTTTCTTAACATCCATATACGGAAAATATTGATTAGAAATCATTTGAATATTAATTTAGTGTTGAAAATTGTTGTAACATCATTGTTTTTTGATAAATACTAATATTTCTGTAATGTTCCTCAACACGTTTTTGGGAAAATATTTTTTTATATTTTATAAGATATTATTTATATGAAATGTGTTGTTTAGATTTATAAATATAATGGTAACATATGTAATGTCATTTTGGGTTCCTTGTATGGGTTTCTCAAGTTTTTTTTGTTTTTAAAAGGAATGTTCATTGATTTTCAAATGTGGGTTGGAATGTGGTGGAGGCTAATAGACCTTATTGAATCTTTGTAATAAAATATATGGTAAATTTAATGTGATGTTTTGGTGAAAAAAATTATGAATGGCCTTATGGTAGTTTTTTTTAATACTGTGAAATTGTTTATCATGAAAAAGATTTTAAAAAAATATTTTTTCATTTTTTTATATATGAGTATTGAATGTGATGTATTTCCTCATTTTGGATTTCTTATAAGCAATGTACATTTTACGGAATATGATATCCTCAGTATGGACTCGTTTGTGACATGTGAGTTATATGAATAGTCATTTATCCATGGATTATTATAGGAGATTCCAACTATTGTGTCATTATATATGTGTAAGTGATTGGATTCTAGGTTGAGAAAGGTTGGATCCCCCCTCCATAAAAGCGACATGGGATCTTGTAATAGTGAGATAATTTTTTTGTGTATGATTGCTCAATTTGATAGATTCTATACTGCCTGGTGCTCATAACTGTTGGATATATTAGGTTTATTATAATTAGATATACCCATAATTATGTCCTTAGTAGGGGTCATTGTGAGTATTTAGGGTGTTTTTGATTTCATTGTTTGTGGAATGCTTTTGTGGATTAGTATTTTTTTATTATGTTTTGGGTTATTCATGTTATCTTAAGTTCTCCTTGGTCTATTAAGACTTATTTTCTGACTACGAATGATTGTGATTCATTGTTGGTTGGTTACTCGTGTTTTTTTAAACATTATTTGTCTTATGATAGTTGTTGTTACTCCTTTATCGGTGTGGATTTATTTTAAAAAGGATTATTTTTTTCAAGAGTTTATGGAAATAAGTTATGTAAATTTCTTGAACTACGTGTCTCGATAATAAATGGAACATAATCTTTTAATTTTAATGACTCACATGGTTTCATCTTATTAATAATTTGTAGTTTTAAATGGAAGAAAGGAAAATTGATTGTGTTGGGGTTTTATTGAGAAAATGAATTTAAATTTATCTTCATATATATGGTATGTCAAACATGAAGTTAGTTTTTATTTTATTTTAATGGAAGTTCCTTGTGAATATTTTATTCGTGAAAGCCTATTGAGTTTTATTACTAATGAATATCGTTCATTATTGTTTTCATCTCAAGGATTAGGTAACAACATGATTTAAATCACTATAGGTGATAGATGGTATTAGAATTGGTGAATGACCAACACAGTCACCTAGAGAAGTGTGGTCATCGGGTGAAGTTTGGTTTTATTTTTCAATCATTATATATCAATAATCGTATAAAATACTATTAGTTTGGATATTATATATGTTTTTATGATTTATATATCTTTTTGATGTTCAATTTATTTACATATTATTGGTCAAAATTGTTAACTCTAGTATATATTTTGATGACCAACACTATTTTTCATCCCATGGAGATTGAGAAATCCCTTCAGTCATTGCCACAAATCAGCTCGGGTGACAGGTTTAGGGATCTCTAGGAATACTTCATGAAAAAATCGAAAAAAAGGATGTATCTTTAGAGGAAATTTCTTTTCAAATATCCTTTTTTACATGTTTATGTCAATATTGATGAATTATTATGGTTGGGACATGAGAATTGGGAATTTGAAGGATGTCATGAACCATTTCTCGTTCTGATCCTCTAGTTTTCTTGAGAAGTCCAGATTTGTTGGTTTAGTTGGTTCTTGAAGTTTCTATTATATTTGGTTGATGAAAAGGTATTTGGTTTTCTAAAATCAGTGATATTTCAAGGCCTATAATTCAATGTAGTGTTGGGGACATGGTCTTCGAATACTATTGGTAGTGATGGTTTGATTCGTATGTGGCCACCAACCATATGGAGAAGTCACCAACTAACACTAGTTCCCATTTTGTGTTTCTTGGAGATATTTGGGATTAGGAAATTACATTGAAAATTCATGTATCAGAATTCTGAAAATTGATATGTTAAGTGGAAATGGATTGATTTTGGAAAAATATAAAATCTTTTATTCATTTTGTTTTGATAAAATTACTAGATGGTTGATTTTTTTGAACTGATTTTTATTAAATGGAACATTTTGAGATATTACAAAATATTTTCAATGGAAAAGAATTTTTTATGAATATAAATACACTAGGATTAATTTTTGAGCATGAAATAATGGATTTAATTTTAGAGTCATAAAAAATTATCATTGAGATGGCGGTTAGTGGGATTTTGATAGGTTTTATGGATACCTAAATTGAATTATTTTTTTCCACATTTGAGATTCTCATGGGTTCTCACATGCATGGTTATATATGGGAGTGTAGATAAGTGTTCTATATGGAATGAGATGATGGTTCCTAGGATGTAATTAGAATGTGAATGTTAGTGATTCTATGAAGAATATTATTAATGATTGAGTGATCCACTGAGTCCATTTTTTCTTTAATGTTTTTTCACAGGGAAACGTTTAATGTGATCAAAACCAATGTTGTGTGGTTTGTTTTTATGTTATTTGAGGAGTTATGTTTTTCTTGAATATTGGTTATGATTACTCTGGTTGATAATATGTTCTTTATATGAATTTTGGTTTTATTGTTTTCTAGTGTCTACCCCATGGAATTTCGATGGATACTCATAATGTAGCTACAAGATTTTCCCCATTAGCAAGCCTACCAGTTGATCTACATAACGATTTTATTTATGTATCAGTAGTTGATCCCACCTCTCATCTATGGTCAGGAAGAACCTCTCAAATTGGATGAAGGGTTATGAAAAATGGAAGTGATCATTTATTCCTTTGAGATTCATAAGTCGTTAAATGTTAATATTCTTGTCCTAATTTGTGAAGGTTCTCCCTATAAATGGTGGATTCTTGTGTCTCAGATCATATTCCAAGAATTTCATATTTGGTGTTCTTCACATACTTTTTCTTCTGAAAATTATTTTATAACATGACGATGTTGATAAATATAATGGAGATTTGATGCCTACAATAGGGAAATGAAACTATGTTTGAGTTCTATCATCTGAATACGGGTCTAGTGCCGCATCAGCTAAGGTTTGTCCTGAATGACTCCATAATGTCATGAAATTTTAACTGGGGTCTTCATTATGATATGTGGTTTAAGGGTTCATATTTCAATAAAAAAAACATTATCCAATGTTGTGATGAAATATCTCAAGGATTAAGCTTTACTTACATGAATTCTTAATGTGACAGACCTTCCTCTAGTGCCTATGAGTTTTGATGGGAGTTTTGGTAAGGATGTGGGGAAGCGACCTAGACCTCTTGGACCTAGTCTATAAATCCATATATTATGGGATGTTTGGTGACCTATTCTAAGAAATATAACATAGAATGTTATTATTATGTTATAAAGGGTCACATGGCGAAATAATTCCTATGTTCTCAAAGTCCATTACATGCTTTTGGACTTTTATGACAGTTTCATGGGTTCTGTGAGGATGTTTCTTGAAAGAATCTTGTATCCAATTCAATTAACTGATGTTCTATTCGGGGACACATTTATAGATTCCATGTTTTATGTGTACTCCTAGTTATATGGGTTCCTTTTTTGTAGTGGTTGTACCGATGGAAGTTTCCCTTCAATGCTTGAAATATAAGAGAATGTTGTAAGATATCTAAAAACACCTTTTCCCAATAGAAGTGTGTTTGATATTTTTGGAAATTATATTTACTTATTTTAGTATATGTGTGGAATTCAGGTTCATAGTATGAATCTATGTTTTTGTCTAATTTCATAAAATGAGTTCTATTTACAGGATACAAGCTCTAGGAATTGTCACAACATATTCTTTAAACATCATTGCTCTAACCATATGGATCAGACTACATCTCACATGTATATATAAATCCACAAGGTGGTGGAAGGATTGATCTATCTTTAACCCCAAATAGTTTCTGGGGGATCGTCTAAATTTCTTTTCTAGTTTTTGTTGTTAAATAGTTATTATTATGGCATTGTCTACTCTTAATGTTAGGAGTCCCACATTTGGTCATGTTGATAATTATCCAAAAATAATTATTGTTATATGGTTTCTTATGGTGTGGTGTCTGTTCGAGCCTCCAATGTTGATAAATCTATGTGGTTAATTGTGTTTTTTTGGGATTTGCATGGTTCCTTTTGATGATAACAAAATTTTTAGTTATTTTAGCTTGCTTAATTATTGGTATATTGGGAGTGTTCCTATTGGTTTGTTCGAAGCATGGATATGTAGGTTGTGGCTCAAATTTCATATAGTTTATTGGGAAGTAGTTTCTTTTTTGTATTGTTTCAAGAATAATTTATGAGTTACGTTTGGAATTGGTTTCGCTGTTCATGATTCAAGAGGGTGGATCATATTGTAGTGGAATCTGTATACTTCAATTGATGAACTAGAAAGGTTGTGGCATTCCGAGGGTGGAATGAATAATGATACGAAGAATGTTAATGCCATGTTTTTCATTTTCATCATTTGATCTAGTTAATATACGTATATTGGTTATTCTCTAGATTAACATGTGTGGTGGTCTTTAAATGGTTTTCATGTATCTTGTTTATCAGTTACTACATGATTATTCAACTGTTCTATCCAGATTTCATAGATAATGTTTGGTTTTTTATCTTGAATGTGGCTTGTTCATGGTTTGCACATAGTTATGGGAAACAATGTGGCATGCTACTGTAAATAATGCAGGCCTTGGGGTGCTCTTTATTAAGGGTGGAAGACCCAAACATGGTTACTCAATTCCATCTTAATGCTTTCAAGATGACACTATCATGGGATAGAACCATTCTATATGAATGGTGAATGGTCTGGAAAATGTGTGGCCAAACCGTGTGTGGAATCCAATACATTAAATTTTTTTACTTTCGTGATCTATAGATACAGGATCTTAACCCCAAATCATTACATTTCTGTTCCCAAAAAGTTTATACAGCCCTAGGCAGGATCCCCATTATTTCCTCAACCATTCTCTAACCTCCCAATGGGGTTATCAATGGATTTATTCATGTGTTGAGTGATCTTTTTCAAAGTAATATCCTTCTATATTGTTCATCGTAATTATTATACCATTTCATCTTGTGATTTTATTCTATCATGGTCATTTAATCCATGGGTTTTTGTTTCCCTTGATTTGTGTTTGGGATTTTTCTTGGCTGGGGATTACCTGGTAGATATGGTATCTTATAACCTTTAAGGAGTGCTTTTGGGCATTCATAGTTGAAGCATCATGATTTTAAGGAAGGTTTCCATTTCACATTCTTTTGTAATTAAAGATCAATTTTTTTCTTGTTTTTATAACCATAGATATATGATTAATATTGATGAGTAATATATAGAATGTTTATTTTTGTTTGAATTATTTAAGGTGTGTTATCTGTGTTATTATATAAAGTATTGTTTCGTTAAATGGTTTACACCAATTTTTTGATAATATGTATGGTTGTCATTTATATGTGATTTGGGACGTAAAACATGTGGTCAATATTATTAAATTAATTGGTCACAAATGAAATGATGTTTTGTGTTCCTTTTATAGGTTCCCCAAGTTATATAGGATTTTAAATTAAATTTGTATAATTTTAAAATGTGGTTTGGTATATGGGGGTGGTTAATGAACAGTTTGGAATCTTTATAAATATAATTTTCTTTTAGAGGGATGACTTTTTTGTTATTATTATAGTAAAAATACATGAATTTTTTAAATGGTGAATGTTTTTATCATTAAAATCTAACTAGGAAAATTCTCTTTCCTTGTTTATATATTAATATTTAATTGATGGTATTTCATCATTGTGGAATCCTTATGACCTGTGTAATTTTACTGAATAGTATATTCTTGGTCTGGACTCCATCCATGACTGTGAGTTATATGGAAAGTAATGTATCCCTAGACTAACGTAGGTGATTCCTATTGGTGAATCCTTATATATGTTCATGTTATTGGATACTCAGTTAGAATCATTTTCATTACACTATTCATATATGATACAATGGAACTTGGTATAGTGAGCAAATTTTATGGAAATGATTGCTTAATTGGATAGATTATGCCCCATTTGGTGGGTCATAATATGTGGATTATTTTTTTTATTGATACTGGATTTACCCCCTAGCCTGGGTGTAATTAGAGTTCCTGGGAATATGTAGGGAACTCTTGATTTCATCATGTGAGATGTGCTTCTGACAATGGACCATATGTATTAGTATGTTCTAGATTTTTCATAGTCTTCTTGGTTCATACATGTCAATTATCACATAACTTATTTCAGGTAATGATTTTGATTCATTATTCTTTTTTTACTCTTGTATGTTTATTTTTATTCTCCTTCTTGTATGATGGTCGTATTTACTCCTCGTTTAGTGTGTCTTTACATTAAAAACAATATTTTTTTCAAGTGTTTATGGAAAAAGGGATTGGAAGTGTCTTGGACTCATTATCTCCATTATAAATTTATTTCCATACATTACTTTTAATAAGGAATATGGTTCCTTCTAGGAAATAATGTTTGTTTTTAAATTCTAGAAAGGGAAATGGATCGTGTTTGGATATCTTTGGAACAATGCATTAAAATATAATGTTCAAATATATTGTATCTCAAACATGAATTTTATTTTTAAATTATTTTAAAATATTTTCATTAAGAATATAACATTCAAGAACATCTATTGAGTTTTAATTCTCACACCTATATTTCATTCTAATTTTTAGCTAATGGTGCAAGTCACATCAGGGATTCAATCACTGTGGGTGATGGTTTCTATTGGTATCGGAGAGTGACCCTTGGGGATACATGGATATGCGTAGAAAGAAATTTCAGTTTGGTTTTATTATTTGTCCAATGTATTTAATTATTTGTATAAAATATGTTAAAATTGTAAATTTCATATACATTGGGATTGTATGTGTATCTTTCTATTTTCCAATTTATTTACTTATTATTTGGAGAATTAATTATCTATGTTCACTTTATTCATGCATAACACTAAATGCAAGCCCATGGGGATTGAGAACGCCCTTAAGGACATTCCATGGATCGGCATGGGTGACCGGTTCAGGGTAAACATGGGTTGGTTCAAGACACTAACTAGTAGATCTTGTAATGTAAGCCATGAAATATTGTTTCTCATAGGAGAAAACATTGATTTCTATAATTATATAAATAAAGGAAAATGGAGGAATTTATTCATAGGACCAACATACCCAAATTCCAAAATAATAAACATCTGCATGAATGTAATCCCCAAAATTGCCATGTGGAACCCTCTAGTTCCAGACCCCCAGTTATAAGTGAGAGAACCAATGTTTTGGGGAAAATCATTGGTAAAAAATGAGATTTTTGACACAATTAATTGAATCAAATGGTTATTCCACATGGTTATCCAAATTACGGACCAATGATGTGATTTTAAACTTACATTAAAATTATAATGTTTAACTGCCAATGAGTGGTTTTTCAAATGTCTACACCATCTAATAAGACACCACACCCCCCGCATTGTTACCAGGAAATGTTGAATGATTTTGTCTCAAATTTTTCAAACTCTAATACCGTAAAAACATATATAGAGAATTAAAAAACAAAATATAAACACACCTAAGTTAAAATAAAAATATTACATAAATTAATATGTTAATATAATACAATAATATCACAAAATTGGGGGTGATAAATTCTCTAAAACATAGGGATATATATATAATTAGGAAGCTAGTGTATAAATATCTCCATGGATAATGATAAATCACCTATCCTGAAATCTTCATAGTCAATCAATTCTAGCACAAAATATGTGCCAATTATACTCAACATTCACTAAGTCATTTCATGGCCATTCCAAGGTACAAAATTAAGTGGTTACTAATTAAAAAAAATATTATCTAGTGTAAAATGAGAACAAGGAAAATCTAGCATGAATCCAACATAAACGTTATACACTATGAAATATGTGAGTGACGTGCACAAGAATGAAATAGTGATGCAGGTCTAGAAAAAAATACACACGGAAACGATTACAGCGATTAAATTTCAACACCCACCGAAAAAAATATTTTGAATCTCATTTAGGAGATAACCCCTTAAATAAAAGAAAACAAGAGGATAAAAACCCATGATTCATCACTAAAAGACTAAATAGAAAGTTGAAACGGACTAAAAAACATGAATATGACAAAACCCAATATATGATGTTGTAAATAAAAAAATATGTTTCATTTATAGGTAACTAGAGACCTATATAAGCTCTACAAAGGGTTAAATACAAAATTTCACACTTTTTTAATACAAAAAACCTCCTCAAACTCAACTTAATAATTAATTGGTATGATATACTCGTTAATAGATATGAACATAAAGGTAAAAATATAATCAATTACCTTTAAAGGAATTCAAGACTCTATGAAATGGAAAAAGATCCTAAATAATAATGGTCTAACCCTTACCAAACATAATCTACTAAAATATATTCATAGATACCATCCCCCAAATTGGAATTAATATCATTGAAAAAAATAATGTAATTAGAACCTTCATGGAATCATTATATTGGAGAAAATAAGACTATCTAGTATTGAATCCCCATAGATTTCACTACATATACTAGATTGATAAATAATATTTGATTATATTCCACTGTATGATGTTCAATGATTTTTTCATTCTATTTGATGGAAAATACCAAAATTAAAAATATTTATGGGATATTACTCACAAAATGAATAATTATATTAGATACCAAAATAGAGGAGAAAATTTTCGATCTTTTACTACAACTTAGAGGCTCCCCACCATTGATGTTAAGAAATGTATAATATGATGAAAATACATCCATTAAAATTACATTTATTGTTTCTACCCAATTTAACAATGAGAGTCACCTGACAAAAAACCATGTCATCATCATGCTCTATAGTGTTGGATATATCCAAAAATTATATAATTTAATGATCACAAATCATGTAATATTTATTAATAAATATTTTTGTGTTGTATTATAGAACTATATCATAGTTTTTAATATGAATTTATTTATATGAAAGATGCTACTGTGAGTTTCAAATAATACTGTAAGAATTCCAGTACCATAAAAAGAGTTTTTCTACAACTATAAGAATATTGATACAATTTAATGAATTAGAAAATAATAAAAATATTTATAGTCTCTTTAGAAGACTAATTTTTTATTAATTTAAATAATCTATTATCATAAGGAATCTTCTACTGTTAGAAGACTGCTTCTACAATTAGAGAAATTATTTTATTATCAATAATTTTATACACTAGTGAATCATGTTATACCTATTAACATCATTTAATATTTCCTTACATTGATATATCTACATCATTTGACATATACACTTCTTTTGAGATGTCATCTCAATTGATGTATAGAAATCTATGATAAGATCTTCTCATCATTGAAAATTCCACCTTTATAAAGGTTTTGCATCCATTCTTACATGAGATTAAATATAAATTAAATAATATAATATCTATTTTATAGAATTTAATGCATGTTATATACCCCATAATAAGAGTTTCTATGAATGAATATTCTTAAAAAGATACCAATGAGCATTGAAGATAATGCAAACAGTTCCTAGATTTCTTAAACTGTATGAGGATTTTATTTATTAATATCTCGAAAAGGATAATTGTAGTTTTGAAATATTATAAATATGAGAAACCTATTGTGAACTAGGTTGTTAGATTATTTGGTCATTTAGAATGTCAATTATATGTGTTAATGTTTTTTGAGATTATTACTGAAAACAAAAAGGATTGCAATGTGCTTTCTATGTCACACAATTTTTATACCAAAACATGGAATGAGAAATATCCATAGAATGATAAATCAGATATACATGAATAAAAAAAATAAAATATAGTCCTCTATATGAAAAAAATATTTTATTATAACATTATACATGATCAATGAAATATATCATTATATTTTATTCTTATTATTTCCCTATATACATCAATTATTATTTCCTTTTGATTTATGATTTCATTGCCTATTTTTTCCTCAAGATAAATATCTTGTACTATATTGAAAAGTACATTAATACTTCAATATTATTTCCATCAAATCAATTATCCCATGAATAAGTTTTGAAAAATCTAATAATATCCTATAATTCCTCATGAGATGTTGTTTTTGTTGACTAGATCCATGCTATATATCAATGTGTTTACATTAATAATCATTATTGAAAGTGGATTCATGTCACATGAGGATAACTATGTCTCATAATGTGACACACCATATTATTTTTATATCTTTTATTTTTCTTAATTTGTGTTACGTTATATATTTTGAATTATAAAATTACTCTTAGAAAAGTACTTTGATTGTAAATTTTTTATTGTGATATAATAATTGTATTTTAGAGTAATATAATTTCAAAAGATACATTGTTTTAAATATATTACATTTTGTTGTAATCAACCTTTTGGGGAAATTATTTAAAGGAATTAATGTATTTATACAAACTTTATGAGTTAATTTGGAAGTATTATTATTATTTGTTTTTAGTGTTTTTATTTAGAAATTATTTAAATTGATAACTTTGTTTACTCATTTCACCCCACACCCTCTTCTTCGGTAATTCATGAGGACCATCATTGTTTATCAACTCTTAAGTTTTTCTATATAATGTTTTCCCTCACCATGATCTTTTTTTAAAAAAGTTCATGTTATTTTATATCAGTTAATCAATTTTTTATTATGGATGCTAAGTCTAAAGGATAATCTACATCTAGACAACCTAATTTTAATTTTCAGAAATAGTCATATTGGAAAATAAAATTGAAATTTAATATTTGGAAAATGGGATTTGACATATGTATGTCTATTGATTATCAATGAAAACGACCTAAAATTGGTATAAAATATAAGGTGTAACATCTAATGAATCTTGATTTTTAACTAAAAAATCCATATATTATTTATTCTATTCATTAGTAGATGAATTTTATTCAATAAAATATTTTTGTGATACTAGTTATAATAATAGTGATCTTGTTTCTATTTTTTCATGAATTGAATACAAATTTTAAATAATTGAGATTAAATATATACACTATTTCGTATGATAATTTCATAATAAATTCTAATCAATCTATCACAAACATTTATATCAGGTTCAACAAGATCATAAACACTCATAATATAGATTAAAAAGTGATGTATGACATATCTCATGTTTCAAGGGCATATATATGTTTACCAGATAGATCCAGAGGCAAAATAGTCAATATTTCAGAGTCATGTGACATCATAAAATTATGAGTCAATGAGTTAATTTGAATGATTATTATATATGAAGATCATATTAACGTAAATAATGAAGATGTTGAACAATAAATTTATTCTTTTTCTTTTAAGACATCAAATTCAAAATCTATGGAAGTTTCAAAAAGTAATAGTACATGTGGAAGTGAATATGACACATTCATAAATGATTAAAGTGATTAGATAGTAAAAATATTCAATGTGTTTTATAAAATGACTAGTTTTTTTATAAGTAAAATTATAAAATATAGTATTATAAAAGAGGAATATGGATGAAAGACTCAAAAAATGACGAATCCCCTAATGAGATTACATTGTTTGAGTTTTAGAGGAAAACAAGATATATGAACTGCAATCTCATAGATTAAGTGATATAAATATTATTAAGATAATGTTAATATAATGATAAAAGTAATAAAGGAGAGTTGGTTTTCATCTATAGATAGTGCAAGGAATCTTACTATATACATGAAGATAAAAATGAAAAATGAAATCTACGCTTTATGGATACTAATTCAAATGTACAATATAATACTTCTTATTATAAATCCCAATAATATAGAATGTAAAATGATGAGTGAAAATTTTATTGCATAATGATATATGCTACTATGAATTAATTAATTAATAAATATAAAAATTATACAAATAAGCATATTGTATGTACTAATGATAAAACTAATAATATTATAGAAAATGAAAATAATGAAAATATGTTAAATGATAATATTGATATTTAAATACAAAATGAATAATCTAAAAATGGGTTTGTATAGTATATTTATTGTATGAAAAAATTAATATTACACTAGGATATAAAGAAAATTTTAAATCAAAATCTAGAATTTGGAATAGATGTAGAAATATATTGAAGTTGTATAATAATTATTTTATTTCTTTTTAAAATAATAAGACAAAAAGTTGTAATTATAATGAAAATTCTTTTTTAGAAATAATTCTAAAAAACTAGGAAATAATAAGGATTTTCTATCCATATAAGTTAGTTTTATCAAAATTAAAAATGTGAAACATATATGTATTTTGAAGGACTTATTTGATATCTTCTCTCAACCTATTAATATATTGGAAACAATGTTATTTATTATTTGGTTATTTTGAGGAAAATTATTTGAAAATATTCTATTGAAATATATGGTATCATAATATAGGATATTTTATATGTAAGACATGAGAGTAATAAAACTCCAAGAACCATATAGTTGTTTACTGAGGACATATCACTTTTAGGGAAAATTCAAAAGGAAAGTTTTTTAGACAATAACTAATCGAATACAATAAATCTGCCGTTATTTCTAATTTATATTTATTTCTTATTAATATATAATCAAATTTCTATTTAACTATTCACTGATCAGGATTTTCATGTACTGTTTTAAAATATTTCTTGTAAAATTTATGATTCTAAATAAGCATTAATATTTACATCTTTGATAAATGATAATGTTTATGATATAAGATTTGACTCCAAATTTTTCTCAAAAAAATACTATGTCAAAATATTTTATATAGAATATAGTATATGGTATAGGAGACTAGACCACTATTATATATACACAATTAAATTTATAATGAAAAAGTCCTTCTATAAGGATATACCAAAACAATCCATCTCTAAGTAAACATTCTTAAATCCAAGTAAAATTGAAGCCAACACATAATTTTATTTTAAAAAAGTTGTTTATACCTCTAGACCACAATAATTGTTTAAAATGTATTTATTTAGAATATCTATAGTTTCTAGTTTCATATGAAAATACTATGAATTTGTAATTGTGGATGATTATTCATGATATATATGGGTGTTTTTCCGATATCAGAAAAATTAACAATCAATGTTATTTATCTAAAATGAAAAACAAATAGAAATTCATAGTGTACTAACCCAAAAAAATTTGAAGTAATCATGGACGATATATTGATATTCATATGTTTGTATATATCTTCCCATAATAAGTCTATAGCCACAATTTCTATGAACCTCATATATCAAAACAAAATTGGATTATATAATGGAGAAACAGTTATCTTCATGAAATTTCAAGATTTATGATCCGTGGATAGGAATTGACTATATATTTTTTGGGAGGAAACTATAAATATAGATTGTTACATAACTATTATATATATTATTAGCCCTATCATGAAAAAAACACAATATGAGTTATGTAATTGTAGGAAAACCAATGTAAAATACATTATTGTTTTTTGAAACAATTTCTTAATTATAAACATGAAGGAGAATAATAACATGTTTTCACCAAAATTATATCAAGGAATATATTTTGTTATTTTGATTATTAATAACGTATATATATTCCTTAATAAAAAAATTAATGTTTTGGATGAATCTATTAATGTCACTTTTGATGAGACCGATCAACATAAACCCCAACCTACATTAGAAAATAAATATGACTTTTTTTCAAATTTAATTTTCAATAATACCTCTATATATTTGTATTATACTTATATTTTAAAAAATAGTTACTCTATAAATAACCATCTAGTCATTTATAACATAGAATATGGATTGGAATAACAATGTAGAAAACTCCCAAGAACCATAAAAATCCTAACAAACCATCCCAGAGATTCAATTGATGGAGTCCTATTAAATGGTACTCAAAATAAATTTGAACATATAATCTTGGTTGAACATCTAAGTGGTTTTCTAAAAATTAATCTATTATAATCAATGAAAAATTTATATATGCTTAAAATATGATAATTAAAATGGAATTATTGAATCAATTTGAAAGAAATAAAACATTGGAATTATTCGATAGACCTCTTATAAGGCCCCAGCCTTATACCATACATAATATTGAATTAAATGAATAATTCACATTTATGATCATTTCGGGTATAGAGTTTTAGATAATTAGGACATTACTGTTACATATCAAAATATTACAAAGAAGACACTTCTACTAAGTTTCCATTGAATAAAAAAACCAATAAAAGAAACATGTCAAGTTCCATGTTTTATATAGCATGAATTTCCCTTGATCCCATCCCTAACCCTATTCCACATTAAGTCATGTGAAAAACATTTCGAAAAAACTTTGGGTGAGCATAAAAAAGCTTAGTAAGGGTTACACAAAGAATGAAAACTGCTAGTTTTTCAAACATCATGTAAACCATGTATACTTTATCAAAGTAATACCTTCACCTTCATGAAGTAGTAAAAACTATTCACTAAATAAAATATAATTACTTACCCTTTTGTAACCAACGGATTACCATAAAACCCATATAAAGAACACATAACATATTAAGGTAACTTGGGACATAAACATACTTAAGTGGAATAACCATACGGTCGACTTCCACACATATCACTTAATGGAATATCCATACAGCCAACTTCCATACATACTTAATAGAATAGCCATACGGCCAACTTCCATACCCAATCCATTGGAGGTTATAACGTAAATACCCGTCCTGGTATTCACGACACCACCCGTCATATGGTTTATCATGTAACCACCCGTCAAATGTCCAAGCACCATTATAAGAATCATAAGACATAAAACAAATATAATGGAAAGAAAACATTTCCACACTTTGATCACAATATATCACATAAATATATTGACATAACAAATCCATTATAAAAACCATTTTCAATACCAAAATACATAAAATAGTATATGGTATTTATTTCATTTAAAAAAACATTACGGCTTGTTCAAGAAGCCAAAGACCAAATAATACTTGCGGCGGCGGAAAAGGTCATTGTCACTGCATACGTTAAAAGAAACATTCCTTTTTGTCATTTTGTAAAATGCTTCTTAGAAAAAGATTCCTTTGGTATAAAAGTAAAAGTAAAAGGGGTTTATACACCGTATAAAAGAAAGTTGTGTATAAAACGAAATATGCCTCAATGAAAGGAGATTGAGACGATGTCCCTTACCTCAGGGGCGACTTGACTCGATCGTTCTTTAACGTCATTAAAATCGGGTAACTCCCTTTGGTTTGAGCTAAAAGGCTTCCTTGGGAAGACCTATTCCCAAAGTGAGGATTCATGGAGTAAGAGAGGGATGTGTGGAGACAAAATGGGCAGAGTTTGGCCGAGCCAAAGGCTTTGGAAGTGTGGGTAAAGAGGTAGAGGTGGGGGCCTTTGATGTGTTTCGAGGATATGGTGATAAGAGTTATAAATCCACCAATACAATAGGTTTTGGACATGTGTAGGTCTTAGATTTTACATTATCATTCCATTTTATTTAAATCGTTAAATAATGAGGTCATCGATTCTTCATCATGATGTCATAAATAATTTAATTTATTTAATGTCTAAAAATTATAAAAAAAATATCATGATGTAGGAAATCTTTTTCGATTTCTAATTAATATTTATAGTAAAAAATATGACTTGTATAACCCCATGTAAAAAATGTTTTAGTAAAACATCTCATGTTTGTGTCATTTTTACTTTAACATTTAATAAAAAGTTATTTATGTCATTTCCCAAACAAAGTGGCTCCATGGGGTCGCCAAGTTTACCCATGTATTTTCATGGTCGGCCATGACAAAACCAATTAGGGTAGGACATGTGTCAAGGTCATCTCATTTTATTAAAACATTATTTTTACCTTAAACAAAACTAATTACCTCTAATCGTGATTAAAAACTTAATAAGTTACTATTCACCAAAAAAATATTTTAATCCCATTGAACCACATTTTAATTATTAATGACAACCATGTATGTTGGATTTCTGAAATTCAAAACACAGAGGTGGTAGAATTTCATTTAAACCAAAAATCAGTTTTTTAAGTACCACTTAGTGGTTTCACTATTCATAAAAAATTTAAGTTTTTCAGAAAAATACCAAAACGTCACCCTAAGCTATATTTGATATTCCGAATTCAAAAATGAAGTGCATTTTACAAAATTCAAAACATTTATATTTCATTAATTAATTTAGTAATTAATTCCCGCTGTCAGAGAAAATAGCGTGCTTTTATGAAACAATAAGTATCAAAAGATTGACACTAGTTTAAGTCCAATTTCAAAGTGAAATTAATTCCAACGACCAAAATTGGATTTAATGGTAAGAATATATTCTAATTTCACTTTACAACCAATTAAAAATATAGAATAATCATATAAATAAATTAGATTAAAAAGAGGTTTTGATTTTAAATACAACATTTTACACTATTCATTAACAAATGAACTTTATCAACAAAATACCAAAAATTTACACAAAGTAAATTTTGATGTCCCGATTCTAAAAAAGAGTTATATTTGGTCCAATATAATTTATAAGAGTAATAAAAACTATATGTAATGACGGTTCTCCATCAAAAGGAGATAAGTGAACCTTTAGTGAAAACTAGGGCATATACGCCTAAAATTGAATTCTTTTCGTATTTTAAGCCTTTATATTTTATTAGATAAAAGTAAAAACATATAAAAAACATATATAATCATATTTTAGTTTTTTCTATCCATTCCCACCAATAAAAAAGCTATCTCTTAACTACCATGTAATATAATATTATTTTATTACTAGTGTGCAACGTAAGATTTCAAAGAAACTCTTTGTTGAGTATCGGGTACGCTATCGAACATAGAAACCCCTTTAAAGTAAAATTAATATTTAATTCAAAAATATTACTAAATATGAAAATGTTTTATTCATTATTTACCTGGGATGTTATATCCTTCCCCCCTTTTGGGAATTGTTTCCTTGCAATTTTATTTACATATCAAAATAAGTGGGGATATTTATCCCTCATAGCATTTTCAGATTACCACGTTGCCTCTTCAACCATATGGTTTTTCCACAAAACCTTTACCTGGTGAATTACCTTATTTCTCAACACTTGCTCTCTTCGGTCAAGAATCTGGACTGGTTGTTCTTCATAAGATAGGTTCTCTTCAAACTGAACTACCAATGGACTCAAAACATGAGATGGATCTGGCATATACTTCCTCAACATCGAAACAAGAAAAACATTGTGTACCTGAGATAAACATGGAGGGAAAGCCACTCGGTAAGCAACTGATCCAAATCTCTCCAGAATTTCATATGGTCCAATGAACCTTGGACTTAGCTTTCCTTTCTTACCAAACCTCATCACACTTTTCCACAGAGAAACCTTGAGAAAAACATGATCACCTACCTCGAAAGATAGATCCTTCCTCTAGTTATCCGCATAACTCTTCTGCCTCCTTTCAGATGTTCTCATGTGTTTCTGAATCAACTGAACTTTTTCTGCCATCTCTTCTACCAATTCTGGTCCCATCAACTTCCTTTCACCCACTTCATCCCAGAAAGCTGTAGTTCGACACCGCTTCCCATATAATTCCTCAAATGATGCCATCTGTATATTGGAATGAAAACTGTTATTATAAGAAAACTCAACCAAATAAAGATGTTGGTCCCAACTTCCCTGAAAATCCATAGAACAAGCTCGTAGCATATCCTCCAAGGTCTGAATTTCTTGTTCTGATTGCCCATCTGATTGCGGATGAAAAGTTGTACTAAAATTTAATTCAGTACCCAACAACTTCTGAAAGCCTTTCCAAAAGTTAGAAGTAAACCTCGGATCACGGTCGGACACAATGGAGAGAGGAACTCAATGTAACCTGACTATCTCTTTAAGATACAAACGGGAAAGTTAACCTAGGGAAAAAGTATCTTGTATAGCAAGGAAATGAGCAGATTTAGTCAAGAGATCAACAATAACACAGTTTGCATTATAACCTCTTGATGTCTTTGGTAATCCCACGACAAAATCCATGGATATATTCTCACATTTCCACTCTGGCACTGGTAAAGGCTAAAGAATCCCTTTCGGTAACTGCCGCTCTGCTTTAACCTGCTATCAAGTCAAACTCTTCACAGTAAAATCAGCAATATCTCTTTTCATTCCATCCCACCAGTAGTACTCCCGCAGATCTCTGTACATCTTAGTACTTCCAGGATGAACTGAAAACGGAGAACTATGAGATTCACATAACAACTCTCTCTTCAACTGTGAATCACAAGGCACACACAATCTCTTCCAAAATCTCAAAACACAATCATTATCATTGTTGAATTCAGGCAACTTACCTTTCTGAACCAACTCTACCTTTTTCTACAACTCACTGTCTTGTTTCTGTGCTTGCGTGATTCTGTCTGATAGAGTAGATTTCACTGATACCTAAAACAAAACAGAAGAACATCCTACACCAATAACTTCTATGACAAATTTCATCAAATCTTTAACCAAAGGATCACGTTCCAAATGCAAAATTTCTAATTAAGCATTACATTTTTTGACTCAAAGCATCATCCACTTTATTTTCTTTTCCCGGATGGTAATGAATTGTACAATCATAATCCTTGATTAATTATAGCCATCTCTTCTGTCTCATGTTCAATTCTTTCTGAGTGAATATATACATTAAAATTTTGTGATCAGTATATATTTCACAATTTACTCCATACAAATGATGCCTCCAAATTTTTAAAGCAAAAACAACAGTAGCTAATTCCTTGTCATGTGTAGGGTAATTTAACTCTTGAGTTTTCAACTGATGTGAAGCATATGCAATTACTTGATCATTCTTCATAAGGACACAACAAAGTCCCTTCAACGAAGACTCACTGTATATAAAAAACTCACCATTCATGGATGTGCCAAAACTGGAGCATTCACCAATCTTCTTTTCAACTCCTGAAAACAATCATCTCATTGTTTTGACCAGATGAACTTAACACCCTTCCAAGTTATCGTAGTCATTGGACTATATTACTGTGAAAAAATTTCAACAAACCTTCGGTAGTAACCTGCAAAACCAAGAAAACTACAGATCTCGGTTACATTTGTGTGTCTTGGCCATTCTCCAACAACATTTGTTTTATCAGGATCAACATTTATTCCATCTTTTGAAACAATGTGACCCAGGAAAGAAATTTTTTGTAACCAAAACTAACACTTGCTGAATTTTCCATATAGTTTCTTTTCTTTTAAGGTTTGCAAGATAACCCTTAAATGACTTTCATGCTCCTCTTTACTTTTAGAAAACACCAAAATATCATCGATGAAAACAACCACAAAATTATCCAAGAACTCATGGAAAATTCTATTCATAAGGTCTATGAATACAGCAGGTGCATTGGTTAACCCAAAAGGCATAACTACAAATTCATAATGGCTATATCTAGTACGGAACGTAGTCTTCGGAAGGTCTACTTATTTTACCTTCAACTGATGGTACCCCGACCTCAAGTCAATCTTTGAAAAATACTGAGCTCCCTAGAGCAAATCAAACAAATCATCGATATGAGGCAAAGGATACTTGTTCTTAACAGTAATATTATTCAAGGGTCTATAATCAATGAAAAGTCTCATTGATCCATCTTTATTTTTAACAAACAAGATAGGTTCACCCCATGGTGATGTGCAAGGTCGATTGAAACCTTTATCTAATAACTCTTGTAATCGCTTCTTTAACTCTAAAAGTTCAACTTGAGCCATTCGATAAGGGGGTTTTGAAATTGACTTAGAATCAGGAACTAAGTCAACAATAAATTCAACTTCTCGATCATGAATAATACCAGGAATCTCATTAGGAAAACCATCAAGATACTCATTTACCACTGGCACATCATTAAACCGAACAGTTCCTTTGTTTTCAACAATATGTGCAAGGTAACATTCATTTCCATATTTTACTAGTTTCTCAACTTCCTGATATGTTATCAAAAGCAAGGGTTCATTCTTGTACACAAACTGAAAATATTTCTGAAAAGATACCATTTTAGCTCTGCAGTCAATCTTAGCATGATAAACAGAAAGCCAGTCCATGCCCAAAATAACATCAAACTCTACTAGAGGCAAAACAATAAGGTTTTCTCGTAGATTCTTTCCACACACAAGGATAAGAAGGTTCTTATAATTCCTTTTTTTCTCAACGTTCCCTCCGGGTGTTTTAACCATAATTTCAGAGTTCATATCTTGAGATGGAATTTAAAATTTACTAGAAAACTTCTCAAAATGAAAGAATTTGTAGACCCTGAATCAAAAAAAAACACTAGAATAATCTGAACAGACAAACAGTTTACCTGAGACTACTTCATTCGATGGCCCAACATCTGCTGAGGTTGTTGCAAAAGATTTCACCACCACTTTCTGCTTGTAGTCTGGATGCTTTCCCCCAGTTGAGTTCTTTGTTAGACACTCATTTTTATAATGACCCATTACATTACACTTAAAACATCTTACTGCTGGCTTTTCATTTCCTGCTTGATCATATTCCTTATAGTTACGAGAAATTTGACCAGACTTACCACACCGAAAGCACTTACCAGACTTGGATAAACATTATCCAGGATGGATTTTACCACACTTCTCACTAGATGGATATTTGGTTTTCTTACCTCCTTGCTTATTTGATGAATTATTCCCCTTTCCCTGCCAACTAGACCTCTTATTCTGTTGTTTTTCATAGAACACCTGATCATCGTCAAACTCCATTTCCACCTTCAACGCACATCGAACAAGTTTTTCACAACTTTTGAACTCACGAGAAGCTAAATCCCTTTGATACATTGGCTTTAACCCTGTGTAAAAAAGGTTTATTTTGCTGTCAACATATCGTATAAAGTTTGGAGTATACCTTGCCAATCGAGTGTACTTTGCTTCATAAGTTTCCATTGAGTCATCCTCCTGCCTCAATTCTTGGAAATGTCTTTCCATCCTAAGACGAACCACCTTAGGAAAATATTTCTCAAGAAACATACCTTTGAATTCATCCTAGGGAAGATCCTCAATCTCATCACTATCCCTGATATTTTTCACCATCGACCACCACTGATCAGCTTCACCTTCAAAATGGTAAACCGCAAGACTAACCTTTTGATGTTTTGAACACCCCATGACATCAAAAATCTTCTCCAGTGCTTTAATCCACCCTTTAGCTTGCACAGGGTCAGATGATCCTCTGAATGATGGGGGATGTTGCATCATAAAATGTTCCACCACTGACATGTTCCTCTGTGGTTGATTTGGCTGATCTCGTGCATGGATACCACCACCATTTATAGCCTGAGTCAACTGTGCCATCACTGCAACAAAATATTCAGTTCCAATTCTGACCATCTCAGGTTGCTGATTTGGAAGGTTGTCTTCCTCCTGATGTCGTCCCAACATAGCTGCTTTGTTTCTGCTACGGAAAACCATTCTGAACATAGAAATATCTTAGGCGAAGCAACATGGTAATCTTTAAATGATATATCATTTTAATCGTAACATAAATTTACTTATAATTTTACTCTTTTCTAACTCCTAATGTTGTCTAAACTGACCTCTGATACCAACTATAAGTCCCCAGCCTTAAACCTTACTTAATATTGAATTAAATGAATAATTCACATTGAGGATCTTTTCAGGTTTAGAGTTTTAGAGAATTAGGACATAACTGTTACATCTCAAAAGATTACAAAGTAGACACTTCTACTAAGATTCCATAGAATAAAAAAACCCTTAAAAAGAAACATGTCCAGTTCCATGTTTTATATAGCATGACTTTCCCTTGATCCCACCCCTGACCCTATTCCACATTACGTCCCATGAAAAACATTTCAAAAAAATATTGGGGTGAGAATAAAAAATCTCAGTAAGGGATACACATAGAATGAAAACTGTTAGTTTTCCAAACATCAAGTAAACCATGTATACATTATCAAAGTAATACCTTCACCTTCATGAAGTAGTAAAAACTCTTCATTGAATAATATATAATTGCATACACTTTTGTAACCAAAGGATTACCATAAAACCCATATAAAGAAAAAATAACATATAAAGGTAACTTGGGACATAAACATACTTAACTGGAATAACCATACGGTCGACTTCCACACATATCACTTAATGGAATAGCCATACGGCCAACTTCAATACATACTTAATGGAATAGCCATACGGTTGACGTCCATACCCAATGCATTGGAGGTTATAACGTAACCACCTATCCTGGTATTCATGGCACCATCCGTCATATGGTTTATCACGTAACCACCCGTCAAATGTCCATGTACCATTATAAAAATAATAAGACATAAAAAAATATAATGGAAAGAAAAAATTTCCATACTTTGATCACAATATATCAATTAAATATATTTACATAAAAAATCCATTATAAAAACCATTTTCAATAATAAAATACATAAAAGAGTATATGGTATTTATTTCATTAAAAAAAAACATTACAGCTTGTTTAGGAATCCAAAGACCAAATAATACTCGCGGCGGCGGAAAAGTTCGTTGTCACTGCGTACGATAAAAGAAACATTCTTTTTTGTCGTTTTGTAAAACGCTTCATAGAAAAAGATTCCTTTTGTATAAAAGTAAAAGTCAAAGGTGTTTATACACCGTATAAAAAATTGTTTTGTATAAAACAAAATATTTCTCAATGAAAGGGGATTGAGACGAAGTCCCTTACCTCGGGGTGACTTGACTCAATCGTTCTTTAACATCCTTAAAATCGGGTAACTCCCTTTGGTTTGAGATCAAAGGCTTCCTTGGTAAGACTTCTTCCCAAAGTGAGGCTTCACGGAGTAATAGAGGGATGTCGAGAGACAAAATGGGCAGAAGTTGGCCGAGCCAAAGGCTTTGGAAGTGTGGGTAAAGAGGTAGAGGTGGGGGCCTTTCATAAGAGGAGAGGAGGGGCACTGTTGGAATGTAAGGAAATGTTACATTCTTTTAGAATTCGTTTAGGATTTTAATGGACCCACATTGATGTGTTTCGAGGATAAGGTGATAAGGGTTCTAAATCCACCAATCCAATAGGTTTTGTACATGTGTAGGTCTTATATTTTCATTATCTTTCTATTTTATTTAAATCGTTAAATAATGAGGTCATCACTGCATCATCATGATGTCAGAAATAATTTAATTTATTTAATGTCTAAAAATTATAAAACAATTATCATGATGTAGTAAATATTTTTATCTTTCTAATAAATATTTATAGTCAAAAATTTGTCTTGTATAACCCCATCTAAAAATTGTTTTAGTAAAACATCTCATGTTTGTGTCATTTTTACTTTAACATTTAATAAAAAGTTATTTATGTCATTTCCCAAAAAACGTGGCTCCATGGGGTCCCCAAGTTGACCCATGGATTTTCTTGGTCGTCCATGACACATCCAATGAGGGTAGGACATGTGTCAAGCTCATCTCATTTTATTAAAACATTATTTTTACCTTAAACTACACTAATTACCTCTAATTGCAATTAAAAACTTAATAAGTTACTTTTCACCAACAAATTATTTTAATCCCATTGAACCAAATTTTACTTATTAATGACAACCATTTATGTTGGATTTTTTAAATTCAAAACACAGAGGTGGTAAAATTTCTTTAAACGAAAAATCAGTTTTTTAAGTACCACTTAGTGGTTTCACTATTCATCAAAAATTGAAGTTTTTCAGAAAAATACCAAAACTTCACCCCAATCTATATTTGATATTCCGAATTCAAAAATGAAGTCCATTTTACAAAATTCAAAACATATATGTTTCATTATTTAATTTAAAAATTAATTCCCGATGTCAGAGCAAATAGCGTGTTTTTATGAAACAATAAGTATCAAAAGATTGACAGTAGTTTATGTCCGATTTCAAAGTGAAATTAATTCCAACAACCACTATTAGATTTAATGGTAAAAATATATTATAATTTCACTTTAAAACCAATTCAAAAAATAATATAATCATATAAATAAATTAGATTAAAAATATGTTTTGAATTAAAATACATCATTTTACACTATTCATTAAAAATGAACTTTATCGGAAAAATACCAAAAATTTACACAAAGTAAATTTTGATGTCCCTATTCTAAAAAAGAGTTATATTTGGTCCAATAGAATGTATAAGTATGATCAAAAATATATTTAATTGTGGTTCACCATCAAAAGGCGATAAGTGAACCTTTAGTGAAAACTAGGGCATATACGCCTAAAATTGAATTCATTCAATATTTTAATCCTTTATCTTTTATTAGATAAAATTAAAAACATTTAAAAAAACATATATAATCATATTTTGGTTATTTCTATCCATTCCCGCCAATACAATGGCTATGTGTTAACTACCATTTAAAAAAATATTATTTTATTACTAGTGTGCAACGTATGATTTCAAAGAAACACTTTGTTGCGTATCAGGTACACTATCGATCATAGAAACCCCTTTAAAGTAAAATTAGTATTTAATTCATAAATATTCATAAATATGAAAATGTTTTATTGATTATTTACCTGGGATGTTACACATTTAGAATTCATTCCTATTTGAAAAATGTTGCTATATATAAATAAGGTTGATGAAGTTGAAAAATTATTATAATTAGATAATTATAGGCTTAAAAATGATGTATTAAATATGAATGTAATGATTATGATGGAATATTTGGAGCATTAGGCAAACATGAATATATTAGAATACTTGTTTCATATGAAACAAATCATTATTTCAAACTACATCAAATGGATTTCGTGGGTGAATTTATCAATGGATGAAATACTAACGATTTTATGGTCATAATTATATTATATTTATACATAGTCACTTTTGAAATCATGTTTTTAAACATTTTATTTTCTTGTGTGGTATAAAAATTGATACAAGAGCTTGGGATGATATGACCAATTATTTTTGAATTTTACGTTTTTATTCAGATGATATAACTCATCCTAATTTATTTATAAAAGTTATTTCATATATTTTTTGTAATTACAATATGTATTGATGATATTATTTATTGTTCATCCAAAAATTCTTTATTTATAGATATATCTAAAATGGTGAAAAATGAATTAAAATTGTGTTTAATGGGGGAGAAACTTTTATTACATGGTTTTAATTTTCATGAAAATAAGGATGATAATATTTTAAATAAATGTAAATACTGTAATGATATTTTGAAATTTAAAAATCTAGAAGAAATAAATTACGTGATACTCCCCGGAGTACATCTAATAATTGAGATTTTCATGAAACTGGGATTCCAGTTGATCAAATCACGTACATATGAATGAATGTATGTTTAAATTTAAATATTTATATTCAGCCAAATATTATGTATAGTGTTTTTATATGTCATAATATTCAACAAATTCCCATGGAATATAATTTTATTTATATCAAAATTATTTTCAAATACCTCAAGAATACAATTACATTTAGATTAATATACTCTAGATGATAAGATGATCAATTGGCTAGTAATTAGTCTATATATTTTGGTGGATATTTGTTAGATAAAAAAAGATCATTGAAACATGTTTAATTTTAGGAAATTATCTATTATGATAGTACAACAAGATTATAATTCCATATCATTATCCACAAATAAATATAACTAAATTTTTATAGAGTGTTTTTGGGAAAACAATTCAGTGGATGAATCACAAATTACTAGAATATGGATATTAATATTGAAATTTTCCTATAAAATCATATAATACATGTATTTTTACCATTTTAAATAACCTTGTATCCTATTTTGGGACAATAAACATTGATTTAAGACAACACTTTTTGGTAAATAATTTCAGATAAGGTAATATAACTTTTTAATTCACCAGTACTGAACAATTTTATGATTAAATTTTTAGAAATACATTAATTATTTATAGATTAAGATATTTCATACATGATCATGTTATTATATTTTTTCCTAGTGTTTTGTTACCACATTTAGACTATAATCATGTAGTGTTATTTCATGAGTCATGGGTTTTCATGAGATTTCTACTATATCGATTTTCTATCGTGGTATGTGTTACCATCATAAGATTCATTTGTAGTTCTATAATTCATATGCTAGATACATGTTCTACTATTTGGAAGATATCATTATATCATTACAAGTTTCTAAAACCATGCGATATTCCAACAAAGGATGATATTCATTGTTCTTTTCTACAATGAATAATTTAATTTACGACTCATAAATTAATTTTTTTAAATGAAATTGATTCAATTTTATATGAGAAAATTGCATTGTTACCTGAATGATCAAAATACCAATTTAGAACAATAATACAACAGTTTACCTTTGGATCCATTCAAATATCTTCCCGCTTTTCTTTATCAATCCCATCCTTTATTATTTATTCCTTCGAATCTCTTATATTAGGGTGAAGATGAAAATGGATATCATTTCTGATTCTCTAAATGACCCCAAACCTAATAATAGAATAAAGTGGATATAATAAACTAATTGATCTATGATATCCACTTATGTATTCTCGAGCAGTTTTTTATGAGAATGAAATATATGTATCCTGGTTAAAATCTAGGAGATATCAAGTATAGATTTTCATTTTAAAGAAATTATGGATAGCTAGTTTATTTGTGAATGATTTATTATTCTATCCTAAAATGGTTTATGACCATTAATTTCACGTTTTATAAGTTTGAGGATGTTAATGATTTAATAACGTGTTTGTATGATTATGAGGAGCAATTTTCGTATACAAATATATTAGTTAATTACATCAATATTCCAAATGAAAGAGCATATAATGATTTCCATGGTTTATCACTCATCATTCATTCATTTGTTTTGGGATTCTTATGTAAATCGTATCAGAGATGTCAACCCAATATTACTGATTTCAGTAGAACATTATGGATTATATAGAATTTATGTTATGTTCACCAATCACATGTTATGTGAAAAGAAATTATACAGTAGTGTTTTATTGATCTAAGATGTTTTTTATACCTCATTAGTAAATGAACTCTTAAAACTTTTATAAATATCTTATGGTTCATATGATACAATTTAATGAATTGTATTTTAAATAAATTCCATAACATATATAATTATTCTCTCATCCATATTATAAGTAAGAGTAGTTATTCATTATTCATGAGACATGGTTATTCAAAAAATGTTATCCTATTTAACCAAGATTACTGTGGGAGAATCAATCTAAATTTGATGAGATGGAATAAAAATTGGGTTTTTGGAGAATTAGATGGTTTCTATAAGTTTAAATCTAATGAGGAACAACATTAATACTAATGATATTCTCTATCATAGTTTGGAACATAATGATGTTATGGATTGTTCTCCTGAGGATTATGTGATTTAATCTATTGTTGAAGTTGAGGAAGAATATGTAGTTGTATTAGAAGAAGTTGGTAGTAATATGGAATTAGTGAGGTGGAAGAATATCTGTTATATTCTTCTTGATTTTCATATTTCATTACCAACTTAGGAAAGAATGTTTTGTGATGAAGGTATCTATAGAATAATGGATTCTATTGTTATTCCTCTTGATATACTTGGCTCCAAATTTCCAAAGGAATTGATAATACATTCAGATGCTTAATTATGGGATTTTGATTCACATTATGAAGATGAGGAGAGTAATCACTTCTTATCTATCATAGAGTAATGAAATCCTATATGTGTCATTTGGGAACGTGATTATCCATTTTAGTATTTGGGCTCAGATGTTAGACACCTTTTTTGTATAAATGTAGATAATTTTATAACTATGAATGGTTTTATAATGACTTGTGATTTTCATACATGAGTATGACATCACATTTTGATAAAATATCATACAATAAAAAGACTCATTCTCAATGAATATATCAGTTTAGTGCCTCTAGAAATGAGGAATCATAAATAACTGTTTCATTACGCATTTACTTATTCTACCCCAATTCCTTCATAACTAGAACCCTTTGAAATATTCGACACTATACATTTATTTGTATCATGGGGAGAAGAATCATTAAAAAAGTGATCTCATATACACTGTATGGGTATAATGGTTTACATATAAGTATAGTGACGAACACAAGAGTATGAGAACATGATTTAAAATTATAAAATAATATCCTACATATTAAAGAGCATGTACCTGACTGATTTAATAAATAATGGGTATTCATGAGACATTAATCATTTTGAAATCAATAGCATAATCCATGAGAGAATATATAAGAATAATAAATGGAATTTGTGGAAGACCCACAAATTTTTAATATCATTCCATATAAGTAAAGGAACATTTCCAAAACATTATGGGGTAGTTCATAGAGAATACACCATCTGGGTGGGACACGACACCATCCCAATTCATAGAAAATTCTTTGAAAGTCACCAGGTATCACCATTTTCCCTTTGTGGATTAGGTTTCCACATTTTCTCATAGAGGATGGTGATTCCCCATCTTCGATAGAGGATAAATCTCATCATCCTGATATTCATCATCTTATCATGTGATATAAATCATTACCCAATTTATAGGATGAAGATATAGTTCCCTCCCATTACATAATTTAAACCATACACAGGTCTTCCACCTGAATATATATCATTAAACATTTCATAACCCGAGGAAAGAATTTTGTTTCATAAAAAAATTCAATCACATTATAACCCATGGAAAAGATGTGGGCATCTTAAATATAATTTAATAATAAACTAAAAATATTTATATAAATAATACTATAATTTAATTTGATTAATAACCTCAATAAATGATAAGTAAAATAAAATAATGATATCATATATAAAAAATAGCTTTGAATGATCATTTTCATTAATCATTTAGGAAAATATCCTTTACACTTTGAATAATTCTTATTGAATAATTAAACATTTTGAATCTATTTATCAAAGAAAATAAACTTGAAAACTTATAAGGAATCTTTTAAGACCATATTAAAAGTACATGAAATCATTATTCCTTGGAAATTCATTAAATTTAATTTAAAACTCTTATAAAACTCTTTTATAAAACATTTTTTTGAAGAAATAAAGAATTAAGTCTAAATAGATAGTAACATTAAATTAATCAAAAAATATTAAGAAATTGAAAATATTAATGAAACCAATTTAATGTGTAAAGAATATACACCTTATAAAATAATTGTAACATCCCAAGTATATAATGAATAATAGATATTTTTATCTCTGTCTATTAATGATTAAGATAGTGTTTTAGAGGCTTAAAATGAAAATAAATCCAATCTTAAGCATGGAATACACTAATATTCTTAAAAGATTGGTTTTCTGCCTTATGATGGAAAACCCTTTTTAAATCTATGTTTTGACAATTTTATAAACTATTTTTGTCAAAATAAACTTATTCTTTATGATTGGTACATCAAAATTTACTTTGTGTGAATTTTTGGTATTTTTCGGACAATGTTCATTTTTTAATGAATAGTGAAAAATACTGCATTTTAATTCAAAACTGCTTTTTAATCTAATCTATTTATATGATTATATTATCATTTGAATTTTTTTTAAAGTGAAATTAGAATATATTTTTACCATTAAATCCAATAGTGGTCACTGGAATTAATTTCACTTTGAAATCGGACTTAAACTAGTGTCAGTCTTTTGATACTTATTGTTTCATAAAAACACGCTATTTGCTCTGACAGCGGGAATTAATTATTAAATTAATTAATGTGACTTATATATTTTTAATTTTTTAAAATAGAATTCATTTTTGAATTCGTAATATAAAATATAGCTTAGGGTGAATTTTTGGTAATTTTCTGAAAAACATCAATTTTTGATGAATAGTGAAACAACTAAGTGGTACTTATAAAAACTGATTTTTCCGTTTAAATGAAATTTTTCCATCATTGTGTTTTGATTTTCCAAAATACTACATACATGGTTGTAATTAAGATTTAAATTTGGTTCAATGAGATTAAAATAAATTTTCAGTGAATAGTAACTTATTAAGTTTTTAATCGCGATTAGTGGTAATTAGTGTAGTTTAAGGTAAAAAATAATGCTTTAATAAAATGAGATGAGCTTGACACATGTACTAACCTCATTGGTTGTGTCGAGGCCGACCAAGACAAGCCATGGGTCAACTTGGGGACCCCATGGAGCCACTTTGGTTGGAAAATGACATAAATACCTTTTATTTAATGTTAATGTAAAAAATGGCACAAACATGATATGTTTTACTAAAACAATTTTTAAATGGGGTTATACAAGTTAGATGTTTGATTATAAATAGTCATTGGAAATCTTAAAAGATTTCCTACATCATAGTATTTTTTTATAATTTTTAGACATTAAATAAATTAAATTATTTATGACATAATAATGATGCAGCGATTACATCATTATTTGATGATTTGAATAAAATGGAAAGATAATGTAAAATCTATGAATTACACATGTCCAAACCTTATTGGATGGGTGGATTTAGAACCCTTATCACCTTATCCATGAATTATATCAATGTGGTACCTTTTAAAACCGAAACAAATTTTCAAATAAAGTAATATTTCTTTACTTTCCAAAAGTGCCCCTCCCTCCTCTTATAAAAGGCCCCCACCTCTACCTCCTTACACACACTCCTCAAGCCTTTGGCTCGGCCAACCCCGGCCCATTTACTCTCTCCACATCCCTCTACTCATCCTAGAGGATTCCCTTTGGGAATAATCATTTCAAAGGAAGCCTTTAGGCTCAAATAAAAAGGAGTTACACTTTTAACCGTAATTCATTCTCTCTTGTTCATTTGTTTTATTTTGCTTCTCCAACCCGCCAAACTCTTTTTATTTACATATTTTGTAACAATACCAGTATATTCAGTATACTAGGATGTTGTGATAAGATTTATTCGAGCTACACTCTCACACAACTACATCAAATTGTTAAAGAACATACGGTTTCCGTGGATGGCGAAATTCTGCCTCCCGAAACGATGATTGTTCAATACTCATTTAACACCTTCAAAGGTGGCCATTATGATGTCACTATTTTTATATATGATATATAATATGTTTATTATTTCCTTAAGATTCTTTATTTTTCATTTATGGCATACCATTATTGTTTCCATTATGGGTAAACACGATATCTTGATTTTAGGAAGTGCGGACTACCGCCCCCTGAAAGTGATTTGATTCGTTAATACCATATGTGGGATGTGTAAATGATAAAGTTAATGATATTATATATGTTATTATACTGGAATTATAATATACTCTTATATCATTATGATTCCATTCTATAAAATATGAAATAGAAATGAAAGTAGCGTTCATGCGTACGTACGGCTTACCATCTCCATGAACGGTGCATTTCATTTCTTACCTCTAAATGTGATGTAATATTATAAATACATGTATATGATGAATATATATGATATATATGTTATCCAAATCATTAATATAATTATGTATATCACGAACCATTGACCAAATTAACAACATGTAAGTGTAAGAAGTCTATTTTTGACTTAAGAACCAAATACAGACAAAATGAACACTATTAACTTAAATGATTACATGATGTTCATAACATGGTATAAAAGGAATAATGAACATGAAAAAGGTTCATAAGTAAGTAGAGATTAACTCAAGTTTATTATTCAGGAGATTAAAGAACGGTCGGGTCAAATTGGATACGAGGTATGGGACTTCGTCTCAATCTTTTTTCATTGAGGCATATTTTATTTTATACACAACTTTCTTTTATACGGTGTATAAACCCCTTTGAATTTTAAATTTATTCAAAAGTAATATTTTTTATATGAAGTGTTTAATAAATGACAAAAGGGAATGTTTTTGTCGTACGTATGCGGCGACAACGACTTCTCCGTCGTCATGACCGTTATTTGAGTTTCGGCTTCCTCTATAAGCCATACCTTCTTTTTAAAAGAAAAATAAATACCATGTTTTACTTTTCTTTTATTTTGGTATCGAAAATGTTTTTCATAATGTTTTTATATCAATGTGTTGTATTGATATCTTGTGATTGAAAGGTGGGAATGTTATGTTTCCTTTATGCATGTTTTATGTGATATGATTATGTTGAGGTTCTTGGGCATTATTATGAAAACGGGTGGTTCCGTGATAAACTAAGGGCGGGTGAGCCCGATATATCTCTCCAATGCATTGGGTAATGCGAAGGAGTGAAATGTTAAGGTTTCTCTGAAGAGATTTTAGGGAATATACGGTGATGGGTATTCCAAACGTAACCGAGAGGGTTACTCCCTACGTAAGAATGTTATGAATGCCTCAAGTTACCTTTATGACTTATGATTTCTATGATTTACTCATGATTTGATGAGGTATGTTAAAGTGATTATATTTTATGGGAAAGTATGATCTCATCCTTATGTATATATGTACCCATGTTTCCTTTCCATATTTTTATATCACTTGCTGAGCTTTTTATGCTCATCCCACGTTTTTTGAAATGTTTTTCAAAGGTCAAGGGAAAGGTACATGATATGATGATAATGTCAAGGAAGTGTCAAGAAATAATCCATGTTTATTTTAAATATGTTTCCATTGATGGGAAAGAATAATACTATCTTTATGTAACCACTTTGTTTATATGTGTAATGTAATGCAAGTTTTATGATCTAATTCCCTAAAACTCTAAACCCGAAAATATCCTCAAGGTGTAATCCTGTAATAACTCAAGATTAAGTAATGTTTAAGGTTGGGGCCTTATAGTTGGTATCAGATGTCGGTTTAGATAACTTTACGATTTAGAATTCTATTAAATGATTATCCAAAAAAAATTGAAATGATATAGCATTTGAAGATTACCATGTTGCTTCATCTAAGACATGTTTTTTCAGAATGGTTTTCCGCAGAGGAAATAGGGAAGCAGTGGAAGGAAGGCATACAAGAAGGAAATAACCTTCCGAATCAGCATCAAGAAATTGTCGGAATTAGAACTGAACAGTTTGTTGCAGTAATGGCGCAGTTGACTCAAGCGATAAATGGTGGTGGTATCCATGCAAGAGATCAGCCAAACCAACCGCAGAGGAACATGTCAGTGGTGGAACATTTCATGAGGCAACATCCACCATCATTCAGAGGATCATCTGACCTTGTGCTAGCTTAAGGGTGGATTAAAGCACTGGAAAAGATTTTTGATGTCATGGGGTGTTCAGACAATCAAAAGGTTAGTATTTCCATTTACCGTTTGGAGGGTGAGGCAGATCAGTGGTGTTCGATGGTTAAAAATATAACGGACGTCGATGAGATTGATGCTCTTGACTGGGATGAATTCAAAGGTATGTTTCTTGAGAAGTATTTTCCTAAGGCTGTTCGACTTAGGATGGAAAAACAATTCTTTAAATTGAGGCAAGAGGAAGACTCAGTGGCTGCCTATGAAGAAAGGTTCACTCGATTGGCAAGGTATGCTCCAAATTTTATCCGAGACCTTGATAGTAAAATCAATCGTTTTTACTCAGGATTAAAGCCAATATATCGAAGGGCATTAGCTTCTCGTGAGTTTAAAAGTTATGAAAAGCTTGTTCGATGTGTTGAGAAGGTGGAAATGGAGTTTTCCAATGTCCAAGTGTTCTATAACAACCAGCAGAAGAAGAGACCGAGGTGGCAGGAGAAAGGTAAGAATTCTTCAAAAAAGTCTGATGGTAAGAAAACTAAGTTTCCAGTTTGTGATAAATGTGGCAAAAGGAATGCTGGGGAATGTCTTATGAATTCTTGAAAGTGCTACCGATGCGGTAAGATGGGACATAAGGCTCGTGATTGCACTGAAAAGGATCAAGGTGAAGGTAAGACCAAATTTGATTTACAGTTACTGTAATGTCATAAGTGCAATGAGATGGGATAACCGTTGATCCTACAAAAACAAAAGTTGTGGAAGATTGGCCAAGACCCACAAATGTAACTAAGATTCGTAGGTTCCTTGGTTTGGAAGGCTATTACCGAAGGTTTGTTAGAAATTTATCACGGTTATCTAGTCCAATGAATAAGCTAACTCGGAAGGGTGTTAAGTTTATCTGGACAAAAGATTGTGATGATTGTTTTCAGGAATTGAAATGAATATTGGTGAATGCTCCAGTTTTGGCACTACCTTCCAGGAATGGTGAGTTTGCTATATACAGTGATGCTTCATTGAAAGGACTTGGTTGCGTCCTAATGAAGAATGATCAGGTAATTGCTTATGCTTCACGACAGTTGAAAACTCATGAGGTAAATTACCCTACACATGATTTGGAATTAGCTGCTGTTGTTTTTTCTTTAAAAATTTGGAGGCATCATTTGTATGGAGTAAAGTGTGAAATATATACCGATCACAAAAGTTTAAAGTATATATTCACTCAGAAATAATTGAACATGAGACAAAGGAGATGGCTAGAATTAATCAAGGATTATGATTGTACAATTCATTACCATCCGGGAAAAGCAAATAAAGTGGCTGATGCTTTGAGTCGAAAAAGTAATGCTTCATTTACAATGTTGTGTTTGGAACGTGATCCTTTGGTTAAGTATTGGATGAATTTTGGCATAGAAGTTGTTGGTGCAGGAAGTCCTTCAGTTTTGTTTTAGGTATCAGTGAGATCTTCTCTATCAGATAGAATCAAGCAAGCACAGAAACAAGATAGCGAGTTGCAGAAAAAGGTAGAGCTGGTTCAGAAAGGTTAGTTTCCTGAATTCAACATTGATAATGATTGTGTTTTGAGATTTGGGAAGAGATTGTGGGTGCCTTGTGATTCACAGTTGAAGAGAGAGTTGTTATGTGAAGCTCATAGTTATCCATTTTCAGTTCATCCGGGCAGTACTAAGATGTATAGAGATCTGCGGGAGTATTACTGGTGGGATGGAATGAAAAGAGATATTGTTGATTTTACTGTGAAGTGATTGACTTGTCTGCTGGTTAAAGCAGAGCGGCAGTTACCGAAAGGGATGCTTCAGCTATTACCAGTGCCAGATTGGAAATGGGAGAATATATCCATGGACTTTGTTGTGGGATTACCAAAAACATCTCGAGGTAATAATGCAATCTGGATTATTGTTGATCGCTTGACCAAGTCTGCTCATTTCCTTACTATACGAGATACTTTTTCCCTAGATCAACTTTCCTGTTTGTATCTTAAAGAGATAGTCAGGTTACATGGAGTTCCTCTCTCCATTGTATCGGATCATGATCCCCGGTTTACTTCTAACTTTTGGAAAGGCCTTCAGACGTCGTTGGGTACTGAATTAAATTTTAGTACAGCTTTTCATCCTCAATCAGATGGGCAGTCAGAACGAACAATTCAGACCTTGGAGGATATGCTACGAGCTTGTTCTATGGATTATCAGGAAAGTTGGGACCAACATCTTTCTTTGGTTGAATTTTCATATAATAATAGTTTTCATTCCAGTATACAGATGGCACCATTTCAGGCATTATATGGGAAGTGGTGTCGAACTCCAGCTTTCTGGGATGAAGTGGTTGAAAGGAAGTTGATGGGACCAGAATTGGTAGAAGAGATGGCAAAAAAAGTTCTACTGATTCAGAAGCACATGAGAACAGCTCAGAGCAGGCAGAAGAGTTATGCGGATAACCGGAGATAGGATCTATCTTTTGAGGTAGGTGATCATGTTTTTCTCAAGGTTTCTCCATGGAAAAGTGTGATGAGATTTGGTAAGAAAGGAAAGTTGAGTCCAAGGATCATTGGACGATATGAAATTCTGGAGAGAGTTGGATCAGTTGCATACCGGTGGCTTTACCTCCGAGTTTATCTCAGGTACACAATGTTTTTCACGTTTCGATGTTAAGAAAGTATATGCCAGATCCATCTCATGTTTTGAGTCGAGAGGTAGTTCAGCTGGAAGAGAACCAATCTTATGAGGAACAACCAGTCCAAATTCTTGACCATATGGAGCAAGTGTTACGGAATAAGGTGATTCACCAGGTAAAGGTTTTGTGGAAAAACCACATGATTGAAGAGGCAACATGGGAATCTGAAAATGCAATGAGGGATAAGTACCCCCATTTATTTGATAAGTAAATAAATTCTGGGGACGCATTTTTCTAAAGGGGGGAAGGATGTAAAATCCCAAGTAAGTAATGAATAATAGATATTTTTATCTATGACTATTAATGATTAAGATAGTGTTTTAGAGGCTTAAAATGAAAATAAATCCAATCTCAAGCATGGAATACACTAATATTCTTAAAAGATTGTTTTACTGCCTTATGATGGAAAACCCTTTTTAAATATATCTTTTGAAAATGTTATAAACTATTTTTGTCAAAATAAACATATTCTTTATGATTGGTACATCAAAATTTACTTTGTGTGAATTTTTGGTATTTTTCGGACAATGTTCATTTTTTAATGAATAGTGAAAAATACTGCATTTTAATTCAAAACCGATTTTTAATATAATTTATTTATATGATTATATTATCATATTAATTTGTTTTAAATTGAAATTAGAAAATATTTTTACCATTAAATCCAATAGTGGTCGTTGGAATTAATTTGACTTTGAAATCGGACTTAAACTAGTGTCAATCTTTTGATACTTATTGTTTCATAAAAACACGCTATTTGCTCTGACAGAGGGAATTAATTATTAAATTAATTAATGTGACTTATATATTTCTAATTTTGTAAAATAGAATTCATTTTTGAATTCGTAATATCAAATATAGGTTAGGTTGAATTTTTGGTAATTTTCTGAAAAACTTCAATGTTTGATGAATAGTGAAACCACTAAGTGGTACTTATAAAAACTGATTTTTCCGTTTAACTGAAATTTTGAAATCATTGTGTTTTTATTTTCAAAAATAAGACATAAATGGTTTTCATTAAGAAGTAAAAATGGTTCAATGAGATTAAAATAATTTTTTGGTGAATAGTAACTTATTAAGTTTTTAATCGCGATTAGTGGTAATTAGTGTAGTTTAAGGTAAAAATAATGCTTTAATAAAATGAGATGAGCTTGACACATGTCCTACCCTCATTGGTTGTGTCATGTCCGACCAAGACAATCCATGGGTCAACTTGGGGACCCCATGGATCCACTTTGGTTGGAAAATGACATAAATACCTTTTATTTAATGTTAAAGAAAAAAATGGCACAAACATGATATGTTTTACTAAAACAATTTTTAAATGAGGTTATACAAGTCAGATGTTTGATTATAAATAGTCACTGGAAAGATAAAACGATTTCCTACATCATATTTTTTTTTTATAATTTTTAGACATTAAATAAATTAAAATATTTATGACATAATAATGATGCATCGCTGACATCATTATTTGATGATTTAAATAAAATGGAAAGATAATGTAAAATCTATGAACTACACATGTCCAAAACTTATTGTATTGGTGTATTTCGAACCCTTATCACCTTATCCACTAATTATATCATTGTGGGACTTTTTAAAACCGAAACACATTTTCAAATAAATTAATATTTCTTTACTTTCCAAAAGTGCCCCTCCTCTCCTCTTATAAAAGGCCCCCACCTCTACCACCTTACACACACTCCTCAAGCCTTTGGCTCAGCCAACCTCTGCCCCTTTACTCTCTCCACATCCCTCTACTCATCCTATAGGATTACCTATGGGCATAATCTTTTCAAAGGAAGCCTTTAGGCTCAAATCCAAAGGAGTTTCACTTTTAAAGGTAATTCATTCTCTCTTGTTCATTTGTTTTATTTTGCTTCTCCAACCCCATAAACTCTTTTTATTTACCTCTCTTGTAACAATACCAGTATCTAAAATATACTAGGATGTTGTTATAAGATTTATTCGAGCTACACTCTCACACAACTACATCAAATGGTTAAAGAACATACGGTTTCCGTGGATGGAGAAATTCTGCCTCCCAAAACGATGATTGTTCAATACTCATTTAACACCTTAAAAGGTGGCCATTATGATGTCACTATTTTTATACAAGATATATAATATGTTTATTCTTTCCTTAAGCTTCTTTATTTTTCATTTATGTCATTCCATTATTTTTTCCATTATGGGTAAACACGATATCTTGATTTTAGGAAGTGCGGACTACTGCCCCCTGAAAGTGATTTGATTCGTTAATACCATATGTGGGATGTGTAAAAGATAATGTTAATGATATTATATATGTTATTATACTGGAATTATAATATACTCTTATATCATTATTATTCCATTCTATAAAATACGAAATAGAAATGAAAGTAGCGTTCATGCGTACGTACGGCTTACCGTCTCCATGAACGGTGCATTTCATTTCTTACCTCTAAATGTGATGTAATATTATAAATACATGTATATGATGAATATATATGATATATATGTTATCCAAATCATTAATATCATTCTGGATATAACGAACCATTGACCAAATTAACAAAATGTTGTGTAAGAAGACTATTTTTGACTTAAGAACCAAATACCAACAAAATGAACACTATTAACTTAAATGATTACATGATGTTCATAACATGGTATAAAAGGAATAATGAACTTGAAAAAGGTTCATAAGCAAGTATAGATTAACTCAAGTTTATTATTCAGGAGATTAAAGAACGGTCGGGTCAAGTTGGATACGAGGTATGGGACTTCGTCTCAATCTTTTTTCACTGAGGCATATTTTATTTTATACACAACTTTCTTTTATACGGTGTATAAACCCCTTTGACTTTTACGTTTATTCAAAAGGAATCTTTTTTATACGAAGCAATTACTAAACGACAAAAGGGAATGTTTTTGTCGTACGTATGTGGCGACAACGACTTCTCCGCCGTCGTGACCGTTATTTGAGTTTCAGTTTCCTCTACAAGCCATACCTTCTTTTTAAAAGAAAAATAAATACCATGTTTTACTTTTCATTTATTTTGGTATCGAAAATGGTTTTCATAATGTTTTTATATCAATGTGTTGTATTGATATCTTATGATTTAAAGGTGGGAATGTTATGTTTCCGTTATGCATGTTTTATGTGATATGATTATGTTGAGGTTCTTGGGCATTATTATGAAAACGGGTGGTTCCGTGATAAACTAAGGGCGGGTGAGCCCGATATAGCTCTCCAATGAATTGGGTAACATGAAGGGGTGAAACGTTAAGGTTTCTCCGAAGAGATTATAGGTAATATACTGTGATGGGTATTCCAAACGTAACCGAGAGGGTTACTCCCTATGTAAGAATGTTATGAATGCCTCAAGTTACCTTTATGTCTTATGATTTCTATGATTTATTCATGATTTGATGAGGTATGTTAATGTGATTATGTTTTATGGGTAATGTATGATCTCATCCTTATGTATATATGTACCCATGTTTCCATTCCATATTTTTATATCCCTTACTGGGCTTTTTATTCTCATCCCATGTTTTTTGAAATGTTTTTCACAGGTCAAGGGAAAGGTACATGATATGATGATAATGTCAAGGAAGTGTCAATAAAGAATCCATGTTTATTTTAAATATGTTTCCATTGATGGTTAAGAAGAATACTATCTTTATGTAACCACATTGTTTATATGTGTAATGTAATGCAAGTTTTATTATCTAATTCTCTAAAACTCTAAACCCGAAAAGATCCTCAAGGTGTAATCTTGTAATAACTCAAGATTAAGTAAGTTTTAAGGCTGGGGCTTTATAATAATCATTACATGGAATGTAACATGTGTCTCAATGAAGGAAAATTGAGACAAAATTACCATACTAATTTGTTAACTTTTTATCTATTAACCCCGTAAAAGAGAGATCTTAAAATGGATATGAACACACACAAAACATTTAAGAATACGAATCATAAAACACATTTGTATGTAATATATAAACCTCGTAGATGAAACTAGTAGTATATAAGGAATGTGTCACATTTAAATAAATTGGAGAAAAATCTCCCTTACAACATGACTAACTTCTGAATCACGAGATTCATGAAATAATATCTTAATTTAAACTGATAATATCTTGTAATAAAATAAAATTATCATATAATATGTCATTGTTCTATATATACACCACATAAAAAATATTGGTTAATATTTCATGTAGCTCATTGATATTAAATGTGTAATGAAATTAATTTTCTTTATGTCATAACTTCTTTGTACAAATTAAACCATCCTGTATAATAAATATATATTTTTACATATAACAAAGAAACATATTCATATATAAAATACCACATTATAGTTACTAATGATTTTAAAATACATTCTTGTTAAAAATTATATCTCATCATCAAAGGTAAAATTTTTTAACAATGAAAGGGCTCCACTGGTTTGTGCTTGGAGTCCTTAAGGCCTTTGGGCCACTGAGGACATCGAGTCAGTAAGGATTTCAGGACACCTTTATGGTCTTCAGAACACATCAAGACCTTCGACCCACATCAAGGCCATTTGGGCAACCTTATATGCAGATGCCCTGAAATATTGTAAAAGAAAACAACTCCAGAGGAGGATTCAAGTGAATGACTCATTCACCAGAGCAGGTCTAACAGATTTTAAAGAAGGGGAGGGTATGTCTTTTCCCTCTGTACTGATCATGTGCATATCTATAATGGAATGCTAGCCAAACAACCATACAATTGTGTAGATTTAATCATTATGCATATGCTGGGGAGGGTTTGTTTTAAGTAGTCACATTCTGTATTATTTCCTTAAGAACTATGGGTCACATAATGTCTCCAGGCCTACAGGTAATGTAATGACAGAGCATACATGCCTTGTAAGGGTTCCCGCTCATCCCTTGAATTGGGGGGGGGGGTTATCCGAAACAAACAAGAATAAGGAATTTGGGAAATTCAGGTAATAAAAAGATCCACCATACATGAACCAGTAGAAAGAAAAATGAACAAATCCTAGGCTAACCTAATGTAATGAAGTCCTAGCTCATCACACCTCTAATCATGTTCACCCATTTAGGTCTCAAAAAAAGAGAGCTAGGAAAGCAGGTGAAATTGATTCCATGATCTACCACAACCATGGATTCTGGATGGTCCACTAAACTGTTCCCCTCCCTCTATGTATGGGTCACCATAGTATTATTGTTAATAATTATATGTTAATGATATGTTTCTGGTAATAGATACATTGTTTTTCATTCATGTTTTTCCTTTTTACCACTGGTTAACATTCACATATCATGGTTTAATAATATAAATCATGATATCCATGATATATATATATATATATATATTATTTTTATTAATTTTGATTCATAATATATAAGGGTAGAAAATATTATCCACCATTCATGGAGACAACTGCTAATATGTACGGATGAATATTATTTTCATTTTTTTATCATATTAAAGGAATGAAAAAATATGATATATAATCATTAATGAATCGTTTTTATATTAAATATATCATATATATTCCGAATATTCATTTTTATTACAATCCGTGTGAAATTTAGATGAAAAATGAATCATATTGCATCGTGGAGATGGTAAGCCATAAGTATGCATCAGTGACATTATCGTTTCCAAAAAAATAAGTAATGAAAAGAATATGGATATTATATTATCATTAAATAAGTATAAATATTATATAATTATCATATATAATCATAAAAACTATCAAAATTACAACTCATAAAAAATGGGGTTCAGAAATGATTTTCTCCGTTACATTGAGATATTATGGTGAATGTATTCAAGAGCAATTCTTTCACTTCCTATACGATGTGAAATGGTATGTATAATTTTTTGATAATAATTATAATAAAATTTCATAATATTTTTTGGTTTTGAATTTATTATTTAATGATATATATAATAAATGTAGTGGAGGTGTATGTGAGTTGAAAAAGAGTGTGATTTGTCAGAATGATAACCTCCACTTCAAAATGGCTCCTTAATATATCCTTTAAATGACATTAGAGTTTTTAATAATGGGAAAAACGAACCTATAAAATGTGCATAGTAAATTTAAAAAATTATTTTGAAATGGTTTTTTGAGATCGAAAGGTCAATGTATTGAAATGATATGATGTAGGAGGATTACTTTCATAATGACGGTGATGGGAACTTATGTAATTTCCAAAAATATTAACTTATAATCAATTTAATATCAATCCAAATACGAAAAAAAGGAAAATATATTAATGATACTATTATATAAAGATGTAATATAATAAAACAACCAATTTTATTAAAGATTTCATTTCCTTTTAAACCTTATTATTTAGATTAAATCATAGTTAATTGAATAAAATTTTTAACTATGATAACAACTATTTTAAAGTCAATAGGATGTAGTTTTTACATATAAACTGTAAATTGAAAAATAAATGGATAATTTATAATATTTTGGACTATATATCATAAAATTTACCTTATTTAGTAAATTTAATACATTTAAATAATTTGATAAAATATTACATTCATAAAATATCATAAGTGACAATTCTAACACTATTCATGCCAATGAGAATGTACCCAAGTGGTAAAGGATCCTTCTTGGCATCCGAATGACCTAGGATCGAATCCGGGAAGGGACAAATTTAAGGGATACTGTAGAATAATTGTATGAGTGTTGTAGTATTAGCAGAGGAACTATAAAAGGAAGTGTAGCGGTGGTGGTACTATAGCAACTTGGGATACTATTGCAGAACTATTCACTGAATGGCCCTTTGGGCCAAAAAATGGTCTTTCAAGAATTATATTCAGACCACTTGGTCTTGTTCCTTCAGTTTATGTAATGGTTCTCCATCTACCCAATTTGAAAGTGGTCATTTATTTACTTAATAAATGATGCATCGACCCCAACCTTTAAAATAATTGACACCATTCATAACATTGACTTTAAGAAACTCAATCCAGTAAGATTACATCGAACCAACTCACTTAAAACACCCTTAACATGTGATATTACCCCATTAAATTTTGTTATCACCTTTATAAATTAATATTATATTTATTTTAATATATATATATATATCATTTAATTTATTATTTCATTGGTTGAATCATTATTGCGTCCCAATTTTGTAATTATTTATGATAATTATATATTCATTAAAATTTATAAATAAATTCAATTAATGTAAATAATTATTTTATATTTCAATTTAATAAATATTGTTGAAAATATATTCTATTTAGTACCATAATAAAAATATTATACATATTAAAAGTCTGAGTGTGACAGTTAGTAACTCCCTTCGAGTTTAATAGTATTTATGTTACATTCCCAATCCATTTTCCGTTAAATTATTTCATTTAGATAATAATGATTAAATGGTATAATTATATTCAACCATTAAAATTTTGTAAAGTGTTAGGGGAGTCATCTAATTTTTATAACACTATTTCCCTCCTTAATTACCTGATTTACCATTAATCTTGGTAACAGAAACCACTAATGTTACTAAGCATACTGTCAATAAATAAATGAGACCTATTTTCTGATTTTGGAAAATAAGAATAAAATTATTAAATTATTTTTTCATAATTAAAAACAAATATATTTCTAAAATTATTTTAAAATTAATATCGTAGAAGGAATGATAAAATTATTGTTTAAAGTAAAAACAACTAAAATACTGACTTGATTTCTTGTCCAATTTCAATATAAAATTTCTCTTGATGAACTACATTGGATTAAATTATAAAATATTTATCTAATGGTAATTTAAAAAAAATAAATTATGTAATTAAATTTTTTAAATTATTTTGTTGAAAAAAATTTCAATTAAATTTTAGTATTTTTACTATTTATAAAAACTGAAACTTATCAAAAAAGTACAAAAAATTAATCAAATTTAAAATCCGATATCACCATTTTAAATATGAATTTTATTTTTTCGTAGAAAAAAATTTCATAATGAATAAAATTACATTTAAAATTAGTTCTCTATTAAAATGTGTAAAAATTATCCTTTAAACAAATATTGGGTTTTATTCAAAAAATTAAGTCTATTCCAATCTAATTGCTATAAAATATATTTGAATAAAGTCAAAATGATATTATTTAATATACGACACATATTTTTCATTAAAATCATAAACTAATTTTAATTATCATGAATTATTAAAACAAAAAACATTGGGAGAATAAAAATATAAGTATTTTCATATAATTAATTGGTTTATATTTCCATTTCTAATTAATTAGTATCCAATGATTCCATATCTTGAAACCATAAAATTTAATTTTTTATTTAATATTATTCAATTCCTATAATTTAATGTCTTCGTTGTACCGACTAATATTTAATATTAATATTTTAGTAATATACTATTTCTTAGTTAAACTATTTATTGCGAGTAATTCAATATATCAAAAGAGACCAGAATTATGTGTAAAACTATCTCACCATAGTGTTGTTTATAACGTAAGATAATAACCATATTTCATGTAGCACAATATCGACATTTTTTCATTTATAACTCATTCCAAACATAGTGTTTTTTATATAATAATATTTATATATAGTACTATGTGAACTGTGAAATATCGAAAAGTTTAAATTAATTTTTTTTTTAAAATAATTCACAAAATCTCATGGTGTTACATTAAACCCCACATAAAATTATGGCCTCCTGGAAAATTTATCACGGTTATCAAATGTTTAATTCTTGAATGTTCCTTTCATAAAATCCTACATTATAAAATAGAATACTAAGTATTTATTTTAAATAGGAATCATAGAAACCAAATGCTTACCAAAAGTAACTCATAACATAGGAGGAATGTGAAAACATTGAAAAAAAAGTTAAAAGGATTATCATGTTATGATATAGAGTGATCATGACCATGTATAAGATAATGTTAACAATAAAAATTACATATCCTAAAGAGGCTTGAAAACTGTCCTTGAAACCATAAAAATTTAAAAAAATCGAACAAAATTTAATTTCAATACCCTTTGTTCTAAAGTTGAATAAGATTATTGGGATAATATTTTTACTAGATTTTAGGATAACCTCAAACTTTTTTTCCATGACAATTTTCCACTTCATATATTATTTCATTATATAATGTTTAATTTTTCATTCCTATAGAATTGGAGGATCATGAGATCTATAAATATAATGATGCATCATTCTATCTATCATTATGATAATAGAAATTTGGGACAAGTTATCAAAAAGTTTATTAAAAATATATATAATAATAATACATTAATCACTAGAAATATCATACAGAGATTAACATAAAATATTCTTCAAATTTATACGATTTAACCCTTCAAAAATATGAAAGTTTGAAACATTAGAAGGATGTTCACTAAATCAGAATCTAATTTATACCAATATATCAAAAGGTAATTATTGGTTTCCACATTCAAAACATTTTAATACATTTATCATGAATTACCTTGATCCATATTAATAACCTAAACTACAATAAATCCTTACTGAGAATATATTCTTTATTAAGAATTTCATTCGAGATATTACATAAAAAAAATTAAACTTCATCCAAGATAAAATCAACCACTTTTCAACATATAATTTTTGTGATAAAATGATATTAGTACTATGAAATTTACTTATTCATATCCAAAATATATTTTTATTGAAATTTTTATCTCATCATGATGCAAATATAAAGAGTTATCCATCCACAAATCATGTGTTTTCCAAAAATATCACATTATTACCTAGATCAATTATGATGGTTACCAATACCACTCATCATATTCTTTTAAATTGTTATGGAAAATTTTTAGTAGACCAATACATATAGATTTCTATATTTTATAATCTCATAATGTTCATTTTCTACATTATTCACAAATTACATTACATAAATACTAAATCATTCAACCAATTCATTATCATACACCAAATCTAAAATAGTGATCGAAGGATATTTCCATTTGGATTTAATATTTCACTCACTCTGATCGTCACTGTATAGCAGTGGGATTCATCGTTGATTTTCAGAGTTCCCATTATCCTTAGAATTGATGCATTATAGTGTGGGGTTATGGTGTCCTTTTTCCTATTACCATCAGTAGAAATCACCATCCCATTAATTTGGAATTCTTTTACCAGATGACGTACCTTTACACAAATGATAATTTTACCAGTCCCCATATATAACCTTGATAATGATTCATTCCACACCTTGAACATAAAGAAAACTATTTTTTTCTTCTCACCATGGTTTTTATATTTTCAATTTACTATATCTTGAATTTATTGTAAAAACCCTGAGATTTATTTGTAATACAATCCTTAATTTGCATGTTGATGGTATATTAGAAGATTTATTAATGACAACATGTTTCCTATATAGAAAACACCATTCATAGAAATTATTTTAAGACACTGAAAAATAAATCAACCATATATTCGTAATGGATGATAATTCAAAAATCATATCTATCATGTCTTATAAAATTATATTAATAGTTTCCAACTGATTCATCATCATTTTCATTTAACTCAAATAAATACTTTTCCATTTTTTATGATTAAAAGGTGAAGTATACCTATTAAAAAATATGTTCTTTAACTCCTCTAATTCCATGGTGTTGATTTCATCATTTTTTATTATATTCTAAATAATATCATACCATTTATCTTCTTCAACTTCAAAGCAATAGATAAACAAAATGCATTTATCCGGTTATGAACATTAGAGAATTGAAAATATCATTATAGTGGTACGAATCTATTCTTTGGACACTAGTGGATCAGAAGATCCAGTGAATGAAGGTGGCCACTACCTCATGAAGGACTCAACATAAATGTGTTCTATTATTTTCTCCTTTGGAATTATATCATGATTTATATATTGGGAAGGTTTTGTGAGAATATATATATGATTTTATATTCCATCCCCCATAATATTTTCTTTATCCGGAGGAAAATCATTTCATTTCACATCACATCCATCATTTACATGGTTCCTTTAGGTTCTTGACATTAACTATAACCATAAGGCATAGTGTGATAAAAAAAATTACATTGTTATAACTACAAAATCAATAAAAAATACTTATTTAATTTAAATATATTACACCTTAGTTTGAATCATAGTTTCTATGTGATTATTATGAAAAAAATAGTATTATAACCTATACATAGACTTATTATTAGATACATCCCTAAATATATCATTAAAAATGTATCTACGGATATCATTAAATTTTTCTCATAAAATTTTTCAATGGTTGACTAAACCTTTACTATAATACCAACTATAATGACCCATGATTTTTATACATGGATGTTGCATCAATTTTGTGGAACATTTAATACAATACACAAACAAGTACTCAATGTTAATATTTTTTGGTTCATTTTGAATCATATATACATTATAAACTGGTTTATACCACATTTATATCTTCTCACACATCTTCCATCATATCAAAATTCTTATAGGTAATATCAAACCAAATCCCATTCTTTACATCCAAGGGAAATGAAAAATATGAAAGGGTTAGCTCACATTCTCAATAAGGGTATGAAATGGAGATTTGAAAGAATAATAATGAACATAATAATATGAGAACATGAATGTACAATTATAATATCATACCCTACATATCTAATATCATATAAATGATTCATGAAATAAATAATGGTAATTTATAACCCAAGAATCTTTTGTAAACAATGAGTATATGCCATGAGAGAATAAAATAAGAATAAGACAAGAAATTTTGACAGACAAATTAACATGTAATATCATTCCCATTAAATCACGGTGAGTTTCCAAAACATCTCATTGAACATCATGGGGAATCCACCTACTTGGTTGGACACACCACCATCACCAGTCACAATTCATTCCCTTGTAAGAGATTATGTTTCTCCAGATTCCATAGTGCATCAATCCCGTTGAATTGTCATCCATCATTGTCTCTTTAGATATAAATCATTAACTAATGAGAGGGATGGATATATAATTCCAACTAATCAATTAATGATAACATTACATATGTTTTCAAAATAACATATATCATCCATTATATCAAAACCCCAAGAATGATATTGGTTTTATAAAGAACAATAAATCACAACACATCCCATGGAAAAGAAATGGGTTTAGTAAATATCATTCCCTCCTTAAAATAAATGATGGGATTAATTAATAAGATAATAATCCTTGAATCAAACCCATAAAAAATTATAAATAACATCATAAAATGTTATGTGATAAGGAATATTTTGGAATGATCTTTTTCATTAGTTCTTGAGGAAAATATACATTCTCTTTACAATAATTATATTTAGTAAAAATACATTTTGAAAAACAAATTCATTGTAAATAACCTTGAAACATTGTAGGTAACTTTGAAAAACATTTAAAACATCCATGAAATAATTTTTTAATAAGAATTCATAAAATATCATTTAAACTACATTAATACACTTTTAGATATTATTGTTTTAAAATAACACATATTTCAAACCAAATGGGGATTAAAATTACATAAAACATATAATATCATAAAAATAAGTATATTCATGACACCAAAATTCAATGGGATGTATTAAAAATCCATAAAATAATATTGGTGAATAATATAAGTTGTGTCACAAAGACCGATAATTGAGAAAAAATTGCCTTAGTGATTTAATAAATTCTTAATTGTAAAACCCATGAAAGAGACGTCATCCAATGGAAATAAAAATAACAATAGATCTTAACAATAATAATCATAAAATAAATTGATGGGATGTATATACCCCAGAACAGATAAATGAGTAGTGTATGTGGCATGTGTCCCACAGAAATAAAAATTTGAAAAAACTCTTCTTCTTACTTGAGTAATTTTTAAATTATGAGATCCCTGATACAATAAAACCAATTTAAACAAATAATGTAATTAAATAAAGGAATTTAATGTGATAAATTTTATGGATTAGTTTATACACCACAAAAAATAAATGAGTGGTGAATGTGGAATATATCTCATGGATACAAAAACTGAGGGGGGATTCCTTTACCTTAAGTCATGAATGTAACACCCTCAGATTTTACCAAAAATATTATTTTAATTTCATTAATGTGTTGTGTTGTATGCTACACCAAGATTACCTTGCGCTATACGCAACACCATATTAGCTTGCAGTATTTGCAACACTATTCTTGGATCGTGTTACACACAATTTTGATAATAGTTATTCTATGCAACATTGAGTATATATATATATATATATTTAATGTATAAATGAAATATGGTTTTATTCTGTTATATGAAACAACGAAGGATTCTTTCACAACATGCAACCCTAACTTGGCTTGCATTACACGCAATCGCGACCTTCCTCGATAGCGTGTGTTGTACGCAATACCGGGTTTTACTAAACAACGATATATTATTATAATATTATTATGAACTAGCCATTGTGAATATTATTAACTAAAATTTTAATTTTATAACATTATTATTTATTATACTCATTTTCTAGAACATGGTATAAGAACAAAATAAATTTTTCGGGTAAAATAAGCATTTTTCAAAAACTGAAGTTTTTCCGCCTTTTGATGGCGCAGCCACATTAAATCTAGTTTTTGACATGTTTATAAGTTCCATTTGAAAAAATAAAATTATTCTTTGGAATCAGGAAATAAAAATTTACATTGGATAAATTTTTCATTTTATTCTGATGACCTTGATATTTTAATGAATAGTAAAAACACGCTATATTTTAATTAAAAACAACTTTTTTTCATCATAATATCTTATTTAGTTAAATTATAATATTGAATGGTTTTAAAGTATAAATAGAATATATTTTTACCATTTAATATAATGTATGTCATTAGCATTGATTTTACCTTGAATTCGTATGTTAAATCAATTCAATCTTTTGCAATGTTTTAAAGAAAAACCCGTTTTCATTCGACAACGGGATTAATTTTAATTTAATTTCTGCAACTTTTATGTATTTAATTTTTAAAAATTGATTCCATATATAGAATCAGTGGGTCCAAATTATGTTAATAAGCTACTTTTTTATTTTTGGGCATTGTAAATAGTAACTACGATAAATTTTATTTACTATAGTTAAAGATAAATCGGATAATTAAGGGTAAATATAAGATTATAAAATTACCCTAACACTTGGAAAAATCCAATTGGATGACTAAAAATCGTCCCATATCACTTAAGGGTCGGATTAGATTCATTTAATGGACTTTTTTCCATGAAAATAATTTAATTATTATTAAAACCAAAGAAAGTGACAACATGTCACTCTCTTAAATACTATAAGTATAATAATTTTAAGTTAGTGATAAACTTCATGAAACTATGAACAATAATAGTCTACAGAAATCTAACAAAATTATCTACATCATGAGAATTTATTTAGAATTTTTTGGGATTAAATAATTATCATTAATTGTGACACATTAGTGATGCAGAAATTAGTTATCTAGTGAAAAATCAAGAATATAGTTTTTATAAAACTAATAGTGACCATAAAAGGAACAAAACCCTGACCAAATCTTATTGGTCATGTAAATTTAAACTATAATCATCCAATGGTGGAATATTTGAATATTTTGAGTCTTATACAAGCAATTATGACACTTATAGTATTTTATTTTAAATGATGCCAAAGTTGTCACCTTCATAATTTAATAAATATAACAATTTAAATATTGTGATTTTAAGATGATAAATTACAGTGAAAGTATTATTGTGAAAGGAAACAGATTAATATTCATCATAGGATTTTATTTTAAATTTTTATACCACAAGTCAATATATTAAATAATTATACAAAAATGTTGTAGTAATTATTTTATTAAGAGATAAACCAAATAAACGGTTTTAAAAATAATAGAATAAATAATATAAGAACTATTTAATGTGATCCACTAATTTTATAGATACATATGACCTTTTATGAATCTATTAAAGCTTTTAGTTAGAAAATATATTCGGTATGTATTTTATTTAAATTCAAATAAATTAATAGTGTCAAAATTGACACTATTGTTATTTTCTAAAAATAACATATTATAAAATTGATTAAAAATTACAAAAATATTTAAATATTATAAATTTAAATTTACATGGTCAATAATGTTATAAAGTATACAATTATGGAAAATTCATAACATATAAGTAATTATTTGTTATAATTTAAAATTTAGAATTTTATTACCACAAATAAACTTAAATAGATTAAATAAGGATAAATCAAAATGATAAGGTTTAAAATAAGATCCAAACATGTCTAAATATGATTGGTTGATGAGATTACAACCCTACATCATCTAATATTTGAATATGAGTAATTTTTGGAGGTTTTTAAGTGGGGTTAGATTAATTATAAATTAATATTTTTAAGAATTCCAATGGTGCCCCTCTCCTCCCTTATAAAAGGGCACCTCCTCCCTCTACTCCTCACACCAATTTAAGCCTTCAATATCGGACAACCCCTGACAAATTATCTTCTCCAATTCCCTATAAACATCCTAGAGGTTCTGGTCTACATTAAAGACTAATCTTAGTGCCCTAAGAGGTGGTTTCAAAGAGGCGTATCGAAGAAGGGTTAATTTCTTCTCCCGATTCGTTCAAGCTTCTTTCTTCTTCAACTTCTTCTTCTTTAGTTGTTTAAAAATAAAGTAATAACATCAGTATCAATAATATACTTATTTTTTTTTATAAATATGAAACAACCCCATTTCACCTTCTATCCATCCTACGGAAAACAAAATCACCGCCCGTGCATACGTCCGGAATACCGTCTCCACGCCGTGGTGTAATCTGTTTTTCCACCAAAACCTTACATGGATGGGTATAATGGTGTAAATAATAATTATAAATAGTTATTATAACATCATAATGATTCTGATGTATTGTATCATCAACAACAATTCAAGTCAATAATTATGGAAACGATAGCATCGCTCGTGCGTACGTACGGACTACCGTCTCCACGACGCGATGAGATTTATTCTCCATGTTAACCATTTAAGATTGATTATAATGTATATATAAACAATAATAATGAAATATATGAAATTATAAAGAAACTGGATTTATGTATATATGTATGTCATCAACTTAATTCAATTCAACTCAATAAGGAAACGAAAACAGCGTTCATGCGTACGTACGGCCTACCGTCTCCATAAATGGTGTATTTCATTCCATTTATCGATCTATTATATATATGTATATTCTAAATATATATTATATATAAATAATTTTTTATATTATGGAATTATTTAATCGAGATCTACGTAATCATATGAATAATTACAAGTCAAAACACGGACGACAAATGAAACGATTTTACCCAAAACGCTCTTTAACATGGAATATACAAATGAACGGGTAATATAAAGTCATAAGTGAACCATATATGATATCATTACAATTAATAACATTCTTTAATAATTCAATAACATTATTTAAATCATTATACAGGAGGTTCGGATACGTACCATGAATCTCGGACATAAGGTAAGGGATAAAATTTGAAAATCTCATTTTTATCCGATATTTCTTATTCGTAAGTATTTACTGGGGTTATTTCTATCATCCATGTCCATGTTTTATAAAAGTGTTTTCAGGTATGTTTAAAATCCATTTTACCCATTTTTGACTTTTACTACATGTTATGTAAGGAATCTTTCTTTTGTTTACGTTATGATGTACTTTTTGAAATTTCCGGGAAAAGTACGAGAATAATATTTTTTTAACGTATACAGCAAGAAAGGATTTTTACAATTTTATAAAGCCTTATTTTCATGAAGCTTCATCCAAAATATTTCATGACTATTTTCAACTAAATCCTTTTCTTTTAAAATTGCATTACATTTTGTGAAAAGAAAATGATTTTGAAGAAAAAAGGATATTTTCCTCAAGAATTCATTTCAAGTGTTTTATCAAAACCATTTTCATCTAAGATGAAATTATTTCACATGTGTATGTTTCAAGTATCATGTCTCTTTGATTTACATGGTTTCACTTTTCTTATTATGAAATTATATCCATTTCATTTATGTGAATTATGTGATTATGGGATGATGTTTATGAAACCCATTTTATTCTTTGGGTTATGATGAATGATTTATGTTTATGTTGTGGCACAAGTAAGAATGATTTCATTATGAGATGTGTGGGACCTATATCTCCCTCCAATGCATTGGGTAATGATTTTAAATCTCATGAGATAGACATGGCTATAATGGTAAGTTAATTCGGTTCAGTGTTACAGGACTGAAACGAGGAGTGAACTCGATTCAGAATGGGACTTTGTCCACTAAGATGGTCTTGGAAACAATGCCTTGGCTACTATGGAAATCATTACATGTGCTTAATGGATTCCACAATTACATGTTTTATTCCCATGCTATTTTATCATTCTTAATGTTTCTTTATGATCAATGCCTTACGTACTTCCATGATTTATGTCATTTCTCAAGGTTTTGATGTTTAAACATTATGTTCATGTTTTTATGTTCAAATGTATATGGTATGTTTTATTTTATCCATGGTTACCCTTAATGAGCATTTGAGCTCACCCTTTTTATTTTTTATTTTCCCTAGGATATAAAGAATGGTTTTAGGTTAGAAAAAAACGGGAAAGATCTTTATGGGATATGTTGAAGATCTTTCACCACGATTAGAAGATTGTGTTCCATGTTTCCAAAGACACTAACCTATTACGGTCCTTGTGTGTATATTTTTGTTATGTATTAATTATTCCGTTAAAGTAATGTAATATCCATGTATGTCATGCTTTGGGTCTCTATAGTTGGTATCAGAGGAAAGGTTTAGTCAACCTTTGGAAACTAGGAGGCGAGAACTTTAGTGAGATCCGTTGAGATATTTCTAAGGTATGTCTAGGGATGTACCTAAGGTTAACTATAAGTGTAGGTTATAGTACTAAAATTATGGTAAACCATGATGTTAGATATTGAAGGTAGTCCCCCTTTACTTTATTGTTTTCCCTAGCGTTATTTTTTCCTCTCACACTATTTTTTTTGGGTTTTAGACGATGGCTGGAACCCGAAGGAACCGTGTTGATCAATGTAATAGACAGTGCAATGATTGTCCTCCTGAACAAACAAATGTTATGGAGATGGAGTGAAAAATCTTATTGCTTTACTTACACAAGCTATGAATCATTCTGGACTTCCAAATGAGAAGAGAAGGGAACAATATTCTATTGAGTCCTTCATGAGGCAACGTCCACCTTCTTTCAGTGGGTCTTCTGATCCACTTGTTGCTGAACAATGGATCAGTACTATTGAAAAGATATTTTCAGTTCTTCAATGTTCTGAACATGATAATGTCATCTTAGCATTGTATCGTTTGGTAGGTGATGCTGATCAATGGTGGAATCTTATCAAGAATACTAGGCCAAGAGATGAAATTGAGTCCATGGAATGGGACAAGTTCAAGAACTTATTTTTCAATAAGTACTTCTCTCGTATTCTTCGAACAATGTTGGAGAAGGAGTTTCTTGAACTAAAGCAAAAGGATGATGAATCTGTTGGTATATATGAAGCGAATTTTACAAGGCTTGCAAGGTATGCATTTGGATTTATCATCCAACCCGAATGTAAAGTTGATCGATTCTTTAGTGGCTTAAAACCAAATCTTCGAAGGGAATTAGCTATAAGAGATTTCAGTAGCTATGAAGAAGTTGTGCGTTGTGCTATCAAGGTAGAAATGGAAGCTGGTGTTACTTATCCATCTCATAGTTTTGACAAGAAACGAAAGATGGATTTCAAGGAGAAATCTAAGAATAATGGTGAAAAGAATATGAATGTTTTTTTATGCTCAATGTGTGGAAATAAGAATGGTGGAGATTGTCTTAAAGGGACTATAAAATGTTTTAAGTGTGTAAAAGAAGGTCATTGAGCAGCTGAGTGTTGAAGTAATGGAAAAAGGGTTTCTAGTGACGTGAATAAAGAAAAGACTGCAGAGAACACACCACCAACACTTCAATGCTTCAAGTGCAAGGAAATGGGGAATTATGCTAATAAATTCCCTAATCCAAGGGTTAGTGATGATCGACATGAGCAACCACTTAAGGAAATGGACAAAGGGAAGTCACATGTGATCACTATTGCCGATGTTGAATATGACAAAGATGTGGTGGAATGATTAAGTGTTTATGTAATGGGATTCCAAAATAATGTTTTATATAGTATCGTGGAATATTGGAATATTTATGTATTGGTCTATTGTGGTTTTCAATGGTACTGATAGCCATGGAAAGTGATTGAGATATTTCTGAAAAAAAAGATGATATGCGCATAATGTAGGGAAAACGAGAAAATGAAATGTTTGACAGTATTCATGAGCTCATGATTGATATAAGGACAAAGTGATATCATGGTTTGAGTATATAGAATTTTGAGGATTTTGGTATGTGGAAAGTGTTAAATTTTGAATGCATTTATGTTTTCACTAAGGTTCAGTGGGTATTCATTTTTAAAGAGAATACATGATTAAGGCCTTCGAACGTTTCTAATGTGACCAACAAGGCATATCTTATGATATATGGGGATCAACGATGGTATTAACATGATTCTTATATGAAATCTCTAGTAATCATTTTCACTATAACACGACAATGGACTGCAATGTTATGGATAAGACTAAAGATTGGAATAGATTATGTTGGACATAAGTTAGTATTGTTTAAGGATAGAACCTTTTTTCGATATTATTGACGGGATGATATAGTAATGTCGTTTTAAAAAAAGGACAACTTGCAGGACGGGCGACATCCCATCACGTCAGACTAGACTGTGGGAATCGAACCCACAACCGAAGTGCGACTGGCCTTTATCGCCTACCACTGGCCTACAGGAAGTCCCTGGTTAGGAGAAACTAGTTTTGTTTTATTAAGTGGTATGATATATGTAGTATAAGTTCATTTTTGGAACCATATATGATTAATCTATCCATAAGATGGACTTATAAATTTTTCTAACCTTTTGTTTGAAAGAGATGGAATGACCCATCATTCTATCACATGATCTGCTAACACACCACGAATAACAAATTCAACTTCATTTCTTTAAGGGATGAAGTGGAAATTCTTCAATTCATAAACAACAGTCAGATTGTACCAAAATAATGTACGTATTTCTTTTAATTCATCAACTTTAGGGAAATGATCTTGAAAACAAAAAATGTTGTCCTAGTTCCCTTATATCCAATGAATTAGATGGTACCTTAGATCATCAGAAATCTATAGCTTTGTGATTGTTGGCTTTTTCATAGCAATGTTCTCTACCACTCTCCATCAGAACTTGATGGTTATATTTTTCTTCCATATCCATATTTTCACCTATGTTCTCCTATGTGGAAACCCAGCGATGAGTTAATTTGGGTAACCGTTACATTTCAGACTTTGGTTTTTAAAGCCAAGTATTGGTATTCCTTTTTACGATGTGGGTTTCTATTAAAGAAACTTTCGAGTAATAAACCATTTATAACCCCGACGAATTTCGAGGGCGAAATTAATTTTAAGGGGGGTAGAATGTAACACCCTGAGATTTTAAAAAAAATATTATTTTAATTTCATTAATGTCTTATGTTGTATGCTACACCAAGATTACCTTGCACTATACGCAACACCATATTAGCTTGCAGTATACGCAACACTATTCATGGATCGTGTTACACACAATTTTGATAATAGTTATTCTACGCAACATTGAGTATATATATATATATATATTCAATGTATAAATGAAATATGGTTGGATTCTGTTATACGAAACAATGAAGGATTCTTTCACAACACGCAACCCTGACTTGGCTTGCATTACACGCAGTCACGACCTTCCTCGACAGCGTGTGTTGTACGCAATACCGGGTTTTACTAAACAACAATATATTATTATAATATTATTATGAACTAGCTATTATGAATATTATTAACTAAATTTTGAATTTTATTACATTATTATTCATCTTACTCATTTTCTAGAACATGGTATAAGAACAAAATAAATTTTTCGGGTAAAATAAGTATTTTTCAAAAAATACAGTTTTGCCACATTTTGATGGCGCACCCACATTAAATATAGTTTTTGACATGTTTATAAGTTCCATTTGAAAAAATAAAATTATTCTTTGGAATCAAGAAATAAAAATTTACTTTGGATAAATTTTTCATTTTATTCTGATGACCTTTATATTTTAATGAATAGTAAAAACACGCTATATTTTAATTAAAAACAACTTTTTTCATTGTAATATCTTATGTGGTTAAATTATAATATTTAATGGTTTTAAAGTATAAATAGAATATATTTTTACCATTTAATATAATGTATGTCATTAGAATTGATTTTACCTTGAATTCGTAGGTTAAATCAATTCAATCTTTTGCAATGTTTTAATGAAAAACCCGTTTTCTTTCGACAACGGGATTGATTTTAATTTAATTTCTGAAACTTTTATGTATTGAATTTGGAAAAGGATTCCATATTTAGATTTTGTGGGTCCAAATTATGTTAATATTCTAATTTTTATTTTTGGGCATTGTAAATAGTAACTACGGTAAATTTTATTTACTATAGTTAAAGGTAAATCGGGTAATTAAGGGTAAATATAAGATTATAAAATTACCCTAAAACCTGAAAAAAATCCTATTGGATGACTAAAAGTCGACCCATATCACCTAAGGGTCGGATTAGATTCATTTAATGGAATTTTTTCCTTGAAAATAATTTAATTATTATTAAAACCAATGAAAGTGACAACATGTCAATCTCTTAAATACTATAAGTATAATAATTTTAAGTTAGTGTTAAACTTCATGAATCTTCGAGCATTAATAGTCTACATAAATATAAAAAATTTATCTACATCATGAGAATTTATTTAGAATTTTTTGGGATTAAATAATTATCATTAATTGTGACACAATAGTGATGCAGAAATTATTTACCTACTGAAAAATCAAGAATATAGTTTTTATTAAACTAATTGTGACCATAAAAGGCACAAAACCCTGACCAAAACTTATAGGTCATGTAAATTTAACCTATAATCATCCAATGGTCGAATATTTGACCATTTTTAGTCTTATTCAAGCAATTATGACACTTATATTATTTTATTTTAAATGATTCCAAAGGTGTCACCTTCATAATTTAATAAATATAACAATTTAAATATTGTGATTTTAATATGATAAATTCAAGTAAAAGTATTATTGTGAAATTTAATATTTGTATATTTATCATAGTATTTTATTTTATATTTTTATGCAACAAATCTGTATATTAAATAATTATACAAAAATGTTGTAGAAATTATTTTATTAAGAGATAAACCAAATAAATGGTTTTAAAAATAATAAAATAAATATTATATGAAGTATTTAATGTGATCCAATAATTTTATAGATTAATATGACCTCTAATGAATCTATTAATTCTTTTATTTCAAACATATCGTATGTATATATTTTATTTTAATTCAGATAAATGAATAGTGTCAAAATTGACACTATTGTTCTTTTATAAAAATAACATATTATAAAATTATTTAAAAATCACAAAAATATTTAAAAATTTTAAATTTAAATTTATATGGTCAATAATGTTATAAAGTAAACTATTATGGAAAATTCACAACAAATAAGTAATTATTTGTTATAATTTAAAATTTAGAATTTTATTACCACCAATAAACTTAAATACATTAAATAAGGATAAATCAAAATGATAAGGTTTAAAATATGATCCAAATATGTCTAAATTTGATGGGTTGATGAGATTAAAACCCTATCTCATCTAATATTCTAATATGAGTCATTTTTGGAGGTTTTTAAGTAGGGTTAGATTTATGATAAATTAATATTTTTAAGAATTCCAAAGGTGCCCCTCTCCTCCCTTATAAAAGGGAACCTCCTCTCTCTCCTCCTCACGCCAATTTGAGCCTTCAAGCCCGGCCAACCCCGGCCAAATTATCTGCTCCACTTCCCTAGAAACATCCTAGTGGTTCTTTTCTACATTAAATACCATTCTTAGTGCCCTAATAGGAGGTTTCAAAGAGGCGTATCGAAGAAGAGGTAATTTCTTCTCCCGATTCTTTCAAGCTTCTTTCTTCTTCAACTTCTTCTAATTTAGTTGTTTCATTATAAAGTAATAACATAATTATCACTAATATACTGATTTTTTATTATAAATATTAAACAACCCCATTTCACCTTCTATCCATCCTACGGAAAACAAAATCACCGCGCGTGCGTACGTATGGAATACCGTCTCCACGCCGTAGTGTAATCTGTTTTTCCACCAACACCATACATGGATGAGTATAATGGTGTAAAGAATAACTATACATAGTTATTATAACATCATACTTATTCTGATATATTGTATCATCCACTCCAATTCAATTCAATAATTATGGAGACGATATCATCGCTCGTGCGTACGTATGGACTACCGTCTCCACGACGCGATGAGATTTATTCTCCATGTTAACAATTTAAGAATGATTATAAAGTATATATAATCAATAATAATGAAATATATGACATTATAAAGCTACTGTATTTATGTATATATGTATGACATCTAATTAATTCCATTCAACTCAATAAGGAAACGAAAACAGCGTTCATGCGTACGTACGGCCTACCGTCTCCATGAACGGTGTATTTCTTTCCATTAATAGATCTATTATATATATGTATATTCTGAATATATATTATATATAAATCATGTTTTATATTCTAGAATTATGTAATCGTGATCTAAGTAATCATATGAATAATTACAAGTCAAAACACGGACGACAAATGAAACGATTTTACCCAAAACGCTCTTTAACATGGAATTTACAAAAGAACGGGTAATATAAAGTTATAAGTGAACCATATATGATATCATAACAATTAATATGATTCTGTAATAAGTCAATAACATTATTTAAATTATTATACAGGAGATTCGGATACGTTCAAAGCATATCTGACATAAGGTAAGGGATAAATTTTGCAAATCTCATTTTTATCCGAGATTGCTTATTCGTAAGTATTTACTGGGGTTACTTCTATAATCCATGTCCATGTTTTATAAAAGTGTTTTAATGTATTTTTAAAGTCCGTTTTACCCATTTTTGACTTTTACTACATGTTATGTAAGTAATCTTTCTTTTTTTTTACGTTACGATGTACTTTTTGACATTTCCGGCAAAAGTACGAGAAGTATGTTTTTTTTCAAAGTATACAGCAAGGAATGATTTTTACGGTTTTATAAAGCCATATTTTCATGAAGCTTCCTCCAAAATATTTCATCACTATTTTCAACAAAATCCTTTTCTTATAAAATTTCATGACATTTTGTGAAAAGAAAATTATTTTGAAGAAAAAAAGGATATTTTCCTCAATAATTAATTTCAAGTGTTTTATAAAAACCATTTTCATCTAAGATGAAATTATTTCAAATGTGTATATTTAATGTATCATGTCTCTATGATTTACATGGTTTCACTTTTCTTATTATGAAATTATATCCATTTCTTTTATGTGAATTATGTGATGATGGGGTGATCATTATGAAACCCATTTTATTCTTTGGGTTATGATGAATGATTTATGTTTATGTTGTGGCACAAGTAAGAATGATTTCATTATGAGATGGGTGGGACATATATATCCCTCTAATGCATTTGGTAATGATTTTATATATCATGAGTTAGACATGGCCGGAACGGTAAGTTAATCCGGTTCAGTGTTACAGGACTGAAATGAGGAGTGAACTCGATTCAGAATGGGACTTTGTTCACTAAGATGGTCTTGGCAGTACTTCCTTGGCTACTATGGAAATCATTACATGTGCTTAATGGATGCCACAATTACATGTTTTATTCCCATTCTATTTTGAAATTCTTAATTTTTCATGATGATCTATGCCTTATGTACTTCCATGTTTTATGTCATTTCTCAAGCATTTGATGTTTAAACATTATGTTCATGTTTTTAAGTTCAAATGTATATGGTATGTTTTATTTTATCCATGCTTACCCTTACTAAGCATTTTAGCTCACCCTTTTTATGTTTTCTTTTCCCCAGGATATAAAGAAAGGTTATTGGTAAATAAAAAGTTGAAAGATCTTTATGGGAGATGTTGAAGATCATTCACCACGATTAGACTATTACGTTCCAAGTTTCCAAAGACACTAAACTATTACAGTCCTTGTGTGTCTATTTTTGTTATGTATTAAGTATTCCGCTAAAGTAATGTAATGTCCATGTACGTCAAGCTTTGGGTCTCTACAATGAAATACTTCATACACATTAAAATATATTTTATAATAAATATATGTTTATTGTAAATATACCACATAACCATATTATTATATATAATACAATATATTATTCAGTTATGACTTTATATTTATTGATTATTATTAATTCCATCTTTAATTTATGTTTTAGGAGATAATTTTTTTGTTTCCCAAACATGTTTTGACATGGTATCCTTAGACATATTCTATGTATCATTATTTCATCATATAAATAATGATAAAAATTATATAAATAAATAAATATTTATTTATTATATATTAACTTTTTGGGGTTCATAAAATTTACAGTTGGAAAATCAAATTCACCATTCAGGGAGATGGTAGGTCGTAGGTATAGATGAACACTGATTTCATTTTACAATCATTTTCAAAGAAATAAATTAATAAGATATTTTATCATTATTGAATATATTTTATATTAAATATATCACATATATTCATAAAATAAATCCTTATAACCATCCCTTTGAAATTTATATAAAAACTTAGTCACATTGCATCATGTAGATGGTAAAACGGGTATACGCATGAGTGACAATATCATTTCCCAAAAATATTTTCAATAATAATGTGTATATTATATTATAATTATAGAATAAAACTATTTTATAAATATATTATTTGTTCATTAATACCATCATAATTCATACTAAAAATATGTGGTGATGGGAAATGATTTGTATCGCAACATGGAGATGGAAAGTCATGCATATATAAGAGCGGTATTTCACTAATTTTTTAATAGAAAATAGGATGTATTATGGGTTGTTAATAATAATAAAAACAAAAACTAATATTAATAATACTATTATTATTATTTTATCATATATCATAGATTTTTAGGATTTATTGAATATGTTAAAAACATAGTGATATGTTAGAGTGATTACTTCTTTTACAAAATGACTCCTTTATATATCCTATGAAATATTATAGATTTTTTACAATGGAATTAAAATTAATAAATAATGTGGCTGGGAAATGGATACAAACATTTTTTAGAGGTTAGACGAGCATTTAGGATCAGTGTGGTTAAATTAGATGATGGGATATATGTCCATTTGTAATGAATGTTAGGAATCGTTTTTAATTCCCCAAGGAATTAGTTCTTGATAATTTAAATCTCAATACAAATTCCAAAAAATGGAAATTTATTCTATTATAAGATAAGATATTATAGTATTATCATCATAAAATATAATTTATACATGTTTTGAGGTCATTTTTAGCATTACCATTTTGATTAACCCATAGTTAATCGATTTTAATTTTAACTATAGAAACATAATTTTTAATAATAAGATAGTGTCATGTTTTCCAATAAAGTATCAATTATACCATTAATGGCCAATTTATGTTATTCTGGACTATATATATTCCCCTTGTACTTACTTAATATTTTTATAATTTTAAAATAATTCAATAAAATATTATTTTCATAAAATGTCATATGTGCCAATTTTGAAACAATTCATAACATTGACTTTACTTATATCAATTCCATAAGATTAATTTGAACCAATTAAATTAATAGACACCTAACATGTCATATTAAAAAAATCATCTTTCGCCTTCATTGAGTATATGTATATATTTATTTAAAATATCATATAATTGATTGTCTGAATAATTTGAATAATACAGAATCCTGATTTTATAATTATTTAGGATAATTATTTCTAAACTAAACATTAAAAATAAATTTATATAATTAATATAAAAATATACCATTTAAAAATAATAAATATATTAGATAGTATCCTTTATTTAACACCATATTTAAAATATTATACATATTTAAACTATGAGTTACATTTTTGGCACCCCCTTTGTGTTTAATAATATTACTGTAATTTTCTTTGAAATCTGTCTATTAATTCATTCTATTTTTACCCCTATGTGTGAAGGGTTTGGCTAAATTTACCCTATAACATTTGGAAATGTTTTATTATAGTATTGTAATATTAAAAATTTATTTCAACACTTAACTATTATATTTACCCTGAAAGATGGTAGTAAAAATTACTAATGTAGAAATATATATTATCAAAAAACAAAAAGGGAAATATTGTATAAATTTTTACCTTATGATTCAAAATAATAAATTAATTTTTCATAACAGAAAGCAACAAAATTTTAGAAGTTACCTTAAAATAAATCTTGTTTTAAAGCGAAACTGTCTATAAGATTAACATTTTTTATATCCAAATTATATGTCAAATTGATTAAAATGAACAAAGATTGATTAAATGATTCAATTTTGATTTAATTCCAATTTTAAACATATATGATATATAGTTGAATACTACAAATTATTTTGATTAAAAAACTGCTTTCAATACAAATTTATTATTTTTCAATATTCATCAAAACATGAATCTTATCATAAAAAACCAAAAGTAAAAAAAATATTTAATATATAAAAATTTAAAAGAATATGTTTATTTATTTAAAAAAATATTCTAAATGTTTCACGAATTATATTTATAAATTTTTCCCATTTAGATGGATTTACAATATTCATTTTAAAAAATATAGGGTTTTATGCATAAAAATTGGTCATTTTTACCATATGCTATATAATATTTTGAATGAATATAAAAAATCATTAATTTATTATATAACATTAATTATTCATTAAATCATTCATGAATTGTAGTTAATTTTATTTATTAATAAAAATGAATTTTGAAGAATAAAGATTAATCTACATTTATTGTAATCAATTGGTAAATATTTTTATTTATAATTATCTGGTAACCAATTATTTAATATTATTGTTTGGTAAAACTCAATATTTATTGTAATGGATTCTATTAGAAGAACACAAATTTTTGTGAAACAAAATACAAAAACATTTTGCATACACCGTAGGGTAATCTAAGTGATTCGTGTAGTGCAATTTGGATTTAGGGTTTCATATAAATCAAAAAAAAACAACATGGTATTTTTAGTATAACAAATATATATTTTTTATTCTGTTATATCAATAAATTATGATAAATTTAATTAACTTTAAAAAAATATTTCATAAAATCTTGGGGTGTTAAAACGAACATACAAGGATTAATAGTTCATTTTAGAGGTTATATATACTCAATATCAATTAGTTTTGGTCAGGATGTAGGTAGTACAATGGGGCATGGTGGACATTTCATCTATAATATCCTATACCAAGTGCCACTTAACAGGTTCACCAAGTTGGACTACCATAAAACCTTAAGAAAACCTTCCCATTTTCCATATGCTATTGAATAACATGAAGGGCCTAATGCATTGTGTTGGGAGAATATACCCACATAACCATGGTTTGAAAAAATAGAAATCACGATATCGATCAACATGAAATGATAATATATACCAAATATAACACACAACACATTCCCAAATAGATTATGTACTAAAAAATAATTAAATAATTCCATTCCATGAGATTCAACTTTGAGGAAGAAAAATAGAAAATAAAGACACTATGAAGACCTCTCATTTTGGGTATAAAATCTATTTTTGGTAGCCTCATCCATGTTCTATACTTTATTCCACATAAACCATCTCAAATATAGCATTTTCCATTTTCCTAACCTGCATCCGTGAAGTCTTCTTGGGTTCCCAACGACTGCCCGAGCAGGGTATTAATACAACTTACTTTTCCACCACCAATGGTCTCAACAATAATATACACTCCAATCCCAGTTAATATTGATGTATAAATAATAAAATAAATGATTTTTTATAAAAAGGTTTAATTAACTAAGTATATTCCAATTCACAGCTTCTGTTCATTGTTTTTTTACTATTACCCATATACATTAAACCTACTATGGCACAATGTAGTTCATCTAAAACATGTGTTAAAATGGTCTAACGTATGATAATAATGAGGTTCAATCCATGTATCTAATCTGGTTTCACAATGTTATATACATCTACCTCAACATTGTTATATAATTTTATGTCCATAACCTTGTATTCAAGATATTCTTTCATTTCATTGAAATTATCATTACCCAGTGGATCAAAGATCATTAGTCTAGCCATACCAAGTGTTATTATCCTCAATATAACATATCAATCCCAAATTTATTCACATTTTAAAGGGCTCATCATCAACCGCTTTATCAGAAAACTGTAGATTTTCACAGTATCATTTATCACAATTCCATGGTTCATTATATTCAACTTATTCATAATTCCCATATTTAATCCAATTATTCCATAAAGCACCATTACAAAAAATTTAACACCCATTTCAATAAAATTAAATACGTATAAATCCCCCTTTAAAAATTTCATAAATGTTCCCTTCCCCAACCATCACAAATTCAACATATTCGATTCATTCCAAACACCCCTTTAATCCATTCCAACTTGATTACCCCAATTACAATTGGTTTAATATAATAAACCCAGAAATTATTCCATTAAATTATTCTATATCATGTTCATGTATGTTGCACTCACCATGGGTGACCAAAGGCATGGTATTATCAAGCATAATGAATTCAATTTGGATCTTTGGGTGATTAACAGTTCTCAGACATTCCCATTTTATCATTTCATATGAAGGAATGAAATATGAATCGTAGTGTTGATAATTCACATTCACAAGGAAAAAAAATAAAAAATCCATTCTATGGGATATAACATATATACCACCAACCTCACGTTCATAGAGTAATGCTCACTCAAAATTTACCTTTGTTCAATCCCAAACATCCCTCAACACCCAATCTATGAATCTGCTACAAAATAAAGACATTGATGATTCCAAATGATATGAAACAACACATAATGGTTTTAATTTAGAAAATCGAAATTATATTGATATAATCACTTAGGACATTGACTCAATCACCAATATTATTCAAAACACACATAAATGTGTGTGAAAAATCCTTTTAAAAGAGGAGTTCTCCAGGTTCATCACTGAAGCATCCAGAGGTCAAGTAGTGAAAAATCAAATAATAACACTTAAATCGTGAGGGATGAAATAGAAATTTACCACTTTTAATGAGGCTCATGGTTTTACCACATAGGAACACAAACCATACACCATATATTCAACAACTATTCACCACCCTCTATCTAAAAGGGGGCTTGAGTCACACATTCTCTCAAAGAGACCACACATTTTTCAAAACTGTGTTGTGACCATAAACACGGATTTATCCAATGTCGAACAATTATTAGGATCACCTTCCATGTTTTTAATTGTTCCTCGAGTCCCTATAAGATACATGGTTAAGACACGTGGTAAGAATAAAAATTCACTAATCATGCCCCTTTCACAATATAACATTTTCATTATTTTTTCACATCACGAATCCCCGTGACAGCACTGAGTCCCCCAATGATTCTAGAAAGCATTTCATTACCCAAAAAAACTGGATTTAAAAAACCCACGTACATAACTCTTTAAAATGTTGGGGTCTTATAACCTCTCCACTTTATAATATCTCATGATAATTTGGCATTTCAAAGCATTGCAAAGACTCCATGTTAAAAAGGTCAGTCCACTAGTCCTACCTTTCCTTCTCCCTCTCTCATGATTCAATCTGAATGTTACAATTCATCCACAATAATCAGACCAATGGCACAATAATACCCTACAATACAATATCACTTTGATCCATAGTAAAAAATATGTTATCCTTAAATGATTCATTGACATCAACCTTAGCATCATCCATATAGGTCACATGATTATTGTCAAGGTTGTACAGTTAAAGTTGAAACATGTAAAAATCATCATGAAATTCAATATACCACTCTGTAAGATCCAACCAGTAGAAAAAATATATGATCCTTTCAACAATCTCAAATTAATCCACATACCTAGGTGGCCACTTTCCCTATTTCAAAATTCGATAGTGAACCAATCATGATGAATCCCAAAATAACATGTGGTCACCAACCACAGACTCAAGAGGTTGATGATTTCAATCATCATTTGACATTTGTCAAATATCAGTTGTATCCATATTATTCCTAGTCTAGTAATCATACTTCAACAACTCCAACATGAGTCCGAGTAACAACAACTCATATTACCATGCTTTGATAAAATATAAGGGTGATCTATATGGCCTAACATATGGTGAATTGTATGGTTACATCTAAATAGTATCATGATATGAATAAGAATACATGAAATCAATATGTTTTCAGAGTTATCCCAAGATAAAAAATCCAGGATTTATTCCTTCAATCACATCCATAGTACCTGGATAGGACACTATGATTGTCCATAAAACTATGGTTGAAATGTCTTACACAAATGCATCTACGTACTCAATGTAGTTGGAAGCCCCTTCCAAAAGCACGAAATAAAACATCAATCATGAAATAAAACAATATTCTGATGAACCCTATGAAAACATACAATCTTCAAATAATAACGGATACCCAATTGAAAATGGTGTATTTATCTTATGTTAGGAAGAAATATGATACCTTTTTCCCCCCAATACAAAATCACCAAAATAAAATTATTCTTCTAAGTAATCATTGGATGAACCACTATAAAATCAATTATAAATTAATCACACATATATTATGGAATGGGAAAATGATTTAATACATCACTTGGTGGATGATCATCATCCATTACCCAATGACAAGTGTAGCGTCGTGTATTGAAATTGAAAATCAACTTTCCTTCATAGATAACTATACATTCAATTGATATTATTTTATATTTTCGTCAAACCACGTTATACATACCAACTCAAGGAATAAAACACACACATCATTTCTAATATCATGACCCCCACCAACCAACGATTTTAGAATAATTGGAGATAGATAATGACCCCCCTTCGAGTATCACCTCTTGTAGGCACTCAGATGGATACAAGAATCGAGTGTTTAAAAATATAATGATATTCAATGAATTTAACTATATAATTAAATAGGATCAAGATACAAGGTGAATTATCCAAATAAAATCCATGAAATGATATAATATAAACCAAAACCATCACACAATTATTTTATAAATAAAACAGATATAGATAAAAATCACTTCAAGAAAATTCCCTAAAGAACATGTAAGGTAGTGACACGATAGCTATCCAATGATATGAGCATGTAATTTACACTATGGTCCTTTTTTTTAACATTGAAATGTGAAAATATTTTTATATTCATAGGGTTTGCATACAAGTATACTAAATAGAATAACCAAAGTATCTAACGCCCATGTCAATGAAGCATTAAAATTCACCCATGGGAAAAATTTAGATCCAAGAACACATAAATATTTAAAATATCAATCCCATCCTATATAAGTCATTATCACCAAATAATGTAATCCAATTATAATAACATAATTTTTATAATATCGATATAGGGTACCCCATGCCACTTTCCCACTAGTTTTATACCCTATCAACCCATCTTAGTATGTCATGTAATTACCATATATTATGAATGACACATACCACCAAACCATAGAACTGTTATATCACATCACTCCCACAAACTCCTTTCCCACTATCCCATGGAACTGTCACATCAAAACAGTTAGGAAAACACTTGGTTCGTCACAACACAACAATAACCAATGTATTCGGGAATCATGAACATTCAATTTGTACCCTCATTCTATGATGCATGAACACCATATTATGTAACCCCACAACACAGTGCAATAAAAACCCACCTTAAATCAAATTGTCCTCTTTCCCACAGTATGGTCATATCACACAAAGTCCAAAAAACTATGTCAAATTCCTGACAAAATTGTCATATCACATCTCGATTAAAAAAACCTTGGAAATAATCTTGTGAACTAACATATCTCCTTCCATAACATTACATACATATCTACTCACATATAAGTGCGTTTGTGAGATATTGGGTAGGTTACCATCCATCCTCATTGTTGGGATATTGGTAAAAGTATCCTCAAGTTAATATATGGGTGTTGGAACATAGTTCTCAATGTGTTTGTGTTGTGTATAGAAATCCAAACGAATATATTAGTATTGACATATATCCACAAATAATATAACCTATGTGTTCTCAACTAAACACTAAAAAACTCACAACACCATCAAATTGTATGGAACCACTTAAGTCAAAAAAACTAATCAAGTAACGTTCCACATATTACATTTCCAACTAATTCCTATTTTCCAGCTCATTCATTTCATTATTAAGAAGCAATATCATTTAATCAAAATTATATTCAATTTGGTCTTCATTAATCATTTCCATCCAATTATCCAAACCAAATACATTTTATTAATTCATTATTACCTTATTATTTATTCAATCAAATCCTGAAAATCAAGCATAAATCAAACACACATCACAAGTAGATCATCCACCCCATCACACAATTACATCACAGCCCCCGCAATAATGGAAAACATCCAGTACCCCACCACACAAAAATTATGTCCAAATAACCATGAAATATATTCCCAAAAATCATTACCGATAAACATTCACCTCTCCACCCCAAAAACAAAACCAAACTACTTGTATCTTACCACCCCAAAAGCACGTCCTGAAAACCACAACCACATTTCCCTCAAATCATTGAGACAACACACCCATAATCCCCGCATCACATGAAAATCACTCAACTCTAACAAAAATGAATATAAATACATCCCAGCACATCCTTATAATTTTAAATATTTAACAAAGGGGTTTTAATGACAGTTCTGTGTATTTTATTGTCATTATCAGAAAAGGAATAATACTAGGTAAACCATTTCACTAGACATCTATAATTGGTAATACAATTTCTATTCTGTATGATTTCACAACCATAAAAATAGACACAATAGTTATAAAAAGCATTATCCAGTGCCAAAAATTCCGCAAAGGCCACAATATTTATGGTGGTTTCAAAATTGTACAATAGATCATATCTTGAAAATATCATATCTGTAAAATCTTGAGACTCATTCCCATTACTCCTATAAATTTCAATTAGAAATTTATTTATTCATTATTAATTAAACACAGTCGCATCCCATAGATAAATAAGATTATACCCCAACCTCATGATAAAACATAAGTATAAAGGAGGTATTCTCGACCTCATAGTGCTTTTCCATCTAACTGCATACTAAAGGGAGAAAAACAAATAACCACAAACCTCAACCACACATGAGAAACCATGGTTAAATCTACACAACTCCTAAATATCATAAAAATATATCTGAACTCACAACCCAAACCCAAACCATATTTCTATAGTGATTCCCCAAGAAAATAACAATAGAAAATCTTGATGAAATGATAAATCATTCACCGTAGATAGATAACCAACAACCACCAGATCCAACGAATTGAAGCTGAAGGAAGGGGGTATAAAATCCTCCAATGGATAATAGGGATATAACAAAATAGAGAGAAGTATGTAGTGGATGAATAAATTAAAACTCATCTGGATGTGTTGTTATGTTAAGTGGAGTCTGCTAATTTCTTTTTGGTTAAACATTATATTATGTGTAAATAATAGGGTTTCGAAAATATTAATTTTCATTGAAAATTCAGTTGCCTCATCATGTATTTATTTATTATAGTGAATTTCATTTTCCTGAAGTGTTATCATCTAATGGGGTCCCCATTTTCTTTTATACATTCCTTGAACCATATAGATATACAACACATGAACCACCTTTACATGTCGTGTAATTAATACATGAGATTCACTTCTTGCGTAAACTCTGCTACAACTCTTGCCTCCACCAAAAACTCTGAGAACCTCCACCAAACAACTAAGTCTGCCAAAAATAGAATAGTAATATACCAAAAATCCGTTGACCATTACATCACCAATCATATGACACTCACAATAATGAATAAAAACTAAACAAGAAAGGAAAGGGGTTTAAACATTCACAACTTGAGATAAATCTTATTTTTATCATCATATCTCAAATGAAATCCCCATCCAATCACATAGCCACAAAACCTCTCAATAATAATCATTACTAAACTTCCACATCAAAACATTCATCTAAAATCCACACATATCAAAGAAAATATTTCTACAACCCATGAACTTCATCACCTAAAAAATAGAAATCAGGAAATTCAATAATCCATGTTAAGAAACTATCTTATCCATGTGACGCTGACTTTACTACACGGGTTTAATAACATCATAGTATAGTATATGAATCAGTTACTCCTCTATAACGACCCATACTTTACATACATTGTTATTACTTCAGAATTGAAGCACACTTATTACAACATATAACAAAACCAAGAAAGGACCGTATAGGTATAGTGTCTTTAGAAACTGGGAAACATAAACAACTGGTTCATAAAGCATCTACTTTGCTGCCCATTTATTTCATCATATCTAGAGTCCCTTTTTGGAGTATTCTACTTAATAACCTTCTTCCTGACCTGGGGAAATAAAACATACAAAACCGTGAGCTCAAATGCTCAATAAGGGTAAACAAAAGAAATATCAATCACATTGTATACATAAGCACATAACTTTTGGAAATCTTAACCTGCAAAAGAGATCATAATTTCATAACGTGGGATAAATCATGGCAGTGAAATGTAATCACAATAATCATAACTTGAAGCATGAAACTTTATGTAATACACACATAATCATAGAGAATCATTTCTTGTTAGTCAAGACTTATTGGCAAGACTATCTTAGTGGACAAAGTCCTTTTCTGAACGGAGTCACCCTCGTTTCAGTCCTGTTTCACTGAACCGGTATAACCTACCGTTCCAGCCATGTCTATCTCATGAGATATAAAATTTTTAACCAATGCATTGGAGTGAGATATAGGTCCCACCCATATCATAATGATACCATTCTTATGTGTGCCACAAAATCATAAATCATACATCATTGCATAACTCATGTAATACAAATGGGAATCTTAAAAATCATAACGCCATAAAAAAATTCATATAAGATAAAGGAATTCATAAAAATAATTCCATCATAACATAATTAAATCAATGTAATAATAGGGATAAAAACAGAACCCTTTATTATCTTGGATGGAAAATAATTTTGATTAAACACTTGAACTCCATTCTTGGGGAAAATATCCTTTCTTCTTCAAAAACATTTTTCCCTTCTTAACATGTCATACAACTTTAAACTAAAATAAGTTGATTAAAAATAAACATGAAAACTTTTAAAGGATGCTTCTTGGAAATAATGTTTTAAAAATCCATTCATATCATATATGTTAAAAAAAATTCTTCGTACTTTTGTCGGAAAAGTCAAAAAGTACCTCGTACGAAAAACGACAAAAGATTTCTTTCATATCTTTTACTAAAAACTCACCGAAGGGTAAAAATGGATTTAAACAATTTTAGGTGGATGTAAATAATATTACATATTGATGAAACATGGATGTGGATGATAAAATACACCCCAGTAAATACTTACGAATAAACAATCTCGGATAAAAATGATATTGTAATATTTCCCTTACCTTAGGTCCGTTTTGCTACATAAGTGTCCGAACCTCCTGTATAATGATTTAAATAATGTTATTGACTTATACCAGAATCATACCTATTTTTATGATATCATATATGGTCATATTCTTAGCTTCTTAGTAGTAATATTTCATTTCTACTTGTTATTCGGGTGTTTATAACTTTTTGTTCTTAAGCGTGTTTTGCCGAATAAATTCTTATTCTTATCTTTAGGTTATAGATACATCATTTCCAGAATTGTATTAGTGTAATATATATCATATTCATTCATTAAATTCATTTATATAATCATTATGAAGTGAATATCATGTAGAACGAGTCGCATCACATCGTGGAGACGGTATTCTGTACGTACGCACGAGTGATGATATCGTTCCTATGATCGTGGAATTGTATTGGAGTGTATGTATACTATTTCACAATCATTATCACTTTATAATAGTCATATATAGTCATTATTTACTCCATTATACCCATCCAAGTAAGGTGGTGGTGGAAAATAGATTACACCACGGCGTGGAGACGGTATTCCGTACGTACGCACGCGCGGTGATTTCTTTTTTCGTAGGATGGATAGATGGTGAAATAGGGTTGTTTCATACTTATAATAACATATCAGTATATGAGTGATACTGATGTTATTACATAATAATGAAACAACTAATTAAGAAGAAGTGGAAGAAGAAATAAAGATGAAAGAATCGGTAACGGACATTACCTCTTCTTTGAAGTGCTTCTTTGAGACCTCCTTTTAGGGCACTAAAATGGGTCTTTGAAGAAGACCAGAACCTCTAGGATGTCTCTAGGGAAGTGGAGAGGAGGAATTGTCCGGGGTTGGCCGAGCTAGAAGGCTCAAAGTGGTGTGAGGAAGAGGGGGAGGAGGTGCCCTTTTATAAGGGAGGAGAGGGGTACCTTTGGGAAAACTAAAAATATTATTTTATTATAAAGTCATGTTCGGTTTTAAATAGCTCCAAATTGATATATTTTGAAGATAAGGTGGGGATGGGTCGAAATACTCTCATCCAATATAATTTATACAAGTTTAGGTTCCTATTTTAACTTTATCATTTAGATTTAACATTATGTTAAATAAGTTTACTTTTACCGTGTCTTCTTGTGTTCTCATACTATAAGGTTAATAAACATACTATAAGCAGCCGAAAGAACCCCATTTTGTTTATTATTAATATATATAACCTTATATAAGTCATTTGACCTTATATTAGATTTTTAGGAATAAAATAACAATTACTAATATAATCTTTGTTTTAAAAACTATTTTATGTCAATTTTGACACTATTTAGTAATTGATATTTGTGAAAATCATAACAGAATTATTAGTTCGAAACAAGTTAATTAAATCAATACTAACATGTCATATTAACCTATAAAAATAGTTTAATTCATAAAAAGTCTCAAATTACATTTATTTTGGTGTTTATAACATCAATTATGTCAATATTTCATTAATAAAATAATTACTACATCATTATTGTGTCATAAATAAATTATATTATTTAATATCTCAAAATTACAAATAAAATATAATTATGTAGAAATATCTTTCTAGCTTTCTAATGAATATTTATAGTCGAATTTATATTATGTATAACCTTATATTAAAAATTATTTACTTATTAGACTTTGATTTTAACTATTTTAACCCTTCTTTAAATAAATTAATAATAAATGTCATAATCTAATCCAAGTGGGCCTAAATGGTCATATTTTATTCCTAAATATGTTTTTGGTCGAATTAAAATTATCCAATAGAATTAGGACATGTGTTAGGGTAATAATAATATCATCCTTACCCTTAATTACCCTATTTACTTTTAACCGTGTTAAAAAAAAGGAAAAAGTTACTATTCACCAAAAATTATTTTCATCTCATTAAACCACATTTTAGTCCTTGATATTAACCGTGTCTCTCGGATTTTCAAAATTCCACTCACAGAAGCGGTAAAATTATGTTTTATGAAAAATTTAGTTTTTTAACTACCACATAGTGGTTTCACTATTCATCAAAAATTGAAAGTTTTCAGAAAAATACTAAAATTTCACCCTAGGCTAATTTCGATATTCCGAATCCAAAAATGAAGTCCATTTTGAAAAATAAAATTTATAAAATTTCAAAAGGTGGTTATCACTATTCATAACAGCTAGTTTTAATAATATTTTAATAGCATATCGTTGTTTAGTGAAACTCGGTATTGCATACGACGCAAGCTATCGAGGAAGGTCGTGATTTCGTGTAAAGCAATCCAAGAAAGTGTTGTGTGTAGAAAAATATTCCTTTGATGATTTATATAACATAAAATTCTCGGGTTTTACATTCTACCCCCCTTAAAATGAATTTTGCCCTCAAAATTCGTCACTTTGTAACAAACAGATGAGGATACCTCTCCCTCATCATATCCTCAAGCTCCCATGTAGCTTCTTCTAATTGGTGGTTCCTCCATAAAACTTTCACCAATCGAGTGGTCTTGTTTCGTAGGACTTTTTCGCTACGATTCAGAATCTCTATCGGTTGTTCTTCATAAGAAAGATCTTTCTCTAGTGGTACAACTTCTGAGCTGAGTACATGTGAAGGATCAGGTATGTACTTTCTCAGGAGAGATACATGGAACACATCATGTACTTGAGAGGGATTCGGTGGATGGGCCAATCGGTAAGCTACCTTCCCAACACGATCCAGTATTTCGAAAGGACCGATATATCTAGGGCTCAACTTCCCCTTCTTTCCAAATCTCATGACTCTCTTCCATGGAGATATCTGTAAGAACAATTTATCACCCACTTCAAACTCTAGGTCTTTTCTTCGATTGTCGGCATAACTTTTCTGTCGACTCTGAGCTGCTATTATGTGTTGTTGAATAGATCTAACCTTTTTTGCCATTTCATAAACGAGATCAGGTCCTAATAGCTTTCTTTCACCAACTTCATCCCAACAAGTTGGAGTCCTGCATTTCTTTCCATAGAGAGCTTCATAAGGAGCCATCTGAATACTGGAGTGAAAGATATTATTATAAGAAAATTCCACCAAAGGTAGGTGTTGATACCAACCACCTTTGAAATCCATAGAGCACGCTCTCAACATATCTTCTAGGGTTTTAATTGTTCTCTCAGACTGACCGTCTGTCTGAGGATGATAAGCAGCGCTGAAACTCAACTCTGTATCCAGAGTATGCTGAAGACTTCTCCAGAACTTCGAGGTAAATATCGGATCCCGATCAGATATAATAGAAAGTGGTACTCCATGCAATCTTACAACTTCCTTTACATATATCCTGGAAAGCTGATCCAGAGAGAAATCTTCTCTAATAGCAATGAAGTGTGTAGAATTTGTAAGATGATCAACTATGACCCAGACAGCATTATTGCCTTTGGTTGTTTTAGGAAGTCTTGTGACAAAGTCCATAGTGATGTTTTCCCATTTCTATTCGGGTATGGGTAATGGTTGTAACATCCCCTTAGACTTCTGTCTCTCAGCTTTAACTTGTTGACAAACCAAGCATCGAGAGACAAATTTAGCTACATCTCTTTTCATGCCATCCCACCAGAAGTACTCTTTCAGGTCCCTATACATCTTCCAGCAGCTCCTTCTTTAATTCGGGGATGGGAGGAACACAAACCTGATTCCTAAACTTTATTATCCCATCACAATCAAGGATGAATTCAGGAACGTTTCTCACCTTCTTTTGTTACTCGTCATCTTCATTCTGTGACTCTTTAATCTTCACATGTATAGATGGTTGAACATTCATTTGAGAAAGATAAGACTTTTCCCCTTGCATTATAATTCCAAGATCCATCCTTTGTAAATCCATAAATATTGGATCTTTTTTTATCCTCATCATGGATAAACTATCATTGTCTTGTTGACTTAATTCATCTTCCACCTTGTTTGCTTTCCCAGGGTGGTAATGGATTGAGCAGTCGTAATCCTTAATCAACTCCAACCATCTTCTTTGATGCATATTCAGCTCCTTTTGTGTGAAAATATATTTAAAACTTTTATGATCAGTATAAATATCACACCTTTCACCATAAAGGTAATGCCTCAAAATCTTTAATGCAAATATTACCGCAGCTAACTCCAAATCATGTGTTGGGTAATTTTGCTCATGGATTTTCAACTGTCGTGAGGCATAAGCTATCACCATATCATTTTGCATAAGAACACACCCCAATCCCTTCTTGGATGCATCACTATAGATCACAATCCTTTCTCCACTACAAGGCAGTGTCAGCATAGGTGCACTGGATAACCTTCTTTTCAACTCCTTGAAATTCTCTTCACATTCCTCTATCCAAACAAACTTAACTCCTTTCCGAGTCAACTTAGTGAGTGGATTAGATAATCGTAAAAATTCATTCACAAAACGTCGATAATATCCATCCAAACCAAGAAAACTTCAGATCTCAGTTACTGTTGTTGGTCTTGACCATCTTTCGATAACCTCTGTTTTTGCTGGATCCACAGATATCCCCTCTTTTGAGATTATGTGACCCAAAAATGAAACTTTTTGAAGCCAAAATTCACACTTTGTAAATTTGGCATAAAGCTTCTCCTTTCTCAGGGTCTTTAATATAATTCTCAAGTGATCTTCATGTTCTTACTTGCTCTTTGAATAGACAAGAATATCGTCTATAAAGACTACCACAAATTGATCAAGATAGTCTCTAAAGACTCTATTCATTAGATACATGAAGATAGCAGGGGCATTAGTAAGACCAAATGGCATCACTATAAATTCATAGTGTCCATACCTTGTATGGAAATCCGTCTTTGTTATATCCTCCCTTTTGACCCTTAATTGATGATACCCTGAACGAAGATCAATCTTGGAAATGTATTGAGCTCTGTGTAGTTGGTCAAATAAGTCATCAATGCATGGGAGAGGATATTTGTTCTTGATAGTGATCTTGTTAAGTTCTCGATAATCAATGCAGACTCTCATTGATCCATCTTTCTTCTTAACAAATAGAACAGGTGCTCCCCAAGGTGACGCCCTAGGGCGTATGAATCCCTTATCAGGATTCTCTTGGAGTTGCTTCTTCAATTCCTACAACTCAATTGGGGCCATTCTATAAGGTGTCTTTGAAATAGGCAAAGCACCCGGTACGAGTTCTATTGAAAACTCAACTTCAAGATTTGGTTGAAGACCCAGTAATTCCTCCCGAAAGACATCATCAAACTCCCGTACAATGGGCATATTATTAATCGTGAGTTTCTCACCAAACATTTGAGATAAATAACCTTCATTTAGTGGAATCAATACCCATAAAATGGAAGAATTTTCCACTGGAAGGTTATGTTCATCCTTGCATCGATAGATGATCATAGATTGATCTGGAATATGAAATGTGACTTCCCTTATTTGGAAATTGATATGAGCTCCATGTAGAGAATGCCAATCCATGCCAAGAATCACATCAAATTCCACTATAGGAAGGACACCAAGATTTGCAGGAAGCACTTTACCACAAACTTTGATCGGAGAAGAATTATAATCTTTTGATGCGACTTTTGTGCCCTTAGTTGTTGTCACAACTAACTCAACATCTAATTTTTGTGGTAATACGGTGATACCCTTAGAAAATTCTTCAGAAATAAAAGAGTGGGTGGATCCAGAATCAAATAAAACATTTGCTACTTTAGAGTGGATGGTAAGTGTACCTTTCACCACATTGTTATCGTACTCCACATCGCTGATAGAAATTTCATGTGACTTTCCTTTGTCTTTAGCCTTAAGAGTTTCTTGACGTCGACCATCATCATCATCCTTTGGATTAGGGCATTTATTGGCATAATTCCCTATCTCCTTGCACTTGAAACATTGAAGTGTAGTAGGTTCATTCTGTGTATCCCTTCATTTTTTTGCATCATTAGACATCTTCTTCCCATCATCACAGCATTCAAATGCCCGATGACCTTCCTTTCCACATTTGAAACATTTACTTGTCCCTTTAAGACAACTCCCTCCTTGTTTATTTCCACACTTTGAGCATAAGAGAAAGCTCATATTCTTTTCAGTGTGCTCTTTATATTTTCCTTTGAATTCCATTTTCCTCTTCTTATCAAACCCATATGACTGATGGGTTACTCCAATCTCCATCTTGACTTTGAGAGCACAGCGAACGATTTCCTCGTAGCTACTGAAGTCCCTTATGGGTAAGGCCCTTCAAAGACTTGGTTTTAAGCAACTAAAGAATCGATCAATCTTACTCTCAGGTTGGATAATAATACCAGAAGCGTACCTGGAAAGTCTTGAAAAATTTGCTTCATAGGTACCAACAGATTCATCATCCTTTTGCTTCAGTTCAAGAAACTCTTTCTCCATATTTGTTCAGAGAATACGAGGGAAGTACTTATTGAAAAATAAGTTCTTGATCTCGTCCCATTACATGGACTCAATTTCATCCCTTTGCCTCATATTCTTAATAAGATTCCACCATTGATCAGCATCTCCTTCCAAACGATACACTGCTAGGATGACTTTATCATGTTCAGAACATTGAAGAACTGAAAATATCTTTTCAATAGTACTAATCCATTGTTCAGCAACTAGTGGATCAGTAGACCCACTGAAAGAAGGTGGACGTTGCCTCATGAAGGATTCAACAGAATGTTGCTCCTTCCTTTGCTCGTTTGGAAGTCCTGCATGATTCATAGATTGAGAAATTTGTGTGATCATGGCTACAAGATTTTGCATTCCAGCTCCCATAACGTTTGGTTTCTCAGGGGGACAATCATTGTGTTGCCCGTCGCATTCTGCATTATCACGGTTCCTTCGGGTTCCAGCCATTGACTAAAACCAAGAAGAAAAGTGTGAGCAACACTAATTATAATAGGAAAACCACATAATCAAGAATAAAATTTCACACTTAAGGTCTTATCCTAGGTTATTCATGACCATTTCTAAAACACTAAGATTGTGTTCTATGCTTAGACATATCCTTAGGGTTCTTACTAAGGATTTCACATCCTAGTTTCCAAAGTTTGACAATAACTTTCATCTGATACCAACTATAACGACCCATACTTTACATACATTGTTATTACTTCAGAATTCAAGCACACTTATTACAACATATAACAAAACCAAGAAAGGACCGTATAGGTATAGTGTCATTAGAAACTAGGAAACATAAACAACTGGTTCATAAAGAATCTACTTTGCCTCCCATTTATTTCATCATATCTAGAGTCCCTTTTTGGCATATTCTACTTAATAACCTTCTTCCTAACCTAGGGAAATAAAACATACAAAAGGGTGAGCTCAAATTCTCAGTAAGGGTAAACAAAAGAAATATCAATCACATTATATACATAAGCACATAACTTTTGGAAATCTTAACCTGCAAAAGAGATCATAATTTCATAACATGGGATAAATCATTGCAGTGAAATGTAATCACAATAATCGTAACGTAAAACATGAAACTTTGTGTCATACACACATAATCATAGAGAATCATTTCTTGTTAGTCAAGACTTATTGGCAAGACTATCTTAGTGGACAAAGTCCCTTTCTGAACCGAGTCACCCTCGTTTCAATCTTGTTTCACTGAACCGGTATAACCTACCGTTCCAGCCATGTCTATCTCATGAGATATAAAATCTTTACCTAATGCATTAGAGGGAGATATAGGTCCCACCCATCTCATAATGATACCATTCTTATGTGTTCCACAAAATCATAAATCATACATCATTGCATAACCCATGTAATACAAATGGGAATATTAAACATCATGACATCATAAAACAATTCATATAAGATAAAGGAATTCATAAAAATAATTACATCACAACATAAACAAATCAATGTAATAATAGGGATAAAAACATAACCCTTTATTATCTTAGATGGAAAATAATTTTGATAAAACACTTGAACTCCATTCTTGAGGAAAATATCCTTTCTTCTTCAAAAACATTTTTCCTTTCTTAACATGTCATACAACTTTAAACTAAAAGAAGTTGATTAAAAATAAACTTGAAAACTTGTAAAGGATGCTTCTGGGAAATAATTTTTTAAAAATCCATTCATGTCGTATAAGTTAAAAAAACATTCTTCGTTCTTTTGTCGGAAAAGTCAAAAAGTACCTCGTACGAAAAACGACAAAAGATTCCTTTCATATCTTTTACTAAAAACTCACCGAAGGGTAAAAATGGATTTAAAAAATTGTAAGTGGATGGAAATAATAATACATATTGATGAAACATGGTTGTGGATGATAAAATACACCCCAGTAAATACATACGAATAAACAATCTCGGATAAAAATGAGATTGTGATATTTCCCCTACCTTAGGCCCGTTTTGCTTCGTAAGTGTCCGAAACTCCTGTATAATGATTTAAATAATGTTATTGACTTATTACAGAATCATTATTATTTTTATGATATCATATATGGTCATATTCTTAGCTTCTTAGTAGTAATATTTCATTGCTACTTGTTATTCAGGTGTTTATAACTTTTTGTTCTAATGTGTGTTTGGTCGAATAAATTCTTATTCGTATCTTTAGGTTATAGATACCTAATTTATAGAATGGTATTAGTGTAATATATATCATATTAATTCATTAAATTCATTTATATAATCATTATGAAGTGAAGATCATGTAGAATGAGTCGCATCACATCGTGGAGACGGTATTCCGTACGTACGCACGAGTGATGATATCGTTCCTATTATTGTGGAATTGTATTGGAGTGTATGTATACTATTTCAGAATCAGTATCACTTTATAATAGTCATATATTTTCATTATTTACACCATTATACCCATCCAAGTAAGGTGGTGGTGGAAAATAGATTACACCACGGCGTGGAGACGGTATTCCGTACGTACGCACGCGCGGTGATTTCTTTTTCCGTAGGATGGATAGATGGTGAAATAGGGTTGTTTCATACTTATAATAACATATAAGTATATTATTGATACTGATGTTATTACTTCATAATGAAACAACTAAAGAAGAAGAAGTGGAAGAAGAAATAAAGATGAAAGAATCGGTAACGGACATTACCTCTTCTTTGAAGTGCTTCTTTGAGACCTCCTTTTAGGGCACTAAAATTGGTCTTTGAAGAAGACCCGAACCTCTAGGATGTATCTAGGGAAGTGTAGAGGAGTAATTGACAGGGGTTTTCCGAGCTTGAAGGCTCAAAGTTGTGTGAGGAAGAGGGGGAGGAGGTGCCCTTTTATAAGGGAGGAGAGGGGTACCTTTGGGAAAACTAAAAATATTATTTTATTATAAAGTCATGTTCGGTTTTAAATAGCTCCAAATTGATATATTTTGAATCTAAGGTGGGGATGGGTCGAAATACTCTCATCCAATATAATTTATACAAGTTTAGGTTCCTATTTTAACTTTATCATTTAGATTTAACATTATGTTAAATAAGTTTACTTTTACCGTGTCTTCTTGTGTTCTCATACTATAAGGTTAATAAACATACTATAAGCAGCCAAAAGAACCCCATTTTGTTTATTATTAATATTTATAACCTTATATAAGTCATTTGACAGAATATTAGATTTTTAGGAATAAAATAACAATTACTAATATAATCTTTGTTTTAAAAACTATTTTATGTCAATTTTGACACTATTTAGTAATTGATATTTGTGAAAATCATAACAGAATTATTAGTTCGAACCAAGTTAATTAAATCAATACTAACATGTCATAGTAACCTATAAAATTAGTGTAATTCATAAAAGTCTCAAATTACATTTATTTTGGTGTTTATAACATCAATTATGTCAATATTTCATTAATAAAATAATTACTACATCATCATTGTGTCATAAATAAATTAAATTATATAATGTCTAAAAGTTACAAATAAAATATAATTATGTAGGAAATCTTTTTATCTTTCTAATGAATATTTATAGTCGAATTTATCTTATGTATAACCTTATATTAAATATTATTTACTTATTAACCTTTGATTTTAACTATTTTAACCCTTCTTTAAATAAATTAATTATAAATGTCCTAATCTAATCCAAGTGGGCCTAAATGGTCATATTTTATTCCTAAATTTGTTTTTGGTCGAATTACACTTATCCAATAGAATTAGGACATGTTTTGGGGTAATAATAATATCATCTTTACCCTTAATTACCCTATTTACTTTTAACTATAGTAAAAAAAAGTAAAAAGTTACTATTCCCAAAAAATTATTTTCATCTCATTGAACCACATTTTAGTCCTTGATATTAACCGTGTCTCTCGGATTTTCGAAATTCCACTCACAGAAGCGGTAAAATTAAATTTTATGACAAATTCAGTTTTTTTAACTACCACTTAGTGGGTTCACTATTCATCAAAAATTGAAAGTCTTCAGAAAAATACCAAAATTTCACCCTAGGCTAATTTCGATATTCCGAATCCAAAAATGAAGTCCATTTTGAAAAATAAAATTTATAAAATTTTAAAAAGTGGTTATTACTATTCATAACGGCTAGTTTTAATAATATTTTTATAGCATATCATTGTTTAGTGAAACTCGATATTGCGTACGACGCAAGCTATTGAGGAAGGTCGTGATTTCGTGTAAAGCAAGCCCAACAAGTGTTGTGTGTAGAAAAATATTCCTTTGATGATTTATATAACATAAAAGTATCGGGTGTTACATCCTCTTTTCATATTTCATAACTTTATCACACATCACACATCACAAACAATGTAAAATAGATCCTTTCATAAAATAGGAGTATCCTAACATCACATCACAAAGACAAATAGATCAAAGGAAATCTCAAAACAACTCCCGGTTCATGGAACACATAAATTTCTATCACTTTCAAGTACCATCTACTAGTCCACCATGCCTCCCCAACACCCAAAAAAAATTAAAGTACCATTGATGAAATACCTTATATTTGAGATCCAGTATCTCTACTAGAATCTTCAGAAAAGAAGCATCATAGCCAATTTCATACTCTCTCTATTCTTGGATATGAGAGTCATCATAAATATACCGATGAATATAATATATCTGGAAGATGTAATAGGACCACTCCATCCATAGTGGAAACAAAAACTGATACTCCACTTCTCTAAATCACCCCAAAACCTTAAAGGCCCCAAAATATCTAGGATAAATCTTACTTCCCCTTCTAAAACCCAAATAGCCACAACTAGGGTAAACATTAAAGAACATGTGGTCCCAAACATCATAATTCCTTTTCCTCCACCTATGATATACCTAGGAATCATTCTGGTCCTACACATCATTCATCCTCTCATGAAAAAATTGAATCTTCTCTATCATTATTGACACCACATAGGCACCAAGAACTAATACATCACCACCCTCCATTCTGCATATTACAAAATAACACAGTCATCCATCCAACTCCTCCAAAAGATAAATTCTAATGGATTAGTAATATATATTGTTGAATATAAAAAAAGCAGAGGTAGGTGTTCATCCCATGATCCACCAATCTAAGATGAATTCCCATAATATATCATATAGTTTTTGGAAGGTTTTATCTGTCTTCTTCATCATCTGAGGGTGGAATGAAAGTATGATGTATAGGTGAATTATTAGGGATTGTCATAATCCACTAAATGATCATGAAGATAAATTTTTTTCCTGATCAACGATAATGGGTCTTGAAACATCATGAAACTTCACAACATCATCCACATACCACCTAGACAAATAATCCACTACATTTGACACCTTGATCGTTAATAAGAAGGCCAATTTTTTCAACTGATCTCTAGTCACCCATATTACATCACTACCTAAATGATACTGGGGAAACACTATGATAATATTCATTGAGTAGTAATCCCATTATCACATTGTAACAACCTAGAGTGTTAACAACTTCTAGGAAAAATATTCATGGAATTAAACTAATGAAAAACCAAACACATTTCTGTACACCCAACCACTTGAGGTTACATCCATGGTGACCAAATCTACATCATAAAACTGTTTTACATATTGTAATCTCTTGAGTGTTCCTTAAAATGTGAGCAATGAAAAACATGAAAGAATCCCTTGATCCTAACAACCCAAAAAATATCCACTAATGAAAATAGATATGGTTCTTATCATCCTTTGATCATCCATCCAGAGCATCACCATGGGAAATGAGACCATTAATCACCACTTCCTATAAGTCTCCCCGCTACTACTCATATTCCCTCTTCATCAAAGAAGACTACACTATCATCTAAAAAACATCTACAATCATCCACCCTTGTATCTATTTTCATGGTTTCCAACTCATTCAATTCTCTACAAGAATCCCCAGACTCATTGAAAACATCCACCCCTGGCTTCATAATCAAAGAGTCATCGATAACATTCCTCTTTTCTTAAGGTGTATGAGACCTTGAAATCATAAAACTGAGGAAACTCCATAAAAAACTGAAAAAAATCATATCATACATATAAAAGATATAACTCAATATATTTTGATATATAATGGACAAAATGATCTCCATAATGAGGTAATTCCACCACAACATCAGCGAAAACAATAGATATTCTAGATATAGATCTTGATTGACCTAGTTACTCTCCTAGGAATGTTAAATACTATTCACATAATGTATCAAATCCTACTTATTCATCATCATTAAACCTATTTCTAAATGGTAATAGTAAAATAAAACCATAATCATCTCAAAATCATTAAGAAACTGAAGCAGCAAACCATTGAGTAACATCCCCATTGTGTGAAAAAATTATTATTGGAACAGATCACTCTACAAGGAATCCTATTCCATCATTGTAAATGATAAAAATGAGTCTAAAAATAATGACAATTCTTTAAAAATCCTCTAATAATATCTGAAATGATAAGGAGAATTACAGACATCTTCCATGTTCTTATGAGATTCCCATGAGAAAACTACAAGAATCATCATTAGGTCCACACCCAACCCCTATTTAGACACAGATTACCACAAAAAATTTTATTACACCCAAAACTCACACTTGAAAATTATTCCATAATGAAGGTAGTGTCAATGGACCCATAAAATAGATCTGAGAAGGCCGACATGATACTGTTATGACATTTAGTATATCAAAACATCATTGTTGAATATCATGATAAATTGGTCCATGAAATCATGAAACATAGAGTTTATAATCCCCATGAACTTAATTTGTTGATTAATGACACCAAATAGCTTGAAGACAAAATTGAAATCCCTAATCCTACATATGATGCAAGTCTTCGATATAACATCCTCATTCACACTGAACAGGTGATATCAAGATCATGGATCATTTATAGAAATACAATTATCTGATATTAGTTTATAAAATATATTAAAACATCATAATAGGGTAAATATTTTTGTACATTACCATATTATATTTTGGGTTGTCTATACACAACATCATACAACCCTCTGATTTCTTAGTAAAAAACACAAGAGCACCCCATGGTGAGACATTCAGTTCGATGAAACCCCTCTAACATAGATCTTCAATTTGAATCCTCAACACCCACAACTTAGAAGGTATCATTTGATAAGGATCCATAAAAATTGAAGAAGAAATAAAGATAAAATTATATCCCATACTCAAAATCTTGTAGATGATACAACTTTAAAACATTCTTGAAAATTAAATCTATAAATTACCAATCAATAATATTAAACCTCAAACATCCCATCCCTTATTGATTCCATATAAAACTCATCCATCAAATAATGAAGGGGATTTTTATTCTTAATTCCCACCTATCAACCATGATCAACAACATAAACCACAAGCTAGACATCCACATCTAAAAACATGAATCTCATCCTATAGAAGTTGAAAACCCAACATATGGATTACAAATAGGTGATGTTACTAAAAATAGTATATGGAATCATTTGTAGAATAAAATATCCCAACATGACTTATTTCCCCATCACTAGTACACACCCCCACACAAATAAAAATGTTGGTCTTTCATCTTCATAGAATAGTCTACACTAGGAGAATAGTAATCCTCTCTACATATTTCCTCAGATCATGGACTAATATTTGTGAAACAGTGGAGTGAAAATATTCAAAATCAAAAAAAGAACAAAAAATGGTACTAAAAAATTGATTATACCTTTGAATATTTGAACCCCCTTTAGAACCACATCATGCATGATGTGAAACTATCCTTTACAATTTTCTCTACCTCTCTAGTTATGAACACCTCCATGAATACACTCAGGTTAAGGTCCATAAAAATGAGAGATATCCTAATTTCAGCCTCTCCAACTCTATCTCTTATCAGTAGAGTATAATCATGCATTCCCTACTACTGATAGGGTCTCACTGAAAGCATATATTGATCCTAGCTATGAACCTATAAAGTTTCTCTATACTGATATCTGGTAATAATTTTTTAGTGTTATTATTGTTTGTCACATTACCAAGAACCAAAACACACTTGTATTATATCTCTAGGAAAAGAAACAAAACCACTGGCCCTCGAATACTGAAGGTAATCTATTGAGGATGACTCCCTTCTAGTCCAAACCATGAATTTCCTGTTACATGAGACCTTACACTAACAACCCTACTCCTTGAATAACCCCAATGGTTTTCCTATAACAGGAAACATCTGCGTAAGTGAATCCTCTCATTCACATTGACCTTATTCTGAACATCTATATACATCAACAATGTAAAAGGAGTGATTTCATACTTTATTGAAGGACAAATTTCAACATAAATACATATTGTATGAGACGAATCATCAATGAAATGATCTAGGAAAATATTTAGAATGACTATAAACATGATTTCAAACTCCTGCAATAGCATACTCCCCTACTAATGAGAATGATGATCCGATCTCTTTAATTCCTTCACAGTTGATGAAAGAAATGCATCTTGAAACTCCTTCATATATAAAAATGATGAAATTTATTACTACTTTCGCACTGCCATATACTTTTATCTCTACTAGTGCATAGTTCCCACATCTAATTTACTACCAAAGAAACCCAGTACCTCACTGAGGCCTGGATCAAACTAAAAGTTCTCAGGATCCTTCATCCAATTCTGTATTTCCATATCAGAAACACTAACCTCATAAATTCCTAATTCCTTCTGCTAGAAAGCATGCAACATCCACAACCATTGATCATCTGATATAACTGGCTCAATTGTACAATGATAACCCTAATTATCCAAATGAACATCATCATCCTTATCCACACAATGATGAAAAATAAGAGCCTTAGTGGAAATGAAAATATGCACATAATACGCTTTGTATTATTAACTTTCATTTATGTGCATTTTATATATTTTTTTTATTTTAACCAGTACAGTATAATCAATTTTTATATAACACAATTTATGATGCATGTACTTATCATTTGTATGTACCCTACAAACTGGTCATCCTCACTTGGTCATTCAATAATCATTGAGTTCTTTCAATACATCATAGTGCCCTAAAATAAAATGTCTATCCTAGGATCTAATTGATATTTAAGATACCAAGGCCAACATGCACAGATAACACACCAACCCATACCATCCTCATTATGCCTAACTCTAAACTCCATATTCTCTCTCAACCATTAGAATTTGATTCCAGTGAGTCACAACCCTATCCTACAAAAGATAAGACAATGAGAGGAGAGACTTAATGACCTCGATTCCCACCTCCAGTAGGCCCTCGGATGATAACTATCATCAAGGGAATAAAAATATCATGGTATGGGAGGAAACACCATCTATAATAAAAAAAGTATATTTAGTTAAGATGAATCAACCATAAGAAACTCCATGAAGTAATAAAAAATGATCCAAAAACAATCCTATAATGAATTTATAAATAAAATTTATTGAGATAAATGTATCCCTAATTAAATACCCTAATTAAATCTAATGCATCAATATTACATATATTAGAAGTTCCAATATAGTAATGTCTGAAACGGTGCACATAATCCTACTTGAAACATAAAAATAATTTTATATACAGATGGCTAGAATACATGTAATCTTAGTAGGAACACAAATGTCTCATGTGCACTTGTTAAAATATCATAATAATGACCCAATGATCAAATAACAGAACCCAAAACAATTAAATAGGTCCCAATCCAATGTAACCATACCAAGAAACACTTACTAAAAATGGTAGCCATGTATAAAAACAAAATAATAAACATATTAATAAAGGGTATCCCACACTTCTTTCTGGTATTTTTTCCCTCCATCAAATCCTAACATCATACATCTTGGTAATCCCATCTCTTCCAAATAACATATACTGCCACCCCCAGCATGGTCGCAACGCATAACACCCTTAGACACCTGGGCCACGACGCCATAGAACAACGACATCACATATCCCCTAAAAACACAGGGTTTGTCACATTACAACCATAACAAGGGTAGTATGGTATCATGAATGTGAATGTATCAAACACTTTACCACCTCCTACCACGCACAACCCACACAAAAATCCATCCACAACATTGTTTTATCATATCCTATAGGAAAATACTAGGCCACTACCCAACAATATAGTCATTTCATAAATTAATTATGTACACATTGGATACCACCCCATAGAATTGTTTCATCACATATTACTTAAAAATACGTAATACATCCCCTAGTGCACAAACATACCTCCAACCAACATATCATGTTAATATCTTCTTACATGTAAAAGACATAAAGAATGAAAGGGTAGCTATCTATCAATCGTCATCAACACGATGATGGAAATAACACACCTTCTGTTCATATATAAGTTCTTTCAAGTAGTTCTAGACATTGTTGGGTAGAATATTTAAAGAATAATGAATACAAAAGTATATACATATATCCACACACAATCCAACCTATGGTTTCTCAACCAATTTCTAACCGATTCACCACATACCCACATTTGATTCCACCTCTAAAGGAAAAACACGACAATATCCAATGTCCATATTTAAAATTTTCAACCAGTTTCCATAAAATGATCCTTTAAAATCATTATAAATATTCATCCATAGTTAAAGAAACATTCAATCATTTATTTTATCATTAATAATTTATGTCCCATTAACCATGAAAACCATATCCCTTTCAATAATTATTATATAATTACTTATTACATCGCTTCCCAAGAATATATCATAGTGAAACCACAAATCACAAGTAGCTCAAAATCAAAATCGCACAATTTACTCACCACCCCACAAACACAACCAAACAATTACCACCCAGAATCCCCAAAATAATAGCTGAAAATCACCACATTTCCAGCAAGAAAGCATATCCCTATAACCACCTCCCCACCTATTTAAAATAAATTCAACACAACCACAACATCTTGGGTCCAAAAGCATGATCTCAAAACCAATACATTGCCAACCTAAAATCACATCCACACAACCACCACCTTGATTCACCAAACTCAATGCCAAATCTCACCCATTAGCAGCACATCGCATCACAACCACACATCACCACCCAATATGCCTGAACACACATCAAAACACATCACAATCATTATATATATTTATCAAATGATATTTTATCACAATTCATATTCTTATTGTCACTTAATCACACAAACCATAATCCTAGGGAAACCAATTCATTATCCAAATTTAATTCGTTATCTAATTTAGTAGTTGTTGATATGTCACAAAAAAAAATACACAATAGTCAAACCACATATCATCCAGAAGAAACAAATCACCCATGGACCAAAATTTCAAGTGGGGAATCTATAAAATAAAAACCCTCATATCATAAAAATATCAAAACTGTAAACAAATTCATATCATTCCCCCTTACACCATCGATTACAATTATCTATTTGATTTTCTTTCATTAATCCATCAATACTATATTCCATAGATAAAAAAGTACAATCCCCTCCATATAGATACAAAATAATGAGAAATATTGTATTCCCTACATCAAAGAGCATTTCTAACCTCTTGTGCACCGTAGTGTGAAGAATAAATTAACGTAACCCATGAACTCACATGAAAAACTACAAATGAACATTGAAAACCCCAAATATTATAAAAAAATAACTGAATTTAAATCCCAAACCAAAAAAAAATTGGTAAACTGAATCCCCAAGAAACTATTAAGTGAATCCCATTGTGAAAAGTGAAATCACTCAACATTGATCATCAAACAACAACCACAGACACCAATGGATCGAAGTTGAAGGATGGGTGTTAGAAGAATCTCACCCCATGGATTTTAGTGATATTCTAAAATGATAGAGGGTATGAGAAAATATAACTTCCACAATCTATATTACAGATTTAATCATGCTTTAATACATAAACAGGCACTTCATACAACCCATAAGATCAAGAGTTCTAGTTTCATTGGGTATTAATAATGTTACATGATAACATAAGACTTAAAATATACAATCATTAACGTAAAAATTTTTTACATGACCATTGCATACCTTGATACTTAGTATTTCATGGGATAATGTAATGATATTCATAACAAAAGGGCGAGATATAAATCACATTAATAGATTATAAAAGGATACCATGAGAATAAAATACATGTTAGGTAATAGGCGTATCAATGATGAAAAAGATAAACATAAACATAATACCTTGATATATCATGATTATCTTACCCAGGAAATGTGGCAACAACGAAAACACTACATCATTAACATAAAAGAATCAGGAAAAACAACAATCCCAAAAATGTGGAAAAATTTCTAAAAGTGATTAGTTAAAGGCCAAACCCAAAATGGGATATCTTAATTATAAAAAATACTTGATGCATTAGAGCTCCATTAGAGCGCACCCTTCATGGACGTTTCAATCTCATACTTAAGTGTGCCACATAGATCATAAATCATGGATTCATTCAACATCATAATTTATACCACGATAAAGGAATGTGGATTAAATATATTAAATCTTAAAATAATAATTATATCTGCATAATGGTGAATACCATTGACAGCGAATTGGTCATGGTGTTTACTACACAATGATTTTTTGATGTGAAATCACAGTGCAATTTTGACAGCATAACAACATCGCATAAATATTCATAAAAAATATGATGAGAGAGAAAGGGATATTTCATCAAATATAAATGAAATTTACAGTAATGAAGTCATATTAATATATTTCCCATCATAAAGAGTTCAAAAATAGAATGTTTCACATAATAAAGAAACATGATGCAAGAGAAGAAACAAAATAACTCATATGAAATTTCTATATGGTAATGGGTGTATATGGGAGGGAATAATGAGAGCGAAATATGTCTCTAAATATTATCACATATTATGTGTAGTATGGGGGATGTTTTAATACAAACTCCCTCATTATTAGTTGAAAAATAAATGTGTATATAATATAAGTAAACATGGAAAAAATGAGGAAAGAAGGAATGTGAGGATCCATTATTTGGATGTGTGATCCCAAAGGCATTAAAGAGGTTTATTGGTAGCTTGGGGCACTTGGGGAGGACTCTAGGGAGTGTATAGATGAGTGAGGAAAATATATAAAGAGTTTGGGTGAATATGACTTGGTTCTTGGGTGAGTTTATATAAGAAAGGTGAGGGAGTTTTTTTATTAATTCGGTTTTGGACCCTACACAATAAAATATTCAAAACATGAAATCATCCCATGGTTTCTAGAAAAGGGTAGTGTTATAAATTATTTTTAAAAGTATAAGAGCAGAATATATTAAAATATTTCCTTTAAATATGTGGAGGTGAGTCACACTTTTAAGGAAATGATTTTAAAATCATAAAATATATAATATGTCTTGGAGGATTCACTATGGAATTATAAAATAAAAGAAGAAAACTAAAATTATATTATAATAATGGAAAAAATATATTTTCAATATATACCCTTATTATATTTTATTACATCACTATTGGGTTATTATGATGTCATAAAACACATTATATATTTGTACAAAATTTAATATTTACCCAAAAAATATACTATCTAAAAAAATAACGAAAAAATCACCATTGGATATTTTCGACAACTAGATTCAAAAAATAATATTAATTTTATCTAAATAATTTTATTTAATGTTTGAGTTTTATCAATTAATATAAAAAGTGACAATTATTTAAAATTGTCGTGTTTTAATAGAATGATTTTTACGCAATCATAAAAATTACAGTTGCCTTTTTAGAAATTATACGATCATTTATAGTTAAAAAAGTAAATTAATAATAATTTTTTAAGATATTATATAATATAAAAAATCATTAATTAGTAAAAAAAATTTGTTAATTATATTTAAATATTGACCAAATATACTATTATTTCTTTAGCACTCATTTAAAAGGTAATTGTAATAAAAAATGTCTATTCATTATTCAATAAAGCAAATAACACATATAAACATAATAATATGTTCTTGTTATATATCCCATTATTATACCATCATATGCCTTATATGTAAGGTGTGTAATGGTAGAGATTTCATTGGGTTATTCGATGAACATGGTTTTGGTCTTGATCTCGTTGATACTGAACTTCTCCTATAAATGGTTTCAATTGTGCTTATGTTTTTGGATCTCATATTTGGCATGGTCTATAGAAAAGGATACAAATTGTCTCTCCCTCTTCAAATCCCATAAATGTGATTCATAGTGTACGATCCTACTAGTTAATGCCATTAATTCTATTCTCAATGTCAAAATTATTTGTTATTACCCTATATTTATACTAGTCATGTGATCTCTATTCAGTTACTATATTATTAGTAGTAAGGATACATAGTGGTCATTTAAATCTTATATGATATAAAAAAACAAAAACGAGTGAGGTGTTTCTATATTTATAAGACATTTAATTATAAGAATTATAATTTAATTCATAAATGATCAGGTGGTTACAACCTTCCCCTTAATAAATTGGACCCTCAAAATTTCCATTTCCCACCCTAAAATAGTACAGGGTAACTCTACCTCATCACTTTCTCTGGTTCCCAGGTAACTTCTTCAATCTTGTGGTTTTATCATAAGACCATGATGAGGGGAATCACCTAATTTTATAGAACATTGTCCCATGACTATCAGATATTCACCATCTTCTCTTAATAGGAGATGTAATTCACCAATGGTACCACATCTAGATATAGTACATGCGATGGATTATGTATGTAATTCCTAAATACTGATACATGGAATACATCATGTACATGAGACAGGTTCAGTGGGAGTGTTAGTCGATATTCCACTACTCTGATGAAATCAAGGATATCTAAAGGGATGATTTACTTTTGACTTTGATTTAGCTTATTCCCTAATCTCTTTCCTATCTTCCATTGAGATATGCAGTGTAACACCATATACCCAACATCATACTCTAGGTATCATCAACTATTGATATCAAATTTTTTTTGTCGACTCTAATTAGCTTTGATGTGATATTAGATAGTCTTAACCTTTTCCACAATTTTATCAAACATTTTCATACCTATAATTCTTCCTTCCCAAACATTATCCTAACATACTAGTGTTCTTTACCACTTACCAAAAAGGGATTCATAAGGATCCATTTCAATGCATGAGTGGAAAATGAAGTTGTAAGTGAACTCAACCAGAGGAAGACATTGATACCATCCCCCATTCAGGTCCATTATGCATTATCTCAATATTTACCTAATTGTTTGTATAGTCCACATATTATGGTCATTATTTTGTGGATGATAAGCCATAATAATGTTCAGCTCGACATTTGGAGTGTGGTGGAGAATCTTCTTGAACATATAAGTTAATCTAGGATATCGATCATATAAAATTGATAGTGTTACAACATGAAACCTTACCACTTCTATGATATATATTAGTTCTAGATGATCCAATGATAAATCCTCTCAAATTTTGATGAAGTGTAAAGTCTTTGTAAGATGATCCAAAACAACCTAGATTTCATTGTTTCCATTGGATGACTTTGGATGTATGGAGACAATATATATTATGATGATTAACCATTTACATATATGTATGGTTAATGGTTTCATCATAACCTTAGAATTATTCCTCGTAGCCTTCACTTGATGACATACCGATCATTTTGACGTATACACAATGATCTATTTCTCTATGTAATCCCACCAATAATTCTCTCAGATATATCGATACATCATTATGTTTCCTGGGTGAATGGAAAAATATGAACTATGTTCATCATCCCAATATATATTCTTTTACTTGTGATTTTATAGATCATATATTCTTTACCAAAATCATACAATTACTTATTCAACAACATTGACCTTTAAGGATTCCATATTTCTGATAGTTTCCACTTTCATTTAAATTCCCACATCATCCTTTTGACAATCTCTTAAACATTCTAAAAGATACTGTTCAGAAATAATTTGTTAAAGTATATGTGATTTTATAATTTCTATGATTTACATGTCCATCTTTATGAAAAATATAATATTAGTTCCTTTATAATTCTCATCAATGATACAATCGCGAGGTTCTACTTACTTAGTTCTTCTTCCACCTTGTTTGCATTCACAGGGTGGAAACAGATTGAGAAGTCATAATCCAAGAGGAGTCATAACCATATTCATCATTGGATGATCTTATATTTCAGTGTGAATATATATTTTAGACTTTTGTGATCCATATATATTTCACATTATTCCCCAAATAGAACATTAGAAAAAAATTTCAATGCAATGATAACAGGTGCCAACCCATATCCTGTGTTGGATAGTTTTTCTCATCAATTTTCAACTAACTTGAAGAATATGTGATGAGTTTGTCATTTTTTCAAAAATTGCATCAAAAGGAAACATATAACATTTTAAAGAATAACATTCCAACAATATTAAACATGTGATACCACAGTTATAGATGATTTCTTAAATTATTTAAAATTATTTTTGGTGGGTACTCGGTGTTCTTAGAAAACCTAAATGATATAATAATAGTACTTGAATCCAAATACGTTATGAAATAAATTAAATTTATGTAGTGGTTACATGTAATTAATACATAATATCTACATTAGCATATGAATTTTTGTGCTCCCTTGATCATGGAGATTGTTTATGCTCATCAAGATTCTTAGCCTTTATAATTGATCATTGACTTAGATAATGCTTGACTTATCCTCATTTATAAAATAGAAAAATATATGATGGCTTAGATTTATCTTCTTTTCCAACCCTCACATTATCCATTCATTCATGGAAATTGAATACATTGTGACCTTCCATTCCAATATTAAAAAATCTCCTAACCCCTTTGTGACATTTCCATTGGTGCCTCTTTCCAAAAATTTTGAACAATAGAAATTTGGTTTTCATTCACTTATCACCATTACCAAATAGACATTTATGATATTTTATATTGCTATTCCTTGGATTCCTAGGTCATTAATAATGAACCAGTTTTAAATCATGATTTTTTATTGTTGCATTGGAAGAATCACGATATTTTCTTCTTGAGATCCCATTTTATTGAGAATCTCGTTGATACTTTCATCACATTTCCCTTTAAATTGGTTGTAATCCTACTTCCCCTATTATATTCCATTGGCTATATTAAATGAAAAATTATGGGTATGTACATTAAACTACGAAACACCTAAAGGTGGATACATTGATAAAAAGGATCACAAAAAAATTACATTTATTTCCTTGACAAAATAATTTCTAGGCTTTAATCTATGTAATCCATGATCTATTTCATAACATATAATATTATCAGACATTTTTCTTGGAAACATAATGATTTTTCATAGTAACCTCATAAATTTACCAAATCATATCCATTGGGAGTGACATACCATGATTGCAGCGAGACTAATTTTTGTGAATTAGTTCCCATTCGAGTCTAGCTCAATGCTCTATTTTCGGGTTTCACCGCAATATACATCTTTGCAGAGCCACCTCTACTTGTTCGTATGAAGACAAGGTTGTATTTTAATGATAAAACATTGACTCTAAAATCATCAAAATTTACATATTCTATTATTATACTTAGACTTATCTCTAAGGAATTAACTATTGTTTTATATTCTTAATCCCAAAAATACCTAAATCAATCCTCTAATACAGACTATAATAACATCTCTCATTAGTACACATTTAGACATGCTTTATTATATAAACATGAACATAATACAACCTAAATGATTGAGGTTTCTAGTGTCATTATGGATTATAAACATTATAATACATCTTTTAGCATAAAATAAAAAATTATTTTTGAAAACTACTTTTATATGACCATAAAATGAGTTCATACAAAAAATTTCATAGGATAACCTGAGAACATTGAAAAGATGATATATAAATCACAATAACGGAGTAAACAAGGAATAACATGAGGAATATAATTCCTGTTTATAAATAGTAATAATAATTGAGTAAAATGGATATATTAACAAAAAGGTGTGATATAACATGATTATCATAACATGGAAATGTGGAAACAACATAAATTTGACATCATTAACATAATGAAATCAGGTAAACTATAGTCACATAATTATGGGAAAATGTCCTATAATGAATCGTGTATAACCTGATCCCATCATGATGTATAATGATTCAAAACATTACCCAGTGCATTGGATCAATACTAGGGTGCACCCATCTTGAACATTGCAATCTCATGTTTAAATGTGACACATAGATCATTTATCATGGATTAATTAAATATAGTCATTTATTCCAAAAATAAATAAATTTTTAATAAATACCTAAAATACTATAATCAATATGTATTCGTGCCTAATTCTGATTAGAATTTATAGAGATATGGGAACGGTATTTATTACATGACGATTTTGGCTTGGACAATCATGGTGTAATTTTGACAGCCTAACATCATGGCATAAAAATTCATAAAAATATTCATTTGAGAGAAAGGGATCACTTTCCATATATAAATGAATTTTAAATTACGGGGGTAATATATTTATATGTCCCATCACATGTAAGTTGGAAATAGAAGGCGTAACATAATAATAAAACAATAAGAATGAGGAGAAATGGAATAAGTCTTTCGAAATTTCAGCATGGTAATGGGTGTACATTTGAGGGATAAATTAGAGATAAATAGGACCCTAATCATTAAAATATTATGAGAGAAGTATGTAAGAGGTTTGAAAACATACCCCATCATTTTTAATTGAAATATAAAATTGTATAACAGAATATGGAAACATTAAAAAAATGAGAAATGAAGGAAATTGAGGATTCCTTACATGGATGTGTGATCCCAATGGTTTGGGAGTGGATTATTGGTATCTCAGGCAGCATGGGAGGACACTATCGAGTGTATATCAATGTTAGGAAGAGCTTCAAATAGTTTCAATGAAACATAACGGATTCTTGGTGGGTCTATATAGGAAAGGTTAGAGAGTTATTTATTATTTAGGCTTCGGACCATACACATTATAATATTCAAAACCACGAACCATTCCATGGTTTTTTCTCATGTTTTATGATAATTTGGAGTGCTATATAATATCTTAAATATATAAGGTCCTAGGATATTAAAATATTACCCTTTCTTTTTCCGATGTGTGTCACCCTTTCAAGGAAATGATTTTAAAATTTTAAAATATTTTATATGTCTTGGAGGATTCACTAAGTATTTATAAAATAAATAAAATAAAACTAAAATTATATTATTTTATAGGAAAATATAATTTTGGCCTATGATTCCATTTATTTTATTTTGTTACATCACTATTGGGTCATTATAATATAATAAAACACATTATATATTTATAAAATATTTAAATTGTAACAAAAAATTTGACTGTCTATGAAATTTATTAAAATCTCACCATTGTATAATTTTTACATCATGATTAATAAAATAATATTAATTATAACTAAATAATTTATTAAATATGTTAATTTTCACTTTTAAAAAAACCTATAGTTATTGTAAATTAGACTCTTTTGAAAAAAATAATTTTTGAACAATAATAAATCTTACACTTTACATTATAAACATTATATTATCATTTATATTTAATAAAAATATTTTAATAATTATATTTTTTAAAGATATTATTTACTGAAAAAATATACTAATTCATCAAGAAAGGTTACTTAAATTAATTTAAATATGAATGAAAAATATAATTTGTTCATTATAAATAATTTAGTATGTAACAATAATAGAATGTAATTATATTCATTGTTATATAAAAAACAATGTATATAATCATAATTCTATTATGTTGTTACATATCACTTTATTAGACCAGCATATTCCTTAAATGAAATGTGAGTGATGATGGAGATTTTTTGGGGTAGTTCAGTGAACATTTTTTGGGTCGTGATCTCGATGATCATGAACATCTCCCATAAATAGTTCAATCACACATAAGTTGTTGGAAATCGTCTTGGTATTTATCAAGGGAAAATACCAAAAATTTTATCTCCCTTTTAAGATCTGATAAATGGGATTTAGAGGGTATGATGCTACTAGTTGAGGCCATCACATCCATTGTTCGGGTTAAATTTTTTTTTGAAACCATGTATTTATACATGTCATGTGATCACTATTCAACAACTCTATTATCACAATTATCATACTTATCAGTCATTTAAATACAATTTGATATAATAACCCAAAATGAGTGGATGTGTTTTCTATATTCGTAAGAAATTTAATTAACAGAAAGGGAATATGATTCATAAATGATTGGGTCGTTACAAAAAATGAATGAAACAAAACATGGATTAATGGTTTATAAAATAACCTTTAATCCAGTTGTTTCTTATCATGTAAACATTACATAGTATGTAATACATGAGTTTCCTAAAATTGAAACATTCTTGGAAAATCTAATCACCTCAAAATTTATTTGTTTCACATAATGAATTTAATTTTCATGATGTCAATTAACCTTTTGAGATCCCCCACTTCCCATATAAAATTAGTGAACTTTCCAGTTATACATGTAGTGGTCCTCGTTTACACATCATGTAAACAATAAATGGCCGGATCGTCTTGCATTATCTCTTCTACATCTATAACCTTCATAAAAAACAGTTGGAAACTCAACCAAACATTTATATCCCCCAAAACTGGAATGGTAATTGAATAAGAAGGTACATATTGTTATAGTTTATTCCTAGAAAAAATTGGGAATAAAAACATTGACATGAATGTGAATAGTCTCATTTTTATCAACGGAACAATTAAATAGTTTCTCCATACCTTCAAAACAATATCTCAAAACCAAACGTTTTGAATCCTTATAATGTCTCATATTTCCTTATTTTACAATATAAGACACAACTAAAATTTATATGATTTTCATCTACTCCTGTTACTCCTGAACCATGTTAAATATCTAACTGATGAAACCATCATATTCAAAATGGAAATTAACACCCAAACTACCAAATTCCATGTATTCATGACTCAACAAATATGCAGCTCCATTCAATTTTACCATCATATTTTCTAGTTCTATATCAACAGACTGTATATACACAACCTATATGTATGGTCGATGAGTCAAATATAACTTTCAATTGACCCACTTAAGGAACTTATGGTTGGTATTAGGGAAAATCCTCACAAGAAACATGTAAATGATTCAACATTTCATGGCATAAAATAGTATTGCCAACTAGTGATTGTGTGTAGAATAGTTTCATTGATGTGTACATAACTATCTTAAACAATATTCCATGACTCTATATCGATTTACGGACATTATCCATCATCAAATCCAAGATTCATCATAAAAACAAGTTATACACCTTACCTGGATAAAGTATGATCATGATCATTGAAGTGTTCAAACATTTCCTCATCTTTTGAAAATAATTATTATATGATTTGGAAAACTAAAATCATATAACTATCTTTCTTATGAATGATCATGGAACTACCATGTGTGATTTTGTTATTAAAACCACTTTTAATAACATTCATTTCAAAATATACATCAAATATCCAAAAAATTCTTAGGATTTTTAGAAGATTAAATTTCATAAATATTCTCTCAAAGTAATAAAAACCATCCTTTGAGATAATGTGACCCATGAAATGTATCTTTTCAATATAAAAGTTAAAAATTGATATAATGTAATATAGATTATTCCCTCTCAGGACACTCAAGATGATGTCAAGATGCAGATAATGATCACCATGAGTTTGAGAGTACACCAAGATGATATAAATTTGAAAAACTATGTAGTGATCTCGGTGTTGATGAAATATTCAATTCATTAAATACCTGAAAATAAAAAGAGTGTTTTTTAACTAGGACAAAATTATCAAAAACTAATATAAATCCTATTTTCATTTAAACATAGTCTGTGATATAAGATAAGGTCCTACCCTTAGTTGATGATACCCAAATATGAATAAGTATCTATGAAAGAACAATTACCCATAATTTTGTCAATGGGTTCATTAATATGTTATAGAGGGTATATGTTCTTAACTATAATTCGATTGAAATTTCAATAATTGAAACGAAACTGAAATTTTCAATCATCCTTCTTAGAAAACAAAATTGTAGATCCCCTTGTTTGCATACCTAGATAGATGGAAACTTAATTTTATTATTCCTCCATTTGAGATATATGAACATGAAGATATATTGATGTTATCCAATAAAATGTAAAATAAACTTCATTCGTTATAAATATCATATCAATAATTTACTCAAGCTCACTATCATTTGGAAAAACTAAAATTTCTTCATTAAACATGTATAAAAACTGAAAAAATAATTGAGGGAAGATATTATTTTTCACCTCATACTCATCTAGAAAAAGATAAAAAAACATGGGATATATCCTAACCTCGTTGTAGAAGATCATTCTCTATATTTCTATCTTAGATATTACATTCCCTGTGAAGGACATAAGTGACACCTTATAGAGATGTGAAACTCACCCCCTATAGTAATAATCAATTCAATTCAAGTATTATATTAACCAATCCATCCATAGTATTTAGTTAAAACCTAAAATCATAATAATGTGACATTCCAAAAAGAGATGGTACCCACCAACCAAGATACAACACTCATTGTATTGTCGAATACTTACATCTTTTAACTATAATTGTGGGTCAATAATAATATCCCCAAATATATATTCAACCTCTGTACCTGAAAATCCTAAAATGAGGACATATAAAATATTGTTTGTCCATTTTATCAAATAAAGAAATAACATGTTGGGAATTTACAAGAATCATATATAGAACATTAAATAGTATTTACTCACCACCACTAGGTGTAGGCCTAATTGTATGATGTGGAAATACCCATCCATCATGGGATTTTATTTGAGATCTTAATTTTGAACATTCTTAATGATATATATGTTTTTTTATTGAAGTATAATATCTAACTCCATATATATTATATCCAGTGGATCTCTATATTCCCAAAAGAGAGAGGATAACTTACCCCAAGCTGACCCCCATCACTACATCAATGTTGTGGGTTCCTACAGAATATATGCATATCATCCATTCACCAGCATTCTCAACATTCTTCCAGTGGTAGGAGACACTGGGATCATATGTGTCCTCGTAATCCATATTTATTGTAGATGAATGAACATCCTCCATATTATACACTTCCTCTTCCCTAACAACTTTTACTATTTCCACTATGGATAAAATTCCTTCTACAGAGCTACCTACTATAGGATGAAGTTCCACGAGATGTCCCAACTGAAACCTTCATTCCACCACTAGAAGAATATTTTTGGTTCACATTTGATAAAAATTAACAATCCACCAACTCAAACAAACACCTTAAAATTAATTATAAGTACCTAATACATTATTTCATATCTATATACATACTGAACACGGTTAAAAATTGTTTTTTATCCCTTATGAGCTTTGGGGAAAAATTATTCATGAATAGAAAGCTACCATAATAATCCATCAGTATCATTATTCCCTGAGTCAAGTGTATAAACTCTTCACGATTCCTCTAACTCAAAGTATCTAGGAAAAAGTACTCCCAGAACATATACTATAATTTAACCCTTTTCAATTCTTCCAGATTCTCATCCTGATCATAGATATCCCATAATATATTTTTAAATTATTACAATATATACACAAAAATTTTGACCTTATACTTAGGGGTATTATGTTATTGGTCCATTATCATATATAAGGAGTAAATCCGGAACTCATTTTCCTCATGACCATCGTTTTTGGAATGTATTAGAGGGTTTTATAGTGGAAACACACTCTTCAAATAAGACATACTCGGTGCTGCCCATCCTAGGTATCTCTCAACAAAATATGAAATAAATGAGATGTTATTATTTAACGACTCCTCCCCTCTAATATATTGTTCCAAAGAGGGTTATTTCTCTAATTATAGATGGAAAATCAATATCATTTCCACATGTCACCAAATTGGTAGGCTTATTCATGTTATAATCTCTCTATAATGGAAAAGGTATGTCTAAAAACACATACCAAAATGTTCCAAAATTATTAAAAAAGATGGATCACATCTAGTCATAAAAATTACCCTAAATACAATATCGTAATGCGAATAAACACCACACTATAACTAACATTAACCATACCTATCATGATCCAAGTTTATCATTTGGGAATCCAAATATAAAATTCCACTATTATGTTACACATCATACTGACCATTTCATTTAACATCATTTAATTCAATCAAAATTTAAATCATTCCCATTAAGACCTATTTTAATAATTTAATTTCTTTCATTTAATTTAATCAATTTTATAATATTTATATAGCACTATTTCATTAATACTATAACGAAACTAAAAAGACTTTTTTTCCCATATTCCACATACTTTTCTCTATGTGAACCTATCAGGATGGATGTCACATAAAATGATATATTCAAATAATGATTCTAATATACACAACCACATGAAATTCTTAGCCATGAGTAAAATAAAATAAAATAATGGCATCACTCATCATGTGTATCAGCCATGTTTTATTAACATTCAACTGTAACAATGAACATCATGAATAATAACCTCCAACCATGGTACATGGTGTTTCCCCTAGACATGGGTTAATTTCTCCGATGCTAGAGATCATGACCAATATATTGACTCATAATTAACATTTATTGAAATTACATATGATTTTTGGGACATTTTATATGTTACCCAAATGAACACCAAAAGACTATATTAGTTTAGTTGCATTAGAAATAACAGAACCTAAACAATAGGTTCATAACACCAATACTTTTTTCTCCTTCCTATTTTATTATAACTATAAATGTTTTTGACATATAAACCATAATAACTTTATTCATATCATATGGAAAATAAACATAGTAATGTGGGAGATATGATCCCAGGTATGGGTATAAAATAGATATATTCATCATAACATAATCACAAGGTATAATTATTTAAAAAATAAAAAATTATATCTTTTATATCAAATATCATGATATCGTGTCATGTGAAAAAATCACAAAAGATAATCAAAAATCAAAAAACATTTTTTATGGGAGAAATAACACGGGTCATGTAATAGTGGAATAAACATAAGAATAAAAATTCATATAAATATTTTACAAGGCTCATTTTCATGAATATCATAGTGTAAAATTTCTATAACCAAAAAAAATTAACTCGAATTTTCATCCATGTCTTACTAACCCATGTTTACTCCAATTCTAGTCTTTTATTATAGAATCGAGTTAAATTTTCCATTATTCATGACTATATCATGAGATATAATTCATTCCCTAATTAATTAAAGGTATATATAGATCTCATCCATCATATAATGTAATCTTTACAAATTTGTTCAATAATAACATAATACAATCATCATTCTATTTCAACATAACCTATTTCAACATATAATGATCCTAATATACCCACCCACATACCATTCTTGGACATGCGGAAAATATATTAAAATAATAGCATCACACATCTAGTGTATCACCCTTGGTTATCTTACATTCAACTATAACAAAGAACATCATGAATAATCACTTCCAACCATGGTATATGGTGTTTCCCCCATATATGGGTTAATTTATCCCATGTTAGGGATCATGAACCATATAATGACTCAGAATTTACGTATACTGAAATTACATAATTTTTTTGGAACATTTTATATATTAAAAAAATGAACACAAAAATATGATATTAGATTAGTGGCATTAGAAATAAGGGAACATAAACAGCAGGTTTAGAACACATATACTTTCTCTCCTTCATATTTAATTATAACTTGAAAAGTTATTGAAATATCAACCATTATACCTTTATTCTTATCATATGAAAAAAACATAATAAAGGGGAAGATAGGATCTCTGATATGGTTTTAAAATGGATATATCAATCATAACATAATTACAACGTACAATTATTTAAAAAATTAAAAATTATATCTTGTAAATCAAATTTCATGAAATCATGTCATGTGACAAAATCTCATAATATCATAAAGAATCAATAAACATATTTGATGAGATAAATAACATAGGTCATATATTTTTCAAATAAACATAAGAATAAAATTTCATATAAATATTTTTCAATGCTCATTTTCAAGAATATCATTGTGGAAAATGTCTATTACCAAAAAAAGTTCACTCCACATTTCATCCAAGTCTTACTGATCCATGTTTACTCCAATTCTAGTGTTTTATTGTGTAATAGAGTTCAATTTTCTATTATTCATGAATATTTAATTAGATATAAATCATTACCTAATTAATTATAGGTATATATAGGTCCCACCCATCACATTATGTAAAATATACATATGTGTTCCATAATAACATAATATATTCATCATATTAGAACCCTTAAAATGAAATTGGTTTCATAAACATCATTCTATTTCAACATAACCTAGGTAAAAGAATCAAATTTCATTAATATAATTCGATAATAAATATAAACCTACCACAGAATGAATTGATAATTATTCATGGAAAATATCCTCAATAAAGAATACATTACATCAAAAAATGTTGTCACAAATGGAATTTAATTTTAAGAAACCGATTTAAAATAATTCAACATGAAAATATAATTTATTACTTGAAAACTATTTTTTTATTAAATATATGATAAATTTTAGAAGAAATGAGTTCATTTTAAAACAACAATCATATATTTTAAGGGAATCTTAAATGAATTAATGTGTTATAAAAGTCTAAAAATCAATTTATTTCGTATATGTTATACAAATATATCGTTCGTACTTTTTAAAAAAATGTATAAAATAACCTATTTTGGAAATAATACGTTCAAACCATCGTGCAAAAAATCATACATAGAAAAAAATTACTTTAAACAATTAGGGAATAATAATAATAAAATATAAAATAATTTTATGAAACATGGAAATAGGAGATAAATAATCCCTGATAGATATATACGTAAAAAATATCCCGAATAAAAATGTGATTGTTTGATTGACCCATTAAATTATTTTAATAAAATATTATTTATATTAATACTCATAAAATATATTCAAGGTAAGTAAATACACCACGTAAACTAAACAAATAGTGTATAAGGCATTGTCCCACAGAAATAAAATTGTGAAAAATATCCCTTTCCATAAGTCTTGACATCTTTTGTATACATTAAAAACACTATTATAATAAGTATAAGATTATTAAAAATATAACAGACAACCATATTAATATATAAAATACCATATATGATTTAATTATGACTTTATATTACTCGCATATTAATAATTCCATGTAAATGTTAGGTTTTGGGCAATAACTGCTTTGTTTTCCATTCATGTTTTGAGTTGTTATCTTTTTTACCATATAATAGAAAATGAATTAATATTCCATAGAATGAAAATTATCATATTAATATCCTATATATTTTTAGTACATATTTATTCATGGTGATACATAAAAGATAGATATATAAAATAAAATACATTGTTTATAGAGACGGTAGGTATTATGTACGAATGAACATTGTTTTCATCATTGTGTCAAATTAAAAGTAATAATTTAAATGAAATATTGTAATTTAATTATACTTTTGTGTTATTCATGTAATTAATATTCATAAAATTCATTTGTATCGGCAAAAAATTGAAATATTGATGAAAAACGTGTCATATCACATCACAGAGATGGAAGGCATATATACGCATGAGCTACGTTATCATTTACCAAAATATTTTCTGGTAAATATGTAAACATGATATTATAATTGAAGAAGTATAATTTTTTAATAAATATTATATATAAACATGTAACTGATCATAATTCACACTCATAATAGATGGTGATGGGAAATAAAAGGTATTGCTATGTGGAGATGGTAAGTCGTATGTACGCACCTGTGATACATTATTTCATGTTTTATGGGGAAGTGGTTGTATAGTTATGTGTTCATAGTCCAAATAAAATTTAAGAATAATTAGTATAAAGAATTTATTATTTTCTTATGTATATCATATATTTATTAGAGGTATATAAGAATAGAAAAAGAGATTGATCGTTTGGATCGATTGCCTTTTCTTTGAAATGGATACTTTAGATCTCATATAAATGACACTAGGGTTCGTATTTTTTTTGCAAGAATCAATACTACAATGTGGATAAGGAATTAGTGAATAAAATTATCATATTTTCGTAGATATATCTTTATCAATGTGGTGAATCATGATAAGTTACGATGTCTCATTTTATATTGATGGCGACATGAACTTTTGGAATTCCACAAAAAGATTAAATTAAGATAAATTAAAAATCAACACCAATAATTCCAAATGGAAAATTTAGTTGAAGAAAATGTGTGATAGGATGGTAATACCATAAAAAATACATTTTTTACATGTTTTATTTTTTTATAAACATCATCTTTTTTATTAACCCTCAGTTAACATATTTTTATTTTGGCAATGGTAATAACATTTCAATATTCAACGGATGATATTTTTACTTATAATGTGTAAATCATACTATAAATGGTATATTTATGATATTTTGATAAACAATATACCCCATTTTCCTACTTTTCTGATTTTTTTATTATTTTTAAATAATTTAGAAAATTATAGTTTGGATGAAACATCATTACTGTCAATTTTGATACTATTCGTAACATTGACATTAATAAAATCACAAATGTTATCTCACTTAGAAGAAAATAAATTCAAAAACCCAAAATTGTTCATATTCACCGAAAAAATTTGAAGACCTCCTTATTTAATTTAAATTATTTTTCTTTTAATATTTTTAATATATAAAAATTGAGTTATTCATTAACTAAAAAATTACAAAATAATCAGTTTATAACTGTATATGATTATTATATTTTCAATAAAATTTATATATATAATTATATGGTGTAGATAATAATTTTATATATAATAATAATACATATAGTAGAAAATATATTGTATTTATCCACATATTAAAATATCTAAACTTATTTAATGTATGTGAGTGACATTTTTTCTATCTCATATATTTTTAAAATATCAAATTCATTCTTATTGAATGGTGTTCATTAAATAATTAAATTTCAAAAAAATAGGTGATTATGGTAAAATTAAATTCATCAAATAAAATTATGAAATATTTAATATTATTATTTTAATATTTATAATGTTATTTTTACACTAAATTCAATGATTTAACCTTATCCTGGGTAATTAAAAATATTACGGTTACTAATTATATTGTCCAAAAAGAAAAGGGAACTATTAAATAAATATGAAAATTATGATTTCAAATATTTATACATTTATTCACAATTCATAACTAGTTATTGGATAATATGAATTTAAAATTATTCCATTTGATGGAACGAGATTAATATGTTTTTATGATAAAAAATTCCAAATGATTGAAATTTTTTATATAAAATTTCAATATAAATTTGGTTAGATTGTATTAAACTGGGTTAATTCATGTGTAATTTTACTAATTATTCATTAAAAATAGATATGAACTTAATTTTACTATGAAAATAAGTTATACCAAAGATAATATTCCACTTCAAAATCACTATTTTTTAATATTTATTAAAACATGAAATTTATCTAAATAATACCAAAAAATCAACCAATTTAAATTTAGATTTTTTTAAGTTCAAATAATAATAATGCCTTTTTCAGGTATAATTTATAGAATTTTCAATATCTAGATTTAAAATAACTGTTCCATCAAAAGACTTCAAAATATCTATTTTTGAAAAATAATTCTTTTTTATGTAAAATTGGATTTGTTCTTATATATTGTATATAAAATACATAAGATAAATGTTAAAAATTATATAATATATATATATATTACTAATATAATACAATATTATTTAGTTTTATTTAATGGTATAAAGCACAATTTTACATTGTTTATCAGAAAAATATTTCCTTCTATATTAAAAATGATTTTACATTCATTTTTAATTTATTGGTCAAAGAATTATATATGTGTATGTGTGTATGTAAACCATAATTTCAAAATATTTCTAATCAGGTACATGCGATCTATATTAGAAGCGAGATTATAATTTTCGTACAATAATATAATGACTGTTAGTAGATACTCTGGGTTGTGTCAAACACAAGCTAAGCCAGTTTCAATGAAACCCAAGTCATGATGAAATGAAATTATTTATTTAAAAAAAATACCTCATTAAAATTTAGGGGTGTTACATTATAGCTCCCATAAAATGAATTTATCATTTTAAAATTTTCTGGGTTATCAATGGTTAAATACTTTCTAGTTTCTATCATAGAAACCCACATCATAAAAATTTATACAAAAACTCTTATTTGAAATAGTAAAGATGAAAACGTTAGAGTTACACACAGTAACTCATAACTAGGTTTCTATATAGTAAAACATATTTGCAAGGTAAGTAAATATACATGGAGAAAAATCTAACTATCAAGCCCTTTTGTAGAGTGATAGAGAAATTGGTCTAGAGAAAATGCTGATCAAAATCCATAAATAGTCGATTATCTAAGAGACCATATTATTTGATAGAAAATAAGGGACTGCAATATTTTTTTTGTTTTAAGATCCATTCCCAAGAGAATAAAAAATTTCATCAGAAGAAATAATTACTTTATTTCATTTTTTTTTTGAATAATCTCGTCGTTTTATTGTAGTTTGATGAATTTCCCCTTAATCTATTATTCAATGATATGAAGGTGAATTTTTTATTCTTCATGAATTATTATATCATGGGATACATATAACGATTGTTTATTTAGTCTTTCTAAACATCACAATAAAAAGGTTCTCAAAGGTTATCCAATATTTACAAATCCTATTATGGAGAGATAATATATTAATCTCTAAATCCTCAGAAAATTACAATGTGAAAATTTTCATAAATGGATACATTTTGGATCCATCTAGAATTTTAAAATACAAATTTTTTGAATGATTGTCATTAAAGATATCATTTATCCCTCAAAACATGACATATCCCTTTGTTTTCACATGTCATACATGAAAAAACAGTATCATGTATTCTCCTGAAACATGGTAATATCAAAAATAACCAAAAAACAAAGGTAAAACATGAATTCTTTCAAAAATTAACACTATACCCATACCATAAATCTAAAAATTCAAAAAACTGAATCCATGATATAAAAAATATCAATTACATCATATTAGTCCTAGGGTCATTAATATTATCGCATATATTTTATCACAATTGAACATCTCTTTATTTCACTATCTCAATATCATGTACATTTTTAGCGTCATCCTTCCCTTAATTTTTTTTTCCAAAAATAACTCCTTTCCACCTCAATCACATTCCATGGTCAGAAGAAAATTTTAACAAATACGTTAAAATCAATATGAAAAAACTATACTATACTAATTCATATATATTTCATTACACTACAAAACTATAAAAGTAATTCTACCACATTATTCATGAATTTCTATTACATGAAGACTCAATCATTACACTACATCATTGATGAAATCAAAATCACCAATAGTGATTGAATGATATTTCCCTTTATCATTGTCTTTAATTTTTTTCTATCATCTATCAATATCATTAAACATTATATTTAGTCACTGATTATCATAATTAAAATTTTCATGATACATTAAGAATTGAAGAGTTAGGGGTGCATTATATAACCCATTATATCTATTTATATCAGAAGATATCATTTTTCAAGAACTTCAATAGTCAATTTCTTGATTCCCTTATTTCTCTCAATGAAATCATTTATCAATCCACATAATACAATTTTCTCCTAGTTTCTTTCCAAACATTGAGCATAAAGGAAAACTCATAATATTTTCACTATTGATTTATTTTATTCCATTGAATTAGAAATTTCTATTCTTATTCAACCTATAAGATTTATGGGTAACTCAAATATATATCTAAAAAATAACATCCCATCAAATGATTTCCTCGTATTTGTTAATGTCCCTTATTGATAATTCCATTAAAATAATTTTTTTAAGACACTTATTAATTGATCCACATTAATTTTATGTTTGTTGATAATGTCAGAAGTTTAACTTATATTTTATTAAAATATTTATTCTTAGGTACCAACATATTCATTATCATTTTCCTTAAGACCATTAAAATCCTCGATCTTCATTGATGAATATGCGGAATTTAGTTATTGAAGTATATATTCTGAGACTCATCCAAAAATATTGATTAAAATTCATCATGATTCCTACTATTCATTATTTGTGTTGATCACTAGTCTACATAGCCTTTATGATGAATATAAAACCAAAATTAAATTGTCCAATTTTGAATGTTTGGGAATATTAAATATCTGATCAGTGGTACTGATCTATTATTTAGACAATAATTGATCATAATACCCATAAATAAATTGGCATGTTTACTCATAAAGAACTCAACATAATGTTTTTACCTTCTTTGTTCATTTAGAAATCCATCATGATTCAACGCTTGTGTGAGTATTGTAATAATATTTTTAGTTCTATCTCCCATTAAATTTTCATTCCTTGGAGGAAAAGCATTTCATTTACCATTTAATTCATCATTAACATGGTTAATTTGTGTTATATAAAATGACTAAAACAACATATAGTAGAAGTAAAACTAATCAAAGTAGTAAATCCTAATAAACAAGGGAATTCACATTCAATCTATAAAATCTTATGGTAAATCCACAGATATCCATGATTGTTTCAAAAATTCTAGTATTTCTAATTATATATTTGCATACCCTCAGGGTTATTACTATGTTTTACTCAATATAGTTTTAAAATCATGAATAATACTTTACCTTAAAATCAATTTTAAGTACATGAGATTATTTTACATTGATAATAAAATTTTCTTATAGAAAATATCATATATTATAAAATAAACACAGACAAATACCATATTAGTTTAGTGCCTATGAATACATGGAATAATAAATAATTGTTTCACAACACATCTACTTCTTCTCTAGCCTATTTTCTCATAAATAGAACACTTTTTGATATATCATACATTATATCAATCTTCGTAGCATAAGGAATATAAAATTAAGAATAGGTGAGCCTATATGCACAATATGGAGAAACAACGGAGATATCAATAATTAAATAATAATAAGTAATATTTTCAAAAATAAACATTGGAATATCATAATATATATATCAATGATCATGATATCATGTCATGGATAATTCAAGTAATCTTATAATAGATCATATAATATATTAATGATAAAAATAATTGAAGACATAAAATTATGGCATATATGAATGCATATAGAATAATTTCTATATTAGTATAAGATCGTTTACTAGTCCATAATAGTGGAAATATTATTTTAATGAATTTGGTTCACTCTGCATTATAGCCCTGTGTTACAGAATTTAGTTTACTCGTGCTCTAGTAATATATTACTGAACAATGTACACTTGTATTTATGTCATGTCTATATAATATTATATAAATATTTACCTATTGTATTATAAGGAGATATAAGTCCCACCAATCACATAATGAAAATCATACATATGTATTCCACAAAAACAAAATAATTCATCATATCAAAACCCATAAAATTGGTTTCATAAACATCATTCTATTATAACATAACCCATGTAAACTAAATGGTATTTATAAATATTATTCAATTGTAAGCATAAAAAAATATATAATCAATAAGGTTAATTATTGTGTATGAATCCCAAATATATAATATTTAATATCAAATAATTTTATTATAAATGGAAAATTTTCTTGATTGATCAATTGAATATAATTCTTTAGGAAAATATCCATTATTCTTTGAAAAATGATTTCATTTCCTAAATTGCCCAGATGTTGTAACAAAAAAAAATTATTTTAAAATAACCATGTAATATTGAACAATAATCTTCAATGAATTAAGGATTCATGATATGAAAAAAATTCATTTCTTTCATACATTTTAAAAAAGCATTCATTTTATACTATTATCACAGAAGTCATAATGTACGTCATTTGGAAAATCACAAATTGATTCATTTCAACTTTCTTAGTAACGAATCCCAAATGGGTAAAAATATAAATTAATAAATAGTAGAGTAATAGGAAATTTTTTTTGAAAATAATTTTACGAATCATAGGTATGTAAGATAAATATTTACTAATAAATACTAATGTATTAACAATCCCAAATAATAATGAGATTATAAAATTATATCATTCCACTTTATAATTAGTTGAATCATGTTACAAATGAAATGAAGAAAATTATATTGATATTACAATAACAAATTATTTAGAATAATATTCATAAAATATAATAATGGTTTGTATATACAAAATATACAAGAAAAAATTGTTGTATAAGTCATGTGTCCCCAAGAAATAAATGTGTGAGAAAAATCACGTGCCTTAAGCCATGAATTCCTTCGTATAAATTCAAACATAATGTATAATAAGTACATGTTTGTTATAAATGTACCACATAACATTATTAAAATTTAAAATACTAGATATAATTTACTTGTGACTTTATATTACTCATATTATTATAATTCCGAGTTAATGTGATATTTCAAGAAATATTCGCATTGTTTTTTAGTCATGTTTTGACTTTTAATCATTGTTCTTTATACAAGTATCGGTATTTCATTATCTCCATAATGATAATGATGATATAATTATTATATCTAATCATTATATATGTATTCACGGTTATTCATAATGTTTATAAGAATAAAATAAAATACACAATTCTTTGAGATGATACTTTGTATGTATGCATGAATACTCTTTTCATTTTCTTTTATTATTAAACAAACAGAAAATTACAAGATATATTATCATTATAAACTAATTTATATGTTATATATATCATATATATTCATCAAATATATCATTATTACCATTAATGGTATATATTTATGAAAAATAAATCATATCGCATAATGGAGATGTCATGCTAGATGCACACACTAGCGATGTTATAATCTCCCAAAATATTAGATGGTAATAATATAGATATGATATTATCATTGTAGAATTATAATTTTTTCAAAAATATTATAAATATAAATTAAACCAATCATTATTCCCAATAATAAATGATGGTGATGGAAAATGAATTGTATCGCTACATGGAGACGTCAATACGTACATAAGTTAGAGTGATACTTTCATTTCATGTTCAATTGGAAATGGAATTTATGGTGGATAATTCATAATGATACTAAAATATAATCATATTTATATTTTTATGTTATCATTTTATGATATATATAATAGTCTTATAGTAGTCATAGTAGAGTTGAAAAGGATAGTGAATGGTTTGAGCGATTACTTATTCTTTGAAACGACTCCATTATATCCCCTATAAAGGCCTCTAGGGTTAGCCTTTTTTGATTACCAAAACAACTAAAATTTATCTAGAGAAGTGGAAAATATTATTTTTTGAGATTTTTTTGAGATAGATTTCCCAATGTTGTGAAATTAGATGAGGGAAGAGTTGTCCTTTTATAATCAAGGTGAAGGGAACGTTTATAATTTCCTAAAAATAATAAATTATTATTTATAAAATCCAAATTTAGATATATAAAAATTGAAATTTATTTGAATATAACTTTTTATAGTGTTTTAATAACATAAAAAAATTGATTTCAGACATGTTTTTTTGTCATTGAATTCCTCATAATTGTTTTAACCCATAGTTAACCTACATTAATGTTAACTATGGTAACATTTTCAGTATAAAAAGGTTGTCAGTTTTACTTGTAATGTGTAAATTGAATCGTAAAAGTTCAATTATAATTAATTTATAACATAATTTATCCCAATTTTCCATATTTATTATTTTTATAAATTTTAAATCATTTAAAAAAATATTATTTCCATAAAATATCATCAATATAAATTTTGAGACTATTCATAAAATTGAAAATATGAAACTTAATAAAGCAATGATACTTTATAATAATTAATTTAGAAAACCATTAATATGTAATATTAAATAGTAAAATTAATTTATCACCTTAATTAATTAAAATTATATTTATTTTAATATTGTGCACGTCACTTAATTTAGTTTCTCTATAATTTAATAATTACAACCTCATCATTGTATAATTATTTATCATATTTATTAATTCAAAAAAAATTATAAATAACATTTTATGATGTATATAAATATTTTATTTTTAATAATAAAATATATAGTCGAGATTATATTCTCGATAACCACATATTAAAAATATTACACTTATTATTAGTAAGAGTGTGACATTTTCATCACTCTCCTTGATTTTAATAATATCTAATTCATTTTTATTGAAATATGTCCATTAAATAATAAAATTTAATAATGCGATAGATAAGGGTAGAATTAAATTTATCAATTAAAATTTTATTATTTTTTATGGTAGTTTTATAATATTTATAATATAATTTTTACACTTAATTATAAGATTTTCTCTTAACCTTTATAATAATAATTACTAATGTTTCAATTTATTTTGTCCAAAAATAAAATGGAATAAATTAATAAATTTGGAAATTAAGATTAAAAATATGGAATTCATTTTAGACAATTGAAAACATATAATTTTAAATATATAATTAAAAAATTTATCTCAATTCCAGAAAAAACTGATTTTTAACGTGAAAAGTCCAAATGTTGAAATTATTTTTAAATTCGATTTAACTATTAAATGGGGGTACATTCACATAAATTTGGTTATTTGATTTTAAATAATATTAATAATAAAATAAAAAATCCAATGCCTAATTTATCTATATAACCATGTTACATGAAAAAGTATTTTTCCATTAAAATTCATTATGTCTTTGAATTCAATGAATCTTGAATCTTATCATAAAAATACCAAAAACTAAAATAATATATATTTGATATTATTATTTAAAATAAAAAAGATATTTTTTTCAAATAATCTTAATAAAAGTTTCAAAAAAATATTTAAAACAAGTGCATTATACAATGGTGGCCCAACTACCTGTATAGAAATGATTATAATCTTTGCATAAAATTGGATTTGTAATTATATGTTCTATAGTAAAAATAAAATATGAATGTTAAAAACAATATTGAATATTTAAATATATATATCATTAAAAAAACCTACATCTGTTATATTTTTATTTATTTTAATAAAACACTCTTATGCGTAGTATTTTTGAATAACTGTTCCTTTTAATTTAAAAATGGCTGCCTATTATTTTATAATTTATTTGTAAATGGATTACATAATAATACATGTGAACTACATTTTTATAATATAGTCAATCATAATAAAAGAAACAATTATAATGGATAGGTTATAATTTTCTTATATAAATACAATAATAAAATGATGGTTTTTTTTATAAATTTAGTGTTTTTTGTGATGAAATATATTCCATAGATGCGTGTAATGCCAGAACTAAATAAATAAAATTATTCTTTCAAAAATATATCTCATAAAACTATCTTGGTATTATAACTAATTATTGGAACATCCTATAATCAAGTCTGACTTTCCCAAATTATAATGAAATGTTAACTAAAAATCCTCTCAGACAACAACATAACATCCAATCCATGGTCCCACTAAACTATTCCCCATGTTGGTGCACCACATATGTCACGACCAGTCCCCCGGGTCCTGTGTCGTGACTACCCCAAGCCAGCTTTCCATTTTCCAGGGGCTAGTGACTAGCACCGAAAGGCATTTTCCCCAAAACTGGGATGGCATTGCCATTATAACATGTAAACTCATGAAACCGAGCACATAACAAGATACGAACATAAGAAAACTCTATAACCAAAAGAGTGCAGAAAGTAAATGGGGGCTGGAATACAAGCCCAATAGTAAAGGTACAAGTACAAATGAAATACAATACTACCGATGAAAGAGAAAAAGGCAGTTACTGGATTATCCTCTGAGGTTCCTACCTAAAGGGTAGGTACCGATCGCCTCCTCAGCGATCCATGACCACCCGTCTCCTCTGAGAACCAACATGTCGTATGGTCCACCTCTAGGTACCTCCAATCCTTGTACTCATAACCTCGGAAACCACTGTCCGTAATTTGTATCAAATAGTACAATGTGCGGGCATAGCCCGTGTAGGGGTGAGTATAACGATACTCAGTAGGAACCTTGATACCCTCAAGGTCTCAAAAAATCCACCAAGTATAAACCAAAAAGTATGAATTCAAAAAATAACTCTACCTCGGTATATGCCCGTACAAATAAATAAGTTATCAGGTAATCCATCTCAATCATGAGGAAAACACAAAGATACTGAATCAGCTCACACCGGGATTTATTCTAGGGGTAGTAACAAGTAACAACTCCATTAACCTTGTCGAACACCTCGGCTGCTAGAGAACGCATCCTCTATCAAGTATAGTGGGTCTTCCATGTCACACAGAGGTGCTTTCCAATAATCATGGACTGCTGCGGTACTCCTCCTGTCGATTACCATGGGTCTGCCACATCACATATAGGTGCTCCCCACCATGGGTATGTCGTGTCACACAGATGTGATCCCCCTCATGACTTGGTGAGATACCCCTCACGTCGAGTACCATGGGTCTTCCACATCACACAGAGGTTCTCCCCACTATGGTCGGCTAAGGTACTCCTCTTATCGTGTACCATGGGTCTCCCGCATCACACAGAGGGACTCCCCACTATGGGTATGTCGCGTCACATAGAGGCGGTCCCCACTGGGGCTGTCAAGTCACTCTATGTCGATAAGGTCATCTGTCATCAAGTCTCAGCCTCCTACCAGGTTCTCGCACTATGTTCGCTCATCTCAGGGAGGATCCTCTCCAAAAGATACTGGTCGATATTCTAACGGCCATCAAGTCTCACGAAGAAGAATCTCAGAGTTCTATCATTTCATAGGGGTCTCAATGCAATAGATGACGAATCAATCGGAAGCTCGGTCTGTGAGTTATTTTCTTTTTAGTCCCGGGGGCCCAGTTGGATTCGTGTTCGATCCAACCTGACCATTCCCCATCTTAATCCAAAACTCTATTGGGGTATACTCAAAGGGATTGTCTCGCTCCATGATTTCCAATTCCTCTAACGGTTCATCAAATGGACGTTTGGTGCCAAAGTTATGTCCAAAAGACGTAAATGGGTCATAGGGGGCCCAGGTCCGGTCCGACTTGGTCAGACCGATCCGGCCCGTATTGTGTCCTCACACCCTGGATGGTCTGGCAGGCCGTAAGGGAAATTTGGTTGGGGCAGCTCATCTAGAAGGGTTGATGTCACAGGGCGGCTCGGCCGGAGCAGTTCGGGGCCGCGGGGTGGCTCGGTCGTGGGTGCCTCGGAAGGAGAATCTCCGCCATGGGTGGCTCGGTCGGAGCAGCACGAAGGGCCGCGGGGGGCTCCACCAGAGTGTCTCGGATGGCCAACAGTGGCACGGCCGGGGCGGCTTGGCCAGCAGCCTGGCGGGACGGGGCAGCTTGGCAGATGGTGGCGGTGGCTTGGCGGATGGTGGTGGCAGCTCGGCCTAGACAACGGTTGTCATGGGTTGCACGACGGGTCCGTGGGTGGTGGAGCCATGGGGCGCAGTGGTTCTGGGTGCCGCGGAGCGGCTCATCCATGGGGGGTTCTGTGAAGGCGCAGAGGTCGTGAGGCGGTGGTGGCCACGGGGCGGGGTCTTTTCTCCGTTGCCTTCGTCGAGTTCAAAACCACAAATTATTACAAGATTTCCAGAGGGGTCGGGCCATGTTTGTTTTTCCCGTGCCCTTCGTGTTAGGGTGGTAGCATATGGCTCAATATGAACTTGAAAATAAATGTCAAGTATTAGAACCTCCAGAAACGATTTATTCCCAATCTTAAAAAATAAATCAAGGGGAGAACATTAGAAATGTCATTATACACAAATAAACCACAAAATTGATTGTTTTTTTGTTGAAGGAGATCGTGAGGGAGGAGGCGACGTCGTTGGGGAGGGAAAGATGATCGTCAATTAATGATTTTCCAGACTGGAGGATGTCCCGAGGAAGAACGTTGAAGTCGTGTGTCGACGTTCTTCGATGGAATTATTTCCCCCAATTCTCCAAGGCTCTCCCCTTTGCCAACCCTTTTACCCAATTCCACCAAAATTAAAATATATCCATGTTCTTAATTTATTTTTTCAAAATAAATTATGTTGGCACAATATCAAAATGGTTTAATTAATTAATTTATGTGTGGAATAATAAATTATTGGGAGGGTTGGAATAATTACGTGGGAGATCAAGAGGTTTCTCCCCACATAAAAGGGAGTTCAAGAAGTTTCAAACCTTGGGTGGTCCCCACTATCATTACCTCTCATGGGAGGATAGGATCAGTGGTCCACACCTCCATATCCTCTCATGGGAGGTTTTTGTTTAGGTGGTCCCCACCTGTGAAATATCCACATGGGTGGTTACAACAAATAAAATAAAATAGAAGTTTATTTTATTTTATTATTTTTTTCATTTCCACGAAAAACCGAAAATCTGAAATTCACACTCGACATACTACGGTTGAGGTGAAGGACCCATTAAGTGAATATCAGCGTTGTGAGTTCAACTATGCCCTCAAATTTCAATTCTGTGTACCAGTTCAAAATTTATAAAAACACACTCGTACGTTTACTGAACGTACCCGTAAAAAAGTTCATAAATTCATTCTGGGAAAATAGGGCCTTGGAATCACGCGTCCAAAATTTTTGCAGTCTCTTAAAATTCCCATATATTTTAAAAATGTTACATGGAAATTATGGGTCTTTACAGTCTCCCCATATCAAGGACTTAGTTCCCCATAATCTGCAACTCAAACAAATGGAAAACATGGCGGTTCTGAGCATGTATCTGAGCCTCCCACTCCCATGTGTTCTTCTAGAGGTTCCCCTGCTGCCAACGAACACGCACCAGCGGTATCGACCTCACAAAAAGGACCTACACCTATCAAAAATTAATCTCGACTAGAACCATTATAAAAGTATCCCCATCATCGGTGTCCATCTCTCCATGTTTGATGATGTGAGAAAGGTCATGCACATATCTCCTCAGCTAGGATACGTGGAAGACGTCGGGCACCTAGTGCAACTGAGTTGGAAGAGCTAAGAGGTATGCCACCTCGCCAACTCTGTTGAGGACCGGAAAAGGTCTGATGAACCTCAGAGATAAATTACTGCCTCTTCCTAATCACCATAAACCTTATTGGTGTGAGACCTGTAGAAAGACACGGTCTCCATCGTCAAACTCCAGAGGTATCCGTCTCCTATCGACAAAAAACTTCTGCCTGTTCTGTGTTGTCATCATCCACTCCTGGGTGATCTATACTTTCTATGTGGTAGCCTGAACCATCTCTAGTCCCACGAGTGCTATCTCCCTTGGGTTAGTCCTGCACAAATGTGATCTGCAAGGTCTCATGTACAACGCCTAAAAATATGTCATCCCAATGGTGGAGTGATAGCAGTTGTTGAATACAAACTCCACCAAGGGAAAGTGATCCCCCCAGCTATGGCCGAAGTCGAGGACGCAAGCACATAGCATTTCCTTGAGGGTCTGAATGGTCCACTGAGTCTGAACATCCGTCTGTAGATGGAAAGCGATGCTCAATCAAAGATGCATCCTGAACGCCTCCAGCAAACACTTACATAGCTGGGAAGTTAAATGTGCATCATGATCAGAGAAAATAGTTGAGGATAATCCATCTAGCCTCTGAATCTCTTTCACATAGAGGAGTCACATGATCTCTACTAAACCCTTCTCTCTGATAGGTAAGAAGTGGGAAAACTTGGTTAGTCGGTCAAAAATCACCCAAACCGAGTCATGACCCCTTGATGTACGTGGAAGTCCTGTCACAAAGGCCATGTATATCCCATCCCATGTCTACTATGGGACTTCAAAAGGATGAACCAAACCTTCTTGTACCTGATGCTCCTCCATCAATTGCTAACATGTGAGGCACCGAAAAACAAACTCTACTACTACTTTCTTAATTCATGTCCACCAATGCTATCGTCAAAGATCTAGGTACATCTTCGCCACTCCTGGATGTACCGCTATAGTGGAAGTGTGGAACTCATTCAACAGTTCCTCATGACGTGAAACTGGTACCATGGTATGTCCTATGAAGATGATGATGTGCTCCCCACCTTCAGAAAATCCATCAGGTGCCTGCCCTATGGATATCTAAGCACGTCGAGCCTCGCAGTCAGCGTCCCCACGTTGCACCTCCCTGTCTCACTGAAGAAGTGGGGGAATGATAGTAAGAGACTATAGAAAATCGTCTCCATCCCGATCCCCAATGGATATCGGCAAAGTGGACAGCTGCTCTATCTCCTCACCAAGCAGTTGTATACTAGACATTCTACTGAGTTCATCTATAACAACGTTCCCCTTCCTAGGAGTATATAATATCTCGAAGTGATAGTCCTGGAGTAACTCAAGAAAATATCGATGTCTTAGGTTCAGGTCCTTATGAGAGATGATATAACTGAGACTCTTCTGATCTGAGTAGATAGTAATGCCTTAACCAATCATATAGTACTGGCACATCTTCAATATGAAGACCACTACAGCTAACTCTATGGCATGGGTAGCATAGTTCTACTCATGTTGCCTCAGATTTCAATAACCATATGCACTCACTACTTGCTCCTATATTAGGAACCATATGAGTCTGGTACCTCATGAGTCGTAGTAAACTAAGTACCCAATTCCCTCCTCTTGATGTCTCAAGATGGGGGGGCACTAGTCAGCGTCTGCCTCAGCTCTTGAAAACTCTGCTGGAATCTCTCCGACCACATGAAGTGTTTCCCCTTCTTTGTCAACGCTGATTGTTGTGCTACAACTCTGGATAAATCTAGCACAAACCACTAGTAGTATCCAGCCAAACCCAGGAAACTCCATACTTATGTCACACTCTTGGGTGGCTCCCAAGCAAGTATATAATCAATCTTTTGTGGATCCACTGCAACTCCGTCCTCCAGTATGACATGTCCTAGAAAGTGAACCTCTCGAATCAATAACTGGCACTTCGAGAGCTTACCATAAATCTTGTGCTCTTAAAGTGTTTCCAGTACTACCTGAAAATGATAAGAATTATCTTACTTAGTAGTCAAGTAGGTCATAATGTCATTGATGAAGACTACTACATAGCGATCAAAGTATGGATGAAAGATTCAGTTCATGAGTCCCATGAACACTCCTGGAGCATTGGTCACACATAATGACATAACCATGAACTCATAATGGCCATACCGACATCTGATGGTTGTCCTATGCACATCCTCGTCTCGAACATTGAGAGAATGATAGCCTGATATGAGGTCTATCTTCGAGAACCACTGTGCTACCTTTTTCTGATCAAAGAGGTCGTAAATCCTCAAGAGTGGGTACTTATTCATCATGGTCAACTGGTTCTGGAATGGATAGTCAAAATAAATCCTCAATCACCCTTCTGCCATCTTGGCAGACAAAAGTAGGTTTGTTCATGTTGAAACACTAGGCCGGATGAACCCCTTCCCCTATAAGTCCTCCAGCTGTACCCGCAGCTCACGATGCTCTGCAGAAGCCATCTGATACGCTGGTGTAGATATCAGTAACTTCCTATGTTACAAGTGAATGTAAATTTTTCCTCTATTTGAAGAGGTAGACTCAGAAAAGCATCAGGGAAGAAATATGTATACTGTTACACCATTATAGGATATCTCAGACTCTCCACATTAACAGCTCTGATGGTAAGGATATCCAAATAATATGTGATCGGCTGCACTCTCCTCTCGGTAAGTCCATCGTATGCTGCAAAATCTCTCTTCTCACCGGTGAAGGTAACCCTGGTCCCATCCGTGCATATACACCGAACTTTGTGCCTAATACAATCAATCTATGCTTGGACATTAGATAACTAGTCTATACTCAATATGACGTCATAACGCCTTGACACTGCTACTAGGAGACCCAATTGAAAGTCTCGCCTCCTAGAGTATGCTCGCACTACTAGAACAAGTGCACAATGTTCAGATCCACCCCAGTAAGAGCATCTAGCTGTAAGGATCGAGCCAACGGATCCATCGGAATCTCTGAGCTCCGAACATGGGATGTGGAAATAAAATAATGACTAGAACCTATGTCTATAAGTACTGCAACTAAGGTGGAGTAGACAAAAATCAAACTTCTTATCATCTACAGAGCTCCGGGATCGTAAGCCTTATCAGGCTGGAGATGAGCTCTCTGTTATCCACCTACTCCCTGTGGTTGGGGTGGACATCCGGGTGGTGGTGCCGATAACATATTGAATCATCCACCACTACCAGTTGCATGACCAGCTTCTCTGCCACGTCCACCTTTACCATGCAGTCCACCTCTATTGAACCATTGCCTCTTCCTGGGAGGTCCCTCGAATGTCTACTGATAATCAGTACGGTGGTTCGGACAGTCACAAGCCATGTGACCCTGCCCTCTGCATGAGTAACACTGCATGATCCTTGCCTGACTGGTCTAGCCTCAGGTGCCCCGCACAACCGATCCTGAGTCATGCGGTCATCCACCTGTAGGCCTTGTCCTCTTGGACCACTATGATGTCTATCTTCTGCCAGCTACAGAAGACTCCTCTACATGATGACTGTAGGTGGGTCCTGCTACTAGTGACTCCTTATCAAAGAAACTCTCCACTAAATGGGATCTCGCTAACACACCTGCCTACGCCGGGATGGTGAGTGAGAACATCGAAGTCCTGATCCCTCACCCGATCCCATACTCAAAGGTCTGGGCCCTGAATAATGGGTCTCATAACATATTCGTTGAGTAGTGTGGGGGGTTAGTGAACCGCAATGAGTACAATGAAACTGTCATGATGCGCTGCTACAGATGAATAAGCTCATGTATGCGAACTGTGCGAAGAGTCATTGGGACAAACTGTGCCCAAAACAGGCTCTAGAAGTCTTCCTAGAAAAACATCACCTCATCGTGAACCTAGAGCATCATGTTCCACAATCTATAGGATACTGCCTGTATAAGGTTATCGGAAAGGATCCCCATGATACTGGTTGGTGTATCTACGAGTAGGAATACTCTCACCATAGCCTCCATCCAATCCTCAGCCGCCTATGGCTCCGTCTCTCCCCTGAACCTGGGTGGCCTCTAGTGCGGGAACTCATGCAACGTGATCAAGCAGCGTGCACTCTCCACTGCTGGGATTGTTGGTATTGGATGTCCAATAGTTAATGGTAACACCAGTGCCTCCACTTGGGACTCTGCGAGAAATGGGCCCTATATTGAGATCTCATCGCTCGGTAGGATATCAGTGTGTAAAACACTCAGAACCCTAGCAGGCATTCTACATCAAGGCATCCTGGAAAAAATAGGGGCTCCATGGTCAATAAGTTATACTTGGTGATCTGACAAAAGAGATAACAAAGAATATTCTTGGAAACACGCACGAAATCTATGTTTTCATGCACTGAGTTGGAAATCAGAAGTCAGGGTCCTGGTGTATGGATATGTCGACCACCGTACCAACACCAGACACTCTAAATTGAAAACCACACCCATTACCCTTAACAATATTTTTTCATAGAAAATATCAGAGTCCTAGTTCTTCGGTAAAACTGATCTCTATGATACCGAATTATCACGACTCGTCCCTCGGGGTCCGTGTCGTGACAACCCCATGCCCACCTTCTATAGGATAGGGAATGGGGACTATCACTGAAATGTTCCTTCTCTAAAACTAGGAAGGCATTGACATTATAACCTGTAAAATCACAAAACCAAGCACACAACAATATAAAAACAAAAGGAAAATTTATTTCCAAAAGAGTGTTGAATGTAAAAGGGGGTTTGAATACAATCCCAATAGTAAAGGTACAAGTACAACTGAAATACAATACAAATTAAGAATGAGAAAAAGGAAGATACTGGATCATCCTCTGAGGTTCCTACCTGAAGGTCCGGTATAGATCGCCTCCTTAGCACTCCACATCCAACCGTCTCCTCTGTGTACCGACACACCGTATGGTCCACAAATGGGCACGGTCAGTCCTGGTACTCCCAACCTCAGTCAGCATTGTCTATCGTCGGCATCCAACACAACACGGTGCAGGCATAGCCCGTATAGGGTTGAGTATAACGATACTCAGTAGGGACCCTGAGACCCTCGAGGTCTCACAAAATCCACCAAGGATAAACCACAAAGTATAAAATCAATAGATAACCCTAGCTATGTATATACCCATAGTTATAACTAAGATATCAAGTAATCCATCTCAATCATGGGGAAAAACTGAGATAATGACTCATCTCACACCAGGTTTTATTCTAGGGGTAGTAAAAAGTAACATCCCCATTCACATCATTGAACACCTTGGATGCTAGAAAACACCACCTCTATCGAGTATATTGGGCATGTCGCGTCACACAGAGGCGCTTACCACTAATCATGGACTGTTGTAGTACTCCTATTATCGAGTATCATGGTTCTTACGCTTCACACAATGGCGCTCCCCACCATGGATCTGCTGCGTCACACAGAGTCACTCCCCCTCATGACATTCTTAGGTACTTCTCCTGTCTAGTACCGTGGGTTTGCCATGTCACACAGAGAAGCTCCCCACCATGGAATGATGAGGTACTTCTCCTGTCGTGCATTGTGGGTCTGTCACATCACACAGAGGAGGTCCCCACCGTGGGTCTATCGTGTCACACAGATGCGCTCCCCACTAGGCCTTCCAAGTAACTCCATATCGAAAAGGTCCGCAGTCATCAAGTCTCAGCCAACTACTGGGTTCCCGCACTATACACGCTCCTCTCCGAGAGGATCCGCTCCACAAGATACTGTTCGATATTCTGATTTCCAATACGTCCCACTAAGAGGATAATCAAAGATCTGCAACATCAAATGGGTCACAACCCAACAGACGGTGCGGCAATCTGATGCCCGACCTGTGAGTTATACGCATTTTCATCCCGGGGGGCCGGTTGGATTTTTGCTCGATACAACGTGACTGTTCCAAATCACAATCCAAAAATCCTGTGGGGTATACTCAATGGGACGGTCTTACTCCATGATTTTTAATGCCACTGACGGTTCATCAAACAGACGTCCGGTGCCAAAGTTATTGCCAAAAGAAGTAAATGGGTCCTAGGGGGGCCGGGTCCGGTCTGACCCGATCGGACCGACCAGGCCCGCCCTGCTGGGTTCATAGCAACCTTTTAGGTGGTCTGGAAGGATACGAAGGGCTATGGGTATTGGGATGTGGATGGCACGAGGCCACGGGGAAACTCGGCTGGGGGGATCGGCTATGAGGGAGGAGGTCGCGAGGCAGCTTGGCCGGAGCTACTCGGGGTCGCGAGGCGGCTCGGCCAGAGCGGCTCGGTGCCGCTGGTTGGTCAGCCACAGGTGGTTCGGCCAGACCAGCGTGGAGGGCCACAGAGGGGCTCGGGCTGTAATGGCCTGGACCTCTCTTGCCCATTCCTTTGTCAAAAATAGGGTCATGAAGTGTTCGGAAGGGTAGAATGGACTTTTCCCACACTTTATAGAATTTTGTAACTACACACCATGTAGTGTGAGTACACGTCGTGTACCACCATGCCTGGTATACCCCGTGTTGTAGATGTGTCCTTTCTGTGTGAAATAAATGAGAACACAGCGTTTAGCCCATCCTACACGCCATGTAGTTCTTCCCCGCGTACATGTTACCCTCAAACCGTGTGTTGACCAGTCAACGGTCGTGTGTCGTGTTGAAGGCATGTCCTTTCCGCGTGAAATAAAAGTGTACATGACATGTAGCCCATACTAGATGTTGTGTAGTTCCTCCACCAGTACACATTACCCTCAAACCTTGTGTTGACTAGTCAATAGCCATGTTTTGTGTTGCAGGCATGTCCTTGCCGCGTGAAATAAATGAGTACACACCATATAGATCATACTAAACGTTGTGTAGTTTCTCCCCGCATACACGTTACCCTCAAACCGTGTGTTGACTAGTCAATGATCATGTGCCGCGTTGAATACTATGTTGGAAGCCACATGGAGACTGTGTGAAATGGCCAAGTACACGTCGTGTACTAGAAAGTACACGTCGTGTACTTTCATTTTTCTTGCCTATAAAAGGAGGGGGCCTCTCCTCCTTTTCAGATCACTCATCTCCTCCCCTATCCTTCGAGTAGAGATCTCTCGAGAGACTCCAAATCTCTTTTCCTCTATAAATTCTTCATCTGAGAACCGATTTATGATCCATCAGCGGCCACAAGATCGAAACGACGAGGAGGAACTTCTGAGCTTGGATCTAATGCATTCCCTTCTGCCTTTCCTTCCCAGCATCCTTCTGAGGTGGTTTTTCTGGGTTTTGACAAAAGCGAAGGACATCGACGAACGTCTTCTAAAGCTGATATGGCATAGCATTGTGATCAGAACCTATTTAAGTAGTGATCTTACCTTTGTCTCTCTCATCTGTGCATCATGCGGGGTGGGTATCCTCTTGTTTTCATGATATACGGTTGAACAAATAAATAAAGATAATAACTGGGTCGTGAATGGGGATGGGGAAGTTTTTTATCTATGTTTATCCTATTGTTATGTTGTGAATTGAATAGAATTATTACTACATAAAATCACTATCGTTGGCGGCCTTTGCTTGCGCAATTAAATGTTTCCCTATCTTTCTAGACCGTTTTGTGGATGGATACTTTGTGGAATGTGGAAATTGGTTAATCACGTAATACTGACTGATTAAAATCTGGAACCCTTGTGTGATCACCCCAGTTGAACAAAATGGAATAATGAACATGTGGATGTTGGCTTGGGTTCGTGGGGTGGATCCAGAGTTGTTACGAATAGGATGGGAAGTGGGGCTACAGTAAATGATATTAATGGGGCGATGTTGTGGCATGAGCCTGGTTTTGTGATATGGTGGTGGAGATGTGGTTATAGTGGAAGCATGGCTGCAGTAATGGGTTGTGTTATTAAAAAAAAGTGGAATGTTGATAAATGAATTGTGGGGAAAGATAACGAACACGAGAACAATCAATGGGGTTTGTTTTCTGATAAAAGGTTGTGTTGTGTTTCTTGTGTTTTATCTAACATGATTCGGGGTTGGTAGGGATTTTTCTCTACAAAACGCTTGATCGGGTTTGATAGTTTCCCAGTAGTTAAGGAACTAATATTCTATTACTGATGGATCATAGAAACCTAAATGGGTTTGGGGTTGTTTGTTGTATGCATGCTTCATAGTTGCATTGTCGAGGCACGTGCTTAGTTTATCTGTTTAGAATCCATAGGTTGGGATGCGTGTTTTGTATACATATATATATATATATCTTTTTTTTGTCGCACCCCACCCATGTTGAGCACTTAGTACCGAACAATCACATTTCATGAGAGAGGGTGTTTTCCCATTAGTTACTAGCTCCTTCCTGCTCCTTCTTCGGTAGGTTGTGATAGCTTGAAGCGACCTTACACCCAAGACTCTTCGGGTAGGTTTCGATTGCAGTGGTTTTAGCCCAAGACTCTTCGGGCAGGCTTAATATTCCCAAGAATCTTCGGAATGAGGCCCAGGTGTGTTCGGGTGGGGATGTGATTGTGGTTTGTGAGGCCCAGGTGTGTGCGGGCGGGATGTGTGGTTTTTAAGGCCCATGTGTGTGCGGGCATGATGCGTGGTTGTGAGGCCCAGGTGTGTGCGGGCCGGATGCATGGTTGTGAGGACCTAGTGTGTACGGGCGGGATATGTGGTTCTTGAGGCCCATGTGTGTGCGGGATGGAAGAGTGTGGTAGCATCAGGACGTTCGCCGTTAGGAAGAGCTGCTAACTAGTGGGAAATGGTGTAGGGTACCCAATACTGTTGTTCATATAAACTACTACCTATTGTTATGTGTATTTGGTGAGTGTGGTTAGTGAGGTTGGGTGGATAGATTTCCTTTTTAGGTTGGATTCTTCTGTTGTTCTCACGTGACATTAGGATGTCTCCCCACCTATGCATGATAGATTTAGGTTTCCCTACTGAGAATACTTGTATGCTCACCCTATGTTTACTTTCAGGTTTGGAGGAGGACTACCAGGGTCGTGCGGGACCCTACTTGTCTGGAATGTTGGAGTTGTTACAGTTGTTCTACTCTGTTTCTTTTGGTATTGTTCATTTAGCTTTCTTGTACTTATACCTAGTTTCAGAATTGTTTAAACAATCATGTGGGGTTGGTTTGGGTTATTTCTATACACATGTTCTTTTTTTAGTGGTTTGCTTTTCCTATTTCACGATCTTAATTAATAAAAATGGTAATGCCTCCTATATTTGTGAAAACTCATACCCATGGTGCTATTCGACACGCTGGGGCCTACTAGAGGCGGGAATCGGGGGGACATTATCTCCCTTTCACCATTTCCAGCTTAGGAGAGGCATCTTTGATGGAAGGGGGTCATGACAGAATGGTAACATAGGTGATGGTTGAGAGATTGGATGGAGTCTGGAGTTAGGCACAATGAGGATTTCATGGGATAATAGGGAGACAGTGTGGCTGATCATGGTGTGTGACATAGGCCAGGGAAGACTGGCTAGGACATAAGATTTTAGGGCCCCCTCTGATCCGATGCAAGGACTATGAGCTTACCTAACAACCAAGTGAGACTACATTGATTGCAGGTTAGAGACCCTAGGGAAGGTACATGCATCATCATGATTGTGTTTTACTTGATTTGGGTATTCTGGGAAAGAAATAAAGTTATAAAATGAAACCTTCAAAAAATTTCATCCTACCCGGGCTTAGGGGTTCTTTGTTTACTGTACAGCTATGACACCGGAACGTCGTCCCCAGGTGTCTCGGATAGCTGAGGCCTAGAAGATTCAAGCGGTCGATCAGTTGAGTATTGACCGATAGAAGGAAGATAGCAAGTGGAAAAATACTCTTCGTTCCTTCCAACGACAAACCCTCAAGAAGTACGAGAGTAGTACTTCAGATATGGAGAGAGAGGGGTGGCTTGTGGAGCAAGGGATCACTTTTACTTTGATCTATGATCCTAGGGATTACTGGGATCCCCTAGAAGTCGGTCAGCTGAGAGGTGCGACGCGCCAGTGGTGGAAGCTCTACCTCGGGGAGAGGACAGAGGCCGAGGTTTCGTGGGCTGATGTTGAGAAGGATTTTCGAGAGGAATTACATTATTCCATGATCAAGGTGGAGAAGCGGAAGGAGTTACACTCCCTCCAGTAGTGTATTATTTCAATACAAGAGTTAGGGTTCAAGTTCAAGGATCTCATGCGCTTTGCTCTGGATCTCTTTCTGGATGAGGAGTATCAGGCGAGACGTTTGGAGGAGGTGCTTCATCCTTTGCTCCAGTATGTTGTCACCACCTTTACCCTTCCGATGTACTTGGAAGTACATAAGAATGTAGAGGTTTTAGAGAGGATGCACTCGCAGGGTGGTGCACCACGAGTGGGGATCCATCCAGGTTCGTCGAAAGGGAAGCCAGTCAGTTGCAGGTCTCCTACAACGGGACCTTCCAGATTCAGGCTAGTTGGGAGCAGGCCCCAGAAGTTCCAATTCAGATCTTCGGGTCCTCATCCCTTTTTCACGAGACCATGACCGAAGTGTTTAACTTGTGGATGTTTCGGGCACATTCAGAGTTGGTTCCCGACCCGAGCTCAGTACGGTGGAGGTGGGAATGTTCAGCGCCTGCCTCAGCAGTACCAGTTGCCGGCGATGCCCTTCTAGCAGTAGCAGGACCCTATTCCTCTGAGGGCAGACTTTTCCGGAGAAGGCTGACCTCAGGGTGATCCCCATGGACCTTGACCATGGTGTGGTCGGGGAGGTGGTCGGCATCTGAGAGGTAGAGGAGCTAGACAGTGACAGTTGCACGCAGCAGAGTTCGCAGCTACGGAAGGACCAGAGGTGGTGTGAGGTACAATTTGTTTGTTCACCACTCCTGTTTCTACTTTGTTTGATTCGGGAGCTTCACACTCCTTTGTTCCACATTGTCAAGCCCATGCTTCGGGTCTAGATGTAGAGAGACTTTCCATACACCTGGAGATGAGTACAAAAGTTGGAGGTTAGATCAGCGTATCTTATGTTTTCCAGGGATGTGGGCTGATGCTGGGACCACATCGATCTAGTGGGGATCTTCTTCTGTTACAGATGCAGCCATACGATGTCATACTAGGCATCAACTAGCTATTTTCTGTTAGTTCCGTTATCGACTTCTTCCGAAGAAGATTTGTGTTCTCCGACATGGACGGGCAGCATGTAGCTTTTGTTGGTGAGAAGAGCTATCAGGTGGGAAGCCGGCATGCGAAGCCTGTCCTTTACTTGTTAGGTGTGTTATCAGTGGTTCTAGCTGATACTAAGATGATGGATATTCCAGAGTTTTTTGGGGAGTACCTCGATGTATTTCCCTAGGAGTTTGTGAATCTACCCCCCCCCCCTGAAGTCACGTTCAGTTTATAATCGACTTACAGCCTGGTGCCCATCTGATTTCAATGGCCCCTATCGGATGACACCTTCGAAGTTGCTGGAGTTGAATATTCAGATTGACAATCTGATGGAGAAGGGTTTTGTTCGACCTAGTGTGTCACCATGGGGTGCTCCAGTTTTTTACGTGAAGAAGGTAGATTGTGGTCTCAGGATATGCATAGACTACTGATGGTTGAATCGGGTAACTATCAAGAACTGTTACCCCCTTCCAAGGGTAGAGGATCTCTTCGACCAGCTAAGGGGATCAGGTTTGTTTTCTATGATTGATCTGTGATCTAGATATCATCAGCTAAGGGTAAAGGACAATGACATCTCAAATACAGATTTCAGGTGCAGATATGGGAACTTCGAGTTTGTAGTGATGCCGTTTGGAGTTACGAATTCACTAGCTCTGTTCATGGGTCTTATGATCTTTGTATTCAGAGTGTTTCTGGACCGGATTGTCATTGTGTTTATCAATGACATCCTGATCTACTCAATATCATAGTAAGAGCATGTAGAGCATCTCAGGGCAGTCTTGGAAGTCCTTTTACACCCCCAGATTTATGGGAAATTGTCGATGTGTATGTTCATGGCCCAGGAAGTACACTTCCTTGGTCACGTGGTGTATCATCTTGGAGTGTCAGTGGACCCGTTGAAGGTTGAGGTAGCTGTTTCTTAGGCAGTACCCAAGAGCGTGGTAGAAGTTCGTAGTTCCCTATGGATGGAAAGCTATTATTGGAGGATCGTTTCCGACTTCTCTCGAGTTGCTGCTCCATTAACTACTTTGACTAGGAAAAACCAGGTCTTCCTATGGAGCGAGTAGTGCCAGGAAGCTTTCGACTACCTGAAGGAGAAGATGGTCAGTGCTCCAGTACTCAGTTTTCCAGAGGAAGGGTTGCTGTATGAGGTGTTTTGTGATGCTTCTGGCCTTGGTTTGGGGTGCGTACTGATGCAGAAGAAGGGTGTGATCTGTTATGGTTCGAGGAAGTTGCGCCCTCACGAGCTTAACTATGCCACCCACATCCTAGAGCTTGCATCATGGGTGTTTGTACTAAAGTTGTGGCAACATTACCTCTTTTGGGAGTGCTTTGTGGTCTTCTCAGATCACAAGAACTTATGTTATATCTTCTCCCAACTTGACCTGAACTTATAGCAATGGATATGGGTCATGTTTCTCTAAGACTATGACTTTGAGATCTCTTACACTCAATGTAAGGGTAACATTGTGGCTGTTGCCCTGAGTAAGAAGTCACATACATTAGTGGTTCGGGAATCCGATGATGCTTGGAAAGCAATGGGAGAGTTGGCTGCCTTGCACTTGGATGCAAGGGTAGAAGGTGATAGAGGCAGTTTGTTTTGAATAAAGGTGGAGTCCTCCTTGTTGCAGCAGGTGGAAGAGTCTCATTGGGGAGACTCCGAGGCGGATGTAATGCAGGATCGTATCGATCAGGGGAACATTCCAGAGGGATGGTCAGAGGAAAAAAGACATCGGATGCTCTTTCATGGATGGTTGTTTGTTCAGGAGGCAATGTGTGAGGGGGGTCTCCATGAGTTCCACAGCTCATTCTTGGCGGTGCATCCGAGAGTTTCAAAAATTTATCGAGGCCTGAGGGAACCGTTTTGGTGGCCCGGGGTGAAATGGGTAGTGCCAGAGTTCGTGGCTAAGTGCCTAGTGTGTCATCAAGTAATTGATGACCACCGTGTTCCCAGTGGGTTTTTCATCCCTTGGATGACCCCGAGTGGAAATGGGATGACATCTCAATGAACCTCATCATATGTTTACCCAGAGCTCAGGGTGTTTATGATGATATCTGGGTAGTGGTGGATCTGCTGAAAAAATCTGCTCACTTCATATCAATTAAGGAGTCGGGCCCAGTGAGTACCTTAACATAGAGGTACATAGACGAGGTGGTGCGTTTGCATGGAGTTCCGAAGACTATCATCTTAGATTGGGATACTCTGTTAAACTCACAAGTCTGGAAGGGGTTACAACATGCTTTTGGCACGAAGCTACGCCTTAGAACTACTTTCCACCCCCAGACCGATGGGAAAACAGAGTGGACTATCCAGATGTTAGAGGACATGCTGCGAGCATGTGTTCTGGATTTAGGAGGATCATGGGTGCGACACTTGCATTTATTAGAGTTTTCCTACAACAACATCTTTCACTCTACTGTTGGCATGGCGCCGTTTGAGGCTTAGTATGGAAGACTATGTCGTTCACCCATTTGCTGGGCAGAGGTTGGAGAGACAGGTGCCCTTGTGCCAGATGTGGTACAGAGCACCACAGAGAAATTCCAGCTTGTGCGTAAGAGGATGAAAGCAGTACAGGACCGACAGAAGTCTTATGATGATCGTCGGAGGAGGCCCTTGGATTTTGAGGTTGGAGGTCATGAGTTCGTGAAGGCTTCCCCTCGACGGGTGTAGCGGAGGTTTGGGAAGGGGAGTAAGCTCTCCCCTAGGTTCAATGGACCTTTCGAGGTGATGAGGTGAGTTGGAGAGGTGGCATATCAGCTGGCCACCTCTGTTGGAGATGGTCCATGACGTCTTCCACGTCTCCAAGCTTCTTCGGTACATACACGAAGACTCTCACATTATAGGCTGGGGAGAGTTAGATATGGGAGACGACGCGGCCTTCGAGGAACGACCAGTCAGAATCAATGATCGTAAAGAGAAGGTGCTCCATGGATGAACCATCACCTTGGTTTGTGTGTTGTGGAGGCATGGAAGCCTCAAGGAAAGCACTTGGGAGCGAGAGGCTCAGATGCACGTTCAGTACCTAGAGTTGTTTTGACTTGTGTTTTGCTTTGTTCTTCTGATCTTGTTTTGATGTTATGCTTTGTACCTTTGATATGGAATGCTTGGCTTGTTGGTTGTGAGACATTTTTTTCTTGTTCTTTGGAAGTGTGTAATGTGTCCGGACATGCGGTGAAGGGAAAAACCTGATTCTTAATCGATACACATTAATGCAGATGCGATTGAACCCGTGCAGGTGAGTCAGTGCCGCCTATAGTTGATCATATCTCGACATGGGAGAAGGAATTTCCCCAAGCCACGTCTTTGGACAGCGTGTTGGTTGTACGGTGTTGGGGGGTTGTGTAAGATGAAAAATCCTAATATATGGTAGTGGGAGTACCAAATTCTTAATCGAGACGTGTTAATGCTTATGCAATTAAACTCGTGCAATCGAGTCCATGTCGCCTAAAGCACATAATATCTCGACATAGGAGAAGGAATTCCTGACACATATGATTAGGGTTGATGGTTGGGTTACTGTTGTAACGAGATCCCTAAGAGGTATCTTTTTGGGTTCCTCTGGGTTGGATTATGAATTCCCGAGGATGAGAATGTTTTAAGATGTATCTGATGTAATGTCTCAGACCACTCCGACCCATTACTTTGTCAAAAAGAGGGTCATGATGTGTTATGGAGGGTATAATGGACTTTTCCCACAGTTTTTTAGAATTTTGTAACTACACGTCGTGTAGTGTGATTACACTCTATGTACCACCTTCTCAGGTATACCCCATGTTGAAGCTGTGTCCTTTCCGTGTGCAATAAATGAGTACATGCCATGTAGCCCATCCAACACGTCGTGTAGTTCTTCCCCACGTACGCATTACCCTCAAACCATGTGTTGACCAGTCAACAGTCGTGTGCTATGATGAAGGTCTTTCCTTGCCCCGTGAAATAAATGAGTACACACCATGTATCCCATACTACACGCCATGTAGTTCCTCCCCGCGTACGCGTTACCCTCAAACCGTGTGTTGACTAGTCAACGACTATGTGCCGTGTTGAAGGTGTGTCCTTGCCGTATGAAATAAATGTGTACACACCATATAGCCCATACTACATGCCTTGTAGTTCCTCCTCGCGTATGCGTTACCCTCAAACTGTGTGTTGACCACTCAACGGCCGTGTGCAGCATTGAATGCCATGTTGGAAGCCGCATGGAGACCGTGTGAAATGGCCGAGTAAACGCCCTGTACTAGAAAGTGCATACTGTGTACTTTAGTTTTTATCACCTATATAATGAAGGGGCCTCTCCTCCTTTTAATTTCACTCTTCTCCTCTAATCTCCATCAAGTAGAGCTCTCCCAAGAGGCTCCAAAGTTCTTTTCCTCCATAACTTTTTCGTCTGAGCTCTGATTTACGATCAGTTAGCGGCCATGTGATCGAAACGATGAGGAAGAACATCTGAACTTGGATATGTTGCTTTCCCTTTGACTTTCCTTCCTAGCTTCCACTCAAGGTGGTTTAGCTGGGATTTAACAGATGTGACGGATGCCGACAGACGTCTTCTAAAGCTGATCTAGGGGAGCGTTGTGATCAGAACCTGTTGAGGTAGGGATCTTACCTCTTGTCTCTCTCTTTTGTGAATCATGCAGGGTGGGTATCCTCTTGTTTTTGTGATATACGATTGAACAAATAAATAAAGACAATAACTAGTTAAAGAACAGGGATGGGGATATTGTTTATCTTTGTTTATCCTATTGTTATGTTGTGAATTGAATAGGCTTATGCCTATTGAATATCACGGTCATTGTGAGCCTTTTCTTGTGCAATTAAATGTCACCCTATCTTTCTAGACCATTTTGGGGATGGAAACATTGTGGAATGTGGAAATTGGTTAATCATGTAAACCTGGCTGATTAAAATATAGAACCCTTGTGTGATCACCCCGGTTGAACAAAATGGAATAATGAAAATATGGATATTGGCTTGGTTACGTGGGGTTGATCTTGAGTTGTTACGAATAGGCTGGGCAGCGGGGCTTTGGTAAATTATATTAAAGGGGAGATGTAGTGGCACGAGCCTGGTTTTGTGATACAGTGGTGGAGATGTGGTTATAGTGGCAGCAGGGCTGCAGTAATGGGTTGTGTTATTAAAAGAAAGTGGAAAGTTGATGAATGAATTTTGGGGAAAGATAACAAACATGGGAAAAACCAATGGGGTTTGTTTTACGATAAAAGGTTGGGTTGTGTTGCTTGTGTTCTATCTAACTTGATTTGTGGTTGGCAGGGATTTTGTTTTATGAAACTCTTGATCTGGTTTGATAGTTGCCAAGTATTTATGGAACCAATAAACTATTACTAATGAAACATAGAAACCTAAATGGGGTTGGGGTTGTTTGTTGTATGCATTCTTCGTAGTAGCATTGTTGAGGCACGTGCTCAGTTTCTCTGTTTAGAAGCCATTGGTTGGGCTGTGTGTTTGGAATACATATATATATTTGCATCTTTTTTTTTCGCACCCCACCCATGTTGATCACTTAGTTCCCAACACTCCCATTTCATGGGAGAGGGTGTTTTCCCCTTAGTTAATAGCTCCTTCCCGATCCTTCTTCCATAGTTTGTGATGGATTCAAGCGACCTTAGACCCATGACCCTTTGGGTAGGTTTCGAATGGGGTGGTTTTAGCCCACGACTCTTCGGGAAGGCTTACTATTCCAAAGAATCTTCGGGATGAGGCACAGGTGTGTTCGGGTGGGGATTTGATTGTGGTTTGTGAGGCCAAGGTGCGTGTGGGCTAGATGTGTGGTTGTGATGCCCAGGAGTGTGCGGGCGGGATGCATGGTTTTGAGGCCCAGGCATGTGCGGGCAGGATGCGTGGTTGTGATGCCCAGGTGTGTGCTGGCGGGATATTTTGTTCTTGAGGCCCAGGTGTGTGTGGGCAGGAAGAGTGTGCCAGCGTCAGGACATTCACCATTAGGAAGAGCTGCTAACTAGTTGGAAATAGTGTGGGGTACCATATAATCTTGTTCTTATATACTACTACTTGTTTTTATGTGTTTTTGGTGAGTGTGGCTGGTGAGGTTGGGTGGATAGATTTCTTTGTTAGCTTGGTTTCTTCTGTTGTTCTCACGGGACATTAGGATGTCTCCCCACCTGTGCATGAGAGCATTAGGTTTCCCTACTGAGTGTACATTTATTCTCACCCTACATTTACTTCCAGGATTCCGGGAGGGCTACCAGGGCCGTTCGGTACCCCACTAGTCAGGACAGTTGGAGTTGTTGAAGTTACTGTACTCTGTTTCATTTAGTACTGTACATTGAGCATTCTTGTACTTGTACCTTGTTTCAGAATTGTTTAAACATGCATGTGGGATTGGTTTGGGTTATTTTTATACACTTGTTCTTTTATTTTTTTGGTGGTTGACTTTTCCTATTTCCAGTTCTTAATTATTAAAAATGGTAATGCCTCCCATATTTGTGAAAAAATCATACCCTTGGTACTAGTCGCCACCCCGGGGCCTACTGGAGGCGGGAATCAGGGGTCATTATCTCCCTTTCACAATTTCCCACTCAGTAGGGGAATCATTGATGGAAGGGGGTTGTGACATGCCCAGAGTGTCTCGAAAGGCCGAGAGCAGGGTGGCTCCGCTAGCGGCATGGCGGGACGACGACAACTCAGTGAAGTGCGGAGACGACTCGACGGACAGCCGATGTGGCTCAGACCGGACGGCGGCGGCTGTGTAAAGACCCGTAAATTTCAAGAATTTTTTTTCTCTTAATTTTATTTGTATTTTTACAAGAGCACAGTTTCTGACGGCACCTAATTCTGAGGCCCGGTGTGCCCGAAATCATTTTCCAAATTTTTGGCTCGGGTATGTTTAGTGAACGGATAAGCGGGTTTTTCTAACTTTTGAACTGGTGCCCGGAATTGAATTCTGAAGGCACCGAAAAAATCGCAGCGCCGGTATTCGCTTAGAAACGCCTCTTCCGGAGTTGCGTTTGCTCGGTTGTGGTTTATAATTTTCGGGCTTAAAGTTAAGAAATAAAATAATTTTTCGACAACTTTATTTTATTTCACTTAAGCCACTTAAAGCCACTTAAAGGCATCTTGAACTGAGTTGAACAGGATAGGATGCTATCCAAAAATATCCTACCCCCTTGGTAGGATATTTGTGAGGTGGGGCCTGCACGAGCCCCGCCGTTTCTTTCCGCTAAGAAACGCACCCGCGAAAACCCGTCTTTATGAAAAGTCAACTGACACGTTTCTTAAAATATTAACAGACCATTTAATTGGGAAGTTTATTTCCTGAATTAATTGGGCTGTTTCTTTCGTTGAATTAATTCAACGAATTGATTAGTCGTTTCTTAACCAGTTTTCAAATTCATTGGCGTAATAATAAAATAAGGTCAATGCTTGACCTCTGGTTTTTTGCGCGTTGAGAAGATTTGAGAGGACCCTTGTATCTTCTTCTCCCTCATGAAGAACGTGAAGAACGCGAAGAACTTGAAGAACACGAAGAACGCCGAACCCGGAAATCGACGACGCTTCCGTCCAAGACGTTCTTCCCCGCTCCGATCTCCAATCACCAACCGTTTTAGGTGAGTGATTTCGGATTTCCTCTCGAGGTTCATTTTGAATTTAAAAGAAACACAGATTTAAATATTAATTATTTAAATCTGTTGTTCTTGGTCCGTTGAGCTCGCCGACTCAACGCCGGATTCCTCGACGACGCGACGCCTTCCCGCGACGACGCGACGATCCCCCTCTTCCGCGATGAGCTTTTCCGCGAAGAACGCCTGCGGGCGACGACCAACGAGGTAGGGATTTATTTATGGGAATTACCCCTTTTTATTATTTTCCATGAGTGTTTCTTTAAAAAGTTAAAGAACCGGTTTCAAATGAACAATTTTATTTTATTAAAATTGTCGGTTCATGTGTTGAACAAAATTCTCTCGGTTGTTTATCTCTATTGCGGAGGGTGCGGGCCAAACGAACACGGCCCGACGACCCTCCGCCGTTCTTCATTTTGTGCGGATTTGACGGGCGACGACGAAACGTGCCGCAACGGATGTTTGAAGATCCCGCAGTGAAGAACGAGTCCTGGGAGGAGCAATGGCGCATACGGGAAGAGAATCGGACCACCGGAGCGATCCTGGTGGCCCACGGAGCTCGCCAGCGGCGCGGGTCGCCGGCGCGGCGGCGCCGGCAGCCGGGAGCGGCGGCGCCCCGGCGCGCCGCCAAACAGGCCGCCGCGGCTTTAGCCGCAGCGGCGGCGGCACCCGCGGACAAGCGGCCGCGTGGGTCTGGTGCCTTCGGAAGCGACTGAAGCCGCGTCCCGACTCAACGCGGCCCCACGCGGGGGGTCGCGGTTCCACCAGGCCGCGGGGGTGGCGCCCCTCGTGCCTCGGCCGTTCGGCCACTCGGCCGAACCGGGCCAGGCCGGACCGGACCGGGTCGGACCGGGTCGGGTCGACCCGGTTCGGCCGACTCCTGGGGGGGTCCGGCCGGGTCAGCCAGGGCCCGTACCCACCGTCATCGGACAGTCTCCATTCAAATGGCCGTATCTTGAGCTACGGGCCTCCAAACGACCCTTCGTCAGCGGAAACATGATCCTTGGATTGAGACGGTCGTTTCTTTATATCGCACTCAAGGTTTCGGAATACTTTGAGTTCGACCGGGTTGGTTCGTACAAGAAACCAACCGGGCCCTCGGAGCGGAAACGCTCATATCTTGAGCCACGGACGTCTGATTGACGTGCCGTCAGCTTTGTTGAATTCGTCTAAGTGAGACGGATCTTTTGGCATACTCTGCTCGAGGTTTGGACGCAGGTGGAGTGCGGTCGGATTGGTTTTCCCTTAAAAACCAACCGGGCCCCTGGGACGAAAATGCCAATAACTCTCAGACCGGGCGTCCGATTGACGCGCCGTCTGTGACACCGAGTTCCTGTTGATGATACGGAACTTCTGGATACATCAACTTCATACTTTGTGTCAGTTGATGTATCGGTCTCTCGGCTCGTGGAGCGGACCCTCCCGAATGAGCTTGCTGTGTGCGGGAACCCTAGAGCTGGCTGCGACTGCTTTTTCGACAGTGACAACCGTGGAGAGATCCTCAGTGGACTGCGGCGACGACTGTGCAGAGATCCTCCGTGGACTCCGATGAAGACTGGGCAGAGATCCTCTGTGGACTCCGACGACGACCCTGCAGAGATCCTCAGTGGACCGCGGCGACGACTGTGCAGAGATCCTCAGTGGACTACGACGACTACTGCACTCAGCGATCCTACGTGGATTAGTGCTACAGGTCCTGTGTGGGCCCGATCCTGTGTGGGCCAGCGCTCAGCGGTTCTGTGTGAGCCAGCACCTACAGGTCCTACGTGGGCCCGGTCCTTTGTGGTCCCGATCCTGTGTGGGTCATTGCGGGGGTTAGTTACCAATCGATCCTTCGTGGGTCCGACGACTTAGATGGATCAGTGATCATCTTTATCGTCATCCTAATAAGTATACATGTGTGAGCTGAATCTTGTGTTACTCTCCTTTGTGGATTGTGTTGATCTATCCTATGTGGATTTACCGTTTACTCTCCTTTGTGGATTGTGTTGAACTATCCTGTGTGGATTTACTATTTACTCTCCTTTGTGGACTTTGTTGTTCTATCCTATGTGGGTATACGTTTTGCTTTCCTGTGTGGACTGGGTTGTGCTTGGGCTCGGACGATGGAGCCCAACGGGAATTGATGACTTAGGTATATGTATGGGCATATACCTAAGCCGTGACAGATGTTAATTTGTGATTGTATCTTTCCTTTGTGGATTATCCTTTGTGGATTTCGGGAGACCTTCGGGGGTTTCGGGGTCCCTACTGAGTAGTTTATACTCACCCCTGCACGGGCTTTGCCCACACTACGTTGTGTTTGTTGCAGACGACGGAAAGCACTGATCGTGGTGGAGGCGTGCGGAGTAGGACGGTACCTGGAGGTGGACCACTGGGCGGGACGTACTCGGAGCGGTCAGGTGGACCCGAGGAGCAGTGGAGGCTATCTGTACCCACCCTTCAGGTGGGATTCCCAGAGGACGGATCAATGCTACAGTTTTCCCTTTTTAGTTGCTGTTTTTCCTTTCAGTTGTACTATACTGTTGGGCTTGTATTTCCGGCCCCTTTTCACTTTCAGCACAGCTTGTACAGTTTTTACTTAGTGTTTACTTTTCTGCTTGCTTACTCTGTGGTGCTTGTTTACTTTTCAAAGGCAATGCCTTCCCTTTTGTTGGGATTTATGCCTTGGTGCTAGTCGCCAGCCCCTGGCCTATGGAAGGCGGGCTTGGGGTAGTCACGGTACGGGCCCCGAGGACGGGTCGTGACAAATTGGAATCAGAGGTGGTCAGTTCTACCACAGACTCTGATCTTTAATCTATGTGAAGCAATAGGGTTTAGCGTATTAAGTGTGGTTATCAGTCCAGGGAGTCCAGTGTTGGTGCGGCGGCCGACGTATCCATACACCAGGACCCTGACTTCTGATTTCCGACTGAATGCACGAAAACATTGATTGCATGTGTGTTTCATGTTTTCTCTGTGATTACTTGTGTCAGCTCACCAGGTATACTGTTCTGACCATGGCATACTTATTTCCTTTTTATGATGGCACAACGACAGCAGCCAGCTAGGGTTCCTAGAGTAGAGCACAAAGACAGCCCGCCGAGCGATGAGGCCTTGGTACAGGGCCCGTTGACAGTAGAGGCACCGGCGGTACCTTTACCCGCCGAGCCCCCCGATGCTTCCAGCACTGGCAGCTGACGACGCACGACACCTCCGAGCTCTGCACGAGTTCTAGCACCAGCGACCACCCATGTTCCGTGGGGAGTCGGACCCCCAGGCAGCCGAGGACTGGCTGGAGGCAGTCGTCCAAGTTTTCAGGCTAGTGAGGACACCAGCAGACCTCATGGTGATCCTCGCGGTGAGCCTACTGCACACAGCAGCAGGGCGATGGTGGAGCCTGATTCTCCAGGTACACGATGAGGCATCCCTCATCTGGACGGACTTTGAGAGCCTCTTCCGCTCAGAGTTCATCCCGGCCACCCTCCGTGCGGTGCGCATCCAGGAGCTTCTTCAGCTGCGGCAGGGCAGCTTGACGGTCGCCCAGTACGCGACGAGGTTCACCGACCTTTCTCGCTACTCGACAGACATGGTACAGGACCCCTTCTTCTGGACCCAGACCTTCGATCAGGGATTGAGACACGAGATCAGGGCATCACTGATCTCCCTCAGCATCCCGACCCAGGCAGGAGTACTGGAGCGAGCCCTCCTGACCGAGAGCTACCTGGCTGAGTCCACAGTGAAACCTGCCGCAGGGCGGCAGATAGCGGAGTCTTTGGCAACAGGTAGCCGACGGATGACTCAGGGTTCCAGGCAGACCAGGCCTTCCGGTAGACGACCTCGGGACACTGGCTTAGTGGTGCGGGGCACACAGCGCGGAGCCAGCCTTCCGAGGGGCAGACAGTGCTACGAGTGCGGTGGGTAGGGCCACATGGCTCGTGACTGCCCGACCCGTCGTACCGAGGGGCAGCAGACGGTGGAGGGACCACCCAGGCAGAGGCAGAGGGTCGACTGTGGCGGTCCGCAGGGAGGAGGCGGACGAGGCAGAGGAGCTGGGCGAGCAGCAGGTGGTGGGCGACGCTTTGAGGCTCTGCCACCACCACCACCAGGAGGCCCGCCCCGACCACAGGGAGCTGGCGGGCAGAGACAAGCTCAACTCCAGGCAGCAGAAGCCTACAACCACGGCGCGCCAGAGATGATTCGAGGTACGATCTGTGTCTATTCCACCCTTGCTGTAGTTCTGATAGACACAGGAGCGAGTCAATCTTGCATAGCCACTGCCCTTGTTCGGAGCTCGGAGATTCCGACGGAGCCGTTGGCTCGATCCTTGCAGCTAGAGACTCCTACGGGAGAAGACTCGACGATTACGCACTGGTGCCGGTAGTGTGAGCTTACTCTATGAGGCGAGATCTTCGGCTGGGATCTTCTAGTAGCGGCGTAGAGGCCTTACGACATCATCTTGGGCATGGATTGGTTATCTATGGTCCATGCTCAGATTGACTGCATTAGGCACAAGGTGCGATGTGTGCGCACCGACGGGAGCAGGTTCACCTTCACCGGTGAGAAGGGAGCCTTAGCCGCACAAGATGGACTCACGCAGAGGAGAGGTCAGCCCATCACTCATTAGTTGGCTAGCCTCATCCTGGGAGCAGTTGACGTGCGGAGTCCCAATTTTCTTGCAGTGGTGGATCAGTACACGGACGTCTTTCCCGACGACGTTCCAGGACTACCTCCTCGCATAGAGGTAGACTTTTATATTGACCTGTACCCCGAGACAGCCCCGATATCCCTTCCAGCAAATCGGATGGCCCCTGCTGAGCTTCGAGAGCTGCGGGTACAATTGGAGGACTTGCAGGGCAAGGGGTTCATCTGACCCAGTGTTTCACCCTGGGCTTCCCCGATTTTGTTCGCCAAGAAGGCGGACAGGATCTTGCGACTGTGTGTCGATTATCGTCGCCTGAACCAAGTGACAGTGAGGAACAATTATCTGCTACCCAGGATTGATGACCTCTTCGATCAGCTCAAGGGAGCACGGTGGTTCTCGAAGATAGACCTCAGGTCAGGCTATCATCAGCTCAGAGTTCGAGACGAGGATGTGCAGAAGACGGCCTTCAGGTGTCGGTATGGCCACTATGAGTTCTTGGGTATGCCATTCGGCATGACCAACGCTCCAGCAGTGTTCATGATCCTCATGAACAGGATCTTCTAGCCATACCTCGATCGATTTGCCGTAGTCTTCATCGACGACATCTTGGTGTACTCGACCACGGAGGAGGAGCACGCCTACCACTTGCGTGTTGACACACTCCGAGAGCACCAGCTTTATGGCGAGCTCTCGAAGTGTCAGTTCTGGTTACGTGAGGTCCACTTCTTGGGGCACGTCATTTCTGAGGCGGGAGTTGCAGTGGATCCCACAAAGATCGAGGCACTGCTAGCTTGGGAGCCACCCAAGAGCGTGACAGAGGTGCGGAGTTTCTTGGGCTTAGCCGGATACTATCGGAGATTTGTGCCAGACTTCTATAGAGTTGCAGCCCCACTCTCAGCGTTGACGAAGAAGGGAAAACCCTTCATGTGGTCAGACAGATGTCAGCGGAGTTTCCAGGAGCTGAGGCAGAGGTTGACCAGCGCACCTATCTTGAGGTTGCCTGAGGAGGGAGTTGTATACGTAGTCTACTGCGATGCATCAAGGACCGGACTCGGGTGTGTCCTGATTTAGGAGCGGTCAGTGATTGCCTACAGATCACGTCAGTTGAGGCCGCATGAGCAGAACTATGCTACCCATGACTTGGAGTTGGCAGCAGTGGTCTTCGCCCTGAAGACATGGCGACACTATCTGATGGGCGAGCGCTTCACAGTCTTTTCTGACCACCAGAGTCTCAGGTAAATCTTCTCTCAGAAGGAACTGAACCTCAGATAGCGGTGATGGCTCGAGTTACTCCAGGACTATGACTTTGAGATAATCTATACTCCTGGGAAGGGGAACGTTATAGCCGATGCCCTCAGCAGGAGGACGGGCATCCAGCTACTTGAGGAGGCGACAGAGCAGCTAGCCGCCTTGCAGATATCCTTCGTGGATAGAGACGGAGCAGCCTTCCTTCAGTCTCTCACAGTCTCTCCTCCACTTCTACAGTGGGTCGGAGAGGCACAGTGTGGGGACGCTGACTGTGAGACACGGCGTGCATAGATATCCTCAGGAAAGGCACCTGATGGTTTCTACCTTGGAGCAGAGCATGACGTCCTTTTCAGATGACGTAACTTGGAACCAGTCACTTTACAAGAGGAGGTGCTGAGAGAGTTTCACACTTCTCCTTTGGCGGTATATCCTGGAGTGGCGAAGATGTACCAGGATCTCAGACGACAGCACTGGTGGCCGGGCATGAAGAAGGGTGTGGCAGAGTTCGTTTCACGGTGCCTCACCTGCCAGCAGGTGAAGGCAGAGCATCAGGTACGAGAAGGCTTGGTACAACCCTTGGAGGTCCCGGAGTGGAAGTGGGACGGGATATCTATGGACTTCGTGACTGGACTTCTACGCACTTCCAGAGGTCACGACTCCATTTGGGTGATTGTTGACCGACTCACCAAGTCGGCACACTTTTTACCCATCCGAGAGCAGGGCTCAGTGGAGAGCTTGGGACGTCTCTATGTCTAGGAGATTGTACGGATTCACGGTGTGCCATCGAATATCGTCTTCGATCGGGATGCTCGCATTACTTCCCAGATTTGGAAGGGGTTGCAGGAGGCGTTCGGGACGCGGCTATGTCTGAGCACCGCCTTTCACCCTCAGACGGATGGTTAGATGGAGAAGACCATTCAGACCCTTGAGGACATGCTCCGTGCATGTGTCCTTGACTTTGGTCACAGCTGGGAGGACCACCTACCCTTGGTGGAGTTCGCATACAACAACAGCTACCACTCCACCATCAGGATGGCACCATACGAGGCGTTGTACGGCAGGCCATGCAGATCTCCTTTGTACTGGACAGACCCTGGAGAGTCAGCACTTGTGGGTCCAGAGATGGTCCGGGCCACGACAGAGAAGGTCCAGGTCATCCAGGAGCGGATGAGGATAGCTCAGAGCCGGCAGAAGTCATATGCTGACAGGAGGCGGAGGCCACTAGAGTTTGAGGATGGAGACCATGTCTTGTTGCGTGTCTCACCTCGACGTGGTTTGCGGAGATTTGGCCGAAGCGGCAAGTTGTCTCCACGCTTCATCAGGCCTTTCCAGGTCCTCAGCAAGATTGGCAAGGTGGCTTATCGTCTGGCTCTACCACCTCAGTTGCACCGGGTGCACGACGTCTTCCACGTATCCCAGCTGAGGAGATACGTGCACGACCCGATGCACATCATTGACTATGAGGAGCTAGACATGGATGATGGGGCGACTTTTGCGGAGGTCCCAGTGGAGATAGAGGGTCGACAAGAGCGGGTCCTACATGGGCGATCGATTCCTCTTGTGTGCATCAGATGGCAGCACGGGAACCTCTAGGAGAGCACTTGGGAGCGGGAGGCTCAGATGCTTTCTCAGTACCCACATGTGTTTCCCTAGTTTATGATGTATCTTTACAGGGACGTAAAGTCCTGAGGTGGGAGTAATGTAAAGACCTGTAAATTTCAAGGAAATTTTTTTTCTTAATTTTCTTTGGATTTTTACAAGAGCGCAGTTTCTGACGGCACCGGATTCCGAGGCCCGGTGTGCCCAGAATCATTTTCCGAAGTTTTGGCTCGGGTATGTTAAGTGAACGGACGAGCGGGTTATTCTAACTTTTGAACCGATGCCCGAAATCGAATTCTGAGGGCACCGATAAAATCGCAGCACCGGTATTCGCTTAGAAACGCCTCTTCCAAAGTTGCATTTGCTCGGGTGTGGTTTTTAATTTTCGGGCTTAAAGTTAAGAAATAAAATAATTTTGCGACAACTTTATTTTATTTCACTTAAGCCACTTTGAAGCCACTTGAAGCCATATAATGGAGGCTTGAACTCAGTTGAACCAGATAGGATGCTATCCAGAAATATCCTACCCCCTTGGTAGGATATTTGTGAGGTGGGGCCCGCACGAGCCCCGCTGTTTCATTCCGCTAAGAAACGCACCCGCGAAAACCCGTCTTTATGAAAAGTCAACTGACGCGTTTCTTAAAATATTAACAGACCATTTAATTGGGCTGTTTATTTCATGAATTAAATGGGCTGTTTCTTTCATTGAATTAATTCAATGAATTGATTAGTCGTTTCTTAACCAGTTTTCAAATTCATTGGCGTAATAATAAAATAAGGGCAACGCTTGACCTCTGGTTATTTGAACGTTGAGAAGATTTGAGAGGAACCTTGTATCTTCTTCTCCCTCGCAAAGAACGCGAAGAACGCGAAGAACGCGAAGAACATGAAGAACGCCGAACCCGGAAATCGACGACGCTTCTGTCCGAGACGTTCTTCCCCGCTCCGATCTCCGATCACCAACCGTTTGAGGTGAGTGATTTGGGATTTCCTCTCGAGGTTCATTTTGGTTTTAAACGAAACACAGATTTAAATATTAATAATTTAAATCTGTTGTTCTTGGTCCATTGAGCTCGCCGACTCAACGCCGGATTCCGCGACGACACGACGCCTTCCCGCGACGACGCGACGATCCCCCTCTTCCGCGACGAGCTTTTCCGCGAAGAACTCCCGCGGGCGACGACCAACGAGGTAGGGATTTATTTATGGGAATTACCCCTTTTTATTATTTCCCATGAGTGTTTCATTAACTAGTTGAAGAACTGGTTTCAAATGAACAATTTTATTTTATTAAAATTGTGGGTTCATGTGTCGAAAAAAATTCTCCCGGTTGTTTATCTCTAACGCGGAGGGTGCGGGCCAAACGAACACGGCCCGACGACCCTCCGCCGTTCTTCATTTTGTGCGGATTTGACGGGCAATGACGGAACATGCCGCAACGGATGTTTGACGATCCCGCAGTGAAGAACGAGGCCCGGGAAGAGCAATGGCGCAGATGGGAAGAGAATCGGACCACCGGAGCGATCCCTGTGGCCCGCAGAGCTCGCCGGGAGCGGCGGCGCCCCGGCGCGCCGCAGGACAGGCCGCCGCGGCTGAAGCCGCCGCGGCGGTAGCACCCGTGGACCTGCGGCCGCGCGGGTCCGGTGCCCTCGGACGCGACTGAAGCCGCGTCCCGACTCAACGCGGCCCCATGCGGGGGGCCGCGGCACCACCAGGCCGCGGGGGCGGCGCCCCGCGTGCCTCGGCCGTTCAGCCGCTTGGCCGAACCGGGCCAGGCCGGTCCGACCGGCCAGGCCGCACCCTGGCCGGACCGGACCGGGTCGGACCGGGTCGGGTCGACCCGGTTCGGCCGACTCCCGGGAGGGGTCGGCCCGGGCCCGTACCCCCCGTCTTCGGATGGTCTCCGTTCAAATGGTCGTATCTTGAGCTACGAGCCTCCAAACGACCCGTCGTCAGAGGAAACGCGATCCTTGGATCGAGACGGTCGTTTCGGTATATCGCACTCAAAGATTAGGAATTCTTTGAGTTTGGCCGGGTTGGTTTGTACACGAAACCAACCGGGCCCTCGGAGCGGAAACACTCATATCTTGATCCACAGACGTCTGATTGACGTGCTGTCAGCTTTGTTGAATTCCTATAAGTGAGACGGATCTTTTGGCATACTCCGCCCGAGTTTTGGACGCAGGTGGAGTACGGTCGGGTTGGTTTTGCCTTAAAAACCAACCGGGCCCCTGAGACGAAAATGCCAATAACTCTCAGACCGGGCGTCCGATTGACGCGCCGTCTGCGACACTGAGTTCCTATTGACGGTACGGAACTTTTGGATACATAAACTTCGTACATTGTGTCAGTTAATGTATCGGCCTCTCGGCTCGTGGAGCGGACCCTCCCGAACGAGCTTGCTGTGTGCGGGAACCCTAGAGCTGGTTGTGACTGCTTCTTCAACAGCGACGACCGTGCAGAGATCCTCAGTGGACTGCGGCGACGACTGTGCAGAGATCCTCCGTGGACTCCGATGACGACTGGGCAGATATCCTCTATGGACTCCGACGACGACCGTGCAGAGATCTTCAGTGGACTGCGGCGACGACTGTGTAGAGATCCTCAGTGGACTACGACGACTACTGCACTCAGCGATCCTACGTGGATTAGTGCTACCGGTCCTGTGTGGGCCCGATCCTGTGTGGGTCCGATCCCGTGTGGGTCAGCGCACAGCGGTTCTGTGTGAGCCAGCGCCTACAGGTCCTACGTGGGCCTGGTCCTCTGTGGGCCCGATCCTATGTGGGTCATTGCGGGGGTTTGTTACCTATCGATCCTTCGTGGGTCTGACGACTTAGATGGATCAGTGATCATCTTTATCGTCATCCTAATAAGTATACCTGTGGGAGCTGAATCTTGTGTTACTCTCCTTTGTGGATTGTGTTGAGCTATCCTGTGTGGATTTACTGTTTACTCTCCTTTGTGGATTGTGTTGAACTATCCTGTGTGTATTTACTATTTACTCTCCTTTGTGGACTGTGTTGTTCTATACTGTGTGGGTATACGTTTTGCTTTCCCGTGTGGACTGGGTTGTGCTTGGGCTCGGACGATGGAGTCGAACGGGAATTGATGACTTAGGTATATGTATGGGCATATACCTAAGCCATGTCAGATGTTACTTCGTGATTGTATCTTTCCATTGTGGATTATCTTTTGTGGATTTCGGTAGACCTTCGGGGGTCTCGGGGTCCCTACTGAGTAGTGTATACTCACCCATGCACGGGCTTTGCCCACACTACGTTGTGTTGGTTGCAGACGACGGAAAACGCTGATCGTGGTGGAGGCGTGCAGAGCAGGACGGTACCTGGAGGTGGACCACTGGGTGGGACGTACTCGGAGCGGTCATGTGGACCCGAGGAGCAGTGGAGGCTATCTGTACCCACCCTTCAGGTGGGATTTCCAGAGGACGGCTCGACGCTGCAGTTTTCCCTTTTTAGTTGCTGTTTTTCCTTTCAGTTGTACTTTACTGTTGGGCTTGTATTTCTGGCCCCTTTTCACTTTCAGCACAGCTTGTACAGTTTTTACATAGTGTTTACTTTTCCGCTTGCTTACTCTGTGGTGCTTGTTTACTTTTCAAGGTCAATGCCTTCCCTTTTGTTGGGATTTACGCCTTGGTGCTAGTCGCTAGCCCCTGGCCTATGGAAGGCGGGCTTGGGGTAGTCACGGCACGGGCCCCGAGGACGGGTCGTGATAGGCTGTGGGCAACGCGGTGGGGCCGCAGGTGGGGGAGCCGCTAGGCGCGGTGGACGTGGGGGCAGCAGAGAGGCTCGACTATTGGGGGGTGCCACGAGGGCGCAGAGGTCGTGAGGCGGCGGTGACCGCGGGGCGGTGTCGTTGCGCCGGTGCCTTCGTCACGTTCAACACCACAAATCATCATATGTCTCAAAAAGAACATGAAGAAGAACGTCAAGGTTTACAACCTCCCGTAACGATTTCTTCCCAATCCCGAAAAATAATTTAAGGGAAGAACATAGTAAAAGTTTTCATATACAATTAAACTGCTACCTTGTTTGATTTTTCATTGATGGAGATCGCGTGGGAGGAGACGATGTCATTGGGGAGGGAAAGACGATCATCGATTGAAGATGTCCCACACCTGAGGATGTACCGAGGATGAAAGTCGAAGTCGTGCGTCGGCTTTCTTCGTTGGAGAGATTTCCACCAATTCTCCAAAGCTCTCACCTTTGCCAACCCTTTTCCCCATTTCCAGCAAAATGAAAATATAGCCAATTTCTTTAATTTATGTTTGCAAATTAAATTATGTTGGCACAAATTCAAAATGGTTTAATTAATTAATTTATATGTTGCATAATAAATTATGGGGAGGGTTGGCATAATTAAGTGGGGAGCTCAAGAGGTTTCTCCCAACTTAATAGTGAGTTTAAGATGATTCAATCCCTAGGTGGTCCCCACCACCATAACCTCTCATGGGTGGGTAGGCTCGGTGGTCCCCACCTCCATAACCTCGCATGGGAGGTTTTTGTTTAGGTGGTACCCACCTGTGAAATATTTTCAATGGTGGTTACAACAAATAAAATAAAATAGAAATTAATTTTATTTTATTATTTTTGTCATTTCCCAGAAAAACCCAAATATAAAATTCACCCTAGACCTACTACGGCCGAGGTGAATGTTCCCTTCAGTAAATAATTGTGTTGCATGTTCAACGAAGCCCTTGGATTTTAATTCCGAGGATCAGTTCAAAAGTTATAAAAACCCACTCGTACGTTTACTGAACGTACCCAAAAAAAGTTCATAAATTCATTCCGGGAACTCCAGGCCTCAGAATCATGCGTCGTCAATTTTCATGGATTTGTAAAATTCCCATATATTTAAATACAATTACATTGAAATTCTGGGTCATTACAACATAACCTCAATAACACATCCCTATACGTTAGAGGCTTCTGAATAGTTGTAAGGTTATAATGGAATGTTTCTTGATGGTATTCCCTTTTTACAATAAAATAACAGTAATGGAAATAATGATACTGGTCAACATGGGATAATAATTAATACCATAACAAAACAAACCGTATTTCCATGCAGGGAATATTCTAAATAAAAAAAGTAAAATATTCCATTCTAGTAAAGTCAATTGTACATAAGCTAAACTAAAAATAATGACACACTAATGAATTAATATGTTGGAACACATCCCCATTTCTAGTATCCTAATCTATTATCCATCCAGCATCTTAAGTCAACCATCTATTGTAGGGATTTTTCTTTTATCATATATAGTGTCCTTGAAGTCTTCTTGGGAACCCAATGGAAACCCATGAAGGGTGTTAGTAAAACCCATTAAGCCACTACCAATGTTTTTAAAATAATATAATGTCTAATCATAGTGTATATATTAGTAAAAAAATATCTCAATTTAAGTAAGTAGAACTCTTTTTATTATTTAATATTTTTAAAGTTAACCAAAATTGTTCTTATACTCATAGTGACACCAATACTCATCAAACATTTTGTGGCCTAATGTTATTAATATAAACCAAATGTCAAAGGGGTCCTATATTGGAAAACAAGGAGAATCAGTCCTTTTATCCATCCGGGATTCAAAATTTCATGTTCACCCATCCCAAACACATTATGGAATATCTTCTACATATCCTTGTATTCAACAGTGTCATTACATTATCTTAAACATATTATGCATTGGGGTAGCTGGAGCATCGGACATCAACCCTTGTGGGATAGAAGAATCTGTCCATAATCACAACCAACCAATTTTTCACATTTTTGAAGGATTATCCTTATTTTCCATTTTCTCAAACAATAACCACAACGGTTCACCGTTATATTTAACAAAATTATATTGTCCATTACATTATTCATATTCATAATTATAATTGTTATAAAATTTCACCCTTAATGCTCTCTTATAACAATTTATCAAAACATTTTAAAAAATAACCACATGGAAAATCCCATTTATCATTTACCCAATTTAAAAATTCCAAATCACAACTCAGTTATAATATTCATGTCATGTAAAACACCCCATTATTCTATTCAATAATTCTTTCCAATTTTTTTAATATTATAAATTAGTCAATTTATCATTTAAAAACATAACTCTAATTTTTATGGATGTTGGACAACCCATGTCTGAAAATAAACCTAGTCTGATAAACCTCAATGAATCTAATATGGATCGTAGTTGGTTCGACACACCATTTAGACACTGATTTTGTCATTTTATAACAATTAATCAAATTATCATCAAAATGTTGAAAAAGAACATCCACATACACAATAAATGAAACATCATGACTATGAGATATTACATATATACCTCCTACCTCAAATTAATAGATGAACACTAACTCTAACATAGCCATTGATTCAATCCCAAAAAACATTCAATTCCAAATATAATAATCTACTATAAAACATGGGATTTTTGAATTCTATAGGAGAGGGAGAAACAAAACATGGTTTCCAATAATAAAGAATGAATATGAGTTATAGACTCACTCATGGAATCTATTATCACCAAATGATTATTTAAATGACTCAAAATTAATGGGTAATGATCATTGGAAAATGGGAGATATCATGGTTTGTCCATAATTCTATTTGATGGGGGAAGGGGAAGAATATTAGGTATGAAGCATTAAACCCTGAGGTGGTATGATTAGATATTCGAACTTTTATGATGTGTATGTATTGGATGAATGGTTGGCCAAAGCATGCATCAACTATGTTCCACTATCTATCGAGTTGGGTGAATATATCACACGATATTGGGGAACCTATATTGTTTTCACAACATTGTTGAAGCCATGATCTTTACATTGTAAAATGTAAAATGGTTTTTAGTATCCCCTTTTACGGTTTGAAATTATTGTTCCTTCCACCAACATGCCACTCTATTAAAAGAGAAATGTTATTTCAACTCATGCACTAACCAGATGACATTCAAAATATATCCTCTTGTCCATGTTTTTTATGTCTCTAACCCCCAACACAACCCTAGAGTCCCTTAATAATATCAATAATGATTAAATTAACCATTATTGTGTTTGTTATATAGATATATAAACTAGGAAATACCTAGTCAAATAGTAAGGATCTTACACCATCTATTCCAATTATATGGATCCTAAGGGATCATTGGTTGAAAGGACTGAGCGAGCTGCGATTATAAAACCTTTTTCCATTATTTATTCCAGTTATGAATGATGATGACATTTTAGGATTAGTACTTATTGAGGATGAAATTATAGAGGATACTAGAAAATTATTTATTATTGTCTATGATATACCATTACCTATATTAGATATGTCGTCAGCTCATCCTAACCACTCTAGTGATTTGACTTGAGTTAAATTACATTCCATTATAGATGATCATATAAGTTATCCTATTAATTTTATTAATGATTATTCATTTAATGAAAATTTAAATAAATTAAATTTCATATTATTAATTTTTTCTGTTATCATGAAATATCTCAACTCTATGTTGATTATAATGATTTGGAATGTTAATGTAGAGAAAAATAAGTTTAATGACCACATTAGTGCTATTCACTGTTGTAACTACCCAAACATAGTAGCATAGAGTCAATGCCTCACTTTATCAAATTACAATAGATAAAATTGTAGAATCATAAATGACCAATATGATTTCTAGTATTTGAAGACATGTTACATTTATCATCATTAAATTACAATTTAAAACATAAAAGTAAATATAGAAAATAGTATGAGAACACCATAATTCTCTGAGCTTAATGCTACATTTCATCTATAATACACATATTGGAATCCTGGAAAAAATAAAACATAAAAATGAGGTGAGATCAAATGCTCAGTAAGGATATGAATAAAATGAATGATATTAGTAAATATAGAATAAACAATATTGAAAAAAAAATAACTAATAAAAATTCCAATTAAATAATCCAAAGATCTAGGAAAAATTTCTTTGGATATTTTAACTAATTATATAATAAAATTGAAAAATAAAAATGATCAAATAAATAATTTTCAAAATATGCACTACCATTTCATATATTCATTGTAGTTATATCCATTATATATCCTCCTGATAGTTATTTTTTGTGGGTAGAAACATGTTTCTTATGTTTCATGATCTATCATACTATGAACTTAATGCTTCTTAGAATTAGACATGAGGGGTTTTTTACCAACTAATTTCATCTCATTAGACCTATCAATTCATCAAGGTGTTATATAATTGCCCATGTCACATACTATGTCCATCACATTCATCATATAAAAACATTAACAACATAATCATTCATATTTAAAAACTGACATTGGAAATTTTAATACATTAACAATACACTTTGAATGAAATAAAAATAAGACATCTATAGTCAAAATGATAAAAACCCTTAACTCAAATAGGGTATATTATATTATAAGAGATAAAACTCAATCAAAAATAATATTCAACCTATGATGTTGACATAGATGAAGATACTCTAATAAAATTGTTCGAAATATCCTGATAAAAATACCTGTATACAATAAAATAATTTACTTAATATTTTGAAATTTATAAGAGAATGAATTTTATTTAAAAATAAAAATGTCAAATTCGAAAGGAATCCTGAAAACATCACGACACCATGATGGCTATAAAATCAGATCATTATGTATAAGATAAAAATACAAATTTCTTCTATATATTTGTCTTAAAATTCATAAAGTACCTCATTTGGAAAATGATAAAAATATTCCACTAAAAACCAATTTATATATAGAATATCATTGGTAAAAGACTAAATACAATGTCAGGATAAATGTAAAATTATTTCGGAAAATATTTACAAGTAAAATTTACATAGATTGTAAATATTCTCAGTTAGTTACTTGCCAACAAATAATCCCAAAAAAATAATGAGATTGTAAAATTAATTGTTAGCTTGTAATTTCCATTATTTGATCATGATTTAACATCAGGTATAATGGTTTAAAGTGTGTTATTAATTTATTACAAATCAAAATTTTCAGTTTTCATATCATATATGACCCACTTATATTATTTTATCATCTGTTTGTTTATAAAATTTCCCCATTACCCTTGTTTATTTTGTTAATTGCTTCATTTTCCCATATATGTTTTATCATAAGAGTCATGATTCATTTTCAGAGGATATATGTAAATATATATTCCCATAATATTTCAAATTATATTAATGTTATAAATATTATATTTAAAATTTAAATGAATTTTTAGATCAATTATTGAATGTTAGATATAGAAAATAAACTGAATCACACTACGAGGAACGATGGTCACACGTACACATAAGAGATTATATCATTCCATTATTAAATGTAATTTTGAGAATATTCAAGATATATTAATTTTGAAATTCTCAATATTTTGTCATAATTATTATATACATTCATTATTTAGATCACTATACGCTCCCCGGATAATTGGTGATGATAACAAAATTACACCTAAGTATGGAGACATTAATTTGTACATATGCACAATTAATGATTTTGTTTTTAATAGGATGAATAAAAGGTAGAAAATGGATGTCCCGTAATTTTAATAACATATCAAAGTATTAATTAAATTTTATTTACTAATTCAGAATAGAAACATTGCATAAATATGAAGTACTAGAATAAATGAACATGGATGAGTTAGTAAAAAATGATTACATATTCTTCAAAAAACATCCTTCATATATCATATCAAGGGATATAAGGTTGGTATTATTATAATATATGATCATTAAGAATATGTATAATTCTGTTGGAAGTAGAAATGGGAATGTTTTGGATGATCGAGAAGGCAAAAATCGGTGTGAGGAAGTGGGGGAGGAGGTACCCTTCTAAAATAGAGGTTGATGAACCTTTGTAACCAAAAAATATTAAAATAATATAACTATTTTCCAATTAAAAATGGCTCCAAATTTATTTATTTTGATATTATAATGTTTATGATTTGGATCCCCCTCAAAAAAATAATTTTTAGTGAGTTTTATTAATATTATTATGTTTTTCATCTGGCTTTGACCCTTAATTAAACCCCTTAACACTTACGGTGACATAATGATTTTTTACACTTTAAGGGTTATTACATTTACCTTATATTTCAAAAACAATCCATAAATGGACCATTTATGGGACCCTTAACCACATACCAACTAATTTTTGGAATTTTAATTTTTTTTAAATTTTATATCATTTAATAAAATATTAATTTTTTTTATATATCCTTGGTGTCAATTTCGACACAACTAATTACATGAATTTTTACAAAGAACATAAAAACATTATATCATTAAAAAAATCATATATTTCATAATTAATATAAATAATTAATCTATAAAATTCTTTGATGACATCAATTATACAGAATTATATTGATTTTACTATTTTTAATATCATTTATTTTATTTTTCTTTTAATTAAACAATTACTAAAATATCATTACATAATAATTTGATTTAATTATTTTATCACTAAGAATAATAAATAAATTTTGGTGTGGTAGATAAAAATAATTTCATTCAAAATACAATTTATATTTGAACATATTCATTATATAATCCCATATTTAAAATATTTGTTTTGTTAAAAACAAAAGTATTACTAAATTTACATTCTTTTGAATATATTACTAATAAAGTTATATTATCATCTAAATGGCCTTAAATTGTCTAATAAAATATCCTATATTACATATGGATGAACAATAATCATTTAAAAAAAATTTAAAATGTTTTAGGCTAATTTTATAAAAAAATTAATGTATTCTATTTTCATAATTATAGATTAACCCTTTACCATGGTAAATAAAATATTTATCAAATTAATATCCATATTAAGAAACATCAAAGAAACATATTAAAAAAATTAAAACCACTATTTTTTAATATGGAATTATGTTTTAAAATTTTAAAACATGGATTTTGAAGTAGTTAGTCTAAAATTAATCTTCTTGACAGAATGGGAAAATATTTTTTAAAAGTGAAATTTTTTAAAAGATTGAAAATTTTTATATCAAAATTAAATATAGAATTAATACAAGTTAAATAAATTGAATTATATGATAATATATAACCTGACTAAACAATTAAAACTATATAAATTAAAATTTAAAACTATAAATATTTTGATAAAAAAAGTTCATTCCAATTAAAATTTAATATTTTTCACAATTAATCATAAAATTTTAAACATATCAAAAAAAATACCAAAAATATAACATAGTTAAATTTTTATATTCCTATTTTAAAGAGGAATTATTATTTTTAATATATTATCAATAAAAGTTTCAAAAAATTTATTTTAAATATCTTCTCCATTAAAATGCATTAAAACATCCTTTAGCTAAATATATTTTTTATGCTTAATGTTGAGTTTTTTCATAAGTTATGTCTATTAATATCTTAGTAGAATATGAAAAATATTTTACTTAATATATACAATATATATTTCCCTAATATAATATAACAATTTTAATAAAGGTATTTTATTAATAAATAATTCCTTTGGGTTATAAAAATAAAGACATTTCTTTTATATTAAATTGGTTTATATTTTCATTACTAATTAATTAGTAACCAATTAATTAATAGTATATTTTTATAAAACATATATTTTCATAAGTCATTTAATACTATTAATATATTCTCATTTACTAATATGTTATAATAGAAACATTTAGAAAATTATATTATTTTTTTAATTCAATATTACGAGCAGCATATTCTATCAATGAAATTTAATTAAAAAATAGACATACAAAAAAAATTGAGGTGTTGTATTGTCATGTATTTAAATATATTGTGTCCCCAAAATTATTGAATTTGGGTTCAGTAAAAAATGTTTGACAGTTCAATATAATTTTATTGAAATCCCACATTACCAAAAGTGTTGAAAAAACATCAACGTAAAAATAATTTAAGGGAATTATGATTGTCAATAGAGATAATGCACACTGGGGTTCCATGTAAGAAAACATGGATATGTAAGAGAATTATAATAATATTGTTATGATGGGGAGCGATAGAAAAAATTATAATGAGAATGTTAATAATCACGAAGCTTTAAATTTGCGAAGATAATTATGTCTTTTTTCATAAAAAATGAATGTACTACGAAATCATTTTTGGATTCAATATCATTTCCCTAGAGTTAAAGAATACATTTATTTCATAGAATAATTTTATAAGGAAACATACATACTCAAAAATTAGAGTTTATCCTTTAGTAAATTTCTACCACAATCTTATCTTTCTCTACAAAAGATAGTAAAATCAAAAAATATTATATTTATCTTAATCATTTAGGGATAAAAAAATTATTTTATACTTGATATTAAATACCATTTAAATAAATAATAATATGTTATTCTAACATGGAAAACGTGTAGGTAAATAGTAGTTGATTCACCCTTATCTACCTTGGGTTACAGGTTCATGTCTCACAGTCATTCCAAATGTGATGGGTTGTCACCTGAGCTATGGGTTGTCCATTTTTGAAAACAATATAATTATAAAATCTCAGAAATAAAATAAATATATTCTAAAATAATAATAAAAATCCTAAAAAAATAATACATTAAGATTAATATAATCTATTCCCAATTATTTCACCTGAACACTCATTCAATATAAATCTATACTAATTCATAATCTAATCATTTAATTAAAATATCCCTAAATTTACAAAAATACATTCCCCAAACACCCAAATGTAACTCTTAATATCATATACCAAATATATAATTTTTTTGATCTTTGTTCATGCTTTTTAATCTACATAGAAGATGTACTATTGTAAAATCCTTATATATCACATGAGACTTATATCTAGAATATTATTGATAAAATACTTCTACAAAATGAATCATGTAGAGAAGTACAAAAATACATTATGAGTTCCCTATTGACAATAGTAAAAACATATGCTTGGACATTATCCCTTTTCTTCTTCTGAGGTATATTTCCTTGAGAAATATGAAATTAATTAGTGTAGTGACCCATTTGACTATAGTTGAAACACTAAATATAAGTCTTTCAATTCTTTCCAATGCATTCTATTTTATTTTGAACCATTTATCTACACTTATAACAAACACCCAATCCATTCAATCACTTCCAAAGGTGATTATATCCATAGTTATCACATGTGGGATAATACATTTTTCTCTTTCTTTATGCATCCACTTCGATGATTTCATATTTTTTTTATTTCAAATAAATCCATAAAAAATAAAAAATTATTTTTATGTCTTGGAATAACATGATGAAATATCGTTCTTTGATGAGAAATTTTGGGATGCGTATGAGGACCCATCCTTAAACATTACTTAATCATGAATGTAGTCGGTAATTATATTTTAATTCTCATTGAGTATCATTGCATGTTTAGATAGTTAATGAATTAGGTCATAATGTATACATAACATCTTGAATATTACAAGTAGACACTTCTACTCACTATCCTTGTTTTCATAAAACAAAAACTATTTAAAATGAAATATGAAATCATTTAATCTTTCAACAACATCACTTATCCTTGATCCTATACTTCACACTATTCTTCTTTATGACATTTGTAAAAAAATCAAAACATGGGATGAGAATAAATATCAGAGTAAGGGATATATAAAGAATCAAGACAGTTAGTCTTGGACTAACATGAAAACCATGAATACTTTATTATAAAGTAATACTTTTTAAATTTCTGAAGTGGTAGTATACATCACTGAGTATAAGCTCATTTCATACACTTTTTTATAAAAAAAATTATTACCAAAATTCTATATGAGTCATCATATAACATATTAAGGTAACATTGGACATAAAAATACTTAAAAAGAAGAACCATATGGTCGACTTCCACACATATCACGAAATGGAAGAGCTATTTGGAGGACTTACATACACAATGAATTAGAGGTTATAATGTAACCACCCATCCTTGGTTTATAATAGAACCACCCATAATTTGTTTTAATTAATTACCACCCAACATTGGTTTATCATGTAAACACCTGTCAAATGTCCATGTACCATTATATAATCATAACAAAAAAAAAATTTCAAATATCAACATTTAACTATTAAAATATAATTTTCAATAAAATGAAATCCTTTCATTATATTGAACTAATCAATCCATTTCAAAAACCATTTTCAATAACAAAACACCAAAAAAGGTAATAAGGGATTTCATTTTCCTTTAAAAAGAATTAAGTGTTATAGTGGAAGCCAAATAATGAATATGACGGTGGGGAGGTCATTGCCACTAAATAAGGCTAAAACATTACTTTTTTCATTCAGTAAAACACTTCATAGATAACTGATACCCTTTTAATGAATGTAAATGTCAAATGGGTTTATTATAAACCATATAAAAGATTGAGGTGTATATTATCAAAGTATGTCTCAATGAAAAGAGATTGAGACCACATCCCTTACCTTGAGTCTGATTCATCACGTATCTTCCTTGTTCATCCTGAATAATAAACATAAGTTAATTTATACTTTCTTATGAAACATTTTTTATTTTATTATTACATTTACAACACTTATTACCATTTTATAAAAAATACATAATTATTCATATTAATAGAAGTCGTTTTGTTGATATTTTGGTACTTGGGTTGAATATGATCTTGTTATAATTAAAAAATTTCCATGTGGTAGAAAGTAAATTATAAAAAAAACTATATTTATTATTTAAATATCATATATATCGTATATATGTGTATTTATCATAGTCCATAACACTTGAGATAATAAATTAAATGCACCGTTCATGGAGACGGTAAGTCGTACATACGCATGGACACTACATTAATTTATTTTTCATATTAATTAAAGAAAAAATAATTGATACATAGGTATAATATAATTACATTATAATATGATATGATATATATGTTACATGTGTTTTTAAATTCCATCCTTCATACATTCCATGTATGGCATGAAGGAGTAATATCACTTTGATGGGGCGGTAGTCTTCAATTCCTCAAATAAAATTATCATATATACACATAATGAAATGCCTAAAGATATGATTTTAAATAAAAATTACAGTATCATAGAGACAATATAATTATAATATATATTATATACATATACGGTTCCATTATATTGGACAACATGTGAGGTGTGGGGGGGATCAAACAATCATCATTTCGTGAGGCAGCAGTTCGTCGTACACTAAAATAATATGTTGACTTCCATTAGATCAAGGTGTGTGTAAGTGTAATATGGATCCTTATAATAACAAAATCCTAGTATATCTAAGATATGATTGTTTTTATGTAACAAAAAAATATTAATAGAATTGGGAGTAGGGAAGTATAATAATGGAAATGAACTTTAGATAAGACAGTACCTCTTAAAAAGTGTAAATCCCTTCGATTTGAGTAAAATGGCTTTCTTGAATTACCTTCATCCGAAGGTAAGGCTTCTAGAATGAAGAGAGTGATGTTGGGAGATTATTTTGGAATTTTTTGAATGGGATAGGGGTTATTTAGATGTGTGATTAAATGGGTAGAGGTCATGCCCTTTTATAAGAGCGAGGAGGGGATCTTTAGGAATGTTTGAAATTATTATTGTATTTTAAAATGATTTTCCGATTAAAATGGACCCAAAGATTTTTTTTAAAAAATATGATGATTTTGGGTGGAAAAACACTCATCCAATAGGTTTTATACATGTCTAGGTAAAAAAATGTACCTTAAAGTTTATCATTAACCCTTATTTAATTTATTTGATTCTTACAACGTCTTCTGGTATATTAATCCTATATGGTCAATATAGTTACAATAAAATAAAAATTGAACCTCAGGTTGTACATTAATTACATGTTCAAAATTTACTAAGTCATTTGGCCAAATATTATATTTTTATGTCTATTATACCAATTAATCAAATAGTATTTGTTTTAAAAAATCATTTATGTCAATATTTAAACAATTCATATCATGACTTTTTAAAAATCCATAAAACATTATTCTATAAATAAAATAATTAATTGAAATATAAAAATTTTCAATCATAACTATAATTACTTTATGGTATCAAAATTTTCAAAATAAATATATTTTAATATTCATAATATCATTTATTTAAATCATTCATTAATAAGGTAATCACTACATCATCATTGTGTCAAAAATATATTTATTTATTTGATGTCTAAACATTTTATATAAAATACCATGATGTAGGAATTTTTTTTATTTATAAATGAATATTTATTGTATAAATTGTCACATATATAACCCCATATGAAAATTTTAGTACTAAAAGATACATGTTTATGTTACATTTTTATTCATATTAAAATAAATCTTATAAATTGTCATTTTCACTACCATGTGGATCCATGGGGTCCCAAAATCGATGCAAAAGATTCCAATGGTCAGAGATATATCATCCAATTGGATTAGGAAATGTTTTAGGATAGTTATTATTATAATATTATCATTTATCATTATTTACCAGATTTACCCTTTAACCATGGTAAATAGAATAATTACTGAAGTTACTATTCATAATGTCTAAAAAATAAAATGTACCTATTTACATAATTTGGACTTCCTGATTCAATATATGTAATCCATTTTTTCTTAATTCAATACATAGATGTTTTAGTAATTAATATGAAATTGTTTTCCACTTTCAAACCCAAAAAGGAGGTTTTGAAGAAGTAACAACTATCAAAAGATTGACATGTGTTTATGTCAAATTTAAGAGTGAAATTATTTTTAATGACTATAATTGGATTAAATAATAAAAACCTAATCCATTAAACGTTAAATAACATTAAAATAATAATCTATATATATATATATAATTATATTAAAATGCAATTTTGAATTAAAATGATGTATTTTCACTATTCCTAAAAATATGAATTTTATCCATAAAATACAAAAATTTCATCCAATGTAAATTTTCATGTTCTTCATCTTAAGAATAATTTTATTTTTTCAAAATTAAAATATAATAAAGATAAAAACTATATTTAAAATTCGATCTCCATCAAATGGTAGTAAAACATCATTTTTAAAAATTTTGAGTATATCATGCTTAAAATATGATTGAATCTAATTTGAAGCCTCTATATTTTATAGGATAAATGTAAAGACATTTAAAAACCATGTATAATCATATTGTAGTTATTTATATTAATTCCCGCCAATAAAATGTCTAGGGGTAAAATTTCATTTAGAATAATAAAATTATTTTTTTATTTTTCGGTATAACACAATTTTGTGTGCAGTGTAAGGTTTCCAAGAAACCAGATATTGCATATTGAGTATTCTATTAGAAATATTTAATTCATTAACATAAAATAAATATCTTATTCATAAATTTTAATTGATATTAAAAAGTATTATTCTATAAATACTTGTGATGCTACAACATTCATCCCTTGGAAGAATTTTGTCCCCATAATTTTATTTACTAATAAAATAAGTAAGGTTTAACACCCCCAAATATTTATGGTATGCCTCTCTTTGATTAATTAAATAGCTTTCACTGTATGAAACTTCATGTTCTAACACACCACGTCCTATCAAACTAGCTGTTATTAATAGTAATACCCACTTTCTAAAATTTTATAAATTTTATTAATAAAAAAGGACATTATTTTTTGGATTTAGAATATAAAAATAAGCTTATGGTAAATTTTTTTATATTTTTCTAAAAATATTAATTTTTTGATTAATTGTGATAAACACTACATTATTAATAAAAACCATCATTTTATTTAAATAATTAGTTATTTGTTTAAAATTTAAATTAGGTAAGAATAGATACATAATACATAATTTTGTTCAATTAAATTCATTAGAGTCATTTTATAATAATATTAGAAATAAAAAAATTTATTGAACCTTTTACCGTCTTTTACCCACATTCTAGGCACATTTTAAAATTTTCATAAAAGATAATTTTACAACATTTATTAATTTAATTGAAAAAACTCAATAGAAATGGTTGAAATTAGTATTTAAATTTTTTTTCAATGTAATTAAAATAATTTTTTGTGATTAGCATCATTTGAATTTTATTTACCACAGTTAAAAGTAAATAGGGTAATTAAAGGTAAAAATGTATTATAATTACCCTAACACATGTCTTAATTATATTGTCTAAGAGTATTTCAACAAAAATAATCCTTAGAAATAAAATATGATACTTTTGATCCAAATGGATTATATTAAGACAATTATTATTACTATATTTAAAGAAGAGATAAAATTGTTAAATTGAAAGTTTAATAACTAAACCATTTTCAATAAAGAGTTATACAAAAGATAAATTTGACTATAAATATTAATTATAAATCTAAAAATATTTCCTACATAATGGTTTTTTATTTATAATTTTAATACATTAAATAATTAAATTTATTTATGACACAAGTATGATGCAGTAACAACAATATTATTGAAATTTTAAAATAATTGATATTATAAATATTAATATAATTATAAATTGGGACATTTGATGTATTACATGAATTTTTATGATTAATAATAAATGTTATTGTTGATTTAATATAAATTTTTCTATGTAATAAAGTTGTTATGACTTTCACTGAAACCAAATAAGAAATAATGTCAAAATTGACATAAATGAGTTTTTAAAACAGATACTATATTATTAATTGATAAAATATTCATAAAAATATATGTTTGGCCAAAGGAAATATATAAGGTTTGATATATCAATAATGAACCACTAGGGGTTATCTTGGTTTTTTATAGTCGGTTTATTAACCATTTATTATAATAATACAATAATACATGATAAAATTTAAACTATCTAACTAAGAGTTTAATATAAAAGAGAAATTTAATTTGGTGACCTAAACCTAACTAAAACCTACTGGTTGAGTTTATTTCGACCCATATCCACCATAAAATAGATATAAATACTTTTTAGCTATTATAAACCAAATATTATTGTATAATAAAATAATATTTCAATCTTTTCCAAAAGTGACCCTCACCTCTCTTATAAAAGGGTACTTACCCTTTTCTCCATATCACACCTCAAAGACAATTTTTATCATCCATACACTTCTCAAATATCCTACCAACAACCCTCACATTGATCTAGTTTCCTTACATTGATCATAAACCCATCCTAAGGAGCCCTTCTGATGAACTCAAAAGGATAGACACGAAAAAGAGGTAATAATTTCGCCACCTCTTTCAATGTTGTTTTCTTTTTCCACTTCCTCTTTATTTGTTGATTCCATACCAAAATAATAAGTCCATTACCTTATACATACTGTGATTTTATTATAAATATGGTACAACCATAGTCATTACTGTATCCATTCTATGGAGGAAAAGTCACCACACGTGCGTATGTACGGCTTAGCATCTCCACGTCATGGTGTAGTTTGTTATTCAAACACATAATAATTTGGATGGGTATAATAATAATTATAACTAATGTAAATAATAAATATAACATGTTAAGGAATTTTTTTATATGATATAACATCCAATAAAATACAATTTCACCATCAATAGAATGATATTGTCACTCATCCGTACGTATATATTACCCTCTCTACGAACGCTATAAAATTCATTCCCCATCATAACCATTCAATAATAATTTTCATTTTATGGTTAAAAAAAATTTGAACAATGTAAAATCATTCTGTATATGAATCTAATATATCCTATTGATAAAAAATGTATTTCATAACAAAACATATAAAGGAAAATGAATCAGTTAACACCCGAAACAATGATACTACTGAAATATTATTAACAATTAAATATTCAAAGATCATATATGTTATCATATTTATGTACGTGGTTCATGTGTAATTTAATAAAAATTATTTAGCCATTATACATGAGGTAAAAGTACCCTCGACCAAGGAAAATTACAATGTAAGGGTTAATTCTACAATCTTTTCGTTATATTAGTTTGTTTACATGTGAGTATCTACTGAGACCTCTTATCATCCACATCTGTGTCCATTAAAAATATATTTCGAAACATTTGTACTATTTCCTAGGTATGGGTTAAAGTCATTTTACCCTCGTATGAATTTTTTATAGAATTATTATAATGGAAATTTTCCATCGTTTTCCAAACAAGGTCATTTATATCATTTTAAAAAAAATATAGAAAGAATGTTTTTAAATATTATACGGAGAGTGAGTCTATTTTCTGTCATTATAACAACTTCAAAGATACCCTTAAAAGATTAAAAGAATATTTTTAAAATAAATATCTTCTTTTATAATAATGTGACTTTTAAATGATTTCAAAATATAAAGATATACTTCTATCAAGTAGTTTTGATTTCATCTTTGTCCACATCCTTTGATGGATTTTACACATGTTTGAAGTTGATTTCTTATGATACAATATTGAATATTGAATTTAAGGTTTTGTGATAGGTTTGATTATGTATGTGTTATTTTTATACCATTCAAGGTTTATGATTAAAGTATTAACATTTTTTATGCTACTTATAAAACGAATGTTTATTTTATGTTTCATCCTTTTCATACAAGGAATGCATTGGACATAGTAGGTCACGGGTGGATCCTGGTATAGAAACTCGTTGAAATGGTAGGTCTCATTAGACAAAATAGTGTCTCGTCACAAGGCCTTGACAAAATATTATTTTTAGTCTTAGAACGAAGCATTGACTATGTGGATATGATGTCTGGCATTTTGCATTCTATCATTATAAAATTAGATATTGATATTAAATGTGATTATTCAACTAGTAGAATATCCATGTGACAAATTAAATTGAACTATTTTATTTATCTTTTCCATATTATGCTGATTTTTATGTTTAAAATGATTTTGTTTTATTCTTATACATTTCCAAAAATGTTTGTGCTTATTTATAAATGTTTCTGCTATATTTTCTTTCCATACTAAGCACCTGAGCTCAACCCATTGTTTGTTTTATATTTCCCAGGATGCCAAAAAGTATATTTTGACTGACCATTAAAGAGAGTATAAGGGATATAAATTTGTTGAAAGTAGGCAATTTTGTTGTTTTTTTCAACTTATAGTGTAATGTAAAACATATATATGTATCTTGTACTTCCAAGGCTAATAAATTGACCGGTATTTCGGGATTTTATCCCATTTGATCATGCCAATGTTATGTAATAATGCACTGACTCTCCGTAACTACGGTCGAGACGTTATAGTTTATATCAGAGGAAGTTTTTTACAAAACGTGCACGCTATATTTAGAAGAATTATAATTATAGAACATTATCCAAATATAGAATTAGTGGATTAGTTTAGAAAGACATCCAAAAATATTGGTAATTTAGAGATTTAGTGTATTTTCCAAGCAATACATCTCTGTCTGGATACGAGCGGGTAGTGCGAGCTCTGGGATAGATGTAACTAGGAATGAAAACTCTGACAAGGTGTTTTGGGCATGACCCAGTGTATCCTAGTACACGACAATGGGCATTGTTGCGCTCTTGGTTACAACACTCCCAGGCGATATTATTTGGATAATTCACATTTTTTACATACCTTTTATGAAAGAATTAAGAGAAAATACTTAATAAAAGAAAACATTTTTTTATGATTATGTAGTATATTCATAAACTATTCAATTTAAGTAATGTATTTTACTCGTTTAGAATTTGGAATTTCGATTCCTAAATTGATCTAGCATATGCCATTTTTTAGAAATGGAACCTAGTGGAAGGATTTCTAACTGTATCAATGCACATAATTCATATACGGATTTCCCTCCTCACAAGATAATTATAGTAGATATAGTGATGAAGCCAATGCTAAGAAACTTATTACCATACTGGGACAGATCACTCAGGTTATGAATAATAACCTTACTTGTATGGAGCACCCTGATCCACAACTTGTAGGATCAATGTTAGACTGATTCATGTGGCAACAACCCCCAACATTCAATGATACTACAAATTAACTTGAAGCTAAGAAATGGATAAGTTACGTAGAGAAAATATTCCATACTTTGGGGAGTATCGAAAGAGAAAATGTTTTCATGGCAGTTAATAACCTCATTGGAGATGCGGATCAATGGTTGTCAATAATTAAATACACATAGGTGGATGAAGAAGTGTCAAATATGGAATGAAGGGAGTTGAAATTAGTTTTCATAGAAAAATACATTCCTCGTGAACATTGAGCAGATTTGGAAAGAAATTTTTTTAGTATGAGGCAAAATGAGGGTGATAATTTTGCAAAGTATGAGGCTAACTTTACAAGGATAGGGAGAAATGTAAATGATCATATACGTAACCCATGGAGTAAGATTTATCGATTTTTATGGGTTAAAACCATTTTTCCGTTGGGCATTAGTGTCACAATCCTTCTCATCTTATGAAGATATTGCCTCGTGTTCTATTAAGATAGAAAAGTAAATCTATATGTCTTATGACATTAAATAATGGAAATAGAAGAAGAGATATAGTGAATACTCTGGAAATTGAAATAAGGGGAAGAAGGGAAAATTCGAATTTCCATCCTATAGTAAATGTGAAAAAAAACACCATTGTACGTGGCTAAAGGTAATAAGAGTCTATTATATGTGTGGTGAAAAAGGCCACCAATCTCTTGATTTCAAGAAAAAGAAAGATTCTATAAAATTTTTATGCTAAAATTGTAGAGAAATGGGGAATTATGCTAATAAATGTCATAAGCACCAAGGAAACTAACCTCACAGAAGGCCAAGGGAGTAAGGCCAAGCATGTTCGATCACTACTGAAGAGGTTGAAGCACTGAATGACATGGAGTCAAGTTATTTAATGGTTTCCTCATTTTTAGTTAATGATTTATTTGATTCTAGATCATTGAATTGTTTCATATATTCCTAGTTTGCCAACATTTTCCCTATTTGATTTATTAAGGGACTTGTCAGTCAAAACTCCTATGGGAAGTATCTTGAAATATATTGTTGTGAATCAGTTCCCATTATGGAATATAAATGTTCTTTATCTGCTAATATCATCATCATACCCATGATTGAATTTCATATAATCTTTAATATGGATTGGATTTCAGATGATGATTCAAAAATTTAGTCTAACAAGAAGGAGGTTATAATTTTGGATGACGATAAGGAGTACATTATCTTTATAGAAGAAATGTAACCATATAATTCTTATCTAGAATCATCCCCAATGGCTCTACAATATTAAATTATTAGGGAGGAGGAGAATGAAATAACAATGGGTTAGGAAAGGAATGTTCATATAGAAAGTGTACCTATTGTGTAAAAAATATATTGTTGTGTTTCAAGAGGATTTACTAGGGAATCCTCCAGAATGATAAATTGAGATTTACAATTACTTTATTCTTGTTTCGAGGCCCACATCGAAGACCTGTTATTGAATGGACATTGTAGAATTAATGGAACTAAACAAACAGCTAGAGGAATTGTGTAATGAAGGATTTATTTTCCCTTTTGTTTCTCCATAGAGATCCCCTGTACTTTTTGTTATGAAAAAATGATGGATTTTGGAGGTTGTGAATTGACTACAGAGAGATTAATATTATAACAATAATGAATAAGTATCACCTACCTCACATTGATGTGTTATTCGATCAATATCATGGGGGTCAATATTTTTCAAACATTGAACTTTGATCCCAATATCATTAGATTTATGTAAATAAGGAAGAAATTATGAAAACAGCTTTTCGAACCATGTATAGGAATTACGAGTTTACAGTAATTCATTTTGGACTGACTAATGCACCATATATTTTAATTGATCTAATGAATAGAGTTTTCAAGGAATATCTTGATAAATTTGTAGTGGTATTTTCTGATGATATCTTCATATACTCAAAAATATATGAATATCATGATAATTACTTGTGCACTATTATGAAAACCCTTAGTAAAATGAATTATATGGTATGTTTAGAAAGTGTGAATTCTGTCTTCAGGATGGTTCATTTCATCGCCATATTGTCACTAATTGTTGAATCATTATTGATTCTTCTAAGACAATAGAAATACAAGAATGTCCAGCACTGGATAGTATAACTGAGGTATAATGTTTTATTGGTTTGGTTGGTTATTAACTGTGTTTGGTCCAAAATTGTTCATGATAGGCTAACCCATTAACCAATCTCACACGTAAAGGGGTAAAATTTGTTTTTATAAAGAGTGTGATGAATTTTTTGAAGAACTAAAGAGAAGATAAGTCATTTACAGTATTTTGACACTAAAATCAATGAATTATTGTAACGCCCTCACCGCAGTTACCCTGAGTTGGTGAATTATTAAATAACATTAGTATGATTACAATGAATCAAGTCCCAAAGGACCGCTCAATTTAGGTGTGCAAGAAAATAGATTGCATACATGAATGTAACGTTACATTACAAAATAAAATAAAACAACAACATTGTCTCCATTGACCACATTCATAACCCTTAGACTATCCCTGCATGTCCTTCATAATATACATCTTCACATCTTTAGAAAAATAAAATATAGAAAGTGGTGTGATCAGATGCTCAGTAAGGATAACAATGTATTGAAAACATTAATAAATAAGCATAAATATTTAAGGAAATGTAAAAAACTAAAACTAATGATTTTTAGTCATAAACATCAGAATAATATGGAAAAGATAAATCAAATAATTCCATTTACATATTTACATGGATATTCTACAAGACAAATAATCACTTGTAATATCAATAGCTAATTTTATAATGATGCAATGCATAATGCCGGACTTTACGACCACATAGTCAAGGCCTTGTGCCAAGACTACAAATAAGATATTTTCAAGGACTTGTGCCAAGTCACTAGTTTGTCTCATGAGACCTATCGATGCATCGAGGATCTATAGCAGGCTCCACCTGTCACTTACTATGTCCAATGCATTCCTCATACGAAAAGGTTTAATCATAACCTAAACATTCGTATTAAAACATGTATAAGAAATGTCAATGCATTATTTGTAGACAATGAATGGTATAATAATAAAATATCTGCAGTAAAAAATTTCACAAAACAATCAATACAATACGTAAGATTTGTATCATAACAAATCAACCTCGATCATAAATTATATCACATAAATGATGTTGAAAAAGTTGAAAATGATCAGAAAAAATCTTTGAGGGAAATATCCATTTTTTATGAAATTATTTAAAATTCATATAAATGAATTCAATTAAAAGAAAGTTTTGAATGAAATTTTCCCATGCCACTTCGAAACTTTTGAATGGAATTAACATTTTAAAACACTCATGTCCATATAAATAAATCCTTTAAACCATTTTGAAAATATGGACATTAATTTGAAAGGTTTAGAAGAATAAATTTTTTATACATTAAAAATGTTGTTTTATTAAAAAGTTTCTTAAATAGAATCCATTTGAACACAATTTCATGTAACTTGGTCATGGATAATAAATATGTCCAAGTACATACCTACGTAAAAAAACCTCAGATAATAAAGAGATTGTGAAATTAACCATTATCTTAAATATTATTTTGGTCGAGGGTATGATTAACCTCTTGTATAATGACCATAGTAGGTTATTAAATTATACCAGAACCATATTACTATTTATTATATGATAAATTAATTATTTATGAATTTATACTACCCATTTTATAATGAATTCCTTGTTAAATTAATATTTTGGGTAATTATCTCTTTCTTTATCGTACGTGTTTAAACTAGTTATTCTTAATAGTATACTTTAGATCATGCTTTAAATAATTCTATAAAATAAAAATTGATTTATATATCATATATAGTTAGATTATGAATATTTATAATAGATATATATAGGAAATGGAAGACACTATTTATGAAGATGGTAGGTCATATGTACACAATTAATCTGTTTCCGTTGTCATTTTGTATTGAATGGAAGTAAGTGTATAAGATATATATAAGTACATATATATATATATATCTAGTAGAATTATTATTTCATGCATTACATACTTATTAATAATATATATTTTTATAATCATCGTTGAATGGTGAACGTGGGAATGAATCTCATCACGTCATGGAGACGGTAATCCGTACGTACGCTCGAGCGACAATATCATTATATTGTTGGATAAATCATGTGTAATTGGAGGTTAAATCACATATACAGAAAAATTATCATGTTATATTTATTATTTACATTTGTTATACTAATTATTATCCCCATCCAAATAATTAAGTTTTTGAATAACAAACTACACGACGACGTGGACACGGTAAGTCGTACGTATGCACGTATGGTGAAATTTCCATTTAGAGGATGAGTAGTATAACAAATATGGTTGTACAATATTTATAATGGAATCAAAATATTAATAGGTGTTGGAGTTATTATTTTTGAATGAAAGAAAAAAGAAAGAGGAAGTGGAAGATGAAAAGAACTTGAAAGATGGTGGTGAAATTATTAACTTTCTTTCTGGTGTTTCCTTTTGATTTGATCAAAAGGGATCATTTGGTTGTCTTTATGATCAAATTATGGACTCTAGGTTTATGTGAGGGAACTTTTGAGGATATTTGAGATGTATTTGGCCGATCCAAATGTCTTTGGAGATGTGATTTTGAGAGATGGGGAAGTTCCCTTTTATAAGAGGCGTGAGGGTCATTTTAGAAAATGATTAAAATATTAATTCATTATAAAATCATATTGGGATTATAATGGCTTCAAATGGTTATGGGTCTATGTCTTCTCAACCAATAGGTTTTAGACATGTTTATTTGACCATTTTAACCTTATCATTTAGATTTAACTCTTAGTTAAATAGTTTAACTTTTACCATGACTTCTAATATTCTTAAACTATATGGTTAATAAACATACTCTAAACTTCCAAGAGAAACTCAAGTGGTTCATTAATGATATATATAATATTATTTAAACCCTTCATCCGAACCATATATTTTTTTGGAATATTATACCAAACAATTATATAGTATTTGTTTTAAAAATTAACTTATGTCAATTTCGACACTATTTGGTGTTTTTGTGAAAGACATAACAACCTTATCACTTTTGTAAAAACATATCCAATAAACCCTAACATGTCATATTAACCTAGAAAATTCATGTAATGCATAAAAAAATTTAAATTATATTTATTTTAATATTTATAAAATACACAATATTAATATTTCATTAAGAGTTAATTACTGCATCATCATTGTGTCATAAATATATTTAATTATTTAATCACTACAAATAATAAATAAAATACAATTATTTAGAAAATATATTTATCTTTTATTTGAATAATTATTGTATAATTTATCTTATGTATAACCCTATATTAAAAATGGCTTACTTAATAAACATTGAATTTAACACTTTTAACTCTTCTTTAAATAAAACAATAATAAATGTCCTAATCTAATAAAAGTTTACCTAGAGGATAATATTTTATTCCAAAGGTTTTTTTGGCCTAATTAAACTACTCCAAAAGAATTAGTACTGGTTTTAGGGTAATTATAATATCATTTTTACCTTTAATTACTCTATTTACTTTTAACTGTGGTAAATAAAGGACAAATGTTATTGTTCACCAAAAAACATTTTCATCTTATTGAATCAAATTTTACATACTGATGTCGATCGTTTATCTTTGATTTATGAAATTAAACTCACAGAAGTGGTAAATTATTTTTTATGCCAATTTGATAATGTGCCTAGAAGGATGTTAAAAGAGGATAAAATGTTCAATAAAATTTAATACAAATAATTTTATTATAAAATTATTCCAATTAATTACATTGAACATATATAGATATTATATATATATGTTGACTTAAAATAAATTTAAATTAAATAAATAATTGATAAATAAAAATTTAGTTTTAAATAATAACACATTGTTTCTCACTATTCATTAAAATTTGAATGTTTTCGGAAAAATACCATAAATTCATACTAAGATAATTTTGATATTACAAATTCAAAAATGAAGTCTATTTTAATAATTTCAAAATATATATGTTTCATTTATTAATTTAATATTAATTCCCATTGTCAAAAACAAAAAGTGTGTTTTAAATAAGTATAAACTATCAAAAGATTGACATGAGTTTATGTCAAATTAAAATTTGAAATTAATGATAATGTCCTAAATCTTATTAAATGATAAAATAGTTTTCTATTTATACTTTAAAACCTATAAAATGAATAATTTAACACTATAAATTATTTTGATTAAAAATGTTGTTTTCAATTAAAACATATTATTTTTCACTATTCATCAAAATATGAAAGTTATTAGAAAAGTGCCAAAAATTTATCCAAACTAAATTTTTATTTCTTGCTTCTAAAGAAGAATTTAATTTCACAAAATTGAATATATAAAAGTGTCAAATATTGGTTTTAAAAAAGGTTCCCCAGTAAAAGGCGGAAACATTTCATTTTTTGAAAAATACTTCTTTTATCTAAAAAATTAATTTATTCTAATATTATTTAACAGAAACTCATAATATGGATGTTAAAATTATATAGAGTGTATAAGATTCAAAATTCCGTTACTACATTTCATATCTTGTTTTGAACAGCTAGTTTGGTAAGTTGTGGGGTGCTCGAACTCGATGTAACATGTAGTGTATGTTATTGAATTGCATTAAAATTTAATGTACTATTAAATATGGGGGTGTTACATTCTCCCCTCTTAAATAAATTGCTTCCTCGAAATTTCAAATTTATCTTTGGAAATATATGATTAAAAGTAGAAAAATACCTTTGTTGAAAACCCACATTGAATATTAGGTTAAAAATATTTAGTCTTAATAAGAGGGAAAGCGAAATGAAAATGTAACCACCAAATTATGATCTCGATAAGGAAAAAATTGATGGCAATTAGAGACAAATAATTGAATAAAAAACAAAAATATTTATAGGGAGTGACTGAGGTCATCAATCAAAAACCAGTGTAAAATTTAGGGCCTCAAACCCATAAATCTATGATGATCTAAAATATTATTAGTTCAACAAAACCAAAGGATTTAGGATAACACATTTTTGGTTTTATGATCCCTAACAAGAAGTGTAGGAATTAATTTATTCATATAATAAGAGAAAAAAATATACTTTACAAGTAGAGTTTCATCATTCAACTAATTTCTACAAAAAACTCATCTATCACTCGATAAGATAATAGAATTCAAAAATATTCAATTTATCATAATTGTATAGTGTTCCAAAAATATGGAATTTATAATTTATTTTTCAGGCTACTCAATAAACTACATTATACAAACCAGGACCTCACGTATGCCAATGGTACCTTATCCACCCGTGTCACCCTTCGGTTGTGGGTTCATGTCTCATGGCCTTGCCGAATACAATGTGTTGTCGCACGACCTTCGGGTTGTCCAATTTATGAAAATCAAAAAATAATGTCAGAAAATCATTTAACCTTAAGAATAGTATCCAATGTCAAAAATAATCTATTCCAGCCTTTAGACTTATCCAAAATACTTCTGTCCAAACTCACAGTCCAAATTTTATAAAGAAGTTATACAAAATGAAGAACCTTTTTCCATGTAATAACATGTGAATACCTTCATCATGTATTCTTTTAAAACACAATAACACCAAGAATTACCATAAAACCTTATTGACTACATTCATGCTACCTTATTCCTTATATAATATTGTATATACTCCTTCTATTAAAAAAGTTTTTAAACTCCAACAATGATGGAATATATAAATCATTAATCAATTTCAATGTATTCAGGAATATCCTATATAATTTATCCATATCAATCATATCTTGTTCCAAATACACAACCTCAGTATCAGAACCATATTAAGGTTCTTCTTTCCCTCAACCATTTATTTTCCAAAAAACATTAACCTGCTATTGAGTAAAATTTCATCGTTCCACACAATCTCAAGTCCTTAATGAAGTAGTATTGCGGAACAATACTTATATACTATATAATTCATTTTACACGACCATCATCAATACAATACTCAAATGAAAAAATAATTTAAAAAATACATAAGAACTCTAATCATTCCACTTAATCTTTTTTAGTATCATAACGTGATTATTATCCAATATGAGCATTTGGGGTATACTCTAATGATTTGGACATTGATTCGCGGAGTGTCCCAACTCCTTTCAGATGATGAATTGTACATTTGAAAACATTATCATACCCTTGAAATCAAGTACATTGTGTCCTTTTTCTCCACACTTATAACAAACTCCCATTCCCCTTCATGAATATACCAAGGTGATTATTTCCATAGTTATCACATATGGTAAAATACTTCTTTCCCCTCTTTCCATTATCTATATTTCACTCTCCCTTCCTTTTCTTCTAATGCTTCCCTTCGAAGTCGTTGGACTCAGATAATTATTTACATATCATATTACCAAATGATATTATTTCATCATATGATGAAAATGTATTGGGGACTATATCCCTTTTAAATGTTGGATTAATACCATGAAACACATGATCCTTCTTAATCCTTGAATCATGCGTATTTATGGAATTCTCATTCATTCTACTATGCGCTATTTTTATACAATGGAATACAGTTGGTTTTTTTATGAATCACAATGCATAATTCAAAACTTGTAAAATACCTAATGTAAATTGAATTTATTATGCATATAATATATAATCATAAAAGGTTTTATTTTAGGAAGTATTTACTTCAAAATCCATCATAATGGATTCTAATGAAAATGCGAATTGTCTTAAGCATATCCCCTGGGAGTGTCATAACCCGGAATGCAGCACATCCCATTGTCATCTACCAGGATACCCTGGGTCAAACCCAAAACTCGTTGTTGGAGTATTCACTCCTAGGTAGACCTGTGCCAGAGCCTCCTCTACCTGCTAATATCCAGACATGGATTTATTTTTTGGAAAATAAAAAAATCTATACTTTTCCAAAATTCTAGAAGTTTATCTATACTTATCCTCAATGTCTATTTTATGGTAATGTTCTCCAATTAGAGTTTTTCTAAATCTTGGTTATGAGGTAGGTATTAAAAATACTCTGATATCAACAGTAACTCCTCAACCCTTGTTACCCAGAGTCGGTTCATTATTACATAACATTGTCATGATTACAAGGAATCAATTCTTAAAGAACCGATAAGTTTAGTAGTCTTTGAAAATAGATTACATACATGAATGTTACATTACATTTTAAAAAACAAAAAAAAACAAAATTGTCTCTATTTACCAAATTCATGTCCCTTATACTATCCCTACAGGACAGTCATAATATACTTATTCGTATCCTGGGAAAAATAAAACATAGAAAGGGGGGATCTCATATGCTCAGTAAGGATAACAATATAGGGAAAACTTTCCTAGAATGCATAAATATTTAAGGCAATGTATAAAACTAAAACAAAAGCCTTTTAAACATAAAATTCTTCATAATGTGGAAAAAATTAATAAAATAATTCCATTTACTTATTCACATGGATATTCTACTTGTCGGATAATCACATGTAATATCAATAGCTAATTTCATAATGAAGAAATACATAATGCCAGACCTCATGACCACATAGTCAAGACCTTGTGCCAGGAATGGATATAATATTTTTTCAAGGACTTGTGCCATGACACAAGTTTGTCTCATGAGACCTACGGATGCATTGAGGATCTATAGCGGGATCCACCCATCCATTACTACGTCAAATGCATTCCTTATATGAAAAGGTTTAAACATAACATAATCATTCATATTAAAACTATCACACAAAATGTAAATATATTATCCATATACAATGAATGTTATAAAAATAACACATCCACAATAAAACATATCACAAAACCATAAATACAATATGGAATATTTTTATCATAATAAATCAACCTTGATCCAGGATAATTTCCTATAATGTATGTTGAAATAGTTGAAAATGAATAGTAAAAATCATTCATAGAAATACCATTTTTTCAGGTAAACATTTAAAATCCAAATAAAGAAATTCATTTAAAAGATAGTTTTGAATAAAAGTGTCCCACACTTCTTTGGAATTTTTGAATGGAATAAACACTTTTAAAACATTTATGTCCATATAAATATATCCTTAAAACCATTTTGAAAACATAGACATTAATCCGAATGGTAGAGAAATATAAATCTTTAAAAGATTTAAAATGTTGTTTTAGTAAAAATTCCCTTTAAAAATCACTTTAACTCCACTTTTATGAAACATGGACATTAATAAATATGTTCTAGTATATACTTATGTAAAAACAACCTCGAATAATAATGAGATTCAAAAATTAACCCTTACCTCGCACTTTCCATTAGTCGAGGGTACATTTAACCGCCTATATAATGACTATAGTGGGTTATTATATTATAAAAGAACCATATTCATATTTAATATATCATACATGATTCATTTATGACATTATATTACCCATTTAATAATGATCTCCATGTTAAATTAACATTTTGGGTAATAATCTCTTTCATTAGCGTACATGTTTTATCTTGATCATATCATTTATATCAGGATTTAAATATTTGTAGAATATAAACATTGATTTATATATCATATAAATTTAGAATTTAAATATTTTTAATTTATAGATATCTGAAATTGAAGGCACCGTTTATGGAGATGATAGGTCGTACGTACCCATAAACATTATTTCCATTTTTATATAGTATTGAACAGAAGTATGTGAATAAGATATATGTAAGTTCATATGTATATATATACCATGTAGAATTATTATTTTATACATTAAATACTTATTAATAATATATAATTTTATAATCATCTTTCAATGGTGAACGTGGGAATGAATGTTATCGCGTCGTGGAGACGGTAATCCATATGTACGCACGAGCAAAAATATCATTATATTGGTGCTGAAATCATATGTAATTGGATGGTATATCATATATACAGAATCACTAGAATTTGAAATTTATTAATTAAATCAGTTATACTCATTATTATACCCTTCCGAATAATGAAGTGATTGAATAACAAATTACACCAAACGTGGAGACAGTAAGTCGTATGTACGCAAATAATGTGACTTTGTAATTTAGAGGATGGATGGAATAGTGAATATGGTTATACCATATTTATAATAAAATCAATGTATTTTGGATATATTAGAGTTATTATTTTTGTATGGAAACATAAAATAAAGAAGAAGTGGAAGATGAAAAGAACAATAAAGTGGGTGGTGAAATTATTACCTTTTCTTCACGTGTTTACTTTTGATTTGATCAAAAGTGATCCTTAGGTTATATTTCTAATAAAATTAAGGATTATAGGTTTATATTAATTTATTTGGGAGGATATTAGTCTGGGTTTGACCAATCCAAATGGCTTTGGAGTTGTGATTTGGAGATATGGGGAAGTGTCCTTTTAGAAGGGACATGAGGGACATTTTATGAAAATGTTAATTTATTAATTTATTATACAATTATATTCTGTTTATATTGGCCCAAAAATGAATTTATATGGGGAAATAGGTTGTTTTGGGTCTAAATCATATCATCTAATATGTTCAGACAAGTTTAGTTTACCATTGTAACCTTATCTTCAATATTTAACTCTTAGTTAAATAGTTTAACTTTTACCCTCTCTTCTTGTTATCTAACACTATAAGGTTAATAAACAGACTATAAACTTTCAAGAGAACCTAAAGTGGTTCATTAATGACATATATAATATTATTTAATCCCATTTTTCAAACCTTATATTTTTGGAAATATTATATCAACCAATAATATAGTTTTTGTTTTAAAAATTAATTTATGTCAATTTTGACACTATTTGGTATTTTGTTTTTGTGAAAGTCATAACAGACCAAACACTTCAAATAAAATTTATCTAACAAACCTTAACATGTCATATTAACCTATAAAATTAATTTATGGCATCAAAACATTAAAACTATATTTATTTTAATATTTATAATATAAACTACTTTAATATTTAATTAAGAAGGTAATTACAGCTTCATCATTGTGTCATAAATATCTTTAATTATTTAATATCTAAAAAATATAAATAAAATACCATTATGTAGGAAATTTTTTATCTTTATAATTAATATTTATAGTCAAATTTATCTTCTGTATAAATCAATAGTAAAAATGGTTTTGTTAACAAACTGTGAATTTAAAACTTTTAACTCTTCTTTAAATAAAATAATAATAAATGCCCTAATCTAACAAAAGTAGACATAAAGGATAATATTTTATTCTTAATGTATTTTCCGGTTGTATAAAACTTATATAGTAGAATTATTACATTTGTTAGGGTAATTATAATATAATTTTTACCTTTAATTAACTTATTTACTTATAATTGTGTTAAATAAAAGTCAAAAGTTACTATTCCCGAAAAATTATTTTCATCTTATTGAATCACAGTTTACTTAATGCTATCAATCATGTGTCTCATATTTTTTAAATTCAACTCCCATAAGAGGTAAAATTATGTGTTATTTAAATTTTCTAAAATGCCTTGAAGGTGGGTAAAAGAGGATAAAAAGTTCGATAAAATTTTACACATTTAATTTTATTATAAAATTACTACAATAAATTAGATTGAATTCATCTAGGTATTATATATATATTAACTTAAAATAAATTTAAATAAAATATAAAATTATTTAAATAAAAATTCACTTTTAAATAATAACGCAATGTTTTTCACTACTTGTAAAAAATTGAAAGATTTCAGAAAAATTCCATAAATTAACCATAAGATAATTTTTATATTCCTAATTCAAAAATGAATTCTATTTTACCAAATTAAAAACATAGAAGTTTCAATTATTTATTTAAAATTTATTCCTGTTGTGAAAACCAAAAAAGCGGGTTTCTAAAAAGTAAATACTATCAAAACATTGATATTTGATTACATAAAATTTAATTATGAAATTACTTATAATGACATTAATTATATTAAATGATAAAAATATATTCTAATTATACTTCACAACCTTTCAAATTTATATTTTAACACTGTTAATGTTTTCGATGAATTTCTTTCAATTAAAACATAGAATTTTTCCCTATTCGTCAAAATATGAATGTTATCACTAAGTACCAAAAATTTGCCCAAACTAAATTTTGTATGCCCCACATCTAAATGAGAATGTAATTTCATTAAATATAATATATTAAAGTGTAAAATATTAGTGTAAAAAGTGTTCCCCATTAAAAAGAGGCAAATTTGCATTTTTTTGAAAATTATTTCTTTTATCTGAAAAACTGAATTTATTCTTATATTGTTTTTAAGAAACACATAATATGGATGTTAAAATTATATAGAGTATATATGATTCAAAATTCAGTTATTACTATTCATAACTTCTTTTGAACAGCTAGTTTGGTAAGTCGTGGTGCGCTTGAACTCGGTGTTGTGTGTAGCACAAGTTATTTAATTACTTTGAAGAAATAATGTACTATGAAATCTTGGTGTGTTATAATGATGGGTATGATATTTATAGTGATTCTTCAATGAAAGGACTTCGTTTTTTCCTTACACAGAATGATAGATTTATTGCTTCTGCATCATGACAACTAAAAATTCCTGAACAAAACTATCTCACTCATGATCTTGAGTTAGCAGCTGTAATCATTGATTTTAAGATATGGAGACACTATCTCAATGGTGAAAAATTTGACATATATACTGATAAAAATAGTCTGAAGTATATTTTATCACAAAAAAACTCAACATGAGGCAAAGTAGATGGCTCTAAATACTCATGGATTATGATTCCACTATACACTACCATCGGGGAAGGAAAATAAGGTGGAAAATGCATTGAGAAAAAGGATCATGGAGTTCTGAACAAGATGAGAGTTGAACGAGATTATTTGTTTATAGATATTGCAAATATTTATACAAGAATAATCATGGAAGGTGAAACATCAATACTTTTTCAAATTTTTTCCAAACCATCTTTACTAGAATTGATAGAAAGTTCCCGGACTGATGATGAGGAGTTTCAAAAGAAAATTAATGATGTGAATGATGGGAGATTGATGGAATTAGTATATGAAGATGGAATTTTGAAATTTGTGATGAGACTTTGTGTTCCTCACAAACCTGATCTAAAAAGGAAAATGTTGGATGATGCTTGTAGCTCCAATTTCACTATACACCCTAGTAGCTCTAAGATGTATAGAGATGTAAATGAACATTTCTGGTGGGACAACATGAAGAGGGAGGTTGCAGATTATGTTTCATGATATTAGGTTTTTTCAATATGTGAAGGATAGAAGAAAAAATCCTAGTGGATTCATGAAACCCCTTCCCATACCTGAGAGGAAATGGGATGATACTATGATGGACATTGTCTTGGGGCTACCATAAAATCCTAGAATTATTGATGAAATATGGTTTATTGTAGATCGTGTTACCAAAGTATCATATATTTTTCTATAATAGAATAATTACCACTTGAAATTCTAGCAATACCATATATTAATGAAGTTGTAAGACATCATGGAGTACCTATATCAATTGTTTCTTATCGTGATCACCATTATACATCAAGATTCCGGAAAATTCATCTGAAGGCCTTTGATACCGAAATTCATTTGAGTACTTCCTACCACCTCAAACTAATAGACAATTAAGATGGACTATTCAAAACATAGAAGGCATGTTGAGATATGGCTCACATAAATTTCAAGATATGTTGGATCAATATTTATCTCTGGTAGAATTTTTCTATAACAATAGCTTCCATTCAAGTATTCAGATGGCACCATATAAATTGTTATATGGAAAGAGATTTTGCACGGCAACTTATTGGGATGATATATGTGAATGAAAACATGTAGGCCTAGAACATGTTGATGAAACAATATAAAAGGGGATGTTTATCCAAACCCACATTAAAGTAGCTCAAAATAGTCAAAAGAGCTATGCCAATAAGAGAAAGAAAAATTTGTATTTTCATGTAGGATATCATGTTTTCTTGAAGGTATGTCCATGTTAGGGTTCTATACTATTTGTTTATAAAATAATATTAAGTCCTTGGTACATAGAACCTTTTTAAATTAAAGCACGAATTGGATTTGTAGCTTACCATTTGGAAATGCCTCCATGTCTCTCCAATGTTCCTGATGTGTTCCATGTATCACAATCGAGAAAAAAAATGTATGACCCAATGGATTAACTCACCAATGAAGAAATAGAACCAGAACCTAATCTGTATTATTATGATGAGCCCGTCAAGTTTCTTGATACCAGAGAAAAAGTGCTGAGAAACCAGATTACTCGTCTGGGAAAAGTTCTATGGAGAATCCATAAGATGGAAGAGGAAACATGGGAACTCGAGAAACTTGTGATAAAGAACCACCCAAATCTTTTTATGCCATAGTATTCTAGAAATATTGTGGATTAAATTATTTGAAAGAGGGATGATGGTAACACCCCAAGCGATCACAGTACACTTCTCTTAGAATAATGAAATAGCTTGCGTTGTACGCAACTTCTAGTTCTAACACAACACGACCAATCAAACTAGCCGTTATGAATACTAATACCCAATTTTATAGATTTGTTAAATTTTATTTTTCAATGTGGACTTCATTTATAGATTCTGAATATCAAAATTATCTTAGGGGGTATTTTTGGTATTTTTTGGAAAACATTCATTTTTAGATGAATAGTGAAAAGCATATCGTTGTTGTTTAAAAAAGAATTTAAATTTAAAAAATTAGTTATTTTTTTTAATTTATATTTGGTAAAAATAGATACATAATAAAAGTATATGTTCAATGTAATTCATTGGAGTCATTTTCTAATAATATTAGATATATAACATTTTGTTGATCATTTCACCGTCTTTTTCCAACCTTCCAGGCGCATTTTCAAATTTTCATAAAAGAAAAGTTTACTTGTTCTGTGAATAAAATTTCTAAAATCTGATAGAAATGGTTGACATCAGTAAGTAAAATGACGTTCAATAGGATGAAAATATTTTTTAGTGAATAGTAACTTTTTCAATTTTATTTACCACGGTTAAAAGTAAATAGTGTAATTAAAGGAAAAATGATATTATAATTACCGTAACACATGTTCGAATTCTATTGGATATGTGTATTTAGACCAAAATAAACCTTAGGAATAAAATATAACCATTTTGGACCACCTGGATTAGATTAGAACCTTTATTGTTATTTTATTAAAATACGAGTTAAAATTGTGAAATTCAATGTTTAATATCTAAAACATTTTTAATATAGTGTTATAAATAAGATAAATACTAATATAATTATTCATTAGAATGTCAAAAATATTTCCTACATAATTATATTTTATTTATATTTTTTAGATATTATATAATTAAATTTATTTATGAGACAATGATGTGGTAACTACCTTATTATTGAAGTAATAAAATAATTGATATTATATATTTTAATAAAATTCAAATTGAAACGTTTGATGTATTCCATGAATTTTCGTGGTTAACATGAAATGTTAGGGTTGATTGAATAAATTTGTTTTGAAGTGATATAGTTCTTATGAATTTCACAAAAACCAAATACTAAATAGTGTCAAAACTGATATAAATGAGTTTTTAAAACAAATACTATATTATTAATTGATATAATATTCCTAAGATGATACGGTTCGGCCAAATGACATAGATATGGTTAGATATATCAATAATTAACCAGTTGGGGTTCACATGGTTTTTTATAGTATGTTTATTAAACAATTATTATAATAATACTTGAATACATGGTAAAAGTTAAACTATTTAACTAAAAGGTTAATCTAGATGATATTGTTAATATGGTGACATAAACCTGTCTAAAAATATAGGTTGAGAGGTTTTACTCCAATCCCTACCATTGTCTCCAAATAAATCCTTTTTGTGCCATTATAATCAAACTATTATTGTATAATAAATTCATATTTCATGTTTTTTCTGAAGTTACCCTCACCTCTCTTATAAAAAAGTACTTCCCCTTCTCTCAATGTCACACCTCTAAAGCCATTTGTTTTGAACAAATCCTATTAAAATGTCCTCCATCATCCCTCGAATATACCTAGAGGCCTTATATTGATCAGAAATCCAACCTATGGAGCCCTTTTGATCAACACAAAAGGAAACACCCGAAGAGGAGTTAATAATTTCACCACCTCTTTCAAAGATGTTTTCTTCTTCTACTTCCTTTATCATTGTTGTTTCCAGGAAAAAATAATAAATCTATTACCTTACACATAATGTGATGTTATTATAAATATGGTTCAACCATATTCACTTTTCTATCCATCCTATGATTGACATGTCACCATACATGTGTACATACGGCTTACCGTCTCCATGTCGTGGGGTGGTTTGTTGTTCAAACACATCAATATTTGGATGTGTATAATAATGAGTATAACTGATGTAAATTATAAATATATCATTTCAAGGATTCTCTATATATGATATACCATCCAATTATATACGATTTCACCATCAATAGAACCATATTATTTCTCATGCGTATGTACAGTTTACCGTCTCGACGAATATAATTAAATTCATTCCCCATCATATCCATTCAATAAAAATTTTCATTTTATTATTAAAAACAATGTTTAACAACTTTATATCAATCTTGATATGATTTAAATACATCCCATCACTAGTAAAATCATGACCTTTAGTGGCCGCCAAAATTCATCGTTGAAGTTCTATAGCAGTTGCCAAACAGCGGCCGCTTTTGGCTCGTCAAAGTTACTATCAGGGACCACCATTTGGCAGAAGTTGTAGACAAGCTGGAATGGGATACGACGGCCCCAATAGGTTTTTAAATTTTTTATTAAAAAATATCAATAACACAATAAAATATTCCCACATAAATCTAATCTTTCATCATCCAAGCTCCACATCCAATATCCAATATATCTGCATTACAAAATTTAATAACAAAATAAATACTGAATAAAATCAATAAACAAATAATTGAAAAAATTTAACATATTTCAATTCAAACATACTGTAACAGAATGAAAGTATTTTATTTTCAAGATATATTCATAATTTTGATTACCATTTTAAAAAACTGAAATCACTAATTCTATGGTTCTAATTAGATTGTTTCCCTGTGATTTCAAGTCAATCTGATGTCGTTCATGATGAATTTGACCGTTAAATGTCTGTTTTGGCCATTTGTGACACCAGAACAACGTTCTCGGTCACCGTGGGCACATGGCCCCTCCAATTGATATGCTGTCAGAGTGCCCAATTCATAACTCACTCACCCATTGTTGTCTTATGATTTCAGGCCATTCCGAAATCGTTCAACCTGTTTGGACACCCCACACGTGTTTATGAAGCGCGCCCAACACTTAAAAAATGCATATTGAGTCGTACCACACAAACCGCACATCTGATTGATGTGTCATCTTCTCCTACATGTCACGAATAAGAATTATATTTTTTTAATCGTGATTTCATTTCAATGTGATGTCATCCACTGTGAATTTTACCATTAAAAGCCTGTTTTGGGTATTTATGACACCATAACTGGGTTCTTGGTCACCAAGGGCACACAACACCTCTGATTGACGTACCATCTATGTGACCACTTCAAAATTCACTCACCAATTTTTTTCCTCTGATTTCAGGCCATTCAGACTTTTTTGGCCCATTTGGACCCCCACACACGTTTATGAAACACACCCAACACTAAAAAATACACATACTGAGCCGTACCGCACATACCGCACGCCCGATTTACGTACTTTCTTCACGAACAATTCACAATTCATTAATCTATTGTTTTATTCTGATTTGAGGACATTCAAACATTGTTCGGCCTGTTCGGACATCCCCACACACGTTTATGGAGCGCGCCCAAAAATGCATATTGAGCTTTACCGCGCAAACCGCATGTCTGATTGACATGAAGTCTCCTCTTAAATTTGAAAAATAATTATTAGATTGTTGAACTGTGATTTAAGGTCAATCTGATGTCATCCGCTATGAATTTGACCGTTAAATGCCTGTTTTGGCCGTTTATGACACCAGACCTATATTCTCGGTCACCGCGGGCACACGACACCTCCGATTGACATTCATTCCGTTCAACCACTTCCATATTCACCTAACAGTAGTTTTTGTCTGATTTCATGCCATTCCGACTTTGTTCGGCCCGTTTGGACACCCACACACGTGTTTATGAAGCAAGCCCAACACATAAAAAACACATATTGAGCTGTACCGCGCAAACCACACGTCCTATTGATGTGACGTCTCCTCTTACATGTCACAAATAATAATTATATTCTTTCCCAGTTATTTCATGTCAATTCGATGTCATCTTCTGTGAATTTAACTGTTAAATGCCCATTTTGGTTGTTTGTGACATGAGAAGTTTGTTCTCAGTCACCGCGGACACACGACAACTCTGATTGACATGACATCTACTCTACGACTTCAAAATTCCCTCACCTGATGTTGTCTTCTGATTTCAAGTCATTTCTACTTCGTTCTGCCCATTCAGACCCCCCACGCACGTTTATGAAGCACAACCAACAGTTAAAAATTCATATTGAGTCGTACCGCGAAAACCGCACATCTGATTGATGTGTCGTCTCCTCGTACATGTCACGAATAATAATTAGATTGTTTCCCTATGATTTCAGGTTAATCAGATATCGACCGCTATGAATTTGACGGTTAAATGCTCGTTTTGGCCGTTTTTGAAAGCAGGACTACGTTGTCGGTCATCGCGGGCCCACGCAACTTCCGATTGACGTGACGTCTGCACAACCACTTAAAAATTTACTCATCCATTGTTTTCATATGATTTCAGGACATTCTAACTTCGTTCGGCTTGTTTGGACCCCCCCCCCCCATGCGTGTATATGAAGTGTGCACACAACACTTAAAAATGTATGTTGAGCCGTACCCCACAAACCACAGGTCTGATTGAAATTCCATCTCTTTATACACGTCACTAATAATAATTATATTGTTCCCTTGCGATTTCAGGTTAATCTGATGTCGTCCGTTATTAATTTGACTGTTAAAGGCCCGTTTTGGCCGTTTGTGACACCAAAAGTGCATTCTGGGTCGCCGCGGGCACACGACACCTCTGATTGATGAGACTTAAAATTGACCACTTCAAATTTCACGCACTCATTGTTGTCGTCTGATTTCAGGACATTCGGACTTCGTTCGGCTAGTATGGAACCCCCATGTGCATTAATTAAGTGCCCCCAACACTTAAAAAATTCATATTGAGTCGTACCGTGCAAACCACACATCTGATTGACGTGTCGTCTGTGCAATTAATTCAAAATTTACTCAACCACTATTTTCGTCTGATTTCAGTCCATTCCAACATTGGTCGGCTTGTTTGGACCCCCCCCCCCCCCCCCCAGGCGCGTTTATGGAGTGTGCCCAACACTTAAAAACGCATATTGATCCATACCAAGAAAACTGCATGTCCTATTGATGTTCCATCTACCAGTACATGTCATGAATAATAATTATATTGGTTCCCTGTGATTTCAGGTCAATCCGATGTCATCCGCTATTAATTTTTCTGTTAAACGCCCATTTTAGCTGTTTATGACACCAGAACAGCATTCTCGGTCACATCGGGCACACGGTACCTCTGATTGACTTGTTGTCTTCTAGCCCACTTCAAAATTCTGTCACCCATTATTTCAGTCCAATTTCATGCAATTCCAATGTCGTTCGGCCTGTTTGGACCCCCACCCCCCATGCGCATTTATGAAGTGCGCCCAATAGTTAAAAAACCATATTGAGTCATACCACGCATTCCACAAATCTGATTGATGTTCTGTCTCAACTTCCATGTCGTGAATAATAATTAGATTGTTACCCTATGATTTCAGGTGAATCTGATGTCGTCCGCTAAGAATTTGACCATTAAATGCATGTTTTGGCCGTTTATGACACCAGAAGTGCGTTCTCGGTCAATGCGGGCACACAACAACTCTGATTGACGTGTCTTCTACTCGACCACTTCACAATTCACTCACCCATTGTTTTATTCTGATATTTGGCCATTCCTACTTCTTTCGGCCCATTTGGACCCCCCCCCCATGAGCGTTTATGAAGTGCGCCCAACACTTAAATAACGCATATTGAGCCGTACCACGCAAATCGCACATCCGATTGACGTGTTTTTACCTCTTACATGTCACGAATAAAATGTATATTGTTTCCCTGATATTTCATGTCAATCCGATGTCGTCCGCAATCTATATGACTGTTAAACACCTGTTTTGGCCATTAATGACACCAGAACGGTGTTCTCAGTCACCGCGGGAACACGACACATCTGATTGACGTGACGCTTATGAGAACACTTCACAATTCAATGAACCATAGTTTTTGTCTGATTTAAGGCCATTCCAGCTTCATTCGGCTGGTTTGGACCCCCCATGGATGTTTATGAAGCATGCCCAACACTTAAAAAACGATTTTTGAGTATTACCACGCAAACCGCACTTCCGATTGATGCGTCGTCTCCTTTTACATGTTTCTAATAATAATTATATGGTTGCAATGTGATTTCAGGTCATTCTGATGTCGTCCGATATAAATTTTACAGTTAAACGTCCATTTTGGCTGTTTTGTAACACCAGAATTGCGTTCTCGATCTCCGTGAGCACACAACAACTCCGATTGACGTGTCGTCTGCTCGACCATTTCAAAATTCAATCAGTAATTGTTTTCGTCGTATTCCAGGCCATTCTAACTTCGTTCATCCTGTTTGGACCCCCCCACGCGCATTTATTAAGCGCGCCCAACACTTAAAAAATGCATATTGAGACGTACCGTGCAAACCGCACGTCCGATTGAAGTGATGGCTACGCGACCAATTCAAAATTAAAAAACACATTTTTCTCGTCTGATTTAAGTCCATTCTGACATCGTTCAGCACGTTTGGACCCCCCCCCCCCGATGTGTGTTTTTGAAGAGCACCCAACACATAAAAACGCCTATTGAGCTATACCGTGCAAACCTCTTTTCCAATTGATGTGACTTCACATCATACATGTCACTAATAAAAATTAGATTGTTGCCCTATGATTTCAGGTCAATCTGATGTCGTCCGCTATGAATTTGACCGTTAAACGCCCATTTTGGCCATTTATGGCAGCAGAACAGCGTTCTCAGTCACCGCGGGCACACGACACCTTTGATTGATGTGGTGTCTACTCGAACACTAAAAAAATCACTCACCTATTGTTTATTTTCTAATTTTAGGCCCTTCCGACTTCGCTCGACCTGTTTGAATCCCCCCCCCCCCCCCACACGTTTGTGAAGCGCACCCAACACTTAAAAAACACATATTGAATCGTACAGTGAAAACCGCATGTCTTAATTTCATTCCATATCCTCACACACATCATGAATAATAATTATATTGTTACCATGTGATTTCAGGTCAATCCGATGTCATCTTCTATGAATTAGGCTGTTAAATGCTCGTTTTGGCCGTTTTTGACACTGGAAGTGTGTTCTCGGTCACCACGGGCACACGCCACCTCCGATTAATGTCTCGTCTACCCAACCACTTCAAAATTTAGTCACCCATTGTTTTCGTATGATTTCATGCCATTCCAAATTCATTCTACCCATTCCCCCCCCCATGCGCATTTTTGAAGCACGCGCAACACATAAAAACGCATATTTAGCCGTACCGGGAAAACCACACGTCCGATTGACATGTCGTCTTCTCGTACACATCCCAAATAATAATTACACTGTTTCCCTATGATTTAAGGTCAATCCAATGTTTCCTGCTATGAATGTTACCATTAAACACAAGTTTTGGCCGTTTATGACACTAGAAGTTCGTTCTCAGTCACCACGGGCACACGCCACCTACGATTGACATGATGTCTGCCCGGCCACTTCCAAATTCACTCAACCATTTTTGTTGTCTGGTATTAGGCCATTCCGAATTCGTTATGCCCATTTGGACCCCCACACCCATTTATGAAGTGCGCCAAACACATAAAAAATGCATATTGATCCGTACCGTGCAAACCGTAGGTCCGATTGACGTGTCGTCTGTGCGACCACTTCACAATTCAATAACCCTATAAAGCTAAAGATATCGAATGATTTCTTGGGCTTAACCCAAGAAAAAAATTCCTAATGTTTCTCTCCATCCAGTGACACACCATCCTCTGAGATTATTTGACCCAATAACTATATCTAATCAATAAAAAATGACATATATATAGCTTGGAATATAGTCGATGCTTTATAAGTGTAATCTGGATGATGTTAAGATATTGGGTATGATCATCATCAGACTTGGAGTGCACAAAGATGTCATCCACAAAGACTAAAACAAACAAATCTAGGTAAAAATTGGAGATTATATTCATTAAGGATATAAAACTTTTAGAGAATTAATCTACATAAATGAAATTACTTCCTGCTTGGGAATCATTATCATCTAGATCACCAATATCATTGTGATGTCCACCAGCTGTATTCAGAGCAGGAAATATATTCCTATATTATGTATCTTAAACATATAAATTAAATTCAATCTGAGTATGGTTTGTTTTATTTTTTACATGTGGTGCCACTTGTTGCGTCATCATTTCACCAATATGTGATGACATATTTGAAAACCAATCCTCATAATCTGCACATAACTGCTAAAATTGTGCCTCAAAATTGCACTGCAAATCCTACATGGAAGCTTATATCTCAGTATGTGTGTGCATCCCTGAATCTCCACATGCACCCATCACATCTGCTACAACAATTGCACATCGTGGGACACCACCACCATAAGTTAAAGAATAACCATGACCATCACGCCCCGTGGCACGGAGAAATATTTCATATCTAAGCACAATAATACAACATTGCTCCTATGGAAACTCTGATAACTGAGCATAAAAATGATCTTGTAGCATATAATGAATCAATGAACAAATATGAATAATTTATATAAAATAAAAATACATTTTTTAGTAAATAATTGGCTTACAATAACACCGGAAACATCGAGATTACCCGCCCTACGAGTACTCACCCATATGGACATCTAATCGATCGGCTCGCCACGTTGGTGTAACTATAATAAAGGGGTTCACTATGATATACTATAATATTTTTAAAATATGAATGAATAGTGATTTCTAAACTTACATCATGTCTTAGCTATGACACATGTCGAGTTCCAAGTCTGGAAGGATTTCCCTGTATCGCCTGATTATGTGAATGACATGTAGACCCGGTCTAAATTCAATGTATTTACTTAATAGACATTTTAAAAATTAGTCATTTAAAGATTAAAATTTATAAATCTCACCATCGCCACCCCATCCGACCAAAACGCAACCAAATCCAGCCACTACGCAGGAAGAATGCATGGAGGGACTCGCTGTAGAATGTTTGGGACACCTGCAAATAGTGTCCAGTGATCTCCCTTCACCCTTGACTTGTAATCCTTCCATAATTTTTTGCATTTGGACATACATACATCCCTAAACTCATCTATACCAGATTTCAAATTATCCTGTCAAAAAAAATATCAATAGATGGCACACTAATAATAAAGATATCATGAAATATTAGACATTGAATTTACCTGAACCTCCCTCCATAATTTATCCACCGTATCCTGGGGAAAGGAACTCCATTCACGAGTTTTCAGAGGTAATATTTGTGAGTCTCATATCATTTGCCCAAACCGATGACTTAATATCGTAACACATTCTCCAACTGGATGAAATGTGTCATCAAATAACACATCCAATCGGGCTCCAGAGTTTCTAGATCAAACCCCTCTACCAGGACCCATGCATCTGCTGAAAGATGCATTAGATCCTGATAAACATAAATTCATAATTCAATTACAATATAAATTAATAATTAGAATCAGTTATGGAAGTATACACAAGAAAATTACAATCAATTAAATTAAAAAATGGAAACATACAAACCGACAAAATCAGGTAAACCACTGTGACCACCTTGTGAAATACCTACAATAAAAGAAATTATAGTTAAATCAAGAATTTTTTATACATATATAACGAATAAATATTTTTACAAACAATAATTGGGGATATAATTACAATTTTAACTAATCATGCAAGTCTATCACATCTCCTTCAACTATCTCTTTGGCCCATTGTATATCTTCATCTCGTACAACTACTATTTTTTGGTCATGTGGTTGGTCATGAAATGAGACAACGTAAGGTTCCTCTTGGTCAATCATAAAAACCCCTCTTCTATACAATTTCACCACAACATTTCAATCAGAATCAATGTCGACAAAGTAAACATGTTCTGCCTGCGATGTCAGTATGAAGGGCTCATTGCTTACTCAGTCAACATTATATAGAATATTGTAAAAGTTTTCTAATATAATTTGGAAGTTATCAACTTTCATTCCACGAACCGGATTGACCCAATCACAACTTAATAATATGTGTTTTATGCCATGACCACAAATAACCTCAATAATATCTCTCAGCAATCTATAATAATAACCTGCACCAAAAAAAGAACCACCAACACAACTATTTTGTGTGGATCGATTTATGTCAACATCGCTAATACAAAATCAGAATCCGTTAGCATCCTAATACTTGTAGTGATGAGCTGTAATAAATGGACCATCAGCTAGTTGGTTGAGTTCTTTGCTCACATGATGGGTTAAATCATGTAACTTTTAAATCTGCAAATTTCACATATATAGTTTAATGGATAAAGGATTGTAAAAATACAACTATGTTTCACTATAAAAACATTAAATCAATTATATGTACATGAGTCTTGAACCACTCATGTAATGTGTTGAAATGATGTTTTTTGGATTTGAGGGTCAATTTCACGGGGCCATTCACGTTTCAACTCAGCGATATGCATCCTAAATCCCAACACAATATAAGGTAATCAATAAGATAAATATAGAAAAAAAATCACATTAACTATGAAACTTACTGGATCAATGGCATAACTGATGGAGTGTTGAACAACACATATCGATGAGCTTGAACCTACTCATCCTTCCGCATATCATATGTTATTACTTCTCCAATTGGAACCTCTTTTTCTGGGAGGGTTTATCTATCATTATTTCAACCTCATCAATATATGAAGCAATGAATTTTGTACACTCATCCATTAAATAGACCTTGGAAATTTCAGATTCAAGACGAGCTTTTATGCGTACATACCATTTCAATGTATTTAAGTATTGCTCTATTGGATACATCCACCTGAATTGCACAGGACCACCAGTAATGACTTCACCAGTTAAATGTATAGTCATGTTGACCATGAAATCAATAAAATACGGCAGAAATTGTTTTTCTAGGTGACATAGTGCAAGTAAAATCTTATCCTGCAGCTTTTTCAAATAACTCATGCGGTGATTCCTAGAATAGAGTTGTCTAAAAAAATTATAAACTCCAATCAATAGTTCAACAACCTGGGAAAATAATCAATCACGAATTTCTAAAGGAATTAACTGTTTAAGAACAATATGATTATTGTGAATTCTCAAACCCTGTAATGTCATGCTCGTCATATTTACATGCTTCAAAATATTAGAGAAATAACCATCTGGTGCCTTAACGGTCTTCAAAATTGATAGAAATGATGGTTTCTTTTTTTTACTCATTATGTTCTATACAGAAGGAATGTATGCCTGATTAACTTTACCCAGCTGTAAATGTAAAGGTTTTCTCAATCCCATTTCTTGAAAATCACGTCTAGCATTAACAATGTCCTTTGATCTCCCCTTGATGCCTAAAATAATGCACAGTATATTTTCACATAAATTTTTTTTCAATGTGCATCACATCCAAATTATGTTTTAAAATATTATATTTCCAATAAGGTGATTCAAAAAAATACTCTGTTTCTTCCAATTATGAATTCGATGTCTATTTGCAGTAGGAATAGAAGGAAATGAAAAAACCAATAAGTCATGAAAATCATACATTGTACGTATGTTTTCTAGATCAAGTTGGGCACAAATTTCATCTCCAGACAGTATTTGTGGTGATGGTTCATACTCTCTATTCCCATAACGATACATGATCTATTCTGGAACTGTGAAATGGAAGAAGAAAACGTATGTGACCAAGTTATTCCCACTTTCTATAGTGCTTAAGCCATATAGATTTCTTAATCTTATTTCAACAAGGAAGAAAAAATTCTCATTTTTTACTCCAACATCATAAGTTAGCATACGCTGGGAAATCATTAATTGTTCACAGAAACGCGGCACAAAGAATAATCATTTCATTAGCTACCGAGTCAAAAGTCATTACAACATCAGCCCAAAATTCTGGCAGCTCATCAATCAAAGGTTGCATATAAACATCAATTTTATCACCAGGTCCTCTAGGTACATCAATTAGAATTGACATTAACAAAAAAAGTTGCTTCATACATATCCATGGGGGAATGTTGTATGGAACCAACAACACTGGCCACACACTATGTGTCGCACCAACTGTGGACCTAAATGGGTTAAAACCATCTACTACCAAACATAGTCGAATATTACGATCATCTCCAGAAAATTCTGGGTGTCTTTGATCAAAATCTTTCCATGCCAAAGAAACTTCCGGGTGAGTTAATTTATCAACCTCTTACTTTCTATCTGAATTCCATGTCATAAATTTTCAATTTTACTAGACAAGAAGAATATCATCGGTCTCAGTTTTAGTGGGAAATAACACATTTGTTTAGCGGCAACTTGTTTTACTTGATTCAAGACTCTCCCAGGAAGAATCTGACTACCTTGATTAATCTCATTGGTCCTCCACCTAAAAGTAAATCAAGAATTAAAAATATTTAATTGCACATTCTCTTTTCAGAATAACATACAATTATTTTGATACACATCAATTGTATCATATGTAAAACCAGGATCATCAGTCAACTAGTGAGCTCGATAGAATGACTCCGGAATCTTTGCTCCTATAGGGAGTACCTTCATCAACAATACCAACAACATGTCCAATGAGGTGTCTGACCAATGGTTCAAGGCCTTCATGTGTAACAATTCAATGATGAACGACAATTTACTAAATTTAGTGCATCCAGGATACAATTAAGTATGTGCATCATCCATAATTTCAATTAATTTTAATGCTTCTACATCTGCAGAAGAATGGGGATTACTCAATCCAACATCGTCATTTACGACATTACTGTCTTTAGGTTAAAAATGATGCATCATATTTTTGATCATTATGTTCATCGGATCAACTGTTCACAAATCAACATTCATATGAATACTTTCCGAGTGATGACATGAAACTGAATCTTCTCCATGATTTGTCAATTTCTTATAGATTATCAAAAACCCATTCATAAAAAAAATTCTATAACACTATCTCATTTGAAGAGATATCTATTTGAAAATTTTTTTTATGGACAACTAATCATATCGCTTGGAAATCTATTGGTGAAATCCATAAATCTCTTAATCACTTCAGAATAATCAGCTAAAAACCTATCTTTCATATCAATCCATCTCCTATCCAAATCTGTATTTAATAGAAATTAAAAGTGAAATATCTTATTTAAATTCTAAAAAAACACATATCATTAAAATTTAAAAACCAAATTTGAAGGATAAAAAACATTACCAGCAGAGGACTCGACCTTCGGTAACGGGGTGTGACTCGATTGCAGATCCCTAACAGTACAACGACATGAAGACAGTGGTTCAACAGCCAGAATCGAAAGGGGCATAAACCATTGGACGAAGCGTGGGAGGGTTATACACGGCGGGCACAACAGACTGGGAGGGTCCAACCGAGGCGGGGGGGGGGGGGGACTTGCCGGAGGGATGCAGCAGGGCCAGGAGGGGACGCCAATGGAGGGACTGTCCGAAGGTGCGACGCAAAGGTAAGGGGTGGGGGTTGCCAGGTTGCGGAAGTGTTGGGGTCACGGGGGGGTGCAGTGCAAAGGCAAGGCGGTGGGGGTCTTCGGTGTTGTGGTTAGAATAGAACTGAGGCTTGGGGTGTGGGTCACCAGGGATCGGGGTCTCCGGGGGTTTCTAGGGTCGCTGGGAATCGCCCGGGGTCGGTTTTCACTGTGGGTCGGGGTCGATGGAGGTCGGGGTTCAGGGTCCCTGAGGGTCGGGGAGGGGTCGTCGTGGGTCAGGGAGGGGTCACCGGGGGTCGGGGTCGTCGGGTCGCGTGGCCGGTGTCGCCTGGGGTTAGGGTCGTGGGTTTAGGGAGGGTGGTTCATTGGGTCGAAGAAGGGAATATTTGGTCCCGGGGTTGCGGGGTCCGGGAGGGGAAAATTAGGTTTTTTGCTGTATTAAAATATAGCGCCCTCCATTTGGGGGCCGCTGTTGATATTATTAGAGACTGCCAAATAGAAGCCGCTATAATTCCCCCACCTCGAAAGCTAAAAATTCTAGTAGTGCATCCATAACAAACATGACTTACATAACAAAACATATAAAGTAAAATGAATCAATTAACAGTCGAAACAATGATACTACTAAAATATTATTAACCGAGATTATTAAAAGATAATATATGATATCATATTTATGTAAGTGGTTTATATAAAATTTAATAACAATGAATTAATAATTATATAGGAGGATAACATACCCTCATCCAATGAAAATTACAAGGTAAGGGTTAATTCTACAATCTCTTCATTATTCGAGGGTGTTTATACATGAGTATCTACTGGGACATAATTACCATCAACATCTATGTTTCTTAAAAATGTATCAAAAAACATTGTTATTATTTCATTGACTATAGGTTAAAGTCATTGATACAGTTTTCTGAATTTTTATAAAATGTTTATAAAGGAATCATTCCGACTTTATCCAAACAATGTCCTTTATGACATATTCGAAAAAATTAAGGGAAGAATGTTTTTTTAACTTATACGAAGAGTGTGGATATTTTCCTATATTACAACACCCTCTATGCTTCCATTAAAAGCTTATAAAAATATTTTCAAAAATTTCTTTCTTTTATAATTATGTGAATTTCAAATGATTTCAAATTAAAAAGATATATTACTCTCAAATAGACTTTATTTCATCTATGTGAACATCCTTTGATTGATTTTACACTTGTTTGATGTTGGTTTATTATGATGTAATATTCAATATTTTACTAAAGGTTTTGTGATATGGTTGACTGTGGATGTGTTATTTTTATACCATTCATTGGTTATGGTTAAAGTATTAACATTTTGTATGATAGTTTTAATATGAATGTTTAGGTTATGTTTTATCATTTTCATATAAGAAATGCATTGGACATAGTATGTGATGGGTGGAGCCTGCTATAGCTCCTTGATGCATCGGTAGGTCTCACGAGAGAAACTAGTTTCTTATATCAAGGCCTTTGAAAAATATTATATTTAGTCCTCGCACGAGGCCTTTACTCTGTGGTAATGATTTCTTGCATTATTCATTCCATCATTATGAAATTGGCTATTGATATTACATGTTATTATTCTATTAGTATAATATCCATGTGAATTTTTAAATGGAATTATTTGATTTATCTTTTCTATATTATGATGATGTTTACGTATAAAAATATTTTTTTAGTATTATACATTGCCATAAATGTTTATGCTTATTTAGGAAAGATTCTGGAATATTGGTATCCTTGATGAGCACCTTACCTAACACATTTTTATGCTTTATTTTTCCTAGGATGCAAATAATTATATTACCACTGAACTGTCGGGATACACTAAGGGATATGAATGTGTTCAAAGGAGACAATGTTGTTGTTGTTTATCATTTTAAACTATAATGTAAACTTATGTATGTATCTAGTACATCTAAGGCTTCCAAATTGACAGGACATTCGGGATTTGATTTTGTATTAACATTAAAATGTTATGTAATAATGCCCCATCTCTTGGTAATGGGGGTTGGGGTGTTACATGAGGTTATTTATCTCTCATAGAATTTAAAAATTCCCATGTTTCTTCCTCAACCATATGGTTTTTCCACTAAACAATTACCTAATGAATCAGCTTATTACGGAATACATGGTATCTTCAAATAACGAATCTTTATTGTTTGTTCCTCATAAAAATGATTTTCTTCCTACTGAACTACCTATGGAATAAAAACATGAGATGGATCTAGCATAGACTTTCTCTACATTGAAACATTAAAAAAATTATTTACCTAGGATAAACATGGAGGAAAAGTCACTCTGTAGGAAATGGATCCAACATTCTCTAGGATTTCTTAGGGTCCAATGAACCATATACTCAACTTTCCCTTATTACCAAAAACACATCAAACATTCAATGGTGAAACATTGAGAAAGACTTGATTGACTACCGCGAAAGAAAGATCCTTCCTCATGTTATCCTTATAACTTTTTTCCCTGCTCTGACATGTTCTCATGTGATTCTAAATCAAATGAAATTTTTATACCATCCCTTCTACCAATTCTAGCCCCATCATTTTCCTTTCACCAACATTATCCAAAAAAAATGGTGTTCGACACCACTTTCCATATAATGTTTCAAATGGTTTCATCTGTATAATAGAATGAAAATAGTTATTAAAAAAATCATCCAAAGAAAGATGTTTGTCCCAAATTTACTAGTAAACCAGTTAAAAAGAACCTAGAATATCCTCCACAGTCGGAATGTTTTTTTTGGACTTCCCATTAATTGAGGATGAAAAGTTGTACTGATATTTAATTCAGTTCCCAATGACTTATGAAGGCCTTTCCAAATGTTATATGTTAACCTAAGATCACAATGAGATAAAATGGAGAGGGGAACTCAATATAACCTAAATATATATTTTACCAAAAAATAGAATGTTGATCTATAGATAGAGTATCCTAAACAAGAAAAAAAAGGGAAGATTTAGTCAATCGATCAACAATAACCAAGATTTCATTGTTATCTTGACATTTTTTTAGTAACGCCACTATGAAATCCATGGACACATTTTCCCATTTCCACTCTGGAATTGGAAAAGGCTGAAGCATCCCTTTTGGTGACTCCAACTCTGCATTAACCTGCTGAAAAATCAAAAGCATCACTTTAAAGTCAGCAATATCCTTTTTCATTCCACCCCACAAGAAATTCTCCTGATGATATTTGTACATATTTGTACATCCTAGATGAAATGAAAATAGGGAACTATGAGCATCACATAAAAAATATTTCTTTAACTATGAATCATAAAGAACCATAATCTCTTTTGAAACCTCAAAAAACAATCTTTATCAATGTTAATTTCAAGTAACCTACCCTTCTAAACCAATCATACCTTTTTCTGCAACTCACTGTCTTTTTTTTCACATTCTTAATTCCACCAGGTGGAGATAATTTCACATGCACTTAAAACTGAACAGAGAAATTCCCTACACCAACAACTTCAATTCCAAAACACATCAAATCAGAATCCAAAGGATCATGTTCCAAATGATCTACGGTTAATGTAGCATTTCTCATTCGACTCAAAGAATCAACCACTTTATTTTCCCTTCGCGGATGGAAATGAATCATGAAATAATAATACATCATCAAATCTTGACATCATCTACATCTATTTCTTAATTTATTTTGAGTAAATATATACTTCAATCATTTGTGATCAATGTATATTTCACTCATTACACCATACAAATGATTCCTTAATATTATTAAAACAAAAACAACAACAACTATTTCCAAATCATGTGTAGGGTAATTTATATTATGAGGTTTCAACTGATGCGATGAATAAGAAAATAGATGATCATTATTCATAAATAAAAAACTGTTTCATTTCATTGATGCATCACTGTAGATAAAAAATTACAATTCCTAGAAGGCAATTCCATAACTGGAGAATTTATCAGTCATCATTTCAGTTCATGAAAATAATCGTCACAATCTTTTGTCTAGATGAACTTAACTCCCTTACGTGTTAGCATTGATAGGGTTCAAGATAACAAAAAGAGTTTCATCAAACCTCGGATAATAACCCACTAATCCATGAAAACTAAGAATATATGTGATATAATTAGGTCTCAAACACTATTCAACAACTATTGTTTTAATAGGGTCAACAATTATTTCATCTTTAAAAACAATATGTCAAAGTAACGAATTTTTTTGCCACCAAAATTCACTCTTAATGAACATTTCCAATAGTTTCCTTCTCTATTATGGTTTGAAAAAAACATCCTTAAGTAACTTTCATGTTCTTCTGGGATTGTAGAATATATCAATATATAATCTATAAAAACAACCAGAAAATGATGCATAAACTGAATAAAGTCTCCATTCATGAGATTCATAAATACAGTAGGAGAATTAGATACCCAAATGGTAATAACTAATAACTCATAATGCTCATATATTGGTTAGAATGTTTTCATTGGAATATCTTCTCCCTTCACCTTCAGCAGATGGGACCCAGACCACAAATCAATATTTGGAAAATATTGAGTTCTCATGAGCTGATCAAACAAATCACTAATATGAGGCAACATATACTTGTTCCTAATAGTAATTCTATTCAAGGATATTTCATCAATATATAGGCTCAAATAACCATCTTTCATGTTCAAAAATAAAACTGGGGAACCCCACGGTGAAATGCTAAGTCAAATGTATCCTTTATAATGTATTTCTTTCTAATGAGTTCTAAATTCCATGAGTTCTACTTGATCCATTCGATATGGGGGCCTAAAAATTGGTTTTTCATCAGGCACCAAATCAATAGTAAATTCAACTCCCGGTTGGGAACAACACTAGGAAATTTATCATGAAAAACAGTTGTTAATTCATTCACTATAAGAATGTCACCAATCAAAAATGCTTCATTCTTTTCAAATACATGAGCCAGATAACATTAACAACCATAGTTAGGAAATTTTTTAGCTTCTTAATATGTTATCAATTGTATTAAATCATTTAATAATACTTTCTTGTCTTTACAGTATATTTTAGCATGATAAAATGAATGCCAATCCATACACAAAAGGATATCAAATTCCACTATGTAAATTCCACCATGATTTGCAGAAATGAATACCCCACTATTGATAATAAGAAGATTCCTATAAATCTTTTTTTCTTTAATACATCCACTTGGTGTTTTTTCCAATAGTTCTATATCACTTTAATGAGGTTCTATATCCAATTTACAGACAAATCTCGTAGAAATTAAATAATGTGAACATCCTGTGTCAAATAGAGTGATGAAATATTTTGATGTAATCTATGACATACCTATCACCACATACTTTTAGGTTCCACATCAATCTTCATAGTATCAAAATATTTATCCATGCCATCTTGGATTTGATCTTGCTTGTTTCCACACTGGGTAATCAACTTAGGACTCAAATTAGCATAATGTCCCAACTCAATACAACTAAATCATATTTTTGGTTTGGTGGGTTTTCATTGCCTTATTGATAATATTCCTTATAGTTACATGCAATATTAGCGGTCTTACAACATCATAATCACATCCCAATCATTGAGAGACAATTTACAAGGTTATTTTTACCTCACTTCTCACATGTTGGAAATTGGGATTTCATACATCCATGATTCATTGATTAATTCTTTCATATTCCATTTCAACTTGATCACTTCATCTGGTTTTTCTCATAGAATACATGCTCATTAGAAAAATCCATTTCTACCTTCTCATCCCTATGAACATTTTTCTCATAGCTTTTGGACTCATGAGAAGCAATCTGTCTTTCATATTTAATCTTAAATCATGAGTAATAACAATTTATCTTACTATAAATATTCATGATAAAATTGCGAAGTACCACCACAAATGAGTAAAATTTTATTAATATACAGCCAAAAAATCTTCCTTTATTTGTCTCAATTCCAGGAACTACTTTTCCATCCTGTGTGAAATGTCGTAGGAAAAAATTTCTCAAGGAAGATATTCTTAAATTCAACCAATTCCATAATGTCAATATCTCAACTTCCTTTGATATTTTTAATCATTGAACACTACAGATCAGCTTCAGCTTCAAAAAAATAAACAAAAATTATATCCTTTGGATTTTATGAACAACCCATTACATCAAAGATCTTTTCCTATGCTTTAATTCACCCTTTAGCTTGCACATGATCAGATGATCTTCTAAATGATGGGGGATGTTTCCTCCTGAAATTATCTACGATCGACATATGCATATTTGTATTATCTGGTTGATCTTTTCCATGGACCCCACCACCATTTATATCTTGATTCAACTATGCCATCGCTGCAGCAAAATATTCAGTTAATTTTCCAACCATCTCAATTTGCTAATTTGGAAGGTGGTTTCCTTTTTGATGTCAACCCATCATAGCTTCCCCATTTCCACTACGGAAAAACTTTTTGAACTTAAAAATATCATAGGTGAAGCAACATATAAATATTCAAATTCTATATAACTTAAATATTACTATAAATAAATTTATGGATATTAATTTAATAATGTCATAACTCCTAGATTTTTCTAAACAGACCTCTGAAACCAACGATATTGCCCTATCCATAAACATTACCTAATCATGACATAATTTTATAATTTGACGTTAATTCACATCGAGTATATTTTTAGATTCATAGAATTACATATTTTGGACATACCATATACACAACATCTTGAATATTACAAGTAGAAACTTCTACCTACTATCCATTTTTATAAAACAAAAACCATTTAAAATGAAATATGACATCGTTTCATGTATTGATAGCATAAATTTTCCTTGACCCCATCCATCACTCTATTATTATTTATTTCATAAGAAAAAATTTCAAAACATGGGATGAGAATAAAAATCTCATTAAGGTATACATAAAGAACTAAAACCGTTATTCCTAGGACAACATAAAAAACCATGAATACATTATTATAAAGTAATTCATTATACCATTAATAAGATGTAATATACATCAATAAATATATTCCCATTTATTACCCTATTACTAAAAAATAGATTAGAATATGTATATATGAATAAACAAATAACAGATTAAGGTAACATGGGGTATAAACATATTTTAATGGAAAACCATATGCTCGACTTCCACACATATCACTAAATGAAATAGCTATACGATCGACTAGTGTACCCAATGAATTAGACGTTCAAACATAACCACCCTTTATTAGTTTATAATAGAACCACCAATCGCTTGATTTATTGCGTAACCCCATGTAATTTTTTATCACATATCCACCTGTCAAACTTCCATATACAATTACATAATCCCAACACATAAAATAGTGAAAATATCAACATTTCATGAATTGCATTTCCTTTTCAATCACAAGTAATAATTTCAAGATATTGGAATAATAAATCTATTTCAAAAACCATTTTAAATATCAAAACACCCATAAATAGTATAATGGATTTCTTTTCCTTTTAAAAAACGTTAAGGCATATAGAGGAAGCCAAATAATGATTACGGCGGCGGATGGGTCATTGTCGCCTCATACATTAATAGAATTAATTTTTTGTTTAGTAAAATGATACATTGATTAAATATTTTATTTTAATGGAAGTAAATTTCAAGGGTGTTTATTTTACACCGTATAATAGAAGGATGTTTACATTATCATTGTATTCCTTAATGAAATGAGATAAAGACGAAGTACCTTACTCTGAGTCTGATTCATCATGTGTGTTCATTATTCTTCATGAATAATAAACATATGCTAATTTCTACTTGATTAATAACTTTTTTCATGTTTATTATTTATTTTTTATCCCATATTTCCATGTTATATAGTTTTCATAATAATTTTAGTTAATATTATTCGTTTTTTCGATATTCGGTACTTGAGTCGAAAATGATTTTGTTATAACAAGAAATTGTCAATGTGGTCAAAAGTAAGTTATATCCAAGAAAATTATTAATGAATTAAATATCATATATATCCAGAATATATGTACTTAAAAAATCTATAACATTTGGAGATAAGAAATTAAATGCACTGTTCCTGGAGAGAGTTAGTCGTACTTACACAATAATACTACTTTCATTTATTTTTAATATTAACAAAATGAAAACTAAATGATAAATATGAATATTATAGTTCCATAATAATATAATATGATATATATATGTTACCTATGTTCAATAATTCTATCCTTTATATGTTCCTTGCATTTCATTAATGTGTCATATAACATTGAGGGGGTGGTAGTCAGTACTTCTTAAAATAAAATTATCATATTTACACAACAATAAATGAATAAAGGTATGTTTATAAATAAATGTTTTTGTATAATATAGAAAATATAATTATAATATATATAATAAATAAATATGGTTCTCTCATAATTTCCACCGCGAGAGTTTGTATGGGAAAATCGAACAATCATTGTTTCGTGAGGCAGTAGTTTTTCGTACACAGAAAAGATTTCTTCATATCCATTAAATGAAGGTGTGTGTAACTATAGTTCAAATAATTCTCATTAAAAAATCTTAGTATATTTAGGTTTCTAGTTTTTTATGTAATAAATGAATAAGAATATAATAGATAGTGGGTATGTAAAATAATAGAAATGAACATTTGATAAGACGCTACCTCTTAAAACATTTAAATCCCTTTGATTTGAGCCAAAAGGCTTTCTTCATTTGTGTTATGACTAAGGTAAAGATTCTATGTTGAAAATAGGGATGTTGGGAGCATATTTAGTCCGAGATGGGAGGAGGAAATGGGATTTAGAGGTGTTATTAACTGGGTAGAGGTGATGTCATTTTATAAGAGGGGGAGGGGCACTTTATGAATGATTGAATGTATTATTTTATTTTTAAATTATTTACTATTTAAAATGGTCCCAAAGTTATTTATTTAAAAGATATAATGTATTTGGGTTGAACACCTCTCATCCAATTTGTTTTAGACATGTCTAGGTCACAAATATAACATTATCATTTAGCTTTAACCCTTAGTTAACTAATTGGACTCTTACCTTATCTTATTGTATATTCATTCTATATAGTTAATGTCGTTACTATAAATTTTAAATAGAACCTAAAGTGGTTAATTAATGAAATTTTAAACATTATATAAGTCATTTGGCCGAATATTATATTTCTAATACTATTATATTACTTAATCCAATAGTATTTGTTTTAAAAACTCATTTATTTCAATTTTTATATTATTCATATCATGACTTTTTAAAAATACATAACAACTAGGATATTTAAAAAACATAATTAATTAAAAGAGAACAAGTCATACTCATCCATAAAATTAGTTGATGTTATAAATAGTTTCAAAATAAATTCATACTATGATTTATAATATCGTTTATTTAAATCATTAATTAATAAGGAAATCACTACATAATCATTTTTTCATTAGTAAATTCAGTTATATGATGTCTAAAATTTATAAATAATATACCATGATATAGGAAATATCATTATATTTGAAATGAAAATTCATAGTTGAAATGATCACTTACATGACCCCATTTAAAAATTGTTTTTCAAAAAGATACATGTTTATGTTACATTTTTATTCACTTTAAAATAATTCTTGTAAAATGTAATTTTTAAATCCCGGTGGCACCAAGTGGTCCCAAAATCGACTCAAGGTTTCCCATGGTTAGTCAAATATAATCTTATAGTATTAGTATATGTGTTAGTTTAGTTTAATAATATAATATATTTTTTACGCTTATTTACTATATTTACCCCTTAACGATGATAAATAAAATAATTACTGAGGTTACTATTCATAATGTCTAAAAAATAAAATGTATCAATTTACAAAATTGGAATATCCTGATTCCATATATAAAATAAATTGTTTCAAATTCAATACATATAATTTTCAGTAATTAAATTGAAACAAATTTTAGTTTTCAACCAAAAAAACACGGTTTTAAGAAGTAATAAATATGAAAACATTGACATATGTTTATATACATTATAAAAATGAAATTAATTACAATGAACATGATTGAATTAAATTATAAAAACATAATTGAATAACACATTGAAATTAATTAAAATAATAATCTAACTATAAAAATTATTGATATTAAATGGAAGTTTTGAATTTAAATGCAGTATTTTTCACTATTCATATAATATTTAATTTTATCGGAAAAATACCAAAATTTCATCCAAAGTAAATTTTGTTGTCTCGCTTCTAAAGAATAAATTTATTTCTTCAAATTGAACTTATAAATGTGATGAAATATATGGTGAAAAGGAGTTCACCATCAAAAGGATGTAAAATGACTTTTTTAAAATATTAGAGTATTTCATGATTATAATAAGATTTATTCATATTTTAAGCTTCTAAAATATATCCAATAAATTTATTGACAATTAAATAATGTATAATCATATTTTAGTTAGTTCGAATCATTCCCTCCAATAAAATATCTAGGAATGAACTACCATTTTAGATATTATTATTATATTATTATTTTTTGGTATATCTCAAAGTTGTGGACAATGTAAGATTTAAACGAAATTGGTTGTTGCGTGTTGAGTATTCTATCACAAAAACTGTCCTCATAAAAATAGAATTAATATATTATTCATAAATATAAATAATTATTAAAAATTATTATTTAATAATTGCATGGGATTCTAAATCATTCCACCCTTTTTAAAATTGAGTCCCCACTATTTTTTTACTTATCAAACAAGCAAGGGTATTTCAACCTCATAAGAATTTTCAAATTCCCACATTGACTCATTAATAAAATGGGTTTTCCACAAATCCATTACCTTTTAAATCACCTTATTCCACAATATTTTCCCTCTGTGATCAATAATCTGTACTGGGTACTCCTCATAAGAAAGATTATATTCTAACTGAACTACCTCTGGACTAAAAACATGATATGGATATGGTATATACTTTATCAACATTGAATCATGAAAAAGAAATTGTACCAATGATAAACATGCAGTTAATTCCACTCTATTGGAAAATGATCCAACTTTTTACAAGATTTTATAGGGTATAATGAACTTCAAAATCATCATTCCATTTTTCCAACACACATAACAATTTTCCATTGAGAAACTTTGAGAAAGAAATGATCGCCTACCTCAAAAGAATGATCCATCCACCGGTTATTCACATAACTTGTCAGCCTTATCTGAGATGTTATCACATGCTTCTGAATCAACTGAACTATTTCTACCATCTCTTATACTAATTCTAGTCCCATCAACTTCCTTTCTCCCACTTCATCCGAAAAAGTTTTCGTTCAACACCAATATCCATATAATGCTTCCAATGGTGCCATCTGTATATTGTAATAAAAACAGTTATTAAAAGAAACATTAACCAAATAAATATGTTTTTCCCAAATTTGTTGGTAATCAAGTTAACAAGCACGTAGCTTATCCTCAATGGTCTGAATATTTTTTCTGACTATCTATCTCATTGAGGATGAAAAGATGTACTAAAAATTAATTCAGTTCCCAATTACTTTTGAAGGCCTTTTCTATTGACAAATGTAAACTTGGGATCATGATCAGATAAAATGGTGGTGGGAACTCCATGTAACCAAAAAATTTCTTTAATATAACATTGAAAAAGTTGATCTAGACACAATGTTTCTCTAATAGGATGAAAAAGAGTTGATTGAGCCAGTCGGTCAACAACAACCCAAATTGCAATGTTTCCAAGAGTTGGTTTTGGTAACCCCACTATGAATTACATGGATCCATTTTCCCATTTACACTTCGGCACTAGAAATGGTTGATCCATCCATTTTGGTGAATGTCACTTACATTAACCTACTGAAAAATAAAACATTTCATTGTAATGTCTACAATAACTTTTTTCATTCCATCCCATAAAAAAACTCTCAATGATCTCTGTACATCTTAGTACTTCTAGGATGACATGAAAATGGAGAAATATTATCTTCACATGAAAACACGTTCTTTAACTAGGATTCAAATGACACACATAATCTTTATCCAAACCTAAAATCGCAATCTTTATCACTGTTAAATTTATGTAACTTACCCTTCTGAAGAAATTCTACCTTTTTCGGAAAATGGCGGTGTTATTTTTTATCTTTCTTCATTCTAATTGATATATATGAATTCACCACCACCTGAAACAAAACAGTGAAATTACTTGCACAAAAAACATCCAATAAAAAATTCATTAAATCAAAAACCAAAGTATCTCGTTCCAAAAATAGTATTATTAATGGTCCATTAATCTTTCGATTCATAACCGCAACCACTTTATTTTCCTTTCATGGATGGAAATGGGTCATTAAATTATAACCCTAGATTATTTATAGCAATCTCATTTGTCTCTTGTTTAATTCAGTCTATGTTAATATATACTTTAATGTTTTCTGATCACTCTATATTTCACACATTACACTATACAAATGATCTATCCAAATTTTTAATTAAAAAACAACATGTGTTAATTCCAAATCATGGGCAGGGTAATTTAGCTCATGAGGTTTCAACTGACGCGAATAATAATCAATTACCTGTTTATTATACATAAGACCACAATAATAACCTATCAATGATGCATCACTTAAGATAAAAAATTTACTATTTTTGGAAGGTTAGTAAAAAACTCAGGAATTTACCAATATTTTTTTTAGTTTTTGAAAATAGTCATCACATTATTTTGTCTAGATGAACTCTACTCCCATATGTGTTAGCTTAGTAAGGGGATATATAACTGAGAATTGTTTTTAAAAAACTATCTGTAATAACCCACTAAACTAAGAAAACTACAAATCTCTGTGATAATGGAAGGTCTTGGCCACAAATCAGGAACAGTTTATTGAAGGGTCAATAGTTATTCCATTTTTAGAAACAATATGACCATGGAATGAAATTTTTTCGCAACCGAAATTCCCTCTAACTAAATACTAGATATAGTTTCTTTTATTTTAATATTTTAAAAACAATATTTAGTTGGAATTCATGTTCTTATTATCATCTAGTGTATACAAAGATATCATCTATAAAAACTACCACAAACTGATCCATAAATTGAGGAAAGACTCCACTAATTAGATTATAAAATAAAGAATGTGCATTAGACAACCCAAAGGAAATAACTACAATCTCAAAACGCCCATATCTCATTCAGAATGATGTATTTGTAATATCTTCCTCCTCCTTTAGCTGATGGTACCCGGAACTCAAATCGATCTTCGAAAAGTAATGACTTCCATAGGGATAATAAAACAAAACATCTATAAGAGGCAACAAATATTTTTTCCTAATAGTAATGTTTTTCAAGGCTTTGTAATCAATAAAAATTATCATAGAACCATATTTCTTTTTCACAAATAAAACTGGAGCACACCATGGTGAAGTGCTAGGTCGAATGAATCCTTTATCGAGTAATTCTTGCAAATGAATTTTTAATTCGACTAGTTATACTTGAGGAATTTGATAACGGGGCATAGAAATAGGTTTTCTGTTATATAGTAAATCAATATTCAATTCAAACTCCCTATTCGGAAAAATTATTTGAAATTCAACAGGAAAAACATTTATGAATCCATTCACTATAATAATGTCACCAATGAAAATTGTTTCATTATTTTCAAATATATGAGCCATTTATCTTTCAATTCCATAATTAATAAATATTTCAGATTCTTGATATGGTGTCAATGGTATGAAATCATTGAATAAATATTTTTTGGCTTTACAATATATTTTAACATGATAAACTGAAATCCAATCCATACCCAATATGAATTAAAATTCAACCATCGAAAGTTAAACCACAATTGAAGGAAAGACTTCCCCACTAATGATAACAGGAATATTCATATAAATCACGGTTTCTTTAATACTTACACTGAGTGTTTTTTTAAAAATTTCTATATCACATTCATTTGGTTCTATATCGAATTTACATAGAACGCTTTTAGAAATGAAATAATGTGAAGATCCTAGGTCAAATAGAGTGTTGGAATATTTTTAATAAATCTGTAACATACCTATCACCTCTTCATTGGATGGTCCAAATTCAGTCGTAGTAGTTGAAAAAGATTGTGTAATGCTCCTCTTCTTCTGATCTTGCAGGTTTCTACCCACGGTAATCTACATTGGACAAACATTGGCATAATGCCCTAACTCATTTCAACTAAAGAATCTTACCACTGTTTTTTCATTACATGCCTGATCATGTTTCTTACAGATACGATAAATAAGACATGTCTTACCACATCTGATGTACTTCCTAGACATTGAGATACATATTGTAGGATTCTTTTTACCACACTTCTCACAATTTGGAAATTCTATTTTCTTACCTCCAGGCTTCTCTGATGAATTCATTCACATTACCTGTCAACTTGATCACTTCTTCTATTTTCTATCAAGGAATATCTACTCATCAGATAACTCTATTTAAAAATTCTCATCACATAGACAGAATTTCTAATATCTTTTTAACACAAGGGAAGCAAAGGACCTTCAGTTTTTTGGATTAAATTTTAATTAAAACCAATTTATATTACTATCAATATTCCATATAAAATTTGAGATGTACCTTCACTAACAAGGGAAATGATCATCATATGTATCCACAAAATCTTCCACCTTTTATCTAAATTAAATGAATTACTTTTCCATCATATTTCTAATAATATTATGAAAATATTTCTCATGGAAGATATACTTAAATTCATCTAATTATATGGGATTAATATCTTTACTTCATCTGATATTTTAAATAATTTCTCACCACTAATCTGCTTCACCTTCAAAAATAAATAAATATCAATACATATCTTTCAACTGTATTAACAACTCATTACATTAAATATCTTTTCCAATGCATTAATCAACCCTTCATCATGCATGGGGTCAGATTATACTTCGAATGATAGGGGATGTTGCCTAACAAAATTATCTACAAATGACATATCCCTATGCAGTTGGTCTAGTAAATCTTTTGCATGGGAACCATTTCCATTTATTGCCTGAGTCAATTGTTCCATCACGACAAAAAACTATTCACTTCTTATTCCGACAATCTATAGATTTTAATTTGGAACATTGTCTTCCTCTTGACTGTGTCTCATCATACCTACCCAGTTTCTTATGAAAAAAAACTATTCTAAACACCTAAATATATTAGGTGAAGCAACATTGAAATATTTAAATGCTACATCACTTCCAAATTTATATATATTAATTTATGGAAATTAATTTAAAAATATCCAAACTCAAAGTGTTTTCCAAACTAACCTATGATACCAACAATAAGGACCCAAAATTAAACATTACTTAATCATGAGATAAGACACTAATTTGAAATTAATTTTCATTGAGGAACATTAAGGATTATAGATTTAGAAAATTAGGTCATAACATATACATATCATAATTAATACTACAAGTATAGGCTTCCACTCACTATACTTTTTTTCATAAAACAAAAACGTTTTAAAACGAAATATGACATTGTTTCATGTTTTAACAGCATACCATTTCATTGATCCCATCCATGAATATGTTATTCTTTATGTAATATGAAAAAAATTTAAAAACATGGGATGATCATAAAAATATCATTAAGGTATACTTAAATAATGAAAAAAAATATTCTTGGGAGAGCCTGAAAACATGAATCCATTACTATAATGTAATACTTTTTACCTCTAAGAAGTTGTAATATACTTCACTAAATATAAGCACACTACTTACCTTTTTTGTAACCAAAATATTACCACATGTCTATAGAAATGAACATATAACATATAATGATATTTGGGGATGTATTCATACATAAATGGAATAACCATACTTCCTACTTCCACGCATATCACCAAATGGAATAGACATACGACTGCCTTCCATACCCAATACATTAGAGTTTATAATGTCACTACCCATCATTGGTTTATCACAGATCCACCCATCATTTTTTTTCATGTAACCAAGAATCATTGGTTTATTAGGTTAGGACCCGTAAAATGTGTAAGTACCATTATATAATCATAACAGAAATAGTATTGAAAATATCCACATTTCACTAAGAAAATTTCATTTGAAGTCACAAGAAAACATTTATAGATTTCAAAATAATCATTCAATTTCAAAAACCATTTTCCATGCCAAATAATAAAAAAAATATAATATGTTATTTTATTTCCATTTTAAAAACATTATGTTTTATAAAGGAATCCAAATAACAATTAAGGTGGCGAAAAGGTCATTGTTTCCGCATACGTTAACAACATTTTTTTCGTTTACAAAAATGATTCATAGTTAAATGATTCAATTTGAATGAAATTAAAAGTAAAAGATGTTTATTATACACCATATAAAATAATTATTTGTATATAATCAATGTATTTCTCATTGAAAGGATATTGAGACAATGTCCCTTAACTAGAGTCAGATATTTCATGTTTGTTCCTTTTTATTTCGGAATAATAAACTTAATTTATTATCTACTTTATAAAAAAATTTAAAAATTATTATTCATTTTATCTCACTTATTACAACATTATAAAAAGTACATAATTAATTATGTTAATATCGGTCGTTTTTCGACATTCGGTACTTGAGTCGAAAATTATCTTGTTATAATTACAAATTGTCCATGTGGTCAAAAGTAAACTATCTGTAGAATAGTATAAATGATTTAAATATCGTATATATCCATTATATATGTATTTATAATAGTCCATAACATTTGGAGATGATAAATAAAATGCACCATTCATGGTGATGGTATGTCGTACGTACGCATGAAGGCTACATTAATTTATTTATCATATTAAAAAAATGAAAACTAAATGATACATTGGTATATTATAATTATAGTAAAATATTATAATATATATATGTTACATATCTTCATTAAATCCATCCTTTATAAGTTCCATGTATGGCATGAATGAGTCATATCCCTTTGAGGGGGCGGTAGTCCGCTCTTCCTAAAATGAAATTATCGCATTTACACGTCATGAAAAGCTTAATGGTATGTTTATAAATAAAAAATACAGTATAATAGAGTCAATATAATTATAATATATATCATATATAATTTTAGTTCCATCATAATGTACACTATGAGATGGGGTAGGGGAAAATCGAACAACCATAGTTTCAGGAGGCATCAGTTCATTGAACACTGAAATAACATGCTCGTATCAATTAAATGGAGGTGTGTATAAGTGTAGTTTTAATAAATCTCCAAACAACATCCTAGTATATTTAAGATAATTTTTTTGTTATGTGATAAAAAATTTGAATATAATATGGAATGTAGATGTATAATAACGAAAATACACTTTATAGAAGACACTACCTCTTAAAACGTGTAACTCGATTTGATTTGAGGCAAAAGGATATTTTGAACTGTCTTCTGCCTAAGGTAAGTCTTATAAGAGGAATAGAGATATGTGGGGAGCTTATTTGGGAATATTTTTATGATACTAGGTGATTTAGTATTGTGATTAAATGGGTATAGGTGATGTAATTTTATATGAGGGAGGAGGGGCACATTAGGAATGCTTGAATGTATTATTTTATTATAAAATTATTTTCGGGTTTAAATGGTCCAAAATTAATTTATTTAAAAGACAAGTTTCTTTAGGGTAGAAAAAATATCTACCAATGGGTTTTATATATATCTTGGTTACAAATTTAACTTTATATTTTATCTTTAACACATTGTTAACCATTTAGACAATTATGATGTCTTCTTGTATATCGACACTATACCGTTCATATAATTACAATAAAATTAAAATATAACCTCAAGTGGTTCATTGATGTGGATCTTTTTTTACATAGATTTTCCACATATTTTATGTAATTTTTATCAATTTAATTAATTATTTTGACACTTTTTAATAAATAATGTCATATTTGTAATTTTATCACTACTTCTTTTAATTAATCATTTTTTATAAATAAATATTTGTTTTTAGTCCTATTATATAGTTTTTCTATTTATTCCAAATTTATTAAATTAATTTTTAGTTTATTAATCTAAATTTTATAATGCTTTAATAATTTAAAATATTATTATTTATATAATATTTCATTGTTATGTGTATTAGTCTCATTTAGATTTTAATTTATAACATTACCCATTAATTAAAATAAATTAACTTTTCTTAACTAGTTAAATTACTCTACAAAGTAAATAAGTTTATGTTAATGTTTTATTAAGTACAATGTTTTTAATTTTATGAGTTCATTTTTTCATCTAACTAATTTACTTTGTCATTTAATAACACTTGTTAATTCTAATTATTTTAATTATATGTTTGCAGTTAATTATTTTTAGGTGTTCTGAATTTATTTATACATAAATTAAATTTATTTTAACATTTATTTTCTTAGTAAATAAATAGTTTCTTTTATTTTTATTTAGTTAATTAATTTGGATAGTTTTTTTTAGTTACAGTTAATTGTTTAATCATAAACGGCATAGTTAAATTCTTTTTTGTTATAATTAATTAGTGTTTTGTTCATTTTAGTATTTGTTATAAATTATTTTTTTTAATGGTTAACATTTTTATTTGTACTCTCGGTGAGTGACGCACCGATGGAGCTTCACATCGATTCTTTGTTTCACTGATCTTTTAACACACCGATGTTTTCTATATAACTATCGGTGGGTCGTCACTCCGATGTTGTGACGTACTGATTATTTCATTGGTTTCGGTTTCTTCTTGCATCAGTTTTAGTCTCTCATATCTTTGGCGTCTTATTATATTTTCATATATCGGTGAGTCAATGACTCACTGATATCCTAAATCATCTTCGGTTTCACGTTGCGCCGATTTCTTTTTCATGTTTTAATTATCGGTTTTTTATTTATCGGGGAGTCGTCACTCACTGATCTAGTCCTACTAATGGTTTCATTGATGCCTTGTGACACCGAAACCCCATTTTCCAATCGGTATCACATCTTCACGCACTCACCGATCTAATTATTTCATTTTATTTTCCCGTTGTGACCGATCTTTATTCCTTTTATCAGTGAGTCAATGAGTCTCTGATTCAAAATATCCTCTATCGGTTTCAAAATTTCTCATTAACCCGTCGGTCTCTCATTTTTCCACGTACTCACCATTTGTTTAACATTTTCACGCTTTTGTTCTCCCGTCTATTTCAACTATCAGTGAGTTGTAACTCACCAATCCTCCCATGATCTTCACTTGTATTTTCACTGATGCATTACATCCTACCTTCAACTATCGGTCTCATCCTCTTGTGTACTGATTCACCCTAACTGATTCTATATCGAGCTTCTTTTCTTCCTCCTATAGATGAACAGAGTCAATTGCATAAATTTGGTTTCTCACCCACTATCTGTTTCCACCATTCCATCATTCAACCCGCGAACTTAATATCGTTTCATCCCAATCTAGAAACTGAGATGTCAACCATTACAGATCGAAATCTCATCAAAACAAGACATAACACCAGTTTTGTTTTTAAAATCTATGTTCATATATTTTTCTCGATGAACTAATCAAATCATAAAAAATTTGCAATAGAAAATAATGGACCAGACTCAAATGAGAAAGAAAAATTTATATATAAATTCTTCCACTGTTTTGTGCAAATCTGAAACTTCAAACCGCGGATGTGGTTGTGTGAGTCCACCCCTATGCTGATGATGCCAAGTCTGGATTTGGATCTACTTTAGCCGAGGTGAGGTAGGTCTTTGGATCCATCACCTAATAGGGGGTTCTCCATCGTGTTATATGTGGAGGACCAAAGACGAGTTGGGTCGCTTCTAAAGATTTTGAAAAGCATCACCGCGGAGGATGATTTTCAGCCGAAGCTGGGGTTGTGCAGTTATGAGAAGAATTGATTGGTGAAAAGGGATAACCATTTGTAGCCGTGGTGGTAAAGAGGAGGAGCAGACCTCCTCTCATAGCTGGAGAGCCGAGCATCACCGGTGTGCTGGAGGATTCGTGAAGAAGCCTAAAATCTCCCACTGTAGCACTGAAATGTGAGAGAAGATAAACAAATAATAATAATAAAATTAAAATATTACATTAAAAAAACATAGCTTATCTTAAACACTTAATAATTATATCTATGAATAAATAACAAATACCAAATAATTAATTTATAAAATATAATTAAAAATATAATTAATTATAATACAACATTAATTAAAATAACCTAATTAATAAAAATATCTAAATTAAATTTAAATTAATCAAATGAGGCATACTAAAAAGTAATTTATTAATAAAATTAAATACATAATAATAATTTATTTCGAACACAAATAAGCTAATATAACTATCCTAAATTAATAAATGATTTAATTTATAAATAATAATAATATTTTAAGTTAACATTGATAACTTAAATTAATAAGAATAAATATCTTTATAAATAAATCATTTGAAAATTTTAAATTGACTAATGTCTTTAAATATTATTTTATTTCCTTCTCATTTTTTTATTATTGTTCTGTGTGTCTTTCATGTTCAGGTTCATTTAAGAGTCAAAAATCTCATCCAAGTGAACTTAACTAACTCATCCAGAGTTTGTAATGTGAGGAAAACTAGCGGGACGTGCCTGTCGCGAAAAAACACACGTTTGCGGTGCACAAGTGAGAGACTTTTGAAGTTGGTGGAAACGTGCAGTGATGAGCCGCAGATGACAGTAAATTATTACAAGCAGAGTAACAACATATTATTTTGGGGGATTCATTAGAGGGACACTCTCATTGATTAAAGAAAACCATCCACGAGGGCAGAGCAAGAACCATGGAGGCGAATTATGGAGCAACTCTCGGAGAACCATCCCTTGGAGATATGAGGTCTAGGAGCATAATTTCATGCGAGCAGAAGGAATTTTTTTCCACTGTTTTGTTACCATTCTCTTCCAATGTAATTTAATGAATATAGTTTACAAAATAGAGACGATGATATTCTAAATAGTTCTAGTTCGGGGTTAAAATTGAATATACTAGTTAATCTTTCTTTTTTTCCTTCTGTTTATTATTTTAATGTGATCAAAATCGATCGGCAAGATCTGTTCTGATTGCATTCAATTACAATGTACCACCTATGATTAATCTCAGAATTCCACATTCAAATGGTGAGTTTAAATGTGGATTAATTTTTTTGAACATTTATTGCAATTACAAGACTACATGACTTACAACGAGTTTGTTATGTGATCTTTTCAATTAGAATTCTCACGTTGATCAACCGAGGAGTGGCGATCTCTAAAATTGGTCAGCCTGTGTGATTTATCTCTTGGTGAGGGAAATAAATCACTTTTTTAGTGGTATTAGTTGTAATTACTTTTGTGAGATGGAATGGTTTCAAAACCAATAGAGTTTATTTTCACCTCGGACGTATTTCACTGTATTGTTCATTTTATAGCATATTATTTCTCTGTGATTAACTATTTTTCCACTATTTCTTGTTTTGATACAACTTAGAAAAAAACAAAAAAAAAATGTATTGTGTCATTTGTTCTTTATTATAAACATCAAAATTAAAAAAAATAGAAAATATATAAACTCAAACCCACTACTGAAATCAATGGAATCTTTATTTTGTTTTAAAAAGATTAGTGGTAAAATTAGCCTTCCTTGTGGGTTCGACCCTGCTTTCCACATATGATGTAGTTAGTAGGAATATAATTATTAAACATTGACCGACTTTAATGACAGTTTAGGTCAGGTTTTTGACACCATTGTCGGGGAAGGCATGCTCCATTACTCCAAAAACATTTAAAAACACAAATATTAAAATCTTTATAAAAAATTGAATATTTTGAAAACTGTAAAAAATGTTACTTATCATTCTGAACTGTAACTAATGATACTGTCTACTTTTGTTTGTATGAACATAATACACTCTCCTATTAGATTAGAGTCACTGATCCTTGAAATAGATATACATCTCTCTGCTCTAATAAGGAAGAACTAAAATGAAATAGAGAATATAGATAATAGAGTTCCTAAGTATAATAATTTCCAAAATGAACCAGAACGTCTAGGGCCCAAAACTACAAATTTTTACAATAACACATTTCACTACTTCCAGTATTTAATGGAATCTCTAATAAGGACTTAGTTTCATTCATTAGAGACTTATATAATATGGTGTAGCAATTACATCTTCTAGGACTCAGAAAATATGAGCTGAGGATGAGATTATATCCCTTTGTCCTTAAATGGAATGCTAGAAATTGGTTTTGGAGTCTAAATGAGAACATTTTTTAAAACTGGGATCATGTGTATAACTCTTTCATTATGAAAGTTGATCCTCAATGATTAAAAGGAGAACAAGAACAAAGATAACTTGCTTTCATCAAGAGGATGGAGAATCATTTCATGAATCTTGGGATAGATTTAGGTACCTTCCTAGGCATTTCCCCAATCATCAACTCTCATATCACCTTCTTATGGATATATTCTATGAAGGGATGTCCTCCTTTGGATAGAATCTAGTTGATCTATCTGCTGGGGGTAATTACAATGAAAAAACTGATGAAGAACATAGATAGATATTTAATAATCTGTCACTGAATTCACAACATAAAAATTAAAGAATAAAAAGATTCAATAGAAATTTTAATTCAATCACTTCTTCAATGAATGAAACTCAAGCTCAACTTGCTAAAATTGTCAACCATGTTCAATCTTTAATGAACCAGAATTCAAAACAAACTGTTAACCAACTAGGATGTCAGAATATCAACCAATCTTTCAGGGAACAGTGTTTCAAGTGTGGTATGTTAAGGCATAGTAAATTTTTTTGACCTAACTTTGATATGCCAACCCAACAACAAGATAATTCTAGCATTGTTAACTATGGTCCTAAAATTCATCCTAATAAAGATCCATTTTCAAATAATTACAATCAAGGAAATAGGAACTATCAATATTTGTCCTTGAAATATCAAGGCTTAATCAAACAATCCACTACCCCTAATTTTTCTAATCAACCAAGACCAAACATTTATAATCAACAAGGGGGTGATTCTTTAAATACACAAGAAAACAATGATAGTCATATGTCATCTAAGATTTATATAATCATGAATCAACTATCCAAACACCAAAATCAATATGAGTCTTATAAATTGCATACTGATGTTAGAATGAAAAACATGGAATCACAACTTGGCTAACTTGCTAGAGACTTTTAATCTATGGGAAAAAAGAAGACTTCCAAGTACCACTGAACTTAATCCCAGGGATAATTTCATGGCTTCTATCACTAGAAGTGGGCTTAATACTCAAACTGTTGCTGAAAAAGAAACTAAAAGTTCCCAAAATGAAAGTCTTCTTCATTATAGAAATAAAAATCTACTTTTCACACATGCTGGAAATTCACAGAAAAAGTCTTGAAAATGATCTAAATCTGAATTTATCACTGGGAACTCAAGCTGATACTTCTTCTAAAAATCAATAGAATAAATGAAATAAAAATTTTGAGGAAGAGGTGCGGGATATTGCCATTGTTCTGAATTTTTTTCCCCATCTATCCCTTTCACTTTGAAGTTGAAACCTCAATGTAACACCAGGCCTGGACTTTGTTAGTTCCTTGGTCTCCTTTCTAAACTTCAAGTGTACATTCCTTTTAATCATGCTTTAATTCAAACTCCTTGTTATCTAAAATATCTGATGAAAATTATTTCAAACAAAAAAACTCTATAAGAATTTACTACTTACAGCCTCACTAAAGAGTGTAGTGTTATTCTTCAAAATAAAATTCCACCTAAACTAAAAGAACTAGGTAGTTTTGTCATACCTTGCACACTAGGAAACGTTGATCAACTGAAATGTTTGTGTGATTCAGGTGCAAGCAATAATCTTCTCCCATACTCACTGTTTCAACAGGTGAGGATGGGTGACCTTCAACCCACAATAGTCATACTACAGTTAACTGATAGATCATTCACTTATCCAGTGGGTAGGGTGGATGACTTGTTGGTTCAGGTTGGAAAGCAATTTTTTACTGCTGAATTTCATGTCTTAGATAAGGTGTGTGATCCAGAGGTGCCCATCATCTTGGGTAGGCCCTTCATGGCCACAGGTGGTTCTATCATTAATGTCTCTAAAGGTCAACATATTTTTTAAATTGGAGAACAAAAAGAAGAGTTCAATGTGTTTAAAAATGGTAAAGGACCAATGTTTTCTAAAAACTGTTCACTAGTAGAGTCCATAGAGAATGAAAACTCCATTAGAAACTCTGAAGAATCAAAATATCAATTCTCTGTTGAAGGAAAAATTTGTGAAGTTGAAAATACCATTGAATCTATTTTAGAAGTTGAAGATTTTTCTCAAACTCCAAATGTGGATAATTTCCAGAACTGAACAACTGTCCAGTTGTTTCTATAGAAGGGTAATCTATTTCTGAACTTAGGAGATTTTAGAGTGAATTTTAGGTTGTCTCTATTAACACCAACCTTTATGAACACTTTCATTATACCTAGGGAGAACTTATAAGACAATTAAATGATTCTTCATTGATGAACCTGCTGAAATATGATCTAGAAAATCTGGACAGTGTACTGCCCACATTGTATTGTGGCACTGATACTTCTGATTCTAAACATGAAATTGAAAATCCTTCATCTTTCAATACTCCATTCAATAAATATGTTGAATATCATGGACATTCCAGGCCTAAGAGTCTTCCTTATAGTGTCGAAACACCTACTCTTGAAATAGATCCCAACCTTGATCATCTTAAATATTCATTTCTGGGTGAGAACTCCACTTTTATTATAATAATTTCTACTTAACTCAATGTAAATAAAAAGAAAAATTATTATTGAATGGGTAGAAAAAGTTTAAATCTTCCATAGCCTGGACAATAACTGATATCAAGGCTATTATTCCCTCATTCTGTATGCATAAAATACCTATGGATCCTGACCATAAACCTAGGGTAAAGTGTCAAAGATTATTAAATCCTAACATAAAAGAAGTTTTGAGAGAAGAAGTGATTAAATATCTAGACACTAGAATAATTTATCCCATTTATGATAGTGCTTGGGTCAGCCCTGTCCAGGTTATCCCCAAGAAGGGAGGATTCACTGTAGTTAAAAATGAAAAAAAATGAAGAAATCCATTTTAGGAAAGCCAAAAAATGGAGTGTCTATATATATTAAAGAGAAGATTAATTTATCCACTAGGATGAACCATTTTCCCATACCCTTCTGGACCAAATGCTTTATTGGCTTGCTGTAAATGAAATCTTCTGTTTTCTAGATGGGTATTCTATTTACAACAAGATGTCTATTGATCCAGAGGATTAGGAAAAGACCACTTTCACATGCCTTTTTGAAATATATTCTTATAGGAAGATGCCCTTTGGGTTTTTTGGAGCTTCAATCACTATTCAAAGGTGTATGATGGCTATCATTTCAGATATGATTGAGTGAATCATTGAGGTTTTCATGGATTAATTTTCCATTGTGGGTACTACTTTTGATACTTGTCTTGGAAATCCTGTGTTTTTCTTAGAGAGATTCATTGAAACCAACCTTGTTCTTAATTCGGAGAAATGTCAATTCATGGTTACAGATGGTATTGTGCTTGGTCATATAGTGTCCAAGAGAGGTCTTGAAGTTGATTCTTCTAGTATTGATGTTATTCAAAAACTGCCTCCTGCTGTAAATGTTATGTGTGTTAGAAGTTTTCTAGGGCCTGCCAATTTCTACCGGATATTCATAAAAGATTTTTGTAAAATAACTAAGACCTATAATTCTTTGCTGGTCAAGGATGAAACTTTCAATTTTGATGAAAACTGTTTGAAATCATTTAATCTGCTTAAAGAAAAACACACAACCTCACCTATCATCATTGGACCTAACTGAAAACTACCTTTGAGATTTTGTGTGTTGCTAGTGACATGGTTGAAGTTGATGTCCTTATATAGAGGAGAGATAGAAAGTTGGAAGTGGTATATTATTCTAGTATACTTTTAGATTATGTCCAAAAGAATGATACCACAACTGAAAAATAATTGTTAGCTGTTCTATTTTCTCTAAAAAAGTTTAGACAGTTTTTTGAAGGTTCTAAAGTCATCATGTTCACCGATCATTCTACTTTAAAGTACATGTTATATAAAAAGGAAACTAAACCCAGGATGATTATATGGATTATATTGTAACAAGAGTTTGATTTAGATATTAGAGATAAACAGGGAGCTGAAAATTTGGTTGTTGATCACCAATCTAGGATTCCCCTTACTCAATCTGAATCTGAAATTTCTAGGGAGATTAACTCTTCCTTTCCTGATGAAAAGCTATTTACTGGCTCTGTCAAGAATTCTGCATGGTTTTCATATTTTTCCAAATTCCTTGTATCAGGTGTCTTTCCCAAAAATATATCCAATAACCAAAGAAATAAATTCTTTTCTGAGATTAAATATTATCATGGGGATGATCCTCTGCTATTTAGGAGGTGTGATGATGGTATTATTAGGAGATGCAAACTAGAGGAATAGATGCTTCATGTTTTAGAAAGTTATCATTCATCACCTTGGGAGGTCACCATAGTAGTGAAAGAACCGCTCAAAAGGTCATTCAATCTGGTATCTTTTCCCAACCCCTTTTAAGGATGCTAGGAGTTTTTTGGTTTGCTTTGATAGGTGAAAGAGGCTGGGAAACATTGGTAGGAAGTAGGAGTTACCCCACAAAAGGAATTCTGGAAGTTGAAGTTTTTGATGTCTGGGGTTTATATTTTATGGGTCCATTTCAATCATCTCATGGGAGTGAGTATATTCTTGTTTCTGTAGACTATGATTCAAAATGAGTTGAGGTAGTGGCACTTCCCAACAATCAAGCCAATTTTGTAATAAAATTTGTCAATAATAACATCATCACAATATTTGGAGTCCCAAGATATTTTATCACTGATAATGAAACACACTTTAAGAACTATAAGTTTATACCTTTGATGGGGAAATTTGGTTGTGTCCCAAAAACTGGTACTCCTTATCATCCACAGTCCAGTGGACAAGTAGAAATTTCAAATAGGGAACTTAAACAAATTCTTGAGAAAACTATGTGAAACTCTAGGAAAGACTGGTCTCTTAAATTGGATGAAGCATTATAGGAATATAGAACTAATTTTAAGACCCGAATAGGTATGTCTCCATATAGGCTGCTATTTGGGAAATGTTGTCATTTACCTGTTGAGTTGCATCATAAGTCTTATTGGGCAGTTAAGGCTCTTAACATTGACTTTAAGAGTGCTGGAGAGAGGAGATTACTTGATTTGAGTGAACTTGATGAGATTAAGAGAGAGAGTTATGATAATTCACGGATTTATAAATAATTGACTAAAATATTTCATTGTTCTATCTTTCAAAACAAGGAATTCAGACCTGGACAGAAGGTCCTTCTCTTGAATTCTTGAATTAAACTATTTCCTGGGAAGCTTAAGTCCATGTGGACTGGAGCTTTTACAATTGTGAGTGTTTTGAAAAATGGATCTGTCGAAATAGAAGGTGAAGAGAATAATCCTATGTTAATCAATGTGCAGAGATTGAAACTTTATTATGAGGGACATCCAAATGGCTTGGCTGCTACACTATTATTGAAAATTGTTCGTGAATGAAATCCGGCTGGGGACATTAAACCTAGAGCTTTATGGGAGGAAACCAATGGTATTTTTTGTGCTAATAAATAAATTATTATGTAATTAAATAATGTCTAACTGAAGACTCCAAATTCAGTGATTCATGGGAGTCAACCCATGTCCATTCTTTGGTATTTACATTTATTTATTTTCATGTTTTACATATAATAAAATCATTTTGTGCTCCCTTCTGTATTCACTGTCTATAATGATTAATTTTTTGTGGTTTACAAACTCTTTGTTTCTTTGTTGATACTAATATGTCATTTAAGGAGTTTAATTCCCATACTGAATGAGTAATGTAATACTTAGTCTCGTATGTATCATACTATTATTATTTATTTCATTTTTCTGCTCCTTAATGCTTTAAAAAAAATCTACTGCATGCTTTACTTTCTTGGAAACTTCTTCTTGTTTTAGAAATTTTGCTACATATTTCTTAAAAATATGATGCATGTGTTTCATAAAAAATTCTTCTGTATATATTATTACTTTAAAATAAAACCTTCTTACAAAAGAAATTCTATTTCTTGTTTGTTTCCTCTACAAAAGTCTGTTTTTATTTAAAAAAATCTTCATGTTCCTGTTGCTGTGAATTGAAATTTGTTGTATAAAACCCATTCACAGCATAAAATTAAGTGTGGGGGTGCATGTTTTTTGGTACTTCTGTTTTTCATTGGAACCAAATAGTCTATAGGGTGTTTAGCATGCATATTTCTATTATATTGAACATCCATTTGAATCATACATTGTTAAAATTCTTACACCCAATTAATTGTTCACTCACACCTTATATGTTTATTTTGAGAAATATTGAAATTTTTTGTCATTGGACATAAATGTTAATGCATGTACTTGTTAATGAACATGCTGTAAATTAACCTTTGTGGGAAACAATATTTTTGAAATTCATTGAGACCCTTTAAAACATGTCATATATCTGCTTAATTGAAAATCTGTTTTGAATCTTAACTGTTTAATTGTTCTTCTCCACATTGAATGTCAACGTTGGGGACAATGTTTGGTTTTAGGTGTGGGGGAGGGGGTCAATTATTGACGGTGATAAACTATTCTTAATTGGAAGCCCATCAATTCCCACTGCAACATCAAACTTTTTGTTAAAAAAATGGTTAAAAGTTTCAAAAATTTGCATAATTTTAAGCTTTACACTGTACTCAATTGGGTCTTGCCTTAGGAACAGTTCCTTGCTGGTCATTATGAACTGCATTGAATCTGAAATTGATGATAATGGATGATTGCAGAGTGATCATACATAGTGATTTGATGGAAATATAGTTTAGGAACTACTTCTGAAAGTAATATGGGTGCCCTTTTAATATAATCATGACCATAACTCTTGGAACTAAAAGGTTGAATCTGATTCTTGGGGCCTCATTCATAGTTTAATTAATAAAAGTAATTTCTCTAATGATCCAATGTAAATGGTTTCTAAATAAATATTTTAGAACTAGAGTTATTTGGGCATCTGGGATCCCACGGTGGGTCTATGAGACCGTATGTGCCGAGTGCCTTTCTGTTTACTTTGAGCCCTCTGTACACCATGAATAAGAGAATTGCACAGTGCTTAGCAAAATTATACATGGCTTGGGAAAAATAAATAATGTGTCTTGGGTCAAAATGAACTCATTAAGGTGAGGAGAATGATGAACTTCAGATGAATAAGGGATCAATTGGGTTTTATTGGAGTCATTTAGGTTGTACTATTGAGGTGATTAAAAACAAAATTTATTTATTTGTGGAAACTAGGTGAAAAATTCAAAGTACAATGTTCCATACTTCTGATCCCCATTCCATTGATGTTTTACATCTTTTCATTCTTGGACATAGGACATAAGCCATGATTGAAGTGAGCCATTAAGTAGTATCAAATTTGAGGCATGACATCTTAAGTGTTTGATGATTAAAATCATTCTTAATTACCCTTTTGTATTTGTTATAGGCATGATTAAATTGAATAATTCATTTTCTTAAAGTATTCTTTTATTCTTTGTACTCTATTTTGATTGCTGGACATGTTGCAGTGTGATTTTAATAATATAAAATTTAATGTTTTTTAAAGAAAATAAGACATGGGATTTTTCGAGGACAAAAAAATGCTTATGTGTGGTAGAATTTGATGTGGCTCTATTTTTACATAGTTTTTCCACATATTTTAATTAATTTTTATCAATTTAATTAATTATTTTGACACTTTTTAATAAATAATGTCATATTTGTAATTTTATCACTATATCTCTTAATTAATCAATTTTTATAATTAAATATGTGTTTTTAGTCATTTTATATAGTCTTCCTAATTATTCCAAATTTATTAACAAACTTTTTAGTTTAATAATACTAATATGATAATGAATTAATAATTTAAAATATTATTATTTAATTAATTTCTCTTTGTAATTTGTATTAGTCACATTTATTTTTTAATGTATAACTTTAAACTTTAATTTAAATAAATTATCTTTTTTCAACCGGTTCAATTATTCTGCTATATAAATAAGTTTATGTTAATGTTTAATAAAGTATTCTATTTTAAATTTTATGGTTACTTTTTGTCATATAACTAATTAAATTTTTCGTATAATAACTCTTGATAATTTTAATTATTCTAATTATATGTTTGAAGTTAATTATTAGTAGGTGTTCTGTATTTACATAGACATTAAATAAATTAATTTTATCTTTTATTTACCTAGTACATAATTAGACCCTGTTATTTTTAGTTTCAAAAATAATTTGGATAGTTGTTTTTAGTTACTGTTAATTATTTAATCTTAAATAGAATAGTTAAATTCTCTTTTGTTATAATTTATTAGTGTTTTGTTCTTTTTATTATTTGTTATAAATTATTTTTTTATATGGTTAACATTTTTATTTGTACTATCGGTGAGTGATGCACTGATGGTGCGTCACACCGATTCTTTATCTCACCAATCTTTTATCACACTGAAGTTTTCTTTATAACTATCGGTGGGTGGTCACACCGATGTTGCAACGTACTGATTCGTTCATCGGTTTCAGTTTCTTATTCCATCGGTTTTGGTATCTCATATCTTTGGCGTCTTATTTTATTTTCATATATCGGTGAGTCAATGACTCACCGATATCCTAAATCACTGTCGGTTTCACGTTGTGCCGAATGATTTGTCCTATTTTAATTATCGGTGTTTTATTTTTTGGCGAGTCACCAATCACCGTTCCAATCCTACTAACGGTGTCACTGATGCCTTTTGACACAAAAACCCCATTTTCCGATCGGTCTAACTTCTTCACAAACTCACCGATATAATTTTTTTTCCTCTATGAATGACCATTATTCCTTTTATCGGTTAGTCAATGACTCACCGATTGAAAATTTCCTCTATCAGATTCACAATTTTTAATTACCCCGTCGGTGTCTCATTTTTCCACGCACTCACCGTTAGTTTATCATTTTCTCACTTTTGGACTCTTGTCTATTTCATCTATCAGTGAGTCGTAACTCACCGATCCTCCCCTACACTTCACTTGTCTTCACACTGGTGCATTGCATCCTTCCTTAAACTATCGGTCTCTTCCTCTCGCGTACTGATTTTCCCCAACTGATTCGGTATCAATCTACTGTTCTTCCTCTTCTAGACATGTGGAGTCAATTGCATAAATGTGGTTGCTCACCCACTATCTGTTTCCACCATTCTATCCTTCAACATGCGAACTAAATATCATTTCATCCCAATCTAGCAACCTAGAAGTTAACCATTACAGATCCAGATCTCATCAAAACAAGACAAAACACCAGTTCCGCATTTCAAATCTCTGTTCACATTTTCGTCTCGATGAACTAATTAGATAAAAAAATTGAAATTGATAATCATGGACTAGACTCAAATTAGAAAATAATTTTTATACATAAATTCTTCCACTATTTTGTGAAAATTTGAAATTTTGAACTGCCGATGTTGATGTGTGAGTCCACTCTTGCGCTGAGGAAGCCAAGTCTGGCTTTGGATCTACTTAAGCTGAGGTGAGGTAGGTCTTTGGGAGATATAGACAAACCGGGGGTTCTCTGTCATGTTGCATCTGGAGGACCGAAGCTGATCCTCGTCGTTTCTGAAGAATATGAACCGCATCACTAAGGAGGATGATTCTGGGTCGAGGCTGGGGTCGCGCTGTTATAAGAAGAATTGATTCAGTGAAAACAGGGAACCATCTATAGCCATGGAATTAAGGAGGAATAGCCAACCGCCACTCATAGCTGGAGAGCCGAGCTTCGCCGGCGTGCAGGAGGCTTCTTGAAGAAGCCTAAAATCTCCCCATGTAGCACTGAAATTTGGGAGAAGATAAACAAATAATAATAAAAAATTTAAAGTAATACATTACCAAAAACATAACTTAACATAAACACATAATAATTATAGTTATGAATAATTAATAAATACTAAATAATTAATTGATAAAATAGAATTAATAATTTAATTAAATTTAATAAAACTTTAATTAATTTAAACTAATTAATAAAAATATCTAAAATAAATTTAAATTAATTTAATGAGGCATACTAAAAAGTTATTTGTTAATAAAATTAAATACATAATAATAATTTATTCGGTACTTAAATAAGAAAATATAATTAACATAAATTAAAATATATTTTAATTTATAAATAATAATAATCTTTTAAATTAACATTAATAACCTTAATGAATATGAATAAATAAGATTATAAATAAATCTTTTAAAATATATAAATCAACTAATCACTTTAAATATTAATTTATATCCTTCTTGTTTTTTATTATTTTTCTGTGTGTTTTTATTGGGAAAGTTCATTTAATTGTCAAAAAACGCGTCCATGTTCACTTAACTAACTCATCTGAAGTTAGTTATGTGAGGAAAACTAGTGTGATGTGCCAGTCGTGAAAAAAACACACGTGTGCAGTGCACAAGTGAGGGACTTTTGTGGTTGGTGGAAATGTGCAGTGACGAGCAGCATATGATAGTAAAGTATTAAAAGCAGAGTAACAACCGGTTTTTTGGGGGGATTCATTAGGGGAACACTCTCATTAATTCAAAAAACACAGTAGATACAAGGGCCAAGAAATAACCGTGGAGGCGAATTCTGGAGCTACTCCTGGAGAACCATCACTTAGAGATCTGAGGTCCAGGAGCATAATTTCATGCGAGAAGAGGGATTTTTCTTCCTTTGTTTTATTTCCATTATCTTCCACTATAATTGAATGAATATGGTTGACAAAATAGAGATGATGATAGGCTCAATTCTTCTAGTTCTGGGATTAAATTTAATCCACAGGTTAATCTTTCTTTTTTCCTTCTCTTTATTATTGTAATGTGATCGGAATTGATCGGAGAGATTTGTTCTGATTGTATTCAATTGCAATGTACCACCTATGATTAATCTCATAATTCCACATTCATAAAGTGAGTTTAAATGTAGATTAATTTACTTGAACATTTTAATGAAATTAAAAGACTATTGGACTTACAACGATATTGTTTTGCGATCTTTTCAACTAGATTTCTCATGTTGATCAACCGAGGAGTGGTGAACTCTAAAATTGGTCATCTTGAGTGATTTATCTCCTGGAGAAGGAAATAAATCACTCTGTTTCAGTGGTATTAGTAATAATTACTTTCGTGTGATGGAATGCTTTCAAAACTAGTAGAGTTGATTTTTACCCCGGATATATTTCTCTATATTGTTCATTATCTAGCATGTTATTTCTCTATGATTAACCGTTTTTACCAATTTTTCTCGTTTTGATACAGTTTAGAACAAAAACAAAAAAATATTATTGTGTCTTTTGTGCTTTATTATGAACATCAAAATTTTAAAAAAATCGAAAATATAGAAACTCTATCCCACTTCTAACAACAGTGGAATCTTTAATTAGTTTTAATGTGATTAGTTTTCAAATTATCCTTCCCTGTGCATTCGACCTGGCTTGCCACATATACTGTAGTTAGTAGGAATATAAATATTAAACCTTGACCAGATTTAACGATGGTTTATGTCATTCATTAATTACATTTTCAACATTATCTATGTAACATTTCAAAATCGTATATTTTTAGGACAATTATATCATTTAATAAAATTATATTTATTTTAAAAACTCATTTATGTTAATTTTTATACAATTCAGAACATGACATTTAAAAATCCATAAAAACCACATTATTTCGATAAAAACATCATTAATTGATTGATTACAATACATAAAAAACATTATATTTTTTAATGGGATAAAAAATTTCAAAATAATTTTATTTTAATATTTATAATCTCATTTATTTAAATCATTCATTAACACAGTAATCACTACATCATCATTGTGTCATAAATAAATTTATTTATTTGATGTCTCAAAATTATAAATAAGATACCATGATGTAGAAATCATTCTATCTTTTTTATAACTATTTATTGATGAAAATACCACTTATATTACCCCATATAAAAATTGTTTTATAAATGATACATGTTTAAATTACATTTTTATTCTCTTTAAATTAATTTTTATAAAATTTCATTATCATGTACAAGTGCCTCCATGGGGTCCCAAAATAGGCCCATGGATGCCCATGATCTGAAATATATCATCCAGTTGAATTAGTTCATGTGTCAGGGTAGTATAATATTATACTATTATTTTTACCCTTATTTATAAAATATTTAACCTTTAACCATGTTAAAAATAATAATTATTGATGTTACTATTATAATTATCTAAAAATTAAAAAGTTAACTATTTACATAATTTGGACCTACTAACTCCAAACGTGGAATCCAATTTTTTTATATTCAAAACATATAATGTTTTCTAATTAATTGAAAATTAATTTCTATTTTCAAACCCAAACAGCGAGTTTTTAAGAAATAATAACTATAAAATGATTGACAGGTGTTTATGTTAAATTTATGGGTGAAATTACATTCAACGACCATAATTTAATTAAATGATAAAATAATATACCAATTACACTTTAAAACATATTAAAATAATAATATAACTATATAAATAAATTCTATTAAAAGGCACATGTGAATTAAATGGCAGTATTTTTCACAATTCATAAAAATATGAATTTTATTAGAAAAATACAAACAATTTTCCAAAAGTAAATTCTTATGTTACAATTATAAAGAATGAATTCCTTTTTCCAAATTCAACAAATAAAATTGACAAAAAAATATATTTAAAATGGTTCTCCATCAAAATCTGGTAAAACGACCTTTTAAAAATATTTGAATATTTCCTCCTTAAAATCAAATTTAATCTTATTTTAAGTCTCTAAGATTTATCAAATAAATATAAAGACATTTTAAAAATATGTATATTCATATTTTAGTTATTTATTTTCATTCCTACCAATACAATGACGAGTCTTTAACTACCATTTAAAATAATAAAAATAATATATTATTATTTGCTATAACTCAAAGTTGTTTGCAACATTAGATTTCAATGAAACAAATTGTTGTGTGTTGAGTAATATATCAGAAATAATTCCATCCTTAAAATAATATTAAAATATTATTCATAAATAATAATATATATTAAAAATTATTATTTTATAAAAACCTGTGATGCTACATTACGTGTTCCCTTCAGATAAATGGCATAAATCCATCAATGAAAAGAATAATATTACTCCTTGTGTTACATATATAGTTTGTAACATGCCTTGATAACCTTGTAATGATGGATTCATATTGGGAAACATTTTCTCCCTCATTTTTTCACAATCTCGAATATTTCCTCACCATATCGCCTATCTGTTAGCGATGAAACCATTTTTAGAGAAGTTTCATAAAATACTTTCATTCCATTTTTCCTATATCCTCTTCCTTTAATTCCATGTCTGTTAATAATTTGGAATAGATACAAGTGAGAAATCCCAATGGACTAATCAGTTTATCAATTTTGGAATCTATATTACATACATGAAAAATTCATTATAATTAAAAATATAAAATACATCATTGAAAATACATCGTGAATCCCATTATTCTCCAAATTAACCCTAAATATAAATATTAATTAAAATAATTGAATTATGGGGATACTAATATATAAAAAAGTGGTGAGTTAAAATGCCTATAATGGTTAAGCCTACTGTGGATGTTGTGAGTAAATATTGAACAAAAAATATTGTAAGGTAAATAACTAATATAAATAGTATTTAAATAATCACACGAGCTTAGAAACATGACAATTGATATTATAACTGACAATATAATAACATGTAATAATAATAATTAAAAATAAATATTTTTGGATGTCTTAATAATAAAATCAATCCTTAATATATTTACATTTAGGATCTGTCCTCATTATAGTTTAGTTCCATGGGTAGAAACCTATCTCATTTGTGTCAAGATATATTCCCATGAAAATTTAAAACATCGTGGAAACAAAAAAAACACCAAATAATTTCATCTCATGAGACCTACCAATTTATCAAGGGGATATATTGGTCTATGAAAATCTCTTACTAAGTCCAACACAATCATCATAGGATGAAATAAATATAGACATTTGTGTTTAGAAGCTAGCATATTAAATTTGATTATTCTAACAATAAACCATGAATAATATCAAAATATAACAAACATAATCAAACAAATCATAACCCCATCAAAAAAATATCGTATATGGTATAATATGAGATCTAACACAAACAATCATAATATTCAAAAATTGATGTGTACGTAGATGAAAATACTATAATAATTTTGTTTGAAAATTTTGAGAAAACATCTCTTTTACATTGAAATCATTTATTTAAGATAGGTGTGAATTTATAAAATAAAAAATTTTATTTAAAGAGATATTTATAATGGTATAAATGAATATTAAAAACATCAAGGTGTCATAATGGGGGTAAAATATACTCAATCCATATTTGTTAAAAATATATATTCTTTTCTTATTTTTGTTGAAATATATATATTGTACGTTATTTAGAAAATGAAAAAAATTCATTTCAAAACCATATGATAAAAATTATAACATGTTTAAAAGAATAGAAAAATTGGCAGGATAATAGTAATAAAAAATTAAATTTGTTTTGTGAAACATGAACATGGCTAATAAGTATTCCCTAGTACACACTTAAGTATAAACTACCATAAGTAATAATGAGATTTTGAAATTAACCATTAACTGGTAATTTTATTTTGATAAAAGTGATTTAATCTCATATAAAATTGTTTAAATAATGTTAATAATTTATACAAGAACTATATTAATATTTATTATATCATATATTATATTACAATATTATTTTATCACTCTTTTATTGGTAATATTTCGTTGTTACATTTGTTTTGAGTGTTAACCACTTCATTTTCATATGTATGTTTTACCATAAGAGTATAAATTCATTTCAATAGGATATATAATTATGACCATACTATATAGAATTATATTAATTATATAAATGTAATATGAATCATTAAATACATCGGTTAGATCAATTAATGAGTTTGGGATATGGAAAATGAATCGCATCACGTCGTGAAGACTGTATGTCATATGTACGCATGAGAAAAGGTATCATTACCATATTCTGTTAATGGAAAATATATTTTATGACATATTAATTTTTAAAGGATATATACTATGTGATAAATTATATATATCCATAATTTCCAACACTATTCTCAACAAATTATTGTGTTAATGGAAAATAAATTACACCACGACGTTGTGACGGTAAGTCCTATGTATTCACATAAGGTGATTTTTTTCATAGGATAAATAAAATATGGGAAATGGTACTAAAATAATACTAATTACATCATAAAAAAGATAATCCTAGATTTATTATTTGATACTGTCAAAAACACATAATTAGATCTTTTCTAAAGTGATCTATTTTTGGATGTTTTGGAATACAAAAACTGACATAACTATTGTAAGGATATTTTTAGATAAATTTAATGGTTTTAAATAAATAGAGGTAAAATTGTAGTGTGAGGTTGTCCAAGAGGAGGTTCCATTTTATAATTGGGATGATGGGTAATTTTAGAAACAATGAAAATATTAAAATAATATAAAATAATTTTAATTTAAAAGGGAAAACATTTAATTCATTAAAAAAATATTAGATGTGTACTGGAAATATAATCTACTCCAATGATTTTTTATAAATGATTAGTTCATTCTATTAACCTTATCATTTTTCATTAACCGATAAATAAACCCTATAACTCATACCATGACAACATGAATTTTTACACATTATGGGTTAATATAGTTATTCTATAATTCCAAATGATCCATAAATGGACCATTATTGAAATTAATGACTTCTTCATAATCAATGGTATAATTTTCAGAATTTTATATATTTTTCATCATTTACAGATATATTATTTACTCTAAAATAACTATATTGAAAGTTTTGGCAGTATTAATTAAATGACATGTTAAAAATATAATAACAAAATTGTATCATTGAATTTTATATAAATGGTAAATAATTTTTCATGGTAATCTAAAAAATTAGTTTCTGGTATTAATTCTTTTAAATTATTTTCATTTTAATATTTTTAATATCACTTATTTGATTCATCCATAAATTAAACAATCGAAATGATTTCTGAGATTCTATTCTCTGATTGAAGATCGTGATGATGGAACCTTGTCACATGTCTGAATAAGATGTACCCCCCTTCATAGAGGTGGTAGGGAGGAGGATGGTTTGGGTTTTCCACCTATAGGGCCACAGATCCCCTTTATAACCTTTAAAAATGATAACAATCTTCCAGAGTTCCTGAAAATTTTGGTAAACCTGAAGCTGCCGAATCATCATCTTGGAAATCCTCATCTCCTGATCACAGTGTCGAATTTCTCAAAAGAGACGAGTTATCAGAACCTGAACCAGGTGTCTTGATTCAACTTCTGAAGGCTATCAGTTGATGACATTGATCAGTTTTTCATAGGTAAATGAGACTTTTGAAATCGTTCGGTTGTCGACCTTCTGGATAATCACCATCTAAAGATCTGATTTTCCTCGGATGCAGATCTAGTTCGTTCATGGTCCATCGCTCCTAGGTGATGCAATGGTTAATGTTTTCTTCTTCTACGGGGGATGATCGACTTTTGTATGAACCGTCACTCCACTTCAATTCTGATTTGGGTAAGTCTTACATATCTACCCTTACCCTTTCAAAATACAGAAATTATTTGTATGCTCGAGAACCTGGTAGGTCAATTCTTGTGTTCTGATGTGCGTATTTATACTATGATTCATCCAATCTATCCTTTTTGTGGTGTTTATGTGGATATCTTGAGACCTCTTGTGGAATGGATTTGGTTTTCGGAGGGTAATGAATTCATATGGAAGCAAGCTGTTGTTTACGAAACCTGGATGGACCACTGCTAACCTATAAGAGTTTGGGACTCCAAGGATCAAGATGTCCTACTCGATCCATGAGCAAGAGTCCACCAGGTCTGAGGTTCTAGCTAGGAAAAGACAATAGGCCTGCTATGGATGAGACTAGAATGGAAACTAGATTGGTATCTTGGGATACAACAGCTATGGAAACACCTACATGTGTTCCAATTAATCTATTGGTTTCTATTGTGTTGAATCGGCGAAGACAATATCTAAAACGAGGAAATAGGGAAAAATTGTTTCCATGGGTGATGTTGGTGGTGGTGTGGCATGTATTTCAGGTGGACTAGTGGTTGCAGACATTCAGTAGGAGCTAGAGGCCCCTTCTCAGTAGAAGTAAGATGTTCCTCCTCTTGTTGGAATTAGTTTGATTGAGGAAGGTAATGGTGTGTCTATTCAAGATAAGGGGAGAAGCAGTGGTGATGTGAGTAACGGTATGCAGGGGTATGATTTGGCTACAAACAAGGATAGCAGGAGGTCTCCTACTGTGAAGGAGTTGGAATCTGCTACATGTGACTCTAATATAATTGTGGGAGTTCTAGAGGTATTTCATAATGGATTCAGTGGCCAGGTTGATGATGGTGGTGGTGTGATGATCACAGTACCCATAAGGAATCCTTTTCAAGGATTGGAGAATAAGGGAGTAGTGGAAAAGTTTCACATTTATGGTGGTGACAACATGCAGAATGAGCTGCATGAGGTTGCTATAATGAGTAAAGTAATGTAAGATGGGTTACATACAAATCAAGAAGTGGTGTGGAATCCACATTGTATTGCTATTATTGACATGAATTGTTAGTTTAAGCGGGACAAGTTATTGAAGTTTCATGTGATACAAATCCCTTGAAAATGGGCGATAATTCTGATAGTGATAAAGAGAATGATGGTGATATGGTTAGGCCATTATACAATTACATTGTCCTGGGGGGAAGAAGATGTTGTCTGGGAACTGGGAGGATATGATTGCTTAACCCTGAAGAAAGTCGAGGAAGGACTACTCTTCTCTGCCAAAGCCACTGTTCAGTAGATCTTTTGTTTGGAAAGGAGGTGAGGCAGACTCTGAATTCAATAGTGGCATGTAATCAACAAATGATTTTCTCTCACTGGAGAAGTTGAATCTTAGAAGGAAGAATGATATAGTTATAAAGCATTATGAATGTTTGGAGTGGAAATCAGAGACTAAGGAGGAAGATTTTTACCATGGAGGTGGTGACATGTCAGATTTTTAGGATCTGTAATGGTTGTCTTGGGTCTATCGTACTTGTTTGATGAACTTTTCTTTTAGTCAAATAAATTTTTAGGGTTTTTTACTTTGGATATGCTTTTCTAGTAATTAAACAATTAATGTATCATACTTATTCTCCATTTAAGTTAATTATATTATGAATAAAATTTATAAGTAAAACACCATGATTTTTATAAATATTATATATTACCAAATACTATTTTTAGTCGAAAAAATGAATTATATATCCTTATATTAAAAATAGTTCTCATTGTAAATAATGTATGAAAATGTTGAATTTCCATTGAATATGTTACTAATAAGGTTATATTCTCATACATAAGGACGCTAATTGTCTCATAACCAATTATGCTATTCGTAGTGATGATAAATACTCATCCAATAAAATTAGGACAAGTGTTATTGATATTTTATATCATTTATAATATTATTCTTAACCTTAATTACATGATTTACGCATAATTAATATTATTATAAGATTACAAAATATTTATATTTATATGCCCAAAAAATAAAAGAAAAATATTTAAATAATTTGGAATCAGTGATTCTAAATTATAAAAATATTTTTAAAAATTAAAATGCATGTGTTTCAAAAATTTGTTTAAAATTAATCATGTTGACCGGATGAGGAAACTAATTCTAAAAGTAAAAATGTTCAACATATTGAAGTGTTTTAATTTAATGATTTAATGTGAAAATTAATAAAATGAAATAGGTTTTATAAAATAATAAAAAATAAAATAATTATACATTTAAAAAATAATAATTATCATTTAACACTATAAATTTTTTCTATGGAAAATGTTGTTTTCAATTAATATTTAATATTTTTCACCATTCATCAAAACATGAAATTTTTAATTAAAAAACCAAAAAGGTAACCAATGTAATTTTTTATATTACATATTAAAATATAATGTTTATTTTTTTCAAATAGAATATATTATAATTTCAAAATTTTAATATAAAATTGTTTATCTATTAAAAGGAGGCCAATCTACCTTTAGAGAAATATATGATTTTATGCATGAAATTATGATTGTTCATATCTTTTGTCTATAAAATCTATTGGATTAATTTAAAAAATATCTTATTTAATATGAAATATATATATAGTTTTTATTATTATTATTTTATAATAGTATTTATGTTAATATATTATAAAAAACTAATTTGGAATCATAAAAAATATTTCTCTTATATTCAATTGGATTTTATTTTCATTTCTAATTCATGGGAATCCAATGTATTCATCATATATTTTTATAAACCATGTATTTAAAAAAAATATTAAATACTATTTAAAACTGGTAATTTAATATCCAAATTTTAATTGGGAAAATTTCTATAATAATATTTGGGTTGTTTATGCTTGTTTTTTCATGCAACATAATCTATCCATAAAAATTAATTTCAAAAAGAGACATACCATAAAAATATTTGGTTTTTAAAACAGTTATTGAGAGGAAATTCCGGTGTAATGGACCCAGATATCTCTCACCGTTATTATCAGTCTTGTGTCCATTTCTAATAGGGATTGTGTAACATATTTACATCTACTCCTACTTCAGTTCCTTATTATTATGATAAAGACATAGTTAGTATCATTATTTAAGAAAATTAAAAATGTATTTTAAGGGAATCCTTATCTTCTCATCAAAAATATTTATGAAAATATTAATCCCCTAATGAGAATATTTATATATTTATTTAGGATTATAGAAATGATGACATTCATAATAACTCTTTTATTACAATAACTTCCAAGTATTTTCTATCAAATAATTTCAAAAAAATTGATATCAACAATCATTTAATGTTTTTTTGATGAAAATATTATATTTCATCCTATTATGTGGTCTTTTATAAAATTAGTAAATCATTTGATGTTTATATACAATTTTTTTGATGTTTTACATAAAATAAATAAAGTATTTCATTTGGGATATGGATAACAGATGTATGGTTATCACTTAGTTTATTCGGTTAATAAAAATTTATCATCACACTATAAGTAATTATGTGATTTATCAAGAATTTTTTCCTATGTCTAAATATTATATAGTTCATATTACAATTTTAACATCCATTATGTCTATATTAGTCAACCCCTTTTTTATTACTCCATTATAGGAAACACGACATCTTATACGAGTACCCAATTAAATTATTTTCAGAAATCATGAATGTCATTCTACATTACCTCATCATCATTCCTCCCATAAGGAAAAACATAAAAAATTTAGTGGTTTATAATCAAAATATTATTTGGATATTATAGGTATGTTTTATGTTACAATATATTTAATTTGATATTTATGAAAATTATCTACCCTTATTTTTTCATTTATTTTTTCTACTTTGATGGTATATTTTCACTTCTCTATTCATTTTCAATTCAATACTCATTGATAATACAAAATAATGGATAAATAATGTGAGGCAAGAATTATAATGTATTAATGAAAATATTTTGGAATTATGATTAATATTTTAATTATTTCAAAAATGTTGGATATTTTTTTTAATTTCATCAATAAATATTCTATGATATTTAATTATAATAATAATTCAAATTAATTTTATATACATTATGTATGATCATTAAAAAGTGGAAATTATTTTCTCATTCCAAAATTCCATATATTAATTCTCAAATATCATGATTTCTATATTACAAAATGATTTTGTTTTGTATAGTACAACATTATAATTCTAGTTTTTTCTTTATTTTGTCCATGAAAACGTTTATAAAATGATATGAACCTATAAATATAACAGTGTTATACCATTAAATGAGTTGTTCCAACATAAAAATAATCCTAATACCATAAATGAATTATTCTAAAATTTGAAGAAATTTTTGTATATCAAATTAATTTTTTACCGTCAAAAATCATTTCCTAATTATAAAAGATATCTACTACATTTAGAGGAATTTATTTTCCATCAATATATTTTTTCTTGTACAAAGATAAATTAACAAAACACTAGAAATATATATGAATTTCCATAGAGATATATTCCTTTGTTTCGGTATGTTATTTTATTAAGATGTATGCTTCCAATGATGTATCTGCTTGTATAAGAAGATCTACACCCATTCCTGACATCTCCCTCAATGATGGTTTTTTATTTTTTCCAATTTGGGTTTAAATATAGATTAATATTTCCAATGGATTTTTTAAATAATTTAATTGAAGTTGGGTTGTTTAGGGTGTATGGAAAAAAATGATTATTCTTAAATGACTACTCTATATCATTGAAGTCAAATTAAACCTTTTCTAAATCTCATGCTATAATGACCCACACATTTCATTGATAAATATCTTATATTATTATATATATATTCCTTATATAACATTCTAAAACACAATATAATAATATTTTTATAATGCATATGGAAACATAAATACATAACCAATTGTTTGATAGGTGAACTACAATGTATCACATATACTTCTTCACAACTAGAACCCTTATTAGACAAAACAACCATAATAAATTTCATCTTGAAATTGGGGAAGGAAACATAAGAAATGGTGATCTTTAATTCAAAATAACGGATAAAATATGGATAATAATGGAAAATTTATAACCATATGAATTGAAGGTCATTATTTCATTATTTTAACATTCTAAATCCATGCCTTATATATAATAGACCATAATATTGAGTCATTTAATAATGATTAAATTTTTATCAGACATTTATACTGAAGGAATGAAATAACATGAGACATGAGAATATAACATTATCATAATGAATGGAATTTTTTTAAAATAAATAATAATATAAACTATTATTTTTTAAATTCCATCCATGACATTCAAAACAAGATCGGCTTGGGTTAATGACCCATATTTATTCATTGGGCTTGGGATAACCTCTTGTGTATTCTCTTTTGGGATTGGGATACCATCTTCTGTACCCTTTAAGACATTGGAACATTAGTCATTAAATAATTAATTAGTGGGATATATAGGTCTCACCCATCTCATTATTAAAATAATTTTTACGTATTACACTATATCAAAAAATATTCAAAATATCATAAAACATGGAAATAAATGGGTTCCATAAACATTTTATCATAGAATAACCCCTAGAAAAATATTGGGTTACATAGAATATTTTTATTATAAAAATAAACCATATAGAGAATGAATAATGATCATATATATGGATCCCAACCCCATTAAATATTATGTTATGAAAAATTATATCATCTTAGATAGAAGATGATTTTAAAATAAAACACATAACATCTTTTGAGAAAAATAACCATCTCATTTTTAAAATCACATCATTAAAATCGTTATAATTGCAGGATATTATGGAATCATTATTTGTTTAAAATTATCAGAGATACTTTTAATGTCATTTTCAATGAATTTTGTGGTCATGATGTAAGAAAATACATTTCATATTATATAAGTTAATAGAAAACATTTATGTACACTTTCCTAAAAGATATCATAAAGTGTCTCATATAGAATATGACATGACGATTCCTTTTGAACAATTACGTAAAAATTAAAAAATATATTAAAATTAATTTCAAACCATATTATAAAAGTAAAAAACCCAATTTTTTTTAAAATATAGATATTGAACGAAATTGACTTTCAGGTAACGAGTGAAATAAAGTCGATTTTCCATCAAACATAATTTTGGACTCTAGATAACATTGATTGAGGAAAATGAATGTAGAACATGTATTTTCAAGAAATAACCATATGTGGATAAATATTTTAGACCTCTTGATGAGTATATCATAATATGTCATCATCAAAAACTTAATCGTAAAATAAGTTGATAAATAATAAGATTGTAATATGAAACCCAGACCACATTCGTAATGTTACAATCTTAGATTACAAGAATGAAATATCCTTAAATATAACTGTAACTCCAATTAAAAATAATAATAATAATAATAAAATAATATTATGGGTATCATATACATGACATACATGAAATGAGTGACTTATAAAGAATGTGTCAAAAAGAAATAAAAGTCATACAAAATATCTTACCATGAGTTTTTGTAACCACAAAAGTGTTCAAACCTCATGAATAATAATCATAAATGTATTATAATTATATAAAATATTTACATAAATTATTATTATATACTAAATATATTAATTATATTCATATATATAGTTATCCATAATGTTAGAGATTGAATATGAATTACAACATTCGTGGATATGATAGATCATATGTACCCATGAAATATTTTTTCATTATTCGTTGATGAAATAAATGAATGATAATTAATAATTAAATTTTAAATAATTATTAGTATACAATATAAATAATATATATTTTTCATATACATAAAAATTTATATACAATTTAAACAAATTGATTCACATCACAACATGGAGGTGGTAGTCCACACATAGGCATTATTGACATTATCATTTTCCTTCTCCTTATAAGGTATATGGGTAAACAACAAATAATAATTTTAAAAGATTATGTATTATATAAATACATTATATAATATTTAAATCCTTAAAATTAATCCTCAAGTAATATGATGATGGAAATTGAATTGCACCTCTATGTAGAGACGTGATGTCATACATATTCACAGGCGATACATTCACTTCCCCATTTATGGAAATAGGTTGGATAATGGAAGTCTGGTTATAATAATAACCAAAACATTTAAGATAATTTATTAAAATGAATATATTATTTTACTATAAATATAAAATATTTACAGGATGTAAAGTAATAAATAAAATGACGGAGACAAACATAGACAACTACCTCACTTTTTGTAGACCTCATTTAGAACCCTTTTAATGGGTATAGGGATAGTCTTTTAAAGAGATCAACACCTCAAAAACATGATGAATGTTTTTTAGGTGATATTTTTTCATGGTATTGTTAGGATAGATGGCTCAGTGTGTGATGATGAATTAAAGGATTGTGTTCCCATTTATAATGGAGTGATAATAAACACTTAGAATTTCATAAATGATTAAATTATAATAAATAAAATATTAATTCAAATAGTACCAATATGAATATGATATAAAGGGATTGACGTTTTTGACAATAAATGACCTCCCTTATCATCTATTATTATTTTTATGTTTTTTTTCAATTTATTAAAATTTTATATAGATAAAATATCTTTTTTGAAAATTTTAATGCAATTTGATTAATTTTAAACAATGGATAAAAATTAAAAGTTAAATTTCTATAATAATTATACAACCTTAAATAATTATAACATGTTTATCCAAAATAGTATTATAACAGATTAACTAACACTAATTATATTTCTTTAACTATTTTTAATAAGATTTATTATAATTTCTAATTGGATATATATTGCATCAGTGTCACAGAAGAATTTAAATTAATTATATAATTACTAAAAATTAGAAATAAATTTTTATCAATAAAAAATTTAATTAATCATAAAAATACTGTAATGATTCATTCATAAATAGTATATTCAATTTAGGAATATATAATGGTATTTCAAACATAGAGTGAGACACTTTAGAAATATCATTGTTTTAAAAATTATAAATTTAACTTTATTTAAAATCTATTAATTAAAATGATAGATTTAGAGATAAAGGTTATATAGGTTATATTTTATTCACATAATCCGAATTAGGTTGAAAAACCATAAACTATCACTTAGGTTTAATATGGATTTACCTGATTTACCCTACACTGAGTTGAAATTGTTTTACCAATTTCTAATGAACAAGAACCTCTAGATTATAATTATGGAATTCATTTAATCAATTTCAATAACTTTTGGTTGATGAAAATAATTTTAATGTATGTTTGGAATACATGAAATAATACTATTTTTGGAAAAAATATTTTAAACAAAAAACAATATTTATTTTTATCTCATCTATATTGGATAAATATTTAATATATTTGATTGAATATATTATTAAATATTTCCATAAACTAATTCATCAATAGTGATCAATGTAATTTATTGTTATTAAAATTCATCACAAACATAAAAAAAGGTTTTTAAAAAAACATGTCCTTTTTTATTAAGATTATTTTATATATATATTTATAATTATTTTATTTCCAAGGATTAAATTTTATAAAAGTTTATGCCATAAATTTTCATAAGGTAGTTAATCCTATTAATACCCTAGAATCCAACAACTGTGTAATAACATATATTAATAATATTCTCATCGTATATCAACGTGTTTAGGCATGTTTTTCCATGTAACAAAATCTATGAATGAATTAAATATATTTAAAAAATAATTTCATAAATTCAGGGTTTATTACACCTACTCTATACAAGGATTTAATTTAATAATATCCTAATATGGATATTTATAGTTTTGAAAAATATAAACACTTCTAATGTATTTTACAAAATAGTGGGTAGTTATTTAGTTTGTTAGATTGACAAGTGGGTGTTCTATACTGTTTAGTAGTGCCTAGTAAAAAAAAGGATGGTTACCTTGTTCTATCTTTGAAACACAACATTTCTTGATAAAAAAGACATTATAAAATCCAAATGACAGTCAATCAATGTGAGAATATATTTGAAGAAAATATAATAGATGAATATGTTCTTTTTGAACATGTCAATCTAAATCTGAGAAAGATAACTGAAAAACATATTTATATACATTCTTTCTTCCATATTATTATTTACTTTTGTTATTTACAATATTTACATGTTTATTAATCAAGAAAAATATAATATAATTATTTAATGAGATCTATTATACTCAATTATACATTTTTTAATCTATCATCCCATGAATAATAGTGGATGTGGCATGTTACACCCTGGACGTCCCGATATGCAGTTATTTTTGTATACCAAATCCAGGTAGTGCATCCAAATGGTTATTTAAATTATGCATTATTATATTGCTCATTTTTTCAACTTGTGATGACTTTTTCGTACCATGATACTTAACATCATGATTTAAAATTTCTTTTTGTGTTTAATTTGATAATTATTTATCAATTTTAAATTATAACATTATTCTATGAAAAATAATTTCATATTAGAAACATAATTATGATATAATTTCATTTTGATCAAGTATTCTAATTTAAAATGATATGTATTTTTCATTAATTTTATTGGATTCTTTGACATACATTTATGAAATTATTTAAACGATTCAATATTTTATAAATATTTTTTTTGTTAACGAGGATATATTATTTTGTTGATATTTTTAATTATTCATGAAAATATTTTTAATTGAAATTTCTTTATACTCAATTATTTCCATTATTGTGTCATTCACTAGGTCTATCATGTATGAAAGAAGTTCATTTCATTGATTTTACTGATTAATCATTCATTATAAAAAACATTAATAATATGCCACCCAAATACTTATGAGATAATATATCTACTCCCCAATAGATCATGAATTGAGATAGATAGTTATAGTAGTAATCAGGTAGAACTGTCGAGAGAAAATAAGAGAAAAATGGATGGATCATACTATCTATAGAGGGTAACGGTCTTTTTGGTATCTATGAAAATAGATCTCTCCTTCCAAGATCCAAAAACATATATCTTAAACAGACTCACACCTTCCAAAAAATAATGGAATGTACCGTTTTTTAGACGAACCAAGCCCAAAAAAATCATAGATTTAAATTCATCTCAATATGGTTTTGGAAAATGAAGGGTAAACTTATAGTCATACCCCCCCAATTGGTCTACCTGTCTCCACAATTCAGTTAGGGAATGACAATATTTGATTTCAAAAATAATTCACTAATACAAATTTATAAATTTTTTCACTTCTAAATTTATAAACAATTCTTCCAGAATATTGGGGGGGGGGTGGTGGATATTCCATAATAATAAATTGAAAAAAAATTTGGTTCTAGGAACCATAATATTCTTAAATTATTGAATTTACACTTACATGACTATCAATTTTACAATATCTATGTTTTTTAAATTTTAATTGAACATATTGAATTATATAAATCCTAGAATATCCCTCTTCTAGTGATACATGTTGATGCTCAGTCCCTAAGGACTCATCTTCTGATGAAACTAAACTAATTTTTATAATAATTATGTCCCTCACAAAAAAAATATAAACTACAAAAGGATATGAATTTTAAATCATAAATGGGATGAAATACACATATTTAGGTTATATTAACAGAATTGATAGATTCATGAAACGATAATATCTATGATCACAATAGATGAATTGGTAGTGCACCAATCATATACAAAACAATAGTTTCAAAAAAACATCAAACCACTACATTACAAGGAATAGTTTCGCAATACATCATAATATACAAGAATATCAAGGTTTCCATACACTAATTTAAGAAATTTTGGTTTTCTTTAAAAATAAAATGAAATAATCTCATGTTCCAAAGATAATGATAATTTTTTTTAACATTTATATCAAAATCAAATTTAATTAAACATCATATTTATTAAAATTCATAATCAAGAAAATTAATTTTTTAATATTTTTTTTGGAAACACCATTGAGATATTGAATATAGTGATGGAAAATTTATCATTTTTTCTATAAATGACGCTGTTATAAATTTTAAACAAATAAAAGGCTTCCATTTTGGTAAATATCTCAATAAATTTAATTTTTTGTTGGATTATTAGTAAATCGTCATTGTTGAAGCTTCATTTTGTCATGACGGATGAAAATATCATCAATAGTACCTTAATAATGATAGAGAGGTGATGATCCTAAAGAAGAATCAAACAAACCTTCCAAGATGGACTATGCAAGCAACCCTACACAACAAAAGTCTCGTGTAGCCCCCATGGGTGGCATTGAAAGACTGACCACCCCTTCCCGATGTACCTACATTGAGTAAATTTTCTATTGACTTATGTGTGGTAACACATTTGACCAGGGTGAGCTATTTTCATATAAATAAGATTCGTTGTCTCCTCATTTAAACAACTAAAAAATATGAATACAAAATAAATATGTAGTCGTGACACCCTATTACAAATGTTTTCCAAAATTCCTCAGACAACACTCTACAACATGATAAAGGAGGGAATTAATGGGATAATGGGATAAAAATAACTATGTGGAATGAAATACCAGACTGTTACATGATGAACCTCTTTCCCCTACTCTGCAACCATTTTTTTGAGGACACAGCCCTAAGCAAGGACCTATGAGAGACACATCTAGTGACACCTAATGAGAATTGTGGTGGGTAGGATAAATCCACTCACATGTGTTGTTTCCTAGGTGGTATATTTCCGTTGGATTCTCCATGTTGTGCCAGCCTATAACCCTTGAGATAAGAACTTCCAACTCCCCTAGGCCCACCATGATGATTCATTTCTCTATAAGACAAGACATTCGTGATCCACCATTTTATCCACCTTCCAAGTCAACAATAGTAGGGTTTCTATATATTTGGATCCCTCATATAATGGGATAAAATTGAAACTTCTACCAAATCCTCTAGATATTCAAGATCATAGTAGGTGGTACACTATCATTTATCCTATTTAGGTACAAATTATTTTTCTCTTACGTGTCCCATCCATTTCATACCTAATGAATATAGTCCTTGGGGTGAATGTGACTACGAATACCTTCTTCCATGAGGACCCCAAACCTAGGGGAAGTGTTAAGGATGCATTAATATTATATACATTAATTAGGAGCTTATGCTTCTCTCATCAGATCTATGACCCAGGAACTCGATTTCTAGTAAAAAATACATGGATTATGAATCTCATATATTCCCTTGAATGTATTTTTAGGGAATACCACCATGAGTATGCCCCAAACCGTTCTTGAAGGACCTCTTTAACATCATTCCTTCATCCTTTTCCATTCACATGGGAGGTATCCATACATGTAGGCATTTTTGAATATCATTGATTCTATGACATTATGGAATGAGAACATAAATTACCTTTCTTCTACTCCTATCACCGGCATCTTCCACTAGTGGAATGGTGATCATGTGGTTTTTATGAGCATCTATATAATTATTATCAAATTCAATCATGACTCATGTTGAATTAGATCTTTGAATAAATCATGATATCCACATAATCTAGTGATTTTTTTGTAGATAATCTTTTACCATATCTTCCACTCTCTCTTCCCATCGAAGGGCCTCCATGGGTATTGGTCCTAAATGAAATTTCTTCAACCTTTAAAATAGACTATTGAGTATTTTTCTTACAATTCATTTCCCCTTATTTCTCACACTAATCATGAGTCATGTGGTCCAATCAGTTGGTGTTGATCATGATATCTGCATGACCCCCAACCGAAAAATGGGCCTCGTTTCTATTATAATTTCCAACCATGTCAACATACCTTCTATAATGGGCCTCCTTTTTAGATCAATCCAATGGTTTCACAAAATATAATCATTACTATTCTAATGACCTGAAATTTTATCAATAGAAATTACCTTATTATAATTATTTCATATAGAATAAACAACATCATATCACTATGATAATATAATAATGACTTTATAAATAATTAAGGAATAAAATTGGGGTTATTTATATAAATTAAGGAACCTACCCCGTTGTAATAGTAACTTGATACATGGAATATTAGCATGACATTAAGGAATAGTAATAGGACCAACATAAATGTATTCCCACCTATGTAACTATAAAAAAATTCATGCATCTTATAAATTGTAATACGATATAATTATATAATAGTATAATTAAATAATTACTTTCAAAGTTATTAATTATGAGATGGTATTTTTATACGTCCTGAATTTTTAATTATAATTTTAATAATGAGATAATTACATAATAGAAAATTTATTTTCATAAAATTAATATAGTAATTAATATATTTATGTCTTATAATTATATGATAATTTTAAGAGACCATAATTAATTTTTCAAAGTGTTATAAAATATTACATAAATTTATAATCAGTGTTTTACAATTATAAGTTGGTTTTAATTCAAATTATAATTACTAATATATAGAAAAATATTTCTAGAACGTGGAATTAAATTTTTAATTCCACATTTAGAATAATGGTTATGGTGAATTTGGGTATTTTCTAAAATACATGAATTTTTTGTGAATAGGGAAATGTGGAAATTTGAGGTATTTATATATTATAAGAGAAATACACTTTTCCTTCAATCATCACCAATATAAGAAAAATAATCGAAAAAATTCATTCATAATTTTATTATAGTTAGTTATAATTCTAAAAATATTCATAATCGTTTGACAATAAAATAAACTAATGAAAAAATAATAAGAAAACACCCTTCTATACATCTATAAATACTACATATCCTCCTCACACATTCCAAGATTTTATCCTTGTAAACTATTGGAAAAATAATCATCCCAAGACCCTCCCAGAAATTATTATATCTTGTTATCATCAATAAAAAAACCCTATTCCCTAAGGGGGTTCTCAATGAGATGAAATTGAAGAGGTAAAACCCTCTTTCTTTTCCTTTCAATTTAATTCAAATTTCATTTATTTTCTTAACCATTATTCACCTCCACCTATCCACATGGAATTATAACTATTTTAAAATTTATATAATTTAATTTTGTTATGTTAATGGAATAATTACTCCTATATTATCTTCTGTTTTCTTTTAATTTTGGAAATGAAAATATTATTTGTGGTGTGTTGCTTTACCCCTACCTTGTTGGATGTATTTTCATTTTCCTCAACCACCTCAACACTGGTAATAAAACCATAAATCTGGTTAAATATTGTTTTATAAAAAATATTTTATTTTACATATTTTTATGAAACCAATATATAATCATATTGTTAAATAAAATGGTACAAACTCATAATAGTCGTAAAATCTGCTGAATAAATTAAATAATTTTCATTCACCATTTATCAAATGATTATTCATTATACCATAAAAATGACATATAATAACAATTATTATATTTTATTTTCATTAATAACATATAATATAAATTCTATATAATCATGATGATTTTACATGAACTTCTGTACTCATATACAAGCAAACCAACCATGAAAACCAAGAAAATAAGCACCCCAGAATGATGGAATTAAACACTAAATTGCATAAAAAATACCATAACTGATCTTAATAAAATATAATTAATCGAATTAATGTAAAAATAGTTTTTATTTTTTAATTAATTAATTTTATTTTATTATTAGGTATATTAATGTGAAAATACATTGATACATAAGGTAAGGGACAATCTTGAACCCAATTGTCTTCCATTGGGGTTTCTCAAATTCACACCATTTTCATTATGGATGTTATTTATTTTTCTATAAATATAATTTATTTTATTACTTCCATATTATGTTCAATGATATTAATGTTTTAAATATAAATTTATGGAAAATTATGATACTTGATTCTCTAAGGAACACTTGTTTAAAAAAAGAACAATATATACCTCTCATGAGATTATTTATTCTCCAATCAAGAATGATACCCAGAATAGTATTAAATTTATATTATTGGATCTAAAATTTTTATGAATTTATGATTAATGAAATGAAACCCATTATTTTCTATGGTTTATAATATGTTCAATATTAATATAAATTCTATGTGTAATGCATTATAATGTAAATTCTATAATATTACATGTGCACCTAGAATTATATAGCACCTGTAAATGTTATGATTTCATGGGTTCCCCCTACGATTTATAGTTCTCCAATTCATTGATAAATGTGATGAATGTCATGCGATAATATAAATATGTGTGAACATTAAGATATATTTGTTTATATGTATGTGTAGTATTTTACCACTAAGACATGAATTTTCATTTTGATGTAATACCATACTCAATCAATTTATCTAGTATTCCATCTAAAGATTATGATTTCACGATAACGATTTTTCTCACAAATGTTATATTGATTAATGATATTATGTATCCACCTACTGGGACTTTATCTAACCCCATTCATTGGTTTATATCCTTAGGTAATTACCTAAACTATGGAGAATTAAAATGCCAATAATAATCTTGAGAAGAATTAATTAAATTATATTTATTAATTATTTTATAATATATATTTTAAAAAAATTCATAATGATATTAAACTTCAAGGTCTTAGTTTTATAGAAATATTCTATTTATTATCTTTAAAATTTTGAAATAATTATGTCAGAAAACGACGGTCGCTATTATTGATAACATATCATGGTTTAGTTAATTTAGGAATCTGTATTAGATAACCTATGTGGAAACTCTAAGTATGAGACTAATTGTACATAAGGACCCATGAATCATTGTTCTAGAGAATGGTGAATATAGGGATCTCATATGATATTCTTTTAGAGTAAATTACAAAAAGGAATAAATTATTCACGACTTGATGAAAAATAATGATTTATTAACTATTATAAGTTATAAAATGGTCGAAGCTCAAAGAAACCAATCCAAAAACTTATACAAGTGACAATACAATGATATCCATTATGATTTCCCAAATTCTATGTATGGTGGAGATCATAGTTTTTTAAAATTCTTATGCATAATTCTCATGTAATTAAAAATAACCTCAATAAAATTAAATTTCCTACACCTAAAAGGGATCAACTAGATAATTCTTATTTCATATGTAATCCACCAATGATATTTAATTGATCTTATGATCCACTCATCACATAATAGTTGGTCGACTCCATGGATATGATCTACTCAGTTCTTCACATATCGATGTTGTAGAAGGTGACTCTAGCTATATATTATTTAGATTAAGAGGATGAACAATAGTGGATGTTGACTAAGAACTCCACGACGATGGATGAAACTGAATAGATGGAGTGACAAGACGATATGATTATGATTCATAACAAGTATTTCCATCAATCTAGTCAGAAAAATATAGTGATATAATTCAAAGATATGAAGAAATTAGAAGTGGAATTTTTCATGACATACAAAAAAATCACAAGTCTTTCAAGGCCGGATTTTGGTTTCGTTATCAACAATGATAGAAAATTTGATCGAATATTTAGATTTATAAAACCACACCTACTAAAGTATTTAGAAATTAGAGACTTCGGGAGTTATGAAGTAGATATTACATGTTCCATAAATGTGGAGATGGAGTTTGGAGAATAGTCCCATGACTAGCATAATTTCAAATTAAAGATATAGATTCATGATATGGGATCTAATGAAAAATTTGGAATTAAACCTCATCGACTCATCTAAAAAAATTTGGGAAAAAGTATCATTGAAACTATCTCCAAGGGACCATGAAATTCTATATGTGTGGGAAATAAGGTCTCTAAGATCATGAATATCTAAGAGACATGATTAGGCATGACAATGTAGTGGTGGAAAGGAGAGAAACACCCATGCTTCTATGCCTCATCGTTATGGAGAAAGGGAATTATGAAATTCAATACACCATACCTCGATTCCTTGAGTGTAATTAGTGTCATCTTCCCCCAATGGAAAAGGAGAAATGGAAAGCTTATTCTATCACAACCATTGAGGTGGAGACCAACAATGATGTGGTCACATTTATTCTGGTTATTCATTTAAGAATATAAAATATACTATTTGATTTTGGTTCTACATATTATTTCATATATATTAATTTCATTAAAACTATTAAAACACCATCTCAAAATATGGGGGGTATGTTATCAATGAGAACAACAAATGGGGAAGTTATTTAATCTAACATATATAACTCCACCTCAGTTGATTTTTTGTTGACTGAACATCTCATAAAATCTAGTCTTACATACATTGATGGATCTTGTTTATTTTTTGGTCATGGATTGGCTATCATAATACAAAGACAATATCAACTGTCAAGAAAGGAAGATTACACTTTACATCCCAATGTATCATCCATTTCTGTATAAGTGTAATGTGGAGGGTGAATCATTATTATAACTATAGTATCATGTATGGCTATTATTACCTTATGATCAAGTATATGTAGCTCAAACTTTTGAGATAATGTATAGAATCACTATTGAATAAATTCCCATTATTAGGGATTACACTAATGTGTTCCCATAATAATATTTGGGTATTCATCTTGACCAATTGGTTGAGTTCTCAATTGTACTCATTGACATATATCTTCAATATCAATGTCATGTTATTTAATGGACATCATTTAGTTGGATGAACTAACTACCAGTTACAAGACAATCTAGAAAATGGTTTTATATGCTAGAGGGATTCACCATGATGTGCACCTTACCTCATTTCCAAGAAGAAGAATAGATCACTTAACCTCTGCATTGATTATAATGTTGTAAAAAAATTTACAATAAAGATCATGCATCCCCTTCCACAGATAGAAGACCTATTCTATCAACTATAAGGGGAAAAACTCCTATAAGGTGGATCTTCAGTCTGGATATCACTAATTAAAGGTGGGTAAGAGAGATATTCCAAAGAATTCCTTTCAAACAAGGTACCAACACATTTTTTAATGGTTGTTCCTTTCAAAAACACTAATTCTCTAAAATTATTAATAGAATTAATAACGAAAGTATCAGGTGTTGACTTGAAAATTTTGTTCAGTATTTTTTGATGATATTAGAATAAACTCAAAAGGAATTGAGTAACATAAGAAGCATTTTAATACTATGTCAAAGGAATTGCAATGAGAGAATCTTTCCAGAATTACAACAAATTTCTATTATGGATGTGGGATTTATATTTATTGGGAAATTGTTATCAGTAGAATATGAATGTATCTGGACAATTCTAAGACAAATGTTATTTGATAGTGGACTAGGATTACATCTATAATGGAGATCTGTAGATTCCATAGACCAGCTGGCTACTACATTAGATTTTGAAGAACATATCATGAATTCCAAATGCACTATCCAATAATACACCGAAAGGGAGAAATGTTTTTCTATACCAATGAATGTGAATAATATTTCAAATAGTTCAAAAAGAGGCTTATCACTTCTTAATTACTCTGAATACCGATAAGTGGGGAACTATATATGGTATATGGGGATGCATCAAATACTTATTTGGTAGTGTACTGATGTAAAATGATTATGTGAAAACATATGATTCATGGAACTTTTTTTATTTTGGAATGAAATATCCCAAAAATGATCTGGGGTATGAAGCTATGATATTTGCATTGAAAATAATGGGGCATAATCTCTATCATGAGAAGTGTGAGATCTTTACTAGTCTTAGAAGTATCAAAAATATATTCACAATGAATTAGCTTAATTGAATGGATCAGCACTCTTTAATCCATTCCTTTGTGTAAATCTGGTATTTGAGATGTTCTGGGAGGTCAATGCGACTTATTTCCAACACTTTTCCAATTTTCTAGGTATGTGAACAATGTTTCATAGACGGTTGGTTTTATATTGGTATTTCATCAATCAATAACTCATTTATTATTAGGTTAACTATCAATTGGACATCTATAATAAGGTCATCTATCAGTAGGTCATCTATCGGTAGGCCATAAATCTATAGTTCATCAATCGGTGTTTTGTGTATCGGATGGTCTTCTATCATTATTCCATCTATCTATAGGTCATCTATAGATAGTTTTATAATTTATCAACTTTGGTAGATGAAAAAAGTTTCCAGAATGGTGACTCACATCATTGAATCTCTTTGGTAACTCATGTCATTGAATCTCATTGGCGACTTGCATTGTTGAATCACGTCAGTGACTTGCATCTGTGACCCACACCGATGAGTTTTCATTAAAAAATTTATCAATAATCCTACAAAATTAACCCATATGGTGTTATCATTGATGTAAAATACATTAAAATCATTTTAAGGGATTTAGGGATCATTCAAAGCCCATAATTCCAATATTAATTTTCACAAGGGTCTTGGTGCTTTACTCGGTCAAACTGTTGAGTCCATAACAGATCCACCATTATTGGAAAATATAAACTGTAGCTCCATTTATATTTTCAAAAGGGCCAATATACATTCCTCTGAAGTCCATCTATCTCATTTATATTGCATGAGGTGAACTAAACCTTTTTTCCCGATGAGTATTATGATTTTTATATCCTTTGATCATTTCCCCTTATTTAGTTTCCTGATGCATTTTCACACCTTATTTTTCTAAAACCAACAAGTGTCCATCATTCATTGATATAACGTTCGTTCTAGCTCCATTACTCTAGATTCCTCAACTTTTTTTATCCTATTTCTTTTTTCCATGTGATTTCATGTGATCTATTTGTTTATTATAGAGCATTATCAATTGTTTGTTGGTGTATTCAGGTCACGATGTCCTTGGGTTTATGCAGTTTGATATCAATTATTTTATTATTTACCATGTTTTTCTTGATGAATAATGGTAAATAATGTAAATCCAAGATTAATTTTATGCTAATTTTCCATAGATAAAGAGGCATGTTTAATGAATCTGGTTGTTTTTGTTATACATTATAATAAAATGTATGCTGTAATGAAAGTTCAAATGAATCAGGTAATTAAATATGTAATAATGAATATTTTATCTGTTAAATGACAATTCCATGCAGGGTTTAGAGTTACCCGCATGTTTGTAATATATAATCTCATTATGCATTTGAGTGGATAGTTCTTGCTGTGTGTGAATGTTGAATGCCTTATTATAATCCAAGAGACCAGTAGCTATGTTGTTTGATTTGTGCTTCTTTTGATGTGTTTTTCAACCTGGATGGATTATCCAAGAAGGCTTTTGTGGTATGTGTTTGAAAATATGAACCGCGGGGGTGGTGGAAGTAGTTGATTCCTATAGTGGTACGATTCATTGGTTTGTGCATGTGGGTATCCGAGAGGATATTAAGGATGATGGAATTGGTTGGATCTTGGCTTACCTATTGACGTGAAATTGGTTTTTGTTGAACATGTTTTTTTCTAATTTACCTTCCCCACTATATGACGTATATGGTATTTCATACCCTCCTTCAAAAAGAGGTGAAGATTCATGGGGTATTCCATGTTATTTTAGTGTTTAGATTCTTGACGATATATGGGTCTATGATCTAGTTATATGTAGAAAATATGTGATGGTTATTTCATATACTATTCTTGTTAAGTCCCATGTGTTGGGTATCATAGATTTATTTCCTAGAATACCAGGTTTATGTAATTTGGTAATGTTTTTAAATAAATGAATAAATGATCTTTAACCTGTGGGGATGCAGATTACATGGATGCAATGTTGATGTTATGCTTATGAGGAAACATGGACTCGGTTTGGTTATACCTAGAGGGAATGGATTTTGGTTGGAATGATAATAAAATGTAATTTGGACTTGATAATTGTTAATTAATGTTTAATTAATTCATTAATAAAATGTGAAACTGATAAGAAGGGCTGATGTAACTGAAAATAGCTATTTAAATGGGTGTGTGATTACAATATATATAGTTTTAGTAGTGCAATCCATTATTCCAAGTATGTTTAGTTATATATTATTCTAAAACATTGTTTTTATCATAGTGTGGTTGTGAGCTATATTATACCATGTTGTTTTTTGAATTCTATACGCTACTCCACCAAGTGAGTCAGGGAACCTGCACCTAGTGGAATATAATCCCTTGGGGGTTGTTTTTTTACAACATCATATTGGGAGGATATGGAGTACCCCCTTTTCCCTGCTCTGTTCTCTTGGTAGTTACTTGTGCTCATACGCATGGGGTTTATGTTTCCACCTATATGTGTATAGACTGTTGTATTGGATTTAGTTTATTTAAGACACACATATTTTTGATATAGATTGTAACGCCCCCACTGTAGTTACCCAGATTCAGTACATTATTACAAAAAATTAGCATTATCACATGGGATCAAGTCATGAAAGACCAATTAGTTTAATAGCCTTGGAAGTACTAGATACATACAAATGTTTTTCATTACAACAGGAAATAAAAAACAAAAGCATTGTGTCCCCTTTGAACACACTAATATACCTTAGCCTATACCTACAGGTCAATCATCATCACATCTTAGAAAAGAATGTAAGAAATAGGAGAGCTCACATGCTCAGTAAGGATAACAATATAACAGAAACATTTATAAATAAGAATAAAAATTTAAGGAAATGTATAACACTAAAACACATTCCTTTTAATTATAAAAATCAGTATAATATGGAAAATATAAATAAAATAATTCCATTTTCATATTCACATGGATATTCTACTAGACAAATAATCATATGTAATATCAATATCTATTTTCATAATGAAACAAATGAATAATATCGTACATCATTAACACACAATCAAGGCCTCGTTCCAAGACTACAAATAATTATTTTGTCGATCCCTTTTTCCAAGACACTAGTTTGTCTAATGAGACCTACAAATGCATATAGGGGATATAGTGGGCCCCACCTATCACGTACTATGTCTTATACATTCCTCATATGAAAAGGGTGAAACCTAATATAAACATTCATATTAAAAATAGCATATTAAATGTCAATATTTTAAACATGACCCATGAATGGTATAAAAAAAGCACATCCACAATCAGACATTACTGATTCAATACAATGTGGATGATTGTAGTATAATAAATAAATCTCAACCATAATGATGAAGGATATTGTTATAGATGAAAATAATTAGTAAAAATATTTGAGATAAATGTCCCCTTTTTCAAGAAAATATTTAAAAGTGTCACTATTTATCAAGAAGTCATTTAAAATAAATTTTTTAATAAAATTTTCCCATGCCCCATTGAAACTTTCAAACAAAATTTTAATTTTAAAATATTCATTTCCATATAAATAAACCCATAAAATCATTTTTAAAACATAGGCATTGATGAGAAATATTTTAGAAGAATAAATAATTAAAACATTGAGAATGATATTTTAGTTTGAATTCCTAACCAAAATGGAGATGCTTGATTACGAAAAATTTAGGTAGTAAAAAAATTATAATATCATGAGAATAAGGTTACTCGTGATATAATTTGTCAATGTACAGTATATACACCATATAACAGTGAATTGGCTCATAATAACAATGAAGTATCAATGAAATGTTAATGGATATTAAATCCCTTGTAAAGACCCTATCCATAGGTTAATGATAAATCAATGTCATAATTATGTGTGACTAATATAAATACCCTCAATATGATTGGATATTCAATGGAAATCAATCAGAAGACATCCACACATATTCTTCTAAAAACAATACCTATGACTTGAATGTTTTACTCAATGAATGTAAATTGAGTTTCGATTAATCTTATCATGCTCATATCGATGACATAAGATTTTATCCATGGATTTAATACGTGTGTCAAATGTATATCCACACAAAGTGATGCTGTAATTACTGCATTAAGAAATAAATAGCGATTTCACATATAATCATGGAGTAAAATAATCAATGATGTTGGCATAAAATCCAATGAGTGGAAATTGAAATTATAAATTCCTGTACCGATTTGGTATGTTACGAAACATACAACCCCTGAAATAAGGATCATACAATGAGGATGTAAATACCCATAAATTAATTTATATTACACAAATAATACAATCATGGGAAGTATATACACCACACAAAAGGAAATAGTGGAAAATATATCATGAATCTCACTGGAATAAAAGTGAGATGAAAAACCCTTACCATGTACTTTTATATAGTAGAGGTTAGGATAACCTCCTATATAATGTTGAAATCATTTTTATTAAATTATACAATAACCATATACATAAATATGATATCACATATGGTCTTCTAATATTGATTTGTTAATGATATTTTAGTAATATCATTATGCTGGGTGCTAACTGATATGTTTTCCTTTATATGATTTGTTACGTAAGTCATGTTTGTTATAGATATGATTTATATGATTCATATACAGAATTATATTATGTTCTAAAAAATTATTGTTAATCATCAAATGAAAATTATTCTTGAATTGTTACGATGGGGAACAAAATCTTATATTGTCGTGGAGACGGTAAGTTGTACGTACACACCTGTGACGATATCATTCAATTAGTGGTGAAATAGAATAAAAATGTATAGTATATTATATATAAAAAAAATTATTAACATGTTTTATTTATTATTTATATTAGTTATACTTATTATTATACCCATCTAAATAAGGAAGTGCAGAATATCAGACTACACCACAACGTGGAGACGGTAAGTTGTACGTACACACATATGGGGATTTTGTCATTAATAGGATGGATAAAATAATGAATATGGTTGTACCATTTTTATAATAACATCACAGTATGTATAAGGTACATGATTTTTGATTTTGTTATGGAAACAAAAACAAAAGAGGAAGTGGATGAAGAAAATTACTTTGAAAGAGGTGATGAAATTATTACCTCTCCTTCGAGTGCTTTCTTTTGATTTGATCAAATGGGATCCATAGGATGTATTTGTGATCAAAGTAAGCCCTCTAAGTTCATGTGAGGGTATTTGGGAGGATATTTGAGTAGGTTTTGGCTGTTCCAAATGGATTTGGAGGTTTCATATTGTGATAATGAGAAGTAACATTTTATAAGAAAGGTAAGGGTAACTTTTGAAAAAGCTTGAAATATGATTTTATTATAAAATAAATTTAGATTTATAATGACTTAAAATGGATTTATTTTGATGATCAGATGTGTATGGGTCTAAATAATCTCAACCATTTGGTTTTAGACATGTTTAGGTCACCATATTAACAATATCATTTAGATTTAATTATTAGTTATATAGATTATCTTTTACCATGTTTTATTTTATTTTTTAATAAACATACAATAAATGAAAAACAATCTTCAAGTGTTTAATTAATTAATTATCTATAATTATATTAGTCCTTATGAAGAACATTATATTTTTAGGAATATTATATCATTTAGTAATATAGAATTTGTTTTAAATACTCATTTATAAAAATTATGACATTATTTAGTATTTTGTTGTTGTGGTAGTAAAAAACCTTTATTACTTTGAAACAATACATTAAATCAATCTTACCATGTCATATTAACCTATAAAATTCATGGAATGAATCAGAATTTAAAATTTCTATTTATTTTTATATTTATAATATCAATTATTATAATCAATCATTACTAAGGTAATTACTGCATCATCATTGTGTCATAAATAAATTTACTTATTTAAAGTCTTAAAATTATATATAAACTACCATGATGTAGAAATATTTTTATTTTTATAATGAATATTTCTAGTCAATTTTATCTTATGAATAACCATATATTAAAATGGTTATGTTATTAAACTTTGAATTTATCACATTTAACTCTTCTTTAAATAAAATAATAATTAATGTCCTAATCTAATCCATGTGGATAAAAATTATCATATTTTATTCCTAAGATTTTTTTTGGTCTAAATACACTTATCCAATAGAATTTGGAAACATTTTAGGGTAATTATAATATCATTTTTACAATTAATTTCTCTATTTACTTTTAACTGTGGTAAATAAAATTCAAATGTTACTATTCGCCAAAAATTATATTCATCATACAGAATAAAATACTACATATTTATGTTTACCATGTCTCTCGGATGTATGAAATTCAATTCAGAGAAGCGGAAAAATTATGTTTTATGAAAATTTCCAAATGTTCCTAAAAGGTGAGTAAAAGGCGGTAAAAAGTTTATATAATTTTATATATCTAATCATATTATAAAATGAATTCAATGAATTAAATTGTACTAATGTAGGTATTATGTATATATTTTTAATTTATAATAAATTTAAATTACAAATATTTATTGAAATAAAACGTCATATTTAAACAATTACGCAATGTTTTTCCTTATTCATAAAAAATTGAATGTTTTTAACAATGTAGAAAAAATTAACCCAAAGACAATTTTGATATTTTAAATTCAAAATGATGTATATTTAAAAAAATTCAAAACATAGATGTTTTATTATTTAATTTTAAAAAATATTCTCGTTCTCAAAACCAGATAGCTAGTTTTGGAGAATTTAAAACTATCAGAAGATTGATATGAGTTTATGTCTGATTTAAATGTAAAATTTTTCCAATGAAAAACTTTGGATTAAAGGATAAAAATATAATATAATTATAATAAAAAACCAATGAAATGTATAAATTATCAATAAAAATTATTTTTTATTAAAAAATTTGTTTTTAATTATTATTCTTCACTATTCATTAAAATATGAAAGTTATCAGAAATGAACAAAAAAATATCGAAACTTAAATTTTATGTCCCATTTCTAAAGAAAAAGGTTATATTTTCAAATAAAATATATAAAAATGTCAAATATTGGATTAAAAAGGGTTCTCTATTAAAAGGTGATATATTGCAATTTTTTAAAAATTATTCTTTTATCTGAAAAATTGAATTTGTTCTTATATTATGTATAAGAAACACATTATTATGATGTTAAAATTATATGGAGTATATAAAATTCAAAATGTTGTTAATACTAATCATAACCATTTTTAAACGGTTAGTTTGGTATGTCGTGGTGCGTTTGAAATCGGTGTTGCTTGTAGCGCTAGTTATTGAATTACATTAAATAAAATAACATACTATAAAATCCTAGAGTGTAAAATTAGTCCCCCTTTTAGAAATTTTATCCTCCCAATTTTAATATTGGGTTTTGGAACATCATATAAAGTCCCACATTGAAAAAAGTTTCAATAAAACTATCACTTTAATAGAAAGAAAGAGAAGTACAAAGGACACGCACGATAACCCATACTAGAATTCCATGTAGGAAAACATGGATACGGAAGGTAAAATATGTGTTATGTTTTGATGATGAGTGATAGAAACTATGATAAACATAAAGTTAAGTACAAGAAAACCACAAATTTATGATGGGTTAAACAGTCAATAGTTTCCCAGTTAGAAAAGTAAACGACAATGTTTTTTGTTTTAAGTTCCATTTGCTAATGTTGAGGGATTTATTTATAAGATTTACTAAGAACCTAATGAGATATATTAATTTTCATGTAGAGTTTCAAACCTTAAAAAATTTCTACCACGAACTCAAGTTTTCTCCAAACTATGACTATTCAAGATGACATGGTCACACCTAAAGAGCTCGAATCCACTTCTAGAGAATCCAATAATCCACAAATGATAAGCTATATATTTCCCTTGTATTTAGAGATTAACCAAAACCAAATGGGTTATTACATGATCTGATGATCCCTAAAATGAATAATCCATTGTATAGAAAAAATACTAATCATAATTTCAAAAATTAAACAAACAAAACCCAAAGATCAATAAAGACCATTCAATAAACAATTTTCCATAAAATCAGTGAATATATTCAAATATAAGATAGAAACCCAAAATTCAGAATAATTTAATCACATAGTCTTTCATAGTAATTCTTCACAGTTATCTTCAAATAACATCAACAACTCTTAAAGTCTCATACTGAAGTATAATTAACCAAATCACATATTTTCTATTATAGGTTAATCATTTCCATTAATAACATGAATCTATATAGAAAACAAGGATTCTTAAAATAATAAAAAACCACCACTACTCTTTAAATGAAATCCCATAGTTTTCTACTTTCCTTAGGCATATAGTGTTCCCAATAGAGCAAACATCTTCCAAAATAACATTTATCACTTAATCAGCAAATCAATTTCTTATACTAAGGATATCAATTTGATAAAACAAAAGATACCAAATCAAATTATTATTGATCAACAACATAATTTAATTAAAAATAATTAGTCACACTAACCAGTGATGTCACGTAGTCCTGTGGTATGTGATAAAGCCCAATCTCACTTTTTTGTGGGTTTGATTCCCATAGCTTTGTCGAACAAGATGGGTTGTCACACGGTCAGCATGTTATCCTTTCTCAAAAAACTATATGTTATAAAATTTCAAAATGAGATAAATTCTTCAAAATAACCATGACCTAATTTAAACACAAATGTTCTATCATATATCACATTTTCATCCCAAAAAATTAATACCCTCTAATTGCCAGAAATTCAGGATCATATAATCCCAAATGGTTCATTATCACTATATCTACAAAATAAAATATAATTCTTCCTCAAATAGAAATTTCACATATCAAAATACAGGGTTACACATACAAGAAAAAATTATTCCAAACTAATCCCATCAAAAAAGAGAATTTATACACTTAAACAGTTCACCATCAATATATTTCCATATAGGTTCTTCCTTTACCTTGTGATTATCCTATAGAATATGAATATGAATGTAATTCCCTTTTCCCCTAAATTTATGAAATATGAATGTAAATGGATTATTTAGATCATTTTAATTTTCTTCCTTAGTAATATTTATTTTTCCTCAGCAATTCATTACGTTATGTCTTTCTTTAACACACATAGATAATTTAATTGTTCTATTGAGACACTTTCCTGGATTTAAATTTCCATATTTATTACCTAATGGATATTGATATTTATTTTCTCCATGGCCTCCACTTCTAGAGCTCTTATCATTCTCTTCCTTTCTCTTCATTCATAAAATTGACTATTGGTTAATGTATATGTTTTTATCATATTTTTGGAAACCTTCATCTGCATAAACACGATATCTATTATGACTGTCAAAATTCTATTTAGTTTTTCATTTCCACCATTGTTCCCACCTTGTACAAAATTTTCAATCTTACTAAGAATTTTTTGGAATCCATCCATTAACAAAAACCAGAAATCAATGTGTGAGTTACAATAGTCATAAAATCATTTATAGAACATCATAACACATTATTTTCAATCTAAAACACCTTAGGATTAACCAAGTTTATTTATTCTCATCATTAAAATCAATTTGTAATGAAAATGTGAATTATCATTTGAATATCCCCTGGTTGTGTTGTAACCAAGAGTGCGTCTTTCCCTGTTATCGTGCACCAGTTCCCATTCGACTCTGCCTCGAAGCAGTGTTTTCGGTTTTTCCTCCAGATAAATATGTGCTAAAGAGACCTCTACATTCACATATCCAGTTAGATATGTATTGATGGTATAATTCAAAAAATATCTTCTTTACCCAAATTCTAGGAAGTTAATCTATAATAATCCGCAATATCTATCTTAGGGCAATGTTCTCTAATAAGTGTTTTTCTAAATCTAGTTTCAACAGTTTGTATTAATATTACTATGATACCAACTGTAACAGGCCAAACCTAGTAACCCAAAGTCAATGCTTTATTACATAACATTGGAATAATAACAATTGATCATGTCTCCAATAAGGGAATAGTCTAGTAGCCTGGAAAGTACTTGATACATACAAAATTTTTACGTTACATCATGAAATAAAAACAAAAACAACATTGTGTCCCCTTAGAACACACTCATATCCCTTAGCCTATACCTATAGGTTATTCATTATATACATCTTCACATCCTGGGAAAATGAAAACATAAGAAAGGGGTGAGCTCAGATACTCAGTAAGAATAAATATATAGTAGAAATTTTCATAAATAAGACTAAAAATTTAAGGAAATGTATAAGACAAAAACACAATACTTTTAAACATAAACATCTATATAATATGAGAAATATAAATAAAATAATTCCATTTGTTTATTCACAAGGAAATTATAATAGTAAAATAATCACATTTATATCAATATCTAATTTCATTACGATGGAATGCCAAATTCCAGACATCATAACTACATAGTCAAGGCCTCGTACCCAGACTACAAATAAAGATTTTTCCAACACCTTATTCCAAGACCCTATTTTGTCTCATGAGAACTATCATTGCATCGAGGTTCTATAGTCATCTCCACCCGTCACTTACTAAGTCCAATGAATTCCTCGTATGGAAAAGCTAAAATGTAATATAAATATTCATATTAAAACTATCATACGAAATGTCAATATTTTAAACACAACCATTGAATGTTATAAAAATAGAACATACATAGTCAAGAATAACTTATTCAATAAAATGTGGAAGATTGTATTATAATAAATCAACCTCAATCAATAAAAATTAAGAATATTAACATAGATGAAAATTATCAGTTAAACAATTTGTGAGAAATATCCCCTTTTTCTTGAAAACATTTTTAAGTCTCTCTATTTATCAAGAAGACGTTTAAAAGAGATTTTTGAATCAAAGTGTCCCATATCATAAGGAAGCATTTAAATATAATTTTAGTTTTTTAATAATCCATGTTCATTTAAATAATTCCTTTAAACCATTTTTAATACATGGACATTAATGAGAAATATTTTTAAAGAATAAATCATAAAAACATTTCCAATTATACTTTAGTTAGAGTTACTAACCAAAAGAGAGATGATTGAATACAAATTATTGAGTTATTAAAAACAATATAATATCATGAGAATAAATGGAACTATGATATATTATGTCAATGTATAGTATATACACCATATAAAAGTGAATTGTTGCAAAACAACAAATAAGTCTCAATGTAATGTAAATTGAGATGAAATCCATTGTAAAGAACTTATCCTTAGGTTAATGATAAATATATGTCAAATTTTTTTGTAAAAAATATAAATACACTAAATATTATTGTATATTAATTATATATAAATCAGATATAATTAACACATATTCTTGTAAAAACAACACAAAAGACTTGGATGTTTAACTCAATGAATGGAAATTGCGTTAAGATTACTCTTATAAAGTTCATATCGATGACTTGAGAATTTATGAGTGGAGTTATTATGTGTACCAAAACAATATACAGAAAAAGGGGAGTGAAAATTAATATATAAATTAACAAATAGTGGTTTCACATATAATCCTGTATTAAAATAATCAACGAAGTTTGCTTAAAACCCAATGAGTAGAAATTGAAATTAGAAAGTCCCTTACCAATTTGGTAAATTATGAAACACCAAACCCGTAAAATCAGTATTATAGAATAAAGATGTAAATGCACATAAATTAATGTATATTACACATATAATAAAATCATGGGCATTACATACACCACACAAAAGGAAATAGTGGGAAATAGAGCATGAATCTAACATGAATAAAATTGAGATGAAAACCATTTACCTTGAACAATACAATAGTAGATGGTAGGGTAACCTTACTTATAATTGTTAAATAATTGCTATTAAATTATAAAATAACCACATACATTAACGTAATAACATATATGATCTTCAAATACTGCCTTGTTAATGATATTTCTATTGTATCATCGTTTGGGGTGTCAACTGATTCATTTCCCATAATATGTATTATTACATAAGTCATGTTTGTTATGGATAGGATGTATATGATTCATATAAATAATTATATTAATTTCTTAATATTTATTTTTAATCATAATGTTAAAATTATTCAAGAATGGTTACATTGGGGAATGAAACCTCATCGCGTCGTGGAGACTATAATCCATACATACGCTCGAGCAACAATTTCATTTTATGAGTGGTTAGATCATATGTAATTGGATGGTATGTTATATATACATAAATATTAACATGATATATTTATTATTTATAACATTTATACTCATTATTATACCAATCCAAATAATTAAGTATTGAATAACAAACTACATCACGATGTGGAGACGGTTAGCCTTGCATTTCGCACTAATGGTGACTTTTTCATTCATAGAATGGACAGAATAATGAATATCTTTGTACTGTATTTATAATAACATCACAGTTTTTAGATGGCATTGGAGTTATTATTTTGGTATGGAAACCAAAATGAAAGAGGAAGTGGAAGAAGAAAATAATATTGATTGAAGTGATGAAATTATTACCTCTTCTTCGGGTGCTTCCTTTTGACTAAAATTTGATATTTTTATTTTCCAAACACTTTTGAGGAAAAAGTGAGAAACCAACATACAATTTTGAGGAAAATTTCTAAACCATACATGACTTAACAACAAACTTCAAACACAAAATGTCCAACCAAACAACTCATTCAACATACAAAATCAACCACACCATTATTCAAATTGGAAATCTTCATCAGGAGCCGGAATCACCCAAGAGAAGGCCAAATGAAAATCCATTCCACTGATTCCACATTATACCAGTAGATCCATCAATCCCGAGCCTTCAACATTGTAGTGAAAAACACCAAAACCAGACTTGTGATACATAGCTCTTCAAATGTGTACCCAACCACCCGAACGCTAACCAGCCAGATTCATCACATACAAGAAATCCAAGCTCATGCAAGACAACCCCCCATGCTCCATGAGACTCTCACAACCACCACAGTGGTTATGGAAATCCATGAGATGTGAGGTAGTGGGGGAGGGGAGGACCAAACCAGCGATCTCCACACTGCAAGCCAACATATCCGTAACTTTTAAACGCATCAAAACGAATTGCAAAACCACTGAAATCAAACATGTGAAAGAGCTGTAGAAATATCGAAATCCAAAACAAGAAATTACATTCCCCCCTCCGATATGATTCAGATCTGACTCCAAGCCACACTGGACGAAAAATCCAGAAGAACGTCGGAGGAGACGCTTAGTCGTGTCGACGCCAGGCTGAGCCGTCGCCGAGCCACACCGATGCCAGGTCGAGCTCACGTCGGAGACAACGCCATGAAACGAGACAGAGCTGATAGCCAGAGTTGATGCCACGTGATGTTGACCAAATCTGACCCAGGGGAGATGACACCGATTCACACCATGTCATGCCGGAGGAGGGAAGGCGGCGGCTCCGAAGAAAACCCTAGCCAAACGCAGTCGGGTGCTTCCGTTTGATTTGATCAAAAAGGCTCCCTAGGGCGGCTTTCTGATAAATGTACGACCTGTAGGTTCTAGTGTCGATAGTTGGTAGGATATTTGAGTAGGGGTTGGCAGATCCAAATATATTTGGAGTTGTGATTTTGATAAAATTTGATGTACCCCTTTATAAGTGAGGTGACAGTCACTTTTGGAAAAGAATAAAATATTGTTTTATTATAAAATAATTTTTGGTTTATAATATCTCAAAATGGATTTATTTCTGCCCTATGGTGGGTAGGGGTAAAAATTCAATCAACCAATAGGTTTAAACATGTTTAGGTCACCATATTAACATTATCTGTTAGATTTAATTCTTTGTTAAATATATTAACATTAACCATGTGTTTTTTATTTTTTAATAAATATAATATAAAATTCCAAGATAACCAAAAGTGTTTCACTAATTAATTATCTATTATTATACGAGTTCTTTTTCTATAAATTATATTTTTATGGATATTATATCATTTAATAATATATTATTTATTTTAAATACTCATTTATTTCAATTTTGACACTATTTAGTATTTTATTATTGTGAAAGTAAAAAAACATTATTACATCAAATGAAATACATTAATTAAACCCTAAAAAGCCATGTTAACCCAGAAAATTTCTGGAATTCATCAAAAGTAACCATTTAAATTTATTTTTTATTTATAATATAAATTATTTTAGTCATTAATTAATAAGATAATTACCGCTTCATCATGGTGTCATAAATAAATTTTATAATGAAATGAAGAAAAGTTTTAAATAAAATACCATGATATAGATAATCTTTTTATATTTCTATTTAGTATTTATTTTCAAATTTATCTGATGTACAACCTTATATTAAAAATGATTAGTTATAAAACATTGAATTTAACACATTTAACTATTATTTGAATAAAATAATTATTTATTATTTATTCTTATAAAAGTTGATAAAGGGTAATATTTTATTCCTAAGGATTATTTTGGTTGAAATACAGATATAAAATAGAATTATGATATGTGTTATAGTCTTTATAATGTCATTTATACATTTAATTGCCATAATTACTTTTAACTATGGTAAATAAAATTCAAAAGACACTATTCATAAAAAAAATTCATCCTATTGAAATACATTCTACTTAATGATATCAATTGTGTCTCTATATTTTTGAAATTAAATTCATAGAAGCAGTAAAATTATGATTTATGCAAATTTTTAGTTGTTCGTAGAAGGTGATTAAAAGACTGTAAACAATTCAATAAAAATTTATATATTTTATGTAATTATATAATGAATTAAATGAGTTACTTTTTACTAATATAGGTATTATGTATCATTTTTTTTCTTTAAAAAACTTTTAAATTAAAAATAATTATTTAAATTAACAGGCGACTTTGAACAATAATGTTGTATCTTTCACTATTCCTCAAAAATTGAATGTTATTAGAAAAATACCAAAAATTCACCAGAATATAAATTTGATAATACAAATTCAAAAATGAAGTCTATATTAAAAAATTCAAAACATTGAAGTTTTATTAATTAATTTACATAAATATTCATATTGTGAAAACCAGAAAGTGAGTTTTTGAGAAGTAAAAACTATCAAAAGAGTGATATCTGTTTATGTCCAATTTAAATGTAAAATTACATTCAATGACCAGAATTGGATTAAATGATTAAAAAAGTAATATAATTATAATTTTAAACCATTCAAATGTATAATTTAACAGAATAAATTATTTGGATTAAAATTGTTGTTTTCAATTAAAATGTATTATTTTTACTATTCAACAAAATATTACAGTTATCAAAAGAGAACCAGTAATTTATCCAAAATAAATTTTTATTTTAGTATTTTAAAGAAGAAGTTAATTTTGTCAAATTTAATTTAAAAAATGTAAAATATTTAATTTAAAAATAGTACTTCATTAAATGGTGGTAAAATTGCATATTTGAAAAAAAAAATACTTCTTTTAACTAAAAAATTGAATTTTTTATTATATTAGGTCTTTGAAACACATAATATGGATTTTAAGATAATATGTAGTGTATAAAATTCTAAATGTTGTTAACATTAATCATAACTTTTTTTTTGATGAGCTATTTTGGTAAGTCATGGTGCGCTCGAACTCGGTATTGTATGTAGCGCAAGCTATTGAATTATTTTAAAGAAAATAACATACTATGAAATATTGGGGTGTTACATAGTTTTTTAAGGTCAAATATAGGTATAACATGTATATGTGGTAACATATTAAGGATCCTTACATGGTGTATGAGATGTAATGGATTAAGGTACAATACCTGAGGCATTATACACATTTTGTGGGATACTAAGGTTCCCAAGTACTACCTGGTCACATTTTTTTGGGATATTGTGGTGAGTTATATGAGGTTCATATTTCAATGATATAGCCTTGTGTCATCTTGCTTTCCGTCTTGAAGAGAGATTCTCAGGACGACGACCATTGGTGAAAAAAAGGAATACTAATGGGGAAATTGTAGTAGGGTACCGTTGATATTATTTATTATATTATATAATCTTGAATGATGTACTTGGTGAGGGTGTCCATGGAGAGGATGGGAACATAATATATTTGTTTAGTTGATTTATTAATTTCACTTGTTGTTCACATTTCTTTTTTATGCTTTTATTACTTTTTCACATGATTTTATAAGGAATATCCTACTATGTACACAATTATTCTAATGCTATGTATATATAAACTATTTTTTGTTCACTTATAGAAGGTTAGTGATCAGGCTGGTTACTAATAGCTTGGTGATGAAGGAGAAGTATGAGTTTTATGTTTGTTACCATTTTACTTTCCTTTAGAACTTGTAGGTTTCCCCTTTCAGTTGTAGTAGTTCTTGCATGAAATTTCATATGTTCACCTGAGTTTATTTTATATTGAGGTTCTAGAAGGAGTTGGTTTTTGGATATATTATTTCACCCTTTCACATTTCTTATCTTAGAAGTAAATCCTCCTAATATTGTCTTTATTATACACTAATAGATAGTCACCAACCTGGGGCCTACTGAATGTAGGAATCAAGTGTAACAATAGAACACTCCCCATATTCATCCATGGATGGTAAGAATTGTTGAAAGGGGGTTTTGATAATGCATTAATAGAGGGGGTTCTAGAAGGGTAAGATGGGATTTTGAGTTAGGCACAAGTGAGGCTGCCTGGGATGGTAAGGAATCAGTTGTTAGTCTTGTTCATAAAGCATTGTCAACACTAGAGACCAGCTAAGAAATAGGTATTTGGGTCCCCCTAAGATCTGATTCACAAATCATTTAGTTTAATGTTCCTACTAAACATAGGGATAATGGTTGCAGGTTAGAGTCCTAGGAAATGATCATGAATCATTCTTTATTGATCATTTGTTTGAATTGTTAGACCTTGTGGTTGGTTTCCATAAAATTAATAAAATAAAACAATTACTTAATGTTATTGTATTCCATATTCTAGTTTTATGACTTCTAAATTATTTTTTATTTTTAGTTATGGTTATAGGGTGACATCGTCATCATGTTCACACTAACGATCCGCATCAGGTTGCACCATCATATCACCACAGTGATGATGTTGTCAATGACACTTGGATGAGGGAACTATGAGAGTTTTAGTTCATTTTTCTATAGATGTATGATGACTCTGTATCATATGCACTCATGGAAGAATGGTTGGAAGAGGTTGAGATAGCCTAAAGTTCGATCCATTATATGAATTATCCCTGGTTATAGTTGGTTGTGATAATGCTGCACAAAGCAGCAGGGAAGTGGGGGTTCTTATTCTTTGGGGATGGCAAGGAGTCAGAAATCTCTTGGGAGGTGTTCCGATACCGATTCAAAACTGTGTTTTTTCTTTGACTATGAAGGCAAATAGTCACTATGAGCTTTAACCCCTTTGATAGGGGAGCTCTAGTGTGTGAATTTTTGGAATACATTTTATTAACTTTTTGTGATATGCTTTGGTCCTATTTCCAGATGAATAAGATAAGGTGAGGGATATCAAGGATGATTTTCATCCAGAGCTCTCGCGCAAGGTCACCCCATTTATTCTGAAGATATAAATAGAGGTTTTATAAATTGAAATTTTCATCAGAAGGATGTTATCCATAAATGGATCATCATGAGAGGGGAGTCATTAGAATTCCCCATGATGAAGAGCTTTGGCATGGAGTTCCATTTTTTAATTTTAAATGAGTCTTTGTTAGGCATGGGGTTGGTCGCAGCACTCAATGTCTCATTTATCTGGGCAAACCATCTCTTAAGAATATTCTAAAGGATAATGATCTTATTTTTATTTTATAGGCCAAGGTCATTAGTAGTTTGAGTGACCAGACATTCAATAATTTCACCATGAATCTTGTTTTCCAATTTAGGTTCCTCAGTTGAGTCATTTATAGTAGAGGAAGCAGTAGTAGTTTACATCAATCATGGATCCTCTGATAGTAGATGTTGAAGGCATATTACTGGTGTGGGTTATTCCCCATCCACAAAGAGTAGAGCCTATCAATTGGGATGGTCTCTATTATGGTTAGAGAAGTCATGGATCAGGGTTTGGTCAGCTTCATGAATTAGTTTTTCTAGTGCCATGTGATCTTTACTTCATTTGAGGAACCCATTGCCTATTTTCTACTTGAGTTCATGCCTTGTTTGACTCAGGAGTAACACACTCCTTCTAATCACCAATCCTTTTCTGTGGTTTGGGAAATTTTGTAGATATACTACTAGTGCACTTGGCATTGACTATGCCAGTTGGAGGTCGAGATGACTTGTTTGAAATATTTATAGACTGTGAGCTAGTGTTGGTGAAGCCCCGCTCATGGGGATATTTCTTATATTTTTTGATAAAACCATAGTATTTCTTCCATATAATGTATAATTCATATTTGGTGCAAGTTATCAGGGATTTTTTTGGATGTTGGAGTTGTTCATCAATGTTGATGGAGACCCAATATTGTTTTTTGGCATCGGAGACCCTCAGATGGGTTAGTGTTGTGTTCCATCCATATCATCATTGACGACTGAGATGTTGTTGAGTTTTTCTGTAGGCTCAATAGTTAGTGTTTCCTAGGTTCATAGAAGAGTACACTAATGATGTTCCAGAATAGGTTTTATCATTACTCCCTCAACAAGATATCAAGTTTAGGGTACATCTACAACCTGATGAGTATCATATCTCGTTGTATCCATATATTATGCAGCCTTCTATTTTGAGGGATCTGTGTATATAAAATAATGTTCTATTGAAACGTAGTTTGGTTCATCCAATCCTATCACCATGTGGTGCACTATTTTTTCATGAATAAGGATGACTATTATTTTTTTTGCATAATATCATTGCTTAACCGGGTGCCAGTTAAGAACTGCAATCCTCGTTAACAGATTGATGATTTATTCGATCATCTAAATGGTGCATGTTGGTTATAGAAGATTTTTTTGTGGACAAGATATCATTAGATGCATGTGATGGATTATTGTATCATGGAAAATAATTTTGTTTTCCCTAATGGGCATTATCTATTCATTGTGATGTCGTTTGGTGTCAAGAATGATCCTGCTGAGTTAATGGGGTTAATGAATGTTGTGTTTTGTGAGTTCCTGGACAATTTCATGGGGTCCTTCATCAATGAAACTTGTGGGTAATCCGCATCTAGGGAGGAGAAGGAAGAGCATTTGACTACTTAAATGGGTGTTCTTTACCAATAATAGTTACTTTTGATGTTATCGAAGATTGATTTTGGTCCAGGATTCCATTTTTTAGGGCCTATTGTATCCCATAAGGTTGTCTATGTTGATCCATTGACGATATAATTAATTTTTTATTGGAAATCCCCCAATACAGTGGTATAATAAAAAATTTATTTTTTCATGTTGGCTTTTATAGGAGGTTCATAGCTTATTTCCCTCATGATGTGACTCCTCATATATGATTGAATAGGAAGGATCAGACATTCATGTGGACTGATTAATGTGAGGCAACATTCATGCATATGATGAAGATATTGTTCAGCGATCCAGTTTATTTCCTACAAGAATAAGGAGTTCAGTTTGAGATTTTATATGATGCTTAATGTCTAGGGATAGGATGGTTTCTAATGTAGAAAATATAAATCCATTCTTATGGGTCTTGGAATATTCATCCACATTAACAAAATAATTCCACCCATGATCAAGATTCATCGTTAGTGGTGTCTTTCTTGATGTTGTGGAGGCATCACCTCATTAGAGTAAATTTTGTGGTCCTTAATAATCAGAAGAACCTGAGGTATGCTTTCTCCCAGTGTGATATGATCATGCGAAATCATCAATTGATTAAGTTATTACAGGATTACATCATCGAAATTTCCTATAAAACTTTAAAGGGGAATGTTGTAGTCAGTGCATTGAGAAGGAAGTCGCATAGTGATGCGGTGCATGAATCTGGTGATTCATATAGAGAGATGGACGAACATTTAGAATAACATCTATACATGGGTGAATTTCGGGAAAGATGTTGTATTTTTCAGATGACGGTGCAATCATCTATAGTGAAAAGGTATAATATTCCTATTTTGGGGATCTTTTGGTGAATGTTTATAGAGACCGAGTTGTTTTTGGATAGGCCCACGATTGTTGGTCTGAGGATGAACTACACCAAGTGTTTTTTGGGGGAATGATTTCTTATTCTTTGTCAATGTGTGGGATGATTGTTTGGGAGTACAATAGTTCACCCTTAGCTATTCATCCTAAAATGTAAATGATATTCCCATCTTTGAAGTGTCAGTTTTGATGGTGTGGAAGAGAGCACATGGGAACGTGAGTCACAGATACATGGTTAGTACCCCAAGTAATTTTATTTTTTTAAATTATTCTATAAAGTTGTTTATTTGGGGGTTTTATACCCTTTCTATTTATAATATGGATTTCTCTCATTGACTATTGTTTTTTTATCCCTATTGTGATGTATAACCCCCTGGGATAGTTTTTAATAGCTGGTTGTGGTTTTCACATTATTTCACGTTGATCTTTTCTGAAAAGGATGAGATCATGTGGTAATGAGAGACTTGATATACATGTCACTGGTGGATGTTTGAAAATCCATTTGTTATTCCCTCACTCGGTTGGTTTTGGATTCTCGATGTCAAAAATGTTTTGAGTGGTATTTAATGTAATGGTCCAGACCTCTCTGGTATATTCTTTTGTGCAAATCTAGTTACTGAGGTGTTCTAGGAGGTCAAAAAGACATTTTTCTAAATCTTTTCCAATAGTCTTCATTTTTTAATAGTGTTACCATTATGGAAGGACATCTTTCGGTAGGTCATCTATCAGTACGTCTTCTATTGGTTGGTCATTCATTGATAGCTCATCTATTGGTAGGTCATATGTCGATAGAAAATCTATTGGTAGGTAATATATTAGTAGGTCACCAATCAGTAACTCATATATTTTTTAGTCATCTTTTGGTAGGTGTACAATGTTTCTAGATATGTAATTGTACTGTTTGTCCAGAATGGCGAGTCGTTTCGGTGAGTCATCAGTGAATAGTGTTTTCAACAACCTACAGATTCACCCTTTGGATGTTATAAATGGTGTACAATGAATTAAAATCCTTTTATTATGGATATTAAGTCTAATTAAAATCCCATAACTCCAATCATAATCTTCATAATGGTCTGAGATTCTTTATGCCATCAAATAAATTACTCTTACCAGATTTTCCCTTAATGTCAAATCGAAACCATTGATCCATTTAGATTTTCATACAGGTCAAGATACCTTTCAGTCACGTCATTCTTTCTCCTTTCTCATGGTGTGAGGCACCTCAAACCCTATTTCCCGAGTAGCTGATTGATTGTTCAATCATTGGATCTTTTCCCCTTGGGGTTTTTCTTGCATCTTGTGCACCCCCTATTTTGGTGCAACAAATAAGTGTTGATCCATCATTGATATACTATATGTTATACCACCATTATTTAGGGTTCCTTGATCTATTTCTTATTTCTTATCCTTTCCATGTGATGAAATGGGATCTCTATGTTTCTAATAGTTTTTTCTAGTTTATTTTATTGTGTGGTTGTGTCTGTCATCCTCAGGTGGATGCAGTAGTTTTGCAGACATTATCATGATCCATTGTGTTTTATCATTCATTATAAAATAATGTCGGAAACCATTTGAGGTAGGGGATTCATGATTCTATGTTTTATTTAAGTGCAGTTGATGATTTATCCTGATTTATCCACTAGATCACAAATAAATTTACTTAATAAGTATTTTAACTGGATTGAAGAACTAGTATAGATCATATGTTGTTTCATTATATCATAAAAATAGTTTTCCTGTTTATTTAAAAGATACTGTTATATCAATGAATTTATTTTTTAGAATATCGTTGTTAATATATATTGGAAAAGAAGATAATGATGGGATTAATTGTAAATCATTTTCTCCACGATAAAGAGTCATGTTTAATAAATATGGTTGTTGTTGTTGTGCTCTAATGATTATAAAATGCATGTAATTATACATGTAGAAATAAATTGGTTAATTCAATATGTAATAAATAACCAATTGTGTGTTAAAATGTAATTCCTTTTAGTATTCTCTGTTAGCAATTATCTTGTAATGGAAATGCGCCATAATATTTGGATCTATGAGGGCTTGTTGTGTGTGAAGCCCGAACGCATTATTTTGGTCGAGGATCCCAGTTTCTATGTTGTTTTCTTCCTACTTCTTCTGTTGTGGTGTGCAGCTAGGATTGATGAGGTAGGAAAGCTATTGTGGTATGAGTGGGTAGGATGGCCCAATGGTTGTAGTTGCTGTAGTTGATTCCTGGTGTGGTAAGATGAATCAGGTTATGCATGTGGGTATTAGGGTGGACACAAGGGATGAGGTAATTGGTTTATGTTGGTCTTACCCATCGTTGTGAATGTGGTCTCTATTTAACTTTTTATTTTTTTATCTGTTTTTCCATAGTGTGGTTTTCACCAATATTATAACATGTAGTTTTTTTTCTATATGCTACTCTACCGTATAAATTAGGGAAACTAATACCTGATGGATTTTGTGCCCTATGGATGTTTTTTACAACATCTCAGTGCGAGGATGGATAATGAATAACCTCATTGGCCCAAATATAATCTCTTGGTAGTTACATGTTCTGGTAAACACGATGGATTGTATTACCACTTTATGTGTGTAAAGGGGTGTAGTGGAAAGTGTTAATTTTAAAAATATATATTATGGATATTGTGTCCAATGTGCTACTATAGGTATAACGTGTATAGATAGTGATGGATTGAGTATCCTTACATGTAATATGGGATGTAATGGTTGAAGGTATAATACTCTATACATGATACACATTATGTGGATTTTGGTGGCTCCAAGGAGCTACATTGGTAATTTTGGTTGTATGGTTGTGGTAGGGAGTAATTCGTGGTCCATGATGTGTTTCTATGCCCAGGTGTCTTGGGGATAGTCAATTTTGTGATAGTTGCTCAGGATGTGCGACGTTGGAGAAATGCAAAAACAATGTGTGGATGTTGCGGTGGGGTACCCTTCATATTCATTATTATATATTATACTCTTGTATGTGGTACTTGGTTAATGTATCGATAGTGAGTCTAGAAATATTGTACACCGATTTAGGTTAAGAGTTAGTTTCAATTATTGTTCACAATTCACTAGAATGCTTTCATTACGATTTCACAAGATGCTCTGGGGAGGATACTTGCGAGTATACTGTTACACTCACCCAACGTATGTAGAATCAATTTTAAGGGCTCTTAGAGAATATTATAGGCTAGGATGGTTACAAGTATCTTGGGGTTTTAGGAGGTGTTAAGGATTCATGGTCGCTGCCATTTTACATTATTAATGTACTTGTAGGTTTTCCCTTTTCAGTTGTAGTACATCTTGAATGTCATTACATTTGTTCACATAGGCTTCATTTACATTGTGGTTAGGGAAAGATTTTGTTGGTGTCAATATTTTCTATCTCTTTCTCATGTGTTCAATTAGAGGGACATTCCTCCCATCTGTGTTTTTATTATACCCTTAGTGATAGTCTCCAACTAAGGGCAAGATAGAGGCTATAATTAGAGGGTAACTATATCTCACCTCCCATTTGGGGCCAACGAGGGGTACACATGGTGGGGACTATGTTGTGACACTTAATATGAACCAATGAAGATCGTTATAGTTTTTTAAGGATTATGACTACACAATCCACTTCCATCTTGGTAGAGAAAATTAAGTGAAGGATGTTGTAAGTAGCAAGGATCTATAAATATTATCAATGATGATAATTTCAAAGGACTCATTCTTCTTATATTTGAAAAAGTTGGACAAGGGAATCATTCTATAATGAAAATCAGTAATCCTTCCTCAAATTATTTCTCAAACATCCCTCATAGAGGAAATATAGGATTGACAAAGAAATGATGTCGGAATTTAGAATAAGGATGATAGAATGATTAAGGAGAAATTATCATATTTTAAAATTGTTGAGGAATGAGTTGAGATATTTCGGTCAGGATTATGTGTAATATCTGATCCAAATGTAAAGAAGGAGATTAAAAATGACACACATTACTCACTATTCACTATTCACATAGGGATCACAAATATATATCATGATCATCGGGAGAACTATTGGTGGGAGAATTTTAATTTGAAGATCACTAAATATACAGTAATGTTACTAGTACGTATGTAGGTGAAGGATATGATTCTAATGTATAAGGGGGTGAGGAAACCAATACCCATACCAACACAAAAATGGGAAAATATAACCCTAAAATTCATCATCCGACATATAATGACATCAATAGGAAGTAATGCTATATTAGATTTTATGGATCATCTTACAAACATATCTCACTTTATATCAAATTGAGAATACATATCACTAGATCAATATACACATATTTAAATCAAATAATTGATAAGGCTACATGGATTACCACTATTGATTGTAGCGGATCAGGATTTGAGAATCATCTCCATGTTCCGTAAAAGTATCCAACATGCAATAAGCAATGATCTGAAAATTGGAATGGAAAATCATCCTCAAAATGATGTCCACTTTGAATTAACAATTCAAAAATATGGTGAAATGATGAGGGAATGTTTTATGGACTTTAGTGGAAGATTGGATCAGTATCTTCTTTGGGAAGAATTCTCTAACAAAATTAGTTTCCAATCAATCATAAAAAGGGATCCATATAAATATATTTAAGAGAAAAGGCACATACCACTTTCGTGCTATGACGTGGATAGGGAACATAATCTTTAAGAACATGAAATTGTCAAAGAAATAGTTGAGATGGTGAAAACCATTCATCAAAACATCAAGGCTACCCAATGCCAATATAATATTTATATTGAAAATAATCGATGGTAGATGGAGTTTCTTTGTTGGAAATTGTATTCCTCCACATATCCCCATGGAAAATAATCACGAGATTTGATATTAAATGACAGTTGATTGCTTGAAAAATCGGAAACTTTTTGTTTCTTGAATGAGTTGGAGTTGTTTCCAATTGACCGGAACTTCCTCAAATCATGTCTCAAGTAAAATAAGTATTCCATGTATCCATTTTGGGGTAGTATATACAAGATCCCTCAAATATACATGAATCAAGAGGTGTTTTAGTTGAAAAATTTTCTCTCTTATGAGGAGAAGTAGATGAAGATATTGGATTGTAGAGAAAATGTTATACAAAAATAGACTACCCACCTAGACAATTTATATTTGATGAACTATAATTATGAAGGGTAAATTGGGAAATGTATGAAGCAATGATGGAGATGTACCCTCACTTTTTTAACCATATTAGAAAATAATTCAACGGAGAAATTTGAAAATGGTAGAAAAATGTAACAAACTAAAATTATATAAAAGGAAATTCCCTTTTTATAATTATGTAATATTGTATAAACCACATAAAATAACATTTATAATAGAATACAAAAATAAATAATGAATAATGAATGAAATGTGATGTATTTCTCGATATCATCAAACTTTTCAGGATTGAATAGTAACATCACACATGGAATAGTAACAATGCCATTAGAAATAGTAATATGGCCAAAATAATTGAATCCCCAGATATGAAGGTATAAAATTGTATTCATCATATTAATGATAATATGATTTAATTACATATTAGTATTAGTAAATAGTGGTTTTGAAAACAAATAATTATGTGCTTTTATTTTTGTATGTTATAAATATTTAATTAAAATTTTGTAATTATTATAATGATTTAAAATGAAATTTATATTCAGAAAATTTATTTATATACTAATTTTTTCATGGAATTATAAGATAATTTTTTTGAGACGTTAATTATATTTTGAAATTGTCTAAAAATCAATTAAAAATAAAAAATCTACAATTTCCATGTAAATGATGATTTTAATAAGCATTCGAATTTCACATATAATGAATTTTATTTTCAAAAATGATTGTAATTTTTGAATTATATAGATTAAAAATACTTTAGGATGAATTTTTGGTATTTTTCAACAATATTTGATTTTTAGTGAATAGTGGAATGCGTTAATATATGGTATTTATACATTACATGTTAAATACCCTATTCCTTGATTCATCTCTGATGTAAGATGCAACAAACCTCTTTCGCCAAGATGAGGGAAGGGACATCATATTTCCAGAACATTCCTTCTTCATATAGAAGGAGAGATAATGAACCCTAGACTTGCCTTCAATAGATACCGGAGTGGCGACTAGCACCAAGGGTATAGAATCACACACAAAATGGAAGGCATTACCACTTTTATTTTAAATGATCGGGAGATAAGATAGTAAATACCAAACAATTACAAAACAGGAAGTAAAAGCAAATCCAAAAAACTCCATTCCCATATGCATGTTTCAATAATAAGTGGTACAAAAAATTCATGAATACTCCAATGGAAATTACCAAAAGAAATGAAGATTAGCAAAGTTAACGGTCCCAACGTCTGAATTAGTAGGGTCTGGAACGGTCTTCAATGTCCTCCTGGAGACCTGAAAGAAGTTTTTTATATGTAGTTTAAGTATACAGGTATACCCATTAGGGGAAACCAAATGATCTCATGCACAAGTGGGGAGGCATTCTAATGCCCCATGAGAAAAAGAGATTACCAAAACACCTAGTAAGGTAACTACCCACCCAAACCTCACCAAGGCACACTCCCCAAATAATTCAAGTCATGTAAAGTAATAGTAATAGCACATTGATATTTGGGTACCCCGAAAATCTTTTCCACTATTTATTGAAGACATCCTACCCATCAGACCTCCACCGCCATTCTCACCACAGTTATACTGCCTTACACCACCCGCACACACCTAGGCTAGTAAAAACACACATGACACCCACAAACACCTAGGACTTAAAAACCACACATAACCACACCCACAAACACCTGGTCTTGAGAAACTACCAACACACCTGAAGACACCAGGGCCAGAACAACTACCACAACACTCGAAGACACATGGACTCATCCTAAAGACACATTGGAAACAACCTGTACACACACACCTGGTCCAACCACCACAACAAACACTGTCTGAAAAATCATGGGCTATAATGGGCATTAGACCATCACAGTCTTCCAAAAGAATCATTGGATACTGTGGAAATGGAGATGAAAATGAGCTAATAACCATCCACTCATTGGACGGTTGGGAAATACACCCCCCCACCATGAAATGGGGGTGTTGACATGAAGTGGTCAACATGGGTGGGGAGTGAATTAGAAACATAAGAAATATTTTATACATATAAGTAAACAAGAACTCATCCCAACATAAGGGTTCCTAAACCAGCCCATACAAAACCACCCTCGTTTCTATTAATTCATAAAAAGTACAACAGTCACAACCTAGTCACAACTCATTCCCAGAAAGAAAATCCACTTTTAGCACAATCTTGTTATCACATTCTAGGGATTCGATTTAAATAATTTATCACTTCCAGGAAAATAATAGGAATATCCAAAAGAAAAGGAAGGATAAACAAATACAAACACAAAATTAAGCATTCACAACCATTTATAATTTAACATAACTACACAAATAGGTATCCATGAGATCCCTCTCTTTACTGGAACAAAAAAAGCTCCGAAATACGTCCCCATACAGCCTCATGTCCACAAACCAACAATTGCACCGCAACAGTGGATCCCATTCCCATCCACATCACCTCCAAAGCATCAAAAAAACAACCATAAACATCATCAGAATAGTGAAAGAGATTTTTTTCATATTTTAAACGCACAATTTTTTTTCTGTCTTTCCATATGGTTAACTAGATTGAAAACACTAGGAATCTTATTCATTGTGAATCCATTTTATCAACTGAGTTTACGTGATTAATAAGTTTCCAAGTTGCATCCATTCAATCATTAAAATATCCAGAAAATAGAGGTTCATTAGTGTGCATTAAAGGACCACCAACGACAATGATATTCAGTACACAGAAGCCCATACAATTCACAACATATAAGTAGGGGTAATAGTGTACATAATCATTATCAAACACACACCATAATTATTTAAAACCATTAATTATATTTGTTAAGGTTTGGTCTCATCCGTCCCTGCAGAAACTTCATCATGCCTACCTCACATGATAAATAGTAAAGAGTGACAAAGGAAGAATCCAACATGTATGATCAATGATCAATGTTTTTCTCCTCAATACAATAACTGGGATGCACAACATGAAGGGAGAAAACTGGTGACACTAAGAGTGAGAAGGAAAGGCTCCAACTAAAGTTCACCACTAGCTTTGGGAAGGGGGGACTCCAAACACACCATGGAAAGGAAAAACGATATCCATAATTAAGAGTGAAATAATTAGTGTGTGATAAAAATGAGAGATCCAGGAGTTACTAGATTTTAATTTCCAATGTCTTTAATGGTGGATCGTGTTTTCACAATGCGGATGGACAGTTACACATGATGGAATTAATTGTTATTTAATTACTCTCATAAGGGGGGTGGCCATTACAACTGAGAATTAAATAATTTCATTTAAAGATAGAAAAACAAGTCTGTTGAGGGCCTCCCTACTCCTAGGGAATTAAAAACAATGTTTTGGCACTAAAAACAGCCTTGAACCACTTCAAAAAGGTTAAAAGACTTAAAAGTGGAATTACAGGAAAAACTGGGGAAGGAAACCAAGACACCCCTCTATGGCCGATTGGTGAGACTGATTGGTGAAACTGATCGGTGGAGCTGATCGAGTGATGATGATCAGGTGAAGTTGATCCCGTGACTCTCATCAGTGAAACTAATCAGGTGAAGCTAATCAGTGAAACATATCGTGTGAAATGAATCAGGAAAACTGGTCTGTGAAACTGATGGGTGAAACCGATTTGTGAATCCAATTGGTGAAACCGACTGGTGAAACTGATGGGTGAAACCGATGGGTGAAACAGATCTGTGAAGCCGAAGGGTAAAACAGATCAGTGAAACTGATCAGGTGAAACTGATTGGGTGAAATTGTTCTGTGATACCTATGGGTGAAACCTATCGGTAAAACTGATGGGTTAAACTGATCGTTGAAACCGAAGGGGGAAACCGTTGGCTAGTAGGGATCGGTGAAACCGATGGGTGAAACCCATGGGGGAAACTAATCAGTGAAACTGATGGGTGAAACCGATGGGTAAAACCGATTGTTGAAACAGATAGGTGAAACCATTGGGTGAAACCGATCGGTGAAACCAATGGGTGAAACCAATCACCGGGATGGACCAACGAAAGACTGATCGGTGAGACTGATGGGTGAAATCGATTTGTGAGACTAATCAGAAAGATGATTTGTGAAATTGGTGGAGGTGATCTGTGAAACCAATCAACTGAAGCTGATCAGTGATGATGTTTTGTGATGCTGATTTCTGAAGCTGAAATGTGAAGCGGATCTATGAAGATGATTGGTGAAGCTGATCAGTGAAGGTCATCAGTTAAGTTGATCTACGAAGCTGATATATGAAGCAGATCTGTGAGGATGATCAGTGAATCCGATCTATGAGACCGATGGGTTGAACTGATTGGTGAGATCAATTAGTGGCACTGATAGGTGACACCACTGTGACACGTTTCCACTAACACCCACATCATCCTGACTCAACAATGGTTTCCAGGAAACCACAACACAGAGAATTTGGAAATGTAATGGACAAGGCGGGTCCAATCAATTACATCAGATACCTCTCAAATTATTATCGTCCTTGAGAATACAAGTTTAACCCAAACAACCCCTCCATAAGATACCACTCTGGGAAAAACTACCCCAAACATCAATTTGAATCCCAAGGATCACATTTTCTTGAAACACAGATCAGGGAGCTATTTCCTCGATTCAAGGTAGAATACTCTTTGGGCAGCAATGACTCGCCTGCATAGTTTTAATCTCATCCGTGGAGATGTAACTTGATTAGGAATCATCTTCTCACATCCCCACATATCTGGACTTTTTATAAACATTCAGAAGGTAAGGAAACAAATCCTATCATAAACTAATAAGGTCAGCATTACATCACAGTTGGTCACACAAACAAGAACATCAAGGATGTCTTTGAACAGAAACACCAAACAGCTCAGGGTACTGGGCTTGCATTTAAGATTCTCGCTCCAATGTACTCTGCTCGAGGCCATCATGCCTCCACAACACACGAACCAAAGGGATGTTTGTCTACGATGAACTTTTTATTTTCGATCCTCGATCCTCACTTGTCACTCTACGAATGTTGCATCATACTCGATATGAAGCTTTCTTCAGTAGAGGACGTGTGAATCATCTTTTAGATACTAATGGAGGCGATACCCAATGAAGACATCATGCACCCTCAATAGTGGCGGTTGTAGCACCAGATGATAAGACACATCGCCGACCCGCCGCAACACCTTGAAACGTCCGATGAACATAGGAGAATGCTTACTCACACGGTCGATGCATCATTGCCCACACTGAGAAGAGACATTCAAGAACACGTGGTCCCCAACCTAAAACTCATGGTGTCACCTCTTATGATCATCATGTGAGTTCTTCCGATCTTGAGACACCTTCATCCTCTCCCATACAAGATGAACCTTCTTCATCATGCTCTGCACTACCTCCGGTCCAAGAACACCTGCCTCCCCAGCCTCTGTCCATCACACAAGTGAGCGACACGACCTCCCGTAAATGGTTACCAATTGAGCCATGCCATTGGTAGATTGATAGTTATTGTTGTAGGAATAATCTACCAAAGGAAATTGTTTTACCAGTAATCCCCCGAAGTCTAAAACACATGGACATAGCAAATCCTCCAGTGTCTGGATAGTGTGATCGTTTTGTCCATATGTCTGTGGGTTGAAAGCTATTCTAAGGCATAGGTGGGTGCCAGGATCATGTTGCAAAACATAACAAACCTATGAGGCATATTTGGAATCTCGATTGTAGACTATGGACCTTCGAACTCTAGGAAACCATGCCACCACATCCATGTACATCTGCGCTAAGGCATCCACTGCACTCAACTCCTTGATTTCCAAGATGTGAGATGATTTCGTTAGCCAGTTCACCACTACCTAGATAACATCACAACCCCCTTGATCTTTTTTTAGTCCCAGGAAGAAATCCCTCATGATGTCGTCCCACATCAACTGAAGGACATCTAAAGGTTGTAACATACCCCTTGGGACGTGGTGTTCATCATTCACCTACTGACAGATGAGATACTTCACCACAAATTCTGCCACTTCTCGTCTCTTCTTAGGCCACAAAAACTGACCCCCCAAGTCTTGGTACATCTTGTAAACTCTTGGGTTCACCACCAGGGGTGAGTTTTAGAACTCATCTAGAACGTTCTTTCCCATTTCTACAATGACAAAAAATTCCTATGAAACATTAACTGATTCTTCCCATATTCTGACCATCCTCCTATAGCATCACCTTGGCTAACACGATTTCAATTCACATGATCTTCTAGGTCCCAAATAAGAGACTCCTACACCTACTACAACCGAGAGGATTGAACTATCATCTGGAATAGAAATCACTCCCATCCTCAACCCTTACATCCAGGAGTTAGGCATCCAACACCTCCATCGCTCTCCAAGAATTTTATGATACTCAAACCACAACATTCTACAATATCTATCTCAAGGCTTCAGAAACCATTTTCCCATTTCTCGAGGAATAAGAAATTTCAACGTCGTAGTCCTAATGAAACTCTATCCACCTTCGCTATCTCAAGTTCAGGTCTCAATGAGAGAAGATGTACCTCTCCTCTTGTGATCCATGAAGACCAAAAAGTGCTCCCTGATGAAGGAGTGCAACCACAACATTAGTGTGAACACAACCGTTCCATGCTCCAAGTCATGGGTTGCATAGATACTCAAATGGGGACATAACTTCCTAAACCCATAAAATATCAACCCCTGTTGTGGAATCCGCACACAACCCAAGCCTTGGCCTAAAGAAGCACAATACACCTCAAACATCACCCCTTCTCTGGAAAACTCCGCACTGGGATTCTAACCAACATCCCCATTCGACGAGCCCAACTACCCCCCCCCCCTCACGGCACACCTCACACTGTGTGCATCCTCTATAAAACTTCTACCATGTTTTGGACCACCCAAGTATGTCGGTAGGGTGAATGGAGTAACAACATACTGAAGAGAATGTCATAGTGCTTCTTCTAAACGTCTCACTCAAGACTCCTCTTCCGGAAAAGGGTTTTAAGAAAAACAATGGAGATCCGTGAACATGATCCCCAAATCCCTCACTAAATTGTTCCCCTGTTGTAGGGAGATTAGCTCCTTCTTATTTTCCTCCTTCATTTTGGAAGAGAAGAATTATGCCTGGAATTATCTCTCGAAGCCAGTCCATGAAATGTTGGCCTTCCTCTTCTCTCTATGATTGAGTATCCACCACAAACATTTTTCTCCACACATATGTCATACAACTAGAAGAACCCAGTACTCTTTTGGAGCCCAGATCAATCAGAAATCTATCACTAGCTCCTCGAGCCAGCTCACTTTCTCCAGGTTTGAGACGTTTCCCTTGTACATCCAGTGGGTCTGACGCTAAAAGCACAAAGAATCATCTTCCACTAGTTCTCCTCATCATCTCAGTCAATACTCTGCTAATTAGCTACATCAAACTCATGGGCCTTGATCACCTACACTACTTTTTGTCGTCGTCCAGGTTCCATAACTGCAAGGTAAATAAGGAATGCCTAAGACTTAGTATTTTAGTATATTTCTTTTAAATTTTTCTTAAACATGTTATATATTATCTACAATAATGTTGGTTTTCTTTGAGTTTATGTGTCACCTCAAAAAAATTCCATGTCACCTAAAACAATGAATTATTCAATCCAAACCCAAAAAACCATCGAGCAGTCCCACTTCCAATTGGTATTTACTCTCCTAGGGTTCCCGTTGCACCCCTAGAATCCCCTCTCCCTCTCTCCTCCACGACTCCCCTCTGCTTCTCCCCTTCCTGAATCTCTTCTCCATCCACTCCTCCACCTCTTGGTGCTCATCCTTCGGCTCCTCTACCTACGATTCCTCAGATCCACCCTAGGTTCCTACATAAAACCAAATGTTACTCCTTAGGTTACTCAACATCCACCATCAAAACGTCCACATCTGGTTGTAACAACTACTCGACATCCACCTTCTCCACATGCTCTGCCTCCGGCACTTTGGTCTCCTCCCATTCTACCAAAGTGACCAAAACTCAATGTGGATTTCAATATTCATCATGATTCTACTATTGGCATCAACTAAGGGTTCTCTGAAAGTCATTGGTGTTGACATATCTTAATCAAAACACGATGAGCACTACATCAGCTAATGGCTTGAATCGATAACTCATATATCATATCCCTCTACATCCACAACTACCATCGACATTTTCGTCAGATTTCATCTTCATTCACAGTTTCCATTTGAATATCACAATATACACTTAGGTTTTCTCACATCTTTCTTTATACTTTATTTAAAATTGAATCCATGGATAGATAAGTCCTTGTTGTTGATTCAGGTTCATATCTATCCCGAAAAACATCACATATCTACATGTATCGGTCAATATTGTTCATTTCCTACTTTGTTCTACTGAAATGATGTGTGAGGATTGTTGTATTGCAATGTGAAATGAAACCAAACCAATGAATTTAATCAGGTTCTGCAAAACAATGATTTTCATCTCAAATAAGTTGAATGCCATACTACTACATCAGTTTTTCATCATTTTAATATGTTCTATTTTGGAAATATTTCACATTTTATCTAATTTTTCCTCATTGATATCTTGGATACGTTTCCACTTCCTGATTTTACAAAACAACTAAACTTTTTTGTTTCATGGAAGGGATTAAAAAACCATATCTCATGCTCTAGAGAAAGGGATTATTTTTTGGGGGAAATTTTGAAGTTGTACCAAAACTACTAAAGTGGAGTATTGAAGAAGTTAGATATCATTGAGGAGGTTATGTGTTTATTTTGTGATTGATTATATTTAATGAACCATCCTGTGTCACTTTTGATTATGAAAGGTAATAGTTTTCATTGATGATCACTACAAAAAATGCATCACTTCTCAATAAGTGTTGGTCATTTAACAAAATTATATATATATTTTTAGCTTATCTATGGATATTATGTATACCTGGATAGATGATTTTTTGAAACCCTTGGGTTTTAAATAATCTCATATAGCTGTCACCCATCAAAAAGAACACTATCCCTATGTATTTTATTTTCCTCACAAAATCAATTTTCTTGGGATGTCAATGATTATTGTCATGGATATGTGTTAACTAAATATGGGTTGGTGTTTAATGAAAGGGTCATTTATGGGTTACAAATGCGCCATGCATAAGTGGTTGAATTTGTAACAATGATGAGTATGGAATAAATAAATAATGATAATTCTACTCTTGATAAATTGGTGATATGATTGTCCCTTTTTTAAATTCAGGTTGCATCAAGAACACTTTTCAAGGCTATGTTTGGTGTGATATTTTTATAATATGAATTATTGTTCTGGGTTTAGGTGGTAAGACTATAAGAGTGGGAATTCAATAGGGATGTTTGGGGAATGGTACATACTTTTGAAATCAAAAATTAGGTAGTTTGATCCTTTTTAAATCTCCCATAGTAGTACATGGAATAATCGTTACACCATTGATCGACTATCACAGATGTTATGTTGTATTTTTCTGATGAACATGTTTCTCAATTATTTATTTCGTATTTATTTAAAATTGATGTCATGGAGTGATATGTCCTTTCTGTTGATTATGTTTCATCTTTATCCTGAAAAACATCACATATCTACATGCATCAGTTCATATTTTTCATTTCCAACTTTGTGCTACTAAAATGTTGTGTGAGGATTGTTTTATTACAATGTAACACAATTCCAAAACAGTGAATTTAATCAGGTTCTGCAAAACTATGCTTGTCGTCTCAAATAAGTTCAATGACATACTGCTGCAGTAGCTGTTCATATTTTTTAATAAGTTTTATTGGGGTATTTTTTCACATTTTATCTAATTTTCCCTTCGTGATATCATGGATACGTTTCCACTTTCTGATTTTACAAAACACCTAACCTGTTTTTCTTAATGGAATGGAATAAAAAAATCATAGCTGTTGCTATAGAGAAAGGGATTATGTTTTGGGAGAAAATTTTGATGTTGTACCAAAACAACTAAAATGGTGGATGGAAAAATTTAAATATCTTTAGGGAGGTGATTTTTTTTTATTGATTCTATTTAATTCACCATTCCATGTCACTTTGGATTATGAAAAGTAATATTCTACGTGGACGATCACTACAAAAAATGAATCACTTCTGAATATGTGTTGGTCATTTAACAGAATTTTCTATATTTTTATTAGGTTATCTACTAAATTTCCAAATACCTTTGCAGATGTTGTTTGGAATCCCTAGTGTTTTAACAACTCTCATGCAATTGTCACCCATTAAAAAGAAAACTCTCCATAGGTATTTGATTTTCCTTACCAAATCTATATCCATGGGAAGTCAATGATTTTTTTCTTGGATATGTATTCACTAAATATGGGATGTTGGTTAATGAAAGGGTCATTTATGGGTTAGAAATGAGCCACACATGAGGGGTTGTATTTTTAACATTGATGAGCATGAAATAAATAAATAATGATATTTATACTCTTGATAACTAGGTGATATGATTATCCCTTTTTTAATTTCAGGTTGCATCATAAACACTTTTCAAGGCTCAGTTTGGTGTGATATTTTTATAATTGTCATTTTTTTATAGGATTTAGGTTGTAGGACTGTAAGAGGGATCATTTCATAGGACTGTCTGGGAGCATAGTATATTTTTTCGAAAAAAATTCTTAGGCAGATTGATCTTTTTTTAATCTCCCATGGTAAGTAGAGGGAATAATAGTTACACCATTAATTGACTTTAACATATGTTATATTGTATTTTTTTATGAACATGGCATATTATCAACTTGTTGACGAATATGGGTGGAGTGGCGAATTATTATTTCCATATTTTGTATAAAATTTACTCCGTTCAACCATTTTTTCATATTTTAAATTTATGTGTCATTTAGAACAGTACCTGAAATGGGTTAATCCCCTGATCATAAACATTTATCTCATCTCCACCTCTTCTCATATTTCTCTTTTGATACCAGAGAATCTATACAAAAAACAGAACAATGTGTGAAGAGGGGCGTACGATCAAATGTTTTGCTTCATAATGGGTTCTAGAAGGAAAAAAGACAAGAAGATGGCCCTGTAGTAATATCCATGAATTGTTAGTGGTGATATCAAATTGATTTTATTATATCCTTCTATTAATAAATAATGATAATTTTTTATTCATTCTTTATTGAATTTCATCACTTCCAATTCCCAAACTAGAAAAATAATATTCCATTTAAATTGATGTATTTGTATCATACATCATAATTAAAATATATTTTCCATTCCCAAGTTTATCATTGTTTTTTTACATATTTAAAGACATGGAAAGCCTTTACATCAAAGAAAATCAATGAATTCAGTTACGTTGACCACAATGCATAAAAATCTATCATTGAAAGTTCGATAAATAATAATAAAGTCAAGTATTATAGGAAGTTATTCCCCTTCAAGGTACATGATATATTTCATGATAATGGCAAAGGGAATTCAAATAATTTCTAATAAATTGTTTTTGATTTATTATATTTCTAGAACAATCTTAAGGATAAAGAATAATTACTCCATTTAATTACGAAATTTATAGAAGGCGTTTCAGTCATTTATCTCAAGGATGCATACCCAACTGTACGGCAGCATATGCAGGTTTGTGAATTCCCATCATCTATTGGTTTTAACAATTTTAAAATAATTTTTAACATATTTTTTAGTGATGGCCTAAGATATTTTTTCATTTGAAGTTGAAATCATTGAAATAAATTAAATCAAATTATAAATCATTCACATAATTTATTTTTTAAGAGGAAAGTGATTTCTATATTCACTTTTCATATGGTTCCTATATTCTTATTTTACCTTTATTATGATTTATTTATAAAAATCAAATAAAATGATTGGTTGATATATTTATGTTTTACCTTTCATAGGAATTGTTTATAAATTCAAACAAAATGTCTTGGAGGGGTTGTTATGTTTATTAGCCTAGAATTATGATTTAGACAACTCTTATAGTGTATGGTTTTGATTTTGATGATATAGTCCAACGAATTGATAAGACACCTAAAAACTCTATGGAAATATAAATCCATGAACTACATCCCCATTTAAAGGATATATACAACAAAAAAAGACAAAATTTACTGAAACTAGATGATGTTTTTCCAAGGTATTATAAATACCATATTGAATCTGTTATTTTCATGTAACCATTTACATTTTTACTTCCACTACTAACTATACCTCTAATAAAGATTACATGAAACTGTGTATGAACATGATTAAGGAACAAATAGACCCTTTCTGATGAGTATAGTTTGTAAAGTGAAATGATTTTCCATTTAATATCTTCTCAACTATACATAATAGATGCCGGAAACCATAATAATCTAATCCAATGTCCTTTAGTGCTGCTCTACTACTAGAATAGATCAGGCCATTACAAGGAGGATATATCCAACACAACATGATCCAGACTACTTGACTCCAAAGGGGACACTGAATACTGGTAAAAACATTAGTTTTTTTCTGATTATAAACCCACCTCCTTTAGGATGTAACCATATGGAAAAACACACAGTTTTGTTTAGTTATTTTGAAGACATAATATTCTCTACCAGAATAGGATTTTGAATTTTAATGTTTCGTTTAATTTTTTACCTTTTTTTATATGAAATGCATTTTACTTCATGTCGACTATTTCAATTTGTTGAGAATAAATTTTTAATCATGTTCTACTATAATTTATTCTTTCTACTATTATGTTTATGTTTGAGATCATTGGATTGACATGTTTCAATCGTTCTTTATTGTTGCATTCCAAAGAAATGTTTCCCCGCATTTCATAACCATGATTGACTAGCCCATTGGGTTCTTCACTTGTTTTGTCATATCATTATAGATCACCCATTTGATAAAGGAATTTATTATGTTTGTTGAAAAAATATAGGATAAAAAATTGTTGTTTCTAAAACCTGTATGAACTCATGTGTTTATATATTCTTTATAAACTTATTCTGTATAAAGGATTGAATTTAGAAATAATGGTGATATTGATTATCATGTTACAACAAGATTGAGTCCATCTTCAGTTTTTTTTATTCTATTTCATGTTATCAGGTCTTCTGATGTGGTTTAAGGCCATGCATACCCTTGATTGGCGTTTGATAATGTGAGATTTAAAACCCACAAAAAAAACTCTTTTAACGTTGACTAATGATAGTATAAATTTAGTTAGTGGATAAATGTCACTACTGGATGAATCTAGGGTGTAATCTCAGGCTACTATACCTTTTAAATGAAGTTCAACTTCTTCATGGATGCAATTGTTGTTTCAATTTTTTTCTTGTCATTTATTTTCATTTGTGTACTTTAAATCACCTATGTAACTTCATTCATGGGCTTAGGTGGGGGTGATATGAACAAAAATGGAATATATAAATATATATGGTAGGAATTAATAGATAATGATGCAGTTCCAAGGTAGCCTCATTTACAAATATTTAAGGTATTTTAATAGGAGTACCGTAGAATTGTGCACTACGATATTCCCATCAACATGATTTTGGTGATCAATACCCCAATTGTTATCAATGGGATGAAAAATAAATCTCAGATTGATGATTCATCCAATTCATTTTTCTACATAGATACTGATTATATTTTAATGACACCGAATGAAATACATTCATATTTCCTACTAATCATCACATAAACATCGTTACAAGTCCATAGGCTCCAGTCAAAATCCATACACCATGAAAGTATCTCTTGCTTTCATTCCATTATTTCTCGCAATCATTCCTTGTGCCTCTATCTCATCCAACACCTTCAACTTTTTCTTCATCTCTGCCTATGATACCCAACTCTCTCATTTCATCATGTTTCCTCTTTGCAAGCATTAGTCTTCACTCCACTTCCATTTGACACATATAGTCCACTCACATCGTTATCATAATTATATTTTAAAAATTATATTGACTATAGTGACATTATAGTTTTTGAATAATGCAAAACCAGATGATTTGAAAAAAAAATATTCTCGGGTATTTTCATGGGTGGAGTACTAGTTTATTTAAATTCCCAGAAAACCCAGAAAACACAAGAACCCAATTCATAATGATGGATGACCCTTTCCTATGGTCCTTACCCTGCAATCTGTGTAGCCTCACTTAGTCATTTAGTAGGTCCCGAGACCATTCATCGGATCCCAGGGGGGGCCTAAAATCTCATGTCCTGGATATTATTCCCTGCCCTATTTCACACACCAAGATTTACTAACACTGTTACCCTACCATCCCATGCAACTGTATGTTTTCCAAACCTGAGCTCCATCCAATCTCTCAACCAGCCTCTGATACCATTCTGTCATAACCCGCCTTCACCTAGATGATGGAATGGACAACAGATTTCCATAACCTTTCTTCTTCACGTTGAAGTAGACATAATGACCACATGAACCACCTTCAATAGATATCGGAGAAGCGATAAGCACAAAGGTTATAGAGTCCCATGAAAAATGGATGGAATTTCTCTTTTGTTTAGTAGGATAGTTAGACAATATAGTATATGTCAATGAACACCAAAAGTAGAAGTAAAATTAATTTTAAAACAATCCATTCCCATTTTCATGTAACAATAATATTTGTTACAAAAAAATACAAAAAAAAACTCCAAAGGAACATACCAAGAGAATAGAAATGTAGCAACGTCAACTATCACAACGTTTGAACTAGTAGGGTCCAAAAAAGTCCCTGAAGTCCTCCTGGAGACCTGAAAGTAGTTTTATATACATTGGGTTAGAATAAAGGTATAACCAATTGGGAAAACCAAAAGCTCTCATGCATAAGTGTGGAGGTATTCTAATAAATTGTGAGAAAAGGAGATAACCAAAATACTTCGTAATGAAACTACCCACCCAAACCTCACCAACGAACATTCCCCATATAATTCATGTCATGTCAAGTAATTGCAATGGCACGTCAATATTTGGGTAACCCACACCACTTTCCCACTAGTTATTGAAGAAATCCTATGCGTCAAGACTCCCCCTCTATTGTCACTGTAGTACGAATGCGATATCCAGCCTGCACACTCCTGGTCTACCACTACAACACATCTCACTCAAAAACACTTACACCACAAAAACAACATGTAACCACAACCATAGAAAACTAGGTTAGAATAACTATTATGATGCTGGAGGAATCCTGGGCCAGAAAAACTACTGCCACACTCGAAGACACATAGGCATCATCCCGAAGACACTTTGGAAATAACCAGCACATAAACACCTGGGACAACCACAACAACATACCCTGCCAGATGAATCGTGGGCTTTAACGGACTTCAAACTATCACAACCTGCCCTAAAAATCATGGGCTACATGGGAATGGGAGTAGAGTAGGAGCTAATAACTATCCACTCCTAGGAGTGTTTGAAAAATCACCACCATGAAATGGGGGTGTATCGGCATGAAGTACTCAACATGGGTGGGAAACGAATAAGACCCCTAAGAACTAAATTACACATATAGGTAAACAAGAACTCATCCCAACTTAGGGGTTCCTAAACTAGCTGATACATAAAAACCACCATTTCTATTCATTCATAAAATATACGACAACCACAACGATGTCAAAAATCATTCCCAAAAAACAAATCCCCTTTGAGACCATTCTTGTTATCACATTCAAGTGATTCCATTTAAATAATTCATTAATATTGAGAAACTAATTGGAATAGAAACACGCCAAGGAAAAACACAGGAAAGTCCCAAATTAAGCATTCATATCTGGTTCTCTTGTATTGTCACAACTGCAAAAGAGTTCTGTGAGATCCCTAGAAGTACTAGAACCAATCCAAGCACCAAAATACGGCCCCACATGGCCTCAGATCCACAAACCAACAACTAAAACACAACAGGGGATCCCAACCCCATCCTTGTCACATCACAAGAATCAAGCAGAAAAACCATATGCACAATCAGAATAGAGAAAGTGATTTTTCATATTTAAGAACACTATTTATTTAGTTCTGTCTTTCTTTTTGGTTAACAGGGGTGACCACACAAGGGTTCTTATTCATCGGGAATCTATTTAATCAACTAAGTTTACATGATTAACTAGATTTAATGTTATATATATTCAATCACATAAATATAGAGAAAATAGAGGTTTGTTAGTGCGCAAGAAAGGACCACCAATGTCCACGATTTTTAGTGGACATAAGAATATACAATAAAAAACATATAAGTAGAGGTAAAAGAGTACAACATCATTATCAAAAACAACCCTTCATTATTTAAAAACATTTATTATCATTTAATAGGGTTGGATTCATCCATCCCTGCAAATATATATTCATGCCCACCCCGCATGATACAAAAAAAATAGAGATGAAGGAAACAAATTATGTGGATGATCAAAAATTAATGTTTTTATCCTCGCTCCAAAATCTACGATGCACGATTTACAGGAGAGGAACTCTAAGGACTCCAAGAGTGAGAAAGAAAAGCACTAGCACGGGTGCACCACTAGCCTAGAGACAGGGGGACTCCAAACACACAGAGGAAAGGAAAGAGACCAGCCAAGATTAAGAATGAAGGAATTAATGTGTAATAAAAATGTGACATCATGGAGTTATGAGATATGAATTTTTCATGTCATTAAAAAAGGATTGTGGTTTCACCACGTGGTTGGATGGATACACACGATGGAATTAACAATTACATAATAATTCACATTAGAGGGGTGGCCATAATTGTTGTGCATTAGAGGATTTAATTTTAATAGAGGAAAACTTGTCTATTGAGGGTCACCCAACTCTTAGGGGATTTAAATCATTTTTTATGGCTCTAAAATGGCCTTGAACAACATTAAAAATTTTAATAGACTTATAAGTGGAGTAATTGGAAAAACTGGTGAAGGAAACCTTGACACCCCTCTGTGGCCTATCAGTGAGACTGATCAGTGAAACCGATCCCTGGAGCTGATCAGGTGATGCCAATCGGGTGAAGCTGATTTCATGTAGCTGATCAGTGAAACTGATCGTATGAAATAGATCCGCGAAACCGATGGGTGAAACCGATCAGGGAAACCGATGGGGGAAATTAATAGGAGAAATCGATCGGTGAAACCTATGGGTGAAACCGATGGTGAAACCAAGGGGTGAAATTGATGGGTGAAACCGATCGGTCAAGTTGATGGGTGAAACCGATAGGTGAAACCGATCAGGGAAACCGATGGTTGAGACCAATGGATGAAACCAATCTGTGAAACCGGTCACTAAAACCGATGGTTGAAAGGGATTCGTGAAACCGATCGGCTAAAACAGATCAGTTAAACCAATGGGTGAAACCGATTAGTAAAATCGATGGGTGAAACCCATGGATGAAAGTGATGGGTGAAACCAATGGGTGAAACCGATTTTTGAATGCGATGGGTGAAACCGATGGGTGAAACTGACTAGTGAGACTGATCAGCGAGACACAGATTGGTGATGCCGATGGGAAAAAACGATCAATGAGACGGATGGGTGAGACGGATCGATGAGAATGATCGGTGTGACACCAATCGATGAGACATATGGGTGAAATCGAATTGTGAGACTGATCAGTGAAGCCGGTCAAGATGATACGTGAAGCAGATCACATGAATTTGATAAGTGAAGATGATATATGAATCTTATTAGTAAATCTGATTAGTAAAGTTGATTAGTGAAGCTGATCCATGATGATGATCTGTGAAGTAGATCTATGAAGCTGATCTCTGAAGCCGATCAGTGAAGCTGATCTGTGAGGCTGATCTGTTTGACTGATGGGTAGAACAGATCGGTGAGACCAATCAGTTTCATTGATAGGTGACACTACGGTGACACATTGGCAATGACACCCACATATTCCTAACTCACTGATGTTTTTGAGGACACCCCAACCCATAGAATCTGGCATTGTAATGGATCAGGAGGGTCTGTTCCACTACATAAGAAACATAATCTCAAACTCCCCTTTAATATTTTAATAAAGTTTGGGATAATTATTAAAACTATTCAGGGTTTCGATCCAAAATAATAACCTAATCAATAAAATAATGTGAAAACTCTCATCCCCTCACTTATAAACAAAACCCCTCACCACCCATACTATACAAATATTCAAATATTGTGTTCCTTAACCAAGTTTGACCAATAATCACCCCAATACACTCCACGAGGTCCAAGTGATATTGGTCTCATCAAAAGTCCAGACACTTTTTCCTAAGGAGGTTTTCATGGAGGATAAATTCATTAGGGGAAACACACATTCTTTTACAATTATTTCAATTTAAAATTGTTTTATTTTATTTTATTATTATCTATTTATATCCTTTTATCTATAGGTATAATAACATAATTACATATTTTATATGTAATTTTATTATGTTAATTGAATAATTTATCTTATTATAAGTTTCCTTTTATTTGTATTCTAAAAATGAAAATATCAAACGTGGTTTGTCGATTTACCACCCCTATGGAAAATATGATTTAAGTCATCAATACTTCTTTCAAGGATGGCTATAAAATAATAAATTTTTTTATATAATATTTTAATACTGATATTTGAAGTATGAAATTTTCTATTACAAAAAAAATATCCATGATATTAATCAAAATGAGATTATCTCCTAATTGTTATAAAATAGTCCAAACAAATTAAATAATTTCAATTAATTATTTATCTAATGATTTAGGCTCATAACATAGAACCAAATGATATGTAAAACCAATTAAAATTTTGTATGATCATTAATTACATATAATTTCAATTCTTGAGAATCAAAAACATTTTACATGAACATTCAAATTCATATACAAGAGAATTCATCATCATGAAAAAAAAGAAAACGAATAGTCACAAAGGATGGAATTTAACTCTAAAACTAATCAAACATCACATAAATGAACAAAATAAAGAAACAACAAATCATATTCAAGAAAAAATTATGTTTCGATTTATATATATATATTTTTTATTTTATTATCTAGTATATTAAGGTGAGGAATGAATTCAGTCATAATGTAAAGGGACTTCTTGAACACAACTCTCATCCTTTATGTTTTCTCTCGTTCACTTCATTTTTAGAAACAATGTTCATTTTTTTTATATAAAGGTAATTTTTTCCTTCAATTTTATTTTTTAATATATAAATGTGTTCAACCTGGTTTTATGATAAATTCAAAAAATTCTTTTCTAAAAGAAGTAATATTTTCAAAAAACACATCTTTTTCATTTCATAAGATTTTTTATATTTCAATATTGATTTATACCATGCATCATATTCCATTTTTATCTTGGGATCTCAAAATTTTATGATTTTAATATATATAAAATGAAGATCATTCCTTTATATTTTTTTATTTTATATCCAATATTGATATACATTTTATATGGAAGGCCTGATAATGTAAATATCAACATGATATGGGACCACCTAGAATTATATAGGTCATGTAACTGTTATGATGTGATGGGTGTTCCCAAGATTATATATCTCTTCAATGCATTAGGTAATGTGTTGAATATCATGAGATAAGGTGGAATATGCATGAACATGATGCTAGATATTTTCATAGCTATGTGTGGTAGCTGACCACTGAGCCATGAGGTTTAATTTTTTTTATTTTCCACATTCCATGACTTCATCTAATGTTTCCTCTTGTGATTGTGATTTTATGATGTTGTTTACACTCGCCCATATTATTTTGATTAGTTTCCATATGTATCCTCTTACTGGGCTTTGTGTCTTCCATTTTCATAGTGTATATCATCATTTGATTACACATACTATGGATAAAATTAATGCCATTAATAATCTAATGAATATGTATTAAATAATTTTTATGTTATATTTTATAGATGATATGTATAAACCTATTTTTTTAATGACAATAAACATCTAGATGTTTCTTTCTAACACTATTTTATTTTTCATCTTTAAAATGATGTAATAGTAATGTGAGAAAATGTAGGGTCTCTATACCGAATGAAATTTTTAAATAAATAGGGGCATTGTTTTTAGGAATGAGTCCAAACCATAACTCTTAAATCAATATGGGAATCCTGTTTTGGAATATACCCCAACATAATCTTCTAAGAAAGTTATACTCCCATATGTGAAAAAAACATCAAAGGGCTTCCATATGCATGAGTCCTCACAACCAAACCAAATGGTCTTAGATTCCTATACAAATGGTTTACATAAGTACTATCAATGAGGTTTAAAAACGACACCCCATTTCAACCATAATTCACACTAGGCCATATTCCCAAAAGGGCCTAATTTGACATAGGAGTTAATATACATTCCATGTTCCCTTGAAAAAATGGGTTTAATTCCCACACCAAACATTGATTATAAACCTCTATCATAGATTTCCTTTTCATATGATGTAAAACTACACTATTTGGTCAATATAACACAACCATAAAAGGTATGATGTTCCTGGTAAATTGGCACAAAACTATGTGGGTTCTGATTCCATTCACAAGGTTACATTGTAATCCCATACTATGTGTTTGATCCAGACATCAAAATAACACCCATCTATATAGATAACGATTAACTCGAGTTCCCCCAATTGTGTGTATCGAAAAAAAACATCACAATAAGAAAATGAGATAATTTTTTATCATTACATAAGAGGGTACCATTTATGGAAAACGTTAGATACATTCATATATCTCCATTGATGAGGAGCCTCTAATACATAAAGATGATTATATATATCGTACCAGCTAATAAATAATTATTAGGTTAATAATGATCGATGACATAAATTGGAAATAAATAAGGATTCAGGAACATATCATAAATCAAAACAAGATTCATATAGAAGAATGAAATTCCACCCAAATGGGTGTGATAAGCCTAACCTCCCATCTACTAAATTAATGTGAGTTCATATGTACTGTTCTTCAAATTACCGAATGATCACCTACCATTGGAAAGTAGGTACCTCATGGATATAGAAATGTTGCGTGTATCAAGTTCAATGATTAAATCCCATTTGATGTTGTTTAACAATATTGATACTCAAATTAGTGATTTAAAAATATTTAACACCATGAAATAAAATATTGGGTCTAACAATTTTCTCAAACAAATGACGTTCCTGATATGATTACATATCCATGATGATGGTGTCACGCACATGTCGGGGCTCTTTTTTATCAAAATTAATGAGGGAGATGAAAGAAATCCTATCATTCATGTTTTAATTTTATGAGATGTTTATTTTAATGGGTTTTGTTTCTTGTAATTATCACCTACCTATCCAGAACATCCCATATGATGTCCATTAAATCCAATTTATGTTCTAAAAACTCCAATAGATTAATTTTCTAACTCCCATTATTGATGGTTCCTCAATCAAAGGGAAGAAAACATAACCCAGTATACAACATCAATGATTTGACTCAAATGAACTGGTCAAGGAATATGATTATAATGGTACCATCCCAACACTGGAGGCCACCTGACTGTCCCTCCATCTTGAAAATCCACTCCATAAATCCAATCAATAAAGACTATTATTATAAACCAATATGTCACCTATCTTTTCCTCCATCCATTTATGGATCGTATCCACAAAACAAAAGAAATGGACCCTCCCTTATCATATATAGGTGGATAAATAGTCTGTAGTTGGCCTCTTCCAAAATATATAGGGGTCCTTCCAAAAGGATCCTTACAATAGTCCCCATTTCCCACATCACATGATGATGAAATCTGAAAAAGATTATGGTTCCATCCATAGTTGTTTTCCCTAGGTCATCCAGAAATGGGAATGAAGGAAGGGACATTTAGGGTAGAAACAAGTCAAAAATATGTGAGGACACACCATTGTCTCCTCCATGTACTCCCACAAAAAAATTTTGGGGAAATTTGTGAGTGGGCCCATACACTAGTCTACCCAAATCTATATCTCTAGAAGACTCTTCTAAAGGAAACACAAGAAGCCCACCATTCAAATTTAGATGGATCTTGTGATTAATAACATTATCCTTCAAACATCAATCAGTCCAACTAGAATCCCTGTATAGTATCGTCTATTGAAGTCTTCCAGTCAAATTTATCAGAACACCACAAAGAAAGGGAATACACCAGCTTGCACTTATTGATAATTCCAGCGGCCTCATCTTGATGAACCCAAAGAAGTCAGTCTGAATGTCCAAATAATACATAGGGGGTATACACCAATCTATTCTTCCACACATGAGTACGGTCAGTATCAACTAGAAGGAAATGGATTGTAGTTTAAAAAACATTCCCATACTCCAAAAGTATCAGGGGAATATATTCATATTCTAATATCTTAATTCACCAATTATTTCATTAATTTTGTGGAATGTATGATGAAAATTCGTTCCCACATCCTACAGAACAACTGTGACATCATATCCATAAAAACAGCAGGGATAGTGGGATGAAATCGCCGCTATGTGCCCACAAGTGGGGTGTCTCATCATCATATCACCCAAAATTACACACATAACTATGATCAAATCTAGGAGGGTTGTGGTGAAAACCCCCTCACTGTATATGGAGAACTGGACCTAGAACATACACGTGTTCCAACATTAGTTTATCAACCTATTTAAAAGTAAACTATATAGAATGAAAAAACCCCTACTAAATTTTCGGATTCCATTCCTCAAATTATTGTAGTGACACTAAAACTATTCAAAAAGTATTCTACACATAATAAGCATATTTTATAGAAAGTGTCCCCAATCTCTCTAAAATGGCATCATAGATGTTGCACCATCAGATTCAAATGGTAAATGAAGATAATTTTTATGATTCTAACCTACATAAAGTCGGGATACATGATTCATTCAGTCATTTATCTATGGAAGATTATGATCATACTCCCTCATTAAAAAATCATAGGATAAGTAGAAACTATTCGGAAGCACCTCACTATACACTTCTACATGAAGGTTTCATTCGCGTACATAGTATGATTGATCTCAATATCCCATACCCTGATGACTGTTAAGATGTCACTTCACCTACATAGATAATCAATTGTAAATAAGGTCGTACAATTATTATAATATAGAATCATTCACTGAAATATTTCTCTCTGCGTTAGTGTTTCACAACATCAAGAGGGTCCTCACAGTCGAGATATAGTGAGGAGAAATCTATACTACAGTGAGCTACTTGGGAAAATAGGTCCAGTAGTGTTTGCTGCCTTATCATTACTAGTAAAATTCCTTCACATCCAAAATAAAACTTGAGGTGATAGTCACTCTCTGAACGACCCTATGATTTCCTTTATTCTAACATAATAGAAGAATCCCCCACCAATATAACTACTAATGATAAAGAGATGTGAATGTTTCCACTCTTGGTAAACTAGGATGTGGAGACACTTGTAAAAGATAAAAAAATCATATTGAAAATGAGTAATCATCTAGCTAAAGATGACATAGTAGTAATGTTATGGCCTTTATTGACTCATCAATATATCTTTTTGGATATATTTTTAGATGATTGTATGCACAAAATATACCTCAGAATATGGAAAAATATTTATCCCTTGAGTGAAAAAGTGTTACCCTAGGAATAGTATCGAAGTCAATTTAAGGTAATAGATTGTTGAAAATTAATATTGAATTGAAATATCTCATGGATTCACGATATCCAATGACCGAGAAACAACATGGATCCCTTAAACCGAAATGCCTCAAAACATCAAAAACATTGTGACTGTTTGTCACAGATACCCCATCTGGTATTCATATATGAAGATGGGATGAACATGGATCATTACAATTCACAACGCTACCTAAATAAAATATCCCATTGATTGTTGTATCATGAAATCACATAACATTATCAATGTTACCACAACAAGCTCTGTTGAAATAGTATGATATTATCAACCAAAATAGTAATCGACCAACCCTCACCAACATCAAGATAGAAAAGTGTAGGATATTGAGGGAATTTTTCATCTAGAATCTGAAAATGCCAAACAAGCCTCCCGATCAGGGGAATTGGTCCATCATATAAAGTAAATATGATATATAATTCAATATTAGTTGAATGGGAGTGATTCAATTGCATAAAAAAATGATTCAATCAATCCTTGTTCGAACAAGTCTTTATAAAACTAGTGGTGCGGTCATGACGATAGAATCTAGAACAATCTAGGAGAAACCCTAGACCACTTAGCTGGGGTATTTTCTAAAAAATCCCCCCGATATTGGAAAACTGTGTCCGAAGAGTTGTGACAGTTATATAGGAACATCCCCAACACATAGTGATGGTGGATTTTTCATCTCAACAACATTCTCCTCAGCAGAAGTTAGTTTCTCTTAATTTGGGAGACTACTGCAAAATGAATCCACAAAATCTGTCCCACACTATGGATTTATATCCTCATTGGGAACCTACTTGACTAAAATATCAAGATATTACCATCCGCCAAATGGCTCCCATTGAATAAATGAATGAGGAAGAACGTCCTCATGTATGGTGTATGAAATTGTAGTCTCACAAAGACACAATGAAAATTCCTTCAATTCATTATGCATCAGTTAAGGTCATAAACACTTCCCCTAATGGAAAGATAAAACATTAGGAAACTTTAGAGGAGGATATTATGGAAAATAGTCTGTGTTAATTATGGTAGAAACTACATTAATAGAAGGAGGTTGGTGTACCGAGAACAAAAAACTAACCCTAAATTTGGGCGTCCCATCAATCACTCTACCACTACCTCCTCTGAATGATTGAAACAAATATAAGAAAAAAATAATTCTTCACCTCACATAATACTAGAAAAGTTTATACCACTTAGACATGTGGATGGTTTTCATAAAAAGAGGAAGATATGAAATAATTGGGAATAATCATTGTAGAACTTGTTTGGGGAATCCTTTTTATTGGATATTTTCTGAAATAAAATCATCAACTCATACTCTGATCCAGTGTACCTCTAGAAATAGGTTTCTCTTTAACTACCAATGCTCATTCAGAACATCCACTAAATGTGGGGTACCAAAAAATGATATACATATATCACACAATAGCCGATATGGAGTTTCAAACATTTGTTATATAGATAGAATATGGCCGGACATATTTTTTAGGCATGCTATATAGGATGCCCATGGCAGATACTAGTAGTTCCAATATAATTGTCCACATCATCCATTAACCCTGTTTAGGTTCCTATCCATCCAGACATCTTTCTATGGACAAGGAATAATATTGAGTAACTAATATCTCAATTAGAAGACATGGAGAAATAGAGTGTGTCGGTATAGCTGGAAAATAAACCTTACCCGGAATGGGTTGATCCAATTATTCCCCCAGTGAACATTGGGAATCCTACATTTTCCATTTTTTATTGTATTTGGGGAATTAGAGCACCAAATGAAATATTTTATGTCCTTCTGTGATCCCATGATGAGAGCCCCCTAACATTATGATGTAGCTAAACTCAACTGATTCAAGATATCATTGCTAGGACCAACCTTCTTGTGGTACGATATCCTTCCATCTCTCTCAATTATTGTGTGGGAATATATCTTTCATATTTTTCTCTTCCAATTAATTTCATCAGTATAGAATACATGTGTCATTGAACTCTTAATCTACAAACAATTTCATAATGAGTGAGTCTAAGATTTCATTACACAATGTAAAGTGTTGAGATACTATTTATACATATATATTCCTCCAGATTATTTGTTTTCCTTCTTTATAGAAAATATTTATCATGATTTTCTCAATACATTGATCAATGTTAAATAAATTGGGGGGGTTTTAGGACCATGACATGATTTCCAAAATAGTTTAATACTCTATTATACAATCCAAGTCTAAAACATGAGAAATTCAAATAGCTCAACTGATGATAAATGGGAAAGCATAGTCCACCATTGTAACTCATAAAAAGGAACCTTTACCCACTCAAGCTCCCATTCTTGCACTATATAAATTTTATCTACCTCATGAGCACCATCAAAAATGCACACCTCGCTAGGATGGAAAAAGAGATAAGAGATGAACATAGTTTGAGGAGTTGAAAAAAAGATTATTATTTCTGAAATGACTGAGGAGATGATCAATAAGGTTTCTTCTTTACAAATTCACTAATTCCATATATTTTCTTTCTTTTAATTGGAGAACAACATTATCATTTTTCCCAAGACTAAGATGCCCATCTTGGATGGTGGAAAAGGTCTCTTGAACTATTTCCCCTTCCATCAATCATTGGATCACAAAATCCTGTAATGTTTCATTTTAAATACATCCTATAGAAGATGGTGGCCTCTGTGAAAATTTTGTAGGGAAAGCCACCTGAAAAAGTGGTATATGATTCTTCTAATTAATTGGAAGAGTATAATGTATGGTATGAAGTTAATATAAAGGGTATATAGAAGTTTAGTTAATATATGGTCAGAAAAATGATCAAATACACATATTATATCCTCCATGAATTGTGGATATAGTTGATTATTCCCCCAACTGCTTCTTTTACAACATAGAATATTCCATTAGCTACTCAGTGTATTGAAATGCATCATTCCATAAAATGAAAACATTTTTAGGGGATTAATAAAAATATTAAAATGACCCTTTTCCATTAACCCAATTGTCATTAAATTTAGAATAATTCATGACAATAATACCAGAAGCACATGCACCACCTAGTTAAATGGCCAAACAAGAGTCGACCCTTAATACATGATATCCATTATATTAAGAATTTATTTTTAGTTCAATAAATTTTATCAACTTAATGGGTCCCTTATCAGATGATGAGTGAGGCTATGGATATAAATTCCATACACATGATTGGGTATCTTGGAGAGGAGGCCATCAAAGTTGAGGATACATGGAAAGATGTGGTCTTGTGAGGATTCACTACTATAACTATGTCTTTTCTTGAACTGTGTATGCAACCAAATCTCATTAATGTGCAATTAAGCAAGCTCAGCTTGTGTATGAAATTTATCCCAAAAATAATTGTCTCTCCCAAAACGTGATCATCCTAGAAGATAATCTAGAGTATACAACATCACACAATATATATCAGTGTGTTGATAAACCTAGAAGACATAATCCTCCTAGAGTATAAACACCTTTCTCTCTAATTACATGGGTAAATCAATCCACATAATTGTTGAAACTCCATTCTGTCATAGAGTCCAATGAATGGAAAATGAGAATAACTTAAGCAAAAAGAGGGTAACCCATTGATGAACATCAAAAATTGACAAAGGCATATATTAGGAACCCATTTGGAGGGATTCATGCATGTTTCTTACGTGCCGCACAAGTCAATTGCATGCCACCTATGGGTCACGCAAGGCACCTGTGATCCCTATTATTTTTTTCCCAAGGTGCCCGATGGCTTATAAATAGCTCTTGTGGGCCCCCATTTCGAGGATGAATTTCCCAACAGTCTGATTCAATCTCAGGTCTCCCAAGTGTTCAACTCAACTCTTCTGAAAGCTTCTAAGGTAAATATTTACCTACAATGGAAGACTAGAAGGAATAGAATAAGGCCTAAGTGTTTAAAATTCGTCAACACTTGCGCGCCTAAGTGTCCAGACCTCCTTAAAAGTGGAAACACTTGCGTGCCGCCATACCTTTTCAAATGGAACTTGTGTGTCTCCCTTCTGAAAAAATCTAACCGTAATACTAAAGGCTTGAGTTAAGTCTCACCCAAGTATTACCCTATAGATTCTTCGTCGCCCAGGTGAACCCATGCCACACAAGTATAGTTTCACGGACAAGTCATGCACGCCAAATGATTTGGGTGGCTATTTTTGCACGCCAAATTTATTTGTGGGAAACTCTCCCGTTCACCTCTCCACTTCAAGATATTAGCCCTCAAACACATTTTCAATGCCATTTATGGCATGGTTCCTTTGTTGGATTCCTTATCTGAATGAAATTATGTGATAACTTCTCCCAAAACCTCATGACTTACAAGCTTTATGTAACCACAATTAGAGGTTTCCTATATATCCTCATCCTTTAAGATAAAAAGATCTTTTGATTTAGGGCATCCTCTTCAGGGGTTGGCCCTACATTCCCCTAGTTTAGTCCTCCTTCCTAGGAGTAGGCCCCAAGTTTCATGTCCCCTTAACCTGGGCCTCCTTCTCTGGAGTATGTCCCAATCATAATTTCTTTTAACATTGGGCCTCCTTATCAGGTGTAAGCCCCAGGTTATATGTTCCCTTTAATTGGGAATCCTCCTCAAGAGTAAGCCCAAATATTAATTTCTTTTGATTTGGGCATCCTATTCAAGAGTAAGACACATTCTTAATTACTTTTTATTTGGGCTTCCTTCTTAGGAATAAACACCAATCATAAGTCCCTATTAGTTTAGGAATCCTTATTAGGAGTAAGACCTATGTTAAAACTCCAAATCTCTATAAAGTACAATTATCTTAATGGACCCTTCTCCTAGGATTCATTCCTGAAGTAAGTCCTGGTCTTCATATACTTGGGAAGTCATACACACGTAAGCCCCACATCATTTCTCATAACAAAATCATTCATGACACCATCATCATGTTTACTGATACCTCTTGTTTCTCACATAGATCATGACTCGCGTGAGGTAAAAGTAATCACGCCATCTCTTTTTGGGCCATTAACCATGCATAAACCCCATATTTCTTTACCCGAACTACGTGGACTTTGATCACTGCCTTAAAAGAAGATTTTGTATGAAGCCTTTATAAGGTTCCATCCCATATTTCATTAATTAATTTCCATCCCATATTACGTTAAACTATATCCTTCTTAGCGAAATATGTGGGTTCTGATTCCTTTTTAACAAGGATACTTAGGTAGCCCATCTGCGGGTGCGATCCAAACACTAAAATAATTCATGCCTTTCTGAATGCCAATAAAATTCAAGTTCCCCACTAAGAGTATTTAAAACCATTATGGTTATCATAATGGCCAATAGATTTATATATAATGTATTGAAAGATACCATTGACTAAGAAACTCAAATACATATGAATGCTTTTCCATCGATGAAGAACCTCAAATATATATAAAATATTCTATAAATCCCATACATATCAATCATTGATTTATAAATCTCAAGGAAAACTCATTTTCATACTTTTTGAATTAATAAGGATTCATGAACACAACATAAATCTATAAGAGAATCCGGGAGTAGGTAATAATTCCCCCCAAAAAGGTTTGATGAGCCTAACCTCCCATCCTCTCGACCAATGCAAATTATTAAGACTCATCGGTTGAGAAATAATGAGCACCTACATTTAGAAAGTACGTCCAAATGGATATTGAATCATTGGATTTTTTCTTATTCTACGAATAAACCCGTTACAAACCGATTGTAAAGTTTTAACCTTAAACAAATAAGGTCGTCCCCATTTCCAGAAGAAACAAAAAATGATGAACCCGACTTGAATCCATAACCATGTTAAATGATGTTTTACTTATTTGTTAGGCCCCTGTTAAACTCAATATGAGGGCCAAAAAAGTAATAAATAACATATTTACTCATCCAAAAGAATTATTCTGGACAAACTTATATTGATTATTTATGATATATTAAACATGCACTCTTTTCCAAGATCTATCTGCAACACAAAATGGTTTCTTTAAAGTTCACTCCTATGAATGCCTCAGCAACTACTCTTGTTAGATCCGCGTACGCTCTGTGGAAGACATCACCGACTCAGCAACTTCAACACTGGGTCTCAAATGCATAGGTAATGGAATACCGTCAACACAGTACCATCCCGACTCTAGAGGAAGCTCGAGAAGCCCTATGATAGTACCACGATTCAATGTTTTATTCCACCCTTACACCGTTGTTTTAAACAAGTTTTGTAATGAATATTCCAAATGTAAAAATAAATTTCAAATTATGTTTGAATCATTTAGTTAATTTTAATCAAAATTATAATGGTCAATGTTACTTGTTATTATTATTTCAATGTAGGTGGAGATGATTTGGGGGGGCCCTTGATGAAGTGGAAGAAAAATGGGCCAAAATTGCATGGATCCATGGACATATGTCCACTGTTTTTAGTAGAACAAGAAATACGTGCATCCAAATCGGATGAAATATTGTGGACCTATCCAAAATTTAATAGGATACATTTCGTATAGAAGAACCCAATCCTGATTCTGCTTTTATGGGACCCATCGGAACGAATCTATCCAAGCCACCGAATTTGGACCAAGTCAAATGTGGTGTTCTGTATTTTATCAATATCTTGGGCTGTAGTTGTCCAAGTGGTGTTAAACATTTCATGAAGATAGTCAAGAGGTGGGGATACAACTTTAATATTTTCTCCAAAGTGAGATATGTATGTTTGAAGGCCGAAACGCGTGGTACATGTGGATTGATGAAATTTGTCTTCCAAAAACAACCTTCAAATTTTCCTATAAAATGACACATTGGGCTCTCCATTTGAAAGTTCGTCTCGGAGGCAAGGTGCTGCTATTTTGGGGTCCCCATGGAGTCTTCTCAACATCCCTAGAAGTTATGGAGTCTATGAGAAGTGCTACTTCATTATCCTCTTCATCATAATCATCCATGGGTTTCTAAACCCCTTGTGATCACCCGGGGAGGAACGTGATGTAAATCCCAAACTTCATAATTGTAATATTTGAATGATTTTTTGAATTCTAGGTTGTTTTGTTGTTTTTCTTCATCCCCTATTCTTAATTTGTTGAGTAATGTACTGGTATGTCATGCTCAACTCATATGATCATGTTTGTGGGTACCCATTCATGTGATGTTTCACACACCGTTCACCACTTTCTTTTCCCCCTTTCAATTGTGGTGTTTGTGTGGTTCATATTGGTTAATTGAACTCACATAAGCAGTTTCAAGGCCATGTAAATTTATGTCATGGTATCATAAATAAATAACATACAATCCTGGACAGTGCATCAAGTTCATCATGGTTTTCCTTGGTGAGTTTCGGTTATGAAGTCAAACACAATTCACCCAATAATCGGAGGTGTCCGGTGAATCATAGTTTGTTTTCGACTGAACCCTAGGAGGTATCCAAGTATAAACTCAGAATCATTCTGGTTCTAAGTTTTGAAAACTTGGTATTAAAAGATCATAACCCAATATCTTGACGTTATTAAGGATACACATCATACGAGTACCTCGGGTTGATCACGCATAATTAATTCTGTTAATCTCTACATTGTTTTATCGCTTTCATTTTCTATTGTAATCTTTATTCATCAAACCCAGGTATTATAAAACCCCATTTCCCTATTTACCTTCATAATTAGAACCACACTTTGGTGTTAATGATCTAAGTCTCTGTCGAGAGACGACCAAGGGTTGCTGCTATACTGCAGAAATTCTAGTTAAAAATAAAAAACTAAATTGATGCACTCGACAACGCGATTACCCTCCAAGTTAACAAATCACCATGCCTGTCAGGACATAGACGACCAGTGGTCAAGAAGTAGGTGGGGCTAACCACAGTTTCCAACCATTTCAGGTGGTTATGCCCAGAACACAACAGCCATCCCCTCCCATATTATGGGGAGGTGAATGAAGAGGTCACTCAAGGCCTCAGTTCAAAAAGATAAGAGTCCTTCCTGAGGAAATTAACCAACATTAGCTGCCAGAATCATGTGGTAGTGCACCCTCAACAAGATGAGGGTATTACCTCTAGGTGTTCTGCATAGGTTCCTGTGACCCGAGCATGTAAGAATTACCGTCAGAGGAAAAATTATGCCAATAGGGAGCAGATTCTTACCTCTTCCCCCTCCGGAAAAGTCCATCAATCTAACTTGATAGCAAACACCAAGTGGGAATATACACCCGTCCGTCCTAATTTCAATGCCCAGTAGACTGGTCTGGTAGTAACACACAAATCCCGCCAGGAAATTCCTGTAGGGTACTATAGGCATGCACGTTTACCTGTATATAATTCATCATCCAGCCAGCAGGCTCATCTGACTACATCAAAAGAAGCTCGCCAACCAAATGTAGTGACCACCTTTAAATAGGAACATACACCTACTTATACACATCAATTATGTTAGAATTAATGTTTTCCAGTATTGAAGTATGTTCATCAATCATATTTGGTGGAAAACAATCAGTAGGAACATACACCTTCAATTCATCAAGCTAACCAGCAATCTTGTTTGGTAGCACCCAGAGATGTCAATTGGAAAGATCCAATGACAAACAAGAGGCAGAAACATCTTTTGGCCCCCACACATGAGTACTGTCATAATTCACTGACAGTAAAAGGATGACAGGAGAAGGAACACACACCTACTCCAAACACAGAATGGATATATATTCCAATTCGGGAAGCTGAAGTCACCAAGCATAATCTGACAATAGTGAAAGAGCAGAAGAAAATCCTTGCCCATATTCTGGATACCTGTGAGAAAATTATAAAAACTTCAACAACATCATAGGGAAGGAAACATAAATATATCCCTATCAGTGAAGTGACTCATCAAAGTGTCACTCCGGAGCAGATACACACCTATTTTCTAGTCTAGGAGGGTCGTGGGGAATACTCCCCCATGTTATATAGACAATCAAGTCAGGCACATACACCCGATTTAAATGGAGATAATCAGCCTAACCTGACCATTTCTCTTGAGGAAGCACACACGCCTACCCATAATAACCACTTTTGTCCACAAGTGGTTTCCAAATTGAGTCACAAGGCATCCAAGAAAAATACCCATCCGGCATAGTTGAAAGATTAAGATCCATTCTGCAATAAGGACTTACTCAATACTGGAGTACCTGAAGCCCTCAGACAATTGTCTGTTGCAAATCAAGACTGTACACTCTCATTTCCAGATTCTGGAAGTAACATCAATAATTACAATGGTCTTCATCATAAACTTCCTCATGAAGGCTTGCTTTATGAAATTTTGATCGATCTCAAAGTATCATCTTCAGATGAGAGCCACAGTAACCCTTTGTGTGGCCAGAAGACCAAGGGACAAGAGGTTTCCTCTTTTTCTGTAACCAACCATGGTGGTCCTCCCCATGATGATGAATTTAGCTGTGAATGTCCTCTCCACATTAGTAATTCTCATTTCCTGGAAAATTCATCAATGGACAATGTAGTAATAAGAAATACCTCTTATCTTGAGGCACATACTAATGCAAAGCCAGTCATGTATGATGCCTTACTCCTAGCAGGTGAAATAATTTCTCAATCAGAAGATAGCTCGATGTGTAGGTCATTCCTTGAACCACACATGGGTCATTCATCTTCTAATTTGACAAATAAATTCTCTACCAATCTTGTTGAATACAATTAAGCAACAAATAAGCACCAGCTATGGTCCAATAAGGTATAAAAATCTTCATCAAATGACAAAGGGTAAATGATAGATATGAGAAAACAACTAACGAAAGGTGAAATACCAGTCATGTTTTGGCCTTTCGCTGACTCTCAATATGATATTTCCGAAACGTTGACAGTAGACTGTCTTCATGATATTCATCTCAACAAATGGAACTCTCTTTTCCACTTAAAATGGATATTATTATCTTATGAAGAATATCAAAACCATGTCAAGATGATAGAAGGGTTCCAACACCAAATTGAATGGTTATCTCTCTCAGTTTCCTGGCATCCAATGGTTGAAAAGTAGCAGAGATCCCTTCAGTGTAAATGCCTTGGCGCATTAAAAAGGTTGTGCCAGTTAATTACCACTTCCCCATCTGGTATTCATATTAGGTGATGGGGTGTTCATGGAGTGTTGCATTTCATTGTGCTCTATAGTCAACAATTCCCACCAAAAGTGGTCTCATGCAATGTTATTGCCCATAGCTGGCCATATCTGACTAGTTTTGTGTGTAATCAAAGTCTTTCTCAAGAACATGCCTCACCTAGTTCTTCCCAATGTCATGTATATAATGAATAAGTTGTCAAATTACTCTTGCATCAAGAAAATGTGAATATCTAACAGGATTCTCTTTTAGAGCCTGTGCATTATCAGGTGTCAGAAGTGTCATAAATAATCTAATGGCCATCTAAGCCAGGTGATTTCAGTTCGTGTTGGATGATGCATCTGACCAATTTCTAGCCTAAAGTCCACAAAATCAGGAGAGCTTTTAAGAATGTTTCAGATGTAGTATCTCAAGAGCCACCTCATCTTGCAAGACTGGGGACTCTTTTAATCCAACCCTTGGGATCAATAGACATGATTCGAGGAGTAGATAAGGAAAAAGAGAAACATCCCCAGTCTACCGGACTGCGGACTTTTTCAAATTCACAATCTCTTCCACACCGAAAGTTAGTATTCTCTCGATTAGGGAAGAAGCCACAAGAAGAACACAAATCCGTATTTCCATGATATTCCCTACAAATTACAATTCATCAAGAAGTTCCAGAGGGATAAATCAAACAAAAGGAAATGTCTCATAAAGGACATGGAAGAAGATAGTATTGTAGAAGCGCTGACAGAAGGGCTACAGTGCGTTATGCATCTATAAATGTCATCAATACCAATATCACTAATCCCCCAGAACATGAGGCTCACTCAGAAAAATCGAATGAAGATGTTCTTGTTCAAGAGGCTATACACACATAAAAAAATTAAAGAGGTGTGTGTACTAGAAGACAGAGGGTTACCCAGGGGAACCATGTTCCTTTGGGAAATGCCATTCCATACTCTAGAAAGGAACATGTCAAGAAAAAAGTAACATTCAGGTTACATACCACCCTACCACTGGATAAGGCCAATCACTCTCATTAGAGGAATGGTTTTCACAACAAGAAGAAGAAATGAAGGAATTAAGGAGGTTAGATGCATAACTACTTCAAGGTAGTCTTCCTCATAAGCATGATGGAGTTAATCAATCAAGGGAATTTGTTGTATCTACTAGGATGGATCAAGAATATCCCCTTTTATAATTACACCCTCACATGGCCAATCCTATGGTTCATACGCAACAACAACTGGTAATAATACCATTAGTTGCAGTACCGGTCACCACACCCATCTAGACTCCAGTAATTGCACCTGCTCAGGTCCATGCTCAACCAGAAGTTTTCTACAAAATTAATGACTACCATTGAGTCATTAACAGCTCATTTGAAATCTATGGAAGGAAAACATGCACAAGTTCTACCAGATAATAGATCCTACCCTGAATGGGTGGATGCAATTCCTCCCCCCATCAAATTTTGTGAACACCACATTCCTAATTTTTAATTGTTTATGAGATCTAGAAGAACACCGTGACACATTTCGTTTCTCATCTTGATCATATGATGATAACTCCTCAACAAAAATAAGAAGTTAATCTCAGGTGTTTTGTGCAGTCTTTACAAGGACCTAATTTTTTATGGTATTCAAGTTTGCAATCTCGGTCAATTACATGGTGGGAAGATCCTCGTCAGAGGTTCCTTCCTTAATTTAGCTTAACATTTCCAAATATGACAGTTTTTGATCTTACTAGTTGAAAGAAAAGGTAAAATGAAAGAGATTCATATTTCATTGCTTTCTGGAAGGGATTAACATATTCCTTAAGTTTAACACTCCCTCAATAAGTGGTGTTGCCAATTTGTGTGGAAAATATATGTGATAAATTACGCACACCATTGATCCCTGTGAAATACACTGGAGGGTTTCGAGACCTTACTTCAATCGCTCAACAGATAAATGAATCTCTTTTAAATACAATGGATGAAACTCGTGTAATTCTATCAGTTACAGGAATGGGAATAGGGAAAGCAGAGACTACTACAGTTACACTTAAACAAGAACATGTACCTGGTTTCACTTCAAAACCTTCATCTTATCGAAGGGCTCCACCTCTTGAGCGTTAACAACAATGGCTTCCTCATCATGATGATCAAAAATATGAAGGGAAGAAATAGTTTGTGGATTTAAAGAAAAATTTTTATTCTTTCCAGAATGAACATGTTCCTGGTAACTTCATCTCGTCTCTGGAAAATAATCTGGTTCTGTTGCCAAGGCCCAAAAGGCCAAACAAAAAAAGGGATGAAGTCCTCCCCAACTATTGCATGTTTCATCAGATGTTGGGGAATCCAATTCAAGAGTTTTTTTTGTCTTCAAAGACCTCCTGAAAATGATGGTGGAATCTATAAAAGTAAAACTGAATGTTTCTTCAGCCCAAGTAGCATGTGTTACTGCTATTTATCTAGAGGAAGATGTCGAGTGGCGTGAAGTCAAAAGTAAAAATGCGCAGATATATGATGATTGGATGATCAAGAAAATAATATACCGAACTGATGCCATTTTACGAACACAATTGAATCGGCCAATTGTGTCTTCTTATATGTCTACCAAAACAAAACCCCATCATCAGAAGGAAAATACTCATAGAAGCAGCATAATGTGGAGAAAGAAGAGAAGTTAGAAGAAGACAAGCTCATGTCAAAGCCTAAGTTGTCCTTAACTCTGGAAGATTTTATGTCGCCTATTTCAAAAGCATGGGCACCGCCCCACCAAACGGCACAACATAAACTGGTTGATCAGCCAGAATCTTCATCAGATGAATAATTGACCTTTAGTTTTGTTAACATGATTCATTTAACGGATCCCTATGCCAATGACAATTTCAATTATGATAAGCCTAAGTTCCTTATATATAACAGGGGAATTAGAGGAAGAGATGGAGGTCAAGGATAAAGAGGATGAAGTGGATATTCTAGAAGCCACTATTTCAATCCTACCACTGCTAGAACTATATATGTGCAGAAACACATGGCAAAGCCCTTCAGCGGTCTCAACAGGAACAAGAATGTTCTTCCATGCATGGATGATTCGGTCCTGACATAATTATTTAGAAGACTAGGTAAAGGTCACACCTCCTTCCTCTCAGTAAATAGATATACCTATTAAGTCTAATCTACCTAATCCATGAGTGTTTCCAATTCCTACCCCAATACAGGATGCATCTACTGCCAAAGCATCAACTTCCTAGGCACCTGCCAAACCAAATTTTCATGATTGGAAACACAGACATTTGGACAAAAAGAATGATGTCTTGAAACATTTGGCCCATGTACCGTCCAAGTTATTAATTCGGGATGCCTTGAATCTATCAAAATATCTTTAGGAGGTTCTTATTGAGGCTTTGTCAAGTCCTCAATAATTCAAAACTGAAATTGATGCGGCTGAGGTCTACCATATAGAGAATGATTCTGCAAAATGTCATGAAGTGACATCATTTACAGATGAAGATGAAGATGATCTGTACATTGACATATCAAACCATTGTATCTATGTAGAAAATTCAATGACAAATACATCTGATGATCTTTCATTGATTATGGATCTGGAGTCAACCTCATTCCTATTCATACACTTTGTCGATTGGGCCTCACCAAATCTAATTTATCACTTTCTAATTTAATGTTGCAAGGATAAGATAAGAATGAACAAGATCCTCTAGGTGAGATTACACTCATAATTCAGTTTGGAGACCTTGTGTCTCATTCAGATTTCATGGTTGTTCATCAGGACACAACCAACTAAATTTTCTTGGAAGACCTTGCCTACATGAACATGCGTCCAAACATTCGTCGTATCATCAATTTTTAAAATATTGTTTCAATGGTCAAGTTGAGACATTTTACATCAATAAGGCCCCATTCCAAACATGTGAATATCAATACATTGAGGCAGAATTTTATCACATGGAGGGAAAGGAAAAATCCACAGTAAAGAAGATAACCAACATTAATGCTCCCAATGGCTTGGAAATATTCTAGTAAACCCATTCATACATGTGAGTAAAGATTATGTGTTGCCTACAAGTCAAATTGACGGGATAGACCTAAATCCAGACACTCTTATAGAAACTTCCATAATGTTAATTATGGAAATCAATCCAGATAGCATGGGAGAAATTGTTGATTCACCATGAAATGATGAAATCTTAGATGTAGATGTCCTCATTTCATCTGCTGAAACCCAGAAATTATATAATTCATCAAACAGGTCAGAAGAAGTTATAGAGATACTAGAGTAAAACAATGATTTTTATTCTCAATCTATCATCTCCTCTCTATTACCCCAAGAAGACCCTTCATCGTCAATAAGGTCAGAGATGACAGCCTCTTCTCCAATATTTTCAAATTTTAACTTCTCCCATGAATATGGAAATTTTTCTTCCTCATCTACTAAGAAAGTAGAAACAGAAGAAGTAAAACATATTGAAGATGAAGGGGAATATCGCAGGGATGCTCCTCCAGCATTTGAAGAGGGTAAGTCTACTACTGTGTATGAACTCAGATAAATAAATCTGGGTACAGAAGAAGATCCACGCCCCCACTTTAATTAGTGAATCGATTACACTAGAATTCCAAGAAATTTATACTTCATTTCTAAAGAAAAATCGAGATGTATTTTCATTGAATTATACATAAATTCCAGGTATTGATCCTGATTATTCCACTCATCATTTGGGTTTTCCAGAAGAACATTGAGGATTCAAGCATGCAGCATGAAGAACACACCCAACATATGCCTCCAAAATTGAAGCTGAAGTTGATAATCTAATCAAGGATAAAATTTTAAGAGAAGTTCAATATTCCAAATGGCTTGCTAATATTGTCCATGTGAAAAAAAATAATGGGCAAATTTTAGTTTTCATTGACTTCAGGGATTTTAAACGGCATTGTCCCAAGGATGATTTCCAGTTTCGATCCAAGAACTCTTAATTGATGCAACAGCTGGCTATGATGCTCTTTCATTCATGGATTCTTACTCTGGGTACAATAAAATATGAATGGCCCGAGAAGATGAATGGTTTATAGCCTTCAGAGCTCCTCAAGTTGTGTTTTTCTATCAGGTAATTGAATTTGGCCTAAATAATGTAGGTGCAACATATCAACGTTCCATGCACCATATCTTCAAAAACTATTTAGGGAAATTTGATGAATGTTATGTGGATTATTTGGTGGTTAAATCTAGATAACGTTCTGATCACTTGGCCGATCTCGAAATCATATTCAACAAATTTCAACATCACAATTTGAGGATGAACCCCTTGAAATGTGCTTTTGGGGTTTACCTCAGCAAAATTTCTTGGCTTTTTTGTATGCCATAGTGGTATCAATGTTCATCTTAATAAGACAAAAATCAATCCTTGAAATCTCACCTCCTAGAAATGTGAGAAAATTAAGAAGAATTCAAGGACACATGGCCTATATTCTGCGTTTCATTTCCAATTTGGCAGGCAAGTATTTTCCCTTCAGCAGATTAATGAAGAAGGGAGTCACCTACCAATGGAATTAATAATATTAAGAAGCATTTGATATCCTACAGAAATATCTTTTGAGTCCATCAGTATTAATGCCACCTATTTATGGAAGACCATTTATTGTCTATTTAACAACTTTAGAGCGATCATTGGGTACCTTATTTTCCCAAATGAATGATGATGAGAATGAAAACATCCCTTACTCTCTCAGTCGGACTATGCTTGTGGCAGAAACTCAGTATTCAAGTATTGAAAAGTGATGCCTAGAATTAATCTTTGCAGTTCAGAAATTGGGACACTACCTGCAACATCATGAGGTCCAATTGGTATCTCACAATAACCCACTCAAATTTATCCTTAGTCATATAATGCTTAGAGGATGTCTGGAATGGTGGGAAGTTATTTTGCAGCAGTTTGATATCCTGTATGTGTCTCAAAAGGAAATAAAGGGCCAAGATCTCACCAATTTCCTTGCTGGACACCCATCTGTAGAAGATACTTCATTAAATATTGATCTCCCTGATGAGGAAGTCTTCTCTATTCATGATAATCCTAAAACATGGGAAATGAACTTTGATGGAGCCTCCCTAAGTCCAACAAGGGAAGAAAATAGAAGATCCTAAATTCCACAATGTTGGGTTAGGAATCGTGCTTATTTCCCTAGAAAAGGCAGTGCTACCCTATTCCTTCTTATTGTTGGAAGGTGGTACAAACAATGAAGCAGAATATCAAGCTCTCATCGCAGGCCTGGAATAGGCGCTTCAGGAACAGGTGAATCAATTGAAGGTAAAAGGAGATTCAAATTTTGTAATCAAACAATGAAATGGGGATTATGCCATCAGAAAGGAAGATTTAATCACTTTGTGTGATTACGTCAGAGAGATAATGGTAGAATTACCATTGGAACGGGCATTTCCTTATCTCCCACGGTCACAAAATGCCCAAACTGATGCACTGGATAATGTTGCCACAGCCCTGGGAAATCCAAATCGAGACGAAACAATCATCGATATTGCCCATCGTCATGTACTTCACATTTTGTTCAAATCAGAATAGAGTAAACCAATGAAATCAGTCCCATTTTTAAACCATATGGTCATAATACAGGATGGATGACACCTATTAGTGAATACCTTCAAAATGAAACACCCCCACATGATACATCTGGTAATGAACAAGTCCGAAAATGTGTGGTTAATTTTAGTATTTATGATATCCCAGATCACCAATGTGAGGTTTTTTATCGAATTATCTTCATATGTATTGATGGTGAAGAGACAATGGCTGTCATGAATGAAGTACATACAGAATATTTGGGTGTCCACTAGTCTAGACATTGACATTCTGGTCAAATTCGAAGGCTATGTTACTTTTGGCCTTCAATGATGCACGATTGTGTTGATTTAACTAAAAAGTTTCATTCTTTCCAAATATATTCCATCCTCATTCATCATCCTCTAGAGTTTCTTCATACATATAAATACTCATTGCCATTCACTACATGGGGTGTGGATGTAGTATGACCTTAACCTCTGGCAACAACTAAGCAGTTTAAGTATATTCTTACCCCCACTGACTTCTTATCCAAATTGGCAGAGGCAATAACTCACAAATAATTCAATGATAAAAGAATTATTATCTTTATCAAGTCCAACATCATTACCAGATTTGGTGTTCCTCACACCATATAGATAGATAATGGCACCAACTTTTGTTCATCCAAAGTAAGAAAATTTATCAAGAATACAATATCAGATCCAACCATTCATCTCAGTATCATGCAGCAACCAATGGTCAAGTAGAGGATTTCAATAAGACTCTTTCAAACAAACTTCAAAAGATGGTGGATAAAGATAAGAGGTCATGGCCTGATAAGCTTTTTCATTCTCTATGGGCTTATCGGACTACCACCTGCACTGTTACACGATCAACTCCATATACATTAGTATATGGAACAGAAGCAGTCTTTACTATTGAAGTCTAATTACCTTTTTTAGAGTCTCTATTTGTGATCAGTTATCTATAGATGAACAAAATCAAAATCTATTGGATGAATTGGACCGAATAGATGAAAAAATATTTTTCACACTTCACCATTTATAAGTCTATCAGATTCAAATATCATGATATTTCAATAAAAAAGCATGTCTTCGTTCCTTCATTCAAGGAGAATTGGTAATGGTTCTCCAAACCCCAACGATAATAGGAATGACTCCTCCAAAGCTTGATCCAAAGTGGAAAGGACCTTACATAATACATACGGTCTACTCCAATGGAGATTATTCATTAATCTCAATGGAAGGAGAACACATTTCAACTCCAACCAATGCATGATTCTGGAAGAAGTATTTTTTGTAACACAAATACACCCATTGTCTTTGCTACAGGTCATTAAACTACATAGTCTCCTCTATTATCCAACATGATGTTAAACTGTGACCCTCTTTTGTTCAACATGACATTAAACTGTGCATCTTCCAAGCTGCAAGACATTAAACTGCCAAGCATACCATGTCTATGACACATGACATTAAACTATGATCGCTACATAACAATTTTTTTTTATAAACTATTTCCATGTGTGCCTTGTGAAGCTAACCATGCATAATCCCCACATCATCCTTTGTGGTCACATCTTTCACGACACGATCGTCAGGTCTGTTGCTGCTTCTTGTTTCTCACACCGAGCATGACTCATGTGAGCCTAGAATAAGCTTCGACCACGAAATTTCCTCTGGGCTGCTAACCACGCTTTGGTCCCAACATCATCTTCAGTTCACGGTCCTAAAGTACACCTCGATCATCAAATCCCTCTCAATTGAACTACACAGACTTTGATCCTTGCCTCCTAGGCCAGGTACGTAGGAAACCTCATGAGGTTCATGCCTGAAACCAATTTCTTCACATTGATTCACCTTCATCGCGTACAATGTTGATCTGTGAATCCCCTGTCAGCCGCCTTATTCATATCGGTTCACTTTCATCCTACATGATGTTAAACCATGTATGTCCCATCATCCTAGCAATATGACATAAAAAAATATAGTCCCCCATTGTCCTTTCTGCCGGACATTAAAATGCATAGCACTGGTCCATGCATATGACCATAAACTATTTTGGAACCTTTTTTCCTATATGATAATAAACTTAAAACATCCCTGATACCCTCACTCTAGAGGAATCATTATTGGCTTGGTTTCCAACCATGTCATATTTCAAGAACTATGTGTCGCTTAATTGTCATCTTTATGATATACCTAGTGACATCAAAGTCTTTAATCTTAGGTCCAACCATAATTGCAAAAATGTATTCATTACCCCTCATATGTACGAACTAAATCATTATAAAGGATGTTTCATGAACTTTGTGTAGGTTGATTCCCATCGTCATGGCATATGTAGGAACGCTCGAGCATTCCGCGAGTCCAACCCCAAGCCTTTGTGCCTAACCAAAAACACCACTTTCGGTCCCTTGACTAAAAAGTCCCCTTGGGAGAACATGGTGTGATATGGAACCCCCTAGTCATTATTCACATCATGTTTATAATAAATTCCTTATGTGTCTCCCTCACTATAGTCCGAGCTCTATGACCCTTAACTAAGATCATCCATGATCTCTTCCTGCATGACGTTTAACTGTATTTTAAGAACTACATGTGGATTGATTCTCATCTTAATGAGATATATAATGACATCATGAATTTCTATTCCGGACCCAGCATCAACATTATACAAATAACATTCATGATCTCCATAACCATTTTATTTACTTCTAGTCACAAAATATATGATATATGAGAGTTATTTTTCGTGACTATACAACATGTGTCCTTAAGTGGCCTTGCATAATTTGTCTACATAACAGACATGCAAGCCAAAAGATTCTACTATTTGACTATGAAGCTCATGCCCTAGTGTACCATACATAATTCAACATCCATAGCAGGTTTTTCAATTAATGGTAACTTTATTCTTAGGAGAATCCTCTTTTGTCCCTATTAGTCTTAACGAAGATATGTTGGGATCTGGAAGAAAATAGACATCCTTAACATATTTGTTCCATTTTATTTTTCATGATCTAAAAGTATTATGTCGTATAAATGTCTTTATCTCTAGTTTTAGGCAAATGATTTGAAACCACAGATACCCTTTTTCCAATGTTTGGGTCAGTCCTTCGTAGAAGTTACATTCTTCCAATTCATTTACAATTCTGATTGGAAATGTCCTCTCCATATTCATGTACCTTTTTCCATAAAGCGGACTCTATGCTTTTGAAAATTTGAATTCCCATAAAACATTCTTTGGCTTTTAGTAATAGAAATTCAAATTTCTTAGAGTTATTTTGCCTCACTATGCCGCACGTTCCCTTAGGTGGCCTTGCATAAGTTGTCTACATAACGGACCTATCATCCAAATGATACTATTATTTGACTATGCAGCTTATGCCCCAGTTGGACCTGCATAAATCAACCACCATAAAAGGTTTGTCATGTAGTGGTAACTTCTTTCTTATAAAAGACATCCTTTAACGCCATTTAGCTCTTTTCTCGTGTCATTAATCATTTTCATAATTTCTTAAGTCACATTTTACAATTTTCCCCTTCCATAAATGAATATGGTAATACGTTTCCAAGTGAATTATCAAGAATTGAGTCAATATCATCCATTCAGTCAAAGAAATTCGACCTTAAATATTATCCTTTTTATAGTCCTACATTCATGACACTAAATTGAAAATAACGAAAGGCATGGTACTCATTAAATTGGGAACCTATAAAGGGTAATCTAATCAAAAGTCAAGTCCCAGTTTGCTAGACATTTTTTTTTTATGATTTAGCCGATATTGTGAAATTATAGGATAATGATTGTGGGGTTGTTTATATAACCCTAGTAAAAAAACAAACTATGTTTACAAGGCCCATTGGATTAGGTAAAAATAAAGAGCAATTATCATGATTAAAGATGAACTGTTTTTCATTTATGAACAATATTAGAAGAAAATACACAGACGAGAGTCTCTTTTCTTTTCATTCAGAAATTATAGAAGACTTTCAACATGATTTCTCATCTGTTTCACAGCATCCTGAGCTTCATCAGTAGCCACTTGAAGTTCATTTACTCGACCATCTTCACGCTCTTCAACTCGATGTATTGTTTCTTTGGCATCTTTGATGGATTTTATACCATTATCTTGGACTTCTTCCAATGAATTATGAAGCAGGTCAAGCTCCTCAGCAACAATATCTAGTTCTCGTTGAAGGTGAAACTTCTAGAAAATATTCTACATGATCTTTTGCTTCATCTCCTTCATCTTTGTAGTACGGTCAGCCTCATCTTGGGACACTGCGGCCTGAAATTCCTTGTAATTGATTAGAAATTTACCTCTGATCAGGTCTTGACGACAACTTTTCTCTTTCTCCCTCCTTTGAATGACATGATTCACTATGACACGGATTTCTTAATATCCAGAACTGCCAAGTCCCTGCATGATGAATAGGTATGAATGTCTTGGAATTTTCTAAGTCCTCTCATCAAGAGGCACCTCAGATATTATCTTCCATATATATTTTTCTATTCCTTGCGACGTGAGAATTAGTGCACATTTTTTTACCTCTGGGACTAAGTCAACATCGCTATCACAGGGAGGAACATAGTTTGGGATTAATGAACATTAGGAAGTGCCCTATTCTGCACCTTCCTTGACCCTGGTTTGTTCACATACTACTACTGTTTTGGCTAAGGCTGAGGCTTCACCTCCAGATCTAGAAATTGATGTGGACAACCCTGTTTGGTAAATTGATTGCATGGTTAGTTTCAGAGGACAGTAAAATTTGATTGATTGTCTTGTAGGATAAGTAAGCCACAAATATCATCATCTTTTACCTTACAGTAGACCAGAAACATGTGAAGAATCCTCCCCATATTTCGTAGATTGAACAGGATTTTCAGGATTGGTTTCAGGAGGGTTTGTCGTGTTAAGTTCCACCTGAGCCAGTGTTTCTGCAATAATATGGTTTACATCAATGTCTACACCCCTTTCAAGTGTTGTTGGATCAGCAGTCTCTTTAGATGGAACTGTTCATTTTTAACCAAATAGGGTTAAAAGTGTAATCATGAGAAGATTATATGGACAAATGATGAAACTCACGTCCAATTGATTATATAACTAGATCTCCAAAATCATCTAAATCACTTGGTAATTTAACATGATCTGAAATTTCTTCAACGGACATTCCATGTTTCATAATTTTGACCAGTTATGTCCCAGAACCTAGTTTAGTCTCAGTAGTGGGAGAACTCAGTATTTCTTCTTCATGACATTCATCTGGATATCTCTTACCCCAGATAGCTTCTTCATAGATAGTTGTGGGGTCTGTTGCGGTGGTTGAAAAATGTTTTTGGGAATTTGTTGAACCACAAACATCACATAATATAAGTCAATTGTTGTATCATTGGATTTTCTATGATGTGTTGTTAATTTACCTGAATTCTTTTCTCTCCTGGCATCAGAAACTGGAGCAGTGTTGGAAACAGACGCTGACTCAACTGCACTCTGTATTTCTTCAGGAACAACCATTTGAGCAGGTACATGTGACTGTTCTCCAACAACCTCAATTGCACTCTGAGGATGGTCAATCCTTTCTGTAAAAGGGGAAACTGAAGAATCCCCTGCAATCCTAAGATGTTTTATCACTTTTTCATAATTTCATATTCATGACTACCAGAAATACTTACCAGTACTGATAAATCATTTGGTTGTGGTCTTCATTCTTCGATGCTTTTTCTTCATGTCCATTTTGGGTGGACTGGTGTCATCATCTCTAAAAAAATGACTCAGAGACAACAACGCTGTTTCTGATGCTTTCGCCGGGGCACGGGCATCCGTCTGTCCGCGGAGCAGGACGCGCTGCTCTTGTTGCCCCGCATTCCCGCTTTCCAAAGGCGGGCGGCATTCGCTCCTTATTCAAGGACGTCTGATCCTTGATCGAAACGGGATGATGGGATGTCGGTTCTTTCTTATGTGGATTCCTCCTCAGAACTCATCACCGAGTCTGGGTCTCCCTCATAGATTTAATACGTAGTTCGTGAAACTCTTCCCAGTTCCATGTTTCCATGGACGCCGGTTAATTACACTGCTTCTGTCAGGACATTCCAAAGGGTCCAGTCAGGGCAGCAACCTTCAGTCGGGGGAGTAGTCACGTTGAGGCATCAATAGCATGTCTGGATGCTAGGGAACCTGGAATGTCTATCTATTATCCCTGGTCACAGGGCTTCTCGAGGGCGTGGAAGCCTGAGGCATCCCACATCGAGCGCGGGGAATTATATGCCATAGACACATATCTGAGGTTTTCCTCAGCTTCCCATGTTTAACACAGGGTACGCCGCGAGTTTAACGTCTAACGAAGACGGATCAAACCGATCAGAGCATTAGCTAGAACAGATTGGATTGAGGGACTTCTCTTGAAGGGATGCCGATACCGGGACCAGCCCATGGGCGGCTTTGAAGAAGAGCGTATCGACATGGTCTCGCCGGGATATGACGGTCCGGGTGAGGATCGGGATGGATGGTAGATGGATGGATGAAGAGGAGGGTGGAATGGCAAGGAACCATCGCAAGGGCAACGGTGAGGTTAGGGTTGAGCCTTTAAATGTCTTCCTACGTATCCCCGTGGCAGGGAATCAAAGTCCGTGTAGTTCGGGATGGTGCCAGTGGACCGACACGAGGGTGGACCTTGGTCCGATGGGCATCATCAGCGAGTTGATGTGAATGGGGAGGACCAGGAGGGTCCTAGTGGTGGTGGGCTTGGACCTCGTGGAGGCTTCCTATGTACCATGTCGTGACATGGATCAAAGTCCTCATAGTTCAAAGGATTGATGGGATACAGTTTAACGTCATGCAGGACGGTAGTGAACCCTGACGTGAATAAAACGACAGGCAGTGGGTGTCAGCAAACCGACGTAAATGAGAGACCTTGGTCTGATGGAAGATGGGCTTGAACCTCTGGGAGACTTCCTACGTACCATGCCTTGACATGGATCAAAGTCCTCGTAGTTCGGGTTGGTCACAATGGATTTTCGTCGAACTGGAGTGCAGTTTAAAGTCATGCTTGATGAGGGCATGCATTTTAACGTCATGCTGGACGAGGGTGTGCAGTTTAACATCATGCTGGATGAGGGTGTGCAGTTTAACATCATGCTGGATGAGGGTGTGTAGTTTAAAGTCATGCTGGATGGGGGTGTGCAGTTTAACGTCATGTTGGACGGGGGTGTGCAGTTTTACGTCATGCTGGATGGGGGTGAAAATCGACGTGAATGAACGACCGAGAAATGTGGCTTGAACCACAAGGAGGATTCCTACGTACCATGCCTTGACATGGATCAAAGTCCTCGTAGTTCGCAGAGGGTAGGGGTCAGGTTTGGTGCTCACTCTAAGCCCACGTGAGTCATGCTTGGTGTGAGAAACAAGAGGTTGCGAGGACCTGACGATCATGTCACAAAGGATGCGTCCGTGAGAAGCGAAGAGGGGCTTACGCATTTGGCGGCCCAAGGTGGTGGGACTTACTCCAGGATGGAGGCCCGAGGTGCAGCAAAGCGCAGTGAAAGAGGGACTCGGGACCAATGATGGGAGGTTCCTCATCCCTTTGACGCCCTCCACTGACCTTGGTAGTGGGTAAGTACGGAGATGCAGGGGTGCGACCATCCGTTTGGGAACTAGGGTCACCCTTCTCCTATGAACATACACCACTCCAATAATGAGGTTATCATCCCCTGTGGATGGCTGATTCCACTCCTGTGGAGATGAGAGGCGTAAAAAATGTTCGAGCTGGGGGGACCCTACGTGCGAAGCACAAAGTCGGGTCACAGTTTAACGTCATGTGTTGAGGACGTGATGCTTGGCAGTTTAACATCCTGCATCTCGGATGAGGTGGGTTCACTCCGCACCCCTAGGACTTACATAACCGGTACCCTCTAGTCCTTGGGGAAGGGAAGGTACCAGTAAGGCCGTGGTCAAGGGGTGTGTGCATCGAACCATCGAGGGGGCCATGTTAGCATGGCTATGTGAAGAAGAAATAGTTGTTAGTGTGCCTATGCGAAGAAGCATTAGGCGAAGCAATGCTACGAGTGGTATTGTCTATGGGACTTTGAAACCACATCATGAAAACCTGGAGGGTCACACGGGAAGAGGAATTTCCAAGCAAAGGAGTGTGCTTCGCGAAGCAGAGTGCCTTGGCCCTAGCACGAGGCATAGGTGTGAGTGGAGGGTGCTTCGTGAAGTGGAACAGTATTCGCGGAGCACTGCCTCGCGAAGAAGGGGTGCCTCGCGAAGCAGGGTGCTGTGAAGCAGTGTGCTTCATGATGTGTAGCGATCCTACCTTAGCATAAGGATCACTAGTATGGTTTGGGGGTTTCGCGAATCATAAACGCTCCGGGGATGCCCGGGATCCCTTGGGAATACCCTTCCTTCGTGAATTCCCTTGAGCTTCGCGATGGGCATCCATCTCGGAAGAGGGGGTCAAAACCAGACCAAGAAAAGGCATCTCGTGAAGTAGAAGTACCTTGCGGAGCTCATGATTCCCAGGGGAAAAGGGTGCTTTGAGATTCGAGAGAGGAGAAGCTGAAAGGTCAGATTGTCCCTCCTCGGGACTTAGGGGGAGTCCAGTATTTATAGGCAAGGGGCGCCGCGAAGCAGAACTCGCGTGCCGCCTCAGGAGCTTCGCGGCGCACGCACGAACGTCAACGGCATCCGCGGAGAGTTACCGCCTCTGGAGCTTCGCGGCGGTCTCGCGAACCTCAAATGCATCCGTGGAGTGTTACCGCCTCTAGAGCTTCGCGGCGGGCTCGCGAACGTAAAATGCGCTCGGGTAGAGTTACCGCCTCTGCAGCTTCGCGGCGTGCTCGCGAAGGTCAAATGTGTTCGCGGAGAGTTACCGCCTCTGGAGCTACGTGGGACGGCGATTCTCGGGGTGCTTTGTGTCAGTGCATCACGACGGTGCATTGCGAGGCAGCGTGCCAGCCTTCTTCTTCTTTTTTTCGTCCCATCCTTTCGTGCAATATTTTGGCACCAACAAATGCCCCCCCTCAGACTTGGAGCCGCGGAGGGCGAAGGGTCAAAGTCTGAGGGAAAATCGCCAAAATTGTCGGCGGTTCGCAATGGGGCTTCGCGAAGGGGGCCCGCGGTGCTGACCGGGGCCATGGATCTGGACGCACCGCGATGCTCCGCGTGGGTGAGGCGCACCGCGATGCCCTGGGGTTGCCACCTATAAATAGGGGGGTTGACCTCGTTTGTCTTCACATGAATTTCTTATCTTTTTGTGCTCTTGACTTCGTGAAGCTCTGCGTACTCCGCGACAGACCTCCGCGAATCGAGCTTTGCGGCGAACCGCGGGTCTCCGACTCCGCGTCCGCGCCAAGAGAACTTCTGCTTGTCGGCCTGGGCCAGACTTCGCGGCTTGGTCTTGCAACCAAACTTCGCGATCGGGCTTCACGATCCATCTTCGCGATCCATCTTCGCGATCTGTTCTGAAAAAATTCTTTTCTGAGGACCGGAATCGAAATGGCCCGTCAAGAGGATGTATTGGGGGTGCTTGCAGATGCTGCCCGTCGGGATGAAATGGCCAACCGTCCAGGCCTTGGGGAGATGGTACGAAGCCATTCGGACCATGCTTCTTTGACAGATCTGCTATCGGAGGGTCAAAAGGATTATCCACAATGCAAGAAGCTGCCATTGTACGGCTTCGGGTCGAGGGATGACGTCTTCATCCCTGAGGCGAGTAGGGACGAACCAGCTTGCTGGTTCAGGAGCACACCATTCCAGCACCAATGGTTCAGGGAGGCCGATGGTCACGCACAAGAGAACTTCACACCCTTCACCGCTGACTGTCTCTACAACCATGTGACTGATATTGACGGGAGGCCACTGCAACCGGAGACTTCCCCTCCTTTCTATCGTACCATGCTGAAGGCAGCTTTGCAGGATTCGAAGAAGGGATGGTCCGATGAGTGGGACCTGCGCCAGGGAAGCAACTTCACTGATGATTGGGCCTGGGTCCACTGGGTAGGCACCTCATGCGAGGAGTTAGGGGTCGAGCTGAGGAGAGTGGGGTTGTATGAGGCTGCATGAGCCTCCCAATTCCAAATTTACCAACCGAAGCAACTGATGTCGGAATTGCTGAGCAGATGGTCGTCTAGGACCAATAACTTTCACCTGCATCATAGGGAGGTGGGCATCAGTCTGTGGGATGTCCACCAGATTTCGGGGTTTCCGATCTTGGGGGCCATGTATGATGAATTCCTCCCTGTCATCAGCGCGTGGGAGGATACAGAGCAAATTCCACGACTGGCGTCAGCGCTGATGGCACTCGTCCCTGGAGAGCACAAGGAGGAAGTGAGGGATGTCCATTTTAGGAGATGGTTCAAATGCTTCATGAATTTCCCAGAGAATCTAGAGTTCCCTCTGAGGCCTCGAACTTGTCCAAGGGCGGCCCAACGGGGCAAGGGGCACTCGTATTGGTGGATCTTGGAGGACAGCCAATGGAAGACTTGGGGTTTCAGTGTTAGCACTGAACAAAAGCTGATAGTTAGGCTGGCGGCATTCATCGCGGCTCTCATCTGCGGTTGGATCCTACCGGTGAGGGATACAAGCATGGGGGTGCGGCTCAGCTCGTTTATTATGGTGCCCGTGTTGGCCATGGGGCAGCGGATCAAACCGGGGAATCCAATGCTCGCCAAGCTGTACAGAATGTTGTGGCACATTAGCGAGGGCAAGAAGCCGCCAAGGATATGCGGGCCCTTCCACCTCCTATATGGGTGGATCATAGTGCACATGAGGTAGATTTACGAGTATCCAAACCCCATTTCGCCGCCGGGATCAAACTTCCGCCCCTCCATCCTGAACGCGGTCGGGAGTTTCCCATTCAAACTAGCCATGCCGATGGTACTGAATGAGGTGTGGAGGGCGGATGAGTTTAATTTCCACCCCTTCCCATTGCCGACGGGGATACTTACTGATGACGGGCGGGGAGCGGAAGAACATCGGGCTTACCTCCTGGCCTTTAGAGGTAGAATTTTGGTGGCACTGATAGATCGTGAGCCACTCTGCGAACCGTACACCCCGCATCGGTTTTCGAGGCAGTTTCGGTGCCTCCAGCGGCTGACCCCGTAGGTCTACTGGGAGGTGCATCATGAGGAGAAACCGTGTGTGATGAGGCAGTTGTGGCTCATGTTCACACAGGAAGATGGGAATATGTGGATTTCATTTCCTCCATCCACCGCCACTTTCAGATTGGTGAGGGAGAATTCCATTAGTTGGGAGGCTTCTTACCCAGGGGAGATGCTGAAGCAACCAACTATTCGGGTCAGTGACGGTGGGCCTCCCCTATCCCGAGGTCGGGGTCGGAGGGCCGCTAGGGCCGCTTACGGTAGCGGGGCTGCCATGGCGGCGAGACCCGCACCAGCCGAGGGAATGGCAGCAGCGGTGGATCCAGTGATTCCGGATGAGCAAGGCCATCCAGAGGGATAACCACTGAGGAGATTTCGTAGGATATCCACTCAGGCTCCGGGGAAGCGGCTGCGTCATATCAACATGGCAGAGGATGTTGTCTTCCTGGAAGCCTGGGACATTTGGGATGTCAACCCGCAATTCCTCAGCCCATCCGAGATATGGGACCACCTGAATCGCCTCAGGATGGAATTACCGGGCATAGGCCCATTTTGGGCTGGATTCATGGCGTCTCCAGCAGAGGCAGAGAAATACCTGGACGAGCTGGAGCATTACGTTCACTCCAATGGTGTCCCTCGCCCAATGACAGAACGGGTGAGGGTACTGCTAAATCGAACAGTCCCCCCACAGTTATCGGCTGACGATCGGAGGGAGCTCTTCCCCCTGCCAGAAGAATCATAGAACTCCTCTAAAGAGGATGAGGCTGGAGGAGGGAGCCCGTTGGAGGAGGGCGAGGCCGGAGTTCAGGGCTCAGATTCCGACGATTTCGCAGAGGCTCTCGAGGTAGCATTCTGAACTTCTTTCCTTACGATCTGTTCTTGGGTCACTATGGACTTCTCACCGATGTTTGAGCCATGCAGGAGGAACTTGTTCACAGGCCTCGTTCTCGCACCTTGGCGGGTGATGATGCAGGACCTTCAGAACCTGCGCCTATGGCTACGTCCAGTTCCGTATCTGGTGGGACCAAAGCACCCGAGGTGGCTCCTCCAGAATCTCTAGACCTTCCAACAATATACGGAGGGCCTCGCCTCGGGGTCCTGTCAGTACCGGCTCAAGAGCAGTGCCAGGAGGTCGATCTCCATAAGTTTCCTCTACCGGTTTGCCTGTCATCATATGTACACTATGCCTGCCAACTAACGTTTATGTCCCTATCTGTCGTACGGTTCTCCGGCTGATGTGGGCTACTGCGGCAAGACTGGTCGGGATGTCTGGTGGCGTCCCTCATAGGGGAATTCCAGTGATGGTGGCGATAGTCCCCCCATCTCCTCAAGCTGCGAAACACATCATCACTGGCGGGACCACCGGTAGGGTCATACCCAAAGTCATTGAGGTGGACTCCGAGGAAGAGGATCAAACGGTCAGTCCCAGTCTTGTCATGCCTGCTTCGGCGCTAGGTGTCGTACTAGATTCAACACCAGATGTTGATCCCGCCGAGGATTTCCTGTGGGTGAATCCCGCGTACGATCCTGCCAATCGTGCAGACTGGGACGAAACGACCTCCGACGAGGAAGACAGCAGCATAGTCTGTCGCCGGTCATGGAAGTTGATCATGTGCTTCATCAAGGACACCCCCCAAGCACAATGGCTGGCCGAAATGGATAGACTCCGCTCGCGGTTGCGCGAACTGTGCGCTGGGGGATTGGATTCCCAACGTCCTCATGCACGCATCCAAGATCTTATGGATGAGAAGATCCAGGAGCATGATTGTGGGCTCAGCGTGGTCTGGAAGCGGAGGAAGGCGACAAACATCAAGAATCTCCAGGAGGCTGAAGGTGAGGTCCAAGAGATGCAGACCCCGGCAGATGAGCTTTCAGACTCTCTTAATGCACAATCTAATCTGGTCTCATGGTTGAAGGCCCAGCTGGCAGAGGCAGAAGAGCATATGAGGCAGGCCTCTGGAAAGATGGCTGCCGTTCAAGCTGGCGTAGAGAGGGCCAAAGCCAAGGCTGACGAACTGCGCCATGCCACTGCTGAGGAGGAGCGGGAGGTGAGTCAGCGGCTGCAAGCCTTGGATGCCATAAGCCAAAGGGTGGCAGAGCTGCAACGCTCTTTTGACGGGGTCAACCCATCCATGGGGGGAGTCGACCCCCGGGTATTGTAACAAACCAAAAAACTTTTATTGGTACTTTCGTGCTTCAATTTTTTTCTTTGTTTTGAATGCCGTAGCGTGCACGATTTACTCTTTTTGAATCGCCTTGTTACATCCCTACAATGTTTGTGGGACGTTCGGTGACAATTCCCCAAGCCCACGTGGGTCGAGCCCGATGTGAGAAACAGGAGATAGTTGCCTTCTCGTCCAACCTAACAAATGATTGGAGACTATGAACCAGGCATCCAGGATTCAGATTACCAGTCTAGATTTCCGAATGATGGGAGAGGCTTGACCGGAGAAGGAACATTCAGGACAGCCGAATTATCGTTTCATCAGCGTGCTCTTATGCACGAACGGTGCAACGCTAGGGGAACTGTAATCGGTCCGAACAGATGAAAATGGGAAGTGTGAATCACGATACCCAAGATTCGAAAAACTGTGGGGATGGCGTGACAATACGGGACAATCGTTAACCATAGAGGAGAAGCGATATCCTTACTGCGTTAGCCTGTAATGGGGAAAACAAATGAGGTTCGACCGTTGACAATGTTCGAAACACGGGACCATATCACAAATATCGTCGATCAATCCTTCGGTACGTTGGCCCAGGACAGTTGGAGGACCATAGGTCAAACATCCATACTGTTAGGGGGTCCTTCCAAACATGACCAGTCTTCCAGAACGTTGGCCCATGACGGTAGGTGAGCCGATGCGGCATGGGACCAGGCCGTTAGGGGGTCCCTTCAGACATGCATGGGAATGAAGATCTGAATGAAGGACACACAAAGCGTGGGGTGGAGTGATGGAATGTTTGAACGGATTCCAACACTGTTGAAATTAATCCACTGCGATCATGGCATGAGGCATCTTATAAGGTTGGGGCTTACTCCAAGATGGATGCCCATGTACTGCTAAGGAGCGGCACTGGTGAATGGGGCTTACGCAAGGAAGGTGCCCAGGTGTCTTCCCCATGTCTGACCATGAGGGCATCCCAACTCACTGGTGGGTTGAGGAATATAATTGAGGCATACACCTATGCGCAAGTGCACAAGCGGGATAACGCTACGGGCGTTGGATTCAGTCCAAACAAAGGGAGATGAAAAGTGTGAATCACATGCCCGACATTCGGAACACAGTGAGGGTGGCATGATGATGGAGGATAACTGTTGACCATGTTCGAAACACTGTATCCATATCACATTAGCCTGAAATGGGGACGAACAAATGAAGGTCGACTGCTGACCATGTTCGAAACACAGGACCTATCTCGAAGTGTTGTCCAAAGTCTTCTGGGGCATTGGCCCAGGACGGTTGGTGAGCCGATTCGGCATGTGACCAGGCCGTTAGGGGGTCCATTCAGACATGAAAGGGGATGAGGGTCCGAATAAGGGGCATGCAATGTGTGGAATATGGATGGATGGTTTGCCCAAACATAATCCAGCACTTAGGTAGTTACACCACCATGGTGGGAGTAGGCCAGATGGGCGCGTTGGCTCGACCATGGATCCTTCCTTCTTTGGGACAGGGCCTCTCTGGAGAGGGGTTCTGCCGCTTCCCAATGGGATCTTGGGGAATCCTGAACTAGTTCAGGGTAGAACCATAGTTTAGTGTCATGCGTTGAGGACACATGGAATCCTATTGTTTAACGTCATACGATAGGACGCGGAATAAAAGGGAAGATCCCAGAAAGCATGTGGTGCGGTAGATGTGAAACCGACGTGAATGAGGACTTGGAGTCCAAATCACACTACGTACCCCTGGAGGAAAATCTTCAGGTCGAGGGACCAAGAGAGAGGATTAAGCTGGGCCCGAAGCAGAGTGGTCGGGCGTTCCAACTTACCCCATGAGGATGGGAATCATGCCATACGTAGTTCTGGAAGCACAGTTTAATGTCATGCGGGACGAGGAGCAGCCCGACTGTGTTGGTACACATCCTGCCAAAACTACTAAGCCCACGTGAGTCGTGCTCAGTGTGGGAAACAAGCAGTATTGGTGGGAATTTCCTGACACAAAAAGGGGCAGGTTAGGGAAAAGGGATGCTCGGTGAATACCGGCCCAATGAAACTAACATGATCATTTAGTGCACCTAGATGCGCGAAGAGAAAAAGCCGAGTATGATGGAATTCCACTTGAACATGAGGAAGTGGAAATGTGTGAAACATGGTACTCGAGATTCAGATCACGATGATGGCAGCGTGACGATGGAGGATAACTGTTGACCGTGGCGGAAACCTAGCATCCATATCGCGTTAGCATAGAATGGGGACAAAAAAAATGAGGGTTAACCATTGACCATGTTCGAAACATGGGACCATGTCACAAATGTTGTCAAATATATGTAGGGTTGTTGGTCCGAAACGATTGGAGGTCCCTTAGGTCCATCATTCATGGAGAGACCTTAAACCTAGTATCCATGTCGTCCGAGGGTCCTTTTGGATGTGGAAGAGGATGAGGATCCAAATAGCGATCTCACGAAGCTTGGTCGTGGGATGAAGGGAATGTCTGTATGAAAGTCCCACACTTTGGGCTCTTTGTCGAAACACATCTGAATACAACAACGAGACGCATTAGAGAGAGGGAGCAGATTCCTTTCCCATATGGAGATCTTAGTTTAGGGTCGTAGAATTCGGACCATGGATGGGAGGAGACATAAGAGGCACATGGTGGAGTAACTCAAACACCTGGCGTGAATGGGAATAGTGGGTGTGTACGGTGTGATGAATAACCTGACGTGAATGAAGACGCAATCCCATATCATGCCGCCCGACCCCCTTAGGAGAGGTTTTTGGTCAAGGGACCGAAAGAGAAAGTTAGGCTGGGCCTCGGAAGAAGTTCACGGGCACTCCTACGTATCTCATAAGGATGATAATAAAGCCTTACGTAGTTCTTGAGATGGACGTTAGACCATAAATGGGTAAAGGGAGTAGTGGACACATGGAAACAAAACACGACGTAAAGGAGCTCCTAAGCTCTACTTACCATGCGTTCTCTGGGGAAATGCTCGAGTCGAGGGACTGAACACAAAGGTTAGGTTGGGCCCGCGGGGAAGTGCCCGGGTGCTCCTACGTATCTCATAAGGATGATAATCAATCCATACATAGTTCTGAAAGGCGGCACAGTAAGGTACCAGTGCCAGGGGAAATGGGGAGTGCGGTCGTGGCCCTTGCACTAAAAGAAGCGAAATTTTATAAGTCTTGTTTGTTATTTAAGGTGAATGGTTTTTTTTGTGAAGCGACATGCCTAGAATAGTAGGTCGTGATTTCGCCACAAGGATCAAGCCGTGATGGGCATTGACAAATGGCATGGCACATGACCAATACCCAACGTGATGTCCTCTATAATGAGGTCACCACAATGCAGTTCTGTTTTTCGTCGTGCGGACAGGACGATAATGTCACAGTTTAGGGTCATATGATAGGACCAAGCATACATTTTATCGTCATGAAGCGCAGACGTAGTAGAGACGATGCTACGCGGGGAACGTGCGTAGTGTTATAAAAAACAATTGATGGAGACATTATCCCACATCAAATTGTATGCCATTCGGAGAGGGAAACCTTAGGCCAATGGGCCTATATAGAGGTAAGAGGTGAAACAGGGGGAGTGAATGGATCCCTAAATGGGTTGTACCCGAAGACAGGGCGTCCGGGCGGTCCTACGTATCCCATGAGGATGGTAATCAAGCCACACGTAGTTCTGAAGGGTGCCTTTTAATGTCATTCTGGACAAGGAATATGAGGGCTAACTCTCAGAACAGGGGTGTATGTGGCACATCTATTGCAAACCCGACGTGAATGAGGACATAATCCAGCACTACGCCACGCGGTCCCGTAGTCGGGGTCCTGAAGGCAGGACCAGAGAGGTGAATTTTCTGAACTCAAGATGGACCCAAAGACAAGGGGTCTGGGCATTCCTACGTATCCCATTAAGATGGGAATCAAGATGAACGTAGATCCAGATGAGAATCTTAGTTTATGGTCTTAGAGCCCGGACCATGGATGGTGACAACTTCCCGAGTAAGCACAGATGTAAACCCGATCCCTAAGCCTACGTGAGTTAAACTCGGTGTGGGAAACATGGGGGGATCCTTATCGCAATACTTGGGGCATCCATCAAAGGGGAGTCAGCAAAAAGCCCTGAATGACACCTTTGACGCGGCTTGTTCCCCCAACGCGCGGACGTGCACGGAGGAAAAGTACCAAGAGGTCCGAGACTCTACTTGGACATGATGAAGTGATGAAGGGTGTGAATTGTGTACCCGACATTTTGGGCTTAATGGGTTGGAGTGGTGATAGAGGAAAACTGTTAACCATGGTGGGAACACAGCGTCCATATCGCGTTAGCCTAAGGTGGGAACAAAAAATGAGCATCGACCGCTTACCACATTCGCAACGTGGGATTTTATCGATTTGTTGTCCGAAACCCTCAGGGGCGTTGGCCCATAACGGTAGGAGAGCCCTTGGGCGTTGTATCCAGGCCGTTCTTGGGGGTCCCTCCGGGTATGAAGGATGACGGGGGCCCTGATGCAGGGATACACAAATCCTGGAAAGCGGGTGCAGACGTGTCCGAGTAAAGCTTGGCATTCCAGGTAATAAACCAGAGTACTCTTAGCCACATTGGTGAACCGTCGAAAAGGGGTCGACGAAACAACTTCAGAAGGAGAGATACATGGTGCGGTCATTACGAGACCAACGTGAATGATAAAATAATCTCACGCCACACATACACTCCTATAAGAGAGGACCTGGTCCGGGGCCCGGAATGGCCAAGGGGCCTGATGGTTAGACATTGGTCAGGAAGGCCTGACCTGCTTGCAGTTTATCGTCTTGCAGTGAGGATGAGGGTCGGGGACCCGAGGAGGCCAAGGGGCCTGAGGCTGGGCCTCGTATGGGGAGGCATACAGCATGGTACATTATCCCGATGTGAATGAGGACGTAGTCCCACACCACACCGTACACCCCTATGGGGAATCGGGGTCGTGGGCCCGATCGCTAGCACCACCCGGGAAGAAGTTTTTTACTTTGGGATGGGGTAGAATGAATCACTGCACTCGATGTATAGGATATCTCGGGGTGGACCCGAATATCCAAGATGATGTTGACCATGTTCGAAACACAGCGTCCCCATGGTGACCCAATATGGGAGCAACAAATGAGCATCGACTGCTGACCAACTTCGCAACGCGGGACTTGTATCGGCTTGTTGCTTGAAAACCCTCGGGGGTGTTAGCCCGTATCGGTAGGAGAGCCCTTGGGCGTAGTATCCAGGCCGTTCTTGGGGGTCCCTCCGAGTGTGAAAAATGATGGAATCCCAGTCAAGGAGTGGGTGAAGCATAGCTGTATCCACCCACGAAAGAGGAAAACATCTCCAGGGGGGATGTGCATCCGGGTCGAGGCTTGCTCGATGTGAGTTGGGGAAAAAGTGTGCACCCTGCCATGTCTTGACCCGAGGGGAAGATTTTGGCTTTTGGGCTGGGCCAATGGACGAAATGTCCTAGAATTCCTACGTATCCAATTAGGATTGGAATCAAGCCATACGTAGTTCTTGAATGGCCATGCAGTTCAGCGTCATGCGGTGAGGACGTGGGAGGACATAAGAACGGGAGTGGGCACATAGTGCGACCCTTAAAATCCGTATGTGAGCGGGGTTGCATGAGTGGGGCCAAGAAAGCCTACTACCAGCTACACAAATATCTTCCAAGGAAACTATTCCCAGGGGGGATAGTTGGAGAGAAAAGCATGGGGATGGGATCAAGACGAGGCATCTGAGTGTTCCTACGTATCCCATTGAGATGAGAATCAAGCCACACGTAGTTCTTGGGATGCAGTTTAACGTCATGCGGGACAAGGATACATCTTATTTGGGGATATGTAAGGTACGGCAAGTAATCTGACAAGAATGAGGATGTAGTCCCACACCATACCGTACAATCCCACAAGAGGGTAAGTCAGGGAAAACCAAGGGGGCTTGAGTCCAGACCGCGGTCAGGGAGCGCTGACCAGCTCGTGGTTTAACGTCTCGCGGTAAAGACGGGGGGCCAGGGGCCCAAGGAGGTTGAGGGGCCTGAGGCTGAGCCTCGGTCAGGAAGGCCTGACTGGCTTGCAGTTTAACATCTTGCAGTAAGGACGGAGGGCCAGGGGCCCAAGGAGGCCAAGGGGCCTGGGGCTAAGCCTCGGTCAGGAAGGCCTGACTGGCTTGTAGTTTAACGTCTTGTAGTAAATATGGGGGGCCTGGGGCCCAAGGAGGCCAAGGGGCCTCAGGCTATGCCTCGGTCAGGAAGGCCTGACTAGCTTGCAGTTTAACGTCTTGTAGTAAGGACGGGGGGAGATCTTAATTTAAAGTCATAGAGCTCGGACCATTTTGCAGTTTATCATCTTGCAGGGTGAAGATGCAGTTTAAGGTCGTGCAGGACCTTACATTTTATGGTCGTGCTGGACCATGATGTGCAGTTTAAAGTCATGAGGGACCATTTTTGCAGTTTATCGTCTTGCAGGACGATGATGCAGTTTAAGGTCGTGCAGGACCATAACGTGCAGTTTAAGGTGATGCGGGACCCTTTCATAGTTTAGGGTCGTGCGGGACCCTTTCACAGTTTAGGGTCATGCTAGACCCTTTCCGCCCTAGGAAAAGTATCGCTTGAGGAATTTGGCATTGGTGGGAGGGGTTATAACCACTCCATCCATGGTCACCAAGGAGTATGCTCCATTGGGGTGAACCTTATGGATGATATAAGGCCCTTCCCATTTGGGTTCTAATTTGGGCAGTTTCCTACCTGGAATCATTGGCGCTCGAAGGGCCAGTACCAGGTCGCCCTGTAGAAAAGAGCGGAGACGAACCTTCTTATTGAAGGCCATTGCTACCTTATCCTGATGCCTTTCCAGATTGTGTAGGGGACGAAGCCGGTTCTCGTCCAGTGCTTCTAATTCATCTAGACGGATTTCGGCTACCACATCTGATGTCTGGTGATCATAAAATGCAGTGCGTAACGATGGCAGCTTGATCTCAATGGGTAGGACGGCCTTAGCTCCATACACCAGGGAATATGGGGTCACCTGGGTAGAGTTGCGAGTCGTCGTCCGATAAGCCCAGAGGACGTTGGGGAGCTTGTCCGGCAAACTTTTCTTGTTCTGACCAACCATATTCTACCGAATGTTAGAGAGGGTTTTGTTGAATGCCTCGATCTGTCTGTTTGCCTGCACGTGGTAGCGGGAGGTATGGTTCGAACGGATGTCGTACTTGGCGTACAATTTCTTCAGTTTAGCCGCTCGGAAGTTGGTGCCGTTATCGGTGAGGATGGCGTGAGGGACTCTAAAACGGTGGATAATATTGGAGCTCACAAATTCAACGATGGAACGGGCCTTGACCTCTTTGAGCGGAACAGCTTCTGCCCACTTGGAGAAGAAATCTATAGCAGTCAGGATGAACCTATACTGGCGGGCTGTTGCTGGTGGATACAGTCCCACTACATCAAGTCCCCATACCGCAAATGGCCAAGAGTACTTGGTGGGGGTGGAGGGGCTCTGGCGGCCGATGCAGGAAGTTGGAATAAACTTTGCATGCCTGGGATCTCTTGGCATACCCAATACAATCGTGGATCATAGAGGTCCAGAAGTACCCCAACCTCCAGATTTGATGGGACAGCTTCGGCCCAGCTTGATGGGCACCACTGGAACTGGCGTGAACCTCTCGCATAACTCGAGGTATCTCATTTCTTTGGATGCAACAGAGGAGAATACCATCGAAACTCTGTTTATAAAGGATCTGTTCAAGACTGGGGCCGCTCTGGAGGGTAAATTGTAGCGCGCGGCATCGAATTCGATCACACTTAGCCCGGTTGTCCGGGAGGTGACCATTTTGGAGATACTCGACAAAAGGTGCCCTCCAGTCGGGAGTGGCTTCAACCACTGCGTCTGATGAACCCGGGACCCCTGACGTGGAGGGTCCGGCAGTGAGATGACTTACCTGCAGGCCATCATTGTCCCCTTGGGTGACGGGGGCAATGACTCTCTGGTGTGCCACATGTAAGATCAAATCATCTTTCTCGGGTTCTGCGAGTGACGCGGCTAACCCGGCCAAGGCATCTGCTTGACCGTTCTGTGACCGTGGGACATGGGTATCCTCTGGTCGAGAAGAGAACTGGGCCATTAGGCGGAGGGTGTACTCTATTAATGGTACAAGATCCAGCTTCCTCATGAAGTAGTCTCCATTAACCTGTTTGATTACCAGCTCGGAATATCCTTTCACATGTAGATGGGGCACATGTATCTCAAGGGCCAACTCGAGGTCGGTGATAAGAGCCTGGTACTCTGCCTCATTGTTCGTAAAGCCTTCTGACAATAGGAACGAGTATGGCAGGACTGCTTGCGCTGGGGTAATGAAGAAAATACCCAGGCCCACTCTGTTGAGCTTGGGATCATTGAGCCGCCTACCGGTGGGGCTCCGGGAGGCACCGTCGAAATGCATTTGCCAACACGGGACGACATGATCGACTGAGAGGATCGTCTCATCAGGAAAATCCAGGTCCAGGTATTGATCCGCGGAGGTTGGATGGGCAGCTAAAAATTCTGACAATGCCTGTCCATTAATGGCCTTTTGAGGTACGAACCTGATATCAAACTGCGGGAGAATCACCGCCCACCGTGCTAGTCGGCCAGTCAGCATGGGGCGGTTCAGGATGTACTTCAGTGGGTCTACCCGGGACACCAATTGAACCTCATGGTGCTACAGGAAATGTCGCAACTTCTACACGGTGAATACGAGTGCAAGGAATCTCTTTTCGATAGGGGATTATATGTCCTCCGTATCGAGAAGCATGCTGCTGAGATAGTAGCGACTGTTCTCAGTACCCTCGTTATTCTTCTGGGTGAGCAGTACACCAAGCGATCATTCCAGGGTGGCCACGTAAAGGACCAGTGGCTTTCTGGAGACGGGTGGCATCAAAAACAGAGGTTGGAGCCGATACTTCTTGATTTCCTCGAAGGCGGTCCGACACTCCTCATCCCATTCGTAGGCGGCACCCTTCTTAATGAGCCGGGAAAAGGGATTACACATGCCGGCCAGATTCGCGATGAATCGTCGTATATAGGCTAAGTGGCCTTGGAGGCCCCGAAGCTCCCGAATGTTGCTCGGGGGAGGCATTTGGTTGATGGCCTTGATCTTCTTCGGGCCGATCTCCATACCTTGGTATCTGACAACAAAGCCCAGAAACTTCCCAGAGGTGACCCCGAAGGCACACTTCAACGGGTTCATCTTTAGGTGACGGGAACGGAGGAAACCGAAAACTTTCTCGAGATCTTTGAGATGGTCCTGGCACTGACATGATTTGACTATGAGGTCATCCACGTAGCATTCCACCAATGTCCTGAGAATCGGCTTGAATATGCGATGCATGGCCCTCTGATAAGTGGCACCTGAATTTTTCAAACCGAATGGAATAACCTGGTAGCAAAAGGTACCTTGGGAAGCCCTGAAGGCAGTGGACTCCTCGTCTTCGGGGGCCATCCGGATTGGGTTGTACCCGGAATACCCGTCGATGAAAGAGAGAGCTTGGAACCCGGCCGTGGCGTCAATTAATAACTCTGTCACCATGAGTGGGAAGTCATCCTTTGGGTAGTGGCGATTAAGATCACGAAAGTCGATGCAGACTCTGATATGCCCATTCTTTTTCCTGAATAGCACAATGTTGGCAAGCCACTTGGGGTACTGGACTTCTTTAATGAAGTTGGCTTTGATAAGCTTGTCAACATTGGCCTCAACCATAGCACCATGAGAAGGGTGCATCTTCTTGGGAGGCTTCTTAAACCCACGATGTTTTGCCGGGAGGCCCAAATGGTGAACGAATACCTGGGGATCTAGTCCTGGCATCTCGTTGTAACTCCAAGAAAACACATCACGGGGTTGTTTGAGGAAGTCTACGTACTGTTGCCGCTCCTCGGGGAACATGGCTGCACTGATCAATGTGGGTTTCGGATCTGCCTCGCTACCAAGGTTCACCTGTACCAGTTCATCAACCGTGGTAGAGACGTCTTCTTCAATGGCGGGGGGAGCATCTTCCAGGTATTCCTCTCCACCCGTGGGGGGATTTCCCACGAAGGGAGGTACTTCTGGGCTATCAAAGCCTGAGGGGCAGCTGGTGCTGGCACAGGTAGCAGTGGTCATCATATCAGGAGAATCGCTTTCCATTGAGACCGTAGTAATGAAAGCAGTCGACCCTATCCCATCTGTCCTAAGGGGCCACATTTGATGATATCAAAGCAGTGGTGACGTGTTTGCCTGAGTCGGTTAGTTCCAGCCCGGCGGAAGAGACATGTATGGTGCACCGCCGTTGTCATAAGCTTGACGTCTCGGTACCGTACAGGGGTAGGAGGTTCAGGGATCATCTGAGCCTGGTTGATGTAGGAGTACGAGGTGATTTTCCATCGTCGCTTGGACACGTGAACATGCCCTACTTGTGTACCTGAAACAACAAAACATTGCCCCATGTCGAGGGTCGTGGCCTCCAATCGGTGGATTGGGAGGACGTAGGCGTCATCCATGCTTCCTCAGGGATCACTTGCGACCGGGGCGGGTTCATCCTCACATACTAGGATTTTCTTATCCTTACTTTTGTAATAACCCGCATCCAGATAGCAGGCCTCACAAGAAGAGAAAGGGGACGTGTCTCCTTGGAGCACGCCTACTCGACCGTTGAGCGAGTACTTGAGGCACTGGTGATACGACGAAGGGACCGCTGCATGTAGATGGAGCCATGGCCTACCCATCAACGCGTTGTAGGCGGTGTCCTGAGAGATGACCATGAACTCGGTGCTGGTAATTAAGCCACCAAACTGAGTATTCATGTAGATCTTTCCAACTGGGGATTGCTCAGTCCTGTTGTACCCCTGGATTCTGAGGTCAGAGGAAGTTAAATCACCTTCAGACAGACCTAGCTTTCGCAACTTCCGGTTCAGAATTAGATTGATTCTGGAACCTGTGTCAATGAGACAACGGAGAACTTCCACGCTATTGAAGTGGCCACTAATGTACAATAGGGGAATGTGCCCCTATAGAGTAGGGTCCTCATATTCACCGGAAAACGAGATAACCGCCTGACATTCAGTGTTTTCAATCGTCTCGGTATGGAAGGCTTCTGCAGCTGCTACCTTCGTCTCAAACTGGAGGGGGCTCCTTAGGGCCTCAGCAAGTGCCTCATGCATTTTAGATGACAGGCGAAGGGCCTCAAGGATAGAAATCATTGCCGGAATTCCGGCCAGATGGATCAGGGCATCATACTTTCATGCCAAACGTGAAACTCTGCCTACCAGAGGTCGTTCGGCATTTGGAGGCATAGCCGGTCTTGCTGGATGAACCGGCGATCGGCTAGTACTGGGTACATCTTGCTGCCTACTAGTAGAAGCCTGGAGAGTAGTCTCCGGACTAAGATCAGATAGCGGAGGTTGGCCTGTAGCCAGGCAAGACTGACTGTGATACGAACGGGGCAACTCTCCCTGATCTAGTAGCACAAACAGCGGTGGAGGTAGAGCTGAAGGCGTTAGACGGGGTTGCACGTGCTGAGCTCTGCACTGAGCCTGCTGTCTAGTCTCAGTAGAATTCATGACTTGGATGAAAGTTCCTGCTAACGTACCTCGATGACTGGCGCAGTTGCGATTCCACTGACGTTGACGTCGGTAGGAAACGTTGGGGAGGTTCGTCTGGTGCTCCCCCTCGTCGGAAGCCATATTGGGCTTTACCAGCTCCACGGTGTTAACCAAAGTGTACCCCTGGCTGTCGCTCGAGGAGTCATCCAGTACCGGGCGGATTCTGGGAGGAATCCCCATTTCAGGGGGCATAAAGTCACCGAGAATGTGGGATGACGGCGACAATGGCGGTGTGTGTTGCTTCTTCTTGCATCGCCGATGCTTGCCCTTTTGGGAAAAGGTCGACTGAGAAGATGATTCGGAGGTACCGACTAATTATTATGAAGGTTCCGGATGCTTCAGGCATTCCCGGATGATACAATGGGCACAGACGACGGTTTTTGGAGCCATCCAATTGTCGTATTTCCATGATCCGCGGTTGGGAACCTGCTGCCACTCGCCTTCGCTGTCGCTACCGATCTCTGACCCTGCAAAGACACCCGCCACTTTCGCTGGTGCTGGGCCCAACTTGACTATGTTGTTGTTGACCTGGTCTTGAAGCCAGTCTTTAAACACATAGCATTGCTTGAGGGTGTGCCCCAGAAACCGATGATAAGGGCAGTAGTTGGGGTGATCGGTGAGATTCGCCTCTGCCGGCCTTCTGCACTCGGGCAGACGCACAATCCCTTGCTCTAGATCACTTCAGAAGTAGCCAGGGACCGGGTTTTCTTTGAAAGAATAAGTCTGGTGCCTTCTTTCCGAATAGGGGGCCCTGGGGGCCTGGCCCTGATGAGGGGCCAGTGGGGCCTACCGAGGAGGCGTCTCCTGATTGTCTCGCTTAGGTTGCGGTGGCGCATTGCGCGGGGGAACCTGTCGGTTCTGAGGCGGTCGCTGCTGGGCAGGAGCCTGTGCTTGAGGTGGAGGACCTCTGCGGGGTTGCAGGGATGGTGCCATTGGCAGTAATTCCAGCTACTTTGGGGCTTCTATTTGGGCCACCGCAGCGGGTTCATCCCTGGTGGTCCTCCTGGACGGGATCATAGGGGCAACAAACATGCCTGACTAGCATGTTGTAGGGCTTCCTCAAGGCGTTGATCCTTATCTGAGAAATCTATGAACCCTCTAGGGTAGTTCTGGGTAATTTGGGATGGTACCAGCTATGTCTTGACGTTACCCACACACATCGTCAGTAATTTCTCCTGAGTCAGTGGCATATCGAGGGAATACGTAAGTCCCTTCCACCGGGAGATGAAATTTGTGACTCGCTAATCAGGCCTCTGCTTGCACTTGAAGAGGTCCGCAATGTTGGTCTTCCGTGTGGTGGAGCTGAACTGGTACAAGAACTACCGACAGAGATCCTCCCAACCGGTCACCGATCCGACAGGGAGCTGGCTGTACCAGACAAATGTCGGACCTTCCAATGTCTGTACGAAACATTGGAGCTTGGCGGCTTCTTGTTGAGCCGGGGTCCCCAGCATGGGGCCACACCTGGAAGCAAAATGATCCAAGTGCTGTGGCAGGTCCCATGTCCCGTTGAAGGGCGAGAAAGTGGGGTTCCCAAAACCCGGAGGTGCAGGCATATCATCCACCCACGCGGGATACGGCTTGCCATCCGGTGGGACCACCACCTGTCGCATTTCCAACGCTTCAAGGCGGGCTGTGAGCGCCTCTATAAGATCATCCGGGTGGGGGTCCCTGTCTTGACGGGGATCCCTAACCACTAGTGCGTTTCCAGGTTCCTCAACATGGTAGATGGCTTCGGCAGCTCGCGGATCAACTGGCAGAACAACCTGTGGGGTGACAGGGGGAACCTGGACTGGATTCTTCAGATTGCCCCGTCGCTCGATATAATTTGGCGAGACGTATCGCTCCCTCTTTCCGTAAGCTCCGGCTTCTACCCTATCTGCGGATGTAGCATGATCAGGGTTTCCCGGAGGCATCTCACCGGGGGAAATTGTTCTTGCCCCTGCTGCCCCAGCCTGGGATTACCATAGTCGGGTCGCCGCTCTGCAGCGCGCTCAGCCAAGAGTTCCTCAACCATCCTCTTCTGCTCATCAAGCTGCTGGCGTAACGTGGCCTTCTCGGGATCTTCGTCCATTTTCTGCACAGAGGCAGATGGGGCGGAGTGCTTGAAAATTCCGACGTGCTCCTTACCCTTGCCGGTATTTTGACCGAGTACCAGTGACTCGGTGGGTATGGGGAGGCCTAGTATGTTCTTCTGCTGGTGGGTAACTTTCCCTGATGGGTCCAGCAGTGGCGGTATGCCCTCGGGCAGTAAGTCTCCATCAAGGAATTCAATCTCGTCTTCATTTTCCATGATGTCAGCCATGTGGACCGCGACCCCTCTCGAGGGCATGTCCTCGATGTCACACAATGAATCGGGCTGCCGTTGGATAGGGTCGAAGAGGAGAGCGACATAGTGTTTCCAACCACGGACTTGCACATGGGGGGTAGCTTCCCTGACGATTCTGCGGAGTACTTTGAAACTCTGAACGCATTTCCGTTGAAGGGCGCTCTAGCAGCCTGGCGACTCAGGGTGCTGGGCCACAAGCAGTGAGGCCGAATCGATCAGGCGACATTGCTCGCTGATTTCTTCGATGTGCTCTCGACTTCTGGGGTACACCACCCGTTCGTAACGAAGGCGGAAGTGTGTCTCCAATAGGGTTCGACAAAAGCACCCCACTTCTTCAGGGTTAAGAGACTCTGGTACGTGAAGATTCAGCGCCGCCGTCAGCCATAACTTCTCCGGGAAGTAATCTGCTACAAGAATACTCCAGAAGCTCATGGGCTCGGACTCAAGGTCTGGTACTATGTTTCCCCACTCGTCAACTCAGGCGGCTGAGGGACTGGTAGCAGTACTGAGGGGGACCTCTGGGATAATAAACTCGGCGACGGAGAATACGGTGAACAAGCTGACTGGCCGCCGAATTCCGGGCCATCCTCTGAAGAGTAAGGTGACCTGGCCACGATGTCACGATATGATGGGCTGATATCCACAGCTTCCGGCACAGGAGTCACGGCTACCGACGATAGGCTGTGTCGTCGCTCTACCGTAGTTGGCCCCCAAAATAGCTCTCTGTGGTCTCTGGTAGAGGTAGAGGGTGCTTCTGGTGACGATGGAGATGATTGTGCGGTCGAGACCTATATAATTCCCAAGACATCTTCCTCCTGGATGTACCTGCGGAGAGAGATGGGAATCTGGTGGACCTCATATTCCGGGAGAATGAGGCTAACACGCCTGGTTCCTGCCCCAGTCCTTGATACGAAGGAGCGGGGAGAAGGTTCCATTGCTGAGTCGCATTCCGCTTCCGAGTCTAAGAAGCGGGCAGGTTTGATCTCCACCCGGGCCTTCACAGGACTCTTCTTGTGGCGGCGACGACCCACTCCCCTGCCCCGGGTTGGCTCTTCGGGACACGGTTGATTTTCATCATGCAGCCTCGGGGCGGTGCTGGCGCCATGGCAGAGGGGGGCCCCACTCGAGATAGCCGAAGTGCGAGGGGCACCAGGGAATATGTCAAAGGGCACATGGGGAGGACCGGCATGAACATCACCCATGTGGGCGGAGCCTTTGTTGGAGCCGGCAGGAGCAGGAGGACCTCCACGGTCGATGCGGGCGGAGCGAGGCTGACCTTCACTCCTCGAGCTATTGGGGCGAGGGGGACCCTCGCCAGTTGCATAGAGGATGTAGGGAGGGCCCCCACATTGGAAAAGGACCGGATGGACGGTTCCTTCAGATCAGCGGTCGGGGGCACGAGGATGGACTCCATACCCTATATAGTGGGCGCGGGAAAGGTTTTCGCGCTGAGCGTCACTACCGTGGGGCAGGTCTTCCTTCAGGATGGGGGTAGCACGAGGCATACCTCCATTATGAGCTTCGGAGTGGGGAAGGCCCATGCTCTATGGAGTATTGGTACGGGGAGGGCCTCCGTACGGGGTGACATCACCGCGGGTTAGTTCGCGGTGATCACCACTTAGGCCTGCCACCCAAAGAGTCAACCCAGCCTGCCCATGGGGTGGTTGGGGTCTCGATCCTGGTTGGGCGATGGAGTGCCCCTGCTCAGCGTATGAAGAGGCCCCATGATGCACGTCGGCGGTGGCTCGGGCCACTGTAGTTGTTGACATTGACGCACCTGGGTGGGCGTCCTTAGTCAGGGCCTGGCGCTGACATCGGGTCAGACGAGCTAGTGCAGGTGGTGCAGGGACATAGCCTGCCTTCTCTTCCTGCGGAGTCAGACGATGGAACTGACGCGGCCGGGCAGGAGCTCTTTCCTAGAGCCCGTGGGTCGGGACCCTGAGCAGGCTGAGCCGGACGGCACCCGCCTCATCAGCGTAAGGCGAGGAGTCGTCAAGGCGTTCTGGGGACAGGCTCCCGAAACGGTTGAACGTTGGGGTGGGGAGCAGGGGCTCCCTATGCAGCCTGTTAGGGCGGCGTTGATGGAGGGGCCTGGAGGCCTCCAGGTCCAAGTGGGCCATATCCCTAGTTGGGATGACCCCTTCCTCCTCGTACCTGCGCATGAGGTTGTTGATCACCCTTCGTTGGATGAACTCTGCTGGGGAACGGGGACGTTAGTGCCCCGCATTCCGTGATGTGGCGGCTGTCGTGGTGGTAGCAGAACCATGCAGGGTGGCTGTGGCGGAGTTCCCCTGCCCCTGCGTAGGGGGGCGGGCAGTGATCGTGTCTCTGTAACAACAACCTGGTTCCTAAGAAACGAAGGGATCAACTCATCAGCACTGAGAGGAAAAGAATCGACAACCAGTTCCCCAACGTCCTCCCATTCTCTACGTCTGCAAGAAGGATCCACACCAACATGCTGCAGAATGGAGTGCCCCACGTTCTATTGCCCCGACTTCTGGTGAGTTTCACGACAGGCCAACCATTTGCTTGGCGGGACCAGGCGCCGAATATCTGGATCCGGTGACACATCAATCTACTGGTGCCTCGAGCGCTACTAAACTCCACATTGAGGAGAAGAAATTCACGTCGGGTTCACCATTTCTATTTTCGACGCTTTCTCCGGGGCGCGCGCATCCATCTGTCCGTGGAGGAGGACGTGCTGCGCATGTTGCCCCGCATTCCCGTTTTCCAAAGGCGGGTGACATTCTCTCCTTATTCAGGGACGTCTGCTCTTTGATCGAAACAGGATGATGGGATGTCAGTTCATTCTTCTGTGGAATCCTCCTCAGAACTCATCACCTAGTCCGAGTCTCCCTCATAGATTTAATACGTAGTTCGTGAAACTCTTCCCAGTGCCATGTTTCCATGGACACCGGTTAATTACACTGCTTCTGTCGGGACATTCCAAAGGGTCCATTCAGGGCAGCAACCTTCAGTCAGGGGAGTAGTCACGTTGAGGCATCAGTAGCGTGTCTGGATGCTGGGGAACCTGGCATGTCTATCTATTATCACTGGTCACAGGGCTTCACAAGGGTGTGGAAGCCCGAGGCATCCCACATCGAGCGCGGGGAATTATATGCCATAGGCACATATCTGAGGTTTTCCTCTGCTTCCCATGTTTAACACAGGGTACGCCGTGAGTTTAACGTCTAACGGAGAAGGATCAACCCGATCAGAGCATTATCTAGAATAGATTGGATTGAGGGACTTCTCTTGAAGGGATGCCGATACCGGGGCCAACCCATGGGCTGCTATGAAGAAGAGCGTATCGACATGGTCTCGTCGGGATATGATGGTCCGGTTGAGGATCGGGGTGGATGGTGGATGGATGGATGAAGTGGTGGGTGGAATGGCAAGGAACCGTCGCAAGGGAAATGGTGATGTTGGGCTTGAGCCTTGAAAGGGCTTCCTATGTATCCCCATGGCGGGGAATCAAAGTCCGCGTAGTTCGGGATGGTGCCAGTGGACCGGCACGAGGGTGGACCTTGGTCTGATGGGCATCATCAGCAAGCTGACGTGAATGGGGAGGACTTGGAGGGTCCTAGTGGTGGTGGGATTGGACCTCGTGGAGGCTTCCTACGTACCATGTCGTGACATGGATCAATGTCCTCGTAGTTTAAAGGATTGATGGTATACAGTTTAACGTCATGCGGGACGGTAGTGAATCCTGACATGAATAAAACGACAGGCGGTGGGTGTTAGAAAACCGAAGTAAATGAGGGACCTTGGTCCGATGGGAGATGGTCTTGAACCTCTGGGAGGCTTCCTACGTACCATTCCTTGACATGGATCAAAGTCCTCGTAGTTCGGGTTGGTCACAACGGCTTGCCGTGGGACTGGAGTGCAGTTTAAAGTCATGGTGGACGAGGGCGTGCAGTTTAACGTCATTCTGGATGAGGGTTTGTAGTTTAACATCATGCTGGATGAGGGTGTCCAGTTTAACGTCATGCTGGATGGGGGTGTGCAGTTTAACGTCATGCTGGACGGGGGTGTGCAGTTTAACGTCATGCTGGATGCAGGTGTGCGGTTTAACGTCATGCTGGACGGGGGTGAAACTCGACGTGAATGAATGACCGAGTAATGTGGCTTGAACCTCATGGAGGCTTCCTACGTACCATGCCATGTCATGGATCAAAGTCCTCGTAGTTGGCTGAGGGTAGGGGTCAGGGTCGTTGCTCACTCTAAGCCCACGTGAGTCATGCTCGGTGTGAGAAACAAGAGGTTGCGAGGACCTGATGATCACATCGTGAAGGATGCGTCTCTGAGAAGCGAAGAGGGGCGTACACATTAGGTGGCCCATGGTGGTGGGACTTCTCCAGGATGGAGGCCCGAGGTGCGGCAAAGCACAGCGAAAGAAGGAATCGGGACCAATGATGGGAGGTGCCTCATCCCTATCACGCCCTCCACTGACCATGGTAGTGGGGAAGTACAGAGATGAAGGGGTGCAACCATCCGTTGGGGAACTAGGGTCGCCCTTCTCATATGAACATATGTCACTCCAATATAGAGGATATCATCCCCTATGGATGGGTGATTCCTCTCCTGTGGAGACGAGTGGCGTAAAAAAAATTTCGAGCTGGGGGGACCCTACGTGCGAAGCACGAAGTCGGGTCACAGTTTAACGTCATGTGTTGAGGACGTGATGCTTGGCAGTTTAACGTCCTGTAGCTCGGACGATGTTGGTTCAATCCGCACCCCTAGGACTTACATAACTGGTACCCTCTGGTCCTTGGGGAAGGGAAGGTACCAGTAAGGCCATGGTCAGGGGGGAGCGAACCATAGAGGGGTCCACATTAGCGTGGCTATGCGAAGAAGAAATATCCGTTAGCGTGCCTATGCGAAGAATAATTAGGCGAAGCAAAGCTATGAGTGGTATTGTCCATGGGACTTTGAAACCACGTCGTGCAAACCTGGAGGGTCGCACGAAAATAGGAATTTCCAAGCAAAGGAGTGTGCTTCGTGAAGCAGGGTGTCATGGCCCTTGCATGGGGCATAGGTGTGAGTGGAGGGCGCTTCGCGAAGTGGAATAGTATTCACGAAGTGCTGCCTCGCGAAGAAGGGGTGCCTCGTGAAGCAGGGCGCTGCGAAGCAGTGTGCTTCGTGATGTGTTGTGATTCTGCCTTAGCATAGGGATCACTAGTATGGGTTGGGGGTTTCACGAAGCATAAACGCTCTGCGGCTGCCCGAGATCCCTTGGGAATCCCCTTCCTTCGCGAATTCCCATAAGCTTCGCAAAGGGAATCCCTCTCGGAATAGGGGGTCAAAACGAGACCAAGCAAAGGCGTCTCGCGAAGTAGAAGTACCTCGCGGAAATCATGATTCCTGGGGGCAAAGGGTGCTTCGCGATTCGGGAGAGGAGAAGCCGAAAGGTCGGATTGTCCCTCCTCGGGACTCAGGGGGATTCCGGTATTTATAGGCAAGGGGCGCCGTGAAGTAGAACTCGCGCGCCGCCTCAAGAGCTTCGCGGAACGCACGCGAACATCAACGGCGTCCACGGAGAGTTACCACCTCCGGTGCTTCACGGTGGTCTCGCGAACGTCAAATGCGTCTGCGGAGAGTTACCGCCTCCAGAGCTTCGCAGCGGGCTCGTGAAAAACAAATGTGTTCGTGTAGAGTTACCGCTTCCGGAGCTTCGCGGTAGGCTCGCGAACGTCAAATGTGTTCGCGGAGAGTTACTGCATCCGGAGCTTCGCGGGATAGCGATGCTCGGGGTGCTTCACGTCGGTGCTTCGCGTTGGTGCTTCGCGACGATGATTCGTGAGGTAGCGTGACAACCTTCTTTTTTTTGTCCCTTCCTTTCATGCAATATTTTGGCGCCAACAAACACCCTTTCCAACTCTTCATCCATGGATTGCTGGCCTGAAGATACGTCCCCCGGCTCACAAGGAGATTTAGTGGCTCCAAGAGCGGTGCCACCATTGTTATACCACCATGAAAGGATTTCAATGGTTCTTTACCTTAGAAGATGATGGATAAAGAAGATTATTTAATTAAATGACAAAGCCTTTATTAAATTAAAATTTAAAATAAAATTGAAATATAAGAAAAAGGAAAAATTAAATCTTCAGGAGCCACGTAATCATGCCACTCTCCGTCTAATGAAAGGCCAATCCCCTCTGTGGTACCACAGTCCATCATTTCCTTCACCCGTTTGGTGACATTAACTGACTTATTAGTGGCATATATTAACATTTCCAGCTCTTTGATGTAAAACCTCACTTCATTGGGGTTGTCCTCAAAACGGATGTCAGTGTATGCCCAGAGATTCCCCACTCTAGGGATATGTAGCCCTTCACATAAGTCCATTCAGGCAGTTTCAGCATTACAATATAATCTCCAGCGTGCCCAGATATCCTCTAGACCTAAATATTCAGAATGCGCACCAGAAGGCCGAGATGAATGTCCTACATTCTGGGACTTCAACATCTTCCCAGCTCCCGCAATCACAGATAAAGGATATGAAAATGAAATGTGTTTCTCTATAAAATATTGGTGACCAAATTTCCACAATTATATAACACTCCATGAGTCGATGGAGTACGTCTCTTGACTCTGGAAGGTGGATTATATTTGGAATGAGGACACATTGATTCATTTAATGCCTCATCATCCCCATCTTGGGATTCCGTTGAATCAGCCCTGGGTGAGGAACCCGGGGAATCAGCTCCTGGTGAAGAAGAATCACCTTCCAAATGAAAATATTCTTTCCTAATAGTTCTCTTCATTATCCCCACCAAAGGAACCTGATGATTTCGTACCCCTTCGGGGTGTGATGCTACCCCGATCTCAGCATACCATGTAGTCAATAGAATTATCATTCCAACAGCTGGTAGATCAAATACTGCCCCAGTCTTTTCCATAGATGTCAGCAACCATAGTTGACGAGAAACCATCAGATTCCGCTCTAACAGGACATGCACTGGTGGGGATACAATAATTTTCGTCATACATTTGAATTGAAGTGCGAATATGTATGGAGCATAGGCCTCACATATAATTTCTTTGTCAATCCTCGTGTCTAGTGTACCATCTCTACATGCTAGCTTGTATTCCCTTTACTTCAGGATGGTTGTTCCATTATTGGAAAATTTCCCTGTTGGAAGATTTCCATAAAGAATGATGTGAAACTCATTAAACATGATCAACCATATTTTGATGTCATAAGCATTTAGGGATAAGGGAGAAATTTCAGAAAAGGCCTGAACAGACGACCAGAAAGAACTTACAGGAACCGGTATCCCACTTTGTACACCATATTTCTTGAAGTGAGTGTCTATCCAGCCCCATAATACTCGGAATGGTCTAACTATTCATAGAGGATACTTACCCATATTAACATGATGTAAACTCTTATGAATCTTTGCCAAAACAACGGTGGCCAACCCATCCATTTTCCTTTCAGCCAGCTTGGCTACAACGAAAAAGGTCCCCGGCCTCACGACTCATTTAGAATCCTAAACTGGTAAATGGTAAACACTGAGCCACAAATCCAAAACCCTGCCAGATGGGACTTCACTATAATTTTCAGGTTCACTTCATACCCCCACCAATCAAACTCTCCTGCTTCCCAAATTGGTCAAATTGGGCCCAGTGCACCCCTCTTTGCTGCTCTAGGGAAACTTGTAGGACGAGTGCAAGAAGGTCCCTCATCTTTCTTCTTAATAATAAACATGTCAATCCACTCTTCTGGATGGATATCATTTCTGGAGTGGGTTTTCACGGTGTTGGTATTATTATGCTTGTAGAAACTTTTCATAAACTCTCGAGCCAAAGATAGTGTTTTCTCCTAATCATTCCAGGTCACCATGAGGGGATGAATTCATCATACATATCTCCCAAAATTGGAGTCCCTGAAATCTTGTAGACATCCCAAAAACTGATGCCTAATTCTCCATGAGTCATATGGAAATAATTATTTTCCTGGGTCCAACGCCTTATTAACTCCGGCACAAAAATTCTCATTCCTGTAGACATATGTTTGCCCAGCCCAGATGACTTTATATATTGCAGCTCTGTTCTGATCATCGAAAGACTCTGCACAAATTTGTCACACACAATATTCCCACATCCAAGTTGGCTTCACACCTTCTCTAGGACGGAAATCCCAACTCTTTTTCCATCCCTTTGATTGGTCCATCTGAGAATTTCGGAAAATAGAGGGATACCAATGCTGCTCCAGCTCAGGCTTGTGAGGCTTCAGATCTGGAGAACATGGGCTATGATGCATTATAAATGCCTTCTCCACTGTTCCATCATTGGTAAATGATCCTGGAAGAGAGAAATTTTCAGAAGAGATATTGGTGTAAGTCTGAAACAGGGAATGAGGAATATATTTCTTTTCCTCTGGAACATTGAATCTTTACATATGACCATGGCCATATAAAGTCAAGTAGATGCTCCGTGGGAATTTGGCATGATATTTCTTCAAGTATATAGCCAAATCTGAACGAGTGCTATCACAGATAACATAATAATCATGGCCGCCAATGTTCATCATGTCATCTATTCTCCTACTGGCCAACACATCAGTTGATCCAATTCTTCTGGGTGCCATTGAATCTGCGCAAAGATCAAACAAATGAACCTTACGTAAGTTTGTTTTGTGAAATATTGTTTAAGGAAATCAAAAAATGGCAAATACATTAAGGGGTGGATGTCCCAACATAGAGTGCAAGTCAATAGGGTCGCCCATGTTTTTCCTCCCTTGTCATGATGTGCAAGTCAAATGACATCTGCAGAAGTGTGACAAAAATCCAAAAGACCGAAGAACAAAAATCGAAGAACCTGTGTGATGAGAGACTAAGTTTTCTGAAGTTGAATGAGTTCACATGGGAGTGAGCCTGTATATATAGGTGATCTAGAACACCTGTGCACAATACTTTCACGCCCCAGAATCTACGTGCCGAACTTGCGCTCGACAGACCCTTGGTTCTCTGGCTTTAACCTAGAGCCATATCCTCTTTCCTTTTAGGATCCCACTCTTAGGGGGGACTTTTGTTGATGCTTCTTGCCATCGAAGAGTCCATAAAATGGAAAAGGGGAATACCTAAAGCACAATGAGGGTCACCCATTGAATAACATCAAAAATTGAAAAAGGCATGGACTAGGAACCCATTTGGAGGGAGTATCACAAGTATCCTGTGTTCCATGAATGTCACTAGCTCGACACCTGTGGGTCATGAAACTCACTTGCGCACCCAATTCTTTTTTCCCAAGGTTCCCGGTGGCTTATAAATAGCCCATGTGGGCCCCCCATTTCGATGACGAATTTTCCATAAGTTAGATTCATGCTCCGGTGGCCCAAGTCTTCAACTGAACTCTTCCGAAATCTTCTAAGGTAACTTTTTACCAAGAATGGGAGACTTGAAGGAGTAGGATAAGGCCTAACTGTTTTGAATTCATTAACACTTGCACGCCTAAGTGTCCTAACCTCCTTAAATGTTGAAACACTTGTGCTTCGCCCTACCAATTTAAATGAAACTTTAGAGTCTCCCTTTTGAAAACATCTTAGGATAATACTAAAGGCTTCCGTTATGTCTCTCCCATGTATTACTCTATAGATTATTCATTTCCCAGGTTAACCCATGCCGTGAATGAAAACATACGCGTCCAAGAATTGTGCACAAAATTATTTGTGTGGCTATACTTGTGCACCAACATTATTTGTGTTCCTCTCTCCTGTTTACCTCTCCACTTCAAGATATTATCCATCGAACACCATTTCAAAAACATTTATGACATGGTTCCTTTGTTGGATTCCTTATCTGAAGGGAATTCTATGAGAACCTCTCCCAAAACCTCGTTAATTACAAGCATTATGTCACCATGGTTAGAGGTTTCCTATATAACCTAATCCTTTATGATGAGAAGATCTTTTTATTTAGGGAATCCTCTTCAAGATTAAGCTCCATGTTCCCCTGGTTTGGGCCTCCTTCTCAAGAGTAAGCCCCATTTCTCAAGACCCCTTAACCTATGCCCCATTCTCTTGAGTTAGCCCAGTCATAATTTCCTATAACATTGGGCCTCTTTCTCACGAGTAATCCCCATGTTATATGATCTCTTTATATGGGCTTCATCCTCTAGAGTAATCCCCAATCTTTTTTTTGATTTTGGAATCATCCTTTGGAGTATTCCCCCATCATGATTTCTTTTTATTTGGGCCTCCTTATTAGGAACAAACCCCAATCACAATTCCATTTTAAGTTAGGCCTCCCTATTAGGAGTAAGCCCTATGTTAAATCTCCAAATATTCATAAAGTACAAATACCTTTATGGAGCCTGCTCCTAGTATTATTTTCTAAAGTAAGTCTTGGTCTTCATCTACATGGGCAGTCATACATACGTAAGCCCCACACCATTTCTCATGACTGAATCATTCATGGCACCATCTTCAGGTTTACTGATACCTCTTTTTCTCACACCGATCATGACTCACAAGAGATTAGAGTGTAAAAGTAATCACGACATCTCTATTCGGGCCATTAACCATGCATAAAGTCTATATTTCTAATCCTGAACTACGTGGACATTAATCTCTACCTTAAAATTAGAGTACGTAGGAATCCATTATAAGTTTTAAGCCCATATTTCATTAATTGTTTCCTGTCCCATATTATGTTAAACATTATCTTTCTTATCGAACTCTGTGGGTTCTGATTCCTTTTTATCAAGGATACGTAAGTAGCCCATCTACGGGTACGATCCCAACTCTGAAATAATACAGGTCTTTCTGAATGACAATAAACATCAAGTTCCCCACTGAGTGTCATTAAAACCAGTATGGTTATCATAATGACAAAGATATTTCAATATAATGTATTGAAGGATACCATTGGCTAAGAATCTCTAATACATACAGATGACTATCCATCAATGAAGAACCTCAAATACATATAAAAAATTCTATTAATCCCATTCATATCAGTATTTAATTGCTAATTCTAATGTAAAACTCATTTTCATACATGGTTAATTAATAAGGATTCGTGAAAATAACATAAATCTATAAGAGAGTCCCAGAGTAGGTAATAATTCCCCCCAGATAGGTGTGATGAGCCTGACCTCCCATCCTCTCGACCAATGAAAATTCTTAAGCCTCATTGGTCCACAACTAATGAGCACATAACATTGGAATGTAGGTCCAAATGGATATAGAATCATTGGATGTTTCTAGTTCTATGAATAAACCCATTAGAAACTGATTGTAATGATTGAACCATAAACAAACAAGGTCGTCCCAATTTTCGGAAGAAATAATCATGTATATTAGTACCTAGAAAACCATTAAATGAATGTCCTCTTGATAGGAAGCACAATCATTTTAACTGGATGTAGGATATTTTTTATGTGATTAGACCTGATATTGGACATGTTTTCAATCTAGGATGTCTTGATCCTTTCAAAATACCTCTTTGAAGCACTCATAAGGAAATTACTAGGCCATAGAGAATTTGATGATGAGGTGTTCACTACAGAAGTACTCCATGAATAGAATAATCCTGTAGAATGCCACATGATATTCACTTTTACAAAACAGGAGGAGGATTTTATTATATATGTACTTGTTAGACCCTTTTATAAATCTAGTATTATAAATTAAATTGTTATTTGACAAGAATTCACTTATTGTGGCTCAAGAGTAATCATTATTATGATATGAACATTTCTCCAACTAATTTTTAAAAAATTGTACCATTACCCATTAACTATAGTTATCATGGTTATGAAAATAATATGTAAAATCCTCTTTGGTGAAATAATTCTCAATTCACTACTAGGGGATCTGAATTTTGACATAGAATTCATGATCGTCCTTCTGATACAAGCTTCATCATTTTTCTATGAATAAATTAAAAACATCTAGATGTAGTTATCCCTATATTATATAAAGAATCCTTAAAAATCATTTCAATGTTAAAAATAAGGCTATTTAAAAATTATAAATCCCCATTTAAATGCTTTTAATAATAGTACATTGCTGAAGGATTATACCAAAGGAATGGGGAAAATTCTATGAATGCCAATTTCACTCGAATTAATACCCCGAATGTACTATAAATGATTATGGATACTAATTTTAAGAAGACCAAGGCTGAGTATGTGCTTCCCATCAATCAAATCAAAGAGGTGGGTCCAAAATTTAGCACTCACCTATTGAATTTTGTGATGTCAGTCATGAAAAATTAACGTGACATCACTAGATAACATTTAATATCTCTAAATAGTAATGAATACTCAGATGAAAATGGCTTCAATCCACAACCTGGGGTTCAAAAATATATTTTTTCTATCAACTTTTCTAGGAGGAGTTTTCATGAAAATTTTTGAAAATGAAGAATCACTTTATCAGTCCATTGTCTTCCCTATATTGATCCAATATCCCCCATGATATTAATTGAGCTGGAATAATTTGCTTCATCTTTGAATTTTCTCTTTGTCCAATCCTCACCTAACTTTGAAAATTTTGATTCAACTCCTAATTTCTAGGTACATATAGAAGAATAAATTCATGAGGTAGGGGATGAGGTGGGATACATATGGAGCTCCCTTATATAATTTGAGGAAGGTGTGTACACCACTATTGATTCACTATAGGAAATAGATATTGGCATAGAAGAAGATCCATACCAACATTGACTATTGAATGCATGACTTCTGAAGAACATGAGGTATATAAATCCTAATTGATTCAACAATCGGATGTGTTATCCTAGAATTCTACATATTTTCTATGACATGATCCTATAGTGTGCACCAACCACATGAGAGTTTTGAAAAACCACTCAGGTTACAAATAGGTATCTAGAAGGACTCACCTGACTCACACCTTAAAAATTTATGTTGATGTGCACCAACACATCAAGAAATACATCATCTAGGAAGTTCAATATTAGAAATCCCAAGAAATGTTTATTATAGTAAAGAAGAAAAATGGAGAAATCATGAAATATATCAAATTTAGTGACCCGAATCAGCACTGTACAAAAGGTAATTTCTATGTTCCAATTACCAAAATTAGAGTTTATGTGATAGTTAGTTATTGATCCCTCACCTTGATGGGTGGATATTCATCATTCAAAAAAATTAACATGGTCTTAGAATATGATGAATACACATCTTTGAAGTCAACCCCTAGCGTGTATTCTATTATTAGGAAATTCTATTTGGATTGATGAATGATGGTGCCACATACCATCATTCCATGCAGCACATCTCAAACACTTTATGGGTATTTTTGTCGAATGCTACAATGAATATCTAATATTTATGTTCCAAAATCATTCTGACCACCTAGAAGATATTGATATCATATTCCACATGATAAGATAACATAATTCCAAGACAAAATACATAAAATGTGATTTCAAGGTAACCTATGGAAAATTTCATGGCTTCATCGTACGTTATTATGGCATCAAAGTCAGCAATGTGAAAACAATGGCTATCCTCAACATTTTACCATCTACAATTTTTAAGTAGTTAAGAGGAATCTATGTACACAAGTATTAGAAATGGTTATTTATTTACAACCATGCACGAAAGTGTTTTTCTATCACCAAATTGATAAATAAATGGGTCATGTATCAGTGGACTAGTGAAATTGAAGATGAATTCAATAATCTCATGACATATCTCATGATCCCACTAGTATTAATGTCACCCATTGTAAGAAACCACACATTATATTTTTTAGAAACATATGGTCATAACATGGCTCCATAATTTTGAAAAAGAATGATGTTAGTAATGAAAACACCATCAGTTATCCCAGTAACACCATGCTCGATGTCAAGACTCGTAATTATGATAACTAAAAGAGATGATTTGTGGAAATATATGTGGTTCAAAAAAATGAGAAAATATATGAAACACCACTAGGTATAATTTTTCTATAATAATAACCCACTCAAATATATCATCATATTTCATATTTTTATAGGATGTTTCACAAGGTTGGCGGTTGTCCTGTTGCGGTTTTATGTAGATTTTATACGTCAGAAATTTTTCAAAGTCATGAATTTCACAAATTTTATTATAGAACACCATTATACAGAACAATTCTAATTATATACTAAATTTACCAATGAAGATAAATTTTATATTCAAGATTGCCCCCAAATTTGGGAGTTTCATTTTCATGGTGCACTTGAAGAGCCCAACTAGGAAGAAAATGGAAGAACCTGATTTCAACAATGTCAGGATTGGGAACATTATTATTCCATAATAAATGAATTTTTATCTAAATTCTTACTATTTTTAGAAGGATATAATAATAATTACTACAAATATCTAAGTGTCATTATAGGGATATAACTTGTGGTTCAGAAAACCAGTGGACCGCCAAGAGGTGAATGGTGACTCTATGTTGGTAATCAAATAGACCAATGAGTATTACCATTTCATAATAAATATCTACCCCCACCCCCTCATGACAATATATGTGGGTTAATAAAATATAAACCCAAAAAACAAATAATTAATCACATCCCATGAATTCATAATTCCTAGGAATATGTATTTGTTAATATAAATCCATCTTTAGGAAATACAAACACGGATGAAAAATTCATCTGCATTTCCTTTCAAGAAATGTTTTAACCATTTGTTCTAATCACAATGGAAGAGATCAGATAAATCATCCATGTCTTGAATTGTATGGTCATACCAATGGGTAGACGATTGTAACACTCGAGAGTTTTATGTTATATAAATCATCAAAGGAATCTTTTTCTAAACACAACACTTTCTTGGCTTTCTTTACACGAAATCGCAACCTTCCTCGATAGCTTGCGTCATACGCAATACCGAGTTTTACTAAACAATGATATGCTAATAAAATATTATTAAAACTAGCCATTTTGAATAGTAATAACCAATTTTTGAAATTTTATAAATTTTATTTTTCAAAATGGTCCTCATTTTTGGATTCGGAATATCAAAATTATCCTAGGGTTAAATTTTGGTATTTTTCTGAAAACTTTGAATTTTTGATGAATAGTGAAACCACTAAGTGGTAGTTAAAAAACTGAATTTTTCCAAAAACTTAATATTACCGCTTTTGTGAGTGGAATTTCAAAAATCCGAGAGACACGGTTGATGTCAGTAAGTAAAATGTGGTTCAATGAGATGAAATAATTTTTTTGTGAATAGTAACTTTTTACTTTTATTTACCACGGTTAAAAGTAAATAGAGTAATTAAGGGTAAAAATGATATTATTATTACCATAACACATGTCCTAATTCTATTGGACAAGATTAATTCGACCAAAAACAACCTTAGGAATAAAATATGACCATTTAGGCCCACTTGGATTAGATTAGAACATTTATTATTAATTTATTTAAAGAAGGGCTAAAATAGTTAAAATCAATGTTTAATAAGTAAATCATTTTTAATATGAGGTTATACATAAGATAAATTCGACTATAAATATTCATTAGAAAGATAAAAATATTTCCTACATAATGGTATTTTATTTTTAGTTTTTAGACATTAAATAATTTAATTTATTTATGACACAAAGATGATGTAGTAATTATCTTATTAATGAAATATTGACATAATTAATGTTATAAACACCAAAATAAATGTAATTTGAGACTTTTTATGAATTAAAATAATTTTATAGATTAATATGACATGTTAGTATTGATTTAATTAACTTTTATTGAACTAATCATTCTGTTATAATTTTGAAAAAAATTAATTACTAAATAGTGTCAAAATTAACATAAAATAGTTTTTAAAACAAATATTATATTAGTAATTGTTATTTTATTCCTAAAAATATAAGGTTCAGCCAAATGACATAGATAAGGTTATATATATTAATAATAACCAAGATGGAGTTTGTTTGGGTGCCTATTGTATGTTTATTAACCTTATAATATAAGAACACAAGAAGACACAGTTAAAGTAAAATTATTTAACATAATGTTAAATCTAAATGATAAGGTCAAAATAGGAACCTAAACTTGTCTAAATTCAATTGGATGAAAGTATTTCGATCCATCCCCACCTTAGCTTCGATATAAATCAATTTGGATCTATTTAAAACCGAACATTACTTTATAAAAAAATAATATTTTTAGTTTTTCCAAAGGAGCCCCTCTCCTCCCTTATAAAAGGACACCTCCTCCCCCTCTTCCACACACCACTTTGAGCCTAAACTCTCGGCCAAACCCTGATAATTTCTTCTCCCCACTTCCATAGAAACATCCTAGAGGTTCTGGGCTTCTTCAAAGACCTATTTTAGTGCCCTAAAAGGAGGTCTCAAAGAAGCACTTCAAAGAAGAGGTAATGTCTGTTACCGATTCTTTCATCTTTATTTCTTCTTCCACTTATTCTTCTTTAGTAGTTTCACTATGAAGTAATAACATCAGTATCACTCATATACTGATATGTTATTATAAGTATGAAACAACCCTATTTCACCATCTATCCATCCTACGGAAAAAGTAATCACCGCGCGTGTGTACGTACGGAATACCGTCTCCATGCCGTGGTGTAATCTATTTTCCACCACCACCATACTTGGATGGGTATAATGGTGTAAATAATGACTATATATGACTATTATAAAGTGATAAGGATTATTAAATAGTATACATACACTCCAATATAATTACACGATCATAGGAACGATATCATAACTTGTGCATAGGTACGAAATACCGTCTCCACGATGTGATGCGACTCATTCTACATGATCTTCAATTAATAATGATTATATAAATTAATTGAATGAATGAAGATGATATATATTACACTAATACCATTCTGGAAATGAGGTATCTATAACCTAAAGAGAAGAATAATAATTTATTCGACAAAACACGCATAAAAACAAAAAGTTATAAACACCCGAATAACAAGTAGCAATAAGATATTACTACTAAGAAGCTAAGAATATGACCATATATGATATCATAAAAATAAGTATGATTCTGTAATAAGTCAATAACATTATTTAAATCATTATACAGGAGGTTCGAACACGTACAAAGCATATCATACCTATGGTAAGGGAAATATCACAATCCTATTTTTATCCAAGATTGTTTATACTTTGGCATTTACTGGGGTGTATTTTATCATCCACATCAATGTTTCCTCAATATGTAATATTTATATCCTTATACAATATTTTATATCCAATTTTACAATTTGGTGAGTTTTTAGTAAAAGATATGAAAGGAATCTTTTGTCGTTTTTCGTACGAGGTACTTTTTGACTTTTCTGACAAAAGTACGAGAAGAATGTTTTTTTATACGGCATGAATGGATTTTTAAAACAATATTTCCAAGAATCTTCCTTTACAAGTTTTAAAGTTTATTTTTATTCAAATTCTTTTAGTTTATAATTTTATGACATATTAAGAAAGGAAAAGTGTTTTTGAAGTAGAAAGGATATTTTCCTCAAGAATGGAGTTCAAGTGTTTTATCAAAATTATTTTCCATATAAGATAATATAGGGTTATGTTTCTATCCCTATTATTACATGGATTTGATTATGTTGTGATGGAAATATTTTTATGAATTATTTTATCATATATGAATTGTTTTATGATGTCATGTTGTTTAAGAATCCCATTTTTACTACATGGGATATGCAATGATGTATGATTTATGATTTTGTGGCACACATAATAATGGTATCATTATGAGATGGGTGGGACCTATATCTCCCTTCAATGCATTGGGTAAAGATTTTATATCTCATGAGATAGACATGGCTGGAACGGTAGGTTGTACCGGTTCAGTGAAACAGGAATGAAACGAGGAGTGAACTCGGTTCAGAAATGGACTTTGTATACTATGATAGTCTTGGAAATGAGTCTTGACTAATAAGAAATGATTCTCTATCATTATGTGTGTAAGCCACAAAGTTTCATGTTTTTTGTTATGATTATTGGGATTAAATTTCACTACTATGATTTATCCAATGTTATGAAATTATGATCTCTTTTGCAGGTTAAGATTTCCAAAAGTTATGTGCTTATGTATATGATGTGATTGATATTTCTTTTGTTTACCCTTACTGAGCATTTGAGCTCACCCTTTTGTATGTTTTATTTCCCCAGGACAGGAAGAAGGTTATTAAGTAGAATAGTCCAAAAAGGGACTCTAGATATGATGAAATAAATGGGAGGCAAAGTAGATGCTTTATGAACCAGTTGTTAATGTTTCTCAGTTTCTAAAGACACTATACCTATACGGTCCTTTCTTGGTTTTTTTATATGTTGTAATTAGTGTGCTTCAATTCTGAAGTAATAACAATTTATGTAAAGTATGGGTCGTTATAGTTGGTATCAGAGGAAAGGTATAGTCAACCTTTGGAAACTAGGATGTGAAATCCTTAGTAAGAATCCTAAGGATAAGTCTAAGAATAGAACACAATCTTAGTGTTTTAGAAATGGCCATGAATAACCTATGATAAGACCTTAAGTGTGAAATTCTATTCTTGATTATGTGGTTTTCCTATTATAATTAGTGTTTCTCACACTATTCTTCTTGGTTTTAGTCAATGGCTGGAACCCGAAGGAACTGTGTTAATGCGGAATGCGACGGGCAATGCAATGATTTCCCCCCTGAGCAACCAAAAGTTATGGGTGCGGGAATACAAAATCTTTTAGCCATGCTCACACAACATTCTAAAGCTATGAATCATGCAGGACTTCCAAACGAGCAAAGGAAGGAGAAAAATTCTTTTGAATCCTTCATGAGACATCGTCCACCTTCATTCAGCGGGTCTAATGATCCATAAGTTTGCTGAATAATGGATTAGTACTACTGAAAAGATATTTTCAGTTCATCAATGTTCTGAACATGATAAAGTCATCTTAGTAGTGTATCGCTTGGAAGGTGATGGTGATCAATGGTGGAATCTTATTAAAAATACGAGGCAAAGGGATGAAATTGAGTCCATGGAATGGGACGAGTTCAAGAACTTATTTTTCAATAAGTACTTCCCTCTTATTCTCCGAACAAAGATGGAGAAGGAGTTTCTTGAAATAATGAAAAAGGATGATGAATCGGTTGGTACCTAGAAGCAAATTTTACAATACTTTCAAGGTATCCTTCTGGTATTATTATCCAACCTGAGATCAAGATCGATCGATTCTTTAGTGTCTTAAAGCCAAGTCTTCGAAGGGCCTTAGCCATAAAGGACTTCAATAGCTATGAGGAAATTGTTCAATGTGATCTCAAAGATGAGATGGAGATTGGAGTAACCCATCATTCATATGGTTTTGATAAGAAGAGGAAAATGGAATTCAAAGTAAAATCTAAAGAGCACACTGAAAAGAAGATGAGCCTTCCCTTATGCTCAAAGTGTGGAAAGAAACATGGAGGGAGTTGTCTTAATGGGACAAGTAAATGTATCAAATGTGGAAAGGAATGTCATCTGGAATTTGAATGCCGCGATGATGGGAAGAAGATGTCTAATGATGAAAATAAAGGAAGGAATACACAGAATTAACCTACTACACTTCAATGTTTCAAGTGCAAGGATATGAGACATTATTCCAATAAATTCTCTAATCCAAGGGTTGATGATGATGGTCGACGTCAACAAACTCTTAAGGAAAAAGAAAAAGGAACGTAACATGCAATTTCTATCAGCGATGTGGAGTACGATAACGATGTGGTGAAAGGTACACTTACCATCCACTATAAAGTAGAAAATTTTTTATTTGATTCTGGATCCACCCACACCTTTATTTATGAATAATTTTCTAAGGGTATCACCGTATTACCACAACAATTAGATGTTGAGTTAGTTGTGACAACACCTAATGGCACAACAGTCGCATCAAAAGTCTATAATTCTTCTCCGATTGAAGTTTGTGGGAAAGTGAATCCTGCAAATCTTGTGATCCTTCCTATAGTGGAATTTTATGTGATTCATGGCATGGATTGGCTTTCTATACATGGAGCTCATATCAATTGCCAATGAAGGGAAGTCACATTTCATATTCCAGATCAATCTATGATCGTCTATCGATGCAAGGATGAACATAACCTTCCAGTGGAAATTTCATCCATTTTATGGGTAATGATTCCACTAAATGAAGGTTATTTATCTCAAATGGTTGGTGAGAAACTCACGATTAAGAATATGCCCATTGTACGGGAGTTTTATGATGTCATTCCAGAGTAATTATCGGGTCTTCCACCAAATCGTGAAGTTGAGTTTTCTAAAGAACTCATACTGGGTGATTTTCCTATTTCAAAGACACCTTATATAATGGCCTCAATTGAGTTGTAGGAATTGAAGAAGAAACCCCAAGAGAATCTTGATAAGGGGTTCATACGACCTAGTGTGCCACCTTGGGGAGCACCTGTTTTGTTTGTTAAGAAGAAAGATGGATCAATGAGACTCTGCATTTATTATCGCGAACTTAACAAGATCACTATTAAGAACAAATATCCTCTCCCATGCATTGATGACTTATTTGACCAACTATGTGGAGCTCAATACTTTTCCAATATTGATCTTCGTTTAGGGTATCATCAATTAAGGGTGAAAAGGGAGGATATACCAAACACGTATTTCTGTACAAGGTATGGACACTATGAATTTTTATTGATGCCATTTGGTCTTACTAATCCCCCTGCTATCTTCATGGATCTGATGAATAGAGTCTTTAGAGACTATCTTGATCAGTTTGTGGTAGTCTTTATAGACAATATTCTTGTCTATTCAAAGAGCAAGGATGAACATGAATATCACTTTAGAATTATATTGAAGACCCTGAGAAAGGAGATGCTTTATGACAAATTTACCACGTCTGAATTATGGCTTCAAAAAGTTTCATTTTTGGGTCACATAATCTCAAAAGAGGGGATATCTATGGATCTAGCAAAAATAGAGTTTATTGAAAGATGGTCGAGACCAACAATAGTAATAGAGATCCGAAGTTTTCTTGGTTTGGCTAGATATTATCGACACATTGTGAAAGATTTTTCATGATTATCTAATCCACTCACCAAGTTGACTCGGAAAGGAGTTAAGTTTGTTTGGATGGAGGAATGTGAAGAGAATTTCAAGGAGTTGAAAAGAAGGTTATCCAGTGCACCTGTGCTCACACTTCCTTGTAGTGTAGAATGGTTTGTGATCTACAGTGATGCATCCAAGAAGGTATTGGGTTGTGTTCTTATGCAAAATGATATGGTGATAGCTTATGCCTCACGACAGTTGAAAATACATGAGCAAAATTACCCAACTCATGATTTGGAGTTAGCTGTGGTAATCTTTGCATTAAAGATTTCGAGGCATTACCTTTATGGTGAAAGGTGTGATATTTATACTGATCATAAAAGCTTAAAGTATATTTTAACACAAAAGGAGCTGAATATGCGCCAAAGAAGAAGGTTGGATCTGATTAATGATTATGACTGCTCAATCCATTACCACCCTGGGAAAGAAAACAAGGTGGAAGATGCATTAAGTCGACAAGACCATGCTAGTTTATCCATGATGAGGATCACAAAAGATCCAATATTTATGGATTTACAAAGGATGGATCTTGGAATTATAATGAAAGGGGATTATCGTATCTTTCTCAAATGAATGTTCAACCATCTATACATGTGGAGATTAAAGAGGCACAGAAAGAAGATGTCGACTTTCAAGAGAAGGTGAGAAATGTTCCTGAATTCAACCTTGATTGTGATGGGATAATAATGTTTAGGAATCGGGTTTGTGTTCCTCCCATCCCTGAATTAAAGAAGGAGCAGCTGGATGAGGATCATATTTCTTCATTCTCTATTCATCCTGGAAGCACGAAGATGTATAGGGACCTGAAAGAGTACATCTGGTGGGATGGCATGAAAAGAGATGTTGCTGAATATGTCTCTCGATGCTTGGATTGTCAACAAGTTAAAGCTGAGAGACAGAAGTCTAAGGGGATGTTACAACCATTACCCATACTCGAATGGCAATGGGAAAACATCACTATGGACATTGTCACAGGACTTCCTAAAACATCCAAAGACAATAATGCTATCTGGGTCATAGTTGATCTTCTTACAAAGTCTTCACACTTCATTGCTATTAGATAGGATTTCTCTCTGGATCAGCTTGCCAGGATATATGTAAAAGAAGTGGTAATATTTCATGGAGTACTACTTTTTATTATATCTAATCGGGATCCGAGATTTACCTCGAAATTCTGGCGAAGTCTTCAGCATACTCTGGATACATAGTTGAGTTTCAGCACTGCTTATCGTCCTCAGACAGATGGTCAGTCTGAGAGAACAATTCAAACTCTAGAAGATATGTTGAGAGCTTGCTCTATGGATTTCAACGGTGGTTGGGATCAACACCTACCTTTGGTGGAATTTTCTTATAATAATAGCTTTCACTCTAGTATTCAGATGGCTCCGTATGAAGCTCTCTATGGAAAGAAATGCAGGACTCCAACTTGCCGGGATGAAGTTGGGGAAAGAAAGCTATTAGGACCCGATCTCATTGATGAAATGGCAGAAAAGGTCAGATCTATTCAACAACACATAAGAGTATCTCAGATTCGACAGAAAGTTTATGCCGACAACCGAAGAGAAAACATAGAGTTTGAAGTGGGTGATAAAGTGTTCTTACGATTATCTCCCTGGAAGAGGGTTATGAGATTTGGAAAGTAGGGGAAGTTGAGCCCTAGATATATCAGTCCTTTCGAAATACTAGATCGTGTTGGGAAGGTATCTTACCGATCGGCGCTTCCACCTAATCTCTCTCAAGTTCACGATGTGTTCCATGTATCTCTCCTTAGAAAGTACATACTTGATCCATCACATGTACTCAGCTCAGAAGTTGTACCACTGAAGCAAGAATTTCTTATGAAGAACAACCGATAGAGATTCTGGATCGTAGCGAAAAGTCCTACGAAACAAGACCACTCGATTGGTGAATGTTTTATGGAGGAACAACCAATTAGAAGAAGATACATGGGAACTTGAGAATATGATTAGGGAGAGGTATCCTCATCTGTTTGTTACAAAGTGAGGAATTTCGAGGGCGAAATTCATTTTAAGGGGGGTAGAATGTAACACCCGAGACTTTTATGTTATATAAATCATCAAAGGAATATTTTTCTACATACAACACTTTCTTGGCTTGCTTTACACGAAATCGCAACCTTCCTCGATAGCTTGCGTCGTACGCAATACCGAGTTTCACTAAACAATGATATGCTAATAAAATATTATTAAAACTAGCCGTTATGAATAGTAATAACCACTTCTTAAAATTTTATAAATTTTATTTTTAAAAATGGATCTCATTTTTGGATTCGGTATATCGAAATTATCCTAGGGTGAAATTTTGGTATTTTTCTGAAAACTTTCAGTTTTTTATGAATAGTGAAACCACTAAGTGGTAGTTAAAAACTGAATTTTTCGTAAAACATAATTTTACTGCTTCTGTGAGTGGAATTTCAAAAATCCGAGAGTCACAGTTGATGTCAGTAAGTAAAATGTGGTTCAATGAGATGAAAATAATATTCGGTGAATAGTAACTTTTTACTTTTATTTACCACGGTTAAAAGTAAATAGGGTAATTAAAGGTAAAAATGATATCATTATTACCCTAACACATGTCCTAATTCTATTGGAAAGGTGTAATTCGACCAAAACAACCTTTGAAAAAAAAATATGACCATTTAGGCCCACATGGATTAGATTTGGACATTTATTATTAATTTATTTATAGAAGGGTTAAAATAGTTAAAATCAAAGTTTAATAAGTAAATACTTTCTAATATGGGGTTATACATAAGATAAATTCGAATATAAATATTCATTAGAAATCTAAAAAGATTTAATACATAATGGTATTTTATTTGTAATTTTTAGACATTATATAAGTTACTTTATTTATGACACAAAGATGATGCAGTAATTATCTTATTAATGAAATATTGACATAATTAATGTTATAAACACCAAAATAAATGTAATTAGAGACTTTTTATGAATTACAATAATTTTATAGATTAATATGACATGTTAGTATTGCTTTAATTAACTTTTTTCAAACTAATCATTCAGTTATGATTTTCACAAAAATTAATTACTAAATAGTATCAAAATTGACATAAAATAGTTTTTAAAACAAATATTATATAAGTAATTGTTATTTTATTCCAAAAAATATAAGGATTGGACAAATGACGTAGATAAGGTTATATATATTAATAATAAACAACTTGGGGTTCGTTTGGCTGCTTATAGTAAGTTTATTAACCTTATAGTATAAGAACACAAGAAGACACAGTAAAAGTAAAATTATTTAACTTAATGTTAAATCTAAATGATAAGGTTAAAATAGGAACCTAAACTTGTCTAAATTCTATTGGATGAGGGGATTTCGACCCATCCCCATCTTAGCTTCGAAATAAATCAATTTGGAGCTATATAAAACCGAACATGACTTTATAATAAAATAATATTTTTAGTTTTTCCAAAGGAGCCCCTCTCCTCCCTTATAAAAGGGAACCTCCTCCCCCTCTTCCACACACCACTTTGAGCCTTAAATCTCGGCATACCCCTGAAAATTTCTTCTCTCCACTTTCCTAGAAACATTATAGAGTTTCTGGTCTTCTTCAAAGACCAATTTTAGTGCTTTAAAAGGAGGTCTCAAAGAAGCACTTCATAGAAGAGGTAATGTCCGTTACCGATTCTTTCATCTTTATTTTTTCTTCCACTTCTTCTTCTTTAGTTGTTTCATTGTGAAGTAATAACATAAGTACCACTCATATACTTATATGTTATTATAAGTATTAAACAACCCTATTTCACCATCTATCCATCCTATGGAAAAAGAAATCACCGCGCGTGCGTACGTACGGAATACCGTCTCCACGCCGTGGTGTAATCTATTTTCCACCACCACCTTACTTGGATGGGTATAATGTGGTAAATAATTACTATATATGACTATTATTAAGTGATACTGATTCTTAAATAGTATACATACACTCCAATATAATTCCACGATCATAGGAATGATATCATCACTCGTGCGTACGTACGGAATACCGTCTCCACGATGTGATGCGACTCGTTCTACATGATCTTCATTTCATAATGATTATATAAATGAATTGAATGAATTAATATGATATATATTACACTAATTACATTCTGGAAATGATGTATCTATAACCTAAAGAGAATAATAATAATTTATTCGACAAAACACGCATAAGAACAAAAAGTTATAAACACCCGAATAACAAGTAGCAATGAAATATTATTACTAAGAAGCTAATAATATGACCATATATGATATCATAAAAATAAGTATGATTCTATAATAAGTAAATAACATTATTTAAATCATTATACAGGAGGTTCGGACACGTACAAAGCATATCGGACCTAAGGTAAGTGAAATATCACAATCTCATTTTTATCCGAGATTGTTTATACTTTGGCATTTACTGGGGTGTATTTTATCATCCACATCCATGTTTCCTCAATATGTAATATTTATATCCTTCTAAAATATTTTATATCCAATTTTACCCATCGGTGAGTTTTTAGTAAAAGATATGAAAGGAATCTTTTGTCGTTTTTCGTACGAGGTACTTTTTGACTTTTCCGAAAAAAGTACGAGAAGAACGTTTTTTTTATACGGCATGAATGGATTTTTAAAACAATATTTCCAAGAATAATACTTTACAAGTTTTCAAGTTTATTTTTAATCAACTTCTTTTAGTTTAGAATTGTATGACATATTAAGAAAGGAAAAGTGTTTTTGAAGTAGAAAGGATATTTTCTTCAAGAATGGAGTTCAAGTGTTTTATCAAAGTTATTTTCCATATAAGATAATATAGGGTTCTGTTTCTATCCCTATTATTACATGGATTTGATTATGTTGTGATGGAAATATTTTTATGAATTCCTTTATCTTATATGAATTGTTTTATGATGTCATGTTGTTTAAGAATCCCATTTTTACTATAAGGGTTATGCAATGATGTATGATTTATGATTTTGTGGCACACATAAGAATGGTATCATTATGAGATGGGTGGGACCTATATCTCCCTTCAATGCATTGGGTAAAGATTTTATATCTCATTAGATAGACATGGCTGGAACGGTAGGTTATACCGGTTCAGTGAAACAGGACTGAAACGAGGAGTGAACTCAGTTCAGAAATGGACTCTGTCCACTAAGATAGTCTTGGTAATGAGTCTTGACTAATAAGAAATGATTCTCTATGATTATGTGTGTATGACACAAAGTTTCAAGTTTTTTGTTATGATTATTGGGATTACATTTCACTACTATGATTTTTCCAATGTTATGAAATTATGATCTCTTTTGCAGGTTAAGATTTCCAAAAGTTATGTGCTTATGTATATGATGTGATTGATATTTCTCTTGTTTACCATTACTGAGCATTTGAGCTCACCCTTTTGTATGTTTTATTTCCCCAATTCAGGAAGATGGTTATGAAGTAGAATATGCCAAAAAGGGACTCTAGATATGATGAAATAAATGGGAGGAAAAGTAGATGCTTTATGAACCAGTTGTTTATGTTTCCCAGTTTCTAAAGACACTATACCTATACGGTCCTTTCGTGGTTTTGTTATATGTTGTAATAAGTGTGCTTCAATTCTGACGTAATAACAATGTATGTAAAGTATGGATAGTTATAACGATACCCACCATGGAATACCTCTAGAACGGTGCACTCCCATTGGGAAATACTAGGGAAGAGAAAATCGGATGGATAACAACCTTATTTAGTCATTATAATGTAAAAAATCAACAGAATGTCGTCTATAAATGAGGATTTAATGGATTCCTTATCAGATATGTTGATTGAGAAGATACTAATTCTATCATGAAAAAATTACACTTAGGATTATGTGGTTCCCATGATTTAGTATAAATGATTTCCAACCAAATCTGAAGGATTTGATACCTCTCTCCATCAATGAGGCAGGATTGCACCAAATTCTCCAAGAAGTGTCTTTACTTCCAAGAGCATTACAACATCATCCATAAAACCCAAGGGTTTATATATATATATTATAATAATCATTCCCATTGAAGATATATTGAATGGATGTTTGGGTATCATAAACACTAGCTACCTAAATGAAGATAAAATACATTTGTACTGTAAATAACTTCTTCTCTAAAAGGAATAAGGGAATACTCTTCATAGAAGTCCAGTACATAAGCATTTTTAGCTTCGTATAATCCATAATCATTTCAAGATTTTGTGTCCCTCAAATAATTCTAAAAAAAACTAATTTCTTTTCTGATGAATGGGAGAATCTATAGAATGAGTATAACATCAAATCTAACCACTCACCTCAATATCATGGAGTGGCTAACGGAATAATAGAGGCCTTTAACAATACCCTATTGAAAATACACCAATTTTTTTTGGATAATGATATAATGAATTACATTGATAAAATATTTCATTCCTTTTGGTATTTTCAATCTAAAACCCATTCCAACACATGGGCGCTGTCATTTTTACTGGTATATGGGACAAAATTTGTCCTTCCCATTGTTGTCTAATTTACATCTAATTGTACTTTCATTTGAGTCTGGCCATCCATAGTTGAAAATTTTCATAAATGTATAGTTGAATTGGATAGATATTAAATGAAAATATTTCACACTCTACATCATATGGAGGTTCATAAATATTATAAAGCATGAGATTTTAACAAGAAGGTCAACATCTATTCATTCATCCATGGATGAATGGATCAGTCTATAGAAATCCAATGATACTATGAAGGCAGTCTTCAATATATGTTCCAAATTTATAGGTACCACACTTCATACATAATTTCCACTATGATGTGTAATAATCCTTGATCACAATAGACAAATAGATCATTACGACTCAAACCATTATGTAGGTCCTACATAAATAATTAATTTAATCACATGACATTCATCTTGGCTATAATTAATTAAATTGTGTAGTTTCTATTTTTCATATGACCATAAAAATAATGAAATAACATCCAAGATATATGATGTTAAACTAAACAAAACGATTTCTAGTCCATGATTTAAGACATTAAACTACATACCATATCTTCCAAACTACATGAAAAAAAACATCATGGTTCACATACATGTTTTCTGTTGTAACATTGTGAAACATTTAGATTCAAGCATAAGTGGATCACAATCATCAGTGATGGTACCCGACCACATCATTATTTGGGAACAATGGGTGGATTAGTTATCATACCAATGATATATATTGTGACACTAATAACTTATGTCATAGTCCAAGCCATTATTCTTGAAAATATCAAAAAACCCATTTTCCTTGCGTTAAAATATGATGGATGTGGGGCACTATTTTCTATAACTACATGTATCATGATTATTTCTGTATGAAGATATGCAGTGATTACCAAGTCAGATACCCTAGTCTTGGTGGAATATTCCATTCCATGTTTGTTGGAACAAATCCATACCACAATATGATAAAATTAATAGCTAATATCCACTTTACATGATGATAAATTTCATGATATTTTCTTGAACTATGTGTGCCTTGATTATCATGTAAATTGTATATGATGTGATGTTCAAATTGGGTTGAGTTTTAATATGAAAAAACAATTTCCTACTCCTTGTGTACGAGTTAGAAATGCATAAGGGACCGTTCAAGAACTACACATGGATTGATTCTTTCCATCATAGGATACATAGTGACAACCACATATCCATTCATGGTCCCATACAAATCATTTCCCCTCATTCACAATAGGTAATCTTCATCCTCAATACATGTTGTTAAAATACATGGATTTTCATACCTACATACGCCTTTATTCCCATTATAATTGCATACATAGAGATTCTTAGATTATACACTGTGGAAAAGACATCATAGAACCAAAATAAAACTATCATCAATTGTGTTACATATGTGTCCTGGAATAAGATTTTTCCACTCCTTTTCTCAAATAGAACATATCATTCAAGGTAATAGGGTTAGTGTTAAATAAGTTCCCTACATGATTAAGGGATATCAATTAACATTTGGTTTGTCATGGACATAGCTGGAAGACCCTGAATAGTGCACCAGATTTTTTTTACATGACATTAAATTGAATGGATTCCTCAATAACCCTTTTTTGATTGATTTTCATCCAAATGGGGTATGTAGTGACGTCCAGATATCCATTCCATGGAACATCAAAAACACAATATATTAAATGCACCCATCTTCTATAAATGCATTAGATCTATATAAGGGGATTCAAAATGGTGTCTCACCCCATGCATAATCCCATGTTTAAAAAACCCCTTTTACTTTAATGCATGAACTCAATCATTATGGGGGTATTTTTTATAACTAAATGTGGATTGATTATTATTATAATAATTTGTGTATTGATTCCAGGGAAAATTTCCATAGTCCTGATACAATAGTGCTTTTCCATGTTGAGTAATGATATTCTTCACTACATGACGTCAGATTTCACGTCTAATGTCCTCACTGATGGACATTGAACTAAATTGTTCCCTAAGAACAACATGTTTATTGATGCTGATATCAATGAGATACATAGTCATTATGTGATATTATTTTCATGTAACACCTATGGGCTAAATGATATAATTATACATTAATATTCACACCAACAAATATCTATGCACAATATCTTAATTTGTTTGTCCTCATTAAATGGTCCACCATTGAAAAATTGATGTTCCCCACTAACATATGTGTGTATTTATGCAAGGGAATATACAAATAATGGCCAATATCATTCCAAATTTTTTTCGATTATAATTACTCATTAATTACATAATACTCCATTTATTTTATAATTTTAGATCTTCCTATTCTTTCTTGGGAAACCAGAAATATGAATTTAGATACCTGAGGAATCTGTTGTTAGATTACAGAGTGACATGATAGAATTGAAATTTTATAATTCTCCCACATAATGGTCCTATATGCCATGCGATTACACTATTGACTATAATATAACACAATCCAGTTGAAATTGAATACATTTTGACACAAAATATGTATTTCAACTAGTAATAATTTCTCCCTCATGAGAATCCTCTTCTGTTTACGTTACCAGTGATGATGTACACTGAAACCCAAATTTGGTATATGACCATACAAGATAGAGTATTCCTATATCATTTCGCCCAATTTTGAAACCCCCATGATCATTGTATACAATTTACTTCCTCATGTATGATGTATGCCAGAATGATCTTGGTCCGGTAGGCTAGGTATTACCTATTGTTTCCATAACGCTTTTATCTTGGTCATATGAACTACATATATTAGCACTATATTTCTAGTTTTTTGGACAGGCTTGAATTTTGAACTTTTCGCCCATTCTTAAGTAATTTATACGTGGAATACTCCTCCCATATTCATGTGCATCCCTCCCTAAACAGAATATTTTTTTTCTGGGGAAATCCGAATCACCATAATCATTCCTCAGAAATAAACAATATAATGTTTAAATTCATATCATATCATTTTTTTCACTATGCTATGATGCAACCTAGTTGGACTTTTATATGTCACCCAAAATTTTTTGGGGCCTGATAGCTATTGTATGACATGATATGATTATGATGTAACATACCCCAATTTTCATTATAAAAAGTCACCGAAAAATGGCTTTCGTTACCCCAAATAACTTTTTCCTTGATACAAACTTCCTATATCACTATAATCACTTTTACTATAATATGATTAGTATTGAGATATCCTTATATTATAACTTTCAACATTCCCCCACTCATTAATGAATATTATAGCATGTTCACAGGTAGACTACCTTGATATGGAAGAATTATTAACCATTCATTCATAGATAAATCCATTAAAATTATTTTCCCACATTCTCTCTTTGATGAATGAAATTAGGATGAATATTATAAATTAAAAGTCAAAATACGTTAATGTATATAATAATGGACATACTATAATATTTTAAACCACATAATCAATGTCATGGTTGAACAATATTAAACTACACGATAATTAATACATTTTCAGAAAGGGTCCTTCCCGCCTAACATCATCCATTTTACAAAAAGTACCCTCCTTTACAGAATCCAAATTCATGTAGGAGTGGTATCCAATTCATATCCAATTCCAATTAAACTATTCCATTCATTTTAAGACAAATTCACCAAAAAACACATTTTTATTTTATGAAATCTAAATCACCATTGACATTCATCATCAATTAGAAAAAGAATATAGGCATTGCCAAGAACTTGTTTTTTACTGTGATGTAACATTCCATGGTTGAAATTTCATATTTCACCCACCTTAATGGCTTGTAAGCCATGTGATTATTCTATTGGACTGTGTTATAACATGCCCCAATTATCAGTGCATAAAGTTTCCACAAAAATGGGGTTTTCAACTGTAATTAATTTCATCATGAGGAGAGACCTTCAAAATTCACATTATTTCTCACCATGTTTAGATCAAAACAGTTTTTTTTAATTTGGTCCACAATAATACCTCATAAAAATTTCTCTTTTCATGGTTTAGATTCAGAAATCAAAATGTGGTGGCTAAAAAACATCCCATATCTGAAGAATGTAAGAATTTTTTTTTCCTACGAGCATTGTTATGGTCATCATTTCATGACTTATGGTCAATTTTTTCTACCTAAAACACAAGTCAAATTAGTCACGACTTCACAAATTTTATATTCCTACAATGAGATATGTAAGACTCACTAGTTTAAATACCTATCAAGGGAACACTAGGTAAAATTAAAGTTTCATTTTAGTACACACGGACACTGCGTGGTTTAGTATAAAAATTGAGCAATGAAAAGATAAAACGCATAAAAATTGTTATAAAAAACCCCGTAAAGGGTGGCCAAAGTAAAGGCTTTGTCATTACCATTTAGTGTTCCCCATATCAGGCTTAATTAAATGTTAGGTAAATGATAAAAAATATATAATGTTTGTAATGTTTCTATTAAAATCATACAAATAGTCGAACTATGGCAACTATGACCTATGTAATGGGAAAAAATTATTTCACTCTTAATACCTTGTTATTGTAATTACAATGTTATGAAATTAAATAAAATTCGTTATTTTTTTATGATTATAATGAGGAGAAAAAAGAAAGAACATGTTATTGGAACAAAAATAATTTCTTTATTATGCTCCAATGCGTATGTGGAATTCCACATAATAGATCCTCTATTTAAAATTTTATAGTTTTCCCCAACATACGATTTGGTATGTTGAAAGGTAACTTGAAAAAATTATTCATCTTGATGGAACTTGGGTGATTGGGTAGTAGTAGCCTCCAAATAATTATGTATATTATCCTACTCTACATGAATGACATCCATTCTTTTATCAAAATTCCATACCAATGATAAATGTAGTTAGACTACCTCTTACTTCACTTAAATTATTTATTCTAGAAGAAACACCATTATGAGATATTTATCATCATGGTGATCTTGATACTCTTCCACTATTGTGGTATGGATGAGGATATCTTGGGATAATGTTTCTAGGAGATTCGTAAACATTCCTACACATGTAGTCGACACACCGAACCTACATTGGGGGCCTACACCACATAGATAATCAGAAGATCTGCACACCAGACATGCACTGCTATCCTACATTGGTACCCTACATGCTAAAAATGTGCCACCTTTCAAATATTTTTCCTACATTGCCTTAGGAATCGACCAAATTCTCTTCATTATATATAATTATAAGGGGGAGGGACCTTATATTGACCATAAATTTTTTATATGGGATGAAAATATAATGTTGAATACCTCAAAAATTTTAGAGAGTAAATATCCACAAGAATAATTAAAGTAATTCTCCCATTATCGCCCATGTGAACACTTGTACATAGAATAAGGATTGTGAAACCCCCTATGTGACACTGAAGGGTCATTCACCTCATGTATAATAATTTTATTAACAAAAAAATATCAAGAAACCTTGAATATTGGGATGCACATTCCCTTGGATCAGATCCTCCAAAATCTCTCGAGAAGCCTCTTGAAACCCAGGAAATGATGGAATTATATGGTATATTTTGGTCAACTTACCAATGGTTCTATTATAAAAGAAACCCGTGTGAGGTCCCTGTTTACCACAAGTGCACTACCACTTGGCTAAGGAACCTTCTTTAACTAATGACTTATGCGTGAACCATCCATAGACACATGAGGAGACCAAGAGTTCCAAGGATAAAGAATTTCCCATTTGTTTTTTCACAAGTGATCCATTGACCTACATAGCTCTAACTCAAAAAATGCATATCCCCTTAGGTGGTAAACTTCATGCTCATCCCATGCCATTTGTGATGAAACATTTATCTCTATGGTTGGACATGTGTCATCCCGCTTTGTTTCCTCATCCAATTCACCAATGGTAGGGATCCCCATAACTTGGATCCCTTGTCAGAGGTTTGTGAAATTTGAACCTCTACCAAAGCCTTTCTATTTATAAGACCATTATAGGAGGCATACCAATTTATCTCCCATTTTCTTTTGTATTCATTTAGTCATAGGCATTCTGCACATGTTCTACATGATTAGTAGGGTCATAGAGTTTCATGTGAGTAGGTATCCCTTCATTCATGAGGACCCATCACCTAGGATATGTGTCATGGTTTCCATGATATTCTTTAAAAGGTATCTATCATTTTTCATCTCATAGATTCTATATGTACCAGGGCCTCTAGTTCTAGGTGGGGAGACATGGAATGAGATCTTACCCACTTTCCTTAGAACCATTTTTATAGAACTCCTCTTGGAGTAATCCCATATAATTTCGTTCGAGACCACTCCTTCTTCATTGCTTCATCATCCTCCATGACTATGGGATATATCCAGAATTGTAATCAGATATGACAATCGTGGATACAAAAATCAGAGGGAATGAGAACATCAAATCCATTTCTTCTTCTCATGTCTCCCTAGCATTATCCACCAGTAGAATGGGGATTTTATGGATTTTTGGATATTCGAATACCTCTTTCTCACATTACATCATGAATCTTGTGGGAATAGATGTTACCTATGATCATGAAATCCAAACAGTATAATGCATTTTTTAGAGAATTTTCTTTATAATCATCCACTAACCTTCCAACGTATGGCCTCTATGGGCATGTGTCCTCAAGTAAATGTACCTGACCTTAGGGATAAGAGGATTGTTGGTTTTGTCAGATCATATGCTTCCTCTTATTTCTCATAGTTAATATGAATCACATGGGAATGATGTTAGTCGTGATCAATATATCTGCATGATCCCCAAAAACAATTGGCCTCCAATTCTTTATAATCCAAAATTACTTCTGTAGAAACTATGAAAGGGACCACTTATTTGTTATAAAGAATAAATTTTCACCATTACGACATCACTCTATGTGTAATCTGCAACTAATCTTGGAAATCCTCCTAATAAATAATCTCCAACCAAACCTCCCAAACCACCAAGGTAATCTTATTTAGGAGCAATCCACAACATAATCCTCTCACATGGACATACTTCTCTATGATACAAACCTTAAATGTGCCTCTATAGTCTTGGGTCCTCATTACTAAACTATGTTGAATTATATTCATGTTCAAATTGGATACATAGAATGCCTTTGTGATTTTTAAACCAAACACCCTAAACAACCATAATTTCACTGGTTCACATTGCCGATAGGTATTTATTCATCCTAGGATACTACATCCATTAAAGGTTACCTAGGATAATTCATTATAAGTATGACAACAAACATTTTATAGTCACCTATCACCTATAATTCATTATATAAGACATCAAACAACCTTATTTAGTCTTTAAAGTGTTACATTGAATGGTATATTGTTCCCTTTTATGAGGCATAAAACAACATGGATTATGATTCCTTTCATAAGGATATATTGAAATCTCAACATATGGGTCTGATCATGAAATAAAAAGACCAATTTTACTAGATGTTAATTCACTATAGAGATACCCATGGTGTGGCTCAATACTAGAATTATAAAAATAATACAAGAGAATGGATAATCAGTACACAATTAGGTACCATTGACGGAAAACAATAGATACATAAATATATATCTATTAATGAAGAACTGTGGATACATACATATCATTATAAATTCCTTACATGATAATAATTTAATTTTAATTCATGATAAACACACTTCATATGTGGGAATTAATGATCAATTCACGAAAATGTAAAAAATATATAAGATAATCCCAAAGTAGAAAATAATTTCTCCCAAAAGGGTGTCATGATCCCAACCTCCCATTTTTTCCTCCAATGTCAGTTATTAATTTACATTGGCCAAATATCCCAAAGACTTCTAACCAATAGAAGGAAGTTCCTTCATGGATATGAAATCATAGGGTGTTTCTTATTCCACAATCAAATCTCATTGGATATCGTTTGAATTAACGATCCCAACATGACTGATTAGACCTCATTAAACCCCTTGAAACCATTGATTGGGTGCAAAATATTTTTAAAAAATGTCATTAAATCATTTATCAAACATGAAATACATTTTTTAAAACTGATTTAAATCTAATTAATGTTTATAAAACTATTACATTTATATAATTATAAAATTTTGGAAAAATAATAATAAATGACTAATAAAATCATATTATACAGACACAATACACTAGATTATGTGATTGCATAAATTAATATTTTTACAATGAAAATTATACATTCCATACGCATGAAAAAAGAGAATAAATTTATTTTCTACTCGTGATTGTTTAACATGTATAATAATGGACCATTTAATTAATGTTATAGAAACCTCTAAAATTTGAAATTATTTTCAAAATGAATCATAATAATGTGTAACCTATTTTAATACCATATTTTATGGAGTTATATTTCAATGTTATCAATAGTATTAAAAATATTATTTTAACAGCCATAAATTCTCAATTAATGATGCAACTATTAAAACAAAATTGACCCTTCATCGATTTGATCTTCATTGATAATTAATGTACCGTTAGATGATTGGTTTAGAAAACAAATGAAACATCATAACGGGATATCACTATGAATATAAGACAACATTACCAGTTTTGATTTTTATAATACCAAAAAATATTTTTAAATTATATTATTCACATGAATTATAAAATATAATATATTATTAAAATGTTTTCATATTTAAATATATAGTTACATTTCTAAAATTCATTCACAAATTTCAATTTAGTTATCATAATGTTCTTTAACAATAAAATTATATACAATTATTGTTTTTAATGTAGTAGTATTTTTCAGGTATTGCTATTGATTATACTAAAAACTATTCACTAATTATAATCATAACAATGAAAAACAATAACAATTCATCTGAAATTCATAGAAACTAAAAAATGACATAAAAAAACCCAAAACCTAGGATGCTCTCTATATAGTACATGTATTATGAATAAACATTAAATTAATTGGACATAAATCTACAAATGATAATTTAAAAGTATTATAAAAATTTTGGGTAAAAATATCACTCAAACATGTATAAGTGTTTCCAATTTCATAAACATGAAATCAATAAATAAGAAATAAAGGAAATGAAAACCTAATTATGTTATTAAATACTGATTCTATGATTTTATAGGTTCAGTTATATCAACATGTATTTCAATTGACGTTAATTTTTTTTAATTATGGAAATATATAGTTTATGTTCGAGTTTGAGACCAATTTCTTATTAGCATACATAATACAATACATGGAATCCCAAAAACACATATGAAATCAACCATGAATCAAAATAAAAATCAAAGTCCAAGCTTAAGTACAAAATTTTCATAACAATTACTTAGAAACTATTAATTTCATCAATAGACACAATCACCAATTTCATCTAAAATGATTATCACTTTTCTATATTTCAATGAATAACTATAAAATTAAAACTAATCTATAAATAATACTGATAAGCCTCTCTAGTAACGCATGATACACAAATATAATGAGTTAAACCCATAATGAAGACATTATGAAAACCGTAGAAGTTCTAAACAATTATTATTGTTCTAAAAATATATTCTTTTGTTGAATTTAAATATAATGAGGTCGATAATATCTTTTTAAGATATATATTTAAGGACCTTACAAGTCATATCTCCACTAAAATAATCCCCCTTTGTAAAAATTAAAAAACATTTCCCTAACCCACACATTATCTTGTAAAGAATATAACTAAACTGAAATAAGGTGTTATCCTCAGTGCACAAAAATATGGAAACAAATGTCAAGGGATTTAAATAATAGTTCCTAAAGAACATAAATTAAACAATATACGATTAATAAGATGATACTAAATAGGCACAATTTAATTCATGGCACAAAACATGATTAAACTCAAATATATTTAACTAAAAAACAATATTAGAGTTATGAAAAAAAGTATACCAAATAGACATCATGTTTAGATTTGAAAAATGAAATAAAAAAAGCTAACATGTCTCTACCAACATGATCCATTGGACATCGAACAATAAGCTTCTGAGTCCATTTACATGCACTATAACAACCCTACACTCCACTATAAATGTGAGAGACTTTTATTTATATATGTTATATTTTATAAAAACTTTATATATAAAAAGGTGATTTTTTAGGGGGTGAGTATACAAAAAAATAGGCAAACCGCCAAAATAGTCTCACACACTCTATTTGAATAAGAACCAGTAAGGATACATTTAATAAAATACTAGAAAGAAATATATCCCAAAACAATCAAGATAAGATATTTTCTGTAACTCAAAAAATTCCAATTCTCCTTCTAATTATATTTTCAACATAATTTTTTCCTAACAAAAACCATGAATATGAACACACATTTAATGCACATATAAATTTAGTGAAAAAACCAATTCAGCTATCTAATATCAAATAAGTACTACTAAACATACATTACTCATAATTTGTACACATCCATCCAGTCACAATCCATTTCTTGACTTTAATAATTTTTTATTCCCTCTATATTTTGTAATATAAACCATATATCAACATAACAAGGCCAAATACAATGCATCCTAAATGAACCCTAGAGTTCCAAAAAATTTGAAAAATTTATATTATTGTATCAATGATTCTACATTCAAACTCATTCTCGAATGAACACCCAATCAATGCTCAACCATTCCAAAATCATCATTTTAATTACCGAATTATGTGGAATGAAATTTACCGAACAAGTTTTGGGTTACTCCCACATCCCAGGATATAAAATATTATAAAACAAGGATAGTAATCATATGTTTTTATCTTGTCATGAAAAATTGTTATTTTGAAATCCAAATCATTCATGGTCTAGATTTAGTATGTTTGAGGACACATACCTTGAACCCTAGTTCTAAGTTACAATCACATTGTTTGTTCATATATCTAGGCTCTAGAAACACCATTAAAAGGGAAAATCAAAAAAAAAACTAATCAAAAATTAATCTACACACTATATTTGTTCATGTCAACCACAAAATGGGTTTTACCCAATAAAAACATGAGATATAGAAAGAGAGGAAGAAACAATAATTTATAGCCTATATTTTTATGAAACATGAAACTAAAATCTAAGTGAAGAAGATAAAGATGGAAATGAATCAACAAATCAGAAAAAATTTTCATATGGCTTGAGATCCCCATTATTTGTGGAATTAATGTGGGTTTTTGGAAATATTTAGAATTAAAATGAGGTTTCTGAAATGTAATTTTGACATTCACATGATAATGCCTTTTTTGTGGAAAATCATGAACCAACTATATGAATATAATCTTCTATGAAATCTCCAAAGACATAATTCTAATTAATGTTTTAGATAAAATTGGCATCTGTCATGTTCCTTCATATTAAAAACTATCCCCTCTATCATACATCCCTATAAAATACTTATTTTGTCCACAAAATCCGTGGAAAACGTTCACCATAAAAAACCTTTTTTAAAAAATTTCCATAACTTTATCCAATTAATATCCTATACATTATATAACATAAAAGGAACAATAATCCCATCATATTCCCAAATTGGGGTTCATCACAATTTTCACATAATGGACTCAACCCCAAACTGCACTTTCTTAAGAGACAGATGGTATTCCACATGATTAATTTTATCATTCATAATTTGAGTTAGTTGAGACCTTACTGCTTTGACTTTCTCATCCCTCACTCTCATCTAGTTATGGAACACATCAATATTATTGAATATATTTCTATTTAAATAATTTTATTTAATTTATTGTTTTCATTACATGAAACATTGAGTTTAAAAGAACTATGATATACAGATTAATATTTAATCATGACCAATGTAACATAGCCATTAAAATATGTGTCATGAATTAAAATAAGTAAATTATTAGAAATATATATATTGGTTTTATATAATGTAATCACATTAACAAATGAATATATTAGTTTCATAAAAATTTTATTATTCTTGAAAAATATATTTTACTAAAAAATTGTTTGTATTTATTTTATGAGAAAAATTTATAATTAATTACAACGTTATTATAATTTTAAATTTTAAAAAAATTTATGATTTTCGAAATTTTTATATGAATTTTTTTTTATGAATAATGTTTTTTTATTTTATAAAATGTTTTTTATATAGTTAATACTGATGTTTTTTAAAATGTCATTCCATATTGCTGTAAATATACCATAACCATTTTTTTACAAAACCATTTTATGTGCTCAGTGTGGTTTTATTTTTATAATTTAAATAAATAACTATTAATTAATTATGATAATGAATTTTATATAATGTATAAATTTTCTATTTATTTTACTTATAGTCTATGGTTATTATTAAGAATGAAATAATAATAAATCAATTATTATTCTTAAAAATGAATTTCTCTAAAAATGATTTCTGTTGAGTTTAATGTTCTTATTTTGAAACGAATTTCTACCAACACCATAAACATAATACTTTAAAATATATTGAATATTATCTGTCAAAATATTTTATATAATTGAAAAATGTTAATTTACTTTATGGATATTATGAATTGTATCTATTGTAAATAATTTTCAACTGAAGGAAGTTATAACATGGAAAATAATTTTAAACAAGGGGATAAGACTTTTATATAACCAAATAATTTTCAATAATACTATAGGTTGACTGATATTTGAAAAAAATCATTCTGTAAACTTTAAATAAATTATTTTAAAATATTATTTTGAAATTGGAAATCGAATCATGACTTTTGTTTCGATAAATTATATTTTCTTCAAATGGAATTTTTTTTCCTTTTAAGTTAATGGAATGGTTGAAATATGAAATTAGGATTTTTAATTCTCAGAAATAATAAAAAATTAATAAATAATTTATTATTTAATAATTAAATATAATAAAAATAATTTATTATGTATTTAATAGGTAAAATGATTCTTATTCTCCAATTTGGAAAATTTGTATGTAAAATTTTCCATGTGTATTGTGTCCTAGCATTAAAATATATTTCTAAAACTGGTATAAAATAAATATGAATAAATTGAATCTAAATTATTAATAATAATTTCTATATTTATTCATAATGTTCCATTATTTTTTATTTAAGTTACATTCTTAAAAAAATAAAATTATAATGGTTAAGGGTAAATTGAGTTTAAAGTGTTTTAACTATAAGATAAGGATAACAACTCTTCAAATAATTCTCCACGTGCTACTAGATAAGTTTATATTTACTATATCAGATGTTATATTAGAAACTTGGAACCATTGGATCCACAAGTCATTAGTATGATATATATATTATTTAATATTTTATGTAATTCCACATGTGTCCTTTACCTCCCCATAAAATGATATCTCCTATCCACTCTTCTCCATACTTAAAATATCCCTTAATAACATCCAATAACTACCCTAATACATCCATTTATTCCTTATTATTGATTTATATCTTATGGTATTTCTAAAATACCATCATTTCAAGGATTTAGGTGTTATCTAGAAGATGTATCTCAATGAGGTAGTATAACTCATAACCAAGTACATTCAATAATATTTCTTCATACACCTATTATATATCGATTTTATCCACCCTTTAATAGTTAATATTGAATCATAAATACTATGATATGATATTATAGAGATTTTACTTCCATTTTCAGCATATTTTTCTTCATATGGAATGTGAAAATCCTTTCTCATTCATATGTATGACTTACTACTTCCATAGTGTGGTGTAATACATTTTTTCACAACAATTACAACATTACGGTGTAAATATGGATCTAATTAATATGTATGATATTTATTAAATAATTATGAATATATATTTGTAATATATCATTTAATATCTAATATTTTAACTCTTTAAAAAAAGAAGAAAATGTCACTCATGCGTAGTGTGGACTACCACCTCCACAAAATGATGGGACTCATTTTTCAAGTCATCCATTTATTGATTGTTATAAATATTTATAAAAAGAATAAATACACTATTTATATAATTAATAACATACTATATATAATGAATCCAAGATAATTATTCAATGATAGAATCTACGGAACTGAAACATTTAGGTAAAATGAAGTTGTTATCACCGATTTTAGTAAATAATTATTAATAAATTGGTGATAAGATACTATTAGTAAATATTATAAAATATAACATATAAAACTATATTTCTATTTTTAGTGTATATAAAATTCAAATTTATTATACTAGAGTTTTGAATATGTAATACATATGATAAGACATCAGGTTAGGGATTTATGTTTCAATCCCTTTTGAATCAGGATTGATTATTCTTGATTTTTTATTGAGGAAAATTTTATGATTCTTATCAGATAAAACTAGGTAATTATTTATTATCCACTTTTAATTTGTTGTATAATCTATGTTTTAATTTCAAATTCATAATTTTTACGTTGTAATGAGTCTAAAAAATTGTTTTTAACAAATGCAGACATTATTTTCTATTTGATTAGGGTTCATTTTTCCAATTCCATTATTTCATTTAAAATGATTTAAAAAAAATTCAATATTATTCAATGATTGTTTACAAAAAAATTTACACATGAGTCATTTTTTTGTAAAAAAAAATAATGTAAACTTCTTTTCTTCCTTGAGAGGAGGTACTTTTGAAATTTAATAAAAAATTTAAATGAATCATAGTTTTAACAAACTTAGCATGAATGTAATATCCAACTACAATAAATATACAGTGAATTTAAATTACATTACATATTTCCATGATTCAATATAATTATTTTTTTCATAATATTTTGTAATGATTTTTATTTTAATAATTAATTTAAATAATGAAAGGTGTACTACCCTTACAAAATTTCCCCATGATATTTTTAATGATTTTTAATAAATGTAATTACCAATTTATGGAAATTTTTCTTTATTAATGGTTATACTATAATAAAAATATCAATTATATTTAACTAGGTGTCTTATGATTAGTTTTACTAAGGAATTAATTTTAATTCCATATGATATCTCTTATAATAAATAACGTTATTGGTTGTTATGGTATAATAATTGAGTTATTTTTTCATTTAATATGATAATTGATTGGAATTATTATTTTTGGGGTGGGGTCTAATATTTAATAGCTACATTATGTCTCAATAGGTCGCATGAAACAAAATAGGAAAGGTATTTGGGTGATATATTAACAATTTAACTATGATTTCATTCTGCGATGCATTGATGATATGTTTGTATTCTCTTTCTAGGAGAACATGATTGTAATTTTTAGACGTTCAAATATGAATTTCATCATTATGAAATGGGTTATTAATATCTATGTTACTTTATTAATATTTAATTTATCTAGGGATAAGATTCCTACTCATGTAATTATTTACATCAAATTATTTGATCATCATTAATTCCTATCACATTATTTAGGACTTAATTTTCCAATGAATATTTTAATTTTACATACTCACTTACTGAAAATAAAACATCATCCATTACATATATTTATTTTTAACAATATTTGATGATGTTTTGTTTGAATGTCAATCAAGGATATGATAGAGAGAATAATGTTGTTCTGAAATAGAATACTATGTTTTATTTCATGTTTTTATATATAAATTGATTTTAATGAATGTATATATCATATAAATTCCTTAAAACTAGTTGGTCTATTGGGATGAAATCCCTTGTATCAAACTCCAGTGTAATAATTTAAAATTTGGATAATGGATTTTTTTATTTATAGTTGGTATTAGCAGAAGACTATTAGAAACAATTGGAACATTAGATATGAAATAAATGATTAGGTAATATAACCCTTGGAATGAATTTTAAGAAATGTTTCTTTATATTATATCACCATATTGTTTTGGTAAGGTAGATATTATGTGGTTTTACTATAAATATATCACTATATGGTAATATACGTGCATATGGTTTTGGCCTAGATGCACCTAGGGGTAATAACCCTAAAAAATGTTAGTTGGTTATATCTTATTCACCATTCTAGTACAAAATGAAATTTCCCTTTCTAGATTCCTGGTTAAAAAATCTATGGAATATTCATAGTCTATTTGACATTTAAATTAAAAAAATTAAATAATATATAGTTATGTTAATTTTATATAAAGATATACAATTTTATTCTATTATTTTAAATCAATTATTGTTGATGCATAGTTTTTTTATTTGTTGAATATTTCTATATTTTTGGAATTATACAATATGAATTATAATGTTATAGTCTAATTTAATATATTCCATTATATATAAATAGTTCCTAGAAGATGGAATGTAAAACATTTCTAATCCCATATTCATTTTAGTGTTATCTATTATGAACGTGTTTAAATGAATTGTGTTGATTTCCAGTAGATAATTAATTTATTTGGAAAATTGTATCAGGTTATGACTAATATGTTTTACTATATATAACAATCTATGGCTTCAAAATATTATTTGTTGATGTTTCATTGAATAATGATGTAGAATATACCATCATTTAATGGAAGTAAAAATAAATTGATTATAGTCTAATGGAACAAGTCCACATAAAATATATTTCTTGATATGTGAATCAATTAAATGTGGATTTTATTTCTGGTTTTGTGTTGGTTAAACTAATATATTGATAAATGGTGGTCATTTATTCAATAACAATGAGGATTTGGAGGTTGATATTTTTGAGTAGAAATTTTTGGAAGATATATTCATAAAAAAACATTCCATGATTGAAATAAGATAACATTGATAGTCTATTCCTCAATATTCTATGGAAGGAAGAGAAAAGTGGTGGTGAGAATGTCAAAAAATTTAAAAAATTTATGAATCCATTCTATAAATTACATACATAATAAAGAATTTAACATTGAATATTTCATTAATGGGAATTTTTTATTCTTATGAATGGAAATAGTCACTAAGTCATTTTTATCCTATGATGGAATTGTATCTAGTTCCATAATGAGGGAGAAATTTTTTTTAATGTTATATATTTGAAAAGGAAATCAAGAAAATAAGATGAAAATTAATCACTGAGAAAAAAATTAAATGAGGTAATGGAAAAGATGGAATAATAGGACTTCTCACATTTGATAATTGGGTAATGAAACACCCTTGAACATTATTGAAGGGAATGTGATATTTCTTGATGTCGGGAGAGAAATTTCACCTGGCACATAAATGGAAGTATTAAAATGTTGCATATATTGTTATGTGATTTAACTATAATATTATTGAAAACTAAAAAATCCATGTCCCCAAAGATCAAGGGAACATACCATAGATGACGCTAAGGTGATACAACCATCCTTATATAATTACTGAAGTATAACCTCGAACCACATATATAATGATCGAATGACCTTTGATAACAAACACATGATTTATTTGACTCTAGAATTACAATTTGTTTTTTAATTTTCAGGATATCAAATCATCAGATGACCCTCTAATGAAATATTTTTATATCAATAAACATATTAGGAATCTATACATTATGATAATACATTAGGTGATTTCTATTTATATGAAAAGTCAGTACGTAGTTGATTTTTTTTTGAAAAAATATGTTTTTTTTGGAAATATTACTTATTTTTATGGTCAATTTAGATATCGGGATATGGGAATTAGTACAAGACTCCGAAATTATTATTGTATTGGGTTATTGAGATCGTTTTGTTATTATTTTACCTCAATTTATAAATATTTGATCACCTTTTAAACCCTCAATAAATTATGTCATTGTTTTCATAAGATTTATTTGGACCACATTCTCTATTACCCTTTATTATTCCTTTGATGTCATTTTGTCCCCTATGTATATTTTTTATCTTCCTTCTAATGTTATCCATATTTTAGAACTATATTCAGTGTTATCTTGGGAAAAATTTACATTTCCCACCTCCCTTGTTTAATGTATATTTTATTGTTCCTTTTTATGATGGAGAGTTATAAAAATGGTAATTTTAAATATTAAACATTTGATGGCTAAGATAAAATTATAATGGTATAATTTATTTAATTGGGACGAATGTTACACCCTGAGACTAATGAGTATAGTTCCCTTTAAGTAATTTTTATTTCATTGATATCTTTCATTACGTGAATCACACCATTTAATCAAACAAGGATATGAATGTTAATATTTAAACAAGACCATTATGAACTACAAAATATAGTTGGTGTTAAAAATAAGAAATTTTAAAACAATTATAAGGTTTTTGGATAATGTAAATTTATTTATAAATAAGTATTCAATATTTTGAGAAATTATTTTATTAATCCAATATAAATATTCACCAAATGGATATAATAATATTTCTTGGAAAATTATTATAATTAATTTATTATAATTATTTATATTTAATTCCATAAAAATGATATAATTTTGGAAATAAGTTTATAAAAATTATCTAATTGTAAAATGTTATCATATTTATAAATAGATCAACATTAAAGTGAATACTGAACATTATCAACTTTTTTTTAAAAAATAACATATATTTTATATTGAGAAAGTCAAACAATTCAATAAATTTTATTTAAATGTAAAAATACTATACATTAGTTATATATAATATAATTACACATATAGTATTCACCATTATAATTTAGTCCGGTATTAGTTCATTTTTTATGTTGAAAACATATTTTGCTAAAAAAAGTTTCTATGTGACCAATGTGTTTTAATATTAATTAATAAAAAATCACTATATATTTATGATTTTATCGAATATTTATTTATTATATATTAAGTAATATAATATTATATAATTTTATGATTTTTACTAGGCATGTAATGTTAAAAAAATCACCTTTTATTTATAAATATACTATTTCCAGATAGCTGTTTTCATTATGTATTGTTTGATTATTTTAAAATGTGTTTGTTCACCATATATGAATTTATTCATTTTAAACCTATTCCTTATTTTGAATCAGAATAATAAATATTATTTAAATAGGTTACCTTAATTGTTTTCATAATGACTATTGACCAAGATAATTTTCCCCTTAGATAAGTGGAAAATGGAAAAAATACAATTACAAATATGTGAGAAGACATTAAAATTACACAAAATGAGAAATTATCCAATTTGATCAGTATATTTTTAGCAAATGTTTTATTTATGAGTTAAATACAATACTTTGAAAATTTATTTATAAATTGGAAGTTGACGTATTTCTTTTTTTATTGATATGGTATATTTTTACAAATGAATTTTTTTGGATCATTGCATTTAAGGGTATGTTTTAATGATTTAGTTATGTTCTCAAAATCCAAAAAAAAATTAAAAACATTCATTTTTTGTTAATTAGTTAATAAAATTTGTGGACCTGAATTTATTGATATATTTCAATATAAAATTATTTATACTATTTAATTAGCTTCTTTTTAAAAAAAATAGTATATGATGTGATTTGTGTTGGTTTATTAAATAAAACATAGAATAATTATATAAATTATATAAAATAAAAATGACTAAATTATGGAATCAATATTTAAAAAATAATTTATATTTCCCTTATTAAAGTTTACATTTACATATGTTTTCATTTTAAAAGGATAAATTTTTGTGTTTATGGTTTATATGGGTTTTATGTTGTATAACTAGAGAATATGGTTTAATGATTATCAAATACATTCTCCAATGTTATGGGTTGAGTTTATTTCAAAGAAATAAATCTAATAATTTCATATTAATGTAAATGGTTCTATTTAAGGTCACAAATATATAGTTTTAGACCCTTTGGGTGTTTCTGAATCCCCGAGTTCTCGAAGGAGGCCAAACGAAGGCCTAGAGGTGTTTGATTTCTATAATATTAAAGGTTTGAGGATTCACTATATTTAAGGATTTGAGATTATTATTTTTTAGTTCACTATCAATTTAATAGGCTTGGTGGAGCCATAGAATATGTGAATCAATAGTGTGGATAATTTGTCTAGGTGAACCACCTATAAGGATTGATCGAGTATATGAATTAGTTACATGGATATATGAGTTATATGAGTGATCAACTAAAATAATTAGCTACTTGGTAGTATAAAATAAGTGAATTGAATACCTGGATAGATTGGATATGTTAAATGGCTATGTGAAATGACTATTGGGGTAATTTAGATTAGTGGGAAATTCGATGTAGTGGGGAATTCAGATATGTGAAATTGCCTAACTGGAGTTTCTTCTAGTTTCATTATAATGGACATAGGATTATTTCAATGGAGTAAATCAATGTCCATCAAAGGAAATATATCATGGATAATTTTTATTTTTATTTTTAGTTATAACTATGTATAAAAATGATCAACCCCCATGGAGTTTAATAAGAACCTCAGTAGTTGGAGTTAAATCTTTTGTGATCTGATTTTATCAATCATCTTGTATCTTTTAACTCAAAAACAAAGGACAATCCGATCATTCCTTATGGGTTTCATAATCTCAATATAGATGTTCTGAGTCCCATTTCTTGGAGTCATGGAATCATTCTATCTTCAGTTCACGATTCATCTAGTAGTGATTTCATCTTTTGTGTGACCCCAATTTTTATTTAAGGGAGTTTGGTGATGATTCTTCTTCCATGAAAAGAATTCACTACATATAATATTTAGTTATTTTCAACTCTAAATTGGGAATTCTAATCTCTTTTGGTAGATTTTAAATTTAGATAAATAATTTTGAATAGGACAAATAATGATTTGGATGGCGATTTCTAGACGTTTCTTAGTTCATTGATAACATTTTTCCTAATTAATTTCATAGATATTGTACAATCTATGAAATTCCAAAGTGTAATTTTTTTTATCTTTGAAGAAAGTAATTATTGATAAAAATTTAATAAAATATAATTACATAATTAATTGATAATTATTTTGATTTGCAATAAATAAGGATGTATTATGAATTTTGTGTTTTTTGTAAGTTGGAACTAATGGAATTATTTAGAGTACAAATTATTAACTGAATATTGAATTCCATGTATTGATATAATTTGGTAAATGATGTTATGATGATGATTATTTTATTAATTTTGAAATGATATGGAAGGATATTGATAATGGAACTTCTCCTTGTTTGTTGAGAAACAATTTAATGCTAAGATCATGGTTATTATTTAATAACTTATTATATCCTGATGGAATAATTTCAACCATATTAGGATCATTTAAATAATGAATCAATTAATCCAATAGGTTATAGGATCAATTTTTGTGATAAATATAATTTATATGGAATGGGTTTCCTTTTTTCATGAGAAGGTATAGTGGATTATGATTTGATACGTGAGATATTGTTTATATGTGATGGTTGGATTCCTTGTTTTATGGCATATATTTTCTTATCAACTATGTTTATTTTTTTATTAATTATGATGTACAATATATGTGATCTTCTCTATGTAATGTGATACTGGATGGGGTGTCCTACATGATGCGGTAGTAGTTACAACCTATGATGGTTAGATGCATTGAGATATTCTTGTGAGTGTTAGGGATGTCATTAGAGATGATGTAATGGGATGAAGATGGTCTTACCCATTGATGTAATAAATTTGATTTCATGCTTGAATAAATATGTTTAATTGAAAATTAATATGTTTCTTGTATTTTATGTATTTCTTTTCCCACAGCATGAGGATGAATGAAGTACTTGGATATATATTTCTTCTTGGAGGAATCATATAATTTTTATTTTAGAGTACCTTGATTGTGGAATGATGTAAATACTTTTTTAATAAATGACATAACCCATGTTGTTGGTGTTGTTGGAAGGAAATTTATATTAATATTTTGATCTTGTGAAATCGTGGACTTGGTTTGAATTATTTCTAGAAGTTATGGACTTGGGTTTATGTTTAATGAAATGTAATCTAGAAATATTCTATTGGTCATTTACTGGATAATGAATTAGTTAACATAATGTAATTTGATTCATGATAGAGAAGAATTAATTTAACATTGATCTTTAAAAAATTGTGTGTTAACAATATATATTTCCAGAATAGTGGTATCAAAGAGTCTTAGTGATATTTACTATAGTTGAGTGTAAGTATATGTTATTCCAATAGTGTGATCACGATCTATGTTATTTACTGAAGGAATTTTGATCTCCTATGATACTTATCCTATATCGGTTATGGAAATTAACATATGGTATACTATTGGAGGATGTTTTCCACATTACCGAGCGGATGGATTGATTGATGGATATCAACATTTTCCCCACTCTCTTTTCTTGGTTATATTATATGTTGGTATGCAGGATAGTAAGTTTCCCAAATAATTCATTTAGAGGGTTATAATGGTTTTTTAAATTTCACATAGATGTTTCTTTGAATATAGTATTGAGAAGATAATTATTGGAATGAAGTGTATATTCCTTGATGCAATGAGGTACCTTACATGGTGTATGGGTTGTGACAGCTAGAGGTGTAATAATTGATCTCTAATACTTGTCATACAAGATATGGTGGATCCTAGAAAATAATTGGATATTGGTTGGATATTCCATATGGATGATGTTATGTGAGATGTGCATGTTGTAATTCATGGCCCATGTGTCTTCAGGATGGCCTATTTTAGAGTGAGTTGGATTAGGATGGGCGATGTTGCGGAAGAATGGCGCCCGAGTGGGGATGTGGGTGATGGATTACTTTGATATTTCATTTATAAATTATATTCTCTCTTATATGTGATGCTTAGTGAGAGTTATCCATGGTTAGGATGGGAATGTAGTGTGCCGATTTATATGAAGAGTTAGTTTCACAATTTTTCATTGTGCTTTAGAATGCATTCTTTATATTTCACATGAGGGGATCCGAGGAGGATCCTAAAAGGTATACATTAATTCTCACACTGTGTATATAAACTATTTCAATGTTAGATTAAATGGGTTGAATATCTAGATTGATATTACTTACTCATGGTTTTTAAAGAAATTTTTGGGTTTTGTGGTAATTATCATCCATACATTTTTGGTACGTTTAGTTTCTATCAGACATTTCTGTATCGTTTGAAATTTCCTGAAAACACATGATATTTTTTTAATATTTTTTTGATGGTGTTGATTGGTCTGTCTATCAGATCTCTAAATTCTATAAGCTCTCTTAGACATAATTGCCTTCAATGTGTATTCTTATTATACCCTCATTGCTAGTCACCACCCCAGGGCCGTCGAGAGGTGGGATTTGGGCATTCACCATCTCCCTTCTACCATTTTTAGTATAGTAGGGTTATACATTCGAAGGAGGGGATCCTCATAGAGTTGTATCATAGGTTCAGGTTGAGGTATATTATGGAGTTTTGAGTTTGGAATACGCAGAGTTTTATGGTTTGGTAGAGAAATTGTTTGAGATATGTTTTTTATGAAAATTATACATGGGAGATCTAATGATATATGAGTATTTAGGGCCACATGTGATGTGATTAATGAAACAATAATTATTTTATGCATATGAAATGAATTTATATAGATTGTTGGGTAGATACCCATAAAAGGGTCATTCATTATTCTTCTTATCACCTCTGTTTGGAAATAGTAGAACATGGGATATTGTAAAATCATGAAAAGAAAAGAAAATAATTAATTAATTATTATTATGTATTCCATATTCATGTTTTAGGATCTAATTTTTTTTATTTTGATTTAATGGATTTAAGTAAACATCGTCATCTGTTTCATGCTAGATATGTTATGTTGTTTTTTCGGGTCGGTCTCAAAATTCCCAACGGTTCCGTATCTGATGACACGCAGACCTACTTTCCAAAGGTAGGCATTCGCTGAATGGTCTGACCAGCAATTCTTAAGAACTCACATTGGTCGAGAGGATGGGAATTCGGGCTCATCGGACCCTTTTGGGGGGAATTATTGCCTGTTCCAGGACTCTCTTATAGATTTATGATGTATTCATATGTTCACGAATATTTTATTTATACCCAAGCATAGTATCCACATATTATCACTGGATGGAAATGGTCAATAGAAAGTAGGGATTCAGAATCATTTATGCCTGAGGTTTAGCATCCCTAGTTGGATTAATTACCCCATGGAGTCATGACTCATTGAAGAGGTGCTGGGATTGGAACAATGAACCGATGTGGAGATAGTCGGATAGACCGGTTGTTGGGATTGAAACTTACAGAGGCTTCCTACATACCCTTCCTAGGAGACATGGATCAAAGTCCATGTATTTCGAATGGGAACATTGGGGAACCGATGTGAAGGTGGACCTAGGGGGTCCGCTGGTGATCGGGCTTGAACCTTATGAAGGCTTCCTATGTATCCCTATGGTAGGAAATCATAGTCCTCGTAGTTCACATTGGCTTGGGAATTACGATCTGTGGAAGATCAGAGTGATGGATTGGGGCTTACACTCTGAGGAGGCCTAGAAGAGTTTTTCATAGTCGATGCTGACTCTAAGCCCACATGAGTCATGCTCGGTGTGAGAAACAAGAGGCAGTAGGGACGAGACGATCACATCTTGAAAGGTGCATCCGGGGGAAGTGGAGTGGGGATTACGCAGGGAGCGTCCCTTAAAGTCGAGGCTTACTCCATGATAGATGCCCATTGTGTCTTCCTCATGTCTGGCCATGAGGGTATCCCAGCCCATTGGTGGGTTGAGGAATATAATGGGGGCCAACGCCTATGCGCAAGTGAACAAGCGGGATAACGGCAAGGTTGTTGGAATCAGTCTGATCAAAGGGAGATGAAATGTGTGAATTACATGCCCGACATTCAGAACACAATGAGGGTGGCATGGTGATGGAGGATAATTGCCGACCACGTTCAAAACACAACATCCATATCACGTTAGCCTGAAATGGGGACAAACAAATGAGGGTCGAATGCTGACCCTGTTCGAAACACAGGACCTGACTCGAAGTGTTGTCCAAAGTCTTCATGTGCATTGGCCCATGATGATAGGTGAGCTGATGCAGCAAGAGGACAAGACATTAGGGGGTCCCTTCAGACATGCAGGGGGATAAAGATCTGAATAAAGGACGTGCAAAGCATGAGGTGGAGTGATGGAATGATCGAATAGATTCCGGTTCTCATAAAATTATGCCATTGTAAACATGGCATAATGCATATGATGCTTGGAGAATAAGGAATCCCATGTTTGGAGCAAGAGGCATCCTTTGTATAGAACATAGGGAATACTATAGTTTAATGTCATGTAGATTGTACTGTTTCCAAATAGTTTAACATCACATGGATAGAATGAGGGCCATATAGTTTAACGTCATGTGGTCGGGACGAAGGCCATACAAGTTAACATCATGTGGTCAGGACGAGGGCCATACAGTTTAACGTCATGTGGTTAGGATGACTAGGTAGGGGATACCTATCAATTGTTGGTGTGGTACATACACAAGGGAGGCCCTTTCTGGATGAACCTAGAATGGGAGCTAGGTAATGGGATTTTAGTAGTCTCATGAGGAGTAGCTCGACTCATGGTATCTATAGGATGGATGTTGGAGTGGCACAAGGTTGAAATGTAAAATACTCTTGACATGGCCCGAAAAGTCCGTGGTGCGACTCTCCATTTTTCATGGGGGTCAGTGACAGTAGAGAAGGGACTGACCCAGAGGGCTTGGACTGGAACCTGGCAGTGACCCCGAGCAGGGGGGCGGGGGCACAGCCCCCGCGGTTTGGACCCACGAGTGCATGGGGGTTCCCACTTGGGGTGGGCTACGAGGAGCTGGCCGCAAGGGACTGGCCGCGAAGGAGTGAGCCTAGTAGGAGCTGGCCGCAAATGGGCTACACGTGGAGGATCCAGTTGCGATGGAGCATGCCATGAAAGAGGCTGTCCGCGGAGGAAACGGCCTTCCACGAAAGGTGTTCGTGAATGAGATAACTGCAAAGGAAATGGCTACGAGGGGCGTCTGCAAAGGGGCTAGCGCCTGCCTTGCTTCGCGCCCGCGGAGGATCTCTGCCTCCATTTTGCAAACGACACTGGTCCGTGGAGGGGGTGACAGAGGAGGGACTATCTACGAAGGAAATGGCCGCTAAGGGCCGGCCATAGAGGAGCTGGCCACATGTGGTTCATGGTTTGGTTTCTCCTCTACGTGGAAGAGTGCATCCTCGGATGATATGGGTTCTGCGGATGGTCGTGGAACTTTACCACTGGGAGATATTTCTCCAGCGTCTCCCCACGAGTTTTCACCAATCATCCTCCTTCATTTTTGGTGCCCCTCGGTGAATATTTATAGAGTCACAAAGAGGATATGGCACATGGAACTTTCTGCAGAAGCCCAGTAAGGAATCCCCACCTATGGATGACTTGGTCAATTGGGGAGTTTTGGAACCGAGATCCACAGAATTTCTCCGTAGTTATGCACCTCTCTGCTTCTGTCCCGCGGACGATAGTTGTCCCCAGTGGCATACTACTTCCTCCTCTGTTTCTTGAGTGACTGCGCGCGGGACACTATCCAGTTGGTGCGGTTCGCAGCGGTGGATTGGCCTAGCTTCACCGGCGGTCTTCCTAGTTTGCTCCTGCATAGGCACTCCGCCCCCACTTCGTGAACAACAGCATCTGCAGGAAGGCGGTTCGCCGAACTGGCCGTGTACTGTTGCCGGGAGCCAGTACGCTGACCGGTTCAGTCCTCTTCCATGTTTTGGGGTAATTTGATATCCCCGTTGCGGAATTTTCAGGACCCTATAAATGCTCCCCATCGGAATGGGGTCCGATCAGAACGAAGAGGAGGCCATTCCAATGTAGAGTGGTCCGGAAAGTCGATGAGTGATTGGACAATGCTCTAAATTTTTCCTGAGCCAAGGGAATCAGTTACCACAGTTCAACTATTGCTAGGATTTTCTAGAAAACACCCACAAACTTTTTTCCCTTTCTTTTAATGCCCTAATTTTTCCTGGGCCCATTTAGTGTGGACCCAGCGGGTATGCCCCGACTTTTCCTTAGCTCTCCCTTTTCTGGATTTCGGCCTAACAGGCTTTGTGCATCATTTGCGAGCGGTTTAATGTCCCTCCATCAAGAATGTCATTACTGATGTTTTAGGTCGAACAGATTCGACCAGACATGGTTTGGAGGGGGCCCCAATGGGGTTCAACTGATACAAATATTTCTTAATACTCTTTAGACTCACATGGGGGGGACATGTTTAAATTTGAACGACTTGCAGGGCATGTCTCAAGTCATGGGAGCTGCATCGACGTACAGAGGTAGGAGGAGCATCGCCTAAGAAAATCTTGCCTTTAGTAAACAATCCAGGGTTGATCAATATGCAGAGCCGCTGAGGGAATGGTATGCATAGTCATACAAATGTGTCCTTATGTCAATGACTGTCTGTTTCTAACATCTCGGGGACTTCATGGAAGTCCAGCTTTTGGAAACCACCATGGGTAGTTTTGAAAATTATGTAAACCACCAGGGGTGGCCCAGAAGGGGAATGTGACATCTGAAGGGGTTTTGGGAACATCTGTATGAATCAGGAGTGTAGAAGAAAGGGTACTGTCCCACACATTTATCTAGCGTGAATGACAGTTGGGGCTTGGCGCAGTTTAAAGTCATGCAGCTGGGACATCACTTATCAAGGAATGAATTCTCCCAGTTCTCAGTAATCTTGTTAGGGATGTTCCACAATATTCAGGAAGGGTTGCGAAAGAGGATGGTAAACTATATCTCAAAGGGTTTCTGAATACCAGCATGGACATAGGGGCTCAAGGGAAAGAGGCATACGAAGAGAAGCATCGTCTAAGGAAATATTGAATTTGGTATACATGCTAGGGGCGATCAATAAGCAGAGCTGCTGAGGGCATGGTATGAATAGTCATTCAAAGGTTTCCTTAGGTCAATGATTTTATTCACCCGATAGCCAAGAAACTTCATGGATGTTTGAGATTCGGGACCACCAAGGGTGGCTTATGAGAGTTCATCTTTTTCTGCGTACAGAGTATGGTTTATGAGGAGAGGGTGCCTAGATACAGGAAGAGGGTCTTGGCTAAGTATCTTGAGAATGGGTGAAGTCATTTCTCCTCACGCTGGTGTGAGATGGTGGTTCATGCAGTTCTGACTCGTGCACTGAGTGATTGAGAAAACCCTTCATTCCTTACTGAACCCATGACAGGTTTCATCGTGCAGTTTAACGTCATGCGATAAAGACGTAGAGCATTATTTAAAGGTGTTGTGCAGTATACCATCATGCAGTTAGGACGGGGGAAATTTTCTTTCTTTTCCAATATAGTGCAGTTTAACGTCGTATCGTAAGGACGATTGACCATGCAGTTTAACGTCATGTGGTAAGGATGAGGTTCATTATTAAACCAGTAAAAATTATTTTTCTTAGAGGCATTCCCCTGGATGTTTAATGCTGGGTCGTTGTAGCCTTACGCCAAGCGGCCAAGATGTGATCCATGACATTTGACATCATGTGACAAGGACATAGTTAAAAAGGTCACTCTCGATTGGAATGTTACTGGGTCTGAATATCCTGGCATGTCCATGATGTGGAGGGGGTTAATGGTTTAAATCATGGTTTTGGGGCTTCGTTGATAAGGAGAGATGACATGGAGGCTCTGAGGCCAGTAGGAATATGGAGCTAGGAAGAGTGTCGCTCAAGGAAATCCTGCCTTTGGTAGAAGAGTAAGGGTATATCGATATGTAGAGCCGCTGAGGGCATGGTATGCATATTCATGAAAAGGTGTCCCTGGGTAGATGACATTCCACTTTCGATGGCCATGAATGGTTATGAAGATCCGAAATTTTCTGGGCCTCGATATCTATCATCGGGGAAGGAAATGTCTGAACATGTCGAGCATACTCGTCCCTGGTATCCATTAAGGCTTAAAGAGCTCAAATCACTGATTTATTTTGCACACGGGGGGTGTAACTTCACTCCATGCAGTCTATCATCGTTCGATAAGGATGAGGTACTCCAACTTTAGCAGTCATAGAGCTCGGACCATTGGGAGACTATTGCTGTAGTCACTCGAAGGATAACTGGGTCAACATGCTCTGATATACTTGGAACATAGTGGGGGATTATGGTCGTAAACATTAAAATTGAGTTTCCTCGGATTAGGAGGTGTGGTGATGGGGGCTCTGAGGCCGATAAGTGTACAGAGATAGGAATACTTTCACCTGAGGAAATATTTCCTTTGGTAGATGGGCCATGGGCTATCAATATGCAGAGCCGCTGAGGGCATGGTATGCATAGTCATGAAATGGTGTCCCCAGGTCGATGGATTTCCGCTTACAATGGCCATGGATGATTACGAAAACCCAAGATTTCTCACAGTACAGAGTTTAGTATGTGGGGATAATGGTGTCCGAGCATATAAGAAAAGTCTTCAATATAGTTGTCCGTTGAGCCAAAGTATCCCAGTCCTGGCTTGATGTTCGTTGATGTAGGTCGTCACGTGAACCATGGTCGGGTACATAGGCCAACCAGGTAGGGATACCCTAGAAACATTTGAATGTGAAAAGGGTAATGAGCTTGTAAACCATTGCTCCATAAATTTTTTGATCAGGAGATGTGATATAGGGGCTTTGAGGTCGGTATGCATACGGAGCTTGGAGGAGCGTCACCCAAGGAAATCTTGACATTGGTAGATGAGCCAAGGGCTATCAATATGCAGAGACACCAAGGGAATGGTATGCATAGTCATTGAATGGTGTCCACGGGTCGATGAATTTCCCCTTCCGATGGCCATGGATGATTATGAAGATCAACAATTATTCGGGTCGTGGAGTGTGGTGTATGAATAGGATACATCCAAATGTGCCAGGAGTATTCATTTCCCATTTCCCCGTATATCTTGGGTGGGTGACGTCGAAGTCCGTGCAGTTTAATGTCATGCGGTGAGGAAGAACTTGATGCAATTTAATGTCATGGGGTGAGGATGAAGGTGACCAGACGTGAAAGGAAAGGGGGGTCTGTGCAGTTTAACGTCGTGCAGTGAGGACGACTTCTGTTCTATTTAACGTCATGTGGTAAGGATGAAGAATACACCCCGTGCAAGTCTAGTCCGTACATGGGGGAACGGGGCATTTTTTCTAGGTGGTTGGGCTAGGGTGTGGAATTCTAGTGTCACTATGTATCCCGCGACGATAGGAATCAAGCCTCACGTAGTTATCTGAAAGATGATACACCTCATTTAGGTCTGGTTCATACATGGGGGAAAAGTAATTTTTATCATTATTTTCATTCGGGAGTGGCTGGTCCGGGATAGGGGATCCCAGCGTCTCTACGTATCCTATGAGGGCAGGAATCAAGCCGCACATAGTTAACAAAAATATATATAGTTTAACATCATGCGGTGAGGACGTGGTTCATGAAGTTTAACGTCATGCAGTGAGGATGAAAGAATACACCCCATGCAGGTCTGGTTCATATACTGGGGAAAGGGAGCATTCTTAACTTCTATTATCTATTCGGGAGTGGCTGGGCTAGGATAGAGGATCCTGGCGTCGTTACATATCCTATGAGGTCAAGAATCATGCCGCATGTAGTTCTCTGAAATCCGTGCAGTTTAACATCATGCGGTGAGGACGCGGTCCATCCAGTTTAACGTCGTGTGGTGAGGACACATGAATACACCTATTGGAGGTCAGGTCCATATACGGGGGAAAGGGAGCATTCTTAACTTTTATTATCCGTCTATTTTATCATCATTCGGTAAGAACAAGATACTCTTAGTTTAATGTCATAGAGTATGGACCGTTGGGTTCCTGGATATTTAATGCCATGCAGCTCGGACGATCCTTTTTTTCCTTACCCATGCAGTTTATCATCGTGCGGGTAGGACGAGATACTCTAAGTTTACGGTCATAGAGTTTGGACCGTTGGGTGCTTGGCAGTTTAATGTCATGCAGCTCAGACGATCCTTTTTTTTCATACCCGTGCAGTTTATTGTCGATTGGGTATGATGTGATACTCTTAGTTTATGGTCATAGAGTTTAGACCATTGGGTTCTTGGATGTTTATTGTCATGCAGCTCAGATGATCATTTTTTTCTTACCTGTGCAGTTTATCGTTGTGCGAGTTGGACGAGGTACTCCTTTTGGTTTCCATGAGAAATATTTCTTTAGGAATCTCACGTTTGTAAGATCAGTTGAAAATAGTCCATCCAAGGAGATCAGGGCATACATTCAGTTGCAGTAGACCGTGTGTACAACGTATGGTCCATCCCAGATGGCCTCCAGATTTAGAGGTTTCTTGCCGGGTATCATTGGGGTCTGAAGGACCAACACTAATTCTCCATCCAAGAAAGACCGAAGGCGATCCTTTTTGTTGAAGGCTCATGCGATCCGGTTCTGGTAGACTTTTAGATGGTGCAAAGTGTGCAGCCACCTCTTGTCCAATTATTCCAATTCACCTAGCCTCTTTTTTTATTTCTCATCGTTGTATAATTGATCACAAATGGAAACAGGGAGTGAGGGATGTTGGAGTTCAATGGGAAGGACCGGCTCGGTGTGGTACACCAATGAGTACGGGGTAGCCCGAGTAGCGGTGCAGATTGTGGTTCGATAAGCCCACAATGCATGGAGGAGTTTATCCGGCCATGACTTCTTGTCTTCGTCCACCATTTTTTGGAGAATGTTGGACATAGGCTTGTTGAAAGCTTCTATCTATTCGTTGTCCACTTCATAGTAGCGTGTTTAGTGGCTAGCCTTGATACCATACTCGTGGTATAGTTTCTCCAATTCCACTGAGCATAAGTTGGTACCATTGTCCGTCAGTATGGTATGAGGGACACCAAATCTGGTGATGATATTGGTCTTCACAAAGCTGACAATATTTCTTTCCCCGACCTCCTTGAGAGGTATGGTTTCTGCAAATTTGGAAAAGAATTCAGTTGCTATGCGGATATACATCAGCTGTTTGGTCATGGTGGGAGGATATGGTCCCACGACGTCCATCCCCCAGATGGAAAATGGCCAGGAGTACTTGGCTTGATGAAGTAATTCTAGGGGTTTGTGTGTGAAGTTGGAATGAATCTAGGAAGAGTGGTATTTTGTGGAAAAGCTCTAACAATCTCATGCCACTGTAGGCCAGTAGTACCCAGGCCTTCGAACCTGATGGGAAAGCATGGACCCCGGTTGATGTGCTCCACATGCTCCGGCATTTACTTCATTCATTATAGCAGCGGTTTATTCTCCATCAATGCATATGTGGAGCACTCCATCGAGGCCTCATTTGTAGAGGACCTCCTGGTGACCCACGCCACCATATAGGACAATGTTGATTACCCTTATCCGTGTTATCTCTCGTTCAGCCCTGTCTGATGGAATTTCTCCCCGTTGAAGGTATTTTTCAATTGGGGTCATCCAGCCGGGGGTAGGAGCATATGGCTCAGGGGCAGGACTGACTTCTTGGATTTCTTCCATCTTATCTTGTACAAAGGGCAATACCATTCGACGGTGAAAAATACTGATAACCATTTCATCCTGGTCTGGGTCGGTTAGGGCTGTTGCCGCATTGGCTAATGCATCGGCCTGAGCATTATGAGACTGGGGAATATAGTTCAATGTTGGTTATGTGGAGAATTCCTCCATTAACCCTCGAACATGGTCAAAAAGGGGGATCCTCCACTCATTTTTAATATCATAGTCACCATTGACTTGCTTGATGACCAGCTTAGAGTCATATTTTACCTTAAGCTGTTGTAATTGTTCCTCAAGTGTGAGTTCCAGGTCTCAAATGAGCGATTGATATTCCACTTCATTTTTTGTACATACCTCTGATAGGAGGAATAAATATGGAAATACTGCCCTTTCTGGGGACAAGATTATTATCCCCAAACACACTTTTTTGAATCTGGGATCCTCCATCGTCTTTCCAGTTATGCTTCGGGATGCACTGTCGAAGTAGATTTCCCATGCTGGGAACTCCTCTTGAACTGAGAAGTTGTCTTCATCAGGTAGCTCAGCGTCCCGTGCAGTGGTCCCTGTCGAAGTGTGTTCATCCAAAAGTCTGCTAATGCTTTGACCTTGATGGATTTCTGAGGCACAAATCGGATGTCGAAATGTTGCAGGAGAACCTCCCTTCAAGATAGGCATCCGGTTAACATCGGGCGGCTGAGGATATACTTGAGCGGGTTACTCCGTGAGATCAAATGGATTTCATGATGTTGCAGATAATGTCGCAGCTTTTGAACTGCGAAGACCATGTCCAAACAGATCTTCTCGATATTTGAGTACTGAGTCTCAGCATCAATCATGGTTCGACTGAGGTAATAGAGATTGTTTTCACTGCCAGCATCATTTTTTGTGTAAGGAAAGCTCCCAGTGACTGTTCTAGGGCCATCACGTATAAGATGAGGGGCCTTCCATAGACCGGGGGCCTGAGTACCGGTGGGATTAATAGGTACTTCTTCAGGATATCTAATGCCTCTTAGTAGTCATCTATCCACAGGTACGTCACCACCTTCTTCATTAACTTGGCAAAGGGAAAACATTTGCCTACCAAGTTGGCAATAAACCACATGATAGAGGCCAGGTGCCCTTGGAATCCACTCTACTCAGTGGGATTTCAGGGAGGTGGTAATCCAAGTATAACCTTTGTCTTATTAGGGTCGACTTCAATGCCATGATGATGTACGGCGAAGCCAAGGAACTTCCCTGAGGTAACCCTGAAGGCGCATTTCATGGGGTTCATCTTCAGGCTGTGATATCGAAGATTGTTGAAGACAGTCTCAAGGTCTGATAGGTGATTCGTGCTCTATTTGGACTTGACCAACAGGTCATCCACGTAATATTCAACGATTTTACCCAGGAACAGTTTAATGGTCGAATGCATGGCATGCTGATATGTGACACCAACATTATTGAGACCAAAGGGCATGACCCTGTAACAAAATAACCATTGAGGGGCCCTGAAGGTAGTGGATTATTTGTCTTCTCGATCCATCATAATTTGGTTATAGCTGAAATAGCCATCCATGAAGGATAGAGCCTCATACCCGGCCGTTGCATCGATTAACAACTCGGTGATTGGGACCAGAATGTCATCTTTTGAACAATGCCGATTGAGATCTCTCAAATCGATGTAGATGTAGATTTTCCCATTCTTTTTCTTGACGGGGACAATGTTTTCCAACCAAACAGGGTACTGGACCTCCTGAATGAAGCATGCATTAATGAGTGTCACGACCCGTCCTCGGGGCCAATGCCGTGACTACCCCAAGCCCGCCTTCCATAGGCCAGGGGCTGGCGACTAGCACCAAGGCGTAAATCTAGGTAAAAAGGGAAGGCATTGCCTTTGTAAAGTAAACAATCACACAGAGTACAAGCGGAAGAAGTAAATACTAAGTAAAAACTGAGTACAACAGTAAGTGCGGAAAGTATAAAGGGGCCGGAAATACAAGCCCAACTATAATGTACCACTCGAAAGGGAAAACAACAACTGAAAAGTAAAGCTGCTACGCCGAGCTGTCCACTGGAAATCCCACCTGAAGGGTGGGTATAGATAGCTCCTTTGCTCCTCGGGTCCCGTCGTCTGCTCCGAGTATGTCCCGCCTAGTGGTCCACCTCCGGGTACCGCCTCGTCGTCACGTCCACCTCTGGGTACCGTCTCATCGTGAGGTCCTCCTCCGGGAACCATCTCGTCGTATAGTCCACCTCCAGGTACCGTCCAGTCCTCGAACACTCGGCCTCTGTCAGCACTGCCTGTCGTCTGCAACCAACACAACGAGGTGCGGGCATAGCCCGTGCAGGGGTGAGTATAACGATACTCAGTAGGGACCCAGATACCCTCAAAGTCTCACTAAAACCAACAAGGATAACCACATAGAAGATCTCAACAGATAACCTCTACTTAGGTATATCCCCATATATATACCTAAGTTATCAAGTAACCCATCTCAATCATGAGGAAACACAAGGATTGTGAAATCAACGGATAACTACTACCCAGGTATATGCCCATACATATACCTAAGTTATCAAGTGACCCATCTCAATCATGAGGTAAACACAAAGGTCAAAAGTCTCAACTCAAACCAGGATTTTCATTATCGAAACCGTAACTGCTGAAGAGCTCCGTCTCTGGAGTGTACAGTGGTCCTGTCACGACTCCGAGGTACTGCTCACTAACCCAGGACTCCGAGGTACTGCTCACTAACCCAAGCGCTCCCATGGGCCGCTACAACCAACCGCACCTCTGTCGTGGGTCTACCGCTACAACCAAGCGCTCCCATGTGCCGCTACAACCAAGCGCACCTCTGTAACACACCGAGTCGTTCGATCAGCAGTCGTCGGGTCTCAGCCAGCTACACGGTCTCCGTACTCCGCATGCTCGTCACTGGGAGGGTCCGCTCCACGAGCTACAGGTCGATATTGCAAGTATCTCAAAGTCCCACGAAAAAGTATCTCAAAGGACCGCCTCGTCATAGGGGTCTCAACGCAACAGACGGCGCGTCAATCGGACGCCCGGTCTGTGAGTTATTAGCCTTTTCGTCCCAGGGGCCCGGTTGGTTTCGTGTGCGAACCAACCCGGCCGTATCTCAACTGGACCCCAAACTCTCATAGGGTATACTCATAGGGACTGTTTCTCAACGTGATCACCAACGCCGCTGACGGTTCGTCAAACAGACGTTCTGTCAGAAAGGTATCAGCTTTTCCGTTCCAGGGGCCCGGTTGGATTTCGGTGTGATCCAACCCAGACACTATCCATTTGCATCCAGATCTCGGGCGAAGGATGCCCAAAGTTCCGTATTGTCAACGGAAACTCAACGCAATAGACGGTGCGTGAATCGGACGCCCGGTCTGGGAGTTATTGGCTTTTTCGTCTCACACCCACCTTGGGAAACTTCCCAGGAGGTCACCCATCCTGATCACTACTCTAGGCCAAGCACGCTTAACTATGAAGTTTTAACCACGTAGGCTCCCGAAAAGGAAGGTGCACCTTGAGTATAGTATACCGAAACGACCGTTTCGATCCAAGGATCGCTACACAACGGACGGTTCATCGATCGGATGTCTGCAGCCCAAGTTATGGGCATTTGAACCAATCATGTCCGAAGACGGGGGGGGGGGGGGGTCTGGGCCCGGTCCGACCCGGCCCAGTACCCCCTGAGCCGGCCCGAACCTGGTCGACCCGGTCCGAGTGGCGGCCCGACCCGGCGGCTCGGCCCGGCCAGTGGCTCGTCCTGGCCAGCGGCGCGGCAGCGAGGTGGCGCGACGGCTCGGCGGCTCGGCGGCGCGATGGCTCGACGGCACGGCGGCTCAGCCAGCGCGGCGCGCTAAAGGGAGGGGCATTGCCCCCCTTTAATTTTTAAAACGGCGGCACCATTAAGGGGTTGCGCCATGTGTATTGTCGGGGGGGGGGGTTACACCCCCAGGCTCCCCCCCTGTAATAGCCGGCCAGCACGGGGCCGGACGGGTTCTCGTCGCGGGACCCCGCGGTCCCGCTCGTTCCGGCGCCGGCGGCTGGATTTCCAGCCGCCTCCTTCGAGTTCTCTGGCGGCCGGTTTTTCCGTCCGCCACTTCCAAGATGAACGTGAATCCGTTCGACGCGGCGTGACGACGCCGCGTCCTTCCGCCGCGGTCCGACTCCGGCCGCGACCTCGTTTGAAACCTACGGCGCGACACGATGGCGTCGCGTTCCTTCGTCGCAGCCCGCTCCGGCCGTGTTTTCTTTTGTTCCTGCGCGGTGCGACGACACCGCGCTGTCTTCGCTAAATCAACACCAAGGATTAGAAGGGGGAGGAGAATCGGTCGTGTTCATGCGGTCCGGTCTCCTCCCGTTATAACGATAACAGTCGGCCAATCGTAAAAACACAACGATGAGCTTTTCACAATTATTAATAAAATTTGGAACAACGTCCAACAGATTATTTTTTCATGTTCGAGGGAAAGAAACACGTAATTTGAAAAAAAAGACAAAACCCCTACCTCGGATTCGAAGTTCATTCGTCGCCGATGCGGAAATCGGTGTCGCGGAAGACATCCTCGCGGAACGTGCCTCCGTAATCGTCATTGACGAAGTCACGGATCTAAGCGGTGTCAGTTCGTTGACGTTGGGAAATGTTCAAAGATGAAGATTCGTCGATGTTCCTTGCAGACGACGCCCATTCATTCAACACGGAAGGAGGTCGCGGAAAGGAAGAAGAAGTGTCGTCTTTCTGCTTTGGAAAAAGGCGTTCTTCGTTGGAGAACTCTAATTCTCCCAAGTGTTGGGCATCGCGGTACTTTACCAGCGTTTCGTCGCTTGGTGAAGCTGTCCCCCAAACCCTCTCCCAAGATCCCTATATATAGGTAATGGGGAGAGGTATGTAACCATCGTGGTTACATAATTTTTTAAAAAAAGGGGGTTTGGGTGAAATAAATTGCGTTGACGCAATTAAAGAGGTCCGTTGGCACCACTTAAGAGGGGAGGGTGCCAAGGAGTTTCTCCCCATTTAATGGGGAGTTGAGGAATTAAGAGGCTCTCCCTCATTAATGAGGGAGAGTTGGGAGGTTTCCTATCCTCCCATTAATTGGGGGGTTAAGCCCCGTGTGGTCCCCACCACAATAAACCACCCATGGGAGGTTTAGTTTGGGTGGGCCCCACCACCATAACCTCTCAAGGGAGGTTAAGGTGTGGTGGCCCCACCTCCAACCTCCATGAGGAGGTTTCAACCACCTCACTCCCAATGACGGCTGAAATAAAATAAAGTGCAACATGGCACGTTATTTTATTATTACACTTTTAAAGAAAACCCAAAAAAACAAACCTTCGCTCTCGATAAAACGCAACTACGGAAAAAGAGTTCCTAAGAAATTACTGGCGCTGTAGTTCCATCGGTGCCCTCAGAATTCGATTCCGGGCACCGGTTCAAATGTTAGAAATTCCCGCTCGTTCGTTCACTGAATGTACCCGAGCTAAACTTCGGAAATTAATTCCGGGCACACCGGGCCTCGGAATCAGGCGCCGTCAGAAACTGCGTTCTTGTAAAATTCCAAAGAAAATTAAGAAAAAATTTTCCTTGAAATTTCTGGGTCTTTGCATTACTCCCACCTCAGGGCTTTACGTCCCCGTAAAGCTTCAACACAATCTAGGGTCACAAAAGCAGTACAGAGCACGCATCTGAGCCTTCCGCTCCCATGTGCTAACCCGGTGGTTCCCGTACTTCCAGAGAAAAAACACCCGAGGAATCGACCGTCCTTGTAGGACCTGCTCTCGTCGATCCTCAATCCCCACTAGAACCTCCGTGCATGATGCCCTGTCATCGACGTCTAACTCCCTGAGGTCGATGATGTGTGAAGGATCAAGAAAGTATCTCCTCAGTTGAGATACGTGGAATACGTCGTGCACCTAGTGCAACTGAGGTGTATGGGTCAAGCGGTAAACCACCTCGCCTACCCAGCTGAGGACCTAGAAAGGTCTGTTGAACCTCGGAGAAAACTTTCCGCCTTGGCCACATCTCCGTAAACCTCGTCGAGATGAGACCCGTATAAGGATGTGATCGTCATCCTCGAACTCCAGAGGTTTCCAATTCCTGTTAGAACTGGAACTTAAACGACTGCTGCCACGAGGGTAAGGTTGGCCGACTCAAGAGTGATCGATCGCACCCTCTCGTGCATGAGTTTAACTTGTGCTTCCCAGGGTTTCCTTTTCGCCGACCATGGAAAACCCATCCCGACGCTTGCCTAATACCGTCAATTTGAATATGAATAGTGATTGCCAAATTCATACTCAAACTAACGTCGTAAGGCCTCGACGATGCCACCAAGAGGTCCCAACCGAGACTCTCGCCTCAAGGGTCAGATCACACCGTCAGCGTAAGTGTGACTATCGAGTCTCCTCCCAAAGGTATCTCCAGACGTGAGGGTCAAGTCAACGGCTTAACTGGAAACTCTAGGTCTGGGACTAGATTCATGGAAGGAAGGGATGATTCGTATCGATGTCTGTGGCTACGGCAGCTAGTAGAAGACAAAGTCCGCACTTCGAAACATCCTTAGAGCCCTTTTTGGTCGCACTCCATGACTGCAAGAAGCTACTCTCTTTACCTGCTCTCCAACTCCTTGAGTCTAGAGGGGACTACAAAGGCGGTTGATGGTAACATGTTGAAATGTATACCACCACAAGCTGCTATCCTAGCTCTGCCTCCATGTCTGCTGCTCTGCAGATTTATCTGTCCTTAACATTTACTATTCTTGAAACATTTTACACGCCCAAGTCTCTGAGACTGGTGTCAGTTTCCTGCTTTCCAAACTTCTAACATTCTCTGGCTGTATTCGATCTGCAAAGAATTCTCAACCAAAATGGTTCTTTCTAGCACCCTAGCCTAAGTAGGAATGCATAGAGAAAAGGTGCTGGCTCGGAAGCCCTTAAACATACCCTGCTCAGAGGTCCAACCCCTATTGCACTGTTCGAAACACATCCATCGAGTACCCATTATGTTCAGTACGCCTCGATGAATTCTCAACTACCGACACGTCGTCCCGCGGAAACTGTAAAAGCTCTAGAAAACTCCCGGCCACCTCCTCAAGCCATTCCTTAGCTGCCTATGAGGCAGGTTCGCCTCGGAACATGAGGGTATCTGATGTTAGAACACATATAAGGCAGTAAGCCTATATGTGTCACCTACTGGTACCGTCAGTTGTATCTGTTGACCAACAGGTAGTGATGTATAGCTGACACACTACCCAAAGGTACTATCTCAGGCATCAGTCCACGTACTGAAGCCTCATCACTATGCGGACCATCCTCATGGTCATTCACTGGAAAACACTAGTGGACAAGTCCATCATCCACTCTATTGATGTCTCAGCTAGGCGGAAAACTCTAGCAATCGCCTCTAGCCATTGCTCTGCTGTCTGGGAAACTGCCTCGCCTCGTAACCTTGGAGGCTACTACTGCTGGAACTCATGCAACGTGCTCTGCCAGCGTGCACCATCCACTAGTACAGCTATTGGAATCCGCTTCCCAATAGGTGGTGGTGCTGCTGGTACACAACCCGAGGGTGCCAACATAGTAAAAAGGGCCCTGCACCAGAGCCTTGTTGCTCGGTGAGCCGTCATCAAGTACTCTCTCGGAACTCCAACTGACTGTCTGCGTGGAGATATCCTGAACCGATGCGACATGGTCAACGTCTTATACCTGGTGAGCTGACCTGGTTTGAGCTGACTTAAAACTTTCTGGAAACACACACGCAATCAGGGTTTTCGTGCACAAAGTCAGAAATCAGTTGTCAGGGTCCTGGTGTATGGATACGTCGGCCGCCCGCACCAACACTGGACTCCCTGAACTGAAAACCACACTCGGTACTCTTAACACTATTGCTTCACAGAAAGAAACATCCGAGTTATAAGTTCTGCAGTAGAACCGAAATCCTCTGATACCATTTTGTTACGACCCTTCCTCGGGGCCCGTGCCGTGACTACCCCAAGCCCGCCTTCCATAGGCCAGGGGCTGGCGACTAGCACCAAGGCCTAAATCCATGTAAAAATGGAAGGCATTGCCTTTTTAAAGTAAACAATCACACAAAGTACAAGCGGAGGAAGTAAACACTAAGTAAAAACTAAGTACAACAGTAAGTGCGGAAAGTATAAAGGGGCCGGAAATACAAGCCCAATTGTAAAGTACAACTCGAAAGGGAAAACATCAACTGAAAAGTAAAGCTGATACGCTGAGCTGTCCACTGGAAATCCCACCTGAAGGGTGGGTACAGATAGCTCCTCTGCTCCTCGGGTCCCGTCGTCTGCTCCGAGTATGTCCCGCCCAGTGGTCCACCTCTGGGTACCGCCTCGTCGTCACGTCTACCTCTGGGTACCGTCTCGTCGTGAGGTCCTCCTCTGGGTACCATCTCGTCGTATAGTCCACCTCCAGGTACCGTCCAGTCCTCGAACACTCGGCCTCTGTCAGCACTGCCCGTCGTCTACAACCAACACAACGAGGTGCGGGCATAGCCCGTGCAGGGGTGAGTATAACGATACTCAGTAGGGACCCCGAGATTCTCAAGGTCTCACTAAAACCAACAAGGATAACCACATAGAAGATCTCAAAAGATAACCTCTACTTAGGTAAATCCCCATACATATACCTATGTTATCAAATAACCCATCTCAATGATGAGGAAACACAAGGATTGTGAAATCAACGGATAACTACTACCCAGGTATATGTCCATACATATACCTAAGTTATCAAGTGACCCATCTCAATCATGAGGTAAACACAAAGGTCAAAAGTCTCAGCTCAAACCAGGATTTTCATTATCGAAACCGTAACTGCTGAAGAGCTGCGTCTCTGGAGTGTACAGTGGTCCTGTCACGACTCCGAGGTACTGCTCACTAACCCAGGACTGCTGAAGAACTCCACCCATAGAGTACTGCGGGCCAGCTGCTACAACCAAGTACTCCCATGTGCCTCTACAACGAAGCGCACCTCTGTCGTGGGTCTGCCGCTACAACCAAGCGCTCCCATGTGCCGCTACAACCAAGCGCACCTCTGTCGTGGGTCTGCCGCTACAACCAAGCGCTCCCATGTGCCGCTACAACCAAGCGCACCTCTGTCGTGGGTCTGCCGCTACAACCAAGCGCTCCCATGTGCCTCTACAACCAAACGCACCTCTGTAACACACCTAGTCGTTCGATTAGCAGTCGTCGGGTCTCAGCCAGCTACACGGTCTCCGTACTCCGCACGCTCGTCACTGGGAGGGTCTGCTCCACGAGCTACAGGTCGATACTGCAAGTATCTCAATGTCCGACGAAAAAGTATCTCAAAGGACCGCCTCGTCATAGGGGTCTGAACGAAACAGACGGCGCGTCAATCGGACGCCCGGTCTGTGAGTTATTAGCCTTTTCGTCCTAGGGGCCCGGTTGGTTTCGTGTGCGAACCAACCCGGCCGTATCTCAACTGCACCCCAAACTCTCATAGGGTATACTCATAGGGACGGTTTTTCAACGTGATCACCAACGCCGTTGACGGTTCGTCAAACGGACGTTCTGTCAGAAAGGTATCAGCTTTTCCGTTCCAGGGGCCCGGTTAGATTTCGGTGCGATCCAACCCGGACACTATCCATTTGCATCCAAATCTCGGGCGGAGGATGCCCAAAGTTCCGTATTGTCAACCGGAACTCAACGCAACAGACGGCGCGTCAATCGGACGCCCGGTCTGAGAGTTATTGGCTTTTTCGTCTCACACCCACCCTAGGAAACTTCCCAGGAGGTCACCCATCCTGATCACTACTCTAGGCCAAGCATGCTTAACTATTGAGTTTTAACCACGTAGGCTTCCGAAAAGGAAGGTGCACCTTGAGTATAGTATACCGAAACGACCGTCTCGATCCAAGGATCGCTACGCAACTGACGGTTCGTCGATCGGATGTCTGCAGCCCAAGTTACGGGCATTTGAACCAATCATGTCCGAAGATGGGGGGGGTCTGGGCCGGGTCCAACCCGGCCCAGTAACCCCTGGGCCGGCCCGAACCGGGTCGTCCCGGCCCGAGTGGCGGCACGACCCGGCGGCTCGGCCCGGCCAGCGGCTCGTCCCGGCCAGCGGCGCGGCGGCGCGGTGGCGCGACGGCTCGGCGGCTCGGCGGTGCGACGGCTCGACGACACGGCGGCTCGGCCAGCGCGACGCGCTAAAGGGAGGGGCATTTCCCCCCTTTAATTTTTAAAACGGCGGCACCTTTAAGGGGTCGCGCCATGTCTTTTGCCGGGGGTGTTACACCCCCGGGCTCCCACCCTGTAATGGCCGGCCGGCGTGGGGCCGGCCGGGTTCTCGCCGCGGGACCCCGCGGTCCCGCTCGTTCCGGCGCCGGCAGCTGGATTTCCAGCCGCCTCCTTCGAGTTCTCTGGCGGCCGGTTTTTCCGGCCGCCACTTCCAAGATGAACGTGAATCCGTTCGACGCGGCGTGATGACGCCGCGTCCATCCGCTGCAGTCCGACTCCGGCCGCGACCTCGTTTGAAACCTACGGCGCGACACGATGGCGTCGGGTTCCTTCGTCGCAGCCCGCTCCGGCCGTGTTTTCTTTTGTTCCTGCGCGGTGCGACGACACCGCACTGTCTTCGCTAAATCAACACCAAGGATTAGAAGGGGGAGGAGAATCGGTCGTGTTCGTGCGGTCCGGTCTCCTCCCGTTATAATGATAACAATCGGCCAATCTTAAAAACAAAATGATGAGCTTTTCACAATTTTTAATAAAATTTGGAACAACGTCCAACAGATTATTCTTTCATGTTCGAGGGAAAGAAACACGTAATTTGAAAAAAAAGACAAAACCCCTACCTCAGATTCGAAGTTCATTAGTCGCCGATGCGGAAATCGGTGTCGCGGAAGACATCCTCGCGGAACGTGCCTCCGTAATCATCATTGACGAAGTCACAGATCTAAGCGGTGCCGGTTCATTGACGTCGGGAAACGTTCGAAGATGAAGATTCGTCGATGTTCCTTGCAGACGACGCCCATTCATTCAACACGGAAGGAGGTCACGGAAAGGAAGAAGAAGTGCCGTCTTTCTACTTTGGAAAAAGGCGTTCTTTGTTGGAGAACTCTAATTCTCCCAAGTGTTGGGCGTCGCGGTACTTTACCATCGTTCCGTCGCTTGGTGAATCCGTCCCCCAAACCCTCTCCCAAGATCCCTATATATAGGTGAGGGGGAGAGGTATGTAACCATCGTGGATACATAATTTTTTAAAAAAAGGGTGGTCGGGTGAAATAAATTGCGTTGACACAATTAAAGAGGTCCGTTGGCACCACTTAAGAGGGGAGGGTGCCAAGGAGTTTCTCCCCATTTAATGGGGAGTTGAGGAATTAGGAGGCTCTCCCTCATTAATGAGGGAGAGTTGGGAGGTTTCCTCTCCTCCCATTAATTGGGGGGTTAAGCCCCGTGTGGTCCCCACCACAATAAACCACCCATGGGAGGTTTAGTTTGGGTGGGCCCCACCACCATAACCTCTCAAGGGAGGTTAAGGTGTGGTGGCCCCACCTCCAACCTCCATGAGGAGGTTTCAACCACCTCACTCCCAATGGCGGCTGAAATAAAATAAAGTGCAACATGGCACGTTATTTTATTATTACACTTTTAAAGAAAACCCAAAAAAAAACAAACTTCCGCTCTCGATAAAATGCAACTACGGAAAAAGAGTTCCTAAGAAATTACTGGCGCTGCAGTTCCATCGGTGCCCTCATAATTCGATTCCCGGAACCGGTTCAAAAGTTAGAAATTCCCGCTCGTTCGTTCACTGAACGTACCCGAGCTAAACTTCAGAAATTAATTCCGGGCACACCGGGCCTCGGAATCAGGCGCCGTCAGAAACTGCGCTCTTGTAAAATTCCAAAGAAAATTAAGAAAAAAATTTCCTTGAAATTTCCGGGTCTTTACATTACTCCCACCTCAGGGATTTACGTCCCCGTAAAGCTTCAACACAAACTAGGGTCACAAAAGCGGTACAGAGCACGCATCTGAGCCTTCCGCTCCCATGGGCTCACCCGGAGGTTCCCGTACTTCCAGAGAAAAAGCACCCGAGGAATCGACCGTCCTTGTAGGACCTGCTCCCGTCGATCCTCAATCCCCACTGGAACCTCCGTGCATGATGCCCTGTCATCGACTTCTAACTCCCTGAGGTTGATGATGTGTGAAGGATCAAGAAAGTACCTCCTCAGTTGAGATACGTGGAATACGTCGTGCACCTAATGCAACTGAGGTGTATGGGTCAAGCGGTAAACCACCTCGCCTACCCAGCTGAGGACCTAGAAAGGTCTGTTGAACCTCGGAGATAACTTGCCGCCTTGGCCACATCTCCGTAAACCTCATCGAGGTGAGACCCGTAAAAGGATGTGATCGTCATCCTCGAACTCCAGAGGTTTCCAATTCCTGTTAGAACTGGAACTTAAACGACTGCTGCCATGAGGGTAAGGTTGGCCGACTCAAGAGTGATCGGTTGCACCCTCTCGTGCATGATTTTAACTTGTGCTTCCCAGGGTTTCCTTTTCACTGACCATGGAAAACCCGTCCCGACGCTTGCCTAATACTGTCAATTTGAATATGAATAGTGATTGCCAAATTCATACTCAAACTAACATCGTAAGGCCTCGACGCTGCCACCAAGAGGTCCCAACCGAGACTCTCGCCTCAAGGGTCAGATCACACCGTCAGCGTAAGTGTGACTATCAAGTCTCCTCCAAAAGGTATCTCCAGACGTGAGGGTCAAGTCAACGGCTTAACCGGAAACTCTAGGTCTGGGACTAGATTCATGGAAGGAAGGGATGATTCGTATCGATGTCTGTGGCTACGACAGCTAGTAGAAGACAAATTCCGCACTTCGAAACATCCTTAGAGCCCTTTTTGGTCGCACTCCATGACTGCAAGCAGCTACTCTCTTTCCCTGCTCTCCAACTCCCTGAGTCTAGAGGGGACTACAAAGGAGGGTGATGGTAACATGTTGAAATGTATACCACCACAAGCTGCTATCCTAGCTCTGCCTCCATGTCTGCTGCTCTCCAGATTTATCTGTCCTTAACATTTACTCTTCTTGAAACATTTTACACGCCCAAGTCTCTGAGAATGGTGTCAGTTTCCTGCTTTCCAAACTTCTAACATTCTCTGGCTGTATTTGATCTGCAAAGAATTCTCAACCACAAAGGTTCTTTCTAGCCCCCTAGCCTATGTAGGAATGCATAGAGAAAAGGAGCTGGCTCGGAAGCCCTTAAACATACCCTGCTCAGAGGTCTGACCCCTATTGCACTGATCTAAACACATCCATCGAGTACCTAGTATGTTCAGTACGCCTCGATGAATTCTCAGCTACCGACACGTCGTCCCACTGAAACTGTAAAAGCTCTAGAAAACTCCCGGCCACCTCCTCAAGCCAGTCCTTAGCTTCCTATGAGTCAGGTTCGCCTCGGAACATGAGGGTATCTAAAGTTAGAACACATATAAGGCAGTAAGCCTATATGTGTCACCTACTGGTACTGCCGGTTGTATCTGTTGACCAACAGGTAGTGATGTATAGCTGACACACTACCCAAAGGTACTATCTCAGGCATCGGTCCACGTACTGAAGCCTCATCACTATGCGGACCATCCTCATGGTCATTCACTGGAAAACACTAGTGGCCAATTCCATCATCCACTCTATTGATGTCTCAGCTAGGCGGACAACTCTAGAAATCGCCTCCATCCATTGCTCTGCTGTCTGGGAAACTGCCTCGCCTCGTAACCTCGGAGGGTACTACTGCTGGAACTCGTGCAACGCGCTCTGCCAGCGTGCACCATCCACTAGTACAGCTATTGGAATCCGCTTCCCAACAGGTGGTGGTGTTGTTGGTACACATCCCGAGGGTGCCAACATAGTAAACAGGGCCCTGCACCAGAGCCTTGTCGCTCGGTGAGCCGTCATCGAGTACTCTCTCGGGACTCCAACTGACTGTCTGTCTGGAGATATCCTGAACCGATACGACATGGTCAACGTCTTATACCTGGTGAGCTGACCTGGTTTGAGCAGACTTAAAACTTTCTGTAAACACACACGCAATCAGTGTTTTCGTGCACAAAGTCGGAAATCAGTTGTCAGGGTCCTGGTGTATGGATACGTCGGCCGCCCGCACCAACACTGGAATCCCTGAACTGAAAACCACACTCGGTACTCTTAACACTATTGCTTCACAGAAAGAAACATCAGAGTTATAAGTTCTGCGGTAGAACCGAAATCCTCTGATACCAATTTGTCACGACCCGTCCTTGGGACCCGTCCCGTGACTACCCCAAGCCCGCCTTCCATAGGCCAGGGGCTGGCGACTAGCACCAACGCGTAAATCCAGGTAATAAGGGAAGGCATTGCCTTTCTAAAGTAAACAATCACACAGAGTACAAGCGGAATAAGTAAATACTAAGTAAAAACTAAGTACAATAGTAACTGTGGAAAGTATAAAGGGGCCGGAAATACAAGCCCAACTGTAAAGTACAACTCGAAAGGGAAAAAAACAACTGAAAAGTAAAGCTGCTACGTCGAGCTGTCCACTGGAAATCCCACCTGAAGGGTGGGTACAGATAGCTCCTCTGCTCCTCGGGTCCCGTCGTTTGCTCCGTGTATGTCCCGCCCAGTTGTCCACCTCCGGGTACCGCCTCGTCGTCACGTCCACCTCTGGGTACCGTCTCGTCGTGTGGTCCTCCTCCGGGTACCATCTCGTCGTATAGTCCACCTCCAGGTACCGTCCAGTCCTCGAACACTCGGCCTCTGTCAGCACTGCCTGTCGTCTGCAACCAACACAACGAGGTGCGGGCATAGCCCGTGCAGGGGTGAGTATAACGATACTCAGTAGGGACCCCGAGACCCTCAAGGTCTCACTAAAACCAACAAGGATAACCACATAGAAGATCTCAACAGATAACCTCTACTTAGGTATATCCCCATACATATACCTAAGTTATCAAGTAACCCATCTCAATCATGAGGAAACACAAGGATTGTGAAATCAACGGATAACTACTACCCAGGTATATGCCCATACATATACCTAAGTTATCAAGTGACCCATCTCAATCATGAGGTAAACACAAAGGTCAAAAGTCTCAGCTCAAACCAGGATTTTCATTATCGAAACTGTAACTGCTGAAGAGCTCCGTCTCTAGTGTGTACAGTGGTCCTGTCACGACTCCGAGGTACTGCTCACTAACCCAGGACTGCTGAAGAACTCCACCCATCGAGTACTGCGGGCCAGCTGCTACAACCAAGCGCTCCCATGTGCCGCTACAACCAAGCGCACCTATGTCGTGGGTCTGCCGCTACAACCAAGCGCTCCCATGTGCCGCTACAACCAAGCGCACCTCTGTCGTGGGTCTGCCGCTTCAACCAAGCGCTCCCATGTGCCGCTACAACCAAGAGCACCTCTGTCGTGGGTCTGCCGCTACAACCAAGCGCTCCCATGTGCCGCTACAACCAAGGGCACATCTGTAACACACCTAGTCTTTCGATCAGCAGTCGTCGGGTCTAAGCCAGCTACACGGTCTCCGTACTCCGCACGCTCTTCACTGGGAGGGTCCGCTCCATGAGCTACAGGTCGATACTGCAAGTATCTCAAAGTCCCAATAAAAAGTATCTCATAGGACCGCCACATTATAGGGGTCTCAACGCAACAGACGACGCGTCAATCGGACGCCCGGTCTGTGAGTTATTAGCCTTTTCGTCCCAGGGGCCCGGTTGGTTTCGTGTGCGAACCAACCCGACCGTATCTCAACTGCACCCCAAAATCTCATAGGGTATGCTCATAGGGACTGTTTCTCAACGTGATCACCAACGCCGCTGACGGTTCGTCAAACGGACGTTCTGTCAGAAAGGTATCATCTTTTCCGTTCTAGGGGCCCGATTGGATTTCGGTGCGATCCAACCCGGACACTATCCATTTGCATCCAAATATCGGGCGGAGGATGCCCAAAGTTCCGTATTGTCAACCGGAACTCAACGCAACATACGGCGCGTCAATCGGACGCCCGGTCTGAGAGTTATTGACTTTTTCGTCTCACACCCACCCTGGTAAAACTTCCCAGGAGGTTACCCATCCTGATCACTACTCTAGGCCAAGCACGCTTAACTATGGAGTTTTAACCACGTAGGCTCCCGAAAAGGAAGGTGCTCCTTGAGTATAGTATACCGAAACGACCGTCGCGATCCAAGGATCGCTACGCAACTGACGGTTCGTCGATCGGATGTCTGCAGCCCATGTTATGGGCATTTTAACCAATCATATCCGAAGACAGGGGGGGTCTGGGCCCGGTCCGACCCGGCCCAGTACCCCCTGGGCCGGCCCGAACCGGGTCGACCCGGCCCGAGTGGCAGCCCGACCCGGCGGCTCGGCCCGGCCAGCGGCTCGTCCCGGCCAGCGGCGCGGCGACGCAGTGGCGCAACGGCTCGGCGGCTCGGCGACGAGACGGCTCGACGGCACGGCGGCTCGGCCAGCGTGACGCGCTAAAGGGAGGGGCATTGCCCCCCTTTAATTTATAAAACGGCGGCACCTTTAAGGGGACGCGCCATGTGTATTGCCGGCGGGGTTACACCCCCGGGCTCCCCCCCTGTAATGGCCGGCCAGCGCGGGGCCGGCCGGGTTCTCGTCGCGGGACCCCGCGGTCCCGCTCGTTCCGGCGCCGGCGGCTGGATTTCCAATCGCCTCCTTCGAGTTCTCTGGCGGCCGGTTTTTCCGGCCGCCACTTCCAAGATGAACATGAATCCGTTCGACGCGGCGTGACGACGCCGCGTCCTTCCGCCGCAGTCCGACTCCGGCTGCGACCTCGTTTGAAACCTACGGCGCGATACGATGGCGTCGCGTTCCTTCGTCGCAGCCCGCTCTGGCCGTGTTTTCTTTTGTTCCTGCGCGGTGCGATGACACCGTGCTGTCTTCGCTAAATCAACACCAAGGATTAGAAGGGGGAGGAGAATCGGTCGTGTTCGTGCGGTCTGGTCTCCTCCCGTTATAACAATAACAGTCGGCCAATCGTAAAAACACAACGATGAGCTTTTCACAGTTTTTAATAAAATTTGGAACAACGTCCAACAGATTATTCATTCATGTTCGAGGGAAAGAAACACGTAATTTGAAAAAAAAGACAAAACCCCTACCTCGGATTCGAAGTTCATTCGTCGCCGATGCGGAAATCGGTGTCGCGGAAGACATCCTCGTGGAACGTGCCTCCGTAATCATCATTGACGAAGTCACGGATCTAAGCGGTGTCGGTTCATTGATGTCGGGAAACGTTTGAAGATGAAGATTTGTTGATGTTCCTTGCAGACGACGCCCATTCATTCAACACGGAAGGAGGTCGCGGAAAGGAAGAAGAAGTGTCGTCTTTCTGCTATGGAAAAAGGTGTTCTTCGTTGGAGAACTCTAATTCTCCCAAGTGTTGGGCGTCGCGGTACTTTACCAGCGTTCCGTCGCTTGGTGAAGCCATCCCCCAAACCCTCTCCCAATATCCCTATATATAGGTGAGGGGGAGAGGTATGTAACCATCGTGGTTACATAATTTTTTAAAAAAAGGGGGTTGGGTGAAATAAATTGCGTTGACGCAATTAAAGAGGTCAGTTGGCACCACTTAAGAGGGGAGGGTGCCAAGGAGTTTCTCCCCATTTAATGGGGAGTTGAGGAATTAAGAGGCTCTCCCTCATTAATGAGGGAGAGTTGGGAGGTTTCCTCTCCTCCCATTAATTGGGGGGTTAAGCCCCGTGTGGTCCCCACCACAATAAACCACCCATGGGAGGTTTAGTTTGGGTGGGCCCCACCACCATAACCTCTCAAGGGAGGTTAAGGTGTGGTGGACCCACCTCCAACCTCCATGAGGATGTTTCAACCACCTCACTCCCAATGGCAGCTGAAATAAAATAAAGTGCAACATGGCACTTTATTTTATTATTACACGTTTAAAGAAAAACGAAAAAAACAAACCTCCGCTCTCGATAAAACACAACTACGGAAAAAGAGTTCCTAAGAAATTACTGGCGCTGCAGTTCCATCGGTGCCCTCAGAATTTGATTCCGGGCACCTGTTCAAAAGTTAGAAATTCCCGTTCGTTCGTTCACTGAACGTACCCGAGCTAAACTTTGGAAATTAATTCCGGGCATACCGGGCCTCAGAATCAGGCGCCGTCAGAAACTGCGTTCTTGTAAAATTCCAAAGAAAATTAAGAAAAAAATTTCCTTGAAATTTCCGGGTCTTTACAATGAGCTTATCGACTCCAGCCTCTATTTTGGCAGCGTTGAGGGGTGTGTTCTTCTGGCGGCCTGTTTATAGCCTTGGTGGTATTCTTTTAGACCTAGGTGGTCTGTTGCCACTTCGGGATCGAGTCCCGGCATTTCCCTGCAATTCCAGGCAAACACATCTCGATGTTTCCTTAATAAGGAGGTATAAACCTCGTTCTCTTTGGGAGACATGAATGCGCTAATGAGAGTGGGCCTCGTATCTTCTTCGGTACCCAGGTTTACTTCCCTGTGCTCATCCACATTGGTGGAAGTACCTTCCTCAAATGCAGGAGGTGAAACTTGGAGATCCTCCCCCTCTTCTTCTCCCAAATACTCATCTTCATGATCCAACAATGAGAGAACTCCTGACCCGAGCTTTTGGGAGTCCGGAGGCGAGGTATCTTGGGTGTCCTTACTCTGGTTTTCGTCCCCAGATTGAGGGTCAGTGGACATTCCATCATTGTCATGCTCGGGCATTATTGATGATGTTAGGAGGACATCCGAGTTCATGCCTAGACTTGAATTCCTACACTAAACATGGTTGATGGGCATGACATTAGCTCTGACAAGCTTCCTGAGGGGGTCATCAGGAACCATTTCAAGACTATTTGGAGCAGGGATCCATTCGACACCATCTACCAATGGATTCTTGTTCTTTTTCTCATATAACCCAACATCAATGTAATGTGACTCAGAGAGATCGATTGGGGATTTGTCGGCGTGAAATGTTCCACTTTGTCCATTGATGCAGTACTTGATACACTGGTGGTAGGATGAAGGAACGACCATGTGTTTATGAAGCCATGGTCTTCCCAGCAAGGCATTGAAGGCTGGGCTCTGCCAGACCACCAGGAATTCTGTGTAGGCTACCAGGAAACCAAAATGGGTCTTTAACTTAATTTTCCGCATTGGATTCTGCTCTCTCTTGTCGTATCCCAATAGAGTTGTGGCTAAGGGGATTGGATCGTCCTTACTATAGCCCAACGTATGAAGTGTCTGTAGGGGAAGGAGCTTAACTCCAGAACCATTATCTATAAAGAATTTCCAGATCTCAATACCATTCAGTGTGCCAGACACATATAGTGGTCTGATGTGTCCTTGCATGATGTCATCCTCATCCTGACCGGTGATGGAAATCACCACATTGAATTTACCTAGGCCAGTCTCTTCCGGTAAATATCAGCAGCAGATACCTCGGCTTGAAACTCCTAGGGGCTGATCAATGCTTCTATAAGCGCCTCCCTGAGGACTTCTGACAGATTTTGGGCATCGAGGATTGACAGCTTGGTTGGTACCGATGCCAGCTGGTTAAGGATATCGTATTTTTGCTTCAGCAACTGACGCTTCTCCATTGGCGGTAGAGTTATAGCGGGTGCTTTGGGTGCTGGAGCATTTGACGAGGAGTGACGGGCCATAGGGATGGATATCGGTGGTGTTCCCATGTTATGAGGACTTGGCTCGGCCGGTCTGTTTGTGCGCACTTGGCGGCCAGACACTTTCTCCTCCTCTTGTGGGTATCACAGAACAACGGTGCAAGAGTGGCTGCTTGTGGAGGTGGAGGGGCATTCTTTCTCCTGCTGAGACAGTTGAAGGGCTCTCCCATGGGATTCCATGATATTAATGGTTTAGGCCGGGGTCCAATTTTAGGGTTGGTTTCGGCCACGGCTGCACCTCCCCTTGTATCCCCTACCTCTGCGATTCCTCCTCCCAGTTCCTTGTGCAGGGAACTCAGGTTCATAATTATACCCTTCATCAGGGCACGATTCCATGAGATGGATGTCGTCAATAGAACAAAGATTGGATCTTCATCCTTTAACAGGTCAACCCGGTCGGTTGGCTCTGATGATGCCGTTTGGTGGGTCGGTGCATGTGGCGCCAAATTCGAGGGAATATAATATTCCACGGTCAGGACTAACTTTGGCCCCATTTCAGACTACTCCTCATGCGATTGTTTCTTCCTTCTTCAATTACATCCGGATTACCGGCTCATGGCGGACTGTGAGTCCGATGCTGTCGGTTGTGCGGCGTTAGGTGATGTTGGCAGCAACACTGGCTGTCATAGCTGAGGTCGAAGTATGCCATGGGCTCAGTTGATAGTCTTCTGAGTCATACAGTCATCGAATTTCTGCCCCTGCATGCTGGTGACTTTCTACCACCCCTCCACTTTGTCGGAGTCGGTGGTAGAGATACATGCCACATGTGTTGGGGGTGGTCCCAGGTCAACCTGTCCAGAGTCTACCATCTTTTGCAGGAGGTCATTGAAGTCGAATCACTCTCGTATATTGTGCCCCAAGATTCGATGGTAGGGGCAGTAATATGTCATGTCATCGCAGCAGAATTCTTCAGGTTTCCGTGGCTCTGGGTGGTGGAGCAAGTTGCAATTCATCGTGGCAATGAAGTATCCGCAGACTGGATCGTCTCAAGATGAGTATACTTTTTGTCTTTGTTCCACAAACTGGTTCATCTTTGGTCCTCTCTAATCGTCATGTTTAGGAAGAGGCGGACGTTGATATACAGGGGGACCTTGAAAATTTGTTGGAGTCATGTGCGGTGGAGCGGGAACATGGGCCGACTTGAGTGTGACAGTGGACGATTCATCTCTAGGGGATCTTTTTGTAAGAGCATGTGAGGCTATTCTAGACTTTGAATTAGTCCACTACAGGGAGTCGATGATTCTCTTAGCAATGTCCGAGAGATGGCGGAAGCCAATGGTGCACTCTACTGGTATGAGCGGTGTTCGCAGCTCATCTTGAAGATTATCAATGCATATGGGTAGCATCTCATCTTGATGAATTGGCATATTTAGTGAATGTGTCAGACCATTCCATCTGGTGATGAAATCTGAGACCCTCATGTTATACCTCTGCTTGCAGTTCATGAGGTCGATGACCATTGTTTTAGGCAACGTCGAGCTGATGTGGAACATGAGCTGCTGCCGAAGGTCCTCCCAGCTCTTTATTGACTGGGCAGGTCGACTCATGTAACAGGTGAAAGAGGATCCTTGCAAGGTCCGTATGAATCATCTGGGTTTCATTACTTCTTGTTCTTCTAGATTTCCCATCATAGGTTCACAATAGGATGTGTAGTGCATCAAATGCTGTTCTGGATTACTTGACCCGTTGAAAATTGGGAATACATGGCTCCCAAAATTTGGTGGAGGTGGTGTGTTGGTCACCCAATCTGGGTAGGGTTTCCGCTCGGGCTGTATCAGAGCACGTCGACCTTCCATCACTTCCAATTGAGCTGTTAGTGCCTCAATGGAGTTGGTGAGACCCGAGTTTACATCATGTTGGGCCCGGTCCTGGGCAAGCGTAGCTCGAGGCATTGCCTGCAGATCCAGATTGGCCGGCACCAAGGGTGCATATTCTGTTCAGGGCACCCTCAGAGGGTTCGGGCGTATTTTATCTGTTTTCCTCCTAATTGGAGGGAAATATTGGTATTCAGAATCCAAATTTAGGCAGTTTGATGGACCATGTGCCTCATTGGGAAGGATCCCTGACCATGCATTGTTTGCCAGGGAAAGCCTTAGCCTTTGTGGTGCACTTGCTGGGAGTGCATGATGTGGATCTTCCTGGGATGTAATTTCAATAAGGCAGATCCTCTAGAGTATCTCGGCATTTAGCCACCTTAATTATTTTATATCCTCTTCCTGTCGATCGAATCTCTCTTCGAGTATGAGTGGCTCATTTTTGTCGAGATAAGGAGGCGTGTCAAGGGTGACTGGTCCTTTATTCTTATCCTAGTTGGAAGCTCGTAGGGAAAGCGGAGGAGGGTTATCCATAAGGGCTACCATATTTAGGGAGGCCCTCTGATTCAGGGAGTGCACACCAGGGGGTTCTTTTTGAGTCACAGCCTGACCAGAACCATCGTCTCCCGATCCATCCGGATTTGCATCCTCCCCGGTGCCACCCGTGGTGTTAGACTCTATGGCATTGATGAATGCATATCGCGGGGTGGAAGGGAAGTCATAGTCTAAATAGGAAGAGGATCTCCCGCGACTTCTGCTGCCCTTCCCTTTCATGACCTGGGATTGCCTTCAGACATCTTTACGTAGGGTGACGCAGAGAGTTCTTTGAAGCAACCTTATGGTGCACCTTCCTCTCAGAGAGGATTATGATTCAAATAATAGGATAGAATTGGAACCTCCTCTTCTGACTATCCTCCATATAAGATAGAATACTGACTCTCATGGGGGAGGTTGTTGTTGAAGGGGAAATAATTCCCCCAGCCCTGAGGGCTGGGGTTGGTTCTGTTCCTTGGACGTCGAGTGCCCACCTGTTTTTATTGGTCATACGGGGGCATTTTTTGTTAAAAATTCCCCCAGCCCTATAGGCTGGGGTTGACCCTGGATGACGGCAGTGGCTGCTGCTATCGTGACCTGCCTGATCTCATGTGCCCCCATTCGGGGGTGAAGAGGGTTTGATGTAGAGTTCCTATGTGGATCGATCCCTTTTGGGAGGTAGGAAAAGATCACTAATTGGACTCCCTTATGCGAGAGGCTTGTTGTATTTTCTTAGTGGCCTGATTCAATAGTTCTTTAATGGCTTGTTCCCATCATGCCTAATGCTTCTGGGACTTACTCAAGGCTTGACTCTATTGGGTGCGTCGCCTCTCTTGAACAGGGAGACCAATCTAGTTTCGTCTTGGCGCGATGAACTAGAAAGACACCATACCGAAAGGGTTCTTCTAGGTGGGGAGTAGAGTGAAATGCAGAGCTCCGTGTTCCCCCCATCCTCTGATATGGACTCCCGTCGGAGCGTCACCGATGAGGCGGCGTAGCTAGTGTAGTGCACGGAGGCAGGCTATCTCCATGTTTCCTTTACGCCTCTCGGGTCGTTGTTGTCGTGCCGAAGGAAGGGCCTCCAGGTCGATGTGACACATGAGGTCTCCTATCGTCTTGACATGGTCTACATACACTTCATAGGATAGGAAGCTTGATTTTAGCTGGCGGACGGTCGTCCATATATTATGGCGGATGCCGTGCATGCATTCTTCCGACAACTCTCTGGGTATGTCAAACTGAGAGGTGGTCGTGGGCCAAAACATGACATGTATATCATCCCAAGCCAGTCGTTTCCTCAGTTGCAGCATATCGGCATACTCCTCCGCTAGTAATTCCTCTACCTAGTCAACCCAACTGAGGCACTCAATGATAGTGTGGTTGGAGGCAGTGGGACTTTTAGGTATTGAATCATCATGTGGGTGATTCCGATGTGGTAAAAAAGATGAACGCGGACCTGGACCATCTCCTGATCGAAGAAGGGTTTTGATAGCGACTAGCTAGGAATCTGACATGATTGATCCCGTACTAATGCATGCCACTTCATACGAGGGATTTTCTGTGCTTGATTCGGCAGGGGGAGGATGATCTTGTCGATATGAAATTTCATCATGGGGAGGACCTCCGCAATGGTGGCCATAATGGCGAGGACTACCATTACTGCTTGAGGCTTCATTGCATAGAAGACTTTTGCAGTGCACACCCTAGGGAGGACCTCCAAGGCGCGTCGTAGTTAGGGGAGGACCTTTTGGCTGTGTAGCGTCATTACGGGGAGGTCCATTGCAGCAACTGCCATCATGGTGAGGATGACCATCATGGCTTGACGTTCGATGTGCATCCTAGGGAGGACCTTCAGGACACACTATGATAAGGGGTGGACCTTTTTGTTGATTAGGGCCAATGTGGGAGGACCTTCGCAATGGCGTCTGTGGTGGTGAGGACTACCATCATAGTTACGGCAATGCTAATGACTACCATTACTACTGCCGTAGGGATAATATCATTGGGATACATCTCGGGGAGGGCCTCCAGAATGTACCGCAACGAGGGGAGGGCCTTCTCATTGCTTGATGTCTCTACGGGGGGGGGGGGGGGACCTCTGTTATCAGGGTGGCAAGGACTACCACCGTGATCTGATGCCCGCCTTCCCGGAGTGTCATTGCAACGTAACCCCTGAGGGGGACCTTCAAGGAAGGACACGACATGGGGAGGGCATTCTTGTCATGATGAGACATCACTACGGGGAGGGCCTCTGTAGTTACGACTATGATAGCGAGGACTACCATCATAATTTGTGGTCCCACTACATGGAGAGTGCTTGTAGTGTGTACCCCGGGGAGGACCTTCAGGTGGACAACAATAACCGGAGGGCATTCTATTTTCTCGATCTTATGGTCACATGGAGGGTTTATGTGACTCACATCAGAAGAGGAGCTCTTGTGATCGATTTTTATATGCCCACGGGGGAATTCCCTACGGGTGCTATGGGGAGGACCATCAGAGCTGCTGGTAGAAACATTGTGGGGGGGGGACCTTCGCAACAGCTACTGCCACTTCCATAATATGGTGATGGGTGAGTCGGGTTTTGTTCATGCGATTTGTGCTTAGCGGCATTGGGAACTCCAGCTTCTAGTAGATCAGAGTCATGAACCCCCTCATTATTTCCTGGTTGCCTTTAGCGCATTCAGGGAACTTTCATTGGGGTATTCGGTAACGTATTCTGTTGATAATGTCCTTCACCTATGTGTCACTATCTAATTGGGTCCCGTGATGTTGTCAGGATATGCTGACGAACATCTTGACTTTTAGTAGGGATATATGTCTGCTCTGGAGCATCCACCATGATGGACGGGTGCCCCCAAGTTGGAACGAGTGAAGCTGTTCGATCTGGTTGCCCTTGCATTGCAGAATATGGCCGGAGACCCTCCTGTGTAGAAGCAAGGATGCAGATCTGCTCCGAGGCGGCTATCTCATCTCTTAGATGAGTAGCCTCAATTGGAGAGATGGGCTCACGGGCCCGAGTCCTTGTTGTTGCCGCTGATTCAATTACATTTTTCCAAGTCTACAAGATATGATCTAGGATCGATACATACTCCTCCATCATTTCCGGGATATGTATAGAGACATCTTTTGCTGGAACGGGTAGGATGGCCCATTTCGGTATCGGAGTAGGAATATCATACTCCGGTCCTTCGGTGGTCAGTGGGAACTAACAATTCTCCTTTCTTGGGGCAGGTGAATGAATCAGACCCTGTGCTGGGATACACCGATTTATCTCTCCGTTTTCCACCACATCTGGGTGGCGGACTCTACTTGCATCCATAGGGAGCTGGCCCTGCATTTGTTGGTTTCCCACCATATCGAGTCGGTGGCCTTCGTTGGCTGGGAGACGAGCCCGCCAATGAGTTGCCGCCACATCTGGGTGGTGGGATTTGTTGATCGACACCATGCCGGGATGGTAGGAGTCAAGAGGTCCTTCAAGGAGCTGGTCCTACAGACACTGGGTCACCACTTCTTCAAGCTGGTGGGCTTCATGACCCAGGGCAGAGAGAGGTGCCTGTCGGGTAAGTGTCATCCTGCATGAGCGACGAGCTTGATGGAGCTCTGGGGGATGCGCACCGGCTTGTATGATGCCTCTATGTCTGGATGGTGGGATCAGGAGGAGCGAACAGTTGTAGGTGCCTGTTCGTGGTACATCTCTGTGGCTGGGCAGCAGAGCTCCTCCTCAGGGACCAGGGTGATGACCGGTCCCAGATTGTATGTCTTCCGCCCACATCGGGCGGTCCGAGGGGCCGGAGCTCGGGGAGTGTGGGCCTAAATCCTTGGGGAGACATCCTCCTCAGTGCAAGGATGCTGAGTCACGGCGTGACCGTGATGAGGCCTTCTGGCAGAGGCCTTGGAGCAGAACCCCCGTTCAGCAGTGATGAAGTCCTCAGTGTCGAACTCATCCTCCTCCCTAAGATAAGTGAGGTACGCACTATCCCATTCTGGGAAAAAACTCCTAAAACGGTTCAAGACATTAAGAGGGTCCGTCTAGATCAGCTTCTTTGGCCGCTGCTGGGCATGCGACCGAAAAGTTCTGGGAGATTGGAGGGCGAGCATGGCCGCCTCCACCGTTGGGAGAGTACCATTCAGGTGGTACTCTTGAATCAGCATGTCTGAGACCCAACTTTGAAGATGCTGGGTGGGTGATGAGGTCCTCCGTATGTGAGGATTTCCGGTCCTTGCATTTTTGTAAGCCCACACTTTTGAGTTCCTTTTTGATTCCATTGGATCGAAGGGAGTTATGAAGGAACCTGTAATACATTTTAACAAATACAAACAAGAAAACCCTTCAATGAAGCATCTCATGATCCCATGTGTAACTAATGACCTTGCGTGGCCCTCCATGAGAGTATAAGGGGGAACAAGGTGAGATTAGGTTAAATCCATCATGTTTGGTTAGAGATTCACTTTGGGTTCACCATTTTTTTGTTTCGGGTCGGTCTCGAAACTCCCAATGGTTCCATATCCGATGACATGCAGACATGCTTTCCAAAGGAAGGCATTCGCCGAATGGTCTGACTAGTGATGCTTAAGAACTCACATTGGTTGAGAGGATGGGATGTCGGGCTCATCGCACCCTTTTGGGGGGAATTATTTCATCTTCCATAACTCTCTAATAGATTTAAGACGTCTTCATATGTTCACGAATCTTTGGTTTATACCCAAGCATAGTATCCATGGATTTAGCCCTAGTGGGAAATGGTCAACGAGATGTAGGGGTTCAGAATCATTTTGGCCTGAGGTTTACCATCCCTCATTGTATTATTGACCCTATGGAGTCAGGACTCATTGAGGCGGTGCTAGGAATGGCGTGGTGAACCGATGTGAAGATTGGCGGATCAACTGGTTATTGGGATTGAACCTTACATAGGCTTCCTACATAACCTGCCTAGGAGACAGGGATCAAAGTCCACATAGTTTGAATAGTAGTGTCGGAGAACTGACATGAAGGTGGACTCAGGTGTTCCACAGGTTATCAGGCTTGAACCTCATAGACGCTTCCTACGTATTCATGTGGTAGGGAATCAATGTCATTGTAGTTCGCATTGTCTTGGGACATATGTTCTAAGGCAGTCCATAGTGATGGATTAGGGTTACACTCTGAGGAGGACCATAAAAGGATGTCGTGGTTAATGCTTACTCTATGCCCACGTGGGTCATATTTGGTGTGAGAAACAAGAGACATCAGGGACTAGATGATCACATCGCGAAAGGTGCGTCTGTGGGAAGTGGAGTAGGGATTATGCATGGAGCGACCCATAAATTCAGGGCTTACTCCGGGATGGACGCCCGTGGAAATAAAGCACAGTGGGAGAGGGAAAGAGGTGCTCATGTTCCCATCACCTCTCTTGTTCCTGGGGAAAGTACGGAGGTGCTTGGGGACGGCTTCCTTTGGACAGATATGCGGCCCCTTTTCTAGGGAGGGGAAAAGCACTGTACCGACGAAGCGTGCAGTCCCTCATCCTGGCGAGTAGAGGCAAAAAGGTGGGGTCCTGGGCTAGGACCCCGCATTACCGTGGGAATGTGAACCTGGGAATGCTTCGGGAATCCGCTCAAGGGTCGGGGCATCCACTTCGCCCTCGCTTACCGTGGGTATGTGAACTTAAAATGTCACGCTGATGCGCCTAAGGGTTACACCACATGGATCTAGTGGCTCTAGTGGATGCCTCGGCTCGTGGCGGATGAATAGGCCAATTAGGGAGTCACGAGGGATCAGGTCCGATCGGATGGATTTTATCTGTCTCGTGGAATGGGAATTCCGAAGGATTCGACGGGTCACATCAGGGTAAGGGTTATGGCGCCCTTCACGTAGGAAAGTGCAACACAGATGGAGAAGTCGTCCAAAATCCTGGGTGGTCCGTGGACTGAGAGGTCGTCCGTGAAGCATGGTGGTCCACAGACCGAGAGGTCGTCCATGAACCAGGAGGGTCCGCTGACTGATCGGCATCCCGCGAACCAGGAGGTTTCACGGCTTCGGGTTCAGCCCACGTACAAGGTTGGTACGCGGAGGGTTCCACGTGAGCAGAGGTGTCCAAGGTTGGCGCCGGTCAGGGGTTCGTCGGTCGAGGCTTCACCCTCGTAGGAGGGTGCTACATGGTGCGACAGATTAGAAAAGTGGCATAAAACCCCTTGTCCGTGGGGAGTACATTCGCGGAGGGACCATGGTTCACAATTTTCACTTCTTTGTTATTTTATGTTCTCCGTTCACAAAGTTATCATGCATTTTTGGTTTCTTATTAGTTCCTTCCTAGGTTCATACCTGCTCTGGTTCGCGAACTGGAACTTTTGAAATCCTAAGCCTTCTTTTGAAATCCTTCCACCCAAATCTGATTGATCTCTCCTCCGAATCCTCCCAATCTTCTGAATCCCCCCTCCCTTCCCCACTTGGTCTCTTTTTATATAGTGTTGAAATAGAGGTATCTGTGGTAACATGAATCCTTTTGCAGAGGCCCATGGACAAAAACCCGGTATACGGTTGACTTGGTCAATCCGGGACTCGTGGTGGGCACTAAGCACTTCTCCCCCTATGATCTGAACGAGGGGAGTGCTTCGCGGCCGTAGAGGGCCTCGACTCCATTTCACAAACGATAGCGGAGGTGGTTCGGGATGGCTGACACGGGTCGCGGCTTGGGTGGTCCAGAATGGTGAACTGGGTTGGTGCCTATCCCGCCTCGTGACCGCAGAGGATCTCTGCCTCCATCTCTCGAACGACGACGGTTCGCGGAGGAGGGATGCTTCACGGAATCGACTGTGCATCGTTATATTTAGATAGGTCCACAGACCGGTTCTTCCTTCGCCATCCATGAGTATACTCCACATTTTACCAATCCTATTGAGGGGGAATTAGGAAGAATCACCATTGAGTTAAAGGGGATCATCATTCTCCTTTGCAGATTTTTGAAGACACTACAGTTGTATGTGCTAAAAAATCATAAAATAGTGAAGGATGATGATATGGAAGCATTGAAGAGGTTAGTATTAGTGTTTTAAAACCAAAATATACATAATGAAAAATCATTTGATTCCAATTTAGTCATATATTACAATTTTGAGGTGGTTGATATAGAATTCATTTTAATATATTCATGGATTCGGAACTAGTTTTTTTCTATGAATATGTTTTGTGGAGTAGTGAGGATGTGGTGGTTATTCTTTAATGGGGATCATGAGTATTTTTTAGTCCCATTGGAGATGTTTTCATATCATTTATGATGATAGTTTCATTCATAGACCTTCAATTAAATCAATATCTAGTAGATTCATACCCTTGGATATGGGAGTACTAGTTTGTGAGAGTTTGGGATTCATTTTACGATCCTTCCATGATATGATTCAGAACGAATTCCATATGAGGAGGGTCAGATGGCCTATTTTGATGATTCTATTCCACTAGAGATGAAACACCATTCCACCCCAATTATTATGATGAAATATCTCAAGATGATAGCAAGAGAATAATCCATTTGGAGGATTCTGGATAAAATCAAATTGTCGCCAAAGGGGAGTCATCGGGATTCCTCATGAAGTAGAGCTATGGTTTGGGGTACCAAATATCTTATACAAAATATATTTTTGTAATCCTTTGGATGTCCCCAACCCTCATCTTATTTTTCCAAGAGTGACATCTCTCTATATTAACCCAATTTATTAGATGACTATTTTTCTTATAAAGGTGACATTCATGAATGAGAAGAGTGCCTGACCATTTTGAGTAGTCAGTTTTAACCAAGTGTTTCAGTAAGTAATATTCATATAGGGAATAATCACTGGGGTCTAACATTTTTTAATTAATAGAGATATTATGTGGTGGGAAATGGGAATCCCTTACATTCTCATAATTTACATGGAGTAGAGTACCACCATGTATGTGTTCCTTAGTAGGGGCATAGAGGTCATGGAGCAGGTTGTGGAAATCATTATGCATTAAATTTGTGAGCACCTGGAGATCCAAATGATGTCTTAGGTACCCATTACAGGTTTTAAAAAAGGGTTCATTCATTGTTTTATTTACAAGAATAACAATTCTTTATATCACCTACCATCATCCATGGTTTGGGTTTTTAGGTAGAAAAACATATAGTTACGTTGGTGTTTCATACACCTATTAGAGGTCAATCTAACATGTATGAATTATATAGATACTACAACATAGTTTTGGGGAAACACCACTCTTGGGGAGGTTTAACATTTTTATAGATATATATATATACAAAATCATCCTCAATTTCAATTGGTTTTTTATAATATAGGATATTGTAGATTGCTTCTGGGGGAATGTTTTATTCGATGATGCTGATGGAGATCCAATGGTGTTTGTTGGTGAGTGAGACCCTTGGTTGATTTTGAGGAATGTTCCATACTTTTTATCCATGATGTATGAGAATAATTTGATATTGGAGAATGTTTATAATTAAATGATTCCTACGTTTGTAAAAGTGTACCATGATGTCTTTCAAAATACGATTTAGTGATATTCCCTTATTGGGAATTAAAATTTAAAACCAAGATTGAACATAGTGTGTATACATATATAATGGTTCCTTCTAGGTTTTAAGATATGTGAGTGCATCTTGATGATATGATTATTTATTATTTTGTTCATCTATTTGTGTAACCTTGCGGTGCACAAATTTGATTCATGAGAATGATGATGACATTTTATGTCATTGTATTGTTTTTCCTAAATTGATCCATGTTAAATTTGAGAACCATTATCCTTTTCCAAGGATTGGATATCATTTTTCGATCATATAAAGGGACAAATTTAGTTTGGAAAATATATATTCTTTTATGAAATCATCATATACGAGGGATTCATGAGGTCATTCAGAAGACTTATATCCATTATCATTATGTGAATTATGTGTTCATTGTGATGTCGTTCAGAGTGGTGAATTTTCCATCCATGTAAATGATATTTATGAATTCTATTTTTAGATAGTTAAAGGATAATTTCATGGTTGTTTTCATCCAACAAATCGATTTGTACTCTATTTCTGAGAAGGATCATACAATGGAGATATGTTATTGTTTGGGTGTTCTTTGTCAAAATCATATATCCGGGTTGTTGTGGAAATTAGAGTTATTGGGTCATGAAGTTGATTTCATGGGGAATTTCATGTCTCAAAACAAAGTATGTGTGAATCCATTAATGATTGAGAAATGTTTTCTCTGTAATCCTTCAAGAAAGTAGAAGTGGGGTAGAGTTTCATTGGTTCTCCAAAATATTATAATATTTTCATAGTAGATTTATCTTAGGTTTAAACTCTTTTATTTCACTAACTATAATGGATTGTACATTCTATTGTATTTTGCAGTTTAATATTGATTTTGAGTATTGAAATAGATGTTTTTAGTGCCCCAGTCCATTTTTTTCCACTAGAATTAGGTAGGTTTGAGGTTTTATTTGAGAATTCAGATATTAAATTTGACTATGTTTTCTTGTATTAGATGTAATTTATTTCTTATGGGTCTCAACAGTTATTTCCCCATTAGCTTAACTATTCCATTCATGATATTTGTTATGTGGTTGTTGTGTTAAATTTTTAGTTTGTGCTACATTAATGCATTACTGTGCATTTTTTGGTTTGTACTAACCGTAAGATCCTAAGGTGTTTCTTCTCCTATAATCATATATAATTTCATCAGAATAGATGGTTTCAATTCATAACAAATTATGGATATGATATTTTATATATGTTAGTAAAGGGATTTTTATGGTTACTTCGCTAAAAGTAAGAATTCATTAAGTGATGTCATATGTGAATCAAGGGATTCTTGGAGAGTTATGGAGGAAATCTTGGTAATTAATCCAGATATGGGAGATTCAGATGGGAGAGTTTATTTTCAATATTATAGAATAATCATCTTTGGTTTTGTAGGAGGACGAGTCTGATTTTGACATTCCAATATGGAGGTCTGGAGAGAATGTGTTATTTGTAGATATTCCCTTGATTGTGGTTCTAATGATGGATATCACTGGGTGATGTTCCAATAAATGCTTTTCATTCCATTGAAAACGTGTGAGTTGGTTCTCCATGAGCTCTGTATCTATCCTTTGGTAGTTCATCGTAGTTTAAAAACTATTTATCAAGACACAAGAGGCCAGTTTTGGTAGCTTGGGTTGAAGCATGTCACAATCATGTAAATTTCGTCATGTTTAGTATTCAATAAGGCGATTGATGAGAAATGTTTTTTCAATGATTTTCCCAATCCATTGTATTTCCCAGGTGGAAGTGGGGAGAAAATCGATTGACCAACTTGTTAGGGAGGTTATGGTGTTATATAGAGGATAAAGAATCACTTGAAATAATCATCCCACTAGATTGAGATCGTGGATTAGATCTTAGTGGAATTTATATTATAGTAATATATGGAGGATGCAGTGTTAATACAAGATATATTGAGGGATATTATCTTTAATTGTTATCCTTGTTTAACCTATAGGGTTTGGAGAGGTCTTCATCATGATTTTGGCTCTCTGATATGTCTTTGAATTAATTTTTTTTCCATAGACATATGATCAGACAGAGCGGGCCATCTATAATCTTGAAATCAAGTTTATCTCTTGTGTCCTAGATTTTGGAGGATCTTAGATGACACACCTATACTAGGTCAAATATTCATAAAATAATATTCTTTACTCCACCATTAGTATGGTTCCATTTTAAGATTTATATGGCTGACCTTTCTTTTCTCCCTTGTGATGGATAGGGATCAGAGATGTAGAAACTCCAAGGAATTCATTTGTACAAAATAAGATAGATATGGTTCATATAATACATGAGGGTATGAAGGAAGTGCACGATCTTTCTAAATTATAGGTTGATCAAAGAATGAGACTTGTTGACTTAAATGATGGAGATAATATGTTATTGAAGTTGAATTTTCTTCTTGTGATGTGGTGGTTTGGTCATGGGATTAATCATTCTCCTCATGTTTTTAGGCCTCTATAGGTGACATCCAATGTCGGATGTGTGGCCTATCAGCTAGTAGTCCCCCCCATATATGAGAATCATAGACGATAATTTTCATGTATCACGACTCCACTTTTGTCATTATAATGACTCTTATGAAATTCTTTGGGATGAGATCGATTTTGAAAATGATGCAACCATTGTTGAGTGGCCTATGGAGATCGAAGACTACTAGAGGATGGTATTTCATGTGTGAGATATTACCTGGTTTCATATATTTTTGATGAATGATAATCTAGAAGTGAGTACCTATGAACATTAGTAGTAGATACATAATTATTACTCTAATTATTTTGTTTAATTCATGTCTTGTAACATTTTTTTATGATGAATGTTGACCATTAAATTCTATGACATAGTTCCCTATTTTTTCAAAATTTTATTCTATCTCTAGTTTGATATGTATCTACCTCAAGAGAGATATAAGGACCACATTATTATTGATTTGTCGTATTAGGATTGTTTCCTCTGATGATGTGGATGATCTCTTCCGATTGAATGATCATAAAGATATACCTCATTAGGTGGTTGTTTAGACGAACAATTTATTTCTCTAGGATTAGTATTTGTATTCTTGAGGATAAATTTTTTTTGATATGCATGTAATTAATCTTCATAGATCCATATTGTACAAAAATTTTCATGTTTCCAAAAATCATGGTTCTTAGAGGAGTCCTAGAGTAGTTCTGGTGGGGTTTGGATTCTAAAAGATAAAAGAATGGAGGATTATAACATTTATGGATTTCAGGACATGAATGTGCAGTTCTGGGTATGTATAATTTAATAAATGAATCTATAAAATATGTGCAACAATTAGCTATGTGAATACATTATGTGGTTTCAAAGGAAACATGAGTGATCAATTACATGAATCAGATATATTGGCGGATCACCTACATGAATCAGAAACATGGATAGATCGGATCTGTGAAACAAATATTTGGGGAATTTTGTTTCATGGTGAGTCTTTGTAACTGTGAAAATTATCTTTCAAGTGATTTTTACTATGTTGGGAATTCATATATGTAGGGAACATGGCTACGTGAAATTGCCTATGTGGTATTTCCACTAGTTTTATTAAAATCAAAATGGGGTTCATTATGTGATGAAAATCAAGGGACATTAAAGTAAATACATCTATGAAAATTATTGACTTTATTTTTAGGGATTAATTGGGATATAAATGATTCCTATTACATTGAAATTAATGAGATCCACAATAGTAAGAATTGAATCATTTTGCAATAAAAAATTTCCGATCATCTCAAATCTATTTAAAAGAAAGAAGGTGAATCCATTCATTTTTTTAGGGTTTCATTCTCTCAATATTGGATGTTCTATAGCCCATCCCTTGGGTTCATGGAATCCTTCCTCTATTAGAATAATTTTCCTCATGTGGTGATTCCAACTTGAGTGTTCCATATTTTTAATGTCGTGAGTTGAATGAAGATTCCTCTTCCTTGAACTAGATTTGTAGATTATGATATTTATTATTTTTATATTTTTATGTTACAATGGTTTTACCCCTTGTGTAGAAATATAATTAATCTAATGATGTTTGAACTAAATTTGTAATCAATTGGATGGTTATCATTTATCATTTTCTTTGGACCATGACAAAAAATTGCCCCTTTATTTTCAAGATAGAATTTGATTGATTATTTGACTATATGACATGTTGTTAAGAAATATTTAGAATGTTTTTCTTGATAGAATGTTTTAATGAAAGTATATAAACATAATATTGATAATTTATTTTCGGTAGAATAAATACACATGTTTAATGAATATGGTGGTTCATTAATTTGATAATTATCAAATTTATGTTATTACTCATGTTAAATTGAATATGTAGTTCCATTTTTTGAAAAATTTTTATAAATAATGTATATAATTATAATTATTATATAGAATTATGATATTAAAATGAATTATAATGAGGTTGGTACTTGTCATTATTTTTTGAAAATGGATTTAATGCTAAGATCATGTCGAACATTTGAAAGATTTTTATAGTAATAATCCATTGTTTGCAAATAGTTTGAACCAATGAATAAAAAATCAGATAATTAAATATTTTATTAGAACCGTTTTTCTGATAGAGAAAATTTTTAGAGCCTGAGTTTTTAATTTTCATTAGATGTTAGATTGCCTTGTTATTAGATCTGTGAGGCATTGATTATGTACGGAGGTTGGATGCCTAGTTTTAGGTCCTATATTTCCCTATTGACCATGATTGTTCCTTGATTACTTTTTATGTACTTTGGAAGGGAGCCTTTCAATGAGATGTTACAAGCGGTGGGGATTCATATAAGATGTTAGGATATTCTGATGGATGATCCGATGATGGATAAGCCAAGGATGTATGATTTGATTTGGGGAGACGATCCCTAGATGATGTGGTACCAAGTGACACCTATTATGGTGAGAAGCATCGAGATATGGATATGGGTATCTCAACATTTACTAGAGATGATGGAATGTATTGAATATGGGATTACCCATTTATTCTATGACTCATAATTCTTTCTAAAATAATCCTACATAATGGACGAAATCTACATTTCTTATTTTATCTGAATTCCATTCCCCACAACTTTTCATATATGGGTGTAGTTGGTTGCATGTTTCCTCTTGGTGGTAGATTAGTTTGGTACTCCTAGAGTAACATGATTTTATAATTATGTTAACATATATTAATAAATTAAATAAACCATGGGGTTATAATTGATGGAATGAATTTTATGAAAAATGTAAATCTTGAGAAAACATTGACTCAGTTTGTGTTTTGCCTTAATGGAATGTAATTTTCTTACTGTTTAATGCATATTAATGGAGAACAATTATATTGGTTAATTGATTGATGAAAAATTAATTAATTTAATTTTAATTGTTTTGATATTATATATGTAATTTAATATAACACTTTATCTTCTTCAGTGGTTATAGTATATCTACTCTTTGTAATGACAACCATGAGTATGAGTGTCTATAGCTACATTAGAGTCCATATATATTTTATACACATAATGTGTTTATGATATATAATATGTAATTACTTTTCATTTGATCTGATATACTACCACACCCATGTCGGTTCGGGAAACTAACTCCTAGTAGACTCTAGTTTGGGGTTTTCCCCAATATCCCGTTGGTAAGATGGATGACTAGAGACCCCCCTATGGCCTCACTGCCTTATTTTGGTTGTATAATTCATTGGTATTAACATATGATAGTTTCCCCATATATGGGTGTTGTTTTATTCAATTTAGTTTGTTTATTTCACACACATGTATCTCAGGATATAATATCCAATGTATTATTGTAGGTATGATGGGTATAGGTAATGATTTCTTGAGGTAACTTACATGGAGAGTGGTCTTTGATAGATTGAGGTACCATAATCAAAGTTTGATTCATGTCATGAGGTATGTGTTGGATCCTAGATACTACATGGTAAGTCTAGGGAGATATTATATGGGATTATTTAATGATGTGAAGCTCTTGGTTCATTTTGTGATGCATTTCATAATTGTATTTGGGCTTGCCTATTTTGGAGAGAGATGGATAAAGACATGAAACATTGGGGGGAAGAATCAAAATACTGGGGAGGTGGTAAAGGGTGACTTTGATGTTTCATTTTTATATTATATTATATGATTATGTGATACTTGGTTAAGGTTATCGATAGTGATGTGAGGAACAATGTGTACATGTTTATGGTATGAGTTAGTCTGGATGTTGTTCACTGATCTTTAGCATGAATTATTTATATTTTTTTATGACAGGCTCTATGGATTATCCTACTATCTATTCTATTTTTATAACACTACATATATAAAATCTAAAAAGGTCGAATAGAGTAGGATATGTGTCGAGATGGATTTTAATTTCTTGTGGTTTTGTTGGATTTGTTTCGACTTCAAGGACTACATTGTCTATGATTTATGCCAATTTTATTTTCTTTTTTAGTTGTTTCATTACTATATGATGATGAATGTATACACTTGGGATATGATTTACATATGTATATGAATGTTTTGATTGGTGTATCTATTTAATCTCTCTCATTGTCAGGATATCAATGAGGATAATATGTCCCATATATATTCTTATTATAACCTTGGAGATAATATTGAAACTAAGGCATATTTGGTGTGAGACATGGGATGTTACCATCTCCCTTCTCCCATTGCTGGTCTAGGATGGGTAAATTTGGGGGGAGTTGGTAATGAACAGTTGAATAAATGGTTCGGGTTTAGGGATAAGACAGAGTTTAGTGTTTTGAATTAGTGAGATTTAATAGGTTGATTTGGAAATAGTGTAAGCTATGTTTACTAAGAAATGTAAAAATGGGATAGTATCTGAGAGATAAGTATTTAGGCCCCCATGTGATCTGATGAATAGACATTTATGTGAATAGAGACCACAATATTATTTGATATTGATTGTATTCAAGATACTTATGAAATGAACATGCATCATTCTTCTTTATAGTACAATTTATAATGGGCAGATCTTGGAATATGTTAAAACCATGAAAACTCAATAAAATAAAAAATTAATTAATGTTAACAATTCAATATTAGAGTTATAGGTGATAAAATAGTTTTTTTTCTTTTATGTCTCTAGGTAGATTTCTTAATTAGGATTTTTCGAATGATGTTCAGATGGTTGTTCCATAAGATAGCTACTATGTGGAGTCTCATGGTGATGAAACATTGAGGATGACTCTCTGGATGTTTTCATGCTACATTATATAGAAGTGTGGGGGCACATTATCTAATTCACATAAATAATAATGGTTAATTAAGGTGGTTATAGATTATAGTTCTAACCATGGATGGAAGGATCATTGGTTTTCATTAGATATAACAATTCTATGTAGAACGGTGAGGTGGTGGTGGATCCTATTCCTCAACCATCATGATGTGTTATAAGTATTATAAACGATGTTCGGAAACAATTTTATTTTGATTAGATTATCTTTGTTATATTTTGAAATAGGATAGTTTCTAGGAGGATCTTAATCATGATATGGGAGTCATCATGATACCCTGTGAAGTGGGACTGGTGCATGTGGTTCCCAGCATTCAGGACAGAAGATCATTCAATCAACTTGGGGATGGTCCGAACTATATTCTCATTTATATAGGGGAGGAGGCTCATATACCTATGATAATAGAGTATACATGTTTTTTTATTATAGACATTGAGGTTATCAGTGGTGATAGTGCTCCAAAGTACTGAGCATCCAGAATGTGACAATTATTCTTTGGAAGTAGTTTCATCCACGAAAACGGTAGTAGTGTCTTCTAGTTTGGTTTCATTAAAGAGGAGATGGGGTGGGCATATGGTAGCATAGAGAAACTCCTCATCCATGGAGAAAAGAGAATATTTTTTGAGTTTGTTACCAATATACATTTAGAATTCATAGATATTGTTGTGCTCAGCTTCATGCTTGAGCATTCCCAGCATCCTAAACGAAATATGTACATATTGGTACTCTTATCATGTTTTAGATATGGGAGCATTATTATTTTTATTTAGGATTTACACACTCCTAATTTTCACCTACCAATATACATGCTTTGGGGATTTTTGAATAGATAATTCAAGTATGATTAGCATTAACTATGCTAGTTGGAGGTCACAATGAATTGTATGAAGTATATAGATGTCGTAATCAACTACAGGGACACACCACACATAGTGAAAGTTTAAATATTTATTTATATAACCATTTAAAATATTCGTGATGATTTTATATTTTGTGAGACCATCAACTGGGATAGGGGAATTCATCATACCAATTTTTAATGATGGTTGATCTAATGCTATGTTTTTCAAAAGTTCATTAGTTATTGTTTCCTAGGGTTTTGGAATAGTACCATGTTGAATATTTAAATGAGGTTATAGTGTCACCCCATAAATGATAAATTTATTTGGGAGAGATATACAACTATGTGTGTCTCATATCTCAGTGTCTCCATATAAGAGGGAACCTTCTATGTTGTGTTAGCTATGAGTACAATCTAATGATTTGTTGTAGTGAGGTATTGTTAAAATGAGTGTCTCACAATGGGGGACACTTGTTTTGTATCTAAAGATGGATGATTGTAGTTTTTGTATTTTTATCAATTATTCTCACATTAAAAAAGTGATAATAAAGGTTGGTTATCATCTTCTATATATTAATAATTTATTTTATCAGATGAATGAAGAAATTTGGTTCATGAAAATTAATTTACTATTAATATTTCATCATATATGGGTGAAGGATGGCGATATTCTAAAGAGTACCATATTTTGTTGTCATGGTCCTTTTGAAATTATTGTGATGTTATTCGGAGTAATTAATTCTCCATTAATGTTTATTGGGTTTATGAGAGTAGTGTTAAGAGACTTCAGAGATTTCATTATGGTGGTTTTCATAAATGGAATCTTTTTGTACTCTGTCTAAGGAGGAGCCTGTAGAGCATCTACATTCTATTTTGAGAGTTATTCATTACAATAAATTGTTAATATGTTAACTATGATTATGTAATGGTCTCGTGAATTCTGTTTCATTGGAAATTATCTGTTCTACTAGAGAATAGTTATGTCCATTTTATGTTAGAGGTGGATATATCATAAGAAAAACATAAGATAGTTGAAGTGGTGTACATATTCATTGGTCTGGTAGGATATTATAGGAAGTCAAATAATATTTCTCTAAGGCTACAAATCATAATACATTGTTGACAAGAAAGGATCATGATTTCTTGGGGGATGACCAATTTTATAATTATTTGGAGTACCTAATGGGGATGTTGTTCAGTTCAACTATCGTTGGTTTTCAGATATAAGAAGTTTAATTTGATATTTTCTGTGTTGATTCACATCTTGTTTTGGGTATTGTTCTGATTTAATAGATATTGGATTTTTTTATGGGTCCCATCATCCATATTCTCATTAGTGTGACTATTCCACCCATGAACATAAGTTGGTGAAATTGTGTTATCATTGATTTTATGTCAATATTACCTTCTTAGTTAGTATTTATCGGTTCTTACCAACCATAAGAGCTAGAGTAATGTATTCTCCCAAGGAGACATAATATTTTTCAACACTATTTGATGGAATTGAAATGATGAAATAATATTGACCTTGTTAAATAATGGATTTTATTATTATTATTATAAGACAGAATATAAATATATTGACTGTTAATGAAATGTAATATCAAAAAATTTTATTTTTCAATTAATGTAAAATAGTTATTTAACTGAAATTGAATTTATAGATAGTATGAAATATTTATTTTAATGTTTCACTTTAAATGATTTGAATCTCATCATATATCTAGTATTATCATTGGAATCTTAGAGCCTGATTGATGTTAGAAACAATTAAATGAAAGTATAGGTTATTCCAATAGCGTGGTTGTGAGAAAAATTATATCCTCTATGGTTCTTGTTCTCTTACGCTTCCCCACCAATATCAGTTTGGGGAACTAACACATATTAAATATCAGGAGGGGTTTTCCAAAATACCCTAGTAAGATAACTGATGGTTGACTACCACCTCTAGACATGATCTCTTTTCATAGTAGTATTATATACTTGAATGACATATGGTTAAATTCCCTTATATTCTGGTTGAGGTACATAATTACATTTCGTTATTTCTGACATATGTATCTAAATATATAGTATCTAAAGGATTATTGTAGTTATGATATATATATATATATATGTCATGATGAATTGATGTACCTTATTTTATTGGTTTTGATGTCTTGAGGTATACTAACAAGTGTATCATCCACATCATACATGGTGTGGCAGATATGGTAAAATACTTGTATACTACATTAAGATCTAATATGTGATAAAGTGAGGATATGACAGAAAAGGTGAATGTTTTGTTGCCATCCCCATGTATCCTTTGGAAGACCTATCTCTTAGAGATAATACTCAGGATATGTGATGTTAGGGAAAATCAGAATACTGATGGGGAAGTATGAGTTTTGTACCATTGAAGTTTCAATTCTAGATTATATTATATCTTTTATGTGATTCATGGTTCGAGTTATCCATTGTGAGGCTGGGAACATAGTCTAGATGACTATGTGGTGAGTTAATTTCACTATTTTTTATTGTGATTAATGATGGTTTAATTATATTTTACATGAAAGATGAGGAATAACTATCTATGTATACTATTAATCACTACCTACATATATATAATATTTTCAAGTCAACTAGTGTAATTTGGATATCATGCTGGATATTATTAGCTTACGGTTTTGTGGGTGTTGTTTGGAATTTTTTGTCACTTTTTCATTATGTTTTTGGTACTAGTAGTTTATTTTTTATCTGTTTCTGTGCATTATGTCTTTTAGGTTTTGATAATTTTTACATAAGTTTTAGCAATTATTGATTGGTTTATCTCTATTATCTTTATCTTCTTCATTTTCACATAGATGGAAATCCCACCAATAGGTATAATAATAATACCATTGGTTCTACTTGTCAACCAATGGAAAACTAGAGGCAGAAATTAGGTAATCACTATATCTCATCTATAAATTTTTTATTAGGCGGGGTACATATATGGGGGATGGGTTATGAAATTAAAATTTACATGATTATTATATATATTATTTAATCATTTAATATGTTGAAGAGTATCTTTTACCACATCCTCTATTCTCAACACTACTTGTTACCACTATATTAGACAAGACCAACAATAATACATTTATAAATTACATATTCACCTCATCGATCTATAGTTCCTCATACAATCTATCCATTAATTGCATAAGTTTTGATCCAAAATATGTTTCTTAATGAAGAGTTAAACTCTTAACCAAGTGAATTTAATTGTATTTATTATTATTCTTCATAAAAATACATTTTAATGATTTTAATCAAATTAATCCAATATAATAAATATACCAAAGTTATATTATGATTAGGGTACAACCATTTTCAACCTCATTCTCATTAAATAGGATGTGAAATAAATATATTGTGTGTACATAAATGTTATTGTTTCCACATATAGATGTCTTTTGTTTTTAATCACCATTGTAAGTGTATTTAATTAAGGATGAACCAAAAAAAATATATATTATTTTTATGATTTAATTTTGCTCCTGAAAAAAATATATGTCATTTACCTTCTTAAATGTCAAATTTTTAAATGATGATAATGTTCTTCAGGCATATGTGTAGACTACAAAATCCACAAAATGATGTGATACATTTTTGACATCCACAATTCATTGATGGTTATATGTATGTATATAGTGAACATATATTATAATAATATAATTATTAATGTAATAGACATAATGTTTCCATGATAAATATGAAAGTACTTGTATTGCAGAATAGAAACATTCCTGGAAAAAAAGTCACTATAACACGGAACATTGATTTTAGTAATGAATTATTATCGAATTATTAATATCATAATATAATAAAATAATCTATTATATGATATATATGAATATTATTCATAAATTTATGAGTATTAAATAATTTATTTAGAATATATAAGGTTCTAATTTTGGTGATGAAAAATGCGACTCAGGCTAATGGATTTATGTTTCATTCACATTTTAATAAGAATTTATTAAGCATGAATTCCAATGCATTCATGTTATAAAATACATGTATTGTAATATAAAATCATTTTATTCGTCTCCTATAGTTATTTCTAAATATTACATGGTTTCCTTTCATCTTCCACTTTTTATGTACTCATGATTCTGAATGATTACTTTTAATGAATAGTATCATTGTTCTCTATTTGTTCCAGAATAATTTTCTTAAATTCCATTATTTAAATTAATTTTTTTTAATAATTTTATTAATGTAATTAAATTGTTAGTTAAAATTATATGTCACAATGTTTCATTTTTTTATAAATATTAATCTATGGAATATTATTATTATTTAACAAACGACACACTTTATGATTGTTACCCAAAATGTGAAAAGAATTATTATTTTAGAATACTATGAATGAATAGATTTTTCTACCATAATAACCCATAAATTATTTTAATATAATATTACATGATTCCATGGTTATTTATGAAAATTTAATTTCTCTAATAGTTTGGAATTTTTTATTTTTAAAATTAATGATTTCAAAATAAAAATTGTATATTTATTGTTAATGCTTTTGGTGACATTTCAAATTATTTTCTCCCAGGTAAACATCCATTAAATAATTTTTTATTTAGAAAGGTTATTATATAAAAATACCAATCTCTATATTTATCTATATGGATTATGATCCTTTTTTACCTAGGAATGTATTGACATTTGTTATTGTTATTCTTCTAATATGGGTTACAATTAATGATAATGATATGTTGATTAGTCAATAATATTTACTAATAGGCTGAATTAATTAGACTAATTATGTGATAGGTGTGGTCAAGAATTACATATCCTCTTGATGCATCTGTAGATATCATGGGAGAAAAAAAGTTGGGTATTTAACTGAGGCCTTACGCATTTACAGAAGATGACTTTTCCGAAGGCTGTGATGATATGTTTATGATTTATAGGCCTGAAGATCGAAAGGTTTTTTTTTGTGATTTCAACTATTTTACATTCCATCATTATTAAATTATTTTTTTATGTATATGTGATTATTTTAGTAGTCATTATATACCGGTATTAGATTCAACATCATTTAATTATTTATAAAGAATTATATGATACTAATTTCCCCCTTATGTATTATTCATGGATTATTTATTATAGGATATATTTTTATGTATGCATTACATTACTGAGCATCTAATAGATATGATTTATTATGTTTTATTTCCAAAAAATTCCAATAAGTGTACAAAAAATGAAATCATATGTTATTATAGGGACAATAATGATGTTTTCAAATTAAATACTATGTCTTCTTTTATATTTTCATATATAATTTGATTTTAAATATTTTATGTAATTTACCATGAATTAGACACTATTGAACCATTTGAGATATAATAACATGTATTCAGTTGAAATGTAATAATGTAACCACATCCTGTAGGCTACATAGATCAGGAACCTTACTGTTTAGTCAACTATTCAAGGAAATCCTTACATTTAACAACATATTTCATGTTTGTGTTATTCCCCTAATTTAATACCATTAAAAAAATATAATTAGGTAGGATAACAATTAAAGTAATAAGTATATAATAATGGTGTCACTAATCGTAAAATTAACTACTTATAGATGACATGTATATCATAACATAAGAAACATTAGATTTATATTAATGTATTATATGGTAATTTTCTTATTACTTTATATAAACAAACAATCTATTTGTATCTTTTTTAGTGTTTCATAAGGATATTATGTATTTACCATAGAATATCCCCATGGAGTATTAATTTAGGTTTCTGAAAAGGTATCTTCGTCATGAACTATGTAATGGTTCAGCTAGTACCAAATGAGTACTTTTGGTGTTATTGAAACTTTGTATATCTATGATAGATCCATTCCAATTTTATTTCACTAGGATGGCAATAGATAGAATTAATTCAATCTACCTATTACATTACATTAATTATTTCTTCATATTCATGGACATAAAAAATTGTTTTTAATTAATTTATTCATTTCAAAATACAATAAAATAACAAGACCACGCTTTTGTACCAACTACATTGAATACAGATTCATAGACATATAAGAACATGGTATTTAATATTTAATACAATAAACACAACACAATGATCTAGAGACATTGTTTTATTGAGAAACATGGTCCATAAATCATAATCATATATATATAATATAACACATTTATTTTATACAACTTAATACTATCATAAATAAATTTAATCTTCTAAAAATGTATATGATAATATAGGGAATATATAAACGAGAGGGGAGAAATATAAAACCATGTTAGGAAAAAATCATGATATTGAAGAATGGAATATGATTCAAATTTAAAAACAATATATCTTAAAAAGAAATTTCATGAATAATAACATGGAGGAATGACATATATAATATGTCACATTTTATCCATGAAAACATAGGAATTTGGAAACATCATAATACAAGACATCAGATGCACATGTCATGGACCACTTTTGAGACATTATAACATGGTGTGAAGAGTACCATAATAGTTATAGTTTACTCCATACCCCAATTTATATAATCATAAAAGATATAAAACCTTACCAAATTCCATTCAAAACTACGGAGTTATACTTTGAATTACAGGTAAATGTATATGTGTGTCACATAAGGGAATCAAACATCATTCATAAGTATAACAAATACCCCTTGAAAATAGTGGGTTTATTAGTATTTTCATAATGAAAAATAAAATGATATTTCTTAAAGGTAACATCTAGAATAATGGATTAAATATTTTGGATGTTCAAATTAAAATCAACACCACTTGGTCGAAAATATGGAGTTAATTTAAATAATTCATACCGATGTGTATTTAATAAACATAGAATTGATCCAATAAAATGGAATTTTATCAAACCAGTAAAAGTTTTTGAATGAAGAAGAAATATAGAATTCAAATTAAAACCACATGTCAACCCAAATGGATAACCATAATCTATAATTGGAAAAATAATTTAATTTTTTTTTTCATGAATGGATTAATAGATAGAGAAGTTACCCTTAATTAGGTTTTTCATTAAGTAATTTGTTGAGAAATGAAAACATGTCATGTATGGCCCAAGATATGAAATGGAGAATAAGTAGGTAATATTTAATTTCCATCAGTACAAAATATATAAGAATTTAATATTATTAAATATATAAGGAGTTTGAGGTAGAGAGAAAATGGTGTAACCAAAAGGAAGTAGTCTAGTATCCCGAGTTCCATTTCTAAATGATAAAATTCATTTTTCACTATCACACAAAATTTTAAATAATCAACGTAGTTTTTTAAAGACTTTATTGATATCCTAAATAATCTATATTTTATTTTTTTAATTAATTATTTTTGTTAGTTTAAATTTATTTAATTATGATACCTATTCTACATTCAATATAATGATCAGAGATTTTAATACATGTTTCTCCTATAATATAGTCAAATATATTCAATAGAATCACCAACAAGAAAAAATGATGTAAAATGAATCATTGATTCAATTAGACCCTTAAAATTCTATTTTATTAATTTCTAGTTATAAACATGATCATCTGAATTATAAAATATTCAAATAAATCGTAATAGATAATGGTTATTATCTAATGAAAATTATTTTTCATTAAATTTTATATATTTTTAAATTTCATATTGAAATATATATATATATATATATATATATATTATTTTAAAAAATAATCATCATTTATAAATTTAAGAAATAAAAATGAATATATATTAATATTTTGATTTTTTTCAAAAATAATTGATTTTCATGTAGATAATGATATAACCATATTTTTCTAATACATTTATTTATATGAATATATTAACTGATGGTTTTGGAAACAATACTACATTAAATAAAGTATATATTATGAATAATATTAAAATATTATTTCTATTTTACAAATACGTGTATATCATACTATAATTTTTTTATAGTTTTTGAAAACTATTTTCATCTAATAGGTTAACTCAATTTTTACATGGGAAATAGTTTACTGATATTTTATACAATATAATAACACACAATTGATAAATAAAAATATTTTTAATATCATTAATGTAAATAAAATTAATAATTATATTATATGATTAAAAATACGATTTTCGTATGAAAATATTTTCATACATTAATGGTGCTAAATGTAAGAATAATTTTTGTAGGAATTTAAATTTAAACTTATTAAATGTTTCTTATTGGGGAGTTATTATTGATCATAATATTTAATATGTCTCGTATCATTTTAATGAAATTAATATATATTTTTAGGAGGAATCTATATTAACGTGAAAATGGTGAAAAAATAAATTTAAAACAATTTTTTAATCAATATCATGTTACTTATGTTCAATAAATAAATATGATATCCTTTATAGAATCAATATAACATGATTTATGTAAACATTAGTCAATACATTAACACAAATTTTATTTGTATTTATTAAAAAATAATATTAAGAATCTATAAAGGTCAAAATTAAATTTTTCTTCTAAAACAGTTTTTCAACACTATATCAGTTTTAATATAATAGTTATTTTATAATATTTTGAATTCTATTTGGAGTAAATATCGATTATATTTATTTTCATTACCAAAAATATTTTACTTCTGTTATATTTCATTTTTAATTAAAGATAAAATTAAAAAGTTAAAAACTAGATTAATAATTTACAATTAAAAGGGTATAATGTAAAAACATAAGGCTAAAAAACCTACAACCCATTTAACACATGTGTGTTTGTCCTTGGATGAGTCTTTATTGTCTTAAATAAACCCAAAAATCCATTATTCTGAATCTTTGGATCCATTGAACATGTAATAATATCATTGTATTATTAAAATATATCTACTATTTCCATAAATATGTCCTTGAAAATAAACCCAAAAATATTATCCTAAGATACCCTCACATTATTGAAATCTCTTGGTCACACTATGTTAGCTTAATCCCATCACTTCCAAAGATATTTCCTAGGAAATATCAAGTCTTCTACATAAGTATTGTCTCATTCTTATGTTTTTCTTCATAATTTTCCTCTTAAAAAATATTATTTTCATTAAAATATAATATTATTAGTATAATTATTAATTTTATATAAAATTATATTAATGAAATAACAATTATTTATTCATTTGAAACTTCTAAGAAAAAATAATTCATTATTGCATTGTATGGACTACCGCCTCCCAACATCTTCTATTTTTCATTTCATCAATTAATTTACATTTAAAAATATGTAATGCATGAATAATTATGATATCTATAATAAAACTATTATTCCCAAATTTATATTATCACATACCGTATCAACAAATATTTTATTTAGAAATGGACACATTAATTATGTGTACATATTAATTATCACCTCTATGAGCGATGGGTTTCAGTTTTCATCACCAAAAATAATGGTTTACATTAAGAATATATGTAATATATAAACCAAATATTTAAGAAACTATTAAATTAGTGTTATTACAAAGATATTTTAGAAGTCATTCTACCAAGGTCAATACATATAAGGAGTTATAGAGAAATAGACTGAATAACTTCAAGTAACTGATATACTCCTCAAGACTATAAAATGAATTAATAGAATTAGATAAAAAATGGTGTTTTTTAAGTTGAAAAAAATAAAAATATTATTCTTAAAAAGGTATATAATAATCCTAATTTTATAATTCGAAATATTTGGTGTGTGTGAAGAATGAATCTCGAACAAGGTAATGGTCTTTCATCCCAATTCCAATTCATTGATACATGTTTCATGTTATGCATGAAATTTTTATTTTTAAGATTTATATAATTGATAATAGTATATTTGTGAATAATATGAAATTTAATTCATATTATTTATACATCTTTTTTTAATACATGTTTCATATGACTTTTGATCAAAAAATGAATATAATTGAAGGGTTTTGTTTCAAAATTTCATTCTTAAAAAATATTTTCTTTTATACACCTCTCTTCCATTAAATGGATTTTATAATGAAAATCATCAATATAATATCATGAATTATTAATAATCATTGTATTTTATATTTAATGTAAAATATTATATATTTCAAGAGGATTTATAATATTGTTTGTTAAGCGGAAGTGGAACCGTCTCATTCACACATACTTAAAGAAATATTTGGCCTTATGAACCGTTGTTCATTTGTATTGTGTAACGAATTCCCACATGAATTGTAATAAAAAATATTATTTTTATTATACGTAAAATTCATTTCAATTCATGATCATTCTTTATGTGGGAAATTTTTTATATATTCCCTAAATTATAAGGAGTTCTTCATAACTCAATATTAATTATTTTGGTATAAGGTTTCACCCAGATATTCATCTTTCATTTCAAAAGGTATATCCTACATTTATAGTATTAGATAAATTTTGTTTCAAATATTACCTAAAAATTATTACTAATAATTTCATTTAAAAAAATATGTTTAGACTAAATCTCAATAAATTTAATCTTTGGTCTCCCCTGCATATCCATAATTACCCCTTACGTCGTTGCTATTATTTTTAATTGGAAAAGTCCTTTAGTTTTATATCATATTGAGATCATATTTATCATATTTTAGTTTTTAAATATCATTTTATGATCTTATTTTAATATGGTTATTTTATGTTTAGGTATTTGAAACATTGAAATAGATCTTGTATTCCTCCTTCCATACTTTTCATTTATAAGTTCTCTTAATTTTTATCTACTTCATAAAATATTAATTTATGTTTCTCGTGTAATATTTTATTTATTTCCATTAAATGTAATCCTTTTTAAATTAATAATTAATTTTTAGGGTTTTATAGTTTTTATTTTCTCTTGGATGTTCTATATTTCATGGAAATCCAGTTTAAGGTAACTTTCCTATTTCTTAACAGAAGACAAGAATCAACACTATAATGTCTTTTAACCATTGAATATATTCTATAAACTATGATTATTTTATGTATAACACACTTTGTTGAAATATTTTTGTGCAAAATAATAATGATTATCATTTATTAAAATATAATTTAGTTATTTTATGAAAACTCCACCTAGCAGTTAATTTTTATTCATTATTATCCAAAACATTCTTATGATTTATAAACATTGGAACACCAAGATCCATAATTATGTACCTTTTTCAATTATATTAGTTTAAAAAAATTTAATTCCTTCTTATATTTAAAAAAATAATGATATATAATTTTTTATTCCATCAATCAGAAATATGAAACCCCATTCCAGATCATTGGTTTAATCCTTCTTATGATTGATGTAAAATTTATTGTCCTTATGATTGACAAATATATATTAATATTATTCTGTTTACCACTGCGCTATGAGTTATAATGTCTTCAAATTTTCATGATAATGATTTATATCTATAGATTTATTTTATATGTGGTTATCAAGTGGACTAAATCCACGATGGATATTTCTCCATATTTTGTTGATGGTTTTAGGGGTGAACCTGAAATTATGATTATGATATCATGTTTTATATTGTTTCAACAAGATTATGATCATTTTATATAATTTATTTATTCCATGTCTTTATTCTTATGACAATCTTCCTTACAATATCATGGTATGACTCATTATTATCACATATTGTTTTATTTCTATGTCTATTTCCTTATTGAGATTTATATATCACCAATTTCCTTTGGTATTTTCCATAGGAAATCCTTTGTAGTTTTATATGATTTATAGGAGTTATGAGAACTATTTATAGTTTTAAATAGATATTCTTTTTTATTTCGAGGATGATTAATTTGTATTTTTAAGATTATAAGGACAATATAACAGTTGATAATTTGATTGCGGTTTTGGAATAAAGTGTTATGAATAATTAAATAATGTTTTTAAGGGGTCGGTATCCATAATAGGTATAAATAGAAGGTCAAATTATATTTTGTTAATTAGGATGATAATATATTTGTGAAAATCTTAGAGAAAAATATGTGGATAATCATAAGTAGAGGATAACATCATAACAATTTGTTAAATTATAGGTTTACGACATTTATAGAAAATACATCCTTTTATAGATATTTGATTATGGATGTAGGGTCCGGAATATTTATACCTATGGGTAATAACATGGAATATAATATGTTGGGTATTAACAAAATTATGACCTAGTGTATAAAAAAAGTCTAAATTCACACCATGATAGATACTCATAGGGGACGTGATTTGGAAATCCATATTCTCTCAATTAATAGATATTAATGATCGATTCTTTAGATATATTTAGGTAATTATTTGGCATGTATTCGAAAACCCAAAATACAACTACCTAGATTGATAAAATAGAGTTATAAGATGAACTACATTTTTCATTATTTAAATTAATGTATCATATTTTTAAATGATGGTTTCATTGGAGACTACATATTAGTATTATTCATTAATATCCATGTGGTCATTTATTTCTATATACTAATATAAATTTTGTTATATAGTGTTTGGTTGTAACATTATTTACTAAATGACACTAATAAATATTTATATCTAGAAAAAACTATTTCTAATAATTTTATATGATAGTATAAATTAATCGTTGAAAAAATTGGTATATACTACTTATGATGGTAAATGAGAGTTTTTTATTAATACCTAAAATAGTGAGTATGATATTGAATTAATAATTAATTTTTTTATTCTCTCATATATTCATGAGAAAATTTATGTTAATTAATGATATTCATGTATATTCAAATATTTCTGAGGGTTCTGTGGTGCATCTATAGATAACTCTTTTGTAGTGTTTCATTAATGGAATGGAGATATATTTATTAAATGTTATCAATATACTTGAATGTTATTTTATGAAAATTTTATGTTTTTGGGTATAACTATTGATGGATATATGATTTAGGTATTTAAAACTATTTGGGTTAATATATTATGGTTTTGAGGTTACTAATTGTTGACTAAATTTTAAAAAGTTTGTTATTTACTATCAATATACATAGCATTCATAATTAATTTTTGATATTTTCTTCTGATTTTTTTTCATTATTTGTATTATGATATATAGATAGACTAATATATGAATTTATAAAATAGTGATCTAAGATAAGAGTAAATTATGGATGGAATATTTGTTTTCAAAATGGTTTAATGTCTTAGTGATTTAAATGGGGTTTCAAGTGTATTTTATAAGGAATATATGAGTAGGGAATATAGATTCTAAAGTATCCTATTATAAGTTGATATTTCTTTTTAGGGGATTATAAGTAACATAATAATTAATTAATAGAGTAATGAAGTATTAAAATTTGTTGTTTATGTCTTAAATGATGAATTTTTTAACAATTAAATTTATTACATTAATTATTTTGGAGTAGTTAAAATTGGGAACAAACAATTTTTTTACTTGGGGGGATGTAACAAAAAGATATTTTAATTTTAATTTTTTGAACCATTTATCCAAATATTTTTGATTGCATTCCCCACATGTAACAATGATATTAAATAATGAAAATTATATTTACATAATTAAAACATGCCTATTGGTTTTATAGTTTTTTACATGAGCTACTGAATTAGTTAATATATTAATATAACATTTTTATATATCATGTTTATTTTTCAATAAAAAGAGTTTATCATTGTATTTAATGGTTTTATTTAAATGATTAAATAATAAATTATTGAAACTGAAGAATATAAAATAAAAATAAATTTTTTATTTTAAAAAATAAAAATTAACATAGTTTAATTGTTTTATGGTTTTTTAAATAAAAAGTTTTGTAGAAGTAGTAAAACATAACGTTTATTTTCTAAAACCACTAATTTTTTCACATTATGGATTGATAAATTTTATACCATTTCAAAATAAATAAAAATATTATAAATCATTTTAAAATAGTTTGTTTATTAATAAAGTAATTTTATAACATTTTATAATATATAATAATAGTTTATGGTATATATTTTTCATATGTTAATTTAATTAAGTTTGAACGTGGAGTAAAATTATGTTGTTATTTCATTTCAATATAATATATATTTTCCTTAGTCAATAATATTATTTTTAATATTATTATAATCAATACCATTGATAATTTTTTAACCTACATTATCTTTATTCTTAAAAATATAATATCCTTAAAAATGGGTTTAATGTGTGACATGCCTTAATGCGAAGTGTAATTTACATCCTCATAGAATGTTAGTTTTATAAAATAATTCTAATATTTTAAATAATAAATATTACATTATAAATTTTTTCAATTTTTTTGGTATAAAATTTTATCATTATGATTAATTCAAATTACCATGATAAAGGTGAAACAATTAATTAAAAATTAGTTTTTTATTAATTTCATGAAATTTCTATAAAAAAGTTTCAATAAAATACATTTAATAATGAATATTATATTATTTATATATACCTAAAATATAATATTAAATCATGTCTAGTTATTAGTAAATACTAAATATGATTTAGATTCCATAATTTTCAAAATCTCATTTATCAAATAATTTGGGTTTTCTACATATCACATATTTCAATATATATGTTACTTTTATAATATATTGAATATTATTTGGATTAAATATAGGTTTAATTGAGATCAACAACACCCAAATTTTGTTATAACGGTCGTGTTATATGATTATTTAAACACCAAACCAATTCATTATTATCAAGTTAGCTAGTTTAAAAATAACAGAGTAAAATATATATAATTAATTGATTTAACCCTATAACATCACTAAAACATTCAGGAGTTGAGTTTTTCTCAATCCAAAATACACCTAAAATAGATTATTTTGAATTTTTGGATCCAATGACACTGTAATAGTTTCATTGCATTAATGAAATATAATAGACATTTCAAAAAGTACACTTTCCACACATAAAAATTGGGACACATAAAACAATTTAGACATACAAATTCCAAAAGAAGATTAATTGAAATTATACCCAAATATCTTTTCCAATAATTCCCTCACATATTTCAAAGTCCCTAGTCACAGTATGTAATCCTAAGATATCTAAATTTGATGATTTTCTAAGGAATGATTAAGTCTACAATGTAAGTATTATCTCATTCTTTTATTTTTATAAATAATATTACTATTCCATATTTGTTATATATGTGTTTATATAATTACATTAGTATCGTTATTATTTTATGATTTTATTATATTAATGGAATTACCAAGATTTAATTCATCCCCAACCACTATGAAAAACTAATGTGTTGATAGTATTGTGTTGTCGACTTCCACTATAATAAGAAATATTATGTTTTTATTAACAATAATTTATGGATGATAAAATAAGTTGTAATTAAGGGAAAATGATATTTATAGTATAAATAGGATTATATAATTTTAAATTATCATATAATCTATTTCCCTCTCATTCATAGAGAATGGGAAAAATTATCCATGTATTCACGTGGACTAATATCTGCCTAAGTTTTGGAACCCATAATTGTTGACCAACTAATTTTCCATAAGATATATGAGAAATATGTTTCCCAGGAAAAAAATTAATATAATTTTCATAATGGTATTTTAAATATATTCCATGGAGGACAATTATTTGGACTTGGATATTAATTTTAAGGGAAATTATATTTTACATTATTTTTTTCTACTAATTTTGGATATTCTCTTAGCCAAAAAAAATTAATTTCCATGATTACCATCCATACATATTATATTAAAATAATGAAAAAGTCTCCAATACAATTCCAAGGAGCACGCATATCCAACCAGATGCGAATCAGTTTGTGGGAAGGTATAATTTCCATTGTGGGTGTGAATGGAATGTGCATGTGGTGCCTATGTGGAATAGGAAATGATAAGGAAATACTCGTTACAGCATGGGTGCATATGTGTGGTTGGTGAAAAACCTCATAGATGGACAGAAAAGAATATATCTTGTGGATTCTTAATTAGATGATCTTAGAAGTGCATCATTTTAATGTGCAATACTGATTTTGTAGGGTGTTGTTCATACACATTAAAACAAATGAAAGAATCATATGTCATCCAATTTGATTATTCTCAGCTATCTGATCATCTTTCATGATCGTCTATATCCTCTATTCATCCCGCACACTCACCAACAACATTGGTTCAAGCCCAAGGCACCCGATGTTGTCTCCAGAGCTTGATTTTGTCCCTAAAAATAATATGAACCCAATAAATCTGATGTGTTCAATCATCAATAATACATTAATGCATATTCTTTTTTCATGTATGAATCATTCAATGAGCCAATTGAAAAAATAAATAGCCTTGTTTATTTGATGTTTTGTGGATCATCTGGGATGTATTATCACATGAGTCCAATCAGTAGTTATCGAATTCTTAATATTCAACAATAAATTAACCCATATCATATATGATATATAATAGGAAAAGTATTCTTGATATCATGGAAAAAGAATCTAAAGAAATTATCCTTCGAAGTTTGTTGGTCATAGGAATTATGTGAAGCCATTACAAGAGTTTCTATGGATTATGCAGCAAAACTAAGATGAATAAGTGAATCATTTCTGAAATCATACAACTTAATATGAAATTGAACAAAACATTACACTATTAGATACCTTCATAATATATTTATTTTTTATGTTCATTGAAATTTCTTGACTATCATTCGATGTGTTGGAATTTTTCATGCATTTGATCATGGGATTCCATTATATGATCATGTGTACATCATGTGATGTTATTCATGTAATATAGTTACTATAGCCTTTTACAAATAAAATTACTGGATTTTATGCATAATTATACATTAGACTATAAGCCATGGAGAGTAAAGTCCAATGTCATGGAATATCGGGTTCAAAATAAAATATTATAAAAGAAACTTTTTATTTAATCTGCATAATGATCATAAATATTCCATTGTGATCATACATATTCATAGGATAACTTGTGGATAACATGAAAAATGGGATAACTAAAAAGCCCAGCAAGGGAATAAGAATAAGAATAAGTCCTTTGTAAATAGATTAGATATCATGAAATAATGATAAAAAATGACATGTTACATAAGGAATCAGAACATATAAACATGGAATCATATATAAAAGGAGTCATATAAATGTGACAGTTACATAATACATAAATTTAGTATGAATCATGGATAACGTCCAAAATCGTTACACATAGTTGAATAATCTAAGGATAACCGCCATTATCTTCACACATAACATCTCATGAGACTTAATTTTTCCAAATGCATTGGAGTGACATCTAAGAACACCCATATTAAATTTTCATGAATATTTTTTCCAGATAATTAATCTTATGTAACCAATATTACATAAACATAAGGATTACCCATGGTAAGAATTCTATACCATTATCCTGAAATAGAGCGTAACAGAAGGGCGTAACACAAAAGTTTCAATGATAAAAATGGAACTAATGTATACATGGATATTAATAATGATATATATATATATATATATATATCATGGTGATTGATTTCATGTATACCAGACAATAGGTCAACAAATTAATCTGAATAGTTTTGCATAAAAACCTTTTTGAGCGGTTATAAGGAAAATACTATGGTTATGTTGAAATTGAAAAGTGAACAATCCTTTATAAAAAACAGAAGTTATCCAAGAATTTTTATACAATAAATAGATTAATTTTATAAATACAATAGTGGATTAAAACAAAATAATGATTTCACATGCATTTGGGTAATAATATGGGACGTTCCATTAAAAATGTTTATTTTATCGGGAAGTATTGAGGAATGAAATACTTAAAAACATGTATATCCCCCAAGAGAACAACAGAAGGGTCTAAATATATGTATTTTTAAAATTTAAACATAATTTAAATTATTCACAAAAATTGGTTAGATAAAATTATTTTGTTAGAAAGAATGATAAGGCAACCTAAATCATTAATGGAGATTCAGGTAGAATTAATTTCAGAATATCGGAATGGTATTAGGTGTATTTAAGAGTGCTTAGTGAGATAAAATTGGTTTTAAAATTACAAATACATCATTATGGATGTATGGGTATGGTGAAAAAACATATCCCATCATTAATTATTACACATAAAATGGCATAACATAGTGGGAATTCTTGAATAAATGTGAAAGGTAGAGGATCCCATACCTTAAGTCCAATGGTTATATTTTCTTGAGATCAATGCCCGAAAAAAATCAATTTAGTTTCATTAATTAATAATTATATATCCTTTTATATATTTAAAATATTTATTATAACCATTTTATGGTAATTTATAACTATTTTATTCGTTATGAGGATCAAATTCATAGTTCAGGTTAGTTTGATTACTTTGTTTTAAGGATTGGTTCCCTTATATTCATGATAAGATAAACAAATATGAAGACGGTGGTTCTATATAATTGATTTTTTTAATTTAACAATGATATGTTGAAATTGTTGAAAATTAAATTTTGTTACTTGGAGTGAAGATGTATCAGAATATAAAACAATAGTGACATCCTTTTGGGTTAGATTGTTGTTTTTGGCCATAGTGAACATTTTTTGTCCTATAAATAATAAAAAATTGAACCAAATGATTGAAGATCCATAGATAATACATGATACATTTATTATCATCATTTTTGACCAAGAAAATTGTTTAATGTCCAGAATAGAATATGGAAAGGGAAATTGAAAACCCATCGTCCTTAAATGTGGTAAATTTACACAACACAGATGGAGTCTTTACTACTAAATTAGAATAAGAGTAAATGAGAGATGATAATAACATATTGTATTATCATAAAAATAATCATGTACATCTAAGGTAATGGAGATTTCATGAAATATTTTTGACTAGAGGTAAGGATATAAATGAAATAAAATGAACATGAAACGAAAAACATAGAAAAGAAAATAGGAATTTACCTTTTCATTCAATCTTCATTGAGATCCACTTAAAGGGAGTGTATTTGGTCTATTGAAGAGACCAATGGATTTTGGAAATGGGGGAGGATCATGGGGTCTAATTTTCTGAGAATATAGGAAAGGCACAAGGCTTGAGAGTAGTCAAGGAAATAGGTAAGGATGGGTGGTATTTATAGTGGAGGAGAAGAGGGTTATCATAATATTATAATCATTAGTTTATTATATTTTTATAAGACAATAAATATTGATGGTCCCATGGCCATGAATATTAATAAATACATGTATATTTGAACCAATTGGTCTTACATTTTCTTATCATCATCAATGTTCCAATAAATCTATTATTTAGCATTTATCGTAAATTATCGTATTTTACTATTCATATAAAATTCATGTATTTTTGAGAAATAAAAAAAATTCACCCTCACCATTTTTCAATGTGTGGAATAAAAAGATGAATTCAATTTTTCAAAAATAATTTTCTAAATATGATAATTTTTATATTTAATTAAAACCAAAATTTATTCTAAAAAATAGTTTCAAAACATTTATTTACCTCTTCCAAAATTTATGTACATAATACATTCACATAAATTATATTTATATACTAACATAGGTATAGTTATTATTCGATAGGGTATGTCACTATCCATTAGGGTAACATTACTATTCATAAGGGTCTGTTACGATTCATCAAAAATTATGTTGGTCAAATTAGCCTCCAAATAACAGACTTATCAAAACCGCGTATGTTAGATTTTTGAAATTAAAATCACATAAGTGAAAAACTAATGTTTAAAAGCCACATAGTACTTAGTTGTTTATTATATTTTGATATCATGTTAATATATGACATATTTATAAGAAGTAATTTTCCATTGAAAAAAATGGGTTGTTACATAATCCCCCCCCCCTTATGAAATATTTCAATAAGAATTTCGCATTACATTCTATGGAATAAATAGGTGCGGGTACTTTTCCATCATTGCCACCTCCAGCTCCCATGATTCCACTTTGTACATATGGTTTCTCTATAGTACCTCGAGAAGGTGAGTAGTCATGTTATGTATAACTTTATCTCTATGATCCAAGACCTCCAATGGATTCATCTTGTAAGAAAGATCATTCCCCAACTGTACCACCTCTGATGATAGTACATGTGAAGTATCAAGTATGTACTTTCGTAAAAGGGTTACAGGAAATACATCTTGTACTTTTTCCATGGTAGGTGGAAGTTCTAGTTGATTTTCCACAACCACGATACGATAATGAATCTTGAAGGGGCCAATGTATCTAGGACTTAGCATTCCATTATTCACAAATCTCTTGACCTTAATCAATGGACATATGCCAAGAAATATTGTGTCTCCAACATAGAACTCAAGGGCTCTTCAAATAGTGTCTGCATAACTGTTAGGTTGACTTTGGGAATCCTTGTGGTTTTAATATATTGTTTAAACATTCTCCACAATTTCATCATCCATTTTAGGTCATACTTGCTTATGATCGCTGACTTCATCCCTACACGCCAGTGTTCATCACACTTTCCCCTAATGGGCTTCATATGGAGCCACCAAATGCCCTAGTGGAAACTGTTTTTGTGGGAAAACTCAACCAATGGAATTGGTTAGTCCATAGAACATGCTCTCAATATCTCATCTAGTGTCTAAATAGCCTTCTTTGATTAGCCATCAGTTTGAGGATGAAAAGATGAACTAAAGTTCATTTCATGGTTTATAGCATGTTTGAGACCACTCCATAATATCAAGGTGAATCTCAGATCTCGATCGGATATAATAGATAGTTGTACTCCATTAATCCATACAACACCTTTGATATATATCCGTGCATGTTGATCCAATGAGATGTCTTGTTGAAATGCAATAAAGTGATATGTCTTTCTAAGATGATCCACAATGAACCATATAGAATTTATTCATCTGGATGTCCTTGGATATTCAGTGACAAAGACCATGGTGATGTTCTCCCACTTCCATGTTTGTATGGTAGTGTTTTCATCATCCCATTAGACTGAATTTTTTCATCCTTAACATGTTAACATAGAAGGAACATTGATTTATATTCAGAAATCTCCTTCTTCATTTTTCCCCACAAAATGTTCTCTCAGATATCATCATACATATTTGTGCTCCATAGGTGAATAGAGAATTTTGAGATAGGTGAATCATTCAATGAAATCCTTCCTTATATCTAGATCATGTGGTACAAAAATCTTTACCCAACTCATACAAATCCTTCCTAAGAAATATTAAATTCTGAGGATTTCCCATTTGTGATAGCTTCCACACTTTTCATAATTTCCACAACTATTCATTGAGATTCCGTTTTCTTCTCTATATGGTATAGATGAAGAGTCATTTGAGAAAGTATTAATGGTGATCCTCCATTAATTATTCCCTAGACCATCCTATGAAATTCTATAATGATTAGATCCTTTTCAATTCTTTTCATTGATAAATATGCATGATCATTTCAACATAGAGCATCCGCCACCTTATTTGCCTTACCGATATTGTAGTGGAGTGAGGAGTCATAATTATTGATGATCATTATTCATCTTCTTTAGCGCATATTAAGATATTTTTGGAGATAATATATTTGAGACCCTTGTGATTAGTATATATCTCACACATATGCTCATATAGAAAATGCCATATGATTTTTAAAGCAATGATCACAACCGATAAATCTAGATCATGCATATGATTGTTTTTCTCAAAGATTATTATCTTCCTTGAAGTGTAGGCTATCACTTTATAATATTGCATTAGAACATATCATAATAACTTATTTGAAGAATCCTTGTACACCACAAATAGTTCTCTACTTTTTGGGAGGGTGAGTACTGGTTTAGTGATTAACCTCATTTTCAATTCCTTATATTAGTCTTCACAATCTTGAGTCATGACAAACTTCACTATTTTATGTGTCTTCTTTGTCATTGGATTTTACAATCGTGAAAAATTTATAAATTTTTTTATAATACCTACCTAGACCTAGAATGTTATGGATCACTATTACAGAGGTTGTCCTGAGCCAATCTAATATTGCCTTCGTCTTGGAATGGTCCTCAAATATCCCTTTGTTAGTGATAACCTGTACCCAAAATGATATCTACTCCATCCCAAACTCACATTTATTTTATTTTTCCTACTACATCTCCCTTCGCAATGTTTTTAACACAATATTCAAATTCTTCTCATGTTCCTCCTATCTCTAGGATTACTTCATAATATCATCAATAAAGACTAAAACAAATTGGTAGAGGTAATCTCTAAAGTGTATTTTCATTAAATCCAACGATGTTTTTAGAGAATTAGTGCATATGAAGGGCATCAATATGAGCTCCTAGTGTATATACCTCATTCGAAAGGTAGACTTGAGAATATCTTCCTTCCACACCGTTATTTGGTGACATCATTTTTAAATGTTCACTGTAGTGAAATAACTGTCCCCTTGAAGCTGATCCGACAAATCATATATTATTGGTTGGGGATACATGTTTTTTATTGTGATTTTAAAAAGCACAGGATAATCAATGAATATTCCCGTTGAACCATCATTCTTATTGACAAAGATGATAGGTGCACCCCGTGATGTGGAACTTGGGCATGTAAACCCCATCTCCAAATTCAATTTTAAGTGATTCTTCTGCTCTTCCACCTCTTCTATGTCCATTATATATCATTTCATTTATATAGAAAAATATATAGGAGTAAGTTCAATTGATAACTCATCCTCTCTATCAAGATTAAGTCGTGGAAACTCGTTAGGGAATAAATCAGTGTAATACTTCGTGATGGAAATGTCTTCCAGAATAATTCTCTCCTTTTTTCCCAATCATTTCAGATGGAAAATGGTGATCATAAGTAATTGATATCCACAAATACAACAATGGTTTTAAATGAGGTTCATCTTCCTCTTTACAATTGTATTGAATTGGAAAATGTTTTGGGATGTGAAGTCAGATTTACCTTTCCTGATAGTTATGCCAGATTTGAATAAAGAGAGCCAATACACAATCAAGATACCATTGACCTCAACTAAAAGAATGTATGAAGAGATTTGTTGACGGGTTTAGTCCATAAATGATAATCTGGGAGGAGTTATAAACCATGTATGCAATAATTTCTAAATTCATTGTTCTCATAGATAACTTATCCTCCAACATTTGAGGTGGCGTTTGAATAGTTATACTAAAATTGTATGATATGAAATAATGATTAAAACCATAATGAAATAGTAAATTAACTATTATTGAATGAATAACTAGAGTACCTATCACAACATCATTTTCCGAATCTACCTCAGCATCAGTGATAACATAAGACGTTCTTGGTTATCTATGAGGTATTGGTTAATTGACAATGACAAACCTTTGTTTTGGGAATTTTTTTTTCATAATTTCCATGTTCCTTGCAGTTGTAACACCACACCACTAGCTATGTGTTTATCTAAACCTTCCAATATTCATCCAATTTATATGGATTTTTCAAATATCTTAGCCAATTTTTATCTATATGTCTTAGGGTTTCCATATTTGAAGTAATTCTGGGTACACATTACGTAGCTCCCATGATATTTTTTCTGATAACTTTTACAAGTGGTATATTCAGTCATCTTTTCATCATGTGATTTTTTTAACCACCCATGTTATTCTCCATTTTTTTCTTCTTATCAATGGGCCCATGAGACCACTAAAATTATCCAATCTCAATTTCAACCTTGAGGGCACAATAGACAATCTATTCATAACATTCAATGTCTTGGATCACCAAAACCTTCCATAGATTCATCTTTTTCCCTCAAAAGATGAGGTATGCCATTCAATCAGTGTTCGTGAAAAATCATGAGGCGTACCATGAAAGACTTGTAATGATTGCTTCATATACACTAATGGACTCTTCTTCGATCACATTGAGTCTGAGGAAATCTATTTCCATCTTGAGATAGAGGGATTGTGGAAAATATTTACTAGAAAACATCTTCTTGAATTTCTCTCAATCCATGGAATCAATTTTCAATTTGGAAATTGGATTATTGATTATTTTTCACCACTAATAAGCTTCCCCATAAAAATGATAGACATCCAGAACAACATTCTCTTATTCAAGGCACTAAACGATGGAGAATATTTTATCAATGAATATAATCCACCATTCCATGAGGAGGGGATTAAAATATCTACTAAATAGGGGAGGCATGCACCACAGTAAGTCCTGTTGTTGTGTACCAAGATACCCCGGGTTAGGCCAAAAACTCACTGTTAGACTTTTCAATCCTAGTTACATCTATGCCAGAGCCACCTCTACCTATTTGTATCCAGAGAGGTATGTTTTTACTAGATAAACCACATTCACTATACATACAAAAATTTAGGCTTGTCTTATTATACATAGTCACATTTATATGGTTCCCACTATAGTTTTCTATTTCTAATCCCCAAAAATAACTATTCCATACTTTGATTCCAAACATAATGACCCTAGACTTTTACATAAAACATTATATGTTTTTATGCATAATTATACATTAGAGTATAAGCCACATATCGTAATGTCTTGTGTCTTAGAATAATAGGTACATAATCAAACATTATAATTTTTTTTTAATCTACATAATGAGAATTTATCTTCCTTTGTGATCAAACATATTTATAGGATAACATGGGGATAATATTAAAAAGTGGTTAGCTAAAATGACAAGTAGGGGTATATAAATAATAATTAATCATTTTCACATGGGTTTTAAGACATGAAATAAAGATATAAAATTACATATAACATAAGGAATTAGAACATATAAACATGGAATCATATAAACATGGAGTCATATAAATGTGGAAACTATATAAAACTTGACTTCAGTATGAGTCAAGGGTATCCTCCAAGATCGTTTCTCATAGTATCACAAGCCAAGTCTCACCACCAATACCGTCACACATAACATCTCATAAGACATAACTTTACCCAATGCATTGGATCTCTATCTAAGAATACACTTATTATCATTTCATTAATATGTTTTCCACATAAATAATCATACATAATACTTCTTACAGAAACATAAGTGTTACCCATTGAATGAATTGGTTTCAATAATCCTGACACAAAGCTTAAAGATGGGCGTAACACAAAAGTGTCCACGATAGAAGGGAAGTAAAGTACACATGGACATTTATATGGGAATATATATATATATATATTGATGGTAGAAGTAGATTAATAAAGAGGGTTGAATTGATTATCTATAAAAATTTGTGTTAAAAATTAATTTTAAAGATGAACTAATATGTAAATTCTATTTTCCAGTTAGTCATTAGTGAATGTATAAGATTACGGCTGTTCAATTACTTTCTCATAAGATTGATTTGTTCTCAGTTATATAAATTTGATAAATGACATAACTTTTAAAAATAATATAATAAGTATAATTTTTTATAAACAATTTCTAAGGTAAACAATCAAAATTTGATTCAGGTTTTTGAAATATGTGATAAAACAGAGTAAAAATAAAAGGTAAAATAGAGGAAAAAATTAGACAAGAGGTTCATACTCAATTAGAGACTTAATACACTCCACATGGTGATCACTAAATGCAATGTTGTTTAAATTAATAAAAATTTTAATCCAAACCTTGGTTCGAGGTTCACAATAGAAAAACTTTCTATCCAGGTCACCCATTATCTATTCTACAATTGTTCATGATAGAATACACTAAAATTTTGTCCAAGAACTCTTACATATTTCAACGTGTGATACAAATGGATAAAAAGGGTATGAGGTTGAGGATATCAAGTATCTCCAGTTATTCATAGGAGTTGGTGTGTGTGTAACATACAGATACACACACAGCATAGAAATACATCTAAATTAACAAAAATGTGATAAAGATGTAAAATTAGGTTTAGAAGGATCTGTGTGTTATGCGATGCAGTTGTGGAGTCGTTTGACAAAGTGGAGTTTGAGTATGTGTCTTATTCTAGAAGTTGATCACAAAAATAGAGTGTCATATTCAGGATTCTATATATAATTATGGTTCTATTGTTATATTATTCTGATTCATTGATTTGCTAAATTAGTTTATCTATTATATTTTCATTTCGATTATGATCACCTCGTGTGTTCTTTTTTTCTCGAGTTCACATTGGTTGCATGAGAGTAGAAAATTTTATTCAATATATCTCTCTAGCAGGCATGTACCACATTTATTGTGTTTTGTTTATCGTCTTTCTTTTTGAAAGACTTATTATTTTTGAGGCCTGACAAAGAGCATGTACATTCCATGTGTATCGGCCCAACATACCTAATATTTTCTTCAGAATATCCTAAAAATTATATTATAAAATATGTCAGTATGATTAAATGACAAAAATTTAACCATTTGAAATAATTTTAATAAAATAAAATTTAAAAATCGGTGACTCGTCTGTCGGTGTCTCCTTCTATCAGTATTACCATATATCTATTAATCAGTACGTTGATGAATTATTTCAACGGTGAATCCATCATTCTGTCAGTGAAGTAGTTGATCTATTAATGAGACAGTTCAATTGACAGTGATTCCTTATGTCTCTAGCACCATGAAATGGTAGGAAACTTGGACTGATGATAGGTTATATGTGTCAGAGATTCATATGCAAAAGTGAGTAATGTGAAATGGTGATTCATTAAAATGCTGTTGTGGGAAACGATGAGTCATATTTCTTTTGGTGAGGGATCATTATATTGGTTCCAATGGGTCATACATAGATAATTTTAGTTTTTGTATTTGTCTTATATTTTAGTAATGTCAACGAGTGTTAATTCCCATTGACACACATAGATAATCAGTTATAATCTTCTTTAGACTTAAATACACATAAATAGATATATGGTTGAAACAAATATGATATTCAAGACAATTTTTTTGACATAATTTAAAATATTTTACAGAAGTTAACATATATGTTAATATATTACATGATTTTTGATAAGTAAAACCATTAAATCTAGAGATAGTGGCCAACAGGATATATGGGCCAACAATATCCCCCTTTTGAATGATCATAAATCATTTCATTTTTATATACCAATATAGAATGATTAAATTCATCAATTTGATTAGTAACTCCCATAAAGATAAAATATTGTATTTGAGATAATAATGCATAAACTCATAAAAATTATTACATGCATAATAATTGATAATAATGTTCTCCTCTATTTAATAATGTTCAATAAAGTTCTACCCCTTTTAGAAATTGTAAAAAGTAGAAGGTAAAAAAACTAAAATATAAAAGTGTAAATAGTGAAATTTAATTCATTAGAAAATTATAATAAATTAGAAAAAGTACAAGAAATCATCCCTATAAAAAAGGTCAATCCACACTACATGGTAGGGTAAAGGGTTTCTATCTCATTGTTAGAAGGATCAATGGATGGGACATCAGAAGGAGTATGCTAAGAAGTATGAGGATCTAAAAGGATTTTTATAGGAGGTAGAGGAATTTCTCTATGAAATATAGAATCTAGGGATGGATTGTGATGAGAAATAAATAGAGGATGAAAAGGCTCAGTAATAATGGGTCTGATCTGAGATAAAGCCCAAGAAACTGACATCTAAGCATGAGCATGCACTGAACTAGTAGGTCCATGTTATGTAGTAGTAGGAATAATAATGAATTAACATGGGACATAGATATATGGTTTTTACAGCTTTATAAAATTTTCAATTATGTCTCTTCCATATTTAATTTCCTATTCAAAATCATCTCTTTTTTCAATGAACTTGTCTAATAAGTGTGTGAATTATCTTAGATTTTTAATATGATCCTTAAAATACTTTTTCACTTGGGGAAGATTATTATTGGTGGCCAAATACAAAAACATACTATTCATTAGATGATTTGGGATGAGTTTGGAGAAAAACACATTAATCCTTTTGGTCATATCTTCCGGAGTCTGAGAAGAAATCCTTGTATAATACTTCACATGGTCGTGCACCTTATCTGAATTATCATCAACCTTGGACATACTAGAAATTAAGGATTTCAAGTCTTCTTTAAAAATTGATCTAATATTAATAACATCTATAGATTGTTGTTGCTAAACTAGTTGAGTAAAGGTTGAAGAAATAAAAGAATAGGACTATTCCTTATCATATTTTTCATATCGTGGAAAAATCAAGATCATTAAAAAGGGAAACAATATTCTCATGTCCTGTCATCACACATTACATTGTATTTATGTACTCAGTGGTTAAATCATTGATATTAGTGGTAAAATTCCTCAATAAATTCTAATTCATAGTGTTTCTTTTTATAGTGGTTTCTAGAGTTGTAATCAAATTTGGGAGAATTTCTTTTATATCCTTTATGAAAACTAAAGCAGCATTAGCATGAGATATATAGGTTGACGTAGGTAAATAACTAAAAGCTCCATCATTCTTCTCACCTACATCCAAATACCGAATTGCTTTCAAAGGGTCATTAAAATTAGTGTTATCTCTCCTAGCTTCATAAATCTCATACCTAATCTGAGATTGTAATGAGAGTCTTATGGATGAACAATTTCATTACCTGATGTTTTCAAAATCGGCCTTAGTGACATATTAAATTTTAAGAGGTCTCAACCAATGGTTCCCTTGTAGTAAATGAAAAAAAATCATCATATAAATACTAATAATCTAATATCATGGAAACCTAACCTGGAATACTCATCCATTCATCCATAATATATGAATCCATGGAAGTAATATTATCTAGCCTTACTCTTCCTCTCAGATGCTCTTCATCATTTTTAAAAACACTTTCTCGAGACTCCCCTCAGTGGCAGCTTTCAATGCAGATTTCTCCCCTCATTCAATGCTTCATATATAGGATTCTTCTCCATATATAGAGTTTTTATCTATTATATTAATCATTAGAAACCAACTCATATGGAGCAACATTTTCATCTTGAATAGAACACTCTACATATAAACCAGTATTAGCTTCCTTAATCTCTATAATAACAACTTCTGGATTCCCATAAGGTTGATCATATTAACTATCACTAAAACTTTCACTACATTATTCATTAATACCATCATTATCCATTTCCTCGCAATCTTCATCATCAACTTTTCAATTGTCTTCATCTCTACCAGATTCAAAACCATGTTCACCACTACCAGCTTCATGTTCTTCATCATCTTCTTCACTAGATTCACTGACATATTCTACACATCCTTCATCTTTTGTTTCTTCACTTCTAGTAGATTGTACAATAGTTTTATGAGGCATTAAGTACAATGGTGGACTTGGAGGACCAATAGAGACTTATTTGGTCGGTCTAGTAGTGTATGGGTCACTTCTATCATCAACTAGTGATCATGCATCACTTATAAGAGTAGTATGCTCCTCCTCCCTATCTGAAGAATATATTTCGTATTCATCAGGACCAAGGCCAGGATCCACTAGATCCCATGGTATAACTAGAAGATCTATATAATTGAATCTTCCACAAAATATATCTTCATCACTAACCCATTTTTTATCCATGTGTTCCAGTTAATTTTCATTCTCTTACTGATGTTATAACATTAAGAGATTCCACTACATTCACTTACAAAAACATCATTAACTTCAATTACAAAACCTTTGTCTATTAGTATTACTGAAATCATTCTGGTTTAGAATATATATTTTAACATACAACATGGTTTTATCATCTCATTTATGTGCACAATCAAATATCTTCATAGATCCCATTTAAATCATTTCAATAGAAAATACACCAATCATACATATTGATAATTGAGAGATGAAATTTTCCCTTTATCAGGACAAATCATATAATTAATAAACATAAATAAAATTCTGAAATCAAGATTTAATTTTGATGAAAAGGGTCTCCTATGTTCCTCATTTATAGTTAGCTCTTTCAGATCTATCTCATGAAAATATAATTTACTTTCCGGAGGAGAAGTATCTTGATAAACATCGAACATTCTATTAGGAGGAACATTAAAAAATTCTCCCAATGTCTTAAAGAGAATGGGAATCTCTTTCCATTTACAATATACATGACCCAATCAATATCACTTCCATTGAAGATAAGTTCCATATTTATATAGAATTTATATACCAGATTTGGGTAAATTACTCCACCCTTGTTTGAGAACCAATCATGAAAAGCATGATCGCGAAGCACCATAAACAAAGGAGACCATCTCTCTATGATCTATTCCACTAGTATTTTTTCCCCGAGGTTACAACACAGTTTACCAGAAAAGGATTTACAGGACCTAGAGGTTTTCAAGATTCACATTTATATTTCTTAGAAGCATGCGACTCACCCTCTTCGTGATCTCCCTTCACACACTCTATTCCAAAATATTTAGTCTGGAGTTCAAAAGATGAAAGGCCATGGGTAATGAAAGAGAGTGAAGATCTAAAGAGATAGAGAGTTGTGGTAAATGAGTATAGTGGATCAATAAAAATTTATATCATTTTGGGATTTTGAAATTATAAAATCATAAAATTGTGAACTGGGTGAAAGAAAATAGAGAAACAATTTAGTTTTGATAAAAACATAAAACATATAGAAACAATGAGTCATCTATGTTGTCATGACTGACATTGTATAACTCTAAAGGTGTGGGTATGACAACGGTGTCTTTATGACAAAAATGTCATTATCAGCATGAGAAATTCACTTAATAAGATCAATGGAAAGGGGACACAATGTCTTATGGATTGATCATTCATAACTCATGTCTGATGTAATTCATTAATTCATTTATCAATGTCCCAGTGAATATGTCAGAAAGATTGTAAATAGTGACAATAAATTCTAATTTTATATAACCCTTTTGGTAATGATCTCTCACAATGTGATGTCTTTCATCATTATGTTTTGTTCTATAATGAGAAACTGGGTTCTTAAAAATGATAATAGAACATATATTGTAATAGTTTATAGGTACATTTCAAAATTGATATCCATAGTCTCAAAATGTTTCTTTTATCCATGGAATCTGAGCACAACATCTACCATAATCTATATATTTGACTTCAGTAGTAGATAATGCAATAGAATTTTATTTCTTACAATACCATGAAACTAAAGACTTTCCCGAAAAGATTCATGTCCCAGAGGTACTATTTCATTCTAAAATGCATAAAAAAATTTCAGAATCAGAATAACATACTATATAAAATTATTTTCTGTTGAGGTAATCCAAATATAAATTGATAGAATGATTGAGGTATCAGAAAATTCATTTAATATAATTTAAGAGAGACACATCTGGATTATCTTGAAAAATGGCTCACAGACACACACTATACATTATATATGGTCCTCTATTATTCATGTTGTGAAATACTACAACCATTAATCTGTAATTATTTTGATCAATTGATTTACCATCTTTATAAAGATCAAAAATACAAGTAGTACTCATTGACGTGACACTACATTTAATACAATCAAATTAAAATCTTTTCAGAATATATTTTGGGTAATTAATTTGATTGAAAATGATACCATTTTTTTAAAAAATAATCTATAATCCATGAAAAAATTTGACTTCACCCAAAAAACACATTTCAAATTCTCTTTTCATCAATTTTGAAAATATAATAACTAAATAATTTCTTCAATATTCAAAAATAATATTATTCACATTTATTTGAACCACAAAATAATCTTTAAAAATTCATTTCATAAAATGAGTTCAATCATGAATTTCTTTTTTAAAACCATTATAAATAATGAAACTATTTAATCTTCAATAAAAAAACATGGATCATGTTTTGAACAATATAAATATTTTTCTTAATTTGAAAACATTATTCAAAATGTGAGGGTTTGTAAACCCAGGGGATTATTCCAGAAAAATATCCTCAACTATATACCCATTTTGGAGTTCAGTTTTAACATAAATTTGTTAATATTTAAAATTTATATGTGTAGTATCAGCAAGTGGGTTTCTGATGGCCTCATCTCTAGAAACATGTGAAAAAAATTTCATCCTAGTAAATTCCTTTATCTTGATTATAACATTGTGTAACAAATATAGATTTTTTTCTTACAATATTAATATTTTCATTTAGTTTTTTCCTAGAAACCATAATAATGAATATGGACAAGGTTTTTGTGTGTCTTTCCACAAGATTTGAAACATTATTTATTTCATATTGCTTAGGTTCTACTAGCATAACCATCACCCAGAATTCAACATTAATTTCATCATTGATGTTGGTAGGATCATGTTGTGACCAAAAATCTTGATGTTCAACCATATTTCTATGAGATGCTCTCGTTTGTGTCCCTTTATCTATGCCTACAAAAACAACACCAAAATGATGGTTATAGAGAGTTCTAAATGGTCTATAAAAGGATTGGATAGAAACTTCATGTTAATCTTCTGGTTCCGGTTCATCATGTTTAGATTCTGAAAAATCTCTATATCTATTTGATTTAACATATCTATTGTCAAGACTATTTGATGATATTTAATTTATGTCCTTGTTTGACATATCATCTACATGGTTACCTAGAGTTGTCTTAGGTTCTGGTGGATATGTTTCACCAAACATGATATGCATAGATTATTCCATGCAATTGGTTATTTTATTAATAACTTTATTGGATTTAATAGAGGTTGAGTAACCTAATAATATTCCCTTATCACTCTTGGATGAGAAATTTTCAAGAATATCCTTAGTATTAAGAATATTGACAATAGAAATTAAAGAAAGTTAAGTTACTAACTTCATGTTTTCTTTTATTATACAAATCATATAGACTTCTTTCAGATGGGTCTAATTTAGACACTGTTATTTGTATAGAATATTGTACTCACTATCTTAGCCAAAAAATTAATTGGTAAATCATATTCATTATGAGTTATTCAGGAAATTTCTTGTAAACTAGTATTCCTCCTTTCTATAAATCCATATTGATGAGGTGTCCTAGGGGCAGAGAGGTTATGAATATAGACATTGTGTGACAAAAAAATATTCAACGTCTTGATTTTCAAACTCATAGCCATGAACACTTATCAAGGATTTTATTCTATTTCCACTTAGAGTATCCACTGTTTTAGCATACTTGGTGAAGTAATTACATGCTTTACTTTTGTGAGCTATGAAATAAGTCCAATTATACCCTAAGTAGTCATTTAGAAGAACATATAAATAGTTCATCCCATTTAAACTATAATCTTGAGGGGTAAAAAAATTCAATGTGAACCAACTCTAAATGTTGAGAAGCGGAAGCTTCATTCTTTGATTTGAAACATATCTTTTTTTACCCATTTGATAAGGAATACAAACTTTTTCATTTAGAAAGTCATGTTGGAGTAGATCATTCACTATACCATTACTAGTAATCCTTCCAATAATGTGTACATTACAATTTCCAAATCACCTATTATGAATCCAATACTCATTAAGGAAGGCATTTAAAAAAGGAACATATTTTGAAGCTAACTAATTGAAGTTAATAGAATATGAATTTTCTTTTCTATAAGTGTAAGATACCAAATTTTTTAGAATTAAAATCATTTCAATAATTATTTTTAAATTTAACATTAAATCATTAATCACATAATAGTGGGATACTATGAATATTATATTTAAATCCATAATGAAAATTCCTATTAGAAATTAAAACTGAGTTAGATTTACTGATTTAGATCAAGCCAATTTTTTTTCCATTATCAATGTCACACATGGTGACCCATCATCCATCAACCATGAATAGCTTCGTGAATCTAGAATGATCTCATTTCAAGTGTCTCGAACATCCACGTTCCATGTACCACTGTATTTTGAAGGGGCTCTTGAAATTGCTTTACTATAAAATAATAGAACAAAAAATGATTTTTTTTCCAAGACGTTTCTTGGTGTAGGGACATTAGTAGAAAACTCTTTATGAACCAAAATTTTACTTATTTATTTTATATGTGAATTTTGTAACATATATTAAAAATAAACTCTATATAGTAATGAAAATATAGAGTTAGTAAAGGATTTTTTAGAACTTCTACTAGTATCATAATCTTGATTTTTAGGTAGAAGAATAGAATTTCCAAATTAATAACAAAATGTGTTTTATATTGGTTTCTCTCTCAAGGATGATATCCAATACTTGATGTGTAGCTTTAGTCAATTTTTTTACCAAGAATTTGGGTAAGGGTAGTCTTCCCACTGATGAACATTTTTAGATAATTACTCAATTTTTCATTATATATTTTTAATTCATTATTTTCCTTGAGCAATTCAGCATTATTGTCTTTTTCAATAGTAATTTCAGATTTAATAGTAAAAGTAAGATCATACCCGTTCTTTAATGATTTAAAATTATATTTTAGTTCATTGCATGTATCTACCATCATATTAATGTGTTCGAATAATTCTTCACTTGTCTTATTATCAAAATCACATTCATTTTAAAAATAAAAAGAATTATCTTTAGGAGTATATAAGGTTATATCAAATGTGGTTGTCATTAAATACATATTTTTCATGTAATCATTCTCATAATTAGATGATGCTAATTAACTATAGATATATTTTGAAGAAATCCATGTGCTGTTCATAGATTTCTTATACTTCTTGTCTTTGTTTTAATACTTTTTTGGTATTTTAATTTTGGATAGTCAACATTTACATGTATTTTATCATTCAATTCATATAATACAATATCCTCTTATTTTTTATTTATTTTCCAGTAATTTTCTAGTTTCCATTCTTATCAAATATTCTTTTATAATTGGGCTTCCCGAAAAACATTTTCTTCCTAAAGAATTTCTTAAATCATCTGGTCAGCGGAGCCATCTCTTCATCACAGTCTGATGTTTATTCTTCATTAATATATCATTAAAAATAGGCTAGAACCTTATATTTTTCATTCTTTATAGATGTAGTAGTTTTTAAGGCTACAAAGTTTCTCTTAGGTTCATCCTCTTAGTCTTTGTTGATTTTCAGTTCTTCCACATACATCATCAGTTTTCCAGTGAGTTCATTGACATGTAATTTGCTAATGTCACATGATTACATAATTGAGATAGAAGTTCCTCTCCATCTATCTATTATTCATCATATAATTCATATAATTTGTTTTTTGGAAGTAACTTCTCTTCCCAGAGAGAAAATAGTATTTACAATTTCATTAAATCTAAGAAACATCTCAGAGATAGTCTCATCATGAATAATCTTAAAATTTTCATACATAATAGTATATGTTTAAGTATCATTTCCTCAACACTGGAAGTTCTTTCATTGGATATAGAAAATGTATCCCTAATTTCATGGGAAGTTTTTCATGAAGAATTTCCATTGATTTCATCATCTGTTAATGATAATTATAGAGAATTCATGGATTTGAAATTATTTTTATAATCGATATTAGTACGGTCATCCAAACTGGTTCTAGTAGTAGCATGAATCTTTTACTCCTCAACAATTGAAGAGATAATTTCAAAACCCATACTTTCTATGGGTATTTTCATTTTATTTTTCCATTGGGCATAATTTTTTCCTATAATGAGTGGAGGTCTATTGTTAGCAACAACTTCCATCCTACTACCGATAATAAAAGATTTAGAAGAATAATTTAATGTGAAAAAAATTTAGTATAACCCTAAATTTTAAGATCATTTAAATACATCTAAAATCACAGTTTAAAATTTTGAAAAGGCATTTAAAACTAAAAATTACTACCACCTATAATACCAAATTTTGGTCAGAGTAGAGTACTCAAGAGAGGGTTGAATTGATAATATATAAAAATTTCTGTTAAAAATTATTGTTTGAATCTCCCCCAATATAAAAAATTATTTTTACCTTTTATCCAGTGGTGAATTTATTATAGCTTGATTATTTGATTAATTTCTAAAAATATTGATTAGTTCTCAGATGTATCTTTTTAATAATTAACAACACATTTTAAAATAATCTAATAAGTAAATAATGACATAATCACTTGATGATACTAACTATCCGAGTTTTATTTAGTTTTATGAAATATACGATAAAACTGTTTAAAACTAAAGGGTTAAAACACATAAAAAATAAGACAAGAGGTTCAGTCTCAATCAGAGACTTAATCCTCTCCACATGGTGATCACCTTCAACAAAGAAGTTTAAATTAATGGAATGACTGACCCACACCCTGGATCAGGGTTTCTAACAGTACACAAGACTGTCCAGGTCACTCTTGACTTCTACCACAGTCATTATGAAAAAAAAAACAACAAATATGTTACAAAAAACCACATCCATAGTTTGATGTGGAATATAAATGGATAAAATTCGTGTGAGGTCGAGGATATCAAGTATCTTACAGTTATTCATAGGAGTCAGTGAGTTTAACAAACAGATACACATATGTCTAATAAATGTAACTAAATGAACACAATAGAGCTGATGATGTGGAGTTAGGTTTAAATGGCTCTGTGTGATATGTAGTGCAACTCTGGACTCGTTGGATAAGGTGTAATTAAAGTCCGAGTCTTCTTTATGAAGTTGTCATAAAATCAATGTGTCGTATTATAAATTCATGGTACAAGTATTTTCTACAGATATATTCTAATCCTTAGTTGATATGCATAAGTAACATTTCAATTCTATCTTCATCTCGATTGATATCTCTTCGTGTGTTATTTTTTTCATGAGGTCATTGTGGTTTCATGAGAGTCGCAAATGTTCTTCATTATATCTCTCTTCCAGGCATCCACCACAACTATCATGGTCTGTCTATCTTCATTCATTCAAAAATACTTCTTTTTTTCAAGGGATGACAAATTGAAAGTAAATTACATGTGCATCGCCTCATCGTACCACCTACTATCTTCTAAAATACCTAAAATGGATTATAAAATATGATGGTATCATTAAATGAGACAAATATAGCCATTTTAAAAAATATTAATAAATGTAGATTTAAAAAGTCTATCAGTGACTCGTTTATCAGTGTCTCCTTCTATCGATATTTCTATAAATCAGTGACTCATTACATTGGTGTCTTGTTTCATCAGTGAGTCCTACCTTATGTCAGTGTGACATTTGATCTATTAGTGATATAGTTGAATGTATGATGAGTCCTTTTGTCAGTAGCACCATGAAATGTTTGTTGACATGGAATGACAGTGGGCCATCTACATCCGTGAGTCATATGCAATGGTGAGTCCTATAAAATGGCGAGTCCTTACAATGTTTTCATGTGAAATGGTGAGTCATTTGTTTCTCAATGAGTCATCTCTCTATCGGTTTCAGTGACTCATATTAATTTAATTTTAGATGTTTTGTTTGTCGGACAATTCATAAATGATAGAGACTGGTAATGACCATAAACACACACATATAATTAGTTATAATCTTTTTTAGAAAAAAAACTCATAAAGAGTTATATGGATGAAATTATCTGATATTCAGGATAATGATTTGACATAATTTTAAATATTTGACATAAGGTATGATATGTTTTAATATATGACATGATTTGTGATAATTAAAACCATTATAGTTAGAGATAATGTCCAGAATTATACATGGGCCGACATATATCTTGGTGAGTGATGTCAAGTATAAGTGAAACCATGTAAGAAAATTATTCCAAAAACTTTAGAATAATATCATTTCAGAGGTGTTTTACAGAAAATACTATATATAATTTAAAGTGGAAAACGGAACAATCATTTATTAAAAAGTAGCATAAAACCAATAAATGTTTAAAAATTAAAAATAATTATTTTATATTGAAATTGGGTGCATAAAATAGAATATAGTGTGAACATGATTTAAGGAATGAATTCTGGAAGTTCCCATAAAACATGATTTCTTATTGGGATGTATTGATCAGGTAATCACATAAAAATATATATCCCAAAAGATAACAATAGAGGGGTCTAGATAAATTATTTTTTACATTTAATAATAATTTAGATAGTGCACATAAATATTGAAGATAACATCATTTTTGTATAATGAAATATAAGGAAACTAGATGGAATAATGGAGATGTAGGTAAAATTCCTTTCGGATTATTGTCATAGTATCAGGTGTACATAAGAGGGCTTAATGAGATATAAAGGGGTTTTTCATCACTTATAAATCTTGAGGGTAGTATGGGGAAAGTATTAAACCATTCCCCGTCATTAGGTATTAAACATAAAATGGAATAGGGTAGAGGTCTTTTTTAAATAAATGTTAAATGGAGAGGATCCCTTTCCTTATGTCTGATGGTGATCATCGGTTGAACATAATTCCATGAATAATAGAATTATTTTCATTAATTAATCATTAAACCACCTTTTCAATATAAAAAATATTTATTATAACCCATTTATGTTCATTTATAACAATTTTTATTGGATATGAGGTTCAATATAAATGTTCGGGTCATTTTTCTTATAGGGTTTTAATCCTTAGTTCACCTATATTCATATTAAGATAAAAATTTATGATAATGGTGGTTGTCCATAATTGAAGTTATATTTAATTACTGAACATCCATATTGTTAAATGGCTAACCATTTAATTTAGTTACTTATAGTCAAGTAAAATCATCATATATAAAAATAGTGACAACCTTTTTGGTTAATTGGCTATTTTATTCACAATGAACATGTTTTGTTATATAAATCAAAACCATATGTACAAAAGGATTCCAGAAAAAATATTAGAAATAATACATATATTTTAATCTGGTTAAATGATTAAATTGGTCTCATGACCAGAACAGAATATGGTAACAGAAATTTGGAAACCCATAGTCTTTGAATGTGGTAAATTACCACATCTCAGATGGTTTCATTACTACTAAATTAAAAGATGATTAAAGGAGATATGATAAGAAAATATTCCATTATCATGATATAATTCTAGTACATGTAAGGTACTACAGGTTTCATTAACATTTTATGAGGATATGTAATGATTGAAATGGAAACAAATGAACTTGAAGAGAAATGATGGAAAATAATGGGGAATTTACCTCTTGATTTAATAAACCATGAGAGACTCTTTTGGTTAGAGTATTTGGCCTTTTGAGGATACCAATGGATGTTGGACGTGGGGAGGAGATTGGGATGTGATTTGGGCAGAATATAGGCAATGAATAAGGATTGAGAGGAGTCAAGATTAGAGTTATGGATGGGTGGTATTTGTAGTGAATGAGAGGAGGGTTTTCAAAAACATTTAATCAGTAGGTTATTATTTTACCATTAGAGAATAAATTTTGGTGGTCTCTTGACCAATAATATTAACAAATGGATTTTATTTCGAACCAATTTGGCTTACATCAGTATATCATTATCAGTTATCCAATAAATCCATTATTTATCGTTTTTCGCAAATTTTTTGTATTTTACAATTCATAAAGAATTCCAATATTTTTGAAAAATCCAAAAAATTCACCCTAACCATTTATCAACATGTAGAATCCAAAAATTAAAACAATTTTTGGAAAAAATTCTAACTATGATTAATTATATAATGAATAGATTTCATAATTAATTCTAAAAATCAGTTTTAAAACATTTATTTACTTCTTCCAAAATATAGGTACCCCATACATTCAATTAAATATTATTTATATACTACCATAGGTAAGATTAATATTAGTTAGGGAATGTCACTATTCTTAAGGGTAACATTACTATACTTATGATTCAGTTATTATTCACCAATATTTAATTTGGTCATATTAGCCTCCAAATAACTTACTTATTACAACCGTGTATGTCAAATTTTCAGAATTCAAATCATAGAAGTGAAACAAAGGATGTGAGAGGTTGTCGCCTTTGGGGAATCTTCTAGTTGATCATGAGAACCCATCCCAAAACCCCTTCTTGAGTCTCTATCATGCGATCCCCTTTAGTCCCCCAAATCTTATGAAAACAATAATATCACGTGATACATATAATTCAACGATTTTTACATGTTTATTTTCTATGTACCTTTTTTTAGTGTGATAATTACATGGAACACCCTTAGAGACCATCAGTCATGAAATGAGAGAACCTCCTTATATAAACCCTTTTAATGTTAATATCCCTTGATATTAGGAATTAACATGCATGTTTACCAATGTACATATATACCACATTCCATGAATATGTGAGGTTGTGTGTATTGTACATGGACCCTAATCCAGAAACTCCCCCTACTAGGAAATGCATTGTTCATGTATATTTATCTTGATAACTTGGACATTAAACATCAACACTTAGACTATCTCCATTTTTCTGGAACATGATCCTGGATATGTTTGGGAGGCCCTCTCATGTTACTATCTTTAGACACATGATCACATAACTCCTCATTGGTCATGTGGTGTCATGATGCATTCCTCCCTACACCTAATTAATCCCATATATAAAATTTAAGAATCATATAATGTGGTTTTTTCTCTATTATAATGATTCATCTAAACCACCCCCCACATAGAAAAACAAAAACACACCTAGGTTAATAGGATTGTGAATAATTTGCAAATAAGAGAATTGTGAAATCACAAGATTCATCAACCATTTTTGACTGGGGAATGAATAAATGAATTAAGTAGTCTTTTTTTGTACATTATTTTATCATAAAATTTATTTTCTGATGTACCCTTTTCATTCCATATAGATCATGTGATTTCATTTAGATAGGTCAAATTGACAACATGAGGCCTCAATAGGCCAATTGTTGAAGAAGATTGAGGTATTTAGGAAGAAATGGATAAAAATGATTTAATCATCTTAAAAGATGGATATATTTATTATTTTTAGAATGATTCATTTTAATTTCATAATCTACTCGTAGTTCATACGATTACCTCTGAACATGTCATCCAAGTAACAAAAAACCCTATGCATGTGTTTACCAAATCTTATTATGTTCTAATAACATGTCATCTATGTCGTTCAACAAACTGTTCATTTCATCCATTTCACCTGAATCACCTTTGACATGATGGGCTTGATCACAAAAAAACCCTTAGATAGTTTTTGAAGGAACTCCAAATTTATAGGTTCGACACACCAAAAATATCATGTAAGTCATGCGTTGAACTGTGGACATGTTATCTAGGAGATGTGAAAACCGTAAAACTTTTTATTGTGAAACAACGAAATGTAAGAAATTTTTTTACATATGTTTTCATTTTCCAACAGTTATTTATTGGCATGTGCTCTCGAAATGTGTGAACCAATAACCAATAGTATTTGGTCAAGGGTTCCACATTCATAATATCAAATTTCAATAATGGAACCTCTATATGAACTCATGAATCCTTTATTGGGATATGGGATCCTCTATACAATCAAACATTATGAATTTACCACTCATGTTTCATAGATTTTATTTATTACAGTATTTGATATTAATATCTATAATGGGAAACCACATCCAGGCATTTTCAATGAAATTATGTTGGACCCACCCATTATGGGTCTTCCATTCTTCTTACCACATCAATAGATTGGAGAAGCTGCGAAAACAACGAGGACTCAGATTCATGAATGAACATTTAATGTAGGGTTCTTTTATGCATATTGAGATTCATATCAAACACTATATCAAGCCCACCCTAGTTCATAAGTCATGCATCCATATACATAACATCTTCTTACATTACATATATTGTTTCTCTTACTAGGAATGTATAATGTGGACTTAGGAACTTGTAGTGATCATATAACAAGAACCATAAAATACACCCAATAAAGGAAACCCCAATATGTAATGCCTATTCACTGATATGATACAAAATCCCCCTTACATTGGAATTTACCTCGGTGTAGGACTCAAAGGAACTCACATGTTGATAAAATATTGTGAAATAAACCTCATAAGGATTTGTAATCTATTACAAAAAATCAATTTTTTGAGGGTAGATCAAAATATGAAGACTCTAATTCATGTTATAAGAAGGATAAATAATACTGCTTCCAAAAGTCCAATATCTCTATCTAATTATAATGTTCTCTCACATATATCATGACCACATGATGTATAAATTAAAAGAGGGTTACTACCATATCAACCCTATCTATGTCAAAAAACTACATAGTTTTTTTATTCATATTAACATAAGAAATGTATAAACCTAATATATGTTCAATCCCACTATTTAAAGATGCAACAATGTCATATATAGCATTAAAAACCAATGTTCTCGATCATATTTCTTAAAAATCAAATAGTCACTCATTTCTAAGTAATTACGGAAACCATATGAAGGACCCATCATACATATAGAAGGATTAACTAATATACCCAAATTAAAATATGGATAGATTCAACACTAGGTTATTTGATTTGGGTAATCAATCCAATGTTTCTTTATGGACGATATTCTACGAAATATCCAAAATCTATAGGATTGCCCTAAAGTAGGAAAAACTTCCCTAAAAAGGGCATGGTCATCCCGACCTCGCATCCTCTTAGCCAATATGAATTTTTAAGAATCATTCCTTCTGCATCCCCAAATGGAAACCTTCCTTATGAATGAAGGCAAGAATTAAACCCAATTAGGTTAATTTTTTGTTGTTTCTATAGAAAAAACTACTCATGTTATCAATTATTAATCTATACTGATTCCCTAATAAAAATCCATCATACTGGATGATCCATATGAAACAAAAATGTAACCCATCACATGATAAAACATTATAAAAAATTACTCAATAATTTAGTGAACCATGTATCTTGTTTTCAAAAATATAGTAATATCCACGTGAAATAAAAATGTTAAAGCCCATGAAAATTTTTCATATAAAATAATATTGTTCGAACAAACAATGGGAATTTTTTTTTACTCCAATGAAAACAAAAATTGTTCTCCCATTAAAAAATATATCAATAATTAAATTTAATAATGTATCTATGATATATTTAATCTACCATGAATAATCCATGCATCCAAAATGGATAAAAAAACCAAAAGAATGACTATTTGAGTAACCAATTCATATCTAATTGGGCATATTTCACACATGAAATGATGCACTAATTTGTGACCTTATTCCGTTATGTTATTTGGTCGAAAATAATTTTATAAAAAACATCCAATACTGGTGCTAATATAATCATCAACATAATATTTTGGAACCTAAGATATGACAATAACTAATGCAGATAATGAAACAAAATGACCGAATCAATTCCTTCAAACATACATGGACAATAGAATGATCCAAAAATACAACCACCATGTTAGAATCCCAATCCATAGGAATTAATTTAATGGTCTATATACACTGAATCCAACATGTCTTTATTGCTCAAGGATTGACGTAATAAAACTAGTGGCACCTCATAGGACCATTAATTGATTCAGAAACATATCCCAAGAGTAAGATAATCATAACACCCCTACCATATGAAGGTGGATAAAGGGGATGACTAAGGCTCAATCCTAATTTAGTATCTTCTAAGTATAGATAATGTCATCCACCAATACTACAATCATCCCTACAGTTTCAATTATTCTCCAAATGAGGGAACCACGAAATATATCATCCCCTTAGACACTCGCACATGGTCAATAATAAGATATCTATGTGCATGTAATGTCATAGATAAAATTTAGTTGCATCATATTCCAGCATCCAATGACGAAGTGGGTCAGTATATTAGGTTAGTGGTGAGTAAGTAGGCTAATATGCCTACTCACCCATATCATTTATCGATCTATATTATAGTAGAAAATATAGTGGTGGTTCATATAATTTTCCCCACAGATAAATTCACTTTGTATATCCAAATGCAATAAGGAGGAAAATTATTTTCTTATATACTCACTCCAATAAAATAAATGATTATGTATAAATTTGTCCCAGAAAATGTGGAATATTATATCCCAGTATATTGTTTTCTGATGTATCAATATATTAATGAAATAGTAGAATAATTCCACTAGTATATTGCAGAACCATTATAAATACAAGAATTGGAAATTACTTTTATCCCAAAATATAGGGAAGTATATCAACATCATTAGCATGAATATGTCACTATTCTAGAGAATGGAGATATTATTGCTCCCATCTGTAATTATTTTCGACACATTATGGTAATGGCTGAGACACATTCCCAGGCGCATGATACTATTCCTACTAGGGGATCAATAACCATATTAGGTATATTCACTAGAACATGTGAACATTCTTGTCAAATAATGTTATTGTAATAATCCAAATTAAAATAATCAGTCACATACCCCACTCCATCAATTGTTCATTAGTAAAATTTGAAATCACACGATGGAAGGTAAAAATCCATATCAATGATGTTACTAGATATATTCCAGTAACATAAAAATTTAATTCTCATGACCCAACCCCCGCCAATGAAATACTACACCAAAAAACATCAAAAATAATATAGTTTGTGTGTTATAACCCTTATACAATTCTTGGAGTCCTCTATCATTTTATAATAGGGAATGTAAATATGAACTGGTATTATACCCTTTCTTTAATTGGTATAACAAGAATATGTTAGAAACCAGACGCATGGAGGATCATATAACCATTTCAACAAACAAAAATTAACACAATCTGGAAGCTGACATTTAGAAGGCTCATATCTATACTTAACCCCAAAATTTAGGTAAGTGTATTATGGAAAAGAATTTGAATTAGTCTAATATCACAGATCATCACAATTATAGTGTGATCAAGGTTCTATGATTCATATAAGTGAACCAAAAGGGTCCATTTAATATTCAACAATAGTTAAAGGTTATATCTATAATGATAATCCAACACATGGTAGTATAAGGATTGATTCTAGAGTCTTTACTAATGGAATCTATTGTGGATACCTCCCCAGGGTAATATCTCACCCTTGAAAGGAAATATAACCAATTCCAAGAAACATTCTTATAATGTGGTTATTAAAATATTGGGATTACCCGTATATAGATCCCCCATGAATTATCAACAATACCTCACTGTAATTAGTTTGATACCAAGAGAAGAAACATCAATGATCTATCATTTTGGATGTGTATGATTATGATAAAGATGGTGTTTTCATGGATATATAGGGAGATTTATCCAAACAAACCTCCATACAATATTTAGGACCACATGAAATTATAAATGTGAAGTACTTAATTAACAAAATAATCATTTTATTCCCTATTAATGTAAATAAATATTGGAATATTTTGATCTTTATATGACACACAAATTTGATATACAAGATATGAAGTTCACATCCATTTCATATACATGCTATGTTGTTACTGGGATATGGATACCACAACTATGGAACAAGAAATGATACCATGATACTATAAATAAACATATTGAATACTTTCCACTATGGCACATCAACCCTCTTAAAACTAATCAGCAAAGACCCATCAAACATCTATATTTTAGGATGAAGTAATTTTCGGATTTGACGCATTACCGGAGACGCAGAACAGTTATGATCCCCAAATCTAAAATCCTATAATTTAATATTCACAAGACAGATTAGAAAATCATGCAACATATGATCTATTTGGTAAATATAATGAATCTCCTTTTCTTTGAGTATGAAAAGTCACTACAAAATGAGATAAATGTCCATTAGAGGACACATATGTTGGTCATATCAACAAAATGGTAACCCATATCAAACAGAAAAAATAAAGTCATGGATTTCATAACACAATCACCTAACAAAAAAAGATCGAACTTGACCCTTATGAAAATTTGATTGCACTAAATCCAAGAAAATCACTATAGAATCCTCCATGTAATCCATTCAGTAGAAAACCCATCCTATAGGGATAATGGAGTTATTACCTCTTTATCCACTGCTATTTTAATCACACACTGAGATGATATAATTGAAATAACTGATATCTCTTTATCAACGACATCCCATAGAGTTTAGGGGGAATTTACATCACAATTTGTATCTTATAATCCTTCTAATCTTTTAATGGAGTAATCAGATACATGAAAATTGGATCAGAAAGTGACATCAGTGGCCTCAAATCCTTCCTATTATACATGTTAGTGGAATTTATATCATCTTAATCACCTAAAAAGGAATTATTATTCTACATGATAGGAGTTAAATATCAATTACAATCATTAAAAGGATCATCCTGCTACGAGACACACCACATCCATTTGGGGCCCACATGGAATGTACAATTGAAAATTTCTACAAGGTCACTATTCATAGACCAATATAGTGAGAATGTCTAAAAATGTATGTGAAACCATATAAGGGTAGTTATCCATGATTTTCCAATATGTCCATGTGTAAGATAAATAACCATTATTCATCTCTCGAATGATGACTAAGTGGTACGGAAAACCCATATTACATGGAATTTGATGGGATGATTACAATATCCTAATATACCTCATTGAACATCATCATAATAAACTGTGAAATTGACATATAACATGACAAAAATAAAGAGTAAATTAATTAAAAAACTACACCTTGAGAGATATGTGATTTAGATGGAAAAACTGATTTTTCACATACATGAAATCAGAGATTGAACTCAAACCCAACACCTCTAAATTATTATATTTTCCTCCATTTATGGATGTTCGAAAAGGAAAAATATAAAGGGGTGTGTACATCCCATTCAATATGTAGAAGATCCAAAATACCCTCTATAGTGTAACAATTAATACATATGAGAAGGTGACACGTAATCTAATACAACTCAAAGAGTTACTACTTAGAGAAAATGTTCCAGTATGGTATCACATTCAAATAGATGTTCATATCATTCTTAAAATGTGTTATGAGATAGAAAATATTATAAAAATGGATATTCCAACCCTCTATGCCAACATTTTATATGAACCATTTGTATAGTGTTATTGGATCAATTATAAATGAAAAGATTATTCAAATCATGTTGTACATAAATATACACCATTGGGTTTTAAAAGCCGTTGGTATAGCTTTTTCACATATTCATCGGTCTCATAGACTCCCCCATTCACCCCAATACAAAATTTCCCTAACCTAATTGACTAAAGGCTACTATTCTATTCATGTATTCCCCGATAATTCATGGATTTTTTTATTATGATCTTCTACAACCATTTGTTAGTGAGTTTTGAATCCTTTTTCTCTTCTGTTATGTTTTCTTAAAAAATTCTATGTCATCATGTGATCAATGAAATAAATTAATTTTCATTCAATAGTGAAATATTGATTTTTTGATTTTTTATTCATGTTTTTAAATTATATACTTGATATTTTTTCTTTTAATTTTATGAATTAAATAGATGAATCATGAATCATGTATGGAAATGCATAATTCATGCCATGGTTTATGTTCATGTTATTCAGTTCTAGTCAACATGGAATGAAGATCATTGCGAATTTATTTAAGAGTGATTCCTATCGATTGACAATGATAATCGTGTTCAAATTTGAAGTGTTATTTTGGTAAGGAAAAGATGATCCCAATAAGAATTATTGACTATAAATAACATGTTTTGTGTATAAATGAAGGGAGATAAGGACCCAAATGAACCATAAGTGTGGTTTCCACTATTTATAGGCTCAAAATGTTCCCCAATAATATATTATATGTTTGTTATTTCATTTTTTCATCCCCAGTAATAGATATATTGATATGTTCATATTTATTTCTTTATAAAATTTTATTAAAGGGGGGATTGTACTAGTGTAACTGTGGATTTTATTTAAATTCATGTTGGGTTTGAAATTCAATTCTCTACCCTCCATCTCTAACTTATTTTTCATTAAGTGAACATTGTGTTTTTATTAAGTGGTCATTCTATAATGTTATTACAAGAATACTTGTCTCAGTATAACCATTAGGTATTATGAGATCTAAAATTTTCATTTCTCATAATTTAACTGATGAATAAAACCCTTAAAAAGGGGAATTTATGAGAGAGTGGTATTAATAAGTCGGAAGGGGGATGGCTCAGAGATACTTCAAATGAAAATATCATGATAATAAGTATTTCAATAACTATGTAATGATTTTATATATTATATGTGACAGTACATTTTTTATTTTCCTCAATATTTCTATTGAAGTATCTTCAATTATTCTTCATTAAATTTTCAAGTAGTAGAATATTTATAGAATTAGTTTAGTGTATTAATTATTGAATTTAGTATTATAGTCCATTTTATTAGTGGAATTTTCTGTAGATTTCATGATCATATACTACTTAATTGTACAATTGGTGATTTGATATTTTTGTTTAAAACCAAAAAAATGATTGGTCACACATTGAATTAAGGAATCAGTGGTTGGTCATAACCCAAGAAGTGTAAAATCTCAATATAATTATAGGATAGAATGGGTTCCCCATTTAGTGAAGAGAATTTCCTAGGTGGACCTAAATCATGGAATACATTTCCATTAATTATCACACCTTCGTAATGAATTAAATCCTTAGCTTGTCTCTATTATTTTTGGTTTGGGAATTCCAGTCCATATTGCATAGAATTTCTAAAGCCCTATCATCATTATGGTTGGGTGGGATAACTACAAAAAAAAATTATAGATTATGTTATCTAAATAATAATATATCCATACCATATTAATGATATTAATGTTGAGTCACTATAGATTTTGAGTAATTTCTCATTCTAAAATGTAATTTATGTTGATCATTTTTCTTCTTCGATTATATTTTTAATAACAATAATGTATTTTATGATGTATGATGTATTATAATAACATAGAAATTAATAATTTATTTTCATAAAATTACAATGGTTCTTTAATTCCGTATATTATTGATTAAGTCTTCATAGTTAAAACCATGGTTAACACATTGTAGAGTCACAATTTTATTAAAATTATCTACAATGATTTTGAATTATTAAATGTTTTGGGTAACCAGCTTCTATCAATATTTTTAATCATCTCTATATATCATATGTTATTTTTATAATTATTTTTTTGTAGCTAAAATTATTCATTAATGAAATTCATTTTATAATTAGGTGTAATGATTTTTTCAATTATGGTCTAAATTTTTTTATGAATAAAGAATTTTTTTATATAATTGAATGGGTACTAGCCGGTTAAATCGTATAAATCATTTTTTAAACCATGATTCTATATAAATTTTAATTTTTTATATAATTAATTTAACAACGATTTAGATGGTGGTTGTATATAGTTTCCATGTTTCAATTTTTTTGGACACGATGGTTATGTATGGAATAAATCAGATACCATATGAAATTATATGGATATAATGAAAATGATTATTTTCTTTAAAAGAGTGTTACCAGACCATCTACTACTATTATTGAACATAAATAAAGACATAAAATGGGGAATTATATATTTGATCATTTTCTATTTCTAAATCATTATTATAGATATTGTATTCTTGTAAAAGAATACACTTATTTAAATAAAAAAGTAGAATATAATTACGATGATGATGTCGATGGAGTGAAAAAATAATTATTAATTATTCTTGAACATCAAAATATCTGAAATGAAGAAAATGAAAAAAATCAAATATTTAATGTCGTTCTATCATGGATAGAACAATGTTGAAATTTTTAATACTTATATTAATGATAATATTAATTGTCTGAAATTTTTTATTATTGATGGTGAAAATATTTATTAAAATCATAATAAATTGTATAATTAAATTAACTATGTTGTTCTAGTAATAAACTTCATTCATGTCTGATAGAATGAATTTTATTTTGTGATGAAATAATACATCATAATGATTGTTAATAATTTGGTGCATCTCAATGGAAGGAAAAGAGAAAATGAATCACTATATTGTGTGCCTATAAAATTCATGGGGAACATTCAATTGATTCACAGACATAAGAATTTATTCATGTCTACATAAATCATAACCAATATCATATGGAATAATTCTGTGAAAATTAAAGATATTGTTAAGTTGGATTATTCTGAATATGGGTTCGCATGATGAAAATTTGATACATAACTTCCAAATTTTTTAATTGAGGTGAGTAATGTGAGGATGGAAAATTCCCAATCTTGTTACTAATATTGATGTTTCTATATCATTAATAGCTTTAATATTAGTCTGTAAATTCAACATTAATCTATAATTTACATTGTGAATGAAATTATAATTCTCCCTCTATGTTGTTGAATAATTTTTCATCCATGCACTTAGAAAGTTATTTTGAAATCTAGAGATAAAATATTTCTTTATTTTAAGTTATCTCTTCAATTTTTTGTCAATATAATTCTTCTATTAATGAAAACATGCTTCGATGAATTTATCATTCCAATATTTTAGATTATCTAAGTTCAAAAAACACCTTATAAACCAAATAACCAATCCCTAAATTAACCAATTGATATAACCTAAGATGATGTAAATCATCTAACCTAGAAATGAACTAAATATCCTCGACCAAATAAAAATAAATATGATAAACCAAAAGGTACTATTTCTCTAAAAGAATGAATAACTGATAAATTAACACATTCCAAAACATACTAATGACCAACCGAACAAAATGAACTAAATGAAGTAACCCAAAAAAGACATAACCAAAAATTAAACAAAATGTTTTAAAACAAAATAATTCAAATAAACTATCATAAAAATTAGATAACCCAAAAAAATGGTAAAAATATCATAATCTACAAAATGGATATCCCAAAATGAAAAAAATGAAATAACCCAAAATAATCTGAGTAACACTAACCCATGCAAACCAATTTTTTTGACCAAAAAAATAATAAATGACCAAATGAATTAACCAAAATTTTCATCATCTTCAAGTGAACCGAATTATTTAACCCAAAAAAAATTAATTAATTAAAATATGACATAGCCCAATGATATACAAAATTACTATACCCAAAATGATCGAAACTAATGTGATGTAAATAACATTTCCCAGAATATACCAAATTATATAATTCAAAAATTACTTAACCCCAAAAATGAAGTAAATGGCCTGACCCAATCAACCAAAATGAACTAATGTAAAATGAACTAAATTATATATCTAAATGAGCAAATGGAAAAATATTCAAAAATATCAAACTGATAAATAAACCAAATGGATAAAATCATTAATGAAAAATAGAACCCTCACTAAAGATCATTCAAATTACAAAAATAAAAAATATGTAAAAAATAATCTAACTAATTGAATAAATAACCAAATAAACAAATATCCTAAACAAAAAATGAAAAAATTAGAAAATGAAAAAAATATCAAAAGTGAAAAATAACCAAATATTGTATTCCAAATAGAAATGAAATGAAATAAAAATACAAGAAAATTCCATATAATAACCATGTTTAAAATTCAAAATAGTATGTAAAAATTATATTATGCCACTAGAATTAAATTTATTACTAAATAGATATTTAGGTGCATGTTTATTTTATGTATTTATTCAATAAGTAAATTTTTTTATTCATTATGGGTTATATTTATCTCTTATATAAAATAAATTGGTTACATAAACACGATAGTTTCACTATATTATTAATCTTTCTTATATTCTCATTTTAATAAAGTGTCATTGGGAATTGAATGATCTGTGCCTAGGGAAATTTTTTTTTTTTTGGTGTAGGAGGTAATGATATGGATTTAATATAAATGAACATACTGAATAGAATATTATAATCATTTTTATTGAAATATAAATATTTGATACGTAATTCATAATTAGAAATTTAGGTTATATTTTCAACAGTGTCCCCATGATTCCATCGATGAAAAAAAAATACAACATTGGGGAAAATGATAATTTGAGTTATATATTATGAGAACCCTGGGAGATTATGAATTTTACCTGATAAAAGTATCATATCCACTAAGTATTGACCCCCATCAAGAACCTCTCTACATTCACCTAGAAATGAGCTAAAACATTCTCATAGAGATGTAGTTGTGACCATAATATTTCGATACTGGAGCAAAAAAGTGGTAGTCTTATCACTAAAAAGTTCATAAAAGCTATGTTTGTTATATACTCATCAGTTACATAAGATAATTTAATTGATTATTATACATGTATATATATAATGCACACTTTTTAGGTGGCATTGACTGATGTCAATAATGGGTCTAGTGGTGGTTGAGGTGATGATATTTCTGGTGCTATTGATGTTGATGATAATGATGATGACGATGCTGGTGCTCTTGATGAGAATGATGCTAATGATTCTGATGGAACTAGTAGTGATGGGGGAGATGTTGATCCCCTATATTATTTAGTTAATGTTAATTAGAATGTTGTGGATAATTTTTAATGACTATAATTGATTGATTGAAAATATTGTATATATAAGTTATAATATTGTAAATGGTTTGAAAACTATTGATAACACGATGGTTAAATGGTAAATATATATTATTTGTACTAAATAAAATGTGTTCTTTGGTCTGTAATTTATTTGATTTTTTTTGTGAGGAGATGGATTGATATATGTCTATGCATTGGGGATAATACTCTATTCACGTAGTTCAAATAACAATGGGTATAAATCAATTTTGTATATGTTTATATAACCATGGTTTTAGGAACCATTTTTATAAATAAATACCCATTGTTGTTTACTTCAAACCATTAGTATTGTAATTTTATCATGATCAATACAAATGGGTTCAATGAAAAAAATTGGTATAGATCTATAATGAGTCTTATAATCCACATGGTTCATAGAACTATAGGCATAGGCGATTCCAACCATTATAGGGACCGTACCAATAGTTTAAAACAAATGGTATAGCTTAGTTTTATAGAAGTGATATATTCTTCCAGTATGAGAGGTATTTCAAAATCAGGGAAACATAGGATCCCTGAATGTGATATAAAAAATTGAGGAAGTTGATGCTGAAAATGACATTACACCATTATGCTGATAGGAACTCACTCATTAGAGGGGTTTATTTTGTCCCGACGAATATTTAGAATTAATATGATATGAAAGAAGGGAAATCACCTCGAGACTCTCCATCTCCCTCTAGACTAGAGTTTGTCTAGATATTTATACCTATAAAACTTTTTGAAACCATAAGATCCCATGCTTCTAAAATGAAATCCCTAGTGGTTAAGTGTTCCCCCATGCTACCCGAAATGAATCTTTATACTGAATGAGTAGATGAAACGTTTCCCACAACCAATTTAAAAAACCATTTCTTTTAAACAATCAATGACATGTGATATCCATAGTAGTAAGTCCCACACTTCTCATCACGATGAGGTTGGATCATGGGCCCTTGAAAATTGAATGAGTTTAAAAAAGACGAGAATTTTTAATAGAACCTAGTAGGCCCCTCATTCATTTAGAACAACAGAAATCTATCAGGGTCGATCATGAAATGGAAAGCTTTTTTTAATCAATTCCATTATAATTATTGATCCACACTAAGGAAAAAAATTATCATGCAAATCAAAAATTGAAAGAAACATGAAAATGGGATTTTTTATGAACTTATCACCAGATGAAAAGTTTTAACCTATTCACATTGTATCCATCTCTCACAATGGAAATTTCAAAAACATGTTTTACATAATCATAGAGATGAGCTATAAATTCCATATATCTTAACGAATTATTAATGAGTATTTCATAAGATTTTGGAGAAGGTATAATGCCTATACGTTTCCATTTCCCAAACATAGGAAAAATCTCAACACTTTCGCATAACAGAGGGATAAAAAAATAGTATTGGAAAGACAACTACTTTTACCCTAGAATTTTTGATAGTACATGTTTAATCTTACAGACAGGTCCTGAATCACATTGTACCAATTTCTAGTTTGTAGCCTGAAAAATGTTACCCTTATCAAGTAGCCAAAATTGATTTTCATCACCTGTGATTTGAGGAACATATGTTAAGAGGGTATCCTATATGAAATGAACATTTCCTCTATTATTTCCTTGAAAATATTGAAAATGACCACCACAAGTAACTATTTAATAGGATACCCAACGAGGTTTACCTCACTGATTGTCCCCAAAAAAATTATTTTCATAGGAGACTAGGCCACAACCTCTAGTATTGATTTTTCTTCAAAACAATAACCTCAATAGAATGTATCATTCTTGAGATGTGATAATAGGTAAGGTCCCATCACAAGTGACCTTTGTAACCATCACCAAACTAGATGAATACGGTGTCAAGAAACAATTACCATCCTAACATGGATATGCGATTTATGAATAGATTACTGAAAATATTGTTGACTATGCACATTAAATCCTGATATTAAATCTTTGTAAACCAGAAATGATCCTCACACTTAGAGAGTAATTATTTAATCTACCTCATAGAGGAAGATGTAATCTCCATACAGTTTAAAATACATACTATAAAGTTTTATATCTAACACCAATAGAAACAATGACTCTTATAAATTTCATTATTTCAACATCTTGTTAATGGGAATCACCCCACAGAATGAAAACCTCATCAAATAAAAAGGTCATCATTGATTTTGGTTTTATAGTTCACTTAATGGATCCATTCTCCAATGATGAATATTCTATTGAGTATGAGCACTTCATAGCTGATAGGGGATCTACTGTATGAGTATGTAAAAGAAGAGGGGACGAGGTATGATATGGTCATGGACGAACCAATTATTCTGGTCATATCCCATTAGAATCCATATATGTGACAAAAACCAATTGGTGAAAATGTCAGTAATACCAACATATTCATTGAGATTACTCAAATCCCTTCAATGGTTGTTAAAATCCCATCCTGTGAAATGACCGAGTAGTGGTGGTGTAACTACTTGATCATTCCAAACAAATGGTTAGGCCAATATGACCAAAACAATTCGTTGAAAAATTCTTCCTCAACATTCATCCATGAATCGAGACCATGTACCTAAATAAAAGTCATCTCTTAAGAATCTTGATAAGCTCCAAACCCACCTTGAGATGTGTAAATCCTTAGATGAAAAATGTGGATACATAAAATAGATGGATTGTTTCCTAGAAAAACTCTCAATATATAATTCATTCAAAATTTCATATAAAATAAGGGAGGCACACATAGATTCCCTCCAAATATGACAGGATATTGAGACAGTAGTCACTACATATGAGTTTTATTGATTAAAGTCTGTTTCATAATAATTTTATTCCACTATCCCCTTCAAAAATCATGATTAAGAAAATTTTATCAAAGTAAAAGTTATATCCTTGTATGTTTTAAAAAAATTAATGCTATTTAAATTTGATGATAATTTGTTGAAAATGGTTCTTTGATCTTCCATATCCATGTCTATATCCATTGAAAATTTAATTAAAATAATGGGAACATATATATAATGAAGATAACTATTCAGGTATAGAACAGTAGCATGAAATAGCCTCTCTGAAATATCATGCTAAAGGACTAGATTGGGGATCTCACATATAATTGTTTGTTCATGGTTATACAGTATCACGCATCATATGATGTCCTTACCAAAAGAAATTTTCATCATATACATGAAGTGGTTCACTTAGCATTGCATGAATTCGTTAAGTACCCCATCAATTGAATGGTTTTCACACTTAATGGTGATATCTACCCTTAATATATTGGGAATCCATATACTTTTAAAGATAGTTTGTATAAGAGGGAAGGATAAAAACAATGGTGGATGATAATATACATGTTTCCCCTTTTAATAGATTGATAAACTCCCCTAATAATCCATAGAGCAAGATCAATTGTGTCTACATGCTACCAATAATCCAAATATAGGTAGCTGATTCAATCCCAGTAAGCTATCGTATATAAAAATCATCATCCATGTACATATGATTGTATACACATTTTGTAAATAAAATCCATCATATGTATGTTAGCATAATTCCCTATAGGTATCTGATAATTCCCTTATTCCACTAATTTTTTTTAAAATTCCCCCAAGAGAATATCCTCAACTTAGGAAGTCAATATCTATCCAACCCATGGTGTTTGGACAAAGTTGGATGAACATTATTTTTTATATTTTTATATTGTTGTTTTTTCTAATTGGATAGTTTTTTTTGTATTTATGAAAAATTACCTTATTTTGTAAAACCTATTTATTGGTTGAATAATTTCAGACCCATACAATGAAAAATAGTTTCCATTATAATGCTTATTGAATGATATTTTTACTTATTAATGTTTTTTCATCACTTTACATGTTTTCAATCATACCTTTTTGTAATATAAATTATCAGATGGACCCTGGTGAAATACTAAAAACTGAAAAATGAATGATGTATTTGAAAACAAATAAGATGATTCAATGAAAATATTAATGTCATAAACATCAGGTAAAACATCATAAATTGTATTATTTTGAAGTGGAATCTATCTATAAATAGGTTTTTTGGACAAATACTGTTGCACACAAAGCATTGAACATGGAATTTTGGATGAACAGTAACGTATTGATATCACCTAACAAATCTGATGAATCTTTTTTTCATTAATGTTATCAAAATCATGAGTCTTATAAAATATAATTATCCAGTCATTTTTTTTGGATTACGAGAGATAAATGTTCAAAAACACAATGTTCTCGCTTCCGATTTATTTTAAATACATTTAGACACCACACTAGGTAAAGTGATAGCTGGGGAATACTATAAACAATGTTCAATAAATATATGTATTTGAGAATTTGAGATGTTTAAAAATATGAGATTTTTATTGAATATCATATGTTACAAAAATTAATTTGTTAAAATACTATTTAGAAAAAATCGTTAAGGGAATCCTTTTATAATATCAAATATTGTTACATTTTTTGGGATTGTTGTTATGTGACTATGGTTATGGTTTTCAGTCAGACTGCTTGGAGATATATTTAAGATTAAATGATCATTAGAGGACTAGAAACACAATTTTTGATAGATTATCATTAATGATATATGATGTATCTTACCAAAACATAATTGATATATTATGTTAATATAATATATACGAGTTCAATTTTGTAATCAAAATCATTTCTCCATAGAGACATGACCTAACTCATATTTTTGGACATAGATGACTTGATTTCTCATTATAGACAGACATGAGAAGACTCTTTTTAGAATACATAAGTTTTAGAGAAATAAATATGACGAATGATTACTAAATATGATTTCGGATTAAAATAAATTAAGATAAAAATAGTTTGAGTAATTTTCATTGAACGTATTAAATGATCCTATAGATTTTGAGATGTTTTATAATATTTTTTATTTGAGAGGGAGTTTTAAATTTCAAGTATTAGTTTTGTGGGAAAATAAATATGTGTTGTGACCATTTTTATTTAGAGAAAACCAATATAAAAGGGTGTATGTAAATTGTATCGAGTTATGGTTCAAGTAAAAAAATGAGAGATGTGGAGTTTTGGTTTCAAATAGAGTACCCAGATAAAACTTTTAGATGATTATTTAATAACATAATCATAATTAAGAACAATTTATTTAAAGAATAATTGATCTAGATCATTTGGATAACTCTTACTAGAAATATATTTGAGAATTTCATTTTCAACAATGGAATCTATTTGTCGAGGTAATGAAAAAGTTTTATGGGGAAGAGAAAATTTTGGTCAATTTTCAATGGATGGAGTTTCTATATGATCTTATCTGATGTATATAATTATATAGAACTATCCTACATATAGTTTCTAGACATATATTCTATTGCGATACTGGAGGGTTATGATCAACTGTAGAAAAAATAGACATTGTTTTTTCAGGACATAGTCATATCTAGAAAACATTATTCATGAAATATGAAATGGACAGAGAAATATGTTACGGTATTGTTATTGAAATTTGATTAATTTTATCAAGTGATATTAATACATACAACTAGGTTTGAAAGTGAAAAAATATGATAAAATAATAATAAATGAGATATTCATTGAATATATATAGTTACTTGTTTTGAATAAATTGGTAAAGGTTTCTAAAATTATTTAAAAATATCCCAATTTCATCATTTATCTAGAATAATCACATTCCCTGTTGTATTGATGATTTTTATTTAATAGTGTAAGGATATTTCCTACTATTTGTAACCATAGAAAAAGGATTGTTTTCTATTCGATGGCATGGTGTTATATTATAAATAATTAATTATAAGGATAAGAAATTATTTTTGAGTAGTGAACCCTATAATTTATTAGGTTATTATTGATTCTTTTGAATGTTTCATTTTCTTCAAAGCGATTGATATTTAACAATATATGAATTTTTTTTCTTAATAATTATTTTGTAATAGAAATTCATATCTCTCATTCACCCCAACCCTCTTATTTATTACATTGATCATTGATGACCATTTTAAACTACTATCAGAGAGAAATTTCCCTAATTTACACTTTATAGATGATTGAAGATAAGAAACTCTGGATAATTTTATTTAGGTGAATAGAAAGAGGAATATATTTTTATATTGATAAAACATTATTGATTGCAATGATAGAATGATAAAAATTATTATTTCCATTGTTTATTATTCTTCTGAATAAACTATATATTGATTTCCACCTCCTACTGAGGATATCCATCTTATATAAATTGATATGAAATATATAGAGAATGATGGAATGGATACAAATGAATTGCATTATTAACTATCTGAATGTGAATTTCATAGAGTTAATGGAATAGTAACTATCAAATATATTTTGGAAATGTCGATAAATATAAATTTAGATAATAATATAGTAAACAAGGTAAAGATAAATATATATATATTCAATAGTATGAGGGCCTCAAAATGGGTGAAAAATGAATCAATATTAGAAATAATAGATTATTGAATAGTTTTGTAGAAGATATTATGGATTCTTTCTGACTTGTTTTATTCCGATGTCTCATCCTTATATTATAGAGATCTTGAAACTCTACAATTATATTACATTCACATGACTCCCATTAAATTATAAATTAAAATAGGTAACGATTTGAAAATAAAACAAAAATTTGATCATGGTATCCACTTAATAACTACCATGAAGGGAAAACCTCATAATTTTCATAGAGATTTTGAATTTTAAGACTTCGTCGATAAATATGACCATAGTAAATATATTGATAAAATTTTCCATTTTTTTCTAAAAATATTAAATGATTCACAAAAATGTACCAATATAATTTAACACTAAAATACTTTTCTTATATTGCTAATGGTCTTTTCACAGTAATGTAACCTTAATTAAATTATAAAGAATAAAGATATGAGGATAACATATTTTTAAGAAGATACCTTATGAAACATGATGAAAAATATAAATCTTATTCGATGTAAAATTATTAAATTTTCTCCAAGTCCAAAAGAGATATTTTTTGGCTTACGATGATGAAGTTGATGACTGTGATGTTGAAAATAATTTTTTTTGAGGTTTTTATAGAATACACATTTATTTAAGAAGAAAATGACATAGAGAATGTTGGTCAAAAAATAAGTATTTTTCTAGACGTGTCATAGTTATATTTTCCCATAATAGAGAGATGAAAAATTTCTTTGTACATTTGTTAGGAAAAATATATATAAACCAAGAAGTTGAAAATTGAATTATCTACAATAAACATTCATGAATCATTTTTTGAATAGAAATATTTTTTTCTAGAAGAGATTGATTTTTTGAAGAAATTTATTGAAAAATAAAATAATATAAATAAATATCTTGATGAAAAGACAACAGTGAAGGAGGAATATTTAGAAATTATTCAACAAAATTTATGTAAAACTAAAAATAGAGTTACCTGTTTCAAAAGTTCATTATCTAAAACTGGAAAATGTTATGAGAAGTGAAGACCTAAGAAATATCAATAAAATTTATCATAAATGGTTTTAAATAAAAATAATTATGTTAATAAGATTTATAATGATCATAAAACCTTGAATGTAACAAAAAAATCAAATTTGAAAATAATTACGTAAAGTTTTATTCAAATACTGATTCAAATGTATCCACTATTGGTGATTCTATTTGTGGAGGTATAAAATCCATGTTGAAGATGAAATTTTCGAAAGATTACATATATTATGAGGCTCAACCATTTCATAATATAGAAACTAGTTAATATATATAAAATAATGATTATAAATGTACGAAGCTTATATGTTATATTTTAAAATATTCTGTCTATGTCTAGTGTTGGTATTGTGGGGGAATTTTCCATAGAGTAAATATGTGTTTGTTCTATAAAAAAAATCAATATAATTAAATGAATATGAAGATTAATTTGATAAGGGGGATTCAATTATCTAAAAAATAAATCCAATTAAATTGGGTATGATGATTGATAAAAGATTCCAATATTTAGAACATATTTGTGAAATATGTGAACAGATTGGGAATTTTGTAAAAGGATTCCATGTTTTGTTACCCTCACAAATAGTTTTTATAACAACTCTCAAAATATGAATGAGAAAAATGAAAAATTAAATGAAAAATTCCTTTTTGTAGAAACAAATAAGAAGGATACAAAGGTATTATTACCAAATATTTTTGATACTGGGTTCTATTCACATATAATAGGATATTTTAAGGTTTTGATGAATGAAATTAATTTTAAAAAAATCATAGTGAATTTAGAAAATGAAGACTCAATTAGAAATAAATGAATTGGATCTTCTATTATTTATCGATAAAAAAATATATATAAAATATGCATTATTTCATGATTGACTAAAACAGAACAAGTTAATTGATTTGGAAATTTGTGATGAAGGTAAGAATTTTGTCTCCATAGAATATGTTTTTGTGTTAAAATTTTAAAATAATGAATGGTTATTATAATATGCTAGTTTATAAAGGGGAACATGTTTCTTATTGATGATATAAAAAATCCATGTTATATATGCTTGATGGAAGAAAATGAATTATGTCATAAAATATTGGGAAACATGTGTTTGTGATATATGATCATGCTAAAAATTTTAGATAGTAAATGTATTATTTAAATTATTACATGAAGAAGTAATTAGGGTTGTTACATTTTTTGAAAAAGGAAAATTACAACCATACTATATATGGGGGATTTTGTCCATTCAACTCATCCCCCAGAGTTGATAAATTAAGATATATGTGTGAAATTGATAAAACAATAAAATTGTTATGATATGTAATGTATTTTATTCATTGGATATTTTACCAGTATTAAATGTATAATGAATTTGAATCATAAATCAGAAACTCAAAAAATGTTTATGTGTTTAAGGAGCAGATAAAAATAGTTATTTTACTATTTTGTGAAATTTTTTTGAATAGACAATAGGAGGGAATAAAATTGTTATTCATTTAGAAATTATCAAAAAAAATGGAACTCATCATGCATTTAGTGAACCATAAACACTATAATATAGGGGTTCCAGACTAAAAATAAAAATTAGTGTACATGGGATATACACTTTTAATAAAACATGGTATTTATCACTTTTTTGTAGGAATACTATGAGTAAAATAATATATATTATGAATAAAGATTTTTTACATACCATTTTCTGAAATTAATCCTTACAAAATGATATAAAATTCGATTTCAATCATTAAACTATTAATGTGTTTTTTGAGTCAAGACATCATAAATAAATGATGAAATCTTGGAAAGTTTGATAATGGAGGTGTTGATGTAGTTTTTCATCGAGAAGATCCAAATGATATTGGAAATAGAATTTTTTTAAAAATGTATATTGTTAGGTGCAACTAAGATAATGTAATAGAAATTTCAAAACAATAATTTTTAAATAACATTTTATAAGGAATATGGGAGAAATGAAATTGTATTTTTTTATAAACATTAAAAAATTTCCTATAAGGGAGAATCCACTCAAATTGAATAGTCAGACTAATCTATTTATAGTATTGAGGGGAAAAAACATACACCTCATCTATGGCTGATGAAATTGGTGGAATTATAAAACACAATTAGTGATCAACAAGTAAAAGATAAAATGAGAAGAACATAAATCTTTTTTTGTATGTATATCCTTATATTAAAAACTATAGAAACATTATGTCAACGATGCTTTTATGCATCAGGAGTGGTTCATGATATGAATTAATATTTGGACAAAATCATGAAGATTGATACTTGAGAATTCATAAGGAACCCAAATTTGAAAATTTTATTAGCTCAAATATGGTGTTCCAAATAATGTTGGATAATGATGGTGAAGTTATAAAAAATAGAGTATAGTTTATTTCCAAATCTTATTCACATGTGGACGAGATTTGTTTTTATCAGACATTATATCTACTATAATTTTTATAAAAAATTATAATTTTTCATTTTATTTCTACACAACGAGGTTGTAAATTTTTTTAAATGGATGAAAATTTATATTTTCAAAATTGATAACTTGATGATGATTTTTATATTGAAAAACTATGTGGTTTCATAATTGGAATGTATGAATGCCATTTTTTCAAATATAGGAAAACATTTTATGGGTTAAATATATCTTAGAGATATTTTTATTCCAAATTGGGTTTCTGGTTACAAAATATGAACTATTAGAAAGGAATAGTTTACATTAATCTCTAATTCATAGAAAATATGGGTATCTCACTCATGGTAATTAGTAATGTTGATGGTATTATCTTTACTGTGAATGATGATGGAACTTGTGAAAATTTTAATAAATATATTAAAATATATTTTGAAATATTCAGGATCGGTAAAATGAAATATTTTCACTGCATAAAAACTCAATGAATAGAAAAATACTTTTCTTTTTTTATTAAAATTATTATAATGAACATATTAATAATTTTTTAATGGAAAATTAATAACATATAACAATAATATATTTTTGGGGAAAAAATTTATGTAAATATGAAGGAAATAAATTGATTTATAAGGAATTAAGGAAGCTAATTTGATGTTTTTAAAATATGACTTCTACAACACCAGATATTTTATATATTGTTAATTTAAATTTATTATTATGAAGATATCCAAAATATTCTTATCTCTTTCAATGAAAAAAAATTATTAGATACATTATCATCACAATATATTTGGGTTTATAATTTTATATCATGGAATATTTTTTTTGGTTATACGGATGTTGATTAGATAGTATGTGTGGATGATTGATGATCTAATTATAGTGGAGTTTTAATTCTAGATGAATGTTGAAGAATTTTTCATTACATGAAGATAAATTATTTAACTCATTCCACGGATGAAGATGAATATGCTTCTAACACCCGAGATAAATCATAAAATATGTGGATGGAAACTCATTTCAGTGATTTGTTATTTTATATAATTTAACCAATTCACCATGGTTGTGATAAAAAAAGATCCATAAATCTTACTAAAATCCATTTAATTAATCACATCTAATTAATGTTGATATTAAATATCACATTATCAAATAGCATGTGGTGAAAAATGATCTCGTATTGGAATATGTTCACACAATGCAACAAGTTGCTAAAATACCCAGAAAAACATTACTGAAGGATGAATTTTATAAAAGGATCTTGATCATGAGAGTAAAACCACTTTCGACAAATGGTTTAGGTATTATGTTATGTCCCCTCTCACATATATTCATGTGATAATTTTACAATGAGAGAAAAATGATATTTCAGAAATCTTTAAATTTGTATGGCCTAAATCATTTTTTGAATGAATTTATGTAGGTGATGTTTTCGGATGGGGTATGATGTGATCTCCATAAGTGAATGTGTGAACTATTTTAACTATTTGTTTATGTGATTATTGGAAACATTTTTTCTTCTCGTAATGTTTAAATATGTTCAAAAGATGATATATTTTATGATATTGGAAATGTTCTAAAGAAAAAATGGAATGGTTTATATTTATGAAGATGTTTCCTAAGACCCTTCTTATACACAAAATTGTATTTTTATTGAATTATTTTTATTTCCTACATTGTGCTCACTCACAATGGTTTATAAGTAACGAACATTTTCCCATATATTAAAAAAAAAAGATTTAGTATTTTATGATTCTTCGTTCATAAAAATGTCCAAAGGGAAGATTGATGGGATTTTTTTGTCTAAGGTTTGTTTTTCACATTTCTGGATGATTATTATTAACTAAATGTTTTTGTTTTTTTGACTTTATGAAAAAACATACTTTTTAAACCTACTGATCCGATTATGGACTATGAAAATTTATTATTAGACAATTTTTATGTTATAATATTTGTCGAGAGATGTTTATGGTTATACTTGTAATTTACAAGGTGTTGTTGATTCTGAAATTACCTTTTTTACGAATAATATCATATAAATGATAGACGAATAAAAAAAATAGAATATATAAATTTTTTTAATAATAAATCAGATGATTTGTTATAGATCTCAAGGTACTATACATCATGGAATCCCTCATGATCATTTCATTCTGTTAATTTGAAGTTAAAGCAATTCAGACACAATATTTCTATATGTTGAGTTATGAAAACAGATCTCTAGATCATAAATTCTAGATGAAATTTTATATGTTGATATGTTGTAAAAAACATGGGGATGCAAGGCATCTTTTTTATCAATATCATGATTACTCAATGAAAATCATATGAGGGTCTTTTTTATATTTAGTGAAACATGTTATGGCATTTTATGTTCTCTCTTAGTGTTTTTATGAATTTATGGATGACATGAAACCATGATGTCTATAATGTTTAACAATTCTATGTAGTTGAGAATATGAGGTGCTAGAAATGTCGATAATGTTATTGAAGCTCAAAAGTTATTTAATAATATATTTGGTAAATCATAGTCGGAAAGACTTTCGATGAATCCTTTATAGAATTTCTGAGTGTTTTGATGTTTTTGGGTTTTTTTGTTAAGTGACTATGGTACTAGTATTTCATCAGGCATATAAGGGAGTTATATAACATCAAAATATCATCGTAACTCCAAAAAATATTTTTTGGATTGACATATAATGAATATATTTTAATTAGAGGCCATAATAGGTAATGGAGGAAGAATATTTTTTGAATAATAGAATAGTGATTTTTTTGTATCATAATCTGTCCTCAAAAAAGACATGAACATACATAAATTTATCAATATTTACAACCAGACGTAGCTTTCTAGATTGAAAATGCTTACCTCAGTTGGTACTAAAGAGGGTTTGAATAATGCATTACGACGAATGTTTATTAAATATACAGTCTAATGAAAATAAATTTTATGATGAATGTTTTCTACAGTTTCAGATCAAGTTTAATATGATCCCTAATGGTTTGGTGTGATTTTAAATGTCTTTTGATTTGATATAGAGTCTTCAATTAAAAACATCATTGGGTTGGAAAATAAATTTGGGATCCTCTCTTTTAAGTTCTAATTGAACATATATAAAGGGGTTCAATTACAATATACTGAGATACTTTTCACTATAAAAAAGTGAGAGAACAATTGTATATTTTTTTTGAAGAATTTTACTCAATAGATAATATGGTTAAAGGTTTCCAGACCGGGCCATCAGTCAGAATAATTTCTATATAAATTATTTGATCAATGTAAAATGAAAAACATCAGTTGGCTAGAGTTTTAAAGGGCTTATTTTCAACTATGTAATCTATTTGTTGAGGTGAAAAATAAGGTCAAAATTAATTAAAAATATGGGTTATGTTATCACCAAATGAACTTTCTTAATGATCTCATTAGATATTCAGGGTTAGATAGATATATTTTAAACTCAGTTTCATGTAGAATGAATAATTGTTAAATGGTAAATGATTTTTTTCAGTATAGAAATACCAGAAAGACATGTTTTGGGGTAGTCTAGTTTCCAAAAATCCATAGTTTTGGGGATATGAACAAAACTATGGATTTTAAATGGTGAGAAAATAGAATTTTTTATGTATTCAAGTGAAGAAGTTGTTACATGAAATTCAGATAGAATTTGATGAACTATTTTTAATGAATATACAAATTGATAATTGGTTATGAGGTATGGGGAAATTTTTTGAAACAGTTTTAGAAGGTTTCAAACCATTTTATAAAATCATATATGTATACATTATGATAGAAGATGTATAAGAACTTTTGTGTTGATCTTACTCCATTTAATGTTTTAGGATATTTCATACATGTTTTGACTAATACAAAAATTATTATTTTCTAGTCGATTTTTGGGTAATGGATTACAACCAAATCATGCCAAGGACTAGCTATCCTTTATGAGTAGTGAAGCTTGTAAATTATTATATTCTTATGGATGTATTTGAATGTGTTATTCACTAAATTTATAAATATTTAATATATAAAGAAGTTAGTTTTATAAAAAAGTTCACATAAAATAATAATATATCTCTAAATCTTTTCCTCCCCCTCTCAATGAATACATAGATCCTGCATAGACATTTTCACCCAAAAACTGCATAATTGATGAAATTGATTCCCAGATACATCATCAGACATCGCAGGATATTGTAGATATAAATATCTTATCCCATGGTATCTATTATATAAATAATGATGAATATTCACCTAATGATTCTACTATGAATGAGGATTCTCCCACAGATTTTAAATCGACGAAGGAGAGGATGACCTCTAGAACAATCCCCTTGTATTTGAGGAACCTGTCACTACAACCATCAGAGATATCAGGTATGTTGGTCTTGTATTAGAGTATTACCTTCAACATATGATAATTACTGTCTACATTCCACTCAAAGAGTATGAATTATACATTTCTTTTCTAGTGCCATGTCAATATGTTTTCTCTTGGAATTATAAAGAGATTACCATGGTGAACCCTGAGGTAGATACTCATCACCAAGTCTTACCCTATAACTATATCTGTTTCAATTAGGAATCCAAGAGAATGAACCCCACTCATTCTACTAACATGGAATTATAAATTAAAAAAATTGTAAAATCCCTCTTTATTTAGAGGTTCGACACCCAAAATAATTATCCAACATTGTCCCTATGAAGAAATATAATGGGTAGATAATGGTCTGTAATTATTTTAGAGAACATAATTGACACACCGTGAAGGACGATTTCCTATTTTTGATCACATAAATTTGGATAGATTCAATTTATGGGTTAAAAAATATTTCCATTATGTACGGCTATTTAGGGTACAATCAGATAATAATGTCCACTAAAGATGAGGAATAATATATATTCAAATCAACTAAAGGGATTATTTTTACCAGTTCATGCCCATTTAATTATTGAAATTTTTATTTCTTAGTAAAATTACATGCTTCATATCGTTAAAAACATTTTATGAGGAATCATTGAATATTAGATCAATGAACTAGTATTTAAATTTGAATAGTTATGTAATCACATCACAATCCTTCAAAAAATCTTTGACACAATATAGTAGCTTAATATTAAAATTAGTCTTCTGATGTGTGATTTAAACAAAAAATCATGGAAATTATTTGGAATTTCTATATGAGACCATAACAATAAACATGAACCATAAAAATTGCTGCAATAATATATATTTCACCCCCTTGGAATAAAAAATAATATATGTGTCACTAAGGGAACCACATTTATATTCCTCATTTCCTAGCCAACAGGGATACAAATCCCCCCTTCATAAAGATAATAAAAAAGGGTGCTTCCAAATAATGTGATTGGGAATACCAATAATCATTTGAGAATCTCATTATGAACATACTACACCTACTTCTATTTATGCCTATGGTAAGACGAAATCCATTAATCATATTTGAGATATCTATGGATCCATTGCCTTGTTCTTTCCGTGAAAATAAAAAGATGTGGTGAATAAAAAATGTCCCATACTATCTTAGTCAAATGATGATGCATTTCATGTAACATAATGAATTCGACTTCATCTCACATGTCGAAATGAAAATGTTCATACATATCAACCCAATATTAATTGGATATCTATCAAGAGGAGTGATTATCCTACAATATTATGGAATAATATTTGTTTCATATATATTAGTTAAAGGGAAGGACCTAGATGGTTTCCTTGTGAAACATTTTACCATGTAAATCATGCCATTAAACACAGAACATAAAGAAAAAGAATGTTTCTATACCCAAGAAACTCCAAAAATATGGGAGATGTATTTTAATAGTACCTCTAAATTTCCCCTTTGAAAGAGAATGGAAAACATAATGAAAAACCAGGTTTTATAGGGATTTTATTTATATACATGATAATTAATTTATTTTCACATTCCTTCTAACTTTTGATGGCTTCACTAATAATGAGTCAGAATACCAATCCGTTATCACTAGCTAGGATCTAACTTTCCATATATAAATAGACTATGTTAAAATAAAAGGTGGCTTGGATTTAGTAATCCAATTGATAAATTATGATCATTATTTCATGAAGTAATAATTATATTCTCTCACTTGATACATAAGATTATTGATGGAATAATTCCATTTTAAACTATTATTACATCATGTACATTGATCAAAAAATTCTTGTATTGATTCAGTAGACAGTAAAGTTATAATACTAGCTGGTCCTGATCATTAAAATGTGGTTTTTGACATCATACAAAACTTTTGGTTCAAACCATAAATGATCTATGACATTGTTTAAATCAATTAGGTCACCATTGTCCCAAATAATGATGATCTGACATCCACCTTGGGATGGATACGCCAAATAATAGATTACATCCAAAATACTACCCTCGTGTTAGATGAAACAAAAAGGGAAATGATTTTATGCCATGAAGCAAATATCAAACTTCATTAGGGATAAAACTAGTTGAAATGCATCCAAATAAGAGGATTAAATGGAATCCTAACAATATGTATTAATTATTGAGAGATTCCTACCATTATGTAATAACTCAATGAATTCTCCAACGGTGCACACCAATATTGAACTAGAAACTCTCACTACAATATAGGATTTCATACTGTGGGAATAATTATTCCTGACTACATCAAATTCACTTGGATGTGTTAGTAATTTTATATTCATGCGAACTTCAACCATCATCTCCCATGTAATCCTCATATAAAAACAAATTCCTAGTCGTTTTCCATATTCTCCCATATCCCCCACCTACCACCAAGTAGTTTACATATATCCTCACTTCAATAGACAACTTTAATTAATTTTATAAGGCAATACCCATCATGGAAGATTGAAATAATTATATAATAATATTTCATCCATTATTATCCCAGTATTTGGTGTCCCTAAAATGATATTGATTGAAAATTGCACTAATTTATCTTCTTCTGAGATGAGGAAGCTATATAAGGATTAAAACATTATGTCTATCCATTCTTCCCACTATCATGTATCAATAAATGTATAGCTAAAGGAATTCAACAATACATTTTCTTATATAATCCATGATATGGTAGAAATAAATATATATTCTTGGGTGCACAAGTCCACCATTCTATATGGATCCACCATAACACCATGTACACTACCACATAAGCTACCCCATAATCATTACTTTATGGAATAGAGTCATTGATACCAAAAAAATTTACACATTCCCTCAATCTAAATTTAAATGTAATGATATTTTATAGATGACTAACAACAAAATATCTAGTTGGATGGGTTAGAATTTATAGATGACAAAAGCTTCTATAAAATTCATTAGATGAATGTTCATTATAATTGGATTGGATGAGCCTTCATGAAAAATGATTCTCACAATTAATTTCTTCATGGAAAATTGTTATTGGTTTTCTAAACCCATATGTCACCATGATTGAAACCACCGAAGATATAATGTATGTTGGTAGAGCCTTACATCAGACACATGGTCTATTACAATGGACATATGAATTGGACACAAAAGATGTTTAATGAATTACTTCCCCACCTATATGATGTTTCTAAAGAATTACATTGCATAGATGTCATCAAAATTAAATATCCTCTATGAAATATGTTATACTGCACAACATTCATGGTCTGGGAGACAATGAATTAAAATTCATATAATTTGTAGTCATTTCAGCATGACATTAAATGTCACATCATTCCATGTTGTGGAAGACCCCCCTTAAATAGCACATCATTCCCATTCATGGATGGGAACAAATTAAATTATATATCATCCTAATTCATTAATGAATGATGTTAATATTCATCTAAGACGTCCTTATCATATGTTGTTAAACTGCATGAAACACATACAACCACATATTATTAAACAATACATATAATGTTACTTTCATAATGATTCACTTCTTATAAGTGTGGATGATAAATGAAGTATCCACATCCATATGTTCATGTTATATCTCTACAATGTAATTTATCAATAACTATGTGTATCTTGATCCCATTTACCATAGTGTATGTAGTGATGCCTATATAATGAATCATGGGAGTAGAAACAATATTCAATGTAGAATGACCCCCCCCACAGAATAGGGATCAGAACCACATATGGACTTCTCTATATCATAAATTATGTTTGGAATGGTTCCTATTACTGTGGGTACATAGTGATTCCAAGATCCAATATATTGGGTCCAACTATGACACATATAAAAATACATACATCAATACATGTGGGTCAGAATTGGGTTGAATATTTTTTCAAGAACAACAAATTTGATGAATCACATATGCAAAAGATATGTAGTGATAACCTAATCTTCAATAATTAGTCCAACTATCGTATAAATTGAAAAATACCCCCTCTCATCCTATGTGTTAATCCTGTGTATACTATATTACTTATAATAAAAACTTGATGATTGATTCTGATTATGAAAAGATATGAAGTGTATCCTAGATCCAAAATCATGGTCGCAACTATAATATAATAAATAAATTACTCTCCTTTCATAGGAATTTGAATAATGTGGGAACTATACATTGTAAAAACTATGTGTGGTATGATTCATGTTACCATAGGATATGTAGTTTCCCCAAATTGTCCATTTAATCAAATCTATGAGTAATTATATATCATAATCATTCCCCTACATTATTTTTAGACTCATATAGAAGATATTGTTATCATTAAATTATTAGAACCACCTCATATTCCTTAAATTATTCTCTCAAACAACTCAAAAAACTACATAGTGTTTTCATGTTTATCATACTGTTCATGGATAATTTGATCTTATGAAACATATAAAGATACTCTAACTAATGTTATATAGAGTGATAATATATTTTAGAATTATTTCGTAGTCACATGATGTTAATCATTAAAAAAATAATCCTTGTCATATTACATTGAACTGTATAACAACAACCTAGTCACATGAGGTTAAAAAAATGATAAGAGTTATTCCAAAATTAGATATCACCCCCAATGAAATTGTATTCAATAAGTACATGTTTTATCCCTTCAACACATATATATATATTTTATACAAACTGGAATTACCTATAGGATGCCTGACCACTTATTGAATCTTACATTATCCGTCCACCAACATCATGTCTTTGATATCCTAGTCAATACCATCCAATTCCTCATGTTGATATCCTTATCCAAGAACCCCATGGACCATGTTGTCCCAAAAATATTTTCAACACATTAATAAGCTTGTAAAGTGCACATATTAATCTAATGTGACACCATTAGGATACACTAGTGAATAATATTATTCCTTAGATATTACTCCATGTTTGTGTTTTTGTAATAGATAATAGGCTCCCATTAAATTCAATAGATATTTCTCTTAGTGCGTGAAATTTGGTATTCCACCAATATTAATGGTTAAACTATACAAATTGTTCCTCATCTATTCATCACTCATATATTCTTGGGTTATGATTTAATATTTATATAACCCATATATTCAAAATGATTCAAATTATCTTGATGTTTCTAATCTATACATGGAACCCATTTTCAAACAATGTTTACAATATCTCATTATTATAAACATCAATTTCCATGTGTGAATCTATAATGAAGAGCTAACTTCATTTAGAATTGAAATCCCTTTGGAAACCCTCATTTTAACCCATAAAACTTCATGTCCCACTTATTATGTGTATATCACTAGTAAAATTGATAATATATTATCTTTTCATTTTAATAAAATGGAATCATCGATTGACCATTCTAGAAGGGGGCCTTTGGGGATTTAGTGATTAATAATGCAATAAATAAGAAATTATACATGGGGAATATTTTTGATCCAATTGAAATGACCACCTTAACCCATGGTAAATTTCTCTAGTGGTGTGGAAATGATTAGTCCAATCATCAAGGAAAATTAGCGATATAATAATTTAAAGAAAGTATTTCCTTCACCCATTTACCCTATCTCAAATTGAGATTATGAATATCAATGTGTTTCATAAATTCATATTCGATTTCCCTTTATAAATACACTAAAATACATGGAATTTATATTAGAACTATTTGTTGATCAATTCCTATTATAACAAGGATACAACGTGTCACATATATTGCAAATCTTGGGCTCTAATAAAGGATAAAAAATTCCCCTCACTATTTATGGACCTATCTGGCATGGGTTATTTTCTATATAATAACTATGCATGTCATGAATATTATTTCCATAGGATATATAGTGAAACTCAGGTCACCAATCATATGTCCAACCATGACATAGTGATAAAATTACCATTCCCCTGTAATGAGTTTGAACTATGTGGGGAGCCAATATATGAAATACAGGTGACTTGATTATGGTACTATTTGATACATAGGGATTCTTGAATGCTTCATTACATTCCATGAACACAAATTTCATCACTATAAACCATATCCCTAAGTAATTATCAAATCGTTGTGGGGATTTGAACTCATACAAAAATAAAAGTACCCCCACGTATTCCATGTCATCCACTCTTGTACAACTCAATAAATTTTTTACGGGTCTCTTATTTCTCACACCAAGCCTGACTCATGTGATATTAGAGAACATTGAATGTTTCTCTAACTTGGGCTATTAAGGTGGATTCTATCCAATTATAGAGAACAACATCCTATTCACATGGTGTAATACTACACAATAACATCTTACTCACATGTTGATAATCAACATGAAATTGTGTTATCAAAAGGACCCACTTAGGATCAATGAAATCACTAAGACGGGGATGTCAGGAATGAATTATATATTTTTATTTTTATGTTAACTTTATTAACAATATTACTCTATAGTTACATATATTCTATGTTGATAAAAACAAATGTTCAAAAAAATCTACAAGAATAAAAGTATTTACTAGGTTCATTAATCAATTTGAGTAACTATTTGTTGTCATGGTTGGGAAATAATCTAATACCACATAATCCACTAGAAAGAATACATTTATTGATAAAATAAATATTAAATAAACTTATAATTTTTAATAACTTTGATCAATACATAAGTTAATGTTTTTTTGTTAACATGAAAGGAAAAAATAAGATGTTGTTATATGTTTAAAACCCTTCACCAATTGGTTCATGCTATTGTCGCAGAGCAGATTCAAAAAATTTAACTTTTGAAAATGTTTAAAAAAATGTTTCCATTTTTTTCCAAGCAGTAGGTAGGAAAAAATTTTCTTGTCTTCGTACAGAAAACAATAAAATTTCTCAATCTGATTCATCAATATTATTTATTTATCCAAAAATTATTTATTCTTAATTATTTTTAGTAATATAGAACCATGACCTTACATTATAATTTCATATACCAGAATATGTCCCTTATCATTATTCAATATGATATGATTAATCCATTCAAAAACTTCTCTGAAAACATCTTCTATCTAGGATATACTTTGAAACCAATTATCTAGTGCTCTACCATCTTTCAGGTGAACAGTATCAGCATAAGTTGTGCTTGCACCCTAGTGTATAGGTCCACTATAAATAGTTAATAATGGAACCTTAAATGATGTTCCATCTCAAAAATTTTAAATAATTTAATTATTCTAATTTTTAAACATCATTTTAACACTTCTCAGTTATTATCAACACAACTAGATACTTTTAAAATATTCATGAATTCTCAATAAACAATCAATTACGAAACAAAATGTAAGGAGAACATTAAAATTTATTAGATAAGAAACTAACATTCCAAAATATCTCAGTCCAAAACACTAGTTTTGATTATAATTATCTTATAAAAAATAAAATCATTTAAAATACAAGACATATCTCTATGATTCTCAAATAAAAGTGATCTCATTTTCAAAAAAAATTATTTCAACTTTTAATTATATCGAAAACATTTTAATACAACATCTTAATTAATTCAATTTATCTAAAGACTGATGAAATAATAAATTCATTGAAATATCATTGTCATTAATTTCCTCTAACAAATCCAGTCAGCTTCTATCATGATGGATTGGACATTGAATCTCATATAAAGGATTGGGGTCAATAAATTGTCTTTTTAAGGGGCTAAAAATCTCCTATCATAATATAACTCAACAAAAAAATGGATCAAAATGATGGATCATTTGATTTGATTAATTTTTTTTGATTGATCATCCAATCCCATTTATTGAATGATTAGCACATTTATAAATATACTATCTTCACCAAATTCAAAATCCCATAATTTCTTTTCTTCCAGCATACAAAGATAACCCAATTTTGAATGTCACCAACTTGATACAAGTTACCTCTCTTACGTTGGGATATCTTTAAAACATTTATGTTTCTAAAACATTTTATAGAAAAACCATATCATTGAAAAAAACAATATTAGCATAATTTTAATATTACGAAATAGATAACAAGTTGTATTTAATCCCATAACCAAACAAGGCCTTTCTTGATTATTGTTTTTTTACCCGAGTAATACCAGATCCAACACTATAATTTCTGATTGATTCATCATTTTGTAATGTCACTGTTTAATATATCATGTATTTCACATTAATCAAAATCATTAAATCTACTATCATTTCTGTAGATCACCAACTATCCAAAATATAGTTTCATTCTCCTTTTTTATCATTGAGAGTAGTTTCTAACAAAAGTTCCATTTCATACCCTTTATCTTTTCTCACATTAGAAATTATGTAATTTTTATACTATTATTGTTGTTCTTTTAAGAAAAGGCATCTTTTTGTATGATGTCAAGCCTCTTCCCATATTTCACAGACAATTTCCAAATGTTGTAATATATTTTTAAATTTGATAAAACCTTTTTTGGGTTCCTTCATTGAGAGGATTTAGTAACTATAAAACCATGGTTCCTATTACCCATGGGATTATTATAGTGTTTTTGATTGAACCAACACATATTTTCTATATGAAAATATTCTCTACAGTACCTACACTATCCATTGAAAAAATATTTTCCTCTATAACGTCCAAAAATACGGGAATTGTAATTTCTTTTACAGTGTCTTCCATTGCATATTAGGAATTTATTATGATCTAGAAGATATATATCCTTAAAAATGTAATTCATTGATATCAATTTCATCCCATCATTAGAAGAATCTCCAGTAGTGAATGTATTAGAATAGGAAATTGAAATATAAAGTGATTAAGAATTTTCATCATTGTTAATATTTTTTACATACATGATTTTCTCATCTTTCATAATCATTGTAAAAATATTGTTTCTCTCTCATCTTATGATGATATATTTTTTGATATTTATCAGGTTCAGACTTCTCAAAAAAGTCATTAATTTTAGAAATAATTAATGCGATACTCGTAATTACCTCCTTATATTTAGAAAAAAAATTTATAAAAAGTTCAAACCCTCCATCCTTCAATTTTATCATTATTTAATGAATTTTATTTTGATTCTTTTTTATGAGAGTTATTCAAACAATAAATGTTTTCCAACCAATTTGATTACTCTTTATGAATATATACTTGTTTATTTTCTTTAAAACATCCATTTTCATCTTCATTATTTGTGTTTCATGACTTAAAATATTTCTAATACATTCATTGAACTCGCATTTTGAATTATAATCCATCTATGTTTCATCATATTCATATTTTTCTTCTTCAGAACCACTTTTTTCATCATCAGTGAACTTTTCATCTAATTATATTTTACAATATACATGTTTTATCTAGAAACCTCATTGAATTTTAATCTTAATCTTCACCACCATCATAAAAATAATCATTGAAAAAAAACATACACTTTATTATTTGTAATTTTCATTATCTTTGTTCATTGGAATATGGTTTTTATCGGCTTGTTTCTTCTACGGTTTTATTTATAATAAATCATCTTAATAGCATTCATCTCCACCTTTCCTAATGGGATATTTTTTATAACAAGTCTGATGTCCCCATAGGAAACAAATTTTAGTTTTAATTTTCCATTTTAATATCTCATGCATCATTTCACAATTTTAAAAAACAAGGAGAAAATTATAAATATGATTAAATACCTTTTATTTTGGGTCAAGGTCATCAACTTATTCATCTTGAATAATATTCCTATATTTTACATTCAATGAGGCTTTGATTAATATTTCTCAATAAAAATTTTCTTTTCATATCAAAACATTCCCCATTCAAATTTTATATGTAATTAGAGTTATATATTATTCAACAAAATAAAGCGTTTCAGTTTATATCTCTTGAAAAGATGAAACATTGGCCTCAAATGTTTCAAGTAGAATACATAATATTTTTTATAAAATAGTTTAATATTAAATTTTCCCACTAATACATATTATGAATTTTACAATACTATTCAAAAAAGTAAATAAATGACCAAAATATTCATATTCACTTATTTTGATATCCAGGTACTTAAGACTACGGATGTTTAAAATTTCCTCCTTTACCTTCACATTGCATTCATAGTTATTTTTCACCATTTCCAAAACACATTGGGTACATCCAACTCAATATTCACCGTAAAATTCACATTAATAGAGTAATGAAAGTGTAAACACCCAATGTTTTATCAATGGAAATCCCCTTCTTATAATTATTTCATGTAATCAAATGAAATCACAACATAATAAACTATAAATTACTATATGACATTTGAACATAATATTGTCACGATTGTGATTTGAATTTCAAAAATCTGACATACAGATATGCGTCCAGGGTGATTTTTGGGGTTTTATGGAACAAACATAGTTTTTGGTGAATATTAACCTACACTTTGGAATAGTAACATATCCTTGTGAATAATAATATGACCGTTATGAATAGTAAATAGTAAAAATAATAGTAACCTCACCAATGAAAGGAATCATATAAATGATAATATGACTATAGAAATAAAATTTTGAAATATTTTATGTCATAAATAAATAATTATAATTATTTAATTATTGAAAAACTGTATTTTTTTTGAAAGGTGTATAAATTAAAAAGAACTTGTCTTCTTATTTTAAGATAATTTTATAAGACTTTAGGGAAATTTTGAAGAATTATAAAATCAGTTATAGTATTAAAATATATTTTTTCATGTAAATTATTATTTTAATTTGAAATTAAATTATTCATATTTAGAAAATTATTTATGAAAAAGGAGTTCATTTTTTGGATTCTACACGTTGGAGGAGGACAAGGTAATTTTTTTTTATAAAATAGTTGTATTTTTTAGGAATAGTGAAATGTTGTAATTTACCATATGAATATATTATATGATAAATGTAATATTCCTAGCACCATGGATGATATAAGAATCCTTAGTTAGAATTAAAATGCACTTATTTCTATTTTTGGTCATGGAATCATCAATATTTCTTATATTATGGAAAAATAATTAACTAATGATTAAAATATTGAGAAAATCCTCCTCCCCACCACTATAAAAAACCACCCACACTACCCTATTCTCATCACTCCTATAAACCCTTGTCCATTATTATATATTGTCAAAATCTCTCCCCAAGACCCATCCCCACATCCAACAACTCTTGGTCTTCTCTAAAGTTCAAATCCTCTAATTTTATGAGGTTTTACAAGGAGATAAAATCCATATGTAATTTCTTCTTTCTAATTCATTTTTTTCGATTCATGTTCCTTACATTTCTTTTTTCATTCCTCACATACCCTCATAGAAATGGTTTTATAACACCAAAAACATACTTGTAATTTAAATATACTATGCTAATGGTATTATTTTTCATAATCTATCCACCCCCTTACATTTATAATATGAATGAAAAACCATAGTTGATTTGTTGATTTATCACATTCGAGGAATATGGATTTACAATTTTCATTACCATATTCTACACTGGTCATCAAATAATTTTCATGGTTGATCTATATCAGAATATATTTATTTTATCTTATTTAATGTTTTGGAATCCATATAAATTCATTATGTAAAATATTAATACTAAAAAAGTTCATTCTACGCAGAATTTCTAAATTAATCCAAGTGGAGTTCGACACAACCATTTGCATGGATTGGGTATCATTATATAAAGAAAAAACCAAATGTCGGGAAAGGTGTATCAATCATCACATACTAAAGCATCCTCCAATTATTTACATTTGTAAGGAGGAAACTGAATCTCCTATAGAATCAATTTCTCATTTGTAGATATTAATTCTTTGTGAGATATAAAATCTAGATAAAATTAATGATGTATTACATAGAATAATTTTTGAAGACATGCCCATCATGAGGTATTACACTGATGTATTCTCTGAAGAGTTTCTTGGTATTCCTACAATCAAGTGGTTGAGTTATAAATTGAAATTATTCTTAGATCTTTGTCTATATCATAGAAACCTTACAGAATCACCATCATAGAGTTGGAAGAGCTAATGAAATAGTTACATGAGAATCTAGATAATCGTTTTATACAACCAAGTGCTTCATAGTAAGGAGCACTAGTAATTTTCATCAAGAAAGAGTATGGTTAAATTCTCCTCTTCATTGATTATTATCGCATAGTAAAATCATAATAAAGAAAAAGTATACCCTACATAATATAGATGACTTGTTTGATCAGCTTCGTGGGGCCAGTTATATCTCTATGGTGGACCTTCAATCATGATATCACCAATTAATGGCGAGTAAAGAAGATATTCTCAATATTTCTTTAAAATGATTTATGGACACTATGAGTTCTTAGTGATTCCCTTAATACTCAATAATGGTCTTGAAATTTTCATGGATTTAATGAATAGAGTCTTTAATGATAACCTTGATAAATTATTGGTGGTCTTTATTTGAAGATATTCTAATATCTTCCAAGAGCAAAGAGGAACATGAGAAGTATCTAAATACTATGAAAAAGGCATTGAAAAGGGAGAAAATTTATGTAATCTATAATAAATGTGAGTTATAGAAAAATAAGTATCATTCTTGGGGTATGTTATCTCCTACAAAGTAATATCTATAGACCCTTCCGAGATAGAGGAAATTGAAGAATTTCCTAGGACAACATCGGCAACAATGATCTATACCTTCCGGGGTCTAGCTAGATATTATCAATGGTTTTTGAACAATATTTCACGATTTTGAAATCCAATATTCACTCTTTGATGGAATATATTATAGATTTTTATGGACTCATGAATGTGAAGACTATTTTTAGGATTTTAAAAAGAGGTTAATCACTCCTCTAGTAATCACACTCCTAACAAGTGGAGTACTCTTTGTAGTGTATATTTGTGCTTTAAAAAAGTCCCAATGCAATGTTCTGATGTAAAATGATTAAATGATTGCATACCCCACAAGTTATCTTAAAATAAATGAGCAATACTATCCCACACATGATCTGGAATTAGCGAATGTGATCTTTGTATAAAAAATATGTTAGCATTTTCTCTATTTGGAGAATTTTGAGATATACATACTAATCATAAGACTCACATATATATATATTCACAAAAATATATCACAATATTTCCCAGTGATGATTCATAGACCTCATCATTTATTATGACTGACCAATCCACTACCATCCCGGTAAGGCAAACACGGTGGCAAATACTCTATGAGGAAACGATCATACATCAATCAATTATGAGAATTGAAAACGATTCGATATTCATTGATTTGTAGAGGATGGAATTGGTAATAATTAAAGGATAAACATCACCAATACATTATCAACTGATTTACCCACCACACAACATTGTGAAAATAATGAATATTCAACCAAAATATGTGGACAAGTTGAAAATGGTGGAAGATGTTTGAAATCAAAATTTCTAAGATTTCAATATTGATGGGGAATGAGTTCTAACATATGCGTCTTGATTATGTGTACCATCTAATCCAGGGATAAAGAAGGATCTTATAAATGGCACACATAGATCAACCTTGTATAGTAACCTAGGGAACATAATGATTTATCGAGATCTCTAAGAGAACATATTGTTGAACAATATGAATAAGGTGATTGTAGAGTATGCATCAATGAGCCTAGTATGTCAACAAGTAAAGGCTTAATATTGAACTATATGGGGATGATTCTACCACTACACATACAATCATGGATTTGGGAGAAAATCACCATGGACTTTTTCACTTGAATTCCAAGGATATCATGAGGAATCATCTCTATATGGGTCATTGTGGATCATATTACAAAGTCATATCACTTTATCACAATTTGAGAGGAATTCTCATTTAATAAAATATCACAGATATATATCAAAGAGGAGGTAAGGATAAAATAATTAATAGTATCTATTGTATCCGATAGATATATGATATTCACCTCAATATTTTGGGAGAGTCTCCAATATTCTATATGCACATAACTAAATCTTTGTATGTCCTATTACCCTTAAACTCTTAGCCAATCTGAGAAAAATATTGTTGCATTATAAGATATGGTGAGAGCATATTCTATGGAATTCAAAGGAGGATGGGACCAACATCTTCAACTAGTTCAATTATCCTAAAATAATATTGTCCACTCGAGAATCCAAATGGCACCATACGATGTCCATTATGGGAATATTTGCAGAACACATGAGTGTTGGGATGAAGTCAGTAAGCATAAGCTGCTAGGACACGAAATGGTCGAAGAAATTGTAGAGAAGGTGAAAAACATTAATATGAACATCAAGGGATCCCAAAGATGATAAAATAGTTATGTATACATTCATCAATGTGACCATGAGTTCAAAGTTGGAGATATTGTATTTATATAGTTATCTCCATCATAAGAGGTCACGAGGTTTGGGTAGAATGGAATGTTATGTCCAAAAAACATCAACCCCTTCGAGATTGTTGATCATGTCAGGGGTGTGGCCTATTGACTTGAACTTCCACCTAATATGTCTAAAGTACATGTTGTATTTCATGTATCCCTCTTATGAAATTACAAACAATACCCATCACATGTTTTCTCTTTAGAGGTGGTACAGTTGGAGATGATATTCCTTACGAGGAGAAGCATGTGAATATATTGGGTCATAGATATAATGTTATACGTAATGGGACTAATAACCTAGTCAGAGTATTGTGAATGAACCATATTTATGAAGATTAATCATGGGAACTGGAGGTGGCATTGAAGGAAATGTACTAGCACAATATTATGGCATAGAATGTAAAACAAAATTATGAGGTAGAAATTTTTTTGGAGGGAATTATGTAACGACCCAATGTTTTATCAATTTAAATTACCTTATTATAATTATCTTATATTATCACATGATATATCAACCTAATTAACTACTAATTACTATGTGACCTTTATACATAATATTTTCATTTCGTTGATTTAAATTTCGAAAATATGATAGGCCCAGTTGCGTTCAAGATGTATTTTGGGGTCTAATGGATCAAACATTATATTTGGTGAATTGTAAACTACCATTGTGAATAGAAACCCTTATGAATAGTAATATAACCATTATGAATAGTATATAAACCCAAATAATAATATCCTAACCCATGAATTGCATCTTATTAGTGATAATATGACTATGGATAAAATACCAGTATTTGTGTATGGCATAGATAAATTATTATAATTAATAATTTAATTTAATTTTTTTTCCTAAAATATTTTCATAAATAAATAATTTTAGATCTTATTGTTTTATGATAATTTTAAAAGGTCTAATGAAATTTTTAAAAGCAATATAAAATCCTTTAATGTTTTATAATTAATTTTATCATGTAATTTCTAGATTTAATTAAAAATTAAATTAATCGGATTTAGAAAATTATTTTTGAAATATTTAGGTCATTTTTCGGATTATATGTGTTGAAAGATCATTATGGTTAATGTTTTTGATTTTTATAAAATACATTAATTTTTTATGAATAATCAAATATGGTAATTTTACGTATATATACATTACAAGATAAATGGAATATTCCTAGAATCATAAATTTTGTAATAAACCTTAGTTCGAATTATATTTCTCTTAATAATTTTTTTTGTCATGGAATCATCACTATTTCTTATCTCATGGAAAAATAATAAACCGATGATTAAAATTTTAAGAAAACCCTCCTCCCCTCCAATATAAAAAAACCCACACTCCACTCTTCACTTAACTCTCCTCAAGACATGTTCCTTAAATAAATTATTCCCAAATATCTCTCCATGCTCCTCACCCACTTCCAATGTCTCTTTGTCTCTTCAAAATACCAAATCCTCTCCACTTGAGAGGATCTCAATTGAGATAAACTCAAGAGGTAGATTCCTCATTCTGATTCGTTTATTTTCATTCATGTTCGATAAAATTCTTTTTTATTTCCTCACATAACATAACAATAATATTGTGATAAATATAGTAACATACATGTATTTAAATCCTATTATTATAATGGGATAGTTTATAATAATATATCCCTCCCCTTACTTTTATGCTATGACTGAAAACACCATCCAAGATGTGTTGATTTATCTCAATCAAGGACGACAGGATTTTAATTTTCATTACCGTCTTATGAAATTTTCATGAAACCATTTTCATGGTTTAACTGGATAATTATATATTGTTTTTCTCATTTAATGTTATGTAATACTTATAAATACATTATGAGAAAACACAATACAAAACATGTTAATTATGAGAAAAATGACCAAATTAATCCATGTTTTTATCATTAATGTTTTATATAATGATTCTCCATCACTCAAAATAATAAAATGTATTTTACAACCATGTAAACTAATATATTTTCAATAATAAATATATCTTCAATTTGAGAAAACCACTCTCATCATACATGTGAATTCGAACATGAATATAAGTGAACTGATCATTAAAACCATGGAATGAAATGGAACCAAACAAAGAAATTGAACCTCAAAGCCTGTCGAAATGATTATGAATGAAAATCATCATGTTATAATGAATAAATTACATGTAAAAAAGGATTTTTAGTTTTTAATTAATCAACCTAATTTAATAATACAGATCATTAATTTCAATTGAAGAACACCATCACACCTAACAAAAGGGATCCACTATATTTCACCTTTATTCAAGAATGTCCTCTATGTTATTACCATTTATGTATAGTCCATAATGATGGAGTTTAATTTGTAGCCTCCCAAATACTTCCCTAATTCTTTATAAATGATTAGAAACCCATTTCTTTATCATTAATGTTTTTTAAGTACACCTGATACCAAGTCGATAATCTGTATGGGATTCAATCCGAACCTCAATTATTCCATACGGTAGCCTTATCAACAATAATCAAAATGGAGTTATGTTATATTTCATTGTGTGTATTCAATATTATATCTACATGTAAAAAATTCATTCATCCATACCATTTTACTGTTTTCTTTCTGGGATATACATGTTTTTAATTGATTCCTTCCTAAATACTTCTCGATAAGCAATCCTATTTTGACAGAACTTCTCAAATTCATACATGATATAAAGTGCCCTCTATATTATTTTTTATGCCTGAATTTACTTTTTAAAATTATTATTTTTATAATTATAAAATTATGGGTTCAATTTTGGTTTTATATAATGGATTTTTCCATTTTTTTAAAGGCTAATAATATTTTCCTTAAAACCACCAAAAAATATTTTAATTTAGTAAATACTTTTCTTATATGTTTTCACTTATACATGAAATAACATGAAATAATACTTTATTATTTTTATATATTAATGTCCATTCATATTTTAAATCATTTCATTCTTGGGAAATTTAATTATATGCTAATTTTTGTTGATATATGAAATGATTGTGGTACCCAATTCCTTCCATGGGAAATCCTTATGTTTTTTGTATGATTGATTATGTGCGATTATTTATGGGGAAAACATATTCAATAAATGTTATGAAGGGTGTAAATAGATAGTTCTCCAATGAATTGGGTAATGATGGGGCTCATGGGACGTTATGTGTGATGGTCTTGGCAGTTAGCCTTGGCGTGTGCCAAGACGCGCCACAATCTTAGCGGTTAGCTTTGGCATGTGCTACCTTGTGAAACTATTTTGGTGGTTAGCCTTAACTAGTGATAAATTCATGTTTTATGTTTCTTCCAAATTATTATGAATCCTTGTTTATATGAATCCATATTTATATGTTATGATTCCAAATTTTACATTCAGTTTTATATCATCAGGTCAAGCCTCCTAACCCTTGTGTTAATTATTTGTTCTAATGGTTCTTCACTTACTAGTATATTTACCTTATCAAATTGTTCATGTGTTCCCTGAGTTACCATATGAAGTTCATATGAGCACAATGGAGGTTTCGATGGCAATTTTATGATTAAATATAGAAATGTTTTATTTAGTTCTATATTTTCTATTTTATGTACCTTGTCTTCGAGGACACATGACATTACGGTCCATAACTTTTACTCAGATGTATAATTTTTCTTAAAATAATGTAATGTTATATTTAAAAGGATAGGGTCTCTATATAATCTAAATTATTTCCTTATATCATTCTCCAAATTTTTCTTACCAAGATCTATAAGAGAAAAACTATCAATATAATGAGGAAATCCATATATATCATCCTCTAAAACATCAAAACAAAGACACATTAGATACAACATAAATGAGTATTTTTATATATGATAGTTCATTCCATAAAAAATGAATCCCATTACTAATAATTTAATTAAGACCCTCCCTAAAAACATATCCTCAAACAACTATGAAGAATAATGAAAGGGTGTATTGCATTTATACCAATTGAAATGGCCCACACAGAATCATCAAAATCACCAAGAGGGGGTTGGAGTGAATCATGTTATATTTTTTCTTTTATATTTAATTCCATAAAAACATTCTCCCTATATTAAGGAGAATCAAATTTTATGGGAAAAATGTTGAAACACGTCTACATTAACATAAGTATTTACAAGGTTCACCATTCAATAAGGGCAGCTAGTACTTAAAATTGTATGAAAATTATCAAATACCCCACAATTCACTAGGAAAAAATCCATTTTTGTGGATACGATAAGTATGAAATACCCTTAGACTTTTGCATCACTATGATAAATACTAAAGTTCATGTGATTTTCTAAGAATTAAATATTTAAACAAGATGTAATTAAATGTTTTGAAATCCTTACCAATTTCTTCAAAACATTTTCACTATGATACTACAAAAACAATAAATTTGTAAAAAATTAAAAAATCATTATTCACATTCTTAAACATATTTACATAGGAATGTCTTCTCTAGAATCATATAGAACTGAGTTTCATCACTCTATCTGATTTTTTAGTATGATTCTTCTTTCCAAAAATGTGTATGTTCCATTTTTCTATTGTAAAATAGATCCATACAATTCAATTATAATATATTCAACAAAATATGATAGTTTGATCATTCAGTATGATTATATGAATCCTGACCACCACATCTCTTACCACTTATCCTATATAGGAACTACTCTGAGACCATAGATCCAATGTTCATCCTTATTTCTAGTGATCAATTTCAACATAAATTGTATGTTAAAATATTTATATAGGTGATTTGAAAATTGAAAATTTGAGAAATAAAATTTATTTTCACCCTCAAACAAATTCTCATAACTATATTAATTTATAAAATTAAAAATTATTTGACCGCTATTGATTTTTTATCAACTTTCTTGTATTCTTTTCAAATTTTCATGAATTTTCTATAACTTCTTAATTATCATCCTCAACACAATTAGAACACTAAAACATAAAATTATATAAATAAATATTCTATAACCTCTCGTTGTGAAACATTTTTCTCCATTTTGGTTCTATAAAACCAAAAAAATAAAGTATAATAGAAGACTTATAACTTTGATACACTGAACTAACTGAATCTACTTTGATAAAAAAATCATTGAATATTATAAAAAAATCATAACCCTTATAATGAAACCTAATAATTTCATTACCAACTACATCGAAAAATTAAACTATACATTGAATGAAAGTCATCATTTGATGAATTATTGGTGTCATGAAGATTGAATGATGAATCACATAATCTTTTAACACAATTTATAGGTATCTAGAACTATTATGATGGATATAAATCAATGGGTATTCTATTTAGTAATTTTCAAAATCATAATTCTTTCAATAACTAAGAAATTGATGGTTTATTTTGAAGGATTTTTTATTCGGTGAACTGGTTATTATAATGTATTGATCATCCCAATGTATTGGATGATCATAAAATTTGAAAATATTATTACACTAACAAAAACCTACTCTTAATTATCAAAAAACATCATTATCCCGTAATTCATTATTTGATAATATACTATCTAAAAACAACAACTTCATTGACATATAAAATTTTCATATTCTAATTTTTTTCAAACTATTTCTTATATCATGATGTCCTCATGATGATTAGAAGATTGATATTGTCAAAGAATCATATAAATTTTTATAGAAAGATCCATGAAATTCCATCTATTAGAAAACATATATCATTCTATACAGATATCAATATGATCACCATTATTGAAACAACAAATCTTTATATAGATTTATAAAAACATTTTATTTTAACTACCCATATTCTCAATGAAAACATTGTATGCCTAAATCAATTTCTCCAATTTCTACAAAACACACTGATTGTGATATAATTGATAGCTCATGATGTTATGATATTTAATCATTGAAAATTATCATTAGATTTTTTATTTTGAAGTTATCCTTTGAAATTATCAATATTTAACATCTTCTCACTCCGTTCCAGAAAAACTCCATTTCAAAAATATTAGTCTAAAAAAAATTAAATGAGAAAAAAAAGTTTTGATTAATAATAAATAAATGTTATAAATTCACAGGAAATGGGTCTCCAACACTAATATTCTTAAACCCTTCTCCTAATCACCAAAACAAACAATGTGAAACAATTTTTCCAATACACAACAAAATAAAAAGCATCCATGAAGCCTCATTCCAATGAATCAAAATGAAAAATTGATGGCAAATATAATTACATGGAATGAATAATTTTCTATGACGGTCTCATATTCATGAATCATGTGTTTTATAATTTCTCCTAGAAATTGGTTCAATACACACTCATGTAACCATTACCGTTTTTAACCACGTATTGATTCATATTTTCTATTTGAAAATTCATACTATCCATAAATTATGTATTGATTCAAATAAAATACATGATTTTGTATCCTTCTTTTAGAACCTTATTGACTATCTGATCCCCTAACCCAACTTCAAAAATGTATAAAATGCCAAAATGGACTAGTTAATCCAAAGGGGATCCACTCATATTCACTATTGAATAACACAATGCATAAAATCATGTGCATAGTGGGTGATTTTGTATTGAAGTGGAGGCCCCTTTTTGTGACTATATAGAATATTTGTTTCCACCATTACTAATAGGTGACCTATAGAAATGTGTCTACATATTCTTATGACTAAAATATTATTGGAATAAGATTTCCACATTTCATCACCTAAATATTTTAGAGGATTGAAATATCCATGATGTTATGAATATATGCATTGTTCACATTCTGAAATTAGGATTATAATATCACATTCCCATCCCCTCCATCATAGTATTTTTATATGATTTTATGACCGAACAAACCTCAGTTATTCATTCCAATCAGTAATACGTCCTAGTATCATGTTGGAAAACAACATGAAAATGTCCTAATCTCATGACATTAAACAACTTGGAAACTTCCTAATATCATGATGTCAAACTACATGACAATATCATATTCTCACAAAATTAAACTATAAGACATATAGTCAATCTCAAAAGACCTAAATATTCTTATAGTGATATGTTCTATCTATAATCATGTGTTATAAATGAGTGTTCCACCTCTATGCCGAAATGGAATATGTAATTTTTCATTCCAAACATAAGATCACAATCAATGTAGTTGATCACATAGTCAAATATTATTATGGTGCATACTAAGGGAAAATTCAAAATATTGTCCCTCACTACATATTAGATTGATCTATGTAGGGATTCTATTTTGGTATGGAAAATGAGTGTATTGATTCTTACCCGTTTTGAATATGTAGTGATTCCTTTTTAAAGTTCTCTAGGACTAGATTCTGGTTGTCAAAAGTGATAACATTCACAAGTTCAAGATATATATTGAAAGATATCAACATGGATTGTTCATGACACTATTAAAAATACTAAATATGTGAAAGCTAGTCCCAATAAGTGATACAATCACCACAAAGTTACAATCAGTAATAAGATACCGCACACCTAAATAGTAGTCGGTGACCTCCATTTCAAGGTAAATATTCCATTCTCCCCTACATATGAGTAAAACATACATAAATGGTATCATTAAAATATATATTTCCATCTCTTACCAAATGGATAGAAAATATCAGAGAAGCAAATCCTTGGAAATTGTTTATGACCCATGGCTATGTTCAACCTTGAAATTTATTAAACTGTGTAAGGAATAACTATGTCATATGGACAATCCTCAATAGGATATGGATTTCATATATGTATGAATTTCATGGGGTTGATATAGATGTATGTAGGAAGTACTCCGGCACACATATACCCACCATGTCATCATTTTATGGACTTAATTCCCCCCACATATAAATTCCCTTGACTAGAGTAGAATGTCTTTAAAAATTTCCTTTACAATTTCAAATCAGTTCCAACAACCTTTCAACATGAAATTTGGATGCAAGGAAATCATCATTATCATATTACATTAACTTATATGTCAAATACACACTCACTAAATGATGTTAAACAATTAAAATTATATTCCATCATCACACATTAATAATGTACTACAAAATCATTTCTATATTAAAAAATATGTAGGGTTTTGCATTATATTTATGATCACCTCGACCCATAAACCACAAATTTTTTCATGAGAGCCTCAGATTGCCAAAAAACATGCATGGCCCTTCAAAAAGAACACCTAGCTTCAAGGATCCCTTTTCTAAACTATGAATGTCTACTTATGTATCCCCAATATGTGTTACTCGAATGTCAATAAATGATCCATTTAATTTAAAAATGGGATAATAATCCTTGTGCTACCTGAAATAAATTTTTGTGAAATTCATAACTATATACTTATTCATGATCATCCTTAGCATGACATTACTGTATCACCACTCATGACTCAAAAACATTGTTCCCCAATTTACATCATATTCATTCTTCATTTAGACGTGAATGAGATTACTTCAATACTTATGAATCTTACTGGGGATAATTTCTAGAATTCCCATCATATCAGGGCTACATGAATATTGAACTCAATCTTCAAGCACTTTTTTCAATGCTACCCAACCTCAAACATTACATTTAGAAAATTAAAATTATTGGAACGTAAAATGCTAGTGAAAGGGATCTAAAACATTTTTTGGATAAAAACCTAATGAGGGAGGTATTGGGAATATAAAATTTTATACTCTCTAAAATCTTCATCCCATAAGTATATAAAATAGTTAGGTCTCAAAAAAGATCATAAATGTTCCAAGGAACCATAATGTGGCCCTATAAAAATCATCGGGCAATAATCACTAGACCCCTTGGAATAGAAAATATTTAAGTTAATGATTTTTCACAGCCCCTAACTATTATGACATGTTCAAAAGGATGTGAAAAGTTTTAAGGTTTATTATAACCATCATGGTTTTTACATTTTCCACAAATCATCATCATGTATTTCTTGTTTAAGATAAAACTGGAAAACTCATTTAGTTGATAACCATCTCATAAAACCCCATATAATTATTTTATTTCTACGAGATATTCAATTTTATGTGTTGGAATATGGACTATCTGATATGAATGAGTTTTTCTAGGATTTTCTTTGAAAATATGAAATCCCTTGTTTTTTGTTCCTTTTCGATGTTTTGTTATCAGTTTAAATGGCCCCCTTAAGTCCATGTTATATTTTCCTTTCTACATGTCATACTCATTTACACCATTACTGATGTGAGACGTATATTCATTACACTTTTTTTATATGGATTAGATATTCCTAGATGGATATTTAAAATCCCTATAATAAGAGTATACCTAATGATTCAACATCCACATCATTATATCTCAATTTTTCTAACACATTCTAAAAGTTACAATGTGATACTCTATTATTGAACCTCTTAATTTAACATACCATGTAACCCAAAACCATATGGTGCATGTCATGAAATTTACATGAAAAAAACTGACCCTAGGGATTTATAAACCTCCTTGGATAGTCTGTTTCACACTCTACCATAATTTCCATGTGTTTGAATCTTCATAAATCTCTTACAGGCCTCATAAGGGTGTGGGGATCACATTTTGACCACGTATGAGTTAAATATATATATGTTATCTAGTCTTGTCATCTCATGAAATCTATAAATTTCAGGAAAGAACATACAATCCTCACGATAACATGAAATTTAATAGCTGAACTCGAAACATTAGAGTGATTTTTATCATCCCTAATATGATAGTCATATTCCATTACACATAATTCAAACCACTACAAATGTTATTTATTTGACCCATATTCAAGAAATCAATTGGGATTTGGGCTCCCTACCATTATGTCACTGTACGTAAAACTGTATCTCATTAATGATGTAGATGCATAGATAACTTAATTAATATCTCTCCATAATCATATTAGAAATGATGTGGGGTTTCCTAACCCTTTACAAATAATCATCCTTCACAAATTCTATATCTGCAATAGATGGTTCGAGAAAAAAGTATCTAAACTATAATAATATATGGTTAACATTTTCTGATACATAACAACAACAACAAATGGTATGATTTAGAAGACCGCAAAATACTACATTAGATCCTCCAGGATGAAATATCAAAAGCTACAATATTAGATTTTATGAAATAGAGGAACTTAAAATATTCTCTAAGATATATGGCCCTAAAATATAATATTTCATTTTAAAAGCTAAAAGAACATAAACAAGACACAAATATGCTCAGAGTGAAACGACCATAAACAATAGCTGCAGATGGTATGAGAGAATATGAACTAAATAAAATCAATTGATGGCTTGAGATAGAAGAACCTAAACAATTATAATAGATTATTCAAGCTAAATAACAATAAAAATATCAATGTAGTTTGAAATTCCATATGAATAAAATTAAAAGAGATGCCATAAAATCAAAGTCAAAAACCAGAAAAAGGGATCCCTAGGAATATGTTGAGTCCATACTCATTAGAAATGTGCTTTGTGTGATTCAAAAATGTTGAGATGTTAGGTATTGTAAAATGAACAAAACATGTCAGGCCAAGACCTATCAATGGGAATTTGAGAAAATTACAATTCTATTTTCACTAGAGTTTCCCAATATAAATATATAGGAATAATTCTCATTGAAAATTAGATGATACAAATCCATTTGTGACTATTATCATTCCCCTGAAAATTAAATATATTCTCCTTTGTTTATTAGCATATGAAATATTATAGTTCTTTTATATTTTCATATGATCCAACTGAGAGTTACTAATCGAGTAATGTAACAAAAAAATATCTAGATTTTCCCATATGTTAGGAAATTAATAATACATATAGTGGCCCACAATATGTGGATATAAATGTGGAATGATGGATGTTCTTGGTGGTTCTGATAATCCCTCAGTAAACAGACTCTTCAAAGCATGAAAACATGGTTTAAAAGAATAAATACTCCATTTAATGATGTTGATGTGAATAAAATGAATCCATCCAAATATTTTCTATGGAATATGAAATCAATGTATGATGATTTTTTTATGATTTTCTAGAATCATATAGCTTCACATGAAAAATATTTTACCTTTCATTTATAACAACATTCCTAGATTTTCATCATCGAAATGTTTATATGAATCCAATGAAGCTATAATGTGAAGCCTCAACATTTTAAATGAATTCAATTATGAGAATCCATTATACAATCATGTTAATTTCATTTGAGGTTTATTAGGTGAAACTACCCACAAACTCATGTTGGTCCACATGGAAACATTAAATAGGAAAAAATGATATATACAGATTCCATTTGATATATAATCCCATTACCTATTAAAAGAAATTTGTGAGAGGGGAAAGGGAGGATGAAGTGGAACATAAGAGGTGAGTTGTTTATAATTTTTGAAAATTACCCAGGTGATCATGGGAACACATCACAAGAACCCTTCATGATGCCCAATCAGGATACTTCATCATGTGACCCCCTTTAGATATAGACATTGCATGACAATAATATAATCTTGGAATCCATTTGATTACCCGATTTGTAAATGACTCTTTCTCATAAACCATATTTTCAAGTGATAATGACATGAAATAACCTCATAGACCATCAAAAATGAAATGAATTCATCTACAGAAATTCACAACATTCTTGAAAACAATCAATGATATGTGATCTCTACATACATGTAAACCCATGATAATATATTCCACATACCAAAAATACCCTTGGATGTGAAGCCTTCATATGGTTCCTAATCTGCGCACTCCTCCTATCATGAAAGACATTATCTATTAAATCATTGAATGATACCGTTCTATATGATACATCAATACTTGGAATCTCCCTCTTTATCATGCATTTGATTCTTAATATGTTTGTGACTCCCCTTTGCCTAACTCTCATAACATTACATTCTCTCATGATGCATCACTGGTAATTCCATGACATGAAGTGGAACTCAACCCACTCACTCAAACACATATATGCGTGTTAAGAATAATAAAAATGGGTGTATATCTAGGGTTAAAATGCATATAATTCACCCAGATGAAATTGGAAAAAACAAATATTTTCATAGAGGTGGAAGTAGACATTCCAGAGTATATAATTTCTCAATCAAAAGATTCATACAGTATATAATCCTTGTTAATGACTTAATTTATTATGTGGTATGTTTATTCACATCACATGATCATAAAATTTATCATTAAAAAATTACTCCAACATGCAAGATATATCATGCTAAAGATTATTCATATTTCAAAATTTCCATGTCAGTCCTCAACAAGACATTGCCTAAATAATAATGAGGAATTTTTTTAAAAAATGATGAAAATTATTGAAACATCATATGAATATGGATACACATATTATCATACATTTAGGCCATGAACATAACATAATATATCCATAGTTTATGAGATGACCTATGTATATGTCATCATTTTCACATGAGATCATTCGAACATGCCAACCATATTGTATAGATTCCTATAAAAATGTCATATAAGTCATGTGACACTCTTTATGTGAAAACCATGTCTCAAAAAACACCTTGTACATGTTGTCTGTTGTCACAGGACAAACCTATGTCATGTAAGGAATAAATTACATAATATTTAGGATGACACACCAAAAAAAATGAACCTCGCCATTTGATGTTCTCTAGTCATGTCATCTGTACCATGAAACAACCCTCAAATATATCATAATTGCACATAGAACATGTCATATAGACACCCATAGACATGTTATCATTGTACATCATGAATAAATAGTTATGTAAACCATAAATATATGAACCAACAACCATGAGTATTTGGTAAATAATTCCCCCTTCATATGAGAAATATCTGTAATGGAATCAGTCTAGGAACCCATGCAACCTTGTTCTTGTTTTGTGATTCTTATTCCACCCAAACATTCTAATCGACAAATCAGGGTTCTTTACTTGTATAATTTAGAGAAATTGATGAATATATGTAACAGGTATCCACACCATTCAATGTATGTTGATATTCCATTTGACTCACCCTAGGGGAGTCCTGAATTATTCCTCCGTAATTAATGTATTAGGGAAAATAATAGAACTATAACGAATCTGATTCACATACAAAATGTATAGATATGATTCCATCCTATGTCCCATAATCCATATCCAAAACTATATCTTTTCACCCTATTTCATAAGTCTCACATCCATATAAATTGATTCTGATTACATGTAATCCCTTGTTTCTCACAATATGAATAGATCAGATGAAAAAAGAGATATGTAGAGATTGAATCATTAGCATCATAAAATTATCAAAATTAGGGAATCATAATTTTTTAAGACTCAATATAAGACATGGTTTAAATGTTTCCTAACAACGAAATACCCATTGGTGAAGGTCCATAAGGAACTCTCATGTTGGGAAACTCTGGGGGAATAACCATCGTGGTTATTTATTCTCTATCCACAACCATAAGTAGTTTGAGGGAACATTGAACTATGAATGATATGAATCCTATTATAATAAGGATATGTTAGATGCCATCAGAAGGTGAAATATCTATAACTAATTCCAAACATCTCTTGAATATGTCCTTACATCAAGATATTTAAATGAATAGTGTGTTTATGTCATGTGATCTTATACTATGGCTCATTATTTAATTCAATTGACACATGATATATATTACCCAATGTTGATATATAGGACACATAATACATGGTCAATCCAAATATATAAACAAAATTCTTCATACTAAATGATAGTACGGATCATAGTTCCTAGTAAGAGGGATTTAAATTACAACCAGTCACTCTGTTATACAATTTAATGTGATCCATATGGATAACATTTATTACATATATAAAACATCATTAGTATATATTTTTCACATATAGAGTCATTCGAAACTCAATAAATTTATTAGTATAACCAACATCATGTCAGGATTTTGGATAGATCCAAAAACATATCTAAAATTTAAAAGGGAGTCTCATAGTATCATATCATACCCTCCAAGAGTCTTTAACAATACCAATATACCATCATATTGAAAAATGAAATTTCACAAGGGTCGTTGGTTTCGAAACCCCAAATGGATTCCTATCATCTATAAGAATGCATGGATTCAATCCAGGTCATAGAACTATTGGACATTTCAATGGATATACCCAACCAATAATATGTATTGTGAAATTATACTAATCCCCTCATAATAAAGCATCACACAAAAATATCTATATGAAATATTAGTTAACCTTATGTGAAATAATTTGATAATAGAATAACATAGTCATAATGGGTATCAGAAAACTTTTTTTTCCAACCTAGAGATAATCATTTTGATACAATGAGCGATTAGTTTCAATTTTTATCAACAACCATCATTGATGGCATTAATAATATGTTTAATTTATAGATAAAATTGAATAAAAATATTTAATTTTGGGAAAATAAAAAAAAATTAAGACATTGTCTACCATGGTTGACATACATATAGAGTAATAGTGAAATTGACCAAATAACAAAATGTAGACAACATAGGCAAGAAGACTAAATAGTAAATAAATAGATTATGATAACAAATTTTCTATATTTCAATAAATAAAGAAAATATTTTTTTCAAACCGGGTATCTAATGAATATATATTCTTTGGATGTTAGGAGCATTCATAGAATTAATATAAAAATAGGTAATGGGTCTTCATGTCACGACTCATCCCCCAGGGGCCATGCCGTGAAAACCCAAGCCCGCCTTCCAGAGGCAAGCGGCTGGCGACTAGCACCAAAGGTGAAATTCCCTAAAACTGGGAAGGCATTGCCTTTGTAACCTGTAAACACAGACAGAAGAAACCACACAGCTGGATACGAAACATCAAGTAAACTGTATAATAAAAGGGTGTTAAGGTAAACCCAACTGAAAGTACAAGTACAACTGTGATACAATAGAACTGAAGAAAAGGGAAAGTCAGCTTTTGGGTCATCTCCTGAGATTCCTACATGATGAGTAGGTACATATCGCCTCCTCAGCAATCCTCATTCGTTCGTCTCCTCCATGTACTTACTCATCGTAAGGTCCACCTCTAGGTACCATCTAGTCCGGGTACTCTTGACCATAGCAATAATTGTCCGTCATCTCCATCCAACACAACAATGTGCCTGCATAGCCCATGCAGGGTTGAGTATAACGATACTTAGTAGGGTCCCTGAGACCCTCTAGGTCTCACAAAATACAAAAAGGATAATAAAAAAGTATGACATCAACAAATAACCTAACTTAGGTATATGACCATACATGTACCTATGTTATAAAATAATCCACCTCAATCATGAGGAAAATAAACAAGATCAGACTCAGCTCGCATAAGGATTTATTCTTGGTGTAGTATCAAGTATCATTCCGAACATAACATTATATAACTCAGCTACTCGAGAAATCCTTTTTTATCGAGTACAGTGGTCATGCCGCCTCAAATAGAGACACTTCACACTAACCGTGGACTTCTGAAGTACTCCTCCAATCAAGTCCCATGGGTCTTCCATGTCACACAAAGGCACTCCCCAACATGGGTCTGCCATGTCACACAATGGTTCTTCCCACCGTGGGTATACCGCGTCACTGAGGTGCTCCCCACTAGGCCAGTCGAGTCACTCCGAGTCGAAATAGTCAGTAGTTGTCATGTTTCAGCCAACCACAAGGTCTCTGCACTATGCTCCCTCATATCTGAGAGGATCCTCTCCACAAGCTACTAGTCGATACTCCAACTGTCACGAAGTCCCGAAAAGATGTATCTCATAGGCCCGTCACATCATAGGGGTCTCAACGTAACAGATGGTGCATCAATCAGACGCTCGGTCTGTGAGTTATTATCCTTTTATTCCAGGGGCCTAGTTGGATTCATGCATGATCCAACCTGACCATTTCACATCACAATGAAAAACTCTAGTGGGGTATACTCAATTGGACCATCTCACACTTAGATTTACAGTGATGATGACGGTTTGTCAAATAGACGTCTGGTGCCAATGTTATGCCCAAAAGAATGTAAATAAGACGTAGTGGGTATGGGTCCGGTCCGACCTGGTCGGACGGACTCGGCCAGACCCAGCCTGGGCCGAACCGGTTCGGGTCGACCAGACCTTACCTGTTGGGTCTGGCCCGACCCTCTGTGAGGCTCATCCCGTTGGGTTCGGCCCAACGGCCGCATGGGGCTGTGGAGGCGGCTCGACCTTGGAGGGTGCTGCGAGGGCGGCACAACATGGGGAGGCTCTCACGTCTGCGTCGTTGGCGTCTCGAGTGGCTCAGAGGGCACCAACAAGGGCACGACTGCGGGGGCTGCTCGGCTTGGCCCGAACAGTAGTTCGGTATGGCGGCAGAACGGCTCGGCTCCGCTTGGACAGTGGTGTGGCTCGGCAGACACCGGCGGAGCTCAGTAGACGGCAGCGGCATGTCTCGGTAGCTAGTGGCGGCATGGCAGCTCGGCAAGGCAGATGGCGGTGGTAGGACGGCTCGACATAGTAGCGGTAGGACGAGGTGGTTTCGGTCCATGGCAGCACGGTGGCTCGACACACAACATGGCACTGCATCGGCACGACTTTCCGGCACAATAGTGGCACGACGAGGGGGTTTGGGCTGGGGTGGTGTGACGGCTTGGTCTGGTCGTGGGTGGACCGACCGAGCGTGAGGACAATTCAGCCAGGAGGGAAAATCACCGCAGGGTGGCGCGGGTCACGGAGGCCGCGGGTGTTGGAATCGTTGCCTTCGTCTCCTTCACCTCCATCATCCATTTTGAAGAAAACATTAAAGAAGAGCGACAGGGGGGTCATGCCATGTTTGTCTTTCCCGCACCATCAGATTTTAGAGTGTTAGAAATTGGTTCACAAAGAACTAAGCATGAACGTGTATGGAAGATATTTTAGAACAACATTTCCCATAACCCTGGTCAATCTCTATTCCCAACCCTGGAAATGAATTATAAGGGGAGAACATGGGAAGTGATAATCAAATAGAAATAATACCTTACCACGTTCTCTTGATGACGTTGGCACAAGAAGGTAGTACGGTCATTGATTCGCCCTAGATACGTATATCCCACATCGGAAGAAGGTCGAAGGGGGTCAGTATTCTTCGTTGGCGGAGCGTTCTTCGTTGAAGAAAGTTATCTGAAGATCTCCTTCCCCCAAATTCCACCAAAGATGCTACAGACAACTGATTAAGTTCGCTATTTAGTTCTTTGTCACAAATTCAAATTACTCTAATCAATTTACAAGGATGGAATATTAAAGGTATCTGGGTTTGCATAATTAATGTGGAGGAACTCAAGATGCTCATCCACATTAATGAGGGTGGTTGAGAGGTTTTTATCTATAATGAGGGGAGTTGAGGAGGTTTAGGCCTTGGGTGGTCCCCACCACCATAACCTATCAGGGGAGGTTAGGTTTGGGTGGCCCCCACAACCATAACTTCTTATGAGAATTTTAGGTCTGGTGGTCCCCACTTCTCAACTTCCACATGATGGTTTAGATCTGGTGTACCCCACCTTCCAACACCCCGTGGGTGTTCCAAACAACAATAAAATGTCACACACTTTTATTTTTGTTTTATTCATACACGAATATCCCAACAACTAACTTTCACCCTTGACCTTCTGCAATTGAGGTGAAAGTATTATTAAGATAATATCGGCACTACGAGTTCAACAGTGCCCTCAAATTTAAATTCTGAGCACTCGTTCAAAAGTTAGAAAAACCCAATTGCACGTTTACTGAACGTACCCAAACAGAAGTTCAGTAATTTATACCAGGTACTCCGGGCCTCAGAATCACGGGCCGCCAATTTTCACGGGCACGTAAAATTCCCATTTAATTTTTTTTAAATATTTTACACGGAAATTATAGGTATTTACATTCTCCCCACATCAGGTCTCTACTTCCCTATAGGTCACAACTCAAACTAGGAAAACAAGTTTTGGTACAGTGCACGCATCTGAGCCTCCTGCTCCCATGTGATCTCCTGGAGGTTCCTGTGCTGCCAGCGAACACACACCAGAGGTATCGACCATCCATGAAGGACCCATTCCTGTTGATCCTCAATCTCTACATGGACCTTCGTAAATTTCACCCCATCGTCGACGTCTAGATCGCCATGTTCAATGATGTAGGAAGGGTCATGCACTTATCTCCTTAGCTGGGATACGTGTAAGACGTCGTGCACCCGGTGCAACTGAGGTGGAAGAGATAAGATGTATTCCACCTTTCCATCCCTGTTGAGGACCTGAAACGGTCCAAGGAACCTCAGAGATAACTTGTCTCCTCAAAACAAATCCACGCAAACCTCGTCAAAGTGAGACCCATAGAAAGACGTGGTCTCCATCCTCAAACTCTAGTGGTCTCCATCTCTATCGACATACTACTTCTGCCTTCTATGTGCAGTCTTCATCCGCAACAAGATGACCTAAACCTTCTCTGTGGTAGCATGTACTATCTCTGGTCCCACTAGTGCTGACTCCCCCAGGTCAGTTTAGTACAAAGGTGATCTGCAAAGTCACTCATACAACACCTCACTAGGTGTCATCCCTCTGATGGCGTGATAACTGTCGTTGTATGAAAACGCCAACAAAGTTACGTGATCCTTCCATCTACTACTAAAGTCTAGGACACAAGCCTAGAGCATGACCTCAAGGATCTGAATGGTCCACTCATTCTGGCCATCCTTCTAAGGATGGAAGGCGGTGCTCAAACGAAGCTACATCCCAAAGGCCTCCTACAACCCCTTATATAGCCGGGAAGTAAAATTTGTATCACAATCAGAGACAATCATCGAGGGTAATGCATGTAGCCACATAATCTCATGCACATAGAGGCTTCCCATGCTCTCAAATGAACCCTTCACTATGATCGATATGAAGTGGGCCGAACTGGTGAGTCTGTCAACAAACACCCAAATCGAGTCATGACCAATGGATATACATGTTGTCCTATCATGAAGTCCATGGATATCCCATCCCACTCCCACTCTAGGACCTATGAAGGCTGATCCTAGCCTACTCTTAAATGATTCTCTGACTTCACAAGCTGTCATGTGATCCATTGAGAGTCAATCTTTGAAACTTCTTTCTTCATTCCTAGCCACCAGTGTTGTCTTTGGAGATCATGGTACATTTTCACCACTTCTAGATGTACCGCTAGAGGGGTTGTGTGAAACTCCTTCAACACATCCTCATGATGTGTCACCAGAACCATTGTACTTCCTCTGAAGAGGATGACATGCTCCCCACCTTCTGAAAATCCATTAGGTACATGTGTTGTGGATATCTGAGCATGTTGAGCCCCATAGTCAGAGTCCCCATGTTGCCCCTCCCTGACTCGCTGAAGAAATGGGTTAGTGATTGTAAGAGACTGAAGTAAAGTAGCTCCATCACATTCCATGAAGGATGTCTGCAAAGCAGCCAGCTGCTATGTCACCTCGCCTAGCAGTTGTATACTAGATCTTTTTATGAGTGCATCTGCTACAATGTTCCCCATTCCAAGAGTATAGACTACCCCGAAGTTATTTTCTTAGAGGAACACAATCCAATGTCATTGTCTCATGTTCAGTTCCTTCTGAGAGATGATATACCTGAGACTCTAGTGATCATAGTACATGGTAAACAATTCTCCCATCAGATAGTGTTTCCACATATTCAAGGTGAAGACAACAAAATCAAACTTTAGGTCATGGTTATCATAGTTCTTCTCATACTGTCTCATCTATCAAGAACCATATGCAATCACAGCTCACTCATGTATCAGGACACATCTGAGTTTGGTCCCTGATGCATCACAGTAATCTACCTACCCAACGCTCTCCTCTGGATGCCTCATGATGGGGGCACTAGTCAGCCTCTGCCTCAGCTCCTGAAATATCAGTTGACATCTCTCCAACCACATGAAGGGTTTACCCTTCTTCATCAAGGCTGATAGTGGTGATGAAACTCTGGAGAAGTCCTGAACAAACCATGGGTAATATCTGGCCAAACCTCGGAAACTCCATACATGCATCACTCTCCTAGGTGCCTCCCATGAAAGTATTGTTTCAATCATCACTATATCAACAAAAAATCCAGCCTACGATATGAAATGTCCCAAAAAGTGAACCTCTCAGATCTAAAACGAGCACTTCGATTGATTACCATAAGTCTGGTGCTCACAGAGTATGTCCAGTACTACTAGCAAATGATATGCATGCTCCTGCTTACTAGTAGAGTAGATCATATAGTGGTCGATGAAGATCACTACAAATCAATCAAGGTATGGATGAAAGATCATGTTCATCAGTCCCATGAACACTGCTGGAGCATTGGTTACTCTGAATTGAATAACCAAGAACTCATAATGGTCGTCTATCTAGTAGATTTCTAGGGCCTCTAATGGTTCGTCCAATAGACGTCTGGTGCCTAAATTATGACCAAGAAAAAGTAAATGAGACGTAGTGGGCCCAGGTCTGATACAACTCGGCCTGGGCCGATCCAGTTCGGGTCGACCTAGCCTGAAATAATGGGTCCGGCCTAGCCAGCTGCGCAGTCCACCCTGTTGGGTTTGGCCCGACGGCTGCATGGGGCTGTGGAGGCGGCTCGACCTCAAAGGGTGTCGTGAGGGCAGCTCGGTCGTGGAACAACTCGATCGCGGGCTGAATCCACTTGGGGTGGCTCGCATGGACATGGGGAGGGAGGACCGGGTAGATTATAGGGTTGAATCCTGGGCATGGCGGCGACAGTGGCTCAGATTCATCCAGAAAGCATTTTGGCACGACGACGGTGCAGATCGGCTCAGCTCGGACAGCGGCACGACTCAGCGAACGGTGGCACGGCTGCATGGGCGGTTGCGGCGTAGTGACTCGGCATGGCAGATGATGTCGACATGGCATATTGGCACGACAGAGGCATGGTGGCTCGGCCGGGAGGCAACGCGGTGGGGGGGTTTCGGCCGGGGCGGCATGGTGGCTTGGTCCTGGGGGAGCGCTGCGGCTGGGCAAGGTGGTGGCACACAAGTTCGGCACGGCGGCGGCACATCGAGGGGGTTCGGCCCGGAGTGGTGCGGTGGCTTGGTCCGCCCGTGGGTGGCTCGGCTGGGCATGTGGCCAGTTTGGCCGGGAGGGTGAAGCGTCGTCGGGTGGCGCGAGTCGCAGAGGCCATGGGTGGCGTCGTCAATTCCTTCGTCACCTTCATCGCCTCCTCTATTTCGAAGAACACATCAATAAAAAACAGCTGAGGGGTCGGGCTATGTTGGTTTGGCCCGCACCCTCCGCGTTTAGAGTGGTATCAAGCAGTTCACAATGAACGAACCATGAACGTGTATGGATGATATTTTAAAACATCATTTCCCACAACCCTCATCTACCTCTATTCTCAATCATGTAGAAGAAATAGAAGGGTAGAACCTGGTAAGCGATAATCAAACAGAAATAAACCCCTACTCCATTCACTTGATGACGGTGGCACAAGAAGGTAGTACGGTCATCGATTTGGCATAGATGAGGACGTACCATGTTCAAAGAAGTCCCGAGGAAGAAGGTCGAAGGTAGTCAGCATTTTTCATTGGCGGAACATTCTTCATCAGTGGAGTGTTCATCGTCAAAGAAGACGTTCTTTTCTGAAGATCTTTCTCCCAATATATCCTTCCTCCCAATTCCACCAAAGATGCCAAGGATAATAGATTATGTTCCCTATTTTTTTTCATTGGCACAAAAGCAAATATTCCTAATCAATTAACTAGGTTTTCATATTAAAGGTATGTGAATTGGAACAATTAATGTGGAGGAAGTCAAGAGGCTCCTCCACATTAATGAGGGGGATCGAGAGGATTTTCTCCATAATTAGGGGAATTCAAGAGGTTTAGGCCTCTGGTGGTTCCCACCACCATAAGCTCTCATGGTAGGTTAGGTTCGAGTGATCCCCACCTCCATAGCTTCTCATGGTAGGTTAAGGTCTGGTGGTCCCCACTTCTCAACTTCGACATGGATGTTTAGTTCCACTAGAGCCCACCTCCCAAAACCCACATGGGTGTTTAAAATAAAAATAAAATGCCAAACACTTTTATGTTTATTTTATTCTTACACAAAAAACCCTAAAAACTAACTTTCACACTCGACCATCTATAGTCGAGGTGAAAGTCTCCTTTAGCGAATATAAGCGATGTGAGTTCAACGGTGCCCTTAGATTTTAATTTCAATCACCGGTTACAAAATTTCAAAAAACCCGCTCGAACATTTACTGAACGTACCCGAAAAAAAGTTCAAAAATTTATTCTAGGCACTCTGGGCCTCAGAATCACACGCATTCAGTTTTCACGGGCTCTAAAAATTCCCATTTATTTAAAAAAAATTACATGGAAATTCCGGGTCATTACATTTCATCTCAATTTCTCTCCATTAAAAGATGTTTTATATTGTGTTCCAATTTACTCTTTCTTTGACCTATATACATCAAATGAATATATTACCGAATTTAATATGATTTAATTAATGGTATTTTCTAAACCATATTAATATCAATCTTTCTTTTACTTTTATTCTAAATAATACTAAAGTCGAATGTTTTATGACTCAAAATGCCTCTTTTGTGGAATATATTATTTTAAACAAGTAATATTATTTAAATTGTTATTATATTAACAATTTTATATATTTAATTTAATGATTTATCAATATTAATAGTATTTTATCTTCAACATTCAGCTTTTTTATTTTTCAGTGGCATTTAATATAATGTTTATGAAGCTAAAATGGTATACACATCTTTATATGTCATTGAGGCATGATTGTATATTATCCCTGAATCATTATATGATTGGTGTATCTATATAACCCATGAAATATGATATCATGAATTATTGTTGAACATTTAAAATAATCTTAGATTCATGCTCTTCTTTAATTTGGGGCATGATTGATGTTTTTTGTTAAATATATGTTTTTTTTGAAACTCAATATGCATTCATCATGTATAATGTTTCTCCACGTTTATTATCATTAATTTTATAGGTTATAACATAGAAATATAATTGGAGATAAATTATTATTAAAGTCGTCCTTATTTGGGAGTTCTTATACTTTTTGGTAAATCAACCATGATAAGAATAATTCTAATCCATATTAATGATGGTTTCTCCTCTATTCTATAATTTCAATTTCCACCAATCATTCATATTTAAATTGGAAAATATTTAATTTCTTTCTAATTGAACAACATATTTTACATATATTGTTTTTGTAAAAATTATATTTTCCTTTTTTTTGTGGTATTTCATAAAAGTTAGTTTAAAATATGAAACAAGATATTTTATACCATATTTTTGACATATCAATTATAAATTCTCATTCATCTCCTTCATTTTATTAAATAATATTATGATGTTCCAATTTAATTTTTATATATATGTATCATAAATATATAACATTTGAAATATAACTCTCATTGTGTAGATTATACAAGATTCAGTTCCGAATGAATGTCCTACTTTTAAGTTAACAAGAATTAAGGAATCTTTTAATTTCTCATCTAATATAGACAAATACCACCATTAAATGATATTAAACATATAATATATTCAAAATAAACAAATTAAATTATTATGTAACATATTTTTTCAAAACGATTTATATATATAATAATAATGACATTTCTTATTTTATATATCCTTTAGTAATTTCTTAATTTCTTGACCCATGTCGGTTATTTTAAATCATTATTCTCAAGATCATTATTTTTTATTTTTTACATTGGAACTCCATTTTCATAGGCCATGTAAAAAATTTAATTATTAAAATCCAGATAAAAATATTTCCATATTATTCAATAAATCCTTACCATATACCATTTTTATATCACTTGATTTATAAATATGCAACCCAATTAAATTTGATAGGTTTGATCATGCTTATGATGTATGTATGGATTATTTATCACATGTAAAAAACAAATATATGATATTTATGTATATCATGTGTATGATTATAGTTATATATCTATACAATTATGTTGGTAATACATTATATCTGATGACATTTTATGGAATGGATTGCATAGTGAACCCAATTCCACAATGGGTATTTTTTTTATTTTATGTTTATTTTAATTCAGTGCAACTTAACATTTTTTTGTGGTATAATTCTATATGTTGTTTCCAAAAAATTATGATATTATAATGTCATTTATTTATTCCATGTTTAAATTATTTTTATCATTCAACTTATGATTTCAATTTATGATTTTTTATTCTCATGCTATAAATCATTTCCTTCTTTATTCCCTTAGTGGAATTTCTAGTCCACCCTGTTCATTATGAATTTTCAGTAGGATATGTTGTTATGTTTTATATGATCTGTGGGACTTAGTAGAACTATGTGGAGGTTTAAATAAAGATTTCATTTTTAATTATAAAATTATTTATTTGTATGACTATATTTTAAATGAAAATATCCTACTAGATTATTTGATTGTATTTATAGGAAAAGTAAGATAAAAATCAAAAATTATTTGGTGTTTAGAGCATAGGTTATCATATTATCTATCCCAGGGTGGATTTTTCATGTTTCTATGGTTAAATTAATTTTTTTGATATAACTCTTGATATTTTTGGACATGGATTTTATTTTTTTCTAAAGGTTAATTAAGATCTTAGTATCCAAATGTATTCATAAATCATAATTATTTTTGGAGTGTTGGTATTATTATTATATGATTAGTTCATTTAGCATTTTTTCCAATAATGAAGAATTTACATCGTTTTTTATTAATTTTTTTGAAAATTATATAATATGACACAGAATAATGCATGCTTATAGATTTCATTTATAATAGTAACATTTTAATTTGAATCAATTGTAAATATTGTGATCGGAAAAATAATTATTTCGTTTATGGGGGATATTAAACATTGATAATATAATCAATTTTATCATTTTAGAATAAATTAAGGGGTGGGTATAAAAGAGTTATTAAAATAAAACAATATAATAATAAATCATTTAGCATAATTTATCATTCTATTTCAATGTGGACGAATTCCATATTAGGGATTTAAAATTAGAAAATAATTAAAAGAGTCTCAATTGATAATTCTGCTTATTTTATTGTGGGTCTCTTATTTACTAAACCTTAAGGATCATTAATATAGTATTTTGGTATCACTATAACTCATTAATCATAATATAGAGGGTTTATGAAGGAAATGGATATAGTTGTATAAATATCAAAGGATCTGTGGGTGTGAGGTGAATGATTGGTATTTACCAGCTGAAAGAAGTTTTCCAATTTAGAAATTAATAGTTTATCAATTTTTTATGAGTATAATATGTGATTAATACTATTAGCAAAAATATAAATTCATTCATATGAGAATAAAATAATGCTCCCTTACCTAAAAACCTATTCCATTAATCATTTATTTAAAATATAATGCAAAATATTGTATTTTATCATATATAATTATTTGTAAAAAATTATATATTTTCATAAATAAATCACTATAAGAAAATATATAAATTATTCTCCTAAATTAAAAATCTATTTTATCAAAATATTTTTCAAAATATTGGCGTTTAAAAAAATAATTAAATTCTATATTTATTAATAAAAATATTTTATGAAATGATAACATTTTGGACACATTGAAAAATTATTTATGTTTTCAAATTATTATATTCTAATATATATAATAATACAAATTTTTTAGATGAAATATTTTTATGAATTTCATTTTTAAAAAGAATATAAATATTTATTAAATATTTATTTTTAGGAATATAAATCTCATATTTTATTCAAAAATATAGTTATGATATATTATGTGATCATTTATTTTATCATTTAAAAAAAATATTTTCTGATAATATAAGAATAACTCTTTATAATGTTTTCAAAATATTATCTTACTATTATACTATTCAATATACTATTCTTAATGGTTAGATTACTATTATAATGCATATATTACACATATGATGGTCACTTTTTAATGGTCACGTAACAACCAGATTCTAGGGTCATTTTTTTCTTCACACACCATATATAACACCACATTCTCATACCTCATCATTCACTAGTTGTATTATATGGTATTATACCAGTCCTAATAATATCGTTCATTATTCACAATGTTCTATTTCCTTTTTATAGTATTTTTTGATGGAGTGATCTTCATGGAATAATTAGGTCATATAAATTGTTGATTATACTATGCATTATTTATTTTATTTTATCTTATTTTAATATTCTTAGCTATTTCATTCAACATTATTTCATGATGTGCAATATTACTATGAAATTTTATAACCATTATACATGAATCTACCGTAAAACCTAAAATATTAATTATTGTTAATATTCAATTATTTTACTAATAGAGGGAATTTCAGGGCCATTACATGCCATCTTACTGAGTACTCTGACTTTTGGTCGACCTTCCTTTACCTTTCCAATGACTCTTACATCCAATGGTATATATGTTTCCTTTCATTATTTATGTATTTATAGAAAATGATGAATCTTATTTTTATTAAATTATTTATTCAATATTGTGTCTCATAAATCATTTAACATCATAAAAAAAATTATGTTGGAATTACTCATAGAGGCCATGATCACATACAATGATTTCGAGAATAAACAGAGAAAAATAACACTCATTCAAGATCTCTAATGATCACAGTTAATGAATCCAAATGGATTTGGATTATATTAATGTTGTTAATATGATTTAAAAAAGACTACACTATTATCACTTTCATGTCAATTATCCTTCATAACAAAAATAACTTATTCATCACTATTGGTTATTCAAAATATTCATCATTGTATTTCATAAATTGAATATATGTATTCATATATAGGATGTTTAAATACAAAGTCTTGGTGAGTGAAATAAAAATTATTCATAATGAATTCTTATTAAGACTCTCCCATTCTTATATTTTTATCGCATCTATATTTGAACTAGAAAATAGGCAGTCAAGGTGAAGCTGAAAAATTAAATTGCCTATATTCATCTTTTATAACTAAAAATATAATTTATCATACTTTTACAATCAGTCCTTACTCACCTCAAATAAATTTTATCAGAAAAGTCATAAATCTATTTTTTTTAAAACATAGAGAATTAGAGTATAGAATCTGCATAATGATCATCTACTAAAGGGAATATATAATAATAGTGTTACCAAACCATCTATAAAGAACCTTTTCTAGATATTTTTACCATGTAACCCTCAAACCATGTGATCCGATATAACATAATCTATCCACAGACACCATCTAAAAAGTATTGGATGTTATATTCACTAGATTATTCAATGTAGACAATATAATACAAAGAATAAACATTCTACGATATCCAAATATTTCTAGTTGAGTGCACCCATGTCACCACAGCATAATGGAAACCCTACAGACATGTAAATAAAATAAGAAATCTAACCATATATTACAAGAAAACCCCCAATGGAACATGAACTATATAGTTTTATGTGGATTAAATTTTCAATATAATCTTTGGGGAAATTCAAATTCAATCATATTGAGGTGACATAGAAGATGATTATATATTTTATTATAATAAAATTGACGAATTATAAAAATATTAAATCATTAAGTCCCACTAATGTATTAAAAAGTTTATTCTATAATGTTTGTAAGATATTGATTGCACCAGATCCAATATTTCTGGATTAACAATCCCTATATCCATGGAAATCCAATTACACTATGTACTTTATCATTCCACTATTACCTCTTTATAATATATAACAAGTTGACTCAATCTTAACTTCTAATTTTTACCAACACTATTTCTTCTAGTTGTATCATCTTATAGACTTAGATATAATTACATCCAACCATCCTATATTCAAACAGTTAGACCTTTTATATTCAATTATTATATCATTAATTAATCCCATGAGTATAGTCCAATAGAATTTATCCATCCAATTGTCGACAAGTCTTGGATTATAATATGTTTCAACACTTAAGACCTAGACATTTTCCCATGAATTATTACAAATTTTCACCATCTAGAACTCTGGATGTCATTATGATTGGATATTTTTATCATTTTGTAATTTTTGGTTTTATTCTAATTTAGGGCATCTGAACAAACTAGTTTTTTCCTCACTACATTATATGTTCTCTAGTTTAATTTAAAATTATCAAATAAATAATAATGGGATATTTCTCCTGGATCACCTTACTCATATTCTATTAACATATAAAGAAGTTAGTAATTAAAAGCATTAATAAATTTTAATTAAAAGGGTAAGGGAATGTAAAAGGATCATAAGATGAATTACAAGATTAAGGATTCTTTTCACCGATTGACTAGGAAAATGATGATCTATAGGTAGTATAAAGAATAAGATGTCGAGTGTTTTTCATTTTGAATAAATTACTACTAAAATAAGAACAACATATTTGTATCGAAACATTGATAATCATGGGGACCATTTAATATCAAATATAATATTTCTATTTATTTAGTTGGATATTATATAGATCATGGTGTTGTCACATATGTATCCAAACACTAAAACAAAGTAGATTCTGGAAGTATATAAGTGGTTTTAAGGATCGTTGAACTTCCAATGAAGTAAGATTAGAAAAAATAGATATAAGATACTACAACATTACGTTTCCAAAATGAAGGATTATTTGACTTATTAATTTTTATTATCTTATTAGTGCTACCAAGAATATTATATCTCTATGAAATTTAGAAATTAATGGATTTGTATTCATGTTTTTGAAATAAAGATGCTACTATTATATATATATATATAATTTGTAACAATATATTATATATTTGTAATGATTATTATATTATAGAATAAAATAACAAAGTAATAGAAATAGAAATAAAAACATGTTCAAAAAACTCATATCACACATTGTCGTAGAAATACTAACATGTTCATGTAAATGATAAGTTAATGTAAAAGATATATAATGATATTTATTTATATTTTTTAATCTAAAATAACATGATAAGATTTTATCTAGTTTAAAATAAAAATATACTTCAAACTCATTTATTGGTATTATTGAAATACCAAAAAATTATCTATAATTATTTCTCAAGGATTTGTGTACACCTTTTAGATAAAATCTAGAGGTGGATACTCTAATATCATCACTTTTACAGATGATTTGAGTAGATATGGTTTTATCTACATTGTATGTTATACATAAAAATATTTATATAAATTAATGTTTTTTATTAATAAATTATTGAATCATTTTGTTGATGATAAATAATTTTTATATAGACTAAGGAGGTGAATACATTAAATAAGTCATCAAGGACAATTTTAAGGATGTTGAGACACTATCTTTAATAACACCTCCTTAAAAACTATAGTATAATATAGCTATTGAAAGGGGAATATCACCTTGTAATTCATTTTTAGGTAAAATATGAGCCATGAAAAACATTTAATATAATTTTATGGATATACATTAAATATAGAATCATATAGACTCAATCTAGTTCCAACTGAAATAGAAAAACATAATTTCATATATGTTATTGTTGTGGATGAATTTTGTGTTGTCTAATAATTATATTTTCAATTTGAAGTGTTTGTTAATGACAATTCTAGAATCATGTGTGAACTCAAGGGAATAATGTGTATCATTATAGGGTATATCATCAAAATATTGGTATATTATATATACAGCACCTCATAAAAAATGTTAATGATGTCCAGACATGAAATGGTTGTTATGAGGGATCACATATTTGAACGATATCATGGGAGAAATATCAACATCAATTAATTTCATTCTCAAGATATGAACTAGTTGATAAATTGTCAAATTACAAACATCCCAATGTAAAATATTCTTATAGAGACTTATGTATTACATAGAAGCACCATAGAGTTTGGATAATAAGATTGATATGGTTTTCTAGTCCCGATGTATGTTTACTAAATATTAGTTGATAATGAAAAACCTAAATCCATCAATGAGGCATCAAATATCGTAGATATTTAATGATAAAATTATGTACTTAATTTTGTGACTCAATACATACACTATAACCTTGTCTGGATTCTGGTAGATCCTCTTGTAAATGTAGAACCTTTTAGGTAAAAATTGATATTCAAGAATAAATATCATATAAAAGTTGAATTCTATACATTTGTCATTATTAGATTCAAATATGTTTATGAATTAATAAAACATATACTATAACCAAACATTTTCACATTTTTAAAAACAGTTATTCATAATAATTCTACTTTTCATAGAATCTTATAGTGATTATGAGATATGTAAAATGATATTCGAAATACCTTTATTTAATAAGAATCTTATAAAATATGTCAATATGTGAAAAAACAAATAAATATTACTCAAAATTACTAAAATAAGGGTTCGAGGTATAAAAAATACATATCTATGTTAAATAAATAGCCATGATCATGTAAATTTCACTTTAATATAACTATAAGAGATTTCTGTTTTTAATAGAATGTTTGAGGGCCTCATGTCTATAAATTTTTTTATTGGAGTTAATATTATTTCCTAATTGTAAATGATGATGAAATATTACTAATGTGAAATGAGATACCTATTTTATATTCAGTTAAACAAGTTCGGAAATGTTCTTTTTTATGAAGTATTTAGGTGAATCATCCTATGTTAATTGGATGATGATCATCCATTGTATATCTAAGTGGATTATTGGTCTTTGTTAGATGATATACATTGATAAGATGTAAATCCTATAATTTATAGTGAACCTAAGAGGAGATTATTTCTAATATCACATGGTATATATATCTAAATAAATATTTCCATAAACACAATAAGAGTGATAATGAATGAATAAGATTCAATTCACTTCAATGATATGATTTATCATTTATTCAATGAAATATACCATCATTGATATTTTATATACCATTAGAATGATATGAATATATCTGAAAACTCCAAGAGAGGTATATTTGATAGAATTGAAGACTGTTATAAATTATCATAAAATTACTAACGATATTTTTAAGGATTATAAAAGGAATGAGAATATATTAATTATGAGATATATATATATATATATATTACTTTTTGAACATATTATAATGATATAAAATCATGCATGTTATGTAAATTCTATCTTAATACGGATTTCTGAGCATCAAATGTTTAATGAAGCCAATGGTTTTCAATTATATAATAGATTATAGGAATATTGTTCCATATAAAGTTAGTATAAAAGTATTGTGGATATGAAAATTCATCCTTGTTCAGGATGTGGTTCATAGTAGTAAATACATTATCACATCAAAGTCACATTAAAAAATGATGCATATACTTTAAAAGTGTCACAATTTGATGAATTGTTTTAAAAAAAGTGGTGATCAATCAAAGATAAGGGTTTCTATAGTGAATTTTATGGTGTCATTGTAACACCATGAGTTATTATGAAACATTTATGTTTTCTAATAAATTGACTTACATTTATTTCTTCCAGAATACAAAACACCATTTTATGTTTGTGCTTTATGAAACACTGACTTCTATTTCATTACATGCATCACTGAGTCTCTGAAAAAAAATTATTTTATTCTTATATGAATTTAAAATATAGAATTATAAAAAAACTATTACAATGTAAATAATGAACATGATGAATTGAAATACTAATTTTTTTTTGATAATTCTTCCACTAATTATAGTATACACATTCTTAATATAAAAGGAAATGTTATTGTAAATGATTATTTTAATCCAAACAAGTTTGATTGATACCAATAATGAAACAAATAACTCATATTGGATTATATTAATGACATATATATAATATTTAATTTAATTTTTATCATTTTTCGTATGTGTTTTCTAGACAGGATTTAATAACCAATGGAATTTTACACATAAATAAAATATTTTAAATAAAGGAATTCATACCCACTTTTGATGAAAAACATCATTTAAATATAGTTTTGACACTTTTATATATTAATTTTTTTAAAAATAATCTCCTATGAAATATGGATATCAAATTTTACTTTTGGTGAGCTTTTGTTATTTGGTTGAGAAGATTCAGTTTTTTTATAAAGAGTGAAAAATACAATTTTTTTCAAAAGTACATTTTCATCTAAATTATTTATATACATAAATTAGGCTTTAAATTTATTTTAAAATATAATTCAATATTTATTTGTTATTTAATCATATTAAGGTCATTGAAATCAATTTCACATTGAATTTGGATATAAAAAAGATTTCAATCATTTGAATGTTTTCAAATTAAAAACATTTTCTATCATTTTGTAAATATGATTAATATTAAACACATTTCCAAAAAATATTTATTTATAATTATAAAGAATGGATTCCATATTTGTAATCAGAAGCTCAATATTTATGAAATATGTTCGTTTTATTTGTGTACAAAGTGAATAGTAACATTCTATATTTTCTATTAACATAGATAAGGGTAAATATGGTAAATTAAGGATAATAATAACATTATAAATATTATAAAGCTACCCTAACACATGAAAAATTTTAAAGGATGAAATTAATTATACCCTTAATGTATATGGTTCTAAATTTACTATGTTATTGGACACATGTCAATGATAATGACTTGGATATTATTAAAATCAATGAGTGTGATAAAATTTCAATGTCTTAATTTTAATATGTAAAACATTATTAAAATGTTGATAAATAATATATATTCTCTAATATGTATTGAATTATAAAAAAATATAAGTCTAGATAAATAATGTAAATTTATTTTTAATTTTTAGTGAAGGATAAATTATCTTAAATAATTACAAAATGATGATGTTATAATTATTCAATAGATTAAATAATAAATTAATTGATTTTAGAAAAATTGATTCAATTCTAGCTTGAATTTATTAAGGTTCTCAATGAATTTTATAGGTGAATATTACATATTAGGAGTTTATTCACTAACTGTTTTCAATGATTTCTTGTTCTATTGAATGTTTTAATGTCAATGTTGTCAGTAGTGTCAAAATTAGAACTAATGATATTTTATGAATATAAAAATTAATTTGATTATTTAAAATTCAAAAAAAATAATAAATAAGGGAAAATGGGATAAATTATAGTCTATCATATATTTATTTTACCACTTATGTTACATTGGATTCTTATAAGTATCCACCATTAAATATTCAAATTTTTGTTACGTTAGTTGAAATTAAAATAGGTTAACTAAGGGTTAATCAATTTGATAATATTTACAATAACAAAAAAAATTAAAATAAATTGGATGATTCTATTAATCCCATATATCATCTTATATTTCAAATAAACTTCCTTTTTGAGGTATTTTTTTGATACTGAATTTATTATAGATTAATATTTATTTTAGATTTCAAAAGTGCCTCTCACCTTCATTATAAAAGGACACATCCTCCCTAATAAAATTTCACTTTTTAAGCCTTATAGATAGTTAATTATGTTAAAATATTTCTTCTCAAATACCATAGAATTTTTTTTAATTTTTTTATTCCCAAAGTGACAACTCTAATGTCATTTAGAGGAGAGCTATAAGAGATAATTAGAAGAAGTGGAAATAACTCAAACTAATCACTCTTTTTTATACTATTCTATAACTCCTCTAAATATATATATATATACATATTATTAATAAAAAATCACAAATATTTGGAAATGATATTTTTTTATGAACTCTCCATTATAGGACACCATTCCCTTCTAATAATAAATGAAATATTTCTCTCATGTATGTATGACTTAACATATCCACATAGCGATACAATTTATTTTCCATGACCAACCTGAATATATGAGAATTTTGATGTCTTTAAAGATTATATATTATATATATGACATGATTATAATTATATAATGATAATATCAGATCATGATTTTTACAACTGAATTTTTTGGAAATGATAATATCGTGAATGCGTATATTTGGCTTACCATCCTCCTGAGGAAACGGGATTCATTTTTCATCTATAGTTCACATGAATGAAATTAATGAATAATTTTATGAATATATATGATATATAGAACATAAAAAGGATTTTTAATGAAATTATATCACATACCATTTTTTATTGTAATATGAAAAGACAATTAACACATTGTTCATTTGTTTGTACAACCTACCATATCCATTAACGCTGTATTTTTTTTATACCAAAAATATTTATGAATCAATATGAATATATTAATATAATATATACCATTATTAAAATTCAATATATGATTAAATCATGATCTATATAATAGGACCTAGGATATATAATAATAGCATGTAGAAAAATAAAGTATTTATTATCCAAAACAATACATTTACATTTAATACATAACAAGAGATAAAAATAATCTCATAATTAAATAATATATTCTATTATATATATATATATTAATATGTTCCTTATATATATAATAATAATATATTTATTATAAATGAGTTTTTCATGTGTATGTTAAGAGTCATGATATAGGGTAATTGATTTTCCTCTCACTTTTATTTTCTGTGAGATAAAAACCACGTTCACCTCTTATTTATTACATGTGGGTTATATACTTCCCATTAATGTAATATCATAAAATTGAAATCAAATTTAAGGGTATTTATATATCTATTTTACGATCTCCCTTTTAGGTGGTTTACATTTGAAATGATACCAAATCAATAAGGTAATTTTGTCTCAATTTTCATTGTGTGAGACACATGTCATGTTATGCACTTACATACATTTACATGGATTATATACTTCTCCATTATATGATTTAATCATTAATATACTTCATTTCTTGATATCATGTGTTATATAAAATTTTATACTCTCCGAGATCAGTAATATTTTTTCTTTCAAAAATATGTTTTCTAATAATGGTTCAAATTTTTTAAAGGATATATTATAGATTTTAATTGAAAATAATTTTGAAGGTTTTAAAAAATGATATCAAATATTCATTTATAATTTTTAAAGGATATTTTCAATGAAAATGTTTTATTTAATGTGTTATAGTTTAAAAATTATTTTATATAATGAAATGCATTTTTCCCTAATGAATTATGTGAGGTGATATTTAAAATTTATTTTCCATAAAAGAAAAAAATACATGAAGTTAAAAATAATTCAATGGTTAAATGATCTAGTGATACAATTCATATACATTGTCTGAATTGTTTATTTTTCTTATCGATTTGTACTTATGAATTTGGATTCATTTCCATGAGTTGTGTTATGATGAAATGTTTATGAATCAAATTTCATTTTATGTATTATGATATGATATATGTCCTTGGGGAACACATATTTATGATTTTAATTATGTGAAGGGCGGGACCTAAATTTAACTCTATTTAATTGGGTAATTATTTGTGTCTCATGATATAAATTTGGAAACATGTCGATGGGCTTGATCCACTATGGAATACGGGGACACCAAATACACTATGGGATGATGGGGAATCCTAGTACACTATGGGATGATGGGGAGACCCGATCCAGTATAAGATGATGGTGACACTAGATCCCTAGAAGAAAAGAATTGATACCGGGTATTGTGGGGTGACCAGCCTAGTAGGTTTAGTCCCCAAGAAGTGCTCTATTATGTTTTGAAAATACACCATGACTTGTATGGAATGATATAAAATTTTAATGTATGTACATGAAGAATCTATGTATTATTATTATGTTATATTTTTATGACTTATGATCTTGACATAGACATGAATCATTAGTTATGAATTTCCATTATTTTTTCCATGACACATGTATTAGACTTTTGATATGTAGGATATGATTTTATAATGTTAAGATCATGTTTTCATACCAATATGTTAATACTTTTTCTTATGTATCTACCTTGTTTACAATTACCGAGATTCTAATTTCACACATTCTTATTTTTCTTTTCCCCAGGATATAAATAATGGTTTTAAGTTATAGTTCTAAATGGTTAAATATTTATGGGAGATGTTAAAGATATATCATTAATTTAGAAGAATGTATTCCATGTTTCCAAAGGAACTAAACTATTACAACCTTCAAGAATGTGTTTTTGTAATGTAATGAATAATGATATATAAGGATTTAATTTCTATGTATAATAATCATAGATTATTATAGTTGTTATTAGATAAAAGATTTAGTCAATAATTAGGCAATAGGACAGGAAACATTTAGTGATATCCCTAGTGAAACTTATAACGATATGATTAGGTATATATATAAAGATAATAATATGTTTTAGTTAACTAAATAATTTTTCATAATTTAGTCATCATATAAGTAATTTTTCATTGTTCTATAGTTTTCCCCTATGATAAGTTTTTCTCTCTCATTGATTTCTTATTTTAGTAGATGGTTGGAACTAGATGGAATTGGTTAATTAGTTATGTGTTGAAAAAATTGACGGTGCAAATACAAATGGGATGACAACATGAGGGATTTATGTTAGGATCATTCATAATTGGAATTCCTGAAATATGATTTACAATGTGTTCTATAACTAACACTACGACTCACATATAAAGATAATGAAACAGTATGATGAGAATTAAAGAAATAGATACCATTGAGGAAGGAATATTCAGTATCCATTATGTCATGAATGTGGAAAGAATAGCCCAAATGGATGTATTACAAGAAAAAAAGTTGTTTTGACAATGGAAAATAAGGGAAAAATAATTAATGATAAATGGAAATTAAAAAGTTTAGTCAACATAGTAGATGGGAATATTGGCCTTCGTAAGGTAAAATCAGTTGATTAATGTGTAAAATCTAGAATAAATAGGTATTTATTAAAATCATGTTCCTATTTTGAAAGCTAGATAAATAATCAGAAAGGGGGTACATGTAATAGTAATATTTCTTCTAATGATGAGACTGAAGGTGTAATGGGAATGGAAAAATATATTATGTAACATGATGTGGGATCCTTGATAATGTCTTAAGGATAATGTGAAATAATCTAAGTGTTTATTTATTTAGATTCATGAAATATGTTATATGAATTGTGAGAAATATAAGTATGGTTTCATTTTTTTAAATGAATCTGTTGAATGGTTCTATTGGACTAGAATTGTTATTTAATGAAAAGGTGATATTTCTGGACATGATTAAGCGAACGATAACCCCAAATATATGCATGAAATAAATAGACGATTGATTATAAATTGGACAGTATTATTGAAATTGGAACTGATAATATGACATGGTTGTTTATAAAATCATGGATTCGGTTTATAGATTTTTTAGATTTAGTGTATGAGGAAAATGTTCATTTAAAAAATGTTGCATATTTTCACAATGGATTTATTGTAATTTTGGTTGTTAGCATGTTTCACAAGAAAACAAGATAGTGGTATTAACATGTTTGGGATGTGATAATAAATATTTTCATCATGTTTTAAGTGTAAAATTCTGTGTTTAGTGACCTTCTTTCAAATGTATTTTATTTTAAAGTTTTGCAGTGTTTATAAGGGTAACTATTTATGAACTTTGTATGAGTTTTTGAAGAGTAATGTTTTGATTTATGAATATTAGATAACATGTTCTAAATTTTTTTTGATATAATATGTAAATATGGAATGAATTATCATCTAATTATGGTTCGTATGATTAAGTTGTAATTAAAACATCGCAATTTCATCCAAATATCATAGAGTAAGAGATGAAGCTGAAATTGATCAAGGTGCACCTGATGTGTCACATCCATATCCTTATTTTAAGGTAATTTTTTCACTTTTATTATTGGAATATAATCCATCATAGGTTCCCCCTTGTCCCCGATGAATTTGGAGGAAAATGATATATCTTTTTGGGTGTAATAAATAGGCCACACGGTTTGGTCGCACGGTTTACTAAACCCTGCATCCAAACCGCACACATGTGTACAGGTCGTAAGAATTGTTTTTTTCATGTTTTTTTTCTAGGATTTACCCAATTTCACCCATTACATCCCCCAATCATTCCTTAGATCCTTGGAAGGCTTCCAAGATCCCTCAATCTTCCTTGAAACCCAATTTTGAAGGGATTTTATATGGTAAAACTTCCATATTCTTCTGGTATGTGATTCCATCTCATTTTGGATTCATTATTTTTTGGGTTTTATCCCAATTTTTAGATTTTTATACTTTTATAGAAGCTAGGGATTAGTACCTATGGTTTTATTTAGGGTTTATTGGACAAATATTGTGGATTTTGATTCATTTTCACTCACTACTGCTGCAGTGGTGGTACAATTGATGTTTCACACCAGGATATAGGGATTTTGACACATGAGGTATGTGAATCCATGTGTATAATTTTTTTTGATGAATTATTCATAATAAAAAACGTATTTATAACATTTTAAATCCTTTTTGTGTGGTTCTAAAGTCATTTTTGATAGCATTGATTGAGTGTTCAATTTTAATGTGTCTATATGACATGAAAATGTCTCTTTTTCAAGTGTATTCAATGTGTTATCATTTGGTGATATTTGGTGATCCATGAAAATCGCTTAGTAAATGTATTTTGGGTTGGAAAATATTCTGGGGCATGGTATTGGTGTACATATGGCCTTAAAAGAGGGATTTAGATGGATTTTGTGTGTAAAACCATATTTTACTAAAGGAAGTTAAATTATCAAAATTTTGAATGGTTTATTGAGTTAAAAAATGGGTAAAAAGGAATGGTGGGTACAATTTGGTGTGTGTATGTTTTAAGAATTATGTTTTTATGTGCATATAGTATTCTATAAAATGTGAAACTTGTTTGAGCATAGATAGGGAAATCCAAGTATCTAGGTTGGCGGACGTGGACTGGTATGCAAGTGATCTGAAGTGGTATCATCCTTGTTTCACAAAGAATGTTGGATGATGAAAACACGATCTAAGATTTGATGATGTTGGGTTCCAATAGGTAATTTGATATTCCCATCATATTTTATCATGAATGAGAAGGATGTTGATTATAGATAAATTCCTCTTAGATATTATGTACATAGGGCCCCACAACTAGCAAGTTCCTAGGGGCATTCCTATGACTTGTGATTTTTGGATATTTTGTATATATAATTATCATAAGTTGTGTTTTTTAAACCATATTATTGTGTGTTTTAGTTAAAAGTCTTAATTCTTTAATGTAGACTTCTTAGAAACTGTTTTTATTTAATGATTCATCTCATTGAAATTTTTATTGTAATTATTGTTTATAAAACATGAAAAATTTATTTATATTGAAATGTTTATCAAATGGAATATTATTTTTTAGAATCCTAATTGTATTAGGATAACACTGTAATTTCTGATTTTTGTGTAGTAATATTGATTATGTTTGAAAAGAGTAAGGGAAATGTTTTTGGAGATGAATGTTAAGTTAATTAGATTTCATCCCTGGTGTCATGTAGTGGAGAAGGCTTGTTGATGATGAACCGTTTCTGTGAGGTAGTTATTTAGTTTTATTTGTTTTTAATTTGTGTTGTGGCCCTCTCGGCCTTTGTACAAAACCATTTATTTCAAATCATAATTTTATTAAATGCTTGTTCATGCCAACATTTTAGATTATGTTTATTTATTCTTTTTGGTTATTTTATTGTTATAATCTATATTTAATCAATCCCAAGAACTGATTTATGAATCCCAGGAACATGTGCCAGCATGTGGGGATATTGAGCACCTTTCGTACCATTCCATGGACTGGATCGAGTAATGATTTATATGGTGACCAGATCCAATTTTTGACATTATGGATGGCATTGTTCCTAAAAACGGAATTAAAATTATTTATAAATATATATTTTTAGAATAAAAAACATTAGGAAATGTATATTGAATAAAAAATTGTATCTTTGTACCCTAATTGTTATTTAATCAAATTATCCATTAGACCTTCAATTCTATAACAGAATCTGATGATTATCTTTATAATGACCATGTTCTCTATCACTCCCCACCAGAACATGATATTGGTAAATATCATATATGTCCATCATTCCACTTTACACTATTCCTAGTTATGTGGTGAATTCTTACCTATCCCTATATTTATGATGATGTTTTATTTACCCTTTTTGATATGTAGGATTACAATAATGAAATTAAAATACACCACCCATTTATTTTTGAAGTGCAATTTGAAATTGCAAGGATGTGTTTTCCTTTTTTAAATTCTTGATCATATTGAAATGGTAACCTATACATTGGATCTCCCATGATATCTATATCACATTCATGATGTGTTCTATGTATCTATTCTAAGGATGTACATACCCAATCCTTCACATTTACTAAAATCATTGATCATACCATTGTGTAATGATCCTTATTAAGAATAGAAACCATTAGCATTTTAGGATCCATGAAATAATGTTCTAAAAAATAACACTTTCCAGGTTAATGTTTTGTGGGGAAATAAACTATTGTGAAGAAGCTACATTGTAATATGAGGATATGATGATAAATAAGTATCACCATTTGATTGTTTCAGAATTAAAATGTATGATGATACAAATAATTTTAACGGGGAATGAATGTAACTCCATTTGATTTTTATTAAACAATTATTTTTTTGAATAAATTAAATGTCATTAATGTCTTATGTTATACGCTACACAATGTTTACCTAACACTACATGACACACCGACATAGATTTCTTTACACGCAACACTGAGTTTCTATGGTTCATTATTTAATTATTATACTTATTTAAAAGGGAAAATTATAACCTCAACATTATAATGAACTGTATTGACATGATGAAATTAATTATGCAATTATGGAATAAACATAATTCTACAACCATTTAAGGTAACTTTTTGTTTAAAATAAATGGAAATGGTTTTCAGAAAATGTTATATAAATGTATCGAAATGTGCTTTAATCCAAAAAATAAACCAATAAATCATGTTGGATTATATTTTAAAAATATATTTATAACATAGTCAAAATAATTTTTAACATTCATATTATTTGTTTTTAAGAAATTATATTACATTAGATCCAATTTTTCACATAAAAGAGGTAATTTTATAAAAATGGTGTTTGAAGCCATTTGAGTGCACACTTATTTAAAATATAGTCATTCACACTTTTATAATATGTGAAAAAATAAACTATTTCATTATATTTTTATAACAAAATTCCACTTTCATGATTTTTTTATATTTCAAATATGTTTCAGGATTTCATGAATAATGAAAATACTAAATTTTAATTCGAAACAACATTTTATTATAAATTATTTATATAGTTAAATTATTTTGTTAAATTATTTTTGTGTTTAGTTATATAATTTTATATTTTTTAATCCAATTTATGTCGTTGGAATCAATGTCACATTGAATTCATATACAAAAATATATTAATGTCTTAAATGTTTGCAAATTAAAAACATGTTTTCTCATTCCATCAATGAGATTAATTTTAAATTAATATATTCCAATTCCTTGTTTATATTTATGTAAAATGGATTCTATTTTTTTTAATTATAATTTCCATGATTTTTAAATATGTACCTTTTATTTTTTCACAATATGAATATTAAATTTATTTTTTTATTACCAAGATTAAGGTTAAATTGGGTTAATTGAGAGAAAAATAATATTATAAATAATATAAAATTATACTAAAACACAAATAAATATTAATTTAAGAATTTGATCACTCTAGTGACAGATGAGGATTGAAATGGAATAATTTAATGGAAACTTTTATATGATAATATCTTGGATATTATTAAAGTCAAAGAGAGTCACAAAATGTCACACTCTTACTTTTAATAAGTATAATATTTTTGATATGAGGATAAATTATATATATAATAGAATATGTATATTCTTATGAAATTAAATAAGTTTAGATACATAATTAATTTTTATTATAATTTTTTATGGATGAAATAACTTTCCTTAATAATTATACAATAATGATGTAATAATTTTTCAATTAATGAAACTGTCAATTAATAAACAATAGAAATATTAAAAATAAATTTAATTTTAATAAATTGAGGTTATCAAATAATTTTATAGGTTAATATGACATGTTGTAAGTTTATTAAATAATTTTTCTCTAATTTAATTTTCTGGGATTATTTTCATTATATCATTGTAATAAAGGGTATCAAAATTGACATTAATGATATTTTATGAAAATAATATTTTTTTAGATTAAGGAAAATAAAATAAAAAATATAAATATGGATATTTTGAATAGAAATGGTCTAAAATATCAAAAATATTCAATTTAATTTTTCATCTGTATCTCATTTATAATAATATCTACCTTTTAAGATTGAAAATGTTGTTACCATGGTAAAAATTAAAATAATATAATGGGGGTGTTAATCAATTTGATATGGTAAATAATAACAACAAAACATGTAAAAAATATATTAGATGATGATATTACAAAACTATATCATCTTTTATTCTAATAAATTTCTTTATGGAGGCATTTGGTATCATTTTGAATTTATTATAAATGACTATTTTTAAGAGATTTCAAAAGTTCCCAAAACCATCATTATTAAAGGAAACCTCCTCCCTCGCATAATTTCACTTATTTTTTTTCGTATTTCAAGAAATAATATACCAATTTATCTTCTCTACTTCTCTAGTCACATTCTAGTGTTTCTGACCTTCCCTAATGACCAACTCTAAAGTCCATTAGAGGATATCTAAAATAGTTATTTCGAAGAAGATGCAATCTCTCTAACTGACCACTCTCTTTTTTTACTCACCTATACATATAATATATATATATATATCATAAAATATTAACCCCATTATACTAAATATTCTTAAATGATTTTTTTGTTATCAAAAGACCATTATACATCATCTTTCCCATCGAATATAGAATGAAAGTTTCACTCGTGGAAACATACGCCAAATTGTCTATAAATGAAGATACAATTAATTATCCATAATTATATTTTATGAGTGGGAATTATGATGGGTGAAATATTTATATATGATATATTTTACATGATTATAATTCTTTAATTATAATATTATATCATCATTTTTTACATATAATCTTTGGGAGGTCATAACGTCGCTCGTGCGGACGGATGACTTAAGATCTATATCATGTGTTGTGATTCATTTTTTATATATATTTCACATGGATAGAAATAAATTATCATTTTATGATTATATATGTTATATATAACTTATTATGTATTCTATAATTTAAAAATATCATGTAACATTATTTCTTTTAAAATGATAATAAAATGAGAACAACGGTTTTCTCTACGCATGACCTACTATATCCATGAACAATGTATTTTATTTTCTACCTCTATCTTTTATGAATCAATTTGAAGTTATATATAATGAATAAATATATCATGTTTTTTATTCTGGAGATGATAAAATCATATTATATCTAAGAGGACAATAGATAATAAGACAAAACATGTCGAAAAAAGAAAATGATTATTACCCAAAATAAATCATTAAAATGAAATTGTTAAAAATTTTGTAAGGTAAAGACATAAATAAATCATATATGGAATAATATAATTGAATTTGGTTCTGAATTATTTTTAAAATAAACACAAAATTATTATACAATTTGTCTTCATGAGTATAATGGATGTCATGATATAAGGTATGAAATTTCACTTCACATTTATTTTTCATAATATATAAGCCATGTTTCCCACCATATTATTATATATGGTGTTTATACTATAAATTACTAAAATATATTACATTTAAAATCAAATTTATAATTATTTACCAGTCCAATTGGCGATTTCTCTTTTAGGTGGTTTACGTTTCAAAAGTAACTGTATTGATATGGTTATTTTGTCTCAGTTTTCCTTCAATAAGACACATGTTATGCGGTGAAACTATATACATTTATACAGATCATATACTTCCATTTCAAATATTTTATCCATAATATCCTTCTCTTAATTATATTATAACTTTCATGTAATTTTAATCTCTCTTCGGAAGTATATATATGTTCTTTCAAAATAATGTTTTCTAAAAATGATTAAAATGTGTTTTAAATGTTATATTATACATTTTAAAGAAAACATAGTTAAAAAATTATAAAAAGACACTAAGTAATTCATTATATGTTTTAAATTCTATTATGAATGAAATAAATTTTATAAATGTGATATTCTTAAAAATATATTCCTAATTAAAAAGATGTTTTCGTTGAGAATTTGTTTCATGTGATATTTCAAAATTGTTTTCCATCAATGAAAATGTTATTAGAAGTTAACATGTTTTTCTACGAAAATGGTAAAATTATATAATTCATATAAATTATTTGACTGTTTATGATTATGATGTATTGGTAATTATGATTTTTTTCAGTAGTTGTGTTGTGATGAAATATTCCGTAAACCCATTTCATTTTTATGGGTTATAATATGATTTATGTTCTTGTGAAACAAATATGTATGGTTTTCATTGTGTGATAGGTGATACTTATATGTCCCTATAATTCATTGGGTAATTATTTATGTTTCTTGAAAAAATGATGGAAACTTGTCAATGGTCATAACCCACTACGAAATATTGGGAAACCCGATCCAATATGGGTAGATGAAGAAACCTAATCAACTATAGGAATATAGGGAGACATGATCCACTAAAGGAAGATGGGGACATACATTCACTTATAAGGAAAGGTCTGTGATTAGGAATGGTTTTGTGTCCCACTTAGTAGGTGTAGTCACCATGAAGATCATTGTTATGCAATGAAAATGATCCTTGGCTTATTGGAAATGATATTACATGTTCATGTGTCTATTAAAATTTTCATATATTAATTTTATGTTATGATTTCATGTATTATGATCTTGATCTCCACATGATACATCTCTTTTGAAATACCATAATTTATTACATTACTCATGTATATGATATTTTATATTTATGGTATGATTTTATTATGTTAATTACATGTTCACGTACATCTATGTTCATGATTATGCTTACACATGACAATCAATTTCCCTTACTAAGCATCTATGTTGACCCTTTAATTTGTATCATTTAAAAAGGTAATAAAAAATGGTTTTATGTAAGAGTAATAAAGGGGAATATCAATATGGGAGATGTATAATATCTCAATTGAATTAGAAAAATTTAGTTCTATGTTTCCAATGACACTAATGTATTATGGGCCTCAGTAATGTTGTTTGGATATGTAATAAATACTTATCTAGAAATATTTAATATGAACATTCAATAAGCTTTTGTAATTGTAGAGAAAAATGAAAAATATTAATATTAGAATAATATTGAATATCAGGTAAGATCAGTTATAATGAAGTAGTTAATATTTGGCTCTAGTAAATGTGGAAGACTATTGGAGTCTGGTCCCAATAACTAACTCATTTTTACTTTTATTTACATATACATTAATAGTATTAAATATTCATAATTATCTTATCACATGATGAGTTTAAATTTTTTTTAACGATTTTGGGATAATTTCCTTATATTATATGTGACATCAAATTATCACAATCATTAAATAGTATGATGATAATTTTTTTTTCTATGATCATATTCATAAATATTGGTTTAATGGATGGAAGTCAATATTCATATGCGGAATAAATTCTGTGGGTTATTTTATTTTTGTTCCCCATAATATATTGAGGCTTGTTCCCATTATGTTTATAAATGATAATCTCTATGAGTTGTTGTAATGAGAACAACCATCCCCATATTAATTCAAATTTTTTTATAAATCATTGTATATTCTTATCCATGGGAATGCTTATTGGTCATTTATCATGAAGTTATATTTAATGTATATATGAGACTCGTACTTATATATATTTAATAAAACTATCATTATAAATTCTCAATGTGAGGCAGGATAGGTTGGTTACATCAGAAGTGATATGACATAAGTGAATAAGTTAAGGAAGAATATTTTCATTCTAGGTTAATGGATGTAGATATCATCGACCCTTGGATTGTTGTGGAAAAATATTATGAAATCCATTAAAATTTTTAATTTACCAATGAGTTCATATTAATAAATGCATGGAATGGTATATCAAGAATATATGTTGATAACATAATAATGTAACCTATTTAATTAAATGTCACAACCCGTCCCCCAGGGCCCGTGTCGTGAGTACCCCAAGCCCTCCTTCCAGAGGCTAGGGGCTGGCAACTAGCACCAAAAGTGTAAATCCATAAAACTGGGAAGGAATTGCATTTATAAATTGAAAACACAGACAAAATTAGAGTACGAGCTGAAATTAAATGTTATGTAAATTTGAATACAAAAGAGTGTTGAAAAGTAATGGGGCCCGAAATACAAGCCCAAATGGGAATTTCAAGTAAAAATAAAAAAGAAATGAAGTTGTTGGATAGTCCTCCGGGGTTCAACCTGAAGGGTAGGTACATATGGCCTTCTCAGCACTCCACGTCTGTCAGTCTTCTCCGTGTACTGACTCGTCGTAAAGTCCATCTCCTGGTACCATCCAGTCCTGTTACTCTGCCTCAGTCAGCACTAGCCGTCCTCTGCATCCAAATCAAAGAGGTGTGTGCATAGATCATGTAGAGGTGAGTATAATGATACTCAATAGGGTCCTCGAGACCCTCAAGGTCTCACAAAATCCCACAAAGAAAAACCACATAGTATGAAAACAACAGATAACCCCACATAGGTATATGCCCATACATATACCTAAGTTATCTAGTAATCCATGTCAATCATGAGGAAAACACATGTTATTGACATAGCTCACACAGGTATACAAATTTTTTAGAGATATAGAGATGATCATTTGTGGCCACTGAATCATCTAAGCTGTCGGACCAACACATGATCCAGGACCAGCTATTCTGTTGGACCAACACATGATCTAGGAACATAAGTAAGAACTGTCAGACCAACACATGATCCAAGAACATTGGTCAGAGCTGTCAGAAAAACACATTATCTAGGTCCATCTATTCTGTTGGACCAACACATGATCCAGGAATAGAATATAGAACTGTTATACCAACATATGATCTTGTAACAGTCATAAGAACTGTCAGACTGACACATGATCTTGGAATAGTCAACAGAGCATAGCCACACACAGTGTTTCCAAAAAGCACACTTAATTATGGGAGTGTCCATTCATCAAGCCAAGTGTCGATACATCAACTGCCATGAAGTCCCAAGTTTAGGTATCCTGATGTTCCGTCTCATCAAAAGGAACACAACGCGATAGAAGGTGCGTCAATCGGAAGCCTGGTTTGAGAGTTATTTGCATTTCTATTCCAATGGCCTGGTTTCATTTAGGTTCAATCCATCCCAACCATACCCCAGTAGCATCTAAACATAATATGGCGTATTCCAAATGAAGCATATCGCTCCATGATTTCTGTCTCCATTGACGGTTCGTCAATCAGACATCAGTAGCCCATTTTATGGGCGAAAAGGCGAATACAAGCCCAAAACGGGTCTGGGTCTGGTCCAACCCAGCAAGACCAACCCTGCCCAACCTAGGTTTGGGATGGGGTCCGACTCGGTCCATGGGGGCAGCCCAGCCCACGGGGGTGGCCCGACCCGTGCGGGGTCCGGCCTGGCGGCCTGCGCTAGGTCCGGCCCGGTGGCCCGCTCTGGAGGGCCACACTGCTGGGGACCCGGCGGCCCATGGGGTCTAACTTAGTCATGTCGAGGGGTTGGCCGCGCTCCCCCTGGTAACCCAAAAAACATAGCAATTTAGGTGGGAGGAAAACCGATTCTAGGTGGCACCGGTCCGCGTCACGCGGGACACACGGTGTGTCCCAGTCCTCCCGGCTGGACGAGCGACCAGCCGATTCCCATGCGGTGCCAGATGCACCGTGACACCTCTGTTGAACCGGTGGCTTGGGCCGCCAGACATCTTCGTGGTCGGGCCCGAGCCAGCTGGTGCTCCACTGCGGCAGCTAGGGGCCGCAACCCTCCTTTGGTCTACCACGCATCGCCAGTTGCGATGCGCCTTCTCCGGCGTCCCTGTGGCTCGGGCCATCGGCTTCCTTCGCAATCGGCATTCTGCTGACCGCCATTTCACCCCCACGAACCATCGGTCGTGGTTCACTCCTCCGGCTACGTGATTGCTCTGCCGCCGCCCCTTGGTGACGTTCATTGCTCCATCCATAGTAGAGTTTTTCGTGGGTCACTAGAGGAGTTCCCGTGGCCCGATTCTCGTTCCAGAAGAAGTCGTGATCTCCTCAGGTCATTGCGTTCGATCCACAATCATCTTTGATGAGTGTCGCACATTCCTATCTCATGCTACGATTAGATCCAAAATCCAAAAAGAATGTGGAGGGGTCATGCCTTGTTTGTTCAACTCACTCCCTCCCCGTTAGGGTGATGTCAAGCGGCTTCATTTTCTATACCATGAAAGAAAAAATAGAACTTGAAACAATATAGAAATGCTCGAATCCCATAGTATTGTTGGCCATTCATTGTTCGTTGATGGAGTTGTGGGAAGAAGACGAAGAGGATCATCATTCGCAGTGTCCGCCAAGCACATTCAAACACTAGTTGCATTGGCTCGTCGAAGACGTTCCATGTCGGTAGGTGTCTGGGGAAGAAGTCGAGGAAGGGTCGTCACCAGTGTTCTACGTCGGGAGAACGCATGCTTCATTCTCCATTGAGAGGAGTGTTCATCATTGGGAGAATTATAATTCTCCCATGATCTCCTCTCAAATTCTCCTCCATGTTTGAAATTCCATGCCCAAAATAATATTAGATGTCTTATTATTTTAGATGTTGGAAAAAAATTCAAAAATGGAGAATTCAATTATGTGGCTCCACCTAATTAATTCATGTGTGTTGGCAGGAATTAATTAGGGGAGGTCAAGATGCTTCATTAAGGTATAGGAGGTCAAGGGGGTTCTTTCCATTTGATGGGGAGTTGAGGAGGTTTTAATCTCCTCCGTCCATATGGGTTGAACCTCATGTGGTCCCCACAACATAACCTCTCACAGAAGGTTATGTTCAGGGGGCCCCAATAGCATAACCTCTCAAGGGAGGTTAAGGTGTGGTGGTCCCACCTCCAACTATGTCAACCCTACTTTTATTACAAACTTAAACATGATTTATTACATAAAATATTATCTTGATACAACATGGAAGATCGATAGGTCTAGTGTCTTTGGGGCTTAGGATCATTACATAACAACATAAAACATCAAATACAACATCTTTATTGAAAACATCCTTTACATGACCACTACATTCCCTCATACTTTTCATTGCATGGGATAACCTGAAGACATGCATAAGAAAAGGGGTGAGCTATAAAGCCCAGTAAGGGAATAAACATGGAATACATGAAGAGTACAATAAATGTTATACAATAGGAATATCAATAGAGAATAATAGAAACATGAACATAATGGCATGATAAAGAATGATAATAATAACATTGAAATGTGGCATCAAATTTTCACATGGAATTAGAAAGAGCCAAGGCTCATTGCACATAGAGCATGAGTAAATACCCATTGCACATGAAGCACGAGTAAACCCTCGTTTCACTTGAATTGTCATGAGTCAACACTCATTTCACATGACGTAACATGATAATATACATTACCCAATGCATTGGAGCACTATAAGGGTGAACCCTTCTTAAACATTTTATTTAATGCGTAAGCATGCCACATGGATCATAAAAGATGGATTCAATAAACATAATCATTTATTCCATGATAAAGTATTTTGGAATTCATACATGAAACATTATAATAAATAAGTAAATGTGCATAAATACGAATACCCTTGATGAGGAAATGGGAATGGTATTCACTACCTAGTGGTATTGGCTTAGATAATCGGTGTAATTTCGGCAGCGTAACGGCGTGACATAAGAATTCATAAAAATTGTTGATGACAAGGAAAGAGGTGTCTAATCATATTTAAATAAAATTGAAATCAATGGGGTCATGTAGATACATGTCCAAAAAATTGTAATGGAATTTAGATTTATGATACAAATGTATTTCTTGAATATAAATGAGGAGAGATAAGTTCCTTTCAGAATTTCGGCATAGTAACAGGTGTGCATGGGAGGCATTTAATGGGAGAGAAAGGGGTATCCCATCATTAAAAAAATAAGAGGAACGTATAGGGGAGGTGAAATACTATACCCTATCATTTATAATTGAAATTAAAAGGGCATAACTATATTAAGAAAATTGGACAAAAAGATGAAATGAAGAAAAACCCTTACTTGGATGTGTGCTTCCAAAGGCTTGAGAGAGGGTTGATAGTTGCTTCTTGGGAGCTTGGGGCACTTTGGGAGGATTCTAGAGAGAGTAGGTCAGAGGTTGGACGAACTCCAAAGGCATTGAGTGTGGAGGAAGTGGGAGCTTGGGTGGGTTTATATAGGAAAGGTGAGGGAATTGTTTATTATTTCGGTTTGCGGCACCTTATATTAAATTAATCCAAACCAGAAACCATGCCATGGTTTTTGGCCATGTTTTTTTGAAAATGGAAGAGGCAAATAATATTTTATATGGCCAAAGTCCTAACTTCTTAAAATAATTGGGTTGTTTATGTAGAGGTGAGTAACACTCCCATGGAAAACAATTTAAAAAGACATCGTGTTTCATAAGTCTTGAAGGGTCCATTAATTCTTTGAAAATCAAGTCAAAGAAACCTAAAATCAAATTATATTAACGGTAAAACATATATTGGCCGAACATAAATCTTGTAGTATTTTATTACATCACTATTGGGTCAGTATGATGTCATAAAACTATTTATATATTTGAACCGTATTTAATTTTTACCCAAAAACTTTACTATCTCAGAAAATTATGAAAACTTCACCGTTGGATAATTTCGACATCTTGATTCCCGAAATAAAATTTATTTTATCTAAATAATATTATAAATATGTTAATTTTCACTTTTAAAAAAACAGACATTTATCGAAAAATCACGGGTTTTTACAAAAATGGTTTTCAAGCCTTAATTAAAATTACAATTGTATTCCTAAAATTATAAGATCGTTTATATTTAATAAAAATAAATTTAATAATAATAATAATAATTTATTAAAATATTATATAATTCCAAAATCCATTAATTTAATAAAATAGAATTCTTAATTAAATAATAACTAAAAACACTATTTGTACATTAAAAAATATTTTCAATGTATCAATGATGATAAGAAAGTATATTCATTATTATATAAAAAATAATGTACATGAACATAGTACTATATATTTTTTACATAAACCCTTAAAACATCTGCATAAGACCTAAGGGTAAGGTGTGCGATGGTGACAGACTCTTTGGGTGGCTCAGATAACATCGCTCGAGTGGTAATCTATATCAACTTACACTTTTTCCGTAGATGGTCTCGTTCATGATTGTCATGATGAATATCATATTGGTATTGGTCAAGAGCGAAGCCCAAAGATGCCACCTTTTTTCCGAGCTCCGACAAATGGTCTTCGTATGGAGAAATTCTACTAGATGGGGCCATCGCTTTCTTTGTCTAAGTTAATTGGGTTTGTTAAACCCCTATATTTATACTAATCATGAGATCACTGTTCAACCACTATTAAAGCAATGGTCACAATTCCTAACATAAAACCAAAGAAGTTGACATTTTATATAAACATTTTACAAAAAGATACATTTAATTAGATCAAGAAGTATTTCCATTAATGAAACATTGGGTCATTAAAATATTCCCCCCTTAAGAAATTTCTCCCTCGAAATTTCCTTTTCCCACACTAAAATATATGTGGGTAACTCAGCTTCATCATTTCCTCTGATTCCCATGCCGCTTCTTCAAACTTGTGGTTTCACCAAAACGCCATGACGTGGGGAATTGTCTTATTTCATAGAACTTTTTCTCTACAATCTAAGATCTATACTGGTTTCTCCTCATAAGAAAGATCATCCTCCAACTGTACCACCTCAGAAGAGAGTACATGTGAAGGGTCTCGTATGTAGTTCCATAAGAGGGATACATGAAAGACATCATGTATGTTGTCCATGGTAGGTGGAAGTGCTAGTCGATAGGACACATCCCCAACATGATCAGGAATCTTGAAGGGGCCTATGTACCTTGGACTTAACTTCCATTTCTTTCAAAAACTCATGACCTTCTTCCATGGAGATATTTGTAGAAAAATCATGTATTCAACATTAAACTCATGGTCTAGTCGATGATTATCTGCATAACTCTTCTGTCGACTCTGGGATGCCTTGATATGCTGGTGTATGGTTTTCACCTTCTCCACCATTTCCTCAACCATTTTTGGTCTAAGAAGCTTTGGTTCACCGACCTCATCCCAACATGCCGGTGTTCTGCACCTTTTCCCATATAGTGCTTCATATGGTGCCATTTGGATGCTAGAGTGGAAACCGTTATTATAAGAGAACTCAACTAGAGGAAGATGTTGATCCCATCCACCTTAAAATTCAATTGGGCATGCTCTCAACATATCCTCAACTGTTTGGACAGTCCACTCGGATTGGCCATCAGTTTGAGGATGATAGATCGTACTGAAGTTCAGTTCAGTATTCAGAGATTTTTGATGTCTCTTCCAAAACATAGATGTGAATCTTGTATCTCAGTCAAACACAATAGATAGTGGCACTCCATGCAGCCTTACCAAATCCTTGATATATATATGTGCCAGTTGATCCAATGATAAATCCTCCCAAATAGCAATGAAGTGTGCAGTCTTTGTAAGACGATCCACAACAACCCAGATTGCATTGTTGCCTTTGGATGTCCTCGGATGTCCAGTGACAAAGTCCATGGTGATGTTCTCCCATTTCCATTCTACTATGTGCAATGGTATAATCATCCCCTTAGACTTCTTCCTCTCTGCCATCACTTGCTGGCACACCTGGCACTTTGATGTATATTCAGCGATATCCTTTTTCATATTATCCCACCAAAAGTTTTCTCAGTGATCTCAAAACAACATTTTTCTCCCTTGGAGAATAGAGAAATTTAAACTATTTCCATCATCCAATAGTTCCTTCTTCAGCTCCGGACATGATGGAACACATAGCCTTTTCTCAAATTGCAAATTTCCTTCTTCATTATTATTAAACTCTGATTATTTCCCTTTTTTGATAGCTTCCACTTTTTCCTGAATTCCCAGATCATCCTTTTGAGCATCCTTTAACCGTTCCAAAAGAGATGGTTGATCAATAATTTTTGAAAGGATTGTTGATGTTCCCTTCATTATGATTCCCATATCCATATTCATCCAGTCTATGAAAATTGGATACTTCTCAATTCTCATCATTGATAGAATCGCGCGGTCCTTTCTACTTAGGGCATCTGCCACCATGTTATCTTTCCCAGGGTGGTAATCTATTGAACAGTCATAATCCTTGATGAGATCTATCAATAATCCCTGGAACATATTATGCTCTTTCTATGTGAATATATATTTAAGACTTTTGTGGTCAGTATATATCTCACATTTCTCCCCATAGAGATAATGCTACCAGATTTTCAAGGCGAAGATCACCACCGCCAACTCCAGATCATGCGTTGGATAGTTTATCACATTTATTTTCAAATTCCTTGAGGAAGACGATATCAATTTATCATTATTCATCAGCACACAGCCTAATCCCTTCTTCGAAGAATCCTTGAATACCACTAAAAATTCCCCACCTGTGGGTTAAGTGAGCACATGCACAGTGATAAGCCTCCTTTTCAAATCATTGAATATTTCTTCGCATTCATCACTCCAAGAAAACTTTACTCCCTTGCATGTTATCTTGGTATGAGGGTTGGAAAATCATGAGAAATTTCTCACATAATCGTTGATAAAATCCAGCTAACCCTAAGACTCTACAGATATCCGTTACCGATGATGGCCTCAACTATCCCTCAATTGCATCTATTTTGGAGGGATCCACAGATATCACATTTCTTGTGATGATATGTCCCAAGAATTATACCTCCTTCAACCAGAACTCACACTTGAAGTTCTTGGCATAGAGCTTCTCCTTGCGCAAAGTCTCTAGTATAGTTCTTAAATTCTCATCATGATCCTCCTTGGTTTTGGAGTATATTATAATATCATCTATAAAGATTACCACAATTTTGTCAAGGTAATATCTAAATTCTCTATTCATCAAGTACATGATGATTGCTGGAGCATTGGTGAGTTTTTAAAGAATTACTATGAATTCATAGTGCCCATATCTTGTACGAAAAGTAGGCTTGGGGACATCCTCCTTCTTCAACCTTACTTGATAATATCCCGACTGCAAATCTACCTTAGAGAAGTATTTTTCTCCATGAAGCTGATCAAACAATTCATTGATCCATTGCAGAGGATACTTGTTCTTTATCATGATTTTGTTAAGTTCTCAATAATCGATGCAAATCCATATTGACCCATCCTTCTTCTTGATGAAGAGGACTGGTGCACCCCGTGGTGAAGCACTTGGGTGTATAAACCCTTTATCCTGATTCTCCTGTAGTTGTTTCTTTAGCTCTTAATGTTCCACCACAACCATTCAATATGGAGTCTTGGATATTGGTAGCGCCCCTGGTATAAGTTCAAATGATAATTAAACATCTATTCTAGGAGGAAGACAATGCAGTTCCCCAGGAAACACTTCAGTGAATTCCCTCACAATAGGCATTTCTTCATGGATGTTTTCTTCCTTGGACTCAATCATCTGAGCTACATACATGTGCTCATAGGGTAGAAATATCCATTCTTGAGATGGTGGAGCTAAAGGATATTCACTTTCCTCCTTACACTTGTAAGGAATCAGGGGTCGATTCTCCTTATGGTGTGTGATTTCCCTCTCCCGAAAATTTATGTTGGCTATATATAAGGAAAGCCAATACATTCCATGAATTGCATCAAATTCCACTAGAGGGTGTATGACGAGGTTCGCTGGGAAATTAAATCCAATGATTATAATAGGGGAGGACATTTTTCATGGGATGCAATGATTGACCCATTTTCCGTACTCACCGACATCTTTACTTCCATGATTTGTGGTGGTGCTGAAATTATTCTATTAAACTTTCGAGATATAAAAGAATGCATAGAACCTGAAACAAAAAGTATGTTCGCTATTATAGAATGAATAAATAGCATACCCATCACCACATTGTTTTCGAGGTTCAATTCGGCAGAAGTGATGGAAAAATATCTTCCTTGTTGGCTTGGAGGTTGTTGGTTGCCTCTGAAAACCTTTGGATTAGAGCACTGATTTTCAAGATGCACCAGTTCTTTAAATTTTTAGCAATGAATAACGCGTATAGGTTCAAACGGAGAGTTCATATCTTCTTCCGCAGTCGTGGGTCTTTCTTACTGACAGTTAACAGCTAGGTGCCCTTCTTTTCCACACCTAAAGCATTTCCTTGTCCCCTTGAGAAAATTTCCAGGGTGATTCATTCCATACTTTTAGCAAGTGGGGTGCTGGATCTACATAGCACCGTTGTATTTATCCATCGGATTTCTAGAATTGAAGTCCACCTTATGCTTATTTTCCCCATGATACCCATGTGATTCCTCGATCTCCATTTCGACCGTGAGGGCACATCGAACAATTTCCTCATAGCTGTCGAAGTCAAGGATCGCTAATGCTTTCCGCAGGCTAGGTTTCATCTCACCAAAGATGCGATCAACCTTACATTCAGGGGTAACGACAATGCCAAATGCTTATTGTTCAAGCCTTGTGAAGTTTTCATCGTACGCTCCAACAGATTCTTATTCTTTTTTCTTGAGGTAAAGGATGTCACATTCCATCTTAAGCCAGAGGGTGCGCGGAATATATATATCGAAAAACATCCTCCAGAAATCCATCAATTTCAACTCCTCGATCTCATCCTCAGGCTTCATTTTGTTGACCAAAATCCACCATTGATCAGATTTACCCTCCAAACGATAAGCTGTCAGGAGAACCTTCTCTTGTTCAGAACATTGAATGATGGAGAAGAGCTTTTCAATGGAGTTGATCCATTGTTTAGCGATCGTGGGATCAGATGGTCCACTAAAAGTAGGAGGCCTTTGTCTCATAAAGCTCTGTTTAGCAACGTGTTCTTTCTTAGGGGGGTTTGGATGTTCCTATTGACCCGTTTTTCTATTCAAATCTTGAGTTAACTGAGAGAGAAGCCTGACAAAGGTCACGATTCCCGCTCCCATTGGTTTGGGAATATCATTAGTACAGTCATCACACTGATCATCACAACAGTTGTTACCCCGAGTCCTCCTATTACCAGCCATTGGCTGGAATAAAAGAAAATTTAGGGGGTAACATATAAAGGGTAATCCAAAGATAAAAGTTTATGACTTATAAATAATCTCTTATTTCTTTAAATCATTAGTCTATATGCGTCAATCTAGGACTTTCATGATGTACTTTCTAACATAAATTTTTAGGGGCATTTTTTTATCCCCATAAAAGGGTTCATACTAATCTTGTGAATTTATCAAAACATATCCCTCGGGAGTTCCGTAACCAAGAGTGCAGTAAGGCCCATTGTCATGCACCAGTTCCCATTTGAGTCTAGCTCAAAGCTATGTTTTCGGGTATTACCCTAGGATACATATGTTCCAGAGGTGCCTCTACCTTCTCGTATCCAGAAATGGATGTATTTGTTTGATAAAACACTTACTCAATACATACCAAAACATAGGGGTGTTTTTATTATAATTAATCTTTTCTCTAAGGCTTTACTAGGGTTTTATAATCCAAATCTCAAAAGTAACTAAACGTATCCTCTGATACCAACTATGAATGTCCTGCTTTTATTACAAACATAATCATGATTTATTATATAAACTATTCACTTGATACAACATGGACGATTGAGAGGTCTAGTGTCTTTGGGGCTTAGGATCATTACATAATAACTTAAAACATGAAATACTCCATCTTTATTGAAAACTTCATTTACATGACCACTACATTCCCTCGTACATAGCATTACATGGGATAACCTGAGGACGTGCAAAAGAAAATGGGTGAGCTATAAAGCCCAGTAAGGGAATAAACATGGAATACATGAGGAGTACAATACATGTTAGAGAAAAGGAATATCAATAGATAACAAGAGAACCATGAACATAAAGGCATGATAAATCACGATAATCATAACATGGATATGTGGCAACAACACTTAACATTGAATTAGCATTATCCAAGGCTCATTTCACATAGAGCATGTGTAAATCCTCATTGCACATGAATCATGAGTAAACCATCGTTTCACACGAATTATCATGATTCAACACTCATTTCACATGACGTATCATGATACTATACTTTACCCAATGCTTTGGGCACTATAAGGGTGCACCCTTCTTAAACATTTTATTTCATGCATAAGTGTGCCACATGGATTAAATAAACATAATCATTAATTCCACGATAAAAGAACATTGAATTCATACATCAAACATTATAATCAATAAGTTAATTTGTATACAGGTGATTACACTTGATGGAGAAATGGGCATGGTATTCACTATACAATGGCATTGGCTTAGATAATCGATGTAATTTCGGCAGCGTAACGGTGTGACATAAAATTCATAAAAATGGTTGATGAGAGAGAAAGGGTTGTCTCTTCATATTTACAGAAAATGTATAGTAAGGGGGTCATATAGATACATTTCCAAACAATTGTAATGGAATTTAGATACATGATACAAAAGTATTTCTTGAATGTAAAAGAGGAGATAGAAGTTCATTTCAAAATTTCGGCATAGTAACGGTGTACATGGGAGGCATTCAATGAGAGAGAAAGGGGTCTCCCATAATTCAAAAAATAGGAGGGAAGTATGGGGGCGGGGGTGAGAAACCATACCCTAACATTTATAATTTAAATTAAAAGGGCATAATAATATTATGAAAATTGGACAAAAAGTTGAAAGGAAGAAAAACCTTTACTTGGAACTGTGCTTCCAAAGGATTGAGAGAGACTTGAGATAGGCTTATTGGGAGCTCGGGGAACCATGGGAGGATTATAGAGAGAGTAGGGCAGAGTTTGGACGAACTCAAAAGGCTTTGAGTGAGAAGGATGTGGGTGCTTGGGTGTGTTTATATAGGAAAGGTGATGGAATTCTTTATTATTCAGGTTTGGGACCCCTTATATTAAGTTAATCAAAACTAGAAACCATCCTATGGTTTTTTCCCATGGTTTTGGAAAAGGGAAGAGGAAAAGGATATTTTATAACGCCAAAGTCTAAATTTCTTAAAATAATGTGGTTTCTTATGTGGAGGTGAGTCACACTCCCATTGAAAACAATTTCAAAAGACAAGGTGTTTAATATGTCTTGAAGGGTCCATTAATGCTTTGAAACGTAAGTCAAAAAAACCTAAAATCATAGTATTTTAATGGTAAAACATATATTGGAAAAAAATGCTTATAGTATTTTACTACATCACTATTAGGCCACTATGTTGTTATAAAACACATTATATATTTAAACGGTATTTAATTTTTACCCAAAAATAGGAATGTCTCCTAAAATTAGGAAAAATTCACCGTTGGATAATTTTGACGTCCTGATTTTCAGAAATAAAATTTATTTTATCTAAATATTTTTCTGAATATATTAATTTTCACTTCTAAAATAAAAACTGACATTTATAAAAAATACACGGGTTTTGACAAAAATGGCTTTCAAGAATTAATAAAAATTACAATTGCATTCATAAAAATATAATATCATTTATATTTAATAAAAATTAATATAATAATAATAACAATAATTTATTAAAATATTATTTAATTCAAAAATACTTTAATTTAATAAAATAGATTTCTTAATTAAATAATAACTAAAAACACTATTTGTACATTCAAAAATATTTACAATGTATCAATGATGACCATAATATATATTCATTATTATATAAAAAATTAATGTACATGAACATAGTACTAGCGATTTGTTACATAACCCCTTAAAACAGCCGCATACGACCTAAGGGTAAGGTGTGTGATAGTGACTAACTCTTGGGGTGACTCAGATAAAATCGCTCGAGTGGTAATCTCTATCATCTTCCAATTTTCCAGTATATGGTCCCGTTCAAGATTGACATGATGAAGCTCAGCTTGGGATTGGTCAGGAGCGATGCCCAAAGATGCCACCTCTTTTCCAAGCTCCGACAAATGGGCTTCGTGTGGAGAAATTCTACAGGATGAGGCCATCGCTTCCATTGTCTGAGTAAATTAGGTTTGTTAAATCCCTATATTTGTACTAATCATGTGATCACTCTTCAACGGCTCTAAAAGCAACGGTCATAATTCATAACATAAAACCAAAGAAGATGAAATTTTATATAATCATTTTACAAAAAGATACATTTAATTAGATCAAGAGAGATTTCCATTAATTAAACTTTGGGTTGTTACACCAACCCCGTTGAAGAGTTTTTGACCACCAAACCCCCTCATAGTGGCTAAAATAAAATAATTTGTCATCTTGCTTTATTTTATTAACATTTTATAAAAACCCAAAAACTGACTTCTACTCTCGAACATCTGTCGTCGAGGTGAAAGTCTTCATAGGAGAAAATAGGTGCTAAGAGTTCAATGGTTCCCTTAGATTTCAATTCCGAGCATCGGTTCAAAAGTTATAAAATCTCCCTCGTACGTTTACTGAATTTACCTGATCAAAAATCAGAAATTGATTTCAGGCACACCGGGCCTCGAAATCACGTGTCGTCAATTTTTTCGGACTCATAAAAAAACCCATGAATTATAAAACATTCATGGGATTTATGGGTCTTTAAATTCTCCAAATCTCAGGGATTTTATTCCCTATAAGATATAAATTCAACTATAGGAACAAATGGGGGTACTGAGCATGCATCTGATCCTCCAGCTCCCATGTTCTCTCATGGAGGTTTCCATGCATCCGACGAATGCGCACCAGAGGTATCGATCATCCACATAAGACCCTCCTCAATCTCCCTTGGAACCTCCATGAAATTCTCCCCATCATTGATTTCCAGCTATCCTTGGTCGATGATGTGAGTTGGGTCATGCACGTACCTCCTCAGCTGAGATTCATGGAATATGTCGTGCACGCAGTGTAAGTTAGGTGGAAGACCTAATTGGTAAGATACCTAGCCAACTCTACCGAGGAATTAAAAAGGACTGATGAATCTCGAAGATAAAATTCCTCCTCCGCCAAATCTCTGTAGACCTCATCAGGGTGTGACCCATTGAAAGATGTGGTCTCCATCCTCAAAGTGTAGAGGTCTCTGTCTCTTGTCAGCATACTACTTCTTCCTTCTTTGTGTTGTCTTCATCCACTCCTAAAAGATCTTCACATTCTCTGTGGTAGCTTTACCTTCTCTGGTCCCACTAGTGCTTTCTCTCCTGGTTATTTCTAGCACAATGGCTATCCGCATGGTTGACCATACAAGGCCTCAAAAGGTGTCATCCCTATGGAGGAATGATAGATATTGTTTTATAAAAACTCCACCAAAGTTAAGTGATCCTCCTAGTTGTGACCGATGTCGAGGAAACATGCACGGAGCATGTCCTCGAGGGTTTGAATGGTCGGCTCAGTTTGTCCATTCATCTGAGGATGGAAGGCGTTGCTCAGACGAATATGCTTCCCGAAAGTCTCCTGCAACCGCTTCCATAACCTAGAAGTAAACCATGCGATAAGATCGGAGACAATAGTAGAAGGTACTCCTTGTTTCCACATAATATCCTAAACATTGGGTCGTCCCAATCTCCCAACTGAACCCCGCTCTCTGGTCGGTAGGAAATGGGACGACTTGGAGAGTCGGTCGATGATCACCAAAATTGTGTCGTGACCCCGGGATGTACATGGAAAAAACATCACAATTTCCATGGATATCCTATCCCATTTCCACTATGGGACCATTAATGGCTGAACCATGCCTGCTGGTACCGGGTGCTCCGCCTTCACTTGTTGACAAGTGAGTCATCGAGAGAGAAAATATGCTACCACCTTCTTCATACCTGGCAAGTAGTGCTATCATCTGAGGTCATGATACATCTTCTCCACTCCTAAATGTATAGCTAATGTGGATGTGTGGAACACCCTCAACACATACTCTTGATGTGACATTGGTACCATAGTATGCCCTCTGAAGAGGATGATGTGCTCCTCACCTTCACAAAATCCATCAATTACCTGCCCTATGGATATCTGATCATGTCATGTCTCATAGTCAGCATCCCCATGTTGTGCTTCCCTGAATCCATAAAAGAGTGGGAGAGTGACTGTAAGATACTGTTGAAAGGATGCTCCATCTCTATCCATAAAGGATATCTGTAAGGCAGAAAGCTTCTTTGTCTCATCTCCTAGAAGTTGTATACCAGATCTCTTACTAAGCACATCCACAAAAATGTTCCCCTTCCCATGAGTATAGACTATCTCAAAGTCATAGATCTGGAGAAACTCAACCCAACATCGATGTCTCAGGTTCAGTTCCTTCTAAGAGAAGATATACCTGAGACTCTTGTGATCAGAGTACACGGTAAAATGTTCTCCAATCAGATAGTGTCTCCTCATCTTAAAGGTGAAGACCACTAATTGTAATTCTAGGTCAATGGTATAATTTTTCTTCTCATTCTATCTCAGATACTGAGAACTATACACGATCTCTTCTTGCTCCTCTATCAGGACACACAAGAGTACGGTCCCAGATACGTTGCAGTAAACTACATACCCTAAGCCTTCCTCTAGAAGCCTCGTGATGGGGGCACTAATCAACCTCTGCCTCACCTCCTAGTGGCTCTACTAGAATCTCTCGACCACATGAAGTGGTTCCCCTTCTTTTTCAAGGCTGATAGTGGTGGTACAACTTTGGATAAGTCTGGTACGAACCTTCGGTAGTAGCCATCCAAACCCAGGAAACTTCGTACCTCTGTCACACTTTTGGGACGCTCCCAAGCATGTACTGCTTCAATATTCACTGGATCCACTAGAAATCCAGCCTCTGAGATGACATGACCCAAGAAGTGAACCTCTCAAATCCAAAATAGGCACTTCTAGAGCTTACCATAATGTTGGTGATCTCGTAGTGTGTCCAGTACTACCCGCAAATGGTAGGTATGCTCCTCCTCTGTAGTCGAGTAGATCACTATGTCGTCGATGTAGAATATGACAAAGCGATCTAGGTATGGTAGGAAGATCATGTTCATGAGACCCATGAACACTCTAGGAGAGTTGAATATGCCAAATGGCATAACCAAGAACTTGTAGTGGTCATACCGACAACTGAAGGTCGTCTTCTTCACATCCCCTCTCGAACTCTAAGCTAGTGATAGCCTGATCTGAGGTCTATCTTCGAGAACCATCATGATCCCTTCAGCTAATCAAATAGGTTTTCAATCCTCGGGAGTGGGTACTTGTTCTTCGTGGTCACCTAGTTTAGGGGATGGTATTCGACACAAAGCCTAAAGATTCCATCCTCTTTCTTGGCGAACAGAACCAGGGTTTCCCATGGAGAAACACTGGGCCAGATGAATCCCTTCTCCTGCAAGTCCTCCCGCTATACCCGCAGCTCACAGAGCTGAGTATGAGCCAACTGATATGTTGGAGTAGATATCGGTGTCATCTTGAGGTACATTTCAATGTAAAATTCCACCACTCTACAAGGAGGTAGACTTGGTACATCAACAGGGAAAACATATGCGTACTGGTCCACCACTATATGATAACTCGAACTCTTCACATCAACTGCTCCGAGGGTAAGGTAGGACAACTAATGAGTGGTCGGCTGCACCCTCCTCCAAGAAAGTCCGTCCTATAGTGAAAAGGATCCCTTCCCACCAGTGAAGGTAAACTAGAACCCATCCGTCCGGACACACCGCACTTTGTGCCTAATATAGTCGATCTGAGCATGGACTATAAATAACAAGTCCATAGCCAAAATGATATCATAAGGCCATGATGCCACTATGAGGAGATCCTAGCCGATGATCTTTCCTCTTAGATTATGGTCACACTTCTATAACCAATGCATAATCGTCGAGTCTGCTCCAGTAGGAGTCTATAGATGTATTGATCAAGCCAACAGCTTTGTCAGAATCTCTAAGATCCGAACAATGGAAGTGGCATTGAAAGAGTGACTAGAACCTGTGTCTATAAGAACTGTAGCTAAGGTGGAGTAGACACAGATCATACCTCTAATCATCTCTACAGTTCCATGGTCATATAACTTAGCTTCCTGGAGCTAAGATCCCCATTGTCCACCTACTCCCTACGGTCGGGGTGGATCTCCTGATGGTGGTGGTGATAACACCTCGAATCATCGTCACCACCAGCTGCATGACCAGCTCCTCTTCCACGTCTTCAAGCTCCCTACTATCATCCTCGATCGAACCTCTTCCTCTTCCTAGGAGGTCCCTCAACTATTTTCTAATCATCAATACATCAGGTCAGACAGTCACAAGCCATGTGACCCTCCTGCCGCAATAGTAACATTGCCTACTCCTAGAATGACTGGCTCTGTCTCATGTGCCCCCCACAACTGAACCTGTATCCTAAGGTCTTCCATGGTATGGCTTGGACCTCTTGAACCTATGCCACATAGGTCTACTGTCAGCTACAGAAGACTCCACTGCATGTCGACAAGTGATGGGTCTTGGTGCTGGTGACTACTCAGTAAAGAAACTCTCCACTAGGAGGTCTCTCTCTAACACCCCCGCATGTGTCAGGATGCTGAGGGAGATCATTGAAGCTCTGATCTTCTGTCTGATCCCCTGCTAAAAGGTCTGGGCCCTGAAGAATGGGTTTGGCACCATATCTGTGGAGTAGCGCGAGAGGTCGGTGAACCTCGCTGAGTACTGCGCCACCATCATGCTACCCTACTGTAGATGCATTAGCTCCAGTATCTGTAACTCATGTAGGGTGGCATGGACAAACTCTGCCTGAAACAGGCTCTCAAAGTATGCCCAACGACGTGTCACCTTGTCTTGCACCTGGAGCATCAGGATCCACCATCTTCCTGCTGCTTCCTGAAGGAGACTTGCGGAAAGGATCACCATAAGGTCTACTTGTGTTCCTACTAGGCTGAACACTCTCATCACATCCTCCAGCAAATCCTCAGCTGCCTGCGGCGCCCTCTCACCCCTGAACCTGGGTGACCACTAGCGCTAGAACTCGTGCAACGTGCTCAAGTGGTGTGCACTCTTGGCTGCTGGGGCTGGTGGAATCAGTGGACCAACAGGTATTGGTACCGCTGGAGACACAGCGGTGATAGGGCCCTATACAGAGGCCTCGTCTCTCGGTGGGCCTTAATCTCGTACATCTCTCAGAACCCTGGCTGGACATATGTGTGGAGGTCTCTTGAAAAGAAACAAGTGCGCCACTGTCAATAAGTTATACCTGGTGAGCTGATTCAATGAGATCACAATGAAAACTCTTGAAACACATACGTAGTCAGTGTTTTCGTGCACTGAGTCCAAAATCAGATGTCAGGGTCCTAGTGTATGGAATGTTCAGTCGCCGCATCAACACTGGACTCCCTTGACTGAAAACCACACTTAGTACTCTTAACACTATAACTTCAAATAAAAGAAAGAATAGAGTCCTAAGTTCTGCGGTAGAACCTACTCCTCTGATACCAATTTTTTACGACCCTTCCCCCGGGGCCTGTGACGTGAGTACCCCAAGCCAGTGTTCCATAGGCCAGGGGCTGGTGACTAGCACCAAATGCGTAACTCCCTAAAACTGGGAATGCATTTCCTTTATAAACAGAAAACACACACACAATCCAAGTATGAGTTGAAAGTAAATGCTGAGTAAAGATGAATAAAAATGAGTGTTGAAAAGTAAAGGGGCCGTAAAAACTAGCCCAACTGGAAAGTGAAAATACAACTGAAAAATAAAACCAGTTATTGGGGAATCCTCTAGGGTTCCTACCTGAAGGGTAAGTACAAAGGGCCTCCTCATCACTCCACATTCGTCAGTATTCTACGTGTACCGACTCATTGTATGGTCCACCTCTGGGTACCATCGAATCCTGCTATTCAGCCTCAGTCAGTGTTGTCTGTCATCTGCATTAAACACAATGAGGTGCGAGCATAGCCCGTGCAGGGGTGAGTATAATGATACTTAGTAGGGACTCTGAGACCCTCAAGGTCTCACAAAATCCCACAACGTTAAACAATAAAGTATGAAATCAACCGAAAACCCCACATCAGTATATGACCATACATATACAAATGTTATCTAGTAATCCATCTCAAATACGAGGAAAACACAAGTTATTGACTCATCTCACACTGGTAGAAAACATTTTTAGAGGGATAGAGATGATCAGATGTAGCCACTGAATCGTCTAAGCTGTCGGACAAACACATGATCTAGAACTAGATATTCTGTCGGACCAACACATGATCTAGGAATAAAAGTCAGAACTGTCGGACCAACACATGATCTTAAGACAGTCGTCAGAGCTGTCGGACCAAAAAATGATCTAGGAATAGAATTTAGAACTGTCGGACCAACACATGATCTAGGAAAAGTCATCAAAACTATCTGTCAAACACATGATCCATGAACAGTCGACAGAGTACAACAATCCACAGGGATTCCAAAAAGCACACGTGAATCCAGTAGGGTCCACACCTCAAGCCATGATTTGATACATCAACTTCCATGATGTCCCAATTTGATGTATCCCAATGTTCTATCTCATCAAAATGAAGACAATGAGATAGAGGGTGCGTCAATCGGATGCCCGGTCTGAGAGTATTTGGAATTTCTGTTCCGAGGACCCGGTTGGATTTAGGATCAATCCAACCCAACCATACCCTATATACGTCCAAATATCAAGTGGGGTATTACAAAAAAACTATCTCACTCCAAACATTGTGTCTCAGTAGATGGTTCATCAATAGGACTCCAGTATCTCATGTTATGGGCAAAATGGTGAAAACATTCAAAAAATGGGTTTGGGCCTGGTTCGACTGTGTTGGACCGACCTGGCCTAACCTGGGTCCAGATTGGGGTCCGACCCGGTCCGTGGGGGAATCCCGGCCTGCGGGGGTGGCTCGGCCTGCGCTAGGTCTAGCTCGGTGGCCCGTACTATGTCAGGCCCGACAACCCATGCGGGCGACCCACGCGACTAGCGGCCCAGTGACCTGCGGGGTACGCCCTAGCCGCATCCATAGGGGAGGTCACGTGCCCCATAGTAACTCGAACGACATAGATGTTTAGGTGGGAGGAACACCAGTACTGGGTGGTACCGGTCCGCTTCACGTGTGATCCTATTTGGGTCCCACTCCTCCTGGCTGGCCGAGCGGCAAGCCTATTCCCGCGCGGTGCCGGATGTGCCGCACCTCCTTCGGTGACCTGGTGGCTTAGGCCACCAAACCTCTTCGTAGCTGGGCATGACACAGCCGGTGCTGCACTACCATGGCCCTCCTTCGGTCCACCATGCGTGGCCGGTTGCACCACGCCATCTTCGGCATCCCGCAGCTTGGGCCGCCGGCTTCAATCATGGAAGGCCTTGCCCCGGCGGTCGCTGCACCACCGCGGTCTACCGGTCGTGGGTCACTCCTCTAGCGGCATGGCTGCGCTTCCACCGCCCTACGTGGACATTTTATGTTTCATCCTTCGGCGTGTTTTCCCTGGGTCACCGGACCAATTCTGGTGGCCCGATTATCATTCCAGAAGAGGTCACACTCTCCTTGGGTTGTTTCCTTCGATCTGCAGACATTGTTGATGAGAGTCACACAATCCGGTCTCAGGCCGCGATTAACACCAAAATCCACAATGAATGCAGAGGGGTCGGGCCGTGTTTTTTCGACCCAAGCCCTCCGCGTTATTGTGATATCAAGAGACATAATTTTTTAAACCATGACAGAAAATGTAGAACCCACAACAATATAACAACGCTTGGATTCCCAACCTTTTTTCGCTTTTCTTTATTCATTGATGGAGTTGCGGGAAGAAGATGAAGATGATCTTAGTTCGTCGCATCCACCAAGCACTTATAATCCCGAGTTGGTTCGGCTTGTGGAAGACGTTCCACGTCGGTAGGTGTCCCGGGAAGAAGTAGAAGAAGGGTCATTGCCGACATTCTTCGTTGGGAGAATGAATTCTTCATTCTTCGTTGGGAGGAGCATTCTTTGTTCGGAGAATTTTAATTCTCCCAAGATTTACTCTCAAAATCTCTTCCATGTGTGAAATTCCATTCCCAAAATAATAATAGATGTATTATTATTTAGATGTTGGAAAAAAATAAAAAATGGAGAATTCCAATAAGAGGCTCCACATAATTAATTCACGTGTGTTGGCATGAATTAATTAGGGGAGGTCAAGATACTCCATTAAGGTGGAGGAGGAAAAGTGGATTCACCCCAATTAATGGGTAGTTGAAGAGGTTTTACTCTCCTTCATCAATATGGGGTTATGCCTCGTGTGGTCTCCACATCATAACCTCTCACAGAAGGTTATGTTTGGGTGGGCCCCACCACTCGAACATAACTAGGGTGGTTAAGGTGTGGTGGTCCCACCTCCAATTCCCTTGAGGAGGTTTTATCCACACAACCTTCTCATCGCGGCTAAAATAAAATAAAGTTTGAGTGCACTATATTTTATTAAAATTTTATAAAAACCCCAAAACTAGCTTCTACTCTCGACCATCATCCGTCACGGTGAAATTATTCTTAGGTGAAAACTGGCGTTGTGAGTTCATTGGTACCCCCAAATTTCAGTTCTGAGCAGCGGTTATAAAATCTCGCTTGTATGTAAACTGAACATACCCAAAAAAAACATCAGAAATTGGTACCAGGCACACTGGGCCTCAGAATCACGCTTCCTCAATTTTTGCAGACTCATAAAAAAACCATGTATTAAAAACAATTTCCATGGGATTTTCGGGTCTTTACATTATAACTCAAAAAAGTGATTTTATTATACATTGTGCATTTGTTGGAGTATGTTGTAATTCCAACATTACCATACCTCTCTTAGGGTTACTTGAAGTGTTTTTTGACATAGATCTTTGGTTTTTTTCAAGTTACATAAATCCCACTAATAAAGAGGCATAGAAGGTCACACAAAACATATATATAAAAACATGGATAAATTCTATTTTAATTTAATGTTACAGTAAATATTCCACTCATGTGCACGATAATAGGGAAATTATTACTTTGTTTTTACAGACATCCCATCAAGTAGTATGAACATGAGTTCCCTCCTACCAAAACAACCATTAGATTTACCACTTAAACCTTCATCTCAATAAAAAATGAATTATGTTTGGTTTAATTGAATATAAATTTAATTTCTAACTTGTATAAATACAATTTGATATAACAATTATCAAAACATATCATGGTTTTTTCAACATGCCATCATGGTATTTTTTAAATACATTCATTTGGAATGAATGAAATATCAATATTTCCAAGATATATTGAACATTAGAGGTCATTCATTATAGAGTCAACTAATCTATATACATAACACATCATGGTCTACCATTTAACATTTTTGGATATTTAAGGATCATAAAATAAAATTTATAAATTAATTTAGGGGAAAAAGAGAATTAAATAAACAAATAATGACCAGGAATTTGATGAAATTGATGCAACAATGTACCTATGTTAAATGAAGAATAATGTATTTTTTTCATGGTAAAGATGATGTTTTTCATTTGAAATGGTGATAGAAATTATAATGTGGAGAATAAGATACAAGTGTAATATATAATGAGATAATCTTTTAAATGGGATCTTACTAGAATGTATATATGATTTTTGATTCCAATATCACATCAATATAAAAATAAAATATTATAAAATTTATTGTGATGAAAATAACAAGTATTAAAAACTACATTAGGTATTTATCTTATTTTATATATGTACTAATATTTTTAATCCTGAGTTGTAGAGATTTATATTTGTGTGTGGGTGTATGTATATATAAAATCTATTAGTGGGTATAAACAACGGTAGGGAAATGAGTCTAATAAAAATAAAAAAAAATCATTGCACATTTTTTATTTTATTAATCTAGTACTTTATAATATGTATAATACTTGTATTTAATATAATTCATGCGAACAAATTCAAATTAATTAGACCTATTTTTTTCTTTTTCAATTCTAATATAGTGGGTGATAGATTAGTGTTATAATTAATTATAATTTTAATTTTGAGATAGGGTTATTTAAAATTGAAATACACTGGTTCCCTACATATATCAAGTTTTATTTCATTTCATTTCTCCATAAAGTGGTTTCATCATATGTGGATTAATATGAAGGTGTTTTATATCATTATACGACACAGTTGTGGTATTTAATGAAAAATTAATTTCCTTCATCGATGAGATCAAAAATTTTAATAGAATAATTTGATAGACCATTTCATCTAAACACATGGCCTTGAATGTTACTTTATTTCAAATAATAAAATTTCTAAGAGTATGTAACTTTTACAAGACATGAAACGGTATTCTAAAGCATTTTATATCAATTCTAATTGAATCAATATTGTGGAGGATCATTTTTTAATGCATTATATTTGAAATTTATATGTTGTAAATCCTTAAGTTGTGTTTTGGAAAGGATAATTATGATTATAATTGTAATGAAAAATCACCTGAAATGAAATTATATATTCTATATATTACATATATATAATTAAGGATAAGGAGATATGAATATCATCATTAATTTATTGATCAATTTTTTTTTATTATGATGAACAATACATCACCTTGATAAATACATAAATATATCAACATTGTAAATATTTTTTGATAAGGTTACTACCTCACATCAGTTTCATAGTATAATTAATTGTGGAATAGGTTCCACAAATATACATTATTGGAATACATACAATATATATATATATTTATATAGATAAAAGTACTCATGAGTATGATACAATATAATATAATTAATCTATAGATATTATATATATGATAATGAATGATATATCTGTTGAATATGGTTCCACATAAAAATAAGTAGATGTGGATTTATTGCTCATTTACATAAATTTGAAATAGTCAAAATGAATGCCCATATAAACAATTCCACCATCATTATTTTTATATGAAATGTTTGGAAACCCTCTTAGTATATGCGGTATAAATTTCCAACAATATAAATATTATACAATAAAAAATAAAAAATAAAATAGTCTTGTTAATGCATTCAAAATACCAATTATCATTTTTCTGAAGCAATATTTTTATTTAATAAAATTTCAATTGCGTAAAAATATAATATAGAGGATCTTGATGATTTTAATGTCAACATATAGAAGAAAATATTGTTTTAATAGATAAATTGTAGTTTTTGGAGTACAATAAATTCCAAGAAGTTCATGTTAAAGGTGTTATTAACCTCATGGAGGATTTAGGGGCTATTTTTAAGGATATAGTATTTTTAGGATATAAGACAACAGAAAATAACAATTACATACCTAAATAAAATCATGATATACACTTTTTGAAGTCTGAGATGTTTCAATTAAGGTACTAAATTTAAATTCCTAAATTTTAAATTTTTGATACAGAAAATAGGGGTTATGATCAATCTCATGAGGGAAGAATAGAAATGAATCTTTAATGGATTAACTAATACTGAAAAATAGATAAATAAATAAATAATAATGATTAATAGATATGTCTTATAGATTTCAAAAATGTATAATAACAAGTAATATAATTAACATTTTAAATGAAATCTTTATGGAATATTACTCGCATAGTGGAACGGGTAATTTAGAGTCATTCATATCCTATAAAATGATAGGAAAATGGTGATTTAAAAAGGGAGAAAATATAAATATTGATGATTGATTACTAGAACAGATACATCATGGCTGATAAATTTCCATATGCTCCCACAAATAAAAATATTTTTTATTTAGCATAATATTAATATACCACTGGTATCTTAGAAAAAAACACATAAGATTACACCACTTGTTTGGTTATATTCTCGAGGAATTATGAGATATACACATAACATGTTTTTTATTTCAAATATGTACATCCAGGAATAATAAAAAATTGTATAGTGGATATAAATGAAACATACATTTTATTTTTTACTATTTTATTTGTAATTATAGACACAATTACAAGTATTAATCATGATAGATTCGAAGTAATGTTCTAACAGAGGCCCAATGTGGTAGTTTTTTATGCTGAAATGAATCATATGGTAGGAAAAAGTACTAGAATATGTTTTAAATATTATTGTAAGTATATAACCCACTATATATTTATATGAAGAAATGGATGTGAAGTATATGGATGTAATGTGACGTGGATGTGAATCAACAAGCATAGGTTAATAAGAAAAGGTGTGAGAATCCTTTTGGATTATATATTTCATTAAAAGAAACTGATTTGGATATTTTTTGATTCGTGATAGTGGTTTTAATTCCTATATGAATAGAAAAATGTATAATATTTGGGATCAAATAATGAAATAATGTTGTCAATATGTATTGTAATAATGATACCCCAAATAACATTGGACCTGATAAGGATATTATGAGTGGTCAAGACATGATGAATAATAATTCCATTAAATTTGAAGGTAATAATCATATTATTCTATAAATAATATAGTATTATGAATTTTTATACAAAATAAGATTTATGTAGAAGGATTATATAGTTAAAGTTAATGATTGTAGGGTTTTAAATTAAGGGATGAATTAAAATGGTATTATTTAACCTATAAGTGGATTACATGATTTGAAATTTTTATCAATAGATGATTGAAACTTATAGGGGAAGAAATTGAAAGGCCACTTTATCTAAAAGTGTTTATTATATTATGAGAATTTTAATAGTTATTACAATATCATTTAGATAAAACATGATAAGACTCAAATGTGTTACATTTTTTATGGAGGGGAATATCACAATGAAGTCATACAAATCGAATGAAAAAACCATTACAATGATACTAGAATTAATTCCAGATGATGTGTGTGTGATGTTATTACCAAGGTATGTTAATAAAAACATGTATTATTTACAAATAATTTTTTACTATAATAGAATTTAATGTTTTTTATTGATGAAAACACATATATTGTAGTGAATTGTTTTTTAATAAAATTAACTACTAAGAGTGAAACATAATAGTTGATCTCAAGTTTATCCCTCTTGGAAAAATTTAAAAATCACTCTCTGTTATAATAACATTATATATTTATATATATATTTAAATTTATATATATATATTTATCCAATACAAATTGTCAATTGTTTAGTATGTTGATCAGAAATGATGTGGAACAAATAAATTATAACTAAAAAAATATTATAATGTGCTGAATTAACCTTTCGGAAAAAATAATAACATTTTATCATTTATCATTACCATGTTAAATGAATCAAAATCATTCATTGACAAAACTCCACCCATATACATTGGGAATATAATTGAATCATAAACTATTATATTTGTATGATATAAATTATAAACCATAATTGAGTATGTAAAAATATCATAAAACGAAATCAATCATATACTATTTAATATTTTTACTCAACTAACCTCATAATGTGAATAATTATTTTATACAAGGGAGGAAGAAAATGATCCATAATATAAAGCATGAATGTACGGTTCTAGAAAATAAATAATAATAGATAACCCAACAACTTATAAATTAACCAGTCCCTATGAAATATAGTAAAATATAATAGTAATATAAATGGATAAACTTGATAACACCATGTACTCTATACTGAATTACATATTTTAAGCAACTAATTTTAATTAATTATAAAATTTTTATTGAAAATTTAATGTTTACATATTTTATAAATTTAATTATATAAATATTATTTCCTAAATTAATTCATCGTATCAAAATTATGTAATATATTAAGTTAATTTTTTAATAAATTTATTTTAATGAGCATAAAAATAGGTATTGTATCCACAAAGTTGTACTCACACCCTGCTCGAGCCGTCGTTGGGTACTCATGTATACTTTATGTTTGTAGGTCAGGGGAAGGGAAAAGGCTCTTTCCACGGAGTTGGTTTGGAATGTGTGTATGGGGAAGAGGACGTAGTCTTGGTGTTGGGACCATAATGGGGATTTTGCAGTTTGTCATTATATGGGGTTTTGTTCACTTTTTCACTGGTAGAAAACATGGCATATATACTGTTGGATATGGTTTTACGAATTTGGGAAATTTTTATATATTCATGCTCTTCTATTATTGGATATTATTCCTCTATTTTTTCATATTCTGTTTTGTATTACTCTGATAAATATGGGTATTGTCTCCAAAAATTACCTTTTGGACTCCCTCTACTAGTCGACAACCTCTGGAAAACGGGGAGGCATGCTTAAGGTCATGTAACCACCCAGATTGAAGCACTAGTTTTAGTGGATTTTTGGGAGGGTGAAATAGAGAAGTGGTGTTAGAGTATGTTTTCCTTCCACTTCTCTAAAATCGTGTTATTTGGGATTGTGATGGGATTTTGGATGTGTCATGCCTTGGTAATGAGCTCATTCATGGTAGTAACTTACCCAAATACAAGGTAATGACCCTCTCAACCATGTTGGGAATTCTTGTTCCAGACTGTGTGATGTTAGATGTGATGATATTTCACCATTGGCCGATTCACATGTTGTTTTATGTGATGGTTTTATGATATTTGGCTTGTGGCCTCAATGGCACGAGGTTATGCATTCATGCATCATTTTAGGAACCCATAGAGATAGGTGAAAGACATCATGGTAGGCAAACATGGGTTGGGTGTGTGAGGTTTAAAATATGGGATGGACCTTGCATAATTATAATTGAAAAGGGAAAATTCCATAAATGAAAAAAACTCATGTGGGTGAATATAAGATAATGATAAGGAATGATTAATGAAATATGTGTAATTAAGGATTTTTAATGAATGGAAAATGTTGTTTGTAACATGTTATCTGATCCTTGTGGTGGTTTATTGTTGTTTACACCTTGTGGACCATGGCCCATGGTATGGATGGTCGGGGTGATGTTTTCAAAATTTTATGGTTTGTTGGGATGGTGCATGTATGGTAGGTTGTTATGTTTGGGAAAGAGCCTTTTGGTTATAGATTTGTTATGGTTTTATGGTATGTGTTTTGAACCTCATGTTTGGAAATGAAAATAAAGGCCAACATGACATCGAGTTCCGGTTGGGAAACAAGAGGATGTTGTGGAGAACACTCTTCCAGTAGTGGAGTAAGAGAATGCACTGATCATGAAATGTAGAGAAGAGATGTTTTGAGAGAACATGGATTGTATTATGAAAATTATTGATCGAGACCCAGGGCAGGTTTCCAAACTGTGCGCAAACCCTGTGTATGCCACTATCCAATTATAGTGAAAAATCAGTACCATTTTCCTATAATAGGATGTTAAATCAAATTATAGTGAAAAATCGGTACCATTTTCCTATAATTGATTACATGTTTGACCATTTGTGGGGTGCATCCATGTTTTGTATAATAGATCTAATATCGTGTTGTCACAAGATGAGGGTGAGGCCTTCTGACGTATCACTGACAACTTTTAAGAGTTGGTAAGGGTGGTTTGATTTTGTGGGTATGCCTTTTGTCTTGACCAATTCACCGACAATGTTCATGGAAATGAAGAACCGAATCAGTCGTCCTCATTTAAGATCAATTTTTGGTTATCAATGCTCATGACATATTGGGTTTCTCAAAAACTTACGACGATCATACCCAATATCTTGATTCCATTCTGAGTACACTAAAAAAGAAATTTCCTTTTTCCAATTTGTCAAAGTGTCAGTTCTGGATTGAAAAAGTGCATTTTTTGGGACACATAATCTTTGAGGGATGTGTGTTGGGGATCCATAGATAGTGCATATTGTAGTGACTTGGGAGCTGCCAAAGATTTTTTCATATGTTCGGTGTTTTCTGGTTTTGGCAAGGTATTAATGGATGATTATCATTGATTTATCTCACATTAAAGCACCACTATCAAACATGAACAAGAATGGAATCAGGAATGAGATGTCTGAGGATTGTAAGAATTCCTTTCAATGGTTGAAAAAGAAATTTATGATAGCACTAATCTGGATCTTACCTGATCTAGGTTGTAAGTATTTAAATTTTTTTGAAGCGTCCGGTATCAGGCTGGGGATGTGATGATGCAAGATGAGAAGGTTGTGGCAAATGTGACGAGGAAATTGAGACCCCGTGAGCAAAATTACACCACTCATGATTTTGAGTATGCTACACTAGTTTATTCCTTTAAGTGTTGGATGCAGTACTTGTAAGGGGAATAGTGTATGGTGTATACTGATAACAATAGTCTATTGTATATCTTCTCGCAACGGGATTTGAATCATCATCCGAGAAGATGGGTTGAGTATCACTAGTATTTCGACTACGAGATAGTATATACACTAGGGGAAGGGAACAATGTGGCAGATACCTCGAGACAGAAGGCTTAGAGCCATGTGATTCAAGAATCCATCACCAAGTGGATGGTTATGGCCTTTTTTGCGGAGATATGCCTTGAGGTGTGGGATGAAAATGGTCAGGCGACTCTAGATTCTGTGATGGTTGAGTCGACTCTTTTAGGTCGAGTTAGGGGGAAGTTAGCTTGAAAATATTGAATGTTTTGACCATAATGAAATATTTAAAGGTGGGGATCCACCTTCATGTTGGTCCATCGATATTGGTAGGGTGGTTTATTTTCATGGTCATGTGGTTATGCTAGTTTACTAGCATGAGGAATTGAATCAAGAAGTCCATGCATCAAAATGGTCAGTGCATCCTTTTTTGACTAAGATTATTCGTGATATCTGTATATAGTTTTTGTGGACAAGAAGAAAATGGATGTTGTGGGCATTGTGGCACAGTTACTCACATATCAGTACATGAAGACCGAGCATCAAGGACCATGTGGGTGGTTACATCCATTTCCCATTCCCAAATGGAAGTTGGAAGATATGACGATGGATTTGGTGGTGGGTATTCTGAGGGCTCCATGTAAGGATGATGCAATCCAAGTAATTTTGGATCGGCTAATGATTGTGGCTGATTTATAACCAATTCAAGAGGCTTACAATGTTGATTAGTTGGAAGAGTTGTATGTTAAATAAATTATAAGGTTTCATGGTGAATCACATAATATAGTTTATGATCATGATCCTCATTTCACATCATGCTTTGGGACTGGGTTTTAGAAGGTGCATGGTATACATGTGCTTTTTAGTAGTACGTTCTACCCACAGAAGGATAGGCAGTCAGAGTATACATTCCAGGAGTTAGAGGACATGTTGAGGGCTTCTGTCTTGGATTTTGGTGGTTCTTTGGACATGCAGTTGTCACTTGTTGCATTTTAATACAACAACAGTTTTATAGTTACGGTTCAGATGGAACCGTTTGAGGTTCTCTATGGAAGACCATGTAGATAATTGTTGTGTTGGTTGGAGGCCAGTTAGTCCGAGCAATTGGGACTGAGTATTTTGTAGGAGACATCAGAGAAAGATGAGTTGATTTGAAAATGGTTTGGAACAACACATAGTAGGAAGAATCTGCATGCATATCAGAGGCATAGACCTCTTGAGATCAAGTTGGTTTATATATTGTTCCTTTAGGTGTCACCATGGTTGGGTCACCGACAGATTCAGAAGTAGGGGAAGTTGGCCCCCAGGTATGTGGGGTAGCTTGTGATTGTGTAGAGAATCTGGCATATTGAGTACCAAATGGCTCTTCCACAATGGTATAACGGGATTCATGTTTTCTTTCATGTGTCCTAGAATAGGCAGTATCATCCTGACCCAACTCACATGGTGGATGTTGAGAATTTTTATCCTGAGGCTGATGCATCATTTGAGGAGCATCCAATTCATGTCATTGATCGTAGTGAGAATTTCCTGAATGGTGATATTGTTCCATTTGTACAAGTACTATGGAAGCATGGGAATGTTTAGAAAGAAACCTGGGAGCGGGAATCAAATACACGGGCTCGGTGGCCCGATATCTTTTCCTTTGATGTGAAATGATATTTGGGAGCTCTGATTGAGACCAAGCCGTTATAAGGTGGGGAGGTTGTAGGGTCACTGATCTTGGGAATGTATGTTCTCATTTATGTCTTTTTTTGAATCCCTTGTATTGGTTATTTATCTGGTTATTAAAGTCCTTAAAGAGGATTGGGTGTTTTTGAGGGGTTAGGACATGAAAATGGTGGAAATAGGTTTATTCTTGGTAGGTCTCATGGTCTGTGCAAGGTTAGGGATAACCATGCAAAAATCCCATGAATTGTGTAAAAGGAGGGATTTTGGATAGTGGCATACATAGGGTTTGTGCACAGTTTGGAAAACAGTGTGGGTAAACTGTGTAGCCTAGAAATTTTGATATTTTATATTTTTTACCCCTGTGGGATTTAAAACCCTATCTCGGGATTTCCTCCCCATTCACCCCTCTTCAACCTAGGAACGGACTTAATCTCCCATGTGCACCAAGAGATCTATATCCATTGTTTCTAAGGAATTTTTGGTGTTTTTTGTTATGGATCAATGATCCAGGTAAGGATAATCCCATCCTAGATTCTCTTTTGAGTTTAGGGTTTGTATTTTCTTCTCCCCTCTTTTTGAATATCTAAAACCCAACTCTTTGGTTGTGATTGAGGTTGAATCATCAAGGGTTTCTTGAAGAATAATCTAAGGGCCCGATTAAGAATGTGTTCAACCATAGAATCATGGTATGTGGTATACAAATTATATACAATGACTTATTTGAGTAATTATTCACGTGTGGTTTAGTTGTTGGTTGTCTCTTGATATGTGATGATCACCCATGGCATTCTTACACAAAATGGATATTATGAAGGAAAATAGAAACCCTCATGATTCCCATGAGATTCTTCAAGAGTGATGCGACTAATCTAGGGCCACCCATGGGGTGTGACAACTTCTGAAGACCTAGGGATTTGTGAAGAAGAAGTTAGAATGTTCTGTATTTATGAAGATCCATTCATAAACACATAGATGTGATTTATGGTGTTGGAGTAGAAGCTAGGCATTGCACTCATGCTTAATAATAATAACCTAAGGGTTATTGGGTTTAGATGGATGTTGTTTATATGGGTTGAACAAGGTTATGCTAAATGAATTTCAAATAGTGCTGGAATGTTTAAATGGACTGACTCATGATAATGATGAATGAATGAATGGGTTAATGTGAGGAAATGACTAATGTCCATAATGGAATGGATTGTGTTCCTGGTAATGAAGCCTAGTGAGTTACGTATAATTAATAAAACCTAGTGAGATAGGGACATTGAAAGAATTATTAGTGAGGCAAGCATAATAAAAGGGAATTGGGATTAATGTCTAAATAATGTGAAATGTGGTAATTGTGTTAATGGGTTAAGGAATGGTATTGACTCTCAAGTTATTTTTATGATCTATGTCTTCCTTGGGAAATTTTTTTGATGTTGTTTTAATGGTCTATGGATATATATATATATAGAATGTGCACATGGCTTGGTAGATTGGGGTATTGACTCGAGGTTCTATGCCCACATGTCAAGTTCGACTGAGGCTCTAAACTCCACCCCAAATTCATGTGTTAGGGAAGAGGATTGAGTTTATATTCCCTTAACAGTTATCCTCCACTAACTGTGTCTTTATGTTGAGGATATTGTTGAAATTAAAAACTTATTCCTAGTGATATAGGATAAAATTGTGTTTTTATCATGCATTTGATTGTGTACTTTAGGCTCGTGTAATTTTTTTGTTTTGGACAACCCATTATAAATGCGATGGAAGTGGTAAGTAATGGAAAATTGGAAAAATGGTAAGATAATTAAATGTTAATAATATCAGGTATTGGACCTAAACCAGTTATGGGCACTCGATATTTTCTTTTTTCATTTATTGTTTATTCCCCTTTTTCTACACAATTATTTATAATGGATATTTAGTAGACTCCTTTGGCGATTGCCTACTGAGTTTTACTCACACCGTTCACAGGTTGTTGTTGGGTACCCGAGCAAATATCATTTCTGTAAGTCAAGGGAAAGGAAAAGGCTCTTGTTATGGTGATGGGTTGGCATGGGTGTACATGCAGGAGGACACAGTCTTGGTGTTGGGACCATTTTTTCGATTTTACAGTTTGTCTTTATTTGTTGGTTTGTTTACTTTTGCACTGATAGTAAAACATGGAATATTTACTATTTGATATGGTTGTACTCCTTTTAGGAAATGGATGTTTATGAATGCTCGTGTATTATTTATTATAATTCTACTATTTTTTATCTTCTGTTTTGGCTTACTCTGATAAATAGAGGTATAGTCTCCTCAATTTATCTTTTGATACCCCGCTGCTAGTCGGAAACCATTGGCATTTGGGAGGTGTACATAAAGTCATGTAACCACCTAACTCTGATCTCATGTTTAGTGGAATCTAGGTTAGGGACCTTACAAGTGAAAATATATATGAATAAGATTATTTAAAATTTTAAAAATATAATTTTCATTGTTATATATTAGGCTAATGTATATTCATGCGCGTTTAGGGTAATGTTAAGAATTTTTATTTATTAAATTTTTACTCATTGTGTTATGATTAATATTCATGAAATTTATTCTTTTATATTTTTTATGATGTAAAATATGATTTTATTATATGGAATAATATATTATTTTTTAGTATGTTTATTTATATCACATAAATTACTATTTGAATGTTATCTACTTAATGAATAGTGTTATTTGTAAGGGATTTCTTCTCAATTAACATTCATTAGGGTATATTTTCATATTATCCACCAACTTATTTTTTAAATGGTGTAATTATGGATATATTGAATATATTATTATTATTCAATTTATTTTAATTGTATATACAAGTCTTTTCATGTATCCATCTGTTTATGCTAATTATTTGACAATGAACAGATTTATATGGGATTTTCTAGGCTGAATTTTTTTCAAGATTCATAACTATTTATATTGGACTACATTTCTAAAATTTTACTTTATTCAATCATATTATTATATTTTGTTATATCTCATGGTTCTATTTTTAGGGAATTAATTTATTTTATGAAATACATATTCTATAATGGATTTTCTTTTATAATTGAATTATTATTATGAGAAATAAATATTCAATCCAAATATTCACATTGTCTTTAATGTACACATTTTCTATTCCCAAAAATGGTTTATTTTTAATTTTATTACCCATTTATGTGTTATCTATTATGATATTCATATGTCCCTTATCATTGTTCCAAAATTATTCTTTATTATCCCTTATTAAATAATTTTTTTCAATAAAGGTATTTTATAAAAAATAATTCAACTGTTTTTCATTTCATGATCAAATGTTTTATCAAACAATTAAATTTTCATTTATATAAATTATATGTGACTATGACAGCTCCATTATTAAATTCCTTTGGAAAATTTATATTTTACCAACAAAATAAACGTCATCATTTGGAAATTATATATTGAAAATATTGAAAATATATATCCCCTATAAGAATTTTCAATATGTTTTCTCCAAACACATTTGGGGTTTGGAATCTATTTTTATCATTATCTAATATGTTATTGTTAACATTGGAATTATTTTAAATGAGTTACCCTCTAAATTTTTGTACACTATTTTTCATAATATTTATTAAACATGTGGTATACAATGATCCCATTAGTAATCCCAAATTATGATGCAATATTATAATTTTTTCCCTTCAAAAGTATATATATATATAGACATCAATATTTATTTTTAAGATTCATTGATGAAATTTCATTATTTTACCATCTATCATTTTCTATATATGGATTATCAAATGTTATATGAATTTATCTATAAATCCTATATCATTTGATAGGTAAATTAAATGATTCTGATATGTAACATTTTCTATTTTATTGTAGAAGACATTTATATGCTCCTCATTTTGTGATTGAAGGTAGAGAAAGTATATACAACAAAAATTAATTTGTTAATATATGGTATATTATATTATAAATATGGGAAGATGATGCATTCTTCCAAAAGAACTCTATTATAATATGAATGAATATGATTTATAATATTCACATATATTGTAGGAAATATAATCATTAAAAATTAATAACATATTTTTAGATGGGAACATGAATCATGATTCCCTGTTGTGTTGTTTGCTGGATCATGATTCATGGTACACTATGTTGTGGTTTATAATTTAATTCTTTTGACACAGTCTCTTATTATACTAGATCTCCTTAACATGCAACATGTATTGTGATATAACACTGATTATTCTCTATAGATCATGTAAATGTTATCATGATATTATTCTATGGTGAAATTTTTTCAAAGGATTATAGGATCGTTTATCATGTTGTATTAACAACTCATATTGGTCCAATGTTATTTTAATTTTATATTTCTCCCCTGATCATGTTTTCTATTATTCATGTGGTGTGAACCTTGATGAAATGTTCCATATTTGTTTGCTTATTAATAATTGGAGTTTTCACATTTCTTGTGTTACTCTTTCCCATGCAATAAACATTAATATAACATATTATATGTTTCTAGTGGACGATAGTGTGGTTTAATTATTGTGAAATGTTAAAAATTAATGTATAATAAGTTTCTTAGCTTTTTAGTACTCAAAAACAATAAAAAATTTATTATTAGGATTGTGATGTTATTTTGGAAATGTAATGTTCATATTATAGAAATTTTGTGAAATAATTTTTTGTTATGATTTGATTTTCTCAGTTTATGTCAATTCTAATGTTTAATGTGTAATCATTATTTCTAGGTCTGAGAATTTTAGTCTGGCGCACCTCAGTTTTTTAGAGAAATTTTGGATGATACTTAATGAACAAGTATATTTCACATATAAAAATAGTTTCCATTTCATGAAAAATCCAAATTTATGATACATGAATTGCTATTTATGTATAAGATAGTTATATACATTATAAAGACAGTTACTAATATTTACAAAAAAAATGAAGAAGTTTTAACAAAACTAATATCATATATGGTTTTTATTTAATCGAATAATTTATAAATTTTCGAATTTTGATACAAATTTAATTTCTATTTTGACATGAAAATTTCAAAAATAGACATCGTCATAAATATTTTGAGACATTTCAAAACATTTTCAGTTTTGGTTAATAGTGAAAAATAATGACTAATGTAAAAAATATTTTTAATATTTTAAGTAATTTAATTCCACATTATTATATTAATATAATTTAATGTATCTTTAATAATATTTAGTTATATTTAATTCACATAATTAAATTTTAAACATTTATATATTGAATATTAGTATAATATTACTTTTGGGTTAAAAACATGTTTTTTCTGATAACATTCTTAATGTGAATAACGCCCCCATTTAGTAAACTAGAATATTAAATAAGAAATAATGTTATAAATAAAATTAATAGATTATATATTAATAAATTATAATAGTTATTCCTACTATTATTATTATTCAAAATTTTTTTATAATATCATATTTTTCATAAAAATATACTTCATCAAAAAAATATTTATCATCGTCTATATCAGATAATTTTAAATTAACTTTTTCCACTTATATGAACTAAAGTTGGTAAAATGTTTTAAATAATCAAATTAATAATAATTAGTAATACCTAATATGGGAAAGTTAATTGTTATATAGCGAATTGTGAAAACGTTTATATTTAATTAATGTGCTTAAAGTGAAAATAAGATTACTATGAAGTTAAAATAATATGATAAAGATTAAAATGACTAAAAAATCTTTAATATCTATATTTTATAATTATATGCATCGTATCATGTCTATGAATCCTTAATTTGTAATTTTGTGACCTTTTAATGTGAAAACATGAGTACTCCTTTTTATTTAAAAAAACTAGAAGTGTTCCACTCACCTCACATAGAAAAGGCCGTGCACCCTCATCACCACTTCAAAGCATCAAATATATATATATCATAAAATAACTAACAAAAAATAATCCTATACTACATTTACATAATCCATATCCCTTAGTTGTATTATAATAATATCCAAATAAGGATTTTCGAGGTTTTCTAAAGTAGTGGTATTATGTTTAACTGTAAATATATATTTTATTTCATAATTAACCTCCAAAAAATATCCATAAATTTTTATTATATAATAAAACCATTATTAAATATATTATGATATTTTATCATTTTAATTTAATAACCTTAACCTGTCACTAATTCGATTCATGGTGATTTAAAATCATCATTCATGTATAAGGTAGACTACCCCTCACAAACTGGTGTCATTTTTTCCTATCAACATCTCTCGAAGTATATTATAATGATTAATTTGATGTATTTATATGTTATTTATAAAATATTAATACGTATAGAGTTATTTTATTATATATAACTTCGTGATTTTCATTTTTTTTGGATATTGTAACACAATAGCCATGTGTATGGTGGACTACCACCTCCAGATGTGATGTGATTCGATTCTTGATAAAAATTTACACGGAAGGTTATATAGATAATTTTAATAAAAATTGATAATATATTTCAAATTATTATATTTTTCATGAAATATTTTTAATTCATATAGTATAATATATTCTTTTACTTCATCCACTAAAAAATTACAATGTCGTTTTGGAATACGTACAGAGTACCGCCTCTACGAAGTGATGTGAATCTTTTTTAATAAATAAATAACAAGGAATATATTATTATGTTTATTTAAAAAATAAGTTTTTATTTATGATATTATTATAAATTTGTAAATATAAAATAATAAATACCCAACTTCTGTAAGTGTCATTGAAAAATTGGAAACATCAATCATCTGTATCTACAATCGACAATCATCATGATCATAACATATTTCATTTTTCATAAGAATAATTCATGATTGTTTTTTATTATAGTTGATTATAAAATATGATAATTATTTCATGACTATTTGCAATTATTTATTTGAAAAGACCTCTATGACCATAGTCAATGTAAAAAATAATAATTTTATATTATATAATCCAAATAATGTAAAAACATCTAATGTAAACATAAATATTAATTAATTATAAAATAATATTTAATAAGTCAACAAATGAACTTATAATCCGAAAATCTGATTTTTATAAATTAAATAATTAACATATTTTAATTATTTATGATGATAAAAAATGTGAATGGAAAATCAGACTATAGGTATGGGAGTTTGTCTCAAATCCATTTCATTGAGGTATATTATGTTTTTATTAATGTGTAATATTTTATGACGAGTATATAATGTCACATTAATATTTTGTATCATGAAAATATTTTTTCTGATGATATTTAAAGTTTTTAATCATTTATTCTTTTATGTGAATAATGATTTAAATAAATCCAATATATTAAAATAATTTTTATTTCGAAATCCTATTTTAGGGTGTTCCTTATAAACCACATTCCCTTCCATGTCTATTGTTTTAAAATGGTTATGTAATTTGATAGCATTATAAATTAAATTGTATCCATTATTTCAAAGTTTTTCCAAGAAAATGGATTTTTTATGAAATGTTTGAATTTCATTACAAATTACAAAAGAAATATCTTATTTTAAAATTTGAGGAGGAAAAATATTATTCCCACCACAACCAAAAATATTTGGAATTTGGATTCATTTAAAATCAATAAATCCTTCTTAAAATGTGAATTTTTTTACCATTTTTCAGATAATTTTTGAATTGAAAATGGAAATCTAAAATAAAATAGTATTGTGTTATTGAAAATGGAATTTAATAGAATGGGAATTTTAATATTTAATTTTCTTCATTCTAGATTAAATGTGATTATAATGGTTTTTATGAAGAAAATGTATTCTTTCATGAGTTATTTTTATGCAATGGTTAATGGGATTTTTGTAATGACTTGTGATTTCATTGTAAACCAATTATATCTTGTTAATATATAATCTAATAAAGGGCGGTTCCATTATAAAATAATTATGGGTGGTACCATTTTTTACAAATGATGGGTTTTTCTATCATATACCATAGATGAGCTAGTCCATGATTTTCATCCTATGAATTGGGTACTTTAGAGATGGAGTTTGACCATATCAGTAATTCAATGTTGTTAGTGTTATACAAATGATGATGTCCCATGTTAACTACATGATTATATAGGATTAATATGGGATTTAAATGATTACTTTGAGAAAATAGTGTTTGTGATTAAAGTGAAAAATGGATACTAAAAGGATGCACCCACATTATATATATATATATATATATATCTCTGTGTGTGGTTTAGTAATGCATGAGTTATAGCCTAATTCTATAAACATATAATCTTAAAAAGATCAAAAAATTTGAGAGAATTAATTTTTGAACAAAATATCAATATTGGGTAATGATAAAGTGCATCCTCTTATTGTTTTTATCAGAGAAAAATATATATAACTTTATAGTTTAGGAAAATTATATTATCATACCTTTGAATGATTTTATAATATCATTAAGTTGAAATGGTAGAGATTTTAAATATTACCATGCTACTTCATCGAAACTATTTATATTCCAAATGATTTCCCATAGAAGAAATATATAATCTATATTAAGAGGGATGTGTCACGAAAAAATCATTCGAAAATTTAATCACACTATGGCTGGATTTGGAATAGAAGAGTTTGTAATAGTGATGGGTCTACTGATAATAACAATGGTAGAATCCATGATAGAGAGTAACCTGATCTACCTAATAGAAATATTTATATAGTGAATTTTTTTTGACACAATATCTCTTATCATCTTGTAAATAATCTAACACAATGGTGGGTAAAGGATGGTTAAATTCTCTATAGATGATATTTAAAATGATGGGATGTTTGGATTTTCATAAGGTAACACTTTGCATTAGTTATTTTGAAGGTGCAGCTGATATGTGGTAGTATCTGGTCAATAATACATAGAGGGAGATGATATTGATGAATTGTAATGGAAAATATTTGATGTTATTTTCCTTTAAAAGTATTTAACTATGGATTTTTGGATCTAGATGGAAAAAAAATCATGTAATTAAGGTGAAAACATAATTATTCTGTCACAGCACATGAAGATAGCTTTATAAGACTTTCCATGTACATTATATTTTTTGGTATATTTACATTATTATTTTTATATTTTACTCAGGTTTAAAATGTACTTTAAAATAATCATTATACCTGAAAAAATTTAAATTCGATGATAATTTTAATCATTTTGATAAGAAATTGGAAAGTTTGTTTATCAAAACTTTTAGGCCTCATGATTACCAGAGCTAGAATATTTCCAAATAGAAATCAGCAGAGATAAATATATCATAAAAACATGGAGGTATGAAAACCATGTTCACATCTTGTAAGAAACATGTTTAAAAACATCATGGAAAATGTTTTGTGCAGTTTGAGAGGTTATTTTTATGTGGTATTTTTTGAAATAACGCTATAGACTCTATAGAATATGAGTAAAAAAATAATGAAAATAAATTGGTAAGATTATTCAATTTCAATGAGTTTATTAATTAGGGTTACATGTGTCCAATGTTGTCCTCTTGGGGGGGGGGGTCATCATGTCCAAAATAAGAATGCTCTAGGAAAATCCTTTATTATCATTATGGTTAATGTATGGAAATCATGTTAAGTGCTGATAGATATGTACCATATTTATTAATTATTCAAATACCATTTTTGACTATAGATCATCTGATTTGTTCATTTCTATGAAATATACAAGAATATTTGGAATATCGCCTCATGAAAGAAAAATAATCAATTGGTAAATACTCTTTGTGGAATTATCAAATAAACAATGATTTTTAAGTATATTCGTATTTTCATTAGTGGGATGGTCTTTCCCAAAAATATTACTACACTAAAAAATGTAGAGTTTGATATCATTCTTGTTATGTATTGTATTTAACATTTTCATGATACAAAAGATTTCAAACACAATAATGTTTTGTTCAATACTTTTTTTTCAATTTTATAACATACCAATATACTGGGAATATGATTACATATGGTAGTCAATGTTATAGATATCATATATTTTTAATGAACGGTATTGTTATAAATAATTATGAACCATAATATAATGAATACATAGATGTATTCATAATTATTTTCATTGTTTCATTTTTGACTGGGAGGTTGAGCATGATATTTACTTCGTTCTAGATGGTAATGATATTTCTAAACCACCATATTGAATATTTCAAAAAAAAATTATAATTGAATAATAAATTAGTGGACATACTATAAATATGTTTAATTCTCTATATATATTCACTATGGTGGTGATGTAATTTTTATTTTTGATAATAAAAATAGTTCAATGAAATTATCAGTTGACTACAAACCATCAAAAAAACATCATAATTAAGAACAATTTCCTTTTCTTATAATTTATGATTTATATGAGAGATCCAAAGAGAATTTTATTTTTTGATGGTTGATCTCATGTTGGGTACCATAATATGAACATAAAGGGGGTTTCTATATTGATGAATACATTTAAAACTACATATGGGCATTATGGGTTCATAGTTACACAATTTGGGTATTCTAATGATTCTTCAATATTTATGGACCATTTGAATACTATTTACAGCATATAATAGATATTTTAGAGTTGGATATTATTGATAGAAATCTAGTACATTCTAAAATCCCGGAATATAATAAGGGGTTTGTAATTATTTTCATTCAAACCATAAATGAAAAAAACTGAATGGAAAATTTGGTAAGTGTGAATGGTTATTGAAGTATATTTATTTCCGTAGTAATATTTTTCTATGGAATGAATAAGTATTTTACATATTAAAATAGATGTTATTGAAGAATATAACCAACCCAAAAATTTCAATTATATTTTTATTTTTCCTGTATTAACAAGTTTCTATATGTTTTTTGTTGAATTATTTCAGTTTTCTATCCCATCGATTATGTTAAATCCAAATAGAGTTAAATGTATATGGAAAAAATAATGTAAAAATTGTTTTATGGAATGGAAAATAATATTGGTGACTAATCTAATTTTTCACATTAATTGTATAAATAATTAATTTTTCATCTACAATGATGATTCATTAAAGGGACATAGTTGTTTAATGATGTCGGACGATCGGTTAATTTCATTTTCTTCTTATTTTTTGAAAACTCATGAGTTTAATTTTCCGAGACATTAGTTAATATGGTTTTTATTTATAAATTGGGATGAAAAATTTTTATGGAAAAGGGTGAATTAAATTCTGTATAGAAAAGTTTGACGTAAATAATTACTATGAGAGAATGGAACTTCATCGTAATAAAATGGATAGAACTGATAAAGGATTTTGATTGCACGATTCATTATATTTAAATAAGAGAAAAACATTGTTCTTGATTCTCTGATTCAAAAGAGTAGTGCCCCATTAACAATTTATTTTTTGTAACATAACCCCTAGGTAAATGACTAGAGGGATTTTGTCCTAGATGATTTAATTTAAATACATCATCTATTTTTTTCAAGTATTACAACATTATAATTTTTCAAAATGATTGAAGATATTTTAGAAGGTGAATCATTCTCTTTATTAAATGGTATAATAAACTAAGAAGCATAAGTTTAATAGTTTTTATACTGATTAATATGGTGTTTTATAATTTTGAAAAAGGATTTCTGAGCCTTTTTATCCATATTTAAAGAAAGTGTTCTTAAGTGACTCTAATATTTATCCATGTTATGTTTTTAGTGAAGAACAAATATATTTATATACCAATATGTGTCTTAATTATGGGATTTAATGGAAATAGATATTGATAACTCTACCCATATTTTTTTTCTTATTACCATGTTAATGTAGTAAAACTACCAAATGGAATCTTTTAATCTATTTAAGTATCAGAGTGGAATTGATAAAATATATCAATGGATTTCATAGTAGTATTATAATATAAATCATGGGGTAACAATGAAATTTGGGTTATTGTTGATGGATTAAAAAAATCATCAAATTTATATCCCATTATAAATATAATGTATTTATATTGTATTTTTTGACTGTATATAAATTGATATATATGTTACATGGAGTATCTCTCCAAATTATATCATATTATAATCAAATATTTACATCTATTTATTGGAAAGGGCGTCAGAAGTAATTGTCAATTGAATAAAATATAAGTAAAACATTTCTTACTCAAACTAATGGTCAATATGAGTGGGGGATTCAATATAGGGGTGATATTATTCATTATTGTTCAGTGAATTAAAAGGGAGGTTGGGACCAATATATTTATTGTTTTTATTTTATATATAAAAATTATATTCATTCATGTATTCATCTGGAATCAATTGAGGAATTAAATGGGAAATATTTTTGAATGACATTGGTTTGGGATGATATTGGAGAATGATTAATGATGGAAATAAAATCGGTATAAAAAATGTTTGAGAATGTGCATTATATTTAGTAATATACGATGATGTATTATTGATGGAAAAAATGTTATTCAGATAACTAGAGGAATGATCTTTTTTAGGTATGAGATCATGATTTTCATAATGTATATACATGGAAAATTGTTATATATTTTTTTAAGAAATGGAATGATATGTCCAATTTTTTGGATCATATAAAATCAAAGATAAAGTTTCATTAGTATCCTACCGAGATTATATTCCTATTATATTTTCCCGGATAGAAATTTTTTTAAATGTCTCAATGTTAATAAAATATATGCCGGATTTATTTGTTATTTTTTGAGTTTATTTTTTCACTTCTATGTGAACCATTATTATGAGTAAAAACCATTTATATTATTGATGATATAGATAATGTGTTCTGGAATGTGGTCATTCACAATATTAAGGTATTATAAAGAAAATTTATGGTTGAAAAAGAAACATGAGAATCTAAAAATGAGATGAGGGAAAGATATCCCACTAGTTTAATAAATGAAAAAATTTATGTTGAAATTTAATAATTGGTTGAATAATGTGACAACTGATATAGTCATATTATATTGAAAATTAATGAATTAGATACTTATTTTCAAAAATAAGAATTATAAATTTTTTAAATAAAAAAAGATTTAAGAAAACTCATTTATTATTATGTTTTAAATTAAAAGATTTATTACTAATTTTTATAACAAGATTTATGAAGAAATTAATTTTATTTTTGAAATAATTATATCATAATTATCATTGGGTACTATTATTTTCTTTTTTGATAATTTTGACTTTATGGTTAATAGAGAAAAATACATATTTCTGTAGAAAAGTTATTTTTTCACCGATTTATGTAATTTTAAAGTATTGTTATGTTTTATATAATTTAATGTAACATAATAATAATTTTATATATTTTATCCTCATAATTAAATTCAAATATTATTAATATTGTATTTTTGTATATGTTTATTTTCGTCTTCAAAAATGGGGTTTTCATAAACCTATTTTATAGTGCAAAATCATTATTCAATTTAATTAATTAAAAATTACTAATGAGGAATTTAGTAGAAGATTTTTACAAATATAATATCAATAAATATTAATTAGGAATAATACATTGATTATTATCAGTATTTGATTTAATATAAAATCATATTTTTCTTGAAAAATACGCTTCATGGAAACATGTTAATGGTCAGGTCTAAATGCTTAATTTTAACATAATATAATCCACTAATGTGACTATAATTCGGTAAATGGATTCAATAGTTGTCATTATAATTATTTATAAAATATAATATGTTTAATATTATTTTTTACCATAATCAAATGTTAAAATAGTAAAACATAATTACTATTGTTAATGTGATATCTAGTATAGTAGGGGCCAAATAAAACAGACTTGTGTAAAAATGACATAAAATTTATATAAAATAAATTTCATGGATATATTAAAACTATATAACTTCTAAGTCAAAATATTTTTCCATTTTATAACCTCTTTGTATTTTAAAAATTTGGTTACCCCTTTTTCTTTTTATAAATATCATGTTTTTCACTCACCTAACATATAAAAAGACACTATGTCTCCTCCCCAAAATACACCATTAAAACAATTTTCCAAGGCAAATACCATCCAAAATATCACCCTAAACTGCATACCCACTAACTACATCCATTATGGTGATCATAAATCATTCCTTTGAAGGGTTTGGGAACTAACCTACAAAGCTTATCTGAATAAGTGATATCATTTTTAACAGTGCATCTTTAATTTATTTCTTCTTCCACCACCTCAAAATATTTTTAAATTATTGTCATATAATCATATAATGAAGTATAATATAGCTATATTTTATAACCTAAATCCATATTTCCCTCTATCAAGTGGGATATAAAATCTTCATTCGTGTGTATGATGGACTACCACCATGAAAATTGATGCCATTAATTTTGGGTCATAACATATAAAAGATTGTTATAATGACAGATTTAAATAATATATAGGGTATTTTTAACAAATATATTCTTTTTTAGTTATGATATGAAATATACATTATTTACATTCTATTCTGTGGGGGATATGATATATTCTCTCTTATGTACGACAAACTACATCCATGTGAAGTGATGCGTTGCATTTTTTCCAATAATAATTTATATGAAAGTTAAAAAGTATAATGTTAAAAAATATGTGTTATATTCTTATAAAAATTAATATATTAATGACATATTAATCATTATAAAATGAAAACATATCACATTAATTTATTAAGTAAAATGATAATTTCCTTCATGGATATTTGTTTACTACTTCTTCAATGAAGCGATGACAACCATTTTCCATAACTACATAACATTGATAATTTATATAAATACATTTTAATAAATAATATAATATTTATAATATTATTAAAATTTACCAATGTTAATATAATACATCTCTTTTATTGAGATAAATTTGTAACTTTCTACTTTTTATCCCTAGTTTTGGAAATCCCTAACACTTTCTTAAAACTGCATTACACTAAATTTATATTTCCTAGGTGATTTACTATGTTTTTATAGAAAAATAATATTTTAATGAATAAAAAATTTATTCTAATAAACTATGAATAAAAATTTTCATTATTCAATATGTTCCATTTGACAGAATGTGCATCTGATATATTATACTAATCGATGTTCTGAATAGTGGTTAGACATATGTCCTATCAAGCCGAATAGCATAATTCTTGACTATTTTAATCACCATGGAAATGATCAATTCAAATTTCCCTTATTCGGTTTATTGGATAGTTAAAAATAATGAAGTCCATTGAACAATTTATATTTTATAATTAAAGTATATTGTTTTGTTTTCTTTTATACTGAATTCAAAATAGAATTATTATTGTGAAAAAAAATAATTGATCTAACATTCAATTAATCCATATCATAATATGATTTCAATTGAAATTTGTCCATGCACATTGAACTGACTTCAAAATATGAAATTTGGAGAATTTTATGTAAATGGAAAATCATCTATGTATATGGGATTAGATTCATTTTCAACTGAAGTCAACTAATAAATTCTATTTGTGAAAACATAATTCCTTGTATTGTTAATTATTAATATAGTTACAGTTCTAAAGAAATTTGGTATGGATTATAAATTCCGTGAAACAATTTTATTCTGTATTCATTGTACGATTGTTGTACACATTGATGGATATTAGGGATATGAATGTAGTGAATATAATACATCAGATCGAGGGATTTTAGTGAAAGGAAGACTTTTACTAATCATTGTATCAAGGGATGCCATGGAATGGAAGCTAGATCCGTATTAGTCATTATATCTAGGGATTTCTTGGTATGGAAATATTGACTATATAGTAGGTATAAATCTGTTGATATCTTCAGTCGCTATTTTTCAATAAATAAACTCTTAAGGTAAAATTTTTTATTCATTTATATAATTCATGAAAGAGATTAAAACTTTTATATGATTTCATATCTTCTATTTATACAAATTTTACATTATATTGTGCATGGGGTTTAAAAATTTAGTTTTACACATACATTTCTAGTAAATTGGTTTTCCAGTATAACTAGGATACTGATAAAACTATAATATAATAAGATTATTTCTAGTTATGATTCCAACACTCTGATCTTCATATGATATCTGTGTCTAAAATTAATTTTCATAAGAGTAATTTTATTTAGCATAATGTTAGTTTTTCAACTAAAATTAACTCCCTATTGTTGACATTGTAAATAAGTATGATCCAGATATCTGTATCAGTGGATGATCTACTTAATACATTATTTTTTATAACTTTCATTACATATTAAATCTTTTATAATTATAATTATTATAAATTTTTATTACCCAAACATTTAATTAAAGAAATGTTTTTATATTCTTTTAATAAGATGTAAGTGTTAAATTTTGAAACCATAAAATTCTAATTATAAAATTACCTCTTATCATTGTGGGTGATGACTATGAATATTGGAGAGATCATATGAATAATTTTATTTTTAACATTGTACTAGATAATTGTTTAATGGTTTGTAGTAGTTATATGGTTCATGATAAATATGTTATTACCTTTAAAATTTTAGAAAATAAGAAATATTGAAAAAAAATATTGTAATGAATACACTTTTATGTTTATTGAATATAAATATATATATATAGTCATAATTATTCATCTGAATTTAATTATATTATTTATAAGAAGTTATAAGTAACAAATGTTGGGTCTTCCAAAGTTATAGAAACAAGAAATCAAATGCTTCATAATAATTATCAATCCATTAAAATTCTACCTGAAGATTAATTTGCAATGATAAACCAAAGGATTATGACAATCGTGAAAATTTTATAGTCCCTTGTATTGAGAGGTATTGAAGATGATATTTTGGTTGAGAAAATAAAAGAGATTTTTGTAGAATGAGTGGGAATTTAAATGGATTCTGTTGGATGAAACAATAAGGAATAAGAATCATACTCTAGATGATTTAATTCGTATCCTCATTGTGGAACAACAGATATATAGATTCAAAATATAAAAAATTATAATGATGGAGTTTATTTTCAAACTAATTAAAATACCCTATCTAAAACTCAATCAGTATACATTGTAGTGGTGTTTTTTAGAAGAATAATTTTTTCATTGGATCTGATTCATGTTCTTTAGAAATGTATGAAAATGAGTTTTAAAATATTTCTAAAAGTATAAATAAAACAATTGGAATGTGTTTTTGTATAGAGAGAGGGGAATATATATGCATAATAATTACATTAATGAATATTTTTATGTCATGTGTTATGAATTTAAAAATTCATGACACATTTAATTATATTTTCCTATTTTGAAAAGGATGGAAAGGAAATTGATTAATGTTGATATAAATTGTAATAAGTATTACATGTAGAAAATAATAAGGGTTTTTAAAGATTCTAATACTTGTAATTCCAGTGTGGAAGATAGTTCCACGGATAATAAATCAGACAATGAACCTTTCAGGGGGATGATAATTGGTTTATCTGAGGAAATACCCTTTTGTAAACACATCTCTTACTGGGAAGGTAATGACATATGAGTCCCTTATGAATCATATATTAAATGAAAACATTCCTAAATATGATAATACGATTAATTATACAACTTATAATGATGATCCACCCTCATATTTAGAGGATAATACCATACTTATTTATGAATACGTATCTAGGTTTTCTAAACATTAAAAAAAGAAAATTGTAATGTTTTTAAGAAATGTGACAATTCTGAAGAAAAAATTTTCATGGAAAACTCAGGGATAAATTCAATTACAAAGGAAATAAAATATATTTTTAAATATCTTTAGGTGGATAATTTTTAAAATGAAAATATTTCTAAGAGACCTATAAATCTATTTCTAATAAAAATATCTTATCAATTGATTTTTTAAATTTAGTTTGAATGATTATGACACCAATAAAAAGAACACAATTTTCAAACAAAATTATGAAATAAATAGTTTTACTAAATAATTATCATTGATTACATATGATATGGAAGAAACTGATAATGTGTAAAAATTAATCACAACTTTTAAAGATATTTCTAGAATGGTTTTTTCTAAAAACATTTGTTCTTAAAGAAAAATTCTTCCCAAAAGTTAGCCATTTTGAAAAATGAAGAAATAATTTTTTTAAATATATTAGGTTATTTAGGATTTTATGAAACATAATTTTAAATGAAAATGATATTTTATTCACTAAAAAATTATGCATAATTATGGTTAATTAAAATCTTATTTTATAATAATATTATTCCATAAAAGGATTGGGTTACAAAAAATTAACATTCATTAATTTTAGGAAAATAATGAATGTACCAAAAATACAAAATGTGGATATTTATTCACCCATACATATGAATCAAATTGAATACATGTTTAAAACATATTATAAATATGAATTTTGGTAATCTAATTTTTAGAGATAATTCTCATAGAAAGATTATATGTATATGAAATAATATTCATCAAAGAAAATATTTAATTTCAAATGTTTTATTTATTGTGGAACATAATCACAACCTTACAATATTTGTTCAATTATATTATGAAAGTAATATTGTGAACATTAGGAGTAAAATATATACAATACATAGTTCAAAATATGACTATATTCTTTCTACCAATGATAATGAGAATGATTACACATTAATCTTTGAGGACATATGAGTGAATATATACCTTTCTATTTTGCAATGAGATATCGATCTTGGTCATGGAATAGAATTTTAGGACAATGTAACATTTGATACATCGATAATTTAAAAAATGAAGGACTTTTTTAGGATTTACTAGAACCAAGGTTTGATACCTATAAATTTAATCATCCTTGTTAGTTTTGAAAGAAATATATGAATAGTTTTAATTATATTATCAAAGTATATAATTATACTTATTTTTAGTTATTGTATATGTAATTATGTGGTCCAACCAAAAATGGATGTTTTAGTGGAAAATAATATGTATATTTTTTAGATGATTACTACAGTAGAAATAGATGTGACTATATTATATTAGGGAAATCTAAATAAATTATCTGTTTTAATAAAAATTAGCTAGAGTTTAAACAAGAAAAACATTTCCTTGATAAATATTCATAGTGATCATGGGGGGAATTTATAAAATTTAATTCTGAAATGATTTGTTGTAAAAAAGGTATTATATATAACAATTCGAACCCTAGAACTCCAAAATTAAATGGTTTGGTTGAATGAAGAAATTGATATCTTTATGATATTATAATATCCATAATGAGTAAATACTCAATTTGTAAACATTTTTTTCTAAAGTATTTAGTACAACCTATTATACAATTAATCATGTCTTTTTTAATCCTTTTATTATAAATAATTCTTATGAATATTGGATAATAATAAATTTAAATGATTATCTCATTAATTGTTTTATGGAAATTATTTTTTTAATGATAAAGATAAATTAAAAAATATTTCACCAAAATATGGTGGAGTAATATTGTTAGGGTTTTTACAGAACTAGTAATTCTTACTGACTTTTTAATAAAAATATATGTAATTTTTAAAAAACATTTCTTGTTAAATTTTATGAAATAGATCCTATTGTTTACAAACATCCAAAACAAACATCTCCATATGTTATTTTGAGAAATGGTTATCAACCAATGTTAGAAAGTTATTTCCTTAATGAAAAAACTCAAGAATATATTTTTGATATTTTTCCAGACGAATATTTCCAACCTATTATAAAAATATATAATTTAAAAAACCATGAAAATTTAGTTGTTTCTTTTGAATCATCCTAGTGATAATATTAATAGTGTGTTAGATCAACCGGTTCAGAATAAAAGCTCTTTTAGAAATAAAATTGAATGTCAAAATTTCATATCATAATTCTAACCTACAAATCATAATGATGAATTTGGTGATAAGGATCAGGTAAAATATATGAAATATGAACTCTAATGGATTTTAATGGAACCATGTTTGAAAATTATAAAAAGAACCAAAATATACCTCTTTAATTAGAGTAAAATTGGGGTTTCCAAAGAAATGTGACGAATCTTATATTCAAGTTATAAATTAATATATACATATTTCTAAGGATTATAATCAACAAGAGGGAATATATTATGATGAATAATATTATTTTATATATATACATAAATATATTATTTTACTTCTAGGATAAGTATTATGCTTAAATTTAAAAATATTTCAAATGGATGTGAAGTATTCTTTACATAGTGGATATGTCATGGAAAATGTTTACATTGATGAAATATCTGTTTTTTAAAATAACATACATCCAAATAATGTTTATGAAATTACCAAGGAACTTTATGGATTTAAATTTTTTTCATGATATTGCTATGATATTTTAACTGGATTTTTGTTTCAAATTTTTTTAAGGGAGTAGGGGATCCATAGTATTTTCCAGTAAAATTTGAATAAAAAAATAGTTATAAAAATATATATTGATTTAATTATATTTTTTTCAATTCAAAAAATATTACCAAATTACTTTTTGGGGTATTATGATGTTAGATATTGAAGTGGGTTTGATTTGTGAGTTAACATACATTCTTGGATTAGAATTTTCAAAAAACATAGAATGAAATTTTATATATTAAAATAACTATAGAGATATTTACATAATAAATTTGGATATAACATCACTTAAAGAATTAGTACACTAATCAGAACATAAAATACTGTAGATCCTAATTATTTTTGGAATATAATTCATTGGAAAACATTTTATAGGTATTTTTGTTAGATTATGTTACCTAAAAACTAGTCATTCGGAATTAACATTCTCAATATTTTTATGTACGAGATATCAAGACAATCTAAATGAGTCAAATCCAAATAATGTTAGTGGATTTTTTTTACCATATGGGAACTATAGATTTATGGCTTTTTAATATTATTGAAAATATTTGGAACCAAATTATTTTCCAGATACTGAATTTGATCGATGTATATGGGATAAGTAATGTACATCTAGAAGATTTAATTTCTTATGAGAATCATTAGATTCATGGTCATATAAGAAACAAAACTATGTATCACATTCCACTATTTATATTGAATATGTGGTCACTAGAATTTTGTGTTCTCAACTATTTTGGATGCAACACAAACTCACATACTACGATGTGAGTTTTACTAAAACTAAAATTCTATGTGAAAATACAAGTGACATCAATCAAAGTAAAAATCAAGAACAAATCTCACATTATAATCACATAGATACGACACATAATTTCTTTTGGGATCACCAAATAAAGATCGATATACTTTTAAAATTCATTGGAAGTTAAGAAATAATTACAGATATATTAACAAATCCCCTTAGTTGTTATAGATTTATTAATAAAAAAGATAATCTTTAAATGAACAATATCAAGTGATTATTGATATGTACTTATATTTTACCAATATCTTCTATAAATGAACTAATTTTCAATGGGGGACTACATATCATTTTATTTTTCTAAAATCATTTATTTTTCTATGAACATTTAGTTTCCCAAGAAATTGATTATTTTCTAAATAATGTTGTGTTTTTTTAATTTTTTATCATAATATCCTAATCATAATCAAATTAAAAATAAAAATTTCAAAAGATTCAAATTGATATAAAACATGAAGAGTTCATTTTTTAATTATATTATTTTTAATAAAAAATAAGATTAATTTTTCATAACATGAATATTGTTATAAACATCACGATTGTAAATTTTTTATAAATAAAATAAATATATTTGTTATTTATAAATACCAAGAATAATAGGTAAATTATCTCGATGAAGCTTTTGTACTCTAAAAGGAACACTTCTATTATTTTATATTTTTGTTCATTTCTATTACTATAGTATATCTTAGTTTTTGTATCTATTCATTTTATCTTAAAAAAAATTAAACTAAATGGTTTTCTAAATTAGAAAGAATCTCAATTAGATGAAATATTTATTGAAAAAAATTAGAGTTGAAATTAATTTAAAATAAACATTCATTCAATAAATCTATATCTCTAGATTAAAAGATTATTAAATTTTGGTCATTGAAAATTTTCTCGAATATGAACTTTCATTTCTCAAGCCTTTATATAGTTTGTACACCCCCTTCCCCACATCATTTTTAAAAAATATAAATTCCCACACATGCTAGTCTTATTTATGGTCACTAAAATGTTTTTCCTCATGTCTGATCAATTGTAATAAAATCATCAAATAAATAAAATAGATGATTTCATGAATATTGTATTTTTTAAGAAATACTTATTGACATATATTTGTATAAAAATTATTAATATAGTCTTAGAAGCTTTTTGTCATATATGGGAAAACGTTTTTGTGGAAAATAGAGATAACTAATCTGATTTTCATTACCCTTAAACTGCTCGAGAATTTTATGTATCTATAAAAAGACATTTTGATGGTGATAAGGAAGGAATTATTCTCACATTTCTCGGTAAATATTACAAACCTTACTAACAACAATAATGAGAACATATATAGGATTCTTATTTGAGAGAGGGATATCATTCCTCGAAAATGTTAACAGATAAACATGGGTGTTTTCCTATGTAAGAAACATAGGAAACATTATTTCTATCATATGAGAAAGTTATGAAATTATCTCATCTGAAACCAGATTCAATGGTGGTTAATTAATGGATTCATAAATATCCCATACCAAGAATGGTGAAAGGGAATCCTAAAAAGAATCATCTGCATTCTTTTAGAATAATTTATGAATTTGATGAAACCTAACCCAGATACATTTGTGTTCATTATAGTGGAATAGATTAAGAAATTCTTGATAAAGTCTACAAAGTTTATTTTTCCTTCTTAGTCAAAAAATTACTGTGAATTAAATGATTTTTTATAATATCATTAATCATTCTTATTAAATGAGGGGAAATATTTTCTTAATCAGAAAAGACAACACCTACTGGTTAATGTTTCTGTTCTACTCATGGATAATAAAGTTTATTAATAAATTTGATGGATATATATTCAAATATCCAAGAATAATTATGGTAGAAGTTGTTAAGGGAAAAGGAAATTATGAAAATTCTCATGTGATAAATCATAGGAAATAAATGAAATGATTGATATATAGTTTATATAATTCTTTGAACAGAAGGCTTAAAAGAAACCTGGGGATGCTAAACATGGGAATGATAATGATGATCCCTTATAGTATAATATTTATACTAAATATGAGTTAATTTTTATTGGGAATATAATCAAATGTAATAGTTTGTTAATCTTGGTACAAAGAATAGAATTGTTCTTGATGGATGTGAAAAAAGCTTCTAAAAATCTAATTCTTTCTATTTCGCCATATTGATTAGTATAGCTAGATCATGAATATTAGTCACATATTCATGTCAGACTATATCTGGAAGAAACATCATTAATCAGTAAAATTTTAAAATCAACTAATAATAATCGAGATATAAAAGATATTTATTAAGATTTCTAATAATTAGTTCCAGAAAAAAATGTGAGAATGTTTTACAAAAATAATAATAATAGGGCTCTTAAATGGTTATTATAGGTGTTCTAATAACATTTAGATAGTTATATAATTTACTCAATGAATATGAAGAAGAGAATAATGATAGATAAGAAAAATAATAGTTAGAATAATATATAAAAGAAGAGTATAAATAAGATGGAGAGAATGATTATGATGAAACAATGAGAAATGTAGAGTTAATGGAAATGAAGACTACATCAGATTAATCATCTTTATAAAATACATTAGCTTCCAAATATGATATTAAACTAGACATTGGAGGACTGGAAGAAGATAAATCATCATCCAAAGAGGAAGTAATTTCATCTTAAATGGTAGAGTAATATGATCCTAAATCCCAAACGAATTTATCAAGAATTCTTGAATTAGTTAATTATGAGGGAAATATAAAAATTTTATAATATGTGAATGTTTCTGAAATCAGAAATGTAATATTATGGATGAAAGAAAAAATATATGAAGGAACATACAAAAACTATTCACAATATTTTATAAGAGTAATTTGAATTTGAACGAACTATTTTTCCGAAATGTTTTTATTATATATTCTAAACCTTGATGTGGTTATTTGATTCAATCACATATCCTCTAAACATACAGGTAATGTGATTTTTTTTCAAAAAATATATAATTAAATATATAATTATTTTAATGTTTTTTGGATCTAGTATTTCATATTGATGATGACTTGAAAATATTTATTGAATAGATGATGGGATAGAAAATATTGTACTATCATATGGTTAAATAGTGGATCTATATTCATAGTGAACTCATGGAACATGATAATCGATTTTTAAAATTAAATTAACATTTTCTTGAAATAGATTAATTAATTTAATATATATATTCTATTTTTTTCGGACCATTTTATGCTTTTATAATAAATGAGAAATTATTCTAATGATCATATTGAGGATGTGAAGGTCTTGAATGAAATAGTATGATGTTTGGAGTTAGATAATAACAGTCTCAAAACATGGGATGTTAATATTTTTCTTTAGATGGAATAAAATAAAAATATCACTGAGGATGATGAAAGACTAATGTAAAAAATTTATAGGTATGTACTAATAGAGGAAAAAAATTTAAAGCTTCACTCTTTGGTCAGATAGGTCCATAAATATTGCGATGAATTTTTAAAAATGAAGGATATTGTGAAAAAGTAATTTATGATTGAATTATGAAATTATTTTGAACACTTGATGTAATATTTAAAAAAAAATTGTATTAATATTGAATGTGAATAAATATTTTTACAAATTTATTATGTCTAAATGTATCCATTTCGGATGTATATACTTTATTTTAATTCCTTGTTGAATAGTACCTTTAGATATGTATGTTTTGGGAGTTTTTAATATTCTAACATTTCATAAAATTATATGTTCCTTCCCCAAAAATTTACATAAATCAAAATTTGGGTGAAATTTTTGTGGGGGGATATTTTTAAAGGGAGAGAAGTATTAATGGTTGTTAGGAGAAAGATGAATACATTATTAAGGGGGATATTTTTATTGAAAGGGGTAAAAAAACCTGGGAAATACTTTTAAAAAGGGGTGATTCTAAGAACCAATTATTTAAATTCAATTAGAAAGGAGTAATAAACATTATGGGAGTTTTGATGAGATAATAAATATCATTTTAAATTATATCATTGATTTTAGTAAAACAACAATGTGCTGTATGTTTTTCAAAATTATAATTATTTTTATTATGTTTAACATTTTGTTATTAAAAAATGGATTGATTTTTTTTAAATATTAATTTTTAATTTTTCATTCCATTGTTTTTGAAATGACAAAAACTATCCTAAAAAACTATTTCAAGAAGATTATATTATCTAAGTGTTTTATAATTTTATTATAATAAATTATTTTTTTAGAAAATATAGATATAGTTAAAATATAACATGAATATTAAAATTCAATAATTAATATGATGATTTTTTCTGGAATTGAGTCTAATACATTTGACCAACCTATGTTTTGACCAGTATTTAGACATATTTCCTATCAATCAGACTGAAAAATTTCACAACCATCAAAATAACCACAGTATCATCATATAATACATAACCCAATTCAATTTATCAATTTGGAAAAAAATTAATAAGTCAAAAAGACTATACGAGGTCTATAATCAGATTCTATATTTTTATTTCAAATGGAACAAATAAAAATAGAATTGTAATGGTGCTAAACAAAATGATGTTATCAATTTTTTTTTAATAAAAATCACTATGATTTGTCAGATAAATGTTGTTCGAGGCAGTTGCAACCATCTCTAAAATAAGATCATTGTTGCGTCTCTTATTAATAGGAGGTCATTAGATGTACTATGAGTATATGAATTTAAATCTATAAAATTATATATATTAATATTTGGGAAACCCTCATTCCTTGTACTTGTAATTATTTATATAGTTGATGTTCTAGGAAATCCTTCTAAGGATAGTATATTCCTTAGAACAATTTTATTTTTTTCTTTTTTTCTGATCGAGGTACTGATCATGGTCTTATTGATATATTATGATGGTGATTAAAATAAGTCTGATCAAGTTATTATAGCGATAGAATTATGGATACTAATCATTGAGTTAAGCGATTCCCAAGATATGAGGTTTAAGCTATAGAGATCATCATATCGATAAATTTCCTAGTAAGGAATGACATACCTTACTGTTGGATTAAAACATGGGATATCAATATTAATTATTTATGACAACCACATATCTTAGGGATAGGGAGGTTATTTTTTATTTAGATATTATAATTCATTCTTACTTTTCATAAGATTTTGTATGTATACTTTAAACTTTTTTAGTTTCTATTTTCAGGTGTTTTAGAATGTGAGTTTTATAAAAAACATTATAATCAATTATTTTATCAATATAATTGAGAGACTATTACCATTATGATATAATTGAAATCATTTGTGTTCTAATTATAACACATTGATAAATTGATGATTTGTGAGCCCGAACATTTTTTACTTAAGAGTAATTATATATTTTTAGTTTAGTTTTAAAACTAAAATTCACCCCCACCATTGTAGAAATAATAAACTCATATGATACATAAAATTTTAGATACCCTAACCCCTTGAACCTAGGCTAATGGAATACTACCTTTACATTTTAATGTGATATACGTAATCACATCATTATGGTCGTAATAGATTACTTGTTTTATTAAACTAGATATATAAATTAGTCTTGAATTTCCATTTATTAAAAAAATTAGATAATATATATTTTTTTATTTTGAAAATGTCTTTATTCCATATATCAAATCCTTGAATATCAATTATAATTAGCTTCATGAAATCACGGATAAATGAAAAAGAACAAGGTTGAGATTAATTTCCCTGTAAGGGTTTAGTAATGTAGTAGCAATAGTAATGCAATGAGTATAATCAATATGGCATGATATATATCTAAAAAACATTCAATTTAATAAATAAATTGATAAAGAATGGTATAAATAATTTAAAATAGTAAATAAGAAAACAAACATGACATGTTATCATAAATCTATGAAATAAGCTCATAAATATATTTTATGGTAAATTACATAAATAAAAGACATTTAAATAAACTAGATATCATTATTAAGTAAAAAACAATCAATATATAATGGTAAATAACAAAAAAGTTCTACTTACCAAATAAATTCATAATCAAATTCATCTATATATTTTTTTGAAGAAAAAATAATAAGGATAATAATATCAATATACTGATTACATTCAATGGAAAAATATGGGATGATGTGTTTCCTTGGAACATGAAAATGTTATCATCAAGTCATTTCATTGGATATTTTAAAAATAATGAGTCAAATCTTATTAGATGAGTCTAGAATACTAATTCGACTCATGGTAATACCAATTCATCAAGGGGGTATCATTATTCAGATCCCACCCTTGTCAATAGGATAAAATCATTCATTATATATCAAATAATCAATTTTATTTGTAAAAAAAGTTCTTTATCAAAAATACCAAATGATTAAATGATAAATATTTATTAATATTTACCCATAAAATAATATATCTATCAAAGTTAATGCCATATGAAAAAAATGGAATATTGTTTAAGAAATAATGATATCTATGATAAATACTATCTATATTTAAGGGGAAATTTAATGATCAATGATCACTGAAAACTAAATTACATAATGGGATATTAATGAAAATTGAAGTGATTAATGAAAGTTAAGGTAGATAATATCATTGGTAAAATTAATCATAACCCCTATAAAAGATGAATATGTATGGTATCAATACAATGTACAGTAATACAATTAATACTAAGGGTTATCATGATAGATGAAGAAAATTATCTTAAAAAATACTTGAGAATATTTAATTATCATTTTAAAAATAATATGGAAAATATATTTAATTTCAAATAACATTTAAACAAAAAATCATTAAAAATATAATTTAGTTCTTATAAATTAATCTTAAGATAAATTACTTTTGTTAATTATATTCCTGTATTAATGAACAATCCATATGTATCATAAAATGTTTTAAAATGTTCTTTATATGGAAGGAAAAAAAATTCCATTCATAAACATTTTTAAAGAGAATAAATTTGTAAAATTGAAATCCAAATATTAATTTTTAAAATTTTAATGAAAAATAAAATAAAAAACATTTTTAGAAAACATAGTTTTTGTGACTTCCCCCAATCTGACACTCTCACATGGGAAAAATGCTTGGTTATCGGACTTCAAGGACGTACCCCCATATGCTAGAGGATACCGGCACCACCATATTAGCATGTCAACACCACCACATCTAAACTAACTAGTCTATTAAAATGTGTATTCAAAAAAGAAAAAAAACAAGTTTATTAATAAATTAAATATTTATAAATTACCACAATAACCTGCTTGTGCTGTATGTTAAAATTTCTCAGAGCATGTCTAATGACCTCCCCAACCACATCCATATAAAAATTTTAAAACTTTAAAAGTCACCATCACTCCATATTATCTCTATGAATGTCTAAATAACATTCTATCCATAACTATATAAACAATTAATAACCACAATAGACTATATCCAGTCCTTATAGGAATAAAAACAACCATGTTAAAGCACTATAAAAATTATAGAATGGTATCGGGTCGAGCCAAACCAATATGAAAATTATAGTATCAGTGTCATGTACGTATAAGAATTACAACATTTCACTGGGTCGAGTGCGCTCAATATAAGAATTAAAACATGATAGTGTTTAAAATCCATGTCAATTCCTAATATATAATAATTTCCACAATGATTAATAGTCATATAATTACAACTTTTATATCACAATATCGGATTAAAATCCTCGGTGGTTAATTATATGAGATACCATTTTCTATAAATAATATATATATCATTTATATAATAATTGAATAATATTCCATCAATAGGATGTTGGACATAAATTTGTGATTATGTATTAACCAATCAGCTATGGATACATAAAAATACATAAACACTTTAATATATTATCCAATTCAATCATATTCATGGTTTTCTCACCTAATGGGTATCTAAAATAAACTATTTGAATCCAATAGAGATATTGGAATATTCCAACTCTTTATTTAACTAATTCATGCACCCATTACAATAGAAAATTCACAAGATTTCTTATACTGGTCAATAATAAAAAAACCGAGTTATTATTTATACCCCCTATAATATCTGGTGAACAACACAATGCATCGAATGAGAAATAACAAAGAGGAAGAAGGTACAGATGATCTCAATGTGGATCCATGACCAAAATAGAAATAGATCATATCTAATCATCCCCATTGGCCAGGTATTATCCTCTAATGGTTGGAGGCTAAAGATGGAGATTGGAAAAACATAACCAAATCAACACACCTAGGATTTATGACACCAACATGACTTCCAAAATGTTTGTTGGAACTCCAACTATTCTTGGAATAAGGCCTAAGGTCTATAAGTGAAGGCTTCATTTAGTTATAAATTAACTTTTACCACACAACACACATTAAAATAGTAGGTTAGGGAGTTATATAGTGTCTAATGTACTTACATGTCATCTATGTGTTTTTATTTCCATACACTAAAATTCATTTCCCTTATATTAATATTCTAACCCTTGACAATTAAATGACATTCAATCAATTTACACGATGTAAAAAAATTTAGAAGATTAATTTTCATTCTATTTTCTTTATAAAAATCATTTACCCGCTCTTAATCATATCAACATGCCATGAAACCATGATAATATTTGATCCATTTAAACTCAAACTCGCTCTATTCAAGTAAACATACAACCATTAACCTTATTTCATTTTCTGCAAAAAAAAATGTCGAAATGGAACCTTTTTAATTTTCTCATGTTCCTGCACAACCGAACACTATATTTATTCCTAAATGATATATCTCTAATAAAAAATAAATCTATAAAGTTTTAAATAAATGAAAAAATACAAAACAATATGTATTGATGATTAACCAATAGTGATACTGACAAGAAAAAAAGTTGGGATCTTCTAGTTACATAGAAAAAAATAGATTTCTTACTGGATAGATAAATGAATTCGGATTTTATAAAAATATTTTAGCAATAATTTTAAAGAAAATAGTGTTGGAAAATGGTACTATAACTTGAAAAATATCACGAATATCATGATTATAAAATAAATAAATGGGTTTTTAAAAAACAATCTTATAAATTCTGTAAATAAGTTATATACTTATAAATGAACCATATTTATGTGAATGATATAATATATTATCCTTCTATTACATATTATTTTTTATTTCTTTATAATATTTTATTATTTTCATTTTTTCGACAGATAATTACATAGATTTTCGTGTATGTTTTGACATGTTATTTTTTCTTCCCTCTTACAAATATCATGATTTAACAATATCCATCATGTAAGACATTAAATAAATATATTATATATTTATTATATATTTATTTAGAGTAATTTATAATATTTATTCATAGGAAATTAAATACAATGTTAATGGAGATGACATGCCATATATATGCATGAACACTATTTCCATTTTTGTGTTGTAAATAAAGAAAGAAAATTAAATAAGATATATATATATATATATTATCATTATAGTATCAATATTATATCATATATATATCAATTGTTTTATCATAATCATCCTTATTATATTCCGTGTATATTGTGAAGGAATCACATCGCTTTTCGATGCAGTAGTCTTTCGTACTCATGAGCAATGTAATCAGATTCCCAAAAAATGGAAGAAAAAAAGATATGTATTATATAAAAATTATATAATAATATATAAATCATAAATATTATTAATATCATATATAAAATATATATCTCTCATTATTCATATCTTTTATAGGTTGTAATGGAAAAATGAATGACATTGGTTCATGAGGTGGCAGACGATCGTACACATGAACGATGATTTTATATCTAATTCGATGGAATAATGTGAATTTGTAGATAATAAAATTAAAATAATTTAATATAAATATATTTAATATATTGATGTTATTATATAATCATGAGATTAATTTAATTTAAAGAGGTGGAGTGGAAAATAAAATAAGAAATCTGGTAGATGAACAATATCACTTCATTAGGTACACTCTATAGGATATCACTAAAACATTGAATGGATTGAAATATTCAAAAACATGGATTATATGATAAGGGGAGGGTACATTGGGAGGTATTTGGGTATTTATATTCTATGATAATTTTGTTTTAGAGGATTGATTAAGGGGGAGAGGGGATGACTTTTATTAGTGTAGTTAGTGGCATGCCTGTAAAGTTTGAAAGATGAAATTCCACCAACATTTGTTCCATGTAATAAGGATTAATTAATAAAAAGGCTAAAGAAAATAAGCAACAATGTCTTAATATGAAAATAAAATAAATTCTTTTGACATCGTTATCGGTTATTTTTTCCCTTAAGATAACAGTTTTGTTCTATTGTAAACATGTTTTCCCTTAATATCAATAAATAATTTTAACTACATTCACTAATAACATTGAAATAAAATTTTTTAGACATAAAATTCATTGTAAATTATTATTATTATATATATGGATTTCATTATTCCAAATTTAATTCATAGAAGTGGAAAAATAATTTAATATTAATCTCACAGACCAGACAAGAACACTGGGTTTTAAAGTGAAAATTATCAAATGTTTACTAATATTATATTTAAAATTTTACTATAAATATGATTCAATGACACAAATTAGATTACAATTTTTTCAAGTGATCTAATTTTAGTATAAAATCCATTTGAAATATAATTTATCATTATAATATATTTAGTTTAAAATTTATTATCTAATTAAATTTCAATATTTTCCACTAATCATGTATATTGTCAAATAGTGACTAATTCGCACAGCTCTTCTATCCACTCTCGATAGAGAATTTTTTCTTCATCCTTTTTTCACATCCCTCCAGGCACTGATGGGCCTCCCATATTCTCCTGCCTCTCTGTTTTTCCTACCTTAGGATTCTATTTGTATTTTCTTTTCATTCATGTTATGTGTCGTGGGTCCGTTCCTATGCTCTTTTATTCAGTATCATTGACCATGATTACATTCTTGGTCAAACATGAATGTGTATATGACCAATTATAATTTTTTGGTGATAGATGAAAATGCCTACATTTTATCCCCTTGATCCCATCATCATCGCTATTTGTTTTTTTAGAATCTATTTAGAGACCCCAATTTATTCTCTTTCAAGCAAGCTGTGTCATCATGGGCCAAAAAATGGCATCTTCTTGGTTTGGAGTGTCAGACTCTTCAGGTTGGTTGGATTTTTATGATGAAGGGGTAGTGGTGCTATGATTTTCTTTGTGAGTTGGTTCACCCCATGGACTACCAATTATCTTTTGAATAAAATCACGTTGTCTATTTTTTATTCATTTTTTGTCCTAGATATTGTTCTTCAAGCCCAGATACCATTACCACCTTTTTCTATTGATGAATTTCTGATGATTTTTTAGATCATTTAATTCATGTTTTGGATTATCTTTCTAGATGGATTTATTTGGAATTTGATCCCTGAAGTTTTTGATGGTTCCTATCATACACCTCCTAGAAGTGGCTCTAAAAGGTAGGGGTTTGTAGTCAGGGTAATGCTAATGGATTCTTTTGAGATATACATTCACTCCATAATTTTCTCTTACTCTTGGATCACACCATACATTTCCAATTAAAATCTATTATATAGATTTAGAAGAGGTTTTGAGATGTTTATTTTGAGAAACTAATGGATTCATAGGTGGAATCTATCATAGTGGATTCTCCTATATCATTGGGTTCCTTCTTAGCTTCATCGTAATGATGATTTTGGAGTGGCTTTGACATTGTAATTTTATTGTTCTATAGAAATATATTTTGGTGTTTTATGGTGGTGATGATGGAATAAATCATTATATTTTCTTTCATAAACTGGTTTTTTGATTTGATAGATATGACTATGGTCATGAAAGGAAAGGAATGACGATGGTGGTGACTTAGGATGATGGTGGTAGATTTGTTGTTTGCATGTGACTTCGACAGTTGTATTGAGGCTTCCATGGGTAATGTAATCCTTAAATTTTTTTAACTATTAATTTATTTTTGGAACCAATTTATCTATATCGTTTATGATGTGTTATAGTTACCCCACAACCATAAAGAATGTAACACCACAACACCTGTTACCTAGAGCCGGTGCATTATTTCAATACATTGGCACAATTTCAAGGAATCAAGTCCCGAAGGATCGATCTGTTTTGCAGTCTTCGAAAATAGATTACATACATTAACATTATATAACAATTTGAAACTTAAAACATAGCATAGATAGTTCATTGAGAATTCCATTTTTCCCTTTATATTAACAATGCATATCAATCAAAATACACTTCTTGGAATCCTGGGAAAATAAAACATAAGAAAGGGGTGAGCTCAGATGCTCAGTAAGGGTAAATAATTTAGCGAAAGCTATAAAATTTTAAGGAAGGATGTGTAACAAAAAAATCCTTCTAAACATAAAATTGAACATAAAATGGTAATAATAAATGAAACATTACCAAAAAAACATGCACATGGATATTCTACTAGTCGAATAATCACATGTAATAACTACTTTCACAATGAGATAATGCCTAATACCAGACATCATTACCACATTGTCAAGGCCTCGTGCCAAAACTACCAATAATTTTTTTAAGGACATGTTCCAAGACACTAGTTTTTATCATGAGACCTACCGATGCATCAAGAACCTATAACTGGCTCCACCTATCACTTACTTTGTCCACTGCATTCCTAAAATGAATAGTTGAAACATAACATAAACATTCGTATTAAAACATGCATAAGAAATGTCAATACATTAACCATAAACCATGAATGGAATAAAAATAGAACATCCACAGTCAAACATATCAAAACTCATTCAATACAATATGGAATATTTTATTATAATATATCAACCTCAACCAAATATAATATCTAGTAATAGATGCTGACATAGTTGAAAATGATGAGTAAAATTTTTTCAGTGAAATTTCATTTTTTGTAAAATCATTTAAAAGTAACACATTTATAAAAGAATTAATTTAAAAGTGATTTGTGAATCAAATTTTCCCATACCAATTTGAATCTTTTTAACAAAAGTGTCATTTCAAAACATTCATGTCCATATAAATAAATCCTTAAAATCATTTGGAAAACATGGACATTAATTAAAATGATTTAGAATGATAAGTCATTAAAAAATTTAAAAACTTGATCATGATAAAGAGTACCTTTCAAAAATCCTTAAAATATTCATTTTGAAATCATTTTTATGAAAAATGGACATGGATTATAAAAATTTTCTAGTAAATACTCACACATAAACAATCTCGGATAATAATGAGATTGAGGAATTAAACCTTACCTTGCACATTCCTTTAGTCGAGGGTACGTTCAACCTCTAGTATGAAGATAATAGTATGTTATTAAATTATAACAGAACCATATTAATATTTATGATATCATACATGATTCATTTATGACTTTATACAACCCATTAAATAATAATTTCCATGTTAAATTAACAGTTTCGGTAATAATTGCATTTTTTATCGTACGTGTTTTATCTTGTTACACTTTATTGTATCCCTTAGATCAGGATTTTAATACTTCTAGAATATAAAACATGATTTATATATCATATATATATTTAGAATATAAAAATTTATAATATAATAATATATATATATGAAATGAATAACACTGTTTATGGAGACGGTAGTCCGTACGTACACATAAACGTTGTTTCCGTTTTCATATCGTGTTGAACGGAACTAAGTGAATAAGATACATGTATGTATATTTATTTATAAATATTCAGTAGCATTATTATGTCATATATTAAACACTTATTAGTATTATATATTTTTATAATCGTCGATGAATGGTGAACGTGGAATTGAATCTCATCACGTCGTGGAGACGGTAATCCGTACGTACGCACGAGCGACAATATCATTTTCATAAATTTTTGGAATTGTATGGTATATTAATTTTACAGAGACAATATCATGGTATTTTTATTATTTAAATATGTATAACTCATCATTATATCCATCCAAGTAATATATTTTTGAATAACAAATTACACCACGACGTGGAGACGGTAAGCTGTACGTACGCACATATGGTGACATTATCAATCATAAGATGCATAGAATAATGAATATAGTTGTTATATATTTATAATAACAACACAGTATATATAATATAGTAGATTTATTATTTTATAATGGATATAAAAATGAAAAAAGAAGTTGAAGAAGAAAAGAACATGGAAGGGGTTTGTGAAATTATTACCTCTTCTTCAGGTTCTTCCTTTTGATTTGATCAAAAGGAATCCATAAGTTGGATTTCCGACTAAAGGATGGCCTCTAAGATGAAGGTAGGATAGTTGAGAGAGTATATGGTCAGAGTGTGGCAAAGACAAAAGGATTTAAAAGTGTGAATTAGAGAGAAGGGGGAGTTCCCTTTTATAAGAGTGGTGAGGGGCACCTTAGGACAAGCTTAAAATATTATTTTATAATAAAATAAGTTTCGGTTTCTAATGGCTCAAAAATGTATTATTTAAAGAATAAGGTGGGGATGGGTCGAAAAAAACTCAACCTATAGGTTTTATACATGTTTAGGATACCATTTTAACCATAACATTTATATTTAACTCTAAGTTAAATAATGTAACTATTACCATGTCTTCTTGTATTCTTTCACTATATGGTTAATAAACTTACTATATACTGCCAATAGAACCCTAATTGGTTCCTCAATGTAATATATATTATTATATAAGCCTTTTGGACTAACCTAAGATTTTTAGGACCATTATATCAATTAATAATATAATATTTCTTTTAAAAACTATTTTATGTAAATTTTGACACTAATTTGTATTTGTTTTTTGCTAAAATAATTAGGGCATTATTATTTCAAAAAAGTACATTGAATCAATTCTAACATGTCATATTCCCCTATAAAATTAGTGGATGTCATAAAAACATTAAGTATATATTTTTTCTTTAGTATTTATAATACCATTTATTTGATTCCTTCATTAATAAGGTAATTACTGCATCATCATTATGTCATTAATAAATTTAATTATATAATCTCTAAAAATTATAAATTAAATACCATTATTTAGGAAATCGTTTTATCTTTCTAGTGAATATTTATAGTAGATTTAATCTTATGTATAACACTATATTAAAATTTTTTTAGTCAATAAACTTCTATTCTAACTTTATTTAACACTTCTTCAAACAAAATAATAACAAATATCTTAATCTAATCCAAGTGGACCTAAAGGGTCATAATTTTTTTTTCTAATTACCCTATTTACTTTTAATCGTGGTAAATAAAAGTAAAATGTTCCTATTCACCAAAAATTATTTTTATCTTATTGAACCACATTTTACTCCTTGATATTAATCATGTTTCTCAGTTTTTTGAAATTTGACTCATAGAAGCGGTAAAATTATGTTTTATTTAAATTTGCAATTGCTTCTAGGACGTGTGTAAAAGACTGTAATAATTCGATAATATTTTTATATAACTAAAGTTATTATAAATTTACGCAATGAATTACAATGAAATTATATAGGTATTATGTATCAATTTTTTCCTAAAATAAATTTAAAATAAATTAATAATTATTTAAATAAAAATTCGGTTTTAAACGATAACTCAGAGTTTTTTCACTATTCATCCAAAATTGAACGTTTATAGAAAAACACCAAAACATCACCCTAAGCTAATTTAGATATTACAAATTAGAAAATTAAGTCTATTTTACCTAATTTAAAACATAGAAGTTTCATTTATTAATTTAAATTTAATTCTCGTTGTCAAAACAGATAGCATGCTTTTAAGAAACAGTAACTGTTAAAATATTGACACTTGTTTATGTATAATTTGAATGTGAAATTAATTCGAATTACCAACATTGGATTAAAATGTAACACATTAATCTAATTATACTTCCAAAACATTAAAATGTATAATTTAACACTATAAATTATTTTGATTAAAAAAGTTGTTTTTAATTAAATTATAGTATTTTTCACTATTCACGCAAATATGAAAGATTTCAGAAAAACACCAAAAATTTATTGAATCTAAATTCTTATATCCCGATTCTAAATAATATGTTTATTTTGTAAAATTGAATATATAAATGATTCAAATATCGGATATAAAAAGGGTTCTCCAATAAAAGGCGATAAAATGGCATTTTTTTAAATAATTATTTTATCTGAATAAATTTATTTGTTTCTACATTATGTCTAAGAAACTCATAATATGGGTTCTAAAATTATAAGGATTATATAATGTTTAAAATTTAGTTAATACAATTCATAACTTCTTTTGAACTACTAGTTTGGTAAGTTGTGGTGTGCTTGAACTCGGTGTTGCTTGTAGTGCATGTTATTGAATAACATTGAAGACATAACTTACTTTGAAATCTTTTGGTGTTACATTCATCCCACATTCAATAAATTTAATCCTCTCAATTTGAAATTGTTCTTTGAAAATAAAATTTTGAAAATATAAAAGACCTTTGTGGGAAAACCAACATAGGAAATTGGGTTAATAAAAATTAGTCTTAATAAGAGGAAAAGGGGAATGAAAAAGTCACCAACAAATTATGATTTCGATTAGGAGAACATTGGTGACAATTATAGAAACATAATTGGTGGAAAAACGTAAATATTATTAGGGAGTGATTTAGGTAATCAATCATAAACAATTGTATAATTGTGGGTCTCGAAGTCACCAATCGATGATGATTTAAAATACCATCGGTTCAACCAAACGTAAGGTATTAGTATAACACATTTTTGGTTTTACGATCCCTTCCCTAATGTTTTATAATTAATTTATCAATAAAATAAGAGGGAAAATATATATATTTGTGTGTGTGTGTTTGTGTGTATATATACTTGACTGGTAGAGTTTCATATTTCAACTAATTCCTACAACATACTCATCTTTCACTCTGAATGATTCAAAAAAATTAAATATATATTCTATTTATCCTAATCTTATAGGGTTCCAAAAATAATGAATTTATAATTCAAATATCATACCCTTAAAAAACTACATTATTCAATCCAGGACATCACGTGGGTCAGTGATAGGTGATACACCATTGCCTCCCTTCGGTTGTGGGTTCAAGTCTCGCGGCCTTTCCAGACGTGACGGGTTGTCGCCCGACCTCGGGGTTGTACTTTTTATGGAAATCCAAAAATAACCTTGACAATAGAATGCAATATTAAAATTAATCCATTCCAACATTTAGAATTATCCAAAACAAATATATCCAAACTCTCAGTCCAATGTTTACATGGAAGTTAAACATAATATGCATCCTTTTTTTCCAGGTAATAACATGGGAACACCTTCGTCATGTATTTTTTTTACAACACCGCAACATCATGAATTACTAAAATCAACCATCTATTATTCGAAAATTACTACCTTAGTATCGGGACCATATAATCTCAAATTGCAAATGAAATAGTACTACAGAACAATCCTTATTTATCTCCATAATTCATATAACCTGAATATTGCTGATACAACAATCAAATGAAATAATTCTATAATGACAACATAATAACACAAGTCATTATTCTTCATCTGAGGTATTATCATAACTTGATTATTATCCAATAACATCATTTGTGGTATACTCTAATGAATGGGACATTGATTCATGTAGTGGCTCAACTCCTTGTAGATGAATCATTTTACATTTGAAAACTTTTTCTTACCCTTCCAATCACGTACCTGATGTCCTTTTTCTCCACACATATAACAAACACCCATTCCATTAAAGGATTTACCAAGGTGATTCATTCCACATTTATCACATATTTGAAAATCCTTCATTCTCTTTATATATGTATCTTTCTACCATCCTTTTCTTCTCGTGCATCCCTTCATAGCCTTAGGATTGGGAGAATTATTTACTTTTCATAATAACACAAGATACTATTTCTAAAGATGTTGAGAATACATGAAAGACTATTTCCCATCTAAATTTTTTCTTATTACTATGAAAGATATGACCCTTCATACACTTTGGATCATATGCATTTCTGGGGTTCTAATTCCTTCTACTGGGCGCCAATTCTAAACAATTTCATACACTAGGTCAGTTTATGAATCGCAATTCATAATTCAAAACATGTAAAATACCTAACAGAAATTGAACAGTTTATGGATATAATCCATAATCACAAAAATGCTTTCTTTGAGGAGGTATAAACTTATAAACCCTTCATAGTGGTTTGTAATGAAAACAAGATCTATCCTAAGCATATCCCCTGGGAGTGTCATAACCAAGAGTGCAGCAAGGCCCGTTGTCGTGCACCAGTTCCCATTTGAGTCTATATCAATGCAGTGTTTTCAGGTTTTACCCCTAGGTACATCTGTGCCAAAGCCGCCTCTACTTGCTCGAATCCATAAATGAATGTATTTTCTAGGAAAACTTACAAAATCTCTACATTACCAAAATTTTAGGAAGTCCTTATATTCTAATATTCAAAGTCTATCATAGGTCTATGTGCTCTAATCAGAATTTATCTAAATCTAGATTTCAATGTTATTGAAAAACTTCCTCTGTTACCAACTGTAATGCCCTGACCCCAGTTACCCAGATCTGGTGCATTAATTTAATACATAGGCATGATTACAAGGAATCAAGTCCCGAAGGACCGATCAGTTTACCAGTCTTGGGAAATATATTATATACATTAACTTGACATTAAAATTTGAAACATAAAACACAAAAAAGATATTTCTTTGAGAAGTACATTTTTTCCTTTAGCTTAACCCTGCATATCAATCATTATACATTTCTTGGAATCCTGGTAAAATAAATCATAAGAAAGGGATGAGCTCAGAAGCTCAGTAAGGGTAAATAATTTAGCGCAAGCTATAAAATTTTAAGGAAAGATGTGTAATAAAAAAATACTTTTAAACATAAACTTGAACATAATATGGTAGAAATAAATTAATCATTACCATATAAACATGCACATGGATATTCTACTAGTCGAATAATCACATGTAATAACTAATATCACAATGGGGGAAGGCCTAATCCCGTACATCATTACGACATAGTCAAGGCCTCGTGCCAGGACTACAAATAATATTTTTTTCCACGCCTTGTGCCAGGAAACTAGTTTATCTCATGAGACCTAACGATGCATTGAGGTGCTATAGCGGCCTCCACCCGTCACTTACTAAGTCCACTGCATTCTTCATATGAATAGTTGAAACAAAACATAAACATTAATATTAAAACTAGCATATGAAATGTCATTACATTTACCATAAACCATGAATGGTATAAAAATAGAACATACACAATCAAACATATCATAACTCATTCAAACAATTTTTAATATTGTATTTTTATAAATCAACTTCAATCAATAATAATATCCAGAAAAGGATGCCGACATAGATGAAAATGATGAGTAAAACTTTTTGAGACAAATATCCATTTTTTAAAATAACATAAAAGTCATTCATTTATTAAGGAAGAAATTTAAAAGATATTTTTAAATCAAAGTGTACCATACCACTTTGAAACTTTTGAAGATAGTTATAATTTCAAAACATTCATTTCCATATAAATAAATCATCAAAATCATTTTGAAAACATGGACATTAACTAAAACGATTTGGAAAGGTAAATCATTAAAAAATTTAAAATTCTGTTCTTGATAATGAGTACCTTTCTAAAATCCTTAAAATATTCATTTTGAAATCATTTTTATGAAAAAAGGGACATGGATGATAAAAATTTCCCATTAAATACTTACACATATACAATATCAGATAATAATGAGATTGATAAATTAACCCTTACCATGCACTTTCATTTACTGGAGGGTATGTTTAATTTACTGTATGAAGATCATAGTATGTAATTAAATTATTCAAGAACCATATTAATATTTGTGATATCATACATGATTCATTTATGACTTTATGACCATTTAATACTAATTTCCATGTTAAATTAACATTTTGGGTAATAATCGATTACATTATCATACGTGTTTTAACTTGTTACTCTAGATTGTATCACTTAGATCAAGAATTAAATACTTCCAGAATATAAAACATTACTTATATATCATATATATTTAGAATATAAATATGTATAATAGGCATATATATATGAAATGAAAAACACCATTTATTTAGACGGTAGTCCGTACGTACGCATAAACGTTGTTTCTGTTTTCATATCGTATTGAACAGAACTAGGTGAATAAGATATATGTTAGTACACACACACAAAAACACACACACACATATATATATCCAATATCATTATTTTTCATATATTACACACATATTTGTATTAAATATTTTTATAATCACCGATGAATGGTGAACGTGGAAATGAATCAAATTGCGTCGTGGAGACGGTAATCCATACGTACGCACGAGAGACAATATCGTTTCATTAAAGGTGTGGTATTAGATGATATATTAATTTTACAGAGATTTTTTCTTGTTATTTTCACTATTTATATACATATTACCCATCATTATATCGATTCAAATAACATAGTGTTGAATAACAAATTACACCACAACGTGGAGACGGTAAGTCGTACGTACGCACGCATGGTGACATTATCATTCATAAGATTCATAGAATAAGAAATATAGTTGTTACATATTTATAATAAAATCATAGTTCATATAATATAATGGAATTATTATTTTAGAATGGAAATAACAAAGAATGAAGATTTGGAAAAAGAAAAGAACATGGAAGAAGGTGGTGAAATTATTACGTCTTCGTCGGGTTCTTCCTTTTGATTTGATCAAAATGACTACATATGTTTGGTTTCTGACTAAAAAAGGACCTCTAGGATGAAGGTATGGTATTTGAGAGTGTATTTGGGCAGATTTTGGCCGAGTCAAAAGGCTTTTATGGTGTGAATTAAAGGGAAGGGTGGTTCTTTTTTATAAGAGGGGTGAGGAGCACCTTAGGAAAAACATTAAATATTATTTTGTAATAAAAAAATATCGGTTTATAATGGTTCCAAAATGTATTATTTAAAGTCTAAGGTATGTATGGGTCAAAAAGCACTCAACCAATAGGTTTTAGACAAGTTTAGGTTACCATTTTAACATTATTATTTATATTTAACTCTAAGTTAAATAATTTATCTTTTACCGTGTCTTCTTGTATTCTTACACTATATGGTTAATAAAAATACTATGTACTACCAATTTAATCCCAATTGGTTCATTAATGTCTTATATATTTTATATTAGTCTTTAGGCTAAATCATTGATTTGTAGGAAAATTTTATCAATTAACAATATAATATTTGTTTTAAAAAACTATTTTATGCCAATTTTGACACTATTTGGTATTTTTTTCCTAAAGATAATAACAGAATGATTAATTAAAAACAAACACTGAATCAATCCTACAATTTCATATTCACAGTGAAAATTAGTTTATGTCATAAAAAATTTGAAATTATTTTTATTTTAATATTTATAATACCATTTATATGATTCTATCACTAATAAGGTAATTACTCGATCATCATTGTGTCATTAATAAATTTAATTATTTAATCTATAAAAATTATAAATAAAATACCATTATGTAGAAAATCTATTTATCTTTCTAATAAATATTTTTTGTTGATTTTATCTTATGTATAACCATATATTAAAAATGGTTTAGTCATTAAACATGGATTTTAACTTTTTTTAACTCTTCTTCAAACAAAATAATTATAAATGTCTTAATCTAATCCAAGTGGACCTAAAGGGTCATATTTTATTTCTAAGTTTGTTTTTGGTCAAATTAAACTAATCCAATAAAATTAGGACCTGTGTTAGGGTAAAATTAACATCACATTTACCTTTAATTACCATATTTACTTTTAACCGTGGTAAATAAAAGTAACAAGTTACTATTCATCAAATATTATTTTTGTCATATCAAACCACATTTTACTCCTTGATATTAAATTTTTCTCTCTGATTTTCTAAATTCAACTCGGAGAAGTGATAAAATTATGTTTTACGTAAATTTGCAAATTCTCCTAGGAGGTGGGTTAAAGAGGGTAAAAGATTGATTAAATTTCTATATATCTAAAATTATTATAAATTGACTCAATGAATTACAATGAAATTATATAGGTATTAAGTATCTATTTTGACCTAAAATAAATTTAAATAAAATAAATAACAATTTGAATAATAATTTGATTTTTAACGATAACTCTGTGTTTTCTTCAATATTCCTAAAAAATTGATCTTATTAGAAAAATACCAAAACATCATCCTAAGCTAATTTAGACATTCCAAATCCAAAAATAAATTCTATTTTACCAAATTCAAAACATAGAAGTTTCATTTATTAATTTAAAATTAATTCTCATTGTCAAAACAAATAGCGTGTTTTTATATAACGGTAACTATAAAAAGATTGACACTTTATTATGTATAATTTCAAAGTGAAATTAATTCCAATGACAAAATTTGATTAAAGGGAAAAAATAATATAATTATACTTGCAAAACATTAAAATTTATAATTAAGCACTATATATTATTTTGATAAAAAAAGTTGTTTTCAGTTAAAATATAGTATTTTTCACTGTTCCAACAAAAATGAAAGTTATCAGAAAAACACCAAAATTTATTGAAACTAAATTCATATGTACCGATTCTAAAGAAGAAGATTATTTTTTCGAATTGAATATATAAAATTTTCAGATATCAGATTTAAAAATGGTTCACCATTAAAAGGCAGAAAATTTTCATTTTTTGAAAAATAATTCTTTTATCAGAATAAAGGTATTTGTTCATTAATTATGTCTAAGAAACTCATAATATGGATTCTAAAATTATAAGAATTATATAAAGTTTAGAATTCAGTTAATAATATTCATAACTTCTTTTGAACGACTAGTTTAGTATGTTGTGGTGCTCTTAAACTCGGTTTTGCGTTTAGGGCATGTTATTGAATAACTTTGAAAAAATAACGCACTTTGAAATATTGGGGTGTTACAAAGAAAATATATTGAAAATTAAAAAATGAATTATGAGTAAGTCAATCAGTATTTTTTACTATTCATCAAAGAAATTAAACTTTTCATAAAAATAACAAATAATTTTCCAAATATATAATTGAAATTCAAATTTCAAAAATTAATTTTATTTTTTTCAATTTTTTTTAAAAATCCTCAAATTTGTGTTTTAAAAAAATTGCTCCATTTAAAGGAGTAAATACTACCTTTCAAAAAATATATCCTTTTATGTATAAAATTGTATTTGTTCTTATATTATTACTATATTTTCTATTAGATTTGATTCAATATATATTATTTAATATATAACATAAATATTTCATTATTTTTGTTCACTAATTGTAATTAATAAAATTAAGTGATATAAAACACCTTTAACACTAAAAATTATTTTTTTAAATAACTATTCCATATATTAAAATGGTTTATTATTAATTTTTAAATAATTAGTATCCAATTAAATAAATAATATATTTTCAAAATAATTTAATACTATTAATAACTAACAATTTAAAATCTATGAAATAATTGGAATTTTAAAATATAATATGAATAGTATTCAGTAAAACTAAGGCTCGCATGTAATGCATGTTATCGAAGAAACTCAAGGTTCCATGAAACATAATATATCACATTATTTCATGAATTTCATGTCATGGAATAGATTTCATTACATTAAAATAGTACATATATCATAGTTTATTTGTACATTATATTCATATCCATGATTGGTTTTCCATTTCATACACACTATTAAATATGATGTTTCGATTCTTACATTTTGGGGTGTTACTTACTTTTTTCCATACAGATCATATAAAATTTAATTTTCACACATTTTTACAAGGGGTATACCATATCCATGATAATAATGCAATTTATTTTTCATTACCATTATTGATGTATAATTTTATAATTTTAATCGATGACTAAATATTATAACTATTCGATGATTATTATTTTGGAGATGTTATAAAATTCCATCTTTTACAATAGTCAACCTATTAATGTAATTTTTTTGAGATATAATCAAAATACCAATATAATATCGAACATAATCAAAATTTGTATTTAAGTATATAGAAAATTATTATTTTTCAAATAAAATTACGAATAAACATAAAAAGGTTATTTAGAATCTAAATAATTAACATAGGTTTATTATTCTGGATGATAATAAACAAGTGTGATGAAATTAATTTGAGGAATGAGAATTTGTTTAAATCCCCATTTATTTTATAATTTTGTTCTATTATGTACCTATATTATTTTATGATGTGTATATACATACCATTTGAAATTATTTATCATCAATTTCTATATAATCAGTATATTTTATGTTTTCCAATGTTATTCATTAATGGGTATTAAGATTCAATTTCTTCTATAGTATAAAGTGACTTATCATTAAAAATATTATTTTAGACTTTTCCCCCAATATTTTATTTTCCTACGCGTCCATGTTTTTTAATTGATTATATGAATTTAATTTGAAAATTTATAAAGATATTTTTTGTCCTTCGTTCAATTTTTTTAAAATGAATCTTTTTAAAGAATGGTTGATATTATTTCAAAACAAAATTGAATTTTGTATTTTTAAATGAATGAAGGCAATGGAATTTCAAGCCTCTGTAATCGTTATTTCAAATTTTGATTTCTTTGTAAGCAGACATTTATTTTTTCAAGAAAATAAATCCTTTTTTTGTGGGAATTTGGATAATGAAAATTTGATTTTGAACTAAAATTTTATTTTGGTATTCAAAATAGAATCTATAAAATGAGAATTTTATATCTAAAAGTGTTTTCATATTGGAATAATATATTTTATTGAATGTGATTAATGATTAGAATTAAATCATTATAAATTTATGATTATGTTGTGGTTCTTAGTCATTATTTATCATATTGGGTTGTTCTGTTATAATAAATATAAGATTTGTTATGTTATTGACCAATGATGATTAAATTCGTTATAAAATAATGATTGGTGGTTATGTAATTATCCAAGGGAATGTTGTTCTACGATAAACCATGTATGTGTAAACATGTGATATCCCTAAAATGTTTTGTTTATAACGAAGATAGAATGTGAATATAACTATTATTTTATTTTTAATAGTTATATAAATGATGATGTCCCAAGTTACCATCTATATTTATATGGGCTTGATATAACTTTTACATGATTTCATTGAAAATGTGGGGTGTGTGATTTGATATGATAATAAAATACTTTATTTCAATCAAGAATCTTTGAGATAAAGGGAAATATTTCATTGGTTGTCACATCATTCACTAGACTAGTGAAATTATTATTTTTATATCCCTTACTTGTTTTTTAGGTCAATGGGCAATTTAAAATATTTTTCACATGTTTTAAGGAAGGTAAAAATAAAAGAAGAGGTTATGATTAAACTCATTATGATTTTTGATCAAATGTAATCGTGTTTTATTTCAATTGTTATTTTAATGAAAAAATATACATTGATTAAAAGTTTCCTTTTTGCAGATATTTTTTTTAATGTATGATTTATTACCAAATTCTATAAAAATATTTCTTTAAAAAGATCCTTAATTATAATAGAATTGATTAATATATTAAAACTCAAGATTAGTTAACAATTAAGGTCACATCTTTATATTGCATATTTCAAATGGAATAGTATGAGGCTCCTTATAAGAAAAATGTGTAAAAATCCTACTTATTGGGAAGAAGTTGGGCGATATAAGTTGGTGGGAACCATAATAGGAGATGAGGGAATGATATACTATCATTTTCCCATTTGATTAAATAAAATTTTGTTGTCATATATTTATAAAGAGAGTAGAATCTAATAACCCATGAATATATAACATAATTGGATTTAATTATTATTGTGTTTCATAGATTTCATAAAAAATAACCCTTAACCTAAAATGAACCAAAAACGTTTTTGTAAGATAAAATTACATGCAATAAGTATAATCAATATAATTAGTAGGTACAAATAGTCGTATCAACATTTCAAAGTATATATATTAATATAAATAATGATAAATTTTTATACTAATGCATAGATATAATTCAATTATTTTATGTAAATAAAAATTAAGATCATTTAATGATGTATAATGTATTATTTCAAATTTTAAATTTTTATGCTGGAAATATATATTTTCAGAATAGTTTTATGAGATATTTTTAATATTAATGACAGTATAATAATAATTAAATTGGTATTTTATTGGAAATAAGGACAACAATCATTATAATTTTAAAAGGAGAAATTTTCTTATTAATAACTATCATTTGTTATATTTTATATTTTAGAAAATGTTTACTTTCTAGATTGTAAAATATTAATTTGAAAAAATAATATTCATCTTTTGATTCAGAATTAAAATATAACTATTTGATTGAATTCTCTATTTTTCTAAAAAAACTGATTTTAAAGTGAATAAACAAAAATAAATCATTTTTTAATAATAAAAATATTATGAAATTATTATATAAATATATTTATAATGATTTATAAAACAATTTTCATAAACAAATATGTATCTTATAAATAAAATGACAAATTTCTTATATAACATTTTTAGACACTTCTGATTTTTATTTTAAAGTATATATATGATATATGTATTAATACTAATTTTTATGAATTATACTTATATTTTTAAAAATTAGTATTTATAAATTTTATAAATTTATTAATTTAATTATACATTCATATTTCGAAACAAAATATCTAAATTAGGTCATAAGGCCAATTTAAATTTTATACACAATAATAATTAATTGAGGTTAAAGTGAGTTTCCTTTGGAAAATGTGAATAATAATAAAATTAAAATTAAAGGAAAAAATAGGAAAAATATTGTGAAACAAAATTCATAAAATGAATTTTTGGGTTTTGGGTATAAAAACACTCAATATCCTCTATGACATTGTACCCTTTAGAGTCCAATTTCCATATGAAAAATGTTGGATCTTGTTATTAAAAATTAATATTTAGTTAAATATTATTTTCTAAGTTAATAAATGGGGCCTCCCATTACAACTTGAATGAAACTATAAATATTCAATTTATCTTCAACAAGAAAATATTTTAATTCCCATTTTTCCCTATTGTATGACCATATGCCTCTAGTAATAAAAAAATATCCCACGACATTCTTTTTCATGAATTATTCAAAGGGAAAGATTCTTGTGTCAATGTCAGTCCACTCAATCCCAAACGAATTTTATATCATATCTTTCATGTAATAAATAATATAACCTTTTTCAAAAATAAATAAATATATATAAAATAAAAATATTTTTTATATTGAATTAATAATAATCACCAAAATTTCACCTTTTCCTTCAAAAAAATGTCATTTTTGTGTACATAAAACTACATTCTCTTCAAAAATACGTGAATTGGTTTAATTCACTACCTGTTAATGAATACTTTAAAAAAATTATTTACTAAATAAATATAATATTTATGATATTTCTTATATTAATAAATTATAAACCAACTCTATCCATCCTTTAATTTAACAAAAATATATACGTCATCCATATTTATATGCAAACTACTACCTTCATGGGGAAACATGTTTTATTAATTTATCCAATGTAATTTAATAAAATATTATTTATATGATGAATATTTCATATATTAAGGATTAATATATGTTTTGAATTTGGTTTTGAATGGTAAGAAAAAAAATTACACAATTATAATGTAAGTAGTTGATATCAATAAATTACACGATACCAAGCTCGTCTAGTATTCCACTTTCAAAAACCAAGCCCATAATTTTAAAAAAATAACATGGGGATTCATAAATCCTAAAAACAATAATTTATTTTTATTTTATAATTTGAAAATAATAAACTTGGTGTCATTTCTGTGGTTTCAATATAGTCGTTATAAAACAATTACAAATCAATTAAAATTACTTACAATTGATAATAAAAACAAATTTTAACTAACAACTGAATGTATGAGAACTTATTGTTATAAAAGAGTAAAAATAGTAATGGATACTAATATGGGTGTAAAATAGATTATTAATATATTTATTTTTTTCTCTATTTTATGAAAAATAATTGTATTGGAATTTGCGATTAGAAGTTATAGTTTCTGTTAACTGAATTTCTTTTCATTTAGATATGATTGATATTCTAGAGCATTATTATTATAGGTTAGATATATTATAGTTTGAAAATATGATTTCCTCATACCCTATAATGATATAATGTTTCCATTAATCCTCAATTTCTATTGATTTACATTTATTTATCAATTAGACCTTCTTCAATGGATTTGTTTCTTTTATTGTTTTATGATGACAAGAACAATTCCCAATTTCACTAAATTTTTTTTTATTAAAATTTCATTTTTTATATCCCACAAAATTTTATTCATTATATTTTTAAAAACATTATATTTTATATCTTATGATAATCATATTTCCCTTATCTTAATTTCAAAATATTGTTTTATTACAAAATTAATGGTTTCTATTTTAACAATGATATTTTTATAAAATATTTGAAACAAAATTGTAATGATTGTGTGTTTTTTATTTCTCTACACATTTACATTAAACATCCTTTATGTAATTTTCATCAATCCAATATTTATGATATTTTTTAAAATTAAATTTTTTAAAATGTTTTAATTTAACCTTTTTGTAAATGAATTTTTAACAAGAATCTTACCTTCATCACTTGTGAAAAATTTTAAATTTCATATCGGAATACTAAATTTACTACATGTGATACTTGTATTCTCATCAATGGATGAGTATTATATGTTTTGGAATCGTGTTTTTTGGTCCTTTGGGGGTTGTAGATTAAAGGATCTAAAATTGTCACGATACTTCTATTTAGATTATGAACCCCCCATTATTCCTCTCTTTAATGGGTTTCTTATTTTACCCTTACAAAGTTTCAACCATAAATCTTTATTTTACATTTCTAGACTATTAGTTCAGCGCATTAAGATTGAATCGGCTACCGTAAACCAATCATGCCCCCTATATAACTAGGATTTTCACTTATATTGATATTTTTAATATCTTCCTTCAAGATTATAGATTCAAAATGGGGATATTGGTTTTATCGAAGCGGCGGTATTTGATTTTGCCTTGCCATTCAGAAAACAATTCTCAAGTATATGTCATTCATTTAATGAATGTAGGAACCATTGCAATGATCCATGGCATCCACCTCTCTAAAAACTCCTTGTGGGTCGAAAATGAAGCCTCAAAAGTGCCCTATGATTCACAGAGAGTTAACCCCTCTAATTGCACCAATATCAAGAATCCCTCTTATCCATGCAAGATGTGTCCCCCCACTTCTGTGATGATGATCCCATGAACATACTCTATTCTTGTAAATAAGAAAAAAATATTTCTCCATGTTCGATCCATCCATTACAAAAGAAAGCAGTTATATGAAAAAATATAAAGAAGATTTTCAATTTGATCTTGAATAATTATTGCCTGTAGATCTTGAAAAATATTTTCAATAGTAATAAGACTTCTTAAAATCAAGTGCTATAAAATGGAAAAATTAATTGATTGACTCTGAAGATTTTATTACTCAGAGTGCTAGAAACACCCTGAAATGTTAGGAAAATACCAAGGATAAAAGAACAATTGTTAAATGTTCATTTGCTACAAGCATGAGGGATCCAATTCCCCCTCAGGAAGACCCTATTGATAAAGTTCTTATATCATCAGATGCCTCATCATGCATTTGTTATTATTCGGACTTAGATGAATCATCTAGAAAGGATGATAATAATGACCCTATATATAGTAATTCTTATATTATTCAAGAAAAACATGATTTTCACAATGACCTAGACTCACGGATGGAAGAGAAAGATATAGTTGCATTAAGATAGAATAAAAATGGGGAGATGTCAGTTAACACCTATCTTGAACTTTTAAATAGGATGTTTATCATTGTTTTTGAGGAATTTATATAGGATCCAATTTCTAATTTCATGGATATCCCGTAAAAATGAATTTTGGTTGCAAAGTCTGGTAGAAATTCCAATTTTGTTGCTATAACTGGAGGACATTATATATTGTTTGTAACTCACTGTTGGTGTTGATTAGGAGTGGAGCTTTTGATATTTCATATATAAATTTAATCATGGGCATGTTCTTATTAAATTTTCTTACTAGAACTAGAACTAGAGATAATGGTTTTGGGGTCAATCGATTTGTTTTTTATTTATGCATATATTCTTGTCTGTCAACTACTGTTGATTCAATGGATGTTCTTAGGTATTATTTCCACATTTTTGAGTGATCTTTGTACATTGTTGAAAAAGGAGGAGTATAATTGTTGATATTCTTATATCCAATGGACTATTAGAATTATATATTAAATTGATATGTGGATTTGAGCTACCATCTATAATTATGAATTCTACAACACTCATCCAGAATTGGGATGATAAGGAAATTCCAAGATGAAATTAAAAAAAAAGAATAAAATGCTTTGATTCCACAGTGAGGATGGATTAAATCAAGTCCTTAGGTATTCCACTTTTTAGCGGTAACATCATTGGATGAGGCTATTTCATGAGATCATCATTTCATGGAGCACAATTGAATCATATTGGATGATTTTAATTATTGTTTTAATCATTACAAATCATTATGTTGATATTTTAAATTTCTGATGATGTATGTGCATTACACCTTGAGCATACTTTTGTAAAACATTTTAATTAATAAATTTCCATGGTCATGAATTGGGTGACCAATTCTAGTTATTCACCATAAAAAAATAGTACGTATTAGAGTTAAATGTTTTTATAATATAAATGTTATTTTATATAATTTAACATCTTTTAATGTTTTTAACCTTAAATGTAGATATTTCCTTTCGATTTCTTCCAATTAATTTCCTTGTATTTTTTATAAAATGTTCTTGTAATTTTTATAAGAACCTCATCCACTTTCATTTGTCTATTTAGTGATGTTAAAACACACATGTTTTGATTCTCTCATGTAACATATATGTATTTTTCTTACTATGTGATGGGTATCAAAAAGTTATATATCCCACCAATGAATTAGGTAATGTAGGATATCTCCTGAGATAATTAAGGTAGTTAGGAATGTGATTCAAATTCACTGTGAAACGATAGGTAGAAACATGATTCTTGATCCACATTGTTATAGAAAATGAGAACATGACTCCTAATGTAATATTTTATGTAAGATAAGGATGATATTCCTATTATACTATTTATTGGAATGTATAATAAATACTGTCAATATACTCGGTTGGGATTTATTTTCATGTATTATATCGATAGCCTATTTTTATTCTATGTTCCATAAAGTGAAATATTTTATGTCATATGAAAAATATTTTGATTCGGGGATCATGTATATTATCTGATGAACTTTTAATATGGTATATTCTTATTAATTTACAATTCATGTCAATCTTTCATGATATTTTGTTAAATATTTGTTTTTGATGTGATTTTTAAAAATATATTTCTCCCCTATTAATGTTTGCGCATATTCTTACGATCAATCCCTTTATGAATTATTGACGAGTTTTTTACTTTTTGATCATTTGAGATGACACCATTAATATATTTGAAATCATTTGGTTACATAGATAAGTATTGATTATGATAATTCTGGAAGCGAAGATAGTGTAGGTTAATTATTGAGAAATCATAAAAAATATAATAAAATATGTTGCTTAAGTGGATAGACTTCAAAAATACTAATCCATGAGTTAATGGAATTCTGAAATTATTAATGAAATTTAATGTACAAATAATGCTAATGTTCTAGAATAATTATAGGTTTATTAATTTCACATCATTTAATTTCGAAACCAGGGACACATGATTGTGTTTTTATGACCAGATCTAGGAGGGCAGGTAGGGGTATCTCAAATAATGTACAATCTAGTCTTCCATTAACCTTTATGATCGAATAAGAGTAATCTTCTATTTATAAACCCTTTAAAAAATATGTTTGTTGGAATGAAAAAGATGATTAATATAAATTATATGACCACTAAAAATCATGTTTTGGGTAGTTTTTATAATGAACTGAAAAAACAGGCCTAAGAACTATATACATATATGATTATCATCATTTTATTATGAAATTCCTGGGGATTAAGTAATAGAATTAATGTGTAATAAATAATGAATATTCATGTTATATCAATATAAAATACAAAAACATTACACTCCCAAAAAAAATATATTCATATCCAATCTAAAAAAATCTATAATTAAAGAAATCACCTAAATGGTTTTCAAAATAAATGTTTTCATTTTCAATTATTAAATTACTATTACATTCATACTTTTTCACAGAATAATATTTATAAAAACACTATAATATATCCATAGACTAATAAAAACCCAAATGAAATCAAATGCTTTCCATTCTTCACTAAATAAAATATTAATATAGAATTACACTTTTATTTAGAAATTTAAAGTGTCACTAGAAGCCTGTAAAAACAATTATTTTCTCCCGCCATAAGTAAATGAAAATGTTTTTAATTATCTCGTCATTTAAATCTGTTTTTTGTGCATAAGGTTTAGTGGGAAAATAATTCAAACCAATAACCAATAGAATTAGATGTTCTACTCTTAAATATATTTCATATATATTCATCTGAATCTATTTATAATTTCTCAATTAGGTCCCTTTATATATATATATACCTTATCTATTTCTATTTTTTAGACGACGATTTAAATAATGAGGTATAATAAAATATATAATTATTCATTCCCCTACCTTATTTATTAATTTTTAGCACATTTTTATAAATCATTTCATATATAAATTTAATCATGTGAGAATAAGATAACAATTGAAAATAATTAATTTGAAACCTATACATATTTTCTAATTCCCTAAAACAATGACATCACCATGAAAATGGTCCAAAACTAAATAGCATCCTAATGGTGATTTGTGTAATTTACTTCCCACACAATTTAAGATGAAATAGTAATGTAATTATATTATGTGTGTTGCTGGGTTAGGAAAAATTGAAACGAAATAATTCGTGAACCTATAATGGAAATCATTGTTTTTTAAGGGATAAAAAATGGTTAATATAATATATAGGTTTCAAGGGAAAATATATGTTCTCCAAATAACTAAACCAATTATATTAAAATAATATAATTAAAATTAATGACTCTAAAATAAATTAACTCATAATCTTCTATATCTACTATCATAAAGAGGATGGGGTTGAGGCCCCATTAAATGAAATAATGAAACAACTTTTTTAAATCGGGTTGAGAGGTTACTCATAGATGACTTGAAGAACCAATGTCTAATAAACCCATTATAATTTTATTTCCTATAATCCCAATGTTCTGAAAACCCTTTTTTCTCATCCCAAATGGAAATTTTTTCCTTAATATTCCCTTTTTTGAAAACTAGTATTATTGTACCTCCACGACAAAAATAACTACCACTATAATAATCCACAATAAATTCCTCATCACTACTAATGTACCAAAACTACTATAGTACCCTAGTGCAATAGTGCTACAAAAATGCACTCTTAAATCACCTTCCCAAATTTAGGGTCGTCATATGTTAATCATTTAACCTCATTCAGTATGATAAGGTTTCCATACCACCCAGATAACACACTAAAAACTTCTAGATTGTATAGAAAATATATTTATCCCTCTAGAGTGTTTGGGTATGAGGAGGATCATTACAAAATAGTTTAGAAAACTAATCATAAAGAGAAATTTAATTCGGGTTCATGTTCATTGAAACGGACATAAAAAGATAGATGATATTGAAAAATATTTGAAAAAAATGTCATAAAATTTTTTCTATATTTATAATCATTAAAAAAATAAATTACCCCAAAATAACGGGCATGTTCATAAAATAAACTGACGATAGAGATTAATTTATTCCCAAATTTCATAAAAAACAAAATTAATAATATGAAAAAAAAGTAAACAAAACAACCCTAATAGTCACATTGGTATTAAACAATATTCAATTATTAGTAAAAATATTTCAGTTTTTGTGATTTAAGTGTTATAAACAAACTAATGTTACATTGTGATACATTTATAACAAATATTGTATTCTTAGTAGTGTTCTCTAATTTCAATGATGATGGTGAATGAATGTTTTTAATTACCACAAGTTAATAATATTTATAAAATATGATAGAGGATGTTATCCGAAGATTAAAACCATCAGAAGTATAAATGGAGTGATTGAGTGTAATACAAAACATTCTATAGGGATTATATTAAATATTCTATTGAAAGGGTTTAAATAAGTTATGAATTTTTCAATAACAATAGTAGGATTAACTTTTTATAATGGTTTCGAAAAATTCCTTATGGATGTTAAGAAAAATTATTATATAGTTGGATAATGATAAAACAATTTCATGTTTTGTACATCATGATGAATACTGTGATATATGTTGGTGTTATTAAGGTTTTTAAAATGTTGAATTGGTCAAACGTTGACCTGAAAAATTGGATTATGGTTTTTTAATATTTCAATTTATTTTTCCCATCATAATTGTTTTGAAAACTCCAAATGATAATGGCTTTATTACATCACATTGTATAGATCAAAGATAACAAACACATATCCCCGAGCGGAAATTACTTGTTAAATATTTTTCAATATAATTTCATTTTTCTCAAGATACTAGAAGGAATATGGATTATGTTTCTGAATAAAGAATTGTAAGAATATCATATTTTTAAGATTGTATTCATACATATAAATAATGTTTTATTCAAAAAGGTAATGATGTTCGTTTTTCAAAATGAATTATCTTGATTATTTTTGTACAAATACATGAGAAGAAAATTGTAAAAGATACATAATGGAAATTACATTTTTATTTTACATTTTTAATTGTTTCAAAAGTGTTTTGTAAAGGTAATTTAAGTTTAATACAACTACTAGAAGGCCATAATTCATATACATTAATTATATAACTTTATATATGATATATTTCAAATCCATCAGATAGAGAAAACATAGTACAAAACTGTATAATAAAATTTTAATCTTTTTAGATAAAATTTTTTAATAAAACTTTCATGAATATAAAGGTTCTATAATAACTTGTACAACATTTATTATTTTGAATTCATGGATTTATTTATGTTTTTAGGAAACTAGATCGATTCCATCGGAAAAAGATCTGCATGACCTTATTTTTTATGATTATGACTTTCTCCCTCCAAAAAATGATTGTTTTCTATATTTATGATTATCATTGAAAAAATATATAAACTAAACTGATAGAGACCCAAAGTTTCATATGATGTAAATTTACAATGTCATTGTCTAGATAAATATGATAGTTGTCCTTGTAATTGAATCCATATGATCCCTAAGATGATATTCAAAGTTATATAGATGTAAAGTGTGTTGGATAGAGAATTCGAGATATTTCAGTTATGTATGAATTTTCATTCTGTATATGTTTTCGATATATTCAATTTTAATGTAGATAGACAAATAATATTTTAAATATCATGTTATCGAAAAAAAATATAGCATATATATGAACATTGGAGAGAGTAATATGATTTTATTAAATATATGATTCCAGGAAGCTACATCAGGATACATTTTTAAATAGTTTTATGTTTGAGATGAGGTTTGAAGGAGTTTAAAAACATAAGATGACTCATCATATTGATAATTTTGTATGTATAAATGTGATCACATTGGTCAATGGATGCAATTGAATAACATATATCAAATGTATGCTATGTTATCTAGGACAGAGTAGTTGGTCAATGTTGTTCGAAGAATGGTGTGTCAATTGAATAAAAAGTATATGATGCATCATACAAAGAAATCATAACTGAATAGAAAAATATATTTATTACGTTATCATAAAAACACATTTCTAGATAATTATTGAGGTCCTTTTAAATATTTTTGTAAAATATTAAACATAATAATGTTGAGATGATATTTTGATTCTTTTATATATATGAGATAATGATGTTTATAGAAGATTCATTACTAAAATTTTAATGATGTTCAATGTAGTTTTTGCATGATATATCCTAGATGAATCATCAAAAATACTCGAGGGGAGTTGAAAAACATTCAGTGTCATGGTGGTCAATGGAATATTTGAAATTAGAATTTAAGAACAGTAGGAAACCATATTTGGGTTCCAATATTATTTCAAAATAACTCCCATATAAAATGTTTTTGAATGTGCAATTTATGTAGTAAATAATTTTTTTATAAAAATAAATGTGTAAATTTAAGTGTTGATCTTTTTAGAAGTGTGCATTTTTATAATAAAATAAAATCTTGTTTGATGTAAAGTCATAAAATAGTTGTACCGGATATAGATGTGAAAAGAAAAGTATTTTGATTAGATATATCATCCAATGGATTGGTCATTGTAGGTAACATTGAAATGGTTTTATAGAATATTGGTCCTAATAAGAGATAAATTCATTAAAAATTTACTAGATAGAGGAATACCGAAAGGTTGTCTATGAATAGTTAGTTGATGTAAATCATTAATATATTCATTGAACGATGAATTATTGAATGGAATGTGATGTGCATCATACGTATTCATACTAGAAAAAATGAATAGTATCGCCAGATACTCACATGGAAGGGATTAATATTACACATATTTTCCGAATGAAGTTTCTTGAGCTGAATACATATTTATCTTACATTGGATCAAAAGATGGTCAATGGTCATAACTGAAGGGAGTTTGGATAAATTCATATAAGGAGATAGGTAGAAATTTTTGGGAAATAAAAAATTGTGTGAGATTTAGTATAATCATTATTATCAAGAGATAAAATTACTTTAATGGTATTTGACTCATTGTATCTATGTTTCTATAATAGTTAATCCAATGGACTAATGGGAGTTTACCAGTAAAGGATGTCAGTCCTCACACTAATGTTGAAACTCAAAAAAACTATTTGTTGATTTAGATTTATCATATTCAATGAATTAGTATAATAGAGTGAGGAAATGTTTCTAAAGATCCATACATGTTAAATCATAATAGTGTTTAAATAAACATTATGATATGGTGATTTTATGATCAATATAATTAGTGAAATTTGGTCACTAATGATTTACCCCGATCCACCAACTATGGGTTACAACTCTATATACACATTAATCTAAAATCAAAAACAACTAATGGAATAAGACTACATTTGAATTATTCTTTGTGAAATAATGAACTAATATTCTATCAATATCTTCATTTTAAATATGAAATATTACTACAGATATGATAAGATTTTATAAAGTAAAAAACAAAACAAGAAAGCAGGGAATGTTAAATTTCGTGGTTCAACCCTCATGGGAATGTTGAATTTTTACTACATATAGTTATGACATTTTATTATGTTAAAAAAATATAATGTTGTTATGATTTATCACTTAAAAACCATATTACATTTTTACTTGCATCTAATAATAGATAGTATGATTGGAGTTGAAAAAGTGAAAGAATGGAAACAATGTCTATCCAACAAAATAATGTAAGAAAAGAAAGAAATTATAGGGGGAATAAAGAATTTGTGAAATCTGGTTGTAAAATCAACCAATAGATTATATAAATGTGGATGTTAGGGAGGTTGATTCTTAACTACATTCTACATATTATATGTTTGGATATTCATCATCATCAATAAACTCTCTGTCCAATGTCTATGATTTTTCTAAAAATGTAGAATAGATTTATAGATTTGGAATGTTTTGAAATATATACCAAACAAGTCCTACAAGAACAATCTCCGGTCACAATTTATTTAAATGAATGGAAAATTAAAGAATAGGTTGATGAGTTAAAGAAAATAGACCTCCCATTATCCATAAAATAATAATGCTAGATATCCTAATATGACATATCATTCCTGTAATAAGAATCATCATCCATTTTCCACTCAGATTATGGCTTACCCTAATTGAAAATCTTAAGGATAACTACATTTACCTTCCTTGTTAGCTTAAAAGATGACCTGTAAGACATAGTCCAATAACGAGTAGAGTAATCCATTCAGGCGCTTTTCTTTAGAGGAATAAAGGTAAACCCCTCATTATCAGTCTTGTTTGTCTTTCCACTTAAGAATGAATCCATAAAAAAATGCATGTACACCACTTCATGAATGCCAAAGAGGGGTATGAAAATCCACCCTCTCATACTAAGTGACATTACCCCATTTATCAGAAAATTTAGAGGATTGAAATAAATTTTGATCTTACTGATGATAGTTAACATGTTTTTGTGAAACATGTTAATAGGAGACATCATGAGGGGGATCATAGGTCACCAATTACTTACATTCATGAGACCATGTAGTAGTTCCTACTATTTAAGTAACTTCTTCTGAAATGCCAACTTGAATAATCGAGGTTACGTTATTATATCTCACTGGAAACTCATCCACCAGCAGCTCCTTGTCTTTCAAATTAGACTCTTGAGAAGCATATTTCTCAAAAATCAACAAATCTTCCATAGTGGGTAATGGATCTATGTGTGAATCATCATTTTGATCAGTGAAATTTTGATAAATTTTCATCATTTACCTTTGATTTCATTTGACATAGATAGGTAGTATAATCATTCAACCAAAATCTAGTACATGAAAATAGCTTCCGATATAGCTCTAAATTGGTCCCAATATCCATAAATTCATTACAGGAAAGTAGTTTTCATTCATACTACAAAATAAGTTTGATATTTTTAGTATGGGTAGAATGAGTTACCTTATCAATTAGAGATAATATGAGTTCAATCACAGCCAACATCCTAGGATATTCTCCAAAACGAACATCCTTAGTTTCCTTGTCAAGGAGAAAATGATTCCCAATTCCTATATCAATGACATGTATGGTATTGAAATGATAAAGGACCAAATTGATTCTAGGAATATGATCAAAACCTAATTAAATGCATTCATTTCAAGAGAGTAACTAATGATAAAATACCATTTATGGAAATAAAGCCATCTTAGTTTCAACAACAAGGACCCAGTGCCGCATTCACAAACCATATATTCATCTAAATGAAAAATATGGTGAAGAAAATACTAATCCAATAGAAACATAAATCTAGTTAATGAAACCCCATAAGAGTGAGATTATTCCAAGAATGTATTCAAGATTCCAAAGTTTCTCACCTTTAGGTAAAACAATGTGTGAAATAAAATAGATTTTACCGATTTACAATCTTTAAGAAAGTGCTGCAAGATTCACTATAATGTGTGCAGGTGATACCTTAAGAAGGATTCTAACAGAACAAGAATCCCTGAAAAGAGCCAGCGATCAAGTTCCATCATACCTCATTTCTGAATTTGACAGTGTTTTGTTCACCACATTAGCATTAGAAATGGACCAAGATATTCATAAAAAATCAGCATCTGGAAGGACCGAATCTACACGAGCATCCTACAATGAAAAATCATCAAATATCATTACCACTGCTTTATTCTCAAGAGAAGTTGTCTCCCTCCGATCATCATGCTTTGGGTCATCCTTCAAAATTGAAGTATGAAAAAATTCTTCCACAGACCGTTGGAACATAAATACCTTCATAGCATCATCAGATATAACACCTAGACATAGATCTTAGGATAAATGATTACATGAAAAGATTATCACCTTATCCACAATGTTAGAAATGCAGACACTGGTAGATGTTCGTGGATATCCACTAACAGTAGAAGGACAAAGGGAAACAAGGACTCTAACACACCACCAGGAGGAATACAATGTAATATTTCGGTTTAATGGCCACTTATTGAAGGTACATTAGATTTTATGGTGATAAAATAGTTAGTTCCAAGTAAATGGAATATAGAATCAGATAATTAAATTTATATTTGACTTATTTTATGATATCATTAAACTCTTATTCTATACTATTTTTGTTTTGGACTCCCATAACATATATACCATGTAATAAAATAATTTCATTAGTCAGATATGGTGGTTAAAAAAAAATTTCATTTTTTTATTTTATAATGAAAAAAAATTAATATTTATAATTTGTTAAAGAAATAATTACATTTTAAATAGATTCATAGAAAAGGGACACATTTTTATAGAACATTTTTATGGTGCATAAAATTGTATTTATAATCTCTTCAAAGAGTGAAGCATAGTAAGTGTCCTTAATATCATCACTCAAGGATAATTAGATCAATAAATATCTATTATAATTATTTTATTTATATCATCGGTGTTGGAAATATATATAAAAATATGGTATATGGGAATATGTTATATATACCGAAAAAAATGAAATGAAATGGGGAAATTAAAACACGTGAATGGTATTATGAATGAAATTGATCCCTATAAATAATGGGTATTCCAATGTTACATTATATTAATTACTGAATTCAGGTTTTTAAATTAATAAATAAAATCATGATCCAATCTACAATGTTAAAATTTTGGAAAAAATAGAAATTAGGGACCTTTGAATCCATCATTCCCCATCTCCTCTTTTATTAAAGAATTAATATATCGCCTCAATGATGAATGTGAAATCATCCTAAATTTTATTACATAAACATTTATAAATGAAATTCCCTTTTAAATGATTAAAATCATCACCATGTAACAATTTTATGGAAAACACATGCATTACTTTGGTTATTTTTTTACCATTATAAAATATTGACTATATGATTTAGAATCCTATTAATAATCATAAACGTTGATAATATATCAATTGTAACAAGGACATTATGAATAATATATATTTACATTTATGATAAAATCAAATTGAAAATGATGGAATAAGTGATGGTATTAATTAGTATGATTGTACCCTATAATGAAAAGTTATCAGATCTTTCAAGGTTGATGGAATAATTAGGATTTTCCCTTGACCAAATCTCAATAATTTAATATAAAAAGTAATCATGAAATAAATTTTTTATTAATGAAGTTTCTATTTTTCTAGATATGTACCAAAACATGCTCTCTGAAACACCACTACAATGCACCATAATTGGAGAACATATACTTAGGGAATATACTACTATAAGAAGGGGTTATTCATCTATTCTATAGTATTATTATTATTATTTTTATGAAATATTGAAAATATTTATCTTGTTTATCAGTAGTTTGTGATTATATAATGATTTTTGAAAAAATTAATTATTATATAATGATATAAATATTGTTTTTTTAAATATATTGTGTTAATAAAAACACAATATTTTATAAATTCACCAATTTTTAAAAAAATAATATTTCCATAAAATATTCTTATGAAATGTTTTTTATTTATATATGAATGATATTATATGTTAATGAATTTCAATGTAATATTTAAAATGTTTAAAATATGTTCGTATAATAAAAAATATATATTCATTTAAATAAGGCGTTTAATTAAAATTGTAAATTTACGTATTTTAAAAAATAATTTTCTAATATTATTATTATATATTAAATAAAATCATCAGAATTTGACAATGGTGAATTTTTTTAAAATTTCTATTGTCAAGACCCGTCCTTAGGGGCACGTGCTATGACTACCCCAAGCAAGCTTTCCATAGGACAGAGGCTATAGACTAGCACTGAAATCCATATTACATATACCAGGAATGAATTGCCTTTATAACCTGTAAACACACGCATCCAAACCCACAGAATGATACGAACACATGTCAACTATATTGAAAAAAGTGTGTTGAAAGTAAAAGAGGGGATGCAATACAAGCCCAACAGTAATAGTATAAGTAAACCACAATATTATGAAGTCAACTGAAAACCCTTCTTAGGTATATACCCATACATATACCTAAGTGACCATGTATACCAATCACAATCATGAGTAAACACAGTGTCCAACCAAAAAGTCCAAAGCTCAACTGTTCCGCAAAGGAATTTATACCACTATTTTAAGTACCACATATGTATGTCACACAGAAGAATACCACAAAGTTATTACCATGAAGGGAAGTACCACACATGTACGAACTCACCTCAAACTAGGTATTTATTAGGTACAATAGTATAGATGATTAGATTTAAATACTGAATCATCTTACTCGATTAAGAGGCAGACCCACAAAGTATCTCTTAATTCCGACCCACATAGGATCGCTCGGTGAATACCCACACATGATCGCTCCGTACTGACCCACATAAGATCTCTTGGTGCTGGCCCACATAGTATTGCTAGGTTCTGACCCACACTAGATCACTCGGTGATGACCCACACAGGATCACTCGGTGTTGTCCCACATAGGATCTCTATTCATTATTCAAGTCATAGCCAGCGACTGGGTTCCCATAATAAGAATGATCCTCTCCAGGAAAGTTTGATCCTCAATCCACTGGTCGATACTCCAACTACCACGAATTCCCACGGAGAAGTAACCCAAAGGACCACCAAATATTAGGGGTCTCAAAGTAACATATGATGTGTCAATCAGACACCTGGTTTGTATGTTATTAGCCATTTATTCCCAAGGACCCGGTTGGATTCATGCTCGATCCAACCCGACCATATCCCAACATTATCCAAATTTCAAGTGGGGTATACCAAAGGGATCTTCTCGCTACATAGTTTATATATTCATTAAAGGTTTCTCAAATGGATGACTAGTGCCAAAGTTATATACAATAGAGATAAAAGCTCATACCTAGTTCGGGGCCCGTCCGACCCGGTCAGACTAAGCTAGGCTGACTCAGCCTGGGCCGGACCGATCCAGTTTGTGTTGAACTGGATCTAATGGGGTATGAGCTAGCTCTCCAAGTCCGGCCAAGCCCTCCTCGTCTAGCCTGGCCCGCGCTGGGTCCCGCAAGGCCCTCCTGGTCAGGCCCGGACCACACTGGGTGGCGCGGGAGTCACTGAGCAGCACGAAGCTGCGAGGGCAGTGCAGAGGCCATTGGGTGGCATAGAGGCCACGAGGGCAGCGAGGCTGTAGGGGCTGCAAAGGGCCATGGGGTGGCGAGGCTGCAAGGGCCGCGAGCCCGGGGGACGGCAAAGCCATGGGGACAGCGAGACGGTGAGGTCACGGGGGCCACGAGGCAGTGGCTCGACGAGGCTGTGGGGGCAGCAGAGGACCGTGGTGAGGAGAAGGGCACTGGGGCCATGGAGGTCCACAAGGAGGGGCGGTCGTAGGGGCCACGGAGGGCCGCGGGGCGGCGAGGCTGGGGGGCCGTGGGGGGCTGCGGGACGACGAGTCCTCGGGGGGCCGCGGGATGGCGAGTCCGCGGGACGGTGAGTCCATGGGGGCCGCGGAGCAGCAGAACGACAAGGCTGCGGGGGCCATGAGGCCTCCGGACGGGGAGGTCGTGGGTGCCGTGAGGCTGCAAGATGGTGAGGTCATTGGGACCATGGAGAGTTGCAGGGCAGTGAATGTTGAGGGGGCCACATAGGGTCATGGGGCGGTGAGGCCGCGGGGTGGCGGTCCATTCTAGCTGGCCATGCGGTGTGGTCGCACGTCGTGCCTTCGACGGCGTCCGGCTTGACCGGTCTCCCACTATTTGTCACCTTCGTCATAGTTGGCCATGGTGCTGGTTATGGTTCTCGAGTTCCACCGATTCCAAACTCCAACACCTGTTTCCATCACCATCACAAAGAACTCACAATAAACCATAAGGTTTGCAGAGGGGTCGGGCCATAATTGTTTGGCCTATACCCTCCACGTTAGTGCATTATCATGCGGCTCAAGGGAAATGATTCAATGTGAGAGGAAAATTAAAATTTAACAATTTAAAACACACCCCTACCATGATTTCATGTTGACGTTGGAAGGGGTAAATTTAGTGACTTCGTCATTTCCACTATCGTTGGTTCGTTGTCATCGAAGACGTCCTACATTGGTTGCCTCCGCATGGTGCTTCCGATCCAGCTAGGGGTTGGTTTACTCGTTCTTAGATCTCTATTGGTCATTCTTTATTGGTAGGTGTTCTTTATTGGAGTGGGTAAAGGTTTCTCCAATATATTTTCCAACACTTCTCCAAACAAAAGATTGGAATATGAAAATTAATGTAGGTTTTATTAATTTAATTTGAATTTGCAGCATTAATGAATAGGTGTTCCCATAATTATAGTGGGGGAAGTTCTATAGACTTCTCTACATTAAAGAGGGAGATTATGAGTATCTCCCATTATGAAGGTTCTAGTGGCCCCACCAATAGAAATTAAAAATTGGGGGGTTTTAGGCTCAGGTGGTCCCCACCACCATAACAAGTGTGAGAGGTTTTTGTTCAGGTGGTCCCCACCATTATAACCCTCACATGGGAGTTTATTTGTAATGACCCGTCCCTTGGAGCCCATGTTGTGACTAGCCCAAATCTATCTTCTATAGGCTAGGGGCATGCGACTAGCACCAAAAGGCTTTTTCTCTATACCGGGAAGGCATTTCCTTTAGAACCGGTAAACACACACAACCAAGAAAACATGACGATATGAACAAATGTCAAAAGTATAGAAAAAAAGAGTGCTGAAAGTAAAATGGGGACATAATACAAGCCCAAAAGTTATAGTATAATTACAACTGAAATACAATACCACTAAAGAAAAAGGATGGCCGCAACTGGGTCATCCTACAAGGTTCTTACCTGAATTCTAGGTACATATCGCCTCCTAAGCACTCCACGTCTTCTCGTCTCCTCTGCGTACCATCACACCACATGGCCCACCTCTGGGCCCAGTCTAGCCTTGGAACCCTCATCCTCGATCAGCATTGTCTGTCGTCTACAACAAACACAACAAGGTGTGGACATATCCCTTGTAGGGGTGAGTATAATGATACTTAGTAGGGACCCCGAGACACTCACGGTCTCACAAAATCCACATAGGATAAACAATAATGTACGAAGTAAACTAACAACCCTACTTAGGTTTATGTCCATAAACATACCTAAGTTACCAAGTATACCAATCTCAATATTGAGGAAACATTGGGTCTTAACCAAAAGTCTAAATCTCAACTACTTCACAAAGGAAGAAATACCACAAAGGTGAGTACCGCACAACTATATCATATAGAATAATAACAACAAGGTATTACCATGAATAGAACTACCACACATGTACGAACTCTTCTCACAAATGGTGTTTCTTATGTCTAGTTGTATAGATGATTAGATGTAACTACAGAATCGTCATACTCTGTTAAGAGGCAGACCCACGAAGGATCTCTAGGTGCTGACTCACAAAGGCTCGCTCGACGCTGACCCACACAGGATCGCTCGGTGCTTACCGACATAGGATCACTCGGTGCTGACCCACACATGATCACTATATGCTGACCCACACATGATCGCTCGGTGCTGACCCACATATGATTGTTCATTGTTGACCCACACAGGATCTCTATTCATTATTCATGTCACTGCCACCTACTGTGTTCCATCACTAATATTTCTCATCTCTTTGAGGGTCCACTCCTCAAGCCACTTGTCGATACTCCAACTACCACGAAGTCCAACGAAGATGTAACCCAAAGTACTACCACGTCTTAGGGTCTCAATGCAACATAAAGTGCATTAGTCAAACTTCGGGTCTGTATGTTAATAGCCATTTAGTCTCGAGGGCACAGTTGGATTCGTGCTCGATCCAACCCGAACGTATCCCAACTTTATCCAAATCTTATGTGGGGTATACCAAAGAAAATATCTCGCTCTAAGGGTTCGAGTGGCCATACCTTTAAGAATTCAAAATTGGGTGGTTTTAGGCTCAGGTGTTCCCCAACACCATACTCATGTGGGAGGATTTTGTTCTGGAGGTCCCCACCTTTATAACCTTCACATGGGAGTTTCAGATAAAAATAAAAATATAAAACGTTTTTTAGTTATCTTTTTCCATGAAAATGTAAAAAAAATATCTTCCACCCTCGACTTACTGCGGTTGAGGTGAAGGTCACCTTATGCGAATATCGGCGCTGCGAGTTTAACGGTTTCCTCTGATATCAATTCCGAGCACCTATAAAAAAGTTAAAAAAACCCACTCGCATGTTTACTGAACATACGCAAACAAAAGTACAGATATTCATTCCAATCAAACCGGGCCTCAAAATCACGCGACGTCAATTTTCACGAACTCATAAAATTCCAATATATTTAAAAACAATTACATGGATATTTTGGGTCTTTAAATCTATGATAGATGCAATTGTGGGTAAAAATTAAATATGTTATAAATATACAGTTCGTATTATGCCATAATAATAAACCTAAAGTGATGTAATAAATACTATAAATGGAATCCACAAAAAATATATTTTCCCTATAATAGATTTTATTTTCTACAATAATTAATTAATTTAACAAACATTAAAATAATCCTCCAAAATCAATATTATATTTTAATGTTATAAAAAATTGTTATTGGTAGGGATCACATCCTCACCAAAAATGGTATTATTTTATATGATTTTGGTTCTTAGCCAAATAAAATATTTAAAACCGCTCGAATTTGGATGAAATTCCGGGATAAACCTCATAGATGGATTGTGTTTTATATTATTATATTATATAGTGTCCAAAAAGTAATCATTGAAATTAATAAATAATTCCTCACTTCTGATATTAATACACATCCATATTCACATTACACTTTAAAAAACCCATTGATAATTAATTTACAATACCTTAACCTCCCTAATTTCCCGACCATGGTGTTCCCACGCAATTAATAATATCCTACAAATCATTTATAAGATCATATTTTGGGTAAATGATTCTCTTTCACATCTTCTTTATTCGTGTACTTTATTTGTATTATTTATTTTTTATTTTTTATTATTCATATTGGAATAATTTTGTACATATAATTCTACATTCCTTATGATTCCAATGTAATAAGACACCACATTTACCTCACATTAAACCATTCCATGATTAATTATGTATACCTATAATGATGTGGAAATTAACCCTTGATTATCAATGTAAAACATTTTATTGTTAATACTCATCCCTATTTTCACTCAAGTTAATTCCCCTAGATGTAACTATCATTTATTTATGGCTTAAAATCAAGTATATGACCAATAATCCTTATTCAAGGGATTATAATCTATAAATTATTTCATTAAGTTGTATAATTCATGTGGCACACAAATCAATGTTTATGAAATGAATGTGATTGGTTTTTTGAGATAATATTTTTGTCTAAATTAATTGTGTAATGAATTAACTAATTAGATAACATGTATGGTTCACGTGTGGTTAGCATAAGAACCTGATATTATTGTGACTCAATGGATTGCCTTTACTTATTCTTAAGATGCCTTATTTTATTTGGTTTCCACATATATATGTGTCTTTAATGTCATCATCCTATATTATGATTTTATTTTCCTGTGAAGGATTATAACCTTTAATTTCAAAATTATATTCCTCTAAAATAATATATATTACATTAATCATGTAATTTTTTTATTCCCATACCATTCCTTATATCTCATTCCATTATTTTTACTACCCAGGTTACCCCAGACAAATTTATAAGATCAAGTGATTGTTGACGCTCCTTTCGTCACAGAATCTAAAGATTGGAAAAGGGAATATCTGAGCTCAAAGTGATTCAAACTTTGAAGAAAACTTCAAAAATCGACAAAGGCATGAACAAAGGATCAACAACAATTGCACCGCACAAGTTATCTTACTGTCACGCAAGTACACTTGCGCGACACTCTTGGTCGTGCAAGTGACTTGAATTACCTAAGTGGTAACCGCCCGGGGTCTTCTTTTACCTATAAATAGACCTTGTGGGCCCCCCATTTGGGAGGATCTTTTTCCAGAAACTCGGATTGAAGCTCCCGACGCCCAAGCCTCTTCTCAAAGCTTCCGAAACACTTCTAAGGTAATTTCTTACCTAGAACGGAAGATCTAAAGAGAAGAAGGAAGGCCTAAGTGTTGAAACTTATCAAACACTTGCGCGCCGACTTATTTCCTTCAATATAACTTGCGCGTCCATTTTCTGGAAGAACCTCAAGACAATTCTAAAGGGTTTAAAAAAAAGTCTCTCAAGTATTTCAATGCTGGTTGAAAATCGCGCAAGTACACCATGTGTCGCACAGGTATACCTGCGCGACCAATACTTGTGCGCCCACAGAAGACTTGCACGCCTTTCAAGACTTGCGCGCCCCTATCTTTTTGGGTGCCCATCTTGCCCATTTTACCCCTCTTAAGCCATTTCACCTTTCCTTTTCAAGATTCAGTCTTCAAGACACTCTTCAAAGCCATTTATGGCATGATTTCTTGATTTGACATCCTTATCTGAAAGGAATTCTGTGGAATATCTCTCAAAACCTAGTGATTTAAATATCCTTATGTCACTACTTATGGAGAGTTCATTCATTTATCTTCATCCTTTAAGATGATAGAATCCTTAACTTGGGTCTCCTTTTTTAGGAATAATCCCCAGTTATAAATCCTTTAATCTGGGCATCCTTCTTTAGGAGTAAGCCCCAAATTCTTAATGTTCCCAAAATTGGGCATCCTCCTCAGGAGTAAGCCCCAAACCTTAATCCCTATCCTAGGTATCCTTCTCAGGAATAAGACTTAGTCATAATCTTGGGCTTCCTTTTCAGGAGTAACCCCAAGTCCCCTAACCTGGGCCTCCTTCTTAGGAGTAAGTCCCAGTCATAATCTTGGGTTTCCTTTTCAGGAGTAAGCCCCAAGTCCCCTAACCTGGGCCTCCTTTTTATGAGTAAGTCCCAATCATAATCTTGGGTTTCCTTTTCAGGAGTAAACCCCAAGCCCCCTTAAATTACTCTTAACCAGTCCTAATTTACCCTTGATTTGGGTTTCCTTTTCAGGAGTAAAACCCAATCATAAGTCCCCTCCTAACTTGGGCATCCTCCTTAGGAGTAAGCCCCAAGATTAGAGTATTCAAATCTTCATTAAGCACATATAACTTTATGGACCCTGTTCATGGATTTTCTCCCTAAAAGTAAATCCTAAACATTCATCTATCTGGGCAGTCATACATACATAAGCCCCAAACAAATTCTTATGATTGCATCTTTCATGGCACAATTGTCTATTTTTTACCAATACCTCTTGTTTCTCACACCGAGCATGACTCACGTGAGCTTAGAGTGTAAAAGTAATTATGAAATTCTTCTTTGATCCATCAATCATAAACATCATACTCCATTACTCGAACTACGTGGGTTCTAATTCCTTTTCCAAAACAATGGATACGTAGGTAGCCCATTTTTGGGTTCGATCCCAACTTTGAAATAATCCCTGTCCTTCTGAATGACGACAAACTTCAAGTGCCGCATTGAGTAGCTTTAAAACCAGCCTGGTCATCATAATGACCAAGAGACTGTTATATAAATGTTTTGAAGGATACCATTGACCAAGAATCTCTAAACAGATATAGAAGATTCTCTATTGATGAAGAACCTCGAATACATATAAAAGATTCTCTAAATTTCTTGCATATTTAATCATTGATTGTTAAAACTAAAGGAAAGCACATTTTATACTTGGTAATGTAATAAGGATTCACGAACATAACTTAAATCTATAAAGAGAGTCCCAGAGTAGACAATAATTCCCCTCAAAAAGGTGTGATAAGTCCGACCTCCCATCCTCTCGACCAATGCAAATTCCTAAGCCTCATCAGTCCACAAGCTAATGAGTGCCTGCCTTTGGAAAGTAGGTCCAAACGGATGTGGAATCATTGGATGTTTCCGATTTTACGAACAAACCCGCTAGAAACCGATCAGAATGTTTGAATCTCCCGTCCAGGAGGTCATCCCCGAAATCCGTGAGGAAACAAAAATGGTGAACCCGGCGTGAATCCTTAACAAAGTTAAAGTGATGTTCTTCTTATTTGTTAGGCCCCTTGGGCCAACAAAGCAATCATTGACATATGCTCATCCAAAAGATGCAGTGGCCGGATTCATCTTGATTATGTCTGTTATATGGAACATGCACTCTTTTCTCAAGATCTTCTGCAAAATGGATTTCCTTAAATTCACCCCTGTGAATGCTGCTGCTGTGAACACCTCTACTGTGAGGTCTGCTGCTGTGAAAATCAATGCTGCTACTCCTGCTGGAACGTCGTCCGCTCTGAGGATGACATCACCAACTCAGCGTCTTCAACACTGGGTTTCTAATGCACTGGTTAAGGAGTATCGTCACAACGGTACTATCCCAACTCTGGAGACCGCTCGTCAAGCCCTCCAAGTTAACAACTCTACCTGGTCGTCCGGACAACGGTGGCCAGCGATCAAGAAGCAGGCGGTGCTGACTACCATCTCCAACCGTTTCGGGTCGTTATCCCCGGAACGCAATTTCCATTCACTCCCTTACTCTGAGGAAGTGAATGAGCAGGTCCCGCAGGACCTTAATTCAAAAAGACAGGAGTCCTTCCCAAGGGCTCCCATCAACAATCGCCGCTAGAATCGTGCGGTAGTGCACCCTCAACATGATGAGGGTACCGACTCCAGGCATTCAGCTCAGGTTCCTCGAACCCAAGCAGGCAAGATGAACTGCCAGAGACGGAATCCGGTGAACAATGGGCAGGTTGTCATCCATGCCATCTCCGGAGAAGTCCACCAACCTAACTTGGTGGCGAACAACAAGCAGGCATACACACCTGTCCGTTTTAATTCCGCTGTCCAGCAGACTCGTCTTACAGCATCACGCCAATCCCGCCAAGCAATCCCGGCGGAGTACTATAGGCAGGAACATACACCTGCTTATACATCACCAGTTAGTCAGCAGGCTCGTCTGACTACATATGATGGATCTCATCAACCGCGTTTGGCGAAGTGTAATCAGCAGGCACATACACCTGCTAATACTAATCAAGCCTACCAACAGTCTCGCTTGGTAGCGCACGGAGAAGTCAGTCGGAAAGCCCCGATGACAAACAGGTGGCAGACTCAACTCTCTGCCTCCACACTTGAGTACTGTCAGGATTCACTGACAGGAAAAGGAGGACAGGAGCAGGCACATACACCTAATCCAAGCCCGGAATGGACGTATATCCCCGTTCTGGCGGCTGATGTCACCAAACATATTTTTTCAATGGTAAAAGAGCATAAGCAAATTCCTACTCATATTCTGGATGCTTGCCAGGATATCATAACAGCTTCAGCATCATCTCAGGGACAGACACATAAATCTATCCCTAGCAATGGAGTGACACATCAACGATTCACTCCGGAACAGACACACACATCTGTTCCAGTCCAAGAGGGTTATGGGGAATACTCCCCCATATCAAACGGACAACCAAGTCAGGCACATACACCTGATTTGAGTGGAGATCGTCAGCCTAACCTGACCATATTTCCTGATCAGGCACATACACCTGCTCAGAGTAACCACTTTCGTCAACAAGTGGTTTATAAAGTGAGTAAGAAGGCATCTAAGAAAAAGATCCGCCCAGCACAGTCAGGAGATCAAAGTCCAATCTACAACAAGGCCTTGCTCGATGCTGGAGTTCTTGAAGCCCTCATACATTTATCTGTCGGAATTCAAGATTCTACTCCCTCAGTTCTCAATAACGAGAACATTAATTTTGAAGGTCTTTAACAGAAAATTCCTCATGAAGGCTTGCTTCATGAAAGTACGGTCAATCTTGAAGTTTCTTCATCAGATGAGAGCCACAGGAACCCTCTGTGTGGTCAGAAGACCAAGGAGCAAGAGATTTCATCATTTGCTATAACCCATCATGACGGTCCTCCTCATGGTGATGAACTTCGCTGTGAAAGTCCTCTCCACAGTAGTGATTCACGTTGTCTCGAAAATTCTTCAGAAGGAAATGTAGTGACGAGAAAGCCCTCCTATCTCGAGGCACTTTCAAACGTAAAACCAGTAATGTCTAATGCTTTACTATCGGCAGGTGAAACTCTTTCTCCATCATAAGATAGCATGTGGTTCAGGTTATTCTCCGAACCATCCCTAGGTCATTAATCTTCTAGCATGAATAGTGATCTCTCTACCAATCATGTTGAATCCGATGAAGCAACAAGGAAACACCAACTCTGGTCCAAACAGGTAGAAGATTCTTCATTTAATGATAAAGAGGAAATGCTGAACGTGAGGAAAAAACTGGCAAAAGGTGAAGTACCAGTCATGTTTTGGCCTTTTGCTGACTCCCAGTACGACATTCCAAAGATGTTGACGGATGATGGAATCCATGATATTTGTCTCAACATATGGAAGACTCTTTTTCAATTGAAGAAGAAAGTATTATCTTACGGTGATTATGAAAATCATATCAAGATAATAGAAGGGTTACAACGCCAGATTGATTTGGCATCTCTATCAGTCTCTCGGTATCCGAAGGCTAAAAAGCAGCAAAGAACCCTTCAACGTTCATGCCTTGGCGCACTAAGAAAATTGCGTCAGTTAATTTCCAATGCTCCATTTGATCTTCATATCAGAGGATGGGGTGTTCACGGAGCACTACATTTCACAGTGCTTTCCAGTCAGCAAAGCCCGCCGAAAATGGTCTCATGCAATGTTATTGCCCATGGCCGGCCACAGTCAATGGGCTTTGTTCATAATCAAAATCTTGCTCAAGAACATGCTTCAACTAGTTCCTCTCAAAATCAAGTATATATAGAACAAGTTTCTGAATTGCTCCTACATCAAGCAGGCGAGAATATTGCACAAGCCTCTCGTCTGGGGCAAACACGACATCAAATGATAGAAGTTTCAGAAATCATCCAACGGTCTATTGAACCAGGTGATAAAAGTGGATACAGGTTAATGCATCTAGCTAATTTCCGAACTAAGATTCGCAAGATCAAGAGAGATTTTAAGAAGATCTCAGACATAGCATGTCAAGAGACACCCCAGCTTGTCAGACTGGGGACTTCTCTAACCCAACCCTCAGAGTCAACAAATGGGATTCGAGGAGTTGAGCGGAAGCAGCAGGAACATCCCCAGTCCACCGGACTGGGGACTTTTACAAATCCTCAATCCCTCCCTCAGAGAAAGTCAGTATTCTCTCGATTAGGGAATAAGCCTCAAGAAGAACGAAGAGCCAAGCTATCAGGAGATTCTCTCCAAGTGACGGTTCTCCAAGAAGTTCCTGAGGGATCAAGTCAACAGAATGTCATGTCTCATCATGGACATGGAAGAAGACAATATCACAGAAATGCTGATAGAAAGGATTCCATGCAATATGCATCCATTAATGTCAACAATGTCATTGCTGCTGATTCACCAGATGAGGCTCAATCAGAGGGATCAGACGAAGAGGTTCATGCTCAAGAAGTTGCGCACACAGACCTAAATGAAGAAGGTGTGCGCACACGTAATCAAAGGCTTACCCAAAATCTGGGTATTCCTTCATGTAACCCACTTCCCCCTCTCCGAAAAGGATCCAATAAGGGGAAAGGAAAGAATCAGGTTACTTCTCACCCTTCCTCTGAACGGAGGTCAATCGCTCTCATTAGAGCAAGGGATTGCACAACAGGAGGAAGAAATGAAAGAATTAATAAGGTTGAATACAGAACTACTTCAGAGTAGTCTTCTTCTTAAGGATTCTGAAGTCCGACAACCGAAGGATTTTTTTGTAACTACTGAGATGGATCAGGAAAATCCTCCTTTATCGGTACACCCTCAGAGGTCTAATCCTACGGGTCAAACGCAACAACGGTTGGCAGCACTACCATCAGTTGCAACACCAACCACGACGTCTGTCCAAGCTCTATTCATCGCACCTACCCAAAACCAAGTTCAACCTAATGTTTCTCAAAATTTAATTACTACTATTGAGTCATTAACAGCTCGGTTAGAAACTATGGAAGGGAAACGGGCGCAAGTTCAACCTGAAAAGAAAGTTTACCCTGAATGGGTATATTCAATTTCTCCTCTATCTAGTTTTGGAAACCCTGTTTTCCCTACTTTCAATGGATCAGGCGACCCCGAACAACATTTGACGCATTACGTGTCTTGTTGTGATCCTATGATGGGATCTCCAGAGCAGCAAGAATTAGTGAAACTCAGATGCTTCGTGCGAACCTTTCAAGGACCAGCTTTTGTCTGGTATACAAGATTACAATCCCGGCCAGTCATCGGATGGGAGGATCTTCGTCAAAAATTCCTTCTTCAGTTTAGCTCAACTTTTCCAAAATATGACAGTTTTCAATCTTACAAACTGCAAGAAAAGGGAGAATGAAAGAGTCTCTGATTTCATTGCTCGTTGGAAGGGATTAACGTATTCCCTGAGTTTAGCACTCCCTCAGGAGGAATTGTTGCCAATCTGTGTGTCAAATTTGCGTGACGAATTACGCACGCCATTGATCCCTGTGAAATACACTGGAGGGTTTCGAGACCGTACTTCAATCGCTCAACAGATTGAAGATTCCCTTATACAGGCTAAGGTTAAATCTTGTATAATTCCATCACCTCCAGGAAGGAGAATGGGTAAAGCGGAAACTGCTACAGTTATGATTAAACAAGCACCTGTACCTATTTCTACTTCAAAACCTTCATCTTCTCGAAGAGCTCCACCTCCTGAACGCCAACAACAAAGGTTGTTTCGTCCAAATGATCAAAAAGATCAACGACGAAAAAAATTTGAGGATATGAAGAGTAAAACATACTCTTTCCGAAGTAAGCAAGTTCCTGGTTACTTCATTTTAGCTCTGGAAAATAATTTGGTTCAATTACCAGTGCCCAAGAGGCCAAACAAGGAAGGAGATGAAGACCATCCCAATTATTGTCATTTTCATAAAATGTTGGGGCATCCCATCCAGGAGTGTTTTTCCTTTAAAGGCCTCTTGCAAAAGATGGTCGACTTGGGACAAGTCAAATTGAAGGGTTCTTCAGCTCATGTAGCGTGTATTACTGCTACAGATCCAGAGGAAGGAGGTGAGTGGCAGGAAGTCAAAAGCAAAACAGCGAAAAAATATGATGATTGGATGGTCAGAAAGACAATCAATCGGACCCATTCCATTTTTCGAACACAATTGAAGAAGCCAATTGTGTCTCCTACAAAAGCTACAGTAAAGCCTCCATCAAAAGATAAATCCTCAAAAGGGCAGCGCAATTTAAAGAATAAAGAGGAATCAGGAGAAGATTAGTATGTATCAAAGCCTAAATTGTCTTTGACTCTGTCAGATTTCATACCATCTACTTCAAAGCCACGGGCACCGTCCCACCAAACGGCACAGCCTAAACAGGCTAACCAGGCAGAGTCTTTATTAGACGAAGTGTTAATCTTTGGTTCTGTTAATATGATTCAATTAACAGTTCCATATTCTAGTCTTGATGAGCCTGAATTCCCTGTATCAAATAAGGGAATCCGAGGAGGCTCTATAGGTTCAGGATACAGGGGAAGACGTGGATCTTTCCGAAGCCACTACTCTAATTTTACCCCTGCTAGCACTGTATATGCAGCAGAAACCCGTGGTAGAGCCCTTCAGCAAGCTCAAAAAGAACATGCAAGTTCTTCTGACAATGGCCAACTCAATTTTGGCATAGTTATTTTGGAAGACCGATTAAAGGTTCCATCTTATTTATATCAGCAAGTAAATGGATCTAATCAGTCTAATCTTCCAAAACCAAGGATGTTGCCAACTTCAATACGAGATGCATCAGCTTCCAAAGCATCTTCTTCCAAGGTACCTGCTAAACCGCATATTTCTATTGGGAAACGCAGACCTCTAGTTCAAAAGTATGATATATTGAAACACTTGGCCCAAGTACCAGCCAAGTTATCAATTTTGGATGCTTTGAATCTGTCAAAAGATCTTCGGGAAGCACTCATCGAAGCTTTGTCAAGTCCTCAGGAGTTTGAAGCTGAAATTGTTGGAGCTGAAATCTATCACATAGAGAATAATCCTGCAGAATGCCATGCAGTAATATCTTTTACTGATAAAGATGAATATGATGTTGTTCATGGACACATAAAACCTTTGTACTTATCTGGAAAAGTCAATGGTGTAGATGTTCGAAGAGCTTTTATTGACAATGGTTCAGGAGTCAACCTCATGCCCATTCGTACACTTCGTCGATTGGGCCTCACGGAATCTGATTTATCTCCTTCTACCATGATGTTACAAGGATATGATAAAAATGAACAAGAACCACTGGGAGAAGTTACACTCAGAACTCAGTTTGGATATCTTGTATCCAATTCGGATTTCATGATTGTTGATCAAGACTCAGCTTTCAATATCTTGCTTGGAAGACCCTGGCTACATCAGCATGCAGCTATTCCTTCATCATACCATCAATGTCTCAAATGCTGTTTTGATGATCAAGTTGGAACATTGTATGGTGATAAGGCCTCGTTCAAGACATGTGAGTCTCAATACATTGAGGCGGAATTTTATCACATGAAGGGAATATAAAAATATACAATGAAGGAAATTACCAAAGTTAATGCTCTATATGGTTTGGATAAAATTCCAGTAAATCCATTCTCACATATGAGTACAGATTATGTGTTACCTATCAGTCAAATTGACAAAATAGGCTCAAATCAAAATACTCTTATGGAAAGATCCATAATGTCAATTACGGCGATCGAGCCAGACAACATGGGAGAAATTGGTAACCTGCCAAGAAGTGATGAAAGCATAAGTGGTGATGAATTCCAACAAGTCTATACTTCGCTAATCAGGCCAGAAGAAGTTATAGCAACACCAGAGGTGAATAATGATGTCGATTCTCGATCCATCATCTCCTCTTTGATTCCCAAAGAAGACCCTTTATCATCAATAGGGTCAGAAATGGAAGCTTCTTCTTCAAAATGTGAAAATTTTCACATCTCTTATGATCATGAGAATTCCATTTTTTCATCTACTTTGCAAGTAGAAATGGAAGAAATAACACATGATGAAGAGGAAGAGGAAGATCTTAGAGATGCTCCTCCAGCATTTGAAGAGGGTATCTCTACCACTGTGGATGAACTCAGAGAAGTAAATCTGGGTATAGAGAAAGATCCACGCCCCACTTTAATTAGTGCGGCCATGACCCTTGAAGAGCAAGAGATGTATATTTCTTTTCTAAAGCAAAATAAAGATATTTTTTCTTGGAATTATATAGAAATTCCTGGGCTTGATCCTGATGTTGCTACTCATCATTTGGGTTTACCAAAAGAACATCGAGGTTTTAAACAAGCCACGAGAAGAACACACCCAACCTATGCTTCCAAAATTGAAGCTGAAGTGGATAAGCTGATCAAAGCCAACTTTGTCAGAGAAGTTCAATATCCCAAGTGGTTGGCTAATATTGTCCCTATAAAGAAGAAGAATGGACAAATTAGGGTTTGCATCTATTTCAGAGATCTTAATCGGTATTGTCCTAAAGATGATTTCCCAGTTCCGATTACAGAACTCTTAATTGATGCGACAGCTGGATATAAAGTACTTTCTTTCATGGATGGATATTCTGGATATAACCAGATCTGAATGGACCCAGAAGATGAGGAATATACAGCCTTCAGAGCTCCTCAAGGTGTGTTTTGTTACAGGGTGATGCCCTTTTGTTTAAAGAATGCAGATGCAACATATCAAAGCGCCATGCATCGTATCTTCAAACCTATTTTAGGGAAGTTTGTTGAATGCTATGTAGATGATTTGGTGGTTAAATCTAAAAAACGTTCTAATCACTTGGCTGATTTGGAAGTCATATTCCACAAGCTTCGACAACATAATTTAAAGACGAACCCCTTAAAATGTGCTTTTGGGGTAACCTCAGGAAAATTCCTCGGCTTTGTTGTACGCCATCGTGGTATGAAGTAGATCCCGAGAAGACCAAATCAATCCTTGGTATGTCACCTCCTCAGAATTTGAAAGAATTAAGAGGACTTCAAGGACACTTAGCCTACATTCAGCGTTTCATCGCTAATTTGGCAGGCAAAAGTTTACCCTTTACCAAATTATTGATGAAAGGAGTCACTTACCAGTGGACTGAAGAATCTCAAGAAGCATTTGATGTTCTCAAGAAATACCTCTTGAGTCCACCAGTACTCATGCCACCTGTTGAGGGTAGACTACTTATCGTCTATGTGACAGCTTTAGAGCGATCATTGGGTGCCTTTCTTGCTCAAAAGAATGATGTTGGGAATGAAAATAGTCTCTACTATCTCAGTAGAACTATGCTTGAAGAAGAAACCCGGTATTCATGTATTGTAATGTGCTGCCTAGAATTAATCTTTGCAGTTCAGAAACTGAGACACTACCTGCAACATCACGAGGTCCAATTGGTATCTCGTAATAATCTGCTCAAATTCATCCTTAGTCGTCCAATGCTTACAAGACGTCTGGCAAGGTGGGCGGTTATTCTACAGCAGTTCGACATTTAGTATGTGTCTCAAAAGGCAATTAAGGGCCAAGATCTGGCTGATTTCCTGGCTGAACATCCTTCAGTGGAAGACACGTATTCAGATATCGAACTCCCTGATGAGGAAGTTTTCTCTATTCAAGAGAGTCCTCAAACATGGGAAATGTATTTTGATGGTGCTTCTAGAAGTCCAATAGGGATAAAAATGGAAAATTTCAAATTTAACAAAGTTGGTTTATGAATTGTGCTCATTTATCCAGATAAGGCAGTGTTACCTTATTCCTTTTTGTTGTGGGAAGGTGGTACCAATAATGAAGCTGAATACCAAGCTCTCATTACAGGCTTGGAATTAGCGCTTCAAGAACAAGTGAATCACTTAAAGGTGAAAGGTGATTCAGACCTGGTAATCAAACAAGTCAATGGGGATTATGCCATCAGAAGAGAAGAATTAATTCCTTTGTATGATTACGTCAGAGAGTTAATGTCAGAATTCCCTTCAGAACCGACATTTTCTTATGTCCCAAGATCACAAAATGCTCAAGCTGATGCACTGGCTAATATAGCCACAGCTTTAGCAGATCCAAATCGGGACGAGACAACCATCTGTATTGCCCACCGTCGTGCAATTTCACGTTATGTTCAAGTCAGAACAGAGGAAATTAATGAAATTAGTCCCATTCCTGAACCATATGGTCATACTACAAGATGGATGTCACCTATCAGGGAATAACTTCAAAATGGAACACTTCCACCTGATAGAGCTGAGAAAGAACAAATTCGGCGATGTATGGTCAATTTTACTCTTTATGATAGCCCAAACCCCCTCGAGAAAATTCTCTGCAAACGTGGTTTTGATGGAGTTCTCTTCAGATGTATTGATGGTGAAGAGACAATGGCTGTCATAAAATAAGTGCATGTAGGAGTCTGTGGTGCCCACCAGTCTGGACATAGACTGTCTGATCAAATTCAAAGGCTTGGATACTTTTGGCCTTCAATGATACAAGATTGTGTTAATTTTACAAAGAAGTGTCATTCATTCCAAGTATATGACAACTTCATGCATAAACCTCCAGAGTTGCTTCATACAGCTAAATACTCATGGCCATTTTCCACATGGGGAATGGATGTGGTGGGACCTTACCCTTCAGCTACGGCCAAGTAGTTTAAGTACATTCTTACTGCTACTGATTTCTTTTCCAAATGGGAAGAGGCAGTACCTCTCAAAGAAGTTTGTTCTAAATGCATTGTTAGCTTCATCAAGTCTAACATCATTACTATATTTGGTGTCCCTCATACCATATTGACGGACAACGACACCAACTTCTGTTCTTCTGAGGTAAAGAAATTGTATCAAGAATACAACATTAAGTCCAACCATTCATCTCGATATCATGCGGTGGCTAATGGCCAGATAGAAGCCTTCAACAAGACTCTTTCAAATATACTGCAAAAAATGGTGGATAAAGATAAGAGGTCATGGCCTGATATACTCTTTCATGCTTTATGGGCTTATCGGACTACCACTCGCAATGCAACGCGGTCAACTCCATATTCATTGGTATATGGAACAGAAGCAGTCTTGCCAATCGAAGTTCAATTGCCCTCACTCAGAATAGCCATTTGTGATCAGTTATCTACAGATGAGCAATCCCAAAAGCAGTTGAATGAATTGGAACAGTTAGACGAGAAAAGATTGTGCACTTTGCACCACTTGGAAATCTATCAGAATCGAATAGCACGAGCTTTTAACAAAAAATTTCATCTTCGTTCATTCATTCAGGGAGAATTGGTATTGGTTCTCAGAGCACCAATGATACCAGGAAAGAAGCCTCCCAAGATTGAACCAAAATGGGAAGGACCTTATTCAATACATAAGGTCTACTCCAATGGAGCGTATTCTCTAATCTCAATGGATAGAGAACACATCACGACTCCAACTAATGCCCGATTTCTGAAGAAGTATTTTGTATAAAAACAAAATATTGTCCCCAGATCCAAAACAATCACATTGGTTCATGTTTGTTCTACAAGACACTAAATTGTATTATGTCCTATCTACATGACATTAAACTGTAGAGAAGTTCCTTATTTGTCCGAGATGACATTAAACTATATTGTGTCCTAGCAACATGACATTAAACTATGTGGCACTTTCATCGTCCAGTATGACGTTAAACTGTAAAAAGTCCCCAGAACTGATATCCTCATATTGTTTCACCTTAGTCCTAGCTGCATGACTTTAAAATGTACATCACTAGTTCGTCCTTGCTATATGACGTTAAACTATACAGCAATGGTCCAGTATGACTTTAAACTGCAACTTCGTCCCACACGACATTAAACTGTGAAAAAGTTCCCTAAACCGTCCAGCATGACCTTAAACTATATCATCCCTGGTCCATGTATATGACCATAAACTATTTGCAAATCCCATATGTCCAGCAAGACGTTAAACTATGACGTCCTAACTACATGACGCTAAACTGTATAAAAGTCCCTCACGTCCGGAAAGACGTTAAACTATATAATCATCAAAGGTCCAGCATGACATTAAACTGCACGATCCACGGTCCATGCATAAGACCTTAAACTATTCTCACTTTCGTCCAATATGACGTTAAACTATTTTATCCCCATCGTCCTAACTACATGATGCTAAACTTTACAGAAAATCCTTGATAGGTCCTACATGACATTAAACTGTATTTTGTCCCTGCTACATGTCACTAAACTATGCAGCACCAATAGTCCTAACTGCAATACTTTAAACTGCATAGTCCCTTTTTTATGTCCTACATGACATTAAACTGTGCATCGTTAAGGTTGTTATTACCTCTTGTTTCTCACACCGAGTATGACTCATGTGAGCTTAGAGCGAACATCAACCATAACACTCCCTTTGGGCCACTAACCATGTGTAAGTCCCAACAACATTTTTTATTAGATCATTGTCCACAAGAACAACTTGATCATTAATTCATTCTTTAATTGAACTACACGGACTTTGATCCTTGCCCTCCAGGCTGGGTATGTAGGCAACCTCCCAAGGTTCAAGCCCAAAAACAATCTCTTCACATCGGTTCACCACCTTCTCATATGATGTTGATTCGTGAAACCACCCCTGGAATCAATATCTTTACATTGATTCACTTTCGTCCTTGTTATATGACGTTAAACTATACAACACTTTTGTCCGGTACGACAATAAACTACAATATTCTTTGATCATGTTTCATTCCAAAAGACTACATGCATACATGGTAATGCCTAAACTTTTTATCTTAGGTTAAACCATCATTGCACTAAAGTCCCCTTTCACCCTTCACATGTACGAACCAAATTTGTACAAAGGGTAGTTTTAGAACTACGTGGGCTTGATTCCCATCCTTATGGGAGACGTAGGAACGTTCGAGTATCCCTCGAATCCAGCCCCAAGTCTTTTGGGCCTGACCCCAAATTTCACTTTCAGTCCCTTAGCTGAAAAGTCCTCATGAAAACACACACTGTGTATTCATTATTATGGTCCGAATTCTATGACCCTAAACTAAGATTTCTTATACTTTCGTCCTGCACGACGTTAAACTACATTTCAAGAACTACGTATGGCTTGATTCTCATTCTTATGAGATACGTAGTGAAGTCCAAAATTTCAATTCAGGACCCAACCACAACATGATTATGGTTTTCATTGACCTATGTATCTCTATATACATTGGACAATACCCATCTTTATGTGTTATAATCCTAAACTTAAATATTTTCAGATCTTCATAACCCTTTTCATGACTTCTAATCACAAAAATGTCAAACATCTGAGAATTATTTTGCCTGACTATGCAGCACGTGCCCATAGGTGGCCTAGCATAAACAGTCCACATAACAGACTTGTCAGCCAAAAGATGATATTTATTTGACCATGCAACCAATTCCCATAGGTGGCCCTTCATATTTCAACCCCTTTACAGGTTTTGTTAAATAATAGTAACCTCATTCATGGTAAGAATGCCTCTTTTGTCCTTATTTGTCTTAAACGACCGTATGTAGGGATCCGCAAAAAATAGCCATCCTTAACATATTTGTCCCATATCCTTTTTCATGATCTGAAAGTATTCAAGTCTATGGTTTATTCTTCTACCCTACGTTTGGGTCAGACCTTCGTAGGAGTGATATTCATCCAGTTCTTCGATATTCTTGTTCGGAAATATCTTCTCCATATTCAAGTACCTCTTTCCATACAACAAACTCTATACTTTAGAAAATTTGAATCTCCATAAACTTTCACTGGCTTTTAGCACTAGGAAAGTAAATTTCTGGGAGTTCTTTTCCCTGACTATGCAGCACGTGCCCATAGGTGGCCTTGCATAAACAGTCCACATAACAGACTTGTCAGCCGAAAGATGCTATTTATTTAAACATGCAGCCAATGCCCATAGGTGGCCCTGTATATTTCAACCCCCTAACGGGTTTTGTTAAATAATAGTAACTACATTCTTGGAAACTACTTCTTCTAATGCCTTTTAGCTCTTTTTCATATCATTCCTCGGATTCAAATATTCTTAAACCATAGTTTTAATATTTTCTCTCATACTTGAGTATGGTAATATGTTTTCAGATAAATTGTCAAGGAATTGAATCAATTTTAATCGATTTTTGTCAAAGCTATTTCGACCTTAATCATTAGCCCCTTTATGTCCGGCATGCATGACTTTAAACTGCCCACACAAAAGACAAAGGAACTCTGAATAAAAGTCAAGTTCCAGCTCACTAAATATATGTCACGACCCGACCTCGGGGCCCGTGCCGTGACTACCCCAAGCCCGCCTTCCATTGGCCAGGGGCTGGCGACTAGCACCAAGGCGTAAAATCCCAATAAACAGGGAAGGCATTGCCTTTATAAGTAACAACCACACAGAGTCAGCAAGCGGAAAGTAAAGTGCAGAAAAGTAAAGGGGGCCGGAAATACAAGCCCAACTGTAAAGTACAACTGAAAAGTAAAGTACAGCAACTGAAGAAAAGACGGCGGCCTCGTGTCGTCCACTGGAAATCCCACCTGAAGGGTGGGTACAGATAGCCTCCAGGCTCCTCGGGTCCCACGTCCGCTCCGAGCACATCCCGCCCAGTGGTCCACCTCCAGGTACCGTCCTGCTCCACGCCCCAACCGTGATCAGCGCTGTCTGTCGTCTGCATCCAACACAACAAGGTGCGGGCATAGCCCGTGCAGGGGTGAGTACAAGCTACTCAGTAAGGACCCCGAGACCCCCGAAGGTCTCCCGAAATCCACAAAGGATATAGCACAAAAGAAAGATGAAATCACGAAGTAACATCTGACTCGACTTAGGTATATGCCCATACATATACCTAAGTCCCCAATTCCAGCTCTGCTCACGAGCTCAAGAACAACTCAATCCACAAAGGAAAGCAAGACTCAAATCCACAAGGAGAGTAAACAGTAAAATCCACATAGGATAGTTCAACACAATCCACAAAGGAGAGTAACATACGATTCAGCTCAACCAGGTATACTTTTTCAGATGACGTCAAAGATGATCACTGATCCATCTAAGTCGTCGGACCCACGAAGGATCGATAGGTACTAACCCCCGCAAAAGACCCACGTAGGATCGGGCTCACACAGAACCTGTATGCAGTGGCTCACACAGAACCGGTAGTAAGGACCCACATAGGATCGGGCTCACACAGAACCTGTAGCACTGATCCACGTAGGATCGCTGAGTGCAGTAGTCGACGCAGTCCACTGAGGATCTCTGCACAGTCGTCGCCGCAGTCCACGAAGGATCTCTGCTCTGCCGTCGCCGCAGTCCATGGAGGATCTCTGCTCTGCCGCCGTCGCAGTCCACGGAGGATCTCTGCTCTGCCGTCGTCGCAGTCCACGGAGGATCTCTGCTCTGTCGTCGTCGCAGTCCACGGAGGATCTCTGCTCTGTCGTCGAAGTCACAGCCAGCGCTAGGGTTCCCGCACATAGCGAGCTCGTTTAGGAGGGTCCGCTCCACGAGCCGAGAGGCTGATACATCAACTGACACGTAGTCCGAAGTTGATGTATCCAAAAGTTCCGTATCGACAACAGGATCTCAACGCAACAGACGGCGCGTCAATCGGACGCCCGGTCTGAGAGTTATTGGCATTTTCGTCCTAGGGGCCCGGTTGGTTTTTAGGGAAAAACCAACCGGACCGTACTCCGCCTGTGTCCGATCCTCGGGCGGAGTATGCCAAAAGTTCCGTCTCACTTAGAGGAAACTACCACAGCTGACGGTACGTCGATCGGACGTCCGTAGCTCAAGTTATGAGCGTTTCCGCTCCGAGGGCCCGGTTGGTTTCGTGTACGAACCAACCCGGCCGAACCCAAATTCTTCCGAAACCTTGAGTATAATATACCGAAACGACCGTCTCGATCCAAGGATCGCGTAGCCACTGACGGTTCGTCAATCGGAGGTTCCAGGCCCAAGATATGGGCGAAAGACCGAAGAGGCTCGAAAACGGGGGTTCTGGGCCCGGGGCGACCCGGCCCGAACCCCCCTGGGTCGGTCGAACCGGGTCGGCCCGACCCGGCCTGGGCGCGGCCCGGCCGACCGGACCGGCCGGCTCGGCCTCGGCCGAGCGGCCGAGTGAGCCGCCGCGGGTCAAATCCGCGGCTTTGGAGAAACGCGGGCCGCGCGGGCCGCGTGCTGGGTGGCCGGACCGCGGACGCGGTCCGGCGGTTCGCCGCCGCCGCGGCTCGGCCGCGGCGGACTCCTCCGGCGGCGCGCCGGGCGCCGCCGCCGCGCCGGCGACCCGCGCCGCCGGAGTTGCTCCGGTGGCCCGTTTTGCCTCCCGTCTGCGCCGTTGCTCCTCCCGGGGGCCGATCTTTACTGCGGGATCAATGGATCGCCCTTGCCGCACGGTTCGGCGTCGTCCGCCAGATCCGCACAAAAAAAGGGAAGATCGGCGGAGAGTTGTCGGGTCTTGTTCGTTAGACCTGCACCCTCCGCGTTAGTCATAAACAACGGGAGAAACAGGAAACGACCAATCAACAATTTTAAATAAATTTAAAATTGTTCCGTGATCGGTTCTTTATTTTAAAAGAAATAAAATCACGGGAAAGGAAAATAAAATATTCTAATCAACCCTTACCTTGTCGTCGTCGTCGGACGAGAGGTCATCGCGGAATCGCTCGTCGCGGATGAAGGAGATCGTCGCGTCGTCGCGGTATCCGGCGTCGCGTCGCCAATCTCCGGATCAAGAACAAACGGATTTAATTAATTAAATCCGTTGCCATGAAATTTAAAAAGGGAGAATTTAAAAGATCCGATTCTCACCTTAGTTGCCGAACGAGGATCGGCCGCGGAAGAAGAGGCGTCGCCGAAGAACGTCACGGGTAAAGCTCGTCGACGTCGCAGATCTCGGTGTGCGTCGTCGAATTTCGGTCGCCGGCGTTCTTCGCGTTCTTCGCGTTCTTCGCGTTCTTCGCGTTCTTCGCGTTCTTCGCGTTCTTCGCGGGGAGATGAAGAACCAAAGATTCTCTCAAATCCTTTCAAAGGATTTTTAGGTTGGTCTTATTTTATAAACATGCCAACAAACGCAAAAGCATAAGTAACGACCCAACAGTTCGTTGAATTAATTCAACGAGCGAAACAACCCATTTAATTCACGAAATAAACCGCCCAATTAAATGGTCTGTTAAGAATTAAAGAAAACGCGTCGGTTGACTTTTCAGTTACTTTGACGGGTTTTCGCGGGTGCGTTACTTAGCGAAAGAAACGGCGGGGCTCGTGCGGGCCCCACCGCACAAATATCCTACCAAGGAGGTAGGATATTTCTGGATAGCATCCTATCCAGTTCAACTCAGTTCAAGCCGCCCTTAAGTGGCTTCAAGTGGCTTCCAAGCAGCTTAAGTGAAATAAAATAAAGTTTTCGCACAAACTTTATTTTATTTCTGACTTAAAGCCGCAAAATTTAAAAACCACGTCTGAGAAAACGTAACTCCGGAAGAGGCGTTTCTAAGCAAATATCGGCGCTGCGATTTCATCGGTGCCCTCGGAATTCGATTCCGGGCACCGGTTCAAAAGATAGAAAAACCCGCTCATCCGTTCACTGAACGTACCCGAGCCAAACTTCGGAAATTGATTCCGGGCACACCGGGCCTCGGAATCAGGTGCCGTCTGAAGCTGCGCTCTTGTAAAATTCCAAATAAAATTAAGAAAAAAATTTCCTTGAAATATGCGGGTCTTTACATTACTCCCACCTCAGGGCTTTACGTCCCCGTAAAGTTACATAAAAAACTAGGGGAACAAATGGGGGTACTGAGCACGCATCTGAGCCTCCCGCTCCCATGTGCTCTCCTAGAGGTTCCCGTGCTGCCATCTGACGCGCACAAGAGGAATCGACCGCCCACGTAGGACCCGCTCTTGTCGATCCTCGATCTCCACTGGGACCTCCGCAAAAGTCTCCCTATCGTCCACGTCCAGCTCCCCAAAGTCGATGATGTGCGTCGGGTCGTGCACGTATCTCCTCAGCTGAGACACGTGGAAGACGTCGTGCACCCGGTGCAACTGAGGTGGTAGAGCCAGGCGATAAGCCACCTCTCCTATCCTGCTGAGGACCTGGAAAGGCCCGATGAAGCGTGGAGACAACTTGCCGCCTCGGCCAAATCTCCGTAAACCACGTCGAGGTGAGACACGCAAAAAGACGTTGTCGCCATCCTCGAACTCTAGTGGCCTCCGCCTCCTGTCAGCATATGACTTCTGCCGGCTCTGAGTTGTCCTCATCCTCTCCTGGATGATCTGGACCTTCTCTGTCGTGGCTCGGACCATCTCTGGTCCCACGAGTGCTGACTCCCCAGGGTCTGTCCAGCACAACGGTGATCTGCAGGGTCTGCCGTACAACGCCTCGTATGGTGCCATCCCGATGGTGGAGTGGTAGCTGTTGTTGTACGCGAACTCCACCAAGGGTAGGTGGTCCTCCCAGCTGCGACCAAAGTCGAGAACATATGCACGGAGCATGTCCTCGAGTGTCTGTATGGTCCTCTCTGTCTGACCATCCGTCTGAGGGTGGAAGGCTGTGCTCAGATGGAGCCGCGTCCCGAACGCCTCCTGCAACCCCTTCCAAAGCCGGGAAGTGAAACGAGCATCTCGATCGGAGACGATAGACGATGGCACACCGTGAAGCCGTACGATCTCCTGGACGTAAAGACGTCCCAAGCTCTCCACTGAGCCCTGCTCTCTGATGGGTATGAAGTGTGCCGACTTGGTGAGTCGGTCGACAATTACCCAAATGGAGTCGTGACCTCTGGAAGTACGTGGAAGTCCAGTCACGAAGTCCATAGATATGCCATCCCACTTCCACTCCGGGACCTCCAAGGGCTGTACCAAGCCTGCTGGTACCTGATGCTCTGCCTTCACTTGCTGGCAGGTGAGGCATCGTAAAACGAACTCCGCCACAGCTTTCTTCATGCCCGGCCACCAGTGTTGTCGTCTGAGATCCTGGTACATCTTCGCCACTACGGGATGCACCGCCAAGGGAGAAGTGTGAAACTCTCTCAGCACCTCCTCTCGTAAAGCGACTGGTACGAAGGTACGTCCTCTGTAAAGGATGTCGTGCTCTGCTCCAAGGGAGAAGCCATCAGGCGCCTGACCTGAGGATATCAGTGCACGCTGGGTCTCACAGTCAGCGTCCTCACGCTGAGCCTCTCTGACCCACTGTAGAAGTGGAGGAGAGACTGTGAGAGACTGAAGAAAGGCTGTTCCGTCTCTATCCACGAAGGATATCTGTAAGGAGGCTAGCTGCTCCGTCGCCTCCTCATGTAGCTGAATGCCCGTCCTCCTGCTGAGGGCATCGGCTACCACGTTCCCCTTCCCAGGAGTATAGACTATCTCAAAGTCATAGTCCTGGAGGAACTCAAGCCATCTCCGCTGTCTCAGGTTCAGGTCCTTCTGAGAGAAGATATACCTGAGACTCTGGTGGTCAGAAAAGACTGTGAAGCGCTCGCCCATCAGATAGTGCCGCCAAGTTTTCAGAGCGAAGACCACTGCTGCTAACTCCAGGTCATGAGTGGCGTAGTTCTGCTCATGCGGCCTCAACTGACGTGATCCGCAGGCGATCACGGCCCGCTCCTGCATCAGGACGCACCCGAGTCCAGTCCCTGATGCATCGCAGTAAACTACATATCCAACTCCCTCCTCAGGCAACCTCAAGATAGGTGCGCTGGTCAATCTCTGTCTCAGCTCCTGGAAGCTCTGCTGACATCTGTCTGACCACACGAAGGGTTTCCCCTTCTTCGTCAACGCTGAGAGTGGTGCCGCAACTCTGGAGAAGTCTGGCACGAATCTCCGATATTATCCCGCTAGGCCCAAGAAGCTCCGCACCTCTGTCACGCTCCTGGGTGGCTCCAAAGCTAGCACTGCCTCGATCTTCGCGGGATCCACTGCAACTCCCGCCTCAGAGATGACGTGCCCCAAGAAATGGACCTCACGTAACCAGAACTGGCATTTTGAGAGCTTTCCATAAAGCTGGTGCTCTCGGAGTGTGTCTAGCACAACTCGCAGGTGGTAGGCATGTTCCTCCTCAGTCGTCGAGTATATCAAAATGTCGTCAATGAAGACCACGACAAATCGGTCGAGGTATGGCTGGAAGATCCTGTTCATGAGGCTCATGGACACTGCTGGAGCATTGGTTACGCCGAATGGCATAACCAAGAACTCATAATGGCCATACCGACACCTGAAGGCCGTCTTCTGCACGTCCTCGTCTCGAACTCTAAGCTGATGATAGCCTGACCGGAGGTCTATCTTCGAGAACCACCGCGCTCCCTTGAGCTGATCGAAGAGGTCATCAATCCGTGGCAGTGGATACTTGTTCCTCACTGTCACCTGGTTCAGGCGACGATAGTCGACACACAGTCGCAAGCTCCCGTCCGCCTTCTTGGCGAACAATATCGGGGAAGCCCAGGGTGAAACACTGGGTCGGATAAACCCCTTGCTCTGCAAGTCCTCCAACTGTACCCGCAGCTCCCGAAGCTCGGCGGGGGCCATCCGATATGCTGGAGTAGATATCGGGGCTGTCCCGGGGTACAAGTCGATGTAAAAGTCTACCTCTCTACGAGGAGGTAGCCCTGTAACGTCGTCGGGAAAGACGTCCACGTACTGGTCCACCACTGCAGGAAAAGCCGGACTCCGCACGTCCACTGCTCCTAGGATGAGGCTAGCCAACTGATGAGAGATAGGCTGCACTCTCCTCCGCGGAAGTCCATCCTGTGCTGCAAAGGTTCCCTTCTCGCCGGTGAAGGTAAACCTGCTCCCGTCGGTGTGAACACATCGCACCTTACGCCTAAAACAGTCGATCTGGGCATGAACCGTGGATAGCCAATCCATGCCCAAGATGACGTCGTAAGGCCTCGACGCCGCTACAAGGAGATCCCAGCCGAAGCTCTCGCCTCCTAGAGTAAGCTCACACTGCCGGCACCAGTGCGTAATCGTCGAGTCTGCTCCCGTAGGAGTCTCTAGCCGTAAGGATCGAGCCAACGGCTCAGTCGGAATCTCCGAGCTCCGAACAAGGGCAGAGGCTATGAAAGAGTGACTCGCTCCTGTGTCTAGAAGTACTGCAGCAAGGGTGGAATAGACACAGATCGTACCTTGAATCATCTCTGGCAAGTCGGGGTCGTAGGCCTCCACTGCCTGGAGCTGGGCCTGTCCCTGCCCGCCAGCTCCATGTGGTCGAGGTGGCCCTCCTGGTGGTGGTGGGGGTAGAGCCTGGAAGCGTCGCCCACCACCCGCTGCTCGACCAGCTCCTCTGCCTCGTCCGCCTCCTCCCTGCGGACCGCCACGGTCGACCCTCTGCCTCTGCCTGGGTGGCCCCTCCACCGTCTGCTGCTCCTCTGATCGGCGAGTCGGGCAGTCACGAGCCATGTGACCCTGCCCGCCGCAGGAGTAGCACAGCCTGCCTCTCGGAAGGCTGGCACTCCGCTGTGTGCCCCGTACTGCTGAGCCGGTGTCCTGAGGCCGTCTGCGTGGGGGTATGGTCTGCCTGGACCCGAGAGTCATCCGTCGGCTACCCGCTGCCGAAGACTCAGCTACCTGCCACCCTGCGCTAGGTCTCGCTGCTGAAGAAGGCTCTGCCAGGAAGCTCTCGATCAGGAGGGCTCGCTCCAGCACTCCCGCCTGGGTCGGAATGCTGAGGGAGATCAGCGACGCCCGAATCTCCTGTCGCAAGCCCTGATCGAAGGTCCGGGCCCGGAAGAAGGGGTCCTGTACCATGTCGGTCGAGTAGCGAGATAGGTCAGTGAACCTCGCCGCGTACTGAGCGACCGTCATGCTGCCCTGGCGCAGCTGGAGAAGCTCCTGGATGCGCACCGCTCGGAGGGTGGCCGGGACGAACTCAGAGCGGAAGAGGCTCTCGAAGTCCGCCCAGAGCAAGGATGCCTCATCGTGAACCTGGAGCATCAGGCTCCACCATCGTCCTGCCACTGCCTGCAGGAGGCTCGCTGCGAGAATCACCATGAGATCCGCTGGTGTCCTCACTAGCCTAAAGATCTGTACCACCGCCTCTAGCCAGTCCTCGACGGCCTGGGGGTCCGCCTCACCGCGAAACCTGGGCGGTCGCTGGCTCTGAAACTCATGCAGTTCCCTGAGGCGACGTGCATCGTCAGCGTCTGGTACTGGCAGCATTGGTGGCTCGGCGGGTAAAGCTACCGCCGGTGCCACTGCTGGCAAAGGGCCCTGCACCGAGGCCTCGTCGCTCGGTGGGCTGCCGTCGCGCCCTACACTCGGAACCCTAGCTGGCTGTCGTCGCGGGGCCATCCTGAAAAGGATAACAAGAGCACCACAGTCAGAATAGTATACCTGGTGAGCTGGCACAAGTAATCACAAGGAAAACTTGAGACTTTCATAAAGAAGATCAGTATACCCGGTGAGCTGACACAAGTAATCACAAAGAAAACTCGAAACACACACGCAATCAATGTTTTCATGCATTAAGTCGGAAATCAGGAGTCAGGGTCCTGGTGTACGGATACGTCGGCCGCCGCACCAACACTGGGCTCCCTGAACTGATAACCACACTCAATACACTAAACACTATTGCTTCATATGGAAAGAAAGGACGATCAGAGTCTGCTGTAGAACCGACCCCTCTGATACCAATTTGTCACGACCCGACCTCGGGGCCCGTGCCGTGACTACTCCAAGCCCGCCTTCCATAGGCCAGGGGCTGGCGACTAGCACCAAGGTGTAAAATCCCAGTAAACAGGGAAGGCATTGCCTTTATAAGTAACAACCACACAGAGTCAGCAAGCGGAAAGTAAAGTGCAGAAAAGTAAAGGGGGCCGGAAATACAAGCCCAACTGTAAAGTACAACTGAAAAGTAAAGTACAGCAACTGAAGAAAAGACGGCGGCCTCGTGTCGTCCACTGGCAATCCCACCTGAAGGGTGGGTACAGATATCCTCCAGGCTCCTCGGGTCCCACGTCCGCTCCGAGCACGTCCCGCCCAGTGGTCCACCTCCAGGTACCGTCCTGCTCCACGCCCCAACCGTGATCAGCGATGTCCGTCGTCTGCATCCAACACAACAAGGTGCGGGCATAGCCCGTGCAGGGGTGAGTACAAGCTACTCAGTAAGGACCCCGAGACCCCCGATGGTCTCCCGAAATCCACAAAGGATATAGCACAAAAGAAAGATGAAATCACGAAGTAACATCTGACTCGACTTAGGTATATGCCCATACATATACCTAAGTCCCCAATTCCAGCTCTGCTCACGAGCTCAAGAACAACTCAATCCACAAAGGAAAGAAAGACTCAAATCCACAAGGAGAGTAAATAGTAAAATCCACATAGGATAGTTCAACACAATCCACAAAGGAGAGTAACATACGATTCAGCTCAACCAGGTATACTTTTTCAGATGACGTCAAAGATGATCACTGATCCATCTAAGTCGTCGGACCCACGAAGGATCGATAGGTACTAACCCCCGCAAAAGACCCACGTAGGATCAGGCTCACACAGAACCTGTAGGCAGTGGCTCACACAGAACCGGTAGTAAGGACCCACATAGGATCGGGCTCACACAGAACCTGTAGCACTGATCCACGTAGGATCGCTGAGTGCAGTAGTCGACGCAGTCCACTGAGGATCTCTGCACAGTCGTCGCCGCAGTCCACGAAGGATCTCTGCTCTGCCGTCGCCGCAGTCCACGGAGGATCTCTGCTCTGCTGTCGTCGTAATCCACGGAGGATCTCTGCTCTGCCGTCGTCGCAGTCCACGGAGGATCTCTGCTCTGTCGTCGTCGCAGTCCACGGAGGATCTCTGCTCTGTCGTCGAAGTCATAGCCAGCGCTAGGGTTCCCGCACATAGCGAGCTCGTTTAGGAGGGTCCGCTCCACGAGCCGAGAGGCTAATACATCAACTGACACGTAGTCCAAAGTTGATGTATCCAAAAGTTCCGTATCGACAACAGGATCTAAACGCAACAGACGGCGCGTCAATCGGACGCCCGGTCTGAGAGTTATTGGCATTTTCGTCCCAGGGGCCCGGTTGGTTTTTAGGGCAAAACCAACCCGACCATACTCCGCCTGTGTCCGATCCTCGGGCGGATTATGCCAAAAGTTCCGTCTCACTTAGAGGAAACTACCACAGCTGACGGTACGTCGATCGGACGTCCGTAGCTCAAGTTATGAGCGTTTCCGCTCCGAGGGCCCGGTTGGTTTCGTGTACGAACCAACCCGGCCGAACCCAAAGTCTTCCGAAACCTTGAGTATAATATACCGAAACGACCGCCTCGATCCAAGGATCGCGTAGCCGCTGACGGTTCGTCAATCGGAGGTCCCAGGCCCAAGATATGGGCGAAAGACCGAAGAGGCCCGAAAACGGGGGTTCTGGGCCCGGGGCGACCCGGCCCGAACCCCCCCCCCCCCCTGGGTCGGCCGAACCGGGTCGGCCCGACCCGGCCCGACCCGGCTAGGCCGGGTCCGGTCCGGCCTGGGCGCGGCCTGGCTGACCGGACCGGCCGGCTCGGCCTCGGCCGAGCGGCCGAGTGAGCCGCCGCGGGTCAAACCCGTGGCTTTGGAGAAACGCGGCCCGCGCGGGCCGCGTGCTGGGTGGCCGGACCGCGGACGCGGTCCCGCGGTTCTCCACGGCCGCGGCGGACTCCTCCGGCGGCGCGCCGGGCGCCGCCGCCTCCGGTCGCCGGCGCCGCCGCGCCGGCGACCCGCGCCGCCGCCCCCTTCCGCGGGCCGCCGGAGTTGCTCCGGTGGCCCGTTTTGCCTCCCGTCTGTGCCGTTGCTCCTCCCGGGGGCCGATCTTTACTGCGGGATCAACGGATCGCCCATGCCGCACGGTTCATCGTCGTCCGCCAGATCCTCACAAAAAAAGGGAAGATCGGCGGAGAGTTGCCGGGTCTTGTTCGTTAGACCCGCACCCTCCGCGTTAGTCATAAACAACGGGAGAAACAAGAAACGACCAATCAACAATTTTAAATAAATTTAAAACTGTTCCGTGATCGGTTCTTTATTTTAAAAGAAATAAAATCACGGGAAAGGAAAATAAAATATTCCAATCAACCCTTACCTTGTCGTCGTCGTCGGACGAGAGGTCGTCGCGGAATCGCTCGTCGCGGATGAAGGAGATCGTCGCGTCGTCGCGGTATCCGGCGTCGCGTCGCCAATCTCCGGATCAAGAACAAACGGATTTAATTAATTAAATCCGTTGCCATGAAATTTAAAAAGGGAGAATTTAAAAGATCCGATTCTCACCTTAGTTGCCGAACGAGGATCGGCCGCGGAAGAAGAGGCGTCGCCGAAGAACGTCGCGGGTAAAGCTCGTCGACGTCGCAGATCTCGGTGTGCGTCGTCGAATTTCGGTCACCGGCGTTCTTCGCGTTCTTCGCGTTCTTCGCATTCTTCGCGTTCTTCGCGTTCTTCGCGGGGAGATGAAGAACCAAAGATTCTCTCAGATCCTTTCAAAGGATTTTTAGGTTGGTCTTATTTTATAAACATGCCAACAAACGCAAAAGCGTAAGTAACGACCCAACAGTTAGTTGAATTAATTCAATGAGCGAAACAGCCCATTTAATTCACGAAATAAACCGCCCAATTAAATGGTCTGTTAAGAATTAAAGAAAACGCTTCGGTTGACTTTTCAGTTACTTTGACGGGTTTTCGCGGGTGCGTTACTTAGCGAAAGAAACGGCGGGGCTCGTGCGGGCCCCACCGCACAAATATCCTACCAAGGAGGTAGGATATTTCTGGATAGCATCCTATCCAGTTCAACTCAGTTCAAGCCGCCCTTAAGTGGCTTCAAGTGGCTTCCAAGCAGCTTAAGTGAAATAAAATAAAGTTGTCGCACAAACTTTGTTTTATTTCTGACTTAAAGCCGCAAAATTTAAAAACCACGTCTGAGCAAACGCAACTCCGGAAGAGGTGTTTCTAAGCAAATACCGGCGCTGTGATTTCATCGGTGCTCTCAGAATTCGATTCCGGGCACCGGTTCAAAAGATAGAAAAACCCGCTCGTCCGTTCACTGAACGTACCCGAGCCAAACTTTTGAAATTGATTCCGGGCACACCGGGCCTCGGAATCAGGTGCCGTCTGAAGCTGCGCTCTTGTAAAATTCCAAAGAAAATTATGAAAAAAAATTCCTTGAAATTTGCGGGTCTTTACAATATACATTTTTTGTATGATTTAGGTAATATTGAGCAATTAAAACGTTCAAAGTTTGTAGGATTATTTGTAATAATCCTAGTAAAAATCAAACTATGCTTACTAATCCCATTGGCTTAAGTAAATTTGAAGCAGGTAGTGAACAGAATGCAGGTACAAATGATTGAAGACAAAAGTGTTTTTCATTGATACACAAGAGTTAGAAGGACATCCACAGACTGGAGTCTCTTCTCTTTTTCGATAAATACAAGAGGCTTTCAAACATAAACACTTCATTTGATTTACGGCATCCCAAGCTTCATTAGCAACCACCTGGAATTCATTCATTCAACTGGATACAATATGAGATGCAGTGATACCAGCTCTTCTTGGAACGATTGTAAAAGGATGTTCTTGAGTGCGGTTTGAGAAAATTTTCTGCTGATCAAACAGTGACTCTGTTTCTGTCCAAGAGACTTGGAAGATGGATTCATGGATTTGAGAATGGAGCATTGGATGTAAAGAGCCATTTGGAGAGAGTACTCTTTTCAGATATTTCTCTAATACCATGTTTGTATTCTCTCTACCAACCATTAGTGGAAAACATTTCAGCCCATGGGTTTTCCATTCTCATATCTGCAAGGAAATGACATGGAGGAAGAATTTGAAAGTTCACACCATTGTTGTTACTCTTAATGCACAGCATAACAGAAATATAGAAGTAGCAGTGAAGCTGCATCTCAGGTGTATAATTGTTTGCATTTGGAACATTGACTCCTTGCAGATGACCATGACCACACAGAGGCAGGTAGATGCTCTGTGGGAAATTAAGATGATATTTCTTCAAGTACTTATCCAAATCTGGGAAAGTGCTGTCACAGATATCATAGTAATCATGGCCAATAATGTTCATCTTGTCATCAACCCGCTTGCTAGCTAGTTCATCAGCCGTTCCAATTCTCTTAGGAGCCATTGAATCTGCACAAAAATTTGAACAAATTTAACTCTTAAATGGGTTTATTTTTCATAAAATTTGAGAAAGAATTCGGAAAAAATGGCCAAAGAATTAAGTCGCGCAAATCTAAACAATGGCGCGCAAGTATTTCGTGTGCCGTGCTAGTTTTTTAAGCGCAAGTATAAACCGCGCAAGTACGAATATCTTTACAGGAGCGCGACAGCGAGGGAACAGTGGAAAAGAGACCTGCGCGGCTTAAGTGACCTGCGCGGTGAGAGCTCGAGAAGGTATGAAGTCCGGAAATCCGGATACTTGTACGGAGGTGAGGCCATGTATTTATAGGCCAGGAAGCCTATCTGTGCGCCGTACCTAGAGTGCTTAAGGCTTGCACGACGCAAACTTGCGCACCGCCCTCTGCGCACTAAAGACTTGCGCGCCCCCCCTTTTCCTTTGAATGGATTCGATTTCCTCAGAGTCAAATCCTCATTTCTCTCCGGATCCAACTCTGAGGGGGGACTTTTGTTGACGCTCCTTTCGTCACAGAATCTAATGATCAGAAAAGGGAATATATGAGCTCAAAGTGATTCAACCTTTGATGAAAACATCAAAAATTGACAAAGGCATGAACAAAGGATCATCAGCAACTGCACCGCGCAAGTTATCTTACTGTCGCCCAAGTACACTTGAGCGACGCTCTTGGTCGCGCAAGTGACTTGCGCGACCTAAGTGGTAACCGCCCGGTAACCGCCCGAGGTCTTCTTTTGCCTATAAATAGACCTTGTGGGCCCCCCATTTGAGAGGATCCTTTTCCAGAAACTCGGATTGAAGCTCCCGATGCCCAAGTCTCTTCTCAAAGCTTCCGGAACACTTCTAAGGTAATTTCTTACCTAGAAAGGAAGATCGAAAGAGAAGAAGGAAGGCCTAAGTGTTGAAACTTATCAAACACGTGCACGTCGACTTATTTCCTTCAATATAACTTGCGCGTCCCTTTTCTGGAAGAACCTCAAGAGGATTCGAAAGGGTTTAAAAAAGAGTAGCTCATGTATTTCAATGTTGGTTGAAAATCGTGCAAGTACATCATGTGTCGCGCAGGTATACCTGCACGACCAATACTTGCGCGCCCACAGAAGACTTTCGCGCCTTTCAAGACCTACACGCCTCTATCTTTTTGGGTGCCCATCTTTCCCATTTTACCCCTATTAAGCCATTTCACCTTTCCTTTTCAAGATTCAGTCTTCAAAACACTCTTCAAAGCCATTTATGGCATGATTTCTTGATTTGACTTCCTTATCTGAAAGGAATTCTGTGGAATATCTCTCAAAACCTAGTGATTTAAATATCCTTATGTCATTAATTATGGAGAGTTCATTCATTTAACCTCATCCTTTAAGATGATAGAATCATTAACTTGGGTCTCCTTTTTTAGGAATAATCCCCAGTTATAAATCCTTTAATCTGGGCATCCTTCTTTAGGAGTAAGCCCCAAATTCGTAAAGTTCCCAAAATTGGGCATCCTCCTCAAGAGTAAGCCCCAAACCTTAATCCCTAACCTGGGTCTCCTTCTCAGGAATAAGAGTCAGTCATAATCTTGGGCATCCTTTTCAGGAGTAATCCCCAAGTCCCCTAACCTGGGCCTCCTTCTTAGGAGTAAGTCCCAGTCATAATCTTGGGTTTCCTTTTCAGGAGTAAGCCCCAAGTCCCCTAACCTGGGCCTCCTTTTTAGGAGTAAGTCCCAGTCATAATCTTGGGTTTCCTTTTCAGGAGTAAACCCCAAGCCCCCTTAAATTTCTCTTAACCATTCCTAATTTACCCTTGATTTGGGTTTCCTTTTCAGGAGTAAAACCCAATCATAAGTCCCCTCCTAACTTGGGCATCCTCCTTTGGAGTAAGCCCCATGATTAGAGTATTCAAATCTCCATGAAGCACATATAAATTTATGGACCCTGTTCATGGATTTTCTCCCTAAAAGTAAATCCTAAACCTTCATTTATCTGGGCAGTCATACATACATAAGCCCCAAACAAATTCTTATGATTGCATCTTTCATGGCACAGTTGTCTATTTTTTTACCAATATCTCTTGTTTCTCACACCGAGCATGACTCACGTGAGCTTAGAGTGTAAAAGTAATTATGACATTCTTCTTTGATCCATCAATCATAAACATCATACTCAATTACTCGAACTACGTGGGTTCTTGATTGCTTTTCCAAAACAAAGGATATGTAGGTAGCCCGTTTTTGGGTTCGATCCCAACTTTGAAATAATCCCTGTCCTTCTAAATGACGATAAACTTCAAGTGCCCCACTGAGTGGCTTTAAAACCAGCCTGGTCATCATAATGACCAAGAGACTTTTATATAAATGTTTTGAAGGATACCATTGACCAAGAATCTCTAAACAGATATAGATGATTCTCTATTGATGAAGAACCTTGAATACATATAAAAGATTCTCTAAATTTCTTGCATATTTAATCATTGATTGTTAAAACTAATGGAAAGCGCATTTTATACTTGGTAATGTAATAAGGATTCACGAACATAACTTAAATCTCTAAAAAGAGTCCCGGAGTAGACAATAATTCCCCTCAAAAAGGTGTGATGAGTCCGACCTCCCATCCTCTCGACCAATGCAAATTCCTAAGCCTCATCAGTCCACAACCTAATGAGCGCCGGCCTTTGGAAAGTAGGTCCAAACGGATGTGGAATCATTGGATGTTTCCGGTTCTACGAAAAAACTATCTAGAAACAGATCGGAATGTTTGAATCTCTCGTCCAGGAGGTCATCCCCGAAATCCGTGAGGAAACAGTGATTTTTAAGGTCTTGTAATGCAATTTTTAAATCATTTGATTATAAACCTATTTAAATATTAATATCTAGATATATATATAATTACCAAAAGAATCTAGGACTCTTGATAATTTGATATTTTTTTATGATTATTTTAATAAATATAATAAATGAAATAAATTTTATAAATGATTTGTGTTCCCATAGATTGTATCTGAATATAGTCTAGTAATTTTTTTGAATTAAGATTACAAAAAATAATGTAAACCATAGGTATAAGAATAATAATAAGAAAAAATCCATAAATTATTAAAATATATCAATTTATTAGATTCCATGGTATTAAATCTCTCCTTAGATGATACATGTGGTTATGGATCTAGAATAGTTGTACATAATGTTAATTACCATGATATGAGAGTATTGGGTATTAAAATGATTGTTATCTAGTTCTTGATAATGTTTAAATTTTGTATAAGTTGAATTATACTCTCAATGGATATGATTCAGAATGTATAAATGACCTTAAAAAACTATTATGAAGGTAGAAAAAATGTATATAAAGTGTTATGATCACAAATTGACAATTGATAACAGATAATGAACCCTAGAAATTAACAGGTTAAGTAATTTTGTTATTTAAGATCTATAAATTAAATTTTTATTGTTTATATTACATTTTTTTGTTGTTTGGAAATTCTCATCCTTTATTTTCCCTTTATTTTAGTCAATTTATATAAATAGGAGGAACTATTTCAAATCACTTTATAAAGAGAAATTTGATGGTTAAAAAATGGGATTCTCAACTAAATATGATATGGATTCAGGAAATTAATAATAATTATTATTCAATTATCCATTTATTTAGACAGAAAAATGAATCATGTGGGAAACCCAAAACCCCCTCATAATGAGAAAGATGAAATTTAAATCATTATATAACAAAGGATTCCGACATTATGTGGATATTATGGTCCCCATATCATGGAATAATGGATAAAATCATTTGAAATTATATTCCCCGTACATTAATTCATTGAGAAGGATATGTCTATACGAGTTGTTTATCATATTTTGGTAAAAGCTAATCAATGGAAGAAATTGATCAAAAATATGATTCTATAGGAGGAAATCGATGTAATGAAATTGAAATATTATGGATTTTTTTCTATTAAGATATTGTTGTTGCTATGTTAAATATAAAATGGAGTGGGATTTACATAACCTTTAGAGAAAGGATTATAAATACATTGGGGTTATAGGGAGAAATTCAAAAGACATGCATGATACACCTCCAGATTTTTTGTTCATTCAAAAACTAATATTGACCACTCAATTCATTGGACAATGAAAATTCTATGAAAATCATTAGTTATTCAAGATGAAAATGATGAGGAAATTATCTTACGTTCCTGAAATGAAAAAATTGAGATCACTAAATCTCATGGGTCTCATGTTTATCGATATAATATGTATAGAATTGTGTTAAATTGTAGTTGAGTGATTGCTAAATATCATGTTTGTATGTATGTAGAACATACCACTTGTAAAATGTGTGGGATGAAGTATCCCAAAAATTTATTCAATTAAATAATAAAATTATTTACATTTGTTAAAAATGGTATCAAAAATAGTGAATGGAAACATGTAAAATCCCCCATTGTGATGGAATAAGGGAATTATCCAATGAACCATCAGCCAGTTTCCGAATTTTTCAACACCAAATTACAAGGATAATATGCAAAGAAATGAAAAAATATAAGAGTTTTTTATGGTAATCAATGAAAAAACATCAACATTCATATAAAAAATGGAGATAATATTCAATAATAATTGTCAGATGAATCTTAATAATGAAGGGTTTATATAGCCTCTAGTAATTAATCCATGGATAGAAAACATTTTATATTATTCATGTTCAACACATTTATTCATGTCACAAGAGATAAGTAAAACTATTCAAATACAACCTCATAACACATAAGTAGATGTATCAATGAGAAATATAGTGAAATTGTTACATCTAATCAATATAATTCATCCCATATTAATATTTGGGGGATACATTTCCTATAAAACTTCAGGAAACTCCATTTATATCAATTTTAGGAAATATAGTGAGTGGATTGGATTTCCTGGAGTAGAAAAAAAATAAATTTCTATGGGAGGTAAATAAACCTCTATTTGATGAATCATTATATAATTCATTCCATGTGTAAGTATGAGAATGTATCCACTTTTTATTACCATCTCATGTATATATATTATTTCTTAATGAGAAATAGTATATATATAAAATGATTTAGAGTAAGGAAATAATCATCCTTGATGAAATAACAATTTTATGTGAATATATTGATGTGTTTTTTAATGAATTCCCTGATATATCTGAAAAATAATATGCTGAGTTCTCAATTAAAATTATACCCTGATGTTTTCCTATATCCAAGATTACTTAAAAAATATAAATTTTTAAATTTATGAGATAAAAAAATAAATACATTATATTATGGATAATTAATTTATAAACTCATGTTCTTCACCATGGTGTGCTCTGGTCCTCTCTTTCGACAATAGTGATGGGTCATTCTGCATCTTCGTTGATTATAATGAACAAGATGAGATTATGTTATATCAAATGTATCCTCTATCATAGATTGTTGAACTGTTTGATATGATATGTGGATCCCTGTACATTGCTAATTTGGTTAAAAGGTTATGATATTATCAAAGAAATTTGAGGAAGCACATCTCCAAGACTAATTTCAATACATGGTAGGGGTATTATTAGTTTATATTGATTATATTTGGAGCCACTAATTTTCTGGTTATCTTTATATACATAATTAAATGTGTATTTTTTGATTATCTCAACAAATGGTTTGTAGTATTTATAGATGATATTCACATAATAACTTAAATTAGGAGGATAATTGGGAGTATTTGAATGTTTCCCTGAATAAATTGAAAAATAAAATAAATTATGTAATGTATCATTTATTTGAACTTTGAATGAATAATCTAACAGTCATTGGGAATTTTATCACTAGTAAGTGTATATTTACAGATCATATGATAATTGAAGAATGAAAATAATATTCTAGGCCAAAATCTATGATGGAGATCAATATTTTATATAATAACTAGGTACACATCATCAATTTTTTATAATCTTTTCATTGTTTTCAACACCAATAAGAAATTTAACTTGTAATGGGTGATGTTTCTCTTGATTGATGAACATGCGGATTTTATTAAATAGGTAATGAAATGGATAATCACTACAAATTTTCTCAAATTACTACCAAATGGATATTTCATTCTGAGATACATGGATTTAATATAAAAAGACTTGGTATTCTTAAATTGAAGACAAAAAATGTCATCTTATGACTCTTTAAAATTAATTATTCATTAGAATAACTACCCAATGCAAGAACCTCTATTTGTTGCGGTGGTATTTTCACTACATATCTGGAGACATAATATCTGTGGGTAGTAATGTGACATATATTGGAATCCTAAAATATTCAAGTGTATATTCACACAAAAAGATATCAATATGCCCGTATGAATGTGGTTAGATGTGATCGAGGATTGTTTTGTTCAATCCATCAAAATATTTTGAAAGAAAATAAAGTGGTAGAGGTTACGAGTATAAATATTCATGAAACCCTATCCAAAGTGTTGAATGAAAGATATCCACTATTTGTGGATAGGTATAGGTGGGAGATTACAATTCTATGGGAAACATCATCATACTTTTCACAATTAACTCGGCAACCAACTATTCGTCTGAGGATCATGGAAGCAAAATATAATCTGGATGTGCTTCAATGAATCTTATAAGATATTATAGTGTTCAATGTTGCTAAATATGGATTAATATGGTTTTTAATTCTCATATGTGTCCCATAAAATCTATAAATGAAGAGTGAAATTTTGGTTGATTCACATAACTCATCTTTTTTCTATTCATAAAGACATCCCTAAGATGTATCTATATCTAATGTGAAATATCTTGTGGGATGAAATGTAGAGGGAGATTAGATAATTTCTTCTTGATGCTTCTAATGAAATTATGCAAAGGATGAACTACCACAGTCTAATGTTACGATATTACTGTTTCAAACCTCTATATGGAAATGGGAAAAAAGAGCTCTGTATATTATCGTAGTAATATCTAATGCATATAATAGAAATTGTGGTATTTTGGAGATAATTAATCATCTTATTAATGAATTAAATTTAAATTTAATTAGGTATAATTTATCCCTTAACCAACGAAACATATTATATAGAAGTGTAGTGTTTGGACTGTATTGAATACAATTTTCCATTGTATTTAACTGATATCTGAGGTTTACCTTATGGATTTGAATAATCTCTTAATACAAACTAGATACAGATTTTAGTTTCAATATAGATTTTCATCCACAGATGGGTGGTCAATATAAAAGAACAATTCATACACAATATGATATTTTGATATCGGTTTAAATATATTTCTATAGTATTTATGATCATCACATTCCTATAATGGAGTTTTATTATACCAACAATTTTCATCAAAACATTTACATTATATGTTTTGAGGCTATGTATGATATGTATTGGCTGACTTAAACATAAAAATATGAATTTTGAGAGTATAATATTATAGGACATGCTTTATTCAAGATATAACAATGATGTTTCGAACTATTCAAATGTATGTTAAATCCATATAGAGATGAAATAAATTATATAAATATTACATTTTATTATACCTATAGTTTGGCATAAAAGATATGTCGTTCAATTAATATCAGCATGGAAGAAATACACAATGTTTGGGGTGTAGGGAAATATTAATCCAACATAATTTTCCCCTTTTATACTCAGGATTGTATCATAGTCGTTCCTTATAGAATTGAACACCCATACAACCTATCTCATAAATATGATGTGTTTAAGGTATCCATGTCTATTGGTACTAACCATAGAGGTGGTACCCTTGGATAATGTTATTCCATATGTGAAAAATTCATTGATAATATTAGATTATTGAAATTTTCTATAAAACAAGACCACTCGCCTGGTTCAACTGTACTGGTGTAACATAATTTTTGAGGAAACATTGTAATTGGTAGAGGAATAGAAATAAAAGTATGAAAATATATTCTAGTGTACATAACAAAATTTTGATGGTAAAATTTTGAAATGTGGAAATTATATTACAGCCCAAATATTTATAAATGAAAGTATTATTTTAATGAATAACTGATTTATTAATTATTTTTTTAATATAAAATATAGTAACTACATTTTTTAATTGGCAACATTATAAAATATAGTATATAATAATTAAAAATCAATTAAGAATCCTCACCAGTGATAATATAGCCATTATAAAATATCTATTTATATTAATATAATTTATGGTTTATGATATGGTCTTATTGATATAGAGAAGATAAGATATATCCTCAACCAGTAGGATATTACCAGATGAAACTATTTTTGTAGAGATAATGAGGGAGATGTCATCACTATGATTTTATGTTAGCCAAGGCCAAGATGAAATTCAATAACACGGTCATTATAAAACAATTTTAGGTGAGAAGTTTAATGTTATCATGATTATGGACCAACCTATGTTCACTAACCCACTTCAAGAAAGAACCAATATATCACACCTTAACCTACATGTGTATTCTACTTTTATATGTGGTTATATATCTATACCCTTTGAATTTAAAGGTTTATTTATTTATATTCATGAAATAATGATTATATTTACCCATGTTTACAATTACTTTATAATTATATAATGAGTTTGAAATGTAGTTAATTATATATACAGAAATAAAAAATTTATTTGGTGAAATATATAGGTTCAATTAAGACAATAATTTTGATAAAATCAATAATATTTGAAATAAATACTATATTAATAACAAAATTTTATTTAATAACAGATATTTATATATTAAATATAATATAATTAAATGATTTCCAATGTCTTTTTATAATGGTTATACAGAAGTTAGTATTATAAAAACAAGAATTTTCCAATAAATAAGGATTTTCATATAAATTAATGGATTCTATTATTTTAAAAATCACCTTTGTAAAATAAATATTAATTTTTAAAATAGTATGTTATAATTAAAAAATGGCGAATATTTCAAATTTCATGGAGGAATTGGTTTTTTGGGTAAAAATAGTATACTATATGCATACATGACATGTATAATGAAATAAAATCGTCAAAAGTGATATAATAAATATTATAAATGGAATTAATGATCTAAAATTTATTTCATGATAAGAATAATATAATTTTAAATATATTTGATTACTTTTATAGACATTTATTGATTTCTACAATAACAAAATTATATATTTTTTGTTCTAAAAATAAATATTTTGAACATGATTTACTTTTAGAATACCATTGGAATTATTTAAAAGGGTTTCAGTCTCATATTTAAAAAAATAATGGAAAACACACCTCATTTAAAGAAACTATGGTGGACAAAAATTAATGGTTTTATTTTTTGGTTACTTTATTACATAGATTCCAAAATCTAATCTTGTAAATTAATAATTATTTCCCCACTATTAAACATAAAATAACATCCCAAAATCAATTTTCTCTACAATCAATCCCCATTTATTAAGAAATAACTCTCTATATACCTCTATAATTGTAATACCCCAGATAAATAAAGAATATGAAAATTTCACATTTATCCATATTTGTAAATAAAATATAAATATTACTTTAAAGGGGACGCTATGATTGATGGCGTAACCAATACGCAACAACGAGTTTTTTGGGAATTTTACGTTGCACTCTAATAACAAAATAATATTATTTTAAATGGTTGATAATGCCTAACCGTTGTAATGGCGTGAATGAATATAACTAACTACAAAATTATTATATATGTTTGTCAAATATTTTTACTTTTTAAAATAAATTTTAAAATGTGAATGAATCCAATTTTAAGCGTAAATATTCTAATATTCTTTAAAAGGCCGATTAACCGCCTTTTGATGGAGAACCCCTTTTAAATCCTTTTTTTGACAATTTTATATGTTATATTTGACAAAATAAAATTCTTTTTAGAATCAGGATATCAAAATTTACATTGTATAAATATTTTTTATTTTTCCGATAAAGTTCTTTTTTAATGAATAGTGTAAAATGTTGTATTTTAATTCAAAACCTCCTTTAAATCTAATTTAATTATATTATTATATTATCATTTGAATTGGTTTTAATTTGAAATTAGATTATATTATTACCATTTAATCCAATGGTGGTCATTGGAATTAATTTCACTTTGAAATTGGTCTTAAAATATTGTCAATATTTTAATAGATATTGTTTCTTAAAAACACGCTATTTGTTTTGACAGCGGAAATCAAATATTATATTAATTAATGCAACTTATATGTTTTGTATTTTGTAAAATAGAAATCATTTTTGAATCGGAATATCAAAAATAGTATAGGGTTATTTTTTGGTAATTTTTTGAAAAACTTCTATATTTAATGAATAGTGACACCACTATGTGGTAGTTAAAGAAACTGATTTTTCGTTTAAATGAAACCTTACCACTTCTGTGATTTGATTTTCAAAAATCCGACATACATAGTTGTCATTAGGAAGTAAAATGTGGTTCAATTAGATTAAAATAATTTTTTGGTGAATAGTAACTTTTATGTTTTATTAATCGCGATTAAAGGTAATTAGTACAATTTCATATAATAATAATGTTTTAATAATATGAAATGTCCTTGACACATGTCCTACCCTTATTGGATGTGTCATGGCTGACCCAGAAAATCTATGGGTCGGCTTGGGGTCCCCATGGAGCCACATTGGTTGGTAAATGACAGTAATACTTTTTTATTTAATGTTAAAATTAAAATGTCACAAACATGTGTTATTTTACCAAAACAATTTTTACATGGTGTTATAGAAGTCATATTTTTTACTATAAATAATCATTAGAAATATAAATAAATTTCCGACATCAAGATATTTTTTTTTATTTTTAGAGAGTAAATAAATTAAATTATTTATGACACCATGATGATGCAGCGATTTCCTCATTATTTAACAATTTAAATAAAATGAAAATATAATGTAAAATATAAGACCTAAACTTGTCACAAACCGATTTGATGGGTTTATTTCGAAATCTTATCACATTATCCTCGAAATATATCCTTTTGGGACCTTAAAAATATGAAAAGTAGTTTATAATAAAGTAATATTTTTTAACTTTCCAAGAGTGCCCCTCCTCTCCGATTATAAAAGGCCCCCACCTCTACCACCTTACACACACCTCTAAAGCCTTTGGCTCCGCCAACCCCTCACCATTTCATCTCTACACATCCCTATCTTAATCAATGAAGCCTCACCTTTGGAAGAATGCTCTTCAAGAACACCTTTTGGTTCAAACCAAGATGAGTTGCCCGATTTAAAGGTAATGTCTTCACTCGTGTTTTTATGTTTTATTTTTCTTCTCCAACCCCCTAAACTTTTTTTTATTCCTTTATTTTGTAAAAACACAAGTATCTTCAATATACATGGATGTTATTATAAGAAATATTCAAGCTACACTTACACGCACATCCGTCTAATGGTTAAAGAAAATACTGTTTCTGTGGATGGTGAATTACTGCCTCACGAAACGATGATTGTTCAATATTCTTTTAACACATTAAAAGGTGGCCATAATGATGTCACTGTATTTTATATATAATATATATGGTATTTATGTTTTCTATATGCTTCTTTATTTTATATTTAAAACATTCCTTTATTCATTGCATGTTGTGAAAATGCGATAATTTCATATGAGGAAGTGTGGACTACCGCCCCTCAAGTGATGTGACTCGTTCATGCAATACATGGAATGTATAAAGAATGAAATTAATGAAATTATGTGTTATATATACCATATATATTATTCTAGAATTATTATATATATATATATATAATCTATTTTTAATTCCATCAATGTGTCGAAGAAATGAAAGTAGCGTTCATGCGTACGTACGGCTTACCGTCTCCATGAATGGTACATTTCATTTCTTATCTCCAAATGTTATGTACTATTATAAGTACATATATATAATGGATATATAAGTCATATATTATATCTAAATGATTCATATCATTATGTAATTATAATATATATATATATCTCTTTTTACTTTAATTCTATTAATATGACAAAAATGAAAGTAGCGTTCATGCGTACGTACGACCTACCGTCTCCATAAACGGTGCTTTTAATTTTTCATCTCCAAAAGTTATGTAATTTTATAAAATTAATATATTCTAGATATATATGATATTTAAATAATAAATACTATTCTTGAAATTATTTACCTATAACTACATGGAAAATTCTTTTCAAACAAGTTCAATTTTTACTCATGTACCGAACATCGACAAAAACATCTGATATGAACTCACTTTATTATCCAATTATTATAATATTATAATATTTGATATGAAATGAATAATAATATTTAAAGGAGGTACTTAATCAATTATAATTTGACCAAATGATATTATTCATGGGACTAAATAACGATGGAGTCATGTCCGACACGAGGTATGGGATCATACCACTCTCTTTCTTTTTAAGTACACTCTTTTATGTCATTCCTTTTAATCTCATCTTTCTTATTATTTGGATGTTATTTTATATTACTATTACTGTACTTTTTATGTTCATATGATGAGAGACCCTATTTTCTATCATCAATCCATTTCGGATGTTTTGAGTGCTGTTGTTAGGCTGCCGAATTTTCGTAAGAGATCCAACCTCTCTCTTTCTTTTTAAGTACTATATTTTATGTCATTTCATTTAATATCACCTTTATTATGTATGGGGATGTTATTTTATATTCCTCATACTGGAATTTTTATGTTCATATTATGAGATACCCTATTTGATCTCATAAATCCATTTTTTGATGTTTTAAGTGGCACCGTTAGGCTGCCGAGTTTTCGTAAGAGATTTTTCTTCTCACTTTTATTCCCGTGAGATTTATGCTACATTTTCCACCATTTCCATTGAGTGGTGTATGTACTTCACATTATTATACTCATTGTGTATATTAATTTCATTTATAGGTATTTTCATATTCATTGTATGAACATTCTTCAATGGGGTGTACGTTTTGAAAGTTACCAAAGTCGGTAAGTGAACCTTTCACTCTCATCTTTTTAAAAGACTTCTTTTGTTATGTCATTTAATTCACATATTATTATGTTGGGATACGTTCTTCTATATCCTATTGATGTAAATTTTATGTCCAAGTGAGGAGATACCCTTTTTATCACTCATCAACTCATTTTATGAATTTTAAAGTGACGTCGTTAGGCTGTCGAATTTTACCAAGGGAAATTCTTAACCCAATTTCGATTTCATTGGGTTCAACATGTAGTTATTAAATATTTCATCATTTGAATTTGTGTGAATGACATTTTATTGTTTTACACTTAATATCCACTTATATTGGTTGTATTTATATTTTTCACACATAATTATGAGATTTATTTATCCTTAATTTAAGGATACCTTCTTTATAAGGGATTTCATCTCATTTTACATTCACTTTGAGACATCATGGTTGTTATGAACCAATTCACTCTTAATGGTGTGTATACTGTCCTTTGACATATTATATCATGAATCACTTTATTCTCATGATATTATAAAGCTCGTATTAAATGTTATTCCGTAATTATTTGTATTCAAGAGTCTCTCATTTTGTTATAAACTCTTTAACAAAAATATCGTTTTAAATGTTATAAAGATTCATTATTCTAAATATTTATCATTAATGTACATGTTTTCATATTGGTTTTCAGAAATTATTTATATTGACATTAATTTTTTAAAATTATAATTCCATTAAAAGCTTCAAAGTGGTATAGGACACTTTGATTCAAAAACCTCTTTTAAATGGTTTTTGAAAATGTATTGATTAATTCAATATCTTGGAATTAATTATTGTGATTGAAAAAGAATCAATGTTATTAAAATGCTTATATTTTAAATATTTTATGTCTAATGATGGTACTTGGACATTTTACGGGTGGTTATGTGATAAACCATATGACTGGTGGTGCCGTGAATACCAGGACGGGTGGTTACATTATAACCTCCAATGCATTGGGTATGGAAGTCGGCCGTATGGCTATTCCATTAAGTATGTGTGGAAGTTGACCATATGGTTATTCCATTTAAGTATGTTTATATCCCAAGTTACCTTTATATGTTATGTGTTCTTTATATGGGTTTTATGGTAATGTTTTGGTTACAAAAGGGTAAGTAATGGTCTTTTATTCAGTGATGAGTTTTTACTACTTCAAAAAGGTGAAAAGTATTACATTGATAATGAATTCTTGGTTTACTTTTTGTTTTGAAAAACTAACAGTTTTCCTTCTTTGTGTATCCTTTAAGGGGATTTTTATTCCCATCCCATGTTTTTGAAATGTTTTACACTGGACTTAAAGATAAATAGGGTAATGGATGGGATTAAGGAAAGACATGCTATCTAAAACATGGAACTAGACAAGTTTCTTTTTAAGAGATTATTTTTTTATGGAAACTTAGTAGAAGTGTATAATTTGTAATCTTTTGAGATGTAATAATTATGTCCTAATACTCTAAAACTCTAAACCTGAAAAGATCCTCTATGTGAATTATTCATTTAATTCAATATTAGTCAATGTTTAAGTCCGGGTCCTTATAGTTGGTATCAAAGGTAGGTTTTGATAACTTTAGAGGTTAGGGTATTATCTAGGTTTAAGTGACATTACCTTAATGGATAGGATTTCATAAAGAGTCATAGTTTTTAGATAAAGTGAATGAGTAAGAATATCTTAGTGTTTATCTTCCTCATTAGTACATGATAATTTTGTTGATATACTCACACTGACATTTCTGGTTTTAGTAAATGGGTGGATCTAGTAGGCACCAATGTGACAATGGGTTTGAAGGAAACTATGGAGGTTCACTGATTAAGAGACCGGATGAAATGAGGCATTAAATGAGGAAACTCATGGTTGTTCTCAAACAACTATCAAGGGGTCACGATCAACCACTTGAACTTTAGTATGTTCTATAATGCATCATGTACGAGATGACCAATCGATGTGGAACATTAGGTTATAATTATAAACGTAACCATTAGGGTTTATATGATCCTTACTTTTGAGGTAATTATGGGTTACTATATGTTATGATGGAAAATGAAAGGCATGAGATAAACTTGGGTTTAAAATATGTTATTATTATTTTTAATGATTCTATCTTGTTTTGGGGAATGTTTTAAGAATTATATAGTTTTGTAAAAAGGACAACACACAGACCGTGTGACAACCCATCGCATCGGACAAAGCTATGGGAATCAAACCACAACCAAAGTGCGACTGGTAATTATCGCCTACCACTAGACTACGTGATGTCCCTGGTTAGTTTGACTAAATATCTTTTGTTAAATGATTTTAGGAATCAAGAGTATGTTTATTTTGGGTTATCTTTGGAAATGATTAACCTATCATCGATGATATGTGATTAGGTTAATTACTTTTCTATATTAGACTTTAAGAGAAACTAATGTTATTTGAAGATAAATGTTAATTTGTACCTTGGAAGACTATGTTATTAAATCCTTTTAATATATGGGTTTCAGTCTTAGTTTGGTTTACTTTGAATAATTTTATGGAAAATTGTTTATAGAATAGTCTTCGTTGAACTTTGGGTTTTGTTGGACAAATTTTTGAGATTAAGAATAGATTTTCTTTTTATAAAGGATTATACTTTTGTGGATTATCTGATCTCGTTGTAAAAATTTTGGTTTTGATTTTTTTCTAAAGACATGGAAAATATATAGTTCTCTTTTGTGGGTTAGGTGATTCTCTAGAAGTTGATTACAGTGCTCTTAATGTGAACAAGTCATCCTAAATTCTCATCTATTGGAGAAATATGTGTTTGTGTAAGAAATCTAGTAAAAGTTGGAAGTCAACATTACAAGTAAGTATGTTTCATTATGTTTTATTTATGCTCATAAATAAATTCCTCAATGAAATGTAACATAAAAAAACAAAAATGTTCCCTGTTAACGTTTCCTTCTCGGGAACCAAATACCGTTTATCCCATCACCAGTTTGTGATTTTCTGGTGGTTACCTTTCTCCTAAACATGTTTTCTATCACTCTCCCTTAGAACATGACCCTTTGTTTTTTTCCTCCATATATATTTTTTCCTACATGGAATCCTATTATGGGTTAAATCGGGTGACCTTTGTACTTCCCGTTCTTTATTTTAAAGTGATTGTTTTACTGACTCTTGTTCTGATTTGGTATTTTCAATGATGTTTCCAAGACCAATTTTAAAATTGTGAGGACGCAATTCGCAAAAGGGGGGGAAGGATGTAACACTACAGGTAAATAAAGAATATGACATTTTCACATTTATCCATATTTTTGAATAAAATATTAATATTACTTTAAAGGGGACACTATTCTCGATGGCGTACACAATACGAAACAACGAGTTTCCTGGGAATCTTATGTTGCACTCTAATAATAGAATAAAATTATTTTAAATAGTAGTTAACGCCTAACTGTTGTAGTGGCGGGAATGAAAAGAACTATGTACAAATTTATTATATATGTTTGTCAAATATTATTACTTTTTAAAATAAATGATAAAATGTGAATGAATCCAATTTTAAGCGTAAATATTTTAATATTCTTTAAAAGGTCGATTAACCACCTTTTGATGGAGAACCCATTTTAAATCCAATTTTTTGACAATTTTATATGTTAAATTTGACAAAAATAATTTTTTTTTAGAATCAGGACATCAAAATTTACTTTGTATAATTTTTTGGTATTTTTCCGATAAAGTTATTTTTTAATGAATAGTGTAAAATGTTGTATTTTAATTCAAAACCTCATTTAAATATAATTTATTTATATGATTAGATTATCTGTTGAATTGGTTTTAATGTGATATTAGATTATATTTTTACAATTTAATCCAATGTTGGTCATTGGAATTAATTTCACTTTGAAATTGAACTTTAACTAGTGTCAATCTTTTAATAGATATTGTTTCTAAAAAACACGCTATTTGTTTTGACAGTGGGAATCAAATATTAAATTAATTAATGAAACTTATATGTTTTTAATTTTGTAAAATAGGCATCATTTTTGAATTCAGAATATCAAAAATAGCTTAGGGTTAAGTTTTGGTATTTTTCTAAAAAACTTCAATTTTTGATGAATAGTTACACCACTAAGTGGTAGTTAAAGAAACTGATTTTTCATTTAAATTAAACTTTACCACTTCTGTGATTTGATTTTAAAAAATACAACATACATATTTTTCATTAGGAATTAAAATGTGGTTCAATGATATTAAATAATTTTTTGGTGAATAGTAACTTTTAAGTTTTATTAATCGCAATTAAAGGTAATTAGTGCAATTTAAGGTTAAAATAATGTTTTAATAATATGAAATGACCTTGACACATGTTTTAACCTTATTTGATGAGTCATGGAAGACCATGAAAATCCATGGGTCAACTTGGGGACCCCATGGAGCCACTTTGGTAGGAAAATGACATTAGTACCTTTTTATTTAAAGATAAAATTAAAATGTCACAAACATGTGTTGTTTTAATAAAACAATGTTTACTTGGGGTTATAGAAGTTATATTTTTTTCTATATTTACTCATTAGAAATCTAAACAAATTTCCTACATCGTGATATTTGTTTTATAATTTTTAGACACTATATAAATTTAATTATTTATGACACTATGGTGATGCAGCGATTACCTCATTATTTAACGATTTAAATATAATGAAAAGATAATGTAAAATCTAAGACCTAAACTTTTCACAAACCTATTTTATGGGTGGAATTAGAAACCTCATCAACTTATCCTAGAAATATATCCATTTGGGTCCTTTAAAATCCGAAAATCATTTTATAATAAAGTAATATTTTATAACTTTCCAAGAGTGCCCCTCCTCTCCTCTGATTAAAGGCCCTCACCTCTTCCTCCTTACACACACCTCTCAAGCCTTTGGATCGGCCAACCCTGGCCCATTTCATCTCTCCAAATCCCTATATTCATTATTGAAGCCTCACCTTTGGCATAATTCTCTTCAAGAATCCTTTTTGGTTCAAACTAAGAGGAGTTACCCGATTTAAAGGTATTGTCTTCACTTGTGTTATTTTGTTTTATTTTTCTTCTCCAACCCCCTAAATTTTTTTATTAATTTATTTTGTAACAACACCAGTATATTCAATATACGTGGATGTTTTTATAATAAGGATTATAGCTAAACATACACACACATCCATCTAATGGTAAAAGAACATACTGTTTCTGTGGATGGCGAAAAACTGCCTCACGAAACTATGATTGTTCAATATGCTTTTAACACCTTTAAAGGTGGACATTATTATGTAACTATATTTTATATATAATATATATGGTATTTATGTTTTATATATGCTTCTGTATTTTATATTTAAATCATACCTTTATTCTTTTCAAGTTGTGAAAATGCGATAATTTCATATGACGAAGTGTGGACAATCGCCCCCTCAAGTGATGTGACTTGTTCATGCAATACATGGAATGTATAAAGAATGAAATTGATGAACATATGTTTTCTATATAACATATATATTATACTGGAATTATAATTTATATATATATCTCATATTTTTTAATTCCATTAATGTGCCAAAGAAATGAAAGTAGCGTTCATGTGTACGTACGACTTACCATCTCCATGAACGATACATTTCATTTCTTATCTCCAAATTTTATGTACTATTATAAGTACATATATATAATGGAAATATATGTTATATATTACATCTATATGATGGATATCATTCTGTAATTATAATATATATATATCTCTCTTTTAACTTTAATTCCATGAATATGACAAAAAATGAAAGTAGTGTTCATGCGTACGAACGGCCTACCGTCTCCATGAACGGTGCTTTTAATTTTTTATCTCCAAATGTTATGTAATTGTATAAAATGAATATATACTGGATATATATGATATTTAAAACATCAATACTATTCTGTAGTTGATGTACCTATAACTACATGGAATATTCTTTTACAACAAGTTCAATTTTTACTCATGTACCGAACATCGACAAAAACGTCTGATACGAACTCACTTTATTAACCAATTATTATAACATTATAACATGTGATATGAGCAGAGTAATAATCTTTAAAGGAGGTCATTAATCAATTATAAATTGACCAAATTTTATTATTCAGGAGATTAAAGAACGATCGAGTCATGTCAGACACGAGGTAAGGGATCCTACCACTATCTTTTTTTTAAGTACACTCTTTTATGTCATTTCTTTTAAGCTCATATTTCTTATGATTGTGATGTTAAATTATATTAATATTACTGTACATTTTACATACATATGATGAGATACCCCATTTTCTCTCATCAATCAATTTTGGAAGTTTTGAGTGGTACCATTAGGCTGCCGAATTTTCGTAAGAGATCTAACCTCTCTCTTTCTTTTTAAGTACTCTATTTTATGTCATTTCGTTTAAGCTCATGTTTCTTATGTTTTGTGATGTTCTATTATATTCCTAATTCTGTAATTTTTATATTCATATTATGATAGACCCTATTTGATCTCATAAATCTATTTTTGGATGTTTTTAGTGGCGCCGTTAGGCTGTCGAGTTTTCCTAAGGGATTTTTCATCTCACTTTTATTTCAGTGAGATTTATGCTAAATTTTCCATCATTTCCTTTGAGTGGTGTATGTAATGACCATTATTATACTCCTTTTGTAATATAATTTCATTTATGGGTATTTACATATTCATTGTATGACCCTTCTTCAATGTAGTGTACATTTCGAATGTTACCCAAGTCGGTAAGCGAACCTTTCACCCTCATCTTTTTAAAAGACTTGTTTTGTTATGTCATTTAATTCACATACTATTATGTTGGAATATGTTCTTATATATCCTTATTGATGTAAATTTTATTTCCAAATGATGAGAAACCCTTTTTATCTCTCATAAACTCATTTTATGAATTTTAAAGTGACGTCCTTAGGCTGTCGAATTTTACCAAGGGAACTTCTTAACCCAATTTCGATTTCTTTGGGTTCAACATGTAGTTATTAAATATTTCATCATTTGAATATATGTGAATGGAATTTGATTTTTTTACACTTTATATCCACTTATATTGGGTGTATTTATATTTTTCACAAATAATTTTGAGATTGATTTATCCTTAATTTATGGATACCTTCTTTATAAGGGATTTCATCTCATTTTACATTCCCTCTAAGACATCATTGTTGTTATGAACCAATTAACTCTTATATGTTGTGCATACTATCCTTTGAAATATTATATCATGAATCCTTTATTCGCATGATATTATAAATCTTGGATTAAATGTTATTCTGCAATTATTTTTAATCAAGAGTCTATCATTTTGTTAAAAACTCTTTAACAAAAATATCATTTTAAAGGCTTTAATGATTCATTATTCTAAATTATTATTATTAATGTCCATGTTTACAAAATGGTTTTCAGTATTTATTTTTATGTACATTAATGTTTTAAAATTATAATTCCATTAAAATCATCAAAGTGGTATTGGACACTTTGACTGAAAAATCCCTTTTAAATGGTTTTTGAAAATTGATTGATTAATTCAATATCCAAGAATTAATTATTGTGATTGAAAATGAAATGTTGTTATTGAAATGTATATATTTTCAATATTTTATGTGTACTGATGGTACTTGGACATTTTATTGGTGGTTACGTGATAAATTATATGACAGCTGGTGCCGTGAATACCATGACGAGTGGTTACGTTATAACCTCCATTGCATTGGGTATAGAAGTCGACTGTATGTATATTCCATTAAGTATGTGTGGAAGTCGACCGTATGGTTATTCCAATTAATTATGGTTATGTCCCAAGTTACCTTTATATGTTATGTCTTCTTTATATGGGTTTTATGGTAATCTTTGGGTTACAAAAGGGTAAGTAATGGTCTTTTATTCAGTGAAGTGTTTTTACTACTTTATAAAGGTGAAAAGTATTACTTTGATAAATATTTATTGGTTTACTTTTTGTTTTGAGAATCTAACCGTTTTCCTTATTTATGTATCCTTTACTAGGATTTTTATCCTCATCCCATGTTTTTAAATGTTTTACACAGGACTTAAAGATGAATAGGGTCAAGGATGGGATCAGGGAAAGACATGCTATCTAAAACATGGAATGAGACATGTATCTTTTTAAGAGTTTTTTATTTTATGGAAACATAGTAGAATTTTATACTTTGTAATATTTTGAGATGTAATAGTTATGTCCTAATTCTCTAAAACTCTAAACTTGAAAAGATCCTCTTTGTGAATTATTCATTTAATTCAATATTAAGTAAGGTTTAAGTCCGGGTCCTTATAAAAATTCCCTCAAAAGGTGTTCCCAAGAACTTGAGAAGCTCTTCCCAATATTCTAAAAGTTCCATCTTGAGTAATTTTATTCTATTTCTCTGCAACGTTATTCAAATAATTTATTTTTATTATTACTTTTTCTTTCAAATTAAAAATATTGGAATTATTTTAAACAAATCCATTTTTCCATTATGATTCAAAACTAACGTGGGACCACATTTAACTATCAACAAATACATCGATGAATAGATATTTATAATTGTTATGCTTCTAAAAATATCCCATTATTTTCCTGGATAACCAATTTTTTTTAATACTCATCCCCATTTCAAATCAAGGGTATTAACCAAGATACAACTTCCATAAATGTATTGTGGACATATATATATAACTCATACATCATAAACATGGGAGTTAATGTTATGAAATATATTTCCATGTTTTATGGTCTTTGTGGAATTGAAATGAATGTACATAATATGAACTTGATGGGAGGTCCACGAATTTTATAGCCCTGAAATTCATTGGGTAATGTTTTATCTTATTCATATGTGGTGGATGTTTTGTTAGATTAATAAAATTATTTTATCTTATCATGGTTTTTATAATTGACTTATACATATTATTTCATGTTTTATATTTCCTCAACATTTCTATGTTACCTAGTGGTTTTCCCCATTCCTCATGATTTGATGTTAATTTTTATGATTCTCATCCATTACTTTCAGTATTATATGAATCAATACTATCACGAATTACTTTAATAAAGATAAAATTTGAATGTTCATTTAACGGTATTTATAGCTCATCCCTTTAATAGGAATGTACCCATTTTTCCCACATAAATTTAGAATATCAATGTTTTTTAGGAAATATTATTTAGCATTTAAATACTATCATCGAATCACTACATAAAGTTGTTTTTTATTCATCTATTTATCCAAAATACCCAATGTATCTCAATGTTTTAGAATTACATTATTATTACCGTTATATAATAATTCATAAATAAAATTTTAGAAATTATATGGGGTTATATACTTATACTAGATCTATCATATATCATTCCATCTTAAATAATATTACTCCATATTATGAAGAATGGTCAATTATAAAGAAGGGATAAATAATTTATAATGGAAGATACGAATTTAATAGTGAGATATTCAGTAAGATATAACCAACAAAAACTAACAAAAAATTACTACGAACCATGAAGTTGATTTTAAAATAATAATTTATACGTAGAAAGTCTTGAACAAATTATCATTCTATGGGATAAAATCAATTTTTTAATAATTCTATATTAAAGAGTTAGAGATTCATGCATTTGTTAATCCATTATATCTAGATATACAAGAAATTAATATTAATAAAAACTAATATGAAACAAAATACATTTCTTATATAAATATATTAATATAAACAAAGAATAAACTCAATTATATTTGTTATAGTTTCCAAGGGAAAATTTGTGAACCAGTTAAAATGGAAGTAATCATTGTTTAAAATAAATATTATTAGGTAACATGAGTATCCTTAGAATATATTGATATCTTCCAGTTAAATTCATAAAAAAATATGTCTTCAATGTAGAAATTTTTTAATACATTCCTTGATTTATAAATACTTCAAATCCCCCTACAATCATATTTTCTTATTTTAACTCATATGAAAAGTATTTAATGAAATAAAATATATAAAATAACTATTTCATTAAATAAATTGCTATTTGTTCTATGAATAATTATGGAATATATAAAAGAGTGTTTGTATCTTCTAAAATTATGGGAAATGCCACGGGTTCTTGTAGTATCATTTCACGTCAATATATCATCTGTTACAATTTCAAAATTTTTCCATTTGTCTTTAGAGTCTTCATTGATAGAATGAAAATTCATGGGAAAGGTTGTAAAAATAATTTATTCTTCCAGATATAGTATTTTATTTGTAGGTAATTTCTATATATTCACACATTAGCCATCAAATTATTGATTTATTCATATGTTGCTATTTTTGGATGGTATGATTCATTAATAAGTGATGGTGTACATATATAATAAAAGATGACCCATATTCCTGTTATTGGATTACAATTAAATCCACCAAAACCAATCATATATGACGATGTGAATAAAAATATGAACAATTGTAATTTTTTCATTTTCCTGTCCCACTCAACCCTTGATAACTATATATAGTGAGTCCTTAAATCATATGTTCTATATAGATATGGATTTCTTTATTTGTTGTTATAAAGATATTGGGTCTGTTTTTACACAATCTATGGAAGATTGGTTAATTCTTTAACATCAAATATTCATTCCCATTAAATAATTAGTTTATATAATATATTTTATAATTAAAAGTGACCTTAATTTCTTATAAGAGTTCATACTCACCTAAAAAATTAATAAAAAAATTAGTATGTATTTCCTTAACTATTGGACTAAATAAAAATAATATGTTCCATGAAAATAAAATAATATAATGTTTTTATTGTATTCACTAAAAACTCACCTAATAATTAGATATTGGATCAACTAACTTTTTAATATACTATATAGTAATTAAATTATTAAATTAAATTGTTAAAAATAACTAATTATCATTTTATACATTGATATTTTTATGAAATGAAAAGTGTTTAATTTTTTCACATTATTATGTTGATTGGTGGAAATTATTATTGTAAAAATATCATAAAAATTTGGATTATAAATAGAATGATTTTTATAAATATAAATGTGAATTATTTTCTAATAAAATGCAATTTTGAATCATGTTGCAGCTATAATAACTCTTCAACAACTGCTTCTATATATGGAATAATCCTTATAAAAAATTATTTTTCTCAAATGATTTTTTTGAGAATTCCCTATGAGGTATTTTTTGAAAAATTTTATCTTAAAAATAGTTTATCTCAAAAAAAAATTCTTTCATATATAAGGGGTATTAAATGTCCAAATACATGATATGGAATGAGATGATGTTAATATTGAAGAACTATTACATATTTGGATTTAAATATGTTATCCTTAATAAGGGAACAAGATTCAGATAATGTGAATCTCAATGGAATGAAAGAAATTTCTTTGGATACTCTTTCAAAAGAACAAAAAATAAATAATTTAACACATGCTTTGGAAAATAGTTGAAAGTCAGTATATAACTTATTTGGAAAAGTAATGTAGTTTTCAATAGTGAAAAATGAAGTTATAAAATAATCATTTATTTGGTTGAAATAATAGGGGATTAATTAGTGGCTAATGTTGATTATGTTGATTTAATTGACGATGATGATGTTAAAAAAATTATTTATTTCTAAAATACTAACGATGTGTGTATGGAATAGATGAAACAACTTAATTAATGACATGATATCTCTGATAAAATCCAAAATAAGGAATATTATATAGTGAAAACACTTTAATCTCAAGTATAAGCTAATATTTTTTGATTTGGTTAATATGGAAGAGTGTTTTCTCAAGTGTATGAATCAATAGGGTATTCAAATTTTGATGATTTTAATTTGGGTGATTATTTTTTGGATATGGGATTAAAAAGTTATAAGATTCATTATATGTGTCCATTATAACATGATAAAATATGGAAATGTGAGTGAAAATAAATCATGACCAAAATAAAAATGATAAAATCAAATTAATTAAATAAATATATTGTTTTCACTCAGGCATTTACTAAAAATATTAAATTATTATATTCCCTAGAAATGAAAAAATATCACTGATTTTCAAGTTGTTTTAATTTATAATTTTTCTATATATTTAAGTGGATTATATTTAATAGAGAGATATATTTTTGATTAAAAATGATAATAATTTCTGTATCTTGAAAAAAAATACTAAAAAAATAATCTAGGAACATGGATATTGGTATTCAAGCCTTTATGAATATTTAAAAATTCTAATATATCAATATGGTGGTGTGGACCATAATAGATATGAAAAATGAAGAATGATTTGTGAAAAATGTTGAAAATTTATAGAGATTTCATTATCTATGGGTATCAAACGATGATCAGTTCAAGGAGATTATAAATTTTATGAGGATAAATATTGAAATTTGATTATCAATTTAGTTGATGTTGTTTCTCAACATTAATGTAATATAGTGAAAGAACATTAAATTTATACATTAAACCAAATATTAGAAGGTTATAATGAAATGTTTTGGTATGAATGATAGAAATGCTCTTATAAAACAATTTGGGACCCTAGTAAAATAGTAATGATAAATACTATAATGTGACTGATATTATAGAGTATAGAATAACTCTTTTAATCATATTATACATAAAAATATAAAATTTATGCTTCTTTTAAAAAATTTCATGAAATTTGGTATCAAATATACCACATATACAGGTGTAATATTTTAATAATATAACATTCCATCATATCAAGTTCACTGTAGATTTTAGTGTTTTTTATAATAATTCATTGCTAAATTTATATGCCTATAAAGATACCAAATGGGCTAGACCAGTGCATAATAAATAATATAAATTATATGGTTCTGTATTTATTATATATATAGGTATTTCGTGGTTAATTAATAATGAATATTTCATTTGTGAAAAAATTAATGAAGATGACTATATTGACAGAACTCAATAACGTTGAAAAATCTTATTGATCCAAAAATAATATGACTATATCACAGTTTATGTATAATTTACATTTATAAATAATTTTAGTAATTCTATTTCTATAAACCATACATAAAATATGTATCATTTATGCACATGGAAGTACCTAAATTTTTTATAAAGCTTATCATTATTTAAAATAAATAGTTTAAAAATCATATTGTTTTTAGCTTAGTTTTTTACATTGAACATTTGTATTTATTTATTAATATATCTAATAGCTTTTGTAATATTATAATTTTTCTATATTATTTTCATTATATATAAATTCTATATAATATGTAACATTATTAAATGTACTTTTTTAATGTATTATAAATATTTTAATAGTAATTTTAAAATTATTAATGACGTCATCATTATTATTATTATATTATAATTTTTTAGTTATTATTATTATTATTATATTAATATGTTCGAATTAATGTATCCTTATCAAATGTGAATTTATTGTCCATTTATGATTGACAATGTAGGTGATAATATAGGCAGGGGTACAGACCATGGTACCTAATGACATAATGCATGTCAAGGGTTTAGGCCACTTGAGCTATAAACTTTTCATCTGTTAGTCATAAAGGATGTCAAACATTGTAAGGGGTGCTATATATCCTTCTAATATTTGGTTAGTGTGTTTTATTTGGTTTCATGGTTACTCGAAAACATTAAATTACAAATATATTTATAAAATATGACTTTACCAAGTGGGGGAGGATAGAATAGATGCCAAAACACATAGAACATAAGAGACTTCATGGTTATGGTAATTTTTCCTTTTGTCCATGATCATTTTGGGAAATTGTTCCACAATATATTTGGCTTCTTGACTCATTATTCCTCTGAGAAATTTAGATAATTTCAATGAAATTTTCAGTACTTACTAATCCATGTGGGGACAGATGAATATTAACACTATTTGGTAACTCTGTTTTCTATGAAATTGTAGTTTTCAATCCCCTCATCATAAATGATGATGATGATGATGATGATGATGATGATTATTATTATTATTATTTTTATTTACAGGTCTTATGGTGTTTCGAGAAGTGATTCTTCTTATCAACATGATAATTCCATAAATTTTATTTAAGGAAGCATGATATTTTGTGTTTGTTTATTAATAAACAATATATATTTATCATAATTATATTTATAATAATTAATTTATTAATGTTTTCTCATTTTCATAAGTATTAAATAATGAATCATTTTGTGATGAATGTTTTTTTATATTTTTGGTTTGGTGGATCAGTATAATCATTATTCCAAATATAGTAAAGGATTATATTGTTGTTTTCATGTTCTAATAAACTTTTCACATCATTCAGTGAATTCGGAAATGACTTTCTACAAAGAGGCCCTGTTTTTTTGTGAAATATTATGGAATTTGAATACTCGTGGATAATTTGTATTATTAGTTATTTCTTTGAAATTGTTTCCAATATATGTTGGAATATTCATTTTCATTGAGTTTCTGTTTTTATAATTTTAACCAATTAAATTTATCATATTTAATCCTTGGGTTTTTACATCAATCTACACACAAATATGAATACGAAAGCAATTATTTGGTTTATAATCCATGGACTCATATTTGTGTTCTATCACTCTGAAATCATAAATTACTTATCATGTGCATTTTTTCATAATTTTTTTTTGGATAATAAAAATAATTAGTGGAATCATGGATAATATTCTTAGACTATTGTGGATATTTTTATTCAATACCCCCTAACAAAATTTACCACATAGTTGATTAATATGGATAAAAAAGTAGTGTATTTTGAATTTGAATATATTTATTCAACATATAACATTTTGAAATTAGTCGGTCATAATGTTAACAACTATCGGCGTGTTAAGAAGCCAATTTTACCGAATCCATGAGAAACCTCTCAAAAAACATTAATGGTAGCCTAAAAACCTTAAACATTTCACGATCATCCATATTTGTGAGTCAATAAGATATGATAAACCATATTTAAGGCTCTTTATTTTCCAAGAGAAATATATCAGGATAAAGGTGAGTATATCCTATAATAAAACAACTCACATAACATTGGTATTTTATTTTTCTATGGGAATGTATTTAAACAAGAAACTATCTAGGAAAGAAAATCATAATGGAAAAAATAGGGTCATTTATTTTAGGTTGAATGTAAAATTATATATCAAGAGGTCCAGTGTTTTTAAAGGACCGTAGATAAGAATATGTGTTTCCAATCAAATTCAGTGGCTCCCTCTAACATTGTTAAATGTCATGTAAAATATGGAACAATAATTTTTTCTTATGGATTATGTAAAAATAATTATTCAATGATTCAAACACCTGCTATTGATCAGGATTATTTTTGATTTATTGTAATGGGTACTCCAAGTGTAAAATAGGTAGCATCCACTAAAACCAAGAATTTGATGCATGATTTTATTGATTTTAAAAATCAGTATGAAGAATTATATAAATTATCTCTTAACAAATATATGTTGCTTGTTAAGACATCTTCAAAGAAACAAATTATGATAAAGGATGTCAATTTTGAACATAAAACTTTTAAATGTACTCATGGAGTCTTTATTTTAGATAAAGGGTCCCTTTCATCATAGTCTGACAAACATTGAAGGTTAAAAGGTTCTAACAGTCATAAAATTTCATCTTCTAGTGGAAAGAGGTTTGAATACCATAATAAGAAATAATTATTTACCTTTTCATTAACCTTCATGGTAGGTATTATACAGTACATGTTATCCTTTTATAGTAAATTATAATGATCCATTATCAATATATGATTTATCACTAGATCATCTATACTCTTAAGAGTTCCTCAATATTATATATATTGGCTATGAAAGCACGTGAAAAAAATAAAAAACATTATTCTCTGGAAACATTGTGGAATCTTGTTTTAAAAACCTATATAACTCTGAAATCATTAATAACCTTAATTAGATATTGAATTTTAATGTTAATTTTGATTGTAAATTTATATTCCTTCCATCATTTCTTCTTTAACTAACTATCACAGTAAATGATTTATTTGGCTGTAAATTAGTAACGATAAACTATCTATTCTCAGATATTGGATACTCCGAATCAATTTTAATATAGTCATGGATTCCCATGAAATGTTTTTTGATCCATTTATTGATACTTGTAGTATTTATTTAATGGAATTAGAAAATCTTAATGATCTAGTTGACGTTATTCTAGATATGGACGTGTATATCTTGTATTGAAGATCATATAACAATGTAATATATAGTAAAATAGGTAGAATCATTGTTAATCTTCATTATTTGGAGAAATAAGATGAATTACATTATATATATTTTTAAAATATAAATTCATATGGTCAACCCATTCTCACAAACCATTTTATTTCAAATGTAAAAGTCTCGTTTCTTTATTGGTTTAATAATTATTCGGTTAAGAGTCAATATTTAATTACAAAAATTCTCAAATCTATATCGAACAATATTTTTTATAATGAAATATCTACCTTTCCAGTCAAACTAAATATCTTAACGAACTGAAAAAGAACATGGAGTAAATAGTAATTCAGTAACATTGATTTGGAAAAATAATTGTACAAAATAGAAACAACCATGATATTGAGTTTGACCTATCAAACATCAATAATGATGTTTACATTTCAAAAATGTTAAATTCTAAAACATGTATATTAGAGGATAATAAAAAATAAAAAATTAGGGTCAAATGGATCAATGAAAGAGAAAAAAATTTCATATTTTCAACAATTTATGAAAATTTAATAGGACCCATACCACATTAGATTCTTATGAGATGGGAATGATTTTATCCTTGATTTATGGTAGTTAAAAGACAATATTGGGGGGGTACATCGAGGATAAATGCAATAAAAAATCAATGTTGAACACTAGTAAGATAGTGGAAGTCATTACGTATGCCCTCGATAAAAATAAATCAATATGCTCTATAAGATTCATGGCCTAGTTTTGGTTAAATGTGTATTTTTCTATAAACCCATAACATTCACATAGTTCGGATGAGTTCTCAAGCTTATTAATTTAGGAATTATGAGACATTGGGAATATTGATACCTTGAAAATTATTTTTATGTTTTTCTAAAATGGAATATTCCCCACAGTTATCAACATTTTGTTTCTTATATTTCACCCTAATGTAGAGTATCATACACTCTTAAAATGGATCATCTTATAACATTAGACAATATCCATTATATGTTTTTTATTAATTTATAGTTCCATGGGTTTATCTAGTTATTAAAATTTTTATCTCTATCAATCAGGATAAAATTATCCATCGTATGAAACTACAAGACTTCATTGTAACATATTATGAAATTATATATCTACTTAACAATTATTTAAATTAATGTGTATTTTCACTAAAATATATGTATTTGAATGGGAATTAGTACCACAAATTTGGAAATAATGATTGAACACCTCCATAGGTTAGGATTCATGGACTATTTCATATACTAGGGGGTCAGTCTTATTTCAATGAATCATTCAATATATTTCAATTTCCTTTTGCAGGGTGTAGTTATTTTTCATGTAGTATCAAGCTTATAGACCCACTAGTTTTTATTCTCTTTAAATTTGATCAATGTTATCTTAAAACATCCAGTGTCATGATGGTGGATCCGGGATTTGTGTATCATATTCAAGAAGGGAGGAAATTAATAGGAAATATCACATCACATTTATATAGCTTAACTTTTCTATTCATAAAATGAAGTGATAGTAATTATGAAACTGTCAAAGGATTTTTGTATCACCATTGTGATATTTTATTTAAAATAATTAATTTGACCTTTTCCAACATCTTATTAAAGTGTAACTTCCGTAGTCAAAATAAAATACATATAAAAACGAACCTGGACACCAATTGAGGAAAACATCCCATTAACTATTAGGACATAAATATTTTATAATATAGACCTAAGGTTACATTAATCAACAACATTAATTTAAATAAATAATATAATATAGGTTCCTAGAATAGAATATTTTATCTCGTACTGATAGAGTTTCTCTTGAGATTTGTATAGACATATTTTATATTTTATATTTTTTCATTGCTAATAAATATACCCATTCTCTCATAAAAAGTATGTATCTAATATTTGAAATTTTATTTGGATTGAATGTATGATAGAGATAAAAACTAACATTTTGAATTTATAACTTATTTTAATTCTAAAAGGGAGGAATTAATTAGTAAAAAGAATTAGTATATTTCAATGAATATTGTAATGTATAATTTATTTAGAGTCTCTTATTTGACAACTAAAAACGAAATTACTTCAAATATATTGGTTAATAAATAGGATTAAATGATAAAAGATGCATCATATCTACTATTTTCTTTATACATTATTTAAATAGTTGAATATATCTATTATAAATCCATATATATGGATTTCCATTATGAACACCAGCATTAAATTTTACCAAGATAAATGTCTTGGTAAACCCTTAGCTGAATGTACATAATAGGAATTATTGGACCCTGATTTCAAAATAAGGGATAAAATCACAGACCCACATTATTTACGTCCCAATATAATTTAGAAGATTATTTATTTTTATAAATTTATTCCCAATAAAATTTTTATTATGTAGTAATATGTTATGTAAGAATCATCATCATATAAACTGTATTACCTATAGGACTATCACCGTCATATAATAATCTCTAATTGGACATAGATACTTTTGAATATGGGGATTTGATATTCAATATATATTTTACTATAGTTTAATTTTTATAACACATTAACTACTTATAGATATCATAGAAGTACTATACCTATTAATATGTTAATGTATAATTGTTACATGTTGTGTGATGTTTACATATAGAAACATTCCATTATGTATTGTTTTTATAATTTCTTAGGTTCCTTTATTTACCACGCCATTTAAATTAAATTTATTTACATATGATATTTCTCCTAAATATTATCATGTTTTTGTAGGTAATATGATTTAGCTCAATTTAAAATACACCTTAAGGGTGTAGTGTAATATACAATTTAATTTATTTACCCAAATAGAAAAAATTCAGGGTTCAATACTCATATTCTTAATTATCAATAGGATTTCAATTTCATATTGTAATTGTTAAAAATTATTAATTATATTTATTCCTGTATGTATTGAATCTCCATTCAAGAGCACAAAACTTTCAATATACTAGGCATCTATGGAAACATTAAATTATATTTTTGATAGTTTTTAGTAGTATGAAAAAATATGGTTTCGATAAAAAAGAATAGTTATGGGGTATCCAAAGGAATCATTGTTCTTGAATGTTATGGGATGAGCTTCATAAATTTCAATAGATGATTTATTTATTAACATTTTCAAATATTATGGATTGGTTTTTCCTTATAAATGTAAAATTAATGTTGTCATTTTTTAATACATGATAAATGACTCAGTAATTGGAGGATGTTGTGACTGGAGGTAGGCCCCACTAACTACATACAAGTTATTAACCATAACAACATCTCTCTCCCTAATATAATCGCACCATCATAGTAGTATTTCTTGGACAGTTACTAGATCAATGTGTTCGAGTACACATATACAAATATTAAATGAATTAGGTATTAAATATTATATCCAACATGGTTATGGTTTTATGTAATATGGTTTTTATTGATTTTTAACATTAGTAATTAATTATTATTCATTTATATATATATAACTCCTTAATTTCAATTTTATGATTGTTATGGTTCTTTCAAAAATTCAATGTGGTATATTTTCTCAATTTTAATTTTTATTATTTTTTATTTATTAATTTAACAGATTTAGTATAATTTGGAATATAAATTATCAGTTTTCATGAAACAAAATCTCTTCCATCTTCCCTTCATCATCCAATGTAGGATCATCTTCCACACTGTCAAATTTGTAGGGTGAAACAACCTCTATCATCAATGAAAATGAAACAATATTACCTATTCACATCTATATATACAACTAAAATTCCGAATAATCCTTCACAATCCCCACCCAACTAGTAGTCATGTCACCCTCCCCCCAACTTCAAAACTACTCTCCCCAAACATCATTAGTTCATATCATGTTAACCTAGATTCATATTATCACCACTGCAGCCCTTCTATATAGTAATCTACTGTGTACATGGTAGAAAATCATGAAATTCCTCCCAAAAAATAATATTAGAATAGCTAGCCTACACTTACCTCCATTATTTTTTCGACAGAAAATAAAGTGATCCACAAATTTATTTGAATCGTATATTGTAAATGGAGTCAACTTCCTTGTTCTATCTTTTGAAATTATCTCCTAACCTCCCATGACAATTACATTATTTCACCGAGGAACTAGAATCTCCACTACCATTAAATAATTTCCATGTAGAATTTATGTGTAGTTGGGATGGTTGATATCATATGAAATTATTCTAGATAGAAATTCATTAAATGTGTTGATATTAGTTCATAGATTTATCGGTTCATGTTCCCACTTGGAATTAGTTTGATTGTGTTAATGATATATGTATGGATTCACTTTGTAATTTGCATGATACATATTTATTCATTGTTGTGATCTATTGTTATACATAAACCAATTTATGTCAAATTTATTAATGTTTCTATTTTAATTATGTAATGAGTTTCTAAATTTTTTTAGGTCTTTGGTTTTAATAAATGTAATGATGTGTTCATGGAAAAAATTATTATTCATTACATTTTTCCCTTTGAATTCAATATCTTATATTAGTTCAATAGATGTCATACATAATAAAATTTTGTACAAATATATATAATAACTGAAAAATTGAAATTTTATGTTTGTTAACTATAAACATACCAAGGGAAGTAGAATATGTAATCGTGTATATGGAATTCTGACAGAGAGTTATAATAAATTTGTGGGAAATAGGGTTTGATATTTCATTATATGATTCAATTTTAGAATTTCATGTCAATTTATTCATTATATCAGACAATGAGATGATGGATAAATTTCATCAAAAATTTATACTACAATATATCATTATATAATGAGAGCTAATGGTGATATAATTAAATTATGAATAAGTTATAATTTGATGAAATAATTGTTAATAGTGGTAATATAAAAATTAGAATCACATGTGCAAGAACATGATCCTCCATAAATACAAAATTTTTATTTACCTAGCTCTAGATATATTTAGTAATGTAATATAGTTTATTTTGTTTATGAAATTTTTAGTTTTTACAAAAATAGAATATTCATCATACAGAACATTCAAGCGAGAAAATGCTATAGTTCAGTATAAAAAATCTCCCCATGACATCAACCATACTAACACTACAATAATAGTTTTTGGTTTATAAATTTTATAAAATTATTATGTCACACATTGACATACAATATTTTAGGATTGTTAGTTAAGGGAACTATATAATTATAATATTCTCATTTAAAATTAATTTTGGTTTTCAAAAAAAATTATATTTCTGATTTTTGTAGTTTTTCCAATATTAGATGGTTCAAGATTATCACAACCCGTCCCAGTGGGGCCTACGACGTGACTCCCCAATCCCTCCTCCAATAGGCCAGGGGCTGGTGACTAGCACTGTGTAGGCATATCTCTATCATGGGAGGCATTTTCTATGTACCTTTACACACACACACATATCTAAGCCCACAAATGATGAAATATAAAACACTAAGGAAAAAAAGAAGGAATGCATAAAAATAAACCCAAACAACAGAGTACAATGAAAGGTAGAGTACTATAAAATTAAACTGGGCCAGAATACGAGCCCACCAAAAACAAGAGTCTGAAAAATGAAAAGTCCAACTTGTAAGCACAAAAGGTACTGGGACTGCCGCTCGTAGCCGTAGGAACGCCTAGGCCTGTTGGGAACTCAGAAATCTCGGTCTTATCCTGGTCCACCCTGGACTCTATCAAAAGGCTGCTCGTCTTCAAGAGACACCAGACGTGCTGGAAAAGCCAGTGTAGGGGTGAGTATAACAATACTCACTAGAGGACCCCGAAAACCACAAAGCAGTACAAAAAGTAAAGGTACAATCAGCTATGGATAGTATATGTCTACCAAACATATAGAAAAAACCAGACAGACTAAAAAACCAAACCTGTGGTCTAGAGACAAGTCACACAACCGCATACCCCCGTTAGGGATTCCGTTCGAAGATTTCATGATGCACTCGTTCCATGAGAACACACTCCACGAGTATTATAGCTCTAATGAAGTCTTCCCGAGAGGTGTTGTTCATCAGGAACCATAAAGAGAGGTAGCTACACTTATTTCGGGAGACACACTCATGATTTGAAAGGTTACGGTAGATAGAAGCACTTATTATGGGAGATAAACTCTTGGGTGGGAAAGATCACGATACACAGATGAGGATCCGATCCAGCCCAATTCGTCATCCGCCATCATCGTCGCACCTCCACAAGGCTGTTGTGGTGTTGAACCATCGATTTGGGATCATTGCATCACAGAACTGATGTGCAACAATCTGTTTTTCATCAAACAGAGAATATCGTGATGAACGTGCAAGAAATAAAGGGGGAGGAAATCCAAAAAACAAATCGCCGAACGAACCTCTGCCGTCGTTCGTCACAGCTTTGATCTGCTCCCATTAATAGGTTTAAACGGAGCAGAGATCAATATAAAATAAAATCATAGATCAATTCACCAAAATCATCCCAATGAAAACCCTCCCGCAAGAACATACGAATCTATGGATCAACTTTTTTGTGGTTGATCCGCGTTCGTCGTTTAAACTCAAAAACGGGGAAAATGAATTGAAATAAAAAACCCTACCTTTCGAAAGGATTGATCATTGATGAAAGCATTTTGCTATCGTTGTCTTCGAGATCCTTCAAGGTTGTTGGCATAGTGATTCTTGACTTTAATCCATCGTCGTTCATCACCGAGAGTTTTCTCCAATGCGCCGCAGATCCTCCAGCAATTTCTCCAAAATGTTTTTCAACAACCACCAATTGCTTAACCCATAAAAATGGAAACAAGATTGGAACTTAATTACGCAGTAGTGTTAATGACATCGACTTTCCATTATGAATTCATTATGACTCACCATTAATTTAGGAAACAATTGTGATGTCGCCGCACTGCAGAGGATGTTTCCTTAAATGAAATTAAATAAGATTGTTAATTTATTTTATTTTATTTTGCATAAAACATCTAAAAATAATCATTCTCTCTTGACCCGCACTGGTCAACGTTAATCTTGTTCTTAGGTAATTCCATCATCTCGGACGTAACGGTGCCCTCATATTTTTAATCCGTGCATCCGTTTGGAAACTGCCACAACCGCGCACAAGTGCCGACCCACATAACTAAAAAAGTTCAAACCACCATTCCGGGCTCACTGGACCTCGGAATGATGTGTTATCTTCACGCCAGATCTCAAAATAATTCCATATAATATTGAAAATAATAAACATAAAAATCCAGATTGTTACAAAGATGCCCATAATTTCAAAATAATTGCGAAAACACCAAATATTTATTACCAAAACACATCCTATACAAAAAAAGTGCATGGTATGTGTTATAATTTTAGAACATTTTGATTTATCTTGGAAATTACTAAAATTTTAACTCTTATCATTCAATTCACTATTCAGAATCCTATGAAAATCATATTTATATTTTAGTATGAATTCATGTTATGAATTTTATTATTCTATAATCCAATGTATTGTTCATAATTAATAACTTAGTTATTCATGTTCTTTATAATTGTTAAATGAACATTAATATAAATTCAGTAACCTGATTGGATAATATCACAATACTTTATAATATTATCCATCATTTCCACTGAATGATGACATTGAATTTGGCCAATAATTGTGTGAACCAAACACATCATCACTAGAGCACACTATGATTATAGTGATGACAAAGGAAAATAAAAAAATTTAATTTAATGAATAACTTATGGAAATTCTGTATTCATTAGTGAAAAGTATGAAAATAAATGTTTATTTACTTGTAAAAATAACCTTTTTTTAATATCTATACATCCCAAATCAAAAAAAATTTATCTACATTAGATGATGTTATAGGTTCATTAAAAATTACTTAATTTTTTTTGATGATGTTCTACCTTTTATTTTGTTATCTTCTTGTCATCCCATAGATGAAGACTCTTTATCACAACTTGATTCTTCCATTTTAGTCATATTTCCAAAACATTGTAGCCCAATTTTACACTATGTTGAATATAATGTCTAATTGGAAAATGGGATTACTTATCCTTGTTCTATGTGTTACAGAGTCATAATTACCAAAGTGGGAATGATGCATTTTAATCATATCAACCTCTACCTTTTATGGACGAAAATAATATTGAGGACTATGAGGAGATGGAATTACGATTCTTTTTTATGAAAACATGGTTATAATTGACCCACTAAATCATATATTTCCACAGAAAATAGCAAGTCACTACAAAAAACATATAATCAACCCTTTATATGAATGAAAATTAGTATGAATTGTTTTAAAATATAGATATATTTTAAAAATTCAATTGTTGTTAAATTAGTTTATTGGGATGGTTGAGAAAACTCCGAATATTATAGAAACACTTGATGAATGGGAATCATTATTGGATTATGGGTTCATGGAAATACATGAACCAACAATACAAATGATGGAGACAATTGATAATAAAAAATTTGATAAAATATTTTTATTAGCATAATAGATTAAGCTACTACACTTGATCTTTTCCATCATTCTAAATGAATTTTGTTTAATATAAATTCACTTCAAATACTTGTTAAGGATAACATTATTCATGATATAGAAGAACCCACTAAAACAATGAATTATGAATTAAGTTTCAATGTAGTGGACGTTGTTATTTTGGTATCTATTTATGTAAAAGAATCAGGATACATTATTAACTCCAATGAAATAGTCAAAGATGTGATGGATAAATGAAGATCATTATCAGATTACAGTATTGAAATTTCTTATAATATGAACATTCAATTAAATAACATTTTTTCCATCACAATGTCCATTATTCACTATTCAATTATTTGGTGATATTTTGTTTTCAAGAGATTTAATCACTTCTTTTTGAATTTATATTTTTTTATTTCATTATAAATATCTATTTTTATGTCCATTTTGGTTGATACATCATTATAACTATATGATAGTTACATTTTTTGTTGATCCAAATAATTGATTATACTAATGATTAATGAGATACATGGTATAAATTTAATTTTGATCATAGTGGAGTTTCTTCAGTGTCATACTAAAGATGAGGAATACATAGTTCTCAATGGGATGTATCCTATAATTATTTATATTTTCTTTCAATACCTTTTTATTTGATTCAATTGTCTAAAAAACAGAATTAATTGTCCAAACAATATTTTCAGGTGATAGTACAATGGTTGTAAGATCCTGGCATTTTCTGGAGTCATCTCGAATACTTTTTCAGGTACATTTTGATGTTTTTAAGTACCAATAACATGGATTAGTGGATTTGGGTGAGTTTGGGGGAACATTTAAAGAAATATAAAGGATATTGGGTGATCCACGGTTTCCACACGGTTTGACAAACAATGTTACCAAAATGTGCAAAGCGTGCGAAACTGGACCGGGGAGTCTGCACGAGTTTCACTCGGTTTGAAAAACTATGGGACCAAAACGTGGAGACCATGAAAAACTAGGTAGTGGAGTCTGCATGGTTGGGGCATAGTTTTCTTAACCGGGCACCTCAACCCAGGAAACTGTGCACAAGGTTTATAATATATGAAAATCTCTTTTAAAACCTCTCAAACACTACCGGACTCGCATATTTCGACCATGGATCGGACTTGAAAAATTCTAGTAGTTCTCATTTACTTCTGGAGGGATTCAAAGTGGATATAAAAACCGTTCATTGAGATGGAAATCCTGGATTAATGTTCTTATATCCACCCAAAAATTAGATTTCATCCCGATACATCTCCCGTTCTTTCGTCCATATTTTTTAAATCTTTTCATTCAGGATCATCACCTTTTTCCTATATATAATCTTATTTGTTAAGATCTTGATCTATAATTATACATATAGACCTTGATTTTAACAAATTTGATTCATTTTATCTTAATTTTGGTTTTATAGAATTAGATCTAGAGTTTGATCGAGGATGTTATGTCGCTCAGATTATTGGGATTTCTGTAGGCCTATATTTTATCAATAAACTGAGGTAGGTGGTCTAAATTGAAATCCCATAGTCATGAATTATGATATGCATAAAAGTTTTGAAATTTCTATATTCCATTGATAATTGAATTCCTAAATTGCATTAATTGGGAATATGGTTTTAACATGTGATTTACCTTGGTTGTTAATTGATTTCAGATCACAGAAAAAGTGAAGGGGGTTGCCAAAATTTATCTTCAAAAGGATGTATGTTGTATTTCAGATATTAAAATTCTATTTGAAAGATAATTAAATGAAGGGAACTAATTATGAAATTATTTTTTTCCATGTATAATAATTAATTGGATGAATTAATTTTCTTCCTAGAAGTTTAACAAGGATAATTAATTGGAATAATTAATTATGTGTCACGATGTACATAAAGAAAATTAATTTTGAGAATTAATTATGACATGATGATTATGAATTCGATAATTAATTGGAATAATTAAATACGAAATAAGAAGGGTTTTGAATGATTATTTAGATGGTAAAATAATTAATGGGTTATGTGCTTAGATAAATGTTTCATTAACTAATGGACTTTCAAATGTATAACAAATCATTGGATTAGTAGATGATTAATGTGTAAAATTCATGTGAATTAAAGAATTATTAAATGAATGAGATTTTGTGGTTATTTTTATGGTATCCTAGACCAATGTAGTAGTTGGGACATGAACAATGCTTTCATCACCAATAGTTATCTAGTAAATTATATGTAACAATGTTAGGCTTGATGACTTGCCGCAAATGTGAATTGGAGTGAAAGGCATGACATCGTACACTAAACGAGATTTGTAGTACTCGACATGAAATCCTACACCAAATTATTAATGATAATAATGAATGATGAATCAAATGATATTTGGGGTGCTAGGTATGACGAACTAATCCAAATGATTAATGATAAAGAATGATGATTAAAATGGGTAACATGAATTTAACTTGGCCTAATGTGTTGATTAATGATTAAATAAAAATGAGACAAATATTTCGATTATGAATTGTATTTATTACTTCATAAAACAATATACACTATATTTTCACTGGACTTGTTTTAGACACCATTGGTGATGGCATACTGAGTTGTGCTAACACCCTATTCGGGATGCCTGATCGGCACATGAGAAGACTTTGTTATTGCTAGACTGGATAAGGGCAAGGCCCTAAGATCGATTGTTGTTTGGTATTGGATAATGGTATAGGGAACCAGATATGGTTTGGGATCCATTTTAGAGTCATTGTGTCTTTACATTAAGTTACACTGTACACACTTGGCACTTTCACTATCATAGTATGCTTTATATTTAAGTTGAAATTTGTAATTTCATGTTTTAAATATCATATGTCATGGATCTATTCTATATATTTATATAAACATCTATACTTGGTTAATTGTTATTTTTTTCAGTTTCTATTTTATTCAAATGACAGTGTATATAGGCACCCCATGAATGACTTACCAAACCCTTACTGCTAGTCGGCACCCTTTAGTGTACAGGGAGGTGTTCTTCAGTCCTAGTGGTCAACCGGCATGGGGCACCATTTAGTGGCTTCCGGGTCAGGATGTCAGAAAGTGGTATCAAAGGCGTTTTCATTTATTTATTCTTCCATTGTCTTAATGTTTTGGGAAAATGTATACCTGAGACTAGTAAGTGACGTGGCTAGCTAATGAGCTCGTGCGTTGGGGTTGGAAACCCATGTACGGGGGAAAATATGAGTACTCAGTGTGGGATTGTTGTTATTTGTGTTTGTTGTAACATTTGTATATTAATTTATCTTGGGGGATGCACATGTTGTGAGATGTGATATTTGTTTTGAAATTTGTTGAATTTTAATTTGTGGTCTATAGAGGTATTATAGTTTAATCTACATGAATTATTCTAGGCACTCAAGGTTTTTGTCACATTCATCATTCTAGGAACTCATCGGAAAATGGGTTATGGGTGATTTATTAAACATGAACTATTTTCCTTTATGTGATATTGATAAAATGATGAAAAATGAAAATAATGGATGTCTAATGAGAACCTTGATTGTTGAAATGGAAAATATTAATTAATTAATTAATTAATAAATTAATTTGAGATAATGTGATTAATTAATGGTTTATTAAATAATGACAATGAATGTACCCTTGTAAACCAAGCCCTAGGAGTAGGATGGTTAAGGGTAGTGACAAGGCCTCGATGTTGGTCGTGTGCCTAAAAAAGGTATAAATGACCTATTGAAATGTATTGTGGTAGTTTCCTCAGATAAAAATTGTTATAATGTTGTGTTAGGAGACTTAAGACGTGTGTATGAGTTATTGAAATATGCCTCTATAGTGCTTGTTGAGGGATATACCAAGGGGTATAGCCTAGAAAAAAATTCCAAATAGGGATCACGAGGCACCATCGGTGAAAGCTGAGGAATAAGGAGAGCATTTCTTAGGGACCATTGATCGTCTCATGTAATTCATGGAGAGATACAAATGGCAGGTTCCGAAATTCATGTCTGAGTGGACACGAGAGTTTCAGTTGTAACACCCTCCTATTTTTACTGGAGAGGGCGGACCTGAGGGAGATGTATTCTGGATTGAATCCATTGCGATGATACTTGACCATTTTGGGACTCTAGTTGAGTGAAGGGTCAAGTTTGATGCTTCTTTTCTATGAGCTATGGTGAAATACCTGTGGGAAATTCTAGTATGATCTGAACAGACCGATGATATGTTATGGAAGGACTTTATGGAGATGTTCAGGGAACACTTCTATCCAGACACAACGAGGCAAGATATGGCTTTTGAGTTTATGCATCTGACATAAGGAAACATGTACATAATGGAGTATACATAATTTTTCACAGATTTACATCATTTGTCTTCAACTTTGGAGGAAGATGAGGCATCTTCGGAAAAATGATTTCTTCACGGACATAAGTGTAAAATTAAGACCCTAGAGAATATATTTAGGTGGAAGGATTTTTTTGAAGTATTTAATCATTATCTCATTTTAGAGGGGAACTAGATATAGGATTCCAGTACTAGACAGGTAGCAAGACGATCCTGATGTGGGCCTTCATGGAGAAAGAATCACCACCACAAAAAACATAGTCAGTGTAGTGGAAAGCACGGAGGAAAAGTTACACCAGATCTTTCTCCTATGCGTTTCCACTAGTGTGGTGGGTAGGGACACTATCTTACACATTTTCCTTGACCACCAGTGGTGTGCCAATTTTTTGTAAAGATTGGACATATATTGAGGTTCTTCAGGATGCAGGGACAAGCTTGTGCTGAAGGAGTAGCATCTTAGTGGTAGATAGTGGTAATGAGGTCTTCTTCACCATATAGGTATAGCAGTCAGAGTTCTACTTGTAGAGGTGTTAGAGGCAGTGGGCATGGTGCTTCAGGGATTGAGCACCCATACTTGCAGAGTGGTGTTGCCCCAAGAGTCATACAACACCACAGGGAAGAGGGGCATGATAGTTACAAGCAGTTTAGCCTACACATGTGGAGAGCGAGGGTGGTCCATCGACAGTGGGAGTACTGTTCTAGTTTCTATGAATATAGCTACTACATTTTTTGATATTGGTTCCACTAAATCCTTTATATCATTAAATCTTGATAATTTCTTGAGGCTCGAGGTGGAGTTCTTAAGTGGGATGGTGAATATCAGTACATCATTGGGAACATGGAATATAGATTTCTGTTTATGTGAGGGATGTTTTCTAGAGATCAGATAGTGTCGTATTTTAGGGATATCTATGTTCTTGATATAACGTTCTTCGACATAAATATGGTTATGGACTGGTGAGTCACATACTGATCCCATGTAGATTTTTACTGTTGGAGAGTGACATTTGTATCTCTGGAGGGTGACAAATATGTCCTACATAGAGAATTGGATATCAATGAAGGATGAGCTGGGATAATTACATAGAAACTGGAAGAGATCACATCCCATGTTGCTAGTCTTTTGTTGGATGATGGAATTGGTAGGGAATATGTCCTTCCACTAGTAGTAGATGTTTTTCAGGATGTCTTTCCTAATGAATTTTTAGGGTTTAAACCTAAGGGATATGTGGAATTCACTATTGAGCTCATGTTTAGGGCTAAGCTGGTAACTATTCCACCTTACATAAGGGCACCGACTAAACATAAAGACATCAAAATTAAGTTGGAAGTGTTTGTGGATAAAGGGTTTATTCTTCGGGATATATATAATTTGCGATAACCTATATTGTTTGCAATAAAGGATGACATGAGTATATGCTTTTGTGTCGATTACCGGAAGCTATATAAAATTAATTTGAAGAACAGATATCCACTTTTGTGTATTGATGATTTATTTGACCAGATGATGGGGGATGTTGTATTCTCCAAGATTGATCTCAGATCAGGATATCATAATGTGAGTGTTCAGACATTTAATATACCAAAAAATGACTTTTAGGAGCAGGAATGGCCTTTACGAGTTTTTCGTAATTCCATTTGGGTTGACAAATTCTACAACATTTTTTATGACCTTGATGACCAGGATAATTCTTCTGTACTTAGAACATTTGGTGGTGGTATTTGTGGAAGACATCTTAGTGTACTCTATGATTCATGATGATCATGCACAACATCTTGGAATATTTCGGTATACACTAAGTAATCATCGGGAATATTCCAAGCTATCTAAATGTCATTTTTTGATTGACAAGGTTGACTTTTTGGGGCACATCATATCAGAAAAAGGTGTGGCAGTGGACTCAAAAAATGGGCAGGCCGTGATTACTTAGGAGTGTCCTATGAATGTCTTCAATTTTTTATGCTTTACGGGGTTATCTAGTTATTACAAGAGATTCATCTAGAACATTTCCATGTTGGATACACAACATACTTATTTAACAAAGAAAGGGAAAAGTTTGTTTTGGCATATGCATGTGATAATTCATTATAGGATTTCAAGAAGTTCTTGAATTCAGCACCAATTTTTTTCTTACCTAAGTCAAGTGAGGATTACATGGTGTATTGTGACGCTTTTGGGGCCCGACTTTGAGAAGTGTGGATGCAAGGTTGTAGAGTCGTTTCTCATGGGTCTCGGTAGTTGTGGCCAGATGAACAGAACTATCCTATGCATGACCTCGAGTTGGAAGTAGTGATTTATTCACTTAAATGTTAAGGACACTATCTATCAGTTGAAAAGATTACAGTTTTCATGCATCACAAAAGCTTGATGTATATATTTTCAAATCATGACATGAATCTTTGATAGATAATATGGTGGAGTATATGGTGTCCTTTCATTTTGAACTGGAATATACACCCAGAACGTGGAATACTATAGCTGATGCATTGAATAGAAAAACATGGAATCAGTTGAATCATGAGTCATGTGTAGAGTGGATGATGATGACTTTCCTGGCAGAAATGCATGTGGTAGTTCAAGAGAGTCATGGGAGGATGAATCTGGTTTCTTTAGCAGTGGAGTCTACAATCATAAGATGAATTAGTGATAGGAAATATGAGTATCTGAAGTGTTTAGGCTTGAGGGAAATCCTTGAAGGTGAGTATACACCATCAGACTAGATTATATATGAGGATGATATAATCTCTGTGAAAAATTGATTTTTTGTGCCTATGAGTATACAAGAGGAACTGATAAAATAATTTCATGATTCAATGTGCAAGGTACATCATAGGGTCAAAAAAATGCACTATGACCTTTAGTGACAGTTTTGGTGGACATGCATGAAAAGGGAGATTGTAGGGTTCATAATAATATGTTCACCTGTCAGCAGGGGAAAGCAGAGCATCAATGACCTGGTGTCCTATTGCAAATTTTACATATTTTGGAATGGAAGTGGGATGACACAAATATGTACATTTTTCTAGAACATCCAAAGACACTATGGAAGAATGATTCTTTTTGGGTCATTGTGGATCTACTAAATTTTTTTTCATAGTTCTGGCCTATCAGTGAAACCGTTAAAATAGAGTAGTTGGGAGGAAAATATGTGAGAGATATAGTTTGTTTTCATGGGGTTCTGTGGACAACAGTCTCAGATCATGATTCGCGCATTACTTCACCCGATTATATGGGATTATAGAAGGTTCTTGGAACATAGGTACTATTATATATGGCCTTCCACCCAAAAATTGATGGGATGTCAGAGAGTACCGTATATGTGTTAGATGATATGTTGTGATCATATGTGCTTGACTTTGTTGGTTCTTGGGAGAATCACATTTCTTTAGTGGAGTTCACCTATAAAAATGGTTATCATCTAACTATTCAGATGGAACCATACATGGAACCTTATTCTAGACCTCGTACATAACCTCTATGTTGGTTAGAGGCGGGTGGGTGAGAGATATTAGGACTATGTCACGTCTAAAAGACATCAATGCAGGTGCTATTGATTTGAAAGTTTATGGGTATGGCTCATGGTTAGAAGAAGTCATATGATGATAGATAGAGATGTCTGCTAGAGTTTACAGAGGGTGATTGTGTATTCCATCGGGCGTCATCTAGATTTGTTCACCATAGAATACGGAGACCAGGAAAGTTAGCACCCAGGATAGTGGGATTGATTGAGGTGCTGGACAGAATTGGGCTGGTGGTGTACCAATTAGCACATCTATAGAAATTCAGTTCTACCCATGGTGTTATTCATGTGTCACAACAACATCAATATTACCATGAACCTTCCCATGTGATTTATGTTGAAGATCATGTTCTTGAGATAGATGCAACCTTTGAGAAGCATATGATACGTGTGCTAGGTCCTAGTGAAAAGTATTATAGGGAAATATCATGTGTTAGTTCATGTGTTATGGAAACTTGGTAATTATCATGAGGAAACATGTGAATACTAAGAAAACAAAAGGGCACTATTAAGTAATCTATTTTCTCGGAATCTTATATATGTTCGATAGTGTACCTTGAGGATGAGCTGTTATAAGGTGGGGAGATTCTATGATCCTGGAATTTTCTTGTAGTCATCTACGGTGCGTTTTCAGGTACTTTTATTATGTTTTAATATACCACTAACTTGGAAGAGTGGATTGGGATGTGTTTGGGAGAACATTTAATGAAAAATAAGGGACAATTGGTTGTGCATAGTTTTCGTATAGTTTGAAAAACCATGAGACCAAACTGTGTCAAGCGTGTGAAACTGGATAGCAGATTCCACACAGTTTGTGCACAATTTGAAACACAGTGTGACCAAGCTGTGCTAACTGTGAAATACATGGTAGTGGAGTCGGCACATTTGGTGCACAGTTTTCCTAACCATTCCACTCTTCCCAAGAAACCATGCACATAGTTTTTAATATTCGAATATATCTTTTAAAACCAACCAAACCAATGGGACTCCTATATTGAAACCTTGGGTCGGGCTTGAAAATTTCAAGGCGTTCTCTAAGCCTTTCGATGGGATTCCAAGGAGATCCGAACACTATTAGTTGATATTTAATGACTTGAATGAGGATCTACTCTCCTCCCTGTAAGTGGATTTCTTCCCAACGCTTCTCCCATTCTAGACTCCATCTTTCTTAAATATTTTCATGAAAGATCATCACCTTTTTCAAAGATCTAAACCTATGAGATAAGATCTAAATATAGGATTTGATATCTAGATCATGTTTTTATGTATCATGATACCTTTAATCTTATATTTTGTTTTATGGATATAGAACCTGAGTTTGATCGATGATGTTGTTCCCCTCATATTTTTTGGATTTTCGTAGGGCTACCATCCATCAATAAACCGAGGTAGGTTTTCTAAATTACACTACCATATTCATGAATTATTATATGTGTATGAGTTATTAAATTTGTATATTCCATTGATAATTGAATTCTTAAATTTGAGTAATTAGCAATATGTTTTTCACATGTGATATGCAGTAGTGGTTAATTGATGGTTGATCAAGGATCAAATGAAGGGGGTTGCCAAAATTTATCTTTTGAAGGGTTGATATTGTATTTGAGATATTATATTGATTGTGAAAAAAATTAATTGGGGTAATTAATTATGACATTATGTTTGGCTATGTATGATAATTAATTGTGAGAATTAATTATGTCCCATGAAGTTGACAAAAGATAATTAAATTGCAGATTTAATTATGTGTCACGATGAGATTAAACGTAATTAATTGTGATAATTAATTATGACATGACAGTTTGGAATTGGATAATTAATTGTATGTATTAATTATTGAATTATAATTGTTTTTATTGATTAATTAATTGATATATTAATTAATGGGTTATGTTCTTAGCTAACTGTGGAATTAACTTATGTCCTTTGAAATGATTAACTATTCATTGGATTAGTGAATGATTAATGTGGAAAATTCTTGTGAATTATAGAATTATTAAATTGATGAGATATTGGGGTGATAGGTATGGAATCCTAGACCAATGTAGAAGTTGGGTCATTGACATGGTGTTCCGCCACTAATGTTATCTAAGCGCTATATGCAAGGGTTTTAGGTGTGATGAACTACACTATAAAAGAATTGGATTTCTATGAATGGAATCTTACACTCAATGAGATTTGTGTTGATAAGCATGAAGTCCTACACCAAATGATTAATGATAATAATGAATGATGACTCAAAAGTGATTTGGGGTTCTAGGCATGACAACGTACACCAAATGATTTATGATAATGAAGGACGATTACAATGGGTAACATGAATTATACATGGCCTAAAGTGTTGATTAATTATTAAAAGACAATGTAATAACTATTTAGATTATGCATTGTTTTTATTAATTAATAATACTTCATACATTATCATTGGACTGGACTCATTATATACACAATTGGTGGTGGCCTAATGAGTTGTACTCACACCCTATTCGGGCCTCCTGATCGGCACCCATGAAGAATTTGTTATTCCAGGATATGATAAGGGAAATTCCCTAGAATATATTTATGTTTCAGATTAGAACATGTGAGAGGAAACCAGATGTGTTTCGAGACCCATTTTGGAGTCATTGTGTCTTGACATTCACTAGAATTGTAGACCCTTGGAACTTTTGTTGTTAGGACATGATATACCTTTGAGTTGAATATTGTATTTTCTGTTTTTTTACTATCATATTTCATTGATCAGTTCTATTTATTTATATATGCTTTTATACTGGGTTAATGGTTATTTGATTCTGCTGGTGTTTTATTCGTATAACAGTGGGTATAGTATCCCAAAGGCAGACTTACTAGACCCTCGCTTCTAGTCAGCACGCTCCGGAATATGGGGAGGCGCCCATGAAGGAATGTGGCCAACCAGCTCAACGAACCATTTAGTGGCTTCCTAGTTGGGGCTTCATTGTGGTGATATATTCATCTAACATATTTTATTACTGAACATTAGAATATTATTATGGTGGGATTTTTTAATATGATGTGATTTTGAGTTTTCTATAATAGATCAATATATATATAATTTATCTGGATCTGTGTAGGAATCATGTGTCCAGGATAGATATATCTTCACAACATCAGGTATTTAATATAATTTCTATAGAATTTTATTCACACCAATAAACCCCAAGAAAAATAACTAATAAAAATTGAAAAAGGGAAAAAACTATCTTTATTATTATTATTTAACCCACATGAAAATTGTTATATTTCTTTAGTAGCAGATTCATGAACACAACAATTTTTTTCCAAAAATAATTTTAAGAACAAGATTATTTTTTATAAATATTGATTCATCATACCGTGATATATATTATTGTTGGACACATTTTACATTTTTAAAAACTTGAAAACTTGTTTATGGTTTAGAAACTAATTTTTAGAAATTTACATTCATTTTTTCCAATATTACATTAAAAACCATTGAGAACTCTATCCACATTCTATATAACTAACCATTTGGCTTTTTAGGAAGAAATCATACCCATGTCTTGTATTCTATAACATTCCATGATATCATTCAAATTCATAATAATTTTGAATGTTTCATTGAAATGAAAATGCTTTTGTTTGTTTTATACTCCCCTTTTAACATTTAATCAACCCTTTCATTTATATCAAAAGTGTATCCCTATAAATAAATAATGTATCTTATTTTAAGATGATAAAATAATTAATACAATTTCTCACACATATCATGAAAATTTTCATGATGATTTTAAATATTAGTTATTTAGAGAGAGTTATTCATGAACATGATTTGTTAAGGGACTACGAGTCATTGGTTATTTAGTACACATGGATAAAAATATCTCACTATGTTGTATGTGTTACTATTCATAGCATCAAATTCATAGAAAAAATATTTATATATATTAATATAGATACTTTTGGTTCCAATTATTGTTACTGTTATTGTTACAAAATGGTAACCATTTCTTTTAGGGCTACCATTAAAATCGGTAACCAATTACTCCAAATGATTGATATTTTCTATATGACATGTTTTCAATCATATTTTGTTATATAAGGGAGAGTGGATTACATTTTTGGTATTTTCATATATATTTAATTTTTCTAGATATGGAGTTTATATTTATATATAATTCTTATAATTATAATTGAGTGATTTATATTCCATTTTTCTTCATAATCCTTTTATATTGTCACTTTCTTAGTGATAACAAACCATTTAGGTTTGGGGATTGATATTTTATATTATTATCATGGATTGAAAATTGTCATAAATTTTAACAAATATCAGACGATCATTCTTCTAAAAATATTTAAAATATTATATTCCCCACCATCCCATAACCTTAGAGATCATTTCAACATAATGTGACGTCCTCATAATTAGAGTAGTATTTTTATTTCAAATAGTTAAGATGTTAAATAATTTAAATAATATGGTAATAATTCAGAATTATATGAATTGAGATTATCATTGATATAATTTTATTTAATTATGAGAGTGATGGTGAGGTAGGTCAAATGTTTCATGAGAGTAGATTCATCATTTTTAACGAATATAAGTGAATGTTGTGATATTTTAAAATGATTGGAATTGAAATGAATCATGATATGTAAGGGATAAAATGACTGAAAATTCATGAACCATTAATTGTGTTATTTTGTAATGGAAAATGTGAATTTGTGTGTTATTTTATGATAGTTTTTCCCAGTACTAGAAAACATTATGTACTAGGGGCTTGATGAACATGAAAATTACAATGTTTTTAAATAAATTTTTACCATATTTTCTTTTAATTTTTCTAATAATTTATTTAGCTTACATTTATTGTTTATAATATTTTAGTTAATTAATAATATTTATAGTTAAATTTATATTTAATATTATCAATTACTATTTTTTAGTACCAAATAATTTTTTATGATATGTAAAATTATATATTATAATTAATTTTATTATAATTAATTTCAGTATCATTAATTTAAATATTTTTATTATTTTTTGTTTTTTTATTAAATTAAATTTACATTAATTATTGGTACTATTATTATAAAACTATAATTATATGTATAATTAAAACTTTTTCTAACTATAAATATATTTTTTGTAACATTTGTTGTATAATTAATTATAATATTTAAAATTATTATTTTTATAATAATTCATAAAAATTATATTTTTAAATATTATTATTATTATCAAACTTATAAAATTACTATTAATATTAATTTTATCAATCTATCATATTTATTACCTTTTCTTGTTTTGTATTTTGAATATTGATGAAGCCTGAATTGGGAATCTCACCACCATTATCATGAGGAGGAGGATCCATGAATCCTTCATCGTCTTCTCGCTATCAACGATCTGTTTAAACTTCACTATCCAACAATAATTATAGTTTCTATCCTTGTACATCATTAATACATAAATACCGAACTACCATCCATATTTAGGGACCAACATTACTATAGATTGTGCCATTAAAAGAAATAGAAAGGGTGTTTTCTAGAACTAAAAATGTTATTTCATGGTAGGTGATCTTAATATCTTGTCGCCTTTATTAGTTATTTTTTTAATAAATGTTAATTTATATGTTGTTTTTAGAATTTAAAATGGTTCCCTTATTTGTTCATTTTTCAATGTTGATAAACATCCCATTTTTTCAGTTATTTTGTATTGAGATAATAATATTCAAAAAGTATTATTATAATTTTATTTATTCATTCAATCCATTTTATTGGAACTCTGAAACCCTTTATCAGTGTTCAATCTCACCCTCTTCAAAAACATCCCCCAACCATGCTTGATCGCATCAATATTATCAGTGCTTTACAATCCATTTATTTGTGCTTTCCATGTCGTTCAACCCTACTTGCACCTGTAATTGAACCACTAACCTCTACATTCTTGCCCAAACTCTTTTACCACTACACCATAATGATTTCTAAAATATTATAATATATTTATATATATATTTATTTAGTGTTTATATTTATTAATAGATTTATTCATATAATTAAATAAATTAATATAATAATTTTTAAATACATTTTAAAAATATGTCTATATATTATATATATATATATTTATACATATATATACTAATAATTTTAGATTTAGATATAATTTTTATGTTTTTTTGGTAAATATATATTGTTAATATACTTTTTATACTATAGTTAGTGACAATGATATTTTTTATAAAAATACATTTCTATGTATGATTTATTGAGATAATATTGAAAGATAAATACAAAAACATATATACAAACCATTAAAAAATTATACTTAATACATAAAAAATATATTTTCTTATATATATGTGTGAATTTGAATATAACAGAATATAAAAAACATTAATTATTTATTTTTTAGAATAGTTATATTTACATATATGCATCATGTGATTGTATTTCTAAATATAATTATAGTTTTATATAGTAACTAAAGTGGTTGAATTTGAATTTTTGATAATGGTTAAAATAAATATTTATTTCTATATGGTTTATATATATATATTTTTTTAAAAACTATTTAAATATGATTAAATATTTATGTGTACATTTGATATATTATATGTAAATATATTAATATATATATTTCACAATAATCATATAGAAAAATATATATAGTATAATCACTATAAAATCAATCTGAGTACATGGACTGAGAATTAATGTAGTATCCATTGAAAAAAGATGATAATAGACACTCAAAAAAGGAAAACTTTCTATCAAATTATCAACAATTATGACACCCTAACAAAACAATTATTTTAGATCCCATACCATACTTTATTATAATGAAATTTCATCGTTTGATATCTTCTGTGGGTAACCAAATCATATACTTTTTCAAAATCTTCTAATTGATATGTGGTAGAGCCCAAACAGACACTCTGATCAAAATTTATGATAATTCGAAGATCATGTTATGTTTTCAAGATAAATTAAAACAATAATTAATTAATTTGATTTTAATTTCGTCCAATTGTTTTAAAATAAAAATTACTCAATAATAAAAAAATTATTATTAATAATTATAAATTATCATATTAGACATTTTCACTAAATATATTTATATTAAATTGTAAATGAATGTTTAGTCTGCTATAAATCATATTTTATGAAATATATTATATCTATTTCTATATAATTATATTCAATATGAAATATATTATTTTAAATCGTAAAAAACAATTGTTGAAATATAACATTTACAAGTGCTAAAATGGAGCTGATAAAGACCACTCCTTTACATTAATGAAAAAATTGATAAATAAACCCATTATGTATGTAAAAATAGAATTTAAAAAAGGAGGGTAATCTGTGCATTATTATTGCTCATATAGGCACACTTTATCACCAATTTTACCTATCACTCATAACAGTAACCTATTTATCAAATATTTTACCTGACACTGAAAAAGGGTTGTGCATAATATCGTATAATCTATTGTACTGAATCCCTAAGCATCGTCACCACAACCTATCCTAACATCATCTCACACGATCACCTCCAATGTGACTACATTACATACTTACAATGACTCTAGTCAAACCATCCTGATATAGAGACCCCACATTATTCTATATTTATGTATCAGGAGAACCAATCAGGAACTCCCCTATACGTCAGTCACATCTCCTATGAAATGAAAAAACTACATTTCTCACTTACATATGTCACAAAATATTTTTCAAACTGTAATGTTTTTTAAATTCTCCAGGATAGTTTTCTGTATATATAGGTATTTGGGTTGTGTGAACTTGAATTCTAATTATTATCATGTTTGGATTATTTTTATTTTATAATTTTATATTCATTAACAGTTATATGTATAATTAAATAATGGGGTTTCAGGTTTAGTTTTTTTATAATTGATTTGTTATTTTAGGTTTTTTTAATTGTTACATGTATATTTCTCTAACAGGTTGTATATAGTTATGCTATATTATAGATATTTTATTAATGAAAACTTGTTTGAAAAATATTATAGTTTTCTCTTTTTGGGGGAATGTTAAAATGAATGAAACTCTCATAATAATTTTTTTGTTTCTTTTTTTGTCAAAAATATTTATAATTATTTTTATATTAATATAATCTTTTTAAATGGTTTTATTATTTTTAGGTTTTTATCTTTTATAAAAATAATTTTAATGTTTTTACGTTATAAATATATTACAATTTTTTTTTGTGGGCATTAAAATGAGTGATTCTCCACTTTTAAAATTTATAAACATATTTTCATTCATGATTTATATTGAAGGTTTTTTAATTTTCATATGTATATATTAATAATGATATATAAAGGTTTAGTTTTTTTGGGTTTAGGATTTTTATAAATGTTGGAATTTAAAAATATATTGTAGTTCATACTTTTGGGTGAGCATCAAAAATTCATGACCTATGATAATGATAATTTATAAATATAATTTTGTTGATTTTTTTTGAATGAATATTTAAATAGTATAAGTGTATTTAATAATGGATTTTATTAGGCTAAGATTTTTTTCTAAATTATTTTTTATAAATGTTTTACTTTAGAAATATATTTCATTCTTCTCTTTTTGGTACATAATTGAATGGATTAAAAATGGATAATTATAATTTATAAATATATATTCATTTATGGTTTTTATTGAGTTTTTTTATGTTCTATAAATATTATAAATATAATTTAAATATAATTTGATTTTTTTGATTCATTAATATAAGGATTATACAAAGAATAGAAAATCGATAATACTTGGTGTTTTTTATTAATGTTTATATAAATATCTAAATATAAATTAAATGAGTATAAATTTTATAAAATATATAAAATTTAATGTATTTTAAAATGCCAAAAACATGGTATCATAGCAATGAAATTAAAATTTCATATGAAAATGGGAAATATATTACAGATATAGATATAAATGTTTAATCAAATTATTTTAAAATATGATTGAATTTTATTTATTTGGTTGGAATAATAAAATTGAAATATATTTTATATATGTGTGTGTGTGTGTGTCTATGTACATATATATTTATGGTATTTAATTTGGTGATATATGAAAATCTGTAAGAGTAGATTATGATACATTGAGATAAGTAGAGTAAATTTATTATATTGTTTAATTATGTGTTACACTTAAATATTATATTATCAAAATTAGAAAAATAAATGTCATCATCCATCGGGACCAAAACCAGTTGTTTTAATCACATGGCCACATTGGCTATGATTTCTATGTTGATCTAGTTGGGAATATATCTGTGTTTCCTCCACATCATGTGTTACCTCAATATACTACTCAACAGATGTAGTTTCCTAAACTTTGTGTGTTGCTGGTGTCCCCTCATACTACTATGTAGACAACCCTCCAACACACCATTTAGATGACTCCCACACAACATATTTAAACTCATGTGTTAATAGCTATGGGTTCCAGGTAGGAACCCATAATGATGATTTCAGTGGTTGAGACCCATTAAACATGTCACTCATATTCTACCAAGGTCTTATTTTCATGGAGGTCTGTGTACATCGATTGAATGATAACTTTCCTTATATGAATTATACTTTATCTAATGTTTATAATAACATTCCGATTATGTGGTATCTCATACATTTTTTTTGTATTTCGTTTCTACTATATGGGAAACTATAAACATCATCCAAGAAAATATAAAAATATATATCTCAGACAATGTTGGCCATATCCTCCCCACTATAACTACTTTAATCCTACCATTGGTAGTTACAGTAGTTCATTATCCATGGTGGTCTTCTAATTAACATATGTACCCATAACCTCTTCTATGGGAGCAATTGGATCAAAATATTCTACATGCCCCTCAATATATACACTCTCTTATAATGAAACATGTCGACCTGTGAGAGCCTCCAACATTGCATCCATTAAATCCTCATTGTATAATAACTAATCATTAGTATTATTGATTTCTATAAGTCTAAGTATCACTAAATATAGGAAAAATGTTTTTCATGTTCATAATTATTTTGAATTAAAAATATCTAAACAATATAGTAAACATACATATTAATGTGTTTGTCTCCTATGGTGATTATTGTACATGATACAATGATATTTTTATCAATATGTTACTCTCGCAGATATAACAGTCAGAGTCGTACTATGGGATATGAGAAGTCAATTATATTATGTTATCCATGCCTATCCTAAGACTCAATGTACTATGTCTGGTAGCATGACCAATCAATCATCTTCTTACATATGAATTAAATTCTATGCATTTAATCAAATATATGATGTTTAAAGGGGATGTGATCTATACACCTATACAATTATATGACATGGTATGGCTGGTTCCAACAAATTATGTAGAAATTAATGAGAGAAACAAACTGTATATTATCTAATATATTCAGTGTAGTATGGGGTATGAAATACCAACACAAACTCAGTATATGGGATTTATGATATAAAATAAATTCTCAAAATTTACACATATATAATGTCAAAAATGTAACTAATTTATCATTATAATATCATTGAAAATAAATAATAAAATTAATATTAAAAATAATAATTAATAAATTACACCATTTTAGAAAATAACTTAAAAAATAAATTGAAAAATAAACACACTGTGTCTCAAGGTATTTATGTAACATTGAGCCTGCAATCAATTTGTAAAAAAATAAATATACTTTTTTTAATAAAATTTCATTCAATATATTTTAAACATAAATCACATTATTGATGTAAACACAAGGAAATTCATAGGGATACTCTATTAAAAGGCAATGGGAAAGTAAAATTATAAATCATGGACTGATACATAGAAAACACTCTTATTCCCAACATTTTAAGAGAATGATTTATCCCTCAATATACTACTTATTATCCTATAATGAAGAAAACTGGAAGCTATATATCTATTCTAATACATCCGAAACAGAAATGTATATATATTTCCTATCTTAATCCAAAATTAGAGGAAATTATATCACTTGTGCTAAGGTCATATAGTGATGGAACACAACGTGACTATAATCATCCAAATAATATATGCATTTCTATATCAAATCTGTATCTCCACATTAGTGTTATTTATAATCGTAGAAAGATTTTATGATGTAAAAAAATGCATGAGTAGGAAACAAGGATGAGTTATGTATTGAAAATTCGATTTATTCTCTATAAATGATTTATTACTTTGGATCGGCCTCTAAGACTCACAAGTGTAAATTCCTTCTCCCGATAGGCGGACCCAATATGAATTGAAAATCCAATAAGGTAACCACCATATACTCCATGGGATGATGTAGTGTAGGTATCTAGGGTCTTTATCCATAAACCAATCTGGAAATAAGATGATAATCAACACTCTTAAAATTTGAATCGGTGACTCCATTGAATGCAAGACATAAATAAAATGAAACAAAGAGTGAGAGATGTGCCCTGTAGTAGATGTGAAGAGATATACACTCTAGTAGATGGAGAAAACATCACATCACTATAACCTCAAATGACACATGATATTGTCTTATATTTATCTGAGGCCTCATCACTAGAATAAATAACATTTAAGAAAATAATTTGAAAAGAGTAGCTGAGGATAAAAAATGGGTTTTACGTTAATATTTTAATTTAAAAAGATAAATTAAAAAAATTTATGAGTGGTGGATTTTTAAATTGAAATTAAACATGAGTTGTACAGTTAGAAAAAGCTACATCAATATGGTGATTTGGAACAATATTTCTTACACTGGAACATAAATGTGTTACGATATAATTGTGATGATTCAATACTATGTAGTAGAGAAATTTAGTGTTATTATACACTTATTCCCCTATCATTAATAAAAATATTGATAATTGTATTCACCAACTTATATATGAGGAAATCAACAATGTACTATGGTAGTTTTCCCATCATATATCAGAAAATATAATGGACTATAGAATATAAAATAGAACCTTGCTAATCATCTAATTTCAATAAGGGATAAATCAGTATAAAATAATGAGAATATAACATCTCTTTTTCAAAAATAGTATTTTTTTTATAATTTATGACACCATTTTTTAATCAAGTATAAAAAATAATTATTAATTTCAATTATTATCAATATATTTTTTTTTAAAACACATTTATTATTCTCTTTTTTCATATATATATATATATTATGTTTCAAGTGAGTAATTTTTATTTATATTTATACTGCTTTAAAATTATTTTATTTGGGTTTTGGTCATTCCCTTAAAAAATACTTTGAAAATAAAAAATCCTATATAATAATTTTTGTATATTTAATATTTAGAAACAGTAAATTCATTTCTTTTCAATATTCTATTAATTGGATAAAAGAATTATTAAATTAGTATGGGGACCAAAAGATCAATCAGGTGTATAATTTGATGATTTTCCCATATGTCTGATGAATCATGTTTGGATGTGTCCTTCCTAACCATTTAATCCTATTCTCCGTGAATATTTCCCTTCAATATGATAATCTTTCTCATTCGAAATACTATTTGAATTCATCATCCTTTTTTCCTCATCATATTCATGTTTGAATGAATAATGGGGGAATAAACATGTATAATGATGTTCAAATATACATCCTATTTGAATCCATTGGGAATTGATGTAGTTGCTAATACGTTACAATCAGTACACATGATAAATTAATTTATCCATACATAATCATTAAGCTTCACGTGATTCTCTCACATTTTAAAAATGACAAAAAATATATTATATGTTACCTTAATCACAATAATATTAATGTAGTAAAATAGTAATCATGTGGCCCTTTCAACTGGTCACTATATCATAGAACATAGTGTCACCTAATATTTTCCCACTATATTCAAGAGAGTGTACATTTAATACGGTATCCACCTGATTAATTATATCTAGAGTAACCTAAAAATCGTTCCCCTACAGAATCACTTAGTGCATACCCTCATCATCTTATTTACATTTTTTCACATAATATTTCATAGTGTGGTATAAATTTTTCTGCACCAGACATGAAATTTAATTTATATATTAATATTAATGTATAAGAGATAACTTGCTAAACTAACATTTTGTGTTCTTATTTTACATGTATTTTAATATTCATAATTACATGAGATAGGTACCTTACAACAATCATTAAATAATCCATTAATTCATTCGATGTGGTAGGTTTTCCTGTGTATGCATCTTCTCCCATCATCTAATTCCCACAATTAATTATCATGCTGAATTTTTATCATGTATTAATATATTTTTTATTAAACATGTTAATGAATACAAAAAATTCCTCTAACGTTTTCTGTAATGGATTATACAATTGAAAATATACAATATAATTCTATACAATCTATCATAATTTTTAATAAAAAACCATATACATGACAATATTAAGGTTTTATTTCTTCATGGTCTTATCCTTGAGTTTCCTCTAATTGTTTTTTGATATGTATTTAATATAGTAGGGATGGTAAATTGGGGGAGGCCTCAGGGAAGGACCTGAGATTTTATAGCTTCCTTGATCTCTTTATATATATGTGAAATAAGACATATTCTTCTAATATATGTCACAAATTCATGTAGGTAATAATGAAAGAAAATCCATGATGGTATTTTATCATTCTCAATAATCCAAAACCCAAATGCAATAGAAGCATGATTTCCATCATGTGTGGTTGAGATTGCTACTATTTTAGAATACTTCCCACATAAAAAGGTTATATCAGTCTCAATATACAACTTACAAATTCTAAAAGATGTCACATTGGGTAATAATGTGGGAAATACTCTATAAAATAATACCATTAGTTTATAAAAATGGTTTTGTTTTCTATTATATTAAACCATGTGTATCCGGTTGAAATCATGAATTATGTGACCTAGAAGTTCTATATATAGTTTTTGAAAAATATAATATTCATCCCAGTAACTATAAACGTTATCTATGGACTTTTTTCATGCATCCCATGTGCTCCATAAAGAAATTTGATTATATTAATTTTGCTATATATTATTTACAACAGAACCAAAAGTATTTATTGATGTTCTATTATAATATAAAAAAGAACTGAAATGAATTCATTATCTATTTTTATTTTACCATGTTATAGGATTGGGGTTTCACATGTGTGTGGATTAAATTTTTTGATTCTATATCATCTTATATTATTATCATGTACAGCTAAATGACACATTTGAAAATTGAAATCGAACATTTCACTTAATGTTATATCTAATTATATTCAATGAAATAAATATGGTTTTTCTTAATGTGATACTAATTGTTCAATATATTTATATATTCGATTCATTCATAATATCCCCCATATATTTCATCATCTTCGTCCAAATATCTAATAATTCCAATAATAATTATATATAATTATATGATTGGAATGATTAGTGAACAATAAAATTCATTTTTGTCTAATGTATTGTATGTTGGCCATGAATGGAATGGTGGACAATGATTCAACGGTCAATTAGATTCAACATGGACAGAATTTCAATAGGATTTATCATTTTCATCATGTTATGAATCCCCTGAATCATTGTATTCTTTTGATTGTTTATCATCCTCAAAATTATTCGACATAAAATATAATTAAAATCCAAGATATTACATAAAAACATAAATTTCTCTATGATTTGTTGAATCCCATGGATATTTAAATGTATCTAAATGTTGGGATGGACCAACTCCTACAGTTGACGGGATATCTTCAATAGTAGATATAGTAACATAAAACTCCACAATTTATTCTGTAATTTGGTCATTGATCAATGTATACAATTATTCATAGTATACATAAAAAATAATTTGGTAATCCACATTCCACAACCTATTTAAAAATTGTTAATATATGTATATATATATATTTGGGACAATATCACATTTTTAACCTTGATTTTTAATCATCAATATACTATTATCTAAATTCCCTTCATCATTGTATAACCCTGAAGCATTATCACATATTTCGGTTTTCTATAATAACTGAATCATTTTTTGTTATATATAATTTAACTATTACAAAAAAAACATGCAACCATATTTATTTTTTATAAAAAATCTATGATTTTTAAGTATTCTATCAATTTCATTTAACTACGAGTCTTCCAATTAAATTCATCTAATGATATTTTTTTGTGTTAACGGTATTAAACCTAAAATCAAACAGTAATGTATATCACTAGAGAGTGTCAAAAATTGTGTGGAGTCAGACCTATTTTTCATGCACCAACTAATGACTTGAGTGAATACACAATCAATCCATTTTTGTGATAATACCACTTGGTAAACTATTGCTGGAGAATACATTCAATTATAATATCTATTCATGGATGTAAATTCAAGGATACTACATCCTATTTACATTACCAAAACATATAATTTTTTTTATTTTAAATGACCTTATGGATTACACTAATGGATAATATTCATAATTTCCACATTCCTAAAAATATTTTATTTGATTCTAAAATAGGATTTAATAGAGAATGAGTCCCCACATCATATCCCTTTTTAGTTTCCAACTAAGAGTGAAATTTGAAATTTTTTGTCTACTTCTAGTTCATAATTTTATTTAATAAGAAATATACAATTTTCAAGGTTAAAACAACTTAGTAAATCTATTCCATATCATTCATACCCTTGTAGTATCTGGACGTGGAGTTCATTTAATGGAGATCATACACTCTTTACGTTTCTTAAATATATAGTTATTTACATATGAATAGACACATATATAAGGCCACATTTATTTCATTGCCAAAATATTCAGATGTTTTCTAATAGTTAGTCTTATCCTTATGTATGATTTTTTTTCAGATCATAATTTTTTTTAAAAAATCAAATATATTACTACTAAATAAAATTTATTAATATTTAAAATAGAATAGATAAAAAATTATATGAATAATTATAACAGTTTTCAAATAATAATGAATGAAATTTTATTAATGATTTAATTTCATATTTCTAAACATTCAATTTATTTTTATTCAAAAAAATTTAAAACATATTTTAGTTATTTTTTTATCATAAAAACATATAAATCATTATAGTAACAATTTATTATTACAAGATCATATTAAAAATATAATTTAATGATATTTGTTTATAATTGATCATAAAAAAACTGTTAATTATTTTAAGTTTATTAAAAATATAGTCTAAAATATATGATTCTAATGTCATATTATATAGTCCCATAAAATCCTAAACATTAAACTATAAAAAAATGTTTTAATTTAAAATAACAACAACAATATAATTAACTATAAATATTAATTAACATCCAATTTACTAACTAAAAATTTATAGAAAATAGTTCACTATCAGTTTTATCTAAGTGATAAATCATAATAACAATTAAATAATATTAAATAAAATATTATAATAAAAAATCAATAACAACAAAAATAATATAAATGACTCCATAATATTAAGTGTAGGAACCTTTGAGAACTAATGTGAGATAAAAAATATTCTAACCACCTAAATAACAAAAAGAGAGGGGTGGGATAAAAACAATTACAGTGGGTGATGAATTTTTTTTGGAAATATCGCCTCTATCACACCCATGAATTATTTAAAAGTTATTTTTCTATTTCATTTGTATTCATGATTTCTTTTAGTGGATTCCCATTATTTTTGGTAGAAATTGTGGGTTTTCAAAATTAGGGCCACACTGTGGGCCCATTTTTATATTTAAAACTAAAATTTTATTATTCTATAACTCATTAATTTTTCAAAATTATACACCCATTACACATCCAAATTTTCATACCATGATATATTTAAAACGCCATATCAATTTGGACCCTGTAAAATTCCATAATAATGATGGATTTAGATTTTTTATAATGGTATTGGACCAGCTAGTAATCCCATTTCCTTTTTTAAAATATTTTTTTTATGTTTCTAATATATAATTAATTTTATACTTTTTTCTGTTATTCAACCTCCAAACCAAATCCATAGAGCAGTGGATCACCATAATTATCTATTTTCCTGATATGGATCTCATTAAGATCATTGTTTAGGGAGAAAATTTAATGGGTTTCTCAGATCGTCCATATTTTGAAAAGTTAGTTTGATTCTTTCATAAACCATTCAATTTTTTCTTTATCCCCAATTTTATTCCCCACATAACCTTATAAGTCTCATCAGTGCCTACCTATCAGATTTGTTTTCTTGTTTATTCAACCATTAGTGTAATTGGGGTGATTTCTTCATGATTGTTCAAGGTGAGTGATTCCTTCTTGGATTCTTCCATTTTCCCTTGGGTCCTCAATCATTAATGATGTTATAAAATTTTTAGAAGATAGGGTTCGACCCTAGGATTTAATTTGATTCCTTTTTGGTCTAATATTGTGGTTTAGGGTTGGGTTTCAACCAATTGTGGTGTGGTGGTGGTGCGGTTGATGTTTCACTTCATGTTTTTAGGGTTTCGACATAAAAAAGTAGGTGATTCCATTGTTTCCATTTTATAATGAGTTAGCGTGCTATATTTACTCATTTTTCATATTCCACATATGTTTTGTGCGCTGTGAAAACTATTAATGATTGATTTGGTCAAGAAATTAATATTATAGTTGCATTTTAGCTTGAAATAACGTGTTTTTCATGTGTAACTCTTGGGGTATTATTCTGGTGTATTTAATAACATTTGAAATTGATTAAATAAATATTATTTGAGATTCCAATTCTTCATTGTTAGGGTCTTGGGGTACCATTTAGTTTGAAATATAATTTTTAAATTTGTTTTGTGTGTGTAACCATGTTATTACTCTTGAAAGTGTTTTATGAAAATGTTTGTGTTTTCATATAGATATATTGTACAATTATTCTAGGTGATTTTAAAATACATGAGAGTGGTTCACAAAATTTTTATAGGTATACCAATTCTGTTTTGTATTGGTATTGATGGGATAATATCCTTGAAATAAGGTTTTGCAATTAGTTTTATGTGCAACACTTGGGAATGCACCTTAGAATTGTTTTATGAATGATTCGAATGGTTTGTTGATTTATGTATAAGGTGAAACCATATCAGAAATCTATTTTTGATTTTTTATATTTTAAAAATGACCATTATAAATGTTAAAGGGGATTCCATGTGATTTGTATCCTCTTTGAAATGATTTATAAAAATTTTTAATGGAATTACTAAAATGTGAATGTGACATGAACATGATGTTGGCTGTTTTATGTGAGTGTGATGTGAAAAATGGATTCTGTTTGTAAAAAGTGTATCATGTATCATGTGAGTGGGATGTTATGTGATGTTTAGAATCTTGGGAAATATTTTATAAAAATATTAAGGGATGTGTTAAATTTTGAAAAATATGCAAAAAGTCTTTTGGGATATTTTTTTGTGAGTTTTATTTCAAAATTTATTTGAATGAAATAGGGGTTGATGTGATTTTGTGATGTACAAGTGGGGTGTTTGGTTGATGTGTTATTTGTATGTGGTATTTGCATGGGAAAATTATATTTCAGTTCATGTATAATTTTTTGAGCACAAGGGGGAAACCGGGTATCTTAGTGTGTGGACATGTACTATTTTACAAGTGATCCCTTGGGGTTTGGCCACAGTTTTATAGTACAAGATTGATGCTTACAAAAATAACTAGACTATGATGATGATTATTATTGGGGAGCACTAGTTTATTGGTATGTTCCCTACTAGCGTCTTATTCACAATAACAAATATTGTGATGTTTACTCTCACCGAGATACATGGTACCTGGGACCCAGGATGAGCTAGTGCCAACCAGTTATTTCCTATTGCTTATTCTCTTTAGATAGTTTACTCATATCATCGGCATATGTTATTTTTGGATAGAAATTTAACTATAATGGAAACATTATTTAAAAATGTTGATTCTTTAAAATATCCCACTTGAAAACTATTTAAATTTTTAAAGTAGCATCTTTTAGAAATTCTAACTATCATTTCATGCTTTTGAAAACATGAATGATTTTCATATTTGAATGTTTATCACATGGAATATCTTAGTGGATATATCTCAAAAGTATTTTTAGACACCCTACATACACCTTTTCGTTTATGTAGACCAGCTTATTTTATTCCTGTAGGGTTGGATACAACTTTTGTAACTATATTTCGGGTTTTAGCAGTCCAATTTGTTGCGGTGTTGTGGAGATGGCTTCATGGAGGTGTATCTTTCCATGTAGATATTCTTGGACTATAATTTCTTGTTTTATACCTTTATAATGATCATTGAGAAGTGTTTTGTATTTTTAAATTGAATTTAAAAATTATCTAAAATATAATTTGGTTGCAACAATCCTGATTCATTTTATTGGATTCATTTCCAATTTTAGGTTTATAAACTCAGGTAAATCATTCCCAATTTTCAGTTTATGTTACCCAGAAAATTGTGTCAACCTGTTGGGATTGGGAAATCACTTTAAACCTTGTCATGGGTCAGGTTGAGTTCCAGTTTGGATGGTGACTAGATTCAGTTCGTGAAAAAATGAAATCAAAGGAGGTTCACACTTTTGGGTCTTGTTATATGGGGAACAGTCATGATAGTCGATAGTTAGTACATTTGGGACATTAAATTTCAGTTATGGGTAGTGTGACGGGCAAGCATAGCCCAGATGGGATTTCAGTCACCATTGGATGTCGGGATTTCATTGAGTCCTTAGGTTTTCTGGGTTTGATGATGATTAGGGGAAATTAAAAGAGAGTTGGGTTAATAGTCTCAGTGAGCTCATAGAGCCTAGAAAGCCACGTGAATCTAGGGATATTTCCCTAGAGAACTCTCTATGATGGTGAAGTGATTGTCATATGGACTCCAACCATATTTACAAGTCACCAACTAAAACTAGTTTCCTATCACATTGTATTGTGTTCATTAATTTTCAAATCATGGATGATTAGTTTTAAAGAAAAAATAAATTGGTTTTAAGAAGGGTACAAATTCAATGAAATTATTTTATAATAAAGAGGGAATGGATTTATTTTTGAAATGGTGGAATTTACTTTTCATAATTGTATTAAAATGGAAAATGGCGTGTTTACACCTCTTTTGAAAGCAAGAAAATATGTAAAAGTTGGTTTTGAAATAGTTTTCCCAATAGAGTTTTCAAAAATATTAAATGGTGTCTTAATGGGATGAATTTTTTTGAAATTTTTGAATATGATATGAAAGTGGGTATTTATTTGAATGATTGTGATTTTGATTTTATAGTAATCATTCTTGAGAAAATGGAAGTATTGGTTGATTTTTATGGTTTTGAAAAGTGGAATGATTTTTTGCATTAAACATTGGTATTTCCGTGAGTGACCACGTGCATAGGGTTATATTTTAGTATACATTGTTAATGGCACAACAAGATGATTGATATGATGGTTATAAGAAGGGTGCCCAATGTGGCACAAAAACATGCATGTGTAAGGCTCAGGGGGTTCTATTGGTGGATATGCTAACCACTGGACCATTTTATTCCAAAGAAATGTTTTTTAAAAAAACATGAGGATTTGATTACTATTTGGGATGGTGTATATTATTTGTTTTTTAATAAATTTTGATATTTTGGGATGTTTTGAGTCCAAGAACCCCTCCTATTTGAATAATTTTTTGGGTTTGTGTTTGGTCGGTAAGGTGGGTAGAATTGCTGGTTAGAGGTCTCTACTAAGAAATGTTCAATAAGACTTTACAGTGGTTCCCCTAACGTGTTTGATCTTGGTTTGTGGCATATTTTGACCAATGTTCCAGTATTGTATGTTCCTTGGCTTATTTAGTTGGATATGGTATACCAACATTAAGGGTTAGTGCATGATTTCTGTGTATCCCATAATTGTTTTCCATTGGAAAATCCACCAATTGATCAATATAAGGAATCCTTTTCTTGAGATTTAGAGATATTGTTTACAGCAATTCTTTTCATTATTTTTGGACCCTCTTGTAGAAAGAGAGGTATTGTGGAAGATTAAAAGAGACCATAGTTTCTTATGTTACCAGAATCATTGAAGTTGGAAGTCCTCTGGGGTTTTTAGTGTGGATGACTCTCTAGATAGTGTCTATGAAGGCCTCTCGGTCCTTCATAGTCTCTTCAAAGTTGAGGTTTATGTTAAACCACTAGTGTTGGAAATATGGTAATGATAGGCTATTATGGACACTTTCTGGAATTTTTTGTTGTTTGGGGACATCGCATAAGGTCTGATTTATTATATTGTTTCCATTATTTTCAATGGTCATGTTTGGTGACTCCTTGTGATGTCGCGTTCTCATTGACTATAAAGGTGATGGTCATGCAATCCTATGAGAGTCTTTAACATGTTGGGTGAATGTCTCTTGAGGAAAAACATCAAAATCCTCTTTTTTGGGGAAGTTGATTATATGTGTCCTTTCCTTCTATTGTTCCATACCTATAGAAACATGTTGTAACGTTTGTGTGTGTGTGTGTGTGTCTTATAAGCCCTTATTTTTGTGAAATGATGGGTTAAGGTAATGTGAGGTTTGGAATGCGTTATGTCGTAGTGAACACATCTTGGATTAGGGTATTTTTTTAATGGAACCAAAAGTAAATGTTCAGTTTATGGGTTTCCCGATCCTATATATGAGGCCGAAGATGTTTGAATCAATTGTGCTCGAGCCATAGGTTTCAAAGAGAAGCAGGCGCGTAGATAGGGGATCCCAAGGTTGTTTAAAACCATTAACAATGTCTAATCCTTAGTATGAAATATGGGGAACAGTCTAAACCTCTTATGATTCCATATTCATTTTGTTGTTCTTGTTTGATGGAAAGAGTTGGGAGGACTTCATGTCTATGTTATCACCCACTGTCATTCGTTTCTCCTTTGGGTTCCATTGATTTTTTGGATTATGGTCGGTAATTTGGCTAAGTAGGTTGAGCGCATGTTGTGTGCATGGTTAGTAGTAACCTTGTCCCAAAAAACCATACATTTAGAAGGATCCACATTGTTAGCCCATGATTTCCTAAACTATGCTGTATAACCGTGCGGTTGTCGCAACTCTTTAAATTTTTGTTCTTCTTGTGTCAGCCCATAATGTTATTTTAAGAAAGTTGTTTGCTATAGTGGCGAGATAGACTTTGATTCTCATGTATATTTCTTTTTAAATTTCAAATTTAGGTCTACCCCATGTATCGGGGAGTCTATTTGGGGCTCCCCCTGTTAGTATCCCGATCTTGTTTAGGGAAAATCGGAATTGTCTCTTATGGGGGGGGGGCATTTCTGTCTTCATATACTAGTAAGTCTAATTGTTCCATGGTCTTGGCTTTCCAAAAGGTATTATTTTTCCATGATATCTATATACATACATCTTCCTTAGGTAAATTTTCGGAGTGGTGAATTCCCAATCGCCTAGTAAATGTAAGGTCAGTGTAACCTTGTTTGTTGTTGTTGTTCATTTGGGTATATTAATAGAATCTTACTTTGATAGAGTTTGAGGAGATTTCTTTTGGGATAAAATATAAATATACTTGATCATTTCAGTTAGTACGGTTTAAATTTTTGGTGAGATTATTCCTTCTTATATTTATCAATTGGAGGTGTTTTTCCATTTTGGGGGCGGATGAAACTTGGAAAAGGAGTCCATTTTGGCCTTCAGCTGGGTTTGGTTTCTGCCTTTGGGATTAATGTGGCCTTCCAAGGGTGGTTTTTTTTATGATGGGGAAAATTTCTACACCCATGAATTCTTTTAAATGTATTTTTTTAATTTCTATTTTTCTTTGTTTTGGACTTTTCCCATTCAATTTGATGGAAATAGCGGGTTTACAAAATTTGGGCCAAATTGCAAGCCCATTTTCAGATTTAAAAATATATTTTTTTGTTTATAATGACTTCATTTTTCAACATTTTACATTTACTCTACTTCCAAATTTGTATCACCTGGTATTTTAAACCACCATATCTATGAGGACCCCATAATAATTAATTATAATTATGGATTTGGGTTTTTTATTAAGGTTATGGGACAGCCCTTAAACCCATTTCTTGATATAAATTATTTTTTAATATTTAAATATCAAATTAATTGTGTACTATTTTTCTGTGATTCCACCTCCCACCAAAAGACAAAAACCGATGGCTGACTCCAATTATATATTTCATTTTTTTGGAGATCATTGGGATTGCAGATTAGGGTGAAACATATCAGGGTTTCACAAATTGTCAATATTTGAGAAGTTAATTTAATTTTTTCATAAACTTTTAAATTTTAAGTCTTTACCACCATTTTATTCCCCACATAACCTATTAATCCTCATTATAACCTACCTATCATTTTTGGATTCTTTGAGATTCATCCTGTGGTGTATTTTTTGTGATTTCGTCAAGATTGTTCAATGTATGTGATTATTTCTTGGTTTCTTCCAATTTCTGTAGAGTTTCCTTCCATATTCATGGTATTCCAAATTGTCCAGGAGTTATGGTTAGAACCTAGGGTTTGATATGTTTTCTATTTGTTCAAATCATGTGTTTTAGTGTTGTTTTTTACCATTTGTGGTGTGGAGGTGGTGTGATTGATGTTTCCCACCCTATTTTTAGGATTTCGACCCAAAAAGGTAGGTGATTCCATTTGTAACCATTTAATAATGATTTAGATTACATTATTTACTCACTTTTCATATTCCTTATATGTGGTGTCTAGTTAGAAAACTGTTTAGGATTGATTTGGTTAAGCGTTTAATTTTATAGTTGCATTTTAGCTTGAAATTGTGTGTTTTTCATGTGTAACTCTTGAAGTATTATTTGGGTTTAATTTATAAAATATTATATTTGTTTTCTAATTTTTTTTGCTGGAATATCTTCTTTGTCATGGTATTGGTGTGCCATTGTGTTTGAAAGATGGTTTTTGAGTGGGTTTTAGGAGTAAAACTATGTTATGCCTCTTGAAAGTGTTTTATGAAAATATTGGTGTTTTCGTGTGCATATTTTGTAGTATTATTTGAGGAGATTATATAATACATGAGTGTGGTTCATTAAATAATTATCAGGATTCCAATTCTATTTTGGATTGGTATTGGTGTTATTATGTCCTGGAATTATTGTTTTGAAATATTTTTTATGTGTAATGCTTGGGTATACTCTATAAAATTGTTTTATGAATGATTTGAATGGTTTAATGATATATGTAATAGGTGAAACCATATTGGAAAACTGTTTTGGATTGTGTATATTTTAAAATGGTCCATTTTAAATGTGAAATGTTTTGTCATGTGACGTGTATCCTCTTGGAAATGTTTTATAAAAATGATTAACAGTATTACAAAAATGTAATCATGATGTGAACGTGATGTGTGCTGTTTTGTGTGAGTGTGATGTGAAAAATGGATTTTTTTTGAAACTTGTAAAATGTAACATGTGAGTGGGATTTTATGTGATTTTTATCATCTTGGGGAAGATTTTATAAAATTGTTCCGGATGTTTTTATATGTGAATGATATGAAAAATGCGTTGTGGGAAATTTTTGTGTGAATTGGATTTCAAAATAAATTTGAATAAAAAGGGGGAAGATGTGCTTGTGTGATTTAAATGTTGGTTTTTGGTTGATGTGTGATTTGTAAGTGTTATTAGAATGTGAAAATTATATTTCATTCCTTGTTGAACATGTTTGAGAATAGGAGGAAAACACTTGGTGGTGGACGTGTACTAGTATACTAGTGATCCTGTGGGGTTTGACCTTAGTTTCTAGTAAAAATATTGGGGCTTATAAACTAAGTAAACTATTATTATAATGATGATTTGGGTCCACTATGTTATGGGTATGTTCCCTACCAGTGGCTCGTGCACGAGATTGGATATATTGATGGTTACTCTCACTAATATACGAGGTACTTAGGACCCACATCAAGCTAGTGCCTAAGGGTAATTTCTTATTTCTTATTGTCATTAGATGATTTAAACATACCCTCCTCATATGGTATGTTTGGCTAGAAATTTCATTAGCTTTTTATTTTTATTTAAAATTCTCGATTCTTAAAAATATTCAACATGAAAACTGTTTTAATTTTAAAAGAAGCATTTTTTGAAATTGTAACTAGTATTTCATGTTTTTGAAAACATTCATGCTTTTCATATTCGAATTTTTATCACATGAAATAGCTTATCAGTGGTTTCCTATTGGGATTTGTCTCACACCATAGTTACACCATTGTGTGTAATTACAATTGCTGAATTTGTTGACGAAGGTTTAGGTAAACATTTTGTGCCTATGGTTTAGGTTTTAGCGAACCAATGTGATACGGTTTAATAGAGATGGTGTGAGGGTGGTGAATCTTTCCGTGAGGTGGTTCTTGGGTTGGAATTTGTGGTTTTTTACCTCTTTAATGGTCTTTGAGAATTTTTTTATGTTCTGTAATTAAATTATGAAATTTTATAAAAGATTATTTTTTTTGGAAAATCCAAATTTGTTTTATTGGATTCTTTTTCATTTCTACATTTACAAACTCGGGTAAATAATTCACAATTTTCAGTTCATGATACCTGAGAACATGTGCCAGCCCATGGGGATTAGGAAGACCCTTTGGGCCTTGTCACAGGATGGGTATGGTGCCAGTTTAAGTGGTTACTATATCTTGTTCATGAAATCCTCAATGTGACAACATGATATTATTGTTTAAATATATTTTTCACAATTAATTAATACTAAGTTCAATATCTTTATTCACGGGTCATGTTGGGACTTTTGCCTTTGGCCTACCTGTCATGTACAGGTTCCCCTTCAACCCTTAAAAGGGGGATTATCTATAATAAAATAAAAAATAAGGCCTTCGGGCCATTCGGGAAATATATTTATTCACACACAATAAAATGAATTTTATAAATAATTAGTAAATAGAAATAATATTCGTAAAAAATCATTATGAAAAAATATAATATATATATGTATGTGTGTGTGATATGAAATATTAAAGTTCATTAAATTAGACAATTGATTTGAAATAATATTAAAAATAAATAATATGTTAGAAGGACATTATAAATAGAAATAGTTTTTTACTATATTTCCTTATTTTATATTAAATGTCTAATATATAATTATATAAAAGAAACATCATTTGTTAATTTTTCATAGAAATAATAATATTTTATTAACAATTTTAGAAATTATTTATTTTTTGTTGAAAATCATATTTTATGAAATAATGTATTTTTCAGTATATATGAATAAATATTATCATTAAAAACAATTAAGTTATAAATTATAAAATTAATAAATTAAATTATTAATTTTAAAATATTACATGAACCTAGAAAACACAATGGTTTTCATTTTTTAAGCTAATTAAAAAATTTACATTAATAAAGAAAACTGATTTATGTATTATCATTTATTTATTAAGTATTTATGTAAAATTGATGTTTTTATTTACTCTAAATTGAAATAAAAATTATTTAATTAATAATAAATCAATTTTTAATATAAAAATTACAAAAAGAAAATAATATCAACTCTATATTAATTTCATGCATAAATTACAATTATCACAAAAATAGTTTTAAATTATTATGTGTGTTTATTTTAAATCAAAATTTTATAATTAATATTTATATTTAATGATAAATATAATATCATAAAATTGATTATAGTTATAAAATTATGTTGTATTATTAATTTTTATAAACAACATCTTTATTAATTAACGTGGGTAAATGTTCATGTTTCTAGGAAAAAGTACACATTGTTAAAGGGAAATTGAATGGAAAACCCAATAAATCACTAAAAATGTCCCCAAAAGGTGTAGATGGGAGGGTTTTTTACCTTATCAGGCCCATAATCCAAAATTTTATTTTATTGGATTCTTTGTCCACAGATAGTGTAATGATATAATTCAATATGTAAACCTAATTCCATAGATACTCTTCCCTTAACTTATAAAAGGAAACACTTACTTCCCTAATTTTTTGCGCTCTTAAAATAAAATTCCTATGTGTATCTCTTATATTAGTTCATTCTATAAACCTCTCCAATGAACCATAGTATTTTCTATTCCTTATATTTTCTAATCCATTCATTTCTAAACATTATTCCATGGAACATCAATGTTCATACATTAGAATTACTCTTATTATATCCATTTATATTTTGTATTCTTCAAATTTCTTATATATTATAATATAATTAATTCACTATCATATATTTATAAATAACTTATTATACTAAAGTAAAATCACGTATTCATTTATTCTATAAATACACTAAAAAAGCATCGATTTTGCGCACGTATATATTACAACCTCTATAATATGATGAGGTTTTATAAAATTATCATATTCTATGGGATGGTATCAAGGATGGATTTGATGAAAAAAAATTATATGTCATATAAAAATTAATAAATAGTATATTTTAAATTTATTAGTATTCCATCCATTTGTTATAGAATGAGATCATTATTCAAGTGTATGTGAGGATTACTGCCTCTATAAATGATTTGTATTGTTTCTTTGTCCACCTAAGATAGATAGACCTCAAATAATAATTAATGAACAAATATGATGATTAAGAAACTTTTATATTTATTAGATTAATAGTTTCCACATATTTTCACGCCATCCATTCATATGGAATAAAGTTCTTCAATCTTGCGTACTTACAGACTACCACATCTACATATGAATAATTTTATTTGTCAATGACAAATTGTATTAATGGTAAAAATAATTTATTTTATGGGGATAAAATTTTATGTCTTACATGTATGTGATTCTTTGATTTTTATGTTATAGTTATTTAATAGTACATTCTTACATATTCGATCAATATAATATAAATTTGTATCTCTAATTTTACCACTTACATGATAAATGTTGTAACTTTTTCATAGTAAATGATTATTTAGTGTTGTATAATATTTGTGTTATGTAATAATAATTTATTAAATATTTTATAAAATTTATGAAATTAATATATTAGTTCCTAGTAATGATAATAGCATATCTTCTTCATTAACTAATAACAATCTACTAAAGTTTGTCAACATCCTCATATTTATGAGTCCTAACTAAATCAATAATGAAAAGAAATTATAACATCATAAATAATAATGGGATATATATTAAAGATACATATAAAATATATTAATTAAGAATATGGTAAAGAAGATCATGGATTAATATTAACATTACAAAGAATATTCAAGATATGTAAATGTGTTAAAACCAGATGATAAAAATTAGCTGGTGTGAAAGAATATATTCATAATAAATAGTTATAAATAACTTATATAAAGATGTTATTGAAATGATTTTTTATAAAACATAATATATTAATTTTCTTAAATTTTATAGTGTTACCATATATGGATGGAAATAATGAATTGAATTTTTTTCTCAAAATCACATCACTGAGAAACGTTTTAATTCATGTAAATTTTTTTATTGTATATATGATTACTAATTTTTATTTAATCATTAAATATAATATATTCAAGATATTTTATGTTTATTATCATTATCCTTTTCAATCAATGATTTTGATTATGATGTTAATAATGTCACAAATTGTTTGTTGAGTCAATGTATTTATCCACGAGTAATAAAAACTTTTGTTTCCTTTGATCTTACAAGTCCCTTTTCTCCTACCATTTCCTTTTAAAAATTTATAATTTTCAATTTCAATGAGTAAATTAATAAACTTCATTAATATTTTTCTTGTTTTGGGATCACATTATATTTCAAAATGTTTTACTAACTGGAATGATCACTAAAAAATGAACATGTATATTTTTCATCTATATCCATGTATTACCTATCAAAACTATTATGTGTGTGTGGGTGTGTGTTTGTGTGTATATGTTTTTAAGTGAACTTCATACTACTATTAACTATATTTCAAGGAATTATTATATCCCCATTTTTATTATGTGGGTATCACTAAAAAAATTAATTGATATAATTTTTTTTAATATGATTATTATTCAAAATTATATTCTTCTATATTAATGGTTTATAAAATTAAAAAAACACATATTTCTAAATTGGTTTAAAAATATAATTGTCAAATACCTTTAATTTCTTATATTTTTTGATGAAAATATTTTAAACTAATTTTATTTTTTTTTGGACCAAAATGAAAAAAAATTAACATTTTTCTCCATAATCAATTTTATCCACCACCATCAACATTTTCATAGTTACTTATTCTCGTCACACATTCATGTTCTATGAATTTATATTCCTGATATCATGGATAAATACAATATGAATCTTTAAATATTTCTAAATTAAAAGGGATATTATTTTTTTCAATGGAATTTTCTTAATTATTTAAATATTTTTCATTATTTATTCTAATTTATTGATCAATTATATCACTAATATGATACCATCAACCATAATTATTGGGATGGATTATGAACTTCTAGTTTATATCTGTGTTAATATCTATCACTTATTTTCTTGTTGACTAATCATCAACTTGTATATGAATGATTTTAAATCCAATGATTTTACGCTGTGAATTCCCTATATTGAATTAATATATAAAAGGGTGTTTCACTGGATTCTCAATACATCTATTTATTGGGTAAAATGGTTTATAAAACATATTTTATTTTCATTTATTGTTTTACATACAATATGTGTAGTCATCTTTTTCAAGTTTTTTTACCTAAAATAGTGCTTAAATTAATTGGATACCCATTTTTCAATGGGATTATTAGTACATGTTTGTTGATGAAATTGAATATTCATACATAGATATATAATTGAAGATTATTAAAAAATATTTATATTTCATTAGGGTTTTATGATATGTGGATTGAAACTATGTGTCACATATATTTATTAATTTAATTCTGTAAGGGGTCGGTCTAGATTAACTTATTCCTTTAATACTTATGTTCATATTTCTATGTCATGGTATTTCATGTTTCATGTTATGTGATCTAAGCCATCTATTTTTCATGGTTTATTATCCAATAAAATATTGTTTTGTTGATGAGGATGGAAGCATTAAAAAATTACTTATGTTATCATGTTATTATGGTCTCCAAATTCCCATAACACCCGGGTATACTGTTATAATCATTATTTAACTAAAGTATATATGATATCAGCTATTTATTTCATTCATCACTTATTTTGATCATCATCATTAAGATATCATGTTAGACCAAATTTCTCTAATATAATTCTTTATTATTGATTTTTTATTTATTGAGTTTATGAGATCACCGTGCCTTATGTTTCCCATTCCCCAGGTTATGAGTGAAGTTATTATGTATGATAAACCTATATGTGTAACATGCATGTAGAATTTATGAGTGATTTTGTTGAAAAATTATTTATTAATGATATTTTATATATAGTGGGAAACTGTCTATTTATTTTGATGACATGAGATTTATTAGTTTGCGATTTTTTCAAAATCACTATATCATTAAATGTAATGACGTATGGATTAAAAGAGGCATACATTTATAACAATAATATATGTGTATATATTATAGGGTATTAGGTTACGTGTTTAAATAATAGATTTGTGGGAATAGGTCTAGGGGAACCATATTATGAATCATACTAGTGTTTAGATAGTATTATCAGTTTAGATGTTATTTGTTAGTAAGGATTTAAGACTTTTGGAATGAAATAATGGTTTGATGAGTAATGTATGATAATTATTTCAACGGGATAGATAATCCTTTTGGTGGGACGTGTTAAATATTATTTTTGTTTTGGATTAGGACAATATAATATTACTGGAATCCCATGGTATAAGATTAATTATATGATAACCTCATGAAATTTTAGTTACATAAATATTGTTTAGTTTTATTATAAGTTGAATACCAATAACGATACTGACAAATAGATATGGATTTTTCACTGATACATTTCAGGGTGACAACACTAATACTATTTGGTGAGTTATGTGTTGATAATCATTTTGCTACATACTGAATGGGCCCTAACTACACACCTAGAATGACACTCATAGAATATATGATTATGTTGCATGAAATTATATTAATAATTTTATTATAGGATTTTAGAATATATTATTATGGATGTTAAATAGATTAGATATCCTAATTTAAAAATAATCATGTATAACATCGAGTGAAAATAATGAATCATATGATATAGTATGAACCTGATTTATTGATTATCTCTCCTAGATATATATTTTTCACAATGTACAATTACAAATTAATTTTTTCGTATCCAAACCAATTATTTTAATTTAATGAATATATTAAGATGTAATCGATGCATGCAATGGAATATGTAATGATTGTCCAATCCTGAAATTTATTTGAATAATATCTTGGGTTTGTAATAAAATTATTATTATAAATCTTCTTTAATGAAATATTTTTAATATTTAAACATATATGAAGTAAAAAAACCATCCAATGATGTAATGGAGGTAGTATCAGGAAACGTTTTATGATGTTGATGATGAAAAAATAAATAAAATTTATTATATATGAAAAATGTGGGAAGAATCACACTAGGGATTTATAAAAATAACTAGAATTTTTTAAATTCTATAATAGGACTACCAAAAATCACCTAGCACCTAAGGGAAGATGAATTATATAGTTAAAATTCTATGGCATGGAGATTGTTCATCTTTTATTAAAAATGATGATAATGTAAGTATTTTATTTAGAATTTTACCTTAATCAGTAATTATATTTTTTTTGACATCCTAAATTATTTTTTAATAAAATAATTTTATGGACACAATTATTATAAATAGTGGATAAGTGAAATCACCAGAATTTAGCATATATTATTCTCCCTTTAGGTAATACTAAATTCAATATCATTCTTCTCACGTGTGAAATAAAGGCCCTAAAACACTAGTAAATTAAACCAATCATCATTAAAATAAAATTTTGATAAAAATAAAATATGCATATATATGTTATAAAATATTGAAAATAATTAAATTATAAAACCTCAAAGAAAAAATATTTTAAAAACTTCATTTTTATGAAATAAATTTATAATAAGCTATTTTAAAATTATATTTTTGATTTTTTGTTAAATGTGAAATATATATTTTATAAAAATTATTATATAAAATTAAATTAATTTCTAAATTTATAATATCAAATATTTACTTAGTATGATCAATTTTTAATGTACTGTTTAGATTCAAAAATATTTTTCTAGAAAAATTATAATATTCATGGATTTTTCAAAATATTAGAAGGTCCTAGAAGGTTACAAAAATATTTATGTGTTTGTATATTAAATTATGGAATAAAAATATGAATTTAAATATATTATTATATTTTTAAAATCCATGGACAACATATTAGTATTTAAAGTAAAAGTTTACATTGATAATTAAAACTATTTCTTAATTATTATTTTATTAAATTAATATTTATTTAAAATTTTCTAATTGATGAATTTCAATGTTAAATGTCCATAAATTGATTTATAATATGATGGTTTATTTCATCTTAATTATTAACATTGAAAATATTTTTTGAGACATAAACATCATGCTTAAACCCCAATTATAATAAAAAATATTTCAATTTCTAATCATATTAAATTTAAATTTTACATTTCATAGTCACTATATTATAAATTTATAAATTTAATATAATAAATATGAATAAAATAGAAATATTTTTTGGACATTTTCAATATTAGTAAGAAAAAGTTTAATCAAATAACATGATGGAATGTAAAAGTTTCATTGGTAAAACTAAACATGGGTAGAGTGAAAAGTGAATGTAAAAACCACTAAATTACACATAGATGCCCTCAAAAAGTAACGGATGGGATGGATGTCTTCCATATCATGGTCCATAATTCATTATTTTTATGTATGGGATTTCTTGATGATGAATATTTAAAATAAATTAATTAATTTGTTAATGCTTTTCTAAAATAAAAAGCCATGAAATTATAAAGGTCCACACTTACTTTCATTAATTAAACATCTCATATATTTTAATTGATTTGTAAATATATAACTTATTATTTCATTATATTTTTCTATACTATAATAAATTTATTTGGACCATCCTTATTTGCCTAATGATATATTCTCTAAGGAAAATTTAAAGGAAAATAAATATTCCCAAAGGTAGTAGTACTCTACAATTGGTATTTTGTTTCAATTCATATATTAATAATCCTCTATAAACATGTTAATATAAATAATATGTATTAATATTAATACTGAAATTATCGTTGGTTATTTTAACAATAATTTTACATTTTTTCCAATACATTCTCTTAGAGAAACAAATAAATCGATAGAGAATATTTATGGAGTACCACCTCCATGAAAAGATGCAATTCATTTTTAACAAAAACCACATATGTATAGTATAATGTATGTCTTTGATGAATAAATATGTTTTTATGTAACATATAGAAGTATTTAATTATCACCCTTTGTATTGACCATAATTGCATTTATTCATTAAAGAATGGGATCATTAATTATGTATATGTGTGGGCTATATCCTCTATGAATAATTTTAATTTTACACTATGCCACAATAAATGAATTATACAATGGTTTTATTTATTCAAATTGTATTATATTTTTAAAAATAATTTAATTTTTACATTATAAATTTTCACGTACAATCAAACCATCCTTTTTTTGAAATGGGTTTGTTAGTCACATATATGTGTGGAGTACCTTCTCCACAAATGATGAATTTTATTTTCCAAAAAAACACAACATTAATGGTCCTAAGAATGGATTTTATATACATATATGTTATATTGTTTTCATTGATATTATTATATATATTTTATATTAACATTATATAACTACACTTTCTAAATCATTCTATTATTAATAAATTATTTTCATTTGGTCTATTTACTTTCTACTAGAGCGATGATGGAATGATTATATAGTGAATAATTAAAAAATGTTTTATAATATTAATGAAATATTATAACTAGGTATTATATTTTTTAGAACATTTCCCGAGTTACAAAATTATTTTATGGACATATTATTTTTATGTAATCTATTTTTGTTAAAAGCTATAGAAAAATGTTTCTCTTCACCTTCATTTTCAATAGTCATAATTAAAACAATCAATGTATGAAAGTGGAACATTAATATAATCATGGGAAATATATTAAAAAACCATAAAAAATCTACCAATAAAAAAATTGGTATCAAATATTTTGGATAAATATTAATATCACAATTCGTGTCAAAGATAATAAAAATTATTCACCCCAGTCATAAAGAATTAATCTATGTGGAACTACTATATTCATAATAATTAATTATAATTGTAGAATTTTAAATGGTTGTAGAAATGAACGAGTTTATGAAATAGGTGATTAAAATATTTATAATATTTTAGATGAAGTTATAGGGTGGTCAACTTAGTGGGGAAATATGTTAAGTTTTTATATGAAACTTACTTCTTTGGGAGACATTTTACTTTATTATGCAACATAGTTTTATAGAGTTTATATTCATCCAGGTTGTTCTTCTTTGAGGAAATATAATCTATTAATGGTATTTTATGATCATTTTTAATCTCTATAATAGTAATGTATTTTTATTAATATGTTACTCATTTCACACATGTTTTATACAATCAAGTATTTCAAAAATGAGTCAGGAATTATCTTTTTTAATTTGGTCACACAATAATAATTTATCCCCCCATTTCTATTTATGCATATTTTATTTCCATTCTCTTTGATGAGATAGTCTAATTAAATTGAAATTCTTCTCCATGGGGAATCATGTACTCTTTTCAAATGAATCACTAAAATGAATGATCACTAACCTAATAAGATGAATATTTTTATTTGAAATCCATGTTCTATCATTCAAATGAATTTTCTATAATTTATTTTGTGAACTAACTACATAACTAAATCTATTATAAATGAATATTTTTTTTATCATCATTCATACAATTTGAGCTTCAAAAAATGGTTTTAATGGTTTTTAAACAATTTCTTTGTGTTTTTTTTCAATTTTGTTTTCATTTAATATTTTGTTTTAGAATTTTCAACAAATGAATTATTTACAATTTATTATACAAAATATATTTTCAATGATAATAATTTAAAATAAATAAATTTTAAAAACAAATATTATACATGTGTTAGTATATAACATTTTTTACTAATGTGATTTTATATTATATGGCTCAGTGTGGATGTATCTTTCTGCTACATTTATTGTTCTCTAAGATACATAATCTCTATGATTTATTATTTTCAAATGAAGGATATTGTTTTTATCATCATTTAATAAAATCATAATTTTTAAATGTTTTCATTTGCAAATGGAAATTTTCATTTTTAATGAAATGTTTAAAATTCTTATAATATTTTTCTTCATCAGGGTCTTATTCGTGTCATGGGTATTATTTAAATAATATTATTCATCTTATTTATCATGACAGATTATGAAATTATCTTTTACATCTGTGGTAAGACCCATCACTTTTTTTTCTTGATTAATTACAAACTTATATAGGAATTATATTAATTAAAATTCATTTAATATGTGGATACACAATATTACATTCCTTGATAAAAGGTTGTTTCCAAATATTCCCAATACATCGACTGATTAGGTTGAATTTTTTGAAAAACATATATCCATTTCTAATATAGTTCAATTATCATTCATGTAAAAATATTTTTTGAGTTGTATTTAACAATATTAATTCTTAATGTCATTTGATACCATTATTTATATGGGTTTATCATCTAATGTTTATTATAGAAACCATGGAAACTTTGTTGTGGAAAAGATTTAATATAATATAAAACCCATTATATTTATTTGTTTTTTGTGATATATGGTTTAAAACCATGTGGCACACCTATGAATATTTATTATTATGTGATTTGTGGACCATGAATTATATATCCATCTAATGCATTACCTATTGTTTTCATTCCAGAAGATATCATGTTACATTGGTAGTGATCCTTGACAACAGTGGTATATAGGTAATTAGCCAATCCAATTATGATAGAATAAAAAGTCATAGAGCTTTGACTTATTTATTTGATATCATGCTTTTTTTGGAATTCATTCATTTGATACCATGAAATTATGTTTTGAGAATTGATTATTTAATACACATATTATATCAATTTTTTATTCCATGCTTCTATCCTTATGATAATATTAATTATTATATGTTGTTATTGCTCACTTGTATCATGTTATACATTATTAATATTTTTACCCTTACAAGGTACTTGAGATCATCAATTTTTATTGTCTTGATTCAACTTGTTAGGAGAGTATCCTATATGGGGAATTTGTGGGAAGTGATAGAAACTCATCGGGAATTAATTAGCATCTGATGGAGTGGGAAATATACCCATTTATTGTGAAGACCTGGAATTTAGTAGTTTATACTTAGCTATAGTAATCTAGATCACTAAAATCAAATGAAAAATGATTTTAAATATGATAAAAATATTTTAATGATGTATTTTATTCATACCCATTTTTATTGGTTATGAGTTTTTGAAAAAAAAAACGATGTTTGTGAGTCTAAGGGTGCTACACATTGTGCTTATTTAAAATTTAAGATCTTAAATTAGTCATCTAATAGTGATAAATAAATTCACTATCTCCACCAATGATTCAGAAGATCATTTGAACAGATTCTTGACTACAAAAAGTTTCAAAACCCAATCTAGACCATAAAATTTTAAAAAAACCATACAATAAAAATTCCCAAAAATGTATCTCTCATCCTCTGATGCATTCACACATGTTAAAAAATGGACCCTTTAATACATTTCATGCCTCTATAAGCCAATACCCAAAAACAATAACAAAAGTTTCTTTTAATGTTTTCATATAATGGATGTCTATAGATTCAAATGAATTTAATATATGAAATAGTTCCAAAACATTGGTAGTGTTTGTGTAAAATTATGTATTTAGAATGCTATTTGATATAGATTGTGCATGTCAATAACCTTCATGGTTATTCACATTTTCTTTTCAGATTATCAGTAATAACTTATATTGATAAAATAATTGAAAGCCACCAGGTAAACTCTATTAATAATTTTTTGTTTCAGTAATTTTGATCCCTGGATAATTCTCATAGATTCATAGTTTCAAAAATTGTTATGATTTATTCAATTTATTAATTAATTTTATATGATTTATATTTTATTTATTTAATTTTTTATTTTAGTTCAATGAATTATATATGAGTTCTCTTTAACTAAAATAGGATCTATACATGTTATTATATACCTATTTATGTCATACCAATGAGGAAATCCAATGTTTTTAATAAATAATTATTTATTTATTCAAAATTTCATATTTTTTCTTGAGGAAACAATGGTTAGATGACAAACCGATCAAAGGGTGTATAAAATACATTAGATTATCTTCTATGTGATACATGGTTGATGACTCGGGTTTTCCTCATTGATGATATTTTGTAGTTAAAACTCACTACTCATAATAAAATATTTTATTTTTACTGTTTTCTATTTTTTATGAATGTAATAAAAGGAGATGTGGTGTAGATTATAAATGAAAGAAAAGAATATAATCATTTAGTACATATATATTAAAAAAGTTAGTGTAAAATTACATTGTCCTGGTGTTTAATACTCATTCTTTTTTATTTTTAATTTTTTATTTATAAATTATATATCATAGTAAATTCCACCATAGATGGAAACTTATCTGCTATAATGAGTTATGATTATCATTCCTAAGAGTTATCTACAGAATAAAAAATATCATCCATTTAGTTGTAATAATGACATACAAATCATAACCAATATTGTGACCCCATCCATGACTCATCTACCCCATATTTTATCTCATCAATAAAAAACACACCCTTAAATAGTTTTAGGAGCATGATTAAAATAAATTATATTATGGTGACTCATTATAGAATCAAATGAGTTTGTAAATGATGATTTGGAGTGGTGCATAACCACATTACTAAACAAAAAACACTCCTCTCCCACTCACCACAAATATAATTATAATATTAAAAATTAAGCATAACGAATTTGGGAACAATATGTAATCCTCATTTGTAGAAGTTACTAGGGATTTTCTCTCACTCTTATTTGTCTGAGAAGTAATAATGGAGATAGAGAAAAATAACGAGATGTAATTTTTTTTTAAACTATGAAATGAGAAAAATTATAAATTTAATGGAAAAAACATCCCTATTATTCTATGATATTATAAAGAAGAAAAAATTTGACATTCTCCAACATATTAATTACCCACACTATAGTGTCGAGAAGATGTTAGAGTAACAATAGTTATGAAAACAGAATATAAAAAATGAATTAAAATGCATCCCAAATAATGTTTAATATTGATGGAAAGTTATTTTATTGAAATAAATGTGATCGTTGTTTACTGAAATAATCCTCATTGATTCCATTGACATTTTTTAAATTTTCATCTAATTCAAGTCCCATAAGAAAAAGGTAGGGGGCAAAAATTGAAGGTTTATCTTGATTGATAAATCCTGCCAAGAATTGAATTTATGGCCAATTATATCCATCAATTATTTACATCATCCTCAACATATTCAAATTAAATATAAATATAAAATTTTATATAAAACTAATAAAATTTCTGAAATTGTTTTTCATCACTTATAAAATTTAGTGATAAAATACTAGAGTGCATGTGAAATGGGGAAAATAATTTTCATATAAATTCAAAATTCATTATATAATTAAAAATTTTTATTAAACCAAAACATAAAAAATTATATATTTTCCATTTTATATAAATTTGTAATAATAAAGATAAAAATTACTAATTATGTAATTTGGAACTTTTAATGCAGTGTATTCAAAAAATAAAAAAATTTAATAATCACCCCTAATTTAGTAAATCAACATGGATTAAGACAATGATTTTAAATATAAAAACTTATGAATATATTATATTTTTTAATTCATTACATACTTAAACATTTCAAAAAAAAGTAAAAAATGAATATTTAATTAACAAAAATTATTATCTCTGGTAGTTAAAAACATAAAAATAAAAAATGAAAAAAATAAATTCATAAATAATTAAATGCATGAAACCTTTAATCTAATTATATTAAAAAATTTAAGAAAACATTCATGTTCTATGTTTTAAAAAAATGAAATTTAATTAAATACATTTTTTAACAAGTGGAATAATAAAAAATTACTCTTTCCCAAGATTCGTGAAAGAAAAAGTCATTTCGAAATTTTTTATTACCTCCCAAATGAATTTCTTATAAGTCAATTAACCCCATATTTTCCTTTTGTTCATGATCCAATCTTCTAATTTTTTTAATAATTTAAACACTACAATTTATTATTTACTTTTCTTATTTTTTTTCTATGACCATATTTCATTAAACCAAGTGTAAGATCGCTATTTTCCATTTGAGCCCCATATAAGAGGATTTATATTAATTTATCTAGATATAGATCCCTAAGTTATTACATTTCATAATAGCAGAGTTACATAAAATAAGATTAAAAATTTCAGCATTCTCATGAAACAATTGTAAAAACAAATATTTTCTTCCCTATAATGAAACCATTTCCCAATTCCAAAATAATCATTTCCATGAAATACATGAAAATTTCTTTATGTAATCGTAAATGTTCCAAATATCAAAATTATTGGAATCCTGATGAATATAGTGGCATATTAAAAATATTATATAGAATTTATATATATAATTAAAATGATTAAAAACTATATATAGTTAATTAATATATCCTGAAATTCATGAAATATTGGTACCACTACCACAAACATAGATAGTTATTACCAAATTATTGATTAAAAAATAATTAAAATACTTTATAAATATAATTTAGTTTCTATGGATAAATATCATGATATTAAAGATGTTATACATCCACACTTATTTATAGTGAAATATTGGTGTTATTTTATATGCTTCTATTCAACTAAATCATACCTGTAAAATTAATAAAGCATATGAATATTTATTGAATGAAAATATTAATAAATATAATTAGAAATAGTGAAATTAAATAATTGGAGGATAATTATTATTTTCACCGGATGTAGATAATAGTGTTTAACAACCCCTCATAAAGAATTTTTGGTGGTTATCCCTTGTCAAATTGTTTGTGGAGTTTCTTTGAGATGAATGACTACAATTATTTGATCCATATTAACTTTCATTCGCATTGGATATGTAAGATCCTATGGATTGAGTTCTTAGAAAAAATTTAATTTGATATACAGTGCAACTTTTAAACTGTGGGAAGGGGAAAGAATAGGTCCTCCAGTTTTCCATAAGAAACAGATTATTTAGAATCTTATTTATTCTCATGAACTTTATCAAAAAAAAATGCATCAACATAATTTTCAAAAAGATTTTTTAACATGTATATTATATTAAAATTAAATCATGATTGATTCTTAAAAAAATATCCCCATTCAATTTAGATAACATTTAATTGGATTACATTCTGGAAAATTCAAGGAATTATACTCCCTCCAGTAGATATTAATAATATTAATTAATTTTATTTTGTTCCTTATTAGTTGAGTTTTTTATATTCCTCATCATCATCTCTAGTAGCACAAGGTCTTGATTTTTATAAATAATTTAAACTATTAGAGTTAACAGTAAATAAAATTTCAATAAAATAAATTTAATATGTGTTTTATAATGGATTTAATCCATGTATTAGTTTAGACTGATGTGTTTATTCATCATTCAATTCAACGTGCAGTTATATATTCATGGATGTATACTGGTTTTAATACATCCCTATTTTCTCATATAATTATATTGTATGTGTGGTTTCTTCTTCCCAGGAATTATAATGATATAATGTTTATTACATAGATTCTTAAAATATTCATCGGTCCTGTGAAATACCAATAATTAATGATTCATTACAAAATTTATCCAATTCATATTGATATCCCATAGGTGTATCAATATAAATATTTTATTCAATAATATCATTTAACCATGGATTACTGTGGTGTGGGTCAATATCATATATAAATTATATCTTGGTTACATTAGGTTCTTCAAAAGATAATTTCATTCGGTAACTCTCTTACATCACTGATTCTAGTTCATTGTCAAATTTTGGATTCTGATATGAAAGGAAGTATTCAGTTACAAAATTTTATTGGTTCCTTGAAAATTTTATTTCTATATTAATCTATGATAACTAATCTTATTCATGATAGAAAATTCATTTCTTCTTGATTTTGTGATTTGTGAGTCTATACATAAGATTTTGAATGATAAAAAACCGAGGACATATTTTTAGAGTTTTTTTACTAAGAAAATAATTTTAATTGAAAATACTAAAAATTCATGAATTAAATACCACTTGGCTCCCCAAAATATGGTACAAAATTTTCACAATCCTATTATGGGATTTATATAATCTGTTAATAAATTTCTGATACAACCTAGTGTATAACAATAGTTTTTTATTTTAATAAGAATTTACAGTTAAACACTCACTACTCTTAACATCCAGTTTCCACCATACCCATCTAAATTACCTCTGTGTATAAATTATCTAACCCATTAATCATGGAATAATATTCTTCCATTAGAGTGTCCCTCAACCCCCACCCAATGAAAACACTAAATGGAATGGTGGATGAACGAACCAGATTTCATATAGCTCATTATCCCCATATAATGAAAATATAACAAACAAAATGAAAATTAATATTAATACCACTAACATAGGGTCTATAACACCCATTTATCATTTAGGTGTAGTCTTTGGTAAATGGGAATAAACATCACACAATCCGTGAGCATCTTTAGGGATTGGTAAATCTCTTACTATTCCATATGGGGCGAGCTCAAATGGCATGCTTCTAGACATAACCATAAAATTCTATAACAAAATTTGAGTACTTTCCTTCTATTATTTGTAATATGTACTCCATATACTGAAACACCCAACCAAAATGAATAGAGTTATTTCGATTCCCTTATGAATGTTGGATTTTATTCCAATGAACAATATGTGAAGGAAATTATAAATTTTAATATCTTGAACACCTTGTCTATGGAAGATTGTATAACCTCTCCACACTATGGAATTCCATTATCCTTCAATGAATATATGAAGATGACTCATAAATGGGTAATAGGTAGTTCAGGGAATTTAGAGACAAGAGATAACCCCTTCCAAAAATAACTCCACATTAGTAGAAATGGAATGGTCTTAGATGCACACAATGAGAAAGTTTTGTTTCAACGTAATGTCATATCACCATGTGTACCTACCCATACATGTCCATTGGATATAGTGAAAAAAATAAATATTTAATCCTTTATCAAGAAAAACCATTATAATCACCCCTTGAAGGTGATCCTTTATTGGTTTGAGGTTGTCATAATATTAATGAAAATCAGTTAATACTTTTGGATGAGGATATCACAGATGTTGGTGCAGAACGTACTGGCCTATGTGAATTAAATGTCATGTGTAATCTACCATAGGATTCCTAGAACCATTCAATCAAATTATTATTCTGAATATCAGTGAACCTCATCTAATGATCCAATGTGACACCCATTGTAGGAAATGGATTTTTCATCAAAACTAAATCCATAACCTTGATATTTCCCCCCTCATATTGTCCTTATGATTAATATATTGTTTCTAATGATATTTCCTCATAGAGAAGTCTCTTCCATGTACTCTCACTATATCATAGATTTTATGTAGTTCATGGTAAATAATACACTCTTAATGATTATGTGTTCATATTCAACATCATTGGGCATTGTGTCCCACAATTCCCATGGTTGTCTTCCTTTGTCCTAGGAATCCTAGATGAAATTCAGTAGAATTATATATATATTTTACAATATTAATTTAGGAACATTTATTCATGAAAAAACATGAATGGTGATGGAGGTAAGAACATAATTAATTAGAGTTACACTTCTCATGATAGAGAGGAAGTGGTTTTTCTATTTGAAGATCCAGTTATATGTATGTTAAAAAGATAAATAAAATGATATATGTAAGTTATAACTATTTAGATTAGTCTTAAAAAATATTCCTTGGGAACGTGAACTCTCAGAATTTAGTAGGCCATCATCAAGTTTATTCTCCCTCCTATGAATCTAGATGCATGAAATATAAATTTTAGTCTTCATGTCATTTACTGGTTAGAAAATCTGCAATTTTAAAATGTATATAATTAAGTTTATCTCAAAGATGTACATATAATTGTTTTAGATAAAAATCATCCAATAATCTTTAATTAAGATATGAGATAACCCTATGAAGTTTAACCTGCACCAAAATGGTTGAACAACACACCCACTGGTTATTTATTTCATCTTCTTACATATAGTATTTTTAACGAATATAAATACTCTTTCGTAAATAGGATCCAATGCCTTAGTCCAATGATTGACTTGAAAGAATATCATTTTTACAAAATAACGATGATTGAAAACCATTGTGAGTTATTTAATATCACAAAAATGTAAATAACATTATCATAAAAGAAAATTTAGAGCATTAATTATCCATAAAGTTCAACTCCACTCTATTAAATTATTATCCAATATAATATTTCATGGCTTTGTTAAATTTATATATCGTTTTTATAAAATTGATCTATTCTTGTTCTGTGGTGATGGATTATTATGTTGATCGAACCTGGATAAATTCTTGATTCTATTTATATATCCAATTATAATGGATATCATATAACCATCCATTAATAAAATTGGTGAGTGTTATTTTGTTGAAGTTTCACATTCCTTTGGGCCTATGCTATTTTAGAGGGGAAGGTTTTTAACTTTACGAATGAGGATCAAAGTTGTGGTTTAAGACACTCTGGGATACCCCACACAGAATTTAATACTTTATGAGTTCCATATTCTCTTCCCTAATGTGGTTCTATTATACCACATAGAAAACATGGCTAAGATCCTTCAGGACCAAGAAAACTCTCATGGTAGAGGATGATGATGGAATCCTAGAAATATTCTTACCCTAGTATTTTTCCAATAAAATAGTTAATGGTATGTGAAATATGTTAGAGTATTTCTTCAAATATTTCAGTGTGATCCCTTGTACATCCTTCTGGAATTTGACTATTATCTTATGAATGTAGGGATTTAATATGAGAAGCATCAATAACTATAAAAACATCGAGATCATTTGAGATGAAATTGTATTCAAGTAGAATGTTCAAAATCCAAAGAGGCTTATTCTCCTTGATGGATTATTGATAGAAGAAAGTGTTTTTATTCCCCTGTTAAAACAATTTATTTTAGAAATATTTTCTAGAAAAACATTCTTTTCCATGAATATGTTTTTTATAATTATTTCACATTTATACTAGGCTACTAAATGAATAATCATACCACATAGAATTGAGCACCATCAAAATCTGTACAACATCTACTTTGGTCACAACCATATCCATGAACCAGAAGGGATTTATTTTATTCCTATAATGGGGTTCCAATTTTAATATCATTAATTCATTGTGGAATCAAACCCAAGATCCTTCATGAATGTGTTTATTCCATGATGATCATTCCACATAGTGATAGTTGGGGTCTTCGGCTAACTGGCTACACTATAATAAATGACATCTTCCCAAATCTCTATAATAGATGACGATTAATAGATGGTAGTGATATAAAATATTTTAGGCAATGTGGTGATTTATTAAATTAGTGATGGTCTAAATTGCATGGATATTATTAATGAAATGATTTTGATGGAACCCAATATACAAAGTTCCCTTCGAAATATTACAATAAAGATAATTTTATCCTGAGTATCCAATGTAAAATATCCCATTACATGAAGTGAATTAATAAAAATATAATGTTACATTCCATGTATATAACCCATTTTATTTTTTCTATTTCTGGTATATAATGAAATTATAGTCCCCTCAAATGATCCATGTTTAGTTCCCCATACTGATGTAGAATTGATCATTCCAATGTGATTCACCCAAACTTGTATCAAATTTGGAGTAAAAACAATTTGAATTATCTAAAATTGTCCTTTATGGCCTTCATGGACTAATTTTGGTTTGAGGCATCATGTTTCCCAGTGGAAAGGGCATTTTTTTAAATCAAATTTACTAATTCATATGTTCACCCTGTATGAAATGTTGAAGATCAAGATTAAGGGAGAATTCCCGAGTCATTGAAGGGTATAGTTTGGATTCAATATTAGAATTAAAAGAATGTTTTTTAATCAAAATATCATATGATATAAATTTAATCTTCAATTGGGATCCTATGACCAATAGGTTTCAGATTATGAAGGTGATCATTAGAGGAAGTACCTAGATACAGCCATAAGCATTGGCATGCACATGGTCTAAGAGTATGATGATGGTATTTATCATTTTTACATGGATCTAGTGATATCCCTATTGGGAGAGAGAGGAAAAATAAAATCATTTTATTCAAGTTCATATAAAGAATGAAATAATTCATGGTATCCTTTAAAAAGTGGAATAGAGAAAACAAAGTAGATGATTTTCCAAATTGGAATGATGTGGTAATATTGGGGAAGTCCAAGGGGAAAAATTATTCATCCATTGAGAATGGAATGGTTCATTAAACTCAAGGAAATATATTTCCACACCTGTAGAGGGAAAGAAATAATATCCTATAGTAGGATCTTCCCAGTAAAGAGAACAATGGAGGTTGCTATGTATGGATAGAAAATCACTTCATCTAGACATGGACACTCATTATCAATAAGGAAATACACAAAGGATTAATTTTATACAATAGTGGGGGAAACTTTTTCGATAGAATAAAAAATTAGAGGAGGATAGATTGAGGGACCAAAGGTTTCCCCAGTATGGATGGATGTGTTGGATTAGTCTAATGGTACCCCCTCCAATGGTCAAGATGAGGGTAATATAAGATTGGGAAGATTCATAGGAATTGAGGAAACATGCATTGTATTATGATTTATTTATATGTGGATATAAAGTACTTCATAGTGGAATACCACATAAAAGAGGGTGGGGTAGATGTAGGAAACCAATTTCCACCAGGACAAAGCACCTCCATCCTAAATAAAGATGCTAGTAGAAATTGTAAGAGACAGGTCCCCCTCTTAAAAAATATGCCCTGCACCCAAAAATTAATGAAGAATCATTTTTTATTTCTTATTTATTAAGGAGATGATACAATCAATTATTCCCCAAAAAAAGAATAGATTAAAAAATGATAGGTGTAGTCTGATTAAGTTGATCTAAACCACTTTTGGTGGAGTGTCCCGACCAAAGTGAACCTCCATTGAACATAATAAGAGGTATAACTTCTAAATTAAAATAGATTGATGGCTATGGGACCATTCTAAAAAATTCATTTCGGGAGGTTAGAACCATGTAGAACATCATTGGATTCAGTGCCAAGAATCAATCCAGAGAATCTAGACACTAGAACGAAGTTATTTTCTATTAATCTAGCGGTGGCTTGTTTTATGTGAATCTAGAAACCATTATCCAGGGATGAAACTACATTTCTACCTCATAATAATCTGGATGAAAATAAAGACTCGATGATGCATCCAACAATGTTAATTTGATATCCTGATTTAAGATCATGAGGATCAGATAGGGATTGGGAGACTAAGAAGAAGGTAAATAAATAACTACCTCTTTAAAATAATGGAATAACGAAGCTTCCTTGACCAGATTAGGGGTATACTAGATTTCCAAATCCAATTACTTGTGATTAATAGGATGATCGGGGGAAAATTAAAGTTTAAAATCTTTATATGTGGGGTTACCTATGTATTCCAGGAGGGACGAAATAGGTTAATCATCGTGAAATTTTAAAATAAAGTGGATTGTTCTCTATAGGTTTCATATTTTATTGGATGAATCAATTATTTTTTTTGTATTTTTTTTATATTTTTAGTAAATTAAATGAAATATATTTTTGGGAATTAAAAATTAAAGATAAGAAAACAGACATTTTTTTATATACAATGAATGAGTTATTTTGAAAAAAAATCTCTTAAGGAGGGACACTCATGGTCTATCAATATCCATGATTGTTTTCGGAACACAAAAATGAGTGTGATTTGAAGTATGATAAAGAGTTTACGTTATAATAAAAACCCTCATATCATGTATTTGTCATGAATGAGGTATAAACCTCATTTTAGTGTGTGACACATTAAAGAAAATGGCTCTACCAAATGTTTTCTTTGTAACAAACTGGCCCTGTCCGTTAACTAGACCAACACATAATCCAATCCTTGATAAATCAAGAAGCGTCCCAAATCATTATAGCTAACAACATGAATCAAGGATATGAAAAAACCCATAACCTATGGTTACATCCTCAAATATCCAAACACAAGATACATACATAAGAATCATATCCTTGATTTAAAATTATAAGTAAAAATAAATCCTAAAAAATGCATTTTACAAAAAAAATTAATATAAAATTACAACAATTCAAAATGAAAAATGAAAGATACAAAACGATAAGACAAAGAGTCCAAAAAAAATTTGACAACTCATTCAATGAAACTTATGTAACGACCACATTTTCAATGTGACTATCATATCACATCTATAACATCAACATCCTTCTACATCCCATGGTGGGAAAAAACGAAGTCTAACATCATATCAAATTCCATAATAAAAAATTATAAGACAAGAATACTATAAACCCAATAACATGAGAATATAGTATGTGAGCCAAATCCTAGAAATATTCTACCAATATTCCATTTCATTTCATTAATTAAAAAAATTAAAATAGAATGTTTGAAAAAAACAAATAAAATTATTTTTCATTTTCATTTTTTTCAAAACGAAACATTTGGAAACAAACCGAGCCATTATTTGAATATATTTCAATCAAAATTCTATAAAATACTATTACTTTGAAAAAAAATCCCATTTTTCATTTAAATTCATTATCTCGCTCAACACTAATGTAATTAAGGAAATATGAGACACCATATTGAATACTAAACACTAGATGATCCTTATGTATGCCAATAAATTGGTAGAATGACAATATTCATCTTCAATAATAATCCATAGGTGTATGCACAATTCAAAGAATTTATATCAATGTAATCTTCAATACACATATTAAATAAATATTCAAAGGAATAACACATAGCTCATACCATGACGAAACACCTAAGGGGATAACCGAACATATATTAGACATGCCAGGGGGGATACTGCGGATATATAAACGGTCATCCATCAATCAACCAAATCACTCTACCCTTAGTCCCACTGATACTCCCCTCCCACATGTGATAAATATATACAATTATAGGTGACTGAATAATGTTCCGTCCCAACTAGCCTTGATTTTTCGAATGAATCATATATTGTAAAGTAGTGTTACTTCTAGAATAAGTAATGTAGATGATCCAATTATTAAGAAAATACCATCCTAAGAAAATACAATATACCTAGGGAAAATATCATAAGCAAATTATTCCCACATCCAACATTTCCTTTCAAAATATCCCTAACCCATATGTTATTAAAAAACATGCATCACATGGATACATACAACATCATAAAAAAACAACAAGTATCAACAAGGAGACAATAAATCAATCCGTTAATCATCATATCACAATGTTCTAATCAAGCCGTATTGAGATAACTTATAATATAAAACATTTGGATGTCCCATTTTAAAGGATATAGATTCCCATCACTAATCCATGAAAAATAGAATCAACACAAAAACACATTCATCACAAATAAAAAGAATATTTATTCAATTTTATATAAAAACATAACCCCTTTCAATGTTGGAAAACCTTTTAAAAATTAAAATTGGAACCCACATTGATTATATCATATGTCTTATAACACATTAGTGAAGGTTTTTCATATAAAAAACCATAATTGCAATTCTAACACACATTATGATATCAAAAACTCCCAATTTAGATCAATTTTTAATTTAAACAAGAAATTACATCTTTTAAACCAAATGAAAACCAATAGAAAATTTGAAATTAATTTTCAAACAAAACATAGTTAACCTATACACTAATTGTATAGATTAAAAAATACTTTTATAAGAGAAACATCCATGAAACATATAATTTAAAAAATGAAATGAAAAACAAACCTCATATGGTGAAATCAATTCACATTTAATGAAAACCAATGTTTTAGGACTCAATAGAGAGATCATAACCCATTTAAATACACAAATCAATTAAAAAACAACCCTTGGAATGAAATATATCCAACTATGGACAATAAGTTTAGAGTAAAATAGAAAAATTACTGAATCAAAAAAAAGAATGAGAATGGAGCCTTGTACATACTATACGATAGATTAATAACTACAAAAACATCAAAAATACCCATTGGATGATCAAGGGAATGGAAGAGAACCCCATGTTTGGTTTCTAACTGGGGTAGAGAAGAAATGGGGTATCCAATAGAAGAACCCAAATTCGAAACTCACACAAAAGGATACAAATAAACCTCTTCATATGGGTTTCACTATTTAAAAACATTGTTAATTAAACCCTGTGGTACCCATGTAGAAATTCGATACTAAAAAGATAACGGTATACACACATAGGATATATGTATTTAAAACTATGACATAATCATGTGACCGAGAACATATTTTCAATTGTTTACAATTTTATTCGAACGAACCTTCAACGTGATGGGAATAGAAATCCATTAAATAACCAAATAAAAAATTAATAGTTGGGTGCCACAAAATCCACACCATGCCACATTATCGACCAAGAATGTATTTGGAAACATAGAAAAAGTGGGGATTTGAAGACAACCATTCCACTAAAAATGACCATACTACCAAATAAACAATTAAACAACAAAGTGATAGGCATGGAATAAAAACTTCTCATTCAATGGAAACATACAAAATAAATATTAAAAATTCACCAATAGAAAGTGAACTAGGATTTATACAAATTTAAAACGACGTTTAATGTGGTTGAATAGGGAAAAAATGTGATGTTTGGAAAGTGGAATTAATTATTTTTTTTGAAATTTGAATATCAAGATATCCGACATTAACTACAATAGATTGTTAAAATAAAAACAAGATCATAATAATAAAATAAAACCACTTCTAGAACATCTGATGTCATAATATAAATGCAACAACACATATAAACCTACAAAATTTAAAGGATCACTCCACATAATAAATAAAAATTGAAGACAATGATCATTCCTTACCACCATTTATATTTTCATTAAAATGATGAATCATTTGATACACTCCATGAAAAGGATTATATTCACAAAATATAAAAAATTTCACTAACCATTAAAACCTTCTTAAAACTACATATGAAATAACATCCTTTCAATCAACCAAATTGTAACTAGATTCAATCACCATGAAAATGCACTCCATGAAGTATGAGGGATACTTCATCAAGGACATGCCTCAATATGGAGTGGAAAAGTTCCAAACTCAGGTCATTAAATGAATAAATAACGGCTGAAGTCACCAAATACAAACTCTTTGTGATACATAAGAAAAAAATGACATGATAGATCTTACATTACAAATGGAATCCAACACCTAATACCTCTTATAATATACTATAACCAATGCATCCCTATATAAACCATTAAAATAATCACATCACATGGACCAAAAAATTCATAATGTATATGATGTATCAAGGTTTTATGCACATGAGCCTTGGCCCAGTTGGCAAGGACTCCTTAAGTGCATCCAAAAGACCAGGGATCAAAACCAGGCGGAGGCAAGATTTCCGGGTTACTGTAGCAGTCACTGTAGCAGTACTGTAGCAGTCACTGTAGCAGTACAGTAGCAGTCACTGTTTGGCACTGTAGCAGCCGGGAATATGCCCCCGTTTGGGCTTTCGGGCCACCGATTTGGCCCCTGAGTCCTGAAAGGCCTTCGGGCCACCCAGACCTTCGGGTCAGTAAGGCCTTTGGGCCACCTCAAGGCCTTCGGGCCACATGAATGCAGTCCCCAGACACACTACAAGAAAGGAGCTGCCCCAGATGAGGATTCAGAGCAGGTGCACTCACCAGAGCAGAGCCAAATGGATTGTCAGAAAGAGAGGGTATGGCTATGCCATCGGGACTTGCCTGTGTTTGCACGGGGATGCCTAGCCAGACGGTCATGCAAAGGTGGGGAGCTACTATCATGACGCAGATGCTTGGGAGGGGCAGTTCCTTGTAGATAGTCTGGTTGAAAATCTCTAAAGACCTTCAGGGTCATGTAATCTCCTTAGCCTACGGGCCTTGTAATTCCTCTAAGGCCTACGGGCCATGTAATGCTTTCTCCTTCGGGCCTTGTAAGGGTTCCACCTCACCCCTTGAAAGGTGGATTATCAAAATCAATAAAAAAATGAAGGCCTTCGGGCATTGGAGGCTATCAAGGTTTTATGAGGGAAAAACAATTTAGAACTTATTAATATAAGGTAACGATATATTAAATCATTATATATTAAATAAATGTTTACTCGAAATATGGGACATGTCCCAAAATATCAAATGTTACCAAATACTATTTTCCACAAAATAAGTTTTGGCTTCTAAAGATCCCATGGAAAAAATTTAGACCACAAAATAGATTCATGATATTTCCAATAAATTAATTTTTTATTCTGGAAAATCTTTAAAAAAATATAATTATAAAATAAATACCACAAAAATGTCTTATAGTCATAGTTGAAGGATGTGATTTCTTAGCATGTACAAATTTCATCCACTAGAATCACAGAAAGAAATTTCTCATTACAAAAATTAGAATTCTTGTTTGAGAAGAGGTCTTCTAGTCATCTTCGCCTTCTAACATCCACATCCCATTATCCACGCCACCTACAATTAATCAAGGGGGAATCAATGAACCAAACATTACATGTTAGTTTTCGAAAATTTCAACAATGATGATGACAATATTATCTATTTTCATATAGATAGATAGATCCCACTTATAAAATAGTGAAATAATATATTTATATATATATATATATGAAGTCCCAAATAAAATAACAGTGATATATATGAATCAACCATATCTAAATCTGGAGACAATGTAATGAATTCATAAAAACAAACAATAAAGTATTTCAATGACTAGTACCGTAAATAAAACATAAATATTTCATTACATCTAAACTATCACTTCATCAAGTTAAAACTGGTGAATGATTGTAGACATGAAATATATACAAGATATCACACCAAATTATTGGGCATGAACAATGAAAGTGAACCACTCCAACCCCAATCCTTCGAATAATGGAACCATTCACCTTACCCTTTTGGCTCTTATTCTTTATTATATGTCAAAGATAACATCGACTAAGAGTATCCACTGAATTTCCTCATGTGATAATTTATCAACATATAATTCAAGAAATAAATTTATATAAAATCTCATTAATGATCATTGAGGATGGAAAAAAAATTGAGCTACCAATCCATCATTAGTTTGTGGAGATTCAAATACCATAATGTCAAATTATATATCACTATGAAAAATACCCTCTAAATTGCTGTCATGAAATTTTGGTTCATTCCTATTGGTTTCATTATGAAATATAGTAAAAAAATTACATAATAGAACCACATAAAACAAAAAAGTGAAAAACAGTCTTGGACAATATAATTTATAAAAAGGCCTAATCTTTTACACAATGGAAAAAAATTCAATAAAACCAAAAAAGGTCTCAAACACCTTCACCAAAAATTTCACAAATTCCTTGGAATCATTTCATTCCACTCACCCAATGTTTTTTATAAACTAACACATCCCAAAAAAACATCCTTTACTCAAATTAGTTATAAGATTGTAAAAATAATTTCATTATAACACCTCAAATCTCCCAATATGTGGTATTTTAGAAAATACCAACAACTAAATCGTAAAAAATTTGTTTTTAATATTTTTTAGAAAAAAATGCTCTACTAAATGAAAATGAAAATAATAATCGAAACCCACTAACAAAGGAATAATAAAAAAGAAAAAATTATTGAAAAAATAAAAAATCCAAAGTCTCTTAGTTATGCACGGTTTGGAAGTATTGATTTTTTAGACATGTGTTAGGTGTGTGTTTCTCCAAGATGTTTTCCAAAATGTCTTCTATGTTCACTACATGGATTTAATAACTATGTGTCATAAACATGGTACTTATTATAACCTTCTAATTTCAGTTGAAAAAGAATAATTTCATAGCTTTCCCCCCATAGACTTACAAAAATATGGTGTTATAGGAAACCACATCAAAATACCCCAAAAATAACCAAATAAATCACTGAAAATAAAAAAATATCCGACCGAACAAAGAAACTCATGATCTGTTTAATAGAAGAAATGACTAGGGACTTATAACAAATTAGCACCCGAGTGATGATGGTCTTGTCTCATTTCTGCCATTGACCCCCAAATAACAAGTGGAAAATCTAAAAAAACATAGGCCATATTTAATAAATGTTTGTTCTAACACCATTTGTAATGGACCATCCTATTAATCCATCTAGACCAATTCCTTATCCGAAACTCCAAGGAATCCAGGAGAATCCCAAATAACATTGTGTTAATGAAATGTGTGAAGGGTATCAAACATATCCAATTGAGATGGTTCACCCTAAAACCCAAAAAAACTCCAGAAATAAGAATACATTCAATTAATAACAATGTGAATTAACAATAAATTCTTATAATTACATTTTCAAAAAATTACCATTTAATACCCGAGTTTAAGAATTCAAAGAGAAAACTTATATAAACTGAGAAAGTGAAAAAGCGGTGAATACATAACTATAAAAAATATATTATATGAAATTAAAATAATGAAAAAAACTCCATGTGACTCTCATGTCCCATTAATAACCCCTGGTAAAATCCACTTCCCAAAAGAGTTTTTACTTAGTTAACAATGAAATCCAAAACCTTAAGAAAATAATATATATGATTATGACCATATACGCACCAATGTGAGTGTAATGATAATGTGAAAAAGACATATAAGATACCACAATGAGATTTATTAATTAATTTTATTTTAAAAAACAAAACTATAAGAATAAAATTAACATAAGAAAATATTTTACCTTTTACATTTCATTTAAAACATAACATTTGGAAATAAACCCACCCATGGATGTAAAATATTTTTGTAGAATATCTATTATAGATCAATAATTGAATATTGTTTTCCACATTTTCCTGTGAAATCACTTATACACTCAAATAAATTTTTTGAAATGAAACAAGAGAATATGCTTCAAAAAATATACAATATATTTTATGATGCAATCCAATAAACTGCATTATAAACACTAATAAAAATGATTACTAAAGCATTATCCAATCAAAACGTCAATAAAAAATATCCAATAAATAAGAAAAAAAAGTGAAAAAATATATTATTAATGTACTATCAAAGGATATATATCATGAGTAAACTACTAATGCACTATTGGGACAAGTATATAACGCACAAGGTGGAAACATTGTTAACTAGTTAATAGTGATACATCCATAAACCATGTTACACTAAACCCAATCTCATCAGTGGACCTATAACTATCCGTGAAAATATATAATTAAGGGAGACTAAAATTATTTTGTCTCAAGTAGCCTAAAATCATCCAATGGCTTCCCACTTAGTAGCATGTGGTTCAAAATGTAATAAAAAAATGTTGTGAGGCAGTTTTAATTGAAATATAATCCCATTGACAATAGTAAATGAAATTGTCCAACAACAATCCCACATAATTCACAGTTCCTACATTTAAATTATAAAAAATTAAATCCAAAAATAACATTATAATTCAAAATAAAAACATCCAAGACATTTATACATATAAAAACACGAATAAGAACAATGAGGATAAAAAATATAACAACAAACAAATCAATAATCACCTATTTCACAATGGTCTAATAGGTATATTCACTTATCAAAAATAAAAAATATAAATTTGTAAATCCAATTTATAATTGATTTGGAATCCCAACACCAAATAAAATGGAAACATAATTAACACCAAAAGACAACAAAGTAACTAAAAAAATTACAGTTACATTCTATTATAATAACTACACAACATTGAAATAGGGAACCCCTTAAAAAATTGGGGAACCAACATTGGATATCCAATTTTTCTTAAAATATAATGAACTAGTTTATTTCTAATAAATAATCATCCTTGTAATTTTATTAATCATGTAGAAGTCATAAAATTAAAATTCACATCAATGTTCCATTTAATCATGAAATTTGAACGTATATATCACATGAAAATTAATTAATATTATGAGAATAATTTTTAATAAAAACCAAGTTAAACTAAATAATAATAACCATGATTAAAATGGAATTTTGAAATAGAATCGCACATGGAAATTTTAAATAACTGATAATGAAATAGAAAATCCTACATCCTGTTTTTTAATCATGTCACCATTGATGATAACCACCAATTTAGTTCTAAATGGTGGCCTTATATCTGCAAGAAAGAAACGCATCAATTTTTTTAACAACACATGGTATGTAAATCATATTATAATGGACACTAGTTGTATAAGAGAGATAAAAAATATTCAAAACCAATTATAAATGAAATTGGATACTTAATCTTGCAATACTATTTAATAATTACCAAGAAACCATCATAAATATTTTATGGAGGAGCTTGAGAGAGGGAGAGAACCAAATTGATGGAACATATATTGGTATGGATAAGATTTGGGATATAAGAGAGGAAAACCAATTTAAAAAGGTCCTAAAAGGAAAACCAATCATCTCTTTGATTTGGTTGAATGGTTTACCCATAATATTCTCCAAATTGTTTTGTAACCAAGTAGATCGTCACTATTAAAATGTATTTGAGCTATAAAAATTCGTTACATAGTTCTCAATAGATCACCTTTTGATTGAGACTATAAACAGTGAAATAAAATATTCTCATTCTCTTGCCCGAATGACTATTATCTCGAGGGTCCATTCCACCTATTAAATAGCCACACATAAGTGAAACATTAGAGAGTCACATGTTTTATCTCAAAACACACACCCAAATATAGCTTATGCATATAATTTATATGATAATGTAACAACCCAATGTTTTATCAATGGAATTAACATATTATAATTATTCCTTATATAGTAATCCCTTTATGAAAAACAATGAAATATTATGATACTAAATACTATATGATTAGTAAACATAATTTTCCCACTTCTTTTTTTCATATTTTGAAAATATGACAGACACGGTTGTGATTAGTAAGATGTATGGAGTTCAACAGTAAAAACATAATATTTGGTGAATTGTAACCTTCCCTTATGATTAGTATCCTACCCTTCATGAATATTAATAAATCATTTATTAATAGTATATCTTCTTAAATAATAGTAACCTTACCCATGAATAATTAAATAAAAGTTTAACATCTTATAAGTGACAATTCAACCATAGTAAAAGTATTAGTATATTTATAAGTCATAAATAATTAACTATAATTAATTAATTAATTTAAAGTATATTATACTTTATTGAAATAAGATCATAAATTAACAATTCTATGTCTTATAGTTTTATGAAAATTATATATGACCTTACATTATTTTTTAATGAATTTTAAAATCAATTTATAAATTTAAAAATATGTATTTTAGAATAAAATTATGATTCTAATTAAAATTTATAATAATCATCTTTATAATTTTTTTTTGAAAAATGGACTTCATTTTTGGATTCTATACATCAAAAAATGGTTGGTGTGAATTCTTTAGTTTTCCGGAAATACATGAATATTTTATGAATAGTGAAATACCATATTTTACAAAATAGGCTAAATAATTTAATTATAGATTCATCCATGATGTTATGTTGATTTAAGCCCAATTAGTTAGGATTCAGATGAAAAATTATTATTCTGAGTCATAGAAGATTTACTATTCCTTATATAGTGGAGAAATAAAAATTTAATAAATATTATATTGAGAAATCGCATCTCCCCTCCACTCTAAATACCACTCTTCACACCCTCATTTCCTCGCACCTCTCGAGCTTCAATACTTATCTAAAATCTACCCAAATATCCTTCCTTGCCCAAACCCCACGTCCAAGAGCTTCTGGTATCATCAATAGTCCTATTATATATTTCTTAAGGAGGATCTCAAGAGAATGATTCAAGAGATAATTCATATCTCTCTATCTTTTTCCTTTAAATTTATTTCAATTGCAAGATTATTTCGTACTTTACCCCAAAATATCTTCATCCACATGGTATTTTAACTCTAGTATTATACATATACATATTTTTTCTTATACTATTGCTATATAATATCATCCAACCCCTTCTAATCTTCTTTTTAATTTGTAAAAGGATCGTTGTTCGTGAGGTGTTAATTTATCACCTTTAAGGAAAAAAAGTTTAAAAATTCCATTAGAGCTTTCATATATAGTCATGAATACATTATTATGGTTTAACCAAATGAAATTATATGTATTATAACCTATTTCATGTTATGGATCTATCTTATTTACATATTACTAAATCATTAAACAAAACATGATTGTTGTGGTTGAAAAAACGCCCAAATTAACCCAGCCAGTCATCATTTAATTCTTATCTAATGAGTCATCCCCTTGGTAAATAATATAACAAATAATAAGATAATATAAAATTCTTTAATATCATTAATAACAAGAAATACTATTTTTTTTAACCCATGTTCTACACGAACATCCATTTATGAATACATGTGAACCAGTCAAGAAAACCCTTAAAATGAACAGTCAGTAATGATGTTTTTATAAACGATAACTCATTTTAAGTACCCTAAAATAACATAATGAAACCATAATTAACAATATTCATGTAAATAATTTTCTATAATTGTCAATTAATGAATCTAGTTTCGTTATAGAGGACATTAAAATGAATAAATTGTTTAGATATAAGGTAAGGGGAAAATCTCGAAACCAACTTACATTATTCAAGTTCTCCCACATTCACTCATTTTTTTCTATGGTCCCACATTTAAAATAATATGTTCATCATTATAATACCTTTTTAGGGAAATAAATGTTTGATACTGAATTTTATGTCAAACAAATGTTTTCTAAAAGAACAATTCTCTCAAAATCACACATTTTACTTCTCAATCATGGTTGATGGTTATCACGTCATGTATGATATTCCCACATTATTTTGGGTACCCAATGTTTATTAATGTGTTCTTATGAGATTAATATCATTGAATTTCATGGGTTAGTTATGTCCATTTCTTAGATGTACATTTTGGTATTCATGATAATGAGAATGTTATGATGTGATGGGTGCATGTGAAATTATACAGTTCTCCAATGTATTGGGTGAAGTACTGAATCTTGTGAGTTTAAGAGAAATGATATGTGAACATGATGTTATATTTTTTCAAATTTTTGTTTTTTATTAAACCACTAAGAAAAGATGTTTCATTTTTTTATCCATTTCCACATTTCAAGTCTTTTATTAGTTATTCCTCCCATGTTAAAGATCTTTTGATAGTGTTATGACTATGCTCACCCCATGATATATTGTTCAAATATATCCTCTTGCTGATATTTTAGCTCCCCCCATTCTATTTATATCCATAATTGTATACATGTACTAAGGAGAGGTAATTTAAAAATAATAAACTATAGAAGAATGAATTAAATAAAGGTTTATGCTTGATGTTGAAATTGTTATGTATGGTCCATGTTTTCCAAATACACAAAACCTTTGGATCCCCTATATGTAATAATATAATATTTTTTATCATTAAAATTATATAATAGTAATGTAAGATATGGTTTGTTCTCTATAGTTGGTATCAGAGGAATAGTTTAGTTAATTTAGGATTTATGATTAATGAACCCTTTAGAAAACTTCTAGCATGAGACAAAGTACAAATATTCACAGAAGATAATTTACATTGGGATCCAATAATTTATACTTTTAGTGAAAATTTTACAAATGAATATGTAATATATTCCTGACTTGTTGACTAATGTTTTCTTCTAACCTTTTATATTTCATAAAATGGTAGGATCGAGGATAAACCATGGGAACAATTATTGTGAGGGATAATTCAATGATTGCCCGAATAACATCCCAAATGATTTCGGATGTGGAGTTCAAAACATCATGGTGATGATACCCAACTATCTTAGGTTATGAAAAATAACCATAAAAATGGATAACGTCCTCCAACATCAAAGAGGGAGAAATTGTATATCAAGTGTTTTTTTGCGACAATGACCACCAATGTTAAGAGGACCTTTTAATCAAGTAGTTACGGAAAAGTGGGTAAGCTCCATGAAGATGATCTTTTCTGTGCTTCACTATTCTGAGATGGAGAAGTTGACATTAGCAGTTTATCATCTATATGGAGAGGTTGATCCAATGTGGGCTTTGATTACGAACACCACGCCATGTGAAAAAATTGATGAGATGGAGTGGGAAGACATTAAGATCATGTTTTTCAATAATTATTTCTCACAAACTCTTCATACGAAGATGAAGAAAGAATTAATAGAGCTCAAAAAAATAAGGAGAATCAATCAATAACTATGAAGAGAATTTCACAATGATCTCATGGTATGATTTGGGTTTTGTTATAAAAAATGATAGAAAAATTGAAAGAATCTATATTGTATAAAAACCAAACCATCAAAAGGATCTTTCAATTCAAGACTTTGGGGGTTATGAAGAAGTTGTTCGATGAGATCTCAAAGTGGTGATGGATTTTGGAGAATGGTCCCATGATTATGGTTATATAAAATAAATAATGGAGTTCATAGCTAGGTGATATAATGAAAAATGTGGGAAGAATATTTAATGACCAACATTCCATAAATGTGGGATGTAAAACCATGGTAACTACCTCAATGGGATGGGGAAGAGCATCAAGTGTGGGAAAGAATGGTACAATTCTCAAGAGTGTCAAAATGACATGAAAATGGAGGAGAATGTGGTGGAAGAAAGGAGATAACCACCCATGGTTCGATGCTATAACTGTATGGAGCAAGGGAACTATGAAATGTAGTGCACTATCCCTCGAGTTCTCGACGGTAATTAGCGTTATCAGCCACCATAGACAAAGGAACAATGGTTGGCTTATGCCATCACTACTATGGAATAATGCTAGATAATGTAGTCGTACAAGGTTCATGTACTATTCACTCAAAAATGAAAAATATCTTATTTGATAATGGGTGTACCCGTTCATATATATCATTCATATTTTCTATAACTATAAAATTGATGCCCCAAAACCACGATGTAGAGATATCTATAAAAACTCCAAATGGTGAAATCATTGCATCACAAGTGTTTGACTCTTCTCTTATTGGCATATGAAGGAATATTCTTCCAGAAAATCATGTAATACATCCCTTGGTGAAATTCGACACTATAATGGGAATGGATTGACCCTCTTTATATAGATCATGTATCAACTATCATTATAAGGAAATATCATTTCATATTCAGAACCATCCCATTCTCCACTAAAATTGAAAGTAAGATCGTGAATCTCATTTTAAAAATCATTCAATGGTGCAGTTGTTGATTCCCTATGAAGAAGCATACCTCACCCTAATGGTTGAGTCAATGGATAGTACCATCCTCGAATGAATTCCCATCATGAGTGAATACAGTGATGTATTTTCCATTGAGATAGCTAGAATTCCCTCAGATCGTGAGGTAGAATTCTCAATAGAACACATACTCAGTGCAACTCATATCTCAATGTGTCCATATAGGATGGCTCCTATAGAACTAGATGATTCAATGAAGAAGAAATAAGAGCATCTCGATAAAAGGTTCATACGCCATAGTTAATTAATGTGGGGTGTGCCAGTGCTCTTTCTGAATAAGAAGGATGGAAAAATGTGGTTGTGTATCGATTACCGGGAACTCAAAAATATCACCATAAAAAACAAGTATCCTCTTACAAGGATTGATGACTTATCTAACTAGTTATGAGGAGCTCAATACTTCTCAATAGTGGATCATCATTTTGGATATCATCAGCTATAGTTGAATTAGGAAGGTATTCAAAATACTTCCATCCATACAAGGTATGGGCACTATGAGTTTCTGGTGATCAACATCGAACTTACTAATTCCCCCCACAATATTCATGGATTTTATGAATAGATTATTTATACATTACCTCAACAAATTTGTGGTAGTGTTTATTAATGATATTCTCATCTACACTAAGAGAATGGAGGAATCTAAAGAACATATATGAATTTTTATGGAGACATTGGGAAAGGAGAATTTGTACACAAAGTTAATAAATTGTGAATTTTGAATGATGAAAGTCACATTCTAGGGACAAGTGATTACAGGTAAGGTAATTCTAGTGGGCCATTAAAAAAGGTGATTGAAGAATGGCTCGGGCCCTCTAGTGTCACAAAAATCCGATGTTTTCATGGATTAGATGGGTAGTACTGATGTTTTCTGAGAAATCTATCCCATTTTCCAAGCCCTATAACTATGTTAACAAGGAAAAGGATAATGTATGTATGGATGGAGTAATTTGAGGTAAGCATCATAGAGGTAAAGAGATGGTTGATCACTACACTTGTACTGACACTACCAAAACGTGGAGAATGTTTTGTGATATACAGTGATGATTCAAAGAAAGGAATGGGTTTCGTACTCATTAAAAATGATAATTTCATTGCCTAAGACTCACAAGTGTTGAATATCCATGAGGGTAAGTACCCGACACATGATTTAGAGCTTGAAGCCGTGATTTTTTGCTAGAAAATTTAGAAATAATACCATTATGGTGAGAAGTGTGACATATACACCTACCAAAAGAGCCTAAAGTATATATTCACACAAAAGGATCTCATTATGCATCAAAGGATATGGTTATAGCTAATCAAGGATTGTGATTTCTCTATTCACTATCATCCTGGAAATGTGAACAAGGTAGCTGATGTTGTAAGAAGAAAACAACATTCTACTCTATCCATGTTACATATTCAGAAAGACCTTATCTTCATGGATATGAAAATGAAGGATTTATAAATCATAAGGGTATGGGATATATACTACCATTCCCAAATTATAGCGCAACCATACATTCAATAGAATATTAAGGAAGCACAAAGGGATGATGTGTTGTTAAAAAAGAGGCTGAATGTAGTAAAAGAAGCGAAGCAGAAAGAGTTCTATATCGACGATGATTGGGTGATTCGGTTTGGAATTTGGCTTTCTATGCCTTCATCGTCACCGATAAAGAAGGATCTATTTGGAAAATGCACATAGCTCATCATTCTATATCAATTTTGTGTGTAGCTAGATGTATTGTGATCTCCGAGAACACTTCAGGAGGGATAACAAGAGGGAGAAGATTGCTGAATATATATCAAGATGCTTTATATGTCAAAAATTTAAATAAGAGTGACAAAAGTTCAATGGTATGCTGCTGCTATTGCCTATACCCATTTGAAAATGGGATAATGTTACTATAGAAATTGTCACAAGTATCCTAAAGACACTGATGGGAAATAATGTGATATGGGTTGTGGTTGACCGACTCACCAAGACTGCCAATTGTTTCTCTATTCAGGAATACCTCTCCCTTGAAAGACATGAAAATATATATGTGAAGAAAGTGGTGATACTTTATGGAGTTCTACTCTCTATTGCCTCTGATCGTGATCCATGGTTCATATCTAAATTCTAGAGGAATCTTCAACAACCTTTGAGTATGGAATTAAATTTCAGCACAACATATTACCCCAGAAATGATAGCCAATATGAAAGGAATTTTCAGATGCTTAAAGATATGTTAAGATATTATTCTATAAAAATCAAAGGTGTAATAGATCATCATCTACCATTGGTTGAGTTCACATAAAAAAATAGCTTCTACTCGAGTTTTCAAATGGCTCTATATAAGGCTCTGAATGGAAATCTATGTAGAACTCCAACCTATTCGGGTGAAGTTGGATAAAGAAAGCTCCATTGACCAGATTTTGTGAAAGTGATGACAGAGATGGTTAAATTCATCTAGAAACACGTCATTGTTACTCGGAGTTGGAAAAATATAAACGCTTGCAACCATCTAAGGGACTTGGAGTTTGATGTTGGAGATAAATTTGTCCTTCGAATATCACCACGGAATGTGGTTTGGAATGAAATGGAACTTCAGCCTAAGGTACATTTCCCTCTTTGAGATCCTTAACATCATTAGAGTAATGGCCTATCGGCATGCACTTCTACTAAATATTGCTCAATTTAATGATGTGATTCATTTATCACTCCTCAGGTAGTAAATACCAGATCCCACAAATGTACTGAACTCAGAAGTGCTATAGTTGGAAGATGATCTCTCCCATGAGGAGAATCCATTGATGATTCTACTCCAGAGAGATAAGGTTTTACATAAAAAGACAACCAACCATGTCAATGTGTTATGTAGGATCTATAATATTGAAGAAGCAACTTAGGAACCAGAAGAGGTGATGAAGGAGAAGTACCCTCACATATTTGTGTAGAAATTCCAATGGCGAAATTTCACGAGGGAAGGATATAACGACTCAATGTTTTGTCAATGAAATACCCTTCTTATAATTAATCTTTATTGTATATTTTCATTATGAATCACAAAGACATATTATGATACTAAATACTACATGGTAATTAAACAAAAATTTTCAACTTCTATGTTTCAAATTTTGAAAATCACACATACACGGTTCTGATCAGTATGTTTTTTGGAGTTTGATAGTAAAAACATAGTTTTTGGTGAATAGTAACATATCATTATCAATAGTAAACTACCCTTATGAGTTATAATGTTTCCTTTTTGAATAGTAAACCACCCAATATAATATTAACCATACCCATGAATAATTTAATAATACTTAGGCATTATATAAGTGACATTTCGACCATTGTAAAAGTATTGGTATTTCTGTAAGTCATAAATAATTAATAATAATTAATAAATTAATTTAAAATAAAATTTATTTATTTTTAAATGGGTTAATAAATTAAATTTTCTATTTCTTCTAGTTTTAATAGAATTTTATAAGACCTTATGTAAATTTTGAATGTATCATAAAATAAGTTTTAATTTTAAACATTGTATTTTTCCTGAAAATTTTGATTTCAATGAAAAATAAAATTATTTATATTTATAGAATTTTTTTGTTGAAAAATGGACATAATTTTTGGATTCTACACATTGAAAAATGGTTCGGGTGAATTTTTGGGTTTTTTCTGAAAGAATAAAATTTTTATGAATACGGAAATCCCATATTTTACAAAATAATCTAAATAATGTAATTAGATTGTTATTCCATATTTTCTGCTGATGTGAGCCCAATTGATTTAGATACACATGATAAAATTAATATTCTTGGTCATTGAAGACTCATTATTCCTTTTCTTTTGAAGAAATTATAAATTAATGAATATTATATTGATAAATCTCATCTCCCCTCCACTATAAATACCACCATTCACACCCTCATTTTCTCACACCTATCAAGCTTCCAACCTTGTATGGACTCTACCCATTCATCCTCCCTATCCCCTTCCCAATCTCCAATAGCTTATGACCTCTTCAAAAGTACAAGACTATCTTTCTTATGGAGGATCTCAAGAGAAGGATTCAAGAGTTAATTCATCTCTCTCTCTCTCCTTTAAAATATTTTCTATTTCAAGTACATTTCATAATCTCTACCCACATAACATCATCAACATGGTATAGTTAATCTACTATTATACATATACTGTAATTTTCTATTACTGATGGTATATTATATCATCCAACCCCTTCCCCTATTCGTTTTTATTTATAAAAGAGAACATTGTTTGTGAAGTGTTTATTTATAACCTTTAAGAATGACACATTTTCAATTTACATTAAAGCTTTTATATCTGGTCAAGAAAGAATTTTTATTGTAGAACTGGATTATATTATATGTATTATATCCTATTTTATTTTCTTGAACTAACTTATGTACATATTACTAAATGATTAACCAGAACAGGTTTATGGGGGTCAAAAAACCACCAAAAGTAACCCAATCAATCATCATTTAATTCATATCTAATGATTAATAAACATGTAATATACTATAATTTATTATAAGAATATTTAAACATTTCTAGTATCATTAATAACATTAAATATTAGTTCTATATGTTTAACCATGTTCTATATGAACTTCCATTTATGAATACATGTGAATGGCTCAAGAAAAACATAAAAACAAACATTCCTGAACAATGCCTTTTAAAATCTACAAATCGTTAAAAGACCCAAAAAATTATGTTATAAAACACTAATGGAAAATATTCCTATACACAGGGTTCTTGAATTGTCAATTAATAAATCTAATGTGGTTATACAGGACATTAACGTGGAGAAAATGTTCAGATACAGGGTAAGGGGAAAATCTTGATCCCAACTATCATTCTTTTGGTTCTCCCTCTTTCACTCAATTTTTTTGGTATGGTCACTCTATAAAAAAATGGTCATAATTAACATACATTTTCTGGGAGATACATGTTTTCTACTGAAATTTATGTCAAACAAATATTTTCTAATAGAATACTTCTTTCAAAAACACACCTTTTAATTCTCATTCAATGTTGATGGTTATCGTATCCAGTATGTTATTCCCACATTATATTAGGAACCTAATGTCTATTAATGTGTTCTTATGAGATGGAAACCATTCAGTTAAATGTTTTAGTTATATTATTTTTTCATATATGTTCATTGTGTCATGCATGATATTGATAATGTAATGATGTGACAGATGCGCCCAAAATTATATAGGGCAATATGCAGGTTTCAAAGCGATGGGTGGGCCTAGAATTATATAGCTCTTCAATGAATTGGGTAATGTGATGAATCTCATGAGTTTAAGTGAAATGATGGGCAAACAAGATGCTATATTTGATCACAATTATGTGTGGTAGTTAACCACTAAGACATGATGTTTCCTTTTTAATGCAATGCCATATTTCAAGTCTTTTAATAATGATTCTTCTCAAGATCATGATCTTTTGACTATGTTATGATTTTGCTCACCCCATGCTATATTTTTATTATCTATCCTCTCTCTAGGCATTATGATCAACCCATTTGATGTATATCCTTAGGTGGATACATATACTAAAAAGAGGTCATGTGCCATTAAAAATCTAGTGAAGAAGGAATTGAAAAAATATGTATGCTTGATGTTGTAATTGTTATGTATGGTCATAGTTTTTCCAAGACAACAAACCCACCGATCTTCTATTTGTAATACTATTATGTTGTTTATCATTAAATTGATTTTATTTTTATTTATTAAAAGGATTGGATGATATACATAATATATGTAATAGTGATTCATTTTAGTATATAATGGGTTCTAGAGTCATTCATGGAGGCATGGGCAACCAATGTTCTAAACCTTAACACTAGCTCCCTCCACAAAAATTGAATAATTATTTTAAGAATTAAGGGTATATAATTCAATAACATTGTATAATACTCTTCCACTTTAATATAATAATGTTAATGGCACTCAATTTGGAGTGTGAGAAGTTATTGTGAAGTAATATATATTTATATAAGTAGAGGAAGAAATGAATGACATAGAAAGAGTAATTTTATGAAAAATATGTAAATTTAAAATAATTACAAGAAAGCAATGAAGTAAATTAAAAAAATAATAATAAGATATTTCTTAGGAACCACCATCCCAACTTCATATCCTCAATTAATTTCCACCTCTAAAGAATAATAATCAATTGTTATAAAGTGGTTGGGGATATTGATATAACATTCAAAAAGTTGAAATTAAAAATTGACTCTGAATAATTTTATATAATTTTGACTTGTGGTTTCCCAGGAAAATTATCTAAATATATTTGTATCTATTGTAATCAAATCCTTCTTTATGAGTCCTCTATTTTGTGTTAGACTTTCAGCCCTATCTAAGAATATATCTTAATGTTATGGTATTATATTGGAAGTGACATCCATACTGATGAATCTACTACATAATTCACATCTAGGATAATTTTCTCTACGATGTATTATTATCATTATCTTGGTATTCAAATAAAATATGTATCTTAACATATTTATTCTGATAAATTTTTTGAATATTAAATTCAATAAAAAGATACTTTTTTCAAATATTAATGGGCACTTGAATGGGATGATATGAATATCTATACACAAACAAAATTAAGAATATAATTAAAAAATAAAAATAATTTCACACACAAATAGGTTATCATTAACAATTTATATCAAAATGAATAAAATAAAACAACATCAATGAATACTCCATTTTCCAATTCAACCCAAATTATTCATTTAATCTAAACTTTTTTGAATCGCCATTAAATTTGAAAATTGGTTGGACATAAAAGATTGAAATTCAAGTAAATTTAATGAAAATATTTTATTTTTTAGTTTTAATTTAGATAATTAAAAATACAATAATATTTTAATTGAAAAATTAATATTCAATGTTTTTTATATAAACACCATCATAGGTGAAAAAAATTATGTAATTCATATTGAGTGATCATGGAACAGATAAATATCATGAATTTATGAGAAACAAGTCAAAATATTTCATTAAATTGATTCAATTATGAAATTTCATATGTAATATTCATCATATATGATAATGATATGTTTTGAAATTTTCATATGAAAATTATGGTAATAAATAAAATTGTATAATCATACATGATTGTAATTTAATTAATTTTGGATGTAGTGATAGTTAGATAAGTAAATATATAATAGTTGGAATAATAATATCATCATCTAATGCACTAAAAATGGATTCCATAATTTTATAATGTAATTTTAATCTTATTTTTTCTAGATTGCTTCATCCATTCTATTTAGTTCCCACGTTTTCTATAATTGTTTCTTTTCAATTAACAATAAACTCATTTCCTTGAACATTCTTCCATGAAAAAATTAAGGCTATCAATAAACATTTTCCTATTGGATTGACCATACTACAACTTCTATATTATTGGTTGTTATTATAATTGTTGATAACTTTCATGCCCTTATAGTACACACCATAAATCATTCATTAATTTATCACATCATTATAATATATAATTTTATCCATGATAACGTAGGTAATTTTATAGTGAAATTAGGTTATGTTTCTACTCAAGATAAATTTGGGAATATTATGATGGAGACATGTTTTAAAGAATGCTCAATGAGTAATTAGATTTTAATTCTAATAAAGCTATCTTTATCCACATGAATTGTTTAATTAAAGGATCGAACACCCATAATGTTGTTTTATTCGATTTTTGTGTTTAATAATTTTTTTTAACTAAATTGAACATTCAATATGTGTTTTTATTTATCATTGATTTAATTCTTGATTTCATTATCTAATTATATAACTATGTGAGTCACCAATTATCACTTGTATGCATTTCAGAACTAATCTCGGTCTTAATCATTAATAAGGTAGAGATATTTAATATAATAGAGGGGAGAATATTAATTTAATAATAAAAAGGATAGAGGGGATTCATTGAGGGAATCATACTAATTAATATGAATATAGTTAACTTTTTTAAAATATTTTTTATTAAAACATTTTTTAAATTTTCTATCTCTTTGGTGTTAATTAATATTATTTCATATATATCTATACACACAAATTATTTTACAATATCTAATTTTATAATTTTTTTTAATTCGATTTTTTAAATTTTTTAAAATTAATCTGCTATGGAAAAATGAAGATATATTGGACTTAAAGTTATCAAAAAATAACTAAAGGGAAAATTCATGATTATCAATTTAGATAAAAAAGTTATAATAAATTCATGTAGACCTAATTATTGTCTAATAATATGAATCCTAATATAATCATAGAATCTGTGTAAATTTTATATTTGAAATAATTAAAATCTATAAACGAAATATGTATAACTGTGGATGGGAACATGGGATTTGATTAAATGATTAGTCATTTGTATTATAATTGACATTTCAATATAAATGAATAATATGAAGTTTAAATGTTTTACCAATAATGTAGTAATTAAAATATTTATAGAAGTTCTGATATAGTGATATAGGATTGTTCACACAGACCAACAAATCATCAAATTCTTGTTGGACTATATAGGAAGAAATACAAATATTATCTTTGTAACTAATTTATAGAATATAACATGATTTAATTCAGAGATACTTTATATTGATATTACTATGATAATTGAATTCTTATTACATGTATATATATATATATATCTCTATTTTTTTACTGTTATGCCAATATATAAATCTAAGGACAAAAAATTCTATTGGATTTAAGAACATCTTAAATTTTATTATAATAATTATATAATTTTATGAAATCATATTTTTTAGATTGTTGACCGCTTCTCTCACACATTACATTTTCATAATTTTTTTGGACTAGATAATTTTAATGAATCCGGTTGTTTTCAATCGTGATAATTCATGTTTTAGTGAAGAGTGTATTATAAGTTATGAATTAATATGATTCTCACAATGTATTAATAAATATTTACAATGATATATACATTTTATACATCTGAAAAACATATTGATTTCAAGGTGTCGATGACAATCAAACCATTTTATCAATAAATTTTTGTCACGAACCGAATCGATCGCCACCAAAAATGGCACCAAACCCAGCCCGTGACAAGGCCCGAAGGGCGTTCCCGATCCCCACTGGCTGTCACATGTGCCTGGGTATCATAAAATGAAAATTGGGAACGATTTACCCGAGTTTATAAACATAAAACAACAAAATAACCAATGAAACAAATCTAGATTTTTCAATCCAAACAATCTTTTACTAAAATTCAGAACTGAATTACATAACATAAAACAACTCAGAAAGACTATACCAGAGGTAAAAAACCAAATAAGGATAGCCCAAGAACCCTCTTGGCAAGGGGCACCGCCCTCAAGCCACCTCCACAAGACATCACCACCGAGGACCTGCTAGAAACCCGAACCACTGAAACAAAAAACTGTACCCAACCTGCGACAACAAAAATAACCAAGTCTACTTACACCCAAGGGTGTAAGTAGGGTGTGAGAAAATGCCCAGTAGGATACCACCACTAAGAGATTTTATGTGATAAACATTTAAAGACGAAAAGCATGCAAGTTTTCAAAAACATGAAAAGCTAGTTACAATTTCTAAAAGATGCAACTTTGAATAAAAACAGTTTTCAAGTGGGCTATTTTAAAGGGTTAACACATTTAAAATAAACAGCAACGCTACTGAATTTTCCATCCAAATGTACCATATGCCGATGGTAAGTATAAAGTAACAAATGAGCACAAGCAATAGGAAATAACCCCTAGGAACTAGCTTGCTCTAGGTCCGAGTTACCTCATATCTCAGTGAGAGTAACCATCACAAATATCCCTTCTCATGCACGAGCCATTAGTAGGGAACATACCCATAACCTAGTGGTCCCCAATAATCATTATCATGTTTTAGTTAGAGTTGTAAGTGTCAATCCTGCTAAGTGAAACTGAGGCCAAACCTCACAGATTCACTAGCATACTAGAACACGTCCACCCACCTAGATACCCTGGTTTTCCCTTTATGATCAAACAAGTTCAACCAGTCAAGATATATACTTTTCACATTAAAATCTCATTTCCATATCAAAAATTCACCAAACATCCCACATGTATACCACACAAGTCACAAAAGTACACTTTTCATTCAAATTGATTTTGAAATCCGACTCATACAAAAATAGCCCACAACACACTTCAAATTACATTGACACTTCCAAAAATCCTTTAAACAACATTTATAAACCATTCCAAGACATTCTAACTCACATAACAGACCACTCAAATAACATATAATACCACTTTCATCAACAAAATTCAATTTTCACAACACACTCACACAAAATAGCCCACAACCATGTTTTGCAGCTCTCTTCCCATTTTCTAAAACATTTCAGCACTTTATAAAACATTATAAAAAAATATTTTAAATCTTAAATAACCACCATACCTTTAAAAACCCCATATTAGGTGAACACCCCCCCCAAAAAAGTACATATACACCCTTTTATCCACTTTGTTTAACCAAACAAAACATTCACAATTTTCATAAAACAACTAAAGGGGTGTAACTATATCTTGCACACAAAACCCATTTCAATACTCCCATTTATGACCAAAAACATACCAATTCCTATCAAAAATAGAATTTTCAGTCCAAGATACATTTACAAAAACACATTCATGTGTTATAAAATAACCTCGAAAAATACCACAAAAGATACAAATGAAAACACACATTTTCCTAAAATGACCTCAAGGAGTATAACAATGTTTTAAACATCCAACCTATTCAAAAACCTTCTTTTTAGGACCACATGACACTAGTAAATTACAAAACCACAATTGTTAGGCCAAACAAGATTTAATAAACCAATTTTATAAGTTATAAACCACACCCAAGTAAAACCCCATGAGTTACACATGAAAACACCCAATTCCATGTTAAAAAACGACTATAAAATTTAACACATAACCAAATAAATCATAAATAGTATTCACACCACACCCAACATATGAGGAATTTGAAAAATGGTTAAATACAACAATCTAACTCATCAATAATTGTTTACACATGGGACCACCTACCTTTTGAGTCAAAACCCTTGAATCTTGGTGCAAAACCTCAACCGCACCTCCGTCGCACCACAAGGATGTGAAAATAGACCCTAAACCATAATATTTCACCAATCATACCCCAAATAAAACCCTAGTTATGAACACTAACATCTTTACACTCTATAAATTTATGAATTTGGCAGTAAACCCTAATGAGAAGGAAGGAATTGAAGAGAGAAACACATACCCAAAATAATCTTGAAGAATCCGACTCAAAATCCACTAGAATATGAATTTGAAAACATCCAAAAATTGGTGGTATGTTCTAAAAATTATTATTAGATCTTTTGGGAACTATAATAGGACAAAAAGAGTAAAAATAGAAGATGTTATTAGAGGATCAATTTACCTCTCCAAATCTGGACGATTTCTGAAATCCAGTAAAGTTTTGACCTGTTTCGGTATTCTATCGAGCTCCAAATTAGGGGAGGAGGGAATGGGGTCGCGCCTAAGGTAAGTGGGCATGGGTGAGAGTTGGAATCACCGAAAAAAGGCAAATACTGAAGGAGATATTAAAGAATTAAAATTTATTTTTAATGTAGAAAATGGGCTTTCGGGTAGGCCCAATACCTTAGATAAAAACCCATATCCACCATGATTATGGATTTTCTAAATGGTCCAAATTAATATGGTGGTGTTAATAGGTTAGTGGATGACAAGTAGGAATTGTAATGAATGAAAAATGTTGAAAAATTAAGGAGTTATAAAGGAATCAAAATTTATTTTTAAATCTCGAATTGGGATCATGGTTTGGCCCAATTCATAAAAACTCCCTCATTCCTCCATAAATGCTTGGGAAACCCTCAAAACAAAGCATTAATGGAAATTAAATGGAATTTAACTTTAAAATAAGTCATGTAGTTGACAATTCTCCCCACAATGAAGACTTTCCGCCCCGGAAAGTCACATCAAGGCCAAAGCAACAACCAAACCCAACTGAGAAACCAAGAGGTACTCCCTTGCCAGGTTTCACCCCCAAAGGCCTAAACACCTCTAGTGATCAATTAAGGATTACTATCACAACCAAAACATACACCACTTTCCTGAAATGATCAATCAAATTCATACTTTATCCCAAAAGAAAACTCCTCAAACACTATCCAAACAAGACTCAACCAATTCACCCAAACAAACAACAACATCGAACAAGGATACACTTACCTTTAACTAAACCATTGGTCACTCTCCAATCCCAACGTTTACTCAAGGAAGATGTAGGTAGTTAGATATCTCTGAATGATAATACCTACATCCCAGACAAGACCAAGGAAAAATATGAGTTACTCATATGAAGAGACACAAATGGGCTCCCCACCATAAGAGACAACCTCAATTGTTTTTCCCGAGTCCGAATCAAGACACTAATCGGGGGAGGCCCAAAGAGACTCCATAGTAAAAGGGGTATACATCCATTAGAAATTAACAAAATAATATGCATGATACCCATGGTGGGTCTTCCAACCACAAGAACCAATCATCTTAATCGATCGGCGTGAGTTGACATGAAAAGAACCCAAAATTAATGAGTTGGGACGGTCGCACGGTTAGTCTGCACAGTTTGGAAAACTGTGCGATACTATGTGGATCCTTATATCTACATGGTTAATTTTTTTTGTTCATGGTTAGAACTAACCATGTGAAAACTGTGTGCTCAATTTTTCTAGCAAAATTTCCAACCATTCTTCAAAGAATCAATGGAATCCAAAGGGGGGGGAATAACATTGTGTGATGACATGGGTACAATACCCTCCACCTATTTCCACCGAACGGGAAGAACAGAAGAAATATGATGACACCATAGGTTTAAACTCTTCCTATGATTCATACTGAGGATAGGAATTTGTACAAGGGTTTAAATGACACTGGGTTTTCCTCTGACTACGCGCTAACTTCTCTCCGGGACCTATGGCTGGAGCTCAAAATAATAAAGCATCTTCGGCCTCGCAGTTAGGTTGTGGAAACCCCTATATGGATCTTCTTCATTCGATGCCACAAACAACAACACCACATACCATGATGGGTTCATCAATACATAACACACTCCATAACTCACTTTACCAAAACCAGACATTTCACTAAAACAAGGGAGCAGAATAAGCACAAACATCGCACCTTGTTTGTTTGGGTGAGAAACAACATAAGGGAAAGACACATATAAACACATTCCTCTAAGATAGAGGATTTGCTGTTTTTTACAAGGGAGACATACTCCCAACAAAACATAGAACCTCAGAGGATTTCGTGACCTTCACCTTTATGGTCAAAAGAGCACACAACATCACAATGAATCACCGAACATGACCATTTTGATTGATTGAAACAATACATGGAACATTACCATATTCCAAGTCCCTAAACAACAGAAAAGTCCAAAAAGTGGACACAATATCCTATCAGGACCAAAATCTCAAAATTGGTGGTTTAATAATAACTCATGCTTCAAGTAAACTATGAAGAACCCAGAGGCCCTCTTAGACACCATCATGACACTCATCCACACTAACAACCAAAGAACACTTCCACCTTCGATGAATCAGGAAACTTAAGAAACTGTGGTCTCTTTCATCCTTCCACAAGCACTATCCCACTACAAGAGGATCCACAAATCAACTAGATGAATGGTTATAGACTCAATCAACAATGATCTATAAAATATTCCTTATATTGATCAACTAGAGGATTTTCCAATGGAGAAACAATACGGGTTGCACATCAGTTGTGCATTAACCCTAAATGGGGCGTACCTTATCCAATGAGAGAACCCAAGGACCCAACCAAGCTGGTCCAATGGTCAAAACATTCCACAAACCAGATCCAAAAACATAAAGGGCACCACTGTAAAGGCATCCCAAAACATTTTTCAAAAGAGACCACTAACCGTCCCTATGACATAGCTTACTGACCAAACACAAACCCAAAACACAGTTCAAACAGAAGGGGTTCTTGGACTCAAGACATCCCACAAAATCTACATTTTCAAAAACCCATAATACAAACCATACCAATCTATTAATCAAGACATCATGTTTTTCTTTAAAACCAATTCTTTTAAAACAAACGGTTTTGCAGTAAGCTTATCCACCAATGGTATCCCAAGGGCCTCACACATGCATGTTTTTGTGCCACACCGGGCACCCTCCTCATAACCATCCCAGCACTCATCCAGTCATTCCATAAACCATCCATCATCCCATATAACCCCATGTATGTGGTCACTCATGGAAATACCAAAGGGTAAAACAAAAATTCCTTCCACTTTACAAAAACAAAATGGTCAACAAACCCAACCTTTTTCTCAAAACTGCTAACAATGAGATCAAAATCCCAATTCACATCTTACAAAACTTTTCATGAGGACACAACCATTTAAAAAAGAAATCACATTCAAGTTATTCACATCAATTTCAAAACATCTCATCCCATTAAAACACCCTTTAATCGTTTAGAAAAATATATTGGAAACACTTTTGAAAACAAACTTCAATATGGTTCTGACTTTCAAAAGATGTGTAAGCATACAATTTTCCATTTCAAAACAATTCTGAAAATTCAGTTCCACCATTTCATAAATCGAAACATTCTATATTTATTTGAAAATAATTTCACAAAAACATTACAAGTCTTAAAACCAAGTCAGTTTAAAACCAAAGTTCCAAGATTTCAAAACTAAAGAACACAAGACTATTGCGAGAGGAAACTAGTTTCAGTGGGTGACTTGAACATATGGTTGGCAGCCATATTCCAATCACTTCACTTTCATAGAGAGTGTTCTAGGGAATATCCCCAGCTCCACATGGCTTGGCAGGCCCTGCGATCTTACTAAGACCATTAACCCAACTCTCTTTTCATTTCCCCTAATCATTGTTAAACCAAGAAAACCAAAGGACTCCGAAAGGTCCCGACTTCCCCTGGAGAATTGAATCCCGTCATGAGGTGTGGTGATCAGCCACACTACTCATAACTGGTATTCCAAGTCCCAAAAATCCTAACACCAGACTATCTTGAATGTTCCTCAAATAACATGACCCAAAGAGAGGAAACCTGCTCTGATACCATTTTGTCACGAACCGAATCGATCGCCCCCAAAAATGGCACCAAACCCAGCCCGTGACAAGGCCCGAAGGGAGTTCCCGATCCCCAAGGGCAGCCACAAGAGCTTGGGTATCATAAAATGAAAATTGGGAATGATTTACCCGAGTTTATAAACATATAACAACAAAAGAATCCAATGAAACAAATCTGGATTTTTCAAACCAAACAATCTTTTACTAAAATTCAGAACTGAATTACATAGCTTAAAATAACTCAAAAAGACTATACCAGAGGTAAAAAACCAAATAAGGACAACCCAAGAACACTCATTGCTAGGGGCACCGCCCTCAATCCACCTCCACAAGACATCACCACCAAAGACATGCTAGAAACCCGAAAGACTAGAACAAAAAACTGTACCCAACCTGCGACAACAAAAATAACCAAGTCTAGTTACACCCAAGGGTGTATTTAGGGTGTGAGACAATTCCCAGTAGGATACCACCACTAAGAGATTCCATGTGATAATCATTTAAAGACGAAAAGCATGCAAGTTTTCAAAAACATGAAAAGATAGTTACAATTTCTAAAAGATGCAACTTTGAATAAAAACAGTTTTCAAGTGGGCTATTTTAACGGGTTAACACTTTTAAAATAAAAACCAAAGCTACTGAATTTTCCAGCCAAATGTACCATTGCTGACGGTAAGTATAATGTAACTAATGAGCACATGAATTATGAAATAACCCCTAGGCACTAGCTTACTGTGGGTCCCAGGTACCTCATATCTCGGTGAGAGTAACCATCACAAATATACATTCTCGTGCACGAGCCACTAGTAGGGACCATACCCATAACATAGTGGTCCCCAATAATCATCATCATAGTTTAGTTAGAGTTTTAAGTGTCAATCCTGCTAAGTGAAACTAAAGCCAAACCTCACAAATTCACTAGCATTCTAGTACACATCCACCCACCTAGATACCCAGGTTTTCCCTTTGTGCTCAAACAAGTTCAACCAGTCAAGATATATACTTTGTACATGAAAATATCATTTCCATATAAAAAATTAACCAAACAGCCCAATTGTATATGACAAAAGTCACAAAAGTACACTTTTCATTCAAATTGATTTTGAAATCTGACTCATACAAAAATAGCCCACAACACACGTCACATTACATTAACACTTCCACAAATCCTTTAAAAAAAATTTATAAACCATTACAAGACATTATAACTCACATAACAGCCCACTCAAATAACATATAATACCACTTTCATAAAAAAAATTCAATTTTCACAACACACTCACACAGAACAGCCCACAAACATGTTTTGAAGCTCTCTTCCCATTTTCTAAAACATTTCAGCACATTATAAAACATTATAAAAAAATATTTGAAATCGTAAGTAACCACCATACCTTTCAAAAACCCATATTAGGTGAACCCACCCCCCAAAAAGTACATACACACCCTTTTATCCACTTTGTTTAACCAAACAAAACATTCACAATTTTCATAAAACAACTCAAGGGGTGTAACTATGTCCTGCACACAAAACCCATTTCAAACCCCCCATTTAAGAACAAAACCATACCAATTCCTATCAAAAATAGAATTGGTAGTCCTAGATACATTTACAAAAACACATTCATGTGTTATAAAATAACCTTGAATAATACCACAAAAGATACAAATGAAAACACACATTTTCCTAAAATGACCTCAAGGAGTATAACAATGTTTTACACATCAAACCTATTCAAAAACCATCTTTTTAGGACCACATGACACTAGTAAATTACAAAACCAGAATTTTCAAGACAAACAAGATTTAATAAACCAATTTCATAAGTTATAAACCACACCCAAATAAAACCCCATGAGTTACACATGAAAACACCCAATTTCATGTCAAAAAGCAACTATAAACTTTAACACATAACCAAATAAATCATAAATAGTTTTCGCACCACACCAAACATATGAGGAATATGAAAAATGGTTAAATACAGAAAGCTAAATCATCAATAATTGTTTACACATGGAACCACCTACCTTTTGAGTCAAAACACTTGAATCTTGCTGCGAAACCTCAACCGCACCTCCGTCGCACCACAAGGTTGTCAAAACAGACCCTAAACCATAATATTTCATCAAAAATACCCCAAATAAAACCCTATGTATGAACTCTAACATCTGGACACTCTATAAATTTTTTACAGTGGGAGGAAACCCTAATGAGAAGGAAGGAATTGAAGAGAGAAACACATACCCAAAATAATCTTGAAGAATCCGACTCAAAATCCACTAGCATCGGAATTTGAAAACATCCAACCATTGATGGGATGTTCTAAAAAATATTAGTAGATATTTTTGGAACTAGAATGGGGAAAAAATAGTAAAAATACAAGATGTTATTAAAGGATCAATTTACCTCTCCAAATTTGGAATATTTCTGAAATCCAGTGAATTTTCGACCTCTTTTGTGATTCTATCGAGCTCCAAATTAAGGGATGAGGGAATGTGGTCGCGCATATGTTATGTGGGGTCGGGTGAGAGTTGGAATCACCTAAAAAAAGAAAATATTGAAGGAGATATTAAAGAATTAAAATTTATTTTTAATGCAGAAAATGGGCTTTCGGGCAGGCCCAATACCTTACATAAAAATCCATATCCACCATGATTATGGATTTCCAAAATGGTCCATATTAATATGGAGGTGTTAATAGGTCAGTGGATGAAAATTAGGAATTCAAATAGATGAAGAATTTTGAAAAATGAATGAGTTATAAAGGAATCAAAATTTATTTTTAAATCTGGAATTGGGCTCACGGTTTGCCCCAATTCCTAAAAACTCCCCCATTCCTCCATAAATGCTTGGGAAACCCTCAAAACAAATCATGAATGGAAATTAAATGGAAGTTAACTTTAAAATAAGTCATTTATGTGACAATTTTAATGTGTTTACCTAGTAGGAACTCATATAAATTCATCAAATTGATGTTCTATTATAAATTAAATGGGTTTAAAATTCTATTATATATAATGAAATGAAGGTAAACATAATTAGGTTAATAATAAATTTTTAGGAGTGGGGATGGAATCATATAATGATAAAAACTCTACTGACCAAAAAGTACCTTCCAAATAATACTATAAAATTGGTAATTTTGTCATTTTTTCTTGATTGGGTTGGGTTTGGTTCAAAATTAAAAAAAATGGAGGTGAAAGATAAGATAAATGATACACCAATGTTTTTAATTTTGTTGTATCAAAACATCTATCAGTGATGCCATTGAATTTTTCAAAAAATTATGGAAAAATTAATTCCCCTAGTTGGATGAAAATAAAATGTGCCAATATTCTTATTTAGAAATGAGGAGATTCGTATAAGAAAATGTGGTATGGAAGGATATTAAAACAAATAATTTAATATATCAAATATAATATCCACATTCTATAATTATATTTGTATAGGATCCACCATGTTTATTCTCAATCATTTGAAATGGGGGTACCATCAGACCCATCAAAAATTAGGAAAGATGTAAATAGTCTGGTAAGTTGATGAACATTATAATTAATATGATTAACGAACTATATATCTTTAAATTTTTTCAAAAAATTTTAATTCATTGTTGTATCAGGTAACCAATAATAACATGGTGTTGGTGGATGTAGATTAGTTCACAAAAACATATTCTCTACCTTGAATCCCACATTTCCCATAGATATATGAAAAAATATAGCTTCTGGTTATATTTATTTTAAATTGAAGAATGAATGGTCTCTCCAAAAAATTAATGGTTAGAGTTAATGATCTAACATCAGGTCAAATATACCTAGGCTAATTGATATATCTCTAACTATGTTCGTTCTATTAATAATATAAATATAGTAAATCTTTTTAAAAAACCCAATTTAATTGTTCAAAAATATTAATTTATCACTATCTTCAATGAGTTGTGACACATTTTGAATTTTTAAACTTACCAAATATAATTGTTTTCAATTTATTCTACTATACATAATAATTTTGGTTTCATTTTCATAAAATATATGATAAAATAATTTTACATTAAGAAACATTTAGAGTGTCTCTTCTTACTTATTCTGTTTTTTTATCATTTTTTTCAGCAAAATATAAATATACAGCATTATGAATCATATTGTATAATTATTAATACTATTGCATAAAAATTAAATTGAATATATAAACATACATAACCAGACAGAAAATATTTTATTTTATAATATTATAACATTATAAACATGGGGAATATATAATCAATATAATTAATACATTTAAATTACAAAAAAATAATTACAAATAAATAAGTTGACTATATGATGGAATAATAGAGATCCCTGATCTTCTAAAAAAGCATAGTTTCGAGAATTTTTATCCAATAAAGGAAAAAATATTTGGAATAAGTGAGTAATAATATAATATAAAGATAATTCATTGAGAGGATTTTAAATAAATGTAATGTACAATTTTGGTGAATTTTTTTTTGAAATTAATACTGAGTGGAATTTATATGACTTTTATTTGACAATGGAAAACGGTAAAGTGTCCAACATAATACCCTCATTAAAATAAAATTTCACTTTATAAAGTAGTAATCCATCCAATATAATATAAATATTGTAGTACAATATGATCATTTAAAATATTCAACTATATGTTTTAAAAAAATATAACTTATTTATTGAAACACAATATTAGATCATTTTCTAATTGGATATAAATTACTAACTAAAATATTTTATAAAATTTTTATTTTATACTGTATTTGTTATATTTCATTGATAAACCATCATTCTAAAATATTAAAATATATTTTCATAAAATTCATTAAAAATTTTGACATTCAAAATGAATGTTGGAAATTTTAAATTTCATATAATATATGTTTTATGATAAATTTTAGATTAAAAAACATATTAATTTCTATAATAATTTTCCAGAATTAATTTTTATAATATGTTAATTATTATATTTAAAATTAATAGGTATAGATTCTACAACTGTAAATAAATTTTCAATGACATAATGATATTGTAGCATTTTAAATTTTGTTTCACTATGTGGAGATAAAATTTAAATACTAATCATAAATTTCAATTGTCAATTTTAGTAGTTCATGCAATAAAAATTAAAATAATTTCATTAATTTTAAAAAACCCATAATGTAAATAATGTATAAATAATTTTAATTAAATTGTCTAAAAAATATTTCTCCTTATAATCTATCACTATCTTATTAAATTATAAACAAATATTTCCTATATGTCCCAAATTATATACACCTGTTACATTAAATTTAATATATCATTACTAGAAAAAAATACTATCAAATCAATTTACTATCCAAAATAGATTATAAATCCCATCCATGATACTCCTATTTTTTGGGGGGATTTTTCCATCATAATCAATGTCACTACAAAATGATGGGACCATATGGTTTATTTGAAAAATGAAATGTGGGATATGTAGGTGGATGATTTAGGCATATTTTCTTTTCTACAAAATAACATTTGACTTGAGAATTTTGTATTTTATCACGTTACAATAACTTACATTTTATTCTATTCCAATAGTTACACACTCAACTGATATATTAATAATAATTTCATACAACCCATTTAAAAACATGATCTTGAAAATTTTAATTCTCTCAAATAAAAGATTCCATGACTACATAATACATCCTTGGATATATTGTAATATAGTAAAATATATATACACATACTATCCTTTGGTGATATATTTTTGAGATGTTGGCCCATACCCCCAACATATGGGTTATCCATGATTGTTCAAGTGACATTTTAAATGTTTTATACTATATAATTATCTATATATGTAATGTATTTTTATGAAATTCAGTAAAACATAAGTTTCTCCAATAAATTATATATCATTTTAATGTATTAATAATTATTATTCAATAGATATTATAGGATTCCATGTATATAATATTGAATTGACTACTTTTTACCTTGGATATGAGACTTAATAACAAGTATATTATTACCTGATGATGAGCCCTGGTATCATGATTATAGTTTCTAGATTTCTTATTTATATATGTATCATGAATGTAAACAATTATACTATTTTTTGGTGTTATGTTATGATCTATTGTATGTTATATTATGTAACATTCCTCGACATGTCTTCACATTCCTAAAAACCCCCATATATTAATTTTTATTCTCCCCCATTATTTATTTAAAATTCATTGGGAGTGCATAACGATATTAGTGGAAATATGTCAAGTAAAGTATGAGAAAACATTAAAAAAATTAGACATTTTTTTATTTCATGAATTTTGTAACTAATGATTAACTATAAAAGTAATAATATTAAAAAATAGGAGTTATTGAAATATTGTTTAATATATGAATTAAATTTAAAAAACATTAGAACCATGTCCAAAAGTGTGGGAAAATGGTATTTCACATTCAATCATAACAATGATCAATACTTTAACCGGATTATAATATTAAATAATTAGTAAAATAATTAATTATATTAAACTTTTATTTCTAAAAATTAGTCATAAGATACATTTATATAAATATTTATTTCTAGGAAATATTTGATTATGAGGCATGCATGGTTATTTAATTAATTTCAAGAATGATATTCAGATGATGTAGATGTGAAAACATTATAAAAATGAGTGTGATAGGAATATAATATGTGAATATTATCCAATTATCTATCCTAATTCCTCAGGTGCTAATAACATCATTTTCCTTTATTAAATGATTTACATCATGTCCAAATACCAAAATCACACAAAAAATCTTGAATTATTTCTTTATTAGTCATATTTTGATGGAAATATCTCTATCATTGCTATAATTTTAAAATTTTTTATGTATTATTTAGAGTATTAATTTCCAATATTTTAATTGTTTGAAAATAATATGGTGTCGTTGGAGGCTTACCATAAAAATAAAATTTGATCCATTGGATAAAATTAATAAAGAACACAATTCATTGGGATGATATTGATTCAATGGAGTTGAAATCATCAGAGAATCTATTTATATGAAATAATATCTCATACACAATAACTATTCATATAAGATAATGTATACATTCAGGTATTTAAAAGATAGAAGAGATAATGGGAATATATGAGCTTAACCTATCAATGAAAATAAAGTACATCCCTATGTTTTTATTTACCATATAGTTAATAATAAATGATTTTTTGTCATTTTAAAACTATATTTTGTGACTAAATATTGAAAATTCATTTTTATAAATATTAATTGGTTTCTTTATATTTTATAAAATACATGGTTTTCTTTGATTCATAGTGGGAAAACAAAAAAAAAGTTATACAGTGTATGATATAAGCAATATTCAAACAATATCTAAATATAATAGAGAGTTGAATATCTTCAAATTAAACAACTTTCAATCGTGGAGGAAAAAATACCCCAATAACTACTAACATTTATCCTGAAGATACCAAAAATTATACATTATTATACTTCTTTTTTTTATTTTTATTGATATTAATATTTAACTACTATACATGTTCATACTGTGTTTTTTCTTCAGATAATGATTTCCATTTCTATAAATTTTCAATGTTCCTTTTGACTCCTCTCAAACTAATAGGGAACTCTATTAAAAAATGTTATTTTATTTTATCATCATGAAATTGAATAGAATATTTGATAAAGAATATTTTTGTTCGACTTTTCAAAAAATTAAAGTGTAAAATTATAAAAATAACCAGAAAACTGTCTTTGGAAAATTTTTATGAAGATCATATTGATCTTTGAGCTTCATCATTATTTTTGGGTATATTTTTTGTCTAATTCTTATGTGGATTAATTATTAATTTATATTATAATTTTAATTATCGAAAATGGTTGATATTAATTCATTAATTTAATTTAAAGACGTATTATTAATGGAAAAGTAATTATCACTATTTTTTATAGGATATCAGGATTTATATAGGAGCACTAAAAGATTATCGATATATTTTATTCCACAGTACTAGTTGATTATTCTTTTTCATTAGACATATTACTAAACATAATTATTTGGTGATTTTAATAATGTTTATATATTATTTGACATGTATTAGGTTTTATAATAATTCATTAATGATATTTCATTTGTATTTTTGAGTAATGACCCACATCTCTTAAGGATATACTTCAACAATGAAATGCATGATCCATTCATCGTGTTGATTCTAATTATTTATCCCAAATTGTTTATTATAAATTTCACTCAACAAAATATTCTTAGTAACACAATATTAGGTATTTTAATTATGGGGGTTCAATTTCATTCATTAGAATGAGTTGTTCATCAAATGAAATAATAAACTAAACAGACAAATTATTTTCCATACCAATGAAAGTTGTCATCTCATTTCCCATCGTCTTATAATGGGGTGGAATACACATGAACATGAGGAAAATAAGTATAGGAAATGATTTCATTGGATAACTCATTCGACCTTTTCTGTTGTGAAAATCCCCACTCTATCTTCTTTCCCCCTTAGATTGATTGAACAAAAAAATATTAACCAACCAAACAAATTGTTGGTGGTAGGAAAGGATTAGTGATAAAAGTCATAGGTGTAATGAGTGTTACATGAATTGGTCTTGTTGGGATATAGAGAATGTAGTTCCAAGTGACATTGATATGTTTTCTCATGTATATGTTTATATGCATTTAGAAGATGGAGTAATGAGTGGAGTTTGGTCAGAATTGTAGAATAACTGAAAGGGGTTGGGGGAGGGGTTTTATTGAGGTTAATGTTGAAAAAATATCTATCCATTGGTTAATATTGGTGAGTATGGAGGATCCACATACCATTTGGTAAGGGAGTATTAAAAAACAAATGGATTGTGACTACTGATGGTCAAAAAGGATGCCCAAGGCTATGCTCATAGCCTCAGAGAAGTTTTGTATGATCACACAAGTGTATATTCAAACCCTAATGGTTAAACATAGTTTTTTAAGTTGTGTGGTTTTTAATCTCCATCCATACCCCATCCCATGGTGGGATAATGTAATTCACCATACCAAGTAGTGTTGGTCAGTTCTCTAGTCTGGTATTCTTATTTAGAGAGGTTGGCTAGCCATGTGTGTGTGTAGGGTTGGGAAAATTTTGGATGATCATAACGTTGTGGATGATTAGTATGTATGGTATTTTAATCAAATAATCTGTGAAAATTGGTGGGGATGTGTATTATATAGAACTAGACACAAATGATATAGATATTACATCATTTTAGAGGAATACTAATCGTATTTCAAAAGTATATGCCCAAGAACTGTAATAGTTTAGTTTATTTGGAAACATGGAATCCTAATCCTAATTGTTGGGGAACTATATTCAATATATTCTTTAGTTATATTCCCTTGTTTTTCTTCTACTTAAAACAATTCTTCATAAGCTGTGAAAAATATACATAAGAATGTGGTGAGTTCATAAGCTCAGTAAGGGTAAACAAGGTATATATCTTTCAGTTTCATTATAATAATGGTTTTATAAGATGATAATAACATTATAAGATCATACCATACACATTAATGATCATATACATGGATCATGGAATATGTATCCATAGTTCAGAAGACATGGATCATAGTGGAATTGGGATCATAATCTAGGATATCATAACATTAGAATAAGAAATATATGTTTTGGGAGACAAATAAACATAAAAAAATTATTTATATATTTGTCCGGGATTAATACTTCATCCTTCATGGTGTCATTTTTTGACCCAAGAAACCATATTGGTAAAAATGCCTCAATACCACAACCATAATTGTTGTCATGGATCACTCAAAAGACCATCTTAGTGGAAAAATTCCATTACTTAATCGAGTTCACACTCCATTCCATAAACATATATCTCATGAGATATAAATCATTAACCAATTAATTTTATATAGATATTAGTCCAAATTATATAATAATTTAATCATACATACATGTTCCACCAGATCATATAAAATCATATCATTTCCAATGAAATGTAATGGGTATCATAAATAGGTCGTTATATCTTAACATGCGGAAAAGAGTGAGGTTTACTAATAATTTCCCCAAGTCATAAATCTTGAATAAAGTGGGTTTCATAATAATATAACCTTTGAAATAGAATCATGATTCATATAAATATAACATGTGACAGTGAAAAGGGTTTTATAATCATATATCAAGGGAATGAAAATCATGTTTCGTAAAAATCATGCCATAAAATCCTAAACCATTTAGAGAAAATATATGAATGTAACCGATGAATCATACTCCATGTAATTCATGAGTAAATACAATGATTTTCATATTAGATGTAGTTATTTATATTTTTTTAAAGCATTTATTCATGAGTAATATATCCTTTCATCTTGAGGAATAAGTTTTATGTCACTAAACATTTGAAAAAAAATCATTGAAAATAAACTTGAAATATTATAAATAAAGATTGAAAGAATATTGGTAACCATTTTCCATGATATCATATAAAAAATTTATATCATTTTTGGAAAACCTTTTCATTGAAAACATATAATGGAAGATTTAACAAAATTTGAAAACCTTATTCTATGATATATTATTATTGTGGAATGAAAAAAAATCAAATTACCTTTCCTTGAAATTTTCTAAAGGAATATAGAAATTCTTTTAAAAAAATTATTTTAAAAAATATAAAGGAATCCTAAAAATATTTCGAAATATATTTTCTTTGAGAAAATATAATGGAAGGTTAAAAAATTTAAAAAAATTGTATGAATATATATATAGGATTATCAAAAACATTTTGAAAATTTATTTCCTTGGAAACATATACAAGATTAATTAAATCGTTTATAAACAAATTTTAATCATAATATGATTTTTGAAAAACATTTAATTTTAAAATGGATTTTATGTTTTTTTAAATTATTCATTTAATGAAATTTAATACACATGTTGAAAATAAAATATTTTTGAAAAATGTATTCTATGAAAACCAAATTAAAAAAATGATTTTTATAATATAATGAAAAACATTTATTATAAAATTTAATCTTTTATGATATCAACGAAATATTGAAAAAATAAATGATCTTGATTATATAAAAGTTTATACATGATGAACATTCCATTTTTTTATAACACGTTTATAAGAGTGCATCGATCCAAAAATTAAAAGCATACTACTTTTTAAAGAAAAATCATTAAAAAATAAGACCTGCGTTCAAAATTAATATAAAAATCATAGGATTATATTATATTAGTTTGGAATAAAAATTTAGAAAACATGGTTTTCAAGGAACACAAATTTTTAATTGATGATTGATATTGAGTCACTTATTCATAAACACATTTTATTAATTATCTAAAGTACAAAAAATGGGAAAATTGTTCCATTACAAGAATATATCATGAATAAATATAGTAAAAAAATTCTATATATTTCTTGAGTTATGGTTCATAATATTTCATGCATCAAATCCTAATTATAAACAATCATGATGAATGATGACAATGAAAAAATAAATAGTTACCACTTTCGTAAAATTGAAACTTAAACCCTATAAAATAATAATCACCAAATACATATGTAAAATAATTTAATTTTATGAATTATAACTATATCATATATTCATGGGTAGTATATACCACATAAATTAAATGAGCGGTCAATAAGGAATGTATGTTACGAATATAACAAAGAGATATGAAATTCATGTACCTTAAGTCTTGAATTTCATTGTACACATTAATATAAATTTATAATAAGTATCAGTTTACTATAATTATATTAGTGAACCATATTATTATACATAATACCATATATTTTATTATTATTACTCCATACAAAATTATTATTATCAATTTTATTATAATGTTACGTTTCAGGTAATAATTGATTTGTTATTCATATATATTTTTACTTGTTATTTCAGGTACTCTAACATTGATTATGATATACATAATTATATAGATGATTTTTTTTAAAATAATATATATTCATAATATATTTATTTATAATAATATAAAAAATATATAAATATGAAATGAAATAATCCTTTTTATGGATAATGTAGGCCATACCCACGCATGAATGTTGATTAAATGTTTTTTATCAAATTAATAGAAAGTATACAAATTAAATATTTTCATATATATATATATATATAATAAAAATATAGTATAATTTTTTCATATAAAATATATATCATCATTAAAATTTTCCTTATTATATTCAATGTAATCTATGAAAATATCACATTACTTTGAGGAAGCGGTAGTCCACACATCCACAAACAAATATATCTTTTTTAAATAATTAATATCACGATGATATGTGATATATTATAATTATAGAATCGTAATTAATTCATAAATATCACAAATATCATATAAAAATAGAATATTAATTTTAGTTACCAACCATTGGATATGGTAAAGGAAAAACAAATAATGCCATTTTGGGAAGTTGTAGTCCACTGTAGACAATAATAATAATTTTGATAACCACTTTATAGAAGTGTGTGAATTTTTAGAGATAAACCCTAGAATAAAAAAATATAATTATATTTATGATACTTATCTTATTATATAATCATTGAATAAGAATAACTGATTGTGTGGAGAAGGAAATAAAACTGAAATGATTGTTGAAGAATGTTAACTATTTTTTGGGTAACTCCTATTTGTTTTCACAAAAGGGATGAATTGGTTTGATATAATCTTGTAGGTAGGTTTATTGGATTAATGGAGGAATTTTGGGTGTATATTAATTATTTTTTGGATGAAACAATGTGAAGTGAGAGGTGTGAGGAATTTAGGGGGTGAGTTATCTTCTATATTGGGGGAGGAGTGAAACTCTTCTAAATAAAAATGATAAATAATATTGAGATGTTCCCTTACATCATGTGCCTCCAATAATTTTTCTTTTCAAAGATGAAATGGGGAATTTTGGAAAATATTTCTATATTATTTATTTTTTACATGTTCTAGGATATTATTCTCCTTAAATTAATGTCTCACTACTAAGTAATATTTCATTTACATTAATCATTGTAAATAATTTTAATTACATTCATTAATATCTTTTGTTAAAAAACTTTTTTGATATTATTTTAAAATATAAATAATGGTGAATAAAAATATTGAATCCAATTATTCTATTTCTAATTACATAAGTGGAAGAAATAAATCTTATATTAATCTTGCAAACATGTCATAATATTTGATTTTTTAAGCAACAATGCTTTAATGTTTGAATTGTTTTACAATAATTTTTAATTTGAAATTAATTTCAATGATCATAATTAGATTAAATGATGTAAAAATAATCCAAAATAACATTAAAACAAATTTAAAAAAATTATTTTAAATATTAAATTATGTTTTAATGAAATGAATCCTTAAATTAAGATTTTGTACTACTCACTATTTATCAAAAAATAAAATAGTTCAGAAAAATACAATAAAATCTCCAAATGTAAATTTTCTTTTTCCAATCTCAAAAATGAAGTTCAAATTTTTATTTAAAAATTAATAAAGTCTCAAACATTATTTTTTGGAATGGGTACTCCAATAAAAGGATTTAAAAATGGCTTCTTGGGAAATAATAATTTTTATTCATAAAATTTCATATATTATTACCTTATTACTATAAATCTATTTGTATGGTGTTAAAAAATATATTCAATAAATAATACATAAATAATATTACAAAAAATCATAAATGGTGATTTTTTTAATTTGTTGAGATAAAATGGTGCTACTACAATGAAAAATAATTTTCATATGGAAGAAATTTGTTTTTGTTTAATTTATTACATTCATTTTTTATTATTTATAATAAAAGGATTAATTTTCTATAAAGTTTAGAATCCTTTTTCCAAATTTATTCTATCAAATTCATAACATCCGTTCCAAAAACAATGTGGTAATCATAATAAAAATTTGATAATAATATTAATAGTAAATTTTATTTCGATAAAACTCTACCATGCATAAAAAATAAACTATTTAGGAAACTATGTATTGTGTATAACACAATAAAAATATATTTTTTCTCAAAATATAGGCTAATATAAGTTTTCCATTTAGTTCAAGATCGATATGGTTTTGTGCATAAAGTAATAATTACTTAGTTATTTCATATTACTCATTATATATATAGTGTTTCTTAGAATAGAAAACATCAACATGATTAAATCAAATAACAACTTTTTTACAAAAATAATGGTGTGTTACACTCTACCCCCAATAAAATGTAACTATCCACAGAAATTTTTATGGGTAATTATATGTTTAAAACATTAAATTTCCATTCATAGAAACCCACATAATAAAAATTAAAACTAATAGTCCGCTTAAATAAGGAATGTTGGAAACAAAATTGTTAACTAATGTCACTTATGATTAGATTCCCCCAATGAAGAAAAAATTTTGAAATTGAAAACATGGGAATATAAGAGAAATATAAAAATAATTTTTTATGGGGTGTTATAGAGAACATGGATATGAGAATGTTAAATATCAGAAATCCATAACCATAAAAGGCTTTATACTGGCCATTGATATAATAAAAAGGATGATAACAGGAAAACATTTTAATTGAAGACTTTTTCCCCTAAATTTGATGAGATTTCATGAAATGATATACTTACATGATTTCATGAAAACCACACTCATTATTGTTCATTTATCAATTTACAATTCATATCCTATTCAAAAAATTGAACTAGAATTTATCATTCCTAAAGAAAAATAATTTCATTATATCCATAGATACAGGGATAGGTCATTCCATATATCATTGTCAAAATAATATTTTATCATAGGTTATCTTATAAAATCATATACTCATATAGTGAGATTATAATATAATCATTAAAAAATATTAGGATGGGTTACATAAACCATTCTATGTTTTTTACCTTATAACACTTCTGATATAAAAATGTTCAGAAATATTGAAATAGAGTCACTATATTTCTTGGAAACAATATATAATTGATCCCATGTAATTCAGAAAGAAAATTTTGTTTATCACATATCAAATATGAGAATACCATCATCATTTATTCTCTTAAAACATGGTGATTATCATAAATACAGATTATAATGCATGATTCCATATTACAATGTTGATTGGATATATTCCTCAAATAGTTTTTTATACTTAAACAATGAAATCTTGAACAACTTATCATCATATTCTTAATTCGTTCTATGGTAATCAGTAAAGTAAAATTTACTAATTCATATCCTACAAGTACTTATCAAAAGATAATTATATCAACATAATGAACATATGGGGGTTATATTTCCTTTAATCATTTGTTTTCCATTAATATCACCTTTCCATTAAATGAATTTTCTAGTCTGATGGAAAAAATCAACATATTCATGAGAATTCCATTGTAGAAATCATAAATTGAACAATCCTTACATAATTCAAGGTTAACAATTCATGAATCCAAATACATAAATAATTCATTTATTTTACTTCATCCTTAAGACATAAAAATAACTCTTCATCATATTATGAAATACCTCATTCATTTTACATTTAATCTATATTATCCACCTTATCATCAACATAACCATTACTCAAACCTCCTTGATAAATATCCTCAGTAGCCTTCCACATAGGACATCAGTTTTCAAAATGTTCTTACATTAAATATTTAAATAAATCCTTGGTTGATGATACCATAGGGAGGAAAATTTTCTCATTAACTATGTTAACAAAAAATATCATTTTTTTATTTGTAGTTATTTATTTTTTTCCTTTTCTAAATATATTTAAAAACAATATATTATTACATTAAGATATTAACTTGGGTTCTTCTTTCAACATTTTTGACACAAATTAAACTACATAATCATTATTTAATGGTCACCATTACCTTGACTCTTATAAAACTAATTTATTCCCTTCTATGGTGAGTATAGTAGTCGGTTAAGGTATATAATTTTAATCACATTCCACAAAAAATATTATGACTAATTACAATGTCCTTTACTACATTAGACATTCCATTTGACTTCTCATCATTGGATTCTCATTCACATTCAATGTTAACCTAGTAATTTTTAGTTATCAACATTGTATACATTCAAAATTTATCATGGGAGAAACACTTAATGATGAAGGAAACCACGTATACATGAATAATAACATATCTGATATCTAAAATACATTATATTAATATATCTATAGCACCTTTGTATTATCAAACCAGATGTCCATATATATATATATATTGAAATTTACATACAAATCTCTATTAATGATTTTATCCATTAATAATTTTTCTTAAAATTATTCTTCATATCATGGGTAAATCAATCATAATAATGGGGTGAGCTTATATGCTCAGTAAAAGAAATCAAGGTACATATATAATCATTAAATTAGCATATGTGTTTGATAAGATGATCCTAACATTAGATGATAATAACCTTCACAATAAAGACCCGAAACATTAATAATGGAATATATATATATAGTTCATAAGATATGAATCGTTAGAGAATCATCGGAATAAGACCTAAGGAATAACACATGAATTGTAATTAATTTTTTTTCAAATAAATAATCATATAAATTTTATTTCCAAAGTAGTGATGGATTAAAAAAATGCCATGTTAGAGTAATTCATCCACTCCTGAAACCATCTATATATTCTTGGTTATCTCCCACAATTATCTTAGTAGTTATTATTTACTCACAATACCATCATATGATATGAATTCATTTACTTTACTATGTTCACTCCTCGTTACATCCATATCTATCATGTTAGATATAAATCATTACCCAATCCACTAGGTAGAGATAGAGGTCCCAATGTTATCATAATGAATCCATTCATTTATTTTCCCAAAAATAATAAAAACCATCATCATAACCCATTAAATTTAATCGATATGATATACATGATATATTATCATAAATTGTGGAAAATAGATAGGTTTCATAATCATTTCATCGAATAATAACCTATGAAAAATGTGGGTTTCATTAGAATATAACCCATTATATAAAATCGTGTTTCATAAACATATAACCTTAGGAAGGGAAAAATGTTTTATAGACATATTACCCAGGAAAGAGAAACAATATTCATAAATATCATGCCGGTAAAGCATTATAATTTTAGAAAACTAATATGAATGGAAACATTGAAAACACTCCCCATAAAGTCTTGAGAAACAAAAACATATATTATCATAGGAGGAATATTACCTTTAAAAAGTATTTTTAAAATCATTATTTAATGAATATATACTTTCTTCATAAAAAATACTTTTTAAAGCATCAAACATTTTAAAAACCTTTTTAATAAACTTGAAAACATATAATGGAATAATGAAATAAATTAGAAAGAATTATTTATGAAAATAGATAAAATAATCTTTAAAACATTTTGAAAATATTTTGAAAACATTATTCTTTGAATACTTATAAATGAATTTTGAATTTTTTTTTGAAAACCTCTTTATATTAAACCATATAATGGTTGTTTGAAAATAATTTTATAAACATTTTCATTAAAAATATTATAAATGAATCACGTCAAAATTTTAAAAACATTTTACCATTAAAACATAAAAATATTATTCTAAAAATATTTAGAAACATTTTATAAGAAATTACATTGAAAATATAAAAAATATGACTAAAATCATTTTTAAAGTATTTTTGATTTGAAAAATTATTAAGTGATCTTGGAAACCATTTCACTTGAAAAACTATAAAAGTTACTTGAAAAAATTTCTAATAAATGATTATCATAAAAAATTATTCGAAACCGTTATTTATTGAAATATGATGGGAAACATTAATAAGAATTATTAAAAATCATTTAAAAAACTTCTTCATAACCACACCTTTTTAAAAACTATTTTTTAATTCAACTTTTAATAAATTGATTGACCAGAATATTAGGAAGAAATTATTTATAAAAATAATAAATATTGTTAATATTCAAAATAATTTTTTAAAAAAATTATGTTCATGAATATGGAAAAATACATACATTCAATATATTCCTTTTTCACCATCACTAGGTTAGAAAAGTTCGTTTACTAGAAAATAAACAGAATATTTGTTTTTAGAAGTACTTTTTATTAAGAGGTAAAACATGAGTAAAATTAATTTTAGTTATTATATAAGAATATTTGATTCATTTTTGGAAAAACATTTGGAATAATTGGTTTTTAAAGAATGTATATTTCTAACCGAAGAAAGAGATAACGTTAGATGTTTTGGAAAACACATTCTTATTATCATAAGTACTAAAGATTAAAAATGTGGTATGGATACATTATTATATAATAATTAATTAAAAGAACTGAAAATTAATGATATTTCATAATATATTGATTATAATATATCAACAATGTATAATAAATTATAATCAATCCAAATAAACAATGATATTGGTGCAATCAACTATTAAAAGCATGGTATCCTTGACCTGTAAAACCGATTAATTATTAATCAAAAAATGGTTTGGTAAATGGAAATAAATTTAAGTATATTAATCATAGAGTTTGTTAAATGGAATTATATACAACAAAAATAAGAAGTTAGTGGTGAATTATCCACATATCTCACAAATATAATAAAGTGAGATGAAATTCAATTACCTTATGCTTTGAATTTCTTCATACAAATTCATAAAACATGTATAATAAGTATATGACTATTATAATTATATCATATAACCATATTATTGTTTATAATACCATAAATTACACTATTATGACTATACCTTTCCATTTTATTAATAATATTATTTTATGGTATTTTTGGGGTAATAAAAACTTTGTTTTTCATATCTGTTTTTACTTGTTATTCTTGATAATCTTACGTAGATTATGATTTACTGATTTCAGAATTTTAAAACATGATATGAATAGAATATATAATCAGTATAAATTTTTTTCTAATAAAAAACAAACCATTGAATTATTAAATGAAAAAAACTTTTCATAGTGATGGTAGCCCTTTCGTATGCAGGAATGTTGATTACATTTTTCTGGTCATGTTGAACAAAAGTCAGTAAATGAAATATGTGAATATATATATAAATATATAATATGTATATTAGAATTATTTTTTCATATATGTCATATATTCTCACTACATTGATCTATAATGCATATCATGTTATGTGTGAATGAATCACATCACTTTAAAGAGGTGGTAATCTGCACGTCCACAAATAAAGTTATTGTATTTACAGAAAAAGAAAATAATGATGGTACATATTATATTATAATTAAATAATAATAAATACATATTAAATATCCTCTATATAATATAAATATAGTATTTACAAACAAAATTTCCATTCATGAGAGTGTGTAATGGAAAAAATTAACACCATTATTTCATGAGGTAATAGTCCGCACTTCACATAGACAATATGTTCCTTACCCATTTGATGGATGTGTGTGTAAGATTTGGTAAAAAAATTATAATAAAAACATATCATTTTATTTAAGATAATCATGCACTTATATAATCATCTAATGGGAAGAAATGATTTGGTGTAGAATGAAATAAAATAGAAATACACATTGATGAGCATTATATCTTTTTTAAGGGTAACTATTTTTGGTTTGCACGGAAGGAAATACAGGGTTTGATTTCATCCAAAATAGATGATTTCAGGATGAAGGTAGTGATGTTTTGAGATTATTTGGAAATTTTTTGTATGGGTCTCCAGAGGTGTGAGGATGTGAGGTGTAATAGCCCTTTTATTTTGGAGGAGGTGTGACATTATTGTAAATATAAAAAGTTTAACACTTTTTAGAGGTCACCCATACATGTTTTTCTACCCAAAATCATCCATTTATGTTTAAATATGTGGAATGGAATAAATATGTCCATAAAATGAATTTTTTACATTTTTCTATGTTATTGTGTCCCTTAAAATAAGATTTAATTACTAGTTAATCATGTTTTTACCTTATGATTTATAATATATTTTAATTACCTGGACTAATATTTTTGGTCCAAAACTATGTTAAAATTTCTAATCATTTTAAATTATTATAATTCCAATTATTTAATCCATTTTCCCTAATTTTTTTCACATAATTTGCGGATATTACGTTAATTTTAATCCTGATGATGCATCTTGTGAGTGGGGTTTTTAAACCAAAATGTTAAAAAAAATAAAAAACATTATATGAAATTTTAATTAGAAATCGATTATAATTAAATTAATTGAATTATGTTATGTGAAATTTATCTAAATTAACTTCAAAACAAATTAAAAAATTAATTTTACTATATAAATAAATATAAAGAAAATGTAGTTTTCATTATTAATCAAAAAATAAAACATCTAAGAAACCGTATAAAAACTACCCCAAAATAAATATTGATATTCCTATTCTAAAAATTTATTTTATTTTTTCAAATTAAAAATATTAAATTGTAAAAAATTCAATTCAATTTTTTTATTAAATGGTCATAAATTGTCTTTTTTGAAAAATTGCATCTTCTTATTCATGAAATTGGATTTAAGCGTATGTTATGCAGATCAAACCAATTGCATGAGAGAAAAAATATTCTGTTCAATATAAAATATATAAATTTTAGTTAAAAAAATTATTCAATAGTTGTTTATATAATTTATTGAGATAAATTTTTTTTAAACATCGAAAAAAATTTCAAAGAGGAAAGGAATTTATTTAATTTCAAAGAGTTGTTATTTTTTTCTCGTTTATTGGAAAGAAAATGATTACTTTTCAAAACATGTTTAAATCATAGTTTAAAATGTTAGCTAATCTCATTTTTATCTTCCATTCAAGAAACTAGGTGGAAAATATAATATTATTTTGATATGAATAATAATAGTATATTGTAGTTCTGAATAACCTAGTTTTTCATGTAATGAATGTTGGTAAAGAAACTCATGATTGTTCATAACAAAGGTGAAGCAACATGGTTCATTTACTAAAATATAATAAATGAGTTGGGTTATTTTCAAGATTAACATGTTGTATCATATAAATCATGAATAATTTGGTTCATTCATTTCACATAGTTATATTCGATTTTCCATGAAATGAAAAACAATGAAAATATTATATTAATTTAAAAAATATTATTTCACAAAATTTGGGTTTGTTACCTATATCCCTGGGTTTTCTCCCTCCTTCCATCCACACCACGTAGAACACCTGAGTTCCACTATGTTCTATGACACATTTATCTTGATTTTTAATATACGTCACTCTCAATTGAGATAATTAGATGAATAAATACTTCAGTAAATTATGATTTCTCTATTAAACCCAATAGTGATATCTCAATTCCAATTTAGGATTATTTAGAACATGTTATGGAATTTTAATAGCTTGACAATATTTATAGTCATTAATATTACCATTTTATCCATAGATACAAAAAATTAATTTATTTTTCCATGTGAATTGGGAAATGACAAAGCATAATCGGTAGATACAATTAGTTACATTAGGTGTTTGAAAAAATAGAAATCATTATATTGTCCCTTGGAATAATTTTCATTATTTCCTTATATATAATATGAAGTGATAGAAGACTTGTAGAGTGAACTCAATCTTCTGTGAATTTCTTCCTCCCTGTACATCCCGTGGATTGGATTTTTTCCGGTTATCATGATATGGGATATGTATGAAATGTATTTGAACACTGATATTATAGGGACATTTCCATATATTATTGATATAAAAAATGTCATATGTTACTACAACTTTTTATGATTTTATCGATGGTATTAAATTTATAGATTCATTCTCTAGGTTAGAGTGTTTTTTCTTTTATATTTTTAGGAATTCATTTATTTTGGGGGCCGAAAGGTGTATATATTATGACCACAAGTAATAATTCTCTATTGTAATGACCAAAATCATTCCCATATGTTCAAGCCAGTTAGCTATTAAAAATCATGCGAGTGTCTCTGTATGCTAGAGCCTTTTGACTAGCAACGATGGTCTAAACACCATTAGTTGTGAGACTACCCCCTCAATAATCATAACTACACACCAAAATATAGTTTTCAATAAAATAATTCATAGTTTGAAGGATAATTAATAATAATGACAATGTAATAATAGATTCCATATATGTAATTAAAAAATATATTGGGCTCCCAAATTTGGAATGTGGAACCAATGTATCAAAAGTGTAATTAGATAAATTGGTTAACACTATAAGATAATTTGGTGTATATTCCAAAATGTCATCCAAAAATTTAATCCATTGTTTATCCATCTTCCATATTCCCCTTTCCCATTCTTGGATCCCTAGATATGACTTTTTCAAGTGGTTTGTGATTCTCATGTAGGGTGTCATTAATAAAACCCAATAGAGAATATATAATGCGTCTTTAAAAAATAAGGATGGGTATAATAGATATATTCCATTAAAAAGGAAATTTTATCATCCCAATATCCTCAAAAATACCAGAAAAAATCCAAAATAACATCTATTAATATATGAATCCTCCTCTCTTACTATCTATTTATCACTGGATAGTTTGATGTCGTCAATATCAGCTGAGTCATTGGGTAATAATATAATCTCTAACAAATACCTAATGTAAAACATTCATGTCTATCATATACAATGCACATGTTATCTCCCTCAAGGAATTATATATATTGGATATAAATCTTTCACTAGTCATATAAATAGTTTTCTACTTAGATCTATTTGAAATGATAATACTTCGTTAAATAATCCACAACCACCCATGATGTGTCCTGACTCATTGGGGCATAGTTTAAAACATTAATAATTCTACCATAACGTCCTCCCACCTATTAGTAGGTATGTTTATATTTTTAATAAAATCACCATGAGGGTGGTGATTAGGCATTATAATTATTACTTAATGAATTAGAAAAAAATCATAACATGTACCGCTTCATCACCGGATACTAGAAATTATACATAATTTCTTGGTACAACATTGTTTCTATAGGATGTACCACACAGTAAGAGTTATGAATGTTCATCTATATGTCTTCACTATTTGAATACGGCACAGAAAGTCACTAATATACTAGGATCAATTCAACTCCATTCAAAAACCATCTATGTATCGATACAAATCCTACCAACTGTTCCTATATTACATCACACTCTAGGGTAGATTACTAACAATTATTTACGAGGTATTCTATGTATTATTTAATTTATATTATTGATTATTCTATTAATTCCTAGTATCTGAAATAATACATCTTATGTTTAGGCAAATAGAACCTCATAAGACGTTGTTCTTCTAAGGGTCATTCATAAATATCATAAGCAACCTATTTATTATGGCTCAGATAATCTAAAATGATGTTACCATTACATTGGGAATAGGGTATCTCAATGTCAAACATCTATATATACTCTACCATATACCTCTACTTGAAATTTAGATGCCACTATGTAAATATATAATGAAGGATCAGGCTCTCTATTTAGAAAATTATAGTATTTATTGTGTGATAGTTTTACTAACACATCTATGAATAGATCATGAATACGTAATCCATATAATTGGTATTGTAATTCCCCTCATGGGGTCATAGTTGACGTGGGCTATAAGCTAATAACCACTCCCACTGAATCAATATTCTTAGATAAAAAATTCATGATATATTTATAACAAATAGTATATATTCTTTGGAATTGGATTAAAGACAAATAAGACTTTATTCAACATCCAATTTAGGCCAAGAGAATACTCCTCACACTTGTCCAAACACATGAACATCACATCATCTATTGTTATCATAATCATATTTATTTTTAAATGAGAGAAATAATTGATGAAATGATAATAGTGACCCACAATCCTAAAATTATATTGGATCCAAACCCATTTTGAGGACATGACCCTGAAACCACAACCTCTATATAATATTACTCAAACATTATTCTAGTCTCAGAAACATAATTCCGCTATAATTTCACATATTAGATATAAAAGTAACACTTTTAATACATGGAATAAAGTGGATGTTATATAATCTTAATCATGACCATCTCAAGATGTATGGAATGGTTCTCCAGGGTTAGTGAATTAAAGAGGTTATAACCAAAAACAACCATGAATAATTGTCAATGTATGGGTGGAGCATCTCTTTTAGAAGATCTAATTACATTGATGGAAAATTCATCTAAAAAATTAGTATAAAAATTTCTTGTTATACCCCATACCTTTTTTCTAAACACAATCTTGGATATCTCTAACTGTATAACTCCCAAATGGTGTTATCTTGATAGATGGTAAATTTTTTAGAACCACATGGATCCTGATAACTAATAAATGATATCATCAATACATAAAAGAATATACTTATTTTCATAGCTATATGGTTCAGCTTTGGGTAATTTATATTGATTTAAATATTGTCATCCACTTTCATAGAGAAATAATAGGTTAACCCCACAATGTTGTAATGGTTTGATAAACCATTTTATTTCGATATCCTATAGCTATAAATTGACCTCCATCAACTCAATATGTTCCATATGATATTGGGGTATTGAAATAGATGTGAACATATCATGAGTTTAATCTAAAATTCAACACCTCTTTCAGGGGTAAGTCATAATAAATCATCTAGTAAGGTGTCTTGATAGGGGTCATGAAATGGGGGAAAGATGATTGGGGTACCACTGATCCTACCGAAAGTGTCATGTCTGAAAATTTTATTTTAGTAATCCCTAGATTAATATGGTATGGACCCATTCTGACTAGACACAACTCCCAATAATCAATCATAATAAAATTTTATCCCCTCGATATTATAAAAGATACTTTTCTTTAGTAGATAAAAATATCATATCAAAACCATCTTATATAATCTATTAAAAAAAAGAAATTAACCACATAATAACCAATATAATGTATTCCCAAATATTTACATTACTAAAAATGACTATAGGAAACTCTTGGAGTCTTTTAAGAGATTTTACATTCCTATGAAATGGTCTATCAATGTATAAAAACTCACAAGAAAACAAAATGGGTATGTCTGGTTCAATGAAAACATTTTCATATATGTTGTTTGGGGAAGAATTTTATTAACATAAATTAATACTCATAATAATAGTGATTAAGACCATACCTTGAATACTATATGATCCTTGTATACCATACACAATATTCTGATCGACAACATAAACATGGTTTTCCTAAACATCGTCACACGATCAAGATGGTATGAGAATCATTTGAGTCCCAATAATTTGATCCTACTATTGAGGACTCCATATAGATCGATAGTTACATAAGAATAAATTTCATAATACCCTCTAAAATATCATCCTCATCACTCAAGAAACTAAAAACATGATGTCTCTCACCTTTATAAACAATCTACACTTACTCTGAGGCACTGAGCAGAATCTCTAGACGTGGGAATACTATCAATAGTTGAGGAACTATGAATCTACTATAGAAGGGATATATGATTATATTCTCTACATAGTAATTCTGCCTCCAAATTAGATAAAATTTCCTACTTTCATATCTTCTTTCCAAATTTTAATATCATCAAATCTAATGGTGGTTTTAACACATTTTTATATGAGGATGGAATAAATCCAACTACTCTTTCCTTGTAGAAACCCCTATTTCAGTTATAACAACTTTATTTATTTATTATATTCATATAATGTAATTTGGTTGAGTTATGGGTTGTTTTGGTGTATTTGGAAATGTTTTCCTTTTTTTAGGAAGTCCAATTATTGAAGACATTTAGTACAAAATATAAAATACCAATTTACAACTGCATTTCTGGGAAATGGGTTAGAACAAGATTAAGTATACAGTTTAGAAAAATCCTTCTTCCACCCAAGATGAATGATGAAATGTGTGGCAGAGTTTATTTAGCATGGTGGGGGCATGTTTTATCTAATAGTTTTATCCAAACATTCAAGGGGTGTTTTTAGACACTAGCTAGCCTTTGGTTTTAACACAGTTCTCTAAACTGTACTCCCTAATCATAAAAATTTAAAAATTAGATCCATTGGTTGTGTATCTATTATATATCACATCCTAAACGAATTGTTTTCACCTAATTAGGCCATAACCTAAAATCTTCTCTCCCTAAAGACTATATTGACCTTTATTATTTATCTAGGAGTGATTCTGAGGTGAACCTAGGTGAATTGAAGGATATTTTTGTAGGTAAGTGATCATTCATGCACATTTTCCTTAGTTTTCTCTGACCATTTTATTTATGAATATAATACATTGGGGATAAATCCAAATTGTGTTATGTAAATCATTTTGTGATATTATTTTTTTATATTGGGAGCTATATTTATGATTTTTTTTGGATTATGAAGAATTGTTTTTGGGTTTTTTTTTCACTCTTTGGTTTTTCATCCTTTTTGATATTTCAGGATTCAATCTGGACACCTATTATTATAAGTATAAATATTTGCTGTTAATTTTATCAATATCATTATTTTAAATGTGAAATAGATGCGACATATTTTTTGGAACCCCCATTTTGGGTTGGTTTGTTGAATCCTGGAAATTGGTTGTTTTGGTGTAATGTTATGTATTTCACAGTTTTAAAATGATAATATTAACATAGTGTTTGTGTTTATTCATAAAATGATGGTGGTAGGATTATTTTTAATAAAGTATTTTTTTATTGAAATGTTTTTCCATGGCTGGTTTGGTATTGATTTTGGCTTACTTAGTCAGTGTATGTTCACATGCATTGATGTGCCCCTATTTAAGGGGAATTTTCCATTAGGTAACATGGTAATGGATTAATTTTGATGACATTATTGATTAATGAGATACATATTATGAGAATACAAATTTCAACTGGGCATGGAATTGTTGGTTTGTGGATATAATGAAACAAGTAATGGGTATTCCATAATGTAAATTGAGTCATGGTTTTAAATAATTGTTTGGTTGATTTCTATCGAAGTAATTTTATATTAGTAATGGTTTTTGATTTAAAATAAACTAAATTAAATTGGTTTTATCCTATTTTATAAAAATATAGTATGGTGTTCTATCTTTGTTTTAGGAGTATGGACGTAATTGGGGAAATCCAACAATTATTTATACTCACCCCCTTCTTCTGAACATTAGTGCATTTGTAGATATTATATATTAATACACATGTCAAGGAATGATGTCCCAATACCTCAGTGATTCAACATGATGACTTGGTAGTGCATTAATGAGTTGGATTTTGGATCATGTTGTGAGTTATAATTGGATTACTTCATGTTCGTTGAGTTTTTTGTTTTGGTTTTATATTTTTTCTAAGATATAGTTAACGGTTATACATTTATTTTTTTCCAGTGTGTTAAACATTAAGTTGAATTAAATTTTTCGCATTCATCATCTAGTGACATTTTTTGTTATAATATTTTCATTAGGGGTTTTTATCTTCAAATAGAAAAATAATCTCCCATTTTGTTATGAATCCCTTGGAATTTATGTGTCGCAATTGGCATCATGGGTATACTATCTAAGGACAAGTATCACATTATAACTTCTCAAATCAATGAGGATGGTCAGAATGTTACAAATGGTTTCAGTCTTGGTAGGTATAAATAATTTTGGAGGAAATGGTATCATTTTATCAAACTAGGAGTTGAAAACAATTTTCTGTGGTTTGGATTGTTATCAAGGAGTAGGATGGTCAGAACATGAAATGTAGAGCATAAGTGGCATAACAAACCTATTTATGATTATCATCATTTTACTGTGGAGTTTTGGTAAATGGGTTATTATGACAATTTTTTGTGTTGTACCATTCTTGGAACAAAAACATGTGCTACTAAAGACATAGAAAAAATCATGGACTGTTCAAAACAATTTTGGACTCAAATTGCCTAAAACATTATCAAAAGATTTGGGTTTATGATGCTTCTTAAGGACGATCCTTCAACACTGTGACTGAATGAATCTACTATGGTACATCCATGATTCTGATGAGCATCAAGACTACACGAATGTATTTTCTACAGGTGGAACATTTTTCTTCCATGTGTGCTTTGATAAATATCTGTTTGGAGATCTCCCTCAAGGTCCATGGGAATTTATTTTCATCATAGTCTCCTTTTTTGTAGTGATTTTCAAAAGAACCATCATTTTATTGATCTCTCGCTGTGGCCACACAAATGATTTTTCCTCATGCCATCCTTTTTCTTTGTAGTGTTCTATGAGAACATCACAAGTCATGTTTTCAATAAATAGATTGATCTCCCATCTCAAATACATTGTTACACTAACAATACATCATTCATTACCCCATTTCATGATTCTCCATAGAATAATGAATATGAACAAAAATTAGATCCCCCATGCTACTTGAGCTTCTCAAAATATATTATATTTTGTTCCTCATAGCCCCAACTTATCGTATGGATTCCGTACGTGAAGAACTCCCCCCTTGATGAATTAAGGAGCCCCAAACGGTGACCTAAGGATCCAAAATGCATTAATCCATTGTGAAGTACTCATTTAAAATAAATATTGTTGAGGTCAAGGACCCACGTTCTATGAGGGAATTTCCATCATGAAAGAACATATCTTTTATGAATAACCTTTACATTGTGAATCTTATTACGTTCATGAAGCACCTTACCTTTTTGAATTTATTCATTGAGATCCCTCTATCTTCACATGATCTAGTCTTGTGAAGCCATTCAGGCTTGTACGAAGTGATTTCATAGTTCCTCGTGTTGTGTCTCATGGCGTGTTGCACTAAAAAATGCTTCTTCGTATATGTATTCTAATATATATTTCTTCATTTAATAGTTATAAAAACGTGGAACCCTCATGTGACCAGTTATCCACCCCTATTTTTTCTCGCATTGAGGATGCCTTTCCAACACTAGGTACTAGAGGGTATAAGAGATTTATGGTCAACGGGATAGGACTGAGGCCCCTTCATCTGAGATACAAGAGGTTAAATCTAAAATCACCATCATCCATAGTAAATGAATTTTTTATACCCTCACCTTGTGAAACATTCATGGGGTACCCCACCTCTTTCATTTTACATGCCCACTATTCTCCACGACAGGGATATATTCCATTCATGGAACAATATCATCCTTGTATAGAACTGATATCAACCTGTATGGGAGGGAAACCATCATGGTGTAAGTCCCTAGGTTTTCTGGTAGTGGGTTTCCTCATTGCTATTTTATGAACCCCTCTATATGTATAAACCATAGGGGGATTGGGAACAATGGACTCTCAAAACCTCAACCCTCTCCCTTTCCGCTTTTTCACCATGTGATTTTATCCATGTGTAATCCCCAATCTCTAAATCCCAATGGTAGTAACCTTGAATAAGACACAATTTCATTCTCCCTCGGTCACCAACCATACGTACACCCCAATCTTCATCTCCCTACGCCCCTTACCATGTGGAGCCTCAATCTCCATCTTCCTGGACGACTAACAATGTGTAATACACAATATCAATCTCCAGGGTCAACTAACCGTGTGTTAGCCGAAATATCCATCTCTATGGTCCACTATACATGTGTAAGACTGAATATAAATATCTATTTGATTCTTACAATTCATAAACCCTACTCCATTCCTTACTAATTCTTCTTTTACGATACCGCTGTCTGGTCTTCTTCTTCCTCTTGTTTCACACACTGAGAATTACTCACATAAGTTTAGAGGTTAGCAATGACCATGACAACATTCATTTGGGCATGGATAATGTATTAGGCCCCAACATCACTATTTATAGGTTTCTATCATTTTGTAAGCCCTGACCCACTTTACAACATGGGTTTTGATCCCTGTCTTCTACTTAGGGTATTTAGGAAGCCAACCTGAAGTTCAATACCAACCATTTGTAAACCCTAGTTCCCAAATCTTTGGGGTCGACCTCTAAGATCTCAGTATCCACCATCATCCATTACCATTTTAATATTTGACTAATGCCAATACATCTTGGATAGATCATGCCCCACATAGAGATCACATATCTTTCGAGTACACCTAGGTAGTTAACCTTACGTTATACATGAACACAAGAACCATTTAGATTTTGTAGCTAACCATGGGTAATCCCCAATTTCCCCATTAGAACTAAGCGAACACTCATCCAATTTTACTAGGTCATGTAGTAAACCATCCTATGGTACAAGACCCACATGGTCATTTTCATGTCGGTTCCATCTCATTCATTCCATAAACATCACTCAACTGTCCATCATCCATCTTGATTCTTACTCATGCCACTAAATCCAAGTGGGATCACACAATTCATCAGTTCTTCTAAACATGTGTAATACCCATTCATCCAATTGTTGTTCATAATAGTTCATAGGAATACGGACATTAGAAATCCCCCAAAAAATCCATAATAATTCAAAAAATATTTCTCCTCTTGCGATGGGAAGTAAGGCATTTGTAAACCGTAAACCATGACCTCATGAACATCATGGGTTTTAATACCTATAATCTATATGGGGTACCTAGGAAACCACCTTGAGGACTAATCCTAACCAATGGAAACACATGGTGTTCCCTTCTATGGGGTCCACCTCCACGATCCTCCCTCAATGATGTCCACATCCGCCTTCATGGTTTGAAATTTCCCCTTTATGGGACTTGCATCTCCCATATCCATCTTCCTAGGTCATTCTGCTCTATCCATCATGTAGACCTTCCTTGTAGTCCCTCAAAAGGATTATCATATCTCATCCACCTTCACATGTGTTCTGGTCAGTCAAATCCATCAACACAAGAAGTTAAACTCGAAGGAATACACCATATTAAACCGGAGAATTCGAGGAAAACCGTAGAGACATGCCTCTGGAATATGATATCCCACGATTTATGCCGGAAACCTCACATTGGTACTCCTTTGACAATCCCTATTGGAAAAAATATTATTGGGGTTCCAATCTTTCAAAGTCCATACATTCCATCAATCACGTGCAAGAATTCTCCCATCACCAAATGTTGATTCCTTGGCATGACCCTTTGGAATGTACCGACATAAGCAGTGCAATTAACCAATGTTCACCAAGAGATGGCTCCAGAAATAGGTGTCATGAACAATTTCTTAATCTATATGGGAGACCTGGAGTATGCTAAAAATTTTGAGGGGGAATCCTTGGATGGTGAGTTCGACATCCATCATCCAATTCTGATTAAGGATATAACATCTCTAAAGAAGTGGTGAATGTTTCCCACCGTCGGAATGTGGGAATGCACGACAACCGTTGCAATGGCCTATGTGTGACATGATCATGCGGAAGTGGGAACACACCAGCAGAATGTGTCTGAAACAGAAATTGTGAGACCGATGTGAATCATTTATCTTTTAACCACAAGGATTGTCCTGGAAGGCCATAAAAATATTGTACTCAGATGCAAAAACATCTGACCACCAATGAAAATGGTCAATATACTGGGAACTAGATATCCTCCAACTATGGGGATTATTTGAGGTAAAGACATTGAATGATGAGCATGTCACCAGATATAGTTATCTAACGCCAGGGCCTGCCCAGAAAATAGTGTGTCTGGTGTGAAATTCACTAGAAATTTGGGCCTTTAATCATTAAGCATTGCAATTTGTGGAATTTTCAATGGGATCTCTGCCTCCATCCATGGAAGACTGAGCGATACAGGGGCCCGAAGAATTTCTTTCATAATATCCAAAATGATGGTTGAATCTTCCTACTTTCCTAGACCCATGATATATTAATCCAATCTCCCCCTTAGAGATTCATGGGAAAGAGGAATGACAATGTGGATAACCCGCACAGCTCCACCAAAGTAATGGAGTCATCTAAAACAACAACCACCAGGAATCCCCAACCCATCTTATAATTAGAAATGGTTCAGAGAGTGACATACATTCTTTTCTGAGGATATGAGTCTTAGCAAGTCATTCCCATGAGGGATATGGATCTCTAGGACATGAAGAATTGTGTGCGTTGATGTCACTACCACCCCCAAGGGACAATTCATGACCCATTGCACCCAATTCCAACATTCAACCATTTCAGGAGCCTCTCTTTGGGATGTTCCTTTGACTCTCCTCCAATGTCGATGAGGTAAGGGACATTTGAGTCACCCAAAATATAAAAAACATTCGGGAGCTGCCATGGAGGGCTCCCACTTGACCATGACAGTGACACCAATCTCTAGTTCTCCCAGCCAAAAAACATGAGTCTAACACCCATGATTTTCCTACCCTAGTCTTGATGACATGACAACAACATTGGGCACAAGAACATGAAGCAGTGAGTCTGGTGTATTCATCTCCTACAGCTTCAATGGCGCATGCCACCACTGATGCATAATACTAGTTCCCCACTATTGACGTGCTTGGGCACTTCAATTCACAATCGGGATCAAAACCACACACAGTGGAAAATGAACAATTTTTATTGGCAATTTTCGATGGGGAGGGTCATATGACTTAGATTCTATTGAGATGTGTTATTTGGGATGAGACTCAATCCTCCCTCTAAATAACTTATTATTTGCGATGTGAATTGGTTTCTCATCATATAGCGTTTGGTGAAGGTTGCAAGGAAAAATAGGAAAAGTTTATTTGGGATGGGGTTTTTTACCCATCACAAATACCCAGAAACATTTTTTAGAATTTGCGATAGTCTTTATCTCTCATTGGAAATAGTATGGCGGCAGGTGGGTATTTGTGACTGGACCCATCACAAATACCTTTTTAACCACTAACCAAAATTAATATCGGGGCCGATAAGTGTGACAGTCTATGGAACATGTATCACTATTTGTGACCGACCTCCCATCACAAATACTCAATCCTATATATATCCGCGACATATTTTTCCTCATTCCACTTCTTTATCTAACCATGTGGCCCTCTCTACTTACATTTTCCCACAATTTTTTTTTCAATGTTTAGGATTATACATCGTATCAATATTCATGTCTTACATCCTACGAAAGATTCAGTTCTACGGTATTTATCATTTTCATTTATTTTTTAAACAATTCATTTTGTTTTATATTAGTTGTAATTATTATTAAATAGATGCAATTAAAATAAATTAGAATTAGTTCAATTTATTTTTCATTTTTCGATATTTCAAATAATAACATGTTATTTGTATTAATTATTATTAATTAATTATTATTATAGTAATTATTATTAATTATTAGTCTTTATATTAATTAGAAAAATCAGTAATAATTTTTAATTATTATTTTTAATTAGTAATAATTAGAGATATTTAGTAATAATAAGTAATAATAAGTAATTATTTATAATAGTTAGTGATAATTAGATCTAATTAGAAATAATTAACTATACCTATTAGTAATTAGTAATAATTAGTGGAAATAAGTAATTATTGGGGGGAATATGTAACAATTGGCAGGAATAAATAATATTTTTCACTAACTAGTAATAAATTAAAATAATTAGTAATAAAATTTAAAAAACTGATATAATTTTTCATAATTAGTAATAAATAAGAATAATTAATAATAATTGGTAACAAATTAGAATAATTTGTAACAACTAGTTATAATTTATAATGATTTGAAATAATTAGTAACAATTTGTAATAATTAGTAATAATTAGTAAAAAATTAATAATAATTTTTAACAATTGGAAATAAATTGTAATAATAAATATATTTAATAGTAATAAATACTAATAATTGGTATTAATTTGTGATTGTTACTAATAATTAGTAATATTTAGTGAAAATTAAGAATAATTAGGAATAATTAAGATCAATTAAGAATAAATATGAATAAATAATAATAAATAGTAAGATATTGTAATAAATAGTAATAATTAGAATTAATTTGTAATATGTAGTAATAAATACTAATAAATTGTAATAAAGTTTAATAAGTATGAATAATTAGAAATAATTAATAATAAATATGAATAAATATGAATTATTAGGAATAATTAGGAATAAATAACAATATATATTATGAATAGTAATAAATAAGAATAAATAGTAATGAATAAGAGTAATTAGAAATACTTGGGATTTTTTTATTAATAATAAGTAATAAATAGTAATTCGTAGTAATAAATAGTAATAAATAATAATAAATAGTAATAAATCGAACTAAATGTGAATAAAATTGATTGATTGGAAATAATTCGTAATAATTACAAATACTTCGTAATAATTAAGAATAATTTGTAATAAATTCTAATAAACATAATGAAATAGTAATAATTTGCAATAGATAGTAATAAATAGTAACAAAAAGTAATAAATAGTAATAAATACATATAACTAGTAATAATTATTAATAATTAGTAATAATTAGTAATAATTAGTAATAATTAGTGCAACATAGTAATAATTAGTGGTAATAAATAGAAATAAATTGTAATATATATGAATTAATAGTAATAAATACGAATAATTAAAAATAATTATAAATAAATACTAATAATTAGAAATAATTATGAATAATTAGTATTAATTAAAAATAATTAATATTAATTAAGAATAATTAGTAATAAAAAGTAATAAATTACAATAAATTGTAATAAATTGTAATAATAAGAAATAATTTGTAAAAAATTACGAATAATTAGTAATAATTAGTAGTAATTAGAAATAATAATTAACAATGAAATATAATTAGAGATAATTAGTAATAATTAGTAAATAAATACTAATAATTAGTATTAATTAGTAGTATTTATAACAATTAGTAAAATTAGTAATAAATAGTAATAATTTGTAATACATCATCATAATTAATAATAAACACGAATAATTATTAACAAAAAACAATAATTAGTAATACTTAGTAATAATTAGTAATAATTAATAATAATAATAATTAATAATAATTAATAATTAATAATAATTAAAAATAATTAATAGTAACATGTAATAATCGCTAATAAAATGTAATATTTATCAATCCTCAGTAATAAATACAAATAATTGGTAATCATTTTAAAAAAAATAATTAGAAATAATTAGTAAGAATTATTAATAATTACTAAAAAAATACAATTAATTAATAATAATTAGGAATAATTAGGAACAATTGGTAATAATTAATAATAATTAGTAATAATCAAATCAAAGGATAATAAATAGTAATAAATATTAACAATTAACAATAATTAATAATAATTAGAAATTATTAATAATAATTAAAATAGTTTGTTATAAATATGAATAAGTTGTAATAATTAGTTATAATTTTTTTAAATTGTTATAATTAGTAAAAATTAATATTAATTTCAAATAATTAGTAATAAATATTAATAAATAGAAAAACTAAGTAATAATTAGTAATAATTTGAAAACATTGGAAATATTTAGTAATAATTAGAAAAAGCTAGGAATAATTGGTAATAAATTTCAATAAATAGAAATAATTCGCAATAAATAAAAACAAATTGGCACAATTTATAGAGGATTAACAGTATCTCTTTTTCCTAATAACTTATCTTTTTACAACTTTATCACCATAAAATCATTGTGAAAAATATTCCCCCACATAAAGATATCTAATTTTTATTGAACAAGAATTGATAATAGTGAGATGAGGCCTCCCTGCTCTCCAATATCAGTGATACGATAATAGATATGGGTATGTCAGTGTTGGTTTTTCATACTGATTTCAGTTGTAGAAAGTTTCAATGAGATGGGTTATCTAGCAAAAGATCTTATACAATACACTAGAAATTGTGTCACCCACAATTTGTTTTAATTAGTTTTAATTATTCATAATTTATATTAATTACTATAAAGTATAGTATATTTTTTGTATATTAGTAGTAATTTTAAGAATAATACTATAAATACTTATAAAGTAATATAGATTATTATAAATTTCTAGAAAAGGGGATTTAATTCGCTTGTATTTTTTGGATAGTGTTTTCCATATATCATGTTATTAAAAAGTAATTATTTTATATTGTTTATATAAATATGTATCAATGACATCGATAATAATAATTATTAGATTATCACACATGGATAAATCAATACAAGATTCCAAATTTTATTTTAAATCTGGTATATATTGAGGGTGTGGAAGATTCCCTAACATTGGAATCACTAAAACTAGAATTTTTTTCGTAAAGGACAATTATGTGTCCTTGTAATACTATGTTATGAGGAAGTTTGACATTGTTGACAATTATTGGGTTTATCAATTTCATTTTGGTTTTCAACCACATTTTGTTTTTTTAAATAACACAGGGAACACATTTCTAGAGAATATACTAGTAATTTGGTTCCTGAATCCTCACGGTTTCAAAATTTAGTTCATGATTTGGAAGGTCCATCATTTCGACAAACTGAATCTCATGATGATATTGATTTAACTCCTAATTTTGTTCAATATTAATTTTATATGATTTTTTGGTACACTTAGGATTCCTTACATCTTGGTTACATGATAAGAAAATATTCTTATGTCGCAAAATTTATGGCTACTAAATAAGATAATGGAATGTAAAACTGATTTTTTGATTGAATATTCTCTTGGGATTAAACATTGTTACCTGAAGAAATTGTGTTTCCTATAAATTTATATGAGGGCAGGATGTTGGTTCATAATCTGGGTATTGGTTATCGCAAGATTGATGCATGTTTAAATTACTGAATCTTATATTATTGTGAAAATTAGTCGTTGGAGAGATGTCCTACATGTGGAAAATCAAGGTATAATGAATCTCAACTAGAGAGGCATTTATTTATTCCTCTATATCATTTAGGATATTTTACTCTTACAACTAGATTGCAACATTTATATATTTCTTAGAACATATATTCATATATGTCATACCAAAAAAATAATATTCGAACACGTAAAATCATAAATAATCCCTCTTATGGGGATTCATTAAATTTTTTTGACCAAGTGCATCTTCCTTTTTCTTTAGAATCCTGAAACATTTGATTGGATATTTCTACTGATTTTTCATATCTATTTGGTTCTTACTGTAATCTGTATTAATGTTGGTTTGTCTTTATAACTATGTACAATTTAACTCCTTGGATTTAGTTTAAGGATCCAGATATATATTTGAATTTATAAAATCTAGTACTTCTGAAAAATAATATTGAGGTTTATTTAAATTCATCGATTGATTAGTTAAATTCATTATTGAGTAATGGTTTCAGTACATATGATGTTGTAAGGAAATAAAATTTTCTACTAAAAGATGAGTTTATATTGGAAATTAGAGTCTTCCAATCTTATGGAATGTTTTCTAGATAGAGTACACAAGATCCAAAATCACATTTGTAGTGTGTGAGAGACGACGAATCATTGTTTCCTATCAATGGGAATACCCATGTTTTTTAATTTTCTCGTAGATTCCTATGAACTGATCAACCTTTTCGGGAAAAAAATTCATTTCCTTAATGGAAAAATTGAAAGTAATAGACCTCCAACAAAGATCATTGGAATAGAGTTAAAATCATTTTACACTTCATTTCATTCCATCTTATTTGGACCAACAATAAACCCAAAAAAATTCAGGGCTTTGGGAAAGAAACAATTGGACAAAATGATTATTTTTTGGGATCATTTATATTGGTACTATTTTAATGTACTATACAAGTTGGGTTTCATGCATATTGAGAAGAACTATTTTGAAAATTTATTTCAAATAGTTTCAATAACACTAGGTAAGACCAATGATAATGTAACGACATGATTATATCTTTTACAATTATTCAATCATTTAGAAAATGGACTATTTGAAAATAGTAGATCATAGAAGTTAATGAATCCATATGTAGCTGATACAGTATCAAAATAAAATATATTATTATTATTATATGTGGAATGTATATTTGAGACTTCCAGATAAAAATTATTCTAATTTGAGAAGATGTGTCTGAAATGGTCATATTACAGAATAAAAAAAGTCAGGACTATCATGTTATAATGGAATGACTTATACTAATTAGATTATGAAATTTGTTGAATTATATGATTTGGAATGCGATAACAGAAATATCATATTTTTTCCAAGACATTTTTATGGCGAAAACAGATTGTGATGCACTAAAAGACTACAAGAAGATGCAGTTTTATTTTAATGTAAACGTGAAAAAATCATCCTACTGGCATTATTTGAATCAATTGAAAATTTGATATTACATTTTCTACATGATGAAAAATATGGTGGTTTTAGAAAGTTCTTATTGATATATTCATTCAAGAGATGCATGTAGAAATAAAAGAAAAAAGTGTGTAATAAAGCATCAGTTGAAAGCTTAATTACAGAATATTATTTAATGAAGAAAATTTATTTTTTCTTCATTCATTATTTTAAATCAGAATATCCCTAAAAATTACTTCATTGGCCATAATGTGGGAAAAGTATAAAATGAAATGCGAAATCAAATATCATTTTTTAATAAGCCTGAATTTTCCTTCAGGGGAGTTCATGAATGATGGATTTCAGTAGATGAATGTCACAGAGCACATACATAAGTTCTTCTCAAATGTGGAAAAATGAAACAACTTTTACTATGTGTTATACTATTACTTATTATATAATATTTGATACATTAAATTAATCTAATTCTATTTTAAGGTAATATAATAATCTTATCAAGAAACAAGTTACATAAAATGCATCGGATTCTCGTGAAGAACGATTGAAAAATTATATTTCCTACTATTTTCCAAAACTGGTTACATATATTACTTTTAGTTAAACATGTAAAATTAATTTATCAATTATTATATTGGTAATTTTTTTTACAAATTTTCAATAATCTCTAAATTATGATAATATTGAAAATCAATTGTGTTTATTTAGTAACCCACCATCCCAAAGGGTTAAACCTAATAATTCTCATGTGTTAAAAGTTTTTCAATTTAATATATGTGCATATGAGGAATCAAAAAAATGAATAGTGGTTTTTTCTAGAGAGGATATAATCATAATAAAATAAATGTTAACTTGTTTGGAATTCTTGATGAATTTATTGAACTGAATTTTCTATGAAATAATTACATAACAATGTTTTAATGTCATTGGTGTGATACTGAGAGAGTCTTACAAGTTCATTTGAGACATGGAAAAGTTGATATTAAATTTAAAATTATTTATTGAGTAAATAAACAATTTTTATCGGCTCATTAAGAAAGTTAAATGTCTTAATAAACGTTATATTACTATAAGAGAGTTGGGTGATTGGTGGGGCAAAGTAAAAATGAAATATTGGTAAAATCAGATTACTCAATGTGATTTGTGTGCCTTGAAGTGCCAGGAATTGAACATTTTCAAGAGACTGCTCCAAATCCATCTTTTTGACAAAGAGACATGAATATCTATAATGACACTATTTAGTTAATCATTTATGGTGATGATGATTATATTTATGTTAAAAATAAATTTTAAATTATGTGAGATAATGAAACGAACATTCATATTGAAATGGATGATGTTGAATAAAAATAAAAAGACATTTACATCGTCAGATATGAATACAAGGATTAAGAAGAATATTGACACGATTAAATGTTTTTTATAAATATATATAATATATATCTATATATAATCATTGTTTTTAACTATTTTTTAAAATAATCATTCCATTATTTCGATGGAAGAATATTTTATTTATTAGTAGCAAGAAGATAATCTACCTTTGGACAAGCAGGATGTTGAATCATTAGGCCCTCAAAATTTTGGTGGATTAGGTAGGCACACATAGGGGTGGTGGTCATGCTCGATTGATGATTCATAAACATATCATAGAGTGACGTCCACATCTGGACTTTGATCTAAGAATGAAGAAGAATGTTTCCAGGGTAATTTAGTTTGTTTTGATTAATTTATATATATAATAACTGTTTTATTGTTTATTCTTTTTTTTCACAAATTTCAACATATAGATTTTTCTTAGGGGATCTGTATATTCTGTAATTATTTTTCTAATGAATTTGTCACATGGTATCTGATTCACCTTGATGTTAAGAACCACATGATTGATCATTGGATATGATGTAAATAAATTATATTTATTTCTAATTTTTTTTATAATAAAAAGATATTTTAATTTATTTGTATGTTTTATAGTATCCCTTTGATGATATCATTTGTGGTGATATCTGGATTTCCTGGGAGGGGTTTATATATGAGTGTTGGCACTAATTGGTTCATAATTTCGGATGAAATGAAATGGTGCAAGAAGGAGTGATATATTTTTAAGAGTCTTATCATGACCACCGACATGACTGAATTTCATATTTTGTTTGGTATGGATTACACTCATTGTTGATTGGTAATCATTTTCAGAGGATATCATTAGTTGGTTGAGAAAACCAAGGGAGACATGTGGTGACACATCGAGTCGGTAGTCATACGTTTAGTTTTCCATAGAAACATTTGGTATGTACTTTTTAATAATAAATTATACAAAATGAAATGTTAACATTTTATTTTATATTCATATAGGTAGTCGAATAGTCTGATAATACCGAGTTAGATGATTATGTGAGGATGTACAATGATTCGTTCATGTGGATGATTTGAGGTGATCAGTAGCGCCTGACTGTTGTTAGTGTATTTTTTTTAGTTTTTAAAATAATGGAATATTATATTTTACTATATTTATTTTAAATTATAATAGAAGGATTCTTACGAGGCCACGATGTATCAGACACAGACTGAGAGTCAAGATGAGACTGATAGTCCGACTAGTGCCCACGAATTTGATGAGGCAACATGGATACAGGCGACACAACATGTCCATAAAAAAGGATGTGTTGTTGGTATCGGATCTTGATTGACACATGTGCGTTATTATGGGACCAAATTTATGATGGCGTCTAGCTCTACAGGAACTCATGGAGGGTTATCGTCATCTGCTGCTTATTATCATGAGTAAATGTGATCTCAATGTGAGCTTATATAGAGTATGTGTAGGGTGAAGGAAGATCTCTGTTGACAATTGCAAAAAGTAGAAGGATGAGAAGTGTTGATGATAGCAGCAGAAACATGAGTAGAAGGTGTATATTCATCATCAAACTCATGGTTTTGGGATGAAGTTACTTCCACCATCTTTTCCAACTTCGTCACCTCCTCTAGAAGACTCCCTAGTGATTTCAACTTCTCCACAAGACCCCTTAGTGATGTCAACTAATCCAAAATACACATAGTGATATGTTTATATTTTGTTATAAAATATAGTCATACTTTTTTTAATATTATATATTTACAATTCTACGTAATGTGTTTTTTACATTGTTGTGAATATTGGGTATATTATTATTATTATTATTTATTATGTTCATACTATATTATTTATTTATTTTATTATTAATTAACATATATTGGTATTTTGTATTATTTTATTAGAATTATTTTTTAATATTATTTTGTTATTTTAAATATTTTATTATATTTTTGTGAATTTTGAGGTTTCTATTAATTAATAATTTTTTTATTATTTTACTATTTTCATTATGGGTTTTAATATTATTATTAATAATAATCTTTATCCCTTTTTATTATTATTATCATTATAAATATTTATATTATCAGTATAATTTATATTAATATTATTATTATTATAATAACAATAATATTATTATTTATAATATTATTATTTAATTATTATCATTATTTTTTTAGTAATATTATTTTGTAGTTATTTTAATTATTTTATAGTTATTATTAATATTTTATAATATTATATTATTAGTAATATTATTTTATTAAATTACATTATTATTTTTTAATGTTTTTATGACGGGCCCGACGTAAATATGATTTTTTTAAATACCAAAGGTAACTATCTGTGACCAAAGAAGTAAACATCGTACATATGGTTTTTTTGTTACGGTTTATTAGAAAAATGTAAATTTCTTATTGCATTTTCTACAATGGGTCATTTCTGACAATCTCCAATCATAAATAACTAATTGTGATAGGATCCCGTTGTAAATAAATAAAATTCCATTGTCTCAGTCACCTTAGGGGAAGGATGGGTTCACACATTTAGTCTCCATCTTGATCAGAAATCATTGTGGGCCCACCCTATACGATGATATTCAGTACGGGGGTCCAACATGTACCATCATCTGATAAATTAGTGGTCCTCCCCACTCTCCCACTGTGCATAGATTTCCTCCCAATGTTACTTTCACTGGTCTATGGGGAGGTCCTCCCCATCATTTCAACACCCAGATTGGAGGTCCTCCAAGCGATAATGAGTCCATATGTGGAGGTGTTCCCCATATCTCTGGTCATCAATGTGAATTTTTCCCTGGAATCATTTTCATCCCAAGGGGAGGTCCTTGTCATAATGGCTTTACAAGGGAGATTTTCTTCCTCGCTCTATCACCCATCGATATGGACATCCTGACCATGTTCTCACCAACTCTAGTGGTGGTCCTCCCCTCCCTAGAAACCTTCAATGTGGTGGTTGTCCACACCTCATCGATGGTCAATATAGAGGTCCTCCTCATATCCTAATTGATCACATCAAAGGCCCTCCTCTTGATCTCACTTTTAATCAGTGTAGAGGTCATCATCATGCCACTAGCAGTAGACATGGAGGTCCTCCACATGTTCTCACTAGCTCTTGTATAGTTCCTCCCTGCTCTATAAATTCCAATCACGGATGTTCTACCCTATCATTACTCAACCAACATAGAGGCCCTCTCCATGTTCTATTTAACATATTCCCAGGTGCTACATGAACATCAACTCATCAAATAAGAGGTCCTCCCCACACCAATGACAACTGATATGAAGGTCATCCTCCTGTCACAAGTAGAACATGTAGAGTTCCTTCCTTCTCCAAAGCCAACCTATACAGAGGTACTCCCTTTGATAATGATGTAAAATTCCTTAACGAATACTTTTTGGGATGAAGGGAGAACTGTCACTGCCAATGGAAGAACTCTTAGAAGCTCCATATCATTATAATTCAAATCCACTATTCCGACTCTTTAGTGGAATGTGACTCAATTATGGAGCCTTCACCTTGATCCTCCACATGAGATTCTAGGGAAAGAATCTCGTGTGTGTGTTTTATCATCCATGAATGTGAGATGTAATAGATCTTTGAAACCCTTGGCAGGTACATGAAGGAATACGATAATTTGGATCTCTTCTAGGGTCATGTCTTTCAGTATTGTCTACCATTACTAGAATCATTCTCTACCTCGACATGAGTTATTGGAGAGTAATTATTTTATTTTGAAGATGATGAGGACTATACAGATCTTCCACTAATGGCCTCAACCCTCGCACATGTAGTAGTGGACAACAACACATCCTATAGGGATAATATGATGGAGTGGGTTCCATACCCATGATATTACACAGTGAAGAAGTGGCATATTATCTCATGAAGAATTCTCTCCACATGTCAGTCCACCACCACAGCGGTGTATATTAGTGTTGTCGTCAGTGCTACTTCCACCCCAATTATATATCAGAAAAACTATGATCTAGATTCTACTTCTGAATGGAGCGGTCTGGGGGATAATATTTTGACCCATGAGTTATTTGATATGTTCTAGAAGCTCATGGTGTAAGACATCAACATTATATAGGTCCCCACCCAATTACATGTTACCGTATTCCCCGGAAACCTCTACACGCGATGTAGATATCTTTTTGGGGTCAATGATTGGATTATCTAAAAATGTAGTTACATTATGATGAAATCACCATGTTTTGTAATGTGGTTGACCATACAGTGCTTCACATAGATCTATACACTACATAGCATGTCTATCATATGAATCTTCAGTATTGATATATATTGATATTACGTATGTTATATAGAATTATTAAGTAAGCGTCCCCGCATGCGCAGATTCATGGTTGGGGGAATTATGTGGATGAGCATTTGGCTTGATTCTGCGGAAACCACACATTCTCAATGACATGGTGGAAAATCCATCAAGAATAGTCAAGGGGAATATAGATTTGATCATCTCACATAAGGAGAGAGACCCCAAATTTGGGTCCATAGAATTAGACCCACACATATGGAAACAAAACATATGTTGGACCCCCCAAGTGTTGTCATCTGCCAGAAAATGTAGATTCATGGCCCTTTGGAGCCCTTGGAATGATTTCCTCAAGGTGGATACCCCAAGAATGGTTTTTGAATGACCAATAATTTTAAGAATTCTGACCATCCTCATTCAATGAAAATGATATAGGTTGATCTCTCAATGGTCATCATCCTCTAGGATCTTGCTGAACAGAAATGGTTTTTCGATGAAAATTTTGTCCAGAACCTTGAATGAAGGAATCCAATTTACCATGATCCGTGGTATGATATCATCCCTCATCCACCTGGTTGGATGTCGCATCTGAATTTTCTCCTCATCTAGATTCCTCATGTTAATCTTGACAATTCAGTTCACCCAATTTGTGAAGATATATTATCTTACAACAAACGATAAAAATATGCATCACCAAATCTACCTGAGTTTCATGAGAATCATCCTCCGGACCTAACACGGGGTTTTTTAATACCAGATCCTTGTTCCAATCCTCCAGTAGTGTTATCAGTTGTTCAATGATCCATTTACTCTACCTACCTTATTGATGACCATAAAAATGTATTTTAGGTCAAAGAACCCCACACACAAAAGAATCCTTATCTTGAGGACCCTATGGCCGCTAGTATCGCACACCACGAGGCCCATGAGACATTACGTGTGGAGATACCACTTGATTGAAGGACGTATATTATATGATTGGATGATCTTCTCATACCTCTAGATTTTGAGTATCCAAAATGTTCCCTTTCAATTGAAAGGGTGAACTACTAAAGCATACAGACAACTTTATTTCAAGGTGTGGATCCATTATGGGAACTATAGCATAGTTGGTGGCCACCAAGATCAGGCACCTCATTCAAAAATTGATGATTTGTTCAATCAATTGAGTGTAGCTCATTGGTTCTATAAAATTTACTTTCTTTCAGTTTATCACTAAATATGGGTTTTGAAGTATGAAATTTGGAAAAAAAAACTTTCTGATGTAGATATGGAAATTAAGACAATGTAATTTTTTATTTCTATCTAGAAAATGCACTAGTTATAATGATTGAATTGATGAATCAGATATCTCAAATGGACTTGGATTATTTTTTAGTTGTGTTTTGGGAAGACATAATTGTGTATTCAAGGAAAGAGGTTGTTCCTGATAGTAATTTTGTGACAGATTTGGGTATCTTGAAATATTATCATACGTTATTCAATCATTTATAGTGTTATTTTTACATGTAAAAGATTAATTTCATTTTCCATGTCATCTCTAATAAAATGTTCTATTATGGATCCCAAAATATATATATTACGTGATCTATTATAAACCATAAAATAATTCCATTATATAAATAGTTTCCATGGAATAAATGGTTATTACATAAGTTTTTTTATGCATTTATTATAACAATCTTCACCAATGAAATCATTGACCTAGAAATTTTTTCAAGTACAATATAATATTAAATGTTATGTGTATATTTAAGCGCTCAATTTTTACCTTATATTATCATTGATCTTGATATTTTCATAATTAGGATGGTGGTACATGGTGTATTCCTATTTATTGAGATTAGGGTTGTAATGTATTCTCGTAGAGGGAGATCATGTTGTTTTTTATAGATCATGGATGTTAGAGATTCATGATAAGAACTAACTTGTATAATATTTGGAGTTATATTCTATAATCCATTCATTGAAGACATTGTTTCATTAACTCTGCAGTGAAAATTGTATTGTGCCTACACATCATAGTGGATGAAATCACATTTTTTACAGTGATATTTGAAAATGAGATAAAGAGGTTGGACAGGGTAGCATAAAATATTTTACATCAAATTCACATATAAAACATGTAAATGAAATTTGGTGGTTGTTAAATTAATCAGGACCTCATAGTGAAATTTGGAAAATGAATCTTTGTATCTATGGAAGATAATGTTGGTGATTTTGGACATGCACTTCTATTGTGAAGACCATGTTAATACTTTAGCATTATTTTATATTCTCTTCATCCCAAATATTGTAGATTCCTTTAAATATACATATACATAGGTTTCTAAATGTGTTTTAATGAGTTCAAAACTCAATAGTTGGGATACCATTATGGGATGGAATCTTGAAAGTGGATTGTTTTCTTGGTTCGAGATCTTATGGTCGAACATTTTTTATTTCATGAACAATTTATTAATTATTACTACCATTCATGATGGCTTATTCATACTAGAAAACAAAATTTGTTTAATGAATATAGAGAATTAATTTTGTGGATTTACATGATGAGAAGGGTGGATGAGTTAGTTTTGAGTTGCCTCACCTATCATCTAGTTAAGGAAGAGCACTAGTATCCAATGGGTAAACTACAAAATTTAACAAATTCCATGTCAAAATGGGAGATTATATATATGATTTCATAACATTCCTACCTATGATGATTCAAGAACATGGATCCGTATGAGTGATAGTCGACCGAATCACAATTTTAGAACATTACTTCCCTTTTTTTAATCTCATATAGTAGATAACATGTGATAAACCTATATTCCAAAAGTGGTATATAGTTATATAATACCATTTTCGAAAATTATTGACATCTATCAATGGATTATGTCCCATTTTTGGAAGTCATTATAGAAATCCATTGGGAATCAGTTGACAATAAACATGGTGTATCAGCCTGAAACAGATGGAAATCTGAATGAAAGATAAAAATGATTAAAGATTAGATTAAAGAGTTTATAATAGTTTTCAGAGTTTCATGGGAGGATCACATAACATTATTGGAGTTATCATATAATAATATTTTTTGGGCCTCAATATATATGGAATAATTTGAAGAATTATATTTGTTTCCTTGCCATTATATACATTGTTGTGTGGAAACATGTGATACATCACTAGTCATGCCATGGGTTGTGAAAGAAACAATGGATAATATTCAATTGATTAGGAATAGGAAGGAGAAAGATAATATATGTTAGAAATTATATTTAGATTTTTGTAGATAACCATTTTCATTCTAGGTGAGTGATCATGTTTTCTTGAGAATATATACAAGGCTTCAGTATCATCATTTTGGGATGTGTGGCATGTTATCCCCTCGATACATGAACCATTTGCGATACCTGAACCAGTGGTTTTGTTGGCGTATCAATTGGAATATCCCCCAATTATCAGATTTGCATATAATTTGATTCATTTAACTCAATTGAAACAAAATCAACATAATTCCAACCATGTTATTCGATGGGATCACGATGACCTAGGGCTAGATTCTACGTTGGTTTATGTTTCAGTGTTGACTGCGTATAGGAATGAGTGAGTATTGTGTGAAAATTAAATTTTTCTCATGTGTGTTTTAGGTAGATATGGTAAGATTCATGATGAAACATGGTACCATAAGACTGAAATGGCTGATAAATGATCCAAACTCATTCAGGAAAATGGTAATCTATCTGATTTCTTGACATGGGATTTCCAATGGATGGGCAAATATAGAACCTCAGTTTTACGTATAGACCCTTCATTTTTGTATTTTATTTATATAATGAAATAGTGTTGTGTTTTGGGAGGTTCGGGGGAATTTTTGATGTTGTTTTGGGCTTTTATAGAGTTTTGTGGCTTGAGCATGGTTATTATAAATAGTGATAAACTTCCCTGGACATTGTACAACTAAAACCATGTGCATAGTGTTGGTACATGGTTAGGCTCACTGTTTGAAAAAACCATGTGGCCATCCAATAGAAATGGTGAAATTTAGGAGCTAGGGATTCAGTATGGATGACACATTTATCCCTAACCATGAGATTAAACTATGTGAGGGGTGTTTGGATGAAGTGTCTAGCACATGGTTATCACATGGTTTTCCTAAAAGTCTTATCTAATTGTACATCATTAAAAAATAGATATGGATATTTTGGGTATAAATTGAATCACATACTAAACAACTCACTATCCCTCAAATAAATTCATTATCAAATATTATTTTCCTCTAAAGTATACAGATACAATTCGTCTTGATCAGATAATGATTCTGATTTGAATATCGATGTGTTGGAGCCCCCTTTTGTGGGATAGTGATTGTCCTTGTCGATTGATTACCAATTTTATTCTTATTCACTATATAGGATTCAAAAATCTATTCCATTCGTGAGAGATCTATTTTTTCCAAGACAATAATATTTATATATGTTTGTTTTAACTGTATGGAACAAAATCTCAGGTGTATTTTCAAGGTGATTTTTTGGCGTTCTGTACCATTATTTGGTTTTCCCATTATCTTAGAGATAATATACATCACTCTTGACTCCTATTATTACTACATGAAATATTTATTTGGAATTTAATTTATTTGGTGATTTGATATGTGAAATTTAAATGAAATGATTTTGGGAAACCATCATTAGTGATGGTCTATGGAATTGTGGAAGTTGGTTGTTTTGGTCGAAATTGATTGGTTTCAGAGATTAGGAATGGTGATATTATAATATAGTATTGTTTTGATTAATTTAAATAGTTATGTATAAATTTTTTCAATTATATGAATTATTTTTTTAATTTTCATCCCAAGGATGGGTTGTCAAGTATTTGGGCTTACATGGTTGGTGTATGTTCATTTGCATGGAAGTGACCCAATGGAAGGTTATTTTTCCATTGGGGAACATGGAAAAGGTAACCCTGTGATGAATTTGAAGATTAAAGATATATTGTTCAAGATTACAGAACTATCATCAAGTCTAACATGTTTGGTTGTGTGGTCTTGGGGAACCACGTAAGGGGTATTCCAAAAAGGAATCAGAGAAATTGTTTTATATAATTGTGTGGTTCCTTTCCATATAACAGTTTTTCTGAGAAATAATTTTTTTTATATAAACATTATTAAATGGGTTTGAAAATTTTTTATATAAATTATCAAATATGTTTTATCTTAGTTTATTGAGTATGTCATTCTTTGGAAAAATCATACTATGTTTTATAATCAGTCGCTTCATTGGAACTTTGGTGTGCTTGCAGATTTTATCTATCAAGACACATGTAAAAGAAAGGTATTCTGGTTGACATGTGATTCTACATAATACATTGGGAATGGATTATTGAGTTGGAAAATGTAACTTTTATGGATTTGGTACTATATTTATTGTTGGTTTTTGAGTTGTTTGTTTTGGTATCCACTTTTTAGTATAATTTTATTCTTGATTGTAGTTTATTTTTGTAATCATAGTCTTATAAATTGGGCAGTATTTCATTGTTATCATTTTTTATATAGTGGATTGTTTTGATATGATCTTGTGGTTTGGTTATTTTATTATCCATGGGAAAATTATCCCCAAATTTCTTATGAATCCCTTTGCATTAATTTCCACTATTTTGTGTCTAGGGGATTTCAGAAAAGGGATAGTATCTCCAATTTCATTTCTCAATTCAATAGTTAAATTTTGGATGATAAATTACACCATTAAGGGCATCCCAATAGTTAAAGCCATCCCCCCCATATCAGAATAAGAATACTTATTAGAGACATTTTCTCTGTGTGTTAGCATTGGATGAAGGAACCAAAAACATATTTTCCTTCTAGACCTCATTTATACCTAGTATGGGTGTAAAGTTGATAGAAATTATGAATTCCTCGAGTATTGTTACACCTTCATTGATCCCTTTTATCACTGCATAAACTCCTATAATAGTATAGTTTTCCCATGTTAGGAAAAAATTAACCAAATAACAATTCAATTATTGATTATTTGGGGATACTCTAATGTATACTCACCTATTTAATAACAAACCATCGTCACATTGCTTATCTCCATAACATGAATACTTGCAGAATAGATTTTTTCCCATGAATATTAATGAGATCAATGATAACCTTGATGATATTAATCCATTCTTATGTATCTTTCAACCCCCTATTAACATGAAAGGCTAGAGAATTTGGGATCCTTAAATATTCTCATAGGTGATTAAAGACTGGAGTTCCTCTTCCCAATGGCTTGGCACAATAATAATTATTCATTTAAATGTGGGCTTACAGAATATACCACCAGAACCGATGTATGTTCGAACTATATGGGACCCTCTGGCACAACTGGTGGTAGAATATGGCCATCCTCCCTAGAAAGAGAATACTTTCCCAAGTTAGTGGGTGCTCATATCAATCAATATTTTTGAGAAAACATTTAGAATGATCAAAATAATATTTTAACAAATAAATTAAATATGGTATATCCTAAGTAGTCGATGTGATCACATATATATGTATTTACCTTGGAGGTTACCCATAACCGAAGTTATAGCATTCCTAGTGAAATACAACATTCCCTATACCAGCACATTAGTTACAATCACACACACACACAAATATATATATAACATAACAACAATATGATGTTAAACGAGTTAATTCCAAAATAGATATCTCATATCATCATTGAAAATATATTTATTACCCAAAAAAGAATACCAACCAATCCCTAAAATTTATCACATTTCATGGAAATAATTTTAAAAACTATTATGCATTACCCCAAAAGTATTTATATTTAATTTAATCCTACACACATATTCATGATGAATGAACACATACATATCCGATAAAACCACAACAAAAACCCTCCAAGGATATTTTAGAGGATTGTTTCACATGATATTTGAAGGAATATAGAAACTCTACTATGTTACATCAAAAAAGAATATCCATTTTAAACCAGATAAATTTTATGTAAATAAGAATATAATGAAAAAATATATGAATCATTTTTGTACCATTTCAACCCAAACCACCAATTCCATGGAAGAGAACCCCAAGGACTCATGTTCACCACCCCATATGAATGAATATGTTAAATAGTAGTGATGGTTCCAAAACCATTAGTGGGGAGGAAATACCCCTATTAATCATAGTCATTCAACAATGTATAAATAAAATATAAATTAACTTTGATTAACAATGTTGATTAATATGAAATAAAATATATTTTATGATGGAATACATTTCATGATAATAATATAATAGTCTCCTAAATGTGGAATGTGAAACTAAAATATATCGAGTGGTAGTAAATAAATAAGGTAACATTATGGGATCCTCTGGATTACAACATAATATGGATACTGGCATCGTTATCCTCATATTAACCTTCATCAATGGCCACTTTACAATTTCTAGATCCCTATTCCAGTAGTCTACACAAGAATCAAGATGGTCATGTGATGTTTTTGTAATAAACCCATAATTGGATACCACTAATTAATCAATAGTATGATTGAAAATTTATAATTGGTGAATTACATGATTAAAGTAAATGTAAAGAATGTAGTAATCAATCATATGTAAACTGTTCATCTGCTACCTTTCCAAACATTGTCATAGATTTTACATACTAAGGATTTATTCTATAATCAAAATAAATGATTTATAATAATTGATCAATAACTTGTGACAAATAATTTTAACATGTTACATGACATCATCAAGGCATCATTATAGCATGATACCCAAAATCCTCCAGAAATATTGTGAGTATACTACATTGTGTCACCAAGATTGTAAGATAACATGATATTCTTTATCCACAAGGAATTGACTAAATATTAAACATAAAATCCTCTAGGAATAAAGTTATCATGTTAATATATATCCATATGAAATCATGTGAATATACTATTACAAAGAACTTGGAATCGAGTGAACATGCTACATAGATACCTCTATGAATCGAATGAACATATTATTTGGCATCCATTATGCGTCTAGTATTCATGATAAACAAAATCCACTAGGAATCATCATAGACATACCCAATGTGTAGGACCATAAATTTAATGTTTTTCTTTCTTGTGTTCACTACCTATTAGGGATTATCATATCTCGATTTTCCAATTTTTTGAGTAATAATAACTACACCTCCAAATGAATTTTAATTACAAGTTAAAGGGATGATCATAAAAAAATAAGTACAACATGACATCATGAGAATAAGTAGTTTGATACATAAAATTATGATAAATATCTTACTGGAAAATAACCCACAATAGAATACTCATTGAAATAAGAATCATATTAATGTCTCATGGTAGACACACTCACCCACAGGTGATGACTATCAGGAATAGTCATATATGTAATGACACATTAGTATCACATCACACGAATAAGAGCATGAACGATAAATAAAATTATAGAGAACCTGATACCTCAATCACATTGAATGGGTAATCCATTATTATTCAAATTATCAAATCCTAAAAAACATTATATGTAGTTTAAGAACAAGACCATATGTCAACGATGCTTCGTTGGTTTCCACAAATGTTACTAGATACAATGGTTTTTAAATAAGAGGACATAAAATTACTAGATATATTGTCAATTCAATAATTGATCATGAATTTATCATCAAATATATAATATAACCTAATATCTGTTCAAAAAAATGTCAATCGATCATTGAACCTCTGTAGGAATAACTATATAAGATAAAATTGAACTTGAAAGGAGTCGCTGGTTGATCGATATAAGAAAAAAATGTGAATCATCTTCCATGAACAAGGTATAAATCTCTAATAAAGGTAATTTTTGGTGAAATTGAAAACAACCATTATTCCTTCAAGGATGGGTGACTATATCCATTTATGTAATTATTAGCCATTATTATAAAAATAGCATGTTATAACAATAATTTGTTTCAAGATATAAGAGGTAGATGTAGATGTATCATAAAAAATAGAAGTTTTTAGAAAATATTCCAAATTTACCTATTAATGGATCTAAAAGTTATTCTTGAATATATCGTTGAATGAGAAGAAATAATTTTAGAAGGACATTCGATTTTCATGGTTTAAGAGTAATTTGTATATAAATAATAATATTACTCATAATGAAATATAAATGTCCATCAAAGTTGATTTTTATATCCTTAAATTCATGATCACCTCATATGGTTCCACCGGTTGGAATACTATGCACCAATCATAAAAAGAATTTATCCTCACCCGATAAACCAAATGTTTTTCTCAAATCATGCGCCAAATGTTTTATTTTCACTTGGGGTCTCACATGGTTGGATTTTTGGGTCATAATATTTTTCACACTTTTTACTTTGCTATGCACCATCCTTTGTACTACTAAAACATGTTGCATGATTTTTTGTAGAATTTCTATGGTTTGGAAAACCATGATAATGTTTTAACCCCCTAAAGGACTAAAAATGAATAGAAAGTCCTGAAAATCCCATAACATATCTAAAACTTATAATTTATGAAATATAACATTAATGTATGAAATTAAATCATAATGTAGCTAAAAGTACCGGTTTATTAAACTTCTACTCCAAATATGACCATCATAGAATGTATTCCCCTTAATCTATTTTATTTTACACTCCAAAAAATATTCGTATGTGGGTTCTCAAGGTTTGTAATCATTTAAAATGAATCCCTTTGTCCATATTCCTTTTCCAATGGTTGGATTTTCCTCACATTGATAGGTTAGAGAACATGTAACCTTATGTTACTCTTTTTAAAGGACTGTTTAAAAAATCACAATTTTATTTTACTCTACATGTAATATGGTTACACGAAATGTGAATTATAAATATATTTGATAGAATTTTATCAAATGGGAATGGGGTTTTAAATAAATTTTTGATATTTCAATTACATGACGTGTAATTGGGTTACATATCATGTAATTTCATGATTACTATTTTTGAACGGATGATTCGATGGTTATTATTTTGAAACCCTCCAAGTATAATTTTTTATAACCAAAGAGCCATTTCTATTTGATTTTTAAACCCTTAAACTATTCTGAGTCATTTTGATTAGTTATTGATCGTTGTTGGGGTTGCAGTGTGAATTTCTATGTAACTATTATCCTTGTATATTGGTCTCAATCTATTTCTCTTCATGGATATTGATAGATCATATTGGAATTGATGTAACTAATACCTTTATTATTGAATTATGTTTCTAGTTTTATTTCATATATCTTTTACCCCTTGTTTCTATTTATGTTTTGTTGTTGTGGTATATGTGTTTATGTGAAAGGTAAAAGATTCAGTTATGATGGAATTTTTTTCAACCATATATTTCTTTATTTAATTTCCTGTGTTTGAATTCGATTAAATTTATTGATTTTAATCAAATGGATTTAAATTGGATGGTTGAATAAAATACCAATTACATTGAATGTTTGCTTTAAAAATACTATTTTTGAATGAAATTGGAAAACCCCAAATTCCATTGAATTGTGTGTGATTATGCAAAAATATGAAATTTAAATTATTTAACTATAAATTGTTGATTCTATGGAAATAATTTCAATTAAAATTTTCACATTGATTTTTAAAATACATTTTGATGGAAAATTATGAAAACCCACAATTCCATTGAATTGTGAGATTATTTTGAAATTTATAGAAATTAATAGAAATTTAATTGTAATATTTAATTCCTATAAGTGGATTTTGAAAATAAATTTTGAATTGACTTCAATACCATATTTTTAAAAACGGTTTAAAATGGTTCTGACAAAAACCACAGGGTTTTGTCTTGGTAAAAATGCATGTTTTAAAATAAAACCCCATCAAGTGTTTTAAATAGAATATTTTCTTATTTGAAATGAAGAAACAGATTAATTTTATTTTATAGTTTCTTGAAATAAATTGTACATAATTATTTAATACTAGATAACATGAAATCCTTAAGTAGTTAGTGGTTATTTATATGCTAGTTTGTGATTTTCAACATAATAGAACATAAATGAAAATAATCACATCACTTAAGTGATGGTGATGAGTCATCAGTGGATTGTGTTCAAAGGATTATATGTATATATTTCTATTTCTACTTGATTTTGGAGTCTCTATTACATGGAACTATTATACCTTCTTAGGAATATGATCAAATTTATCAATTTTCGTATTTAAAATTAATACATTCCATTTTGGTAAACTATTTTACCTGCCTTATGATTAATATAAATTGTTATTTTATCCATTTATTATGTATTTCCAAAATATGAAATGTATTCCATATTTTCAAATGTAAATAAATATTTATTAAATATTATCTTAAACATAAAAACAAATTCATTTGGAATTTCAATGCACTTTATTTTGTTACATAAATGTTGGAATCTATTATGGAATCCATGTTGAAACTCTAGTGGGATTTTAGATTATGTCATACCTATGACTTAGGGTGATTATATATACCTTTTTATGGGTTGGAGTATGTGTAAATCACCACATGGATGTTGTTCTATCCGCTGATCCATGAATATTGAGTGTTGTATCCATTGGGACTAGGGTTGTTCCATTAGTTTTATGGTACTTTTTTGTAGTACTTTGGGATGTTTAAAACTTGTTATAATTTTAATACACTTATCCAAGTTTTTTTTATAATATCCATCACTTATTATTACCTTTAATCTCTAATATTAGTTTTAATTTTTTTATCATTCCCATTTTTATGATTCAATGTGACAGTCAATGTCCCATGGGGATTAGGAACTCCCTTCAGGCCAAGTCTGGTCAACTCGGTCATTAGGTTACCAGGGTACCTAAGCTGGTTCATGAAAATTATTATTTAGAGGACTAGGTTGAGATTCGTATCTCAAATTCCTTACAAATTTATGTATTTTTATCAGGATATAAAGGGGAGTTTCTATTGTGTTCCTAGATATCTCACACCAAAATGATCCTTAATTCATTAGGGGTGGTTTTGGAAATACACATTTTGTTTTAGTTCTATACATTCCATTACTTTGATTTTTATGGATTGAAATCAAAATTTTTTTATTTATATGTTGTGATTAATTTTCACTTGTTTATGTTTTTGAATGATAATCCAATGTCTTCCTTGATTTCTACAGATTTTGTGAAGCTTCGTTACTTTATGAAGATGTGTGAATTAGATCCAGGCGGAAGCTATTACTAATCTTAATAAATAAAATGATAATTTGGAACTGACATTGGATGAGGTGATTGTTCATATTGTGCATGATTTTAGCCAATTAGCAACACCAGTCACCATTCAGGCTCCAACTATGGAACCTCAAACGGATGATCTATGAAACTATTCCTAATAGTTCCGTCACTAGAAGACTTTAGAATTCAAGGGATAAATTGATCGTCCTGTGGCTAAGGAGTGTTTTATTAGGTTGAGTTTTTTCATATTCTTATAGATACCTAACAAAATAAAGGTGAAGTGTGTTGCCATCATCATGGATGGACTGAATCAGAGAATATGTTACATGATGGTGATGATAAAGAAACATGAGGGTTCAGAGTGGAAATACAGTAGATATCTTTCCAACAATGTTTCCTCTCCAATTTCAATGGTTTTATCCAAGGAAAAAGAGTTTTCTAAACAATATTAGGTTTATAAGACCACAATAGAGTATGAAAACCAATTTATAGAGCTACTGCAGTTTTCACATGAGATAGTATCACATGGTAACATGAATACATGATTGTTTGAGTTAGAAATTTGACATGAAATTCAATATCTAGGTTTCTTGCTGAAGAGTTTGTCTTATAGTGATGTTATGGATAATGATCAAATGGTAAAAATGGACCATGTGGAAATGTTATGGTTATAGTGAATTTATTTATCTCCTAGTAGATGTGTGAAATCATCTCAGAGAAAGAAGAACCATTATCATTGTCATGGTGGTGGTAAATATTAAGGTCATTCTAGACCTACATTAGTAACTAACGAGGCCCTTTTATTTGAAACCAGTGTGGAAAACTATGGAATTCAAAGAGTTTATTCATTGAGGAACCAAACAATTATAGCACATATAATCATTTAGGTAAAATACAGAGATTATACCATGTTTATTCCAATATTCATATTGGAACATGATTATACAAAACAACTAAAACGACAGAGATATTATATGCATCACATAACAAAGGGTTCTAGTCAGTGGAATCTAGAATGTATATTATTCACGTAGTGGGAGAGTCTCTATATGAATAGGATATGGGTCCAGGGAGTGTGACAAGTACTATTACCATAGATTCACCATTAGTGACTACTCTAGTTGATATTAGGTCATCTCATTAGTTTATCTAAACATCTATTGTTAATATTATAAATTGTTATATGAGGATTTTATATTGTGTAATTTATATTTACACATCCCTTGCTATGAATAGATAGTACGGTCTATGTATTCACGTTTTTGATTTCTGTCTATCAAATGTAGAGCATACATGGAGTTATTTGGTTCTTGAAATGAAACCCCATGATGTAACAATCAGGATGGATTGGATCATATATAATAATGACAGAATTGATTATTATCTTTGATGGATCTCTTTTACTACACTCTATTTTCTGTGATGAATCATTCAAGGAGAATGGTTCCCAAGGTCGAGCAGTGTTAGACATTCTTATCTAGATTCTTGGAATGTGATATTTATGATATCTTTTGATATGGAGCATGAATCATTGAGTGTTGATCCAACTCAAGTTGTTATAATATTCCATATTGTATTACCTTCTAACATATATAGTTTTACCCTTGTATGGGACATTTAGTATTCTATTGAATTAATTCCCATAAATCATCTAGTATCTTTTCCCTATTACAGTCTCAATGTAGTAGAAATGAATGATTTGAAGTCCCTAATAGAAAATATTATGGAGAAATGCTTCATACACGTGAGTGTGTATATAAGGAAATGACCTTAAAATATTACAGTCTTTAGTTAAATGAATAATTCACATTGAGGATGTTTTCGGGTTAAGAGTATTAGAGAATAAGGACATACCTATTAAATCTCAGAAGATTACAAAGTAGACACATCTACTGAGTTTCCATTTTTTCATAAAATAAAAAATATTGAAAAGAAATATTTTTGGTTCTATGATTTAGATATCATGTCTTTCCTTGATCTCATCCTTCACCCTATTCATCTTTAAGTCCTATGGAAAACATTTCAAAAACATGGGATGAACATAAAATCCTCAGTAAGGGATATAAAAATATGGAAGGAAAACATTAGTCCATGTATACATAAGAAACAATGAAATCATACTTTACTCATAAAACATAAGAACTTTAACATACCTCCAAAAATCATAAGGTTTATGAATAACTCATATAAATCATATGACATAATGTCAACTTGATGCATTCATAACATTCTTACGTTGGGAGTAACCAATATGGTTACATTTGGAATTCCCATCACAATATATTCCCTAAATCTCTTCGGAGAAACCTGAGAGTTTATATCCTTTGCATTACCCAATGCATTGGAGTGATATATTGGGCTCACCCACCTTTATTTTTTCACAGAACCGCCAGTCTTCATAAACAATTCCCAACAACCATAACATAATCGTATCACATAATACATTCATGAGGAAACAAAACATTTCCAATTTCAATCACAAGATATAAATACAGTACATTGATATAATCAAAAAATTATCAAAACCATTTATAATAACAAAATAAATGAAAAGTACAAAATGTTATTTATTTTTCATTTAAAAAAATTTATGTCTTGTAGAGGAAGCCGAAACTCAAAAAATGGTCATTGTGGCGGAGAAGTTGTTGTCGCCGCATACGTAAGACAAATCATTCCTTTTGTCATTTAGTAAAACACTACTTATAAAAAGATTCCTTTTGAATAAAAGTAAAATTCAAAGGTATTCATACACCATATAAAATAATGTTGTTTATAAAAAAATATGCCTCAATGAAAGGATATTGAGACGAAGTCCCTTATAAAGATAGTATACTTAGATTAAGGATAAATCAATTATAAATTTTTTTGTGAAATATATAAATACACCCAATATAACATGATATAAATGTAAAACAATCATAGGTCATTCACACATATTCATATAAAAACATAATCAATGTGTAGAGGTTTAACACACAGAATTTAAATTGGGTTAAAAAGTTCCATTACAGAAATTTTACAGCCAAACGACGTCACATTAAAATTCAGAAAATTAGTTTATGAGAGATAAAAAGGGTATTTCATCACATGAACATAAAATTTATAGAAATCGGTATATATAAGAACATACCCCAACATATTAATATGTAAATTAAAAGACGTAACAAAAAGATGTCTTTTAAAAAGAGGAGGGTAAAAGGTGACCTTACTGATTTTGGTAACTTTCGAAACATACACGTCATGAAAGAAGGGTCATACAATGAAGATGTAAATTCCCATAAATTAAAGTATATTAAAAAAATAATACAATCATGGTCAGTAAATACACCACACAAAAAGAAATAGTGTCAAATGTAGCATGAATCTCACGGGAAAACAATGTGAGATAAAAACCCCTTACCTTGTTGTAATCAATCGAGGAGTATGACCAAAATATAATAACCACAAAATAAATTATATGAAAACAATAATATAAATATAATAATTCTAATATATATCAATTTTCAGTACATAATAAAACACATTCCATAAATAAGTGGCGAATAATGGAAATCCCACAGAATTAAAAGTGAGATAAGAAATCCCCTTACAAAAATTTTGCAGCCAAACGGCACCACTAAAAACTTCCAAAAATGGATTGATGAGATCAAATAGGGCCTTTCATCATATTAACATAAGAAGTACAGTAATATGAATATAATATAACATCCCCAACATAAGAAATAGGAGCATAGAAAAAGTGACATCAAAGAGAGTACTTAAAAAGAAAGAGAGATGTATGATCCATTACCTCAAGTCCGACTTGTCTAGTTCGTTTCTTTATATTCCAGAATAAATAATTTTGGTAAATTTATAATTTCATAAGTACCTCCTTTAATTTTTATTATTAAATTCATATCACATATTATAATGTTATAATAATTAGTTAATTATGTGAGTTCATATTAGATGTTTTTGTCGATATTCGGTACATGAGTCAAAAATGAACATGTTTGAAAAGAATTGTCCATGTAGTTATAAGTAAATAATCTCCAAAAAAGTATTAATGATTTAAATATCCTATATATATATATTATATATTCATTTTATACAATTCCATGACATTTTTAGATAAAAAATGAAATTCACTGTTCGTGGAGACGGCATGCCGTACGTACTCATGAACGCTATTTTCATTTCTTGGTCATATTAATGGAATTAACACTAAAGGAGAGGTATATATATTATAATTCCAGAATGATATTAATCATTTATATGTAATATATTTCATATATATCCATTATATATACATACTTATAATAGTACATAACGTTTGGAGATATGAAATGAAATGCACCGTTCATGGAGACGGTAAGCCGTACGTACGCATGAACGCTACTTTCAATTCTATTTCATAAATTAATTGAATTAAAACATAATTATACATAGGTATATAATAATTAAAGTATAATATCAGATATAATATCATTAACTCAATCCTTTATATATCCCACATATGGCATTAACGATTCAAATCACTTTGAGGGGGCGACGGTCCGCACTTCATAAAATGAAATTATCGCATTTACCCATTATGGAAACCATAAAGGAAAGGCATAAATAAAAAATATATAAGCATATGGAAAAAATAAAAATAATATATATCATATATAAACATAGTTAAATCGTAATGTCCACCATGATAGGTGTTAAAAGAAGATTGAACAATCATCGTTTTGTGAGGCAGTAATTCTCCACCCATAGAAACAATATGTTCTTTAACCACTAGATGAAGGTGTGTGTAGGTGTAGCTCGAATCCTTCTCATAACAAAATGGTAGTATATTCGTGATATTTTTTTTACAAATTAATGGAATAAAAATAGTGTAGCGGGTTGGAGAAACAAAATAAAACCGAAGAACATAAAAGAAGACATTACCTTTAAATCAAGTAAGGCCTCTTGGTTTGCACCAAAAGAGATTCATGAAGGGATTTATGCCTAACATATGGCTTCTATGATGAATATAGGGATACTAGGAGATTATTTGAGTAGAGGTTGGATGAGCCAAATGGCCTGAGAAGTGTGATAGATTGGTAGGTAGTGGGGTATTTTTATAAGGGAGAGGAGGGGACCTTTTGGAAATCTTGAAACTAATATTTTATTATAAATTGAAATTAGAATTTTAAAGCTCAAAAAATTATTAAAGTCGATGATAAGGTGGACCAGGTTCGAAATAAAATCATCCAATAGGTATTGGACAAGTGTTGGATATTGTTTTAAACATTATCTTCTTATTTATTTAATTTATTCACTAAGGACGTAAGCACTACATCCTCATTGTGTCAAAAATAATTTTAATTATTTGATGTCTAAAAATTATAAAAAAATTACCATGTTGTAGGAAATATTTTTATATTTCTAATGAATATTTATAGTTGAATTTATATCTTATATAACCCCTTGTATATATTTTTTTAGTAAAATAATACATGTTTGTGACATTTTTATTTTTACTTTAAATAAAAGGTAATAATGTCATTATCATAACCAAGTGGATTAACGGGGGTCCCAAAAATTGACCCATGAATTGTCTCGGTCGGCCATGACTCATCAAATAAGGGTAGGACATGTGTCAAGATATTTTTATATTTTTAAAATATCATTTTTACCTTAAATTACCCTAATTCATTTTAATCGCGGTTAAGAAAACTAAAAAGTTACCATTCACCAAAAAAATATTTACATCCCACTGAACCAAATTTTACATAATAATGACAACCATGTATGTCTGATTATTTAAATTCAATTCATAGAAGTGTTAAATTTTTGTTTATTGAAGAAATCAGTTTTTTAACTACTACTTAGTGGTTTCAGTATTCATAAAAAATGAAATTTTTCAGAAAAAAACAAAAAATTCACCCTAAGATATATTTTTTATTCCGAATTCAAAAATGATGTCCATTTTACCAAATTAATAACATATAAGTTTCATTAATTAATTTTATAATTAATTCCCATTTTCAAATCAAACAGTGTGTTTTTAAGAAACATTATATATCAAAAGATTGACATTTGTTTATGTCCAATTTCTAAGTGAAATTAACTCCAATGACCACCATTGGATTAAATGGTAAAAATATATTTTAATTAAACATTAAAACCAATTAAAAAGATAATCTAACCATATAATTAAATTATATTAAAATGAGGTTTCGAATTAAAATACATCATTTTTGACTATTCATTTAAAAATGAACTTTATCGGAAAAATACCAAAAACATACACAAAGAAAATTTTGATGTCCCAATTCTAAAAAAGTATTTTATTTGGTCCCATAGAATGTATAATTGTGATCTTAACTATATTTATAGAGGTTTCTCCATTAAAAGGCAATAAATCGACTTTTTAGTGAATATATGAGTATTTACGCTTTAAATTGGATTCATTCGCATTTAAGCCTCTAACATTTATTTAATGAATGTAAAAATATTTAACAAACATATATAATAATTTTTTAGTTAGTTCTGTTCATTCCTACTATTACAACAGCTAGGTGTTAACTACAATTTTAAAAATAATATTATTATATTATTAGTGTGAAACGTAATATTTCAAAGAAACTTGTTGTTGCGTATTGGGTACGCCATCAAACATAGAATACCATTTAAAGTAATATTAATATTTTATTCACAAGTATTAATAAATATTAAAAAGTAATATTCTTTATTTACCTTTTATTTTACATCATTCCCCCCTTTTGGAAATTGCGTCCTCAAAATTTTAAAATTGGGCTTGGAAACTTCATTGAAATCTCCACTTTGGAAAAGGAGTAAATTAAACTACCACTTTAAAAGAAAGAAAGAAAAGTATAAAGGTCACCCGAGATAACCCACACTTGGATTCCATGAAAACCTGGATATGGAGGAAGAAAACAAACCATCATGGTCTGATGGAGAGTGATTGAAAACATGATTAGGAGAAATCCCAAACTTGCGAGGGGTTAAACGGTATTTGATTCCCCAGTAAGAAAAGTTTACAGACATTTTATTTGTTTTAAGTAACTTTTTATTGGGGAACTTATTTATGAGCATAACTAAAACAAAAGTAAACCTACTTACATTTCATGTAGACTTTCATCTATTACTAGATTTCTCACACAAACTCATATTTTCTCCAAAAGATTTGTATTTTGGAAGACTAGTTCACATTAAGAGTGCTATAATCAACTTCATGAGAATAACCTAATTTAAAAAAGATGAACTATATATTTTCCATGTCTTTAGACATTAACCAAAACTGAAATGGTTAGTACAAGATCAGATAATCTCCAAAAAGGATAATCTTTTAAAAAAAGATAAACTACTCTTAATCTCCAAAAATTTTCTAACAAAACCCAAAGTTCATCAAATACTATTCAATAAACATTTATCCATAAAATTATCCAAAGTAATAATGACTATGATCGAAACCCAAATCATAGAAGGATTTAATCACAAAGACTTCCAAGATAAATTTTAGCATTTATCTCTATATAACATCAGTTGCTCTTAAAGTCTCATATTGAAAAGTAATTAACCTAATCACATTTCCTCCATGAGAGGTTAATCATTTCTATAGATAACCCAAAATCCAATTATTCCTGATTAAAAAAAATCATCTAACAAAAAATAATTATTCATACTAACCAGGGACTTCACGTAGTCCAGTGGTAGGCAATAAATCCCAGTCGCACTTTGGTTGTGGGTTCGATTCCCGTAGCTTTGTCCGACACAACATGTTGTCACACGGTCTGCATGTTGTACTTTTTCAAAAACTATATAATTTTTTAACATTTCCAAAAAAATATAAATTCATAAAAAATAACCATAACATATTTTAACCACAAATGTTATCTAATATCATTCTCTTTGCATCCCAAAATGTATTAACCAGTAATTGCCTCAAATTCAAGGATCTTATAAACCCAAATGGTTTTTATAACTATATCCACAAAAGAAAAGATAATTATTCCTTGAATAAAATATTCATATATCAAACATCAGGGTTACACATACTATAAAAAGTCTGCTAATGTAAACCCATCATCAAAAGAGCCTTAATACATTTACAAATTCACAATCCTAAAATAAAACCTAACTCTTGAATCCCTTTTATGATGACTTCTTACTCATTCAGTAGTCCTTATGATCCATTAACCATTCCTTTTCATCTTATTCTGAAATACTTCATTCCTACAATAAAAATCATGAATCATAACCTAAGATTCCAATAATAGGAAAACATATGTTAAGAAATATTCCATACCTTCCATTGGTCATTGTTAGTTTCTTCATCCTCAATTGGAAAGGCATTAGGTATTGGTAAATGAATATTTGTACGATCTTGGTGATCCCATTCCCAAAACTTCTTCATTGGACATGTGTTTGCATAATGACCATGCACACCACATTTTAAACATTCAATTGATACCTCAGAAATAACATCTTTCTCTTTCCTAGAGTAAACTGGATGCTTCCTTTTTCCATGGATGGTTCTGGATTTATGACATTCATTACCACATCTATTGATTCTTTTTTCCCATTGAAACATTTTCCTAGGTTTTTCTTTCCACATATTTGACACATAGGTTTTTGAACACACAAACCTTTATGATTATTATCTGAACTTCTGTAGGGATTTGATTCTCACATATATGATACCTTATAAAAATCACCACGGTTTAGGTGGTCAATCATGAATCCAGATAGTTGATAAAGAATAACCACACGATTTCTCATTGTAGATCCCATATCATTCAGTAGTTCTTTTAGAAAACCGTCATAGTTTTCTTCAAATCCACTGTTACTTTTCTGCCTGCTAGATCCAGTCATTTACTAAAACCAAAAATGTTATTGGGAGTATATTATTAAAATCATCATATAATATCAAATGAGGAGGGTAAATTATAATATATAATTATTCATGTTATCTTAAACTCATTCACTTTATCAAAAAACTATGACTTTTTTGAAATCCTAACCATTATCGTAATGTCACTTATGAAAAAAGAATACCCTAACCTCTAAAGTTATATAACCGACCATTGATACCAACTATAGGGACACGACCTAAAAAAATATAATATTTAATTAAATGAATAATTAACATTGAGTATATTTTCAGGTTTAGAGTTTAAGAGAATCAGGACATAACTATTACATCTCAAAAGATTACAAAGTAGACACATCTACTCAGTTTCCATTTTTTCAGAAAATAAAAATTCATAAAAAGAAACATTTCTTGTTCCATTTTTTATATATCAATTCATTCCATGATCCCATCCTTCACCCTATTCATCTTTACGTCCTGTAGAAAACATTTCAAAAACATGGGATGAGAATAAAAAGCTCAGTAAGGGATATAAAAATATGGAATGAAAACACTAGTCTATTTATACATAAGAATCAATGAAATAATAAATTACTCATAAAACATAAGCACATTAACATACCTCATGAAATCATAAGATTTATGAATAACACATAGAAATCATAAGACTTAATGGTAACTTGAGGCATTAATAACATTCTTACGTATGGAGTAACATTCATAGTTACGTTTGGAATACCCATCACAGTATATTACCTAAATATCATTAGAGAAACCTTAGCATTTATCTCCTTCCCATTACCCAATGCATTGGAGACCTATATCAGGATCACCCGCCCTTATATTGTCACGGAACCACCCCTCTTCATAAACAATTCCCACGAACCATAACGTAATCGTTTCACATAAAACATGCATTAAGGAAACAAAATATTTCCACATTTCAATCACAACATATAAATTGAACACATTGATATAATAAAAACAATATCAAAACCATTTTCAATTCCAAAATAAAAGAAAAGTAAAACATGTTATTTATTTTTCATTTAAAAAAGTTATTGCTTGTAGAGGAAGTCGAAACTCAAATAATGGTCATGGTGGCGGAGAAGTCATTGTCACCGCATACGTAAGACAATTCCATTTGTCATTTAGTAAAACACTGCGTATAAAAATATTCCTTTTGAATAAAAGGAAAATTAAAATGGTTTTATACACTTTATAAATGAAAGTTCTGTATAAAACAAAATATGCCTCAATGAAAGGAGATTGAGACGAAGTCCCTTACAAAGACGGTATCCTTAGATTAAGGATAAATCAATTATGAAATTATGTGTGGAAAATATAAATACACCCAATATAAGTTGATATAAAGTGTAAAAAATTATAGGTAATTCAAACATATTCATAGAATGACATAATAAATATGTAGAGGTTTAACCCAAATAATTGAAATTGGGTAAAGAAGTTCCCTTACAGAAATTTGACAGCCAAACGACGTCACTTTAAAATTCATAGAATGAGTTGATGAGAGATAAAAAGGGTATCTCATCACTTGAACATAACAATTATAGAAATAAGTATATATAATAGCATACCCCAACATATGAATATGTAAAATAAAATACCTAACAAAAAGAAGACTTTTAAAAAGACGAGGCTGAAAGGTGCCCTAACCGATTTGGGTAACTTTCGAAACGTACACCCCATGAACGAAGGGTCATATAATGAAGATGTAAATACCAATAAATTAAATTATATTACACAAAGAATAAATCATGAGAATTACATTAACCACATAAAAGGAAATACTGGAAAATGTATCATGAATCTAACAGGAACACAAAGTTAGATAAAACCCATTACCTTAATGTAATAAATCGAGTCATATGACCAAAAGATAATAACCCCAAAATGTATTATAGAACACCATAAAAATAAATTGATTCATGATAATATATATAACTTTTCAGTACACAATACACCACATCCCATAAATAATTGGCAAATAACGGAAATCCCATTGAATTAAATTTGAGATAAGAAATCCCCTTACGAAAATTCGGCAGCCTAACGGTGCCACATAAAACATCAAAAAATGGATTGATGAGATCAAATAGGATCTCTCATAATATTAACATAAAAAGTAAAGTAATATAAATATAAAATAACATCCCCCAACATAAGAAATAGGTGCTTAGAAGAAGTGATTTAAAAGAGAGTACTTAAAAAGAAAGAGAGGTAGGATCCCTTACCTCAAGTCCGACTTGTCTTGTTCGTTTCTTTATATTCTTGAATAATAAACTTTGTTAATTTTTTTTCTTAAGTACATCATTTAAAGTTTAATATCCAATCAATATCACATGTTATTATGTTATAATTATTAGTTAATTGTGTGAGTTCATATCTGATGTTTTTGTCGATGTTCGTTATATGAGTAAAAAATGAACATGTTTTAAAAGAATTGTCCATGTAGTTATAAGTAAATTATCTCAAAAATAGTATTAATGATTTGAATATCATATATAACAAGTATATATTAATTTCATACTATTATATAACTTTTGGAGAAAAAACATTGAAATTCACCACTCATGGAGACTGTAGGTCTTACGTATGCATGAACGCTACTTTCATTTATTTGTCATATTAATGGAATTAAAACTAAATTATAGGTATATATATTATAATTCCAGAATGATATTCATCATATATATGTAGTTAATTTCACATATATCCATTATATATATGTACTTATAAAAGTACATATCATTTGGAGATAAGAAATGAAATGCACCGTTCATGGAGACGGTAAGCCGTACGTACGAATGAACACTACATTCATTTCTGTTTCATACATTAACAGAATTAAAATATAATGATACATAGTTATATCATAATTACAGTATAATATGATATATAATATCATTAACTCCATCCTTAATGTATCCCACATATGGAATTAACGATTGAAATCACTTTGAGGGGGCGGTAGTCCGCACTTCCTAAAATGTAAATATCGCGTTTACCGATTATAGAAACCATAATGGTATAAAATAAATGAAAAATAAATAAACATAAAGAAAACATAAAAATAATATATATAATATATAAATAAGGTAAATATTAATGGACACCATGATATGTGTTAAAATAATATTGAACAATCATCTTTTAGTGAGGCAGCAATTCGCCTCCCACAGAAACAGTATGTTCTTTTACCATTAGATGGAGGTGTGTGTAAGTGTATCTAGAATAATTCTCATAAAAAAATACCAATATATTAAATATACTGTTTTTGTTACAAAAAAATGGAATAAAAAGAGTTTAGGGGGTTGGAGAAGAAAAATAATACAAAAGAACATAAGAGAAGATATTACCTTTATATCGGGTAACTCCTCTTGGTTTGAACCAAAAGGGTTTCTTGAATAGATTTATGCCTAATGTAAGGCTTCTAGGATTAAGAGAGGGATCTTGGGAGATTATTTTAGTAGAGGTATGATGTTCCAAAGATCTTGATAAGTGTGATATATTGTTAGGAAGTGGGGTCTTTTTATAAGGGAGAGGAGGGGATCTTTTGGAAATCTTAAAACTATTATTTTTTTATAAAATTAAATTCGGTTAATAAAGCTAAAAAAATCCTTAAAGTCGATGATATCGTGGCTCATGTTCAAAATAAAATCATCCAATAGGTATTGGACAGGTGTTGGATATTGTTTCAAACATTATCTTCTTATTTATTAAATGTTTTTCCTAATGATGTAAATAACGCATCATCATTGTGTCATTAATAATTTTATTGATTTGATGTCTAAAAATTATAAAAAAATTACCATGTTGTAGGAAATAGTTTTTTATTTCTAATGAATATTTATAGTCTAAAATATAACTTGTATAACCCCTTGTAAAAATTGATTTAGTATAACAATATATGTTTGTGACATTTTTATTTTTACTTTAAATAAAAGGTATTAATGTAATTATCTTACCCAAGTGGCTCCATAGAGTCCAAAAAATTGACCCATGGATTTTCTTGGTCGGCCATGACTCATCCAATAAGGGTAGGACATGTGTCAAAATATTTTTATATTTTTATAATATCTTTTTTACATTAAATTACGCTAATTACCTTAATCGCGGTTAACAAAACTAAAAAGGTACTATTCACTGAAAAAATTATTTTCATCCCATTGAACCACATTTTACATAAAAATGACAACCAACAATTTAAGATTTTTGAAATTCAATTCACATATGCTGTAATGTTTCGTTTAATGAAAAATTCAGTTTTTTAACTACCACTTAGTGGTTTCACTATTCATAAAAAAATGATGAATTTCAGAAAAATACCAAAAAATCAACCTAAGATATATTTAATATTCCGAATTCAAAAATGATTTAAATTTTACAAAATTTAAAACATATAAGTTTCATTAATTAATTTTATAATTAATTTCCACTCTCAAAACAAATAGCATGTTTTCAATAAACAATATCTATCAAAATATTGACATTTGTTTATGTCCAATTTCAATGTGAAATTAATTCCAATGACCACCATTGGATTAAATGGTAAAAATATATTTTAATTAAACATTAAACCCAATTAATAAGATAATATAACCACATAAATAAATTTTATTAAAAAGAGTTTTTGAATTAAAATTCAACATTTTTCTCTACTCATTAAAAAACGAACTTTATCGGATAAATACCAAAAACATTCACAAAGAAAATTTTGATTTCTTGATTCTAAATAAGAAATTAATTTCTTCTAATATAAATTATAAGAGTGACCAAAACTATATTTATAGAGGGTTCACCATCAAAAGTTGATAAATCGACTTTTTAGTGAATATATGAGTTTTTACGCTTAAAATTTGATTCATTCGCATTTTAAGCCTCTAAAATTTATTGGATGAATGTGAAAATATTTAACAAACATATATAATTATTATTTAGTCAGTTCTGTTCATTCCCTATATTACAACTTATAGGTTTTAACTACCATTAAAAAAATAATATTATTATATTATTAGTCTGCAACATAAGATTTCAAAGAAACCCATTGTAGCGTATTGGGTACGCCATCAAATATAGCATCCTCTTTTAAGTAATATTAATATTTTATTCAAAAATATTAATAAATATGAAAAAGTAATATTTTTTATTTACCTGGGATGTTACAATGTATCTTGGGTGGCACCAGTTCTCCTTTCTATGATGGTTATTGTTTAATTCACTTATAAAAATATTACTAAAATTTCAAATCAGTTATAGTAAATTACAAATTTACATTCCCACATATTTTGAACTGTTTGATTAGTTATAAATGGGAAAGTGGTTTTTAATTATTGACCATATATTTGGTTACCATCAGTTAATCATTAATGAATCCCATTTTTAGAAAACATCATTTTGTAGAAGGTATGAAAATTATTAGTTGATTTTGATGCCATTTGGCCACCCCAATTCACCAATAGTTTTCTTGGAATTGATTAACATTATTTTTCATAAGTATCCTGATACCTTCTTTATATAAATTGGGGATGGAATCCACATGTACACAATGACCAAGGATGATCATTTAAATTGTCTAAGAAAAGGTATGAATTTTCATGAAAAGAATAGGCTTTTTGACAATGATTAGAATTTGATATTTTGTGTCAAGAATTAAATCTGTTTGGGGTATTTGGTCTTAGAGCAAGTAATATAAATTGATCTTGTGAATGTGATGGTTACTATGAGTCATTATATACAATGAAATGTTTTTTATATTCAGATATTCTTTTTATTTTAATCATATTACTATTGGTTCTTGAAATAATTATTGATTTGGGCTTCTTCGATGACTCAATATATAAAATGGAGTAAATATTTATTTTGAAAATATATGTCTTAATTATTTTTTTGGGTGGAAATGTCTATTCACTACTACACTAGTGATGAATCTTCATAAGGTCAGACATGTCTATGTGGTTATCTATGATTCAAGGAGTTCTATTATGGGTTGTGTTATCATGTAGGGTGATCATGTTGTTACTTAGGGATCTATCCTATATTGTCCACTTGAGAAGAATTATTCAACCCATTTCCTTGGATAGGCAGTTGTGATGCATAGAATTAAGAGTATGAGGCACTTTCATTCTAGAGAAAAATATACTGTGTGTTCAGACCACAAGATTTTGAGATATATCTTGTCCTAAAAATAGAAAAATATTCTATAGATTAAATAGGTGAAATACCTCATGTAATTTAATTTATACATCACATGTAGCCTATGGAATATGATGGTCATTTTAGATGAGAAATATTTTGATCCAGGCTGTAAAAGAATCCTCAAAGGACTATAAAACAATGGAATTTTTTTGCAGTTGCATGTTATTGTTTGAGAATCAGGGGATGAGGTTTCCTTATCCATTTTATATTTGAATTATGATCATCTTTAATTGAATATTTTAGAAAACCATCTTGTTGATGAGTTTTATGTCCTTATAGACTCTTTGTGGAGGGGAACCCGATATTGAGTGGCCATTATTTAAAATATATAATTTTATGCTATTAGAATCAATTTTGTGTATAGATAAAGGTAATGAAACATGTGATGGGGAATTTCAATAGTTCACAATGATTTTTGCACCCAGGAACTAAAAAATTGTTCTATTATATACAAATTCATTTATTATTTCCATGTTTGACATGGTTTATTACTATATTTGATTCTCAATTTTATACATGACAATAGGTCAAGAACGAGTACTAAAATCCATCAAGATTTCATTATCCATGTCTGAAGCCAACATGGAAGAATGATGATATATCAAAGTAGTTATTTGTTTTGTTTCCATCAATCTAGAGGAAGAAGAATTTGACATGGTCTATGATCGATATGATTTCCATGTTGGATCAATTTTTACCCTTTTTCTAAAAGACCAATGTTGAGGAGTGGGGAAATCAATATATAGAAGTGATTTTCCATCTATACAATGGTCCATCTACAATAGTTTATTAATATGATTCTCAGTTCACTTATCTTTTTTGGGAATTAAATTTATTATGCATGGGGATCTTAGGACTATTTATGAATGAAATAATATCCAGAGCCATATAGATGTACAGATAAAAATATACAGATTCTTGAAGATATTATTCGTTCCTGAGTTCATGACTTTGGTGGATCTTGGTATGATTCCTTGGGGATGGTTGAGTTTTCATATAAAATTCATCACTAGTATATGATCAAAATGGATCTATTTGAGGCCTAGTATCACCATCCTTGTAAATCTCTATTGTGTTGGTTGGAGTTTGTTGAATGATCCATGGTTGGATATAGATTGGTCCAAGGGAAGAAAAAATATCTAGTTAATTCATCTAGGAATAGTAATGAAATAGAAATGATATAAGCCTTATGATAAATGATTCCATATCCATTTTAAATTCTCACTTGGTGACCATGTGTTCCTGACTTTTCACCTCAGTTGGGTCATCGACTGATTGTGAGGCAAGGGATACATTTTCATCATTTTTTGGAAAATTTGAGGTTGTTAATAAGGTGTGAAACGTTTCTTACCATTTAGTACATCCACAGGAGAATAAATTGATACATAATGTTTTCTATGTATATTGGATATGTATGTATCTATCTGATCCATATCATGTTATGAGGTAGAGTGATATTGAGGTTGAGACTGATTTATCAATGACTGAATGACAAGTCAAGTTAGATAATATGTAATCCATGGTACTTCATGGGAGGGAGATAACTTCGGTTCTTGTGATATGGAATCACAATTATGATTCCCATGAGACATGGGAGCGTGAGGAACTGGTGGGTGAGAAGTGGTCTCATCATTTGGATATGGATGATTCCTGACATTATTTCAGGGGAAGGAATGTTTTTTACGGTGGGAATGGTTTAACATCACATTAATCATTTGATAGGTACATCTTAAACATCTAATCTTTTTCCTTTTTTGTAGTCATTATATAGGTAAGAAGGACTGGGAAGGAAACCTGTAATAGTGAAGACATTGATTTTTTGTATTCTTAGGTCAATAAGCTTCTTATTCTATAGCATTTTGGGGATTTATATTTTGCGTAATATACTTACACATTATAGAAATTCTTAGGATAAAAGCCCTATTTTTCCAAAATCCTATGTGGTTTTTTTGGAAAAATTGTTATTTTTAAATTTCAAGAAATGTAATTGAGTTACACGCAATCAAATATTTTTTGGTTTTTTCAAAATAGGAATCCATTCGGATTATTCTTTTATGCCTCACCAGTTATCAACGCTCTCGAACCAAGATCCATTCACATGTGGGTTTTTAGTCCTCATACCCTGTCATGTTTTTTAGATTAATTATTGATGAAAGTTGCGATTTTGGGGTGACATTTTTGGAAATTTTTATCGTTGTATCTTCGACAATTTATATTTCCCTAATTTGGAGAATGATAGATCATCTACGGTTTGATGGATCATGACCTTGTGTTGTTAAATATTTTTTCTAGTGTTAGATCATAGATCTTAGGCACCCTCTATCTAGTTTTTTTTCTCATTACAAGCTTTGTTTTTTTAGTGAATGGAAAGGGGTTCTGTTAGGATAGAAAAACTAGATTTATGATAAATTAAAATATTTAATTTTAATTTATTTAATTAAATGAAATTTAATTTTTTATAATTTTTAATTCGACTTTTTTAAAAAAATTCCAATTATATTGAATTGGGGTTTTAAAAATGAGTGTTTACCTTAAAATTAGGAAACACCCCAATTTCATTTGGAATGGTTGTTACATGTCTGCTCCATTCCTTAGCAGAAATCTGGTGTTTGAGGTGTTATGGGGATCAAGGTTACTTATCCCAAGCCCTTTCAAAATTTATAGTTATGCGAATAGTACAAATGTAGTCTTCTGTGAACAGTGTCATCGATAGAATTATCTGAACAGTGCAATGGTAGACTTATGTGAATAGTGTAATGGTATCCTTATGTGAACAGTGGAATGGTATCCTTATGTGAACAGTGAAATGGTGGCCTCTATCTCCTTTACCAAATTTTGAGTTCTTGAATAGTGTTTCAAAAATGGTAAGATCCAACAGTAACCTTTATTTCTATAGTCAAAATTTGGGCTCATGAATAGTGTTTCAAAAATGGAGAGGTCCAATAGTTGTCTCTATTTCCATTTCCAAATTTTTGAGTTCATGAATAGTGTTTTTAGAACAGTGAGGTCCAATAGTAGCCTCTCTTTCCTTTGCAAAAATTTGAGTTCATGAACAGTGTTTCACTAACGGTGAGGTCCAACAGTTTCCTATATTTCTATTGCCAAATTGTGTGTTCATGAACAACATTTCAGGAACATTGAGGTATAACGGTAGCCTCTATTTCGTTTTCCAAATTTAGAGTACATGAATAGTATTTCAGAACGGTGATGTCCAACAGTAGCCTCTATTTCTTTTTCCAAATTTCATGATCATGAACAGTGTTTCCAGCTTCATATATTCACCCCTTTGACAATTCCTTTAACGTAAAATACAATTAAATCCTCGTTTTAATGACACTATGTCTGAATCAAAGACCTTAACTCCTATATCAATTTATTTTTATGGCCCATGAAGCTTTAACATTTTCAAACCATGTGTTTTAACGCAATGCCATTTTAGTGGAAAATATAGTTTACCTTAAAATATTGTGTCATTAAATATTCTAAAGAGATGATATATCTTTTTCACTAGTTCTTCCTCCTCGTTCTCAGATGTGAGATTCTCAAACCTTCCATTCCTTCTTGTATAAGTTGTGCGATCAAACATTACTCCTTGGACTAGTTCCCCTATGCTTTGATGCAGCCAAGAAATATCGTTCAATCTGCGTTATATGGTATGATCTATCACCATTATTCTCAGTTCATCACATCATATTTCTCCTTTCCCTTTAATGGAATGCAATATTCATGTTCTAAATGAACATTTCATTGGGTGTTTACAGGTGTTCTAGTCTCTCTACATCCTCTGGTGGATATAGATGTCACGGGGGGATGAGATCATAACCCGTTGTGTGGCTCATTCTCATATACAGAACATCAAGAATAGTTTGAGGTATGTGATTCATTTCTTTTCTATTCTTTTATGTGAAACTGTTTAGATTTCTTGTTTTAACCCAAAAAATCACAAGGTAATAGAAACATTAAATATTTGAATCGGATAAATAAAATATTATCAATCTTACGTTATTTAATCATGTTTTTCTAGATAGTTTGTTATATATGATTTCTTTTTATAGATTTTCGTTCATAATGGAAATTTTTAATGAACTTAGAGAATCAATTAATTAAGAATTGTTTGGATAAGGATAAAAAGGTATGTAAGTTAATCTAGTTTCTTTTTTGATAATTTGATGATAATTAAATTGATGCAGTAAGCATGTTTAATGAATTTGTGATAGCTTACTTTTTATGTTTCTAGAATTCAGAACCTACAAATAATAAATCCGTTAATTAAAGATGGATTAATTAAATGGTTGTTGGATAACTCCATGAAGGGTTTTGAGTTACCCCCTTGTTTGTCTAAGGTTCAAGAGCCCTTTTATATGATGTTTATTTTTATGCAGCTTGTGTTGTGATTTGAGGATTCAAGGATTTGGGATATGTGGGGGTTGAGAGGAATATTTTTTGTGGTAGCAATTGACGCCTAGAGTGGCGAGATGCATCAGTTTAGGCAAGTGGGTGTCGGGGTGGACACTCTAGATGATGGAATGGGTTGGATGTGAATGTTTGGATTCTTGCTGATTCCTGTTGGTTTTTTATCTTCCTTACATTCCACCCTACTCAATGAAAATGTTTTTCTTACCTTCCTTCTAAAATGGGTGATGACATGCGGGGTATGATACGTTCTTTTTATGTTTAGCTTCTCAAGGGAGGATTGATCTATGCTCTTGCTATTGGTGGAAAAGACATGACGAGTAGTCCATCAACTCAGTGTGTTGAACCCTATTGTGTTTAGTATTTTGAAATGTTTTTCTATAATTCATTTGAATTTGGGAATGCAATAATGTTGTTAACGAATGATTGAAAACTGATGTTAACCCATGGGGTTTGGGGTAAATGCGGAGTTTGTAATTTTAAAGAACAATAAAATTTGGGTGTGATGCTAATGAAATATTACGTGGGAATCCATAATGGTTAATTAATGTTTAAATAGTTAGTTAACATAAAGTAAAATTGATAAAAAGGTAATGAATTAATGTATTAAAGATCTTTAAATGGTTCTGTGGTTATAGGATACATAGTCATAGAAGTGGAAGATCGGAGTCTGAGAGACATTAGCTATAGTTGTTTCTAAGACTCCATTATTCCCATAGTGTGGTTGTGATATATAGTATATTCTATACATTTTGTGTTTCTATACAATACTCAACCCCATCAGTTTGGAAAACTGACACTGGAGGGATTATGAACCCTAGGGGGGTTCCTAACATTTCGATGGGAGGTTGGATGGTTGACTATCCCCTTGGGCCTCTCGCTCTTCTCTTTGTAGTTACTTGTGATGGTAGGCACAATGGTTAGTTTTCAAAATATATGGGTGTAGTGGGTTGTAATGGCTTGTGTTTATTTAAACACATATATTTTGGATATTGTTTACTATGGACTATTGTAGGTGTAATGTGTATAGGTTGTGATAGCGTGAGGATTCTTACTCGGTACTTGGGCTGTAATGTCATTATGTATAATAAATGATTTATGATACATGTTATGAGAGCTATGGTGGCTCCCAAAAACTTCATGGTTACTTTTATTAAGGGGACGTGGTGGTTTTGGTGCACGAGATGGATGTTGTGGTGCTTCACACATGTGTCTGTGGGAAAACATTTTTGTAGAGTGATTCTTAGGATGTGCAGCGTTGGGGAAAACAAGAAAAATAGTGGGGAAGTGGTAGCAGGCCACCCTTTATTTTCTTTATTATATTATATACACTTGTATGTGATACTTTTTGAGAGTATCCATGGCGAAGAAGGGAACATAGTATACATGTTTCAGTGACAAGTTAGTTTCACTTGTTATTCACATTGATTTAGCATGATTTCTTTATTTTTTGAAATAGAGGATACGAGGAGAATCCTACTTAGTATACTACTATACTCACCCTATGTATATATAAACTGTTTTTCAGGTCACTTGGAGTAGGTTGGAGATCCAACTAGTTTCTACTAGCTTGGTGTTGCAGTAGCTGTTCAGGCTTGTGATTGTTGTTGTTTTTAATTACCTTTGGTACTTTTCATTATTCACATTCAGTATTATTATATTTTCATGAAATTACATTTTTGCACTTGGAATTTTGTGTATATTTCCTTATATGTTGGATTTTTTGGTGGTTGTCTTATCTCTCTCTTTTAGATGTGTTCTCTTAGAGGGTAATGCCTCCCATTTGTGTGTTTTCTAAACCCTCGGTGCTAGTCCCCAACCCGGGGCCTGTAAGATGTGGGACTTGGGGGTCATTATCTCCCTTCTCATATTGCTAGACCAGAAGGGGTACACCTTATGGGGTGGGGTCATGAAAGAGTGGTATTAGAGGTCTGGTTGAGGGATAGGATAGAAGTTTCGGTTAGTCACGGTTGAGGCTTCCTGGGTTGGAAGGGAAACAATTTTAGTCATGTCTAGAAAGTGATGTAAACACTAGAGACCGGTTGAGACATAGGCGTATAGGGACCCCAATGATCAGATGTGTGTACCTTTGTGTTTATAATGGCTACTAAACATGGTGATACATGTTTTGGGGTAGAGACCTAGGAAATTATCATGCATCATTCTTCCTTGTTCTTGTGTTTGAATAGATAGAACTCAGGATATGTTAAACTAAAGTGAATAAAAGAAAATAACTAGTTATTTAATAATGAGTCTTCCATATTCCATATTTATGAGCTCCAAATATTTTTCATTTTGTAGGTTTGGCTATAGGTTGATGTCCTCGTCAAGATCACATAGAAGATGTCCAGCTAGCTGTGCCAGAAGATCTTCATGGGGTAGTGGTTAACAAGGACATGACATGGAGGAGGAAACTCTGAGTGTTTCCACACCAGAGTATGCAGAAGTATGATGGATCCACTTCAGATGTAGTCTTGGATGACTGGTTGGAGGAGGTTTAGATAGGATTTAGTTCGATCAATGCTCAAAAGGAGCACTAGGTGTCCTTGTTTGTGACGATGATGTATGGAAAAGCGAGGCAGTGGTGGTTCTTGTTCCTCGGGGATCGCATGGAGTCTTCAATCTCATGGGAGGAGTTCCGAGACAAGTTTCCGGTTGAGTTTATTTCTTCGATCCCGAAGGCGTCTAGTAGCCAGGATCTTTTTACCCTTCGATTAAGAAGCTCTAGGGTAAAAGAGTTGGGAATCTATTTCAGGAACATTTTATAATAATCTTCGAACCTGTTTCCAAATGAGAAGGCTAGGGAGAGGCATTTCGAGGAGGCTTTGCGTCCAGAGATCGACTACCAGGTCACCCCATTTATACTGAAGACATATACTGAGGTGATGGGAAAGGGAAAAGGTCATCGAGAGGAAATTGGCAAGAACCTGACCATCACGAGAGGGGAGTCTTCATGTTTCCTCACAAAGATGATATGTGTTCTGGGGTTCCTAGTTCTCAGGGTAGATGTGTTCCCATTCGGCCAGGGGTAGGTCATATCCCTCCTTATGATGTTTCACTGGGGGCAGCTACTCTCAGGCATATTCTAAGTGATCGGGCACTTGGTTACCTTGTGGTGTTCAAGTACATAAATAGAGAGAATATCCAACCATTCAGAGCAGTCATTGTACACCAGGTGTTCTGATCGGGGTTCCTCCTTTGAGGTTGTTGCGTCCAAAGAAGCAGCAGTAGGTTTCACCCGCATTGGATCAATTGTGGGTAGATTGGGTCAGCCGAGAATAGCCTTGTGATGCTCGACATCTTCATAGATTAGAGCAAGGACATGGTGGTGGTCATTATCAGGGTTAGAGAGGCCATGGAGGAGGTCGTGGTCAGCTTCATGATTTGTCGTTTCCAGAGCCATGCAAGATAGATGTCATTCTAGGTTCCCTTTGATCGTTTTCTACCTTGGTGTATGCATTATTTGATTCAAGAGCAACACACTCATACATATCACCTATTCTTTTCCATGCATTGAGACTTGAGGTAGAGAGTATTCTAGTTCCCTTTTCTTTGACTAAGCCAGTTGGAGGCTGAGATGAATTGTTAGAAGTATGCAGAGACTGTTAGATAGTGTTGGGGCAGCACCGTTCTTGTGGATATTTACTATGTTTATGAATAGAACCATATAATTTCATCTTCATTATGGATTTGTTTTAATCGTTCCAGGCTATCAAGGATTTCATTAGGAGGTAGGTTGTGTTCTTGGATGCGGATGGAGATCCAGTGGTGTTAATCGGTGAGTGAGACCCTCAGATAGGTCAGAAGTGTGTTCTATAATTATCATCAATGATGGAAATGTTGATGCTGAGTTATTAAGAGTTTTAGTAGTTGGCATTTCCTAGGGTCATAGAAGGGTACCCTGATGTCCTTCTAGATGAGGTTTCAACATCACCCCCTCGATGAGAGATTGAGTTTGGGATCAAGCTACCTATAAGAGTGTCACCAATCTCTATGTCTGTATATAGGATGGACCCTTATGATTATGATAGATACGTATATATACTGATGATCTGTTACAGTTCGGTTTTGTTCGTCCAAGTGTGTCTCCACGGGGTGCACCATTTTGGCTTATTAAGAACGCTGATGTCAGTTTGTAGTTGTGTGTCGATTATCATTGCATAAACGTAGTGATAGTGAAGAATCTATATCCTCTTCTGTAAATTAATGATTTATTCAATCAACTAAATGGTTCATGTTGGTTCTCAAAGATTCACTTGCGGTCATGATATCATCAGTTGCATGTGATGAATGACTTCATTATGAAGACGGTTTTTTGTTATCGTAATGGGAATTATGTGTACATTGTAATGTCATTCGGTGTCACAAATTCTCCATCTGTGTTCATGGGATTGATTAACACTGTATTCTTTCTGTTCCTGAACCAGTTCGTGGTAGTTTTCTTTGATGACATCCTTCTGTACTCCATGTCCGAGTAGGAGTTTGCAAAGCATCTACACACCATTGTGAGAGTTCTTCGTCAACATCAAGCATTTGGGAAGTTGTTTAATTGTGGTTTTTGGGCTCAAGAAGTATGTTTTATGGGTCATGTTGTGTGCCAGAATGGATTGGTTGTGTAACCATCAAAGATAAAAGCATTTGTGTCTTGGGTAGCCCCCAATACAGTGTCAGAGGTGTGATGTTTCCATTGACTCACAGGCTACTACAGAAGGCTCGTAGCCGACTTCTCTTTATATGTAACTCATATAAAAGCACTGAACAGGAATGATCATGCATTCATATAGAAGTATCATTTTCTGGGAGTATACGAGTATCGAATAGAGAATTTAGTAAGTGCTCCAGTTCATTTTCTTCTAGCAGAGAGAGTTTAGATTAATGTTTTCTACGAGGATTTGCATCTGGGGAAAGGTTGTGTTATGATTCCTCAATGATATGTTCTTTCTTATGGTTCTCGACAATTTCTTACCCATTAAAGTAATTATGCCACCCCTGATCTTGAGTGGCAAGTCGTGGTGTTGTCTCTGATGTTGTAGAGACATTACCTCACTGGCAATCGCTTTTTGGTTTTCATCGATCATAAGATCCTAATGAATGTTTTCTTTCAGCTTGAATTAAACATGCGACTACATCAGTGGATGGTTTTCATACAAGAATATTTCTTTGAAATTTCATATCCCCATGGAGAATGGAATTTTGTAGCTGATGTGCAGAGCTAGAATTCACATGGTGATGCAGTACATAAATTTGGTTATTCTTGGAGTGTTATGGAAGAACTGTAATTATTACATAATGATATGGGAGAATTTGTGGGAAGAAATTGTCTTTTCCAGATGATGGTGCAGTCATCTCTACTACAGAAGGTTGAAGAGTCATAATTGGGGATCTTGAGTTGGAGTTAGGGATTTACTGAGATGTTTGTAGATAGGTCCATGATTTTTTGTATGACGATGAATAACACTGAGTTTTGTACCATAGAAGGATATTTTTTTCCTTTGGCCTTGCGTTATTCGGTTCTCAAGTAGTTCCATAGTTTTCTTTTAGTGGTATATTCTAGCCTGACAATGTTGTACCAAACATTGAGGAGTTAGTTTTCGTGGCCTTGGTTGAAGTCTGCAGTTGCAGAGTTTCTGTCTTGACGTTTGGTCTTCCAGAATGTGAAGGACGAACATCGTGTTCCTGGTGGTCCTCTACAGCCATAAGTTGTTCCTCAACGGAAGTGGGAGGACGTCTTAATGGACATTGTTACTGGTTTACATTGATCTCAGTGAGGACATGACACTATTTGGGTTTAAGTATATATTTTAACAAAATCGTCCCACTTCGTTGCAATAAAGGAGTCAAACACAGTGGAAGTTTCATTGAGCTAGTGTCTGGAGGAGGTGGTGAGACTTCATGGAGTACCAATGAAGGTCAATTTTTATAGAGATCCTTGTTTCACCCCTAGGTTAAATAGAGGTCTCCAACATGATTTGTATTCTCAGTTATTCCTTAGCACTTGTTTTCAACAGAAAGAGAAATTCATACAGAGCGAACCATCCATAAACTTGAAGACATGTTTCTATCTTATGTCATAGATTTTGGAGGTTTGTGGTTGAGGCACTTAACCTTGGTGGAGTTTTCTTAAAAGAATAGTTTTCACTCCACCATCAGTATGATGAAATTTGAAACCTTGTTTGGATGACCTTGTTGTTCTTTGTTGTGCTGGACTAGGGTCAGAGAGTCATCAATTCTCGGACAGGAACTTGTGAAGAATACCACAAAGATGGTTCAGGTGATTAGTGTGAGGATGAAGGCAGAACCTAATAATAAACAATCATTGGATTATCATAATAGGAGCCCTTTGGGGTTCAATTTTGGGGATTACGTGTTTCGGAAGGTGACTCTTCCTTGTGGGCAGTGAAGGTTCTGTCGTTGGTTTAGGCTTTCTCCCTGGTTTATTTGGATTTTCAAGGTGTTAGATCGGGTTGAAGTTGTGGCGTATCGAGTAGCACTTCCACTGAAGATGATTCAGATACACAATGATATTTATGTGTCAAAAATCTGTTGCTATCCTCATGATGACTCTCATGACATCGATTGGAGGGAGACCGATGTTGATAAGGAGGCAACCTTTAGGGAGCGACTTGTTGTGATCCATGTCCGCAAAGGTAAGGTGGTACGCAGGCATTCTATCCCCTTGGTACGTGTTATGTGGGGACACAGTGGCATGTAGGGGAGTACCTGGGAACACGAGTTACAGATACGTTCTTAGTACACAAAGTTATTTGATGTTTAACTCTTTTCATGTACTGATGTCCCCTTTCAGGTTATAGACCATTCGTTTTTATAATATGGGTTTCTTTTGGTTACTTAATAGCGAATTCTTTATTTTTAGGGGTATCTTGATGGATGATTTTTTAGACCATGTTTCAGTTTCCCTTTATGTGGGTTTTGAATTCATGAGGACACAAATTTTTTGAGAGGTATCAGATGTAATGGTCGGGACCTCTCTAATCCATTCCTCTGCATGAATCTATTGTTTGAGGTGTTTCGGTGGTCAATGTGACTTATCTACACAACTTTTCAAAATTTTGAGTTCTATGAATAGTGCAACGGTAGCCATAGGTGTACAATGTCATAAGTAGCCTTATATAAACAGTGCAATGGTAGCCTTATGTGAAATGTACAACATTAGCCTTATGTGAATAGTGCAATGGTATCCTCTATTTACTTTTACAAATTTTGAGTTCAGGAATAGGGTTTCCAGAATGGAAAGGTCCAATATTAGCCTCTATTTCAATTGTCAGTTTTGGAGTTCATGAATAGTGTTTCCAGAATGGTGAGGTCCAACAGTAACCTCTATTTCCATTTCATTATTTTGAGTTCAGGAACAATGTTTCCAGAATAGCGAGGTCAAATGATAGCCACTATTTCATTTTCAAAATTTTGAGTTCATGAACGGTGTTTCTAGAATGGTGAGGTACAATATTATCCAATATTTCATTTTCCAAATATAGAGTTCATGAACAGTGTTTCTAGAATGTTGAGGTCCAATGATGGATTAAATTTCCTTTTCCAAATTTCTTATTCATAATCAATATATCCAGATTCAAACATTTTCTCCACCTTAATATTTCCTTTGATGTAAAATGAATTTAAATCCATTTTTTAGGAATATATGGCAGATTAAGAAGCCATAACTCCAATATTAATTTTTGTCTAAGGTTTGGGATGCTTCTACTTGGATAACCTGTGTGGTTTAATGTGAACCGTTTTTAATCAAAAATCCAGGTTATCTTAAACCGATGCTCTGTTAAATCTTTTAAAGGGAAGAGATATCATCTTCCCTGGTTCTTCCTCATTGTTCTCGTATGTGAGAATTTTGAACCTTCAATTCCTTCCCATATGATTTTTTCAATCAAAATTTCCTCCTTAGAATTTTTCCCCACTTTTTTTATGCAACCAAGTAGTGTCTACCAAAATTTTTGTAATGTATGATCTATCTCCATTCGTTGGGGTTCATCTCCTCTTGTTTCTTGTTTCCCTTTCTTGGAATGCAATCTTCATGTTCCAAATGGACTTTACATTGGGTGTTGACCATTGTGGTGGTGTCTCTACATCATTGGGTGGATATAATTGTCAAATTAGTGACGATATTGCAATCCATTGTGTGGAACATTATCATGTAAAGAACGTCACGAACCATTTGAGGAAAGAGAGTTGTTTCTTCTTTATTATTTTACGTTAAACTGTATAGATAACATGTTTTATCCCACGAGATCACAATGGAATTGACATATGAAATATTTGAACTGGAAAAATAAATTGATATAAATATTATGTTATTTCCTATTTTTTTTCTATATTTTTTTGATATCTATGCTTTCTTTGATTAGCTTTTTGTTCATGATGGAAATTGGTAATGAATGTAATGTTTCAATTAATTGATAATTGTTTTGGTAATGGTTAATAGGAATGTAAATGAATCTGGTTGATTGTTTTTGTAATTTTATGTTAATCAAATTGATGTGGTAAGCATGTTTAATAAATTAGTGATAACTTACTCTTTAGCTTTCCTTAAGATTGAACCTATGAATAAGAAATTAGATAATTTAAGACAGATTAAAGAATTGGTTGTTCAATAATTTATTGAAGGGTTCGGTGTTACCATCTTTTCTAGTATAAGGGCCAAGAGACCAATTGACATGTTATTTGTTTTCCTAATTCATGTGTTGTGATGTGAACCTAGAAGGTTTTTGTGAAATGTGGGAGTATAGAGGCCTATTCGTTTTGGATGAAGTTGACTCCCAGTGTGGTGAGATGCACCAGTTAATGCACAATGGTTTTAGGGAAGACACTATAGATTACGAAACATGTTAGATGTGAATGTTTGGATGCTTGTTGAATCTTGTTGGTTGTTTATCTTCCTTACTTTCTCCACTACATAATGCAGCTAGTTTCCTTACCCACTTTTCAAAAGGGGTGAAGACACATGGGGTATGCCACATTCTTTTCGTGTCTATATTTTCAAGGGAGGATGGGTCTATTATCTTTATATAGGTGGAAATGTCTTAACGGGTAGTTCATCTACTCACTAAGTTGACCCCCATTCTGTTTTGTAGGTTAATTTTTTTTTTCTAGAATTCTAGGGAATATAGGAAAGTAATAATGTTTTTAAAAAATGATTGAATTAGTGATGTTAATCCATAGGGTTAGATCATTTTGGGGCGCAAATGCTAAGGTTGTAATTTGAATTAATAGTGAACTTTGTGTGTGATGCTAATTAAATATAATGTGGAAATTCTTAATGATTAATAAATATTTAAAGAATTAATTTAAATAAAGTGCAAATGATAAAAAAGGAATGAAGAAATGTATTTAATCTCTTTAAATGGTTGGGTTTTTATAGGATACCTTTTCCTAGTAGGGGCAGTCGAGAGTCCATGAGGCGTTAGTGGCAGTTGAGACTAAGACTAGGTTTTACCCATACTGTGGTTGTGAGATATAGTATATTCTGTATTTTTTTGTGTTTCAATTTACTACACCACCCCGTAAGTTTGGGAAACTAACACCCCAAGTATTTTGATACCTAGGGGGTTTTTCCCCAATAATCCAATGGTAGGATGTTTAACACCCTAATATTTCATAGTGTTTTACTTATTTTAATGTAATTCAATAGCTTGTGCTACACACAACATCGAGTTCATGTGCACCAAGACATACCAAACTAGATGTTCAAAAAGTAGTTATGAACAATATTAACTACATTTTGAATTTTATACACTCTATATTATTATAAAATCCATATTATTTGTTTTTTAGACGTAATATAATAACAAATTCAATTTTTCAGACAAAATAACTAATTTTCAAATAATACAATTTTACCACCTTTTAATGGTGAGACATATTTAAATCCAATATTTTACACTTTTATATATTCAATTTTAAGAAATAAAACTTTTAATTATAATAGAGATATTAAAATTTAGTTTGGGTGAATTTTTGTAACTTTTCTGATAACGTTCATATTTTGACCAATAGTGAAAAGTACTAAATTTTAATTAAAAACATTTTTTTAATAAAACTAATTTATAGATTTAAATTATATATTTGAATTGTTTTTGGTATCATTAGAATATATTTTTATCATTTTATCTAATTTTGGTCATTGGAAGTAATTTTACACTTAAATTTGACATAATCACATATCAATCTTTTGATAGTTTTTAATTCTCAAAAACCCGCTTTCTGGTTTTGACAATGAGAATACCTTTTTAAAATAATTAATACAAATTAAATGTTTTTAATTTGGTGAAATAGGCATCATTTTCTAATATTAAATATCAAAAATATCTTAGAGTAAATTTTTTGGTATTTTTCACAAAACATTCGATTTTTCATGAATAGTGAAAAACATAGAGTTATTGTTTTAAACTGACTATTTATTTAAATAAGTATTTATTTCAAATTATTTTTATTCAAAATATATAAATAATGATATTATAAATCCAATTTAATTCATTGGAGTCATTTTATAAAAAGAATAGATGTATAATATTTTACTGAACTTTTTACCGTCTTTTACCCACTATGTAGGCACATTTGTAAATTTGAAAAAAAATTAGTTTTACAGCTTCTCTGAATTGAAATTTCAAAAATCCATGATACATGGTTGACATAATTATGTACAATTCGGTTAAATAAGATTCAAATACTTTTTTTGTAACTAGTAACTTTTGAATTTTATTTACCACAGTTAAAAGTAAATAAGGTAATTAATGAAATAAATGATATTATAATTACTGAAAAACATTTCCTTTTTCTATTGGATAAATTTATTTCCACCAAAATCAACCTTAGGAATAAAATTTGATCTTTTTGATCCACTTGTAACAGATTAAGTCATTTATTATAATTTTATATAAAGAAGAGTTAAAAGTTTAAAATTCAATGTTTAATAACAAAACCATTTTTTATATAGGGTTACACATAGAATAAATTCGAATATAAATATTAAAAAGAGATTTAAGAATATTTACTATGTCATTATATTTTATTTTTAATTTTTAGACATTAAATAATTTAATATATTTATGACACAATGAAGGTATCGTAATTACCTAGTTAATGAATGATTAAAATAATTGATAGTACAAATATGAAAATAAATTTAAATTGATAAGTTGGATGAATTACAGAAATTTTCTTGGTTAATATGACATTTTTGGTTTGATATAATATTTTATTTCCGATGTAATTAGTTTTATATGACATTAACAAAAACTTAATACTAAATAGTGTCAAAATTAACATTATTTAGTTTTTAAATCAAATACTATTTTATTAAATTATATAAAATTTAAAAAATATAAGGATAGCCCGATGGACTAATATATTGATATATATATTATTAATGAACTACTTGAGGTTCTCGTGGCAGTTTATAGTATTTTTATTAATCATATAATATAAAAATACAAGGATACATGTTTATTGTCAAACTAGTAAACTAAGACTATAATCTAAATGATAAGGTTAATATGGTGACCTAAACCTGTCAAAAAAATATTGGATGAGAGGTTTTCAACCCATCCCATAATTATCCTAGAAAACAATTTATATTGAGCAATCAAAAACCGAAAATTAATTTATAATAAAATAATATTTCATGCTTTTCTAAAAGTGACCATCACCTCTCTTATAAATGGGTACTTCCTCTTCTCTAAATTTCATAAATAAAAAGCCTTTTGGATCAGCTAAATACCTTCCCCAAATATCCTCTGAACTACTCTAACTTCTTTCTAGAGGCCTACCATTGAATAGAAATCTTTCCTAAGGATCCCATTTGATCAAATAAAAAAGAAGCACCCTAAGAAGAGGTATTAATTTATCACCTCTTTCAAAGTTATCTTCTTCTTCCTCTTCCACTTTCCTTGTTGTTTTCATACCCAAAAAATAACTCCAATACATTATAATTACTATGATGTTATTATAAATATGGTTCAACCATATTTATTATTCTATCCATCCTAGGAATGACAAAGTCACCATACATGTGTATGTACGGCTCACCGTCTCCACGTCGTGGTGTAGTTGTTATTCAACACTTCATTATATGTATTGTATAATAATAATGTAAAATTGATGTAAATAATAAATATAACATGATAATTATTCTGTATATATGATATAACATCCAATTAGAAACGATTTCACCTTTAATAGAATGATATTGTTGTCCGTGTGTACGTACGGATGACCGTCTCCACAAACACGACGAGATTCATTCACAATCGTAACAATTCAAGAATAATATAAATTTTATTATTAAAAATAATTATTATAAACTTAATAAAATTATAGATTAGAATCAAATACATCTTATCCCTAAAAAACATGACTTGTGTAACAGAATATATAAAGGAAAACAAACCAGTTAACACCCGAAAGAATGATACTACTAAAATATTATAAACAGATAAATATTAAAAGATCATATATGATATAATATTTATGTATGTGGTTCTTTTATAATTAAATAACAATGATTTAACTATTATACAGGAGGTTAACGTACCCTCAACTAAGGAAATGTATAAGGTAATGGGTTTTCATCCCATATTTTATTCCCATGAGATTCATGATATATTTGCGACTGTTTCATTTTGATTGGTGTATGTGTTGTCCATGATTGTATTATTGGTGTCATAGAATTTAATATATATATATTTTCATCTTCATTGTATGATCCATTTTTCATGGGGTGTATATTTCGTAAGTTACCAAATCTGTAATGGAATTTCAAATTTCAATTTCCACTCATTGGGCATTACGCAAACATGATTAATTATTTTACTCCAAGATTACGTGTGGAATAACTATTCATTACTTATATAGTAATTTCCACTCCCCTTTGTGTGGATATAATTTTGATACACATATTCACTCCATTTATAAATACTCAGGCCATTGATATGAACTTGTTAAGGGTAATCCTAACACAATATCCATTCATTGAGTTAAACATCAAAGACATTTGTATCATTTTTACAAGAATTAATGTGAATGTACACTGATTTAATTACACTAAATTTCCTATTATATTTAGTGTATTTATATTTTTCACACATAATTATTTCAATGATTTATGCTTGACTTAAGGATATAGTCTTCATAAGGAATTTTGTCTCAATTTACATTCCATTATGAACTCTTTGTCATTATGCACCAATTCACTTCAATATGGTTTATAAAGTATCCTTTTACATATTGTATCATGAATCCCTTTAGAATCAAGATATTATAACATATTTGATTAATTTAATTCCCCAATTACTTGTATTCAGATAACCTTCATTTGGTTAGAAAACTCTTTAACTAAAATATCAATTTAAATGTTTTAAATATTTATTCCTCTAAATCCTTCTCATTAATGTCCAAGTTTTAAAAATGGGTTTATGTATTTATTTATATGGACATGAATGCATTGACATTAAAATTCCTTTCAAAAGATTCAATGTGGTATGGGATACTTTGATTAAAAAAATTCTTTTCAACGACGTCTTTAATAAATAGCGAGGCATTTAAATGTTTCCACGAAAAAAGGAATATTTCTCTCAAATAGTTTTACTAACTATTCTCATCTATATCAATATCCTTCATTATATTTTATTCTTTACTAATTTTGATTTATAATAATACAATCTCCTATATTGTATTTAATGTGTTATGTTTTACTATTGATGTTCTATTTTTATGAAATTAGTTGTTTGCTTTTAAAGTAATGACATTTAGAATGCTATTTTTAATAAGAATTTCTAGATTATGTTTCACCCATTTCATATGAGGATTCACTGAAATTAATAAGTGACCAGGGGATCTTGATATAGCTCATCGATGCATCGGTAGGTCTCATGAGACAAACTAGTGCCTTGGCCCAAGGCCTTGACAAAGATTAATTTGTAGTCTTGGCATGAGGCTTTGACTATGTGGTTATGATGTCTGGAAGTATGCATTCCATAATTATAAAAATAGCTATTGATATTATATGTGATCATTATACTGTTAGAATATCCTTGAGAATATGTAAATGGTACTATTTTATTTATATTTTCCAAATTATATTGAAATTAAAGTTTAAAAGATTTGTGTTTTAGTCTTATACATTTCCTTAAATGATTGTGCTTATTTATGAATGTTTTCACTATATTGTTTTCCTCATTGGAATCTGAGCTCACCCCTTTCTATGTTTAATTTTTCCAAGGATGTGAAGAAGTATATCATTTTTAACCTGCTGGAATAGGTTAAGAGATGTGAGTGTGGTCAAAAGGGATACAATGTTGTTTTTTCATTTCATAATGTAATGTAAAATATATTTTTGTATCTAGTACTACCAAGGATTCTAAAATGATCGGTAATTGCAGATTTTATCCCTTGTGATCATGCCGATGTTATGTAATAATGATACAACTCTAGGTAACTAGGGTCCGGGAATTACAGTTGGTATCCGAGAAGTTTAATACAAAAAATAGAAGCTAGCTTTAGAAAAACTCTGATTAGAAAACACTACCATAAGATAGTCTTTTAGGATTAGTATAGAAGAACATCAAAAATTTTGAGGAATGTAAATATTATATGGGTTTTCTAAGGAATACATCCATGTCTGGATACGATCAGGATGAAGGAGATCTTGTACATATTTACATAGGAGTGAAAAATTCGACAATGAGTTTTGGGCTTGGCCAGAGGTATCCTGGTATAAAAAAACGGGCATTACTATACTATTGGTTATGGTAGTCATGGGGGATACGCATATGACCATTCACATTTTCTTTACAAACCAATTTTAAGGATTTTAATATGAGATGAGAATAAATAATCATTGGTAATCCTATGGTGTTTTAGATTTAAAATAAGGTGTCATGATATTATCTAAATGATTGTATGAATCACACTATGCTTGATTGTATTAGTCAATGGATAGATTCCATGTGAGTCATAGTAACATTGAAAATGTTGCACATGGTTGGATTGATGATGGAAATGAACAAATAAATGCAATGTTTATAGGCCAAAAAGATATCATGTTAATTCCGAATAAGGTTTCCAAAAATATGTTTAAAAATATATAAATTAAAAAACTCTCAATATCAACGTAGAAGTGAAAGGAGGAGAATGATAAGAGCTCCAACTGTGGAAATCGTGGAGAAACGAATGATCCTTTTCCATCATTCTAGAAATGATAAGGGAGACACTCCAGAAAGTGCCTCATTAGAACAAATAAGTGCTTTATGTTTTGAAAATAATGACATAATGTAATGAATTGCTGAGGAAAAATGAAGAGTGATATAGATGATAACAAAAATGATCCTAATAATCCAATAAGAGTCGTTTCCATATATTTAAGGGACCTTGGAATTACCTGACTTAATGCCACATTCTATTGGATATCCAATAGGTCAAGGAAGAACCTATTAGGAAAAAATGGGATAGATAAATGTTTAAATGTATTAACGATATTAGTTTATGAGATTACATTGGATAAATATTATACTGTATGTATAACCATGATGATTGTTATGTGAGAATGCTATTTTAGGAAGAAATATCTTTTCTTTTGTGGATATAGTTATAGAGAACCATTTGGTCTATATGATCCTTGAATTTGAGTAAATTATAGGATGTTAATTTATGGGATGAAAATGTGAGGTCTGAGATAAAAGTTGTGTTTAATTATGTTATTGTTATTTTGTAGAATTTAGCTCATTTTGGGAATGTTATAAAATATAGCTTTTGTAAAATGACAACACGAAGACAGTGTGACAACCCATCACGTCAGAAAATGCAATGAGAATCGAACCCACAACCTAAGTGTGATTGGGATTTATTTCCTACAACTGAACTACGTGAATTCCTGGGTTAGTGTGACTAATTTTAGTTAGTTAAATGGTTTTATTTATCAATATTAAGTTGATTTTTGATCTTATTTTTTATCAAATGGATATCCTTAGAATAGGATAATGATTTGATGATTATGTGATAAATGTTATTTTAGAGTATATACGTTTTGTTGGGAACACTATATACCTAAGGAAAATAAAATACTAAAGAATTTAATTGGAGGAGTAATGGTGGGATTTTTTTATTATGGAAGAATCTATGTTTTTATAGAGATTATGGTTATTAATGGAAATGATTATCCGATCATTAAGAATATGCAATTTTGTTAATTACACTTCTTTATGATACTTTAAGAGTATTTGATGTTATTTGGAGATAAATGTTAAGATTTAATATGAAAGACTATGGGATTAAATTATTCTGAGTTTTGGTTTTCAATATTTGTTTGGAGTATATTGAAGGATTTTAAGGACAATTGTTATTTGAATGATCTTTGTTAAACATTGGATATTGGTTTTTCAATATTAAAAATTAAGATTAGTATTTCTTTCAATAAAGGATTATACATTTTGGGGATAATTTGATCTTGTATTAACCATTTGGTTTTGGTTAATCTCAAAAGAAAATGGAAATATGTAGTTCATAGTTTCGGGATTATGTGATTCTCATGAAGTTGATTCTAATGCTTCAGGTGTGAGCAAGTCATTTTGAATATTAATACTTTGGAGAAAAGAAGAGTTAGTGGTAGAAATTTATTAATGGATGAAACTCTACATAAAAATTAAGTATATCTCTTAATTTTATTTGTGAATCTCCAAATAAATTCCACCACTTTATGGTATTGAAGTTAATACAATAAAACATTTTCTGTTTACTTTTCATACTGGGAAACTAATGAATGTTTAACCCATCAAGAGTTTATTGTTTTTGTATTGTTAGCATTCATCTAATCACGTTTTCCACCACTCTCAATCCTAACATGACATTGAGTTTATCTTCCATATCCATGTTTTCTTACATGGAATCTTAGTATGAGTTATCTCAGGTGACCTTTGTAGTTCTCTTTCTTTTATTTAATGTTATAGTTTTTTTGACCCTTTTTTCGATGTGGGACTTTCAATGAAGATCCCATGACCAATTATAAAATTAGGAGGACGCAATTTCTAAAATGGGAGAATAATGCTACACCCCAAGATTTCATATTATGTTATTTTATTTAATGTTATTCAATATTTTGAGCTACATGTAATATTGTGTTCGAGCGCACGACGACTTACCAAACTAGTTGTAAAATAAGAAGTCATGAATAGTATTAACTTCATTATAAATTCTATATACTAAATAAAATTTTAACATCCATAATATGTGTTTATTAGATATAATATAAGAAAAAAATTCAATTTTTCAGATAAAAGATGTATTTGTCAAAAAATGGAATTTTATCCCCATTTACGGGAGAACAATTTTTAAATACAATATATGAATGTTTTATATATTAAATTTTAATAAATAAACATTTTCATTAGAATATGGACATAAAAATTTGAGTTTGTATAAATATTCAGTACATTATGACAACATTCATATTATGATGAAATGTGAAAAATTTTAAAAAATAAATAAATAAACTTTTTAAATCAAAATAATTTATAGTGTTAAATTAACTATCTGAATGGTTTTTAACTATAAATAGATTATTTTTTATTATTTAATCCAATTTTGGTCATTGGATGCAATTTTACATTTATATTTGACATAAACACATACCAATTTTTTGATAGTTTTTACTTCTAAAAAAACATGATTTCTGGTTTTCACAATGGGAATATTTTATTAAATTAATTAATAAACCTTCTATGTTTCTTTTTTGGTTAAATAGGATTATTTTTTTAATTTGAAATATCAAAATTATCTTAGATTAATTTATTGGTATTTTTCTGAATACTTTTTATTGTCCAAGAATAGTGAAAACAATCAGTTATTCATTAAAATTGACTTTTTTTAAATAATTATTTATTTAAAAATTTTAAGTCAAATTTGGCACATAATAACTATATAAATTCAATTTAATAAATTATAGTCATTTTATAATATTATTAGACCTATAAAAATTTATTTAAATTTTTACCGCCTTTTACCCACCTTCTACGAACATTTGCAAATTTGCATAAAATGTAATTGTACGACTTCTGTGAATTGAATTTAAAATATCTGAGAGACACGATTGACATATGTAAGTAAAACATGGTTCAATAATATGATAATATTTTTTGGTTGAATTGTAACTTTTGATTTTTATTTACAGCTATTAAAAGTAAATAGGGTAATTAATGGTAAAACCGATATTATTATAACCCTAACACAATTCTTAATTATATTTAATAAGTGTATTTCCTCCAAAATCAACGTTATGAATAAAATTTTATCCTTTTTATCCACTTGGATTAGATTTGGACATTTATTATTATTTTATTTAAAGAAGAGTTAAAAGTGTAAAATTTAACATTTTATAACTAAACCATTTGTAATATATAGTAATACATAAGATAAATTTGTATATTAATATTCATTAGAAATATAAAAAGATTTCCTAAATCATGATATTTTATTTACTATTTTTAGTCATTAAATAGTTACACATATCGATGACACAATGATGATTCAGTAATTACCTAATTAATGAATGATTAAAATTATTAATAAAATAAATTTGAAAATAAATTTAATAGTGACTTTTGATGAATTAAAATAATTTTTTAGGTTAATATACCATTATAGGGTTGATTTAATAAATTAATTTCTATGTAATCAAGTAGATATGACTTTAGCACAATCCAAATACTAAATAGTGTCAAAATTGACATAATCGAATTTTTAAAACGAATAGTTTTTTATTTAATTATATAAAAGGTTTAAAAATTTAAGGTTCATAAAAAGGACTTATATAATGATAGATATGTTATTAATTAACAACGTGTGGTTTTCTTGGCAGTTTACAGTATGTTTATTAACCATATAATATAAAAATACTAGGAGACATGGTAAATGTCAATCAATTTAAATAAGAGTTAAATCTATAAGATAAGGTTAATATGGTGACCTAAACCTATCTAAAACCTATTGGTTGAGAGGTTTTAGACCCATATCCAAATTATCCGAAAAATAAATCCATTTTTGGACATTAGAAACTGAATTTGAATTTATAATAAAATAATATTTCAATATTTTCCTAAAGTTACCCTCACCTCTCTTTTAAAATGGGACTTCCACGTCTCTTACTTACACACCTCCAAAGTCATTTGTCTTGTCCAACCCATTCCCAAATAATCCTACCAAATACCCTCAATTCATCCTAGAGATATTATTTTGATCTGAAAGCCTACCTAATGATCCCTTTGGATCGAATCAAAGAACGCACCAGAAGAAGAGGTCATAATTCAATCACCTCTTTCAAAGTTATATTCTTCTTCCACTTCCTATTTCATTGTTTTTTCTATACCCAAATAATAACTCAAGTATATTTTACATATTTTTATGTTATTATAGATATGTTACAACCATATTCATTATTTTATCCATCCTATGTATGATAAAGTCACCATATATTCGTACGTACGATTTACCGTCTCTAGGTCGTGGGGTAGTTGTTATTCAACACTACATTATTTTGATGGTTATAAAAATTATCTATAATTTATGTAAATAATAAATATTAAATGTTATATACGCTTTATATATGATATATGATCCAATTATATAAGATTTTACCTTTAATTTAAGGATATTTTCGCTCATGCGTACATACGGATTACCATCTTCACCAACGCGTTGAGATTCATTCCCCATCGTATCCTTTGAAGAATAATATTAAATTTATGATTAAAAATAATGTTTAATAAATTAATATAATTATGGATATGAATCAAATACATCTTATCCTTAACAAACATGAATTATGTAACAAAACATATAAAGGAAAACAAATCAGTTAACACCCAAAACAATGATAATACTAAAATATTTTTAAAAAAGAAATATTAGAAGATCATACATGATATCATATTTATGTATTTGGTTCTTTTATAATTTAATAACATTGATTTTACAATTATACTGGTGTTTGACGTGCCCTCGACTAAGGAAAAGTACATGGTAAGGGTTTTTCATTTGAGTTTTTATTCACGTGAGATTATTTCTATATTTTCCACTATTTTAATTTGAGTGGTGTATATACTGACCATGATTGTATTCTTGGTGATATAGAAATTATTTTATGTATATTTAAAACTTCATTGTATGATAATTTTTTCATGGGGTTTATGTCTCATACGTTTCTAAATTAGTAAAGGAATATCATATTTCAATTTCCATTCACTGGGCTTTATGAATAGTTCATTGATTATTTAACTCCAATATTATCTGTGGAATCACTGATTATTATTTATGTAGTAATTCCCACACCCCTTTGTGTGGATATAACATTGATACCCCTAATCACCCCATTTTTAAATTCTCATTCCATTGATATGAACATGTTATGGGTAATCATAACTCAATTTTTATTCATTGAGTTAAGAATCCAAGTCATTAGTATTGTTTTTACAATAATACGTGTGAATGACCTCTGATTTATTTACAATTATTATCCAATTATATTGAGTGTATTTACATTTTTAACAGATAATTATATCATTGATTTTTCCTTTATTTAAAGATACATAATTTATAAGGAATTTCTTCTTAGTTTACATTCTATTGAGCCGTCTTTTTTATTATGAACTAATTAACTTTTATATGTGTATATAGTATCCATATAAATATTATATCATAAATACCATTATTATCATGATTCTATAATGTTTTGATTAATTTTATTCCTCAATTACTGGTATTCAATAATCTCTCATTTTGATAGGAACTCGTTAACTAAAATATCGTTTTAAATGTTTTGAAGACTTATTCTTCCAAATCCTTCTCATTATTGAACATGTTTTAAAAATGGTTTAAAGAATTAACTTATATTGACATGAATTTTTTGAAATAAATATTCCTTTCATAAATCTCTTTTTAATGGTGTCTTTGATAAATAGTGCAACTTTAAAATGTTTTCAAGAAAAAGGGAATACTTCACTGAAATAGTTTTAATTACTATTTTTATCAATAACACTATCCTTCATTATATTTTATTCTATATTTAGGTTGATTTATTAGAATACAATCTAACATATTGTATTGAATGAGTTATGTTTGACTTTGGATTTTCTATTTTTATGCCATTCATGATTTGTGGTTAAAGTATTGTAATTTATTATGCTAGATTTAATTTGAAAGATTAGATTATGTTACACCCATTTCTTATGTTGATGCATTGGACATAGTATGTGATGGGTGGATCCCACTATAGCTCCTTGATGCATTGGTTGGTTTCATGAGACAAACTATTGTCTTAGGGAAAGGCCTTAACAAACTTTTATTTGTAGTATTGGAACGAGGCCATGACTATGTGGTTATGTTGTCCAGCATTATGCACTACATCATTATGAAATTTAATATTGATATTACATGTGATTATTTGACTAGTATAATAACTATGTGAATAAGTCAATGACATTATTTTATTTATATTTTCCATATTCTGCGGAAATATAATTTAAAAAGGCTTCTGTTTTAGTCTTATAAATTGCCTTAAATTTTTATTCATATTTATGAATGTTTCTGCTATATTTTTATCCTTACTGAGCATCTGATCTCACCCCTTTCTATATATAATTTTTCCTAGGATGTTAATAATTATATCATGTTTGACCTGCATGAATAGGATAAGGGATATGAGTGTGTCCAAAGGGGTTATAATGATGTTTTTATCCATTTTAGAATATTATTCAAAAAAAGTTTTGTATATTTTACATACAAGGCTACTAAACTAGTCAGTGTTTTGGGATTTGCTCCCTTCTGATCATTATAATGTTATGTAATAAGGCACCGACTATGGGTAACTAGGTTCGGGGCGTTACAGGATGGATGAATGACTATCCCCTTTGACCACACTCTCTTCTCTTTGTAGTTACTTGTGCTGGTAGGCATAATAGTTATTTTTCCTCATATATGTGTGTAGAGGGATGTAATGGCATCTCGTTATTCACACACATATATTCTTGATACAGTTTTCTATGTACTACTATATGAATAACAGGTATATGTTCTGATGGCATGAGGATTCTTACACATTGTGTGGGTTGTAATGGAATGAGGTATAATTCCCAATGTATGATACACATTATGAGAGCTATGGTGGATCCCAGAAACTACTTGGTTAATTTTCTTACATGTACGTGGTGGTTTTGTTGCATGATGTGCATTTTGTGGTGCTTCGCCCTGGTGTCTGCGAGCAAGCCTTTTTGGAGAGAGATCCTTAGGACGTGCGATGTTGGGGAAAAGCGGCACACATGTTGGGAAGTAGTAGTGGTGTGCCCTTGATATTATTTATTAAATTATATAGTCTTGTATGAGATACAAGGTGAGAGTAGACACAATGAGACTAGGAACTATGTATATCTATTTAGGTGACAAGAGAGTTTCAATTTTTGTTCATTGTTCTTTAGCATGCTTTGTTTACTTTTTCATTAGAGGCTCTAGGGAGGATCCTACTGAGTATACAGTTATACTCACCCAATAAATATCTATTTTTAGGTCACTTGGAGAAGGTTAGATATCCATCTAGTTTTTACAAGGTTGGGGTTGCAGGAGCTGTTCGAGCTTGTAGTTGCTGTTTTTTTTACATTACTTTGATACTTTAAGTTTTCACTTTCATTTATAGTAGTTTTTCATTACATTACATATATGCACTTGGGATTCCATTTATATTGAATCTTCTATTGGAGTTGGTTGGTTTGTGTCTTATCTCTCTCTTTCGCATGTGTTCTCTTAGAGGATAATGCCATCCATTTGTGTTATGACTATACCCTCGGTGCTCATCGCGAACCCGGAGCCTACTGGAGGCGGGAATCAGGGGTTATTATCTCCCTTCTGATATTTCTAGCCCTAGAGGGGTACACATTGTGGGGAGGGGGTCATGACACAATTGAATTGCGGTGTCATTATGTAAAATTGTGGAATATTAATTTTTTATTCTAAATTGTGGATTTGATCAAAAAAATTAAATTAAATTATGGATTTTATTTTTCAAATTTGGGTGGATGTAATATAATATAAACCCCCAATTCCATTGAAATGTGGGTTTATTTTGAAATTGAGTAAAATTTATGAAATTTAAATTGAAATTTTTAATTTTTGGACATGGAATGTAAAATTAAATTGTAAATTTATTACAAATACAAACTTTTTCTAATGGATTAAATTTTTTAATAGAAATCATTGGGTTTTATTTGGTAAAAGGGATGGTTATGTTTAAAAACAATTATGGATTTTTGATGGAATGTATTCCTATTTTAAATGGAGAATCAGATTAATTTTATTTAAAGGATTCATGAAATAAATTTCCCATAATTTTTTTACAAGAGAACATGGAATAATTCACTAGTTAGTCAGTTATTTGGATGGAGCATTACCAATTACAATGTCCTAGAACATTAATTTTGCAGGTCACATCCCATATTTGAAGGTGATTTGTACCACTTTGTCCTTATTTAAAAGGGGTCTATTTAATTATTATAATGATTCCTTGAGTTTGGAGTCCCTTTATCCTAGAACTATCAAACCATTTTAGGAATATGACCATGTGGATCACTTGTTGGTATTTCAGTTGAACTTATTCCATTATCGTAAAATGTTTTTCATAACTTCTGATTTATAATTTTTTTCACATTAATGTGTTTATTGAAGTCATTTCTAATGTGTTTCCATCATTTAGAATTTATTCCATCATTGGAATTGTAATGCGTGATTTTTTCAAATAAGATTTTAAAATACCAGAACTGTTTAATTATAAAATTAATGATACTTATTTGGTTAATTAATTATATGAATCTATTATGGAATCCTTGTTGAGAACCTACAAGAATATTATCTCAGAGCCTATGTATCCCTTTGGGTGATTGAAGATTATCTCCATCCAGGTTTGAGAAAGGGTGAAGAACCACATTGTTGTTTCTCTTGTTGTAGATTTGTGGACCTAGAGATTTTCTTCTATTGTGAAATGTGTTATTCCTTTACTTTTCATGTAATTTTATATAGTACATAGGGTTTTTATAACTGTTTGATGACTGGTACACATCTCCTAGTTCAGTTTTTCATATGTGAATATTGTTTATTATATTTCTTCTCGTGGTTTTTAGAATCTGTATTCCCACCCCCATTTTTATGATACAAGGGGAAATTACTAGACATGTGAGGATCAGGAATTCCCTTCATGGTTGTCTTAGTTATCAAGATACTAGGGTACCCTGGATGGTTCATGATAAAACACCGCGAAGGGTTGGGGTGTGAGTCCCTAAATTGTGGGTTTGGTATTCCAGAAACTTATATATATATTTTTTAGATGATATTTTTGTCTAACAATATAATCAAATAATTCATAGATATATTCTTTAGATGAACTATTATTATGGGTTTACATGGTTTAAAAATTAACTCAATGAATAATAAAAATAAAGGATATATATGGTTGTAAACACTATTATATTTTTATATAAGATCATGTTAAGGGTCACCTAACTCACATATTTGATAAAATATACATAGTGTTATATATTTTTAGTTTCCCTTAATAATATATTGAGATATGAGGTTGTGGAACTTTCATGTAGTTGGGATGTCTTATTTCATTATGGTAATGAGGTGATCATATAGGTTCAGATCTCCACAAGAGTTGTGGGTTGGAATTTATTGGTTATAATTATTGTTTGTTTAGGATGATTTCACATTTCTCTATCTCTCTCTATCACTATTAAGAGATATGGTCAAACTGTGACTGGGGAGTAAATGTATGAATTCAAATCATATTATCCCGCATAACATGTTTTCTCAAACATGGTGTGATATGGGGGGTTATTAAATAGTTAAATTTTATTTGGGGAATATTAATCGATATTTTCCTAATATTCCTTATACAAGAACACTTCTCATACATATTTTGGCCTATATAGATGATATATATCAGATAGATGATATTAGTTGAATGGGGATTTAGTGTAGTTGGTGATGGATGGTGTTTGTGATAGTTAATTTAGATGGGTTTTGAGACCATAAAATAATGTGGTGACATAATTTTTTATGATGGTTTTGTGGAACGTAGATCTTAATTTCCCATGATTAATTTCATAGGGATAATAACTAAATATTATTCATGGATGATTAATAAAAATTTTTATTCATATATTTCAACACATGAGTAAAATTTAATTAAAATGTTGGATCCAAGGAAAGATGACCAATGAATATAAATGAAAACAAATGTTTAGATGGTCTAAAATAGTGTCTCCTAAGGGGAGCCCGAATAACAATATTTTCACATTCTTGGGGAATAAATCCAAAAGTAGAATAGAATTTAGTAATCCCATACAAAGAGGCCTTGGAATCGGGGAATCATCAACATTATTTCTCACATTATAAATATCAATGATGTAAATATTGTTATTTATGAGGTTCTTGCACTTATGAATTTTTTAGGAGATGGTCCAAGGGATGGGGATCTACTCATGTAGAGAATTATAGACTATTTCTAAAGAAGAAAGGATGATGTTTTTCGTACTACATATATTATGGACTACTAATATTTAATTGGTTTAACATGGATAGTGTCACCATTATGAATGAAAACAGTGAAATCTATAATTATAGAGCCTCTTTAGTCTCAGAAAATACCACCGTCCCACATGAAACCCATACTACATGAATCATCGGCGTTAAGCTTCATCCAGGTGTTTAGTGGATTCCAGAAAATCTATCATCCAAGGGAAGGTATGTGGGATTTATAATTGATAATCATATAAAACGTGAGGGATTTTAGGTAATTGTAAACATACCGGTTTTTTAACAGTAAAACTAGGTCCATCATCAGGGTTCTAATTCTTAAAACTATACTTGTCCTTGAGAATGTGATCCCCTTGATCCAAAGTATATTTCTCACTTTCTAGATGGACCAATATCTAACTAAAATGATTCTTACTCACTCATTTTTTTTCATATTAATTGTTTTATATACCTTCAAACCATATACCAGGGATTCTAATACCCATAAGCTCAATGTTTGATAGAAGATGTTGATATATGTAGTCATTGTGTGTTATTTCATGCCTTTTAGAGTTAAAAATTCCCTTTGATTTTTTAATTTATTAAAAAATTAATAAATAATTTTTTTAGAAATTATTTATATTATATTAATGATATTAAAAAATGTAAATTTTATAAGGATAATGGTGACCAAATAAGGCTTAATCTAAAAACCCACTAGAAATAAGAAATATATAAAGTTATTTAAATATTTTTCCTTGTTATAAATTGTATCATTTATATTTTATGCTATAAAATGTAAATTAATATTAATTAAACAATATATGATAATGTTTTTTAGGACTTAACTCTAATATTATAGTAAAAAAGATTCATTGTTTCTTTAATCTGTCTAGAAATTAGTGGTGGTTTATAATATTTTTTTATGAAATTCCAACCAGTCAACCAAGATAAGTGGCAATTGATTTATGTTTTTATTAATTATATATTATGAAGAAATATATGATACAAGGATAATATTTGTAAGTGTACCATTAGTGACCCTTCCTTCCATAGGTGAATGTATTTATATCTAAAAAGATACACTAGGGAAATGAATTATCAGTGGACTTAAAAAATAAAAGCTAATAAATTATAAATATCATCAATTAATGTGTAACAACTAGTATAATACAACTAATCAATTACTTCTACATAATTTAATATTAACATAATGGATAAGGTAAAAATAAAATTACTAAGAATGCCATGAAATATGCATAAACATGAAAAATATTGAAATATATACTTGAATTGAATGTGAATGATATTATGGTAGATTTTTATAAGAAGAAATAATAAAAGAAAGATAAAACAACAATCAGGTTCCTAATATTCAAATGAATATTAAGAGTTTTTATGATTTAGTGTGTAGTTTCCAAAATATATAACATACAAATTTTTTTTTAACAAAATTAAATTATTAACAACCCAATTGTTTAATAAAGGATCCCTTCCACAATGAAACATTCTATATGTTATGAAGTAACCAAATCATTGGATCCTTTATTTAAATATTTAAGTTTTTATTCAATTATATAATGTGATTTTTAACGTAAATTAATAGTAAAAAAATCGACTATTTATCACTTAATGTGTCACAATTGTAAATTAAATGATATTAGTTTTTTATAATTATGATAAATTATATCTGATATAATCGAAATTTAATTACAAGGAATGGGTTCAAAACCATCATATAACAGAATCCATGGAATCTATAATCTCAACACTTTTGGGTTTAATAAATTTTTATACTTAAAAAAATACTAATTTTCACAACAACCCCTAGACATTAAAAACCTCATACAACTTATTGTGAATCATTCCAAACAGTTATGATGTGATTATCATTTATTCTACCTCATTTTTACTTCAAATATAATTTACTTAAATTAAACCAAAATAATCGGTTTACGATATAAACTAATTATCCGATATAGATTTTATAAAAAAATCAATTTTTCAATATATATTTCAAAAAAATTTATTTCTCTATAAAACAACTTTTATACTCAATAAATGAAGGGGGTTCTGAAATTGTGTTCAAACATGGTCATATATATATATAAATTTGTTTACCAGAATAAGTATCTTAATATATTTTATGTATTATTAAAGATTTCAATTTTATAATACATTTTTTCTGTAACATGATATGGAACATGTTAATATCGTATAAGGAAATTAATTTGTTTAATATCATCCAAATATGATGACAAAATTCAAGAAACACATCAAATGGAATTTAGTATTTGAACAAAAATCCTTTGACTTAATTGAGTATAAAACTGAATTTTTCTATGATAAATCAATTAGGTTCTAAGAAGTCATAATTTTAATATAAGAAGAAACATGTTATGTTGGATAAACTCAACTGATGACATGAATGATAACATACCCAACCACACAATAATAAGATCATCCTCGTGGTTACTGTATGAAATATATGAAAATATAAAAGAGTGCATAATTACTATCATTCCAAACTCTGGTAATAGATAATTATATAAAGATTACACCACTATATATATCAATAACTATATGTATTCCCTGTGATATAATTTTGGTGGCCATTTTAGATAATATGTCTTTACTAATTATTTAATTAGAAAATTCTATATCATATTCATTATTTTACACATGCTAATCATAACATATCATCATAACCCTTAATACATATAGATGATCAATGATTACAAATTATATAATGTGAGAGTTTATTTATCATTCCACTATTTATATAATTTACCTCTCACAAATTAATGAATGATAAAAACTGTATTTCATTATTATAGATCCTAGAAACCTATATATATTCAACAAAGATTACCTTTAATCTCAGTTATATAGAATACCTATATAATTTAAAAATATCAAATGATATGATTTTGGTAATTGATTATTTGATGGATTCAATACATTTTCATATAAACCCATAAAAAATTATATCTCACCAATTATTTATGTAGAACTGATTTTTTAATGTTTTTTAATTTAAATAATTATTTTTGGAAAAGGATTTGAATTATCTCAATTGATTTGAGGGCGGTGGAGATTTTATACAGACGGTAGATGATGTTTTCAAATGAGTTAAAAGATTTTTTAAATTTTGCGATGATGTTGGATTTTTTAAAAGGGAATACGTATGATATTGAAGACACAAAATTGGAAATGTACTGGGGTTGTTTTTAGTATAAAAAATTATTCTTATTATATTGAATGAATGTTTTTATTATTGATACATAATATATTTTATATCATAGATATGAAATTTGTTAATGATAGTATAATTTTGAAAATGAAATGATTCTATATGATATATAATATAATATTTTCATAAATAAGTATTCTAGAATGACACATAATATCTTCTATATGATACATAATATATTGATGATGAAATTTATGATATTTCATAGTACAAATAGGGAATGTATTAGACTTTCTATGATACAGAGGATATTATATTTGATACTCATAATATGGGATGAAATTCATAATTTTCTATAGATATAATGGAAGATTCTCCTGATCATACATAAGATATTCATGAGTGTTCATACGATTTGTAGACATTAAGATGATATATATAAGATATTTTATTTATTGGATATTGATTGTTAGATTAAAGATATTCTAGATTATTTAGATATTAATTTGCTGATCTTAAGTTATTCATCAAATCATAAATACCACAGTGTTATTTATTAATCATAATTTATGGAGAACATTATAGTGAAAAAAAGGAATTAATTGAGTTTTTTTTATAATTCAATATTTTTAAATGTGTTGATTTGAAAAATCCTTCATGATGATAAAATATGTGGATTTCTAAAGAATATTCATATTAAATTTTAATTATAGTATTAAGGGTTTATATGGATAGGTAGTTTAGCATTTTTGGAGGAAATCATAGTAAATTTGATATGATTTTTTATGGATTTATAACCTTATAAAGTAAATGAACATTATCTTGTTGGGGAATTGAAATTATAGAATCATGATTTTCATGATTTAATTAGAATGTACATATTTTAAATTATGTAATTTATGTTGATTTCATATTGATCATATAGTATACAAAATGAAGGTTGATAGTGAGACTAAATCATACAAATATTATAAATAAAAGTATATAGTAGTGAATATCCGATGGGGATTACATTTATAATATAATTAGAAGAATAAAATGATCAAATAGTAAAATGGTGTCTCATCATTACATTGGTGATAAAAATTCCTGAATGTTTATTTTTTAATCTAAGTAACAAGTTGGTGGTTATTTTAGTCGGTTGTTTTGAATGATACTTGTTAATTCAATGATGTAATGTACCAACCATGGATAAACTCCAAACTGGTACTCATAATATTATGCTACTAAGATGAATGAAATTCTTAATAACCATGGGATGGAGACTATATTTTAGGAACTAAAAACCAATAAGCAGCACAATTTTACCCAAACTAAATCATAAAAAATTACATAGATATTGAATAAAAAAACATTTTATATTGCATAATAATAAGAAGATAGAGGTTTTGATTCAATTGTAATGTAGAAATATAATACACTATCATAAACTTCTAGCAAATTGAAGGGGGAATTAAAATTCAAAAAACTACTCCATGGGATAATTGTGTAACATATGATCACCTCAAAACTAGATATCCATACTGAGAAAAAACAAATCATTCTTCTTCATTGAGACACATTATCATTTACATCATAATATGACAATACAATGTGTAAACATCCCTTTGGGAATTTTTTGAATGTGGTGTAAATATGATCATTACGATCCCACTACGGAGTTCTATATTGACACTCTATATAAAAATCACAAAATTATATATTTAATTAAAAAATGGCCTGGTATTTAGTTGAACATTTTTTATTAATGTAATGGTAAAAAAAATTTTAAATATACCAAATAATAAAATATAAATGAAAACTTTTATAAATACCCAAATATGGGTATTATATTCCTTGAAAAGAAATGAAGAAGAAAGTGAACGAGATCGTGTGGATCACATGATCCCCTAGAAGACATGTGCACCCATGATCATTATAAGGCCATGAAAATGTTCTTGTACAATGCATGTCCTAAGGTAGATCACATGAAGCCTCTTTGAAAAAGTCTCTCTACTATAGCGAAGTTTCATTAGAGAGTCCCTGATCATGTAGAGGTTTCCATATATTCAACCCCTAGGTCCCACGACATATTATTATGAGAATTCTTGAAAAAAAAAATAAATAATATGAATGTAAGAAGAGAATATCCAAATGGTGGTAGCCTCTTTCTGTATTTAAAATTACATGTTGCATCACTTGTGTGGAGAATGTTTTTCTTCGACAGCACTTGACAAAACATATGAAAGCCCCAGGAATTTGTAAAATAAAACATTGATATAAAAATTGGAGAATTATGTAGCATCTAATAGTTGTAAAAATCATGTTATTCACCTCTGTAAATTCTCAAGACACTGCAATCACCTTGAAGGAAGTCTTCCACATCTCAAGAAAGCCCACCAACAAGTTATCCTCATCACATGAAGGGTATCAGAGATGTAAAAAAGACATCATGCTCAGCATTTGTCTCTATGAAGAAATATAGATTTATTTTCCAAGATATGATGGCGTGTTTCCATAAATACATTTTTTCAATAGATGATGCATCACCAAGAGTTTTACTGATTTCATTTGACAAAGCCGATACTAGAATGTAAGATCCCCAACCCTTGTAAAATAAAAAAAGAAATATAGTGTTGAATGAAGGTAGAATCTAATTGTATTACATCTCACATGATGTTCCTCAGCTGTCCCTAGTATGGTTTTGAGATACCCCTTTACAAGATGTTATAATTTTGGAAAGGCCCCTTGATATACTATCCTTTTCTCAAGGAATGTCCGAGACAAGTCGCATGAGATCACATGAAGTCTTTTCGGTATTGTTTCTGATATCATGAAATCCCATTGATATATAAATATGAAAATATAAAATTCCCTCAACATATCTTCATTATTCAAAAATAAAATATTAATTCCCTCAAGTTAAATAAACTGGCTGTTGATGGGATGGTATTTAGGTCATTAAGAATCATGAAACACCCCCAGAATGAATTATTTTGGGAACTGATGAAACACATGACACAAAATCCCTCAACCAACTCCAGACGATATTTTCATTATACATGATGTGAAAATTGTTTGATAATTGTGGTTTAGAGGCCTATAAATTCCCCAAAAAAATGAAAATATGGAAGGATGCATATTGGAATTTCCTTGGAACCTCACACCGGCACACCCAAACAACAAAGTGAATTTCTTGATGTTGTTGATATATGTAATAAAAACCTTCCCATTAGATAATATCTAGTGAACAATAGTTACTATCATGAAATGTGAATAAACACTTCACGTGATCACTAATAGATCACATGAAGGTCACCTAGGTGGTCACATGATAAAAATACTGTATATCTGTGAAATTTTACAAGACATAAGAAAACATAACATAGAACATATCTAAGGTATTTTAAATAAATGGATGTAATATATTATAAAATATTGGATACATATGTGAACAATATATACATTGATCCTCCTTCTATTTTCTTGAACCACCCAGGACATATGACAACATTGGTACATGTCACCTAGATCTTGAATTACTTTTTTGTATATTCTTTTGATAATAAAATGTATTCTAGACCTATTGATTCAATTCACATGGTATCCCATCGGCATGCCACCCATTTCTGAAAAAAACATACTAGATCACCATGCAACCCTTGAGGTTACCATCAAACATGTCTCTTAACACATATGATATCAATATTACATGTTATAAGAGTCTTGCAATAGCACTTGAGAATGTCAACTAGATCTCACGATTCCCTAAGGACACACTATCAATATTTCATGATGACTACCAAACATACACCATGGATCGTGGATAACCCTACAAACATGTCGTATTGAATCTCATGACACCCTCCACTTGTTTCAACCATGTTTTTTGATGACACCATGGAATTTTAGCTTTATCATGAGACACCCTTAAAACATTTCAAATCAGATCATGCGATGGATTCTGTGAAATTATTCCCAGGACATTTAATATCATTCAGACAATTCACACTCAATAATGTTATTCCCTTCATAAAATCCTTCCATATTAGTTGGTGTATAATAGAAAAACAAATTGGATAACGCGATTTTATTTAGATATGTCAGGTAGACATCCTCTGATATGTCTGGAATACATTCAAGGTTTTTCGAGCATCCAATTAAAACATGTATGTCTAGCATATATGTCTGCTCAAACTTGAATCCCAATTCTTCATAACATTTCCAACCCTCAGTGAGTAAGCCCCAGTCAGAATGGAATACTCTGTTTCTAATCCCCAATCAAGAGAATTATGAATATTTTAATTTCTAATATACCAAAGATATATAGGATTACATAATAAGGCTTGAGGTCTATATTAAGAATCCGAATGCAACATTTTTTACACAAGTTGTGAATCTAAAAAAATGACACTGATAATTTTCCATCCCATTTTTATGACACTAATCATATATCACAGGGTATTAGGGAGTCACAATTATCATATCATTCATTTGGCAACCCTCTCCTAGGATAAGAGAAACCTCAATGTGAAATCTCTCACTAGTAGAATAATATTATATGTTCCACATATAATGGAAATACCATTGAGTAATCCCCAATTAGTTTCATAATGAAATGTGTACCACATGTAATGGAATCCTTTGGTATAAGCACTAATTAGTGGCATAATATGATATATAAAACATATAAGGGAAATGTTACTATATATTCCTTAAACAATTGATATCCAACTATTATGACTCCTTCAATAATCCCGATATATTGAATGACATCATGAAGCTTGAGCCTGAACTCCAATGGGAAAGCATTTTTTATAAGTCCCCTCATGTGTCTGACATTTCAACCATCGAGACCTAACAATTCCTTGGGGATGTTCATTCTAACTAATCTCTTAGAAGAATGAGTATCCAACTGAACCACAATTAATCTAACTAATACTATAAATATGAAAAGTATGAAGCCTTCTTGTTTTTTAGTTCGATTGTAAAATATGCCAAGGGATGTCCCAATACATAAGACCTTAATCCCCATGTAGTGAGACAAATTCTTTGTTGTCACTTATTTCTCAAATCAATTATAGGTCCCATGGGATTTGAATTTTATATTGGTAATATAATTCACTTCATTAATATACAACAGTCACGAAAATATCAATATGTACGTCCGAATGGGTGACATGGTATAAATTACCCCATGTGAGGGAATCTACCATGGGGTGAGTCGTAATGTTGTGATCAAACTACAACAACTCTAGTTCCTCCTATAACCAGGATATCCATGATGTATCCTTGAGAATCATTCTCAAATTTACGGTGCATATGTTCTTAAACATATTTCCTCACCATATGAGGTCAAACTATATAGGTTTAACTAACTACATGGATTTTGATTCTTTTATTATAAATGATACATATGATGCATCATAATGGCTCTCCCCCCTCCTTAGAATTTTATCTTCATCCCCAAAAGACAAAAAATTTAAAATTTTATTGTTTTGAAGCTTCATTGTATATAAAGTTACTCATTACTATAAAATGGATGTAGATTCTCAGATACATACATATATTTCACTAGTTAGAACCCTTTCTTAAACGCATAAAAGTGAAATAACCAATAACCATTTTCTAGGGAAATTTGTCTCGTATCGGTATTGTGAATAGATTCCTAAAATTATTACTATATAAAAGAGTCACATTGTAGGTAATAGTTCCCCACCAAAATGATGGGATATGTCTGACCTCCCATCTTCTTGACAAATCTGCCTTCCTATGTTTCATTCGGTCTGAAACCCCATGTAACGACCCAAACTTTCATTAATTGAAGTTTCTCTTGATCTAATTAAATGTCTTATTATGGATATATAAAATGTGAGCTTCCTTGGTTTTATGTTTATGGATTTTAAAATACCGATATGAATTGTGACCATTGCTAATATTTCCATTGAAAAGTGATCAAATTATTATTATAAATATAGGGCTTTAACGAACCGAATTTACTCAGACAAAGGAAGCGACGACCACATCCAATAGACTTGCCCCGTATGAAGCCCATTTGTCATAGCTCGGAAAGGAGGTGTCGTCAGTGGGTTTCACTCTTGACCAATCCCATACTAAGATTGAATACATTAATTTTGCATGAAAACGTCTACAAGAGAAGTGGAAGTTAATATAGATTACCACCTGAGCGATGTTATCCAAGCCACCACACGAGTCTGTCACCATCGCACGTTGTACCCTTCGGTATTATGTGGTTGTTATAAGGGTTTATGTAACAAGACCCTAGCACTATGATTATGTACATTATTTTTTATTAAGAATGATCATTTATTATATTATTGTTACTTTGTAAATTATTTTTTATGCACAAATAGTAATTTAGTTAATATTTAACTAAGAAATCTATTTTTATGAAATAATGGATTTTTTAATTAAATAATATTTAAATATAATATTATAATAATTAAATTACTTTTATTAAATATAAAATATCATATAATTTTATGAATTTAATTGTAATTATTATTATGTTTTGAAAGATGTTTTTGTTAAAACCCATGAATTTTCTATAAATGTCGGTATTTATTTTAAAATTAAAAATTCACATATTTATAAAATTATTTTGATAAAATGAATATTATTTTTGGAATCAGGACCTCTATATTATCCAACTGTTATTTATTCATAATTTTTTGAGATAGTCGAATTTTTGGGAATAAATTAAATTCTGTTTAAATATATAATGTGGTTTCCGACATCATAATGACCCAGTAGCGATGCAATAAAATAAAATAAACATTATTTTATTTCTATATATGTTTTACCATTAATATAATGGTATTGTTTTGATTTATTTTTCAAAGCATTAGTGGACCCTTCAAGCATTATAAAACATTTTATCTTTTTAAATTATTTTCCTTGAGAGTGTGACTCAACTCCACAAAAGCAACCCTATTATTTTAATAAGTTCTGTCATTGGCCTTATAAAATATTGTTTTCCACGAACCTGTGGAAAAAATCATGGGAAAAACGATGGGATGGATTTTGGTTTTGATTTGTTTAATGTGAGGTGTCCCAAACCTAAATAATAATGAATTCCCTCTACTTTACAATATAAACCCATCCAAGATCCCACTTCCTCTTCACTCAAATAATTTGGAGTTATATCAACCAGTGAACTACTCTCACTATAATTCTCCCATGGTTCCCCATGCTCCCAATAAGCCTATCGCAACCCTCTCCCAAGCCTTTGGAATCACACTTCCAAATAAGATATTTCTTCCATTCTCATTTTGTCCAATTTTCTTTAAGTTGTTATGCCCTTTTATTTTCAATTAAAAATTATGGGGTATGATTTAACACCCCCCTCTCAATTCCCTCTTTATTTTTGGATGATTTTAGACCCATTTATCTCTCATTAATTCCTCCCATTTACACCATTACAATGAAGAAATTCTGTGAGGGTTTTCTCTCTCCTATTTTACATCCACGTAATTCTTTTCTATTATGCATTTAAATTCCATTACATTTGTTGGGACATGTATCTATATCACCCCACTACTGCCCATTTCATGTACATTTGATGATACACTCTTTTCTCTGTCATCAATCATTTTCATGAATCCTTATGTCACATAGTTACGCTGCCGAAATTGCACCTTGTTTTTCAAAGCCAACATCATTGTGTAGTGAATACCATACCCATGTCCCTATCAATGGTATTCACCATAATTAAAATCTAAATATTTAATGGTAATTTCATTTATTTATTCCCCATTACTAAATTGTGTAATTACTTATGATGTTGATTGATTTAATGTTACATGATCAATGTGGCACACTTATGCATGAAATGAAATGTTGAGGAAGGGTGGTCCCTGATAGCGCTCCAATGCATTGGGTAAAGTATAGTATCATGATACATCATGTGAAATGCGTTTTTACTCATGATAATTCAAGTGCAAAAAGTTTTTACTCATGATTCATGTGAAATGAGGGTTTACTCATGCTCCATGTGCAATGATCCTTGGCACATGCTAATTCAATGTTAAGTGTTGTTCCACATTTCCATGTAATGATTATCATGAATTATCATGCCTTAATGTTAATGTTTTTCTTGGGCTACAGTGATATTCCTTTTGTATAACATGTATTTTCTTCCTCATGTTATTCCATACTTATTCCCATACTTGGCTTTATATCACACCGTTTTCTTATGTATGTTCTAAGGTTATCCCAATCAATGCAAAGTACAAGGGAATGTAGTGGTAATGTAAAGGAATTTTTCAATAAATATGTTTTGTGTTTTTCTTTCTTCGCTCGTATGTAATGTTCCTAATCCCCAAAGACACTAGACCTCTTGATCTTCAATGTTGTATCATGTGAAGATTTTATGCAATAAATTTGGATTAAGTTTTTAATAAAAGATCATGTTTGTTATTTTTGGATTCAGAGGATAGGTTTAGTTATTTTTTGTATTAGGAATAGAAAAACCTAGTGAAGACTTAGAGCCATGAATAAGTACAATAAAATCATCTCTATGTATTGTTTAGTATTGAGTAAGTGGTTTATCAAGAAAATATGTCCCTGTCTGGATACAATCAGATAGAGGCGGCTCTGGCACACAAATGTATCCAAGGGGTAAAACCGGAAAACACAACTTTTCACTAGTCTCGAACAGGAACCAGTGCATGAAAACGTTTCTTACTGCATTATTGGTTACGAAACTCCCAGGGGATATACTTTGGTTAATTCACAAGCTTATTATGAACCCTTATTAAGGGAATTAAAAAAAATCCCCTAGGAATATATGGTAGAATGTTGAACATGAATAGCATAGATTGACGCCTAAGGATTCATAAGTTAATGAAATATTAGATATTTATATGTCATCAGTTTTGTTCATTGATTACCCTTCATGTGTTACACTTAACATTCATTTTATTCTACAAATAGCTGGTAATATGAGGACTTGTGATAACAATCGATGTGAAGATCAATTTGATGACTGTGCTAATGAGATGCCCAGTATGAAGGGAGTAGAAATCATGATCTTTTCCATGCTTCTCTCTCTGTTAACACAAGATTTGAATAGAATCATGGGTCAAGAGGAATGTTCAACCCCCCCACCCCAATGAAAGAACAAGTCACTATTGATGGTTTCATTAGAGAAAGGACTCATTCTATTAATGAATCATATGAACCCTCAATTGATAAACAATGGATCAAATCCATTCAAAAGATCTTCTCCATCATTCAATGTTCTGAACAAGAGAAGGTTCTCATAGCTGCTTATTGTATGGAGGGTAACGTTGATCAATGGGGGATGTTGATGAAATATAAGAAGCATGTGGAGGAGATCAAGGATTTGGAATGGATGAATTTCTGGAAGATGTTTTTTGAAAAATATTTTCTAGGCACCCTCCGACTAAAGATGGAAATTGGTTTCCTATCCATATTGAAAAATATAACGAATCTATCAGAGTGTATGAGGAAAAAATACAAAGTCATGCACGATACACCTTCATATTTTTCATTTCCCCCAAATGCATAGTTTACCACTTTTTTGTGGGATGAAACCTATCCTACGAAATGCACTAGCAATCCGTGACTTCGATAGCTATGAGGAAATTGTCTGATTTTCCCTCAAGGTCAAAATGGAGGTCGGAAAATCTCAGGGGTATCATGGGGATAAGAAGCGTAAGGTGGACATCAATGTTGGCAGTCTGATGGATAAATCTAATAGTGCTAAGAAGATCAATCACCCCACTAGCCAAAGGTGAAGAAAGAAGCACCACAAAAATTTCATAAAGGGGACGAGGAAATGCTTTAGATGTGGATGATAAGGGAACCTAGCTATTAACTACCAACCAGAAAAACTCGTGGATGAAACTAAGGAGAGGAACTCTCTATTCGAACCTCAATGCATTGTTCATTTCTACAACTCCAAATAACCAGGGCATCTAGTAAATCCTTTCCCTAAACAAAGGGTTTTAGGGGCGACAAACATATTCCATAGCAGCAAGGGATAGATATTTCCATCCCTACTGCCAAAGTGAACCCCGACATTGAAGTGGTGACAGGTACACTAGTAATTCATTAATGAATAGTGAATGTAATTTGCAATTCAGTTTCTAGGAATTTTTTTATATCCCAAATGTTATTAGAACATTCCCACAACCACCAAAAATCATTGACGTAAAGATGTCGGTGAGTATGGAAAATGGAGAAATTATTGCATCCCATGAATATAACTCTTACCCTATCATAATATGTGGATTGAATATCAAGAGAGAACCTTGTCATACTCCCTTTGGTGGAATTTGATTCAATTCATGGAATGCACTGGAATTCCTTATATAGAGCCGACATAAATTGACGTGAGAGGGAAATCACTCTCCATGTGCAGAACTGGCCCCCAATTCTATACAAGTGCAAGGATGAAGATGAATCTTTTTCAGATCCATCATCATAAACATAGATATTACTTCCCTATGACCATGCAGGATTGGCTCAGATGACTGAGGTTATGTAGGAATCCATCCTTGAAGACTTGCCTACTGTGATGGAATTCACTGAATTGTTTCCCGAGGAATTGTCCCATCTTCATCCCTGAAGAGATGTTGAATTCTTAATTGACCTTATACTTGGGGTGTTGCCTATATCCAAGAGTCCATATAGAATGGATATTTTGGAGCTTGAGTAGTTGAAGAAACAACAATAGAAGAATCTAGATAATGTGTTTATATGACCAAGTGCTTCACCATGGGGTGCACCAGTCCTCTTCATCAAGAAGAAGTATTGGTCAACGTGAATTTGCATCGATTATAGTGATCTTAACAAAATCATGATAAATAACAAGTATCCTCTCCCATGAATTGATGACTTGTTCGATCAGCTATGTAGGGCACAATACTTCTCCAAGGTGGAATTGTGGTATGGATATTATCAATTAATGGTGAATAAGGATGATATCCCCAAAACTACATTTAGTACAATATACGTGCACTATGAATTCAGAGTAATGCCTTTCAGACTCACTAATGTTCCAGAAATATTAATGGACTTGATGAATAGAGTCTCTTGGGATTACCTTGACAAATTTGTTGTTGTTTTTATAGATGATATTCTAATATACTCCATAATCATGGAGGGTCATGAGGGGCATCTATGAACTATTCTAGATATCTTGCAGAAGCAGAAGCTCTATGAAAAGTACAATGACTGTGATTTTTGTTTAAAGGAGGTCTCATTCCTGGGCCATATCATCACAAGAAATGGGATATCACTGGATCCCTCTAAAACAGATGGAATTGGGGAATTCTTGAGGCCAAAATTGGTAATGTATATCCATAGATACTTGGTTTTAGCTGGATATTATCAACGATATGTGAGAAATTTATCATAATTATCTATCCATCATACAAAGCTAACTCAGAAGGGAGTAATGTTTGATTAGAGTAATGAATGTGAAGAAAGATTCAAGGAGTTAAAAATGAGGCACATCATTGCACACGTGCTCACCTTACCCACAAGTGGAGCACTTTTTGTGGTATTCAGTGATGATTCGAAAAAGGGCATGAGTTTTGTGTTGATAAAAAATGAAAAATTCATTGCCTATGCTTTAAGGCCACTGAATGTTCATGAGTAGAATTATCCAACACATGATTTGGATTTTACTGTGGTGATCTTCACTTAAAAAACATAATGAAATTATCTCTTTGCGGATAAGTGTGAAATATATACTGACCACAAAAGCCTCAAGAATATATTCACATAGAAAGAGTTTAACATGAGCCAATGAAGATGGTTAGATATGATCAATGACAATGAATACTCAATCCATTAACACCCTCGGAAAGTGACCTAGATGGAGGATGATCTAAGTAGAAAGGACCCAACGATTCTATCATTGATGAGAATTGATAAGGATAAAATCTTCTTAAACTAGATAAAGATTAACATGGGAATCATAAAGAATAGAACATCATCAATACTTTCACAAATGATTGCTCAACCTCCTCTTTTGAATAGGCTAAAGAATGCTCAAAAGGTTGATGTGGGAATTAAGAAGAAACTGGAAGATATCAGAAAAGGAAAATCCTCAGAGTTCATTGTTAATGAAGAAGGAATTGTGAGATTTGGAAAAGACTATGTGTTCCATCAAGTTCAGTGCTGATGAATGAACTATTGGATGATGCACATAGATCAAATTTCTTAATTCTACTAGGAAACAAAAAGACATATCAAGAACTTTGAGAGAATTATTGGTGGGATAATATAAATAAGGAGATCGCTGAATTTACATCAAAGTGCCTAGTGTGTCAGTGAGTGAAGGCTGTGAGACAGAAGTCTAAGTGGATGATGCAACCATGGCCCGTACCAGTATGGAAATTGGAGAAATCACTATAGAATTCATCATCTTACTTCTGAAGACATCCCAAGACAACAATTAAATCTAGGTTGTGTGAATCGTCTTACAAATTCTGCACACTTTATTGCAATTCGGGTGGATTTCTCATTTGATCAACTAGCATAAAGATATATTAGGGAAGTGGTAAGGCTCCATGTTGTACCACTCTATTGTATCTGATCAAGATCCAAGATTCACCTCAATGTTTGGAAGAGTCTTCAACATGCTCTGGATTCTGAACTGAATATCAGTACGCCATATCATCCTCAAACTGATGGCCAATCTGAGCACACTATTCAAGCACTGTAGGATATTTTGAGATCATATTTTATGGGCTTCAAAGGAGGGTGGGACCAACATCTTCCACTGGTTTAATTATCCTACAATATCAATTTTTACTTGATCATATGAATGGCATCTTATGAAGCCCAATATGGGAAGAGGTGCAGAACACCGTCATGTTGGGATGAATTCGGTGAACGTAAGCAGCTAGGACGAGAAATGGTTGAAGAAATGACGGAGATGGTGAAAACCAATCAGCAACATATCAAGGTAATCCAGAGTTGACAGAAGAGTTATGTAGACATTAGTCGATGATACATTGAGATTAAATTTGGAGATATGGCATTTCAACCCATATCTCCATGTAAGAAGGTCATGAGGTTTGGAAAGAAAGGGAAGTTATGTCCTAGGTATATCACCCCCTTCGAGATTATTGATCGTGTTGGGGTTGTGGCCTATCGACTAGCACATCCTCCTACAATGACCAAAGTACATGATCTCTTTAATGTATCCTTCTTAAATAAGTACATACCAAACCATTCACAAGTGCCCTCTCCATTGGTAGTACAATTAGAGGATGATCTTTCTTATGAGGAGGTACCAGTGAAGATCTTAGATCGTAGAAAAAAGGTTCTACGATATAAGACAATGACCTATGTCATGGTGTTGTGGTGAAACCAACACTTTGAATAAGTGATGTGGGAATCGAAGGATGTGATCAAGAAAATTTACACACATTTGTTTTAGAGTGGGAAAAGGAAAGTTTGAGTGTGAAATTTCTTAAGGGGGGAAGATTTTAATGACCCAAACTTTCATTAATGGAAATTTTTCTTGATCTAATTAAATTTCTTATTATGGTAATATAAAATGTGATCTTATTTGGTTTTATGTTTCTGGATTTTAAAATACAATTATGAATTGTGACTCTTTCTAATATAGCTATTGAACAATGATCACATGATTTGTATAAATACAGGGCTTTAAAAAATCAAATTTACTCAGAAAAAGGAAGCGATGACCTCATCCAATATACATTCCCTCTACGAAGCCCATTTGTCAGATCTAAAAAAGGAGGTGATTTTATTGGGTTTCTCTCTTGACCAATCCCGAGTCAAGCTTGAACACATTAATCTTGAGAAGAACCTGCTATGGGAGAAGTGGAAGTTAATAGAGATTACCACCCGGGCGATGTTATCCAAGCCACCCCAAGAGTTTTTCACCATCACACACCTTACCCTTTAATCTTATGAAGGTTTTATAAGGGATTTGTAAAAATACAAAATCACTATGACTATGTACATTATTTTTGTTTAAATAATGTGAAATCATTTTTTTATTGTTACATTGTAAATTATTTTTAATGGACAAATAGTATTTTTATTTAATATTAAACTAAGAAATATATTTTTATGAAATAATTGATTTTTTGAACTAAATAATATTTTAATAAAATATTATTATTATTAGATTAATTTTTATTAAATATAAATGATAATATATCTTTATAAATGCAATTGTAATTTTTGTTATGGTTTTAAAGCACTTTTTGTTGGAACCCAAGAATTTTCGATAAATGTTAGTTTTTTATTTTAAAAGTAAAAATTAAAATATTTATAAATTATTTATATAAAATGAATTTAATTTTTGGAATCAGGATGTCAAAGTTATCTGGTGGTGAATCTTTCATAATTTTCGGAGACATTAGATTTTTTGGTAAAAATTAAATACCATTTAAATATATAATGTTTTTTATGACATCATAATGTCCCAAGTGTGATGTAATAATATTAAATAAACATTATGTGGGGAAAATATATGTTTTAACATTAATATAATTTGATTTTGGGTTTGTTTTATATATTTTACAAAGCTTTAGTGGACCATTCAAGACTTACAATACATTTTGACTTTTTTAATTATTTTCCTTGAGAGTGTGACTCACCTCCACATAATAAACCCTATTATTTTAAGAAGTTAAGTCATTGGACATAAAAAGTATTGTTTTCCAATCCCCTTTGGAAAAACTCTTGGGAAAAAACCATGGGCTGGATTGTGGTTTTGATTTGTTTAATGTGAGGTGTCCCAAACCTAAATAATTAAGAATTCCCCCTCTTTTCCTATGTAAACCCATCCAAGCTCCCTTTTCTTCTTCACTAAAAGCCTTTGGAGTTCAACCAACCCCTGAACTCTTTTATATATAATCCTTCCAATGTGCCCCAAGCTCCCAATAATCCTCTCTCAACCCTCTCCCATGCCATTGGAATCAAACTCCCATGTAAAAGATTTCTTCCTTTCTCATTTTTTTCCAATTTTCTTTAATATGTTATTCCCTTTTATTATCAAATAAAAATTTTGGGGTATGATTTCACACCACCACCATCCTACCCAATTTATTTTTGGATTATGGGAGACACGTTTCTCACTCATTAATGCATCTCATGTACACCTTTTACCATGGAGAAATTCAGTGAGGGATTTCTCTCCCTTGTTTTACATCCACATAATTATTTTGTATTATGTATCTAAATTTGAATATGTTTGTTGGTACATGTATCTATATGACCTCATTACTTTCAATTTCATGTAAATATTATGAGACACCCTTTGATCTCTCATCTATCATTGTCATAAATCCTTATGTCACTCTGTTATGCAGCCGAAATTGCACCGCGTTTTTCTAAGTCAAGATCATTGTGTAGTGAATACCATACCCATGACTCTATTAAGGGTATTAACCATTATGAACATCTACATATTGAATGGAAATTTAATGTAATTATTCAACATTACATTATTGTGGAATCACATATGATGTTGATTGATTACATGTTATATGATCCATGTTGCACAATTATGCATTCAATGAAATGATTATGAAGGGTGCTCCCTGATAGCTCTCTACCACATTGGGTAAAGTATAGTATCGTGATAAGTCTAGTGAAATGGGTGTTGAATCATTATAATTAAATTGCAATGAGGTTTTACCTATGCTTCATTTTCAATGAGGGTTTACTCATGATCCATGTGCATTGAGCCTTGGCTCATGCTAATTCCATGTTAAGTGTTGTTGCCACATTTCCTTATTATGATTATCATGATTTATAATACAATTAGGTTCATCTTTCTTGTGTGATCCATTGATATTCCTATTGTAACATCCCAGGTAAATAAATAATATTACTTTATCATATTTTTCAATATTTGTGAATAACATATTCATATTACTTTAAAGGGGATTCTATGTTTTATGGCGTACCCAATACGCACCAATGAGTATCTTTAAAATCTCACGTTGCACACTAATTATATAATAATATTATTTTTTATATGGTACTTAACACCTACCCATTGTAATAGCGGGAATAAACAAAACTAACAATAAAATTATTATATATTTTCGTCAAATATTATTATATTTACCCAATAAATGTTATAGTCTTAAAATGTTAATGAATCCAATTTTATGTGTAAATACTCATATATTCACAAAAAAGTAAATTTATCCCCTTTTGATAGTGAAACCTCTATAAATATATTTTTCTTCACTCTTATAATTTATATTGCACCAAATAAACTTCTTTTTTAGAATCGGGACATCAAAATTTACTTTGTATATTTTTTTGCATTTTTCCAATAAATTTCATTTTTAATGAATAGTGAAAAATTTTGTATTTTAATTCAAAACCTCTTTTTAGTATAATTTATTTATATGGTTAGATTATATTTTTAATTGGGTTTAAAGTGTAATTAAAATGTATTTTTCCCATTTAATCCAATTGTGGTCATTGTAATCAATTTCACTTTGAAATTGGATATAAACAAATGTCAATATTTTGATAGATATTGTTTCTTAAAAACATGCTATTTGTTTTGATAGCAGGAATTAATTATTAAATTAATTAATGCAACATATATGGTATGAATTTGGTAAAATGGACATCATTTTTGAATTCAGAATATCAAATATAACTTATGGTGATGTTTTGGTATTTTTCAGAAAAACATCATTTTTTATTAACAGTGAAACCACTAAGGGGTTGATAAAAAACTGAATTTTTCATTAAATGAAACATTACCACTTCTCTGAATTGAATTTCAAAAATCCGACCTACATGGTAGACATTAGTAAGTAAAATTTGGTTCAATGGGATGCAAATTATTTTTTGGGGGGATAGTAACTTTTTAGTTTTGTTAACCGTGATTAAAGGTAATTAGGGTAATTTAAGGTAATAATGATATTATAAAAATATAAAAATATCATGAAACATGTCCTAACATTATTTTATTAGTCATGTCCGACCAAAAAATCCATGGGAAAATTTTTGGGACACCATGAAGCCACATGGGTAAGATAATGTCATTAATACCTTTTATTTAAAGTAAAAAATAAAAATTTCACAAACATGTGTTGTTTTACTAAAACAATTTTTACAAGGGGTTATAAAAGTAATAATTTCAACTGTAAATATTTATTAGAAAGATAAAAATATTTCCTACATCATTTTAGTTTTATAATAATTTTTAGGCGGCAAATAAATTAAATTATTTATTACACAATTATGATGTAGTGTTTACGTCCTTAATGAATAAAATAAATAAATAAGAAGATAAAGTATAGAAAAAATTACAAAACTTGTCCAATAACTATTAGATCATTTTATTTCTAACATGGGACACCTTATCATCTAATTTAAGTATTTTTGGTGATTTGGAACACGAATTTCATTTTATAGTAAACTAATAGTTTCAAGATTTCCAAAAGAGTCCCTCCACTCCCTTATAAAAATACCCCACTTCCTTCCAATATCTCACACTTCTAAAGCCATTTGGCTCGTCCAAAATCTACTAAAATAATCTCTCAATATCCCTCTATTCATCCTATAATCATTACATTAGGCAGAAAGCTATTCAAGAACCCCTTTTGGTTCAAACCAAGAGGAGTTACCCGATTTAAGGATAATGTCTTCTCTTATGTTGTTTTGTTTTATTTTTCATCTCCAACCCCCTAAAAAATTTTATTATTTTATTTTGTAACAAAACTAGTATCGTAAATATACTAGTATGTTTTTATGATAAATATTCGTGATACATCTACACACACCTCAATCTAATGGTTAAAGAACATATTGTTTCTGCGGGTGGCGAATTGATACCTCACGAAACGATGATTGTTCAATCTTCTTTTAACACCTCTCATGGTTTCCATTAAGATGTCACTGTATTTATATATGATATATATTATTTTTATTTTATCCTTATGCTTCTATATTTTTCATTTATTCCATACCTTTATGGTTTCCATTATGGGTAAACACGATAATTTCATTTTAGGAAGTGCAGACTACTGCCCCCTCAAAGTGATTTGATCGTTAATGCCATATGTGGGATATGTAAAGGATGGAGTTAATGGTATTATATATGATATTATAATTTAATTATTATATAACTATGTATCATTAAGTTTTCATTCCATTAAAGTATGAAATTAAAATGAAAGTAGCCTTCATGCGTACGTATGGCTTACCGTCTCAATGAACGGTGCATTTCATTTGTTGTCTCCAAATGTTATGTAATATTATAAGCACATATATATAATGGATATATATTATATATATTACATATAAATGATGAATATAATTCTATAATTATAAGATATATATCGCTCAGTTAGTTTTAATTCCATTAATATGACAAAGAAATGAAAGTAGCGTTCATGCGTTCGTACAACCTACCGTCTCCATGAAAGGTGCATTTCATTTTTAATCTCCAAAAGTTATAGAAGAGTATAAAATGAATATATACTAGATATATATGATATTTAAATCATTAATACTATTTTCTAGATGATTTAATTATAACTACATGGACCATTATTTTCAAACATGTACATTTTTGACTAATGTACCGAACATCGACAAAAATGTCTGATATGAACTGACATAATTTACTAATTATTATAACATTATAATATGTGATATTAATTTAATAAAAAACATTAAAGGAGGTACTTAATCAATTATAAATTGAAAAATGTTAATTATTCTGGAATATAAAGAAGCAAACAAGACAAGTCGGACCTGAGGTAAGGGATCCTACCTCTCTCTTTCTTTTCATGTATTCTCCATTATGTCATTTATATTAATCCCCATGTTCTTATGTTGGGGATGTTATTTTATATTCATCCTACTATAATTTTATGTTCATCTGATGAGATACCCCATTTCATATCATCAATCCATTTTTGGATGTTTTATGTGGCGTTGTTAGGCTTTCGAATTTTCATAAGGAATTTCTTATCTCACTTTTAATTCCTTGAGATTTCTATTGTTCGCCACTTATTTATTGCATGTGGTGTATTCTGTACTGAATTTTGATATATATATATATATATTATAATTATATTAATGGTATTATGTGACTCATTTGGTTCTTATTGTCTTTTGGTCATATGACTCTATTTATTACCATGAGGTAAGGAGTTTTTATATCAATTTGTGTTCCTGTGAGATTCATGTTTCATTTTCCACTATTTCCATGTGTTCGGTGTATGTACTTCAAATGATTTTATTATTTGTGTAATATCCATTAATTTAAGGGTATTTACATCTTCAATTTATGAACCTTCTTTCATGGGGTGTACGTTTCGAAAGTTACACAAATCGGTAAGGGAACCATTCACCCTCCTCTTTTTAAAAGGATTCTTTTTGTTATGTCTTTTAATTTAAATCTTTTTATGTTGGGATATGTTCTTATATATCCTTACTGATATAAATGTTATTTCCATGTGATGAGATAAAGTTTTTATCTCTCATCATCTCATTTTCATAATTTTAAAGTGACATTGTTAGGCTGTCAAATTTCTGTAAAAGAACTTCTTTTCCCAATTTCAATTCATTGGGTTAAACATCTACTTATTGATTATGTCATGATATGAATATTTCTGAACGACATATTATTGTTTTACACTTAATATCCACTTATATTGGGTGTATTTGAATATTTCATACATAATTTCATTATTCATTTATCCTTAATCTAAGGATACTGTCTTTGTAAGGGACTTCGCCTCAATCTCCTTTAAATGAGGAATCCTTTGATTTATATATGACTTGATTTTATATGGTTTATAAAACCCTTTTGAACATTGGATTCCTTAACAAGCCGTAATGTTTTTAATAGGAAAAGAAATACCATATAATATTTTTACGTATTTTGGAACTGAAATGGTTTTTAGAATGGATTTATTATTTTAGTATCTTAAAATGTTATTTTGTTTTTTCAATGTGGAAATGTTATCTTTCCTTTATGATTAAGTTATGTGTTATGATTATGTCATGTTTCTTGAAAAAATTTAATTAAATTGGGTGGTTTGGTGATGATCTATGGGCGGGTGAGCCTGAGATAACTCTCCAATGCATTGGGTTACTCGAAGGAGTTAAATGATAAGGTTTATCCAAAGAGATTTATGGAATATACTGTGATGGGTATTCCGAACATAACCATAATGGATACTCCCTACATAAGACTGTTATGAATGCCTCAAGTTACACTTATGTATTATGATTTCTGTGATTTATTCACAAATCTTATGATTTCATGAGGTATGTTAAAGTGCTTATGTTTTATGAGTAAAGTATGATTTCATTAATTTTTTATGTATACATGGACTAATGTTTTCATTCTGTATTTTTATATCCCTTAATGATCTTTTTGTGATCAGCCAAATTTTTTGAAATGTTTTCCACATGACATAAAGAGGAATAGGGTAAAGGATGGGATCAAGGAAAGACACGATATCTAAATCAAGGAACCAGAAATGTTTCTTTTTAATAGTTTGTATTTTATGAGAAAAATGGAAACGGAGTAGGTGTGTCAACTTTGTAATATTTTTATATGTAATAGTTATGTCCTAATTCTCTAAAACTCTAAACATGAAAATACCAGAAATCTGAATTATTCATTTAATTCAATATTATGTAATGTTTTAAGTTCGGGTCCTTATAGTTTGTATCAAAGGACGGTTAAGATAACTTTAGAGGTTATGGTATTCTTTATGCATAAGTGACATTACAATAATGGTTAGGATTTCATAATGAGTCATAGTATTTGGAGAAAGTGAATGGGTATAAGATAACTTGAATAATAATATATCAGTATATTCCCTCCTCATAAGATATTATATGATGATTTTCTGATATACTCGCATTGAAATTTTTGGTTTTAGTAAATGGCTAAATCTAGTAGGCACCAAAGTAATAGTGGATTTGAAGATAAATATGACGTTTTTCTGAAGAAAAAACCCGATTGATATGGGAGCTACAATGATAACTCTTGTGGTTATTCTCAACCAACTATCTGGAGTCATGATTGACCACCTAAACCTTGGTAATTTTTATAAGGCATCATATATGCGAGAAACAAATCCCTAGGAAAGTTCAGTTAAAAAACATAAAGGTATGTGTCCAAATAAACTTATGTGTCAATGATGTGGAAAGAAACACCAAGGAAAATGTTTCAAAGGGACAGAAATGTACTCTAGATTTGGAAATTAAGGTCATAATGTAAGAATTTTCCATGGAAAAAGGAAGCATCTATTTGACTCTAGGAAAGGAAAATAATTTCAGTTTTAGGGATCAATTGAATGTTTAAAATGTTGTGTGAATGGTCATAATGAAAACACATGTCCTATGAAGACGTTTTGGGAAAGGGATCACCATGATTGTATATATATTCGTTTACCAATACCTAATGCCTTTCTAATTTAGGATGAAAAAACTAACAATGACCAATGAAAGGTATGAAATATTTCTTAATATATGTTTTTCTATTATTGGAATCTTAGGATATGATTCCTGATTTTTATTGTAGGAATGAAGTATTTTAGAATAAGTTGGAAAGGGATGGTTAATGTATCATAATGACTGTTGAATGTGTAAGGAGTCATCATATAAATGATACAAGAGTTAGGGTAGATTTTAGGATAGTGAATTCATAAATGTGTTAAGGCTCTTTTTATGATGGGGTTACATTAGAAGACTTTTTATAGTATGTGTAACCCTGATGTTTGATATATGAAAATATTATTCAAGGAACAATTATCTTTTATTTTGTGGATCTAGTTATAAAGAACCTGTTGGTTTTATGTGATCCTTGAATTTGATGCAATTACTGGTTAATACATTTTGGCACGCAAAACGAAAGTTATTAGATAACCTTTGGGGTTAATATATGTTATGGTTATTTTTGATAATTTATCTTTTTTTGGTAATTTTATAAAATTATATAGTTTTTGAAAAAGTATAACACGTAGACCGTGTGATAACCTGTCATGTTGGACGAACCTGGGGGAATCGAACCCACTACCAAAGTGTGATTGGGATTTATCGCCTACCACTAGACTACATGAAGTCCCTGGTTAGTATAACTAATTATTTATAGTTAGATGATCTTATGAATCGGGAATAAGTGTATTTTGGTTTATCTATGGAAATGTTTAACCTCTAATGGAGGACATGTTATTAGGTTAATTACTTTTAAATATGAGACTTTAAGATCCACTGATGTTATTTGGTGATAAATGTTAAGATTTATCATGGAGGACTATTTTATTAAATCCTTAGAAGATTTGGGATTCAATCTTAGATTTGATTATATTGAAGAATTTTAGGGATAGAGATTTATTGAATGGTCTTGGATGAACTATGTGTTTTTTTGGACAAATTATGGAGATTAAGAGTAGTTTTTCTTTTTGTAAAAGATTAACCTTTTGGGGATTATCTGATCTTATAGTAACCATTTTGGTTTTGGTTAAGGTCTAACTACATGGAAAATATATAGTTCATCTTTTGTGGATTAGGTAATTCTCAAGAATTTGATTATATTACTCTTAATGTAAACAAGTCTTCCTAAATACTAATCTTTTGGAGAAAACATGAGTTTGTGTTAGGAATCTAGTAAGATATGAAAGTCAAAAAGAAAAGTAAGTAGGTTTACTTATGTTTTAGTTAAGATCATAAATAAATTATTCAATAATAAGTAACTAAAAACAAAAACATTGTCTGTTAACTTTTCTTACGGGGGAATCAAATACCGTTTAACCCATCATATGTTTGTGATTTTTTCTCAGTTAACTTTCTCCTAATCATGTTTTCAATCACTCTCCATCAAACCCTGATGTTTTTTTCTCCAAATCCACGTTTTCCTAGAATCCAATTGTGTTTTATCTCGGGTGACCACTGTACTTTTCTTTCTTTGTTTTAAAGTGATAGTGTAATTTACTCCTTTTCTGATGTGGTGCTTTCAATGAAGTTTCCAAGAGAAATATTAAAATTGTGAGGACGCAATTCCCAAAATGGGGGAAGGATGGATCATCCCAGGTAAATAAAGAAAATTATTTTTTCATATTTAGTAATATTTTTGAATAAAAAATTAATATTACTTTTATGGGCATGCTATGTTTGATGGCGTATTCAATACGCACCAACGAGTTTCTTTGAAATCTTACGTTGCCCAGTAGTAATATAATAATAATATTTTTTAAATGGTAGTTAACACCTAGCCATTGTAATAGTGGGAATGAACAGAACTAACTACAAAATGATTATATATGTTTTTTAAATATTATTACATTTACCCAATAAATGTTAGAGTCTTGAAATATGAATGAATCCAATTTTAAGCGTAAATAATGATATATTCACTAAAAAGACAATTTATCTCCTTTAAATGGAGAACCCTCTCTAAATATAGTTTTTGTCACTCTTATTATTTCTATTGGGCAAAATAAAATTCTTTTTTATAATCGGGAAATCAAAATTTACTTCATGTATGTTTTTGGTATTTTTTCGATAATGTTCATTTTTAATGAATAGAGAAAAATGTTGTATTTTAATTCATTTCCTCCTTTTAATATAATTTATTTACATGGTTATATTATATTTTTAATTTGGTTTAAAGTGTAATTAAAATATATTTTTACCATTTAATCGAATGGTGGTCATTGGAATTAATTTCACTTTGAAATTGGACATAAACAAATGTCAATATTTTGATGGATATTGTTTCTTAAAAAAACTTTTTTGTTTTGACAGTGGAAAATAATTATAAAATTAATTAATGAAACTTCTATGTTATGAATTTGATAAAATGGATATCATTTTTTAATTCGGAATATGAAATATATCTTAGGGTTAATTTTTTGTATTTATCATAAAAACATCATTTTTTGATGAATAGTGAAACTACTATGTGGTAGATAAAAAAACTGATATTTTCATTAAACAAAACATTACCGATTATGTGAATTTAATTTCATAAATCAGACATACATGGTTGTCAGTAGTAAGTAAAATGTGGTTCAATGGGATGAAAATAGTTTTTCTGGTGAAAAGTAACATTTTAGTTTTGATAACCGTGATTAAAGGAAATTAGGGTAATTTAAGGTAAAAATGGTATTATATATAAAAAATATCTTGAAACATGTCCTACCCTTATTTGATGAGTCCTGGCCTACCACGAAAATCCATCTATCAAATTTATGGACCCCATTGAGCCACTTGGGTAAGATAATGACATTAATACCTTTTATTTAAAGTAAAAATAAAATTGTCACAAACATGTATTGTTTCACTATAACAATTTTTACAAGGGGTTATACAAGTTATCTTTACGACTATAAATATTAATTAAAAATCTAAAAATATTTCATACAACATGTTAATTTTTTTCCTGTTTTTAAATATCAAATAAAAAAAATTATTTATGACACAATGATGAAGCAGTGTTTACGTCATTAATGAATAAATTACATAAATAAGAAGATAATGTTTAAAAAAATATCCAAACCTTGTCCAATACCTATTAGATAATTTTATTTCGAACATGGGCCACCTTATCATCGACCTTAATGATTATTGGAGCTTTTTAATCTGGATTTCATTTTATAATAAAATAATAGTTTCAAAATTGCCAAAAGATCCCCTCCTCTCCCTTTAAAAATGACCCCACTTCCTACCAATCTCCCACACTTCTCAAGCCAGTTGGCTCAACCAAACACAAATAAGATAATCTCCCACTATCCCCATCTTCATCCTAGAATCCTAACATTAGGCATAAATCTCTTCAAGATACCATTTTGGTTCAAACCAAGAGGAGTTACCCGATTTAAAGGTAATGTCTTCTCTTATATTCTTTTGTTTTATTTTTTTTCCCCTACCCCCTAAACTCTTTTTATTCCATTATTTTGAAACAAAAGAAGTATATTAAATATACTAGGATTTTGTTATGATAATTATTAGAGCTACACCTACACACACCTCCATCTAATCGTTAAAGAACATACTGTTTCTCTGGGTGGTGAATTACTGCCTCACGAAACAATGATTGCTCAATCTTCTATTAAAACCTCTAATCGTGGACATTAAGATATAACTCTATTTATATAGGATATATATTATTTTTATGTTTTCATTATGCTTCTGTATTTTTCATTTATTACATACCTTTATCTTTTCCATAATTCGTAAATGTGATAATTTCATTTTAGGAACTAAGGACTACCGCCCCCTCAAAGTTATTTGAATCGTTAATGCCATATGTGGGATATATAAAGGATGTAGTTGATGATATTATATATGATATTATAATATATAATCGATATACCGATGTATCATTATGTTTTCATTCAATTAAATTATGAAATAGAAATGAAATTAGCGTTCATGCGTACGTACGGCTTACCGTCTCCATGAACGGTGCATTTCATTTAGTATCTCCAAATGTTATGTATTATTATAATATTTATATATAATGGATATATATGACATATATTAAATCTAAATGATTAATTTCATTCTGGAATTATAATATATATATCTCATTTAGTTTAAATTCTGTTAATATGATAAAGAAATGAAAGTAGCGTTTATGTGTACGTACGACATAATGTCTACATGAACGGTGCATTTCATTTTTTATCTAAAAATGTTATGGAATAGTATAATATGAATATATAATGGATATATATGAAATTTAATTCATTAATTATATTTTTTAGATGATATAATTATAACTACATGGACAATGGTTTTCAAACATGTTCATTTTTTATTCATGTACCGAACATCGACAAAAACATCTAATATGAACTCAAGTAATTAACTAAATATTATAACATTATAATATGTAATTTTAATTCAATAATAAACATTAATGTATGTACTTAAGAAAATTAGGAATTGACCAATGTTTATTATTCAAGAATATAAAGACATGAACGAGACAAGTCAGACTTGAGGTAAGGGATCATATTTCGCTCTTTCTTTTCATGTATTCTTCTTTATGTCATTTATTTTAGGATCCGTGTTCTTATGTTTGGGATGTTATTTTATATTCATCCTACTTCCCTTTCATGTTCATATAATGAGATACACTATTTGATATCATAAATCCATTTTTGAATGTTTTAAGTGGCGTTGTTAGGCTGCCGAATTTTCTTAACGGATTTCTTATCTCAATTTTAATTCTGTGAGATTTCTATTGTTCACCACTTATTTATTGAATGTGGTGTATTATGTACTTACTTTAAATATATATATTATCATTATATTCCTGGTATTGTGTGATTCATTTTGTTCTTATAATCTTTTTGTCATACTACTCGATTTATTACCATGAGGTAAAGAGTTTTTATCTCACTTTGTGTTCCTGTGAGATTCATGCTACAATTTCTACTATTTCCTTATGTGTGGTGTATGTACTGCCCATGATTTTATAATTTTATAATATAATTTAATTTATGTGTATTTACATCTTCATTTTATGACCCTTCTTTAATGGTGTGTATGTTTCGAAAGTTTCCCAAATCGGTAAGGGAACCTTTGACCCTCCACTTTATAAAAGCCTTATTTATGTTATGTCTTTTAATTTAAATGTTCTTTTGTTGGTATAAGTTCTTATATATCCTTATTTCTATAAATGTTATGTACAAGTGATGAGATACCCTTTTTATCTTTCATCATCTCATTTTATGAATTTTAAAGTGACGTCGTTAGGTGGTCGAATTTTTGTAAGGGATGTTCATTACCCAATTTCAATTCATTGGGTTAAACCACTACTTGTTTTTTATGACATGCTATGAATATGTGTGAATGTCCTCTGATTTTTTTACACTTAATATCCACTTATATTGGGTGTATTTTTATTTTTCACACATAATTTCATAATTGATTTATCCTTAATCTAAGGATATTGTCTTTGTAAGGGACTTCATCTCAATCTCCTTTTATTAAGGCATCCTTTGATTTATACATGTCTTTATTTTATATGGTGTATAAATCCTTTTTTACCATTGGCTTACATAACAACATGTAATGTTTTTAAAAGGAAAATAAATACCACATAATCTTTTTACGTATCTGGTTATTGAAATGGTTTTTAGAATGGATTTATTATTTCAGTATCTTAAAATGTTATATTGTTATTGCAATGTCGGAATGTTATCTTTCCTTTATTCTTATGTTATGTGTTAGGAATAGTTCATGGTTATTGGGAAATGTTTATGAATGTGGTTGTTTCAGTGATGAACTAAGTGTGGTTGAGCCCGAGATAGCTCTCCAATGCATTGGGTAACGCGAAGGAGTTAAACATTAAGGTTTCTCCAAAGAGATTTAGGGAATATACTGTGATGGTTATTCCAAACATAACCATAAGGGTTACTCCCTATGTAAAAATGTTATGAATGCCTCAAGGTACCTTAATGTCTTATGATTTCTATGAGTTATTCCTAAATCTTATGATTTCATGAGGTATGTTAATGTTCTTATGTTTTATGAGTAAAGTATGATTTCATTGATTCTTATGTATACATGGACTAATATTTTCTTTGCATATTTGTATTGCCTTACTGAGATTTTTATACTCATCCCATGTTTTTGAAATGTTTCCCACATGACATAATGATGAATTGGGTCAAGGATGGGATCAATTAAAGACATGATATCTAAAACATGGAACCAGAAATGTTTCTTTTTAAGAGTTTTTATTTTATGAAAATAATGGAAACTGAGTATATGTGTATACTTTGTAATGTTTTGAGATGTAATAGTTATGTCATAATTCTTAAAAACTCTAAACCTGAAAATATCCTCAATGTGTATTATTCATTCAAATCAATATTATGTAATGTTTTAGGGTCGTGTCCTTATACATATTGTCTATCATGTATTGTATTACTCATGTTATTCCATGTTGATTCCCTTAATGGGCTTTATAACTCACCCTTTTCTTATACATGTCCTCATGTTATCCCATGAAATGATAAGTAAGATGGAATGTAGTGGTCATGTAAAGGAAGTTTTCAAAAAAGATGTTGTGTGTTTTATGTTCTAAGATGTTATGTAATGTTTCTAAGCCCCAAATACACTAGACCTCTTGATATTCTATGTTATATCTAGTGAATATTTTAGGTAATAAATCAGGTTTAAATGTGTAATAAAATTAGGGTGGTTATACCCCAACCAAAGACCTTCCTTTTAAAATAATTTTTATACTGAGTTATTGTTGTGGGAAAAATTGGGAGTTTTTTATGAAAAAAAGGTAACCTTATTCAAATGATATTTTAGAACATTCAACACCTCACTCACAATATACATTCAGACCAAACAAAATGCACATATCCGTTTTCCCTTTCCTATCAAGACTAACAATGTTGAACCCAACATGAATCGTTCAAATAAAAAAATTATTCTGTTATTATCCACAGATCTGTTTTATTGTTTTCTCTATTTGTAAAAAAATTCTAACACTGACATGATTATCTTAAATAATAAAAGGGTTAGTTAATCATTTATTAGTTCATTTTTTTATATCCTAACCAAAAAATATTGATAATCCTGACATACATTGTACTCTAATCCACTATTATCAGGTGTCCCATTAAACAAGTCCATCCTCTCTTAGAAAAGATAACTGGACCTGAATGGGCAGATTAAGAAATTATGAAAAACATTTATCCATGAAAACCATATTGATCATATTCCATGCCTATGATATTGCACTAATTTTTACCCTTTTTCATTGTTTTCTGATTTACTACAAATAATTCTCTCATTTAGAGTATCTTTATTAGAGATAATTTCATCACATATCCACTAGACTGGAAAGATATTTATGGTTGCAACTCCCACAGGTTCCAAAATAATCCCACATGATGGATAGATCTAATTCCATATGGTGATCTGAATGGTTCGACAGTACCGTAGATTTGTTATAATATCCAAACTCAAAGATACATGAGAGGGTTTTATAATAATGATGCTGACAATTCCACATTCTCCCTAGAAATTTAATGTTAAACTAGTGTCCCTCATCACCATAACCTACTTCATCAGGATCTTATCCTCAGAGAGTAATAAGTATCACCTTCAATATGTTGTGATGGTATAATAGGGAGTCAAATATATATCCCTTCTTATTTAGGTGATAGTAATTAGGGATCCTGTCAACTGTCATCACCAGAAGCATCTGGTTGATACACATAAGTGGTCTACTAAGGGCATGACCCCACACACTCCCTCTTATGATGCCATTGAATAGGAAACTTGGAAGAAAAATAATGGGCAGAAGGCAGTGAATATCAAATAGAGGAATCATATCACCACTCCCATTGAAAATTAGGTCCAAATATTCTGTTAGTAACCAATACGATGAATAGTATCCCTGCACAGTAGAAACATGCCTATAGGTATATTATTTTTTGTAGGCATTGGTGAGATACATAATCTTGCACCTATGCATAATGTATATTGGTATATACTAATGGAAAATGTGGGTATAATTGTGCTCATATAAAGGGTTCAATGTAATATTTCACATAGTATATCGTATTGATGGAAATCATGTAGGATTACATCACTACACACACTTTTCTTAAATTTGAATACATCTTATAGAAAACTGATTATCTCAGCTGGAATATTCATACATTGGTACAAATACAGAGACATGATCAGGTTCCTATACCTAGAACAAAGGAATCACAACACTGAAAACATTAAGAACAAGTGGTCTCTCCAGTGAAATTGTGCTACATCTCTACTGTTCAAGAGGATTATCTGCATATTGTAGTAAAGGGTGAGGTGTGAGACTAGTATCATATTCTAGTTCCTACTACGGCTCGTCAAGTGAGAGAGGAACATGACTCAGGGTTGGGGCACATATCTGTAGAAAAAGAATTCTGACATATTCCAAGGGTCTAGGATTGGTATAATATCCCCATTCGGTATGGGTCCCTAAAGTAAGAGGGGAACATTCCCCAGGATAAGCTTCTATTAACATCAAAGAGGTCCATCAACATTCTTCAAATTCCTTTGATTGGGCTCATGTAACTATTCTACTCAATGTTTACAATGATTAATGTCACATGGATTGGGACATATGCATATTCTAATTAGTAAATATGTATAGAATATTCTACAATGTCATATATGAGTGGAGAATATTCATACTTATACTAATTAAAGACATCAATGGAATCCTTATAATGAAATAAAGGTGGATTATCATATCCCATCACTTATTCTAGAGGCCCATCAACATTTTCTAGTAAGGAATGAATATATATACTAGGATCATATTCTAGTTCCAATCGTGGCTCACCAAGTGAGAGTACCACATGCCTCATTATAGGCTCATAATTATACTAAGAGATATTACTGAAATTTTCCAATGTCTCAGGATCAAGCTCATATTTTCATTAGGACCAAGAAACATCAAATGAGAATGAAAAATTCCTTCATTTTTCACAAATTAATGAAAATAATCAGAATGGTAAATAGAATATTCGATAAGATTCTTGTAATCTCTCTCTTACTACCACATAACCATGTGATTATAAAAAAGATATGATAACCCTCAATCAAGATTATAATATTTGGGAAAAATTTAAAAAGTACAATAGAAATATTACTTTATCAATTTATAAAAAAAACATATTATTATTATTTTTAATGATAGTGTCCTTTTAGTCATTAAAGGAACATTCTAAACACCTAAAGGTTCAATAAACTCTTCAACTGAAGAGGATGATTATGATTACTACGACATAAATTTTCATGGTAGTGTGGAGATGGATCATAGGACTATACTCCTAACATCCACCAAGGAAAAACTACCAAAGATGATATCTCCAATGGTTATGGAAATACATACCTAACCTAGAAACATTTTCATAAAGTGGGTTTAATAACATAGATTTCTTCATATTGAGACATTCTTGAAATATCGGGGTCAATGGAATATAGTTTCTTATGAACATTCATCATAAATCCACTCGAGATAGAACACGACCCCAATAACCATTTTATGCGTTATAAATAAATGGTGGCTTTTAATCCTAATAAATAGGGGTATCACATTATCATTTTGATATATTTATTAAAAAACAACATCCACATCTTATTTTGGAACCTTTCAACTTCTGACTATGTGGTTCCAAATGATCTTAAAATAGAGGGCATGCATTATTTAAAAAAAATATTTGGGATACTCATGCGTGAATTATGGATAACCATACACCATATATAGGATACATGTATCACCTCTCACTTATCAATACAGTCTTATGTCAGTTATATATGGCCTCCTTCTCCATATATGGGATCTCAGGAATAGTGGACAATGTTAAATTTTGGCACAGTGTTCGTCATTGTAACATAACAACCCTCTGCCAACTGATTTCATGTGTATATGTTATTGTGTGTATCTAAGGATGGGACAAATATATATCACTTCACATCACTATATCCCCATAATTTTACAACCATTTGGATATGGAGTCCTATAATATCATATCATTTAGAAAAATCAGTGGTCTAGGTAGTACATTAGCAAGTTGTTATGTATAATAGAATACCCCCATATCAACGATGTTGAGACATCACAAATGGAGGAAGGTTATATGCATCGTTCCTTGGAACTAGGACCCTCAAAGAAAAATCAATATATTTCAGATGTGAAAGCCAATGTTTTTATTGTCTATAAAACTACCCAGGAAGAATGATTCCCATCGTGTGCAACCATAAACATCTAGATCCTATATGAGAATAACCATACTAGACCAAATAACATTATATATTAGTTTCCATAGATGTCATCTTAGAGAAAATTCCAACCGATGGGTTGGTGGGATATCTACCACCTCCTCCACCTATCAGATCATTATTTCCATAGAGGATTCAGGACATATAATCATCTACTGAAAAAACCTAGCCCACTATAATTGAGAAATTTATATCTCAATTGCCCTAACATAGTTCATCATCCCCCAATAGTGCCTTAGATAAATCAATAGTTATTATTCATCAACCTCATCACACTGGTTTGTGGAGATTTATATCTCAATTACAAACACGAGAGTCATAATATCATCAAATATAATAATTGAATCCTCAATGACATGATCAATCAATGCCAATTTAATCCCCGAATAACCCATATCCCATAGGGTAGGGTTAATATTCATCGTCATCGTCACCAAAATGTAAATAGGTTCTATCTATATCAGGATTTAATAATTGGTTGTTGATTTCCCATCATTTACCCACCCCACATCAAGACAAACCAATACATTTAAGTTCTCTTTTAGAAAACATGACCGAAAACTCCATAAATTTAATTATACATATGCCATGATATGATGATCTATTTTCGAAGGAAATCAAACCCCACAGGGTTGTAATATAAAACTACCTTGTATGCCCATGGTTTTGAAAAATGACATTTTCAAATGAACTGTAGTATAATCTTGTTGCATCAAATGTAATGAAACCACCATCATTTACCAATAGACCTCAATTAATTTGGTCACCATAAACAAAACATATATGGTGGATTGGGATGAAAATTAATAGGGCTATGACATAAAAACCAGAGTGAACTATGATTTGGATGAACCAATTGAGGCTTCGTGCACTCTGAACTGATGAAGGCTCCAAAATTTTTCACATATGAATATCTTGTTTCTTCCACTCCACTAGAACAAGGATTGTGAAATAGGGAAATGTGGGGTGACATCCCAATACCCACCTATAATGGTGGAGGTTCCTTACACAGAGGAACAATTTTCTAAATTTGAGTGTGAGATACATAATATCAGACAAATAAATGAGGTACTATATAAGGGAAATATTCTAGAAGGGTATAATTTATTGGATAATGGGTATATTACTCCTCCTAAAATGGATGATCTATTATAAAGGGTATAATTTAAGCATTATACTATACCATGATCTAAGAAGACAATCTAGATATACGAGGATGTTAAAAATGATTCTAAATTAAATTGTTGAGTTGAAAATATCTACCATTCTGGTGTAAACATTTAGTATTAAGATGAGTCAGAAATCATCAATTGATGAAGGTGAGTCCATACCCTATAATCCAACTTTCTTTCTATAGATTCGATTAATCTCAGAAATCAGTGCCCCAGGAGTTGCCTAATGTCATTGAGTCCCCAAATACTCAAATGGAACCCATGTAATGGCAACATGCTCTTATGTAGCCAGAGAGGAATCCATATCATGAGTGGATGGATGACACTTTACCCTAATAATTTTCAAGAATTCTTCTTTCTCTAACATTGAAATTGAAGGCCACCATGAACAGTATCTCACACACTATATATCTAGATGTCGAATGACAGTGGCCCTAGAGATCAATATGACCCAAAACGTTTATGTTTATTTGTATTGAATTTGACAAGGCTATATTTGGTTTGGTAATCTAGTTTTCTAGAAGGATTTTTGGTAGTATGGGAAGAACTTCTTCATCAATTCCTTTTTCATTTCAACTCCACACTAGGGAAAAAAACAATTGTCAACCAGAAGAATTTCAATAATGAAAAATTGGATGTGTTTCAAATTTATAGCTATATGGAATTGTTTAACCTATTCAATCATCTTTATTCCTTGTTTGCATCATTGAGAAAAGATCATGTGATCTTTAGATTATTAGTAAGGGATTCCCCACCTGAAAAGGTCCTAAAAGATCCTGATAGGTTCATCATGGTCTTGAATTCATTACTTTAAAATGAATTGCATTCATCCTCTCTGTGTGAAGATAAACTATAGGATTGATTCCCCTTTCACAAAATAACATTTCACATTCCATTGAACCTAATCCAAGATGTCCACTATTGTTAGTTATTGGTATCCTACCATACCTACTTTAAAGATCTATATATGAAATGATAATTATAAATGTTGTATATGTAGTTATTCTAAGATTTTCAACCATGGATCCAGTTGTAATACACCTTCTCACATTGGGAGGATTATGTCCTTACCGTATCATGTTAAACTAAATGGTTCTTCATGAAATAAAAGTTTATTGATTACTATAATCAAGGATTCTTATTAACACCCAATATATCCAAATTTAGTCCAAACTATAACAATACATAGAAACAATTCCCACCTATTCATATGTGTCGAACCTACATTGATACTTTCCCATTCATGAACTATGCGTGTCTTGATTCTTTTTATCCAAGGGTACATAGTGTTGCCTAAAAAATCAATCATTCTTTCAACTATTACAATCATAAAAATACAAACTCACTACATTAGGGAAGATAAATACAAGACCATTTTTCCTACATACGATTCAAATCTATGTTTGGACTTCTAGAACATGTAATATGTCAAGAAAATTTATTCACATTGGTTCATGCATTCTTACCATGTGACGTTAAACAATATTGAAAAGGTCATGGTTTCATGAAATTAAAAATGAAAACAAATATTTACTCATTTCATGATGATAATTTTGAATGAATTTTTTTTACCACATGTCATTAAAAATCACAGATAAAAGTATGTCCCTTCTTCATGATGTTATACTATGTAGAAATTTATCCATTATAATCCTTTATTAATGGACCCAGTGATTACTTCCCCGACCATCCAGTGCATGGGGTTCATCCATCATAAATTTAAAATAATGATCTAAGTACCATACTTCATAGATTGAGCTCCCAATGTTTCCAAAAGCCCTCTACAGCCCTTTTAAAGGAAAAGAAGTCTCCCAACCAGACTATACTATTGAATCATATGGGTTTATGCCTACCAATCAGGAATACATTTGACTTATAAGAAGATAATTCTAATCCTTGTGAGCCTAATGTCAATATAGTGGAACTTATCACCAGAGCGTGTTCTTGGCTATCCTTGTTATGATTTTTCCATAACATTACTCATGATCAGGATTAAAAAAATTTATCTCATGCTCATATGGATGTTGGGGTACTTGTGACCCTATATATAAATTAGGAATTTTTGTAACATCCTACATATTAGGTACATGTGTGTCATGAAATTAATATACCTTAACTTTGGTCAGTGTTGTATGACCTTAAAATCTAACTTATTATGGTCCAAATCACATGATCGTAAAATTCAAGATAATAAGTCAGAAATCATGTCTGGTTGAAAATCCAAAACATAATCCTATGAAAAAGTCATGTATTCACTCTCTAACTATTGACCTATAATGTTTCATAAAATATTAGGGCACAAAAAATTAACCAATAAATCTTATTGAATACACTTTATGGGTTCAATAAACTCTAATTTATGCTCGTTGGACCCCCTATTCAAGTAATAAGTTAGTGTAATGGTTTGTAACAACTCATTTCCATGATGAAGTGTTCATTAATAAGTTGAAAAGCCTTTAGAGTTTTCGAATGGATGATGAATATTACATATTTTATAATCCACCATGATTCCTTTAATGTCTATAGATGGAGAAACCTCCCCATAAGGGACTGTTAGTAATTAAATTCACTTCAAAATGGATCATCAAATCCTAGGAAGGCCCCCATAAATCATTGTGTTATAGTTCTAGTCTTGTGGAATAGTAGAGTCTCGTACCATAATCTACGTTCAACCTTCACCCCCCCAGTTTCAACACATTTTTATCTCAAATATTCCTAGAAAATGATTTATATTTCCCTTTACTAGACTGTTCAATTAGATTTTATGTCCATGAAGTTAAGTCATAGTGATTTTTACACTTTTTCAAAGCCAGTATGTGACATTCCATTCTCAACCATTTTGGGGGGACTACATGTTGCGATTAATACCCATAGGTTGTTGGTCCCATGACTAACAATTTAATTTATAAATTTCCATATAATGATGGAACCCCACAATGATTGAATTATATTTATATACACCATTATTTCCCTGATTCTGGAGTCTTTACAAACCTTCCATAGTCTTTGGAAACTTGTGGGAATACCTCTATTTCACTATGATATCAATGCATAATGGGATTATACCGACCAAACATAGAAATACACTCATTATGTGAAAGGATCTCTAGTCCTCATGATCCTCATTGACACCACACGAGAACATAGAACCTTAGGATATCATGGTTCATCCATGGTATGTATTCCCCTTTCTATATCAATCTGATTCAATCTCATGGGCATTTGATTTACATATTCCATATTTAAACTATTTAGGATGACCATGAATCCCTATTATTTTAACCTCTACAGATATTTCCCCCATAAAAGTTCTACGACCATTATAAAAGAGTGTAGTCACATATCATTGACAATGCTACCAATAGATATAGGATTTTTCCTGACTACTAGACACACCTATTCCTTGAATTAAATGATCTGTAATCATCAGAACCTAGAAAAAACCAAGACATAAGACAACATCCTGTGTCATTTTGGTCATTACTATATTGTATACATCATATTCCATGATAATTGTTAACTTTCTAGAAATGACACATTAAACTGTATATTATCGTAAAGACTATACTAAATGATCCTAAACTATAGTGATAGAATTAGGAATCTAAAAAATACTAAATCCATGTGATATAAGTTTAAGGGAAAAGTATGTAAACTAATGTAGAAGAAGGTATGTTTTGATAGACCCTAAACTTCAATGATAGAAGATCCAACTAAAACACCCTAAACCAATTTGATAAAAGGTTTGAGGTAAATGACCATAAACTACTATGATAATATTTTTGAGGTAAAAGTTACTAAACGAAACCACAACAATGAAAAAGTCTTCTTGAAATTAAAATATCATAAGACCCCTTCTACAGGTTTGGAAAAAGTATACATAATGTTTTGAAAAATACCTCAAGGAATCATTGAAGAAATTTTTAGGTAATTGTGTTTGTTGAAAAAGTGGACCTCCATGTTGTGTTTGTTGACAAAGAAGACCATGAAGTCCAATTCGTTGACAAAGGAGCCTTACATGGAGATGTTGTTGGATATCCATGTAATATAGAAGAACCTCAAAAAAGGAATGGATGATCTGGAGGTAGTACAAAATGAGCAGATAATAGGTGGCGTTGTATTCAAAGGTTTGCCAAATTTTTGGGCCTAAAAATTAAAAAATATAGAGATGGGTTTTTTGAAAAGGGAGTTGCGTGGAAAATTAGAGCGGTGCATGAATAATAAAGTGTTGAAAAAATATTTGAATGATATTTTTCGCACAAGAGTTTTTTCGTGAGAAAAACCTCAAAAATTTGCAAAGACATGAGGTGTGAGAAATATTGGAGTAGTGTACGAAAAACTATGTTGCATGGAAGACATGTTTTTCACACTTAAAGAGGAATATAGGATGACGAAGGTTTTTTGGGCATTGTCAATTTTGCTAATAAATTTTAGGAGACCCCCCTCGTTCGGGTCCTCTCATGACCAAGAGAGAATCCGAGATTTGGTGCGCGAAATTGGAATATGCAATGGAGTTGGGTGTAAACGTCTTGTTTTCATGTAATGTCAGGTGTTTGTGTGTAAATCATAGGTTGCGCATATAAAGATGGTTACACGTAAAGATCAGGTGGCATGTAAAGATGTTATTGCTTGTAAATCAAAGGTTGTGCGTAAATGAATTATGTTGCGCATAAATGAAGTGTTTGCACAAAAGGAATGTGTTGTACGAAAATTGGATTTCATGCAAAAGCAGGGAATTGCACGTAGAACCTAGTGAAGGTTGCGCATAAAAATTGGGTATTCCCAGTACACCCCGTGAAAAGAGATATTCATCTGTAGATGATAGGATGTCTATAGATCATATATCAACAGTTAAAGATGAATATATCATTAGAGATAATGAAGAGACCTACATGCCTATAAGCTGTGATTGGATCTTCTGAAAAAGCAGTGATCACATGTCAGTTGAGAGAGCAGTGAGCTTTTTTATCTTGATTTGTGGTATACTAGAAGGGATAGTTATTCCACATCAAACATTGTAAACAGAAGTTCACTTTTAGTGATTTGGGTAGATCGACACATTTCTATTGTATTCACCTTGTATGTAGCCCAGTGGGAGAGAACCAAGAAAAAATCTTTGTGTCATATTCATGATTAATTTTCTACTTCTACATTTTTTATGGGAAAGAGAGAGAATAGAATTTTCTTAACATCAAAACAAGATCAATAGGGGTAGTTGTTTTAATAGGTCATACCATGATTCACCCCCCCTGAGTGTATCTTACCTAGTGGACCTGACACCTAAAATCTCTATGAAAATTAGTTTTTGAAAAGGAATAATAATTATCCCTATGGGATCTGTATTCTATCCAATTATCATTATGCTAATTATGTATTATCATGATAGCTGGATAAGATATACCTGTAAAGAATATCATGTGAGAGGTCATTCATGAGAACTTCACAAGAAGAATCTGTTAGAATTATAACATTTAGATCCAGACATTCAAGTTTAATTAATAATATTTAAATGGTGTTTATCATATCATATTATCAAAATTTAATTCTAGCCATGAATAAAAAATAAGCCAGTATTATGGAAGGTTCATAATATTCATTCATTGATAGTGTCATATAATATGAATTTATATATTTCAGAGACTCCCCATGAATCTCATCAAAAATAGATTTTGTATCAATGATATAACTAAAATATGATATGATTTTATTATATTTATAATTTACGAAGTGTCGAGAAAGTAGATTTACTTGAACACTGATGTGCCACTCTTCCCTCCCCTTATGCCTCTTCCCTATGACAGAGATTATTTAATAAAGAATTTATCTCCTCATGTCTCATTCAAGTAGTTCCCAAAGAGGTTGATGAAATTTAATGGCCAGATATCATAAGATATTTTATTTCTTCATTTCTCAAAAATTTCATAGTCCAGGTACCCATCTAGTCTTGGAATTTCGATGTAAACTAGAAACTCCATTCCAATACCTCCAACAACTCTTATATCATCTTAGAAAGGGGATCCTCATCCTCATGATTGTGAAATCTTATCTATGTAGTGGACAAATATCACTGATTCATGATAATTTTCATCATCATTTCCTATAATGATTGTCAGGAAAAATCACCCACCTCCCATGTCATGAAATAGCTGATGGAGTCATTCCACTTGGTTATGGAATTTTTCCAAATGAATCTCAATAATCAAGGCTTGAATAGGATTCCTGCTCAGTCAATGTCATGTCCAATATTATGTGACTAATGGGATAAGATCTCTAAAATGAGGAATATTATGTTCATATGGAATAGAATAAGAAGACGATGATCTATATATCATCACCACAACACAAGCCTCACCATCACTCCTCTATTCATGATTCCATTTCCATTATAATTAACTATATTCCTTTTTGAACATACACATTGGGGTAAAGCGACATGTCTGGGAAAATTTCCACAATGCCTTCCACCCTACGGATTTCAGTGATATCTAACTACCCATGATATCACTATAATTTATAATACATGTGTTATAAAATGGCCTTATACGATTCATTTATATCACTAAATTACTGGGAAGGTTACTGATGGGGTTTTATAGTAGTTGGCCTAACCACACTGTTAGAATTAAAAATGTTGATATTGTCTTTGAAGGTGATAATGAGTGCATATCCATATCATTTCTCAAAGTATCCTTCACAATGGTGATCATGTCCATCTATATTATAGAACTCTTCATTGAGAAATCCAATACTTCAATAGTAGGATCGAAATAATAATACATATCTCTGAGTGGGTGGATCCTACAAAGATGGTATATGTACCACATGCTGATTCTGACCTAACTGTGGGATAGATGAAATGAGTTGTTATGAAGATACCAATGGCTCATGAGTTCAAAAAGAAAAAGTTTATAGTGATAGATAATAAATTATGTAATCCATTCTTATTATTAATGATAGAACCTATATAACTTATTAGTAAATGCTAATAATCATTTCTTGAACTATATAGTCCATTCCCATTCAACAGAAAATGACCACCATGATGGAGATCCCATTTTGAGCTCCATCTGCTACATGGACTATTCAGAGAAGTGATAGATATACTCTAGTAGCATTGAGAGATGGAATGATTAGTGAAATAACATATGATTTAACCCAAGGTAGAGTTCTCAAATATATAATACAACTCTTGGGATCAAAATATGACTATTATCCCAACCTCATCAACATTATTCTAAAAATATCAGTAGAATTTGAAACCAAGTGGGACAATTTGTTGATGGTCGATGGAGTAATGATAACATATTCTCCTAAAATGAACCCATATAGTAGAATATAGTGTGATAGCGGATAATTTTAATGATAAATGAGATAATCCATTTTAGAATCTTGTTATTAGAATTCATGTAGTATCAGCAGTCATTATTGTGATTTCTAGCGATCACGACCCTTTGATTATCCTCATTATAGAATCATTGAAGTGAAATGGAAGGCATCAGAAAAAACCTATGTGGGATATAAATGATATATAAAAAAATATTATAAAAAGAAAGAAATAATTGAAGCATCTTGTTCGTCACATTAATTAAATACGATTCACATACCACATAAAATATTAGTAGATCACAAGATTCCTTAAGATCTCGTGGATCACATAGACCAGCAAAGCAACATGTAGCTGAAAGACCCCTGTAAATACACACCATCATGTGATAATTAAATGGTAATGTGAGTCACATAATAGTCAAAGGGTCCAGTGATCACGACAGAAAATCATGTGAAACCCTCAAGACAATCTTGTGTCCCTATGCCAATGATCATTGATTCTGAAAAGATAAGTCCATAGATTGGTTTTAGTGGGAATATGTGAGTTGGAGGTATTGAGAATAATTTCACATAGAATACACTATTGGGGAGGTATCATGATGTGTTCTAGTTTAATGGTCTAGCAATGTGATTATGTGATGGATGTTGGGTGTATGATATATGGAGAATGAATTAGTCTATGGATGAAAAACTATCTAATCCCATGTTTATAGGGAATCCAAAGGAGTATAATGAATCACCTAAAAAACCAAGAATCACCCATGTCAACCATTAGAATCAATGTTGAAGCCTCATGTGGGAATTCACATTCCACAAAATCGTGACCTCATCCCCATTCATGTTGCTCCTAAGGGGTCCAATTATTGTCACCTATAAAATAAGAATAACAAATTCTCAAAGGATGAAATTCTTGAATATGAGTACTGTTTTCCCCCAAATTAAATGGAAGAATAAAGAGGTCTATATCCCACTGATTTTATGAACACCAAGAAGAAATATGATGGAATAATCTTTTGAAAGTCTTGTAGATAGTCATGCCCAAGGCATTGGCCACTAGATATCAAATTACATCCCTATGAAAATTCCTTTATGGTCATATGAAGATGACTCAAACATTTGTTTTTTAGAGGTGGAATATAGATAACTTCCCCAGTTCAGTCGGCTTCTCCACTGGTTGATTATTGAAGGACCATCCAAAAGACGTTGGAAAATTGGAGACAATGAACCAAAAGGCGAGAGCAGGTTGATGTCTTCAATATTTTTCAATGCAAACCTAACAGGGAAAATGATTTTCCTCAACAACAATAATGAAAAATTGAAAAAACCAAAATAATTTATAAAATAATTGATGTGGATGTAATGGGGAGAAGAATGGAGCCTCATATAGTCATAAACATTAGTCGATGCACTATTGGTGTTCAGCTTGACATTACAAGACTCTTAAAACAAATCTATATCATCCCTTGAACTACCTCTTTAAATGTATCCTCATCAAGTGAAGCGCCTCATTATTGTCTTGTTGAACCTGATCTCCCCCTATGGATTCCTAAGTATGAACACGGAAAATTTTCATTTACATATTCACACATCACTAAAAATCCATTTTTTCCAGGATGCATCACCAAGATGAGACTTATTATCATCAAAAATTCTCATTCAACCCCACAGGATCCCCAACACTTGTAAAATAAAAAAGAAATGAAAATTGGGAATTATATGAGGCTCTCATAGTCATATAATTCATGAATTTTTTATTGGATTTATGATTAATTGTATAACTATTACCCTTGATAACCTGGTCTGATTTCATGAAGGTCCCATTTATATCATCCTTGTCTTGTTGCATGTCCTAGAAAATTAAACTAGGATCATGTGAAGGACTTCTGACAAGCACCCAGATCTCTCGAATTCCCTTGGACTTATCATTATTACAATTATAAATTCCATTCACAGGTCTGCATGATTCAAAAAAAGGAAATTTATTATTCATAATCTCATAAATGGGGTTTCGATAGGATATTCTTATTGCTGTTGAGAATCATGTGATACCCATAAAATGAATAATGGTTGTAAATTATGAATCACATAAAACCGATGACCTCCAACAACACCATCCAAGATTCATGTGATATATGACACATAAATATGAAAAATAGCAATGGTGGAGAACACTATAAATCCCCCACCCCCCGGCATGAAAAATAGAGAGGAATGTGGAAGAAATCCCATTATTTGGACCTCCTCCCAAGCGCACCGAAGCTCCAGAATGGATTTACCAGTAAAGATGATCAAGATACAAGAATCCTATCCCATCAGTTAGGATCTAGTGAAAAACTAGGAGATCATGAAGCATCCATAAAAACTTTTTCCGATCACACATAAATCACACAATGTACTTTTAGAGGGTAACTTGAAGGAAATCCCATATATCAGTGAAATCAGGTGAGACTTAAACAAATATTACAATGAATAAATCTAAGGTATTTACTATAAAATGATAAAACATAGAATAAAATATGGAAGACCAGTGTAATGAACATATACGATGATCCTCATGTGCTCACAAGAACCAACTATGACAAGTGGAAGCACCAGGGAATGATGCCCAAATCCTATAACACAGATTTGGAATATCTTTTTTATAATAAGAAGTCATATAGGAATGAAAATGTAAGTCAAATGGAACCCCATGTTCCTTCCACAGATTCCTCATGAATCCCTCTGAGATCTCCATCCAAACATTGAATTGTCCCTTATACATGATTCTTTTTCATAACAATGCACTAGTACAAGTTTTCCTAGTCTCGGTATAGCACACAAGGAAGTGAAATGGATCTCACGATGCCCTATAGGCCATCTCTATATATATGTGATGACCTATATATTGGTCAACCTTTATCACATTACATCCTCCAAAAATTTCATATTGACTCTCGCAACACCCTCCAAGTATGTTACCCGCATTCCCAATGAAACCTGGGTAGACCGTCTTGATCAACCAAAAACCTATAAGCATGTCAGTCAGGATCATGCGATGAATTCTAGGAAATGTTTTCTGTGTTTTGAAATTTCCTCTAGAATAGTCATCCATGATCTTGTTATAACCTTCATATATTAAATTCAATATCTATACCGTCTCATAGATTACTAATTTGATCATGTTATTGTATTTGTACATAACATGAAGACATCCTTCGACATGTCTAGTAGATAATAAAGATGTGTAAGTAATACAATAAAATCATGTCAGGAATTTAATTAATCCATCTTAAATAGGCATTTCAAGCCTTCATAACTTTTTCCACCATCAATGTGTAATCCCCAATAATAACAGAAACAACATTGTGTAATCCAAAATCAAGGGAACTCTGAATACTCTAATTCCTTCTACAACCATGATATGTAGGACGCTGTATTGTTTTCATGATAGCTATATTAAGAATACAAATGGAATTCCCATTACGTATGTTCCATATCCACATGAGATGATATTGATAAGTTTTAATCCCTTGTTTCTCACATAGATCATAGCTTACGGGGGCATAGAGAGTCACAATGATCATCTTATTGACATGAAAAGCCTCTATGAAGATTTGATAATCCTTAGTCTGTGAGGCCTAATCAGTGGAATATTATGATATGTAACACAAATAAGGGAAATATAAGTTTTAAACCAAACATTTGTGGAATAATATGATATTCCCCACATATAAGGGAGTCCTCAGTGTGTAATCTCCAATCAGCAAAAAAATAATATATGTCCCTCAGATTAAGGGAATGTTAGTGTGCATGCTCTAACCAATTGAACTACATGGAATCTGATTCAAAAAATAGCAAGGATACATTGGATTTATTCGTAAGGCCAGTGAAAAAACTCCAATGGGTGCACATTTTGGTATAAGGATGCTATGGTTAAGAGAATTTTATACATCAAGACCCAATCATTCCCATGGGATCATAAATTTACCACATCCATCAGTCGAATGAGAATCCAAATAATCTATAATGACTATACTTCTTCCTATAACTAGGATATGTAGTATTTTTATTGGGGACCATGTTCTATAATAAAATATCCCAAGGGTTATACAAACATAGAAGCCTTGCATCCTATGCATTGAGATTGATTACTTTTTATCACTTGTTTCCAACATCTAGGATCGAAAACATGGCCTTTAAGAGTTTCGATGGTAATATTATTCACATAATTAATATCCACTAGATTGGGAAATCTCTTCAGGTTATACAAAATTAGTGTAATGATATAAATATCCCACATATGATGGATTCAACCTTGTGGTTAGTCCTTGGTATGCGATCGAACTATGATAACTCACATTCATTCTATGAAAAAGACATACAAGATGTCTATTCGAGACATGAGATGAAATATCTGGTGCCTAAGTTCTCAAACATATGTACTCTCCACATCATTTTAAACAACATGGGATTAAAAAGCTATGTTAATTTTGATTAATGTAATAAACATGACATGAAGGATTCCACATAATGTTTCAATACCCACCTCTGTATATTATTCACCTCTCTATATGATAGAAACCTAAAAAGGTTCCATGTTTTTCATCTTCATCAAATATGAAATTATTAACTATGTTTAACTAGATGAATAACCTCAAATACATACATATGGATTCACTAATGAGACACCCTTCATCCGTGCAAAGAAAGAGGCCTAACATAAAATAGTTTTTTAGGTATGGAGTACTATATCCTGATTAGGATGAAATTCTTGATGAAATATTTAATCTTTAAGAGAGTATTATAATTATAAAACCCCCCACCCCAATACATTATGATATCAAAATCACAACCTATCAACCAATGTGAGTTCGAAAGTGTAATTGTGTCTAAAACCCCAACTAGCCACAAAACATTTGGATGTATGTTTATAACAAGTTTTTGATGATCAAACCATTGGGATTTTACATTAAATAATTGTAACAGAAAATAAATTATTTTATAGAATATTCAACCACCCTCACTCCCATGAAACCATCTATATTAATTGAGCACACCTAGTGGTCATGTCTTTCCAATAAAAATTTTAGTTCTATATTTACTAAAGTTCTATAGCTAGATTGGGAAAAAAAATTCCATTCATATATATTTTAAAACTAGTTACATTATTCAAAATAGGTATATCTAATCCAAAAGAGAATAATCCAATGAACCTTAAAAAAATTCATATGAACACAATAATCTAGCCAAATATGTCCCTTGTACCTCCATAAACATAAATGATACCAAATTATTAGGTCCGATGAATAAATTCATGGGATGGAGGAACAACCCAAAGTGGGAACTGCTGGATAATATAGGTTTATGTGGGAAAGTACAACCACTTATAAATTTTCACCAAAATATCCCCTTGATCCACCTATATAATATAAAATATGAAGGGAATCAAATTTAAAAAATAATTCCAAATAATACATACACATTGAAAAATATATATCTTCGAAATCGAATTTTAAAATCCAATCAATATGATTTGAAAAAACTTTTCCTTTCCCAAATTGAATTGAAAATACATCTATTATAAAAATTCACTCTTCACTCCAAAATAAATAAATCACATTAATTTTGTTAGATATCAATCCACTAAACCATGTGTTATTATACTTCCTATTCCATCGGCAAGATATTAAACCTTCTACCTCTGCATTGGTCGGTCACTATCTACAATGGGATCTACACAACATGAAAAGAATGGGAATATAAGAGTGATTAATAAGGGTCCTAGAGAAGCACATGTTCCACACCACAACAAACCCAAGAACAAGACCCTAGATAATGAATGAAAATAGGATCCTTAAAATGATTGATATAGACCACATACCATTTAGTGGTATCAATAAACACATCCATCCACCACCGCCAAATCCAAGAGGATGAAAGATAATAGGATGAGAAAGATTGCACTCACTAGAGGGAAATAATTCAACTATTACAGAGATCAATGTACTGATCAAAGAGGTATGGAAGATATTGAACAACCCAAACTCACATGGACCAACAATAGGATTTATGGGAGAAGGTGAAAGACTGAATGTAAAAGGATTCAAGCATGTAGTATATAAAAACCAATATGTATAAATTTTTATATTTTGGAATAATTGATTAATTATATGAATCCTAGGGTTTTTATGTTTTCTAAAATATAATCATCCTTGAATAAAAAATCAAGAATGAAAACATCATGATGTGAATGAATTTTCATGTAATGAACCTTTTCCACATCCTGAAACAAATTTTTACCTTATTCCCTATATCAATTCAAATCCTCAAAACGCCTTTAACTACATTAATTGGTTTTGAATCTAGTTACCTGAACAAGTCCAACATATATCACCAAATTTTTCTCTATCACCATCTGAACTTAAAAATCAAAGACATGATATCTAAAATAGAACAGTCATTAACTATGATGTTACAATATAACCAATATTGGATGTTTCATACTCAAAAAATCATGTGGATGGAGGATTCTCCAAAAAAGGGTGATGACACTACTCCCCCACAATGATTCATTCTTCTAGGTCTCTTGGGAATCAGATTGGTGGATCCAAAAAGCATGGACCAATGGATTAATATTTTGACATAAGAATTTTATCAAAAAATAAATTACCTCCAATGGTTTCTCTCCAGTGGGAATGTTTGTCTATAATTTAATCTCACCCGAACTAAATTCATAGGAAGGATCGACATGGTAGTTCATGCAGTAGTGAAAAAACCCAATATGGTATCATTTTTTTCAATTTAGATGTTGAACTTTAAATGAAATTTAGGAATATTTTGTAAAAACAGTTTTGGAATCATTTCTTTATAAAGAAATGCTAAAAATGATGTTCTATTTGAGTATTTCTGTATATTTATACATAAAATCACCCTGAAAACTATTTTTGGATTGGTTTAAGGCATCATTATTTATAGTAAACTGAAGCTAAAATTGTTTTTTATCATCGCATTTTAAAAAATCTAACAATGAAGACCATGTTATTTTTCTCTAATAAATTTGGGTCAATTTGTTTTTAAAAAACTGATGTTGAATGATATATTTTGTTTATAAATATTTGAATATTACATCTCTATAATAACATGATTTACTATAACAGAAAACTAGTATAGTCCAATAAAACTTCATGTATTATAATTTACAAAAAATATATAAAAAAATAAAAAAATGTTTCTAGTTAATAATAAAACTAGCTACACATTAGTATTATAGAGGAGAATTATAAAACATGTACGTGAAATTTACATCCTGACCACTCTGGGTTATGTTTAAATAATTCATTGGATATCATTGTGTTCAAACACCAATTATCACAAATGAAATATATTTTCGAAAATATTTTATTATGAAAATCTATTAGTAATCAGAATCATAAGAATATACATGTGTTAAATAATAATCATACTAAATAAGCAGTTCAAAAACTATGATAAAAGATGGATAATTTCTTCTTGTGTGTACAATTCAACATCATCGTACATCTAAAATGTTGTTGAATGATATATTATTCAAAAAAAAAATACTATAAAAGAATATATAAAACAATTAATATGACTAAACTCATCATAATCAGTCATTATCCCTATTTTGATTATCTTATAAATGAATCATAAAACATAATAACTATATTTGATATATCCTTGTTCATAGTGAAATTAATGTTAATAAAACAGTAAATTGATATATATATATATATATATATCCAAAAAAATAACAATCATTAATATAAAAAGTAATTGCCTTTATATTCACAAAGTTGTTGGTTTTTGTCTTCCCTATTATACTGCGATATTTCTTAAAAAAATTTATTGAAATGCATTTTCATATATATAAACTAATTTAAAATATATAAAAAATGATAAATAAACCAAATGAGAATATAAAAAACAATTAATACTTACCTAATGCAGTGGAATCTTTTCTACGAACACAACCAAATATAGTGGAAAGCCGATATATTGTGTTATAAGTTCGGTAAAATACACATAACATCTAATGCCCCTAAACTACATAAAGTAAACATATAATGAAATTATGTTGAACCTTTCTTCATAATTTTTTCCCCTTCTTACCCATTATGAAATAGCCTCAACCAACACACAATATCCATCCTTGAAAACCTCTCACATATATATTACACCCTATTATTAGTCAAAACATATTTCACATCTGTTGAAATATATTCATGATCTATGAAACCATTAATACATGTTTTTCAATTTTGAACAAGTATCATATGTATGTGACTAATTAAAAAAAAATATATAATTCAATTAAAATAAACTTTAGTTAAAAAATTATAAAGAAAATTAGAATTTATCTACATGGAAAACAATGGAGACACATTCTTGATGAGTTCATTTAAATCAATTAGATCGATAATATTTGTTGGAATATTCACAATTTAGTGTCTCTTCCAGATATATTATAAGAATTCTGAAACTAATAGATATTATCAAAGGAAGAATAATCTTAAGAAAATATTTATATCCCGTCAAAAATATATGATGTATCTACACTTGCTTGTTCATGAACCTTTTGTGTCCATTGTTCCATTTCATTAGATGTCATATACTCCTATATAAGATATATATCAAAAAAATTATAAGAATTTTTTAATGATTTTTAATTAATATTTAAAAAACACAAACCTCATAAGAAATACGGCGAATAAGGATAAATGGAAAAGGTAAACATTGACTCAAACAACACCCAACTTTGGTAATCTCCACGGTAGGGAATGGTTGTATATAAATTGGATCTATAATATCATGTATTGATATGATAACATAAACCATTTAAATTGGCTTCCGATGTCTAAGACATCCTAAAAAAGGCATGACACCTAATGCTAAAATATGTACATCAAGATGTTCAGTATAAAAATTAGTGTTTAATGTTGGGTCTGAGAGAGGAGGTTGATGATCTAAGTAGGTATATAGGGATGGTTGTCTATGCTGGGAAGGTTGTACCAACTCAGAAGGCTACACAAAATGTGACTATCTCATCATTTTTTACAAACATATAATGTTGAATTGCTTCTTGAATTTTATCACCCATGTACTATTTCATATGTTTCAGATGATTTGTTAAGGATTTTATTTCTGGGTTTCTTATCGAATATATTAACAACAAAAAAATTTTGAGTACCAACACCCTCCTCATATCCTCTTATGTAGATTTGGTGTTATGGACATCGTATGGTAGTGGTTAGGATGTGCACCCTACCACCCAGGATGAATGTACAATGTGTCGATTTCTCGATATGTTCATCCATAAATGAAAAATAAAAATGGCATATTATTGTTTCTAATTTATAGAAAACAAACTTTTAAGAAAAATAAAAACTACTTACATTGAATTATTTCACATACATAATTAAAACTATCTTTATGATACTATTAATGTGTTAATATTCACACTATTTTCCATTTATCATGGTGGGTGGGTGGAGTTGGAGGACTGAATTGGATTTCATTATAATCACTTGTGGAGTGAGCTCTTAGTCCTTCAAACATTTACTCAAAAATTTATTTCTCCAAAAAATGATACACTCCATAAGATAATGTATGATAGTAAACATTATAAAATTGGATGTCCTGATGGGGTTTTATTGAGATTTTTATTATTGAAAGTAAAATAATTAGTAATTAGTTATATATCAATGAAATTTTACAATACAATATAATATAATTATCATTCCTGGAATGTCTCTTCATGTTTGGTGGAAACAAATTACTTCCATTTATCATCATATAAAAATAAATACTTGAGGAATGGGATGTCGTTTTTTATATTCTAAAACAAATTTTTTTGTCAAAATCATTTCAAAATCCTTCCATCAATCCACTACTAATGTAAGGCATCATTTCTTAACTATTTTTCTTTAAAAATTGATTTTCACGTGTGGGTTATTAACCTAAATTTTATTCTTTTAAAATAAATCATATTTGAAAAGGGAGATAAATGAAATCAGTTGATATATCTTACCTTCACAGCCTCCTCAAGCTCTTATGTCTCCATCTTGTCGACAGACCTTCGAACAAGATATTTAATGTTTATCTTGCAACAACATTACATGTCGATATAACTGATAAATTATGTTTCATTAGTGCAAGTTTTATTATTATTACCATAAAAATTAACACGTAATCACTTCTCTCCATGAGAATGTGACAATTATTTTAAATATTTAGTGCCATGTTTACCAACTCAATTATTTGATTTCTGAATACCAATTACCAAAGACTCCCTTTCTAAAGACTCATTAGAAGGCCTACAATTATTTATTTTGTAAATTAATTTTTTTATTTATAAAATATTTATATTACTAGATATTTAATAATATGAAAAAGAAAAATAACATAGTAGATTTTCCTCTATCTCTGTCTCAATATCGATCATTGAAACTAGAAAATGTAATGAAATTATTGTATACCTGCATGTTATTTGATAATTCAATAATTAGTAAAAAAGGAAAACAAAAACATTAAAATATAAAAGAATAAGTCAAATGTAAATAATTACTAGATTAATTTGGATAGTAATTTAATGTTTCCCATATCACATCAACATTATCATTGTATATCACATGCACCATGTTTGTGTTATTTTCATTATTATCCCGAAATTGTGTAATAGATAAAGAAACCTAATATAAATCAATTACATTATCATCATCCTCAATATCCAAATAGATTATTTTCTCTTTCTAAATGATATACCACTATACCTTTGATTTATTGGTGACATAAAATATATATTTTTCTTCTGTTTCCATGATAAATAGTTCCACGTTATAATGAAATCATTTCAAATCAACCAGTTTAAACTCATATTCATTATTTCTAACATATAAATTACTAGGAACCCTACTACACTTAAACATGGTGAATCAAAATTTAATATCATCAATTTTCCATAGGACTTCAACAACTACAAAAAATGGTGTTGATAGAGAAATATGGATTTTATCTTTTTCAGTCGAAAAATGCAGTGATTCAATGACAAGCATTACCCCACCATGTTGAACGGTATTCTAACCATATATATTTTTTATGTCAAATGTGTACCCATTAATATCAGAGACAACCATGTGATCTCATTAATAGATGTCCCCTTCAATACATTTAATTTTATCTAAGGTTGATTTATATATTATGAATTTATATTTAAAATATGAAACAAATGACTTTCTATGCTCAATAATCAGTAACATTTAATTTCTTTTCATATCACATAAAATTAATTCGGCAATACGTGATGATATAAATGATTTAGCCTCATCTATATTGTTTAAAATGTATACATGTGCCTGAACCACAACATAACATGGAATGATCCTTACCATCAAGGCTCTAATCTCTATTCCTTCACTATCTAATGTCATTTGATGTGATATAGGGAGACCAATAAGCTCCACTTTAGAAAAATGATACTTACAAAATTCAATAACCACTTTTGACACATATTTTTTAACAATAAATGCATTTGGTTGATAATTATTTTTAACATATCCCTTATAAATTTTATATATTTTTTAAATGGAAACATCCATCATAAATAAACTAGCCAACATGTTCTTATCTCATGCAACAATTAATCAAAAGATGAACCATAATATCAAAAAAGTAGTTACGAAATATATTTCTAGTTGAAAATGATTAAGAGAATCTTTATTAACAAAAACATCTAACAAATTTGGATCAATGAATTTCCAACAAATGTATTCGAAAAAATTACAAAACTAAAGGATTGCCTTTATGAAAGCTGTCAGAAATATACCACATACTGCCATACGTAGAATTTATTGCATCAAAACCCTACAATCATGAGACTTCATACCTCTTGATTTATAATCCAATAATGACACCAAATTATGTATATTTTAAGAATAACCACTGTATACATAAATACCATGAAGAAAATAATAAAATCATCTTCTTAATATTGGATAATGTGTGACTAGTATGAGATTAATGTGCTCTATTTCCTTTCCTAGTAGAAGATAACTCTAAATGTATTCCCAATGATATCAAGTCCAATCTATAATTAAATACAGATTTTTTATTTCCTTTAATTTCTAACAAAATTCTAATCAAACTGTCACATATATTTTTCTCAACATGAATATCATGGATGAAATATTTTATCAATAAAAATATCATATCAAGTAGTTCAAAAAATGAATTATATTTCTTCTATATAATTTTTCAAAGACAAGAATACCACTTCAATTCAAATGTAGAATCAATATTTTTTACCCTATGGTAATATTCTTTGAATAGAAATGGTTGAGGGGTGAGTTTGCATTCTTGAAAATTGTTGAATGTTTTTTAATCTATGACAATGATTATCAATTCGAAAAAAGCATTGATGTTCCATGTACACTTTCTTTCTTCCATTGCATAATTTATAAAATGAAGTACCTTCTTCACAAATTGGAAATTATTTATATCCCTTATCAATTTATATAGATATTTTTTCATATGTTTAAAATTCATTTGTAGTGAACATTATCATAGTAGTCAAAATTAATTACCCTTTCATGAATGCATTTAAAATTTAAACAATTGTCTCCTGTTGCAATTTCAAATCATTAATCAATGGTGAATGATACACATATATGTCATATCCATTCTTTTTTGGTCCATAAATCATCATCATAATAATAAAATGTTTTTTCTTCCTACATAGATGTGGGTGAAAATTGTAAATAACTGAAAAATATGCGATGAACTATGATGGATACATAGGCTCTGATATGGATTCATTCTATCAGTACCGAATCTAGTTTTGAGATTTCAAACATCACTTCCAAAATTATGATTTTTTTCCAAATCACTTCTACTATGATGAATCAGTAAGTTGATGTATGTTAACTTCGCATATTTTCTCATCTGAATGACATATTGTCCTTTTTTCTTCAATTGAATTAGATTATAAATGCTTCACAGAATGAATTTTTGGACGGTACAAATTTTCTTTAGTAGGAGCTGTGATTATTGTACTTCAGAATGAATCATAGTTGAATTATAAAAATTCTAGTATTGAATTATTTTATGTTATTATTAAAAATTATAAAATTTATTTTTCATGATATTAGATTTTAATACCTTAGAATGAATCGTAGTTGACTTTTTCATATATCTTATAGTGTGATGTCTCACATGTTGGAAATCTCGGTAAATATTAATATTCATTCCTATAAAACACACAATCATTGGTGAAAGTGTATATCATTTTATACCCCCAATACCATTGTCTAAATATTATATTCCACTCATAATTAGAATATGTAATCTCATTTCCTTATGAATGTAGCACTTTTAAAAGCTCACGTAAGTTGGAGAATTTTTTTCACTCCAAAAATTTCATACATTCAATTAACAAATCTAAAAAATACTGATAGAACTATATAATTAATACATCGGTAGATTAATAGTTTCTTAGAATATTCATGAAATCATTCTACAGTTATTGTTTTTTGATGTCTTCAACACTTATATCAAGAATTAATTCATCAATATGATCCTCTACATTATTATGAATATTTTCACAAATATTGGATGTTGAATTTTAAATTCTTTCCCAATTCTAGATCCCAAGTGTTTAATTAAGGATAAAATAATAAGAAATGATATGATCCTTGATTTATTTAGTGTTTAAATTTCTAATATTATAAACCTTCATAGATGGATACAAAATGAAATCATTTTTTTGAATATTTTATTTAGAAAACATCATGAATTCATCATTTATTTTTTCATATTAATTAGTTTTTCTTACTAAATATAACTGATTATGACACCTTTAATACAAGATACCTCATTATATATGGTGGATTCAATAAAAAATATAATCAATTAAAATATAGATATGAATACATAAATTTTAAACACAAACACATTTAATAAAAATAATTTCCCATCAAATTTTGTAACTTACATTTTAAAAAAATTATTTTAATCCTTAAAAATATTTATATATATTGATCAAATCTTTTTATATGCAAAATTTATCTTAATAAATAACAAAAAATTAAAAGTGATAATCTTTAAAAAAAATTAAAAATTTATATTCACAATCAAAACAATACCATACACACTTATAAATAACCAATAAATCATTAATAACATAAAATTACAAACAAAAATAACCATTACAATTAAACATAAAATAATTAATGAAAAAAATAAATTGAATTCAGAAAAATTATACAAAGAATGTTAAAACAATTATATAATCATTTATAATAATATAACATTCATAATTATCACAGCAAAAAATTATATCTAAGATACAATAGAATATACAAACATATAATAACATAGGAACTATTATCATAACAAAAAATCATATATAAATTATATTCAGAAAACATGCAAATTTTGTAGTTGAATAATGAACAATGTATCTTGAATTCCAAAAAACCGAATAAATGTTTGTATCAATTATGTGAAACCAACAAGATTGAAGAAAAACAAGTGAAAAAATGTATTAAAATAAAAATAGAAATCCATCCTTAAATGTAATTTCGGATCGGTCGTAAGAGCTCGAAGATCATAAAATATTTATAATGGATGGATAATTTAAGAGATGGAACAAAATAAAATGGAATGAATTACTTCAATTGTTAACCAACATGCATTGAGGGTGGTCAAGGTTCGTTGAATGTGTTCAAATCTGTTGTCGGTTAAGAGGGAGGGTTCCAATGCCTGTTCGATGGTCGTCAAAGGCATTCAGACCCATTATCTGTCAAGAGGGGGGATTTTGAGAGAAATAATATTATGGATTCAGGACTCCGATATTGTTTTTAAATTATCCATAACATTTGTTTTATCTAACATCGTTGGGGAAAATGTTAAAAAATATATATTTTTGGAGTCATTATCCTCCAAAATTGACACAAAAAATAATTGATTTTATATTTTTGCATAGATTTTGATGGAAATTGATGCCAAATGTTTTTCCCCTATCTATGACATTGGGTTTCATGAAAACAGACACCAAATATTGTTTGAAAGTATATTTAGTGTCATTTTAGAAGAAAACTGATGCCAAAACACTAATTTATTTGTTTGTTAAATAAATTTTTTAATAACTGACATCGAAATATAGATGTGAATATAAAAGATTATAATTGTTTTAAGATGAGATATGTTTAAAACATCATATATATATATATATAAACTTTTCTAACAGCACCAGTTGATAAGAATCATACCTAAATTGATTATTTATACCTAATGGTACACATTTCCCTATGTTGTATTTCCATGTTTCCTACGGTAATTATGACTTAATGATGGGGAAGCATCTGGAAAAATCATTCGCTAATGAAAATCCCCAAATGATGACATTGAATCTCAACATATGACTCTTTCATAATTTGATCCATAACCAAGTGATGAATTATATACCAAATCATTTCTAACATCTCTATAATGATAATTAACCCCCTAAGAGAAGTATCTATCAACAGTTAAAAATAATAATTTGACCTCAATGTGAAACTATACAAATACCTAATTTTATTCATTCTAATTTATGAGTGGTATATATTATTATAAATTTACATGTCTTGTTATTGATGGTTTTTGAATAATCTAATAAATATATAAAATTTAGGAATGAATAATAATATTAAAATTCTAAATGACACTATCAGTATATACATACATAGTTATATGTAAATATATAAGCCATCGGGTTGGTGTCCCAATCAATTCATAAAGACTCTTCCATAGTCTGTATGTAAACTCGATATCCTTATCTTAGAAAATTTACTTTGGAATTCCATGAAACCTTATGATTAGATACACATTAAAAATAACCAGATCATCACCCTTGGTGGTATTCTTAATTAGAATAATGCAAATTGATTTTATCAACTGAACAATAACTATTATGATAGGATACCATTCTCATAGAATCTATTCTAATGCAACAACGGTGTCATCAGACACCTCTTCCCATTACCAAATTGAAACTGGAAGAGTATGGAGACATTTAGAATGATTTATCTACTCTAATTTTATTTTATAATTTGAGTAATTAGTGGAAACAAAACCATGGATGTTTGGATCCATAAATGACCATCATAAATCACTATAGAAATATGAAATTTAAAAACTTTTGTTTTGTGATGTTTCAATAATTTTTTCACAATTCGTGACATTTCATGAAAAGTTAACTAATTTTAAAATGTAGCAATTCGATAAAAAATAGTCCTATTTTGGCATTGTTCTGGAATTCATCTCAATTTTAGTGAAATTTCTAGAAAAATGTTCCAAATTTAGTGACTTTTTCTGAAAATGTGATCCTAATTTAGAAGCATTTTCCAAAAATGTCCCCAAATTAGCCACGTGTTTAAGGAAACATTGATTATTATATCTTATTTACCACATTGGGGTAAATTTATATTTTCATATTTTTATTATTATACATAATTACAAACACACAAATATACACATATATATATATATCTGACTTTTATGATTAGAATAGGTAGTGAACATCTTCCCAAAAATATAGTCCCACCTACATTTAATCATATTAATACAATGGTGAGCCCTAAAACAAGAGTGGATAAATTTTTCAAATGTATCCTATGATAAGGATATCTATATTTCCCAATGTGATCATATTGTATAGTCACAAAACCTAGAGAAACCCTATGTGTATCACGGTATGACAAACAACAATTTATTTGAATATGATTGATCTGAATAAGTGCTAATGTCAGAATCCATTTTAATTCCACAATGGAATCCTACAATTTTGTATCCCATGTGATGTTCACCCATTTATTGGTAACAGTAGTAAAAAGTGATGAAGAAAATGTGAAATCCAATAAAAACAACTAATAATATCTATCCAATCGTTGGACAATCTGTATCTCGAAGAACATTTGTGGTTCTTATAAAGAAAATAAAAGAAAAATCATCTAATGATTGACGAAAATTCAATGCTCTTAAATTATGTGTTTGAATAAAATCATTTCTTGTATCAAAAAATTATATTTCTACCGATTCTGATAAGGTTGGATTCTCCTCATGATTTCTAAAACAATTATACAGATAGTTCCCATTCCAACACTCGAATCATGAATAAACAATTGTATCATACATGAATAAAAAGAAAAATGTTTCAAGATACATATTGAAATTATGGTTCTTCATTGCCATAAAAATAGAAGAATAATTAGTTACGAAAAAAGTAATTACAAGATATTCTAAATGAATTACCTAATTGAAAATAATTTGTTTGGGATATGAGAACCCCGAGCCAATAGATGAGGACAACGATATAAAATATCAATATTTTAAAACCACTTATACCCCTTTAATTGAAATAACAAGACACCAATGGTGTAATATGTGACTTATTCATCAAATTCATTGAGTTCAATATTTGATAGTCCACACAAAAATTATGTGATCTGTCATCCTCTTGGGAATATATCATCGGGGATACAAATAGTGAAGTTTTATGTTAAATAAAAATTTATCCATTAGATTATCCTACAATATTTGGAGCTCTTTCAGCAAAATATGTTATATTTAATTACAGCGTTTTGTGACCAGGTGAGTAACAAAAAAATAGTAAAATCAACATACCTTTCTGTAGGGAGACAATAAATATTTTATGGAAAATTATCGTGGATGTATCTAACTACCAATGGAAGATTACCAAATGAGATAATATCATCATCCAAAAATCTCCAGAACACTAGAGGGAATGTCTTTAATGACTAGACTATATATCCCACTAACCCTGAAACACATGAAAGAAATAATTAGAAATATATAATGAAACACATTGATGATAAGTTTCACATCATCATGATTTTAAAGAAGAAAATATATCTTGATGATGATTTCAAATTGATCTAGATTGAGATCTATAATTTATCATCTATATTCTATGCCATAAATATATAGAGAACATACAGGATAATGAAACAACTAAGATATTAACATTATATGAGTAATCAAAATCACCATAAAAAGAAAATGATATCAATTTGATGTTTTATCACATTAAAATATATAGTTATAAATAAGTATGTGGATCATGTATAAAATAGATCAAATATGATAAAATAGTCCAAAAATGAGTTAGTAATAATTGTAGCGAATTCGTTATTAACCCCCACCAAAAACTCATCTATTTCATGAAGATGGTTCACTCATGTGGTTTATGGATAGATACCTATTGTCGTTTAAGTCTCCCAAATTTTCACTATGGACTTTAGAGAAGAATACATTTGAAATAATAGGGAATATACAAATCCTGCAAAAACATATGCAGATTGAATCATGAAACACAAGAATTTAATGTATTCACAAGTGAGGTATATGTATTTTTGGTGTACCCTACCTAATCAATTATACAGAAAGTAAGTGGAATTGTATTTAATAACAATGAAGGTTCAGGCTCCTGCTTGACATCCAAAAGACCCAGAATAAAATCCAGGCAAGGGATAATTAATGGGGGGACTGTAGTTGTACTGTAGCAGTGGCAGCACTGTAGCAGCAGTGGCACTGTAGCAACAGTAGCACTATAGTGGTGGAGGGACTGTAGCAGATACTGTAGCGGTGGCGGTACTGCAGTAGCATGGTAGTGTAGCAGTACTGTTCACCAGGGGGGTACTTTGGGCCAAAAATATTGGCTTTCAAGCCATGTATTCAGGCCACTTGGTCTTGGGCTTTCAGGCAATGTAATGGGACTCACTCTACCCAGTCTAAAAAGGTATTTGCTTTAAATAATAAATTGAGGCTTTGGCCACAAAATTATAAAAAATATGATGGTTCTAAGAAGGGATAATTCTATGGAAAAATTACACCTCTATTTCTATTTTCATTCCATTTTTTATTCATTCAATATGAGACAATAAATCTACCATTGGGTGGATGAAAAAAAAGTAGAGGGACCAATTATTCCTACCATATCCATTCCTTCCATCATATCGCAATAAAGTGCCACATCATATGATTTATGCTACCATATGTATATTTATGACCCAATGACCTGATTAAAACCCCATATTTAGTTATGATCTCCCATTTGATCATTCATTACCACCTCTATAGCACAATAGATCACCATGTAAAATTGGATAATGTAATATAACACAATGTTCTATCTTTGTTTTAAAGAGGGAACTCAAAATAAAAATCTAACATCCAAAAAATTGGATAGAACTATTAAAATAAGATTTTAGAAACCCATTATATTGAATCGCATGTGTAGATTCCTAAGTATCATAAAACCCCACCACTACTTAGTAGGCCCTTTGATCGTGAATGTTACACATTTTTTATTGATCGCCTCATGTATTTTTCAGATGTTTAATACCAGATTGGTATTATTTATTAGGTTATACAAAACATTGTGTTCACTCATGAAATTAATGGATGGGGGGTTCTTATTTCAGAACGATAGATATTGATCCTAGTCTTCCACGGTAAGTAGTTTCACCTCAAAAACTCAGTTTTAATCTTTTAGTAAATTCTATTCCACAACATGAATGTCCCGAATGATTGCCTCTAAAGGATTAAAATAAAAATGGAGGATTCCCTCGAAGATAATCTCTTACTACAACCTCCTATGGAACCCATGAAAGAGATATTGGAGTCATTACACTACACAATGGAAATAAATGAAAACAATCAGAAATTAAAAAAAATATTATTTTAAACCATATAATCATTACTAAAAACATATATCAAGATAAAATCCAATCATATATGAAATACATCACAATATCCCAAGGTAATAGGAGACTTTTCAAAATGATATTTTCAAGAACAAATAGAAACCAACCCCTCATATTCGGAAATTCTAGTATCATGTATACCAGATGACCCAAGAGAAGAAAACTATAGGGAAACAAACCACATATAATACCAATTGGTAAAAACAACCAATGAGAGACTTTATCAGGTACCCAAAAAAATATTTTTATGACCTAAAGGGAATTTTAGATCCCCATAGATTGCTTGAAAGCACAAGAGAATAAAACAACATACAAGTGTAATGATTTAACCAAACATGAATCTTGCCACATGGAATATATATATAAAGGATACCGAAAACAAAAGTCTTTTAATAATTAAAGAAATATAATTATAATGATACAAATTAAAATTAATAATATAATATGTCATATAACATATTTCATAACAAAATTGGGACAACTAAAATTAGAATCGACTACATCATGCGACAATTGGGAGTTATCTTATCAACTCGCCACTAGCAACCCACACCCAAATGATCAAAAGATCACCGCATCATTGAGGCAACCTTTCATTTTAAGAATCAAACGAAAATACATGTTTTACACATTCCTGAGGGAATTTTTATGGTGTGAGTGAAATAGTATCAGTGGGATCCTTCCATGATTTTCCATAAAATGCATCTATACAAAAATCACAATATACTAAATATTATGAAAATGTGGAATGATAATAAATTAAATTTTATTATACTAAAATCATGGTAAATATTTTCACTTTTCCATAGTTCCAAAATAATCCATGTAAAATAGTTTGAAAACATAATATCCAATTACCAACAAAATTTTTTTCAAGATAGGTATATCAATTAATAAATTGTAAATCCTAAAGATAAATTGTAAACATCCCGATGATCACAATTAATAATCTATCAATCTAACCCATTTCTCTATAAAAAGTGATGATGAGTGTTCACTGATGTTTCATAAGACCATACATGATTCATAGTAATAGAGGAACACCAAGACATTAAATCGCCAAAAAATACTATTTGATGAGTTGTAATACTCCAACTACCACTTATGTACCCATGATTCCCAGGTGCAGCCTATATCAAATAAATTTCAATTGTATTTAAATTTCTACATAATTACACACAATATGTTAATCAGAAAAAATAGTATTTTAAAACCAATTTTCAAATCCCTTTCAAGAATGATTTTAAAAAAACATTCAATTATAAAGTGAGGGGAAAATGATCTCCTATCATGAACTGATTTAAAAAATATTAGAATATTTCGAATTCATTGTGGAAAATATTAATAAAATTTGAGAAATTGTGGTTCATATTCCATATACTAGAGATAGAATAAACAACCTCAAATTTAGATTCATTCCAACCATAATGGGATCCACACACAGATAGGGGAGAGAGGAAAATATAAAATAATTGATTCCCTTAAGAATCTGATGTGCCACACCACAACTAACACAAGAACCAACCCTCATACAATGAACTCATAAATAAATCTACCAAATATTAAGAGAGGCCACATCCCGATCAATATGAGCAAAAAAATTTACCAAATCAATATTAAAAAAATAATGGAAATAGGAAAATGGAAAATAATAAATAAATAGAACCCAACACAACTGGAGATCATGGTGTTGATTTGAGAGGTTAGGAAGGGTTGGAACCCCAGAATAATCTAGAGAATCACATGGGTTCATGGGAAAAGGTGAATAGGTGAATGATATGGGATTTTTAAATGCAATATAAAACCACATTCAACATAAATGATTCATGAGTCAAATAATTGATTCATTCTGTGAATCCACATGATTTCATGTATGTTGAATGTTTCAAGATATTTGATTGAAAAATCATAAAAACTAATTCATGATGTGAATTATTAAAATGAAATGAACATGATTGATATATTTTTCCCATTTTGAATTTACATCTTTAATATACCATTACATCAATGAATTCGTTATGCATACATTTTTAAGCACATGTCATTTATAAAACCATAGTTTGTCTGGGTCTCCCTACGAAATGAAAAGTCATTATCTTAATAGTTAATGTAGATCAAAAAGTATTTAGGATGTTGAAAATTATATATGAATTTTTGTAACACCATATTGATAACAAAATTAGAGTTATGTGTGTGGAACAAAACTCACCACAAAATGGTAATGTAGTTATCCCTATAAGAGTAAAACCTCATTACAAATATACATGGACTTGTTTTATTTTCTACAATGATATGATTCTCATAGGTTAATATTAAATAAAGAGCTGGCTGTAAGATGTTTGAATTGAAATATTATATTCCAAAATAAACCCCATTATTAGTGTTGATCATATATTCAAGTTATCATAAAAATTCCTAACATGGATCATATTTACTCATAATGCTATCTTTTATTATTTCATTATATCCACACAAATCAATCAATAATAAAACTATACCAGTGATTAATGTAAAGGAATTAAAAATCTAGATAGAAATTGTGGTATCCTATTATCTCTCACATGATCCTGATGGTCATGATATCATTCATCATCCTTATACAATTCCAATGGAGCCAAAAAATTAGTCACTAATTTATAAGAAAAAATTATAGAGTGATGGAAATGAAATGAATGCATTATTTTCCTCATTATCAATAAGGTACATGGTGTAACATCCTAGGTAAATAAAGAATAAATAATTTTCATATTTATTAATATTTACTAATTAAATATTAATTTTATTTTAAAGGGGTTGCTATGTTCGATAGCGTACCCAATACGCAACGATGAGTTTCTTTGAAAATTACGTAGCACACTAGTAATAAAATAATATTATTTTAAATGTTAGTTAACGAGTAGCCGTTGTACTGGCGGGAATGGATAGAAATAACTAAAATATGATTATTTATGTTTTTAAATGTTTTTACATTTACCCAATAAAAGATAAAGTCCTAAAATACGGAAAGAGTTCTATTTTAGGCATCTATACCCTAATTTTCACTAAAGGTTCACTTATCACCTTTTAATGGTGAACCGTAATTAAATATAGTTCTGATCACACTTATACTTTATTTTGGACCAAATATAACTCTTCTTTAGAATCGGGACATCAAAATTTACTTTGTGTAAATTTTTGGTACCTTTTTGATAAAGTTTTTTTTTAATGAATAATGTAAAATGTTGTATTTTAATTCAAAACCTCTTTTTATTTATATTATTAGATTATATTTTGAATTGGTTTTAAAGTGAAATTAGAATATATTTTTACCATTTAATCGAATGGTGGTCATAGGAATCAATTTCACTTTGAAATTGGACTTAAACTAGTGTCAATCTTTTGATACTTATTATTTCACAAAAACACGCTATTTGCTTTGACAGCGGGAATTAATTATTAAATTGAATAATGTGACTAATATGTTTTGAATTTTGTAAAACGGACTTCATTTTCGAATTCAGAATATCAAATATATCTTAGGGTGAATTTTTGGTAATTTTCTGAAAAACTTCAATTTTTGATGAATAGTGAAACCACTAAGTGGTACTTATAAAAACTGATTTTCTGTTTAAATGAAATTTTGCCATCATTGTGTTTTTAATTTTGAAAATCCGACATACATGGTTGTCATTAATAAGTAAAATGTGGTTCAATGAGATTATAATAATTTTTTGGTGAATAGTAAATTTTTTTCATTAATCGCGATTAGAGGTAATTAGTGTAGTTTAAGGTAAAAATGATATTATAAAAAAGTGAAAACACCATGATACTTGTCCTACACCTATTGGGTGAGTCATGGCCGACCAAGACAAGCCATGGGCCATCTTTGGGTCCCCATGGAGCCACTTTAGTTGCAAAATGACAATAATATATTTTTATTTAATGTTAAAATTAAATTGACACAAACATGAGTTTTTTTACTAAAACAATTTTTAATTAGGGTTACACAAGTTCAAATTTTAATTATAAATAGTCATTGGAAAGATAAAAAGATTTCCTACATCATAGTATTTTTTTTATAATTTTTAGACATTAAATAAAATAATTTATTTATGACATAATAATGATGCAGTGATGACATCATTATTTGACGATTTAAATAAAATAGAAAGATAATGCAAAATCTATAAACTACACATGTCCAAAACTTATTTGATGAGTGGATTTCGAAGCCTTATCACCTTATTCACGAATTATATCAATGTGGGACCTTTTAAAACCGAAACACATTTTCAAATAAAGTAATAATTCTTTACTTTCCAAAAGTGCCCCTCCTCCCCTCTTATAAAAGGCCCCCACCTCTACCTCATTTCACACACTTCTCAAGCCTTTGGCTCGGCCAACCCCTGCCCAATTACTCTCTACACATCCCTCTCTTCTTCCTAGAGGATTCCATTTGGGCAGAATCCTTTCAAAGGAAGCCTTTAGGGTCAAATGAAAAGGAGTTACACTTTTAAAGGTAATTCATTCTCTCATGTTCATTTGTTTTATTTTGCTTCTCCAACCCTCTAAACTCTTTTTATTTACTTATTTTGTAACAACACCAGTATCTTCAATATACTAGGATGTTGTTATAATATTTATTTGAGCTACACTCTCACACAACTACATCAAATGGTTAAAGAACATACGGTTTCCGTGGATGGCGAAATTCTGCCTCCCGAAACGATGATTGTTCAATACTCATTTAACACCTTCAAGGGTGGCCATTATGATGTCACTATTTTTATATATGATATATAATATTTTTATGTTTTCCTTAATCTTCTTTTTTTCATTTTGGGCATACCTTTATGGTTTCCATTATGGGTAAACACGATATCTTCATTTTAGGAAGTGCGGACTACCGCCCCCTCAAAGTGATTTGATTCGTTAAATACCATATGTGGGACATATAAAGGATGGAACTATGATATTATATATGATATTATACTGGAATTATAATACACCTTTATATCATTATGATTCCATTCTATAAAATACGAAATAGAAATGAAAGTAGCGTTCATGCGTACGTACGGATTACCGTCTCCATGAACGGTGCATTTCATTTCCTACCTCTAAATGATTACGTAATAATTATAAATGCATGTATGTACTGGATATATATGACATATATGATATCTACATCATAAATACCATTCTGGATATAATGAACCTTTGACCAAATTAACAACATGTAATGTAAGAAGTCTATTTTTGACTTAAGAACCAAATACCGACAAAATGAACATTATTAACTTAACTGATTACATGATGTTCATAACATGGTATAAAAGGAATAATGAACTTGAAAAAGATTCATAAGCAAGTAGAGATTAACTCAAGTTTATTATTCAGGACGTTAAAGAACGATCGAGTCAAGTCGGACCCAAGGTAAGGGACTTCGTCTCTATCTCCTTTCATTGAGGCATATTTCATTTTATACACAACTTTATTTTATACGGTGTATAAACTCCCTTGACTTTTACTTTTATACAAAAGGAATCTTTTTCTACGAAGCGTTTTACTAATCGACAAAAAGGAATGTTTTTTTAACATACGCGGTGACAACGACCTTTTCCACCGCCGTGAGTATTATTTGGTCTTTGGCTTCCTCAACAAGCCGTAATGTTTTAAAATAAAATAAATACCATATAATCTTTTATGTATTTTGGTATTGAAAATGGTTTTGATAAAGGATTCTATTATGTCAATATATTTATGATATATTGTGATTGAAATGTGGAAATGTTTTCATTCCTTTATATTGGTTTTATGTTTTATGATTTTATATTGGTACTTGGACATTTTAACGGGTGGTTACATTATAAACCATATGACGGGTGGTGCCGTGAATACCAGGATGGGTGGTTACGTTATAACCTCCAATGCATTGGGTATGGAAGTCGGCCGTATGGCTATTCCATTAAGTATGTATGGAAATTGGCCGTATGGCTATTCCATTAAGTGATATTTGTGGAAGTCAACCGTATGGTTATTCCACTTAAGTATGTTTATGTCCCAATTTACCTTTATATATTCTATGTTTTCTTTATATGGGTTTTATGGTAATCCTTTGGATACAAAAAGGTAAGTAAAGATACTTTATTCAGTGAAGAGTTTTTTATTACTTCATAAAGGTGAAAAGTATTACTTTGATAAAGTATACATGGTTTACTTTTTGTTTTGACAAACTAACAATTTTCATTCTTTGAGTGTCCCTTACAGAGCTTTTTGTGCTCACCCCATGTTTTTTTTGAAATGTTTTTCACAATACTTATTGTGGAATAGGGTCAAGGATGGGATCAAGGGAAAGTCATGCTTTATAAAACATGGAATTAGACATGTTTCTTTTTAAGAGTTTTTTTTATTTATTCTATGGAAACTTGGTAGAAGTGTCTACTTTGTAATCTTTTGAGATGTAATAGTTATGTTCTAATTCTTTAAAACTATAAACCTGAAAAGATCCTCAACGTGAATTATTCATTTAATTCAATATTAAGTATGGTTTAAGGTCGGGGCCTTATAGTTGGTATCAGAGGGAGGTTTAGACAACTTTAGGAGTTAGAAAAGTGTTAAATTATAATATGATTGAAATGATATAGCATTTACGGATTAACATGTTGCTTCGCCTAAGATATTTCTGTGTTCAGAATGGTTTTCCGCAGAGGAAACAAAGCAGCTATGTTGGGACGACGTCAGGAGGAAGATAACCTTCCAAATCAGCAACCTGAGATGGTCGGAATTGGAACTGAACAGTTTGTTGTAGTGATGGCACAGTTGACTCAGGCTATAAATGGTGGTGGTATCCATGCACGAGATCAGCCAGATCAACCGCAGAGGAACATGTCAGTGGTGGAACATTTCATGAGGCAACATCCCCCATCATTCAGAGGATCATCTGACCCTGTCCAAGCTGAAGGGTGGATTAAAGCACTGGAGAAAATTTTTGATGTCATGGGGTGTTCAGAACATCAAAAGGTTAGTCTTGCTGTTTACCGTTTTGAAGGTGAAGCTGATCAGTGGTGGTCGATGGTGAAAAATATAAGGGATAGTGATGAGATTGAGGATCTTCATTGGGACGAATTCAAAGGTATGTTTCTTGAGAAATATTTTCCTAAGGTGGTTCGTCTTAGGATGGAAAAACAGTTCTTAGATTTGAGGCAGGAGGATGACACAGTGGCTGCTTATGAAGAAAAGTTCACTCGATTGGCAAGGTATGCTCCAAAATTCATACGAGATCTTGATAGTAAAATAAACCGTTTTTACTCAGGGTTAAAGCCAAAGTATCGAAGGGCTTTAGCTTCTCGTGAGTTCAAAAGTTATGAAAAACTTGTTCGATGTGCGGAGAAGGTGGAAATGGAGTTTGCTGATGATCAGGAGTTCTATGACAAACAACAAAATAAGAGGTCTAGTTGGCAGGCAAAGGGGAAGAATTCATCAAAGAAGCAAGGAGGTAAGAAAACCAAATATCCATCTTGTGAGAAGTGTGGTAAAATGCATCCTGGAGAATGTTTATCCAAGTCTGGTAAGTGCTTTTGGTGTGGTAAGTCTGGTCATATTGCTCGTAACTGCAAGGAAGATGATCAAGCAGGAAATGAAAAGCCAACGGTAAGATGTTTTAAGTGTAATGAAATCGGTCATTATGCAAACGAGTGTCTAATGAAGAACTCAACTAGGGGAATACAGCCAGACTACGAGAAGAAAGGGGTGGTGAAATCCTTTGCAACAACTTCAGCAGATGTTGGGCCATCGAATGAAGTGGTATCATCTCCAGGGAGCTCAGTATTTTTCGAAGATTGACTTGAGGTCGGGGTACCATCAGTTGAAAGTAAAAGAAGCAGACGTTCCGAAGACTGTGTTCCGTACTAGATATGGCCATTATGAATTTGTAGTTATGCCTTTTGGGTTAACCAATGCACCTGCTGTATTCATGGACCTTATGAATAAAATTTTCCATGAGTTCTTGGATAAGATTGTGTTTGTGTTTTGAGGTTTGTGAAGAGGTTATGTGTGCCTTGTGATTCACAGTTGAAGAATGAGTTGTTATGTGAGGCTCATAGTTCCCCGTTTTCAGTTCATCCTGGCAGTACTAAGATGTACAGAAATCTGCAGGAGTATTACTGGTGGGATGGAATGAAAAGAGACATTGCTTATTTTACTGTGAAGTGTTTGACATGTCAATAGGTTAAAGCAGAGCGGCAGTTACCGAAAGGGATGCTTCAGCCTTTACCAGTGCCAGAGTGGAAATGGGAGAATATATCCATGGACTTTGTTGTTGGATTACCGAAGACATCTCGAGGTAATAATGCAATCTGGGTTATTGTTGATCGCTTGACCAAATCTGCTCATTTCCTTTCTATACGAGATACTTTCTCTCTAGATCAACTTTCCCGTTTGTATCTTAAAGAGATAGTTAGGTTACATGGAGTTCCTCTCTCCATTGTATCGGATTGTGATCCCAGGTTTACTTCTAACTTTTGGAATGGCCTTCAGAAGTCGTTGGGTACTGAATTAAATTTTAGTAAAGCTTTTTATCCTCAATCAGATGGGCAATCAGAACGAACAATTCAGACCTTGGAGGATATGCTACGAGCTTGTTCGATGGATTATCAGGGAAGTTGGGACCAACATCTTTCTTTGGTTGAGTTTTCTTATAATAACAGTTTTCATTCCAGTATACAGATGGCACCATTTGGGGCATTATATGGGAAGCAGTGTCGAACTCCAGCATTTTGGAATGAAGTGGGTTAAAGGAAACTGATGGGACCAGAATTGGTAGAAGAGATGGCAGAAAATGTTCAGTTGATTCAGAAGCACATGAGAACAGCTCAGAGCAGGCAGAAGAGTTATGCGGATAACCGGAGGAAGGATCTATCTTTCGAGGTAGGTATTCATGTTTTTCTCAAGGTTTCTCCATGGAAAAGTGTGATGAGATTTGGTAAGAAAGGAAAGCTGAGTCTAAGGTTTAATGGACCATACGAAATTCTGGAGAGAGTTGGATCAGTTGCATTCCGGGTGGCTTTAACTCCAAGTTTATCTCAGGTACACAATGTTTTTCATGTTTCAATGTTGAGGAAGTATATGCCAGATCTATTTCATGTTTTGAGTCCAGAGGTAGTTCAGCTGGAAGAGAACCTATCTTATGAGGAACAACCAGTCCAGATTCTTGACCACAGGGAGCAAGTGTTACAGAATAAAGTGATTCATCAGGTAAAGGTTTTGTGGAAAAACCATTTGATTGAAGAGGCAACGTGGGAATCTGAAAATGCTATGAGGGATAAATACCCCCACTTATTTTGATAAGTGAATAAAATTGCGAGGACGCAATTCCCAAAAGGGGGGAAGGATGTAACATCCCAGGTAAATAAAGAATAAATAAATTTCATATTTATTAATATTTACGAATTAAATATTAATTTTATTTTAAAGGGTTTGCTATGTTCGATAGCGTACCCAATACGCAACGATGAGTTTCTTTGAAACTTACGTAGCACACTAGTAATAAAATAATATTATTTTAAATGTTAGTTAACGAGTAGCCATTGTACTGGTGGGAATGGATAGAAATAACTAAAATATGATTATGTATGTTTTTAAATGTTTTTACATTTACCCAATAAAAGATAAAGTCCTAAAATACGGAAAGAGTTCTATTTTAGGCATTTATACCCTAATTTTCACTAAAGGTTCACTTATCACCTTTTAATGGTGAACCGTCATTAAATATAGTTTTGATCACACTTATACTTTATTTTGGACCAAATATAACTCTTCTTTAGAATCGGGACATCAAAATTTACTTTGTGTAAATTTTTGGTACCTTTCTGATAAAGTTCTTTTTTTAATGAATAGTGTAAAATGTTGTATTTTAATTCAAAACCTCTTTTTATTTATATGATTAGATTATATTTTGAATTGGTTTTAAAGTGAAATTAGAATATATTTTTACCATTTAATCCAATGGTGGTCATTGGAATCAATTGCACTTTGAAATTGGACTTAAACTAGTGTCAATCTTTAGGTACTTATTATTTCACAAAAACACGCTATTTGCTTTGACAGCGGGAATTAATTATTAAATTGAATAATGTGACTAATATGTTTTGAATTTTGTAAAACGGACTTCATTTTTGAATTCGGAATATCAAATATAGCTTAGGGTGAATTTTTGGTAATTTTCTGAAAAACTTCAATTTTTGATGAATAGTGAAACCACTAAGTGGTACTTATAAAAACTAATTTTCGGTTTAAATGAAATTTTGAAATCATTGTGTTTTGAATTTTGAAAATCCGACATACATGGTTGTCATTAAGAAGTAAAATGTGGTTCAATGAGATTATAATAATTTTTTGGTGAATAGTAAATTTTTTTCATTAATCGCGATTAGAGGTAATTAGTGTAGTTTAAAGTAAAAATGATATTATAAGAATGTGAAAACACCATGACACTTGTCCTACACCTATTGGGTGAGTCATGGACGACCAAGACAAGCCATGGGCCAACTTTGGGACTCCATGGAGCCACATTAGTTGGAAAATGACAATAATATATTTTTATTTAATGTTAAAATTAAATTGACACAAACATGTGTTGTTTTACTAAAAAAAATTTTAATTAGGGTTACACAAGTCCAAATTTTGATTATAAATAGTCATTGGAAATCTAAAAAGATTTCCTACATCATAGTATTTTTTTATATTTTTTAGACATAAAATAAAATAAATTATTTATGACATAATAATGATGTAGCGATGACATCATTATTTGACGATTTAAATAAAATGGAAAGATAATGCAAAATCTATAAACTACACATGTCCAAAACTTATTGGATGAGTGGATTTCTAAGCCTTATCACGTTATCCAAGAATTATATCAATGTGGGACCTTTTAAAACCGAAACACATTTTCAAATAAAGTAATAATTCTTTACTTTCCAAAAGTGCCCCTCCTCCCCTCTTATAAAAGGCCCACACCTCTACCTCATTTCACACACTTCTCAAGCCTTTGGCTCGGCCAACCCCTGCCCAATTACTCTCTCCACATACCTCTCCTCATCCTAGAGGATTCCCTTTGGGCAGAATCCTTTCAAAGGAATCCTTTAGGCTCAAATGAAAAGGAGTTACACTTTTAAAGGTAATTCATTCTCTCATGTTCATTTGTTTTATTTTGCTTCTCCAACCCTCTAAACTCTTTTTATTTACTTCTTTTGTAACAAAACCAGTATCTTCAATATACTAGGATGTTGTTATAATATTTATTTGAGCTACACTGTCACACAACTACATCAAATGGTTAAAGAACATACGGTTTCCGTGGATGGCGAAATTCTGCCTCCCGAAACGATGATTGTTCAATACTCATTTAACACCTTCAAGGGTGGCCATTATGATGTCACTATTTTTATATATGATATATAATATGTTTATGTTTTCCTTAAGATTCTTTTTTTTCATTTTGGGCATACCTTTATGGTTTCCATTATGGGTAAACACGATATCTTCATTTTAGGAAGTGCAGACTACCGCCCCCTCAAAGTGATTGGATTCGTTAAATACCATATGTGGGACATATAAAGGATGGAACTATGATATTATATATGATATTATACTGGAATTATAATACACTTTTATATAATTATGATTCCGTTCTATAAAATACGAAATAGAAATGAAAGTAGCGTTCATGCGTACGTACGGATTACCGTCTCCATGAACAGTGCATTTCATTTCTTACCTCTAAATGATTACGTAATATTATAAATGCATGTATGTACTGGAAATATATGACATATATGATATCTACATCATAAATACCATTCTGGATATAATGAGCCTTTGACCAAATTAACAACATGTAATGTAAGAAGTCTATTTTTGACTTAAGAACCAAATACCGACAAAATGAACATTATTAACTTAACTGATTACATGATGTTCATAACATGGTATAAAAGGAATAATGAACTTGAAAAAGATTCATAAGCAGGTAGAGATTAACTCAAGTTTATTATTCAGGACGTTAAAGAACGATCGAGTCAAGTCGGACCCAAGGTAAGGAACTTCGTCTCAATATCCTTTCATTGAGGCATATTTCGTTTTATACACAACTTTATTTTATACTGTGTATAAACTCCTTTGACTTTTACTTTTATACAAAAGGAATCTTTTTCTACTAAGTGTTTTACTAAACGACAAAAAGGAATTTTTTTTTAACGTACGCAGTGACAACGACCTTTTCTGCCGCCGCGAGTATTATTTGGTCTTTGGCTTCCTCAACAAGCCGTAATGTTTTAAAATAAAATAAATACCATATACTCTTTTATGTATTTTGGTATTGAAAACGGTTTTGATAAAGGATTCTATTATGTCAATATATTTATGATATATTGTGATTGAAATGTGGAAATGTTTTCATTCCTTTATATTGGTTTTATGTTTTATGATTTTATATTGGTACTTGGACATTTTAACGGGTGGTTACGTTATAAACCATATGACGGGTGGTGCCGTGAATACTAGGACGGGTGGTTATGTTATAACCTCCAAAGCATTGGGTTTTGAAGTCGGCCGTATGGCTATTCCATTAAGTATGTATGGAAATTGTCCGTATGGCTATTCCATTAAGTGATATGTGTGGAAGTCAACCGTATGGTTATTCCACTTAAGTATGTTTATGTCCCAAGTTACCTTTATATATTCTATGTGTTCTTTATATGGGTTTTATGGTAATCCTTTGGTTACAAAAAGGTAAGTTATGATACTTTATTCAGTGAAGAGTTTTTTATTACTTCATAAAGGTGAAAAGTATTACTTTGATAAAGTATACATGGTTTACTTGTTGTTTTGATAAACTAACAATTTTCATTCTTTGAGTATCCCTTACTGAGCTTTTTGTGCTCACCCAAAGTTTTTTTGAAATGTTTTTCACAGGACTTAATGTGGAATAGGGTCAAGGATGGGATCAAGGGAAAGTCATGCTTTATAAAACATGGAATTAGACATGTTTCTTTTTAAGAGTTTTTTTTATTTATTCTATGGAAACTTGGTAGAAGTGTCTACTTTGTAATATTTTGAGATGTAATAGTTATGTTCTAATTCTCTAAAACTCTAAACCTGAAAAGATCCTCAACGTGAATTATTCATTTAATTCAATATTAAGTAAGGTTTAAGGCCGGGGCCTTATACATGGAAAATTTAGAGTCTATACAATATCTGATTATATTTATGATTAACGATATATAATCCCCAATGGTGTCAATAATAATATTAAAATTTCATTCTAGGTTTTCAATAACATAATGATAGAAGATGAGATCACATATTTTTATGATGAAGAAAATATGAATGGTTTTTTACAATGCCATGCATTATATTAAGATGATTCAAAAAGGATGATATTAACTACTAGGGAAAACTACACTTACATGTTTTAAATTGGAAAATATTAATCATTTTTTACTAGATGACTTATAAGAATGAGAAATGAAAAAAATATTATGATAATTTTAAGACATCGTCCAAAAGATTATATTATTTCATGGGAAATCAATTTCAATAAAAACATATAAAAAATTTATTTGAGATATGTAGGAGAGATTTTGTATATATTTAATAAGGAATTTCTGAAAATGATGAGAGTTATGATGGGTAGGATACTCCGGGAGGGTCCAATAAAACGGTTTGTATTGCTCATGAAAAACAAAGGATGACATCTCCAATGGATGAGTCACAAATCAATAATGCATCTTTAATTAAATTACGATGATCATACAAGGATTACACCATGAGAAGGAATTTTAGTATAATATTAATGGATATTAAAGGGATAAGGGATGACAATTAACATCATTCGAAGAACTAAAATAATAATAATAAAATATATATTGAGAAAGAAATTATTTTCAAATAATTTTAGCAGTTATAAAATCATAATTCTATGAAAAGTAATAATATTAATTAAATTAATTCCACTATAATATTTAGGAATGAAGTGGTTGATATCCTTTAATATAAAATTAGAGAATCTATTAAAAACATAATAAAAATCATTTATGATTACATTAGATAAGTTATTAGAGTAAATGAATGATATTTGAAAATTGAGATTAAAATATAAGATAATGATAAGAAGAGTGAGTGTTTCACGAAATAAAAAACTGGAATATAAAATTGAAAAGCTGTTGGACACTGATAAGTTAATAAATATAGTTTTTTTCCAAAAATAATTTATTTATAATTATTTAGAGAAAATTAGAAATATGGGTTTTAACCAAATTCAATACAAAAGGGAAAATTTTATGAACTATGATGGAGTCCCGCCAAACATGATGTAACACCCCGCGATTTTATGAAAAATATTCTTTTTAATTTCATTAATGTCTTGTACGCTACACCAAACGGAGCTTGCAAAACACGCATCCTTGACTTGCCTTGCATTACACGCAGTCGCAACCTTCCTCGATAGCATGTGTAGTACGCAATACCGAGTTTCACTAAACAACGATATACTATTAAAATATTATTAAAAATAGCTGTTATGAATAGTAATAACCACTTTTTTAAATTTTATAAATTTTATTTTTCAAAATGGACTTCATTTTTGGATTCTTAATATCAAAATTAGCTTAGGGTGAAATTTTGGTACTTTTCGGATAACTTTCATTTTCTGATGAATAGTGAAAATTACTAAATTTTAATTAAAAAAACTTTTTTAATCGAAATAATTAATAGTGACAAATTATTAATTTGAGTGGTTTTAAATTATATTTAGAATATATTTTTACATTTTAATACAATTTTGGTCATTGGATTTAATTTCACATTTAAACCAGTTATAAACAAGTGTCAATCTTTTGATAGTTATTATCTCTTAAAAACTCGCTATTTGTTTTGACGACAGGAATTAATTTTTAAATTAGTTAATGTAACTGATATGTTTTGAATTTGGTAAAATATACATCATTTTTGAGTTCATAATATCAAATATAGCTTAGGCCTAATTTTTGGTATTTTTCTGAAAACTTTCAATTTTTGATGAATAGTGAAACCACTAAGTGATAGTTAAAAACCTGAATTGTTCATAAAACTTAATTTTACCGCTTCTGTGAGTGGAATTTCAAAAATCCGAGAGATACGGTTGATGTCAGTAAGTAAAATGTGGTTCAAGGAGATGAAAATAATTTTTTAGTGAATAGTAACTTTTTACTTTTTTTACCACGGTTAAAAGTAAATAGGGTAATTAAGCGTAAAGATGGTATTATTATTACCAAAACACATGTCCTAATTCTATTGGATAAGTTTACTTCGACCAAAAACAAACTTAGGAATAAAATATGACCATTTAGGGCCACTTGGATTAGATTAGGACATTTATTATTAATTTATTTAAAGAAGGGTTAAAATTGTTAAAATCAACGTTTAATAAGTAAATGATTTTTAATATGGGGTAATACATAAGATAAATTAGGCTATAAATATTCATTAGAAAGCTAATAAGATTTCCTACATAATTTATTTTATTTGTAATTTTTAGACATTAAATTATTTAATTTATTTATGAGACAACGATGATACATAAATTATCTTATTAATGAAATATTGACATAATTGATGTTATAAATACATAAATAAAACTAATTTGAGACTTTTTATGAATTACACTAATTATATAGGTTACTATGACATGTTAGTATAGATTTAATTAACATTGATTGAATTTATCATTCTGTTATGATTTTCAAAAAATCAATTACTAAATAGTGTCAAAATTGACATAAAATAGTTTTTAAAACAAATATTATATTATTAATTGTTATTTTATTCCTAAAAATCTAAGGATCGGCCAAATTACTTATATAAGGCTATATATATTAATAATTAACAACTTGGGGTTCGTTTGTCTTGATATTGTAAGTTTATTAACCTTATAGTGTAAGAACACAAGAAGACACGGTAAAAGTAAAATTATTTAACTTAATGTTAAATCTAAATGATAAGGTTAAAATAGGAACCTAAACTTGTCTAAATTCTATTGGATGAGAGAATTTCGACCCATCCCCACTTTAGCTTTTAAATAAATCAATTTGGAGCTATTTAAAACCTAATTTGACTTTATAATAAAATACTAGTTTTAGTTATTCTAAAGGTACCCCTCTCCTCCCTTATAAAAGGGCACCTCGTCCCTCTCTTCCTCACAAAACATTGAGCCTTCATCCTCGGCCAACCTCTACCAAATTCTGTTCCCCACTTCCCTAGCAACATCCTAGAGGTTCTGGTCTTCCTCAAAGACCATTTTTTGTACCCTAATAGGAGGTCTCAAAGAGGCGCTTCAAAGAAGAGGAGGTTCAGACACTTACGAAGCAAATCAGACCTAAGGTAAGGGAAATATCAGAATCTCAACTTTATCCGAGATTGTTTATACTTTGGTATTTAATGGGGTGTATTTTATCATCCACATCCATGTTTCTTTAATATGTAATATTATCCACCTACAATTGTTTAAATCCAATTTTACCCTTCAGTGAGATTTTAGTAAAAGATATGAAAGGAATCTTTTGTTGTTTTTCGTACGAGGTACTTTTCAACTTTTCGACAAAAGTACGAGAAGAATGTTCTTTTAACTTATACAGCATGAATGGATTTTTAAAACATTATTTCCAAGAAGCTTCCTTTACAAGTTTTCAAGTTTATTTTTAATCAACTTCTTTTTGTTTATAATTTTACAACATGTTAAGAAAGGAAAAGTGTTTTTGAAGTAGAAAGGATATTTTCCTCAAGAATGAAGTTCAATTGTTTTATCAAAATTGTTTTCCATCTAAGATAATAAAGGGTTCTGTTTTTATCCCTATTATTACATTGATTTGATTATGTTGTGATGGAATTTTTTTTATGAATTCTTTTATCTTATATGAATTGTTTTATGATGTCATGTTGTTTAAGAATCCCATTTTTATTACATGGGTTATGCAATGATGTATGATTTATGATTTTGTGGCACACATAAGAATGGTATCATTATGAGATGGGTGGGACCTATATCTCCCTCCAATGCATTGGGTAAAGATTTTATATCTCATGAGATTGACATGGCCGGAATTGTAGGTTATACCAGTTCAGTGAAACATGACTGAAACGATGGTGACTCGGTTCAGAAAGGGACTTTGTCCACTAAGATAGTTTTGGAAATGAGTCTTGACTAATAAGATATGATTCTCTATGATTATGTGTGTATTACACAAAGTTTCATGTTTTATGTTATGATTATTGGGATTTCATTTCACTACTATGATTTATCTCATGTTATGAAATTATGCTCTGTTTTGCTGGTTAAGATTTCCAAAATTTTATGTTCTTATGAATATGATGTGATTGATATTTCTTTTGTTTACCCTTACTGATCATTTGAGATAACCCTTTTATGTTTTCTTTTCCCCATGATATAAAGAAAGCTTTTAGGTAAAAAAAGGGGGAAGATCTTTATGAGAGATGTTGAAGATATTTCACAACGTTTAGAAGATTATATTCCGAGTTTCCAAAGACACTAAACTATTACGGTACTTGTTTGTCTGTTTTTGTTATGTATTAAGTATTCCGCAAAATTAATGTAATTTCCATGTACGTCAAGCTTCGGGTCTCTACAGTTGGTATCAGAGGAATGGTTTAGTCAACCTTTGGAAACTAGGATGTGATAACGTTAGTGAGATCCCTAGAGATATTTTTATGGTATGTCTAGGGATGTCCCTAAGGATAAGTATACGTCCTAGAACTACGGTAATGATCATAGAATTTAACCTAAGATATAAGATATTGAGGATACTCCCCCTTTACTATGTTGTTTTCTCTAGCATGATTTTTTCCTCTCACACTATTATTTTTGGGTTTTAGAAAATGGCTGGAAACAAGATGATTCACGATAATGGAGGATATGATGGACAATGGAATGATATTCTTCATGAGCAACCCAATGAAATGGGATTTGGAAGTCCAAACATCATTATTATTCCGAATCAGCAATCTCATAATATGATCAATAAAGTAAAATTTGGTAAGTTTCCTGACTCGGCTAATAAGAGAAATATGGAGTTTTAATGATGATCATAGTGGAAAGAAAGTTCAATTTCCCCTATGTAAATAATGTGGGAAGAGGCATCAAGGAGAATGTTTCAAAGGAACTGGAAAATGATTTGGGTGTGGAAAAGAAGGACACAAAGCTAGTAAGTGAAAAGTAAAAGGTTCAGTTAACACCAGGGATGAGGATAATGGTATTTCTACGACATCAACAATGGTTAAATGTTTTAAATGTGGAATGTATGGGCATTATGCAAACCAATGCCCTAACAGAAAGTCTCATGAAGAGAATCAACATGGTCATATGGGTAGTATTTATGTTGATGATGATAAAGAGACTACAAATGATATGTGAGATGAAAGAATTGTTGAAGCTCGGTCAATGGTTTAAGAATGTAGTGGAATGATGACATGTTTATCATGTGTAATGTTGTATAAGTAATCTCATGGTACTATGGAATAAAGAGACATCTAAGGATTGTTACACTGTTGTCTTTCCATGAGTATTGAATGTGTATGATTAATGGTACCAGTATCCATGAAAGGTTATTAAGATATTTTTGGAATATAGATGATATGCACATAATGATGGGATAAGACGATAATGAGATGTTTGATTTTATTCATGAGCTCATGATTGATATAAAGACTAAGTGATATAATGGTTTGAGTATAAATTATTTTGAGGATTTTGGTTTGTGGAAAGTGTTAACTTTTAACTGCATTCATGTTTTCACTAAGGTTCAATGGGTATTCATTCTTCAAGAGAATACATGATTAAGGTATTCAAATCTTTGTAATTTGACCAACAAGATATATCTTATGATATATGGGGGATAAATGATGGCATTCACGTGATTTTTCTGTGACATTTCAAGTAATCATTTTCTTTATAATATGAGCTTGGACCGAAGTATTTTAGATATGCCTTAAGATTGGAATGGATTATGTTGGACAAAAGTTAGGATAAAATGTTTTTCAATATTATTTATGGGATGTTATAGTAATATAGATTTAGAAAAAGGAAAACCTACAGGACGGGCGACGACCCATCGCGTAGGACAAGGCTGAGGGAATCAAACCCACAACCGAAGTGCGACTGGACTTTATCGCCTACCACTGGCCTACAGGAAGTCCCTGTTTAGTAGGAAACTAGTTTTATTATATTAATCAGTATGATATATGAAGTATAAGTCCAGTTTAGAAACCATATATGATTAATCTCAATATAGATGGACTTATGTATTTTTGATAACTTTTATAACCTTTTGTTTGAGACAGATTGAATGAACCATCATTCTATCACATGATCTACTAACACATCACGAATGACAAATTCCACTTCAATTCTTTAAGAGATGAAGTGGAAATTGTCCAAAGAACGACAAACGGTGAGACTATACCAAAATCACGAAAGTATTTCATCTAATTCCAATTTCATCAACTTTAGGGAAATGATCTTGAAAACCACAAATGTTGTCTTAGTGATCTAATATCTGATGAATCATATGGTACCTTAGACCGTCACAAATTTATGGCTTTGTGATTGCTAGATTTTCTATAGCCATGTTCTCTACCACTCTCCATCAGAACATGATGGTTAGATTTCTCTTCCATATCCATATTTTCACCAATGTGGAAACCCAATGATTAGTTTATTTGGGTAACCGTTAAGTTTCATATTTTTGTTTTTAAAGATTGGTTTTGGTATTATTTTTTACGATGTGGGTTTCTATTAAAGAAAATTTCGAATAGTAATCCATTTATAACCCCGACGAATTTCGAGGACGAAATTCATTTTAAGGGGGTAGAATGTAACACTCCGAGATATTATGAAAAATATTCTTTTTAATTTCATTAATGTCTTGTACGCTAAACCAAAAGGAGCTTCCACAACACGCATCCTCGACTTGCCTTGCATTACACGCAATCACGACCTTCCTCGATAGCGTGTGTAGTATGCAATACCGAGTTTCACTAAACAATGATATACTATTAAAATATTATTAAAAATAGACATTATGAATAGTAATAACAACTTTTTGAAATTTTATAAATTTTATTTTTCAAAATGGACATCATTTTTGGATTCGGAATATTGAAATTACCTTATGGTGAAATTTTGGTACTTTTCAGATAACTTTTATTTTCTGATGAATATTGAAAATTACTAAATTTTAATTAAAAACAACTTTTTTAATCAAAATAATTAATAGTGATAAATTATTAATTTGAGTGGTTTTAAAGTATATTTAGAATATATTTTTACAATTTAATACAATGTTGGTCATTGGATGTAATTTCACATTTAAACTAGTTATAAACAAGTGTCATTCTTTTGATAGTTATTATCTCTTAAAAACACGCTATTTGTTTTGACGACGAAAATTAATTTTTAAATTAGTTAATGTAACTGATATGTTTTGAATTTGGTAAAATAGACATCATTTTTTATTTCATAATATCAAATATAGCTTAGGCCTAATTTTTGCTATTTTTCTGAAAACATTCTATTTTTGATGAATAGTGAAACCACTAAGTGGTAGTTAAAAAAACTGAATTGTTCATAAAACTTAATTTTACCGCTTCTGTGAGGGGAATTTCAAAAATCCGAGAGTCACGGTTGATATCAGTATGTAAAATGTGGTTCAATGAGATGAATTTTTTTTGGTGAATAGTAACTTTTTACTTTTTTACCACGGTTAAAAGTAAATAGGGTAATTAAAGGTAAAGATGATATTATTATTACCCTAACACATGTCCTAATTCTATTGGATATGTGTAATTCGACCAAAAAAAAACTTAGGAATAATATATGACCATTTAGGCCCACTTGGATTAGATTAGGACAATTATTATTAATTTATTTAAAGAAGGGTTAAAATAGTTAAAATCAAAGTTTAATATGTAATTGATTTCTAATATGGGGTTATACATAAGATAAATTCGACTATAAATATTAAATAGAAATATAAAAGTATTTCCTACATAATGGTATTTTATTTTTAATTTTTAAAAATTATATAATTTAATTTATATATGACACAACGATGATGCAGAAATTATCTTATTAATGAAATATTGACATAATTGATGTTATAAATACCAAAATAAATATAATATGAGACTTTTTATGAATTCCACTAATTTTATAGGTTACTATGACATGTTAGTATAGATTTAATTTACTTTGTTCGAACGTATCATTCTGTTATGATTTTTTAAAAAATCAATTACAAAAGAGTGTGAAAATTGACATAAAATAGTTTTTTAAAACAAATATTATATTATTAATTGTTATTTTATTCCTAAAAATCTATGGTTCGGCCAAATGACTTAGATAAGGTTATATATATTAATAATTAACAACTTGGGGTTCGTTTGTCTTGTTATAGTATGTTTATTAACCTTATAGTGTAAGAACACAAGAAGACACGGTAAAAGTAAAATTATTTAACTTAGTGTTAAATCTAAATGATAAGGTTAAAATAGGAACCTAAACATGTCTAAATTCTATTGGATGAGAGGATTTTGACCCATCCCCACTTTAGATTCGAAGTAAATCAATTTGGAGATACTTAAAACCGAATCTGACTTTATAATAAAATAATAGTTTTAGTTATTCCAAAGGTACCCCTCTCCTCCCTTATAAAAGGGCACCTCCTCCCTCTCTTCCTCACACAACTTTGAGCCTTCAAGCTCGGCCAAACTCTGCCAAATTCTCTTCTCCACTTCCCTAGAAACATCCTAGAGGTTCTGGTCTTCCTCAAAGACCAATTTTGGTACCCTAAAAGGAGGTCTCAAAGAGGCGCTTCAAAGAAGAGGAGGTTCGGACACTTACAAAGCAAATCAGACCTAAGGTATGGGAAATATCACAATCTCATCTTTATCCGAGATTGTTTATACTTTGGTATTTACTAGGGTGTATTTTATCATCCACATCCATTTTTCTTTAATATGTAATATTATCCATCTACAATTGTTTAAATCCAATTTTACCCTTCGGTGAGATTTTAGTAAAAGATATGAAAGGAATCTTTTGTCATTTTTCGTACGAGGTACTTTTTGACTTTCTGAAAAAAGTACGAGAAGAATGTTTTTTTAACTTATACGGAATGAATGTATTTTTAAAAAATTATTTCCAAGAAGCTACCTTTACATGTTTTCAAGATTATTTTTAATCAACTTCTTTTAGTTTATAATTTTACGACATGTTAAGAAAGGAAAAGTGTTTTTGAAGTAGAAAGGATATTTTCCTCAAGAATGAAGTTCAATTGTTTTATCAAAATTATTTTCCATATAAGATAATAAAGGGTTCTGTTTTAATCCCTATTATTACATTGTATTGATTATGTTGTGATGGAATTATTTTTATGAATTTCTTTATCTTATATGAATTGTTTTATGATGTCATGTTGTTTAAGAATCCCATTTTTATTACACGGGTTTTGTAATGATGTATGATTTTTAATTTTGTGGCACACATAAGAATGGTATCATTATGAGATGGGTGGGACCTATATCTCCCTCCAATTAATTGGATAAAGATTTTATATCTCATGAGATAGACATGGATGGAATGGTAGGTTATACCAATTCAGTGAAACAGGACTGAAACGAGGGTGACTCGGTTCAGAAAGGGACTTTGTCCACTAAGATAATCTTGGAAATGAGTCTTGACTAATAAGATATGATTCTCTATGATTATGTGTGTATGACAAAAAGTTTCATGTTTTAAGTTATAATTATTGGGTTTTCATTTCACTACTATGACTTATCCCATGTTATGAAATTATGCTCTCTTTTGCAGGTTAAGATTTCCAAAATGTTATGTTCTTATGAATATGATATGATTGATATTTCTTTTTTTTACCCTTACTGAGCATTTGAGATCACCCTTTTATGTTTTCTTTTCCCCATGATATAAAGAAAGGTTTTAGGTAAAAAAAAGTGAAGATCTTTATGGGAGATGTTGAAGATCGTTCACCATGTTTAGAAGATTATATTATAAGTTTCCAAAGACACTAAACTATTACGGTCCTTGTGTGTCTGTTTTTGTTATGTATTAAGTATTCCGCAAAAGTAATGTAATGTCCATGTACGTCAAGCTTCGGGTCTCTACACATGAGACCTCACCTGTTATGTGGAATAAATCAAAGGGGGTTCTTGATCTGCATTGAATGAAAACTAGTTGATGGGTAACATTAATATATCATTGGAATAAATTCAACAATTTATATTTTCATAAATGACCAAAAATAATAAACAAAAAATAACTAAATAATCATAACCAAAGGAGGTACAAAAATGTTTTTATTCAATGATTAAAATATTAATCAAATTAAAAAGTACAAAAATAGAATGGAGACCAAAAAAAGACACAAAAACTTCCTGGATAAAATATGGGAAATCACAATCAAGGCACTACTGCCAACAGATGAAATATTTGGGACACTAGAAACCAGATCCACTATCATCACCATGACACATATTACCCATACATGGGTTATACAAAACAAACTCTACATACACCCGAAGGTGTATGTATGGTGTGAGAAAAAACCTGGTAGGATGGAATGAAAAATAATAGATTAATCGATAAAAAATTATATGAAAATATAAAATGCACATTTTTTGAAAAGACTATGAAGCTTTTTTAATAAAACATTTTAATGAAAATCTTTCTCAAAGAATCAATCTAATAAAAATCATTTATAAAAGAGTAATTCTAAACAATAATATTTATTCAAAATCCACATCACACATAATATACATTTTATACCAATATATATCACTACATATATAAGTATTATGTCACAATAGAGTACCATAGGTCAATACCTTGGATTACTGGTACATTTCTGACCCTAGAACCACATACCTCAGTGAATAAATTGTATAAATACCATAATCGATTGTATTCTCATGCTCAAGACACTAATAGGAACAATACCATGGTCATAGTGGTCTCCAATAATCATCATTGTTTACATAGTTTTGTAATAGTCAATCATGCTAAGTGATTCTAGTCTTATCCACTTCTGAGTCAACAAGTGTAAATCCAAAAGAATAATTCAGGTGTGCCACCTCCAAATCACTAGTGTACTTGTTCTTGTTATCCCACCTAGGTTCCCAAGATTCTCATAGTGATAAATTATTAATTTCACATGTCACACAAAATGTTACACTCACATTAACCTGAAAATCCTTATAAAAACAACGATAAATCATCATTTTCACAATCTGACACATGGGAGCCACTATTTTCCATAAAAACCGACTTTACATTTTACACACACAACAAAAACTATTTAAAATAACATTTATCACTTAATTAACAATCTATGATACCCATTTTCGCAACATTATAGGAAAATACCATAATCACATTAACAATTTCGATGGGCCAATAATTTTTCAAATCCACACATAACCTAGTTTCACCTTAAAACATTATTCCCATCATTTACACAATTCACAATTCATATATAAAGTGATCAAAAGAAAGAAATTGTGCCATTAAAATCAATTTCATTTGAAAAATACACATTCAATGCATTATCACCTCATGTTCTCTTGGAAATAAAATTTTCTTCATTCAAACATTCCATAAATACCTTTCCATGAAGCACCACAACAATCAACAAAATTAAATATAACAATTTTCTTTGATAAAATATATTTTCATCACCAAAGCATGTCAAAAACCTTCAAAAACAATTTTAAAACCAAATAAATAAATCATAGAGCACAAATAATTAACCAATCTAGCATAATGAATCACCTAAACATGTTATAGTAAGGATCCACCTACCTCACACTTGGAAACCTCTAGAAAATTATTCAAAATCACCACTACAACAACACAAAATCCTATAATTGAAAGATTTAAAACTAATTAAAAAGATCTAAAATTAAAATAAAATCATTACCCATCCATAGTTCATATATAACACTGGAAATTTAAAACACAATAAGGGGGTAAGATAAACCCTAATAGAGAAATAAATCGCGGGAGAAACCACATACCTAAAGAATAATTGAAGTCCCAAGACCAAAAAACCGAAAATATAGATTCCAATGGATCTAAAAGGTGTAGGGAGGAGATCCTAAGGATATATAGGTAAAATGGGGCATGTGATAGAGGATTTTGGGATAAATACTAAGAGTGAAAAATGGAATTTGCATAATTTTAATTACCTTGACAGGTCGCATTGTTTTTTTTCACAGTTTACCAAACTGTGTAGCACCCATACACCGATCAGTATCCTAGAAGGACATTCCCCCTAATTTTCATCCATGGATACAGTCCATGCTCCAACAGTGGGGTTTCCCACATTCCAAAAAATTACTACATTCCACATGGTTTCCTGGGAAAGGGTGCAAAATTTGAAAAACTATGCGCCAATCATGTTCCACCAACTACTATGAAAAAATTCATTCATTTTAATAAAAACTCCTATGGGAGACACATGGATAAGAAAAAAATGAGAAATAAGATATTAATAACTAAAAATAAGCTCATTGAACACCATAAACTCAAGAACAATAATAGATCCAGTTGTGGAAATAGAAAAAATAATGAGTTGAAAAATATGAGATTGGCCATTCTCCCCACTATTTGAATTTTTCTCCCTAAAAAATTCATTACATGAGTTGGAAAAAAAAATTTATACTCCTAAACAACTCATGGGGATTTATAACAAACATTAATTGAGTAAAAAACAAGAATATCATGAACGAAAATAGATATTCACAATATTTTACAAAACATGCAAGAATGGACTCCCTACAACATGCCTTATATCCAAAGAAAGACACACCATCTCCAGTTGACCGAAAATAGAACATCGATTACAAAAAATGTTTAATTAATGAAATATTAAATAATAAAACCTATTTAATAACCAATTAAAACTTAGAAATATTACAAAAATAGAACAAACAAACCAAAACCCCTTCTCAATGAATCTTACAAAACTCATTCCTGAACTTTTTTATTCAAATAAGACAGTTGGACAGCCTCTTGAATCCCATTGTATTATCGAACATGGAACTCATAGATAAACTCTACAAATGAACCTTCTCAATGCGAAGATATATCGAATACTGAACCATATTATTCGAATGAGAGGCTCGAATGCGCTCCCCACCAAGAGAAGCCAACCAACATTGAAAAATAGTAGAATAATCCATAAAAGATTATAGCGGGATCTTCACAATATTTAATACAATTTCCATTATTAGATATATGATATTAACTAATCTAGGAATCCTAGCATATACCAAATCCCCCACCATAAGGGGACCGAGGAAAGAAACTCCAAAAAATTAAGAGAGAACATTGATGCTTTTCATCCTCATAGGATGCGACCTTCCCAGGATGATCAAAATCCAAAACAAATATAGATTGAAAAGGAATACCAATCAAGGACAATGAAACAAATATTCATATCCAAAATGAAAAAACCACCAGAATTTCAATGACGCAGGACCACACCTCATCCTCCAAATTAAAGAAGATATTTAAAATAACATAGGGCATAGTGAAGAAACAAGGACTCTACGCCTCTTTCAACAAAATTAGGGCTGTCAATCTGAATCATATAAAAAAGAATTTTAATCAAAATCTAGTTTAAGCTCTTCGAATTATTTTGACCACATTCCCACACTGCCTTGGGATTCTTGAATGTACCCAATCTTTACTATAGGGCCTATGGTTGGGGACCTGATGTTTGTAGAATTTCCTCCTTTAATCTAGAAGGTAAAAAACCTTGAGAAAAACTCATTCTTCGGATTCAATAGTTACCACATCAAATTTCTAGCAGAACCAAAAGAACAAAAACACGCCAAAAAACTCACTTTTCTCCAACATGGCCCTCTCAGTAAGAAATGGATTTTGAATATGCACAAAAATCACCCCATTTCACCTCAAATGTTAGACTATGTAAATAAAAACATAGGAAATATGGATCAATTTAAAACGAATTTGATCATAATTTTGAAAAAAATAAAATTATTCCAATAAAATAGATGTTCTCAAAAGATTCCACAACTTCTTCGATTTCATTTTAATGAAAATTGCACACCCATAAAACTCCCATAATAGTAAATTAAAACCATATAAGAACTACAATTTAAGGGTCCATAAAAAGAGCCCAAAACAATGAACTACCCGTACAAATTTATTGGATTGATTTTGAAGAGGTGGAACTAGTTCAATTGAACTTCTTAGAAACACCCCGACAGAAATATTGAATGTAACCAAGGAAAACATATACATGATAGGGTTTCCTGGAATTCAGGAATGATGACTCCTTGTGATAAGGATTGAAACACTAATTGAACAATAGGATCAGAATACTGAGTGATGCGGATGAAAGATCCAAATGAAATTTAATATCACATCCAACATGAACTACTTCAGGCTACATTAGATTACTATATTTTTCTATCTCCACATCATGTCTGAACCATCAAGCATAACCATGGAATATCTATCCTTTGATGAATCAGGAAGCATAAGGAATCTAAGGTTTATTTCAATCATCTGCATCCTCAATTATACACAGAGGGGATCCTCTTGCACATAAATGAGTGGAGGATTCAACATCTGAACTCAAGAAGAAAGCAAATGGTTTGATCAACTAGAGGGTCCAGTGATGGTGGGACACTTGTGGGAAAACATTGAATATCAATCTAATCTTATGTGGTTATGAAATAAGAAACAACGAAATCAAAAAACCCAATCAAACTAATCTACCAGTGAAGACTCACAAAAAAAATCACTTAAGAAACTAATGTAGTCATCTAAATGGAATACCACAACATTTTTAAAAATAAATCAATACCAATTATCTCAAAACCAACTCATTGAAAATATCTCAAACATGAAACACCATTAAAAAAACATGTATCAATCTCAAAACACCTCTCAATAAATTTTCTGAAATCACAAGGAAGCACACCACAAAACATCTATTTATCAAAAATTAAATTTTTTTATTAAAAGATATTTTTAAATGATAAAAATCTTGGTGGGTTTTCCACTCACCAGTATTATTTCATGGAGCCCCACAAAAGAATATTATGATTAAAAATTGGGCACCCAAGACATCAATTCATCAACCGTCCACTTTTACACACAAATTAATTCATGTGTTTACAAATCAAAATATCAATGTTAATAAAAAAACTTCTCCAACTTTGAAAAATTCAACCCTTGCTTTCAACATCTCAATTTTCTTCCCATTTCAATGATTTATAAAAAATTAGAAAAGCATAGTAACCTTTATATCAGAAACCATTTCCAAACTCCACAAATAAATCGACTTCAAATTTCTCAATACAAAATAAAATTTCAAATCATTTTTAGTATCATAACAATTCCCATTCAATCACAAATCATTTGATTAGAACTCACATCTTATTATTTTAATCATCTATACAATGACTTCTTTATAATATAATTATGTTTTCCAAAAAAACATTTTAAAAATTATTATTATTAAAATCCAATCTTGATAAAATAATATTATTTATTTAGAAATAATATTATAAAAACTCTTTTTTTTCTAATACTTCCATAAAATTTACAAAGAAAATTCATATTTCCACCTTCCCAAAAAAAACCATCACACCATTAAATTAAAATTTTCAATATTCCAAAACAATGGGTTTCAATAAATAATTGAAAATCCAATGATACAAACAAAAATTCCCAAGGGGGAAACTAGTGTTGAAGGGTGACTTTTTCATAAGGTTGGAAGTTATATGATAATACAACCACCATTACAGAAATTATTCTAGGACATGTCATCAGATCCATAATACCTTTACGCCTTTTAATCTAACTAAGACGCTAATCACATCTCCCATTTCATTTCCCAATCAAAAATCAACAAAAAAATTTAAGAATATCACCAAAATCGAACATCCCATGGAAACACAAGGTTCAAACTAGAATGTGTTGTTTAGACACTCCCCTGGACCAACACCCCATGCTCTGACAATCCTACCCCATCTACATTGACATCCCAAATTACCAAGGGTTCTCTAAAATAAATGTCATCTAATGAGTCTTAGATGCTCTAATACCATTTTTTCATGAACCAATCCATAGTGTCACACCACACGACACCCGAACCATTATGTGTCATGGCCCGATGTAAATTCTTGATCCCCGAAGGCTTCCAATAAGTTCCTGGTGTAAAAATATAATTTGGGATCTATTTCACTCATTTATATTTTCATAACGAACCAACGATAAAAATAACATAACTAAATAATAATCTACAAATAAGTTGAAAAAAACATTATATTTAAGGAATTAAACATTAAAAAAACATAAAATTATTAAAAAGGAAGGTAAACTAAAAAACAACTTTAAAAAATCATTCAAGATAAGGGACGTCACCTTCAGGACACCACCACCATCACTTGAAACAATTGAAACACTAGAAAATGGATCCCTAATTATCATCACACCACATCTTTAATTTACAGAGGTAATTGATTAAAAAGTATACATACACCCAAAGGTGTATATTGGGTGTGGAGAAAAGCCCAGTAAGAGGCCATCAAAATGAAAAAAATTAGATGCAACAACATTATAATGCAAATTAACATGAAAACATATAAACATCCTTGATATATTTTTTAGAAAATGTTTTACATAAAACCGTTATCAAGGAAACAATCTTATGTAAAACCATTTGGAAGGTAATAATTCTCAATAATAGACTTATTTTAAAATCCAAAACATACAAAGGGCCGACCATATAATGAATGATAACACCACATTACATAATAATTTTGTCATAGTATAACACCATTATAAAATCTTTAAGGGTAACAAGAAGAATTGAGACCCTTGAAACCTTGTACCTCGGTGAAAAAGTTAGATAAAACCATAAACAACAACATTTACATGAATTATCCACTATGAGGGACAATCACGAGGGCCTGATGGTCTCCAATCATCAGCATTTTTGAGTTACTATAGTAATATCCAATCTTGATAATTGACTCTGGGCCTTGACATTTCTGAGTCAACTAACATCAATAGACTACAATAATCTATTCTTTCTACATCAGAATCACTAGCGTTCTAGTTCTAGTTAAACCACCTATGTACTTTGGATTCATTTTACATGTCACCGAAATATTACATTAACATATATATATAAATACTTATAAACACATATTGTAATCACCACATTCACAAACCAACACATAAAAACATCATTTTTAATAAAAAAACAAATTTTTATTTTACACACACACTTAAACTATTTAAAATCAAAATTTTCTCAATTTTAAATATCCATGAAACCCAATAGAAAACATTACATGAAAAGAACATATTCAATTTAACCATGTCAGTGGGCCAAACCTCCTTTTAAAACAACACATAACCCAATATCACCTTATAAAATTCTCCCCATTTAATAAAACATTCCCAAGTTCTATTTGATTTAGATAATAATAAATCCATAATTCTATAAAATCCATTTATAATAATAACTCGTGTTTCAATACATTTTCACCTCATGTTCCCATGTAAAAAAATTTCACCTTTCAAATAAACAATAAAAATTTTCTATGAAGAACCATAATAATTGAAAAACACAAAACCAAACCATTTTCCTTTATAAAATCAACTTTAATCACATAATAAAATTAATACCCTTTGAAAAAAAATTCCACACCACAAAAATTAATCACATATCACATATAATTAACCAAAAAATAATATAAAAGAATCTAAATATGGTAGAACATGGAACCACCCACCTCGCACTTGGAAACTTCCAGAAACTAATTCAAACCCACCACCTCATAACCACAAGAACAAATAACGAAAAATATTGAAAACTAATCTTTAATATATCACTAATATATATAAGAAAAAATATTTATGTCACACAACCCGCTATAAAATAGTAACTCATGATGAGAGGAAGATAACCCCCAAAATGATTGAATTTTTATTTGACAAACCACTTATCGTATTATTTCATGAAGATCCCACCCCAAAAAAACACAAATAATAGAGTCCATCTGTGATGAAATAGGAGGGGAATTAACCTATGGATGAATAGGTCGAATAGAGAAATAAAGAATTAATTTGTGGTTAAATCCCAAGAAGAATAAAAATGGAATTTTCAGATTTATAATGACATTGACAAGTCCTATGGTTTGTTCGCATTGTTTTCCAAAACATGTGGCAACAATGAACCCATCAATTTCAAAATGGGATATCATTCATGGTAGTATTATTGGGCTTACAAACATTGTACCAAACTTGTGGTTTACCATAGTTAAAAAGACCAAATGCCACAGGGTTTCCTGGGAAATGGCATACTGTTTGACATATAATGTTTCAACTGTGTGACACCTGGTGTCGTGCCGAAAATCCATATTTTCAAAAAAAATCATGTGGAGAACCAATGAATAATAACCAAAATAAAAATAAAAGGATTAATAGCTCAAAATAAACCCATAAAACATCTAAAACTCAAGAGAAATCCCAGATCTAAAGGATAAACAAAAATAAATCATGAGATGAAAAATCAAGACATGATAGAATTTTTTTTCATATTTAGAAGAAAATTATTTTTGAAAAAAATTTCACAGTATCCCTAAATTCCAAAAGAATATATTTAAAAACATTCTTTCCATAATCTACACTATCACAGTCTATTATTTATTTTGGAAAACAAGAAATGAAAATGTATTAGTTTTTTTAAAGAATTTGGATTCATAGATACTGTTCGGTTTTGGGATTATTAACCTAAAAGTATTATTGATGTTTACATAATTTCATTACCTCGAGAAAGATCAGAGAATAAACTAATGGGGATACAAAAACATAAAAAAACAAATCATTAGGGGGAATAGTTTGAGATGATAATTTATGTGAAAAATAGTTTACAAAGTATGGTGTAATTTTTTACAAGGTGAATTCAAGAAGGAAAATTATTAAATTATTGTTTTAAACCAATAACTTGTCAAAAAATAAATGTTATATATATATAGAAATAAAATAATTTTCACTAGTAGATTAATGTTGTTAAAGCTTCCATCATGGATATGAAATTTTAGAATCTATGGTTTTGAGAATGTGATTTCTCTTCCCATATGAAATTTTATTTAAGTAAACTGATAGATTTTGATTGAATTGATGGTTACTATATTTTATTAAACCAAGATATTTTTTTATTTTTTATTTTTTTAGAGTGGTTGAAATTCATATGAATAAAATAAACACATAGAGTTATTTATTTATTGATGGGATGAATCATTATTTATTAAGTGTATTGTTTAATTATAATGAGGGAAATGATTTAATTTTTAAAAATAATTTGTTTTATTTTTTTGAGAATAAAATATGGACTTTTTTTTAATAATATGGTCAAGAAACTAAGGTATATATTTCGAGGTTGGAGTTCCAAAAATTGTCTAATACTGGAGTATGCGTTCTAAGAATATTTTTTGGCATAAATTATGAGGTCATAATTTCTAAATTAGAAAATGAAATTGATCAAATATATGGTTTTAGGGAACTTATTAAAGGAATGATGGTGAATATAAGACACATGGGTGTTCAGAAACAAACTCAATGAACAATGGAGTGGTTATACTATGTTTTTTTGTAGATCCATGACATTGAATACAATAAGTGTCGATAATTATTTCAGCACATTAATTGATGACATTATTATAATTGAATTCATAATTTTTCTACCACAAAAAATCCCACTGTATATGTATTTTTACGAGTATTAAAATTATTTTTGAAAAGAAGACTATTTTTCTATTTATGTGGATGAGATCTTACAATAGTAAGGTGTTTCCCATTAATTATTTTCGAAAAAAATATGATAATAATTGAATTTGATATCTATTAAGTGTTCCATAAAATCTATTAGAAAATGGAGTGTATTAATAAAACAATTTTTCCCTTATTCAAATCGATATAGCCTTCTTAGTTGAGAATGGAACATTAATACATTTATTGTGGAGAGGTAGAAGTAATGTTGTAATTATTCAAATGAAGTTGTTATTGGGAAAAAAATTCCATTTTGAATCAATATAAAATATTTGTCAAGATAAATTATAATTCAAAAAAATTTATATTGATTATGTTTCTATGTTGAATAAGAAGAATGGACAAGATGGTGGAATGACTGATGATAAATTTGAAGGTGATTGTTTTCATAGTTATACACTAAATTAATGTTCATGTAGATATTATAGGGAAATATGAAAGGCTATATGACTGTCATAATATAATAGACATGGAAAATGAATAATATCTGATGTAATAAATCATAAATGATGATGATGATAATGCATCCACTATTTATCCATCTTCACAGTCTGATGAAAATAAAAAATATTATAAATAGTGATGTATATTTATTTTATACAATTGATGACTCATGATATTTGAGAATCCCATGAAAAATTCAAGAGTTAAAAGACATTTTGATATTCATAATGTCATGGTGTATCCAATTGAGGAGATAAAAAAGAAGAATAATTATTAATTCTACGAACCATATAATTCAATAAAAAACAAATCAATAAAATATTAATGAATATTTAAAAAAAAATACATTCTATGAATGAATAGAAAGATCAAATTGAAAAGATTGAAAAATGGGATCTTGTTCCAAGAACCAAAAATAATAACATTAATGGAATATAATGGGGGTTTAAGAAAAATATTAATGAGAAAGGTGGGGTTTTAAGAAACAATATAAGTCTTACATGTAAGTCATACTCACAATTTAAAGACATTTATTTTTATAAATATTTATATTATATTTATATCTTGATTCCTTCATAATTTACCGTGAAATTATATCTTAATGTAGCACAAATTATTTTATAATGTACATTAAGCCTTAAATTATTATTGGTTGGACTAAAAAATGTTTAGATAGATTAACAAGGTGTGTTTTTTATTAATAATGTTATAATAAAGGTATAAAAACTAAATCAGTCTCATTATGAATTATGTAAATCACAATGAGTTTTGTATTTCATGCCAGATGAGTACATGATCAATATGGAAATCAAAAAATAAATTATTGATAGAAACTTATATGTAATTAAGACAAAAAACACATAAGACATTATGAATTTCCAAATTGATGATATCATATTTTCTTGTAATGAGGATAATTTTATTGATGAATTTTCTATAAAAATGAATAATATTGTTGAGCTATTTTTTCAAGGGGATATTCAATTGTTTATAATTTTTCAGAGTACCCAACTAGTTTGTAACAATATAATTAATCTAGGAAAATATTTCAAGTATTTATTAAAAAAAATTATATAAAAGAATAAAAAGGGTTGTCAATACTAAATCATGAAGATAATATTTTAATCCACAGTGTTGAATTGAATAGTTTTAGAAAAAAAAGAATTTAGAAATTCGATTGGTAGATTTTTTATTGTACTATCATGTGGTCCAAAATTGAGTTTATTGTCAATTATTTCATAGTATCAATAAAATGAAAATGTGTTACATTTAATTTATGTAAATTCAATTTTATGATATGTAAAAATTACATCCTATTTTGTCCTTTTACCGAGATAAAAAATCTTATATGAAAATAAACGGATTAAAAATTCTAACTAAACTGGTGATGTAGATGATAAAAATTAAAATTGTGAAAGAGATTTTTTTCTTCATAAAATATATATAGGATTACATTATAATAAAAAAAAATCAATCACATAGATATCCATTCATGTCATGTTTTTTAATATATTAGATGGGCCAATTTATATATCATAATAGAGATGTGAACATGTGCATGAATAGTTAAGACAAATGCACATTGGGATCAATTATGCCAAATAAAAGAAGACCTTATTTATCAGTCTCATATTAAAGGATAATTTTTAATTAAAATAAGAAAATCAAAATAAATACATGATTCACCATCAATGAGCTATATCAAAGGAGAATAAAAATAAAATATTCATATATAAAAAATATACTAATGTTCACTATATATAAAAGGTTTTGATGTTTAGAGTGGAATCACTATCCCTCCTATATTATAGTCATTTTTCACACCAATGTTTTTATTTTCATTTTCAAATTTTGATTTTTTAATGGGTCTTATTTGTTCTCTCAGGATCTAAGTGTGAAATTCTTGAAATTTTGAGGCAATTCTCTATTTATATTTTCCTATTTTTTTTCCATCGGTGTTCCTTATTTTTTTGGAGGGAAAACTAAAATTTTGGATCCATAGTATGAGGTGCACAATTGGTGTTTTTTTCAAACCATGATCCCTTATCTATGAAACGGTGTTGAAATTTGTTTGTTAATTGTATAGTTTCTAATTCATTGATATCACATGGTTTTTAAACCATGTGGGTGAACCGTAAATCATTTACAACTTTGTCATATTGGGGTGCATGGATGTAGTGTGGTTTGGAAAAATGTGCGGGAAAACTGTGAGACATATATATGTAATCAAAAATCAAGGATTAACTTTTCTATATACACTGATTTTTTCCATACATCCTCCAAAAATCCCCACACTAGATCCCAATCTATGATCCTATCTGTCTCCCATTTTCACCCATAGACCTCTATTTTGGTGGTGGATGTTGTTGGATTTGTCAATGATTCTTCAACTATATCACTATTTTCTTGGATTATCCCTTTTATCTAGTGTTTATATTCTTCTCTATTAGGGTTTTATATCTTGAGTAGGTTTTGTTGTCCCTATAGTGGCGAATGTGGATAATTAATGTTTGAATTTGAAATTTCTGGTTTATTCCTGCCTTTATAGGATTTGTTGGTGGTGCAGTTGTGGTTTCACCCCTTTTTTGGAATGTTTCTATGCTTGAGGTAAGTGATACCATGACTTATCAATTATAGATAACTTTAATATTATTTATAATCTTTATAAATATGAACTATGAGTTTATATAATTGCTCACAATGGTTTATTAATGATCATTAATAAGATTATGTTATGCAAATAGATTTTATAAAGGAGAATTGCTATGTTTTGTCTTTGATTCATTGTGGTGGTTCATAGAAGTGTTTTTTTATTTAAAAAGTGTGAAGTTTTCTTTATAACATGATTATGAAATGTTTTGAAAAGGGATCCCAATTAAAATTGGATTATTTTTGTGTGTTTTATATTTTTGTAAAACATGAAATGAGACATCTGATTTATTTGAATGATGTGAAACATGTTGTGAAGTGAATATTGTTTTTGTGTTGATTGGAAAGGACTAGACCAATGTAATGTAATTGGATGAAATTTTTTCCTTATTTTATTGATAAATATATTTTTGGAAATGTTCATGTGATGTGAAAATAAATTTTAAATTTTTTTTGGCATGTGGAAAATAGACTCTTTTATTCATTATTGATAATGGTTGTTTCAATTTTTTGTTATGAAATCCGGATTTGTGTTTTGTGTATAAGTTCAAATTGAGTAAAACTAAATCTCTGGTATCTTGGTCAGATGAATAAATCTATTACGCTACTGATAAAAAAGTGGAAAGTCTGTATTTCATTTTATGGATTGACACTAGCTGATATAGAAGTTTCAATTTCGTGTTTCATGTAGCATGATTGACGATTCCAACACTAAATAAACATTTATTATGATTGGATACAACTAGTCCCAGGGGGTGTCACCTCTTAGTGTATTTTTCATGAGATAGATGATGGTTTTGGATAATATACCATGTTATATTAATATAAGCGGTTTTAGTGTATCACTCAAGCTCGATTAAACATATAGATTTTACCCATGGTGATCTCCCCCTCCTTTGCGACACAATGCTTATATAGTGTATTTTCACCCATCAGTGTATTTTGGTCCTATGTTTATTTAATTATAATATACTTTGAAGAAATCTTTTTTGGAAATGGTTTCCCATGAAAGCGGTCCCATAAAATGGTTCTTCTTAAAAAATTTCTTAAAAATGATTTAGTGCCTTTCTATATAAATGAGAATGTTAATTTGTCCCTTTATGTTATTGATTGTAATCATTTATTTTGGTGGTTTTATTAAGGTTTTTTTCCAACAACCAAATTAAACCGTTGGGTCTATGTAGATCTTGTTATATGTTTGACCAAGGTAATGGAACAATGTTTAGTGGTGGATTCTTGATGCTAATGATCCTCTTATTGTATGTGATGGTGGTGGTGCCTTTAGAGTGATTCCCTTATGATGCGTGTATGTTTTTAGATTATTATCTAGTTTCTATTCCACTTTATCATTCTTCAGTTTTTTTTAATGTGTGAACATCGAATCAAAAAATTGAGGTTCCCTTTTTTTCATTGGTTATTTATAATAGTTTTTTTATTTTTCATAATTTTTTATAACTAAAAAAATGGGTAAAATCATCACCCATGAATTTTTCAGATACTCAAGGAATTAGTTTCCAGCCCATGGGGATTAGTAACAACCTATTAAAAATTATAGATATGAGGTTGGGTGTCGAGTAAGATGGAACCCTAGGATGGTTCATTAAAAAACATAATCAGAGCCTGGTCTTGATTTTTTGGGTCACATTATTTTGTTAAATGTCAGCATAGAGTAGAGCTACAATCATTGAAATATTTGTGTGAGAAATATTGGACATCGACGCGTGTAGTGAATCTGGCTACTCTAATGTACAAAATATTTGTGTGAGAAATATTGGAAGAATATTAGTCTTGTGCTCAAGGTGTTTCTTTATTCTGGAAAGTCCATGTGAACCCTTTGGCACTGTTGCATGAAAGATAATGATTTTGAGGAAAGTAGGTGTTGCACGAAAGTCATCGTTATCAAGAATTCCCAAATCTTATGTCGAAGATGGGGTATTGCATGTAAGTGTGGAGTTAGGATTCCAACAGTATTTTGATAATCCGATTTGTGTGATCAATGGCATAAAGTGCATCATTTTAGGACATCGACGCGTGTAGTGAATCTTGTTGAAAAGAGATTAATACTTCAATGCCAATCTATGGAGGGACCTTCACGTACAAAAATATAGTGTCACTTCACCCAGGGAAGTGAGCAAGGGGGAGTCGACAAAAGTGATCTGAGGGATGTAGTGAGATATCTTTGAAACATTGTAAAGTAAGTGTTCCTAGGAAAGCAGTATAGTGGGCGAACCCCGTAATCCACAACAAGTGTTGTTTAGTGGAATTAGGTACGACCGAAAACCTGTTAGTGTATGCTCCATGGGTATAACCCATAGTTTTGAACCATATAAATGTGTTGTGTGGTCTCTTTTCATTTGATTTTTTTCTTTCGAATTCCCTTCAAAATTATAGGTTTAATGACTTCCTATCAATATGGGAACAAGACCCATATTTGAAATGAAAATTTTCACACCCCGATTCACCCATCCTCTCTAAGGGTGTCCCTGGGTCCAAAAAGTGGTATCAGAGGGTGAAGTTTACTGTTGTTAAATCATTCATATTCCATCATATAGAATGTTGCCAATATCAGGGGAATCCCAAACTTCGATGGAAGTAGTTTTCATATTTGAAAAAACAGAATGATATCTCATCTAAGATCCCTTGTAATAGAAGTCATATTTTCTACTATGTAATGAATAGACGTTACTAATATTACATGGATTTTTATTTAGGATATAGTCCAGAATGATCCTGATGTAGATGAGAAATCTCATAATGATATCACTACGAATAATTCTGATAAGATCTATATAATGTTATTAGTTCAACTACAGCAAATTTTATGTGGGATACACTTGAAAAATATTTATGAAGGAGTCTGCAATGTGAAGGTGGAAATCTTATATTCATTCACAACAGGTTCGACGATCAGAAGATGCATACTGATGAGAAAAAGATTCCTTCTTCAATCTAATTACTGATGTAGTGGGGGAAATTCGAGGTCTTGGAGAGGAAATAGAAGATATTGATATCGTTAGGAAAATCTTCAGTAGATTGCTTTGTACAATGCAAAGGTGTAAGCCATTGAATAAAGAGATATATCCAAACTATCTCTCAATGATCTGCCACGTAGTCTAGTGGGATACGAGATGAGAGTCAAACTAGAATATGCTTTGACTCGTGTTAGCATCGAAATGTCGCTCAAAGCTGTGGACAAACTAAAAATTTTAAGAGATAGTGGTGGGGAAAATGATGAGGACAAATAAATTATTTATCTCCATTCCAAGAACCCAAAGAAGAAAAATATGAATTTATTGGTAAGTTACCTCTAGAATATTTTCTTAGTGGAAAATTTGGGAAAATTGCCTCACAGTTCCAAACAAAGTTCGATGATGATGAGAGTGAAGTGGAAGACATTGAGAAGCCTTAGAAAATGTTTTTCAAAAAGGGAGACATCAAATATGGAATGAATTTTAAGAAGAATAGTTTTGTCTATGACGATGAATACGATGATATTGAATTAGGTGAAGAAGAAGAAGAAGAATTTAAAACTTGAAACCATGCTTCCATGATGGATACCATTGAAATGTTCGAGCCTTTGATCAATAATGATAATGTTAATTAGATGAATCTTAATGGTTTTACCAATTTTAAAAATAAGAATGCATTTTCCAAACATGAGAATAAATATAAGAGTTGCAATAAGTGGAATAAAATGGTGGAATATTCATTAGAATATTATGATGAGCATGAAACTGAAATTGAACGACTGGAAGAACTACTGAGAGTACAGTATTCAATCCTGGAATGAACAGACGATGTTGTAGAACATAATCATAGATTAGAAGAAAAAGATATTGTGATTAATAACCTTACGTCTAGACTGGAAGAGAGGTCCAAGACTATTGATGATCTTGAGAAAGAAGTTTTCACTCTTAAGAGTATACCTGAGTGTCAATCCACCACAAAAGATGAAAACAAGAAAATTCATTTTGGAACATTCTCAGATGAAGAATAAAGGGTAAAAGTGATGCTTGGATCAGATGTGGATGAAAAAATCAAGAGTGATCAAAGACCCGAATGCATGGGAAATAGTGGATTCAGTTGTGAAGCTGAGACATCAACCAATGGAAGAAAAGATATCCAAAATAATTACAAGATGAATGTTGGACACGTTGAAAAGTTGTATGAGGTGCTGAAAAAGATTCCATCAATCCAAACTAAAAGAAGAACTGAATATTATCCTCAAGCATTCATAAATGACATACAATACAACTATTTTCACGAGGAAGAATGCATGTGGAGAAATATAAATGAGAAGACAGTTCCAATAATGAATTGTCAATTCTGTGGTTATTTGGGTAATACATTGTCCTATTGTGAAGAGGAAAGAACTATTTGAATGGGGAATATCTAGAATGTCCAAAAAGGAGACTTATTTCATATTCTACATCTTATAAAAGAAATAGTTCTTATGGATACTATTTTAATTGTTCTAACTTTGGTCATAAAGCTATGTATTTCAGGGAAAGGGATGATTGGAAAAATTCATACATCTCTCCGAGATGGGTAAACACTGAACCTCCCAATGGTGTTGTTCTAACAAACATGTTTTATTCTCTTGAAGAAGAGTATGTGTATAAAGGATATTATTATGTGAATAAATAATTGGAAGGACATCAGTTTCCTATGCTTAATACAATATCTCATGGAAAGAGAAGACGAAAATTGAGAAATCAAATCATATAGAAGAATCCCTTAAAGCTACAAAAAAATGAAGCACTTGGATTCTTGATAGTGTATTTTCATCCCATATGACAAGAAATGATGACCTTTAAAATAACATTAAAAAAAAGTTGATTGAAGAATGAGGATTTGTAATGATGGTGATTTGAAGATTAAAGGTAGTGGAAATAAATCTCTGCCCAATGGAGAGGTGATGAAGACTGGTGTTCTTTATGTCGATGGTCTACATCATAATCTCCTCAGTGTGAGTCACCTTTGTGACTCTGGGCTCAAAGTAACATAAAATCAAAAAAATTTGACTATAATGGGAAAAAATAGAGAATTCTTTCACAAAGAAAGCAGAACAGATGAAAACATAAATGAGGTTGACAATAAAGTGAAATCATTCTATTTTCTTATTGAAAAATAAAACAAAGTGTGGAATCGAAGGCTATGGCACATAAACCAACAATACATGGAAAATATATCTAAGATGAAGATAGTCATATATATTCACATTCTGAAAAATGAATGTGAAAATACTTGTGATGCTTACATATGGGGGAATCCAGTTTGTTGTTCATATCTATCAAAGAAGAAAAGGGAATCACACCATCTTGATCTCATCCATACAGACCTATAAGGCCAAATAATTGTTGCTGGAAGATATGGAGAGAGGTACTTCATCCTTTAAATTGATGATTACATTATAATGGATGGGGTAATGGTTATTCACAGGATGTGACATGTACTTGATTTAATGAAAACTTATCAGAAAATCACCGAGAATGATACTGGATGAACAATCAAGTTACTACAATATAACAATGGAGGGAAATGCATGTCTATTGAATTTGAAAATTACCTGGATAAACATGGTATACAACATTAGGTAGTTGTTGTGATAACTTCACTGAAACATTGAGTAGTTGAGTGCAAGAATCGATAGGTGAACAACATGGGATGAACTATGCTGATTGAGTGTCTTATTCCACAACCATATCGGAAAGAAGCTGTTCAAGCTGAATTGTTGATTCAAAATCTAATAGAGATTTATATGGTTGAGACAAAGAAACAATATGAATTTTGGAATTGAAGGAAACCGTCTTTGAAGTAATTTTGAGTATTTTTAGGTAAATGCTTCATCATAAACAAAGAAAGAAGTCAAAAAAGTACGATGACAATGCAGATGGAGGAATTTTCCTTGCATACTCAATGAATAGAAAATCCTACAAGTGATTCAACATGCCATTAAGAATAATTGTGGAAATAAGAAATGTTAATATCATTAAAGGGAAAACCCCAAATGCTTCATGGATTTCATATGCTGATGTAATAGAAGATGTGGAGGAATGTTAACATAGATAAAATGAAAATGCAGAAATATGGGAAGGTGTAAAAAAACTCTTAATAGTTGCATCATGATGTTGACTCAGAAGAAGAATCTGATGTTGAAACCATAGCTAGATAGAATTTAGATGAAACTCAATGGAGGAATAAAAGGGTAGAAATTGATCAATCCAATGTCATTGGGGATCAGACTGCACCCACACAAACACGGAGAATGAAATGTTATTTTCAATCTACATTTCTATAACTATTGAAACCATCCTCATTGAAGAAGCTGCAAAGTATGAATCATGGGTGAAGGCAATGAATGAAGTGTTTGATCAAATTTAATAGAATCATACATTGGAAGAAGTCAGTTGACCCAAATGTCACAATGTGATTAGTACAAAGTGTATTTTTAATAACATGTTTGATGAACATGTAAGTGTTATCTGAAATAAGGGTTGACTAGTATGTAAAAGATATTCCCATAGTGAAGGTATTGGTGTTGAAGAAACATTTTCTCTAGTGGCTAGACCGGAGTCAACCATGATTTTTCATGCCATGGATATCCAAAGGATATTTAAATTATATCAAAATGGATGTCAAGATAGCATTCATGAATGGTGTTCTCGAATAAGATGTCTACATTGAAAAACCAGTGGGTTTTCTTATTATTCAGGATGAATCAAAGGTTGGTAATCAAATGAAGGCCCTCTATGGCTAAAAATATTCATCATAGGAATGGTACTCTCCGATGGATTCTTATCTAAGAATGACTGAATTCAAAATAAGAGGATTGGTTCACAACCTCTATCTGAAGAAATCTCAAAAAGATCAGTTCATGATTTTTGAATATGTAGATGATATAATTTTCGGTGGAAGCAGGTAGGGATCTATGGATGATTTTTTAAATCACATGTATTCAGATTTTTTTAATTTCTATGATTTTTGAAATCACATATTTCATAGGGCCACAATTTATTCAATAGAAAACTTATACTTTCATTTATAAGGAAAAGTATTCAAGGGGTCTGTTTAAGAAATTAAATATGCAGGACTCTAAAACAAAGTTGACTCCAATTCTAGCTGAAAAAAACATGGTAAGCACATGGATGTGACATCTAGAGATCCCACAATGTACAAAAAGATTATTGGGAGCTTATTTTACCTAATAGCCACACTACTAGAAATTTTATTTGTAACATGATTAATTGTTCTATTTCAGAGTAATCTAAATTAACACCATATGATATCGATAAAAAGATTCATGAGGTACATTCAAGGTACTCATAATTATGGGTTATACTTTGTTGTAGAAAGGGACACTGAATTTTCAGTGTTCTCTGATGCTGACTGGGCTAGAGATATAGTGGAAAAAAAGTCCACCAGTGGTGGAGCGTTATATATTGGGAAGAAATGTGTTTGATGGTTGAGAAAGAAAGGGGTATGTACTTCTATTATTACTTTTGAAGCTCAGTATATCTTCACTACAAAGGCATGAAAAAAATTACTATGGATGAAGAAACAAGTAATAGATATTGGTGATGAGCTGAAACAACCAATGGTGATTTACTCTGATAACAAGATCACAATTGATCTTATGAAAAATCCTACTATGAATTCATGTACAAAACATATTAAAATAATATATCATATTATCAGTGAAAAAGTTGAGCAAGGTGTAATTAGAATGGATCATGTGGGAACTGATGACCAAGTGTTTGATATCATTACCATCCCAATTTCAGCGGCTATGTTTCAAAAACCATTGGTTTATCCTCAGTCTTCAGTCAACTCCCAATTCATAAGGAGGTTATGAAATTCCACTCTCCCTGGTTGTTTTAACTGTTTTAATTTTTGTTGTGGAATAGTTTCATGTTTATGGGGGTTATACAATCTAGGGGGAGTATGTTCTGAGCACTATAAGGGATGATTATCCATGTTTGGGTTTATTTCCAATGGGGAAAAATGTATAGAATGTGATGTATCTGGATAAGAGAATACATAGAGAATCATAGATGACGATGGAGAGAATAGTGAAGGGAAAAAATTTTCAGTGTTATGAGGAAATAGTTAGAGCATTCATTTGAACACATAAAGACAAAATTCATGTCTTCTCTCTTATTTTCTACACCAAGCATTGCTCACGTCGACCTAGAGTGTTGGCAGATTTGATACTTGCATATCATGTTTTAATAGTGGATGGTGCTATTTTGACTCTATCTGGAGATTTCCAACAATCCAAAATAGGGAGATTATTGGAACCACTACCGTTATCCACCTGAAAAGGAGTTTGGATTGTGTTTGATGTCCATCCTCATTACATGTTCAAAAATTTTTCCAGGAAAGGGATCATACAGTTCAAGTGAACAATAGTAATGATGGTGGAGTCATCTTCCAATGTTTTTCAATGTTTGGTGCCTACCAATCGGGCATTGTAGAATTTTGGGATTGGAAAAGGGAGTTGCACACAATATGGATGGTTATTTTGAAACATGCATACAAAGATATTTTTGGGATCAGTGCTTCAAAATATGGAAACGGAAAAAATGTTCGTGTAAGACACGGATGCGCACGAAAGATGTTGTTGGGAAAATGAATCTTTCGTGCCCAATGCTACATAAATAATGGGTTTGACGCACTCGAAAAGGATCTTACCCACAGTTATGAAGATGCATTGGGATCATGCACGCAGGGTGTTCAAAGGTCTATAAATATGATGCAAACCCCATGGAAGACTAATGAATTTTTCAAAAAAAAAATGGCTGCTTTACTGAGTGAAAAATTTGCATTGAATGATTGGAAGAATGTTAATATTGTCTGAAAGGTGTTTCTTTAGTTTGAAAATACCATGTGAACCCTCTTGTGTAGTGGAAAAATGATAAGGGTTTCCCTGAAAGTAGGTGTTGCGTGAAAGTCATCTTTCGTTACAATTCTTAAATCTTATGCACAAGTTGAGGTATTGCGTGCAAGTGTGGTGTTATCCTTACAACTAGATTTTGATTATATGATTTGTGTTATTAGTGGATTAAAGTGAATCAATTCAGGACTTTGATGCTGGAAGTGTCTCATGCAGAACAAAGATGATTACTTCAATGAAAATTTACTGATGGGACCATCACATTCATATACTAAGTGTGACTTTTCCCATTGCAATGAGCCAAGGGGAGTCGACGGAAGTTATATGATGGATGTAGAGATCTATCTCTGAACCATTGTAAAGGTAGTTTTCATGTGATAGAGTTATTTTACATGAACCCCATAATCCACAACAACTGATGATTAGTTAAATTAGGTATTACCAATAACCTATCTGGGTATTCTCCTTAGAAATATCCCTTAGTGGTGATCCAAGTAGAAGTGTTTTGTGGTATATTTTCATGTCATTGTTTTCTTTATTATTCCCGTGAGTCTTACAGGTTTAACGAGTTCCTATCAATGTGGGAAAGAGATCCTTGTTTTAAAATGAAAAGTTGACACACTGATTTTCCCCTCCCCTCTCAGGTAATATCAGGGTCCTACAAAAAGTTGTTTGTAATAATATTTCCTGGGATTAAATTTAGGATATTCAATAACAATGGGAAACTAATACCAATGAATATAATTCCTTTTAAAATTATTAATCATATTTGGAATATTGATTATTACTTGAAGCATCCACTAAATATCTCTCATGTCTGTGATGCCTTCCAGGTATATATCCTATGAAAGTACATACTAGATCCTTCACAATTAATTAACATAGTGACCATACTTTTGGAACATGATATTTATTATGATAAATTAATTTTAGAAATTTTGGACTATATAGATTAATATATATGAAAGAAGACCACTCACATAATCAATCTTTTATTGTGAAACCAGTAGGTTGAGGAAGCTACATGGGAACCTGAGGATGTAATGGGGCATAAGTTTCCAATGTCGTGTGTATCAATGTAGCATAATTTTTTTTGTAGAAATTGTATTTAAGGTTTTATAATGATACACCTCAACGTATAATTAAAAAAGAATTTTTAATAATTTTTTTTAGATATCTTTCATTGCACAAAACAATGAATTTTATTAAACAATTACATATTATTATTTTTTTATTTAAAACATTATATTGTAACATATAAATTAAATGTTCATTATGAATAAAAATAATATATTTTAAAATTTTGATACCCTATTTTTACATGTATGAGTTAAAAATATATCAAGATATATTTTCTGAGGCAGGCACTGAGTTATATGTGACTTTTATTCCCGGTGTTTAATAAATAAATTTGTTAATAATATTAAATATATTGTATATTAACGATGTAAAATTTCGGATATAAAATTGGATAACACTTAAAAATATTCTCAGATTAGAAACCAAATACATAAGTTAAGTGAAAATATGATTGGTTTATCGTATATGTGACCTAAAATAGTTCTACAAAGGGATATCAGATAAAAAGGTCATTAGTATGAAATTTATGACATTCATGAATTAATTAATTGATAAATATATGATAAATGGAATTTTTCTATAAATATAACATTGTGAAGATTTCCCGTTTTTATCTGCATGAAACCAATGGGAATTTAGAGGATTTCATTTCACCTATCATTGGAAAATCAGAATCGTTAGATGGCAAGCCACTTCATCGAAGTAGATTGAGTAATGAAAAAATGACCCCAATCATTCATTGGAGGGTGCATTATTCATAGATTAATGATCCAAAAAAATGTAGGTCTCTCCAATGTTTGTATAAAACCCTTTATGCTTAAATTTTCTGAGTATGGTCTTACTTGTTTTTGATTTTCCTAAATTTAAAGCCTTTACAAGCACCTCTGTTCCAATTTAAATTTATTATTTAGATATTATCACCAAGTGCATCCCAATTTTTTTTATTGTCTAGTAAGACTATTATAATTATCATTTAAACATTGTTTTTTTGCATTAACCCTAATAATTATTCTTGTTCTTCACAGATTTTATTATGGGGTTTTGGATAAATGTTTTTATGAGTAACTGAATCTGATCATACCCCCAGATTCATTTAGGATTCATATATGATGATTAGAAAGGTAAAATTTATAATAACCCAGTCTTTAAAGACATATATATTAAATCACAATTTATGAAAAATTACAAATGTCAAAAACATACGCCTAATGGCCGTATTTGATTAGAGACTTTGGAAATATGAAAAAATAAACAATGGTCCAACAGTGAGAAACATAATCTTTTAAGAGGGTCCTCTTGACATGAACACTCCACTTAAACATCATATAAAATACATATCATAATAACTGGGGGATAAAATCCATGAATGGGGATATCTCAGATGTTTAGTAAGGGTTTATAAGGGATTCATGTAATAAAAACATAACAATATGTGTATGATATGGTGATCAAGTATTTTAAAGATCATAACATGCACATCAATGATCAAAAAATTAATCATGGAATAAATCATAATATCTTGTAAGACCTAAATCATAGGGAAATAGAGAAAATAATCTTTTAAATCATAACACATGAATAAGACAAGGAATTATTTGGAACAGATAAGCATATAATATAATTTTGTTAGTAGCCAAGGAATAGCAACCAAGAGAAAATTTGTAGTGTCGTTTCAATCCCCAAACCATATTGGTGGTCATGGTTAACTCCCATTGAAATCATACAACCATGAGTTTACTTTTCATACCATCTTTGTAGTCATGGTTTACTGCAATTTCCATATTAGCATTTTATTTTGATCCCAATATAATCTTAGTCTATATCTTTATATATAAATCATTACCCAATTCATTGGAGGTAGATTTAGGTCCCACCCATATCATAAAAAATTAATACATATGGGTGACAAATACTTATAAACAATCATATCATAATCGATGAAATTGAATGGGTGTCAAAAACATATACACATATCATAACCTATTAAAAAGGATAGGTTTCATAATCATTTAGTCAAAGCATGGCCTATGAAAAGAAGAAAATTTCATAAGAATATAAACCTCGAAGAATAATTTTTTTTGATAGACATCATTCCATAAAAAAATTTATTGAAACATTGTAATTTTATATATAGATTACTTTCCCCAGATTGGAATGGGGAGCACAAATTGATTTCATCATAGATTTGAAATAATTTAAAAAAATATTTTTAAAAAATATTTAGAGGAAAATATACTATTATTTGAAAATTAATTTTTAAACCATAAATAACATGTCAAAAAATTCGACTTTAAAACACATAAATGTATCTTGAAAAACATTATGAAAACATTTTTCCTTTAATCTTATAAACAATATTCAAATCCATTTCAAATCCTTTTTCATGGAAAACTATTAAAATACTCTAAGAAACCATTTGAAATATAATCCCAAATAGAGAATGTTCATTGAATGGTTATAAAAATCACCATATATTTACGTATAAGAGGAGTAAAATTAATTTATAGGATGTATATACCCCAAAAAAAATTAATTTGTTAATTAGGCATGTGTCTATTAGAAATAAAGAGTGCGATGAAATTCCATTACCTTGATAAAAAAATTTCCTGTTTGCCTTTATATTAGAGAATAAAATACTATTGTTAATTTGTAACATTCATAAAATAAATTCAAATATATAATTACTTTTACTTCACTAATTATCATGTTGTATACAACTACTTATACAATTAAATTTCAGTTGGATGTTTTGAACAAATTTGGTTCATGTGTTAAAAACACCTTTTGGTTGGTCAATTATGGTCAAAGGTTAAGAAATATTGACATATAATGAATAATAATCAAGATATAATTTTCATATTTTTTCCTCAATAATACTTTTTAAACCATTAAGTAATATGGTAGTGAAATATGAATCAACATTTTAATCATAGAGATGGTAGGTCGTATGTACGCATGAGTCACATTCTCATTCATTAATGATCTTTATAGATAAAAGATATTTAACATTTATCATTACATAATAGTCAGTATATCATAAATACCATATTATTTAATAACATATAATTATATATAGATATATTTTGATGTAAAAGGGATCACATTGTGATGAGAAGGCGGTGCTCCACACATCCGCGAACGATGTTAAAACTATTTAAGTGTGTGAAAGGGTATTAAATAAAATGTTATTTATTGTATTTATTAAAATCTAATTTTGTTATGAATATAATATTGATTTTTTCAGCTAAATTTAATGAAACCTTTTTTATACAATCTATGTATCGTATTAATGAATCACATCACCTTGAGGGGTTGTATTCGACACTTCCACAAGTGATGTTATTGTGTTTACACGTAATTGAATGGATAATAGAATTTTGTACAGAATAATTTTAATGAATAAATACATTATATATATCATATATATCATTTATAAATATAAATTCCATAATAATGTATAACCATTAATGTTTGGAAAGAAAAAAATGAACAATTGTTTTTTTCGTGAGGTGGTAGTTCGTCTTACATGAACATAAATATTGTTTTCCATTAGAAGGGGTTGGGTATAATTATAGGTAAATACAATAATATAACTTCATATAAGTATATTTTGGTTACTTTTGTTTCAATTGAATCATGAAATAAGAATATTTTAGAGGGTGGAAAAGGGGAAATAATGAAAGTACCTTGAGAAAGGATGTTACCTCTTCATTGGGAAACTCCTTTCAGTTTGATCCAATGGGATTCCAGGAATGGGTGTACATCCAAAGGGAGTATTAAAGGAGGAAGTGGGAAATTTTTGGGAGCCATATGGTTATATTATTTTTACAAAATGATTCTTGATAGGTGTTATAAAATTGATGGAGAGGAGGACTTCTATAATGGAGGAGGATTTGGAGCCTAGTATTATTTAGGAAAATGAGAGACCCCACTCCGGTTTTTTTATTGATAGTGGATCAAAAAAAGTAAAATTTACGTATAAGGGATTATTTGGTCTAAATATGGACATAAAATGTCTTTTTAATTGTTTATATGTCGTTTTAGGTGTTATTTTTGGTATTAGTCCTTTATTAAACATACTTTTACCTTAATCCTTGAAATTAATTTTAATTACCATCAATATTATATTTGGTAAAAAAACAATGTTCTAATTATTATACATTATATAGTATTCTGATTCTAAATATGTAACCCAACCCTTAAAATTAAAAATAAATACGTTTCACAAATTAATTTAAATATAATGCCACAAACAAAATGACAATGAATGTTTCAAAGTAAAAACGTTCAAATGTTTTCAAATATTATATAGACATTTTAAAACTGATATTGATTCCAATTAAATAAATTTTATTTATTTAAATTAATTCATATATTAAATCTTCTAGACCATCTTAAAATATAATATAACTTTATAAATTTATAATATGAAAAAAAACAAGTTTTAATTAAAATTATATATTTCTAACTATTCGTTACAAAAAAATAAAACATCACATGAAAAATGAAAAAATCACCCTAACCTAAATTTTTTGAATCTCATTAAAATTTTATGTTTATTCTGAAAAATCATATTTATAAAAGTTTCATAATTTAAAATTAAAATAATTTCTCTATTAAAATGTGGTAATATTTTTGTAAAAAATTTATTGGTTTTATGTGTTAAATTGGTTTTATTATTCTATTATGCTTATAAAATACATTAGATGAACATGAAAATAATATCCTTGAATTATAAAAGTATATATTACATTAAAATTACTTACTAATAAAAATTAATTAATTTTATTTGGATTCAACCATATTTTTGAGAATAAATATATTTTTTTATAAAATTACTCCCTTTATATTCAATTGATTCTTATATTCATTTCTAAATAATTTGAAACTAAAAAATTTATTTCATATTATGTGGAAAACATATATTTAGATAATTTAATTAATAAATATAACAAAATACTATTTAATAGCAACGTTATATATTTTTAAAATTTTTAAATGATATATTATTGTTCAATAATAGGAGGTCACACGTGTTACAGAATACATCAAGGAAGATTGTCTGGAACATAATCTTACCCTAGTGTTCCAAATAGATAAAACTAACCTTTATATTTCATATAAATTATTATTAACATTGAATTTCATACAATGTGATTGGAAATTATTTTTAAAATATATTAAAACTATATCCTTTGTTTAATGGAAAAAAAAATTAAAAAAAAATTAATTATAAAAACATAACTCACAAAAATGAGGGGTGTTACATTCTACCCCTCTTAAAATTAATTTCACCCTTTAAATTCATCTAGGTTATTAAATGATTAATTATTGAGATTTCATTTCACAAAATCCCATGTCATAGAAATGAACACAAAATCCTAATTTTGAAACAGAATTATTGAAACATATCTATTACCCAATATAACACATAACCATGTTTCCACATAGGAGAAAATATGTGGGAATTGAAAAAAATATCCATGGTGGAAAAGAATAAATATTTGTAGGGGTGATATACATAAACATTCAAAATAAATTTAGGGATCAAAAAAAATTGAGGGCATCAAATTCATAAATCAATTATGATTTAAAACTCCATAAATTTTACAAAAAATAGGGTATTATGACTGAAATTTTATATCATTCTTTTAACATCGAGATACTATTTTATTGACCAAGAATATAAAGAAATATACCAACATGACATATTTCTATAAACAAAATTTAAATCTTTAATTTCATGATTTTAAATAACGAATTCATACATTACTTCATGAAATGGGAGGGAATAAATTATCATTGATGTCGGGAGAACTAAAATACTCATTTATCGGATCTTAAGGCAAATAAAAATTGAAAATTGTAACTATTTATCTATAAATATTATTCAAAATCATTATGGTTTATACATTAATATCTTAAAAAAAAGAACACTACTGGTTCTTCATTAATATATGATCATTTGAAGTAATTACATATTAACCTAGAAAACACATATGAAAGTGGTTAGTGTTAAACACATATCATTTTTAGTTGTGGGTTCAAGACCTACAGCGTGGAAATTTTTTATTGGTTTTGACCAGACATACATGATGTCCATTTCAGAAACTAAATTAATATTATTTCAAAAAAATATAGTGGAAATCATTGAAATATGTTTAATCATTATATAGCATCGTATCTTTGTTTTTTCACTACAAAATCACCACCTAAATACTTCACATGATGTATACCTTAAAAATTCAATAACTTAATAACCTTATAACCCTCCCCAAAGTTGGAAATCCACAATGTTCGAAATAAATCCAAAAAATCATCGTAACAATGACCACCCATATAATAAAAGGTGCATCTTGGTTTTTACATTTCAAATATTTGAATACCCTCATTATATATTCTCTTAAAACATGGTAATTACCATAATTAATTTTGGAAAACATTCATGAATCTTTATTCAAAAGTTTACTGAATATATTCCATAAATCCAAAATGTTGTAAACATATTAAATGATTTAATAAACCATTTTATCAACTAATAAATAATTAGATATACTGTAATCATTTCTATCAAATTAATGTATCCAAATAAATCATCTCTTTATCTAAGGGAACCAATTTTATTCAACATATTGATCTCATTAAGGATTAACATCCCTTAGTTAAAATATCACATTTTTTAGTCTTCAACAACACTAAAAATCCTTTTAAATCATTAATTGAATCTACTACTAAAAATACTTATATATTTCATGATTCATATAATATAATCTTTGAATTCAAAAACACAAGTACTTCGTTCACACAACATTATTGTTTAACCATTAATCGTTATTCATCAACAAACTCTTTAATACCTATTTCATAGATTATATAATTTCAATAATTTATTTTGGTTCCTCAAAATAAATGTAATAATTCTTCTTATGATTAATGTAACCAATTCTGCAATAATATCACATTCCATTCACATGTTTCTTGAGGCCTATTTATCTTCAGATGTATAACCAATACTCATACACCCTTTCCTATTATCTTTATGATATTTCCACTTGTGAAATCGATTATCATAATTTCTATAACATCCACATATTAATCATTAAATGTTTACCATGTTCCTTATAGTTATCTGCATTGTCTAAATCCAGAAAGCATATGGTGAGAAACATATATCATAGAATAAACCCACATAATTATAAAAAATTACTTATATGATATCTATATCCTAACACCATCCTATTAATTGATGACAATATAGGTTTATATGGCATTATTAATAGTCATCTTCATTTATAATCCTTTAATATGGTTAATTAATATTTTTTGAATTTCCAAATCATATCACCTGAGAGTGTCAAAAATATTATGCAACATGGCCCGTTGTCGTGTACTATATTACCATGAGTCATTACTTTAATATTTAATTATAGTTATTATCACTAGGTATATATTTTCTAGAGCCACAATCACCTGGAGTATCCAAACATGAATGTTCTTCTAGGAAACCAGTCACATTATTCATTACCAAAACTTGAGGATATTTTCCTATACATTTTCTTATCACTAGAATTATCCTTATAAATATCCTTAGACATATCCAAAAGGTATTCTCATCCTTGTTTCTAAAAATTTAACTAAAAATATTCAATGAATCCTACTATAATGATGAATCCTTGTTATACATAGTCATTAAATCAGATTTTCATATTACATTAAACATTACAAAATAAGACACCCAAATATTATATTAGTCTAGTTCCTTTAGAAACATGGAAACATGAAAATTGGTATATAAGTTAGCTACATTAGCTCCCACTGGGTTATTTATGAATAGAACCCTACATATTCAGTTCATACTCAATACATATCTTCATAACCTTAGGAAGGAACACTAAAAGGAGTTATATAAGATTCTTAATAATGGTAAACAATGGATACATGTAAACATAAACATTAGCATTTGAGTATAAGAAAGTGATAAATCATATTCAGATCACACCCTTCACATCAATGATCATAAACATAAGTCATGGAATAATGAATGACAAATTGTAAGACATGAATCAAAATTAAAAACTGAAAAAAATCATTGTACCCATAATATATAAATAGGACAAGGAAGTGTGGAAGCATATAAACAGATAATATTATTTATATAGTAGACAGGAGATCACTTACAAGGCTATCCTGGTAGCATGGGTTCACTCACCATACCATATTGGTAGTTCTTTTTCACTATCATACCATATTAGTAAAGTGAGTTCACTCCTCATACAACCTCAGTAGTTATGGTTCACACACATAGTCATCTTAGTAATCTAGGTCCACTCCCAAGACCATCGTAGTCTTTCTCATGAGACGCAAATATTTATTTAATGCATTGGAGAGAGATATATTTCCATCCATTTCATAAACAAATCATACATACATATGACAAAAATTCTAAATGAATTATATCAAAACCCTTGAAATGAATCAGGTGTCATAAATATGTAATCAATTCATATCCATTGAAAAATTATTGGTTACATAATCATTTCATTAAAGAATATACAATAAAAGGAAGTAGGTTTTGTATGAATATAACCCATTAATGAGAAATGGGGTTCATAACTATCCTGAAATATAAATGTAAAACATTCAGAGAATGAATATGAATGGATATTTGGATTATTTCCCCAAAAATTCAAGAGTAACACCAACATATGTTATCTTTGATGGGAAGTAATTTTGAATGTTCTTTTAAAAACATTTATTGAAGAAAATATCCTTATAATTTGAAAAAAAATATAAAAAACAACCTTTTAAAAATATTTATATTTAAAAAATCATAAATCAATATTATATGTTTGAGGAAATCTGTTTTCCTAGAAACATATAAAGAAGCCTAAATACCATTTGAAAATTGTTTTCCTTGAAATCTTGTAAAAGAATATTAAACCCTTTTGAAACAAAATACCCATAAATGAAATATAATACAATAGTCATTTAAATACCAATATAGTTATTTATGAGAGTAATTGAATACGTTCTTGGGTAGTATATACACCCAAAAATAAGTGACTAGTGAATAAGTCCTGTATGTATCAAAAATAAAGATTTAGAAGAAATTCCCTTACATTGAGCCTGAATTATATTGTGAATCTTTATATTTATGAATAAAAATATATGATAGTTAATTAATTTCTTCTGAACATTTTATAGGTTTATCATTACAATTACATAACTTTTTTACCATTTTTTATACATCAACTTAACTAATGAATTTTATGTTGGGTGTTTTGACCAAATTCTGATCATTTGATAAAAATGAAATTTGTTGGTCCATTATGGTAAAGAAGTTCAATATATTAAAATATAAATAATAATAATCTTGATATATATATTATATTAATACATAAATTAAATTTTTAAATCAAATCATTAAATAATGTTTAGAAAAATGAATCAACTATACTAGTGTGGAGACGGTAGGCTACACGTATACATGAGTAAAATTACGATTCTACGATGATCATTAAGAAAATAAGGTATGTAACATTAATCATTACATAATGATCATTATATAATAAATACAATAGTATTTAATCATATATATAAATAATTAGTGTTATATACAATTAATCACATCGTGTTGTGGAGGCGGTAGTCCAGATATCCCTGAATGGCGTTATAAATTTTGAATTGTGTGAAAGGGTAAAAATAAAATGGTATATATTGTTTTAATAGATATGTGGTTATGTCATTAATATCATATTAATGTTTTTTTATTCATGAATTTATAATTAAAACTGTAGATTATACAATCCATGTATCGTGTGATTGAATCATATCACTTTTAGGGGGCTATAATCCAAACATCCACAAGCAATTCTGTCGTGTTTACACGTTATTGAAAAAATAAATGAATTGATTATGAAATAACTAAGGAAGCATAAAGGCATTATATATATCATATATATCATATATAAATATAGTGTACATAACAATTCCCAGCTTTATAATGTGGGATGTAAGAAAGAACAATATTAATATCTCGATGAGGTAGTTCGTCATACAAAAACGATGTGTTTGTTACCAGTTAGATAGTGGTGTGTCTAACTGATGGTAAAACCCTTAATATAAAAACATATTACTATGTTAATGATATTTTTGTTGTATTATATGTATTAAATAAGGATATTTGAGAGTATTGATAAAGAGAATCAGAGAATGGATCTTGAAGAAAAATTCCATCTCTTATTTGGGTAACTCCTTCTGGTTTACAAAAATGGAATCTATGGATTCCATTACATCAAAATAGAGGCTTCAAGGAGGAAGTGAGGGATGATGGGGAGATATTTGGGAAGATTTTGGTTGAGCCAAAGTGTCAGGAGATTGAAACGTGTGACTAATTGTTGCCTATGGACCGGTCAATGTTCCAGTGCTCTGCTAATGTGTATAGCAGCACTCAGCTCGAATCCTCGGCGATGATACATTGTAATAGTCGTTTGTTTTTAGATGATTTTATTTTGATTAGGGGGTTTCGGTTTCAGATCATAATATTAATTATTGATTGAATATAATTTATTTAAAAAATTTATAAATATTGAGGTGAGTTCATTATTAGGGAGTTAAGCTTGTGATATCCTTGAGCATTGATTTATATTGCATTTAAATTAACACTCACATCACAAGTTGACGTCGATTAGAATTACTAAGTGTTAAAGGTTTAATCCAAGACTTAAATTAACTAGGATTCTAATCTCAATTAGTACATGTTTAGAGTAGTGTATTTATGCTTCCAATAATCCATGTAATCCACATGCCAAAAAAAATGTCATTAATCCATGACATATTAAGTCCAACATACACAATGTTAAATTAATGAATACTCATCGAGCAAATACACTCAATCACAAAACGTCCATAAATTTTAAATCACCCCAATGAGATATTTACTCAGCCATTTGGGAGTTTAATAGTCTGTTTATAATAATTATGATGATAATTTAATAATTGAAGAAAAATAAAGGGATTAGAAAAAGAGTGGTACGTCGAACACACACACACACGAACAATGATAATAATTAAAAATGGATTTTCGATTGAATGATGAAGTAAAATAAGGGAAGGGGATTCAAATGAATTTAAACTATTTTAATAACATTAATATTAATCTATTGATGTTATATTAGAATAAGAGATATTGAAGAAGATATTTTCATTAAAACAGATTTACAAAAGAATGGACTTGCAAAATTCAATAATGAAGAACATAAATGTAAATGACAACAAAGAGAGGAGGAATTGAATATCAAGTGGAAAAATGAGTATGGATGGTCCTTACAAGCCTTTTTCAAGGATTTGGTTGTGCCAATATGATCTCCTCTCTTCTGAAATGCCACCCCTCTCAAGGACAGAAGGGGAGATTATTTATAGCCCAAGGAGTGGACTGTTTTTATTCTCAATCTGTTCCTCCACTTGCATCGCCATGTTGGTTATTCAGAGAGCCGAATCTCGAGAAATATCTTTTTTCAAATTTTTAGTTAATAAAAATTTCCAACTACTCCCAAAATTTGGGGTCTTTTGGACCAATGTAGCAAATGTTATGGCCGGATTATTAAACAATTTAAATCTATCTATTTCAATCCAGTCATTTTGAAGTCCAAACTGTGAAATGGTTTTTGAATAGTACTATGCCATTAAGACTAAATGATTTTTTCACCAAAGTCAGCCGCCTATATCTCTTCTTTAACACTGAAAAATATCAGCTCAATTTTATTATTATATCCTGAGATATGTTATGAATACTATACTTATTTTATTTCTCGGTCCGAATGGTGGGCTGGACTTCAATGCATATGTTGGGCCCCTTGAGTTTGGATTTGGGCCTTGAAATTTTAATCCAAGACTCCTCCCATTGTCCCCCGAACTATGGTGGAGAATAATGAACTTTTAACTTTTGTATTTATCCATGAAAATCAATCTTCGTTAATAGTCCAGTTTCATCGCAGATTCATTGGTCTTGTTTGTGAGGACCATATGACCCTTTAAATGGATTAATTGGCCCACGATACCTTCTAATGAAATGTTATATTTTTAAAGGGGAATCCTAAAAAACACTAACCAAACAATTTGAATCGGTATAGTGATAGTTATCAGTAAAATAGTAAAATGACTCAATTGGACTACTTCTAAAAATGCTCAAAAATTATACTTAATATTAAAACATTAATATTTCACACAAATTATGCACATTTAATATAAAATCAGTAACAGGAGTATATAATAAGACATGAAAATATTAAAAACATCAACTCCCCCACCCTGAGTAATGTGCATTCCCTCATGTGCAACAAATATAAAAACATAACAAAATCTTTTTCACTCACCAACAAATATTAATTTTTTTTCATCAATCAGGGGAGGTTTAGACTATTTCACTCATCAATTTGAATTCCACAACATGTTGTTACAGAAAAAATTTTCCAAAACTAATTTATTTTTTCATGCTCAAATTTAGAAATTGAAAATGTGGACACTCAAAAGTCACACCTCTCGAGATGATAAAATTCATATGTGGAGGTTCACTCTTTCACCAACCAAAGGTAAAAATCTTAGGGTTTGAAAGAGCTCTCAACTTCCAATACCTTTCCAAAGTTATCTAGAATCAAGAGGTCCTTTTAAGGGGTTTTTCTTTGGCTATGGGACGGTGGGAATATAATTTCCAAAAGATAGAAGAAAGGGTTAAAACACCAACATATAAAAATCAATGCACAATTTTTTTGAAATAAAACATGGATGGAAATGAAAACACATATTTACAAGGGAATGCTTATTTGAAGAAAGACACAATAGAGGATGAAAATTTGAAGGGGATGCGAAGATAAAATATTTACAAAACACACAACTTCTCCCAATAAGAATATAATGATAGTGTTCTTTTTTTTTGAATGTTGATCTTGAAACAGATCTCACACTCATATCCCAACACAAGTTGGATCTCCTTACGAAGCTAATTGTAATAGTTATAACAAGATCAAAGGTTTAGGAAGAGTTATTTTTGACATACCCAAGACACAACCCATTTTTTTCATCATTTTTTATCTTTTTTAACCTTTGTCAAAAACATTTACAAAATTACCTAAATGAATGTATATTTAATTCCCCAAAAACACTGAATGAAAACCTCTTTCCCACACTGAAATGGATGTTTTCCCTCAAGCAGATGATAACTCATTAAAAATGAATAATAGGGTACCCAAAAAATGAAATCAATTCCCCCCACACTTAAATTTCAAAATAAATTATGCATGGAAAATCCAAGTTGATATTGAGTGGGAATAGGTATTGGGATTGTAATGTGGCTATCAAAGAAATGGTTTTCATAAGCTCGAAGGGGCTATCAAAATGAGGATTAATGTATGGGAAATGGGAGGATATTTGGCTATTGTGATTCTCATGTGGTTCAGAAAATGCCTCTATCATATTAATTCACACTAAGGTCGGAAATTCATCTTGAAGGTCCACAAACTCAAGAGTCACAAATGGGGCTGAAAACACACATTTTGAAAAGATGGCCATAGGTGGCATTGGAATGAAAGAAAATGTTGTTCCTCACAGTTTGGGAAAATCATTATCCAAATAAAAAATTGAGCATTCATATTTTGTTATTTTTTTCACAATATTTATTATCCAGAGTCATGATGAAAATAAAAAAACTTGAGATGAAAACATTTCTATTAACTCCCCAAAATGGCTAGACATAATTTTAAAACTCGATGGTGTGTAATCATGACTCTTTATTTTTTTTTATTTTTTTAAGTGACTGTTTTTTTGTTGTTTTTTAGATATTTATTTTTGTTTTTTATAAAAGATACACCCACACATAAGAGAAAAAGAAAAAGAAAGGATTTGATAAAGAATGTGATAAAAAATGAAAGAGTGAGGAATAAGAAGAAAGAGGTAGAGAATAGAAGATAGATAGAGAGAAAGTTAATGGGAAAGATGTTCCCCCTGGTTTGGATTTGGTGGGTCGCCATCTCCATCTAGTGGTGGGTCGACTACAGAAGTTGGGGATCCAATGGAAGTCAATGTTGATCCAGGACTGTGGGATGTTACCTGAAAAAGTAAAATCAATATTCATATAATGAAAAACTAAAAAGAAATTGAAATTTCACAAAAGTAAAATAAAACATGGGTTGCCTCCCAAGAAGGGCTTCATTTATTTGTCTATATCTAGATAGTTTCGGTGGACTACCCATAGTCTGACGGTGGCCATCGTATTTTCTCAACTCCAGTGTGATTCAAGAAAAAATTATTCTTTGTGAGGCCTGATGATTCATTAGATAATTTCTTCCCATCATTTTTTGTGTGCTTGCAATTAAATGGGGGTGGAAGGGGAATATTTCTATCCTCACTTTGGCCTTCAACCTGAGGATTGATATTATCCATAATGTTATGGTTTTCTATTCTTGGAAATTCAGGAAGATAGCTCAATTCTGATTGTTCATTTATGTAAGGATCAGATAACAGAAAAGCATAATATGAGATCCCAATTGTTTTTGACTAATTTATTTCATCACTTACCGATGTAGAGTAATGGTGATCAGTGGAGTCATAATACCGAATATAATAATCAATATCCATTATTTCAATGTTGTTCACCAAAGAATGGTAAATTTCAATCTCACTAGTGATCACTTTATTAATTACGGAACAAATCAAGCTACCTTCACTCTCATTGGGACAAGATAAACACATTTGTTTAAGGTTAACCTCAAATATAATTGAATTTTTATAATCTCGTATTGGAAATGATGAATGTTTGATAAACTGTTATGAATCAACAAATTAAAATTCTACTTCATTTTCCTCATTATCATCCAAGACGGAGAAGTGGATGTCAAGGGCAAGATGATATTCTAAAGTTTTTTCATGATCATTTAGATCAATGGAGTTTGCATTTGTAATGTCAACATCAACATCTCAATTTATGAATTTGTTATAAGGATGCAATATTTACAACCTCCTCTATTAGTAGAACATGAATGAAAAGATGGAATGTTTTTCAAATGACTCTTAGAAGTGTCCTTGGAAGCATGTATTGAGAATTCAGAGTGATCCTTAGATGGGTATCACATGGCTTGTAAAATGTTGAAAATTACCAGTTGGTCACCAAATTCCATGGATAAGATATTAGAATGGATATAAATCCTAGTTCTCACAGTCATGAAGAATTGTCTTCTTAGAATTAGGGGATATCGAGAATATTTCATCTTACCTTCAATGTCAAGGACAAAGAAATCAGCAGGGAAGATAATATCATTGACTCGGATAAGGACATCCTCAATTATTCCCTCAGGACAAATTATGCTACGATTGTCTAACTGAATGACAACACCCGTTGGGTGCAAGGGACCTAGACCAAGGTTGGAGAAGATGGATTTAGGCATAATATTAATTGAGGCTCCTAGGTCAATGATTGCATCTTCAACTTTTGAACTTCCAATTTGGCATGGAATCGTAAAGTTCCCTCGAACTTTGCACTTTATGGGAATAGACTACTGGGTGGAAACATTCTCAATGGTTCTAAGTTGCCTCTTATGGGTACACAACTCCTTGAGAAACTTGTCATACTTAGAGATTTGTTTTATGGCATCTAAGAGTGGAATGCTGACTTCAACAGTTCTAAACACGTTGAGCATTTCAAGATCGGGATCAAAGGACTTCCTTGGATTAGAAACATCTTGAGGAAAAAGAATTGGATTCCTAAGTGGAATGGAACAAGGTGAGGGAATGGATTCAGATTCCTTTTCAATTTTCTTTTTATTTTCATTTTCTAGGTGAACATTCAAAGGAGGGTTGGAGGACTTATCTTGAGCGATAGAAATTTTCCTTTCCAATCTAAGTGCAATTGCACTTACATTACCCTTGGGGTTGGGTAATGGTTGAGCTGGGAGTTGGGAAGAATTGGATGGTTTCTACTAACTGAGGTGGGATGCAAGTTGACCAATTTGGGTTTCAATGTTCTTGAGGCTAGAACGGGTGAAGGAGGCATGATCTTCCACTGCAATTTCCCATGGTTTCTTGAGAGAAGAGGCTTGTCTCGGATTAAGATTACATTGATTTTGGTTCTTGGAAAAGTGATTGTATTTGTTTTGGAATTGGGAAGGCTCACTAGGATAATGGAATCCAGGAAGAGGATTGTTCCTTTGTGGTTGAGGAATAAAAGGTTAAGGTTGTTTGAAGTTACCAACGCCTTGACCATATTGAAACTGGTATGGGTTTTGAGGAGGGAATTGATGGGGATGAGAGATGGGATTACCATACCTCAAGTTATGGTTATATTTAGAAGAGAAAGGCTAAGAATTGGGTTGGATGAAGTTTTTAACAAACCGACTTGATAGTTGAGGGTTGGTGTTCCTCTGAGCATATTCTGCATTGAGCTCCATTGGTCCAGATGAATTGGATTGATCCTCTTGAAGTTGTGGACATTATTTAGTTGGATGAGATGGAGAGTTGCGGATTCCATTGTTTTTTATAGGTCTAGGAAACAGTGATTGCGAAGAAGACGAGGTTGAGGATTTTGATGCCACAGCTAGTTGTTTCACAATACATGTAAGTTCACTCATCCACTATGTCATCTTGTTAGGCTCATCTTATTGATTATCTTGGGCTTATATGACTTAAGAAAGTGCACAAGTATTGAATTGTTGTGTGTTTGAAGCCATGATACTTGTGAGATCTCTTGCGGTTGCAAGAGTTTTATCAACAAGAGCACCACCACTTGTGGCATCAATGCGGGTTCTCTCCATTTCCTATAACACCTCATATAAGTATTGGATAAAGATTTGGTCATGAATTTGGTGATGTGGGAAGGTTGAAACAATATTTTTGAAACTATCCCAGTTCTCATGGATTGATTCACTTGATAATTGATGTATACAACTTATTTTCGTTCGGATAGAAGTAGTACGAGAAGCAGGAATGAATTTCTCTAAGAAGGGTCGCTTCATGTCATTCCATGAGGTTATAGAACCAGGGGGTAGGTAGTAAAGGCATGACATAGTAGAGTCATAAATGGAGAAAGGGAATGCTTAGAGTTTGATTTTTTCCACAGAAACCCCTTGAGGATTCATGGTAGAGAACACCACTTGGAACTCTTTAAGGTGGAGAAGTGGATCATCACCGACTATCCCATGGAAATGAGGAAGAAGATGAATCAAACCAGATTAGAGTTAAAATTAAGCATCTTGGTTTGGATATTGAATACCAAGTGGTTTGTAATTCATATCAGGGGTAGTCAGTTTTTAAGGGTTTGTTCCCTAGGATTGGCCATATCTAATTCAACTGGTTGGACAAGGACTAGTTCTTTAATTATTTGATTATCTCTTATGTTCCTCTTAAGTTGGCAAAGTGTTTTCTCAATTTCAAGGTAAAAAAAATCCGAGGGATTGTTTGGAATGCTATGTGGAATTTAGAGATATTTTGAAAGAAAAAGGAAGACGGGGTTTTCTTTGTAGTTTTTCCCGTTTACGATTTTTATGAGAAGACAAGTTTTTATTTGTGTTTATTTTTCAATTTATTTTCAATTTTTTTTCGTTTTTTTACAAAAAACAGAAACTAATGACTACTTAAAGAACCATCCCCAACAACAGATCCATTTTAAACACATGTCTGATTGTCGCCTATCGACTGGTCAATGTTCCGGTGCTCTGCTAATGTGTAAAGAAGCACTCGGTTCGATTCCTCGAAGATGATACTTTGTAATATTCGTTTCTTTTTAGTTGATTGTATTTTTATTAGGGGGTTTGTTTGCAGAGATTAATTGAAATGATTTATTGACTATAATTGATTTAAAAATTTGATAAAGATTGGGGTGAGTTAATTATTATGGCGTTAATCTTGTGATATCCTTGATATGTTCTTTATATTGCATTTAAATTATCACCCACTTCACAAGTTGACGTTGATTAGAATTCCTAAGTGTTAAAGCTTTAATACAAGCCTTATCATAACTAGATTCTAATCTCAATCATTACTTGTTTATGGTAGTGTATTTATAGTTCCAATAAACCATGGAAACCACATGCTAAACAAAAAATGTCATTAATCCATGACATATTAAGTCCAACAAATAAAATGTTAAATTAATGAATACTCATCAAGCAAATACATTCACTCACTTAACGTCAATAAATTTTGACTCGCCCCAATGAAATATTTAATCATCCATTTTGGTGTTTAATAGTCTGGTTATATTAATTATGATGATAAATTAATAATAGAAGAAAAATAATTGGATTATAAAAAGAGTTGTATGTCGAACACACACACACGAACAATGATGATAATTAAAAATGGATTTTCGAATGGATGAGGAAGAAATAGAAGGGAAGGTGATTCAACTAAATTTAAAATATTTTAAGAACAATAATATTGAACTACAGAAGGTGGATGAGAATAAAATATATTGAAGAAGTAATTTGCGTTAAAACCGAATTACAAAATGAAGAACTTGCAAAATTAGAACAATGAAGAACATAAAAGTAAATGAAAACAAAGGGAAGAGGAAAGGTATCTCATGTGAAAAAATGAGAATGGAAGGTCCTCCCAAGCCTTTTCAAGGCTTTGGTCGTGCCAATATGATCTCGTCTCTTCTGAAATGACAACCCCACTCAAGGAGAGAAGGGGAGAGTATTTAGAGCCCAAGGAGTGGATGGTTTGCATTCCCAACATGTCCCTCCACTTGTATTGTCATGTTGGCTATTCTGACAGCCGAATCTCGAGAAATCTCCTTCTTCAAAGTTTTATATACAAATGTAGTCCGACTAGTCTCAAAATTTGGAGTCTTTTGGACCTATGTAGCCAATGTTTTGGTCGGTTGATTAAAACTTTAATTTGTCCATTTCAATCTAGTCTTTTTGAAGTCCAAAATGAGAAATGGGTTTTGAATAGGAAAATTATTTCAAAACCGAATGATTTCCTCAAAAAAGTTGGCTGCGTGTATCTCTGCTTTCACACTGTAAACTCTCAGCTCGATTTTATCCTTATATCATGATATATGTCATGAATACTATTCTGATTTTATTTCTCGGCCAGAATGGTGGGCTGGACTTCAAATCATATGTTGGGCCTCTTGTGTTTGGATCTGGGACTTGAAATTTTTATCCAAGACTCCTTACATTGTCCCTCGATCAATGGTGGAAAATAATGGAATTTGAAATTCTGTATTTATCCATGTAAATCAATATTCATGAATAGTCCAGTTTCTTCACAGATTCATTGGTCTTGTTTGTGAGGACCATATGACCCTTCAAATGGAATAATTGGTTCATGGTACCTTCTAATGAAATGTTTCATATTTAATGTAGAATAATAAAAAACACGAACCACACAATTTGGATCAGTATAGTGATATTTATTTTTAAACCAGTAAATTGACTCAGTTGGACTACTTCTCAAAATGCTCAAAAATTATACTTAATATTAAAAACATTAATATTTCACCCAAATTATGAACATTTCATATAAAATCAGTAATGGGAGTATATAATAAAACATGAAAATATTAACAACATTAGAGATGTGTGGGGAATTTGGCGGATAGGATTCCTTTTATAAATGTAGAGCAAGGGAACTCTTGAAATAAATTTGGAGAATGAGAAACCCCATCAACATTTTTATTGTATGTGGAACCAATATTGGTAAAAATTAAATATAAATAAGTATATGGTCAAAATATGGAATATAACAGTTTTTGGACAAATTCAAAGGTCAATTTTGTGACATAAGGTAATGGATTAGTCCCTTATTATGATTAATTAAACCTAAATCTTTGTAATTAATATCAATTACCTTAACTAATTATTTTGGACAAAAACAATGTTGACTATAGTGGCGACCTCTCCAACCCATTCATTTTTTATAATCTATGATTTTTGTGTTCTCAGATATCATTTTGACTAATTTCAACAGTGAATCAAATTTTCCATTTATTTTGGGTTTTCTAATGATGGATTACCCTAGTGGTTGCTCAGTAGATGTTACTCACTTGTATGGACTCGATGGTGGTGGATTGCTGAGTGTGTTTCACTACTGTTGGAACACCAATGGTCTCTCACTAGAAGCCTCTTGACTAGTGATTCCTTTTCCCATAGTAACTCGTAGAACAATGACTCAATGGTAGTGGAAGGAATTTCCTATGATAGTAACTCTCATAATGGTGACGTTACAAATAGTGATTCACCGACTAGTGAATCACAAAACGGTGAATAGTGAGTGGAGCCTCTCCAAAAAATGACTCAACGAATAGTGACTTGTCAAATGGGGACTTGCAGGAGGTGCCTCATCAAGTGGTGAGTCATCCAATAGTTACTAATGTACATTATTTTTGTCATCCAATAGTTTTCCCTTTTAATATTTTCTATGATGTAAAATGATTTCCACGATTTAATTAGAGTGTTTTGATATAGTTTCAATTCCCATAATACAACTATATATTTTCCAAAGGGCCTTGGGATTTTTACATGTTCAAAATGTGTTATCATGGATCAGATCCACCTTTATTGGAAATTAAAAACATATCTAATCAAATTATCATTATAGATCTTATAAAGGCCAAGATCTCTTTTCGCTTATTATTCATCCTACTTTATTTATCATCCTTTTAGATTCCTTGAACACTTTCTCTTGTAGGATTCATGCGATTATGCTGTGGATTTGGAATCATGTTTCCCTTAGTGTTTTTTCCTACTACATGTGCACCCCAATCTATGTGCAATTAAGATGCGTCTATTTCATTTTAATCAAAGTAGGACTTAAATCCTTTTTATTAATTTTGAATCATGCATGTGTGTATATGAATGATTTCCTCTATAAAATAGTTTAATTCTAATTAAAATCATAATTGAACTAGTTTAAGATCAAAATATGGGGGCTGTCAAAAGTAACAAACAATATTACTTTGTTATTTATTTTGTTTATAATGTGGTTAGTATGGGATATCTACCAAATAAAAATTGTATTCACCAGGGTCCTTGTTTGTACACTAGTTTGTGGTTCATCTAATACACGATTTTTATGTGGATTTTAATGTGACATATTATTTAATTGGTTACCAACATTAATTTTGATAAAATTAATGGATTCACAAGGATTATATAGTGACTAGGATTTCCATTGTATTAAAAAGAGGACTTAAATAAGGAATCCCTTGTTATATATGATCATTGTTTTATTTGGTTCTTTTGGAGACGTGGTTGTGGGAACAAATTTCCAGAAGAGGCCAGATTTCTGGTAATGTTAATTTGGATGTGGTATGTTTGTGCAATGGGGTTACAGTATTTTTTTGGGTTATAATTGGTTGTTGGATGTGGATGTTTGTTGGGGGTTCATTGGTTTGAGATTATTTAATAGGATGGATAACATCGAGGAATGATGGTAGTCATTGGTATGGGTGCATCCCTATTGATAACATGAATAAATATTCCACCCTTTTCTAGGCATTGATATTTGATATATCATGAATGGATGTTAAAAATAGGCATTATGGAACGACGTATCGTTAATATGAAGTGAGTTAATTTACTATGAATTTCGTTTTGTGTGTGTAGTATTTTCAAGGGAAGTGATGTAACGGATAAATGAATTGTTTGATATATAAAGTAATTGGTTTTTTAAATTTGTTGGGAATACAAAATTTACTTTCTGGATCGTTTCATGGTGTTTATCATTTAGAGGTAGAAGAAAAAAATTGGTCATGTTGTGAGTTGGTGGTTTTCATGATAACACATAGGTTGGGATTAAGTGTCTAGTATAATATATGTATATAATTATATTTTTCTTGTGATTTATCTATGAACCCCACCCTTTTTGATAACTATGTTCTAAACAACCTCATCATCATGGGTGAATGTTTTTACCAAACATCTTAATGGGAGGGTGGATGGTCGGTCACCCGCTCTTACATGATCCCCCACATAGGCGGTGATAGATGATGATTCTCTAGGAAGGTTTTTGTTTTTAAGGATTTGGTCTATATAGGCGAGTTTGGATTTCCCAGGTGTATTTGGGATGCGATGAGACGTGTTTTCCTAGGTGACATAAAACTGATGTGTGTTATTATTAACAGGTGTCTATATAATTATATGTGGCTTGTGGACCAGGTGTCTATGGGATGGGTGCAATTTGTTTTTTGGCCTAGGTGTACGTAGGATCGATGTGATGTGGCTTGTGGACCAGGCGTCTGTAGGCAGTATGTGATTTGGTTGGTCGGCCAGGTATGGACAAGCATGATTTCTTTTGAGGCCCATGTGTGTGTGGTTGGGATATGATGTGGTACTTCTATAATAGGTTGGAGAACAAGGAAATGTTCCATTTTTCAAGAGTGGGTAATCAGTGTGAATGTGGTGTTGTCACACTACCATTGATGTTCATTATATTATATTAAATGGTTAGTGTTACATGGTGAGTTTGACTTGCTGAGTTGGTGATGGTTAGTATACCTACATTTGGAGTTGTTTGGTTCTGCTTATTTCTCAATGTTGCAATATTATGACTCTTTCAATTGTTCACAAGAGACTTTGGTTGTCCTACTATGTATACAAGTATTCTACCCTATATATAAAAACTATTTTCATATTTCATGTAGGATTTCATTGACCCTGATCAGCCCAACTATATCAGATCTTGATAGTTGGTGTGTTGGTACTTATCATATAGTTTGGTATTTGTATTGGATAGTTTTGTACATCTAACCATTTTAATTTATGTATAAATGTGGTATGGTTTCCTTTTTTCGATTTATTTTATATTTGTCAGGGATTGTTTTGTGTATTATCTATCATATCTCAGGATCTAATTTAAAAAAATGGGAGAAACCTTTCACGTTATGTGATCTCTATAACCTTTGTGCACATTGCAAACACGGGGCCTACTTGAGGAAGGAATCGAGGGGTCATTATCTCACTTTCATCATTTCCAGCCTAGGAGGGACATTTTTTCCTGCGGGGGTCAAGAAAAATTGGTATAATAGTTGATAGTTGTTAGATATGATGGATTTTTGAGTTACTCACATAGAGGACTGTATCAGTTGGTAATGAAATACTGTCAGATGATCTTAGTGTGTTACCTATACTAGGGAATTCTGGCTATGAAACATGATTTTAGTCCCCCCATGATATGATGCAAGCATTATGATCCTACCTAACATCCTAGTGAGGCAACACCATTTGTAATGTACAGACCATAGGAAACAAAAATTAATCATAGTTACTTCTTCTCTCATTTGATTTGGGATGTTTTGTGAAGGTTCAAATGAATAGAAAATGCATAAAATTATTTAAAATGAATCTAATGTAGAATTTCAGTACAAACTTATTTTAGGAACTATTTGTTTACATTTTAGATATTTATCTTAGTCATCGCCCACTTCTAGCTTGGGTTTTGGAGACACGATAGGATGATATGGTAGACCAACAATGGTTTATTCTAGGAGAGGTGAATTAATAGTGGAAGATCATGTTTTTTGACATCTAGTGGTAGGATTTGTGAATGTATGATGGTAGTGTTTTAGACAAAGATATGGAACTGCGGCTCGAGGTTCTTGAGAACACCTTCAGTTTGATTTGGGAGCCCACAAAGTACTAGGTTTCTTTGGTAGTTAGTGTTATATGGATAGCATCATGTTAGTGGTGGATTCATTATATGGGGTAGTGGACGGAAGAATATGCTTCGGGGTCGAATTTGATAATACATTATGAGAATATTTCCATTCATCAACCACGATGGATGATAATATGCATATGATACTCTCCCTTCAGTATGGGAGTATCTTACTGTGGGAACTTGGGATAATTTTCAAATACCTCATTTGTTTTTTCTTAGATATATTCCATTATGAGGAGTCTTGTGATAGACACCTTGAAGAGGTTCCCCATCCTTTGAACGAATACACAGTTACTCTAATTATTTTTCCAATGTATTTGGGGGTGAAGAAGATTTTATCAGGGATTAAATGGATTCACCCGTGTAGAGTTATATTTAGAGAGGTAATCCCATTCAGTTTTTTGATATCCTGGGATACCAGTGGTATGTCTTAGGTTCTCAGAAATTATAGGGTTCGACCATTAGGGACACAACCTCAATATCTCTATTGTCGACCACCATATTCATGTCCCCTTCCTATCGACTTGTGTCTGAGGAGTTTTTTTTTGTTGGTTTTGTGTCCATATTTAGAGCTTTTATCTAGATTTTGTTTGTGCTTAGTTTGGTGGATGTGGATAGGCTAAGTCTTAGTCTCAGCTATTATTCTTTATGAGATAGTTCCAATAGCATGAGAAGAAGAATTTCTCTTCATATACGGGAGATGGTGATGGTATAGGACGACCTTAGGATGTTTCACATGTTTAGGGGACTCGATTCGGGCATGGATATAGAGGAAATTATTAGTATAGAGGAAGACATGCCAGTCATGGTTAGTTTCATGCAATATTATTAGTTGTTCTAGTAGGGATAACGGTCTTCAAAGGTAAGATGATGTTGTTTAGTACCTTTTTTAAGTTATTGATTCAATAACTTCACACTCCTTTGTTGTACCTACTCCTATTGGAATAGACATAGAGAGGATTTTCATGACCATGGTGTTGGGTATGCCAATCAGAGACTATACCATTTTGTTTGATGCGTTCCAGGGATATAGAATGATGATGGGACCACATCAGGCATGTGGGGATTTTTACAAACTATATATGAAACTAAAAGTTTTTATTTTTATCATCGACTTGTTGTATTTTGTGTATGTTGTTATCGATTGATTCAAGTGGAGAGTCATGTTTTCTTATGTGGGTATCCAATGTTTGGATTTCATTGGTGATCAATGATTCACAATGGATGCCGGCATGTAAATCCCCTTATATCCTTCTTGGGTAACCTGTTTATGGGATTAGTAGAAGCTGAGATGGCGGATGTTCCATAGGTCTTCGTGGAGTTCCTGTAGGTTTTCCCCAAGGAGTCTTTCACTCTAGCCCATTGAAATGATATTGAGTTTGGGATACACATCCAAGAAGATGATTCTATGATGTCTATGTATCAATATTGTATGTAACCTTTTGATCTATCATAATTGATGATTTAGATACATGATCTGATGAAGAATGGTTTCATTTGTCCTAGTGTATCATCGTGGGGTTCTATAGTGTTGTTTTTTAGAATTCAGATCATATTATAAGGTTGTGTACAGACCACTGGATGTTGAAATATATAACGATTCTGAACTATTACCATCTACTTAGGATTTAAGATCTTTTCAACAACATGAGAGGGAAAATTGTAATTTCAATGTACAATATGTGGTTGAGATATCACCAGTTAACTGTAAAGGATGGTGATATCCTAAAGACTGTCATTAGATTTATGTGCGGTTATTTTTTTTCCTACTATTCAATGTTATGCATGCACTAGTTATCTTCATGGTGAATATAAACTAGGTTTTCTGTGACTTCTTGTGCTGATTCATCATAGTGTTCATCGATTATATTTTAATCTACTCAATGTTATAATATATGCTGGTAAGGAGTCTCACAATTATCATGATGTTTCTTTGAGTCCACCAGATCTATGGAAAGATGACCAAGTGTATGTTTTGGACATGAACGGGGAATTTCGTTTTTAATGTGTTGTATTAGCAGAGTGTTCATATAGACCAATGGATGTTTTGAGCTATTGATTATTGGGAAGAACCCAATAATATCACAATAGTTAATAGTTTCCTTGTTATTCAAGGATATTATCAAAGGATATCACCCGATTTCTATAGAGATATATCCCTGTTGACATCATTAACTAGGATGGAACTCTCATTTTTTTAGAGATACTAGTATCAAGAAATGAACATCTATCAGAAGGTGAAATTGGTTAGTGCTCTAGAGCTCTAGTTTCCTGATAAGGGGTGTTGTTTGATGTGTTTTGGGAGGCTTCGAGTCTGGGTTAGAGATGAATTCTAATATAGAAAATATAATTGAACTCTTATGGGTCTAGTAAGTTTCATTCTAATGATTTTAACTATGCCACCCATGATCGAGATTTATTAGTAGTTGGTTTTTCACTGATGTTTTCATGGAATTACCTCATTGGGGAGTGCTTTTTGGTCTTCACGTATCAGAAGAGCCTAAGGTATATTTATTTACCATTTTGATATAAATCTATGATAGAAAAGGAGGTTATAGATTATTTAGGACTATTATTTTGAGATCACTTATATTGTATGAATGAGAAATTTAATGGCCAATGTTTTGAGATGAAATTCATTGAAGGAGGCTATTTGGGAATTTGAATACTCTTGGATGGTGATGGAGGAGTTAGAAACCAAGCACTTGGATGCATGGGTAGATTGCGGTAGACATTGTTTACTTAAAATTAAGGTGTACTATTATTTGATGTAGAATATGTAGGAGTCTCAGTGGGTAGACTCATAGGAAAAGGTGATGTACGATAGTGGTTTCCAAGGTGAATCACAACATGGATGGTCAGATAATGGTCGGAACCAGATGTTGTTTTTTGTGGGATGTTGTTTGTTCTCATTGTGATGCAAAAGGGATTCCTTAAAATTTTCCAAAAAAACTTTATGGTTGTACATCTAGGAGTTTACGATATGAACCATGTCATGATGATGAAGTTTTGTTGGCATGGGGTGAATTGAGTTTTAGTGGAGTTTTTTGAATGGTGATTTCTCTACCAGCAAGAAATGTCCGAGAACCATGTTCCTGGTGGTTTGGTAAATACCTTGGATGTTCTCAATGGTAATTGGGTTTAAAACTATATGAACCTATTCATGGGGGTTTTCTATGATCAAGGATGTTTTGATGAAAACTGGGTTATACTGGATCAGTTGATGAAATTAGACCAATTCTTAGTGATCAAGGAGTTAAGCATCATGGATTCCCTAATAAAGAGGAATGTATATGATGTGGTGAAATATCAAAGAGTTTTGAGGTCCTTTGTCTCATATTAGGATGTTTTTTTAATTCAAAATTATGGGGGGGGATCGCATAATTCTTTTTGGTAAAAGAAAAACATCATCATTGCTTTCTACCCTCAGATAGATTACAAGATAGAGTAGACAATCCAATCATTTGAGGATATGTTGTGGGTGTGTGACATGGACATTGGTAGATATTTTTGGATCTGAATATACAGATTATACACAAGAGAGGTGGGGGGTTAATTTTTTATTTTGCAATTTTTCGATAACTCTTCTCTTGACCGAGTTCTATCCTTTATACTTTATCAGATTTGATCGTGAAGCGGATAAAGTAAAATTCAGAACACAACGATGTATAGTTGTTCGGGATACAGAAATCCCCTAGTCCACCCCACCAATGCTCTACTCCATGATCTTGGTGATTTTCACTATCTGTTCCTCTTTTCCACTGACCAATTCACAACTGAGTACAGGCAGTTGACACCTTTACAATCCAAGGAAAAAAAAAGCCTTCTGGTTCAAACACAAACCAATACAGCATAGAATGAGAAGCTGGTTACTCAAGAATAAAAATAATTTCATAATGAAATTTCTTGTTGATCTTAACAATTGCAATAGAATGCAATTGACAGCAGATGGATCAAAGTCTCTAGAAATACTGATCTTTAAGATGAAGCAATTCTGAGTTGATCCAGTTGTAGTAGATATAGAGATAAAGTTCACAAACTCTGAAGTAGTAGATCCACAGTAGATATTCAATGCAGAACATGTGAATCTTCTATCAAGTTCCTTCTTCTTGAACAAACAGATGGTTTACGCTCTCGTTGAATCAGCAAATCAGTCATGAATAGTTCCAATCTCTGTTTTCTACCTTTTCAATAATAGATCGAGCACATCTTCTCGTACCTAGTGTTTCAGAGAGAACATATATATTAAAACACATCTCCTGCATAATTAGAACCATAAAAGTCACATTCTGATTCACGATATTCAAAATTTTGAATTTACAGAGAAGTCGTAACTTCCCTTAAGACTCGGCATAAAAATATCCTTTTAATTCGATCTTAAATCCATTAATAAAACGACTTTGAATCAGTAAAAGTCGTAATTTAAAAATGACTTTAAATCCGGCTTGAAATCCACCCAGAAATCAGCTTACTGATCATTGTACATAAATATCGTCTTCCAATAGTTATGACACCAAACGTTAGGTTGATGACGTGGCCTCCAAACGTAGGGTTAATAATATAGTCTTTAAACGTAGGGTTGGCAACATAAGGCTGAACACAAACATAGGTTTGATCTTCCATACTTTTTCTTCAACATTCAAATGTACGGTAAAAGATCCATACTTTTACTTGATCCATACTTTTCCAAGAATGTATGGTTATTCACAAAAGTAAGGTTGATGAACCATACTTTTGAGAAATAAACGTAACCTTTAGAATTTACATACGTTTCTCCTTCTATACTTTTCTGATAACCAAAAGGTAGGGTTCCTTCCTAACGTAAGGTTCTTCTTACATACTTTGCTGAAAACGTAGGGATGTTTAACCATACATTTCTCTTATCTCAAAAAGTATACATAATTTTCATCCTTTGGCTACGTTTATCCACGTAGGGTATGAACAGTGATTCCAGAACGCGCTAAAATTGATTTCATGCTATACTCATCTACATAAGATGTGAACAGTGATTCCAGAACGTGCTAAAACAGATTCCGCACTAAGTAATAAATTCTCGTTATTTCAAGAATAAAATAAATTAATACACTCATGCAAAACACTAAATAAAATCATTATAAAATAACTAAGGGTATTTGTGAGCATCAAAATTATAATAAAGAGACATAGTATTATTTTAAACAATCTCCCCATTTAAATAACATTAATACGTATTGTTGAAAACAATACGTTTCTGAACAATTTCCCCCTTTTTAATGTTCACAAAACCCATAAAATTATTAAAATTATTTAAACAAAATTAACATTCAAAATTCGTTATAAAGTTTTAAACAAAAACCTCTCCACCAAAAAGATAATTATAAATCCAAATGTCTCATTTTAATTTTCTCCCTCAATAAAATTAATTCTCCCCCTAAATAAAATGTCGGTTTTGATGTTGTTTTTATCCAAATTCTCCCCCTTTTTGTGATATCAAAAAGAATGAAAAATCATGGGTTTTAACACTATTAATGTTTCACTGAACTATTCGTAAATGCTATTACGAACTATTTATCAATAATTAAATATAGAGTATTGGCATAACAAATTTAAGGAATATTGTCATTGAAAAACAATAGTATATACATGACAATGATATACATAGGAATCAAGGTTTGGGTGAGATAGGCAACAAGGTCTATCTCGTTTGGATTGCAGACCTGATTTCTGTAAACTGTTCTGGAAGTCTCTTTATCATCCCATCTCCATGTTTGATAATGAGCTCCCTATTCTCATGAGTCATATGAATATCCTCAATTATATTGACTCTAAATAACTCATGCATCCTTTCCTCTTTTTCAACAAATACTGACATATTCTCTGATAAATGATCTAACATAATTCTGATTGATGGCTCACTAGATGTCAGTTAATCCACTATGAATTTCTGATTGTCCAGCAACACTGACAAAGGAGAACTATTACATTAAAGATCGTGTATCCTATCATTCATATTGCTCAACGCAGCTTTGATAGCCTGAAATCTTCTGATTAAATCAGGTGATGTACCTGATCCACTAACATCATTTTTTGCAACTGATGAAAATTGGTTCTCTATAAACAACTTCAGATCTGATAAATATGACTTCATAACCATTTCAGATTTTAATTGTGTAACAGAAGTCAGCATATCCTCTTTAAACATTTTAACTTCTTTCCTTGAATCTGTACACTCCTTCAGCTTTTGAAACTTCAAATGTTCTAAGTCTAAGGCATTTCTCAGAGAAGCATTCTCAGATTCCAACTGAGATAAATTTCTGTACAGTTATTCAACTTCTTCTTTTCATGAATCAGACGCACCATGTGCTTGATTCACAATCTCAGGTTGATGCATCAATATCATAGGCAATGATTCAGCATCAGATTTTTATTTTTATATGTCCTGATAAGGTTGGTCTATAGATCTTTCCTTAGAATTTTCAAACTCCTCCACAGAAAAATCCTATTGAAGTACTTCTGTTTGAGCTTCAGAAGCATGCTCATCACATTCATCTGCAAATTTTTCTTCCTCTAGAATTTCAAGAACAATATTTTCAAAAGTTTCCTGAGGTCAGGCCACTTCTTCACTAGGCACTACCTCCATCTCCTGTTCCTATTGAAGTGCAACTTCAACATCAGCAACAATCTGTTCCTGATTTTACCTTTGAGCTTCACCTTGAGCTCCCGATTTATCTATTGGAGATGTTCTCTCAGTAACATCTTCCATGGTTTTATCAGCAACAGCTTCTCTCACAAAATAATAAGAAAATAACGGTTCTGTTGGAGTTTCCAAAGCAATGGAAGTGACTTCCTCATTTACTGGTCTTTTACTTCTTGATTGAAGTCCCTCCTAGCTTCTGTCTTCCTCAACATCTTCTACTTCAAAGACAATACTTCTTATTACATTGCTGACTCTGGAATCAGCTTGTCCCTCCTTGGACTTAGCAGGTTTAACCTTAGCACTCTCTGAGTCTTCCTCAGCTCCTACTGGAAAAAAATTTCCTTTAAATGTGCTCCAGAAATATCCATCTTTCTTCATGGTTCCAGCATTAAACGTATTATTGTGATGACAGTTAACTCTAGAATCCACTAATCTCACCATGTCTTTCTTAAACAACATCTTAGAAATAAATCTACCAAAGGGGTAGAAATTCATCCTAGCCTTTCTTTGACAGCAGTAACTGAGATACCATATCATGTATCATGGAATGTTTAACATAATATCACTTAACATAAGAAACATTATATACATATCAGGGTACAAACTCTTCTCCATTTCTTCCATCCGTGGAGCTTTTCCAGTCTGAATAAATTTGACCAAAATCTTCTGATCAGGCTCCAAATCATTAACAAACATTTTCTTTATTATCTTTGTACTGAAATGAAAAGACATAATGTCTTCGGATTTATGCACAGAATCTCCTATAATTTTCAAGTCAAGATGAAAAACTCCCTCATGAGGGCAGATGAGAATCTGAATAATCTCTACTGAAGAGATTGAGAAATCCATATCCTCTATTTTTCCATCATATTGTCCTCTGTATCTCCCAGACTAAACTGTACAGAGTTGTAGAAGTATCTATGTTCTACTTCATACAGAAATTCCGTATTTCCACTGTTGAACATCTGTTCATGATTCTGAAACGACAATGCTTGCATCAACAACATATTCGTCTGAAATAACCATTCAAGATCGATTACCTTACCCTGTATGTTTTTTCTTCCCTCAGTGCGTTGTCTCTTGGCATTACTCGGCTCGGCCTCACTGGCTCTTTTAGTCCTTACTATTTCTTCAAGAGTCTATGAAGGTTTGAAGGTTAGGGTTTCAGATGTTCGATGGTTAGAGTTTCAGAAGTCGAAAAGGATCTGACAGCCTTGATTCCCATGTAATCACTAATCATTACATATATTTAAAAACCAATAAATTTTTCATACGATGAAAGAATGAAAAACAGAAATGGTATTCAACAAAATATACATAATTAAATAAAAAAAATTATTTAAAATTAAATAAACCTAGCTCCCCCTTAATATAATCAAACCTTGCATTAGGAAGTGGTTTAGTAAAAATATATTCTAATTGAATTTCAGTATTTATAAATTTTAAAAATATATCTTTTTTTTAAAAAATAACTCTTAAAAAGTGATGCCTTATTTTAATGTGCTTAGTTCTAGAATGACTAATATGAATTTTAAAAATTTTAATTGCACTCATATTATCACATAAAAAAGGTGTATTATTAAAATTCAATCCAAAGTCCATAAGAGTGTTTTTCATCCACAACACTTATGCACAACAACTTACAGTAGAAACATATTCTGCCTCAGCTGTTGACCGGGCAACTGAATGTTGTTTCTTACTAGACCATGATACTAAGGAAATTCCTAAAAAGTGACATGTACCTAATGTACTTTTTCTATCTAATCTATAACTTCCAAAGTCAGCATCAGAATATGAAATCAAATTAAAATAATAAGTTTTAGGATAAAGAAGAGATTGAAAAAAATATCCATTTAAATATCTAAAAATTCTTTTAACAGTATTTAGATGGGATTCATTAGGATTTGATTGAAATATAGCACAAAGACATACTGAATATATTATATCTGGCCTGCTAGCATTAAGATATAACAGACCACCAATCATACCTCTATATAACTTGTTGTCAACTAACTTGCCAGTTTCATCCAAATCATGTTTTATATTAGTACACATAGGAGTTGTAAATGTCTTGCTGTTATCAAGTCCAAATTTCTTATGTAAATCAGTAATGTATTTGTTTTTATTTAAAAAATTTCCCCAATATTTTTGAAATATTTGAAGACCCAAAAACAAATTTAATTCTCCCATCATACTCATTTCAAATTCTTCTTGCATTAATTCTGAAAATTAATGACAAAGAGATTTATTTGTTGATCCAAAGATTACATCATCAACATAAATTTGAACCAATAAAACATTTTTTTTCACAGTATTCATAAAGTGTGTTGGGTCTTCCATTCCAATAGTAAAATCATTTTTCAAGAGAAAAGAACTTAATCTTTCATACCAAGCTCTAGGTTCTTATTTAAGTCCATAAAGAGCTTTAGTAGGTTTAAAAACAGAATCAGTTTTTTGAGAGTTTTCAAAACCAGGATGATGCTCAACATAAACTTCCTCCATTAAATAACCATTTAAAAATGAAGATTTAACATCCATCAGAAATAATTTAAAATTCATATAATATGCATAGGATAAAAGGATTCTAATGGCTTCTAATCTTGTTATAGGTTCAAAAGTCTCATCATAATCTATTCCCTCTTCTTGATTATATCCTTTATCTACTAATATTGCTTTATTTCTAGTTATTGTGCCTTGGTAATCATGTTTATTTCTAAAAACCCATTTGGTTCCGATTACAGGATAATCCTTATGTCTTTCCACTAAATCCCAAACTTCATTTCTTTTAAACTGGTTTAATTCATCTTGCATTTCTATTACCCAGCTTTCATCATCTAAAGCTTTTTCTATAGTCTTGGGTTCTTGTTTAGATAGGAAGGCAGAGATTTCCACTTGGTTTCCAAAGTTTCTTCTAGTTTGAACCCCAGTTTCTAGGTCACCTATTACAGTTTCTAAAAGGTGATTCTTTAGGGTTCCAGACTATCTTGGTAAAATATTTAACGGTTCTTCAGTATCATGTTCCTCTGAACTGGACTGAATTTCTTTTATATAATTTTCAAAATTATTCTTTAAATTCTCAAGTCTCATGTTATCATTAGAGTCAAGTTCATCAATTTGTTCTGTCCTTTTCTCAAAATGATCAGATTCATCAAATTTCACATGAACTGATTATTCATCAATCGTTGACGTCATATTATAAACTCTATAAGCTTTGGAGGGAGCGGAATATCCTAAGAAAATTCCTTCATCAGATTTTGGATCAAACTTACCAATATTATCCTTGGTGTTTAAGATATAAACCTTGCATCCAAAAACTTTAAAGTAATTTACATTAGGTTTTCTGTTATTCCATAGTTCATAGGGTGCCTATTTCAAAATTGGAATTATTAAAACTTTATTAATTATATAACAAGCTGTATTCATAGCTTATGCTCAAAAATATATAGGTAGCGTATATTAATTTAACATAGTTCTATCCATTTCATTAATTGTTCTATTTATTCTTTCTAAAATACCATTCTGTTGAGGTGTTATGGGTGGAGAAATGGTGTGTTTAATACCCATATTTGAGAAAAAGGAATTAAATTCCAGATTCTCAAATTCTCCACCATGATCACTTCTCAATGAAATTATATTGAAACCTTTTTTATTTTAAACAGATTTACAGAACCATTCAAATAAAGTAAAAGCATCATTTTTAAATTTCAAAAAGAAAATCCATGTAAATCTTGAATAGTCATCAACTGAAAAATATACATATAATTTACCAACTATGCTTGATACTCTTGAAGGTCTAAACAAATCCATATGAATAAGTTCTAGAGGTTTAGATGTAGCAACCTTATTACAGATTTGAAGGATGATTTATGTTTCTTGCCAAGTTGACATGCATCACAAAATCTGTCACTTTCAAATTTGAGACAACGTAAATCAGAAACTAAATGTTTCTTGGATAACTTATGTAAAACATAAACATTGCAATGACCAAATCATCTATGCCAGATCCAGTATTCTCTTACTTTAGCAGTCAAGCAATTTACATGTTGTTTACACAAGGAATTTAAATCCAAAGTATATATATTTTCAGTTCTTGGTGCTTTATATTTAAACAGTTTATCTTTAGAAACAAGACAACAATTGTTAGTAAAATCAATAGAATATCCATCATCACAAAGTTGAGAGATAATTATCAGATTTTGTTTTAGTCCTTGTACAAAAAATAATTTGTTGATTGAGACTATTTTTGGATCTCTAACAGTTCAAATGCTAATGATTTTTCCTTTGGCATGTCACCAAATGTGACATGTCCTCCTTCCTTTTGAGTGAGTGAAGAAAAACTCATTTAGTTTCCACTCATATGTCTTGAGCAGTCACTATCCATGTACCATATATATTTTCTTCTCTGGTGACCTGCTACCTACAAAGACATTCAAATAATTTTCTTTGGTACCCATATTTTGTTGGGTCCAATAGTGTTAGCTAGCAGTGATCTGGGTATCCAGATTTTCATTTTTCATTTAAAATTAGCTGAATCATATAATTCATTTGAAACATAGGCTTTCTTAATACCACAAATATGATGTCGTCTTAAGAAACAGTTTTTATCTACATGTCCCTTTGCCCCACAAAAATTAAAATTAATCTTTTTAGAGCTAGGAACAAAATATATGTTATATAGCTTTGGTTTTTCTCCTTTACCTCCAATTTCAAATCTCTCCTTTTTAATGACAGTTTTTCCAAGAACTTTATTTAATAAATTCTCTCTTTTTGTAAAAACCAATGCAACCTCTTTGTGAGATTCTACTTCATCCTGCATTGATTTTATTCTTGATTCAAAATTAATATAGTTAGTGTTAATCAAATTGAATTTATCAGTTAATTATTTGTGTTGTTTAAGCATTGTTTCTCTTTCATTTGAAATGTCTTTTTGTGTATTTTTAGTGACTTATGTTTCTTAAATAGTGATTCGTATCTTTCTTCAAGCATATTGCAGTAGGCTGCATGTTTTTCATTTGTGTAGCTTGATTCAGAATGTGATTCAGAGGATTAATATGAGTGTACCTCATAAGTTTCTGCCAAGAAACACATGTTTTCTTTTATATTGACTTCTTCTTTATCTATGCTTGATTCAGAACATCTACTAGAGTCTTCAGATACACTCCACGTTGATTTCATAGCTTTCTTGTATTTCTGCTCAAAGTCATTTTTTTGAAGAATTTATTCTTCTTTGCATCCTTTAATTGTGGGAAATCTGGTCTGATATGTCATATCTTTTTTTCATTCATAACATCTCACATCTTTATTTTCCCCCTTAAAGGATTTTTTGAAGACTCTTTTCTTGCTATAGAATTTTCTAAATTTTCTGGCTAGATGAGATAGTTCTTCATCTGAGTTGGATGAGTCAGAGTTTTTTCATTTAGCTTTGACTTTTTTTCTCTTCATCTTTCTATTCTTTTGTAGTGAAGTTACCTTAAAGGCAGTATCTTCTCTTTTGATAAGAACATTATGTTCATTAGCTTCATCATGCATTTCAGCTTCATATATTATCAGCGTACCAATCAGCTCTCTCATAGTTAGATTTTGACAGGTGTTGATTGTCTGATTGCAGCAGAAATACCGTTCCATCATGTAGGAAGTACTCTCAGTACTTTTAATGCTTGATCAACCTTCTTGATAGGTTCTCCTAGAGCAGTTATGTTATTGACAATTTCTGTCAATCTACCATTCATTTGGGTAATTATCTCACCTTCAATCATTCTGAAAGTATCAAATTTCAGTTTTTCAGTTGCATATCTCATTTTCCTTACATTATATGTTCCTTCATATGCCACAACTATTGTGTTCTACATCTCATATGTTGTTGGGCACTGAGATACTCTGTTGAATTTATCTGGTCCTAGACCGCAGATAATTGCATTCATAGCCTTCATGTTCATATCATACTCTGCCTCTATAGCAGCACTCCTTACCTCATGAATTTCAAGAATTTCATATGGAGTCAGAATCGTTGAATAGACTCTATATCTGAGGTTTTTCAGATATATTATCATGCACGATTTCCAGAAACCATTGTTGTCTCCATTGAAATACGGTGCTCTAACCATCGACATCCCTTCTCTTGTATCACTCATGATGATCTATTGTATAATCCTTAAATGCTTCTAGCTTTCTAAGGATCTATCAGAAGCTCCTCCTCTGATACAAATTGTTGGATCTGAATATACAGATTATACACAAGAGGGGGGTGAATTGTGTCTTTTTAAATTTTTCGATAACTCTTCTCTTAAACGAGTTCTGTCCTTTATACATTATCAAATTTGATCATGGAGCGGAAAAAGTAAAATTACAAACACAAAAACGTACAGTGGTTCAAGGAACAGAAAGCCCCTAGTCCACTCCACCAATGCTCTACTGCACAAGCTTGGTGATTTTCACTATCTGGTCCTCTTTTCCACAGAACGATTCACAACTGAGTACAGGAAGTTGACACCATTACAATCCAAGGAAAAACAAAGCCTTCTGGTTCAAACACGAACCTACACAGCATAGAACGAGAAGCTTGTTACTCAAGAATAATAATAATTTCAGAAAGAAATTTCCAGGTGATCTTCACAATTGCAACAAAATGCAATTGATAGCAGATGGATCGAAGTCTCTAGAAATATTTATCTTCAAGATGAAGCAGTTCTATGTTGATCCAGTTGTAGTAGATATAGGGATAAGTTTCACAATCTAATCTATAGTAGATCCACAGTAGATATTCAATGTAGTACAGGTGAATCTTCTTTCGAGTTCTTTCTTCTTGAACAAACAGAGCTTTTACTCTATTGTTGAATCAGTAGATCAATCGTGAATAGTTTCAATCTCTTTTTTCTACCTTTTTCTATAATAGATAGATCACATCCTCTCTTACCTGGTGTTTTAGAGAGAACATATATATTAAATCATATCTCCTTGATAATTATATTCATAAATGTCACCTTCTGATTCACGATATTCAAAAATTTGAATTTACAGAGAAGTCATAACTTCCCTTAAGACTAGGCATAAAAAGATCGTTGTAATTCAATCTTAAATCCATTAATAAAAAGGCTTTGAATCAGTCAAAGTCATAATTTAAAAATGACTTTAAATCCAGCTTGAAATCCGCCCAGAAATCAGCTTACTGATCGTTGTACATAAATATCGTCTGCCAAAAGTTCTGACGCCAAATGTTAGGTTGATGACGTGGCCTCCAAATGTATGGTTAATAACATAGTCTTCAAACGTGGGGTTGACAACATAAGGTTGAACACAAACATAGGGTTGATCATCCATACTTTTTCTTCAACATTCAAACGTATGGTAAAAGATCCATACTTTTACTTGATCCATACTTTTACTTGATCCATACTTTTCCAAGATTTTATGGTTGTTCAAAAAGGTAAGGTTGATGAACCATACTTTTGATAAATAAACGTAACGATTAGAATTTACATACGGTTCTCCTTCCATACTTTGCTCATAACCATAACGTAGGGTTTGTTCCTAATGTAAGGTTCTTCTTTCATACTTGGCTGAAAACGTATGGCTGTTTAACCATACTTTTTTTATCTCAAAAAGTATACATACTTTTCATCCTTACACTACGTTTATCCATGTAGGGTATGAACAGTGATTCCAGAAGGCACTAAAACAGATTCCACGCTATATTCATCTACATAAGATGTGAACAGTGATTCCAGAACACGCTAAAACAGATTCCGCGCTAAGTAATAAATTCTCGTTATTTCAAGAGTAAAATAAATTAATAAACTCCTGCAAAATACTAAATAAAATCATTTGAAAATAACTATTGGTATTTGTGAGCATCAAAACTATCATAAATTGACATAGTATTATTTTCAATAATCTCCCCCTTTAAATAACATTAATATGTATTGTTGAAAACAATAATTTTCTCAACAGATATTGGGAATGACACCTGAACTTGTTATGGATTTCATATAACAATATCTATCACTATTCCATTAGATGGGATATGTTTGATGCATTTTATGTAGTACTATTTCATTATCTGTTGTTCTAGGTAGATGTTAGGGAGAATTTATTTCATTGTCCCTATATAGCATAGAGCGCAATAGATAAGTTTCATATTTCTAGTGAGAAGATAAAAGAAATGCATGACTGACATATATCTTGTTCTGATCACATGAGAAGGACCTTGGAGTTTGTGGTTGGGGACCAAATATTCAAGAAGGTTTCCCCATGACATGGGATGTGGGGTTTTGGAAGATGGATCAAGACTTCTCCATCTCTTTTTAGACCATTTTAGTTTTTGGGAAAGTTGACAATGTTGCATACCATTTGGAATTTTCACCTCAAATAGAGATAATTCATGATGTATTTTGTGTCTCTGTGCATCTCTGATATTTACACAATCAATCCCATGTTCATGACTTGGTAGAGTAGAATATCGGGGACAACACGACATTCGTAGATCATCCAGTAGAGATCCATGATCATCAGGAGAAGGTGTTACGAGCCCAGAGCATTCCTTTGGTTCGTGTGCTGTTGAGGAATGGTGGTCGATATTATAGTACATGGGGGTGAGATACATAGATGGATTCCTAGTATATATCTTATTTTTAATCCTTAATTTGTTTTTATTTCAAATGAGATATTTTAACATTTTAATTTTTAATAAGAAGATCTTGTCTCATTTTATTGTGATAATGTCTTGACCTATGAAGAGGGGAAGAACTGATTTCATATCGTTATTTATTAATTTTGATGAACATCATGTATCTCCCTGACCCTAGAATCCTAGAGTCGGTGCATCATTTTAATACATTGGCATGATCACATGGAAATAATGTCTCGATAGTCCGATCAGTTTAGTTTTATTGGAAAGAAGATTCATACATATGTTCAACTTTACAACATGAAAATAAATAGAACATGAATTTATTCCATTAGAAACATCCAAACCTACTAGATTGTTCCTATAAGTCACTCATAACTAAATTATTCATATCCTAGGAAAATAAAAGATAAGAAATCAGTGAGCTCAAACGCAAAGTATGGGTAAGCAATATAATAGAAGATGACATAAATATTATGAATGGTGAATATTTTAGACCACATGCCTTTACCAATAATAAACATGAATACTTATATGGCAGGAACATGAACATAATAATGGGTATTCAACTAGTCTAATGACCACATGAACCATCAATGTTATTTTTCATAATGAGGGAATGTATATCTCCAAACTTTATGAAACATTTTGTCAAGGCCTCAGAAAAGACCTCTAAAATTATTAAGGTCTCGGCCAAAACCATATATCAAATTGGGATAGGCCTCGGCCAATTCCACGTATAGTTGTCTCATGAGACCTACCTATGCATCGAGGAGCTATAGTGGGCTCTACCCATAACTTAGTAAGTTAAATGCATTCCTCATATGAAAAGGTTTAAACATAACATAAACATTCGTATTAAAATTAACATATGAAATTTCAATACTTTATCCATAACCCATGAATGGTATAAAAATAACCCATCTACAGTCAAACATATCACAAAACCTTCAATACAGTACGAATGAATTGTATCATAATAAATAAACTTCAAACAAGTTTAAATCCATCAAAGGATGTTGACAAACATGAAAATGATTTGTAATACTCTTTGAGAGAAATATCTATTTTTCATGACAACATTTAAAATTAACACAATTTAAAAAGGAAGACATTTAAATACAATATTTAGTCAATGTTTCCCATACCACTTTTAATATTTTCAAATGAATTAACGTTTTAAAAACATTCTTGTCCATATAAATAAATCCTTAAATATCATTTTGAAAACATGGAAATTATTGAGAAAGATTTAGAAGAATAAATATTTTAAACATTTAAAATGATGTTTTAGTAAAAATTACCTTATAAATAATCCATTTTAAAACCATTTATCAAACATGTACATGGATAGTAAATATTTCCCAGTAGATACTTATGTAAAAACAACCTCAGATAATAAAGAGATTGTGAAATTAACCCCGACCTTTTACTTTTACATGGTTGAGGGTAGGTTAACCTTCTGTATAATGGTAAAATAATTGTTATTAATTTATAAAGTAATCATATAAATTAATATTATATCATATATGATCTTTTAGCATTGCTTTGTTAATAATATCTTAGTATTATCATCATTTCGGGTGTTAACTGATTTGATTTCCTTTATATGCTCTGTAACATAAGTAATGATTCTTATGGATAGGTTGTATCTTATTAATATTCAGAATGATATTTTAAACATTATTTTTAATCATCTAATGAAAATTAGTCTTGAATAGATATGGTGGGGAATGAATCTCATCGCGTTCGTGGAGATGATAATCCATACGTACGGAAGAGCTACAATATCATACTTTTGATATTAAAATAATATATAATTTGATGCTATATCATATATATAGAATCACATTCATGTTATATTTATTATTTACATCAATTAAATTTCATTATTATACCCATCCAAATAATAATATATTGAATAACAATTACACCCCGACGTGGTGACGGTAAGCCGTACATATACACGTATGGTGACATGTCATTCAAAGGATGGCTTGAATAATGAATAGGGTTCTACCATATTTATAATAACATCAAAGTATATAAAAGATAATGAAGTTATTATTTTATAATAAAATAGCAATGAAAGAGAATGTGGATGAAGAAAAGAACTTGGAAGAGGTGATTAAATATTTACCTCTTTATCGGGTTTTTCCTTTTGATTCGATAAAAAACGCACCATAGGGTGGCTTTCCGACAAAAGGAAGGCCTCCAGGATGAAGGGAGGACATTTGATTGGGTATTTGGGCAGGGGTTGGCCGAGAAAAATGGATTTTAAGGTGTGAATTAGATGGAATGGGGAGTGCCCTTTTACAAGAGGGGTGAGGGGAACCTTAGGAAAAGCTAGAAATATTCTGTTATAATAAAATAATTTTCAGTTTATAATTGATACAAAATGAATTATTTAATGTATAAGGTGGGGATGGGTCTAAAACCACTAAAACAATATGTTTTAGACAGGTTTGTGTCACTATATTAACTTTATCTTTTAGATTAAACTCTTAGTTAAATAGTATGACATTTACCATGTCTCTTTGTATTTTTATATTATATTTTAAATAAATAGACTATATATCCAATTTAAACCCAAGTGTGTAATTAATTATACATATATCATTATATAATTCTTTTTTCCGAACCATAGATTTTTAGGAATATAATATTAATTAATAATATAATATTTGTTTTCAACACTCTTTTATGTCAATTTTGACACAATTTGGTATTTTGTTTTTTCTAAATTTATAACAGCATTATTACTTCAAAAAAATTCATCTAACCAACTATAATATGTCATATTAATATGGATAATTTGTATAATTCATAAAAAGTCTCAAATTACATTTATTTGGATATTTATATTTTCAATTATTTTAATATTTCATTAATTAAGTAATTACTGCATCATCATTGTTTCATAAAAAAATTAATATATTTAAAGTATAAAAATTTTAAAAAAATTAATATAATGTAGTAAATCTTTATATATTTATAATTAATAATTATAGTCTAATTTATCTTATTTGTATCCATATATTAAAAATGTTTTAGTTATTAAACTTTTATTTTAACTCTTTTATCTCTTCTTTGAATTAATTAATAATAAATGTCTTAATCTAATCCAGGTTGACCTAAAGGATCATATTTTATTCCTAAGGATTTTTTTTGGGAGAATTAAACTTATAAAATAGAATTAGGATATGTGTTAGGGTAATAATAATATAATTTTACCCTAAATTACCCTATTTACTTTTAACCGTGGAAAATAAAAGTAAAATGTTATTATTCATCGAAAAGTATTTTCATCTTATTGAACCACATTTTACTTACTAATATCCACCATGCCTCTCAGATTTTTGAAATTCAACTCACAAAACTTGAAAAATTATGTTTTATGTAAATTTGTAAATGCTCCTAGTAGGTGGGTAAAGACGGTAAAAAGTTCAATAAAATTTGTATACAACTAAAGTTATTATATATAAACTACAATGAATTAAATTAAACATATATAGGTATTATGTATCTATTTTGACCTAAAATAAATTTAAACAAAATAAATAGTTATCTAAATAAAATTCGGTTTTAAACTATAACTCTGTGTTTTTCACTATTCATCAAAATATTGAATGTTTTTAGAAAAATACCAAAAATTCACCCTAAGATAATTTTTATATTCAGAATTATAAAATAAATTCTATTTTACCGATTACAAAATATAGGAGTTTAATTAATTAATTTAAAATTAATTTCTGTTGTCAAAACCACAAAGCGTATTTTTATGAAATAATAACTATCAAAAGATCGACACTTGTTTATGTGCAATTTTAATGTGAAATTATTTACAATGATAGTCATTTGAAAAAATGGTAAAAATATAATATAATGATACTTACAAACCATTAAAATGTATAATTGATCAATATACGTTATTTTGATTAAAAAAGATGTTTTCAGTTAAAATATAATTTTTTTTAATATTCACCCAAATATGAATGTTATCAGAAAAACACCAAACATTTATTGAAACTAAATTCTTATGTGACAATTCTAAAGAGGACTTTTAATTTTTCAAATTGAATATATAGTAGTTTCAAATATTGGATTTAAAAAGGGTTCGCCATTAAAATGCGTTAAAGTTGCATTTTTTGGAAAGTCGATATTTTATATAAAAAAATGAATTTGTTCATACATTATGTCTAAGAAACTCATAATATGGATTCTAAAATTATAATAATTATATAATATTCAAAATTCAGTTAATACTATTCATTACCGCTTTTGAACGGCTAGTTTGGTAAGTCGTGGTGCGCTTGAACTCAGTGTTGCGTGTAGTGCATGTTGTTGCATTACATTGAAGAAATAACGAACTATGAAATCATGGAGTGTTACATTCTTCCCTCCTTCAATAAATTATGTACTCTCAATTTATATTGTTATTCAAAAATAAAAGGTTGAAAATAGAAAATACCTTTTTGGGAAAACCCACATCGGTAATTGGGATAATAAAATTTAGTCTTAATTGAAGGAAAAGGCGATTGAAAAAGTCTACACCAAATTATGGCATCAACTAAGAGAACATTGGTGGATATTAAAGACGCATAATTGGAGGAAAACGTAAATATTTATAGGGAGTGATTGAGGTCATCATTCACAAACAACTGTAGAATTAAGAGCCCTAAAGCCATCAATCTATGATGATTTAAAATATCATCTCTTTAACAAAACATAAGGTATTAAAATTACACATTTTAAGTTTTAAGATCCATTGCCTAATGTTTAAGAATTAATTTCGTCATATAATAAGAGAATAAAAATATATATAATTGACATGAAGCATTCTATCCTTTAATTAATTTCTACGAAAAACTATTCTTTCACTCTAAATGATATTAGAACTACAAAATAAATTATATTTATCATATTTTTATAGTGTTCCAAAAAAATTGAATTTATAATTCAACTACCATAACTTTTAAAAAACTACATTATTCAGCCCAGGATATCATGTGGGCCAATGGTAGGTGATACACCCTTACCGCCCTTCAATTGCGGGTTCAAGTCTCGCGGCCTTTCCGGACGCGACGAGTTATCGCCCGACCACCGGGTTGTCCTTTAATGGCAATCCAAAAATAATCTCAAACATGAAATATCCAAAATACATATGTCCAAACTCACAGTCCTAAATTTATAAGGAAGGTAAACACAATGAAGATCCTTTTTCCGTGTAATAACTTATGAACACCTTCATCGTGTATTCTTTTAAAACACTGAAACATCTTGAATTACCATAAAACGGTATTGATTACATTCATGCTCCCTTATAGCTTAAATAATACTGGATATACTCCTTCTATCCAAAAATGTGGTAAATTCCAACAATGGTGGAATATAAAAATCATTAATCAGTATAAAGGTAGTCAATAATATCAAATATAATTTATCCAAATCAACTATCTCTTATTCTAAAATCACTACCTCATTATAAGGACCATATTAAGGATTACTTTTCCTTCAACCATGTATTTTCCAAAAAGTGTAACGTACTATAAAGTCAATTTTCATAGAACCATATAATCTCAAATTCTCAATAAAATAGTACTACAGTACAATCCTTATTTATTTCCATAATTCATATAACCAGTATATTGCTAATACAACACTCAAATGAAAATATTCTATAATAACAACATAATAAGACTAGTCATTCCTCTTCATTTGAGGGAGTATCATAGCTTGAATATTATCCAGTAGCATCATTTTAAGTATACTCTGATGACTGGGAGATTGATTCGCGTAGTGTCCCAACGCCTTGCTGATGAAGCATTTAACATTTGAATCCTTTTTATTACCCTTGATGTCATGTACTTGGTTTCTTTTATCTCCACACTTATAACAAACTCTCATTCCCTTCAAGCATTTACCAAGCTGATTCTTTCCATAGTTATCACATATGGGAAAATATATCTTTTACATCTTCCCTTTATCCATCTTTCTCTCTTCCTTCCTTTTTTTCTCTCGCTTCCCTTCAAAGCCAATAGGATTTAGAGAATTCATTACATATCTTATTAACACATGATACTATTTCTTCATATGGTGAGAATACATGGGATACTATTTACCTTTATAATTTTGGTTTAATACCGTTGAATATATAATCATTCTTACGCTTTGGATCATACGTATTACTGCAGTTCACATTCCTTCTACAGGGTTCCATTTCTATACAAGGGCCTACACTAGGTCAGTCTATAAATGGCAATGAATAAATCCAAACATGTAAAATACCTAACATAAATTTAATAGTTTGTGGATATAATCCATAATCATAAAAATATTTTCTTTGAGGAGGTATATACCCATAAATCATTCATAATGATTTTTAAAGAAAATGAGATTTATCCTAAGAATATCCCCCAGGAGAGTCTTAACCAAGAGCGAAACAACGCTCGTTTTCGTGCACCAGTTCAGGTTCGAGTCTAGCTCAAAGCAGTGTTTTCGGTTTTTACCCCTAGGTACATCTGTTCCAGAGCTGCCTCTACCTGCACCTATCTAGACAGGGATGCATTTCTTGGAAAACACACAAAATCTCTACAATATAAAAATTCTAAGAAGTTCTTCTATAAGAATTCTAAAAGCCTATCTTAAAGCTATGTTCTCTAATCAGAGTTTATCTAAATGTAGTTTCATAGGTTTGTACTAAAAGTCCACTGATACCAACTATAACACCCCGACCCCAGAAGCCTAGAGTCGGTGAATTATTTTAATAAATTGGCATGATCACAAGAAAATAATGTATTGAAAGACCGATCAGTTTCGTATTATTGGAAACTAGATTCATTAATAAGTTCAACTTTACATCATGAAAATAAATAAAACATGAATTGTTTCCATTAGAAACATCCATGCCACCTAGATTATGACTGAAAGTAACTCACCATATCCTGGGAAAATGAAACATAAGGAAGAGGTGAGCTAAAATTATTAGTAAGGGTAAGCAATGCAGGTGAAGATAACATAAATATTAATCATGTTGAATAATTGAAACCACGATACTTTTCCAATAATAAACATCAATACTTTTATAGAAGGAATATGAACATAATCATGGGTATTCTACTAGTCAAATGACCGCATGAACCATCAAAATTATTTTCATAATGATGGAATGTATAATTCCCAAAATTTTGAAACATTTTGTTAAGGCCTCGGCCAAGACGTTTAAAAATGATTAAGGCCTCAGCCAGAACCATATATCAAATTGGGAAAGGCCTCAGAAAATTCCACATCTAGTTGTCTCATGAGACCTAATGATGCATCAATGAACTATTTTGGGCTCCAGCCATCATTTACTAAGTCCAATGCATTCCTCATCTAAAAATGTTTAATCATAACAGAAACATTCCTACTAAAACTACCATATGAAATATCAATACTATTTCCATAAACCATTAATTGTGAAAAAAATAACACATCCATAGTAAAAACATATCTGAAATCCTTCAATACAAAATGGAAGATTTGTATAATAATAAATCAACTTGAAACAAGAATAAAATCCATCAAAGGATGTTGACATAGATGAAAATTATTTGTAAAACTCTTTGAGATAAATATCTATATTTTATGAAAAAATTTACAAGGCACACAATTTAAAAAGGAAGACATTTAAATAAATTTTTAAATCAAAGTTTTCCATACCACTTTGAAACTTTTCAATGGATTTAATATTTTAAAAACCATCATTTCCATATAAATAAATCCTTAAAACCCATTTTGAAAACATGGATATTAATGAGAACGATTTAGAAGAATAAATATTTAAGACATTTAAAATGATATTTTAGTAAAAATTATCTTAAAAATAATCTATTTTGAAACACTTTTATAAAACATGGGCATGGATAGTAAAATATGTCCCAGTAGATACTTATGTAAAAACAACCTCAAATAATAATGAGATAGGGAAATTGACCCTTACCATGTACTTTTCCTGGGTTGAGAGTAGGTTTACAGTAATGACCCATAACTTCATAAATGGAAATCCCTATTGATATAATTAAATGTCTGTTTATGCTTATATAAAATTTCAACTTCATTGGTTTTATGTTATGAATTTTGACTATTGCTAATATAGCCGTTGAACAGTGATCAAATGATTGGTATAAATATAGGGCTTTAACAAATCCAAATTCACTCAGACAAAGGAAGTGATTGCTTCATCCAGTAGAATTTCCCCATACGAAGCCCATTTGTCGGAGATCGTAAAAGAGGTGACATCCTTGGGGTTCTATCTTGACCAATCCCAAGATGAGCTTCACCATGTCATGCTCGAACAGGACCGTCTACAGGAAAATTGGATGTTGATAAAGATTACCACTTGAGCGATGTTGTCAGAGCCACCCCAAGAGTCAGTCACCATCGCACACCTTACCATTAGGTTTTATGCAGCTATTTTAAGGGGTTATGTAAAAAATAAATAGTACTATGTTCAGGTACATTATTTTTTTACATAATATTTAATATAATTTTAGACATTATTGATACATCGTAAATAGTTTTTAAAGTACAAATAGTATTTATAGTTATTATTTATTTAAGAATTCAATTTTATTAAATAAATGTATTTTTTAATTAAATAATATTTTAATAAAATATTATTATTATTATTAAATTAATTTTTATTAAATATAAATGATCTTATAATTTTATGAATGCAATTATAATTTTTATTATGGTTTGAAAGCCATTTCTGTCAAAACACGTGAATTTTCGATAAATGTTGGTATTTATTTTAAAAGTGAAAATTAACATATTTAGAAAATTATTTAGATAAAATAAATGTTATTTCTGGAATCATGATGTCGAAATTATCCAAAGGTGAATTTTTCATAATTTTCCGAGAGAGTCAAATTTTTGGGTAAAAATTAAATATCGTTTAAATATATAATGTGTTTTGTGACATCATAATGACCCAATTGTGATGTAATAAAATACAATTATCTTTCTTTTCGGCCAATATATGTTTTACCATTAATATAATGTGACTTTGGGTTTCTTTGACCTACTTTTCAAAGCATTAATGGACCCATCAAGACTTATTAAACATCTTGTCTTTTTAAATTATTTTTCATGGGAGTGTGACTCACCTCCACATAAGAAACCCTATTATTTTAAGAATTTCGGACTTTGGAATTATAAAATATTGTTTTAATCTTCTCTTTTCCAATAACCATGGGAAAAACCATGGTATGTTTTGTTGTTTGGATTAATTTAATGTAAGGGGACCCAAACCTAAATAATAATAAATTCCCTCATCTTTTCTATATTAACCCACCCATGCTCCCACTTCCTCCTCACTAAAAGCCTTTGGAGTTCGTCCAACCTCTACCCTGTTCTATCTAGAATCCTCCCAAGGTTCTCCAAGCTCCCAATAATCCTCTCTCAAGCCTCTTTCAATCCTTTGGAAGCACACTTCCAAGTAAGCGTTTTTCTTCCATTATCATTTTTGTCCAATTTCATAATATTGTTATGTCCTTCTAATTTAAATTATAAATTTTGGGGTATGGTTCTGAACCTCCCCCATACATCCCTCTTATTGTTTGATTTATGGGAGACCCCTTTTTCTCTCATTAAATTCCTCCCATGTACACCCATTACTATGCTAAAATTCTGAATGGAACTTTTCTCTCCTCATTTATATTCAATAAATACTTTTGTATCATGAATATAAATTCCATTAAAATTTATGGGACATGTATCTATATGACCACATTACTTTCCATTACATGTAAATATGATGAGGAACCACTTTCTCTCTTGTAATCCATTTTTTATGAATTCTTATGTCACGTCGTTAGGCTGCCGAAATCCCACCAATTTTCTAAGCCAATGTCATTGTGTAGTGAATACCATTCCCTATTCTCCATCAAGGGTATTCACCTTTATGCACATTTACTTATTTATTATAAAGATTAATGTACGAATTCCACATTCCATTATCATGGAAAAAATGATTATGTTTTATGAATCCATGTTTTATGATCCATGTGGCACACTTATGCATGAAATGAAATGTTTAACAAGGGTGAACCCTTTTAACACTTAAATGCATTGGGTAAAGACTAGTATCATGATACATCATGGGCAATGAGTGTTGACTCATGATAATTAAAGTGCATCGAGGTTTTACTCGTGCTTTATATGCAATGAGTATTTACTCGTGCTCCATGTGCAATGAGCCTTGGCTTATGCTATTTCCATGTTAAGTGTTGTTGCCACATTTCCATGTTATGATTATCATGCTTTATAATGACTTTATGTTCATGTTTCTTTTATGATATAATGATATGCCTATTGTGTAACATGTATTTTACTCCTCATGTTATTCCACGTGTACTTTCGTACAAGGCTTTATAGCTCACCCTCCTCTTATCCATGTCCTCGGGTTATCCCATGCAATGCTAAGTATGAGGGAATGTAGTGGTCATGTAAAGGAAGTTTTCAATAAATATTTTGTATTTCATGTTCTAAGTTTATTTTCAATTTTCCTAAGCCCCAATGACACTAAACCTCTCGATCTTCTTTGTTGTATGAAGTGAAGTTTTATGTAATAAATCATGTTTATGTTTCTATTAAAAAGCAGGGTTGTCATAGTTGGTATTAGAGGATTGGTTTAGATAGTTTTTGGAATTAGGATTATAAAACCTTAGTAAAGCCTTAGAGACAAGACTAAGTATAATAATAACATCCCTATGTTTCAGTATGTACTATGTAAGTGGTTTATCAAACAAATACATCCATGTCTGGATACGAGCAGGTAGAGGCGGCTCTGGCACAGATGTATCCTAGGGGTAAAACCCGAAAACACCGCTTTGAGATAGACTCGAATGGGAACTGGTGAATGACAATGGGCCTTGCTGCACTCATTGTTACGACACTCCCAGGGGATATGTTTTGATAAATTCACAAGCTTAGTATGAACCCTTATTAAGGGAATTAGAAAAAAATCCCCCCAAGAATATATGATAGAAAGTAGATCATGAAAAGCCTATAATGAAGCCTATAGACTCCTCAGTTAAGGAAATAAACGTTTATTTATAAGTCATCAACGTTTCTCATTGAATTACCCTTTATGTGTTACCCATAACTTTCATTTTATTCCAGCCAATGGACGATAATAGGAGGAATCAGGCTAACAACCGTTGTGAAGATCAGTGTGATGATTGTACTAATGAGATGTCCAATCCAATGGGAGCGGGAATCGTGAACTTAGTCATGCTTCTCTCTCAGCTAACTTCAGTTTTGAATAGAAGCACTGGTCAAGAGGAACGTCCAAACCCCCCTAAGAAGGATAATGTTCCTATCAAGAGCTTCATGAGGAAAAGGCCTCTTACATTTAGTGGATCATCGGATTCCATGATCGTTGAACAATGGATCAACTCCATTGAAAAGATATTCTCCATCCTCCTATGTTCTGAACAAGAGAAGGTTCAACTGGCTGCTTATCATATGGAGGGTGAATCTGATCAATGGTGGACGTCGATCAAAATATGAATCTTGAGGAGGAGATCGGGGCGTTTTAATGGAAGGATTTCCGGAAGATGTTTTTTGATAAAAATTTTCCACACACCCTCCTGCATAAGATGTAAAGGGACATCCTTTCCCTCAAGAAAAAAGACAAAGAATATGTTAGAGCGTACGAGGAAAACTTCACAAGTCTTGCACGTTACACTTCCAGCTTTTTTGTTACCCCCGAATTCAAGGATGGTCACTTCTTTGGTGGGCTGAATCCAAGCCTGCAGAAAGAATTAGAAATCCGTGACTTTGACAGCTATGAGAAAATTGTCCGATGTGCCCTCATGGTCGAAATGGAGATCGGGGAATCCTAGGGGTATCCAGGGGATAAGAATCATAAGGTGGAATTCAATGATGGCGATCGGATGGATAAATCCAACGATGCTAAGAAGATCTATCACCCCTCTTGCCAAAAGTGTGGAAAGAAGAACCCTGGAAATTGCCTTAAGGGGACGAGGAAATGTTTCAGCTGTGGAAGAGAAGGGCACCTAGCTGTTAACTGTCGGCAAGAAATCCCCACGTCTGTGATAGAGGAGAGGAACACTCCATTAGAACTTCAACGCGTTGTTCAATTCTAAAAATGCAAAGAACCAGGGCATTCTGCAAATAAGTGCCCTAATCCATGTGTTTTTGGAGGCAACCAACAACCTCTAAGGCAGCAAGAAAGAGCTTCTTCCATCACTTCTGCTGAAGTGAACCCCAACAATGAAGTGGTGACTGGTAAGCTAGTTATTCAATCAAGATAATTGAACATACATTTCGATTCCGGTTCTACGCATTCTTTTATATCTCAAAATTTTAGAAGAACAATCCCAACACCACCACAAATCATGGAAGTGAAGATGTTTGTGTGTACGACAATTGGGCCTTCATTGCATCCCATGTGTATAAGTCCTCCCCTGTTGTAATCTGTGGATTTAATTTCCCAGTAAACATCGTCATACTCCCTCTGGTGGAATTTGATGCAATTCTTGGCATGGATTGGCTTTCCTTATATAGAGCCAACATAAATTGTCGGGAGAGGGAAATTACACTCCGTATAGAGAATCGACCACCGATTCATTACAAGTGTAAGGAGGAAGATGAATCACCTTTAGCTCCATCATCTCAAGCATGGATATTACTTCCCTATGAGCACGCGTATCTGGATCATCTGATTGAGTCCAAGGAATAAACCATCCTTGAAGAAATGCCTATTGTGAGGGAATTCGAGGAATTGTTTCCCGAGGAACTACATGGTCTTCCTCCTAGAAGAGATGTTGAATTCTCAATTGAACTTATACCTGGGGCGTTACCAATATCCAATACTCCATATTGAATTTCTATTGTAGAGATTAAAGAGCTGAAGAAACAAATACAGGAGAATCTGGATTAAGGTTTTATACGCCCAAGTGCTTCACCATGGGGTGCACCAGTCCTCTTCATCAAGAAGAAGGATGGGACAATGTGGATTTGCATCGATTATCTGGAATTTAACAAAATCACGATAAAGAACAAGTATACTCTCCCATGAATTGATGACTTGTTTGATCAGCTGCGTGGAGCACAATACTTCTCCATGGTGGACTTGCAATTGGGATATTATCAAGTAAGGGTGAAGAAGGAAGATATCCCCAAGATGGCTTTTCGCACAAGATATGGGCACTATGAATTCATATTAATGACTTTTGGACACACCAATGCTCCAGAAATCATCATGGACTTGATGAATAGAGTCTTTAGAGATTACCTCGACAAATTTTTGGTAGTCTTTATAGATGAAATTCTAATATACTCCAAAACCAAGGAGGATTACGAGGATCATTTGAGAACTGTACAAGAGACAATGCGCAAGGAGAATCTCTATGAAAAGTACAACAAGTGTGATTTCTGGTTTAAAGAGGTCTCATTCTTGGGCCATATCATCATAAGAAATGGGATAACTGTGGACCCCTCCAAAACAGATGAAATTGAGGGATGGATGAGGCCAACATCGGTAATGGATATCCGTAGCTTCTTGGGGTTAGCTGGTTATTATCAATGATTTCTGAGAAATTTCTCACGATTTTCCAACCCTCTTACCAAGATAACAAGAAAGGGAGTAAAGTTTTCTTGGTGTGATGAATGCGAAGAATGCTTCAAGGATTTGAAATGGAGGCTTATCACTGCACCCTTTCTCACATTACCCATAAGTGGGGAACTTTTTGTGGTATTCAGTGATGCTTCATAGAGAGGATTAGGCTGTGTGCTGATGCAGAATGATAACGTGATATCCTATCCCTCAAGGTAGTTGAAAATCCATGAGAGAAACTATCCAACACATGATCTACAGTTGGCGGCTGTGATTTTTTCCTTGAAAATCTGGCGGCATTATCTCTATGGAGAGAAATGTGAGATATATATAGACCACAAGAGTCTTAAATATATATTCACAAATAAGGAGCTTAATATGAGTCAGAGAAGATAGATAGAGCTCATCAAGGATTATGAATATTGAATACATTACCACCCTAGGAAAGCGAACAAGGTGGAAGATTCCCTAAGTAGAAAGGACCCAACAATCCTATCAATGATGATAATTGAGAAGGATCCAATCTTCTTAGGCTTGATAAAGATAGACATGGGAATCATAAATAAGGGAACATAATCCATCCTTTCACAAATGATTGGTCAAACATCTCTTTTGGAATGGTTATAGATGCTCAAAAGGATGATGTGGGAATTCAAGAAAAAGTGGAAGCTATCAGAAAAGGTAAATCCTCAGAGTATAATGTTAATGGAGAAGGAATTGTGAGGTTTGGGAAAAGACTATGCTTTCCATCATGTCCAGTGCCGAAGAAGGAACTTTTGGATGATGCACATAGTTCAAATTTCTCTATTCACCCAGGGATCACAAAGATTTTTCGAGATCTCCAAGAAAACATTGGGTGGGATAATATGAAGAAGGAGATCGCTGAATATACATCAAAGTGCCTGGTGTGTCAGCATGTAAAGGCTGAGAGGCAGAAGTCTAAGGGGATGTTGCAACCATTGCCCATACCAGAATGTAAATGGGAGAACATCACAATGGACTTTGTCACCGGACATCTAAGGATATCCAATGGCAACAATGCAATCTGGGTTGTTGTGGATCCTCTTACAAAGACCGCACACTTCATTACTATTCAGGAGGATTTCTCCATGGATAAACTGGCATGGATATATATCAGAGAAGTGGTAAGGTTTCATGGAGTACCACTATCTATTTTGTCTGACCATGATCCAAGATTCACCTCAATGTTTTGGAAGAGTCTTCAACATGATCTGAATACTGAACTGAACTTCAGTACGGCATATCATCCTCAAACTGATTTCCAATCCGATCAGACTATCCAAAAAATTTAGGACATGTTGAGAGCATGCTCAATGTACTTTAAAGGAGGATGTGATCAACATCTTCCTCTGGTTGAGTTCTCTTATATCAATAGTTTCCACAAGAGCATCCAAATGGTACCATATGAAGCCCTGTATGGGAAAAGGTGCGGAACACTGGCGTGTTGGGATGAGGTCGGTGAACTTAAGCTACTTGGACCAGAAATGGTCGATGAAATGGTGGAGAAGGTGAAAACCATTCAGCAGCATATCAAGGCAGCCCAGAGTCGACAGATGAGTTATGCAGATAACCATCGATGAGACCTTGAGTTTAAAGTTAGAGACATGGTTTTTCTACACATATCTCCATGGAAGATGGTCATGAGGATTGGAAAGAAAGGGAAGTTAAGTCCAAGGTACATAGGCCCCTTCGAGATTGTTGATCGTGTCAGGGCTATGCCCTATCGACTAGCACTTCCACCTACAATGGCCAAAGTGCTTGATGTCTTTCATGTATCCCTATTAAGTAAGTACATACCGGACCCTTAACATGTACTCTCTTATGAGGTGGTGCAAATTTAAGATGATCTTTCTTATGAGGATCAACCAGTGAAGATCTTAGATCATAGAGAAAAAGTTCTATGAAATAAGACAATGCCCCTCGTCAAGGTGTTGTGGAGAAACCACAAGTTTGAATAAGTGACTTGGGAATTGGAGGAAATGATGAAGCTGAGTTACCCACATCTGTTTTTTCGTGGGAAAAGAAAAATTTCGAGGGCCGAATTTCTTAAGGGTGGAATATTGTAACGACACAAAGTTTCATTAATTGATATCCCTCTTGATCTAATTAAATTCAACTTTATGCTTATATAAAATGTCAAGTTAATTGGTTTTATGTTAAGAATTTATGACCATTGCAAATATAGTCATTGAACAGTGATCACATGATTAGTTTAAATATAGGGCTTTAACAAATCCATATTTACTCAGGCAAAGGAAGCGATGGCCTCATCCAGTAGAATTGCCCCATACGAAGCCCATTTGTCAGAGCTCGAAAAAGAGGTGGCATCCTTGGGCTTCTTTCTTAACCATGCCCATGCGGATCTTCATCATGTCAAGCTCGAATGGGACCGTCTACTGGAAAATTGGAAGTTGAGAGAGATTACCAGTCGAGCGATGTTATCCGAGCCACCGCTAGAGTCTGTCACCATCGCACACCTTACCCTTTGGTCATATGAAGCTGTTTAAAGGGGTTATGTAACAAATAAATAGTACTATGTTCATGTAAATTATATTTTTATGTAATAATGAGTATAATTTCTAATCATTATTGATACATTGTAAATAGTTTTTAATTTACAAATAGTGTTTTTGGTTATTATTTAATTAAGAATTATTTTTTTTTTAAAATTAAAGGATTTTTGAATTAAATAATATTTAAGAAAATATAATTATTATTATTAAATTTATTTTTATTAAATATAAATGATCTTAAATTTTATGAATGCAATTATAATTTTTATTATGGTTTGAAAGCCATTTCTATCAAAACCGATGAATTTTCGGTAATTGTCGGTTTTTATTTTAAAAGTTAAAATTTAAATATTTAGAAAATTATTTAGATAAAATAAATGTTATTTTTGGAATCAGGACGTCAAAATTATCCAACGGTGAATTTTTCATAATTTTTTGAGACAGTCAAATTTTTGGGTAAAAATTAAATACCGTTTAAATATATAATGTGTTTTATGACATCATAATGACCCAATAGTGATTTAATAAAATAATATAAGCTCTATGTTCGGCAAATATAGGTTTTACCATTAAAATAAGGTGATTTTGGGTTTGTTTTACCTACTTTTCAAAGCATTAATGGACCCCTCAAGTCTTATTAAACATCTTGTTTTTTTAAATTATTTTCCATGGGAGTGTGACTCACCTCCACATAAGCAACCCTATTATTTCACTAAGATCACACTTTGTACTTATAAAATATTTTTTTTCTCTTCCCTTTGCAAAAAACCATGGGCTAAAACCATGGGATGGTTTGTGGCTAGGATTTTTTTAATGTAAGGGGACCCAAACCTAAATAATAATGAATTCCCTCACCTTTCATATATATACCCACCCAAGCTCCTACTTCCTTCTCACTCAAAGCCTTTGGAGTTCGTCCAACCACTGCCCAGCTCTCTCTAGAATCCCCTCAAGGTGCCCCAAGCTCCCATGAATCCTCTCTCAAGCCCCTCTCAAGCCTTTGGAAGCACACTTCCAAGTAAGAGTTTTTCTTCCTTTCTCATTTTTGTCCAATTTTCTTAATATTGTTATACCCTTTTAATTTAAATTATAAATGTTGGAGTATGGTTTCGCACCTCCCCCATACGGCCCTATTATTGTTTGAATAATGGGTGACCCATTTCTCTCTCAATAAATGCCTCCCATGTACACCCATTACTATGCCGAGATTCCGAATGGTAATTCTCTCTCCGCATTTACATTCATGAAATAGTTTTGTATCATGAATATAAATTCCATTACAACTAATGGGACATCTATATATAATACCTCATTACTGTACATTACATTTAAATATGATGATGAACCACTTACTCTCTAATCAACAATTTCTTATTAATTCTTATGTCACACCACTTCGATGCTGAAATCACATCGATTTTCTAAGCCAATGTCATTGTGTAGTGAATACCATGCCTATTTCTCCATCAAGGGTATTCACCTTTATGCACAATTACTTATTGATTATAAAGATTCATGTATTAATTCCACATTCATTTATCCTAGAATAAATGATTATGTTTTATGAATCCATGTTTTATGATCCATGTGGCACACCTATGCATTAAATGAAATGTTTAAGAAGGGTGCACCCTTATAGTGCTCCATTGCATTGGGTAAAGTATAGTATCATGATAAATCATGTTCAATGAGTGTTGACTCTTTTTAATTCAAGTGAAATGATGGTTTACGCATGTTTTATGTTCAATGAGGATTTACTCATGCTCCATGTGCAATGAGCCTTGGCTCATGCTAATTCCATGTTAAGTGTTGTTGCACATTTCTATGCTATGATTATCATGCTTTATAATTCCTCTGTATTCATGTTTCTTTTATGATCTATTGATATTCCTATTGTCTAACATGTATTGTACTCCTCATGTTATTCCATGTGGACTCCCTTACTGGGCTTTATACCTAACCCTTTTCTTATGCATGTCCTCAGGTTATCCCATGCAATGATAATTATAATGGAATGTAGTGGTCATTTAAAGGATGTTTTCAATAAATATTTTGTATTTCAGGTTTTAAGTTATTATTTAATGTTCCTAAGCCCTAAAGGCACTAAACCTCTCGATCTTCTTCGTTGTATCAAGTGAAGTTTTATGTAATTAATCATGTTTAAGTTTGTATTAAAAAGCAGGGTTGTCATATTTACCTCTTGAATAATGGTGATATAATTGTTATTAATTTATACAAGAATCATATACATTATTATGATATCATATAAGATCTTTTAACATTGCTTTGTTAATAGTATCTTAGTATTATCGTTATTTCAGGTGTTAACTGATTTCTTTTCCTTTATATGCTTTTCTATGTAAGTAATGTTTATTATGGAAAGGATATATCTTTTTCATATTCAGAATGATATTATGTCTTGGAAAATTATTTTTAATCATATAATTAAAATTAGTCTTGAATGGATATGATGGGGAACGAATCGCATCGCGTTCATGGAGACGGTAATCTGTACGTACGCACGAGTGACAATATCATTATTTTGATATTAAAATAATATATATTTGGATGGTATATAATATATAAATAATCATTATCATGTTATATTTTTTATTTACATAAATTACACATCATTATTTTACCCATCCATGTAATAATGTATTAAATAACAATTACACCACGACGTGGAGACGGTAAGTCATGTGTATGCACATATGGGGACATGTCATTCAAATGATGGATAGAATAATGAATATGGTTGTACCATATTTATAATAACATAAAATTATATAGAAGATACTAGTGTTATTATTTTATAATGAAACAATAAAGAAAGATGAAGTGGAAGAAGAAAGGAACTTGAAAGAGGTGATGAAATATTTACCTCTTCTTCGGGTTCTTCCATTTGATTTGATCAAAAGGGCTCCATAGTATGGCTTTATGACTTAAAGAATGCATCTAGGGTGAAGGGAGGAATGTTGAAAGGGTATTTGGGTAGGGGTAGGCCGAGACAAATGGCTTTGGAAGTGTGAATGAGAGAGAAGGGGGAGTTCCCTTTTATAAGAGGGGTGAGGGCACCTTAGGATATGCTAGATATATTATTTTATAATAAAATAATTTTATGTATATAATTGCTCAAAAATGGATGATTTAAAGGCTATGGTGGGGATGGGTTTAAACCACTCAACCAGTTGGTTTTATACAGGTTTCTGTCTCTATATAAACATTATCTTTTAGATTTAACTCTTAGTTAAATAGTTTGACATTTACCATGTCTGTTTGTAGTTTTACATTATATGGTTAATAAACATACTATATGCTTCCAATAAAACCAAAAGTGGTTCATTAATGATAAACCTGTCATTATATAAGTCTTTTGTATGAACCTTATATTTCTATGTATAGAATATAAATTAATAATATAATATTTGTTTTAAAAACTCTTTTAGGTCAATTTTGACACTATTTGTTATTTTTTTTCTAAATTCATAAAATTATTATTACTTAAAAAAACATCTAACCAACCCGAATATGTCATATTAACCTGAAATTATAGTGGAAGTCGTAAAAAGTCTCAAATTACATTTATTTGGATATTTATAATGTCAATTACTTTAATCTTTCATTAATTGGGTTATCATTGCATCATCTTTGTGTCATAAATAAATTACAATATTTAACATATAAAAAATATAAATAAATTACTATTATGTATTAACTAGTTTTAGAATTATAATGAATATTTATAGTCGAATTTATCTTATGTGTAACCCAATATTTAAATTTTTTTAGTTATTAAACTTTGATTTTAACTTTTTTAATTATTCATTGAATTAAATAATAATAAATGTGTTAATCTAATAAAAGTGAATATAAATGATCATATTTTATTCCTAAGGTTGTTTTTGGTAGAAATAAACTTGTCTAATAGAATTATGACGTGTTTTAGAATTATAATAATATCATTTTGACCCTAAATAACCCTATTAACTTTTAACCGTGGTAAATAAATGTAAAAGGTTACTATTCACCCAAAATTATTTTCATCTTATTGAACCAAATTTTACTTACTAATATAAACCGTGTCTCTCAGTGTTTTGAGATCTAACTCACAGAAGCAGTAAAATTATGTTTTATGTAAATTTGCAAATGCTCATATGAGGTGGGTAGAGACCATAAAAAGTTGAATTAAATTTATATATATCAAAAGTTATTATAAACCAACTCTAATGAATTACATTGAACATATATAAGTACTATGTATCTATTTGACCTAAAATAAATATTAAAAAAATACATAATTATTTAAAAAAAATTCGCTTTTAAACTATAACTCAGTGTTTTCACTATTCATCAAAAATTTAAAGTGTTCCGAAAAATACAAAAAATTAACCCAAGATATTTATGATTTTATGAATTCAGAAATGAATTCTCTTTTACTAATTTCCAAACATAGCAGTTGAATTAAATAATTTAAAATTAATTCCCGTTGTCAAAACCGAAAAGCATATTTTAAAGATATAATAACTATCAAAAGATTAACAGTAGTTTATGTCCAATTTTAAAGTGAAATTACTTAAAATGGCCATCATTGGATTAAATGATAAAAATATAATCTAATTATACTTCCAAACCATTAAAATTTATAAATCAACACTATAAATTATTTTTATTAAAAAAGATGTTTTCAGTTAAAATATAGAATTTTTCACTATTCAACCAAATATGAAAGTTAACAGAAAAACACCAAAAATTTATTGAAACTTAATTAATATGTCCCAAATCTAAATAAAATCTTTATTTTGTCAACTTGAATATATAAAAATTTCAAATATAGGATTTAAAAATGGTTTGCAATTAGAAAGCGGTAAAATTTCTCTTTTTGGAAAATAATTATTTTATGTGAAAAAATGAATTTGTTCTTAAATTATGGATAATAAACTCATAATAAGGTTTATAAAATTATAAGTATTACATAATGTTCAGAAAATATTTAATACAACTCATAACCGCTTTTGAACGGCTAGTATGGTAAGTCGTGATGCGCTTGAACTCGATGTTGCATGTAGTGCAAGTTATTGTATTACTTTGAAGAAATAACGTACTATGAAATCTTGGGGTGTTACACTTAATCATGTGTTGGAGAGTTAGTTCCACCCATACTAGATTGTATATTTACATGGATTATGGTATTCCTAGAATTTTATGTTTAGGAGGGCCTGATTGTTGTACCTATATAGTGTGGTTGTGGTTGATTGGGTTGACATGATGAGGTCTGGTATGCAATTTTTAGAGTTGGTGTTCATGGAAGTGTAAGTTTCACTACATCTATATAACAAAAAATGAGGGGTTATCACATAAATTTTATGTTTTTCTTCAGTAGTTGTATTCCTCGTTTAACAGGGTCTTTGTGAGGTATCTTGAGGGATGGTTGGTCAGAACCTTCTTCTATTTTCCTTATAGGTTGGCTTTGAATTAATAAGAGGGATAATATTTTTATATTTATATTATGTAGAATAATGGACCCCTCTAGTCCCTTCCCTTGTGATAATCTATTGTTTTTAGTGTTCTGGGAAATCAAGGTAACTGATTTCAACACTTTGAATTTTTTTTTGTTTTCATGATTTTCTAACAGTGGCTCGCCCCAGTGGTAACTCTATGGCATTGACTCACTGTATGTGACTCATTAGTGATGACTCGCTAGTAGTGGATTATTGGTGGTGGATCACTGGCGGTGGCCCACTGATGTTTTCTAACTAATAGTCGGTCGAAAAGTGGTGTTTAGTCCCACGGTAACTTGTTTAACGATGACTCGCTGATAGTGTTGGGAGTTTCATCTGAGTATAACTCCCTGAATGGTTACTCACTGAATGATTAAACATAGAATAGTGACTCGCCAAATGGTGACTCGTGAGAGGTGCCTCCCTAAACTGTGAATCACTGAGTAGTGACTCATGAGTCGTGCTTCATCAAGCACTGATTCATCCAACCATCACATGTTTATAATATTTCCAGCTTCTCATAGTTTATCCCTTTTGATGTTTTAATTGAAGTAAAATCCATTCCAATACTTAATAATAGTGTTTTGAGACTATTTTGAAGACTATAATTTCTATCATTATTTTTATAAGGGCCGAGGTGATTTTAGGATATCAATATGTGGTATCTTGAACTAGATAAATATTTAGGGGAGGGTAAAAAACAAATCTAAACCGTTGTTCTATTTATATCTTCTGAAGGAAGAGATCATTTTACCTACTATTATTCCATCTTTCATTCCCATTGTGTGAGACACCCCCGAACCCTTTCTCCCATAGGAGTCGTGCAATCATGTTGTGGATTGTGGATCGTGTCTCCCTTGGTTTTATTCCTCCTACATGCGCACCCCAGTCTAGGTTCAGTTAAGAAGTGATGATCTCTTTTTCGTATAATTAGGTTTCCATACGTCATTATTAATTGTGTATCATACCCAGAGGAAATTATTTTCCTTTTTTATATAATATAATTTAATATTTGTTAACAATGAAATTTTAACCATTTTACAATAAAAATACTAGGGCTGTGCAAAGTAAAAAATAATCATAATCTGTTATTTTTTTGGTCTATATTGTGTTCTATATGGGATAACTACCCACTAAAAACTAGAATCTGTTTGTGGTCCTTGATTTTTTTCTATAGTTTTGGGTTCAAGGAATAAATGAGTGAAATGTTCCAGTTGATTTCAATTATTGTATAGTTGGTTAAACATGTAAATTTAGTTATAATAAATTGATTCCCCGTGATTAAATAGATTATGTGATAACTCCTGAGTAAACAAGTTGAATTAAAAAAGGAACACCATGTTAAATATTAACATTGTGTACTTTGTTTTTTGTGGTGATGTGGTTGTGGGAACTAATTTTCATAGGGTGTTGGTTTTATGGTTATGGTAATCATGGTGTGGTATGTTAGTATAACATGGCTGCACTTTTGGTTGTGGCTTAATGTGTTTGTGGACATGTTTGTGAGTATGTAGTTTTAATTGTAGATATGATGGATTAAGAGGGATGAATTTCAATAATGATGGTAGTGGTTTTATGGGTGCTTCCCCATTGATAAAAATCAAATAGATTCACCTTGTATCTATAGACTGATATATGATATATCATGATTGGGTGTTAAATGTGGATGTCATGAAATGATTTCTCTCTCAATGTAAATTTCCTTAATAAATCATGGATATGTTTAATATGTTCTATGTATTTTCCTAATATGTGATGGAATGAATAAATGAACTTTTTAACATTCAATGGAAAATGTTAATTTAATCAGTTGGGAATATGAAATGGGTTTTGTGGCTCTTTGCACAGTGTTGTACATTTATAGGTAGTAGGAGAGTTGGTGGTGATATGAGTTGGTGGTTTTTCTAAGATCCCATAGGTCGGACTTGCGTTTTTGGTATCATATATACCTAAACATGTATTTTATATGTTATTTTTATATTCACCTCACCTTAGATGAGAACATTGTTCTGAACACCCCAATCATCCAGGGGGGTGTTTTTACAAAATTTGCCAGTGGGAGGATGGATTGCTAGCCACCCGTTCTTCCCTGGTCACTCTTATAGAGACTGTTAGCACATGATTATTTAGGCATGTTGTGTTTTTTGAGGTCTAGGAATGTGTGGGAGATTTGTTCTTTCCCATGTTTCATTGGGATGAGATTATTTTTATTTTACTATGGGACTTTGGGATGAGTTGTCTTATGCTTTCCTAGGTTCCTTTAGAATGTGTTTGTTGATTTTTGGCCCATGTTTTTTAGGGAAGAATGTGATGTGGTTTGTGGACTAGGTGTCTTCAGATGGTATGCGATGTGTTTTTTGTCCATGGTGTCTACGAGTGGGATGTTCTTGGTTTTTGGCCAAGGAGTGAGTTGGAGGGTTGTGTTGTGAGGCCCTCATGTGTGTGGGTAGGATGTGATGTGGTACGTTCAAAAGAGGTAGGATCGCAAGGAGGGTTTCCCTTAGGTAACAAAGGATTATCAGTGGTAAATTAGTGGAATGTTACATTTCATAAATGTGGTTTATATTTTATTACATTGATTTTGTTACTTGGTGAGCATGAATTGGTGGGTTTGGTAGTTTTGTTATGACTTATCAGGTTCTATTCAGATCTGTTTTTTTCTCATTGGTTCATTATATGCCTCTTTCACATGTGCACAAGAGACATTGGTGTAAAAACCCAATAATTCAATCCATTAAATTTCTATTCTTATGATTATTTTATATATAATGAATCTTATAAAACACATAGGGAATGCAATACAATCATTATAAATGAAGAATAAATTAATAATATGTACTTCTAAATGTTAACGAACTTATACCGACAACATTGTTACATAATCACAGGAATTATAATATGAACCTTATGAATTGAGAAATAGATAGAATAATAGTTACCTCACCCAAGAATTTTTAAATAAGATTTAAACATCTTATAGGTGAAAGTATGATATAATTGTATCATAATAAAATTAATTGAATAATTTAAAAATTAATATTCAAATGTTGGTATTTATCAAATTCGTAAATATTTAATTAGAATTTTATAATTAATAATAATATTTAAAATAAAATTCATATTATGAAAATTTATTCAAGAATAAATATTTTCATGTATTATTAATTTAATATAATTATAAAGTAAATTAATATATTGTTGAAAGTGTTGTAAAATCATTTTTAAATTTAAAATTTGACTTTTTTCAGGTAAATATTTTTTTATTTAATTATATAAATTTTAATATATTGAAAATTAATTATATAAAATGGAGGCCATTTTTTAATTCAACATGTTGAAAATGGATAGGGTGATGTTTGGTGATTTTAATGAAATAATTTAATTTTTAGTGAATAATAAAATCTGGTAATTTCCAGTTTAAATACATTATAATCTAAATACACTATTCCATGAGTCATGGATGATATTAGCACCATTGGTTCGAACTAAAATGAACTTATTAATTTATTCACACATAATAATCAAAACTATTGGTAGTCATGACAAATAAAAGAAAATAATGAATACAATAATGAGAAATTACACATATCCTACACTGTAAAACCTACCCTCAACTACTTCTTCGCATCATTACCCTAAGCATTGAGTCATGTCAATATGATACCGAAATAATCCAAAATAGTATTCCCTAACCTCTAAGTGCTCTTGGTCATTCCAAATGACCAAATCCCCTTCACATAAGGAGGCACTCAAGGAGTTTAATTCAAGAGGTAAATCCTCTTCCAATTTTGTTTAATTTTATTTCAGTTTATTTTATTTTTTATTATCTCATCAAATAATTAATCAAAATGATTGGGATATATATATTTATATATTTATATACTGGAATTATATAAAATTAAATTATTTTCCATCATCAATCTCTATACTCTCTCTCTCTTTTATTGTAAAAATAAAATAACCATCCTTGGGGTGCCAATTGAAGAGCTTTGTGGATGAAGAAAATTCCTTTTAAATTTCAACATCAATGATTCTCAAGATAATATTATTATGATTGAAAAACATTATAAAAAATTTATTATATCTTATTTAGGTTTCATGAAACAATATATATACTTGTTATTCAACAGTAGACCAAAACTAGTTCGTTGTGATCGAAACCACGCTAAAATAAGCTAAATGACAATCATTTATATGATTTCGAATAAATCATCAAAATTTATATAAAAAATAAAAACAACACCAATTACACTTCTGGTAGTTCATTAATAACATGATGTTAAAATTCTAGAGAATTATTCCTGTTGAATTCCATTACATATAATCAGGAAAACCATTCATGAAATCAAGGAAGAGAACACTCCACTATGATGGAATTCAATCTTATAAATTAACGAAAAGTACATAAATTAACTTCATAAAACAATTTTGAATCAATTATTTTAATTTAATTCCATTAATAAACAATTTAATGGATTTAATTTGATTTTCTAGGATTTTAATGTCAAGTGCTGAACACATTTAGACAAACTGTTATATTTTTCAACCTGAACCTCCAATTTAATTCATGTTACTTTTTTCTCTTATTAAACCTATTAAATTAATAATAATTATTATATACTCATATAAATTATGTTCAAATTATATATATATATATGTAAATGTACCAAATAGAATAAATATTTATTTTTTGATGAGTTACATGTTTTAAAATTTATATTCTAAAATCCTTCCCGATAAACATACTCGATTCAAGGGAATTTCTCAAATTCTTACATATTTTGATGTTTAACCTATAATAAGTTTTATGAAAACATTATATTTATAAAATTACTCTTTTTTATGAGAAAAAAATATTATTTCACTTTTATTTTTAAACAAATAATTTTCCAAAAGAACTCTTTTTTCTAAAGATAAAATCTTATTTATCTCAAGTATTAGTTGATGAATTTATAAGAGTATTTCCAAATATTTAAACATTCTTGTTGATTTTGATATTAAATTATTATTAGTAAATTATCATATCATATACTAGTTTTTATTTATATGTTTATTATTATCATACTATAGATGTTCTATATTGTTACAATTCACCATATTACTCTGAATGTTTACTGTTTATGTTTACTGATTATGGAATGTTATACATATTTATATATTCATTAAAATATGAATTTATATGTTTATTAGTTTTCTATCCTTTAATATGATGAATTAATTTGACATATTATGTAATGTGTGGGGCTGATATACCCCCTATATGAATTGGTAAGTCTTATGAGACAAACTATATTGTGTTTTTATCTATTATGTCTGGTTTCATGGTGGAGGCCTTGACTGTATGATAATGATGTCTAAATTTATGAATTCAATAATTATGAAAATCATAATTTATAGTCCATGGGATTATTAAAACATTATAGTATCTGTGGTAATGTTTTATTATTTCATTATTTATTCATATTTTATTCATAACATAGTATGCTAAAGTTTCCTTTTATTGGAATGTGTTATTTTATTTATTCACCATGCCTTTTTACAAATGTTTCTATAGTACAACATATCCTTGTTGGGAATCCGATCTCACCCCTTCCTTATGGTTTCCCAAGGATTAAAAGAAGTATATAATGAATGATTTTCAGGTATAATCTAGGTGTTAATGTGCTATTCAAAATAAGTTGATATGTTGTATTCCACTGCAAGTTGTAATGAAACTATTAATAATGTATCTAGTTTTCCACTGCTACTAAACTATTCATTACATCAGGATATGAATTTTTTATTTATATTCCAACGTAATAAAATAAGGCAATTGCTCTGGGAAACAAGTTACTGTGTAATTATTGATGGTATTATAGGATTTTTTGTAGAATAATTGGGAAATAGATTTTGAGAATGTAGATTATGGAAGAAAATCATAATATTGACTATTAGGATAATCATACATTAACATTATATAATTTTGGTAATATATTTATTAAGTGTGTAGTTCAAGAAAATAAATCCATATCTATATAATAAAAGTGGATCTGGTTCTTGAATAGATGTACCTAGGAGTAGTTAATATCAAAAGCTCTTCTAGGCTAGACTAGGGGCAACCTGGTACATGAAAACAGACAATACTGAACACATATTTCTACACTCCTAGGGTATATTATTATAATAATTCACATTGTCCTTACAAAAAATTATGAATTATTTATTAAATAATACTTCCCCAAAGAAACCATGTTTTTGATTATAAGATTAGACATGCATATGAATTCAATTTATGTTACATAATTTACTTGTTCGACATTATACATTATGATTCATAACATAAATTAGTTAATTCCATTATTTAAAAATATAGTCTAGTATATTTAATGTATAATAAAATAATTATTTTATCCCATTTACATATTTACCTCTTATTCAAGATAATTATGTCAGTTTTGAAGCTGCAAAAAGTGCGTAGAAACATATAACTATAATGGGGAAGCCGATTCTCATTATGAACGATAAGCTTACCCAGATAAAGAATCATAAACAACAACATGGAGGATCTATTTTCAACCTCATTGTGTGACAAGAACCTCCATCAGTTAGTGGGATTACAAAATAATTTGTCGCAGCGTAGTGGATAAGTTAACTATAGTAGATATTTATCAGATAAGGATGTAACGAAAGGGAGAAAGTTATCATGGAATATTTTCATCTATCAGGATATGCAGATCAATGGAGGTCACATACTCAAAAGAAAAAGTATGAGGTAGTGATTGAAAATATTGAATTTTATGATATTAAGGAAATATTCATAGATAAATATTTTCCTCATGAACAACTAGATGATATGTAAAATGTAATCATTCAATCTGAGGTAGATGGAGGAAAACAATGTTTCTAAGTATGGAGCATACTTTACAAGGCTAAAAATTAATATTTTGGACAATGAAAATACTCAGGGGATAAAGATTTATTTATTATTTGATTTTATAAAACCATTCCTCTAAAGGGAAGTGGTTTCCAAAATATTCTGATCAATGAAAGATATAGTCTCATGTGTAATCAATATATAAAATTTAATCATTATGTATTGTGACTATAAATTAATTCAAGATAATTGGGGGGTAAAAGATGCTCTGTAAAAAGAAAATAGAGAAAATATAGTAGAAGGGAAGAGTTTAATTGTTATCTTATGATTATTGTGGGAAGAAACACTTCAAGACATGACTGAAGGGTATGGGTGTTTTTACATGTGTGTTAGAATAGTCCATTATTCATATGATGTTATTAACTCTATAAAGAAAAAATAATTCTATATCATTATCAAAAATTGTATCTTCTATCTTCTTGAATTAGCTAGCTTGTTATGATGATAAAATCTATTGCATGAAGACAGAAGATACAATTTTTGATAATGATATAGAATGTCGTTTTCTTTATAGAAGAAACCATGTCATTTGATTATTATTTAGATCCACCCCCAATAGCTCCATAGAATTCTATTCATTGGGTGGAAGATAACGTAATATCTATAGGTGATGAAAGAAATGATGTAGTTGATGATGTACATATTGTTCATGAATACAAGGATTTTTTTCTAGTGAATGAAGGAAGATATTCCAATAATAGCATTTCGAACCAAGAATTGGAATTTAGAGTTTATAGTAATGAATTTTGGATTAACTAATTCACACTATGTTTTCATGAATCTAATTAAAATTCATTCAATTAATAGCTTGATTACTATTTTCTTGTATTTATTGATGATATCTTGGTATACTCCATATTCTACAAAGACCTTGAGAATAACTTGGGGATTGTTCTGAATTCTCATAGAAGAATTGAATTATAAGGGATGTTTGGAAAGAGTGAATTTTGGTATCATATTGTTTATTTTCATGGATATATTGTTTCCAATGATGAAAAGTTCTTCGATCTATAAATATAAAGGAATACTAAAATGACCTACACTAACAAACGTAACAGACGTAAGATTTTTTATTAGTCTAGTAGGTTATTATCAGTGTTTCATTCAAAAATTCACTCTATTTTCTATCCCATTAACATTGATTACTCGTAAATGGGTTAAGTTTGTATGGATAAAACAATGTGAATAATTTTATTGAGAATTAATGAAGTGTATAGTGAATGAAATTGTATTTCCTATAATATTAGAAAATGGTGGATTTGTGATATATAGTGATGCATAAAATAAAGGACTTGGATTTTTTATTATTCAGAATGATTGATTTTTTCCCTATACATGAAAGTAGATAAAAAGCATGAATTGAACTATACAACTCATGATATTGAGTGAGCTGTTGTAATCATTTTACTTAAGATATGGAGACACTATATCTATGCAGAAAGGTGTGAGATATATATTGAACTGAAGAGTCTAAAATATCTCTTTTCAAAAAAAGAACTAAATATGACGAATATATGATGGATTCAGCTACTCAAGGATTATGATTATTCAATACACTACCATCATGGAAATTTGAATAAGGTAGAAGATTCATTGATTATGAAGGGTCATGAAGTTATGAAAAAAAATTGGTTTGACAAGGAAATTGTGTCAGTGGATATAGTAAAGATGCATATGAAAATTATCAAGGGAGGGGAAGTATAACATGTTTTTCAAATGGTTGCTTAACCATCATTACTATAAAGGATTTAAATTTCCTTTTCTAATGATGATAATATATATGATAATTAATTATATTAATGATGGGATGTTTGCAGACATCATGTATGGGGATAAAATTATAAAATTTGTGTAAAGTTTATGTTTTCCCTCCATCTCCAAGCAATAAAGGGAGTTATTGGATGATAACCATATCTAAAATTTCATTATACATCCCAGTAGCAGTAATATGTATATAGATTTGAGGAAACATTTTTGTTGGACAACATGAAGCGTGCAATTTCTAGTTATGTATCTAGATGTATAGTCTATCAATAGGTGATGAATGAAAGAACATATCATAGGGAGTCATCATACCTCATCCTATTCATAAATAAAAATGGGATGACATTAATATTTATTTTTTTAAAAGATTAACAAAAACTCTAAGAATGAATGATGCAATATGGGTAATTGTGGATCGACATACCAAATCTTCACATTTCTTCACTATAATGTATAATTTTACACTGGAACGCATTATAAAACACTTTATTAATAATTCATTATGATTTTATGTTTTACATATCCCAATTATGTCTAATTTTTATCCATGATTAAAATCTTAATTCTAGAAAACTCTTCAATAATATTTAGATACCAAGAATCATTTGAGTACTGTTTATCAACCTCAACCTAACGGGTTGTCAAAAAATATGTTGAAAAAATTATAATTCATTTTCTGATCATTATCAGTTTATTTTCATGTGACATGGGATCAATATTTTCATTTGGTAGATTTTTCAAACAATAATAGTTTCCATTATTGTATTAATATTGAACTTGAAGAGGGATTTTATGGAATGAGAAGTTGTAGACCAACATTTTGGGATGATGTTGGTGAAGGGAATCTTATGGGCCCAGTGTTTTTGGTGGAAACAACATCAAAGGTAATGAATTTTCAAAACCATACCAAATAAGATCAAATTATGAAAAAGATATATGCAGATAATATTAGTATGGATTTGTAATTTCATGGGGGTAACAATTTCCGGAATGTGTATCCATGGATGGGTTATAAAATATTTGGGAAAAAAAGGAAATTGAACCCACGTTACACTGGTCCTTATGAAATTCTCAATATTGTCGGTGTTGTGACTTATCATTTGTTGATTCCACCAAGACTTTATAATGTGAATAATGTGTTCCACATCTAATTTTTTAGAATGTACAAGCTAGACCCAGTGCATGTACTAACATCCGAAGGAATCCAATTGGAACCTGACTTATCATACTGTGAAGAGCTTATCTAGATTCATGACAATAAATAAAAAGTGTTGAAAATTATATTACTCGAATGGTAATGGTACTTTGGATGATTCATAATATGGAATAGGCAGTCTAGGATCCTGATGATATTATGATAAATAATTACTAATTTTTTTTGAAGTTCTCATTACTAAATTTCATGGAAAATATTTTGGTAGGAGGGGAAAATGTAATGAAGCTTATATTATATTAATGAAATTTCCATTCTTATATATATTTTATATAGAATGAATCATATAAAATGACATAGAGAACACAATAAAATTGTTATAACTGAAGACTAAATGAAATAAAAGTTATTTTTATATTTTAAGGAAACTATACCGATGAAATTGTAACTCACCCATAAGAATAGTAATATGATTCCAATTAATAGTATACAGTACTAATGAATATTAACCTCACCAATTACTATATAAATATAATCTAGGAATTTCAAAAGTGACTGTATGATATAAATATACCATAATAAATGAATGTGAATATTTTAAAATTTAATATTTAAGGGTTGGTATTTTTATTACTCATATATATTTAATTACAAATAAAAATTAATAATATTATTTAAAGAAAAATTTAAATTCACAAAATGGATTCATAACATAATATTTATTGTCTTATTCATATAAGATAATTTTAAAAGACCTTAGTTAATTTTTTCAAAGGTTGTAAAATATTTTCAAGATTTTTAATCTATATTTTTCAGGTAAAAAATGGTTATATCTAAAAATTAAATTTCATAGATTTCTATTTTTTTTTAAAATGTAATCCATTATTTAATTCTATATGTACCAATATTTATGGGGTATATTTTTGGGATTTTTTATAAATACGTGAATATTTATTGAATAGTACAAAAATTTTATTTTACCGTATAAATATATTATATGTTAAATAAACTATTCATTTTTTCATGTATGATGTAATCACCCTTGGTTAGATATCACATGAATTATTACTATATTTAGTAATAAGAATCAACATTATTTTTTGACCTAAAAAAATAAATAATTATTGAATAGAATAATGATAAATTTCTCCTCTCATCCACTGTTAAAACCACCCACATCCCCTATTCACTTCACTCCTCTATGATGTAATGATATTTAATTTCCTCTTCAAATCATCTTCCCTAGTCTCTTACCACATATATGATCTCTTGGTCTTTCCTATAGTCCAACACCAATTCCCTTAAAGAGGTTCTCAAGGAGGTTAAGTAACATCCCATGTAAATAAAGAATAAAGAATTTTCATATTTATTAATATTTACGAATTAAATATTAATTTTACTTTAAAGGGGTATCAATGTTCGATAGCGTACCCAATATGCAACAAAGAGTTTCATTGAAATCTTACGTTGCACACTAGTAATAAAATAATATTATTTTAAATGGTAGTTAACACATAGCCATTGTATTGGCAGGAAAGGATAGAAATAACTGAAATATGATTATATATGTTTTTTAAATGTTTTTACTTTTATCTAATAAAAGATAAATGCTTAAAATATGGAATGAATTCAATTTTAGGCATATATGCCCTAATTTTCACTAAAGGTTCATTTATCACCTTTTGATGTTGAACCGTCATTAAATATAGTTTTGTTCACTCTTATACATTCTTTTGGACCATATAAAACTCTTCTTTAGAATTGGTAAATCAAAATTTACTTTGTGTAAATTTTTTGTATCTTTCTATTAAACTTCATTTTTTTAATTAATAGTGTAAAATGTTGTATTTTAATTCAAAACCTCTTTCTAATCTAATTTATTTATATGATTAGATTATCTTTTTAATTGTTTTTAAAGTTAAATTAGTTAATATTTTTACCATTAAATCCAATAGTGGTCGTTGGAATTAATTTCACTTTGAAATCAGACTTAAACTAGTGTCAATCTTTTGATACTTATTGTTCCATAAAAACACGCTATTTGTCATGATAGTGGGAATTTATTATTAAATTAATTAATGTGACTTATATGTTTTGAATTTTTTAAAAAAGACTTCATTTCTGAATTCGGAATATCAAATATATCTTAGAGTGATTTTTTGGTATTTTTCTGAAAAACTTCAATTTTTGATGAATAGTGAAACCACTTAGTGGTACTTATAAAAACTGATTTTTCGTTTAAATGAAATTTTACCACTTCTGTGTTTTGATTTTGCAAAATACGGCATACATGGTCTTCATTAAGAAGTAAAATGTTGTTCAATGAAATTAAAATAATTTTTTGGTGAATAGTAACTTTTATGTTCTTAATCGCGATTAGAGGTAATTAGTGTAGTTTAAGGTAAAAATAATGTTTTAATAAAATGAGATGAGCTTGAAACATGACCTAACCTCATTGGATGTGTCATGGACGACCAAGAAAATCCATGGGTCAACTTGGGGACCCCATGGAGCCACTTTGTTTGGGAAATGACATAAATAACTTTTTATTAAATGTTAAAGTAAAAATGACACAAACATGAGATGTTTTACTAAAACAATTTTTACATGGGGTTATACAAGTCAGATATTTAACTATAAATATTCATTAGAATGATAAAACGATTTACTACATCATGATATTTTTTTATAATTTTTAGACATTAAATATATTAAATTATTTATGACATTATGATGATGTAGTGATACCTCATTAATAAAGGATTTAAATAAAATGAAAAGATAATGTAAAATCTATGACCTACACATGTCCAAAATCTATTGGATGGATATATTGCGAACCCTTATCACCTTATCCTATAATTATATCAATGTGGGACCTCTTAAATCCGAATATCATTTTATAATAAAGTGAGTTTTCTTTACGTTCCAAGAGTGCCCCTCATCTCCTCTTATAAAAGGCCCCCACCTCTACCTCTTTACCCACACTTCCAAAGCCTTTGGCTCAGCCACCCCCTGACCATTTTGTCTCTACACATACCTCTATTACTCCTTGGATCCTAACTTTGTGTATAAGTCTTCCCAAGGAAGCCTTTGAGCTCAAACCAAAGGGAGTTACCCGATTTTATGGTAATGTCATCACTTGAGTCCTTTTGTTTTATTTTGCTTCTCCAACCCCCTAAACTCTTTTTATTCATTTCTTTTGTAACAACTCCAGTATCTTCAATATACTAGGATGTTGTTATAATATTTATTCGAGCTAAAATTACACAAACCTACATCTAATGGTTAATGAACATATTGTTTCTGTGGATGGTGAATTTCTGCCTCCCGAAACGACGATTGTTCAAAACACATATAACACCTTCAAAGGTGGCCATTAAGATGTCACTAGATTTATATATGATATATATTATGTTTATTTTTTCCTCATTCTTCTGTATTTTTCATTTGTGGTATACCTTTATGGTTTCCATTGTGGGTAAACACGATAATTTCATTTTAGGAAGTGCGGACTACCGCCCCCTCAAAGTGATTTGATTCATTAATGCCATATGTGGGATGTATAAAGGATGGATTTAAAGTTATTATATATTATGTTATACTGAACTTATAATATACCTCTGTATCATTATTTGTTTTTCTATTAAAGTATGAGATAGAAATGAAGGTAGCGTTCATGCGTACGTACGGTTTACCGTCTCCATGAACGGTGCATTTCATTTCTTATCCCCAAATGAAATGTACTATTATAAGCACATATATATAATGGATATATGTGATTTATGTTACATCTAAATGATGAATAAAAATCTGGAATTAAATATACATAACTCTCATTAATTTTAATTCCATTAATATGACATATAAATGAAAGTAGTGTTCATGCATACGTATGGCTTACCGTCTCCATGAACGGTGCATTTCATTTCATACCTATAAATGATTATGAAATACTATAAATACATGTATTTGCTGGTTATTTATGATATATATGATATCTAAATCATGAATATCATTCTGGATATAATAAATCTTTGACCACACGAACAACATGTAATTGTAAGAAGTCCACTTTCGACTGAAAAACCAAGTATCGACAAAACCAACATTACTAACTTAAATGATTACATAATGTTCATAACATGGTAATAAGTGATATAAAAGGAATAATGAACTTGGAAAAGGTTCTTAAGCAAGAATAAATTAACTCAGGTTTATTATTCAGGACATTAAAGAATGATCGAGTCAAGTCGGACCCGAGGTAAGGGACTTCGTCTCAATCTCCTTTCATTGAGGCACATTTTTGTTTTTATACACCACTTTCTTTAATACGGCGTATAAAACCCATTTAATTTTACATTTATTCAAAAGGAATCTTTTTATATGAAGCGTTTTACTAAATGACAAAAGGGAATGTTTTCGTCGTATGTATGCGGCGACAACGACTTCTCCGCCACCGCGAGTATTATTTGGTCTTTGGCTTCCTCAACAAGCCGTAATGTTTTTTTAAATAAAATAAATACCATATACACTTTTATGTATTTTTGTATTGAAAATGGTTTTGATAAAGGATTCTATTATGCCAATATATTTAAATGATATATTGTGATTGAAATGTGGAAATGTTATCATTCCTTTATATTGGTTTTATGTTTTATGATTTTATATTGGTACTTGGACATTTGATGGGTGGTTACGTGATAAACCATATGACGAGTGGTGCCGTGAATAACAGGACGGGTGGTTACGTTATGACCTCCAATGCATTGGGTATGGAATTTGATCGTATGGCTATTCCATTATGTATGTATGGAAGTTGGCCGAATGGCTATTCCATTAAGTGATATGTGTGGAAGTCGACCCTATGGTTATTCCACTTAAGTATGTTTATGTCCCAAGTTACCTTTATATGTTATGTGTTCTTTATATGGGTTTTATGGTAATCTCCCGATTACAAAAGCGTATGTAATGAACTTTTATTCAGTGAAGAGTTTTTACTACTTCATAAAGGTGAAATGTATTAGTTTGATAAAGTATACATGGTTTTCTTGTTTTTTTGATAAACTAATAGTTTTCATTCTTTGTGTATCACTTATTGAGATTTTTATGCTCAACCCATGTTTTTTTGAAATTTTTTTCACAGGACTTATTGTGGAATAGGGTCATGGATGGGATCAAGGGAAGGTCTTGCTATATAAAACATGGAACTAGAAATGTTTCTTTTTAAGAGTTTTTTTTATTCTATGTATACTTAGTAGAAGTTTCTACTTTGTAATCTTTTGAGATATAGTAGTTATGTTCTAATTCTCTAAAACTCTAAACCTAAAAAGATCCTCAATGTGAATTATTCATTTAATTCAATATTAAGTAAGGTTTAAGGCCGTGGCCTTATAGTTGGTATCAAAGGTCGGTTTAGACAACTTTAGGAGTTAGAAAAGTGTTAAATTATAAGTTAATTTATGGTATGATTGAAATGATATAGCATTTAAATATTACCATGTTGCTTCTCCTAAGATATTTCCGTGTTAAGAATATTTTTTCATAGAGGAAATAGAACATATTTTCTGGGAAGGCATACTGAGGGAAATGACCTTTCAAATCAGTACTCTAAGATGGTCAGAATCAGAACTAAACAGTTTGTTGCAGTGATGGCTTAGTTGATTCAGGTGAAAAATGTTGGTTGTTTTTATTGATGATATTTCGGTGTTTTCTGAAAATATAGAGGAGCAAGAAAGACAGTTAAGGGTTATCTTGAAAACCTTAAAATAAAAGAAACAATATGGAAAATTCAGCAAGTGTGAGTTTTGGTTACAAAAAATTTCTTTCCTTCGTCACATTGTTTCAACAGATGGCATAACTGTTGATCCTGCTAAAAGAAAAGTTGTCGTAGAATGGCCAAGACCCACAAATGTAACCGAGATCCGTAGTTTCCTTGGTTTGGCAGGTTACTACTGAAGGATTGTTGAAAATTTTTCACGGTTATCTAGTCCAATGACTAAGCTAACTCGGAAGGGTGTTTAGTTCATCTGGACAAAAGAATGTGATGATTGTTTTCAAGAGTTGAAAAGAAGATTGGTGAATGCTCCAGTTTTGGCACTTCCTTCTAGGAATGGTGAGTTTGTTATATACAGTGATGCTTCGTTGAAGGGACTTGGTTGTGTCCTTATTCAAAATGATCAGGTAATTGCGTATGCTTCACGTCAGTTGAAATCTCATGAGGTAAATTACCCTACAATGACTTGGAATTAGCTACTATTTTTTGCTCTAAAAATTTGGAGGCATCATTTGTATGGAGTAAAGTGTGAAATATATAATGATCACAAAAGTTTAATGTATATATTCACTCAGAAAGAATTGAACATGAGATAGAGGAGATGGATGGAATTAATCAAGGATTATGATTGTACAATTTATTAACATTAGGGAAAAGCAAATAAAGTGGCTGATGCTTTGAGTCGAAAAAGTAATGCATAATTAACCATGCTACGTTTGGAACAAGATCCTTTGGTTTTTGATTTGATGAACTTTGGAATAGAAGTTTTTGGTGCATGATGCTCTTCTATTTTGTTTTAGGTATTAGTGAGATCATCCCTATCAGACAGAATTAAGCAAGCACAGAGGGAAGACAATGAGTTGTAGAAAAAGGTAGAGCTGGTTCAGATGGGTAAGTTTCCTAAATTCAACATTGATAATGATTGTGTTTTGAGGTTTGGGAAGAGATTATCTGTGCCTTGTGATTCACAGTTGAAGAATGAGTTGTTATGTGAGGCTCATAGTTCCCTGTTTTCAGTTCATCATGGCAGTACTAAGATATATAAAGATCTGCGGGAGTATTACTGGTGGGATGGAATGAAAAGAGATATTGCTGATTTTACTGTGAAGTGTTTGACTTGTCAGCAGGATAAAGTAGAGCAACAGTTACCGAAAGAGATGCTTCAGCCTTTACCAGTTCCAGAGTGGAAATGGGAAAATATATCTATGGACTTTGTTATGGTATTTCCGAAGAGACCTCGAGGTAATAATGAAATTTGGGTTATTGTTGATCGCATGACTAAATCTGCTAATTTCCATGCTATATGAGATACTTTTTCCCTAGATCAACTTTCCTGTTTGTATCTTAAAGAGATAGCCAGGATACATGGTTTTTTTCTCTCCATTGTATCTGACCGTGATCCAAGGTTTACTTCTAACTTTTGGAATGGCCTTCTGAAGTCGTTGGGTACTGAATTAAATTTTAATACAGATTTTCATCCTCAATCAGATGGGCAGTCAGAACGAACAATTCAGACCTTGAAGGATATGATACGTGCTTGTTCGATGGATTATCAAGGAAGTTGTGACCAACATCATTTTTTGGTTGAGTTTTCTTATAATAACAGTTTTCATTCTAGTATACAGATGGCACCATTTGAGGCATTATATGGGAAGCGGTGTCGACCTCCATCATTTTGGGATGAAGTGGGTGAAAGGAAGCTGATGGGACCAGAATTGGTAGAAGAGATGGCAGAAAAAGATCAGTTGATTCAGAAACACATGAGAACATCTCAGAGAAGGAATAAGAGTTATGCGGATAACCGGAGGAAGGATCTATCTTTCTAGGTAGGTGATCATTTTTTTCTCAAGGTTTCTCCATTGAAAAGTGTGATGTGATTTGGTAAGAAAGGAAAGTTGAGTCCAAGGTTCATTGGACCATATGAAATTCTGGAGAGAGTCGGATCAGTTGCATACAGTGTGGCTTTACCTCTGAGTTTATCTCAGGTACACAATGTTTTTCATGTTTCGATGTTGAGAAAGTATATGCCATATCCATCTCATGTTTTGAGTCTAGAGGTAGTTCAGCTGGAAGAAAACCTATCTTATGGGGAACAACCGGTCCAGATTCTTGACAATAGGGAGAAAGTGTTATGGAATAAGGCGATTCATCAGGTAAAGGTTTTGTGAAAAAACCACATGATTAAAGAGGCAACATGGGAATCTGAAAATGCTGTGAGGGATAAATACCCCCACATATTTTGATAAGTGAATAAAATTGTGGGGATGCAATTCTCAAAAGGGGGGAAGGATGTAACATCCCAGGTAAATAAAAAATAAAGAATTTTCATATTTATTAATATTTACAAATTAAATATTAATATTACTTTAAAGGGGTTGCTATGTTCGATAGCATACCTGATACGCAACAAAGAGTTTCATTGAAATCTTACGTTGCACACTAGTAATAAAATAATATTATTTTAAATGGTAGTTAACACATTGCTGTTGTATTGGAGGGAAAGGATAGAAATAACTAAAATATGATTATATATGTTTTTTAAATGTTTTTACTTTTATCTAATAAAAGATAAAGGCTTAAAATAAGAAAAGAATTCAATTTTAGGCATATATGCCCTAATTTTCACTAAAGGTTCACTTATCACCTTTTGATGGAGAACCGTCATTAAATATTGTTTTGTTCACACTTGTACATTATTTTGGACCAAATAAAACTCTTCTTTAGAATCAGGACATCAAAATTTACTTTGTGTAAATTTTTGGTATCTTTTCGATAAAGTTCATTTAATAATAAATAGTTTAAAATGTTGTATTTTAATTCAAAACCTCTTTTTAATATAATGTATTTATATGATTAGATTATCTTTTGAATTGGTTTTAAAGTGAAATTAGAAAATATTTTTACCATTAAATAAAATAGTGGTCGTTGGAATTAATTTCAGTTTGAAATCAGACTTAAACTAGTGTCAATCTTTTGATACTTATTTTTTCATAAAAACACGCTATTTGTCATGACAACGGGAATTAATTATTAAATTAATTCATGTGACTTATATGTTTTTAATTTTTTAAAATAGACTTAATTTTTGAATTCGTAGTATCAAATATAGCTTAGGGTGAATTTTTGGTATTTTTCTGAAAAACATCAATTTTTGATGAATAGTGAAACCACTAAGTTGTACTTAAAAAAACTGATTTTTCGTTTTAATGAGATTTTACCACTTATGTGTTTTGAATTTCAAAAATCCGACATACATTGTTGTCATTATGATGTAAAATGTGGTTCAATGAGATTAAAATAATTTTTTGGTGAATAGTAACTTTTAAGTTCTTAATCGTGATTAGAGGTAATTAGTGTAGTATAAGGTAAAAATAATTTAATAATAAAATGAGATGAGCTTGAAACATTTCCTAACCTCATTGTATGTGTCATGGCCAACCATGAAAATCCATGGGTCAACTTGGGGACCCCATGGAGCCACTTTGTTTGGGAAATGACATAAATATCTTTTTATTAAATGTTAAAGTAAAAAATGACACAAACATGAGATGTTTTACTAAAACAATTTTTACATGGGGTTATAAAAGTTAGATTTTTTACTATAAATATTCATTATAAAGATAAGAAGATTTCATACATCATGATATTTTTTTATAATGTTTAGACATTAATAATATTAAATTATTTATGACATCATGATGATGCACCGATTACCTCATTAATAAAGGATTTAAATAAAATGAAAATATAATGTAAAATATATGCCCTAAACATGACCAAAAACTATTGGATGGGTATATTTCGAACCCTTATCACCTTATCCTAGAATTATATCAATGTGGGACCTCTTAAATCTGAATATAAATTTAAAATAAAGTGACTTTTTTTTACTTTCCAAGAGTGCCCCTCCTCTCCTCTTATAAAAGGCCCCCACCTCTACCTCTTTACCCACACTTCCAAAGCCTTTGGCTTGGCCAACCCCAGCCCATTATGTCTCTCCACATCCCTATCTTACTCCTTGAAGCCTCACTTTGGGCATAAGTCTTCCCAAGGAAGCCTTTGAGCTCAAACCAAAGGGAGTTACCCGATTTTAAGGTAATGTCTTCACTAGAGTCCTTTTGTTTTATTTTGCTTCTCCAACCCCCTAAACAATTTTTATTATTTTCTTTTGTAACAACTCAAGTATCTTCAATATAATAGTATGTTTTTATAATAAGGATTATAGCTACAAATACACGCACCTACATCTAATGGTTAAAGAACATACTATTTCTGTGGATGGCGAATTTCTGCCTCCCGAAACGATGATTGTTCAAAAGTCATATAACACCTTAAAAGGTGGAATTTAAGATGTCACTATATTTATATATGATATATATTATGTTTATGATTTCCTCATGCTTCTGTATTTTTCATTTGTGTTATACCTTTATGGTTTCCATTGTGGGTAAACACGATAATTTCATTTTAGGAAGTGCGGACTACCACCCCGTCAAAGTGATTTGATTCGTTAATGCCATATGTGGGACGTATAAAGGATGGATTTAAAGTTATTATATATAATGTTATACTGAAATTATAATATACCTCTATATCATTATTTTTTTCTTTACATTAAAGTATGAGATAGAAATGAAAGTAGCGTTCATGCGTACGTACGGCTTACCGTCTCCATGAACAGTGCATTTCATTTCTTATCCTCAAATGAAATGTACTATTATAAGTACATATATATAATGGATATATGAGATTTATGTTACATATAAATGATGAATATAATTCTGGAATTAAAATATACATAACTATCATTAATTTTAATTCCATTAATATGACATTGAAATGAATGAAGCGTTCATGCGTACGTACGGCTTACCGTCTCCATGAACGGTGCATTTCATTTCATACCTCTAAATGATTATGAAAAATATAAATACATGTATATGCTGGATATATATGATATATATGATATCCAAATCATGAATATCATTCTGGATATAATGAACCATTGACCACACGAACAACATGTAATTGTAAGAAGTCCCCTTTCGACTGAAGAACCAAGTATCGAAAAAACAAACATTACTAACTTAAATGATTACATAATGTTAATAACCTGTTAATAAGTGATATAAAAAGAATAATGAACTTGGAAAAGGTTATTAAGCAAGAATAAGTTCACTGAAGTTTATTATTTAGGACATTAAAGAACGATCGAGTAATGTCGGTCCCGAGGTAAGGGACTTCGTCTCAATCTCCTTTCATTGAGGAAATTTTTTGTTTTATACACCACTTTATTTAATACGGTGTATAAACCCCTTTGACTTTTACGTTTATTCAAAAGGAATCTTTTTATATGAAGCGTTTTACTAAATGAAAAAAGGGAATGTTTTTGTCGTGCGTATGCGGTGACAACGACTTCTCCGCCGCCGCGAGTATTATTTGGTCTTTGGCTTCCTCAACAAGCTGTAATGTTTTTTTTAAATAAAATAAATACCATATACTCTTTTATGTATTTTTTATTGAAAATGGATTTGATAAAAGATTATATTATGTCAATATATTTAAATGATATATTTTAATATAAATGTGGAAATGTTATCATTCATTTATATTGGTTTTATGTTTTATGATTTTATATTGGTACTTGGACATTTCACCAGTGGTTACATTATAAAACATATGACGGGTGGTGCCATGAATACCAGGACGGGTGGTTACGTTATAACCTCCAATGCATTGGGTATGGAAGTTGGTCGTATGGCTATTCAATTAAGTATGTATGAAAGTTGGCCGAATGGCTATTCCATTAAGTGATATGTGTGGAAGTCAACAGTATGGTTATTCCACTTAAGTATGTTTATGTCCCAGGTTACCTTTATATGTTATGTTTTCTTTATATGGGTTTTATGGTAATCTTCTAGTTACAAAGGGTAAGTAATGATCTTTTATTCAGTGATGAGTTTTTACTACTTCATAAAGATGAAAATTATTACTTTGATAAAGTATACATGATTTTCTTGTTTTTTTGATAAACTAAGAGTTTTCATTCTTTGTGTATCCCTTACTGAGCATTTTATGCTCACCACAAGTTTTTTTGAAATGTTTTTCACAGGAATTAATGTGGAATAGGGTCAAGGATGGGATCAAGGGAAGGTCTTGCTATATAAATCATGGAACTAGACATGTTTCTTTTTAAGAGTTCTTTTATTCTATGGAAACTTAGTAGAAGTGTATACTTTGTAATCTTTTGAGATTTAGTAGTTATGTTCTAATTCTCTAAAACTCTAAACCTGAAAAATCCTCAATTTGAATAATTCATTTAATTCAATATTAAGTAAGGTTTAAGGCCGGGGCCTTATAGGTTAATTCAAGAGGTAATTTCTCTTCCAATTTCATTTAATTTAATTTCATTTTATTGAAATTTATTTTTTTACCGCATCTCGTTTGTCCAAATGATCATGAAAACTCTAGTATCATCATGATAATATAATTATATCATGTTATGTTATGGTCAGTGATCATATTTTTAATCTCTCTCTATATTATTTAAAAAACAAAATCAACATCTGGGAGGTTCTAATTTATGACTTTCATGGATGAAGAACATGAATTCTTAAACATTCCCTTCATGGATGGTCCTGATATTATTTTTATAGATGAAAAATGTTATATAATATGTATTATATCATATATTTTTTCTAGTACAATTGTAAATATATGATATTAAAATATAGAACAGAACATGTTCGTTGTGATCGCGAAACTGCTAAAATTAAGGTAAATGATTTTCATTAATGTGCTATCTAAGGATCCATCCTCATTTATGGAATAATAATAATACATAACTCGAATTACAATTCTGGGTTTTCAATAATTAAATGGAATTACAATTCAGTATTATTTTACACATTTTACATGAACTGAATTATTTATATTCTAGCAAACCAATCATGAAATCCATGAGACGAACACTTTAGAAGGACGTAATGAAATATCATAGCTTATAAATAATGACATAAATAAACATAATAAGGAAATGTTGAATCCCATATAGGAAAACATGTTTCTAAATTAATTAATTAATTAATTAATTTCATTATCCAAGATATTAAGGTCAAGTGCAGAACAAATTCGGATAAAAGGTACGGGTTTTCTACTCGAACCTCTAATTTCATTCAGGTTAATCTGTTTCACTCTTTAAAACAATGAAACTATTAGTTATTATTATTTACTACTCATAAATTATATTTGAACTATATATATATATTCCATTTATAATAAATGTTTATTTTATGCGGAGTTACATGTTTTAAAATGATGAATCTCATATACTTCATAATAAACAAGCCAGATTCAAGGGTAATTCTTGAATTCATACCTATATTCAGGATCATAATAAAATATATTTTAAAAAAACATTATTTATCTATAATCACCCATTTTGTTATGAAAAATCTATAACAGTTGACCTCTTTTTTATGCAAATATTTTTTCAAAAGAACTCTTCATTGCAAATATAAAATACTATTTCACTGAAATATTAGTCAATGATTTTATAACAGTATGTAAATTTACTTTAAAACTCTAATTGATTATAATTTTTAATTTGTTATAAAATTTTATTATATCATCTATCATTTTTTATTTAAATGTTTATGATTAGTTTGACTTTGGATTTTCTATCTTGATATCATTCACCATATTACTATGAATGGTTTGAGTTTATGTTAACTAATTGGGGAAAGTTATTTAATTTTAATATATTACATACAATTTGAAAGAATATTATTATTCTAATTATCCCATTTAATTTGAAGAATTCATTGGACAACGTATGTGAGGTGTGGGTCTATCATTATCCATCTCATGTAATTGTAAGTATCATGAGACAAACTATCTCTGATTTTTTCCTGTTAAGTATGATTTCTTGGACAAGGCCACAACAATATTATTATAAATTATTTTATTATTAATTAACTCATTACTAATATAGTAGATGATAATCCATCAGATTATTATACTAGTAGTGTATCCATGGTTATTTTTTATTATGGAATTATTTACTAATAATTTATTCCTGCAATATTTTTATCAATATTATGTTTTATTGGACTATTTACTTTTATTTTTTCACCATGACCTATTACACATGCTTCGACCTTATAGCCTATCATTACTAAAAAATTAAGAACAAACCTTTTTTATGTTTTTTATTTCCCAGAGATGCGAAGAAATATATTATGAATAACTTGTAGGGATAATCAATGAGTTTACGTGTGATTCAAAAGAAGACGATATGAAGTATTCTTATTCACATTGTGATGAAATTATTATTTATGTATATTGTTTTGATAATATAAAAAACTGTTATTCCAATCAAGATATGACTTCCGTGATTTTATTACAACATATAAAAATATTACACCCGCTCTGGGAAACTGGGTTCCTGGTATTTACATTTGGTTTCTTTACTGAGTATACATGTAATATCACCAAACGTATATAATACCATTTAATGATTTTCAAGTGGATTTAATGTACTATGTTGAACCCTATTTTATCGGATCATTATAGTTTTTGTGTTTCTGCATAACTATACTTTTGGTATTTAGTTTGGAGACTTTTTTACAAGTAATAGTTCTACTTTATGCATGCATGTGGGAAAATTTATTTTTTTTATTTCATTTATAAATGCATGGGAGTTGTTTTGTGGATGATTCATCATATCTGTATATATTATTTTAAAATAGTTTTCATTATTCCCTAATTTTGAGATCTATATACCCTTAGTGATAGTCTATATTAAGGGTCCTACTGGAGGTGGGACTCTTGGGTTATTTTATACATCATTCATTTACAACCTATGAGGGACAACGTTGGAGAGTGGGGGTCATGACATTGACCATATCAAAAAGAATATGTTTTTATTATTCCAAATATGGAATCTATTATCCAAAATATATAACACATAAGTGGATGAAAATTAATTAAAATATAATTCCATAGATGCAATGATAATGCTGGGTTTTAATATAAAAACATTAAAACATTTTCTATTTTTTTAGTCAATTTCAAAGTGTAATTGATACCAATAACCTATATTGGATTGATTTATAAAAAAGAATCAATTTAAACATTACAACCAAATTAATAAATATTTTAACTAAATAAATAAAATATATGAAATGCTAGATTTGAATTAAAAAATACAATTTTTAAAAATTTATTAACAATTAAAAATTCACACAAATTTACAAAATATAAACCCTATCCTTTTTAATGTCAAAATTTAAAATATGATTTTATTTTGACATATAACATTTGAAAATAATCCAAAATTTAATTTTAAAACTAGTTCTCCATTAAAAGGATGAATATTTTCTATAATAAAAATATTTGGTTTTTCGTGTTGAATGATTTTTTTTCTTATATTAGGATTATAAAATTTAATGGATGAATATAAAAAATATTTTCATGGATATAAAACATATATATGCCATTAAAATTAATTAATAATTGTAATTATCTTATTTAATGTGGATAAAAAAAATTTTGTTATCATAATAATCGTTTCATATGAAAATACAACTTTTATATTCAATTGGTTTATATATTCAATTCAAAATAAATTTAAACAAATTAATTCATTTTATAATTTTTATAAAAAATATTATTTTCATAAGTTATTTAATCATATTAATAAAAAATAAATTAATTGGTATGTTATATATTATTAAAAAAATTAATAATATATTATTGATTGATAACATCAGGTCTCGCATGTCACACAAGACATATAATAATGTAAGTCCTCCGTGAAACATAAGATTGCCTTAATGTTATGTAGAGATAAATACAACTTTTTTATTGAATGTAGTGGATGATTAGCTTACAATTCAAAATACCTCACACCAAATAATTATTTAATTAGAATATAAAAACTATTTTATATTTTTTATAAATTTAAAAATATTAAAAAGAATAAATAAATTTGAATAAAAATCTCAAAATCTTGGCGAGTTATATTCTACAACTTTAAAATTAATTTCAGCTTAGAAATTGATCAGGGTTATTATTTTTATAATACATTAGATTTTATTTTATAAAAACACAAATCATCATAATAAAGACTAATACTTCCTTTTAAAAAGGAATATTGGGTGCATAGTGGTTTCCCAATGTTACACATAACTAGGTTTCCACATAGAAGAACATATGAGTTTAGTGAAAACATCAACATAAAATAAAATGATAAATATTCATTGGGAGAGATTGAGGACATTAATCATAATAAAGTAAATGATAAATGAAATGTTGATCACCTAAAATTCATAAATCTATTATTATTTAATGGGTTATCGGATTAACAAAAATTAGGGTATTTGGACAACATTTGTTTTTTGATCATTTTCATAATGTTGAGTAACTCTTTTATTGACCATGAATATAAGTAAATATACCACCATGATACATTTTGATATTAAAAAAATCATTCTCTATTTTTGAAATTATAATTTTCTAATTTATCCATTACTTCATGAAATGGATGTCAAAAAATTATCATTGACTCGAGAAGCATTAAATTACCTTTTTAGTGGATCTTAAGTCCCATAAAAATTGAAATGTCTTACAATTTTCCTCTAAATATTCATCAATGTCGATATGGATAACAGATTATTATAAATAATTAATAAGTAACACTAATATTTTCACATTAATTTTTATTCATTAGAAATAATTACAAAATAATGAAGATATCTGGTAGGATAGTGGTAGTCATGAAACCCATATCATCCTTTTTACATGGGTTCAACACAAGGGTCATATCCAGAATTGATTAGATGTCACCCGACATACATGATTTTATTTTCAAAAAATATATTAATATAATTTTAAAAAATAAATATTATGGAAAACCTAAAAATATGTTTAATTATTATATTTCCTTTTAACAGTGTTTTTAATACATGATAACTATATAAATATTTCATTCGATGTTTAAATTAAACATTGCATAACTGGATAACCATATAACCCTTAAAAAAATTAGAATATATAACATTAGAAATAATTCCATAAAATCATCTTAACAATGATCCCATATATATCAAAAGGTATATCTTGTTTGTCATATTCGAATCATGTGAATACCCTTATCATATATTCTTTTGAAACATTTTAATTACCATAAATACTTTGGGAAAACACACATTCTTACTTATTATAAATGGTAACTAGATATATTCCTTGAATACAAAATTTTTTTATAGATCATCCATAAATACATTTACCACTTGTTCAAACAATCCAAAAACATATCCATTGAAATTAGTGTTATCCAATTTAATTAATCCAAATCAAACATCTCTTTATCAAAATGAAACGCCATTTTTTCCAAATCTCAAACACATTAAGGGTTATAATACATTAATCAAAATGTCACATTTCTATTTCATAATCACCATTTAAAATATCTTTTTTTATCCATAATGAATACTTATAATGAAAAATATTTATATATATTAGGATTTTAATAACATAATCATCGAATTCCAAAACACAAGTACTCCAATCATCAAAACTTATTCTTAAATCATTCCTCATGATTCATCACTACATCCCTTAAAATATATTTCTTGAATATTAAATTTTAATCATATATTAAGGTTATTAAACCTTAATCTAATCATGATTACGGTGATTAATGAAAATAGTACTAAAAAACATCACATATATTTTATATGTTATTTTTATTCTATTTATATTCTAATTATAAATAATAATCATTCCACTTCCTTATTCTATTTATGAAGTTTAATCATGGTAAACCAATTTTAATAATTCCTAAACATTCCAAATACTAAATATTCAACGTTATCCATGTTCCATCTATCCCTCTATGTTGAAAAAACCAACAACCAGATTGCATGGGTTGAGAAACACATATCATAGAATAAAACAAGGTAATATTGAAAAACATAGTATATGATGTCAAAATATTGACACACAATTTTTAATCTATTTCACCTTAGGATTATCATATGATATTAATTTTAATATATTATTAAAATCCTCCATAATGGTCTATTAAGAGTTTTTAAATATTCAAATAAAATCCCCTTGGTGTCTCAGAACTGGTTTGTGGTAAGGATCATTATAATGTACCAAATTAACCTTATAATTTATTAGGAAATAATTTTAGATTTGCAACCCCTTGATATATCTATGAAAGATCTATACCCACTTGATTTATCGTGGAATTTATGTATTTATGGGAAACCACACCTTCTATCATATACATAAATTCTTAGATAGATTCATATATTTTTATTTATCCTTACAAATATCCTTAAAAATGTCAGTAGAGTTATGAATAAGGTATTATCATCCTATTTTCCAATGGATGACTAAATCGTTTATGAATACCAACTATAATCACCCAATATTGATATTTTAAAAAATTACATCACTTTTATGGAATTCATGAAACCTTAAAAAAGCATAAATCCAATGATCATATAGAATCTTGTGCCTTTGAAAACATGAAAACTAGTATACTAGTATATAAGAAAGATACATTAGCTCTGACTATGTTATTATTGACTACAACCCTCCTTAGACACACTATAACTAATACATAAATTAATAACCTAGGGATGGATACATAAAAATGGTTGGTGTCAGATGCTGATTATGGGAAACAAGAGACACATGTTACCATACACATGAGAATATGAGAATGAGAAAATGATCAAACAATTTGAAGATCATACCCCACATATAAAATATAAAAAACATGAATCATTACATTAATCATGATAGTTCATAATACATTAATCATTTTAAAATATGGAAAATAAGCTAGGAAATCATAATATAAAAATAAGATATGGAATTATGGAAAACACATAATAATATAATATGATTTCCATAGTATACATTTAACATCTCATAAGAACATATTTGTAGCATGGGTTCAATCCCCATACCATATTGGTAGTTGTGGTTCACTCCCATGGAAATCATAGTAGTAGAAGATCACTCTTATACCATCATGGTATTCATGTTTCACTCTCGCGACCATCTTAGTATCCAATGATCGCGTTTAGGATCATATTAGTATATCTATTGAAAAATAAACCATTACCCATTGCATTATATGAAAATATAGAACCCTACCATATCATAATTAAATCCTATAATCATCTTCCAGAAATTCATAAACAATCTTATCATAATAATTGAAATTAAATGGTTGTCCTTAACATGTAATCAATTCATGCCTTGTAAAAAACAATTTGTTTCATAATCAATTTATGAAATAATAACACAATAATGTAATATTTTTCATAAGAATATAACCCATTAAGGATAAATAGGATTCATAACCATCATCCCATCAAAAACCATTTAGATAATTTCTATGAATGGATATACTGAATAATTTCCCCAAATAGTCATAATTAAAACCAACAAATGTCATTTTAGATGGGAAATATTTTTGGAATATATTTTAGAAACATTGATTGAGGTAAATATAATTCATATTTGACAAATTATTTTTAAAACATATGACTTGAAATTGTATAGAGGAAACATGAATTTAATTTTCAAAAACCATTACCTTGATACTTAAAAAGAAGCATGAAATCCATTTTGAAACAATTTTCCTTGAAAATATTTACAAGAATCAGAAATTCATTTTGAAACATAAATCCTATTAAAGAAATATCATATAATTTTTATGTAAATACCCATATATATATATATTCATAGAATAAATTCATTTTATGTATATACACAACAAAAAAAAGTTTATGTTGGAAAAGGCATTTATCTCTAAAAAATGAATAGTGACATGAAATTCACTTACATTGAGATAGACATTTCATGTGCTTCATGGTATTCTTGTAAAACAAATATTTGTTAAATAATTAATTTCTGTATAAAATTTTTCATTTTATAATTACTTTTACTAGACTTATTAAAAAAAATTAAAACTAGTTGAATAAATAATTTCATGACCGGTGATTTGACAAAATTTTATTCTTATATTAAAAATGTCTTTGGTTGGTTGATTATAATGAAAGGGATAGTTATATAATCATATCCACAATAATAATGATATAATTTTCATATTTATATTCCAATTATTCTTTTGATACTCAATATTAAATATGTATGTAAAAATTGAATCAATATTACAATAATGGAGAATATAGGTCGTACGTATATATAAGAAACACTTCTAATCATCAATGTTCGTTATGGAAAGAAGGTAAGTGACATTAATTATTATAGAATGGTAAATTTTTCATAAATATAATACTATTTAAACATATACAAATATATATATGACAATTGTGATTTAAAAGGAATTACATCGTGTCGGGGAGGTGGTAGTCAACACATCCACGAACAATGTTATCGCTTTTTATGTGTGCGAACGGGTAATAAATGAAACAGTACATATTTTATTTCAATACAAAAATTTTAAATGAATATAATATTTTTTTTTACATTTCACTTATTTTTAATTAAAACATACATCTATACATTCCACATATTTTGTGACAGAATCACATCACCTTGAGGGGGTATTAGTTAACACATCCACAAACGGTGTTATTGTGTTTACACATATTTGAAGTAATAAAATAATTTTTTTAAAAAATTAAAAAAGCATAAAGACACTATATATGATATATATATAATATATATACAATTTTTCCATCATAATTATCATACTTGAATATTGGTAATATAAAAACGAACAATCATCCTTTTACGAGGTAGTAGATCATCTTACATGAAGGGTACATTCGTTATGTATTAGATGGTGGTGTGTGTAAGTGTAGGTAAAAAACAAAATATAAAATCCTATTAATATATTTTGGATAGTATTATTTATATAATCATGAAATATGGATGCTTGAGGGGGGTGGATAATGAAAATTATAGAATGGATGTTGAGGAAGGTCGATACTCTTGGGCTAACTCATTTTGGTTAGATCCAAAGGGATTCTAGGGGTGGATTTCTTCCCGAAGATAAGATTCAAGGAGAAAATGGGGTATATTAAGGGATATTTTGTCATATTTTTCAATATATAAAGTTTATTGGTAGGTGTGAGTATATGGAAGGATACGTGACCTTTTATAATAGAGGAGGAGTGACACTCTTGTAATAGTTTTGCAAAAGAAAAATCCCACCAATTATTTTATTGATTGTTGATCCAATAATGCTAAAGGTCCTGAAAATGAATTATATTCTCTAAATATGGAATGAAATATGATTTTTTACATGAATATAAGTTGTTTTGGGCTTTACAGTAATGGTGATGTCCCTTCTAAATCATAATTTAACCTTACTCATTGTAATATATTTTAATTAACTTCATTATTCATTTTTTTAAAAAATACGTTGAATATTATATAAATTATAATTTATGATTATTCCAAAAAATGACTCCATTTATCCATATTCCAAATGGGTAATTTATTGAAAATATTGTAAATATAATCCCCTAGACATAACAATAATGATGGATTTTAAAGAAAGAACATTCAAAGGTCTGTAAATATTTTTTAGTCAATTTCTAAATGGAAATTGATTTTAGTAAGCTACATTGGATGGATTGAAAATAATTAATATACATAAACATTAAAAAAACTGCAAATAAAATTTAGCAATATAAATAAATTAGATGAAAAATTTCATTTAAATTTTTGTAAATTAAATATTCATTACAAAATAATACATCATATAAAATTATGAAATATTCACCCTACCCTAATTTCAATAATTATTTTTTAAATATAATATTTATTTTTAAATATAATATTAAAAAAAGTTTCAATATACATATTTAAAAAAATTCAACAATATTTGGTGGTGAAATATCCTTAATAAAAATATTGGGATTTATATTTTAAATATATTTTATTATTATGTTATGATTAAAATATATAATTAATGAATATCATAAAAATATAATTTAATAAATAATATATATATTTTATTAAAATTTCTTACTAATTATAAGGAATTTAATTTTTTATTAATTAAAAAAGTTATTAGAAAAATACTGGTCTTCTAGAAAAATACTCATCTTATATTCCATAGGCTCTTATATATATTTTTAAATATATTTTACCTATTTAATTCATTTAATATTTTTCTGAAACGTTATATATACATACTTTAAATAATAATGTTCAGAAAATATAATTTAATGGCGGGGTTTGTATTATTTTATTTTTTAATAATATATTATTGTTTGGTACCAGATAGTCAATAATGTTTCAAAATCCATCATGGAAGTCAATCTTGAATGAAACAGAAGATTACCTTACTCATCAATATAGAGAAATATATCCTTTATTTTTTTGGTGTTGATTGATTATCTTGGAATTGCATATAAATAAGAAGAATCATTGACAACATTATATTAAAACTATTTTCATTGTTACATGAATGGACAAATATCTAAAATAATATATTACTTGGAATAAAAAATAATTCATAAAATCCCAAGGTGTTTCAAATAATGGATAGATTATAAGTATTTAATGGTTTTGGATTATTTATTCTTGGATCTAGTATCCAATGTGGGGTTTTTATCGTATGAGGCATACGAGATTTGAGCATATGAATTGGAAATTTATTTCATATATTACATAATATCTGAAATAAAAATAAGAGACTCCCCCAATATTTTTTTGGAGATCATGGTACATGGTTGGATATAGAAGAAAAAAATATACAATGTGGTGAATTGATATATCTTTTTAGAAATATCCTAACATCATGTCGTGTAGTTCATAAGAACACATACCATGAAGTTCCCCTTGGGCTAGGACTGATATGTTTTTTAGAATGATAATAATTTAACATTGTGTTGTTGTGGAAATTCACCATGTATCATTTACTAGGTTGAAAATCTCTGTGTTAGAAAATAGAGGGAGGACCCCAGGTAGAAGGACATGTTATGTACCTAGGTACAAGGACACAACAAGACTTACATATACATGACTAAGATATTGGGCTTGACCTCGAGTGGCTGAGGCATACCTTTTAGTACACCTACACACTACATAATGCAACTTGAGTAGTGAGTAATGTACTAGAAGAGACATGAACAATAATATAAATGGAATAACATAAAATGTGGGTCACTTAAATGTTCTATAACCCTTATTTTCTTCTGAGGAAACATAACTTTAATTTATATCCTCCATTTGGGAATAGATTTATGTTTCTGAGTAGCATATATTGAATGTCTTTATGAATATAATGTGATTTACCATCTTTAATGGATTATGAGATTTGATGAAAAATATCATGACATGATTCTTATTTTGGCACTGCTCAATCACATCAATGAGCAGGCATGAGCATTAGAGGTACTAGATTTGAACCCTCTTTCTTGGAAGTACATGGTTCTTTAATAGAATGTTAGAGTGGAACCCTATATTTGGGATATGAATAGGTCCCTTAACAATTATCCACTAGGTGTTACCACTATTAAATAAGGTTGGGGTCCCCTACCTAATGAGTGGAGACCAACTATTTAATTATGTTGTGGACCTATATATACATAGTGGTACCCCTATTTGGAGTTATGGTTCTTGTCCTATATCGATTGATTCGTACCCAATTGATGTAACAGGGTGCATGTACTCTATATTTTGAATGGTACCACCTATAGAATTAGGGTGCATGTCCTCCAACTAGTGAGTGTTAACCCCTGATAGACTAGGGGGAGGATCAAATATCTACTGTGATGTATGGACTTATAAAATTATGGTGTCAGTGCTTGGGATACTGAGTCATACATCCAGATATACTAGGGAATGGGTCTGTTATCTGTCTATTTCTATCCATATCAGATAGGGAGAGTGTACTCCTACACTAGCATTCCATCGCACTGATGGATGAGGTACTTTATCATCGGTTTAGATATTTTTCTCCCATGAATGTGAAGCATAGTTGTGAGGAATGGTCACTCCACATAATTACTTATTTGGGATGACATGAGAAATTTTGGGCATCATTAATAGATCATTTGGAACACTTTCATGGATGGGTACTGAGATGGAGATCCCATTTATCTCTAAGTTGGGTACATTTGGTTTGATTATATATATATATACACTATATCCATTCCATTAGATTTTATACTATATTGTTTTCAATTTTTAGGTATGTATATTATTTTCTTGTATCTAACAACCCCACTTATAATGTTCTGGTGTTTTACTAAGTATATATATATTCACTGACGTAGGGGATTTTCTTAAATGTGTTCTATCTTATGTATATTATAGATGAGTCATCAGTGATAACATATATTCATAGATGTTCATTGTGGATTTTGACTCTTATAGTGGCTAGAGATTTGATATCAATATATGCACTATCTCAACATTTAATTTTCTAGTTTTTTTTCATTTTAGGACATCTTTCTGATTGCGTTTTGACATTCCACATTACATTTCCGTTTACACTATCATAATCTTTTTATTAAATAGATGTTTTTTTCTTGGCTATTACTCCATATGTTTTATATATTTCATTATTCCTCTACACTTTTGTATTTATGTGGCCTAGTATATATGTATAGGTACACAAGGTTATCTCCTCCCATACAAGTTATGTCTTTTCTTGCTTGTTTCCACCCCTAGAATATAGAGGAAGGCTTAGGGTAGTTACTACTCAGGCACCATTTGTTTCAACCATGAAAGATTGTTATCAGATGTGGTTCAATCCATGGGATGGTGTTTTTAGTAGTCCCCTTACGAAGATTTGTAGGGGTTTTTGATAAAAAATTTCACTATGTATCATGTTCAGGTTTTAGGCCATGGAATTCATTGTTTCTATGGAGGCTGATATATCAATTCACCAGGACCATGACTACCTACTTTCCAACTCGGTATGGTGATACATTGGTTTTCGAGTTCTATGGTGCTTTCATCTTATATGATTAATCTTTTGGCTTTCATTCTTGAGTTATCTCCCCATTATATATATATCTATATATTCTAATTTGTGCATCATATATCATGATTAAATATCAAGATGCCACTATGATGATATCCAAAAAGGATACCAAATTTGTATTAGGGTGATGATCTAATGAGTGATGAGGCTTCTATGTCGGGTCCATCCCATGATATCCTTACTCTATGTAGATAGGTAGAAACACCCCCTAGTATCAAGTTGTATATTGAACTAGCAGAGTAGGTTGGAGATATACAAAATGTCAGAAAACTCTATGAGTTCAATCCCATGAGTCCGCTGAGGTTCTACGATGAGCTAGATCCCCAGGTAGTGAAGTATTGTCTAGAGTTGGCGTTCTATCATTTTAGGCTTATTTGGACACCAATGAAACAGTTGGTTTCACTAGTATCTAGCAATTTACAGAGAGATAATTTGTTCTGGTGGAGTCCAGATACATATATGAATGATGACTTCACACTCTCATGGTCTTAAATTCAAAACATATTCCATGAGGAGTAATACCCATCTTGTTATCATTGAGTCCAGATTCAGGAGATTTTGTAGCTTCATTATGGAGGTATGTTTGTTGTAGTGCATGTTATAAGGTTCATAGGCCATACCTGGTTTTCCCTAAATATGATATAGGATGTATTTTTTCTAGAATTAATGTTTGATTATGGTATCTATAGATATATCTATGCCATTTTAGTAACCTACTACTTCCCTACCTATGAAGGGGTGTTTTAGAGGGTGCTTGTTATGGATATCATCAAGTCAAATGGATTCTGTGTAGTCAGAGCTATAAGTAGGTCTTATATGGATGAGTCATCAACAAAAAATAATGAAACCATTGATAGGATATCAACACATGGGGCCTCCCCATGGTCAAACTCAGGCTCATGGTCGTACGACATAGGGACAACACAGAGGACTAGGTCATCATGGATAGGAGAGGGGCTAGGAATGTTATATATGATGTCACAAGGAACGTGATTTTACAACCACTCGATCTGAGGATGGATGGTTGATTTCAGTTAGACAACTATAGTATAAGAGGAATCATGATAAGGGATCTTCATGGAAAGGGAAGGGTGTACCCTAGGGAGGAGGAGCGTGTAGAGGAGTAGGTGGATCTCTAAAAATTGGAGCATGTAGAAAAGTAGGTGGATCTCTAGGAGGAGGAGTTTTGGGTGGTATATGATTCTACATGATCTTTCCCCCACCACCACTAGGAATCCCACATTTGGAATTGGGAGCTAGATGTCTGGGGAGAGAATAACTACAAGATATGGATATCAATGACCAATAATCATAAAATATTATTTGAGGTTTGTTTTATGTTTATTTTACTATTTCGTTAGTATCAATAGACACATTATTGAGTCATCCATTCATCTCTTTACTCATGCTGGAAGAGCTAGGTCTCCCCATTGAGGCTTTAGCCCAACATATTTTCCTTGATACACCTCTAAAAAAATCTTCTATATCTTTTATTGACTAGTGGGGAAAGATATCAAATGGTTAACAAAGGTTCATGTGGGATAATTTTCTCATCACAATGGAACCCTATTGCATCATCTTGGGTAGGGATTTTCTATCAATTTTCTGATCCATGATTTACTATCATCGTAGACAAGTAAAATTACATTGTAATGATGGTATGAAATTCAAAATTATGCTTGAGAGATATATCATTGAGGTATGAATGGGTTTTTATAGAAGGAGGTAAAAACCCATCACAAATAAGATGGTTAGTGTATCCCATGGTTTAGAAATCTCTTCAAGAAAATGGATTTCATCTGTCATGGTGTATTTTATAGTAGTCTTCCTCGAGAACGTTCTGGGACTACCAATGATGTGGGATTTTGATTTTTTCATCATCTAGAATCTCAAACCTAATCTAATTTCTTATTTGGCATATCTGATGATCCATACTAAGCTCTAGGAGCAGTGGTTACAGTTGGAGGATCTTTGAGGTAAGGGCTTTATCGGACCCAGTGTGTCCCCATGGGTTTCTCCAGTGTTGTTCATGAAAAATTAATTTGTGATATTTTATCATAAAATTATTATCATCACCTAATCTAATACATTATAGAAAACTCATATCCATTTTCATTAAATTATGTCCTCTTTTATCAGTAACATGGTGGTAATTGGTTCTTATTGATCTATATCTGACCTGCCTAACACCAGTTGACTATTTCTAATGATGATATTTAGAAGATGGAATTCAGAGGAATCAGTAGAAATTATGAGTTCTTTAGGATTATCATTGGTTTAATGAATTACACCAATGTGTGTTTGTATTTGATGAATGATAACATCAAACCATACATGGACCATTTTTTTGTTGTTTTCATAGATGAAAATATCATATACTATGTGTCAGAGTAAGAGAATGTAGGGCACATGAGGATGGTCCAATAATTTTTTTAGTATTAATTTTTTGTAATATGTAAAATTTCTAGATCTAGATTCATGAGGATACTTTCCAAGGGTTTTTCATATTTGAGCCTGGTTTTGATGTGCTCCCAGTGAAGGTCAATGTAGGGTGTTATAGGAAACTCTAAAAAGAATGTTCGAGGGGTGATGTTTTCTTATCTTGGACGGGTACTACATGAGTTTATTTATAGGCTTATTATGTATTTAATCCCCTTTTACAACCCTGAAATGATATGGGAAGTATTTTACATGCACTAATATTTGATAAAGATACATCTATGTGTTTATTTTGAGGCTAACAAGTTCCCTTATTTTAAGAAAATCTAAGGTGGTTGTGGATTACATATTATATTATGATGCCTTAGGATTTGGGCATGGATACTTGTTCATGTAGAGGTACATAGTTATCAATTACATTTTGTGTCACATGAGACCCCAGGAGTGGAACTGTGAAGCTAATGCCCTAGAGATGGTAGTGGTAGTATATTTTCTAAGGATGTGGTGACAATATCTCTAGTATTGATCTTTTTTATTTAATCATACCATTAGAGACTCGTTTATGTCTTCACACAAAGATACATGAACCTATGACATTGGAGATGAATATAGTTCCTTTTTGACCATAGATTAATATATAATATACTATGGGAAATGATATCATGGTAGCAGATTACCTTAGTAATAAGCCCCTTATATTTTTAGTACTGGAGGCTTCTGGTAAGTGGTCTCCCCAATAGATATCTGAGGTTAAGTATGAGGATATAGGTTTTCATCACTCGATGGTGTTGCCTCCTCCACATTTCAAGCATGTGAGAGGGTCTTGGAAGGAAGGCATCGACTATGAATATAATGATCCTATCCTTTTACATATTTTATTAAAATATTTGATGCATAATTATACATGAAATTAATAACATTGTTTAAAATTTCTTGTGTCTCCGGATGATTACGTAAAAAAATTGAAAACATAGATCCAAATAAAAAAACTATTTTATCTAATCATAAAAAATATCTCTCAACTACCATTGAGCCCTTATTTCTAAATAGGATAACCTATGGAACACAATAATAATGGGATGTGATAAAATTCTTGATAAGGGAATAGTCATATGAATAAATCATAGAACATGGGTTAGAATACACAACATGATGAGATAAAAATTCATGAAACATGAATAAGTAATTGGAATAAAAATATATAGAACATATGGTAATTTAATCAGGTAATCTTAAATATATAGAAGAAACATAAAACCTGGCATAATCATGTTTTAGGGATAAAAACCAATACCATTTCATGTGGAGGATCACTAGTAATGGCATACCACCATGACGCTTTCACCGGGAGGATCATGGGTCACATATAACCAACAAGTCCATTGTACATGATCGACATGAGTCCCGAAAAATGTCGAAGACCATTGAACATGTTTTCTATTGAAAATTAATTTTAACCATTTCATTAGAGTTCCATCTAGTTTCCCCCATCATTACATTTTCAAGAATATATGTGCCCCAAGGAAAATAAACATGAGGTTTACCCATGGAATTAAATGAGTATCCAAACCATGTCACAAATCATAATAAATGGTCATATCATAAATATGTACATGAAATAATTTATTTAAATAATACATCAACATTAATAAGTTATAATAGAAATAAATAATGAAAATTTGTGTCCAATTGAATTGGAAACTTGTAATATGAGTTTTTAAGAAGCTTTATAATTGAGATAATATTGTGCGTTTGAAGGAAGATCTTAATAATGTTATTATGAAGGAAGGTAAAATTTTATTGAAAAATAGAAATGACCCAAGATATTTATTCATGAAAAAATTGGTCATTTTAGGAAAATAATTGTTTTTATGACGTATTATAGGGTGCACTTGAGAATTGGTTAGAAATCCGGATGTTCCTTTTATTTGATCATTCTTATCATGATGATTTGACAAGAGAACCTTTTTAAAACATGTATTTACCCATATAATAAACATGAAATGATAATGGTACACTAATTTGGAACATATGAATGTATTTTAGAATATTTATATGAAACTAATGTAGATTTTTGTTGGGGTAAATATATAGAAAGCCCAACATTAAGGTAAAATGGAGTTTTAGAATGTATTCTTTACCTTATGTGTGAAACTATTCAACATTTTCACATAATGTCATGTGTAATCATATTAAATACATTAATAAATTAATTACCAACATTTTAAAAATTTATTTCATTTATTATAATTATATTATTTCCATTTATGTCCTTTTTGATGTGTTATAATAAAAAATCCCATAGTCTACGAGTGTTTGTTTACATTATTTTCATGAACGGTTCACTAGTATAAATGTATGGAATATCATTTGAAATTATCATGGATATTTAGAATTGATTTGATAGGTTATTATGGAACATATATAATATTAAATTCTATGAAAATTAAGTAGGTTATTTTTGGTGATGATGATTCGAAAGATAATATGTTATAATAATCATATAGATTATTTTGGCAGTTTTTCGATCATCACATTTTAGTTTTCCTTAATTATTTTTTATTTTGAAATAAATTTAATTTCATAACCGATAATGATTTATAATATTTATTTTAAAATATTTTCCAACCTTTATAATGTTTTTATGTCTATCCTTGAATGTGGTAAAGGAAAATGTAATAATTTGATCCTCGATGGTGAAAAAGAAAACAACTCACAGACAATAGTTACATTTTTTGAATGAATGGAAATGATGATGAGATTTGATGGTGGATTTTTAATTAAAATAAAAAATTCATCGTATATATAATATATTGGGGGAATCAATCATGTTTGGAAATAAGAGGATAGGAGGGTATATGAAAAGAAAATAAACTGAAAAAAAATAAAGAAAGAGAAAGCAAAATTTTCCTATTGAAATATTCTACGTGAGAACCCCCATAGAGAAATTTTGGGGGTCTTTTTTTAGACTATAACCACCTAGATGAGGGGAGGATTCTTGATAGAGGATTTCGATCAATTTTGACTAGCATAAAGGCATTGGAGGAGTGAGGATAATGTGTTGTATTTTTAGTGTAGGAGAGGGTTAATTTTATTATTTAACTCATTAATTTATTATTTTGAATCTAGAATACGAATAGTATTGATTTCCATTACTGAAAATAGTAAATAAATAAGAATAGTTCGAGGTTATGGGCTTACATCATCCATACATCATTTATGACTCAATAATTCAATTATTTAGTTTATACTCAATATTAAATTATTTCACTAATCACAAAAAATTCATCTACTTGAAAAAATCACAAAAATTCACCAAATTGTTTTTTGTGAACAAGAAGAATTTATAACTGAACTCTATTATATGGATTTGTTAAATATATGAGAAAATTAATTTTAAATTAAAATCCTCATATATTAAATATATATATTTTAAAATTATAAAAGATTTTATAAAATGTTAAAAATCCAATTAATGTATCATAAAAATATTTTTTCATAATAAGACAAAAAAATATTTAATTTATTAATATATTTTATAAATTTATATTTTATTTTAAATCATTATATTTATTAGATATTGTAAATTAACATTTTTGTTCAATAAAATACCAACACTTAAATTATCATTTTCAATACATTTCATTTATTAAACTATGATATATTATATCATATTTTTTATTTATAGGATGTATAAAAACATTTTTACATTAAAATTTGAGGTTACTATTCTATAAGTTGGTTTACTATTTATAAGGGTCACATTACTATTCCAAAGTACCAGTTACTATTCCATTGGTATATGTTACTTAATTTTTAAAAAGAGTTATTATTTTATTCATTATTCATTTATAATGTTTTAATTTTGTTATATATTTTAATTAATGTGATTTATAATATATTTCATAGGAATAAGATGAGAAATTCCGTTGATAGAATTCATGGTCATTACAATCTTCCCCCTAATGAAATTTTCACCCCATCGTTTTTTTACATACTAAATTGAAAATAGATGGGGGGTAATTCTCCTTCTTTTCATACTATGGTAAACATGTTTCCTCTTTGAAAATATGGTTCCAAAATATTAATTTTACAAGTTGAGTAGTATTGTAGCATAACACTATATTTCTATAGCCTAATAGAGTCACTGGTTTCTCCTCATAAGAGATGTCATTTTCCAACTCTACCACCCATGAATTTAGTACATTTGATGGATCATATATTTACATCTTAATGGGGGTAAATGGGATACGTTATGTACTTATGATATTGTTGGTGGAAGTTCTAATAAGTATGTCATAGATCTAACATGATCATGAATCTCGGAAGGGATTATATACTTAGGAATTACATTTCTATTATTCACAAAATTTATGATCCTTTTACTTAAAGATATGTAGAGGAATACCATGTCTCCAAAACTAATCTATGTGTCTTCTTAATGATTGTATACAATGTTCTTTTGATGATTTTTGGCTGCCCTAATGTGATGGTTAATGGTTTTGACAACTTCAACAATTTCTTTAACCATTTCAAGTCCCAATAGCTCATGTTCACTAACTTTACCCTAGAATCCAGATGTTCTATATCTTTTCCAATAATGATCTTCATATGAATCAATTTTTATTAACTATGGGAAACTATTATGGAATGATAACCTGAATAAAGGTATATGTTGATCTCACCCTCCTTTAATGTCTATAGAACAAGACCTCATAATGTCTTCTTGTTTCTTAATATTCACACAGATTGGCCATCTATTTGATGATGATAAGCCATACTAAAGATCATCTCAGTGATTCAAGCATGTTGGAGAGAATTCTAGAACATGTAGCTATGTCTCAGTTCATTATTAGGAATTGTTGATAGTGGTATTCCAGGCATCCTTATCACTTCTCTGATGTATATCCATGCACGTTGATCTAGAGAGAAGTCCTCTCAAATTGTGATAACACGTTTTTCTTTGTAATAAGTTCCAAAAAACACATATATTATTGATTTTATTGGAATCATAGTGGAAAATTCTATGGTGATGTTTACCCCATTCCATGTTGGTAGGGGAAATCATTTCATCCACATCCTATAATTTTCCCTTTCATCCTTCACTTCTTGACTTTCCATGCACATTGATGTCTATTTAGAGATATAATTCTTTATATTGTTTTGCATCTGGTTATATTAGAGATATCGATATATAATCGTGATTTGTGGCTGAATAGATAAGGTTGATCTATATGCATCTTTTAGATGCTCTTTATATATCTCTATATTAGATAGTAAACATTATCTAAACCAAATATCACCTCTACATTATCATCAATTTTGAACATTGAGTATTTCCCATTTCTGAAATTTTCAACATTTTTCAAAATTTCCTCATCACTTCATTTAGGATCCTTTATTTTATCCATCAGAGATGGTGGAGAAATCATTTTAGAATGGATTATCAATGTTTATAAATTAATTATTCCCATATATATCCATTATATGTCTAATAATATTGGATCCTTCTAAATTCTCCCTATTTATAAACATGAATGATGCTTTCTACATATAGAATCTGCCACATTATTTTATTTACCCAGATGGTAGAAGATTTTGAAGGTATAATCTATTATTAGTTCTAAACATATTCAAAGTAGCATATTTATATCCCACTATGTGAATATATATTAGAAGATCTTATAATCAGTATATATCTAACATTTCTCCAAATAATGTTAATGAAGCCTCATTTTCAATGAAAATATCATAACCTCTAAATCCAGATCATGTGTAAAATGGTTTTTATCATGAATTTTTAATATAAATATGTAGTAGGCTATCACATGGTGATTTTTCATCACACCACCTAATAAATTCCAGGACGAATCTCTACAAATCACAATGATTTCTCCAGTTTTCATATTTTTTATTACATGAGCGTTGATAGGACTCATTTTCAATTTTATTAACTAGTATTCACATTTACTATTCCAAATAATATTTACTCCAGTCTGAGTCATCTTAGTAATTGTGTACTAAAATCAAAAGAAGTTATTCCCAAATCATCTGTAATACCCATCTAGACCATGGAGCTACATATCTCTATTAAAGATGTTTGTCTGGGTAATTCATCAATTTCTTTTGTCTAGTAAGGTTTCACATATATTCCATTTCTAGTGATAAAATTTCAACATAATGATACATTCCCTATCTAGAAACCATATTAAATGTAAATTGAGTAAATTTTCTCCACTCAAAACATCATAAATATAGTAATAAAATGCTTCTCATGTTCTTCCTTAGTCATTGAGTATAGAAGAATATAATTAATAAAGAGTTCCACAAATTTTTGAAGGTAATCTATAAAGAGAGTATTCATTATATCCTAGAGGATTGGTAGTGAATTATTGATTATGAAAGTAATCACTATGAACTCATAGTTTCTATACCACATTTGATATGTTGTCTTGTAAATAGCTTCCTTGATCACATTTAATTTTTTGTATCTTGATTGATTGCCCACAACACAGAAATAATTTTCCCCATGTAATTGATCAAAAAAATTATCTATACATGGAAGGGTTTATATATTCTTTATCATGATTTCATTTATCTCACTATAATATATAAATATGGGCTTTTATCAATCCTACATAATCACAAATAAGATTTCTGCACCACACAGTGAATCACTCTAGAAGATAAAAACCTTGTCCAAATTATCCTTCATCATGTTATTCATTTAATCCAACTCTATTGTGGCCATTCAATATGGTGTATTTAATACTGTTAGGGATCCAAGAATAACATCAATTGTGAAATAAACCTTTTATCATGAGGAATTCCCGGAAATTCAATAGTGAACACATAAATTAGTATAATCCCTCGCAAAGGGTATGTCCTCGAGCATGATTATATCCTTTATATTAATCATTTAAGCAAGAAATTCATGTTCATAAGGCTGTAATATCCCAACACTATATGATAATTATAAAGAATATTCATCCTCCTCTTTAGACCTATATAAAATTATAGGATTCTTTTGGATGTGATGAATGTTATCCCATTCCTGAAATTTGATGTAGGCTTCATATAAAGGTAGTCAATCCATGTCTAATAAGGCTTAAAAATCCACCAAAATAAGTATGAAAAGATTTATAGGGAGGTTAAATCATCAATCATTTAATATAGAGGAGTTATATACATTGGACTTAATAATTTTACAATTTTTTTCTCATTGATAACTTAGCCTCCATATTTTTATTTTATGTTTTATGAGTAATGCTAAATATTTAATATTTGAATGAATTTGTAGAATATGAATCTAATAGTATGTTAATATTTCATGAATGAATAACAAACATTCCAATAACAACATCATATTTAGGATCCACTTCAGTATTAGTTACATCATATGCCCTCCCATTCTTAGTAGTATGTTGTTGATGTAGATTTCACAAAACTCTCCATGCCATAAGGTAATGCTTCTTTGAATGACCATCTTCCTTGTAGTTTAAACACTTCACCTTAGGATGAAAGTAGATCTGATAATTCATTCATTCTTCCAAATTTGGGGGATTCTTCACATTCCTTCAATATTAGGTAGTCAAATTCCCCATTATTCATCTTTTGATGCATATCCCTTATCACTATAGAATATTCCTAGTATGCTTAATCCATCAAATTTGATATGTTTTTTTCTAGATTTTCATAGCATAAAATAATTTATCTATTGATACTCTCTTATTCACCTCTATTTTATTCTTTTTATCTGCAGGCCCATGAAACAAATTAGATTATCTAATCTTAATATCATCTTTATGGGAACAATAGACAATATACTTAGAACTATAAAAGTATAGAATGAAAAACTCTTTTCCTACAATCCAATGTAGTCCACAATAGAATCAATCTACCATACATATTAGTGCTCATGACAATACTGTGGTAATATCATGATTGTATTATTTAGTTATCTTTATAAAAACTAATATACTCTTCTTAGTTATAGTATTAGGAACTCTCATTCCATCTTGAGATAGAGTGTTCAGGTAAAATATTTATTAAAATATATATTCATTAATTCCTCCCAATCCATGGAATCAATTCCATCATTGGAATCTGTGTTATTAATCAGTGTCCACCACTGATCATCTTACCCAGAAAAATGATATCACACCATAACAAATTTCTCTTCTGATTATCATTGGTGGATAGTTAATATCCTTTAAATGGAGTTCATTCATTGCTCTATGAGGAGGGGATCATAATATTCACTGAACAGGGGAATACTTTTCTACTTAATGTATTTGACTACGACATTGTCTTTATTAATTGATGGAGGGTTTTCCAAGGGATTCATTTTATTATTCCAATAATGATCTAGTTGAGAAATTACTATCATATGTTTATGAGAAACTGTTCTCACTATATTTTTTATTTCATTGGGTCAATCATCACAGTTCCTGTCACAGTGATTTTTGGCATGAGTTATTTGATTTAAAGTCATTGTCTAGAAAAATATGTTATAATTTGGAGGATTGAATACTTAACTAATAAACATGTAAAAAAATTATGTTTGAACATAAAAGGATAAACATTTATACCAAAACCATATCCTTCATTTGGATTCCCTATGATTTTATATAATTTATTCATGTTCCTAGAATTATCTATAAGGGTATTAAAAATGTTTTGTAGTCCAAATATCTAAAATTAACTAGAACATGATATGATACCAATTGTAATGTTCCAATCCAATTACATATATTATTATAAGATTTTAATAATAAATATCCATGAAATAAAAACAAGGGATCCAAAAGTATTGTTTCCTTGGAATAATAGGTTACAAAAACATAAAACATGAATCAAATATAAAAAATCATATTTTATTTATTGTTCATAATGTTCTCTTAAATTCCTTTGAACTCATACCTCTACATAGGATAACATGGGGAATTAATGAAAAAAGGATAAGCTAAAAATCCTAGAAAGGGAATTAGAATATGGATTAATCAAAACACATGGGTTAAAGGCCTTACCGTTATAACAAAAAATGGGATGGAACTTGAACGAACATAAAGATAAAAACACATAGAACATAGGATCACCTAATCCTAGATTCATATAAATATAGAAATTAAAAACTAAATCAAATAAGAATGAGTAATGGCTAACCACCAATATCATTTGGAGGATCATGAGTCAAAGATATCCACCAAGACCATTATGCATGGAGGTGCCTGAGTCAAGGAAAGCCACAATGATAATTCATATGCATAACATGGGTCAACGATATCCAAAACAATCAATGAAAAAGATGTCTCTAAAGACTAAAAATTTCCCAATGTTTTGGAGTGCTATCTAGGTTCACCAATCATAACTTGTTCATGAATATCTATTCTACAAGAAAATAAAATATAAAATATAACCATGAAAAAAAATTAGTGTTACAAACCTTTCATAATGAAAAATAAATGACTGTATAATACAATTTACACTGAAATAATGGATTGAAATCCTAAATTATCATTAATAATTTATAATAGGAATATATCATGGTAATTTATATCCAATTTATGTGGAAACATTTAAAAATAGAGTAAAAAGACATTATATGTGAAACATTTTTGTGTGGGTTTATATAAATATTAAATAGAATTTAATGAATAAAAGGAACATTAGTATTCATAAAACCAGAAGTGGATGAAGATAGATTTGGATGATTAAAGGAATAATTTTATAATATTAATGTCATCTTAAAACATATTTGTGTTCACTTGATAATGTGTAAGAAATTATGAAGATCCCTTTATTCAGGCATTCTTTTTTAGAATATTAATGAAAAAAAATTTAAAACATGTATTTATAGAATAATTAAGAATTAAATGATATAGATACATGAGTTTGAAACATATAAGTTCAATTTATAATAATAATATAAAATTAAATATGTATTATGCTGTGGTAAATATAGAAAAATTGTAACCCGAAGGAATAATTGGTGTTCAGAATAAATCTCACACCCTATGTCTGAAAGGGTTCTAGAAATTCACTTAATGTACTAGATAATTAGATTAATTTAAATAATTAAATAATTTATATCCTTATATAGATGTATTTTATTTATTATAAATTTATTATGATCTCTTGGGATATTTTTATTAGTTATAAGATACTATTTTATCATTTGAGTGAGTTTGTTTACTTGATTTTTGCGATCGGTTCACATGTATTAATATATGAATGATCATGTAAAATAATATATATATATATATATATAATTGAAGTTATATTTTTTTAATGAATACTTATAATATATAATGTTCATATAATTAATATGGATATTTTAGATGGTGATGAATCATTAAATAAGACATTAGTTTTAATTATTTATTTTATTTTTGTGGTTTTTTGATTATCACAAACTAGTATTTTTTCATTATTTATTATTTTGTATAAATGATAGTTTTATAACATAAAAATGGTTATAAATTAAATTTTAAAATCACCTCTACCAAATATAATGGTTTTTCCAGCCTTGAATTCATTTAATAAAAATTAATTATTTTCATCCGTAAAGGAAATAAATTAAAACCGTAAAGGGGATATTTTCATTTTTAGAATAAAAGTAATAGGAAAAGATAATTGATGGGGAATTTTCATTAACATAATAAATTTATATACTATATAACATATTGGATTTGTAATTCAAGGTTGTAAAGTATAGGTGACGATATTATAAAAAAATGTGAAATCAACATAAAGAGAAAGATGATTTTGTCTCTAGAATTTTTCTCATTCAGAACATCCTCGATGAAATTGATTTTGGGCTTTTATTGAGAAAAAAATTCATTGATGTGTGGAAGATCCTAGGAATGTATTTGGGTAAAATTTGGGAAGCATTCAATGTTTTTTATGCTTAAGGGGAAGGGGTTGTGAGTTGTGGTGTGTATAGTGGACGAGATGGGTATTTTGTGATTATTTTACATAATAGTTTATTATTTTATGTAAAATATATGGATTATTTTGATTCCGAGTACTACAAAAAATAAATATAGATGTATAGTTCGAGATTATGGGCTTCAAACAACCATACATCAGGCATCACTCAATAATTCATGTATTTAGATTACACTATAAATTACCATATTGAACTATTCACCAAAAATTCATGAATTTCAAAAAACTACCAAAAATATACCAAAACTATTGCGTAAAGTGTGTTATTCATAAATGAACTATATTTTACGACCTTTTTTATAAATATGTTAAATATAATTTTTAATAGAAATCATCATTTATTAAAAAATTACAAAATTCATACTTATAAGTGATTTTACAAGATATTGAAAAATTAATTAAAATCTCATTAAATTTTCATATAATTATAAGACAATAAAAAACTAATTTTTGAATCTATTTAATGAAAATAAATTTTCATTTATATCAGGATTTTAATTATATAATTGGAAATAAACATTTATGTTTTATAAAAATACCAGCACCAAAATTATTATATTCACAAAAAATATTTACTTAAACAATGATATAATTATATGATATAATTATTTATAGCTAGTGTAAATTTTAATTATACATTCATTGGTGAATATAAAACTATATTATTAGGTCTAATAATCACATGAGTAATGTTACTATTCCAAAGTTCGAGTTAATGTTATCTTGGAATATGTTTCTTTACCTCTAGAAATATGTCTTATTTCATTAATTATACATTTATAAACATTATATTGTGTTATCCATATGATTTTATATGATTTATAATATATTTCATAGTTAGAAGAAGTGAAATTTCATTCACCTAATTATGGGTCATTACACTGAGGTCTTGCGTGACTGAATATGCTAATGTAATTCACCTTTTGTATTTTTTTTAATGAAGTAATCTGGTCATCCTTTTACATTAACAAATGGTGGTCCCTATCTTAATATAGGGGGAAATGATGAGAGAGTTACTAAAATTTATTTTTTGTTGTACATATCATTATTGGGATGTTGTATAGATATTTTGAGTGGTAGTTTTGGTGGGTCGTCATGAGACGGAATGTGGCTGAGTTTGTCATATGGTTCATCGCCTTTTAGTAGGTGAAGAATGATAACTATGTTCAGGTGGGTTCTTTGAATCCTAGTGATATGAAAATGTTGAAAAAATAAGGTATATACATGGAAATAGTGATTGGGATTCCATGGATTGTGTAATGAAATGACACCATCTGGGCGATTTTTGTCTAACTTTTGATGTAAGATAACTTCCATACAATCGGTTAGTAGACTGCTAGGAATATTTTTCGAAATTGTATGTATGAGGTATTAGTCAACCTAAAGGGGTTACCTTTGAAATTGTCTTTGAATGTGATTTGTGGTTCATGTCATGGTTGTGGAGTGGCTTGTTGGATTAATTAGGTACCCAGATGAAGATGAGTACAACCATTTACCCTCAGAAATATGGGCAGACCGAGTGGACAATCTAGGTGTTAGATGATATGGTGATGGATTACATTTTATACTTCAATATAAGCATGTAATATTTCAATTTATATAGTATCATATAATAATAGATACCACTATGCTATTGGAAAGGTACTTTCATATTCCCTAACAAGGGACCATGCTGGTAACTCTTACGATGGACCAAGAATAGTGATGAATTTGTTATAGGGCTAGAGATAGTGTATGAATTGAAGGGGAAGTCCCATGACATCTGTGAGTGGATGAGGAAGATACATTTAAGGAAGAAATATTACATAGATCTTCATTGTAGTAACATCTTTTTTGAGAATGGAGAACATGTTTTTTTGAAGATTCTACCCATGATGGGGATTGTGGAGATTCGATCTGGGAGGTACGATATGCCCAAGGTATATAGAGATAATTCAGATCTTATTGAGGTTTGGAGAGGATGAATTCCACCTCAACCTACCCCTATTTTGGATCTATCTTGACTCCTTCCTTGTTCCATAATTTAAGATATACCTAGACGAACCCATGCATGTTATTCACTAGAGATAGCAGGTTATCAAGGATGCATCATGTCTCTGGGTGACCCTAATGGAGATGGAGGATTAGTAGTAGATGAACCTGTGTCGACTTACTGTTTACATAATTCTATTGTTGTGGTATCACAAAAACATGATGGACAAATCCTGGAAGTGGTAGAGCTGAATACAGGCTCAATATACCATGATTCCTCTTTAGTTTCTACTTTTTTTGAAAAAATTGCTGTTGGAGATGACTTATAAACCCTGTTTTCCCATGTAACTCATTGTATTATATCTAGAAAACATCTTGTGGCCAACCAATGAAACTAAATGAGATTACAAGGCATTATTTTCCCATAGTATATTATAAAAAAATATTTTATATTTTTATATTATATTTTGACAAGGTTTCTTAAAAAATGGTATGAATCCTAAAAAAGCTCAAATCCTAAATCAATGAACCCGATTAGTTCCACAATGTGAGGTTTGCCCTAGGCATGAACTATAACGGGGTTTCATGGTGAAATTGGATAAAACATATGTTGATGGTATGTTTAGTAGATATAATAATTAAATAAATTTATTAATTGATTAATCTAACGTAAATAAATTTCAACTCTAAATATACCTCTATGAAAAATCGCTAGTTTTTTTATAATCGAGGTGATAATTGAGACAGTTTACTTCCATATCTCATTGTCGAATGAGAAGCATTCGATCACAAGACTCTTGATCAATGGAGATCTTGATGATTTGAATGCAACATACCCTCCTATTAATTGGTGGGATAATCATTCATTGATGAATTAACCAAAATTATTTAAGAATCATCCATTTTTTGATTCATCCTTAATTGATTATATGTCATTATCGTGGTCTTACTTAATCATTGATTTGTGTAAATTTAACTGATTTTCATGCACATGTGTACCACATTTAATTTATTATTTAGTTTTCTCACCTCATTAATCCATGTTTTTATTATTTAGATAGTAACACATTTCCAAGGATAATTTCACCATTTTTGTTTTTCATTTTCCTTAATTATTTTTCTCCTTCTTTGCGGATTGGACTATATGGTCTTGGTTTGACATTTCTGTGTGGGACTGAGCTTGATTAGACCCTATAATTCATGATATAATCATGTAAATAGATTTTAATGATGAATAAGGTATGTATTAAAAGTATTTATGTGTTTTGAATGATTAATTAATGCATTTTGGATCCAATTTTGGGTTCGGTGTGGTACAGATTAGATAAGGTGTAGAGGATTCAAGTAGATGAATTGGAAATCCATTTTATGGAAAACGGAAGGCTATAAACAATAAATAGTGTTTCCCCATATCGATTTTAGGTGATATTGATCAAAATATTGATACAACAGAGCTACAATAGTTTTGATGCTCTGTTCCATCACGAGCCTAGAGATTGACTAAGGGAAGAACCTCAAGCAAAATAGAGGGAAGAACATCAAGAATTTCACAAAGTAATTATGGTGTGCTGGTATACATGCGTGATAGTCTTGGGTGCGCAAGTCACTTGCGCGCTAGGTATGAGGAGAGAAAGTCACTTGTGAGCCCTGAGTAAAATTTCTCCCAACCTTAGGTGTCCTATAAATACCCCATGTGGGCCCCCCATTTGAGGGGATGAAAAATCCAAAATGCATATTCAAGCTCTGGTCACCCAGGTCTGCGTCAAGAGTCTTCTGAACACTTATAAGTTAATTATTTACCTAGAACAACAGCACTATAGAGGATGAATAAGGCCTAAGTTTTATAACTCATAAAAACTTGTGCGCCTAAGTATCCATCCCTTTAAGGGAAGTGATGACACTAACACCCCTCCTTTCCCTCTCAAGGAATCTTGTGTTCCACACATCTGAAAGCCTCTACGGATGATACTAAGGGCTCTAATTCAAAGTCTCCCAAGTATCACTTCATGGATTCTTTATCGCCCAAGTTGACTCATGTCGTGCAAGTATACATGCGCGACCAAGACTAGCGCGCTAGAAAAAAACATTTGTCCTCCTTCCTAGTCACCTACTTTACTCAGATCAACCGTTCCTCTTCAAGTTTATTCCTTCAAAACCATACTCAAATCCATTTGTGGCATGGTTCCTTTGTTGGATTCCTTATCTGAAAGAAATTCTGAGAAGTTCTTTTGATTTGGGACTCTTTCTCAGGAGTAAGCGCCAAGTCTCAAGTCCACTTAACCTAGTCCTCCTTTTTAGGAGTACTCCACAGTCATAATTTCCATTAACATGTGCCTCCTTCTCAACAGTATGCCCAAAGTTCCCTAATATGTGCCTCCTTCTCAAGAGTAAGCCCCAAGTTCCCTAATATGGGCCTCCTTCTTTGGAGTACGCCCCAAGTTCCCTAATATGGGCACCCTCGTTAGGAGTAAGAACCAAGTTATAAGTATGGGAATCCTCCTTAGGAGTAAGCCCCATGTTCCTTAATCTCTGGCATCCTCTTTAGGAGTATGCCCCAAGTTATAAGTCTCCTTTGATTTGATTTCCTTTTCAGGAGTATGTCCCAAGTTAATGTTCCAAATATCCATAAAACACAAAAACCATTATAGACCCTACTCTTGGGCTTTTTTCCTGAACTAAGTCCTAATCTTCATTTACATGGGTCATCATACATACCTATTCCCCCACATAATTTTGTATGATTACATCTTTCATGCCACAATCATCAGATTTACTGATACCTCTTGTTTCTCACAATGATTATGACTCACGTGGGCTTAGAGTGTAAAAGTAATTATGACATCTCTCTTTGGGCCATTAATCATGCATAAACCTCATATTTCAAAACCCGAACTACGTGGACATTATCTCTGCATTTAAAGTAGAGTACGTAGGAATCCATTCTATGGTTCAATACCATCATTCATTAATTATTTTCTATCCCATATGGAGTTAAACTACATTCATCCTATCGAACTATGTGGGTTCTGATTCATTTCTTTTTAACAAGGATACGTAGGTAGCCCATCTGCAGGTACGATCCCATCTTTGAAATAATCCATGTCTTTCTGAACGACATCAAACTTCATGTGCCCCACTGAGTGGATTTAAAACAAGTATGGTTATCATAATGACCAAGATATTTCTATGTAATGTGTTGAAGGATACCACTAACTAGGAATCTATAATAAATACAGATGATTCTTTATTGATGAAGAACCTCAAATACATATAAAAGATGCTCTAAATCTCATACATATCAATAATTGATTTTCAATTCTAAAGGAAAACCCATTTTCGTAATTGGTGAATTAATAAGGATTCATGAACATAACTCAAATCTATAAGAGAGTCTTGGATTTGATAATAATTCCCCCCAAAAAGTTGTGATGAGTCTGACCTCCCATCCTCTCGACCATTGACCATTCATAAGCCTCCTCAGTCCACAACAAAGGGGAACCTACCTTTGGAATGTATATCTAATTGGATATAGAATCCTTTGATGATTCTGGTTCTATGAATAAACCCATTAGAAAAGGATTGGAATGTTTAAACCATAAACAATCATGTTCATCCCCATTTCCAAAATAAACAAAAATGGTGAACCCGACGTGAATCCTTAACAAATTTAAATGATGTTTTACTTATTTTTTAGGCCCCTATTTAACATAATGTGATGGCCAACAAAGAAATCAATAACATATGTGCTCATCCAAAAGATGTAGTCTGGCCAAACTTATCTTGATTATGTCTATTATTTCAAACAGTCACTCTTTTCCAAGATCTCTCTACATTAAAAATAAAAACGGCTTCTTTAAAGTTCACACATGTGAATGCCTCGGGTGATACTTCTGCTGGATCCTCATCCGCTCTGAGGACGACATCACCTACTCAGTGTCTTCAATTTTGGGTCTCAAATGAATTGGTTAAGGAGTACCATCAACATGGTACCATTCCGACTCAGGAGGCTACTCAACAAGCCCTCCAAGTTAACAACTCACCCTGGTTGCCCGGACAGCGACGACCAGTGGTCATGGAGCAGGTGGCGCCAACCACCATCTCCAACCATTTCGGGTCATTATCCCCGGAACACAATCATCAGTCTCTCCCATATTATGGGAAGGTGAATGAGAAGGTCACTCAGGGCCTTAATTCAAGAAGACGAGAGTTCTTCCTTAGGTCTCCCATAAATAATAGCGGCCAGACTCATGTGGTAGTGCACCCTCAACATGATTAGAGTGTCGCCTTTAAGTGTTTGGCTCAGGTTCCTCACACCCGAGCATGCAAGACAAACCATCCAAGGCGAAATCCGGTCAACATGGATAAGACTCTTACTTCTTCCCCCTCTCGATAAGTCCATCAAGCCAACTTGATGGTAAACAAAGAGCGGGAATGTACACATGTATGTCTTGATGTTATTTCCTAGAAGACTCATCTAGTAGTAACACACCAATCCTGCCAAGAAATTCTAGTGGTGTATTATAGGCAGGCATATACACCTGTTTATAATTCATCAGCTAGTCAGCAGGCTCGTCTGACTGCAGCCAAAGAAACTCACCAATCAAATATGGTGGGGAATAATAAGCAGACACATAAACCTATAATTCTTCAGGCTAACCAACAGTCTCGTTTGGTAGCACCCGGAGATGTCAATTGGAAAGCTCCAATGACAAGCAGGAGGCAGAAACAATATTCTTCCCCCACACATGTGTACTCTTAGAATTCACTAACAGGAAATGGAGGACAGGAGCAGGAATACACACCTACTCCAAGAATGGAATGGACGCATATTGCCATTCCAGTAGCTGATGTTACCAAGCACATTCTGACAATGGTGAAAGAGAAAAATAAAATCCCTACCCATATTCTAGATTCCTGTACAAATATTATAACAACTTCAACAGAATTAGATGTACGGAATCATAAATCTCTCCCTATTAGTAGAGTGACTCATCAACATGTCACTCCAAAACAGATACACACCTCTGTCCTAGTCTTGGAGGGTTGTGGGGTATACTCCCTCATGTCATACGGTCAATCAAATCATGCACATACACTTGATTTGGATGGATATAATTAGTCTAACTGGACCATTTCTCTTAAGCAGGCACATACACCTTCCCATAATAACCACGTTCATCAACAAGTGGTTTCCAAATTGAGTAAGAAGGCGTCTAATAAAAAGACTCATCCAACATAGTTGTGAAATCAAGATCCAATCTGCAATAAGGCCTTGCTCGATGCTGGAGTTCTTGAAGGCCTCAGATGATTATCAGTTGCAACTCAAGATTCAATTCTTTAATTTACAAATTCGTGAAGTAAAGAAAACAATTCCGAAGGCCTTCATCGGACATTTTTTCATGAAGGCTTGTGTTATGATAGTTCGGTCTATCTCGAAGTATCATCATCAAATGCGGGCCACAATGACCCTCTGCATTGCGAAAAGATCAAGGAGCAAAGGTTTCTGCTTTTGATGTAACCCACCATGGTGGTCCTCCCCATGATGATGAATTTATCTTATAAATTCCTCTCTTTAGTATTAATTTGCATTTATGATAAATTATTCAAAGGAAAAGGATGTAACGGGAAATCCATCTTATCTTGAGGTACATGCAAATGTAAAGCCAGTCATGTATAATGCTTTACCGCTAGCAGGTGAAATAATTTCTCAATCAGAAGATAACTTGGGGTGTAGGTCATTCTCCAAACCACCCCTGTGCCATTCATCATCTAATTTGATAAATCAATTCTCTACCAATCTTGATAAATCTGATGAATCAATAAAAAGCGCCAACATTGGTTAATCAGGTTGAAGAATCTTCATCGAATAACAAAGTGGAATTACTGAATATGAGAAAACAACTGGAGAAAGGTGAAATACCAGTCATGTTTTAGCCATTGGATGACACTCACTATTATTTTCCAAAAATGTTGACGGAATATTTTTTTCATGATATTCGTCCCAACATGTGGGAAATCTCTGTCACTTAAAAGAGAAAATATTATCTTGTGATGAATATCAAAATCATGTCATGATAATAGAAGGGTTGTAATTCCAAATTGACTTGGAATCTTTCTCAGTTTCTCAACAACCAAAGGTTGAAACACAGTAGAGATCCCTTCAGTATTCATGCCTCGGCGCGTTAAAAAGGCTGCGCCAGAAAATTAACAATGCCCCATCTGGTATTCATATTAGGGGATGGGGTGTTCATGGAGCACTACAATTCAATGTACTCTCTAGTCAAAAAAGCCCGCAAAAATTGGTCCCATGAAATGTTATTGACAATGGCCAGCCACAACCTATTGGTTTTGTGTGTAATCAAAGGCTGGATCAGGAACAAGCGTCAAGTAGTTCTTCCCAAAGTCAGACAGGCAATGAAAACGTTGTCGAATTACTCTTGCATCAAGAAAATGGGAATATCGAACAGGCTTCTCGTATAGAGCATGCACATCATTAGGTGACAGAAGTGTCAGACATAATCCAATGGCCATCGGAACCAGGTGATTTGAGTGGATATAGGTTGATACATATGGCCAATTTTCAGACTAATGTCTGCAAAATCAGAAGACTTTTTAAGAAAGTTTTAGATGTAGCAGCTCAAGAACCACCTCATCTTGCCTGTCTAGGGACTCTTTTAGACCAACCCTTGGGATAAACAAATGGTATTCATGCAGTTGATCAGGAAAATCTGGAACAACCCATGTTCACCAGACTTGAGACTTTTTCAAATCTTCAATCTCTTCCTCAAGAAAGTCAGTTTACTCTCGATTAGGGAAGAAGTCACAAGAGGAACATAGAGCCGAATTATCAGGAGATTCCCTCTAAATTATGGTTCATCAAGATGTTCCTGAAGGATCAACTCAACAAAAGGAAATGTCATATAAAGGACATGGAAGAAGATAGTATGACAGAAATTCCGATAGAAGGAATACAATGCGTTGTGCATCGATAAATGTCATCAATTCCATTGTAACTGATCACCCAGAACATGAGGCTCACTCAGCGGGATCAGAGGAAGAAGTTCATGTTCAGGAGGTTGTGCACAAAAAATAAATGATGAAGGTGTGCATAACAGAAGCCAGAGGGCTGCCGAGAGGCAAGATATTCCTTCCGGTAATTCCCTACCATACTCCAGAAAGGCACATTCCACGTAAGAGGGTAAATGCCAGGTTACGTCCCACCCTAACTCTGGTGAAGTCCAATCACTCTAATTAGAGGAATGGTTCACACAAAAAGAGGAATAAATGAAGGAGTTAAGGTGGTTGAATGTAGAACTACATCAATGTAATATTCCACCTAAGCGTGGTGGAGTCCGTTAGTCAAGGAAATTTGTTGCAGCAACTGGGATGGATCAAGAATATCCTCATTTACAAGTACACCCTCACAGATATAATCCTCTGGGTCATGCACAAGAACAACCGGTAGTGCTACCATCAGTTGTAGTACCAGTCACCACACCTGTCCAAACTTTAGTTATTACACCTTCTCAGGTCCAAGCTCAACCAGATGTTTCTCAAAAGTTAATAACTACCATTGATTCATAAAAAACTCGGTTGTAAGATATGGAGGGAAAACATGCACAAATTCAACCAGAAAAGTTATCTTACCCTGAATGGGTTGATGAAATTCCTCACCCATCAAATTTTTCAAGTACAACATTCACAATTTTTAATGGTTTGGGAGATCTAGAACAACAGATAACACATTTTGTTTCTCATTATGATCCTATGATGTGAACTCCTCAAAAACAAGAAGTAGTTATGTGTAGGTTTTTTTGTGCAGTCATTACAAGGGTCTGATTTTGTCTGGTATACAAGATTGCAATCCTGGTCAATTACCAGGTGGGAAGATCTCCATCAAAGATTTCTCCTTCAATATTGCTCTGCATTACCAAAGATGATAGTTTTTGATCATACAAATTTTATGAAAATGGAAAATGAAATAGTTTCATATTTCATTGCTCGCTGGAAGAGATTAGCATATTTTTTAAGCATAGCACTCCCTTAAGAAAAATAGTTACCAATATGTGTGGAAAATTTGCATGATGTATTACGCACACCGTTGATCCCTATTAAATACACGAGAGGGTTTTGAGACCTTACTTTAATTGCTCAACATATTTATGATTCTATTATAGAGACTAAGGCTAAAACTCGTGTAATTCCATCAGCTCTCTCTTTTTCCATATTTTCAAAATATTTTTAAGGATATTTGTTGAATGTTATGTGGAAGATTTTGTGTTTAAATCTAGACAACGTTCTAATCACTTAGATGATTTGGAAATCATATTCTACAATCTTCGACAACACTATTTGATGATGAACCCCTTGAAAGTTTCTTTTGGGGTAACCTCAAAAAATTTCTCGGCATTGTTGTAAGCCATCATGTTATCAAAGTTGATCCTAAGAAGAGAAAATCAATCCTTGTTATGTCGCCTCCTCGAAATTTGAATGAATTGAGAGGACTTCAAGGACACATGGCCTATATTCGGTGTTTCATCGCCAATCTGGTATGAAAATGATTACCCTTAACCAAATTAATGAAGAAGGGAGTCACTTAACAGTGAACTGAAGAATGTCAAGAAGAATTAAATATTCTCAAGAAATATCTCTTGAGCCCACCAGTATTAATTCCACCTATTAAAGGAAGACCACTTGTTCTTTATGTAATAGCTTTAGAGCGACCATTGGGTGGATTCCTTGCCCAAACGAATGATGTTGGGAAATAAAAACCTTTATTATATCAGTTGGACTATGTAAGAAGACGAAAATAAATATTCAAGTATTGAAAAGTACAGAATAGTATTTATCATTGTAGTTCAGAAATTATGACACTACCTACAACATCATGAGGTCCAATTGGTATCTCTCAATAACCCACTCAAATTTATCCTTAGTCGTCTAATGCTTACCAGATGTCTGGCATGGTGAGTAGTTATTTTTCAATAGTTTGATATCCCGTATGTGTCTGAAAAGGCAACAAAGGGCCGGGATCTGGCTGATTTCCTTGCAGAACACCCTTTAGTAGAAGATACATCTTTAGATATTGAACTTCCGGATGAGTATGTCTTCTCTATTCAAGATAATCTTCAATCGTGGGAAATGTAATTTTATGGTGCTTCCAAAAGTCCAACAGGGAAGAAAATGGAAGATCCTAAATTCAACGAAGCTAGGATGGGAATTGTACTTATATCCCCAGAAAAGGTGGTGCAACCCTATTACTTCTTGTTGTTGGAAGGGGGTACAAACAATGAAGTAGAATATCAAGCTCCCATTACTGGAATGGAGTTGGTTCTTCAGGCATAGGTGAATCACTTAATGGTTAAAAGTGATTCAGACCTGGTAATCAAACAAGTCAATGGGGACTATGCCATCAAAAAAGAAGAATTACACCATTTTTATGATTATCTCAGAGAGTTAATGGTGGAATTTCCTTTGGAACAGACATTTTATTATGTCCCACGAGCACAAAATGCTCAAGCTGATGAACTGGCTAATGTAGCCACAGCTCTGGAAGATCCAAATCAGGAGAAAACAATCATCAATATTTCCCACCATCGTACAGTTTCACCTAATGTTCAAATTAGAATAGAGGAAATCAATGAAATTATTTCCATTTCGGAACCATATAGTAATACTACAGGATTTCTGACATCTATCAGGGAATACCATCAAAATGGAACACCCCCACCTGATAGCGCCAGGAAAGAATAAGTTCGGCGACGTGCGGTCAATTTTTCTCATTCTGATAGCACATATCACCTAGAAAAAGTTCTCAACAAGTGGGGTTTTGATGTAATTCACTTCATATGTATTGATGGGGAAGAGACAATGGATTTCATTAAAGAAGTACATGCAAGAGTCTGTGGTGCCCACCAGTCTGGACATAGACTGTCTGATCAAATTCGAAGACATGGATACTTCCGGCCTTTAATGATACAAGATTTTGTTGATTTCACTACGAAGTGTAATTCATTACAAGTATGTGACAACATCATTCATCAACCCCCAGAGTTTCTTCATACAACTAAATACTCATGGAAATTTTCCACATGGGGAATGGATGTAGTTGGACCATACCCTTCGGCTACATCCAAGTAGTTTAAATAATTTCTTACTACTACGGACTTCTTTTCCAAATGGGAAGATGAAATACCTCTCAAAGAAGTTAGTTATAAAAGCATTGTTTGCTTCATTAGGTCTAACATCATTACAAGATTTGGTGTCCCTTATACCATATTGACGGAAAATGGCACCAACTTCAGTTCATCTGAGCTAAGGAAGTTGTATCAACAATACAATATCAAATCCAACCATTCATCTCGGAATCATGCAGCGGCCAATGGCCAAATATAATCCTTCAATAAGACTCTTTCAAACCTACTACAATAGATGGTGGATAAAGATAAGAAATAATGGCCTGATAAAATTTTTCATGCTTTATGGGCTTATCAGACCGCCACCCTCACTACTATGCAGTCAACTCCATATTCATTGGTATATGGAACCGAAGCAGTCTTGTCCATTGAGGTTCAATTACCTTCGCTCAGAGTATCCATTTGTATGTGGTCATCTTCAGATAAAAAATCTCAAAAGATATTGGATGAATAGGAATATTTAGATGAAAAAATATTGTGCACCATGCACCAATGGGATGTCTATCAGAATCGAATAGCATGGGCTTTCAACAAAAAACTTCTTCTTCGATCATTAATTCAAGGTGAATTGGTATTGGTCCTCAGAACTCCAATGATACCAGAAAATAATCCTCCTAAGCATGAGCAAAAGTGGGATGGACCATATTCAATACATATGGTCTACTCCAATGAAGCTTATTCTTTAATATCAATGGATGGAGAACTCATCAAGACTCCAACCAATTCCATATTTCTGAAGAAGTATTTTGTGTAACACAAATAAATATTTAGTCCTCACTACAAGACATTAAACTGCATGGTCCCTCCATTGTCCAACATGATGTTAAAATGTGTCCATCCCCTTATATGTCCTACATGATGTTAAAATGTGCATCGTTGGGGTTGTTGTTACCTCTTATTTCTCACACTGAGTATGAATCCTGTGAGCTTAGAGTAAGCTTCAACCATAACACCCTCTCTGGGCTGCTAACCACGCGTAAGTCCCAACATCATCATTGGGTTGTCCTCAAGTACAACTTGATCACAAATTCATTCTTAATATAACTACATGGACATTGATCCTTGCCTTCTAGGTCACATACGTAGGAAACCTCTCAAGGTTCAATCCCAAATCCAACAAATTCACATCGGTTCACCTCCATCTCATATGATGTTGATCCGTGAACCCCCCCAACCAATATATTCACATTGGTTCACCATTAACCATGAATTAGGATGTTAAACTATACAGTCCCCCATTTTCCTCACTACAAGACATTAAACTGCATTCCAATACGTCTTAGCTACATGACGTTAAACTATGCTGCACCGGTCCATGTATTTGAGCCTAAACTATTCATACTTTTTTCTTGTATGATAATAAACTACTACAGTCTTTGACACCCTCACCTGAGAAGGAATCATTATTGACATTGATTTCCATCCATGTCATATTCCATGGACTACGTGCATACATGTAAATTACAAAACCTTTAATCTTGGGTCAAACCATCATTACACTAAAGTCCCCTTTCACCCTTCACTTATACGAACCAAATTTTTACAGAGGGTATTTCAAGAACTACATATGGCTTGATTCCCATCCTTATCGTATATGTAGGAACATTCGAGCATCCCTCGAATCGAGACCAAAGTCTTTGGGCCTAACCCCAAATTCCTCTTTCAGTACCTTCTCTGAAAAGTCCCCCTGTGAAAACATGAATGTGGTATGAAAACACTGGTCTTCATTCACACCAAGTTTATAAAACACACAATGTGTATTCCAAATTATGGTCCGAGCTCTATGAATCTAAACTAAGATCTCCTACACCCTCATCCCACATGACTTAAAACTGTATTTCAAGAACTACATATGGGTAAATTCCCATCCTTATGGGATAATTAGGAACATTCAAGCCTCCCTCGAATCTATCCCCAAGTCTTTGGGCCTAACCCGAAATTCCATATTTTGTCCCTTGGCAGAAAAGTCCCCCTGTGAAAATCATGAGTGTGGTATGGAAACCCTGGTATTCATTCACATCAGGTTTATAAAACACACAATGTTTATTCCTCATTATGGTCCGAGCTCTATGACCCTAAACTAAGATCTCCTACACTCTCGTCCCACAAGATGTTAAACTATATTTCTAGAACTACATATGGATTGATTCCCATCCTTATGGGATACATTGTAGAGTGAAGAATCTCCATTTAGGACCCAGCCACACCATCATTATGGTCAGAATTGGTTTATGTATCTTCTTCATGCATTGGATAATACCCATTTTCATGTGCCATACTCATAACCTTAAATACTTACAGCTCTCCATAACACTTTTCTTGACTTCTTGTCACAAAATGTCTGATTCCACGGAATTCTTTTGCCTGACTATACAGCATGTTCTCTTAGGCAGCCTTGCATAAGTGGTCTATATAATGGACCTGTCAGCCAAAAGATGCTATTATTTGACTATGAAACCAATTCCCTTAAATGGCCTTGCATAATTCAACCCCCTAATGGGTTTACCGAATAGTGGAAATTTAATTCTTTGGAGGAAAACCACTTTTGTTCTTATTGGTCTTAATGAAAATATGTTTGGATCCCCAAAAAATATCCATCCTTAACATATTTGTCCCACACTCTTTTCATGATCTGAATATATTCAAGTCTATGGTTTCTATTTACATTCCCGACGTTTGGGCCAGACCTTCGCAGGAGTGACATTCATCCAATTCTTTGACAATCATGATTGGAAATATCTTCTCCATATTCAATTACTTCTCTACATACAACAGACTCTATGATTTGGAAAATCTGAAGCTCCATAAACATTCACTGGCTTTTAGTAATAGAAAAGTAAAATTTCGAAGAGTTCTTTTTCCTGACTATACAGTATGTTCCCTTAGGTTTCCTTACATAAGTAGTCTACATAATGGATCTGTCAGCCAAAAGATGCTATTATTTGACTATACAGCCAATTCCCTTAAGTGGCCCTGCAAAATTCAACCCCCTGAAGAGTTTGTTAAATAGTGGTAACTTCACTCTTAGGAAATACTTTCTCTAATGCCTTTTATCCCATTTTCTTATCATTCATCAGATTCAAAATTTCATAAGTCATAGTTTACATGTTTTTACCTATACTTGAATGTGGTAATATGTTTTCAGATAAATTATCAAGGAATTGAGTCAATTTTTATCCATTCGATCAAAGATATTTCAACCTTAAACATTAGCGTTTTTTATGTCCAACATTCATGACTTTAAACTGCAAACAAAAGACAGGGTACTCATTAAATTGGGAACTTGTAAAAGGAACTATGAATAAAAGTTGAGTCCCAACTCACTAAACATACATATTGTAAGATTTAGGTAATATTGAGCAATTAAAAGATTCAATGTTTGTAGGGTAATTTTTATAATCCTAGAAATAATCAATCTATGCTTACTAGGCCCATTGGCTTAGGTAAAATTAATTAAATCAATTAGCAAGAGAATGCATGCACAAATGATTTAAGATGAAAGTGTTTTTCATTGATGCACAAGAGTTAGAAGGTCATCCAGAGATTGGAGTCTTATCTCTTTTTCAAGAATTACTAGAGGCTTTCAACATAACTCTTCATTTGACTTATGACATCCCGAGCTTCATCAACAGCCACCTGGAGTTCATTCATTCAACTGGATACAATAAGAGATGCAGTGATACCGGCTCTTCATGGAACAATTGTAAAAGAATTTTATTGAGTGCGGTTTGAGAAAATTTTCTGCTAATCAAACAGTGACTCTGTTTCTATCCAAGAAACTTAGAAGATGGATACATGGATTTGGGAATAGAGCATTGGAAGTAAAGATCCATTTTGAAAGAGTACTCTTTTGAGATATTGTTCAAATGTTGTGATAGTCTTCTCTCCACCAACCGGAAGTGGAAAATATATCAGCCCATGGGTTTTCAATTTTTATATATGCAAGGAAATGGCATGGAGGAAAATTTTGAAAGTTCACACCATTGTTGCTACCCTTAATGCACAACATAACCGAAATAGAGGGATAATAGTGTGGCTGCAGCTCAGGCTTGTGAGGTTTCAGATCTAGGGCACAAGGGCAATGATGCATTATGTAGGCCTTCTCCATTGTACCATCATTAGAAAATGATCTTACAACTGAAAAATTTGCTGAAGAAAAGTTGGTGGAATTATGAAACCAAGAATGCAGGAGATAGATCATTAGCTCTGGAACGTTGACTCCTTGCAGATGACCTTGGCCATATAAAGGCAAGTAAATGCTCTGTGGGAAATTGACATGACACATCTTCAAGTACTTGGCCAAATCTGGGACAGTGATGTCGCAGATATCATCATAGTCATGGCCAATGATGTTGATCATATCATCAATTCTCTTTCTAGCCAATTAATCATCCGATCCAATTATCCTTAGATCCATTGAATCTGCACAAATATCGAATAATTAACATTTATGTAAGTTAGTTTTTCATAAAATTTGTGAAGAAATCAGAAAAAATGGATAATGAATTAAGGCGCGTATGTATAATCTTAGCGTGCAAGTCTAATCCAGTCGCACAGGTTGTACCATGCTAATATTGGCATGAAAGTCAAAAACATTCTAAGGAAGCACGACACAATGAATAGAAGCGCAAACAACCGAAAACCAAGACACATGCGTGATGAGAGAGAGAAGCATTCGAAATCCGGGTGCGTTGTGCCAATGTGGCACCCATATTTATAGGTGACGTAGTACCCCTGTGCGCCTCGTACCTACTCGCCTCTCACCTATGCGCCTCTCACCTACACGTTGATACCAGCGTGCTTAAAACCTGTGCACCCAAAATCCTTGGTTTTCTTGTTTAACTCAGAGTAAATTCCTATTTTCTTTTTTTGGATCCAACTCTGATGGGGGACTTTTGATGACGCTATGTTCTATCACAGAGTCCATAGATTGACTAAGAGAAGTACTTCAACAAAAAGAGAGGGAAGAACATCAAGAATTTCAAAAAGGCATTAAGGCGTGCACGTATACCTACGCGCCAGTGTTGGGTGCGAAAGTCACTTGCGCACCAGATATGAGGCGTGCAAGTCACTTGCGTGCCCTGAGTGAAATTTTTCCCAAACTTAGGTGGCCTATAAATACCCCCTGTGGTCCCCCCATTTCGAGGGAGAAAAATCCAAAACTCAGATTCAAGCTCTGGTCACCGAAGTATCCCTCTGAAGTCCTCTGAACACCTCTTAGCAATTCTTTACCTAGAATGGATGCTCCAAATTGGACGAATAAGGCATATATATTAGAACTCATCAATACTTGTGCACCTAAGTATCCAACCCTTTATGGGAAGTGATGACACTTCCCCGCTGCCTTTCCCTCTCAAGGAAACATGCACGCCACACATCTATAATCCATTAGGGATTATACTAAGGTCACTAATTCAAGGTCGCCCAAGTATCAATTCATGGATTCTTTATTTCCCAAGATGACTCATGTTGTGCTAGTATACTTGCATGACCAGGACTTGTGCACCAGAACAAAACTTGTGCACCTTCTTCATAGTCACTTCCATTCCTCATATCAACCTTTCCTCTTCATGATTTAGCCTTCAAAATCCTCTTCAAAGCCATTTGTGGCATGGTTCCGTTGTTGGTTTCCATATCTGAAAGGAATTATGAGATGTGCTTTTGATTTGGGCCTCCTTATCAGAAGTAAGCCCCAAGTTTCAAGTCCCCTTAACCTGGGCCTCCTTTTCAGGAGTATGACCCAGTCATAATTTCCCTTAACCTGGGCCTCCTTCTCAGGAGTAGTCCCTATGTTCCCTAATATGGTCCTCATTCTCAAGAGTAAGCCCCAAGTTCCCTAATATGGGTCTTCTTCTCAAGAGTGAGGACCAAGTTCCCTAATATGGGAATCCTCCTTAGGAGTAAGACTCAAGTTATATGTCTGGGCATCCTTGTAACACCCCGAACCCAGTTAACCAGTGTCGGTGCATTATTACATAACATTGGCATGATCACAAGAAGGATCAAATCTCGAAAGACCTATTGGTTTAGTAGCCTTGGAAATACTAGATATATTCATAAGTCTTACATTACATCATAAAAATGAAAACTACAACAAAATATTTTCTTCATATTCCACACTCATATCCCCACATACTATCCCTGCAGGTCATTCATAATTTATTTCTTCATACCCTGGGAAAAATAAAACATATAAAAGGGGTGAGCTCAAATGCCCATTATGGATAACAATATAGCAGAAACTTTCATAAATAATAATAAACATTTAAGGCAATGTATAACTAAAACAAAAGCCTTTTAAATGTGATCTTAAACATAGTATGGAAAAAATAAAATGAAATAATTCCATTTACTTATTCACATGGATATTCTACTAATAGAATAATCACATGAAATATAAATAACCACTTTCATAATGATGGAATGCATAATGCCAGACTATCATAACCACATAGCCAAGGCCTCGTGCCAAGACTACAAATAAGATTTTGTCAAGGCCTTGTGCCAAGACAGCAGTCAGTCTCATGAGACCTACCAATGCATCGAGGAGCTCTAGCGGGCTCCACCCTTCACATATTAAGTCCAATGCATTCCTATATAAAAAGGTTTAAACATAACATAAACATTCGTATTAAAACTAGCATACGAAATGTCAATAATTTCACCATAAACCATGAATGGTATAAAAATAGCACATCCACAGTCAAAAAGATCACAAAACCTTGAATACAATATAGAAGTTTTGTATCATAATAAATCAACTTCAAATAAGCATAAAATCCATCAAAGGATGTTGACATAGATGAAATCAAAACTCTTTTTAGAGAAATATCTCTTTCTATTTTGAAATAATTTAAGAGTCATAAATTTATAAAATAAAACATTTTCTTTGAAAATATTCTTATAAGCTTATAAGGGAAGGTTTGATGATTTTATAATGGCAGAAAATAACCACAACCGCCTTATAAGTTAAAAAACATTCTTACCTTAATTCTGTCGAAAAGGATAAAAGCACATTGTTTGGAAAATGACGGAAATATTCCTTTATAAACCTCTTATAAAAATTCAAACAAGGGTATAAATCACTTTAACCCATTTTATTTTAAATATTAAATTCTTTTTGAAATACATTTCGAAGAAACATGGATGTGGATGATAAAGAAATCCCGGTAGATAATTACGTATAAACAACCTCGGATAATGAAGAGATTGTGAAATAACCCTTACCTTGTACTTTTACTCGGTTGGGGTAGGTTAACATCCTATATAATGGTGAAATAATTTTTATTAAATTATACAAGAATCATATACATTAATATGATATCATATATGATCTTTTAACATTGATTTGTTAATAATATCTTAGTATTATCATTGTTTGGGGTGTTAACTTACTCGTTTTATTTTATATGTTTTGTTACATAAGACATGTTTGTAATGGATAGGTTGTATATTATTCATATCCAGAATGATATCAAGTCCTTAAACATCATTTTTAAATCATCAAATGATTATTATACTTGAATGGATACGATGGAGAATGAATCTCATCGTGTTCGTGGAGACGGTAGTCCGTACGTATGCACGAGCGACAATATCATTCTTTTGATATTAAAATAATATATAAATGAATGGTATATCATATATAAAGAATAATTAACATGTTATACTTATTATTTACATGAGTTACACATCATTATTATACCCATCCAAATAATAATATATTGAATAAAAATTACACCACGACGTGAAGACGGTAAGCCGTACGTACGCACATATGGTGACATGTTATTCAAAGGGTGGATAGAATACTTATAATAACATCACAGTATATATAAGATACTGGAGTTATTATTTTATATTGTTAATAACAATGAATGAAGAAGTGGAAGAAGAAAGGAACTTGAAAAGGGGTGGTGAAAACATTACCTCTTCTTCGGGTTCTTCCTTTTGATTTGATCAAAAGGGATCCTTAGGTTGGATTTATGATCAAAATAATGCCTCTAGGTTGTATTGAGGGATGTTGGGAGAGTATTTGGGCAGAGTTTGGATGAACCAAAAGGCTTTTAAGGTGTGGCGAAATGAGAAGGAGGAGTTCCCTTTTATAAGAGGGGTGAGGGGCACCTTTGGAAAAGCTAGAAATATTAATTTATAATAAATTCATATTCGGTTTCTAATGGCTCAAAAGTTTATTATTTAAATTTTAAGGTGGGGATGTGTCGAAAACCATTCAACCAATATAATTTAGAGAGGTTTGAGTACTTATATTAACCTTATCATTAAGTATTAACTCTAAGTTAATTAGTTTCACTTTTACAATGTCTCTTTGTATTTTTATATTATATGGTTAATAAACATACTATATACATCCAAGAGATCCCCAAGTGGTCCATTAATGAATTAAATATCATGATATAAGTCTCTTGGCCTATCCTTATATTTTTAGGAATTTAATATCAATTAATAATATAATATTTGTTTTAAAAAACTCTTTTATGTCAATTTTGACACTATTCAATAGTTGATTTTTTTGAAACTCATAACACAATTATTACTTCTAAAAAATTAAATTAAATCAATCTTAATATGTCATATTATCCTAGAAAATTAGTTTAATTAATTAAAAGTCATAAATTATATTTATTTGGGTATTTATAATATCAATTATTTTAATTTGTCACATTTATGGTAATTATTGTATCATAATTGTGTCCTAAATAAGTTAAATTATTTAAAGTCTAAAAATTATAAATAAAATATAATTATGTAGGAAATATATTTATATTTCAAATGAATATTTATAGTCAAAAATAAAACATATATAACCCTACGTAAAAATTGTTTTTTCTAAAAGATATATGGTTATGTCATTTTTGTACTTATTTTAACTTAATTAAAATTAAGTGTCCCTATCACCTACAAGTGGCTCCATGGGGTCCCAAAATCGACCCAAAGATGCCTATGGTATAACATGTATCAAACAATAAGGCTAGGACACGTTTTAAGGTAATTTAGTATTATTATAATATTATTTCTTAACCCTTATTTACCGGATTTACCCTTAACCATGGTAAACAAAATATTTACCGAAGTAATTATTCAAAATGACTAAAAATAAAAGTTACCTATTTAAAAAATTTGACCATCCTGATTCCAAATATGTAACCCATTTTTCCAAATTCAAAATATAGAAGGGGTATAAATTAATTTAAAATTAATTCCTGTTGTTAAAACAAAAAGCGTGTTTTTAAGAGATAATTACTATCAAAAGATTGATACTTGTTTATGTCCGGTTTAATTGTAAAATTATGTCCAATGACCAAAATTTTATTAAATGGTAAAAATATATTCTAAATATACTTTAAAACCACTAAAATTCATAATTTATCACTATTAATTATTTTGATTAAAAAAGTTGTTTTTAATTAAAATTTAGTAATTTTCACTATTCATCAAAATAATAAAGTTATCTGAAAAGTACCAAAATATCACCTTAGGCTAAATTCAATATTCCGAATCCAAAAATGAAGTCCATTCTGAAATATAAAATATATATAATTTCAAAAAGTAGGTATTACTATTCATGACGGCTAGTTTGATCGGTTGTGGTGTGTGTTAGAACTCGATGTTGCGTACAACACATGCTATTGCATTATTCAAAGAGAAGCATACCGTCGAAGCTTGGGGTGTTACAATCCTCATTAGGAGTGAGCCCCATGATCCTTAATCTGGCCATCCTCCTTAGGATTAAGCCCCAGGTTATAAGTCTCCTTTGATTTGGGTTTCCTTTTTTAGGAGTAACTCTTGAGTTAAAGTTCCAAATCTCCATAATGCACAAAATCTTTTTTGGACCCTGCTATTAGGCTTATTTCTTGAACTAAGTCATAATAATCATTTGAATGGGTCTTCATACATACGTAATCCCCACATCATTTATTATGATTGCATCTTTCATGGAACAATCGTCAGATTTACTAATACCTCTTGTTTCTCACACTAAGTATGACTCATTTGGGCTTAGAGTGTAAAACTAATTATGACATCTCTCTTTGGGCCATTAATCATGCATAAACCTCATATTTCAATACTTGAACTATGTGTATTTTGATCTCTGCCATTACAGTAGAGTACATAGGAAGCCTTTCTAAGGTTCAAGCCCTTCTTTCATTAATTATTTTCCGTCCCATATGACGTTAAACTACATAATTCCTATCAAACTATGTTAGTTCTGATTCATCTCTTTATAACAAGGATACATAGGTATCCCATCTTCAGGTACGATCCCAACTTTTAAATAATCGCTATCTTTATGAATGACAATAAACTTCATTTTCCCCAATGAGTGGCTTTAAAACCAGTACAGTTATCACAATGACCAAGATATTTCTATATAATGTGTTGAATGATACCATTGACTAAGAATTTCTAACACATACAAATAATTATCTATCGATGAAGAACCTAAAATACATATAAAATATTCTCTAAATATCATACATATCAATCATTGATTTCCAAATCTAAAGGAAAACTCATTTTCATACTTGGTGAATTAATAAGGATTCATGAACATAACGCAAATCTATAAGAGAGTCCCGGAGTAGACAATAATTCCCCCCAAAAAGGTGTGATGAGTCTGACCTTCCATCATCTCGACCAATGAAAATTGTTAAGCCTCATCAGTCCACAACTAATGGGAACCTACCATTGGAAGGTATGTCTAAATGGATATAGAATCATTGGAATTTTCCGGTTCTCCGAATAAACCCGTTAGAAACTGATTGGAATGTTTGAACCATAAAAAAACAAGGTTATTCCCATTTCCAAAAGAAACAATTAGGAAGGAAATGATTGGAGGTAAAATTATAGAAAAAGTTTAACCATACAGTGTATATTATGGAAGAACACATGTTTCTATACCCCATTTGCCTTTTGAATGGAAATTTTTGAAAAAATTAAGGATGGAAAACCAATTTTTTGTTCAATAAAACATGTATCCTTTCTTGGGTTGAAAAAATATATAGATTATTCCATGGGAAGGACCCCATATATAGGGACACATCATGTACTAATGTACTCAGACATACGTATACATACACGGACACAACCAAGAGCACAAGTAGGACACAGGGTGGCTAAGGCATGCTGTATATACCACCATCATTCCATGTAGTTTAAATGGTTTGGGAGATATGTATTGTTATAGACATGTCTACATAGTAGAGTAGGACAACACACTATGATGGTCCCTTAAACTACCCCTACCCCTTCATTCTTTTGAGGAAACATCCTTATCTTGTATTTCCTTTATTCGAGCTTGGATTGTGGTCTAAGATTATCCTATCCTAAATACATTTATAGATAAAATGATACTATTACCTCTATATTGACCCTCTAGGTTCATAAGAGGGATCTATGTGGCACCCATGTTGGGTGGGGCATGGGTAGTCGTTGGAATATTTGAGTGGAACCCTCTAGATAAACATGGAATGGGGAAACTACCAAATATCTATTGAGTGGTACCCCATATGGAATAATGGTGAGGGTATTAGATATACTATATGTTACCCCATATGGAATTAGGGTGTGGGCCCTCTATCGAATGAGTGGTTCCATCAGACATACTGAAAAAAATGCTCTATCTACTGAGTGGAACCTCCAATCCGACCAGGGTGAAAGTCCTCTATCTACAGAGTTTTACCGCCCTAGGAAATTTGGCGGAGGTTTTGCAATGTACATATTTGTAACCCAACCCCTGGCACCTATATACTCAGGAATATGTCCCCAATGTATGTATTTTCACCCATATTGGATAGTGCAATGGTCCTCCTTGCACAGAGTTACATACCCCTAGTGGAATTGGTTGCAGATCATCTTCTTGGAGATTATTCCCCCTAAAATATTTTTTATTGTTTCCTATTGAGTTCCATTTATAGGGTTACTTCATTGGGTTGATACACGATAAATTTACATCATTGATAGACATATTTGTATTTTTGGAACTATTTGATGGTTTTGGCTGTGTCATGGGGATCCCTTTTATGTCTCACTTCAGATTCATTAGTTTGAGAAAATATTACTTTTTATACATGTCAATGGATTTTATAATCTCTTGATTTGGTTTCATATTTTTGTTTATTTTAATAATTTCTCTTAATTCTCCCCCTTCTGTCATCTAAGAATACTACTAGGTTTGTATATACTCACCCATGCATGGGATCTTCCCACACATGTCATGTCCTATGGAAAAGACTAACAGGCCAATGGTGATTATAGAGTGGAATATGGTACCTCATCAATTTTTCCGCATATGGTTTTTAATGGAAAGCTATTTGGTGTTGGGCTATCTCAAAATATAAATTTCCATTTTTGTATGGTTGAGAAATCTTTCTAGATGGTTGTTTGTTCCCCCCCCCCCCTCACTTTTATGTTTAAACAGCCATATTCTTTGTATTCCCTAAAGGGTTTTCATATATTGTTATTATTCATTATTATGAATATTTTTTATTCATCTAGACATCTTCATTTATATGGTCTAGTGTGTGTGTGTGTAAAAGTACACTACGAAGAGGCCTCCCAAAATTTGTATTCATTTCAGTGATTGTTTCTCACACCCACCCTATAGAGTTGGACTTAGAGTATTTTTGGATTGATATCTATTGGTCCAGTTTTTAGATGAAATATTAGGAAAAATGTTTTTAAAATGGAAAAAATATTGATAAAAAGAATTTAATTGTTATTAAGGTATTTGTATGATTCTAATGAAATATTTTTTAAAAAAATGATTTCATTACATTTGGTGACAACATAATAAAACAAATATGACATTAAAAACATTAATTTTAGAAAATAAATTCAATCTTGAAATATTAATTTCAAATTTTACTTTGAGTAAATTATTTATAACTTCATGAAATATTTTTTAATGAATAGTAAAAAATATAGATATTTCTTATTAAATTACTTTTCTATTAATGAATGTACCATATCCATTTTATTTTATGATTTTTTTAATGTTAAAAATAGATAAATTTTATATTTATTAATAAAAACATAGTTTCTAGAATAAATTTCATATTGAATGTTGGTATTAATAATTTATATGCATTTTAAAAATTTATATAATGAATCCCGTTTTCATCTTATATTTGCAATAAATTTAAAATTAAAATTTCAAACACATATTATTTGAAATTGGAAAAGGTTATTCTATATTTGGAATCTTAAAATTTTATAATAAATTATAATCTCAAAATAATTAGTTCCCAAATGAATTGTGAAATAGTGAAAATATATTACAGTGGTTTGGGAAAAATGGGTTTATAGGAAGATAAAAAATATAAGTTGTAAAATGAATAAGAAACATGTTCCAAACAAATTTTATTTTAATAATTCAAGATTATAGCCTCTTAGGTTTCAAAATTACACATTTTAGTTCCATGTATCAAGTGAAGTATGTGAGTATATTTTATTGTTAAATAAAATTGATGTGTGTCCTCTCTCCCACCAAAAAATACCCACCAGTTTTCCTCTCCACATCAAAATAAAAATACCATTTATTTCATCCTAAAATATATAAAACAACATCTAGAATTCCCTGTCCACATCCTATATGGTTTATTTTTATTAGGAAATCATGTAAATAAGTCATTAGTTATGAACCTAAAGAGGTACTCCAATGGAGTTCTAATATTCTTAAACGTGTGTTTTAGTTTTATTTATTATTTTTCTTCATTCAAATATACTAAAATTATGATAATATAATAAACCTATATATACCATACTATAATATTATTTTTTTAATTAATGAACTACATTTAACTCATCCTTTATAAAATAGGAAATGAAATAATTGACCATATGTATGACACACTACAACCTCACGAATGGTTTCACATTATTTTTCATAGCCACCTGTCATGGATAGATATAATGATGAAATAAATGGTTATATATTATATTTATGATAGGATTTAACATATTGAATTATAATATAATATATATATTCTTAAATATAAATATTTAAAAAAATACCATCCCTATTTTGTACGATAGACTACCACCTAGCGATTTGATAAGATATGTATTTTTATGTCAATTTCATTTGGATGTTAATAGTGGTAGATTAAATTAATATATATGATATTTATATCATTATTATACCTTAATATTTATTATTTCCCATATACTTTCTTACATTCCTTTTCAAGGTTGATATGACAATGTCACTCGTGTTTATGGGAGACTACAACCTCACGATGAAATGGGATTTTTTTTCACATTAACGTTACATTGAAGGTAATGAGGATACATTTAATGAATATATGTTGGATATATGGTATACTAAGGACTCTATAAATGTAATATATTATTAAACTATATTTATTTTATTATATTGAAAAAATGGAAATAACGTTCAAGAATATGTATGACCTACCGTATCCAGGAATAGTGTAATTCATTTTCTCTATTTATTATTATTAGATTACTCAAAATGATTTCATAATGAATATATATTAAATTTATATCATGTTTAAAATTATTTATATTACTTTTACATGATAAAAATGAATTCATGTTTGATTCCAAATCAAAACATAAACCAATATTGAAGGAATTATTACATGAAATGTATTTTTTTGGAAGAGATAATTAATAAATATATTAAAATTAGACATAAGTAAATATATATATATATATATTGATTAATATATATAATAATTAAATTTTCATTTTTTTAAAAATACTATTATTATTATATAGGATAATATAATGTGGACGAAGGATTTAGAGACTTATAGAAATTGATTATTGTCTAAACCTTTATTTTTTGGGAAGTATGTTATGTTAAATATTTATCCTCTTTTAAAATGAGAATAAAACACTGATTTTAATTTTATTATAATTAATTAATTTATTCCCATTTTTCTCTTCCATTTAATATTATTATTTCATGTTTACTTTGATTCATCCTTTCCAAAGTGGAAAGGGTTTATGATACAATCTCATTGTTTATCGAGATTGATTATATTTAAGCTTCTAAGGGTGAAATATTATGATCCATATCTGAAGAATAACGTGAATCTTATTATCATTTTGATCTGTAATGAGAATACATATTTTCAATTTTTCCTCTATTTTTGAATTAAATATATCAAATGAAAAATATTTGTAAAAATCAATTTTTTTCTCTCTTCGACCGAAATATATTTTTCTTCTAAATACATGTTTTCAAATAAAAATGTTTTAAAAATGTTTTTACTAAAATATAATGTTATTTTAAATAAATTATTACCATTTTACAATAATAAATTTAAAATTTATCATCATTTCATTTTCTTAACCATTTTTATTTCAATTTTACAAAAAATGTGAAATAAATCATTGTTTTATTGTGAAAAACATGAATATACTTTACATATTTCATTGGAAATGAATTTTTTAAAGCTTCCAATAAATTCTTCCTTGTTCTTATTAATTGAAAAGTGTTTCCAAAATATTTTATTAATTTTTTTAAATTATATTTTCATATAATGGTTATGTTCCTCAATAAAATTTCTAAGTGATACATAAGAATGATTTTCTATCTATGATCACATCGTTCGATAATAATAATTATTTAATGGGGGTTTTATATCATTATAATGTTATATTTATCTCTCTATATGGTATATAATAATAATGAAAATATGTTTATAAAACCCATCTCTCTTCCTTGGGTCATAAGATAATAAAATTCTTATGAAACCAGCTAATTTTTTCCATGGGTTATACCGTAATAAAATAATTATGGAAACATTATTTATCTTAAAAATTGTATAATATTAATTAATAATTAAAAATTTATGAAACATATTTCTTTTCCATATGTTATTTTTATGAAATATAATTGAATCCCATATATTTTTTCTGGTTCTAGTATGATGATTTTTGGATCTTGTGCCTCATTTTTGTATGATTTTCATTATGTTATGTGTTAAACCTATATCATCCTCTAAGGAATGGGTGAATAATAATATCTCATGAGATAAAAATGACCATAATTGTAAAACCATGATTTTAATGAATTATTATTTGTAGAATAAATTTAATATCTTTATATTTCTCACTACATGAGAGTCTATGTTAATATTTTTTTATACGCAACACCATGTATGTATTTTACTAAATAAAACATTGGGTTATCTTGCATTGTCCATGACATTGTGTTTTCCCAAAACCATAATATATATTTCATATAGTTATTTATACATGTTCATTATAACCAAGTAGTAAATATATGTGATATGAATAGTAGTACATACTTTTTAATTATTAATTATAATGGCTTCATGTAATGGAATCATATTAACAAATATTCACTTAATTATCATTAAGGAATTTAAATGTTTCAAAAATAATTTTTCCATAAAAAAATATAATTTTTAACATTAATAAAATTAAAAATTAGAAATTTTAGAGAATTAATTTGATAAAATATAATTCATTACTTAAATAATAATATCAAATATATATTTGGTTGAATTTTTTGTTTATTTCTCAAATGTATCTTGTTTTATGATTTCACAAAAATAAAAAATTAATATTGAAAAATGTATCTTGTTTTAATTTATTTAGAATATGAAATAATATTTTAAATTTTTCTAGTGAAAATATTATCCAAATATACGTCCATTAATACAATTTATGTCAATATAATCAATTTTATATTTAATTTAGATATATAAATATTTTAATATCTGAAACATTTTCTCTTTTAAAACCCACTATCTCAGCACGTATGTTTGCTAATGTTGAGTTAACTTTATCCAAAAAAAATATGAAATGAATTTTTAAAAATTGATTCCATAACCAGAATTAAAATAATTTAAATTATGTAATCAATTAATTTTAATTGGCAATATGGAATATTAAAAAAATAAAAATTAATTACTGTTGTTAGCATATTTGTGGATTTATCATGGGTTAAATTAAAAAGATAATGGTTAAAAATAAAACAAATATTTTTTAGAATACAATTCAATAGAGATATGTTGACATTATACCTTCCAGTATCCATAATAGACCATTTTTGGAGCCCTGTGACATTAATAACATGTTTGGAAGTTTCATTTTTCATAGTATAAAAATTGTGTTAATCAACACATTTATTAACGTCAACACCTATCCTCTATTATTTAAAACATAAAAACCTTTTGTTTCATCCGAGGCCTAACCAAATCCATTAAAAAATTCCATATTATCATTATAGATTCCATTTTATGGATCTAAAGCCATCATAATAATGATTTTGGTGCAAACATATGGAGGATAATCAGAGAAGAGGTAACGTTCAACAATGAGAGTTTTTGTTTTTTATTCTCTAACATAATCAATTATTATTAAATCATGATGATTTATATACTCGTATTTTTACATATCCTTATCCATTTTTCTCTTATGGGAATGACCTAAAACAATTTAAGCTTCCATAAAATGGGTTATAAGATCGTTGTTTATGTGTGCGGTAGACTTCCTCTACATGAACAGATTTCCTTACATTTTCCATCACCACCTATCAAGGAAAAAAATAGTTATTCATTCATTTTTTATATATTATATTTATTATATTATTAATATTATATAATCATTATCTCATTCAAACCTTCATTCTCTCTATCTCAAGGAAATTTGAGAACATCGCTTTTTTGTACAAATGAGTACTTCCTAAAAAATGATTTTTTTGCACTCTTTACCTTGAATGTAATAAGGATGATTTTAAAGAAATGATGTCATATATATGACCTAGGAAATTTTTTTTTAATCCTTATGTATCTTCACCATTATTTATTTCATCCCTGAAATAAAATGGGAACATTTTTTATCTATACCTACAACTTATATTCTCCATTAATAGTATATTTCATTTTATGTCAATAAATTTGATGCATTGCTCTAAATAAATATATAAGTAATATATATGATATTTATATCATGGTCAACAGTCTTGATATGAACTATCCATGAATAATTTTAGTGGAGTATAAATAATAAATAAAAACATATATGATAAATAATGTAATTGTTATCCAAAACACAACAATAACATGGAATTGTAAATAAATGAACAATGATCATAAGAAAATAATATATAATATGTCACGAACCAGATATGTTCGCCATCAAACTGGCACCAAACCCGGATTGTGCCAAGGCCCGAAGGGTGTTCCCGATCCCCACAGGCAGGCACAAGTGCCCGGGTATCATATCATGATAACTGGGAATGATTTACCCGATTTTATAAACATTAAACAACAAAAAAACTCAATAAAACAAATCTGGATTTTTCAACTAAATCCATCTTTTACAAAATTTAAGAACTGAAATACATAAGTTAAAAATATGTTTAAAGACCATTAAAAAGGTACAAAACCAAATAAGGATAGCCCAAGAACCTCCACATGGAAAGAGGAACTGCCCTCAAGCCATCTCGACGACACTACATCCCAATGGACAGCTAAAACCTGAACTAATGGCATAAAACCTATACCCAAACCTGTGACATAAAATAAGAAAGTCTACTTACACCCAAAGGTGTAAGTAGGGTGTGAGCGAAAGCCCAGTAGGATACCACCACAAAGAGATTCCATGTGATAAACATTCCACGAAAAAAAGCATTGCAAGTTTTGTAAATAAGAAATGCTAGTTACAGTTTTCCAAAGGGTGCAATAATAAATGAAAACAGTTTTCATGTGGGATAATTTTAAAGGAACAAAAATTTTAATATAAATAAGAAAGATACTGAATTTTCTAGCCAAAAATACCATATACTGACGGTAGGTACAAAGGATTTAGTGAGCACAAGTAATATGAAATAACCCCTAGGCAGTAGCTAGTTGTGGGTCCCAGGTACCTCGTATCTCGGTGAGAGTAACCACAAAAAATATCGTTTTTCTCAGGCACGAGCCACTAGTAGGGATCTTACCCATAACCTATTGGTCCCCAATCATCATCATCACAGTTTAGTTATAGTTGTATGCGTCAATATTGCTAAGTGAAACTGAGGCCAAACCCCACGTATTCAGTAGCATACTAGTACACGTCCACCCACCGAGATTCCCGGGTTTTCCCTTTCTGCTCAAAAAATTTCAACAATACAAGAAGTATTTTTTTCACATGAAATATCACTTCTACATCACACATTAACCAAACAGCCCCATGTACATCACACAAGTCAAAAATTCCACTTTTCATTCAAATGCATTTTGAGATCAAACTCACACCAAAATTGCCTACAACACTTTTCACATTTCCTTAACACTACCACAAATCCTTTAAATGATTTTATAAAACCATTAAAAGATATTAAACTCACATAACATCCCACACACATGTCACAAAATACCCTTCTCACCTTCACAATTCACTTTATCAATAAACTCACACGAACCATCCCACACCCGTGTTTCGCAAACAAAACACAATTCAGTAAAACATTTCGGCAATTTATAAAACATTCTAAAAATGTTTGACATCTCAAATCACCACTTTACCATTCAAAAACCCACATTAGGTGATCACACTCACCCAAACAGTACATATACACCATTTCCCAACTTTGTTTAACCAAATAAAACATTTTCTATTTTTATAAAACAAACCCAAGAGGTATAACCATTGTTTGCACACTAAACCCTTTTCAATCCCCTCATTTAAAACCAAACTCATACCAATAACAATCCAAAACATTATTTTCAGCCCTAAAACAATTATTAAACCACCCCCCAAGTGTTATAAAAATTCATCAAATAATACCACAAAGATACACATGAAAAAAACACGTTTTCATAAAGCACCTTCAAGAAGTACAACACAGTTTTACACCTTAAACTCAATCAAAAACATCTTTTCAAGGCCCACATGATAATAAGGAATTACCAAAACAGAATTGGAAGCCCCTTTAAAGACTAATAAATCACTTTCATATGTTATAAACTAATCCCAAACATTACCCCAAGAGTCACACATCAAAAGTACCAAATTTCAAGCTAAAATATAACTAAAAATTAAATGATTAACCAAATTCATCAAAAAAAGTTTTCACACCACAGAAAAGAGATTATAAACATTCTAAATTAATAATCCAAACAATCTAACTCATCATAAAATGGTTACACATGGAATCACCTACCTTTTGAGTCGAAACCCTCAAAACTTGGTGCGAAACGTTAAGCGCACCCCCGCTGCACCACAAAGGAATATAAATCCAGACCTAGAACACCAAATATTGACCCAAAATATACCAAATCATACGTTATGATAGAACCCTAACTTCTGGACATTTTTGAACATAATGAAAGAGGGAGGAAACCCTAAGGAGAATGAAAAATTGAAGAGAGAAACACTTACTCAAAACAATATTGAATAAAACGACCCAAAATCCACCAGAATCTGAATTTGAAAACATAAAAACATTCAAGTTATGTTCGAACAAGGATTATGAGATCATTTAGGAACTAGAATGGGGGTAATAGAGTAAGAATTGAGAGAGTTATGATGGAAATAACTTACCTCCCCAAATCTCATCTATTTTAGAAACCCTAAGAATTTCAGCACTCTATCGCGATGCAAAAGAGATCCAAAGAGGGGGGAAAGGAATGGGAGAATTCCTGGGTTTCTTAGGGTCTATGGTGAGGTATAATGAAAGAAATATTCATTATAATGAATACGATATTAAAAAATTAAAGAAACAATTTAAAACTATAAAATGGGCTTTCGGGTTGGACCAATTCTCAAATAAAAACCAACATCCCCCAAGATTATGGATTTATAAAGGCACCAAATTTACATGTGGTGTTAATATATCAGGGGATGACATTTAAGAGTTTGAATTACTGAAAAATATTATAAAAAGAAAAAGTTACAAAAGAAACAAAATTTATTTTTAAATCTGAAATAGAGCTCACAGTCTGGCCAATTCATGAAAACTCACCTATTCTCCTTACAATTTTTGGAAACCCCCAAAACAAAGCATGAATGGAATATAAATTAAAAATAAATTTAAAATAAGTTATGTATATGACAATTCTCCCCACCTTTAAAAATTTCCGCCCCGGAAAGTCAAAGTAATGTTAAAGCAACAACCAAACCCCACTGAGAATCCAATAGGTACTCCTTTGCAAGGTTTCACCCACAAAGGCCAAAACACCTCCAGTGATCAATTAAGGAAGGATTAATCTCACAACCATAACTTAAACCACATTCCTAAAAGGATCAATAACATTCATACTTTATCCCAAAATAAAATCATCAAGCACTATCCGAACAAGACTCAAGCAATTCACCCAAACGAACAACAACTTTGAACAAGGTTACACTTACCTTATTTTAACTAAACCATTGGGCGCTCTCCAGTCCCAACGTTTACTCAAGGAAGATGTTGGTAGATAGATATCTTCGAACGAGACTATCTACACCATGCCAAAACCATAGTTATATCTATGTTACTGTTACGGGGGGACACTCATATACCCCCCACTATAAGAGACAACCAATATTTTTTTGTGAGACAGAATCAGGACACTAATAGGGGGAGGCCTGAACGGACTCCCTGGTACCTAGGGTAGACTTTCATTCAAAATTTCCTATGGAACATACCTGAGAATCATAGTGGTTCTCCCCATCATAATAACCAACCATCTTAATTGACCAGCATGGGCCGACACGAAAGACCCAAAAATTTCACGATTTGGGGAGGTCTCACGGTTAGTCCGCACAGTTTGTGAAACTGTGAACTATTTGTGCTGATCAATCTTCTTGTATGGCTTCCAGGCACACAGTCTCTCTAAATCATTCACAAACCACGTGCTCAGCATTTCTAGCCAAATTTCCAACCATTATCCAAAGACTCAATGGAAACCAAAGGGGGAGGGAATGACATTGGGAGATGTCAGGGGTACAAGGCCCTCCATCTATTTCCACCAAATGTGGAGAAAAAAAAGAAAGATAATGATACCAGAGGTTTAAACTCATCCTATATTTCATATTTAGGATAGGACATTGTACAAGGGTTTAAATGACCCTATGATTTACCCTGACTACGAGCCAGCTTCTCTCCGAGACATATGGTTGGAGCTCAAATGATTGAAGCATCTTCGGCCTCGCAGTTAGTCATCGGAAACCCACTGAATGAGAATTCTTCATTCGGTGCCACCAACAACGACACCTCAACCCAAGATTGATGCACTGAATGAGAATTCATCTTCGGCCTCAGTTTCACATAGCAAGATTGAAGCATACAACTCTAAATAAACTATGACGATGATGATTGGGGACCACTAGGTTATGGCTATGATCCCTACTAGTGGCTCATGCACGAGAACATATATTTTTTTGTGGTTACTCTCACCGAGATATGAGGTACCTGAGACCCACAGCTAGCTAGTTCATAGGGGTTATTTCCTATTACTTGTGCTCATTAGATCCTTTGTACTTATCGTCGGTATACGGTATTGTTGGCTAGAAAATTCAGTAGCATTATTATTTATTTTAAAAGTTTTGGTCCTTTAAAATTATCCCACATGAAAACTATTTTCATTTATTATTGCATCCTTTAGAAAACTGTAACTAGCATTTCTTATTTACAAAACATGCAATGATTTTTGTCGTGAAATGTTTATCACATGGAATCTCTTTGAGGTGGTATTCTATTGGGCTTTCGCTCACACCCTACTTACACCTTTGGGTGTAATTGGACTTTCTTATTTTATGTCACATGTTTAGGTACAGGTTTTATGCCATTGGTTCAGGTTTTTAGCTGTCCATTGGGATGCAGTGTCGTCGAGATGCCTTGAGGGTAGTGCCTCTTTCCATGTGGAGGTTCTTGGGCTGTCCTTATTTGGTTTTGTACCTTTTTAATGGTCTTTAAACATAGTTTTAACTTATGTATTTCAGTTCCGAAATTTTTTAAATGATGGTTTTAGATGAAACATCCAGATTTGTTTTACTGAGTTTGTTTGTTGCTTAATGTTTATAAAATCATGTAAATCATTCCCAATTATCATGATATGATACCAGGGCACTTGTGCCAGCCCGTGGGGATCGGGAACGCCCTTCGGGCCTTGGCACGTGCCGGGTTTGGTGCCGGTTTGATGGCGACCATATCCGGTTCGTGGCATATTATGATATATATAAATATTTAATTTTAATATATGTATAATAATCTAATAATTATAATATAGTAATTTTAACATCTATGATGAAATTCAATACATAAGGTAATAAATTTTTGTATCAATTTTCCTTCATCGAGACGTACATTATGTAATGAAAATATATTATTTTTCAAGTTGTATATATATCCAAATTGACATATAATATGATGAATATATTCATAATCATGATAAATTATGTTCCATTTTTAATAACTTCACGGTGATTACAATTCAATGAAACCAAAGTGGTAATGATTGCTTTTTACAATCTCATACTTTATCAAGATTTAATATGATTATGATTCCATTGATAAAATATTATGATCCATGTCTAAAGAAAATAATTAATTTTCATGTCCTATTCTTATTAGTTATATTTTCAATTAATAGGACATTTTTTCCACTCTTTGATACTAATAATTATTGAGAAAATGTTCTAAGGAATATCGAACATTGATTCTCTCTTTTGTCAGAAATAAATTTTATTCTAAAAACATATTTTCTAGAAATGTTTTAAAAAATATGTTATTATTCTAATATTATATTCCAAATACATTTCTATGTAGATTTTACAATTTAAAAAATGAAAGGACTTTTATTTCTTACTCTATAAAATTCCCGATTAGATTTTCCCAAAAATATGAATAGAATATTTCATTTATTGTGTACTTCATGAATGAATATTCATGTGGTCATAATCATTTTTTCAATTGAATATTTCTTTATCATTTTTCAATGTTATTTTAAAAGAAAAAAAATTTCAAAATGGTTTATTTTTTAAAATGTGTTCATAAATTCATAAAATATATTTTGAAAAAGAAATGTTTTAATTGACTGTTGAATATATTTTCCAATCATAGATGACATCTATTGATGTTACCTATGACTTAATAGGGAAACTATCCTTGAATACCATTATTATTTTATATCTAAATGGATTATTATTGTTATGGAATGATGTTTGGGAAACTTGTTTCTCTTTCATAGGTTATATCCTGAAAAATTTCATATAATACTCACTTCCATTTCCATATGTTATTATATGATGAAATTAATATGAAAACTATCTCTTTTCCATTAATTAGGATTCGATGAATTTATTATGAATCCTATTTAAATTCATAGGTTATGATATGATTAATTTTTAATGATATTTTGTCAGGACTAAAAATGTTTTCTTTAAGAGATGAGTGGGACCGAAATCTTCTACCAATGCATTGGGTAAAAAGTTATATCTCATGAAATTAACAAGAATAGACTAGAAATTGAACCTAGTTATTAATTTGAATTTTTAAACTTTGATTTTATTTAGATTGATCCATGAAAATTATGATGGTTTGTATAGTGAACCCAATCTACTATGATATCCTAAAAAATTATCCTTGATTAATATAGAAATGATTTTATATAATTTTGTGTATGGAAAAAATATATAACTTCTGCCAATGTTATAATATTATTGATTATGTTATTTGATTACCTTTTGATTCATGTCTTATGAACTACCAATATTTTTTCCATTAATCAATATTATGACCTTTGATATGAAGGTTATAGTTTTTAAATGTAATTCTCAAGACCACATACCCTTATGTTCATGTTATCCAAATGTATCTCCATTGATTTCACTTACTGAACATCTGAACTCACTGTTTTTTTATGTTTCATTTAACCTAGTTATGATGAAAAATTTTTTGTATGATTTGTATAATAAGGTTTCAACATTTTAATATCATATTTTGAGATGATGTAGTTTGCCCAATAATATTTTTTTTATTTCCAAGTTTCCTAAGACACTATACTATTATGATTTTTATTATTGTTTCTTTATAATTTAATAAATATTCATAAACAATTATGTAATTTCATTACATGATAATCATGGGTTTCCATAGATTTTATCATAGGACATGCTTATCTAACCTATAGAAACTACTATGAGAAATGAATATTGAGATCTCCATGGAAATATTTAAGGACAAATCTAAGGATGAGTCTAAGTATAGGAAATTGTCCGACATTTTTGTAAGGGATAGAGTGAGTGGTTTCAATGAAATTACATCCATTTATAGATACAACATGTGAAAATTTCATGTGAACAATGGTACCTATCGGTAATAACTCTTAAAATTATTCACTCAGATAGACGAGATCATCACCTGGTACATGGTAATGGGCCATTCTCCTCATCCGGTTTGAATCATCATAGGGATTTTCTTTGGAAATTCTCAAAAATATACATTTCATCGTGAAGGGTAAAAATTAATGATCACAATAAATTAACTATAATTAACATAAGGCATATTCTATTAAAATAATTTTTAAGACATTGACATCTGATAAGTGATATTTTTCTGGGTTGTTTTGTTCCCCATCATGATTATTTTTTCTTACACAATGATTTTTTATTTTAGTCAATGAATTGAACCTGAACGAACCATGTTAATGATGAGTGTGATGAAAAATGAAATTATTTTCCTATTGAGAATATAAATTCAATGGAATATGGAATGACAAATATCATTGTTATTCTCATATTACTTTCTCAATATATGAATCATGGTGTACATCCAAATGAACTGGGGTGAATGAAATTCAGTTTAATCATTCATGAAAAAACATCCATATTCTTTCAATGGAACTTTTTATCCAGTAGATTTTTATAATTGGATCATTTCCCCTAAAAATATATTTTGTACTCTATAGTGATTATATCATAAAAAATTCTTATTGGATAACTATTTTTTTGATGGTGATGTTGATGAATGATGTAATCTTATCATGAATACAAGATCAAAGGTGAAATTGAATCCTTAGATTGTTATGAGTTCATAAACTTATTTTTTAATAAGTGTTTTTACGTATTACTCATAAAAAGGAGAAAAGTTACTTTCATTATATAAATTAAATGGATAACTAATATGTTGGTACTAATGATGAAACATTTTACAGCAGTAGAATGTAAAACATATGGTATTATCATCCAACCTGAAAGTAAGGTTTATTGAATCATGTGTGGTTTATGACTAGGTATCTGGAGGGAATTATCCATTAGTAAATTCAATAGTTTTGAAGATACTTTTCATCATGATGTCAAGGTGTAAATAGTCATTGGAGTTAAGTATAAATATAATATTTTTCATATGAAAATATAAAATTAATTAAAAATAAAATCAATGAACCATGGAGATAATAATATGGATTTTTTATTATCAATTTCTATAAATAATCCTGAAATAAATTGTATTAGGTGGACTAGTAAATGAATTTGATTAGAGTATAAAGACTCTAGAAAATAAATTAGATATAAAATTAGAAGTGAATACCCCTAATGGTAAAATGATTTCATCTCCAATCAATGATTCAACTCTTGTTGACATTGGTGAGAATATGTCACCTAATAAACATTATATTCTTCCATTGGTTAAAATTGAAATTATATTGGGCATTGATTGGATTTATCAACATAATTACCAAATTTTTTTTAAAGAAGGTATGTTTTTCTAGGTACTCCAAACCAACAAATTATTATCAATAAATGTGATGATCATTATGAAATTCTGATATCGATCACATCCACAGTATTATTTTTATCTCCAATTCAAAATTACTATTTATCATAGATCGATGGATAAAAAATTAACATTGATGATATGCCTATTTTTTTGGGAATTTTCTATTTTCTTTTTAAATATTGTATCTAGCCTTCCCCCAAAATGTGAAGTTGATTAATCTATATAATTCATTCCTATTCTGAAAAAAAAATTCAGAGGCTCATAATATAATAGACCTGATTGAGTTATAGGAATTGATTAATAAACTCATGGAAAACCATGATAAGGTATCAATTCTTCCTAGTGAGTTTCCTTTGGGAGTACCTTTTTTTTAATATAAATAAAGATAGATTAATGTGACTCAATGTTTATTTTTAGGACCTAAAAAGAATCAAAATTACGAGATTGTATCATCTACCACATATTTATGACTTGTTTGATCTATGTCAAAGAGTGAAATGCATTTCCATGATTGACATTCATCTGAGATATCATCAACTGGAGTTCAAGTGGAGTAATATATAGGAGAAAACAATCTTATGAGGTATGAAAACTATGAATATATACTGATTCCATTCGAGATTAATAATTATTCATCTATATTCATGAATTTAATGAATAATGTCTTCAGATATTAACATGATTAGTTTTCAGCAGTCTTAATAAATGATATTCTTATCAAGAAAATGAGAAATTAAATGATTTAATATCATAATAATTATTCATCTATATTCATGGATTTAATGAATAATTTCTTTAGATATTAACATGATTAGTTTTCGGTAGTCTTAATAAATGATATTCTTATCTAAAAAATGAGAAATTAAAAGATTTAATATCACTCGATAAGTTTACTAAATCCCATATAGAGGGATAATATGTAAGATAATTTTACCATTACTAAATTTTGGATGTAAAAGGATTTAATATTAGGTAATATAATCTCATGATAGGGTATATAAAAAATCCATATATGATGGGGTCTATTTAATGATTTTCAAGTCCTAAAATAATGATTGAGATTCATAGTTTTCTAGGTTTAATATGATATTATATATATAGTTTTAAAACGTTCACATGAATATATAATCTACTCAACATGACTAGTCATAAGAAATCCATGTTCATTTGGAAAGTTTAATATAAGTAAAATATCAAGGAATTTAAGAGAATATTAGAAACTGAACCTCTTCATAGAAAACCAAGTAGAATACAATGGGTTTTATTCCATATTGATGCATCCCAGAAGTGATTTGGTTATATTGTTATGCACAATGTAATATTTATATATTTTGCCTCAAGAAAATTGATGATTGACGATTTAAATGACCCAAATATGGTTTTGGAGATATCTACAACAACTATCTCATTAATGATATATATGGATTATATTTATAGGTAATATTTTGATATATATACTAATTATAAAATATCAAAGTATATATTATCATAGAGAGATTTAAATAAGCACCCAAGAACATGATTAAATATGACTACATATTATGAATGGACAATACATTACCACAAAAAGAATGTAAACAATGCGGACGATTATTTATGATGAAAAAATCATGCTACTATATCCATGATGAGGACTAAAAAATATAAAATATATTTTTTTTATTTTAAAATCATCGATTTTGAAATCCTAAATGTAGGGGAATATATTTTCTTTCACCACTAAATGTTCATCCATGTATACATGTATGCATTAAAGTAGACCAACTAGAATATGGAAAGCATCGAAATTTGGTTTGAAATGTTTTTTATATTATACATAAACACGATGGAATAACAAGGTTTATGATCCATTCATGAAATCCAAATAAACCATATATGAAGAAATTTTTTTTAGAGGAATCTCATAAATCTTCATTCACTATACATCTCTAAAGTACAAAAAAGTATAAAGATTTGAAGGAGTATTTATGGTCCGATTAAATGAGGATATATATAAATGTACCTTTATATTTGTTAGTGTAATGATATAATGTTATAGATGAATAGAAAAAAAATAAAGGGATTTTATATCCATTACCAATATTATAATGAAAATGGAAAAAAATAACCATTTTTTGGATGGACTGGCCAAAACATATAAAGGGAACAGTACTATATGGGTTTTTTTTAATCACCATAAAAATTTAACACACTTTATCACTATCAATGAATAGTTCTATCTATATTATATTTCTAATATATATATTATTTAAGCGGTAAGGTTGTATGGATTTCCACACTCCATTGTGTCTAATAAGGGTTTGAGGTTTACCTCAATGTTCTTGAAAATACTTCTGTATGCTCTTGATAAAGAGTGGGATTCATAACATCCTATCATGTTCATACAGATAGTCAATCTTATAGGTAAATTAAACCCATATTGGATATTTTTATATCATTTTATTTGGATTTAAATTGTGTTTGGGATCAACTCCTTCTCCTAGTCATGTTTCCATACAATATCATATTTCACTGTAACATTTAAATGCATCCATATGAATCCCTCAACGTAAAGTAATATTTATCTAAAACATGTCAGAATGATGTCTTAGAAACAAATATATTGGGACCTTAGATAACTAATAAATTACAGAGAACATTATATTAACTCAACATCACATCATGGTACATCCGAGTCAGTAGAAAAGTTACGCGGATAATCATACACATGATTTACAATTTGATGTTATTGATAAGGGGTATCTAATAATTTATCATTGTAATATAATCAACATATTTTATACAGAAGGGAATCTATTCCCTATAAATATTGGAACATTTGAAATTATTGATCATGTTGGGATAGTATCATATCATTTGGAACCTTCAACACGCCATGCTAAAGTCAATTATGTGTTCATTTTATTTTTCCTAGGAAATTATATAACGGAACCATAACATGTACTAAACATAGAGAGAAAACCACTATAAAAAAATTATTATTATGAGGATTAACTGGTGTGTATTAATTATCCTAGAGATAATGTTAAATGAAACAGTACCGTGCACCTAGAAATTGTTTTTTGGTAAAACCACTAGTTTAGGGATGCTACATGAGAACTTGGGGTATGTTGCGGATTAAGTATCCTCTATTTGTTGTATCTAATTGAGGAATTTCATTGAAGAAATTCATTTTCAAGGGGGTAAAATGTGACACCAATAGATTTTATGAGTTAATATTTTTTGAATAATTTATATTTCATTGATAGAATGAATTACAAGAAACACCATTCCATTATTGCATTACCTAAAACTCCATGTTTTGCTAAATTCGATAATGGGGTACCTTGTGTTACACATGAAACTGATGATTAACAAAACCATTATATGTTGTTAATATGTTTAATTAAATGTGAACATTATAACATAACCATTAACCATATAAATATGTCTTATAAAAAATACTTTTGAAGGTGATTTTTAAATGTATGAGGAATACATTAGAAGGAAATGTTTTTTTTCTATTTCATTAATTAATATTGTATAGAATTGAAATTGATCATTAAATATGTGAGGAATTATTTATACTAGTGGTGATAGCTAGAGGCTATTTATGAATATCCCCAACATTATTTGATAATATAATTTGATGAATAAGATGACTATAAAATTAATTGGGTTGTGTTAACATCAACAGATCTATTAAGCTTTCTTATGGTAAGGAATTGAGAGTATAAATATCATGATTTCTAAGACCATAAAATCTAATATTAAACCTTTCATTACCTGAAAATTTATTTATTTTTATAAATGATGTTGTTATATTGTTTATATCCTTATTAAAATTTATTTATCATGATATTGATTGAATATAATATGTTTTTTGTTATTTACCTTTCATCACTGATGGTTCGTTATATAATCATAGAATCTTCCACTGTACATAAACCCTAATTTTAATTTCATTTCCACATGATTTTAAGAAGGTTTCATGGAATTGAGTCATGGATGGAGAATAATTTCTCCCACTAGTTTTTATATTTTATTATCAATGTTAGAGGGATGAATATATGTATCTTGATATTTGTGACTACTAATATATTAAGGCACCTATGATTCGAGAAATTGTTTCTTATAGAAACATAATAATGATCAAATTTAAACTAAGTCATGAGTTTGGGTTATTTATACTTGGAATTAGAGTATGTTTCAATGAAATCCAGTGAAATATATTTTGTAAAATATATATTAGGTAATATAACACTATGAATGAATTTGAGGATAATTATTTGTATAAGAAAACATAAATAAATTATGTTTAGGTAGAGACTAAGTGGATTTATAGGTTGTACTTTCATTTCAAGACAAAGCACATATATTTGGTTATGGAATACAATAATCTTGGTTTAATAACCCTATAATGAGTTTGATTAATATATATTGTCCCTCAATATAGTTCATGGTGAGTGGGACCTTACTAAACACATATATCAACACTCTTATTTGAAATACTTGAGTTAATATATATTTTATTTACAATCTAATATGAGGAATTTGATTAGATTATTCCAATTAATAACCTTAATTAACCAAATTAATCTTATATTTAAAATATTGTGTCACAATTTAAACATACTATTAATTATTATGTTGCCTTCCAAATTTATTACTATTTCTTATACTATTATGTTTTTATTTAATTAATGGTTAGAACCTAGAGGAATCATATTAACACATAATGTGATAGACAATATTAAGAAATGAGAAACCAAACTAGATTAATAATGTTTTTAAGGATTTCATTAAAAAAATTGTAATGATATACGAGGTATATTTATATATTTTTAGAAAAAAGGAATCCCCCATGTCACCTGAAAACACTTCAAATCCCGCAAGGTCGCATGACCAAAACACACAACAAGAAGGAGACAAGGGTGCGGTGCCTACCATGAGCTTTTCAAATGTCCGGGATAATCAGAAAATTATAGTACTTAAATAAATTGTAGATAAATATTAATATTAATTTTGGAAACATATTATAAGACCAATGGTTTTTATTAATTTCATAGATTTTTAGGGGATTAATGATATATTTGGTGATGGTTTATTTAGATGATATTTATGTAACCATTATGTTAAACAAAAATTTTAATATTAATTATTATTTATGAAGAATACATTAAATGTTTTGAGGATGTATGGTAAAAGGTATGTGATCACCTTTGACGATAAAACATTATTTAAGGATAAGGTTGTTGAGGCTAATTGGGTTTGTGGTTATATAATTCTGAAATAATCTATGAGGAACCATTGGTCATATAGTTGAATTTTTTATGTAAAATGTATAGTTTCTTCATCGAATGGATAATATATTTTGGATATAATATTACCTTCTATAAAGCAATTAATTTTTTAAAAATTTAAATATATAACGAATAGTTTGTTATCATTTAAATGATTATTTGACCCATTAGAAGTTGATTTTAATTCTTTATGCACAGAATATTTCAACCTGGATATTCATTTCATGGATTAAGAAATTATATAGAAATTGATTGAAACTCATTAAATTGATGAAATTTTGATTATGGGAAAAACATTATGTACGTAAATTTATTTGTGTTGTTTATCCTGATTAGTAAATAATCATCTAATATTAATAAATTATTCCTGAAATAAAAATGGTATACATATACATTCTTTCCTAATGAATTAATGGTTGTTTTACCCAATAAAGATTTTTTTATTAGTGGTCATTAACATTCCCCTAACCATGTTTTCTATATAACAGTCTTGGGTTGTTATTTTTCTCCACAATGTCTATGTAATTTACATCACAATATTGATCTCCAATTTGGATAAGAGTGTTTTTTCTAGATTACCATCATATTTCCCATTCCCTATTTTTAAGAAGATGACTTATTAACCCTTTAACAATTTTTTTTCAAAATTAAAATTAGAAAATTTCAAAAACCTGATTTATAAGAAAATTATTAAATTATTAGGACAACATTTATTGATTTTGGGGAGAATGTAACCCAACATTATTTTTGTAAACTAAAATTATGTTTGATAATGTATATAACATGCAACACCGAGCCAAAATGAAAATCTAATATAATTGTTAAAATATGTATCCTAAAACCTAGAAAATAAATTAGAGGGTATGAATAATATTAAATGATTTATGAAATATATCAATATTCTTAATAAATAAAAATGGATATATAAATTCTCAGTAAAAACACTTATTTTTTGAAATGACATCTTATCCATTAGAAATATGTTTTCATCAAAATTGGATTTAATTAATTTTTATGAGAAAATGTAATAATTAATTAATAAAAATTAGAGAAATATAATCTGATAAAAAATATATCTATTTTTAATTCAACATATCAAAATTATATTGTAGTGAATTTTTTTTATTTTTTAGAAAAGGTTGATTTTTCAGTGAATGTGAAAAAATGAAATTTTTTCAATTACTATAAATTATATTCCTTAAATTGTGATAAATAAATGTACAATTATATTTTATGTTTGATCATAATGTTTCACAACAAAACATTTATTTTTTATAATCTAAAAATTTTCAATTTATCTATAAATGATAAATATTTTTGCCCAATTGTTTTTGATTAAAATCTCCATTTCCATAAAAATATTTTTATATTAAAAAAGAATACCTATATTTATTAATTAAAATAAACAATAATGATGAATTATTTTAATTAAATATATATATTATATATATATTTATATTAATTTTAATTCATATAATTATAATTTCTATATGTAGGGTTAATGTAATATTATTTATGAAGACTGCATTTTCTTGAAAATTCAATTATAATAACACATTTTGGGTTGCTAATAAATTTAATTTCAAACAGTTATAAATAAACCATTTGGTAAAAATTATTCAATTTTTGGAATTATAAAATGTAACATTATTATATATGTCCAACATAACTTTTTTTCATAGTGAATAGAAAAAATAGTAAAAATTCACCCCCATGGTAAAATGGTGTGTCAGGATAATATAGATTAAATCTTTGATATAAGGAAATATTTTTTCATAATAAATCATATTGGACGAAGTTATTTCCAACCTTTCCACTATAGTCTTGAGATTAAATTATATATGGGACACAATTTCAATAATCTGACATATATTATAATATATTGAAGGAAAAAATACATAATGTCATTTTATATCCTTTAAATATCATTTATATGTTCACATAGGGATAAAAATAATAGGTTAATGTATATTAATTATAATTTTGAGTATAATGAAATTATTTTCATTATGTTATTTTATTATTATTTTTTATGTATTATATAGTTACCTTGAACACTTGTAAAATTATGACATAATGCTTATGGAATTTGGGAAACCCTCTTTGTAAATAATATGAAAAACATTTAAAGTATTATATTTGGGAATAGTTGTAAGTAAAAAATAATATTTAATTTTTAAAAAAATAATTATTTATAGTTAAATATATTATATTTAAAATTCATTATTATAACCATGTCATTAAAGCAAATGAAATGAAATGTCGAAAAATGACATTAATCATATTTTATATTAAATAATATTTTATTAAAAAATTTAAAAATAGTAAATATCATTTAACTAGAAAAATTAGTCTATAAAAGGTCTAAAATATCATCACTTTTCCATTTAGGATCAAAAATTTATCTTATTAGTAAAATTATACACCTTTCATTATGGAAATGGTGTAATTATGGTCAATGTTAAAATTGTTTTACCATGGGTTAAACTAGATCATTATACATATTTACTAAATAAAAATGTATAAAAGAATTTTTTTGACAAATTTTAACAATAAAATTTCAAAAAAAAATTACTTATTATAAAGTATTTTAATTGAATATGAATATATTTTAATTTAACAATTTATGAGATTCAAAAAATACCCCTCCCCTCACTTATAAAAAGGAAAATCCTCTACTATTTTAATTAAACATGAAAATAACATTGGTTTATAATATTCATACTCATATAAATTCATTAATTCCCATTCCATATCCTAGAGACCTTGGTGTGGTTAGAAAACCCTCAATTGAAAGATATTATTGTAAACCTAAAAAGGGTGTCTGAGAAGAGGTTTCATTCTTAACTGATTTTTTTTAATTTTTTTATTAATAATACACCAAACAATATTAATCACCCACGATAATAAAATAATATCAATATAATCCATAAAATGGTTTGTTTTAATATCAATGGAATAAACAATATTCATCTCCTATTCCATCTAATTGGAAATGAAACTGTTGTTTGTGTCTTCAGAAGACTATTGCCTCACGAATTGATATAATTCATCTTACATCACCTCCTATTTGGGATATTTCTAATGATGTATTTAGTGTATATATTTGATATTAGTTACATATATATCATTTTTAAAATATAAACTATTTTTTTAATTTCATAACCTTCCATTCACTAAAATAGGACAACGTCGTTTCTACCTACCTATAGGCAACAACCTCCAAGAAGAGTTGTAGATATTTTGTTCCTATAAACATCAAATTAATGATATATATTTCATGAACCCCACCCTGATATATTCCATAATAAAAGGGGATATATATTAACTCTTTATTCTTGCCTCTAGTAGGCCCCATGCTAGTGACTAGGACCAAATTTATGTTAAAAACACTCAAATCAGAGTGATTAACCAATATAACAATATAAGATCTATATATAGGTGCTATTAACCAAAAGATACTCCCTGAAATTATATAAATAAAAGAAAAAATGTTCCCATAATTCTTGTATAAATAAAACTAATATATATATATATATATTTGTGTCTCTAAAGAAAATGACCAAAATATAATAATTGCAGTGATATAATAATACTTCAAGGATCTAAGAGAGTAATTCACAGCCCCATCCATTCAATCATTATCAAAACCTAATAAAATTGGTTATGTACATAGGATAATCTAAAAAGTATTATTATTAAAAAATATTGAGTCCCTCATTCACAAGTGAAAAAAGAATTCTCACCCTTGAGAAAATATAAGAACAAAAAAGAAACTTAACATGTCCACTAACCAAGCCCATCATATGGATGTCACAATCATGAAATAATAAATATGAATAATAATATTATAAAAAAAATAGATTAAAGTACACATCACAACACTTAACCACTAATTTCATACTCTTACACACCAACATAACACATCCTGGAACTCCCATCTCTTTTGTACACCATATACCACCACCCCAAATCATAGTCACATCAGATCTAAAACACAGACGCCTAGCCCACAACCCCACATCAGGGTCTCATCACATCTCGTCTGGCGTCATTTGAGAAATCACCCCACCACACGAAAAAATCACATATCACCCATAGTTACATGCTTTATAAGACAACATTCACTATCAGAACAATAATATTATAGTATCATGAAAATGATGTACATCGACATCCTTCCCTCCTACTACCAAGCATGAACCCCAAAATAATCCACCACATAGCATGATCGCATCAATACCCACCTGAAGACACCTAGGACATAACCTAGTGCACTACCAGACCTCTATCAAACACATAATGAACATTTATATATAGCTGGAATATAGATATAGAAATATTAAGAAGATAAAATTTGATCTCCATTATATGGATGTTCGAAAAAAATTACCCTCTAGTGAATATACATGTGTCATCACATAGTGTTTGACACAGGTGGGCGAATATAAAAAACTAAATGAATATATAATTATATATATATATCCACACAAACAATCTAAAACTATGGGAACACAAAAAAACAGCCAACTCATGATGTGACTACATTTTTTTGTTTCTACTTAATGTAGAAAGTGACATAACATTCACATTCCATAATATTTATGTTCAATTCAATCCATGAAATATTCATTAAAAAACCTATTCCTTTTATTATTCATCACCAATCACATTTATCCACACGACCCTTAATTTTTTTCTACATTATTAATTTCCACCCCACTAAAATAACCAACCCATTTCATTCAAATAAATATTAACCAATTCTATTACTACCCTTGAAACTATCACAACACATTAAAAAACAACACAAAAAAACATCACCTAAACCATAAAAATAAAACCATAATTACATAAACAAAATTTCATCTCCACATAAAAAACAATATTCATTACTACATCCCCACAATACATCCAAAAAATCATTTCATCCCTATAATACAACAAAGAAAACCATCACATCATTGCCCCCACAATGTAGCCAAACAAACCATCACATTGCCACCCCATGACATGACCCAACAAACCCCTCAACCACACATTCCCCATCCACAAATAAAAAAAATTAAAAATGTATATATTTATCAAGGTTCCTTTTCTCACATTCCACATATTTATTAATGTAATTCTCACACAATCCATACTCTATGAGAATTATATTTTCAACAAATATGTTATGTTAAAATATTTTTATTTAGGGTGATATCATAAAAAATACAACAATGTTTTATTATCATTAAAACCATAGTGAAAAAATATTTACCAATAATACCTATTATTACTAGGTAAAGTGGACAATATAACAAAAACATCATAATAATTTCAATGTATTGATAAAATTAAGGAAAATCCCACTTCACCTTTAATTTCATTTTTGAGAATAATTTATCTTGAATAATCCAGTTAAAGAAATCATCCAAATGATAAAAAACCTTATCCCATGAGATGCACAATAACATGAAATGATGGATTCCCTACAACAAAAAATTATGTACATATTGATTCACAGCGTACGAAAAATAATAAATTCTCACAAACCAAAAAGGCACTAGTAAACCAAGGATCCACCTAAACCAAACCCATGGATCATTGAAATGAAACCCATTCATATCCAAAATAAGAAATCATATTTTATTAGTTCCCTAAGGAATATTGGAAGAGAAAAAACTAATGGATGTGGACATACCACCAATTTCGAAAACACCACCACTAGAACACAATGTTCGAATAAAGAGAATAGGTCCTGATGATATTTCAAAATAACAGACTTTTTTTTAAATCATATAATGGGGTTTTGATTTAATGATAATTAATTATCCTAAAAAATTATTTAAAACCTACAGAACACCTAGATTAGGAAATAAATTACACATTTAACCAAAGGTTTCACTATCCATGTTTTTTATTCCTTTAAACACAAATTTGCACCATAAAATTATCAAAGATCTAAAAGCCAACAAAAAAGATGTAACATAAGGCTCAATTTATCTTAGGATATAAACCACAATTTTATGCGATAATCTAATTTCATGGCCAAACCCTAATAAAACTCAAGACCTAAGTAAGATGACTTCTCAATCTGTAACCACATGTTTATGGTGTCAAACATGATATTACCCCATAAACAACCCTTCTGTTTCACAAAATATTTCCAACACTAAAAAATACAAAATCATATTTCTGCCTCATAGGAATCACCTCTAACACCTAAAAAAAGTAATATAATGGTCCAAGAAGGCACAAACCATTAAATTATATAATAATAAAATACTTCCCTCACTCATGAATGAAAACCAAACATGAGGAAAGGATAAAATGGTTTTGAACAACTACCCTATGAGATACCTATGAATGTACTCATAAAATTGAATCCACTACAACCTTCCAAATGTGATGAACCAAAATGGACACAAAAAACCTCATAATTTCCTATAATTTAGAACAACATCACACATGTATAATTCACCACAAAATTCCTCAATTTACTATAATAACATAAAAATAAATAAAACACAAAACAACCACTTTCAAAACCATTACACCACACTGTACCAAATGGTCACATAAATTACTGTATTATATCCATCATTTCAAGATACTCTATTTTTTGGTTGACAATGACTCTCCCTAAAAGATTCAATTATGTCAATTTATAACATTTCTTGATTAGGATTCAGGTACACCCCCTCTTCATATCCTGGAACGATTATCTCTTTTCGAACATCATGAAGAATTAAATTTTAGAAAATATAATAAACCAATAATTATATCATCAAAACAAAACATAAAAAATAAAAAACCCTTAAAAATATTTTGGATTGGGAAACACATTATCATCTCTCACTCTAATGTACTATAAATTACACATAATGCAATGGAATGGTCCTCTAGAATTGCACCATCTCTCGATGATCCAACATATTTATCGGTTTCCTCAAAAAAATTGAATCATCCTCATAATCCAAATCTCCCCAGTTAATGACATGGGATTATTTGGGAATATAATGTTAATGATAAGAGAATTGAAAGATACCATGAATCCTCTTCATTAGCGATGCAAATACAAAAAGAAATACCACCTCCCCGAGTCACCAAAAAAACCTTAAAGGGTCGAACAATACATGGAGAATGATTAACCCCTTAAAATCCACCACTTATTACATTGTTGGTTGACCATAAGAACACATAATCTCCAACCTCAAAATCCATGGTCCTTCTCTTAGGATTGGAATATGAACTCTTCATGTCCTGAACTGATTTCTTTCTCTTGTGAACAATGAAAACCTTGTATATCATCAACCTCACCACATCAAGACAATGAAAAAATGTCTCCCTTATCCCTATTTATTAAAATTGAGAGATATATGGAAACCTATATAAGGAATCAATCATAGACATATCAATTGATGGGTGAAAATTTTTATGGTTTTAAAACTCAACCAAATAATGGTGCCTTAACAATTATATTACAATGTCCAATTATGACACCTGCAATATATCCTCCAATTTTGAGATAATATTATCTATCATCTCATTTATTTGTGGTTTGATAATAGTTCTGACATGTAACTGGGTGCCAAAATCACGATGAAACCCCCTTAAGACCTACGTGGATAGACAAATCTCCTCATTATAGAAAATTTATCCTGGAAATCCACTAAACAATTCAACCTAGTCAATATACCTTCTCGTCAAAAAACCCACATTTAATGACTCCATGATCACTAGTTTTTCATTTTATATCATTAATTTGTCAATGATTACATAGAAAAAATAAAAAACTCCATTTGATTAGGTACCTAGTGTGGAAATCCATTAACATTTCATCCCAATTCCTCTTTGTAAAATCTAAAGGATGAATCAAACACTAATGAACATAATGATCCCTCATTACCTACTAGAAAACTAGACAATGAGACACAAACACTATCACTATCTGCTTTATTTCAGGCCACTAAAACTGTATCCCCAATCCTTGGTACACACTGCATACTCATGGATATACCATAAACAATAATATATTAAAATAATGAAGGAATCCAAGAATCATCACTAGCCTATCAAACAAAATCCCCTAAATAAAAATCAAATTCTGAATACCCTCCAAGAACCCATCTAGAGAATCACTATGTCGTACATGATCATGTATCCCCTCTTCCTATGAGTATCTCCACTAAGACTCCAACACCTACTACATCATTGAAGACTTCACTATCATCTGAATCATACAGCCACTACCATCAAACACCATTGTATCTTAGTGCAGGGCTTTTAACTTCCCTACCACTCTATAATAATATATAGAATCTTAAACAAAATCCCTCAGTTACTTACAACAAAAGGAATTGACCAAAACATACCCCTTTACTGTGGTTTATAATATCCAGATATCACAAAAATTAATAAAATATATCTAACTCCACTATTGTATATTCATATCACATTGTGAAAATATATTCCTCAAGATCTTCTGATTTTTTTTCCAGATATCATTTCCCAATGAGTTCATGCCACCACAACTACATTGTAAAGAAAAAAAATATTCTTTCTCTAGATCATGGGGGGATATTTTTTCTAATGGAGAAGTAACATCCCAATCTCATATGATATCTAATTCCAATACTGTATCAACATGCATCTCTGTCCTAGATGTGATACATCCAAAAACACTTAAAAAGACAATACCTCCTAAGGAAACTGATGCATGAGTTAACAAACCAACATTTCCTTCATGTAGCTAAAAATATTTCTCGCATTGATTAGTTCACAAAAAAACACGGTCCTTCATATTCAAAATGTTTTTTGGGGATCCGACATAATATAAATTGGGTAAAAATATAAAATAATAGCCTACGATATATATGAACCTACAAACCTCATCCATGTTCTTAGGTACTATCCTATAAACAACATCCTCATCCTTCGACTGGTCTACATCCACAGCATATTGAGAATCAAAATTCCAGATGATATTCTCCTCTCGTGTTCAAAACACACACATTGAAAAAAAATTATATAGATATTGAAAAATATTCATGTTCAAGACAGCTCTGAGATGATCATCATTATCCTATTCCATCTTCGAGTAGACCAATACATCATCGATGAACATGCCCAAAATTTAGCCTTAATCATTACTGATAAATATGTTGAAAGCACTCATGAAGACAACTTATACATTCATGACATCATATGCCAGGAATAAAAAACTCAAACTCATAATACATTCATCAAAACGTAGTCTTTAGGAAATCAGTCTCCTTCATCTTGAAATGGTGATACCTATAGTATATATCAACCATAGAAACCAACTATCCCCACTAAGTAATTCAAATATATCATCAATCCATAATTTTGGTAACATTTATTGAATTTTATAGGATTAAAACTCTAATAGCATGTATATAAAATCAATCCACAATCCTCCATCATGGTGCACAACACTAGAGTTCCCTGTAACAATAGACAGGGTAAGATGAACATTTTTTCCTCAGATCATATATCAGAATTCTCATCTCTTATTACTCAAAATGTTTTATCCTATAAGGATCCATTGAACCAGATAACACCTAGAAGTATATATAACCCAAACTCCATATCATGATGAAGTGGTAGTGTCACAACAACATTAAATAAATCATAAAAACCTCCCTAGAAAATTAGGGATCCTGATCCATCTCATTGTCCACTAATTCCACAAAAAACTCTACCATGAAATAAAAAATGACCGCGACATCCTACTACAAACTTGAAAACTATGATTAATGTTGAAAACACATTGTCCATCTATATTATAGAACATGGATATTATTATACACATTAAATTATAGTACAATTGGGAAACAATTTTTAAATTTCAATAATTACATTAAATGGATATCTAAGATAAGAATAGATCTCCATGGGACTGATGGGGCCTAATCATCGGTCTTAAACCCCTGAACACCTCAAAAAAAGATGTCTTGGCCTCTAACTAGAAATGTTAAAATCATGGCGACGGTATGCCTCCCTATATGAGTACTTGAAACAAAGGTGTGTGAATATTATTAATCAAACAACGAAAAAATGAGGGTAAAAGGAAAACGTACAATTCCTCTAATGTTCTATATCCCCATTAGGACTTTTGACTCCACCTTCAACAACAAAAAATATATACATCCCCTACCAATCCACAGATAAACACTTCCACTCTCATGCTTATTTTTAGGTCCCTAAACTTGATAAAAATATAATGGTAATGTTATATATGAACCATCCCCTCTTGAAATAGTATAAGATTTCTTTCCATACTACAGAAATGGATTCACTATAACATGATACTGTGGCTGGTGCTAAACCTCACCACCACACCCAAAATGATTTCAATGAACCCCATTTAATTTTTTTAATATGTACCCAAAACACACATACAAATAACATTGGTTGACATTCTATATGAAAATAATATAAAACACTTGCCCAACGAGGATAGAATATTTTCTGCTGAGGTATAATTCTTATTGGTCAAAACCTAAAATGTCCTAGTGACAATGACCTTCCACTATAAATTATGATCCCCATGGGGCACTAATGGATCTCCCCTTTAGGAAAAACACATCCAAAGATGATACAATGTATTACGTCCACCTTGTTTTGATCGTGGAGATACATCATCAATGTAATGGTAGTAATTTCTTACTAAATAGAATGAAACAGTTCCGCCCCATGACATCTCTTAGGAGACTACTCATCTAAAAAATTGGAGGGAAAAAATGAAATAGGCCATTAAAAATAGTTCAAAATCCTATATTGACACACTTACATGATTAAGGGAAATAATCAAATTCCAATGGATTTACATCAGGGTATAATAATGAAACTCTTCCCAGAACTCTTAATGAATTCTTCCTACTAGACATCTATATCCTTCTGCTCAACAAAAACCATTTTCCCCCATTGAAGTGAAGATCCTACCATCTGACAAAATGAAAAAGGGACTGAGTACCCTGCCATGGTTTGGATCCAACTGATGGTGATCTAGATAACCTATAACTGGAACACTAACTCGACATAAACTAAAATTCCATAATACCTCCTTAAATCTCACCACTAAAAAGTGTGCAATACCCTCTTCCACATATTAAGTTGCCAAAGAAGATTGAACCTTAGATGATTAAATGTGATAACCTAATAAGCATAAACTACCTAAACTATATATGGTTTATTACCTAGATCCATTCCAGCAAAATAAGTTGAATGTACTCATATTGTTAGATTGAAATTTCATTAAAATTTATTTTAGTTCAATTTATTTCATTTTAACATACAAAAACAAAAACAACTCAATTTAAACAATAACGAAAGTCATCATGATGAATATTACCCTCCTAAATCTATAACCTATATTAATTTTCACATCACTAGTTAATTTAATTTGATTCGAGGATGTGCACTTGATCATGAGGACCCTTAAAGCATCATATCGTAGCTGGTCTCTCTAGCCTATTTCAATTGCCTATTAATAGGCACAGTATCCATTCAAACCAATTAAAACCACACAATTCATTAATCCAAACTCGAACATATAACTTAAAAATCAACATTTAGTCCATCGTGTCCCTCTGCCTATCACTAATGATACCGAAATTAAGGTAGAGTGGTTTTAACCCCCATTCCCACCACCAGTGGGCCCCACGTTGGAAACTAGACCTAGGGGTATATAAAACACTTACTAATAAGTGCAGTACCCACTATGAAAATATTATATCCAAATATATGATAAATCAACTACATTATAATCTATTACATTATATAAAAGGAAACAAAAACAATCCCACAATGCATTTATAAATAAAACTAATATAGATAAATATCTCCAATATCAATACCATACAGAAAACTAAGGCATAAATTGAAAAAAATACAAGGGTATATCCATTTAATGTCTATCACAGTCCATAGTATCGACCAAGGAATATGAAAAATAATTATATATTTATATATTGGCTAAGAGTACATGATACTAATCAGGAAAACCAATGTCTCATGTTCAAATGTGAAAGAAGAATACTAATTCACCAATTAGCATAAAGTAGAACCAAATTGATGATAAATTTTTAATCTAGAAAATCTCATCCTCACCATGAAATGATCCCTAAATAAGGCATCCAAGAATAATAACATAATAACAATAATGTAAAGAAAAGGGTAACTTGCATGATTTTTCCAATGATTTTCTCCACTTTTTCTACAATGTTGTACATACTAGATCTCCCATCACATACATACACAATGTATCACTACCTCATTGCATAATAACTTAATAATTTTCATGCACACACATGGGGAACCACCCACAAAACAATCACATCACATATGTCTTATAAACACAAAGGCCACCACCCCATAACATGAGTACATCAAATATTTCACACAGAAAATTAGGCTGTCACACCTCATCCACTTCTATGACTAGAGTAAAATTGTATTGTGATTAAGAATGACATAAAACTCATTACATTTTTTTACCGTGCATGATCCCAACTATATACCTTCCCACAAAAACGTCACATCACATCTTCCAGTAAGACTCCAACACATTCACATGAGGAATTATCAATCCTTTAACCATCTCAGTCAAAACATATCTACTCAACTGAAAGAGATAAAGGGATAGACTGGGTAGCCATCTATCCATACTCATCCCCATGATATTGGAAAAAATAATCCATTTGTGAAAATATGGTTGTTGGAAAATATTGTTCAATGTGAGTGGGTAATTCAAGAAAACTAGAGTAATCTAAAATTACATATATAGATGCACACACTCCCAACCTACAAGAATACCACAAGTGTTATTCAGCATATGAAATAACTACATTCACTACCTATACTAAATGAAAAAAATTCACATAACAAACACAATCCAAAATAAACATATTAATTTCAGGAAAATTCTTCTTCACTAAGGCTTCCAATTAATTTCAATATTTATCAACAACTAAATTTAACGACTTTTACCATTATTAGTTATTTATTTATAAAATTACATCCCATTATAAAAACCAACCCATTCGATTTTAATAATTATCAACCAATTCTGTTACTACTAGGGTTTCTAAAAAATGATTCACAACTAAAAACAAACAAAAAAACTGTATAAAGCCAACCTACAGTACATCAACACCTTCACACAACCAAATCAAAAAACCCCCTTCCATCATTGGCTCCCCATAGCATGTCCAATCGAACTATCACATATATTCCCCATAGCATGCTGATATATACCCCCACATTACACCCCATGGAATAAACAAATAATCCACCAAATCACCACCCAAAAACATGACCAAAAATCCATCACATCATTGCCTCACATCTAGGACAAACAAACCCATCATCCCCACACTCCCAAACCACACATCGCAACACATCAGAAAACACTGTAGAGATTCAAAAAGGGGCCCTTTGATCAAATTAATATTTTATATTTAGGTTTTTATCAAAAAATCCAAAATAAATTGGAAACCATTTGTTTATCTAGATAAAATTGGTTATTCTATTTCCATTTAGTTTGATATCATAGAATCCAACAAAAGGATTCCATATAAATAAACACATTGTAAAAAAATCCCCAAAATAAAACTATTTTCTCTTGGGTGTCTATCCCATAAAATAAAAACATCATAAATATATAAAATATCTAAATGAATGTGAATCAAACACTTTTACATGTCATTTAAATTAAAATATTATTTAACACTTATTATTCTAGTATGATCTATATTCTAGAAGATTAAAATAAATCATCTCCCACATGCTTTAGAATAAATATAAATAAGGTAGTCCTTCACTCAAATGGGATTTTTTATGTTTTATTTATTAACAAGGTGAAGAAGGAGTTCCCATAAACCACAACTATATATGGGAACCCATGGATCAACATACACCACACCCAAGGATCATAAATATTTTGCACATACACACCCAGAATGTGTACTGAAATGTGATAGGGGATATCAGAGGAAGAATGTAGGGGAAAAAGGGAATGTAAGACCAAATACCACCAATTTTGAAAACACCTCCATTAAAACACAATGATTAAAGTAGGAGAAAGTGGGATGGATGATCATTAAAAATCTCTTAGGTTTCCTCTATAAATTAGAGAAATAGTTGACAACATAATGAGAATGTGTAACCTAAAAAAACTATTTACATCATATTAAATTCACAGATTACGTTTTATATTAAACATATATGACATAATATAAACAATAAATGGATTTTTCCTTATAAATCACACATTTACTATGTATATATATTGAAACTCAAAATAATGGTGCAAATTATGTCACATAGTGGTCAAATTATCTTACAGTGTACACCCTCATCTTACGACGTAAAAAAATCTTTTCCCAACCCCTATCAAAACAAAATACATGTGGTGGATAAATAATAAATATTTAAATTGTAAGATTATATCATAAAACATTTTTTATGATATTTACATTTCTAATACTACAGACATATAGTTTTATCACCACAAAACCTCACAGGCCACCTCAACCTTCCTTAGAAGCTCCTCCAACAACTCAAATAAGCAAATTAATGGGTCATGAATTCAGTAACCATTATAATATATAAGAATATTTAAATAAATAACATGGTATACATGATATTTTTATGTTTATAGAAATAAATAATGATAATTTCCTTTTTTTATAATGACCATTCCAAATGGAAATATAAAACATTATTATGTACAAAATATCCCCTCAATGATTGTAATGTAATTTATTCGTCGTGACCATGTTCCATGAATGATTTTAAAATTATAATTTAGTTATAAATATGGGAATTATTAAATGATTATTTTTATTCATATAATGGAATAATAACCACTTTCACCAAAGTCAGCCTACCGAAGAAATTTAGACCAATTATTCATATATAGTCAAAACATCTTGATTTGAACTTAATTGAATATGTAATTAAATATAGAATAATATTAAATAATATAAAATGAAAAATAAAAATAATTTTTTTTATGAACGTAAATAAATTATATAATATTATTTTTTGGAAAGATAATTAACATACAAGATTAGTGGTACATGTGGTACGAGATTTCACCTCAATTTACTTTCATTAAGGTACATGCTAATGTAATTCACCCAATTTATTTTATATTATGTATATAAATTCCATTTTATCTATTATTTAATGAATAAACAATATTTCATGTAATTTTAATATAAATTCATTTTACATTATCCATGTGGATTTGATTCAAATTTTACGAAGTGGTAATGGGTTTTATAACTCACTTTCTTTCCATTAGGATATATTAATTATTCATTAAATCTGATACTCTATGATTATTTGTGGGAGATATTTTTATTATTTTATGTTATATATCCACTTGATTTATATAGATTCAAATTTTATACTGATAATAAATTCGTTGATTAATTCTCACATCAATTATATGATTATTGTATGAGATTTCCTCTCAATTTCACCTCTAGTGGGATATATTCGGTGTTATGGTTCAATTATTATTTATGAGGTTTATATGTATATTAGTTGTTATTTTATCTCATGAATATATTTATTTTCACTGTAAGATGAGTTTCTTTTTTTTTCATTCAGGGTGGTTATTATTAAAAGATACAAAGTAGTAAGCATTTAGTTATGAAAATTATTATTACTCAAGATTTTTCATGATTAATCCAATATTGGGAGAATTAATTTATATTTTCTTCTTATGAATATTATATTATATTATCATCTAGTAATTTTTGAAAATTATCTTTTTTCACTTATTTTTTATATTTTAAATACTAAGGAGGCCAAAATGAGTTTTATAAGGAAAATCTAATTTTCTTTTCTACTCAGTTGAGAATATTTTTTGTCAATATAAATATTATCCAAAAAAATATTAAAAAATTATTCTTAATATTATCTATTTATTTATTGATTATATTTTTACCCATGTTTTACATTTTAAAAAATTAAGTGAATTGATTTTTTTAACATTTTATGAACAAGGTATATTTTGACATTATATATAAAATTTTAATGGAATCATTGTGTTAATGTACAAGATATTAATGGAAATTTATCAAATTCATGACCACAAGTTTTTTTTAATATTACATTACATTTTTACAATTTTATTTTAAAGAACAATGTCTCCTTAATATAATTCGAATTTGTTGATTTAAAAAGATAATTTTCATGTGAAAAAAGATTTTTCCGGAAATATTATTTGAACAATATTTTAATGGTGTTTCAAAGAATAATGGACTAAAACCATTTATTTTAATTATAGAAAATGAGAGATATGTAGTAATTATACCTTCCATATTATTTATCTAAAAATTTTTATGATCAATTTCATGAGGGATACTATTGACATACAAATGAACTTTTATTTGGTAGTTAGTATAATTCTCTTGAAACAATCAATTTTCTTTGATCGTTGGACCCTTCATTTCCTTTATGTATAAATGCAACTTGTATAATAGAAATGAATATTTCATTGATTCTATATCATATCTGCATATGGTGCTTTCTCATGGATGTTATTTGATTGACTTAGAAAATAATGATATTTTGTATTTTTACTCAATACGTTTATTTTTTTGATAAAATATATTGATTAAAAATTAAATTTATTATTCAATATATTTATAATTTAATGGAAATTAATTTATAGGTGTATAGAGTTATAGATATCCCCTCTATTAATCACTTTTCTTCTGAGACTAATAAATTATCTACCCAAATTAAATGGGGTTTTAGTATAAACATACCCATCATTTAAATTGTCCTCATGAAAGGTCTTCACTATATAGAGGTCATGATTTATGAGATTAGGAATCCCAATAGTCAGCATTTACTTTATGGATAATTCAGTTATTATTATCCATCATTTTATTACATTGATATAAACCATGGATGTATTTTTTTCTAAAATTATTAATTAAATTGCATGTGTTTTCATTTATCTGGCATTCCACATTAATTATGCTATATTTACTCTTGATATATTTTATTATGCATAACCCTTACTGATCATATGAAGATGACCTTATTTTCTTCCATTTACCAATATATGTAGAACACATCATTGAATGACTCCATGTGTACAGAATAATTTCTCCCATATTGTTTTATATCTTTTCAAACGAAAAATGTGAATAAGTTTTGTATATCAACATTTAAGTACTTTTGGATGAGATCAATTTTATGTTATATTATGAAATAATTAAGACACAATAATTGGGTATCTTGGGTTGGGGTCTTTACACATTAGTTTTCATGATCCCGAAGTTCTATTCTATCAACACATTGTATAGTAATCTACTCAAAGAATATGACCACCTTAACCTTCCACATGTCTATAATATTCTATGAAATTATATACTTATACGTTAATATATAAAACCCTAATATATATTAGCATAAATATAGGTACTATACTTTTTCTATTCTCATATTCAATTCCTCTCACAAAATTCTGTTCCCTGAAGAATCCATCAAGAACCATAATTTGGGAGTATGATATGAGATTTCTAAATCTAGACACTTACTAGTCATCAGTCACACTACCATTTTGTTACCCAAAAATAATTTGAATATATATCAAAGAAAAAACACTCGATATAACATATCATGAAAGAGGTTATCAAATTCATTCTAGGGATGTGGTTCCTGGTCATGGGTCTAAGTCTCTATGCTCCACCAATTTACTATTTCACCCTGGAGAACATTAAACGAATGTACTACCAACTTGTCTGAAGTGATTCGATTGAAAAAAACACTCATAGGATCAAAACATTCAATAATTAAGCTATTAGTGGGTCCAACATTACCACAAACCATGGAATATACCCACACAAAAATATCTTACAATGCACTCATACTAGTTTTAATGAAAACCATTCTTAAAAATCATCAATTGTTGTATATGTGGTGGCATTCTATAATTTCCACGATATACCATGGTCAATAGAGTAAACATCTATTCCAAAAATTAAACTGAGTGGTATTTAGATATTTCATAAACATAATCAAAATTAAAAGTGAATGTTTTTCCAAATTTTAACATATACCTAGGTCACAAATAAATTCACAATAGTATTAAAATACGATGTGAAATATTTAAATTCTATTTAAACAATATCTAAATGATTCATGAAAATTTAAAATCTATTTGGGGATATTTAATGGGAATGTGCTTTTGTGAAAAAAATATGATGCCGAAAATATTAGAGATGGAATGGGCATAAAATAGGGCTCTACATATAGTAGTACAGTACTAGAAATATGGGCCATGTGTTCAAAGAAAATGTTATAAAAAATTGGGTCTATGGACCATTTAATATTATAAATAAGACAGACTCGATAGGTGGGTTAGTCGTGGGGGGGGGGGGGGGCATACCAACCTATTTGGTTGTGTGTGTTTATTATTTTTGTGTTTAATTATTGTTTACCTACAAATATCATAATAATATTATAAATAAATAAAAAATACATTATAAATACCCAAATTCTTATTAATTTACAAATACTATATAATCATTGAGTAATAAATAATAAATAATAAATAATAAATAATAAATAATAAATATATAAATAAATTAATAATAAATACATTAATAATTAATAAATAAATAATACATTTAATTCTCAACCCCAGTTACCCAGAGATAGTGGATTATTTTAAAACAGTGCCATGATTACAAGGAATGAAGTCCCGAAGGACCGATCAGTTTAATAGTTTGGGAAAATAGATTACATACATGAACATTACATTATAATTTCAAACATATACAGAACAAAAAACATCATGTTTTAACACCATTATTACCCTATCTTATCTTTTTATATTAATCATAATGCACTTCTTCGAATCCTAGGAAAACAAAACATAAGGGAGAGGTGATCTCAGATTCTCAGTAAGGATAAATATTTTAACAGAAGTTATAAAATTTTAAGTAAATAAGTGTAATAAAAAAACAACCTTTTAACCATAAACATGAATATAATATGGAAAAAATAAATCAAAAATTACCATATAATCATTCACATGGATATTATACTCATCGAATAATCAAGTGTAATAACTAAATTCATAATGAGAGAATGCATAATGCTGAACATCACAAACCCATAGTCAAGTACCCATGCCAAGAATACAAATAAATTTTTTTTCAAAAACTTACTCCAAGACACAAGCTTTTCTCATGAGACCTGCCGATGCATAGAGGATCTATAGTGGGCACTACTTGTCATTTACTAAGTCCAATGCATTCCTCATATGAAAATGTAGAAACAGAACATAAAAATTCTTATTAAAACTACCATACGAAATGTCAATACATTAACCATAAACCGTGAATGGTAGAAAAATAGCACATTCACATTCAAACATAATATAACTCATTAAATAAAATATGGAATATTTTATTATAATAAATCAACCTCAATCCAGAATAATATCCAGTAAAGGATGTTGACATAGTTCAAAATCATCAGTAAAACTCTTTGAGATAAATATCCCTTTTGTGAAATCACTTAAAAGTCAGAAATTGATAAAGGAAGTCATTTAAAATATATTTTTGAATCAAATTTTTCTATACCATAATGAAATAGTTAACAGGAATTAACATTTTAAAATAATCATGTCCATGTAAATAAATCCTTAAAATCATTTATAAAACATTGACATCAATTGAAAATATTTAGAAAAATAAATCATTAATACATATAAAATGTTGATATTGATAAATATTCTCTTCCAAAAAATAATAAAATATTAATTTTGAAAAAAAATATAAATCACCAAAATGGATGATAAAAATGTCCCTTTAAATACATACACATAAACAATCTCAAATAATAATGTGATTGAGGAATTAACCCTTTCCTTTTAATTTACTTTTGTTGAGGGTATGTTTAACCTCATATATAGTGACCATAGTATGTTATTATATTATATTAAAAACCGTATTCATATTAATTATATAATAAATTATTCATTTATGGATTTATACTACCTATTTAATATTAATTTCTAAGTAAAACTAACATTTCGGGAAATAATCGTGTTCTTTATCATATGTGTTCAAACTTGTTATCGTTTATCGTATAACATATATCATGATTTAATAGAATAAATAATATAAAAAATTCTTTATGTATCATATATATTCAGAATATAAATATGTATAATAGTTAGATATATGAAACGGAAAACACCATTTATGGAGAGGGTATGCTGTATATACTCAAAAACATCGTTTCCTTTTTCATATCTTCTTGAACGGAAGTAAGTGAATGAGATATATGAAAATATATACATACATACATATATATATATATATATTTACAGTATCATTATTATTAAATATATTACATACTTATTAATAATATATATTTTTATAAATCTCGTTGTATGGTGAACGTGGAAATGAATTTCATTGCATCGTGGAGACGGTAAACCGTATGTACGCATAGCCGATGATATCATTATATAGTGGGTGAAATGGTATTTAATTGGATGTTATATTATATATAAATCATCATTAACGTGATATATTTATTATTTACTTCAATTATACTCATTATTATAGGAATCAAAATAATGAAGTGTTGATTATCAAACTGCACCACGATATGGAGACGGTAAGCCGTACGTACGCATGTGTGGGAACTTTTTTATTTATTGGATGGATAGAATAATGAATATGGTTGTACCATATTATTAATAACGTCTTATTATGTATAATTTATTTGATTTATTATTTTATTATTGAAAAAATCTAAGAAAGATGAAGTGGTTGAAGAAAATAACTTTGAAAGAGGTGAGGAAGTAATTATCTCTTCATCAGGTTTTTCCTTTGGATTTGATCAATAGGGATCCTTATGTTGGATTCTGACCAAATTAAAGACCCTATATTGAATTGAGGGTTTTTTTGGAAGAATATTTGAGAATGTTTTAGGCGAGACAAATGGCATTGGAGGTGTGATTTTGAGAGAAGGAGAAGTACTATTTTATAACAGTGGTGGGGGTCATGAAATATTATTTTATTATAAAATCATTTTCGATTTATAAGGGATCTAAATATATTTATTTCTATTCTATGGTAGTTATGCATCAAAAAAGTCTAAAACAATAGGTTTTAGACAAGTTTAAGACACCATATTAACCATATCTTTTATATTTGACTCTTATTTAAATAGTTTAAGTTTTACAATGTCTTCTTGTATTTTTATATTACATGTTTAATAAACATACAATAAAATATCAAGAGAACCTAAACAGTTTCATTAATGACATATATATCATTATATTAGTCCTTTGGCAGAACCTTAAATTTTTAATAAACTTATATGATTTAATAATATATTATTTTCTAAAAATATATTTATCTCAATTTATACACTATTTTGTATTTGGTTTTAGTGATAGTAAAAAAAACTTGATTACTTCGAAAAAATAAAATATATCAATCCTAACATGTCATATTAACATGGAAAATTCTTGTAATGCATCAAAATCCTCAATTTACATTTATTTTTATATTTATAATATCAATTAATTTATTTTTTTCATTAATAATGTAATTATTGCTTCATCATTGTGTCTTAAATAAATTAAATTATTTAGTATATTAAAATACTACATAAAATACCCAAATTTATTAAATATTTTATCTTTCTAATGAATATTTATAATCGAATTTATCTTATGTATAACCCTATATTAAAAATGGTTTTGTTATTAGACATTGAATTTTACACTTTTAACTATTCTTTAACAAAACTAATTATAAATGTTCTAATCTAATCTAAGTGGACTAAAAAATCATATTTTTTTCCTTAAAGCTTATTTTGGTAGAAATCAACTTATCCAATAGAATTAGGACACGATCAAGGGGAATTATAATATCATTTTTATAATTAATTACCCTTTTTACTTTTAACTGTGGTAAATAATATTCAAAAGTTACTATTTAACAGAAATTATTTTCATTCTATTTAACAACATTTTACATACTAATGTCAATTTCGTCTCTTTGATTTTTGAAAATCAATTCATATAAGAGGTAAAATTACATTTTATGCAAATTTTCAAATGTTCCTTGAAGGAGGGAGAATGACATTAAAACAATTCAATAAATGTTATTCATATAATCTTCAAAAAAAATGACTTCAATGAATTATGTTGAACTAATATTGGTATTATTTATCTATTTTGACATTAAAAGAAATTTAAATAAAAATAATTTTTATTTAAATAAACTTTTTTTAAATAATAATGTAGTGTTTTTCAATATTCCTCAAAATTAAAAGGTTTTCGGAAAAATTCCAAAATTTCACCTTGAGGAAATTTTAATATTCCAAATACAAAACTGATTTATATTTAACCAAATTCAACCGATATGAGTTTAATTAATTAATTTAATATAAATTCTAGTTTTCAAAACCAGAAAGTAGGTTTTTAGGAAGTAAGAACCATAAAAAGATTAATATGTGTTTATTTACAATTTATATGTGGAATTACATCCAATGACATAAATTATATTAAATTATAAAAATATAATCTATGTTTACCTAAAAAACACTCAAAATAATAACTTAACATAATAAATTATTTCGATTAGAAAAGTTGTTTTCAGTTTAAATTTAGTATTTTTCAATATTCATTAAAATATGCAAGTTATCGGAAAAGTACCAAATATTTATACAAACAAAATTTTAATGTCCTGATTAAAAAGAAGAATATCATTTCATTAAATATAATATATAAATGTTTCTTGTAGTGGATTTAATAAGGTTTCACCATTAAAAGGCGATGAAATTGAATTTTTTAAAAAATACTTCTTTTATCTGAAAAAATTAATTCTTTATTATATAATGTCTATGAAACACATAATATGGATTATAAAATTATATGTATTATATAAAATTCAATATTCTATTAATACGATTCATAACCTCTTTTTGAATGGCTAGTTTGGAATGTCGTGTTGCGTTTGGAATCGCTGTTCTATGTAGCAGATGCTATTGAATTAATTTAATAAGATAAAGTACTATGAAATCATGGGGTGTTAAATTCTCCCCTCATTAAATAAATTGGTTCCTCACAATTTTAAATTATTCATCAAAAATAAAATGTTTAAAATGGAAAATACCTTTGCAGAAAACCAACATTGGAAGAACGGTTTAATATATTTTGTCTTAATAAGAGGGAAAGGGAAATGAAAATTTCACCACCAAATTAGGGTTTCTAATAAAAGAACATCTATGGAAATTATAGACACATAATTAGAAGTAAAATTTACAATAACCTGGCCTTAAACATTACATAATCTTGAATTAAATGAATAATTTTCATTGAGGATATTTTCAGGTTTAGAGTTTTTGAGAATTTGGCCATAACTATTACATTACATTTCAAAAATTACAAATTAGACACTTCTACTCAGTTTCTATATCTCTCACAAAATAAAAAATCTTGAAAAAAAGAGTCATGTCTAGTTCTATGTTTTAAACAACACAACTTTTCCTTGATCCCATCCTTGACCCTATTTGACATTTATGTCCTGTAAAAAACATTTCAATACATCTGATGAGTAAAAAAACAAAGTAAGGGTTATAAAATAATAGTGAAATCATTACTACATCAATACATAAAAAACATAAACTCTATTACACACCTCATGATTACATAAGATTTATGAATAACACATATTAATCACAAATCATAATGGTTACTAGTGGATTTCATATCATACTTACATTGTAGCTATCACAACTACATAGGGAGTTTCATTGGAATGCTGTCACAGTATATTCCCTAAATATATTTAGAGAAACATTCCCATTTACCTCTATCACACTTCCCAATGAATTGGAGAGTTATCTCATGCTCCCCCACCCTATGTTTATTATAGAACCACCTGTATACGTAAACAATTCCCAAGAACCATAACATATTCAAATCACATAAAAAACATAAAGAAAAGATAACATTTCCACATTTCGATCACAATATATCATTTAAATATATTGAGATAAATATTCCATTATCAAAACCGTTTTCAATACCAAAATACTTAAAAAGGGTATATGGTATTAATTTTCATTTTCAAAACATTACTGCTTGTTAAAGAATCCCAAGGTCAAATAATACTCATGGTAGTGGAAAAGTCCCTTGCTGCCTCTTACGTTAAATTTTTTTATTTTTTATTTCTTTTTACGTATAAACAAGAGTCCATTTGAATAAAATGAAAATTAAAAGGTATTTATACACCGTATAAAATATAGCCGTGTATAAATCAAAATATGCCTCAACGAAAGAAGATTGAGACGATATCCCTTAACTCATGCCCGACTTGACTCGATGGTTCTTAAATCTCTTGAATAATAAAATAAAGATAATTTATACTTTTATAAGAACATTTTTAAAGTTTATTGTTCCTTTTATATCACTTATTACCAAGTTATAAACATTATGTATTCATTTATGTCTATAAAGTTTATTTTGTCGATATTTGGTACTAGAGTAAAAAATGAACACCTAATGATTACAAGTTTTCCATGTCTTCAATAGTCCATTATCTCTTGAATGATATTCCTAATTTAGATATCATATATATCATATATATCCAGTATATATATGTATTTATAACAGTATGTAATAGTTGGAGATAAGAAATTAAATGCACCGTTAATGGAGACGGTAAGCCGAACGAAAGCATTAACGCTACTTTCATTTCTATTTCATACATTACTGTAATTTAAACATAATGATACACAGGTATATTATAATTCAAGTATAATATCATAACTAATATAATTATCTCTATCATTTATACATCCCACGTATGGGATTAACGAGTCATATCACTTTAAGGGGGTGGTAGACCGTACTTCTCAAATGAAATTATCATGTTTACCCATTATGGAATCCATAATGGTCGGTTGTAAATTTAAAATAAAGAAGCATAAATAAATCATAAACATAATATATATCATATATAAATATATTTTTATCTTAATATCCCCCATGAGAGGCAGTAGGAGATAATCGAACAATCATCGTTTTGTGAGGCGTTAGTTTTCCATCCATAGAAACAGTATGTTTTTCACCCATTTGATGGAGTTGTTTGTAAGTTTAGTTATAATTCTTCTCATAACAACATACTAGTTTATTAAGGATACATGTTTTGTTAAAAAAATTAATAATAAGATTTTAGGTGTTTTATAAGTAAAATAAAAGGAAAGAAGTTAAGAGAAATGGTAACCTATTATTTTGGTAACTCCCTTTGGTTTGAACCAAAAGGTCTTCTTGGTGTTACTTATTCATACGATAAGGCTTCTAGGATGAGGATAGGGATCTTGAGAGCTTATTTGAGTAGGGTTTGGATGAGACATGGTGATTTAGATGTGTGTGGAATGAGTTAGATGTGATGGTTTTTTTAAGGGGAGGAGGTCCTCTTTAGGAATGTTTGGAAATACTATTTTATTATAAATTTATATTAGGGTTTTAAAGATCCCAAACTCAGTAAAGATGAAGATAAGATGACTCATGTTAGAAATAAAATAATCCAATAAGTATAGGATAAGTTTTGGATATTTTTTTAATATTTATAATCTTATTTATTTAAATCATTTACTAAGGAGATAAATACTACATCAATATTGTGTCAAAAATAATTTAATGTATTTGATGTCTAAAAATTATAAAAAATTACAATAATTTATGAAATATATTTAGGTTTCAAATTAATATTTTTAGTCTAAATTATAACTAATATAACACGATGAAAAAATAATTTTACTATAAGATATTTGATTATGCCATTTTTGCCTTTACATTAAGTTAATTAAAATAAAGTGTCATTGTCACTCTCAAGTGGCTCCATGGGGTCCCAAAAAGGACCCAAATATTCCCATGGTTGTAAATGACTCAAAAAGTATGTTTGGGACTAGTGGTAAGGAAATTTGTTTTATTATAATATTCTTTTAACCTTGAATTTCCCTATTTATCTTTAACCGCATTAAATAAAAGTCAAAGTTACTATTCACATAAAATTATTTAATCTTATTGGACAAAATTTTACATACTAATTACATCCATGTATATCGTATTTTCTAAATCCAATTCACAGAAGCAGTAAAATTTAATTTAAATGAAAAATTCTATTTTTTAACTACTACATAGTGGTTTCACTATTCATCAAAATTGATGTTTTTTAGAAAACTATCAAAAAATCATCCTAAGCTATATTTTATATTCTGATTTAAAAAATAATTTCTATTTAACCAAATTAAAAATATATATGTTTCATTAATTAATTTAAAATAAATTCATGTTGTCCAAACAAATAGCGTTTTTTTAAAAAACAATAACTATCATAAGATTAATACTTGTTTATGTCCAATTTCAAAGTGAAATTAATTCCAATGACAAAAATTGGATTAAATGGTAAAAAAATAACCTAATTACACTTTAAAACCAATTAAAAAGATAATCTAACCATATAAATAAATTACAATAAAAGGTACTTTTGAATTAAAATACATTATTTTTCTTTATTCATTAAAATTGAATTTTATCAGAAAAATACCAAAAATTTACCCAACATAAATTTTGATGACCCGAATCAAAAAAATAATTTTATTTTATCAAATAAAACATATAAAAGTGTCGAAATCTATATTTAATGAGGTTTTTCCCTCAAAAGGAGGTAAATCGACCGTTCAAAGAATATGAGGGTATTTATGTTTAAAATTAGATTCATTCAAATTTTAAGCATCAAAGTTTTATTGGATAATTGTAAAAACCTTTAACAAAAATGTATTATTATATTTTAGTTAGTTCTATTCATCCTTTCCAATACAATATCTTGGCTTTAACTACCATTTAAAATAATAACATTATATTATTAGTGTGCAACAAAAGATTTCAAACAAACCAATTATTGTGTATCGGGTAATCTATCAAACATAGTGTCCCCTTTAAAGTAAAATTAAAATTTAATTCAAAATTATTAATAAACATTTAAATGTATTATTATTTATTTACCTGGGATGTTACATCCATCCCCCATTTTGGGAATTGCGTCCTCACAATTTTATTCACTTATCAAATAAGTGTGTGTATTTATCCCTTATAGCATTTTCAGATTCATAGATTACCTCTTCAACCATAAGGGTTTTCCAAAAAACTATACCTGCTGGATTACCTTATTCTGCAACACATTCTCTCTATGGTCAAAAATATAGACTGTTTGTTCCTCATAAGAGATATTTTTTTCCAACTGAAATACCTATGGGATCAAAACATGAGATGGATCTAGAATATACTTTTATAACAAGAAGACATGAAAAACATTGTGTACCTAGGATAAACATGGAGGTAAATCCACTCTGTATGAAACTGATCCAACTTTATCCAGGATTTCAAAGGTCTAATGAACCTTGGACTCAATTTTCCCTTTTATATAAATGAATCACAATTTTCCATGGTGAAACATTGAGAAAGACATGATCACCTACCTCGAAAGATAGACCCTTCCTCCAGTTATTAGTATAACTTTTCTGCCTGCTCTGAGTTGTTCTCATGTTATCATGAATAAAATAAACTTTTCTTTCCTTCTCGTCTACCAATTACGGTCCCATCAGCTTCCTTTCACCTACTTCATACTAGAAATATGGAGTTCGATGCCCCTTCCCATATAATGCCTCAAATGGATCCATATGTATACTGGAATGAAAACTGTTATTATATAAAAATTCAACCAAAGAAATATGTCGGTCCCAACATCCCAGGTAATCCAGTGAATAAGTACATAGCATATCCTCCATGGTATATATTGTTCGTTCTGACTGCCCATATGATTGTGGATGAAAAGATGTACTAAAATTTAATTCAGTACCCAACAACTTCTGATGGCCTTTCCAATTGTTAGAAGTAATCTTGGGATCACAATCAGAAATAATAAATAGGGGAAAACCATGCAACCTGACTATTCCATTAACATACATCCGATAAAGTTGATCTAGAGATAAAGTATCACGTATAGGAATAAAATTAACAGATTTAGTCCATCGGTCAATAATAACCCAGATTGCACTATTTCTGCGAGATGTCATCGGTAATACCACAATGATGTCCATGGATATATTTTCCCATTTCACACTAGAACTGGTAAATACGGAAGAATTCCTTTTAGTAACTATCGCTCTGCTTTAACCTGCTGACAAGTCAAAAACATCACAGTAAAATCAGCAATATCTCTTTACATTCTATCCCACCAGTAATACTCTTGATGATCTCGGTACATCTTAGCACCGCCAGGATGAACTGAAAAAAGGGAACTATGAGCCCCACATAACTTCTCATTCATCAACTATGAATCACGAGGCACACATAATATTTTCCCAAAACTCAATCCATAATCATTATCAACGTTAAAATCTGGAAACGTACCCTTCTAAACCAAATCTACATTTTTCTGTAACTGAATGCCTTATTTCTGTGCTTGCTTTATTCTGTCTGATAGAGATGATATCACAAACACCTAAAACACAATTGAATAATTTAATGCACCAACAACATCTATGCCAAATTTCATCATATCTAAAACAAAATTATATCGATCCAAACGTATCATGGTTAATGAAGCGTTAATTTTTCAACTCAAAGCATCAACCACTTTATTTTCTTTTCTCAGATGGTAAAGGATCATGCAATCATAATCCGTCATTAATTCCAGCCATCTCCTTTGTCTCATGTTTAATTCTTTTAGAGTTAATATATACTTCAAACATTTATAGTCAGTATATATTTCACATTTCACACCATACAAATGATACCTCCAAATTTTTAATGCAAAAACAAAGTAGCTAATTCAAAAGCATGTGTAGGGTAATTTAATTCAACATAGGGACACAGCCATGCCATTCAATGAATCATCACTGTAAATAAAAAACTCATAATTTCTGGAAGGTAGTGCCAAAACTAGAGCATTCAAAAATATTCTATTCAATTCCTGAAACCAATCATCACATTCATTTCTACAAATGAACATAACACCATTTCGATATAACATAGTCATTGGACTAGATAATTGTGCCCAATTCTCACCAAACCTCTGGTAATAACCTCTTAAACCACGAAAACTATGGATCTCAATTATGTTTGTGGGTCTTGGCTATTCTTCCACAACTTTAGTTTTAGCAGGATTAATAGTTAAAGGATTTTTTGAAACAATGTGACCAAGGAGAGAAATTTTTTGTAACAAAAACTCACACTTTCTGAATTTCCAAAACAGCTTTTTTTTTCTTTTATGGTTTTCAAGACAACCCTTAAATGACTTTCATGTTCCTATTTACTTTTTAAATACACCAAAATATCATCAATTAACACAACCAAAAACGTATCCATGAAATCATCGAAAATTATACTCATATGATCCATGAAAATATTAGGTGATTTGGTTAAAAAAAAGGCATAACTACAAATTCATAATGGCCATATCTAGTATGAAATGTGTTCTTCGGAATGACAGCTTCCTTTACATTCAACTGATGGTACCTTGACCTCAAATGAATCTTCAAAAAATACTAAGCTCCCACGAGATGATCAAGAAAATCATCGATATGAGGAAAAGGATACATGTTCTTAACAGTGATGTTATTAAATGCTCTAAAATAAATGAAAATTCTCATTGAACCATCTTTAATTTAAAAAAACAAGACAATAGCATCGCATAATCATGTTCTAGGATAAATGAAACCATTAACTAATAAATATTTCAATTTCATCCTTATCTCTAAATGTTAAAATTGATCAATTGGATAAGGGGGGTTTTTAAATTGGCTTATAATTAGATACCAAGTCAACAGTAAATTCAACTTATTGATCGTTTATAATACCAGGAAAATCATCAGGAAAAACATCAAGGTACTCATTTACTAATGGCACATCATTAATCTCAACACATCCTTTATTTTCAACAATATGTGCATGGTGACATTCATTTCCATATTTTACTAGTTTCTCAACTTCTTGATTTGATATCAAAATAAAGGTTTCGTTCTTGTACACAAACTTAAAATCTTTCTGAAAAGAAACCAATTTAGTTCTTCATTCAAAATTAGCATGATATACAAAAGCCAATCCATACCAAAAATAACATCCAACAATACTTGAGGGAAAAAAATAAGATTTTTTGTAGGTATATTCTTCCCACACACAAGGACAGGAAGGTTCTTATAATTTCTTCTTATCTCATCATCCCCCCATGGTGTTTTTACCATATGTTCAATATTCATTTCTTGAGATTTAACACCCAATTTAATACCAAACATCTCAAAAATGATAGAATGTGAAGAGCCTGAACCAAACAACACATTGGAATAATATGAACAATCAAACATTGTACTCTATGCTACTTCATTGATGGACCACCATTTGCTGAAGTATTTTCAAAGGATTTCACTACACTTTTCTGCTTGAATTCTGACTACTTTCCCGCAGCTGAGTTCTTAGTTGGACACTCATTTCATAATAAATCATTTCATCGCACTTAAATTTTTTACGGTCTATAAATCTGATTTTATTTTACCATTAACCAGATCATTTTCAGTGCATTTACAAGCCTTATGTCCCATTTTACCACATCAGTAGCACTTACCATAATTAAAAAGACATTACCCAGCATGATTTTTTCCACAATTTTCAAAATCTGTAAACTTCAGTTTCTTACAATCAAACTTTGTTGAAGATTTATTCCATTCTTCCTGCCACATCGACCTCTTATTCTATTATTTGTCTAATAACACCTGATCATCAGCAAACTCCATTTCCACCTTCTCCGCATAATGAACATGTTTTTCATAACTTTTGAACTCAAGAAAAATGGAATCACTTTGATACTTGGCATTAATCCTGAGTAATAATTATTGATTTTACTATCAAGATCTCGTATGAAATTTGTAGCATACCATTCTAGTTGAGTGAATTTTGCTTCATAAAAAACCACTGAGTCATCCTCCTATCTCAATTCAAGGCATTATTTTCCATCCGAAGAAGAACCACCTTAGGAAAATAGTTCTAAATAAACGTGCCTTTGAATTCATCCCAATCAAGAGCATCAATCTCCTTACTATCTATGATATTTCTCACTATCAACCACCATTGTACAGCTTCACCTTGAAAATGGTAAATATAAATACTAACCATTTTTTGCTCTAAACACCCCATAAAATCAAAAATCCCTTCCTGTTCTTTAATCTACCCTTCTTCTAGAACATTGTCAGATGATCCTTTGAATGATGGGGGATGTAGCCTCATGAAATGAACCACTACTGACATGTTCCTCTGAGGATAATTCTACTGATCTCGGGTATGGATACCACCACTATTTATAGCCTGATTCAAATGTTCCATCACTGCAACAAACTGTTCAGTTATGATTCTGACTATCTCAGGTTTCTATTTTGAAAGGTTGTCTTTTTCCTGATGTCATCCCAACATATCTGCCCTATTTCCTCTATGGAAAACCATTATAGACATAGAAATTTATCAGTCGAAGAAACATGGTAATATTTAAATGCTATAGAATTTCAATCAAAACATAAACAGAAAATATTTTATTAATTTAACTATATTATAACTCCTAAATTTGTCTAAACCGACTATTGATACCAACTTTAAGGACCCATCCTTAAACATTACATAATCTTGAATTAAATTAATAATTCACATTGACGATCATTTAGGTTTATATTTTTAGAGAATTATGCTGTAAATATTACATTACATTTAAAAAATTACAAAGTAGATACTTCTAATCAGAATCCATTTATTTCACAAAATAAATACTCTTAATAAAATGAGTCATGTATAGTTCCATGTTTTATATAGCATGAATTTTCCTTGATCCCATTCTTGACCCAATTCTTCTTTATGTCATGTGAAAAACATTTCAAAATGTGGGATGAGCATATAAATTAGATTCATGTTTATAAAATAAGAAAGAAATCCTTAGACCACCAATATATACAAAACATAAAAACATGTACGTACCTCATGAAAAAACAATATTTATGAGTAACACATAGTAATCACAAATCATAAAGGTAACTAGAGGCATTCATATCATACTTACATTTTAACTATCACATCTACATAGGGAGTTACGTTGGAATACCCATCACAATATTTTCCTTAAATCTCTTAGGAGAAACATTCATGTTTACCTCTGTCTTGTTTCCCAATGCGTTGGAATTCTATCTCGGGATCCCCCACCATAGGTTTATTACAGAACCACCCGTGTATGCAAACAATACCCAATAACCATAACATATTCATAACACATAAAACAAACATAAAGGAAAGATAACGTTTCCTCATTTATGTCACAATATATCATTTAAATATATTGTTTTAAAAATCCATATTCTAAACCATTTTCAATAAAAAATATAAAAATAGAGTATATGGTATTTATTTTATTTTTAAAAACATTATGTCTTGTATAGGAAGCCAATGATCCAATAATACTCGTTGCGGTGGATAAGGTTGTTTTCACCGCTTATGTTAAAAAGAAACATTCTATTTTCTTGTCGTTTAGTAAAACACCTTGTAGAAAAATATTCCCATTGAATGAAATGAAAATTCAATGGGGCTTATAAACTGTATAAAATATTGTCGTGTATAAAACAAAATATACCTCAATGAAAGAATATTGAGAAGAGGTCCCTTACCTCGTGTACGACTTGACACGATCAATCATTAATCTCATGAATAATAAACTAAAGGTAATTTCTAATTGCTTAAGAATATTTTTAAAGTTTATTAATCATTTTATATATGTTATTACTATTTTATAAACATTTTTTAACAATTTATGTTAATACGGTTGATTTGTCGATATTTGGTACTTCAGTAACAAATGAACTCCTTATAATTACAAGTTATCTATGAATTCAATAGTCCATTACTTCCAGAATTATATTCATGCTTTAGATATCATATATATCATATATATCCATTATATATATGTATTTATAACATTATATAACATTTTTAGATAAGAAATGAAATGCACCGTTCATGGAGATGGTAAGTCGTACATACGCATGAACAATACTTTCATTTCTATTTCATACTTTAGTGTAATTAAAACATAATGATAAAAAGGTATATTATAATTACAGTATAATATCATATATAATATCATTAAATATATCATTTATATGTCCAACATATGGCATTAATGATTCAAATGACTTTGTGCGGGCGGTAGTCTGCACTTCCTCAAATGAAATTATCCCGTTTACCCATTATAAAAACCATAAAGGCAGGATATAAATGTAAAATATAGAATCTTAAAGAAAAAAATAAACATAATATATATCATATATACATATATTATCTTCTAAATGGCCACTGTGATAGGCGGTACGAGATAATCAAACAATCAACGTTTAGTGAGGCGTCAGTTTGCCATCCATAAAAACAGTATGTTATTCACCCATTAGATGGAGGTGAGTGTAAGTATAGTTAAAATACATCTCATAAAAACATCCTATTATTTTTATAATACTGGTGTTTTCATATATGAAAACAATAAAAAGAGTTTATGTGTTTTAGAAGAAAAATAAAATACAATAAGGTAAGAGAAACATTAAACTTTAATTTGGGTAACTCCCTTTCGATTGAACCAAAAGGGCTTCTTGAAGTTCCTTATGCATTAGATATGGATTCTAGGTGGAGGATAGGGATCTTGAGAGCTTATTTAAGCATGGTTTGGATAACCCAAGGTGCTTTAGAGGTGTGTGAAATGGGTTAGAAGTGAGGGATTTTATAAGGTGGAGGATGATCTCTTTATGAATGTTTGTAAATATTATTATATTATAAACTTATATTGGGTTTCTAAATATCCAAAATTCATTAAAGTTGAATAAAACATGAGTCAAGTTTGAAATAAAATCATCCAATAAATATTGGACATGTTTTGGATATTTTTTTAATATTCTTAACCTTATTTATTTAAATCATTTATTAATGAAGTAAATACAGCTTCATTATTGTGTCATAAAAAATTTAATTTATTTGATGTCTAAAAATTATAAAAAATACCATAATGTATTAAATATATTTATATTTCCAATGAATATTTATAGTAAAAAATGATATCTTATATAAACCCTTGTAAAAATAATATACTAAAAAATATTTGTTTATGCCATTTTTCCCTTTACATTAAGTTATTTAAAATAAAGTGTCATTATTACTCTCAATTGGCTCCATGGGGTCCAAAAATCAACCCAACGATTCCCATGGTTGTTAATCACTCAACCAATAAGGTCAAGAAAAGTGTTAAGGTAATTTTTTATTATTATAACATTATATTTACCTCTAATTAGCCTATTTATATTTAATCGCAGTAATGAAAACTCAAAGTTACTAATCACCAAAAAAAATTATCTTATTGAACAAGGATTTACTTACTAATAACAACCATGTTTGTCGGATTTTTGAAATCCAATTCACAGAAGCAGTAAAATTTCATTTAAATGAAAAAGTCATTTTTAACTACGACTTAGTTGTTTTAGTATTCATCAAAAATTGATGTTTTTCAAGAAAATTCCAAAAAATCAGCCTAAGAAATATTTGATATTACAAATTAAATAATGATATCTATTTGAACAAAATAAAAACATTTAAATTTCATTAATTGAATTAAAATTAATTCATGTTGTCAAAACAAATATTTTTTTTAATAAATAATATATATCAATAGATTGTTACTTGTTTATGTCCAAATTTCAAAGTAAAATTAATTCCATTGACCAAAATTTTATTAAATGGTAATAACATTATCTAATTACACTTTAAACCCAATTAAAACTATAATCTATCCGTATAAATAGATTAGATTATATGGTACTTCTTAATTAAAATAAAGTATTTTTCACTATTCATTAAAAATGTATTTCATCAGAAAAATGTCAAAAATTTTACCAAAGTAAATTTTGATGTCCATAATCAAAACCAGAATTTTATTTTATCCAATAGAACATATAAAAGTGATAAATAATATTTTTAATGATGGTTCTCCATCAAAAAGCTGAAAATCACCCTTTGAAGTATATTAGAGTATTTATGCTTAAAATTTGATTAATTCACATCTTAAGCCTCTAATATTTATTGAATAAATGTAAAAACATTTTACAAACGTGTATAACTATATTTTAGTTGTTTATATTCATCCCCACTAATATAACAGCTAGGCTTTAACTACCATTTAAAATAATAATATTATATTATTAGTGTGCAATGTAGGATTTCAAAGAAACCCATTATTGCGTATCGGGTAAGACATCGAACAAAGTGTCCCCTTTAAAGTAAAATTAAAATTTAATTCACAAATATTAATAAAATTCAAATGTATTATTCATTATTTACTTGGGATGTTACAAAAAAATATTAATATAGAGTGATTGAGGTCATCAATCACAAACAAGTGTAAAATTGAGGGCCTCAAAGCCATCAATCTAAGATGATTTAATATATCATTAGTTCAACAAAACATAATGTATTAGGGTAACACAATTTTTGTTTCAATATCCCTTCACTACTGTTTAATAATTAATTTCATCATATAATAAGAGAAAAACATTATTTACATGTAGAGTTCCTTCCTTTAACTAATTTCTACGACAAACCCATCTTTCACTCCAAAAGATAATAGAACTCAAAAATATTCTATTTATTCTAATCACATAGGATTCCAAAAAAATTATAATTGATCTATCAGACCATAATAAAACTACATTATGATATCTAGTACATCACGTAGGCTAGTGCTAGGTGGTGCACCATGGGTGCCCTTCGATTGCGAGATCATGTCTCATGGGTTTTCCAGACATGATGGGTTGTCACCCGAACTCCAAGTTTTCCAATTTATAACAATCCAAAAATAATCATAAGAAATGATTTAACTAGAAAAATAGTACCGAATGTCAAACATAAGTTATTTCAACCTCTAGAATAATCCAAAATACTTTTTTTCAAACTCACAGTCCAAAATTTATAAGGAAGGTGAACACAATGAAGATCTCTTTTTCTAGGTAATAACATGTGAATACATTCCTCTTGCATTCCATTAAAACATTGTAAAATCCTGAATAACCATAAACGTTATTGATAACATTCATGATCCCTTACTCTTTTTAGAACACTGGATATACTCCTTATATTCAAAAGTATTGTAAACTCCAAAATTGAAGGAATAAAAAAACAATTAATTAGTTTCAAGGTATTCAAGAATATTGAATATAATTTATCCAAATCAACCATATCATATTCCAAAATTGATACCTCAATATCAGAACCATATTACATTTTATTTTTCAATCAACTATATATTTTCCAAAAATATTAACTTGTTATTGAGTCACATTTCTAAGAAATATATAATCTCAAATCCTTAATTAAATAATATTATAGTAAATCATTATTTATTTACATAATTCATATAACTAGTACATCATTGATACAACACTCAAATTAAATAATTCCTTAATAACAATATAAGAACACTAGTCATTCCTCTTCATCTGTAGTAGTATCATACCAATATTATTATCCAATGGCATAATTTGAGGCATACTTTGGGGATTGAGACATAGATTTGTGTAGTGTGCCAACTCCTTGCAGATGGAGTAGTATACATTTGAAAACATTTTCTTACCCTTGAAATAACGAATGTGGTGTCCTTTTTCTCCACAATTATAACATACTCCCATTCCCATTAAGTATTTACCAAGGTGATTCTTTCCACAGTAATCACATGTGGGAAAATCCTTATTTCCTTTTTACATGTTATCCATCATTTTCTCTGTCATCCTCTTCTTATATGGATTCCATTCAAATCCATATGACTTAGAGAATTCTTTATTAATCTTATGAACACATGATATTATTTCTTCATATGATGTGAATAAGTGGGCTACTATTTCCCTTTTAAATAATATCATAAGACCAATAAATATATGATCCCTCTTACTCTTTGGATCATGTGTATTGCTGGAGTTCTCATTCCTTCTACTGGGAACAATTTCTAAACAATGGAAAACACTACGTTAGATTATGAATCAAAATATATATTTCCATACATGTAAAATATCTAACATAAATTGAAAACATGATGCATATAATACATAATTAGGAAAAAATGTTTTCCTTGAGGAAGAATTTACTCACAAATCCTTCATAATGGCTTGTAATGAAATTGTAAATTATCCTAAGCATTTCCTCCCGGAGTGTCATAACAAAGATTTCATCAAGGCCAATTGTCGTGTACCAGGATACCTCTGGTCAAGCCTGAAACTCTTTTTCGGTGTTTTCACTCCTTGGAAAATATGTGCCAAATTCACCTCTACCTACTCATATCCAGACAGAGATGTATTGCTTAGAAATCTCAAAAAGTCTCTAAATTACCAAAATTCTAAGAAGTTGTTCTATACTAATCCAAAATGTCTATATTAGGGTAATGTTTCAAAATTAGATTTTATCTATTTATATTTATAATGTTTTTTCTAAACTTACTCTGATACCTAGTATAATTCCCTGACCCCAGTTACCAAGATCCAGTTCATTATTTAAATACATTGGCATGATTTCAGGGAATGATGTCCTGAAGGACAGATTAGTTTTGTAGTCCTGGAAAATAGATTACATACATGAAAATTACAATACACATTCAAACATAAAACTCCAAAATAATAATACTTTTAGAACATCATTATTCCCATAGTTTATCCCTACATATCAATCATAATACACTTCATGAAATCTTGGGAAAAAAAGATAAGAAAGGGGTGAGCTTAGATGCGCATTAAGGGTAAATAATTTTGCAGAAGTTATAAAATTTTTAGAAATAATGTGTAATAAAAAAAAAAAAAAATTTAAACATAAAATTTAACATAATATGGAAAAAATAAATAAATCATCTCCATATAAACATTCACATTGATATTGTACTAGTCGAATAATCACATGCAATAACAAATTTCAATATGAGGGATTGCATAATGTCTAACATCATAACCCCATAGTCAAGGCCTCATTCCAAGTCTACAAATAAATTTCTTTTTCAAGGCATTGTTCCAAGACACTAGTTTGTCACATGAGACCTACCAATACATCGAAGAGCTATAGTGGGATCTACCCATCAATTACTATTTCCAATGCATTCCTCATATGAAAATTTGGAAACATAACATAAACATTCGTATTAAAACTAGAACACAAATTGTCAATAATTTAACTATAAACCATGAATGGTATAAAAATTACACATCCATAGTCCAACATATCATAACTCATTCAATTCAACATGGATTAATTTATTATTATAAGTAAACCTCAATCAAATATAATATCCCGTAAAGAATGTTGACCGAGATGAAAATGATCAGTAAAACACTTTGAGGGAAGTATCCCGTTTTTGAAATAATTTCAAAGTAATACAATTATAAATGAATTCGTATAATAGGGATTTTTTTAATAAAAGTGTCTCAAACCAATTTGAAACATTTTAAAGGAATTAACATTTTAAAACAATCATGTCTATATAAATAATTCCTTCAAATCATTTCTAAAACATGGACATTAATTAAAAACATTTCGAAAAATAAATCATTAAAACATTTAAAATGTTGATATTGATAAAGAGTTCCTTCCAAAAAACCTCAAAGTATTCATTTTGAAATCATTTTGAGGAAACATGGAGATGGGTGATAAAAATGTCTCGGTAAATATTTACTCTTAAATAATCTCGGATAATAATGAGATTGACGAATTAACCCTTACCTTGTACTTTTCCTTGGTCGAGGGTAAATTTTACATCATGTATAATGACTATAGTATGTTATTAAATTATAAAATAAGAATATTCATATTTATGATATCATAATTGATTCTTTTATGGATTTATTGGAATGATTTAATAATTATCTATATGTTAAAATAACATTTTGGGTAATAATAGATTTATTATCAAACGTGTTTCAACATGATATCCTTGATCATGTAACTTATATCATGATTTAATTTCTTACAGAATATATAACATTTTTTATGTCCAATATATATTCAGAATATTAATATTCATAATAGGTAGATATATGAAATGGAGAACAACATTTATGGAGACGATAGGTCTTACATAAGCATAAACGTTGTTTCCGTTTTTATATCGTATTCAATGGATGTAATTGAATGAGATATATGTATATATATATATAGTAGAATTATTATCCCATATAATACATTGTTATTAATAATATATATTTTTATAGTCATTGTTGAATGGTGAAAGTGGAAATGAATCTCATCACGTCGTGGAGACGGTAAGCCGTACATACACATGACTGATGATATGATTCCATTGATGGTGAAATGATATGTAATTGGATGGTATGTTATATATATACAGAATAATTAACATGTTATATTTATTATTTACATCAAATATACTCATTATTATCCCCATTCAAATAATGATGTGTTGAATAACAAACTAGGCCACGATGTGGAGACAGTAAGTCATACGTACGCACGTATGGTGACTTTGTTATTCATAGAATGGATAGAATAATGAATATGGTTGTACCAGATTTATTATAAAATTTTATTATGTAGATGTTACTGGATATATTTTTTTGAATGGAAAAATTCAGATATTGAGGAAGTGGAATAAGAACAGAACTTAGAAGGAGGTGATGAATTAATTACCTCTTCATTGGGTTTTTTCCTCTTGATTTGATCAAAAGGGATCCATAGGATGGCCTCTGGTCAAAGTAAGGACTCTAGTTTGAATTTATTGTAGTTGGGAGGATATTTGAACTTGTTTTGGCTTAGCTAAATAGATTTGGAGGTGTGATTTTGAGTGAATGAGATGTATCCTTTTATAAGAGAGGTGATGATAACTTTAAGAAATGCTTGAAATATTAATTTACTATAAAATAATTTTGGATTTAAAATGGATGCAAATTAATTTATTTAGAGTATATGTTTGGTATAGGTCGAAATAATCTCAATTAATTGGTTTTAGATATGTTTAGGTTTCTATATTAACCTTATCTTTTAGATTTAACTTTTTGATAAATAGTTTATCTTTTACAATGCCTCCTTGTATTTTTATATTACATGGTTAATAAACTTACTATAAAATTCCAAGAGACCCTAAAGTGGTTTGTTAATTACATATATATCATTATATACGTCCTTTGGTTGAACCTTATATTTTTAGGAATATTATATCATTTAATAATATAGTATTTTTTTTAAAAACTTATTTACGTCAATTTTGACAGTATTTAGTACTTGGTTTTTGTGAGAGTAAAAAAACTTTATTACTTAGAAAAAAATAAATTAAATCAACCATAACATGTCATATAAACCAATATATATCTTGGAATTCATCAGATTCCCCAATTTACATTTATTGTGATATTTATAATTTCAATTATTTTATTAGTTAATTAATATGGTAATTACTACATCATCGTTTTGTCATAAATAAATTTAATTATTTAAAGTATAAAAATTATAATTAAAATACCATAATGTAGGAAAGTTGTTTATATTTATAATGAATACTTATAGTCTAATTTATCTTATGTATAACCCTATATTAAACAATGTTAAACTATTAATCATTGAATTTAACACTTTTAACACTTCTTTAAATAAAAAAATTATAAAATTTATAATCTAATACAGGTGAACCAATAGGATCATATTATATTCTTATGGTTTATTTTGGTATAAATAAACATATCTATTATAATTAGGACATGTTTTAGAGTAATTATAAAATCATTTTCACCTTTAATTACATTATTTACTTTTAACCGTGGTAAATAAAATTCCAATGTTACTATTCAGCACAAATAATTTTCATCCTATTGAACCACCATTTACTTAATATTCTCAACCATGACTCTCGTATTTTTCATATTCAATTCACATAAGTGGTAAAATTATATATTATCCAAATTTGAAAATGTGCATAAGAAGGTGGGTAAAAGAAGTTAAAAAATTCTATATAATTTTATACATATAATCGTATTATAAAATGTCCTCAATGAATTAAATTGATCTAAAATAGGCATTATGTGTCTTTTTTACGTTAAAATAAATTTAAATAAAAATGATAATTATATAAATAAATTTCGGTTATAAACAATAACATAGTGTTTTCACTATTCATCGAAAATCGAATGTTTTCAGAAAAGTACCAAAAATTTACCCCAAGAAAATTTTGATATTATGAATCCAAAAATGATGTATATTTTTCAAAATTAAAAACATATAAATTTCTTTAATAAATTTAAAATTAATTCCCATTGTCAAATCAAGAATGTGGGTTTTTAAAATGTAAAAACCATCAATATATAGACAAGTGTTTATATAGAATTTTAATGTGATATTATATCCAATGACCTAAATTATATTAAATTATAAAGATATATTATAATTATACTTTAAAACTACTCATATTAATAATTTAACACTATGAAGTATTTCTATTAAAAAAAATTCTTTTAAAATTTAGTATTTTTCAGTATTCATCAAAATATTAATGTTATCAGAAGAGTACCAAACAATTATCCCAGCTAAATTTTTATGTCCCTCTTCAAAAGTAGAATTTAATTTCATTAAATTGTATATATAAATTATTAATGTGTTGGATATAAAAATGGTACGCCATTAAAAAGTTGTAAAATTTCATTTTTTGAATAATACTTCTTTTATATGAAAAAATGAATTTGTTCTTGTATTTTGTTTATGAAACAGATAATATGAATTCTAAAATTTTATAGAGTATTTAAAATTCAAAAATCATATATTATTATACAAAACAGCTTTTTAAAAGGCTTGTTTGGTAAGTCATGGTGCACTCGAACTCAGTGTTGTGTGTACCGTAAGCTATTGAATTAATTTAAAGAGATAACGTACTACGAAATCTTGGGATATTCCAATAAAGACATCAACACATTAGTATATATATATATGATAAATAATAAATCAATAATAAAATAAAATAAAAATACATAAATAAGTAACATAATAAATGTTACATATATATATAATAAATAATAAATGCGTAATTAATAAATAAAAAAATAATAAATATAAATATATAAATATAAAAAATCAAAAATCATAAAAAAATAACTAATAAATAAATAAAAAATAATAAATTTAATATTTATATAAATAATTAGATTATAAGTTAATAATATATTATAAATATATTTTAATAAATACTAATGGAATATATAATAAATATTTAATAATAGGATTATAAGAGATAAACAAATAAATAAAATATATAAAAAATTCATAATAAAATATAAGTATGTGTTAAATGATAAAAAAAATAATAAATAATAAGAAAATAAATTATCAATAAATAAATAATGAATATTTATATAAAATGATAATTAAATTTATTTCGATATAAATTTTATTAAATACTGATGAATTTATATATGTCTTATAAAAATAATAAATATATAAATTATTTTTCATGACTATATATAAATTCAAACATATATATATATACCAATATAATATAAATATAAATATATATTTGTACATAATATAAATAAATATATATAAATAGAGTTAAATGTATAAAAATACAGATAAATGAATTTAAATATTTACATATATATATATATATATATAATATTTGCATAAAATTAAATTTATATCGATATAAATGAGTAGAAAATTATATAAGTAATTATAATTGAATATATATATATATATATATATATATATATATAATTAAAGATAAATAAATGTAATTAATCAGAAATTAATATTGATTTCTATATATTAATATTTACACGAATCATATATGAAGATATATAATCATAACTACATAAGAATATGTGTAAAAGTATATAAATATATATAATTATTCGAAAATATATAAAAATATCTTATAATATATAGAATAATATATAATCTTAAAAAACTATAAATAATGATATAAAAGTTACAAATAAATGTACAAAAATATATTGATATACATACATGCTCGTGTATAAAATAATTAACAAATCACCAAAATAGGGAAATCAAAAATAATTAAAACACCATCATATTGATATGAATGTAACCCCTTTGAATGAAATTATAGATGCCCAACATGTATAATAATGCCCCATAAAAGAAGCCCGAATGTATTTGAATGTCAAAATATCTTGGCATCCAACTAAAAAAAGTAATTTGGAAGGAATTTCCGGAATTTTGGCCCTGATAGTCCTTTGATTTGGGACCCCCCAAATATAGATAACATGGAAATCATTATAATATTTGATTTTATGTCTCAAGAAGCTCAAGCACACACATGGAACAAATGTTATTGTTGTTAAAAGTTGAATTTTCATGTCTATATTCTCTTAGAATGGAAATAAAATTTTCATTATTAATTACTACCAAATTATAATATAATTCCATTGTAGCTCTTATCATAATCTTGAATTTGAATGGTCGTGAAGCATAAACAGAAAAATAGATCAAAATTTGTGATTATTTGATGATTAAGAGTCATTTTGATATTCTCTTAGACCCCTTAAAATAAATACATTGTAGATAATAATAATTAACCAGTATTTGTATTTAGTAATTATTTATAACATATATATATATATATATAAATGGCCATTATATATATATATAAATATTACATTATATAGAGATACTTTTATAAAATCACTGCTAAAAATATAAATTTTTGTGGAGGTTTTTAAAAAAATTCACCCCTGAAATTAAGAAAAATATTCTTTTTCTACCATTTTATAACTATTTATAGAAAACCTCCCATAAACAATAAACCATAACAATTAAAGGGTGTTTTGAATACCAAATGAAATTGTAATTTTTCTTGTATTATATTCAGGTTCCTAACACATGAAGGGCATAAAAAGCATAGAATCATTCATATATGAATCATGTGCCATTATCATTACTAGTAATATGTATCACATTTTTCTATTTTACAAGAAGGTTATCATGGTCTTATTGTGTGATACATCGTCCACCACACTATCACTGGATTCAATATCCTTGCACCCAATCTCATGTCACATTTACATTATTTCACTAAATATCCAAACCAATCCTCACTTATTAGTCTATCTCTAAGATCCTTACATAGATTAACCCATATCAGTCAAACATAATCCACCCCACCATTTCCCACCTAGTCTAGTTTTATACTCTATTTTTGATACCAAGACTGCCTATAAAAATTTAGAGTTTGGTGACAAGAACTATGTATGTATATCCCCCATATTGAATTCTCTATTATAATAAACCTTTAAACATCCCAAACATCCATTCTTTCTAACACGATGATGGAATATAATAATTGAACCAATAACTATAGAATATCAATGTAATTGTAAACCATTCATGATACATAAGAGTGAATATATATTGATATATGAACTAGAAATTGTAGAATAAAATCCCAACATTATGATATAATTTTAATTATTTCAATAAAATAAAAGACTATCCCAATATAATGACATTTAAAATTTTCAACCATCGGTGGTCACCTCCATGCAATACAATTATCCACAACTCAAACCTTATCCTATGATATATTTATCAAAAAAAATTTATCTGCATATGATAGGATACATATGATTTATATTTTCATGTAGGATAGAGTATATAACATACCTAGTGAGAAACCATATATTATAATAATAAATAAAAATAAATAATAGATGTCTTTTAAGATGATGAAAACGAGGGTTTTGATAATAAATCAGATACTACATTAAAAAGATATTAGTTGTATTATGTGTTTTTTCTTTCATAATGAATATGAAAAATTATTGTTCAAAACATGGAAACCAATGAACTAAATAACAAAAATGTAGAGGCTTCTCTTAAAGTATATTGATAGATCCCTATTCCCTATGTAGATGGGAGAGAATACCAAATCTGGTGGGGGATCATATGCCTAATAAATATTTTTTATTGGTAGAATACTGAATCCCTATATGTAGAGTAATCGACCCTTGTAGATGGGTATAATGTTGAATCTATATGATACCTAGTTACAGGATCCATGTTCCTTCCAAGGTTGGGTGTGAAATACAAACCATACAAAAGGTGGAGAGGGGGACTTATAATCTTATTCATAATTTCTTATATAGAATATTTTATTCCTTTAGCAAGAAAATTCTACCAAAAACGTGGTGGAATATAACCAAATATAGAGGGGGAAACTCACATCAACTATGTTCATATCAAATACATCAATGAAATTGAAATCAACATAACATTTATAGAAAATATCATATAATAGACTATACATGTGTCTAAAATTTTTCCTAACATGGAGATATGACCCACAGGATGTTATAGATAAATTTAACAATGTGAGTTGAAGGGTAAATGGAATGTTAACAAAATATATGGGTCAAGACGTCTAATACAACTTCACATGGAATGAAAAAAAATAAAATAAAAATTGTATAAGATAATATACATGACCCGAAGAACCTTGGGAGGTACTTATTAAGAAGTTATTTAATAAAAATGTTATACATATTTGAGATAAATGATGTGTGGTATTGAACCAAAAAAACTTGAGAAGTCATAAACCCTTATTGGATTGTACTCCCTATACAAATCAAGCAGTCGGCTAAGGGTTACATGATGTGTAGCAGAAAATCATATCCCACGTTATATTTATAATTCCAAAAATATATAGCAGTTGTTTTTTAAAATTAAATAGTTTGGGTTTATCAATTCGACAAGCCACAAAGTTAGGTTTCTTAAACCAGTTATAACTTTCACTCTTGATTCATTAGCATAACCACAGATCTAACACATAATATTACCTAAATCGTAATTCACATTGTCATCCATGATGATTCAACATCTTGATTTTTATTATTGGACATCGATGACCAGAAAAAAAATAAACTATGTTAAAACCCATCATCTATTCACTTATCGATTTGTAAAGAAAATAATATTTTCATTTTCATTTTTATTTTCTCAATATTCATTTATCCCCCTTTTTTGATATATTCTTGAATGTTAATCTTGAATCAAGAAACATAGTTCTAATAATCAATCTCATGATGAAATAGGTGTGTGAAAAGGTTGATTCTCTGATCAAATTGAATGAAGTTGTAAAATAGATGAATCACATGGGGGAAATCCAATAAAAAAACAAAAGTTAATTAGATAGAATTAACCAATGAATTATAAAATGGAGAAATCGTTTAATGATCAAAATACCTGAAATATAATTCAAAAATCAATTATGTAAAATGGATATTTAGGTTTTATGTATAAAAAATAAAAATAAATTCCATTTTCATAAAATTCAATAAATATATATAAAATAAAAAAAAATCAAGTGATTCCTCATGAAAGAGTTGATTTCTGGTAATGAGGTAAAATCTTCGCATATTGTTTTTAGTGATCCCTAATTCACTCATCATTCATTTCAATAATTATTTATATCACTCATAAGGGTATCCAATATGAGAGTCTCATCTCGTAGTCCTATTTTATGAGGCCAACACTACGGATTTTACGATGAGGTTTTCGTAGTGATAATCCAATGAGATTAAACAATTTAGTAGACAATAAATTTATTATTTAATTTTATATTCTCAATAGTCACCTATAAATCTCAGCAATCATATAACCTGTTGTAGACATAACTTATATCACACATTATGAAAAATCCAAATTCTAGAACCAACGAACAAATTAATTACCTAATCTAGGTATCTATTTAAATGACACAAAATTTCATCCAAAAAAGAACTCAGGAGATTAATTGAATATTTTTTATTATTTAAACAATCAATATCATGTTCTCCAAGAATCAATTTTCTCCAATGAAATTTGAAAAAAATCAATGGGCATTTTATAAGTTAGAAAATTGATTAATTAAAAATATAAGAGTTAATTTAGTTCAACAATCAAGAAAAGGGAGAGAGACACTAAGAGAGAGAAATACTCTACTCCCATGTAATGATTTTCCAAAAATCCATAGATCACACTCAGGAATTCATTGAGGAAAATATTTACCCTCCATTATCTAAAAAAATATAGGTAATTTTTTTGGATAAGGATTCTCGAATCTTCTCATATGAAAGGATAGACAATTAGTAATTGGATAAACACTTTAAACAAGAAATATAATTCACTTCCATGGAAGATCATCCATACAACCCCTTATAGGGAATGTTAAACTTTTGAAAAATTATATTGCTTCATAACTCATCCAAAAATATTTTTAACATTCATCGATGTGTCTTGTTTATACAAAAAAAATGGGACATACACATGATCCCGTCATATAGATGTAGAAATATAAGACATATAATAGAGAAAATTAGTGATATATTGATAAATAGAAGTATTTATTACATGTAATTATTTAACTAAAATAAAAAGGTAACAATTCATCATAAATCAATTATATATCAACAATGTTTTATGAGTGGATGAAAATATTAAATTATGTAAAATTTCCCAATCATAAATAAGGACTATGTGTATAAATATTAAACATTGTAGGATGCACATGCAATAAATATTGTCTCACATTCTTATAAATCACCTTTATAAATAAAGAATATCCTCATAGGTATTTAACACCTCTATTAATTACATATTGAATTATGTTTATTACAGTTTTCCATCCGGGAGGTCACCAACCTCAATAATGTTCATCTATAATCCTCAAGACCACTGGTTTCTTTTAATATCAAGTTATATGATAAATAAATGTGTCTCATTAAAAAAAACCACTGAAATTTCATTTTAAATATAATTAAAAATATATAATTATATTTCAAAATAATGTTATATTTTAATTATGTAATTTCATATTTGGTCACTCTCCCAGTACTCAATGGAAGTATGTGGAACTAACTAGTGATATAAACCTAATTTTTCACACCCGGTTTCCCACCACATGTGGGTCTAGTTACCTTTCACCATATATATATATAATTATATGGACCAAAGGTGATTAAAAATAGGCTATAATTGCATTTTAATCCCCATTTACATTCATTGAGATTATTTGATGACCTAAGTGTCTAGGTCAAACAACCACATATTATATCGTAATCATTCACATGCCTCTTCTACCAATATATACCACAAAAGTTCCTATTATACATATGTCTCTAAATATTTTTTCATATTTCACTTAATAGTAGTTGTCATAGGAAATTAAAATGAAAAGGTACAAATGTTCTTACTTATATAGCCTTGATAATCAGACTACTGGTATTAGAAACATGATTGTAGAAGGAAGAACATTATCCCACTATACATTGACAAAAAATGTCTAAAATTACTTATAACATGGAATAAAAGTATTAATAAGAAATATATATATTTCCCCATCATATATATATACATATTCCCCCTTTTATGGGATTAGTAATAGTACCATGGTTCTTTCAACCGCTATTTAACCTAATTCACCTTCTTGGATGGTAGAAACCTCTACTAGAACCTTTAGGTCATTATTGGGTCACATAAAACTCCGTCATAGCCCAATTTTCATTTTTTTTATTAAATTAAAAAGTTTTATAATCCTAAAATTTTAATGATACACCATAAACCAAAATCTAACATAATTATTATTTAATGATCTAATAAATCATTACTATTATGAGTTGTTAAACCTAAATATAACCCAAATAACCAATGTATATGACATTAACCTCAGCATTACCATTATTTGATCCCATAGGATCTTGAAATCTCAAATTCTATTTAGGTATTATAATTTTTATTTAGATTTTGGTACATTCTCATCCACACCATCCAGGATTGAATTAAATTAAAATACTCATTTTTCAGGGCCTTTATAGTATACAACACATTACAAAACCACATCCTCAAGAAACGTTCCTATGAACCCCAATACCATATATGAATGATGACATAAATTAAATATGTTGTCTTTTTAAATGAATTAATGATACCAAATATGATTGACTACAAGTTTCCACCCTTATAAAAGGGAAAAATGTAAAAACAAATCTTCATTTTATTATGAGGGATTTCATAAAATTTATTAAAATATAAAAAAAATAAGGAGTAGATAATAAAATCATTAATATGGGGATTCAATCTCTATCCCTATTTTTTCATTTATACCTCAATATGCTCATGATCAATATTATACTATCACAATGAAAATAGTTTCCAAGAAAAGTGGGGGATAACATTGAAATTAACATTGTCATTTTTAAAATATATTAATTATATTAGATATTATTTTAAGAACATTCTCCAATTATACCTGTTTTTTATGTGTATTCTGAAGTATCATATAATAATTTAACATGGATTTATTTATTATTAAATAAATTTAATTACATCATTTCATAAAAGGGTAAATGTAAAAAGAGATAAAATATATGATCCTATGTATTGGATATTTTATATCAACAATAATGATTAATATATATATATAGATCTCAGATTCAATGAAATATATCTATTTAATGGTGTTTGTGGACCTCATTTGGTTATTACACATTTTAGAAGATATTATTCAGTAATATCAATACTCTCCCATTCCATTATCTTAATTTTATTTTATTAAGTAACTAAAGAAAACAATTGAAGGACTATTATCCTACCAGATTAGGATTTTAGTTATTTGTAGATACCATTAGAGGCAATAATATTTTTTATTGATATAGAAAGATATCAATAAAAAACATTGTTTTAGTGGAGTCAAATTTTAATGTTGAAGAACCCATTATTTTATATATTTATAACTTGTTTTATTTGTTTCTTTCTTAAATGATTTCTTATTGTATGGGTTTTTTTGTTTCCCAAGTTAATTTTAGGGATATATATATATCTCAAAAAACACATCAATGTGTTTCTATTTCAATTAGATTCTAGTATACTTTTATTTTCATTGATTATTTGAATATAAAGTTACAGCTAATGACAATATTTAAAAGTAAATAACATTATATTATTTAGTTTTTGAGATCTCAAATAACTCATAAATGTAAGATTCAACTATGAGTTTTTATTTCCTATAAATCATAATTTTATCATTTTATCATTATATATATATTGTGACATTATCGGGTTCCTCAATAGTTTTTCACACCATAAATTCCAAAAATAATAGTTTGGAAAAGGTGAATAATATACTGCATAAATAAATAGCCAAAATAGATTCATCTCCATAGGAATAACTAAATATTTATTTAGATTTAGATTTTTTTGTAATAAAATTACTATAAAAGTCCGATTAACAATTCATAAATTATATTTGTATTGGGGATGTTTTAGAAAATTTATATGGAGGATCAACATCATACATATTAAGAAATCAAATAATTAATCATATATCTATTCACTTTAGTGATTAATAGATAATTAAAAAGACAATATTTAATAGAAATCAAAAGGAAAACTAGTCATTAAATTTAAATAATTTAATATATTAAAAAATATACATAAAAATATGATATTTCAAAATGATTTTATGGAAAAAATAAAAGTTTCCTTAATCAAATTGTGTTCAACGTTGATGTTTTTTAGGCTTCATTTTCATTACCTAAGCCTGTCTATATTTTCTCATGGTTTATATATGGTGAAAATAATATTATGAATTTATCTAAGAATATATGATATATGGAAATTTAGAAAAGGATTGATCGTGTTTAGTTGAATAGTCATGTAGTGTCAAATGTATCTATATTCAATGATAGTTACAAATAACCAGACATTGTTTTATCCTTCATAAAAACATTTCCATGTGTATATAATTTAATAAAAAATTTGACATTATTAGTAGAAAAAAATTTATGTATTTGGTAGGGAAAAATAATTTTCATTTTTAATTTTTCATTTTCAGTTAACCTTATTCTTCTTTTCCTTATTTATATTATTCTATTGTTTTTTATATTTATATAATAATTTATATCCATGAATTTAATAGAAATAATAAAACTGTTGGTGTTCTATCTACTAATTCTCCTCAGAACATTAATTTCATGACCAATTTTGAGTTATTAATAAAGAAATAATAAATTGGTATATATTTGAACTAATTCGCTCATTATTAGCGATTCGATGTTCGGTTGTTGTTTTTTTGACAAAACACATTATTCAATTTTTATAATAATTTTAGAAACATGGAATTTTAATTGATAATGTTAGTAGTTTCAATTTTGATATATTGTTTAGAATATATAATTAATTAAGAAATGTAAATTTAATTTAATTTATTAAAAATAATTTTAACCAACACATAAAAATGAAAAATGACTTTCATTTACTAATGATAAGATATATATAAATTAATATATATAATTTATGATCCTTCAAAAAGGGATCCCTATAATACATTTATTATATTTATTTTTTTAAAACATTAGTGGATTGATATATATATATATCCATATTTCATGATGTCATAAAAAGATATGATAAAAATGAAAAATTGATCTACATCATAGAGAATATTTATTTATCATTTTAGATCAAGAATTCATAATAAGTTTTCTACTGAAAATAAAATTGTTTTCAATAAAGGAAAATTTAATTTGATGAATTGGATTCATGTAATTAATTTTATAGTGATATATATTTATCATGCTCATAATGTTATATAAATAAAGAGATCTCATAACCACACTTATACATGATATTTTAATTAGATGAATGATGTATATATGAATTTTCAATAGTTAATTAAAATTTTCTAAACAAGAAATTCTTAGAGAAATTTATGAGAACATTCTAACATAATATCTTGAGTGTTATTCATTATTTCCTAATCTAGAGAACTAAATTTATCTAGTTCACTGCCCCCAAATAAATATTTAGAGTAATTATTGGGAGGGTTTGATTATATCTTATGGGGAGCATGTGATCCCAGTATCACCAAATAGAATGACATTAAAATATAAAAATCCCCATAATTGATATTATTATTTTTCTTGTATAATACAAATTGAATGATTATTATAACAAATATTATGCCTCGATGATAGGAAATGTATCCATCTTGTATCATATATGTCATACATCACAACGATGAAAATTAAATGGGCCAATGTATTGCCCCCGGTTTCTGGTATGTAACTCTTACCTGATGCTTTTCTTGTTGTAAAAGTTAAGGGTGAGCTTTGGGAGGGTTGGGAGATCCTAGTTTTAAGTTTGAAGTATGCGCACAGTTAGCGTACGGTTAGTCTAAACCGTGTGGCCAAACCGTGTGTGCATAACTGGGGAGGAAGTGGCTTCCGCACGGTTGGCGCACGGTTAAGGGAAACCATGTGATGATGTCGTGCGTGAAGGAAGGCCGAGGCAGAAGCTAATGCACTGTTAGCCCACGGATTGTTAAACTGTGTAGACTAACCGTGCCGTGACATAAAATTAGATCCTAAAATTGTGGATTTAACTCATTTTTCCTTTAATTTCTTTTTATAAACCTTCTAAGTGGCCCTAACTCAGGATTACTCTCCTTTTAAGGTTGGAAGACTTCTCCCAAGCATTCCGGAGGCGATCTGAAGGCTTCTCTTGGAGAATCAAAGTCGGATTCTTAATGTATGTGATCGTCCTTGATCGGTTTCTTAGATCTACTTAGATGTACCACTCATATTCTCTTGTTTTCTTAGATCTACGCCCGTTATGGTATGATCTAAGGGTGTGGATGACAAATATGACGAGATTTGGTCTCAGTTGTGTTATGAAAAGTGATCTAAGGTGGGGTTTTGGAGTTTAACCTGGTGTTCTTGAGCGTTCTTCGTCCGTGGCTTGGTTTCACCCAATTGTTGAGGTAGGTGGCTTCACTCTCGATTCCTCTTTCTTAGAACATTGAGGCTTAGTTCAAATTGATTTAATTTCTTGGTTTTGATTGTGATATTTTTTTGAAAATGATGTTATAAATCTTCGATAGTGTTGATTTATGGGTGTTGATGAAATTGTATAAATTGAATGAATGGTTTGTGCAAATTATTTGGGTTCCTTGATTTTAAAATGGTGATTTTGAAATATGGATTTGCTGGATTTGAAAAATGGTTTGGAGAAGAAGTTTTTTAATAAAAGTTTTGTTTTATTGAAATGGTTTGGTCATGGTTGAAATGGTGTGTTCTTTGTGCATACTTGGTGTGTGTGTGTTCATATTACATTTACGAGGCATGGTCGAAATGTGACCACGTACTCGGTGCCAAAAGTGTAATGGAACATGGGGAATAATTACATTTTGACAGCTTGGTAGATCGACGAGAGACAACTCAAGAGTCAGGAACTATCATAATGATGCATGCATGGGTAATGATGTGGTTATGTGGAATGGAATGGTTATGCCATAGTGGAAAAGTGTTTTGATTTGGAATCTTGGATTGGTTTTTTTCATGGAAAACATGGTTTTGGTTGGATGATTGGGTTGGATGAAAATGGTTTTGATTTGGAACTTTCTATATTGTGAACCGTTTTGGAATTGTTTTATATAAATTGTTTTATATAAATGTGCTAACATGTTTTATCATAGATGCATCAGTTGGGAAGTCATCGGGGAAAACCTACTGAGTTTCATTACTCACCCCCTTCTTTGGAACGTTGGTGCTTTGCAGATGTCATATACTGGGATGTTGGAAAAGGTAAAGTGTCGCATGTTTATATCACTACATCATGATGCATGGGCTGGTTCGTGATGTTGGAGCATGGAGATTGTGGAGCCTTGGAGTATTTGTTGTCATTGAGTCTTGTTGGTTGCCTTTCCGCTGTTTACTGTGGTCTTGTTTTGGTTTCCACTGTTTCACTTTGTTTGGTTTAATATGGAATTAATGGATGAACTATCTTGGTTTTAAATAATGCATCATATAGTGGTTACTTGTAGATGTTTATCTAGTTTTTGTTGTTGTTGGTTTTTTCCATTTTAAGGGTAAATCATCCCCCATGTGTTTTGAAACCCTTTGGCATTTATTGCTAGCATTTTGCGACATAGGGATGTTGCTTAAGGCCACGTAATAACTCATCGTGCTCTCAAGACAATGATAATTAGTGAGTCATTACAAATGGTATCAGTCTAGTCCTTCCTTTGAGGTACGAATGGTATCAGATTTTTTGTTCCTTGCCAATCAAGTAGTCATCAATGTTCTTGGTATTGGAGTTGAAATTTCTTCTTGTATATTCCTTGGGTGGTCATCTTAGACTGGAGTAGAATTGTCGGAACATGAAATGTATAGCATAAAATTACGTAGCTAACCCGTTTATGTTGAACTTCAATTTACTAGGGTGTTGGGTACATAAGTGTTTTTGATACACTTCTAGAATGTTGAAAATATCATTGTCATGGGTTTATCCAGTGAGATGAGCATGGCTTGCATTGTACAGGAATGACTTCCCACTAGGACTGCATAAATCATTTTTAGAAATGGATTATGGTTTGATGAATAAGTGTCTTTTCTAAAAATTTGAAGCATGTTTTAAAATGAATGACATTAAAAAGATAATGGTTGTTGAACATTGAAAATATATTGATTTTCAAAAGAAAGAAAAGATATGTTTTAGAAATGATTGGAAATCAAAGTTGTGATAGTGATGTGATAGAAACTGAAATGCTAGGCCTTCAGTTTCTAAGAAGTGATACTAATGGTGTGCATTCTTTGTATAGAAAATGACACCTGTTAGACGTCATAGACACCAAATGGAAGAAGCTGCAGAGAATGTTGTTGCACCTGAACCACGTGTGAACCAAGAGCTATTTCTGAGTATAGTTCAAGCGTTTTAAGATATAGACACGGGGAATCATAGGAATGAGTCAAGGCATGTCGACCATTCCGTCCAATTCCAGAAGTAGAATCCACCCATCTTTCGGGGTGATTCTGAACCAGAAAAGGAGGTGGTGTGGCTAAGCAAGATGAATCGTATCTTCGAATTCATCATCACACTAGTGGAGATGAACTTAAAGTTGGTGAAATATATACTGGAGGATCTTGCACGACAGTGGTGGGAGCTGGTGGTGCATGCTAAGGTGGATCAAGGCCTGAGTTGGGAGGAATTCGAGGAGTGGTTCAATAAACAATTATTTTTCCACACATTCATGATCCAGAGAACAACTAACCTTTTCAGCCTGATGCAGGAAAATATCTATGTTACGTAGTTTGTAGCTAAATTCATGAATTTAGTACACTTTTCACCGGATGTTGCTGCAAGTGCGTCATTGAAGGCACACATCTTTGAATCAGGGTTGTGACAGGAGATTCGCTCACAGATAATAGATTTCTGTATTACGGATTATCCGGATATGGTAAACAGAGAAACAATAGCCGAAAGTGACATCTCAGAAGTTATGGGAGGAGTAAGTATTATGATACCCACAAGAATAAGGGGAACTCTAATGTTGGGAATAGGAGGAAGAGGGACACCTACTTCCAATGTGGGAGTGAAAATCAGAATCAGACGGATGGATCGGTAAATCTTCCTTTACGACCCATGATGAAGTCCGGGTGCTTTTAATGTGGTGCAATTGATCAAATGAAATGGGAATGTACAACACCACCAAAAACATGTCACAATTAAAAAAAGATGGTTAATCTTCAGCGATATTGTTCAGTGCTCTGAGGTCGGGTGCGCGTTACACTTCACAGGAGTCGCACACATCCTATGCTTCAATAGGGCGAGGACAAAAAAATCAGTCTTGCTAGTAGAACATAGATAGTTATGTGGATTCTAGCAATATAATGACTCTTTAGGCAGGGAAATCTCAACAATGAAATATGGATCAAAGTGCAGCAACAAAGCAATTATATAGAGTTGAACAGGTTATTTTGGATGACCAGTTTGGACTGTCTACTATGAGAGGTATGATTCTTTTGAATTCTACCCTCATGCAAGTGTTGTCCAATTCTAGTGCATCACATTCTCTTCTTGCTTCTCATATTGCTGATTTGAAAATCTTAAGAGTTAAAATAATGCTCTCTGTGATAAAACATCAATTACCTATCGAGGAAAGAGAATGTAGAGCCTTCATGTGTAGAGCATGTTCTTTAACTGTTGATGGAGCTAAGATGAAATGTTATTTCTCTATGCTGGACAAGCATGTCTATGATATAATCATGGGTATGGATTGGTTGATAGCGTTTAGTGATCACATCAACTGTTATAGCAGAATAGTTAGTTTTGTGACTGAGGATGGCGTCGAGCATCTCATCAGAGAATAAAGGGTGGTGAAAGCACGTGCAACGGGCTTGTTGGCACAATAAGTGGCAAAGGATTATTACAATTTGGCTGCATTAAACTTGTAATCGATGGACGAGATCGTGAGTAACAGTTTTCCAGTAGTGGTGGATCAATTTCTTGATGTTTTCCTGAAAACTTCTTGGGGTTACCACCTGTAAGAGAAGTGGAGTTTACAATTGATCTCTTTCCAGGGACCAGACTGATCTCACTTCCATATTATAGAATGGCACCAACTGAGTTAAATGAATTGGAAGTGCAGTTAGAGGAGCTTGAAATCAAAGGCTTTATTTAGTCAAGCGTGTCTTCGTGGGCAGCACCAGTTTTGTTTGTAAATGATGCAGATGGAACATTGAGGCTATCTGTGGATTACCATAACCTTAATGAAGTTATGATAAAGAATAGATATCTTCTTCCACGAATTGATGAACTATTTTATCAATTGAGGGGAGCTTAGTGGTTCTCCAAGATTGAATTGCAGTCAGGATATCGCCAGTTGAGTGTTCAGAAGGAGGATATTCCAATGACAGCCATCAGAAGCAGATATGGCCACTATGAATATATATTCATGCCTTTTGGCCTAACGAATGCACCCGCGATCTTCATGTCTTTAATGAATCAGATATTTCAACAATATCTGGATTCATTTTTTGTGGTGTTTGTGGACGACATATTGGTCTATTCAATAACAATGGCTGAGTATGAGAAACACTTGGCGATAGTGTTGGAAATCGTGATGGACCATCAGTTGTATTCCAAATTATCAATGCGCAACTTTTGGATATAGGAGGTACGTTTTCTAGGACATGTTGTTTCTGAGAAAGGTGTTTAAGTGGATCCATAAAAGATAGGAGTTGGTCTTTCATGGCAACCGCCGATGAATGTCTTTTATGTATGAAATTTTCTTGGTCTAGCTGGTTATTATCGACACATTGTGTGTGACTTCTCATGACTAGCTTCACCTATGATAGCATTGACAATGAAAAACAGCACATTTCAATGGACTGAGGAATGTCAAAGATCTTTTCCAGAGTTGAAAGTCTGCCTTACATCCTCAACCATCTTGATCTTGCCAGAATCAGGACAGGGGTATGCGGTGTATTGTGATGCTTCAAGATTAGGGTTGGGTTGTGTTCTCTTACAAGGAGACCATGTTGTTTCTTATGGGTCAAGGAATTTGAGGGTTCATGAGAATAATTACCCAACACACGACATGGAATTGGCTGGAGTCATCCATGCTTTGAAGACATGGAGACATTATCTCTTTGGTGAGAAATTAATAGTGTTTACAGATCACAAAAGCTTGAAACACATTTTCTCACTATGAGATTTGAATCTGAGCCATAGGAGAAGGATGGAGTATCTTAAAATTTTCAACTTTGACTGGATGTATAACTCAGGTAAGGGCAATTCGGTGTCCGATGCATTATAGAGGAAGTCGTCTTCTCAATTGGAAAATGAATCTTCATATGAATGGCAGTTGATGTCGGTCTTATCCGACATGCATGTGTAATGTGAAGACTGAGGTGATGTTGCTATTTTCTTTTCAGCTACACTTTTACCTGATTGGTGGAAATTGTAAAGGAGGCACAGGCATCCTATGTAGACTGTGTCGCAATGAGTTCAAAACTCAATGGTGGGGAGACCATTGAGGGATGGAAGCTAGATGGGAGTTCAGTTTTTTAGTTTCAAGATCGGATGATTGTACCTTTCATTGCTCAGAAACAACTCCTTCATGCTTACCACCATTTCAGATGGGTTGTGCATCTAGGTACACAAAGGATGTATAAGGCGTTGAAGATGAAGTTTTGGTGGAGAGGCATGAAAAGGAAGGTGGCTGAGTTCGTTTCGCGATGCTTAACATGTTAGCTAGTTAAAGCAGACCATCAGAGACCTGCTGGTATGTTATAGTCTTTACCTATCCCAGTTTGGAAATGGGAGCAGATAGTAATGGATATTGTTACAGGACTTCTAAGAACGGTCTGAAAACACGATGCCATCTGGATGATAGTGGATCGTCTGACCAAGTCAGCCCATTTCATCCTGATTCGTAAAACTCATATGGTGGATGATCTTTCAAAAATATATATCTGGGAGGTGGTAAAGAGACATGGTGTACCAGTTTCAATCGTGTCCGATAGAGATCTAAGGTTCACATCTCGTTTCTGGAAATGCTTACAACAAGCCCTGGGGACTCAGTTGCCGATGAGCACAGCGGATCATCCTCAGAAATATGTGAAATCTAAGTAGACAATACTAATGTTGGAAGAAATGTTTCAAGGTTGTGTAATAGATTTTTGTGGCTCATGGGAGGAGAGTATACCCTTAGTGGAGTTCCCATACAATAACAACTATCAAGCTTCGATATACATGGCTCTGTTTGAAGCATTGTATGGGCGTCTGTGTCGTTCTCCACTATGCTGGGTGGAAATGGGAGAAACATCACTAGTTGGGACGAGCATTGTCTAGGAAACAACTAAGAAGATTCAGTTGATTATAAAGAGGATAGAGATAGATCAGAGTCATCAGAAATCTTATGTATATCACCACCTAAGACCCTTGTCATTTGCGGTGAGTGATCATGTCTTTTTGAGAATCTCTCTAAAGATTGGACATCTTCGTTTTGGGAAGCATGGAAAATTATCTCCTAGATATATTATCCCTTTTGAGATACTGGAACGGGTTGGTGAGGTGGCATGTCGGTTGGCATTACCACCACGGTTCAGTGCAGTGCATAATGTGTTCCATGTATCTCTGTTGAAGAAGTATCAACATGATCCTGACCATGTGATCAGATGGGATCACATTGACCTAGAGCCGGATGCTTTGTTGGTACATATCCCAGTGCATATTGTTGATAGGAAGGATAAAGTCTTTCATGGAAAAAATGAACAGTCTAGTGTGTGTTTTATGGCAGCATGGTCAGATTTAGGAAGAAACTTAGGAACGCGAGAAATAAATGAAAGAGCAGTGGCCAGAACACGTTCAAGAAACCCATGGTTTTCTACATTATAGGGACGGAAAGGATAATGGTGGGGAGATTTTTGTACCCCTAGTTTCTGGTATATAACCCTTACTTGATTAATTTCTTTTTCTAAATGGTAAGGGTGGCGTTTGGAAGAGTCGAGAGATCCTGGTTTGAAGTTTTAAGTAAAGGGGAAGGCATACGGTTAGCGCATGGTTAGTCTAAATTTTGCGGCCAAACCGTACAAGGATGACTGGGGAGGTAGTGGCTTCTACACGGTCGGCGCACGGTTAAGGGAAACCATGTGATGAGGTCATGCGTGAAGGATGGTTGAGGCATAAGCTAAGGCATGGTTTTTCAAATCATGTGGACTAACTGTGTGGTCACTTAAAGTTGAATCCTAAAATTGTGGATCTAACTCGTTTTGCCTTTAATTTCCTTGTTTAAACCTTCTAGGCGGCCATAAATCGGGATTACTCTCCCTTGAAGGATGTAAGACTTCTCCCAAGCATTCTAGAGGCGATCCAAAGGCTTCTCTTGGCGAATCGAAGCCGGATTCATAATGTACGTGACTGTCCTTGACCGGTTTCTTAGATCTACTTTGATCTACCTCTCCACTTCTCTCATTTTACTAGATCTACGCCCGTTATGGGTGGATCTAAGGGTGTGGATGCCAAATATGATATTATTTGGTCTTGGTTGTGTTAGGATAAGATATCTAAGGAGGGTTTTTTTGAGTTTTACCCAATGTTCTTGAGCGTTCTTCATCCGTGGCTTGGTTTCTCCCAATTTGTTGCGGTAGGTGGAATCACTCTCGATTCCCCTTTCATAGAACATGAATGCTTAGATCAAATTTATTTAATTACATGGTTTTGATTGTTAAATCTCGGTACAAAGTATGTAGTAAATGTTCTCTAGTGTTGATTTGTGGGTTTTGATGAAATTTCATAAATTGAATGAATGGTTTGTGAATAGTATTTTGGTTCCTTGATTTTAAAATGGTGATTTTAAAATATGTATTTTCTGGATTTGGAAAATGGTTTGGAAAAAAATGGTTTTCAATAAAACTGTTGTTTTCTTAAAATGGTTTTTACATGGTTGAAATGGTGTGGTTTTTGGCCATACTTGGTGTGTGTGTTCATATTGAATTTATTAGGCTTGGTTGAAATATGTCCTTGTGATCGGTGCAAAATGTGTAATCGAACATGGGGAATAATGAACTTGTGACGACTTATTGGATCGATGAGAGGCCACTCATGAGTATGTAACATTCATAATGATGCATACATGGGTAATGATGTGTCTACGTGGAATGGAATAGTTATGCCAAAGTGGAAATGTGTTTTTTATTTGGAATCTTTGTTTGGTTTTTTTTCTTGGAAATGATGGTTTTGGTTGGAATATTGGGTTGGTTGAAAAATGTTTTTGATTTTGAACTTTCTATATTGTGAACCATTTTTGAATTGTTTTATATAAATTGTTTTATATAAATGTGATAACATGTTTTATCCTATGGCCATGGGTTGGGAATTCATCAGGGATAACCTACTGAGTTTCATTGCTCAGCCACTGATTTGGAACGTTGGTGCTTTTGCAGATGTCATATACCAGGAGGTCGGCAAAGGTAGCGTGTCGCATGTTTATAGCACTGCTTCGTGATGCTTTGGCTGGTTCGTGATGTTGGATCATGGAGCTTGTGGAGCCTTGGAGTCTTTGTTGTCTTTGAGTCTTACCGGTTGTCTTTCTATTGTTTACTCTGATCATGATTTGGTTTACACTAATTCTTTTTTGTTGGTTTAATATGGAATTAATGGATGAACTATCTTGGTTTTAAATCCTGACCATATAGTGGTTACATGGAGATGTTTATCAAGTTTTCATTGTTGTTGGTTGTTTCCATTTTATGGTTAAATCCTCTCCCATATGTTTTGAAACCATTCGGCATTTATTTCCAGCCTTTTGCGCCTTGGGGATGTCGCTTAATGCCAATTAATGACTCATTGAGCTCTCAAGCCAATGAGAATTGGCGGGTCATTACAACCAATATAATACATAGTAAAAATATTGAAAACTATATAACATGATTAAAGGATATATATGTACATGTTATCGTCTATTAAATAAAATTATCTACAAATCTATAACTTGTTCCTTCAACATTATCAAATTATTGAGGGCCCATAGACGGACATACCAATAAATCCTAGTGTTTACGTGTTAAAAAATGAATATATTGTATGTGAGAATAAAATTCTATAGATCTGTACCAACATGTCCCCTAATATAAAATAATTTAGATATTTATAAATGATTACAATTAAATGAATGCGGTAACACACATAATATATTAATATGTTAGTCTTCATGAACCTATCATGCGTCCAGTATGCTTAAACATACATAATTCAAATTGTGTAGTTATTTTAATTTTCCATAATTATCCCCAAGATGTTACCATGATTCAATTTTATGGAATATCACGGCCTAAATAAATCACAAGAATACTAATAGGTATCAGGTGGACACCTTAAATCTAAATAATTAGCCATCAACAATTGTCCCACAATCATCACTAGACACTCACAAGATTCATTTGGCTAAAATCATCTATTATAATTATTCACACTCTTATATAGTACCCTGCTTATTGATGGGTGTTATTCTGAACATATCTAAAACATATATATCTATTTAGCATCATGAAGAAATCATCCAACCTATCCCACTATTGGATATTATACAAATTAAATTAACCCTATAATATGAATGTTCGACCCTCATAGAAATCCATTAAATATACAATTGATCATGTGGATTGTCTCTAAATATTCTGTCATTAAAATACATCAAAATATATTTATACCCTAAAATAAATATTGTCATATGTTTCAACAATATAAAAATATATGAAATATTTTGCGACAACAATCCAAAACATTATCAATCATGAAACTCTTAAAAATAAACATAGTATTTATGTAAAAACCCCCCAATTATGGATTTATTCTTGTCGTTAATCCTATAAGGATCCATTGAATGATAGGACTAATTTCATCAGATGTAGACCAATTCGTTAGATATATACAAAAACACAAAAAAAAACCAGATTAAATCGAAATTGAAATATTAAAATCAAATTCCTATCACTTATACATAACCCATCGTACCATGCTCATAGGATATCCAAACATGTCATTATCCCACCCGGTCGGATCATGATTCAATTGAAATGAATAAAATACCTAAAATGTTAAAAATAAAAGAAATTTAAACTTTGGAACCTAAAAAAACCTATGAATTTATTTATCATAAACTATGAGAAAATACACCACAACCATAAAAATTAAATTAGCCGACACAAAAAAGATAAATTTTGAAATACTATGATAGAAGTACATGAAAATGGAACAACAAAACAATTTTCTATGATTTTAATGATGCATTTTTCTTGTAGAGACCCTATGATCATTTATTAGTGAATAAATAATAATTATAATTGAATAGAGTTAGACAAAAAATAAATAGTTCCAATCAAATTATATTTGATGTTCATCGAATCCCATAACTCAACCAATTTTTATAAACATTAAATATACACAATGTGTATACACATTAGATAAAATAATCACACAAATACCTTCATAGATTCAAAGAATAACAATGACCTAAACACTCATTTATGTGAGAAGACTAAACTACATATTCTGTTCGCTATATTACACTTTAATGTATCATTAGTTAAATTTATAATTTTATTTTAACAATCTCACATATTTTTGAACAATATTTGGGATACTCTTATATACCATACATTACTATAGTCTCATTTTGTTATTTTATTACAATATTTGTTGAATCATTACATTTTATAATTAATTCCACTTCATCACTGTCTTGAAAAAGGTTCAATTCAGTACTTAAGAAATTGCTACTTCTATATTTTTCTTGACATGTCCATAATATGGTTATTACACCTCGACTAGTATCAATATATATCATTAACTAATATTTTTCGATGATTCAAAATAATTTCCTCCATTTATATCCTTAAAAAAATATATTTTTAATATTCTATTTTGTAGTATGGTTTCCCTAACAGACCTCGGGTGACCCATTCCCTTAAAAGGGATACTATAATATTAGAATATTAATGTTTATAAACTTGATCATCACATCATTCAGATTCTAATCTCGACCATCATTCTATTTCACCGTCACATTATCCTCTTATTTTAAATGGATTTATTGATACTTTATATCAATATGTTGTTTGTTCGAGTGGAGAAAATATATATTTTTCTTTTTAGATCATAAATATTGAATGAAATAATACGATCAAAATATCCATCCTTTTTTCAAGATCATCCACCAACTGCTTCTTTCTAGAACCCAACATGGTTAATTAGACACGTAACCTAGGACTACCTCAGGTAAGGAAACATTCATGTCCCTGATCAGCATGTTTTTAATAATTTTCTCAAGGAATCATATCATTACCAAGATGTAATGACTTCACACTAAAACAAGAATAAAAAAGAAAATTAATCTACTAATAATCTAATAATGGGCGATTATACATTATACCTCCATGTATCGAAAATAATTGAATAATGGTATGTGAAAAATCAAATCAATGAATAAAATAATAAATAATCCAATATGAGTTTTTTTAATTAGTAGGATGAGGTCTCGCCTATAAAAGAAATACCTCTTTATTAATGAAACAAATCCTTACACAAGTTTGAAGGTAGAAAGTTTACATTGATCCCAACAAAAAATATGAAGAAGATCACATGACACTTGAACATCCCAATGATAAAAAGCCTCATTCAAACCTCTATTAGCAAGACCATATGCCATTGAATTTGCCTCAATATAAACATGAGTAACAATATGCTACTTTGAAAAAAGAAGGCGAAAACCTCTTATCCAACGATTTGTGAGCTTCCATGAAAGGTGAAAAAACATGTTCAAATGGAAAGGACAACAGATGTAGAGTCACATTCATGCCAGATCTTATTCCATACCCTCTGCTCGGCTTGACCAATTGCAATAAAAACCCCAACAATTTCAAATTCAAGTGCATATACATTACGACATGAACAATAAAGGCCCCTGAGAACATCACCCTCATGGTCCCTAAAAACTGCACCAAAACCCAAAGGGCCTAGATTCCCTCTTGAAACATCATCTGAATTGATTTTAATCTATCCCTGAAATGGGGCCTGCCAAATGACCGCAATCCACCTAGGTGGAGGTGAAAAAATACCCTTTACCACAACTCGATTGAGGACCATCATGTCATGAAGATGGTTAAAAGACAACTTACCTTGGGGAAATCTCACCTCACGAACAGTAGTTAGAATAAAAGAAATAGTGGGTCCAGCACGAAAGGTCTGAGACTCATGCACATCCTCGTTTCTTGAAGTTTTGATGAAGGGCACTAGTTCATGTGTAATAGCCTGAAAGAGGATTAGGAGTTGTGGGGATAGGGTCAGCACCACCCAACTCCTAATGAAATCGCAAATCGAGAATGCTCTTGTAAAATAAACATCAAACTTGTCATAAAGTGCTTTCCACATTGTTGAGGCCACTGCATAATTTAGAAATAGATTATTGATATCATCCCTATTCTGATGGCATAACACACACCTAGAATAGAGAGATATTCCACAATATTGATGATAATTATCAATTGGAATTTTCTTATGAGCCATTTAACATATAAAGGTGGACCGAGATTGTTTCATGAAGAATTTATGCAAACAACCCACCCACTTGTAGTCAAAATTACTATGAATATACTTCTTATTGAACTTGTTGGATGAATGTAATCCATTGAATTCCCGCTCCCAAGACAATAAATCTCCTTTAGTGGAGAGGAAATACTTCTCAACAATGGATATAATTTGAATTGGAAGATTTTACATTCATCCAGTCTGATGCCTAATTGATAAATCCATATCAAGATTTGTCTCATCCCCAATAACAAGGTCTTCCAAGTGATGTCCAGCCCAATTACATTTCCAGAATTTTAGGGAAGACTCTCTGGAGACCAGCCACCGCGAATCAGCCTCAATTTTGGAGAACATATTCTAGAAAGTAGGCCACATCGAGGAGTTAAAGAAATTTTAAATTCTATATTTGAATATATGCATGAATCAAACTCTAAGTAATCTAAAATCATCAGAGTGAATATTTATTAGCCTCCAAATAATCCCCGCCAGCAATAAATCATTAAATCATCCATGGTTATTTATGCCAAAGCCCCTTCCATATAAGGTTTACAAACAGAATACCATCGAACCATTACAAGCCCCTTGTCCATGATGCTACCACTCCAGATGAAATTCTTGATGGAGACATTGATTCTCATAAGTAAATCAATCATCCATTTTTTACACCATGAAGGAGTACACAAATTTATAAATAATTATTGACTTTACAAGACACACCCCACCGGCCAGTGATAATGATTTTTCTTTCCATGAAGAGAGTTGCCTTTTAATCATGCTAACGATTCCTGAAAAATTTAATATCTTTGGTCTTCCCCAGAACATAGGTACTCCTAGTTAAGTAAAGGGGAGGGACCCTTCCCGAATGCTTGATTCTCTAGTGATCTCAATTTTATTATAAGGAGAAATATTCCTTCAAAATAATACAAAAGACTTGCTAAAGCTAATCTCTTGAACAGAAACCCTCTCATAATGAAAAAGAGCTCTATTGATGTTTTTGATGTGGTTGTTGTCCCTATGAGTGAAAACGATAATGTCATCAGCTTATAAAAGGTGTGTAGTGGAAACAATCCCTCTCCCAGCATGAATTACCTTCAAATTGCCCTTATCAGACATGATGGAATGAAACCTGCAGAGATAATCCTCAATAGTCGAAAAAATGACCGCTGATAGAGGATCTCCCTACCTAACCCCTCTCGAACAATCAAAGTAGCCTTTTGGAGATCCATTAATGCGAATTGAGATATGAGATGAACACAATATAGATTTAACCCATTTGATAAAAACATTATCAAAACCATATATGATGATAATCTTGCATATAATGCCCCAATCCATTGTATCAAAAGCTTCCTAACATCCAACATGAGAGAAATGTTTCCCTCTCTGATAGGACTTTTTAAATGATACACACATTCTGAAGCAGTCATTGGGAAATCTTGAATCGATGTCAATTTAATGATGACAAACTAATTAGTATATACAATCTTTCCAGCAACAAGAGAAATCCTATTAGCCTGAATTTTACAAATGATTTTGTAAATGGTATTAACTAGAAAGACAGACTTGAATAAATGTATTTCATTAGCATCCTCCACCTATGAAATCATGGAAAGAAATTGTGAATTCAGGCCATTGGGAAGAGGCCCACCTCTTAAAATGTGTGTGACCAGCCTGCAAACATCTGCACGGATAACATCCCAAAAAAATTGAATGTAGAAGTTACTAAAGCCATCCAGTCCATGGGAACAATCTGGTTTGAGATTAAAAATAGCCTCTTTAATCTATGGTCCAAGAGGAACATCATTAATGATATCATTATCCTCTTGATTCACAAGCTTCAGAATGACACCGTCCATAGTATCAGTGGTGACTGATGATCCATTAAAAAGTTCTTTAAAGTAATATTTGACATGCTCATAGAGATCCCTTCTGTTATCAATAATCATATCCCCTTTTTTGATCATGGAATGAGGATTAGATACTTTCATGATTTTCTATAAGGAATTGAAGAAATTTGTGTTCCTGTCTCCATCCTTTAGCCATTTTACCTTTTAGGAGTCCCTTTTCATGGAATCATTTAAGTCAAGGAGTGTGTTGATCTTGATGGTCAACACAAATTCTTCCTAAAACCCCTTAGGGAATTCATTATTAGTGCTGAAATACTGGACATTCTGAAGAGAAGCTTTGTGAAGAAAGATATCATTATCGAGCGAGCTGAAGCGACTCTTGCTCCAAAGTCTCAAATTCCTTTTAAGGATTTTGAGATTGGTGTTACATGAAAAGGAATCATTACTACAATTCATTGAATTCAAAGTGATTTGAACAATTACCTTTCATTTTGGATGAGTGATCCATGCCATATTGAATCTGAATTTAAGAGGATGCTTGGTGTCCCTTTCAACAAGATCCATAATTATTGGATGATGATCAGAATTGAGCATGGATATGGTAGAGCATGATATGGATCCCCATGTGTCCATTGATGCCTTATTGATGAAAGCCCTATCGATTTTACTAGAAAAAAATCTATTAAGATTCTTCTTGTAAAAGTTATAGTTATCTTCAACCAGATTCACCTCAAACAAATAATTTTGATCAACTCATGCTCTGAATTCTCTAGAGGAAATGGAGTTGTTTGTTGCCCCCACATTCTCATCTGGATTTTAAATTGCATTGAAGTCCCCCAAAATTATCTCCGGGAATGGAATGAAAGAATTTAGAACACCTATGTCTACCCATAGGTTCCTACGATATTGATACATATTATGGGCCTAAAAAAGGAGCAAGTAATGTGATAACCATGGTATCTAATAGAACAAATTACATATTGATCCCCATTAGTGACCATAGAGATGTTGTCCATAAATGAGTGAGAAAGCACCCATAGACTTATAATATTAGTTGAGAACATGTTGGTGTCAATGACGTAAAAACCCATCCTCTCAAAGCTAGAGATATAGGAGGAAACAATTTTTTTAGGTTCAATAAGGCCAATGATAACTGGCTTATGTTTATGGATAAACAACTGGATGGATCTGATGGTCTCATTATTGCCTAGACCTTGGAAATTCCAAAATAAAATCATCATTTGAAACTGAAACCGGTGTTATGACCCCTTGTCCTCATGTCTTCTTCGATGGTCATCCATCATTCTTTTTAGGAATATAGGTGCTTTATAACAGATCACTAATATCGGTTGTGCTATTCATGACCTCCATGATCTTACTCTTCAGTTCTGCACTGACCAGATCTGTCTGACTATCCGGTAATAGAATGATGTTTGAATCATCAAATTTATTATCACAACATTCTTGGCCTATGCTGCCAAATTGCAATCCTTTTGGAGTTATGATCCAGATCAATGCGGGGATTAGAGATGACCAGCCTTTCAGTGAGCTGGACTTTCTGCCGAACTACTGGAATGCTCAAACTATTCTAATCAAGAGATTCTGTGTTTTGAAGATTCATTCCATGAGTAAGTCCCTCAGATGAGACTCCAAATTTATAAGTAACTTCCTGGAACTAATAGTGCGATTCAGTTCCCTTCCGTAATACCAGATTTCAGATATCACTATACATGTCTATAAAAATGAATTCTTCCTCTGCTTAATTTTGAAGGCCAAACACCAATTTAAAAATTTTAGATGATAAATTATATTCCAGTCAGTGATTTCCAATGGACTCTTGGACTAGAGGGTAAATCACCACTGGTTTCACCACAGTAGGTATGTTTTCCACCTCTTCAACTAAATCATCCCATGATTGCTTCTTGGAGGTAGACGGACCATACTAATTCTCAATATGGTTAAAAGAAGTAGGTTACGCATCTCCATTAATAACAGAAACAATATCCTAATGATCCATCATCGAAACCAATGATTTTCCATCTTTCGCTTTTTTGACCCCCTTTTTCTCAGCAAGAACATTTTTATTCCTTTTGTTCCTATTTTCATCATACCATTCTGAGACTTTAATATCATTAACCTTCTTTTAGAGAGCTCTTCAGTTAGATTCCAAGTGTCCAACAACCTTGTAGACCTCACAAAAGGGAGGCCCATTAACATAGTCAATTCTAACCTCAAATTTGTTACCATTGGAAATGAAGGGAATGCTAGTCGGAAGTTTCAATTCAAATTTTATTTCCACTCGCTTCCTAGAAAAGAAGCTAAGTTCTCCATCCATGGTTCTTTGATCCATTTTGATTGTGCTTCCAATACAGGAGGCAAGATCATTCATGATATTTGGATTTTAATAAAACGAATTCAGACCATGCAAACTTACCCATATTTGAGAGTTAGATTTCATGAGTTTAAATAGATTAATGTGGACATCCCACTCCGATAACATGAGAAATCTAGTTTTTAGTTGTTAGTTTCCAATTACATGGGCAAAATTCATCACCTCCTTGGATGAAATATTATATGAAATAATCATCTTCCTATAGGTAAAAACCTCCAATTTCTCATGCACCAACAATGAGATATTCTATTTTTGAGATCAGAATAAGACCAAGTCCTATCTTCCTTTGGGTAGATGACTCTACCCAAGATTGAAAAGTTCAATAGAGAAGACCTTTATTGAATGGCCTCTGAATATGCGAGCACAGAAAAACCATCATCCTCATGCCTCATGACATTAGAGGATTTAACAACTTATTCTTTGAAGGGATCTATGGAACTCGAAAGGGCCTCCGTAAATGATAATAAATTCTTCTTCAATGCAAATGTTTCTTGAGGTTCAAAATATTTGGAACGATTCTTTGAGAGAACTCGATCATCTTGAAAGACCAATTCCCATTCAGGATTGAAAGAATCCACTAAGGAGATCAAAATCAAGGCTAAAATCGAGGTATCACCATTACCTGATTCAAATAGGATATCTACGGCTCTTGCCATCATCGCTTCAATCATTTGTGTAATAGTATTCTCAATACGAGTTAATAATTATATACATTAAATAAATTTCCGAATAATATATCAGATTTAAAAACACATCGAGGGTCCAACAGAAAAACTAAAATAATAAATAAATAAATTTCTAATGTGGCCAAAAATTAATAAACCAAAAAATAAATCCACAAACATAGTAAATGCTAAAAAACATTCGTAAAACCCATTGAATCTCACTATATTCCCTCACATCCATCAGATAACCATGAGAATTCAAAAATACAGAGAATGATGAATATAAACATAAAAATATCATAAGATCAAAATACATGAAAACGAGTGTGCTTGTAGTGTGTGATCTAAATTAAACAAATTATTGTTATAAAAAAGACAATATAATTAAATTTAATTAGACATTTCATAATTTATAGTTTGAAAAATATTTATAAAATAGTTTTTCACATTATTATGTAAAAAAATTATGTAATATTATCTTTTCTACTTTTTGAAAACATCCACATTTTTATAAAACATGGATGGATACATATCTAAGAAAAAAATCATTAAATTCAAGAAATGAGATAATTTTTAGTTTTTAATGTACCAAAATATTCTCTTATTCATTATAAAATATTTATTGAAGACCCATATATAAAACATTTTTTATTATTGATTATATTATTGAAAAAAGAATTTTTGGAATAAATTTATAAATTTTTTTCATATATGAAATAATGATAATACAATATATGAAGACACCATTACATCCGGAGAAAATGAATGAATAAAATTTTTTACTCCTATAACAATGGATACACACTATCACTGAAAAATTGGTGTAAAAAAAATGTGTAGTGGATATCTGTGAGATAGCATCATATTCAAGTAAATATGTGCCGTAGGAAACTCCCTTGGTTTATTATGATTTTGGATCGTAAAAATACTTATTTGGAACCAACCACTAGTCCATTATACAGTCATTACCAGAACACTTTTAGATTTATAATCACTATTTTCATTTAGGGAACACATATAGTTAGGTTCTATAGTATAACTGTTGGACAATATTTAGTGAATAATCAATACAAGTGTAGTAAAAATAAAAAAAAATCACTTATCTAATTAGGTTATAATAACTAAACAAAAAGGTGGTGAGAAAAGAATCAACCATACTCATTACATTAATTATAAAGATAAATAATAAATATAACATCACCTCTAAGACCCTCACATTAAAACAACCCATTGAAATCCATTAAAGGATCATATAATAATAAAATTAATAGATAGTTCAAAAAAATTAGGGTCTTAGAAAAAAAATATATTTTTTTAAATAGATTAATGTTTTTCTTTGTAAACATACCTATAAATCCAATCCATAAAACCAGGACAATCACTCACCTAAGAATCCCTTAATCAAGTTCTAAAATAAATGTTTTTTATTCTTGAAATAAAATGTTATAAAAACACATAAAATATTAAAACGCAAAAAATTACATTAGAAATCCAGTTAAAATAAATAAATAATTATATTGAAAAAAACCAAGTATTGATTTAAGAATAATGACCAACACATTCATCTATCATAAATATCATTTGAATTTTTCCTCACATGAATTTAAATAAATATATCAAACTCTGAAAATTTATTTCAATATATATACATGACTTTATAAATATTATATAAAACATGAGAAATATTTTATAAACCAAAAATAGGTACCCCAAACACACAGAGATGTAAATATATATATATATGGAATTTCTAGATATTTAATAATAAAAATACAATCAATTTATACCATTTTAAATATGTTAATTATATAGAAACACCAACCTCAATCAAGAGGAAATGAGTCTCTTTTTATAGATAAATAAAAATTGCAGAAGTATGAAAACATCAAGACACCATAATCCCAAAAAATGCAAATTATATATATATATATATATAATCCTTATTCTAGTTTGAATAACCCAATATGGTGTAAGGGGGGAAATCCATTCACGAAAATATCGGTGTAGTGAGAAGAATAAAGGAGAAATAGAAAAAGTTGAAATTACCTATTGAAATATCTTGATAACCCAGAATGTAGTTGAAAATACCTCAGTATGTATAGAGAAATAGATGTTTAACACCTTTATGTGGTCATTTATTAGGAAGTTATTGGTTTCAAATACAGACAGTAAATATTGAATTGTGAAAAGAGAATTATATATTTTAATAAAATTTTAGATTATATAGGTTTTAGCCACCTAGTTTATCAAATCGTGTTCTAATAATATAAATAATAGTAGATATATGACTAACACATCACATAGTTTTTCACATCATTATGAGAAATCCTATAATAAATGTGAATCCCTAGTGGAAAAAAATAAAATCACTATGCATGATTTATTCACTCAGTTTCAATTAACTTTTTAGTATCCTTGTGAAAACTGAAAAATCGCTTATCTATAAAATCTCAAAACCAAAAAACGAAAAAAAATTAAATAAATTGTAATAATATTATATTAAATAAAATAAATACATGTTGGTGTTAAAATTTTACAAACCATAAAAATTTGTTTCTTCATAAATTCATTTTGAAGAGAATCATGTAAACAAAACTAAAGCATCAACAATAAATAAAATTATTTTTTCATGTTGCTGGAAAATAATGATTTCATTAAATAAATTAATTGTTAAAAAATAAAAAAAATATTCTTATGATTAATATATAAAATCATCAAAATTAAAAAAACAATTAATATACATATTTATAGACAAGAGACACCAAACACTTAGAAAAAATGAATACAATCTGTATTCCCATCATTTAGAAGTCATATAAAAGGTTTAGGTAACTGCTAAAAATATTTATATGAATGTCATCATTCAAAAATCATTCAGAAATAAAATATCTAAACTACTATTATCTGAAAAACTCAACACCCTCTTAAGAAACCACTTTAGAATCCATAAAGGTCGTACTGAAAATAAGATTACCTTTTTTAAGAAAAAACTAGTTATCAGAGAATCCAAAAATATAAAGAAAGAATGATTAATATATCAATTAAAACAAAAATTAAAAAATAACAATGTCCCTTATAAAAATAGGTTATAAATCTGAAAGTGTAATAACCTCATACCCCACTTGCAGAACATTGTATCGTGATAAACCCCATAAAATCGACACTATTCACCAGACAATTTATAACAAATTATGTAATAGAATGGATCCTATTCACCAAAAAAATACCCAAGGCTTCTAATGAAAAATAAATAAAATCAAATTCCCCTCATAAGGCCAGAATCAAACACATCCACTAAAGAAAAATAACTGAAAATATACAAGAATAACTACTGGATATCCAACATCTCATAAAGAATAGTCATGGTACAACATATAGAAAAATGGAATATGAATTACCTAAAAATATTTTCGTAATCAAAAACCAATGACCATGATTCAAAAAATATATTTTCATCCAAACATAAATAACAATAATGACCTATTTTGATAATTCAATATAGAGATCTTCATAAGATATTCTGAACAGATTTTATAAGTATGGGAAATTAGGGATGTCAATAATTATGTACTATAAATATAAGATAATATAACTAGAATAAAAAGATATGTCACTTCTTCTTAAAAGATGATGAAAGGATCTAATACTTACCCATATAGTCCTACATTACCATAAATGAAACAACTTCACTAAAAGGGACTGAGGCACCACACACTATATGTTTTCGTATTTATTAGAATCAACTAAAAAATTTTCCCCCACTTCCTCATAATATGTAATTATAGACCTAATCCCAACTGATCTATGGTCAAAACTGAGACGTCATCTAAAGGGTCAACAATTATAAATGTTATTGTGACTAGTATAGGAAAAAATCTCACCATTATAACAAATAATCACTCTAATCATTCTAAAACTCCTCATATTAATAGATTATCGTAAGATAAATAGATTTTTTACATTAAATATATCATGATAATTAAATTAAATGAATTAATATTTAATGAACATCTAACGGATGGAATCATGTATCTTATAAGGGACTCAAATATTCTACCAAATGATTCTCAGTCCTATAAAAAATACCTGAACATACTTCTCCCTTGAATCATTATGAGAATGAAAAAAATTATTGTGTTATTAAATCCACTATATTCTATATAATTTTATAATTTTACCTTGATCACCATTTTTGGAATGTAAAAATTGATTCTAGAATTCATTTGTAATGATCAAGAATAAATAAGATTATTGATTCACTATTCTATAAAATGTACATTTACAATCAATAATTGGATGATCTATATCAGATCGATTACCAAGAGGTTCACCCCTATAAATTGATTTCATATTTTTATTAACATTATGTGAATACTATGGGAAACATGAAAATTGAACACAACATTACTATTCTAATCAAATGAAATCCAAAAATCTTAATATAAAAAGGGATACAACCTAAAATGAAACCATAAAATATGATGATTTTTAAATATATTTTCCCTTGAAATCCATAAACATTTTATAAATATAACATGATTGAATTTTTAAAAGAATACAATATGAATAAAGATTACTTATTTAAAATTTTAAAAAAATATAGGTTTTTAAATTCAAAATTTACCACATTTAAAACAAATAACGAATATGAGATTATTTTCACAACAACCACCTCTTGTCTATGAGGAAGAAACATCCCATAAAATATCAATTTTTCAAAAAAATATATATATATAAAACCCAAAAACTAAACATTAAAATATGAAACAACAACAGAAATTCCACAAAAAATCATTAGTTTATCATAGTACATCATTAATGAATCATAAATTGATGAAAGAAATAACTAAAAATTAAAATTGAAGGACATGAAACAAAAAATCATGAATGGGTGAAAAAAATATTCTTGGGTTTCCCAGGCAGTTTTGTGGACCCTAATGAAATCATGAAGCAAAATTTGATGAGTCCCCATAACAATGTTAACAAGCTTCACAATATTTATTAATTTTTAAAATAAAACTATAAATCCAAATTTCTTCTTCCACATCCACATTGAAACTCATAAAAACCTCAAAACATAAAATAAAATCTAATGAAAAATACACCACCATCTAATATAAAAATCCCAAAAAACAATAAAAACATTATTGAAATTCTAGACCTAAATCCTTAATCCCCAAGGGAACATGAGTGTATGAGTAATAAATAGTCATCAAGAATATCTTGATACAACACACTTGGATTGATATATTCTTATTCTTGATACTTCAAAAATGAACCCAAATAAAAAGAGGCTTCTAGAAATAAATTATCTCACAATCTACCCAATACATGCCCCAACTTATGAAACACGTCAAACAATGGAGTGGCCTAAAGTGCATTCCAGATCAGAAAAGGATGAAAAATAGTTACATATAATTTGCAAAGAACTAGGTGGAAATTATTTCACCACAAAATAATAATATAAAGTGAATAAAATCTATTGATAATACAATATCATGAATTTATACATTGGAAATTCAATCATAGGAAATAAATTACACTATGCAAGTAAACAAATAAATTATTGAATACAAAAAAATAGAAACACATAATAAATGTATAAGGAAGATACATTTTATAATAATAACTCAGAGTAAAAAATAAAAAAAATATAATGGTAGGGAAAACATTATAAACGTAAAATCATTCCATGGTGGCTCATATAGGAATGAAACAAAAATTATTTTGAAAATCCATATAATTGATGTGACCCATTGTAGCTCGTTGCATTCCACCATGTTAATTAAATGAAAAAAAAATTATAACCAATTCTATCTCTCAAAAACAAGAATATAAAAATATACATAAGGTCTATAGATATGAAAATTATTGTGTATAGATGGTGTAACATAGAGAGTTCCAGTTGGATTTCAATAGAGTCAATGTAATTTCATTTATTAAAACCATTTATAAATAATAGATGAACCATATTACGGATATATTTTATTATAATGTGAATGTATGATAGACTAAGTAAAAATAACAATTCTGAAATTTTATGCCAGCTACACATTATAAAATAATGGTGCAAATGGAAAATAAAGAGTCAATATCTGAAAATGTGAAATGGGAACATTTTTAGATTATGAAATAAAAATAAAGGTTCAATTTCATTTTATAACCTTTATAGAATCATTTTATATAAAATAACCATTTACAGTGAAAAAATTCATTACAAAAACACTTTTTATAACCATTAATAAAATGGTAACCACTTTTAAAGAATGAAAATATTAAATAAGCAAGAACGACTAAATTAAATGAAAAAGAATGAAAGGAATAAATCAAAACCATATATATAGTTCATCATAATAAATAAATATATGGTTGATATAATGTGTGATGTTGATATCCTAAATATTAAATCATCATCATATGTATATGTGACATGGAAAATCCATTTGTTCTAACATGAGATTATGCAAACAATACAAAAGTGTAACCAACAGCTAGCCTATGATGGATTCCTATAAAAAGAACCACCATAATTAGTCCCAAAAAACTCATCAGGAGGATATCCCTTAGATTGGACATATCATACCAATATGGGTCACTATTCAATGAATAATCTATTCTAGAATATAAAAAATCATTATTTCTCATATTAGATCTTAGGTTCTTATTATCGAAACAAAAACTCAGTATAGTAAACAATCGATAAATGATCATTACTTGAATCATAATCATATGTTGTAAATATAACATCACCTAATAAATCACCACATTAATAATTTCCTTTCATATCCATATAATCAGAAAAAAAATAATCAATGACATTCACATGTGGACATGAATGAGGGTCCGACAAAATGCCACAAAACTCATTTTTTTGATTTCTAAAGATTACGTTATACAATGAATTATAATTACAGTACAAAAACATTTCATTTTCACACACCAATTAATCCACATATCTATCTCCAAGTTATCATTTTATGATTCTTGGAAAATAATGTTTTAAATCCCGCTTTAAACAAAAAAACTACAAAAAACCCATTATAAATTACTTGAAAATAAATAACACTATTTTATTTGAAATAACTCCTTAAATGTTATAATATATATTATTTATTCCATCTTCCCTCATAAAAATCCTTTGAATTTTTTTCATAGAAGTTATGAAAAACTTATGGCATCCAAAAAAAATAATTTAAAAGGGAAACATAGAAAAAAAATCATTATTTCAAACAATAAAAATCATTTCATTACCCAAACAATAGGAACATCATTTGATATATATTTTATAAAAATTTTATTTGATAAATCCATTAACATTATGAAAAGAACAATAAATTAATCACATAAAAACCTTGTACAATTAAGAAAAAATGTCTCATTTTATTATGGTAGAACAGTCAATGAAGAAAAGTCTTTGAAAAACCCTCAATACCAAAAATACCACATTATTACAAACCCAAACCAAAATCGCATCAAAAACTATCCCTAGTGTCAAAAGTAGGGATACCTAAAAAGAAAAAAATGTTGTAGGGTTATCAATAAAAAACTAAAAATGTGTATACCATTTAAAATAACTTCGGAACAATGATGGAAGAGAAATAACCCATTGAATGGATGGATGAAGATAACTTGATATCCAATATTGTTCTTCCATATTATAAGGAAGTTGAGGGGATACCAAAACCTATAATTATGGATAATATTTCACATTTGACTTAAATATATGATGATACATAGTTTTCATGCACGATTTACTATATTGTGTTCTAACCATTAGGATTACACTACAATGAAGCCAAAACCACTGCATGGTTTGGCTATATTATAATGAAAAACTACACACCACCATGTAATCCCTATAAAGAATATTTACACTATTCATGGTTTAATCACATGGTTTTTCCGAACCATATGGTAACCACAAAATAGAAGGAAAAAAACCTCAAAAATACTATTTCATAACAACTTCAAATAAATATATAATATAACTAATAAATTCCAGGTTAAATAACTATGTTTCATGTGGGTGTTACACCTTTAACCAAATAATCTCCATCCCAAAATTCATAAGTGAAACGAACTCTCCCACTATTTTAAAAAATTGGAACAATATAATGATGCATCGACATTCAACCCATGTTTGTGCATTGTTATGTGGAAACATATCTAGTGATACTCTTCCATGTGTATATATATTCCCCAATTATAACATATTCAAACATGTGTAAATTTTTGTCTTTACTTAAAAAAATGAAACTCCATATCCTTTGAGATACCATGATATTGACATTAAAACTTCCCAAAGTTCCCTTATGATAATTATCCCCAGATACTATAAATACTCCCACTATATTATAATGTTTTTGCATCAAAAAAATAATATCATACACCAATCATCTTATAGTAAATTAAATCCAATTCTTCAACATGTTCATGGTCAATTCTTCCTTTATACACACATTTTCCTTTATTAACTAGAAGTTTCTAGTTGGAAGAGTGTTTAAAACCTTTTTTCACTCATTTTAATAAATTAACGCTCCATTCATATACAGTTTTACTATGTTAGGAGAAAATTTTGGGACATTACTTCTATTATATTCCATATCCCCCAAATATGTAAATCCTAAACAAGATTCTATTTCTCAAAAAATATAGATAATTCAAACTTTTAAATCTCTATATTTTCATTACTGTCATTAGTGATATCAAATCATTAATTCTTGATTGATTTTTAATAAATAACCCATCATCAAATACATTTTGATAATATTATTGATCATTATTTCCCTCAATAAAAAATTATTCCACATTGATAGAACAAAATTTACAAATCTAATTCCTAGGTTCCTATTTCAAACTATAAAAACTCCATTTGTGAATAACCACTAAATTATCATCTCATTTCTCTATAAAAACCATTTGGTTCATCATGTATATACCTTATATTAAATATATGTGAACAAAATAAGTCTTGACATCTAATAACACATGGTGAAACATTTTTATTAAAAACCAATTATGTTTCATCTGAGTCAAAAATTATTAAATACCAGATGAAACATTTTTTAAAAATATATACTAATTGGGTATTTTAATTTCGTTTTTAGAAGTTCTGCCTCATAAAACATTTTACCATTTTATTACTCCATTAACGTATAAAACCATTTATTCTAAATAAATTTCATAACACTAGAAAATTCTATTATCTCCCATTTCCCAAAATCATATAAGGTCTATATGATTTTGGGATCATTAACTTTGAGAAACTCAATAAAATCATAATTTTATACTATCTATAAATCAAAAAACTCTATAATTCATTAGAAATAAGTAAGGATAATATTAATTATATACCTATACCTATATCTAAATTATAGTGGACCTCTGTAACAATCATTGTGTCTCATATCAATCAAGATCCACTTCTTCTAGAACATCACATTCAAAATTTAACTCTAGAGCTTCGATAGTTTGAAAGATTTCCAAAATAGGTGTACATAGAAATAGCATTAGAACATTAATTCTATATAAAACTATCTTTGGATACTACAATGTTTCTAGAATTATAATAATCTCAAACATTTCTAATCCTTTTTTACTTCTGGACTAGAAAAAATAGCTTATGAATAGTTTTTAGTCACATAAAAAATTTTCTGTTGGTTTTAATTTTTTAAAAGGATTATATCATCCTAGAGATCATTTTTTATAACAATTACCTTCTATATGCAATTTTTATAGATTCTACTTTTAAAACCTAAGTCTCCATAGCTAAAAAAAGATATATGCTCAAGACATAGCCTTTAACATCATCCATATTATATAATCATCCTAGGAATATTCAATGATCTAAAACATTGAGATGGGAAAACTAAACCTCTTTTTCAGTCCAACAATATTCTATAACTTATTGTATAAATGGAGGACTGTTAATTCGAAACACTATGTATTAAATATAATTTACATCCTTCATCTAAGACACTATGGTGAAACAAACATGTATTATGATTCAATGTTCGTTCTCTACCAATGTTTTATTATTATTATTCATGACTCAAATTATTTTTTTATTTATTACTATAGAATTATAGTACCATTTCCCCTCTTCCTTAAGATCATTTTAAATTACTTACATCAATAATTCTCAATATTTTTTGATTTCAAACATTTTAGTATACATATATTCTATTTTTTTATAATGGATACCTCATCTAATGATGGTACAAAAATCATTAATCATTTTATTTGTAATGAAATCCTAAACATTATTAAATATATCAACAATTAAAATATCTTATTACTACAAAACATAATGAAAATTGACTATGAAAAGGTCCCTATATATCTATTTGAACAAGATTTAACATAAATGTTTTTTATGTTCCCTTTATTTAGATGTACACATTATTATAATTCCTTATTTTACAATAATCTCTTATTACATACTCTACTGTTTTAATATTTGGTTTTCCATTAGAATCATGGATATTCATAAATCAATAACTTTTTTGTCCTTTTTTTAAAACACAAATTTCATTATCAATAAATCGATTTTCAAACATGAATTTCTCTACTAAACTACCCATCATATATATTTTTCTATCATCCACCACATTTTTTACAACCACCATTGAATCATGTGATATTTCCTACACTCGACCAAAAAAAGTTTAGAGAAACTCACATTTTCATGTTATCCTACAAAAATAAAATTAAAATACTTTCCTGGTATGTGTCACACTATAATCAAATCTAGAAAACATCCATTATGATTTTGAAATGAAACATGAATCACTCCCATTATCCAAAGAGTCTCCCAATATGTTTGATTCACCATACAGAACAATTCAAAATAATTGTTCTTCATACATATCTTTTTGTGTGTAGTGTTAAATAAGGCCCTGAACTCTGGTATTTAATACAATTATATAGTGGAAATATATAATAATAGAAAACATTCAAATTTCAAAATTGAATTTTCACAGTCACATTCAAAAGAATATTTTCTATAATTGAATATTTTCTCAATATAAGATTCCATTTATGGTCATTATAAACAAACTTCTAGAAAAACAATAAGCCATCAAGAAAACGTCATTGAGTTTTTCTTATTTTTCCTTTCTAGTTTCTATTCCTTTTTTCATGTGATTTTAATCTCTCCTCATTGTACATTATAATCATATCTAAAAATTAATCTATATTCATCCTTTATATATCTAAATTCCAAATTAGATTCTTACATCTAAAAACGCTAGGTCAGTCATAATACATGATGTTCTCACCAAATTTAACATTAAATACCATGAATATTGGATTTATGAAATAAATAACCATACTAAAAAAGGACCAACACACATGAACAAAATTTATGGATGTTTACATCAAATCGTATTTGTAACGTCCCACACCAAGATTCCACCCTTTAGTGCCCCGAGCCCAGTAGGCCACATGGGCTCAATCAGATCCCCCCAACACCAGAGGGTGTTGACTTGAAGTTAGTTCCTAGGTTAGTTAGTAGAGATATTATTCCATAATTACCATAATATCACAACAGAAGTCAAATATATAGTAAATATATGAAGATAAATAAACAAAAGACAACTGAAATTCAGAAAATACATATACACATAACAATTACTAGAAGTGTTTCATATAAAAAAATTTAGATGGGACAAATGTCTTGAAATCTTCCAAAATAGGTACATGGAAATGTAATACAATACATGAATCTGAAAAAGAAAAAAAATTACCATAAACATATCCTAGAATCCCAATTCTCATCATGGTCCTATGCTTTCATGCTCTAAATCCACAGGCAACAACCTGTACTAGGGCGCTTGCCCCTATCATCACCACAAACCATATATTCCTTCTGGGTCCCCAAGGAGGCCCTAACAAGGTGTTATATAATCATCCCAATATGCAGCCACCATGTTCCAAAAAATTTTGATTGCAATTCTACAATGGTGCTACCAAGTGTAAACAACCAGTAAGTAAGTGCCTGTGCCCATGACATAAGTATACAGTAACAAGTAAAACCAAATAGCCATCAAGGATTCCCAAAGAATAGATTCAGCTCCTACTAGGGTAGTAATAACTAGTAAACAAGCAATTCACATGGCCACACTAAACATCCATCTGTATGAGGTAACCACAATCGTGCTGTATAGTGAAGTCAAACATCCCACAGCCTCATTGTTAAGTGATGTATAGACCACAGGTGTCACATCCAAAGTATTAATAGAACAAGGCATCAAAGTAATAATATCTAATCCATGGAGGGAAAGATCCTAAGAGATTTTCCATGGAATCCCATCGAGTCCCATGGGTTTCCCTGATGGAAAGTTTGTTAGGCACTAGTTGGGGTCCAAGGAGGATGGCAATCACAATTCATGCATGAGCCCAAGAAAGCCGGATCCACGGGCTTACAAGGCCTGAGGCCTCCCACATAATCAAGATCCAAGGGGCAGATTCAACACAAGGATTCAACTACAACTTCCCAGATATGTGGAGATCAGTCCATGCAATCTATAAAACAATTCATTCAAGATTTCAAGATTGAAAATTAAACATTTATAACCATGTGAGTATACACACTCACATCAACAAGAACAATCAATGATTATACCCACTCATGAAAACCATTTATCATTTAAAAATAATATGGCCCTACCCTCCAATATAGTCCATTTAACATTCCATTAGTCCTTTCATATAGGTATACCCACCAATAGTATCCATTTAACTTTCGAAACTATGAAAACTGTTAAGGCATAATATGATATTCATTAATCAAGTAGGAATGAAATCTACTAAATAGGATATTCAAGTTATCAAGGCATCTATGGGCATCCTCTAACTAGGAAATAACATGCACACAAGACATGGATGTTTCAAATATGAATAAACAAGTTATTTCTTAAAGGCTCACCCATCAAGTGACCTCGAAATGAAAAACAGGTGCCAACACACCTAAAAAAATATATGATAAATCTCACTAGGCATAACTACAGCTACTAAAAGCTACTCACTCAAAAAAGATACCTCTTCTAAAAGTCCAACACATTGGTTAATGTTCAAACGCATGAAAAACACCATGAAACTTCAAAGGAAGGTATGGACCACCTACCTCACATCGGTAATAGACAACTCATCCAGTATCAAGTCTTAAATCATCATGGTTTTGGAGAAATATGAATAACTAATGAAGAACATAATATTAGGGCATATGATCCTAAATAAAAATAGTGCAGTCATTGTTCTGAAGTATCAAGTACAACTAAAATGTAGTCAAGGACATAATATTGCATATCCATTGAGACAATCGGTAATCCAAATGGAGGTTGGTCAGAGGAACTAGCTCAAAACCTATGTTAGGCACCTCAAATGAGCTCCATGGGAGGGAGTGATGCATAAGTGAATGAAAACAATATTGGATTTAATATATAAAATGGATTTTAATTGAAAAAAAACAACCCTGGAGAGTCACACGGTTTACCAACACAGTTTCCCATACAGTGCGAAAACCTTGCACACTTCACTGCCTAAAAAGGGCACCTCAGACGGTTACCCCTCATGGTTTGTTCTAAGCATATGGAAGCCATGAAAAAACCTTATGCCAGGTCATTCTCAACCCAAAACATGGTTCTTGACTCCAAAAAATCCCTGGACACTTCCAAAACACCCATTATCAATTTTAACACTCACATAAGGCCATAAAAAGGTATTTAAACCGAAATGTAATGGAACTGTACCTCGTACAAAAAACTAGATTCTTATAATCTTCCCCCATCCCATATAGAAATTCTTCCCCAAATTTATCTCTGAAGGGTGGTCATTATTCGTCTAAGAACATCTCTGGCCACAGAGCATGCACATCAGCATCCCTCTCTCATGTCTCGTCTTGTAAAAGGACATGCTTCAACAACAATAGTAGTAGAGGAATTAACCAACCACGAAGATCCTTTTTTCTCCTATAAACAATACGAATAAGATTCTCCTCAAAGTTAGTATAAACTTGAAACTCATCCTCATCGAAATAGAAAATGTTAGATGGGTCTGAGTAATAGTGGCACAACTAAGATATGTGGAAGACGACGTGCGTGGATATATACCTCTAAAACAACTACAACCTATAGGAAACCAACCTGACTCTCTCAAGAATCTCTAACGGCATGAAATATCTCAATTAATGTTTACCATGTCTCTTGACATGCTTGTTTTCCATCCACGGTGAAACATGCAAGGAATCGTGATCCGTATCCCCAAACTCTAGAGGTCATCTGCAGTGATCAACGTATTATTCCTAGAGATACTATGCAGTATGAATCCACATCTAAATCAACTAAACCTACTCATAAGACTCATACATGATAAGAGGTACTAGTAAGGTTGCCTCTCTGTCCTCTAGATTGAACAGTTGTGATAGGTAGGGCCTACCATATGAAGCCTCATATTTATTCATCTATATCAGTTCCAGATATCTCTTATTGTAGGAAAACTCATCCAGAGGAACATGCCTATCGCAAGAGCCTGCAAAATCTTGGATGCATTCTCACATCAGATCCATTAGCAGCTGTTCCATACACTCTTACTGGCCCTTATTCTGAGAGAGGGATGATGTGATCAGAAGAACTGGTCTACCTAGTGACCACTAAAAACACTTCTATAAATGTGATTCAAAATAGGAATCCCCATTTGAAAGGATAGACTATGGGACACCATGTAATCGTACCACCTCTCAAATGTACAACTTTCCAATATCATCAACACTAATGGCCTCCTTGATCAATAATAAAAGTGTGACCTTCATAATCTTGTCAGCAACTAACCATAGTACATCAAAACCTTGATGTGATCTCAGCAAACCAGTCACGAAATCCATTATGATATCATCCCATTTTGAATCTAGAATAGTTAACTACAGTAATGTCTCAGCTAGTTATTGATGTTCTACCTTCACCTGTAGAATGGTGGAACACCTAGTAACAAAAACCAACTACCTCTATCTTCATTCACAGCCACAAATACTGACATCGCAAGTCACGGTACATCTTGGTAACCCCGGGATTCACTTCCCATGTTGAAAGATGAAGCTCCCACATCAAATTCTATTATATATCCACCGGAACCCATACACGTACAAGGATATGTAGGAACACATTATCACCTACCATACTATTAGGAGAAGTGTCCTCACCTTCTACACCATACCGTGGAATGAAGCCTTTGGAATCTGAAAGATGCCTTATCCTAATTATGTCCAGAAGGGTAGAGGTAATAGCTATGGATGAATGGAATGTATTCCACTTGCTGTCCTGCACCTCCAGATGCATCCTAAAAAACAACTCCATAAGATACCACATGTTTTTTTCTACTACACTACATGTATCTGAGTCTTCTTTCTCATTGCATCATCTACTACATTCCCCTTAATAGGCATGTAGGTATGCTCTAAGTTAAAAAACTGGATGTACTTCACCCACCTTTGCTACCTCAAATCTAGATCATGTTTTGAAAAGATATACCTGAGGATTTTGGGGTATGAGTACACCACAAAATAATTTCCTTATAAATACTGCCTCCAAAAGTTCAACACATGAACAACTGCAACAATCCCGAGATCGTGCATAGGGTAGTTCTTCTCGTGAGTCCTTAGCTGTTGAGACCCAGACACCATGAATCGGTATCCCTACATCTTCATTACCACTATTCGAATACTAGAAGCATCATAGTACCGCATGTATCTCATTCCCTACTCTGGGAACATAGGAACTGATTCTTATATCGACCTCCCTTCCAACTCCTAAAAGGCTATCTTAAATGTTTCATACCACAAAACATTATGCCCTTATTATTCAAGCCTGTCATGGGTGATTCTATGCACGAGAAGTCCTGTAAAAAATTATTTTAGTATCCATTTATCCCGAATAAACTATATCTTTAAAAAAATTTATAAGGATGTTTCCAAAAAAACAACAACTCTTACCTTCCCTGGGTCCACTAACACTCTTTAATCTAAGATAATGTGACACGGGAAGTGAATTTGATCCATCCAAAAGTTTATCTTTTCAAGCATAACATATATCGGATGCTAACTGAATGTATTCAAAATGATCTAAATATGGTTGGCATGGTCATGTTGATTATATGAATACACCAAGATATCCTATAAAAAATCCACCAATAAAGGAATCCTTGTATGGATGGAAAACCCGGTTCATCAAAGTCAAGAAAAAATACAGTCACGGTTGTGAGACCGAACGACATAACCATATACTCATATAACCCATAGCTACTACAAAAGGTTGTACAAGGTATGTCTCCTGGTATAACCCACACCTAGTTATATCATGACATATAGACGATCATTGAGAACACTCAAGATCCTTGAAGCTGATTAAACAGGTCTGCTATCTGTAGAATAGGATATCGATTTTTAATGGTCAGCTAGTTCAGTTTCAGATAGCCCATGAATAGCCTAATAGTTATGTTTTCATTTTTCTCAAAATGGATTGATTAACCCCATGGAAATGTATTGAGTATGATAAACCACATCGCCTCCAAATCCTCTAGCTGCCTCTTGAGCTCCTGTAACTCCATCATAGTCATCCTGTATGGTGGAATGGATACCGGTGCAGCTCAAGGAAATAGCAAGATAGATTACTCCACTACTCTTTTAGGACGTATAAAAGAAAAATCATTATGAAATACATCCCTAAATATCTCATCCAATTGTGTAATGTTTTCGCAACTCACACCCTAATCATCCCAAAAAAACTAGCAATCTGGCGTGTCATCCTGACAGGCCCACAATGCTCGAGTCCAGATCTTCTTTCCTGAATATCAAATTCTCCCGTGTGAATAAAAACTACTCTCTTTGGTGATGTGAATGTCACCGTCTGGCAATAACATTCAATGTATTCAAGATAATCCATGAGCCAGTCCATTCCGAGAGTGAATTCAAACCATGTCATATCGAGGAAATATAAACTGTAGAGGAAGTGTAACACACCACCCTCAAGGGTACACTCCATACATTTGCGAAAATAACCCATTATATCTTTCAATTGTTTATCTAATGTTGAAACAACCTAAATAAGAAAAACCACAAGTCCAAGGATTTTACCACTCGTGTAAGGATAAAACTGTGAGAGGAACCTCTGTCGAAAAGAAAAGATTCAATAGTATAAACTAATAAGATCGTAACTCCCACCGTGGACATAATAGGATCCAGCTACTATTGGCTTTATTTCACTAAAAACTCTAGCCCATATTGTAGCCCTGTGACCCTGCATGGCTACCCTATGATGATCCACCTTGTTGTCTCTATTAAATCAGTGTTCGGCTACAATGTCCAAATCCACCACAGCCCTGGCTTAACCGTCATGTACCGTGCTAGCTCCTAGCCAGACATAGAGATGAATAACCTACTCATGATCCCAGCATTGAAGCTGACCCCATACCACTCATAGTTGGATGGAAGGTCTTGTGAAAATGTTTCAGGCTCCACATCCTTCTGCAAGCTCGAAAATCTATTGGGTTGCAGTCACAATGATTTTTTATGTGGCCATGCCTACCAAACTGATACAAAAACCCCATGATAATTTCACCCATAGCCTAACTAACACTCATGTCATGGAAAGCATCAAAACAGTGCATCATTCATGAAGATGTAGATCTAGTGGGGCATGAAATAGCACTCCGATGTTATGAACCTCCAGCTTCCCTTTGGATCTGCTCTATAATAATCACCTGATTCCCAATATTAGTGGTAGAAGGAAACTTCAACATGTTTACCTAAGATTTGATATCATATCTTAGACCTTCCTCTAATAAATTCTCCTTCGAAACCTCATCAGTAATATTCATTGGTGAAAAATGATGTGGTATTGTAATGCGTGTCAAGTATTCCATAACCGTCATTGTGCCCTACTCCAGACTAATAAACATAGTAGTCCACACTAATCATAGAGTTATGGGGAAATTTTTTTCATAGAAGAGGGATTTGAATTCATTCCAATGCATATCACATAGACCATCATCCTGGTTCAAAATATCACACTAGTGCTTTTATGCTCCATGTAGCATTTACATTGTTAGTTTGACCATCTTCTCAAAAGGCATCTCGAGAAGCTCAAAAATTTATAACATGGTATCTAGCCATAACTCTGTATCCTATGGTAAAATGTCCCAAGAAAATGTAGGAAGATTATCCTACTAGAACAACCATTTAATCTAATACATAGTCAAGGTTAGATGTGGTGCTCCCTGTTTTGTCTTCATACTCCAAATGAAATTCTCTCATAACAATGCCTCAACACCTGTTTCTAGAACTGCCTCAGGTTCTACAGATGGCACTATTGGAGGATCAACTGGTATCCTATGGCTCACCATCTCTGATGTATGGTTATCACCTCTAGTGTGGTGTACCTCTGTAGGTCATCTTGGTGACATGGCTCTATAATGCAAAATGCACACCTCAGGAATGAAAAACATAAAATAAAAAACTCAAAATCATAGGATAGATCAAACCCCCTAGAAACCATGTCTAACACACGTCTTACTCCAAAATCCAAGACAGTATAAGGAACAGCCAACGAACCAATAAAAACTATGCCTCTTAACCACTCTGAAGATGGGTCTAGGTCTAGTATATAATCATCATTCAAAATTTCCATTTACGTTTCACATTCAGTTATCCATGAAATTCAACCAAGTGTTTACTAATTTCAGAATCCATAAGGTCACATATCACCTCATGAACCCAAAACACGGTTACCATTCAAACCATACATGTAATGAGTAATTTAGTCATTTACATTCTATTGTTGTGTGATTTCGCAATTCATAAGGAAACATACTCCTTATGGATTGAAATATGATGTCGCAACTTTATCTACTACACTGAACTAACACAACATCAGGCACAAATATCACATCAACTATCACAACATCATGAAATATCTAATGCATCCTAAATGGAATGTCATAATGCATGGTATTTTATTCTAACAAGTGTCTATATGATTCATGAGATGGAACACTCTTATCTCATCATGTTGAATCTAAAATAGATTACAAAATTTAATCAATATTAATAGGATAACTCATTTGATAGGCCCAATGATGAAATATAATCAACAACGATATTCAAAAACCCGAAAACCCAAATTCAAATCGAGGAAATTTGTATTTTCACTATACATGGGGTAGCTACTCTCTGGCACAATTTATTACTAAATCCAATTATTCTTCTATATTGGAATAATGACATCAAATATTATGTCAAAATATGAACAAACACTCTTTATATACCTCATCGTATCTTCCCACACACGATTTCCAACATATGGCGCCCTGAGCCTGGTTGGAAACATGTCCTCAAGCACATGTTCCCAAATAACAATGGTCTCTTACTAGCTGTGATGGACTTGGTGAGTCAGTGGGGAGACTATTCACTTACTACAAGAGTTTCACAGAGGAGAAAAATCATAGTGTATGTAGCCGAAGTGAAATAAATAGTAGAAAACTGAAAGTAATAAAAGATTAGTATACATATCAATAACCAAAAGTGTCTCCAATAAAAAAATGATGTATATTGTAAAACAATCTATAATGTATCCAAAATAGGTAAATGGAAATGTAATAAAGGAAATGTATCCCAAAAGGAACCAAATACCAAAAAGGTATCCCATATTTTCTTGTATCATCTTGGTCCTATACTCCCCTGCTTCAAATCTAGAGTCAACAACCTGTACTACAGGACATTCTCCTACCATCACCTTCAACCATATAATCTATTTGGGTCCCCAAGGAGGCACAAATAGGGTGAGAGATAAACATCCCAATAAGAAACCATTGAGGTATATATAGTTTTAATAGGAATTCTACAAATGTGATATAATGTGTAATCAACGTATAATTAAGTGCATGTACCTAGGTCATAAGTCTACTGTAAAAAGTAAGACCAAATATCCCTCAAAGATGCTTAAAAGAAGATTTATATCCTTCCAAGGTAGCTATAACAAGTAAAAAATCCAGTCACACGTCCACGCTTTACATCCATATGTAGCAAGAAACCACTACCATGATGTATAGTGATGTTAAACATCCCATGACCTCACCGTATAGGGAATTCTAGACTGCACGGGTCAGATCGAATCTGTCAGTAGAACACAACATCCATGTAATAATATCTATACCACGTAGGGCCTTATCCAAGTATCTTTTCTATGGTATCCCATTTATTCCCGTGGGAATCCCAAGTGGAATCATGGTTAGGCACTAGTTTGGTCATAGGAGAAAGGCAATAGCTTGTCCTACGCAAGCCCATGCAAGAATGATCCATGGGTTATAAAGGCCTGAGGCAACCCATAAAGTCGTGATTTAGGGGGCAGAGTTGTCCCTAGGCATCCACTACCATGTTCTTGATCCATAGAGTGAAGTCCATGGCATCTATCAAACCATTCATTGATGCATTCAATCGTTAAAATTATACATTTATAACCAGGTGTGTATACCCACTCACATCAATAAGCACAATCCACGATTATACACAATCATGAAACCATTTATCATTTACCAGGAATATGTGCCTACCCATCCATATATCCCACTCAACATTCCATTAGACATTTAATATAGGTATACCAAAACATAATATACATTTATCGTGCCAAACTATCAAAATAGTTAAGTCATAACCTCATATTAATTAATCAAGGAGGTTGTACATATCATAACTTGTTATTCAAGCTATCAGGGGATCTTATGGATTCCTATAACTCAGAAAGAAAAATAACACACCCCATGAGTGGTTTAAACATGCATTAAAAGATGATACCCTAATGTGTACCCCATGGATAAGATAAAAAAACATGTACTAACTCACCTAGATGGAACCTTCGGTCAACCTCAATTGGTCCACCTACTTCTAATAATAGCTACTATCTCAAAAATGAGACCTCACATGAAATTCAAACCAATGGAATAAATGTTGAACACTCGAAAACCCCATGAAAAGGTGAACGATGGTAGGGACGACCTACCTCACCTCAGTATAGACAACTCATCCTGTATCAAGTGTTTATTCATCCTGGGTTGGGATAAATCTAAATAATGGATGAAGAAAGGAATATTAGGACATAAAATCCTAAATAAAAATAGCACAGTCGTTGTTCTGGAGAATCATGAACAGCTAAAATGGAATCAAGGACTTGCCATTGTGGATCTGATGAGACAATCTACGATCAAAAAGGAGATCAGATAGAGGAACTGGCTGAAATCCTATGTTAGGAGCCACAAAAAATCTCCTTAGAAGGGTGTTCTACTTTGGGGAAGGAAAATTATAATGGTATTTAAAATAAATATGGATTTTCATTATAAAAAATTTAAACAACCAATAGTGTAGGGTCGCACAGTTTACGTGCAAGGTTTCCCAAACCGTGCAAACAATGTGCACACCTCACTTACTAGAAGAGGCACTTTTCACGGTTACCCCCACACAATTTTATTAATCGTGTGGAAACACTCTTCTAAAAACCCTATCATTTAAAACATCTTCCACGATTTAGACTAACCATGCACAAGCCATGCACAAACCATTTCTCAGGTTATTTTTTGTCCCAAGCATTGTTTCAGACTCCAAACAAACCCCAAAAACCTCTAAAACAATAATGATCTTGTTAAAAACTCTCATAAGGCTACAAGAAGAGATTTAAACTGAAAATAAAATGAACACTACCTCATAAGAAGACCTAGGTTCTTATAATATATATAGAATTGATGTGATCATACATTGATATTCTATCAACAATCATCATATCAAATAAAATTCATAAATGAAACAATATTTTTGAATGTTGGATTCTCAAACATATCATCAAAACATGTTAAAAATTCAGATGTCATGTTGATATCCTGAATGTTATTCGCCATGTTTTTTCCTATTAAAATTTGTACTGGCTATAATTTCATTTTTTCTATCCATTCGTATAATTCATTAATTCTTGAATTTGGTTTGACACGTTTTAATGTATGATCTAGATAAATTTAAGTTTGATTATCCAATATCAATATCATTATGAACTAAAAATACATCCCCCCTAATTTTGTAATTTAGTCCATAACTTCATCATATAATTTATCAAAAGAATAATTTTATAAGGAAGAGGGGTGAATGATGCTATGTAATAGAGTTCTAGAACACTACAGACATATTCTGGTTGGATTGAACTCTAAAACGAATCTTTAATATTACTTGTGGAGGGGGGTTCTCTAAAATCTCTTAAAAATAACGACACTATTTGTCTTTAAAAAAAAATTCTAGAACTCTATATTAAAAATGAATAAGTGAAAACATGTTTTAAAAAGCTAGAAGAAAAAAACTGAATTATGAACCATATTTCAACAAATACACAATATTTGAAGATCTAAAAGAAAATGAATTTTATAATAATATAAAAAACATAAATAATTATTTTTTTTAAATGTTGTCCTACTCTTTTTGGGGAATGCTGAAAAAATATATCATGGAATGAAATATTACTAAAATTGAGAAGAGTCTTCTTAAAAAGACTATTTCCTAATAATATCATAGAATAGTCAACAATAGCCAACAAGTCAAATATTCTGATTTACCATCTAGTCATTATGAGGTGTATTCCCAAGATACAATCTTTATGCACATCCCTGCACTCAGTCAATGCAAACAACAATATAAACCCATATTTTGATGAATAGTTTCATATCTATATACATTTTGATAGATTGGTCACATATAGCATGTAAAATTAATCATACGAATCCTATTAATCATATATTTTATACTAACATGAGTGTTATAAACCTCTTACATATCCTCAACCATAAATATTTTTTTTCATTCGTTTGCTACTATTATTCTTATTTTTAGATTTCTATTATTTGGTACCTCTATAATAGTATCTCCATCTAGTTCCAAAACTTCCTTATAGTGCAAATCATTTTTAATGCTCTATGTCATGTCATAAAAAAGGTTCTCACACCCAACCAAGACTAAAATTTACTATAATCAATATTTATGAAAACATAAAATGATTTTTGTACACCAATATAATCAAAAAGGATCATCTCTTTTTGGATTGACCCATAAGTCATTATAATCATCCTTATAAAGTGATAAATTCCTTAGGTAACATTTTATTATTCTAGTACCCAATATCACAATATTTCTCATCATCATTAAACTATATATCATGGAACCCAAGGTGGGATAATGCAAATAATCATACGAGAATATAATAGTTCAATACGAATTAGTCTCTGTAAATGTTATAATTCACTAATAATTAGTGGTAAAAGTTTATAAAACCAATATCTAAATTATATAATGAAATAATAATTTAGAAAAACTAATATATGTGTTGTTATGTTACTATAAAACTTCATATATCATTGTTTGTTTTCAATCTATTTCTTAAAAGGTCTACATCAATAATTCTAATATGGGATCTTATGATACCCCACATGGTTAAAGTGATTTCTAAAATGTATTATTATAAATCATTTTAGTAAATAACATATATCCCATCACTCATTGTCTTATTCTACCCACTAATACATAAGTCCTCACAATCTCACATTTTTTATCAATCAAAATTAAACATATTCTATGGTTTATAAGACATATCATACGTTGTATTTAAATGATTATTTCGCCACTATTTTTTCAAATTAAATATAATTATATAATATGATGTTTTTTTAAATTTAGAATATTATTGTGAAAAAATTAAAATTTATTCTTTTTATTTGTATATAATCATTTTCAAAACAATTGATGAATCAATATTTTTAATTTAGTTTTAGGATATTTTTTATTTTGAAAAAGAAATAAAAAACATTTTCTAGATTTGGTGCTCGTAGGACTCTAAGCTATGATGTGTTAGTATTTTTTATGGAATCCATAAAGATGTTTACATCACAATATAAATTTTCCAAATTTTTATTTGTATTTTATTCTTTATAAGGCATTCCAACATGTTCATCAGATTTTATGAATCCTGTAAGAAATTTTGTGATTCCATGTTTGGGGATTCCAAAACCTAATATAACATTGAAGTATCCTAATATATCACATAAACCATAATTATTTATTGTATATTTTGTATAATTTTATCACTGGGTAGATCATTTTACTAAGCAATATTTGACTTCAATTACCTCGTACGACATTAAACATAATGTATAATTAATGTCTTATTTAGTTCCATGAATTTCATAGACATTAATTTATCTTCTCACCTATGGTTATTGTGTTTTAAAAAAATCCATAATTTTACAAGATAAGGAAGGTTTTTCCCAAACACTTATCAACCACATAATCTCTTTTAATATGGAATAATAAATTTGGAAAACATGATAAGTATTTAATGAGAATAAAAAAATTATTCCAATTATTATTTACAATAACCGACCAACTCATGAATGTTTTGAATGAAATTATGGTTCTTACACCTAGAAAAATAATGAAAATAACTATTTAATTTGAATTATGATTCCATAGATGGAATTCAATGGATTTCAACACATTAATATTTTCTTATCTATCCATGATAGATATAAACAAACATGAAGTAAAGAATCATATATGTAGTCTACAAGACTAGTCAGAAATTCAAGAGGAGTGGGGATTTTTATCCATGTTGAAAAAACATCCCAAGTACCTATGGACATTGGAGACATTATGGAATTTCCATTTTCAGTATTTTTTCATTTTCATTGAATAATTAGTTTTGTAATTTAAATTTCCGGAATTAATTAGTTATTTTTCCTAAATTTATTTATTTACTCAAACAATAATTTAAATTTTTACATAAATGTTTATCATTATTTTACTTGTTGTTTAAACGTCTTATGAAAGGACTAACTATAGAGAAAAGGATTCCAGAAATTATTTTACTCACATTGAGTTATTCGCGTAATATAATAAATTTTATAAATGGATCGACACCCATATTAAGGTCATTCTATAATTTATAGGAATAAGTTTGGTTTAGTATTTGAGTTATTTAAATATACATTCAGTTATTCGATAAGGAAAAAGGGCATTTTTAAAGGGGAAATAATTTTTCACTCCTATTATGCAAATATGGGTTCTCAGTTTTTTTTCTAATAGTTTGGATTCTATTATACTAAATTAATAATTTTTTTAAAATTTAACATTTTTTAATTTCATTTTATTCTCATTCATTGTTTTTATGTGAAAAATTATATTCTCCTTCAAAAAATAGATAAAAAAGTCAAATGTTTTTTCATAGCCCCAAAAGTCCCCATTAGAAATCCCTAGGGACCACTATATAGAATTCATTAGGGATTAATTACATTTATTGGTATTTTTTGAGGATGATACACTATCAACATATTAAAATTATGAGTGAGCATGCCTATGTTTCTTTATCAATTTTTGTGTCACATGAATTGTAAACCCTTGATTTATATTTTTTATTATAATGATTATTTTTATAGTAATTACTCAATCATCTAGAATATACCTCAAAAATTTCATTACTAATTTATGTAATATATATTTAAAAATAATTTACATTTAAATTATATAATTTATAAATAATTTGTTTCTCATAGAGAAATTATTACCCCTACAATAAATTAATAGATTTAATCTATTCATAAAAAACATGTTCTTGAAAAAGGGAACTGTATCCCAATAATTGTTTCCATTGAATAGCCATATGCAGTTGAGTTGGCAGATAAAATTATGATTTATTCGTTTATTTTTTATTAAATTTATGTCAATATCAATGATTTATAAATAAATTTTAGTATTGGAAAAATATTACAATTTTTTTTTATGAATTTAATGAGAATGAAATTTCAGGTTTAAATAAATGATTTCTAGATGAATAATTAGAACCTTAATACCAAATATTTTCAAAAAATTAATAATAATGAGATCCATTTATATTTTAAGAACACATATAGGAACTGATCTACTTCATTATTTTAGTAATTTGTTTTAGAATATATCCATTTCAAAATAAACTTGTACCTAAGATAACATATGGAAAAGCCATGGAAATTGTGTTCTTTGGTTAATATAATATTTATAATAAATTTTTAGCAACCTCATACAATGTATATTATATTCATAAAACATTGAAATTTAATAATATATATGATAAACAAAAAGTTTACATGGAATTGACAGCCAAATTTATAGTAAAGAGGCGAAACCATTTGTGTTGTGAATTAGTTCAGATGTGTAAGATGGTGTGAAAATGATTTGAATAGAAGAATTAATAATCAATGATGAAACTAAATTTCATCCACATTGTGAAATATAGTTCCAAAAATCATTATGAATCCCTACGAAGTTCTAATATTGTAATAAGTCCCTTCTATTTCAAATCTTTCTCAACTACTTCATGGTATCTACAGATTCATGTAGAGTAAAAAGATGATATCTCATTATTAGAATCTATACAAGAATTTAAAGTTGGAGACGACTGTACAAATTTCATATTGGTGTTGTTAATAAAATAAATATTTTCCTTTTTTTGATATGGGATAAAGCATGACCATTTTTCAGTTTTTGATAGTTTAAAAATACACCCCCTCTAGGAGGGGGAGTACAAAATTATTATTTTCAGAAATTTCAATTCCTTGTATTTCATTTATTTTAAATAATTTTTTTTCTTTTTTCATGCATATTTTTTTCAAGTGTTATTGACTTCAACACATACCCATAGATAGTAATAAATAAACATAATTTTATCATTCAAATTCATTTGTTTTTATTATTTTTAGTATTTCTATACCATTTCCTATATAAAAACATTTCCAATAATGACATTACACTAAATAAGTTATGGGGAACGAACATGATTTTCCATATTTATAATTTTTAAATTTTTTCATTTTTGATAATCTTTCTTTCTGTTTTGATATTCATGTTTAATTTTTTATGGATTTATTTTCTATTAGTAACTATTTTATAAAAATATAAGGATTTATAATTGAATACAATTTTATTTTTGGAAATAATTTTAATGTTTGAACTAATATAACCTATGGAATTTAATTTATATTAAAGATAAAATTATTTTTTTTATCCATTGAAGAATATAGGAAATTCAAGAAAAGGCCATTGAATTGAAAATCCAATGACTTGTATCATTATCCAACTTTTGAGATCACTTGTGATATAAGACTCTAAACACATTTTATTTATTTACATCACTCACTTTATTTATTAATATAACATAACATTGCTTGATTTACACAGAAAAATCAATTCTTTAAAAAAAATTAGAGTTTTAGGAACTTTTTTTGAATATGATTGAAGATATAATTTAGTTTTTAATGACACCATTTCTAATGAGTCCTTTAGTTTAGTCTATATAAATAAAATTTATCTATGAGAATCCTTTTTATGAATTAACAACCTCTTAAAAAGATAAATTTTAAAATAGTAATACACGTCCAACATGATCTAAAAGTGTTTCTCTATGATATAATTTAACTAAAGTGTGGATGATTATTATCATGTGGGTTAGTGAATCATTTTGTGTACTCCTTAATGGAAATATTGAATTGTGATTAATTTTTTGAGATGAAAATATTCTAAGAAAATATATTTATTGAATGTTTTTTTATATTGATTCTTTAAAATCTCTTAGTGAAATAAATCATGGATTGATTCTATGAAAAATAATAAAATGTAAAATATGTTAAATATAAAATACTTTTAATAAATCCTGATAATAAAAGGGATGTCAGACAAAAATAATATGATTAAAGAATCAGTCGCTGACTTTTAATGTAATAATACACTTAATTTGATGAAATTGAAATAAAAAATTCAATTCTATTGAAGGAAGTTAATTGGGTAAACTTTTTATACTACTATATTTATATTTTCTACTATCTGTAATGTTTTAAGGACTTTAGAGATGACTCACTATCAAGGGTTGTAGGAAAAAAAATTCTTGATTGACAACAAAATCATTCATGTCTTATTCAAAAAGAACCTAACATTATTATCCTTTTTCATATATTATTTCCATCCAAATATTAAAAACCTTTAAAAAATAAAAAATTAATGAAATTTATCATTTTAATACATATTATAGAATCATTCATGTATATATTAATGGACATAACAGGCCAATGATAAATTTTTTAGGTGTATGAATGAGAATTTATTTTAAATAATAATTAAATATGTTTTATGGGGTGAAATTCTAATGTGATAAGTGTTATTTTTTCATAAGAGGGTAAATGAATTTGGAATGTATTAAATAAATCATATCATGAATTTATGATATATTTTTTGGAGGTTATAAATTATGGTTTATTTGTTTATGAGTTTTCTTTCTTCCATTGGGATATTTTTAGAATATAAATTTTAATGTATTACTATACTTACTTATCCATGATTCAATGTCATATTCATTGGGGAATTAATATAGATAATAAATTCATCACTTTTTATTTAATTTTAGTAACTTAATTCCCAAAAATTTAATATTTTGAAAATAATTAAAGATTTTTTTTATTTTATTTTTTATTTTTTGTAATTATATCAAAAATATAAATAATCGTAATATTTAAGGGTTTTATAAATGTTATTAAATAAGAAAATAAGACTTGTTTTCATTTAAAATGTAGGAAAATTTTATTTTGATCATGATAGATGTAATTTTTCATTGGTCCAAGGCTCTTCATACAGTTATATATATTGTGTATGAATGCTTTAGTAGATCATGTTTTTACTTTTAAACCTATAATATTTTTTCAATGTTTGTTTATTACATTTCTCCTAACTGAGCCATTTACTTTAATTTTTAATATTTTATAGTCATTTGATAATTTTAATGAGTTTGCATATAAATTTTATACACCCCATATGACATTAAAATCTTATATGAAATTTTTTAATATGTAAGTAATATCATTAAATATCATATTACTATTCCCCCAAGGCTGATATTTTACAAATATGTGTATGATTATTTTTCTCAAAAGGCCAAAAATTTATTAAAAAATGGAATATTTATTTTATTATTAAATATTAATATTTCAAAACTCATATTATCCAAATTACTTTTATTATTTTGGATAATTTCATGAATCATACAAGAGAAAAATTAAACTATATGCTTTAATCCAATACAAATACATACCATGTTATCTCATTTAAAGAGAAATTGAATGTGTCAAAGGCATGGGAAGAATTAAATAAAAAAGAAATGATGATTTTTGTGGCTATTTTGTACTACAAAGTCACAGATTCACATATTAATACAATTGATTTTGTTTCAACATAGATAAATATTAGAAATATCTATTCCATGCACAAGAATCTTCCCCAGGATTTTTGTGTGGATATTCAACATATTCCATTATTTTACCACCATCTATGGAAGATATAAATAACCATAAAATATATATTAATATATATAGAAGAATATACATGAGGGGAATGAATTAAGAGAGGTGATATGATTTTTCTATTCCACAATAAACTCATAGGTGGTTGTTGGAAATACAAACCCATTAAAATTTCATTTTTTGTATATTTAATTTCATTTTAACCATTTTTGTAAATTTCCTGAAATCTTTTATCCTGAATTATGTGAGTCATTTATTTCAATAATTCATTTTCTCTAAATAATTTTTGATTTTTTTACCTTATAGATGTAAAATGATTATTACGGTTGTATGATCGTCTTTTGTGTGGTCTCACTTTTAATCATTGGTCGTTCAGTCAGTTTTGATTTCTTTGAGTTCTTTATTTACAGAAATTACATTAATAAGAGTAATGAAAACAATATTATGGTTTTGAAATTGATTCTTTGAATATTTTGATTTATTATATGAGTTCAAGAACATTACATTGAGGTACTAAATTATATAATATTTTAATTCATTATTGAAGGGTTTGCCTAATGGTTCTAAACATGTAAACTACTATAATAAAATTTATGATTTATCACTTCTTCTTAAACATCTAGAAAAATTCAAATATTAATTTGTATATTTTTCATTAATTTAATAATTTTGTGTTTTGTTTTATCTTCTGCTAAAATTTTATAAATCCAAAATATTATTCAACTTTACAATAACTAAAAATAAATGTGACATTTTTTAACATAAAAATTTGACAAAATTGGGGGCCAATATGATTAATTTTATACTGGATAAATATTTTCATTAGGATTTCAATAAATATTACCACCATCACTCCTCGTATGTTACACCTAATATTCATCTAATGAAATATAACATGAAATAAATAAAAAATGATAGGGAATATTTCAACTATCCTTTATTGGCTAAATATTTCATACCTTTTTCAAACAATCACCTAGGCTCCTTCAAATGTCATTTTCTTTGATAACACCAATGTTTTGGAAGATTCAAGTCACAAAAAATATAGATTTTACATATAAAAGTGATAAAAGCTTTGACTAGATGCCATAGTTATGATTTTAACCCCATTCAAATTTTAACCATTCTCTTATCTGTAATCATCACCTTCCCCCATGGCATCTTGATTTTCTAAAGGGTTCAACTGATTAATTATAATTTAATTTTAATTAATATTTTAGATTATTTCATATTTTATTTTACAATTCCTAATAAAATAAAACTTATTACACATCATAAACTCAATATAAATCCATTAAATATAGAGATGAATTATCAAGGGAAATTCCCAATATCTCACTAATAAAAAATACCTTTAGTTTTTATTTGATTCCCTAAGAATATCAACCAACAATGAATGTAAATAATTGAATAAAAAATATGGTTTATTACTAAAAGTAAAATATTTTGGAACAAATCACCTTCATACCCTCAAGACCTTACATAAAATTAATAAAACAACCATCAAAACGGTTTGATTCCCTTTTTATGTAATGAACTAGCCTAGGATACCCTGAAATGTCAACCATGTTTCTGCATGATAAGGAATGAAATGAATTCCTTTTTTAAAAGGAATAAATTTCATCACCGGTCCTATAGGGGCATGTTCCATGACTACCCCAATCCCGAATTGAAGAGGCCAAGGGATGGCGACTAGAACTATGTAGGCTTATCCCACAAATGGGAGTCATTTTCTAACATACATGTAGAAACTAACACATAAACAAGAACAATGAAATGCTGAAATTTAAAACACTAATTAAACAAGAATGCATACCATTAAGATACCAACAATATAGTATGACTATAGAAAACTATAAAGTAACAGGTCCGGAATACAAGCCCATCGGAAAGGTATTTTGGAATTATGAATTCCCATCTTCATGAATCTCATCAATTGAAAACCCTACAAGAATGGTGTGTATAGTGACTATTGTCTAAATTTTTAAGAGAACATATCGACATTTTGGTCCCTCTAAGAACAACCTAGTCATTTTCCACCAAGGACTCCGTCAAAGTGTTGATCATCTGCATAAGACATGACACGTGCAGCCAAAGCTCGTGCTGGTGTGAGTAAAAAAATAATCAGCAGGAAACCACAAAACCACTATTTAATAGAAATAATAAATACATGAAGTATTAAAAATATATACATAATGTACACAAAAAATAATATACATTTTCAGCTTAGACAGGTATAGGTATATAGTATCCAAAATATGATTATCTTGTGTAATCCATAAAACACCTAGTATCGATAATACATGTAGCCTCAGTGAGACATGTTTTCCTAATAAGAAATTTAGTCTCTATGAGACATTCAATCCTAAGGAAGCACCGAGTCCTGATGATTCACAGATTCTTATAATTTCATGTAGTCTCAATGTCATATCCTCCCACATGATTCCACTTGTAGATCACTTATTTATGGAGAAGTCACACCTCAAGACATTAGGTCATGTATACACTTTCAAAAAAACTCACAAATAGTATCTCTAAATGGACGTGTCATCAAAAAGGTCCCATAAATTCAAACATATCATCAATCAAAGACTTGGATTGAATGTTATGGCATTTTTACCGAAAAGGATCAACATGGGTCCAATCTGGGTATGATCCAACCCGATAGACCCAACCCAACCCAACCTGGTTTGAACCAGTATGTTGGGATACTAGAGCGGCTGATATCATCTTGGTCAAGACCTAATGCATGAGGGGCCACCTAATGTGTCACACTCGGTCATCCCCACCCTCGTGACTCCCCTTGTTAATGGTGTGTCCTACAGCGTTCCTTGAGCTGTTGTGCCTCTTCATCCTACCCTATAACCTCATCACCTATGTGGGGCTCCATGAGGTTGTCCGTCCACGTACATGGCTTCCATGGAACATCCACCTTCTTGTCCCACATTTTGATGTCGTGATCTCCCACACGGCTCTGATCTGGCACAGGGGTCTCCACATCTCTGGTTCTAAACACTGCCTCTTGCTACCTCCACATGCCATCACCTCTATCTGGCACTCTAGACTATAAAAAACTACCTCTTGGTGTCGTACATCCACCTCTTCACCTTAACACACCACCACGTCGTACCTCTACCAGCGGTCCCTTCTGTAGACTATTAGGCCACGCCTAATCCCCAGGTTTTGAAACAATAATGTATTTGTATTTTATGGGTCTTGATCATCACTGATTAGGTATCAACTATTTATTCACAAAATATCTGGGGGTTTGAATGTGGTCATAACAACCTAGAAATGTTGAACTACAACCATGGGTGTCCAACAAAAAAAGGGTCATGAATGGGGAAGATGAAAAAGAAAAAAACAAATTAAGAACGAATCATGACATTTGTTTGTGTCTACATCGATTAATAAATGTTATCAGGAAAATTGAATGAAGAATAATCACATAGATTCATCTACAATTATGTCCTCATAAATCATGGATATCCTACAAGAATGATAAAAATGTGGTTCATCCTATTCATTGGTAGATTTGTGATAATATTTGGTTCATATAATTATGAAGAAAATAATGTAAAACATAATTCCCTACCTATATTTGGAATGATCACTGTTGATGATCAATCATCCTTCCATATTCATTGGTGATATCCTTCAAATCATAGGCATGTTTCTGATCATCGATCCATGTTCGGATCTCAGATCTATAGTCACCGTTAAGAGAATATCCATCTCCTTTTCTCAGAGGAATTCTGGGCTTTTGGTGATGACACTATATTTTAGAAAAACTATTATAAAAATAAAATGAGTTGATAAGTTGAAATGAAAGGTTTATTTAATATTTTATTACTAATACATCTAAAAACTAACCTTCACATATGACTCATGCTAATCAATGTTAAGACAAGGTGACGGTAAACATGATACACTAAACACAATAGTGCCCTTTGATTTCTAATCTAGGCACTCATTTGGAAAAGTTTACAATTTCTCTTGGAAACCCCTCCTCAGGGCTGTTTAATGTTTTTTAATTTCCATAAACATTCTTTAGGATCACTGACCCATGAAATGTCATGCCATCTCACCTCTTGGTAACAAAATATTTCCATATAATATTGAAAAAATACCTTGATATTATGAGATGCTTCATTCTACCCACCATAAGGATTACAACCCCAAAATCAAAAACCAATTATTATACAAACAAATGGGGGTACTGAGCAAGATTCTAGGCCTCCTGATCTCATGTTTTCTCTTAGATATTCACATGCTTCCACCGAAAATTCCTTATAGTAATTTACCTCCCATGAAGGATCGTCTTAAGTCAATACTCAATCTCCACTGGGTACTCCACAAAAGTCACCATGTCATTAATTTCCAGTATTCCCCAGTCAATGATTTGTGATGGATAATGCATGTATCTCCACCATTTTGACATATATAAGACATTATGCACCCTCTCTAACTATATAGGTAGATCCAAGTGTTATTCCACCTCACCAACTTAGTGGAGCATCTATAAATTCCCTATGAATCTTGGAGATAGCATTCCACAAAAACCAAATCTCTATATTCTACATCAAGGAGATACTTCAAAAAACACATGGTCTCCCTCCAAAAACTCTGAAGGCATCTATATCCCACAAATATTAGTCATATAATGGATGTCTGTACTATTATTATGATCTTTAATGATATAAATCTTCTTAGTAGTCACATACACCAACTTTGGGCCCATGAGTGTTGACTCTCCTGGGTCTATCCAACAATGTGCTGACATGTTGGGTCACCAAAACAAGATCTTGAATAGTACAATACTGATGGTGTAATGGTGGTAGTTGTTGTTTGCAAACTCCATCAGTAGTAGGTGATCCTCCCATATGTGGCCAAAATCTAAGATGCTATAATTTAGGATTCCCTCAAGAACCTGTATGTTCAGCACAATATTGCCTTCCATCTGTGGGTGAGGAGTTATGATCATGCACAGATGAGTCTTAAAAACGTCAATCGATCCCTTACATATCTAATATATAATTTGAGGATCACGATCTGAGATTATCATCGATCGGAATCCATGGGATTGAACTATCACTTTTACGTTGATGAGTCCCAAGATATAAAATGAACATTGCTCCTGAATCTCTATGAAGTAGGGTGACTGGGTGAGTCAGTCAAGGATAACCTAGATGGTATAATACCCCATGGATGTACATAGTATCTCTGTCACAATGATTATTAGAATTCCATTCCACTTTTAGTAAATTAGTATAAGGGTTTGAGGTAATACTGCTGGAACCAGTTGATCTGCCTTTATTTGTTGACATGTAAGGCATCTAGAGATGAACTATGCAACTTCATTCTCAATACAAAACCACTAGAACGTACAGTAGATCTCCTGGTACATCATCTTAACAAATTGAAGTACCTCAAATGGTTATTTATGTACATACCTCAAGACCTCTTCCTATAACACTACTGGTACCAATGATCATCCTCTAAAAAGTACAACATGCTTCCCAACTTTCAAATATCCATCATTGGCATGCCCTATAGACAAATTAGTACATAAAGCCTCATAGTATGTATGCCTATGTTGTTCCACCTAGACACAATGTAATAGTAGAGGGATGCAAACCATAGATTTGAGGTAATGTCTTCCCTATCTCACCATAAAGTATATGTGTAATGAGGAAAACTACTATGTATCAACTTTCAACAACTGAACTTGCTCTCATAATGAGAGAATTTACAACCACATTCCCTTTCTAAGGAGTATAAACAATGTAATAGTAATATTCTTGGAGGAACTCTATCCACATCCTTTCTCTTTTTTAGATCCTTCAAAGATAATATATACTTGATACTGTTGTGGTCATAGTAGATGATAAATCACATTCCCATATGATAATTTTGATACATCATCAATGAAATGACTACCGTTTCCAACTAAATATCACGGGTCATGTAGTTCTCTTTATATGGAATGATCTGGCATCAACCCTAGGAAATAATATTCCCCCAACATCAGGACACAAATATGCCCAGTTCCTGATGCATCGTAGAATACTACGTATTAGACACCCTCCTCTTGAAATATCATGATATGAGCACTTTCCAATCTCTACCCCAGCTACTAAGGACACTCTAAGAACTTTTCTTTCCACATGAAAGGCATCCCTTTTTGTGAAAAAGATATCTAGGGTGCTTCTGCTCTGGAAAATTACAGTATAAACATCTATTATTACCCTACCAAACCAAGGAAAATCTTCAGCTGAGTAACACTATTGGGTGGATTCCAAGTAAGGATTGTATCATTCTAAACAGGATCCCCTGCAACTCCATCCATTGAAATTATGTGTAAAAAATGGACCTCCCATATAGAGAACTGATAAATCGAGAGAATTCAGTAAATCAGATTCCCTTGAAGTGTGTCTAGGACCATCCTCATGTTTATCGTGTGCTCCCCCTCATACATCAAGTACTATAGGTTTTCATCAATGAAATACTCCCTGAACTGGTCTAAGTAAATATGGATGTTATTGTTTATGTGTTCCATGAACACTTATAGGGTGTTTGTCATACCAAACGGAATCACCTTGTACTTTTAATTTCCATTGTGACATCTAAGAGTTTTGTTCAGTGTTTCCTTATCTCGTACATGTAGCTGGTGGTAGCAAGATCTTATTTATTTCTTTGATAACTACCATGCCACTTTCATTTGATTAAAGATGTCTTCCATCATGGGTATTAGATATATGATTTTCGTGTTCTCCAAGTTAATGCACAAAAAGTTCATACATAACCTCATGATCTCGTCTCCCTTATTGGTAAACCAAATTAAGGCTACCCATGGTAAAACACTGGGTCTTATGATAACCTTCCTCTACAAGTCCTTCAACTATACCATCAGCTCACGATGATTTATTGAACACATCTGATATTCATGTATAGATATCTATTTCATCTTAGAGGAATAGATAAATGTATAATTATAACTCCCTGTGAGTATCAAATCATAGAAAATCCTATATGAAATATGTCCTTTAATTCCTATACAACTATAAGAAAATTTGGACTCATATCATCCACTACACTGATGGTCATATTATCCATCTAACGTGTGATCAGATCCACCCTCATATGTGTGATTCTATTATGCACATAATATTTTTCCTTTTCTCTAATAAGGGAAAAACTTGTGTCATTACTATGTAAGAACTGCACTCAACACCTAAAACAGTTAATCTAAGAATCGACTATAGATAACCAATCCATAAAAATAATGGTATTGTAAGGAATCTATGTCATTACTAAAAGATCCAAACCATAACTCTCGCCACCAAGAGTAAGGTCACACTAGTAGTAAATGATCATTTATGGGTGGTGGTGTCACTAGTATGACACCTAGAGGTGATATCATTAGGATAAGCCCATTTAAATATTCCTCATCACTAGGTGGATAATATTTGTGATCCCAAAACACATTCCATGCTTTCTATCTATGTGTATGAATCCTAATATATAATTTGAAATACTATATTCAATAGATTATTCTCAGTGTGCAAACCCAAAAAGTTAATTTGAACACACCGAAATAAAATATGATGAATGTACCATTATTTTCCCTTTAACTAGAGTTTTCACACACCATGTTAAAAAGTGGAATACAGAATCCTGGTCTGTGGATATGTCATCCACCGCACCATCACTGGATTCCCGTGTCAGAATCCGAACTCGAAACACCTTTCATTGTTACCCCAAACCAATATAAAAAACTCTAGGTACTTTAGGTAAATATGACCTTCTATAATAACACATTTTCATGACCCACCCCAGTGGGGCTTGTGATAGGATTACCCCATGCCCACCTCCAAAAGGCCAGGGGATAACGACTTGGACCGAGTAGGATATCCCACATGCGAGAGGCATTTTCCTATGTACCTATACACACCCACACATCTCCAAGCCAAATTAAATGATGAAATTTAACACAATAAATAAATACGAATACATACCACTATGATACCAACAACATATTAAGATAGTGGAAAACTGGACAGTAATAGGATTAGAATACAAGCACACCAAAAAAGGGAGTCTGGTAAAGTGAATGCATGGGTTCCTGAAACTCATCCATAGAAAAAAACCTTAACGGTTGGTATTGGGATATTTTTCTTATGTCGTACGAGAAAATGTATACTATATGGAACCTCTATGCATGGCCTAGTCTGGTTTTACATAGGAATCCATCAGAGCATCAATCATTGGCATAAACACGAAACCTATATGAAAAACCAGTGTAGGGTGATTAAAACAATACTCTGTTGGACACCCTAAAATCTAAAAGGAATGCAACTATGAAATACATGAATTATACTAATGAAAAATGCAAATATTAGATCAAATGGAAGATACATAATCACCTCATTCAGATATTGTTAATAGTTAGAAAAAACAAGATTATCTGTTATAATCCACCGTACACCCAGTATCAATAAGACATGTAGTATCAATGAGACATGTAGTATGAAAAGGAATATTATTCTAGATTAAACATTCATTCTTGAGGGGTCACTCAGAACTAACTAGTCATTGTGTCTCAAAAATTCAAATGGTCTCAAGGCCACAGTCAGCCATAGGATGCCACTTGTAGTATACTAATTCAGGGATAACTCAATCTTCAAGGCATTGGATCGTTTTCAAAATTCAAAAAAGTCACATTGAGTATATAAAAAAGACCATATCAACACAAAGGTCCAAATTCTACAAATATATTATAAAAAAGACAAATTATATTTATGTTATGGCCCTTTTAGTGAAAAAAATTACCCATGTCGGGTCGTTGTCTGATCCGGCCAGTCAGACCGGGCCCGTCCCACCCTAGTCCAAAAAGGCCCACTGGGCTCACCCCGCTAGCATGTGGCTTCATTCCCATTGGTCCTTCACACAGCGGTGCACGAGGTTCAACCCTACAATGTGCCTCCTAGTTAACACATTTTAGTATCGCGTTCTACATGGTCGGCCTACCAATTCCACCTACCCTATGGCCTCATCACTATTGTGGGCACCACGTTGCCTCCCATCTATATACGATGCCGCCTCACCGTGGCCCCCTCACAGCCCATCCTTGAGTCTCTTCAGACTCCCACATGGCTATACTCAATATTTTGTGTCCTCGTTGCTCTGATATCTAATGGAACCTCTTGATTTCTTCAACCTATGTAGTCTCTAATCACAGCCCTGCACTGCCACACGCCACCTCCAGCTGCTGCACAACCACCACTTCACTTTTCCAGACCCATGCCAGCGATCCCTTCCATAGACCACTAGGACACCTCCTATGCAAATATTTTTAAATGGCTGAAAATCATGTATGTTAGTACCTGATCTTCAATGATCTAGAATTTTTTATTGATTCTCCTCAGATCTGTGGGTCCGATCACACTTGAAGCCACACATCATCATCGATCCATAACTACGAGGGTCCAAAAGTGAAAGGGTGATGAATGAGGAAAGGTGGAAATCACCAAGAACACTCAAAGAATGAATCTCAGACATTGTTCATGTTGTCCTTGATTCTTCCTAGTATGTAGATAAAATTAATGATAGATAATCACATAGATTCATCTACCATTAAATCACCACAAATCCTGCACATCCCGTAAGAACAATTCAATAATGGGTCAACCTGTTCAATAGTTGAACCACATTTGACTATGGTTCTAAGAAGGTGGAATAAATTACCTAATAAATACTTTCCTACATAGATTTGTACCACACACTGACATATATTGTTTTTTGTGTTGTCATCTTTGCCAAGATCCTTCGAATCTGAGGCATTTCGGGGATCATCGATCCATGTTTTGATCGATTATATATATTCACCATTAAGAAAAATTCCTTCTCATTGTTATGAGGTAATTATAGGGTTAGGGTGTTGATCTAGATTCAATAAAAACTCCAATAAAAAGTAAAAAAGTCAGAGCATCGAAATAAAATACATTTATTAAATATATAATTACTGATATATCCAAAAACAATCGTCAATGGTCGACCTGTGCTGGCCAATTTTAGGCCTTTCATATGGTAAACATGTTACTATAAATGTAATTATGCCTTCTTAATTTTGATCCAGGAAACAATTTGGAATATATTTTTATTCAGGTTAACTGCTCATGTGTGGTATTTAATTAATAATATTTATCCAAAAATAATTTGGGCTCACCGAGCCACAGAATTCCATGTCATCTCAGCACCTGGTCATCAAATAATTACACATAATATATAAAAATCATACATGTGAATTCTGATATGTTACAATAAATTCATGATCCTATGGTACTAATTATGACCATTTTTGAATGAATATATATATATCAATACACATGTAATGGGTCTATTTTGAAAATATGACATAGTGTGTTCACACATAGGATATCCATGCATACGAAATAAGATGCTTTTAAATATCAATAAACCAAAATAGAAACAACCTAGTTTACATTACTAAACACACATCTAACAATAATCACATTATATAGTACCCAAGGGTAGAAACATATAAGATACATAAGGTAAGAGAAAATATTATATAACTGATATATAAAAAGTTCCAAGTAAACCAGAATCTCGATCAATAATTCAATCAATCTTATATGACCCATGGTGACCACAAAAAACCCCAAAACATATATGTAAACTATCAGTAACACATCATCACGAAAGAACCTAAATTAAGAAATTAATGATATATAAACTATACGGTATGTGTGTCTGTGTGTCTGGAGTGAGCTATAAATTCCTATCATGATTTCCCCAATGTTTTTACGCATTCAATTTAAAAGAAATTTATGAAATTAAATTGGAGAAAAAAATACTGGAAAGTAGACTCCTAAACATTTAAAAAAAATACAACATATAAAAATTACACCCATTCTATAAAAAATTGACAATCCATTGAAAGAAATATGTTTCTCAGAAAAACCCATTTCAGAATCCTTTTCTATAGAAATAAATAAAATAAATTTATTCCATGGAATATGGAAATTGTAGTTTTCAGAAAGTATTTTGACACTTTTATTTTTCCCAAAACTAAATGTACCGTTTTTCATGCCATGAATGATAAATAAAAGGGATAATTACATGGAATAATAAGGTGTATGAAAAAATATCAAAACCGCACAACTCATAGGTAAAAAATTATTTTAATAGAATTTAATCAATGAAGATTTTACATTTTATGTTAGAGAAAATTAAAATTAATAATAATAATGTGAAAATTGATGACTTAATGAGAACGGTTATAAATATTTAATGAAAATTAGTTCTATAAAATGTACTTAGTCATAATTTTTTAATATTGAAATCCATGTTAACTTGAACATGATATTCATTATAAATATTTAAACATGAAATGAATATAAATGAATAAAAATGAATTAATGTAACATAAGTTAGATATGGTCAAGGACACCCTAGGGTTCTTATAAACATGGTGATCGAACCGTCCATAATAATTCTCATAAACGTGACAAGATACAAGACGATGGAAAAGTCTTAAATAGTAACAACTTTTAAAACAAAATTTGTTTAGTTAATGTAGTGAAATAATGTAAGGCATAATAATGGTGAATTATGACCAGTTATAAGAATCATAGTATTCTAATTCATGCACCCAAGGTTTCAGTGAAGCAATATATGGGAGGAGACAAATCATTTTAACACCTATAAATAACCCATGCCAATAACAATGAAAAATATATTTATCCCAATATTGATTCCTCATCGCACCATCACACACCATTTAGTATGAATCAACCTTATTTATCAAATAATTATTAATACAAATTTATCTTCATCCCATGAGGTTCCCAACATCTCATAAATGTTAATAATAGGGCACTGAAACTGATTGTCAGTCTATTTTTATAATAACCTTTAATGGAAGGTGATAAAATAACCCTTTATTTCATTAAAACCATTATTGAAATGAAATAAACCATTTAGAAACAAATTTCACTTCACATACTATTTGAAAATATACATTATATCAAGGAGAAATACATGTAATAAATAAACATGATTAAGTCACCGAAATTGACATCAAACATTAATTAACATGTATAAAGAAAACATATAGACAGATAATATTCTATGAAACCAAGGAAAAATACTCTAAATGACTATATTGTCAACAGAAAATATACATCATTCATCAAACCCATTAAACCAATAAAGTAATACTTAATCCAAAAAAATTACACTTTTGCACAAATTGTTTTAAAAGTGTTCTATCTTAAATTTTGACGAACCCAAAATGTGAACTAAAATAAAATTGAATTTTTTAATATAATGAAATATTAGTTTAATAGAATATTATGTCTGACAAAACTCTTAACATAGAACACCGAGTATTATTTGAATTTGGATATACTATAAAAATATTAATTAAATGTAAACATTATAACAATTATATTAAATATGGAGTATGGATATTAATAATTATATGAAGAAATATGTATATATATGTGAATTTTTAATTTAATAAAAATATATTAATTAATTCAAAATAAATGTGTACTCGATATTTAGTAAATTAATTTTATTTCCCAAAACAATTCATCGTACTGATTATAATTAAGTATTAAAATTATTAAGTATTATATTCAAGGGAAAGAATAACATTTTAGAACTAAAAATGTCAATAAAAGATTCAAAATATGTATTTTGACATTTCATAAAGATTAATTCTTTTAGTGAATGGTTAAAAATAATTATTTTCATAAAACTATAATTTTCATCATTAGGCCAATAAAATTTAAAGTAACATATTTTTTAATTTTATACTAAAGTAACATAATATTACTTTATTTCTAAATTTTAAAATTATTTGTACACTGCCCATCAATATATTTTATTTTTAAAAAACATAATTTCTGGGATTAAACACTCATTTCTCTTTAGATGTTTTTCGTTATGTTTTGAGCACTTAATATAAATTGAATTTCTGGTGCTTATATAAATTTAATCGTATAAAATGGATAAAATATATTTTTTATCATAATTAATAAAATTTATTAGGTTCCACTAAAAGATTCTCCAAAATTAAGATTAAAAAGATTAAAATTTTTATATCATGTTTAGGGAAAAAAGCATGGTTACTAGGAGTGGTTAAACAACGAGATTAGGGTAATAACTCAAAAAAGATTGTACAATATTTATTTTTTGAATATATATTTAAATTATGTGATAATTATTTAAAATTATTCACTTTTTTTATCTACATTAATAGGTGTATGACCTTATATTATTGGTATATTTTGTGAAATTTGATGTGTGTCCCCCCTCACATAAAAAAGGGAAACTCTTCTCCTCCCATATACCCAAAAATTGAGCCTTATATATCATAATATACATAACCAAAATCCATACAATACTTTATACTTCATTCAATGCTTACACAATATTCTCTTAATTCAAATCTATTAGGGCATTATCTTTAATATAAATGAGGTATTTCAATGAAGAGGTATAAAAGTCAATAGATATCTATAAATTTTATTTTTAAATGCACCATCAACAAAATATTTGAATAAATAATAACATGTTTCATAAAATATAATAAATGTATGGTGATTTTATTTTTCTTCCATAAAAACCATTTTTATCATTTTCTTTATGAAATGGAAAGCAAATGAATCACTCGTGCATAATTGTGTACTACTGAATCCACATGGCGATATGATTTATTTTCCTTCACCATCCTCCATGGTTGGTTTTTATTGTTGATTAAATTTTTATTTATGATATGGATAAAATATTTTCAAATATATAATTATAATTCCGATCATAACTAATAACATTCCCATCTATTTTAAAATGATAATGTCTCTCCTCGATAAATGTTCATTACAACATCTATTAAGTGATGCAATTTATATTTCAATTCTGCTTCAAATGAATGATAATTAGGATAGATTTTTTAAAAAAAAATATGAAATTAATGGTAACATATTGGTTATATAAATTTGAATTATAAATTAATGGTATTTAATTCCATCGATCGAAAATTGGACAAATCACATGTGTCTACGTACATACTAAATTCTTCAAACTATGACTATTTAATTTTTCAACTCCACTTTTAATGAATAGATATACAATTTTAAAGAATTAATAAATATAATACATATTAAATAATTATTATTATGGAAATTTTGCAACCATGATAAAATTTCAAGCACCATAACTTTCAAACTAAAGCATATTTGAAAAATGAAGCAGTTATCACCCAAAAAAATTAGTAATTAATTACAAATAAATGTGTGTTGAAATGTTTTAAGTTGATCGCATATGATATAAAAATTTGTTAAATAGTTATTATATATAATTAAAATAAATTTAAATTTATTATACGCTAAATTAGAGTTATTATTTGGAATGTAAATCTCGAGATAATCATTTCACATGTCACATTTATTTCAAAAAGACATAATCCTTATTCTAGACATGATTCATTCTTGTTGTTTATATATTTTCAAGTTGAAATTCCATGACTTGAATCTTTTTCAATTAATCGTATATAAAATTTCATTTTATTTTACTCAATATATTAGAGTTTTGATTCAAATTTTATCAAATTAAATAATGGTTTTACCTTATAATCTTAATCCGAACGAGATTATTAATGTGTACGTTTATTTATACCATCATCTAAGAACCATTATTCTTAAATATCCAAACGTTTTTTTAATAAATTTTATTAATTTTTTTCCATTACCTAATGATTGATCAAACTATTTTTACCCACTTTTTTACATCAGAATAAAATATTTTCAAACTTTAATTATATCACCTGAAAATTCTAGTATGTGATGACCTTTAAATAAGATATTGTGTTCTAATATTTAAACAAAATGAAAAACCAAATAAAAACGAATCAATGATTAAAATCTATAATATAATCATATTTAACAATAAGAAATAAAACTATAGCAATTGGATTAGTTGGAATTAGTTAGATTAAATACATTATTAAATATATGAATAGGGAAAATAATGTCGATTTTTAATATAAATGAAACATAAAATAGTTTAACATAAATTAATAATAGGATAATTTTTTATTAAGTATTGTATAATTTAAAAATAAATTGATAAAAAATTACATTTAATTGAGAATATGTATAATTTTAAATTTTGTTTCTTATAATTTATTAAAATCGATCTGTTTGTGGGTGATATGAAGAAAAATAAGAAAATTTTATATTTGAAATTACAATTTTCTAATTGAAACTGCTTTCCATTGCAATTTATTATTTCATTTTAATGATAAATTATTAATTTTATGAAATCAAAATTAATAAAACATAACATAATTTTGAATTCCCATATCAAAACTGAATTACTAAATTTTTTTAATTTTTTATAAAAGGTCAATTTCTAGTTCAAAAATAATGTTTTTAATTAAATTATAATTTTTATGATTTTAGAATTACATAATAATCAAATATAATTTTATAAAATATTTCAACTAATAATATATTAAATTTTTTAATAAAAATTTATTTTAAAAAACATTGTTTTTTGTTAGAAAAAATATTACTACAATTATTATAACTAATTAAAATGATACAAAATTTATTAAAAGTTAATTTTATTTTCTTGGAAACAATTATTTTTTACAGAATATTCTTGGTTTCCTTTACATTAAATCCTCATAACAAATATGTTTTTCAGAAAAAAACTGAATTATTTCAAAAAAGAATTATCAAATATTATTTCACCTTTTATATACAAATGTTTATATCATTATAAAATTACTTCTCAAACAAATATATTTTTGCGAATAAGTGTGATTAATTTAATATTATCTATTCAATAAATTTTATATTTTATTTTATAAAAAGATTTGAAAATTTGAAATTATAAGATTCAAATTAAAATAAATCGATATATTAATTTTTTCCATTAAAATTAATTGCTATGGATAGAAACTAATTAGCAAGGTCAAAGTAAATTTTGGTACATAGAATAAAGTTAAATTAATAAGATACAAATCTCATGAAGTTGCCTAAAAATGGACTGGTTGTGGTGAGCTTTGACCCAAGATCTTTTCATCTCCTACAATTTCCATTTTTCCTTTGAAATATCCATAGTAACCATTCATCATTTTAAAGGTAATGATTTCTCCGAAAATTACTCCTCTAATCACTTTTAAAAGCGTTGCAACTTCACCACTTCTAGACACACCTTCCATTATAATTTATCAATAAAATTTTACAAATATACCCTCTCGTGAACCCTATTTCACTAAAACGTCAAATTTTTTGTCATAGTTTTCATATTCTCCTTAAATTCACAGATTATTCAAATAAAAATACATTTCCCCAATGTGAGTGTTATCAAATACTTAGTTTTCCTATTAATTATATTCCACTAAATTTATCATAGAAACCTGAATATAATTATAATTTTTTCATTTAGAAAATATAATTTTTTATTATTATAGGATTTTTTTTATTAATTCATATGAATAATCCATTAAGATAAATAAAATTTGTTGGGTGTTGTGAATTATACCTCATCTACGACATAATGTGAATCGATTTCTTAAACCACCATAAAAGGATGGATATAAGGATGGTATTAATGTACAAATAATATTTCTATAACATTATTAGGTTTTTAATGTATAAATAGAGTATCTATTTGTGATATAATCAACAAACAATCCTTGTAATTTTAGCCATTTAAAGTAATTGTGGTAATAAGATAATCGTGTATTCAAATTGTTGAGAAAATTAGTATACATTAATTATTCATATAAATACTTATAATTCTAATGTATCACACATATTAAAACGAAATAAGACCTTCATTCCTGTGGTATAATTATACTAAAAAAACTCTTACACATTTATTAAACCATAGTATGACAATGTTTGAGTTAGTTTATCAACCTAATTGAAAAATACCATGAATTTATATGATAAATAACTATTGGAAGATTATAAATGGTAAAATATTTTATAAATTTTTAAATAATGGATATTTTTTGGTTCTGGAGATTTAATATCAATTGTTAGTTCCTTAATATTAAAAATGGACATCCACCATCAATATTCCCGGAAGCATGTTTTTATCGATTTCATCCTAAAATCTAATGACTAGAACACATGAAATGATTTCGGAAAATATTAATTGACTATAAAAAATACCTACATGTAACCACAATGACCCAGTAAAAAAAACTTTTCATGAATCAGGGATATCGATTCCATTATTATGAAACTGGTATAAATGATAACAAATTAAAACACCCATTGATGATATTTATAAGAATCCATGTGTAGAATGACAACATTTTAAATGTGTAGCACCATGGGTTTTTATGAGGATTTTTTTCGATTGAATTAATTTTCATTGATATCCTTTATTGCACTAATTAATACATTCATTTAACCTGACACCAAATCAGAGTATATTACACATAAAATCTACTCATTGTATGTTACACACATCACTAATAAGGAATTTGTTAAATATAAGACCATCTTGGTGTATGTCACACTCAACTTTGTGTTTCTAAAAATATTTTTTGTAATAATTTTTAAAATAAAACATTTATATACAAGAATTTAAAATTACTAATTTTAATACTAATAACAACTTTTAATATATTTTTTATAATTTATATATATAAATAAAATATATTGATAATGAAAGATATACCTGGAATGCTCATTCACGAGAAAAGCCACTAAAAATTTATTCAAATAAACGAAAAGTGCACCAAGAAAAAACGACAAAGAAGAAAAAATAGATAAACATTACAAAAATCATACATGTCACCACATCCATGATAGTTTGTTTCCTCCATAGTAGATGATTCCCACTTTAATTTTTCATAATGAGTTAGAATCATGACATAATTCATTCAATGGTTTAAATTCTCCAATGATATAATCGCCATAGCAGACAGCGTACCCTTTGTCAATCCAGAGGCCACCCCTCCTTCCTTCCTAGAAGACCTGGTAGACATTGGATTTGGTAGAGAGAAGTTGTCTTTACTTGACCTTATCCATGTTCAGACATACATAGTTTCTTTCTTCCCAATCACCTTCTTCTTCCCACCTTGAACAATGTCACGGTAGGAAGGTCAGACCATGCCAATAACAATTTCTATGCCACTATTTGAGACATCCCCCCATTTTCCAGAAATGCGCACCTCTTGGTAACCCTAATTCTCTCCCATATCTCTCTGAAAATGATTTCATATCAATCATAGTTTGACTATGTGGTTATCCCAAAAACTCTTGAGCATCAAGAACTCCCTTCTTTATTTCATCTTCACTGGTTGTTGTATCCTTTCTACCACCTTCTTTCTTTGTAGTACCTCCCTCACTGTAAGAGTTCTTCTCATACTCTAATTCATGGAAGTCATTACCAGTGGAAACATTGATTATCACACCTCAATCACCACCTTCCTTCCCTTCCACTCATTTATACTAGCAATTTAAGCACCCATTATTGCACCATCCTCAGAATAAACAGAGTCCAAATTCACACTATTCATAGGTTTTCACTGGGAAAAATAGATTTTTGCAGCCTATTTACTATAATTTCCTTGTCAATACCATGATCATGCCTTATTTGATCAAATAAATACTTAACCGTATGTATCTATGGCCTCTGTTTCTCTTCATTCTAACCATAACCATCATTGGTTTCCACTACCCCTACCACATTCGATAAAGATTGTGCCTCAGATACAACATGCCCAATGGGAGTTTCACCCACACACACTCCTTGTATGCTAAAGACACCCACAGGTTCATGTCTTGATGGAATAATTCTTGATAGAACTTTTAACCACGGAAAAACCAAAGTAGGTGGACCATTATCACCATTTCCCATTCTCATCACCCATTGTGAATCTCTAGCCAAGACATTGCAGTGAGACACCATTTCCACATGTCCAAATCGGTCGCAAGAAACACAATAACCCATCCATGATTCAAATATCACATCATACTTCCACCGAAACTCTTTCACACATGTGATCCAAACCCAATTCATAGTCGACCGTGCAATATCAATCTCAACCCTGATCTGTAGATAGATGGTGTGACATACAACCTCCATTCATCGATTTGAGTAATGTTATCGGCCTATCATGTTTTTGATAGCACACAAAATGGTAGGATTTTGAATAGAACGTGGAAGACCGGGGAGACTCACCCTTATCGCCATCATTGAGTGATCGCGACACTTTTGTATGTCAAGACTCCATAGAAATAGATAAAATGATTTTCCATTACTTTGCCGAGGAGCTTTGGACTAGGGAATAATCAAATCGTCCTCCATCTCAAACCAAATCATCAGTTACCTCTTATAAATCATGTCGACTACTGCACACTCTAGTAGATCCCATGAATTGAAAACAAACTAGTCAAATTCATCAACTGAAGGAAGTTGAAAACAAAACTGAGCAACTAGTCTGAGATTTCATTGATTGGTGGCATGATTAATCTTCTCCAGGGAGAGACGAAGTTGTGGAGCTCCTTGGATGATATCATTGACTTGCAGGGAGAGTTGATTCCTCAAAAAATAATGGAGATAGTTGGGATTGGAGAAAGACAATAAGGTAATCTTTATATAATATTTATAATGTGAACCTCCCCCCTCTAATTGAGAGGGGGAAGCATGGATTTAGAGCATTAGGTCTGGGAATCGCCACTAGGGAAAAAATTCCATTCCTTCGAGTTCTCCCTCACTAAATCATGGATTTTCTAATAAAATATATATGTTTTGGTAAAGTTTTCATATATTTTCAAAAAATAGTTTTTGAAATGAAATAAATTTTATATACTTCTATGAAATGAAATAAAATTAATTCTAGACCAGTTTATAAATATAATTTGATAAAAAAATTGTAATTTCTTAATTTATATTGTATAAATTATCATCGGGTGAGTTTTTGGTTTTTTTATGGGAAACTTCATTTAAAGATTAATAGTAACAATAAAGAATTTTAATTAAAAGAAAAATTTTCAACTATTTTATTTATAATGACAAATTATATTATAATTGGTTTCAAATGATAATTATGTAATATTTTTATAAATTAATAAAATTTAGGTTGTAGTAACCAATTGGAAAATGACATTGGATATACAAAGAGGGAAAATATTTTATCATTTTTACTTTAAAAACCATTATTTTCAACCCTTCAATGAGATTAATTTTAAATTAATTTCATCCACTTCAATTGTTGTAATTTGGAAAAATTGATTTCATATTTTTTATTAGAATAATTTATAATGTCTAATAACTTCAAATTATATTTTTAATAATAAAATATTACATATCGTAATTAAAATTATTTACAATGATTATAATAAAAATTAGGTTAACCGAATACTAATCATTAATATAAAAAATAAAAAAATATAAAAAAATAAAAAAAATAGATTGTCTTTCATTTTATAGGCCATTAAACTTACATTAATGATTTTTTATGAATTTTATAGGTTGAAATATTGGTACACATAACTTGTTGTAAAAATGCCAGGTTTATCCTTTCCCTCCCCAATAAAAGGCCACCACCTCTCCATATTATTCACACCTCTCAGAAAACATATGTGTAGACAAGATATTCCAAATATAAATCAATAAATTCATTCCTTTACCAATGAATCCTTGTTATTTTTAGTAATATTTCCATATAATTTCTTTCATGCAAACCCAAATGATGTTACCCATTTAAAAGGTAACACCCTCCCTTAAACTCGTTTCTTTTATTTTAATTCCCCAATACCTAAGCTATTTTTATACTATATTTTTTTAAAAACCATGTATCTTCAATATTTTAGTATTTTCTATTATGTTATTTCAACCTAAACATACTAAAACATCCATCTAATGGGTAACATACATACTTATTATGTTTATGATGAACTGTAACCTCACTAAATAATGATTGTTCATTTTTATGTTACCACCTATCACGGTATACATTATTATATAAAATATATTTATATATGTAATATATTATATTTATTATAACTTTATGCTTTTTTATTATTTTTACAACACATATCGTTTTTATTTTCCATTTCGTGTTTAAATGCAAATTCTATTTTACGAATTGTGGACAACCGCCTCCTCAGAGCTATGTTATTCATTCCCACACAACATGTAATGTATTAAGGATGTGTTTAAGGAACGTATATGATGTATATATGATATAATAATTATAATATTATAGTTATATATATCCATATATACACTTATATTTGATATATTTTCTTTCATTCAATAATACTATAAAAATGAAAATAACGCTCATGCATACTTACGACTTACTGTCTGCCTGAATGTTGTATTCCATTTCATACATTCTTGTTATTAATATTATTATAATAAAAATTTATGTGGTGTAAATTATATTTATATCATGTCTTAATTTTTCTAAATTTTGAAATATTTATAAGGACCAAAGATATAAGAAATTAAAATTGATGCGAATAACAAAGTAGATATTAAATGAAGTGAACCCATAAAATATATTTTTTATAAAGAAGGTAATATAAAGTCATAATAAAACAATAAATTGAATTATATATAGGAATATTATTATTTAAATGTATTATAATATACTTACATTTATTATAATGTAAGCTTGTACGAGTAAGAAGAGAGTCAACACACAAGGTAATGGAATTTCATCTCGCTTTTTATTTCAATGAGATGCATGCTTAATTAACCACTCATTAATTTTTTGTGGTATTTATACTACTATGGATGTATTATATTTTTATAAAAATATAATTTATTGGTATTTACATATCAATTATATGATCATAATTTCTTGGGGTAAATTATTCAAACGCTACCAAATCAGTAAGACATTTTTGTCACAATTTTCCTTCTTTGAGACACATGTTTTGTTATACACCATTGTTATTTTTCATATATATAATTCTATTTAAAATTTTATATGATGAATTTTATTATATTCATGATAAATTTAATCTTAATTTTATTTCCTTTTTTCGAGAAGAGTATGATCCTAGGAAACCATGTTGTAAGAGTTTATTGATTCAATCTCATTGATATTCAATATTAATAATGATTATGATTCTTTTGATGAGATATAATGATTCATATCTCAAAAAAACATATTAGTTCTCTAATATAATGTTTATTCAAGATATATTCTTTTTAGAACCATATATCCACTCTTAGTTAATTAGTCTAATTGATAAAATGTTTGTAAGAAAAATCTTTTGGATTTCTCTATTCGGTCAGGAATATGTTTGATTTGAAAAACCATGGATTCAAATAAATTTTAAATATGATTTTAAAATGATCCATGAAGATCATATTCATGTAAAAAGGAATTTTTAAAACATTATATGAGTTTTAATGATTTTTTTTTATAAATTTCAAATATATTTTTCAAAAAACATTCTTAATGGTTTTATGTGTTTAAAAGTATTTTTCAATGTAGAAAACTAAATTATCCTCAAGAAATGTTATTAAAAAATATATCCAAATTATTTACCATATAATATGACATCCAATTTTTTTACTCAGGTCTTTCTAGATAAAGTTCTCAATGTTTGAATTTAAATGATTTCTCTAAATGGTTTCTGTTTAGATGGCATGATGTTTTTGAAATTTGTATCTCTTTCATGGGTTATATGCACATGAAACCTGCTTATTTTCACAGGTTATGATTATTATAAAATGATTGTAAAACCCAAATATTTTTTCATATTTTGTTATTTGATTATATTTTTATGATACCCATTTTACTTCATGTGTTATGATACGATTGTTTGTGATTTCGTGGCACATTAATGTATGAGTTTATTATTATATGTTTTCGACTGATATATCTCTCAAATTCATTGGGTAATGATTTATATATCATGAGATATTTTATGTTTCTATTTGGAGTGAATTTGTATAATTATTATGCGAATGGGAGTGAACAATGGCTAAAAGATGGTGTGGGGAGTGAATATGTAATACTAACATGGCCTTGGATGTCATTCCATGACTAATATGGTAATAATTTTTAAATTATTATTTGTTATACATAATTCCATGATTTATTTCTATGTATTTCATTCATGTCTTCTATTATTTATTTCATTATTATTCATGTCTCATGATAATCCACGATTTATACCTCAATTATTGTATTTTATATTTGATATGTAGGGTATGGTATTCTATTTTAGTTATCATGTTCGCATACCATTATGATCATGATTGTAATTACAAATCTTCACTTGATATAGTTAATAATAATCTATGGTCACACATTTTTCTATTGCATTCCCATGTTTTTAAGATATGTATTATGTTTGATGTTTCTAATAAGGGTTATTGTCATGAATAACCGATTGTGATATAATGTATCTCACTTATGAATGAGTTTTTATGTTTACATGTTTCCAATGTCACTGGACAAATACGGCGATTCAGTGCCAATTTATATAATGTATTATGTATTCTGATAAGGAAATTTATTATTAATTTATGAAAAATAAGGGTCTATATTTTTGGATTTTAACAAAATTGTTAGTTAAACATTGGAATCTTGGATGAGAAAACCATCAAGTTAACCATAAGGACATGTATAGAAATAAATTTAAAGATAAAGAATGTATAGAAAATGTCTTGTAAATTTGTTAAAGGTTAAAGTTGTTGGTTTGATATAAATAAATCCCTTTGTGTATACTAATAGTGTATTTGGATCTTTCCCAGATGTACCAAATGGTTTAAATCTGACCAGATGTCCCATGCCTGACTGGAGGTAATCGAGTACATGATAATAGGCCTTGTTACGCACCTAGTTTGACAATCCTAGGGGATATGCTATTGGAATTTACAAACTCTTCAATATCCATAATGAATGATTTAAATATAATTTAGTGATGAATAAAATATGATAGACCTAAGGTGTCTTATATTAGTGAATTTGACATAATTTAGAAATCCTTTAAGAAAAATTTCATAATTATGTGGTTCCTTAATATAATAATTGTTTCTTACTTAGTTCGTTTAATTTTATTCAATGTATGGAACTTGTAGGAACCACATTAATTGTTATTGTGATGGAATACAAAACAATTTTTCTCCTGAAAAACCAAATTTAATTGGAGAAGGAGTGAAAAATCACAATACATTGCTAACCCAAATCAGTTATTTTTTAAATCATAGTGGACATCCAAATGAGATTAAGAGAGAGAGAAAAAAATTCTATTTGTCCCTTAATGAGTAAAAATACAAAATATATAATAGGGTCCTCTAATCCACTTCTTTCAAAATAATGAATTAGTACTAAAAAACTTTTATTCTCCATTCTATTGTGTTGGGATAAAGATAACGTTTTTCTGGTCACATGTCAATTAGAGGGTGAATCATACAAGTTGTGTAATATAATCAAGAATATGAGGCATAATGATTAGATTGATTTCATGGAATGGGACGAGTTCAATAACATATTTTTTAATAATTAATTTACACATATTTTTCATACCATGATGTATAAATATTTCCATGAGTTAAAGAAAAGGGTTGAGTAATATGTCAGTACCAATGAGGATAATTTCATAAGACTTGTAAGGTATGATTCTGAAATTAGAACCCATAAAAAATTTAAATTTGATTGGTTCTTAACTATATTAAAGATAGGTCTTTGAATTTTGTAGCATACAATTGACTATAGTAGATACTAAGATATTATGCATTTGGAAATAATGGTTTAAAAGAAGGATGGAGTAAAATATCAATATCATGGCCTTTACGAGAAAAAGAATACGAAGTTCAAATAAATATCTAAAAACCAAAAAATTTAGAATATGATTATTCCTTTATTCAATATGTGTTAGATCAATCCTGGAAAAAAAATTTATTAGGGATATAATAGATGTTTTAAATGTAGAAGGTAAGGTCATCAGGAATTTCATTATTGAAGTGATGGAATGATGCAACATAATGTGGTGAACAGAAAATAAGAATCACAGAATGCACCCCCTAAACTTTAGTGTCATTTTTGAAAAAATAATGAGAATTATTCTAACTAGTTCTCCAACCTAATCTAGGGTGATGATAATTGACATCAACAACCTCTTATGCAACTAGACATGGTAAAATCTAATGCAATCTCTATTTCTGACTAAGGATGGAATAATGACATGGTGAAAGGTAAACAAACCCTCTACTCTATAACTGTTAATTTCAAATTTTATTACAGATCATCCCACTCTATCATATCTAAATAATTTTATAAGGCTATTAATATTCCACCAAAATGATTATATGAGGAATTACTAGTGAAAACCCCGAATGGTGTGGTGATTTAATCCAAAGTCTATGATTCCTCTCCAGTTGACATTTATGAAAATGTGATTTATAAATATATTATCAATCATCATTTTGTTTATTATTTGTAATCTAATTTATCAATTGGTATTACCTATATAGAGCCCACATCATCTCTACTAGAGTCTATTTTTTAGATTCAGTGGTAGGATGATGACTTTCATAAAAATCGGGAATTCCTGTATAGTGGGGAGACTGTTTTTGGTTGGTCTCTCTTTTCAGATGGTATGCTTCACATTTATAAAAGAAAATTATTCCCCATATCGATAATTATTTTATTATTATTATATTATCACATCTATTCATGGGTCATTCATATATGAACTACAATGATGTATAATTATGTGAGGTATTGATTCTGGTGGCTAGGAATGAAGAATGTCATCATAGAGTTTATGTATCGCAGTTACACATGACAATAGATAAAGGAATAGCACATGAAAACTTTTGGTTCTCTTTAGCCTCATCCAATGCTAATACTGAAATGGGATGAGATGTCCATGGATTTTTTTGTTGGATTAACATAGAATCCATGTGGCAATAATGGTATCTAGGTGGTGGTTGATCATTTGATGAAGCCTACTCATTTCATTCCGAGCAAAGACACCAATAAAACAAATTATTTGGGTATGATATATATGTAGGAGATTGTGTGGTTTCATGGGAGTATGTCATCTATTTATTTGGATAGGGTTCCTAGGCAAACCTCAAGGTTATGGAGGAATCTAAATGTTGTGATGGGAACTCAATTTAACAAGAGAAAAAATTACCATCTACAGACAAATGGTCAAACCAAGATTGTAATTTAGATTCTTGAGGACATGCTCCATTCAGGTATCTTGAACTTCTAAGGATAATGCGATACACATATGGGAAAGGTTGAGTTTTTTTTCAATAATAGTTATCAATCATTTGTTTGTATGGATCCCTTAAATGTGTTTTATGGATGCCTTTGAGATTGAGAGGATATGTATAATGCTGTATTCAATGTTTTGTTGGACATCAAACATTAACCATACATTTCTACCGGATGTAGTAATATTTTACACTATGTAACTGGGTTACACACCATGTAACTTGGTTACACACCATGTTACTGCTATTGGGTACAAGCCATGAAATGGGATTCATGTTTTGAATGTTACACATCGTGAAAGGGGTTTTGACATCACGACTTCTTTAAATAGTGTATTTTAAAATATGAGGAGCCATATTTTTTAGTGTACTTATACACTGTGGATTTCATAGAGTGTAACTATATTACACATCATGAAACATACCACATCAAATATTTAAAATGACCAAGGAAATATTTTTTATGGATCCTTTTACAATCCACATGGCTCATGAATGAGAACGCATCTTAAGTTGTTGTGGGATACTACCCTCCATCTATAACGATTCATTTTTCATTGGATATATATTGCTGCGTTGGTGCATCTCTCTTGGTTAAACATATTTAAACATCGTTGGTTTTGATTATGGTGTCGCCTTTGGGTAGAGTCTATGGATCTGCTGGTTTAAAATAGTGTTCTCTTCTTGGTTTCTACTAGCTCTGTTGTGTGATCTTGTTCTATTGTCCTTTTTCATCATTGGTCACAGTGTGGAAAGAATGAGTCTTTGAGGTATGTAGGTTTCCATTCTTTTTTCGACCCTTTTTCATTTAAATTGATTCAATTTTGATGTATATATGATTCTAGGGAATTTTTTGATGTTGTTGGGTTTCGTTGAATTTGGATTCCATAATGGGAGTTTTCGACCCGAGTCGTGAGGTAGGTGGTTCCATATCTATTGTATATTGATGAACATGATTTTTATCTTTTTAAGATGTTTTGTATATTATAATAGGAATGATTGTTTTTTGCATTTTTTAAAGCGTTTTTGATGAAAAAAATAACTTGTTATTGATAAATGGTGAGAAAATTTCTATTCTTGAAGCACTAATATAGAATTTTAGAAATGGGTTTGAATTTTTTTTTCTAATGAATGAAATAAATTTTGGAAAAGAGGAATATTGTATACTAGGGTATATAAGTGGAAGGTTTAACATTGGTCCATCATAAATTGATTTGTGAATAACAAGGAGGTCTATCTAGGGGATTTCCTCTATTTTGTTGGCCTTTTTGTCTAGGGGACCTATATTGACATTGTTCGGGGTTTTACTCTTGGGGTATTCCTCTACCTGCTAGTCCCATTGTTCTAGGAATTTTTTTTCACTTGATTATTATGGTACGAGTAGAATTTTACTTGGACATATAGTATTCCATGGTTTTATGATACTTGCCCTTATTTTTTATTTCTTGGATTTCTGAGTTCCCCTTGATATGCATGATTATACTTGTCAAATATGATATAAAAAATATGATAATGAAAATGATATGCATATATCTTTTTGGAAATATAGAGAAATGGAAAATGTTCACCATGATTTCTATAAAACTTCTTTGTTACTTATCATGAAATGTTTTTACATAAAACAAGCATGAATGAATTATTATAAGAAGGATTATTATGGATCACCTATGTGGGATCCAACTAAGCTTATGTGCTCACACCATGTGCACATTTTCGGTGGTGCATAGAACTTTGTTTTTCTTCCAGAGTAGGGAATGACCAGGATCCATAGTGAGGTATTGAGGTTTAGGTCAGATGGATGGGTATCGAGTGGTGAGATGGTGGGAGTTCCTTCGTGCCATCATTTGCAGTATCTTTCTGGCTTTGGTTTTTGGTGATTGGACTTGTCCATCGGAGTTATTAGATACATTAAATATTGTATGTTTATGTTGTTTTCATATATTTAGGGCATATATATATATACCATTTTCATCTTCTGATTTCCTCTTTTTATGTACATATATTTCATGTGGTTGTTTATGTTGGGATAATTCATTCCCTCTGTTGTGTCATTTGATGCCTCAGTTCTTGTCTCAATCCTATGGGAATCAGAAATTACCTTCAGATATGTTAAGAAATGGGTCAGGTTTCAAGTTTATAGGAAACCTAGGTTGGTTTATTATAGAATCAGTCTCACCGAGGATTTGATTTCTTTCGTAGAAGGATATTTGTTCCAATATCAATAAGGAAGGTCTGGTCGGATAGCAGACACCAGCCATAGTTTTATGAACACTATAGATTTAATAAGATATATCATGACTTGATGTATCATTATTGTTGTCTAGGTATGAGTTTATCGACTGTATATTTTTTTTCAAGGTTACTCACTTGATAGAAAATAAATGAAGAACAAAAGAGACCTAAATGTGTGTTGAAACCTTTACCGATTCCAGTGTATAATTGAGATAGATTTTCTATAGAATTCATCATCAGTTTTGCATAGATTTCAAGTGGGAATGATTTTAATTGGGTAATCATTGATCAAACTATACAAATAGTGAATTTCATTCCTATATAGGGGATAGAGAATGTGGGTTGACGTCGGTAATTTTATGTCTAATATATTGTTTGACTTTATGGGGCTCCATGTGAAGTTATATCAGATATGGAACCAAGGACAACATCTATGTTCTAGAAATACTTGTTTGAGGTGATGGGTTAAAAATGAAATTAATCATGGATTATCTTATTTAAGAATCTAGGTAAAGTGTAAGGAATCTTTTAGAACAATATTTTGTCTTATAATCACAACATTTGGAATTGGACGGTTTATAGGTGACAACTGGTCCCATGGAGACTTTTTGACCTAATTTGATTTATAAATGTCTATATTATGCTATTTTCTATAGATTATTTTTATCTAGTTGTATCTTTTCTCTCCGTGTTGTATTCAAGTAATTTGTTTTGTATTGGTTATTTTGATAACATATTTATTTTATATTTTTTATAACTCATTGTGATGGGTCAGCATGGGTGGCTGGTCTAGTTGACTTGGGTTGTACTATTAAAAATTGGTGTTTAAATACTATCCCCATCATGACAATTCCTAATGATATAAATACATAACTGAATTTAGAGGAATTTAACATGGATGTTGGATTGAAAAACTCAGAAGGAACAACTAAGGAGAAAGACAGTATAATATAGAGCTTCCCAAATAAATAATTGATCTAGAAAATACCCAAATATTTGACTTTTTTATATATCAATCATCATGAAAATCCATGCTCATCCCACATCATCAATATAAATACATGATATTAAAAAAATATAATGGTATGAAAATTAAAAATTCAAAATGAAGATTCTTATACACTATAGTGATTACCATGGGGTTAAAAATTATACTAGTCTCTTCACCATGAATGGGTTCACAGTAATGTGATTAAATAGATAAGTATACATTATGAATGATGGAATACAAAAATAATGATAAAATTCTACCCATTCCACAACATAAACAACCCATAAGATATATTGGAATAAGGATACTGACTTAAATTATCCCAATTATGTAAAATTATGTATATAGGAAAATAATAAAATGAGAAATTATCAGTGAAAATTACATCAACACTGCAAAATTAACCACTCATTCATTGATAACTGGAAAATGAATGGAAAATTTAAATTATTGTTTAGACTAAGATAGTTTAGAAGGTAACGATTTTCCCATGGATTCATTTACACCTACCACATGAGAAAAACATTAGGGTGAAAATGTTCTTGGGAATAACTTGGTCACCCCTAGAATGAGCACCAAATAGAAATTGATACATACCGATGGTGAATAAATGATTCTATTTTTCTAGGATTAGGGATGATGAGCCCGCAAGGGGCGTCGAATCACTAGGGTTTCCCATACTTCCGATGCTCATCCCTCCATCTCGGGTGAGCCTCAACCCCTCTTTGGAACTCATTATTGATGGCCTTGTGGAAGAGTCTCTTCTCTTAGAAGAGGTGTCAGTGACTTCATGGGCATGGCCGCCTAGGAACTTCCCATTTACTTTCCCCGCTCTTCCCACCTTCTCATGGAAGGGTTAATTTGGCAGCATGGTGAAGCCCACGGTCGATTATTCGGCTTCTTCTTCTGAGAGTGGGCATCACGACTTCATTTTCTGATGGGTGTGCATGGGGTGATCTTTGTGGTCTCCAAGAGAGATCGTGATGGTGACAATGGGATTTGAGTATAGTTTGTAGAATATTTCTATCGGATTTGTTTGGGGTTCAGGAGGATTCTTCATGGTGATGTTTTTTCTTACTTTGTATTTTGATTATATTGATTTGGTTTTCGGTGCAGATGAATCCTACTTTGTATTGCTTGAGGACTGCGGTCCGGTTTTGATTGATGTGGTTCTTAGCAGTGGCATGCATTGACAAGGCAGCATAGGGTTTTGTGTTTTGTTGCGGCTTGGTTTGTTATGGTTGCAGTTGGATTGAAATTTGGAATTTGGTTTTTAATTAAGGATTGATTTGGGGAATTTTTGGAAATGGATTTCAAAGATGCAGGCGGTGGAACTTGGTGCTGGTGGTTCACTATTTCTCTTGTTTTGTTTGGAGTGGCCAGATTTGGGTTTTTGTTTTTGTGGTGATTGTTCAGTTCTTATTTCTAGTGTTCTTGTTTGCAGCCACTGGCGTGATGAGGACATAGATGTGATGATGTTTGAAGGGGACCTATTGATGGAGACGATGGCGCGCTGGTCGATGGTATTGTCGTTTCTGATGGTGGTGGCTTGTGGCTCAAAACTCTCGGCCTAAGGTGATTGGTATTTCCAGTTCAAATTTTAATTTACATTTAAATTTGGTTTGGCGCTGGGTGTTTTGAACTGTGGTATTTGAGGTGTTTGTTTTTAATTTCTGGAATGTGTGGTTCCCACTTATCCTTAATGTGATTTTTAATGAAAATTTTAAAAAATTTATTGCGGTATTAGGCTTGGAACTAGTTCAAGGGTCTAAATTCCAATCCATTGGGGAGAATTTCACCCTCATTAAAAATTAGACGACGAATAAAAATAATCTAGTAAGAGTGGTTCATATAAAGAATAAAAAGGATGCATAACATAAAATTAAAAAAAAAATATTATAATCAACATATAAATAAACTGATAGATATCTGATCTATTTAGGCTAATGCATATACCTTACTAAAAAAATTAAACTAATACATGAACCTATCTACTACATTCAATCTCAAAGTGACCATAGGCCACTCTATACATTTCAATTAAACCAAAATTAACAACATGAATATCCCAACCTATTAGAGGGAAAATATGAAGACAGTCACTATAAAGAAACCATAAGAGATAAATAATAAAAATGGTGTATACATGGTGTGAGTAAAACTGATATCAGTATGATCCTAACATGGAGTTAAAGAAACTTATTTACAAATTTCATTTAATTTTATTCTTTTTCCAAATTTTATAATAAAATATATTTCTCTATTTCATAAATATGAATATAAAATCCAACCAAATATATTTTCCATTTATAAATTCTTTATGTTTTTCACTATTAATGAAAAAAAAATTACATAGAAAATGATTTTACAAGATTCACCCCCTTTTAATAAAAAACACCCATTTCAATTATATTTTCATAATATAGGTTATTAATAAATGTTTTGATGATATTTTTAATGTTTTTATTAATTAGGGTAATTGAAATAATATTTACTAAATACCTATGCAATCACATCACACTGTTGGTGAAAATAACCCAATGCACTCGATGAAAATATTGTTACAATAAAAGAGTAGCTTTCACTATAGAGAAAAATTTGTTAAACTTTTTCAATTCCTAATAATCTCACGAGTCACCCTTATACATAACAAGGTCAGAATATTCCATATTCCCATTAATAAATTGATATTCCTCGAACAAACTGCATTCCCTAAAATAGTATCACTAGGGTAACACCATTAATACTCCATATCATATAGGGTCAAATACATCTAATGAAGACTATATTGAAACATCTCTAATACTTCACTAGTATTCCTATGATACCCATATATTTTAATCTATTTGAGGTGATGAATCATCAAGAAAAATAGTCAATATAAAAAATATCGTATCTCATATCATATACCCTCACAAGTAATATCATGTCTCACATATCATTCACATAATACCTAAAACAAAAGGTTTTAATATCGATCAATGATTCATATATATGAAATAAATATGGGGATTCAAAAATGTATCACACATACACACTATTTTAAAACCATTGAATCTAAAAAATGATCCTCCACTAAACAGTAATCTAGTGCCAAGTCATTTCACTATGGATTGGAATTACATATCCCCACAGACTTTAAAATAACTCTAAATATTCAATTTAAAACTGATCCTTTTAAATATCATTTAAAACCACATTTTAAATCACATTATACACTAACTCCTTTGTATTAAAACTCATACATTCTGACAAAAAAATAACATTACTCGTTTAAAAACCCAAGAATAGTTTAATAGATTTAGAAATACTATATTTACTTGAACCATAACCATGAAATTTATTTACAAACACATCGAATGAAAGATGCACTATAGAGAAAAAAACACCTCCAAAATACACATTTTGACAAGTGAAAATCCCTACAAAAATATCAAATATCCATTTAAGTGTCACATATATTTTTAATTGAATAAATGTGGATTTTAGTAATTCCAGGAAATAAATAAAATTTAAATTTATGGAAATACACTAAAATTCATATATTAGTTTAATATTGGTCAATTAGGATGTCATGACCTAATGTGTAGAATTTTCAAACAAGCAATAAAGATTCATTTAAAATCCCTATATTTGAAAACCACCATCAATAAACCACCGAAAAAGCCAAATGTTGAACCCTAGTATCCCCTATTATTCAGAAGAGAAGAAAAATACAATATTTCAGAGGAAGAAGGAGTTGGAAAAATAATATAGTAGAAGGAAAGACAAATTTACCTTATGAAATTACATGAAAATTTAGATGGATTTTTGAAGTAAAAAATGAGCAAGAAAAGGACAGTATCCCTTCATGAGAATGGGTATATCTAAACCGAGTGGTGGAGAGGAGTATATCCTAAAAAATATGGACAAGAAACTTGTAAAATTAAAATTCAAATGAATAGGGAGAATAATATGTTTAGGATACATAGTTTGGTAAACCATGTAGTGACTATGTGGTTTTCAATGCAAACCCAATTATCAGTTGGACATATTTATCACATGATTACTTCAATCCATAAACCAACCCTGAATGTCCCTCTCATTACTTAAATCTAGTCCTATTTTTTTTACTTTGAATGTCACAACATATGGGATACCCATATGATAATAACAATACATGTATGAATTGAACATGGAATGACTCTATATATGAACCTTCACGTTCAATGCCTCTTTATATCTCAAATTTTATGATATAAAAACTCTTGAAATAGATAATACTTTGTAAAAATCATCTTAATAAAAATATAGACCATGAAGAGACGTTTCACTTAACAAAAAAATAAATAAAAACAAAATTTTAAAAAATAGAAAAAATTTAAATTGACATCAAATTAAAGCGCATAACATTAAATAAAAATATTTATATTAAAAGAGTTTGTTAAAAACTCCCCCACATGCCACCAACCAGAAAAAATCCAATATAATAAGTGGACGTTTATAATGAAAATAGAAATCATACCTCGGGGAACTATGTGTTTTAGGAAAATGAGAACTCTAAAGAAATGAATTATAAATGAGAAAACATCAAATAAAATATTACCTCTCAACCAAACTGGATGATTTCATAAACATTAGTAAATGTTTCATAACGAAACACTACATAATTACCTGACAAGAACTAAAATATTTGTAGACCATTCATATTTCTCCTTAAAGTTTAAAAATTATATGAATTGATTGATGAGAATATAACACACAATGAGATGAAAAAATCCCTCAAATGACAGAATATCTTATAATTTAGAAAAAGATAACACCTCAACCAAAACCAATTACAATCATGATTCCAACCAAATGTAACACATAACCCATGTTGAACACAATACACTAAAAAACATAACGAATATCAATATTTATTTCCAGTAAAAAATAAAAAATATAAATTAGAAACCATGCCATTACCCAAAAATTAAATCTTATCATGATTTTGTTCCTTGTACTTGATCCATAATGTAACGCCATAAATTAAGAATACCACCCTATGATGATTCTATAAAATCAAAACCATTACAAATGACAATCCAATATTCTATAAAAATTATAATCCTTATTACCAATGTACTCACCTAAGGCCATCAAATCACACCCATTAAGAAACTGACCTCAAATTGCCTGATGTATAAGATGGTACTTGAATCCCAAAATGGGATTCAAGAATTATCAAGGCATCCATAAATTTAGAAACCTTATTAGACCAAAAAATTAAAGATTATCACATTGATCTTTAATTAAATACCACCCACAAGATCCTAAACTGAAAATTGAATAACTATAAAAAAATTCTCCAATAACAGAAAAAATACATTAAAATATAAAATAAGAAATAAACTCACAATGAAGAATTACTAGAGGATGTGTTGGTAAAATCCCATAAAACACATCCATTAATAGGGAACTAGAAACTACCTCTCTGTAATATTACTAAACAACCCTGACCATAATATTTTTAATATCCAAGGAAAGGATCTTCTGATTTATGAAGTCCTATATAATGTCTAAGAACTCAAAGAACTCAGTTCCATCACTCATTCCAATGTCTAAGTAGAGTCGTCACATGATGAAATACCACAATGAGAAATGAAAATATAAATAACATTCACCATTTACATTCTAGGTGGAATATATAAACTAATATGGTACAACAACCTTTCTACTAATTCACCACAATTAATTCCACTAATCTCAGAACCAAAGGGATTAATAAATATTAACCATTAAAAAAATTAAACAACATAGAAAATTTCCATTTTTCAATAACCACCATCCCTATAAAAAATACCCCATAGAAAAACATTTCATTCCATTTATATTTTCAAAATGGACCCTATTTCAATTAAATGATTTACTAAATTATCATCCTATAATAAACTCTATATTATAAATTCACCCAAATAAGAAAACATTTCCAATATAACTAACATTGAATCAATATTTTAACAATACTTTTTTCATTCAAAATAATATAAAAATTTTTATTTTCAATATTTTTTTTTATAGAAACACAATCTAATAAATTTTAAAAAAATTGATTTTTAAAATAATTTTTTCAAAAATAATAATTTTTTAATAATATTTCCATTCGTCAAAAATAAAACCACGTAATGACCAATTTTAGGAAAGGATGCACAATTCATTAAAAAATAAATAAATTCCAAAAAAGTAATTCAAAATGAGAATGAAATAATATAAAATAAATCAAAAAATATTTTTACAAACATTATTAAATGAGTATCAAAAACTTAACAAATTAAAATATTCTTTTTTCCAATCCCATAAACCACACATTAGACATATAAAAAAAATATCCCTACGGGAAAAAACTATGATTACAAGGAAAAATATTGATCATTAAATTGTCAATCAATAATCAATTGCTATAAAAAAATACCATAATTATTAACATAGAAGTTATAAACACTAAAAGATAAATATAGAATGATATATAAGTAAAATAATTAATCTGGAGGAGAAATATTGATGTTTATTTTTGGACAAAAAGGATAATAACCCGTCTACCTGCAATTTTGTTAGATTTTTGATGGGTCATGACTCATTCCATATGAGAAATGTAAGATATTATAGACCATATGGGATAAACATGAATCCTTTGTTCATTTACCACTTTTACATAAAAACACAAAATGAACAATGGAATCACTATCATACTCCATAGGTTGTGTATTCATTGAAAAATATATAAATCAATTTAAATCATCAAGAATATCATTCCAAAACAACTACCCACTCTAACTAGATGCTCAACTTTGGAAAAAGATCATGACACTCACACTGATTTCCACCTCTTGAGTTTTAGTGATGATCTTGTTTCTATAACACATAGAAACACCTCATCTATTTATACGGAGTAATTTTATACAATTTTCTCATTAACCCACAACTTTCCCTATCAATTTTAAGTACATGAGCCATCTTGTGACAAAATAAAGGAATGTTATCAATCTCCCTTGGAGAGAAATTGGGGCTAGTGTCACAAATCCAAACAAGTGGGCACGATTTCACCATTAAAAATTCATGAAGATCATAAATAAAGAATCCATTCAGATTAATATTATGAATTATAAAAAAATGAATTCAATTAACTGATTAAAAATAATTATACATCTAATTAATAAACTAAAATAGATAAATTCCAATTAGGATGATACATTTATACATATACAGATATATATATATATATATATTTATATATATATATATATAATTACACTCAAACCAAACTGCTACCATAAAACATCATGTTCCCCTTGATCAATCTATGCAGTCCTAGTAACCCAATACATAAAACTCATACATCACATCATTATGTTGGAAAAAATAGAAATTAAATTCCATGAACCTAAAATAATATAGTATGAATATCATACATTGAATAGTTTATATATGGTGTGACTGAAACCAATATTAGTAGGATTCCCCTAAAAATTTATACAATTTCCTAAAAAATGATATTTAATTGTATGTTTGTCATAAAAAATAGGGGTTTCCTTTTCTAAAATAGTTGCATATAGTCCAACATCACATAAATATTAATCATAATTTATTTTTCTTATTTTATTTTTATATAGATATAGTCATATAGAATACCCTCACATTATCCTTATCCCATTTTTAATTAAAATAACACATATCATTTCTACTTTAAAAGGTAAATTTATTAATAAACTATTTAGAAATATATTATAAACTCTTTGTTAAAAATAGGATAAATAATTGATCAATAAATAATCACTAAGGCATTTCAACATAATGTATTTAAATACAACACACCTCCATAGATGCCAATAATGTTATAGTAAATAAAAGGTGTAATGTTACCACTAGAAAAATAACCTGTAATCATAGGATATTCTATAACTTATCATGGGGATACACTAGTTCTATTCATATGGGAACAATCTATATTACAATATATGTATTTTGATGTATATAAATGACAGGTTACCCAAAACTATATTCAACAGCAGCACTTCCCTTTGGCCTCAAATACCATTGAATATATTGTATGTCTCATCAAGCCAATGTGGATGTTACACTCATCCCTATAGATCATGATTAGGATCCCCATGAATTTCAATAAATATGAGGTGAGAGATATAAAATGTATACATGTAATATTAATATGGTAAATGTCATATCACCTCGTACAGTCTCACAAAAATTACCCATTTCACTTGTCGTTAATAACATAATGAAATACAATTCAATTCCCCTAATCCATTATCCAAATCTTTCCAAAAAAAGTTGGGTCCTAAAGAGGTTCTCACATCAACACAATCCTTTTGAAAATGTTCAAAGTTATAAATATATCATCCTAAATAATTAATCCATATGGAAAGTCCTTCCTCGGTGGTTCAAAATTACTTTTAAACCCATTCATGAAAAATCATCCAATAAAACTACATCTGAAAATCATTATTTATGAAAAAAATTAAAACTACTTTTAAATCGACTTTAAATGACAACCCATTTGTTTTGAAAACAATTCAAGAATAAATAACATTACATTTCTCAATTAATGACCCAAATGTGCCCTTATAAATTTATAAATACAATATATTATTAAAAAACATTGAATTCATGTTTATAATTAGTTATCACACAAAAAATTATTTACAAAATAAAGCCCCATTTTATAAAATTAATGACTTGTGAGAAATAACATCAAAACATTTTAAAATTCCAATCTTGTATCTGATATAGTTTTAACTGAAAATATTTCAATTTATTAATCCCAAAAAACAAACTACATATTGATATTATCAAAAAATGCATACCTTGGTTCCATAATGATCGTCTTGGAACTCAAATATTATGATAATGATCAACCAAATAAAATACATGGAGTCATAATTATGATCTATATATCACATCTATAATGAGTAAATCATACAAAAACATAATTCCAAACCCAATAATCTCTACTGGTTCACATGATAGAGAAATAATAAAGCATAAATAAGAGGTAGGAGAAGGAATATTGAATTATATGGAAGGATGACATTAACATAAAAAATTAAATGAAAATGAAGATTTTCTATCCAATTATTGATGAGGGAGTAAGAGGATATACACCTACTATGTTCATGGGGAGGTCTAAACCGAGTAGGATGAGATGGAATTGAAATACTCTAAAATCAAAAGGGGAAATCATGTAAAATAAAATTCTTAATAAACTAGTTAGATTTATTGGCAAAGTAACATTGTTTGGTACACCATCAATAAACCTTATTAAATCTATTCGAAATCTAGTACTCACTCCCTTAGTATATCTACATGAGCATATCCAAATATTCAAAAATTGTGAAAGTCAGTCAAAAGGAAAAAAAGTATGCTTCAATGTTTCTAATGGGGGTCCCACAACATGTGCACTCCTCATGTGGTAAAAATCATGCACGTTCAAATCCAATTGGAAATAACTATTTTTTTACATCTATATAGAAAACATTTCACTGTCTCTCAATAGATATACAATGGAATAGTGAAAATAGAAATACCACGTGTAAATATCTTTTATATAACTTACAAAAATATTTACTGATCATGCATCGACCATAAATATATAACAACATATAGATTGAATAATTAAATGTGAAAACAAATATAAAATTTAACATAACTAATTATTATATGACACAATATAAAATTATCTTATATATAGTGAAACAGGGTGTGAATATAAAGGAATTTGGTTGTCCACTATATTCTTATTATAATCTAGGGAAGACACTCTAACAAGAAATATAGAGCTAAAACAATTAAATGAAATAATATAAATAATATATTACAATTAAAATGAAAAAAATCTAAAATTCCAAACATAATCCCCAAAAAATTATAGTACAAAAATCACATTAGAAAAAAATCATTGGAGAATAAAATAATGTTTATATATCAAATTTTACTCTAATTCACTCAATGTGACAATTAAGAATATTAAACTTATTTTGGTGAAATCATTTATATTTACCCACTCAAAAAACTTTTAAATGTCATTTTCGATTCATAAAATTCAAGACACAAAATGTAGTTTATGAATAGTGGTTCTTGGAAATATGGTGGGGCACTCCAAAAATTTGTTTATCTTAGCGATACTCTTGTTGTCCGTTAATAAAAAGTTTGGATTGTGTTTGAAATAAGGTTTTAAACAACTAAAAATGGATTTTTCATTGTTTTTTTACTCAATAAACACTATTTTTATCAAAGTGTTTTCAACCAAAATGTTTTTATGGTATAGATGGATTCTGTTTTTTAGGTTATGTTATCTTCTAGTGTTTTGAAATAAATTGAGTCCACAATTTGTGCAATTGAGAGTGTTGTTTTTACAATAGAAACATATTAATGTAAAAAATTTAATATTTTGTGAATAATTTAAGGATATTTTTAAACCATAATGAAAGTGATTTTTTGGGATCATAACATCGAATTATGGAAAAGACATCATCTATGCCCCAAAACAGATATTGTGAAAATGAAAAATTAGCATGATCAGTGAAAGATGCATATCATTGAAGTCTTATAAGTAACTTATGTTCTAAATAAAAAGTTGGAAAATCATACTTGGAGGATAGTGCATAAAGATATTTAATGTAGGTCCCTCTACATATACAAATATATTGTCACCCCCTTCATTTGAATAAAATTTTCTATAAAAGATCACTTGTATCTTCCATGTGAATGATGTGTGTCCAGAAGAGTCTCACATAGTAAAACATGTGAAAAGGGTGTTCTATATGCTTATCAATTCCATGTGAAATCTCATGTTCTAGTTTCATGAATTATAAGTGTTTCATGGAATTTATATCTTGAGAAAAAAATCATAATTTGTGTGGATGTATAGGTGTTTCGGGAAGTATTTTGAGTTACATGAATAATTATTTTTTGAATATTTGGGTTTTTATCAGTTATATCAAATTCATTTGTTTAGTAATATAGTTCATGGTTTTTCCTATTCTAATTCAGGACATATACATAAATTCACTAACTATGGAAGCAGCCGTCAAATTGTCAAACAGTGTCAAACTTCGACCCAACAAGTGAGATTAGAGAATCGATAGCACTGTACGGTGGGGGTCATTGTGTTATCCATATAATATTTTATTGGAAGTTTCTATAAAATAGAGTGAGTATTTATAATATCATGTATTAAAAAAGTTGTAATGTTTTGTGGATTTTTTTTACCACTCACATGTTATCGTCATAAGCTTCTTGACTAGCCATTAGTGGTGATCAAGTAAAACTGTTGGGTTGTCTTGTTTCCTTTGAATGATTAATTACTGTAAAATATAATATAATAGGTTCAAAATGTTTCTACCAATGTGGGAATATTATTATTTACATTAAAATAAAATTCTAACACCCTAATTCACCCCACCCCCCTCATATTTTTTTGGGGTCCGATAAGTGGTATAAGAGGGTGGTTGTTGGAGTTAACCATGTACTCTATTATTTTCATAGCGAATTATGTGAATTATAGAGGATAACCACCAATGTTTTGGAAGTATCTTTCATATTTGAAAAAAATGTCATGATATCATCTTAGAAAACATCATATTGATGCAATGTTTTCCACTATATAGGGGATTTATATCAATGACTAGACAGGTCTTTATGTGACTGAAAAATATTGAGAAATTCTTGATGAAGATTCTAAAGCATTTGAAACTATTACTTTAGTTATATATGGAAAAATATATTTGAATTTTATTATCTTCATTTCACCTAAGATTATGTGGGAGAAACTGGAAAATATAAACGATAGTGATAAAAATTTAAAGGTGCCCAAGCTTCAAGTTTTTCAAAAACTTTTTGATTATCTAAAAATGAATTTTTATGAAAATAAAATGTTTTTTGAAAAAATATTTTTGTTACTAGAGAATCTTTAAGAAATGGAGAATAAATTTATGATGATGATATTTTGGAAAAATTATTTTGAATGCTCCCACCTATATAAAATAAAATTGTTTCATCCCATGATGAAAATTGATTTCTCAATGATTTCCCAAGATGATATTTCATATAGTTTGGGGTCTTAAGAAATGTGATTTGAACCAAAAGATGCAACAACATGAGAAAAAATGGAAATATAATTCCAATATATGAACAAACATGTTATTTCTAGATATTGTTCCAAAGAAGATAATTATTAAGAAAAAATTATTTCTATTTTTTCCCATAAATATAAGAGTGGAAAAAAGAATATTTTACAGAATGCTCTCATTGTCCAATTTTCAATGTGATAGTGTTTGGGACTTTTCCACTCAGTTATGAATGAATTTTTATGATGAAGAATGTAAACTATGACTCATTATGAATATTAATAAAAGTTTTCCCAAAATATGGAGAAATAAAATTATAAAATAAATTACATACAAAGATTTTCATCCGTAAGGATGAAAAGGAGGTTAATAAATTTTTGGATATAGTTGAACTAGAATTTAAATATGAAAGGCAAGAATCCATGTGGAATTCATATGAAATGTATATATTTAAATAGATAATTATAATAAATTGATTGTATGGTTTTATTTCATTGTGTCACATGATGGTTCTCATGATAATATTGACATGTATGAATCAGAAATAGAAATATGAGATCCATTTTGGAAGAGTCTTTAGTGCTTGGGGATCGTCTTGAAGAAAAAATTGACTGACTGGAAGAAGGGTCATATTAATGTTTAAAAAATCATGAAATCTCAGAAAAAGTTGTAGAATGTATCCCCATAATTTAGCAAAAAAAAATTATACAATGAAATGTATCTATACAAGAGTATAAGATTATAATAGAATAGGTACTCAAAAAATAAACACTAATTCTAATGAGTAAATTGGAATCCAAGTCAAAATCAAGCGAAACAAAGCAGAAATTAATTTTTGGAATATTACCATTTGTATAACTGTAAGAAAGATTTATATGTGGTTTTGAAGAAGTATTGAAGGCCTTGAACTGTCATATATCCACATGTATGGTTAAAATTTTTATAGGCTATGAAACATAAACATCAAAGGATAGAATCCAGATTATCCGAAAGAATGTGATGTAAAAAAGATGAATATATCTGGAAGGATTTTGATGTCCAAAAAAAGAAACATTCTAATCCAATAGAAATGTTAGGTGAATAAAATAATCAATTAAAATAATCTCTATTCTTAAATAATTACAATAGAATGGGTAATGTAGAGTAATATATGTTAGATGATTATTACTCTTATGAAATATCAATTTTTTCACTTTTTCGGTCTTAAAATGTCTCAATGCGATGAAAAAATAATATATATATATATATTAAGAAGTTATTGGTTGTCCACAAATAAGAATTAGACCATATCCTTCATCATATATAAGATATGTATTTGATGGATGTTTTCTTCAATTCTCTAACTGTGTCTACAAATCTATTCATTTAAGGAAGAGTAACTGTAGTTACATTACCTAAAAAACTTCATGACATGTTAATATTAACTAACAAGGTGATGTTACTATTATAAATAGGTATTATCTTATAGAAGAATAATATTGTTATAAATAACTGATGTGTATTTATATTAAATTTTAAATTAAATCATTCTCCAAATCCAAATTAAGTATCTCATGGAAGGTAAAGAAGAAATCCATAAAAGACAATCTTGTAGAAATAGAACTCAATGCTACAAAGAATTATAGAACCTGGATTCTTGAAATGGGATTCTCATCCATATGATAGAAAATGTATTTTTACTGAATAATATTGATATAATTTAGATGTAACAGTATGATTTGGAAATGATAGTGCATTAATGAACAATGCTTGGGGATGTACAAAATAGGAAAATGAATAACTATGGGAAGATGATGTTCTCCATATATACAGTTTCTGTCACAATATCATGAGTGTGGGTAAACTATCTAAATTGGGATTAATATTGACATCTAATAAAAATTGGTGTACTATAAATAGAGAGACCGCTAAATACCTCATGAAAGGATAGAAAATAGATTAATTTTTTTTTCTTTCTTGTAAAGAGAACATTTTCTACTTTACTATTGACGTAAAAACAACATATGGAACTAGATATTGGGTCACATAAATAAACAAATTATGGAATACATATATCAACATAAAATAATTTTCAAAATTACAAATCTAATGTGTGTTTGAGAAATGACTTGTGATACATGCATGCAATGAAATATGGTTGGTAGTTTATATTGACCAAAGAACAAAACGTCATAAAATCTACATGATCTGATCAACATATATTTATGTGGTCCAAACAAAATTGTCTATAAAAAATGGGAGAATTTACACATTCATTTTATTCATGATTATAGTAAAATGTATATTTAATGATTATACAGAGGAAATGAAATGTTCTTGATTACATGAATAGTTATCATCAAATAGCTAAGACTGAAATTGGATTCAAAATCATGATTCAATGATATAAAAATGAAAGAGAATACACATCATCTGAATTTGAAAATCACCTTGAAAACATGAATTAACTCATTGAGTGGAAGTAATGGGTACCATATAGTAAAATGGAGTTTTTGATGGTAGAAATAGAAGGGTGAACAATATGGATATATCTCTCAAGATTGAGAATTGTATTTTCATCATTATATAGAAGAGGCTATTCATGAATGGATGTACACTAAAAATATAATACGAATTCATATGGTAGATTTTGAGACACCGTGTGAATTATGGTAAGGACTAAAACCCTCTCCATTGATAATATCATGTCTTTGGTAGTAAATTTTTCATCCAAAACAAAGAATAAAATCAAGTAAATTATAGTGATGTTATAGATGATAGAATATTTAATGGGTATTCAATAACTAGTACATCCTAATTTTTTTTCAATTATCATATTGGATAAATTTTGGAAAGCATTGATGTCATGTGTATTGAAGATAGAACCGTAAATACCCTTTTGAGCACATATGGTGATATGATAAAAGATGAAGAAGAAATCAGACAGGGGACTGTTTAACATGAAGAAACTGTGGAAGGCTTGAAAAACATTTACAACTCCCCAAATGATGATTATTTTGTATAATAATTAGAAGATGAAACCGGGGTTGAATAAACATTATTATAAATTCATAGGATACATATAAGAGGGGAAATGTATCATTCCAACATCATTGGTGATGAAGCACAATTTGTACTTCCTAAAAATTGTTTAACCAATCCCATTTGAAGAAGAATAAGTGAATGATGATCATGGTTTTAATCCATGAATGACGAACAAGATCTGATTGAGAAGAAGAAGTCCTGTGTTTTTCTTTAGATACATAAAAATCACAATGTTAGAAGAACATTGGGGACCTTCAAAAGAACCTGATGAGCCTTGAAATGTGATTAGGAATAAAGAACACATAGTGTGTAAATTCAACACATATATTTATTGCATTGATGTAAAATAAACATTATCTCTAGTAGATAGAATGGATTTGTTCAGGTTTTTCCCTTCTATGGAAATTCAAAGAGGACACAAATTTCATCAGCTGGAATTCAAAATGGAATTATTAAATATAGTTATAGAAAATGCAGTATTAAAATAAATACTAATGGTATTTATGATGGTAAATTATGAATAAAATAGTTACATATTATAAAAATCATTCTACGATATAAAGTGACCCTCACTAGAAATGTATTGATTACTAGATGCTTATATGAAGAAGAATAAATTCAATATAGGAAGTGTTGATAATAAACTCTACGAGAGTAATTCACTAGAAGATAAATTTGGGGTACTTCTGTATGTAGATGATATTTTATTTGGATGAAGAAGGAAGGGATTGATAGAATAATTTTCTAATGACATGTAATGAAAAATTGAAATGTCCATGATTGGTGAGCTTGTATCTTTTATGGGGATATAGGAGGCTCAAACAATGAATTATACCTTAATTTCCAAAGTAATATATGAAAGGCAGCTTCTTATGAAATTAAACATTCATCAATCAAATCCAATGTAATCTCCAATTATGATGGGGATTACATGGAATGGATGAGGATATGACATTTTTGGATCCTAATCAATATATTAGAACACTAGAAGATTATTAAACATGACTACAACATGACCACATATTATATTTTCAACATTCTTATTGACCGTCTCTTAATGTAATAAAACTGAAGACCATTAGTTAGTATTTAAAAAACCATGAGTTATATTAAATGTATACTCAATTTTGTATTATAATTTTTTTAAGGAGGATATAATGAATTATCAATATTATTGGTTACTGATTGGATGGGATATGTGGTGGATGAAAAGAAAAAAATGTTTTGTTGAATTAGAAATAGGAAACAAATGTGTGGGATATTATAGAAGGAAACATGAAAGAACATACACTAGTATGGTTGTTGTAGATTATACCACTACTACACAAGCTTTCCCCCAACAATTATTGATGAAGTAAAAAATAACTGAAACTAGTGATAAGGTGAAACAATCAATTTTGAATCACTAAGAAAACACAAGCATGATTGGTGTTAAGAAGAATATCTTGTAGCACTCTCATACAAAACATATTGAAGCCAGATATCACTGCATAAAGGAATTATTTGAAAAAAGATTCATTAAAATCATGAATGCTGGAAATGATGACCATGTCACTGAAATTATGACTAATACATTACAAGACCATGTGTGTGATTATCATTAGTTAAGCCTTAGTGTTCAGTCACCTCCCAGTTCATGAAGAGGTTACAGTTCATCTCCTCACCGATTTTTGGTAAAATATTTAATATGTTTGTGGAATTCATATAGGTTTTTAGGGAGATGTGATCTATGGGGAGATTCTTTTGAGATATATAAGTATATATACAACTTTATTAGGTGTATTTTCTAAGGGGTAAAAGGAAGAAATTCATCATAATAATGGGTTGTTTGTGAATGATTTTGAAAATCAAGAAATGATTATCTGAGCAGATGACAATTAGGTTTTATGGATACTTTTTTCTCAATACTTCTATAAAATTATTATAATTAGTTGTTATAAGGAAATAGTTCATAGATATTAGAACAATGATTGGTCACAATTATGTTTTCCGAAATATGAGAACCAAATTCATACTTCCTCTATGTTTTCATAGAGCATTTCTAATGTAGACATAGAATATTGGATGATTTGGTTTTCGACATTATATTTTTTAGGATTTTTCCTTAATTTATTAATTAAAATATTTCCAACCAACTAAAAGTGATATATTTTTGGAACCATGGTTTCTCACTTCTGAAAACATAGTGTTATTTTCTGAGTCATCACTACTACCGATCATGTTGTTTGTAACACATGTTTTCTTATTGTGAATATGGATTCTGTATAGGCTATTGAAATGGTAGATGTAGCTCCATATTGGAACAATAATAATGCTCATGTTTTGGGTGAATCTTTAGGAGTTGATGTTCTAAAGTCTCAGGGAGAATAGATCCCAATTTCAAGCACATATGTTATTCTTGTCCATGTAGGAAGTAGTAACCACACTGAAAGGGAGATATAAAAAACTTTCAAGTATATTTCATGGATAGTTAGGTGTTGTAGTATCTAGAATATTATTCATGAATGTAGCTAAAGATCAAATAATGAACCAATATGAGGAGGACCTTGGCCTGTCTCAACAAAAATACCCACTTTGAATGTTTGTGTAATGAAGGAGGAATTGACGACAACACCATTTGTCCCTTAGTAGTCGGGTCTGGTGGTCATAGACATCCATTAGATGAAAATATTATAATTGGTGGGGACAGTAAAATCCATCATAGTCAATGGAAGAAGAAATTAAATAAGGAAAACATGGATTCAAGGAGTTTCATTATAACCAAAAAGCAAAAACCAATTAGTTTGAAAGAGAATCCATATCTACATATTCCAATTGGGACATGATCAACCAAAAAATGTGGAACATCAATGGAAATCGAGGTCATGTCAGTGGAATGTGGGGAGGTTATCATGGAGCAGACATCGTGTCCCCATATCTGGATGATATAATGAAAAAGAGTATCCCAAAATGCTTTTTAACCCTCATAGGGATACAGACAAGTTAGATGATCTATAAGGGGATGGTCAACTACAATTTCAGGATCTAGTTCTACTGAATGGGGATTCTCTACCACCTAACCACTAGTGTGATATAGAAGAACATGATTCCATGATCGAACATCCATTATATTTTCTTATGGGATTGAAAGTGATAACGGTCGAATTTATCCAAAAGAGCAATGCACCTAATGTAGAATATAAAATATTGTTGTAAAGGGCCATAAGAGTTCCTATTAATGAGTAGAAAAAATTTGGTACTAATAAGCATGGCATGACATTAATATGAGGCTTTAACAAAGGGATGATAAGTTTAGAGGAGTATATCTTGTCATAGGAGAAGCTGGTTCATTGGTTCATATATCATCTGATGGAGTAACAAGAAACTCACGTAAACAAAATCTAGTGGAAACATTAAGGTGAGGTTAAAATTTATTGGTTGCAATTTCTTTTTAATGGCTCAATTTAACCTTTTTTCCATTTCACATTGGGTTTATCACATTTTCCTTAAAATTTTTTGATAATAAAAATTTAATTTATAGTGAGTGTTGTATTCCAATGTTTGCCAAATTATTGGGGTCCAAAAATTAGAGGATTTATAATGTTTTTTTATAAAGGAAAATTGATCCTGTAAAAATTAAAAAGTGGTTCAAAAGGATAGAGGTATGTAAAAAATATACACTTAAGTGATTCTTCCAGATAATTAAATCAAAATATGTCAATCGTATGAGAGGTGTGGAAAAGATAAAATTGATTGAAGGGAATGTTTTCAGGAGACAGGAATGTTAGGTACTATATAAGTCATTTACAAAAATTATGCTAGAAATATTATGTGAAAACCAGAGTTTCAAACACTATGGAATGAATCTAAGGAACTATCACATATTACCATATGTGTCTATAAATAGGAAGCCTCCCCCTTCATTCTATAAATCATTTCTAACACAAATATGGTGTCTCTACCATATGAAAGAGTTTTGTGAGGAAGGGTATTGCCTAGTAAAACATACACACAAAATTTTCCTTGTGTCTATCATTATAAGGATAAAATCATGGATTCTTTTTGAAAATAAGATTATTTTAAAAAATTTAACATATGTGGAAAATTTAAAAGATTTTCAAAATTAATGGTACTGTTCGATAGTTCTTGTGTTGCTTTACTATAGGGGGGTTTTCAACGTCTGATTTTTTGATCAGTGATTTTATGTGCATAAATTTTGGAATACAGTGCAAGAGGTGTCTCATTATGATTAGGGACAAAACTTAAAATTCCCATGATATTGAAGATGATTTCAAATGATTAAACTATGTAAGGATTTACACATATCACTTTTCAAGGGGAAGAAAGTAATGTTTTTTGAGGGAGGCATTTTTTTATCCCTAAAATCATTAAAAAGGAATTGTACCAAGTACTAAAATAATTCGACAGTTATTTTGTATTCCATAACTATGGATTATTAGTGGATTATTGCACGAACAACACAATTTTTGAATGTTTACCATATACAATACCTTGGTGGGGAACCAATGAAATCTATTATGGCCTCTCTCATCATGTGAATGTCTAATTACCACATTATTTCATCCGACGTCCTTAAATTGTTTCTACCAATGTGAGAAGTTGAACAATCACTTTAAAATAATGATTTGACACTCAGATTTATCCCTCCATCCTGAGGGTGTTCCATGGTAACACATATGGATTATGGTATATGTAGTGAAGAGTCATTTAGTTGGGACATATTTATTGTTAATTATATTCTCTTGTGAAAAGGATGCATTCTTACATTTTAAAAATATATGGTATGGATTTAGGAACCAATGTCTAAATTTAAAAGGTATTATTAATGATACATTGAACTACATAGGGGTGTCTATATATGAGAGGCATACTTTTTCCCTTTATATGATTACTGGTAGGTAGCCATATTTTGAATCCTATGAGTGTAGTTTTTCCTCATGCATGTGAAATACATATGAAAATATGATACATAGGTATGAAAATAAAGAATGTATTATTTGGTTGTCCTTAAGAATAAGAATGTATTATTGTTATAGGTAGTCATCCTTAGGATTCCAAGTGCATATAATAAAGGCAATAATCATGCAACGGTAATATCTTTTAAGGATATCCCTTTTCCTCTAACTGATATTAATGCATGAGAGAGGTTATGTTTAATTATATCTCTTAGTGAGTCTCGACATCATGGCCATATAAGGGGACCTCCACATAGATAATAATTTTTTGTAGGATGTGTAATTTAAATTTTAAATTTTTGTCTAGAGGTGAAAAATTAATCCATAGTATATATTAATGGATATAATGACCATCTCTATAAAATTTTATGTCTTTTATGATGGACCAAAGATCTTTTAGTTTTATTTTATACGACTAGAACTTTTTAATTTATTTTAAAAACATGTGAATATGTTTTTTAAATGAAATGTGTAATTTACATAGATAAATTGGGTCATCACAAAAGATTCATATGTATAGGAGAATGGGTACAAGGATACAATATTATAATCTTTCTTCATAAATTGTTATGATTCAAAAATATGTAACATCGAGGGTATGTCCATACACATGGATTATTTTTTTATGGGAATAGTGAATCATGAACCAATAAAATATAAGTTAACTACCAGTGGAAAATATTGGGAATAGGTAAAACATTGTTAATGGAAGAATCCAATATTACGCACACTCCGGATAATTACACTTGGGTTTATAGTGGCCTCTCATCTCAGAATAAAAAGCCCTCTAGATCTAGGATCCGAGGAATTAAATTCTTCACCGGAAAATACTAGTTGTGTCCCTTTGGATTAAGTAGTTCATGTCACTAGTTTTTTATCAAGGAAAACATAGAGTAGGTCATCCCAGGGTTTGTGGGGTTCCAAGAGATAAATATCAACTCATAGAATTGGTTGGTAGAAACCTAGGTATTGGTGATATAAAATTGCTTCATAGAGATACAGAGATTCAATTAGGGTTAGAAAACCCTAAAATCTAGGCCATAATCATTTGAACACATTATTAGGTGATGGGAGAAAACATGGGATTCTTGAGTATATAATCAACATTAGGGATGATTTTTTTCAATTAGAAGATCTCTATTCCTAATGTTTAACATCATGAAAAATGGAAATTACCATGGAATTTGATATCATAAAACTAGGACATGGTTCTCTATCTTTGGATAGATGTCACCTTCATCACACTGGTTATAGAAACATTCCATGTTCCACAAGCCTATAATGGCCATTATCTCCTTGATAAAAATAGAAATATGGATATTCAATTTATCTTAAAAAGGGATCATGATAGAGAATATGTAGGGTCACAAAAATTATGATATGACTGATAATCCCCACACATAATTGGTCCTCATCTATAGACTTACATGGGTATGTTGGGAATAGTGGTAAGGCCTGAAATGGAGTATATATGCATCCCTATATATCCCTAATTATGGGAATCTATCAAAACATAATACTTATGAATTAATATAACAATATATATTAGGATTTCGGAAAGGGAAGAGGCATTTTTTTTCCACAGTTATGGAAGACTCCAGATTGAATATTTTAGTTTCTCTATGCATATTGTGGTAATAGTAATGAATACACAGATAGTATAAATATTTATGATGTGAAATATAAGGTACCTTCACTAGGACATGAAATATGAATACATAAACAAATGAGTCATTCATTATCTATATTTTATGTCGCAAAAAATGAATATATTTATCTTGTTGTTAGGATGAAAAATGGTTTTACATAGGTATTTGGAAGGAAAATGAAGTTAATGGTTTCGTAGGAGATTAATACCTAGAAATTAATAGGGAAAAATGATACCATATTTTATCTCATTGATAGTGGGTATGATTCATAAATGTATAGCGTTGAGTGTATCTTAATATACATGAATTGATGGGTTATATGAAGTGTAAATCATAATGAGAGAATATCTATGTCAACAAGATGTAAATTCTAGTGGGTTCTTGAAAACCATTTTTAATGGAAGAAAACCATATTCCTTGTCTTCGTGATAATAACAAATGGTTTTAAAGGGGGCCTCTACTCTAAGAACAAAACACCAACTAGGTGAAATATTAGACAAATTTAATTATTCACTATCAAATCCTAGTGGTTTGCCTTTTGGTTTGTTAGTCATTATTACTATTAATTATAGTGGATAACTAGGATAAAGAGATACCAAGGTTTATGGGGTTCTAATTGATAGATATAGAGTCAATTAATTGGATTTACCTGACATAAAAATAAAATATATGATTTTGGTTCATGGTGAATGTAATATACACTATGGTTTTGATAACCCTAGAGGCTACGGAAACTAGTATTGAACCCATTTTTTAGCATAAGGGCTAAGATATTAAATTATCGAACTCAAATTTATGTGGGAGATAACATTTTGGGATTAATAACAATTTTTATGTAGATTAATTTCATTTGACTGGGACATTGTATTATAGTTTAACATTACGTGACTCATGAGTTTTCATGTAGTTTAACATTCTTCTGGAAGGGAAATTGTTGTGTTTTTTAATGTCCCATGACTATGAATTTGTCTTTATGTTTAACATCATTCAACTATGATGTAATTTCATATCTATAACATGTATCAATAATGCTATCTAGAGTAGAATTCAAGGATCCCTAATCCAACATGAGTCATGATTGAGATGAGAAATAATGTATAAATAGGTCAATGAATAATACACATCATAATATGTGACTAAAAATATGTGGGGGTGTTAACAATTTAATGTGGACTAAATCCTCTAAATTGATTTACTTCATTTGGTGGGACATGTTTGGGAATGGTGGAAACTCATCGATGGTCCTAGAATATAGGATGTAGACTTCACTGCATAACCAGTGGTGGAAGGAATCATGCAACACATAGTTCATCGATATAACATTACACACACTACATTTGTTCCTATGCGGTTGGTGTGAATTTTAATCATATTACAGTTGGGATTGGGAGTTCGTATTTGGGCATCACTATGTATTTTTCAGTAACATGAATATGGTCACATGTATTTTTTCAAATGTTTCATGTAGTGGTTCATCCCATATTTAAATAAGGGATCATTTTTATATATGTTACATATTTTCTTCGATTTGAGATTTGAGTGTCATTATGTATCTTGAGTTAATTAAGAACCTACCCACATGTATTTTGAAAATGAAAAATATTTATATAGGGCTGGATCATTTATTTAGAGGGGGGCATTATTTTGTATTATTATTGAAGGTGGTATCAAGATTTGTAATTTGGTCGTCGCTACACATCTCTTGGTAATAGGAATCAATCCACATGTAGTTCTTGAATGAAAAATTACCTATCCAGTTCTGACCCATACAGAGTTATGCGGAACATTTTAAATTTATATTATAGTTTTACCCAATATTTCAGATCGCATCATCGCTATGTATCATGTGGTTATGAGAATCATGCAACACATAATTATTTTTTGGAAAATTCCCTTTATGGGTCACAACCATTTGAAAATAAGGGGATTTGATTCCATTATATATAAGATTATTAGACAGAATATTTTGGATATTGGAATCACTATGTACCTTTTAGAGATTGGAATAAAGACTTCTGTAGTTCATGAATATTAAATTTCATGTACACGGTTGTCCCATATATAGGGGAGAATCATTTTTTTCCTTATATAATATGGCTCAACCTAGGATTGACGATCTGTGTGTCACTACATATAATGTATAAACATGAATAAAGAAACATCTAGTTATTGAATGAAAAATTCATGGTCTGTGTTCGACACATATGTAGGGGAAACATTTAATCCCATTTATGTTGTAGAATGAACTAGAATTTTAGATATTGGTATTGAAATGTATCATGTAATGATACGAATCATGCCACACATAGTTCATTTATATAAATTCCATACATGTATGAACCATATGCATTGAGGAGATATATTTATATCTTCAAAACATACCTTGAAATGGATATCCAAGAATTACTTTGTATCATATGGTAGTTTAAATTTATCCACACATAGGTGTCAAAATGGAATATTCCTTGTGTAGGTCTGATCCATATATAGAGAGGTGGACTTATCCATTTATCTTGTGGTTGGACAAAAGACACTAGATCTGGTCATCACTAAATGTCATGTGGTAATAATAGTCATCCCACATGTAGTTCTTAAATTCAAAAATTCTCTATATAGTTCTAATTCATATTTATGTATGAGAGTAATTAATTTTTCCTTCAGACAGTTCCAGTTCACATAAAGTGAATCATTTGTGATGTTGAATACTCTATACTGTTTATGTTCATGTGGTAAATACATCATCTTTTAAGTTCTACAACATGTGGTAAACACATATTCGATGTACTTTAACATCATTTATTATGTACATATTTCCTGTAATTTCGCATCATGTGGTAAGGATGTATTCTACATAGTTTAACATCATTTCGTAATGAAATCATCCATTATTTTTAACATCATATGGAAAGGAAATAAAAAAATATGTGCTTTACTGTATTTCCACATGTACAAGGAATCCCTGATGAAATCAATATAAAGTACATCCAGGGAAACCTCACATTGGTGGGGATTAATAATGTGTTCCCCATCCATTGTGGCCAATATATATCCTACATTGGAATAGAACACACATATAATGTAAGTTACATCGCATTTGTGTTCCATCATTTTATATTTTTTCCATGGTATCATTGTGCTTATGATAACTAGTTCAAGTTTTCCTTGAATAACATATCAAAGGTGTAACATTTTCTAAAGTATTTTTTTATAATAATTTGGATGAAATTAATGGTTGTGAAGTGTGCAAAACCATGTATCCTCAAGTCATTCCAACTCATTCAACCAATTTATTTATTTCTCTTCTACTGTGTGTTTTCTATATATACCAATGGAGAGTTATAGAAACTATAGTTTTATAGGAAAAATTGCTTCAGTTATGTAAAATAATGAATATGGGGTCCCTTGGGAAGTAGTGAATATGGTGGAATAGTAGTCCCCTAACAAAGGATATAGGTTATTGGGCCAAGAATAATTTTTTGTATCCATAATTGTATAAACTATATTTGAAAGAGTCTTATTGATTTCAACTATCTCTCCATTTTCCACTACATTTTTCTGTAATGAATGGTTGTAGTCAATTTAGTTCTCAAGGTAGTGTTTTTAATATTATGAATAACAAAAGTTTGTGTTGATGTCTTTCAGTATCATGTGAGGGATTCAGAATATAGTGACTATATTTAACGTTATTAATTTTATGATATTATTATTCCTAGCATCAATTAGGTGTGTTACCTCAACTAATTTAGGGGATAAGTTAGTAATAGTAAAGTTGCACATAAACAATTTAATTGTGGGTGGGGGATATAGAACCACAACATCCATTCTCCATATTAGAATCAAATAAGACTATATATATATATATGTCTGTGTTTGTGTTTGTGTGTGTATTTAAGGGATTCATGGATAATGTTTGAATTAATTTGAAAATTATTAATTTCATTTTGTTTTACATGGAGTCCAGTGTCATTTTTTTCTTTTAGTAACCATGCCTAATAATTTTTTTAGAGTGTAGTTTCCCAAATTGATGAGCAAAAAAGGTGAATTCATGGACCTATTCTATATTTTTGGGATTATCTTCATCTATAATAAATATTTGGAGGATTCAATCAATTATATATTTGAACTGGTATTTAATCTCATTTGGGAAATATTGAATAGTGAATTTCATATATTTTCGTGATGAATTTATTCAGTTTTTGTCTTGATCTAATGGGAGGTTTCCATTTTTTTAGGTATTTTATTTTGGGATCAATTGAGACTCAAACTTATCATCCCAATTATTCATTAAATTTAACAAATAGATTCCATAGGATCTTAATTCATTACTGCCTTTGGTGTGATAGCACACAATAATATTAATTACTCGATGATATTCTACATCTCCCCTAAAGATCATACACATTTTTTATTCTTCACAATCATAAAATATATAAATCTATTATCCATAAATAGATAAGTATTCATAATAATGGCATTCTTATATTCTCGGTATTGTTAAACATGGGATATACATGATCATAACTTGACGATAAGGTTATGAGAACAAGAGAATATCATATGAAAATCATATCCTTCATATCAAATATCAAAATATTATGTAATAAAATATTTATTTAAATTTAATATGAAATTCAACATAAATGAATTAATGAACATTATTCATGATAAAATATCATTAGAATAAACTATAGATTCCTTGAATACACATAATCATTTAAAATTGGGAACATTTAATAATATAATGTTGTAAACTCATTAAGTTGAGAACATGAAATAAAAACTATACATAAGATTATAGACATGAAACCAGGTCTTCACATAACCTTATCAACATGAAATCCCAGTCCATGAATAATAGTGTGAATATGTTATTTTGTTCACAAAAAAGATTGTGAACATGTAATCTTGTTCATGAATAAAATTGTTAATAGGTATTCAGGTTCATGCATAACATGTTTACTAGAGAGTTATCCATATTTTCCCAATGCAATAGATAGAGATAGAGGTCTCACCCATCCTATAATATATATGTCTATCTTCCATAAGATCATAATAAAATAATCATACCATAACTTGGGAAAAAATTTCTACTTCCATTAAAATTCCATTGACGTATAACCCATTGAATGAAATGGGTTTCCAAAACATATTTTCATTATAATCTTAATGCATAAAAATAAATAATAAATATGGTGTCAATGGTTTAGGTCCTAAATAAATCTGATGTTTTATAATGTGATGTGATCTTAGATGGAAAACAATTTTGAAAAATCACTTTGGACATTTCATCTGGGAAAAATACATTACACATTTAAATATACATTTTAAAACCTATTTTTTATAAAAATCATTTTTCTTTTATAAATAAAAGTAGAATCAAATAATGGATTCATGGAAACATTAAGTTGCCATTACACAATTAAGAAAATCTAGTTGCATCTTTAGTAAAAGAATAACATATTTTTTTGGAAAACATTATGAATATTATGTTAATATATTTTTTTTAAAAGACATGGGTTAGCGATGTCTTTATGAAATCAATAGGATAATTAAAAAAATTTGATTTTTTTAAATAAAATACTTTTGAATGAAATTTATTTTAGAACAAAGAGGGAAATAAAATTGGTTTTCACTATAAACATTACTTGGGAATCGTAATTTTATAATGAGATGAAAATGAACATGAAATATATATTCTCATGACATAAATGGATAAGAACAAATTTCATGAGTTTCATGACATATAGATTATTATATTTCAATATTAGAAGAATATAACTAAATAGTATCGACAAATGGTGAGATTGTAAAAGAAAATCATTTCCACATTGGTAAGATTTAATCGCAAGACCGAGGAATGAATAATAATAACTAAATATTATGATATCATTATAATAAATAAATTTCGGGTATTTAATCTAAATGTTTATGTATAAATACATAATAGTGGATGGTAGGTTCATTGTATAACATAAGTCTCCAAAAAACAATTTGAGACAAAAAAATCCAATAATGCAATGGTCAAAATTCAACTGTGAACTCCCAAAAAGCTGACACTAAAATGGATATGAAATTACATATAATTTTAAAAAATTCAATCATAAAATACATTAACAGATATTATATACACAAAATAAAATTAATACATGTTGAATATGAAATTTTTCTCCTAAAAAATAAATGTGACAGGAAAATATCTTACCATAAGTCTCTAATAACATCATTGAATATTGATCCTACTATACAATAGATATAAGTTTACTGCACATTTATAAAAAACCATAATTTGATATATCATATAATTTATTATTTATATGTGAACATTTATTACTATGTCATTGACAATTTCTTATTAAAATCACATTTTGGTTAAAAACGGCTTTGATTTTTTTGGGTTTTTCCAGTTGTTATTATTGGTCCACTTACATTTATCACGGCTCCATAATATATAAAATATTATCCATTTTATAAATTTCATATATATTCTGCATATATGTATTTATCACAATCCATAACAGTTACTGATAGAAAATGAAATACACTATTCATGGAGACAGTATGATGTACATACGCATGAAAATTGGTTCCATTTTCAAGAAATAATTTAACAAATATGGAATAATAATATATTAACATTATTAAATATTTTTTCTATAATATATAGAACTTTTTTAATTTTAACTACTAATTATAACCTTTCATGTAATGTGAAACTGAAATACGAATCACATCACTTTGTAAGAAGGATGTCCTCCATACACACAAATTCTATTATTTAATCCCCATTGGAATCAAAACTAAGAAGTTATATATATGATATTTTAATTATATAAGTATATTTAATTTAAAAATATCATTTTTATTCATATATTCATACCTTATTACCATCCCTGTAAAAAAAATGAAAGAAACATCACAACGGTCTGGGTGACGGTTGTCCATCATAATCAAGAGTGAAAATGTTATTTACCATGGGTTGGAGAAAGAAGGGTGGTGTGGTATTATAATTATACATTTATATTAATATCATTTATATCATATATAATAATAAAAATATCATTATATATTTTTGTGAGAGGTGGTGATAGAAATGAAATAACAATAGTTCACATGGTGGTAGTCTGTTGTACACATGATTGATGATTTCATATCTGATTTTATAGAATTGTACATGTAAATTAGTTGTTATCATAACATACTAAAATCTTATAATATTGGATATTTTTTTTTAAATATTGTATCATAGTAGTTAATATTTTTAAAAGTTTTAAGATTAAGTAAAACTGAATCACATAATTTAAATCATTACCTCTTTAACAAACAACCTCTTTAGGTTTAGTCTAAATCATTCTTATAATAGATTTATGATATAACCAAGGATTATAGATTGTGATTAGATAAGTGAGGAAGATGTTATTTTAGGTTTTTGATTAACCAATGTGTTTTGGACGATTGAATAGAAGAGGATAAGGGTGGCCTTTTATAAATGAAGTTAGTGGCATAATTGTAATTTTTGAAATGAAAAAGGACTTCACAAATGTTCCACTTTCCACAAGGTTTCAAAATGGTCCTTTAAATAAACATGGATGTTATAAGTATTAAATATGATGAAAAAGTGTGTGTTGAAAATTTTTGGTTCGTTTGTTACCCACATTTTATTAATTTCACCCTCAGGTAAACACATGTTTCCTTAGGGGAGGTAAATATATTTTATAAACATTAATATTAAATTTTTGTAAAAAATTAATTTTTTTCAAATAAGGAACCCATTTTTCCTAATTCAATTCACTAAAATAGTTAAATATAATATAATTTTACTATCACTACTATGTTGAAAAGTGGTTTTCAAAGGGAGCCATATCAAATGTTTAAAGAGTTTATATTTCAAACTTCAATATGAAATTGAATAAAAACCCAAAATTGGATTAGTATATATATATTGTTATATTAATTTAATTTTAAAATGATTTTATAATAATTATAATGTTACAAATTATTTAAATGTAATGATAATTCTTAATAAAAATATATAATTTTAACTATTAATAAAAGTAATTATCTTTTTAGAAAATTTTCTGAAACAAACCATAAGATAAATTTTAAATGGAGATTTAAAAAATGAAAATTAGTTTGTAAATTAAATATTATAAAAATGGGAAAATTTAATTATAAGATAACTATGAAAATTGTGAAAAAACTACTTTACTAGAAAAATACACTTTTTTGTATTAGATTGGATTTAATCATATCTATTTTCTAGAAATCACACAAGATGAATTTTATGTATTTTATATAATATATAATATATGAATATTACTATAATAATTCAAAAAAAATTACTGTATAAAATTATTGAGTTATAACATGTGTATGTTCATCAAACGTTTTATTTTGAAAAAGTTTTTTTATTATTTTCAAATAGTTTTTATTTTAATTTCAAATTAACTAGTCAAAAAGAGAATTCTTTTTTCAAACATATATAAACCATATATTTTCCAAATTTTGTTAATATTATAAATCCATACCATTAAAATGGATACTATATAATTATCGTATCATATAATATTAATATAATAGGGATGCACCCGATTTCTGCATACATTCTCATATACATTATTGAAACATAAGATCAAGTTTTCAGCATTTATCTACTGCCTAGTGGAAAAATACTTTGATTTTGGTGATCTTGTTCATTTTCAGAAGGTTTTCGGCCAAATTCACCAAAAAAGGATTACCATGCAAAAATTTCCAACTACAAGGCGTGTACTAATATACATGTCGTGTACTTTCAATCTCCAAAATGGGTTGACCAGGACAAACACATGCCCAAGTAACCAAGAGGAAGTACATGTCGTGTTCTATGTTTACACTCTGTGTATACTGTTCTAGAAGCAGTTGGTGGCCGAGAAGAGTCTACTCGCCCATGTGGCCGACTTAGGAGACACGTCGTGTTCTACTTATACATGCCGTGTAGGAATTTATAGAAGCGGTTGGTGGCCAAATTTTGAGACTACACGCCATGTATGGCAGCACTGCATGCCATGTAGATTCACCATACATGCGACATCGTGTTCCATGACAAATACGACGTGTTAGGCCGCCCACTAAGGGAGAAAATAGGGGAAAAAACATTGAAAATAATTACACAGTGTGTACATTCCTACAAGACATGTAGTTTAATTTTCTATAAAAATAGCCCTTTGCCTATGGACCGGGGGTGGTGTGTGGTGCATTCTTTGGATAAAGGTTTGAGGCCTTGAAGGAAAGATGCTTCGTTGTCATACTACCGTGATTCTGTCTACCGAAGAACCATTTCCGTTTTCAAGGATACAAGAATGATTTCATCAGGTATCAATTGTTTTTTTGTCATTTTCAATATGTGTAACTAAACATCCAGTGTGTTGGGTTTGTGGTATCTGATGAGTATTATTTTGAATTAAGTTTCTCTGAAAGAGTTTGTTTTGATAATAACTTCTTATTCTTCTTAAATAATGTCATAATATTACTGGAAATTCTGTACTAGACCATGGGAAGAATTTTCATGTAACGTCCTGACCCCAGTTACCCAGAGTCGGTGCATTATTACATAACAATGGCATGATCACTAGAAGGATCAAATCTCAAAAGACCGATTGGTTTAGTAGCCTTGGAAATACTATATATATTCATAAGTCTTATAATGCATCATAAAAATGAAAACTACAACAACATATTTTCTTCATATTCCACACTAATATCCCCACATACTATCACTACAGGTCATTCATAATTTACATCTCCATACCCTGGGAAAAATAAAACATAGAAAAGGGGTGAGCTCAAATGCCCAGTAAGGATAACAATATAGCGGAAACTTTCATAAATAATAATAAACATTTAAGGAAATGTATTATTAAAACAAAAGCCTTTTAAACATGAAATTAAACCTAGTATCGAAAAAATAAAATGAAATAATTTCATTTACTTATTCACATGGATATTCTACTAATCGAATAATCACATGCAATATCAATAACCACTTTCATAATGATGGAATGCATAATGCCAGACTATCATAACCACATAGCCAAGGCCTCGTGCCAAGACTACAAATAAGATTTTGTCAAGGCCTTATGACAAGACACTAGTTTGCCTCATGAGACCTACCGATGCATCGAGAAGCTATAGCAGGCTCCACCCGTCACATATTATGTCCAATGCATTCCCATATGAAAAGGTTTAAACAAAACATAAACATTTGTATTAAAACTAGAATAAGAAATGTCAATACATTCACCATAAATCATGAACGGTATAAAAATAGCACCTCCCCAGTCAAACATATAACAAAACCTTCAATACAATATAGATTTTTTGTATCCTAATAAATCAACTTCAAATAAGCCTAAAATCCATCAAACGATGTTGACATAGATGAAATCAAAACTCTTTTTAGATAAATATCTCTTTCTATTTTGAAATCATTTAAGAGTCGTATATTTATAAAATAAAACATTTTCTTTGAAAATATACTTATAATCTAATAAGGGAAGCTTCGACGATTTTATAAAGGTGGAAAATAGCCGCACTCACCGTATAAGTTAAAAAAACATTCTTACCTTAATTCTGTCGAAAAGGTTAAAAAGCACCTTGTTTGAAAAATGGCGGAAAGATTATTTTATAAACCTCTTATAAAAAGTCAAACAAGGGTATAAATTATTTTAACCCATATCATAGTAGATAGTAAAAATGTTTTGAAATACATTTTTAAGAAACATGGATGTGGATGATAAAGAAATCCCAGTAGATTATTACGTATAAACAACCTCGGATAATGAAGAGATTGCAAAATAACCGCTTAACTTGTACTTTTACTTAGTTGGGGTAGGTTAAAGTCCTGTATAATGGTGAAATAATTGTTATTAAATTATAAAAGAATCATATACATTAATATGATATCATATTTTATCTTTTAACATTGATTTGTTAATAATATCTTAGTATTATCGTTGTTTCGGGTGTTAACTTACTCATTTTATTTTATATGTTTCGTTATGTAAGCCATGTTTGTAATGGATAGGTTGTATATAATTCATATCCAGAATTATTTCAAGTCATTAAACATCATTTTTAAATCCTAAAATGATAATTATACTTGAATGGATATGATGGAGAATGAATCTCATCGCGTTCGTTGAGACGGTAGTCCGTACGTACGCACGAGCGACTATATCATTATTTTGCTATTATAATAATATATAAATGGATGGTATATCATATAAACATAATAATTAACATGTTATATTTATTATTTACATGAGTTACACATCATTATTATACCCATCCCAATAATAATATATTGAATAACAATTACACCATGACGTGGAGACGGTTAGCCGTACGTACGCACGTATGGTGACATGTTATTCAAAGGGTCGATAGAATAATGAATATGGTTGTACCATATTTATAATAACATCACAGTATATATAAGATACTTGATTTATTATTCTATAATGGTAATAACAATGAATGAAGAAGTGGAAGAAGAAAGTAACTTCAAAAGGGGTGGTGAAAACATTACCTCTTCTTCGGGTTCTTCCTTTTGATTTGATCAAAACGGCTCTTTAGGTTGGCTTTCTGATCAAACTAAGGCCTCTAGGTTGTATTGAGGGATGTTGGTAGAGTATATGGGCAGAGATTGGCCGATATGCTTTGAAGGTGTGAAGAAATGAGAAGAAGGAGTTCCCTTTTATAAGAGGGGTGAGGGGCACCTTTGGAAAATCTAGAAATATTAATTTATAATAAATTCATATTCGGTTTCTAATGGATCAAAAGTGGATTATTTAAATTTTAAGGTAGTTATGGGTCGAAAACCACTTAACCAATAGAATTTAGATAGGTTTGGGTACTTATATTAACCTTATATTTAAGTATTAACTCTAAGTTATTTAGTTTCACTTTTACAACGTCTCTTTGTATTTTCATATTATATGGTTAATAAACTTAATATATACATTCAAGAGACCACAAAGTGGTCCATAAATGATATAACTATCATGATATAAGTCTCTTGGACGAACCTTATATTTTTAGGAATTTAATATCAATTAATAATATAATATTTCTTTTAAAAAACTCTTTTATGTCAATTTTGACACTATTCAATAGTTGATTTTTTTGAAACACATAACAAAATTTTTACATAGAAAAAAGTCCATTAAATCAATACTAATATGTCATATTATCCTAGAAAATTAGTTTAATTCACGAAAAGTCTCAAATTATATTTATTTGGGTATTTATAATATCAATTATTTTAATTTGTCACTATTATGGTAATTACTACATCATAATTGTGTCATAAATAAATTAAATTATTTAATGTCTAAAAATTATAAATAAAATATAATTATGTATTAAATCTTTTTTTTCTTTCTAATGAATATTTATAGTCGAAATTCTAACATATATAAACCTATGTAAAAAATTTTTTTTCTAAAAGATATATGTTTATGTAATTTTTGTACTTATTTTAACTTAATTAAAATTAAGTGTCCCTATCACCTAAAAGTGGCTCCATGGGGTCACCAAATCGACCCAAATATGCCTATGGTCGAACATGTATCAACAAATAAGGCTAGGACACGTTTTAGGGTTATTTAGTATTATTATAATATTATTTTTTAACCCTTATTTACCGGATTTACCCTTAACCATGGTAAATAAAATATTTACCGACGTAATTATTCAAAATGCCTAAAAATAAAAATTACCTATTTACACAATTTGAAAATCCTGATTCCAAATATGGAATCCATTTTTCCAAATTCAAAACACATAAGTGGCAGAAATTAATTTAAAATTAATTCCAGTTGTTAAAACAAAAAGCGTGTTTTTAAGAGATAATAACTATCAAAAGATTGATACTTGTTTATGTCCAGTTTAATAGTAAAATTTTTTCCAATGACCAACATTGTATTAAATGGTAAAAATATATTCTAAATATATTTGAAAACCACTCAAATTCATAATTTATCACTATTAATTATTTTGATTAAAAAAGTTGTTTTTAATTAAAATTTAGTAATTTCCACTATTCATCAAAATATTAAAGTTATCCGAAAAGTACCAAAATTTCACCTTAGGATAAATTCGATATTCCAAATCAAAAAATGAAGTCCATTTTGAAATATAATATATATATAATTTCAAAAATTAGGTTTTACTATTCATAATGGCTAGTTTTATCGGTTGTGGTGTGTGTTATAACTCGATGTTGCGTACAACACACGCTATTACATTATTCAAAGAGAAGCGTACCGTCGAAGCTTGGGGTGTTACATATTCCCCTCCTTCAAATAAATTCATCCTCGAAATATCTAGAATACTACCGCATGAAAATACTCGGGTGGTTCTTCATCATAAGTTCCTCGGGTTCCCACGTTGCCTCTTCCATCTTTTGGTTTCTCCATAAAACATTTACCAGACGCGTCGTCCGGTTTCTTAGTACTTGTTCTCTCGTATCAAGAATCCTGACAGGCTCTTCACAATAAGACAGATTGGGTTCCAGTTCTAATTCGTCATAGGTGAGTACATGTGTTGGGTCAGGCATGTATTTCCTCAACAGAGATACGTGGAAGACATCGTGAACTTTGGAGAGACTTGGCGGCATTGCCAATCGGTAAGCTACAACCCTAATTCATTATAAAATTTTGAATGGTCCGATGTACCTGGGACTCAATTTACCTTTCTTCCCACAACTTATGACTCCCTTCCATGGAGATACCTTCAGAAAAACATGATCACCGACTTGAAATTCAAAATCCATCCTTAGATTATCGGCATATCTCTTCTGCCTACTTTGAGCTGCTTTGATGTGATTTTGGATTACCTTCACCTTTTTTGTCGATTCCTCCACCAGTTCTGGGCCTATAAGTTTTCTTTCACCAACTTTATCCCAATAGGTTGGTGTATGACATCTCTTTCTGTATAACGCTTCATATGGTGCCATCTGAATAATCGAATGGAAGCTATTGTTATAAGAAAATTCTACCATAGGTAAATACTGATCCCACATACCCTGAAGGTCAAGTGAGCAGGATCTCAAAATGTCTTCTAAGGTTTGAATAGTCCATTCTGATTGTCCGTCTGTCTGAAGGTGGTAGGCAGTGCTGAAATGAAGTTCAGTATCCAGGGATTTCTGAAAACTCTTCCAGAATCTTGATGTAAAATGGGTATCCCGATCAGAAACAATCGATAGGGGTACACCATGAAGTCTCACAACTTCATTAATATATAGTCTTGCTAGACGTTCTGGTGGTAGATCTTCTCTTATAGAAAGAAAATGTGCTGACTTGGTAAGACGATCAACAATAACACATATTGCATCATTTCTTATAAGAGTCTTTGGTATACCCATGACAATGTCCATCGTAATATTGTCCCATTTCCACTCCGATATGGGAAGAGGTTGCATGAATCCTCCAGGTTGTTGCCTTCCAGCTTTCACTTGTTGACAAACCATACATCATGACCCAAAATCCGCAATATCACTCTTCATATTGTCCCATCAAAAATGTTCCTTCAAATATCTATACATTTTGGTCCTCCCAGGGTGTATATAGAAATTGGAACTATGAGCATCATCCAGCAATCTCCTTTTTAGATCGGGTATATCGGGAACACAAAGACTCTTCCCGAATTTCAAAATTACATCTTCATACACAAAGTCTCTTAGTCTCCCATCATTCACAGCTTTAATCTTCTTTTGAAATTCTTCATCATCAGTATGATAACTCTTAATCCTTTCTAGTAAAGATGGTTTGGCAACCATTTGAAAATGCATTGATGTTTCTACAACCCTGGTTATTCTCATGTCCATATTCACTAGATCAATGAAAATTGGATCCCTTTCAATTCTCATATTGTTCAAAACTCCATGATCTTTTCTACTCAAAGCATCTTCCACCTTGTTTGCCTTCCCCGGGTGGTACTGTATCAGTCAATCATAATCCTTGAGTAATTCAAGCCATCTCCTTTGCCTCATGTTGAGTTCTTTTTGTGAGAAAATATACTTCAAACTCTTGTGATCAATATAAATATCACATTTTTCACCATAGAGGTAGTGCCTCCATATCTTCAAATCAAATATCACAGCTGCTAACTCGAGATCATGAGTAGGATTTTTTGTTCATGAATTTTAAACTTTCGTGATGCATATGTAATAACTCTATCATTCTGCATAAGGACACAACCAAGTCCTTTCTTCGATGCATCACTATAAATAACGAACCCATCATTCCACAATGGTAGAGTCAATATAAGAGCATTGACTTGTCTTCTCTTAATTTCTTCGAAACATTCTTCACACTTTTTTGTCCAAACAAATTTAACCCCTTTACGTGTGAGCTTCGTTAATGGGTTAGCCAATCGGTAAAAATTCTGGATGAAACGTCGATAATAACCTGCATAACCAATAAAACTACATACCTCAGTTATACTGGTAGGTGCTGGACATTCTTGGATTGCCTTGGTCTTAGAAGGATCAATAGAGATTCCATCTTTAGAGACAATATGGCAAAGAAAAGAAATCTCCTAAAGCATGAATTCACACTTGCTAAAAATCCCATATAATTCATTCCTTCTTAGAGTCTTCAAGATAATGCGAAAATGATTTTCATGATCTTCGTAGGTTTTGGAGTATACCAAGATATCATCAATAAATACCACCACAAATTCATCGAGATACTCCTTGAAAACTTTATTCATCAGATCCATGAATACAGAGGGTGCATTAGTCAATCCAAAAGGCATTATAGTAAACTCGTAATGCTCGTACCTGGTTCGAAATGTTGTCTTTGGAATGTCTTCCTTCTTCACACACAACTAATGGTATCCAGATCGAAGGTCAATCATTGAAAAGTATTGAGCTCCATGCAGTTGGACAAATAAATCATCAATGTGAGGTAGGGGATACTTGTTCTTTATTGCTATAGCATTTATCTTCCTATAGTCGATACATAACCTCATAGATCTATCTTTCTTTTTAACAAAAATAACAGGGGCTACCCATAGAGAAACACTAGGGTGAATAAATCCCTTATTACTCAATTCCTATAGTTGTTTCTTTAGCACAAATAATTCTAAAGTGGCCGTTCTATAAGGTCTTTTTTTATATAGGCCTTGATCCAGAAATTAAATCAATGGAAAACTCAACTTCTCGTTCTAGAGGATGTCCAGGTAAATCTTCCATTAATACATCTAAAAATTCTTTCACAACATGTACATCCTCTATTTTAACATTACTTTCCTCACCCACAGTTATTTCATTCTCTTCCTCCCCAATAATTGAATTTAGTTGAGCTAGTGGGGGTGGATCTAGATAAGAATTAGCTGGTGATGATTCTGCTCTAAAGATAAGGTGTTCCTTATCATCATCATCAAGAATCGTAACCTCTTTATTCTTACAAAAATTAATTGCATCATAGTCCGAAAGCCAGTCCGTACTGAGGATTATATCAAACTAAATCATAGGTATGACGATGAGATCAGAAGATAAAGAACATTTATGTGCTCTAATCGGGACTGAGTCACAAAACGTTTTTGCAATGATACATCCCTTAGGAGTTTTAAGTGACAACTCCCTTGTTAAATCAAATTGGAAATATCTAATTTTCTTAGAAAACTGGGAAGATATGAAAAAATTCGATGATCCAGAATCAAATAATGCATTTGCTAAACTTGAAGAATCCATTAAATTACCTACCACCACGTCTTTCGAATCTTCTACCTCAGCAGTAGTGATAGCATAAGCTTGGCCTTGATCCCTTGGCCTTTTCTGAGGTAAGTTCTCCTGAGGCTTAGGACATTCATTTGCATAATTCCCCATCTCCCTGCAATTGTAGCACTGAACATTGTTGGCTTCTTTCTTCCCCTTGCAATCACGAGCTTGGTGGCCTTTTTCACCACACTTGTAATAGACTCACGTTCCCTTCCAGCAAGTACAGGGGTGTTTCTTACCACATTTACCACAGGATGGATATTCAACTTTTCCCTTCTTCCCCTTATTTCCATTCCCAAATTGATCAGCATGTATCTTCTTCTCTTGATTTTCTTTTAAGTCATAAGACTTAGATAATTCCTTTTCGGTCTTGATAGCACATGAGACAATGTCTTCGTACGATGAAAAGGATTGTGAGACTAATTCTCGATGGAGAAATGGTTTTAAACCATAAATGAAATGACCAATCTTACTTCATGGGTTACGTATATAATCTCCAGCATACCTTGCTAACCTTGTAAAGTTAGCCTAATATTTTGTGACATTCTCATCCTCATTTTGTCTCAGACTCAGAAATTTCTTTTTTATATCTGCTCGATGGTCGCGAGGAATGTATTTTTCTAAAAACAGATCTTTGAACTCCATCCATTCCATATTTGATACTTCTTCATCTTCCGTCATGTTTTGAATCAATGACCACCATTGATCAGCATCTCTAGTGAGGCGGTAAACTGCCATGATAACTTTTTCCCTTTCACTATTCCCCAAAGCCTGAAATATTTTCTCTAGGGAAAATATCCATTGCTCAGCTACTAAGGGATTTATACTCCCATTGAACATTGGTGGTTGTTCCTCATGAATCCATCTAACATTGATCCTCCACGCTGTATATCATGGTGCTCCATACGGGTATTGTAATTATTCATAACCTGAGTGAGTTGTCCCAGTATGGTGATTAGCTGTTCGGCACCAGTTTCATCACCAGCTCCACTATAATTATCTTGAGTAGGAGGGAAATCCCTACCTAGAGTGCGTGCATTGATACGGTTTCCATTTCTTCCACTAGGAGCCATTTCTAAACAATGTCATAAACTAGATCTGTTTATGAATCAAAATACATAATCCCATTCTTATAAAACACATAACATAAATTGAACTATTTATAGATATAATCCATAATCATAAAAATGTTTTCTTTGAGAAATTATATACTCATAAACCCTTCATAATGATTTTTAAAGAATATTCGAGTTATCCTAAGCATATCCCCCTGGAGTGTCGTAACCAAGAGTGCAGCAAGGCCCGTTGTCGTGCACCAGTTCCCGTTAGAGTCTAGCTCAAAGCGGTGTTTTCGGGTTTTACCCCTAGGTACATCTGTGCCAGAGCCAGCTCTACCTGCTCGTATCCAGACAGGGATGTATTGCTCATAAAACTCACAAAATCTCTACAATACCAAAATTCTAGGAAGTTCTTCTATACTAATCCTCAATGTTCATCTTAGGTCTACGTGCTCTAATCAGATTTTTTCTAAATCTAGCTTCCAAGGTTTGTACTAAACTTCCTTTGATACCAACTATAATTCCCCGACCCCAGTTACCCAGAGTCGGTGCATTATTACATAACATTGGCATGATCACAATAAGGATCAAATCTCGAAAGACCGATTGGTTTAATAGCCTTGGAAATACTAGATATATTCAAAAGTCTTACATTACATCATAAAAATGAAAACTACAACAACATCTTTTCTTCATATTCCACACTCATATCCCCACATACTATCCTTGCAGGTCATTCATAATTTACTTCTTCATACCCTGGGAAAAATATAACATAGAAAAGGGGTGATCTCAAATGCCCAGTAAGGATAACAATATAGTAGAAACTTTCATAAATAAGAATAAACATTTAAGGCAATGTATAACTAAAACAAAAGCCATTTAAACTTGAACTTAAACATAGTATGGAAAAAATAAAATGAAACAATGCCATTTACTTATTCACATGGATATTCTATTAATCGAATAATCACATGCAATCTCAATAACAACTTTTATAATAATGGAATGCATAATGTCAGACTATCATAACCACATAGCCAAGGCCTCATGCCAAGACCTCAAATAAGATTTTGTCAACGGCTTGTGCCAAGACACTAGTTTGTCTCATGAGACCTACTGATGCATCAAGGAGCTATAGCGGGCTCTACTCGTCACATATTAAGTCCAATGCATTCCCATATGGAATGGTTTAAACATAACATAAACATTCGTACTAAAACTAGCATACGAAATGTCAATACTTTCACCATAAACCATGAATGGTATAAAAATACCACATCCATAGTCAAACATATCACAAAACCTTCAATATAATATAGATGTTTTGTATCATAATAAATCAACTTCAAATAAGCATAAAATCCATCAAAGGATGTTGACATAGATGAAATCAAAACTCTTTTTAGAGAAATATCTCTTTCTATTTTGAAATAATTTAAGAGTCATATATTTATAAAATAAAACATTTTCTTTGAAAATATTCTTATACTCTTATAAGGGAAGCTTCGACGATTTTATAACGGCAGAAAATAACCACACCCGCCGTATAAGTTAAAAAAACATTCTTACCTTAATTCTGTCGAAAAGGTTAAAAAACACCTTGTTTGAAAAATGACGGAAATATTCTTTTATAAACCTCTTATAAAAAGTCAAACAAGGGTATAAATTACTTTAACCCATATCATAGTAGATAGTAAAAATGTTTTGAAATAAATTTTTATGAAACATTGATGTGGATGATGAAGAAATCCCAGTAGATTATTATGTATAAACAACCTCGGATAATGAAGAGATTGCGAAATAAACCCTTAACATGTAATTTTCCTTGGTTAGGGTAGGTTAACCTCCTCTATAATAGTGAAATAATTGTTATTAAATTATACAAGAATAATATACATTAATATGATATCATATATGATATTTTAACATTGATTTGTTAATAATATCTTAGTATTATCGTTGTTTCGGGTGTTAACTTACTCGTTTTCTTTTATATGTTTTGTTTCGTAAGACATGTTTGTAATGGATAGGTTGTATATTATTCATATCTATAATGATATCAATTCCTTAAACATAATTTTTAAATCATCAAATGAAAATTATACTTGAATGGATACGATGGAGAATGAATCTCATCGCGTTCGTGGAGACGGTAGTCCGTACGTACGCACGAGCGACAATATCATTTTTTTGATATTAAAATAATATATAAATGGATGGTATATAATATATACAGAATAATTAACATGATATATTTATTATTTAGATGAGTTACACATCATTATTATACCCATCCAAATAATAATATATTGAATAACAATTACACCACGACGTGGAGACGGTAAGTCGTACGTACGCACGTATGGTCACATGTTATTAAAAGGGTGGATAGAATACTGAATATGGTTGTACCATATTTATAATAACATCACACTATATATAATATACTGGTGTTATAATTTTACAATGGTAATAACAATGAATGATGTAGTGGAAGAAGAAAGGAACTTGAAAAGGGGTGGTGAAAACATTACCAGTTCTTCGTGTTCTTCCATTTGATTTGATCAAAAGGGATCCATAGGGTGGCTTTATGATCAAACAAAGGCCTCTAGGTTGTAATGAGGGAAGTTGGGAGAGTACTTCGGCAGATTTTGGCCGAACCAAAAGGCTTTGAAGGTGTGAAGAAATGAGAAGGAGTAGTGCCCTTTTATAAGAGGGGTGAGGGGCACCATTGGAAAAGATTGAAATATTAATTTATAATAAATTAATATTCGATTTCTAATGGCTCCAAAATAGATTATTTAAATTTTAAGGTGGGTATGGGTCGAAGACCACTCAAACAATAGAATTTAGACAGGTTTGGGTGCTTATATTAACCTTATCTTTAAGTATTAACTCTAAGTCAATTAGTTTCACTTTTACAACGTCTCGTTGTATTTTTATATTATATGGTTAATAAACTTACTATATACATCCAAGATACCCCCAATTTGTCCATTAATGATATAAACATCATTATATAAGTATCGTGGCCGAACATTAGATTTTTAGGAATTTAATATCAATTAATAATATAATATTTGTTTTAAAATAATCTTTTATGTCAATTTTGACACTATTCAATAGTTGATTTTTTTGAAACTCATAACAGAATTATTACTTAGAAAAAGTAAATTAAATCAATCCTAATATGTCATATTATCCTAGAAAATTAGTTTAATTCAATAAATGTCTCAAATTATATTTATTTGGGTATTTATAATATCAATTATTTTAATTTGTCACTATTATGGTAATTACTGTATCATAATTGTGTCATAAGTATATTAAATTATATAAAGTCTAAAAATTATAAATAAAATATCATTATGTAGGAAATCTTTTTAGCTTTCTAATGAATATTTATAGTCGAAATCCAACATCTATAACCCTATGTAATGTTTTTTTTTCTAAAAAATATATGCTTATGTCATTTTTGTACTTATTTTAACTTAATTAAAATTAAGTGTCCCTATCACCTACAAGTGGCTCCATGGGGTCCCCAAATTGACCCAAAGAAGCCTATGGTCGAACATGTATCAACCAATAAGGCTAGGACACGTTTTAGTGTAATTTAGTATTATTATAATATTATTTTTTAACCATTATTTAACTGATTTACCCGTACCCATGGTAAATAAAATATTTACCGAAGTAATTATTCAAAATGTCTAAAAATAAAAGTAATCTATTTACACAGTTTGAACATCCTGATTCCAAATATGGAATCCATTTTTCCAAATTCAAAACACAGAAGTGGAAAAAAAATAATTTAAAATTAATTCTCGTTGTTAAAACAAAAAGCGTGTTTTTAAGAGATAATAACTATCAAAAGATTGATAGTTGTTTATGTACGGTTTAATTGTAATGTTATGTACAATGACCAACGTTGTATTAAATGGTAAAAATATATTTTAAATATACATTAAAACCACTCAAATTCATAATTTATCACTATTAATTATTTTGATTAAGAAAGTTGTTTTTAATTAAAATTTAGTAATTTTCACTATTCATCAAAATATTATAGTTATCTGAAAAGTACCAAAATTTCACCTTAGGATAAATTCGATATTCCGAATCCAAAAATGAAGTCCATTTTGAAATATAAAATTTATATAATTTCAAAAATTAGGTATTAATATTCATAATGGCTCGTTTGATCGGTTGTGGTGTGTGTTAGAACTCGATGATGCGTACAACACACACTATTCCATTATTAAAAGAGAAGCGTACCGTAGAAGCTTGGGGTGTTACATTTCAGAGATTTAAAAGAAGATTAATGATGAAAAAATTCATGACCATTGGAATTAACCATTGGATCAAAATGGAATAATCCAAATAAAGATCTGTTTAACACTAACTACTAGTCAAAGGATTTAGACTCTTCACTTCTAAATATAAATTTTACCGGACCAAGGAAACATTATTTCAAATTAACCCCAGAGAGTTGGGTTATTGTGAAAATTATCACAAATCCATAACCCCAACGCATTTCTATCATTATTTTCATCAAAATAAATTTTCCCATCTTTAGATTCATTTTACAAATTAATTTGTTAAAAGAATCTTAAAAACCAATTGTACTTTTTGTACCCTAACAACCAAATAGAAATAGACTCTAAATTTAGAAAACATCACTAAAAACAAAAATACAAACTAAATTAAGCATGAAAAAATAACATTATAGTTCCCTGTGGATCGACCCCTTACCGGTACTGTACATGTTAGTGTAAATATAATTTGGAACACTAAAAACATACATTCGGTAAAACGACTATCCAAATAGTATGTCACATTTTAAATAAACACGTTGTGGGGCACAATGAAAGGAAATCTTACTATTGTTTGTAATGTAATTTAAAATTGTTGTTGAATGTAACAAAATCTAAGCTCGATGTTTTTTATAATGTAAATTATTGAAAATATTAAATTTACTTGAAAAAATACATTTTATAAAATCTCACTATGATACATTTTATCCACCATAAAATGAATTTGTACTGAAAAATACATTACCTTTGAACCAAAAATGGATGATACTTCATCCACATTGCACACTCAAGTTCCCATATAATTCCTCTAGATAGTGACATCGCCATAGGGATTGACTAGGTGAGTGGCCTTGTATCATATTACCTTTTTAATAAAATCATGAATCTCTACCGAATTTTCCTCATAATAAGTATCATGATCTTATTTCACGAACTCTGAGTCATACTTATGAAAGATCAATTATGTAATTCTTCATGAAATATGAATGGAACACGTAATGAAGATAAGACCGGTTCATTGGTAAAACATATTATTAAACTATCATTCCAATATGATTTTTAATTTCAAGGAGACTGATATTATTGGGGCATCTTTTTCCCTTCATTATTCCGTGGAAAATTTCTTAGAAACACCATCTCACAATCAAAAAATTATTTATCACATCGATGGCTATCAACATAAAATTACTATCAACTTTTATTCATCCCATTCTAATAACTGAATGGATATGAATTTCCTTATGACACCACCAAAATTTAATGTGTTTCCTCTTTTTAATGTATCATTTTTGACAGTTTATGTTGCCCAAACAAATTGTCCTATACAATTAAATATTAATATAACTGTTGGAATAGTGGTGTGACCGTTATAAAATTATACATAGATATTTGATTATTAAAATCATCTACTAAATTATAAATAATATTTTTGTATATCATAAATTTAAATATGATATATTTATATCATGGAATATGTAAATAAATATTTTTAAAAAGTTGAATTAAGTGTTACTCTCTTTTATGTTGCATATGTTTTTATTTATAATTTTATAATTAATATAATTATTTAAATCAAATTAAATTTCACAAAATATATACATAAATTTATATTTTAAAGAATTATAATTATATGATAATTTTTCAAGAATGTAATTAATTACTCAATGTGTTGTAAAATAAATTATAATATTAAAATATATATATTTAAAATAAGTTATGATTTCATTTAAAATTTGTATTTTTTATATTTTGAAATTTAATTTCATAAAATAGATTCAATTTTTTAAACATACATGCCAAAAAAATTTAGGGTGTATGTTCGATACTTTTATAGAAAAAAATTTGTGAATACTCATATATTTTAATTTATTTTACGTATCATTATACGTATATAAATTATTTTTTAGTCATGGTTGAGTCATTGATGGTAAAAGTGGACATTATATAAAACTAATATGTTCTTGTAACTATATTTATTCAATTTAATAAATATTATTTATTTTCTTGAGATTATATAATAAACTAATGAATATAATAACAAAAAATAGCCCTCCGACCCAATATAAATACAACCCCTCACCACCCTTCTCCTAAACCAATATATGATTTGAAGAATTATTATATTTGGCCCAATTACTCTCTAAACCCAATTCCACATGTTATGGTCTTTCTTCTCATTCCAAAATACCAATATGATGTGCCATGAAATGGTTCTCAAGGAGACTGAATAAAAGAGGTTATATACTCTTTCGTTTTCATTTAATTTAATTTTATTTAATTTATTTTATTATCCTCTATTTAAATCCTATATCGAAGAATGAATAATAAATAAATTATCATATAAAAATAAATAAATATACTATAATTTTAATATGTTAATTTAACATCAATCAAAAAACCCCTTTGTCCTCTCCCTTTTATTCAAAAATGAAAACATCATCCGTGATGTGTCGATTTACTACAACCATGTATGAGGTTTTTAAATTTTCCATTACTAGCATAAAATATTGATGATAAATCATTATTATAGTTAACCAATATCACATTATACATAATATAAATTATTTAATGTTCTGTTACAAATATATAAAAATTTTATTAAATAAAATGATATACATTCGTGATGGTTGTAAAACCCGCCAAAATAAATTAAATCATTTTAATTAACATTTAATATAATGAATCATTCTAGTACCATATATATAATTTATATATATGATAATTTAAACTTATAATAGATCATTGATAACATATAATTTCAATTCAATAGTAAAATTCTTATTTTACATGAACTTATTTACAATTGTAGAAGCGAACAAATCCTCAAAAACCCTGAAATTAAGCACACACAAAATGATGAAATCTATTCTTATAACCCATAAAATCCATAAATTAATGTAATAAAAGTGTGATAAATATAATATATTGTTAATAGGTTTTTAAATAAGGGATTAAATAATCTAATTTTATTATCCTGGATATTAATAACTTGCGATGAGATCTTTCAAACATAACTTTATGGATTCTCCCAGAACCTCTATTTTTTCCATCGTGTTGTGATTTCGGTCTCTTTTACCAAATTTAAATTTAAAATAATTTTATTCAATGCTCATAAATTATTTTTGAATGTTCCAAATATATTTACCTCTCTAGACTATTCTTACTTTAGTGGGGAAATACATGTTTTCAATGGATCGCTTGTCAATTCCTCCCAATAAGCAAGCCCTATTAAATGGAACTTCTTAATTTCATAATCATTTTCATGTAAAATCCACAATGTGTTTTAAGACATAAAATATTTAATAAATTAAACCTTTTTATCATAAAAAAGATCTTATTTCATTTCTGTTATGATGAAAGGAATTATTTATTTATCCTCTTTAAAGAATTTTATATATTTCTCCTTATAGCGCACTAAAGAGGCACATTTATAATGACTCCTAAACACTCTTTTTACATGTTTTAACTTCAGTTTGAAATAAATTATTATTACATAGTCCTAATTACCTTTGTTAATTTGAATTTATGATTTATATGCATTAATTAAAGGACACTATTATGATACACTGATTTATTATTATTTATGACATGATTAAGATACCCATTTCATTCTAAGGGTAACCCTAGTAAAAACATATATTGATTAATATCGGTTTATTTCATATTATTCAATCCACCTTATTTTATTGAATGTCTTATGATCATGTTTTTTTTAAATATACTATCTAGATACCATTATCAATATTAATTCGATTTGTTTATGATTATGTATACTAATTAGAGAAATTAAATAAATTCCATATGCTGGATTCAATATGAATGTATATGATTATTTTGTATCCCCCCTTTCATATTATGAATTCAATAGACTTATTAAGTGTTGTGTGGGCTCATTATATAATTATAAAGCATTGATAAGCCTCAATAGATAAATTAGACCATGTTTTTTTCAAGTCCTTAACCATTTACGTAGACATATTGGTCGAGCCCATGATGTTATTTTTTATGATGAATTGTATTATGAATTCCCACATTATGATATTTGTTATTAATAATCCATGTAATTAATTGACTATTATAATATCCATGGTTATGTATCTTTCTCATGCGATTATGTAAATAGTTTTATGTAATTATATTTTTATGACTTATTTTGGTCAAGATAATGTTGTATTGGAATGTTTTATTACTTATTCTCCTAGAATTATTTTATATCATTATTTATAATATCGTCCTCTATATTTTTTACCCTTACCGATAATCTTATCTCACCAATTTCTTTGTTTTTATTTTTTTCCCATGATGCCAATATGTATAATATGAATGAAATGTTGGTCTAATCTAGACAATATGGATTATTCCAAATGTGCTTCAATATTATATTTCATTTCATGTTGTAATGATAAAATTATGTTTCTCAATGGTTTTCTTAATATACTAAATTATTTGGTACATTGAGTTGAGACATCATTGTGTTGTATGACATTGTAATAATGTAAGGAACCGGATCCAGGATGATGGGGTTGGGATCATTATAGTTTTATTATAGGATGATTAGTAGAAACATTGGAAACTAGATTTATGATAACATATATTAGTAAAATATAACCCTATTTTTGACAATCAGAATATTCCAAATTATAAAATGCATATGATATGGAGATTAGTTATACATAAATTTTCAATTTACATTACATGTTTTACTTGTTTTAGAATATACAATACTATTAATATTTTTTATATAATGTAGCGGATTATATTGTTTATAAAATTTTTATAGTGGATGGAATGGAGACTATATGTAACATAACAAGTAAGTAATTAATAATATATATTATTATTAGTGTCTTTTTATGAATTTAATAGTGTTTTAGAGGCTTAAAATGATAATAAATCCAATCTTAAGCATGAAATACACTAATATTTCTAAAAGATTATTTTACTACCTTTTGATGGAAAAACATTTTTAAATAAAACTTTTGAAAATTTTATAAGCTATATTTGTCAAAATAAACTTATTATTTATGATTGGGACATTTAAATTTATGTTGGATAAATTTTTGGTATTTTTCTGACAATGTACATTTTTTTGAATAGTGAAAAATACTGCATTTTACATCAAAACTATTTTTTCATCTAATTTAAATATATTGATAAATTATATTTTTAATTTTTTTTAAAGTTTAAATAGAATATATTTTTACCATTTAGTACAATAGTGGTAATTATAATTAATTTCACTTTAGAAATGGGCATAAACAAGTGCCAAACTTTTCATAGATATTTTTTCAAAAAAACCCGCTATTTGTTTTGACATTGGGAACTATTTTTAAATTAATTATTGAAATTTCTATGTTTGGACTTTGGTAAAATGGATTCCATATTTGGAATAAGAAGTTCCAAATTATGTAATTAAGAATCTTTTGTTTTAGGACATTATAAATAGTAATGACGGTAATTATCATTAATTATCTTGATTAATTAGTAATCGAGTAGTTAAGGATAATAAAATAATATCATAATAAAAAAATGACCCCAACATGTGTCCTAATGATACAGTATGTGTCAGGGCCGACCATTTTATTCATTGTTCCAAACATACGAACCACATGGAATCACTTTTGGGTGAAAGTGACATTTTATCATTTTATTTTTAAAGAAAGGAGAATATCACTAAAGAATGTATCACCTGAGTAAAAAAATTTATTTTTTCCTATGTAAGTGATATATTACACTATAAATATTCATTGGAAAAGTAAAACTATTTCCTACATCATAGTATTTTTTCTTAATTTTTAAAAAATTAAATAAATTATTTTATTTATGGCATCACGATGATGCATCGATTATCTCATTAATGAACGATTTAAATAAAATTAAAAGATAATGTAGAATATAAGACTTAAACTTGTCAAAAACATATTGGATGAGTATATTTAGAACCCTTATCACCTTATCCCCAAAATATATCAATTTGGGACCTTTTAAATCCGAAAATCATTTTAAAATAAAGTAACGTTTCTTAAATCTCCAAGAGTGCCCCTCCTCTCCTCTTATAAATGGCCCCCAACTCTACCTCCTTACCCACAAATCTAAAGCCATTGGATCATCCAATATATGATCATTTTAACTCTACACATCCATATCTTCATCCTAGAATCCTTAAATTAGGCAGGAATCTCTTCAAGAAAACCTTTTGGTTCAAACCAAGAGGAGTTGCCCAATTCATAGGTAATGTCTTCACTTGTTTTCTTTTTATTATTTTGCTTCTCCAACCCCATAAACTATTTTTATTCCTTTATTTTGTAACAAAACCAGTATCCTAAATATACTATAATGTTTATATGTGAATGATTCGATATTCACTTACACACACCTTCATCTAATGGTTAAAGAACATACTATTTCTGTGGATGGCGAATTACTGCCTCACGAAACGATGATTGTTCAGTCTTCTTTTAACAACTTTAAAAGTGGCCATTCTGATGTAAATATATTTTTATATGATATATAATATGTTTATATTTTCCTTATGCTTCTTTATTTTTCATTTATGGAATACCATTATGGTTTCCATTATGGATAAACGTGATATCTTCATTTTAGGAAGTGCGGACTACCGCCCCCTCAAAGTGATTTGATTCGTTAATGCAATATGTGGGATGTATAAGGGATGGAGTTAATGATATTATATATGATATTATACTAGAATTATAATATACCTTTATATCATTATGATTTCACTCCATTAAATAAGAAATAGAAATGAAAGTAGCGTTCATGCGTACATACCGCTTACCGTCTCCATGAACGGTGCATTTCATTTCTTACCTATAAATGTTATATAATATTATAAATGAATTTATATACTGTATATATATAATATATATGATATATAAATCATGAATATATTTCTGGATATAATTAACCTTTGACCACATGAACAACATGTAATTATAAGAAGTCCATTTTTGGCTCAAGTACCAAAGATCGAAAAAACGACCGTTATTAACTTAAATAATTACATAGTGTTCCCAACATGGTAATAAGTGATATAAAAGGAATAATGAACATGAAAAATGTTCTTAAGAAAGTATAAATTAACTCGATTTTATTATTCAGGAGATTAAAGAGCGCTCGAGTCAAGTCGGACCCGAGGTAAGGGACTTCATCTCAATCTCCTTTCATTGAGGCATATTATTTTTTATAAACAGCCTTCTTTTATATAGTTTATAAACCCCTTTGACTTTTATGTTTATTCAAAATGAATATTTTTTATATGAAGCAATTTACTAAATGACAAAAGGGAATGTTTTTGTCATACGTATGCGGCGACAACAACTTCTACGCCGTCGTTTCCATTATTTGAGTTTCGGCTTCCTCTACAAGCCATAACATTTTTTAAAATGAAAAATAAATACCATGATTTACTTCTCTTTTATTTTGGTATTGAAAATGGTTTTAATAATTTTTTTATTATATCAATGTGATGTATTGATATCTTGTGATTGAAATGTGGAAATTTTATGCTTCCTTTATGCTTGTTTTATGTGATAAGATTATGTTATGGTTCTTGGGCATTGTTATGAAGCCGGGTGGTTCCATTATAAACTAAGGGTGGGTGAGCCTGATATATCTATACAATTAATTGGTTAACACAAAGGGGTTAAACATTAAGGTTTCTCCGAAGAGATTTGGGGAATATATTGTGATGGGTATTCCAAATGCAACCAGGAGTGTTACTCACTACATTAGAATGTTATGAATGCCTCAAGTTACCTTTATGTCTTATGATTTCTATGATTTATTCATGATTTGATGACGTATGTTAAAATTCTTAAGTTTTATGAGCAATGTATGATTTCATACAAGGAATAATGTTTTCATTTCATACTTTTATATCCCTTACTGAGCGTTTTATGCTTATCCCATGTTTTTGAAATTTTTTTAACATGTCAAGGGAAAGGTACAAGATGTGATGGTAGTGTCAAGGGAGTGTCAAGAATGAATCCATGTTTTATTTTGAATATGTTTCCGGTGATGGGGAAAATGAGTACTTTCTTTTATTTATCCACTTTGTTTAAATGTGTAATGTAATGCATGATTTATGATCTAATTATCTAAAACTGTAAAACTGAAATGGTCGTCAATGTGTAATCTTGTAATAACTCAAGATTTAGTCGTTTTTAAGAATGGGGCATTACAATTGGTATCAGAGGTCGGTTTAGATAACTTTAGGAGTTATAATTCTATTAAATAATTATCCAAAAATATTTTTTTATGGTCAAATTGAAATGATATAGAATTTGAATATTACCATGTTGCTTCATCTAAGACATGTTTTTTCAGAATGGTTTTCCACAGAAGAAATAGGGAAGAAGTGTTAGGAATGTGTACAGAAGGAAATGACCTTCTGAATCAGCATCTTGAGATGGTCGGAATTGGAACTGGACAGTTTGTTGTAGTAATGGCGCAGTTGACTCAGGCGATAAATAGTGGTGGTTTCCATGCACGAGATCAGCCAGATCAACCGCAGAGGAACATGTCAGCGGTTGAACATTTCATGAGGCAACATCTCCCATCATTCGGAGGATCATATGACCCTGTTCCAGCTGAAGGGTGGATTAAATCACTGGAGAAGATTTTTGATGTCATGGGGTTTTCAGAAAATCAAAAGGTTAGTCTTGAAATTTACCGTATGGAGGGTGAAGCAGATAAGTGGTGGTCGATGATTAAAAATATCAGGGATGCTGATGAGATTGATGCTCTCGACTGGGATGAATTCAAAGGTATGTTTCTTGAGATATATTTTACTAAGGCTGTTCGACTTAGGATGGAAAAACATTTCATAGAATTGAGGCAAGAGGATAAATCAATGGCTTCTTATAAAGAAAGGTTCAGTTGATTAGCAAGGTATGCACCAAATTTTATCCAATACCTTGATAGTAAAATCAATCATTTTTAATAAGTAATAAATCCAATATATCAAAGGGCATTATCTTCTCGTGAGTTCAAATGTTATGAAAATCTCGTTCTATGTGCTGAGAAGGTGGAAATAGAGTTTTTCGATGATCAGGTGTTCTATTTAATCAAACATAAGAAGAGACTGAGGTGGAAAGATAAAGGGAAGAATTAATCAAAAAGGTCTGAAGGTAAGAAAACTAAGGTTCTAGTCTGTGATAAATGTGGTAAGAGGCATGATAGGTAATGGCATCTGAATTCTAGAAAGTGCTACCGATGTGGTAAGAATTGACATAAGGCTCGTGATTGCACTGAGAAAGATTAGGGTGATCGTAAGACCAAATTTGATTTACAATTAGTGAAAAGCTTATAGTGCAATGATATGGGTCACTATGCAAACGAGTGTCCAACAAAGAGCTCGAGTGATGGGAAGCAGTTCAACTACACACAGAAAGGTGTGGTGAAATCCTTTGCAACTACTTTAGCAGATGTTGGGCCATCAAATGGAGTGGTATTAGGTACATTGTTTGTTTTTTCAGATTATGCCAATGTGTTGTTTGATTCGGGGTCTACACATTCTTTTATCTCTGAAAGTGTTTCTAGTAAATTGGGAATACCATCTCAAGAAATGACTCTTAAACTTTTGGTAAAAACACCTGGGGGAAATGTTGAGGTAAAAAGAATTTATAAGAATCTTCCCATCTTTATCCGTGGAAAGAACCTACTTTCAAACCTTATTTTTTTACCTCTAGTATAGTTTGATGTTATCCTGGGTATGGATTGGATTTCTATTTACCATCCTAAGATTAACTGTAGAGCTAAAAAAGTATCTTTTCAGAAAAAATTTCAGTTTGTGTACAAGAATTAACCCTTACTGTTGATAACATATCAAGAGGCTGAGAAACTTGTAAAAGATTGAAATGAATGTTACCTTGCACATATTGTTGAAAACAAAGGAACTATTCAGATTAATGATGTGCCTGTGGTAAATGAGTATCCTGATGTTTTTCTTGATAAGTTTCCATGAATAACACCCGATCGGGAAGTTGAATTTAATGTTGACTTAGTTCCTGATGCTAAGCCAATTTCAAAACCCCCTTATCGAATGGCTCAAAGTGAACTTCTAGAGTTGAAGGAGAAATTGCAAGATTTATTAGAAAAATGTTTCATTCGACCTAGCACATCACCATGGGGTGCTCTTGTCTTATTTGTTAAAAATAAAGATGGTTAAATGAGACTTTTCATTGATTATAGATCCTTGAATAACATCACTGTTAAGAACAAATATCCTTTGCCTCATATCGATGATTGGTTTGTTCAGCTCTAGGGAGCTCAGTATTTTTCAAAGATTGACCTGAGATCCATGTACCATCAGTTGAAGTTAAAGGAAGCAGATGTTCCAAAGACCACGTTTCTTACAAGGTATGGCCATTATGAATTCATAGTTATGACTTTTGGGCAAACCAATGCACCTTCTTTATTCATGGACCATATGAAAAGAATTTTCCATGATTTCTTGGATAAGTTTTTGGTTGTTTTCATTGATGATATTTTGGTGTTTTCTAAAAGTAAAGAGAAGCATGAAAGTAATTTATGGGTTATTTTTAAAACCTTAAATGAAAATAAAATGTATGGGAAATTCAGCAAGTGTGAGTTTTGGTTGCAACAAATTTCTTTCCTTGGTCACATTGTTTCTAAAGATTGGTTTACTGTTGATCCTGAAAAAACAATGGTTGTTGATGATTGGCCAAGACCCACAAATGTAACTGAGATTCGTAGTTTCCTTGGTTTGGCAGGCTATTACCGAAGGTTTGTTAGAAATTTTTCATGGTTATCTAGTCCAATGACTAAGCTAACTCGGAAGGGTGTTTATTTTATCTGGACAAAACAATGTGATGATTGTTTTTAAGAACTGAAAAGAAGATTGGTGAATGCTCCAGTTTTGGAACTACATTCCAGGAATGGTGAGTTTGTTATCTATAGTGATTCTTCATTGAAAGGACTTGGTTGTGTTCTAATGCGTAATGATCAGGTAATTGCTTATGCTTCAAGTCAGTTGAAAACTCATGAGGTAAATTACCCTACACATGATTTTGAATTAGCTGACCTTATTTTCGCTATAAAAATTTGGAGGCATCATTTGTATGGTGTAAAGTGTGAAATATATACTGATCACAAAAGCTTAATGTATATATTCACTCAAAATGAATTGAGCATGAGACAGAGGAGATGGGTAGAATTAATCAAGGATTATGATTGTACAATTCATTACCATCTGGGAAAAGCAAATAAAGTGGATAATTCTTTGAGTCGAAAAAGTAATGCTTTATTAACAATGCTTCATTTTGAACGTGATCCATTGGTTAAGGATTTGATGAAATTTGGAATAGAAGTTGTTGGTGCAGGATGTCCTTCAGTTTTGTTTCAGGTATCAGTGAAATCTTCTCTATCAGATAGAATTAAGCAAGCACAGAAGCAAGACAGTGAGTTGTAGGAAAAGTTAGACCTGGTTCAGAAAGGTATGTTTCCTGAATTCAACATTGATAATGATTATGTTTTGAGATTTGGGAAGAGATTGTGTGTGTCGTGTGATTCATAGTTGAAGAGAGAGTTGTTATGTGATGCTCATAGTTCTCCATTTTTAGTTCATCCAAGCAGTAAAAAGATGTATAGAGATCTTCGAGAGTACTACTGGTGGGATGGAATGAAAAGAGATATTTCTGATTTTATAGTGAAGTGTTTGACTTTGTAAACATGTTAAAGTAGAGTGGCAGTAACCTAAAGGTATGCTTCAGCCTTTACCAGTACAAGAGTGGAAATCGGAGAATATATCCATGGACTTCGCTGTGGGATTGCCAAAGACACCTCAAGGTAATAACACAATCTAGGTTATTGTAGATCACTTGACTAAATCTGCTCATTTCCTTACTATACGAGATACTTTTTCCCTAGATCAACTTTAACATTTTCATCATAAAGAGATAGTTTGGTTACATGGAGTTCCCCTCTCCATTGTATCTGATCATGATCCCAGGTTTACTTTTAACTTTTGGAAAGGCCTTCAGAAGTTCTTTGGGTACTGAATTAAATTTTAGTACATCTTTTCATCCTCAATTAGATGGGTAGTCAGAACAAACAATTCAGAATTTGGAGGATATGCTATGTGCTTGATAGATTGATTATCTGGGATGTTGGGACCAACATCTTTCTTTGGTTGAGTTTTCTTATAATAATAATTTTTATTCCAGCATACAGATGGCACCATTTGAGGCATTATATGGGAAGTGGCGTCGAACTCCAGCTTTTTGGGATGATGTTGGTGAAAGGAAGTTGATGGGACTGGAATTGGTAAAAGAGTTGGATGAAAAAGTTCAGCTGATATAGAGACACATGATAACAGCTCAGAGTATGCAAAAGAGTTATGCGGACAACAGGAGGAAGGATCTCTCTTTTGAGGTAGGTGATCATGTTTTTCTCAAAGTTTCACCATGGAAAAGTGGGATGCGATTTGGCATGAAAGGAAAGCATATTCCAAGGTTCATTGGACCATATGAAATTCGGGAGAGATTTGGATAAGTTTCATACCGAGTGGCATTACCTCTGAGTTTGTCTCAAGTACAGAATGATTCTCATGTTACAATGTTAAGGAAGTACATGCTAGATCCATCTCATGTTTTGAGTCCAGATGTAGTTCAGTTGGAAGAGAACCTATCTTATGAGGAACAACCGGTCCAAATTATTGACCACAGGGAGAAAGTGTTAAGGAATAATGTGATTCATCAAGTAATGTTTTTGTGGAAAAACCAAATGAGTGAAGAGGCAACGTGGGAATCTGAAAATTCAATGAGGGATAAATACCCTCACTTATTCGATAAGTATCTAATCTACGAGGATTAAAATTTTAAAAAGGGGGAAAAGATGTAACATACCAAGTTAGTAATGAATAATATATATTCTTATATATGTCTATTTTTGAATTATATAGTGTTTTAGAGGCTTAAAATGAGAATAAATCTAATCTTAAGCATGGAAGACACTAATATTTTTAAAAGACTGTTTTACTGCCTTTTGATGGAAAACCATTGTTAAATCAAACTTTTGACAATATTATAAGCTCTATTTGTCAAAATAAACTTATTCATTATTATTTGGACATTTAAATTTACATTAGATACATTTTTGGAATTTTTCTGACAATATTCATTTTTTATGAATAGTGAAAAATAATGCATTTTACATCAAAACTGTTTTTTCATCTAATTTATATATATGGATAGATTATATTTTTAATTGGTTTTAAAGTTTAATTAGAATATATTTTTACCATTTAATCTAATGGTGGTCATTATACTTAATTTCACTTTAGAATTGGGCATAAGCAAGTGCCAAACATTTTGTAGATATTTTTTCAAAAAAACCTCGTATTTATTTTGACAACGAGAAGTATTTTTAAATTAATTATTGAAATTTATATGTTTGTAATTTGGTAAAATGGATTCCATATTTGGAATAATAAGGTCCATATTATATAATTATGACACTTTTGTTTTAGGACATTATGAATAGTAATGATGGTAATTATCTTTAATTATCCAGATTAATTAGTAATCGGGTAGTTAAGGATAATAAAATAATATCATAATAATAAAAAATGAACCCAACATGTATCCTAATGCTACTTTTTGTGTCAAGGACGACCATGGAATCCCTTGTTCCAAACTTAGGGACCCCATGGAATCACTTTTGGGTGAAAGTGACACTTTATCATTTTATTTTTAAAGAAAAGAGAATATCACTCAAGAATGTATCACCCGAGTAAAACATTTTTAGTTATGTCTGTGTAATAGATCACTTCGTCTATAAATATTATTTGGAAAGATAAAACTATTTAATACATTATATTATTTTTTCATAATTTTTAAATATTATATAAATTAATTTATTTATGACATCATGATTATGCAGCGATTATCTTATTAATGAACGATTTAAATAGAATGAACTGATAATGTAAAATCTAAGACATAAACATGTCAAAAACCTATTGGATGAGTATATTTAGAACCCTTATCACGATATACTATAAATATATCAATGTGGGACATTTTAAATCTGAAACTCATTTTAAAATAAAGTAACATTTCTTGAATTTCCAAGAGTGCCCCTCCTCTCCTCTTATAAAAGGCCCCCACCTCTACCTCCCTTCCCACATTTCTCAGTCCATTGGATCGTCCAATATCTTCTAATTTTAACTCTCCACATCTCTCTCTTAATAATTGAAGCCTTCCCTTAGGCAGGAACCTCTTCAAGAAACACTTTTGGTTCAAACCAAGAGGAGTTACCCAATTCAATGGTAATGTCTTCACTTGTGTTATTTTGTTTTATTTTCCTTCTCCAACCCCCTAAACGCTTTTTATTCCTTTATTTTGTTACAAAAAAAAGTATCTTAAATATACATTAATGTTTTTATTTTAATTATTCGAGCTACACTTACACACACCTTCATCTAATGGTTAAAGAACATACTGTTTCGGTGGATGACGAATTTCGGCCTCACGAAATGATGATTGTTCAATCCTCTTTTAACACCTTTAATGGTGGCCATTATGATGTCACTATATTTATATATGATATATAATATTTTTATGGTTTCATTATGCTTCTTTATTTTTTATTTATGGCATGCCTTTATGGTTTCCGTTATGGATAAATGCGATATCTTCATTTTAGGAAGTGTGGACTACCGCCCCCTCAAAGTGATTTGATTTGTTAATTCCATATGTGGGATGTATAAGGGAGAGAGTTAATTATATTCTATATAATATTATACTGGACTTATAATATACCTTTATTTAATTATTATTTCACTCCATTATGTAAGAAATAGAAATTAATGTAGCGTTCTTGCGTACGTAAGGCTTACCGTCTCCATGAATGGTGCATTTCATTTCGTACCTCTAAATGTTATGTAATATTATAATTGCATGTATATAGTGGATATATATTATATATATGATATCTACATCATGAATATAATTCAGGATATAATTAACATTTGACCACATGAACAACATTGAATTATAAGAAGTCCATTTTTGGCTCAAGTACCAAAGATCGACCAAACGACCGTTATTAACTTAAATAATTACATAGTGTTTATAACATGGTAATAAGTGATATAAAAGGAAATATGAACTTGAAAATGGTTCTTAAGAAAGTAGAAATTAACTCATGTTTATTATTTAGGAGATTAAAGAGTGCTCAAGTCAATTTAGACTCGAGGTAAGGGACTTCGTCTCAATCTCATTTCATTGAGGAATATTTTGTTTTATACACAACATTATTTTATACGGTGTATAAACCCCATTGACTTTTAAATTTATGCAAGAGGAATATTTTTTATACAAAGCGTTTTAGTAAATGAAAAAACTGAATTTCTTGTCATATGTATGCGGCGACAACGACTTCTCCGCCGCCGTTTCCATTATTTGAGTTTCGGCTTCCTCTACAGGCCATAACTTTTTTTAAAATGAAAAATAAATACCATGTTTTACTTTTCTTTTATTTTGGTATTGAAATTTTTATTCATAGTGTTTTTATTATATTAATGTGTTTTATTGATATCTTGTGATTGAAATGTGGAAATGTTATGTTTCCTTTATGCATTTTTTATGTGATATGATAATGTTATGGTTCTTGGGAATTGTGATGAAGACGGGTGGTTCCGTGATAAACTAAGGGTGGGTGACCCCGATATAGATCTCTAATTAAATGGGTAATGTGAAGGGGTAAAACGTTAAGGTTTATCTGAATAAATTTAGGGAATATACTGTGATGGGTATTCCAAACGTAACCGTGAGGGTTACTCCCTACGTAAGAATGTTATGAATTCCTCAAGTTACCTTTATGTCTTATGATTTCTGTGATTTATTCATGATTTGATGAGGTATGTTAAAATGCTTATGGTTTGTGAGAAAAGTATGATTTCATACAAGGAAGAATGTTTTTATTTCGTACTTTTATATCCCTTACTGAGATTTTTAGGCTCATCCCATGTTTTTGAAATGTTTTTCACAGGTCAAGGTAAAGGTATATAATGTGATGGTAGTGTTAAGGAAGTGTCCAGAAAGAATCCATGTTTTATTTTGAATATGTTACCATTGATTGGAAAAATGAGTACTATATTTTATGTAACCACTTTGTTTAAATTTGGAATGTAATGCCTGATTTATGATCTATTTCTCTAAAACTCTAAACCTGAAAGGATCCTCAATGTGTAATCTTGTATTAACTCAAGATTAAGTAGTGTTTAAGGCTGGGTCCTTATTATATAATAATGTATTTATCCCTTGTAGGTATATATAACCTATATAAGATAATTATGTAGGAGATAAAACTACAACTAGAGTTTAAAAACATATCACTATACTAGTAAAAATTTCTCAGGTTACAAGTAATAACATTATATTAATGGAGAAACACAATCCACAATTTGAAGTAACAATGTTTGACTACATCATCTGACAACAGACCCTATCATTCAATGGGACTATAACCACATTTGTTTTCATAGAAATGGATGAATTTCATAGAGAATAATTTTTTATTTGGTATGTAATGAACGCTAGAGGGTTATAATGGAAATTTATAATCTCTTAGTAGATATAGATAAATGGTTTTCATTAACTCAAAAAACAAAGGGGGAGGAAAAATTAAAAATATGGAATGGAATGTTTTTAAGGAAATGTTTATGTAAAAATACTTCCCTTTTGATCAACAAAGATATATGTAGAGGAAATTCTCAAGTGTGAGAGTGACATAGGATAAAAGTGTTTCCAATTATAATGAAAACTTTACAAGGTTATCAAGGAATTTCAGATACTATATTTGTAATCCAAATATTATTGTTGACCATTTAATCAACTGGAATTATCCAATTCATTGAACATAACAAGTCTCACAAACATTAACATCATACAAGGATATAATACCATGTGACATCAATATAGATAAATAATTTTCCAATCCGTATAGCTACCAATTAAATAATTATATGAAGAGCGATAAAGAGTAGTCATAAAAAGATAAAAGGAAATTGGGAAAATGGGAAGAATTGGATAACCAACATTCAAAAAATATTGAATGAAACATCATGGAACAAGCCTATTGTGAATGTGAATTTGTTATAAGTGTAGAAAAAATGACCAATAGGTCTATGATTGCAAGGAAGTGAAATATTTTTGAAATGTGTGATGATTCTGTCGTAAGATGACAAGACACGATTCCCATGAATGTGTTAGACATCAAGGGTATTAACCCATGAAAATTTCAATTGAAATACGAAACTCTTATGCAGTCAAAACAGCTGAGGATTTAGTTCCTAATAATATGGTAGCGGGTAATTTAATCATCTCCTCAAATTATGCTAAATCTTATTTTTATTCCCTATATTTGAATTATTTTTTGCCATCCTAGTTCTTTATAAAGATTAGATATTTCCAGTTCACCTTATAAAGGGAGTTTGATGTAAAACAAATAAGTGGAAACTGTAATGAATCAAAGTTGTTTACTGTAGTTCCTATAATTTTAACACCCCACGGATTTACAAATAGATTTAATATCGAATTTAATGCACTCAACACTAAGTCTGAATGAATTTTTTTATTACAATTATTTACACAATATTTTTATAGCCTAGTTATGAATCATAATTCTTTCACTTTGGTGATTTCATTTTCAAAGAACACACATGCATGGTTATGATCCGTAAGATATATACAGTCTGATCGGATCAAGATAATTTTTTAGTAAACAGTTAATTTAACATTTTGAAAAGTAATTTTACCCTCATGAATAGTAATATGACCATTATGAATACTAACCACACCCCTAATATATATATATATATAATTTAGTGACCTTATAAATGAATGTATAATATAATTATTTCAAGGTATACGTATGAGAATATTTTAAAAATTACATTTGGAATATTAGTGTGTAATAAATGTTTGTTACTATGTTATAATTAATAAATCGATTTAACTGAAATTGATTATTATTGAATTTATCCAAAAATAAATATTGTTTTGTCCTAGAATTTTAGTGTTATTTAAGGCGACATTAGTTAATATTTTTGTGTGTTGTAAACTCAGTTTTAATTTTTATAAACTATATCTCTTTTGAGTAAATGATGTTGTTATTAATACATAAATTTCTCAAATTTAGAAAATTATTTTCAAAAAATTATGTTTTTTTAATTATACACAACGAAAATAGTTAGGGTGAAATTTTTTTATTTTTCTGAAATACATGAAATTTTAGTGAAAAGTGAAATATTATAATTTATAGTGTAAATAAATTATAAGTAAAATAAACTATTACTTGAGTCATGGAAAATGAAAGAACACTTTGTTTGAAATCACATGAAAATATAAATATATTGTTTCACACGAATCAATACTATTGGTTTTGTTGTGAAAAATAATAAAAAAATGAATAAAATAATGATAAATAACCCCTCTCATCAACTATAAAACCCACTGTCACCCCCTCTTCGCCTCACTCCACTAATCCTTGAGTATTTTCAATGTTTTTCCCAAATACTTGTCCCTAGTCTCTCTCCCTCATCTAGGGGCTCATGGACTTACTAAAAGTCCAATACCCCTTTTCTTAATGAGGCTCTCAAGGAGGCGTATTCCAGAGTTAAAATCCACTACATTTTCCTTTTATTTTATCTTCATGTTCTATATTTTATTTTAATCTCCTCAAATAATCTATTATAATTATCATTACAAATCCCATATAATCAATATTCTTTAATTATGACATTTTAATTGAATAACCATCATAAATTTCCTTAAAATCTCTTTTATTTTAAAAATGAAATCATCGTTCATGATGTGCATATTTGCAACATTCATGGATGATGGACATTCATTCCTCAATTTCATATTCAAGGACGGTCATGATACCATTTATATGGTTAAAATGAACTATAATATATCTATTATAATATTATTAATGTTCTTGACCAGTATATATATATAATAATAATTCAATCAAAAAAACTAGTTCATGGTGATCAAAATACACCATCAGTAATCTAAACAATTATAACTAAATGTCTTATCAAATAGTTCATCCTCACAACATATTACAATAAGATATAAATGAAAATTTAAACTTATTTATTTTCATTAATTAAATGTAATTCAAATTTAATAGAATTGCACCCATTTTACATGAACTCCATTACTTATAAACAAATTAACCGACCATGAAAACCAAGAAAACGATTACTTTTGAACGATGAAATTAAACTCTATAACTCATTAATGAAGACATAAATGAACATAATAAATCTATAACGATTCAAATACTTATATAAATGGTTATTAGATAAATTATTGATGGATTTAATTTTATTATCTAGGTTCTTAAGGTCAACTTGGGGACTAATTAAGACATAAAGTAAGGTTTATCTTCCAAAACCTCCATTTTCATTCTGGATATGCTTTCTTCCTCTATAAAAAAATATAATTATTCATAAATTTTTAAAAAATTATTCTAATTTATTTCTATATATTACAAAATATTGTTTTCATATAATTTATTTTTTATTATAAATACATTTTTTAAGGTTCCCTTTTCAATTATTCCTTATACTCATTCCTGATTGAAGGGATCTTCTAGATTTATTGCATATTTTCAAGTGAACTATAAAATCTATTTTAAGAAACAATTATTTTTATAAAACCAGTTATTTGATCATGTAAATTTATCCTAATTAATTTATGGTTTTCGCCAATATTTTTTCAAGATAACTCTTCTATTCATTGTAAATGAGAATTACTCTAAATAATTCTTCAATTATTTTATTTGAAAATTTTATTCTATGTAAAAAGACCTATTGAATTTTATTTTTTATTAGGATTAACCAATTATGAATACAGTCTAAACTATTTTATTAAGTAGTTTATTATCATTTTCACTTTGGATTTTCAATCTTGATGTAATTCACCAAACTACTAAAAATGGTTGGTGATTATGTCTATTGATTAAGGAATTTTATTTCATATATTTATATTGTTCATTCTTGGCAACATTCATATGTGGAATGAATTGGACGTTTAATGTTGTGGAATGGGCCCCCTATATCCCTTTTAGGCATCATTGGGTCTCATGAGACAAAATAGAATTGGGTTTTGGCTGAGGCCTTACCCTACTATTTTCGTATGTCCTTGTTGAGGCTTTAAAAATATGTTTCAAACGTCCGCAATTCTTCATTCACTAATTATGATATTAGTAATTGATAAACCATGTAATTATTGACTAGTAAGATACCCATAATAATGTTTTAATCTCTTATGTTTAGATTATATGGCTTTATGTACTCATCTATCATTCATAACATGTTATGCTCAAGTTTATTTTTTAATAAATTGTGTTTTTATTTAGTCACCATGCCTAATTTTTATGTTTATGATAACTTCCACTGTATTACATTGAATAAAAGAGAATCTATGCTCACTGATTTCTTATAAATTATTTTTATCTAGCATGCAAAGAAGAATATTATTATGAATTAATTTTAGAACTAATCTATGAGTTTATGGGTGTTCCTAATAGAGTTTCAATGTTGTTTTTTCATTCATGTTGTATTGTAATATTATGTTTATATATGGTTCTCCAAAACTACTAAGATATTTATTTCTTTTTTTATTTTAGTTCCTGTTAAACATACCGACATATAAATTAAGGCACTACCTTCAGGCTACTAGGTTTGGGGTCCTTACTATTGGTATTAGTGGAGGCTTAGTAGAACCCTTAGAAACATGATATAGAAAATATATATTAGGGAAAGAAACCATAAAATTGAATTTGAGTATAAGAATAAATGAACATCATATAAATTTTTTAAGGTATATTTTATGTGTAATGTTATTGAATTTATATACTTATTTACATAATATATGTGGTTCTGGTTCTGGTTCTGATTTTCCTAGGAGTAACAACTCTAAAGAGGTGTTCCGGGCCTGACTCTGGGTATCCTGGTACATGAGAATGGGCTTTACTAGGCTCATAGATTGATTCTCCTAGGGGATATGTTCATGTTAATTCATAGTTTTTTTTAAACCGTTATGAAGAATTTAATTGTAATTATGTCCCCAAAGAAACCATTATACTGATTATGACACTAGATATGGATAAAAATAATATTTATGTTTTGGGTTTTTCTATTTCTACCTTATAAATGATGATTCATAGCCTGATTTCATTTATGAAATTATTTATTAGTGGAAACTAGTGGAAGGAATGGAAACTACATGAATGCACATATCCCATGTAGGGAATTCCCTCCTATTCAGGTTCTAGAGCTACGATTAGTGCTCCAAAACATATCACTATATTGGGACAATAGACTTAGTCTATGAATAGTATCCTTATCCATATAAATCATCTTGATCCACAATATGGAGGTGAAATGTTAGAGTTATTTGTGTTATCATAGCCTCTATCATTTTATAGGATTACAAACCCATTCGTAGTTGAGAAAATGATTTTTTTCCTTAGATAATATATTTATCACTTTTTGGTGTATCGAATGGGATTAGGTAGTCATTATTTTTGGTCATCTATTAGGGGATGATGATTTATGGGGTTCATTGATTCAAAACACAAAAGAAGAGGAAAATATTGAAAATATGTAATGGAGGAAATTTTTAGGCATTTATCCAATAAAAATATTTCTTTATGAAAATGAAGTGGATATGGAAAGGAAAATCATTAATCTGATGTAGATGGAGGATAAAAAAATTTCCATGTATTAATCCAACATTATAGTGCTAAAAATTAATGGCACAAAATACACACAAAATCTGAGGAGCATGAATGATCAAGTAATTTATTTTTTATAACCATTCCTCAGAATGAAACTAGTTTACCAGAAATTCTAATCATATGAAGATATAGTCTCATGTGAAATCATGAAAGAAAAAAATTCTGAAATTCATGTGAATTTAACGAAATTAAAGAGAGGGATAGGGTATGGGAGGGATTAATTGATACAAGGAAGAAAAAAGGGAGTATCCAAAATGTTATTGCTCTGGAAGGAAACTCCACAGGGCCTGTTTAAAAGGAAATGGAGCCTGTTATAATTTGGGATAATTAGTCCATAATGTTTTCTATTATAAGGGGAAGAAGGACTCTAGGAATATTCCCTGATACACTTGTAAGTAGATGGGACACTATGAAAATTATTTTCTAAACCATCTAAAAATCATTCCTCTAGAAAGGCCATCGGTGCTAGGAAAAGCATATGTGACCATAACAATCGAGGTTGATGTTCTAAATGATGTTGTTTCAGGTGAATTAATCATCTCCTAAATTTTAGAAATTTATTTATTTTATTATTTATCATCACCTTCCATTATATCTTCCCCATTTTCATTAAAAATTAAAAATTTGAAGTTCTCCTTTACAAGGGTATTGTCATAAAAAACCACTTAAGGGATGTCTCACTCAATAGATTTGTGTATGGAAATTGAAATTATAGCTTTAAAACATGATTTATATACTGATTTTATTGTCATACCAATGGTTGACATTGAAATAATCCTTGGTATGGATTGGATTTAAAAATGTGATGAAAAAATAAGTTGCTTGAAAAATAAATTAGGTTTATTGAGGATGTTTTATAATCCCATATCTTTAGAGACGAAAAATCACTATACAATTCTTATCTAGATCCAACCCCAGTTGCTATATTTAATTCAATTCCTGTCAAGGAAGAGAACAAGATATATTTTGGTGAGGATAAACACCTTCAAATTTAAGATGCACCTATTGTTATAGAATACATTGATCTGTTTCCATATGATTTATCTAAGCATCCTCCGTATAGAGAAATTGATTTTCATATTGATTTATTTCAAGGTACTATGCTTATAACAAATAATCCTTATTGAATGTCCATAGTTGATGTAATAGATCAGAATAAATAACTAGAGGAATTGAGTGATAAAGGATTTTTTCACCCTAATATTTCATGATGGGGATCCCATGTTATATTTTTCTTGAAGAAATATGTATCAATAATGATGTGTATTAACTGTAGAGAAATCCATGCTATTATGATAAAGAACAAGTACTATCTTCATCACATTTATGACTTATTTAATCAACTTCATAGAGCCAAATATTTTTTGACGATTAATATTCAATCTAGATATCACTAGTTGTGTGTTAGGAATGAGAATATTTGAAATACATTATTCTAAAATAGGTAAGGGATTTACATGTTTATTGTAATTCCTTTTGGATTGACTAGTGCATGCTTTTTTCATGGATCTAATGAATAGATTTTTACAGGATTATATTGATGTCTTTTTTGTAGAACTTATTGATGATAACTTAGTATAATTAAAATGAAATGTAGCTCTTGGGAACCACTTGAGAATTATTATTAAGTCTATAAAATGAAATGTGTTGTATAAGAAATTTATCAAGTGTGAAATATGTCTTCAAATAGTTTTTATTATTATCCATAATATCTCTATGTATAGAATGTCATTTGATCTTGTAAAGACCATGATATTTCGTGAATGGACTACATCAATTAACATAACCAAGTTATGATGTTTTATTGGATTGGAAAGTAATTATCAGTATTTTTTAAAAAAAATTATTTATATCAACTAACCTATTAACAATGCTTACAAGTAAATGGGATAAATACATACAGACAAAAGAATGTGATGAATGTTTTGAAGAATTAAATGGAAGATTAGTGAATTCTTTTATCTGGACTCTACCATCAGTAAATGGTGGATTTGTGATTTATAGTAGTGATTCATCAAAAAAGTGCTTGGTTGTGTTCATATGAAGAATAACAGGGTTATTACCTATACATCAAGGCAGTTAAAAACACATGAATAGAACTATCCAACTCATGATCTTGATTTAGCAGCTACAATATTTTCCTTGATGATATGGAGGAATTATCTCCATGTCGAGAGTTGTGGAATATATACAGTTCATAAGTATTCGAAATGTATCTTCTCGTAGAAATAACTTAGCATGGATAAAAGGCGATGGCTCGACCAACTCAGTGATTCTGATTGTTTTATAAACTACCACCCATGGAAGGAAAATAAGGTGGTAGATTTATTATGCAGGAAGGACCATAGGGTTCAGAAAATAATGAAGATTGACAAAGATATTGGGTACATGTATCTAGTTATGATAGATATAGAAATTATCAAGGGAGGGGAAAAAGCAATACTTTTTAAAATGGTTTCCTAATCAAATTTATTAGAAAGTATTAAAAGTGACTTTCTCGATGATGAAAATCATGAAAATAAATTAATGATGCTAATTATGGAATGTTGGAATACATCATGTATGAATATGGAATTTTACAATTTTGGGGGAGGTTATCTGTTCCCTTTATAACCAATATAACAGGGGAGTTTTCGGATGATTCCAATAACTAGATTTTCTCTATACATAAAGGTAGAACTAATATATATAGATATTTGATGGAAAATTTTTGGAGGGATAATATGAAGCTAGAAATTGTTGATTATGTATCAAAATGTTTATTCAATCAATAGGAGAAGTCTAAAAGAATGAATAATATGGGGGTAATGAAACCTATTACTATTCCTAAATGGAAATAGGATGACATTACAAGGTATTTTATCATTGTATTACCCAACACTCTATGAATGAATGATGAAATACGAAAGATTGATAACCGACTTACCAAATCATCACATTTTTTTATAATAAGGGATGTTTCTTTATAAGAAATCCTTGTAAAACAAAATATTAATATATTTTTAAGCCTTCATGTAACACCTCTATTGATTGTTCTTGATCAAAATCCAAGATTTACATCAAAATTATGGGAAATTATTTCACAATATTTGCTTACTGAATTCATTTGGGTACTGCTTATCACCCTCAAACTGATGGGAAGTTGTAAAGGGCTTTCCATGAATTGGATGAGATGTTGATTTTATTATCACTGGATTTTCAAGGTACTTGGGATCATTATTTACATTTTTTATAGTTTCCCTAAAACAATAGCTTCAATTTAGGTGTTCTATTGAAACCATATAAAGTACTAAATAAAATAGATATCATACAACAAATTTTTGGGATGAAGTTGGTTAAAGGAATATTGTGGGCATCGAGATTGTGGAAGAAATAATATCCAAGCTAACGAATATTCAATTCCATATCAAATAATCTCAAATTATGAAAAAGAGTTATGTCGATAATTGAAGTAAGGATTTTTAATTTAATGTTGGGGGATCATTATTTCATAAAATTATCTCTACGGATGAGTGTTATAAGATTTGTGATGAAAGGGAAACTGGGATCTAGGAACACTTCCCATTTTATGTTCTATAGTGAATATGAGTTGTGGCTTATAATCTTGTATTGAAGCCTAGCATTTCTAAGGTGCACAATGTCTTCCACTTCTCTGTGTTATGGAAGTACATGTTAGACCCAACACATGTACTCACATCTGATGTATAAGATTTTGATGATGATTTATCTTACTATGAAGAGCTTATCTGAATTTTGGACACTAAGGAACATGTGTTTAGTAATTTAATGACTCACCTGGTTAGGATCCTTTTGGAAAACATTATTATTGAAGATGTTATTTTGGAGGCTAAGTAACTATTGAAAAAGATCTACCCAAATATTTTTATGAGGTAACATTCTTGAAATTTCAAAAATGAAATTATATTGAAGGATGGGATAATGTAACACCACAAGGAATTACAAATAAATTTAATATAGAATATAATGCACACAACATTGAGTCTCTATGAGAAAACACTTTTTTAATAAAATTATTTGAACAAGGTAGTTATATCCTATTATTTAATAATAATATTTCTGCTTCTGTGATTTGAATTTCAGAAAGCGGACATACATAGTTCCAATCAGTATGATATTTAGATTCTAATATGATGAAGATAATTTTATTATGGAATAGTAACATGACTCTTTTAAATAGTATTGTTAAACTTATTAATAGTAATATTTATATTATTAATAGTAACCACACCCATGAGAATATAAATTAAATATAGGCACCTTATAAATGAATGTATGATATAAATATATAATTGTACAAGTAAGTGAATATTTTAACAATTATGTGTTTGTATTTTTATGAGTATTAAATATTAAATTACTGTTTTATAATTAATAAATATATTTAAAAGAAAATTCATTTTAATGGAATGAAAACAGAAATCAATATTTCCTTGTCTTAAGATTTTATAATAATTTAATAAGTCTATAGTTAATTATTCAAAGTGTTATAAAATTAGTTTTATTTTTGAAATATGTATTTTTTCGAGTAAATGATGATTTTAAATTAAAAATTAAATTTCTCATATTTTGGGTATTATTTTCATAAAATGTTGTTTATATATTATTTATACGTGTTTAAAAATGGTTACGGTGAATATTTTTGATTTTTCTGATATTGATTAATTTTTATTGATTAGTAAAATATTATAATTTCTAGTATAAATACATTATATGATAAATACATTATTCCATGTGTGAGGGATGATGTAATAACCATTTATTCAAACAAAAACGCACTTATTACTATATTTATTTACAATAATCAATATTATTTTTTGTCTTTTGAAAAATAATAAAATAATAATTTGAATAATGATAAATCACCCCTCTTCTCCACTATAGAAATCACCTCTCACCCCCTTTTATCCTCATTCCAATAATCCTTAAAGAATTCAATGTTATTTTAAAATCCTCTTCCCTAGTATCTCCCATGGTTCATTATCTATTTTCCTTACCAAACGACAATAACACCTTGTTCAAGGAGGTTCTTATGGAGTAGTATTCAAGGGGTAACATTCTCTTTATTTTCCTTTTATTTTCATTTCATGTTCATTATTTTATTATAATATCCCAATTTCCTCTGAATAAATGATCGAAATTTTTTTAGTATCATCTATATATTGGAATTATATAATTTTAATTAAAAAACCTTCAACAATATCCTAACTCTATCTCTTTCATTTTTGAAAACGAAATCATCATTCAGGAGGTGCCGATTTACAACCTTCAAGGATGATAAACTTTTTTTGTTAAATTTTTCATGAAGGCTATTAATTATAACATTTTGATGGTCAAAATATACTATAATATAATTATTATAACAAATTTAACCTTTTGTAACTATTATATATACATAATACTTATTTATATTGAAAAACAAGTTGTTGGTGATCGAAATATCACTGTATTAATCTAAACGATTATAAATAATTATCTTATATAATATTTCGTCATCATTACATATATACATATGATATATATAACCATTTAGACATATATTTGTTCATTAATAACATTTAATTCCAATTTTATTAAATTATCTCCATTTTACATGAACCACATTACTTATAAATAAGTTGATCGGTCATAAAAACGCTGAAAATGACTGATCACGAATGATGAAATTAAAATCATTAACTCATTAATAAAGAAACAAATAAATAAAATAAAACAATAATTATTGGAATACATGTAGGAATGTTTCTAACGTAATTAATTAATGGATTCAATTTGATTATCCAAGATGTCAAGGTCATTTGCCAAACTCATTCAGACAATATGTAAGGGTTTTTTCCCGAACATCCAATTACATTTGTGTTGTGATTTATTCCTCTATAAACCAATGTAATTCATCATTAATTTTAATTAATTTACATAAATCATGTTTATAAATTCCATACTCATGTTTCTATATTATTTAACTTTTCATTTATAATAAAAACATGGATTTTCAAGGTTCCCTATTCAATTCATCCCAATACGCAAGCTCGATCAAAGGAAACTCCATGATTTCATACCTATTTTCTTGTAAACAATAAATTTTGTTTTAATACATGGTTAGTTTTCTTAAAACACTAATTTCATAATTGAAAAAATATAATTTTTAATTTCTAGTTTTTAAAAAAAAATCCAAAATAACACTTTTTTCCAATGTAAAAATTATTATTCTCAATAATTTATTGATAATTTTATTAAAGAATTTTCAACTATTCCAACATCCCAATTGAATATTATGTTTTATTAGGATAGACTTATTGTAATTATCTTCTAAAATATTTAATTTAATGTTTTATGATATGGTAGACTGTTGATATGAAATCTTGATATAATTCACCATACTACTCAAAATGGTATGTGGTTATTTCTACAGATTGCGGAAAGTTATATCACATGTTCATGCTGTTCTTATTTATTACGATTTTTATGAGGAAAAAATTTTACTTAGAATTCCATGGGTGGGTAACTCTATAGATCCTCTATGTATTGGTAGGTCTCTTGGGACAAAGATAATTAGGTTTTTCCTATGGCCATGAAAATATGTTTCAGATGCCTGATATTATACATTCCATCATTTTGATATTTGTAATTAATAAACCATGTGATATTTGACTATTTCAATTTACATTATTAGGAATAATTACCATATGACCAGTTATATATCATAATTTACTTAGCTTTAATTCCAATCAAATTATTCTAAAGATTATTTTTAATAGATTATGTTTTTAGTAATTCACTATACCTAAAGACTAAGTTTATGATAACATTTATTGTATTATATACCCTTACTGATCATCTTATCTCAATCCATTATTTTGTTTTATATATCTATAGGATGAAAAGATGAATATTATTAAGAATGAAATGTAGTAATTATCTATGTGTGTATGGATGTTCCCAATGCAGTTTTAATTTTGTTTTTGTTTTCATAATTTAATGTAAATATTATATTTATATTTGTTTTCCCAAACAACTAAACTACTCTGTAATTCAGGATGTGACTTCCTTGTAATAATTCCAATATAATAAAGTAAGGCACCAGCTCTGTGATACTGAGGTTGAAGTCTTTACAATTCTAAGATGTAAATGTTCTTTATTTTGGATTTTATCATCATAACTATTGTTGATTCTAATATAATCATTGGTATGGACTGCATTTCAAAATATGATGAAATAAAATTATTCTATAGACAAGGAAATTATGATTTGTGATAAATATATTGGAGTTTTTATCTTTAGAGGAGAGATTTAATCAATTGAGTCATATTTCGATCCACCTCCATTAGATCTTTTAATGATATTTGTAACACCCCGACCCTAGTTACCCAGAGTCGCTGAATAATTACATAACATTGGCATGATCACAAAGATATCATGTCTTGAATGACTGATCAATTTAGTATTATTGGAAACAAGATTCATACAAAAGAACAACATTACAACATGAAAAGAAATACAAGGTGAATTTACACCATTAGAAACATCCAACCCCCCTAGATTATGCATGCAAGTCACTCATAACTAACATCTCTATATCCTAGGAGAACGAAACATAAGAAATGGGTGAGATCAAATGCTCAGTGAGGGTAAGCAATACAGAAGAAGATAACATAAATATTATGCATGGTGAATATTTGAAACCACATGACATTAACAATAATAAACATGAATACTTTAATGGAAATAATATGATCTGAGTAAATAATGCCTTAAGTAAACCTAATCAGGGAATTCTACTAATCTAATGACCATATGAACCGTCTATATTATTTTCATAATGAGGGAATGTATAATGTCAGACATCCTGAAACATTTTTTCAAGGGTTGGGCCAAGACCTCTAAAATGATTAAGGCCTTGGACAAAACCATATATCAAATTGGGGAAGGCCTTGCCAATTCCATGTCTAGTTGTCTCTTGAGACCTACTGATGTATCGAGGAGCAATATCGGGCTCCACCTGTCACTTATTATGTCTAATACATTCCTCATATGAAAAGGATGAAATATAACACAGACATTCGTATTAAAACTAACATGTGAAATATCATTACCTTAACAATAAAAATTGAATGGTATAAAAATTTCACATCCACAGTCAAACATATCACAAAACATTAAATACAATATGGATGTTTTTTATCATACTAAATCAACCTCAAATAAACATAAAATCCATCAAAGGATGTTGACCTAGATGGAATCAAAACATTTTTAGAGAAATATCTCATTCTATTTTGAAATCATTTAAGTGTCAAATAATTATAAATAAAAAATTTATTTTGAAAATATTCTTATAAGCATGTATGGGAAGCATCACTGTTGTTATAATGGCGAAAAATAGCCGCACCCGCCCTATAAGTTAAAAAACATTCTTATCTTAATTTTGTCGAAAAGGTCATAATGTACTTTGTTTGGAAAACAACATAAAGATTATTTTAAAAAAATATATGCTTAAATAAGGTTATAAATTACTTTACCCATTTATCTAGTAAAATAAATTTTTGAAATAAATTTTTAAGAAACATGCATGTGAATAATAAAGAGGTCCCATTATATACTTACGTAAAAACAACCACGAAAAATAATGAGAATGAATAATTAACCCTTACCATGTACGTTTCCTTAGTAGAGGGTAGGTTAACGACCTGTATAATGGTGAAATATTTTTTATTAAATTATACAAGAATCATTTACATTAATATGATATCATTTATGATCATTTGATATTGCTTTGTTAATAATATATTAGTATTATCGGCATTTCAGGTGTTAACTGATTTGTTTTCCATTATATTATTTGTTATGTAAGTAATGATTGTTATGGATAGGATGTTTCTTATTAAAATTAAGAATGATATAAGTCTTTAAACATTATTTTTAATCATTTAATGAAAATTGTTCTTGAATGGATACGATGGGGAACGAATCTCATCACGTTCATGGAGACGGTAATCCGTACGTATGCACGAGCGACAATATCATTCTTTTGATATTAAAATAATATATAATTGGATGGTATATAATATATATATAGAACCATTATCATGATATATTAATTATTTACACCAATCACACATCATTAATATACCCAACCAAATAATAATGTATTGAATAACAATTACACCACGATGTGGAGATGGTAAGCTGTACGTACGCACGTATGGTGACATGTCATTCAAAGGATTGATAGAATAATGAATATGGTTGTACGATATTTATAACAACATCACAGTATATATAAAATAATGGAGTTATTATTTTATAATTGAATCAATAAAGAAAGATGAAGTGGAAAAAGAAAGGTACTTGAAGGAGGTGATGAAATATTTACCTCTTCTTTGGGTTCTTGCTTTTGATTTGATCAACAGGGATCCTTATGTTGGATTTCTGAATAAGGGATGGCCTCTTTGATTAAGGTAGTACTATTTATAGTGTATTTGTTCAGTTTTTGGCCGATCCAAATGGCTTTGAATGTGTGAATTTGATAGAAGGGGGAGTTCCCTTTTATAAGAGGGGTGAGAGGAACCATGGGAAAAGCAAGAAATATTATTTTATAATAAAAATAGTTTCGGTTATTAATTGATCCAAAGATTATTATTTAAAAGATAAGGTGGGTATGGGTAAAAAACCACCCAACCAATATGTTTTATAAATGTTTGGGTCACTATATTAAATTTATCTTTTAGATTTAACTCTTAGTTAAATAGTTTGACATTTACCATGTATTTTTATTTATTTTTATATTATATGGTTAATAAACATACTATATACTTTCAAAAGTACCCAAAGATGTTAATTAATGATACACCTATCATTATATAATTCTTTTGGCCAAACCATAGATTTTCAGGAATAGAATATCAATTAATAATATAATATTTGTTTAAAAAACTCTTTTGTGTCAATTTTGACACTATTTGGTATTTTGTTTTTTCTAAATTCATAACAGCATTATTAATTCGAAAACAACTCATCTAACAAACCCCAATATGTCATATTAACCTATAAAATCACTATAATTCATAAAAATTTTCAAATTAAATTTATTTGGATATTTATAATGTCCATTATTATAATCTTTCATTTATTAGGTAAATATTGCATCATCATTGTGTCATAAATAAATTAAATTATATAATGTATGAAAAATATAAATAAAATAAATTTATATAGAAAATAATTTTATCTTTATAATGAATATTTATAGTCAGATTTATCTTATATGTATCCCCATATTAAAAAGGATTCAGTTATTAAACATTGATCTTAACTCTTTTAACTCTTCTTTGAATTAAATAATAATAAATGTACTAATCTAATCTAAGTGGACCAAATAGGTTCATATTTTACTCATAATGTTATATTTTGTCTAGTTATACTTATCCAATAGAATTAGTACATGTTTTAGGGTAATAATAATAATATCATTTTTACCCTTAATTACCTTATTTACTTTTTACCATGGTAATAAAAGTAAAAAATTACTATTCCCCAAAAATTATTTTCATATTATTGAACCACACTTTACATACTGATATCAACTGTGTGTCTCAGATTTTATAAATTCAACTCACAGAAGCGGAAAAATTAGGTTTTATGTAATTTTGGATATTCTCCTTGGAGGTGGGTAAAAGAGGGTAAAAAGTTCAATAAATTTTTTATATATCTAAAATTATTATAAACTCACTCCAATGAATTACATTGAACTTATATAGGTTTTATGTATCTATTTTTACCTAAAATAAATTTAAATAAAATAAATAATTATTTAAATAAAAATTCAGTTTTAATCTATAACTCAATGTTTTTCACTATACGTCAAGAACTTAATGTTTTTAGAAAAATACAAAAAAAAAACTCACCCTAAGATAATTTCCACATTTTGAATTCAAAAATGAAATCCATTTTGAAAGATAAAATTTATAAAATTTCAAAAAGTGGGTATTACTATTCATAACAGCTAGTTTGATTGGATGTGGTGTGTAAGAACTCGAAGTTTCGTACAACACATGCTATTGTATTAATAAAAGAGAAGCGTACCGTGGAAGCATGGGGTGTTACATTCTCCCCTACTTCAAACAATTTCATCCCAGAAATTTCTAGAGTTTTACTAACTAAAAACACTCGGGTGGTTCCTCATCATATGTTCCTCGGGTTCCCACGTTGCCTCTTCCATCTTATGGTTTCTCCATAGAATTTTTACCAGACGAGCCGTCCGATTTCCCAGCACTTGTTCTCTTGTATCAAGAACCTTGACATGCTCTTCGTAATAAGACGGATTGGGTTCCCACTTTAATTCCTCTTATGTGAGTTCATGCATTGGGTCCGACATGTATTTTCTCAACATTGATATGTGGAACACATCGTGAGTATTGGTGAGACTTGGCGGCATTGCCAACCGATAAGCTACATCCCCAATTCGTTCTAGAATTTTGAACGGTCTGATGTACATGGGACTTAATTTTCCCTTTTTACCGAAACGTATAACACCCTTCCATGGAGATACCTTCAAGAAAACATGGTCTCCAACCTGAAATTCCAAATCCTTTCTTTGGTTATCGACATAGTGCTTCTTCTTAAATTGATATGCTTTAATGTGGGTTTGGATTACCTTCACATTTTCCATCATTTCCTCCACATGTTCTGGTCCTTTGAGTTTTATTTCACCATCATCACCCCAACAGGTTGATGTGTGGCATATCTTTCTGTATAAAGATTCATATTGTGCCATCTAAATACTTGAATGGAAGATGTTGTTATAGGAAAATTCTACCAGAGGTTAATATTGATCCCACATACCTTGAATGTCAAATGAGCATGATATCAACATGTATTCTAACATTTTAATAGTATGTTTTGATTTTCCATCTGTTTGGGGGTTGTAGCTAGTGCTCAAACGAAGTTCAATATCCATGGCTTTCTGAAAATTTTTCCAGAATCTTGATGTAAAACATAGATCATGATAAGACATAATCGATAGTGGTACACAATGAAGTCGTACAAATTCATTAATATATAATCTTTTTCATCATTAAAGTGGTAAATATTCTCTTATAGCAAGAAAATGTGATGACAGGGTAAGACGATCAACAATAACCTATATTGTGTCGTTCCTTCTAGGAGTCATTGGTAGTCCAATGAAAAATTCCATCGTAATATTATCCCATTTCCCCTCAGGTATGGGAAGATGTTGCAAGAATCCTCTAGGTTGTTCCCTTCTAGCTTTAACTTTTTGACAAACCATACATCTTGACAAAAAATAAACAATCTCCCACTTCCTGTTGTCCCACCAAAAATGTTTCTTCAAATCATTAAACATTTTGGTGCTCCCATGGTGTATATTTAAATTGGAGCAATGAACATCATCCAAAAATTCTCTTTTTATATCAGGTATATCGGGAAGACAATGCCACTTCCCAATTTTCAATATTCCATATTCATACAATAATTCACTCAATCTCCCATCATTCACAGCTTTAATCTTCTTTTGAAACTCTTCATCATTGGTATGAGAAATCTTTACCCTTTCTAGTAAAGATGGTTTCACAACTATTTGAAAAAGGATTGATGTTTCAACTTCCATGGTTACTCCCATATCAATCATTACTAGATCCATATATATAAGATCCTTCTCAACTCTCATCTTATTAAAAAATACATGATCCTTTTTTCTCACAGAATCTTCCACCTTATTTTCCTTCCCCTGGTGGAAGTTTATCGTGCAATCATAATCCTTGAGTAGTTCAAGCCGTCACATTTGCCTCATGTTGATTTCTTTCTATAAGAAAATATACTTCAAACTCTTGTGATCAGTATAAATCTCAAATTTTTCCCCATAGAGATAGTGTTTCAAAATCTTCAAATCAAATATTACAGCTGCTAACTGAAGATCATAAGTAGGACAGTTTTGATCATGAAATTTCAGCTGTCATGATCCATAAGTAATAACTTTATCATTCTACATAAGGACACAACCAAGTATTTTCTTTGAAACATCACTACAAATAACAAACCCATCATTCCCTGATGATAGAGTCAATATAGGAGAATTGACTAATCTTACCTTAAGTTCTTCAAAACATTCTTCACACTCTTTTGTCCATACAAATTTTACCCCTATTCGTGTGATATTTTATAATGGGTTAGCTAACTGGGCAAAATTTTGGAAGAAACGTTGATAATAACCTGCTAAACCAATAAAACTACGTACCTCGGTTACACTGGTTGGTGCTAGCTCATTCGTGGATTGACTTGTCCTTTTATGAAGTATGTTTCCCTAACGCTTAAGACATTCATTTTCATAATGTCCCATCTCCCTGCAATTTTAGAATTGAACATTTGTAGCGTCTTTGTTTCTCTTACAATCACCAGCAAGATGGCCTTTCTGTCCTCATTTGTAGCATACTCCTTTTCCTTTTAGACAGGCAACAGGGTGCTTCCTTCCACAATTATCACAGGGTGGAAATTCAATTCTTCTCTTCTTCCTTGTTTCCTTATTTCCTTTCCCAGATTTTTCAGCAGATCTCTTCTTCTCTTTCTTTGTTTTAAAGTCAAAATACATAGAGAATTCCTTTTCTTTCTTGATAGCACACGAGACAATATCTTCGTATGATGAGAAGGATTGTGATACTAATTCTCAACAGAAAAATGGTTTTAACCCATAAATGAAACAGTAAATCTCACTTATTGGGATACGTATATAATCTGCAGCATGCCTCGCTATCCTTGTAAATATAACTTTATACTTTGCAACATTATCTTCCTCCTTTTTCCTCAAACTCAGAAATTGTCTTTCCATATCCTCTCGATTGTCATGAGGAAATTATTTTCCGAAGAAAATTTCATTACAATCCCTCTATTCCATATTTTATACTTCATCATCTTCCTTTTCATTTTGAATCAATGACCACAATTGATCAACATCTCTAGTGTGGAGATAAACTATCATGAAATTTTTTCCATTTCTCTACTACCCAAGGAATGGAGTATTTTTTCTAAGGAATTTATCCATTTCTCAGCTACTAATGGATTTGTACCCTCATTGAATGTTGGTGGTTTTTTCCTCATGAAGTGGTCTATCATTGATCCTCCACGTTGTGGATCAGTTTGCTCCATAAGGGTATGGTTATTATTCATAACCTGTGTGAGTTTTCCCAGTATGGTGATAAGCTGATTAGCAGCAGTTGCCTCACAAGCTCTGCTATAATTACCTTGGGTAGGAGGGGAATCCCAAAAAGGATTACATGAATTGATATTATTTTCATTCCTTCCACTATGCTCCATTTCTAAACAATGACATAAACTAGATTAGTTTATGAATCGAAATACATAATTACATACTTGTAAAACGCATAACATGAGTTGAATAGTTTATGGATATCATCCATAATCATAAAAATGTTTTCTTTGATTAAATATATACTCATAATCCCTTCATAATGGTTTGTAAAATAATAATAATTATCCTTATCATATCTCCAGGGAGTGACGTAACCAAGAGTGTAGCAAGGCCCAATGCAGTTCATCAGTTCTCATTCGAGTCTAGCTCAATGTAGTGTTTTTTAGGTTTTAACACTAAGTACAGCTGTGCAAGATCGACCTCAACCTTCTCGTATCCAGACATGGATGTATTTCTTGAAAAACTCACAAAATCTCTACATTACTAAAATTATAGGATGTTCTTCTATACTAATTTTCAAAGTCTATCTTAGGGTAATGTGCTCTAATCAGAGTTTATCTAAATCTAGTTTCCAGGGTTTGTACTAGACATCCTCTGATACCAATTGTAATGCCCCGTCCCCAGAAGCCCAGAGTCGGTGCATTGTTACATAAAATTGGCATGATCTCAAGGAAAACATGTCTTGAAAGACCGATCAGTTTTGTATTATTGGAAACAATATTTACACAATAGTTCAACTTTACAACATTAAATGAAATACAACATGAATTAATTCCATTAGAAACGTCCAATCCTCCTAGATTATGAATGCAAGTGACTCATAACTAACTTCTTCATATCCTGGGAAAATGAAACATAAGAAATGGCAGATCACAAATTCTTGGTAAGGGTAAGGAATATAGTGGAAGAAGACATAAATATTTTTCATGGTGAATAATGGTAACCACATGCCTTTACCAATAAAAAACATGAATAAATTTATAGAAGGAATGTGACCTGAGTAAATAATTACCTAATAAAACATAATCATGGGTATTCTACTCTTCGATGACAACATGAACCATCAATATTATTTTCATAATAAGGGAATGAATTATGTCGGACATTCTTCATCATTTTGTCAAGGCCTTGGCCAAGACATATAAAAATGATTAATTCCTCGGCCAAAACAATATATCAAATTGGGAAAGGCCTCATCCAATTCCACATCTAGTTGTTTGATGATACCTACCGATGCATCGAGAAGCTATAGCGGGATTCACCCATCACTTACTATGTCCAATACATTCCTCATACAAAAAGGTTGAAATATAACATAAACATTTGTATTAAAACTAGCATACGAAATGTAAATACTTTAACCATAAACCATGAATGGTATAAAAATAGCACATCCACATTCAAACATATCACAAATACTATATTACAATATGGATGTTTTGTATCATAATAAATCAACTTAAAATAAACTTAAAATCTATCAAAGGATTTTGACATTGATGAAATCAAAACATTTTTAGAGAAATATCTCTTTCTATTTTGAAATCATTTCAGAGTCACATAATTATAAAGAAAAAAATTATTTTGAAAATATTTTTATTATCTTGTAAGGGACGCTTCGATGATGTTATAATGGAAGAAAATATCTTCACCCATCGTATAAGTTAAAAAACATTCTTATCATAATTTTTTCAAAAAGGTCCTAAAGTACCTTGTTTGGAAAACAACGAAAAGATTCATTTAAAAACCTATAAGGTTAAATAAGGTTATAAATTACATCACCCATTTATCTAGTAAAAAATGTTTTGAAATAAATTTTTATATAACATGGATGTGGATGATAAACAGGTCCTAGTAGATACTTACGTAAAAACTACCTTGGTTAATAAAGAGATTGTAGAATTAACACTTACCTCGTAAATTTACTTTGTCAAGGGTAGGTTAACCTCCTGTATAGTGGTGAAATAATTGTTATTAAATTATACAGAAATCATGTACATTAATATGATATCATATATTATCTTTTGGTATTTCTTTCTTAATAATATCGTATTACTATCGTAATTTCGGGTGTTAACTGTTTCGTTTTCCATTATAAGATTTTTTATGTAAGTAGTGATTTTTATTTATAGGATTTATCATATTCATATTCATAATGATATTAAGTTATTAAACATTATTTTTAATCATCTATTGAAAATTATTCTTGAGTGGATAGGATGGGGAACGAATCTCATCGCGTTCATGGAGACGGTAATCTGTACGTACGCACAGGCGAAAATATAATTAATTTCATATTGAAATAATATATAATTGGATGGTATATAATATATACAGAATCATTATCATGTTAAATTTATTATTTACATCAATTACACATCATTATTATACCCATACAAATAATAATGTATTGAAAAACAATTACACCACGACATGGAGATGGTAAGCCGTACGTACGCATGTATGGTGACATGTCATTCAAAGGATGGATAGAGTAATTAATATGGTTGTACCATATTTATAATAATATCAAAGTATATATAATATTCTATAGTTAATATTTTAGAATTGAAACAACAATGAATGAGGAGGTTGAAGAAGAAAGGAACATGAAAGAGGTGATGAAATATTTACCTTTTCTTCGGGTGCTTCCATTTGATTTGATCAAAAGGGCTCCTTAAGTTGGTCTTATGACTAAAGGAAGTCCTCTAGGATGAAGGGAGGATAGTTGATAGGTTATTTGGGTAGGGGTTTCCCGATCCAAATTTCTTTGAATGTGTGAATTATAGAGAAGCGGGAGTGCCCTTTTATAAGAGGGGTGAGGGGAACCTTAGGAAAAGCTAGAAATATTATTTTATAATAAATAATTTTCAGTTTATAGGGTAACCAAAATAGATTATTTAAAGGGTAAGGTGGGGATGGGTTGAAAACCACTCAAGTAAAAGGTTTTAGATAGGTTTGGGCCACTATATTATCTTTACCTTGTAGATTTAACTCTTAGTTTTATTGTTTGACATTTACCATGTCTCTTTGTATTTTTATATTATATGGTTAAAAAACATACAATATACTTCCAAGAAAACCCCAATGGTTCATTATAGATTCAAAAATATTTATATATGTCTTTTGGCCAATCCTACGTTTTTTAGGAATAGAATATCAATTAATAATATAATACTTGTTTTAAATACTCCTTTATGTCAATTTTGACTATATTTGGTTTTTTGTTTTTTCTTAATTCATAACAGCGTTATTACATCGAAAAAAATTCATCTAACCAACCCTAATATGTCATATTAACCTTGAAAATTAATTTGATTCATTAAAAGTCATAAATTACATTTATTTGGATATTTATAATGTCAATTATTTTAATCATTCATTAATTTGGTAATTACTGCATTATCATTGTGTCATAAATAAATTAAATAATTTAATGTTATAAAATATACATAGAATACAATTACATAGAAAATATTTTTATATTTTTAGTGAATATTTATAGTCGAATTTATCTTATGTGTAACCCTATATTAAAAATATTTTAGTTATTAAACATTGATTTTAACTCTTTTAACTCTTCTTTGAATTAAATAATAATAAAGGTTCAAATCTAATCCAAGTGGACCAAAGAGGATCATATTTTATTACTAAGGTTTTTTTGGTCGAATTAAACTTATCCAACAGAATTAGGACACATTTTATGGTAATAATAATATCATTTTTACCCATAATTACCCTATTTACTTTTAACCTTAGTAAATAAAAGTAAAACGTTACTATTAAAAAAAATTATTTTCATCTTATTGAACCACATTTTACATACAGATATAGACTGTGTCTCTTGGATTTTTGAAATTCAACTCACAAAAGCAATAAAATTTAGTTTTATGTAAATTTTCAAATGCTCTTAGGAGGTGGGTAAAAGACTGGAAAAAGTTCAATAAAATTATTATATATTTAAAATTATTATAAACTGACTCCAAAGAATTAAATTTAACTTATATAGGTATTATGTATATATTTTTACCTAAAATAAATTTCAATAAAATATATAATTATTTAAATAATTTCTTTTAAACTATAACTCATTGTTTTTCACTATTCATCCTGAATTGAAAGTTTCCAGAAAAATACCAAAAATTCACCCTAAGCTAATTTCAACATTCCGAATCCAAAAATGAAGTCCATTTTGAAAGATAAAATTTATAATATTTTAAAAAGTGGGTATTTCTATTCATAACGTCTCGTTTTATTAGTTGTGTTGTGTTAGAACGCGAAGTTTCATACAACACATGCTATTGTATTATTTAAGGAGAAGCGTACTGTAGAAGCTTGGGGTGTTACTATCAGTGTTTCCTTTTTAATTTTATAGATTAGTTGACTTTTTAACCAAGATTTCTTATAAAGAGGTTAAAATTTATATGAAAAAGTATTGGGAATAATTCATTGTGGAATATAAAATTAGATTATTGAATGGTCTAATTTTTTAATATATAAATTTGAAATGGTGGATTAGTGATGTATAGTGATGAATCAAAGAATTTACATGGTTGTGTCCTAATTCATAATGATAGAGTTATTGAATATGCATCTAGTAAGAAAAAACCTCATGAATAGAACTATCTGATTCGTGGTCTTGATTTATTTTCTGTAATATTTCTTTAAAGATATGGATACACTATCTTTATGGTGAAATATGTGAGATATATAAAGATCACAAGAGTTTCAAATTTATCCTTTCATTAGAAGAACTCAATATGAGGAAATAGTTATTTTCAATAACCAACCCAGGTCGACCATGAACTGTTCAGCCGAGTCAATCCATGGAAATTCAAAAGAGGCTTTCCCAAGTCACATAGGCTTGTATATAGTGTCATGCATCATTATAGTTGATGAGTTAAATATTTTTTCCAATATAAATAATTAAAATAACTAACAAGTAGAAAAGGATTGGGAAACCCGATACATATACAAATATCAAAACTGAATTTTTCTTATAAAAAGATAAAATTACAATAGACTATAGAAAACCCCGCAAATAATCCTTCTGACCACAATTACACCATGTGACCCTAAGAGTATATCTAATACAAACACTAACTATCACCTACAGTGATACAAACCTAGATGTAACCTGCACCACAAGGTTAAAAAATAACTATAGAAGTTGGTACTACACCTAATTAGGTGTTCCCAAATTAAATTATTCCAAATGAACTACCTTTAATTACCAAAGGCATCAACATCTATTTTTAAATAGACTATAAAAAAATATTATTTTCCACACAATTCCCACTTTAGAAAAAAACACAAACCATTTAACATTTTATCATTTACATCCATAATATCTTCCAAGGAGACATGTAAATTTTAATGATGAATTCTGAAATTTCTTTTATAAAAGAGTAAAAGAGTAATGAAATTATAAAACCATTACCATAAAAACATGAGAACATGTTTACGACCTTTTTCAAGAATCCACCGTACACAAAGAGGCAAGCACAACAAAAATACAGAAAGGGAAATGAGAAATATCACAAATGGGTAACCAACCAACAAATTCAACTCAATTATACACCATAGATAACTTAGTTATTTAGAACATGGGAAAGCCTTGTAGAACATGAATAATCTAAATCATACTATACATCATGTTCCATCCTAGAAAGCCTGACTCACTCAATAACATCAAATTTGATGCACAAGCTCGATCATTTTCTAAATGGTGTGACTTAGTGGCCATATCGCATAAAAATAAATAAAAAAATCAAACTCCCTATTATTGGACAGTATCCAGAACATAATAGTAACTGGTGATGCAATCATTCGTAGAAATTTCTCTGGAAATTCCAAATTCCCATTAAAAGTGTATAAATGGGGGTGAGACAAATGATTCAAACTGAGCACCCAATCATTTTCACATATATCATATATAAATAATTCACATAATAATAATCACCCCAAGTCACAAAAAGGATCAATATATTTACCTAAAATTCATAGACAACAATATATTCCACATCAATGATATCCCATTTCAGTCAATGTAAATGGGTCATGAGGAATTTACAATAAGGTAATCAAACTAATTCCCATAAACTAATCATAGGGATTACACATTGGGAAAATACAATCCATTTGATAAAAAGTATGAAATAGAATTTTCCAAATAGGTATTGGATGATAAAAACTTATAATATTTTCACAAAATTTCAAAACATGCCTCAAGCAGACATCAAAATACAATCATTTTTAAAAAAACCAATTCTATCATTCCAAAAAGTAAAAAAACACCGTTTTCCATTTCATAATCAATTAGAAGATTTAATTTAACAATCACACAACATATAAAATACATTCTATATTCATCATAGTGTCAAATTTTCCTCACAACATTATCACATGACAAACTATTTTCAATGATCAAAATATAAAACATTTCTAAGTCCAGATCATTTTTAATTCCTTTTTATAAAACCAAGATACCATGTTATATGTACCATAGATTTTTTAAATTCTAATCCATTCATTTAAAAGCATAAATCACAAAAAAAGTAAACACTGTAATTTTATAAAACACTTTGTTTAAATCTATAACAAATCAATGATTTATACTTCAAATATTTGTTAAAACCTCATTATTTTACATCAAAAATTAATATCAAAAATTTTCATCACTAATTAACATATATGGAGGGTGAAAATTTTTAAGACCAATGATTCTATAATTTAAAGGAATTTTTCATGGAAATGATAACTCGTACTAGTGGAACTCTAATAACACACACTTTAAACCACCTTGTGGGGGACTAAAGAGACAGGAACAACCATATGGAAACATAAATACAAAGAAACCAAAAAAATGGGAATAATTATCACTAGATTCATATGACCATGAGAGAATAATAAATGGATAGGAAATATAATTAAAAAGATGTGGGATAAGAAAAGAAGACAATACCCTGAGTTATGTATCCCCAAACAAGATGGAATCACTAGATCCACGCCATGGGATATGAGGAGATTCTTGGAGAGTAATGGAATATCCCCCTTATTGTTTCATGAACTAGGGGAAGGATAAATGAGTTGATTTTGGGAAAATATATTCATCCTGCAGAAGTGAAATTCATATTCATAATAACTCATACACTAGGCATAGTGAGGCTGCATGGTTTCCCAAACTGTTCACTAGCCTTTATCCCCTTACTGGACACACTAGGCACTTCACATGTGTCGTGTGCCTCTTTCGCGGTTGTAACCAATTTTTTTAAATGGATAAACCATGTGCATTCCATCCATAGAGTTATCCCAACCATTTGTGGGTTTTGCACCCCTATCGAGAGGCATCCCAAGGCTCACCCAGTTTCTTGTAGCATGGCACATGTTTTCCAATAGCCATGTGTCATCCATGAAACAACTTATAAGAAGCCCAAACCATCCATTTATCACCGACGATTGATGGGTATTCTAAGACATGATGTGTTACCAAACCAAGAAAAATGAAAAAAATATAAATATAAATATAGAAAACTAGGAATTGAAGGAAAAAATAGAGATAACAAAATAGTCCAGAATCATGGGTGAAAAGAAAAAATCAGTGTGTGACAATTGTCCATACTATAACGCTTTAATCATCTAGAAATAAACACCATCTCTAGTTGATTGATTATGGAAAATTGATTTTTATAACCAAAAGGATCCAATATTATAATACAAGAACACATCAAACAGAACTAAAAATACTCATAAGACCTTCAGAAAATGAATTCACAAACCAAAACCAATTTCCGATAAAATAATTGAAAACTAGAGATATAACATACACAACATAGCATCATATGAAACTATTGAGTATACCTAAATTTCCCAAAGTTCCCCCAAGTATATAGGAACTTGAAATTTGGAAACATAAAATTGAACCACTTATTGACAAGAAAACACTATAAACTAATATAGATTATCCACAAGGGTGTCCCAAACGGACTCCCCAACCATTAGACACACGTTAAACCCATCCAACTCTGTTAGAGACCTCACTAAGACCCATAGTGGGTCTCCCACTATAAGAAATCAACCAACTCGAGAAACCAAACATGACCCTAATAGGGAAAATAAACCGCACTGATTGACCCACACCATAAAGGGATGTTCCAACAGGAGACATACCAAACCTAGAAAAAAAATCAAAACCACAATTCATCATATCCATGAGATACAACCATCTCTAATATAGCACAAACCAAAACTAGAAATGACTAATTTGGCATAACCATACAAGAACAACTAATAATAGAATGAACTCCAAAAAGAAACTATTTTAATTCATGAAAACAAGACCATGACACCACCTTACATCCTTATAATATCTTTGAAAATTCTTTCACCCTAATAATGGAGATATATCTGATCCATGGATCCCCCACCCCTTTGAGAATTTCTACAAATATGTTAAAATCTACACTCTAGGAGCTATGGCTGGATTCCTGATGTATTGATGCATCTACTTACCCAAAGTAAGGAGTAGACAATAAATATTTGAAACTTTCTCATTCCACTGAAATATGATTTTATTATATGCACAGTCATCATCATTTCTCAACTCAAATGATAAAAAATAGGAAATGCCATTAGGTGGGGCATACCTATGCTCAATTTGAAAAATATGTTGAACCTCCAAATAAAAAACCATTCTTTTATTACTAAAAAATTTAATTAGAAGACCCAAAAATCCAGTTTTACAATTTAATGATAACTACAACACATAAAAACACCACCAAACATAGACAATACAATAAAATATGAGTCACGTATAAATGGACTCTAAACTGATCCAAAGAAAACCACTTATCCTTCAATTAGGATAGTGTGTTTTTCAAAATGGTGGATCTGGCTCCATGACACATTTTCTAAACACACAAATAGAACTGTTTCATGTGACCGGGGAACCATATTCATTGATGGTATTCAGAGAAATCATATATGACACATTGTTATAATATGGATTTTTGTACTGATGATCCAATGGTTTGAGGACACTGGAGGATGTTCTAGTGGATTTTTAATCCTATTACTATCACTAATAGATTCATGTAGTTTTTTAATACCTTTATCATAATCCACTTCACTACATTTAGACATCGGAGGAATTTTAGTTTTCTCAAGCACCACGACTAGAACAACATCAATATTAACATCATGCCTCACCACGTCGGCATAGGAAATTAATAAAACTCATAAACCTTTGATTGTAGATCATGATGATGCCCAAACTCAAAACTCCTAGCCTTTAAGGATTCGTCTGTATCCCGCTCTTGAATATACAAAATTAAATCCAAAAAATTAAAAATGTACTTTTTTATAGATCTATCACCTTGCTAATGACAACATATTTCCAATGCCTTCCTCACATTCACCATCTTATTGAAATACATTCAGATAAATAACTCATTTATGAGATCTTTTTCAAGATATTCCTGAGGCTTTGTTTGAGAGACCAACATCCACACCTTCCAAGTCATAAATTCATGAATGAAGGTTGAAAACATGAACTTTAATGACTTAGGTAACTCAAATAAATTGAAGTTTCATTCAATTTTTTTTACTTCCACTCTTTCACAAAGAAGGATCCTCTGGACCATAAAAGAGAGGAGGATTCAACATGTGAAACTCAAGAATTAATTCCACCAATTGATCAACTGGTGGGTCTTATATTGCTAAAACACATGTACATGCTCCACCAATATGCATCAAAACATTGTGGACATAGAAAATATGAAACAATGAAAACATGAGCTCAATAAAAACTATTTCTCCAATTATAATTTAAATTCTTGATCTATGCATATGAAACTTAGCCATCCCATAAGGAAATTAAATACACAATGTTGGTTTCAAAACACCATGATTTTTTTCTTAAAACACCTTTGAATGGAAAAAACATGGGGGAGTCACATATATCGATGGTATTACACGGATCCACACACATTCAAATTTCTATGACACCTCAGGAACTCATCCACACATTCCATTCCTAGAATCACCAATATCAACATCCATTAATTTTCCAACACATATTCATGCATGAGAGAAACCATAAAAATAATGAAGGTAAAACAACAATTACATTTTTTAAAACAAATCAAGCAACACACCTTTCACATTCACTATCCACATTCCATTTCAATTTTCAATAAACCATCCAAAAGATTACCAAGCATTCAATTAAAATTCAATTTCAAACACCACACTTCTATTCATTTTATTTAATTTGAAAATATAAATAGTTTGAATTTCATTCAAAAATTATAGTCATTCCATTCAAAAGATATTTAACAACTCAAAAAATCACATTTCACCAAATATCATTTAACTAAAAACTCATTTCATCTAATTTTTAAAATAATTTCTAAAACAAACATCCAACTCCAAATAAGAAATTTCAATATACCCATAATTTTTATAATAAAAATTCAATAACATTGAACTGATAAAAATTTTATCTAATGGTTTTAAAACCAAACATCCATTTTTTAAAATTTATCCTCAAAAAGATTATAGAAAATAAATTTATGTCTTTTGAAATCTATGAAATTAACACTTTTAATCAACTACTAAAATCTAAAATAACAAGAGCCTTCATCAATTTTTTAGAATTAAGATAGACCAACAATAAGTCATTAGAGGAAAACTTGTATTGATGGGTGACATAGCCATATAGTTGGTGGTAATATTCCAATCATTCCAGCATCACAGAGAATCTTTTAGGACCATGTCCTCAGTTTCAAATGGCATTCTAGGACCTAGGAGATCCCTAAGGCCTTCCGATGGACAATTTTTTTGTTCTCCAGACACCAAAAAACCAAAAGGACAATATAAACCAAAAAAAATTAGTCTTCTGATCATGCATCATCAGAGTGACCATTGGAACGATTTCCTCCAATATAATTTATCAAATAAACTAAAAAACAGAAAATTATATGGAAACCAATTAAATATATAAATATGGAAATGTAAAATTTTTATAAAAAATGTAAAAAACAACAAAATTGTAGAAAAAAACCGAAATACAGTGGTTACCATAATGCGTCCATGTGACTCCTAGGGTACATCATTAATATCTGAACCAACCATCACCTATGATGATGGAAATCAAGCCGAACTCCACACCAACAACGTCAAATAAAAAATAACTATACGCTAGATTATTAAAACATAATAGGCATCCTTGAACTTATCCATTACCAATGAACGTTCTTGAAATAAAAAAATATCTACTATAGGTTGGAATGAAAATATATAAATGTATTTTTTCACACATTTTCTACATTAATACAAAACATGATCCATTTCCAATTTTATTACGTAAAAAAAATTCGAATGACTTTTCCATAAACACTTGAAAATATTTGATCTCTTTCATAAAGAAGTGATAATTTTCAAAGAATTGAGAACAATATGAATACAATAATGGAAATGGGAAATATCAAAAAAGGGTAACCAACCAAAAAAATACACACCATTATCCTCTATAGATTACTATGTTCCAAGGAACATGGGAAATCATTTAAGGTCAGGAATAATGCATAAAATAATATAAATCTTGTCTCATCACAGAAATAACTTCTCGCTCGATGAAATAAAATTTATCTCACAAGCATGATCACAGCCCAAATGCTCTGTCCAACGGGCACTATACCATATAAATAAAAACAAATTCATATTACCAACTTCATCCACTATCCAGAGTGAATTCCTAACTTGTGAAATAATCGATCTTAGAAAATTTACTGCTTATGCCAGGTTCCCATGTCAAAAGTAAAAATCCGGTTATCCAATCATTGTCAAACGTGAAAATAATCACTTATACATATATAAAATATAATTAATTCAAACAATATGCACCACAATGACTAATCCCAATGATCAATCCCTAGGATTATTATTCGTAGATCTCAATGGAGTCCACACTAGGGATCTCCTATTCTACTAAATATAAATGGGTCATGATGAGTCAATAATGATGACGTCCCACCCATTACAATTAATAGATCATAGGGAATAAAAATATAGTAAATTATATTCATTTAATATAAACTAGGATAGATAATTATCCATAGAGGGATTTCATGATAATTTTTTTTTACCATTTTCACACAATTATCTAACTTGTTTCAATCAAACTTCACAAGAAACTTTTTTTTAAACAAACCGAATCCACATTTTTAAAAAGGTGATGGAACAAAATTTTAAATTCCAAAATCAATAAGAATATTTAATTGAACAATCAAATCATATTTAAAAACTAATCCACTTTCATTATAGATCCCAATGGTCTAAACAACATGATCAAATGTCAACCCCTTTCTGAATAAATAAACACATATCATTTCAATTTCCAGACCATTTGAAAATAGTTTTTATAAATACAATCTACCATGTTAGATGTCACAAATTCTTTTACAATTCTATGGTATTATTTAGAAACCATGAGTCACTCACAAAATAAAGTATTGAAATTTATCAAACACTTGGTGTTCATTCCACAACAAAACAATGTTGTAAACATAAAAATAATTATGAAAAATATATCATTTCAAAGAAAAAAATTATTATATAAATCATAAATCACTAATTACCATTGAGGGATGGTGGAAAAAGAATAAAAAATCATTCATATATTAAAGGTCATTTTCATGGGAATCCTACCTCAAACTCCTGGTGCTTAAATAACACACACCTGAAACAACCTTACATTGGTACTAGGTAGAATTAAAGTTGACAAGGACCCTTAAAAAGACAAAATCACTATCATAAATAAGGGTAATATTGAATTATATAACCAAATTTACATAGTATAAGTAGAAATGAAGAGATTAATACAGGAGAATGGAGAGAGATATGATAAGGGGGAATACCTTATAAAATCTAGACCAAAACGTAATGAAATCAATAGATCCTCACAATGGAAAAGGATGAGATCCTTGGATAAGAAGGGAGGATTCCCCTTAGGATGAGACAAGATAGAGTAGGGAAAATGGGGTAATTTGGGGTTAAAATCATCATTGGTAAAAATTATAAATTAATAATATTAATTACCTTGACACAAAGAATATTTTGGACATATGGTTTCCCAAAAAATGTGTTAACCATGTCTCATTATCGGAAACATTGGTGACATCACATGGTTTGGACAAATATTTTGTTAAAAAATACACCAACCGTGTGACATAATTCTATATAAAATGGAAGAACCATGTACTTTCCTTCCACATAGTTTACCCAACCGTTTTTTGGTCGTGTACCCCTATCCAGAAGCATCACATGGCTCGTATGGTTTCCTATAGCATGGAATGTGGTTTCCCTTAACGATGCACCAATTTTGAGCTACCTGCTATCATGAATAAAATAAACATTTTTCACCAACAATTTAAAGGGAAAACATGAAATTAATGTGGGGACCAAACTAAGAAGAAAAATAAAACATAAAAAATTAGACATAGAAACCCATGAAATATAGAGAAAAAACAATACAAAAAAATAAACATGAGAAAAGGGTGAATGAAAAATCTGGGTGTGACGGAGATGGATCAAGATTCTGATGGATTATAATTGTTCCATAAACTACTACCATAGAATGAAAAATAATTTTGAATATCAATTGAGTGGGATGTATCCTGTAAATCTAGAAACAATTAGGATTAACAGGGTGCCAATGTACATGGGTCTAAAAAATATGTATATGGGTATGATCATGTAATGAAAATCATATCTAATATTTCAAATGGTACTAAAACCATCTTTATTAAAATGGATTATAATTTCTCAACCTTTTGATGATAATCTTCAATGAAAAATTAAAAGTGTGGATGATGGGAAATTGGTAAACATTATATATTAAGATATAATATAGAAATATGAGAAGAGGATTTTTGTTTGCACTATACATGTTTGAAAAAGGGAATTATTTGATGATTCTCATGAATGAAATTTCTCTAGAAACCAAGGTGGTACTAATATGTTTCGATAATTGAAGGATCATTTTTGTGGATAATACTATGTGGAAAATTGATGATTATGTATCATGGTTTTTAGTTTTTCAATAGGTGAATGCTGCTAGAAACCCTCATAGAGGATTCATTCTAACTCTACCTATTCCTACATGGAAATGTGTTAAGATTACTATATATTATTTCACAAGACTACCAATGAATACAATAAAGAATTATGAAATATTGTAAATATTTTATTGACTTACCAAATATGCACATTTCCATGTTGTAAGGGTGTTTTTTCTAATGAACCAAATTGATCAAAACTATATTAATGAAGATATAAGACATTATGGATTACATATATTTATTAGTTTTGATCAAGAACATCCTCATACATTGAAAATGTGAAAAATTATTATGAACGATTTGGATAATAAACTTCATTTGAGAAATAGTTATCGTCCTCAAATAAATTAATTATTTGAAAAGATAATTGAAGAATTAAAATACATGTTGAGATCATGTCCACTTGACTTTTATGGAATTTGAGATCATTATTTTCATCTAGTATAGTTTTACTACTATAATATTTTCAATTCATGTATTCAAATGGAACCATATAAGGCATTATTTGAGAAGAGATGTCATACATGAACTTGTTGGGATGAATTTTGGGAATGGAATATTGCAAGACTATAACTTATGATGCAAACAACTATAAAGTTAAATATTATTAAAAATCCTATCATGGAAACAAAAAATTTGATAAAGAACTATTCCAATTACTAGAGGTAAAACATAGATTTTCAAGTGGGAGATCATATCTTCCTAGAGGTATCTCTATGGAAGGGTGTTATATGGTTTGTAAATAAATGGAATCTTTTAAAAAGTTAAATAAAACCTTTTGAAATTATAGAGTGAATTATAGATGAGGCATATGATTTATAAATTCCACATAGACATTCTATAGTACATGACATGTTCCACGTATCATTGTTATGGAAGTACATTCCAGGACAAATGCATATTCTCTATTCTAGAAGAATATATTTAAAAGATGATTTCTCTTATTATGAGGAGACTATCTAGATTCTGTACTCTAGATAAAAAGTGTTGACTAATTAGATGAATTAGATGGTAATGGTACTTTGAAAATTCATAAAAATTTATAGGAGATGTGGGGACCAGAGGATATTATTCAATTATACTAACCATCTATATAGGGATGGTACACAGTGATGATACTCAAATATACATCAAAATATTGAATAATAATTTTCTAGACATTTGTGGTAACCCATGGATCTGGATAATTTATAATTCAATGTCGTACTCTGTGAAATATTACCACTTTTTTAATGTATATTTTGGACTTCTAATGTACATAGAAATTCTCCGTGATGGTGATGAAGTGTAATGAATTTGTAAGGAAATCAACAATAACCCTTGTAGAATTGGGAAATATAGTTATTTTAGAGAGTCCCATGCCAAAATCTAGGGTGATTTTATCCCATTTACAATGTTTTGTGGATAATGTTTGTAGTATGATCTTAAACCATTATATGTTATAACATTTTCCTAACCAACCTAGTATCATGATACATATTTAGAAATATATATATTAATGTGGTCAACCTAAAAATTCTCTTTGACTTAGGATATTAGTACGCTCTATACCCTTTCCTCCCTTCGTTTATGGGTTTGAGCCCTATGGCCTTCACTGGTTGGATAGGTTGTCCCTAGAATATGGAATATTTTTTACAAAAACTATATTAAAATAATTATTTCAATATCACAAAATGTTATATCCCCTTATTATCTCAAAATTAGATATAATATTAACTCTATATGTTACCATTATATGAAATCTTATGTACCCAAAATTTTATGTCATTCCTCCTCAAATAACATTTTCATTATGAACAAAAAAACCAATGTGTTGTATTTTCAAACATGTATCCCAAAATATCATAATTCTTTTAAAAATATCATATTAAATAATAAAAATGGGTTCCTATGAATTGTTTGTTTTTATCAACCTAAAAATCATACACCAATGATGTTATACATTAATTTGAAGTTAATCAAACATTGAGAGATATATTCTTCAAAATTATAATATACCATTTATTCATTAAATAATCTCTTATCTTATATAAAATCATTTCATTAGAATCCTGGTTTCATACATGTATCGATAGAATATCAAATGTGATTTAATTATTCCTGAATCTAGGTAGAGGGTAAAATTAATTATCATAATCAAATGGAATTTCTATTAATTATGAAAAATAAGTTTTTTTTGTTGGGGCCATTCATAAAAAATAAAAAATGAAATTCCAATCTATAGAGGGGAGGATATGTGAGCCCAAATTATCATGATTCACTTTATCAATTTAGATTTTATAATCATTATCTTTATCACATGTATTAAAAAAATTTATTGGGTTATCATAGACATAGAACATGTTTTTGGGAATTGAGTTATATGAGGCCCAAATCCCTTATACTAGGAGTGCTAAAGTGTGGGTGGTTAATTCTTTAGATATTTCTCTATTTTTGCTATAATTGATATATTCTTCCCATAAAATTAGTATTAAAATATCATATGACCTTAAATTACCAAATTAAAACATTTAGTATCACCTTTAAGAGAATTTACTCTAGGTTTAGTTAGACAACAAGTATAATGGAAAGCCCATAATCATTTAATCATAGATTTCAGTGTTTCCCATTAATTCTGTTTTTCATTTCATATCAAAACCATGAGATAAATGGGAAATTCCAATGTCCATTTCAACCTTAAGATATTGATGAACGATCCCATCATAGTAACCAAAATTGCTTGTGGATAACACCCATTAAATATTTCGTTTTAATCAACAGATGAATTGATATACCTTACTTTCAGATTGGATAAAAACAAAAATCATACCTCAGAGGTCTTTTATAATTTTCCTTAGAGGTAAAAAACTATTCATCATCATTATTTATCTCAATGGATCCCTTTTCCATTTTCATATGGATAATTAAAGGATTGTATTTACTACACAATATGTTATTAAAATAATCCCAATTCCTGGAATCAATTTAATCATTTTGACTCATATTCTTGATAAGATTTCACCATTGATGTGCTTGTCCTACGAAATAAGTGACAACCCAAATTACATTAAAAAAGATCAAAAAATTCGGAATGTAAAATTTCTTTTTAGTGGTAAAAATCCATTACTCATTAATGAGTGCATCAAAAGAAAAACTAAATAAAGGTTGACATTGCCTCCTAAAGGACACAATATATAATATATAACAAAATTTTTAATTCTTAATTTCATCATGATTTATAGCTTGAGAATGGTGTGTGATCATAGAAATGATATTTTCTGTTATAAATCATGTTATGATTTATTTATTAAGAATAGAATCACTTAATTTAATTTTTCACTCAACATTAAAAATGATCCTTCAAGATCTATTTATTGAAGAAAATGAAAAAATAGTACACTTTAGGAAACCATAATAATAGGGTAACCATATAATAAAATATATGATGGCTAAATAATTATATAATATTTTCAATCTATGAAACATTAGTTTTATCATATGTTATTAATAAAATCCATAATGACAGTTCATAAAGTGTTTTTCAATAAGAACGAATGTTACCTTAGGTTGTCAAACTAGTAGTTAATCAAGGACTTTTTAAGGCTCTATATAATGATCAAGTGCTACTCAATACGCCCTTTTTTGATTTATTACCCCTCGGAACTTCTAGGACAGATCCACATACAACAATCGTGTCCATACAGGGATGTAATTTCATAAAAACAACTCTCCCTATCCATTAGAAACATTTACTAAAAATTTCATATAATTTTAATCAACTATTAAATTATCCTTAGACATATCCCAAGAAAAATATTTATAAATATCACTATGGATCGTACTAAAGTTTTATCATACATGTTTTTTAAGGTTAGCTAACCCTTTGCTCGGATATTAACTATAGATATCCAAAATTCATATAGTAATATCAATGATATTTCAAAAAAAAATTCTCAAGGATAATAATGATTTGGTTCCTTTTGGATAATAGGTTCAAAATGTTCTTATTTAATGAATGATCTTCAACATCTTCAATAAATAAATTCTACTTGTATTCATAAATGGAAAACCCTACTAGAATCCATTCCTCATAATCTTTGAAGGAATCATAAGAATGGGATAGCTCATATTATTAGTAAGTTTAATCATGAGAAACATGTAAATATAACAAGATATTTTTGTCATGATAACATTATCATAGAATATGAAAACCATACCCGACATTTCAATGATCAAAATATTATATCATTCCATAAATATTGGAAGATAACATGACATGAATGATAGTGTATAAAAAAACATTATCCATGAGAACATATAATTGGAATAAGAAAAAATGTTTCTTTATACACATAATCTTATATAATTGTGAAAATGTATCCATTAAAATAGATACACTCCTTAATTTAAGGACAAGGAATCAGGCCCTCAAATAAATATATAGAAATGAAAAAATCTATCCACATAACATTATGGACATTAAATGTTGGTCTATGCATGATACTAGGAACATATTATTAGGTTCATTTATAATATTTTGAACATGTTAACAATTTCACTTATAACATTGTCAATAATAAATTAGGTTTAGGAATAAAATATTTTCATTGTATTTATGAGTAATTACATAATTAATTGGAGGGATATTTATTTAACACCTATCTCATAATACACCCAAATTATTGTCACAGGATCATAAATCATTCTTCATATCATAACCTATGGAATGGGGAGCGGTTCCATAAAAATTTCACTAATGTATAACACATTGATTGAAATTATTTTCATATACATTTTATCATAATATTCATAAAAAAATAAATAAATAATGAAGATGGTATCATTGGATCGTATCCATATTAAATCATAAGTCACGTCAAATGATTTCTTCTAAGATGGTAAATAATTTTAAAAAATCACCTAGAATATTTCTTGAGAAACACATTCAATCCACTTTGAATAAAAGTACTTTTTTAAAACAAAAAATTGAAAAATACATAGGTTTGAAAATAAACATGGAAACATACTAATTAATCATCAAATAATTGAGTATTTATGACTTTAGAAACAAATATACATATGAAAACAATGATTCATTTCACATTTTTGGTATAACCCAAATGGTCATTATTTTGAAAACATCATGAATATTCTATTCAAAAAAATTAAATGATAAAAAATAGTACAAATATCATTAATAAGTTATTTTTTGAGTATCGAAATAATTTTCAATATTTTTATAAATAATGATTATAAAAGAAAAATGATTTTCAAATTTGGACAGAAATAAACTTTCTCTTCTTTAAAAACATTCTTTTTAACCCAAGAGTATATAATGATACGAAAGTAAGGGGAAACGTGTATTCTAATGAAATTAAAATATTATATGAAAACACATGTGTTTCTTGAAATATTTATCATAATATTTTATCCTGATGAATGTAAAGATAAAAAATCATGGTGAATATGAGTCTGTTCTATTAAAACATTACCACACTACTTACATTGAATACTAAACACAATTAAAGAGAAAATAATTAAATGGATCTTAAAATATCATGACAATAAATATTTATTCAATATTAAAAGTCAAAGAGGATTAAAATAAAACTCATAAAATAAGATAGTTTCATAACATAACTTATTTCTCAATCTATCCAAATTGAAGAAAAATATAATAAAGCGTTTTTAACATTTTAAACATAAATCCAATGAAAGAGATATCATAAATTTTGAGTCAAAATGTGTTTCAACTTTCCCTTGAAGAATTTGTTTTGGAAATCACAAACCACACATATCGTAATCATATATACTGTTTACCATGTGTGTTGATTCAAAATCATAATAACTAACTTTTCCTAAATTATATTTTGCATTCTTAACCTAATTTTGTATATTGTTCACTCACATTGTTTTATATGTTCTTTCATAATCATAACCATATTATGTATTGCATCTTAATCAGAAATCGTAACCAGATTATGTATTTCCTCTTAATAAATATTCATAAGAATACTATGTGTTGCTTCGTAATTAGGATTTGTTACTAGATTATATACTAAATATATTTGACTTGCACTGTAACCACATTAATCGTAACCACATGCATCATAACCAGGTTACGTACTGCATCTTAAATATGCATCATAACTATGTTAGGTACCACATCATAATTATGTATTTCCACCAGGTTATGTACCACATCGTAATCATGCATCGTAAATGGATACAGAATTGTATCATAATCATGAATTGTTACAAGATTATGCATCATAACCAACTTATGTACCATACCCTTATTTTGTGTCGTATACAATCATCGTAATCAGATTAAATATCCTACATCGTAACCATGTTCAGAATCGTAACAAGGTCATAAATATTAATTTATATTCTTTGTTATCATGATAAGCCTAGTAATCATATTATATATTGTAATTTTGAAATGGATTACATTATTATCATAAATTCAATTCTGATTACATGATACTCATACTCATTGCTTTATACGTTTGTACATAATACTTTCTAAAAAAAATTATGTCTTTGAGTAGGTTATTTACAAATCAAAATGATATCATATATTTCATTTGTTTTGACTATTTTTATGATAGGTTCCCAATTCCCTCCGATTCTTTCAGAGAAATATGAATTTTTTAAGAAATATGACTTTTGGATGCTGAAGCCTATAAATAGAAGGTCATTCAAACCACGATACACAACTTTTTCCTCTATCAAGTTCTATAGGGAGATGTTCTGACTTATCACTTTCTTCATGAAAGGGCCTTGAAGGTATAAGAAGTGAACAACTTGTTCCATGCTCTTGTATTTCTATAGGTTCTTTGTTTTGAGCTTTGGGTGACTGATTATTGTGATAATGATCAAGGCCTTCCAGGGATAGAAAGATGTGATATCGATCATCATATTATGGGATTTAAATTTCTTGAAAGATTGAGGTTCCAATTACCTTCTTAATCGAGGGATTCTGGGGATAGGAAGACAGTTGTTCCGATCAATATATTGAGGGCTTGCCAAGCGAGCGGTAAAACAGACCATTATCCTAGGTTAAAGGAATTCATACTCTTTTGGATAAAATAATTGTAATAAATTTATATTTCTACTGATATTTGTATTAAAAGGGATTTGTATCATTTACACTTTATTATTGTATTGAATTCAATTTTAATTGTCTCAATTACTATTCATATTGTATTAAGAGATTCTTTATCCTATATTGTAGAATCATTAACATTTGAATTACTCTGATCACTGTATTCAATTCAAATACAGTTGTTTTACATTACTTGTAGTATTACATCATAGTATTACCATTGGATCCAAGACCTATATGGTATATTGTGTTAAATGTAAATTGTATTTATTTAAGACCTCTTAAACTATGTCCTTTCTTATGTTTTTAAATACAAAGTTTTTTAATCCTACGATTCAACCCCCTCTTATATTGTTCCATCTAATATACATATAAATCTATATTATGATCCAACAATTGGAATCAGGGGAGGTTTCCTCTATTTGGTATTAATTGCTTTTTTAATTTTATAAATACAATTTTATTTATTTTACAAACTTATTTCTTATAACTACATACTACATTAATGTGTGGAGTGGAAAAATATTGTTTTAAAAGATGACTGGAATTAATATTTAATCAATTGAAAATTTGAATCCAAAAAAACTGTCTATTTTTGTTGAAAATGATATTGAGTACTGGGGAGATTTAATGAAGGATTTTTTATTAATACTAAAGCAGAAAACTTTATCTTCCTTACTAGAGGTTACAATATCCTATACAAGGAAGTCAGTACCTTCAAGAATCAAGAGAAACGAGAATATCTATTAAACTACAATATATGAATTACATTATTGTGTTTCTTGTCCAGGGATATATATAGTCATATATTGTCTTGTGATATAGCCAATTTTATCAAGAAGAAATTTAACGTCACACATTTGGGTAAATACGTATTTATAGAAACAAGAAAGGAAATGCTTCAATCATAATATCAAGGGTATATTTTTCCTTATGGAGAACTAGTATGAATGTTGCAACAATGATTTATGGAAATCGTCAACAGACTATAATCAATTGGTGAAAAGGGCCTTGATGATGGAGCACATGTGGACAAGATAATTGATATAATTCCCAATGAATGGGAGTCAAAAAGGAAAGCTATGGATGAGAAGGGGACTGTTTCTCAAGTTACTCTTGATGAGTTATTTGGATAACTTCTTCAATGTGAGAAAGGAATGAAAAGAGGTGCTTACTTCAATGAGAATAAGAATGGTAATGGTATTTTAGCTTTTACCACAACATCCAATGTCAAGACACCGAAAAGGATAACTAGATCCAAATCATTGAAATTTGTTTTCATATCATAATCAAGTGACAATGATCACTCAGATTATGAGATAGCCAATATTTATTGAAGGATGAACAAGATTTTTGGAAAGAAATTATTTCAATATTGTTTCAAAAATAAATATAGAAAGCACAAAAAATACTCAGATGTAACATGTTATGAATGTAAAAGAACATTTCATATTAGTCAATATTTTTCTCTACTAAAAAGAAAATATATAAATGACAAACATTCTAAAATAAACAAGAAAAATAATTACAAGTCAATGACAAAGAACGTATTGAAGGATAATCATACATGGATTGCAGGTGGTGGTGATTCATCAGACGAATCCTAAGAATATAAATCTTCCTATCAATAGAATATACCACTTATAGCTGGAAAACCTATTGAAAATCATTTTTTCGTGTCAATGGTACACAATTCTGAATCACATACAAATATGTGTTAAAATAAACATAAAACTGATGAGAAACATTCTTACTCTTCATATGAATAATATTCCTTACTAGAGGACAATTTACCTTCATTTACAGAAGTTTCTAGATTTTCAGAGTTACCTAAGTATGAAAATTCTAAACACAAGAAAAATCTTGATGAAGGAAATTATAGATTATCTAATTATACAAATGAAGTGTCAGATCTTTCAATATATCATAATATTAAAACTATTTATTTTAAAAATATATCAAAAACCCTTATGTATGTTCTGAGAAGGATAAACTGTCTAAGAATGTTGAACAAACATGTTTTAATGAAAATTGAATTTGAAAATAAAATAATTAAAAAATAATTTCTTGTGAGAATAATAATTTAGTCATTACATAAAAATCTTAAATATTTTATCTTAGTAATATTTTATCAAAATTCACCTTAGGAAGAAGATATTTTGATAAAATGTATTGTCAAATTCATCATGTCATGAATCGTTCTGTAATTTGTTACACTCAATCAAAGCTGATTTTTAGTCTTAATTATTTTTTTCCACAAAGTGCATCATTCTGTACTAAATGTCAATGTGGTGTACATTGGGAAATAATTTTTTCTCTTAATAGAACTCAATAATTAGTATTTCATTAAACACAATTTTCTAAACAAATGTGGATTATTAATTTCTTTTATCTAACATTTCTGGATCCAAACATGTTTGGGATCCAAAAAACTAATTTTTTCTTTTTTTTGGAAAACAAAAAGTGTACCATCAACAAGAACATTTGGTAAATGGAGAGTGTTTTTTGTCAACACATGAATGAAAAAAAATATTTCGATGAAATTAATATTGAAATGAAAGGTGGAAGTGTTCTCTTCAAGGATAATACTCAAAGAAAGAGCATTGTTAAAGGTAATATTGTTCTATTAGGAAAATTTTTAATTTCAAATGTTTTGTTTCAACAAGGTATTAAGCAGAACCTTATTAGTATAAATCAATTATGTGATGAAGGATAACTTGTGAATTTTAGGAATAATAAATGTTTAGTTCAAAATTATAAGGATTAATTAATACATTCTTCCCAAATGCATGATAATATATCAATAATAAACTTATAAGATCTTAGGAGCCGAGAGATATCATAATTATGTGAAATGGAAGACCAATCATAGTTATGGCATAGAAGGATAGAATACTATAATCTTAGGAACCTTTGTGAAGTCTCAAAGAAAATAATTGTTAAGGATCTACCAAATCTATGGTGTGATTCATCAAAATTTTATCACCCATGTTAATTTCAAAAGAAAAATAAAACAAGCTTTAAATCAATCAATGAAGTTTGAACTTATAATGGAACATAGTTAATGAAAATTAATATCTTTAGTCCAATACAAACTGGAATCATTGGAGGCATGTAGTATGTATTTTTTATAGTTGATCACTATCCTAGATTTACATGGATCTATTTTCTAACAATGAAAGTTTAAGCCATTATCAATTTCAAAACTATTAGAGCACAAGTTAGAAATGAGAGAAACCTACCATTGATAACAACACCTAGTGATCATGGTAGAGTTTTCAAAAATAGGATTTTGAAAACTTTTTTAGTAAGAAAGGTATCACTCACAACTTTTTAGCTTCAAGAACCCCTCATAAAAATGGTATTGTTGAGAGAAGAAATTATATTCATCAATAAATAAAAAGTACAATGTTGAGTGAATACTCAATTGCAAAGTATTTATGGGATAAAGATGCTAGTACTTCATGTTATCCTATATATCATGTTATAACTATATAAATTTTTAATATAAAAACTTCTGAATTATTGACTATCCAAAAACCTAAAGTTTCATGCTTCATAGTGTTTGGTTGAAAAGAATTCATATGGAATAAAAAAGATAATTTAAATAAATTTTCACCCAAATCCGTTGAAGGAATATTTCTTGGTTATTCGACAACTTCTGAGGATTGTAGATTTTTTAATAAAAAACACTTGTACTATTGAAGAAACAGTACATGTTATGTTTGATAAAATTGACCCTGTTGTTTTTAGATAATCCCTGCCTACATCAACTGATGTAATTTCACAAACTTATTATGATCTTTTTATAGAAAACACTTCTGATAAGGGGATTACTAAATAAAATGTTTTTGAAACATTTACCCTGGAATATTTGGTTTCATACGTTGATGAATAGGTTTTATATAACCCAAATAAATGTTTTCTTAAGAATCATCCTAGTGAATGTATCGTTTGTGATGTAAATCAACATGTATGGACTAGAAATTCCTTAAGAAATGAATAATAAAATCATTCCTTTCTATCTCAATTTGAACCTACAAATTATAATGGCGCCTTAGGTGATGAAGATTGGATTAATCAAATGAAAGATGAACTAAATGAATTTCAAAGGAATCAAGTATGGGCTTTGGTTGAAGGACCTAAAGAAACTATTGTAATTGGAGTAAAATGGGTTTTTAGAAACAAGTGTGATGAAAAAGGAGACATCCTAATAAATAAAGAATGAGTTTTTTCTAAGGGCTATAATCAACAAGAGGGAATAGACTATGGAGAAACCTATTCATTGTTAGCTATATGTGAATCAATTCGTATTCAATTAGCCTTTTCAGCATAGTTCAATTTCTAACATTTTCAAATGGATGAAAAATGTAATTTTCTTAATGGTTTAGTGAAAGAATATGTTTTTGTATAACAACCTTTTGGTTTTATAGGTTCAAAAAATCATGATCTTGTTTTCTAACTTAAAAAAGATTTATCTATCCTTAAACAAGCTCCAAAATCATGGTATGATAGACTCACAATATTTCACTTAAAAACATTAATAAAAAACATACTACTGATCCAAATGTATTATAAAAATGGGAAAAAAATGTTTTGATTATCCCAATCTATGTCCACGCCATTATATTCAGTTCAACTCGTCAATCCTTAACCTATTATTTTGAAAATCTAATGAAATGTGAGTTTGAAATGAGTATGATAGGGGAGTTAGCATTCTTTTTAGTCTTTCAAATATCCCAAAAACCAGAAACAACTTATATATCTTCACATAAGTATATCAATGACATACTCCAAAAATATGGATATGAAAACACTAAAATTATTAGCACTCTAGTTAGTACCAAAAATATACTTGATCTTGATGAAGCTGGGAAACCAGTGGATCAAAAAACTTTTTGAGATATGATTAAAAGATTGTTATACATGATAGATAGTGGCCTAGATTTAATGTTTTCTGTATTCGTAGGTGCAAGATTCCAATCTAATCCAATATAATCTCAGTTAAATGTAGTGAAAATAATTTTTCTCTAGTGAAAGGGATCTATGGATTTAGGACTATTCTATTCTTTTGAAAATGATTTTGTTTTGAAACATTTTTCAGATGCTGACTTTGGTTGATGTAGAATGGATTAAAAGAGTACATTTGAAACATGTCATTTCTTAAGATAATCCCTAGTTTCTTGTTCATGTAAGAAACCACATTCAGTATTACTTTCCCCTACTGAAGCTAAATATGTAACAGTTGGAAGTTGTTGTGCTTAGGTGTTGTGGATGCAACACACACTCACTGACTATGGAATGATTTTTTCCCAATATCAAATACTATGTAACAATTCTAGTGCCAATGCTCCTTGTAAAAACCATACACACCACTCATGTGAAAAACATATAGATATTAGGCATCACATTCTCTAGAATAATAAACAAAAAGAATATATTTTCTTACATTTTATTGGAATGAAAGAAAAACACTCTGACATTTTCAAAAAACCATTATCATCTAATAGATTTGAATACATTAAACAAAAACTAGGAATGGTCACTGTAAAGTAATCATTCACATATTTTTCTTATTTAACCCATCTGTTTACATTGAGATACCCCTTTTCAAAGGGGGTGTATCCATTTCATATCTTTATGTTTAATATTTTTTGGTTTTTACCCTTAATGTTTTATATTTTTTCAGTTTTACCCATTATGTTTTAAATTTTATCGGTTTTACACTTTTTTTTATATTTTTATAATTTTTACCATTTAGATTTAATATTTTAGATGTTTTACCATTTTTTTATATTTTATTGGTTTTACCCTTTATGTTTTATATTTTACCGGTTTCACTTTTTTTGTTTGACATTTTATCCACTTCGCTATAATTGGTTTTACTCTTTACTTTTCCACTAAATCGATTTCATAAAATTTTTATTTTCATGATTTTATCAGTTTTATGTTTTATATAGTTTCTTGATTATTTATACAAGATTATTCTATATGTATTAAAATAGATTATAGGTATTAATTTATCGGTATTGGATTACATTTACAATATTATAATATCGGTTGCGAATTATTCTTCCAATTCAAATTAATCGGAATTGTGATATTTGAAATTATCGGTTTTAGATTTTTCATCGTTGATTTGGAATTTTTTTTAATAAGAAAAATATATCAAAACTAATACACCTTTCCTAGTACTTCGATAGGTAAAATTTCTAAAACCATATTTTGGTTGTTTCGTTCTTTTAATTCCTAATGATTTCAATATGAACACATTTTTCTTTTAATTAAAACCTCAACAGTTCGAAATTATCCTCGACCTCTATATCTCTCAGATATAATCATTCCTGGTAATTTATATTTTAAATAACCTATTCCACATCGAACTCATCTGTTTTTTGCTCAATATAAGTTTTTCTATAAGTAGTCAGCATAGTTTGAAATCGGTTCATACATAAGTTCACATAATTATAGATCTACTCACCTTTTATAATCAGGAGGATCATTAGGGTACGAGTTAGTCTTTCCTGACTGACTCTACTACTTATTCTCCGATAGAATTGTCTACAAAAGAATTTTCTTCCATGACATTTCAGTGTGAAAGGTTAGTATCTTGATACTTTTATAAGTCTTCTGATTCATCAATAAGAAGGATTATATGTTTTCAAGGATATTAATCAATTTGTGTGGAGAGATCGACTTTTGATCAATATTATGTCTATCATGATGAGGTGTTACAATTTTACAAATCAGTAGAGTTATAAAGGGATCATTGGATTTCTTTTATGATCTATGATAAGACACAAAACCACTTCAACATAGAAAGCTATGTTTCTATGAGTTCCTTTTTAGGGAGATGCATTATGAGCTGATGGATCATTTGATAGGACTAAATCCCAAAAAACAATTTTTGAGTATCATGACGATAGAAGAAAAGCAAGTCATTTATTAAGATATTATAGACTCATTGCCCTCTAGATGCAATGGTTTTTTGGGTCCAAGAAAGGGTGATGATGAAGCTTTAAATTTTTCAGATGTGTATCTTCTTGAAGAATTGGTGAACTAGAGGAATTTTAACCTTATGGGATTTATATTACAAACAATTAAGAAGCCTTATTCGGTGGTATAAAATCACAAATGATAATGTTTCCCACCATTATAAGTATGTTTCTGAAATAATGTTTAGGCATATGTAATATTTCAATCAATTCATATCCCACTTCCTTCAAAGTGACCTTAATCAGAAAGGATACTATAAGGCGGCTGAAGTTACAATTCAATCTTGAGTCGAAATTGTTCAAAAAATATCCGGATATGGAGAAAGAAAAATAAGTTGTTTATTGTAGTGAGAAAGTATCTAATCCATTGAAGACTACCTTTTATAAAAGAATGGTAGTTAAGATTACAACTCAAAGGCCTTCGAAGAAAAAAAATTCTATATACGATGATGTTTTTACTGAATAGAAAAAAAAAGAAAGGAACAAATGGAATCTTCAGTTTGGATTGGATCTTGCGGATGATTTCGCATTGAATGTATGGTCTGAAGACATATTGAATGGAGAAGAGAGAATGAATAGATTGAAGAATAGAAAGGCTATTGAAATTGATATTGATATTTTTCTCAGAATAACTAATATACTAAAATCTATGATTGAAATAAGGGATCAATCTAGAAAAACTCAATTGCTTCAAGTAGATAAAGGGAAGGGGAATCATTTTTTTGAACAATGGGCTACAAAATCTCTTTCTAACGAACATGAATAAGAGGAAGAAGAACAAGAATAAGAATTCCAAGAGGAAAATTATCACGAAGAATAAGGATATAATGAAATAGAAGTCGAAAAAAGATACAAACTAAATAATCCATAATGTAAAGTCAAATGAAGTACCGTATTTTGTTTTTTTATCTCTGGATCCCCATGACTCCAAGAGAGTATCTAAAAAGGATTCTTACAAGAGAGTCATTATGTTTTTTATAATGAATAAAAATAAGACGTGTAAGGATGTGATATGAATCAGAACCAACCAATTACGGTGATCTATAGTAAGACTGATTTTAGTGATCATCCATATTACACTGATGACACAGATTCTGAAAGCACAATCACTTTGAAATGTGTTCAGTAAATAGAACAAGCCTTGAATAGATTGTAGAAGTAGATACCATTTATTCTAAAAGTTGAATGCATAACATATTCTGTCAAGGTCTTGATGGACAGATTTCTATGTCTTAAATACGATTTTATGATGTTCAAGGATTGTGTTGCTGAGCATAGTGAGGATTTCAATAAGGTTGTGATGTTTTATTACAACATTGATGAAAACCTAAAAACCCATTTCAATAATAAAAAAGAATGGGTACATTGGGTAAACAAACTCAACTCTTTCAATATAAACCTGATTGTTGATTTGAATGAAAAGCATCATGAATTTCAAATAACTTTTACCTTAAAAGGAGTAGCCTCTGAAGAGTTTGAGAATTTATGGGAAAAGCTTCAAGATGAGAGTAATGAGATTTTTTCACTCTCAAATAGAGTTTTTATCATTGATAAAGCCTACAATCTCAGATTGGATGATTTTAATAATTGATAAAACACTATTTTGTTGAATATTTTATTGATAATAAATTATATAATTTCCTCACATTGTGTTAAATATGTTTATTTATTAAATATTTGGGATTTGATCATTCATTTGAAAATTTGGTGAAAATTCCAGTTTTACCCTTTATAGTGCACTGTAGTATTTCGAAGATAAATATATTTTTATTTCTTATTAGAATTTGAAATTTTTTAACAGTGTTCCTAACCTAAATTTATACAACTTTCATTCAGGACACTAGAGCTAATAAGTGAATTTGGATGGAGTAAATGGGCCATTAAGACAATGGTGGGCTGGACTCGGCAGAATGAACATGGGTTCTATATTTGGCCCATATCATCTTCATCCGGGGTTGGATTGAGCCCCAAATTTGAGGAAAGCTCGGGTACATGATTGGAAACACATAATCCTTCTGTATGTACGGTCAATGGACACGTTTTAGAGGTCAACTAGGCAGTGAAATTTGGAATAAAATATTTGGCCGAGTTTTTCATTTGACACTTAAAAAGTTATGTAACCCTAGCCCTCAAAAACTCTATTTAAAGGGGGTTAAAACTCTTTTTGAGGGCTGGTAGAGGATTTGGGAAGGTTTTTCCGAAAGGGTGTCTCTTGGGAGCCCCTCACAACTCGTTGAAAAAGTAAGCCTTTGTGCAAACATCTCTTCCAAAAAGGCTCTCCTCTCTCACCTCTTCTTTGTATTTCTTTTATTTCATTTTGTTTCTTTAATTTTTCTTCAAATAATCTTCTCTGTTATTACCTTTTAATCTTCTCTTAATCTTCTTAATTCGTTTGGAATCAAGAGTGGAGACAATATTGGGTTCTACCCTTTCAATCCTTTGCATATGTAAAACGTCTCCATGACGACAACACCGCCCATAGAAGAGTAGTTCTTTTTAGTAATCGATGAACTTCTATCCTTCTTAATTTAATTATTTTGAATCATTGAGATACTATAATTCACATAATATGATCCATGAAATGTGTTTTTAAATTTTAAGATACTATGCAAGCAATTGAACAATTAACACAAAACACGCGAGGTCAGGAATGTGTAAATTGTGAGAGCGCGATCTTAATCGGTAATACAAGACCATATGGGATAAATTTGTAGAGTTAAAATATAATCCCTAAACAAAATTCATCCTCATTTCCAGAATGGATATTTTCTCTAATTAACCACTGACAAAAATCTAACCTTATAAAACAATCAAAACAGGGTGCTGCGATTGCGTGTTCCGATGCTAGCCTAGGGTTTAAGTAATTTCATCTTTGTGGTTAAGTTAACTCTCGTAGGGTTAGAGGGATAACAAATTAGGGGATCATAATTAAGTGGATATTGATTTAAATAAAAATGATTAATCAGATAATGTAGTGGAAGAGTTAGATCAATTATGCCTTTTAAAATATTTTTTTTAAAAATCATATTTTTGTTGTGTCATTTTAATTGAACTCTATTTAAAAACTAAAAAAATATACAATCTTCTTCTAGAAAACTTCTTCTAGATTCGCAAACTATAAACAACAACCCTCATCCTTTCTTGTAGTGTTTTTATTCTCATTTAATTTATTTCTAGAATACCTCTAAAAATTGTTTTAATTCACTTCCTCCTTTGAGAGACGACCTTGGTCAGCCACTCTGCTGCACCTAAGTACCCCAAAATCACACTAATCATTTGAAGGTACCCACGACAGAGCCCTTTCAAATTGGTGTCATTGACGGGGAGGCAAGTAATTTATTCATCAATTTAGAGGTATTTCTTTTATTTTTCATTTTATTATTTTCTTCACCTCTCACTTTCATCTTTCCCCTTTCTTATTTTTTCATTTTTTTCATCCTCTTCTTTTCTTTTTGGACCATCAACTCAAATTTCTCATTTTTATTTTACTATGGTCTACATTATTTCTTTTCATTTTTATTTGATTTATGACACAAATGAATCTCGAAGATCTCTTAGATCTTGACCCTGAGATTGAATGTAGCCTTAGGGCTCGAATCAGACATTCTCAGTATACTGGAAGCTTCAATATTCAACCAGTTGGTGAATTCCTCTCTTTTGGAAACATTGAAATTAGAAGCTATTCAAGTTCAAACATAAAAGAAGAACCAATGGATGGAAATAATGGAAATGAGATAAATAGAACCATTCAAGAATTGGTTTCACCTGATATTAACTATCAACCAAATTATATTGCATACCCAAATCTCGAATCAGACTTTGAACTAAAATCTAGATTAATTCCCCTTCTTCCAAAATTTCATGGCTTATCTGGTGAGGATCCAAACAAACACCTTAAGGAATTTAACGTGGTTTTCTCAACTTTTAAACCAAGAAATGTTTCTGAAGATCAAATTAAATTAAGAGCATTCCCATTCTCACTTGATGGAGCTGCGAATGATTGGATGTATTATTTACAACCCGAAGATTTAACTTGTTGGAACGATTTGAAACATCTTTTCTTGCGGAGATTTTTTACAGCATCAAGGACCACTTCCATTCGTAAGGAGATCTCGGGGATCAAGAAAGAACAAGGGGAATCAATGTATGAGTATTGGGAGTGATTCAAGAAATTGTGTGCAAGCTGCCCACATCACCAAATCAGTGAGCAATTACTCATTCAGTACTTTTATGAAGGACTCACACCAATGGAGAAAACCATGGTGGAGGCTACAGATGTAGGAGCGTTGGTGGACAAGACACCAGTAGCTGCACGAGCATTGATCGACAAAATGGCCCAAAACTCCCAACAATTTGGCGATAGAGGTACACCACATGTCATGGGAGTACATTAGGTAAGTCCTTATTCTCATGAAAGTCATTTGAATGATACAAAGTTGGAAGAATTGACCGCTATGGTGAGGCAGATTTCTTTGGATGAAAAGACATCCCAACCCATTCCTTCAAGGCCTTGTGTAATTTGCACTGATACAATCCATCCAACTGACTGTTGCCCCCAACTACAAGAAACAGGAGATTGTGCAGCAGTATTCCAAGGGAGACCATTTCAGCAGCAACAACAACCATATCCCCAAAACAAGTTTGATTCATTTTATCCAACATAGAACCAAGGGTGTAATGACCAATCGGACAGGAGTTATGGCTCTGGACGACAACAATGGCCACCCTTTCAACAAAACATCCAGTAGCCTCTACATTACCAACAGGGTTTCCAACAACCCCAAGGGAGATTCGAAGCTCAAACATCAACAAGTCCGCAACAAGGGAATCTTCAACACAAGGTAGACTCTACCAATGATGATCTTTTGAAACAAATTGTTCTTAATCAACAGAATGAGATGAAGAGTCAAGGTTCGGAGTTGAGGGAGTTGAAGTCTCAAATGAGCCAGATTTCCACTGCCCTCCATGAACTAGTAAGTAATAATTCTGGAAATCATCCTTCCCAACCCACTCCGAATCCAAAGGGGAATGTTAGTGTCATTACATTGAGAAGTGGGAAGCAAAAGAATGATACATAAGCAGCTACCATTCCACCGGGATTCACCTCTACTCCAGAGAAGCTGCATTCCATACCAACTGATGAGAAATCAAAGGAGAAAGATAAAGGTAAGAAAAATATTGATGTTGTTCCTCCTAAACCCCTTCCTTTTCCCAACAGGGATGTCCAAACGAAGATGATGGCTGAAGATGCAATGAAAAAAGAGGTTTTGGATACAATCAAGCATGTGGAGATAAATATTCCTCTACTTGAATCCATTAAGAAAATTCCAAGGTATGCAAAATTCTTAAAAAACATTTTACCAATAGAAGAGGGCTCAAGTGAAATGAGAGGATCAACCTTGGAAGGAATGTCTCATCACTCATTACACCAACTCAAGCAATGAAAACAAAGTGCCAGGATCCCCAGACATTCACCATCCCATGTACCATAGGGGAGTTGCACTTCTCTAATACACATTGTGATTTAGGAGCTTCCATAAATGTGATGCCTCACTCTGTATTCTCTTCCTTGTAGGTTGGTGAGTGGAAGCCAACAAGAGTAGTGGTGCAGTTGGCAAATAGAGTTACAACATATCCAGCGGGTGTCCTTGAGGATGTACTTGTCCAGGTAAGAGACATGATCTTCCCAGCAGATTTCTACGTGCATAACATGGAAGACGATCAGGTAAGTTCTCATTCCCCCATTATCTTAGGTAGACCCTTCCTCAAAACTGAAAAAACTATCATAAATGTGTATGAGGGTACACTTTCCATGGAATTTGGGGATGAAGTTGTGATATTTAATGTTATGGACTCCATGAAGTACCCCTTTGAGGACAATTCTGATTTTGTTATCTCCCATTTTGAACCACCAAGTAAAAACGCCATGGATTTTGATTGTCCTATGCTTAGGGAGATTATGATTATTAGTTCTTGTTTAATGTCTAAGAGAAATTCCACACCTGTTACTAATGAAAAAGAATCTCTATGATTTGATTTTTAAATGGATTCATATTCTAATCTTGATCATGTGAACTCTGATTATGACATGGCTATTGAGTATGCTGATGGATTTGGTGCTTTATTATTTGATTTTGATGATTTCTGTTCTGATACTAATGTTCATTGTGCAGATATGTCTGTTGCATCAATTTCTCCATCCATAAATCAACCCCCTACATTGGAACTCAATCCATTTCCCCCAAATCATAAATATGCATACTTACTGAGCGGTGATAGATTACCTGTTATCATTTCTAACAATCTCTCTTTTGAACATGAAGAAAAACTTTTGAATCTATTGAGAGATAACATTAGGGCAATTGGTTGGACATTGGCAGACATATCAGGTATTAGCCCCTCCATTTACATGCATAGGAGTCTCTTGGAGGATGGGGCTAAACTGGTGAGACATACACAAAGGAGAATCAATCCCACCCTCATGGAAGTTGTTAAAAAAGAAGTTCAGAAATTACTCGAGGCAGGTATAATCTTTCCCATTTTAGATTCTCATTGGGTAAGTTCAATTCAGGTTGTGACTAAGAAGAGTGGTGTTACTGTTGTTAAAAATGAGAAAGATGAGTTAGTTCCAATGAGGGTGCAAAACAGTTGGCGTGTGTGTACTGATTATAGGAAACTATAATCAGTCCACTCGCAAGGACCATTTCCCCCTCCCATTTATTGATCAAATTATCAAGAGACTAGCTGGGAAAACACACTATTGTTTCTTGGATGGTTTTTCTGGATATTTTTAGGTTCCTATAGCTCCATAGGATCAGGAGAAGAATATATTCACCGGTCCCTTTGGCACATTTTCCTACCGGAGGATTCCATTTGGACTTTGCAACGCCCCAGGTACCATCCAGAGATGCATGGTGAGTATATTTTCTTTTTTTATTGAGACCTGCATGGAGGTATTTATGGATGATTTTATAGTGTATGGATCCTCATTTGATGAATGTAAAAATAGTTTGGGAAATGTATGGAATCGTTTTATTGAGAAGAATATGGTCTTGAACTTTGAAAATTGTTATTTCATGGAAGATCATGGTATTGTCTTAGGGAGTGTAGTGTCAAAACATGGGTTAGAGGTTGATAGATCAAAGGTAGATATTATTTCATCCTTACCATATCCTTCATGTATGCGTGATGTTAGATCTTTCCTAGGGCATCCATGATTTTATCGGCGCATCATCAATGATTTTAGTAAGATTGCTCTTCCTATGTCAAGATTTCTTCAAATTGATTCTGATTTTGTGTTTGATGTTTCTTGCAGGAATTTATTCGATGAGCTAAAACAATGTATGACCATTACACCTATCATACAGCCCCCACGGTGGGAGATTCCTTTTGAGCTTATGTGTGACACCTCCAACTTCGCGGTTGGAGCTGTCTTATCTTACAGGGTGGAAGGACATCCACATGTGATTGCCTATGCATCTAGGACATTGGATTTAGCCCAATTAAAATACACTACCACAGAAATAGATTTTCTTGTTGTCGTATTTTCTTTTGATAAACTCCGTTCATATTTATTGGGATTTAATGTAGTTGTTTTTTCTGACCATGCAGCTCTGAGGTACATCTTGAAGAAGCCAGATGCAAAGCCACGACTTATCTGTTGGATACTCCTTCTTCAAGAGTTTGACATGGAGATAATGGACAAAAAGGGGTCAGAAAACATGGTGGTGTACCACATGAGTATGCTTACTCACACGCTAGAGGGTGACACCTTGGACTAGGTACCACTTCGGGACACTTTCCCCAATGAGCATCTCTATACCATCTCAGGTACGCATCCTTGGTATGCTGAATTTGTTAATTACATTTTTTCCTCTGAAATCCCAGTGAATTTGAAGAAACATCAAGTCCAAAAATTAAAAAGTGAGTCTAGGTTTTATGTGTGGGATGATCCTTACTTTTGGCTCATCTGTAGTGACCAAGTTATTAGGAGGTGTATTCCTGATCATGAGTTTGTGTTTATTTTTAAATTCTGTCATACACTTGCATGTGGTGGACACTTTGGACCCCAACTGATAGCTAGGAAAGTTTTGGACTCTGGATTATATTGGCCTAGTTTATTCCATGATGCCCACGTGTTTTGTAAGTCATGCTCTTATTTCCAAAACACTGGGAATGTTTCTAAGAGACATGAGGTTCCCCAACAACCCATACTATTATGTGAGATTTTTGATGCATGGGGAATTGATTTTATGGGTCCTTTTCCACGTTCATATGGTTTCATGTATATTTTGGTTGTTATTGATTATGTGAGCAAATGGGTGGAGTCCAAGGCCACCAGGACTGATGATTCTCATGTTGTTCTGGATTTTGTGAAGGCACAGATTTGTTGCAGGTTTGGAGTACCAAAGGCCATCGTTAGTGACCAAGGGACACACTTTTGCAATAGGAATTTTTCTTCCCTCCTTCAAAAGTATGGGGTGACACACAAAACATCGACACCATACCACCCCCAAAAAATGGCCAGGATGAGGTTTCAAATCGTGAGTTGAAACAAATTTTGGAGAAAATTGTGTAGCCAAATAAGAAGGATTGGAGAAAGCACCAGGATGATGCATTTTGGTCTTATAGGACAACATACAAGACACCCATTGGTATGTCCCCAATTCGGATTGTTTTTGGGAAAGCATTTGATCTCCTAGTGGAAGTCGAGCATCGGGCATATTGGGCTATAAAGAAATGCAACATGGATTTGGCCCAAGATGGAATTCAAAGGATGTTGCAAATTCAAGAGCTTGAGGAGATTCAAATGTCATCATATGAGAACTCAAGGCTCTACAAGGAAAGATCAAAAGCAGATCATGACAAAATGATCCAACAAAGGGAGTTTCATGTTGGAGAGAAAGTCCTTCTCTATAGTTCACGACTAAAGCTGATGCCTGGTAAGTTGCATTCTAGATGGTTAGGTCCTTATATTGTATCTAATGTTTTTCCTTATGGTGTAGTGGAGATCACACAAGAGGAAACTGGAAGGAGATTTACTGTCAATGGACAATGTTTGAAGAGATACATTGAGGGACTTTCTACTGATGCAGTGGATTTTATCACACAGCATGACCCCATCATCACTTGAGCACATTAGGCTGTTCCAAACCCTTTAACTTTTATATATTTTGTCCTATTAAAAATTCTGCATTTCATGTTCATATATCTTCTCATGGGTTCACATTGAATACAATACAATATTTTAAGTGTGGGGGAGGGAACCTTTTAGTTTAGTAATTTCAATTGTTTTCCTGTTTAAAAAAAACAAAAAAAAGTGTGTGTTTTTCAAATATTTGGTGTTTATTTTTCAATTTCCTTTTTGTTTTTGAAATTTTTGAGCTGAAATGATTCTCATAAAAATTTTGAAATGCATATCAATGAGTGAAACAAATTATCCCAATAAACTAAGCTTAAATGAATGCTGAAATTACTTTGATTCAAGTTCAAATATTTAGTAATTTCATGAAAAGTACAATGAATTTTGATTCCCATGCCACATCTCACTATCATTATATTTGAAATCACTTTCTTGTGAGTCTTTTGAACTATTATTTTCATATTCTTTACATTCACCTCACTTCTTGAGAGAACCAAACCATGCTTGATTTAACCATAATTTGATCTATTCCTGTCAAAACATGAGGGTTCGAGGTACCTATGTTTAAATGATTGAGGCATTTGTTTGGTATTAATGCCCCTATTTCAAATAATCCTTTTTTATAATGGCCTACCTTGAATATTTAATCCTTGTATCCCTTAGAAGCCATGCACAGCCTCTTAGGTTAGCCACGTTACAATCTAATTTTCCCTATCCAACCAACTCTTGAAGTGAAATTGCATAATCTAGTTGTGCAAGTGTGGGGGAATCTATCTTGTGTTGTGCCACCACATTCTGTGATACATTGGGTGGAAAATTAAATTCTGAAGAGATGTGTTTTCTTCTGAATAAAGTCATTATATTGAATGTTGTTTCATTTCTAGAGATTTCATGACAAGTGAAGCTGAGCCTTTTCTGGAGCATCTAATTGAGGTGGAATGTTGTGCCCATCTAGAGCTTTCAAGAAAATCATGTTTGAGAAGATTGAAATTTTTGATGCTGAAAAGATGAATGGTGTAAACCTTTCATGATGTTTCATGATGATGGAGTTGAATTGATACTATGGGGATTTAGAAGAAGGCCATGTTTAAGAGATAATTAGATTAATGCAATTTTTCTTCAAAAAGAGTCAAGCCCTCCTCATTTAGCCTCAAAATTTTTCACATCTAAATCCTACCAACCAAAAGCCACATAACAACCCTGAAAAGTCCTCATGATAAAAATATTTCCTTGACTCACATCGGGTAGCGATGTAGGAATCTATCAAGAATATTCTTACCCTCGAATGAGTTTGGATGAGAAAGACATTGCAAAAAAATTGACATTTCTGTGATAAGAGAAAATTCAAGTGTGGTACGTGTTTTGTGCATGGGAGGATAAATAAAGTGGAAATATATTGAATGATATAAATGAAGAACTTGAAATAAGGGGTTTTTATGAGGTGTGATATCTTTTTTTTCTTGGTGTGTAATTGTTTGATCTCAAGGATATGTGTTTTAAAATTGGTTTTGATTGGATATTGATGTTTACTTGATATGAGGTTTTGCTCCGGATTGCAAAAGTGTAAGCATGGGGGAGTTGATAAAACACTATTCTGTTGAATATTTTATTGAAAATAAATGATATAATTTCCTCAAATTGTGTTAAATATGTTAATTTATAAAATATTTTGGATTTGATCATTCATTTAGAAATTTGGTGAAAATTCCAGTTTTACCCTTTATAGTGCACTGTAGTATTTCAAAGATAAATATTTTAATATTTATTATTTGAATTTGAAATTTTTAAAATGTGTTCCTAACCAAAATTTTTACAACATTCAATCAAGAAACTAGAGCTAATAAGTGCATTTGGATGTATTAAATGTCCCATTAAGACAATGGTGGGTTGGACTCGGCAGAATGGACATGGGTTCTATATTTGGGCCATATCTTCTTCATCCGGGATTGGATTGAGCCCAAATGTTGAGGAAAGTTCTGGGACATGATTTGGAACAAATAATCCTTCTTTAAGGCCGGTCAATTCATGCGTTTTTGAGTCCAACTAGGAGTTGAAACATGGAATAAAATATATGGCCGAGTTTTTCATTTCACACTTAAAAAATTATGTAACCCTAGCCCTCACAAAATTTATTTAAAGGGGGTTTTAACTTTTTGGGAGGGCTGGTCGATGATTTGGGAATGTGTGGCCGAAAGGGTGTCTCTTGGGATCCCCTCACAACTCTTGGAATCAGTAAGCCTTTGTGCAAACTTCTCTTCCAAGAAGGCTCTACTCTCTCACCTCTTCTTTGAATTTCTTTTATTTCATGTTTGTTTCTTGAATTTTTCTATAAATAATCTTCAGTGTTCTTCCATCTTATTCATATATTAATATTTTTAATTGGGTTGGAATCAAGAGTGGAGACAAAATTGGGTTCTACCCTTGCAATCCTTTGCTTATGCAATACGTCTCCACGATGACTACACCGCCCATGGAAGAGTAGTTCTTTTTAGTAATCGATAAAATTATATCCTTATTCATTTAATTATATTAAATAATAGAGCTAATGTAATTCACTTAATATAATCCATGAATTGTGTTTTTAAATTTTAAGAAACTAACCAATGAATTGATCAATTAACACAAAACACGTCGGGTCGGGAATTGTGTAAATTGTGAGAGCGTGATCTTAATCGGTAATACAAGACCATACGAGATAAATTTGTAGAGTTCAAATATAAACCCTAAACACAATTCATCTTCATTTACAGAATTTGTATGTGCTATAAATAACCACTGACCATAATCTAACCTTAGAACAACAATGAAAGAAGGGTGATGCGATTGCGTGTTCCGTAGCTAGCCTAGGGTTTAAGTAATTTCATCTTTGTGGTTAAGTTAACTCTCATAGGGTTTGAGGGATAAAAAATTAGAGGATAATAATTAAGTGGATATGGATTTAAATGATAATGATTAATAATTTAATGTAGAGGTATAGTTAGATCGATTACGCCTTTTAAAATATTTTCTAAAAAACATCTTTTTGTTGTGTCATTTTTATCGAACTTCATTTCAAAACAAAAAAAAAATATACAATATTCTTCCAGCGATCTTCTTCTAGATTCACAAACTATAAACAACCACCCTCGTCCTTTCAAATAGTGTTTTAGTTCTCTTTTATTTTATTTCTATAATACCTCTAAAAATTGTTTTAATTCACTTACTCCTTTGAGAGACGACCTTGGTCATCCACTGTGCTGCACCTAAGTACCACAAAATCACACTAATCATTTGAGGGCAACCACGACAGCGCTCTTTCAATAACCAAGAAGTGCGGCGTAAAACATAGGAAGAAATGCTTATGTCCTAAGAATAAATTAATTGGCTTCAGGAAGAATGGATTCAGAAGCAAAAATATATTATTTTTCAACGGGATGAGAAGCTTAAGGCTTAGAAAGAAGCTCTTAACAAGCTCATGGAGGATAGAAAAGAGTTCAAGAATACGAAACTGTTATTTTTTATCTTTTGGAAAACCAAAAGGGCCAGGAATTATATGTTGAAATCTTGTTGTAATAAATGTTTGTTTCATGTAACAATTATGGTTTCGTACACTGTTTCTCTAACCTTTTGCAATAAATTAATATTTCCCCTATTCTTTTTGTAAAATCCAAACGGGGGAGAATGGTTGTGAAAAGAAATTTTTTTATGAATTCCATATTATGTGGGAGAAATATCAAGTATAATTAAAGAGAATATGATCCATTTTGAGTTTTTTTTAAACTAAGGGTGGAATTGGTAATATTCACTGTTACTTTCTGATGAGTTATTAAGATCTAGGGAGTTATGTTATTTATTTTTTTCTTGCTTTTTGTTTTGTGCATTCCAAAAAAGGGTTGATTGTTGTGTCAAAATGTTTTTTTACTTTCCCATAAATCATTTATTTTGGAAATCAAAAACCACACATATGGTAATCATATATATTTTTCATCAGGTGTTTTGATTCAAAATCATAAGAAATCACTTTTTCTTTATTATTTGATTCATTGTTAACATATTTATGTATATTTTTCACCAAAATTGTTTTATATGTTCTTTTAAAATCAAAACCAGGTTATGTATTGCATCATATTTTGGAATCGTAACCAGATTATGTATTGCATTGTAATCAAGAATTGTAATCAGGAAATTTATTGCTTCATAATCAATATTCATAACCATATTATATAATGCATCGATTTTACAATGAATGTAACCACATGCATTATAACCACATGCATCATAACATGGTTAAGTACCCCATCATAAATAAGCATCATAAAAAGGATAAGTACCACATCATAATTATGTATCATAGTTAGGTTAAGTACCACATTGTAATCATGCATCATAACCAGATTAAGAATTGTATCATAAACATGAATCGTAACCATGTTTTGTATCATAACCATGATATGTACAATACTCTTATTATGCATCATATCCAAACATCGTAATCCGATTAAATATCTTGCATCGTAACCATGTTTAGAATCATAACCATGTCATAATTTGTATTTGATATTCATTTTTTTCATGATAATACTAGTAAGATAATTATGTATTGTACTTTTCAGATGGATTGCACTCTTTTCATAACTTCATTAATGATTACATGCTACTCATTTTCATTGTTTCATTCTTTGGTACTTACTACTTTGTAACAAAAACAATGTTGTTGTTTTGGTTATTTTCCAATAAAAATGACTTCATGTATTCTTGTTTGATTTGACCATTGTAACTACACATGTCCAATTCCATCCATGTTTTTTAAATAGATATGACCATTATAGGAAATATGATTGTTGGAACCTGAAGCCTATAAATAGGAGGTCATTGGAACTTGGATTCAAATATTTTTCTTCTATAAACATCTAGAGTGAGATAATGCGACTTTTCTCTTGCTTCATGTTAATGCCATGAAGATAAAAGAAGTGAACAACTTGTTCCATGTTATTGTATTTCTATAAGTTATTTGTTTCTTATTTTTGAGACTGACCAATGTGATAATGATTGAGAGATTTTGGGGATAAAAAGATGTTATCTTGATCATCATATCAATGTATTTCAATAGCATGAAACATAGAGTTCTTGATTACCTTATTAATCGAGGGCATCCAGTGATAGGAAGATTTTCGTTTCGATCATCGTATTGAGGGATTATCATGTTGGTGGAAAGACAGAACTTTATCCTAGGTGAATGGATACCCTACACTTTGGGATAAATGAATTGAAATACCTTTACATTTCTAAAGAAATATGTATTAAAATGTGAATTGTATATTTTCCTCTATACTTTCATATTCAATTCAATTTAATTGTTCCAATTACCATTCATATTGTAACTCTTTTCAATGGGAATTACCCTTTACGGCCTTTTAGAACCCTCCACACATGGAAACCCCCAAACCCACGAAGTGGTCACTCCCTTAGGTAGCGCCCCATACGGGGAATGAGTCATTGCCAGCCGAGATGGAATAGAATCATTAAGGTTAATGGCCATGCAACGATGGTCCGTCAAGCAATCCGTCATTGATTGAGTCGTGCCTCATTTTTCCCTCCCAGCTGAGACCGGGTGACCCGACAAGGCGGGTGGATGCTTGGGGAGAGGCTCACCCCGATTGTGGACTCCCAGGATTCAAACCCTAAACCTCCCAAAGAACATCATTGATGTTCCACTCTCCTTCACCACCACACCACCACCAAATAGGCCTATGATTCATATTTTATTAAGAGATTCTATATGGTATATGGTAGAATCATCTACATTTGTACTACTCGGATCATTGTATTCAATTCAAATACAATTGATTTACATTACTTGTAGTATTAAATCATAATATTACCATTAGATCCAAGACCTTATGGTCTATTGTATTGATTGTGAATTGTATTATTTTAAGGCCTCTTAAACTAAGTCCTTGATTAAGTGTTCAAATACATAGTTTTTTAAACCTACAATTCACCACCTCTTGTATTTTGGCGTCTAATATACATATACATCTATATTACAATCCAATAGTAAAATGGGAACATATATCCAAAACATATTAAGGATCATAATTATAAAATATTATCATTGGTTTTATATAAATGACATAAAATAATCACATGGTTAATATGGCATTTGTACAACAGAAAATTAGGGTCACATATAAATCCCTTACTATAAGTCTCGAATAAATTAATATATGTTAGAATATCCTATATAATAAATATAATTATATTATAAATATATTATCGAACCATAATTACATTTTTTATAACATATATTTTTTTCTTATTTCCATTTATTACCCATTTATTAAAAATTTCTTGTTAAAATAACATTTCGATTAATATCTACTTTGTTTTTCATGTATGATTGGATTTTTTGTCCCATGACATTACTCATAGTTAAATAATGTCTATACTTTTAACCATGATATAAAATATTATATATTCAATATATATGTATTTATCATAATTCATTGAAGTTCGATATAGTCTATGAACTACACAATTAATTAAGACGGTAGGCCATACATACACATGACCACGATTTAAAATTTCTCTTCAAAAATAAACAAATAAGGATAAATATTAAATTAAATATGAAAAATAAATTTTATTTCATAGATATTAAATATTTTCATTTCAAATAGGTTTTATTTTCTTTTATTTAAACCATATATGAAAAAATAATCACTCGCATGGTGGTAGTCCGACATACACATGAACAATGTTATTGTTTCCCCAAGAAATGGATAATAAGAATGTATATTTATTGATATAATTAAATAAGTATTATAATATTTCAAATATGATATGTATTAATATAATACATCCTACTATCCATGTGAAATGAAAATGAAAAACTCCTCACACTAGTTCATGAGGCGGTAGTCTGCTATACACATGAGCATCGTTATTATTTTTTAAATGGTAGGGAAGTAAGAAGTTATATATAATATTATTTCCTAAGAAGAAAATTAATATCATAAATATCATATATAAACATTAAATCCATATTTATATATATCCATGGGATGTATTTATGGTAATAAGGGAACATCAATTGGTGAGGCGGAACTCCACCATACACACAAATGATGATTTCATATCCCAATTGATGGAAATAGAGATGGATATATATTTTTATATTACAATAATAATATATTTTTATATACAAGATATTTTTATTATTTTTTTAAAATATTTGGAAAATATTTAATTGAGTTATAAAAATAAATAAAATGAAAACACATTTTTATAATCATTACCACTTTTTTGGAAAACATATGTAGGTTTAACCTAAAGCCTTTATTTAATTGAATTCTGATCAATAAAATTCCTATATTCTATTGAGAGAGAATTAGTTATGAAATATTACGTTTTAATGGATGAAACAAAGTATTTTTTTGGTATGAATAGGATATGATAGTTGGTGTCCTTTGATAAATGAGGTTAGTGGACCACTTCAAATTTTTTAAAAGAAAACATTATACCTACATTGTTCACATTAAATAAGGAAAAAAATGGTATATTTTCTAAAAATAGATTTCATAAATTATTAAATTTGAATAAAAAGAATTATTTATTTGTTTTAGGGATTTTTAACCCTTATCATTTTATATTAACCCTATGGTAAACCCATTTTACCATAATAATGATATGTACTTTATATTGTATTTATAATTCACCATGGTAAAAAATTATGTGGATGTAATTATAAAATAAATATTAAGAAATAGACCAAACCCTTGTGGTCCATTACTTTGTCAAAATATGGTCCTTAGGGTGGCCATGACAACATTTTAGAGTAAGGAGGGTTTCTTTGTTGGTGGTATGGCGTCATCGTGGTGTCACTTGTCAGTGACACAGATTGGTGCATCCCAATCGGTGCATCACATATCGGGGCTTCCCGATCGGTGTGTCAGAGATAGGTGTGCCCCGATCGATGTCTCACTGATCAATGTGTCAGCGAGTGGTGTGTCCTGATCGATGTGTCACTGACCAGTCTCACCAACTAGTGGGTTACCCAATCGGTGCCACCAGGTAGTGGGGTGTCGGTGTTTCCTTCCCCAGTTTTCCCGTACTACCACTTTTAAATATTTTTAACCATTTAAATTGGTTCAAGGTTTTTTGTAAAGCCCCTAAATGATATCTAAAATCCCCCAAGAGTTGGTTTACCCAAGAATAACAAAAATTTGTGTCTTTTTCCTCAATTTCAAACTTTTTTCCATACTTTTCAGCTCCACCCCTATTATGCGGTTTTTTATTTAATGGAAACCATTTAACTCATAGCCATTAAAGCCACCTCTCTAAAGATAACTTTTAAATAACAATTAATTCCATCATGTTTAACTACCCAACATTGTGGAGAAACCAATCTCTTCCTTTAACGGCCTTCAATATTTATCATCTAGTAACTCCAAGATCTCTCCTTTTATCGCCCAGAGTTTCATTCATCTTACGGGCTAGTCTTTTTCCATTATAAGGGTAGTTTGGAGTCCCTCATCCTAGGACAAGTTGGGAGCCCATGTCAGAGCCCTTTCTACTCACTCATGTAGTCCTTGGTGTTCCTTCCCTGTAAGTACCACATCCATAGTTCTTGGCATGAGGAAGAAAATATCGATCGATAATCATCCAGGTAGGGCTTCATCCCCCATATCTCTTTATTCTGCATCATGCGGGGTGGCAATGATGATGTAGCATTATGAAATAGATGAAACCAAATTTAAAAAAGATAATAAATGAACCTTTAATGAATGAAGGGGTGTGAATGATAACATTGTTGTTGTGTTATACCTTTGTGGTTATATTTTCAATTTTATTGGCTTTTGTCCACTACAAACTATGACGGTTGGTGGTCCTTCCTTGTGCACCAATGATCCTCTATTTTTCTAGTTAATCTTCTGATTGAATGGTTGTAACATGGAAAATGGTTAATCATGTAATTTTGGTTGGTAAAATGGATTCACAATGAACAATAATCCTTGTGTGATCACACCGGTTAACCAAGCAGAAAGAAGGAACTTAATGAATGGTGTGGTCAAATCTGGGAAAAACATCCTTTCTCTATTCTGGTGATATGTGTTGTTTCAATTCTTGATGATGTGTGAGGAGAAGTGTATGGTAATTGGATCCCATATTTTTGAGTTTTTGGTTGTGGACATGAGGCCATGTGAGGTCATACGATGGGTCTTGGTTCGGTTCCAGTACATAGAGGGATCTCACAAATCCCTTTTTTTGTTACTTTACATGAGAACTAGATTTGAATTCTTAAATTATTGTTTGTCTATTTTTTAATCCATTTCTTGTGGCTATTCATTCTATTTTTCTGGTAGTGAAGAATTTTTTAAATGTAATCACTTGAATATAATAACAAGAATATGTTTAATGTGGAATTTTTTTTCTAGGAATGAGTTGACCTCTGGTTGTGGCAATTATTCTTTTATATTAATGAATTTTAATGAGTTTTTATCTGTATGGGGTGGTTTTGGAACCCATAGGTTTGGATGAGTGCTTGTTTAACAATACATATAAATTCAGTAATCTGTTTCTTATTCTAACCCCACCCAAGTTATGAACATCATGCCAAACACCCCAATTTCATGGGCGGTGTTTATCCAAACATCATATTGGGTGGATAGATATTCTCTCCTTTATGATCTTTCTCTCCTGACCAGCCCAAGACTCTTTGGATAGGTTATGACGCCATGATGTCTATTTTTAGTACAAGAATCTTTGGGTGGGTTATGTTGTGGTGTATGGCCCGGGTCTGTGTTGGAAGGTTGGTTTCCCAAGTGTATTAAAGATGAGGCCCAAGTGTCTTCGGGCATGGCTGTAGTTGTTCGGGACTAGGTGTATGCAGGCGTGGATACGTATGGTTGTGGTGGACCAGGTGTATGTGGGTATGATAAATGGTTGTGGTGGCCCAGGTGTATGTGGGTAGGATACGTGGTTCTGGTGGCCTATAAGATTTTTGTTGGGGCATCAGTGGGACTACGATGAAAATGTTGGGGGAGTTCTGATGCGTAGGATGTCTTAAATAACTAGTGGGAAAGCGGTGCAGGGTATCCAAATTTTTATTTTCTATTACTATTAATTTACATAACTGACATTTTTTAGGGAGATTTATTTTGTGAGTTTGGTTGGATAGTTTTTCTTGATATGTATTTCAGTTATCTCTATATTCTTCAGGGGAATTATATTATATCCCAACTTTTGAATTAGTGCATTTGGTTTTCCCAACTTATTATACATGTATACTTAACATATGTATATAAAACTACTTTTAGGTTTTCAGTATGACTTTGGGACCATGAGGGACCATACTAGCTCGGACACCAGCACAACTGTGATTTCTATTTTCATTCTTTTGGTACTTCCTCGTTAGATTTTTTCATGTACTTGTATGGGTTTATCTTTTGACTTGCATATGGGAATGGGTTATGGATTTACTTTTACCTCAATTTTTTGTGTTTTTTTTGGTTGTTAACATCGTATCTTCCAATCCTACTAAAATTAAAAGGTTAATGCCTTCCATATTACCTATGATTCTATACCCATGGTGCTAGTTTCCACTCTGGGGCCTATTGAAGGCTGGAATTAGGGGTCATTATCTCTCCTTCAACATGAGGAAGAAAGGGTCTGGCAATTTTTTATCCCTTCCCTCATCTCGGTGAAGGCGGGTCATGAATGAATGGTATCAATGGTCGATGGTTCAGAGATAGGATGGAGCACGAGGTTAGGCATATGGAGGATTTCATGGGATAGTAGGAAACAATGTTATGAAATCCTGGTGTGTGAAATAAGTCAGGGAAGACTATCTAGGACATCGGATTTTAGGGCCCCTCGTGATCCAATACAAGTACTCTGGACCAACTGAACAACCAAGTGAGGCTACATAGATTTCATGGAAGAGACCCTAGGAAAGGTACATGCATCATAATGAATTGTGTTATTGTATGTTCTAGATATTCTAGGAATTTAAATAAATAAAAATTTTATGAAAAATGTAAAATGATATCTTCTACATTACATGTGATTAGGTATTCAATTTTTACCTTGAAGCTATGGAACCCAAATTCAAAAATGTGTAGTGTGGGCGATCGAGGAGAAAGAGGGTGATCTGGATGATCAGAGGTAGACTGATTGAGAGGAGGAGGATGACCAGTGGTAGAAGACGCTTCGTGCCTTTCATTGAAAGACCCTCCCGATGTACAAGGGAAGCATCTCAGACATAGAGACTGAAAGCTGGATCGAGGATTTCGTGATAGATTTCAGCTTGATCTGGGTTCTGGTTGAGTAATTGGTTCCATTGGATGTCAGTCAGATGAGAGAAGAAGTGTGTCAGTGGTGGACGCTTTACCTCAGAGAGAGGATGGAGAGTGAGATTTTGTGGGATGAAATCAAGATGTAGTTCTGGGTGGAATTATGTTCTTCTATAATGATGGCTGAAATAAGGTAGGATCTACTCTCCCTTCTTAAAAGGAGTATGTTAGTGAGGGATCTGGGATCAATTTCATGGATCTGCTTCATTTTTTCCAGACACTTTTCAGGATGAGGAGTCTTGAGTGAGACTTTTAGAGGAAGCACTCCAACATTCTCATCAATATGTTGTTACTCCCTTTACCCTACAGATGTACATAGAGGTGTATAAGAAGGAAGATGTGGTGGAGAGAATTTACATACTGGGAGGTGTACCATGAGAGGGGATCCAGTTGGGCTCGTCAATGTTGAAGTTCGTCATTAGTAGACCTCCAGCGTCAGGGCCTTCTCGGTTTCGTCCAATGGGGAGCAGACACCAGTAGTTCCAGTTTCAATCTCCATATCCTCGCCCTTTCCTTGAGGGCCCACGAACAAGGTTATTTATCATTGGTAGCCATGTGAACCTTCATAATCAGTTCTTGGAACATGTGTAGTTTAGTGGGGGTGGGCAGGTTCAGCACCCACCTCAGCAGCAGCAGTTTCCAGCCAGACCCTTTCAGTAGTATTAGTAGGGACATCGAACTCTAACAGCTCTGAGAGAAAACATTGTAGGAGGAGGCCAACCTTAGGGAGCTCCTCAGGGACCTTGACTAAGGCATGATCGGCGAGGTGGTTAAAATTTGTGGGAAAGATGATCTAGGAGTGGACAGTTTCACGTCGCAGAGGCAGCAGTTCAAGCAGGGCTGGAAGTCATTCGAGGTACGATCAGCTTGTTTTTCACTCATTCAAGCACCTTGTCTGATTTTGGAGCTTCGCACTCGTTTGTTACGCACAGTCTATCCCATTCTTTTGGACTAGTTTTAGAGAGACTCTCCATGAACCTGTTGCTGAGTACGCCTATTGGGGGTCATACAATCTTCTTTGAGGTTTGTTGAGGGCGTAGACTGATTTTTGGGCCACATCACACTACTGGGGATATCCATCTGCTACAAATGTAGACATACGATTTCATCCTAGGCATCAAATTGCAGTTTTCTAGGCCTGATGATACTGAATTATTCCAGAGAAGAGTCATGTTCTCTGATGAGGATGGACAGCGTGTGGCTTTTGTTGGTGAACGGAGTTTTTATGTGGTGAGACTGCGTGCAGAGACTCTTCATTCTATGTTGGATGATATTTCAGAAGAATTAGTGGATGATGAGATGATGAATGTTCCAGGATTTTTTAGAGTGTTCCTGGACGTTTTGTTGAAGGTGTTTGTGACTTTACCCCCTCGATGTGACGTTGATTTCAGAATAGACTTACAACTCGGTTCCCATCTGATTTTGATGGCTAATTATCGAATGACATATTCTGAGTTTCTAGAGTTGTGTAATTAGATTGACAATATGATGAAGAATGGTTTAGTCCTACCCAGCATTTCCCCATGGGGTGCTCTGGTCTTACTCGCAAAGAAGGAAAATAGTTGTCTCTGGCTATGCATAGGCTATCAGAGACTGGATCAGGTAACGACCATGAACTGTTACCCTCTCTCAAGGATAGACAGCCTCTTTGACCAGCTGAATTTAGCAAGTTGCTTCTTTAAGATTGATCTTATATCTTTTTATCACATGTTATGTTTGAAGGCTAGTTATTCCCTAAATATTGTTTTCAGGTGCAGTTATGGGCACATTGAGATCATAATCATGTCGTTCGGTGTTACAAACACACCTATTGTGTTCATGGGTCTCATGAAGTCTGTTTCCACAATTTTATAGACCTTTTCATCATTTTTTCATTGTTGACATATTGATCTACTCCAGATCAAAGGAGGAACATAATATACACCTCAATATTGTATTGGACATCCTTCGACATCACCAGCTCTATGGGAATTTTTCAATGTGCAAGTTCATGACACGAGAAGTGAATTTTATTGGACACATGATGTCTCAAGAAGGGGCATCTATTGATCCGTCAAATTTTGAAGGAGTTTTTTCTTCGTAATAACCCATGAAAGTGATGGAGGTTCGTAGTTTCTAGGGTTTGGCATGCTATTATCAGAGGCTTGTACCCAACATCTCTCGAGTTTCAGATCCTTTGACAACTTTGACCAGAATGGACCATGCATTCATGTGGATTGAGTGGTGTCAGTCAGCATTCATCTATCTGAAGTAAAGGTTTTTCAGTGCTCCAGTGCTCATGTTTCTAGAGAAAGGGGTGTTTCTTGAGGTGTTTTTTTATGATTTTGGTATTTCCCTATAGTGTGTGTTGATGTAGCAGTGGGGAGTGATCTCATATGGGTCTATTAAGTTATGCCCTCATGAGCGTAACTATGCCACCTATGACCTAGAGATTGCTTCAGTAGTGTTCGTGTTGATGTTGTGGTAGCATTACCTCATCGGGGAGCACTTTTTAGTCTTCACAAATCATAAGTGTTTGAGACATATATTTACGTAGCAGGATCTAAAAATGAGACAGTGATGGTGGGTGGTGGTTTATTAGGACTAAAACTTTGAGATATCATTCAATGAAGGTATGGGTAATGTTGTGGCTGATGCCTTGAATAGGAAGTCATAGAGGGAAGTTGTTCTGGAATATATGGATGCTTGGATGGAAAGGGAGGAGTTCACTTCCTTACACTTTGATGCAAGGGTGGATGGTGGTAGAGGTTTTATGTTTCAAATGAAGTGGTATTCCAATCTATTGAGGAATATGGAGGCGTCTCAGTGGGGATACATAGAGAGTGAAGTCATGCGTGATTGGGTTGACCAAGGAAATACTCTACAATGGTGGTAAGAGGATGGTCATAATCATATTCTTTTCTGAGGGATCTAGTTTTTTCTAGAGATGATGCATGAGGGAGTTCTCCATGAGTTCCATAACTCACTCGTAGTAGTACACCGATGATTTTCCAAGATGTATCGTGGCCTGAGAGAACAGTTCTGGTGGACTTGGGTGAAACGAACATTGGTGGTGTTTGTGGCAAGGTGCCTAGGGTATCCGTAGGTGAAGGCAGATCATGTGTCCCATGAGGATTGTTGCATCCTTTAGATATACCCATGGAGACTTGGGATGACATATCAATGGATTTATTCAAATTACTACCCATGGTTCATGGAGGTTCTGATGCTATCTAGGTAGTTTTTTACCAACTAATGAAATCAGCTCACTGCCTGGAGACCAAGGAGTCGAGTTTGGTGGATTCCATAGCACATAGATATGTGGATGATGTGGTGCATTTTCATGGAATTTTGAGGTACATAGCATCACATATGGATGCACAGTTTACCTCATGAGATTATACGGGATTGAATCATGCTTTTTGATCCTAGCTATGCCTTATCCCTGCTTTCCACCCCCAGATAGATGGGCTGGCAGAGCAGACCATCTATACATTGGAAAATATTCTATGGTCATGTGTTTTGTACTATAGGGGTCTATGGGAATGAAATTTTCCCTTATTATTGTTTGCCTACAATAATAGATGTCACTATAGTATTGGCATGGCACCATTTGAAGCCATGTATGGGAAGTGGTGTTCTTCACCTGTGTGCTGGACCGAGGACGGGGAGGTAGGTGTTCTTGGACCAGAGGTACGACAAGCACAATGGAAAAGGTTCATCTTGTGCATGAGATGATGAAGGCATCCCGGGACCAGAATAAGTCATATCCCCATTGTAAGATGAGTCCCTTGGAGTTTGAGATTGGATACCGTGTGTTTTTTATCGTTTCCCCTTGATGTGGGAAGCGATGGTTCATCAAGGGGATAAAACTCTCTCCTAGGTTCATCATGCCATTCAAATTGTTGGGGTGAATTGTTGAGGTGGCATATCAATTGGTTTTGAATCCTTAGTTGGAAAAGATCCACAATTTTTTCCATGTCTCCCAACTTCATCGATATCTACAGTAGTACTGTCATGTCAATGACTAGGGTGAGTTGGATATATAGGATGACTTTAAGTTCATGGAGCGACCAGTGAGTATCGAGGACTGAAAGTAGAAGGCGCTTCGGGGATGTACCATCCCATTGGTTTAGTTTTTGTCTAGGCGTGATGTCCTCATGGAGAGAACATGGGAGAGAGATACCAGGTGTGTTCCTAGTACCCAGAACAGTTTTGAGTTGTTGTTCCATGCCTTCCCTGATGTCCTTGTTTTTGTGATTTCTTATGAGGTAAGGATTGACCTTTTTTACTATGAGATGATATATTACTCATGTTCTATGAATTTGTGTGATGTATCCTGATTTTGGAAAGGGGAGGAGTTGATCCCTAATAGAGACGCATTAAGGTGGATTCGATTTAACTCATGCGGGCAAGTAAGTGATGCCCAAAGCATATAGTATTTTTACATGGAGGAAGGGAATCCCTAATCTATATGAATAGACGGTGTGACCTTTAAATGTTTATGTGGGTGCTTAAGGTAGTGGAGAATTAGTGCCTCTATAGTTGATCTGTATGAGGGAGAGGTGTCTCTATATGTGAAGGATGTTTACTCCTAAGGGATATCTTGAGAGGTGGTTGTTCATAACACTCTCTTTTCTTTAGGTTTGGTTTTGATTCCCGAAGACAATAATAGTTTGAGAGGTTTTTGATATAATGGACAAGACCCTCATGGTCTATTATATTCCCAAAATATGGTGCTTGGGGTGGCCTAGACACCATGGTTGAGTGAGGAGGGCGTCTGTGTCTGTGGTATGGCGTCACTGTGGTGTCACCTATCAGTCACACCGATCAGTGCATTTGGATCGGTGATTCACCGATTGGTGGCTCCAGATTAGTGTGTCCTTATTAGTGTGGCACAAATCGGCATGTCAGTAATCAGTGGGTCTCGATCGGTGTGTCACCCATCAGTCTCACCATCTAGTGGGTCACCTGATCGGTGCCATAGGGGGGTGAGGTTATTGAGGTTTCTTTCCCCTATTTTCTTGTTACACAACTTTTAATTCTTCATAACCTTATAATGTTGTTCAATCCTATTTTTAAATCCTATAAATTATATTTAAAATACCTCAAGATCCAAGAGACCCTTGACTTACCAAAACGTGTGGCTTTTTCCTCAGTGTCACCCTTTTTCCCATACATTTCAACTCCTCCCTTGTAACATGGTTTTTTAGTTTAATGGAACCCCTTTAAATCATTTCCATTATCGCCACTTCTCTGTGGAGAGTTACTAAATAACAATTAATTCCATCGTGTGTAACTTCCTAACTAAGTGGAGAAACCACAATCCTTCTTTAATGGCGTTCCATATTTCACATCTTGTAACACTAGGATCTCACCTTTTATTGTACCGAGTTTATTTCTTCTTATGTGCTAGTCACTTTTCCTTTCCATAGTGTGTTTTGAGTCACTCGGCCCAGTCTAGTTGTGCGCTAGTGTTGAAATATTTTCTACTCACTCAACGAGTGCTTAGAGTTCCTCCCCTAGAAGTAGCACATCGCCTATTCTTGGTGCAGGGAAAAAAACATTGATCGATAATCATCCACGTAAGGATTCATCCTTCATATCTCTTTACTGTTCATATGGAAGGGTGGGTATGGTGATGTTCCCTCATAATGTTGATGAAATCAAACATAACAAAGATAATAAATGAACCATTAAGGAATGAAGGGGTTGGAATGATGATTTCGTTTCTGTGTTATACCTTTGTTGTTATATTATGAATTGTATGGGATTTTTTCCAATGAAAATTGCGGTCATTGGTGGTCCTTCCTTGTACACTAATGATCCTCTGATTTTTTGTTTAATCCTGTGATTGAATGGCTATAACAAGAAAAATGGATAATCATGTAGATTTGGTTGATTAAATGGACTCCTACTGAACAATAATCCTTGTGAGATCATCCTGGATAACCAAATGAAAACAAGAAACATAATGAATGGTGAGGTAAATTCTAGGAAAAATAACATTTCTCTATTCTTGTGATATGTGTGGTGGCTTTGATTGATGTAGCGTAGGGAGACGTGGATGGGAATGTGATCCCCTATTGATGAATAGTTGGTTGTGGACTTGAGTCAATGTGGGGATATACGACGGGGCTTTGTTTGGTTCCTATACTTTGAGGGATCTTACAGATCCCTTTTATTGTGACATTATAAGAGAACTGTCTGTTAATGATTAAATTACTGCATGGTTGTTTTTTTTTCATGGATTGTGGCTATGTCTGCTAGTTTCCTGGTAGTGAAGAATTTTTTAAATGAAATCCCTTGAATATTATAACAATAATAGTTTTAATGGGGAATTGCTTTCCAGGAATGAGTTCTGCTTTGGTTGGGGTTGTTGTGCTTTTGTATGAATTAATAGTAATGAGTTTGTTTGTGTTGGGGCTGGTTTTGGAACCCTTAGGTTGGGATGAGTGCATGTTTACCTATACGTATAAATTTATTTTTGATTTTCTTATACGCACCCCACCAATGATGAGAACTTCGTACTGAACACCCCCATTTCATGGGGGGGGGTTGTTTTTTCAAACATCCTATTTGGTGGATGGATATTAGCTCCTTTTTTTCTCCCTCCCCTGAGTATCCCAAGACTCTTCGGGAAGGGTGTGACAGCCATAGGTACATTTTTAGCCCATGAATCTTCCAGAAGGGTATGTTTTTGGGGTTATCCCAGGTTTTTGTGAGTAGTTTTGTTTCCCAATTGTGTTCAGGATAAGGCGTAGGTGTCTTCGGGCATGGCAGTAGTTATTCTAACCCAGGTGTCTACGGGTGTGGTTATGTATAGTTGTGGTTGCCTGATTTTATGGGGGTAGGATACGTGGTTTTTGTGGAACTGGTGTTAGTGGGAAGGATACAAGGTCATGGTGGCCCAAAAGGTTGTTGTTGGGGTGGTAGTGGGACTGTAGTGAAAATAGAGGGGGAGGTCAGATGCAACAGATGTCTTAAATAACCAGTGGGAAAGCGATGAGGGGTACCCAAATGTCGATGTTCTATTACTATTACATTACCCCACTTTCGTTATTTGGGGAGTGTTACTTGGTTAGGATGGGTTGATGATTTTCTTTGCTAGGTGTTTTGGTTATCTCAATCTTCTCACGAGGCATTAGATTGTCTCCCCACTTGTGCATGAGAGCTTTTGGTTTCCCATGATGAGTGTACCTATATTCTCACCCTACGTATATAAAACTTCTTTTTGGTTTCCAAGAGGACTTTGGGGACCAAGCGAGACCACACTAGCTCATACATCGGGACAGTGGTCGTTGTTGTTTTCTTTCTTTTGGTACATTCAATTTTTGGTTTTTATTTTACTTGTATGTGTTTATCTTTGAACATGCATATAGGAAAGGGTTTTGGATTTTCTTTTACCTTAATATTTAGAGTTGTTTTTTTACCATTGTATCTCTTGGTCCTACTAATATAAAAGTTGTATTGCCTTCTATATTATGTGGGATTCTATACCCTTGGTGCTAGTCACCACTACAGGGCCAATTGAAAGCAAGACTTGGGGTCATTATCTCTCCTTCAACATGAGGAAGAGAGGGTTTGGAAATTTTATATCCCTTCCAAGATCTTGGTGAATGTGGGTTGTAACATATTATAGGTTTTCCAAATATGGGATCCAATTTTCAAAATTTATATATCATAATTAGTAAAATTTAATCTTTAATTAGTCTTCCAAATACGATAGAAACTGGTTTTCCAAAGATAAAATTTTCAAAAGTTAAAGAACAATTCTAAGATAAATCAATATGAAAATGTTAGAATGATATAAATTGAAATAATAAAAATATTATTTCACAATTTATAATTTTATAAATTTTGTATTAATATAAAATTATAATTTAGTGGTTTTGAATAAAATTAAATTGCTTAATAATAACCAAAATTATTCATTATTCCTGGAAAAATAAATAATTTCAAACAATTCAAGAAAATTCAAACAATGTCAATTTTGAAATAATTTTTTACAAATTAATTTTAGTAAAAAGAAATAAATTATATCATTGTTGATAAAAATATAATTGTGAAAAAAGTTAAAAAAACCATTTTTTGGAAAAATACAGTTGTTAAACATAAAAAATTAGATATAATGTTTTATCTAGTATCGAAAAGGAAAAAAATAGTGATGTATATTTTATTTAATTTATAATATATTAATTTAATCAAAATTTTCCATGAAATGTTATTTGTTTAATTTATTGAGGTAAACCACATTTGTGTGCTTAAAATAGATTTTCAAAAAGTAATTTCCAAATTTTTCCAACAATATATATTTGCATTTCTAAAGAATTTGTCAACAAAGAATTATTTTTATATGAATTTCTAAAACATATATTTTCATAATTTATTTATTCAATTTTATACACACTAATCAAATGGGTAGGTTATTAATATCATTATAAATAATAATATTTCAATAATATGTCACATTTCATTTAAACTCGGGGTTTCTTATAATAAAAAATAATCTTATTGTTGAATAAAAAATTTTATAAAATCAATGATTTAGACAATGAAATATAAATTTAGAGTTAGATGTAATTATAAATATAAAAAATATAAATTTCTATATAAAACGTCCGAAAATCCCAAGGTGTTGCTGGATATATCCATCTATGGGTAGATGATGGCTCATCATTCTCTGGCATAATACTAACTTGATTTATTTCGTCCATGTCTGTTTCCGACGCTTTCGCTGGGGCGCGCGCGCGTCCGTCCGCGGGGGAGGGGGACGCGCGGCTTTGTTGCCCCGCATTCCCGCTTTCCAAAGGCGGGCGGCATTCGTCCCTTGTTCAGGTACGTCTACTCCTTGATCGAAACGGGATGATGGGATGTCGGTTCTTCCTCCTGTGGATTCCTCCTCAGAACTCGTCACCTAGTCCGGGTCTCCCTTATAGATTTAATACGTAGTTCGTGAAACTCTTCCCGGTGTCATGTTTCCATGGACGCCGGTTAATTACACTGCTTCTGTCGGGACATTCCAAAGGGTCCAGTCAGGGCAGCAACCTTCGGTCAGGGGAGTAATCACGTTTGAGGCATCAGTAGCGTGTCTGGATGCTGGGGTACCTGGCATGTCTGTCTGTTATCCTCAATCATAAGGCTTCTCGAGGGCGTGGAAGCCCGAGGCATCCCACATCGAGCGCAGGGAATTACATGTCATAGACATGTATCTGAGGTTTTCCTCAGCTTCCCATGTTCAACACAGGGTATGTTGCAAGATTAACGTCTAGCAGAGACGGTTGAGAATGAGATGGGACCATCGCAGGAGGGCGACAGCGAAGTTGGGCTTGAGCCTTGAAGAGACTTCCTACGTATCCCCGTGGCAGGGAATCAAAGTCCGCGTAGTTCAGGATGGTGCCGGTAAACCGACGTGAAGCTGGACCTTGGTCCGAAGAGAGTTGGGCTTGAACCTCTAGGAGGATTCCTACGTACCATGCCTTGACATGGATCAAAGTCCCCGTAGTTCAAATGATACAGTTTAACGTCATGCGGGATGATAATGAACCCTGACGTGAATAAACGACGGGTGGGCTTGAACCTCGTGGAGGCTTCCTACGTACCATGCCTTGACACGGATCAAAGACCTCGTAGTTCAAGTGGTCACAACGGCTTACCGCTGGACTGAAATGGGACCCGACGTGAATGAGCGACGGGTGGGCTTGAACCTCATGGAGGCTTCCTACGTACCATGCCTTGACATGGATCAAAGACCTCGTAGTTCAAAAGGGGTTGGGTCGCAATGGCTTACCACTGGACCGGGGTGTAGTTTAACGTCATACTGGACGTAGGTAGAACACGACGTGAATTGGGTGATGGGTGGGCTTGAACCTCGTGGAGGCTTCCTACGTATCTTGCCTTGACACGGATCAAAGACCTCGTAGTTCAAAAGGGGTTGGGTCGCAATGGCTTACCACTGGACCGGGGTGTATTTTAACGTCATACTGGACGTAGGTAGAACACGACGTGAATTGGGTGATGGGTGGGCTTGAACCTCGTGGAGGCTTCCTACGTACCTTGCCTTGACATGGATCAAAGACCTCGTTGTTCAAAAGGGGTTGGGTCGCAATGGATTACCACTGGACCAGGGTGTAGTTTAACGTCATACTGGACGTAGGTAGAACACGACGTGAATTGGGTGATGGGTGGGCTTGAACCTTGTGGAGGCTTCCTACGTACCTTGCCTTGACATGGATCAAAGACCTCGTAGTTCAGATGAAAGTAGACCTTGGTCCACTGATGGTGGGCTTGAACCTCATGGAGGCTTCCTACGTACCATGCCTTGACATGGATCAAAGACCTCGTAGTTCAGGAGGGTTTGTCGGTAAACCGACGTGAATGCAGACCTTGGTCCACTGATGGTGGGCTTGAACCTCATGGAGGCTTCCTACGTACCATGCCTTGACATGGATCAAAGACCTCATAGTTCAGGAGGGTTTGTCGGTAAACCGACGTGAAAGCAGACCTTGGTCCACTGATGGTGGGCTTGAACCTCATGGAGGCTTCCTACGTACCATGCCTTGACATGGATCAAAGACCTCGTAGTTCAGAAGGGTTTGTCGGTAAACCGACGTGAAAGCTGACCTTGGTCCACTGATGGTGGGCTTGAACCTCATGGAGGCTTCCTACGTACCATGCCTTGACATGGATCAAAGACCTCGTAGTTCAGGAGGGTTTGTCAGGGTCGGTGCTCACTCTAAGCCCACGTGAGTCATGCTCGGTGTGAGAAACAAGAGGTTGCAAGGACCTAACGACCACGTCGCGAAGGGTGCGTTCGTGAGAAGCGAAGAGGGGCTTACGCGTTGGGCGGCCCATGGTGTTGGGACTTACTCCAGGATGGAGGCCCATGGCGCGACAAAGCGCGGGAAAGATGGACCTTGGTCCGACGATGGGAGGTGCCTCGTTCCCTATCACGTCCTCCACTGACCTTGGTAGTGGGGAAGTACCGAGATGCACGAGTGCAATCATCCGTACCATAGGTTAGGGATTTACGCTCTGAGGCGACCCTTCCCCTGCGAACATACACCACTCCGACAAGGAGGATCTCATTCCATGTGCGGAAGAGTTCCATTCCCGTGGAGACGAGTGGTGTAAAAAATGTTCGAGTTGGGGGGACCCTTTGTGAGGGAAACGAGGTTGGGTCACAGTTTAACGTCATGTGTTGAGGACGCGGTGCTTGGCAGTTTAACGTCCTGCAGCTCGGACGAGGTGGGTTCACTCCACACCCCTAGGGATTACATAACCGGTACCCTCTGGTCCTTGGGGAAGGGAAGGTACCAGTAAGGCCATGGTAAAGGGGGGTCGAGGGAGGAACCATCGAGGGGTCCACGTTAGCGTGGCTATGCGAAGAAGCAATAGCCGTTAGCGTGCCTATGCGAAGAAGCATTGGGCGAAGCAACGCTACGGGGGGTGTTGTCCATGGGACTTTGAAATCACATCGTGCAAACCTGGAGGGTCGCATGGAAAGAGGAACCGCTAAGCAGAGGAGCGTGCTTTGCGATGTGGGGTTCCTTGGCCTTAGCATGGGGCATAGGTGGGAATGGGTGGTGCTTCGCGAAGTGGAACAGTGTTCGCGGAGCACTGCCTCGCGAAGGAGGAGTGGTTCGCGAAGCAGGGTCCTGCCAAGCAATGTGCTTCGCGATGCATAGTTATCCTGCCTTAGCATAGGGATTACTATCATGGGATGGTGTTTCGCGAAGCACGAGTGCTCCGCGGCTGCCCGGGTTCCCTTGGGAATCCCCTTCCTTTGCGAACGCCCTTGGGCTTCGTGAAGGGAATCCCTCTCGGAAGAGGGGCTTAGAACGAAACAAATCAGAGTCGTCTCACGAAGTAGAAATACCTCGCGGAGCTCATGATTCCTGGGGCAAACCATGCTTCGCGATTCGGGAGAGGAGAAGCCGAAAGGTCGGATTGTCCGTCCCCGGGACTCAGGGGGAGTCGAGTATTTATAGGGAAGGCGCGCCGCGATGCAGGGCTCGCGCGCCGCCTGCGGAGCTTCGCGGCGGCTCGCGAACGTCAAACGCGCTCGCGGAGGATCACCGCCTCTGGTGCTTCGCGGCGGCTCGCGAACGTCAAACGCGCTCGCGGAGGATTATCGCCTCCGGAGCTTCGCGGGGCCGCCAAGGTTGGGGCGCTTCGCGGCGGGGCTCCGCGGACGGGCTCCGCGGCTGTGCTTCGCGGCTGTGCTTCGCGAGGCAGCGCGCCGGCTGTCTTTTTCGTTCGTTCCTTTCGGGCCATATTTTTGGCGCCAACAAATGCCCCCCCTCAGACTTGGAGCCGCGGAGGGCGAAGGGTCGAAGTCTGAGGGACAATCACCAAAAACTGTCGGTGGTTCGCGATGCGTCATCGCGAAGGGGGACCGCGATGCTAGCCGGGGCCGCGGATCCGGATGTGCCGCGATGCTTCGCGCGGGTGAGGCGCGCCGCGATGCTCCAGGGTCATCGCCTATAAATAGGGGGTCCTCCCTCTTTTGTCTTCACGTGTCTTGTCTTTTTGTGCGCTCTCGATTTGGCGAAGCTCCGCGTACTCCGCGACAGCACTCCGCAAATCGAGCTTCGCGGCGAACCGCGAGTCTCCGACTCCGCGTCCGCGCCAAGAGAACCTCTGTCTGCCTTGGCCAGACTTCGCGGCTTCGTCTCGCGACCTATCTTCGCGATCCGACTTCGCGGTCGAGCTTCGCGGCCGAGCTTCGCGATCCAGGGGGAAAAACTTTTCTAAGGGTCGACATTAAAGATGGCCCATCAAGAAGCTGTGCTGGGAGTGCTCGCAGATGCTGCTCGCCCGGATGAGATGGCCAACCGTCCAGGCTTGGGGGAAATGGTTCGCAGCCATTCAGACCACACTTCTCTGACAGATCTGCTGTCGGAAGGTCAGAAGGATTATCCACAGTGCAAAAAGCTGCCATTGTACGGCTTCGGGCTGAGGGATGACGTCTTCATCCCTGATGCGGGAAGGGATGAACCAGCTTGTTGGTTCAGGAGCACACCGTGCCAACACCAATGGTTCAGGGCGGCCGATGGTCACGCGCGGGAGGATTTCACACCCGTCACCGCCGATTGTCTCTACAATCATGTGAACGGCATTGATGGGAGGCCACTGCAACCGGAGACGTCCCCTCCTCTCTACCGCACCATGCTGAAGGCGGCTCTGCAGGATCCGAAGAAGGGATGGTCCGATGAGTGGGACCTGCGCCAGGGCGGCAATTTTACCGACGACTGGGCCTAGGCCAATTGGGTAGGCGCCTCGTGCGATGAGTTCGAGGCCGAGCTGAGGAGAGTGGGATTGTATGAGGCAGCATGGGCCTCCCAGTTCCACATTTACCAGCCAAAGCAGCTGATGCCGGAACTGCTGAGTAGATGGTCGTCCAGGACCAACACTTTTCATCTGCATCACGGGGAGGTGGGCATCAGCCTGTGGGATGTCCACCAGGTTTCTGGGGTCCCGATCTTGGGGGCCATGTACGAAGAGTTCCTCCCCGTCATCAGTGCGTGGGGGGATGCTGAGCAAATTCCACGGCTGGCGTCAGCGCTGATGGCGCTTGTCCCTGGAGAGGACAAGGAGGCCGTGAGGGACGTCCACTTCAAGAGGTGGTTCAAGTGTTTCCTGAACTTTCCAGAGAATCGAGAGTTCCCTCCAAGGCCTCGAACTTGTCCGAGGGCAGCCCAGCGGGGTAAGGGGCACTCGTATTGGCGGGTTTTGGAGGACAACCAATGGAAGACTTGGGGTTTCAGCGTCAGCACCGAACAACAGCCAATAGTTAGGCTGGCGGCATTCATCACGGCTCTCATATGTGGGTGGATCCTACCAATGAGAGATACAAGCATGGGGGTACGGCCCAGCTCGTTCATCATGGCATCGATGCTGGCCATGGGGCAGCGGATCAACCTGGGGATCCCGATGCTCGCCAAACTATTCAGAATGATGCGGCGCATTAGCGAGGGCAAGAAGCCGCCAAGAATATGCGGGCCCTTCCACCTCCTGTATGGGTGGATCGCGGCGCATATCAGGGGGATTTACGAGTATCCAAACCCCATTTCGCCGCTGGGATCAGACTTTCTCCCTTCCATTCTGAACGCAGTTGGGAGCATCCCATTCAAACTGGCCGTTCCGATGGTGCTGAATAGGGTGTGGAGGGCGGACGAGTTCAACTTTCATCCCTTTCCACTGCCGACGGGAAGGCTTACTGATGATGGACGGGGAACGGAAGAGCATCGGGCTTACCTCCTGGCCTTCCGAGGTGGAGTTTTGGTGGCTCGGATAGATCGTGAGCCGATCTGTGAACCGTACACCCCACACCGTTTTGCGAGGCAGTTCCGGTGCCTCCAGCGGCTGACCCCGCAGGTATACTAGGAGGTGCGTCACGAGGAGCACCCGTGTGTGATGAGGCAGCTGTGGCTCATGGTCACACGTGAGGATGGAAAGATGCAGATCACATTGCATCCACCCACCGCCGCCTTCGGCTTAGTGAAGGAGTATGCCATTAGCTGGGAGGCCGCTTATCCCGGGGAGATGCTGAAGCAGCCAACGATCCGGGATGGTGATGGTGAGCCTCCTTTATCTAGAGGTCGGGGTCGAAGGGCAGCTAGGGCCACCCGTGGCAGCGGGGCTGCCATGGCAGAGAGACCCGCACCGGCCGAGGGTATGGCAGCAGCGGCGGGTCCGGTGGTTCCGGGAGAGCAGGGTCATCCGGAGGGGCTGCCACCGAGGGGATTCCGTCGGATATCCGCTCAGGCTCCGGGGATGCGGCTGCATCACATTGACATGGCAGAAGATGCTGTCTTTCCGGAAGTTTGGGACGTTTGGGACATCAAATGGCAATTCCTCAGCCCATCTGAGATGTGGGCTCACCTGAATCGCCTCGGGATGAGACTGCCGGGCATAGGCCCAGTCCGGGCTGGATTCATGGTGTCTCCGGCGGAGGCGGAGCAATACTTGAACGAGCTGGAGGATTACATCCACTCCAGTGGTGTCCCTCACCCAATGACAGACCGGGTGAGGGTACTGTTGAATCAGACAGTCCCTCCACAGCCATCGGCTGCCGATCTGAGGGAGCGCTTCCCCTTGCCGGAGGAATCAGGGGATTCTTCTCGGGAGGATGAGGCTGGAGGGGGGGACCCGCTGGAGGAGGGCGAGGTCGGAGACCGAAGCCTAGAATCCGACGACTTCGCGGAGGCTCTTGAGGTAACATTCCGAACTTCTCTTCTTACGATCTGTTCTTGAATCCCTACGGACTTCTTACTAATGTTTGGGTCATGCAGGAGGAACTTGTTCGTAGGCCTCGTTCTCGCTCCTTGGCGGGTGACGATGCGGGACCTTCAGAACCCGCGCCTATGGCTGCGTCCAGTTCTGCGTCTGGTGGGACCAGGGGGTCTGAGGTGGCTCCTCTGAAATCTCCAGATCTTCCAGCAGTATACGGGGGGCCCCGTCTCGGAGTCCCGTCAGTACCGGCCCAGGACCAGCGCTCAGAAGTCAACCTTCGTAAGTCTCCTCCACCGGTCTCTTCGTTGCCACACGTGGGCCATGTCGACTAACGTTTATGTCTCTTTCTGTCATACAGTTCTCCGACTGGCGTGGGCTGCTGCGGCGAGGCTGGTTGGGATGTATGGCGGCGTCCCTCCCAGGGGCATGCCGGTGATGGTGACAATAGTCCCTTCACCTCCTCCAGCTGCGGTGCACACCATCACTGGCGGGACCGCCAGCAGGGTCATACCTGAAGTCATCGAGGTGGACTCCGAGGAAGAGGATCGACCAGTCTGTCCTAGTCCTGTCATGCCTGTGCCGGCGTCAGGTGTCGTACCAGACTCAACACCAGATGCGGATCCCGCTGAGGAATTCCTGCAAGCATATCCTGTGTACGAGCCTGCCGACTGCGCAGATTGGGACGAAACAGCCTCTGATGAGGAAGACAGCAGCATAGTCCGCCGCCGGTCGTGGAAGCTGATCACGCGCTTTATCAGGGACACTCCCCAAGCGCAATGGCTGGCCGAAATGGATAGGCTCCGCTCGCGGTTGCGCGAACTGTGTGCCGGGGGAGTGGATGCCCAACGCCCTCACGCGCTCATCCGGGACCTCATGGCTGAGAAGATCCGGGAGCATGATCGTGGGCTGAGTGTGGGATGGCAGCGGAGGAAGGCGACCAGCATCAGGAAGCTCCAGGAGACTGAAGGCGAGGTCCAACAGATGCAGATCCGGGCCAACGAGCTTTCGGCCACTCTCGATGCACAGTCTGAGCTGGTCTTACGATTGAAGGCCCAGCTGGCAGAGGCTCAGGAGCATATGGAGCAGACCTCTGGAAGGATGGCTGTCGTCCAGGCCAAGGTGGAAAGGGCCCGGGCCAGGGTTGACGGATTACGCCCCGCCACTGCTGAAGAGGAGCGGGAGTTAAATCAGCGGCAACAGGCTCTGGACGCCGCAAGTCAACGGGTGGCGGAGCTGCAACGCTCTTTTGACGGAGTCAACCCGTCCATGGGGGAAGTCAACCCCCGAGTATTGTAGCGAACTCGAAAGAAGTTTTTTATTAACACTTTTGTGATCCAACTCTTTCTTTCTCCTTTGTTTTGAGTTCTGTAGTACGCACGATTTCCACTGTTGAATTGCCTTGTTGCATCCCTACAATGTTTGCGGGACGTTTGACGACAATTCCCTCAAACCAGTCTAGATTCCTGAAAGATGGGGAAGGCTTGATCGGAGGAGGAACTTCCAGGATAGCCGAATTACCGTTTCTCCAACGTGCTCTTATGCACGATCAGGGCAACACCAGGGGCGCTAGAACCGGTTCAAACAGGTGAAAATGGGAAGTGTGAATCACGATGCCCAAATTCGGAACACTGTGGGGATGGCGTGACAATAAAGGACAACCGCTAACCGTGGCGGACAAACGGTATCCTTACTGCGTTAGCCTGAAATGGGGACAACAAATGAGGGTCGACCATTGACCATGTTCGAAACTCGGGACCGTGTCGCAAATGTTGTCGATCAATCTTTCAGGGCGTTGGCCCAGGACAGTTGGTGGACCATAGGTCAGACATCCATACTGTTAGGGGGTCCTTCCAGACATGAAAGAGGACGAGAGTCCGAATAAGGGACACGCAAAGCGTGGAACATGGAGTGGTGGCTTGTTCAAACAGAATCCAACACCTCGGTAGTTGCACCACCGCGGAGGGAGTACGCCAGATGGGCGCATCGACCTGATCACGGATCATTCCTTCTTGGGACAGGGCCTCTCTGGCGAGGGGATCTATCGCTTCCCAATGGGATCTTGGGGCATCCTGAACTTGTTCAGGGTAAGATTGTAACTACATAGTTCTCCCCGAGGGGTCAGGCCAGAGGGCTGGAAATGGGGAGGAACAGGATTTTGTGATACCTGGGGCTGAACCCTAGGCGAAATGCCTGGGCGTCTCTGCGTATCCCACGTGATGATGGGAATCAAGCCGCACGTAGTTCTAGAAACGCAGTTTAACGTCGTACTGGACGAGGAGCAGCCTAACCGTGTTGGTACACATCAGGCCAAAACTACTAAGCCCACGTGAGTCGTGCTCGGTGTGGGAAACAAGTAGTAGTGGTGGGAATTTCCAGACGCAGAGAGGGGCAGGTTGGGGCAAAGGGATGCTCGGTGACTACCGGCCCAATGACACTAACACAATAATTCAGCGCATCTAGATGCGCGAAGAGAAAGAGCCGAGTATGGTGGAGTTCCACTTGAACATGAGGGAGTGGAAATGTGTGAATCATGACGCTCGAGATTCGGATCACGATGGTGACGGCGTGGCGATGGAGGACTACTGCTGACCATATTCGCAACACAGCATCCTATCGCGTTAGCCTGAAATGGGGACAAACAAATGAGGGTCGTCCGTTGACCATGTTCGAAACACGGGACCATGTCACAAATGTTGTCGAATATCCGCAGGGACGTTGGCCCGAACCGATTGTAGGGCCCTTAGGTCCAGCATTCATGGAGAGCCCTTAAGCTTAGTATCCACGTCGTCCGAGGGTCCTTTTGGATGTGGAAGAGGATGAGGATCCAAATAGTGAGCTCACGATGCTTGGTCATGGGATGAGTGGAATGTCCCCGTGAAAATCCCATGCTTCGGGATTTTTGTCAAAACACATCTGAATACGTCAACGAAACGTATTAGAGAGAGGGAGCAGATTCCTTTCCCTTGGGGAAATCTTAGTTTATGGTCATAGAATTCGGACCATGGATTGGAAAAAGGGATCAGGGGACACATGACATCACAACCTGACGTGAATGAGCTCGAGTCAAGGGACCGAACACCAGGGTTAGGCTGGACCCACGGGGAAGTACCCGGGTGCTCCTACGTATCTCATGAGGATGAGAATCAAGCCATACGTAGTTCTGGATGGTGGCAGGGTAAAGTACCAGTGCCAGGGGAAAGGGGAAGTGCGGACGTGGCCCTTGCACTAAAAGAAGCGGAATTTGATGTATCTTGTTTGTTCTTTGAGGTGAATGGTTTTTTTTGTGAAGCGACAGGCCTAGAACTGTAGGTCGTGATATTGCCAAAAGAATCAAGCCGTGATGGGCGTTGACAAATGGCATGGCGCGTGGCCAGTACCCAACGTGGTGTCCTCTACAGCGAGGTCACCACAATGCGGTGCCGTTTTTCGTCGTGCGGCCAGGACGATAATGTCACAGTTTAGGGTCGTATGATAGGACCAAGCATGCATTTTATCGTCATGCAGCGCAGACGTAGCAGAGACGATGCTAGGCGGGAAATGTGCGCAGTGTTTATAAAACACATTTGACAGAGACATGATACCACATCAAATTGTACGCCATCCGGAGGTAAAACAGGGAGAGAGACTGGCTTCCTGAATGGGTTGTACCCGGAGACAGGGCGTCTGGGCGGTCCTACGTATCCCATGAGGATGGGAATCAAGTTAAACGTAGTCCCGAATGGATCTTAGTTTATGGTCTTAGAGCTCGGACCATGGGAGCCCCAAAGGGCGCCAGATTGCAACTTTGTCCCCCTAGCATGCAAAGGTGCACTGAGGGATAATGCCAAAAGTGTCGAGATTCCACCTGGACATGATGGGGTGGAAAATGATGTGAATCATGCAACCAACATTCAAGGACTGAAGGAGCTGGTGTGACGACAAAGGATTACTGCTGACCATGTTCGCAACACCGCATCCTGTCGCGTTAGCCTGAAATGAGGACTAATCAAAACGAGCATCGACCGCTGACCATATTCGCAACGCGGGATTTTATCGATTTGTCGTCTGTAATCCTGGAGGGCATTGGCCCGTATCGGTAGGAGAGCCCTTGGGCGTAGTATCCAGGCCGTTCTTGGGGGTCCCTCTGGGTGTGAAAGACGATGGAAGTCCAAATAGAGGGGAACACGAAGCTTGACAAGTGGAAGGGACTTGACCAAGTTGAATCTGACACTCTTGGTGCTAGACTAGAGTGCTCTTAAAACATGGGTGAACCACTACAGGGAGCCAAGGGACTCAACCTTGAGGGTGATCGAGAGATGGCAGATCCCCAGGGGAAGGGGGGCATGGTGCCCAAAACCTTGTAGCATACCTGCACACCCCCCGCTGGAGAGGGATGGACCAAGTGGCCTAGGTGACCGGGAAATCAGGAGATCTCCCAGAGGTGGGGCTGGACCCGAATATTAGACATTCAGGTGGTCCTACGTATCCCATTAGGATGGGAATCAAGCCACACGTAGTTCTGAAAGGGTGCCTTTTAATGTCATGCAGGACAGGGGATAGGAGGACTGAACCTCAGAATGGGGCGTGCGTGGTGCAGCTATTACGTACCCGACGTGAATGAGGACGTAATCCTACACCGCGCCACGCAGTCCTGTGATCAGGGTCCTGAAGGCAGGATTAGAGAGGTAAATTCGCTAAACTCAAGCTGGGTCCAAAGACAAGGGGTCTTGAACGTAGTTCCAGATGAGAGTCTTAGTTTATGGTCTTAGAGCTCGGACCGTGGATGGTGACAACTCCCATGTAAGCACAAATGTCAGCCCAATCCCTAAGCCCACGTGAGATAAACTCGGTGTGGGAAACAAGGGGGGGATCCTCATTGCAATACTTGGGGCATCCATTAAAGGGGAGTCAGCAGAAAGTTCCGAAGGACACCTTTAATGTAGCTTGTTCCTCAAATGCGCAGACGTGCACGGAGGAAAAGTACCAAGAATCCCGAGACTCTATTTGGACACGATGATGTGATGAAGGGTGTGAATTGTGTACCCGGCATTTGGGCTTAACAGGTTGGCGTGGCGAAAGAGGAAAACTGTTATCCATGAAGGAAACACAGCGTCTGTATCGCGTTAGCCTGAGGTGGGAACAACAAATGAGCATCGACCGCTGACCATATTCGCAACGCGGGATTTTATCGATTTGTCGTCCGAAACCCTGGGGGGCGTTGGCCCGTATCGGTAGGAGAGCCCTTAGGCTTTGTATCCAGGCCATTCTTGGGAGTCCCTCCGGGTGTGAAAGATGGTGAAAGCCCTGATGCGGGGATACGCAAAGCCTGGAATGCGGGTGCGGACGTATCCGAGTAAAGCTTGGCATTCCAGGTAGTGAACCAGAGTACTCTTAAGCACATTGGAGAACCGCCGAAAAAGAGGGGTCGACGAAACAAATCAGCAGGGGGTGGGAGCATGGCGTGGTCATCACGAGACCATCGTGAATGAGGACATAATCCCACACCGCACCATATGATCCCCTCATGGAGGAAGGATGGGCCAAGGGGCCAAGATGGGATGAGGATTCCCGAGAGATGGGGCTGGACCCGGATCTTGGACATCCAGGTGGTCCTACGTATCCCATCAGGATGGGAATCAAGCCACACGTAGTTCTTAAAATGTAGTTTAACGTCATACCGGACGAGGAGGGGAATAACATATCCCTAAGTAAGGTGTACAGTGTGGCGAAAAACCGACGTTAATGAGGACATAGCCCTACGTCATGCCGTACAATCCTATAAGATAGGTCCTGGGCCACGGCCTGGAAAGGCCGAGGGGCCTGGGGCTGAGTCTCGGTCAGGAAGAACTGACTGGTTTGTAGTTTAACGTCTTACATGAGGACGGGGGGCCAGGGGCCCAAGGAGGCCAAGAGGCTTGAGGTTGAGCCTCGGAAGGGGAGTCGTACGACATGGTACATGATCCCGACGTGAATGAGGATGTAGTCGCATACCACACCGTACGCTCCGGGTGAGGAATCCTGGGTTGTGGGCCCGATTGCTAGCACCACCTGGGGGAAGTTTGTCACCTCAGGATGGGGCAGAATGAATCACTGTTGACCATATTCGAAACAAAGTGTTCCTATGGTGACTCGCATGGGGGCAACAAATGAGCGTCGACCGCTGACCAAATTCGCAACGCGGGACTTGTTTCGATTTGTTGCTTGAGAAAACCCTCGGGGTGTTGGCCCGGATTAGTAGGAGAGCCCTTGGGCTTTGTATCCAGGCCGTTCTTGGGGGCCCCTCCGGGTGTGAATTCATCCACGAAAGGGGCAAACACCTCCAGGGGGGAATGTGCAGCCGGGTCGAGGCTTGCTCGACGTGGGTCGGGGCAAAAATGTGCACCCTGCCGTGTCTTGACCTGAGGGGAAGATTTTGGCTTTTGGGCTGGGCCAACGGACAAAATGTCCGGGCGTTCCTACGTATCTCATAAGGATGAGAATCAAGCCATAAGTAGTTCTTGAAGGCCATGCAGTTTAGCGTCATGCGGCGAGGACGTGGGAGGGTAGAAGAACGGGAGTGGGCGCATGGTGCGACCTTTACAATCATTGCGTGAGTGGGGTTGCATGAGCGGGGCCAAGAAAGCCGACGCCCTGCTACACAAAGATCCTCCAAGGAGACCATTCCCAGGGGGAATAGTGGAAGAAAGAAGCTTGGGGCTGGGCTCAAGACAAGGCGTCCGAGCGTTCCTACGTATCCCATGAAGATGGGAATCAAGCCGTACGTAGTTCTTGACATGAAGTTTAACGTCATGCGGGACGAGGGGCATCTCGTTCGGGGATGTGTGCGGCATGGTACATGATCCCAACGTGAGAACGTAGTCCTACATTTTACCGTACGATCCCGTAAGAGGGTAAGTCGGAGAGAAACGAGGGGGGCCTGGGGCCAGACCTCGGTGGAGACGGGGCCAGGGGCCCAAAGAGGCCGAGGGGCCTGAGGCTGGGCCTCGGTCAGGAAGAACTGACTGACTTGCAGTTTAACGTCTTGCAGTGAGGACGGAGATACAGTTTAAGGTCATGCGGGACCAAGTCGCAGTTTAGGGTCGTGCAGGACCAATGCAGTTTAATGTCGTGCAGGACCCTCTCGCAGTTTAGGGTCATGCAGGACCAATGCAGTTTAATGTCGTGCAGGACCAATGCAGTTTAATGTCGTGCAGGACCCTCTCGCAGTTTAGGGTCATGCAGGACCAAGTCGCAGTTTAGGGTCGTGCAGGACCAATGCAGTTTAATGTCGTGCAGGACCCTCTCGCAGTTTAGGGTCATGCAGGACCAATGCAGTTTAATGTCGTGCAGGACCAATGCAGTTTAATGTCGTGCAGGACCCTCTCGCAGTTTAGGGTCATGCAGGATCACCTTTTACCCTAGGCAAAGTATCGCTTGAGGAATCTGGCATTGGTGGGAGGGGTTACACGCTCTCCATCTGTGGTCACCAAGGAGTATGCTCCATTGGGGTAAACCTTATGGATGATATAAGGCCCTTCCCATTTGGGTTCTAACTTGGGCGGTTTCCTTCCGGGAATCATTGGCGCTCGCAAGGCCAGCACCAGGTCACCCTGTAGAAAAGAGCGGAGACGAACCTTCTTGTCAAAAGCTCTTGCCATCTTGTCCTGATGCCTTTCCAGATTGTGCAGGGCACGAAGCCGGTTCTCGTCCAGTGCCTCTAACTCAGCTAGACGGATCTCGACTACCTCATCTGATGTCTGGTGATCATAAACTGCCGTGCGTAGCGATGGCAGCTGGATCTCAATGGGTAGGACGGCCTCAGCTCCATACACCAGGGAATATGGGGTCACCTGGGTAGAGTTGCGAGTCGTCGTTCGGTAAGCCCAAAGGGCGTTGGGGAGCTTGTCCGGCCAACTCTTCTTGTTCTGACCAACCATCTTCTGCAGAATGTTAGAGAGGGTCTTGTTGAATGCCTCGATCTGTCCATTCGCCTGTGCGTGGTAGCAGGAGGTATGGTTTGACCGGATGTCGTACTTAGCGTACAATTTCTTCAATTCAGCTGCTCGGAAGTTGGTACCGTTGTCAGTGAGGACGGCGTGAGGGACCCCAAACCGGTGGATGATGTTGGAGCTCACAAAGTCAACGACGGAACGGTCCTTGTCCTCTTTGAGCGGAACTGCTTCTGCCCACTTGGAGAAGAAATCTGTAGCAGTCAGGATGAACCTACACTGGCGGGCTGTTGCCGGCGGATACGGTCCCACTACATCGAGTCCCCATACCGCAAATGGCCAAGAGTACTTGGTGGGGTGGAGGGGTTCTGGCGGCCGATGCAAGAAGTTGGCGTGCACTTGGCACGCGTGGCATCTCATGGCGTATCCAATACAATCGTGGATCATGGAGGGCCAGAAGTACCCTAGCCTCCGGATTTGATGGGACAGCTTCGGCCCAGCTTGATGGGCGCCACAGGAACCGGTGTGAACCTCTTGAATAACTTGAGGTATCTCTACTCCTTGGATGTAACGGAGGAGGACACCATCAAAACTCCGTTTATAGAGGGTCTGCTCAAGACTGGGGCCGCTCTGGAGGGTAAATTGAAGTGCGCGGCGTCGGATTCGCTCGCGCTCGGCCCGGTTGTCCGGGAGCTGGCCATTTTGGAGATAATCGACAAAAGGTGCTCTCCAATCGGGGGTCGTTTCAACCACTGCGTCTGACGAGCCCGGGACTCCCGATACGGAGGGTCCGGCGGTGAGATGACTTACCCGTAGGCTATCACGGTCCTCTTGGGTGACGGGAGCAATGAATCTACGGTGGGCCACGTGTATGACCAAATCATCTTGCTCGGGTTCTGCGAGCGATGCGGCTAAGCCAGCTAGGGCGTCCGCTTGGCCGTTCTGCGACCGCGGGACATGGGTAACCTCTGGCCGAGAAGAGAACTGGGCCATTAGGAGGAGGGTGTACTCCAGCAACGGTGCAAGCTCTGGCTTCCTGACGACGTAGTCGCCATTAACCTGTTTGATTACCAGCTCAGAATCTCCCTTCACATGTAGATGGGGTACATGGATCTCAAGGGCCAACTCGAGGCCGGTGATGAGAGCTTGGTACTCTGCCTCGTTGTTCGTACAACCTTCGGACAACAAGAAGGAGTACGGCAGGACGGCTTGCGCCGGGGTAATGAAAACAATACCCAGACCCACTCTGTTGGGCTTGGGGTCGTTGAGCCTTCTACCAGTGGGGCTTTGGGAGGCGCCGTCGAAATGCATTTTCCAACACGGGACAACGTGATCGACCGAGAGGATCGTCTCGTCGGGGAAATCCAGGTCCAGGGATTGATCCGCGGAGGTTGGATGGGCAGCTAAAAAGTCTGCCAATGCCTGTCCCTTAACGGCCTTCTGAGGCACAAACCTGATGTCAAACTGCTGGAGAATCACCGCCCACCGCGCTAGCCGGCCAGTCAGCAAGGGGCGGTTCAGGATTTACTTCAGCGGATCCACCCGAGAGATCAATTGCACCTCGTGGTGTTGCAGGTAGTGTCGTAACTTCTGCACGGCGAAGACGAGCGCAAGGCAGCTCTTTTCGATAAGGGAATATCTGACCTTTGTATCGAGAAGCATGCGACTGAGATAATAGAGACTGTTCTCAGTGCCCTCCTTATTCTTCTGGGTGAGCAGCGCACCGAGGGATCTCTCCAGGGCGGTCACGTAAAGGACCAGCGGCTTTCCAGAGACAGGTGGCATCAAGACCGGAGGTTGGAGCAGATACTGCTTGATTTCCTCGAAGGCGATCCGACACTCCTCATCCCATTCGTAGGCAGCGCCTTTCTTCATGAGCCGAGAAAAGGGCTTACACTTGCTGGCCTGGTTCGCAATGAATCGGCGTATATAGGCTAAGTGGCCTTGCAGGCCTCGAAGCTCCCGAATGTTGCTCGGGGGAGGCATTTGGCTGATGGCCTTAATCTTCTCCGGGTCTATCTCGATACCTCGGTATCTGACAACAAAGCCCAGAAACTTCTCGGAGGTGACTCCGAAGGCACACTTCAGTGGGTTCATCTTCAGGTGACGGGAACGGATGAAACCGAACACTTTCTCAAGGTCTTTGAGATGGTCCTGGCGCTGATATGATTTGACTACAAGGTCATCCACGTAGCACTCCACCAATGTCCCGAGGATCGGTTTGAATATGCGATGCATGGCCCTCTGATAAGTGGCACCTGCATTTTTCAAACCGAACGGCATTACCCGGTAGCAAAAGGTACCCTGGGGAGCCCTGAAGGCAGTGGAATCCTCATCTTCGGGGGCCATCCGGATCTGGTTATACCCGGAATAACCATCCATAAAAGAGAGGGCTTGGAACCCGGCCGTGGCGTCAATCAACAGCTCCGTCACCGGGAGTGGGAAGTCATCCTTTGGGCAGTGGCGATTGAGATCGCGGAAGTCGATGCAGACTCTAATCTGCCCATTTTTCTTCCTGACTGGCACAATGTTGGCGAGCCATTTGGGGTACTGGACCTCTTTGACGAAGTTGGCCTTGATTAGCTTATCAACCTCGGCCTCAACCATAGCGCCATGGGAAGGGTGCATTTTCCTGGGAGGCTGCTTAAACCCGCGATGTTTTACTGGGAGGCCCAGATGGTGGACGACCACTTGGGGATCCAGCCCTGGCATCTCATCGTAACTCTAGGAAAACACATCGCGGTGCTGTTTGAGAAAGTCTACATACTGCTGCCGCTCCTCGAGGGACATGGCCGCACTGATTAATGTGGGTCTTGGTTCTGCCTCGCTACCAAGGTTCACCTGTACCAGCTCATCGACCGTGGTAGAGACGCCTTCTTCAAAGGCTGGGGGAGCATCCTCCAAGTCTTCCTCCCCAGCCGTGGGGGGATTTCCCACGACGGAAGGTACTTCTGGGCTCTCAAAACCCGAGGGGCAGCTGGTGCCGGCTTGGGCAGCAGCGGTCATCACATCAGGAGAATCACTCGTCGTGGAGACCATAGCAATGAATGCATTTGACCCTATCCCATCCGGCCTTCGGCCTATGGGGCCACGCTTGATGATATCAAAGCAGTGGTGACGTGTCGGCCAGAGTCGGTTGATTCCAGCCCGGCGAAATAGACACGTATGGCGCACTGCCGTTGTCATGAGCTTGACGTCCCGGTACCGTACAGGGGTAGGAGATTCCGGGATGACCCGAGCCTGGTTGATGTAGGAGTACGAGGTGATTTTCCGCCGTCGCTTGGACGCGGGAACATGCCTTCCTTGCGTACCCGAAACAACGAAACATTGTCCCATGTCGGGGGTCGTGGCCTCCAACCGGTGGATCGGGAGGATGTAGGCGTCGTCCACGCTCGCCCAGGGATCACTTGTGATTGGGGCGGGCTCATCCTCGCTGACCAGGATCTGCTTGTCCTTACTTTTGTAATAAGCCGCATCCAGATAGCGGGCCTCACAAGAAGCGAAAGGGGACGCGTCTCCTTGGAGCACGCCTACTCGGCCGTTGAGCGAGTACTTAAGGCACTGGTGATACGACGAGGGAACCGCTGCATGCAGATGGAGCCAAGGCCTACCCATCAGTGCGTTGTAGGCGGTGTCCTGAGAAACAACCATGAACTCGGTGCTGGCAATTAAGCCACCGAACTGGATCTTCAGACGGATCTTGCCGACCGGGGTTTGCTCTGTCCTGTCGTACCCCTGAATCCTAAGGTTAGAGGGAGTCAAATCACCTTCGGACAAACCCAGCTTTCGCAGCGTCCTGGTCGGAATTAGATTGATTCCAGAACCCGTGTCAACGAGGCAATGACGGACTTCCACACCGTTAAAGTGGCCAGTGATATACAGTGGGCGAATGTGCCCCTGTATAGGAGGGTCTTCATCTTCACCAGAGAACGAGATAACCGCCTGACATTCGGCGTTTTCAATCGTCTCGGTATGGAAGGCCTCCGCGGCTACCACTTCCGTCTCGAACTGGAGGGGGCTCCTTAGGGCCTCGGCAAGTGCCTCGCGCATCTCGGATGACAAGCGCAGGGCCTCAAGGATGGAATGCCTCGCCGGAATGCCGGCTAGGTGCTTTAGGACATCATACTTGCGTGCCAAACGCGAACCTCTGCTTACAGGGGGTTTTTCGGCATTTGGAGGCATAGCGGGTCCTGCCGGTTGAACTGGCGGTCGGCTAGCACTGGGTACATCCTGCTGCCTGCTAGTAGAAGCCTGGAGAGTAGTCGCCGGGCTAAGATCGAACATCGGGGGCTGGCCCGTCGCCGGGCGAGACTGGCTGTGATACGAACGAGGTGGCTCTCCCTAATCCAGCAACACGAACGACGGTGGAGGTAGAGCCAAGGGTGCTGGATGGGTCTGCGCGTGCTGAGATCTGCGCTGAGCCTGCTGCCTGGTCTCGGTAGCGTGCACGGCTTGGTCACAAGTGCCTGCTGACATACCTCGGTGACCGGCGCGATTGCGATTCCGCTGACGTTGACGTCGGCTGGAAAGGTTGGGGCGGTCTGCCTGGGGTTCCCCCTCGTCGGGGGTCATATAGGGCTTTACCAGCTCCACGGTGTTAACCGAAGCGTACCCTTGACTGTCACTCGAAGAGTCATCCACCGCTGGGCGAATTCTGGGGGGAATGCCCATTTCGGGAGGCATAAAGTCACCGAGAGTGCGGGATGACGACGGCACTAGCGGTGCACGTTGCTTCTTCTTGCGTCGCCGCTGCTTGCCTTTTTGGGCAGAGGTCGACTGTGAAGACGATGTTGAGGCGCCAACTACTTCTTCTGAAGGTTCCGACTGCTTCAAGCGTGCCCGGATGATACCCTGGGCCCGGACGACAGTTTTTTGAGCCATCCAGTTGTCGTATTTATGGGACCCGCGGATAGGGACCTTCTGCCACTCACCCTCACTGTCACTGCCAATTTCTGACCCCGCAAAGACGCCTGCCACCTGCGCTGGCGCTGGGCCCAACTTGACTATGTTGTTGTTGACCTGGTCCTGAAGCCAGTCTTTAAACACATAGCATCGCTTGAGGGTGTGCCCCAGGATCTGATGATAAGGACAGTAGTTGGGGTGATCAGTGAGATGCGCCTCTGCCGGCCTCCTGCACTCAGGCAGACGCACGATCCCTTGCTCTAGAGCACTTCGGAAGTAACCAGGGACCTGATTTTCGTTAAACGAATAGGTATGGTACTTTCTTTCCGGGTAAGGAGCCCTGGGGGCCTGATCCTGTCGAGGGACCGGAGGGGCCTGCTGAGGGGGCGGTGCCTGGTTGTCTCGCCTAGGTGGCGGTGGCGCGTTGCGCGGGGGAACCTGTCGGTTCTGAGGCGGTCGCTGCTGGGCAGGACCTTGTTCTTGAGGTGGAGGACCTCTGCGGGGTTGCGGGGGTGGTGCCGCCGGTAAAAATTCCAGCTGCCTCGGGGCTTCTATTTGAGCCACTGCGGCGGGTTCAGCCCTGGCGGCCCTCCTAGCTGGGATCATAGGGGGCAGCAAACGTGCCTGACTAGCCTGTTGCAGGGCCTCCTCGAGGCGCTGGGCCTTATCCGAGAAATCTCTAAACCCCCCAGGGTAGTTCTGGGTAATCAAGGAGGGTACCAGCTCTGTCTTTACGTTCCCCACACACATCGTCAGTAATTGCTCCTGAGTCAGCGGCATATCGAGAGAATACGTAAGTCCTTTCCACCGGGCGATGAAGTTTGCAACCCGCTCGTCAGGCCTCTGTTTGCACTTAAAGAGGTCTGCGATGCTGGTCTTCCGCGTGGTGGAGCTGAACTGGTACAAGAACTGCCGGCGAAGATCCTCCCAACCGGTCACTGATCCGGTGGGGAGCTGGCTGTACCAGACGAATGCCGGACCTTCCAACGTCTGTACAAAACATCGGAGCTTAGCGGCTTCTTGCTGAGCCGGGGTCCCCAGCATGGGGCCACACCTGGAAGAGAAATGAGCCAAGTGCTGGGGTGGGTCCCCTGTCCCGTTAAAAGGTGAGAAAGTGGGGTTCCCAAAACCCGGAGGCGTGGGCATATCATCCACCCACGCGGGATAAAGCATGCCATCCGGTGGGACCGCCACCTACCGTGTCTCCAACGCCTCGAGGCGGGATGTGAGTGCCGCAATAAGGTCCTCCGGGTGGGGGTCCCTGTCTTGACGGGGGTCCCTAACAACAAGCGCATTGCCAGGTTCTTCAACACGGTAGACGACTTCTGCTGCTCGCGGGTTGACTGGTTGGACGACCTGTTGGGCGACTGGGGGAACCCGGGTTGGGTTCTTCAGCTTGCCCCGTCGCTCAGGGGGGTTTGGCGAGACGTATCGCGCCCTCTTGCCGTACGTTCCGGCTTCCGCCCTGTCCGCGTCAGTAGCATGATCAGGGTTTCCCGGAGGCATCTCACCGGGGGGAAATTGTTCCTGCCCCTGCTGCCCCGGCCTGGGATTACCATAGTCGGGTCGTCGCTCTGCGGCGCGTTCAGCCAAGAGTTCGTCGACCAGCCTCTTCTGCTCAGCAAGCTTCAGGCGCAACGTGGCCTTCTCAGGGTCTTCGTCCGTTTTCTGCACAGAGGCGGACGGGTCGGAGTGCTTGACTATCCCGACATGCTCCTTACCCTTGCCGGTGCTTCGACCGAGTGCCAGTGACTCGGTGGGTACGGGGAGGCCTAGCAGGTTCTTTTGCTGACGGGTGACTCTCCCTGATGGGTCGAGTAGTGGCGGTACGCCCTCAGATGGTAAGTCCCCATCAAGGAACTCAAGCTCATCTTCCTTATCCACAACGTCGGCCATGTGGATTGTGACCCCTCTTGAGGGAATATCCTCAATGTCGCATAGCGAATCGGGCTGTCGTCGGATAGGGTCGAAGAGGAGAGCGGCATAGCGTCCCCAACCACGGACTTTCACATGGGGGGTGGCTTCCCTGACGATCTTGCGGAGTGCCTTGAAACTCTGGACGCATTTTCGTTGGAGGGCACTCTGGTGACCGGGCGACTCGGGGTGCTGGGCCGCAAGGAGCGCCGCTGCATCAATTAGGCGGCACTGTTTTCCAATCTCCTCGAAGTGCTCTCGACTCCTGGGGTACACTACCCGTTCCCAACGGAGGCGGAAGTGCGTCGCCCACAGGGTCCGACAAAAGCATCCCACTTCTTCAGGGGTAAGCGACTTGGGTACGCGAAAATTCAGTGCCGCCGTGGGCCAGAACTTCTCTGGGAAGTAGTCCGCTGCAAGAATACTCCAGAAGCTCCTGGGTTCGTCCTCGGGGTTCGGCCCTACATTTCCCCACTCATCAACCGGGGGTGGCTGAGGGACCGGTAGCGGTACCGAGACGGACCTCTGGGATAGCAAACTCGGCGGTGGAGAATACGGCAAGCGAGCAGACTGGCCACCGTACTCTGGGCCCTCCTCTGAAGAGCGAGGTGACCTGACCACAATGTCATGATAGGACGGGCTAACAGCCACTGCTTCGGGTATGGGAATTGCCGTTACCGGTGTCCGGTCATGTCGTGGCTCTACCACCGTTGACCCCCAAAACAGCTCCTCGTGACCCCGAGTAGAGGTAGAGGTCGCTTCGGGTGACGGTGGCGGTGACTGCGTGGTCGAAACCTGCGGAATTCCCAGGATTTCTTCCTCCTGGATGTACCTGCGGAGAGAGACGGGAATCCGGTGGACCTCAAATTCCGGGAGAACGAGGCTGACGCGTCTGGTTCCTGCCCCAGTCCTTGATACGGAGGAGCTGGGAGAAGGTTCCATCGCTGAATCGCATTCCGCTTCCGAATCGGAGAAGCGGGCGGGTTTGATCCCCCCCTGGGCCTTCCCAGGATTCTTCTTGGGGTGGCGACGACCCGCTCTTCTGCCCCTGGGTGGCTCTTCGGGACACGGTTGACCCCTATCAGGCAGCCCTGGGGAGGCACTAGCGCCGTGGCGGAGAGGGCCCCCACTTGAGACAGCCGGGGTGCCGGGGGAACCAGGGCAAATATCAAAGGGTACATGGGGAGGACCTCCACGAACAGTACCCACGTGGGCGGGGCCTCTGTTGGAACCGGCAGGAGCATGGGGAAGGCCTCCATGGTCGATGCGAGTGGAGCGAGGCTGACCTTCACTCCTTGAGTTGCTGGGGCGAGAAGGATCCTCGCCAGTCGCAGAGAGGACATAGGGGGGGCCCCACATCGAAGGACCGGATGGACGGTGCCCTCAGAAGAATGGACTTCATACCCTGTACAGCGGGCGCGGGAAATGTTTCCGCGCTGAGCATCACTGCCCCGGGGCAGGTCTTCCTGCAGGATGGGGGCAGCACGAGGCATGCCTCCACGACGAACCTCGGAGCGGGGAAGGCCCACGCTCTGTGGAGTAGTGGTACGGGGAGGACCTCCGTACGGGGTGGCATCACCGCGGGTTAGCTCGCGACGATCATCACTGGGGCCTGCAACCCGGAGAGTCAACCCGGCCTGCCCATGGGGCGGCTGGGGTCTCAATCTTGGTTGGGCGAAGGGGTTCCCCTGCTCAATGTAGGCGGGGGCTTCATAATGTACGTCGGCGGTGGCTCGGCCCACTATAGCTGTCGATGTGGACGCGGCTAGGCGAGCGTCCTCAGCCCGGGCCCGGCGCTGACGTCGGGTCAGGCGGGCCGGTGCAGGTGGTGCAGGGACATAGTCTGCCTGTTCTTCCTGCGGGGCCGGACGGCGGCGCTGACGTGGCCGGACGGGAGCTCTCGCCTGGGGGTCCTGGGTCGGGGCCCTGAGCGGGCTGAGCCGGACCGCGCCTGCCTCTTCGGCGTAAGGCGAAGAGTCGTCAAGGCGTTCCGGGGATAGGCTCCCGAAACGGTTGAATGTCGAGGTGGGGAGCGGGGGCTCCCTGCGCGGCCTGTTAGGGCAGCGTTGACGGCGGGGCCTGGAAGCCTCCAGGTCCAAACTGGCCATATCCCTGGTCGGGATGACCCCTTGTTCCTCATACATGCGCACGAGGCTGTTGATCACCCTTCGTTGGATGACCTCTGATGGGGAAAGGGGACGTGGACGTCCCGCATCCCATGACGTGGCAGCCGTCGTGGCGCCATGTGGAGTGGCCGTAGTGGTGTTTCCCCTGCCCCTGCGCGGGCGAGGAGCGGATGGTGACCGCATCTCTGAAATAGCAACCTGGTTCCTGGAAAACGAAGGGATCAACTCATCAGTACTGAGAGGAAAAGGATTGACAGCCAGTGCCCCAGCGTTCTTCCATCCTCCTTGTCTGTGATAAGGATCCACGCCAACACGCTGCGGAGCGGAGCGCCCCACGTTCTACTACCCCGACTTCTGGTGAGTTCCACGACAGGCCCGCCATTTACTTGGCGGGACCAGGCAACGGATATCTGAATCCGGTGACACGTCAATCTACTGGTGTCTCGAACGCTACTAATCTCCATGCTGAGGAGAAGAATTTCACGTCGGGTTCACCATTTCTGTTTCCGACGCTTTCGCCGGGGCGCGCGCGCGTCCGTCCGCGGGGGAGGGGGATGCGCGGCTTTGTTGCCACGCATTCCCGCTTTCCAAAGGCGGGCGGCATTCGTCCCTTGTTCAGGTACGTCTGCTCCTTGATCGAAACGAGATGATGGGATGTCGGTTCTTCCTCCTGTGGATTGCTCCTCAGAACTCGTCACCTAGTTCGGGTCTCCCTTATAGATTTAATACGTAGTTCGTGAAACTCTTCCCGGTGTCATGTTTCCATGGACGCCGGTTAATTACACTACTTCTGTCGGGACATTCCAAAGGGTCCAGTTAGGGCAGCATCCTTCGGTCAGGGGAGTAATCACGTTTGAGGCATCAGTAGCGTGTCTGGATGCTGGGGTACCTGGCATGTCTGTCTGTTATCCTCAATCATAAGGCTTCTCGAGGGCGTGGAAGCCCGAGGAATCCCACATCGAGCGCAGGGAATTACATGTCATAGACACGTATCTGAGGTTTTCCTCAGCTTCCCATGTTCAACACATGGTATGTTGCAAGATTAACGTCTAGCAGAGACGGTTGAGAATGAGATGGGACCATCGCAGGAGGGCGACAGCGAAGTTGGGCTTGAGCCTTGAAGAGACTTCCTACGTATCCCCGTGGTAGGGAATCAAAGTCCGCGTAGTTCAGGATGGTGCCGGTAAACCGACGTGAAGCTGGACCTTGGTCCGAAGAGAGTTGGTCTTGAACCTCTAGGAGGATTCCTACGTACCATGCCTTGACATGGATCAAAGTCCCCATAGTTCAAATGATACAGTTTAACGTCATGCGGGACGATAATGAACCCTGACGTGAATAAACGACGGGTGGGCTTGAACCTCGTGGAGGCTTCCTACGTACCATGCCTTGACACAGATCAAAGACCTCGTAGTTCAAGTGGTCACAACGGCTTACCGCTGGACTGGAATGGGACCCGACGTGAATGAGCGACGGGTGGGCTTGAACCTCATGGAGGCTTCCTACGTACCATGCCTTGACATGGATCAAAGACCTCGTAGTTCAAAAGGGGTTGGGTCGCAATGGCTTACCACTGGACCGGGGTGTAGTTTAACGTCATACTGGACGTAGGTAGAACACGACGTGAATTGGGTGATGGGTGGGCTTGAACCTCGTGGAGGCTTCCTACGTACCTTGCCTTGACATGGATCAAAGACCTCGTAGTTCAAAAGGGGTTGGGTCGCAATGGCTTACCACTGGACCGGGGTGTAGTTTAACGTCATACTGGACGTAGGTAGAACACGACGTGAATTGGGTGATGGGTGGGCTTGAACCTCGTGGAGGCTTCCTACGTACCTTGCCTTGACATGGATCAAAGACCTCGTAGTTCAAAAGGGGTTGGGTCGCAATGGCTTACCACTGGACCGGGGTGTAGTTTAACGTCATACTGGACGTAGGTAGAACACGACGTGAATTGGGTGATGGGTGGGCTTGAACCTCGTGGAGGCTTCCTACGTACCTTGCCTTGACATGGATCAAAGACCTCGTAGTTCAGATGAAAGTAGACCTTGGTCCACTGATGGTGGGCTTGAACCTCATGGAGGCTTCCTACGTACCATGCCTTGACATGGATCAAAGACCTCGTAGTTCAGGAGGGTTTGTCGGTAAACCGACGTGAAAGCAGACCTTGGTCCACTGATGGTGGGCTTGAACCTCATGGAGGCTTCCTACGTACCATGCCTTGACATGGATCAAAGACCTCGTAGTTCAGGAGGGTTTGTCGGTAAACCGACGTGAAAGCAGACCTTGGTCCACTGATGGTGGGCTTGAACCTCATGGAGGCTTCCTACGTACCATGCCTTGACATGGATCAAAGACCTCGTAGTTCAGAAGGGTTTGTCGGTAAACCGACGTGAAAGCAGACCTTGGTCCACTGATGGTGGGCTTGAACCTCATGGATGCTTCTTACGTACCATGCCTTGACATGGATCAAAGACCTCGTAGTTCAGGAGGGTTTGTCAGGGTCGGTGCTCACTCTAAGCCCACGTGATTCATGCTCGGTGTGAGAAACAAGAGGTTGCAAGGACCTGATGACCACGTCGCGAAGGGTGCGTCCGTGAGAAGAGAAGAGGGGCTTACGCGTTGGGCGGCCCATGGTGTTGGGACTTACTCCAGGATGGAGGCCCATGGCGCGACAAAGCACGGGAAAGATGGACCTTGGTCCGACGATGGGAGGTGCCTCGTTCCCTATCACGTCCTCCACTGACCTTGGTAGTGGGGAAGTACCGAGATGCACGGGTGCAATCATCCGTACCATAGGTTAGGGATTTACGCTCTGAGGCGACCCTTCCCCTGCGAACATACACCACTCCGACAAGGAGGATCTCATTCCATGTGAGGAAGAGTTCCATTCCCGTGGAGACGAGTGGTGTAAAAAATGTTCGAGTTTGGGGGACCCTTTGTGAGGGAAACGAGGTTGGGTCACAGTTTAACGTCATGTGTTGAGGACGCGGTGCTTGGCAGTTTAACGTCCTGCAGCTCGGACGAGGTGGGTTCACTCCACACCCCTAGGGCTTACATAACCGGTACCCTCTGGTCCTTGGGGAAGGGAAGGTACCAGTAAGGCCATGGTAAAGGGGGGTCGAGGTAGGAACCATCGAGGGGTCCATGTTAGCGTGGCTATGCGAAGAAGCAATAGCCGTTAGCGTGCCTATGCGAAGAAGCATTGGGCGAAGCAACGCTACGGGAGGTGTTGTCCATGGGACTTTGAAATCACATCGTGCAAACCTGGAGGGTCGCACGGAAAGAGGAACCGCTAAGAAGAGGAGCGTGCTTTGCGATGTGGGGTGCCTTGGCCTTAGCATGGGGCATAGGTGGGAATGGGTGGTGCTTCGCGAAGTGGAACAGTGTTCGCGGAGCACTGCCTCGCGAAGGAGGAGTGGTTCGCGAAGCAGGGTCCTGCCAAGCAATGTGCTTCACGATGGATAGTTATCCTGCCTTAGCATAGGGATTACTAGCATGGGTTGGTGTTTCGCGAAGCACGAGTGCTCCGCGGCTGCCCGGGTTCCCTTGGGAATCCCCTTCCTTTGCGAACGCCCTTGGGCTTCGCGAAGGGCATCCCTCTCGGAAGAGGGGCTCAGAACGAAACAAATCAGAGTCGTCTCGCGAAGCTGAAATACCTCTCGGAGCTCATGATTCCCGGGGCAAAGCTTGCTTCGCGATTCGGGAGAGGAGAAGCCGAAAGGTCGGATTGTCCGTCCCCGGGACTCAGGGGGAGTCGAGTATTTATAGGGAAGGCGCGCCGCGATGCAGGGCTCGCGCGCCGCCTGCGGAGCTTTGCGGCGGCTCGCGAACGTCAAACGCGCTCGCGGAGGATCACCGCCTCCGGTGCATCGTGGCGGCTCGCGAACGTCAAACGCGCTCGCGGAGGATTACCGCCTCCGGAGCTTCGCGGGGCCGCCAAGGTTGGGGCGCTTCGCGGCGGGGCTCCGCGGACGGGCTCCGCGGCTGTGCTTCGCGGCTGTGCTTCGCGAGGCAGCGCGCCTGCTGTCTTTTTCGTTCGTTCCTTTCGGGCCATATTTTTGGCGCCAACAATGTCAAAGATCATACCATATGAGACCACCATTTTTTTGTGATACTGAAATAAAAAATGTACAGATACAGATTGTCCATGATTGTGGATATATTATCTACTGTATCAGCTTGATCATTTTATGATTGAGGGATATAGAATAACGTTGGTTCAAAAAATAAGTATTCTATTAAATCTCTGACATAAATAAAATTAGGGGATAATTATATCTTATTTATGAAATTTTCATTTTTATTTGATTAATTACTGGTTTCATTTCCCCTTATATATTCATGTATATTTTCTATAGTTTTTTGTATAGATCCATGGTGGCAATGAGTGCGTATTATTCAAAAAATTTATTAATGCTTCCTTAAAATGCTGTAAATAGTTGGGAAAACATATTTTTATTTAAAATATTTAAATTCCCTTGAAATAGCTTGTTGAGATTCAGTTTTTTCATCATATATAAAATTTTTCCATTGGATGATCCATCAAGATACATCTCCCATGTTTTGGGAGTGTCATGGGAATAGAAATCCTCTTTTTTGAATGTTCTGATCCACTGGTATGCTTCTCATGGAAGGATACGCCAAAAGGAATTATTCCAGGACTAATCCTTTAAATTCATTATGGGACATGATGTATATGTCTTACAATTTATGGAGATAACTAATCAGGAAAAACGCTCAGGAAATATTCAGGTAAAAAGTTCACACAATAGAAGTTCATTACAAGTGATAGTGGACAAATGGTGTTGTATGTAATCCATCATATTTTTCACTATAAAGTGGATTGTTTGGTAATTATTATGACCATTTTAATAATAGGTCTTATCAAAAAACATCATTAAAATCAGATAACATAGGCTTTTTTAGTTCCTATATTCGTTTTCTATATGAGGATATCCCCAAGAAATCGTTCCATATATTCCAAATATTGGATAACATTATTTCTAAATAATGGTGGTATTAAGGGTGATTATTAAATGATTAATGAAATTACTCACTCCATTAGTAGGTGGCTCTATTCTTTATTAATTTAGTGAAGGTATGTAACATTGCATCCATTAAAATAAGTTAGGTTACCTAGGAAACTCCATATATAGGTGTGGTTACGCTAGATCCCCTATGCTCATTTAGATTATAAGTGGTAAGAACATCTAGTATTGTTGTATTATTTTGTGGATAAAACTATATATCATAGAAGTGTACCAAAATCATAAAGACTTTCAAGGACATTTATATAAAATTTACAATTCAAAAAATTCATATTTAGACTTTGGTGTTGGAATTTGCAGACAATTTTTTGATGATCCATCGGGTGAACACGTAACTATCTAGAACTAATCACTGAATCATTGACACATTACATTATTCATATTAAGAAGGGATTAATTATATAGGGCATGATGCATTTCAATTTAGTACTAGAATTATTTAATCTATGGGAAATGTCAAGGTAGAAAAAGTTTCCCTACAATGATTTGAAGTTAGTGGATTTCTTGTCTATATGGGACATAATTATCTGATTATAAAATATTACCAATCAATAACAGAATGCAATTGGATTCCCTAAATTTCATCAATCAACTATTCTATGATCGTTAATGGTAAATCAACTTCAATGAAGTGTTGATTAATATCTCAAAATTCAAATCAACCCCTAATATACTCATTCATTTTTGAATTATGGGGAATTTATTGGGAATGAATTTATAGTATATCACTTCTCAAAAAAAGTAAAATTTGATAAATCTATCAAAATTTTTGAATCTAAATTAGTTGCATGAGATTTCCAAATTCCCATAGTCTCTCATTTGGAACCACAACAGACATTTTGTAAGCATAGTTGATTAGTAGCCACATTGAGATTTAATCGAGTCATGTTTGTATATTTCCATGAGAACTCATATCAATGATTCATTAGAAATAATATTTAATTCACTTAATCCTTAAGAGTAATGGATTCCCAAATATGTATAGGTCATTGGTCTTCTTTGGTTCCTAAATGAACCCATCTGAACTATTCTATGGTTGTAGAGATGTCTTCCTCAAATGTGAGTGGGAGAATTCCTAATTCAATCCTCCTAGTCTCCCATATATGTGTCTATGATGGTATTTATGAACATCAAAAAGAATTATTGAAAATTTTGTTCACTATCTAAATTTAAGTATACATGAGAAGATACATTCAAATTCAAACATCTGGATTTATCATAGAGATATTCTATGTGTAGGTGTCTTTTTGTGTACTACTATTGGGGGTGGAATGATATGGACATCCGATGTTGCAGAGAATGTACTGGGGGAATCATCAGTATCTACTGATGGAATAAGAGAATTATGAAATCCTAATAAATCATTATTATGAATTCCCAATAACGATTTCATTTCATTTGATACTATTTATATCACATGGAATTGAGGTAGTGATGTTTGTGCTTCTGGAAATGTTTATGGTATTTATCATTCCTCTTTAATTGGGTTTATTGAAAATACATATTTTCTATAGAGTGTTTTCTATGTATTCAAAGGGGCAGTCCTTAGGCTATTTGGAATAGTATCATTCATATCATCATAAATCATTGGTTATTTTCTATACCTATTTTAGATGCATTTTTTTACATATATGGCTTCCCAAGAGTTTAATGGGGCATCGTCCCCATATATTATGTCTACATTTACATTGATGGGGTATTACAAGCAATGATAAAATTTCTAAGGTTCCTCAAGGTCTTCGAATTATGAAAATATATGGTCTGTCTTATTGGGTAACTCTGAACTCAACATTATATTTAATACCCACAATCTAATCTTTTATTTTGATTAGAAAAGAGGACTTTTCTCACTCCTATCATCCCATTGAATGGATGGATTTTCAGAGACAATCCAATCATGATATATCACAAATTTTAGAGGTTATGGATCGAGATGAGGTTGATCCTAGATCCATATATAACTAGAGACCTTATGATTCCATCATTATCATATTTCTCTGAAATATATGAGGGACTAATATTTTCCGAGATGATCTCCTCATATTATTTTGTTGAATGATATGTTTTCAGGATGTTGTGATTGAATAGTCTAATATAGGTAATACAATGGTGCATAAAATTCATTTTGAATATCCTATGAAGTTTGTAGGGCCTCAATGAGTGAATCTATGAGTTGTTTTGAATGATAGAGAACATCTAGGATTGAGGGTTCAGTTGGGATAAATGCCGACAATTTCATAATATGGTCTTTTTTGTGTTAGAGGAAATATCTTCACAAGTTCGGAATCCACCTTATTATTTAGATTATGAGATGATTTCATTGAGGTGGATGGGAATGGTTCTTCAGATGTTGTTGAGGGATAATCCACTATAACATGAATAGGCTGCACTGATCATTCCATTTTTTCTGGGATGATCATACATTGGAAGCCATGCCAATGATTCCTATAAAATGAATAATCTTAAATAAATAATAGAGGGATATGATGCACCACCATGTTTATAATAGTGTTTTTTTAAATTATCACCCTTGGGTTTTAACTATATATAGAGATAACATAGTTATTTTATTGAAATATTTTGTTTGATTGTGCCAATGTTATCCACTTTGTCATCAGATACTCTATCCTTAGCCACATTCTCCCCAGTCAGGTTTGTGGAATTCAAATTTGGAGATGTATTAAACATTAAAGAAGGGTCATGTTGAGTGAACTATGTTAATGGAAACAAATATGTTATCCTCATACTATGAGAGTTCTATTTCATGGGTTGGTTCCAATTCTGTATTTGATGATGGAATTAAATCTATAAGAGTTAGAGTTCAATTGGGAGTTGAATATGAATTTGCTTCAGGTGTATTTTATAATGTCAAAGATTCAATTTACGTCAACGAGGCATATTATATAATACCACTATAGGTTTCAATATCATTATTAGTTTTTGAAGTTATACTCTTAGGGTGTCATGTGATCAGTCAAAATTATATCTATTCATTCAATTTTCAAATATATATTCAAACAATAACTTATTTTCAGTTACCCTAATCTTCTAATAGGGATTTTTGTTACACTAATATCCTATTATTAGGGCCTATTTTATATCACCTCTCCAAAATCACCCAAAATATCTAAGGTTCTTAAAATGTTAAATAATTATTGGATAGTGTGGCCCAACTGCCTATTTAAAGGGATGTTGTTGTGAAGGTTTCAGACAATGAACTCAGTGTGCTTCCCAGGTTCAAATATCTTTAATAGTTTATTTTCTTTAGTTCCTAATAAATATATTGGATTTATAAGAAATCATAGAGAATAAAAATTATTCATCATTGTTTCAAATTTCTATAAACATTTATCTATTATTGGATATAGACAATAGAAATATTAATAATGATTCTACTAAACCTGAGGTGTTTGATTATTTGTTTCTTATATGTGTGCATTAATGGGAACTACAATTTGTTTGGATGGAATGACATTATTCTATTACTTATTAGTAAGTTCCCATAAACTATCGGAATGGAATAACATTTATAATAGTTTCATTGAATTAAAACTTTTTGGTGCTGTGTTTCCTATATAACATCCTTGAATCCTCTTGGATAATTAATTGAGATAAACGTTAAATTTACACCATCAAAAATATTTTCAACAAAAAGTTCAAGTAATTTCTCTTGTGATATAAGGACTCTATGTTATTAGGTTAATACATTCCATCTAGTGGTGAAGTATGAAATTCAATCCCTTTTTTGTTTTTTATAATTGTTGAGTTCTTGAATCATCATTTTCATTAATATGTAGTTGAAACATTAAAAAAATTGACGACAAAGGTATTCATATCCTACAACTAACCGTGATAGAAGTATTATTTATCAAATAAAGGCTAGACCTACTGGAGTCTATAAAAACATCTCAGTTTGGTCACCCCTTTCTGATAACATCGGCCCATCATCGGGCCACATTAAGACATGATGTCTATGAGATGTAGTTCAAGATCTCCCGCACCATAAACGGATAATAAGATGGGATTTAAAAGATAGGAAAGCACAATTTGTTACACGACCATTCCTGACATAGATTCATTTCGAAATATATTACTGGATTTCCTCCCTTCAATGAATTCCATTCCTAGACCAATGGATTTAGTGTAAGTGATTATTTCTTGAGGTATCACTATCTGGATTACCTTATATCTACATGGAGTATGTAAGTATTTATGAGGTGGAAATTTTTTTATATCTCATTGATTCTCAATCCATATAAGGACAAAATGATAACCATGATGGGGGAGTGAAAATCTTTATAATGGGCGAATTTCATGATCATCCTCAACTTTTATATTTATATAGAGTTGTTGATGTGATTCAGATCCAGCAGAGTGCTCCTATGGAAATTTGTTTATGTGTATTATCTCTTTCCATATGTATAGGAGGATGTATATTCTATTTTAATTGATGACTTTACACAATAGTAATGTTACCCTATGTATTTTCTCATTTGGAATTTTTAGATTCTAATTTTCATTCTCATATTATGCTAGTTATTTATCATGTAATGGTATTTTAACTCATCTGGGAAGTGAGTGGGATGTAGCCACACCTTTCCATTTATTCGTGGTATAGTTTCTCCAAGGAATTTGAAATTCATCATTCATAGGTTCTATATTATGGATTGTTCTTTAATTTAACTTATGGGGATCCTCAGTTTCAAAATCTATGCCACTTATCTCTTGGTGCATGATTTCTGGGTTCCATCCATCTGTGTTTATATCTTAGTCCATATCATATTTTGGATTGATATTAATGATGTTCATTGAGGTGTATCGAGTAATGGTAGTTATCCTATCACTCTCTTTAAAATTAGGTTGTATGGAATTACTTACGCCTCCTTAAAATGATTTATCAGCGTCATTCATCTGACCCCAAGTAATATTGGATCATTTTGGAATACGAACCTTATGGCCTTTGAATTCCATTTCCAAGCGTTCCCCTTTCATAGTTTGTGAATAGTAACTAAAACTATGTTTTTTGTCATAAATGTCGAGCATGAACTGAATGAATGAGGTTAGTCTCATGGTGGTAGGAACTGCTAGGATATTGGATATTGACATTTTCCACCAAAAATGGTGAAGACAGAATCATTTTAGGGTGGTGTAAGTGATAAAAATGAAGTCATTTTTGTCGGATGCGGATAATTTAGGACTGCTATTGGCTCTTTATAATCATATTCATGAGGACCGAAGGAATATAGGAGAGGATATGATATAACATGATATTTAAATTTTGATATAAAATCAACCTTAACAATTGGATGCTATTAATATAGAAATTCTATTGATTTCTCCATGACCCTTTTAGGGTGTGGTGAACCTGGTGGTGTTGACTGAGATAATTATTCCAGTTTCCCTGCTAGGTAGGGTTTATTTGAACCCATCAAATAATGACCCCAACAAGAGTTCCCTAGAGATAGTGCATATTATCATTACATGGTAACCAATAAAAGATTTGAATCCCCATGGACAGATCAGTTTAGAAGTTATGTAAACTAGATTACATAGATGATCCTTACATTACATTTTCAATCCTAAAGTAAAACATAGAGATGATTTTGATAATACTATTATTAATCTATCATAAACCTATTTTCCTTTCTTTATACACATCTTGGCATCCTAGAAAAATAAAACATAAGAATGGGGAGCTTAAACGCTCAGTAAGGGTAAGTATACAACATAATATATTACGAATAAATAAATATTATTATTATTGAAATATTTACAACTGAAACATAATCCAATGAAACATAATATTGTTCATAATATAAAATTAAAATATAATATGACCAAAAATAATCCCATGAACTATATATCATAACCTTGGATATTCTACTAGTAAAATAATCAAACGAATTATCAATAAATAATATTATAATGAGGTAATTCATAATATGAGATATCATAAACATACCATAATGGCATTTTCCAAGAAAGCATACATAAATGGGAACCAAATCATATAATACCCAAACTAGTTTGTCTCAAGAGACCCACTGATGAATCTAGGGGCTATATTGGGCCCCACAGTTCGCATAATAAGTCATATTCATTATCATATAAAAACATGACCAATATAAGAATTCATATTGATAAACTATAATATGGAATGTAAATACATTAACAACAAACTATTAATGGTATCAATAAAAAACATCGAAAATTAATGTTATAGCACACCATTAAATAAAATTAGGTAGATGATATCCTACAAGATCAACAAAAATAAATAATATTATATAACAATTTATGATGGCATAGATGAAAATAATCTAATAAAATCATTAAAAATATTATGAAAGAAATATTTCTTCAGAAAAATAAAACAATTTATTTAAAAGTCCACACAATTTTAGAAGGAAAAAATTTTATTCAAATAATTATTGTAAAATATTAGAGGAATTACCAAGAAATTTAAGTTTCATGATGGAAAAAAATACTACTCAGGATGTATATGTTAAGAAAAAACAACCCTACTAATTTTTTTTTTGAATAATTCAGAAATTACCTCATTTAGAAAAAGAAGAAAATATTCCATTTAATATATTTTATAAAACATAAAACATTGTTAAATAGGAATTAAAATTTTGTATGATATTATTACAATTATTTTTTGAATATTTTTCTATAATCAGGGATATGGATGATAAAAATTACCTAATAGATACTTATGTATAAACAATCTCAGATAATAATGATATTATGAAACTAACCCTTACCATGTTATTTCATTTAGTGTAGTGTGAATTAAACTCCTTTATAATTATTTAATTAATTTTAAAAATTTATACGAGATCCATATTTATGTTATTTATATTTTAATCACTTATTATATACTCCTTTTACTTATTTTATATGAAATTTTCACAATTTGTGTGAAATATTAATGTTTTAATACTAAGTATAATTTTTGACCATTTTTTGACGTAGTCCAATTGAGTCAGTTTACTATTTTATTTATAAGTATCTACCCGATGATCCAAATTGTTTGGTTCTTGATTTTGAGGATTCATAGTTCAATATAAAACATTTCATTAGAAGGGATCATGAGACAAATTTTTCATTTGAAGGTTCATATGGACCACACAAGAAGGCCCAAAGAATCTGTGAACAAACTGTACCGGCCTTGAAGATTGATTTACTGGGCCCAGTATAGAAGTCCAAAAACATTAAATCTCCACCATAATTCGGGGGACACTACATTTCATATTGGATAAATATTTCAAGGCCCAAATCCGAGTACATGGGGAATAAATGATTCATTTAAATTCAGCCCACAATTTTGGACGCGAAATGAAATCCGCACACAAATATTGACATTTCTACTGATGTGGACATCCATTCGAGCTGATCGTTTCAGTGTGAAAAAGGAGATATGTCCGGACAACTATTTTGAAAAAATTATTTTTATTTGAGGTCATATTCCTATTACAAAACCCATTCCAATTATGTGCTTTGAAAAAGTCTGGATTGAAATGGACAGCTTACATTTGTTTAATCAAACCACCATAACATTGGCTAAGAAAGTCTATAGGCGGCCAAATATTCAGGGTGGATAGAAGACATCCATATATACATCTTTGAAGAATACACCAAGTCGTCATTCATCTGTCTAAATTGGTAAATCTTCGGTTCAAGTGGAGGGACAGTTTTGGAATGCAAACAGTCCACTCCTTGGGCTATAAATACATCCCCTCCTCTCCTTTCAAAAGGGTTGGAATTTCAGAAGATAATAGATCATATTGGAACGACTAAAGCCATGAAAAAGGCTTGGTAGGACCTTAAATACTCATGTTTTCACTTGAGATACCTTTCCTCCTCTCTTTGTTTTCACTTACTTTCGTGTTATCATTTTTTTTAATCTTGTAAGTCTCTATCTTGGTAATTCTGTTTTAATGCATGTTACTTCTTCAATATCTCTTATTCTCATCCACATTCTGTAGTTTAATATTTATGTTCTTCAAATAGTTTAAATAAATTTGAATCCTCTTCCCTTCATTTTCTTCCCCATTCAATCGAAAATCCATTTTTAAATTTCTTCATCGTTTGTGTGTGTGTTCGGTGCACTAATCTTATCTTGTCCCTTTATTTTTCTTCTCTTTATAATTAATCACCAAAAAAATATATTACCAGATTAATAACCATATTAATGGCTGAGTAAATATCTCATGGGTGTGAGTTTTAATTTAGGTATGTTAAGTGATTGAGAGATTTTGCTCGATGAGTATTCATTGAGTTAACATTATGTATGTTGGACTTAGCATGTCATGGATTAATGACATGTTTTGATTAACGTGTGGTTTCAATGGATTGATGGAACCATAAATACACTACCATAAACAAGATATGATCATTATTAAAACCCAAAGTTAAGTTAAGTCTTTGATTAAAGCCTTAAAACTTGGGAATTCAAATCATCATCAACTTGTGACATTGGTGTTAATTTTAATGAAATATAAAGTAAAGCTCAAGGATATCACAAGATTAACAAACCTAATGATGAATTCACACCAATAATTATCAATTTGTTAAATCAATCATATTAAATTTGTCATTTCAATTATGCTCTGCAAAATAAACCCCCCAATCAGAATATAGTCAACTAAAAACAAACGACTATTTCAAAGTCTCATCACCGAGGATTCGACCCAAGTGCTGCTATACACATTAGCAGAGCACCGGAACTTTAACCCATCGATAGGTGAAAATCTGCTGTGCATTTCACATATTCATATTTATTCTTTCATATTTTATATTCTTATATCATTTAGTTAATAATGTTTTGTTAATACACTTGTTTTGGGTGATAACTGCTTCATTTTCATATGCATGTTTTGTCGTGTATGTTCTTTATATTATGCATAGTATATATCCTTATATTTCATCTACAGAATTATAAAATGCTCATAGATATTTTATTTACTCATTATATAATTCTTTATAATCATTCTTAAATAGTTAATGAGGATAATCAATCTAATCGTGTCATGGAGACAGTATATCGTACTAATGCATTTGCGATGTTATCATTCACTTAATGGTGAAAGGGTATAGTATTATTTTTTATTATAATTCTTTAGAGTAAATAGAATTTTATATTTTTTTCATTAATCCATTATTTCCATCGTTATACCAGTCTATGTAATGTTCTACTAAAAAATCGATTTTACCTGATAAGGACATGGTAGGCCGTACAAACGCAAGCGTGGTAATGTTTTTTATATGATGTAAAAAATGTAGAATAAGGTTTCCCCATAATGTTAACAACATATCAGAATATGTATCATATTAGATTTATTACTTTATAATATAAACAATGCCTAAATAGGATGTAGGGGAATAAATAATCATGAATATTTTGTTTTATATGATTACATTTTCTTTAGAGAACCTATAATAGATCTCCTTTTAGGGAGATTAGTGTTGCTATTTTTTGAGGAACTGATCATATATGACATAAAAAAGGACATTTGGAGGATTAATGGGTTGGTATTATTCAAGATAGAAGCCAAAATGTTGTCGGAATATGTAAAGGAGGAGGTTCCATATAATAATTGAGGTGAGGGGATCCTTTAGAAACTATCAAAATATTAAATTAATAAAAAGGAATATTGAATTCAAAATGGCTCAAAAATGACTTATTTTAAAAATATTATGTTGATTGGTCAAAATACAATGATCCATTTGTTATTATACATGTTTTTCTTTTATGTTAATCCTTATATTTTTTCAACCCTTATATTACCCTATTACCTATTTTCGTTATAAACTTGATTTTTACACATTAAGCATTAACATAATAACTATAAAATGACAAAGGATCCATAATTGTACTATTTATGTCATATTTCACTTAATATGAATCATTTCAACAAATTTTAATTTTTTATAAATTTTATATCATTTAATAAAATATTTTTTTTTAAAATAGCATTAATTCCATATTTATACTAATCATTATATGAGATTTTCAAAATATCATAAATATATGATTTCTTCAAAAAAAAAAATTTATGTTATCATATTCATATTATGTAAAATAAATCTTTAAAATTCGTGGATGACATTAATAATATCAAATTATATTTTTTTATATTTTTAATATCTATTATTTAAAAATTCCATAAATTAGACAATTACTACATCCACATTGTGTTACCAATTAAGGTAATTATATTATCACTAAAAATTATAAATAAATTACCATGATGTTGGTAGAAATTTTATAATTCCAAAAAAATTTGTAGTAAAAAATAACACTTACATAACCCCAAATTAAATATATTTCTCTTGTTAAAAAAAAACTATGACAACGTTGACTTTACTTTGAATATAATACTTATAAATAAATATTCACATCTAGAAGACCATAATTGGTCTCATAACTAATTATTAAATTATTAGGGATGAAAAATACTCATCTAATAATATTATAAAAATTATTAGGATAATTTTATAATATTTATAATATAATTTTCAGCCTTAATTAACCTATTTACCCATAACTGTGGAAGTTAAAATATTTTTAAATTTAATAATAATATTATGAAATATAAAAGAAACCTACTTAAATAATTTTTTCCACTAATTCGAAATAATAAATAAATTTTTTAAAATTTATAACATATAATTTTCAATAATTAATCATGAATTAGTCTACATGTTTGAATGAAAAAATGGTATTAAATGTGAAAATGGTCAAAACATTGAAATTTTTTATTTCAAAATTCAATGTGAAATTGATTCAAATGAAATAATTTTGATTACATGGAGAAAAATAATCTAATTACACTTTATATTCAATCTAAATTATAATTTAATAATATATATATTTATCGATGAAAATAGTTGTTTCCATTTAGAATGTAGTATTTTTCACTAATCATCAAAACAAGAAACGTATCATAAATATAAAAACAGATTAAAAAATTAATTTTTTAAAATTTTAATTAAAATAATAAATTTATTTTTCCAAATATAATTTTTAATAGTGTCAAAAATAGGATTTAAATAAGTTATCCATAAAAATGTGGTAAAATGTGAATTAGTGAAATATAGGTTTTTATGGGTAAAATGGTTTTGTTAATATCTTATGTCTATAAAATCTATTGGATGAATATCATTAATATTTTATTGAATATATATCATATATAAATCACTAATATCATTTAATAATTTTAATAAATTTTATCTGTTATAACATAACTCTTTTAGAAGCAAACAAATATAAATATTTCTTTTAATATTCAATTGGATTATATTTTCTTTTATAATAAATTGGAATCCCATGAATTCATCTTGTAATTTTATAAAGCATATATTTTATTATGTTATTTAGTATTATTCGTAACACATAATTTATATTCTAGGTTATAATTGTAATATATAAATAATAATATTTTGTTTTTTGTTTAAGCGCATGGTTGCGTGCAACATAAGCTATCAAAGAAATAATTTTTTTATAAAAAGAAAGAAATACCATCCAAAAAATTGTGTGTAACATTATCCCCACCTTAAAAAACAATTCATTTAAATTATTTAATTCGAGTTTCAAAATCAAGGTTTGATAATTCAAAATACCTTTATTAAAATCACTCATCAGACCAATGGTCGATTTAACATCCATATTAAATCAAATAAAGTGATGTATAAAGGTCAACATAGATAACACAAACTAGGGTTCCATGTAGGAAATCATTTAATGGAATAGAACTATATCTTTCATGTTTCAATAGAGAGTGACTGAGAACATGATTAGGATAAAGTTAACAATCACAAAGCTATAAATATATTATGATCTAATGGACCATTTGATTCATTGGAAAATTGTAATAGGATAAAATTTTAGGTTTCATTATCCCTTCCATATAGTTGAAGAATTTATTTAGTTCATATATTATGAACATAAGGAAACTTACTAACCTGAAATGTAAAATTTCACCATTTAATCAATTTCATCCACAAAATTATCTTTCTCTCCATAAGATAATAAAATTAAAAAATATTCAATTTATTTTAATCATTTAGGTTACCCAAAATGAACCTATACATCATCTGACATACAGTTTAAATAAATAAATATATGTTATACTAACCAAGACATCGTGTAGGCTAGATGTAGTTGATTCCCCCTTATCGTCCTTTGGTTAGAGGTTCGAGTCATAGAGCCTTTCTAGATACGACGAGATGTCACCTGAAATGTAGGTAAATAATATTCTAAAACTATATTATTTTAGAATTTCATAAAGTACATTAATAAAAAAATTACAGTGATGTTTTAACCTCAAAAAATAATATCCAATGTCCAGCATAATTCATCCCAACTATGAGACACATCCAAAATAATTATATCTGAACTAAAAGTCCAAAAAAATATTTAAAATTCTAAAATATATCTTATCGTAAAATTCTATACAAACTGTAATGTATCCCTTTTTTTCACAAACCAAATATTTTTTCACCTTATAAATCATAATAATAATTTCCATGGTTTAAAATCATTAAATAAGGAGTAATACATAACAATTCTTATTTATTTACATAAGTCATATAATAATTACATCATTGAAAAAATAATCCAATCACATAATTATTTAATCTAGATATAATTATTATTCATTTGTGGAAAGGTCATAAACATTATCATGATCCATTATCTTCTTTTGATGCATATTCCTTTGACACATGGGGAATTCCCTTACATATTGAACAATATCTTTACTGTTGAAGTGTTCAAGATTGGAAAATTATTTCCTTCGGATGAAATCATGATCATGGTGGCCTTTTTTACCACACTTTATGATAAATACTATTCTTATTCTTTATATACCATGTTGTATACTTCCAAAATTATCAATGGTGAGAAATTAATTCTTTCCCCTTTTCCCTTTATCCGTCATTTTCCCAGCCTCCTCTTCATCATGTGATACCTTCTAAAAGTTATAATACTTATAAAATAATTTCTCATCCATGTAAGGAGATGATATTATTTCTTCATATGTTGAGACTATTTTGGAGACTTAATCACATTGATAGATTTTATTATGTTGAGATTTGAATTTATCATTCTTATTCTTCAGATCACATGTATTAGGGAGGTATCCATTTATTCCACTATAAACCACTTATAAATAATGTCATACACTGTATTAGGTTATATTTCACAATGAATAATTTGAAACTAGTAAAATGGTTAACAAAAATTGAAGATTTTATGTCTATTTAATATCATAGTGATGAACATTTTTATATTAGGTACATGTTTACATTTAAATCCAATATAATTATTTCTATAGAAGATGTTAATTATTATATGAATATCCCCTGAGAGTGTAAAACTAGGAACAAAGTAAGGCCCGTTGTCGTGTACTAGGTTACATCAAATCAATCTTGACCTACCATTTTATTGATTTTACCCCTAGGAACAAATGTTTCGAAACCACATCGATATGTAGTATCTAGAAATGGGTTTTATTTCTTGGAAGACCCTCATAGTATATAACATACCAAAATTCTATGATGGTATTCTATGATTATCCTAAATTTTTTTATTAGGGTTACATTTAGTAATCAGTGTTTTCTAGATCTAGTATCCATGGATTCTATTAATATTTTTTTCATACCAACTGTTACGACCCCACCCCTACTAGCCCAGAGTCACTGCCTTAATTAATTAAATTGGAAAACCTACAAAATATGAATCCAAAAATATTGAGCAGTTTATTAGTTTTGGATAGAATATTATACACATGAAAATTAAATTACATTTTAAAACAAAAATTAATACATAGAAAATCATTATATAATTTCAATATTCTCCCATCATTACCCTATATATCAGTCATAATAACATCTTAGTATCCTAATAAATAAAAAAATAAGAAAGTGGTTATCTTAGATGCTCTATAAGGGTAATAATATAGTGGAAGCTATTATGAATAAATAATCCTAAACATTATTCCATGGTTCATAAATGAAATAAAATCTATTTAAACATATTATTTCGCATAATATAAGAAGAATAACGAATACCATTTAAAATAATCACAAAACGTTTGAAAACATAACCATGTATATTCTACTAGTCAGGTTATCACAAGGAATATCAACAACTTATTATAAAATGAGGGAATTTATAATGTTATACCTCATAACCACACCAGCAAAATTTTTTCCAAGAGACCATACATAAACGGGTAAGACATCAGCCCGTAAATAAGAATGTTTTTCTCATAAGACCTAAAGATGCATTAGAGGATATAGAAGTCCCCTAAAATTACTAACTATCATTAATTCATTCCTAAAATTAAATCATATAAAACATTATAGTTTTTATTGAGAAAAAGAATACAAAAGTTAAATATATAAACCATGAATAATGAATTGTATCAACCTGAATCATCTCTAGTCAAGCATATCATAAACCCTGAAATAAAACAAGTTAGATGGAATCCAAATATATCAAAATCCATCAATAATTATATCAAACAAATTATGTTTACATGGATGAAAATAATCTATAAAAATCATCAAATCTTTCTAGAGATAAATAAAAATTTATACTTATAAATTATTCATTTTAAATTCTATACAATTTTAAATAAAAACATTTTCATTGAAAAGAATATTGTGATAATTTAATGTAAGATTCAAGAAATAATTTTGTTGGGATGGTGGAAAAAAATGTTCATGTCATATAATTTATTAAAGAACATCACATAAATATTTTTGTTGAAAAATTAACAGTGTAACTCATTTGGAAAAAATAGGAAATATTCATTAAACAAGTTTATAAAAAGTAAATCATTGGAAAGAATAATATAAAAAATTAAGAGATAAGTATAAAATTACTCTTGATTGATTTGATAGGAATATAAATGGATGATAAGAATTTCCCCAATTGATACTAATATATATACAATCCTAGTTAATAATGGGATTATGAAATTACCCCTTACCTTGTACTTTCCTTTACATGAGTGTGTATTAAAATCCATTATATAAGTTTATGTAATGTAAAAAAATTATACAAAAAAACAGATAATTATTTAATCTATCAAATATGATCTTTTTATTTCATTTTGTTAAAAATATTTCATTATTACCATTCTGTTTGGGTGTTAAATACATCATTTCACAATGCATGTTTTTTTGTGAATGTTCTTATTCTAATGTATAGGATATATATATATATCATCTAAATAATGATATTATTGTTATAAATATTTAAATTTCCCATTATATAAATATTTATAATAATTATTGAATGTTTTTCAATGAAACAAATCTAATAATTTCATGTAGATAGGGGGCCTTATGTACGCACAACTGACGGTATCACTCCGTTAATTGTGAAAGTGTAAGGAATTGGATGGAATGATAATTAAAAAGATTCAATAAAAAATTATATTTGATATATATATCCATTATTTCCATCATTATAGCCAACCAAGAAATGTGGTGTCAAAAAATAGATTAAACAACGGAGTGGAGATGACAAGTCATACATACGTAGGCGCATTGATTTGTTTTCGTATGATGGATAAAAGGTGAAATATGGTCACACCATAATCATAAAATTATCTCATCATATATATTAAACATATTTAATAATTAATAAATTAAAAAACAAATAAATATTATGTAAAAGAATAAATAATTTTGATGAAGTCAGATAAGAAGATTTCCACTTCTTTTGCGAACATCCTTGGTATATCCTCATAGGAAAACTAGGGTAATATTTTTGGAAGACCTAATCATCTTAAACATGTATAAGGATGTTAATTGGATAATTTGGTAGGAATTATATTATATAAATTTCTCAATGTGTAGTGAATAATTGAGGGTGTAGGTACCCTATTATAATTGAGGTGAGGGGAAACATTGAAAACTATTAAAATAAAAATTTAATGTAAATTGATTTTGATTCAAAAACAGATCCAAAATGACTGATGTTGAATATAGGATAATTATGGGTCTAAATCATAAAATAAAATTTAAATTATACATGCTTTTTTTTAATCCATAAATATTGGTATGAACACTTATTTAAACCATTTTACTCTTACCCGAAAAACATGGTATTTTTCAATTTAATTATCAATATATTTACTATAAATTATCAACACAAGACATAAATGGAAAATTGATAAAATATATAAATTAATCCAAATCATTTTCACTAAATTTTTATTTTTATGTATTATATGTCATTTAATAAATTATTTCTTTTTTTAAAATATCATTATTGTTGACTTTCCACGATTCAGTATAAATATTTTTAGAAATATCATATCAACATGATATCATTGAAAACACTATTTTTAAATCATACATAATATATAAAAACAGTCTAGAAAATTTGTGGATTCTATTAATTATTTCAAATATATTAATTTAGATATTTTTAATATCATTTATTTGATTCGTCCACTAATTAAAAAATTACTACATAATCATTATGTCTTCCTTTTTATATAATTATTTTATCAGATAATATTTATAAATAAATGAACATGATGTAGATAAACATTTTAAACATCCAAATAATATTTGTAGTCAAAATATCTCTTATATAATCCAACAATAAAAATATTTCACTTATTAAAAAATATTTGAAACATTTGAAATTCCTTTTAATATAGTACTTATCATGTCATAACCCACAATTTGATTATTATGGATGAAAATACTCATCCAATAAATTCAGGACACATGTTAGTGTAATTTTATAATATATATAGTATTATTTTTTCCATTTATTACCCGATTTACAATTAATCGTAGTAATTAAAATGGTAATAAATTTTGTATTCATATGAAAAAATATAAAAGAAACATATTAATATAATTTCATCCCCATAATTCCAAATTTTAAATCTATTTTTAAAAATTAAAAAAATAGAAGTTCTAGAAATAATCTTATAATTCTCTCATTGATGAAAAAAATCAGTTTTAAAAGTGAAAATGTTCAAAAGATTTAAAAAATATTTTAGAAAAAATCAATATAAAATTGGTAACAATAAAATAAATTTTATTTAATGAAAAAAATTGAATAATAATACATTATATTCAGTAGAAATATTAATTTAAATATCTAAATTAGTTCGATGAAAAAAAATTATTTTAAATTAAAATTTAGTATTTGTCACAATTCATCAAAACATGAAACATATCAGAAAAAAAAAAATTTACCCAAGTAAATAATTTTTATTCCTAATTAAATTTGTAAATTCATTGCTTTAAATAATGTATATTAAAGTTTCAAAATTTGATTTAAAATTTGTTCTTAATTAAGTTGTGGTAAAACAGCCTTTTGAGAAATATAGAATTTTGTGCATAAAATTGGGTTGGCTTGTATCATGTGTCTAAAAAATATAATGAATGAATATAAAAAACATTTATTTAATATATAACAGTTATATTATTTAATATATTTTATTTATTTTAATTAATATAATTTATTAAGAAAATATCAAATTTGGATTCATAAAAATCAAAATATTTAATTTCTATTCAATTTGTTTAAATATATATTTCTAAAGAATTGGTAACCAATTAATTCATCATATATTTTTATAATCCAAATATTTTATTATGTTAGTTACTATTATTCATAAATGTTAACTTAACAACTAGGTTATCATGAGATATGAATGAGGCAATAAAACCAAGGTTATCTATGCCAACTCTGGTGGGACCAATATTTGTTTTGTATAGTATCCTCCCAATAGGGTCCATAATTAGGCGTGAAGACATTGTTATTAATTCCAGTAACAATATATCTCCATGTTATAAAAAACAAGGGTTTTTTATCATGTGAACTATATAAATATTTATAATTATTGGGATTATGATTTTATTAACATATTAAAAGGGTTGTCAAATTGAATTAGTTTTCAAACATCATTGGAGAAGTTTTTGAACTTTGTGCAGATAATGTCCCTGATTAGCAATAGAAATAATTGATATCATTGAAATATTTGGGTGATTCAATGAGTTAAATGATATAGAACAATTTATAGAAAAAATATATTTTGTAAACTATGGTTAAGTCAAGGCCCATGCCTATAACATTAGATAAAATATATAGTAATCTAGAAACTACTTTTTTACAATCAAATCAGCACCAACCTCTAATGGAACACATAAGAAATATCTGAAAATGCCTGATTCCTCCTACAAATTGCCATTGAAAATTTCACCATCATGAGGAACAAAGATATAATGTCCACCAACAGTTTTGGGAATGTATTGAACAAAATATTATTTCTGAAATGAATAGTTTCCCTCGTTACTTTCTCAAATACATAGAAAACATTTTTATTATGCTACATGTACCTAAAAACCCTTTTAATTAGGCCTCAAATATCATCTCAACTATTTCAACATTCAATCCCATCTAGGACACACCATCCAAGAATACCTTATCATTAGATAAATCACCATTTGTGTAGTTAATTTTAGAAAGGTGACACTATGAAACTTCACCAACGCAATTGGCCCATGTGTCCACTAAACAATTAGAAGTAAAAGGTTACTTGAATGTTGTTCTATTTAGGTGTGAATGAAAATTTCTTGATTGGTCCATAAATAATTTTTTTACGACCAAACCATTTCATGGAATAGTTCATTAAATTGGTTTCGGCCCGTATATCCACTATATTATGTAACATGGACTCAATCAATCCCATGATCAGGAGGATGATTTAACAAATAGAATTTGAAAATGACATAGAAATCATATTTTCTAAAAACTTTAGTATAAACATATATAATTAATTTACTCATAATTCTGATATTGATCGCCACCCAAAAAAATGTAGCCCACTTTGGATGAAGAGATACTCATTATCTATGTTAAAATTATTCATTTAACGGATGCATTCTATGACAATGAATATGAATATAAACCTATGTTCTAGATATCTCACCATGAATCAGAATGTAGTCTATATAATTCAACTGTATAAGGGGAGAAACAATCATGTCAAATCTCAATCAAATCGCCACATCACCACAAAATTCATGTATGTGTCTGAGATATATGAGTTATAATTTCAGTGATCCAAACAATAGCATTGACATACAACATAAAATTTCATAGATCATCCAAACTCAATTATTTTAGAAGATTAATTGATGAGTGTGAAAAAATTAAACAAACTTTTATCGGTTCGTAGAGAAGATCACATCTAAAAATATATGATATTTTTTACATTAACACATTTAAATACAAAATATCAAACTACATTACTCACATTGAATCTTATTCTTTATGTTATGGAGAAACCCTACATCCAAATAAATTGGAACTGAAGAATCGCGCAATACATTTTTTTTTGTAATTTAGTAAATCCATATAGAAGTTAAGTTGAAACCGCGCATTTGAAATGTCTTTTTCAACAGAATTGTAACTTCGGACTAAAAAAATAGTTAGGAGTGCTCCAAATTCAAAAATTAAAAACAATCAATCAAATAAACCCAAATATATTAAATCAATTTATATATATATCCACCGTTCCCAACATACTCAAGGCCAAATATTCTTAAACGCGAGTCACCTCAATCTTCTACGATTGTCATGTCAAATATTTATCACCTATGTCGTCATCCACATCAAAAGAACACATCATCCTCATCATTTCCTTGACCTCATTATGCTAGTGGCCACTACCAACCAAACTGAATACCAAAAACCAGAATATATGCCATTCATACAATCTATCCAAACAAAAAAATTGTAGGGAAAATAGTTTTAGGGACCAAAAAAATGAAAAATTAAACCACAAAAAACTGACCACCAAAAGCCGAGGTTAATGAGTAGGATCCCACTCCCTATGCATGTCCTTGAATGTGATCAACAACTCCAAAAACACCTCCCAAAAACTTCACACAATCCATTTCACCATACTGACCCAAAAATGGTCAATGTGACCTAGAGTCATGGAAGATTTGGATTAGATGAAGAACTTAACATTAGGCCACACCTACTTTGGAAAACATTCCATTCCATGAGGACACTAAAAATCATGAATATAAAAACAAAAAAAATGCCAAAGGTAGCAAGAAGAAAACTAGTGAGGTGTAGTCACTAAAGATAAGGATGAAAGAAAAAACCACCAAAAACATGATGATGCTTTCCAAAACCCTTGGAGAGGATGATACTGAGAGAGATAGGGGATACAGGGGACTGAGGAGCCATCCCAAGAGAAGATCCACCAAATAAGGGATAGGGTGCATTGGGTGAGTGAATCACTGACGAAGAAGCAAGCTAATACCCTATGAGAGGGAGACACCGAGAGTGAGAGGGGAGCATGGGGAGTGAGGTTCCATCCCCAGATTTTGATTACACATTTTGAAATGGATGGAAACTATCCTAGACAAGCTCTCTATTATAGAATCCCATCATCTATTAGATGATTTTGTATATTTTATTCTTAAATCCATCCAAATTACACATGAGTTTGAGATACAAATAATCGTATATGAGGTTCATCGAGTGAAAAATAATTCAATATAATATTTATTCCATTGACTAATTTAACGAAAATTTATATAAGAATTTATTCTGTGCAATTTCATACAAATGATTTTTTTTAGAAAACCAGCCAGTTATAAAATTCATTGGGATGATATTCAAAGTAGAAATTTTATTATTATTATATCGCTCTAGAATATTTGATGTTTGGGATATAGTGAGGATTATTTATATATGTTAATGATATTTTTTATATATTAATGTAGTCAAAAAAATTTCCATCTAATGATGAATATCTATTCCCAATTTTGGGACCTCATGTCTAATAATGAGTTCATGGTTATCTAGAAGAACACAACATTTAATTTCCATCACATTAAAAAATTCTTTATATCAAAGTGGTCGAACCATTTTCATACCATCATCAAATAAATTAATACATATATAGATATTTTCTAAACCTATATCGGTAAAACATCACCATTGAGTTCTGTGTATTATAATATATAGAGGTGGGTTTCAATAACAGGGGGAAAATAAAAAAAACAAATGAAGATATTCATTCTTCGAGTACTAATGTCTTGGGAACTATACTTATAATTAACTATATATTCAAAAAATGAATTTATTATCAATAAGATATATATAAAAGGTTTATATTTAAAAATCCATCATAATTTAAAAACGTCACCGGCCTATGTCAATATAATTAAAGCCATTCCAGCTGAAGATGACATTTAATACTGTATTCATGTCAATTTTCTAGAAAAATAATTCTCCTTTTCTATCATTAATCCTATTTTGGATCCTTAATCCACTATATATACTATATAATATACCTATACCTGTGTATGAAATAAAAACCCCCATATGATTTAACATGTAGTTTAGAATGGAAATACATCTTCTAACCTCTATGATATTGGAGAGGAATGTAACCATCTATAGAGCACAATCAATAATGATAACTCAGACATGGTACTCCTATACCCCATAAAAGACTTCATGTACAAAAAATTTGAACAAAAACACTTCCATTTTATATTATATTCCTAAGGACCCATCGATTAATGCTATGATGAGAGATGAAGACAATGGCCATAGAGATACTCCAGCAGTGTCTTAAGAAGAAATATTTTCCTCCATCAATGAGATGAGACATGTAAATCTTGATACAAAGTGTATATGTGACACACAATGAATTTTGTCTTCCATTAATCCATAATATAATGATATGTATATTTATTTCATGAAATTTATAATAATTTTTTTTTCTCCAATAATGATAGAGATATTCCAGTGATGGATCCCAATGTGGAAACCCATAATATGTGGTTTCTACACAATCAGCGAGGATTCAATAAGGTGTAATGATCAATGAATCGCTCAAAATATTTTTTGTTAGTGTATATAGTTGATATTCATGTTACATTATACATAATTAGACTGATAAAATACCTACAAATATTCTAAAAATATTCCCCTTGAGAAAAATAATGTTCATGTTCGGGTCTATATAACACCCTTAGTTTTAGGTATATGATCCTCCATTCATTTCTTTTGTTTGTATATAATGTTCAGGTTATGTTTTGGGAGGTTCAATGAGTTTTGTATTACATTGGTCTCTTTTTTGGAGGTGAAAATGTTTACCTTGGTTTGTAGAAGCCATAAAGAATCCCTAGTAAAACATGCAGGGTAAGACTATGGGAACTGGGAAGGAGTATAATTGGAACATTATTTGTCTTACCCATGTAGATCCCTAGGTCAAACTGTGAATATTTTAACAAATCAAAATTTACATTTGGAACATGGATTTTCTAACCATGTGATCTAATTGCTCATTGTACGTAGATAAAAGAGTATCACGGCACATTTGTTGGATGTTTTTCCAGACCACATGAACAAACCATTTTGTGTATAGTTTACCATGCTTAAAAATTGGTGCTAATCAAAATTAACCCCTTAATGCCTTATTTCCCTCAATAATTCGTATTCATTTTTCTCTCCTGATATGAGATATGATCCCCTTAATCTCATAGTGATTCTTAGGTGAATAAAGGTAAATAGGATTCCCAAATTTATTAGTAAGTGCATGTTCTTCCAGGATCTTCTTAGATCCAAGGGTCTTCACTCTCTCTCTCTCTTAGAACAATATAAGTAGTCTGTTGAGGATTTATCTATGTGTTATGAATTTTTAATCAAGAAATTTTCGTAGATCTTGTGATGTTAACATTTTTTGGGGATCATATCTTGATGTTTTATTGTTCCATTATTCTTTTTAGGAAATTTTATTGATCGAGGCGGGTTCACTATGAATCTACACCATTTGGAACATATATTAAAGTCATTAATTTATTATTTCTCATTAATTTTTTATGAAATCATGGAGTGATTTTTGATGAAAATATTTTTTTTGTATTGTATTTGAAATTGTAGAATGTTTTTGGTTTTAGGAATATCTCATTTTACAAATTTAATGTGATGATTTTAAAATTATGATTTGGTTTGATGCATGTAAAGTATTTTCTGATGTTTTTTAAAAAATTAAATGTTCTAATTAAAATTTATTGGTTGGATTTTGTTATAAAATGTTGGTTTTGTTGGTAATAACATAGATAATGGTCATTATGTTCCACCATTGAATGGGATAGAGTATGGATATGATTTTTCACCATCACTGGTGACACCAAGATCATGTGTGTGTGGTTATGTGTGTGGACATGTAAAATAATGTTCGGACTCAAATCCACAATGGGTTAAGTGATTTTTTATTCATTTTTTAGATAACTAGATTATATCATTATTATGAATTGTATTAACTGCATAAAGAGATTTTATAAAGTGTTCTAATAGGTTTGCTCCTAGTGTATTTAGTTGGGTAGTCATTGGGTAAAAGCTACTGGGTTTTGTCGCACCCCCTGGTTTGGTATTGTTGTGTGTTTGAATATGACTTATATCGAGGAAAAGGTAAGGGAAAGGTGTCTAAATTATTTAGTGATTCTTCTTGATATATTAGATATGATTATAGAGTTGGATAATAGAGTGGGGATGGATTTGTAGTTTGTTTTCACTTTGGAGTTGTGAGTTGTGTGGAATTTTTTCCTCTTGAGTGTTAATTTTGGTTTCCTATTGTACTCGGATAATTTTGTTGGTTTAGTTAGGTATTTATTTTTATTTTCTATTGACTCATAATATAGTGTTTTCTTTGAAAATTATTTTTTTTCTTGGTATATTTTTTCATTAAAAAGGAATAATCACCCCCAAAATGTTCCTAAGGGCATTGAAATTTATTTCTTTCCTTTTGTTTCTTTGTGATGTAACCTAAGGCCTAGTATCTCACCTTCAATCCTGAAGACAATGACTAAGTTTAGGATGTTTCAACCTACATCAATTTATGGGATCATAACTTCCACATTCTAATGGATGATTTTATAGTTCAAGTTATAGAAATCATTATTGATTAAACAGTGGGATTCAAGCCCTTTTTTATAGATTGGTAATAAGGGTAAATGTTGAACAATATGTCTCTTTAAAATGAAAATTCCACAATATTCAATGAAACCAAATGGATATTATAAGACTAGTTCAGTCCATTCACTTGAATGGATATTGTTTCAACCTACCAACACATTAAGTATAATTATTCAAGGGCATAGGAAAACAGTAAATCATTAATGAAAGAGGTACAAAGACTGGGTGAAATATCTTATAGTCCTAATAAAATATGATTTAGGATATTCAGATCTATAAGTCCATGAAAATAAATGATAAATGATTTATCACATCACTTTACCATTGTAAAATTTCAAATTCTTGATGAAGTGAATCTATTGTTCCAAAACCCTCATTGGACATCCTATTCTCTATAAAAAAACATTATTTTCCATGTTTTTTAATCATAGAAAACTATTCAGGGACATCAGTAAGGAACATAACTAGTTTTATCTTCTCCTTCACATGAATATTCATGTACATATCATGTTTTCTCCAACTTATGTACCATAAGTTTAGCATTTTAGACGTGGCTATATCACCTCGAAAAAAATTCTACTAATTTATGAGTTTCCCAGTAACATATTTGTAGAATGTGTCACCACATTGTGATTATTAGTCTTCAATGACATGCTTAATATATCTAGTCATTCTCATTGTGTACCCATTGTGATTTTATTTTCACAGCCTATAGTTTAACAATTCAATTGGATTTTACACCCACAACATTAAACCACCATATACTAGACCATATCATAAAGAGAGGATGTGGTACACAATTCATGAATATTTTAATGGATCTCATAATGTGACCTTAAATTGAATGTAACACTATCATAGAGTAATGAAAAAAACTAATTTCCCCCCATTTTATGTTTAATATACCAACAATCTATACTCATTTTTATTTTCATTCACTCTACCCTTTCTGTGTATACTATCTCCATCACAATGAGTCTATGCATCATGACGATAATCTAGTTGAAATATCTTCAATGATATACAACCATTAAAATGATATCATCAAACATTAAAAATCATAAGACATCAAAAATCTATTCAAGATACAAAAACATTTCTGGATGAAAAACTGTAGAGGGTAGTTTGAGATTAGTAAATGTCTCTAGTCAATAAGAATTAATTTTTAATATTTTATATATAATTTTGAATGCAGAGGAAATAAGACACAAATATTATATAGATCACCATTTATTACTATAAAATGATAATCCACACTCATTGGAACATTGGGGTTTGGGAGAAAGTAAGAGTTATGATGTAATAAATACCATCTTTCATAGCATGATCATTACTTGAGGACAAGATCTTAAGGACATCGATAATGTCCCTAAATGTTCATCTTCCATGACGACAATTCCTTAATTGATTGGTTTAATCCTCAAAAAACCTTCCTTAACTATTAGAATGATGTTTACTAGTCTTAGAGGAGATCTAATGCTCGATTGTTCATGTATGTCCCTTGTTGGATCCATAATACCTTCCCTAATACAGCCTACTAACTAGAGATATTTCACCTTGAAAAAAATCCTTTGATTTCTGAGAATTCGGATAGTGTAGTAATAGAACTCATCACCCTTGTTTGATTCGGGGTTATTAAATAAATTTTTCCTTATATCATCATCCTGATTAAGTACCATTGAGGATTTATTTATCTAATTCATTATTCTGCATTTATTATGGGTTGAACACCCTTGATATTATGACTTATCACATTGTAACCATTATCAAAGAAATGATGATGCATCTATATCTGAACCCTTTTACTGGTCCTTGTCATCTGACCTTAAAGAACATTGTATTTTGTTATCATATTCATGTTCTCAAATTGAATTCATATTATGTTTTACCCAATCATTATATTAAACCAAAAATATCATCAAACCCAGTTAGGTTATTTGAAATCAATCACTGGTGAATGGGAACGACTTACACAACCTTAAACTACCCAAGGAAAGAGATGTGTAACTCATAGGGACAATAATATGTAAAGAGAATATAATAAAATATAGAGTACCTACTCTCTATACATTCAACTCATTCATATATAAGAATTTAGGTTTAAAAAAAAATAAACACCATAATCATTTTCAGGTTGAAATAATTCAAAGGGAGGACTAATAAAAAGAAAACTCTCTTACAACTAAACCTTCCTTGTGTGAATATTATGAAAAGTAATAAAAATATGAAAAAGGGAATAATTCTTATGAGTATCCCTTATGGTCTTAAAAATATTCAATCTACGCTCACTAGGCCCCAGAAGTAAGTAAATTTCAGGGCATTCCTTTTCCATGATAGGCTTACCAAGGTTACCCACGAGAGCTGAAATATTTATCATAAATAAAAATGGACAATCTATATAGCATCAGTGATTGTGTTTATATTGATATTGTCACAACCCGACCCTACCTGGGATCGAGTCGCAACTACCCCAAGCCCGCCTCCATAGGCCAGGGGTGGCGACTAGCACTGATGGCACAACAACTTGGGGAGGTCGTTGCCTAAGCACCTATACACACACACACAGCACACTCAATGCAATTGTATAGAGTAAAATAAAAGACAAGTACAGAAAAGGGGAAACTGCTATATATAAACCACAATTTGCATTGAACTCTATAAGTACAATGAAAGTTGAAGGTAAACTGAATAGAAAAGGGGAAAAACACGAACCCAACCAAAAAGTGCCACAACCCGGAAACAGGTAAACAAAAAGAAACAGCTGAAGGGTCTCCCACCTGGAACTCGGCCACGACCATGACACGTAGTCAAATCTCCCAAACATTTATGCTCCTCTGAAGTCACGACCAAACTGTCTATCGTCTGCAAGGTCACACCAAGTGAGGGCAAAGCCCAAGCAGGGGTCAGTATAAAAATACTCAGTAGGATACCCCGAAGGCTCGAGGGAGAAACAAAAGGAGGTACCGAAGGGTGAGGAGTAGGGTGAATAGGGGAAAGCGAAGGGAGTACAATAGAGAGTCCAGCTCAAACCAACAAGAGGAAAGAAGGTAGACTCGTCAGGGCACAAGGAGCTGGAAATGGTGAGAAGATGAACTTCTTGTCAAGTCTTCGCTACCTATAGCAGGAGAGTAGACTCGTCCAACCATGAGAAGCTAGACACGGAATGCACGTGGCATACCTCGCGTGTCTTCGCCTCTCTTGGAAGGAGAGTAACCAATCCCAAGATGTGGGTACTGGAAACAAGGGATATACATATCCTTATGCCCAATCAATTAGCCCAAACAACGTCGTAAGGGGATCTCCATCCCGTAGCTCAGCCGTAGAAAATGAGTCTCCAACTATCCCAGAAGTAACACCATCATTGATTCCCAGCATCCCGCACGTCTTCCCCGAACTACAAGTCAAGGGGCTCAAACCAACGAACCTTGACATTATCCTCTTTGGGCGGCACTGACTCGCCCTCACGGTTTTAGGTCGCATCACAAGGACGCATCTCGGTGGGGGAAAGCGCCCCTCGAACATGAGAGTTTTGGGTTAAGTCAAACCACACCTCGTCACCGCCCTACAGTTGAGAGGTCTCCTCAAAGTCAAAGCTCGTCACAACACTGACCCGTATAACCAAGGGTCCCACTTTGGTAATCACGGAGGAAAGCCACATGCTAGCCTAGTAGAAAGGACTGAGCCTGGAATGTCAACGAGTGTCCCACTTCCCAGCCCTGCTGGAGGGTAATTCATAATATGATATCACGTGACACACTGTCCAGCCCCGCTGGAGGGTAGACCTTAATACATCATCAGGTGACCCACTGCCCAGCCCCGCTGGAGGGTAGACCTTAATACATAATCAGGAGACCCACTGCCCAGCCTCGCTGGTGGGTAGGCCTGGAACTAGACGACAGGCGACCCACTTCCCAGCCCTGCTGGAGGGTAGACCCTAAGTGGTCGTTGGGTGACCCAATACCCAGTCTCTACTGGAGGGTAGACCCTAAGTGCATCGGGTGACCCACTGCCCTGTCTCTGCTGGAGGGTGAGCCTAAGTGCATCGGGTGACCCACTGCCATGTCTCTGCTGGAGGGTAGACCCTAAGAGCGTCGGGTGACCCACTGCCTAGTCTCTACTGGAGGGTAAACAGTAGAAGTCAGTGAGCAACCCACTACCCAGCCTTGCTGGATGGTAAACCCGAAGAAGTCGATGAGTAACCCATTTCCCAGCCCCGCTGGAGGGTAAATCTCAGAACTGCTCTAGCCATCTCTACTGGAGGGTACACCACTGGCCAACCAAACACGTAGTGGGTATCGCATGACAACCAAACTCTAGAACAACTCACCCAAAAGGGCTTCTGCGCCTGCTCCATCACTGGGTGTCACTAGCACCGCTACTGGCTGATCCATCGAGAACAAAACTAGGGGGAGACCACTCAACCCTGCTGGTCAAACAATGATCACAGAGGGACCCTTTATGCCGAGAGAGGTCAAAGTACGCAAAGCAGAACACATCACGCACATGGGGCCCACATGACATGTGGCCCCAAGTCAACCCCAACCAAGCACATGAACATCTCATGTACAAACCACATGTACCACAAAGTGCTCTCGTATACTCCAAGAGTATACCACGTCTCCAGCCCAAGGGCTATCATGCACATGACACCCAATGTCAACCTGAAAGGCGTGACGTAACATTTCCATCTTGCCACCTCAATGACTGAGGTACGGACAACTACATCTCATGAACTATTTATATCACTCTCCCAAGAGTGCATGATCACACGCCAAGGGTCCGCTACAAACAAGGTAGGGCGAACCACCACTAGAGCACTTTTCATGCTTCCACATTTAATAATATCGCGCAAGAGGCTCTGCACAGCCAAACAGGTTACACCGTTGTAATCCTCGCTGAAAAACACGAGAGTTAGACTACTTACTCGCCTGCAATAGATATTCGAAGGAAAAGTCACCAACACCGCCTCACACCCTAACGGCTTCCAGTGATCCCGAGCCTCGGCCCCAAAAATAGTCGGGCGCATCGCACCATTGCGATCACCTCGGGAAAACAACTCAAATGTAGTACTCACTTGAGTGACACAGATATCTGGAGAAAAAGATGCATTCTGGCGCACCTCACATGAGCGGTGCCATATGGGACCCGCATCCCGGTCTCGAATCTCAACGAACGGATCGCACCATTGTGATCCTCTCGAAAAAGCATACAAGATGGACTATTCACTTATCCAAAATGGTCGCCTGGTGATAAAGATGGAAAAGCACCGTCGACGCCCAAACGTCCCTCATGGGCCCCGCACCATCATGCCGAATTAGAGCGGGCAGATTTCACCATTGCAATACCCTCGGAAAAGCATCCAGAATCGACTGCCCGCACGCCCCAAATGGACATCCGACGAAAAAGTCGTGAAACGCTACATGCAGCTTGAAAGGAGGGTCGTGGGGGCCATGCCTCAACTCCGGATTCAACGCCCAAAACCACCCCGGAAAAAATTGCCCCGGATCCAGGGTCCCAACGCAACTGACGACACTCAAAGAGGACATTGGATGCGTCTACGCCGCTCAAAACAAGATTCCCGAAAAGCCCGCTAAGCTGCTCTATGCACGTGTTGTGCCCCCGAGCCTCTCATATCAGGAGTTAAAACAACCGGAACAACCCCATAATGTCCGCCTAGACATCAGGTCCATGCCTCCGCAGACGGCGTGCAATACGGATGCCCGTAGCGAAAGCTATAGGCATCGGAAATTCCAAAGGGGGAAACCCCCTAGGGCCGGACCGGCCCGATCCGGCTTGTCCCCCCACAGCCGGCCCACGGCCCGACCGCGGGTCCGGTTCGCTCTGCCGCGGCCAGCTCGCCGCGGCCTGTCGTCATCGAACGACCACCAAGGCTGGTCCCTGCTTCTCCCACAGCGACCTGTGTTATGCGGGTCGTGGTCGCGCCGCACGGGGCCGCACGCCTCACGACCCCCTTGCCCTGCCCCTTTGCTCTACGTTGGTGCCGCCCGAGACCCCAGATCGCCCAACCGCCTCCACCGGCCTCCGCTCGCGCTCACCCGGTTGACACCAGCGACCCCACCGCTTAGCCAAACGCTGCCTGCTCCAGGAGCCACCGCCTCTGTTGGAAGCCTCCGCCACCCCGAGCTCGCGCGCTGCCACCCTGGGAACCTCGCCGGACCGCCCCGGGTCGCCGGAAAACACCCCAAAACCCTACAATTCCCGCAAACTTCAGCGAACCGCTGCGGTCTCCTCCGAACTCGGATTTCAAATCCGAGAAAAGCGTTGGAAAGGGAATACAATTTACTATGCGTTCATAGGCATTATTCTAATATCCAACAGAAATTAGACATGATTAATCGGGCTCGAAGTAGGTAGTGGGGAGGAATCAAAAACGAAAAATCCTACCTCGTGGGCATTGCCCAGTGTTTCGTCACCAACCCGCTGCCCTGTCGGAGTTGGAGGAGGATAGGGAGAAGAGGGGCTGCCTTGAGGGGCTGCTTTGAGGGGCTGCCTACGCTAGGGAGTGAACAAGGGTGGGGGAAACGGAATGAGGGTTTAAATAAAATTAAAATAAATTTTTATAAACTTAAACCCGTAATTTAACCCGTATCTGGAACATTTGATAGAGTTGAGGTTACGCCTCCCCTAGGCCAAACACCACCTCCCGAGCACAACGAAGGTCTCAGAAAAAAAATCTGATACCACGTTCAAAAGTTATAAAACTGAACGTTCGAGTCTACCAAATTATGAAAACGCCCCTGAGGCCATTTTTAACATACGGGCTGCACCCGCGAAACATATACCCCTCCTAGGGTAAACGGCACGCTCCAAACTCAATGGTGCCCTTGGTTTTCCAATCCGAGCCACCGTTTAAGAGATAATTGAGCATCACTCTTAAACGAATAAATTAATTATTTAATTCATACGTTTCTCGTACCGGAATAGAGCGAGGGGTCCAAACGTCCCACAACGACATGTTTTATGTCGTTCCTAGGGTAAACACACCATTCCGAACCCATCTGTACACTCGGATCTCTGATCCGGATCTCCGATTAGGAGTAATCACATTTATTTTGCATTTCCAGTGTGAACACACTGAAAATTTAATTCCAGCCACACCGGGGCTCGGAATTGCATGCCGTCTGAAGGCGCTGCTCTAGAATATCATCAAGAATATTCCAAAGTGTTTCACAGAAAAAACGGGTTATTAAATAATTCCCTCCTTCAAACGTTTCATCCATGAAAATCAAAATAAGGGAGTAACAAAGGGTACTAAGCCCACACCTGGCTTTCCCATACCTAGAAGAACCCACACACAGCTCTGCGTCACCACACACAGACCAGAGGATTGATCTGTTCATGCTAGGTCAACCCTTGCCGATGTTGTGCACCCACACGAGACTTTGGGGATAGGGAAGGGCGGTAGAGAAACTCTCCATCCCTCTTCACGGTCTCAAACGGTTCGAAGGACCTCGGGGGTAGCTCACGTCCCCGACCAAACCTCTATGTCGCATGCCGCGACTGGAATCACCACTTGCACCTAGAACAAGGCCCAGTGATTCCTTCCTTTAGATTATCCATATGGTAAAACACCCATGGGTATCTGGTTACGCGATATTTCTCAGTTGATGTATCTCAATCAAGACTCTCTTACACCCTCAGAAAGTGATGGATTTGACACCATCGACTAAAGGAAAAGGTCTCACGCCTTTTACCTTACCAACACAGGGTTACACCGACGCCCTGTGACACCTTGGTAACAACTCAAACAAGGATCTGGGAGAAAATCATTCCACACACTGAGTCTCAAAATTCTACTGCAAAAAGTAAATGTGTCACAAGGGGTACCTCTCATCATCCCCTGCTCTGCAGGATCGTAGACATCCAAGGCTCGTGGCTGTCTGCGGTCCCTACTTTCAGCTCCTGGAGTCTGACGTGGACCACCTAGTGGTGACAGAAAGATCTCGTAAAGTCTCCACCCCCCACTTTTAGCTCCTCATGCTCCTCTGCTAGCACCACCTCCCCGGGTACTACTCTGATCACGGTACTGCCTCTGTCGTGGTGGCGCACCTGCTGCCTGCCCGAAGCTCTCCGCAACTCGGGTCGGGCAGTCTCATGCCAAGTGACCTCACCCATCACAAGCATAGCACTGAATCTCTCTGGGCTGCACTGGTGCCCTCCGGCGCCACTGTGGTGTACGACCACGCCCCTGAGTCCTGTTGTCAGAAAGCCTCCTACGTCGAGGTCCTGCTTGCCGACGCTCGTTAGCTGCGGTCGACGTCACGGCTCCAACGTGTCTGCTGCCACCACCAACTCTGGAACGTGATAGGAAGCTCTCTGTCACCAGCGCCTGATCTAGCACACCGACATATGTGGAAATGCCCAAGGTTACTACGACAACACGAATCTCTCGGCAGAGGCCCTGCTCAAACTTCCGTTCTCAGAGGTTGTCATCATGGACCAATTCCGTGTAAAAGCGTGCATGGTCTGCAAAACTAGCCGCGTACTCAGCCACCATCATCCCTCCCAACTAAAACTGCAGGAGCTCCTGAATCCGAACGGAGTGCAAGAAGGAGGGGAAAAACACCACACGAAACAAAAACTGGAAGTCGTCCCACGAATGCGAGGACTGGTTAAGAAACTGAGTCACCAGACTCCACCAACGCCAAGATGCTCCATAGAAAAGGCTGGTTACCAAAGCCACTCTCTGATCTACGGATGTCTGCACAAGCCTTAAAAGGAGAACCACTTCCACGAGCCAAACCTCTGCTACCTGAGGGTCTGTCTCACCACTGAACCTCAGCGGTCTCTTCCGCTAGAACTCATGGAGCGTGCTGAACCTGCGCTCAAGATTAGCCTGCTCTGCTGAAACTGTCTGCTACTCAACAAGTGGAGGTACTTCTACCGTCCCACTCAATGAAAGGGGCTCGCATGATGGGTCCTGGACTGTGGCCTCGTAGCTCATAGGGTTGTCGTCACAAACCAATGCTAGTATCCTGGCTGGCTGTCATCGTGGAGACATCCTGAATATTATCAAGGAGTGCCGTGGTCAAATGAGCAAATATGTATATACCAAAAACAACAACGATGTGGAGCTAACTCAATAAGGATAGTAAAAGACTCAATCCTATGTGATGCACAAACTAAATCTCCCTGCAACAAGTGTCTCAGCATGCCGAGTCGACAAGCGGGTTATCATGGTCCTGGTGAATGGATACATCGGCCGCTGCACCATCACTAGACTCCCTGGCCTGAGAGCCGCTCTCAAGAGACGTTAACACTATTACCCCAAATCCCATCCAATTCCTCTTTTAGGGATGTCCGCACAACGCCCCAAGGAACGGACCACCTCTGATACAACTTTGTCACGAGCCGACCCTACCTAGGCTCGAGTCGCAACTACACTAAGCCCGCCTCCATAGACCAGGGCCTGGTGACCAGCGCCGAAGGCACAACAACTTGGGGAGGCCTTTTCCTAAGCACCTGTACACACACACGCAGCACACTCAATGCAATAGTGTAGAATAAATGAAAAGACATGTAAAGGAAAGGGGAAACTGCTATATATAAACCACAAAGTGCATCGACCTCTACAAGTACAAAGAAAGCTTAAGCTAAACTGAAAAGAAAATGGGAAAAACATGCCCCAACCAAAATGTGCCACAACCCGGGAATATGTAAACAAAAAGAAACAGCTGACGGGTCTCCCACCTGGAACTCGGCCACGACCACCGCACGCAGTCCAAGCTCCCAAACTTCTATTTTCCTCTGAAGTCACGACCAACCTGTCTGTCATCTGCAAGGGCACACCAAGTACGGGAAAAGCCCAAGCAGGGGTGAGTATAAAAATACTCAGTAGGATACCCCGAAGGCTCGATGGAGCAAAAAAGGAGGTACCGATGGGTGAGCAATAGAGAGAACAGGGGAAAGCGAAGGGAGTACAACAGAGAGTCCAGCTCAACCCAACAAGAGGATAGAAGGTGGAGTCATCCAGGCAGAAGGAGCTGGAAATGGTGAGAAGATGAACTTCTCATCGAGTCTTCACTACCTATTGGAGGAGATTAGACTCGTCCAACCATGAGAATCTAGACACGGAAAGTACGTGGCATACCCTGCACGTCCTTGCCTCTCCTGGATGGAGAGTAACCATAACCAAGAAGTGGGTACCAGAAACAAGGTATATACATATCCTTATGCTCAATCAAGAAGACCAGACAACATCATAAGTGGATCTCCATCCCGTTGCTCAGCCCAAGAAAATGAGTCGCCAGATGTCCCAGAAGTAACACCATCATAGATGCCCAGCATCCCGCATGTCTTCCCCGAACTACAAGTCAAGGGGCTCAAACCACCGCACCTTGAAACTATCTGCTTTGGGCGGCACTGAATTGCCCGCACGGTTTTAGGTCGCGTCACAAGGATGTGTCTCGGTGGGTGAAAGCGCCCCTCGTGCTTGAGAGTTTTGGGTTAAGTCAAACCACACGTCATCACTGCCCCGCAATCGAGAGGTCTCCTCAAAGTCAAATCCCGTCACAACACTGACCCGTATAACCAAGGGTCCCGCTCCGGTAATCACAGAGGAAAGCCACAGGCTAGCCTAGTAGAAAGGACTGAGCATGGAATATCAATGAGTGTCCCACTGCCCAGCCCTGCTAGAGGGTAATTCATAATATGATATCAGGTGACCCACTGCCCAGCCCCGCTGGAGGGTAGACCTTAATATATCATCAGGAGACCCACTGCCCAACCCCGTTGGAGGGTCGACCTTAATACATCATCAGGTGACCCACTGCCCAGCCCCGCTGAAGGGTAGACCTAGAACTCGACGACGGACGACCCACTGCCCAGCCCTGCGGGAGGGTATACCCTAAGAGGTCGTCGGGTGACCCACTGCCCAGTTTCTGCTGGAGGGTAGAACCTAAGTTCCTCTGGTGACCCACTGCCCAGTCTCTACTGGAGGGTAGACCCTAAGTGCATCGGGTGACCCACTGCCCTATCTCTGCTAGATGGTAGACCCTAAGACCGTCGGGTGACCCACATCCCAGTCGCTTCTCAAGGGTAAACCCTAGAAGTCAGTGAGTAACCTACTACCTAGCCCTGCTGGAGGGTAAACCCAAAGAAGTCGATGAGTAACCCACTGCCCAGCCCCGCTGAATGTTAAAACTTAGAACTGCTCTAGCCATCTCTACTGGAGGGTACACCACTGGCCAACCGAACACGTAGTGGGTATCGCGCAACCACCCAACTCCAGATTAACTCACCCAAAAGAGGTTTTGTGCCTGCTCCATCACTGGGTGTCACTAGAAACGCTACAGGCCGATCAATCGAAAATGAAACTAGGGGGAGCCCACTCAACCCTGCTGGTCAAACAAACGAGCACAGAGGGACCCTCTATGTCGCGAGAGGTCAAGGTACACAAATCATAACACGACACGCACACGGGGTCCACACGACGTGTGACCCCAAGTCAACCCCATCCAAAAGCATGAATGTCTCATGTACAAACCACATGTACCTCCAATCACTCTCGTATACTCCCAGAGTATTCCATGGCTCCAGCCCAAGGGCTATCGTGCACACGACACCCATAGCCAATGCAAAGGTGTGACGTAACATTTCCAACTTTCCACCTCAACGACTGAGGAACAGACAACCACATCTCATGAACCATTTATATCACTATCCCAAGTGTGCGGGATCACACGCCAAGGGTCCTCTACAAACAAGGTAGGGCGAACCACCACTGGAGCACCTTTCATGCTTCCACATTTGATAAGATCGCGCTAGAGGATCAGCACAGCGAAACGGATCACACCGTTGTAATCCGCACGAAAAAACACGCGAGTTAGACTACTTACTCGCCTCCAACGGATATCCGACGAAAAATTCACCAACACCGCTTCACGCCCGAACGACGTCCCGTGATCCCGAGCCTCAGCCCTGAAAACACTCGGGCGCATCACACCATCGTGATCCCCTCAGGAAAGCACGTCAAAAGCACTACTCACTTGAGTGCAACGGATATCCGGAGAAAACGACACATTCATGCGCACTGCACACGAGCAGTGCCACGTGGGAACCACATCTCGGTCCTGAAACTCAACGAATGGATCGCACCGTTGCGATCCTCTCAAAAAAGCACACAAGATGGACTGTTCACTTGTCCAAAATGGTCGCACAGTGATAAAGATGGAAGACCACCGTCGAAGCCCAAATTTCCCTCATGGGCCCCGTACCATCGTGCTGAATTAGAGAAGGCAGATTACACCATTGCAATCCCCTCAAAAAACATTCAGAATCGACTGCTCGCACACCCCAAACAGACATCCGACAAAAAAGTCATGAAATGCTGCATGCAGCTCGAAAGGCGGGACGTGGGGCCCACGCCTCAACTCCGGCTTCAACGCCTGAAACCACCATGGAAAACATCACCCTGGCTCAGGGTCCCAATGCAACTGACGACACTCAATGCAGGCGTCAGATGCATCTGTGCTGCTCAAAACAAGATTCCCGAAAAGCCCGCTATGTTGCTCTACGCACGTGCCATTCACCCGAGCCTCTCATATCGGGAGTTAAAACTCCTGAAACCACCCCATAACGTCCACCTCGACGTCAGGTCTGCGCCTCCGCTGACAGAGCGCAAAACAGACGCCCGTAGCGAAATCAACGGGCGTCGGAAATTCGAAAGGGGAAAACCCCCTTGGGCCGGACCGGCCGAGTCCAGCCGGTCCGCCCACAGCCGACCCCAGCCTGGTCGCGGGTCCGGTTCGCTCCGCTGCGGCCAGCTGGTCGTGGCCTGCCGCCACCGACCGGCTGTGAAGGCCGGTCTCGGCTTCCCCCGCAGCGACCTGCGTTACGCGGGTCGCGGTCGCACCGCACGGGGCCGCGCGCCCCGCGGGCCCCTTGCCCTGCCCCTTTTGCTCTACGCTGGCGCCGCCCGAGACCCCAGATCGCCCAACTGCCTCTGCCGACCTCCGCTCGCGCTCGCCCGGCTGACACCCACAACCCCGCCGCTGAGCTGAACACCGCCCGCGCCAGGAGCCCCTGCCTCCGCTAGAAGCCGCCACCGCCCGGAGCTCACGCGCCGCCGCCCTGGGAACCTAGCCGGACCGCCCCGGGTCGCCGGAAAAAATCCCAAACCCCCCATTCCCGTAACCTTTGGCGAACCATTGCTGGATCCTACGAACACGAATTTCAAATCTGAGACATGCGTTGGAAAGGGAATAAAATATACTACGCGTTGATATCCTTTGATAGAATATCCGATAGAAATTAGACCTGATTAACCATGCTCATAGTAGGGATTGGGGAGGAAACAAAAACGTCAAATCCTACCTCATGGGCGTTGCCCGGAGCATCGCCGCCAACCCGCTGCCCTACTAGAGTAGGAGGAGGAGAGGGAGAGGAGGGGCTCCCTTGAGGGGATTCATGTGCCAGGGAGTGAACAAGGGAGGGGGAAAGTGGATGAGGGTTTAAATAAAATTATAATAAATTATAATTAATGTAAACCCGTAATTTAACCCGTATCTGGAACATTTGACAGAGTTGAGGTTAAGCCTCCCCTAGGCCAAAAACCACTTCCCGAGTACAAAAGCAGTCTCGGAATAAAAATCTGAGACCCCGTTCAAAAGTTATAAAACTGAACATCCGAGTATGCCAAATTACGAAAACGCCCCTAGGGCCATTTTTCACAAATGGGCCGCGCCCGCGAAACATATACCCATCCTAGGGTAAACATCACGCTCTGAACTCAATGATGCCCTTGGTTTTCCAATCCGAGATACCGTTTAAGAGGTACATGAGCTTCACCCTTAAACGAATAAATTAATTATTTAATTCATCCGTTTCCCGTACCGAAAGCGAGCGAGGGGTCTAAACGTCTCGTGCCGACAAGATTTATGTCTTTCCTAGTGTAAAAACCCCATTCATGACCCATCAGTACACTCGGATCTCTAATCCAGAACTCCGTTTAGGAGTTATCGCATTTATTTGGTGTTTCCAGTGTGAACGCACTGAAAATTTAATTCAGGCCACTCTGGGGCTCGTAATCGCACGCCTTCTGAAGGATCTACTCTGGAATATCATCGAGAATATTCCAATGTCTTTCGCAGTAAAAACCGGGTTCTTAAATAATTCCCTCCTTCAAGATTTTCATCCCTGAAAAGAAAAATTAGGGAGCAACACAAGGTACTAAGCCTACACCTGGCTATCCCATACCCAGAAGAACCCACGCACAGCTCTGCGTCACAGAACACAGACCAAAGGATTGATCTGTTCATGCTAGGTCGGACCGTGCCGATGTTGTGCACCCACTCCAGACCTTGCGGTTAGGGAAAGGCAGTAGAGAACCTCGACATCCCTATGCACGGTCTCATACGGTCCGAAGGACCTCGAGGGTAGCTCGTGTCCCCGACCAAACCTCTACGTCGCATGCCGCAACTGGAATCACCGCCTGCACCTGGAACAAGGCACGGTGATTCCCTCCTTCAGAATATCCATATGGTAACAAACCCAAGGGTATCTGGTTACGCGAGATTTCTCTGTTGATGTCTCTCAATCAAGACTCTCTTAAACGCTCGGAATGCGATGGAGTCGACACGATCGACTAAAAAAAAGGTCTCATGCCTTTTACCTTACCAACACAGGGTTACACCGACGCCCCGCGCTACCCTGGTCACAACACAAACAAGGAACCGGGAGAAAATCATTCCACACACAGAGTCTCACAATTCTACTGCAAAAAGTAGAGGAGCCGCAAGGGGTACCTCTCATCATACCATGCTCTGCAGGATCGTAGAAATCCATGGCTCGCGGCTATCCGTGGTACCAACTGTCAGCTCCCGGAGCCTGACGTGGACCACCTAGTGGTGATGATAAGATCTCGTAAAGTCATCCCCCACTTTCAGCTCCTCTTCCTCCTCCACTAGCACCACCTTCCTAGGTACTACTCTAATCACGGTGATGCCTCTGTCGTGGTGGAGCACCTGCTGCCTGCCCGAAGCTCTCCGCAACTCAGGTCGGGCAGTCTCATGCCAAGTGACCTCGCCTGTCACAAGCATAGAACCGACTCTCTATGGGCTGCACTGGTGCCCTCCGGCGGCACTGTGGTGTACAACCACGTCCCTGAGTGCATCTTTCAGAAAGCTACCTGCGTTGAGGTCCTGCTTCCCGACGCCCGCTAGCTGCGGTAGACGTCACAACTCCAACGTGTCTGCTGCCACCACCAACTCCAGAACATGACAGGAAGCTCTCTGTCACCAGTTCTTGCTCTAGCCCCCTGGCATATATGGAAATGGAAAAGGGTATTACGACAACACGAATCTCTCGGCAGAGGCCCTGCTAAAAATTTCTCACTCGGAGGTTGTCTTCATTGACCATGTTCGGGTAAAAGCGTGCACGGTCTACAAAACTAGCCGCGTACTCGGCCACTGTTATCCCTCCCTGCTGAAACTGAAGGATCTCCTGAATCCGAACGGAGCACTAGAAGGAGGGGAAAAACTCCTCATGAAACAAAAACTTGAAGTCATCCCACGAAAGTGACCACTCGTCAAGAAACTGAGTCAGCAGACTCCACCAACGCCAAGCTGCTCCATAGAGAAGGCTGGCTGCGAAAGCAACTCTCTGATCTGTCGACATCTGCACAAGCTTGAAAAGGCGAACCACTGGCTCGAGCCAAACTTCTTCTGTCTGAGGGTCTGGTACACTACTGAACCTCAACAGTATCTGCCGCTGGAACTCATGGAGCACGCTCAAACTACGCTCAAGCTCAGCCTGCTCTACTGAAACTGTCTGCTGCTCAACAAGTGGGGGTGTTTCTACCGGCCCACTCGGAGAAAGGGGATCGCTTGATGGGACATGTACTGTGGCCTCGTAGCTCACAAGGTCATCTTCATGAACCAAATCTGTTATCCTGGCTGACTATCCTCATGGAGACATCTTGAATATTATCAAGGAGTGCCGCGGTCAGATGAGCATATATGTTTATACCAAAAACAACAATGATGGGGAGCTGTCTCAAGAAGGACAGTCAAAGACTCAATCCTATGTGTTGCACAAACCAAATTTTCCCTGAAACAAGTGTCTCAACATGCCGAGTCGAAAAGCGGGTTATCAAGGTCCTGGTTAATGGATCTGTCAGCCGCCACACCATCACTGGACTCCCTGGCTTGAGATCCGCTCTTGAGACATGTTAACACTATTTCTCTAAATCCCAACCAATTCCTCTTTTAGGGGTGACTGCACAATGCCCCAAGGAATGAACCACCTCTGATACCACTTTGTCACGACCCGACCCTACCCGGGCTCGAGCCGCAACTACCCCATGCCCGCCTTCATAGGCCAGGAGCTGGTGACCATCACTGAAGGCACAACAACTTGGGGAGGCCTTTTCCTAAGCACCTATACACACGCACGCAGCAAACTCAATGCAACAGTGCAGATTAAAAGAAAATACATGTAATGAAAAGGGGAATCTGCTATATATAAACCACAAAGTGCATAGACCTCTATAAGTACCAAGAAAGTTGAAGGTAAACTAAAAAGAAAAGGGGCAGAACACGCCCCCAACCAAAAAGTGCCACAACCCGGCAACAGGTAAACAAAAAGAAACAGCTGACGAGTCTCCCACCTGGAACCCGGCCACGACCACCACACGCGGTCCAAGCTCCCGAACTCCTATGCTCCTATGAAGTCACGACCAACCTGTCCATCGTCTGCAAGGGCACACAATGTGCGGGAAAAGCCCAAGCAGGGGTGAGTATAAAAATACTCAGTAGGATACCTTAATGGCTCGAGGGAGCAACAAAAGGAGGTATCGAAAGGTGAGCATTATTGCAAACAGGGGAAAGAGAAGGGATTACAACAGAGAGTCCATCTCAACCCAACAACACGAATGAAGGTAGACTCGTCCAGGCACAAAGAGAAGGAAACGGTGAGAAGATGAAATTCTCGTCGAGTCTTTGCAACCAATAGTAGGAGAGTAGACTCGTCCAACCATGAGAAGATAGACACGGAAAGAACGTGGCATACCACACACGTCTTCGCCTATCCTGGAAGGAGAGTAACCATACCTAAGATGTGGGTACCAGAAAAAAGGTATATACATATCCTTATGCTCAATCATGAAGCCCAAACAACGTCGTATGGGGATCATTGTCCCATAGCTCAGCCCAAGAAAATGAGTTGCCAACAGTCTCAGAAGTAACTCCATCATCAATGCACATCATCCCGCACGTCTGCGCCGAATTATAAGTCAAGGGGCTCAAACCACTACACTTTGAAACTATCCGCTTTGGGCGGCACTGACTCACCCACACGGTTATAGGTCGCCTCACCAGGTTGCGTCTCGGTGGGGGAAAGTGCCCCTCGTACTTGAGAGTTTCAGGTTAAGTCAAACCACACCTCGTCACTGCCCTGCAGTCAAGAGGTCTCCTCAAAGTCAAATATCATCACAACACTGACCCGTATAACCGAGGGTCCCACTGCGGTAATCACGGATGAAAGGCACAGGCTAGCCAAGTAGAAAGGATTGAGCCTGGAATGTCAACGAGGGTCCCACTGCCCAGCCCTACTGGAGGGTAATTCATAATATGATATCAGGTGACCCACTTCCCAGACCCGCTGGAGGGTAGACCTTAATACATCATCAGGAGACCTACTGCCCAGCCCCGCCGAAGGGTAGACATGAATACATCATCAGGAAACCCACTGCCCAGCCCCGCTGGAAGGTAGACCCTAAGAGGTCATCAGGTGACCCACTGCCCAGTCTCTGCTGGAGGGTAGACCCTAAGTGCATCGGGTGACCCACTTCCCAACCTCTGCTGGAGGGTAGACCCTAACTGCATCGGGTGACCCACTGCCCAGTCTCTATTGGAGGGTAGATCTTAAGAGAGTTGGGTGACCCACTGCCTAGTATCTACTGGAGGGTAAACCCTAGAAGTCAGTGAGCAACCCACCACCCAGCCCTTCATGAGGTTAATCCCGATGAAGTCGATGAGTAACCCACTGCCCAGCCCCACTGGAGGGTAAAACTCAGAAATACTCTAGCCATCTCTACTGGAGGGTACACCACTGGCCAACCAAACATGTAGTGGGTATCTCGCAACCACCCAACTCTAGAAAAACTCACCCAAAAGAGGTTCTGTGCCTGCTTCATCACTAGTTGTCACTAACACCGCTACCGGACGATCCATCGAGAATGAAACCAAGGTGAGACCACTCAACCCTGATGGTCAAACAAACGATCATAGAGGGACCCTCTATGTCGCGAGAGGTCAAAGTACGCAAAGAAGAACACGACACACACATGGGTCTCACACGACATGTGGCCCCAAGTCAACCCCAACTAAGGGCACAAACGTCTCAGGTACAAACCACATGTACCTCCAAGTGCTCTCATATACTCCCAGAGTATACCACGTCTCTAGCCCATGGGCTATCGTGCACATGACCCCCAACGTCAACGCGAAGGTGTGACGTAACATTTCCAACTTGCCACCTCAACGACTGAGGCACAGACAACCAGACCTCGTGAACCATTTATATCACTCTCCCAAGAGTGCGCGATCAGACGCCAAGGGTCCGCTACAAACAAGGTAGGGCGAAACACCACTAGAGCACCTTACAAGCTTCCACATTTAATAAGATCGCTCAAGAGGCTCAACACAGCCAAAAGGATCACACCTTTGTAATCCTCGTGGAAAACACGCGATTTACACTACTTACTCACCTCCAACGGATATCCGACGGAAATGTCACCAACACCTCCTCACACCCGAACGGCGTCCCGTGATCCCGAGCCTCGGCCCCAAAAACAGTTGGGTGCATCGCACCATTGCGATCCCATCGGGAAAACCCGTCAAAAGCACTACTCACTTGAGTGCAACGGATATCCGGAGAAAATGATGCATTCCTGCGCACCGCACATGAGTGGTACCATGTGGGACCCACATCCCGGCCCCGAAACTCAATGAACGGATTGCAACATTGCGATCCTCTCGAAAAATCTCACAAGATGGACTATTCGCTTGTCCAAAACGGTCACCTGGTGATAAAGATGGAAAACCACCGTCGATGCCCAAACGACCATCGTGGACCCCACACCATCGTGCTGAATTAGAGTGGGCGGATTGTACCATTGTAATACCCTCGGAAAAGCATGCATAATTGACTTCTTGCACGCCCCGAACGGACATCCGACGAAAAAGTCGCGAAACACTACACGCTGCTCGAAAGGCAGGTCGTGGGGCCCACGCCTCAACTCTGGCTTCAATGCACAAAACCACCCTGGAAAACTTCGCCCCGGATCCAGGGTCCCAACCCAAATGACGGAACTCAAATCGGACGTCGGATGCGTCCGCGCTGCTCAAAACAAGATTCCCAAAAAGCTCGCTAAGCTTCTCTGTGCACATGTCATGCCCCCGAGCCTCTCATCTCGGGAGTTAAAACTCCCAAAACCACCCCTTAATGTTCACCTCGATGTCAGGTCCGCGCATCCGTAGATGGCGCACAAAACGGACGTCGATAGCGAATGCTACAGGCGCCAGAAATTCGAAAGGGGGAAACCCCCTTGGGCTGGACCGGCCCACGGCCCAGTCACGGGTCTGGTTCGCTCCGCCACGGCCTGCCGCCTCTGACCAGCCATCAAGGCCTATCTCTACTTCTCCCGCAGCGACATGCGTTACGCGGGTCACGATCGCGGCGTACGGGGCTATACGCCTCGCGGCCCCCTTGCCCTGCCACTTTTCTCTACGTCGGCGCCGCCCAAGACCCCATATCGCCCAACCGTCTCCGCCAGCCTCTGCTCACGCTCGCCCAGCTGACACCTATGACCCTACAGCTGAGCCAAATGTCTCCTACGCCAGGAGACACCGCCTCCGCTATAAGCGGCCGCCACCCAGAGCTCGCGCGCCACCGCCCTGGGAACCTCGCCGGACTGCCCCGGGTCGCCGAGAAACACCCCAAAACCCCCAATTCCCGCAACATTTGGCGAACCACTGCGGGCTCCTCTGAACTCAGATTTCAAATCTGAGAAAAGCGTTGGAAAGGGAATACAATTTACTACGCGTTAATAGGATTTGTTCAAAAATCCGACAGAAATTAGACATGATTAACCAGGCTCAAATTAGGGAGTGGGGAGGAAACAAAAACAACAAATCCTACCTTGTGGGCATTTCCCGGAGCTTTGCCGCCTACCCGCTGCCCTGCCGGAGTTGGAGGAGAGGGAGAGGAGGGGCTGCCTTGAGGGGCTGCCTGCGCCATGAAGTGAACAAGGGGGGGGGGAAAGAGGATGAGGGTTTAAATAAAATTAAAATAACATTTAATTAATTTAAACCCGTAATTTAACCCGTATTTGGAACATTTGACACAGTTGAGGTTAAGCCTCCCCTAGGCCAAGAACCACCTCCCGAGCATAGAGGAGGTATCGGAATAAAAATCTGAGACCCCATTCAAAAGTTATAAAACTGAACGTCCGAGTCTGCCAAATTATGAAAACGCCCCTGGGGCTATTTTTCACAGACGGGCCGCACCCGCAAAACATATACACCTCCTAGGGTAAACGACATGCTCTGAACTCAATGGTGCCCTTGGTTTTCCAATCCGAGCCACCATTTATGAGATACTTGAGGTTCACCCTTAAACAAATAAATTAATTATTTAATTCATCCGTTTCTCGTACCGGAAGCGAGCGAGGGCTCCAAACGTCCCGCACCGAAAATTTTGTGGTTGTTCCTAGGGTAAACTCCCCATTCCGGACCCATCCGTACAATCTGATCTCTGATCCCGAACTCCATTTAGGAGTTATCACATTTATTTGGCGTTTCCAGTGTGAACGCACTAAAGATTTAATTCCGGCCACTCCGGGGCTCGGAATCGCATGCCGTCTGAAGGAGCTGCTCTGGAATATCATCAAAAATATTCCAAAGTCTTTCACAGCAAAAACTGGGTTCTTACAAATATCATTCAGTGATCCACTCCTAATAGGTATTAACAATCATTTTGAATGGATTTTATCTACTGTATTGTTGATATATTTTCTTCCAATATCCTTCCCTGAACCATTCCTTGATGGAATTAATCACTTTTTAAATGATAATGTCTAGTATGTTGGGGACAATTTTTATAATAATATGAATATATAAGCCACAACCCTGAGTAATTCATCATTTTTTCAAATAGACCTACTCAAGATCATCATTTTTTTTATAACTATATTTATCTTTGATCCACACTCATTAATAATTCATTATCACAATTATATTTAAATTTAGATTTAGTTTGACAGTAACTTTTGGTGATGCTTAGAATTTCTATATGACTTACATGATATTAGGTTATCATGATACATCAAAAATATTATAATGACAATAGTACATCAAATTCTAGTAAAATTAATTATTATTTCAAAGGGGTGAGGAACCTATGAATCTTAGGTCCTCCCATGATCCCCCAAATATAAGGGGAGCTGAATATTATAATAATTTTATATCATGACGTCAGAGGACTTCTAAAAATCACAAATTATCTATCCTAGTGTGGTTATATATTAGAAAAATTGTTCAACCATCACAAATATCGCAATATTATTTAGTGATAATATCCATTATCTAGAAATTACATAATGTTAGGATCTCTCCACAACATCACTGAGATTCAATTATATAATCTCCATCTTTTAATAAATGATATGAATTTTAAATAGAGGTGATAAATATATTTGATTCTATTCAATTTCATCTATCTTGGTCCTGAGCAGTTTATGATTTCTTTATATTCCTTTTCTAATACAAGGAGGTATCATTAATGAATGCATATTGACACTGTATGATTTGAGGTCACACCACATCCACAAATACTATCAATTCAAGCTTCCTATATTTATCTCAAATAAAAATTATCTCCTTTAACATGGAATTTAGTATTCAACAGTCAAATACACCACATTTGATTGTTGTGAACATGTATTAGAGATACATTATAGAATCCTTGTTCTATTAGAACAGAACCATTGTAAAAAAGCTCTATATGTCTCTCCACACCTATTTCTTAGTCAATTTATGATATACTGATTATGTTATTCCTCTAACAAAGACTAACATAGAAAAATATATTTATATCATAATCAAGTCACTCAGTGAGTTATTTTTACTCAAACATCATAGAGGGAAAGATGCATAATAGTCTTATACATTAGCCATCACCGTTGGGGAAGATAATAAAGTAGAAATATATATGATATTAATGGGATTATGTAGTGAATATAAAATTGAGAATTGAAATTTTATTAGTTAGAAAACATAAATAATGTGTTAAATCAACTGATAAATCTATTTCACAGTTAAAATATAATTTTTTGGTCCCTTTAGTATCTAATCCAATCGCATCAACCATGACATTATGGATAATAGAATGGTACATATATGGTATGTAACATAAAGACATTACAGAATTCCCTCCTAAAAATGTAGAAAAAGTTTTTATTTTGATGTTATTATAGTCAACCATGCCTTTAAATATACATTATTATTTGACTCTTGACATAAATATCAATTTAATATAACATATGTTTAAAAAGGCCTACTATCATTAGATGACTTCATCAAATTATAAAAAAATAAAAAATAAAAAGTTTTTATTTTAATGTATAATAGGAGCTCCTAAATCACTTTTGGATCCTAAAACTGCATTGGATAACTTGTAGAATATATGAAAAAATTGGTTATCTAAAACTCTAAGAAAGAGTATTTACATGGTATGGATGAATAACATGTTTGTCAATAGTATAACATGATATCATAATATAGAACGCAGTTGAGTAATAGAATCGGAGATTGAAATAAATTAAAGGGTGTCATGAGATCATAGGAAAATATGAATTTTGAAAGTAACCAAAACATGACATGATCATAATTCAAGGTTAACATTCAATACACCATTAAACAGCTTATAGAGTGCCATCATGGATTAGGTTTAACAATTACTCCCACAAATAATATATCATGAGGCAGAATATCTTCCCAATGAATTATGGATATATATGGGAACACCCATCATTAAATTTTCATGGTTACTCTTCCCACAAATGTGAATCATTTATTTGGAATAATAAGAGGAATTTTAAATGGAATGAAATGGGTTTCAGAATCATTCGGGAAATCATAATCACATGATATTTGATAAATATTAAAAAGATAAGATGTTGTTAATTTTTTTCATGTTAATATATGAGAATATAATAAAACAAATACACATAAGGTGTAAATTTTGGAATAAAAAATTAAATGAGCAATAAATAAAAGAGTTAAGAGATAAAAAAAATAATAGATTAACTATGATAGATTTTAAAGAAATAATCTAGAAACAACTTACAGATTATATTATCACAAAAAATAAAGGTATAATGACATAGTTATATATATAAGAGTCATATATAAATAATTTAAAACCAATAAATAAAATCAAATGGAGGTAGAAAGTGATTTATATAGATAATGATCATAACATGAAGAAAAAATGATGGTTAAGAGAGATCTGATTCCTTATGTCTAATCATTTTTCATAAGCATAAAAAATACTATATAATATGTATAGATTTATTATAAATTTATTAAAGGAATATAATTATACAAATCATACATATATGATTTTTATAACATTTTCCCACTTGCCTATTAATAATAATTTATCAAAAAACCTTTTTCGGGTGATAACCATTTCATTTTTCATGGATGTTTTAGTTCGTAAGTATGGGTATTAATAAATTTATCATGGATCCATACTATAATAAAGTTTTAACATGATATTAGTACCATATATATTAATTATATGTATATATATTTATTAATTTTCATCCATAAAGGGTTTAGATGAAAAATGGATCTCACCATTCATGTAGATTATAGGTCGTATATATGCATGAATATTATTTCCATTTTAGATGGATGGAATGAAAAAAGGGTAATAAGTAAATATAACTTCCATAGTCATAATAATTTCTTAAATATCATATATATTTATATAATACCACATTATAACCATCCATTATAGGAAGTGATGGAAAACATTTACATTAGTTTGTGAAGTGGTAGTCAAATGTACAAACAGACGATGATTTTGATTGCAATTTGACAGAATCTAATATTATTGTAGGTGATGAAATTAAAATAATAACATATATGTATATGTAATATATTTATTCTATTATTTAATGATGTTTGTAAAATATTTTAAGGAAGTAGAACAATAAGTAAAACTAAAACATTCTGTTAAAGACTATACCACTACAATTGAAAACATCTTTTTCATTAAACCCAAAACCATATGGGGAGGGTATTTTTCACAAAAAACACCCTAAATAAGATAATTGGGAATTTTATAAAGGAATTATAATTTTTATTGAAATTATTATTATTATTATTATTGTTATGTTTCAATAAAATTGGATATGATGACCCATTTTATATTTGAATGGAGGGGCACTCTTAGAATTAAATAAAATATTAAATTTATATAAATTAAATTTCATTGAGTGAAATGTCTAAAATTATAAAATATAAATATTGGATGAGTATGTATCTAAAAACTATCATCAAATAATCTTTTTAAAACCATATATTAGTATTTTACCCTTATCTCTTTTTTAACCTCTGTTAACTCGTTGTTACAATTATTGTGATAATGGTGTTTTCTAATATTTAATGGTCAGTATAGTTATTATAAAATATAAATTAACGCATAATTTAAAATTAAATTCTAAATTATAAAATATAAATACATCTTGGAAAAATATATGATAACTAATATTTTAATTTATTTAATAAAATAATATTTCTTATAAAAAATCTCATTGTCGTTTTTTGTAAATTTTCAAGTAATTTGAAAATTCTAATAACATAAAAAATATATAACTATAATATAATAAATCATGAAATATATAATGTGTTATTTTTGTCTTTAAATTTCTTGTAACCCAATAATATATTCAAAATAAATTTATTATTTCATTTAAAAATGACTTATCATATTTTTTATTAATTGAGTAAACAATGTGGTTGTATTGTGTAATCAATGATGGTGATTGATTCATCCATAATTTTTCAAAAAATAAATTAAAATGCTATAAAATTAATATTTATTTCAAATAACTATTAATAATCATTCAGAATTTTAATTCATATCCGTCATCATATATTATTAAAATTTATAGAAATTACCTTACATGTTTTATTTTATCAATGAAATAAATATTATAAATGTCTAAATCATTGAAATTTGGAACCATGATAACATATTTTATAATTTTGGATACAAATTTCTAATCTAAACTCATCTAATATACTAAATTAATATTTTATGGTCATTATTTTGTACATAATATGGTTATTTAGTTTAATTACATGACTTACCCTTACCATGATAAGATTTATTTACTATGGTCACTATTAATAAGAATGAAAATTAATAGGTAAATGTAAACCAAATTTGGGGATATGGATTCTAAATTTAGAATGAATATTTTCATTATTTAATTTATAAAACTAGAAGATATTAATTTATGATTAAAACATAACACAGAATGAAAAATACTTTTTGAGGAAAATCATTTGAATTATAAGAAATGGTTTTACAACAATTGAAAAAATAAAATTAATTCCAAAACCAATAATTAGAATATTATAAACTAAAATTATCTATTTAAAATTTAAAATTAATATGTAATATAAAATTACTTTGTAAATACTTGAAATGAAAACATAATTTTCAATAAAAATCACCATTATTATTTATTCATTGAAAAAGAAATACTTTTATAAAATTTGAAAAAATTCACCCAATGATAATTTTGATATGATGATTTTGAAAATTTATCTCAATTTATCTTATGAATTTTCTAAGAGTTCCATAAATTAATAGTAGTAGTTTCTCCCAAAAATAAATTAAAATAAATTTAGGAAAAAGGTATTTTTTTTAAGAATAATATAACTACTATAAATGGAGGGAATATTTCTATTTAATAAATTGATAAATTTTTATTAAATAGTACCATTACTCATATATTTTATGTTGCCTAAAATCCAATACATACATACCATTTAAGTGGTTTCTTTATGAATAAAATAATATTATGTATTTGTTTATACTCTTTGTTTTGTGTTATAAATGTTATTGAACAGATTTCACTTTTGAAATATAATGGTTTCAAATTCTTCTATAATTAATATATTTCACTCTCAACTTTTCATATTGAATAATAATTTTAAAATAGTCACCCTTACTTATTCATCATGGATTCATCCAATTCCCATGTTATCACATCAAATTTATGGTTTCACCACAATACATTGACTATGTGAGTGTTCTTATTACATTGAATATTTTCTCTATAGTCAATGATCTTAAAAATATATTACACACAAGGAAAGTTAAATTTCCGCTGTAATACCACTAAATTTTTTACATTTGAGGGATATAGTTTCAACTACATTTATATGGATATATAAAATACTTCATGTGAATTAGATGTCGTTGTTGGGTGTGTTTGTCAATAGTCCATGACTCCAATGAGATTGAGAATCCCAATTTGGACGATGCACCTTGTAATTATCTTAACATCACTATAAAATCTCATAAAACTCTTCCATTGATATATACAGATAATCACATAAAATCTTACCAAAAACTCTCGGTGTCTTCAAGTATTTACATTTTAGTTTTTTAGTCATCCTTAAGTAGACCTAATTTGTTTCCAAATAGTCTAGATATGATTTTACCATTTACTTTACCATTTTATGTCCCATTATCATTAGTTCTCAAATGTAATCTAGACAAACTGTTGTTGTACACATCGTCTGATAATTTTCTTTATAAAGAACCATTTGGATCTTGAGTGAAATCCTTTAATGGGAGAAAACTCAACCAATGTAAGATATTGATCCCATAATCCTTTTATGTTCATTAAGAGCCCACTGTATATTTCATCCAAATTCATGAGAGTCCACTAACATTGGAATTTTTTTAGGGTGATAATTTTGACTTATGATCGACCCGTTATTTAGTGAATGTTAGAATCTCTTTCAGAATGTAGAGGTAAATATCATATCTTACTTAGATACAATCTAATTGTGATTTTCGTGAAACCCAAACACCTATATTATGTATATTCATTCTATTTGATTGAGTGAAAATTACTCTCAAATTGAAATGAATATATATGTAATTTCTAGATGATCCACCAAAAAACATATATAATTACTTCCTCTTAATGTTTTTGTAAGACTATTGAAAATTTATATGATGTTGTTTTCCCATTTCAATGTTTTTATTGGTAATGTTTGTAAAATACCATTTAAATTTTTTCCTTTTTAAATACACATACTCACATAGAAGACAATTTTATATACATATCTTGATCTCCTTTATCATATTTTCTAACCAATAGTTTTCTCTAATATCTCAAAATAAAATTTTACTCCCACAATTGATAGTGATATTTGAGTTATGTGAATTATTCAATTACTAATTTTTTAATATAAGTTTTTATAGAACACATTTTCATTTCCAAAATCAAAAAGAAAATTCTTCATCAAATTTTAACTCCATGTATTTCCCTTTCACTATATCATGTTCCCCCTTGTATATTTCAAAATAATTTCATTTATAATCCATTATATTCTCTATAAGGGATGTTTGAGAAATAAATGACTATTTTCATTTCTTCATGGTTACCATGACAAACTATTTAATGTCTAAGAAGATCAGATCCTTCGGAATTGTCATAATTGATAATGTTTTCAGATAAATTCAATATAAAGAATCTTCTATTTTTCTCTTTCCAAGAATTGTAATTGATGGAGAAGGCATAGTCTTTGAATAGCTCATACCATCTTTAATGGTTCATATAAAATTACATTTCATTGATTATAACATTGAGGTTGTGTTTCTTACCTTAACATATTAAGATACTGAAACCATATATTCATTGTAGATATCAATACAAATAACTCCATATCATATGTTAGATGGTTTTCTCATGAAATTAATAATATTTATAGGTATTTGAAATCAAATTTGAATTTATTATTAGTAAACATCCCAAAACCTTCTTTAATGAATATATATAAACTATAAAATTGTATCCATATGATGATCGTGTGAGAACTATCACATTAATAATCCTATATTTTAAATCCATCAGGCTCCCTTCATATTAACTTGTCTAAATACGTCACTCTATTCCAAGTAATAATGGTTAGTATGATTTAAAATCATGAGAAGTGTCTTATAAATCATCAATGATACCGTGAAAATACAAGGAAACTATTGATGCTAAAGTAAGGGGTCCACATATTTCTCTATTATAGTGATAAAATTCCCCTTTAATGATTCATCTATCATCTATAACTCACCATTACATTAATTTTCACATAGATTCTCTTTTCTTAATTTATTTACCATAGTATTCCAATTCTTCACATTCCCCTCAATTCATTTAAAGTATATCAGAATATAATCTATAAATACTACCAAAAAATTGTTAATGTAATATCTAAATTATCTATTCATTGACCCCATAAGTATTTCTAGACTGTTAGTGAGTACAAAGGGTATAAATTTTAAGTCATAGTGTCGATACACAATTAAAAATTAAATTTTATAATATTATAATTGATGAGTTTAATTTGATGATATCCTAATAGGATGACCACCTTATAGAAATACTATGTTCTGCGTAGATGATTAAAAAATCATCTAGCTTTGATAGGGGATACTGTTTAGTTATTGTTATTATTTTGAGTTAAATGTGATAAATAACGAGAAAAATTTACCCATATTTATTCATTATTAATAGAACCAACACAACCCATGGTGTGTCACTGGGGCCAATAAAATTGTTTTTCAATTTCAATGTTAAATTTTATTCCATTTCTGCAAGCTCAATAAAATCTATTATAGAAAGCCTCATTGTTATGGAATGATGTGTAGGTATATGTTTTTTGGGAATCCAACCTCATTATCATGAGGCAGGTCATGAATCTTTTCGATGAATGCAATAGTATAATCCATCACAATGGTAATATCATCAAGAATGATTCTCTCCATTACCTCAATCATTTTAGGTAGATATTATTACTTATAAGTAAATAATATACATTCTTGATAACAATATTACAAGGGATATACATCCTCCTACATAAAATTTTATTGAATTAGAGGTTGAATTTTGATATAAGAAATGATGTCAATATCCCCAAAGATGATGTAGTATTTATAAAAGGATAAATAATCCATTCCCAATATATTTTAAAATTTTTATAAATGTTTTATGATGATATTTTCTATAAGATTCATTCTAAAAAGTCAATGGGGAAGAGTTTTATAAATAAGATACAATGATTCCTCCATTTTTCCAATAGATTGTTCAACCGACTTATTTTGAGGTGGTGTTTAAATAGATCTACTAAAATGGTATGAAATAAAATAAGGCATCAAATAATAATTCAAAAGAAAACTATCAATTCATGAGTAAATAACAAGAATACCATTCTCCACATCATTTTCGGGATCCACCTCAGAAGAAGTGATAGAATATTTCATTTTTTTCTAGACCTTGGATGTTGTTGTCATTGATTTTTTCATAAATCGTTTCTCTTAGGGAATTAGAATTCATTATAAATGTTTTCCTTGTAGTTGAAATAATATATCATATACTGATTGCTAATATAAACATTAATTTTCTCCATTTAATTAGTGGGTTTCATTATCTTTATATGGAATTGTTAAGATATTTTTTTTTCTTTTCCACACCAAAAGAATCTCCCTCTTCCCTATAGGTACTTTTGTGGATGATTCATCAGACACGTTTAAAAAATGGGATTTTTTGTTTTATTTATTCTATTAAATTTCATTAATTATACTCCTGAATAAATAAACATTTTATAATTTTTATCCATAGGGCCAGGGACCAAAAAGATCTTCAATTCATTTTCTTGTGCTTTGTTAAATCTCTTAGTAGTTTTCAATGTCTTGAATCTCTTAAGACTTTAATAGGCATTAGATTAATTCAATACATAAATTGTCCAGCTTACATTCAATGTTGATAATGACGTCGAAGACTTATTGTTCATGACATGTGATGTTTGACTCATGCACCCTCATATAATTTTCTTTCATTTTCATCATGGAAAGTAATCTCATCCCCATTCTATAAAAATGAGTTTAGGTGAACAATTTATTAAAAAAATATATTCTTAAAATTCTGCTATTCCATGAAATCAATATCCTCATTGTAATTCGTGTTATGGGTCATTTTCCTTCACTAATTATATTCTCCTTTTATGCAATACTTATAAAACATAACATTCTATTGTTCTATGAATTTAAGCATATAAAATATATTTTCAATGGAGTTAATCCATTAGTTTTTGATAATTGTATTAGAAGACTAAAAAATGGTATGGTGACATTTTCATAAAAAATGATTGCAATATTCTAATTCTTAGGAGAAGGAGTAAATTACACATGATTTAAGTTACTATTTATAACATTATTTAGATGATAAAGTACTACCATGTTGTTTCATGCTCCCATCCCCATAATCTTATGAATATTATTATATAATTCATCATATGTGTAATAATATTGGTTGTTGGAACACTTTATCATATTCCCCATCATTAACTAGAAAACTAAAATAGTATGAAAATGAATTATCTTTCCAATAGAGGAATGGTAAACATATGAACATAAAAGTAATAACATATAATTGATCATTATATACTACATTATGAGCCTCAAGGTTTCAATATAGGTTATATATAGAAATATTTTTATTATGACTTCCCAAAAAACACTATATTCATGACCATCATAATGGTATGTAATGTGTTTGTATATTTTTCATGGAATATTACCCACTAATATGAAACTAGGTGTACAGTAAGGCCATGTTTTTTATCACCAAGTGACAATCGAGTTAATACAAGATGATCTCTTTTCAGTGTTACTCCCCCTAGGTTCAACGATTCTAAAGAAACATCTATTTATAATTTCTATATGTGAATGTAATTTTGTGGAAACTACTTTCTCAATAATTCAACAAACATATATGATATTTTAATATATAGTGAATTATGCATAGAATTAAGAAAATTTATTTTATTTTTATTCCCCAAAATATCTAGGTGTTACTATGATATCCAAAAAGTTTACACAATCATTGTAAACATATTATTACATTATTTTAGACATAAATATACATTAAATACAAAACATTTATAGAAAGTCCATGTTTATTAGGAAGAAAAGAAATACAAAAAAAAATATGAATATATAATATCTATATTAAATTTTCCATAATGTTATCCTAAATCCCATCGAGCTTATAAAACTACATGGATTTACTTAGGTAATGTAGAGACAGATGGGGTGAGCTAAAATGTACAAGATTAAGAATGATAATGTTGCTTAATGTGTGAGTCCAAGATATAATTTGTTATCATAAAAAAGGATCTTGTGTAATAACATGAGTGACTAATGTAATGAAAATTAAATTATAAGATCACGGAAGCCTAAAAATGGGGAAACAATAAATAAAATATTATATTTTCAAAACTCAAGACTAACATCCATGATAACATAACCTAGTGGATTGAGTCTCATATTTGATTAGGTTTTCTCCCTAATCACATACATAGCATCTCATTAGAAATTACCTTTCCCAATTTATTTTATAAATACATTTGTTAACCCATCATAAAATATTTATGATTATGTTTTTTAATGTAGTAAATATTTTGGAAGAATAATCATAAGAACTGCCTATGGAAATAAAAGGGTATCATCATATTACCTCATATCAGAATCAATGGAAACATAAAAATTATATTTAAAAAGTGTATATGGAATTTAATATTATTGATCTTCATATACATTAAAATAATCATAGGTAAATAAATAATGGGCTCATTTTGTAATAAAAACATATTAATAGTTTTACAAAAAATGATTAAATTATAGTTATGTTTTTACATACCAGTTCCGGGTGACACGTAAAGGTGCCCCATACCTAATTGGTCACATAAACTCAAGAGAATTTACCCAAACAGCATAGGATGATGAGTAGCAGAGAGGGACACTATGTGAAAATGGGGCAACAATGCCCTCAATAAAAAACTATGCATAGTAGAAAGAACGTAGTAAATAATATCGGAAAAAAATACCATACATCAAATGTAATCAATAGAATAATGATAATAATATAACAACTTAGGCATATAAAAATGATGCATGTCACTTGTGTCTAGGAAATAAGACAAATAAGAAAAAATTATTTAAATATAATATTGAAGCCAAGCTATTGAAAAATAATAAAATCCATCTGCATCGCAAGCCCCAGCTTATTCCCATGCTCTCAAACTCCAATAGTAATCAGTTACCAGATGAAGAAGCATTCATACCCTTATCTGTACCTATAACCATATAATCTGTTTGTGTCCAAAAACCATGACCCAAGAAGGGTGTGAGACAAATATTTGTAGGAAACCACCAAAATATTTGTGTCTAACTATCAGTGAACATATATATAGTAAATGAAAACCTGAATGAATAAATAAATTAGGAAATAATCAAATGTAACAATCCTACAATTTTTAATTCCATACATTAAAATTATTATTCATCAATTGAATCATGTATACCTTAGAATATAGCATATGCTCTATATCAACTATATAATAGTAAAAAAGCACATGTCATAGAAGACCATATAAAAAATCGAGTAAAACAACATCCACGCTTGTGCTTTTGCTTGGAAGACACATCACTATAATTCAATCAATCAATAACAACCCTATGGGAAAGTTGTCATAGTCAAATCCCCCTGGTCCAACATAACAACAAATCATTGAATAAAGAATCTCATGGTAGATCTCATGTTCCAACAGCTTTGGTCTACATTACCACTAAACATTTACAAACCACCTCATGGGAAGTTCAAATGGCCGATACACCTTTGTCATCATAGAATAAATTCATTTAATAACAACCCTCTCAGAAGCACTCATGTTCTAACCCCTCTAGTGTATGGCCCCCCAATAGCTCTCCCAGTCAATACCTTTGGGTCCTCATAACAACAAATCATACACAAATCACCAAACATCAGAAAGCTTTCATAGTCAAATTTTCCTTCGTCAATCATTCCAAATGCGAATCACATGCATCTCATATAATCATTAACACCATCCTGAAAACACGAGACCAAGAAAACAAGGAATCCCTTACAGGACATCTAGACCAAATGGACATAATCAATCAGACAACGGAAACACACCCGTAATCAAGGTATAAAACATATTCATAATAAATTACCCTTTTATAAATCTAACATCCAATAAAATGTAATAAACATGGTCTAAAATATGAATCAAGCAATACCCAAAACATGGGTATGAGGAAAATTAGCATATATAATCCAAACACAATCATCAAAAGGCACCAACCACCTACCTTTATGTCATAAGAACAATACCCTTGATAGTCCGCCCTTGGATTAGACTAGAATTACGTAGATATACAAAAATGATAAAATTGAGCATCCCTTGATAACTCAAGATAGAGGAAGAATTATGAAGAAAGGGTCCATAATAAAAGACAACTCACTAGTGGGAATCCAATGCAACTGAAGGCATCTCAATCAGAGGTTAAATGAAGAATCGGGAGGGGTTCATAATTCTTTGGCATTTTTTAACTCTCATGTACGAACCGATGGGAAAAGAAGGTGTTTCCTAAGATAGTACTTGTGTTGTAAAAAGGGTTTTCTTCACTAATAAAGGAGCTTGGTTAGTGTTTGTCATCAATACTCTCATGGATGATTAATGAGATTTCAAGGAAAAGAATCATATAGTTCAACCCGTAAGCAGTTTTGAATGTGATGTCATTTCCTATTGTTTTCCATGTTTTTGGGTTTGAAAATTTTGGGTAATGGAAAGCATTGTGATAAGTGGTTTTTTCATGATGGTAACATGAAAATATGGAAATTTAAAAAATTTCACAGATATGTGCTTCATGATGTGAGTTTTCCAAAGACATGAATATTGTGATGGTGTGCTCTGCGATTACAAGACATGTTTTATGAGTTGTGCTTTGTGGTGGTGTTTTCCAGTGGTGCGAAGGGTTTTGAAGGAGAAAAATTATGTTATGATGAGAATTGTGAAGAGAGAGACTCATCGTGAAGTCATTTTTCATAGATCTAGGTTTCACACTAGAAGATGTAGAGCACTACATTCAACCGTTCCAATAAATAAGATACGACCCCTCTTTATTTCAATAAATTTGAATACAGAAAATTGGGGATTTCATTGACTTCTCTATGAAAGGGGTTCTCCAAAAGGTATATTTTTCTATGTGATCAAGAGAATCACAACGATACTTTTAATGTCTTGAATGATGACTATAGTTCTAATTCATGAGAGTTTCATTAAGATGGATTGTTCCACATTGGATCACGGAGATTCAAAAAGTGGTATTCTTTGCCAGAGAGTGAGATCCTCAAAGGGTTGCTTCTCTATGTGGAATTGAGCACCATGAAGGGTGGGTCTCTGCGAGGTAGATAGTTCTACGAAGGGTTGAGCATTGCGAAGGGTTTTTTGGAATGTTAGTGTTTAGTGGTTTGGGCTTTCAGTGAGCATATTCTCAGGTCATTGATCCAAGTAGTGTCTCATGATGTACAGAGACGAAAACATCAATGAAAATCTATTTAAGTGATAATCAAGTCATTAAACTTATATATACATATCTCATAGTAGTGATATAGAGGTATTTTAAATAAGTGTGTTGAGGGAAGCGGTGAGCCATCACTGAACTATTTTCAGGGTAGTGTGCATGGCATAGAGTGACTGTGACCAAACTCTTCTACTCCCCAACTGGTGAATATTAGTGTATTTTGGCACGATTGAAACACTATCCGCATATAGTCTTTTGATGTATCCTTTTGCAGTGAACCAATTAAAATTGATGTGTCATCTCCTTGCTTTCATTTAACTGTGAGATTTAACATGTTCCTACCAATGTGAGAACAATATCCACAACTCTAAAAGTAAAATTATTACAACTTGATTTACCCCTCCCCTCTAAGGGTGTTTCAGATTCCTTCAAAGAAACCCTTTTTCAATTTATCAAATAAAAAAAGTACATTTCATGTTAATTTAATATACACGTAGGTCACAAGCCTCAACCAGAACCCTCTATAGGTGGTCTACCAGGTCACCTACATAACCACGTACATGGCCTTTATGAATCAGGTACACTACTATATGTGGAAATTGGGTACATTGTGTATACCCAAAAGTACAAGGAATGTCCATAAAAAAATTTCCCATTTCTTCCTTTTTCTTCAAAAACTACATAAAATAAATATCCATACATAAATTAAAGATTTGGGCTCTTACAAACTCCCCCACCCCCTTAAATAAAACTTTCAATGAATTTCCCTTCCAAGGGTGGTGGATAAGAAACATTAGACATCTCTAGCCACTATGATCATATGTCAGTCTCCGTCTTCCCAGTCTCATCCTGTACTTGCATGTGCTACCATACAACCCATACTAGAGGAACAAAATATCCATATATTACCTTCATGATGTGATCCATAATTCGAATTTGCTACTCCCGGAAGGATTCATCCACCTCCAACTCAACCCTCTTGGGTTGGAAAACATGAGACAGGTATGAAAAGTAACGTCATGGATGAGAAACAAGAAATATGTCATGCATAGCCTAATACCTCTGAGGTAAATAAAAATGATATAAAACCAGCCTGAATCTCTCCAGAAACTCAAATGGTCTGACTTATCTCGATGAACGCTTCGTATGTCTCCTAATCCTCTAGTGTCCAAACCTCTGTGTGACACATAAGAAAACCTATTCTCCTACATCGAACTCCAAAGGTCGTCTTTGTCGATCGAAATATGATTTCTACTAAGATTGTGCAGTATCCATCCTCTTCTGAATCAACTCCACCTACTCTACGGTCTCTTGGACAAGGCGAGGTCCAAACATAGTTACCTATCCTACCTCAAGAAAACATAGGTTTGATCGGCATGGCCTTCCATACAAAGCCGCATAAGGTTCCATATAAATTTTTACATGAAAAGTTTTATTGTTTTTATAATTCCACTAGGGGGATGTGTCTCTCCCAAGAACCCTATAAATATTGGACACATGGATGAAAAATTTGCTCAAAAATGTAAATTGTGTGCTCGGACTGGCCATCTTTTTAGAGATGGTATATTATTGTGAAAATGCATGTATACCCAAATCCCTCTACAGTCCCTTCAATAAATGAGAAGTAAACACATTGTCAATTTCTGAAGTGATAGATTGAGGAACTGCATGTAAAAGATCAATATCTCTTATGTACAACCTTCTATGATCATCAACACTAATGGATTCCTTTATCAGAATGAAATGTGCAACCTTCATGAATCATTCAACAACAAAAGAAAGCACATCATTCCGTCAAGTTGACCTTGGTAAACCCATCTGGAAACGCATTGAAATATCATTCCACTTCCACTCAGGATTGGAAACTATTGTTAAAGCCTTGTAGGTCGCTGATGGTCCACCTTCACCTACTGACATGTGGAACATCACATAACAAAACCAGCAACATCCCTCTTCATGACTGACTAATAACATTGATAGTGTAGATCTCGATACATCCTGCTGAAACCATGAGGAACTACACAAACTGAGTAATGAAAATATCACATAAACTCTTCCTGTATGTTTTCTGATAGACATACATGTCGATTAAAACGCAAGACCACACTAACACCTACGGTCTCCCCAAGAGTAGGGTCCTTGCCTGACACACTCTCCAATTAGACTAGGCCTTCAAATTATGATAGCTTCCTCATTCTCACTTGTTCTGTTTGAGTAGAAGTTACATCTATAGAAGAAATAAATTCCTTCTCGTGTTTGTCGTGTACTTCCAAATGCATCTCAAAGAACAGATCCATAATCTTACACTCATTGTCAACCTCATGAACTACATGTATCTGAGTTCTCATTCACAATGCATCATCCATTTTGATTCCATTCCTAGGCATATATGAAAGCTCAATTTCAAAATAATGAAATTACACAAGCCACCTTTGTTTTCTTAGATACAGATCTCCCTGAGTAAAGATATACTTGCGCCTTTTGTGGTCATTGTATACCACAAAATGCCCACCCAAAATATAATGTCTCAAATAGCATAAAAATGCACAACGTCTGCTAACCGGAGATCATGTGTCGAGTATTTCTTCTCATGGGGCCTCAACTTCTGAAACCCATACACAAAGATTCCTCCCCCTACATAAGAACTGCTCTCATATCGATATTTGATTCGTCTCAATAAACTATGTAACATTTCAACAGCTTAGGAATAAATAAGTATAGGTGTTGATTTCAATCTTCTTTTTATCTCTAGAAATGATGAATCACATGAATCCTTCAATAAGAACATTGCACCATTCATATCCTGGCCCGTTAGTGGCACTGATAAGCGTGAAAAGTCATTTATGAAGTGCTCATAGTAACCAGCCACCCCCAAAAAACTCTGTACCTAAAAGACATTTTTTGGATTATCATACGAAACTACTACTCTAAAAATATCTGGTTCTACTAATAATCCAATCTCTGAGATTACATAGCCCAAAAAGTGAATCTGGTCTATCAGAATGTGGGATTTTGAGAGCATAGGATATATTTGATTCTCTCTGAGTGTACTCAATATGAACTCAAGATGGGTGGCATGTTCATGTCGAGTGTTAGAGTACACAAAGATATCGTCCCTGAAGACAACCATAATATAATCCTAGTAACGATAGAACACTATGTTCTCAGATCCATGAAAACTACATGCTTGTTTGTGAGACCAAACGATAGAAACAAATACTTGTATAGACCATACCTACTCTAAAAGATGTAATATGTATATCTAATGGTTTAATGTGTAACTGGTGATATCGAGATATCAATTCAATCATCAAGAACACTCGATCTCCTCAAAGATGATCAAAGAGATCATCAATCCTCAGAAATTGATATCGTTTCTTAACTGTCCATTAGTTTATGTTCCGAAAATCCACACAACGTCTGAGGGTACCATCTTTCTTCTTTGCAAATATGACAGGAAAACCCCAAAGAGAAGTACCAGTTTGGATGAAACCCATTTCCTACAACTCCTCTAACAGTATCTTGATCTCTAGTAACTCTGTTTTAGCCATCCTATATAGAGGAATGGACACTACTTCCACTCCTAGAACAAGCTCAATATATATATATATATATATATATATCTACCACAATATCTAGAGTTAAAAGAATAAATTCTTCTTTAACGTCACCTCTAAAATGATCTACCACTAGAAAGATTTATATCTATGATATACCCTGGTCATCCAAATATAAACTATTATTCTGGGCTATAATTCCTTCCAAACCATTATGCTCAAGTCTATCTCTTATCTCTTGGATAACCCATTCTCCCCTATGTAGAAAATAACTGCCATCCATTGACATGAAACTCACATTGCGATGATGGCAGACAACAATGGCCTAAAAGGAGACCAACTTTTCCATTATGAGAATGACATCAAAGCCTATCATATCTATGACATAAAGGTCCCACAAAAATGATTCACCCACCAACCACAAGAGGGAACCCTATGAAGTAACGTACACTAGAACATATAATCCCTAACGGAGTGTCTAGCATCATAACTTCATCATATGTAAAGATGAAGATCCCAAGGCTTACTCCAAAAGAAACTGATATAAAACTATAGGAATCCACTATATAAAAAAGTGAATAAACTAAAACTAAAGAAACTAGAATCTTTCACTAACTTTAGAGGTTCTAAGATCATGCTCTTGTTGGGTCTACTCCAGTGCAAAATTATGACATATATTGTGACCTTGCATCCCTTCCTAACTACCATTTGTCGATCCACCCAAATTTCACTAAAATAATATAGCCTGACTACAATGGCCACGACCACCTCCTTGACCTGAACGGCCTGCCAAACTCCAGTTCCATGACTGATGAGAAATTGGTGGTCCTACTACTAAATGTGTAGCCATCCCCTCTCACTATCTACTTTTGAAAACATATGGTAAAAATCTGAATATGTCCCATATTTATTCAAAATTAGCACTATATTAGGTCCTTCATGCAATGTGGTCTCGTATGACTACTATTCTTACATAGGTACCATACCACCTGGCTACCTAAAGAAACCTCACGTAAAAGTTCCTTTAATCACTTCATGCTATCTTTCAAAGGAGTGAAAACCCTAGATGTTGAACCTCCCTGGCTCACAACTCCCAACTCCCTTAGATTGTGCTTGGTAATCAATGAATGGTTCACTATAGTTGTCACAGAAGTTACCCTGAAAACTTTCACCTATGATCGAATGTCATATTTGTGACCATCCTAAAATATCATGTCCAAAAATAACTCGTTACCTCCCATAACTGGTGTGAAGCGTTGAAGATTTTTAAAATGAGAAGAGTAATCCATCACTGAAATATCACCATTCTCTAAATTCAAGAACTCTCGGGATCAATCGTTCATCAATGTATCAAGGTAGATGTATTCATAGAAGTTCCATAGAACCTCTTTCGAAGCCATATCCTGATGATTCCCCGCCTGTGAGATAACATCCTAGAATGTCTCGGAGGAATAGAATAGCATGTACATAGTGAGCTTCACAATCCTCTGTTGAGGAATATCCAGATGCTCGATGATAGTAAGAATGGCCTCCAACCATGTCTCTATTTCATGTGGTCCACCATCCCCTGAAAAAGTGGGAAGATGCTGCTGCCGAAACACCCTCGTCAACTCTGCCATAGATGGGGAAGGATGCAGTGCTCACTGAAAGGTCTACATCATCTTCGTGAATCCTTCAATGAACTATGAATCCGCACCTATTCTCAGTATAATAGTTTGTACAAAGATATGCATAATGGTAGGATCTTTATATAGTCCTTCATCATCCATTTCCAATGTCTGATCATCGCCCTATACTTGGTATACAACTGGAAGATTTCATCGTGGAATTAATCTACAAGTTCAAGTGCACAAATAAGTTCAAAATTGGGATGGAATGAAATTTACATATTCAAGAATGTAATAAGAGAAAGGGAGCATTCATGTTTTGAAAAATAGGGTTACTTGGCATGTATAAACACTACACTACGTGTTCCCTTAATATTTTAACATGGTGTTTACATCTTCCATTCTTGTCCGTGTAACACCCCTTACACACCGAGTGTTCCTCCAAAGATACGGCATGTACATGAATTTTCCCTCAAACCCAAGTACTTCTACATGGCTCGAACCACACGATTTTTATGGTGTAACACTACATGGCGTGTTCACCCAAGACACAATGTGTACTGTTTATAATCCATCCACCTGTGTCATTAGTCCCACGACTAGATACATGGTTGATTAATACATGACATGTAAAAATGATTCACAGTGTGTACAACCAATGTTGTATCAACCTGTGTCATTGGAAACTTGGTCGGATACATAGTTCATTACAACCCAACATGTACAATCTAGACACTGATTGTTCTACCAAAAGAATCCCAACCCCATGTCATTACTCACACATTTAGTCACATGGTCAAGCACTACACTGAGTGTACTCCCAATAAATTTCATGTACTTAAGAAAAGTCAGTCTTCCCGAATAGAAGAAAATCTAGCATTTGTTCATAACACCATAAACTGTGTTTTCTGGTTTTCTGAATAATAGGCCTCTGAAACTTCTTTGGAACCCTTAAAACATAATATTTTGTGCAAGGCATGACAAATTCTGACCCATGGGATCCCATAGTCCCCATGAATCAATTTTTGGCATCCTTTTTTACATCCTAAAATGATAAAATTCAATTAATGATCCAACATGATCCACCATATTCTGATCCAAGAGAGCCCATAACACCTCTTGGACAAAATTTAGGTGTCCAGCTGAATGAAACTTTATATATTACAATACCCTATAGAAATAGCATGTATTCTATCATTCCATATATCACAATATTATGAATCTCTAGCACAACATATATCACAACAGCCTTCAATCAGTAATGCATCATAAATGGCATGACAAAAATGCATGGCATAAGATCTCAAGAATGTGCCTACATTATGCTTGATATTGAACACCCTCATCTCATCGAGATGAAATAGAAATAGAACCTCAATGATATAAATCATAATATCAAAACACATTTGTATCACCCAATAGTGAAATCAAATCAACTATAACAATTACAAAAACAAAAAAATTGCAATATTCAAGGTATTATGTCTTTTCCCTATACAAAGTTTATCTACTCCTTGGAAATGATTATTACCAACTACTTATGCCTTCATATCATAGTCTATTGTCTTCAAATAGTAAGGCAATGAATTAAATTAAATTATATGAAACATCTTTGTAACGTCTCAGTTCCAGGTGCTACCTAAATGTTTTTCGTACCCAATTGGTTACATAAAGTCAAGTGCATTTTCCCAATTTCCAAAGGCTTCCAAATAAAAGCAAGGTACATGGTGTGATAATGTGGAAGCTATTAACTAGTTGGCAGTGTATACACATTATAAAGAATGTAGTAAACAATAGAAGAAGCATTAATATCATACAACAATATTAAACAATAGAAGACGGATAATAATATAACAACTGGCGCATATAATATTGATGCATGTCACATGTGTCTAGGAAAGCATCCAAACCTGTCACAATGCTGGAAATATAATTCTGAAACAAAAGTACAGAGAATAAGTAAACTCCAATAGTATTGAAAGCCCCAAATTAGTCACATTCTCTCCACCTCCGACAACAATCAGGTACCGAATAAAGAAGGGAGCTTTCCTTTATCTACACCTACAACTATATAATCTGTTTGTGTCCAAAAGAATTACCCAAATAGGTTGTGAGATGTATCTGAGTAAGAAACCCCCAAAATATTGATCCTAACTATTAGGGAACAAATATATATAAGAGTTAATATATAGAAATGAAGTAATTAACTAGGAAATACTCAAAAGTAACAATCCTTATGTTTTCAATTACATTCATTTAAATTTATAATTATTTGGTTTAATCCTGTAAAACTTGGAATCTATCATTAGATCTATATCCCATGTATTATAGTAACAAATAGATGTCTCATAGGACCATATGACCACTAAAGTAAAACCAATTCCAATAATTTTCAAAGTCTTGGAAGACATGTCACAATCATTCAATCATTCAATAACTACCTTATAAGAATGTTCTCACAATCGAATCACTTTGGTCCAACATAACAACAATTCCTTTAATAAAGACCCCTTGCATAGTTCTCACGGTCAATCCAGTTTGGTCTAAATTAGCATTAAACATTTACAAACGACAATCTGGGAATCTCACATGGTCAATACCCCTTGGTCAACATAACATCGATTCATTTAATAATTACCAACTAGGTAGCTCTCACGGTCAAATCCCTATTGTCTATGACCACTCGACATCTCTCACAATCAGTACCACTTGGTCAACATGACAACGAAACATACATAAATGAACCAAATTTGGGAAGCTCTAATAGTCAAATTCCCCTTGGTGAATCATTCACAATGAGAATCATATGCATCTCACATAATTTGTAACTCCATCCTAACAACATGAGGCATGGAAAACAAGGCAAGAATAATAGGGATTCTAGACCATACAACCACAATCAATCAAATAAGAAAAGATGCCTATAATCAAAGGTATAAAATCTTTTTCATAACCAATTACCCTTTTAACAATATACCAAACAATAAAAGGTAATAAATAGGGTCTAAAATTCAAATCTAACAATACCCTTAAACATGGTTTTGTGGCACGTTAGCACATATAATCCAAATACAATCAATGAATGGAACAACCCACCTACCTTGATTTCGTACGATCAATAAATTTGAACATAGGCCCTTGAATCACCCAAGAGAAATGTAGATCTAAAAAGGGTAAAATAGATCATCCCTCAATAACTCACAAGATTTGAATAATCAGAATGAATGGCTATAGGAGTAAAGAGAACTCTCTAGTGGGAATGCAATGCAACTAATGGGCATCTCAATCAGAGGTAGGTCAAATAATCGAGAGGGGATCATAGATCATCAGTGTTTTTGTCACCCTTCTGTATGAACTAATGGGATAGGAATGTGTTTTTAAATATGAGATGTGAACCTGCTCTGATTTAACAAATAAAAAGAAAAGTACATTTCATGGTCATTTAAATTACACACTTTGTACTATCCTCAAATGGCCTACGCATTAGGTAGTCTTCTAGGTCGTTAACATGGCCATGTACTCAGCTGTTACACAACTAGTTTATGTCTATATGCGGCAACCTAGTACATGGAGTGTACTTATGAAATTCCTCATCACAAACTTTTCCTAAAAACAACCTGAATTAAAGATGCAGACCTAAAATAAAGATTTCAGTTCTTACATATGTCCCCATTAATCATGATGGTTTTTAAAGATGGCATTTGTGGAATAAATTTATGGAATGTATAAATCCATAGAAGGAAGAAAGAATGACATTATTATATAAATAAGTTACATATAAATTGAATTTATAAGATATTTATATCATTAAAAGTAGAGATAGTTTTGGTTTTAGAGAATGGATGTTACCAAAAAAGAGTGTTATTCAGAAATACCTCTTACCTTAAGTATCATTTTCATCGTGCATTTAAAAACTACTATTTAATAAAATTGTATTTATTATAAAGTATTATATAAAAATAATTATTTATATCATATATTATATGTTTTCCATACGATCTTACCATCGGTTTATTAATAATTATTTACTAAAATCATTGTTTGGGTTGATCAATGCATCGTTTTTCATACATGGTTTGGTGCAGAAGTCTTGTTATTTAAAAATTGTTCAGGCTTCCATAATCTACATAAACATAAAAATTATATTATAATAATATATATATTAATCATATAGAATTATATATATACATACCCAATAGAAATATTTGATAAAATTAATTGCACCGGTTATGGAGGTGGTAGGTCATATATATGAATGAATGGTTTCCCGATTTTTATGGATGAGAATAAAGTATGGTAAAAAATAATCCAACATTACAGAATCATCATAATATCTTAAATTAAATAAATTTTAATAAAATACATCTGTATAATTGTACATTTGAGTTGGTGATAGAAAATGAAGTTTATCTGTTTGTGAGGCGATAGTCTATTGTACACACAAATGATGATTTCATTTCTCATTTGACGGCATATAGGTTTTATGTAGATGGTGACATTAACAAAATAAAATATGACTATATTTATTATATTTTATTTATTATTTAATACTTTTTAATAATATTTAATGAATGTTGTTTTTGAAATAAAACTAAAACACATAGCTAAATTTTATACCACTTTTTTAGACATCGTCCTTTTTTACATCTTAAAACCAGTATAGATGGTATTGTGAATAAAAAAATTATTTATAAAATGGTAATTTTTTTAGGAAGGTATATTGATGGTGAATTTATGATATAAAAGGGTTTTAATTATAAATAAAATATGGGATGAGTTTTTCCTTTATATGATAGGGGAGAGGAACTCCACGAGTTGTATACAATATTCAAATAATATAAACTTATTTTAGTTTTTGGAAGGATCCAAAATGATATAACTATAATATATGATGAGAATTCATAGAAATACTATAAAAAAGTAAAATATTTACAATTTTATATTTTTTTGTTTCACATGACTCTTTTTTTGACTGGTTCTAGACATTTTCTACAATAATGATAATAGTTACACATTGGAGTATATATAGTTATTAAAAAGGTAAATTATCCCAATAGTGGAACATAGTTTATATTTTAAATAATATTCCAATAAATTGGTAAAATATATGTTTTTTTGGAATTTTATATAATTTAATAAAAATATTATTAATTATAAATTAACATTAACGTCATTTTTGGGACTATTAATTTAATTTAATGTTTAGAAAAACATTAAAAAATATATTTAAAATATCATAAATGAAAATAACTATAATATGTTATTTTTATCTATAGTTTTTTGGGAATATAACAATTCATACGAATCAAATTACTGTTTAATTTTATATAATCATTTATTTTATTTTTCTATTAATTTAATAAATATTCAATCGTCATTGGATTCAAATTTAAGGTACATATTTCCCAACAAAAAATAAAAAAAAATTATTTAAATGATAAATAGAAACAATTTCTATTTTAAATAAATATTTATAATCCACTATATGTAAAATGTATCCATATAATGAAATATAATTGAAATTAAAAGCATGCTAGTGACATTTTTGACTTTATATTCTAATAGATATTTTAAGGTTGAACTCAAATACCTATAGAACCATGTATCCATATATTATAAAATTAGATGGAAATGGATTAACTAAAATCATGAAATAGATTATAGGAAAATGTTTTCTCCATTTTCCATCCTTATCATGTTGTTATAAACATAATTACATGATTTACCATTATTATGGTGACAAATATTTACTGTGGCTACTATTAATAAAGACCAAAAAAGGACCAATAAAACATATTATGACAACCTAGACCAAAATATAAAATTAAAATTGTCAATATTTGAGTTATATAACTTATAAAAATTTATTTTAATAAAAAACATTATTTGAAAAATAATTTTTCTCAAAAATTACTTCAATGTATAAAAACTATTTTTATAAAAATTCTAGTATTAAATTTATTGTAAGGACCATATTTAGATTACGGTTAATGAATGTTAAATAATTCCATTTTTTAACGATTCAAAAAAACAATTCGGCTATTTATATACTTGAAAAAAAAAATATGTTACAATAAAAAGTAACATTTTTACAATTCATTGAAAAAGAAAACATTTTAGAAAAATCCATAAAATTAACCCTAAGATAAGTTTAATATTTTTATTTAAAAAATAATATTAATATTAACAACTATATTTTCTAAATATTCCAGAAAACAATTATAATTTTAACACACCAAAAGAAATATAACCCATTTTGGAAGAAAATGTATTTTTTTAAGAATTAAAATAGTTTAATAAAAATAGACTGATTAATTCCTATGAAATAATAAATAATCCATTATTTAGTAGGAATATTATTTATATAATTCATAATGTGGTTAATCCTACTCATACCCACTAATGTAATGCCTATATTATATCTATAATAATATTTCATGGTTCTTTTACTCTAGGTGGTGTGTGTTGTTTATACTGTCCTAGAAAGATTTATTTTAAAATCATTTCATGTTACATGGATCATAATTATAGAGAGACTGAAACATTTTAATAATATATAAATGTGATATCAAATTGATTTAATTCTCAATTTTACAATAAACTCTGGCCCTCACACTATGATACCTCTATCCAAGTAATATAAGATGAAGAATAACAACTTATGTCTGGAATATATAAGAGAGTACTCCTATATATAATATGAAATAGAAAATGAAGTAATTTATTCACATTAATCACTATTTCCAATCCCATTTTGTTCCCAGTCAATATTACACCTTCACAAGCCCATTTGAGAGACATAATTTATACTATAGGGACGTGAAATATATGTTTATTATCCATAAAACACCAATTTTATTGGAAATGAATAACAATAAAATTTATATATAACAAATAAGTATAATACATTAGACTGATTAAGGAATCAAAATATTTAACTACATCACTAAGACCATGACCCTAAATGATATCTCTTCATCAATGATATCAATTCCATTCATTTCCTGTACTTTTATAAGGAAGATCCAGAAACAAAACTAGTGAATTATGTACTAGAGGTGCAATTAGTTAAAAACATTCTTTCACTGCATCTAGAATTGAAATTAATAATTTCATGTCCTCTATTTTTCTACATGCTCCTTATTCGCTAGCCTCTTTGCCATCATGTGAGCCAGCTTCATCAATTATTACCTAAGGAGACTATAACAAAGATATTATAATTGAATGAATCTCTATTGAATATTAAAATCTATATGGGAAAGATAATAATTTCCTTATTAATAATAATGAGTCTTTGAGTTATAATAAAATTCATCCACCCCATTCACGAGAACCCTGTTTGTCCCCCTAATTGTCATGAGTTTCCATTGTACTGGGAGTTATCATTGGAAAATACTGTCAAATATAATGAACCTAGATTTTCATTGAGTATATAGAAACATTGTTGTCTTCCTATAATTCTACTACTTCAGAGAGTTATTTCTCCAATGACATTACTTCATGACCAATGAAAATCCAAAATCCCAATAACTCTACATTTTCCTAAAAATCCTTTCCGGGTTTTGTGAGTGACATTTGTTTTCTCTAATCATCCCATTTCTCAAACAAATTAGTGAACACCAGTATCACTGGAGTGGGAAATAGAAACTATAGAACTCTAAAATGGGTAACTCCGCCTTTTATTACCAAATATTTCTGAGCTTCACACAATGAAGGTATTTTCCCCAATAACCTATCCATCTCCTTCTATATTTTTTAAGCCACTCTTCAATTGGATTTTAACATGTTATCATCCATTTGGATTTTTTAATCCTTTTAATCCCCTACTATATCACCCATGACCACTGGTGGTAGATCATTGAATTTATTTATTAATATAGCTCGTTGACCTTTAAGATATGTACAATTATAGGTGTTTGAATAATCTTTTGAGGGAGAGATACCCACAATAGCTGAAGAGAAGGTCACCTAAATCTATATTTCATAACCTATAAAACATGAGTTTAATATTATGATTTCAGATGTGTTATCCTTCAATGTGAGCCGTGAGAGGAGTAGAAAACATTTTGTGGATTTCTCGAAACTAAAACATGAATTAAAAAGATGAATACCACTCTTATAATACCATACCAGTAATTAGAGTGGAAATGTTACCCTCACTAACAACCTCTTGAAATGTATGACCTTCATGATCACCCATAAAGTTGTCAGTGATCGAAGATTATGAAGCACAATATGAAATGTATACACATTTATATCTCTTATTTATATTATAACTTATCTCCCAATTATTTAGTGTGTTGGTCCTAATCCCATTTATATTATGATGGAATTGTCATATTTTATCATTGGTAGTGGATTTAGTTTTCATAAACTCATAATCACCCATGTGTGCTCCCATAAACCCCCACAACACTTTAATGGGTCTCGGAAAAATGTGCAGGACCCATCCCATATATATGTGGCAGAGTTGTTGATACAATGTTTCTTATATAGGAAAGGTTAGTCATACCTATCTAAAAATTTCAATCTCTACCAGCATAAAAATCGAGGTCACTATTACTCTTACTTTATCATGAATTGGAAATATATACCAACAAGGAAACATTATTAAATTTTTATCCAATTTAATAAGGAAGTTGACATGGGAAGGGACTACATATTACCATATATTTTACTATCCTTATTAAGTCATCTTCCAGTAGGTACCATTTACCTCTATTATATTTTTATAGTGCGAAATCATTGGGATTATTATACAATTTTTCATTTCTAGTATTCTAAAACAAAAACATGGCCAATTGCATTAATTTTGTGTTATATATGGGATATATGTCCTTCAAAAGGACTTAAATGGAAAGGGTAAGGAGTTAATTTATAATAGTATGATTCCATGGAAAATCCTTGTAGAAAAGGTAAGGTATTATTAATTCATTATACATATCTACTAGTACCTTGACACCATTGAACCTCTCTAAATCTGAAAGGATTTTTCTAAATTCCCTATTTATGAGGCGCCATTTGTTCATGTCTAGGATTTACCAACTACTAAGGTACACCATAAGTCTTTTTTTCAAAATATATGAGATACTTTGTAATGAATATAGACTCATATAAGACTTTTTTCTTCAGTTCATTGGAAAACATTATTCTATTATTCTTCACCAAGAAGGTACAATACCAATCCACTTAAAATCCCACATGTTATCGAATATTCTAGTATGATGAACATCTAAATTATTAATTTGATGTGTAATTTTACATTATTTAACATTTAAAATAAGTATTTATCTTAGAATCATGTTTTTACCATCCATGGACCATTTGAACTATAATCAATATTTAGCTATCAGGGTGGACTTCTATGATTCGGAATGACTAGATGAAAAATATTTTCTCATATTGTGTTAAAATAGTGGAATATAAGAGATTTATTCCCATTTAAAACTAATATTTTTGTGATTTTATTTAATAACTTCATTTTGTTTAGCCTTAACACCAGTAGGCACAGTAGTTCATCAATCCATAGCCTCATCAGCCCACATTCATGAAGATATCTAAAATATGTAAGGGAATAATCAGATAATTTAAAGATAAAGTGTGTATTGAAAATAAAACAGATCGAATGAAAGAGTATATTATAAGATTTATAAAAATTCACATAATCAAATTATTGTTTCAGTGTTACAAGATTGAATGATCATTGAAACATTATATTAACACATGATCATTGGAAAATCATGAAATCACATAAATATATTATCAATAAAAGATCCTAAAAACTATCATGATTAATATCCATTTTTAATCATTCAAAAAGCGTAATGATATTTTTTCATTAAATGTATACTTGAGAGGATCATGTGATGTGGTTACATGAAGGGATAATTTGAAGGGGGGTCTAATAAAGAGATCAAAACGATCATAAGGATACATCTTGAGATTGGAGATAAACCTAATAATATCTTATTTATCATATTATTTATGATGATAAATTATTTGAATACTGATATATTTCTAGAAGACTAAATTTTATATAGAAAAAAATCATGACTCTGACTTATCTGAGAATCCACTTCCTCAGAACTGATCCCCCCCCCCTCCATCCAGATATCACTTCTAATGGGGGGAAGGAGATATTTTAATTCCCTGTAGATGAACATAAATAAAAATATGTGAGGATAATTATAAATATAAATATTACCATTTTTAATAATGTCATAAAAGGAAAAACATCTTGTACTTATCACATGGCATATTGAAGGTCTTGTAATCACATAAATAATTCCATCATCTTCTGACACCCCTAGTGAGAGATTATTTGATGGCTAAGAAATTTATCTCCTTGAAATAAATATTTTGTGTCCTTTCATTGTAATGTGATACCCCCGAGGTTATGTTATTTCTTTAATCAAAAATATGAATGAGATAATCTTAGGAATGTTTGTACATAAGATATATGTTTAACTGTTGATCATTAAATTTCAATGTTCTTAAGAATATGAAATAACTTGACTTTCTCGTCATATTATCGTATTTGGAGAATTTATCCTATATATGATTAGTTTACCATTTTAATTTATCATAAAATGAATTTGATGCAGGATTAAAAACATACATATTTAGTTACACAGGTCACAAAAAAATTCCAACTGATGAGTGAAACATCCAAATTATATAAACCATGTCTATAGATTTCTAGCCTTATGAGGTGACAATTATAAATGATTCTGATCTTATAAAACCCCAAAACACCATTAAAAACTATAAGAATATATTTTTAAAAATCATAATGGATGAAAAGAGGGTAATAGAGAGTTAATCTACCATAGAGTCTCTCATTTTGGAAATTCTGTGAGTAACATTGAATGTTGGGAACCCAACAAAAGCGTATACATATATAAACTTCATTAAAATCTATAAAAGATTCATATGAATTAATATCTATGTAATTCACTATCACATGATGGAATCTTGATCATGTGATCATGTTTCATTATCACCTAACCTAATTCTAATATTGAAATCACATTACCTCCATTCCATTAATCAAATGTATGACCACATATATCTTTTGTGATCACATGACCTTGCTTAAATCATGCAATTAAATGACCCAATTTATTTAATGTGACTACATTACAACTTGTGGTCTCCTAAATTACACCTAAAAAATTTGTTACCCTCCAAATAAAAGTATTACGTATACCACTCATGTTCATATTATACTATATTTATGAACTACAATTACTTTTATTCATATCATAAATAGTTGTTTTAGGACACATTTACACCGATAATTCCACATATCAAATATAAACATTCACTAGTTAGTATAAATTTTAATCTTATCATTCCACATGGAAATATTCCTCATTAAGAAAATAATTCTCTCAGGATGATATAATTAAATTCCACCAAATGGCACTGAAATTAAAATTTTCCATATGAATTCCTATAACTTATCTCAAGTTCCATATTTTCCACATGATGAATATTACAGTCCTACATGGGGACGTACCAAACACCAATCCATTGATCCATATAAATAGAAATATATGAAATCTTATTTCTCACATAATGTATGGACTAGAAGGGTTTATAGATTTTTAATTTTTATGTTATTGACATTTTGAAAATTCCTACCCTCTAGATGTAAATAAACTGAAATTACTCTCCCATAGACAATGCCTACCCAATTAAATTAGAACATGATATATGGAATCAAATTCCAAAGGAGAGAATAGTTTAGTATTCATGGTAAACATGATACATAATTTAATTCCACATATATTTGAAAAAATAAAATATAAATTCTATTTTATTTGAGAACACCATTGTTAGCTTCAGAATATTCATATATATAAACTAAAAAGCACTTCATAGTATCCCATGGAAAATAAATCACAATAAATGGGTGACATCAAATTGTTAATAAGGGTATGAAAAAAACATAACATATTAAAAATAAATATTCCTATTCAATGTGGAAATGTATATAATTTAATCATGTTCCCTTAAAACAATAAAATTACCATAATATGGTTGGAAAAAATGATGAAAAATAAGGAAAAATCAACAATCACATGATCATGAAACTTATCCAGGGAATCACATGGACATAAGTAACTAATCTCATAAAGAAATTTCACCTATTTTTAGAAATATGAAACAAACTCTAATGACCACTAAAAATATAGTTTATAATTTTTTATAAAAACTATTATAATCAGGCCAAGTAATTATTCTAATGAGACCTATGATTGATTCATAGGTAAACATACAACGGGACCAACCCATCACATTTCAAACTCTAACTAATTCCTCATATCATAGGGATGAAATACAATAAAAAAAATTTTTATTAGAAAACTAACACCTAAATGTTAATAATTATCCTAATCAAATAAACATAATCATAAACCATCACGAGTAATAAGGTGAATTCTAATATAATTCTACATTATTAAAAAAAATGGATCATAATTAATAAAAATATATAATAATGATGATATCAATATATTATATGAACATTAGATCATATTTACAAAAAATGGTTTAAATATTTGACGGAAAAAAACTGTAATAAGTTCATTTAAATTTTTTTTGAGAAAAATAACATTTGCACAGTGAAATTAATTTTCAAACAAAATGTTCATAAAATAGTTTTGAATAATTTTCTCAGAATGTTTCCTATGACACATATAACTAATTATTGAAATAATTCAATTTTCATGATTGGATAGTATTCTATTTTTGTCATACCCTTAAAAAATGATGTCATCCATATTTATGTAAAAATCCAAACGAGTGATTTTTCTTAAAAAAAGTGAATATTCCATTAAAAACATTAAATAAATAGTAATACATGTGTAAAAATTATATTCATAAATAATCATTGTAATATAAAAAAATAGAAGACATTTTCATAATACATTGTTTTGGAAGAAAATGGTTGACAACAACAGAGTTAAATGAAGTCATATTTTCATAGAATCTTTTTCTCAATATCTCTATGTTACAAGGAGTGATTAAATGAAACTTTTACATAAAAATATAAATAATAATAATATTATATTAAAATATATTTGGTTCATTGTAGGAATAAAAAATAATTTTGAACACAGATATTTAAACATAATCAATATTGAATATTGAAGGGATTGGGTATTAATCCCTTACCACTTCGGTAATTTCATAATCATATTCGCCAAAAAATAAATAATAAACAAATGAAACATTCAATAATATGAATATAAATATAGTCATGATAAGAAATTTCCTAGATTCATTATTTAAACCACATGAAATAAATAAGGGGTGAGTATAAAATATATATCATAGTAGTAAAATTGAGTCAAGAGACCATTAGATCTGGTTAGACACCGTTCAAATGTGTCTGAAAATCCTATGTAGTAAATATTGTTTTGATATATATCTAGTAAGAACCCATAATAATATATATCATAACCCATATTGACATATCATTACATTTCGAACCCCCTAACAATATTTCTATCTTTTCATTATTTCAGTTGTTAATTGTCATGATTTATCATGCAAGTTTTTTCATGGATATTTTGGCTGTTTTTAATAGGATATAGTTCCATAATATGAATAATTATATTATTTATAAAAATATTTTTTTCACTTGATACATCATTATGAATATTCATGAAAATTGGGCATAAAATATTAATCACATTGTTTTGTGGAGACAGTAGGCCATGCATATGCATTAGCAATGATATCATTCACATAAATAGTGAAAGGGTAAGGGAGTGTAAGATATATTAGTTTTAAATAATTGATATTATTTTATATATATCGCATTTATTCATTGAATTTTTTCTTTACTACCTTCAATGTAAATCATTATGTAAAAAATGATACATAATTCTTCATGGGGTAGTACTCTTCCTTACACACGATCAACAGAATTATATTTTAAACAGAAGGGAATGTAATAAGGTAAATGTATTATTAAAATTAATACGGTAAAATATATAAATAAAATAATATATATATATCCCTCATTGTATACTACTGTGATAACTATTTAGGAAAATCATGTATACCAGTTTTCAAGGTAGAAGGTCGTCGTACATATGATAAAAAATTTATATCCCATTAGATGGAAAAGGAGATGGCTTTAGATTATGAAATCAAGATAATGAAGTATAATTAAATGTGAGATTGTTTTGTTATTATATTTTAATTTTGATGACATAACTAAAGGTTATAAAATATGAATGATAATTAATGGGTTTTCTTTAGGATGGATACCTTTTCTTAGTGAATCCTCCTTTTGATATCTTTTTAAGGGCCATGGGTTTAGTCAATGGGAAGAACAAAACCTCTAAATTTTAGATAACTATATTTTTTAGATATGTGGGTAAGGTTTCATCAAAACAAATAGATTCAAATGTGGAAACAATTTGGGGGTGTGAGTTTTCTTTTATAATTGTGTAGTGACACTTTTGTAAATACAAAAAACTATTCAACAATGGGAGGTCAAAATCATCAAATCTCGATCCAAAATATATAAATTATGGTGACTAGTTTTGAAATGATCTACCCAAACCACCTCTAAAAAAATGTTTCAAAAATTTCATTCCATAACATATATGTTTGATTATTCGTTCTGTTTAAGTATTTCATGATGGTAGCTATTATTTTTAACCTATGTAATTTTTTCATTTAAGCATGGAATAAATTGTATCTAATTAGATATTTTTGTCCCACTAAATAAAATTATCAAACCCAATTTATCATATATGTTTCCTATGAGTGATGAAATTTAATTTTAACACAAGCGTGTGTAACAGGAAAAAATACTTTGTAACCCTAACTACACTAACCAAATTTTTACTCTTTATGAGTAAATATAGTCACTATTAAAGATTAATTTTATATTAATAGACCATTGAAGATATTTATATACCTTATAGAATCACTTATCAAAAGATAGTATATTTAGTAATTTTAAATAAATTAATAATTTATCATATATAATAGAATAACCTTATTGTCATTTTGGTAGTATTTCATTAATATGATTTTAATAATTAGAAATAAAATTATTGAATTTGAATATACTAAGATTATTATTCTATGAAAACTAATGGAACATATTAACCCAATCAATTAATTTTAATTTTATTATTTTTTGTATAATTACTATTATTTTTTCAATTAACTAAATAAATATTGAATTGGTGTTTCTTAGGAATTTAATGTAATTATATGATTAAGAAAATTTAAAAATAAAATTCTTTCATATTCACAATTTTATTATGATAAAAAAATTTATATGTATTCATCCACTTCTGGTTTTTTCATTATATATGACATTTCTTCTTCTTCATTATTTAAAATAATATATAAGTCAAAATCTTAGATTTGTATCCAAAAAACTAATAAAAATAGACCATAGGGTGATAAGGATCAAATTATGGTCATAATGTAAAAATTTGACATGTTGTTAGGAAATTTTAACCCTTATAATTATACTTTATCCCCATGGTAATCATTGTTTAACACAAATCATGGAAATTAATTTTCACAATTTTACACAGTTAATTAATAATAGTCTTGTTTTCCATATTATATTAAAATAATTATTTTTATTCTAGATATGTATTCCTTTTAGAAAATTCAACTCATAAGTATGGTTAATTTAAATTTAAATTCAATCATACAGATGAGATGAAAATGGGGTTTTTAAAATAGAAAATTATCAGAATTACATAAAGTTTTAATATCCATTTTCGATATCAAATTGATACCACTAACCTAAATTATATTGATTAAAATATTATTTAACTTATTTTACTTAAAAATTAATTTTATCAAAAATATAAGCCTTAAATGAATAAAAATTAACATAAATTTCATATAAAAACATGTATTTCCACCATTTATAAAAAAATGAGAATTTTCAGAAAAATTCAAATAATTAAATGTAGGATATTTTTGATTTAATTATATTAAAAATAAATTGAATATTATAAATATAAATTCCTTTAATACTAATATTTGTGCATAGTACATAATAAAATCACCTTTTAGATAATTATAGTTTTTCATAAAACATTTTTATCATTAAATGATTTTTATAATTAATAGATTACCATTGATTTTATATTAAAAATATACCATAATTTATTTGGGTGTCAAATTACCTTTTACTATTAGTGTTTCGTGGAAAATATACTATCAAACTTTATGTTCATATTTTAAAATATATGGGTGACACATTCAACACTCGTAAAGAAATTATATCAACTCAAATCAATATCTATCTCCATAATCAACCATTTTAATACTAAAAATATCCACATTAAAAACCTACATCCTGAAAATTGTTAATAAAATATACCATCTATAATAGAGTAATGGAACTTTGAATATCACATGGAATAACATATTGGAAGGTTTCTATGTAGGAAAGCCTTTGTGGGGTGTGAGGTTATGGCCATGGAAGCCTAAATATTTATAGAGAGTGATATAGACAATTTATCACAAGAATGGGACTGATATAGAATGTATTATAAATACATATATATAAATCTTCATTAAATTGAAGTACCATCATTTCATTATAATTTAAGGTACTAAGGTAACATTTCGGTTTCTAATTCTTTTACCAATGGTTAATGAATTATTTTACCATATAGACTATGAAAATAATGAATTATACTTACATGAAAAAGCATAATTTCATTATTTAATAAATTCCCATTGAAATTTTAAATATAACTCTATTAAATAAGTATTCATGTATAATTTTTCATTCCATTATTACTATCAATAAATATATTTTATTTGTAAAATCTATAAAATAATTAGAAGTCATTCACCTTATATTTTCCTCAATAAAAAATTGATAGAGAAAGTATAAAAAAAATATAATGCAGTAGTATATAAATCCTCAATATTAGTATCCAATGTTCCAAATAATATATTTCATAAAATTTTACCCTTAAAAATCATCCATATTTGTTTGAAAAAAAATCAATGTCCAAAAAATAAAGAATAAATGTCACTAACCAACATTATATTCCCCACGAAATATCAGATGGATCGAAATGTTTCCTTAAAAATATGTGAATACCTTTATCACTATAAAACTATTATGAAATAAAATATTTTATAAAAATAAATTCTTAGGATGTGGAATATATTACATAAATCCATACATACAGTAAACATTGTTAGGATTTAATCACGTAACATAAATTGAAAATTTTAAACATCGCAAATCACATAATCATAAACATTATTAATTTGGGAATGTTTTCAAATCAAAAAAAAATATTTTCAAACCATTGATAATAGTTTGAAAAGGAAATGTGAATTAACCAAACAATATCCATTTTGATTCTCAAACTAATTCCATCGTATAGACCATTTTCATGTTTTAGGTAATTCTGAAGTCAGGCATGAGGTTCATTTCACGGAGTTATTACCCCTAGGTAAATCTATTCCAAAACCATATCCACATATTTTATCTGGAAAGAGATTAATTTCATAGAAAAAACAAAATATATATATTAACAAAACATTATGATGATATAATATAATTTGAGTTATCCTTATAGTATGTTATAGTGTAATATTCCTTTCAATTGTTTTGTTAAGTCTGGTTCCGAATCATTATTCTTTGATTTCACTATTACTAACTATAATGACACTTGTCCCAATAGATTAAAGTGAGTGTATACTGTATTTAATTGGAACTATATACACAGATTCATATCCTAATAGAGTGAATATTTTATTAGTCATTTTAAAATGGATACATAATTTATTTTCACACACATTTGAAATCATGAAATGCCAAATGTGATTTCATTAAAGATTTCATCATTCCAATAATAATATCCCTTCATACAAATCACAAAAAAAATCTTCGTATCCTAGGGAAAATAAAACATAATAAAGTGGTGAGGTCAATTTCTCAGTAAGGATAGTCATGCAGTGGAAGCTATAATGAGTAAATAAACACAATCAAGATGAAATGTCATTTTTTTATACAGGTTGAGGTGCAAAGGCCTCTTTATTAAGTACTGAAAAACAATCCATCAGATGAAACAACATAAAAACTGAAACAAAGGTCCATAACCTGTTCTAGAGCGAGTACTGATACTTGGATGAGGAAGTTGTCCACCCCTACCATGAGTATGTCTCCCCCTCCTAGTCTTTTCTAGCATCCATGCACCATTTCCATAATCCCAAGACACCTCCTCAGCATCAATCGTCGTGATTTTAGTCCCAGAGACTTCATTTATCTTAGATTCTTCATCATCACTACTGTTGGCAGTGAGCTTATAAAACGAGTTATAGATACTAACAAGACTTTTTACCTTTCCAGGATGAGAGTGAGGACTTCAGATTCAGAGGGGTCCTTCTCTTGCATTGGGTTTCTTCTTCCTCTCCATACCTTGTCCAACAGAGTCCCATGCAGCAACTGCTTTCCTGTGGTCATTCGAAGTCTTCTTGAGTTTCAGCTTTACATCATCCTGCAATTGATTTGAAACCTCTCCAGGAGGTTGAGGAAGCCTGATATGAACTTCAGAGGGCCCAGATCCATCTGTATCCAATGTGCAGGGTGCCATCACAAACATTGATGGAGAGATGGGGGTCATTTAAACCATAGCATTGGATTTTCTAGTCATATCCCACGCCTGTTTAGCAGTGATCTGTGCAATACTGGATTTTCTAGACTTGTCTAGTTCCTATTTGGAAATTATATGATCAGTAGCCACCCTATCTTTTAAGGCATCCGAGCTCTGGTTAAAGGATTCCTACCTTGGGACGGGCTGTGCAGCATCCTGCATTCCAAAGGGTAGCATATATGAGTCTTTCACACTCAAAAACAACTTTTCTTTAGATGTAGGCATGACATTTTCTAGAACATTATTTGAGGGACATGTCTCGGACTAGGAGTAAGCCACCATGGAATTGGATTGTCCTTGCTGGAAATTGGGATCATTGCATGACCCTGTATAACCTCTAATTGTGTGGGTGATAGGAGAACCAACCCAGTGGAAGGGTCAATAGAATCAGCAATTGTGATATATTTTTTTTCCCTTGGAGTGATAGGAGGAGACCTTCAAATATTCGGAAGTGTCCCTTCCTTGTTCTTTACTTATGTAAACACTTTTGTTCTCAACCTTCATTGAAGTTGCGACTTCTAGAACAATCTTCCCTTTTTTGAATTTTAAAGCATGAAGCTCCTACCTAATTTCAGCATCAGCCATTGTTGGTGCTGAGATCTCTCTCTCTAATTGGCTATCATCTGAGTCTGATTCATTTTTGACTTCATCCATTTCTTTGACCAGTGAATCCTTTCAAGTGAGACCCACTTCAGTTGGGCCATTTTAATTAGCTAAATCAGCCTAGATGACATTCCTCCTGCCATTCTGAGAAGAAGCATGTCTGGGGATTTTTACACCACTCCTGAACAGCTGCTCAGACTGAATCTTCTCAGCCAGTACATTTTCTGTGGTTAATAATCCGCTCATGTATTTATGAGGAATCTCATTCCTAACTTTTTTCAGAGATTTCACAATAGTCTCTTGGGAAGATTTACCGCTCTCCTTCCCTCTCTAGTGAGTCTCATCATGCCCTTTCGGCAGGCATCTAGTACAAATAATGTTTGATCGACAGTTGGACCAAGAGTGTCCAATGATACAAGACACATCACAATACTGAGGCATTTTTTCGTAAAAAATTATTAGATTGATTTCATCATGAGAGGTGGATAGCACCACCTTATCAATCAGAGCAGAACCTAAATCAATTTCAACTAAGATTCTAGCAAAGTGTCCATAAATTGTTTTTTCAGTAGCCAAGTCCATTCAGATTGGTATTCCTATCACAGACGCAATTTCATATAAGATTTCAGAATTCCACAATACCCAATTAAAGACATAAATATTAATCCATACTTGAAAAAAGGAATATTTAAAATCATAGAGACTAAAATTCAGATTCCATTCATAAATCCTAAGATTTCCAGGCATAAGATTGACAGACCCAAAACTCCATTCTCTACCCTTAAAATCAGTAGAGGGAAACAACAAGTGGAAAAAGCCTCTCCCAAGAGAAAGACACTGAATTCATTAATTCCCCAAATAGAAGATAGACGAGAAACAAGATTGGAATTTTTCCAAGGCTGCATACCTTTAGATAGAGAGACTATAGAGACAGAATAATTCTTGCAAAGCTCTAGTCGTTGCAAAATCCCTCCATTCGATGCTGAGACATGCACTGTTTTACCTTTTCTGACAATGCGATGAGAAAATTGGTTTTCCGAAAAACAAAAGAGCCCCTAGGGATTCACGAGTATGAGAAGTCGCCTAACCGGTCATCATGTTTCTCTACCTTCGTGGTGACGTACAAAATTTACGAGGAATATTGGAGATGAGAATCGTAAGTGAAGAGATTTACACCTCTTGGATGAGAAACATCCACCTGTCCATCATTGAGGATCGAGGGTTTCTTTGCGTTGTACTTCTCATTTTCCTCCATCTCCTAATGAACTAATACATTAATTTACATCAAGATGGCATGGAAAATAAATGAAACATGTATGTTTAAAATGATAACTTGATCATAATATGGTATGAATAAATAATGATAAAATAATTAAATATCAATAATCACATGAGCATTATAAATATTGGGAGATATTGAAACTAATTGAATGTTAACATAGAGATCAATATATAATCTCATAATAGATGAACATATAATACGAGACATTAGAAACATACGATCAATACCATTCCAATATATTATAAACCTATAGGTAAAATTCTACATCCTCATTTAAAAAAATATTAAAAATATAAGGAAAGAATAATTATGATACCAATACAACATAACCATAATTTAATATAATTAATATCAATTGTTTTTGTTTTTGATGAATTGAAAAACCATAAAAATGTAATTAAAAACGTTTTTGAGGATAATAGAATTTTCCCAATCAAAATATATATTTTTACAAATAAAAATTAAAAAACATTAATTTAATAGAAAATAAAAATCTAAACCTATGATAAATTATTTCCAAAATATATTCCTCCTAATGATATTGAATTCTACATTTATCGTACATGCTAAAAAATTATTCCATTCCAATTTTTGGTAAAATCAAAATCTGTATTGATTAAAAAAATACATCAATAATCATTGGAATTTTTTTTATAAAAATTAAATCATGTGTGAAATTTTCATTCAGAAAAAATTTATAATATTAGAAATACTTTTGAAATAATTTTTAGAAAACATGGGTTTGGAAAAAATTTATTTTCTACTGAAGGGAGAAATAATGTTTGGTTTCTTTTATAACATTTGGTCAATAATATTTGGTACCAAATTGTTTAAAAGTGGTAGTATTACCTTAAAAATTCATTGATAAACATATGTGATTAATATATAAGTCATTTAATATATGAATACTAAATAATTTACACAAAGTAGATTTAAACATAAACAGTCTCGAATAATGATGAGATTGGGAAAATTACAGTTACAATATTTGCAACTTCAAAATTGTTAGACCCAAAAAAGATATATTCATCAAATGATCCTTTTAAATACAACTGGGATAAAAATATTCATGATATTAAATATAAATTGGGTAGTTTATACACCGTATATATTTAATAAGTTGTTAATATGACATATATATCATGGAAGTAAAAGTTAGACGTCCAACAATTACCCTCGGTTCAAATCTATTAATATGTGACTGAACTTCCTATATTATAAATAAAATTTTATTATAAATATATTAAAAATAACAATTATATATATAATAAAATATATTATCCCATTTTATAATTTTACCACCAGTTTGTTAATAATACTTAATTAGTTTTGTTGGTCTATGTTTTAATTGTATTGTTTTCTCATGTGTGTTTTGTCATGAATGTTACAAATCATGTAAATAAGAAATCTTTTCATCATAAAAATGGTTATATCAATTTTAATGAAATTTTTTCTCATTAGGTACATAATAATATTTAATCCTTGAAATTTGACAAAGAAATTGAATCACATCATTTTGGGGAGATTTTAGGCCTTACGTTTGCAGGAGAGAAAATAAGATTCCCCGGAAGGGTGAATGGGATAAAATTTTAATGATAAATAAATTTTAAAAATTTTATATATGTTAATATAGATTACAAACAATCAATAAATTTATCTTTATTACCTCCCCTGTTTTTTTTTTTTTTGAAAAAATCAATCACATCACCCTCTAAAGAATCATTCTTCCGTACACACAAGAAAATTTATCATACTTGAAACTGAATGGATTGTAAGAATGTATATGTGATAAAAAAAATAAATAAGATAAATTAGATAATAAATGTTATTTTATTCAGTAAATACATTATTATATCAATTAGTTGGAATTGTTTATGGAAAATGAGTTGTATCAGTTCGCAATGTGGTAGTTTACAACACAAATAATCGATGGGTTCATTTCCAATTTCATTTACGAACAGATGTATACATATTATAAAATAATCATAAAAATATCATATTTTATGTTAGATGCAGATTTCAATATATTTTAATTTCTAAGACCTAATTTATGGTTTTACAATTAAAATGAAATAGAAATGTCTTAGTTAAGACGCTGAACTTCTCTAAGAGAAACCATCATTGGGTCACCTTTTAAAGACCCTTGGGTTTGTATTTTTTGAATCAACAAACTTATATAACTTTTATACGGTTGTTAGGGAGATATTTTGGTAGTTTTTAGTTGATAAAAATACATTATTGGTGTGCATAAGTTAAGGGAGTGAGTTCGATTAAATAATTTAGGGGGAATGATATTTTTGTAAATACACAAAACAGTTCAATAAGTAGAGGTATATATCAACAAAAGTTGCTAAAAAATTGAAACATAAAGTGTTTATGGTATTATATGGTCTATCAAAACATCCAACCCACATAACAAAACATTTTTAAAATTGTTTTTTCTCTAAAATCATGGCTTCCTTACTCTTTCTTTTTTAGTTTTTCACTATAGTTACTAGTCTTTTCTTCCAGGTTAATTTATCCTTTAAGAAAAAAATAAAATGATAATTATTATATAATTTGGTTTAAATATATAAAAATTTTAAATGCAATTTATCAAATAAAAATTCGATGTTTGATGAATATTAATTTTAACACAAGTGTATATAACAAGAAAAAATATCCCATTAAGCATTACCATAGGACCAATGGTATTAATAATTAGAGGTCAATATATTCAATATAAAAGAAAAATTGGTCCATAAGTGGATCACATTTTATATTTTTAAGAATTAAAAGAAACATTTAACAATATAATATATTTATTAATCATAAATCACTTAATTAAATATCATTTATTATAAAATAACAATGTAATCAATTTTGAAATTATTCCATTAATATTAATCTTAAAAATATCATCATAATGATCGATTTAAATAATATTATTTTCATACTAGTATTAAGTGATATATTTCTATAAAAATTTATTGTAATATAGTAATTCAATAAAATTAAATTAATATAAATATTTTTAGTAACATTGTCTTATTTTTATATTAATTAATGAATTTCATCAATATCGTTGTTTAGGAATTTAATGTTATAGTATGATTACAAAAAAATACAAATAAATTATTTTCATGAAATTAATTTTATTATAATAAAAATTACCTTATATATTCTTTAACATCTTTATTTTTCCAAATTGTTACATATAACTTAAATGTAAATGTAAGGGGGTAACATTTTTTCTCTTTCATTACTTAAATTGTTATGTTGGACATGTTCATGTACATGTGACCCAAATAGAAAAAAATATTCCAATGCTATAAATCTTTAAATTTGGTCCTTCAATTGTTATTGGACATGTTTTCAGGTCATCTAAACATAAATTGTTATATTTTAACCCCATTTAAATTCTTTTTATCCTTAATAATGGTAATTAATTTTTACTATTTATAATATTCATGAAAAGAAAAAAAATAATAATTTGGCCTTACTATATAAATTTATTTATTGTCATTTGATATATTTAATAATTTTGTTAAAATGAAAATTAGGCAAGGGGAAAATGATTTATTTAATTCTAACATACAGATGTGGTGAAAAAGCAGTTTTCCAAAAATAAAATAATATTAACTATAGGTAGTTTTAAAAAATTATATTTATAAAATTGCTAAAAATAAAATTTTCATTATTTGTGCATGGTGGGACAAAACTTCCTTTTAGAAAAGTAAAGTTTCATTTGTGTTCAATTTTATTTTAGTTGTAATTAATAGATAAAACCTTTTAAAATACATACATCCCTACAACACAATGTTAATCATTATCTTATATGTACTAATAATAAGAATTTAAACTGAAAGAAAAATCTGGACGACATGATTTTAAAATGAATGGTACAATATTGTAACGTATCCATAAAATGTGAAAGTTACATATAGGGAATTTGAATCATGTATTAAAAAGAAATAAATGAATCCTACCTGATGGTAAACCCCTACATCAATTACCATCCTTTTACATGCTCATGAGAATAAATTCCTCCTGAAATCGTCAATTTTCTTCCCTCGCATAGACATAATCCTATGAGTGTAGATGTCCCACCAATTATGAGCATCTTCCTTAAAGAAAATAAAATCCTCAATCAATATTACTGAAATAATAAAGTCATATATGGGGGGTCTATATTAGTTTTAGGACCTATCATCTTGTCCTTATCGCACTATAATTCTAGTGGGATCCATCCCCGCACAGTCATATTCTATATAAGGTCAACCAAATCTCATAGGGGCATATTACTTATGAGGTAATCAAGAAAATACCATGCATGTAAAAGTCCCACAATAATCATTAAAATGAATAATTCACTTATTCATCATTTTAGCATCAGGATAAAAGTAATGCATCAGTCATTGTCACATGTCCTCAAAAGGATTGGTATATCTCATTAAGTGTCAATTAATTTTATCGGTTCATAATCCATTATTATGTCCCATTAATGGGATATATTAGAATGCAATGAACAATTATTTCCATCCATGGTGATGAAAAACAATATATAACCCACCTGTAGGTATTTAAAATGTTATAACCAATAGTCTAACATCACTAAGTAATAATATCTATCAATATAAAGAACCACTTATGAAAAAATGGTGTCATTAATGGAGAAAATATGACACATACATATGTTCATATCAATGGGAATATACTAGATAATTATAAATATTAGTATCAAAATATTATAATAACTTATTATTAACTTCTTTGGTAAATTGGATCATATTAGGGTTTGAGTTATATTCACTAACCTGAGTTAAATGAATAAGATAATCCCAAATTATGAAACGATTCACACTTAAATGTTGTGATGATCCAAAAGTCCCATCCTCTTAACAAATATTATTTCCTAGATTTTTATAGTATGAACCCCCAATTATCTCCCATATTTAAAAATTAATCCCATGCATCATTACATATGTGTGAAAAATTTACTGTTTTCAGTTCCATGAAAATACCCAACTCGAAATTGGTTTTCATATGAGTACCGACCTGACATATGGTATTTACATGTATACTTAGTCCATTAGAAATAAAAAATACTGGGAATTCTCATACTTTGTTTAAAGAAAATGATTAGCTCGATGTGAATTTTCAATTACTAAAACACAAAGAGATTACCAAAACAATGGGCCCACTTATTTTTCATATTCCATGAAATCTAAAAAAGTGAACTACATTTGAATGAATAAATAATAATTAAGTTACAAAAAAAGATCAATTAAAAGGGTTTCTTACTTGGTATTTTTTATTTATTATTATTCTTTTTTTGTCTTTGGGAACATAGGTACTCTTTCTCAAGATATCACAATAATCATATGATATAGAATCATAATCGAATATGCATCCCTACACTTTTTCTAAAAAAACAACTACAACCCCCTATATATTAAAGGAGGTGAAATATACGCTTCACCTATAGCTCTAGAAGGAGATCACAATAGTCATGAATATCCATAGGAATGGTACCATCCTTAACTTGGAGATTATAGAGAAGTGTCCCCAGGAATGGAAGCAAACTGGTATATTCCATCTGATGAAGGCCGCAAAAAATAAGGTCACACCTGTCACTACAAAAATCCTCTTTGTGACCCTATCCATAGGGCATGAAAATGAGTACCTTATATATCTTTGGATGAAGAATCATGGAGTAAAAAATGTCTTCAATATTGTTCATGAGTCTCCTAGGGGTTATCATATAACCATCATTGCCATCATATTGAAACTACTTCCACGTAGTCACCCACCGAGTGTATTTTTTGGAAGATCGCTCCCCAGTCACTGATACATGGAAATATAAAAGTTCCCAAGCACCATTGTAAGCTGTGTTTCATAGGTATCATGTCCATATCCACACATTCCCTAAATAATTCTATCATCATATTACAATGAAAATTAGTGACTAGGATCGTATCTTTATTTATTTTTAAAATTTCTACCATTAAATCCCAATAGTAACCCAGGGATGGCATTTAGTCCTACTAAAATATAGGATGTCTATAAATATACCCTAAATAAAATAAGATTTAATGAGTAAGTTTATATTTCCAGATTAAAATAAGTTTTCCTATGGATTATCCTAATGACTGAAAATTGTGTTGCTCATATCTCTTCACAAACCCTTCTATACTGTGAAATTAATTTGGAAAGAAAGAAAAGATAATATCATGAATATTCTAATTATTTAAGAGAAATAGGAACATAATTATACTTCATTAGGTAGATAATCATATAATCATAATTAAAATTTCCAAGTACCTACATTTGAGTAATAATATATTATACATCTCGTTAATAATCATTGTCCACATATTCTGATAAAGGTTGATTCACAACACTGGGCACATCTCCTCATTCATATTGGGGTTCAATAACCTACTAATTCAGTCACAGTTGAACAGGAATTTTAGGCTTTCAAATAGATCCAGTGGAACATTCCAAATTAATACCAAGATTATACAAAAAATCTTATCTCAACTAAGGTTATTTAACATATTTTTATAATCACCATAGAGAAGGACCATATATCATTCAAAAAATCAGAATCTCTATAGAATATTCCATATAATGGACTAAAAAATAATAAATATATTTCCCATTCAGAATGAATAAATTCCTTATTAATTGATGTAGCAATTAAAAACACATGCACTGATTTGGTGTTTTGGACTATTATAAAATATATCCTTTCACCTTAAATATAATTTTATTCATCATAATCATTAATAGTATTTTCATTCTATAGTTAACATTAATAATTTTATATTTGGGTTATGATAAAGTCCAATTGAGAAAAGAATGAAATTATTGAATATATTGACCTGTATTATCTTACCCTATGAAACCAATTTATCAATGTATCTAACGGAAATGGTACCAGTATGATTTTAACATGAACAAGACGATTCTAAGAATCAAAAACTGAAACATGATATATCATATTTATTATATAATTTTAATCTTGTGAACATCACGGCCCAAAAAGAGTTCATAGAACAAACCCACGAATGTACCACCATTTTACATCCTACCCTTTGGGTGTATACTGGTATAATAAGGGGTTATGTTTCTATACCTCAGTTGTATAAATTTGAATGTCCTTATTTTATTAAAATAATAATTAAATATTTAACTCTTCATTGTTATATTATATATACAAATATATATGAATTTATGAAAATTATATTTTTATTAAGAAATAAATATTTTATATTGGTAAAATTATATTCTCTTAATTAAATATCACATATTAATAAATTCAACAATTTTGAAATAATTTTTTTAATATAATAGTATATATAATTAGTTTTTATATAAAAAGGATAATATAACTTATCAAAGTCCTGTAAAATATTTATGATGGTAAGAAGGTAGTTATTAACATTAAAAAATTTATTTTTCCCAAAATGAGGATTTTGTTTTGAAAATGTAAATAATACTATTTATTGAATATTTTTAATAAAATATAAATTAATTATTAAATTACTATTTTAAAATTATATAATGTTGAATTTTTAAAAGTTTTATGAGGCCAAATTATTTTTTGTATATATTGAATATTTTATAAATTCACAATATATATTAAGATATCATAAAATCCCAAATTATTTGTAATAAATTCTGTTATGGAAATAAAAACCGAAAAAATATTCCCAACATAATATAATTCAATTGTGAATTTAAATGTTTAATTTTAAAAAAATTTAATGATTCCACAAAAACCTATATTATATTTTCTGGTTTTAAATTTAATTCTATATGAACATGATTCGCTTCCACACCTTCATTGGTATTATTATATGGATTTAAATTATTAGAATCTTTAAATACTGAACACCACACAACATTGGAAGAATTCATGGGGAAATGTTTAGGTATCCATTTGGGATTGAATTTTTTATCATATAAAGTCTGAAACCAAGGTTTGTAAATTAATAATTAATTCCCCTATCTTATTTCTATCTATACCTATCCAACCCTGAACTACTTTTCAATCAAAACGAATTGATCTCAAATACTCTATCTCGGTCCCACAGTAAATTATTCAAATGGTGTTTTTGAGACCTCAAAATCTATTCCAATGATTTTAGAATCATTATATGATAGTCATGAACTCACTCATATTCCTACATTTTATGTAATTTAATTATACTAAGGTATTTTTAACTCTAATTGATCTGGTTTTAATGTATTTTGAAACATCCATATTATTGTCCCTGTGATTCTCAATTAAACAGGTAACACCTTTCACTCTCATCAACCCCATCTATGAACCTTTATATACACTTGATGTTATTATGAAATTATAGAATGATTTCCCATGAAAAACATTAGTTTTGTAATTACCCATTCCAATTCTAAGTCATGCATATTCACCTAGATGGAACTATAATACATTGATCAGGGAATTCAACATATTTAACCAAGGAAATTTGATCGAGGTAAAAAAAGTAAAGAATGATTTTGTTAGGTTTTGTGATCTCTATGCCAGAAAAATACTTATATATAATATTACATTGATAAGTGGGACCAAAATTATATCGCCCAACAATGAATGGGGTGATTTTTTATCTCATGGGATACCGTGTATAACACACAAAACATTAGCCTATTCACACTTTGTTATAATGTCTTGGTGTATATCATTGAAATATTTTTACGATGTCATGTTTTATATTGTTCCGACATTTCTATATTACCTTGATATTATCATCTTATATGATTATTTAATGTTCTTATTTTTCATCCTAACACCTATTATGTAACCTTGATATGAATCTTGAGTCACATGTATCACTTTCATAATATTATTCTTCGTTTGTTCAAATTCTGGGATTTATAGATCATTTGTTTTATTATTTATGTTCTGAGGTTATCCTATCTAGTATTAGAAGATTGAGGGAATATAATGGTATTATTTTTTGTTTTTCAAAAAAAAATTGTACCTATGATTCATGTTATTCTTCTGAAAATTATAAATACCCAAACACACAATGATTCCTGATCATTTGTTTTTATATTTTGATTATAATTATTTAATTACTAATGAATTAATAAATTTTAATAATATGGCTTCTCATATTCCTATATTTGATAAGGTAGAGGATCATATTTCTTCTCCCTCCAGTGGAGGACTACATCAACCTTCCATAGAAGCCATAAAATATGAGTAACATGCCCCTTATATCATTCTTGAGGTCTATTTGCATATCTAGTCAGAAATTAAATATACAAATCATGTTCATATCCACAATTTATCTAGGTATGACTAAAATCGTATGGTATACAGCAAATGAAAGGATAATAGACTTACAAATAAGAATCCTTCCAGTATATCCTGGAAGTACCCTGAACGAGGAAACATATTACTATAATTTTCAAATATATTCATCCTCATGCCCTTTTATTCAGCCATAGATAATGATCATATCCATTCTCATCCTCGAATGATTTATTTTTAAACCTCAACTGAAACTCACGATGATACTAAAATTCCCACATTTCTCTTGGTGGGCATCCCTTAGGCCATATGTCACATAGGTATAGAATCTCAAGGGTCCAACAACTTTTGATATTTTGTATAAGGTCATACCTACCATATAATTCCTGTTAAAAGTTAAATAAATTTATTTATGTTTTTCAAACCACTATTATCTGTAATGGATAACTTCCACACAGTGATATCACACATAGAAATGGTTATACACTAATTGTTATGGTATCGTTTTATAGAGAGGTTCTAAAAAAACTAGTGTCAGTAGCATGTGGTTTCCTATAAATTTATAATGACCTATACCTTTGGTCTACAGATGATCTAGTTCTGTGACCATCATCCCTTCCTTTTACGAGTTTTTAGTCACTGCATACTAAAATGTGACCACTATAATCATAATATGTATAAGAAAATTCCATCAAAAAACAAAGGTGTATCTTGGATTTCGGTAAGTTATTATATGAGAAAAATAATTGGACACTTTTTTATCCCATATGTAGTTATAGTTATTAAATCATGTGTGATTTAAAGAAGGAATTCATGGCATACCTACAAAAATACAATTGGAAACTCCTCACTAGTTTAATGTTAAGAACCACATGTATCATAGATATATTAATTATATCTAGAAAGTAAACATGTTTTATTTTCATGTAGACCTTGAAACATTATACCTATATCAGGAATGATGGATCAAATGTATTTTTGAGATCCTATGATATGATTATACCAACAACCCAACATACCTTCAGTGAAAAATAATTGATGTCACTTGAAACATATATATTTGAAGATGGGGTTAGTATTTATAATTTCACAACAATTCATCCCAAAACAAATAGTGTCATAAAAATTGTGTCATGACATGTACTTATCGTAGTATATACTGTGGGATTAATTATTTTCATGGAAGTTTATTAATCCAAAAAAATCACCTGTTATATAAGGAATGAAAACACTACAATCAGAGACATTGAGCCTTTTGTTTTCAATTAATCTATGAATCCTTACAGGTTGAGAACACATATATGATGAGATATAAAATTCTTCAAACGAAAATACTTCTCCTTATCTAAATTAGCTCATATTATGAGGATACACAAAACCCAACACATGATTTAATAAAACTTAACCAAATGAATATGATTACATTTGAATACACAATGATAAATAACTATGAGAAACCTCACCCAAAAGGGTATAAATACTTTTAACCTCCACCTACACCCATGGGGTCGTCAATCCCTAAGAGGGTCTAGTGGATATAGGCGGTGACTATTAATCAAACTCATCTCTTAGGGATGGGGGTATTTAACTATTTCCTTTACATCTAGAGTTATCAAATAATTATTTGTTTTATGAACTATCATTGGAATCCCCACATCATCCATGGCCCATAGATTTGGGGTATTAATATTATCTCCTTATAAAAATTAACTCTTTTCTAGTTATGGTAATGTTTTCCTACAGTTGGCACCCGAATCATTCATACTACCACATGACATGTTCAATGACCCAAACTATTATAAAAATGATTCCCTTTATGATTTAGTATTATTATGTAATCTGTTTATAGAAAACACATTCACTTTTTTGGTTTTATTATATCCAATTGGATTCAGAAATATAATTTAGAATATTTACCATTGATGATTTAGCTGTTAAATAGTGCTCATATGATTAGAATAAAATATAGGGATTTAGCGAATCCAATTTGAACAAACAAGGGACAAGATGGCCTCATTCAGTTGGATTGTACCTGATGAATCCCATTTACTAGGGACTTTAAAAGAGATAGAATCAATATTATTTTCCCTTAACTAATCCCAATATGGGATCCAATAAAAATGAATGGAAGAAACCATTTATGGGAGAATTTCATGTTCATTGAGATCACTTCCCAAACCTTATTCTTCGAACAACCCCGTGAAAGTCTCACCATTACAGACCATACCATATGGAATATGAAGGGGTAATAATGGGATATGTATCAACACATTAATAATATGAATATATATTTTATAGAATAATTAATTTAATTTATTTTTTAGTGTTACTTTATAAATGGTGTTTATTTTGATTCAACTAAACACAAAATGTATTTATTAGTAATATTAAAATTCAATTAAGGAGTTAATTTGATTAATTAATGTATTTTTGAAATAAATAGTATGTTAATAAAATGATATTATTTAATTTTTTTTACAACTTACAAATAGTCATATAATTTTTATGAAATGAATTGTACTTGTTATAAGGCTTCAAAAATTGTTATCGTCAAAAAAGACATCATTTTTAAATAATGTAAAATATTATTATAAATATGTTATTTCACATATTAATAAACAAAATTATATAATGAAATATTATTTTTGAGTAAAAAAGTCAAAATTATCCAATGGTAAATTTTTCATATTTTTTTAAGACAATCAAATTTTCAGGTAAAAATTAAAAACCTTATAAAATATACGGTGTCTTTTATGACATCATTGTGACCCAAATGATGAAATAAATATTATTATAGGCACATTAGAAAAAATATATATTTTCCCCTTAAAAAAATGTGTTTTTGGGAATATTTGATTAATTTTATATGTCATTTATGAATCCTCCAAAACATATAATATATTTTATGATTTTAAATTCATTTCTTTCAATATCTGACTCACCTCCACATATGAAGGGGTAATGTTTTAATAAGTTATACTCTTTATAAAATAAATAATAAAAAATACTCAAATTTTGAAAAAATAAAGGGCAAAACCCATTGGATGTTTTGTGGTTTGAAATATTTTATTTTGTAGAGTCCAAAAATATAAATATTAAAGACATCCATCTATTTTCTTATATAAACCCACCCATGGTCCCACTTATCATCAGTAAAAATCCTTTTAACCTAATATTATACTTAAATCATTTCTCTATAATCCTCCAAAGGTTCTATAAAGCTCTCAAGAGTCCCCTTTAATTCTTTTGGTGTCATACTCTTATGTTAAGGGACCCACTCTTTCTCACTTTTATTCAAGAGTCCCCTCTATGTTATGAAATTTTCTAATTCATAATGATTGGGAATGTTTTCACACATCCCATGTACTGAACTTATGAAGTATAAATTATTATATACCCCTTTATAATAAATTATCCTTCCAAGGAACAATTGGTACCAATCTATAATTCATAAAGTTTCTTTCCTTTCTCATGTTTATCCATGTTTCATTATCTTATTATGTCATTTTATATTGAATTACTAAAAATTAATTATATTTTAATACCTACCAAATAATTACATTATTATGTATAAATGATGAGAGACTCTTTAATCCCTCATTAATCACTCCAATGGACACCAATTATCAGGCCAAAATTTCACAGTGGTTTTGTTATCTTTTTATTCCATCTTATTTATTATCATATGCCTTATTTTTTATTACTTTAACTTTTTGGTCTATATTACTATCCACATCATTTAAAAATGATGAGTTACCCATTTCACTCTCATAAGCCCATTTTATGTATTTTTATTGGATTTTGTTATATTATTGAATGTTCCCCATTATTTTCTATGCCAAACTATTTAGGCAGTGAATTTCGTACTCATTTCTTATCTAGGGTGTTCACTTTTACTCATATATTAATTTTTATTGGGGAATTAAATGTATGTATTCCATTATCCTTTATCATGGAATAAATTATATTTGGGAATGAATCCGTGTTTTATGATCTATGTGGCCCACTTAATCATGAGAATGAAATGAATGTTGAGGATATGACTGGAAGTATATTGTCGTCAGATGAATTGGGAAATGTATAGTATAATTATAGGTTATTTTAGGATAATGGTGTACCAGATTACATTATGATACTTTTTTACCATGAATCCTTTTTGGTTTATCCATGATCTATAATGTTTTTTAAGTTCATTCTACATGTCTCATGTAATGATTATGAGGCTATATCATGCATTATTATCCGTGTTCCTTTATGGATCATTGATATTCCTTGTAAAAAATCTATTATTATATTAATTTTATTCCTTGTTTATTCCAATGAAAGGATTTATTTCTCATCCCATTATTATTTATTTTCCTGGTTATCAAATTTAGTTTTGAGAAAAATCATGTTAATGTAGTTTTCAATAATGTTGTTGTAATTTTGTTTAAAATTGTAATGCAATGTACCAAATTACAAATGACACTAGAATTATATATCATTAGGTTTATATTAAGAGTAATTTTATGTAATTAAATATTATATTAATGTTTATTAAAATTAAGGGTTATTATAGTAGTTATAAATAAAAAATTATAGTTATTTTGGGTATTTGGATTAGTAAACTGTTAAAAATATTTAAAGATAATAATAAGTATAAAAACACATCAAAAAAATTTGGGAGTTTTGAGTAACTATTTTATCAATAAATTTCATCCATGCCTGCATACTACAATTGGATGTGGTTCTGGAAGATATATTCCAAGGAGTAACAACTCAGACAAGCTGTTCTGGGCTTGAATTGAGGTAACCTATCACACAATAATGGTCTTTACTAGGAACATGGTTTGGCACTCCTAGGGGATATGCATTTTTAATTCATATGTTCTTTATGAACCATTATTATTATGGGTGTAGAATATTGCGCATATAATTATATATTAGGAAATATATCATGGATAACAGTGACTAATGCCTAGAAATCCAAAAGATACGGAATTACATGTATGTTATATATTATACATTTAATGTAATTATATTACCATTTGTGTGTTTAAAAAATAAATATAACCAAAAATAATTTTCTTTTTATTCTAGATAATGGCCAAAAATAGGGGAATCGAGCAATAAATCAATGTCAAGAGAAAGGTGGTGACTACCTAATGAGATTCCGAGCTTGATCGAAGTATAAATCACATAGTTCTTGAAGATAACCTTTTATTTTAATAATTTTTTAATAGAAAACTAAATCTGGTGGAGCATCCAAATCCCCCCAAAAGATAAAATTCTAAAATTAAGAGATTCATATTACAAAGGCCTCCTATATTCGATGGATCATCTGCTCCCTTAATATTAAAACAATGGGTCAACTCCATTGTAATTATATTCAACATATTTAAATTATTTGAACAATATAAGGTTTTTTTGGTAGTTTATCATATGGAGTGTGAATCCTATCAACGGTGTACATTGACAAAAAATATGATTCCAGATGAAGAGATCGAAGAAATGGTGTGGATGGATTTTGAAAATGTTTTTCGATATATATTTTCCTCGCACTCCCCATCCTAAAATGGAAAGGGATTACCTTGACCTCATGAAAAATAATAATGAATATATCTTGGAGTGTGAGGAACACTTCACAATAATTTCATGGTTGGACTCGGAATTTCTCCCTCCCCCTAAACTCAAAGTTTATCATTTATATGGTTCGCTAAAAATGGACATTCAGAAATCCTTGGTGATCAATGACCTTGATAACTATAAAGAAATTATCCAATGTGCCCTCAAAGTCAAAATAGAAAACAGAGAATGTTATAGGTACCAATGGGATAAGAAGAGGAACGTGGGAATTAATTTTTGTGTTCCGATAAATATATGTACTTGTTACTTGAAATTTAAACATTCAACATTCAAATGGAGAGGAAAGAAGAACCTTGGAAATTTCCTTAAGGAAATAATAATTCCCCTTGGTGTGGAAAGGAAGGGAACCTGGCCAGTGATTTCTAGTAGGAGAAACCCACTACTATAATAGAGGAAAAGAATTATTTGTTCATCCCTTATAATTTGGTGCATTCCTAAAACTATAATTAAACATTAAAAATTTCAAACTAATTCACTAATCCAAGGGTTTTCAAAGACAACTGGCAACCTCCAAGACAATAATGGTGACCTTCATCCATCCCTACCACCAAAGTAATTCTAAAAAACAAAGTGATGTTAAGTTTGCTAATTATTCATTGAGAAATATTTAACATACTTGTTCATTAATGTTCTATGCATTCCATAATATAATGAATGTTTATTAAACTATTTAAACACCAAAAAATCAAGGAAGTGGATATGTCGGTGAAAATTCCAAACAGGGAAATTATTGGATCCCAAGTATATAACTCATATCATATTATTTTTTGTGGGTTTAATTACATATAAAACCTTATCATAATCCCTTTGGTGGAATTTGGAGAAATTACAAGTATGGATTTGCATTCCCTATATATGATACATAAATTTTTATGAGAATTAAATAACTCTCTATACTGTGAATCATCCACAGATTATATAAAAATAAAAGGAGATGGATATATCTTCTTTAGAACCATAATCTATGGATTTTTAATTATTACCATAAGAGATGAAATATCTATTTTTAATTATTTTGTTTATGTAAATAATAACCCTAGATGACATTCTCATTGTGAAAGAATACGCCGATGTGTTTCCTTTGGAATATCCTGGTCTTCGACCATGCTAAGATGTTTAATTTTAAAATGAGATTATACCTAGTGTGTTTCCATCTTCCATACTCTGTATAGAATTGATGTTGTGGATCTTGGGGTGATAAATAAATTTCTAAAATAAAATATAGATATTTTTTATATGCCCAAGTTCATTACCATGTGGTGGACCATTCATCATTGTCAAGAAGAATGATTTGTCAATATACCTTTGTATCGATTAGGGTGATCTCAACACGATCAAGATAAAGAAAATCTATCCCCTCCCTCAAATTAATGACTTATTCTATTAGATACATTGAGTACAATACTTTTCCACAATGGATATGTGGTTAATATATTACCATGTTAGGGTGAAGAAAAAAAATATACCCAAGATATTTTTTCATAAAAGGTGATGTCACTATGAATTCATTGTAATTACATTTATATACAATAATTACCAAAAAATATTCATAAACACGTAGAAGAGAGTCTTTATATATTAACCTGATAATATTTGGTATCCTTTATTGATTATATTCTAAAATTCTTGGAATTTAAATAATAGAATAATGAGTTTTAAATACTATGATAAAGGAATTTTATTGAAAAATGATTTTTGAGTTGTATTGAAAATGTGTGTTCTTTCTAAATTAAGTCTCTTTCTTCTAACATGCCATCACAAACAATGAGATTTCTATAGACCCTTAAAAATTTAATAAATTCACGGACGGATAAAGATAACAACTTTGATGGATATCCATAGTTTCTTAAGGTTAGATGGATATTACCACATATATGTGATAAATTAGTCAAGCTTTTCAAGCCATCTTAGTGAAATAACTCAAAATAGAGTCATTTTTCCTTTAAAATGATAAATTTGAAGAAACCAATAAATGATTTGAAAAGGAGTCTTGTCCCTTCGCATATTCTCACACCACCCACAAGTGAATAAATTTTCATGTTATTCAGCTATGCTTCAAAGAAGGGCATGGGTTGTTTGATGTCGTAAAATTAAAAAGCCTTTGCATATCTTCAGAAAATTGAATGTTCATGAACAGATCTATCTAACACATTTTCTTGATTTCTCTGTAGTTCTATTCAATTTAAGAATTTGGCATCATTATCTTTGTCGGGAGAAGTGTGAAATATATAGGGATAAAAAAAGTCACATGTAAATATTGACATTGTAAGAGGTTAATATGTACCAATAAATATGGTTAGATTTGATAAAGTATTTTATTGTCACAATATACTACCATCTTGGGAAATAAAATAGTGTGGAGGATGTTGAAAAAATAATGGAACTGGGATATTTGGAATTGGTGACAATTGAGATGGATCTGATCATCAAATATTAGGAAAAAATGGGCCTGAGAATCATAAAAGAATGAACCTCACCAATCCATTCAAAAATTATTTCTCAGTCATCTCTTCTAGAGAGGATAAAGTATTCTCAAATAGTTTATGTGGGTTTAAACATAAATTGGACGCTATAAGTAAAGGTAAATCCTAATAGTTTAATGTTAATAGAGAATGTGTTGTGAGAATTGTCGTAAGACTATGTGGAAAATTATATCCTAAGTTATAAAAGGGTATATTGGATTATTCACAAAGAAAGAACTTTTTTACCCACCTATTAAGCCAAAATATTTATAAATATATCAGAAAGTGAAGGTGGAAAGAAAAAAATCCAAGGGGATGATGCAACAATTACCCATAATAACATAGAAATGTGAAATATGCACCATGAAATTTTCCATTGTTCTTACAAATACCCCATTATGGGATAATTATATATGTTTTGTGGTTGATAATATTAAAAATAAGGAACACTTTATTAAAAAAACGAGAATAATTCCCATGGCATCTATATGCATGGAGATACATCAAGGAAGTGGTCAAGCTGCAAGAAGTACTAATATTTATTGTTTCTTATCGTGGTCTACGGTTTACCTATATGTTCTAGAAGTGTCTCAAGAATAATATGAAAAATAATTTGAACTTCATCATGGCCTATCACTATAAATATTATGGCCAATATGAGCATACTATCTATACACTTGAGGGCATGTTGAGAGCATAATCAATATACATCAACATAGTATGGGATCAACAACATCCTATGGTTGATTTATCATACAATGAAAAGTTTCCATGGGAGAATCCATATGGAAACTTATTAATCCCTTTATTGGAAGATGTTCATGACACTTGCATGAGGGAAAGAATTTGGGTAACGGAAACTTCAATGTCATAAAATGGTTGATTGAATGGTGTAAAAGATTTAGACTATTCTGTATCATGTCAATGATGCTCAATGTCAACAATGGATATCTGCTAACAATCCTCAACGAGAGATAAAGTGTGACGTTGGGGACCTTTTATTCCTTCACATATATCTATGAAATTGTGTGATGTGATTTTGGAGGTACTGAAAATCATATTCAAAGATACATCGGCCCCTTTTAGATCCTTGATTGCAACAGAGCGGTGGCCTATCAACTTACACTAACATCATACTTATCTCAATATCATGATGTATTCCATGTATCACCATTTATGTCATAAATACCTGACCCCCCACATGTACTAAATCTATTGGTGGTACCAGTGGATAATGATATTTCATATGTAAGGAATCCGGTGAAGATCATAGATCGTAGATACAAAGTGTTACAAAATAGCACAACGCACCATGTAAATGTGTTGTGGAGATACCAAATATTTAGAGAAAAAATGTAGGACCTAGTAGATGTGATGAGGAAGAATAATTCCTATCTATTTTAAGGGGGTGAAATGAAAATTTCAAAGGAAAATTTTCTTAAGGGGGGAAGATTGTAATGAACTGAACTACTATAAATGGAAATTCCTACCGTGATTTAATTTTAATATGTAATATAGTTATTTAAAACATATGAGCTTTTTTATTTTATTATATCTTATAGGTTGAAAATAAATTTATGTATCTTTACATTAGATAATATTATCGTTAGACAGTTATCATGTTATTAGTATAAATATAGGCCATGAAGGAACCTAATTGTCATAGACCAAAGAAGTGATGTCCACATATAGTAGGATTATACCCTATGAATCCCATATTTTAGAGCTTCTATGAAAGGTAGAATCACTGGATATTTCCTCTGTCCAATCCAAAACTAGGATCTAACAACTTAAGCGTGATAAAAACTGTTTATGGGTGAATTTAAAGCTCATAAAGATCACAAAACAAACTATGTTCATTGAGTGGACCCCTCAATGTCTCACCATCATGCACCGTATTCTTAGGGTGTACAAAATTTTATAAAAGTTAAATGAATTGAGAACTTATTAATATTAATATATATATTGAATAGAATAATAAATTTATTTTAATTTTTTATTGTTACATTATAAATGACTTGAATTTTGATTCAATTAAACAAAAAATGTATTTTAGGGTAATATTTAAATTCAATGAAGGGATTAATTGTCATGAATTAATGGATTTTTAAGTGTATATTATTTAAAAAAAATTATATTTAAATAATATTTATTCATTATAAATAGTCATATACATTTAATGAATTGAAATGTACTTTTTATAAGGGTTAAAAACATATTATCAACAAACCCATAATTTTTAAACAAATTTCGAATATTATATTAAAAGAAAAAATATATATTTAGGAAATGTTTTAGATAAAATAGTTGTTAAATTTTGAACAATAACATCAAAATTATCCAATGGTGATTCTTTTATAATTTTCTAAGATAATCGAATCTTTTTATCTAAATTAAATACCATATAAATGTACGATGTGTCTTCTAACATCATAATTAACCAAAAACAAGGTAATAAATAAAATAATTGGTATATTAATCTATAAATATATGATTTCCCATTAAATTAATATTATTTTGGAATTATTTGCTTAATTTTATAAATCCTTTATGAATCCTCCAAAACATATAATATATTTTATGCATCTAAGTTCTTTTCATTATAAGTGTGACTTTCCAACCCCATAAGAAAGAGTATTATTTTAATAATAGAGGAATTATTAATAATAAAATAAATAAAACATCTCCACATTGGGAATAAAACATTGGAAAAACAATGGGAAGGATTCTGGTTTGAAATGTTTTATTTTTAGCATCCAAAAAAAATATTAAATAAATCCAACACTTTTATAATATAAAACCATTTGTGATCACATTTATATTCACTCAAAACCATTTAATAATGAAATTAATCTTAAATTATATCAATAAAATCCGCCCAATGTTCCACCCAACTCTCAATAATCCCATATCTATCTTTTGGTGTCATTCTAGTTAGGTAATGGATCCTCTCTTTCTCACTTTTATTCAATAATCACCCTTATGTTATACCCTTTCATGTTTACTTTTTCTATTGATGTGGTATATTTCCACACCTCCTCCATACGTCTATAATAATTTATAAAGGATGATAAACCCCTTTACCTCTAATAAATTCTTCATAAGGAAACCCATTAACAAGCATATATTTCGTAACGGTTCTTTCCATTCACTTCTTTATCCATGATTTTGATCATGTTATTCACTTTTATTTTCAATTATTAATGATGGGGGATGTTTTCACAACAACAATAATTTATTTAATATGTATAAATAATTATAGTTACCTTTTTCTCTCATTAATATATATCATTTACACTCATTAACACAACAAACTTTTGTAAGCCTCGTTTCTTTTCTCTTATTATTTAGGATTATTTATTATAATATGACTTCTTTTAAATAATTATGAATGTGTTGAAATTTCCTACCATGTCCCTATTGTAATACACATCATTTCCAAAATATGAGATACCCATTTCTCACTCATCAACCAATTTTATTAATTTATAAGTGACACCATTATGGTGAAAAAATTTCACCGTGATTTTACATGCCATACCATTTATTTAGTGAATGTCGTAACTATTTCATATAAAAGGTGTTAACTTTTGTGAATGTATAAATTTTTATTGGTGACTTAAATTTATTTATTCCACAATCCATTATTGTGAAAAAATTATAATGATTAATGAGTCCCTTTTTTATTATCTATATAAAACACATTAGCGTGAGAATAAAATGAAAGTGATGGGTACACCTAGAATTACATAGTGCTCTTATACATTGGGTAGTGTTTATTATCATGATAATTCATGTTGGGAAAGGGTTTTACCTGATTCTTTAATGGTATTTTATCCTTTATTAATTCTTGTATTTTTACCCTTCACCTATAATGTCGTGTTTTAAGTTGTTTCTATATTTCCCATATTATGATAATCAAGCTATATCATGACTTTTAATTCATGTTTTTTTATTTCACATGGATATGGCTTGTTTAAAATGTGTTATTATATCCATGATCTTCCATTTTTATTCCCCTACTAGGATTTATGGCTCACCCCTTTCGTAATTATTTCCCCAGGTTAACCCTTGTAGTTTTATGCTCAATTATGTAAAATAATTTTTCATTAAAGATGTCGTAAATCATGTTTAATGTTTTAATGCATTGTACCAAATTCAAAAAAAAGTAGTGTTATGGATCTTTCAGTTTGTATTAAGTGTGATTTTATGTAATTAAATCATGTATTAATGTGAAATAAGGATAATTTTTGTTACAACATGTCTTTTTTATGGAACATTGGGGAATGATGATTAGAGATTCTGTTTGGGTAACTATTAATAGAAAACTTTCATGGGAACAATTGATGAAATTTATTAAAAAATATAAGGGTTATAATATAAAATTAATCACAATGAAAATTATATGATCGGAAAATCACTACATAACTCTTGAAGTGTATGTTTGAAATTTAATGTCACATTATTATTATGATTATAGAAAAATGATTCTTACTATAACATATTCCTTGATGAATGTTTCTACCATAGATCCACTATATAATTCAGACCTGGGAACAAAAAACCTTTCACAAAATGGATAAAAAATACCCTAAGATATGAATTGTACCGAAGCAAAACCTTTGGTCACATAAACCCAAAAATAGAGAATAAATAATAAATTGGGTCCACCAAATGATGTTTTTTGGACGTCATGATTCCATTTTGATAAGTATAAATTGAAATTTTTGTATATGTCCCCATGAACAAAAAAATATCATAATTTCATATAGATTGATTTTTTTTTCATAGTATGAGGTTGTGATATTCAAGGTTAAACATATCAAGGAAGAATTAATTTATGGAAATATTTGAAATCGTTGTCTCCTATAATAAAAATTGACAACCTATCCCCCACTAACAATGAGAGGTAAAATATACACACAATAGTAGAATATGAACACCATGATGGACCTAAATCTAGACTAATAGTTTATTAAAATATAGTAATAGTGGAAGACTATTATTTTTTTCTACTAAAGAACCCTCTTCACTAATATTTGGACAATCACGCAATCCTAAGACATTCTGATAATCAGTAATAGACATATTCTCTGTCAACACATCCATCATAGACCATCCCTCAAAGACATGGTTGGTCTCGAAAAACATAATCCACTAAACATATTACATACCCTAATATGTAGAATCTAATATTGAGACACTATGTTTTCTCAATTTATTAAATTATAGTTTGGGGTTCTCAGTGGATTAAAAATCAATTTGGGAATTTTGGGGAAAAATAGAAGAACATTTGACATAGAGGAATTCGTGGGGTGACTTTGGAACTCTTATTTTAAATGACCCTAGACAATACTACAATTTTAATATGTATTCTTTGGGGTTGAATATTAGTGGTCACACTGTACACAAAGACCAACAATCCACACTGTAGTTGTAATGGAGACTATTGAATTCCCAAAATGACCAGGATTTGAGGGCCAGGGATTGCCCAATCCTCTAGGTTAGTATCCTAGTGGAGGATTCCACTAGGGAGTGGTAGTGGTTTTATAAATTATATATATTCAAAAAATGAAAACTAGATTTCTTATAACATTTATTATTTCCACAATTGTCCTTCATAGGGGTTTTACACCACAACATTTTATAAAATATATATTTTTTAACATTAATTTAATCATTATGATATTGTATTAACACTAATAATTACTTATATAGAAAACTAACATTAGAATATGTTAAACAAAAACAAATAGTTATTTTCATGACACTCAACACTGACTTTGAATTTTGTTACACATAATACCGAATTTATCGTCAATTACATGTAATACCAATTTTTAAGGAAACATGACATTATATTATAATATTATTAGTTAAAATAATATTTATCACCAAGAAATTAGAATGGAATTTATGTATATTATTTACTTAATTACCAAATTATATTGATTACACATGCACAAATAATGAATTTTCAAGTGACCCAAATTTTTGAAATGAAAATTAAAACCTTTTTAATATAATAGAACTCATTTTCATAAAATCATTTTTTTAAAACATAAAAATGTTTTGAATTAATATATTTTATAAATAAATTTTGAATAATTATTTTAATGAAATTTATATGTAATATATTCAATCAAATACTTTTCATTAATTTTTGTCTTTTCCAGAAAATATAGCTAAAAATATAATTTTAAGCATAAAATGTATTTTTCTAAAAAGTTTTCTTAACCTTTGGTGGGATTATATTAAAAGTTCATTTTAACATTTTTAAATAATTTATTTGGGAAATAAACATAATTTTTTGAATATTAATATAATAATTATCTTATGGTGATGCTTTATTATTATTCATAAAATTTACTTTTTTATGAATGGTGAAAGCTACTAAACATTAATTGAAAACAATATTTTATTTCAAACATTTATCCCTTTAAGTTTTATATTGAAGTTTCATTAATAATTTATTTAAATTTTATTTCAACTAATCCATTAGGATCATTTTAATAGATTTCATGTTGAATTTTTATACAAAATCATTTAAAACTATTGATCTTTTTTCATTAACAACCTGATTTCATGTCACGCCATCAAGATTAATATTAAAGTAAAATTTTCTAATTTATTGAATGTAATTTGGTGAAAAGGAATCCATATTTTAAATCATAATAATTTATAATTTATAATAAGTGAAAATTATTTTTTGACCATGATTTTTATTAAATGTGATAAAAATAAATTGCCTTTGTTAAGGTAAAAATTGGTTTACTAAGAGTTAAATCTAAAATGAAATGGGAAGAAATAGCCTAAAAACATTTCTAAAAATATTTTTTGGAACAATTTAGGTATATTAACCCATATGGTTATATAATTTTCTAATTGTGACCCTTATTGAATATGATAAATATATAATCACTTGTTTCTTTTCGAAAATAAAAACTCTATAATACCCCCCCACTTATAAAAGTCCATCCCCTTTCTGGTATTATTAACACCTTTTAACCACTTTGGCCCATCCATGGACTTCAAAAATAACGTCCAGAATTCCCTAATCTCATCCTAGAAGCGTTAATTTTCACACAAAGCACACTAATAAGGGTTATATTGCTATGCTAAGGAGGATACGTGGTGAAAAGGTAGTGTTCTTCAATGAGTGACTTCATTTTATTTCATTATCGACCTCCTATAATTATTTTTAAACCAAAATAATATAATATAATCTGTATCATATAAATATTTAAACACTTATTAATATGTTAATAAACAAGAACTATCTACACTTCTTTCAAATGGTTTATGAAATCTTCAATAATGTGTATGGAAGTCCACTGTCCCTTGAACTAATCTCAATCATTTTTCCATTACCACCTCTAAAATTTGGACATAATGACAGATTAATTTTTGATATATGATATTTATGATATTATAAATTATATTAAATTTTTTATATCACACATATTTTTTTATTTCAATTTTTTGGGAATATTATAACATCACTCATGTGTACAGTGGACTAGAACCTCTTGATGATATGTTATACATTCATGCTTTACATGGATAATAATAAGGGTAATGTTAGAAGTTATATGTGATTTAAATGAAAAAATTACTATTTTAGTAAAATATTTTACATTCCTGAAATTTTATATATATAATTTTATTTATTACCTTATCACAAAATTTAAATGATAATGCCTATCTTGTATGTGGGGACTAACACCTTCAAAAAAGCGTTGTGATGCACTTTTCATCACCACACCACATGCATTATTTGTATAACTATATTTAATAAAATAATATATTTTTATGACTATATCATCAATATTTATAAAAAATATATTACTCCCCTCTTTTTAATAATGATTGATGAAGATAGAAACTTTACTCAAGTGTACTTATATCCTACCATCCCCATGATCTTAATATACTACATTTATTAAAACAGTCAGTATTGATTTTTATTAAAATTATATTTTATGTATAAATATTATAATTATATAATTTTTATTATTCCTTATTTCATGTTAACATTATAAAATTAAGGGGATCAAAAATAACAAATCAAAACAGATATGATAATCATTGCCAGTATTTCCTAAAACATGAATTTAGCATAGAGTTGCTAAAAAAAGGTAATAAAAGGACATAAGTAAGTCTGATCTCTTATGATATATATATATATAATGTATGAAAAAATATATCTATTATGAAGGATGTATTAATGAGTGTGATTGATATCAATAATTATTGATATGGATTCCTATTTCATTCTAATTATTCTATGTGAAACATTCCATATTCACCACCTATTTATTTCATTTGGAATAAATAATTACATTGAATGACTATTTTACTTCTACTGAATATTATTTGGATTTAAGATTTTCTAAAACTATATTTTCATGGGGTTTATGGTTCAAAATTTATCAGATTCTTATTGAATTTTTGATTCAAATTGACTTCTTTTATACACATGTTATGTTATAAACATATCTCATTTTAAGAGGTGTATATACATTAAATTTTATATTTAATATCATTAATTTATTTATCCTCTTGATATTTTATTCCTTCATGGGGAATATGATTCAATGTTTCCATAGTGGTAATTATTTTCTGATATAATCTCATTGTTTATTGGGATTATTTATGATTAATTCTCCAATTATAAAATATCACAATCCATATCTAATAAAACTTATTATTTGTATTCTCCAATATTTATTCATGATTTTTTCAGGAAATAGAAGCATTCATAAACAATTTTTTACATATGATAATTTAAAATATGTGTTTATGAGAAGTGGACTTTATCACTATACTCTCTTAGAAATTTTTTTTCTTACAAAACAATTATTTCTAAAAAAATTAATTTTTTTTATTTCATTAATGATTTATTAAATAATTTTTTTAAAAAAAATTATGTTAACTAAAAATAATGAACGTTATCTTGATATTATTTTCCAAAACAATGCCCTTTTTTCATTTACAAAAAATGTGAAACGAATAATTTTTATACATGAATGATGTGAAAAGTATTTCCAACTATCATAAATGATAAATTATTTAATTTTTCAGTTAATTTTATTTAATTTTAATTTCAAATAAAATATTTAATGTTTTAATATGCATTTATAAAAGGGTAAATGATATTTTCCTTATAAATGTAATAAATTATTTTTCAAATATTTATTCATATGATCTCAATGTTTTTTTCAATAAAGAGGACTTAAAAAATATTTTTTGTCTCATAAATAGATTTTCAATGAAAGGATTATTTCCTTATGAACTTATCCATTTTTTATTTCGAAATCACTCTCCATCTATGATGACATAATTTTATTTAATTTATTCTCTACAGGTTATTTGAACTAAGGATTCAATTTTTTCTATATCTCTGAATGAATTATGTATATGATGAATATATTGTTATAAAAAAAATTAAGTCTTACTTAGGTTATACCATGATAAAACACATATAAACTGATTTATTTTAATGGGTTACACAATTATTAAATTATTAAATTATTATGAAACATATATATTTTCCATCGGGTTTGATATGACGAAATGTTCTTGTTATCCATTTCATTTCATGATCTACGAGTTGATTAATGTTTTATGATCTTGTGGCACACATATGTATTATTTTCATTATGTGGTGGAGGTTATGTTATAAACTAGGAAGGTGGTTATGTTATAACCAGGGATAGTGTTTAAGTTATAACCAATGTTAGGTGGGACCTCTATCTTCCTCCAATGCATTATGTAATGATTTATATTTCTAGGTAAAAACATGAATATAATGAGGAGTCAACGTTATTTAGTAATATAGGGATGTAATGAGGGCTGAACCTGGATTAGTAAGGGTATTTTTCCTCTATTATGGTTTAGGGTGTGATCCTTGATGATCATGATATCATTTTTGGACCAGTATTTCATCTCTATAATGTTATGGGTAAACATGTATTTATATCTATAAGTTTAGGTGAAGAAATAATTTGATGTCCTTAATTTAATGATATAATTTATATATATAGATGCTCAAAATGTAATAAGATGATGATTATGTCGATAATCAATGTCTTATTAAAATTTTATACACTCAAGGCACATTTTATTTTTTTCCTTATGATTCTTGACTTATGAATTTCCATTGACAATTTCATGAATTAGGTGATTGATCTTCTATATAAAGGGAATGGTTTTCAAATGTTATGTTATCAATGATTAATGTTGTGGATTTCCTTTTGATTCATTTATTTTTAATTTGTGATCATTATTTTATGACTCATTTGTATGATCTTTGATATAAAGTGTATGGTTTTTGATTGTTACAGTCATGTTATGATACCCTTATACTTGTTTATGCTTATTTATCTCCCTTATTTACCCTTATAGAGAATCTGAGCTCTCCCTTTCTTATGATTACTTTACCCATGTTATGATGAATGTTTTTTATGTAGGAATACTGGATGGGCATATAATTATCAGTTATATTGAAGATATCTTCTGAATTAGGAATGTTTTGTTCCAATTGTCCAATGTCACAAAACTATAATGGTCCTCATGCATGTGTTTCTGTAATTTAATGAATATTCATCAAAATTATATTATATCTATGTATTTTAAGGCTAATGTTTATAGTTATTATAAATAGAAAGTATTAGTTTTCCAATGAAATCTTGGATAGGAAAAGTTTTTTTATATCCCAAGGAATATTTCTAAGGATACTTCTAGGGATGCCTCTGAAGATAATTAAAATGATGATTTATAGATTAGAAAAATGTCTTAGAATTTTTGTATAATGAACTGGCCTTATTACATTACATAATGTTGAGTTTAGTCAAGAAACAACGTCCTTTCACATTTATGATCATTTCAAGTTTATATCTTTAAATAATTGGTACATAATACATTCAAAACATAACACATTAATACATAGTTGATACCATAAAAATAGTATTAGTTTCTTTCAAAATATAAAACATTTCAAATATAACATGATTTTCTTTGAAATTTTTGTAATCAATTAACATGGAATCCTAATTTGTCTTACACATCCTTATAACCTATGAAAATAATTTAAAAACAGTTTATTATCCCAAAAAGCTTAGTAAGGGGTATAAAAAGAAAGAAAGAATGTATTAGTCCATGAATAGTTGTAACATATGAAATATTTTTAAAAATACATACATATCAACCATATATACTTAATTTGAGAAAAAATGGGATTTCAAAAATATACAAAAAAACATATGACCATAAAGAAAAATATAAAGGTATCTTGGTGCATTACATATATAATTTTTAACCCTCTCGGCTACCATATAATTTATAACCTCCACAACTACATTACAATTTGTGTAACCATTGTTGCTTCACTTGGAGTAACCATATGGCTCAACTCCAACATACCCATACCCAATGCGTTACAGGGTGATATAGCACCTACCCATCATCATAAAAAATTCCCGAGAACCATAACATTATCATACAGCATGAATAATAGCAAAAAAACATTTCTTTTGAATTTTGTAAAACCGAATTGTAAAATAAGATTTTAAAAGAAAAGTCCCATATAAATATCATATAAATTAAGATAGACTTAATAGAGTGGTTGTAATATGTATATACACTATAAATCAAAATAATTAGACATATTATAAACAAATTTCATCACACAAAAAATTTTAATACAACATAAATAATAAAGTGGAGGGTTACCCAAAGAATGGTAATCAGGTTAGGAAATCACTTTCCTTAGGTTATTCTTAATTAAATATTTTGTAAACCTCGTTTATAATGGATAAAATAGTATTATAAATAATATACATAAAATTATTGATGTTTATAATACCTTATATGACCATTTAATAACATCATTTCACACTTTATTTATTAGTATTTTGTTTCTTCCATTGATTTGGGTGCATTTATTACATGATATCCATGATTGTTTCATGATGGATATTCTTGTCGATTTGAAGTAAAACACTATAATTGGAATGGAGTGGTATTTAAATGTTTCAACAACCATATATTATACCTTTTATCATTTTTAATTCTTTTAGGAGGATTATTCATAAGTTAAAGCATTATTGATATTTGTTCAAGTGATTTTGGCGATTCTTCAATTTTAAAGTACTCATTTTGTTTTATAAAATAATCACATTTGTAAAAAATGATTCTATAACATTATATAATATATAACAGATAAATAATAATCAGGTTTAACCCTAAAAATGTTTTCATGAAAAGTCTTAAAGTAATTGAATGAAATTGATATAAAATCACCCATAATGTCGGTAAATCGACACATAACATATAGTGTTTTAATTTTTTGAATTAGTGGGGGTGGAGAAGAATTATAATGGAGAATCATACATAATAATGATTAAATCCATAATATTTAAGATAATGGATCATTCATTCCTCTTGGATAAGGGGAGGTGAGGAAAGAAGAAGAAAAGAAAGGAACTTGAAATAAAAGAAAAGAAAGGAATCCCTAACAAAAATTTGGCAGCCTAACGACGTCGCTTAGAAATTTATAAAATATTTTTACGAGAGAAATGGGGTCTCTCATAATTATAACATAATATAGGATATAAGGGGATATGTAATGACATATCCTATAATAAGAAAATATTAAATTGAATAACATAAACTGAATTCTTGAAAGAGAGAAGGGTGGTGGATTCCCTTACTTTGTAGAGTAATTCATAAAACATGAATCATGGGAATTTAGGGGCACATGGACACCTTTAGAGGACTAATGGGGAGGTAAAAGGACCATATCTTCATTTAGGAGTAATATGGAATGAATGGAATGAAGGAATGGGTTGGTATATATAGAAAAAGTGAAGGAATATTTTATTAATTTCTAAGGGACACCAAATTAGTGGTATTTTCAAAAACCATGTTCTTTCCCCTGGTATTTTCCCCTTAGGATAGCTCATAAATTATTTTACTGTAAACAATTTGACCATAATTATTTCATCATTATAACATCATTAATGATGTCATTAACACATTGAAACAAAAAACTGTATTTTTACTATTCACCTAAAATTCATCTGTTTCATTAAAACCCATATATTTTCCCGAACCTTTTTTCATTGTGTAGATTTCAAAATTGAACTCCAAATTTTGAAAGAAACTTTCTATATAATTTTATTTTAATTTTTAAATAGAATCACAATTTATGAAAAATTAAAAAAATTTAAATCTATAACTCCGTTTTAACACCTTGAAAAATTAACATCTCGTTATTTTATAACCATAAGAAAATAAAATAATAATAAAACTTAGTATTCATTATGGTCATATTTCTATTCATAGTACTATTCATAAGGGTAGGTTACTATTCACCAAAAAATAATGTTGCTTCCACTAGACACAAAATAACATACTTATCACAATTATAGATGACCATTTTTCAAAATTCAAAAAATGGAATCTATAAAATTATCATTAAAGTGTAATTTCAAATATCTACCTAAAAAGGTTTCATGCATTTAATTAATTTTTTGAAACCTTGGGGTGTTACATTATCCCCACCATCTGGAAATTGCATCCTTGAAATTTTATTTACTCATTAAACTACTGAGAGAACCATTCCCTCATAGCATTTTCCGAATCCCATGTTGCTTCTTCAACCATGTTTTTTCTCCAAAAAAACCATTACCTAGTGGATTACCTTATTCCGAGATACATGTTCCCTTCGATCAAGAATCTTAACTGGTTTCTCTTCATAAGATAGGTTCTATTCTAGCTGAATTGCTTCTAGGCTCAAGTTATGATTTTAATCTTTCACATAATTCCTCAACAAGGAATCATGAAAAACATTGTGTACCTGAGACAAACTTGGAGGAAAAGCTACTCGGTATGAAACTAGACCAACATTATCAATGATTTCAAAAGGACTGATGAACCTTATACATAGATTTTCTTTATTATCAAAATGCATCACACTTTTCCAATGAGATATTTTAAGGAAAACATGGTAACCGAATATGAAAGAGAAGTCTTTTCTTTTGTTATCTATATAAATTTGTTGCATTCTATTAGCTATCATTATGTTTTACTAAATCATATTCACTTTCTCAGCCACTTCCTCTACTTATTCAATACCCATCAACATTCTTTCACTGACTTCATCCCAAAATTATGGCATCTGGCATCACTTCCCATACAATACCTCAAAAGGTTCTATCTGTATACTAGATTATAAACTATTATCATAAAAAAACTCAACTAAATAAAAATGATGATCCCAACATCCATGGTAGTCCATTAAACACACTCAAATCATGTCCTCCAATGTCATAATAATTTTTTTTGACTACCCATATTATTGAAGATAAAAATTTGTACTGAAATTTAATTATGTTCTCAACAAAACTTGAAGGCCCTTCCAAATGTTATAAGTGAACCAGACATCTCGTTCAGATACAATGGAAATAGGAACTCCATGCAACCTTAAAATTTCTTTGAGGTAAAGTCGTTAATCTGATCCAATGACATTGTATCTCGAATAGAAAGAAAATGTGATGATTTTTGACATTCGATCTACAACAACCCAAATCTAATTGTTACCTCAAGAATTATTAGGTAGTCCCACCACAACATCCATGGATACATTCTCCCATTTTCACTATGGCACTAGAAAAGGTTGAAGCATCCACTATTGTAACTTCCACTCTTCTTTAACCTGTTGACATGTCAAACATTTCATTGTAAAATCAGCAATATCTCTTTTCATTCCCATCCCACCATTAATACTCCTGATGGTCTCTATACATCTTAGTACTTCCATGATGAACTGAAATACGAGAACTATGAGCATCACAAAACAAATAATTCTTCAATTGGGAATCACAAGTCACACACACACTTTTTCCAAATCTTAAAACAAAATCGTTATCAAGAGTAAATTCTGTAAACATACCAATTTTAACAAATTATACCTTTTTAACTCACAGACTTCTTTCTGTGCTTACTTATCTCTATCAGATAACATTGACTACATGGAAACCTGAAACAAAATAGAGGTATTTCCTACAACAAAAACCTCTTATCCAAAACATATCAAATCATTAACCAAGGGATCATGTTCCAAACAAAACATGGTCAATTATGCATGATGTTTTTGACTCAAGGAATCCACCACATTGTTTTCTTTTCCTGGATGGTAATTTATCGTTATATCATAATCTTTTATTAGTTATAGCAATATTATCTACCTCATGATTAATTCATTCTTGGTGAATATATACTTTATACTTTTATGGTCAGTATATATTTTACATTTGGATCCGTATAAATGATCCCTCCTGATTTTCAATGTAAAAACCTTAAATTCGAATTCCCAATCATGTGTGGGATCATTTAACTCATGTGGTTTTTGTTTTCTTGAAGAATAAGTAATTACTTGATCATTATTCATCAAAACACAACCATGTACCTTCAATGAAGCATCACGGAAGATAAAAAAACTCACGATTTTTGGAAGGAAAGTCCAAAACGGGATCATTCCCCAATCTCTGCTTCATTTTGTGAAACAAAATCACATTCTTATTTCCAAATAAATTTAAACCCTTTTCTTGTTAACATAGTTAGGGGTCTAGAGAACCATAAAATATTTTTATCAAACCATTGGTAATAACCTACTAAGCCAAAAAACTATGAATCTCTATAAAATTTGTTGGTCAAGACTATTCTTTTACAACTATTGTTCTATCAGGATCAACTATTATTCCATCCTTATTTACAATGTTCCCAAGAAAAAAATATGTTACATCAAAAAATCACACATTTTAACATAACATCAGATTTATTTAATTTTCCACGAAGTCCAAAATCGTAAAAATCACCTAATGGAAAACCAAAAATGTACAACGGAAAAAGATTAAGGGGGTCTGATGTAATAGAGGCCGAGAGCATCCAATCTCACAATTCATCGATATGAGGAAAAGGATACTTGTTTTTAACAGTGATGTAATTCAATGCTCTATAATAAATGAAATGTCTCATCAAAACATCTTCCTTTTTGAATAACAAAACTATAGAACCTCTTGGTGAAGTGCTATAATGAATGATGCCTTAATGAAAAAAATAATGCAACTAATTTTTCAATTCAAGAAGTTCCATTTGATCCATTATATTTTGGGGTTATGAATATGTCTTAGAATTGGGAACTAAGTCAATTGTGAATTTGACTTCCCCATCAAGAATGACATTAGGTAACTCCACAAGAAAAACGTAAAGGTATTCATTTACCAGGGGAACATCATTAATTTGAACAGTTCCCTTGTTTTCAATAATAAGAGAAAAATAACTTTCATTTCCATTAATAAAATTTTCATTAGGTTCCTGATATATTATCTATTCTATGGGATCATTCATGTATACAAACAGAAAAAAATTGTGAAAAACAACATCTTCAACTCTAAAATAAATCTTTTCCAGATAAACAGAAATAAAATTCATTCCGAATATGACATCAAAATATACTGAGGGTTAAATAACATGGTTTTTAGGTAATGTATTCCCAAATAATAAAATAGAACAATTCTTTCAATTCCTCTTTGTTATAATATTTCCCACTGGTGTTTTAACAACAAGTTTTTGTCCCATTTTTAGGTAATATTTCCAATTTACCAAAAATGACCTCATAAATAAAGTAATGTGTAGACCCTGTATCAAATAAAAATAATGAAAAATATGAATAAACAATCAATGTACCTTATAAAACTTCATGGGATGGCCCCACTTCAGCTGATTTAGTTGCAAAATATCTCACTACGCCTTTCAACTTATAGTGTGGATTTATTGCATCCTTTGGATCTCTCTTTGGGAAGTAATTTGTATAATGACCCTGATCAACGCATATAAAACACATTATAGTTTCCTTATCAGAATTATTCTTATGATCATCTTCATTAGATTATTGGTCTATATTTACAAACATACCACAAAGAATGCACTTCCTTGTTTTGGTAAGGCATTCCCTTGGGTTCTTTTTCCCACACTTTTCACAAACTGGAAACTGTATTTTCTTTCCATCCAATTTATTTGGGTGATTATTACCAATCACTTTCCATATTGAACTCTTATTATCCTTATTGTCAAAGTGTATAGAATCATCAAAAAATACCATCTCTACCCTCTCATATCATCAGACTAGTTTCTCATCTCTTTTGAATTCATGATATGCCAACGTGCTTCGATACCTTGGCTTTAATCCTGAGTAAAAGAAGATGACTTTTCTATCAAGATCTAGAATATGATTTCGAGCATACATCTCCAATTAGGTGATGTTACCTTTATACATATCCACTTAATCCTATTCATCTTGCTTCAATTCAATGAATTTCTTCTCTATTCTAAGTCACACCACCTTAATAATAAAATCTACAAAAAGACTTTTAAATTCATCCCACACTAAGGCATCAACATCATCTATACCCTTGAAATTCTTGAACATTGGCCACCACTGATTTGCTTCATCTTAAAAATGATAAATTAATTGACTTACCTTTTGTTAATCTTAACATCCAATCACATCAAATAACTTTTCAAGGGCTTTTATTCATCCTTCACCCACTTCTTGGTCAGAATATCCATTAAATGTTAGAGGGTGTTGTCTCATAAAATGTTCCACTATTTTCTTGTTCCATTTGGGCACCTCTAGCTATTCTATAACACGGATACCAACACCACTTATTTCCTGAGTTAGCTAAGCCATTACTATAACAAACTACTTGGTTCCTATCTCTACAATTTTGTGCTGAATATTCAGAAAAATATCATTTCGTTGGTTCCTCTCCTATTCAGTTTTCTTGTTTCTTTTGTAGAAAAACCATTATGAAAAAAAATATCATAATTGATGAAACATGGTAAATTTTAATACTATAACATTTCAAATTAATCCTAGAGTAAAAATCAATTATCATATTCTATTAATATCACCCTAACCCTTAAAATTTACGAAAACATCCTCTCATACGAACTATAAGGACTCTGCCTTATTACATTATTTAATTCTGAATTTAGTCAAGAAATTACTTCCTATAACATTGAGGATATTTTCAAGGTTGGATATTTTGAAAAAATTTACATAATACATTCATAACATTACTCATTAATACAAAGTGGATACCATAAAAATAGAATTCATTTCCTCCAAAATATAAAACATTCCAAATATAACATGATTTTCTTTAACAATTCATTAATAATTTTACATGTATTTCTCTACCATATTACACATCTTTATAACCTAGGAAAAAATATAAAAACATGGGATGAGAGAAAAAAGTTCCACAAGGTATATAAAAATAAGGAAAGAACATATTAGTCCATTAATGCTTGTAACATATAAAATCATTTTCAAAAGACATTCATGTCAACTATATATGCATTCATGGAGAAAATTGAGATTTAAATATAATCGCCACAATATATAATAACATAAATATAACTAGATAGGTATCTTGGGGAATTAATTACATATTTTTGTAACCCTCTTGGCTACCTTATAATTTGTAACCCTCACAGCTACCATACAATTTGTGTAACCATCACAGTTACACTAGGAGTTACCATACGGCCCACCTCCAACATACACATAACCAATGCATTGGAGGTAGATATAGGTCCCAACAATGATAAAAAAAATTTCCAATAACCATAACATAATCCATCAACATTAATAATAGCATAAAAATATTACTTTTTAATTATTTAAAACAGAATTTTAACAGGGGATTTTATAAGAGAAGTCCCTAATAAATATCATAAATTGATGAGAGACTTAATAGAGTCGATGGAATACATATATACACTACAAATAAAAATAATTCCACATATTATTAACAAAATTTATCACACAAATAATTTTAATACCACATAAATAATGAAGTATAATGTTAATCCAAAGACTAGTAATTAGATAATGAATTCCCCTACATAGGGTTTGTCGTACAAAAAACATGATTAAACCACCTGTATAATGGTTAGAATAGTGTTATTAATATCTCACAGAAACATAATCATGTTTCTAATAAATTATATTATAATTTCATAACATCATTTTACCCTTTAATTATTATTATTTGGTTACTTCCATTGTTTTTGGTGCGTTCATTACATGATTTCCATGATCCGTTTTTAATTGATATTCTTGTCGATTGGAAGTGAAAATATAGAATCGGAATGTAGTGTTATTTAAATTATTCCCAAAACATAAATTATAACTTTTAACGTTTTTAATTTGGGCGTGAGTATGATTCATATGTCAAATCATTATTGGTATTTGTTTGCGTCATTTTGGAAATTCTTCGATCGTAAATAAATCATTTTGATTTATAAATTAATCACATGTGCACTAAATCATTCCATAATATTATAAAAGATATAGAAATTAAATTATAATCTAGTTCAACCATAAAAATAGTTTCTTGACTAATCTTGAATGATTTAAAATAAATTGAAATCACATCTTCCACAACGTCGGTAAATTGACACAACATGGATGGTGTTTTAATTTCATGAATTAGTTGATGTGGAGAAGAAGTATAACTGTGAATCTTCAATAAAAATGATGAAATCTAGAATATTTAAGATACTAGATCATTCAGGCCTCTTGGATAAGGGTAGGTGAAGAATGAAGAAGAAAATAAATGAACTTAATATAAAAAATAGTGAGAAATCCCATAAAAATATTCGGCAGCCTAATGACGTCACATAAAATTTCCAAAAATATTTTTATGAGAGAAAAGGGTATCTCATAATTATAACATAATATGGGAATTAAGGGGATATGTAATGACATATCCAAACATATGACAAAAGAAATTAAAACTAATAACATAGAATGAAATCATGAAAAATAGAATGGTGGTGGATTCCCTTACCTTGTAGAGTAACTCCTAAAATATGATGGTTGGGACCTTGGGGGCTTGAGGAAACCTTGGTAGGACTCATAGGGAGGAAACAAGATAATATATTAATTGAAGAGAAATTTTTAATGAATGGAATTAAGGAATGTGTTGGTATTATAACAAAAGTGAAGGAATATTTTCTTAATTTCCAAGGGACACCTCATTAGTGGAATTTTCAAATCCATGGGCTTGTCCATGGTATTTGCCCATGGAATTTTACACATGATAGACCTCATAACATATTTTACTGTACCCAAGGTGACTAGAAATATTACCTCATTATTACATCATTAATGAAGTCATTAAACACACCGACACAGAAACAATATTTTTACGATTCCCAAAAATTCATCTATTTCAGAAAAATACCAGAATATTCACCATAACCATTTTTAGATGTGTATAATTCAAAAAATAACACCATTTTTTTAAAATAAAATTTTATGTATTATTAATTTATTTTTTAAATAAAATGATAATTTAGTCAAAAATAAAAAATTTATATCTATAACTTCTTTTTGAAACCTTGAAAAATTTAACAACATCTCATTATCTTATAACCATAAGAAAATAAAATAATAAGACAATTTACTATTCATTAGTGTCATATTACTATTCATATTACTATTCATATGTGTTGGTTACATTTCACAAAAAAATCGTGTTGGTTTCACTTGACTCCAAATAACTTTCTTATCACAATTTTAGATGACTATATTTCATAATAAAAAACATAGAAGCTCTAAAATTATGTTTAAAGTCTATTTAAAAATATATACTTAAAAAATAATGAATTTAATTTATTTTTTAAAACCTTTAGGTGTTACATTTCGTAAAGGACAGAGTGAGTGGTTTCCTTGAAATTACATCTCTTACTATACGATAAATGTTGTGATGGCTCTAGAATAGATGTACACAACGATAAAAACCCTGAAAACGCTGTATTGAGATTAACATGATCTAATATTGGGGCACAAAAATGGGTCATACTATACACCTAGTTTTACACTCATAGGGGATATTCCTGTGAAATGTCCAATCTCTTTATAATTCTTCATTAAGTGTTTAAATAGATTATGACTATTGACGGCCTTGGATAAACCTATGATATCATTATTTTAAATGACGGTTTCTGTATTTATACATCCTAACATATTTCTTTTAATATTTTATTTTTCATTATGATTACAATTGATCAAACTATAAATTATGGTCTTAGTTAATCGTAGAAATCTGAGGAAACTAGAAAAGCATTGAATGCAACATACAATTTTTTGATGATAATACAAATGGGATGATGACTGAAGTAATGGATATTATGATTATGCCTAATAATATTTTTAGGGATTTTGATTAATAAAATGTGCCTTAACCATCTCTATAATTCACTAAAGAAATCACTGAAAGAGATCACTGAGAGTTTCCTCAATTTTATCCGTGGAAGAATGAATAATACATTCACAAAATGTTGAGAATTTTGAATAGTATCCTAAGTGAATGTCTCATGGGAACATGAATATTTTTTTATGATTGTGTAAAGGAAGAACACAAATCTTTTGACTACAGTGGGAAAAAATAAAGGTTTGTTTATTGGAATTGATGAGAATATCGGTCTCCCTACGATAACATAAACTATTAAATACATTAATTATGTAACTTTTGGGAATTTTGATAATATATGTCCTCATGAGAAATATCTTGAATGAAATCATCATGGTTGTATGATTAATGGTTACATTTCTAACGATGAAGTAAATAAAAATGAACAGGGAATGGAAAAAATATATTATGTAATATGAATTTGAATAATAGTTATTGGTTTGAGTATTTTTGAATTATTAAAATTTTAGAGTTAAAATATTTTTTATATAAATGATGATATATATATATGTGTATTTTTCTATGTAATTTTTTTAATTGAAGATTTTCAAAAATATGTTGGATGATGTAGATGGACTATAAAAACGATTTAATAGAATTGTGATACTTTGATTATGGGATGTGTTTCCAAAATATGCCTTGTATGTTGTGAAAATGGTGTTTATTTGGGATAAATATATTATTGATATGGATAATGTAAATTTGGTAGTATTGATGATATTTTAACTGATTCAATATTTTTTGAAATTTTTTTTATGTTATCATTCATGGTGATGAATTATTTATTGGAAGTACAGAATAAATTAAATAACTAGTGGTTTTATTCAAGTAATGAGAAATCATTATTTTTTCATTAAGTATATATGGTAAATATTGTTCCAATATAATACATGATAATGTTATTCACATGTTTTTTTGTGACAATTAAGAAAAATTTGTTGCATTTTGGAGGATTAATTATATGTTAATTATGGAAATTTAGTGATCTTATTTATAAAATTTTGGATTTTAATATTCTGGAAGGGTCATGAGGATAACCATTTATGAAATGATTTACATTAAACTTTTAATGAGGTTTAGAGAAAAATATATTATATATCCATATGAATATTTATTCATAACATCCACTAAACATTTTTCATTGATGTTAACTAATGACATAAAAAAAGAATTAATAATCTAATTATAGAACATGTGATTTTTTTGTACCTTCATAATAAAAATATCAGCTTCATTTATTACTATAATATAAGAATTTAAAATTATTCAAGGCACACCCCAAGGTAGATATTGTGCTTATTAAATGGAATCAAATCATTTTAGTATATATTCCCATGTTAATTTGTAAAATTTACGAAAATGATCATGGAATAAAATATTCTTAGGTTACTATAATTTTCTATGATATCAAGGTCATTTTTTATGCATCTTTTGTTTACAGTATTTTTTTTACTAGAATTATCATGATCACCCAATTTCTTGAGATCAATGATATTTATCACTCTTCATAATGACAAACACATTTCATCCATGTCCAAATAATTACATACCCCCTTCGTTCTTCTCTATGGAAACCCAGTTATGTGTTACATTAAGTAACCAACATGTTGAAAACATTCCCATATAAAAAAAATAATTATTCCTTATTTTAATGATATTGGTTTCTCTAAAGTAATCAATATGCATTGAAAATTCATCTCTCTTTTCAATGAATTTTCCATTATCTCAAATAATATCAAATGGTCTATTATTTTTTTTACCCTTTGATAGAGTTTGAGAAAATAGTGATCATGTCACCACCCTTAAGATAGTTTATTTTGTAATATTCTATTTGTATACATTACTTAAAATTTAGAAGAAGATTGAGATCCTGGGAACTATTAATTTTTGGGTCAAGCCTTGTAGAAAAGTCATTTCTAGTGCATCTCTCTTGAATTGATCGGAGTAAAGAGTCAAGGTAAAAAATATTATCACTTGGACGACTAAATAATTTTTTCTATAAGTTTTTATTTTTTATGGATTTGATCATCAATACACACAAAGTAGAATTATCCTTAAAGTAAATGAAATTCCATGTTCCATGAATAATAGTTCAATTAATAGAGTGTGTAATCAATGAGATGTTAAACATGAAGGGAGGGGAGGTTTATAAATTTTTTGAATAAGATATTCCCAGATTGGATGTTGATCAGAGTTGAATTTTCAATGGTGGAACATTAAATAGAGGACCTGATATTAATGGTTAAATCATAAACAAAATCATTATCAATTTTACTGTAGTAAAATGAAGATTCCTTACATAACATACATACATTGACCGAACATGATTGATTTGAAGAAGAAGAATATTTCGAATGAATTAATTGAAATCAATAGTTGATGTGGAGGAGTTTCCAATTCCATGTATCTCATTATCATTAAGAATAGAATTGATGTCACCCATGATATTCCAAGGAAAGAAAATAATTCTACTGATTTCCAGGATGATTTTCTAGAGATCTCTTATTTACTAATATCCATTATCGGCATATATGATGGTGGAACAATTCTGAATTACCTAATATGAATAATTGAATGTGACAATATTCTCATGGGAAATTATATATTAAATTACCACTAACCTATAGTGAGTGAGGACCCAATTTATTTTAGTGTCATTTTTAGACATGTTAGATCCAATTAAATTATAACGCAGTTTTTCAAGAGAGGAAATCTTATCAGAGAAGGTCCATTTTGGATCAGCGATGCCTCATTTTTCAGGTTAATTATTGAATATAAAAAGTGGAAGGACCTTGATTATCTTAGGAATGGAGATTCATTGTCAATTACAAAATAGAATCTTCATTTAATAAATAATTTATATAAATAGAAAACATTTTTATTCTCTCCATAATTATTTATTATGGATTATTTTTTAGTTATATGGTACTTTTTTTCATATTTACTAAAGTCATTTGCCTCTGATGTTACTGGATCTTCTGGTTTGGTGCCTATAATATTGGATTTATCAGCATCAATATGATATGATTTCATACCTAACTAAGATAAATTTAATATATGTTTACTAAATGTGGTAGAAACCACATGTTGAGTAATAACCTTGTAATACAGAGACCTCTAAAAACATCTACTCACTAATAGTAATAGGAAATATTTCCTGAGTGATCTTTGTGTATACATTTTTAATTCCCACTATAGGTTTTGGAACAACTTGTACTTTAAGAAGTTTTCCAGCATTCAAAAGAGCCTCATACATAGTTGAAATTCCTAAAATAATATATTAATGGAATGTATTATCTTCTTTAATAGATGAAATTACATAGATGGATGATTAAGGGAGCAATTTGACATAATTGTATTTTCATCCTGAGGTAATAGTTGAATGAAAGTGTTAACATTCTGTATATCCTAAAAACTATGATGAATAGTCATTCAATCTTCAAGATTACTAAAAATAACTTTGGGACATAACTAGATCCCCCCCATGCATATAATGGGAGCCTCTCGTTCCACATTTGGAAATCTGATGTGATGCATATGGAATCACTTCCTTAAATTGAGTGAGTGAGTCCCAATTTTGACTACACGTAGAAATAGTTATTTTAACCGAAATATAATTGACAATGAACACAATATCAGGGAAAATATTTAGATGAATGTAATCATCAGTATCTGATATTATATTTACTAGTTCCAAACTATTTTCTTAATGGTCAATGATAATATTACATTAAGATACAACGTACTTTTTTCCTTCATTATCAACAAGAGAGAACAAATTTTTTAATTTTATCCATTTTGCATCAAATGTTGTTAATTTTTTCCCATTTAGTTGGAAAAATCATCATTGGAGGCTCAGTTATTTCTATGATAATTAACATTCCTTTATTTATTTTTCTAACTTCTTTATGGTAATCTAGTAATTCTTTCAGACTCATTTTCTTTTGAATATTTCGTTATTTATAGTCGTTTCCCAACCTTTTTTAAATAATTACAAAAAATAGTGAAAAATAAAACTTCTATTTTCACCTCGATATTAATATCATTTATAATGAAATAGATAATCAACAAGGGATTAATGATAATGTCTTCTTCAAAATTAACTCTGGCATAAATACCTATTTCTCCACTCAATGTGAGAATATTATTCCTCATAGGGATTCTAATATAGAAATTAGGATCATTCAAAAAAATTGGATGCTAATAAAACATGTTAAAATAATGAAAGCTAATCAGAATTTTTTCTATATAATTAAACTGACTGAAAGGATTACAATTGATATTCCCATATAAAAACATCAAAGTGAAGGGCATTATATGAATATTCCCATTCGTATTAACTCTATAAAAATATTATATTCTTCCCAAAAGGATTTGGTGAAATTCTCTTCTAATCAGAATCATCATTCAATCATCGATGCCCCAAAATTTCCAGAAATCATCAAATTCTCGAGGGCCGAATGATCTGCCTACATTGTTCTCTTACTAACATTTTCAATGTTGTCAATGGAGATAATATATTAAACCTTATTATAGTGAAAATTTGGTATAGTATATCCCTACAATTAAATATTTAGGTGTTGTAGGTAATTACCATCCTCCACGATAAATCTTGGATGTCCCACAGATTCCTCCATTTCCGAGATGGATCAATTGAAAAAAGGTTGGTCTTTTGAGAGGTAACCATAGCTCCTCCATGTATGTTTCTATATTCAGTGAAAACATATGAAATATAAGAGGATGTCACCATGGTCTATTTCTTTGAAACACATATTTAGGTTACTAAATTCTAGAGATCCTTAATGTTGTTGTTGAAGCATGAAAATAAGTATGGTCCAACATATAGATTTAGTGCGACTCAATCATGGTGGGAACATAAACTAAAAATAGAACAATTCATTTTTACTGGAAAATCCATTCCACATGGATTATTTCTTTGATCATCTCTCAGTCATGAAAAAAATTATCAATGATAACATTCATGATGAAAATATAATGCCTAATAGATTGATAAAAAATGGGTGACTTTTTATCGATAAAAATTAAACACAAATGTTAGAGAAGATATTTTTTTTCAAAATGGTTTTTGTAAGAATCTGTATTTTAGAATTATATAATTTTGTTTTAATTTAATAAAGAAGGATTTTCCATTGGTAAATTCACCATTTTACTAAATATTTGATGAAATTATAAAATGATAAACCATTAATGGATGAACAATATTGTGAGGGTGAAATTTGTTTTATGTGGGTATAATTTAACACCCTATGATTTGGTAGAAAATACTTTTTAAAATAATTTAAAAAATTGATATTTTGTGTAAAATGATAAAATATATTTATCATACCTTACACACAACACTACGTTTGGAATACATTAGACACAACTACTATGTTTATTTTTCTCACACTCAATATTAACTTTTTCTTGTGTTACAGAAAATATATAATTTAACATCCATTACACACAACATCATGATTAAAGTAAACCTGACATACTAATAAATTATTATTATTTAAAATTTTTGTTAACACATAGGCTCTAAAATGGAGCATATTAATAGGATTAGATAAATTTATAAAATATATTTTATTCCACGTGTATATATAATGAATTATTTTGTGAGAAATTATTTATAAATTAAGATTAAAATCATTTCAAAATTAAGGAAATCGTTTTATTTATAAGTATTTTTATACACATAAATAAATTTTATCTAAATAAATTTTAGAAATTATTTTTTTTGTATATGAAAATTTTTATAATATATAATAAATAAAATATTTAACAATCATCTTATGGATTTCATAGATATTCAATTAGAATAAATCCAATTTTAGAAGTAAAACTATTTTTTTTAAATGATTTTTTGTTGCCTTTGGTGCACTAATTTAAAATTTTATTTTTTCAAATTTTTAATATTTTTTCGAAAAAAACATACATTAATGAAATTTTAATATCAAAATTATCTTATGGTTATTTTTTTCTAAAATGTATTATTTGTTGATGAATTACGAAAATACTGAATTATAATTGAAAATCAACTTTACAATTTTATTATTTATAGTGTTATATAATATTTTTATTTTTCATAGAAAATTTAGTTCAATTATATATCAGTTAATAGAATATTGGTCATTTCAATCTTTTTTATATTTATTTTGATATTAAAAAATTGGTGTCTTTTGAAATTTTCACTTCAAAAACTCGGTTTCTTCTCGACTATGCAGAATTAATTTGAAATTATAAACTTCAAATTCTATGAATTGTATTTAAAAAAATTTCCTCAATATTTGGAAAATTATTCATATATAATTCCAAATAATTTGAACACATATTTTGAATAAAACGAATATTTAATGTAATAAAAATGATTTATCACGTTTTTTGTAAAAATGGGTTTAATAATTATTAAACTAAAATTCTTAGGGAAAAATTTCCTATAAAAATTTATAAAAGTTATTTTCTAGGAATATTTTACCCAATTCAACTCATAGGTTCAATAATAATTTAATGATCTCCCTTATGACTTATGAAAAATGTGTGATAACTTATTTCTTTTCAAACCTACCCACTTTTTCCCCCTTTCCACTTTAAAAAGAAACACCTCTCCTCTATTCTTCACAACTTCAAACCTCTTTTGTTCAGAAAATATGAACAAAAATATCATCCTAACATCCCTTTTATAAACCTAGAATCTTTATTTATGATATAAATAAATACTTGGAAGGATCGACTATAATCTTAGAGATGATACCCAAAGAAGACGTAATGTTCTTCGACAAGCGTCTTTATTTTATTTATTTTTCAATATGCATAATTTAATTTTAAACCACAGTAACATAATGAACTCATAATATTCAACATAATGGTATTATTTTTCAATTTTTTATTTTTTAAAAACCTTTTATGTTTCAATAAAATGACGTACAAATTCATTATTCTCATTTACGGCGAACTACCGCCTTGCGAACTAAAGTCATTCTATTTTTACATTAAAAACGGTTTGAAATAATTTTGTATTCATTTTTTATATAACACATTTATGATATCATTATGTTTCATTAATTATTATATCCCATGTAAATTTATTTATTCAATTTTTTGGGAATACGATAACATTGCTTGTGTGTGTGGAGGACTACCACCTCGCAAAGTTATGTGATTCGTTCATTCTTAACATGGAAGGTTATGAGTGTAAATTTAATTATTATAAGTGATATAAATGAAATAATTATGATATTAGAGAAATAGTTATCATCCTAAAATTATTATATATATCATTTTCTTTCTTACACTTTCACATAATGATAGAGGCTAACACCACTCGTGGACATGTGGACTACCGCCTTCAAATAGAGTTGTGATTCACTTTTCATCACCATAACACATGTATGATATGTATAACTATATTTAATGAAAAAATATTTCATTTTATATTATTTCAATTTTAAAATTATAATATATTATTTAACTCATTTCTGTAATGATCATTGATAAATGCAAGTGTTACACCTGTGTATGTACGACCTATAGTCTCTCAGATGTTAACATGCTTCAGTTTTCAAAACTGTTTTCAATGATTGGTATTAAAAAAATTATGTATATATATTATAATTAATTAATGATTATAATTTCTTTTCTAATGTAACGATGATCAAGGTAATAGTAATGAATGTTAAAAATCATAAAATATACAGAAAACTAAGCGATTATTACCCAAAATGTGACATTAAAATAAAATTATAAGTTCACATGTTTAAAAGGAATTATGTAAATCATATCAGTTATAATATATAATTATGGTTCTATAATAAATTTATAATAACCCTTTTGTTATTATCATGGTGGTTTGGATGAGTGTGACTGAAGTCATGACTTATGTTAAGGGATTGTCGTCTCCCTTTTTATTTCTGTGAGTCACTTTTCATATTCACCAAATATTTAAATTATGTGGTATTTATAAATAAAATTAATTTATTCTATGATTAGTATAATAATTTTTATTTTCATTTAATATTTCATTTGATCAATCATTATTTCAGCAGGTTTATCTATCAAAATTTACCAAAGTAGTAAGGGATACTTCTCTCAATTTGACTTTATTGTGGCATTTTTTATGTTATGTACATATCATGATTAAATAGGTGTATATATAGCACACATGGCCTTAAAATTAAATAATTTATATTTAATAATTATATTTTATGTCCTATTATATGTTTTCTAGGGGTATTATGATTCAATGTTACCAAATTGGTATTTATTGGGATTTTTTATGATTAGGTCTCCAATGATGATATCTTTAAATATATCTCTTAAAAATCAAATTATATTTATTCTAAAATGTTAATTCATAGTTTTTTTGATTAATGGGAAAATTATCACTCTTTTTAACTTAATATAATTTTAAAACTTTTTTTAAAAAAATCAACTATATCTCTCTCTATGGTTGGATATCAGTTTTCTTCCACAACCATAATTTAGAAAATATCCTTAAAAAAGTTTTGTTATAATTCAAAGGATTTATTAAATATATTTTTACTCATGTTTTAGTTTGTACAAAAATATATTTTATATTATATTCATTTTATTTTAGAAAACAATTCTTGTTTTTCTTTCACTGAAAAGGTGAAAATAATCAATGTTTTTACATGCATTGAGTCAATAGTATTTCCCACTATCATGACTGATCAATGCATTTGATATTCACTTATATGTTTTATATGTTATTTTCAAAAAATAAATCCTTTATAAAACATAATTTTCAAAGAAGAAATAATATCTTCATCATGAAAAGTTTCAAATTATTTTTCGAATAATTATTTTTAAGCATTTAAATGTTGTTTTCAATTAAAATAAGTTTAAATTTTTTTAATTTCTTAATATTTATTTTAATGTAAGGATATTTTCCTAATTAAATATTTTATGTGATATTTAATGATCCATCTCCATATAAGATATTTTTTATTTTCGATATAAGGTATGGTTTATTAGGGATATGGAGAAGGGATATGATTCATATTTATTGTCAAAAGTTTTATGTTTGTGACGAAAATATAGTTATAAAACCCATTTACCTTCTATGAGTTATTCCCTGATTGGACTCTTATAAATCTCACTTCATTTCACGGTTCATACTATGATTAAATGATGAAATTATTATGAAACCTATCCCTTTTCCAAAGTTTATGATAGGAATAAATCATTATGATACCCATTTTAGTTATTGAGTAATGATATGATAAATGTTTTATGATATCAGGGGACACATATTCATTATTTTTATTAGGTGCTGGTGGTTATGTTATGACCATGTATTGTGGTTAAATTATATAAATTTAAAGGGGAGACTTGTATCTTGGTATGGTGCTTTGAGTAATCATTTATATCTCAAGATATAGAAATAAATAAAATGTAGAGTTAACTCAGTTTATTAACACATGGATGGAATTTGTAGTTGACCTAGTTCAATAAGGATCTTTTCCACTATTATGGTCTTCGGAATAATCCTTTAATAATATATTAAATTTCCTAGAATTTCAGTTCAGGTTAATAATATTGTGTGTGGACCTGTTTTCTTGTACGTAGGTGTGTGAAAGGGATTAATTTAATTGCTATAATTTTATGTGGGCACATATTTCTATTTACAAATGATTGCAATGATATAAGCTAATGTGTATACCATAAATCCATGTATTATTCCAATTTTACTTTCTCATTGATTGTGTTATTTTATTCCATTATGATTAATGTCTTATAAACTGAAAATATTATATTGATGGGTGAAGCTTGTGATCTTTGATTTACATGATATGGTTTTGAATTGTTATTCACAAGTTTTCATGAAATTATAATCGTGTTATTATTATGTTTCTTCATTGTTTACCATTAATAGGCATATAAAATCACCCTTTATTATGTTTCCTTTCACCTAGTTTTTATGAATTATTTTTTGGTAGGATTACCAAAGAGGAAGATCATTATGGGATAACAAAAAGATATTTTGAGAATTGAGAATATTATGATCCATATTTCCAATGTCACAAATATTTCACGGTCTTCAAGAACTTATTTGTGTAATTTAATGAATATTAATCTAAAAATATAAAATATCATTGTATGATAATCCAAGGGAACTATTTGGGGGTTAATGTATCATTAAGATTAGTTTCTCTGCTTTATATTGATTATTCACACCCGTTTCAATCGAATTCTAAATATAGCGTATTCTAAGAAGTTGTTTTGTGAATTAATACATCATCATAAAGCTATATCATGGTTTGCCTTTTAATTTTTCTTACTCTTTGTTGATCAATGTTTTATTATATCATGATCTATTGACTTCCCAGGACCAGTTTTGAAGAAATATATTTTTACATCAATATTGTTGTAGGTGTCTCTCTCATATTGTCTACCCCATAGAATGAAATATGTTCTTATGATTTCCATTTTCATTTTTTCTAGAATTTAATGTCTTGAAATCCATAATATGTAAATTATATAAATTTTTCATGGAAAATTTATATATCAACTTTTTATTGAAAAATATTTTGATATAAATGATTTTTCTTATAAAATTCCACAAAGATGAATTTAAAATGGAAATTCTATTCAATCTTGTGAATGTTGTAGAAGCTATGGAATTTTTTTTATTAAATTATGGATAGAAAATACAATTTATTTTAGTTGGAAAATGTTTTATAAAAATATAATTCGGTTTCTTGATCAAAATGACATTGTAGTATATAATTGGGAAAACATTGTGGTACTTGGAAAAAATATTCATCTTCAACCCCTATAATAGAATGTTATCACTACCATACCTTTACATGATTCCATGGAGTAATATAGAATCCATTACTAAGTAATCTAGGTTCACAAATATATATTTCAATTATTCCTACTTGTTTTTCTATTTTTTTGAGTTCTATATGACCCAATGTTTTTATAGTCCCCTTGATACATTAAAAATACATTATGTTAAATTTTATTTTAAATGTTTTTCCCACTGGATATGGATATTTATTATTGAATCCTAATATATATACATTCTTATTCTGCATCAATATATGTTAGTTCATATAGATTTTACTAATTTTAATATCAAATTATTTGGAAAATAAAACCAAAGGTTGATTTTATAGGGAATGGAATATTATATCTCTATTTTAGAAATTTTTTTACCATAATAAACAAATTGATGTGTATGTATATTATATATATATATATTTTATTTCTATAAATTTTAATTTATCACACCTTAGTTTTTTCTTTGGGAATGTGTAACCTTGTTTAGTTGGAATGAATATAATGGGAGGATGTATATGTAAAGAACAAACCACTTATATTGTTTTTCTTTCGGTTGATTTGGGTTGAGGGTGACATATGGTTTCATGATGATAGACCCATGAACTTTTTTGGGTTTATGTTTATGGAATTTTAGTTTGTTCATCTGGACTTTTTTATTGACATGTTGGATGCCACCATTCTGGTTTGTTCTTTTTGAATGTGTAACCTTGTTTAGTTGGGATGCATATAATGGGAGGATGTATATGTAAAGAACAAACCACTTATATTGTTTTTCTTTCTATTGATCTGGGTTGAGGGTGACATATGGTTTCATGATGTTTGACCAATGAACTTTTTGGGTATATGTTTATGGAATTTTAGTTTGTTCATCTGGACTATTTTATTAACATGTTAGATGCCACCATTCTGGTTTGGTTGTTTATTAAAAATGGTTTATTTTTTTATACCCTTGCTGATATGATTTTTTATATAATATCACATGTTTTTGGGTTAAATTATTCACATCATTCATTTTATTATAATCTGATTGTTTTTTCATCCCTAGGGTGATTGGGAACACATTTCAGGCCTTGTGATTGAGGAATTCAGGTGACATTTTGGGATAAACCGGGTTTTTGTATTAAAATTTGGAATCACAGTTTTAGATTATCATTAAATATTTTGAAAATTATTATATATCAAATTCTTATGCCTAGGGATTTTTGAGAGATTGGATTTTAGACTCTCAGAACTCGAGAGGTAGTGTCAAACTATTCCCATCCATCCCAATTTCATAAAAAGCCTCATGTTACCATGGTATGTCTTGGGTTTTTTATCCTTATTTATAAGTTTAGGCTTTGTGATATTATATCATTGAAATTAATTTTATTATAGAGTAAATTAATGTAATTATTTTTTGTTTTTGTTCTTATTTTATTTTTTAGAATATTTCTTTTCCAATATGGCTATCAGTAAGTATCAGAGACAACGCTACTAAGCATATTATACTATAGAATCCTCCACATCACAAAATATTTATGGAAACTATTTATTGATGTATTAATTTTGTTTTCCATTTATCCTTTTTTGAACTAAAATATAAAGTGTACCATGATACAGAATTCACTAAGTAGCATCCACTAATCAGTCAAGGTAAAAATGGACCCAAGGGTTCCAAATAAAAGTTCATGAGGATTGGGAGGTTAATTAACTTCCTGAAAACACTATGAGACTCCATGGTTGGTTTGAGAAAATATATAATTTAGGGAAAGAGAATGAGGTTTTTTTAATCTATAGTAAACTATGAGTTGTATGAATATATCATCAGGAATACTATTATGAAATTCTAAAATCAAAATATTTACACTAAAACATTTCATGTAGAGATGACATAGAAATTACATGCCTCAAATTAAGTGAAAACATCCCTCAAGTTTTATTATACAATATTTTATATATTATTATAGATATCAATAATGCATATTTTAATTGAACATTATTAATATCAATGGTTTTATATGGTTTTAAGGGTGATATTAAGTTGTTAATAATCCCCTTATGCCCTAAAAATTCTAATGAGGTGTTTGATGAAGCCTTCTTGGATGAAATTCAATATTGGTAAAGACAGTTTATGTTGTTTCATCATTTGTAGTATGAGGAAACTATAGTCCATTTTCTAGACTATTGAGTAAGTGGGTGATCCGTTTTGAGGTGGTGGTTTTAGTTCAGAATAGATTTTTGAGTTGGGATTGGTGTTCTTTTATTATTTTGAGAGAAAGAGAGACATCAAACATGATTGAAAGTTATCACCCTATGAGTTTCATGTGTGTGGGTGATCTGATCATATTAATTTTTTTTATCAGACATCATGAAAATGTAGTAGAGATGGATCAACCTCCACTAATTACTCTCAGTTTAGATTAATCAAAACAGAAGGTTTGGGATATTAACCACATACCATGTGTGATTCTCTGGATGGGAAGAAAGGTAAGGATAAGGGAGGATGTATCTATATAATGGATTCTGCACCATAGCAATGAGAGGAAGGTTTGACCATCATGAGGGCTGTGATTCTAATTATATCCACTATGGCCATGGATTTAGTTGATATCAATAAAACTCATACCATTATTCCATGAAGCATATTTATGTGTAGGAATTATATTTAGGGATTATTCCATTAATAATTACTCATTCCAATAGTTTTGAAAATAGTTAAATGTAAGATTTTAAATTTTATGAGTGACGGCTAATGATTTCAATCTTTGAAACTGTATGATATTTTTTAGTTCTTAATCATGACGTCTTTTATTTCATCATTGTAATGTACTGGCTGATTATCCACAAATATCATATTAACTTTATTCATCATTGGGTTTATATTATTAATTCTGATGGAGTCATTCATATCTTCCATGTCCAATATGATAGTATATCTGAATGAGTATCTCTAGTATCCTCAAGAATCTAAATAAAATGAAACCAGTTTTCTGAGATGTTTCTTATTGATTTAGATCTACATCAAATAGTCCATTTTTCTACAGTGGAGAGTGAGTATTCTGATATATATCTTTATGATTTCTCTAGGTTACTTATGAAAACATCCCAAAACACGTCTTTTATGAATGAAACATTTTTTATTTTGGATTTTTTTATGTTCATAATGATCTTTCATTTATCATATTGATTATTGACTGTTTCCCATTGGATAATCCTTTTTAGAGGTCATGAGTGAGTTTTAATTATAGTTTGAGAGGTTATGATATGTCTCAAAAGGATTGATCAAGGTTCATCCTGATCATATAAAGTTAATATAAATAGGAAGTAAACTAACTAGTGGCTAAGAGAATGCAGCTAGCTGGTGACACACTACTTTTTGGACTTTATTAGAGGATTCTCATTTGTTTTCTGGTGATATTCATTGGAAAACCAGTTCAGGGTTAGTGGAATCAAGTTCCCCTATAATGTTCATTGATTAGATGATGGGGTTCCTAGAGCTACTATAATATTTCATGGTTACAATGGATAGAATGTGAAAACTAGTGGAAATCCAGTGACATTGTTTTGGGTGAGAAATGTTGGGATAATATCGTGACATTATTTCTACTAATATTATATTAGTTAAAAAACTTCTCCCTAAATCCCATTTCTACAAAAATTAATATAGTGACTATTTAAATATGATTTAGAAATATAGACCCTCAAAATCTCATAGATCAAAGATCAGTGTCATGATTTAAATCCCTCTCTGTATGTGTTCCATTGATCTATTGATTCATTCTCTTCTCCCTCGTGTTTTTTTCTTCATCGGGGATATTATATCTTTGTAAGTTTTGTATTTTTTATAATGGGTCTTTTTTTCTATGATCCCTTTTCTATCTCATTGATTCTATAGTCTACCTCTGATTATAGTTACTTTGTTGGTGAATGTAGATGTCATGATTGATATATGTGGTATCATAATGAAATGATGATTAATTGAAACTATTGATGCTATATTTAATTGAAATGGATCTATAATTTAATTATATAAAACTATTTATTTCTTTTGATAAATAATTGTTATGTGTTGTGGTGTGTGTGTGGTTAAATATCCATGGAAATGAGTTTGAAATAAACTATTGTAGTCAAGAAAATTAATGTTTATTTAAATGAATTATTTTTACAATGATTTTCATGTTTACATTAGAGATAAAATTGAATGAAAGTACTTATGAGTTTTTAATGATTTTAGTTGTTTTTAATGAGTTTTTATGAAAATATTATTATTATTATTTTGGAAATTAAATTTATTTTTTTGAATATTAAATATGGGGATGATTGAAATGATTTAAGATTGATGGAAATGAAATATATCCCCTTGAATGATGAATTTCATTGAAGATCATGTGGTCCTATTTTATTAGTTGTGTGAAATCTTATTTGAAAACATTGATAGTATTTGTGCTATAAATTCAATTATTAATGACGAAAATGATGACTAAACATATTGATGAAATTGGGTTTGGCCATTAGGATGGATCCTTATTCTCAATACCTATGAGGTCTTGGTATTTATGTAAATTTGGTGTCATATTTTCCCTAATAATGTGTTGAGCCTATAGTTTCGATCAAAAAACCCAAGCCTCAAAATCTTGGTTTTAATATTTAAAAATAATTATACATTTAAGGGTTTAAGAAATGATTTATGAATGTCTTCCTTGATAATTTTTTTTAGCCATGTCCATTATGATGGAAATTTACTTTCATACCATTTTTATTATCTCTTTTGAAATTATTTGGATTTAATTTTTGATTTTGAATTGTGAAAAGATTACCATGATATTTTTATCTTTTATTAGGTGTAATTGATCTATATGATGAAAAAATAATAGATTTTTTGGTGAAATCATAATGGGAATGTGTTCCTAAAACTATTCTTATTAATTTTTGAATATTTATACGTCATTATCCTAGTTCACAGAAAATTGAATTCACTTCTTCTAGGTTGTAGGATTTCATGGTTTTTGAAACATGAGAGTCAGTGGGGAAATGTATTACATATGATCATCATGTAATTGGTATATATTTTGTTGATATTGTAATTCTATTATGTTCAAATATTCTTTTGGGAGTTTTTATCTACATGATATTTAAGAAATAAACATTTATTGGTTTCTTACCATATTCATTTCCTTGTTAAGTTATATCTTCTGGAGAAATCATTACCTATTCGTTATTATTGTTACACATGGACAAGTATCCAAATCATGGGGATTGGTAATGCCCTTTAGGATATTCCAGAAATGATTAGGGTACCATTTTAATGGATTATTCATGTTATTCGGGTCTGTTCACTAAATAATTTAATCAATAGAGGTAGTGTCCTTTCGTGGATGTTAGTGTAAATTTTGTGAAATATTGGTAAAAAGTGAATGGATTTTTCGGACATTATGTATAAGTGATTAGTGAATTTCTTTATATATGTTAGTGTAACTAGAATTATTATTACATGGGTGGTAGGTAAAATAATTATTTAATGATTTCTTTATTTGATTTTGTTCTTTTTCCAAGAATTAAAAGATCTTTGTGTTCCCAATATGAATTCTGGTTTGTGGAGTCAGTGTTAATGTGTATATTTACTATTTTTTATAATTATATATTCATTTTTAATAGTACCATTCCACCAAAAATATATCTTAATATTCTTCAATATGGTTTTGTTGATTAAACATGTTGACAAAACAGTCTAATTTATAAGAACCTGGAATATTTAGTACTATATTTAGACTAACCTTAGGGTTGAGGAGTTGCACCAGTTATAGAAACCATTGTGTTTACTACACATTAACACATGATTAATTATATTATAATAAAAATAATACAAATAGTAAAATTGAATAGTATAGTGTCATTGGGTATTTAGGTACCTTACATAAAAACTTATAATTGGGGGTACATTAAAATTTTTGGAATGATCCTTAACTTGATCATAATATTTCATTGTTCTTGAAACTTATTTGGATGACCTTGTGAAAAAAATAAGAAATTGGTGAGCTATAAATACTAGTAATGGAATAAACAAAGCATAACCTGATGAATGTGTCTCGTTTTAGAGAATTGGATATTCGGTGGGAAATAAACTGAGCGGTAATTATAAACATGAACAATAAGGCAGGATATAACATGATAACATAAAGGCAACATTGGATTCTTCAAGCGGCTTTAAACATGAAATCATAAGTATAAATTAAGGATAAAAATAAATGAATAATAAAACAATTTTCATAGAATTATATCCCATGAACCATATATTTCATCTCATGAGTCAAAAACATTACCTAGTTCATTTGAGCAACATATGGGTGCACCCATCTTAATCATATGTTTTACATGACTAAGTATTTTCTTTAGATCATATCACATAGCAGCATATTTCCTCACATTTAAACCCACAACTAAGGATTGAGGGTTAAATACCTATAAGTAACTAATAATTAAGTATTCGTACAACTAGGTGGATACCATTGACTATAGAAGGGAATGTGTATATACCAAGAAAGTGTTCACCATGCAAAATCAGAGTGACATTTTGACACTATAATGAATGTACATAAATATTTATAAATATTTTTAATGGCTTATAAAGGGGTCTATAATCACTTGGATGTAAAAGTTAACGTATTATAGATATGTAAGACCATAATGAAACATTAAAATTTTGGTATTAGCCGGCATAAAATAACAAAGGTGTTTGAATGAAAACATGGAATGGAAAATCAATGGAAAGTTCTGGGTTTATATTGAATCATTGGAGGGATTTATTATAGTTTATGGGGTAAATAATCACATATAAATTATAATTGTGGTAGTAGGGATAAAGAATAGAATATCTCATAAATAATAATTTGATTATAATGTGCAATACATAAGTAAGGTTATTGAGCAAAGGGGATGAAGATAGGATCCATTACTAAATTTCAGTATAGTGACAACTTATGTAAATACAATAATGAGAGTGGATAAATGATCTATAATTCATAAGAAATAAATTGGATAGTAATGGGAAATTAATAATTTCATGAAAACATAACCAATTTTGATTCAAAAGGCTAAATACAAAGAATGATCTAAAATGGAAATCAATATAAAGAAATTCCTTCTCTTGAGAGGGTAATCCCAAAAGCACTGGAGTAGCATCATGAGAGCATTGGGGAACCACAGGAGGAATATAGTTATAGGAGACAATATTAAGGTTGTGATCCTAGAATTTTGAGTGAAGTGGAAGGGAATATTGGGAGGTTTTATATTATAAAAAGTAGAGGGGTTCCTTATTATTTTCCAAACATAGGTTTTAGACTCTATATAATAATTAATTAAAACACACAAGCCATCCAATGGAAATTATCATGTTTTCATCCAAAGGGCAGTGGTTTTATTTATTTTATGATTCAATGGGCAGAACACATTATTATATTAACCTTGGTAATATGGAAGTGGCCATGTTGATAAAGAATTCATTTACAACCATAAAATATAATATTGTTTTTAGAGGACTCATAACGGTTTTATAAAATTAATAAAAATATACTAAAAATCAAATTATTTTAATTGGAAAACATATATTTTTTCATGTATAGGAATAAAAGAATTTATTATACCACTTGTTGGTGATTTTGATGTCATAATACACAACCTATATTTATACCCGATTTAAATTTTACCCAGTTATTCATATATATTTGAAATTATTAAAATGTTATAATTTGTTAATTTTTAAATTACGATTAAATAAATATTATTTATTTTATTTAATTAATTTTTCAAATATTTAAATTATTATTTATATAATATAATTAAAAAAAATCATAAATTCATTGTTTTAATAATATTAGTTTTCCAATTCATTTTAAAATTACATTTGAGATTATAGAAATTATATTATCATTTAAATTTAATAAATATTAAGTAAAATTAATAATTCATTAAAATATAATTTATTTTTAAAACACATGAATTCATCAAAATATAATTTATTAATTTAAATTTCTTATTACCGAATAATATCATTTGTGTTTTATTGTATCGAAATCAAAAAATATATAACATAATACCAATATGAAGTAAATATTATCATTATAATGTGGAAAATAAAATAACAATATTTATATTATTAGTTCCTTATTACACAACCTTTTATTAAACTATGAAACTCTCTAAGGTTATGTTGTGAAATGGCTAGGCTTTCTTGGGGTTGTTTGGTGTATAAGTTTTTGGTCACTATCGTGATGATATTGAACTTCTCTCATGATAGATTTCACTCGTGATTTAGTTTCTCAATCATGGAATGGTATTGTTCAAGGGAAATGAATAGTTATTCTATCTCCCTCATAGTCTCTGATAAATGGGATTCATAAGTTATAATCCAACTAATTGTGGTCATTGCTTCATTTTTCTTTTTCAATTGGAAATACCATAAAACTATATTTATACTAATCATATGATGAATATTCAATGACAATACTATTAGTGGTTATGATTATTAATGATAGTTTAAATATGATAGGATATAATAAAACCATTTAATGGCATGTGTTTTCTGCAACCATAATTTGGAATTTAATTCAATAATGTAGGGAATTTTATATAGAATGTTCTTCTCATTACATTCTTCTCCCACCATAAATCTTACCATCAAAATTTCCATTTCACACAAAAAATGCGATGAGGGTAATTCTATTTCAACACCTCCTATTATAACTAAATTGTTTCTTCAAATATTTATTTTATCCATACAACTTTGATAATGTGAATTTATTATTTCATGGAATATTGTCTCCATGCTCTAAGATCACTACACACTTCACTTCATATGAATGTTCCTTATCCAATTAAACTGCCTTTAGATTAATAACATGAAAGGGGTCTAGTATGTACTTCATGAAGAGGGATACATAGAACACATTGGGTACTTGATGTAGCATAGGGGGGGTGCTAGTCTATGGTTCATGACTTTGATGTGATCAAGGATCTCAAAAAGACCAATATGCCTTAGTATATACATTCCCTTCTTCCCAAATCTCATGAAATTATTCGATGGAGATATAGGGATTAATACCTTATCTCCAACCATAAACACTAGGTGTCATCAACGATTATCATCTTGGAACTTTTATTAACTCTAAGCATCCATGATCTTCTGATAAATGGTCTTGATATTTTCAAGAACTCCCCTAAACATTTCTGGACCTAATAGTTTGTGTTCACCAACATCATCCATGAATGGAAGTAATCTGAAACTCTACCAACAAAGGGATTGATAGGGGAAATAAGGATGATTTAGTAGAAACTATTAGTGTCTGTGAACATGACTAGAGTAATTTGTTTAACCCATATTCCTTTGAATTCCTTGGAGCCTTCTTTCAACAATTCCTCAATTTTTTTATAAATTACCATCATTTTTTATGTTAGATTCAAGGTAACAATTTATCTCGATGTTCAACTCATTATTTTGATCTTATTAAAAATTCTTATATAAAATTGGGATAATTCTTTTGTCTCAATCAAATACAATATATAGTTGGGTTTCAATGGGGATCAACACTACTATAATATATATCATTTCAAATTTCTTGATTGTGAAGTCATGTTGGATTTAAATAAAGTGAAATGTATTTGAAAAATTATCTAACATAAACAATAAAAAATTATTTCCATATGATGTCTTCATAACACTAATGAAAAATTACGTGTTTTTGTTTCCAATTACCATGTTTATATTCAAAATAGTTTCGTCACCCCCTTGGTTTTCTACAATATAGTATTAACTTGAAGACATAAAAGAAACCATCGATTATATACCATGATAACCTTCTATAATATTTTCCCGCCAATAATTAACTCTGAGATCTCAATATTTCTTTGTACTTCTATGGAGGATGAAGAAGGTCATTCTATTTTCATCATCCAACAAATATTTCTTCAACTCGTTATTTGATTTTATTGATAGTCATGATCCGAGTCATACAAATCCTTCTTCATCAATTTGGAATTATAAGGCTTTGCCATTTCTTATTTTTTGAATCTTCTTCTGAATTTCCACATCATTACTTTGAGAATCTTTTAGCCACTCCAAATAGCATGGTTGAGAAATCATTTGTGAAATGATTGATTATTTTCCATCATTTATGATTCCCATGACATTAATTATCATGTATAATAAAATTTGATCCTTCTCAAGTCTTAGAAGTGTTAAAATTGATATATCCAATAAACTTATACAATAATAAATATTTTTTCCATTCAAATATGGTAATAGATTAATAAGTTTTATTTTATAATCAACTGTAACCACCATCATTGGTGCATATTCAACTCATTCTTTGTGATTATATACATGAATCTCAAATGATCTATATATATTTCACACTTCTCCCAAAATATATAATTCTAGTATATTTTTAATTATAATATTTCAATGGAAAACTCTATATAATGCATTGTGTTGTTATATTCATGAACATTAAAATGCCATGAGGTATAGTCTATCAATTTTTCATTCTACAGTAGTACACAAACCAAGAACATATTCAAATCATCACAATATACATTGAAAATATTATCATTTGTGGGCAGAGTAAGTAAAAGTGTTGTGATTAAACTTTTTTCCGCCAATTTATAATATATTAACATGAATTATTTCCTAAAAACTTAAATCCCTTCTATGTTTTTAGGGTTAAGGGGTTTTAAAATCATGATAAATTTCTTACAAACCATCAACAATACCCAACCAATACAGGGAACCTATGGATATGTGTCACATGTTTTGGTATTTTATATCCTTGAATTTATTCAATCATTGAATGACCTTTAATTATCCCATTAATGGAGATAATATTCCCTATAAAATATACTTCATTCAGTAACTCAAATTTGTGGTATTTTTCATAAATCAGCTCTTTCCATATAGTTTCTAACGCCATAGTCCTCCTTTTATTTTGTGTATATTACGATTTCATCTACAAAGACTACCAAAAGTATATCTAGATAATATATAAAGAATATATTAATTAATTAAATGATGATTTCTAGTGATTTATTGATTCCTAAAGGAATTAATTAGAACTCAAATTCTGATACCTTGTACGAAAATTTGCCATGGGGTCATCTCCCTTCTTTAGCATTATGTGATAATACGCCGACCAAATGTCCACCATGGAGAAGCATTGAGATCCACAAAGCTAATTAAACATGAAACTAACTTTTGGAAGATGATAATTTTTCTCTGTTGGGATCTTGATGGTCCCATGATAATCGATGAGAAGTAATATCAACCCATCATTCTACTTGATGAAGAGCACTAGTGCACTCTATAGTGAATCCCTTGGGAGTATATAATATTTATCCAGATTTCCATATTTTTATTTATTTAGATCCCTATATTCAAAAACATCCATTCTATATGGATTCATGAATGTTGAAGAATCTTCAATTATTACCTCAATTAAGAAATCAACATCATTTCAAAGAAGATGACTTGAAATTCTTCAAGAAACACTTCATCGTATTTCCTCAAAATGGAAATTTTCTTCCATGGGGTATTTTACATAGACCCAATTATTTGATCTAGATATTATTGATCCTAGGGTAATAATATTCAAGATTAATATGATGGTTATAAATATGATTCATCCTACTCCATTTACTTGCTTAGAAGTAGTACATGATTGATGATATGAATAATAATTTCCTTCTTATGGTAATTTATGTTGGCTCTATATAAGTTAATCCAATCCATAGTCATGATTACAAAACATTATACTAAGTGGAGTTTTAAAATTTATTAAGAATATTTATCAATAAATTTTATAGGGGATGTGTTATATACTTGGGTAGATATAATTTCCCCATTTTCTATTTTCACAAATAGCTCTACTTCCATACTTTGTGGTGGTGTTTGATTTTTTCTAATAATTTTTTTATATAGGAATGAATGAATATAACTATAATACAACAGAATGTTAAATATTCAATAATTAATAACTAGAATATCTATCACCACCTCATTTTCAAGATCCACCTTAGAAGTTATGATGGTGTATGATCACCCTTACTTCCATGGATGTTTTTGCAGTTTATTTTCCTCAACCACCCTTGACATAGGGAAATGATTTTCATAGTTTCATTATTCATTGTAGTTGAAAAATTATACCATTTGTTGAGGGGTGACTAGATTATTCCCCTCATTTATTGCATTATAGGGTTTCTCCGATTATAAATCACTAGATATGTACCCTTCCTTTCCATACCTAAATCATTTCTTCCCCCCACCCCCAACCAATTTCAGTGGTTCTTCAGTCCATAGTTTTTAAAAGTGGGATGTTGAAATTTATAACAACTGTTATACTTATTAATTTTACCCCTATAATTAAACTCTACATTCCACATATTTTTATATGGACACACTTGTGATTCTCTAGTCTTCGTTTTTTTCTTTGAGGGAACATTAAAAAATAGCTTCATAGACTTCAAAGTCCCAAATTTCAATGGAATTTTTTAGAATTCGTATTATCCAAAAAATGAAAAGGAATAATTTTCAAACAGGGTTAATGAAAAAGGCATAGTAATATATTTCACATATTTTCATGTTTCCCTCTTATTACCTGAAAAATTTATTATATTTTTTGTTGAGGAAAAACAAATCCCATTCTATTTTATGTTAGAGAGTGCGAGGAACATATTATTAAAAACACATGTTTCATAATTTATTCCATCCAATCAATTTTGATTCCTCCTCTGGCATAGTATTCTTGATAAATCTCCACCAATGATATTATTATCCCTCCATAACAGATATAACCATTGTAACATTATCTTACTCAAAACATTGTTGGATGGAGTATATCTTCTCAATAGTGATAGTATATTATTTTATGTTTTAAATAATGGATGATCAATTGAAATTCAGAGGTTTTTCTCACAGAAAGTTATAAATATCAAGTTGTTCTTTCATAGGGGTATTTTAGTGTTATTATTGACTTAGTATTCTAATTAGATCCATATTTATCTAACACAATATAATGTATAATATTTCTATTTTCTCTACTATTTTTTTGGAATCTCATTTGGGAACTCATCACATTTCCCTTCACATTGGTTGTTTACTCAATTCCTCATATTTCTAGAAATTTTCTAGTATAAAGGAAAAATTACAGATAAATAATTCTAAACTATTAGAAACATAAATATGATGCCCATAATAGTAAATTTATAACATAGAAATGACATGTATTTTCAAATCTAATGAATTTATTTGTTTAAATCTATATTATACATGATATCTTTCCTAAAAATATTAATGGAATTATTTTTCCCATATTAATGGTTTGAATCAATCTTATGAATTTATAAATTAATATCCCCTAAAATTTTCAAACTATCTATGTAGAAAGACCCATTGTAATGCCCTAGTTTCGGATCGAGTCTAGCTCAATAGAGTGGTTTTTGGGTGTTACCATTTTATACATTTGAGCTAGTTCCACATCTACTTGTAGGATCCTGAAATTTATGTATTTCATTGGAAACCACATACTCTATACATTACTAAAATATAAGTATATTTTCATATGTTTTTTTGTATCACTTAGTCCTTCTATATTTATTCATAATCCAAATCCTAAAATAATAACTAAAAAACACACTAATAAAAACCATGGAAACCTTTGCCTTTATTACACACTATTTCATGATTTATTATATAATAATATGCATAATTGAACCTGAATTTTAGAAAATTTCAATATATCTAAGTAAAAATACAAATAAAAACCTAATACATGAGGCATGTCATAATTATTTAAAATTTCCATTATTTTCTCACATTATTCCATCACATATAAAACTACAAGGGATAACTAGGGGAAACACATAAGAAATTCGTGAGCTATAAATCAAAGTAAGTTAATAGAGAAATAATAACATTGAGAATGATTTAAATGTTAATAAATAATATTTTCAATGGAACATAACATGTGTGAGAATAAAAAACATGAATAATGAGGCATGATATAGAATGAAAAAATAAAAGGGAACATGGTAAAGTGGAATCAATAGTAAACATGACATAATTATAATAATTCATTGAAAACACTAGGAAAACATCACTTGATGATCCAAGGATAAAATATCATTTCACATACATGAAATCTCATGATACAAAACCAATTGGAAAGTCATTTTAGCATTATCTTGGTGCACCCATTGTAATCATATCATGTATATTCATAATTGTGCCACATAGATCAGATAACATTATAACATATTTCACCAAATTTAATTCCATGAAAAATGTCTGTGCGTTACATAAACAGAATTTAAAAATAAAATGATTATATCTTTAACTAGTTGTATTTAATTGACTATAAATGGTTACGAGTATACACCTCACCAATTTTCGTATGGAAAATATTTTTGGAATTTTGGTTGTGGAATGAAAGAATGTGAAGATTAATAAAATTGATAAATGAGAAATAAAGGAGTATATCATCACTAGGAATTCTAAATTAAAATTTTATTTATGTGTAAGAACATTATATAGCATGAAAATTTAGTAATAAGTATGCAAAAAACAAGTAGGGTTATTGAATAAAATCTTTGTGAGGAAAAATCAAAATATAATTTCAACAATGTAAAGCAGGTAAATAATGACTCATTTTAGGGTTTAATTAGAGAGAAATGGGTCAGTCAATAAATAGAAAACATGAGGTTATCAAGAGGGATGTGAAAGATCACATCACATCAATAAAAAATGGAGGTAATGTCATATTACATAAATAAGATTCCTGAATTAATAATATAATGAGAGGATAACTTATTGCATTTCAACATGCTAATGGCTTAGTTAAATGATTTAATGAGAGGGATGAAATGATATATAATTAAAATTAGATAAATTTGGTGGTTGTGGTGTCTTTATAAAATCATGAAAAGTTATCCAGTTGAGATTCAAAAAGGTAAATAAAAATAATTTTCTTGAATGAAAAATAAGAGAGGGAAATCCCTTCGAATGATGTTGGGATTCCAAAAGCATGGGAGTATATTTTTATACCATGGGGGGATCTTGAGAGCACAATATAGATGGTATGACATGAATATGAATATATCCAAGGTTTTTCAGTGAATAAGAATGGGATATTATGTGGGTTTATACCGAAAAAGAGAGAGCAGTTCATTAATATTTTCCAAACATAGAATTTGGATTTTATATAATAATGTAATAAAAACCATTCCTTGGATTTTTTCCATAGTGTCTACCAAATAAGAGTAGTTTTATAAATTTTATAAGTTCAATGGTTTATAAAATTGAAATATTACCCTTGGTGATGTTGAAGTGATTCATGCTTATAAGTAATTGATTTTAAAAACACAAAATATTATATTGGTTTTAAAAATAAAAAATATCTATAACGTGATAAAAATAATCCGTAAATATAATAATTATTATATTGAAAATTAAATATAAATATAAATATATTTATGTTTTTTTACATATCCCACTATTACAATAGAAAATGAAAAATGTGTAATGTGTGAATTGTGATATCTTTATAAGGCCCTTTATTATTTAGGGTTTCGGTCACGACGTCTAAGAGCTTGAAATTATTTCATAAACAATTTTTATTGATATTTAGTTGTTGAATATTAACATATTCTTAATAAACGGTAAAAACTAGTTATGGTATCTGTAACACCTCAATATAATGTTAAATATTTTTCTTTGAATTAATTTAATCATTTTGGTATTTTTTATTTCACATGACACTGGGAGTACCTAATCTATACATGTTAAATAACTATGTATGGCTTATATTATATGAAATTTCAAGTTAATTGTGTACTGAATTCAGTATAAAAGTTAGATTTATCTATAAGGAACATCGAGGTAATTTTATGTTTCATAACGGAAAGACTTTCCTTGATGGCTTGTGTAACACGCATTACTTAGTGATACTGAGAATTAATATATTATTAAAAATTATAATAATATATAAAATAGTAGATAATTTATATTTTATGAATATTATTGAATAAATTAAGTTACTATATTTTTTTTCAAAATAAGAAATTCATTAATGAGTTACAAATTATGTAGGAATGAATGTAAGAACCAAATAAATATAAAGATAATTTTTTTACAAAAAGAATTATTATGCTCGCAAAGTTTATTGAATCATACTAAATTAAATTAATTGTAATTAGAAATTAATTTGGATTTAATAATTATCCTATATACAAACGTATGTATTTGTTATATTCATCTAATTGATTTTATAACAGTAGGATAAGAACAAAATCAATTTAATACATAACCAAAATATTTTTTTAAGGAAAATTTACCACCATTTGATGGAGATACTATTTTAAATCGAAATTTTCTCACTTTTATAAATTTCATATATCAAAATAGAAAAAATTGTTAAAATATGCATAGAAAAATTACGTTGTGGTGATTATTGGGTATATTTTTGTGATGTTTCTTTTTTTAATGAATAGTTTGAAATACTAATATTGAACTCAAACTACATTTTAATATAATTTATTTCTAAGATATGATTATTTTTTTAATTTATTTTAAAGATTAATTATATCAATTTTTCTTAATTTACCCTATTTAGGTCATTGTAATCAATTTCACTTTGAGATTGGATATAAAAATGAATCAATCTTTTGAAAATTTTTACTTTAAAAACCCACTTTGTTGTCCCATCTGTGGGTTAAATTTAAATTAATTTATTCCCCTTCTATGATTGAAATTTTGAAAAAAAAGAATTAAATATTTGTAATCATAAAATTTTATAATGTATAATAATATAATCATATTTTTTCATCAAAAATATTATTGATGGTAATTAAAATTAATTACAATGATTATGATTAAATGAATCTAAACAGGGGGACTGTAACATAAGAATATTGCATAATATGACATATAAACATGTAAAAAATCTTTTTTCTAGCCATATTTGGTCTCTATATTTCATTTTATCAACATTGATCCATTATTGGACCCACTTTCAATAATAACTCATTAGTGGGATTTCCAATTTTCCAAAATATTACAAGTGTTCCACTCCTCCACGATAAATGGTCTCCTCTCCCCCAAATCCTCAAACCTATAAAGCCACAATTTCATGACCAAAATCTGTATAAAAATATCCCCAACATCACTCAATTCGTCCTTAAATATTTCATTTGGGAAAAATCCATCCAAGTAAGCCCTTTGTTGGAAACGAAATGGAGTTACCAACAGAAGAAGTAACATCCTTCAGAAGCTCCATTCTCTTATTTTCATTATCCACCCACATATCATAATTTTATCATTATATAATGTCACTAGTATACTAAATATACTAATATTTTTTTATATTAAGGGTTTTGAATACACATACCTACACATCAATCTATTTGGTAATGAATATACTATTCGTTTATAGAGAACTGTTGCCTCATGAAATTTGGACTATTGGTTCTTCAATTCCCACCCGTCAAGGCTTTTAAATATGATGAAAAATGTATTTATATAAATTATATATATGATTTATATATATAGCCTCTTTATTCTTATGTATTTGTTTATAACACATTCCATTGTTCATTCCATTATGTGTAAACATGATAACATCGTTTGTGTAATTGTGGACAGTTGCCATCTCAAAGCGATGTGATTCATTCAGAAGATACATTTAACGTATAAATATGGTTATAATTATACATACGTGACATACAATTTTCTATAATAAATTCATGACTTAATTTCATTACTATATATATAATATATACCATTTTCTTGATTACCCTTTCACATACTTATAAATTGATAACGTCGTTTGTGTGCGTGTCGGCTACTATCTCATCAACATGATGTGATTCCTTTTAAATCAGCATATTTCTATATATAGGAATAAATAATTATATAAAATTTAATATATTAAGTAATTATAATTTCCTCAACATGTAGATGCATTTTATACCTGGAACATAATTTTTTGAGTGGTATTAGATAGTATATCCTTTTTATCTTATAAAGGATGTACCACAATCAAGTGGTCCATGTGTGTGATTGTATGGGGTTTAGTTGTTGTTTAATCAATCCATGTTGTGTAAAAAGTACATGGATGGTCTCCAATAGGTTTATTCAAAAATCTAAAAACACCCAACAACCCCACTATCCATAATTCATGGACCCTCTTTCGAATGTCAGGAACTCGATGGATGGTTAGGACAATGATACTTAAGGTCTAACATTTGTCAAGAGGATGGGAACTCAGACTCGTATAACCCTTTTTGGGGAATTTATTTCTTATTTCAGGACTCCCTTTTTAATTTATTATTTATTCTTTTGTTTATGAATCCAAGGTTCATTCCTAAGCATGTGTCCATGTATTACACATATGTTGCAAAATCAATCTTAAATATCGAGGGGTATAGAATCTCTTGAATGTATTTGAAGTTAATAATCAATGAGTATATCAGTATATATCCAAATTTCATTATCAATTGTTCCCTTTTGTGTGAAAATTAGTAATACCCTGGCCTTTTACTGAGACAACATTATATTAAGACATGTGCTGAAGTTCTCTATAGTTCATCATCATCCAAGGGGGATGAGAGTTTTTTTATTTAAGGATCAGACCAATGAAATGTGTGTTTTTACGTATATTCATTAGAGGAATCTAAACCCATATAGCTCTGTGCTAATTAACTATACAAGTTACCTTTTAGGTTCATCTGACAAGGACCCAACCATGCAGTTTGATGTCATGTAGAACGGATTTCTAGGAATAAGGTTCCTTGTCAACATTTAATGTGGATCTTATATTGAATCATCCCAATGGACCCATAATAGATGTATTCATCTCAACATATGTGACCATTATAGATATGTGGCCCAGATAACATTAGTGTTTATCTGGGAGAATGGTTTGAACCAAAGGGAGGATTCCTATGTATCCTTGTTATTTTGGGAATAAACACCCACTTAGTTTAGTGGATCGTACAGTTTAATGTCTTGTCATTAAGATGAGAGTGATTTTATGTGAAAATGATAGAGCAGATGAGATTTGGGAATTACCAAGATTGAACCTCGGAGATGTTTACTATGTATCACAGGACTTACTCTTTAGTGGTGGATGAATCAAGACATTGGTTAGGAATTATGATTGGGATCTTCCAATGAAGTAGGCATGATTTGGGGAATATATCTAGAGGGAAGGCGAATTTTATCTTGGGTCATTGGAAAGCATCCTATGTATCCTAGTTAGATATGTAATCAGCTGAGTGAATCTTTTGGACTCCATGATTACCACTATTCTCTAAGATTACGTGAGTCCTGATCTGTGAGTGAAAAAAGGGGATTCATTAGATCTATTAAACAACACACTTTTAATTTAGTTCTAGTAGATGGTTCTAGATCCCAAATGGGGGGAGATAGAGGTTTTGAATGTGCCAATTTTATCCCTTGTTTTCATATTATGGAAAGATATGTTTTTCAACCTTATCTAGATGTGTCCTTCAATAAGTTAAATAGGGGGAGAGTGGTACATCCTGCAATAAAGGATAGAAGATTACTTCGGGATGAGTTCCCTTTTGTTTCATGAGAAATGAGAGGATCATAATTCCTCAACAAAGGAAAAATAAAGTGTTATTTCCCTTATTTATCACTATCCCTCATCTAATGGGATGGTCAGGGATTACCATTAATCCAAATAATGGGGAGGTTCTTGTGAGTATCCCAACATTGAATACCATGTTACAATTATTTTATAAACATAGTAACATTCCTAGGATTCCCCTTATTATGAGTATTATCAACATGACTCCTCTTAAAATGGGAATGTAAACTCAAGAGGGCTTATAGATTTGCCAATGGTTTTTTGATATGGGTTTTGTGGATTTGGATGAGGTATTGGCCTTGTTCTGTTAGACTGTTTTATAGTGGGGTGACTAATTCCAGAAGTTAGAATTCCCAAGAATACCATTTTCCTCATTACATTTCAATATGTGGGATGAGGTATTCTCTTCATAGCATGTTTCAATATGGTTAAATGGGTCATCCATGTACCATGATGGTCGGTGACTAGGATTCTGCCCACATCGGCTTTTTCTACATGAACATGGGTACCCTCGCATATGATGATGATATCTGGGGCATTGATCCATCTGTTTATCTATATTCAACGTGGTGTAGTGTTTTACTGACACCACATAATGTTATGCAGGATGAAAGATTGAAAAATGGTAATTTGTTCTGCAATTCATCGAAAATTCATCCATCAAGAATTCTACATCCACAATCTTCCAATTAGTGTTATATTTTATTTTTTAAATTTTATAAAGTGGATTATATCTTTATGAAATCATATATAGATTTTTTTCTTTTGTGATTATCTATGCTTTCGGTCCTTTGTCGATCGATCTCCACAACTTTTTTCATCGAAAAAGCTTCTCCCTTAGTCCTCCCATCAGGATCCTTTTACTGAGAGGTGAAGTAACTAGAACGGTGGTCCACGCATAATCTATTTTAGAAGGCCAAGGAAGAATCCTAGACCTTGGATGGCTCTATCAGTAGGGGAATGAGTCCTTCATCCGTAGTAGTGGGAATTAAAACCTTAGTCCCCTGAATGATTTAATTTCGTTCCTGAGTAGCCCCTCGCTCCCCTCACCTACGACCCATTTGAGATCATGGTGGATTATATTTGGGGAATATTTCTACACCTACTTCCCACAAACTAATTTATTTTTTGGAGACAAAAACTCTCACCTATATCCCATGAACTGATTAGATTGCAGGCTCCTGGTGAGGTGGACTACCATATGGAGTGGAATTCTCTGAAGGAGCTCTGCATCGTGGAACCACTTATATCCTTTTCTAAACTTTGTTCCCATATTGAAATATTATTTTAAATTATAGAATATATATGTTTTGTTCCTCTTCAAAATTAATTTGATTATTTAATATAACATTATAATATTTCTGGACCCAAAAAATGCCACTCATCCTAAAGTACTCTACTCTTGACAAAGAGGTGGATATTCCAATGTAAAAAAGATCTCCTGGCAAGAAATGGTTTGTCGTATGAAGGTATACAAGTAGGGGGAACACCTATAAATAATGTTTCACTGGTCATTTTTCTTTTATATTAATTCTCGGTGAGTTCTGAGCTCCCTTGATTTTCATTGGTTCCTTGCATCCACAAACGAAATCATTTACGAGAGCCTTCATCTACAAACTATCATCTATATCAGTGAACTAAATAACATCCTTTCATGAACCGTGAGTTCCGAATTCCACATAGCATGGTTTTGTACAAAATTCACTTACACTGTTAAATATTCATTTGATAACCAATGCTTCACGGGAAAGGGCCTCGTGATCATCTTGGAATAGTCAGTTAAGGGACAATGGATTTTTTGGACTTTCAGTTCACAAACAATTCAGTATGTGGACTAATTTTTGAAAATTCCCATTTTTTTAGAAGAAAAATTTGTTTTTACCTTTCATTATTGGAACAATAATCGATATTCCACTTATACCATTGGATAAAACTAGATGATGGGAGGATATGATTGAGAACATGAAATAAATCCTCCAGTCTTATGTTATTCCTCAAGAGTGTATTCGGAAAGACCTCCTTCCACTAAGGCATACGGTCCTCCCATTATCTAATCATTTTCTATCTTATAAAATTGGACTAAAAGATGATTCTCATTTTCATAGGTGGACCAGAACAACCTCATCGTTCACCTCAAAACGAATTAGGGGAACGAATCAGAATATATTTCTTCTATGGGAGAGATCACAACTACTTTGATCTTGGAAGATATGTTTTTTTAATTTTTTCAGGTTGAAATAGAGTAATCAAATACTCCATTATACATCTTTAGAATCATTCATCCTGTATTATACATCTATTTTCAACCATTCACAAGGAAACTCCCATGGATGGTGGATCTCCAAGAGGGAATCACAATATAGATGGTTCTTCTCTGATTAATGGGCCAAAGAATTCTTGGTTCTCAAAAATTGATGGGAGTCCTCTATGTTGTTTGATGCTATGAATATGTATTAGGAAGTATGGGTTTCTTATTTTACAACTATCATGAACTGTCCCCCGGGGCATGTGCTATGACTAACTCATGCTTGCCTTTCATAGGCAAGGGGCTGATGACTAGCACTGAAAGGCGTATTCCCTAAAACCGAGAAGGCATTACCTTTATAACATGTAAACACATGCAACCAATAACAGAGTGAGATACGAATAAAAGTAAACTTTCTAGTAAAAATAGTGTGTATAGTATGAAAAATGGTCTAGAATACATTCCCAACTAGAAAGTACAAGAAAACTGAAAAAGTACAAGAAAACTAAAATAGATTCTATGAACTCCCACCATGAATCCTACCTAAAGGGTAGGTACATCTCTCGAACAACCGTCTCTGCTGTATGCCTTGTCTAATTCCACATCTGAGTTACCTACGGTCCTGGTACTCTCGTCCTCAATCAGCGTTGTCCAATGTCAGCACCAAACACAACAAGGTGTGGGCGTAGGCCTTGTAGGGGTGAGTATAATGATACTCATTAGCGACCCTGAGACCCTCAAAGGTCTCACAAAATCCACAAAGGATAAAACACAGAGCATGTAAATATATGAAAACCCTACTTAGGTATATTCCCGTACATATACCCAAGTTATCATGTATACTCGTCTCAATAATATGGAAACACAAGGTCCAACTCAAAATCTTGAAGCTCAATTGTTCCACAAAGGAAGGAATACCATGAAGGTAACACCACAAAGGTGAATACCACAAAGGTAATGTCACATAGAAGAATACCAGAATGGTTTCACCACAAAGGAAAGTACCAAAAGGGTATGCCACATAGAAGAATGCCACAAAGGTATCACCATGAAGGTAAGTACCACACAAGTACTCCACATAGAAGAATACCACCAAGGTAAAACCATGAAGGAATCTACCACACAGGTATTCGACATAGAATAATACCACAATGGTTTGACCATAAAGGAATGTACCACACAGTTACACCACATAGAAGAATACCACAAAGGTATCACCATGAAGGTATGTACCACATAGGTAAGCCACATAGAATAATACCACCAAGGTATCACCACAAAGTAAAGTACAACACCGGTATTCCACACAGAAGAATACCATAGAGGTATCACCACGAAGGTGAGGTCTCAACTCACACCATGTATAACTATTGAATAGTAGAAAAGATGATTAGATGTAACTATTGAATCATCTTACTCTGTTAAGATGCAGACCCACACGGGATCCTAAATCATCTGACCGACACAGGATCCTAAATCATCTGACCCACACATGATCATAAATCATCAGACCGACACAAGATCCAAAATCATCAGACCCACGTAGGATCCTAAATCATCAAACCCACGTAGGATCCTAGAGTATTCCCATGTTGATTCCTAGAGCGGATCTATGTGATGCCCTCGAACACAGACCCACACAAGATCCCAAAGCACAAACCCACACAGGATCCTTTTCTCATGTTACAGACATTTATAGGGTTCCCACACTATGCTCGCTTGATTCTAGGAGGATCAATTCTTAAAGCCACTGTTTGATACTCCAACTGGCACAAAGTCCCATGAAGAAATATCCCAAAGGACTTCCATGTCAAAGGGGTCTCAACGCAACAGACGGTGCGTCAATCAGACGCCTGGTCTGTAATTTATTGGACTTTTAGTCCTGAGGGCCTGGTTGGATTCGTGCTAGATCCAACCCGGTTGTACCCCAACTTTATCCAAAAATCAAGGGGGGTTCAACCAAAGGACCATCTCGATCCATGGTTTCTGGTGCCACAGATGGTTCATCATTTCGACATCGTATGAGGGAGATATGTCGAATACAAGATCCCACAATAATAATAATAATAATAATAGGTGTTTCGTGAACCCGAGCCACAAACCAGAATTTAATATTCAACATTATACTTAAATCGGCCATCTTAATGATAGGATCACGTCTCCATAGACGAAAAGTCAGTGGGACGCACGCACAAGAGTTATAGAGGGTCGAAGATTTAAAAATAATAATATATTTTTATTATTTGAGTGTTTTGGGTAACCGATCCAAAACCCTGAAAAAGACATCCAATATTGGACTCATAATTTCCCTTTCAATGTCTGGATCGTACTGCCGCTGATGTTTCATGAAGCTGAGGTCACATAGATAAGTTACGAATGAATTATGGTTTTACAAGCAAAAATTATAATAACATTACTTATATTATTAATCATTTAATCTTTTTTTCTTTATAACACATCCTAATTGAGATTCACACACAAGGATATAGCCACCCCCTTTTTCAAACAATTTTCATTTTAATTTCGTTAGTTTTTTTATTCATTTCTTTTCAACTATTCCACTCTCCAATTAAATCTTCGTTCCCCACAATTCTCATGCACTGTTCCAGCATGAAATCAATCCCACGGCTTCTCCTACAACTCTAACTGTAGGCTTCCTCCACACATCTAGAACTGTTGCCGGACCACCTATCTCGCCCGGAGCTACGCCCCAAAGACACGCTGGAATCGCACCTCGACATTGCCCCTTCCACGGACCACTACATATTCATTCTAAACCCGAATAATAAAATTATTTCATAGTCACGATCCTCGTGTCGAGGCCTCAGAATATATATGTCATCCTCAAAAGAATATTGTCTTTCCAGTGCCAATAAATATTTGGCCACCTCCTCCTGCGAGCCATTGCGACTTCGTTCTAAGCATTAAAAATTAAACGACCGCATATTTGAAATCCTTCCATCTAGGGCTTCGCATCCATATATCGTGCTCAAGAAAACTCCATGCTTCCAGTGCCAATAAATATTAGGCATTGAAGAACACACAAAGAACGTGTGAAGAATTAAGGAAATAAAAGAATAGTTTATGTGAAGGATGATGGCCATGTTCGTTTGTCCATCACCGTCGTGAATTTAGGATATTAATAATCAATAAAACAAATTCAAAAATATATAAAAACCCTTACATAGATTTCTTTTTGGAGGTGGCACAAGGAAGAAAACGAAGTCGATGAGATGGTGACGTCGGCTTTCATTTCTCTCACAAGATGTTTCTGATCCGAGCTCATGTGTCATCCTCATTCTCTGATTCTGGAGGATGCTCTTCATTTTAGAGTGTTCGTCATTGGATAATATGATCCTCCAAAATCTCTCCCCAATTCTCCCTTTTCCAACGCTTTCCACAAACTCAAGTAAAAGAGGAGCAAACATATTAAATTAAGTTTATTAATTTAACAAGTAATGTTGGATTATTAAGTAAATTGATGTTTCCACATTAACTAGGGGAATACGAAGGATTTCCCACACATTAATTGGGAGTTTGGGTGGTCCCCACCACCAGGCATTCAAAATGGTTGTTTCAAATAAAATAAATAAAAAGTTATTTTTTTATTTTTTTCTTCTCCCAGGAAAATCTGAAAAACTAATATCCCCCCTCGACCCACTGCGGTCAAGGTGAAGGTCTCCTTAAGTGAATATCGGCATTGTGAGATCAATATTGTCCATGGATTTCAATTTCGAGTACCATTTCAAAAGTTACAAAATGCAGATCGTACCATTACTGAACGTACCAAAAAAAGATTGGAAAATTATAAACATTCACCCTCGACACACGCTAGTCGAGGTTAGGCTCTTCCTAAGTGAAACATTCCCCAGCAAACCCAATGGTACTCTTGGATTTCCATTCCAACTTCCGGTTTAAAAGTTGTGGATTTTACAATAATATAATTGTCACTTAATTATTTTATTTACGACAAATAATTAACTTTCACTGGTGGCCCACACCGTCCAAATATAGTATCTTTTTAATTAATGCATTCCCTCACGATTTTAGCGGTGGTCTCATATTTTCAGTCCGAGCAATAGTTTGTCGGTTATAAGCATTTTAAAAATAAAATAATTTATTTAATTACATTATTTACGGGTCTTTCATTTTTGTTTTTTCTCACAGGAGGCCCGCACCAACTAAAATTAAGTCGTTCCTGGGATAAACATGTCATCCTGACCATAATGGTGACCTTGTATTTCTGATCTGAGTTACCATTTAAGAGTTATTCCAATTTGTCAGGAAAACTGTTTATGTTGGCTAATTAAAACTCAAACAAACTTCGACATCTCATTTAGGGAACTCTAGACCTCAGAATCATGCACCTTCAGATTTCGTGGTCTTGAAATAATTCCTTAAAATTAAAAAAAATACAGATTTTCTGGGACATTACATACTCCCTACCTTAGGGCTTTACATCCCCGAAAGTCACAACAATGGAAAAATAGCCAAAACATGGTACTGAGCATGAATCTGAGCCTCCCACTCCCATGTGATCTCCTAGAGGTTCCTGTGCTTTCAACGTACATGCACCAAAGGTATCAATTTCCCACGAAGGACTCTCTCAAGTCGATCCTCAATATCCATCGGAACCTCCGTAAAGGACCCTCCATCGTCTAAGTCCATCTCAATGTGGTCGATGATGTGATATGCGTCGTGCACATATACCATCTACTGGGATACATGGAAGATGTTGCGTACCCTCTCTAATTGCGGTGGAAGAGCCAATGGACATGCCTCCTCACCTACCCTCCGAAGGATCAGAAAAGGAGTGATATACCTCGGTGATAACTTACCCCCTCAGCTAGTTCTCCGCAAACAACGTCGAGGTGAGACCCGTAGGAAGACAAGATCTCCATCCTCCTGTAGGCATAAGACATATTCCGGCTCTGAGAATTTTTCACTTCCTAACAAATGATTCATTGTGATACAAAATATGCCACTTCTTTATTCATCCCTAGCCACCATTATTGATGCTGAAGGTCCAATTACATCTTCACCACACTCTGATGTACCACCAGAGGGGACTTATAGAACTCCCTAAATACCTCCTTCTGTAGTCCTACTGGTAGCATGGTATGTCCTCTAAAGAGGATGACGTGCTCCCCACCTTCAGAGAATCCATTAGGTTCCTGCCCTGAGAATATCTAAGAACATCGAGACTCACAGTCAGCGTCCCCACGTTGCACCTCCCTGACTCACTGAATATGTGGGGGATTGGATGTAAGAGAATAAAGAAAATATGCTCCATCTCGATCCAAAAAGGATATCTGCAAAGCGGCTAGCTTCATTGTTTCCTCACTCAGTAGCTGCAGGACAGACCTCCTGCTGAGTGCATCTGCTACCATGTTCCCCTTCCCAGGAGTATTGACTATCACGAAGTCATAGTCTTAGAGGAACTCTATGAACTCATGTTGGGAATTGAAAACTCAAAACTTTTGATACCACTAGGACGAGGTTGGCCGACTCACGAGTGATCAGCTGCACCCTCATATGTAAGAGTTTATCAAGTGCAGACTCAGTTTCCTTTTTCACCGACTAAGGAAAACCTCAACCCAAAGTTGTAGATAAACCACAACCTGTTTGCCTAATAAATCAATCAGAGTATGAATTGTGGATGTCCAGTCATACCCAAACTAACGACGTAAGGGCTCGACGCTTCCACAATGAGATTCCAAATGAAAATCTCACCTCAAGGGTCAGATCACATCGTTGGTGTAAGTGTGATTATCTATCCTCATCCCAAAGGTATCTCTAGATGTGAGGGTCAATTATACGGTTTAACCAGAAACTCTAGGTCTTGGAAAATATTCGTTGAAGGAAGGAATGATTGGTACCTATTTCTATTCATACGGTTGCTAGTATTATTCAATGACCGTACCTCAAATCATTCCTAGATCCCTTGGGTCACACTCCATGACTGCATGCAGCTACTCTCTTCCCATGTCCTCTAGCTATCTGAGCCTGGAGGGGACCAAAATGGGGGTTGGTTGTAAAATTTAGAAATGTACACCACCTCGTGCTTCTCCCCTAGCTCTGCTTCCACGTCTGCAGCTCTGCAGATTCATTTGTCCCTAACACTTCTTCTCAAAACATTTTTACACGCACAAATCTCTAAGACTGGATCCAGTTTCCAACTTTTCCACTACTAATAATCACTGGATGCATCCGCTCAGCCAAATAATATTCAACCACAAAGGTTCTCTCTAGCACCCTAACATAAGTATGAATGCATAGAGGAATTGGGCTAACTCGGATGCCTTTAAAGACACCTAACTCAGTGGTTCAAGCTCTAAAGCACTGATCATATCATATTCATCGAGTACCCAGAATGATTGTTACACCTCGATGAATACTCAGCTACCAACATGTCATCCTACCGAAGCTATAGAATCTCTAGAGAACTCTCAGCCACCTCCTCAAGACATTCCTCAGCTGCTTGTGACTCGGGCTCACCTAGGACCGGAGGGGTATCTAATTTTGAATCCCGCGTAAGGCACTAAACCTATATGTGTCCTTTACCGGTAACTCCAGTTGTAACTACTGACCAACTGGTACTGATAGAGCTGACACACTACCCCATGGTACTATCTTAGGTAATTTTCCATGTACTGAAGCCTCATCACTATGCGGACCATCCTCATGGTCAGTAATTGAAAAAGACTAGTAGCTAAGATCCCCAATGCTCTACTAGTGTCTCAACGTGGTGGAAAACTCTAGAAACCATCTCAAACCAGCCCTTAACTGCATGGGAATCTGTCTCAACTCGAAACCTCAGAGGCCTCTACTGCTGGAACTCATGAAATACGCTCAGTCAGTGCCCACCATCGGCCAGCGTGGCAGGTGGTAACTACTTCCCAATGGGTGGTGGTGCTGCTGGAACACCACTCGGAGGTGCCAACAAAGTAAGAGGGCCCTGCACTGGAGCCTCATCGCTCAGTGGGCAATCATAATGTACTATCATGGGAATCATAGTGGGGTGTCTATGCAATGGCATCCTGGTAAGAAATAGGTGTTCCATGATCATTAAGTTTTACCTGGTAATTTGACTCAAAGAAAACACAGGAAAACTTTTCAAAACACACAAGCAATCAGTGTTTTTATGCACAGAGTCAGAAAACAGAAGTCAGGGTCCTGGTGTATGGACAAGTCGGCTGCTGCACCGACACTGGATTCCCTAAAATCATAACCACACTCACTAAAATTAATAGCATTTCCGTTAAAAATATCATATTCATATGATCTATGGTATAACTGACTCCTCTTATACCAATTTATCACAACCCGTCCCCCAGGGCCCGTGTTGTGACTACCCAAATCCCCTTCCATAGGCCAGGGGTTGGCGACTATCACTGAAAGACATATTCCCTAAAACCAGGAAGGCATTAACTTTATAACTTTTAAACACACACAATCAAGAACATAGTAAGATACAGACACTAGTAAAATTTATATTAAAAAGAGTGTGTACCGTAAAAAAGTGGCCAGAATACAAGCCCAATTGGAAAGTACAAGAAAACTGAAAAAGTACAAGAAAACTGAAACATCTCCTGTGAACACCCTCCATGTTTCCAACCTAAAGTGTAGGTAAAACTCATGAGTGGTCATATCTACGGTATGCCTCGTCTAATGTCCTCCTCTGAGCTACCTCCAGTCCTAGTAATCTCGTCCTCCGTGACTATTGTCCATCGTCTGCACAAAATACAACAAGGTGCAGGGGTAACCCATGTAGGGGTGAGTATAACGATACTCAGTATGGACCCCGAGACCCTAAAAGGTCACATTAAATCTACAAAGGATAAACCACAAAACATTTAAACATCTAAAAACCCTACTTAGTTATATGCCCAATTATATACCCAAGTTATCAAGTATGCATGTCTCATTAATGAGGAAACACAAGGTCCAACTCAAAAGACCAAAGATCAAATTTTCCACAACGGAATGAATACCAAGAAGTTAACACCACAAAGGTGTGCAGAAAAAAGTTTACACCACACAGACTAACACCAAAAAGGTTTCACTACAAAGGAAAGTACCACATAGGTACACCACATAGAAAAACATCACAAAGGTATCACCACAAATGTAGGTACCACACAGGTACGCCACGCAGAAGAATAACACCAAGGTATCAACACAAAGGATAGTACAACACAGGTAAACCACACAGAAAAATACCATAATGGTTTCATCACGAAGGAGAGTACCACCTAGGTATGCCACATAAAAGGATACCACAAAGGTACCACCACGAAGGTATGTACAACATGGGTAGGCCACACAGAAGAATACCATGAAGGTATCACCACGAAGGAAAGTACCACAAAGGTACGCCACACATAAGAATACAACAAAGGTATCACCACAAAGGTAAGGAATCATCTCACACTAGATATAACAGAGGCACATTAGTAAAGATGATTAGATGTAACTACTGAATAATCATACTCTTTTAAGAGGTAGACCCACACATGATCCTAAATCATCAGACCCACAAAAGATCATAAATCATCAGACCCACACTGGATCCTAAATTATCAGACCCACACAGGATCCTAAATCATCAAACCCACATAGGATCCTAGAGTATCCCCACATGGATTCATAGAGTGGATCAAAGTTAGACACTCGAACACAGACCCATAGAGTATCCCAAAGCACAAACCCACACAATATCCTTTCCTCATGTTACAGCAAGCGACAGGGTTCCCGCACTAAGCTCTCTTGATTTGGTGAGGTTCTGATCCTCAAGCCACAGGTCGATACTCCAACATCCACAAAGCCCCAAGAAGAAGTATCCCAAAGGACTGCCACATAAAAGGGGTTTCGACGCAATAGATGGTGCGTCAATTGTACGTCCAGTCTGTAAGTTTTTGGACTTTTAGTCTTGAGGGCCTGGTTGCATTAGTGCTTGATCCAACCCAGATGCACCCCAACATTATTCAAAACTCAAGTGGGGTATTCCAAAAGGACTGTCTTGATCCATGGTTTTCGGTGCTACTGATGATTCGTCATTTCGACACAGTATGAGGGAGATATGCCGAATACAAGATCCAAAAATAATAATCACACTATTATTGGGTTTTTCGTGAACCAGATCCACGAACAAGAATTTAATATTCAACATTAGAATTAAATTGAAATTCTTAATGACAGGATCACATTTCCACATACCATAAGTCAATCGGATGTCACACACAAGAGTTATAGAGGGTCGATGATTTTATAATAGTAATATATTATTATTATTTGAGCATTTCGGGAACCTGATCCAAAAACCCCAAAAAAGAAATCCAATTTTGGAATCATAATTTTTGTCTTGATGTCAGATTCATACTGCCACTGATGGTTTTTTAAACTGATGTCGCACGGATAAGTTACAGATGAATTATGGTTTTACAACAAAAAATAATAACAACATTATTTATATAATTATTATTTTATTCTTTTTTTCCATATTACCAATATCAATTGAGATTCACGCACAGGGGTAGTGCCTCCCCCTTATTCCAACGATTTCCTTTTTAATTTATTTTTATTTTTAATTCAATTTGTTTCAACTATTCCTCTCTTCAATTAACTCTACTTTCCCCACAATTTTCATGCAATGTTCCTGCAAGTAATCAAGCCCACAACTTCTCATGCAACACTAACCATTTGCTTCCTCCACGCATCTAGAACTATCGCCGCACCGCCTATCTCGGTCGGATCTGTACCCCAAAGACACGCTGGAATTACACCTCCACATTGCCCCTTCAACGACTCACTGCATCTTCATTCTAAACCCGAAAAAAATGATCGCATATTCAAAATCCTCTGGTCGAGGGATCTACGTCCATATGTCCCGCTGAACAAAATATTGTGTTTCCATCATCAATAAATATTTGGTCTCCTCCATCCGTGAGCCATTACAGCTTCATTCCAAACAAGAAAAATTAAATGATCGCATATTTGTAATCCTTGCGTCGAGGGCTTTGTGTCTGTATACCACGCTCAACAAAACTCTGTGTTTCCAGCACCATTAAATATTAGGCATTGAAGAATGCACGAAGAACGCACAAAGAATAAAAGGAAGAGGAGCATGGTTTATGTGCGGGACGATGGAAATGTTTGTTTGGCCATCGTCTTCATGAATTTAGGATATGAAGAGTAAATATAACATATTCAAACATATATAAAAACCCTACCTTGATTGTTTGTTGGAGGTGGCATGAGGAAGAAGACGAAGTTGATGAGATGGTTACGTCGGCGTTCATTTCTCCTGCAAGAAGTTTCTTGATCCGGGCTCAAACGTCGTCCTCATTCTCTAAATCTGGAGGATGCTCTTCATTGGAGAGTGTTCTTCGTTGGAGAAGATGATCCTCCGAAAGCAATACCCAATTCTCCCTCTGCCAACGCTTTCACCAAACTCAATAAAAATAGGTTCCAACTTATTAAATTAAGTTAATTAATTTAATAAGTTAAGTTAGATCATTAAGTAAATTGAGGTTAGAACATTAAATAGGAGAATACCAAAGGTTTCACCCACATTAAGTGGGAGTTTGTGTTGTCCCCCCCACCAAGCATTCAAAATGGTGGTTTCAAATAAAATAAATAAAAAGTTATTTTTTTATTTTTTTTCTTATCCCACGAAAATATGAAAAATTAACTTCCACCCCAGACCCACTAAGGTCAAGGTAAAGGTCTCCTTAAGCGAATATCGGTACTATGAGTTCAACGTTGTCCTCGGGATTCAATTCTGAGTACTAGTTCAAAAGTTACAAAAATTACGCTCGCGCGTTTACTGAACGTAGTAGAAAAGAATTTAATAAAATTATTAACAGTCACCATCGACCCGTGCCAATCGAGGTTAGACTCTGACCAAGTAAAACATTCCACAAAAAACCCAATGGTACTCTCAAATTTCCAATCCAAGTTACTATTTAAATGTTTTGGTTTTTAAAATAAAATAACGGCCAGTAAATTATTTTATGTCCGGCCAAAAACTAACTTTCACTGCTGGCTCGTACTGACCAAAGTTTGTATCTTCTCAAATAATGAATTCCCTCGTGATTTAAGCAGTGTTCTTTGAATTTTCATCTGAGCTACCATTTGGTATTTATAAGAATTGGGAAAATAATGTAATTTATTTAATTATTTTATTTACAGTTATGCCATTTTTGGGTTTTCTCAAAGGAGGCCCACTCCGACTAAACATAAGTCGCTACAAGGGTAATCCCGCCATCCTAAATGCCACAATACCTTCAAATTTCTGATCTGAGTTACCATTTATGAGTTACTCTATTTATTCTAGAAAACTGCTTACGCACGCTAATTAAAACTCAACCAAACTCTGATGGATCATTCAGGGCACTCCAGGCCTCGGAATCACGCGCTGCCATATCTTTCCTTCTCTAAATAATTCTATTTAATTAATACAATTATATGGATTTTCCAGGACATTACAATAACTAACTCACTAGGTAAAATGTTTACAAAAATACTTAGTCACTCGTGTTCTAGAACAAACACCTTCCACTTTTTTCATGGTAATGTGGGGATAATTTTGTGGAATGTATACTAGATAGGAGGACATACCATAAATAGTAATAAGTGTAAATAATTACTATTATTGGCCAATAACTAAGAGAATTTTTAATTTGTATCTCCACTGGTGAGGGATTAACTGGTTAGTGAAGAGGTATTTCATGGTCAACCTCTTCATTCTCCGTCCCTAATTTCCATCAAATATTGGATTGGGGTGTTTTTTGGTGAGTGGTTCGTAGCCGAAATTAAAACATAATCGTATACATCCAACTCAATAGTCATGACATATTCTAGATTCATAATTTTATACCTTTAATGCATGTCAATATACCTCCAGGTGTTATGAGATTTGGTCAGACATATCACCTATGCTCATATTAGTGGGTTTCTTTTCCATGTTCCCTAGTGGTTGGATTTTCCCTTCCCATGATGTCTACACAAGTCTCAGAGATTTTACCATAATTATGGAATACCCTTTGGTATAGAGACATCTCATCAACCAATCCGTTCATATCCTTAACCATATCTATGAATTGTTGTGGATGATTTTTGAGGGATGTCCCCCCCAAGGTCATAATGGTTAGTTTCAATTTCTATATGGATGGATGGAAGAGAATTTCCATTTCTAAGAGTATCGACATGCCTCAATAGTTCCTCATTCTGACATTCGTCCAACTATTATCATGATTTCTCTATTAGTACTCAATATTTAAATGTCGATGATGTTGCTGAATTGTTGAGTGATGTTTCTCAATTCACTTTATCTCCTTACATTGCCTCCATTGAATAATGAGGGATAACAAGATGGACTCCCTAGAAATATATTCTTATATCATGATTCTTTTGTATGGAGTCTTTTCTATGGGCATAGAAAGTGTAATGTCCCAGATCTGGATTCCACTCAACCGGTGCCCCGTACATGGTTTACCACATAGACTTAAGCACATTTCCCCAAATGCAAGTGGCTACCGACTAGTAGTGAGGACCTAGGGTGTGATAGTGGATAAACTATCCCCTCATTGGTATATTGTAACATAGTGGAATAAATAATAATAAAATATTGGAAGTAGTAAACAACATTTTACTAAATTAAATAGTGGATAAATGTTATTAAAAGTAACCAAACATTATTCCATACAAAAGATGATACATCATGTTTTGTTCTAGTAAAGTATCAAAAACAAGATACATTGCACTCAAGTTCAATATACAATACCATGTAATATAAATACAGAATAAAACACTGAAGCATTGCAAGACTCATTTAAGTCTCCTGCACTTCTGCTCTGAAACACCATATCAAGGACCTGTAAAAGGGATCTTTCCTTTATCGACACCTACAATAATATAATGTGTTTGGGACCCAAAGCACGACCCAAATAGGTTGTGAGAAATAAATCATAGTAGGAAACCACCGAAGATCTATTCCTATTTGTTAGTGAGTATATAAAATAGGTAGTGTACAAAAATGAAAAATAGTAAACTAGGAATTACCCCAAAGTAATCAATACTACAATTGTTGTTTCCATTTACATTCAGTTCCTGTTCATTAAAAAAATTTATTATATTGAGTTGAAACCATATCAAGATCCATCAATTTCCCAACAATCCCTTTTATCAGGTATTCAAAATAGATGTCTTGAAAGGCCATCTAAATAGTAACAAGGGAAGACCGAATCCAAGCGTGTTCTATGGCTTGGCAGATCTATAATAATGATTTCCACAAGATATTTAGTTCAAAACCTCTCCCACGGGAATAGTGAAAATCTACCGATAGGCATACCACATCCCTGTCCAAAGACATAACCAATCCTCACCCAACTAAATAATAAATCCTCACCTGTAGGCATAACTAATCCTCACCCGTAGGCATGACACAACCTTTCCCGCAGGCATAGCACCACCTCGCCCACATGCATAGAAAAACAGCACCCATAGGCAAAAAACATAACAATAATACATGTCGATTAAACTATTACATTGAAAACATTGATCAACTCATCTGGTTAATTAATAATAATATCCTAATAGTAATATAAATAATACCAAGGCTTAAAAAAGAAAATGCCCCCATGGGAAATTTGTGTAACAAACAAAACATATGAATTAAACTATCATAAGTAATAACCAATCATTATCTCATCTAGGAATCACATTCATTTAACCAATTACATTTTAGACAACCCCTAATATGGATTAAAAGGATTTCATTATATGAAATGTATGCCAGATAGCTAAAACTTTGTCATTCATGGGAAACACACCATCAAGGTGGACCCTAATCAAATAAATCAATCTCTAACATAATTTATATCATTAATGAAATCACCTAATAAATGTTAGGAAATTACATGGGTCAATTATCAACAAATAGAATCGAAAATTGGGATTGTATCCCTCTAGTACATATATACCACTAGACAATTAGCGAATAGAATAAGACCTCATACCTTATCTTTATGTGACTCTCCTCATCCAGCGTTAACCATTAATTCAAGCTATAATGATGAATATCTACCAAAGACAGTAAAATGACCAGGGTCCAATAACTTATTCTAGGGAAAAAATCATGAAAAATGACTCTAGAGGAATTGATATCTCACCTATTGAGATCCAACCCATCCAATGGAAATCAAAGTGGTGTTTTTTATTGAAAATAGAATTCCAAATAAAACTCTGGAAGTGCTATTCCCAATACCAGGTGATCCCCTATCCAAAAGATTTAAAAATGAGCCTACTTCCTATTTTAGAAAAATTAATAAAAAATATGGTGTGTAAGAGGAACAACAAACCGATTAGTTTTTTACTATTCATTTCAAGTCTGATTTCCCTTACATGTCATGCACTAACTTGCCGACATGATTACACGGCATGTACTATAAAATACATGGCATGTAACAACCATGTCTAGCCATGTAAGGTATAGAGCCAGTATTTATAATCTTTAATTCCTTTTTTTAAGTATAAACCAAAAGGGAAAGTTCCTTACATAAAAATAAGTATAGAGTTCTTAAAAACTACCTCCCAAAATGTAATTCATCCCTGGATTACGCTTCGAAGGGTGATGAAGAAATATCTGATAACAACTATGGCCATTGTGAACGTACATCGGTCTCCCTCTCCAATGTCGTGTCCTACATTTGGCCATGCATCTGTTGAACTGGTACTAATGGAATGGACCGACTATATAGAATATTCATCCTACGATCCACATTTCAAAAAGTATGCTCCTCAAAGGACGCATCTTATTCTAACTCTACCTCCTAGGGTTGAAAATCATGAGACTGGTCTGAAATGGAATTCTACAACTATGAATCATGGAAGATTTCATGCATAGACTGGTACCTATGAGGCTACTTTAACTGATATGAAATTGGCCCGAACTTTCCAAAATATCAAACTGCCTAACGTATCTCAGTGAAAATATACCTTGTCTCTGGATCCACTAATGTCCCAACCTCGGTGCAACACTCAATAAAACTTGATCCCCAACCTCACAATCAAAAAGTCTTATATAGAGATAGACATATGATTTTTGAAGAGACTGTGAAGTATCCATACACTTCTGAATCAAATTAACATTCTTAGTGGTATCCTAGACAAGACAAGGTCCCAACATAGCTTCCTCCCCTACCTCCAACCAACACATGGGTGATCTACATGAGCTTCCATAAAAAGCCTCAAAAACAGCCATCTGAATAATATCCTAAATTCAATCATTATAGGAAAACTCAAAAAATATTATGTGTCTCTCCCAAGAACCCTAGAAATTCAGGATGTATGACCAAGGCATTCCTCTAGAACCTGAATTTTTCACTCTAACTGGCTATCCATCGAGCAGTCATAAGTTTTGTTCAGAAGCACCTATGTTCCCAGCACCCACTATATCCCTTTCCAGAAACAAGGTGTACACCTAGCATCCCAATCTGAAATGATAAAATACCGAACACCATGATGTCATACAATCTCACAGATGAACATCCTTCCAATTTAATCATCACTGAAGGTTTCCTTGATCGGTAGAAAGAGTGAAACATTCGTGAGTCTATTAAGAACAACGCAAAAAACATCATTACCACAATACATTCACCATTGAAAATCCCGACCAAGAACACCCATGAGCATTATAGTAGTTCTTCCAATGTGATATTCCTTTATCCAATAAACCCCTAACATAATTGGTGTCATTACTTCGGCCTCACAACAAAGAATGACTGAAACCAGATTGACTTCATCAAAAGTGGTCACACAATCCTTCCTCAAAAGTCAATGAATAATTTTATACCAAACACTTCTTAAACTAGTGGAGTGTTAAAACTGGTCCACTAGAACCAAATAGGAAGAACAATAAGGATAAAAATTCAAACCATCATTGGATGACTTATCTTAGAGAATATGGCTTAGAAGGATGACATATTGCAACAAAACACAATTATTTCTCACAAGGCACCATATTTCCTCAATGATCCCATTATCTAAAGATCATACATGTATCTTGGTGATGCTAATTTTTATAAAAATCCCTAGATCAATTAAAAGTTCATCCCACAGCAGGAGTAAAACCCTAATTCCAGATCCATCACACAGGAACCATTTTCTTTTTTTAATACATCACATTCGACCCTAACTATACGGTCGAGATAACCATAGATTGATCCTCTCGAATTATAACTAAATCACCAAGGTTTTCCATACACTCTGTTAAAAGTGAGAAATTGGTACAAGGACAAAAGGACACATAAGAACACTCACTGAACCCATAGCAGCATCCTCTAGGAGGTCACCTCAAAGAAAGCGTTATGCATCAAGAGTCCATGCAAGGCATTCATAAATGGACACCCAAGTATCACATAGGATTAACCAAGCCTCATTTATAACTATGCATCCAGAGCACAACACAGAAGAAGATCACAAACTAACCCAATGACATTCAACTATAGTGCGACAGATAATCAACAATCTCTATGTGCATCCAAGATGATGTCATGATATGGGACATGCTTGAATTTAAGAAAGAGACCACTAATACAATTTCAAGGATCACATGAAAAGGATAGAAAACCCATTATGGACTAATGTTCTGAAAGAAACATAACGTCACTTGCCGACTCATAGTCTTTTAACAGATCACAGTGCCTTTATCCAAATACATTTTCGTAAAAGCTCACGCTTATTCACTGAGGTCCAACCATTATCATCGGTGCCTCATAAAGAATGTACCCATAACCAAAAAACCACAAAATTGTGTTTTCGAGAAAAATATAAACATGGAACGAGACATGTAAGTCTCAACGTAAGTCATGTATAATCATCCATTTTGGAATAGTCCTTCATTATTGTCCTTGTACCTCTATGGAAATATTTAAACTGAACTAACATTATGCTCTCCACCTAGGAGTGTCGTAGACATTAAGAAGATGTGACAACCACTATCAATTGTGTGATTTCATAACCAACATAAACACACATGTGTAATTCCACAACCCACGATCACCAAATCATATCACATGGATTGAAATAAAAAATTAAATCGAATGTTGTGTCAAAACACCCAGGACATAGAAATTCCTCTCGAGTAGTAGAATGAACATGGTTCCAAATAGCTTTGGTCACTCTACTCAAGATATAACTGGGAGCAGACAATGATGCTAAAGTCTTAATGATTTAACCAAACTTGACGACCTATTTTTAGCATTTAACACTCGATAGTTATCAAATATGTCGACATATACAGCCTCAAGTTTACAAGAAAAAATAACACATTTTGGGTACTATTAATTGGTTTTCTACCCTAATCATCCTAGTACAGGATTTATCACGCACGAATTGGCTCAAAAGAACATCGTCAATACAACCATTTACACGAATGATGACGTACCAAGTCTCCCATCACATATGGAAAGAGAGGTTCACATGACCTCCTATGTAGCAGACCATGCTAAGACATGTCTAACAATTCCAACTGAGAATTCATCAATGATTATTCACATATCAATGGTTAAGATACAAGGATCACTCATCTGAACAAAAGAATCCTCTTTGAAAACCAAAAGTCCTACCAGGGTCAATGACACCTGAGGGACACCAATGTTAGAAAGTTTACAGCGGAAAAGAATACATCATGTTTTAAGGGTTATACCTACCATAGGTCTTCCCCTTATGAAGCATGAGTATCTACTCCAAGCATTAGGACATGAAAAAACTTATTTACAATGCTCAAAATCTCACTTTTAATTGTGAAAAAACTAAAAGAAACATCTTATATATGATATCTCATGTCTTCTTTCCATGGAATAACTCCAAATAATTAAACTACCCTTACAAAAGGGTCCCTAGTAGTATAAAAAACATTAAACTCAAAAATGAATATATCAAAACAAGACAGTTCAACACCACCCTCTAGGGATTCACCCCTCTGCATGACCCCTAGGTTAGGTATGGATGTCATACAATAAGAGATACTTCCAAAATCAACTACTATGGTCGGGTTTGGTCAAGTAAAACACTCAGATGCATCCTACATAGAATCCTCCAGATTAAAATAGTGAATGAATACTATAGAAGGGATCCTGTCAAACAATAAATAATAGAGGAATCCTACAAGGGACTACTAGATCAACATGTATGAAATTGCATCCTTCATGGGATTCTTGGTAACCTGATAGAAGATAGAGACATCCAACATGAGATTCCCTTGGTCGAAACAGAAGAATAGGTATCCTACATGGAATCCTCGATATCAACTTGTATCATGATCTCATAGGACAAAAAGACACATCTCATAAGGGAGACATCCCCAAAGAATAGGTCATGACAGATAGCTCACATGTCTTAACTAGGTTGGAATGAACACCCATATGGTCATTCATTTCATGTTCACAGTCAAGTGAAAACTGAAAATGGTATCTGGAGGAAGAACCATTCCATTATGAAAGAAGCCCTAAAACACCCATTAGAAGTCCTCATAACGCTCAACTAGTTTCACCATTGTGATCTTGATGGAAAAATACTCCTAAAGGAAAATAGTCGAGTGTAATTCTAATAAAGGGGGATAAAACAAGGAAACACCCTTAAATGGCACTAGTAAAGAAGTGCATGATGTGTACAAACCACACACAACGTGTACCCTCAAGATCTTACATAGGACTATAATCCCACCATAATAGGCGTGTAAACATCCCAGGTACATGATGTGTTATCCTAACACATGGAGTGTGCTTTTTTTATCCCTCTTGGCTATGTACATCCACATGGCCAAAGTCACACGAGGCCTGACTAAGAAAAACTACACATTGTTTATATGTAGTAAACTGGGTGCACTATCGAAAAAAACAATAGCATGTGCTCTCTCTCACATGTATGAATGCACAGTCAATTACCATAGTGTTTGTACTCTGAGTACATGGCATGTACATACGAAATTTTCTCTCATTCTAAATATATAAACACTTGGCATTTGTTCATAGCATCACACATTGTCTTATCTAGGTTTCCAGAAAGTAATCCTATGAATCATTACTGGAACAACTATTTTTTGAGAATAATGAGATTTTTTAAAAAAAATATGATTAGGGAGGGGCCCACACACCCTGAGAATAAATTCTTAGAATCCACATATAGCACATAACAATAGAATCTATATCCCATGAACGAAACATGAAACACAAAATCTTGATTGAAGAGGGGCCACACTCATCAAGGACCAATGTTTTTCATCCATCCAATTCAAACATAACATGTACCAAAACACCTATAACAATAGCAGGCATACCTAGCACTATACATATCAAAACAACATGCATATCTATCATGACATCTATTTAAATAACATGGAATCAGTAATTCTTTCTGAATTGAATGTTGGAATGTGTGGCATGTGATTTATAACAAGTTTCTATACGATGAATTAGATGGAATACCATCATCTTGTTAGTTTTCAACACAATAGAACTACAATGATATCAATAATATCATCACAAAACAAGTGTGTCGCCCAATGGTGAAATAAAATCAATTATAAAAAATAAAAATACTAGAATAACAATTCAACTCAAGGCAATTTGGATTTTCCCTATATATAGGGTAGCTACTACCAAGAACAACATAATACTAAATCCCATGTCCTTTCAATCAATGTCAATTATCAAAAAAAAAGAAATATAAATCAGAAAAAAGACCTCTGATCCCACTTTTTAATTTCCCGGATCCAGATGCCACTCAACTGGTGCCCTAAACTGTGTTGGCCACATAGCATCATGCCCATTTCCCCAAACACCAGAGATGACCACCTAGCAGTGAGGGCCTAGGATGTGATAGTGGGGAAACAATACCCCCCATTGGTAGAGTGTAACATTTTTTAATAAATAAACATACGACAGTGGAAGTAGTAAACAACATACAACTGAAGTAAACAGTAGAAGATTGATATTAGAAGTAACCAAACATCATTCCATATAAAAAATGATGCATCATTTTATGTTCTAAGAAAGAAACTGAAAAATGATACACTATAATCAAGTACCTGATACAATACCAATGAACCAAATTACAAAAGGGAACTTAGAATCATCAACAGCCCTAAATTGGTTCCATCCTCTCCTTCTCCTAAATAGTGTATCTTGTACCAGTAGAAGGGTAGTTTCCCTTATCAACAGAAACAACATTATAATCTATTTGGGCTTCAATGCATGACCCAAAATAGGTTTGAGAAATATATCCTAGTAGGTAACCACAAGATGGAAATGGCTATCAGTTAGTGTGTATATGGAATGGGTAGTGTACAAAAATTAAAAGCAGTAAACTAGGGAGTACTCAAAACAAAACAATATTACATGTCTTGTATCCATTTATATTAATTTCCTATTTAATAAACAATTCGATTACATTGAATTGTAAACATATTGAGATATATCCTTATCCTTAAAATCCCCCATATCATGAAAACACATAATATGTCACAAAATTCTATCTAAACAGTTATACGATATGACTGAATCCAAGCTTGTGTTTTGACATGGTAGACCTGTCATAAAGCATTCCACGAGATATTCAGTTCAAAAACTCACACCAAGGATTAGAAAAAAACTACATGCAGGCATAAGACAACCCTGCTCATAGGTATAACCAATCCTCACCCACAGGCATACCAAATCCTCTCCTGTAGGCATAATAAATCCTCACCCGAAGGCATGACACAACATCTCCCATAAGAATAGCACCACCTCGCCCGCAGTCATATCACAACATCACGTGTAGGAGTATCCCATAAAAAGAACACATGTAATGTAAAGTATTACATGGAATAAAATTATCAACACACATGAGTAATTCCTAATTCAATCCGAACAATAATATAAAAAATTACTTGGCTTAAATAAACATATTCTCACTAGTGAACTTTATGTAACAAATGCATAATGGGAATTAATATATCCCAAGGAATAAACAATCATTGTCTCTTGTGGGCACCACATTAAGTTGATCAATTCAATTTTTAACTACCATAATAGGTAACAAAAAGGTTTTCCTCGTAGTAAATCTAGGGTAAACGATTAAACATTGTTCATTATAGGGAAATATAACCACATTGTGGCCCCTAATCAAATCAAGAAATCTCAATCATTTTTAATATCATTAAACAGACTGCCTATTAAATGTTGGGAAATATCATGGGTCAATTATCAATAAATCTACAACTAAACAATGGGTTTTTTGCACTCTGACACAGATAAACCACTCGTCAATTAGAAAAATGAACAATACCACCTACCTTGTCCTCGTGTGACTCTTCTCGTCCAACTTCAACCTCTAATTCATGCTACAAAAATGTAGATCTAAAAAAATGGAAAATATATAATGGTATTATAACTTTGATGAGAGAAAAAAATCCAAAATCATGGATCAAGAAGAATCAAGATCTTACTAATTGGGTTCCATCACATCTGACAATGATAAAAATGGAGTTTTAGACCGACTTCCGGGAGCCAAAACAAGCTCGCGCGGTGCTGCTCACAATACCCATCAATCACTATATCCAAATGATAGAAAAACGTAGCTACTTCCCATTTTAGCAAAAATTAGAAAATACATGGTGTGTAAGAGGGACTACATGCCATGTAGGTTCTTTTACTTTTGATTTCACTGTACTTTCTTTACGCATCATGAATCGACTTGACGACATGATTACATGGTGCGTACCTGAGAATACACGGCTTGTAACCACCATGTCTAGCTATGTAAGGTATTGTTATACTATTTAACATCATTTTATTACTTTTCCTTATGTATTAAAAAAAAGGAATGGACCATACCTAAAAATAAGAAGTGTGTTTTTACAAATAATGTTACAATTTTCTAACCCTATATGCCTTATAGGTTTTCTAGGCTATTTGGATGCTTACAATAGATTAAATTTCCCATTATTACCACATTAAAGTGGGAATCTACTCTAGTCATCCATTTATAATTATGGATGATGATGAATTGGGAATATGATAATATATATATCCTTATTCCTCATATGATTTTATCAACATAATTGTCTTTTGTGTAGGCTCAACTGTGTGTGGATTACAATCATGATGCGGTATTGGTTCGACCAATTCAATGAGTGTGAATGTTTTTCACTTATTCTAATATTATCCTAAATGAGTTGGCTGAACCATATTCCTCCATTCCTACTATAATAAGATGATATATTTTCCATATCATGCATTTTGATGCGACTTCTCCCATGAAACCTTATCTATGGAGAGTGAATCTGACCCTATATTTATTATGTGAATGGTCTGCGGTACAACTAATGCTAACTTAAGTGGGATACCACCATACATTGCAAACAATTTAGCTAGTCTCATAGGTCTGGATCCAAAAATCAATCCAACTCTAGTGTGGGAGATTTCTAATTATTTGTTAACTTTACTAAGGAATGATCTATATAGTAAGATAATGCTTCCTAATTATATAAACATTGTCATAGAGGGGGAAAAAAGTTCCAATGACATTAGAAGACACTAGTAATATAGAGGTGATAATGGAACATTGTTTGACTCCTTCCATCGAAACTTCACTAGTAGTATTTACTATCAAGGAGGATAACCTATGATAATTAATCATTGACATATGCTCAAGAGGTAGTGATTACTGATACCATCACCTTATTGTATAATTGATTATCATACCTCATGAGGACCAAGATTGTTACAAAGGAATCCTTCTTCAATTCAGTTCTTAAAATAATCAAATTAAGGTCTTTTTGATATCACCATGGAGTTTACCACATGGTAGCTAAGGAAGAAAAATATTATGACCAATCGATAGCCCAAACAGAATTGTTTTGGGAGTGAAAGGATCATGTGACCATGTTGAAGGTAGATCTATCAACAAAAAGTGCTACTAATGTGTACATTAAATATAAAGGGTGTGATCTCAAGGATATTATGAAATTAGTGAATCCAACAGTCAGGGATTAAGATGAAAAAGGACCAACATTGAACAAGGCCTTGATGACCCACATAAAGAGGTTATCAATCTCTTAAAATTATTTGGTCGAGCATCATTGTAATCTTTTGATTTATCAAATTCCATCTATGTTTTTAAATTGGGGAGAGAATATGGATTGTGGATCTTCCCAAATTCATATACAATAGATCAAAAACATTCTTTCTCTTCAACACTTCTCCTCCACATTTTCCAGAAATTTCAATCAATTATAATTTACTACATTTTGAACGATAAACATTCACTAGATATCTATTTGAATATTGATCCAGGATAATTACCTTAAAATAATCGAATCATGCTCTAATTTATATATGATCAACAGGACTTAGAGTTATTAGTTTGACTAATGATACGGTTTTTCAAAAGACCCTAATTTTTTTTTTCTCTTTTGTTATTACCCAAATATTTTCCTATGATTGATTTTGTGTGGGTTTAGATGGTATATGTTGAATTTTTCTTAAACCTATCTTTTTGGTTTTTTAACTTAACAAGCATTCTATCTATTTTTATTTTTCATTGTCCAATTTTTTTTCCTAAACTATGGATAGAATTGGTTTAGGGATCTAGCACTCGACATTTTTACAGGGTTCCCTTTGTGGGTTTTCATCCTAGTTAGTTTTATCTCTTTACCATGGGAACATTAATTTCATAAAAACCATATTATCATTACTAATTTTGTATGTCAAAAATCATTGAATAATTATTATTTAATATGTTGAACATTTTTTACCATTATTTATTTGGAAAGGGAAACAATTTAGTACTCATTGACTGAGGATATCCCAATATAATTTATACATCAAAATGTGGGATTTTTTAAGACCATGACTTTGTGGCTTCTAGATATAACATATGATATGGGGTATGGGAGACATGAGCATACGAATGTTGGAAAAACCTTTCCTGAGGATTATTTTACATTTGGTCGACAAAATTTTTCTATGGGAAATTTATTGAGAGTTGTCAAGGTATTATGTGCATAGTCAAATGGACGTGTCATTAGAACACTAATCGTCTATTTCCAATCACCTTGAAATTTTATTAGAATTTTAATTCTTTCTGTTGTTGAAGGGAATATTGTGTGGCCTATTATGGGATTGACTTCTAAAACTAGTAGGTAAATTTTCATCTACTTTTGTCCGGAAACTAATACCCTAACAATTTGGCTTGGTTAAATAATTTATTAATAATATTGTAGTTTAACGTCGTATAATTGAGACATATGAGATTTACTATTTAATTTATTATTAATATAACTGGAGGGGGGAAAAGATTCATCTATTTCATGATAGTCTGGCCAAAATTGGTCTATCATTTTCAGACATGAATAGGGAGAGAGTATGTTAAAATTAATCATGGAGTTTCCAAAACAAAGAGTGGTGTGGGATTTAAATTTCATAGGAGTTTACAAAGGAGGAAAACCCTCACATTAGGAAAAATTTACAGTTGGTTGACATTGCTTTTCTATGGCCTTCTAATGCAGATCTGCTGGGGCATTGTGTGAATTGTCAAAAAAAGGTTTCCTTAGGACATTGACCTTCCATTTCCGATGTCCATGGTTGGATATGGGGATTCAGATATTTCTATCCACAAAGTATGTATTTTTATGGGGTGGGGGCTCGAACCTGAAATGGGGAATTTCATGTCAATATTTCTTGGGAATGTGTGGATGCATTCTTCAGATAATGGTGTGATTAGGTTCCCTACACAGGTCTGAACATTATGTAGGAAAGGAGGGGGAAATTTATTTTCTGAGTGAACATTATATATGACAATCAGGTGTCACTGCGTATCCTATGATAACTGGAATGAAGCATGTCATATTTCTTTTAATGTTTAATGTTTATCTATATGGGGTTCTAGTTCAAGCATATGAATGGGGGAATTAATGTCCTATATACAATCTCACCAATGAGGTGGGATACATACCAAACATTCATGTATGGGATTATTTTTTCACACAAGAACATAGGGGGGTGATTTATTCTGTGACTTTTTTTGACACAAGTGTTAACATTTGGTGTCATTAATCATGAAAATTCAATGTCATCTGATAAGGAAATTAATATAGAGGCCCTAGGTAACTGTAGAATTAACAAGAAAATGTGTTCTATCATGTATGTGTCAAGAATATGAAGGAAAGTGTAAATGATGGATCTAAAGGATCTTGGATTAGGAGAAATGATATTGGTATTAGGATACATTGAGCATATGGAAAGAGGAAAATCATATCCTCATGACCAACTTTTCTTTGGTTGACATGACTTTTCAATTGGAACCTTATACAGATCCACCCCGACATTATGTGCAGAGTCCCACAATGGTGTCAGTAAGAAACTTACTTTCCATTTCAAATTTTTTGGGAGGTTCATCAAGATCCAAAATTTCCCAAATCATATAGTTGGATAGATGGATAGAACGTGACTGAATATATTAGAAACATTCAATCCATGATTAAATATGGAATACAGAACCTTCATACATAGATCTTACTCATACATACAGTGAGACATTTTAATTCCACTGTTGGGACTGGACACGGGTTTGAAAATCTGGGTGTCTGGAAATTAAACTCCAAGCATATGATTGGTCCATACACATAGAGGAGGGATTATTAGATATACTAATTTCCATCTGGGGTTGTTGGGTCTGAGATATATCATCGTTGTGTCACTATGTATCATTCATGTACTAGAATCATTCTAGATTTTGTTCTTGATATACCATGCAGTTTACCACCATCCAGCTCAGACCTTGTGTACCCAATTTTGAAGGGCAGAACCCCAACATGCCATTGAATGTTTTGCATATAGGTCTAACCATTGTAGATTTATTTTCCATGGGTTTATGAGGATTCAGTTATAGAGTTCCCTAATCCCATGTGAGTTATGATTAGTTTGAGTAAAAAGGGGTGGAAAATGCTAAATCCCCCACCTAAGGATTGAGTAACTAAGGTGGGGGACATTTTATGTTTGAGATGGTGTTGCTTAGTTTTTTGTTGTATCATATGGAAATTCTATCGTTCTATTTAACGTCATAGGATTAGGAAAATATTCATATAGTTTATCATCGTGTTCAAAGGATGTAGATGACATGTTGTTTATTAACATGTGATGAAGTCTTAGATAACCCAACATGAAAGAAAATACATGTGGTTATTATTGAAATGGTCATGAAAATGGGGCATGTGTAGAAGTACCATTCTATGAATTATCCCTCATGTAGAGGAGTGGACATTTTTATGTGTTTTATAGCTAGATCTGAGTCATAGTATATTTCCATAACTATGTATCCCGAGGGATGTGAGTAAAGATGCACATAAATAATTATAGAAAGCCTCATGTGTAAGCCTATAAAATACATACCAGGGGAATTTATCTTTATCTGAGGTGAATAAACTAGGATAAATGTTTTTTCATCCCTAGGTATCCAATGTGGGAAGGACTAATGATTTATGATGTTCTGTGGTTTTGTATGGTAGGTGACTGATATGAAGGGAAATTTCTTCTCAAGAGAGAACATTTTTATTCCATAATGATTAACGTCATTTAGTGAAGATGTGGGTGTCATGATGTGAATAGAGATGGATATTATGGATCCATGTTGTTTAACATCTTCTTGGAAGGATGTTGGTAGCACAGTATAATGTCGTGTTATAGGGAATAATTTTCATAGAAATCATGAGTAAGTCTGAGCTAATCGTGCTGGGATATTATGGCATGTCCCAGAAGTGAGCGGGGAATAAAAGTGTAAAACATTATTCTAGGGTCCCTTTGATCAAGAGAAATGACATGTGTCTTGGGAGGAAATGGGTGTATGGAAGTACTAAAAACCATTCCAAAGGATGTGTTTTTCTTTGGTTTACATTCCTTGTGGTGGTAATCTTATGCAGATCTTCCAAGGCATTGTGTGAATAGTCAAAAAAGGTGTCCTCATGATATTCAACCTCCATTTCTGATGTTCATTATAAATAATGGGGATATGAGATTTCATAGGATATGTATTTGGAGGGATGATAATGGGGTATCCAAAGTATGAATGAAATATCCTGACCATGATAAGTTGTGAGGTATAGAATCCCATAAATTGATCTGACTGGGATGTAGGCACATGATCTTCTGAAAAATACTTCTTGTGGGAATTAGGATTTGGAATCCCTTGCGTTGATTTTAATTTTATGTGAAATAAATTTGGGGATTTTATTCATGGTTCAACTCAGGAATGAGGCTTCTGAGTATCTATTTATCTTGTTATATTGACAATCAATCCATTTGTTGTTCTTGAGGTACCCTTGAGTTTAATGTGATGTAGTTAGGACATTGACTTATGATGTTTTGATACATCTATAAATAATTTCGGGCCAAAACTCTTAATCCCACATATATTGTTCTCAGTGTGGGAAATAAGTGGAATCAAATGTTTATACTTCCACACAAAGGTAACATAATGATGGATGGGAACATTTTACCTTTGATCCATTGTCCCACCTACCCCCAGGTTCAGAAACTCATGTATTATTATGTACCATGTGTCAATACGAATCAATCTCACCATAGTTATATAAATGTTCCATTTGTGAGTTGAACTCATACACAGGGTAAGGGAAGTTTTTTTAATGGCATCGTGACTAGGATATAGAATCTAGGTGTCACTATGTATCCTATGGTAATAATAATCAAGTTGTGGATACTAGTAGACGTATGCTCCCAATTATGGTCTGACCCATTCATAGAATGGGGGATTTTTTTAAATGGTGGATAGAACATGATATAGAATCTTGGAGTTATTATGTATCATGTGAGGATAGAAATCAATCCACACGTAGTTCTAAATGTAGTCTCCATGCATATTATTGGTCCATACATATGACGTGGGGGCATTTTTAATCCATTCTATCGAGGTAATGGTCATTCCATGAACCTTTACTACTTTTTCATGTGGGAAAATCTCTTACAATCATTCCAAATCACACATGATCTATTCTAAATGTAAGAATCATGGAATAAAATGGACATCCCTCACAATAGACAGGCATATGAGGGTACATTAGAGGTATTTTTCATCATGTGGTGGATGGACTAAGATATATTATTTATGTGTCTCTATGAGTCCTATTGATATATGGGAATCAATATGTACATAGTTTTTTTAAGATTCTTCCCCACGTATGACATTCGCATACATGAAGATGGAGAAATTATTTTTTTGGGTGTCTAGGTCTGAGAGAAAATGCCATGGTGTCTCCATCTATATCACTAAAATGAGAATCATGCCATACATAGTTGTTGATAAAGAGAGTTACTTATGTGGATCTTAACCTTTCAGAGGAACATGGGAATTTTGTATTTATGCCTCACAAATTTTACTCTATTTTATTGAATCGTTAGATAGAACATAATGGTCTTGTATATTTTAACATCATATGGTTTGAAAAATTTGACAATGCGGTTTAACGGCATGTGGAAAGGATAATAATCGCCCAAAGTGAAGGGGAAGGTGTGTTATATCATGATGTTTAACATTTTAATATAAATATTATTTTTCTTTTAATTTATTACATATAAGAAAATTTACCTATCTTTTTAACATCATTCAGTCATCACATATTATGATGCAATTTATCATCACCTGATTAGGAGGATTTTATTTTGGAAACATGAAATATTTTTTGATGAACCATGAATTGGTTAGAGCTATGGTGATCTTTCAATAGATTTAAATTAAGGAATATTCACTATTATGGTAGACCTTTTGTATGAAATATAGTCCTTCCCATTTTGGAAGCGTTTTTAGGGGTTTCTTACAATGTACCATTAGAGTTATGAGAACCAACAATAATTCTCCTTCAAAGAACAGTCGAACGAATTTTTTTTAAGAAGATTTATGATATCTACTTTTACTAAACATCTGAAAGGTGTAAATGGTCCATTCATCTCTTATCTTGTCACTCCATCTCATGTATATTTTTTTGGGATTTCACATCAAGGGATAGAAAATTCCAGAAAACAACACACATTGATTGTAGTTGATCTTATATCGGTATAACTAACCTCTATCACATATACAAATGACTATGGGGTTTCTTGAGTGGTAGTGCGGGTGAGGGTCTGGTTAGCTGACAGAGCATGGAGGATCTAGTACGACCATGATTTCTTTTCCATGTCTACCATCATCTAAATTATGTTAGATAGGGTCATATTTAATTACATAATAAATTTTTCAACTACATCATGGTAGTGGGATGAACGATTTTCCTTGATACCATACTCATAAAATATATTTTCTAACTCAACAAAGTATAAATTGGTTTCATTTTCCATTCATATTGTATGAGGGACAGCAAATCGGGGGATGATATTAGCATTCACAGTATCGAAAATGTTACATTCCCCGACAACATTAAAGGGTAAAACTTTTTCCCGTTCAGAAAAGAAGTCTGATTTTGTGAGAATATACTTTTTTTACATAGGTGGAGGCTGCAGTCACAGGACAATCATCCACTAAATAGAAAATGGCATAGAGTACATGGTTGTGTGATGTAACTCTGGAGTTTAATGGGTGAAATTGGAATGAACATACAAGTAATTAAACATCTTGTAGAACCTAGTGCAATCTTACATCATGGTGGTCTAATAATATCCATGCCTTTAAATTTCATGAGACGACTTGGATGTTGCTTGATGTGCCCCACAAGATCTGGCATGTACATCTTTTACAAGGGAAACTACCTCTTCTCCGTCAATACACCTGATAAGGATCCCATCGATGCATCACTTATAGAGGGCCTTTGAATTGTTCATGTCATCATAAAAAATAATGTATATTTACCATCTCCATATTTTCTCCCTTCTATCCATATTTGGTTGAAGCTATCCCTTTGGGATTTAATTTTTAATGGGAATCAATAAGCCATTTGTATGAAAATATGGATTAGGGATGACAATAATCTTGTAGATTTCTTCCACAGTGGCATGAATCAATGGTAAGACCATTTAATGGTGGGAAGTGATAGTGAAGATTTCATCCCCGTCCAGATCATCCACAGATATGGCCTCATTTTCCAGCACATTGCCAAATACATTTTCTAACTGGGGTAAATATGTTAATGTCAGATCTGATGGAAATTCTTCCACTAGCTATCTAAAGAGTCCCATCAAAAGAATTAACTCATATTTATTGATAGTATAGTCAAAATTTTCCATCGTGATGACTAGTTTTGAACCACCTTTTATCATTATGTGTACTTCTTGTACATTATGTTCTAGATCTAGGCTTGAAATGTGGGACTCATAATCTATTTTTTGGTTTTGTTCACCCCACTGACATGATTAAGGAGTATAGAAGGACTAACCTTTTGGAGATATGTGTATGAATCCATGACCTACGTGGTTGAGCTTGAGGTTTTGCATACATTTTCATGTTGTACTTCTGGATGCACCTTCAAAATGCATCTTCCAGGTCTGGGAGTCCAGTTAGATAGAGTGAACTGCTTCATCGGGTAATTTAGCCTCAAATAGAGTAATATCTTCCAAGGGTATTCTTCTAGGAAATATGATAACACTTGTCCTTTAACATCATTATGAGGCACAAACATTATGTCCAATAGCTTCAGGAAGAAAACCCATTTTCAAAAACATCCAATCTGCATTGGATGGTGGAGAATATATTTTAGTGGGTTTCTATGAAAGAAAAAATAGACTACATGGTGCTACAGATAATGACTCATCTTTTGGACCACAATGATTATATCAAGGAAGATCTTCTTGATACTCAAATAACGAGTCTCGTCATCAATCATGGGTTGGCTAAGATAATAGAGAGTATTTTCACTACTTTCATAGTTCTTTTGTGTAAGGAAGTATTCTAGGTATCCCTCCAAGGTAGTCACATATAGAATTAGAGGTATTCCTTTAATATGAGGAATTTTCACTGGTCGACATGAGAGATATTTAATGATATTTTTTAATGCTTCCTAAAAAACATCATTCCATTGATATGTGACCCATTTTTCATCAAACTGGTGATAGGAAAACATTATCCAACAAATTTGGCTGTGAAGCACTAAATATATTCCAAATTATCTTGAATTAGCCAAAGATCATTGAGGTTGTGATGGGGTGACACATCATGTTTGGCCCTTCTCTTCTTGTGGTCGACATATATTACAGGACTGTGTATGATGAAAATAATGAATTTCCATGAGGCAACACTGAAATCACATTTTGAAGGGGTTCATTTTTAGACTATATTGTTACATTTTATTGAATATGGTTTCAATATCTTCCAATTGGTCCGATAATTTTCATGATTTAACTACCATATCATCAACATAGAATTTTTCAAATGTTCCTTGGTAAGGTCTGGAAATGCGATGTTTGGTGTGTTGGTATTTTCCACCATCATTTTTTAATCCAAAGAGAATTACCTTGTATCAAAATACCCCAAAGGGATAACTGAGAGTTGTGGATTCTTCATCTTACAGGGAGATTTAGATTTGGTTAAATCCATAATATCCATCCACCAACTACATAGATTGATATCTAGCAGTTTCATCAATCGTCAATTTTATGATCGTGAGAGGGAAGTCACATTTCATGCAGTGCCGATTGAGATGCCTAAAATCGATAAAAACTCTGATTTGATCATTATTATTTTTAATGGGGAAAATATTTTCTATTAAAATTTTATATTGTACCACTTGAATGATTTTTTATTTGATTATTATCCGACATCAGCCTTTATTTTGGAATCATGCATCAGGTGCATCCTTTTAGAGGCTTGCTTGTAGCCACGATGACCGTTTGGAAGGGCCAAGAGGTGAGTGTCCAATTCAGGATCAAGGACTGCAATTTCATTATATTTCTAGTTGAAAACATATCTATTATTCCATAGTAATGACTTATAAACGTCTTCTTCATAATAAAACATATCTTCACTAATCAGGGAGGCCCATAGGTCTTCTTCGGTACCCATGTTTATTTCTCAAAGTTTATCAATTTTGGTAGAGACACCCTCCTCGAATGCTATATGGGAATCCATAAGGTCCTACTCTTCTTCATATTACGCTTCATTTCATCACATCTTAATATTTTAATTAGAAAACAATTTTTGAGATGAAATCTCTAGAGTTGAGGGAAGAATCGCAATTTGGGAATTCAGCGGATAAGGAAAATTATTTTAACCTAACTGATAATGGGGAATTTTCAGGAGAGGGTGGATTAAGGGAATGTAAAATGAATTATTTTTCTACATACATGGCGATTAAGGTAGAGATTATCTATATCTCTGAGGACGAATTGAGGTCATTTACATTCAATAATTCATCATTTCCTGGGGGAATAGTGGAACTTTTAACACTGTGAGGATCGTCGGTCATGACTATAATCATGAGCACTATCAAATACATATCCAAATATGGACTCATTCACTCCATCTAATTGATGGTAAGTACGCATTCTTTTTTGAGTATTCTAAAGAAGTCATTAGAGACCATTTGAAATATATTTTGAGTGGTGACTCAATCCATCCCATTCACTGAGGGTTTCTTCCAATCATGGTCATAATATCCTACATCTATATAGTGTGACTATCAAGATTCTAGTGGGGCCTTATCAACATGAAGTGTTCCGCTCTATTAATTAGTAAAATATTTGATTAATTGATGGTATGATGAGAAAATAATTATGTGTTGATGCAACCAAGACCATCCTAGCAGGACATTGAAGGATGTGTTATGCGGGACCATCATAAATTTTGAGCCATTCACGAGGTCGCAAAAATCAAGTTTTGAGCATGATTTGGCCCGGTGGGTTCTACTAACTTTCTTCATATCCCAATAGAGTTTTGGTGTACGGCATCCACCTATCCACATTGTATCCCAGTTGAAGAAGTGTCCATTATGGGATGCTATTAATCATATATCCATTTTTTATGAAGGATATTCAGATATCAACATCATTTATCAAAATAAATGAATATAAGGGTTTGATATGACTTTTCTTGATGGTTCCAACATCATTATATATGAATTAAATGATCGCGTGGAATTATACATGATCGGCCTCTTTCCAGTAAACTTTGGAAGCAGTTACATTAACTTTAAACTCTAGGGGGTCTTAGAAAATCATATATAAGAACTTATCGGAGATCTTTGGACCTTTTCTGTGCATCCAGGATTGAAATTCTTTTGGTTATAAAGCCATTTTTTATAATGACATACCTATAGTTTAATGGTCAGTGTTCCTCGACATCGGGATTCTCTTTTACAGGAGTGTTAGGGGCTTGATAATTGGATGTATACGAATTGGTTGTTGAGTTAGGAGCTAGTGGTACATCATATTTTTTAGGGTTTTCCGGACATGAATACCAACATATTGTGGGTGATTTTACATTTTCTCTTATTATGATGGGTATTGTAGGATGATTGGGCTAGATTGGATTCTGGAAGGGGAATGTAAATTTTCATGTTCTTGTTGGGTTTTCTGAAGGGCTCTTTCATGAGTTTATGCAACATTAATGGTTTCATCCATAGTGAATCCAAAAATTTGTATTATGTCATGAATATATCTTCGATGGTATACTTGGAATCAGTGGCCTCTTCCTCTATTTCCAAAACTAGGTTCATGGTATTCAGTTTCATTTCCATATTCCTCATCGAAAAAGTGGTAAAATTAGTGGATGAAATTTATGGAGCCAAAAATCAATTCCTCCTCAGATGATGAGTCTTCCTGATTGACTTACTATAGTGGAGCCATTTTTTCGGGTGGTTCCCATGGTTTGAGATTTTATGGTATACAATTTGAGATTACAAAGGTCTAATTGGTCCTTTCCCTCGGTTCATCTTTGTCCATATAGTCCAACTACTTTTTTGGAGGATTGTAGGGCCAATAATGTCAGATGTGTTGTATTATGGGCTCTTAGAGGCATAGTCTATGGCTTAAACTATTCTTGGAACATTATTTGAGCTCGGTTTATTGCTTCTCAAGTCATTCAATTGTCAATGTTATGCACCATTTTTCAGATAAATTTTTCTCACTCATCTCCTTCATCTGGTTCAGTGGTGGAAACATATTCCACTTGTGCTGGTGGTTGTCCCAGCTTGAAAAACCTATAATATATTTTTTTACTGAGTCATTTAAAGGTGAAAAATTATTTGGTAGTATTTCCTAGAATCTGGTGGAATGTAAAATAATATTTCCAATTATCAAGACCTGCTACATAATCCCTATTTTTCTGGCTGATGGATCAAGTTGCAACTCATGGGAGCTACAGAGTATCAACAGGCATGGTTGTCTCAAAATGAACAAATTCTAGTCTTATATTCCATTAATTTATCTCTATTATGTCTCGACAACTTTTCTGGATGAGGTGGAGGTGGTTTCTGAGATCCATTGGGCCCTGAATGATTCATTGTAGGTCTAGTAGCAAGTGTAGGTGTAGGGATATTTAATTCACAATGAATGATTCTACAAATCTTCCCATACTTTTCCCTAAGACCGATTGGGTTTCCCATAACACGAGTTTACTCTGTTTTAAGGAATATTATATCCTTAGAATAATGGAATAGGATTCATGAAACCCACTCATATATTTTACAAGGATGAGTAACATTTGCAGCTCATCATGGAGGTTATTGTTGCACATTGTAGGCATCTCATCATGGGGAAGCATTCAGTTTAGATAGAATGTTACACCTTTCTATCTATAAGTGAAATTTTTGAAACTTCCATTCTCTTACTTCTTGCAATTCATATGGTCTCAAACAATGGTTTCATTGAACATTGAACGAAACTAAAAAAGGAACATCTATATGAGATCCTCCCATCTTGTTATTGATTGATTTAGAAAACTAATATACCATACAATGGATGAAATAATTATGGTTTTCATGATGTATCTAATTTTTAAGAATTCTTATTGATTAGGGTTCCATATCATGGGATCAAAAAAAGTTGCATAATGCATCAAATGTTGTTCAGGGTCACCAGATCCATTGAATATTTGGAATAATGGGTAACCAAAATTTGGTGGCTTCCGAACATTAGTTCCAAGTCTAGGAAAGGTTTCTATTTTGGTCGTATTGGAAGCTTCCATACTTCCATGGAATTCAACATTTGTGATAATAAATCAATGTTATTAATGAACCGTTGATGTGTTTCATGTTGAACCTGGGCATGGGTGCATGTAGTAGGCTGGAATTTGGTTGGTTTGGTGCCACTAGCACATAAGGCCGATAGTCAGTTGGGGGAATCCTTTGTGTATTTTCATAAATTTTTTCCAATTGCTTCCTCAATGGGTGGAAATATTAATATCATTCCAGGGTTAGCTTTATGGGGAATGAGGTTCTTAGTGATGTATTGGATGATATTTCTAGCATAATATCATTTTCTACAATAAGTCCTTGTGCTAGAGGCAGACCTACTAGAAGTATCTATTTATTCTATACATGGAAAACATATCCTATAGGATGACATCCTTAGAGAATATTAGTGTTTATTCTCTTAAACTCTTTCTTTTCATCCTCCTTTAATGTGAATCAATCTCCGAGCATCAACAACTCATTCTCATTGGCGGGAGGCGAGTTATACAGACCCTATTTTAGTTCTTTTTGTTGTTAGTGAATAAAAATGTTTTCAATGATGGATTGGCTCAAGGATTACCCATGTTAAGGGAAACACTTTGGTTCTGGGTACAAAAACCATTTTTCCTAGCGTGGGCCTCCCGGTGGGAACTATCATCTCTTTAATACTCATCATTTGTATTGTTTTGAGTGGGGTATATTGGGTTGATGTCTACATCATTCACTGATACATAGAGAATAGTGGAAGGAGCACCATGTGTTGAATTGCAGAAAAGATTTTTGTGCATGTTATTGGATCTTCTCATTCCTATTGAATGTCATCCTAGGGTTTCCTAGCAAATGGTAACTCCGAAGAACACTTATAGGACCCTATTAAATGCCTCTCTTGGTGGGAAATATATCCCAGGATGGGATAGAATGGGTGGCCTCAATATTCATTGTCCTACCTAGGAGGGAAAATACTGACATCTACGGGGGAATGCAGTTGAGGTAAAAATGCCCCCATTGATGCAGGTTGGGGTTTTATCATTCCATTTTTAATATCCTTGAGTTGAAATTTTTCAGTCTTATGAGGGAATTATGTGTTATAATTACCCCATCCTTGCATACTAGTGATGATACAAAACTTTAAATGTTGTTACTACTATTAAATTTGTCTTGATGTCATGCATTTCCATTTGAGGGTGAGCCGGATATGGTGACTAAACTGCAAATGAATTTTTCATTTCTAATGATAGGATCATTTCATGATGATTGAATTTTCTTAGGTGAGAATCCTACTAAATGTTAACAGTTTCTTGATTCATGAATTTTTTAATAGATATTTCTCATTGTACATGATGCTTTTGAGACTTACATAAGCTTTTTAATTGTTGACAATGTATCCATTTATGAATATGGATTTCATTTTATCATTGTATTGGGATAGTGAAATTGTAGTATGTCATTTCCAATGGGATATGTTGGATGGGATGTGGGGTGATGTTCATTTCTCCATGAACTCTCCAAACCAAGACATGAACACCAAATGATGTGTTGTCATTATGTCAACACATCATCTACATCGAGTGGAGGCAGATCAATTCAAGATCATTCATCTTCCTCTCAGATAGTGGTCGTCCTATTGATGGAAGATCTTATAGTTCAATTTGATAGTGAAGATCCACAAATATATTGACATGGTCTACATACCCATCATTGGGGAAATAATTTTCTTTTGGTTGTTGGAGAGTTTCTCATATATTTAGAAAAATTCAATGTATGCATTCTATAGACATCACTACCAGTCTTTCAAATTGATAAGTTCTTATCAAAAAATAAATAATTGGTATTTCAACCCCGGAAAATTGTATTCTCATGAACAATATATGTATTTTCTCAATTTCCAAATACACTACTGATTGGTATTCTCAATGTAGATTCTTCTTCATGATTTCATCCCCAACATTGCGGTTATTTAGAGTCTCATAAATATATGAACGATGCGAGGGTGCCTCAGAAGATGAGTGTAGCCCCTTCCATATTCTTGATGGGAACGGATATTGCATGACATAAACAGAGTATCTAATATGTCTTACTCCATCTTTCCAAGAAACTCAGAATATGAGGGCTATCTCATGTATGGATTGGTGTTGGGAGGAACATCTTGCCGACGTTAATGTTGACCGTAGGGAGGACCTCCATAGCGGATTTCATGGTGGTAAGGACTACCATCAAGAATTAGTTTCTAACCACAAGGAGCAATTTTATGTTGTATACCATTGGTAGGTCCTTCAATGTAGACTAAAGAATGTGGTACCTTCTTAATTCTTGATTTCACATGTGAGTGGGGCCTTCACAGTGACATCCATCATGGAGAGGACTACCATCATAGATGGATTCTAGATACAGGGAGAATATTTTTAGTGCACATAGGAGGGTGTAACTTCAGTATGGGATTCAATAAAGAGGTTGACTTTCTCACTGCATGATGTCACTACGGTGAGGTCCTTCTCAGTTACATACATCATGGAGAGGACTACTATCATATCTTAACGTCCAACTACAAGGAGATTTCCAAAAAATTATACCTTGGGGAGGATCATCAGTGTGGATGATAGAAAGGGGAGGACCTTCTTTCTATATAGTCATTGGTTAGAGGGTAGGGCTACCCTAAAGAACTCTAGCTTCCAATAGAGCATATCCATGAATATAACCTTCATTTTCTAGTTTCCTTTGGTGATTTCCATTTTTTTCGCACCATCTTGTGGGAAACTAGGGATGCATAATGTTTGAAGTGACCTTAATATTATGCATCGTGTTTGGTTGGATAGTATGATGCATCTTGGATATGTCAATGGGAATATGGCATTCTTATAGGGATATATTCTTTCCCTATAGTGGCCCCCATGATGGACCGTTGTCTCGCAGTTCGAACGAGTGTATTTTCCTTATTTGGTTGTCCGTGTATCGTAGAATATGGTCACCTACCCTCTTGGATTTAAGAAGGGATGCAGGTCTACTCAAGAGAGACTATCCAATTTTTTGAATGAATCACCACACATGTAGATATGGGGTTTTCAGATAGTCTACATTCTAGTTTCCAAAAGGAAATTTTGTCTTGAGATGTATGGAGGTAATGATTAAGAAATTTTCTCTAATCCACCATCATTTCCATAATGTTTTGAGATACATATTTGGATGGAAGAATGATGAATGCACATTCTATTATCAGAGTAGGAATTTTTTTTGATCTGGCCCTTCATGTTAAGATTGTGGGTACTACAGTTCACCATTATTGGTGCATAGGAATGAGTTTTCCAATATTTTATATCTAGGATATAGATGTTTTTTCTTATGTTTCCTTCCTATTTGGATGAAGAAATATGTTCCACTATATTTTTCTCCCGAGATGGATATTAATCCACATGAATTTGAACCATATTGTATTTTACTACCACCATATTTGACTAGAGCGTTTAATATGAGTGGCGTGAATTTTACCTTTCCCATATTTAAGTTCTACTTTATTTGACTAGTTCACATTGTATTATGTGGTAGTTATGTGTTCCTTCCTATAGTTTTTCATGCTATTTGGATGATGGAATTTTTATGTGTCATAAATAATTATAATCTACTCGTTGCTAGTTACCAAACTATTTGGGTGGGATCCATCATTAGAATTTGAAAGAAAATTTTCTTGCTTGTAATATGTCATCATATATATATGGAAGGATTCAGAAGACGAGATAGAATGTATGTCTACCAATAGTTTTCCATAGTATGTTCATGGAGTATCTCTTCCTCAAGAAAAAGGTTTACAACCTAATACTTATTATATGTTTGTAGCCATTTGATGGAAACCTGGTGGACCATTGTTTTTTGAACATTAGTAGGGGCCCTCAATGTGATCCTCTTCATAATGAGGATTATGGGTGGCATGGTGTTGATGGGGATGCCTTCTAGTAGGGGTATTTGAGAATAAACCCTATGTAGAATGGATGATGTCATTGGTGATGACATAAATTGTTTCCATAAGATATGTAAGGTAATCATTATCACATTCTAGGGATAGGATCGAGCAACCATTAGATATGGCTAGTGAAGATTCCTAATTCTGGACTGGTGGTTAGTGTTGGGTTGCTATCTAGTTTGAATTATGCAATTATGGGGGACATCCTTTATATATCCTATGATGAGAGAGTATCATTCTAGTTGTAAGTGTGGATTAGGACATTTGATACCCTTCATTGAAGACAATTGGTGGGTGATGGGGTCCATTTCTTCATAAAGGTACCAACCAATGTGTTGGTTGGAATGCACATCTGTGAGAAGATCTGGGATTCCACTGGATTTAAAGAAGCTATATGGAATGCCTATAATGTATATTAAAGGTGTATAAAACAAAACCCCATCAATGTAGTAGCTCTTTAAGACATTTATAATTCATTTTCCGTCTTGGACCTATTTATTTTGGAAGAAAAAAGGGCTTAAGGTGGGGTAACACATCCAACATGGTAAATTATTCACATCAGGTTTTCCATTTTTTCAGTTTGAAGGCGCTTCATTTTTTCCAAAACAAAAATGGTCTGATGGGTACTAGGAAGTGTAACCTTTTATATTAAAAATGAGGTGACATTGTCAAGTGGTACTAATAGGTGATTTAAGGAGTTTAAGTGTTGGTGTGACTAATCAACACCATGTATAGTGTTCTCAAATACCCTCTATCAATTTTATTTGTTGATCTAGAAACACCCAGAGACCCCTTTATTCATGATTCATTGACCTTCTTTCCAATGGAGGGTGATTGTTGTATAATTTAGCCAACGACACATAAAGACTCTTATTGATCAAGAGGATGGGAACTAATGTTCATATCACCCTTTGGGGGGGGAATTATGGCCTATTCCGGAACAGTCATATAAATTTATTCTATGTTCATATGTTTTTGAATCCTTCTATCACTCCCATGCATGTGTCTGTGGAATACTCCTAGGTCGCAAGATCAATCATTAATATGCATGTGTCTAGAATATTTGTTATGTATCTGAGGTTCTCAATCAATGAGGGAATCTATATATATCTAAGCTTCATCATCAATTTTACCATTTTGTGGGAAAATCAGTAATCCCTTGGTCATTCACTGGTATAATTATGGTTTATGTTGTGTGATGAGGCACTCTATTGTTTATCATATTTTTGGAGGATGAGATTCATTTCAACGATGGGATCAATCCCATGAGATGGGTTTCCAAAATATCCTCATGAGATGAATTAGAGAACACATAGGATAATTCCACATAACATTAAATATCCCCATTTAGGGTCATATGGAATGGAACAAATAATGGAGTTTAATGATGTGTGGAAAAGTCATTCTGGTGGAAGATTACTATTCATGATTTAAGGTGGAAATTATTCCTAAGTGGTCCTAGGGACCCATAAGAGTTATAGTCATTTGGGTGGGTGTAACCCAACAAGGGATGTGGCCTACATAACTTTAGGGTTGATCTGGGAGATGAGTATTGACCTAATGAGGGATCATACATATCTCAGTTTGTTGGGAATCAAAGACAAAATAGTTTAGGGTTTCATGACGTTTAATATTTGTTGGCTAGGTAGTGAGTGAGCTAATGTGAAAATAAAGTAGTTGAAGGAATATGTGAATTATTGGGATTAATCCTTAGACAGTATTCCTATGTGTCATTGTCAGTTTGGAATCAATGCCTACATAGTTTTGGATGACTAGGACTTTCACCTATGGGGGTTCCCATTCAAGCCTCTAGTGGGGATAATGCATGACAGTTTCCCATGAAGGAGGGCAGATTTGGGGATAACATTTTGAGGGAAGGCCCATTTGATCTTAGACATTAGGTAGGAGTCATACATATCCTAATTAGAAATAGAATATGTTGATTGAATCATGCCGGTTACCTGATTGCTACTAATATCTAATCCTATGTGATTCAAGCTCAGTGTGAAATACAAGAGGAAGCGGTAGATCCAAAAAACCACACACATTCCCTTTCCCACTGGTGGATGTTACTGTATACCAAAGGGATAGAGATAACAGATATAAATTTTCCTCTTTTTCCCCTTGTTTATATATACATGATGGTTACATTTTTTATACATACCAGGATGCATCCAATTATGAGGAGAATTGGGGGAAGTGAATCACCTTATACCAAAAAGGCTAGTAGATTACCTCGAAATGAGTTCCATTTTGGTTCATTATAAAGGGGATGAGATCCATTCTTTGACAAAGGGGATTCTATGAATGATTTCCTTTATTTACCACTGGAACTCCTCGAAGTTAAATGTAAGAGAATACCCATAATACCTATAACAATGGGGATTATGGGAGTATCCCAAAGTTGGATCCAAGGATACTATTAGAATGTAATCATTGGAAGATTTCAGGGATCTGCCAAATTATGGGAATTAACCATGTGACTCTACTTACCATCGGTTTGTAGACTCATAAGGGCATGCTGATGGGCCTAATAATTTTACCATATAGGTCTGGTGGATTTGGAAGAGGCGTTGGCTTTTTCCCATTGGACTAGTTTGTGGAGGGGTTATGGATGATGTAATGGTAATGGGAAAAAATATTTGAAGAAAAAGGGAGGATCTCTCAAGAATACCCTATTGTATATAAAACTTCATTATGCAGTATGGGGTTTCCCTAAAATAGAATGTTGATTTTTGGGTGAAGGGGCTTCCTACATAGCATGGGGGTATACTGACATGAATTCTCTACATGTAGCATTTTTCTATGGGAAACTAGGATCTTCCCGCATAGAATGTTCTTATATGGGGTTGGGATCCATACGTGTAGCAATTTGATTTGCGATTCAGGGGTCCACCTTCATACAATATTGATATATAAAACTCCATATTGAATAAGGGGCATTGGATCTACACATCGTGATAAATTCATCATCAATGGATTCTTGGATCGAGGTATTCCAAATAAAATTATATTTCCTTCTTTAATACTATGTGACATGAAATACATGTAGGTAATAATTGAATAAGCATGTAATTTTTAGTGATTTCATATTTCTTTACTTCATAAATTTATCTCCTCTAGAGTATTCTCCAAATAATCCTCTCTATATGTCCTCCCCTTGGGATCCTATTATAGAGAGGGGAGGAACTGGATCGGTGGACCGCGCGACATCTTTTCCAGAATCCCAAGGACGAAACCTGCCACCTGGATGACTCAATAAGTGGGGAATGGGTTCATTATATTAAACTACAAGGATTACCTCCTTGGTCCAGTTAACTATTTTTTCATTTATGTGATCCATCCAGCTTCACCATGCTTGTGAATAGTTTGAATATTCTGGGAATCGTATACATGGAAACTTTCTCCACCCCTTCTCGCAAACTATTTATTTTATAGGAAACTAACAGTGTGTTCTCATCTCACGAAAAAATTATTTCATGGGTTCCTTGTTATTAGGACCACCATGCGAAGTGGCAGTCTATGAAGGAACTTTTCTTTGCGGGTCCACATCTTTCATTTTCCAATTTTTTGGTGCCTTCAACTATTTTTCATCAATTTTCCCTTCGATATTTATTAATAATTTTCAAAATTCATGGGATTTTTTTTCATTTCTAGATTTTCAGGTCCCAACAGTCATTATAAAAATATTAATGTTAGTTTACATCTTTCCATAACTATCACTAAGAAATGGGAACATTTCTCATTTGTATGTACGACCTACGGTCTATAAGATTGTAACTTTGATTGATTTTTCACTAACATATATAATGATTGGTTTTAGAATTTAAATTAGTTTAATTATATGATAATAATTTCATTATTATTATTCATTATATGTTAATATAATGGCCCCTTTTACCATAATCGACCAACCAGATTTGTTTTTTATACATGAACTGAATTTATTCAAAACACCCAAATTAAACAAAGTTTTTTATGTATCTGTGTAAAACATGGTAATAAAATATATAAAAGTAATAATAGAAATTGAAATGGTTTTTAACCATGTAATTAATAAAAATATGTTTACTATTCAAAAATATAAATATGCCGAAGAAATGTTTCACTCATAGTAAATAAATTTTATCTGACTCTTTATTTTTGTGAGACACTTGCCTTATTCACCATACAAATCCTTTTTAAGGGGTATATACTAAACATGAATGAACTATATTCATATTAAACCAAAATATATGGGTATTTTCATACCATTTTATGATTTTATGTTTACCAAACTGGTTAACAATGTTTTTCCCAATTTTCCTTCTTTGAGACACATCCCTTATTATGTACAGTTATATTTATATGAGGTGTATAAAAATCCTATTGAATGTTATATAATTAATCAATTTATTTTCATGATATTTTATCATGCATGTAATAACATTTTTCTACACAGGGATTACTATTCAAAGTTAAAATCTAGTAAGAGTTTATTAAAATAATCTAACTTTTTATCGAGATTGTTTATAATTGGGTTTTTATTGATGAAATAATGTGATATATTTTCAAGAAATCCCCTGAATTCTCTTCTAATATGGTTATTCTTTATGCCTTCATGTATTTTGACCATTTTTCCAATATTTTTTATTTATGATAATTAATAATATTTTTTTTAAAAAAATACGACCCTACCTCTCTCTTTAGTCGAAAATCAATGTTTTATCAAACCCATTATTTCAAAAATGTGATTCAAAAAATATTATAGTAATATCCTATGATAACTAAAATAATTTTTTACCATTTTTTTTACTTTTATGAATGTTTTCAAAGGAATCATATTTTCTCTTTCTAAATCCATTTTTCTAAGCTTTCATCTTGGAAAATGAATATTCTTTTTACCTCGTATGTCATGTACTAATTTACCCATTGTAGCCCACAAATTAATAATAAATAAATTTAATATAGAAATAATGACCCATTTAGTATCTATAAAAAATGCTTTTTATTATACAATATATTTATAACCTAGCCGTTAGACATAATTTTTATGCTTATATGTTTTGAATTTCAATACACAGATATACACTATTGTGATCAGTAAGATATTAAAAGTATGATAGAATAAACATACATATTTTATTAATAGTAACTTGGCCCTTATAAATAGTAATGTACCCTTTGGAATAGTAATATTACCATTTTGAAGAGCAACATATCCCATGTAAGAAGAAATAATATTTAGACACCTCATAAATTAGAGTGAATGTTTTTATAATTAGTAATAAAGTGTTGATATTATCGTGGGAAGTAAATATTTAATTATAATTTTAATTAAATAAATTAATTTCAAATAAAAATCAATTTCATAAAACTTATTCCTTACTAAAAAATTTCATATGAATTTAGGATAATTTTATCAGACCTTAGTTAATTTTTAAAAGTATTTTAAATTGGGTTTTAAATTTGAAATATTTAATTTTCTAGTGATAAATGATTTTATCTAAAAAATGAATTCCAAATATGTAGAAATTTAAGTTAAAAAATTCATGCCAATTTTGAATTATAAACTACAAAATATGGTTATGGTGAATTTTTTATCTATTTTTTAAAATAATTGAATTTTTAGTGAAATGTAAAATACGATAGTTAACGATAAATGCTAAATACGTAATTTATTGAGACATATGTGATGTGTGGATGATGTAAGAACCCTTGGATCGAACTCACATGAACATATTATTAACATTTTGTTCATAAGAGTCAACATTGTTAGTTTCCTTGATAATAATAATAAAGTAATGAATATGTTAAAAAAATCACCCCTCTCTTCCATATAAAAGCCGCCCTAGCCCACTCTTCTCCCCACTAATCTAAGCCTTGAATATTCTCAATGTTCTACCTAGAAACTCTTTCCTATTATCTCCCAACATCTAGGATCTCTTGGTATTTCCAAAAGACCAATATTCCTTCCATTAAGGAGGTTATGAAGGATGATACTTCAAGAGGTAAACCATCTTCCTTGTTTCATTTAATTTCACTATATTTTATTTTATTTTATTATTTTATCCTAAACACCTATATAAAAATTATAATGATTACTTTAGTATCATTTATATGATATAAATATATCATTTTAATTGAATAACCATCATAAATCTCTTTACTCTCTCTCTCGTTATTATTTTAAAAATGAAATCGTCGTCCTGGAAGTACCGATTTACGACCTTCATGGACTATGAGGTTTCATTCTTTATTTTACCCTTTAAGGCTGTCCGTTAAACTGTTTTAATGGTTGAAACAGATTTCAAAATGAATATTGAAACCTTGTTTATGTTTTAAATGTAATATATTTACATAATACCCTGAGATATTACACAATGAGTTCGTTTTGATCAATAACATCCGTAATAATCAAAACAATTATCAGTAAATGTATTATCTAATGATTCATCCTCATAATATATATGAAAGAGATATATATAATCATCTAAACATGTATAATTTAATTAAAAACATGAAATTTCAATTTTGTATAATGATAACAGCTATAAATGAACTGTATTACTTATAATCAAGAGAAGGGATCCTGAAATCAAGGAAATGAACACTCCAGAATAATGAAATTCAATCTTATAATATATCAATACGGCCAAAAATCAACTTAATAAAGCTATAATGACTATAATATATGTATATAAGGTTACTAATTATTTTATTTGTGGAATTAATTTTAAATTATTGAATTTTAAGGTCATGTGCAAAACACGTTCGGACATAGGGTAAGGGTTTTGTACCAGAACCTCCATTTTCATTCAAGTTACTTTTAATCACTTCATACCCAAAGAAAATATTAATTATTATAATTTAATCCCCATGAATACTATTTTAATGTTCTATAATTTTTTACCAAATATAATTATTTTTTAATTATGGGGTGTTACATGTATTAAAAGGATCATGAAAAATTATTCCCGATAAACAGGCCCATTTCAAAGAAACTAATGAATTAGTATCTACTTTCATATACAAATTATAATCAATTTTTAGCCACCAGTATTTTTCTAAAATCACTCATTTTATGATTAAAAACTTCATTAATTAAATTATTTTTTTATGAAATGATTTTTTTCAAATGAATTCTTCTTTTAAAAGTAAAAGAATTTATATCTCAAGAATTACTCGATGCTTTTATATAAGTATTTTATTATATTTCAAAACTATTATTTATTATTTTGTTAAGTTGGGTTTATCATTTTATGGTCTAATAAACCATATTTTATTTAATGGTTTATGATTACATTGATTGTGGATTGGCTAACATGATATCATTCACCATATTACACTGAATTATTAGTATTTATATTTAATGGTTGGGGAAAGTTATTTACTCTTCATTTAATAGTTTCACTATGAATGTATATGTTTTTTTAAGTTTATCTCATTTCATATGAGGAATTAAGTGGACTTATTATTTAATGGTGGGGTTTTTACTCGTCAATTCATCTGTTGTCTCATTAGACAAACTATCCTAGGTTATTTACATATTATGTATGGTGTCTTGGTCGAGGCCTTCGTGGTATAATTATGATGTCTGAAATTATACATTCCCACATTATTAAACAATATATTTAGAGTCCATGTAATTATTCAACAAGTATAATATTCATGGTTATGTTTCATGACATTATTTAATTGGTTTTTATTCCTTCCATATTATTCCCATGTTTATTTTTAAAGGCATGTGATTTTTGTTTTTCATCATGCATATTGTTTATGTTTATTATTAATTCTACCATATTATTAACCCTTACTGATAATTTTACCTCACCCCATTCCTATTTTTTATATTTCCCCAGGATGTGAAGAAGTGTATTATGAATGCCTTGCAAGGGTAATCTAGGAGTTATGGTTGATATTACTGTATCCACTGTATAGTATCACATTTCATGTTGTAATCATCAACTTATGTATATATATAGTTTTCCAAAATGAATAAATTATTCGGTCATTTGGGATACTAATTTCATGTAAAAATGCTAGCGTAATAAATTAATTCAACCAATCTGAGCAATTGGGGTTGGGCCGTTACAATTTCTATCAAATGAAATTTAGCAGAGAAACTGGAAACATGATACAGAAAATATAGATTATGGAAAAAATTCATAAGGTAGACTTTGAGTATCAGCATAGAAGAAAATCCTTGAATTTTGGTAAGGAATATATTACATTGATCTTCCTAGAAATAAATCTTTGTCTGGAAACTACTAGTGGACTTGGTTTTGGTATAGATGTATGAATGATTAACCACTCTAACAAAGGGATTCAGGATTGACAGAGGGTAATCTACTACACGACACTATACATTATTATGCACCTTGTTTGATACTCCTAAGCGATATGTTTAGGATAATTCACATTTTGTTTAAAATCCATTATGAATTATTTAAAAGTTAAATTTTACTCAAATAAAACATTTTATGATTTTTAGATTAGATAAGAATAGAATTTTAATTAATGTTAATATTTTGGTAGTTGAGATTTTACATTATTATTCATAACCTAATCTACCGTATGCCAATATTTAGAATTTTTTCCAAGTGGAAGTAATGAAATCCATATGAAAGCATGTATCCCAAGTAGGGATGGCTCTCATATGCAGGATATTAATGTTGAGACTAGTGCTGAGAAACATATAACTATAATGAGACAACTGACATGTGTTATGACCAATAAAGTTATCAGTAGAAAGCATCCAGATCCACAACAAGGAGGATAAATGTCTTACCGCTCTTTGCAATAGCAGCCTTCATTATTTAATGTCACTACATAATAAATAGTACAATATGAGTGGATAAGGTCTTTATAATTGATATTTATTGCTTTTGTAAGTAACAAAATGGGGCAGGTTTTCATGAAATTGTATCATCTATCGGGATATTCTGTCTAATGGTGTATGATGATTAAAAACAAAACATAGTAGTAAGAGAAGTTAAATATGTGATCGGGGGATTTTAAGAATATATTCCTAGAAAAATACATTCCACATGAACAGTGAGAAGATATGGAAAGGTAGTTTTTCAATCTACAGAAAAAAGAGGATGAGAATGTTGCAAATATGATGTTAACCTCATAAGGATATAAAGGCATTCCAAAAACTACATTGATAATCTAAGGATCAATATTGATCGATATATTTATTGATTTAAACTATTCCTAAAAAAGGCACTAGTCTCCCAATGTTTCTCATCATATGCAGATATAGTTTCATGTTCTGTCAAGAATGAAAAATAAGTCTATAAGTCATATGACAATAATGGAATGCAAGATAGAAGTGGTCTGATAAACACTCTATTAAAGGAAACAATGAAAAGGGATTGAATGGAAGAACTGATTTTCTATCTTATGATAATTGTGGGAAGAAACACTCGAGTACATTCCTAAAGGTTATGGCTGTATGATACAGGTGTGGAGGAAGAGGCCACTAATCATATGATTGTAATTTAAAGAAAGAAGCGACCAGTATTTTATGCTAAAATTTCAAAGAGAATGGGATTTAATCAAATTATTTTCCTCAGTTACAAGGAATCATTCCCTATAGAATGCCAATATAGAAAGGCCAAGCTTATGTCATCACAACTAATATGCTTGAATTTCTTAATGATGTGGTGGAAGGTAATTTAATCATTTCCCCAAACTTAACCAATGATTTATTAGATTCTAGATCATCAAATTATATTATATCTTCCAAGTTTTTCTTGAAAATTAGACATTTCCAATTTGAATTAATATAGGTGTTATCAATAAAAACTTCAAAGGGGATTATCATTATAGAAAATATGTTCCAATCAGTCCCACATAAGAAAAATAAATGTACATTACTTGATGACCATATCATCATACACTTTATTGAATTTTATATAGTTATTTGTATTATTTGTCTTTCAAACTATTATAGGAGAATATATTTCCAGAATAATGATGTTATAATTTTTTGATAATGGTGTATAATCCCTTTTTTATAGGAGGCACCTTGTCATTTTATTTTATATAGATCCACCCAAGTATCTCTACTAAATGAAATTCATGTGGTTGATTTTAAAATAGTATATATGGTTTTGAGGAAATAAATATTAATATTGATAATTTACCTATTGATAAATAATACGTTGATGTATTTATAGAGGATTTACATGGGTATCCTCCAGAGTGGGAAGTTAATTTCAAAATTGATTTAATTTCTAGTTGAATAACATTCTCCAAGATTCCATATAGAATTTTAGTTTTGGATTTAGTAGAACTAAAGATACAACTAGTGTAATTGAGTGATAAATGATATATCGGCCCTTGTGTTTCTCTATAAGAATCCCTTGTTATATTCTTCAAGAAAAAGGATGGATCTATGGGGATTTTATTTACTACAGGGAGATCAATGAAATTACAATAAAGAATCAACACCATAATCCTCGCATTGATGATTTGTTTTATCAACTTCACGAAGCCAAAAAATTTTAGATGATTGACCTTCTATCTGGATATCAACAGTTTCTTGTCATGAAAAAATATTTTCCGAAATCATCATTTCGAACCAGGTATGGGTATTACATGTTTATAGTAAAACCTTTTGTATTGACTGATGTTCCCTCTATTTTATTGTATCTAATGAATAGAGTTCTCTATGAATATCTTTATTAATGTTTTAGGGTATTTATTGAAAATACCGTATTATACTAAAAAGGGTACTGAGATTATGAGAATCATGTGAACATTATTCTGAAGAATCCTAAATGAAACAAAATTTATGGGATATTTAGAAATTTTGAATTATGGATTCATCAAGATTATCTTCTAGGTAATATAGTCTCTAAGGATGGAATTTTAGTGGATCTTGTGAAGAAAAAGGAATTTTTAGAATGACCTACGCAAATGAACAATACCGAGGTACATAGTTTAATTGGGATAGGAGGTTATTATGGAATTTTTTTTTCAAACATCACCTAATTAGTCAACCTATTAAGCAAACATACTCATATGTGGGTTATCTTCATATGGAAAAAATAATGCGAAGAATGTTTTGCAGAATTGAATAGGTTATTAATGAATTATCTGACCCTAAATATACAATTAGATAGTTGTGTATTTTTTATCTGTTGTGATGAATCAAAGAAAGGAATCGGGAGAATCCTTATGAAAAATGATAGAGTTATTTCTAATGCTTCAAGGCAGTTACAAAATCATCAATAGATCTATCTGACTCATGATCTTTATTTAGCATCTAATATCTTTTCTTTGATAATTTGGAGCAACTACGCCTATGGAAAAAGATATGAAATGTATTCGGATCACAAGGGGTTAATATATAAATTATCATAAAAAGATCACAAAATGAGGAAAATGATTTGTCTTGAGACACTCAACGATTATGATTTTTCTACACAATACCACCCCTGAAAGGAAAATAAGTTAATCAATGCATTGAGTAGAAAATACCTTGGAGTTTAAAAAAATGATATTTTATGTGGATCCTATGTACATGGATCTAGCGAGGATGGAAAAGGAAAATATTAAAGTAGGTAAAACATCACTACTTTTTCACTGTTTTCCAAATTGAATTTATTAGAAGAAAATTAATGTTTTTACTATGATTAGGAGAATCATATTAAGAAAATTAATTCATAAAATTATGGTTAGTTGGTTGACTTTTTTGTGTGAGGATGGAATTTTGAAATTTGGGAAGAACTTTTGTGTTCCCAGTATCCCCAAGTTAAAAAAGGAGTTATTGGATTTTACCCATACTTCTAAATCTCTACATGTTCTGAAAGCACTAATATGTATAGATATTTGAAGAAGCATTTTTGGTAGGACAACATGATTTTAAAAATTACATATTATGTATAAATATATTTATTCTGTTAATAAGTAAAGGACAAAATACAACATCCTTGAGAAGTCATGCATCCTCTCTTTATTTCTACATGGAAATGGGATGAAATCACTTTGGAGTTTTCACTAAATTACCAAAACCTCCAAATAAGAATGATCCAATATGAGTGATTTTTGATTGAATTACCAAATCTGCACATTTAGTCACAATAAGAGAGGATTTTTCATTAGAGTGCTTTGAACGGATCTATATTAATGGGTTTTTATACTTTATAGAGCACCTCACTCAAATGTGTCTAATCATGATCAACGATTTACACCAATATTATGGAAATTTATTCAGAAATATTTGGATACTAAGCTCGATTGAGTAATTCATATCACCCTAAAATTGATGGGAAATCAAAATAGATGAGAAAACTTTTAGAAAAAATGTTGAGATTGGGCTCACAGGATTTTCACGGTATGTGGGATTAGAATTTATCCTTAGTTTATTTTTTCTACAATAATAGTTTCACTTTAATTATTCAAATGCCACCATTTGAAACATTATTTAGAATGATATGTCGTACACTAACATATTTGGATAAAGATGGTGAAAGGAAGAATGTAGGCCTATAGCTTGTGGAGCAATAAACAGTAAATGAAAAGCTATTCAAACCCATATCAAAGCATCTCAATGAAAAAACGTTTTATGTTGATAATCGATGTAAGGATTTGGAATTTCAAGTGGGAAATCATGTTTTCTTGAATGTATCTCTATGGAAGGGTGTTATATGTTTTCTGAAGAAAGAGAAACTCAACCCCCTATACATTGAATCATTTGAATTTCTAGAGAGAATTGGAGCTTTTTCTTATCATTTAGAAATTATTCCTAGTCTTTATAAAGTACACAATTTGTTCCACATCTCACTATTAAAGATGTAAATGCAAAACCCAACACATGTACTCACTTCTAAAGGTTTTGAATTTGAATTTGACTTATCATATTATAAAGAGAGGATATGAATTTCAGACACTAAAGAATTGGGGTTGAAAAATCAGAAAACTTGGATGGTAATGGCACTTCCTAAAATTGGGGATGCGACATTGTAGCCTGAGGATCTTATGATGAAAAACTACATAAATATTTCTATGAGGCAACATTCTGGTAATTTCATGGAAGAAAATTTTGTAAGGGGGGAAGAATGAGTAACCCCGTGGAATTGAAAATAAATTTAATATAATATTAATAAAACATTGAGTATCTGAAAAACACACACTTTTTTATTATAAAATATAGTTATGACCTAGTTGTTAGAAATAAGTTTTCCACTTATGTGTTTTAAATATTGAAAAATGGACATACATGGTTGTGATCAGTAAGATATTTAGTGTCTAAAAGGATTAACCAACTTTTGGTGAATAGTAACTTGACCATTGTGAATAGTAATATGACCTTTATAAACAGTAACCTCATCCATGTAAGTAGAAATAAAATTCAGACGCCTTATAAATGAGGTTGAATATTTTAAAAATTCATAAGTGTGGATATTTTTGTGAGTAATAAATATTTATTTACAATATCGAATTAATAAATTATTTAAAATAAATTTTATTTCCATAAAATGTAATTCAAAATAAATATTGTGTTTTCTAATTATTTTAGGATAATTTAATGAGACCTCCATTTATTTTTGATTGTATTATAAAATTAGTTTAAAATCTAAAATCAATATTTTTCAATAAATAAAAATTTTATTTAAAATTTTAATTTCACATATTTAGATTTTTTTTGATAAAATGGAGTGTATTTTTTATATTCTATACATCATGAAATAATTTTTCATAATTTATGGGATTTTTCTAGAATTCGTGAATTCTTAGTGAATAGTAACATATGATAATTAATGATTATTGATAAAAACGCGATTTATTGAGTCATATGTGATTTATGGATGATGTAAGACCAGATGGGTTGAATTCAAATTCATTTATTACTATTATTTTCATACAAATCTATAGTATTCTGGTCTTGATACAAATAATAAAATAATTATCATGATATTTTAACATTTCCCCTATCCTCCACTATAAAATCCACCCACCACACCCTCTTCTCCTCACTCCAATATGCTTTGAATATTCAAAATGTTCTGAAAAAATACTCTTCTCTAGCCTATCCCCAAGTACAAGAGTTCTTGGTCTATCCCATTTTCCAAAATCTCTTCCCTTAAGGTGTTTCTTAAGGAGGATATTCTAAGAGGTAAACCATCTCCCATTTTAACTTAATTTCACTTCATTTTATTTTATTTTATTATTCTATCCTCACATACTCTATCAAAATGAACATGATTATACTAATATAATTTATATACGATAAATATATCATGTTAATGTAAGAACTATCATCAATATTTTTACTATCTCCCTCTTTTATTTTAAAAAATAAATCATCGATTGGGAAGTGTCGATTTACAACATTCATGGATGATGATGTTCCGTTCTGAAATTTCACCATCAAGGCTATTCATTAAACCTTATAAATGATTGAAAAATATTTTTAAATATATATTACAATATCTGTTTAATGTTCTGGATGTTTCATATGTATATAATACCACGTGATAATATAAAATGAATTCGTTATTATCAAGAATCTCCTTAATAATCTAAATGATTATCACTAAATATATTATCTAATGATAATTCCAAAAAATATATATCCAAAAGATATATATAATAATTTAAAATTATGTATTCTCATTAACAATATTCAATTCCAATTTTAGTGATTTTTACCAATTTTAAATGAACTCCATTACTTATAATGCATCGAACCAATCATGAAATCATGGAAACCAACACACCAGAATGACATAATTCATTCATATAACTTATCAATAATTCCATAAATAAATTTAATAAAACAATAATGAAAAAAATATGTAGATTAATTTCATAACTACATAATTAATTTATTTAATTTGATTATCCATGATGTTAAGGTCAAGTGAAAAACACATTCTGCCTTAAGGTAACAATTTTCTACCAAAACATTCATTTTATTTGGGGTTAGTCTTATTCTCTACATACATCAATAGAATTACTAATTATTATAATTTAATCCTCATTAATTCTGTGTTAATATTCTATATATGTATACTTATGTAATAATTCTTTTTATAGGGAGTTTCATGTTTTCAATGGATCTTTAAAAAAATTCCTGATAAACAAGCTTGTTTCAAAGGAAATTCTTGAATTCTTATCTATTTTCAAATGCACTATATAATCTATGTTTTCCGACTATATTTTCATATACTCAATAATTTTATTATAAAAAAATAAATTAATTCACTTCTGGTTTTTTACAATGTTTTTTTTTCAAAAGTACTCTTCTTTGAATACTAAAAGAGTTTTTATCTCATGAATTACTCGATGATTTTATATAAGTATTTTCATATTTTTCAAATATTTTTGATTATTATGTTTAATTGGGATTAATATTTAATGATATCATCTTCCATATTTTATTGAATGGTTTATTATTTGTTTTAATGATGACAGGTTATATTGATACTATTCACCATATTACGTTGAAGGGTTAGTTTATATGTTTAATGATTATGGAAAGTTATTTAAATTTCATATTTTTGTATCAATATGAATGTACATGTTTTTTATGTTTTTCCATATTCATATGAGGAATGAATTGGACATATTATGTGAGTGTTGTGGCCCACTATATCCCCTTGATGCATTAGTTGGTCTCATGAGAAATACTAGTCTGGGTTTTTACCCATTATGTATGGTGTCTTGGCCTATCCCTTGACAATATGATTATGTTTTTGGAATTATAAATTACCACATTATGAAACAAGATATTGATACTCCACATGATTATTCTACTACTAAAATTTCCATGGTCACATTTCATGGAATTTTTTATCAGTTTTTATTCCTACCATATTATGTTCATGTTTATTTTTAATGGCATGTGTTTTTGGTTATTTATTATGCACAATGTTTATGTTTATGATTACATGTGATGTATTATTTACCCTCAATGAGCATCTAATATCACCCCTTTATTTTGTTTTATATTTCCCAGAGTTGAAAATAAGCGAATTATAAATGACTTGAAGGGATAATGAAGTATTTATTGGAGTTTCTAATGGATCTACTATATTAAATTTCAATTCTAGATGTAATGTTGATCGTATGTTTTTCTATGTTCTTCCAAAACTACTAAACTATTTGGTTATTTGGGATATGACATTCATACAATCATGAAATTTTAATAAAATAACTAACCGGCTCTACGAAACAATGTTTGGGGAATTACACCCTCTTTTATTTATTTGAGATTTATTTAATATGTTTAAGAGGATAATTTATAAGTAGTTTATTTAATATATTCTCAATGAAATTATTTTCAAATGGTTTTCCTATTTATTTTTTATGTTTTCATTTAATAATTATTTTCAAAATGTTTTCATGATCCCTTAAATGTTTTTAAAGGAAAAATGATTTCAAGATGTTCTCAATGATTCCATTATATGTTTTCAAGTATATTTTAATGTAAACTATTTTAGAAATGTTTACCATTTTATGAAGACTTTATCAATGGAGAAAGGATAATATCATCATGATGCGTTTTTAAAATAGCATTAAAAATTATTTCCCATCTATGTTAAAAGCTATTGGTGTTTCACATTCCATTCTTGGGGAATTGATTCAATGATTCCATTCACATTAATTTGATGAATGGTTTATGCTTTATTTCATGATGTTTATGAAGTCAATTTCTCATTGATAGGTTCCATTCTTTTGAAAACCCTTCATTTCAAGGTTTATGATTTTGATGAAATTATTAGTAAGGTTTTATGTTTTATTCCACAAGTTAGGATATGATTACATGTTTATAATACCTTAAATTTCATGATATTTTATATTTTTTTATGATTTTGTGGGACATGTATATATTATTTCATTATGAGATGGGTGGAGCGATAACTACATCCAATTTATCTGGTATATATTTGTATCTCTAGTGATAAAAAACAATGGCCCTCAGAGTGATCCATCACTACCAATATGTTATGACGAGTGAACTCAAGAAACTATGATGGCCATGGGAATGAACCAAGACTACAAATATGGTATGAGGAGTGAACTTGTACTACTAACATAGTCTTGGCAGTGATTCCTTGTCTACTATGGAAATCTTATAATGTGCTGTTGGGTTTTCCAAAATTCCTTGTTTTATTCCAATGTTATGCATTCGTGGATTTTATCCTCTATTTTATTATGATTTATGTCTTATAAACTGTAATGATTTATTTCATGATTCATTTTAATGATATTTGATATAAAGGTTATGGAATTCTAATGTTTTTCTTTAAGTTATCATACTCTTATGTGCATGTTTATGATTACATGTCTCCCTCATTTACCCTTACTAAGCATCTGAGATCACACGATTTTATGTTTCCTTTCTCGGTTTATGAATATATGTATTATGTAGGATATTTTAGGAAGGTTTCTAGTTAAGAAAAACGTAGTGGGAGATAATGTAGCTCTATTATATAAAAGTGTTCATGTATCCATGTTTCAAATGTCACAAGACTAATATTATATATTTGTGTCTCTTTTTAAAATGTGTTAACATTTACGTAAAAGTGATTTAATGTTTATTTTTTTAAGATTGGGTTATTATATTTTGTATCAATGAAATTTATTATTTAACCGTTTGAAACTATGATGAGAAAACATTAATTAAAACTCTATGTAGTTTTTTAAGGATAACTATAAGAAAATGTATAGGATAATGTATTGGAATTTACGTAAATGATATATTGAGTGATATCATGGAAAAACATCCCTGTATAAATACTACATGTGGATGTGGCACTTTCATAGATTTAACTAGGGGTAAAAACACCGAAAAGTTGTTATGGGTCTCACTCTGGGTATTCTAATACATGAAAATGGGCCCTACTATACACCTAGTTTGACACTACATAAGGATATGCTTTAGAAATTAACAAACACTTCATGAACCATTATGAACAATCTTAAATGAATATGATTATGAATAACCTAGTATTATCCTATTCTATCATCTAGTATGAGGAAGGTATCATTATTTAGTCATCCTATCAGTAATTTTCATTTTTATGTTGTTTTCATCTATGATATGTGTTTTTCATCCCATGATTTGTAGTTTTAGTCAATAGAGAGAGCTAGAAGAAACATGGATAACATTTAATGTTTTATATTTTTAAATTATTGGAATAATGAAAATTTCTTTATCATGAGGAAATATCATAAATATAATAAGGAAGGTTGTATGTGTATTTTTTAAACTACCAATGGGATGGAGAATGCCACCGACATGTGAATGGTATGAAATGTTCTTCCAGTATTGGTTACATTAATCAAATTATGTGTGAGTAGATTGATGTTTAAGAACCTTAGTACATGATTCAGATTTCATATTATAGGAAATAACTATTTAGGAATAATTTGATGAATCATGATAAATGATTTAAGAATACAGTTGAAAAAATTAAGTACTTATGTTTTGGAACTCAAAGATTATGTTATATGAATCATGAAATAGATAATAATATTTAGTATACTTTTTCATCAAATAGTGAAAAGGATATTTTAAATGGTTATAAAGACTATGAGATGTGATATTTTTTATGGGATGTTAACCATAATTGTCATCAACATGTTGACAAAATTATGTATCACTTAGATAACTAGATGAGTGATTTTGAAAAAATAAATTGGATAGAATTAATTAACATTGATCTAAATATTGATTGACTAAAAAAGTTTTCTTTGTCATTATGGATAAACTTTAAAGAAAAAATTATTTCAAGAATGTTTCTATTAACCTTTGGAATAAGAAATCAAGCATGTTATCTATAAGTATTTTTTTCAATTACCATGTTTCAAGAGAATATATGATGAGGTATTCAAATGGTTGGAATGTGATAAATAAGAGATAACTTGTTATATACGGGGGATCAATGTTAAGATGATTTTTTGGATTTAATTATATTGATATGTATTTTTATCTTTGTAACAGTTATAAGGTTATCCAGTGATGGGATTTTTATGTTAAGCTTTTGATAAATTATTTTTTAGTGATCTTGTATTGATAAACATATCTAAAAGGATATAAAGTGATTAATCATATTTCATGGATGTCCATATTATTTATTTTATAAATTATATTAATATAGTTTTAGAAGAAAAAAAATTATATGTAAAGTGATAACCAATCAAGTCTGGTAGGGCCTCTTGTCATGAACCCATGACTGAGGGATGATTAGGGTTTCACACCTACAACTGTCCTATGCATTGTATTTTTAATATGTAATTATTTCTAATGAATAAATACTAATGATTAACTAGTATTGTTAATTTTTATTTTAATATATTAATGTGTTAAATATTTTCATTTTGAATTATATTTAGAGACAAATAATTAGAAATTCCCATTTCTATGGGACTTAAGATCCACTAAAAGTGTAATTTAGTGTTTATGACATAATAGTTAATTTTTTCCATTTAATGAAGTAATGGATGAAATAGATATTGACAATGGCATAAAAATTAATTGAATTTTTTGTGTAGAAATATATCATGTAAGAATATTTATTTATATTAAATGTAAATAAAAGAGTTACCCAATGAAAGTAAAGTGATCACAATAGTTGGTCATAATATCAAAATTTTAGTTAAACCCATTCCATTTTAAATCATCACAGGTTGATGAATTTTATGTCTTAAACTCTTCATTGATCATTCACTTGTTTGTTATTGATGACCTCAATCACAATCTAAAAATATGTATGATTTTACTCAATGTCCTGGATTTCACTTCCCACCTATGTTCTCCTACGTGGAGCCTTAGTTATGTGTTACATTAGGTAATCATTATGATTCAAACATTCCATTTTAAATGGAAATTTTAGTGCTATTTTTTGATGTGGGTATCTTTTAAATGAGGTATCACGTATTAAACCTTTCATAACTAAGACTAATTTAGAGTTTTAAATTAATTTTAAGGTTGGAAGAATGTAACACCACGAGATTTTGTGATATATTATTTCAAAATTAATTGAATTATTTTTATATTTTCCATTTCACCTCAAACATAGAGAAGTTTTAATATATATATATATATATATATATTAAAGAACTATTTTGGAAACTATCATACAAAATTCCATGTTAATTGTGATGACCCAAAGATTCATTGATAGAAATCCCTCTTGATATAATTAAATGTATCTTTATGTAAAATTGTTATATAAAATTTCATCTTTTTTGGTTTTATGATAAGAATTGTGACCATTGCTTGTATAGCCATTGAACAGTGATCACATGATTAGTATAAATATAAGGCTTTAACAAACCCAATTTACATAGACAAAAGAAGTGATGGCCTCATCCAGTAGAATTTCTCAATACGAAGCCCATTTGTCGTAGCTCAGAAAAGAGGTGGTGTCTTTGGGCTTCGCTCTTGGCCAAGCCCAAGATGAGCTTCATCATGTCAAGCTCGAACAGGACCGTCTACGTGAAATGTTGAAGTTGATAGAGATTACCACTCGAGTGATGTTATCTGATCCACCCCAAGAGTCTAGAACCATCGCAATCCTTACTCTTAGGTCTTATGCGGCTATTTTAAGGGTTTATGTAACAAATCACTAGTACTGTGTTCTTGTATATTATTTTATATAATAATGAATATAGCTTCTTGCCATTATTGACACTTTGTAAATAGTCTTTTTAAATCACAAATAGTATTTTTTTAGTTAATATTCAGCTAAGAAATATATTTTGAGGAATTAATGGATTTTTTAGTTAAATAATATTTTAATAAAAAATTATTATTATTATTAAATTAATTTTTATTAAATATAAATGATCTTATAATTTTATGAATGCAATTGTAATTTTATTAAGGATTGAAATCCATTTTTTGTCAAAACCCGTGATTTTTCGATAAATGACTGTTTTTATTTTAAAAGTGAAAATTAACATATATAGAAAATTATTTAGATAAAATAAAAGTTATTTCTGTAATCAGGACGTTGAAATTATCCGACAGTGAATTTTTCATAAATTTCATGAGATAGTCAAATTTTTGGGTAAAAATTAAAAACCGTTTAAATATATAATGTGTTTTATGACATCATAAAGACCCAATAGTGATGTAATAAAATACTACAAGCTTTATGTTCGGCCAATATATGTTTTAAAATTAAAATAATGTGATTTTGGGTTTGTTTGACTTATTTTACGAAGCATTAATGGACCCGTCAAGACTTATTAAACATCTTTTCTTTTTAAATTATTTTCCATGGGAGTGTGACTCACCTCCACATAAGCAACCCCATTATTTTAAAAATTTCGGACATTGACCTTATAAAATATTATTTTTCTCTCCCCTTTTCCAAAAACCATGGGCAAAAATCATGAAGTGATTTGTGGTTTGGATTAGTTTAATGAATGGGGTCCCAAACCTAAGTAATAAAGAACTAACTCCCCTTTCCTATATAAACCCACCCATGCTCCCAAATCCTCCTCACTCAAAGCCTTTGGAGTTCATCCAAACTATGACCTACTCTCTCTAGAATCCTCCCAAGTTTCCCCAAGCTCCCAAGAAGCCTCTCTCTAGCCTCTCTCAATCCTTTGGAAGCACACTTCCAAGTAAGGGTTTCTCTTCCTTTCACTTTTTGTCAAATTTTCGTAATATTCATATGCCCTTTTAATTTCAATTATAGCTGGGGCACTACCAATATCCAAGACTCCATATATAATGGCTGTTGTTGAGATTTAAGAGCTGAAGAATCAACTACAAGAGAATTAGGATAAAGGGTTTATACACCCAAGTGATTCACCATGGGGTGCACCAGTCTTCTTCATCAAGAAGAATGATGGGTCAATGCAGATTTTTGTCGATTATCGTGAATATAAAAAATCACGATAAAGAACATGTATCCTCTTCCACAGATCAATGATTTGTTCGATCAGCTGCGTGGAGAACAATACTTCTCCAAGGTAGATTTGCGATCAGGATATTATCAATTAAGGGTGAAGAAGGAAAATTTCCCAAAGACTGCTTTTCGTATAAGATATGAGAACTATGACCTCATAGTAATGCCTTTGGGACTCAACAATGCTCCAGAAATCTTCATGGACATGATTAATAGAGTCTTTAGAGATTACCTAGACAAATTTGTGGTAGTCTTTATAGATGATATTCTAATATAATCCAAAACCAAGGAGGATCATGAGGATCATTTAAGAACTATACCGAAGACTTTGTGCAAGGATAAGCTCTATGAAAAGTAAAAAAGAGTGAGTTATGGTTGAAGGAAGTCTCATTCATGGGCCATATCATCACAAGAAATGGGATATCTGTGGATCCCTCCAAAATAGATAAAATTGGGGGATGTTCGAGGCCAACATCGGTAACAGATATCTGTAGCTTCTTGTGGTTAGCTGGATATTATCAACAATTTGTGAGAAATGTCTCACGATTTTCCAACACTCTTACCAAGCTAGCTCAAAAGGGAGTAAAATTTTCATGTAGTGATGAATGCGAAGAATGCTTCAAGGAGTTGAAAATGAGGCTTATCACTGCACATGTGCTCAATTTACCAACAAGTGGGGAACTTTTTTTGGTATTCAGTGATGCTTCGAAGAAGGGCTGAGGCTGTGTGCTGATGTAGAATGATAAATTGATATTCTATGCCTCAAGGCAGTTGAAAATCCATGAGAGAAACTTTCCAACGCATGATCTGGAGTTGGTGGCAGTGATCTTTTACTTGAAAATCGGGAGGCGTTATCTCTATGTGTAGAAATGTGAGATATATACTAACCAAAAGAGTCTTAAATATATATTCACACAGAAAGAGCTTAATATGCGCCAGAGAAGATGGATAGAGCTCATCATGGATTATGACTGTTCAATACATTACCACCCTGGGAAAGCGAACAATGTGGAAGATGCCCTAAGTATAAAGGACCCATCGATTCTATCAATGATGAGAATTGAGAAGGATCCAATCTTCTTAGACTTGGTGAAGATGGACATGGGAATCATAAAGAAGGGAATATCATCAATCCTTTCACAAATGATTGCTCAACCGTATTTTTTTTGGAAAGGTTAAAGGATGCTCAAAAGGGTAATGTGGGAATTCATGAAAAAATTGAAGCTATCGAAAAAGGGAAATCCTTGGAGTTTAATGTTAATGAAGAAGGAATTGTGCGATTTGGGAAAAGACTATGTGTTCCATCATGTCTGGAGCTGAAAAAGGAACTTATGGATGATGCACCTAGTTCAAATTTCTCTATTCACCCAGAGAGCACAAAAGATGTATCGAGATCTCCGAGAAATCTTTTGGTGGGATAATATGAAGAAGGAGAACGCTGAATATACGTCAAAGTTCCAGGTGCTCCAGCAAGTGAAGGCAGAGAGGTAGAATTCTAAGGGGATGATGCAACCATTGCCCATACCAGAATGGAAATAGGAAAACATCACCATGGACATTGTCACCAGACTTCCAAAGACATCCAAAGGCAACAATTCAATCTGGGTTGTTTTGGACCATCTTACAAAGACTGCACACTTCATTGGTTTTAGGGAGGATTTCTCATTGGATCAAATCGCAGGGATATATATCAGCGAAGTGGTAAGGATGCATGAAGTACCACTAACAATTGTGTCTAACCGAGATCCAAGATTCACCCTTATGTTTTGGAAGAGTCTTCAACATGATCTGAATACTGAATTGAACTTCAGTATAGCCTATCATCCTCAAACTGATGGCCAATCTGAGCGGACTATCCAAACACTTGAGGACAAGTTGAGATCATGCTCAATGGACTTTAAAGGAGGATGGGATCAACATCTTCCTATAGTTGAGTTCTCTTATAATAATAGTTTCCACTCGATCATCAAAATGTCACCATATGAAGCCCTGTATGGGAAAAGGTGAAGAACACTGGCATGTTGGGATGAGGTCGGTGAACGTAACCTTCTTGGACCAGAAATGGTCGAGGAAATGGTGGAGAAGTTGAAAACCATTTAGCAGCATATCAAGGCAGCCTAGAGACGATAGAAGAGTTATGCAGATATTCGTCGATGATACCTTGAGTTTATAGTTGGAGACACGGTTTTTCTATGCATATCTCCGTGGAAGAGGGTCGTGAGGTTTAGAATGAAAGGGAAGTTTAGTCCAAGGTACATCGGCCCCTTCGAGATTCTTGATCGTGTCGGGGTTGTGGCCTATAAACTAGCACTTCCACCTACCATGTCCAAAGTACATGATGTGTTTCATGTATCCCTCTAAAGTTATTACATACCAGACCCTTCACATATACTCTCTTCTGAGGTGGTACAGTTGGAGGATAATCTTTCTTATAAAGAGAAAACTGTGAAGATCATAGATCGTAGAGAAAACGTTCTACGAAATAAGACAATTCCCCTCGTCAAGGTGTTGTATCGAAACCACAAGTTTGAAGAAGCAACTTAGGAATAGGAGGAAATGATGAAGCTGAGTTACCCACATCTGTTTTAGTGTGGGAAAAGGAAATTTTGAGGGCGAAATATCTTAATCGGGGAATATTGTGACGACCCAAAGATTCATTAATAGAAATCCCTCTTGATCTAATTAAATGTCTCTATATGTAAAATTTTTATATAAAGTTTCAACTTATTTGGTTTTATATAATAAATTGTGACAGTTACATTTATAGTCGTTGAACAGTGATCACATGATTAGTATAAATACAAGGCTTAAACAAACCCAATTCACTCAGACAAAAGAAGTGATGGCCTCATCCAGTAGAATTGCTCCATACGAAGCCCATTTGTCTGAGCTCAGAATAGAGGTGGAGTCTTTGGGGTTCGCTCTTGACCAATCCCAATCTAAGCTTCATCATTTCAAGCTCGAACAAGACTGTCTACGGGAAAAGTGGAAGTTGATAGAGATTACCACTCGAGCGATGTTATCTGAGCCACCCCAAGAGATTGTCACCATCGCACACCATACCTTTTGGTCTTATGCAGCTATTTTAAGGGGTTATGTAACAAATTGCTAGTACTATGTTCATGTATATAATTTTATTGTATATAATAATGAATATATCTTCTTGTAATTATTGACAATTTGTAAATAGTTTTTTAATCACAAATAATATTATTTTAAGTTAATATTCAGCTAAGAAATCTATTTGGATGAATTAATGGATTTTTGAATTAAATAATATTTTACTAAAATATTATTGTTATTGTTAAATTAATTTTTATTAAATATAAATGATCTTATAATTTTATGAGTGCAATTGTAATTTTATTAATGTTATAATGCCATTTTTGTCAAAACCCGTGAATTTTCGAAAAATGTTGGTTTTTATTTTAAAAGTAAAATTTAACATATTTAGACAATTATTAAGATAAAATAAATGTTATTTCTGATATCAGGATGTCGAAATTATCAACGGTGAATTTATCATAATTTTCTGAGATAGTCAAATTTTTGGGTAAAAATTAAAAATCGTTTAAATATATAATGTGTTCTATGACAACATAACGACCTAATGGTGATGTAATAAAATACTATAAGCTTTATTTTTTTGGTAAAATATCCCTCAACGTATCATTGATGCATTTTTGAGGTGATTGTGTTTGTTGACAACGTGGACATCTGAGTGGTGATTGTTGACAAAGCAAAACAATGACATACAAGTTTGTTGACAAAAGGATTTCATGATGGAATGTCAAGTTCAAGAGTTGAGGACAGAAATCTATGTTTGATTCAATAATGTCTACAAAAGTAATGGATGATCTGGAGGTAGTACAAAAGAACAGATAACAGGTGGCACCGTTTTCCAGTGTTTGCCAAATTTTTGGGCCAGAAAATCGTCAAATGAGAAAAGTGGTTTTTGGAAAGGGACTTCTGCACCGTGTACTTGAAGGCTTGGAAACTTGCGCGCCAGATAGTTTTCATGATAAGATCATTAAAATGTGGCAAAGGGACATGTGTCGCGCAAGTATTGGTGGTGTCGTGGAAGTGACTTGCGCGCCAGGAAAGAGACTTGCGCGCTGATGCTTTGAAAGCATCAGAACTTGTGCGCCAGTTGTTTTTCAAGATCAGAAGATCAAAATATGGAAAAGGAAATATGTTCACACAAGTTTGGAATTAGGTCACGCAAGTGACATGCAGGAGAAGAGACCTGGGCGCCGAGACTTGCGTGCCGCGGAGAGACTTGTGCATCGTCGCACAGGGGTGAACAAATGCCTATAAATACTAGACCACCGCTCTTCATTCTTCACCGGAGTTCAACAATTTGAAGATTTAGAGCTCCTTTCATGCAGGTGGGGTGGTCGCGCAAGTGGTGGTGTGTCACACAAGTGGGACATGCGTGCCAGTGTTGGAAGTTGCACGCCAAGTGTTAGTTGTGCGCCTGAGGTGGTTTAGGTGAGGAAGGAAGTGAGTCGCGCAGGATTGGAGTTACATATGCTTGAGTCGCGCTAGTGGTTGAGGATGTATTGTGCTCCAGTTGTGACTTGTGCACTGATACTTGCGCACTGATATAGACTTGTGCGCCAATTAAGGTTGAGTCCCTGTCCGTATTTTCGGGCCGCGTGGAAGTTGGAAGATTTCCCGATACCTTCGGTGCATTGTGAGATTCATCTACGGGTGAAAGCTGGACTTCAACAGAGCATCTACATAAAGAGAACAATGCATTCCTTCATGCAAATGAAGAGTCCTACATGTTTATAAACTGTGAGTGGATCCTTTCCGAAGAAGTGAGCAAAGGAAGAGGAATAAGGTGATCCTCTCCACTGGTAGTGAGCTAGAGAGAGAGAAACAGGGAGTGATCCTTTGGAAAGTAGTGAGCTGACCCTAAACCCTGTAAAGGCTATGAGCCTGGGACAGAGTGACTGTTCCCGAACCTTGTAATCCACAGCTAGTGAAGTTTAATGGAATTTGGTACGGCTGGCAACTTGTCGACGTATGATCCTTGTACATAGCCTAGTGAGGGTGAACCAAGTAAAAATCCTTGTGTCTGCCTGATTACTTCCTTGCATTGCATTTAAAGAATCATCATCAGATAAAGAAGATAATAATTTATCATAATAAACACACAAGTTTAAACAATGTGACCCTTGTAATAAAGAGTTCAAGATCCAGTGGGGCAGGAAGAACATTGGAAAAGAATATCCATACCCTGATTCACCCCCCCCCCTCTCAAGGTATATACGCCCCTATTGGTCTTAACAACGTTCGGCCAATATATGTTTTAACATTAAAATAATGTGATTTTGGATTTTTCCCTTATTTTACAAAGCATTAATGGACCCCTCAAGACTTGTTAAACATCTTGTCTTTTTAAATTATTTTACATGGGAGTGTGACTCACCTCCACATAAGCAACCCCATTATTTTAAGAATTTAGGACTTTGGCCTTATGAAATATTTTTTTCCTCTACACTTTGCCAAAAACCATTGGCAAAAACCATGAGCTGATTTTTTTTTTGGATTAGTTTAATGAATGGCGTCCCAATCATAAATAATAAAGAACTCACTCGCCTTTCATATATAAACCCACCCAATCTCCCACTTTCTCTTCACTCAAGCCCTTTGAAGTTCGTCCAACCTCTACCCTACTCTCTCTATAATCCTCCCAAGGTGCCCCAAGCTCCCAAGAAGCCTCTCTCAAGCCTTTGGAAGCACACTTCGAAGTAAGGGTTTTTCTCCCTTTCACTTTTTGTCCAATTTTCTTAATATTGTTATGCAATTTTATTTTAAATTATAAATATTGGGGTAAGGTTTTTCACCTACCCCATACATCCCTCTTATTGTTTGAATGATGGGATACCCCCTTTATCTCTCATTAAATGTCTCCCATGTACACCCGTGACTATGCAGAAATTCCGAAAGGAACTTGTCTCTCCTCATTTACATTCAAGCAATACTATTTTATCATGAATCTAAATTCCATTAATATTGTTAGGTCATGTAACTATATGACGCCCCTTACTGTCCATTTCATATATATATGATGAGACACCCCTTTCTCTCTCATCAACCATTTTTTATGAATTTATATATCACGCTATTAGGCTGCCGAAATTGCAACGATTTTCTAAGCCAATTCCATTATGTAGTGAATACCATGCCCATTTATCCATCAAGGGTATTCACTATCATGAACATTTACTTATTGATTATAATTTTTCATTCCAAATGTATTTTTCGTGGAATAAATGATTATGTTTTATAAATCCATGTTTTATTATCCATGTGGCACACTTATGCATGAAATGAAATGTTTAAGAAGGGTGCACCCTTATAGCACTCTAATGAATTAGGTAAAGTATAGTATCATGATACATCATGTGCAATGAGTGTTGACTCATGCTAATTCAAGTGCAACGAGCGTTTACTCGTGCTTCATGTGCCATGAGGATTTACTCATGCTCCATGTGCAATGAGCCTTCGCTAATGCTAATTCCATGTTAAGTGTTGTGGCCACATTTCCATGTTATGATTATCATGCTTTATCATGTCTTTATTTTCATGTTTCTCTTGTTCTCTATTGATATGACTATAGTCTAACATTTTTTTTACTCCTCATGTCTTCCATGTTTATTCCCTTACTGGGCTTTATAGATCACCACTTTTCATATGCATGTCCTCAGTTTATCCCATGCAATTCTATGTATGAGGGAATGAAGTTGTCATGTAATGGATGTTTTCAATAAAGATATTGAATTTCATGTTTTAATTTGTTATGTAATGATCATAAGCCCCAATGACACAAGACCTCTCGATCATCCATGTTGTATCAAGTGAATAGTTTATGTAATAAATCATGTTTAAGTTTGTAATAAAAGTAGGGTTGTCATATTAATCATGCCCTACATGCAATATAGTAGTTAGGTTTCTCAATTTAGTAAGCTCAAGTAAACTTATGTTTCTCTCAAGACTGAGTTTCATCATTAGCTTGTGAAACCTGCAAAAGTGAGTGTTACTGAAAAATAATATATTATTAATAAAATATTATAATATATTATGTATCCATTAAATTATATTTTCAAATTATTATTAACAAAATTATGTAAATATAATATTTTCACAAAATATATAAATAATTAATTAGTTATAAATTCTTTAGTAAGGAGTATAAAAAGAGACTTTTTATAGAAACCTATTATTATGATCGAAATGTTTTTTTTAATACTAATAAATTAATTTAATTATAATTACCAAGAAAATATAGTGATATATATAATTTATATATACAAATAAATATTTTTGATATTCATTGAATATATTTTAGAATTATAAGATAATAATAAAACTATTTTAACACATAAAACACAAGATTTTTGTTATCGAAATTTTTCCACCTTTTGATGAAGAACCTATTTTAAATATAGATCTTGTATATTTTATAATTTTCATATTTGAAATTAAAATATATTTTTTAAATAAGATCATAAAAAAAATTAGGGTGACTTTTTGGTATTATTCGACGAATTTTCATTTTTTAATGAATAGTGATAAATACTGATATTTTACTCCAAATGGGTTTTCATCTTATTTTATTATAAGAATAAATTATATTATTAATTTAATTTAATGTTTAATTATACAAAATTTTGAAAATTGTATCTTATTTAATTTATTTGAATAAATTTTACATTAAATTGGTTATAAAACCAAAGCAGACTTTTGAAAATTTTTATATTAAATCCTTGCCTCATCATTCCGTATATGGGATTAAATTTAAATTAATTTATGAAGAATTTTTTATTGAAAGTGTTAGAAATGGATTCCATATTTTAATTAACATTGGTATCTATTTTATAATATGATCAAATTAGTTTTTTACTAAAATGATTAGTGAATCTGAATAAAACTAATTATAATGACTAAGATTAAATTACGATTAACAAGGGACTAAAAACTAAACATGAAGCCTAATATGACCTATAAACTTGTAAAACATCCATTGGATGGAAATATTTCAACCCTATCATCTCTTGTATCTATTTTGTACAATTATTGGAATAAATTTAAATAAAAAACAATGGTGGGGTTTCACTTTTTCCATAATATTACAACAGTTCCAATCCTCTTCAAAATTAAATGGCCTCCTCTCCTACCACTTCCTCACAACTTTCAAATAATTTTGGCTCATAAAATCTCTACCCAAATATCTCCCCAAATCCAAAAATCCATCTTATATTCCTTCCTTTGAGTAGAAAGTCATCTGATGAATCCCTTTGGTGCAAACCTAATAGAGTTACCCAAATAAGAGGTAACATCATTCCTCAAACTCATTTCATTTATTTTTTGCCTCCACCACCTAAAATATACATATTTCAAGATTATAATTTTAAAATTATATACTAAATATATTTCTATTTGTTTATATTAATCGTTCTAAATTCTCATACACATGCAACAATCTAATGGCTAATGAACTTACCATTCATGTATGGTGAACTACCACCTCGAGTCATGAAGATTGTTCATTTCTCCGTTCCCACTTTTCAAATTTATGAATTATGATGGAAAACATGTTTATATATGATATGTATAATATATATAATTCTTCTATTATTAATTATTTATTTTATTACACAGTATATTATTTATTCCATTATGTGTAAACACGATAACATCATTTGTCGAAGTGTGGACCATCACCCCCTCAAAGAGATGTGATTCAATCACACGATACATGGAATGTATAATGGATGGATTTAATTATACATATGTATTGTACAATAAATTTATATAATAATCATGAAATAATTTTATTTCTGTAAATATAATATAATTTTTTTTATTATTACCCTTTCGCACACTTATAAAGTGATAATGTCATTCATATACGTGTGGAATACCGCCTCCTCAACCTGATGTGATTCATTTTACATCATAAGAATTATATTCATAACTATAAATAATTATATAATATGTTATTTATTATAAAATGATCATTCTCAAATGATTAATGTTACTTACCTTCTTCCCACAATGATTGTTGAAAAATGGTCATGTCACTCTTGTGTACGTACGACTTACCATCTCCATGATTCTAACATTAATTCATTTTCACAATTATATTTACACAATGGATTTAATGGTATAATTAAAATAATAATATGAAAATTACTTCATTAGTATTATTAAGTATATGCTTATATAATGACCCGTTTGACTGTATTGTACAATCCTAAGTCCTTTATAACACATGAATAAAATTTGGTCGAAATACCCAACATAAACACAATTCTTTTTTTAGTTTTATAGAACATTGAAATAAGTGATGTAAAAGTAATAAAAAACCGGAAAAATGTTATGAATTATGTAATTAATTAACACCACTTTATTATTTAGGAATACAAAGATGCACGAGACAAGTCTAATTCAAGGTGGCAAAATTTCATCTCACTCTTTATTTTCATGAAATACATTCCTTACTAACCACACACTTATTTTGTGTGGTGTATATACTACCCATGACATTATTATTTTATTATAATATTTAAATCTATGGGTATTTACCTAACCATTTTATGAACATTTTATCATGTGGTTTAAGTTTCAAAAGATACCAAATCAGTAAATTATTTTTTTCTCAAATTTCCGTCATTGAGACACATTCCATGATATACACATAAATTATTATATGAGGAGTAAAAAATACCATTATAATTTTATATAATAAATCTACTTCTTTTCCTTATATTTTAATCTCACTGTAATTTCAATTTCTTCCTTGGGGAGTATGATTCGATGTTACTATGTAGTACAGTTTTATTAAAGCAATATCACTATTTACAGAGATTGTTTATAATCACATTTTTATTGATGAAATAATAGGATCTATATTTCAAGAAAATTCATGAATTTTTTATCATCTTTTTAGTCTTTATTTATTCATGTATTAGTAGAATTTTTCTAGTCTATGGTACATAAGATAACTAAGAAGATGTTTCTTAAAAATTGTGACCCTACTTATCTCTTCTTTGAAAAAACTATTTTATACTAATATAATATGCTCATTAAAAGACATGTTACCACGTTTTGTAATTTAAAAAATTAAAAGGAATATTCTGGTGAATTTATTAATAAGGCATTTTCTCTCCATTTACTATGAAAAAATAATATTCTTTTTACCTCACGCGGCATGTACCAATTTACCTATGGTCATTTCCTTAAGGATTCCTTTTCATTTTATAATGATAAATTTTAAATTTTATTTTCTTAAAAGAGATCCTCAACAAAATTAATTTCAAAATGTTTTAAAGATTCTTTTATATGTTTTTAAATAAAGATGATTTTCAATTGGTTTTCAGGATTGTATACTTATTTTCGATGGAAAAAGTATTTCAAAAGGATTTCAATGCTTCATTGAGATGTTTCAATGTTTATTTTCATGAAAATTATTTTGAAAAGGTTTAACATTTTATGAATAATTTTTTAAAGAATAAAGGATACTTTTTTAATGAAGTGTCTTTAAAAAATAATTAAAATTTATTTATTATATGTGACAACATCTGTTGGTGTTACTCTTAACTTTTTGGGGGAACAGATTCAATTTTTCTACTCATATTATTTATCATAATGGATAATGTTTTATGTCCTGATGTTTATGAAATTGGTTTCTGTTTCATGAGATATATTTTTATAAAACCCACTTCTTATCTAGGGTTATACTTTTGATGAAATTATTATGAAAGATGTTTATTTATTATAGAGGTTATGATATGATTTCTTATTTTTCATACCCATTTCATTTCATGGGTGAACATATTATTGTTTTTGGTTTTGTGGAATATGTTTTAATAATTTCATTATGGATGGGTGATACCTAGAAGTCCCTCTAATTAGTTGTGTACAGATTTATATCTCATGAGATAAACAAAGAAATCCATGGGAGTGATCCGTTGCGACCAAGATGGTATGATGAGTGAACACATGAAATTATGATGTCCATGGGTGTAAATAATGACTACCAAGATGGTATTAAATGTTAACCCATAGTACTAAAATGGTCTTAGAATCAATTCCTTGGATACAATGGAAATCATATTATATTCTTATTTTTTCACAATTCTATGATTTATTCTTATGTTATGCTTTCATGTATTATGTTTTTTATTTCCTTTTGATTCATGTCTTATGAACAATCAATATTTATTAAATGATTCATTTTTATGATCTTTGATATGAAGGGTATAATCATAAAATATTTTTTAATGTTCCCATAATTTTATACTTATGATTATGCTTACATGTGTCCCAAGTATACCGTTACTGAGCATCTGAGCTCACTGTTTTTTAGGTTACCTTCCTCGTGTAATAAATACATGTATTATGTTTGATGTTTCTAAGAATATTTCTAGTTCATAATAACCTTGTGGTAGATAATCTATCTCTATTATGTTCAAGTGTTCACGTTTCCTTGTTTCAAAAGGAATTAGCCTGATATGATATTTGAGATTCTGTTATTTTAATGTTTTAAAAATTCCACAAAACAGATGTAATGTATCTTTTGGTAAAGAGTGAGTCATTATAGTTGGTATTATAGAAAATTATTCGTTAACCATTGGAAACTGGGATAATAAAACCTTAGTGATAAGACAATGTACATTTCTAAGGATAAGTCTAAGGATAATGAAAATTACAGTAAAATGTATTGTAATTTAGATAATGGATATATTGAGTGCTATCCTGTAAATACATGCCTATATAAATAAAAAGTTGATTTTTCACTATCACACATGTACCTACGTTTAAAAATTATGAAAATATGTTTTGAGCCTAACTCTAGGTAATTTATTATGTAAAAACGGGCCTTTCTACACACCTAGTTTGGAACTCATGTGAGAAATGCTTTGGAAATTTTCAAACAAATAATGAACCATTAAGAATGATCTGAAAGGTAGATGATTGTGACTAAACTTATATAACCCTAAGTCATCATAATTTAAACGTTTGGTGTCATTATTTAGACATCCGATAAGTAGTTTTTTCATGTGTATGTTGTTTTCGTTTATGATATGCATTTCTCAGCCAGTGCATTATGGTTTTAGTTAATAGAGGGAACAAGAAGAAACATGGAAAGAATTGAATTTTTCATATTTTTAATGTATGGGCATTGTAAAAATAAATTTTCCAAGTGGATATCTCATAATGGGGATAAGTAAGGTTGTATGAGTATTGGTTGTAGTATTGATTATAAAGAGAATGCAACTAACAAGTGAAAGTAATGTGATGTTCTTCTAGTATTTTTTACCTTAATCATAAGAAGAATGATTATATTGAGGTATAGGAACCTTAATGAATGATTCCAATTTCATATTATTAGAAAGATTAATTCTGGAATATATTAATGAAACATGAATAGTGTTTTATGAGTATATTTTGATGAATAAAGTACTTATGTAATTTAAATCAATGATTATTTTATGTGAATAATAAAATATATAAATATTTTTAATATAATATTTCTTTATGTATTTAAGGGGATATGTTTAATTATGTTGAATACATAGAAATGCAGTATTTTTATTAGTGGAAGGTAAACCTTAATGTGATCACAATGTTGAAAAACAAAATTCTTTAGATAATGAGATGATTGATCTGGAAATTGTAAATGGGGTAAGATTGATTACCTGATATCAAATTATTATTTGGTTGAGAAAATAAGTTATGCCATCATTGAATATGTTTACTAATTTTTGGATTTATTCAATATATATAGCAACCATTGGATTAAAGAAGCATGCATATTTAGAGAAATTATATATTGTAATTACAATGTTTCAAGAGAATATATGATGCAGGTATTCACATGATAGGAATGTGAAAACCAAGAGCCAATTTTTGATATTCTTAGGATAAATGTTAAGCTAATTTAGTGTATTTATTTTTAACATTATGGATTTTCAACTTTTCGAAGGATTATAAGGTTGTCCAGTTATGAAAAATTTAAATTAAACTTTAGGTGAAGTATTTATGTAGTGATATTATAAAGAATAACTTAGTTAAATGATATATACTAATCACAAATATTTCAAGGATTCCTATCATATATATTTTTAAAATAATGTTAATGTAGATTTATAAAAGGAAATCAATTATTTTGGGTTAGAACCAATCAATCTATAAATTCTTCTAGTCTTGAACCAATGACCTAATGATTATATAGGTTTTACACCAACCATTGGCCTATGTGATGTCTTAGTCAATGTGTATTTATTTCTGAAGAATAAATTTTAATGTTGATAAAATAGTATAAAATTTTATGTTTTTATATTTATGTATTAAACTAAATGATTTTTATGAATATTAATAGAAAAATGGTTTTAATGTAAATTTGTATGGGCATCAGTTCTACTAAATATATAATTTAGTGCTTCTGACATCAGAGATAATTTATGGGCATCTGTTTCATGAAGTAATGGATGAATTAGAAATTTATAATGATATAAAAAATAACGAAATTCTGTTTATAGAAATATATTATGTATGTATATTTCCTAATATTCTTGGTTAATAAATGATTTTATGAACATTAATTAAATGATCATAAAAATGATGTCCTAAAACCCTAATTTTTTTAAATTGTTGTCTGTTTAAATTATCATAGTTTAATGAATTCAAGGCCCTAAAATTTTTATATATCATTCACATTCTTATCACTTATGGCCACAATATCTCTTAACAATTATTTTTTCTTTTCCACCATGTCTATTTTTTCACATCCCACATATATTTTCCAATGTGGAAACATATTAATGTGTTACATTTTGTAACATGTATGTATCCAAAATTATATCATAAAAATATTTTTTAGTTTTAAGTTATATAATGTGTGTTTATGTGAATGAAAATATCAAATAATAATCCTTTAATAAAAAAGATGAATTTTGAGGGTGAAATTAATTTTAAGGGGCTTAGAATGTAGCACCCCATGATTTTGTAAAATTATTGTTTCAAATTAATTTATTTTTAAAAAATTAATGCATGCAACAATTGATATAGTTTTTATATATTAAAAATTATCTTTGGATTTTGTTATATGTGATTCAATGTTAATCTCCCACTACACGCAATATAAAGGATATATTTCTCTACACTTAACACTGAGGTTTCCTTGGGTTTTATGCAAGACTGAAATTCTTAAACGGCTTGCGTAACACATGAGACCGAGTGTTAATGAATAATAATATATTACTTAAAATTATAATAATATATAACCTTTCCATTGAGTATTATATTATGAATATTATTAACATAGTAATGTAAATATAAGGTTTTCACAAAATATAAAATGAATTAATTAGTTTGAAAATATATAAAAATGAATATAAGATCTAATTGAATATAAAGGGTTCATTTTTTTGGAAAAACTATTATTATTATCACAAATAAGAAATAGTCTTCAAATTATTTTCAAGCTCCTCAAAAAGTTTTTAATGGAAAAAGGAGTTCAAAATGTTCCCCATGCTTCTATTATATGTTTTCATGTTTATTTTCATGAAAATTATTTTCAAAAGGTATAAGATTTTAAGAATAAATTTTCAAATTAAAAATGATAATTTCCCCATGATGTTTTTTTAAATATTATTAAAAATTATTTCTCAACTAGGAAAACATATAGTGGTGTAACTCTTGCCTTTCTAGGGTAAAGGATTCAATTTTTTACATTCATATTATTTCTCTGAATGGTTTATGTTTTATAGAACAATGTTTTGGAAATATTTTTCTCTTTAATGGGATATATTATTATTAAAATAACTTCTTTTCACAAGTGATTATTTTGATGAAATGATAATGAACGTTGTATATTTTCCCCCATATCATAAATTTTTTTACAATACCCATTTCATTTCATGGGTTAGGATATGATTGTTTGTGATTTCCGGGAACATTTATGTATTATTTCATTATGAGATGTGTGGGAGCCTTTATCCTCCTCCCAAACATTGGGTAAAGATTTATATCTCATGAGATAGAATAAGATGTCTGTTGGGGTGAACCATGACTATGAAGATAGTGTGAGGAGCGAACTGATTCTACTAAGATGGTCATGGGAATGAAACATGACAACCAATATTCAATGGAGAGTAATCAAATGCTACTAAGAAGGTCTTCGAAGAAATTCCTTGTTTACTAAAGAAATCATATTATTAACATATATGTGCGACATAATTCCATGTTTTATTCCAATGTTTTTCTCCCATGGTTTAAGATCATTGTTTCCTAATTATTCATATATTATGATCATTTCATCTTAATGAAATGACTCATTTTTATTATCGTTGATACGATGTGTATGATCATCACCTATTTTGATAACGTTATCATTATCCTATTATCTTGTTTTTTCTTACATCTCTCACTTTTTTACCATTACTAAGCATCTGAGGTCGCCCCTTTTATATTTATTTTAGTAGGTTATGAAGATATGTACTATATAGGATGTTTCGAATAATAGTTTTTGTCATGAAAAACCTAGTGGGGGATAATGTACTTCACTTATGTAAATGTATTCATGTTTCCATATTTCCAAAGTCAATATACAAATACAATATTTTAGAATAAGTTTTTGTATTGTATTAAGTGTTTCGAATATGTTTTTTAATAACTATCTATGTGAAGTCTGGGTTTTTATACTATCTCTCTCTGATGCATAAATAAATAGGCTTCATATGGTACAATATATCTAGTCACCCCTAGGGGTTATTTTTTCTTTGTTAATTCGATTTTTCATAACCCTATATTTATAAAAATCAGGTGATCATTGTTCAACATCTATATAATCAATATTTATGATACAAAAAGTTATTTTATAGAAGATATGATATATTAAAACCATGTAATTTAATTTTGATTCTATAACCCTAATAGGTCATTTAATTCAATTATAAATGGAATTTTATTTCTAATATTTTGGGTCGTTACACAAATTCCAATTCAGGATATAGAGGTTATACTCGACTAGGATGATATTATAGATTTTATCTAAAAGATTATTCTTAATAATACATTATAATTCCATGTATCAAATGTTCCTCAGGAGGTATAGGATTGGTTAGATAATATTTAATTTAAATTCTATTACTTAGAGATTACATAAATTATTAAGGTAAAATATAGAATATTCAATCATGAAGGGGGTGGAAATTGATTATGGGGGGTTATAGTTTTTAAAAAGAGGAAGGATTACTCAAATGGAATGACTCCAAGTTTATTTTTATAGAGAAAATTGATACTAATTAAATAGTATTAGTGATGTACACAAAGATATTAATCATTCACCCGGGTAATTTGTTGACGAATCAGTATAAAAAACTTTTATTTTGAAAATTATCATTATTAAACTAAGTTGGTATCAGATATAAAGCAGGAAGACTACTGGCTTGATATAGTTCTTCAATCAGATATTTTATCTTAGTTTATTGTGTTGATTATTACCTCATATAAATATTTTTTTGGATAGATTCATCAATAAGAAAATAGACATGGATGATATGTCATGGTTGATGGCAGTTCCTCATACACATATTTGTAGATTTATTAGTTCTATTAAATTGAACAAAGAGTACAATGATACCATTATCAGAAATAGTATTGTTAATCCTCAACATATTTCATTCACCAAATCAGCTATTTGTATCTGGTAATGTATTGTAAACTTGTTTCCAATTTTTGAAGGTGGGGAACAGAAAGTGTGCTTTCTAGAGAGGAAATAAAGATCTATATCTAGTGTGGATTCTCATGTAATTTTCAAACATTTTTCTTTTTTTATCACTTTTAAATGTGGTAAGGGATCCTCAAAACCAATAGGATATTTGGCACAATCATATGCCTTAAGTTAAATAGTATTCATTTCATAGATATGTAGAAAAAAGAAGCTTCACATAATGGGTGGGTCTATATTGAGAATTGATGCAATCCTTATGATAGTTAACGAAACCATTACTATTACTTTCTATTTATTTAAATATTTACTTTATGATATGTCATATCATTATTTAATATTATCATATACTATGGAGTTTTTGAATCATCATGCATAGATAATTCATTATATGATGGAAATTGTAATGTATCTACGGATAAATAAAGATCATTATCTCCAATACATATTGTATAATTTCACATTATTCGAAATTTGTCTTTTTGGGGGTCTTTTTTCATGACAATAATCATCTAGATATCATAATCAAGATGTATTAGTCAGTGGCTCAAAAATCTATGATTGATTATCATCAAGGGTATGACACTTTTACTACATCAATGGGTAGTGTCATGTTTTTCATAGGTAAGGGGACCCAAGGTCCATCTAGGTGAAAACACCTATTCTAGATATGATTATAATGATATTAACATATTATTTTAAACTATATAATTAATCATAGTGTTTTGAACCTTCCCAATTAGTGGATGGATTTCTAGAAGCCTTTCCATTAGGCATTTCTGATTTTCCACTAAAGAGGGTTTAATGTTCTCTATCAACATAGTGATAGGTACAGAACTCATATATATACCCTCAAATATTAAGGATATATAAAAACTAAAGGATCAATTTAACGATTAAATCTTCAATGGATTAAATCATCCTACTGTGTTTCCCTAGGGACTAAAAATGCTTTTCATAAAAAAGGATATTAGAACCATTCACATGTGTGTAGACTACCAGAAGTTTAGTTACGTTATAGTTAGGAACAACTATTGGATGCCCTGCATGAAAGAGTTTATGAATATAATAAATGAGGAGAAGTGGTTCCTTTAGATTGATATTTAGTCTAGTTACCTTGATATTATGATAAAAAAGTCTAATATCTCAAATTCAACTTCTAGGAGTAGGTATGGCCAATACGAGTATCTTGGGATTACATTAATAATAACCATAAATAATTTATTTGATTAGTGGATTGATGTACAATATTTTACAAATGTATGTATACACCTTGTTAGTTTTAATATTTATGTAATATTGGTTAAAATTTCAACCATGGAGGATCTTGTTATTTATTTGACAGAAGTTATGGATATCCTGAGGAATCTAAAAATTTATACCATGTTATCAAAGTGAATATTATAGATTGATAAGGTAATGTTCAGGTGGATCAAGGTCTTGGAACATGTATTCTCAATTGATTCTTAACATATTAATGTTGTATTTTAATGGGATTAAGAGTAGAATGTATAAGAGATTCGAAGCTATTTACGACTTGTAGCATATTACTATTGGTTCATAAAATATGTCTCCCATTTGGATTCTTTATTTACTAATCATACATGAAAATAAAGGATGTGTTTATGTTAATAAATATATTAGGATTTTTTTTATAAGTTAATGTTCCATCTAACTTTGTCCCCCCATGTAAACTCTTCCAATGATAAGGTAGGGAAATTTGGTCTTTTATAATGTGTCCGGTTTAAGTTTAGGTTGTGTTCTCATGAAAAGTGATTATGATATGGATTATGGTTCTCATTATCATTAGCATCAGGATAATAAATACCCATCACATGAATATGAAGCCTCATTTTTATTCATTATTTTAAGAGTTGGTATAATTACCATCTAAAATAAAAAATTTCAATTTACTCTGATAAATAAATCCTGAGTTTTATATTCTCATAAAAAGGTTTAAGTAGTCATAAGAGGTGATGTTTGTATTAATAAAAATAATTTGAAATCATAATTTCTTATTCCATTGGGAATGGGAATATTGTTTTATATTCCTGGAGTATGTGCGTACCATCCCATGCCATTAAATAGTTTTTACAGGAGTATAACAAAATTACCTACTTTTCTTCCTTGAATATTAAAGTATGTGAGGATGAGATAAAAGTTGTTTTGGAATGAGTTAAATTGAAATCCTATAATTCCAAAATTATCCCCTAGTAATAGTTTACATTTTTTTATTTCTAAATAAGTATGAAATCGTTATATAGTGGATAGATAATTAGTGAATGATCTATATCTTCAGAGGGTATCTTTTTCATCAGGAGTTATTAAGTTTTTTCCTTAAATATGAGTAATATTACGATTTGACATTGTCATCATTTTAGTGGGGTTCTTAAAAAATTATGACCAGGACATTTTCTTATACGAGAAAAATTTTTAGGGGCCAGTTATGAAATGGGACATTACAAACCTTCAATAATATTTGTGTACATGTCAAAAAATCTAAGTCATGAATTAAATCCTTTCTATTTCCTTTAATAACTCTTTATGTTGATTTTGAAGTGTGAAGAATTATTAGTGTACATTTTTCTATCTTTGACATACGCCTCATCAACTCAAATTTATTTCTTTGGTGATATAGATATTTAAAAAACCATCTCACTTTATTTTCATCCATCATACAAAAAATGTTATGGAATTGAGAAATCATCATGTGTTAGAGATTGTGGAATTGTATGGGGTTTTGTTTAACATTTTTTAGATAGAGATACCAAATTCAGTTCTTACATTTAGATATACCAAATGGATGTGAATCTATACTACGTAATTGTGAGAAAAACATACCATCATTAGACATATATTTAGATTGAACAAGTTATATAGACTCTGGATGACATGATTCATGATTATTTACATGACATTAGATGATCTTGGGTTTCCATTTGGGGATTGTAGAGTATTAATATAACTATAGTTACCAACCATTCATTAATAATAATCCCATTTATTTCTTGTATGTTTGAACATGTAAATATATAATTTTTTGGTAAGAGGGTGGTGAACCATCTCTTGTTGGATATAGTTTTGTCCCATTTATAATTTTAATGTTCCAGATGATTTTATTGATAATAGAAATTTCACAGAGTTATTTTTAATATTTTGTGGATCATCACAAAAATTTACTATATTTCATTGTTGGGGTACATGTGTTCTTGAACATATTAAGTAGACTATGTCACCACTGGCCTGTAAAATTGAGGATGTTATTACTGATATATGTGGAATGATTTTCCATTTTTGAGAATATTGGAAAAATTGTATATCATTTTCTGTTCCACCATTTGTGAAATTGATCCATGATTTTTTCCAAAAGTCACAAAATGATAATTATCATTCAAATCTATCTTGAGTTATTATTTGGGAGGGACTTGATGTGAAACATGAAATTATTTTCAATGAGTACATTTTTAATATTGTTAATTCTTAGTTAATGGATCAATATAGGAATGTTATATCATTGGTTTTTGTGTTACGGTAACATGTTTTTGATTCTAATGACTCCTTGGAGGATACGATGTTAATGATATTGTAGTGGTATCATCTATTTTCTATGGAATCAACTAATAATGATTTCTAGGGTAAATTATTTATGCTTGGGATAATTATTATATCTTAGAATATTCTTTCAAGAATGAACCATGGTTTATTTTGGATCCACATTATTTTCATGATTTTGTTTTATAGTACTAGATTATTCAAGGTTTTATATTCTTGGTGTATCTTTTATATGGTATCAGGGGGAGTTTATATTCTTATCTGAGAGTTCAAGTGATTTCCCATGATGATGGATTAGGGGTGGACATGGTTATGTATGTTGAATGTCTATATGTGGTCTATCGATTCACCCGTGAGATCCACCAGCTTTCCAACATGGTAAACGAGTCCACTAGTGAACAACTATAAGAATAGAGTCATATAAAAATCCTAATGGAACATTGTTTGGTGACCATCAGCGTCCTAGTGGGGTTACCAATGGTGAAGGCATTCTATGTAGTGCCACTGGCTAACTGGTGGCGCCTAGAGGCTAGCCAAACCCACCATCAATGTAGATAAATACATATGGTAGTATCATGACTTTATTTATCATATCCTTGAATTAATTCAAAACATTTAACCCTCAATCATACTATTACTTAAAAAAAATTGGTGTCTCCCTATAATTTATTTTATCTCTTCTGTTGATAAAATATCAAAGATGAAATTTTTTATTTGATGTATTAAATCTCTCTCATTATTTATTATTAGATATATTGATCAATACTATTATACTTTCTGTTTCATCTTTATAATGGTATATGAAATATTGTGATTTAATGGGTTTAGGTATTTTATTCATGATTTTTCTTTCTAATGTCACTTATTGATTAGTTATAACAATATTATCAATCCAATTGTTTATAATTGTTGGTTATTTTGGATCTTGAATGAGGACGGAAGTTTCTTAATGTAATTTGGATTAATTGAATCCATTTTTTCTTACTTGATTTTAGTGAGAGATTAAATTTACATCCAAAGTATGATTTCAGTCTTTTGGTAATTTTTTAAAATGGAATGGTGTATGTGTGAAGAAAATATCATTGAATATATATTTGTAAATAATATCTAGATTTATAAAAATTGATATTGAATTTAAATGAAAGATTTTGATGAATAGTTTTGAGAAAAAAGAATGAAATTTTTTTTGTATTTTAAATGAGATGAACATTTTTTTAATGGTGGAGTTTTTATTAAAAAAATTTATGACTGGTTTCTAAAATTAAATGAATGGTTTTGAAACTTAAACATATTTATGATTGAAATAATTTATTAAATTCATTTTATGTTTATTAAAATGAATAATAGACCCTTGTAAGATTGTGTTCTATGAAGCACATGTGATCCTAAGGAGCAGGTGGGTGGCCTCAAATATGAATTATAAGCATGTATAATCCCTACAATGAAATGAATGGATGATATTAATGATGAATAAACATTTTTGGGCGGGGGTTCATTCATTAAAAGGAATCCTTATTCCTAAAATCCATATATTTTGGTATGTATGAACACATAGAACCGTATTTTCATTTTGAATGTGTGGAAACATTAGTCCTAATATAACAATCCTTGGCCCACATAATAATCTATCTATGACTGAAAATGAATTATATATATGTGTGTGTGTAAGAAATTATTTAATTATCTATCCTTTGAATGAGAATATTAGTAATGTCTTCTTAAGTCGAAAATATCATTTTAAAATACATTATTCTGGTCTTATGAATAACAAGAAAATAATTTCTGATTATAAATTTTGAAAATATTTTCATGCCATTTTTTACATAAAAACTAAAAATATTTGGTTTATCTAATATGGATATCATATGGAATTATTGGTGAAAAACTATAGGGAATTTGTTGTTGACACCACACTTTTGGCTTTGTGAGTTTATAGACATTTAGAATATACTTATTAGAAAATGTTAATCACTCCTTTGAGATGGTGGGAGTTTTGATAGTAGAATATTGGGAGTTGGAGGTTACAATAATAACATGTGATCAAATATTTACAAATAGTTCATATTTTTGTTGGTTTTTGATTATCTACATGTCTACCATGTTTAAATTAAATCTTGGTGTTTTGTTTTCTACCACTATTTACGGTTTATTTCTATGTATTTTGTATTATTATGTTATATTAATGGGTGAAATCATTAAAAATTACTTTTTCTTGATGTTACTGAACTGCTAGTTAGCTCATGGGGATTAGGGATTACCATCTGGTCATGTTAACCTTAATTCATGTAATGGTTTAATGGGTTATTTATGATTGATTCAAAAAAAATCCCTAGAAGAAACATTATTTTTCAATATAATTTCATATAAAGATAAATTTCATATCATTACCTATATAAAATTTCGAACAAAAAATTGAAATTATTAATGGTTCATCATGAATACCATGAAGCTAAGGGATTCATTTATTATTGAATTTTACTATTGGAATCACCATTACTCTTTCTAATGAAGGAAGATGAGATGCTCTGAATATCAATGGATTATGAAAAACACAATCAGGTCAATGTTATGAACAAATATCACACCTCTAGTATTGATGACCTATTTGATCAATATAAATTTGACAAAAGATTTTAGAAGATTGATATACTATTGGGGTTCCATCAGCTGAGGGTCTAAGTGAAAAATATTTGTAGGATGAAATTTAGGAATAGGTATAGGAATTTTGAGTATCAACTCATTTCATTATCCTTACTAGTGGTCCAATAGAGTTTATGGAATTGATGAATTGAATATCCAATCAGTTCATGAATAATTTTATTGTTCTTCTCAAGGATGATATACTAGTTAATTCCATATCAGATAAATATTATACTAATATTTTCAATAACAGCACTAGGTTCATGAGTGAAAATATCTATAAAAAACTATTCAAATTTCAGTTCTAGATTTAAATGGTGAAATTTTTGGCCCATGTGATTTATTTCAATGGTCTTTTAATGGATCCTATAAAGATTTGAGTAGTGTACTCATGAGATTAGCTGAGAAACTTTTTTGTGATATGGGTTTTGTTGTAGTTATTTTTTTATTTAAAGTGATTTATTGAATTATTCTATAATATTTCATATTCAATGATATAGTTGACCCATAAGGGTTTGTATTTATAGTATTAATATGTGTTATAAATCTTTTGGGGAGTTGGAAGTGAGATTTAATTCAACTCCATCCATGATTCTTCAGAGTTGGGTATGCGATATAATGTTTTTTGTGACACCTCAATTATGTGTTTAGGTTTTGTTCGGATTTATAGAGCATAGGCATTTTCATTTGGATCTCTTCAATTAGTCCCTCGTGAAGAAATCTACAAAATTTATTATAAATAGTTATTGGAATTTATGGAGATCCATACAACATGGTTCTGCTACCCCTTTTGGGTGAATTATACTACGTATTTAAACCATAATAGGTTCAAGTATATCTTCGCTAATAGAGATCTAAATTTTATATAGAGACGTTGAGTGGTGTTCATTCAGAATGTTGATTTGGATATTTAATTAAAACATGGTTAAGAAAACATGGTCATAGTTTCATTGAGTATAAAATTTATAACTCAGATAGTGAAGGAATCAATGAAAGTATGGAACTTGACGGACATGTTTTATATATATTAACATTATTGAATGGATAATTCAGTGATATGCATTCCAAGAGTTTTATATGTATTAATCATTTATCCATCATCATGTTTGTAAAAGACAGGTTAAGGATGTGTAGCTATAGAGATTTAGAATGTCACATTATGGAGGGTAGACCTCAGGCGTGTAGTATCAGTCTTCCATGGAAATGACTCACTTTTTTTGTAGAATTGTTATATTAATGATCTTGAATCATTGATTTATTGATAATACAGTCAGATATAATAATTAAGCTATCATGGGAGTGAGAAAGATGTATCATGTCCTAAAAACATATATAGTTATTTGGAATGAGATGACCAATTGAAGAATTTGTGTATTGATTAATACAAGGTAAAGGAATAAAGAAAAATACCTAAGTCAAAGTGGTTTACTATATCCCTTACCCATTATAATTTAGATATGGGAAGTGATATTCATTGAATTCCTATTTTGGATAACTCAATCACCTATGGGTAAGGAAAAAATATATATGAGTATTTATCGACTATCAAAGTCTGTATATTTCCAACCTATTAAGGAATTGACTATGAAAGGCGATCTTGGGAACTTATATGTACAAGAGATGGTTAGATTCCATATTTTTTCATCAATCATTATGGATCAAGACCCTTTTCTTCACATCCTTAGTTTATAGTGGATTTCAGATAGTGATGGTATCTCAGTTAAAGTTTATAATGACATATCATCTACTGATGGGTGTATATTTTTAGAGATTCATCTTGATTATTGAAGACATCCTTTCAGAATTAATTATTAAATTTATTAAATATTTGGAGAAACATAATCCATTAGTGAAGTTCTCAAATAACAATTACTATGAATAATTTATATGGATGGTTCCATTCGAGTCATTGATTTGGATGATTTTCAGATAACCGCTATATTGAGTGGATATCAGGGAATGGACCTTGTTGGGACTAAGTATAATTCCAGAGTTGATTAATATTTTGAAATGACTTGGAAATATTAGTTAAATTTTAGAGTCTCCAATAATTTTATGATAAACATTTATATATTTTAGTGGACATTAACGTAGGTCATTGAGTTTTTTCCAACTGATCTACCTGAGTTGGGGAATGAGAATTTTTAGATGTAGGGTGTGATAGTATCTCAATATATTGGATGATTTTATATTGTGTAGTTACATAGGAAAGTGTCATATCAATATAATTTCCTACTCATTTGACTTCCATCTACGATTTGTTATATATTTACATGATAATGATGATGTATCTACCAAATTTATCCCATATGATCAAGTGGGAGGTTGTTGAGATTCAAATTGACACTACAGTGGTTGATGGGTTTTATAAAATAGTGGACCAATAGAGTAAGGTGTATCATGAAAAACGATGTCATTATTTTGAGTGAGATGGAAGTGTGGCAGGTAATGACAAGATATACAAGATCTTATAGCCATGATAATGTAGTTATGGACTTACCACATCTTAGGTTCCTGATCTTGAGTATTTATGGGGTCATAAAACGTTCATTATATGATCATATTTCACTCCCAATAAGTTGAATATAGAAAAAAAATCCTCTACTATGCTTTTATTTTTGTTTTTGGGTGTGTTATGAAAATTTGGTTGTTCAAAAGTTGTTTTTTAAATGTTTAGTAAAAATTATAAGTAAAACAATTCTCATTAGTGGTAATTATATGTTACATGACTATTAAGACACACCATAGACTTGGTGGAGGCCATGTATAGAACAAAACATCAATAGATTTGGGGACAATGTGTTATCATTATCCATCACATGTCTCTTAGGATTGAACACCATGTTGGAGTGGATGCCACCAAGGACTAGTGGGGGTGGTTTTATTTTTTGATATGACTAAATGGTTCATATTATTCTGCAGGTGGTTAATCTAGAAATGAATGACCTTAAAATGGGTATTTAATGAGTATTTTTTTATTTTATACAAATGAAATCAATTATGCGCTCTCAATTGGATAAAACTATAGATCTATCTTGGTACAAGAAGGGGTTTAGGGTATCAATCATTCATCCTATAGAATTTTTATTATATCATTTCTTATTTCGATTCATCCTTATAGATACATTCTCATTGGGACCAGATATATTCGTTCCCCTAAATTAGTTTCAAATGGAATATTATTTTTATATATCTTGAGGTAGGTGTCTCGGACCTATTGTTTATCCCTGACATGCCTTTTATCATTATGATTTATATTGGTGTTTATTTATAAAATCCATCACATAAAATCCATGATATGTTAATTTTATATTCGATAGATATGGAAATGATTCAAAAAATTGTTTTAATAGAAAAATATTTATATACAAATTGATGGTTTTGTAAAAATTTAAAAATCTTATTATGAAATGAAAATCGATTTTTAGCCATTGGTGTAGTGTGGAATCACATTAAAAAATTTGAAATTAAAATGTGGGAGTATAATTAAATAGCTTTTCCTTGGGATATTTTTTATGAAATGATAATTTTTTTCTTGAATGGAATGTTATTTTAATAATACCTTGTAAATACATTTGGATACCACAAAAAACATGGCACATTCAGTCCCTGGTGGACTAAACTATCATATGGTTAGTTTCGTAGAATTGCATTGATCATGTTGGTAGCCATTAATATGAAGTTGAGATTAAGAAAGGTAGATTTTACATATGTATGCTATTGTTTCTTGTTTGTTTCAATTTTGAAAACCTATGTATTCTGATTTTCCCCATGATTATATGAGGATACATTAAATTTATGTTTATTTGATATTCCTATTACAAAGATTATAGATACATTAATTCCTGAATCCTATTAAACACAACATTTATGAATTGTAAATAATTGTTATGTCATGTATCATTATTTATTTTAATATGGAATTTTTTGGAAATGAAAATGAATGATGATTTTATTTGAGATGGAATATGATTTATCTATTTTAAAAATATAGTTTGTACAGAAACTAAAGTGTGAATATGGATGTAAATTGTAAAACATTTTTATGGAATCCCACTATTCTCTAGTTCTCATATTACAATATTTCTAATTTCCCTTTGTTTTCTTGGATACAGGTGAACAGAAGAGTTTCACGTAATCGATAAATCATCAGGATCATGATTTCTTTTAATGGGTTGGAATGGTGGTGACATATTTTCATATTGAGATTTACACATTTTTTGCATTAGGTTCCATGTTTAAAGTCTGTAATATAGTTTATCTAGACCATGTTATCCACATATTGGATGTTACCTTTATGGTATTTCTAGTTTTGAAAAATGATTTATTTTAGATACCTTAATTAATACCCAATTGTTGTCAATTTAACCACATGTTTGTTGAGGGTGAAATTGTTTCCTTGTTTTAATGATACCATAGTTCTTATTTCTAGACTTTGGAAATAAACCATGTGTCAACCCCATATTGTGGGAAAATTTAGGTCACATTTTGGGTTGAACCAGGATGGTCTGTTAAAACCATTAATAAACATTGAGTGTCTTTATACTCAAATGGAATCCCTGGGTTGATGGATTTCACTAGTGCATCCTAAATTGTTGTGATACACCAACCTATAAGATCCCAATCCGCCTCTTCCTTGTTTTGGGAATCCCATTTTCCCAACCATCAATGAAATAAGATAACCATAGAGACATCAATGAAACTAAATTTCATGATGTGTCCCTATGATGGATCTTTGAGACTAGAAATATCCCAAAAATGACATTATTTTTATAGAATCTGGTGGGTCCAACTTTCAGCCGGTATAACAGCATCCCAGATGGGTCTTTCACTTGCTAGAAAAATTCATCACTAATTACATTATTAATTTTTCTCATCATTAATAAAAAAAATTAGTTTTTTTATATCAAAAGTTGTAAACAATATGAAAAATACAATTTCCTTAAATTTATCACTAGATAAAAGGCCATGTGTTCTCACATAGTATTCAAATCTGATAAGATTACTACTTGTATTTTATTACAAAGAACATTCATGATGATTAAAGAACCTTTGATGTTATTTAAATATCTTGTTTTTTATATATAAGAAAAATCACAGTGTCTATATGATGTTATTTATTGAACCATGGATGAATCTAGTCACATGGATGTAGTATAAAGGAATATATTTTTAAGTTATAAATGGTTTCATTACACTCAAACCCATGCATGTTACTGGTGGAGAACCTCGGAATGAATAAAATCACCTACTTCCTCATGAAAATTCACAAAACAAAAAAAACAAACCTCATGAAGGTGAAAATAGGGACAAAGACCACACATGATTTTTCGAATAGAATAATTTTTTTGATACCCTAAAAATGAATAATTTTCATCATTAGTATCTCTTAGAAATGAAAAAAAAAACTCATGATTCATATGGCCAGTAAACCAATTGATGTCAACATCAATGATTATTCTGACTGTTTGTATCTTAATTTGAGGTTGGGACACATCATCAAAGATTTATTTTCCATTAATTAAATCATCCAGAACATGGTTTATTTATGATATGTGATACTGGGAAATGGGTAAGTTGAAGTGTCCCAATTATCCACCACCCAAATAGATAGGAAGGTGACAAAAATTGTTATGGCCACGAATTAATAGAATCTTAATGACTGGATGATCTATAAGCTATTCGATTTAGTACACATCATTCACATGGAGTAGATCCATCGGTCATTTATAGACCAGGCACCTCTTGCATTATCCAAAGGGACATTGTCAAACCCATCCACTTGAGGTAAATATGACCAGATTAAGTTGAACAGGTCATAAAAACATGTGTATTTCCTAACACCTAAATAGGCTAAGACTCTTGTAGATTATATTCCCTCATCATTAGGATCATGGAAACCATCTAACCAAATGAAATCCTCATCATAATCAGAGCTACACTTTAGATCTCTTATCATGATTAATTTAACAAATCCCTTCCCATATAATGAATATGCAAATAAAATGATGTTCCTTATACCTAATCATGTTTTTGGTGGTATAGGTAAAATAAATCAAGGTAACAAGATGTGAAATAATAATTCTTCATCTCAATATCCCATTTGAAACCTCTCTGAATCCATATAAAATACTAAAACCTACATGCAAGCACATAAATAAGACAATCGAGATAATAAAGAAACACTTCACTTGAAACATTCAAGAGTCATCTAAACCCAATTATTTTGGAATAAATGATAGTGGGTATGAAAATATCCAATTATAATAGATAGGCAGGTTGACTAGCTCAATTCAATACATTAGTGACAGATAAGCCACCAACTTCTTTCCAAATACTAGATCCCTTAAATTCACGAATTTTAGCTCATAAAACATCAGAATGGACAAACCTCATGCCTGAAAACATATCCAACTAATGTATAGGTATTAAATTTTGAAATAGTTGGTGATTAAAATAACAAATATCATTAATCTAGACTCTATTTATATATTAAAAGATCTCGGGATGTTATTTTCAAGATTCTCTATATTTTTCAGTATTTAATGATCTCCCATTCTTGATACCCATTCCTAGGAACTCTTAAATACCATGAATGAAGATATATACCTTAAAAAGTATATATATTACCCATGTAATCTAATTGTCCAGAGGGTTCATCTTTTGAACTTGAGAATTTTTGGGAAGTATTTTTCCATGGGGATTCCCCTAAATAATTTTTATAAGGAATATCTACCACAATTAATGAGATCTGATAAGTAAATCTAGTTAAATAAGAGGATATTATGCCTACATTCATCAGTCACTTCATGAATCTATAAGGGCTAGAGATATATATAGCCTTCTTGGGAAAACACCATTATGATTTCATTTTTAATTACATAGATATTTTAGTAGTTGATCCTAGTGTAGACACCCATCACAAGGGCCTACCAAACCACCATCAATGATAAAAGATGATATTTTAATGAATGAATCCCTCACATGTGGTTAACATAGATAAGGATGTTCATAAACATATTTAATGAAACATTATAATAGTTGTAAAATAAAAAAAAAATATCCCAAAAAACCTTCGTTATGAAAAAGGAATTTTGGGTCAATTTCTAAATCAGTTGTAGGAGAATAATCCACTACTATTCATATAAGGATTTAAAAACATCGATTACAAAACTATTCATCAATATTGTTATTAGATTCTAGGAACTATATTAATTTTAATGATACTCATGTTGCATTTTAGTATATATGGTCCCGGAAGGCGATTAAGAAACCACCTATTGTGTATATCCATGTATATTATGCTACCTGGCCATTCCCTTCAATTTGAAAAAATTAACCACCTACTAAAATGAAATATAGCATATCTTCAAGTCCATTTTTAAGAAAAATTGAAATCTATTTCAATTATTTAGTGTTTTATTGTTGGTAATGTTCTGATCATCCCATCGATTTTGAAACACTATTTGTCTGTGTATAGTAGCATGAAATAAAGATGAACCCTTTAATGTGTGTCTTCATGGTAATTTTATGAAAATTATTTTTTTATTATTACACCACCATGACATTGAGGTTGAAATTAAGAGAACTAGTGAAACCCTGTCAATTTTTCCTCCTCAAAACAATATTGACTTGGGTGGTTTTTAAGTATTACTTTCATAGATTAATCATTTCATATCCAATATGGCTGAAAAATGACCCCCCCCCCCGACACGACGTAAATAGAGAAGATGTTCTCTTATCAATGGGTTTAGGAATTACAAATATCATTATAGATCCCTAAATAGAATATTCTTCACCCACCAATATTAATGCTATAAGTTGAAGGTAATCCAATCGTCCATAATGATTTAGATAGGGATCAATTAATAGATTCCTCTCCCAGGTAAAATAATGATTTTGGGAGTGAAAATAGTCTCTATTGTCTTAGAAGTTTGATGAAAAATAAATAGAAGTGATATTATGATATCAGGAAGAACACCATTTTAAAAACATCACATTATAAAATCTATTCCTCTACTTCCAGCACCATTATGTATGTTAGGTCTCTTACATATACCCAGTCAAGTACATTCTTTTTCACACTATACTCACAAGGTGTCTATAATGATGGGTGATTATCCTATAAAAATTCAATATGCAATTCCTATTTTATGAGTTAATCAATGGGAATGCACTTTTTTATTTTTATAAATCACATCCAACTATTAGAATCATGTTACTAAATTCTCAACTTCAATAAGACATAATTATATATGCACATAACACCCCCCAAACAAGGTATATATATTTTTATTGAATCTCTTAAATTAATACTAAGAAATTAAATAATCAGATGAAACATTATCTAGTTGGTCAAGGAATGGTATTTATCTCTATATATAAAGTGATTCTTCCATATTTTATCTTGTTAACCTTTGGTTTCACCAATAAAAATAAATAAAACCAATCCCTTATTATATTCCATGATAAAAATATGTTTTGAACATAATAAATATTTATCCTACTTTGAATCATTAATTTTTAATTCCTTCTAATTCAGAAATTATTTAATTTATTTTATTAACATAATTTATGAATATTTACATTGATTTTATAAATATATTTTATTGAAATTATTATTTAAAATATATTTATTTAATAAAAATTATTATTAAAAATTATTAAAATAATATATTTTAAAAAATAATTAGTAACATCTTATTCTATTAAAAATAATTTTTAAAAATTAAAATAAATTATTCTTAGGGAAAATATATATTTTTAAAATAATAATAAATTGTATTTAAATCAACTTCATATGGTAATTATGAGCTGGTAATTTTTTACGGATATTATACTCAATGGATTTATAAAAATTTACAACATTCAAGGAATGGTTATATTTCTCTCATTACAATCTCTAAATTCATTCTATTATATCAATGTCAAATATAAAAACTTATTCCTTTCATTATATATTATTATTTTATAAAACACATTCTATATTCATGATATTATTTTTTCCATTTAAGTTTCAGTTCTACCGACATGAATTATCATGGGTAGAGATAGTTCACAACATTTCCAATATTTAAAAATTGTATTCCATTTTATTTATTTTACCACTTTATATTGTTAAAATTTTAGAACTGTAATCATTTATGATATTTAATAATCATTGGAATTCAATATTTTTATATATTTGTAATGATCCATTATGAGTTATTGAATAATTTATAATTTAATTATTTTTTGTAAACATTTTTTTCTACGAAATATTTAATTCATTAAAAAGAATAGAAATGTATCTCTCGGGAAAAATCATTGATAAATATAGGTTGTTACACCATCCACATAAATAAATTGAATCCTCTGAATTTTATTTATCTCTAACTCAAAAAAATATCTAAGGTTATTCATAAGAGAGACATAATTAATTATATAATTTCAAATGAGATATTGAACTCAATATCATAGGTAAGACATGGAATCTCTCCATTTCCTATATTGTTAGAATACATTTATATTTTAATTTTTTTGATAAATTTATGAAAATTATTGTTTTTTATTTGGTTTCAGGATATAGGTGTTTCCAAAGACATATCAAAACATCATTTTTGTACTGGTTTTTCCAACCAAATGCTAAAACATGAATGTATATGATAATATAAATATCAAAATCATAGTAAATAACTACATTACTATGGAAACTACATCATAATGGTTCTTATTATTTGAGATAAAAATTGAGACCCAATATACTTTTATTCAACTATTGAATTGTTTGTTAAACATATGTTACAATTTGATAAAATTTAAATAATTTACTCAAATTATAATCATTTTTATTAAACCACAGATTCCATATGTTTTAACTTGTTAATATCAATATCATTATCGAAAAAATAACTGAACCCCACTCTAATACAAAATAAAGTGATAAATTCGTAAAAATTGTATATTATATGTGATTTTATATTATTAAACATTATATATCAAAAATAAAATTTAATATATTGATATAAAAAGGATTAAATTCATTAAATATTTGATTGAGAATTTTATTATTTAAAATTACTGCTTTGAAATCTACCCAAAAACCCTATAAACCATACATTATCATAGACATTGTCTTACATTTCTTCTCCAAAGAATATGTGAAGAATACGAATGATGGAGCTCAAGTTATTAATAATAGAAAATAATTTTGAAGTGTTATAAAGTTTTATATCATAATACATTCTGGTAACATGATCATGGGAGAAATAACTGATTAAAACGTACATGAAATCAAGGTATTTGATCATAAAGAACAATATATAACTTTGAATTAGGTCATATAACTAAAATAGGATCATCGTGGAATATTATAATGTAACATGGAATAAGTGTGTGGAAGCAAGAGGACATAATCTTGAATGATATAGTATAACAGGTTAATTTAGATAAAGAATAAGCATAAAAAATAATAAAATTTTGATCCTAGTTAACAACTTCATACTTATGAATAAAATTGCGAACATAGCTAAATGAATCATTATAATTTCTCAGTTCATATCAATCAATAATAACTTGAGGAAAACACTGTGGGACCTCTAAAATACCACCTCATACAGTGGGGGATACTATCCTGAGGAGAGGGTATGTACTAACATCATGGGGGATATTATACCCTCTATTATATATTTGAACGAATGAAATTAGATGCCTTATATATGAAGTCAAAAATCCCAGTAGAATAAAAGGATCACGATAAAAAATTTTAAAACTAGTTAATTAGAAAAAACCCATTTTAACAATATAAATCATATATATTTCATTGGATTATAGAAAACACTATAAATATCTCCCTATAGTAGATTATATATAACTTGGAGTAAAATAAAATGAACTAAAAATTAAACCTATTTCCAAGTACCTACATGGTTCCATATTTTAACTCTTCCCGGGCTATCCAAATTATATATCTTACATCAAGACTCATATAGACCAGTTCATTTTATCATGTTTTCTCATCATGCAACATAGTTCCAAAAATACCTATGAATGGTTTGAGTACACATCATTAATCCCCCAAATAAATTTTCACCAATATATCCCCCATATATTGTGAAACAAATGTGATATGTTCATAATATATAAATATAAACATTTGAAATAAAACCCATCATGAGCATGAGTATTTCCCAATACAATCATATGTTCCCAATATTACTTTGGGTAATGATAAAATATATCAGAACATGTTATAAGAATATTTCTAGGACTGAATTCCCAAGCCATATCACTTATCCTTCTATCACAAGAGATTAAAAACAAAAAAATTAAGTGGAATTATCCAAAACCAACATTACAATGTCTATCCTACCATATCACAACCATATTAGAATAAATCTTGTATAAATGGCATCATAATATCTCATGCGACATCTTTTCCAACTGATTTCATCATAACAAATCAATAACATGGGAGGAATCATGTCTAAATCCCCATATCACAATATGTCTAGAGGCATAAAATCCAACCAATACTAAATTCATGTTGATGACCCAATAATTGGTGGTTAGTATAAATTCCTTGACCCAAAACTCACTTCATGGGATAGTTGAAATGGATCCCAAATAATACCATATAAATATCCATGGTTGGGATGAATTACCTACCCATATAAAAACACACAGATAATAATATATCAATCATGCATCCCTTATAATGAAAACCCATCCAATGTCACATACTATCATATTTGTAATTTGATCTAGGAAATAACATCTCCAAATCAATATCAAAAAAAATATCTATTGTTGGAAATCCATGACAACTCATTTTTTATCTAATCATTTAATATCCTAAATAAAGTTGGTTTGAATGATAATCCAATCTATATAACCATTAAATTTTTAGTTCATAATAGTTCTATACCCCAAGCCTGAAAAATCAATAACCAATCTTCACACCAACTATACATTTTTAAAGAATACAATTCATTTCCTAGATTAAACATAAAACCAGGGAAACATGTGATAAAAATGGATAAATCTTGTCAGTTATTTGGACTGGATACATACACTACTATGATAATCATTTCTAAGATGGTCTAATAATAAAATTATATATTTAACTATTACACTAAATGAGGATTTTAACCATGTTTTAAAAATTCCACTATTATCACAGTTTATAGAATGGAATCATGGTACCAATTGTTTCCACCATGTGTCATCATGATCCATAAAAATACTCATAAGATTCCATAGTCAATTATTAAACACTAGTTTCCCAACAATTCACTGATTATGCACAACATCTCTTCAAATAAACACACTCAAATGATAATTTAATAAAATTAATAGAAAACATGGTCATAGGAAAACACATTAGGGATAGTTTATAGTCTATTATACATCAATGGTCCCACTAGGTATGTCCTCTCATTACCAACCTGTACATTTTTTCATAAACATTCTATAATCACTCATATACTATATGAAAATAATGGAGATAAAATCACCTTATACAATAAAAAACTACTACTTGAAAGTTGATGTATACTAAAAAATACATAAAAATTTTCTGACCATACCATTTGTATATCTATTTCATTTCTTATACAATTGGGTTTCTCAAGCTGTTGGTATACATATTTCATTCAACTATCTAAACCAATAATTTGGTCAAACTTTTGGTATAGTTACAACCATTATTTATGTGTAATAATAATAATAATAAATATATAATAAATAAATACTTTTATACATAGATGTATTTTTTCTTACCCATGAACACAAATTGGGTTGTAAATTAGTGTTAATTTATTTGTAAAATAACAATGGGGGTCCAAATATCAAAGCTTGAAAGAGTAATTTTTTTCAATGGTATACGTACACCAATGGTTTGACCCATGAATATGTATATCTATTTATTTGAAATTAAATATACCAAAGTATGTAAAACTATTGGTATAGACCTCTTATACTAGTGGTTTGGTTTATCTTTCAGAATAGGACAATATGGATTCCAAATCACCCTACATCTCATCAAACCATAGGTATAGGCTATACCAATGGTTTTTCTAGCCCATACCAATGGTGTTTCCCTATTTTCAAGTAGTGAACTACCTATGAGACTATAAGGTAAATTAAGATTTCATTTATATAACACATTATCTAAATAGCTTCAATCCATCACACTCTATTACTAATAGTATACTAATGGATCTTGTCCCAAGTCCAAATATCTTTTTTATTGAAATTCATAAACATTATTCGATTCACATACCACACATATCACACCTGAGGTCAATCAAATGTCAATTAGTGGTTGATAAATCTAATCATAATAACTAGTGGTCTATCATGGTCCACTAAAATCATATACAAATCATGCAGGCCAAGAGATAACAATAAAATTATTAATGTATGTCCATTAACAAGACACTGGAATGAATAAATATCAATTGTCATATAATAAAATTTATAAATGATATAGAGAATTTATAGTGACCCCTACCATAACCAAATGTAATTCAATTATTAAGACTCAAATATAATAATTTTCCTAGTTCAACATACCAATATCCTTGAATATAAGGTCATAGATCAATTAATGACTACATTAAATAATTATAAGTAATTTTTAATTAATAAAAAATTATTTCCAAAATTAGTTATTTGGGATTAAATGATGAAAAACTAACCAGGTATCCCTATATTGATTAATTAATCATGTAACATGTTTCATGTCTCTTAGGTAACCACCCAAAATCCACTATAGATAAAATTATCACAAATCATATTTCATTCCCCAATTTTACTCACTTCTACTCTGATCAAATTAAATAATTAGATAAAAATAGTGTGTTAACATATGTTAAATTATAAACAACCTAGAAACAAACTCCCATTGAGATGTTATATAAAAAAGAATAGTAAAAGACTCATCCTTTTGGATTAATTCCACTATTATCCAATAGAATCACTATTAATGAATTATTCCTAATACAACTAAATTAGAAGATGTGTAAAAGGAAAATGTGAGGATATATCCAATTTGAGAAACGAATATTGATTATTATAGGAGGAACCCTTTATTAATCATATTACATGGGGAAGATGGTGGGAGAAGGATAAAAGATGGGGTGTGGATTCCTTTTCACTATTTTAGTATGAGATGAACACATCTGAGTTTGGGGTTGTAATAAAGGGATGATGGATTAACATACTACATCCTTTTTAAAAATAAAAACAAAAATGGAACCCGGTAGAAATTATAAAATCTTCAATCACATGGTGCTCAACTAGAAACATAATACTAAGAATCAGCCACCAAGCAGTTATCATGTCCCCTGTGTCCTAATCTAGGTACCCAATTCCACCTAACAGGTTTCTTGGTGGCTAAATGAAGCCACCTTCTTATACTATATAGCCTCCAAAGACATTGAAACTAAACTTAGACCTTCTACACAAAATATTTTATATCAAATCACACCATTTAAACATTACTATTAACTCCCAAAATGCTAATCCTCATTCAAATTTGAAAATTATATACTAGTTTATGTTCATCACTCTTTGGACCCATGTCCATTTATAAACCAACTAAACAAAACCAGAGGGTGTTTTTAATCCTTCCAACTATAACACATCTCATCCATGAGAATTATGCATGTGTATATTTCAAGAACCATACCTTTCATCTATCCTTGATGAACATTCCTTTTTCAAGCCCCACACTAGAAATAGTAGTGAAGACCCTGTATATAAAGTAGTTCAATTTATTAAACCATGGATTCCACTCACTCCATATCATAAAAACCTCTACTAAACACTCTATGAATATTTTAGAACCTTATGTAAAACAACACAATCAATCATTCATGAATCAAAATAGTTGAAAGATTACTATTTACTAGTTTTTTAGAAATACACTTGCCCTTTTATGAAAATATCACTTAGATTCAAAAATTTCATAATTATTTCCCATGCCCAATAGTATACATCAATACCTATTTCACATATATAAAAACCACAAAACTAAAAAGTTTCTCACAAAAAAACATCCCCCACACAATTCCATCATCAATCAATCCCCCAACAATTTTTATCCAAAATCATTTTCTCGCCCATGAGGCGGTACTCAAAATATAAGGCCCTGCTCCATCGTATTGACCACTGTACATTTTGCGATATTCCAACATTAAAAAAGAAAATTCACCTTAAAAATTCATTTACCAAAAGGAATATTCATTAAAAAATGTGGAGAAAATCCAAAAATAAAACTCATTGGTCATCAAACATAGTAACGTTACTTATCCCACAAGGTTTGATATGTGTATCCAGGTAGTTCCACGATACATTTCCTAACCTGACTACTTTCAAAAAACCATTAAAAAATCATATCAGTCTCAATATTAGGTCCACTAACATATGACCTATTCCATTTACCAAAAAACACATGAAATGAGTTCTACGTGATTAAACCATCCATGTTCATCACCCACTATATAATTTAAATTCATACATATCAATGTTTACGATCCTTACTCATACCCACTATCATCTGAACATGGACACACACAAGATCGTATTATATTTATAAAACACAACTAAATATCATTAAACTCTATAGGGTTTAATGTTATCAGGGTTTTCCAATAACCATTATCTTGTTCTAATGATAATGGTTCACTATACTACCCAATCTAAATAGATTTTACTCAAGATTACTGACCATATTGACCATCACCCTTCATTCATGTTTTAATACACTACAGACTACACCTAATAAATCAATAATATCCCAATTGATCATGTTTCCCTCTAACTATATCTGAGAAAATATATTTAATAATTCTTTCATCACATCAGAACAATCTCTCCACAATGAACTTCATAATAAATAGTAGTCAATACACTATATATCATACTATTGAATGGGTCATAACTCGTCACTCATCAATTTAAACAAACACATTCACAAATTATTATCCTAACACTATTATAACAATATTTTATCATAATAGACAAATTTTCCCATGCTAATTCATTTCTGGATGAACTATATCCCAATATAAATCATAAATCACCACTTAAAAAATAAACCAATTCTCAGATCAACAAGTGACATAAAATTAGTTTTCATCATTATTTTTTACATTCTATGGTAAAAAAATTTGTCTCACATATTCAAAAAATTATCATATATCTAATCACCAACCAATTATTATTATCGACTGGTCTACAAGAAACTGTATGAAATATCCTTGAGAATTCAGGGAACTAGTGTGTCTTATACCCCACTTCAATAAATAAAATTCTATTAATATATTAACCCCAAATGAATCCTGCTGGAAGAATAAAAAAATCATAATATTTACTTACTCACATACTATGAAGGTGTCACATGGTAAAACTAAAAACTTTAATTATTTATTAATACCTCACCACTAGGATTCATGTTCCCATCATAGCCCAATCTCCATATTCTTGATATTTCCATAAAATCCAAAAAAATCATCATAAATCATTAGTACTATAAGTATGATAGTGTATCATTGATCTCAATGTTTACCCTACCAAGGTTAATATTGGTTAAAAATAACCCACATGATGCACATCATATGAAAAAACCTACTTAGTTTTGTCATATTAATAGTGTGTCTGATGGGGAACTCACAATGGTGTTTCAATTCTATTTTTTTCATTTAATCAAATCTATGAATCAGGAGACACCCTAGTTCATCACCACTACACATCTAATCTGAAACCACATTGACACACGTCTCATAATTTCTATTCTCTCTCACAAAATTAACCAGCTGATCATGCCTCTCTTGTATATTTTAACTACCACAACACTAACTTATCCATTGATTTCACATTCACAATTACAAAGGTTTCGCTATTCCTATACATAATATTGGATAAAAAACTTTTTTTTCATTTCATTTACAGAATTTATTACCCAAACATTCTATATCTCAAGACATATAATCACCTTGATAACCCCTCTCTCTCGGGCTAACCACATAAATCATAACTGATTTTATGAAATAATTGAAAACCACACTACCATTCAATCATAATGATCAACTAAACAACACCCAGGGTCACGTCACAATTTCACAAGGATATCCCAAATATTTAAAATGAGAAGATACAAATACTAACAACTCATAGATAAATATTTGAACAACCACAATTGATTCTAAAAGGTAACTCACATTTCATAACACACACTATGGTCTCCCATACATATTGATCATCTCATTCAGACATAAACTACCCTCTGTAAGAAGATAACCATCACTGTTAATCAACATTCTATAATACTCAACCATGTATTAAGGTAACATCCATGTGTATATATAAATATCATCAGCCTAGGATAATCCATATCTTGTAAATAATGTGAATGTGACTTGGTTATGTATAATTCCACCAATATGATCATAATAAAGACAAAAACATAGTTATTATTGAAACATCAAATAATTAAAAGAAATTAATTTCATTAAATAGTATCATAATGTCATATAAACATACACATTTTATGTGGACCAATATTCTTACTCTGAATCATGAACACACACTCCCCTTCCTCTCCGAGCCAATAATGGAATCACAATAAATCATAAATAGAAAATAAAATTATTTACTAATAATTAGAAAACTATAACATGATGAACTATGTCGTGTAGCTCAAGAAACATAGGATACAAAATACCCACATCATTTTATATTGGGGTGTCTTTAAACATTTCATAAGAACACCAACTCTCTCATTGTACCAAGTGATATCACATATATTTAAATCACATACCAAAATTTACAATAATCAGTCTAATAATATATATGTTTGTTAACAATGTAAAATTCCTAAAATCACAACCATCATTAGAGGAATCATGTGCTACTAACAAAAAACACCAATGGATGTATCACATCTATCCAAAAAATCACATACTCCTTAAGAGGTATCATTTCTAACCTAAATCCTAATCCATTAGGGGATATAAGTATTAACCTTATATATTAAAAAATCAATGGTGGAATAAGAAAAAACATGAAAAATAAAAACTTTTCAATAGACATCACTTAAATCATGTATCCCATACCCATATAAGTCTAACATCTTATTTTTTGGAAGAAACACCCAATAAAAAACAGTAGCTGATATTTAGAATGATACTCAACTCGTCGCTTATACACACCCATAATTGATGTGAATGGAAATCCCATATCACAAAACCAAAAACCTAAAAAATAATACATCTATGGATTGAAAGCCCACCTTGACCACATTAGAAAAAATCCATGATTGTAATTTATTCTTACTTATATAACCATTCACTCTATATCCCCATACATTATCATCATTTCCATGACACACAACATGTCCCTTAAACACACCATTGATTTTAATCGATAGAAATATTTTATCACAATACCCAAACCATAACGAATCACACATGCATGGCAGCAAAGTCCATGAAACAATCATTCGAAACTCTTTATGATTGGTCCTTCAAAATTCATGAATCATCATTTAGTCTATATCAATATTCATTATCATAATTGGCATGCCCCTATAACCTGTTAGACATATAATGTCTAATAAAATCCTATTTACCTATGGTTGAAGTGCTTACCCAACCCACCATTACAATATATCTATATTTCATAGTTTTTATGAAATCCCAACCCGTACAATCCATTTTAATTTAGAATACTAAGGATAATAATTCCCATAATATAATCTTTTTAAAAATTAAACACATAAAAAGTTGAACAAATAAATGAGAACATATATAATATAACGGCCACATGTCTTATAAAATCACTAAAAACCTATATCCATGTACTTTTTTATACTCTAAATGAAACATCCTATTTGTATATTTTATCCATCTATGTCTTCCACCATGATATCATAATTACACTATTCCTTTGATTTCTATTGACCCGTAAAATAACTAGGACACCCCCAATGAGATCCCATAGTCGATTAATGAAAAATATGGTCATGGAAAATTATCAATGGTAATAATATCCCTTTTTATATGAAAAATAACATGATAATATAAAAAATATATTAGATTACATGGTCTAGTAATATGACAATTTATTCGGAAAATTTTCCATCTCACCTCCAATGTAACACTAGGTCAATCCTCTCATGTGCCAAAAAATCAATCAATAAGTATAAGTTATACATTCCTATATATCATAATAAAATTATTCAGTAACACTCACTACATATTCTAAAAAATAGGTTGGGGGATATAAGGTAACTCAATATACAATATTGCCAACCCCTAAGAAACCAATTCTCAATCCATCAATCTCCCGTACTAGGTAGGACTACAATCATCTATCCCATTGTTTAATATATATTTTAAAAAAAATATCATTCTCATATAGGGTTCATATTACATATGTCCCATAGTTTAGGTCATTCTCTGACAATCGGTGGTCAAAGCACTAATTCTTAACAATCAGTGTTGCACTGTGACACCTAATCATTTATATTATTAACATTATTCAATGAATAATAATATTAATTTTTTCTAATTTAGGGTTTATCAAACATAGGTGGGAATGCCTCTTATCATATTTTATATTGATACTTTTATAAATAATAGGAAAATGTATTTGGTCCACCTAACATAATTGATTCCTTTAAAAAACTCAGTAACCATCATCATCCAAGCCCGACTACAACCATCTAAAAATATAAAGAGATATCTCATTAAATGAACACATTTATTTAAAATAACTCAATTTTAATTCACCAAAAATATTTATTATGTAATTAATTACCTAGTTACAAATGACGAACAAGTCACAGGGTTACCTAATATGGAAAATTTATTCACACAATTCAAAACATATCCCTTATGACACCAACCTGAGCTAGTAATTGAAAAAATCATGTAAATAATTAATCTTACCCAAAAAATTGAAGGGAAAACAAAAATCAATCTCGGTAAAGACATAAAATAAGTGATGGGATGAATTACCTAGAATAATTTTCATTATTGAATCCCCTATGAACATGTAGCGTTAATACTCGATAATCATGTATTGATTTCACCAGGATGTGATTGAATAAGAATCAAATCCCAATTCTCAATCCATGAGATTTATATGATTGGAAATAAGAATAAGATAATGTATAATGTATGGTAAAAACAGGACTTTATCTCTAATGTATTACCACTGATCAATCCCTCACTGAATGGAGGAAGGAGGGCGAAGGATAGAGGAAGGGGTGAAACTTACTTTTACCCCAACCAATAGAATAATAATTCTACTGAGTGTGTTATTTCAATAATTTTTTTTAAAATCACCTGTAGAAACCTTAATCAAGTATCTTAGAACCATTTTCTTCTTTATTTAATTGAATAGACATAAAATTAATTGCATATCAATGTAATTAATAGTTTAGAAGTCATGTTAAACTAGATATATATATAATTCCAATATTATATTTGAAAACAAAAATTACAATATAATTTTTAAAAAATAATAAAACATTTCCTTCTATAATATCCTTGAACTTCAATAATAATAAACTTCATATATTACTAATAAAGGAAAGTAAATAATTGTGATATAAAATGTTATGTATGTGATAAGTGTACAGGATGTTATCATGAATCAGTAATGAATAATTAACATTAATAGGTAAATAAAAGAACACAAATGTAATTGTAATTTAGTTATCTATCATGAAAATATAAGGAATACTTAATATGAAAATGTAAATAAATTAGAACACATTACATTAAATCCAAATCATTAATATGACAATTGGATAAAGAATAATTAGTATTCCAAGGTAATAAACTGAAAACACGTATCATTTAATCAATAAGTGAGAATAAAATGCACCTAGAGATAATATTATTGTGAAAATATCATGCATAATAATAAAAAAATTATAAATTTTTTCAATTATTAATTTTTTTATTTCATGTTCTCAAGAACATTATACCTCTAAAATTATCACCATTTATAAGACATTTTAAAACTATATATGAAAACTCATTTCTTGTAATCTTTCTGATTTTCTGTATGAGGATACTAATACAATTTATGGATACCTATAATCAGACCCCACCAATATAACAATGTGAAAATAATTAATTATATATTTAATAATAAATTTACTTCATCATAATGTTTCTCTATCATTGAATATCTATAAGGAGAAAAAAATACATATTGATCAATATTTATTGAGATAATAAAATAACAATCAATGTAAAAAAATGTTTGTAAGAATGGTATAGAGTTTAAAAAGATTCATATAGTTTTTTGAATTATTATGGATATATATTAAAAATTAAATTTTCAATGAAATGTTATTATAACAATGTAATTGTCTCTAGAGAACATTAACAATCTCCAAATAAATTTAATAAACACAATAACTTTTACAAACTAGTAATTTTAAAGTGAAATCCACTTGAGTGAAATAATTATAATTGAATCAAAAAATAATATTAATTATTATGGAATAATTATATTATGTGTAAAATGGGATATATGTGTATAAAATATATGAAATAAATTACGTTAATAACATAATAATAAAACTAATTAAAGGGGAATTGAGAGGAAATGCCTTATAATGATAATAATGATGAAGTGAGAAATAATCAATGAATAGATTTCATGTATCAAATGAAAATCCACATGTAACAATTGGAAAAAATAAATAAGATAATATAAAATTATTATAGACAACATCGTCAAATATCAAAGCAAATTAATGAAGTAATATAAGTTAAAGAAAGGAAATTGAGTTATCAAATTATTTTCTACTTGGTAAAGTTAATGTCAATTTCCACTTAGATGAAATAATTAAAACATAATAATAAAATAATATAAATTTTTAATTAATAATTATATTTCATGTCAAATAGGATGTATATACTCCAAATAAAAATAAATATATTCATATTAACAAACTAGTTTCCAAGAAAAAAAATTGAGGAAAAATAATTTACATTGACCATAACATTAATGTGAAAATTAATAAATGAATATATTTTGTGTGTGAAATTTAAATACACCTAGATCAATTTAAAATATAATTTAAAAAAATTAAAAATCATTATACACATAATCTTATAAAATCAAAGAAAATGAAGAACTAATATAACACAATGATATTAAATTGATTTATGAATTTTTTTTATTCTTAGTAAAATCTAAGTCAAAACATCTATGATTGAATAAAAATAATTCGAATATAAAATATCATGAATAATTATTGAATAATTAGGTTAAAATATAAAAGGTACTTATATAAACCATATAAAATAAATTAGGTTCATAACATTACAATTTGATTCAATAAAGGGAAAATGAGATGATGTCCCTTACCTTAAGTTTTCTTTTAGTTAAACATGATTTAACCTCATTTATAATGGATTTGAACTTTTTGTAAAATTATTCTAGTAAAATATTAATATTTATAATATCATATATGATAATTTTATGAAATCTTATTACCCTTTTTTATAATAATTAATTATTTTCATTATTTATGGTTTTTATTTCCTTGTTTTTTGATTTCAACTTTATCATAAATGTTATGATTCCTATAAATATAATATTGATCCACTCTCTACAGAATAATAATAATGAAATTATTATCATGTTTTTACATTAATTATAATATAGAAAGAAATCATTAAATATTGTTATGAAAAATGAACTATGTTTCATTCATGGAGACGGTAGGTTTTACATACAAATAATGAACAACTCCATTTTTCCATAATCATTATGGAAAGAATGTAACTAATATTTTATCTTAAATTAATGAGAATAATATAATATATACCATATTATTTCTTTAAATATACTTATATATATCATCCATGTGTGAGGTGTGGGAAATAGCATCACAGTATTTTGTGAAGGTAGTGGACCACACGTAGACGAATTATGTCATAATTTTTTAGTGTAGAAAATGTAATCAAATATTATCCTTTAAGAATGATAAATATTTAATTAATACTATAATTATGAAATTTATATTAGATATATTAATAAAATTTATACTTATTACATTCCATGTAAAGTGTTATTGAAAAACAAATCACATCGCATTGTGAGACAGTAGTCCAACGCACAAAAGAGTGACATTATCATATCCCTTATGGAATGTGAAGTAAAAAATGTATATAAGATATAATTAATATTGATCTATATTTATGTTATAAATATTATATATATAAATTTTAATGAACATCATACCAAACTGTGAGAGAAGGATATAGAAAATTGAATGGCATTGGTTCGTGTGGAGGTATTATTCCACACATAGGACTGATGATTTTATAACCCATTTGATGGATGTGTAGATAGTTTTATAACATTATATTATAATAAATCCACTAATTTATATGTAGAATACTGATTATATAATATTATATTGGTTTAATAAGAATTTAATGAGGTGTATGAAGGAATAAAATTAAAATGATCTTTGAAGAATGTTACCACCTCTTCTGGTGACCTAAATATATTTTCATCAAAATACATAATATAATAAATTTATTCCAAATATTTGGATTATTGGATTACATGAGTTAGGTTTTTATGTTTTTGGGTAGGTAGTATCCATAAAAATATTTTCTTAATGTCTAAATATGCAAATACATGGGTGGCAATTTCTAATTGAGGCGAGTGCCACACATATAAATTTTTTAAATTAAAATGTATACCCACATTTTCCACATTTAAAAAAAGAAAAAATGGATTAATATAGAGACTTATAAATTATTATATTTAAATATTTTCATAAATTATCTTTTAGACATAGTTGTAGGTCATTTTATCCCTTATTATTTTTTAACCCCCACCCCGGTAATGATGTTTTTTCATAAAATTTGTTAATAATTTTTACTATTTTCACTATTCATTTTGGTAAAAATAATATTTTTAACATATTATAAAATAGAAATTTCACTAATTACAAATAAATAATACATTTTTCTAAATTAAATTCACTAGCATGGAAATTGTTAATTTAAAATTAATCATACAAACATGATTAAAAAGAAGGTTTTCAATGTAAATTTTTTGAATATTTTACTATGACTTTTCTCAAAATTAAATATGAGTATGGATCCACTAACCAATATTAGAATAATAGATATAAAATTGAACTAATTTAACTTGAAAATCAATTAAAATGTATTTTAAATTTATAATTAATTCATATGAAAAGTTAATTTTTAATCAAAATACAATATTTTTAGTATTCATTTAAATCTCAAATGTTTTAGAAAAATGAAAAAAAATTGACGCTAAATTAATATTTATATGCTATTTTTAAAAACAATATTCTTTAAAATATCTTTTCTTAAGGTGGTAAAAATTAATATTCTATTATTTGGGAATAGTGTGACAATCCCATCTTTTATAAAAAATACCTTTTTTCATAAAATAATACCTTTAATATTAAATGTTTTCTGTAATTTCTAATCTATAGATAACCATAATTTTTATAATTAAGTTATTACTATTCATAACCATCAATTTAATGTCTGGGATTGAATGTTATACATTCACACTATTCATTTAGACTTTGTGTTTCATGTTCTTCAAGCTATCGAAGAGATTTAATTTAATGAAATATATTAATAACATTTCATAAGATTTGTGTTGCATGTTAGATAAGAAATTCAATAAAATAATCTTATTTTAGAATTTTTTGGTTTTTCTATCTCCCCCAACTTAAATAAATTACATCCTCGCAAATTATACATTATCTGAGTAATGAATGGATTGATTTTGAAAATTCATTTCCTGAAATCCCACATCATAAAAAAGGTTTATAAATCATCTTCTTAATAATATGAAAAGAAAAGTAAAAATATAATATGAAATAAAATAGAACTATATTTCCATGTAGAATAAATATTTTTGAAATAGAACATATAGAAATAGAAGAAAATATTAATTAAATATAGATACTAAACTACATTATTTATCACAAGAAATTGGACGATCAATTTGATGTTATGAAATTCAATACCGAAAATATTTAATGATTTAGAAGACCATACAGTTCAACATTGATAAATTTATTAAGATAATATTTTCTTTCAATATCCTTTTAAAATATTTTATTAAATCCTTTACCCTATGAATATTTACTTACATAATATCATTCTATTTCAAAGGCCCATTTTCATCGTTTGATTATGCTTTGATATATTTCTCATTCATCCCATACTCCAAAAAATTAATATCCAAAATTGAATTTTATATTCATAAAGCACTATAATTCATTTTTAGTGGTTACTAATATCTATCAACAAGGAAAAATTATTTAAATTCATCTTTAACTATTTTATAAGAAAATTATTATAATATTTTTTCCAATAGAATACATTAATCTGTAATCCCTAATAGTAACACCAATGCTTCATCATTAATTTTTATTTTTCAAACTATTTAACTGAAATTTATGACATATTAACTAGACCATCACATGGGACAATTGTTTTTATTTAATCTCTATCTTCCATCGATCATGGTTTCATGTTTTGTGACCTTATTGGATGTTATTGTATGTAACCTAGTATGAAGGTAGTATTTTTTTATAAAATAATATTAATTTAATTCCTATAACTTTCCTAACATATAATAACCCGTAATTACTGAAAACCCAAATATATGTTAATCCCAAAACTTTATATATCAATTAAAATTTTTTTCCATAAAACATATGTGAATATATTCTTATATATTTTTTTAAAAAAACCTTATACTATACTACTGGGTTGTATTTCCAAAAATTTTCTCTTGAAAAACATTACTAATATTATATACCTCCCAATTTTTTAAAAATCTATGTTTATAATATAGATATTTTAATCAATAATAAACTCATAATGCGTGATGTTATTAATAAAATTATGATAGTGTTAACAAATAGTTCTAAAATTCAACAAAAATCTTTGGTGATTTATCATTCTTATAAGAGAAACACCCTTTGTAAAAATACTTAAAAAATTTAATTCTTGAATCCCAATACATAATACATCATCAATTTTATTTATAAATAGTCATTAATTTTGTCATGTATTAATATTTATAAGATTTAATTGACTCGGATAATTCCTAAGTTCCCCACACATATGCCAAAAAATTACAAATGGATTCTTAGGATGAGATTTATTTCCTCACAGTATACTCTTCATTTTTTGATGAAAAATAATTTTCTTATTGCCTTCATTAAAATATATAAATAATTTTTTTGTTCCTTCCAAAAAAATATTGGGTGTCTCCTTCCACATATTTTAAGAAAATGGAGCCTTATTTTTTCCTTGTTCTCCACCATTCTACTATATAACAAATTATATCATTATTTTTTGGTTTGAGTTTAAGAGTTGGTAATGGTATGTGATATTGACAATATTTGGGCAAACAAGATTGGAATAATCATTGTATCGTTAAATCCTTTTATAATCCCATTTTGGGGATCATTGTCTCTAAATTATCATTCATGTTCTATATTAAGATTATTTTTTCATGTTTCATCCATTGACTAAAACCAAAAACCGTAGTTTTGGCAATAATAATGGTGGAAGGAAAACCATAATATCTTTTATATGATATTTAAATCACGAAATGATATTTTAAATCTTTGACACCTTAGGTTTTACCTAGATCATAAATTTTAATCATCTATTTTATTCTAACATGATTGTTTGTAATGAAAAAATGGTATATACTAAGCATGCCCCCCCTAAGTGTCAAACAAGTTTCATAGTTAGGATGGTTTATGTACACCCTATGATGATCAAGTCAAGAAAAATGTGCCATTTTCAATTTTATTAGCCTCAGTATATATATGATAGAACCACTTCCCCTTGTATCATATAAGAAAGGATGTATTGTTTGAAAAAGAAACATAATTTATTTACTAATTGAATCATTAATATATTCTTATATACATATCCTTAATTTCAATCATGGGTTTATGATTTCTAATATATGTTTTAAAAAATCTGGTTCCCTTGGTGTATACTAAACTTCTTTTAAAGCCAACTATTTTCACCCCTCCCCAGTAGCCTAGAGGAAGTTGCTACTTTATTAAATTGGAATTATTTAATAATAATAACATAAAAAGGTAAAAAATAGTTTAGTAGTCTTAGTAAATTGGAGACCTATATGGTTCCCTTATTACATTTGAAATCCCAAATTACATCATAAACTTTTTATGGGGTTACAATTATTTGATCAAGAATATCTTAGAATATCAATTATATTAAACTTTATGTATTCATGGGAATGGAAGAAAAATAACGGGGAGTTCAAATTCTATGTATATGTTAATTACTATAGAATCTATTATGAATAAGTAAATAATAATCAAAATGATAATTTAAATACCTGAAAAAAAAATTCATTTAAATAACATGGATATTTTGTTAATATATTTAATAATAAATATGTCATGGTATATAACTAAAAACACATACCATTTATTAAATATCATTATTATCCTAATGAGATAAGATATAATCAATATGGAATGATAAATAAATGAAAAAATGTATCATTCAATAAATAACTATGATGAAATGTATCTAATTATACTATGACTGTAATAATATAATGGATTATAAATATGGATTCTTAATGAAGAAAATTATAAACAATTGGATGCCATGTTCTTAATTAAATGATAGCTCGATTATCCATACCATTAACAAGATAGTTTAAAACTATATGTAGAAGCCTTTTTAATCTTAACTTTATGATATTCCTCCGGTGAAAACTGATGCATCATGGGTATATCTATAACTGGACCCCACCCATATCTTCATTTAAAAATAATTACTCAAATATTTAATAATAAATATAATTCATGATAAGTTTTCTTTGTCATTAAATATTTGTATGGACTAATGAATATAGATTAATCAATTTTTTCACATATAATAAAAAAACATTATATATAACAAGTTATGTAATAATTGAATATATTTTATGAAATAATCCTATACATGAAGTAATAGATATGGATATTGAAGGGAAATTAAATTTATATTGAAAATTTTCTTAAGTGATTCCTTAAATTAAAATCTAACAATAAGAAAAGAATGTGGGATTTTATAATAAAATTTACCAAGTTTTAATTTACAATTAAAAAAACCTCAGATGAAATCTTTTAAATTGAAATAAAAATTAAAATCTAATATTATGGAATCATCATATTACTTGAAAAAGGAGTTTTATATATAGTATAAAAAAATAGGTTCATCACAATACAATATGACTCAAGGAATTGAAATTGAGATGAAGTCCCTTACAATAATCATAATGTAGTATTGTAAATTAATGAATGAATATATTATGTGTATGATATTTAAATACACATTGAAAAATAAAAAATAAAAAATAATATATTAATCTTAAATCATCTACAATATCATATAATATTAATCAAAAAACAAAACATTATATAACACAATGAAAAGTAATTGGGTTATGAAATTCGTTACCACCCAACACTAATGTCAAATTCCATTAAAAAAATAATTAAAATTATAAAAAAATATAAAATGAATTATAAATTAATCAGGATATTAAAAATCAATGGGGTTGTATATACACTATAAAAAAGTTAATAGGTCTATTTTAACAAATTTGACTCGTTAAAATGGATATTTATAAGAAATCCCTCAAAATGATAAAAACATTGAAGTGAGAATTTATTAATTTATATATTATTTTAATAAAATTAGTATATGCATAAAAAATGTGGATATACACCAAAATATAATATATATTAGTTAGAGACCAGATTTTGTAATATAAAATGAAAACCAATAAGTAATATAACCCAATGAAATTCAATTACGTAATGAAATTCTTCACCTCTTGGTAAATTGTTAGTCAAAACCCCATAGATGATGCAATTTAAATTGGAACTTAAAATAAAATCAATTACTAATGCACTATGATATTTAATTTCGAATGGGATTTATATATTTTATAAAATTTTACTTGGGTTTATAACAATATAATCTTCTTTAATGAAGGGAAATTGAGATGAATTGTCATAACTCACACTTCATTTTGGTGGAATATGATTCATCATCATGTATAGTGGTTTAAAAAATATTATTTACTTTTATCGGAACCTTATTAATATTAATAATATCATTTCTGATATTTGAAAAAAATTTATCACCTTTTAGTTAATAATATGTCATTATTTTAATTATTTTAGTTATTTATTGGATTCTTTTATAATTCGGGGGTTTCACAACAATTCTCACTATTTTGAACATTTTATAGGTACATTATCTCTATAATGATAATCATCACACAATTATCAAAGCTTTATATAAATTATACTATTAAAATGAATCATAAAAAATGGTTATGAAAATTAAACTATATTTCAATCATGGGGATTGTAGGTCGTACATACGCATGAGTAACATTTCCTTTCAACAATGATCCTTATTAAAACAATGTATGTAAAATTTTATCATTCCATAATTATCATAATATCATAAAAACAGATTAAATAAATAAATATAATTATATATATCGTCAAAGTGGTGTGGTGATTAAAAGACAGTCACATCGCTTCATGAAGATGGTTTTCTACACACACATGAAGGATGTTGTCATTTTTCAAAGTAATAAATAAAATGGTATATTATATTTTAACATGATAAAATTTTAATTAATATATTTATTATTTTATTTATTTCACATATATTCATTAAATTTATTCTTGATTTCATCTATGTAAAACATTAGTGAAAAATGGTTCACAAAGCATTGTGAGGAGATAGTACTTCATATACATGAGTGATGTTATTGAATTTCTTGAAGAATAGAAAGTGAAAAAACATATATATGATACAATTAATCAAAATGTGTAGTTTATTTATAAATATAATATAAAAACTTTTCATTCATATTCATATTCAACCATGAGAGTTAGTAATGGGAAAGGAAATGACATCATTTCATGAGACTCCAGTCCATAGTAAACACAATTGTTGATTTCGTAACCCATATTACGTAATTGGAGATGGTTTGAAGTCATTAAATTAACATTAAAACATATAATAATATGTAATATACATTGGTTATTATATCATTATATTTTAGTAAAAATTTAAGGGAGTTCATGAGGAAGTAAAATTAAAATTCTTGATGAAGAGTGTTACCTCTTCTTCGGGTAACATCTTGGATTTGTACCAAAAGCATTAATAAGTTGGATTGGTGCCAAAAACAAGGCTTCAATGATGTGAATAAAAAAAATTAGGTGATTTGGGTAGCTCATGATCAAAACAAAAGGATATTAAGTTGTTAATATTGTTGGATAATGGGTGACCTTTTATAAGTGATGTTAGCGATACACTTGAATTTTTTAAAATGAAAAAGATGTACCCACATTTTTCATAATAAAATTTGGTAAAATAGGTTATTATATATAAATAAACATGATAAGGTTTAAATATGGCTATAAAATATATTTTATACAAGTTTTAAGGTCAATTTTTCTATAATATATTTTATGATAACCCCTTTTGAAATAGATTTTACCTTATACAAAGTATGTAATATTTACTATTTTGACTTTTCATTTTGGTAAAATATTTGGTTGAACATATTTCACAATTTAAATTATTATGATTCAAAATATAAATTTCATTTATTAAAATTCCATTCATAGAAGATGAAAATTTTAATTTAAGATTATTACCCTATGCGTGACGAGAAAATTTGTCTTTAAAAAGAAAGAGTTCAAAAGATTATAATGTATTTATATAAATTATTAATTATTAAAATGATTTCAATTACATAAATTTTATCATGTGAAATATAATTTTATCATTTTATATTTAAATAAATATAAAATATAATTTAACATAACAAATTATTAAAAAGAAAAACAATTTTCAATTATAATTCAATATTTTTTTCACTATTCCTCAAAAAAATTACAAATTTCTAAAAAGTAAATAAAATAACTCTAAGATAATATTTAAATGATGAATAAAAAATTTATATTAATTTTTTAAAATAATTTATATTAATGTGGTAAAATTAATTTTAAATTATGTGTGAAAATAATGATCAAACCTTCTTTTAGATGAAAAAAATATTTTTTCAGAGAAACATTTTTTTTAAAAAAATTATTCTTATTTTATTTTTATTAAATATATATCAATAATTTTAATTCATTGGTCAGTAATATTAAAACAATTCAATTTAATGGAAATATTATAAGTTTATACTTTCATACAGTTCATTTAGACTCATGGTTGAAGGTTCCACAAGCAATCAAATAGATTATAATTAATGAAATATATTCATGGTTTATCTAATATTTATGTTTCATGTTATCTAAACTGTAGAATAAAATGTTATTCTTTTATAATTTAAGGGTGTTACATCATCATTATTAACACATTTTAAAAAATTAAAATGAAACTACATAAGGTACCAAATAAAACACTATTGTCCATGTGATGCTCCATATGGTACATTGTTCTAAGAACCAATCACCCAGTTGATTTGGGTATAGATCATGTGCCATGGGACATCAATCAGGTACTTAGTTCCATAAAACTAATTCCATGTTGGTGTACTATGTCCACCATCCAAAATCATTTGACTTCTCAATCCCCCAAAACTAAACCCAATCAACGTTCACAAAATATCCTACCTAAAAACCAATTAAGTATATTAAAGGACTCACTATATAAAAGTCACCAATCCCAAGTGAAAAAATTAAACCATTTCGACAACCAAACTCTTTATAATATGTTTAATTTTATAATATATAAACCAAAACTATATTGTTTCATTACAATGACACACATTCATATATTTATGATCATATATAAATTCACCACAAAAAATTATTTTTCTATAGTTAACTACATCATGAAAACACATAAATCTATTATTATAACTACTATATAGTACCTAAATTTAACATAATCATATTATGATATATAAATCATAACATAATTCAATATAGGGATATATCTAAACCACACATAACCAAATGATTAAAAAAACATATTAGTGTCACATGAATGTAATCATGCATTAAAGCTTGAATTAACTATAAACCAAAAAAGTATTATATAGAAATTATTATAATGTATCACATAATAATCATTCAAAAAATTTATAGAACAATACACCAAATTCAGTCACCCAAAATACACATATAAAATTAAACATTGAGGTAAAAACATAAAAATAACACTATAAAAGATTGATATTTTAGAGAACAATATGAAAATTGAAGAAAAATCATAAAATTAATTTTCATAAAACATTTTCAACATTACTTCAAAATATTTTATAAAAATACTCAAAATCGTTTTTAAAAAATTTATTAGGAATATTTTGAAAAAATATTGTTTAAATTGAAATTTCACAACATTGGATCTTTAGAATTTACATAATGGTTTATGTAAAAATTGTGGAGTAAAATATTAAAAATACATGAAAATTGTAATAAATAAATTATTTAAAATTTATATCAATTTTTTGAAACCAAAAGTGATAAATGAATTAAACCATTTAATTTTTTTAATCGTTATAAATTTATAAATAATGAGTATATATGGGGAATATATCTATATTTCAAAATAATAAAAGAAAAAAATTTCTTGAATAAAAATGGATGCGAAAGAAAATATCAAAAATATAATATGAAGGTTTTTATTTTATAAAAATAATATTTATGACATATGAATTATTCATAAATAAAAGTTTTGGAATGAATATTAAATATAAATTGAAGGATATAGAAGTATGCTCATGATATAGAAAAGGAGTAAAATTCTATATAGAATTAATTTAGTGAAAAGGTGGATTAATTAATGAAAATTTAATCATTCAAAAACATAAAAATTAACTTTTTAAAATATTATCGAAATATTTAGAATGTGATATCCCAAAATGGAAATAAAAATTACATAATTCGTGATTCAATTATGATAACATAAGTCAATATTCTTACAATGGAATTGTATGATTAAAAGAACATTCTGGAGATATAGGATATAGAAATGTAAATCACATGAATAAAGAGTTAATTTTGATAAATTTATTTAATAGAATAATTAATTACATCATGTTAAAATATAATATGTTCCTAATATGAAAACATGCTTCAATGAAAGTTAATTTAGATGAATACCATAATAGATAGTGTAATTTATGAATAAAAATTTTTTCATCATGAGGTTATCGGAGAGGAATGTGAATTAACATAAATAAAAGATTAAAAATAATATTATTCTTTCATATGTAAAAATAAACCAATTATATAAGAATATAGTAGAAGTATAATATTAACTACTCTGAAAAATAATTTAGTTAATAATAAACCATAGATTGCATTTAATGTTTTACTTTTAAATACTCTAATTTATAGTACTATAATATTAGTCCTAATAATAATCTATTTTATAAGGTTATTCTTTTACATAATAATTAATATTAATCTTGAATATCTTTAGTTATTACCTATTTGTAGTTTATATTGATCATTGGTTGATATTGGTTTCATCTATTCATTATATTTTCAGTACATAATTATTGGTAATGATTCAATTTTTTGAGTTTAACATATCCATTATAGTAAAAATATAATATTAATTCTATGAAGAGTTATGTAGTTTTATGTTCATTTCAGGGATGTTTTTTGTTACCACACTCAAATATAAAATACATAATGCACTTGTTTCTATAATTTCTAATAGAGAATAATTGGTTTATTAAAGATGAGTTGAATATTAATATTATCATTATAAAAATATAAATATAACAATATTTCCTTATTAATAACATATATTAAAAATAATTATCTTTTTATAAACATCTATAAATGTAACTTATTGTATCATCTACATATGTGGTTAAACCAAAACAAAAAGAAAAAAATAATCAATGGAAAAGTATTATTATGATTTGATTTGATGAAAATATCAACAATACAGATGTATAATGATATTAATTATGTTTCATTAATGTGATTAATTAAAAAATTTATGATTCATTAGATGAATGTAAATTAAAAATATGGATAATAATTATATATCTATAATAAATAAATTGTAACATATCATTTAAACATTATTTATTTTGAAGGATTTTAGGAATTCCTTTTACAATATGAGATAAAAATGTGTAGGAGTATTATTTGGAAATTAAATATGGAATATTAAATGGAATAGTTCAAAAATTAGGAGTGGTTTAAAAAGGGTGTTAGAAAGTGTCATATTTTCAAAAATATTCATTACTTAATATGTATTAAGAGTAATATTTCCCTGAAAGATACTAAAATATTTTCATGAAATGATGGCAGTGTATATTTGTCTATTATATAAATTTATGTGATAATATATTGAGACATTGCTTCAATTTTTGACCTTACATTTACTATTTGTCTCAATTTACCCTTAATCATGATAAAAACATTTACCTTAGTAAATTTTAATTTACATTTAAATAATTTACCATATAAACTATTTAAATCATATAGAATTAAACAATTTATTACATTCAATCTTATTTAAAATCAAAATAAGTGAAAATTAAATTTTAAATGAAAAAAATATAATATGATAGAAATTCTATTTTTTGTAGACAGAACATTATGATTTATTATTATTATTCCATATCTCTTAGTAAATGATACAAGAGTTTTGATATATTTATTTATACATATAAAAATTCCATTTCATTTTATAATCAATTATCTATAACATATTTAGTTTTATAAAATGAAAATTCGCAATGTCCTATAATTGTTTTTCAGAAAATACATTTTTTCAGAAAGAAATGATGTTTTAACTATTACTTACCAATTAACATTCAATGCTTGAATGGTTATTGGTTTTTTAATATATATATATATATATATATATATATATATTAAAATATTCATTAAAATAAATAATAAAAATAAGAATATTTTATTTTTTAAATAAAAAAATAATCTACATAAAAATATTGTTTTTAAATAAACCATATTTCTTTAACAAAAAATATTCAATTTTTTATTCACCATAATTCCTTTATAAGTACATTTATGTTTTTATTTTTTTATAAATAATTACATGAACATTAAATATATTATTTATTGAAATAATTCTATAGAATTAATACATTTATCAAACATACATTTTTCCTAAAAAAATTATTAGAAAAAAATAAATTATCATTAATGATTTATTATCTTAATATTACATCCTAATATAAAATATTTCATTTCATGTTAAATTATTTTTAATAAAGATATATTATTTTTATATCTAGATAACATGTATTTATTTCAACTTTATACTGTTAATTGTGAAGTGATAATATGTTTACTATTATCATATGTAATGATTATATAACCTTTTATAATGGTCAGATAATACAATATTACTTAAACTTCTAACTATAAATTCATTCAATTACAAATTCTAAAATCATACTTCTCATTTCTTTATTTGTACATTATGATTTGGAAATATTCATTCCCCATTATTTCTATTTTTTATCATTGTAGTGTTAGCTCTACTATTAGTGATTTTAAAGGATGAATATGATCAATATGATAACCTACATGGAAAAAATTATTCTTTTATATTTATTTTCATAATTTATTTTATTCACTACCAATGGATGTGATCATCCATATTATATATTTATCATTAATATAAAATACTTTATTTCATGTATTTATGTTGAAAATTTCCATTATGATTGCCTAAAGAATTGTGAATTTTATTTCAATATATTATGATTTATTTTACTCCCATGATTTATTCATTAAAAAGAATAAAAAATCTAACACTGGTTAATAATATGAATATGAAAATATAGGATTTCAAATTCTATCTCATTATATAAATTTGATTAGCACAATTTTAATTTTTCTCCCATTGATGAAAAAAACTTTGGATATCCAAAATGAAAACATGAATAAATATATAATTCCAAATAAGTTGTCAAAAATAATGTAACAACCAAATATCCAGTAAAGTAGGGATGGGGTTCACTTAATTATGTTAGAATAATATATAAGGTATCACATCACCAAGGATATATCAGTTTTGTGTCATAATGTACCAGATACATACTTGATTACCATTTTATATTTGAAATAAAATATTAAACACAATAAATGTAAATATTATATATACATGAAATAACTGAAATATTCCTTATTCATATTGTGGGTAATCGAAAAAATTTATGACATCAAATTCTTAGTAATTGTTTCATAAAACAGAATTATTCATGATTAAATAAGTAATAATCAATATTGAAACATGGATAATTGAAAATACAATCTATTTAATAATGAACATGAATAAAAAATAAATCCATGGAAAGTAAAAATTTAATAATCTCTTTTATAATAATAACATAATTCAAAATTATGGAAATTTATAATATTAGTAATATTTATCAGGTTATATTTGCAATATACATTCAAATATGTTGAGGTATTAACTAAAATTTGATGTATTAACTCGGGAAAACTATTTTATCTTATGAGACTTGTAAATGAATTAAGGGGTATCAAATTCTAGGATCATCCCATAATTACATGTGATATTTGTTTCTTTATATGTTATTATTAGTCTAGTGCATAAACAATATTCCTAATTAACATATGTCTATATTTAGTAATGTAAATAAAATATAAGTATTCCCCTTGCGAATCAAATAATATCCATAAGAAAACACCAAAGGTAGAAATGGTATACAGTTTTGGATATAAATATATAAATTAACTAAATAATGTGTGTATAGAAGAGAAATTTAATTTAAAATAATATGTGATAATTGGAATGAGAATGATTCAATATAAATTTAATTTATAAACAAATAATAAGTTGAAAAATATAGATCTTAATTATTCATAAACATATGTTTTCTAATAAAATCATTTTTATTAGAGAATAAAAGATAACAGAGGAGAAAATTTATAAAAAATTAAATTTTTTCTTTTATAACCCATTTAGATCTTGTAAAATCATCTAAATATCAAAAAATAGTAATAAAGCTAGAAAAATTTGTTTACATGGTATATGTTAAAAGGAAACATTCCTTTTTAGTTTTTTTATAACGAAGGTAAAAAACTACTCATTCCAAAAACATTACAATGATTCCATTCAAAACATTTAAAAATTATCGGATGCCATAAATTTTTTTTGATAAATAATTTAACTATATAAATGTATTTTTATAAAAAAAATTGAAATTTATACGGATTGGAGAAAAATATAACTCATCAAATAGAGATATAACGTCTCACTTAACCTTAAAATCTATTTTCTTGATTCATGTTTCAAAATGAGGATTTATTTAAGAAAACATGGAAACTCATTAATTAACATGATTATAATAATATATATGGATTTCATAATCATTTGTTATAATATATCTTAAATGAAAATATAAACAATCCAAAAAAAGAGATTATAAAATAAATTATTACCACTTTAGAAACATTTAAATTATATCCCATAAAAATATTAATCATGAATTGAAAATTCAATAATCATTAATAAATATATATATATATGAATATTATATATATTTCAATGGGCTAGTATATATATCCCAATAAATAAAATTGGAGCATAATACCAAATATTTCTTAATAAAGATTTAATTGTGATGAAATACCTTATATAGATCGTATCATTGATTTGAGAACTAATAATTGAGATTATTTATTATAAAAATTATAAATTAGTGTAATGAAATTTTATATATTAAATAATATAATAATATATCATTTCACACGTAATCATTTCATAATATAAATAATGTGTTAGAAGTGTAATTATATGATCTTGACCATTTTGGAAGTTATCTCAAGCTTGAATTTATGTAAGTTTGATCTTATTTATGCATATTTGTTTGGAGATATATCTTGGGGTTTATTTGGGTGGAGAGTTTAAGAAAATTTGAGAAAAGGGGTCTATGAATAGTTGGAAATGGTTAGGCTAAACTGTGCGCCCATCCAAGCAATCTATATGAAACCAAGAAGAGATGTTTGCATGGATGGTGCATGATTTGACAACCTATTTGACCAAACCTAGGAATGTGTGCAACCCTAGACATAGGGGTTATCCCAATTAGTGCATTGTTTCTCCTAACCATGTGCCCCTGACTTGGAAACCATATGCATGGTTTTAATTACCCTAAAATTAGTTTCAAAATCCCTCGAAACACCTCATATTCAAGAATGAATAAGGATTGAAAACGTTTGTATGATTTCATAGATTTCCAATGGAGTTTAAATACCATCCAAATTCCTTTCTTAATGAATGAAAGCCTGAATCGAAGATCCACTCTTCTTATGGTAAGTTGATCTCATCTAGATGTGTATTCTGTCCATTCTTCTCGCTTTGCCTGATCTTTTGCGGAAATTTATCCTATATTTATTTATATCAAAACCTAATCGATATGATCTAGAACCATGATTATATATCTATATATAGGTTTAATACATCTTTATATCCTTGATATTGATTATGGGATTTGATCCAGATGTCATATCTATGTCGTTGTGCAACTCGGATTTTGAGGATTTCTGTTGAGCGAATATCCATCCACGAATTGAGGTTGGTGGTCTAGAATCTAATTCTCATAGTCATGTATATGATGTGTGTATGAAATATTATATAATTTCTAGAATTATTTAGCAATTTAATTCCTAAATTGGGGTAATTAGGTTGTCCAATTTCTTAATTAAAGTATTGTCGCATTAAATTATTGATTGATGAATTAATCCTAAAACTATGGGGATGAACTATTGGATAATTAATTTTGGGGATTTTATTATGAGTGTTAGGGTTGGTAATCAATATAATTAATTAGGGAATTAAATATGAGATATTGAATTGGCTAGATTGCGATAATTAATTTTGAATTGATTTGGTTCCTTAATATTATTATCTAGAAAATAATTGCTGAATTAATTATGAAGAGTTGAAATATAGAATGTGATAATTAGTTATGGAAAATTAATTATGGAATATAAATTGTTTTATTGATTAATTAAGAGAATTAATTATTGGGAATGGTGTGCTTAATTAATTTGAGAGTTAATTAAGGATATTGATTTATTTATGTATATTTTAAAATAGTATTGAATTGAGGATGATAATTAATAATTAATTAATTGTGTTTGAAATAATGGGTACATGGTAATTCTAAATTGAGAAGTACAAATTGTATCATGGTTATTATACTATTGAGTAAATGAATGGGAACAAGGTTATTCAAAAGCGACGTATAAATAGTAACATGGTTATTATACCAATTAGTAATGGAATGGGAACATGTTCATTCTATTGATAATTATGAATGGTAACATGGTCATTTTACTTATGAATTTTTTATTGGTAACATTTTCATTGGTGTGTAAACCTAAGGAATGTTAATAATGGTAATCCATGTTATGGACTTATATGAGAATACATCGACTCTGACATGAGTCAAATCAGGTACTAAGATATTAGATCACCTTTTAACAATTCGAGCTATGACATGAGTCAGTAAAGGTAATATAATATGATATTACTAAGGGAACACTTCACTTTCAGTCATCATTTGAAGATAGTATTGAGGTACAGGTATTCCCGAGAAACCCATAATAATGAGATTATTAAATTAAGAGTAAATGAATATATTATAATTGTTTATTATAAAATTTTATTAAATATTTATTGAATTTAATAAACTATAATTTGACTTGGATTTCTTTTGACCCTATTGGTGGTGGCATACAAATATGTACTCACACCCTACCTGAGCTTCCTGGTCGGTACCCAAATTGACATTACTATTGCGGGACTGGTCAGGGGAAATGGACCTGTGTTAGTTTAATGATGGAGGATTGATCTAGGCTGAGGGAACTGATCGGGGTTTAGCACTCGTTTGGGAGGCAATGGTGACTTTATTTTCAGTTTCACTTTTTAGTAACATGAAACATATATTTTCATAGCATCTCTTCCCTTTTAGTTGAATATAGTATTTGTTGTTTTGGTTATCTAGTGACATTGGTAATTGTTATTATTATATATGCTTCTAAATTTTTTTTTCGATTTTTGTTGGTGTTTTACTTGGATAAAAGATGTTATAGTTTCCCCATTACTTACTTACCAGAGCCTTGCTGGTAATTGGTAGCCTTTGGTGTATAGAGAGGTGTGCTGGAGGTTATGTTATCGACCAGCTTAAAACTGTTGTGTGGCTCCCCAGTCATGATGTTATAAAATTGTATTAATAGATTTTACATTCATCTTATTTTATATTACTACTTGGGTAATGGTAGACAAGATACTAAGAAGAGTAAGGTCTTAGTAAAGAAATCTTAAATTATAGTTTCAAACCCATGTATGGGGGAAACCACGAGTACTCAGGGTGGGATTCTTGTTATTGTCATTTACTATTACAGTTGATTATTATTTCACCATGGGTGATGCACATTTGGTGTAATGTGATTATTGTTTATGATACTTTTTGATTGATGATTTGTGGCCCAATATAGAACGTGAGTTGAGTCTACATGCATCATTCTTAGCTCTCATGGTTATTGTGACTCTCAACATTTTAGGCAAGCACATGAAAATGAGTTATAGGTATGTTGTTGAACTTGAACTATTTTCCTTGTTTGTTAGATTAAAATGATAAATGGTTCCTAACATGAGTTGATAAAATGTTGTAAATATTATGAAAAATGAGAATAATTGGCTTCCAAAATGAATTTTTTTTATGATAGTGTGTTTACCATTATGAACCAATCCCTAAGAGTAGGATTGTTATGGGTAGTGATAGTACCTTAGTTTTGAGCATGTGACGAGAGGCAGGAAAAAAAAATTTGTGACCTATTGTGATTATTTCCTTTTATGTATGTGTTAAATGGATTTTTTATCAGATGTACTATGTGTGTTTAGTGTTGTATAGAATATGCCTCCACGAAACATGTTGAGGTGATGATCGAGGGTCATGGATAGGAATTGTCATCCATCTAGGGAACATGAGTAATAGATAGTGAAAGATGAATATATAGGGGATTGGTTCTAGGAAGACATTTCTTGTTTGGTGAAATTAATGGAAAGAGACCAAGGGTGGGTTCTCAAAACTATGTCTGAGTTGATAAGGGATTTTCAGTTGTAGCACTCTCCAAATATTACTTGATAGGGTGGACATGAGGGGGATAAATTCTAGGTTGAGTCCATCGAGATGATAATTGATCATATGGAAACTCTAATAGACAGGAGGGTCAATGTAGCTGCTTATATTCTATGAGGATTAGTGATGAAATGGTGGTACATTAATGAATAAACCGGACAAGTGGACGGTAAGTTATGGAAGGACTTCTTGGAGTGTTTTTTGGAGTATTTCTACCTAGAGAGTTAAAGGCAAGGTAATGTAGGGGAGTTCATGTGGCTGACTCAAGGGAGAACATCCTTCTAGGACTATGTGGGATTCTTCCCAAATCTATAGAAGTTTTCTACAACATTAGCAAGATATGAGACAACTATAGGGAAGGATTTTCTGGATGGACATCAGTAATAAATTTAGTCCCAAGATAACCTATTTTTTATTAAACATGTTTGTTGAAGTACTAGATCAGGCTCTCATAGCTGAGGGAAATCTGAAGGAGGAATCTGGTGTTGCAAAGGTGGTTTCTACTATACAAATAGAAGGTGAGTCTTCCAAGTGTATGAAGCACTATTATAACAACTTTAGCCACAGAATTGGGAAATAGAATGGAAAGGTAGATAATTCATTTACACAAGACCTTATTGGACTAATATTTTATATGATTGGTAGTCTGGGGCACTATCGATGAGATTTTCCCCAACCACCATTATAGTTTATCTTACAGATATATGGAACATCGATAGAATGTTATTGAGGGAGAATTTGGGTAGTGTCAAAGTATTGGAAAAGGGACTTATACACCCTATTAGTCTGGGAGCTGGAGATCTACTAGAAAATGTGGTAGAGGTGGTGGACATGGTTCTATAGAACTAGAGGACACACATCATTAGAGTACTGCAACTCATGGGTGTTGTGTAGTGTCATAGGGAATAGGGGTAGGACAATTACATGTGATGCAGCCTACACTTGTGGAAAGAAAGTTTTTACCATTTATAGTGATAGGTATTATGCAATTAGCTTATAAATTATCTAGTGTTTTATTATATACTAGTTCCTCTAATTCCTTTATATATATGAAGAACATGATAATATTTAGAGCCTAGAAATGGAATTTGTGTGTTAGAAAAATAAAATAGATACAACATTGGGGGATGGTCTTGAGAGACATATTGGTGTAGGGGATGTTTTCTCAAGAACAGGGAGTTTTATTGTTTATGGGATCTCTATATTCTTGATATGTTAAGTGTCAGCCTAAATTATGGTGTGGATTGGCTAGTCACATATCGATCCCACGTATACTATTACTATAGGATAGTTACCATTACATCACATAAGGGTGACAATTATATTCACAGAAATGTCTATGATATCCTGGTAGGCCAAGCAAGGACAATTTCTCTGCAACTGGGAGAGGTCACATCCTATGTTTACAGTCTTTTTTTCAATGATGGAGGTGTTAAGCATGGCATCTTACCCACAATAGTGGAATTTTTTTAGGATTTATTTGTTCAATCCATCTTAAGGATACCACCTAAGAGAGATTTGGAATTAACTACCGACCTCATACCGAGGGCTGAGCCAGTGTCTACTGAACCGTATAAATTGAAACTCACTTAACATAAAAATATCAAGAATCAGTTAAAGGAATTGGAAGATATGGTATTTATCTATTCATGTATGTCACCTTGGAAGTTATCCAGTGTTATTTTAAAGGAATTCTAATGATTCTCTATGTGTGTGCATTGATTAACAAAAGTTTAACCAGATGACTATGAAGAACTGATATCCCCTTCTACATATTGATGACCTTTTTAAGCAATTGTTTGGGTCATGCATGCTCTAAAAGATCAATTTCTAATTATGGTATCATCATTTGAGATAATAGAATTCTAATGTAAAGAGGACAACATTCAGGAGGAGGCTAGGCCATTATGAGTTTTTGGTAATGCATTTTGGGTTAAAAAATTCATCAACAGTGTTTATGGAATTGATTAACAGGATCTTTCATCTGTATATTGACCAGTTTGTGGTGGTGTTTGTGTAATACATCTTGGTGTACTCCAAAACTCATGAATATCACGCACAATATCTCGACATCATCCTGAGTACACTGAGAGATCATCAGCTACACACCAAGCTATCTAAGTATCAATTTGTGATTTATCAGGTACACTTCATGGGGCACATAATCTCAGTGGAAGGTGTGTTAGTGGGCCTAGAGAATTTTCATATTGTAGTTTCTTGGGAGAATCCCAATAATATTTTTGATATTTGATTCTTTATAGGGTTAGTTGGATATCATCAAAGGTATATTCCGGAGCATTTTCGATTGGAAGCACCACTTCCTAGATTGACCAATAAAGGGATAAAGTTTATTTGTTTGGAGGCATGTGAGGAAGTCTTCCAAGAGCTGAACAATCACTTTAAAACAGTACTCATTTTCATCTTACCTGAGCTAGGTGTGGAGTATAAGGTGTATTGTGACACATATAAGATTGGACTAGGAGCAGCACTGATATATAGAGATATAGTTATGGTGTATGGGACTCGGTAGTTCAGGCCCCATGAAAAAACTACCTTATGCATGACCAAGAGGAAGTGTATTGGTGTATTCTATAGATTGTTGGTGACATTGTCATCTGGGTGAAAAGTTTAGAGTGTTAAATAAATAATATAGTTTATGGTATATATTATCACAACAAGATTTAAATCTCCATCAGCAGAGGTGGGTATATTATATTTCATCATTGGATTTTGATCTTGAATATACTCCAAGGAACGAAAAATGATTGGTCGACTCTTTTAGTAAGAAAACACTATATTAGGTAATTCAAGAGTTTATATCTGAGTGGACGATGATGAAATGGTTGGTTTGAATTTTTGTGTTCATTCAGAATAATCAAGAGCAGGGGCCTCTAGTTTTAGTTGTACATGATTCTACATTTTGAGATGGATCAGGAATAGACAATATGAGGATCTAGAGTGTTTATCCTTGAGGGAATGATTTAAAGGTGGAAAACACCTTTAGACTGGTTTAAAGATATGTATGTGATCATCTATGAAATGATCACGTTTTTTGTACCTACAGGCATTCATGGAGCGCTCATGTGAGAATTATATGCTTCAAAGTAGGTGGTGTACCAAGGTGTAACTAAAATGTACCATGACTTACGATGATAGTTCTGGTGGCTTGGCATTAAGAAATAGAAAGTAGGGTTTGTGAAATGTTGATTCACCTGTCATTATGTAAAGGCATAGCATCAACGACCTGAAGTATTACTACATCCATTTCATATTCCAGAATAGAAGTGGGATGACGTGAAAATGGATTTGTTAATCGGTATTCCAAAGGGATTAGAAAGAGTAGTGTTATTTTGATCATTGTGGATCGACTGAAAAAGGTAGCATATTTCATGCCTATAAAAGAAAACATTTATACCAGTGCAGTTGATAGAAGTATATATTTGAGATATAGTCAGTCTATATGGGGTGCTAAGGACAATAGTTTCATGTCATGTTTCATGCTTTACTTCATGCTTCTGATAAGGCTATCAAAATTTTATTGGTACATAGGTATAATTGAGTATATATTTCCACATACATATAAATGGGTAGTCAGAGCGTACTATACAAGTGTGTGAGGATATGGTACGAGCATGTGTTTTAGACTTCGGTGGGTCATGGGGGAAACATATGGATCTAGTGGAGCTTTCCTATGAAAATTGTTGTCAGAAAAATATATTGGTGAAACCATAAGAGGATCATTATAATAGGCCATGTAGATCACTGCTATTCTAGATGGAAGAAGGTGATTCATTTTTTATTGGACTGAGTTCATTCTAGAGACACTAAAAAAGGTTTACTCTATTCTGAAATGTATGGATACATCTTAGAGTAGGCATAATGCATATGTTTATATATAAATATAACCTCTAGCGTTTATAGAGTGTTATTGTGTGTTACTTAGAGTTTCACCTAGTTTGGGTCACTGCAAGATATAGAGGCAAGGAAATATTGCACCCATGTTTGTTGGACTATTTGAGGTAGTTAAAGGGATTTGGACAGTTAGCATTCCCATTATCCCTTACATAGAAATAAATCACAATAAACGATGACTTTCATGTGTCAGAACATTGTGGTATCACCCTGACCCTTCTAATGTGATATATGTGGATGAGGATGACAATGATATAGATTCTTCCTTTGGGAAGCGTTTTGTACCTGTGTTAGATCATAGTGAAAAGTTGTTGAGGGGAAATACCATGCCGATACTTCATGTGTTATGGAAATATGGATGTGTGAAAGGGGAATCATGGGAAATGGATATATATATGAGGGCTCAATGGAATGATAATTCTTCTTGGAATCATAGAATGTATTAGAAGTTCAACTCGAGGATGATTTGTTATAATATTTTGATATTGTAATATCCTGACCTTTTCTATAGTTATCACAGGCTTGAATTCTGTTAAATTTAAATCTTACTTAATTAACATTGTTTAGAGTAATCACTTGGGGGGATTTTGGGTGGAGTTTTTATGAAATATTGAGAAAATGTGTGTGAACAATTGGTGCATGGTTACGGTAAACTGTGCCCATTTCCTAGCTAACAATGTGAACCCAGGCAGAGAGGTCTGCATGATTGGTACAAAATTTTACAAACCATGCACCCAAACCCAAGAAATCATGCATCCTTGGATATAGAGGTCCACATTGTTTCTATATAGTTTCTTCTAACTGTTCTTCTCCATACAAGAAACCATCCTTTCTATTTTTAATTACCCAAATATTAGTTTTAAATTCCCCCAAACCCCCAAAACAACTCTTATTTGATCGAGGACCGTGTTTGAAAACCTTTGGACGATTCCATAGATTTATAAAGGGGTTATAAGGCCGTGTGACCTCTTATCTTCAATATTCAAAGACCTAATCAAGATCATCTCTTCTTTTAGTAATTGGATCTCATCCCAATGCATATTCCATCAATTAGTCCATCATTCCATGATCTTTTAGGGGAATGTATTCTATCTTTCTTTATATCAAAACCTAATTGGTATGAACTATATCCATTATTATAGATATAGACTTATATTGAATAGATATTTATATTTGTGAACTTATTTTTGTGATTTGATCCATATCTCAAATCTACATCATTTTGTTGCCCAAATTTTTTTGATATTTAAGGAAACATCTACCTTCAAATCGAGGTAGGAGGTCAAAAATCTAGTTCCCATAGATTTGGATTTCATGATTGTATATTGGAATATTTAATTTCAAGAATTATTTATAAATTAGATTCTTATATTGGGTTAATTAGCTTGACCAATTTATTTTTTGAAGCATTGTTGAGTTGAATGATTGATTGAGGCACTAATCATGAAATTAAGGGGAAATGTTGTTGGAAAATTATTTTCAAGGAATTACTTATGAATTCTAGGTATTATAATCTAGATAATAAATTAGAGGATTAATTATGAGATATATAATTGGATAGATTGAGATAATTAATTATAAATTAATTGGGTTCATTGATATTATGATCTTGATAACTAATTGTGGATTTAATTATGAAGAGTTGATATTTGGACTGAGATAATTAATATTGGAAAATTAATTTTGGGATATAAATTGTGTTATTGAATAATTAATAAATGAATTAATTAATGGGATTGATGTAATTAATTAATTGGTGTGTTAATTATTTATATAGATTTATTTAAATAATTTTTAATCTATTATGAAATTAATGTCGATAATTATTTATGAATTACTTATTTTTTGAAAGAATGAGAACATAGTCATTCTAAAATGAGATGTTTAAATGGAAACATGTTCATTGTACTTCTGAGTAAATTAATGGGAACATGGTCATTAGAATGAGAAGTATAAATTGTAACATGTTCATTATACATATGAGAAAGGAAACGGGGACATGATCATTCTAATGAGAAGTGGGAATGGTAACATGGTCATCTTAATTATGACTTTTTTATTGGTAACTTTGGAATTTGTGAGTAGTCCTATAGAATGCTAATAAAAGTACTTTGAGTTATGAATTCATATGAGAATACATCAACTCTGTCATGATTCAAATTAGGTACGGAGATATAATATCACCTTTTAACACTCTGAGCTCTAGTATGAATCAAAAAATGTCTTCATATTTGATATTTCAAAGAAAACACATTAGTATCCAGCATTGACATTGGCTAATATTTATGTATGGGTATCCCCGAGAACCCTAGAGTAAATGGATGATTAACTAAAGAAACAACTATATGTCATATCTATTTATTATGCATTTTCTTTATTTATTTATAGAATTTTACACCCTATCATTTGACTAGACCTGTTTTGGACACCGTGGGTTGTGGCCTACTATGTATTACCCACAACCTACTTGGGTTTCCTGATTGGTACGCATATAAACATTAATGTTGTAGGTATGGTTAATAGAAATGGTCCTATGTTAGATTGTTGACTGGGGTTAGAGCATTGGTGAGGGATCCATAAATGGTTCAAGACCCACATGAGGGGAATTAGTCTCTTTATTTTCAGTTTCATTTTTAGGAACATGACACTAATATTTTCATATCATGTTTTCTCATTTTTTTGAATAGAGTATTTTATGTTTTCTTTATCTTGCGACATTGGTAACCATTCTATTTATATATACTTACGCATTATTCATCTATTTGTAATGGTGTTTTAATTTGATAAAAGATAGTACAATCTCCCTAAGACTTACTTGAACCTCGCTTCTTGTCAGCAGCCTCTAGCATATAGATTGGGAAGCTAGATGTCAAGTTACTAGATAGCTCGAGACCATTGTGTTGATCTATGGTTGGGAAGTTATAGTAAAAAAATGAATGGAAATTGATTTTAGAATCCCCACACCTCATGATTATACTAAGTTTAACCTACAAAAATATCACATATAACCAGTTTATAATTACTATAAATAAATAAAAGAACTATATTACTGTCTATAATATAAAATATGATCCTTTTATCACATCTTATAAGCCCTTTAATAATATGTTTTCATTGTTATCATCATTTCAGGCATTAAATGTTTTTTTTCTTTTATATTTTTATTGGAAGTTAGGGACCTTATTTCATGATAATGGTTATATAATATCCAAAATATTAATAATGATATAAAGATTACAAATGTTAATTTTATACAAATTTATGATTATTCATAAAATGAATGCATAAAAATTTATTCACTTTGCTCTGTGGAGGTGGGAGACTATAATTACACATTAGTGATGTATCTATTTTGTAATGGGTGAATTGTTAATTAAGCATATGATATATTAAATTAATCATAATTATTTCATTAATATCATATATATTAATTATTTCCACAATTATTAACATCTATGTGAGGTGCTAATGGAACAAAATTACATCAGTTCTTGAGGTGGTTGTACATCGTACACATAATTGATTGGATTATTTCCTAATTATTAGAGAAGTATAAGGATATTATTATTTCATAAAAAATAAAATATAATTATATGTGAGATAATAAGGATATTAAACTGTAATTGATAGGATTTACAAGATAGTTGTCAAATAAGAATAAAAATGAAAGTGTTCGGTTAAGATGATTATATATTCATCGAATGGGGTCCGTTAGATCTCATATTAAAGACCATAGGGATGGACTTTCGGGAAGAAAAAAAACTACTATAACAGAAATGTGGATTTTTTGGAGATATTATTGTAGGGTATGGTTCATAATGTTTTTCAATGTAGTGTGAATAATAGAGGAGAGGTGGTGGCCATTATATTGAATGAAATGACACACACGGAAGTACATAATATTTCATTTTAATATTTTTTTTAATTGTGAAAATGGAAGTGAGTTAGTATAAATTAGAATATAATATATTTTAATATCCAAATAAATTGAATGAATAGTTTTTTTCAAGTGTATGTATCATTTTGAAACTGTTATTTTGTTGTAACCAATTTATTAACCAACTTTAACATTAATCATGGTAATGATTCTTCCATTATTAAAAGGATAAAAAAATTAGTAATGAAATAAATGGATCCAAAAGGGGAAATTGATTAATTTTCTCAAAAAATATTATTCCCCTATTCCACATTCAATATTTTTATCATTTTAAATCATATAGTAATATATTATTTATCAAAATATATCATCAATGTCATTTTAATAACTATTCACATTTTTAACTTAACAGATATGATAATGAAATTCGAATTCAAACCCTTAAAACACAAATTATACATTATAATCAACTGTAAAAGTGATTTTAAACTATAATTAATCCAAAACTTATTATATCTATTATTTTTAAAATCCTTTGATTTTATTTTTCTATAACATTCGTAAGAATTAAGTCATTGTTTTGTAATCATTTAAGGTTATTACACCATCTATATAATTGAAAATATATTAACCTCAAAAAAATAAATTAATAACATGGAAATAGAAATTTGATATATAATGAAAACAAATTTTTATACCTATGTGAATGTATATGAAAAATTAAAATCAAGAGAGTGATGTTTTTCAATTTTCCTTCACTTAAAATAATACAAAAATCTTTTTCAAATAAAAATGGAACTAAGATTATATATATTAGAATATATTAATGGTTTGTTTAAATTAGAATCACTAAATGAAAAATGTGAGTGGTTATGGATGATTTTATAACCTTATTCTATAATTTAAATTTGTGTATCACATCTTACCCTTTACTAAGTTGATAACATTCACCATGGTGATAATTCATAATGCCTAAAAATAAAATGGAAGTATTAGAAAAATATTAAACTAATAATAATAAATATTTAATATGTTAAATCAAATTCAATTTCAATAAGTGTTTGAAATTTATATCTAAATATATCAAAAAAATGATGAAATTTGTTTTCTTGAATATGTAATTTTCAATCATAAGATGATTTTACAATCACTATACTTATATTTTTAATAAATATATTATTTTACATCCAAATATAATGTTATATAATCTATAAATTTATTTTAATAATTCATAATTAGGGACTATTTTAAAAAATTAAATTTTTGAAACATTGTGCACCTAAAAATAATTATATGAAAATCTATCTTTAAGCATAATGATTAACTTACAAGAAAAAAATATAATGATATTTAATTTGTAATTATTTTTATTATTTACTATGAAATCGATATTATGTTACTTTAAATCTGAATAAAAATTATAATCCCACTTTAATATTTCATGACTTCATAAAAAGAAAATATATTTTTACAAAAAAAACTATTTTTCCACTAATTACTACAAGTTAAATCATTTTATTAAAATTATAAATATTAACCCTAAGATAATATTATAAATATTATTTAATAAATGATATTAATGTTTCAAAATAACATTTATTAAATTAAAAAAAAGTTATAAGATCCACAGAAAATACAATGAAAATCATTTTTACAAAAAGTAATTTTAAATCATAAAATGCATTTATTCTTATTCTCTGCATAGTATAAAAAATTATATTATTGTAAAATATGTTCATTTAATTATTCATTTTCATTAAGGATACCCTTTATACATATAAATAATTGTTTATTTATTCATATCCATAACCAGAAATCCCACATCTAGGTTATAAACATTATATTTAAATAATAGTATTTACTGGTTTGTTTATGCTAAGGGATCAGTGGGGGGTACTCTATTGATCATAGTTTCCATTAAAAAAATATAAACAAAAATATCAAGGTATTAGACTCTTTCCACCTTAAATAATTTATTTTCCTTTAAATTTAAATTATTATTCCCTAAACTAAATGTATCATACAATATTAATAATATCATAAATATATTTTACCACATACTTCAATTATTAGTTTTTAACCGCGAAATTATTTATGAATGAATAACTCTAAGAATCATATATGAAAATGAGTTTCTAAAAATTTAACTTGGTATATTAGTGTTACTTTCCATACAATACTAGATAGATTTACCATTACTTTTCATGAGTTATAGAAATTCTCTTACTGTTGGAGTAGAAAAAACTACAAAATTTATTAACTACAATTATTTCTATTATATAATCATTATTTAATAAATGGATTTAAATAACCATGAACATGAGGAATTTATCATTTAAAAATAAATAAAATCACTTTATATTGATTATATGATACAAAAATGGAAAAAAATTTATTCCTCAAATTTCTCTCAATTATCCAAAACTAAAATAGTTTGCACAAGATGAGATAATTTAAAAAATGAATAAAATATCATTTTATAAAAAATTACATTAATTTTCAAAGAATAAGAAATAAAACACAATGTTCCACAAAAATCATTAAATAAATATCTATCCGTAAAAGCCATTCGAAATATATTTGAAAAATTCAATCCCCCCTAATGTAGATATATTTTATAACATATTCTTGGAAATCCATTTAAAATTTTTCTCTTAATAACATTATGCTCTCATAAATTCACATACTAATATAGTATATTTCATATCATATGACATTAAAATCATTCCAATATATATACCATAAGTAACATAAATCGCAAAAAACCCATTATAAAATATTATATGATTCAAAAAATCTCAAATTTATTCTAAAAAATAAAATCCCATCATAAAATAATATGTTTCCATTTAAAAAATCATATATTGTTCCCAATATAGTGAACATATTGGAAAATAATATCAATACCTTAATCAATAAATATCTTTTCGATATAATGGTTATCCAAATGACAAAACCAATATTCCCAACATGATAAACCTTTTATCCAAATTTTCTGTTATAGCATCAATTATCATACCAATACTAATGTTTATCACTGTAATTAAAATTATATTAAAATAGGTCTTCCTAAAATTCTCTTCTCACTAAAACTCATAAAAATGAAAATGGTTTTATTTCCCAAAATTTCTCAAAAACTATCATTAATTATTATAAACATTCATTGCATAAAACATCCAAAATGGTATCTATGAAATTAATTTTATGATAAAACATAGCCTTATAAAATCATGACACTTTTTTTTCTACCATATTAATATTTCCCATATAAGTTTTTAATATGTTATATACTAATATTCATTATTGTGGTTAAGACAGAAATTTTGAATTAACCTAATGATATCTGACATGTGTATCTAGAGTGGTGTGTTATCTTATCCCCACTCTTCATGAAACAATGAAGATTAAGTTTTTAACCATTCCAACCATTTCATATTTTTAACCCATAGATACATCTCTCTTATAGGCTCATCCACATATCAATATCTTGAAAGGGATGTATTGTGTAAGACCAAACCTTCTCAACTTTACCAAAGCTTTATGATATTACCCTATAGTTATAATTTTTCTTCGATTCTTTCATAGAATTATGTTAACTAATATATATTTAAATAAACATTATTCCAAAAGGTTATTATAAACATTCCATGATACCAACTATAACTACCCCAACACATGTAACCTAGAGTTTGTATATAATTTATTACATTTATATAATATACAATGTATCTCATCCAAAGTGATTTATTAGTTTAGCAACCCTTATAAACGATATACACATTATCCCCATTTTACATTGAAAATTAAATATAAAACAAAGAAAAATTCAATACTCTATATCATGGATCTCGTTAAAAAATTCTATATTTATATCCTATATAAATGAAATCAAAATAACCATGAAAAAAAACTCAATTTTGGGTTTTTTGAAACATAATATATCATGCGTTAATGAGGACTAATTTATTTGAGATTCTAGATAACTAACACACAATATTTAATTTGTAAAATGAAAAAAATGAATCCATTGATAATATAAATGCAAAAATATTATTGATAATAATTGTTGGATTTTCAATGAAGGAAATTCATAATAATGGATGTGATCATCAGACCTTGAGTTGATATATTTTTCAATATGGGTATGTATACACTAAAAACCCACTTAATATGGTGACCTATCTAGTTTTTCTAATGGTATCTATCGATTCATCGATGGGATATATAATTTTGGGTCCCACACATAACTTCATTTCCAATTAATTCCCCATATACAGAACAATAATTTAATTCATAAAAAATCACCATTTCAAAAAATAACTATTTTTAGTAATGATTATGAAATATCATTGTTTCCCCAATCAATCAAATAAATTTCTTAGTAAAACACTATATATTGAATTGGTATCCGATTTACAAAATAAAAATAACAATGATACAATGAATATAGATATATAAGGGAAACATATTGTCCAATAAAATATTATGACATTAAATTAAAGGTATAAAGATAATGTAAATGACAATAAAATAATTAGAGATAAAACATGACCAATAATTTATCGAAAATAAAGGATTTTTTTGAAAATCATTTCTTTTAGAGAATAAAATAAAACATAACTAAATAAAATAAAATATGATTACATTGATAAATTTACATTGTAAAATAATTGAAATATTATAGAATATTATCAATAGTATAAAGTCATTATATTGGTTGGGAAATATTTTAGCACCATATAATTTAAAAAAGTAACATTCCATTTTAAATTTTATAAAGAATGTAAAAAAATTGAATATTTAAGAAAAATGAATAAATATTCTGTTCAAAATTTTTAAAAATTAATATATAAAAATAATATTAATTAAAATTGGATTATATAAAATTTTATCATTAATATAATTTTGAAATATTGTTTCACAGAAGAAAAATATACACTATTAAAAAATGATATATGATTGTATTTTCAATATAGAGTTTATTTTAATGATTAAAGTGAAATAGAGATGAAAATATAAAATAAAAAATCAAAACTCATTAAAATATCTATATTATAAAAAAATTTATATATTTTACAAATGAATGATTTTATGGTTTCATTAAATAAAAGATAAGTAATCTAAAAAAATGATATTTTAAAATAAATTCTTACCAACTATGTAACTTTTAAATTATAACACATCTAAATTGGAAACATGGATTGAAACATTAATTACCATGAAAAATATAAATTCTTGATAAATTCATAAATTGGGAAGTATATACAATACATAAGTTAAAATATGTGTAATGTGCCGAAATTGAATCAATAGAGTTAAAATTAAAATGGAATCCCTTATATTGATCGTATCATTGAAGAAAAATTATTAAATTTTTTTTTACCTTTATAAATTTTATAACATCATAAAAAAATATTAAATAAAAAAATTGAATCATAGTTTGTTTGATGAATAATAATTTCATAATATATTCAAAAGGGTATATGTATAACTCAATCAATTGAAATTATTGTATATTTACACTTACCTCACGCTTCTACTTAGATGTACATCATTTAACATATTGTATAATATAAGTAGATTTATTATAATCTTATAACATAACTATATAAATACCTATAATAACATATATGATCCACTAATAACCTATTATCACTCATTAGTTTACAATAATTCATTCTAATCAGTGTTGTGATCATTAACAAAATTCATTTTTCATGTTTGTCTTCATTATGTAGTTTTTGTAATTGAGTCTTTATCATGGTCAAATCAACTCTAGAATTTCAATAATGATCAGAAAATTATAAATATTCATTATATAAATATATATGGAATCATTTGTTAAGATACGTAATGAAAATTTAATGTCATTACGTGGGGGAGGTGGTAGTCTAAACCTATGTATGGATGATGTAATCTTTTTTCACAAGTGAATGTTTGAGGATATATATGATATATTAAATTTATTGAATCATAATTATCTCATAAATAACATATTATTAATTGTTTTTGTAACATCCCAAGTAAATGAAGAATAAGACATATTTCATATTTATTAATATTTGTGAATTGAATATTAATTTTACTTTAAAGGTGTTGCTATGTTCCATAGCGTACCCGATATACAACAACGGGTTTCTTTGGAATGTTATGTTGCACACTAATAATATAATATTATTATGTTAAATGTTATTTAACTCCTAGCCATTTTATTGGAAGGAATGAAAAAACTAAGTACAATATGATTATACATTATTGTTAAATTTATTTACATTTATCCAATAAAATGTTAGAGGCTTAAAATATGAATAATTCTAATTTTAAGTATAATTTACACTAAAAGGATGATTTACTGCCTTTCAATGTCAAACCCACATAAAATATAGTTTTGGTCACTTTAATATATTCTAATTGACCAAATAAAATCTTTCATTAGAATGGGGACATCAAATTTTACATTGGGTAATTTTTTGGTATTTTTCTGATAAAGTTAATTTTTTTAATGAATAGTGAAAAATATTGTATTTTAATTCAAAATTGAATTTTAATCTAATTTATTTACATAGTTATATTAACTTTTTAATTGATTTTAATGTGAAATTAAAATATATTTATAACATTTAATCCAATTTTTTCATTTTAATTAATTTCACTTTGAAATTGGACAAAAATAAGTATCAATCTTTTGATAGTTATTGTTTCCTAAAAACACTACTTATTTTGATAACATGAATTAATTTTAAAATTACCTAATTCCACTTCTATGTCTTTAATTTGGAAAAATATACATCATTTTTGAATTCAGAATATCAAATATATCTTTAGCTTAATTTTTGGTATTTTTCTGAAAAACTTCAATTTTTGATGAATAGTGAAACCACTTAGTGGTAGTTAAAAAAACCGACTTTTTCATTTAAATAAAAATTTACCACTTCTGTGAATTGGATTTCAAAAATACGACATACATGGTTGTTATCAAGAAGTTAAATTTTGTTCATTAAGATGATAATAATTTTTGGTGAATAGTAACTTTTGACTTTTATTTACAGAGGTTAAAGGTAAATAGGGTAATTCAAGGTTAAGCGAATATTATAAGAATTCACAATTACCTTAACACTTGTCCAAACCATATTGGTTAAGTTATTTACGACCATTGGCATCTTTGGGTAGATTTTGGGACCCCATTGAGCCACTTGGGCGTGATAATGACAATTTAGATTAATTAATTAAATGTGAAGACAAAATTGACATTAACAAAAATTGTTTAGTAATTAATTTTTATATGGTGTCATAGAAGTCCTATTTTAGAATATAAATATTATTTTGAAATATAAAAATATTTCCTACATGATAGTATTTTTTTATTATAATTAGACATCTAATAAATTAAATTATTTATGACACAATAATGATGCAATATTTACTTCATTAATAATGATTTAAATAAATAATATTAACATGATTAAAAAATTATCCAACCCATGTAAAATTCTGATTGGATGATTTTATTTCGAATATGATTCATCTTATATTCTTCCTTAATGATTTTTTGTCCATTACAAACCGAATATCATTATATTATAAAATAATGTTTTCACACTTTCCTAAAGAGCCCCTCCTATCCCTTATAAAAGGAGACCATTTCTATCTAATTCCTCACACCTATCATGCCATTTGGATCCTCCAAACTCTACCCAATTAATCTCCCTACATCCTTCTACTCCTCCTAGAATCCTTTACCTAGTCATAAAGCACTTGAAGAAGACCTTTGGTTCAAACCAAAGGGAGTTCCCAAAATTAAAGGTAATGGATTCTTTTAAATTAATTTTTTTATTTTACTTCTCCAACCCGTAACTCTTTTTAATCTTTTCTTTTATAAAAACAACAATATCCTCAATATACTAGGATGTTGTTATGAGAATTATTCGAACTAAACTTACACACATCTCCATCTTATGGATGAAGAACATAATGTTTCTGTGGATGGAAAACTAACGCCTCACGAAATGATGATTTTTCAATTACATCTTACCACATATCATGGTGGCCATTATGATGGAACTGTATTTATATATGATATATATTATGTTTATTATTTCCTTAATCTTTTGTACTTCCCAATTATATCAAACCGTTATGGTTTCAATGTGGGTAAATACGATAATCTGGGTAACTAACACACAAATTTTAATCTGTAAAATGAAAAAAAATGAATCCATTGATAATATAAATGAAAAAAATATTATTGATAATAATTGTTGTATTTTCAAAGAAGGAAGTTCATAATAATGGATGTGATCATCAGACCTTGAGTTTATATATTTTTCAATATGGGTAAGTATACACTAAAAACCCACTTAATAAGGTGATCTATCTAGTTTTTCTAATGTTATCTATCGGTTCATCGATGAGATATATAATTTTTGGGTCCCATATATAACTTCATTTCCAATTTATTCCCTATATACAGAACAATTAATTTAATTCATAAAAAATTACCATTTCAAAAAATAACTATTTTTAGTAATGATTATGAAATATCATTGTTTCCCCAATCAATCAAATAAATTTCTTAGTAAAACACTATATATTGAAATGGTATCTGATTTACAAAATAAAAATAACAATGATAAAATGAATATAGATATATAAGGGAAATATATTGTCCAGTAAAATATTATGACATGATATTAAAGGTATAAAGATAATGTAAATGACAAAAAAATAATTAGAGATAAAACATGACCAATAATTTATCGAAAATAAGGGATTTTTTTTAAAATCATTTCTTTTAGAGAATAAAATGAAACATAACTAAAAAAATAAAATATGATTCCGTTGATAACTTTTCATTGTAAAATAATTGAAATATTATAGAATAATATCAATAGTATAAAGTCACTATATTGGTAGGGAAATATTTTAGCACCATATAATTTAAAAAAGTAACTTGCCATTTTAAAATTTATAAAGAATGTAAAAAATTGAATATTTAAGAAAAATAAATAAATATTCTGTTCAAAATTTTTTAAAATTAATATATAAAAATAATATTAATAAAAAATTTGATTATAAACAATTTTATCAATAAAACAATTTTGAAATATTGTTTCACAGAAGAAAAGTAAACACTATAAAAAATTGATATATGATTGTATTTTCAATATAGAGTTTATTTTCATGATTAAAGTGAAATAGAGATGAAAATATAAAAAAAAAATCAAAACACATTAAAATATCTATATTATAATGAAATTTATATATTTTACAAATGAAATATTGTATGGTTTCATTAAAAAAAATAAAAGTAATCTGAAAAACTAAGATTTTAAAATAATTCTTACCAACTATGTAACTTTTAAATTGTAACACATATAAATTGGAAACATGGATTGAAACATTAATTACCATGAAAAATATAAATTCATGATAAATTCATAAATTGGGAAGTATATTAAATACATAAGTTAATATATGTGTAATGTACCAAAATTGAATCAATAGAGTGGAAATTAAAATGGAATCCCTTATATTGATCGTATCATTGAAGAAAGAATTATTAAATAAATTTTTTACCCATATAAATTTTATATCTTCATAAAACTATATTAAATACAAAAAAAATTAATCATAGTTTGTTTCATAAATAATCATTTCATAATATATTCAAAAAGGTATATGTATAAGTCAATGAATTGAAATTATTGTACAGTTACACATACCTCACGCTTCTACTTAGATGAACATGGTTTAACATTTTGTATAATAGACGTAGATTTATTATAATCTTATAACATAACTATATACATACCTATAATAACATATATGATCAACTAATAACCTCTTATCACTCGTTCGTTAACAATAATTCATTCTAATCAGTGTTGTGATCATTAAAAAAATTCATTTTTCATGTTTGTCTTCATTTTATAGTTTTTGTAATTGAGTCTTTATCATGGTAAAATAAACTCTAGAATTTCAATAATGATCAGAAAATTTTAAATATTCTTTATATAAATATATATAGAATCATTTGTCAAGATAGGAAATGAAAAATTAATGTCATTACTTGGGGGAGGTGGTAGTCCAAACCTACGTATGGATGATGTAATCTTTTTTCAAAAGTGAAAGTATGAGGATATATATGATATATTAAATTTATTGAATCATAATTATCTCATAATCAACATATTATTAATTGTTTTTGTAACATCCCAAGTAAATGAAGAATAAGACATATTTCATATTTATTAATATTTGTAAATTAAATATTAATTTTACTTTAAAGGGGTTTCTATGTTCCATAGCGTACCTGATACACAACAACGGGTTTCTTTGCAATCTTATGTTGCACACTAATAATATAATATTATTGTTTTAAATGGTAATTAACTCCTAGATATATTATAGGTGGGAATGAAAAAAACGAACTATAATATGATTATCCATGATTGTTAAATTTATTTACATTTATCCAATAAAATGTTAGAGGCTTAAAATATGAATAAATCTAATTTTATGCATAATATTCATTAAAAGGCTGATTTAATGTCTTTTAATGGAGAACCCACATTAAATATAGTTTTGGTCACATTAATAGATTCTAATTTACCAAATAAAATATTTCTTTAGAATGGGGGCATCAAATTTTACTTTGGGTAATTTTTTGGTATTTTTCTGATAAAGTTCATTTTTTTAATGAATAGTGGAAAATATTGTACTTTTTCTCAAAAGTACATTTTAATATAATTTATTTATATTGTTATATTAACTTTTTAATTGGTTTTAATGTGAAATTAAAATATATTTTTACCATTTAATCCAATTTTTTTCATTTTAATTAATTTCACTTTGAAATTGGACATAAACAAGTATCAATCTTTTGATAGTTATTGTTTCTTAAAAACACACTACTTGTTTGGATAACATGAATTAATTTTAAAATTAATTAATTACACTTCTATGTCTTGAATTTGAAAAAATAGAAATAACTTTTGAATTCATAATATCAAATATAGCTTTAGACTAATTTTTGGTATTTTTCTGAAAATCATCAATTTTTGATGAATAGTGAAACCACTTAGTGGTAGTTAAAAAAACGACTTTTTCATTTAAATGAAATTTTACCACTTCTGTGAATTGGATTTCAGAAATCTAAAATACATGGTTGTTTTCAAGAAGTTAAATTTGGTTCATTAATATGATAATAATTTTTGGTGAATGTAATCTTTTGACTTTTATTTACAGAGGTTAACGGTAAGTAGGGTAATTCAAGGTTAAACGAATATTATAATAATTCACAATTACCTTAACACTTCTGTGAACCATATTTTTTAAGTTATTTACGACCATGGGAATCATTGGGTCGATTTTGGGACCCCATTGAGCCACTTGGGAGTGATAATGACAATTTAGATTAATTATTTTAATGTGAAGACAAAATTGACATTAACAAAAATAGTTTAGTAATTAATTTTTATATGTTGTTATATAAGTCCTATTTTAGACTATAAATATTATTTAGAAATATAAAAATATTTTCTACATGATAGTATTTTTTTATAATAATTAGACATCTAATAAATTAAATTATTTATGACACAATAATGATGCAATATTTACTTCATTAATAAATGATTTAAATAAATAATATTATAATGATTAAAATATTATCCAAACCATGTAAAATTCTGAGTGGATGATTTTATTTCAAATATGATTCATCTTATATTCAGCTTTAATTATTTTTTTCCCATTACAAACCGAATATAATTATATAATAAAATATTGTTTTCACACATTCCTAAAGAGCCCCTAATCTCCCTTATAAAAGGAGACCATTTCTATCCAATTCCTCACACCTCTCAAGCCATCTGGATCATCCAAAATCTGCCCAATTAATCTCCCTAAATCCCTATACTCCTTCTAGAATCCATAAATTATTCATAAAGCACATCAAGAAGACCTTTGGTTCAAACCAAAGGGAGTTAACCAAATTAAAGGTAATGGTTTCACTTAAATTGTTTTCTTTTATTTTACTTCTCCAACCCGTAACTCTTTTTAATCTTTTCTTTTGTAACAACAACAGTGTCCTAAATATACTAGGATGTTTTTATGAGAATTATTCGAACTACACTTACACACACCTCCATCTAATGGATGAAGAACATAATGTTCTGTGGATGGAAAACTAACGCCTCACGAAATGATGACTTTTCAATTACATCTTACCACATCTCATGGTGGCCATTAGGATGGAACTATATTTATATATGATATATATTATGTTTATGATTTCCTTATGCTTTTTAACTTCCCATTATATCAAACCATTATGGTTTCAAAGTGGGTAAATACGATAATCTGGGTAACTAACACACAAAATTTAATCTGTAAAATGAAAAAAATGAATCCATTGATAATATAATTGCAAAAATATTATTTATAATAATTTTTGTTTTTTCAAAGAAGGAAGATCATAATAATGGATGTGATCATTAGACCTTGAGTTGATATATTTTTCAATATGGGTAAGTATACACTAAAAACCCACTTAATAAGGTGATTTATCTAGTTTTTCTAATAGTATCTATCGATTCATCGATTGGATATATAATTTTGGGTCCCATACATAACATAATTTCCAATTAATTCCCCATATATATAACAAATAATTTAATTCATAAAAAATTACCATTTCAATAAATAACTATTTTTAGTAATGATTATGGAATATCATTGTTTCCCCAATCAATCAAATAAATTTCTTAGTAAAACCCTATATATTGAAATGGTATCTGATTTAAAAAATAAAAATAACAATGATACAATGAATATAGATATATAAGGGAAACATATTGTCCAATAAAATATTCTGACATGAAATTAAAGGTATAAAGATATTTTAAATGACAAAAAATTAATTAGAGATAAAACATGACCAATAATTTATCAAAAATAACGGATTTTTTTGAAAATCATTTCTTTTAGAGAATAAAATAAAACATAACTAAATAAAAAAAATATGATTCCATTGATAAATTTACATTGTAAAATAATTGAAATATTATAGAATAATATCAATAGTATAAAGTCATTATATTGGTAGGGAAATATTTTTGCACCATATAATTTAAAAAAGCAACTTTCAATTTTAAATTTTATAAAGAATGTAAAAAAATTGAATATTTAAGAAAAATAAATAAATATTCTATTCAAAAAAATTTAAGAATTAATATATAAAAATAATATTATTAAAAAATTTGATTATAAAAAAATTTATCCATAAAACAATTTTGAAATATTGTTTCACAAAAGAAAAATATACACTATTAAAAAATGATATAAGATTGTATTTTCAATATAGAGTTTATTTTCATGATTAAAGTGAAATAGAGATGAAAATATAAAAGAAAAAATCAATGCTCATTAAAATATCTTTATTATAAATAATTTTTATATTTTACAAATGAAAGATTTTATGATTTCATTAAATAGAAGATAAGTAATCTGAAAAAAATGATATTTTAAAATAAATTCTTACCAACTATGTAACTTTTAAATTGTAATGCATCTAAATTGGAATCGTGGATTGAAACATTATTTACCATGAAAAATATAAATTCTTGATAAATTCATAAATTGGGATGTATATACCATACATAAGTTAAAATATGTGTAATGTACCAAAATTTAATCAATAGAGTGGAAATTAAAATGGAATCCCTTATATTGATCGTATCATTGAAGAAAGGATTATTAAATAAATTTTTTACCTATATAAATTTTATAACTTCATAAAACAATATTAAATACAAAAAAATTATTCATAGTTTGTTTCATGAATAAGAATTTCATAATATATTCAAAAAGGTATATGTATAACTCAATGAATTGAAATTATTGAATAGTTACACTTACCTCACACATCTACTTAGATGAACATGGTTTAACATTTTGTATAATAGACGTAGATTTATTATAATCTTATAACATAACTATATAAATACCTATTATAACATATATGATCCACTAATAACCTCTTATCACTCATTCGTTAATAATAATTCATTCTAATCAGTGTTGTGATCATTAACAAAATTCTTTTTTCATGTTTGTATTCATTATATAGTTTTTGTAATTGAGTCTTTATCATGGTCAAATCAACTCTAGAATTTCAATAATGATCGGAAAATTATAAATATTCATTATATAAATATATATAGAATCATTTTTTAATATAGGCAATGAAAAATTAATGTCATTAGTTGGGGGTGGTGGTAGTCCAAACCTACGTATGGATGATGTAATCTTTTTTCACAAGTGAAAGTATGAGGATATATATGATATATTAAATTTATTGAATCGTAATTATATCATAAACAACATATTATTAATTGTTTTTGTAACATCCCAAGTAAATCAAGAATAAGACATATTTCATATTTATTAATATTTGTGAATTAAATATTAATTTTTCTTTAAAGGGGTTTCTATGTTCCATAGCGTACCTGATACACAACAACGAGTTTCTTTGGAATCTTATGATGCACACTAATAATATAATATTATTATTTTAAATGGTAGTTAACTCCTAGATATTTTATTGGAGGGAATGAAAAAAACTAACTAAAATATGATTATACATGATTGTTAAATTTATTTACATCTATCCAATAAAATGTTAGAGGCTTAAAATATAAATAAATCTAATTTTAAGCATAATTTACATTAAAAAGAGATTTAGTGCCTTATAATGGCAAACCCACCATAAATATTTTTTTTCCATTTAATATATTCTAATTGACCAAATAAAATCTTTCTTTATAATGGGGACATCAAATTTTACTTTGGGTAATTTTTTGGTATTTTTCTGATAAAGTTCATTTTTTTAATGAATAGTAAAAAATATTGTATTTTAATTCAAAAATGCATTTTAATATAATATATTTATATTGTTATATTATATTTTTAATTGGTTTTAATGTGAAATTAAAATATATTTTTACCATTTAATCCAATTTTGTTCATTTTAATTAATTTCACTTTGAAATTGGACATAAACAAGTATCAATCTTCTAATAGTTATTATTTCCTAAAAACACTCTACTTGTTCTGATAACATGAATTAATTTTAAAATTAATTATTTCCACTTCTATGTCTTGAATTTGAAAAAATATGCATCATTTTTGAATTCATAATATCAAATATTTCTTTAGCTTAATATTTGGTTTTTTCTGAAAAAACATCAATTTTTGATGAATAGTGAAACCACTTAGTGGTAGTTAAAAAAACCGACTGGTTCATTTAAATGAAATTTTACCACTTATGTGAATTGGATTTCAAAAATCTGACATACATGGTTGTTATCAAGAAGTTAAATTTGGTTCATTAAGATGATAATAATTTTTTTGTGAATAGTAACTTTTGACTTTTATTTACAGAGGTTAAAAGTAAATTGGGTAATTTAAGGTTAAACAAATATTATAATAATTCAAAATTACCTTAACACTTTTCCAAACCACATTGGTTACGTTATTTATGACCATGGGCATCTATGGGTCAATTTTGGGACCCCATTATGCCACATGGGAGTGATAATGACAATTTAGATTAATTAATTTAATGTGAAGACAAAATTGACATTAACAAAAATTGTTTAGTAATTAATTTTTATATGGTGTTATATAAGTCTTATTTTAGAATATAAATATTATTTGTAAGGATAAAAATATTTTCTACAGGATATTATTTTTTAATAACAATTAGACATCTAATAAATTAAATTATTTATCACACAATAATGATGCAATATTTACTTCATTAATAAATGATTTAAATAAATAATATTATAATGATTAAAATATTATCCATACCGTGTAAAATTCTGATTGCATGGTTTTATTTCGAATAGGATTCATCTTATATTCGTCCTTAATGATTTTTTGACCATTAGAAACTGAATATCATTATATAATAAAATAATGTTTTCACACATTCCTAAAGAGCCCCTCCTCTCCCTTATAAAAGGAGACCATTTCTATCCAATTCCTCAAACCTCTCAAGCCATTTTGATCGTCCAAAATCTTCCCAATTAATCTCCCTACATCCCTCTCCTCCTCCTATAATCCTTTACTTAGTCATAAAGCACTTCAAGAGGACCTTTGGTTCAAACCAAAGGGAGTTACCCAAATTAAAGGTAATGATTTCTCTTAAATTGTTTTCTTTTATTTTACTTATCCAACCCATAACTCTTTTTATTATTTTCTTTTGTAACAACAAAAGTATCCTAAAAATACTAGTATTTTGTTATGATATGTATTCTAACTACACTTACACACACCTCCATCTAATGGATGAAGAACATAATGTTTCTGTGGATGGAAAACTAACGCCTCATGAAATGATGATTTTTCAATTACATATTACGACAACTCATGGTGGCCATTATGATGGAACTATATTTATATATGATATATATTATGTTTATGATTTCTTAATGCAATTTTACTTACCAATTATATCAAACCTTTATTGTATCAAAGTGGGTAAATATGATAATCTCATTTGAGGAAGTGCAGACTACTGCCCCCTCAAAGTGATGTGGTTCGTTAATGCCTTATTTGGGATGTATAAAGGATGGAGTTAACGATATTATAAATGATATTATACTTTAATTATAATATACCTATGTATCATTATGTTTTAATTCCATTAATATAAGAAAGAGAAATCAATGTAGCGTTCATGCGTACGTACGGCTTACCGTCTCCATGAACGGTGCATTTCATTTATTACCTCCAAATGTAATGTAAATAAATGTATATACTGAATATATATTATTTATATATTATATCTAAATAATGAGTGTAATTCTGGATATAATTTACTATTGACCACATGGGTATCTTGTAAATATAGGGTGTTCATTTTTGACTCAAGTACCAAATATCAATAAAATGAACGTTATTCACTTAAACGATTACATAATATTGATAACATGGTAATAAGTAATATAAAAGGAATAATTAACTTTAAAAAAGTTCTTAATGAAGTTGAAATTAACTTTAGTTTATTATTCAGGAGATTAAAGAATGATCAAGTCCAGTCGAACACGAGGTAAGGTACTTCGTCTCAATATCCTTTCATTTAGGCATATTTTGTTTTAAGATGTGACTTTATTTAATACACTGTATAAACACCTCTGACATTTCATTTAATTCAAAGGGAATATTTTTCTAGGAAGAATTTTACTAAAAAAAATGAATTTTTCTTATAATATAAGTGATGGCAATAACCTTTCCGCCGTCGTGAGTATTATTTGATCTTTGGCTTCCTTAACAAGCTGAAATGTTTTTAAAAGATAATAAATACCATATACACTTTTATGTATTTTGGTATTGAAAATGATTTTGATAATGGATTTATTATTTCAATATCTTAAAATGATGTTTTTTATTGCAATGTGGAAATTTTATCTTTCCTTTATGCATATGTTATGTGTTATGATCATGTTATGGTTCTTGGGAATTATTTATGTATATGGGTGGTTCCATGATAAACCTAGGGCGATTGAGCCCGAGACAGCTCTCCAATGCATTGGGTAACATGAAGGAGGTAAACGTGAATGTTTCTCCTAAAATATTTCGGGAATATACTATAGTGGGTATTCCAAAGTAACTCTCTATGTATATGTGATAGCTACAATGTAAGTATGAAATTGATACCATAAGTTACCTTTATGTATTATGATTTCTATGTGACATTTATAATTCTTATGATTTCATGAGGTAAGTAAAGGATTTCATGTTTTGTATGTATTTATGAACAAATGTTTTCATTCTTTGTTTTATAACCCTTACTGATATTTTTATGTTCATCCCATGTTTTGAAATGTTTTCACAGGACATAATGATGAATAGGTTCAACGATTAGATCAAGGAGAAGTCATGCTTTCTAAAACATGGAACTAGACATGTATTTTTTTCAAGATTTTTATTTTATGAAAAAAATGGAAACAATGTAGAAGTGTCTACCTTGTAATCTTTTAAGATATAATAGTTATGTTCTAATTCTCTAAAACTCTAAACCTTAAAAGATCCTCAATGTGAATTATTCATTTAATTCAATATTATGTAATGTTTAAGGTCGTGTCCTTATAGATGGTATCAGAGGCTGGTTTGAAAAACATTAGTAGTTAATGTATTTTTAAATTAATATCCATAACATAATTTATGTTAATATTGAAATCATATAGAATTTACAGATTACCATGTTGCTTCGCCTAAGATATTTCTGTGTTCAGAATGGTTTCCTTCAGAGGAAACAGGGCATCTATGTTTGGACGAGATCAGGAGGAACACAACCTTCCAAATCAGCAACCTGAGATGGTCGGAATTTTAACTAAATAGTTTGTTGCAGTGATGGAATAGTTGACTCGGGCTATAAATGGTGGTGGTGTCCATGTATGAGATCATCCATATCAACCATAGAGGAACATGTCAGTAGAGGAGCATTTCATGAGGCAACATCCCCTATCATTCAGAGGATCATCTGACCGTGTGCGAGCTGAAGGGTGGATTAAATCACTGGAGAGGATTTTTGATGTCATGGGATTTTCAAAACATCAAAAGGTTAGTCTTTTTGTTTAAGTTTTGAAAGTGAAGTTGATCAGTGGTGGTCGAGGGGGAAAAATATCAGGGATAGTGAGGAGATTGATGATCTCGATTGGGATGAATTCAAAGATATGTTTCTTGAGAAATATTTTCCTAAGGTGGTTCAACATAGGATGGAAAAATAATTCCTGGAATTCAGAGAAGAGTATGACTCAGTGGCTGGTTATGAATAAAAGTTCATTCAACTGTAAAGGTATGCTCCAAATTTCATACGAGATCATGATAGTAAAATCAACCATTTTTACTCAGGATTTAATCCAAAGTATCGAAGGGATTTAGCTTCTCATGACTTCAAAAGTTATTAAAAACATGTTCATTGGGTGGAGAAGGTGGAAATGGAGCTTTTTGAAGATCATGTATTCTTTGACGAACAACAGAATAAGAGGTCGAGGTGGTAGGCGAAGGGGATGAACTCTTCAAAAAATTATTATGGTATGAAACTTAAGTTTACAGTTTGTAAAAATAGTGGTAAAAAGCATGTCGGGGAATGTATTTTAAATTCTATTAAGTGATACTGATGTGGTAAAATGGGGAATAAGGCTTGAAATTGCCTTAGAAAAGATCAAGGTAATGGTAAGACAAATTTTTATTTACAGTCAGTAAAATGTTTTAAGTGCATTGAAATGGGTCATTATGAAAATGAGTGTCCAAAAAATAACTCAACCAAAGGAAATCTGCCAGACTACAAGCAGGCAGGGGTGGTGAAATCCTTTGCAACTACTTCAGCTGATGTCAGGCCATCAAATGATGTTGTGTCAGGTACACTGTTCGTTTGTTCAGATTATGCCAATGTGTTTTTTGATTTAGGGTCTACACACTCTTTCATTTCTAAAAAGTTTTCTTATAAATTGGTAATTTCGTCTCATAATATGAATACTGAACTTATGGTAAAAACACCTAGAGGAAATGCTGAGATAAAAAGAAAACATCAGAACATTCATGTCCTTGTGGGCGGAAATAATCTACCTGCAAACCTTATTGTTTTGCCTCTAGTAGAGTTTGATGTTATTTTGGGCATGGATTGGCTATCTTTTTATCATGCTAATATTGACTGCAGGTCTAAAGAGGTTTATTTTCAGAATGATTTTTAGTTTGTATAAAAAAATGAACCCTTGTTGTTGATAACATATCAAGAATCTGAGAAACTAGTAAAATATGGAAATTAATGTTACCTTGCACATATAGTTGAAAACAAAAGGACTGTTCAGATTAATGATGTGCCAGTGGTAAATGAGTACCTTAATGTTTTTTTCTTGATGAGTTTACTGGTATTATACCTAATCGGGAAGTTAAATTTACTATTGACTTAGTTCATGATTCTAAGCTAATTTCAAAACCCCCTTATCGAATGGCTCAAATTGAACTTTTAGGGTTAAAGAAGCAATTGCAAGAGTTATTAGATAAAGGTTTCATTCGACCTAGCACATCAGTATGGGGAGCTTCTTTCTTGTTTGTTAAAAAAAGATGGTTCAATGTGACTTTGCATTGATTATAGAGCATTGAATAACATCACTATTAAGAATAAGTTTCCTTTTCCCCATATAGATGATTTGTTTAATCAGCTCCAGGGAGCTCAGTATTTTTCGAAGATTAACTTGATGTCGAGGTACTATGTGTTGAAAGTAAAGGAAGAAGAAGTTCCAATGACCGCGTTTCATACTAGATATGGCCATTGTGAATTTTTAGTTAGGCCTTTTGGGTTAACCAATAAACCTGCTGTATTCATGGATCTTATGAATAGAATTTTCTGTGAGTTCTTGGATAAGTTTTTGGTTTTCTTCATTGATGATATTTTTTTATTCAAAAAGTAAATAGGAACATGAAATTCATTTAAGGGTTGTCTTGAAAACCATAAAAGAAAAGAAATTGTTTAGGAAATTCAGCAAGTGTGAGTTTTGGTTAAAACAAATTTATTTCTTTGGTCACATTGTCTCAAAAAATGTCATAACTGTTGATCCTGCTAAAACGAAAGTTGTTGAAGAATGGCCAAGACCCAAAAATTTAACCTAGATTCATAGTTTTCTTGGTTTGGCAGGTTATTACAGGAGGTTTGTTGAATATATTTCAAAGTTATCTAGTCCAATGACTATGTTAACTCGAAAAGGTGTTATGTTCATACGGAAAAATGAATGTGATTTTTGTTTTCCAGAATTGAAAAGAAGATTGGTGAATGATCCAGTTTTTTGCACTGTCTTCCAGAAATGGCTTGTTTATTATCAATAGTGATGCTTCATTGAAAGTAATGGGTTTTGTCCTAATGCAGAATTATTATGTAATTGCTTATGATTTATGCTAGTTGTAACCACATTAGTTAAATTACCCTACACATGATTTGGAATTAGCTGATGTTGTTTTTTGCTTTAAAAATTTAGAGGAATCATTTGTATGGAGTGAAGTGTGAAATATATACTAATCACAAAAGTTTGAAGTATATATTCACTCATAAATAATTGAACATGAGACAGAGGATATGGTTATAATTAATCAAGGATTATGATTGCACATTCCTTTATCATCTTGGAAAAGAAAATAAAGTGGTTGATGCTTTGAGTTGAAAAAGTAATACTTCATTAACCATGTTATGTTTGGAACGAGATCCGTTGGTTTTTTATTTGATGAACATTGGCATAGAAGTTATTGTTGCATGAAATTCTTTTGTTTTGTTTCAAGTGTTAGTGAAATCATCTCTATCAGACAGAATTAAGAAATCATAGAATGAAGACAATGAGTTGCAGAAAAAGGTTGTGTTGGTTTCGAAGGGTATGTTGCCTGATTTTAACGTTGATAATGATAGTGTTTTGATTTTTGGGAAGAGATTATGTGTTCCTTGTGATTCGAAGTTGAAGAATGAGTTGCTATGTGAAGCTCATAGTTCCTCGTTTTTAGTTCATCCTAGCAGTACTAAGATGTACGGAGATCTTCGGGAGTATTAGTGGTGGGATGGAATGAAAAAAGATATTGCTTATTTTACATTGAATTGTTTGACTTATCAGTAGGTTAAAGTAGAGTGAAAGTTACCGAAAGGAATGCTTCAGCCTTTAACAGTGCCAGAGTGGAAATGGGAAAATATATCCATTGACTTTGTTTTGGGATTACCAAAGACATCTCGAGGTAATAATGCATTCTGGGTTATGGTTTATCGATTGACTAAATCCCCTCATTTCCTTCCTATTAGAGATACATTGTCTCTAGATCGACTTTATCAGTTGTATGTTAAAGATATAGACAGGTTTCATTGAGTTCCCCTCTCCATTGTATCTAATCGTGATCCTAGGTTCAATTCTATCTTTTGGAAAGTCCTTCAGAAGTCATTGGATACTGAATTAAATTTTAGTACGGCTTTTCATCCTCAATCTGATGGGATGTCAGAAGGAAAAATTTAGACATTGGAGGATATGTTACGTGATTTCTCGATGGATTATCAGGGAATTTGGGAACAAAATCTTTCATTGGTTGAATTTTCTTATAATAACAGTTTTCATTCCAGTATACAGATGGCTCCATTTGAGGCATTTTATGGAAAGCGTAGTCGAACACCAGGTTTTTGAGATGAAGTATGTGAAAGGAAGATTATGGGACCAGAATTGGTAGAAGAGATGGTATAGAAAGTTCAGTTGATTCATAAGAACATGAGAACAGCTAAGAGTAGACAAAAAATTTATACAGATAACCAGAGGAAGGATCTTTCTTTTGAGGTAGGTGATCATGTTTTTCTCAAAGATTCTCCATGAAAAATTATGATCCATTTTGGTAAGAAAGGAAAGTGGAGTCCGAGGTTCATTGGACCTTATGAAATTCTGGAAGAAGATGGATCAGTTGCGTATAGAGTGACTTTACCTCCAATTTTATCCCAGGTACACAATGTTTTTCATGTTTCAATGTTCAGAAAGTATATTCCACATCAATCTCATGTTTTGAGCATAGAGGTAGTTCAGTTGGAAGAGAATAACTCTTATGAAGAACAACAAGTTCAGATTCTTGACCATAGAGAGCAAGTGTTCTGGAATAAGGTGATTCACAAGGTAAAGCTTTTATGGATAAACCATATGATTGAAGATGCAACGTTGGAATATGAAAATGTTATGAGGGATAAATACCCCCACTTATTTTGATAAGTGAATAAAAATTGCGAGGAAGAAATTACCAAAAGGGGGAAGGATGTAACATCCCAGGTAAATGAAGAATAAGACATATTTCATATTTATTAATATTTGTGAGTTAAATATTGATTTTACTTTAAACGGGGTTCTATGTTCGATTTCATACACGATACACAACAACGGGTTTCTTTGGAATCTTATGTTGCACACTAAATATATAATATTATTATTTTAAGTGGTAGTTAACTCCTAGTCGTTGTATTGGCGGGAATGAACAAAACTAACAAAAATATGATTATACATGATTTTTAAATGTATTTACATTTATCCAATAAAATTTTAGAGGCTTAAAATATGAATGAATCTAATTTTTAGCATAATTTACATTAAAACATTGATTTACTGCCTTTTAATGGAGAACCCACATTAAATATACTTTTGGTCACTTTAATATATTATAATTGACCAAATACAATCCTTAATTAGAATGGGGACATCAAATTTTACTTTGGTTAATTTTTTGGTATTTTTCTGATAAAGTTCATTTTTATAATGAATACTGAAAAATATTGTATTTTAATTCAAATGTGCCTTTTAATTTATTTTATTTATATGGTTATATTATCTTTTTAATTGGTTTTAAAGTGAAATTAAAATATATTTTTACCATTTAATCCAAATTTTTTCATTGGAATTAATTTCACTTTGAAATTGGACAAAAACAAGTATCAATCTTTTGATAGTTATTGTTTCTTAATAACACGCTATATGTTTTGATAACAGGAATTGATTTAAAAATTAATTAATTCCACTTTTATGTCTTAAATATGGAAAAATAGAAATCATCTTTGAATTCAGAATATCAAATATAGCTTAGGCATAATTTTTGGTATTTTTCTGCAAAACATCGATTTTTGATGAATAGTGAAACCACTTGGTGGTAGTTAAAAAACCGAATTTTTCATTTAAATAAAATTTTACCACTTCTATGAATTGGATTTCAAAAATCCAACATACATGGTTTTTATCCATAAGTAAAATTTTGTTCATTGAGATGAAAATAATTTTTTGTGAATAGTAACTTTTGACTTTTATTTACCGCGATTAAAGGTAAATAGGGTAATTCAAGGTTAAAAGAATATTATAATAATTCAAAAATACCTTAAGACTTTTCCAAATCATATTTATTGATTTATTTACGTCCATGGGAATCTTGGGGTCGATTTTGGGACCCCATTGAGCTACATGGGAGTGATAATGACAATTTAGATTAATTAATTTAATGTGAAGACAAAATTGACATTAATAAAAACATTTTAGTAAATAATTTTTATATGGTGTTATATAAGTCTTATTTTAGACTAAAAAAATTCTTTGGAAATCTAAAAATATTTCCAACATGATAGTATTTTTTTATAATATTTAGACATTGAATAAATTAAATTTGTTATGTGACAATAATGAAGCAGTATTTACCACATTAATAAATGATTTAAATAAATAAGATTATAATGATTAAAATAATATCCAAAACTTGTCCAATTCTGACTGGATTATTTTATTTCGAATATGTGTAATCTTATCTTCAACCATAATTATTTTTGGACTATTAGAAACAGAATATCATTATATAATAAAATAATGTTTTCATACTTTCCAAAAGATCCCCTCCTCTCCCTTATAAAAGGAGACCATTTCAATCCATTTACTAACACCTCTCAAGACATTTGGCTCATCCAAATTCTGCCCAATTAATCTCTCTACATCCTACTCCTCATCTTAGATGCATTACCTTAGGCAGAAGGCACTTAAAGAAGTCATTTGGTTCAAACCAAAGGGAGTTTCCCAAATTAAAGGTAATAGTTTCTCTTAAATAGTTTTCTTTGATTTAACTGCTCCAACCCTTAAACTCTTTTTATTCCTTTATTTTGTAACAACATCAGTATTCTAAATATACTAGGATGTTTTTATGAGAATTATTGGAACTGAACTTACACACACCTCCAACTAATGGATGAAGACCATAATGTTTCTGTGGATAGAAAACTAACGCCTCACGAAACGATGATTGTTCAATTACATCTTACCACCTCTCATGGTGGCCTTTATGATGGAGATGTATTTATATATGATATATATTATGTTTATGATTTCCTTTTTCTTCTGTTCTTCCCAATTATATCAATCCTTTATGGTTTCCATACTGGGTAAATAAGATAATCTCATTTGAGGAAGTGCGGACTACCACCCCCTCAAAGTGATGTGATTCGTTAATGCCTTATGTGGGATATATAAAGGATGGATTTAATGATATTAGATATGTTATTATACTGGAAATATAATATACCTATTTATCATTTTGTTTTAATTCCATTAAAATAAGAAATAGAAATGAAGTAGTGTTCATGCGTACGTACGGCTTACCATATCCATGAATGGTGCATTTCATTTCTTACCTCTAAATGTTATTTAAATACATTTATATACTGGATATATATGATATATATATGATATATAAATAATGAATGTCATTATGGATATAATGTACTATTGAGAACATGTACAACTTGTAAATATAAGGTGTTCATTATTGACTCATGTACCAAATGTTGAAAAAACGAATGTTATTAACTTAAATGATTACATAATATTTATAACATGGTAATAAGTGATATAAAATGAATAATAAACTTGAAAAAGGTTCTTAAGAAAGTTTAAATTATCTTTATTTTATTATTCAAGTGATTAAAGAATGATTGTGTCATGTCGGACATGAGTTATGGGACTTCATCTCAATCTCCTTTCATTGAGGAATATTTTGTTTCAAGACACGACTTTCTTTAATACACTGTATAAACACGTTTTAATTTTCATTTCATTCAGCTGGAATGTTTTTCTATGTAGTGTTTTATTAAACTATAAAAATTAATGTTTCTTTTACTATAAGCGGTGACAATGACCTTTCCACCACCACGAGTATTATTTGATCTTTGGCTTCCTCAACAAGCTGAAATGTTTTTAAAAGAAATTAAATACCATATAATCTTTTATGTATTTTGGTATTGAAAATTATTTCGAGAATGGATTTATTATTTCAATATCGTGAAATGATGTTTTGTTATTGCAATGTGGAAATGTAATCTTTCCTTTATGCTTATGTTATGTGTTAGGATCATGTTATGGTTCTTGGGCATTATTTATGTACCTGGGTGGTTCCTTGATAAACCAAGGGCAGGTGATCCCGAGATAGCTCTCCAATGCATTAGGCAACGTGAAAGAGGTAAACATGATTATTTCTCCTAATAGATTTAGGGAATATACTGTGATGGGTATTCTAAAGTAACTCCCTGTGTAGCTGTGATAGCTACAATATAAATATGACACGGATGCCACAAATTACCTTTATGTTTTATGACTTTTATTTGACTTTCATAATTCTTATGATTTCACGAGGTAAGTAAAGGATTTCATGTTTTGTATGTATTTATGAATAAATTTTTTCATTCTTTCCATTATAACCCTTACTAATATTTTTATGCTCATCCCAAGTTTTGAAATGTTTTCACAGGAATTAAAGATGAATAGGTTCAAGGATGGGGTCAAGGGAAAGTCATGTTGTATAAAACATAGAAATAGACATTAATTTTTTTTCAAGAAATTTTATTTTATGAAAAAAATGGAAACTCTGTAGAAGTGTCTACCTTGTAATATTTTGAGATGTAATAGTTATGTCCTAATTCTCAAAAACTCTAAAATCGAAAAGATACTCAAAGTTAATTAATCATTTAATTCAATATTATGTGATTTTTAAGGAGTATTCCCTGTAGTATCAATTGTTATGACCTTCCATGTGAGGTGGTGACTAAAAAAATCAGTTCACTTGGCGGTAGCCCGCCCTACACATGATCAATAGTTTTGTTTCCCTTTTGATGGAGTAGAATATGGATAAGTATTAGTAAATTAAAATAATACCATATTATTATATCATAGTTACAGGTTTATTTATATACTAATAGATAGTAAATGCATTAAGTTTGTAAATGATTCTAAAAAATGAAAGTGTTATATTAAAATTATTATCTCTTCATTAAAATAGTTCCTCTACATATATTATTATGGACAACATGGTTACTATTTTGGGATGAAAAAACACCAAAAAATGGAGGAAGTTATTTTGGAAGGGTTTTTTTATTTAATTTTCTCAAGGTGTTCTGATGAATATAGGAGAGGTGGTGTCCTTTTAATTTGAATGAAGTTACACACTTGGAACTACATTATATGATTCCAAAATAATAAATTATTTTTCATACGAAATATGAAACTAGGTGTTTATAATATAGAATATATGGGATTTACATTTTTTAAAACAATAAAAAGTTTAACATTTTTATAGGTGCATGTGACATTTTAATCCATGTCATTTGGTTTAACCCCTTCATTAACAAATTTTATAATTTACTGCAGTAGCAACATTTTCATTATTAATGGAAAATATATATATATGTCTAAGATAATAATTATCTAAAAAGTTATAGGATTAAAATTTTAGATCATATAACATCCACCTTTTCCAATTAAAATATTCATATTCCTTTATATCATTTAGAAATATATTATTTCACATAATATACCCTTAAATTCATTTTTTGAACTATTTATATATTTTGTTTTTAGGAACATTATGATTGGAAATATATTCATATATATGGTCTTTAATAAATTTTAAATATTATTATTTACCCTAATATTTTATAACCACTATTATTAATCTAAATAATATTACTTTTTATGTTATTAAAATCAGTTTCATTGAATTTTTGCTATTTTCACATGAATTATGTCATTATGGTATATGAATTTATGTTAATCATACAAACCATAGAATTTTAAAAACAATTTTAAATAAATAAATAAATAAATTATCTTACAAATAAACATTTATATCTATTCATGAGGTCTTAATATCTCTAATTTATAAAATAAGAAAAATTATCATCAAGAGAGTGATAATTTAGAATTTTTTGGAACATAAAAAATTATATAGGTCAATATCAAAGAAAAATGGAATCAAGGTTATTTATTTTATAATATATTAATGTATCATCTAATTAAACTAATTTCATGAAATATAGCGATGTATTTGGATGAATGTCTAAGAATTATTTGATTGTTTAAGAAAATATTATATGTTTGTACCCTTTGTCATATTGATAAATTTTACCATAGTTACTTTTCATAGTACCTAAAAACAAAATAGCCCTTTGTAAAAAATTTATCCTCTTTATTCAAAAAATATAATAAAATTTATCAAATTAAATTTCATTTATTAGAAAAAAAATTAATTATAAACCTTCTAAACATTAAAAAAATAGGTTTTCAAAAAAATGTATTTTTCAAGTAAATTTTATCATACTTTACCTCTATAAATAATCTTCATCATTATATATAATTAAATATATATATATATATATCACATATAAAAATATATTATACCATTCACTTTATTTGATTTTTTTAATTAAATTAAATGGTAAAATATTACATACATACAACAAATTTTCAAGAAGATCTGATTTTAAGAATAAATATAAACTTATATAAAAATAATATATATTTTTTATTCAAATTTTAATTATTTATATTTTATTTAATAAAATAATTATTATGTTAAATTAAAATAAATGAAATATATTATTTCTTTTAAATAACATTATTTAAAGATAATTAATGAAATTTTTATAAGAATCAATTTTTCGACTACTCACAAAAAAAATATTTCTAGAGAAATCCCAAATATCCAATATAAAATATTATTGAAATTACTATATAAAAATAATTTTTATTATTTTTAAATAAAATTTATAAAAATGGTTGAAATTAATTAAAATATATCCTCATAGTATTAAATAAAAACAATAGGTCATAAATAGTGTTACTAATGCATCAAATAAATTTATTCTTATAATTTTCAAAAAAAAAATAAATAAATTATATTAATTTTATATTTTATGATTGAATAATTTATTTTTATTTAGATAACCATTCCTATATATATTTAATAATTCAGTTATTTGTATTTATATCTATCGATATGAGGATAAGGTTATAAGAGTTATATTTATTAATTATTATTTAACGATTCATTAGTCTTAAGGTTTCATGTCATGTATGTTATCAAATATAGTGTTATTTATAAATGAAATTTTAAAATTTATTTTTTGGAAATACACAAAATATATTCGGTAAGACTACAAAAATTATTTTTTCCATAAATATAGGCATATTTTTATATTTTAATTATTTTGAAAATTTTATAAAATATATGTTATCATGGTTGGTTATAAGACTTATGAGTTTCTAGAGACATACATTTTGTAATTTCATTTTACTTGATTGTTTTTCCAAAACATTACTAAAATATCATTTTTATGATAATTTTTTATAAAATCAGAGTAAATACAAATATTATTAAAATATATATATATATATATCTAGATATCCCATATTCAATGATAGATTACTTTTACCCAATGGAACATTGATTTTAGCAATTAAATTATTAGTTTAAACTATGGTACATGTGGTTTAACAATGGAATCATCTTCTCAACTAATAATACATTAAATTCATCTTTGAATTTTATTAGTTTTTCCATATTATTATCAATATAAATTTCCATAACAATAAAAAATATCTATTGTAATACCAACTAAATAAACTTGATAATAACAAAAAATACTCTCAATTATTTCAAGAGATAAACATTACATCTCCTAAATAAAATAATTAGTCCAAAAACACAAGTTTTTTGTATCTTGAAGTTAGTTACATAATTGACTTATAACATATTATTAAAATAATGTCTCCAAAATATTACTCAATTAGTGAAATTATCATTGACATAAACATTATTATAGGCTCAAGGATAAATTGGAAACAAAAGGAGAGATCTCTGACACCAATTTTGGGGAAATCATGTAATTGATTCATAAAGTGATATAAAATAAGCATGTGAGAAAACAATAAATTAGAGAAATATCAAATTAACAATTACATAAAATATGGGAAAATGAAACAATAATAAATATCCATGAATCGTAATGTTAGAAGGTGGAAAAAAGAGGTGTATAGAAAATAAAAATATTGTGTGCCTAGAAAACGGAATCGTACCTATATGTAAAGTTCTAAACATATCTAACCACATCACCACAAATCATTATTTTATGAGTATAGATAATTACATAATACCGACATATAATGTTTTATTCAAAGCTAATGACATAATTCTCCGGAATAGATTTGGGACTATAACTAACCACATTACACCAACAGATAACGTTATAATCTCTTGATTTATAAATTTTCACCTAATTTAATATATGGGTAAATTTATTATCTTAAAAAAAGTAAATGGGTTACAAAACATCCTTATTGGGTATCACATAAGAAGAAATCAAAATATTTATCATATGAGACTAAAATTTTAGTTACCCAACATTACTGTTGAAAAAATTAACATTTAGGGAGACACATGAAACACGACATTATATAATTATGATATTTTTTTGGTAGAGATTAAAATAAAATTGAAACCATATAAATAATTCTGTTAAAACATTCTTAATCATTTTATAAAATATTTCCACTAAGTCTCCATAAAAATAATTATGAAAAAGTGATAATGATTCTTTTTTAAAGATATTTAAAATAATCATAAAAACAATGGGTCATTGAAAAGGGAATATATTTTCAACTATTAATTTAGAGAAGACAATATAAATGTACATAAATTGATAGAAATAAATTATAATAAATTTTAGACATTTTAAAGAAACTCGCATCATTAAAAGAATTATAAAATATTTTTCTTAATAGGTTTAAATATGAATATGAGGGGTATAAAAATTAAAAAAAATATCAAAATAAAAAATTATTTTTAATAAGAAATAAAATTGAATTGGATGGAAATATGGTAAATAAAAAGTGAAATGTTTAATTTTATAAAAAATTATGTTTTTGAAGAAAGAAGCAATTAAAAAATAGATTTTATAAATGAAATTATATATCCATGGATAGGAAAGATAAAATACCATATGATATATAGAATGGGTAAAATAAAGAACGTTTTATATAAATAATTCATGGCGAAATATAATGAACCAGTGAAATGAGGATTGAGTTTAGAAAACCATTATGGATTTGGTAAAGTGTGTGTCAAAAAAACATGAATAACCTATCATGATATGAGAATATAATAAACAACAATCATTATTAAATTATAATAAATAAATTCAATTGGTTATTATGTACACCATGATAGAATTGAATAATTTCATTATATGGAACGTTCCATAAGAAAAGGAAATTGAGATGAAAACACAAACAAATATTGTAATTTGTGAAAGAAAAAAATGTTTTTAAAGGGATATATGAGAAGGAAATGTCAATCCATAAATTTCAAAGGGAAAAATATATTTTACTCATATGATAGATTAATATTAACATAGAAGTACTTATTAAATATAAAATCTGTATGGCTCAATAAAAGAAGATTTAGATAGTTATTACTTATACCTCATATTCATACATTCTCAAATATACTTTATCATCAATTATAATTATATTAAACTCATTATTAATATTTTATATGACACTATTAATCGATATTTTAATTAAAAATATTATTTCATAATTATTTATTATATAGTCATTACTAATTTTTTTGTTTATATTAATAATTTTCTATTTTTAGTTTTAACTATGGTTTATCAATTTCTATATGGAATTCTCATCCTCCATTCCATTTTATATGGTTGTATATCTCCAAAATTTTCAATTAAAAAAATATTATTTCTCAAATTATTTTGGAGTTAATAGATTCATTTCATTGACTTTTCATGTATTCTTCTACATATTAAAATCTATAATGCACTTGTTTTTTTATTTTTAAATAGTGTTGTATATTAATATTTTGTTAAATATTATTATTAAAATTAAATAAAAATAAATTAAACATAACATCATTCTTAATATTAAATCATACCAATAATTAAATTTTCATATCCATCCATGATATAAATTTATATTATTGCCCATTAAATAGATAAAAGGATCCCAACAACAAGATGAAATAATCAATTATCAGGTTTGAATATGAAGTGATTTTACAAAAATAAGATTATTAATGCGTATTAATTATATTATTTGAATTTTATTAATGTCATAAATGATAATTTAAATGAAGTGCATAATGTAGAGAAATTATAATGAAGGGTGGGAATTCCTTATTTTAAAGAAGAAATAATATTTTCTCGTGGAATATTTTTAAGTGTTGAAGGATTTTTGTCTTCACAAAGAGAGTAGGGGATAAAAATAATGAGTGATTTAAATTGGTAATTGAAGTGTGAAATATTATATTCAAAATTTCATATTCAAGGCATGTTTTAGAAACGGTGGTAGGAGTCCTTTTTTATATGATGTGAAATTATATTTCTGTAAATTACCATTATTTATTTTATATCACAAATAATTTTTCTGAGAAGGCACTAAATAAATTTAGATAAGGAAGGTAGGTTGATAATTAATTTATCTATAAAATTAAATAATATGTTATGAATTTAGTTTTTCAATTTTTCAAAATTATTTTACTATTTATTATATTTTACAATTTACTATTGTAAAAAAATTTATCTTGGGGAAATATGTTTTCCAAAAAAAGTGAAATTTAACTTATTTCATGATTAAAATGTGATGATTTAAAAAATTTCTCCATTTTATTAAATTTAAATTCAAAATAAGTGAAATTTTAAATTAAAAAAATAATTTATATAATGGAATAAATGTGTTTTGCTAAAATAAATTTTTAATCATTTAGTTTTAATATTATTATTATATATAATTTAAAATTCATTCCATCAGTATTCATATATTTTTATAATTGTAATCAATATATTTTATTAATATAATCATTTAAAAATCACTTATTTACTTCTTAAAAAACTTATTGCATGAAAGAAACTTTTCTAAATAGACCTTTTAAAATGTAAAATTATATTATTTTAATATATAAATAATTAATAGTAAATATAAATATATTTACTCATTTATTTTTAGTATATTCTATTAAAAATTTCAAACAAACATTATAAATAAAAATAAAAATAAAAAATAATATTAATTGTAATAAATAAATAATATTCCCTTGTCTTTCATTTATTAAATATTTATTTATTATTTATTTGTCCTTAGGTACATATTTTTTAATGATTACATTAACTTCATTAATCAAATTTATAAATATCTATTTAAATGTAATATATTTTATCAAAATTCATATTTTAAAAAATATTACTATATAATAAATTTCATTTTCATAAAGGAATTTGTATCTCTTAATTGTATTACAAAATGATTAAATTAATATATTAAAAAATAGTCGTATTGAATGGATTTTTAAATCTGCTAAATAATATTTATTTATATCAGTAGTATACCTATGATTTGGAGCTCATAATTTGTGTAATGGTATTATACCCAAAAGTTATACCCATTCTTAATGGTCAAATAATTACTAGAATATCACTATTAATTTTTAAAGATTTGTACAATTTAATCTTCCCAAATGAAATATCTCATTTCATTAAAATTCATGTAGGATTTTATAAAATTTATTCTCTTTTACTTATTTTTAAAATATAGGTTTAATTATAATATAATTTATTCTCAATTTTGATGATAATCTTGGGGATTTCATGATTGTAAAAAATTTATTCCATTATATTTATTATCCGACTTTATTTTATATTGTTTTAATGGATACAATAATTAATGGTATATAAGAATTAGTATCATGTAATTAGGATGTAGTGTTCTATTTTGAGTTATTAATTATGGTTAATTATATTGATATCGTGAAATATTTATTTTCTACTAATTCTTTTATTAACTTAGAAGAATAAAAAACATTTCATATAGAAAAAAATCCATATATAAGTCTTAAAATTTAAAAAAATTAACTTACGTAGTCACAAGGACTATAGGAGAAAATTAAAATCCCAAATAACTCTCAAGTACTATACCCAATCTTCAATAAAGGGATTCATAAATGCATCCACTAGTTACTAATTTTTTGAAGCATATCCCAAAATTATATTACTCTGTTCCACCCTCTCTATAATTAATTTATTATTTAAATCAATATATTTTCCATCAACTGTTTCATTAGATTATTTCTTAATTTTATTTCACATTGGTTTTCAAAAACAATAATAAATTCATATGTGAATTCAACTCTCATTAGTTATAGCTATGAATTAACATAAAAAAAAATCGGTGTCTTATCATTCAATAATATACATTACTTTTTTCTATAAATATGATAAATATTTTCTTATAATGGTTTCAAGGGAAGAATGTTTGTCCGATAAATAATTAACCTCTAAAATAATACCATATACCTTCAAAATATCATTCCCAATAAAAATTTGAAAACCATAAGTCAATAATTATTTATAATTTTCATACCATAATAAATAAAAAAGAGTTCCTTTGATATAATGAAAAATCTTATTTTTTCCATAATATACTAGTCCTACATGATGCATTAAAAAATCAAAGAGTGGGACAATAAAATAATATTGGTTATTAATCACTATATTTATAGAATATTTATAATGAGCCCTAAAAAATATTTTTCATCCACACTACATCCTTCATTATCTTTGAAAACATTTGAACCAATAGTATGAATATTATATAGTTATCTTCAATATTCTAACCCAACTAATTTCAAAAACTCATGAGAATATTTTTCTAGTGATTGAAAATATTATTTTGTTTATACAACACCTATAAATATTATATAAATTTTATTACACCAACATAAAATATAATAATTTATAATTTATTTATTTATTTTTTATTCATGAGAGTCAACTTTATACTTCACAAAAAGATATCATCAACACGAATGATCGTAAAGAGTAACATAGGGTTATTTTATTTCAAGTATATATTTTTTTAATCTTTAGGTATCTTAATCTTGATAATGATCAATACATTTCTGGGTTTATAATTCCTTATGTGAGGAACTTAATTATGCTTTGAAAGATCCTCTTACACCTTATACACTCACAATCCATCACTATCAAGACTAAAACCTATGTTTTTTTCGATTCACAAACTTTTTAAGATTTCAAATAACGAATTATAACTTAATATCTATTCTAAAATCCCTAACATTATTCAATAATTTATTAATATATTTCATATAAAAAATAAATTATAGGTGAAATCATTAATTTTTTATGTAAAATTATATGTTCGATAGCGTATGAGATACCTAACACCGAGATTAATCAAACAACTCAACATTTTTATTATCTGGATATTATAACATTGCTATTATATTTGGGTTAATGAATATTATTCAGGGAATTTTGAAATATAAAATTTTTCTTATCATTCATAATGTATTAATAAATACATAGAAAATTAAGAAATTAATTTTACCCAAGTCATTTTATTATTCAAATATAATTTATTAAGGAATGATATTTATTGGAATTTGAAAGAGTAATATAATTAATTTATGTACATTTTAGAAATTGTATTTAATTAAATAAATATCCTTATTGAAATATTCTTATCAAAATAATCCCATGGTGGTATTTTTTTTAATTTTTTAAATTCATAATTTTTCATTTCAAAGTCAAAAAATGTTTATTATTGATAATTATGTTTTCATTTCAAGTATTTTAAAATTAAAATTTATCTTTAAATTATTTTTAATATTTATTTTTTCTTTTTGATTAAAAATAATCTAATTATTTTTTTAAAATTGATTTTTAGTTGAATGTACTATAAAAACCTTTTGTGTTTAAAAATCCAATTTTTAGAAATTTATTTTTCATTATATTTTTCCGATGTAATTTTAAATTAAATTATGAAACCTAATTATTTTTGTGTTTTTTTAAATTATTATATGTTTTGATTCCTGAGGTCCATATTTAGTGAATATGTCACTTATTTTTTAAAATAATTAATAGTATATAATGAAATTTTTGTAACCACGGCAAAGGGTAAATCGGGTATTAAGAGTAAAAATAGAATAATAAGAATAATATAAAGACCATAAAACTTTACCAAAATTTATTTTATGAGTTATATTCATCCATTCTAATTATGATTAATTTATATATCAATTTATTGGAATTTTTATTTGATTAAGACCTTTATAATATTTAATTTAAAAACAACCGAACATGTCACACTCTTGTTTTTAATAAATATAATATTATTAGTATACTTTTATCCAAAATATATGTTCAAATATAAATATTATTTTGAAATATAATTGATTTAATTTTAAATTTTTAATTTATTTTCAGTTTTATGTGAATAAAATAATTACCAAAAATGCTTTCATAACAAAAATGTATTAATTATTTAGTTAATGAAAAAAATTAAATTTAATATCATTATTTAATAAAATATTTGGTTTGAATTTGTCTATTTAATTTATATTTTTAATATTCAATGAAATGAATAATCTAAAAATTATAATTAATCTCATTATTTAATAAACATTAATTTATTTAATGAAATAAAATTTATAAAAATATTATATAATGAGTGTTGATTGTAATAAAGATTGAAATAACAACCATGATATGTTTATGAGTCTTTTTCATTTCACTATAACAATATTAACCCATAATGAGTAAAAATCAATGTTGTGATGGTAAAAGTTAAATTGGTAAATATGTGATAAAAGTATATTATAAGGGTATAAATGCGACCTAAACATATCCAAAATAATATTTTATGAGTGTATTTAAACCCATATTCAAATTATATTATAAATTACCAAACTTTTATTATTTTTTATTGATAATTAATTAATATTAAATTAATATTTTGAAACACTCTGAGGGTTCCCTCCCCCTCTTTATAAAAGGGAACATCTTCTTCTCATTTGATCACACGTAAAAACCCATTTTGATTAGAAAATATCTTCCAAAACAAATTCTATAATACCTACCATAATTTTTAGGCCTTATTTTATGAAAAACACCATCTGTAGTGGTCCTATGGGTTGATTAAAAGTAGGGTTACCAAAGAAGAGGTGTGGGTTTTGTCCTCTTATTTTGGTATTCTTTATTCTTCCACCCCATTCAAATATTTTTCAATAATTTAATAATAATAACACCACTACCTTGAATATATAATATTCTCATTATATTTTTAGGGTCAATTATATCAACCTCAACTTCCAACAAATAGAAAATGAAGATGTCATTCGTGTGAACGTGAAAAACAGTCTTGTGTATTGATGTTATATATTTTCCAAAAATATCTCTCAATAATAGAAATAAGTGTGTAATTAATGGTTCAATAGGGTACTAATGACATATTTATCATTCAATGAACATAATATAACATATTAATTCTTACCATCTCATAGAAAAAGATAATGTCATTTTTGAGAATATGAAGAGTACCACCTCCACAGAGTCATGTTTTCAGTTTTTCATCAGTACATCACACGAAATGGAATATTATTATATTGAAATAATTTATATGACATTTAATATGTTTTTTATTATTTATATAATAATTATTAATTTCCTTATTTCTATAATGATTGATGAAAAATTGAAATGTTACCCATGTGTATGTAAGACCTATCACCTTAATGATTGTAATGTATTTCATTTTTTGTAACCACAATTCATGGTTTGATTTAAAATTTTAATTTAATTTTAAAAGTGATTGTTAAGTAATTTATATTATTATGGGGATTATTTAATGATTTTTAATTTCACATTAATTCATTACCAAATCCATTTAAGGCTTAGGCATTTAATATCTCCAAAATGTCTAATGTGAAATTAAATGATTATGTAATTAAATATAACATAGAAATGAATGTTATATAATTAATAATAAGGAATTAAAATGTTCTCAATAATGTATATATTAAAATATGATTATTATTTAGGAATATAAATAAAATATGTGATAATTTTTACTCAATGTAACAGATAGTATAACTAAATAACTTATTTCTAAAAGTTTTAATGATTTATTTTCTTAATGAAATTCCATGGCCATGTTTTTAATTTTTTTTTAATTTTTCTATATGAAAATAAATACTTTTATATTAAAATTTTTAAAATTTATCTCAAATATTTTAAAAAAATTAAATTTTTATGGTTTTATATAAGGGAGTTTATTTTAAAACCCATATTTTTATGTGTCTTTCTACAAAATCCAAAAGAAATGTTTTTAACATATATTTCAAGAGTAGACTTTCTTTTTTTAATGATGATAGAATTCATTGATTCTTACTTTATAATATTAAAAGATATTTTCAAAGAAAATACGTTCCGTTTTACATAATATTTTATCTATTTCAATTAGTGATTCCATCATGTAATATTTTTATAATGCAATAATTCATGATTTATGATTATGTTATGGTTCTTATGAATTATTTATGACGATAGGAGGTTCCATTATAATCCAAAAATGGGTGGTTCGGTGATAACACATCAATGTATTGGGTTAATGGATAATGTAACAAATGAAATTTCTCTTAAGAAATTATGGGAATATACTATGATGGTTATTCCATGTTTCACTAGGATTTTTACATCCAAGTATAACCCTGAGGTTTATTTTATTGTACCCTTATTTGTTAAATAATATGGAATAAATGAGGGACACTAACTAAGTATGTATAATAATAAAATGATTCCCAATGTTACCTATATGATTTATTTTTCTTTCCAGGTTATTTCAAAAATATCATGTTTTCACATTATTAAATATTTAGTTTTTGTTCATGGGATTCTATATGTTATTTTTAAGTATAACCTTGTGAAAAAATGTCATAAATTTAACATGTTTTCAAAAATATATTTATTTAATTTATTTATCTTTTATATTTTTTAATTTAATGTTTTATGGAAAACATTGGGCAAAAGGTTATATCTTGGGTACAAAAATATTTGTTTAGAAAAATTTCAATATTTGAAAAGTGAAAATTTTAATATGTATTTAAGAACTAATGATTAGTGTCCTTATTTTCATATCCATTATTGTTATTTTTTTTCTCATACCATTTTGTAATTATTTTTTCAAAGGGATTAAATTTTTTTAAGGACTAATAATATGTAATGACGAATGTATTGGATAAGTTTCATGAAAGAAAAACTTGGTTAATTTTAAATGAGTTTACTTTAGTGGAACAAAATGGATATTGTGTATATGTTTTCATTTTTAATATATGAATTAACAGTCTATGACATTTCATAATACTCAAAACTCTATTCCTAAAATATATTTTGTAAATGAAAGTGATTTCCAAATTTAAAATAAATTGAATATGAATTATTTATGTTTAGGTATTTAGAGTTGTTATCAAAGTAGTGTTTAGACAACTATTGTGATTAGGATGATTTAAACTGAGGCTAACATAATATTTTTGGATACCAACATGGGATTATAATATTTTTTGATATCTTATTGTGTCTGTAAAGGCCACTGGACTTGAACCCACAACTGATGGGATAAAAGGGTGAAGCACCAACTACTGGACTACAATAATTCCCTATTAATATGACCATCTTTTAGTTACATTATATCATAGAAGAATAATAAAAAAATTTGGATATATTTTTAATATCAAGGGATTGAAAATTGATCTAGTGAATTAGTGATTAATGTTATTTTGGATGAAGATCACTAAATATTTTTATGCCTTAAAGGTATAAAGTAATCAAAATATTATGATATTTTATTTGAAAAATTAATATTTAACAACATTTTTGTGGATTTATTTTTTATGGAAATGATTATAATATCGTGGATGTTACATTATTTGTTTATATATATTTTTTAAGAGACTTCAAGGGTAATTTATGTAATTTGGAGATAATAATTAAAATTATATTAGAAGACTATAAGATAATTTTATTCTAATTTTTATGTTTTAATATTAGTTTGGAATATTCTCAATGATTTTTATTGAATAATTTAGGTTAATCATTTGGTACTACTTTTGTTTTTTGGAGATTAGAAATAATTTTTTATTATGAAGGTCAAATAATTTTATAGAATTATCTTATACTGTTAAAACAATTTTTTCGGTTAATATATAAATATAGAAGGAAAATATTTTTATCCTTCAGTAGATTTAGTGATCTGTATATGTTGATAATAAGGCTTCGTGTATGAGGAATTTCTCTTGAATACATATCTGTTATAGAAAAAAGGATATTTTGGTGGAAATAGATTAAAGGATGAAATTATATGTGTTACGTATGTATTTCTCTTTATGGTGTTAGTTCATAATTGTACATGATTTCCTTAACTATATGTATATTATTTTGAAACAAAAATGTTATTCATTTACTTTTCTAACTGAGAAGTCAATGACATTTTAACCCATCACATGTTGATGGATATATGATTGTTCAAATTCCCAAGAAAATTTTCTCTATTACTCTTTATCAATACATGGGCATCACCTTTTCTTATCCATTTCCATGTTTTTCTATATAGAGACCTAGGCATGTGTTATTCAATATGACCTTTTTACATCCATTTTCTCTCTTATTAAGTAAATTTTATATTAATACTAATTCCAATGTTGGATTTCAATAAAGGTATAATGAAAATTCAAACCACCGTTATTCTGCATGAATTAGAATTTTCATGGACTCAATATCCATGGGTTATTGTGTCATCCTGATTTTTTAAAAGGAAAGGATGTGTTTTATAGATTACAAGATACACAACATTGAGCATAAATGAAAAAATAAATATTGTTATTATGTGACTACAATAAAATTGCTATAAAATTTGAAGGAATAAATATAATAAACAGAATTATGAAATATTAATTTTTTTACCCATTAACATTGTTTAAATGAATTCTTGGAAAAGAAATAACTGAATTTTTGTAGTCATTTTATTCTTCGTATACACATTCTTCATGAAATATTTTTTATTGCTTTTGTGAGTAAAAAATATTTATAATTTCTCAAACATTTATAAACTTTATTTAATTATTTTCGTATACATTTTTAATTCAGAATATTAAAATTATCATATAGTGAAATTTTTAGAATTTTATGAAAAGATTAATTTTTTAATGAATAATGAATTTTTCATAGTTTTATTAAATTTTTTATTTATTTTCATGTATTTAATAATAATATTTATATTTTATATTATTTTTAAAATATAAAATTTTCATTTATGATATAAATTATCAAATTATATTATTTAATTTATTTTATACTCGATTTTAGTATAAAAACATTTTTAGTTTAAATTGGGAATTTTTCGGACAAACCATATTTATTGTTTTTTAGATGCTTTAATTTTAAATTATGTGATTCAACTAATGTGTTTATGATTTTTTTAAAATTGGCTTCTATATTGGAACAAGGGCGGATAAATGCCTTAGATATTTTAATATATTTTTCGATAATATTAATACTAACCATAGAGATGTCTATTACCGTGGTAAATGGAAAATTTTGTAATTAATGTTAATAATAAAATTGTGATGAATATAAAATGACCTTAACATTGTCCCAATTTTTATTGGATGATTAAAAGTAGTCCATAATAATTTATGGTTTTGTTAAATTTTCATTTACAGCCACTTTTATTAGATTAAGACCTTTATAATACAATATTAAATAAAAAATAAAAAAATATACAACCATGTTTTAAATATGTAAAAATTTTACTATATAGTGTTATCTAGAAGATATGTTCGACTATAAATATTATATTTAAATATAATATATTTATATAAACAGGTTAATTTTTTTTGAATTTTTTCTGAATAAATAATTACATAAAATTCAAACAAAACAATGATAAAATATTTATTAAATTAATGATAAAATCAAATAAATGAAATAAAAAATATTAAAATTAATTTATTGTTAGATAATTAATGCAAATATTGAAATTTATAGAATCCATTACATTTTAAGGATGTATGAAAATAATTTCATTGATGAAGTCCTAGGTATTGATGTTTTTATAGGATAATGTAATGAATACTGTTAAAATTGACATTAAGGACATTTTAAAACAAATAAAAATTTATTAAATGATATAAAATACCTAAAAATATTAAATAGTAACAATTTATTATGATAAGTTTAGAAATATAAGTCATGATCCATTTATAGATTTTCTTTCTATAATATTAAAACTATATACTCTTAAAGAGTAAAAATTAATATAGTAATGGTAAGAGTGAAAGAGGTTAAATAAGGGTTAAGACTAAAGAATTTGGGAAATAATGTTACACAAACATGTACAAAAATTATTTTATTATTTATTTTCGACCATTCATCATCCTATACTCGAAATAATTCACTTTTTGGACATATTAAATTCATTATTTATTTTTATTAATCTTATATTTTGAAAATTTTGTATAGTGCCCCACCCCTTTCCTATAAAAGGGAACATATTCTAGTAATTTATTAAAAATTAAAATACCAAATATTTTATATTATCCTAATCCAAATATATTACTTGAATCCTTATCCTCATTCAAGATTCAATCTTTTAGGAAAAAAGCCAACCTTATTCATCTTAAGTTTTTATGAAAAGGCGTCATTTTAAATAAGAGGTATAATATTTGTTTTCTTGATTTAGTTTTATTTTTACATCAACCTATTGAAAATATTATTCAATCATTATAAAATAATAAAACTATTATCCCAAATATACTATTATTTTTATCATATTGAAATCATAAACTATATCCATCGCCACTTCCATAAAATAGATAATGAATACCTCATTTGTGTGCATTGTTGACTTTCTCTTCATGACCCGATATAATTTTATTACATAACCATCTCTCAATACATGATATAATTATTGAATTAAGGTATATGTATTATATTCATGACTTATTTATCATTATTAAAATATAATATGACATTCATATTTTTATCCTTCCATGCACAAAAAAATGATAACTTCAATTGTGTGTACGTATGAACTGTGTCCTCCATGATGAGATATGAATAGTTTTTTTCTAATCACTATACATGAATGATATATATATTTTTTTTATTTAAATAATTAATATGATATTTAATATTTTATGATCATTATTTAGTGGAAATATTATACGTACCTTATTTCTATATTTATTGATGAAAAAATGTAAATGTTACTCATGCGTACGTACGACCTACCATCTCTATGATTATAATTTAATTCATTATTCGTAAAAAATAATTTTGGTTAGATTTAAAAGTATAATTAATTTTTAAAATTTATAATTATAAAAATAATATAATTTTGGAGATTATTTAATAATGACCTCTTTGACCATAGTCAACATGTTGAAGCCATTTTCAACATAGGCACCCAATATCATCAAAATGTCTGACATGAACTTCAATGATCCAGTAATTATAAATTAAATAGAAATTATTGATATAAAATTATTAATAAACATGAAATTTGATCTCAAGAATGTATAATATAAAATATGAATACTATTCAAAAGGATATTAAATGTATGTGAAGAGTCATACTCAATGTAAGATATTATTTAACTAAAAAATATTTATAAAAGTTTAAAATTTTGATTTTGTAAATAATTGTCTTACATGTAAATGTTTTTTAAATGATTTTTATGAGTTTATTTTCAGTGAAATGATTTTAAAATAAATTATTTTTCTAATTCCTATAATGTGTTTTCAAAGTGGAATCTTATTAATATTTTACGTGTCGGACATTCTATTAAAAATCCTCTTTTGATGTTTCATTTTATAAAATCCCAATGGTATTTTTTAACTTATACAGAATGAAAATATTTTCCCACTTTCAAGATGCATTTTTTTTCTTTCTTTACATCCTTAGATGGTTATTTTCAATGAATTTTTTCCCCTTTGAATATATGTTGTTTTGGATTTTAAATATGTTATTTTCCCTAAGAAATGTTTTAATGATGTAATAATTCATGTTTTATTATTATCATATGTTTATTGGGGGTTTTTTATGAATATTGGTGGTTGCATTATAAAATATATATGAGTAGGTATATTGTTAAAAAAACCCATTGGATAAAGGTATAGAGATAACTAATTTTATTTCTCTATAGATATTATGGGAATATACTTTGATGGTTATTCCTCGTGTAACTTCATTGGTCACATCCAAGTATAATAGTGAGGATTATTTCATGTCAGTTGTGATAGATACATCATATTATATCTATGAGGATTACATCATATGTAATTATGATAATAAAAATATTCCCCAATTTACCTATATGCTTTATTTTTTCTTTCTTTTTTTATAAAAATATCAATATTTCAAAAAATAATTTATTGAGAATATGTTCATCATAAAGAACTTATTGATATTAATTATAACATTTTGAGTTTATTTTTAATGATTTACCATGTTTAAAAAAACATTTGTATATTTTATTTTTTCATTTAGAATTTCTTATGAATTTTTTATTAGAAAACATTTGTGAAAAGGTTATTACTTATGTTAAAAATTTCTTATTTTCATCCCAATGATTATTTTTGAAAAAGGCATGTTTTTATAAGTATTAATGAACTAATGATATCTTTAATTATTTTTATATCTCTTATTAATATTTTTGTTCCCATGATATGTTTTATTTTTTTTAATAGGGTATGGATAAATTATATTCTCTAATAAAAGTATTGAATATGTGTCGTGAAATGATAACAAATTTTACTTTAAATGGGGTTACATTGATGGAAAATATGGAAAATATGTATAATTTTACCCTTATACCGTAATGGATTACTATGTAATTGATTTTCTAAATTATATAAAACACTAAAACTAAAATATAATTTAGGGAATAATTTTATATAAAGATTTTAATTAACAATATTTTTATCATTTATGGATAGGTCCATACATTGTTAGACCCCGTTGGGAAAAAAAACCACTAAAACTATTTTTATATCTATTTTTCAATGATCAATAGAATCCATGTCGATGGGATCATAATATATACAAAAATCCTAAAAGGAAGGGTCATTGGAAATTCATATCAAACTATACACCCCTAATGAAATAGGAAATATATAAAAACCCAAATTAATCCATAATCAAATACCACATACAAATAAATAACCCAATACATAAAAATAATAAAGTGATCATAGAATATGAAACATTTATACAATAAATATGATTATTTTAAACAATATAAAATTGATGGATCACACCATGTTTCAGTTTAACTAATATGATAAATATAAATAATATAAAAACCATGACACCCCACACTGATGCCTCGCTTTGAAAAAAAAATGGAAATCCTTTACTATAAATGAAACACCATATAAACATATTATGTTCCCACATTTTTGACCTCTTTCATTAAAAACATGTGATCTATCCACTGAACATGACTTTTTGTTGGAAAACAACACTTTTTCCCAAAGATAAATATTATCGTATAATAGTAAAAATATTATTTCTAATAAACCTATCTATAAGACCAACAAACACCTATAACTTTCATATATAATCTCATTTTAATTTAATGATAGAAAATAAGAAAACATGATTCAAAAAACCCATAAGAATAGAAATAAATGAAACAACTTTGCATCATCTTTGGCAGTTTAAACTAATTGAGAACCCATGATACCCATGTAAAAATATCAATTATAGAATCAAATTATCTTGTGGGACTAGAAAAATCATAGCATATTCAAAAGTTTAGATCCGCCAATGGATGGTTGAAAGGGTATTGATATTACGTGATAATAAGAAACAATATTTAATAATAATGAATAAACCAATATAATTAAATTTCATGAACAAAACCCAATTAATATCATTTATTCATCCATTGTTTGAATCGATAATTCTACCAATGATCGTGATCATTCACTATTACTCCAATCACTTTGCTTTATAAAAACATCTAATTATACCATCCCCATACCATTAGTCATATAGAAATTTCCTTATGTGAAATATCAATAGTCTTGAGTTTTTGATAGGTTATTTAGGACACATTTGACTTGTCCCCATGGAAATAAGATTATATAATATAAGAATGTTTCCCAACTAAAATCCCATTATATCTTGTATAAACAATTAAAACATATATAGGTCAAAAATAAACATATAATTTCTATATAAATCACCTTACAAAAATATAATCACTATGGGATTAAATCAAAACCAACAGATACATTTAGTTTCTTTGGGTATAAATCATAAGAGAGAATATAATCATTATAAATAAAGATATTAGAGAAATAGTCTCATCAAATTAAAACCCAATTGGATTATTTATTTTTTGGATCATGTTAGAAATATATTTTTCATAAAAATAACTATAGGATTAGAAAATTCTTGAGTGTTATTTGTATATGGATCATATTATTTAATCAAATAAATCACAAACATAAAAAATATCTTAATGTGGAGAAGTTGTTTCAATAAACACTTTTCAGAAAGTAACCTTGATTCACACTAATCATGGAAGAAGTTAAAATTAAATTAATCATAAAATATAATTATTGGAAATATATTCATGACATAACATGTACAAGGTTGTAGGCACACCACATATAAAAATTATGGTGCATGGCATGGTATGTGTCTCAAACAAAGTAAATTGAGACAAAACTATCATACCAAATTGGTAACATTTTAAACATAAACCCATGAAGGTAATATAATGTAAAATATATTTTATTTCTCATAAAATTTACATTAGGAATCATATTATACATTTATTTTAATTTTAAACACAACATAAAATAATGACTTGTGAATAAATCATTTATCTCACAGAAATAAAAATTCTAAAGAAATTATGTTAACTTGTATCTTCAATATCATCATACTCATTAGAAAAACATATATATTAAATATAAAATTATTATAAATATTTTATGGAATAATATTTTCATATCTAATACCATTTATTGTTTTATTATGACCTTATAATAACCACTTGTTAACTATCATTTGTAAAGGTATCACAACCGGTAATATTTGCTTTGTTTTTCGCATGTGTCTTTATTTGTAATATAATTAGTCCTTATAATTATATCATCATTTAAAGATTTTAAATCCTGAAATAAAAATAATTTATATTCCTTATATTTGTTTTAAAATAATATATATTATATTGACGTATTAAACGGAATTCAACGTTCATGGAGATGGTATGACGTATGTACGCATGAATCGTTTTTCCATTTTTAATAGCGTATTAAGTGAAATAATGTAAATGAAATATATATATATATAATTATTTAATTTTAAATATTATACCATATAAATCATATAATTATAACTAACCCATCTCTAATGCATTCCATTTTGTGTGTGAAAAATTGTATTGCATTAAAGGGGGGTAGTCGACAGTTCTAAAACAAAATTATCCTATATAAAAAAGATGTAAAGAATAAAGGTATGTGTTGTGAAAGTATTAAATAAGAATAAATACCTAATAAATATAATATATAACATATATAAACATATTATTTATCATAATGTACATAATGACTGTCGGTATGGAAAATTGAACAATCATCATTTTGTGATTCAGTAGTTCTCCTTACTTATAAATAGTATGCCTGTTACCCATTAGATGGAGGTGTTTAAAATTTTATGTATAACCATTCAAATGAAATTTTAATAGAATACTTTTTATAGTGTAATTTTTATAAAATAATTGAATAAAGTTGGATTAGTTTTAGAGAAAGAAAATAAATTAAAGGATCTCGAAAGAAGACGTTACCTCTTAATCGTGTAACTCCTTTTGGATTATACCAAAAGGTTTCCTTGTATTTATTTATTCATTATTTGATGAATATAGGATAATGGAAGATATTTTTTGAATTATATTTGGTTTATCTTGGTTGAAACTATGTTTTTTGAGAATTGTGAATAAGAGGGATAGGGGCAGACCATTTATGGGGAATAGAAATGAGGCACATAAAATTTTTGAGTACAAGTTATTTGTACCCACATTTTTACCTAACAGAACGAATAAAAAACCAAAAAACCTGAATATTTAAATGTTAATGGTATATTAATAACTATTAAGTGGATTTTAGACAAGTTTCTATGTCATTTTGGGTCTTATATTTTAGGATCCATACTTTGTTAACCTAATTTGTCTCTTAATCGTTGTAATTATTTTTAATCACTTTCACTAAAATTTTTGGTCAAAAAAATTCCCCTTATTATAAATTATAAATAATTTTTATTCTAAGAATGGAATATATTTTTCCAAATTATAATAATAAAATAGGAAAAACTTAATAGAAAAATAATCTCACTAAAATGACGATGTTATGGGGATTTAGAGTAAAACATCCAAAAGTTTTCTATCTTTTGATACCCAATTTCCAGAAGAAATTGAATCCAATGTCCTAAATTGAATTAATTTATAAACTATTATCTAATTAAAAATTACAACCAATTTATTATTTAATTTATCTTCATAAATAAATTAGACTAAAAAGTAGTTTTTAATTTAAATTTAGTAGTTTTAACTATTCAATAAAAAAATAAAAACCCATACAGAAAAAACCAAAAATTTCCTGTAACATATTATTTATGTTTATCTTGAATATATGAAGTATATTTTTACCTATTAAATCTATAAAATTTCCTTAAATTAGATTGCAATGGGTTCACTATTATAAGGCTATAAAATTACTTTTAAAAAATATAGGTTTCTAAGCATTAAATTGAGTTGTTATTTTATAATATCTATCAATTATATTGAATGATAATAAAAAATATTTGTTTTAATATATATAATGTAAATTTGATTAATATAGTTTGGTATTAGTAATTAATTTATCTTTTTAATATTAATCATCCATTAACATAAAAATAAGCTCTTATATATAAGCCTCTTTAGATTCATTTAGTTTTTATCTTCATTTAAATTTATTAGGTAAGAAATGAATTCAACTATATATATTCATAAGTTAGTTAAATCTATAATCTAAAATTTAATGTCCTTTATATATCATTTTAAATTTTAATATTTTAATAAAAAATTGTTGTTCGGTAACACTTGGTCTTTAATGTTATTAAAGACATTGATGAAAAGAAATATTTCATGTTGTGTATGCTTACCTCAGTGTTTCATGATGAGAAACATAAAATTTTTATTTCATGTAGTGCATAATAAATATGGTGTTGCATATTATTAAATCCAATCATAGTGATCTAATATAAAATTAACTATTTTTAGTGTTTCATGAAATTAAAAATATCAAACATATTAAATTAATTAGAAAAATATATTTTTCAAAATCATGGGGTGTTACATTAAAATGAAGTTATCCCTAAAAATTCAACTGGGATGTCAATGGTTTAGTGCTTGAAATTTAAAATCATAGAAACCCAATTCATAAAAATTAATACTAAAACATTCCTTCAAATGGGAACATTGGTACCATAACAGTTATGCAAAGTAACTCATAAAAAGAATACCACATTGGAGATTAGTGGTGGGAAGTAAAAACATGGACATAGATGAGAAACATTACTATCATTTTTTGATAGCGCGTGATAGAGAATAAGGTGAGGTAAAAGATAACAATAAAAAATCCATAAATATTAAATGACCTGAGAGACCTTATGATTCATCAAGATTAAAGGTACTAGGACAAAAAAAATGTTCTAGATATTTATCCAAAATTTGATTAATTTTCATGAAATGATATACTACCATTATTTCAAGACAATGCTAACCTTTGTTTTTTGGATACATGTTACGTCATTATCTAAAAAGGAATGTTATTATTTCATTCATAAAGTTCTAACATATCATGATATCCATGATATGGCGTCCCATTTGTCATTAGTTTTCATAAATACATTGTATTTTTAATAGGAGATCAGATAATCATAAATCCACATATAGACATAAAAAAATTTAATCTTACTAACTTCATCTGATGTGTAACATAAATATTCCATAAATGATTAAACCTATGACCCTTCAAAAAGATGAAAATTTAAATATTAACAAATAATTTCATGAAATTATCTTAATATTGATTGCCTATATATCGCAACTTATCACATCATTTCTACATTCAAAACATGTGACTACCCTAATCACATATTCCCCTGAATCATGGTAACAACCTTAATTACAATAAATCCTTTAGGGAATAATTTATTTTTCAGTATTATAATAATTACTGGATTTATTAATTAAATCTAATAAGTTTTAAACATCTTCCTTGATGACATGGAACAATTTCTCAGTAATCAACTATAGGGTAATCTATTCCATCCAGTTTTGCATATTCACATCCAATATATCTGTATCCCAACATCATTATCATAAAATCATGAATTAATTAATGGTTACCTTCCCCTAATTATAAGATCACCTTTCCTTGAAATAACTTTTCTATGTCTTCATCACCATTCAAAATGTCCTTTTAAATCCTTAATGAAATATTATAAATAAAATTATTATATATTACAAGATTCATATAACATAAAATATAAATATAAAAACATTAATACATCATTAATCTAACCTTATTGTTAAACCATTTCTCATGATTAATCAAATTATTCCTCAATACCGCATTCCTAGAATATAAAATCTGAATAATTATAAAATTATGTTAACCTAAAAATAATCATGCTTCTTATGTTTATTGTCAAAAATACTAAAACAAGATCACATACATTTTACAATTAATTTGTTGTATCATTATCTATAGATTTATAAAAAATACTTTAACCATATTCATGATTCCCTATATGATATTTTCACTTGTAAAATTGATTCAGATAATGACCATACTTTCAACATCTAAAAAATTAAATTTAAACCATGTTCCATCTTTTTCACTCCATTGGTTTAATCCACAAATAATAATGTGAGAAACATGTATCCTATTGGGATAACCATAAAATCATAAAAATTTACTTATAGTGATTTTAAATCATGTCTCTATTATTTAATCAGTCAAACCTTAGTTTTATCCAAGTTTATTCATATTAATCCTTTATTTAAACCCTTCATGATGGTTTCAAAAGATTTTTCTAGTTCCCAAATAATATCCCTCAGGAGTCTCAAACTAGGTTTGTGGCATTGAATATTGTTCTGTACTAGATTTCCCTGATTCAGGCCTATCACATCTTATTAGATTTCATACCCCTAGGTACGTCTATGCTAGAAACAAATCCAATTATAGTATATAGAATGGGTTTTATTTCATAGAAACCACTCACTATATCCTTATAAAAATTATATGACATTTTATTAAATGTTTACTCGTCATTATACTTATCCTTAAAGATATTCCTAGACAAATATTATAAATACAACTAGGGATATCACTAATGTTTTGTTATCATAGATTCAAAAGATTAACTATTCCATTACTCTTATACCAACTATAGTGGCCCTCCCTTTCCAGACATTAAAATTGCATATTTTGTTACAGAATATTTAAAATTCTATACAAATAGAGGGCCAAAGATAGTATTAGTATAATTCCTTTGATAAAAAGAAAACATAAACACTGGTATATAAATGAATAAAATTTTCTCACATTTTCTTCTTCTTGACTATAACCCTTCTTATAATCATAAATCATAAAACATATCTCCATATCATGGGTAGTGAATCATAAAAAGGGGTGATCTAATCTTCGTAGTTAAGAAAAACAAGGTATATAAATATAAATAATCATGAGAATATGGGTACGAGAATATGATCATGAAAATTTAATATCATACCACATATGTTAAAGGCCATATTTATGAATCATAAAATAAATCATGGAGGTTCATAAGAAATGAGTCAAAAGAAAATAAATAATGTGATCCATAAAATCAAAACATTGGAATAATACAAGTAAATGTTGAAAACACATAATCATATAATATTATTTCCATAGTATCTATGGCATTTCTAACAAGACTATCTTGGTACTACATGTTCACTCCCCATACCATCTTAGTAGCCAAGGTTCACTCCCATAGATATCTTAGTAGCATGTGTTCACTCCTCATATCATCATGGTTGTCATGAGTCACGCCCATGACCATCTTAGTATCATTTTTTCACTCCTAATATCATTTTTGTAATCATGGTTCACTCCATTCGCTATCTTAGTAGTCATGGTTTACTCCCCAGACAATCTTAATATATCTTATGAGATTTAAATCCTTACCTAATGTATTAGAGGTAGATTTAGGTCCCACCAATCACATAATTAATTCATACATACAATTTTCACTTCATCATAAGTAATCATACCATAACCCTTGAAATTAAATGGATATTATAAACTTGTAATCAAATGATAACTTATTGAAACAAAAAGGTTTCATAATTATTTCATTATAAACATAAAATAAGAAAATATGTGGCTTTAAAAACCATAAACACCGTGGAAGATAAATGAGTGTCATAAGAATCATTCTATTAGAATATATACCATTCCAGAAATAATATTATTTAAACCTTTGTATCATTACCTATAATGGAATGGGCAACATCAACAAAGGTCATTTTAAATGAAAAATAAATTGTAATGATATTTGGATAACATTTCAAGAGAAAAATATACTTTCTACATTAAAAAACACTATAAAACATAAAAACGTTTTTAATACATTTCATTGAATACAAATATGAAAACATATAAACAATTCATTTTAAATCATTGAAAAACATTTTCTGTTAAAAACATATAATTATATCTTTGAAAAATGATTTCAAAACCATTTTTCATGAAGACTTATAAAAGGATTTTGAAAAAACTGAAACATTTTTCAATGAAAATTATAAAAGGATATTTTAAACCATTAAAAAAAATTATATCAAAAAAAATTTTGAAATACTTTTGGAAATAATTTTGAAATAAATATTATTTAAAAATAAATAACTAAATATCAAAAAACATTTTTAAAAACAAATTTTAGGAAAAATACATCGAAACATATAATTAAATCTTAAAAATATTGTAAAAACCATTTCATTAAAAAATAATAAAAATTATTTTCATAAATAATAAAAACATTAAACATGAAAAGGAAACTTAATAGAAATTATGGTGGGTAAATCCATATATATTATGTGAGGTAAGAAGAAAGTTCCTTCTGCACGGTAACATGTTAGAAAAAAGATTTTTTATTAAAGACAAAAGAAGATTCCATTGAAAACATTAGTAAAAGAAAATATTGTAAAATTTTCATTTAACTATTATAGGAGATAGTATAATATTATTGGAATCCTTTTTTATAAAACATAGTTATGAAGGAACACATATTTCTGATCGAAGAAAGGGTATAGTTGGGCTTCCTTAAAAACACATTCTTAAATATTACATGTACCAATTAGTGGAAACAAGATTACAATAAATTAATTTTTTATAAATTACCATAGTATAATAAAATTAAATAATTTTATTGAGATATAGATCATAATATTAAATAAAAGTATGAATGTACACAAACAATCTCAAAATGTGATGATATTGTTTTCAATATACCCTTATCAGTTAGTATCTTGGACCCATAATCCCCATGTAAAAAATTAAAAATACATGAAGATTAAAATATCATGAATGGAATAAGATTAACTATTTAACATTTCAAAGGAATTATATACAACTAGTATAAAAATATCGGTTCATAACATGGCATGTGTCTCCATGAAGGTGAATTGAGACAAAAATATCTTACCGATTTGGTATCATTTTAAAAAAAACCCCATTAAATTAAGACACTATAATAGATTTTTTATTTTTGATAAATTTATGAATAATAATCATTTAATAAATTCATGTAATGTATACCCACCACAAAAAAGGAATGGGTGGTGAATAAAGCATGTATCTCATGAAAATAAAAATTGAGATGAAATTCCCTTACCTTGAATATTGACTCGCGTTGTACTCATTAAAACCTACTGTATAATAAATAAAAATTTATTATAAATATATTATATATATATAAACTTATATATAATACCATATACTATTATATTACAACCATATATTACATTCATGTCAATAATCATATGTTAAGGTTTTATTTCGTGTAACATTTTCTTTGTTCTTCGCATGTTCCTAAATGTGTAATAGCTTTGATCCTTATACATATATCATGATATATATATTATACACAATTACATAAATATCTATTATATTCAGTATATTTTTATTATAATAATCTATATAATATAGAAATATGACATGGAATACACTATTGAAGGAGACCATAAGTCGTACGTACGCATAAACAATGTTTCTGTATGTATTTTTTTATGGAAATAAAGAAGGTATATGACATATTTATATATATATATATATAATTATTCATGTATCATTATCATATCATAAATATCATATATGTTCCCTAAAACCTTCCTTAAAACAATCTATGTTTTCTATGAAGGAATCATGTCACTTTGAGGGGGCGGTAGTCCACACTTCCTCAAACAATATTATCTTATTTATAAAGTATGGATTGAATAATTATATGTGTTTTAACATTTATTTATAATCTTATGTACATAATAAATATAATATATTGCATATATAATAAAATTTTCATAAATCCAACCATGGGAGGTCATTTGGAAAAAATATACATTTACTGTTTGTTGAGGAGGTTGTTCATTGTAGACATAAAAATATGTTGATTACATATTAGATAAGGGTATCTATAAGTTTTGGTCTAAACTATATCAGAAAAACATCCTGTTATAATTTAGACACTTATGTTATTATAAAATCATGTAATAAATGGAGGTAAGGGGTGGATAAATAAAAAAAGGAAATGATCTTGAAATTAGATGTTACCTCTTAATCAGCTGACTCCATTTAGATTGTACAAAATTATTCCATATATTTATTTATGCACAATTATAGGCATATATGTGTATGGAATGGATATTTTGAATTTTATTTGGAATATATTGGTAAAACCTAAGTGGTTTGAGAGGTGCGAAGAAGATAGAGAGGTGGTTGCCTTTTATTGGGAAGTGTTATGACACACTAGGATTTTTTGAATACATGTTTGGTTTACACTCATTTTTACTTACTAGAAGACATAAAAAGCTCAAAAAACTCAATAATGAAGGTTTTTTGGCTGAATGTATGCCATAAAATTTGTTTTGGACATGTTTTTAGTTTGTTTTGCGTATTAAATTATTGGTTTAGTACTTTGTTAACCTAATTTTTTTCATTATTGTGGTAATTAATTTTCATTAATTCCACTAATTATTTGGTGAAAAGAAGTTGACCATATTATATATTATAATTTATTCTAATTCCAAATATTTATTCTATTTTTACAAATCATAATCACTGATGTGGACATAGTTAATTGAAAAATAATTATACAAATGGGAGGACACTGCAGTTTTTTAGAGTAAAAAACATCAAAATGTATGCTATGATATTTACCCAATTTCCAAATGAAATTGATTAAAATGAAAAAAAAAATATTATTACTTTATAAATTTGTTATTTATTAAATTTTTAAGTTAAATTTCAAATATAATTTAATTTTATAAATTATGTTGATGAAAAAGCAGTTTCGAATTAATATTCTGTATTTTTAACTATTCATTAAAATATGATACCTTATAGAAAAATAAAAACAATTATCCTAACCTAATTTTTCTATTTCAATTTTAAGTTTTATTTTTTTATCATATTAAATCTATAAATTTGGTCAATATAATTTATTTAAATTGGGTTCTTAATTAAAAGGTGGTAAATTTACCTTCATAAAAATATAGGCTTTTTATCATAAAATTGAGTTCATCATTATCTTGTATCTATCAAATATATTTGTTTATTATAAAATAAATTTATTGAATTTATAAAATATAACTTTAATTAATATCTTTCACTATTAGAAATTAATTTAAATTATTAATATAAATTGTCCTTTTCAAATAAAAATAGACTTTTATAAAATCATTCACTTTATAATCATTTGGTTTCTATATTATTTTATAATTAATATAAAACCAATGAATTAAAAGATCTATATTTATATTTAATTTAATCTTATATTATTAAATTTAATAGTGATATTATATCATATTAAATAATAATATTTTAATAATGAAATATTTTTCACTAAAACTCAATCTTGTGTGTTACGCAAGCCATTAAAGATAGTCGGTCTTACTTATAATGTAAGACAACCTTGGTGTTTTGGGTAGACAAAGACAAAATTTATGTTTCATTTAGTGCAAAATTAAAGTGGTATTTTATATAATTTAGTCTAAATACAGTGATATAATATAAAATAATCAATTTTAATTATCATGTGAAATGAAAGATATAAAAAAGAATAAATTAATTCGAAATTCAAAATTTCAAAAAATATCTTGGTGTTACATTCATCATATATATTTATATATTTAATCTATAAAAAATATGAGTTACCAAATATCTATATAGAATAAATGATATGTATTTATCATTAATTTTCCAGTTAATCAATTAACTATTAATATGAAAACGGTTTATAAAAAGGATATATGGTTTAGGAGACACTAATATCCATTGTATGAGAATACGTATATTCACTTGAATTTACAATAATAAATTGATTCAATAATGATTTTGTTTCATGATAATGTTAACAATCAAAAGATATTGGTTTTTCAAAGGCAATCATTAAGTACATTTGTGAGGAAAATAATCAATAAACATTCCAAATTATCTCATACCACTTTGAAAACTTTAAAAAAAATTATCCATGAAGTAATAAAAAAAATATAGTATAATATATAGATATTCATTATATAACATTTCCATGTTAGTATATAAACCATATTAAATAAACTAATTGCATAACAAAAAATAAGTCTCAATGTAATGAAAATTGTGTTGAAATTCCTTACCTTAACTTTTATTTTATTGTGTGGTATTTATCCAACTCTATTATGGTTTGAAATATGATACAAACATATAGAAAATACATATTCGTGTTTATAATATTATATTTCATATTTTTATAATGTGTTACTACCTATTTGTTCAAAATATTTTATTATTTTGACTATTTTTTTGTTAATTTAATAGTTTCCTAACGTATGTTTTGAAATTTTATTTGATTATCCTATAACATAGAAATTGATTTCATCATATCCATAACATAAATCATGAATTGTTTATTTTATAAATTTCATACATATGTATTGATAATAATCCATAATGATCCGAAATAAGAAATGAAATGCACCGTTCATGGTGACAGTAGGTCATACGTACGCATGAATGCAACATTAATTTATTTTTTGTATTTGAAGCATTAAAAATAAAGGAAATATGTATATTAGAATCCCAGTATAAATTAATTTTTATATATTATACATATAGATACTATGAAAATATATTTTTTATATTCCATGTATAGGATGAATGAGTCACATTGCTTTGAGGGAGTGGCAGTCCACACTTCCTCAATCAAAATTGTTTATTTAGATGAGATGGAAAGCATAAGGGTTTGTTAAAATTAAAAATTATATAAGAATAAATAAATTATATATATCTTATATATAATAATTAAACATAGTTTCTAACATAATGTCCACTATTATAGGTGGTAAATGAAAAATAAAAAATCATTATTTCATAAGGCAGTAGTTTTCCGTACATTGAAACAGTATGTTCATTACCGATTAGATAGACGATTGTGTAAATATTGGTATAAATAAAGACATAAAAAATATTATTATATTTAGGATACTATTTTTTATTCAATAATTTAATAATAATAGTATAGGGAGTTGAGAATTTAATGAAAGAAAATAGTTCATTGGAAAACATTGCCTTAAAATTGGGTAACTCTTTTGTTTTATACCAAAGGGATTCATTAGAAGGATTTATGAAAAAAGGGATGATTAAAGGTATACAGTATGGATTTTTTGAATCAATTTGGGAAAATATTGGCCAAAATAATTTCATTTTAGATATATGAAGAATTGGAAGGTGTTGTGGCCTTATATAGCATAAGAGAGGTGGCACTCTTTTAATATTTTAATAATGGAATTCTCCTGACATTTTTCTTACTGGAAGTGGGAACATTAATTTATCAAATTAGATAAAGATATGTTACGATATAAATATTTCCATCCTATAACTTTTGGAAAAATTTATAGGACCTTTTGGGCATTATGGTTCAGTTTTATACCCTTATTAAGCTTAACTTAATCATAATCGTTGTAATTAATTTTAAAAACTTTTACTAATATTTTTCATCAACAATAATTTGACCTTATTATATGTTATAAATTATTAATATTCCAATATTAAATCGATTTTTCAAAATTATATTCACATAATTTGTATAAATTAATAGTATAATCATCCCACAGGAGGGATGGTAATAAGAATTATTATTATAAAAACAGACAAAAGATTGATATGTTTCTGTAGTAAATTCCAAAATGAAATTTATTCCATATAACAATATTGGATTAATTTATAGTAATATTTAGTAATTATTCTTTAAATCCAATATAATAAATAAAATAATCTTGTAAATATATTAGATGAAATATATTTTTTGAACTAAAATTCAGTATTTTCCCTATTCATGAAAAAATGTACCTTTAGAGAAAAATACCCAAAATCACCAAAAGAAAAAATTTAGGTGTAAAATCCAAATAATAAGATTATTTTGAAATTTTAAATTGATAAAAGGTTCAAAATTGTAATTAAAATGAGTTCTCTTTTAAAAGTCGATAAAAGTGAACTAATAAAAAAATAGTATTTAATGCATAAAATTGATTTTGTTTTTATCATAAGCCTATCAAATATATTAGATGAGTATCAAAAAAATTTATTAAATTTATAATATTTATATTAAATTAATATAACTCAATTTTTTTAATTATTTTTATTTATTAAGCTAAAACTAATTTCTAAACATAAATATACTTTTCTAAAAAATATACTTTTTATATTCAATTGGATCATATATTCATTTGTAATTCAGTTTTAATCAAAGAATTCATTTTATATTTTTTAAAACAATATATTATCATAATATAGTTAACCCTTTTCATAACTACTATTTTAACATCATGGTTATATTAAATATTATTCTAATAATATATCATTTTTTGGTAAAACCCGGCCTTGCGTATAACGCAGTCCATTTGAAGAAACTAGTTTTTGTGTGAGACGTACAATAACATAGTATCATGTTCATTGAAATGCACATCATAGTTTAAATTTAATTAAAAAATTAAATATATTGAAAACTATCAGGTTGTTATAATCCCTTATTCTCTTGGTGATGAGTTTGATACACACTATCAAATAAAATGATCGTACTTCATAATTTCATCATGGTACATTGAAATATTTTATAAAAGAATAATGTAAAATCATTTGATTTCATGAAATAATAAATCTATTTATGTTATGTTTTATAATACCTCATAAATTACATGATATCAAAACCATTGGATACTTTAAAATAAATATACTTTTCAAAATTTTATTTCTTCTTCAATTGTGGACCACTCTACATCTTATAACAAATATTGATATTATTTATTTCTTATATTATAAACAGATAAAATTATTCTTATATAAATGTAAAAAAGTTAGGATTTTATTTTTTGGTATAATCCTCATAATGTTCTTTATAATGTTTTTGTCTTTAGGAACCTCTTAATAACATAGAATATAATTAAAAAAATTTGTTCACATATATAAAGAATCCAACCACTTGTTTATCATCAACCACCTTTGGGTATTACAATTTCACATGATATTCCTGTATTCATTAGTAAATCACCTATATTTATTCATTATAGATATCATACTATTTATATTATGTAGGGTAAACTAATTTTCAACCCAAAATAATTATACACTCATTCTGAGAGTGGTATTTGATCAATTCATTGTAATCTCTTCCAATGCCATCATTATTATTCATTTCAACATATTCAAAAACTAATACCACATTATAAATATTAATAATATACACAATAATATCAATATCGTTATTACTTAATGGTTTAAAAAATATAAAAATCACCTCCATTCAGAAATGAAATCATTTTCCTTAAAACATGGGAGAACCATAATTATTAATATTTTTTTAGCCTCTATTAAAATTATTTAATTTAAAATTTACATTAATTAAACAATAAAATATATCCTTGGTAATAACATAAATTTCACATCCATTACATCTTTTAACATTATTTTTTATTTTATTTTCTATTCTTGCTTTGTTGGTGGGGGTTTCCAAGGCATTTTTTGTGAAAAGGATGGTTTTTCCAAATTTGGATCAAACTGTGAGCCCATTTCCATATTTAAAAACATAATTTTTTTCTTTTATAAATCCTTAATTTTTAAAAAAACAAAATTCTAATTCCAACTCTCAAATTTCCTCTCCTAACCTATTCAAGCCACCATATCCATTTAGACCCCTTAAGTACTCATAATCATGATGGATTTAGGTGATTTATTCAGGAATTGGGCCAACCCGTGAGCCAATTTTCAGATTTAAGGAAACAATTTATTTTATTTATATATAATTGATGTTTTAACATTTTTAGGATATTATACCTCTTGCACGAGACCAAAAACCCTTGGCGCACCCCCATTTTTAATTTTCCCTCTTTGGAGCTCATCTTTATCGTGGATTTGGGGAATTTCCACAAGGTTTCTCAAATCATCCAGATTTGCAATGGGAATTTTTGTTCTTCATAAATTATTAATTTTTTTACTTTTCCCCATTTTAATCCTCAATCAACCTCATATTCCTTATTAAAAACAACCTTCCAATTTTGTATGCCTAGATATTCCACTATTTGTGTATTTGGGGAAATTTCTTCAATGTTTCTCAAGTATAATAGTTTCCTTATCAGTTCCTTCCATTTCCATAAGGTTTCTCCCACTTTTCTTGATACATCAGTTTTCCAAAATCTTGGGAATAATACCTTATGTTTTTTTAATTTCATGGTCCAATAATGTTGTTTTAGGTTTGTTTTAAATCCCATGGGGTGCGGCGGTGGTGCAATTGATGTTTCACAGAAGGATTTGAGGGTTTTGACACATTTGGTAGTTGATTACATGTGTATGAATTTTATAATGATTTATATTGATGGATTTATATTTTTAGAATGTTCCTCTTTAATTATGATTGGTGAAAAAACAATTTTTGTTACCATTTGGTATGTGATTGATTTATAAAAGACATTTTTGAGTGAAATGGGTGTTCTCCATATGCAAACCATGTTTCAACAATTGGGGTTATTCTAAAATTCAAGAAATGATTTTATTAAAATGTTTTAGTTCTACCAATTCTATTTTGGTGTATTATTGGTATGCTTTTTATTAAAGATGAGTTTGATGTGTATTTTATGTTCTATGTTTTGTTATACTTTTTGAAATTTTTTAATGGAAATTCAATGTGTTTTTTGAGTAATATAACTATTTAAATGATTTTTAGCTACATTGTTTTAGTATGTATGATAATTAATTGTATTTTTATTTATAAGAGACATTTGATAGCATGTGGAACTTGTTTGAGAAAAAAGACGTAAACCCATGTAGCTTGGTGGGTGGACGTGTACTAGTATGATTATGATCGAGAGTGGGTTTTTTCCTATTTCACATTGAAAGTATGACATTTACCACACTAAAAAACTATATGGATGATCTTTGGGGACCACTATTTTTGGGTAATTTCCATACTAGTGGATCATGCATGAGAAGAAATATTTTATTTGGTTACTTTTACACTGAGATATTAGGTACCTAGGTCATAGAGTTAACTAGTCCCTAGGGGTGTTCTTGTGCCTACTACTCATTACCTATTTGGTATTTACCATTGGATTATGTAGTTTTTAATCGAAAAGGCAGTATATTACATATTTTATTTAATTTTTTTATTATTTAATATTAACCCTAAAAATTTATTTTCCATTAAATGTTGCACTTCATAAATTATATATATCATTCCTTGTTTATAAAAACATGTATGTTTTTATCTTATAATTCATTTCACATGGTGTATATGGGTGGTATCCAATTGGGATTAGTCTCACACCCTACTTACATCTTAGTTTGTATGTAGAATTGATCATGTTTTCTTTAAGTAAGCTCATGGACTATGGAGATGGTGACTCGAGTTGTTGGTATCCTCCCATAATGAAGTGTTATGGAGATGGCTCATGGGTGATGAACCCTTTCCGTGTGGTGGTCCATGTGCTTTTTTTCTGCTACTTAGATAGTTTTGGACTTCTTGGGTCTTTTTTAAAACCATGTATTTAGTTCTGCATTTTATTTAAGGATTGTTTGGTTTGTAATTTTCAGATTCGATGTACTTTTTTTAATCATTTGTATTATGTATCCATCCTTGGGTAAACCATTCCAAAACCATTATTTATAATACCTGAGCACCTATTACCTCCCATGGGGATAGTTAATTCCATTCAGGCCTTTCTACGGACTAGGTCAGGTGATAGTTTTAATGGCGACTGGAATCGGTTTCTGAAAAATGGCATCAAAGCTAGTTTTATCTTTTTGGGTCATAATATTATTTTGGGGTGAGTCTGGTTAGATAGGAGCTGGAAATATTGGGTCTTAGAGTTTTGGTTATGAGTAGGTTAATTTTTGGTACCTCTCATTTAAAGACTTGTAAATTTCAAGGAAATTTTTTTTTTCTAAAATTCTTTGAAATTTTACGAGTCTGTAGTTTCTGACGGCACCTGATTCCGAGGCCCGGTGTGCCCGAAATCAATTTCTGATGTTTTGTTCAGGTACGTTCAGTAAATGTACGTGTGGGGTTTTCTACCTTTTGAATGGGTGCTCGGAATGGAAATCTGAGGGCATCGTTGAACTCGCAGCGCCGGTTTTCACATAAGAAGGCTTTCACCTCGACGGCAGATGATCGGGTATGAGAGTTGGTTTTTTAGTTTCACATGGATTAATAAAATAAAATAAGTAAAAACTTATTTTATTTTAGTTGACCTCATGCCATGTGGTAATGTTAGTTAAAAGCTCCACATGGGGCTTAACCCCTCATTTAATGGGGATGGAGAGGAATCCTCACAACCCTCACATTTAATGTTGTGTATCAATGTAAAATTAATTGTTTTCAATTAATTTTATGTGTCAATGTGAAATTAAATGTGGTTTGTCAACATAAAATTAGTGCTACCAATTAATTTTATGTGTCAACATAAAATCAATTACTACCAATTAATTTTATGCGCCAACGATTTTAATTCTCTTGACCCCCCTTTCTTTTTTAACTGCATCGTTGGAATTTAGGAAGGTTCCTAATAAATGAACAGTAATAAATTCCATGATGGTTACAATCCCCTCCCCCTCTCTTATATATAGGGAGCTTGGGAGGAGGATTTGGGACGGCTTCACCAAGTGAGGAAGCACTGGTAATGTGACGGGAAGCCCAACACCTGGAGAATTACGCTTCCCCAATGAAGAATGTGAAGTACTTCTTCCAGCGACACTTCTTCCTCGGACGCACCCCGATGACAAGGAAATCCATGTCGTTTTCAAATTCTCTTCCCATGTCACGACAACGATTCTTCCTCCCACATTGATGGGATAACACCGTTCTCCGTGAAGCCATCTTCTACGATGCCCAACTACAATGACGCTCCTTTTCCGCGGCTCGTTGACATGCGACGTCAATTACGAGGTAGGGGTGTCGTATATTCATTAAGTGAATAATTGTACCCCGTTCCTCTTTTTTTCTAGCATATTCAATGGTCATCTGCTACTGCCTAACGCGGAGGGCGCGGGCCGAACAAACACGGCGCGATGACCCTCCGTTAAGACTTATTTATTTTCTCAATGGAGGCGTAGATGGGAGAGGCGGCGATGACCGAGGCGGTGGTGGAAACGGCGGCCATGCACCGACCATTATAAAACTGCGGCACCAGATGCCGCGTGGAGGAGGGAAGACAACGACTACAGCCGGGACTCTCATCAGATGAAGAACCGGTCAGCCATAACCGGCCAGACAGGAGGATCACGGTGCCATGTAGTGTCGCGCTGCAGAGGACCATAGCTTGTGCATAGTGGGCCACTTCGGCGGGCGAACCGGCCGGCTGGCGGCCGACCAGGTTGAGGAAGGTTGTGGCACCTGAAGGTTTCCCGTGGGGAAATAGCGGCCCGTCCATGCGGGCCGCTCGTGCTGGAAGAGCCGGCCAGCTTCGGTCGGCTGGGCAGGAGGGGCGGCGCCACTCGGCACCTCCATTTATAAAATCCAGGGGCCACGCCCCCCGAACTGCCCGGCCATTTGGCCGAGCTGTGGCCGGCAACTAGCGGCACAGACCGGGTCGCACCCTGTCGGGCCTGGCCACGCCTTGCTGGGTCGGGTCGCGCCCCGCCGGGCTGGTCCGCACCTAATCGGTCCGAGGCGCACCCCACCATGCTGGGCCGCACCGGTCCGGGCCGACCCCACAACCGGGTCGGACCCGCTGAGCCAAGACAGGCTAACCTGCCAGCCCACCGGGCTTGACAGGCCGGGCCCGTTTCGCTTAAATGAGAATAGAATCACGACTATGCATCTGATCGATGCACCGTCTATGAAACTGGGATTCTCATGACGAGACGGTACTTTTGCGATAATCTAAGTGAGTTTTGGATAACATTGGAAAATTTTCGTGTTTGGAACGAGTGTAATTCCACCCGGGCCCTTGGAATGGAAAAGCCAATAACATTCATACCGGGCGTCTGATTGACCCGCCGTTTTTCGCGTTGGGTTTCTTTTGACGAGATGGAACTCTAGGATACATCAAATCTGGATTTCGTGATAGTTGATGTATCAACCCCTTTTCTTGGGGAGCGGATCCTCCCAGAATCGAGTGTTCTATGTGTGGGAACCCTAGAGATGGCTGCAACTACGTCGACTACTGTATTGAAATCCTATGTGGGTTTGACAGCAACGACTGCTGTACCGAAATCCTCCGTGGGTTCGACAACGATGACTACCGTACTGGAATCCTCTATGGGTTTGACAGCAATGACTACTCTTCTTGTATCCTGTGTGGGTCCGACAGTATTGACCTTTGTACTTGTATCCTGTGTGGGTCTGGAAGAATGGCTGGTCTTGTATCCTGTGTGGGTCTGATAGCTTAGCTAGTCTTGTATCATGTGTGGGTCCAATAACATTGATAAATCAATTACTAAATCTGATAATATCTATCTATATTTGAAAGTTTTGTATCTGTGTGAGGTGATTCTTGACTTTCAATCATTATCATTGATGTGATTGACATATTTCATGTGTGGACGGGGTTGTGATGTGGCTCGAGAGTTGGAGTCGTACTGTGGTTCATAACTTAGGTATATGTATGGGAATATACCTAAGTAGAGATGGTTGGTACTTTTTGATTGTATACTTATTTAGTGGTTTGTCCTTAGGGGGTCTCGGGGTCCCTACTAAGTATCATATACTCACCCCTGCACATGATTTTCTTGCACTACATTGTGTTGGATGCAGATGACGAAAAACATTGATCGAGGTGGAGGCTTGTGGAGCTGGATGGTACCCAGAGGTGGACCACTAGGCGGGACATTCATGGAGTGGATGGTCGGACCTGAGGTGTTTTGGAGGCCATCTGTACCCACCCTTCAAGTGGGATTTCCAGAGGATGACCCGGCGGTTGTTATTCTTCTTTACTGCAGTTGTACTAGTTTTTCAGTTGTACTGTACTTACAGTTGGGCTTGTATTTCCACCCCCTTTCCTTTCAGCACTTACTTTTTTATATACAATATTTACTTAGTGTTTACTATTGGTGCATACTCTATTGTGTTTGTTTAATTTCATAAAGGCAATATCTTCCCATCTTAGGGATTTACGCCTTTGGGGCTAGTCGCCAGCCCCTGGCCTATGAAAGGCGGGCTTAGGGTAGTCATGGCACGAGCCTGATAACGGGTCATGAATAATTGGTATCAGAGGAGTCGGTTCTACCGCATAACTGAGGACTATGATCTTTATTTCTATGAAGCAATAGTGTTAAGAGTATTGAGTTTGGTTTTCAGTACAGGGAGTCCAGTATTGGTGTGGTGCCCAATGTATACATACACCAGGACCCTGACCACTGATTTCCGACTCAGTGCACGAAATCACTGATTGCATGTGTGTTTCCTTTGAAAAGATTTCTTTGTGATTACTTTGTGATAGCTCACCAGGTATACTGTTTAACCGTGGCATACCAGTTTCTTTTCAGGATGGCCCCATGAAGGCAGCCAGCTTGGGTTTCGAGTTACGTACGGGATGGTAGCCCACTAAGCGACGAGGCCTCAGTACAGGGCCCCATCACAGCGGAGGCACCACCGATACCACTGGCTCCAGCAACAGATAGTGCACACCACCTGAGTGTGTTTCTTGAGTTCCAGCAATAGAGGCCACCAAGGTTCCGTGTAGAGATGGACCCACATGCAGTTGGGGATTGGCTGGAGGCTATCGTCAGTGTTTTCATATTGGTAGGGACACCAGCCGACCTTATGGTGATCCTTGTTGCGAGTCTCCTACAAGCCACAACAGGTAGATGGTGGAGCCTTTTGTTCCAGGTGCATGACAAGACATCACATCTTTGGACAAACTACGAGAGTCTCTTCCTCTCTATGTTTTTTCTAGTGACCCTTCGTGCGTGCGGATTCATGAGTTACTACATCTGCTGCAAGGCTGCATGACAGTAGCTTAGTACTCAGCATGGTTTACTAACCTCTCATGCTACTCCACAGATATGGTATGGGACCCATTCTTTAGGTCCTGGACCTTCAAACTGGAACTGAGGCATGAGATCAGGGCTTCAAAAATTCCCCTCAGCATCCCGACGCAGGTGAGGGTGCTAGAGAGATCCCTTCTAGTGGAGAGCTTTCTCGTTGGACATTCACCAGCGGAGAGACTGACCACAGGGCAACACCTAGCGGAGTCCTCTACAGCTGGAAATAGACATATGTCGTAGGGGTCCAAGCGGACCCGGCCATCAGGAGGGCGACCTCAGGATACAGGTTCCGTTGTGTGGGGCACACGAAACAGAGTCGGCCTTATGAGGAGCTAGCAGTGATAAGCATGTGGCGGGCAGAGCCACATGGCCCGTGACTACCCGAACTTCCATGCAGATGAGCAACAGATAGTAGAGGGACCTCCCAGGTAGAAGAAGAGGTTTGACCATGGTGGTCCTCTAAGAGCGGGCGGACGAGGTATAGGAGTTGGCCGAGCAGCGGGTGATGGACGACATTTTGAGGCTCTACCACCACCACCACCCGGAGGTCCACCCCGACCACAGGGAGCTAGCGGAAAGATGTGGGCTCAGCTCCAGGAAGTCAAGGCTTATCACCACGGCGCACCTGAGATGATTTGATGTACTATCTGTGTCTACTCCACCCTTTTTTCAGTTCTTATAGACACAGGTGCGAGTCATTCTTTTATTGTCGCTGCCCTTCTTCAGATCTCAGAGAATCCGATGGATCCATTGGCTCGATCCTTATGGATAGAAACTCCAACGGGAGCAGACTCGATGATTATGCACTAGTTCCAGTAGTGTGAGATTATTCTAGGAGGCGAGAGCTTCGGCTGGGATCTTCTTGTGGCGGCGTCGAGGCCTTATGACGTCATTTTGGGGATGGACTAGTTATCTACGGTCTATGCTCAAATCGACTATATTAGGCGCAATGTGTGATGTGTCTGCACGGATGGGACCAGTTTCACATTCATCGGTGAGAAGGGAGCCTTTGTAGCATAGGATGGACTTTCGCAGAGAAGAGGGAAGCCGATCACACATCAATTGGCTAGTCTCATCCTTGGAATGGTTGATGTACGGAGTCCGAGTTATCCTGTTGTGGTGGATCAGTTTTCCGACGTTTTTCCTTATGATGTTCGAGGACTACCTCCTCCAAGAGAGGTAGACTTCTACATTGACCAGTACCCTGGGAAAACACCGATATCTACCCCAGCTTATCGGATGGCTCCCGCCGAGCTTCGTGAGCTGCAGATACAACTAGAGGACTTAAAGGGAAAGGGATTGATCCGACCAAGTGTTTTACCCTGGGATTCTCCGATTTTGTTCACCAAGAAGGCAGATGGGAGCTTCTGACTGTGTGTCGACTACCATTTCCTGAATCAGGTTACTGTAAAGAACAAGTACCCACTTCCGAGGATTGAAGACCTCTTCGATTAGCCGAAGGGAGCACGATTGTTCTTGATGATAGACCTCATGTCAGGCTATAACCTGCTCAGAGTTCGAGACGAGGATGTGTAGAAGATGGCCTTCAGGTGTCAGTATGGCCACTACGAGTTCTTTCTTATGCTTTTTGGCGTAACCAACACTCTAGCAGTGTTCAGGAGTCTCATGAACAGGATCTTCCAGCCATACCTCAATCGATTTGTCATAGTCTTCATCGACGACATACTGATTTACCTGACTACTGAGTAGGGGCACGCCTTCAACTTGAGGGTCGTACAGGATACACTCTGAGAGCACTAGATTTATGGTAAGCTCACGAAGTGCCAATTATATATTCATGAGGTTCACTTTTTAGGACATGTCATCTCAGAGGTGAAGGTAGCAATGGATCTAGTGAAGATCGAGGTAGTTCGTTCTTGGGAGTCACCCAGGAGCGTGATGGAGGTGCGAAGTTTCTTAGGTCTGGATGGGTACAATCGAAGATTTTTTCCAGACTTCTCGAGAGTTGCAGCACCGCTTTCATCTTTGACGAAGAAGGGGAAACCCTTAATGTGTCCAGATAGATGCCAGATGAGCTTTCAGGAGCTGAGGCATAGATTGACCAGTGGCCCCATCTTGAGGCTACCAGAGGAGGGCGTTGGGTACGTAGTTTACTGCAACGCATCAAGGACCAGACTCAAGATTGTTCTGATGGAGTATCGAGCGGTGATCGCATACGGATCATGGAAGTTGAGGCATCACGAGAAGAACTACGCTACCCATGACCTAGAGTTAGAAGCAGTGGCATTTTCCTTGAATATGTGGTGACACTATCTGATGGGTGAGTGCTTTACAGTCTACTCTGACCAGCAGAGTCTCAGGTACATCTTCTTGCAGAAGGACCTAAACCTGAGACAGCGGTGATGGCTTGAGTTTCTCCAGGACTATGACTTTGAGATAGTCTATACTCTTGGAAAGGAGAACATTGTAGCTAATTCCCTCAGTAGGAGATCAGGAATTTTGCTGCTAGAAGAGGTGACAGAGCAGCTAGCCCCATTGCAGATGTCCTTTATGGATATTGATGGAGCAGCCTTTCTTCAGTCTCTCACAGTCACTCCTCCACTTCTTCAGCGATTCAGAGAGGCACAGCGTGAGGACGTTGATTGTGAGGTGCGACGTGCTCAGATATCCACATGGCAGGCACCTGATAGATTTTCTAAATGAGGGGAGCACGTCATCCTCTTTAGGGAACCTACCATGGTACCAGTTTCACTACAAGAGGAGGTGCTGAGGGAGTTCCACTCTTCTCCTCTAGCGGTACATCCAAGACTGGAGAAGATGTATCAGGACCTCAGAAGACAGAAACGGTGGTCGGGTATAAAGAAGGCTATGGCAGAGTTCGTTTCATGATGCCTCATTTGTTTGTAAGTGATGGCAGAGCGCTAGGTACCAGTAGGCTTGGTACATTCTTTAGAGATCCCAGAGTGGAATTGGGAGGGGATATCCATGGATTTCGTGATGAGGCTTCCACGTACATCTAGAGGACACGACTCTATCTGGGTGATTATCGACAGACTCACCAAGTCGGCCCACTTCCTACCGATCATAGAGAAGGGCTCAGTAGAAAGCTTGGGACACCTCTACGTACAGGAGATCATATGGATTTATGGTGTGTCATCGACAATCGTCTCCGATCAGGATGCACGATTTACTTCCCGGCTTTGGAAGGGGATGCAGGAGGCATTTGGGACGCAGCTATGTCTGAGCACCGCCTTCCATCCTCAGACGAACGGCCAGACTGAGAGGACCATTCAAACTCTCGAGGATAGGCTCCATGCATGTGTCCCTGACTTTGGTCACAGTTGGGAGGATCACCTACCCTTGGTGGAGTTTTCATACAACAACAGCTACCACTCCACCATCGGGATGGCCCCTTACGAGGCACTTTACAACCAACCTTGCAGATCACCACTATGCTGGACAGACCTAGGGGAGTCAGCACTAGTGGGAACATAAATGCTACGAGCTACAACAGAGAAGGTGTCGATCATCCAGGAGTGGATGAAGACTGCATATAGCTGACAGAAGTCCTATGCGGATAGAAGACGGAGACCACTGGAGTTCGAGGTTGGAGACCACGTCTTCTTACAGGTCTCACCTCAATGAGGTCTTCAGAGATTTGGCCGAGGTGGAAAGTTATCTCCATGATTCATCAGGTCATTCCAGTTCCTCAACAGAATAGGCGAGGTGGCTAACCTCCTGGCCCATCCACCATAGTTGCATCAGGTGCATGACGTCTTCCATGTATCTTAGCTGAGGAGATACGTGCACGACCCGTCCCACATTATCGACCATGGGGAGATGGACATCGATGATGGGGAGACTTTCATAGAGGTCCCAGTGGAGATCAAGGATCGACAAGAGCAGGTCCTGCGTGGACGGTCGATTCTTCTGGTGCGCGTTCGCTGGCAACATGGGAACCCCCAGGAGGGCACATGAAAGCGGGAAGCTCAGATGCGTGATCAGTACCAATTTTTGTTTCCCTAGTGTGATTTTTAGCTTTACAGGGACGTAAATCCCTAAGGTGGGGGTAATTTAAAGACTCATAAATTTCAAGGAATTTTTTTTCATAAATTCTTTGGAATTTTATGAGTCCATAGTTTTTGACGGCGCCTGATTCTAAGGCTCGGTGTGGCCATAATCAATTTTTTATGTTTTTTTGGGTACGTTCAATAAACGTACGTCCGAGTTTTTATAACTTTTTAAGGGGTGATCGTAATGGAAATTTGAGGGCATCATTGAACTCACAACACCGGTTTTCAAATAAGATGGATTTCACCTCGACGGCTGATGATCAGGTATGAGAGTTGGTTTTTGGGTTTCACCTGGATTAATAAAATAAAATAAGTAACAACTTATTTTATTTTATTTGAACTCACTCCTTTTGGTAATGTTTGTTAAAATCTCCACATTGGGCATAACCCCCCATTTAATGGGGAGGGAGAGAATACCTCACAACCCTCTCATTTAATGTTTTGTGTCAATATAAAATTAATTTTTGCCAATTAATTTTATGTTTCAATGTAAAATTAAATGCGGTGTGTCGACAAAAAATTAAATCTATCTATTAATTTTATGTGTCAACATAAAATTAATTGCAGCTAATTAATTTTATGTGCCAACGCTTTTAATTTGCTTGACCCCCCATTTCTTTTTTAACTGCATCGCTGGAATTTGGGAAGGTTCCTAAGAAATGAACTGTCATAAATTCCATGATGGTTACAATCCTCTCCCCCTCTCCTATATATAGGGAGGTTGGAAGGAGGATTAGGGACGGATTCACCATGCGACGAAGTGCTGGTAAAGTGACATGACGCCGAACACCTGGAGGATTACAATTCCCTGACAAAGAACATGAATGAATTCTTCCAGCGACGCTTCTTCCTCTGAATCACCCTGACGTCAAGGAAATCCACGTCATCTTCGGATTCTCCTCCCGAATTACGACAACGACTCTTCCTCTCACGTTGAAGGGACGACACCATTCTCCGCGATGCCGTATTCCACGACGCCTGACTACCGCGACTCTCATCTTCCACGACTCGTCGATGTGCAATGTCAATTATGAGGTAGGGGTTTTGTATATTCTTTATGTGAATAATTTTACCCCATTCTTCATTGTTTTTACTGGGTTTATCATTATCCGTCTGCTAGTGCCTAATGCTGAGGGAACGGGCCCAACGCACATGGCCTGATGACCCTCCGTTAATCGTTATTTGTTTTCACAATGGAGGCAGAGATGGAAGAGGCTGTGATTACTAAGGCGGTAGGGGAAATGGTGGCCATGCACCAGCCGTTAGATAATCGTGGCACCGGATGTTGCACGAAGTAGGGAAGACCGCGTCCGCAACTGGGCCGCTCATCCGAGGAAGAACTGGTCGGCCGTAGCCGGCTGGACAAGAGAACTGCGACGCCATGTGGCGCCTCGCTACGGAGGACTGTGGCCCATGCTCTGTTGGCCGCTTTTGCGAGCAAACCAGCGGCAGGCGGTCGGCCGGGTTGAATAAGGTCGTGGAACCTGAAGGTGATGCGTGGGGGAAACAGCGGCACCGCTCGGCACAACCATTTCGGAAAGACGGGGGCCTCACACCCCAGACCACTCGGCCAGTTGGCTGAGCTACGGCCGGCCACCAGCGGCACGGACCGGGCAGAGCCCCGCTGGGCAGGGCCACACCTCGCTGGGCCAGGACGCGCCCCGCCGGGCAGGGCTGCGCCTCGCCGAGTCGGGTTGCACACTCTCGGGCCGGGTCGCGCCCCACCGGGCTGGGCCGCGCCAGGCCGGGCCGACACCTCAACTGGGTCAGACCCGCTGAGCTAGGCTGGGCCCATTTCACATAAATGAGAATAGCTTAATGACCGTGTGTCTGATCGACGCGCCTTCTACGGCACTGGGATCCTCGTGATGAGATGGTCCTTTTGCGATACTATAAGTGAATTTTGGATAAATTTGGAAAATGGATTGGTTTGGAACGAGTGTAATTCCAACTAGGCCCCTGGAACGGAAAATACAATAACTCTCAGACCTGGCGTCTGATTGACGTGCCATCTGTCATGATGGGTTTTTTTTATGAGACAGAAAATTAGGATACATCAACTCTAGACTTCATGATAGTTTATGTATCGACCACTTTGCTCAGGGAGCGGACCCTCTCGGAATCGAGTGTGCTATGTGTGGGAACCCTAGAGGTGGTTGCGACTGCGTCGACTACTTTACTGGAATCCTCTCTGGGTTTGACAGCAATGACTGCGGTACTGGAATCCTCTGTGGGTTCGACAGCAATGATTGTTGTACTAGAATCCTTAGTGGGTTCGACGACGATGACTACTGTTCTTGTTTCATATGTGGGTCCGGCAGTATTGACCTCCCTATTTGTATCATGTGTGGATCCAGTAGAGTAGCTGGTCTTGTATCCTCTGTGGGTACGACAGCGGTCTTGTATCCTGTGTGTGTCCGACAGCTTTGATGAATTAGTGACTACTTCTGATCATCTCTATCGCTATTTGAAAGATGTATATCTGCGTGAGATGAGTCTTGACTGTACATCATTATCATTGATATGATTGACATATATCCAGTGTGGACTGGGGTGTATTTGGGCTCGAGAGTTTGAGTCGTACTGTGGTTTATAACATAGGTATATGTAAGGGAATATACCTAAGTAGAGTTGGTTGGTACTTTGTGATTGTATCCTTCTTTAGTGGATTATCCTTTTTGGATTCTGGGAGACCTTCGGGGGTCTCGGGGTCCCTACTGAGTATCGTATAGTAACCCCAGCACGGGCCTTGCCTACACTACGTTGTGTTGGATGCAGACGACAGAGAACACTGATCGAGGTGGAGGATTGTGGAGCTGGATGGTGCCTGGAGGTGGACCACTAGGCGAGACGTTTACAGAGCGGACAGTCAGACCTGAGGTGATGTGGAGTCCATCTGTACCCACCCATCAGGTGGGATTTTTGGAGGATGACTTGGTGGTTGTTGTTCTTCTTTACTACAGTTGTACTAGTTTTTCTGTTGTACTGTACTTACTGTTGGGTTTGTATTTCTGGACCTTTTCCTTTCATCATTTACTTTTTTTATACAGTATTTACTTAGTGTATACTACTGTTGCATTCTCTGTTTTTTTTGTTTACTTTCATAAAGGCAATTCCTTCCCAGCTTAGGGATGTATGCCTTTGGTGCTAGTCGAAAGCCCCTAGCCTATGAAAGGCGGACTTGGGGTAGTCACGGCACAAGCCCGAGGATGGGTCATGACATCTCATGAAAAACCTGGAGTTTCCTTGGGATGTTGGGATTGTCTGATTGAATTATCTTCTAGGTGATGTGCAGCTTGCAGACTACATGAAAACATCAGTCGAGAGTGAAATGGTTGTTTATTTCATTTTTGTAAAGTGTTTCGCATATTTATATCTCTTTTAATTGCTAAAATATTTCACAATTTTTGTACTGATAATTTATTTTGTGAATGTTTCCATGTGTAGCAACATTCCTTCCAAGAAATCTCACATGAACCAACAGGATGATTCCAGAGAGAGTTATCCCTCATTGATTGATCATGGGATGGTAGAAGCTATGGTCAGGTATTTTAAAGCCCTATGAATGGTATTATATCCCTCTCATTCTTCTACTAGTGAAGAGGAGTCTAGTCCTATGAAGAACAAATCACTTGAGTTCTGAAAGAACTAGCCTCTTACATTCCATGGTTGCAAAGAACCCCATAAGGAGAGGAGTGGTTTGAGAATATCAAGAACATTTTTGAGTTTAATGACACACCTACTGAGGTTAGGGTGATTTTCTCCTCTTTTATATTAGTGGGTCCTAGCCATATGTGGTTAGAATGAGTGCTTCCACCTAGGAAGCATGAACAAATGAACGGGAAAGACTTCAAGGTAACCTTCAATGACCAGTACAACCCTAATTTCATGGAATACGCTAAATCCTGGGAGTTTATAGAGCTAGATCGGGCGGCCCTTCAGGGATGGAGTATGCTAACTATTTTTCTATTTTGATTTGGTATTCTCTGTAAATGGTCTTCAATGAGCAGATGAAGGATCATAAGTTAGAGAGGGGTTTGTGACCAAAGATCTATTCCTAGGTCTTGTTGTTCAAGTTGATGTCAAACAATCAGGTAGTTAACTAGGATTATATGGTAGAGATTGACTACAATGGGAGGTCTGGTTTCTCTGGAGTAGTGTTAGTGATGGGCTATGACAATTATTCTGAGAAGGAAAGGAAGACAGAGGATAAGGGGAATAAGGGAGGTGGTAAATCAACCTTCCATACATTTTTCTTTAGTGGATTCTGATGATAGGTGTTTTTTATTCCACCGGTGTGGGAGGCCAAGTCACACCCTACCATAATGCACATCTCCTCTGAATCCTTGCTATCAGTGTGGAGGTATATGACATTAGCTATGTTTTTTTCGGATGTCATTTCTACTCTAGAGTGGGCCAAGATCAGTGGATTCTAGTGGAGTGCTAGCTTAGTCAGAGACATTAAGGTAGGGGGGATCTCAGTTTGGTGGTTATGGTTGAATGTCCAGATCATCTTCTTGGTAGAAAAATTTCAGTGTAGAGCTATAAGTAAGTGGTAGTTATTTGGAAGAGAGTAAGAAACTTCATGCGACGGAGAAGGCACCTGGGGGATTAGTTGTGGGGAATTAGATTGTTCGAGGTACCGTATTAATTCAATATTCTATAGCTACTACTCTTTTCGATATGGGTGATTCTATTTCATTTATTTCTCCCATTGTTGTGAGCATTCTGAATTTCCTAACTAATTTCTTATCTGTTGTGATGGACTTGGTGACACCGCTGCGTAAGAAGAAAGACCAGGGTCTCAGGATCCCATCGTGTGGACTTACTATGTACATGGTATAGATAATGTGGGACCTATTGGTCTTGTATATAGATATTTTTTATATAACCCTCAACATGGATTGTTTAGTGCACTTTCAAGGGAACATCAATATCAATAGGATGTGTGTGCGTTTCACGGCACCAAATCCTAGCCCTCGTGTTTTTTATGGTGAATGGGATCCTTGGTCGGGTCATGCTGGACCTCAACACCCAGAGTTGAGAAATCATGTCTTCCAGTTTCATCACTCACGCTAGAGGACGATGGTCATTATCTTGGGGGTGGGTTACATCATGTATTGGATGAGTTCCCAAAGTTATTTCTAGATGATTTATAGGCTTTCCCCCAAATCAGGATGTCGAGTTCTCGATCGATTTTTTGATGGGAATACACCTGATATCTCTTCCCTTATATCATATAGACCCCACCGAGATGACAAAATTAAATATACAAAGAAAAATCTAGAATCCAAAGGATTCATTCGCCCGAGCGTATCTCCTTGGGTTACTCCTGTTCTGTTTGCAAAGAAGGATAATATATCCCTCCAGTGGTGTATTTCTTACCAGAAGGTGAATAAGGCAACCATCAAGGAAAAATATCCCTTTTCCCAAAATATATGACTTATTTTATCACTTGAATGTGGGAAATTGTTTTTCTAAAATAGAATTTCATTTGGGTAATGACAAACTCTAGGTGAAAGAGGCAGATATCCTGATGACAACCTTCTAAAGAAGGTATAACCACTTCGTGTTCTCGGTCATTCTCTTAGGGTTGAACAATGCTCCAGCTGTATTTATGGAACTCATGAAAAGGATTTTCAACCAGTATCTAAAATATTTTGTTGTGGTATTTGTGAAAGAAATACTATTTTACTTTAGATCAGAGGTGGATCAGAAGCATCATTTGTAAGTCATTTTCTGAACCTTGCGGTATCACCACCGTTATGAAAATCTATCAATGTGCACATTCTGGATCAGGGAGGTGAAGTTTTTCGGGAATGTGATCTTAGAGCAGGGAGTTTTAGTGGATCTTGAGAAGATCAGTACCAGGATGTCATGGGATCTACTGAAAAACATTTTTCAGTTCATGAGTTTCCTCAGATTGGTAGGATAGTATAGAAGGTTTGTTTCGGATTTCTCTAGGCTTTCATCGCCCTTGACCATGATCACAATGAATGGGGTGTTATTTTTTGGAGCCTAGAATATCTGGCATCCTTCGAGGAGCTGAAGAGGTGATTAACTACCTCCCCCATGTTTATATTTATAATATCTATAAATGGTTATGTGGTGTATTGAGATAATTTAGGTATGGGTCTTGGGTGCTTACTTATGTATATGATCACATGGGGGTGTATGACTCCAAATATCTTTGACCACATGAAAAAAATTACCCAACACATGACTTGGATCTAGTATCTGTGATGCATTCTTTGAAGAAATGGAATCACTACCTCTTTGGGGAGAAGTTTTTGGTCTATTATGATCACAAGAGATTAGCCTACATCTTCTCAAAGCAATATCTTAATCTAAGGCAGTGGAAATGGATTGATTACTTACTGGGGTTCGACTTTTGTGTAATATACACCCAATTGAAGGGTAACATGGTGGATGATTCCTTGATTAGAAGCGTATCAGTGTAGGATTTGAGGAATTCCAGTGATGAGTGGACTATGATGGGTCTCTTTGCTTATATTCATGTGGAGACCAAGGAGAACAGTGGGGGTGATTTCATGGTGAGCGTTCAGTTAACCCCTAATCTTGTGGAGATTATTCAGTGGAATTATCCTTGTAATGAGCAATGTCATCCTTCTAGGATGTTTCTCCATAGTGGTAAAATGTATTTTTATTGGCCTTCATCCCCTGAGGGTATCTTCTGCATCAACGTTCTCTTAGTGGTTCCATTGTCTCTGAGGACGGTGGAAATGTAGGATATACCCCAATCTTAGTGAGCTATCTATCCTCATTCCACTAATATTTACTTTGACATTCATCACCAATTATGGTGTCTGGTCATGGTATGGGGCATAGCAGACATCGTATTGAGATGCTATACTTGTTAGTTGGTGAAAGCAGAGCATCAAAGGCCCTCTGGTTTTCTGCTGTCATTACCCATTCGTACTTGTAAATGGGATGAGGTTTCCATGGATTTGATTATTTTTTCACTCATAAACCTTAGAGAAATAATCCAATCAAGGTGGTGATTTATCTTCAGACCAAATCATCCCATTTCATTCAGATAAAATATTAGACCAAAGTGGAAGAATTGGTCTGGTTGTGTGTTCAAGGGGTTATGAGGCTCCTTGGTTTTACATCCTCCATTGATTCAGATATAGAACTACATTAAACTTCTCATTTTGGAGTGTCCTTCATAAGGAATTAGGGGCACATATTATGTGGAATACAGCATAAATATCTCAAAGGGAAGGTTAGACAAAGTGGGCTAATCGTATTCTGAAATACGTGATTTTGGAATGTGTTTTGGATTATAGTGGTTTATCATATTTCCATTTGGGATTTCTATTTTTTTATATAACCATAGCTACCAATCCTCAATCAAGATGGCACTATTTGAGTCGCTTTATGGTTGCTCACGTTGATCTCATTTGTGTTGGGTGGGGTGGGTGAGACATCACTTATGGGTCTGACTGTTGTGTAGGAGACATCAGACAGGGTTCAGTTGATTTTTCAAGGGTTGTTTATAGCTCAGATTTGAAACATGTATTATAAAGATCATAGGTGTTGGGTCTTCGAGTATTCCTTGGGTGACTGGGTATTCTTGAAAGTGTAATATTTCTTGGGTCATCGCCATCTTGGTATGAAAGGAAATCTAACCCCATGGTATGTGGGACCTTTAGAAACCATTGATATGATTAGTAAGGTAGAATACCAGATAGATTTTCCCTCTCATTTGGAATTGATCCAAGATGTGTTCTATGTCTCTCACCTAATGAAATAAAATCTGTACACATACCATGTTTTTAATTTAGAAGAGTTGGAGTTGGAACCAGATCTGTCTATGGTTGAGAGACCAGTGTGTATTGAGGACTCCTAATAAATACTCTTTCTTTGAATTCTATTCCTCTAGTTTGACTCCTCTTGAGGAATGGTACTAATGATCATGAGACATGGGAGTAGAAATCTTGGGTTAAAGACCATTTTTCATATCTCTAATTTGATTAGGCTTCAAGCTGACTTTCTGAGGGCATAAAATTTTTATGGTGTGGTGAATTTTCACATCCAAGACTGTTTTTAAACGTATTTTTTTTGTAATTTATATTCTTTCTTTGTTTCAGGGTTTTTCACATGGATTTTTGGGGAAAAGGATGGTTTCTTCAGGATTTGGGCCTAACTGTGAGCTAATTTCCATATTTAAAAACAAAATATGTTTCATTTATAAAAAATTTATTATTCAACATTTTTACCCCCTAAAATTCCCACATAGCCTCCCCTGACATACTAAAGTCACCATATCCATATTAACCCCTTCAAAACTAATAACAGTTGTGGATTTTGGAGATTTATTCAGGCATTATGCTAAACTGTGAGCCCATTTCCATGTTTAAGGAAATAATTTATTTCTTTTATATCACATTAATTTTTAACATTTTTTGGTCCTTACACCTCTCACTAAAGATTAATAACCATATTCACACCCCCATGTTCCCTTTTCCCTCATTGTATCTCATATTCATTGTGTATTTGGTCAAATTTCCAAAGTATTCTAAAATTGTCTGGATTTGCTAAGGAAATTTGTTTCTTTCATAAGTCATTGTTTTTACTCTTTTCCCCCATTTAATTAGCCTCCTGACCTCCTCATCCTTAATCAAACCTCCATTTTAATTTTTTTTTTCTTAGAGATTCAACCATTGGTGTATTTGGGTCGATTTCATCAATGTTTCACAGGAAAGTGATCTTCCTTGTTAGTTACTTCCGTTTCCTTGATGTTTCCCCCGATTTTCATGAAGCTACAAGTGTCTAGAAGCTAGGCCTTCATACCTTGGGGTTGTATTTTAGTTTATTTGTAAAATCATGTTCTTTTAGGTTCATTTTCACTCCCATGTGGTTTGGTGGGGGTTTTATTGAAGTTTCACAAAAGTATTTGATGGTTTTGACACATTTGGTAGGTGATTCCATGTGTAAGAATTATATAATGAGTTCTCTAGATATATTCATATTTTTATCATGTTCCCCATTCATTGTGTCGAGAGGAAAAACTATTTTTGGTATAATTTTTCAATAGTTTGATTTTTAAATTCCATTTCTTTGTGAAAATGTGTGTTTTGCATGTCTAATTTGTGTTGCACCAATTAGGGTTCTTCTAAAATTCATGGAACGGTTTCATTAAAATGTTTTAGTTCTACCAATTCTGGTTTGTTTTATCACTGGTATGCATTTGATTTTAATAATGGTATTTTATATGGATTGTATGTTCAAGGTTTTCTTATAATTTTAGAAATTATTCTATCAAAATTATAATAGTTTATTTGCATTATATGAATGGTGAATGGAATTTTTAAAATTAATTTTCATTGTGAATGACTGGAATTGGTGTTTTATATGTAAATAACATTTGATATCTTGTGGAACTTGTTTGACCAGAAAGAGAGAAACCCAGGTTCCTATGTAGACGAACGTGTACTAGTATTCTAGTGATCAGGAGTGGTTTCATCCATATTTCACTTAGCAAGTTTCACATTGAGAATAATAAAAACTATAGGGGAGATAATTGGGGACCACTAGGTTATGGTTAGGTTCCCTACTAGTGGTTCATGGATGAGAACATATATTTGATTTGGTTACTTTTACACTGAGATATGATGTACCTGGGTCACATAGTTAACTTGTTCCTAGGGTAGTTCCTATGACTAGTCCACATTGACTATTTGGTATTTACCATTTTATTATAGAGTTTTTGGGTAGAAAATTCTGTAGCATTCATTTTTTTATTTAAACTTATTCATTTTTTAATGTTAACCCTTGATATTCTTTCCCTTACAAGTCGCACTTCATAAATTTCTTCAATTATTCCTCTTATATTAAATACTTCCAGATTTTTTACCTTATAATTATTATCAAATGGAAAAAATGGTTGGTACCCTATTGGGATTAGGTTCACACCCTATGTTAAAATTTTCTTGTAAGTAGATTTGATCATGTTTTATTCAAGAAAGGGAAAGGAAATTAGATACGGTGTCTTGGGTTGTTAGTTTCCTTCCATGGTGCGGTGTTGTGAAGATGGCTCATGGGTGATGACCCATTGTCGTGTGCTGGTCCTTGGGATATTATTTCTGCAACTATTGTATTTTTTTACCTCTTATATAATTTTAAAACCTTGTATTCAGTTATGAATTTTATTTAAGTATTGTATGTTTTGTAATTTTCAGATTCGGTGTACTTATTGTTATTTGTTATATTATGTATCCTAACTCAGGTAATCCTTCCCAAACATTTTTTTATCATACCTGGTCACTTATTTTGGACCATTGGAATAGGGAATTATCTTCAAGCCTTGTCACGGACTGAGTCGGGTGCTAGTTTTAATGGCAACAAGACTCATTTTAGGACACTACATCCTATATACTTATTCTTATTGGTGGTTGACCCCTAAGATATGACCTCGCCCAAATGTCTATTATTATGCCTAATATTTCATGGGTGATAAGTGAACCACAAACAGGTGTGAATCTAGGTAACCAAAACCATCTTAATTAAAACACATTATCCTTGTGATGATTAGTTTTTAAGAAAAAATAATTATAAAAGAAAACATTTATAATTATATATAGTATGATATATAATAATATACATAAATTAATTATTTTTACTAGGTCCAAAAAGTAGTTCTTCCATGGGGTTTTATCCTTAATGCTTGGTGAAATTTACCCAACATCACATTTTCTTGTATTATTATAATAAATTATTAAAGTATGATGTAGGATTAATGACCTATAAATATACAAAAAAATTAATATCTAATTCAATGAATAAGGATCAAGTTTAGACTTAATATTTATAGTTATTCCCTTCACAACAGTTGAACTATCTCATATAGTTTAAAATTATATAAGAATTATACATCTCTTAGAACCCAATATTCAAATCCTTATAATGATCCTATGATTGTGTAGGTGTCTATCTAATTATTTAATATCATACACCCGTAAAAAATTCATTATATATAGAGTCTTTCAAACCATTACAAAGTTGTTTGCATCATGACATAGTTTTATTTAGTCAATGGTGTGTCATAAAACCACTACCAGAAGATAGATTTCCAAAAAAAATCATAGAACACATTCATCTTAACATTTATAAATTTTACAAAAACCATTTCGTTTTATATTTTAGATTATTATGTTTTCTTTTTCAATTATACTCTCATCCTTCTATGATTACAGAACCATGATCTTTTTCCTCCATTCCTTAATCGTGTAGTAAAAAATAAGACATGTTTATTCTAAGTGTGGTGATTGATTAATTTATAAAACTAATTTATAAAAATATTTTCAAACTAGAATGAGAACTGTGACCATTTTAAGGTAATAATTTCATGGTAAAATTAACCACCACATTATTTTCTCCCCAATGTAAATAAGAAACTCTACCCTTCAACTCTATGAACTATGGAAAAAATTATTATACTTTTCAACTTTAAAAATTGTGAAATTTGGTAAAAATTGTGGGGATTTAAGCATCCTTTCATAAATTTATGTTTAAATTTTTTTTCAAAATCCGTATTCAATACTATGACTTATTTTTTGGTCGCATTCATAATATATTTTCCCAAACACAAAAACATGATGTATTTTTCTAAACACAACATAGTGGGTTTTGTTGCCTCCTAAATTCATTGTTTCTCTGTTTACAATTTATATTTGTTTTATATTTAATAAATAAATGAGCATATTAATGATAAATTCTAAAGAAAAACACCTTCACGTCAAATTAAACATTAAACATGGATAGTATATAGAATATATTAAAAATGATAGAGGTTTAAAGGATCACATTTGAATAAAATAAAATATTTTTGTGATCACTTAAAATAATTTTGTAAAAAGGATTACCATTTTGACAATTTACCATGGATGGTCATTCAACTTCTAACTCATCAATACTATCCTTGAGGTATCTTATTTCCCTATATTATAATGATTTTATATATATGACTTTCTATAATTTGATACTAATATTATATAAATTTTGAGAATGTGTTTAACCATCAGAGTTGTGGTACATAGCTAGTTATATTGAATATTTTAGTTATAAAATATGGGTTTTTTTACCATGTGATTTTGAAAGATATGAGACCTTGATCAAGTAAAACTATTAAAATAGGTGGTCAAACATATCTTCATTGCAGGTGATGTTATCATTTATTTATGTCAATGACCTATGAATCATTCACCAATTTTTTCTGTTAAATTATTGAATAAAAATTTCTTGAGTTAGCTGATATAAAAGATAAATGTTCCATCTCTCATGCATAAAAACAGTTTCATTAACAAATTGATCATATGAGTATACTTTTGAATGTATATAAATATAAGTTTTAGATTAAAATCAAAAAATAATAATTTCTATTTTGTTCATATATCATTAAATTATAAATAGATGAGTTTATATATGAATATAAATATGGTTACATTATGTAACATAGTATGAGAAGTATGTTTTTGACGATTTGTGTTATATGAGAAATTATAAAAGAAATTTATTCAATCCTTCTTGGAATAGTAAACAAAAAAATATGGTGGGTGATCATTTTTCTTAATGACATAGTTGTATCTATATAAAATTATTTTGTTTTATTAAAACATATAAAATGATTACACGTTATAGAGTATTCAATAGGTTAAAAATAAATTGAATATCTAAATAACATGAATCAGAGTGAATTAAAAGTGGACCATTATATACAATGAATGTTTCATGTATTAATTACATGTAAACTTTTAATAAATTTTTACACTATATAGGGTGATTTATTAATTGAACTATGTAATTTAAGATAAAGTTGATTTATTTTAAAATAATTGGAACAATATTTTGGATAACATCCTTAAGTGATGATCAATAAACTTCAATCATCATTTTTCCTAGATACGTTAGTTCTATAGTTCGTATAATATCAATGAATTCACATTTTGTATGGGTGGTATACATATTGTTGAAAAAACATATATGATTTTTTTTATAGATGTACTTTCATTAAGATACATTATATTTATTTGTTACAACTAAAACTTTTTGTAACTATGTGATCATATAGTTTGGAATTAATTTTTATATTATTGATTTTAAGGTACACTAGCTAATTAAACAACTACAAAAAAATCCCCATTAATGATGGAAATTACAATACTGTCTTATGGAAAAATATAAATTACAAAAAAACATTATATTCTATAATAAATTTTGGAACTTGAGTATCTTTATTAAATATAGATTTTAATTTCATTAATATTGAGGGATTTTATTTTAACATTTAAATTAGGATAATCATTCTATTATACAGGTGGATTTGGGAGAAATAGAAAACTTTATTCCATCTTGATGTTTGATGATAAGTATAGTGTAAGAAAACAAAGGTGTATATTAATGGAAATGATTCCAAAAATCAGACATCATACAATTATATAAGATATATAACACTCATTATATTAATCTCCTTATATAACCACACTGGTTCCCCCACCAAGAATTGAATTGAATTCTATACGTGATCCATTTTAATATCCTAGTATTCAATTTTGGATGGTTTTTATAATAAAACTATATAACATTGTTTAAATTATTAAAAAATAATTTGAATCTCATAACATAATGGAGCATATTATCCTATAGATTCATGGACTCTATCCACAACTCATTTTCTAGTATATAGGTGATAGGATTTCAGGTGAAGACAAAATGACAAAAAAAATATAATTGAATAGTTTATATCCAATAAACAACCATTTGAATGAGTCTTGTGTGATCCTCCTCAAATAATCTTGAACTTCAGATAATGCGCCCGTAAAGGGATCTCATTCAAGGGTTCTCCTCTCGCCGCCGCCGCCCCTTCTCTACGGATGGTGCGGTGTTCCCCTCGAGCTCATTTAGTCAGTCAAGATCTCTGCGACGTCGCGTGGTTGGGTGGTCTTCCCTTGCTATGGAGTTTCTCTTTTGGCTTCGGTAGTTGCTGGTTCAGCCCTGTGGGTGTAAGACCGGTCCCCGTCGACGACATACTCTACGGAGCGCTCTTGGGTTCGTTCTCGGTAGCTCGCTGGTGTCCTGCTGTGAGCTTCTCGGCATCTGAGGGTCGCGCTCTTGCAGTGGTGATGCGTGTGGTCCTGGATTTTCTCAGGAGAGTGCGGTGGCGTTTCATTGTGTCTGAAGTGGCCGATTTGGTGGTGACAGCGGGTGATTCGGAAACAGTGCGTTGCTTGCATGGTTGGATGGTGTTTCCGAGTTCTGCTTGGTTTCATTCATGGTATTTTCTGCGATGTTGTTGATTCGCTGTTATGTTATTATTTTATGGTTTCTCTGGTTTGTGAAGCGCACCTGTTGCATTTGATTTTTTGGATCTGTGTATGTTTGTCATGCGGACGAGCTTGTGTTTGCTCATAGATTTTGGTTTGGAACGGTGATGATGCGGTGTTGGGTTTCCACTGATGGTGATGTTGATGATGGACATCGATCTTGCTCGCCAACGTTGATGGCGATTACAGTCGCCAGTGTTGCTCTCCGGTGATCTGTTTGGTTGCCGGCCAGATTGTCTCACCAGCGGTGACACGTGATGATGGGTCTGCTGCTCGAGGTGGGGCATGTGGTTGGTGCTGCGTGTTGTTGGGTCCGCTACTCGAGGTGGGGCCCGTGTTTTTCGAAGCGTGATGATGGGCATGCGGCTCGAGGTGGAGTGCCTGGTGTTCAGTGGATCTTCTTGGTTTGATTTTTGAAATTTGATATTTGAAGTTTGAAATTTGAAATTTGGAATTCATTGAATGTTGTTTGTGGTAAGAAGTGCCTGTACGGTTTCTAGTTTTCCTTAAACCGGTTTGGGGTACCGTTTCCCCTAAACCGGCTTATGAAAATGAAAAAAATGATTTGAAGTCTATATCCAATAAATAAATCCAAGAAACTACAAAAAATAAAAACTACTAAACTTGTCAATATAAAAAGTAAAATATTATTTGTTTTTTGTGTTATTTTTAAAAATATACAATTATATTAAAAAAATTTACTTTCATTATATAATTATTCATAATTCATGAAACCATAATATTAAATTTATTTTATTTAATTATTAAAACAATTTTTTTATTTAATATAATAAAAATTAAAAAAATAATTAAAATTGTCTTGATATATATAAATTTATTTTAAAATTAAAAATTTAATTTAATTATTGAAATATATATTCATTAATGAAAAAAATATTCCACAACAAGATATATATAATAAAAACATTTATAAAAGAAATAAAGAAAAAAATATAAAGTACTTTGAAAAAAATAATTTCATCAAGGAGAAATGGAATTATTTATTAGTGGAAAAAATATAAAGAATATGTAAATTTTATTAAATTCTTTTCGAAGGGGAAGTGGAATTTGTTTTTATTGATTATAAACAATAAATTTTAATATAATCTTTATTATATTTATTAATTTTATATTTCAGGGTATAATTATTTAGGAGATTAGTCTTTATATATTTATAGGTTATTAAACTTCAGTATGAAAAAATAAATTAAAATAATTATTGAACTTTTTAATAACATATGAGCCTAAACCATGAAATATCAGTTCATTAGCATTAAGAATGATAATTTGTTATCATATTTTATAAATTATCAGAAAATCATCTTTTTCACAATATTGTTCATTTTATATGAAAGAAAATTTCAAATATAAGCATTTTTTTTGTTATATGGAGTATTAAAATAATTTTTTTGGGGAATTTATTAGACTAAATGGATTTGATTATTGAAAGATGTTTTTTTTAAAATGATGTGGTAATGATGAATAATCCTATGATTGTGATGGTTTTAGAAAATCAATTTACTAACTAGTGAAGATATATGGATTGTAACCCTATAATAATGAGATATATATCCATGAAATTGAATATTTATATACAATAGAACGGTTGGATGAAAACATTATCAAGAGAATATATTTATTCTTTATACATTCAACTATTTATTAATCGGTACATCACACATATAGATAAATATGTGATCATTATTAATATTAAATTATGACATAATTAGAAAATATTAATATAATTGTATATTAAAATTCTTCATGGTGATGGATTCTAGGAATATAATTATAATGTGAACATTTGAAATTGTGAAAAGTAAAATATTTAGTTACTCAATATGGAACTACATATTTAATTTAAAATAAAATAATTATATATTAATACATTAACTAAATCAAATTGACTTTTAGTTTTTATAATGGTTAAATAAATTTATTAAAATAAAATGGTTGTAAAGGTTTTAGATTCAATGTTATAGTGGAATGGTTTAATGTGGGATAGATGAGATTATATTCATGATATGAACAGAAATATGGGAATTATGAGAAATTATATTGAATAATTATTGAAGGGAAATAATGAATACTGCGGAATGTGTAGTATTACAATTAATAGAAGTGTTCACGTAATATATTTATATACGAGGAAATATAGCTATATAAAAAATATTGATAAGGATAATGGAAAAATAGATCTAAATTGTATTGAATATTGACATATTTGATATAGATGTATAAAATCCTATAAAATATAAATATATATCACATATTAAGATAATTTGATATATCAATATATGATAAAAGGAATGTTTATTGTGTGGTGTGTATCACATGTGGTGAAAAAGTATATCTTTTGGATAGGGAAAAGTAACTAGAGGTGAATCATTAATCATAAAATCAATACTAAAAAAACATAAATATTAAAGACTTATATGATTATATTATGATATAAGATTTAAAATAATTAATAATATTTGTTATCCAAAGGTTTATATCAAAGTTAGTGATTGATTTATATGATATAAGGTTTTTTACGCTATATTATTTTCTCACCTTAAGAATGTATGAAAATTAAATATGGAATGAAAATTGATATTTGATGAAGAAGTATGGGAAATATTCAAATATCTATATGAATGTGTTTTGTGTTTACAGGATGATGGATCTTTTTAAATAACCATTCAATGGTGGATAATGATATAAGGGACAAATAACGGGATAAGATTGGGGATTTTAAATAGAATAACATTTGAGAAAATGTATTTTCATGGAAATTGAAACAATAGATCATATGTTTTGACTAATTCAAGGATAACCATAGGAGAATATTAAAAACCATAGAAGGATCATGGTTCATGTAAAATATGGTGAAATGGTATATCATAGATCAAGATTTAGGAAATAATTAACATTATTTACAATAAAGGATCTATTAAGGTCAAAAATTAAATAAATCGCATTGTAAACATTTCAATCTTCTATTTTAAATGAATAGTGAGTAGAGGTATATCACAAACAATGATATAATGTTTAATAGAAATGATATATAATTAAAATTATCAATAGTGAAAAGTATTTTCGTGTCATTTGCGGTGATAAATATATCATAGGTTGTGTAATAAAAATTGTGATGGTGAAAAAATATTAATAGTATCCTACTTTATAATATAAATAATTATAAGGGTATTCCTCTATATAAAATAGAGTAAAAGACTATCAAAATTTAAGAAACCATTAAAAAATTATTTATAATACTTATGCATCACATTAATAGTTTTCATATATAAATTAGAAAATTTGTGTTTCTAAATAATATTTTATAAGATCGTGGATAAATATCATTAATAAAATTTATATCATGGATTTTTAATAGAATTTGAGAGAAATCGATAGTACTGGAAACTAGAATATGGTAATGACGGTATCATGATATGTTACATGTAAAATTACATCAAGAAATGTAATTTTTCTGTATATATCTAATAATTAATTTATATATTGAGTTTGATAATTTATATTGATATAATTATAGAGTGGTCTTTACTAATAGCAATAAAATATTCATGGGGTTGGATATTTTTTTGTTTTTGTATGTAAGGATGATTGGAATGATTTGATGATATTAATAAGGAATACATGTTACTCAATATAGTATGTTATATTATAAATATAGTACTTCTAAATTATCCTGTGGAATACATGAATGGTATAAGTAAACCATTGGAAATCATGGAGAATATGGTCTGATTAAGGAAATACCCATTGAAATCATCCAAGACGGTGATTAATCTAGAAGAATATGGGGTTTATATTTTGTATGACAAGATATATGGTGGAAAAAAGTAGAAACATCTTGTAGATATAATAATGATTTTATTTAATGATGATGGTTTATGGGTCAAAGGAAATAGTGGTTCATGAACATTATCTCATGAATATCATATCATGTCGAATTGGTTTGTGAAATTTTACCTCCATATATGAGCATCCAACTATATAAGGGTTTGAAAAAAATTAATAAGTAAGATAAATGATATAAAATAGTGTCATAAATAATTATTAGTAAATATAGATGAAAGAAAAGAAAACATTACAAAATATAAGAGGTACCCATCTAGAGGAAGAGGGGAGGGGTAGATGACACATTTAATATATGGTAAAAATATTTTTTAATGGTTAAAGAAGAATATACATAAAATTCCACAACTATGTGATTAAGGTAAATGATAATCATCTGGAGAAAAATTTAGTGAAATAGTATGGTTACATTCTAATGGTAACATTTATCATATATCAATTTTCATAATTCTAGGATTATGGATTGTAGAAAAATAAATCCTATAAGTGAAAATTTTGAATATATGCATTAGGTTGTTAGTATTGGGATGTATACCCTATGATGTCCCTAACCCAGAAACCACTAATCATTGCACTGAGTTGGGTCCACAAATGACCTCAATCATACCTCCTCATACACTAGTAGTTTCCAACTATCAGTGATGGTCTAATGGATCATATAGGGAGACAATACCCTCTGTATCAGAGTAAACCGCAACAGATAGTACATATAATAAAGGAAGCAATAAAAAATAGAAGAGAAACATGTATTAGTATCCATATCCCCAAACAAGGTAAAAAACACATAGAAATATATTATTAAATACTAACTATTCAAAAGTTTGTGAAAACCCAAAATAAATATAAATAGATGAATCCCAAAAATGGGTCATGACTCCATGTCATGATACTCATCCATTCACATCCGAATCCCAAATCAACTCTCAAGAATAGGGCCTTTCCTTGTTTTCTTACCTACAACCATGAAATCTATTTGGGAACCCCACGTCTGCTAGAGTTGGGTGTGAGTACAACATATTCCGATATTGCCAAATGTGTCTAAAAATATCCACTCTAAACAGATAGTGCACACATTTACTAAATTAATTATAATTTAAGAAAATAGAGTCTTGGGATCCATTAGATAATAATATTCACATAGTCCATTTTAATTATTATTTCCATTTACCTTAGTTATACCGTGATTCTCACTAAATTCATTTTCATCATATGTTCTATGGGTTAGAAATTTACTCCATTTACCCTATGGCCTAATATGGTAAATTTATACACTAAGAGAATATGTTAGGTTCCCAATATTACTAGGGTATAACATCTCACAATAAATTATATCACACTTACCTTGGATCCTCTCTCTATGTAGTCTCATCCAATGAAATAATTAGTGGTATAGAGCCTCTATCCAACTCCCTACCCCATCCATTATAGGGGAGTGGTTTAGATCCTCAGTCCCACCAAACCAATAGCATATAAACTCCAGTCAAAACCCCGCATACAACCTAGTGATGGTAACATTCTTATTTGTCCATTTACCACATATACCATATCCAAAAACATAAATATTCGATAAAAATATCATTCATATTCTTTAATCATTTACCTAGTTGAATTAATGTCAAACCACTACTGATTAGCACATTTTCCATTTTCATTGAATATCTATGTTAACCAGTTTCACTTCCTTATATCTTAACCAGTATTGGATTTTCTAGAATTACCATGCAATATCCCAATTACAAATTCATCAATTTCTACATTTTATCCCATTTTACACATTTATCAACTCTTAAGAAATTCCATTTTTGCATGTTTTTAACTTAATAGTATTAAACCCAATTATGAATTTCATGTACAATTCATTAGTTATATAGAAAACTCACTATATTTCATCCAACTAATTTCATTTCAAGAAAAAGACCCTTAATAAATTAACAACATCTATACTCAACTACTATTCGTGATTTTATTGGATTATTCCTAACAACTAATAAGTTCATTATAGCTCGACTTTGTCACAAGGAAATTTCATGCATAATATTAACATGTTCCACATTTGGGATGGTTCGTGCACCCCATGAGTGGATCTAATTTAGTTTATACACTCTCAATTCATACCATGGGGATCATAAGGGGTTTAGTTTATAATTTATCAAACCCTAATGCCTAATATTAAATAAGGATTAAAATTCACATTATGTGGAGAGAAAATTCACAACTACTCATGAAAAAATGTACAATATAATTATGGGATATAGCATTTATAACACCTACCTCGAATAAGGTGATTAATACACCCTTATCCTTAGCCTTATATCAGAATTCAATCACCCTTTGACGCCAAATCCTAATATACACTATAAAATGAGGGTTTTAGGACCACAGACTAAGAAGAAAAAATATAAAACCCTTAATGTACAAAAGATATGTAAAAGGAGCGTTATACTTACCTGGTGCTTTGATCCACAAACTATGACGCTCCAAATGTATTGTATTCAAAGTAGAACCACAAATGGGATGATTTGAAGACATGAGTTCATCATAAGGTTTCTAAGAGAGAAATAGGTAGAATAATTGGGAGCGATATTGAAAATCATGAGGGGGTTGTTTGGTAATTTTTCACTTTTAATGGGGCACATGGTTTGGCTGCACAGTTTCCTAAACTATGCACCAACCATGTAAAAAACTATTTCTAATAGCGGTGAAGTCACATGGTTACATATGGATTCCACATGGTTTGAAAAAACATGCTCCAAAAATGAATAATTTCTCTTCCCATGTTCACATGGTTTGGATTTACCCCTTGAATAGTTTCATTAATTGAACACCCATTCTCCTGGCTAGTATGTTTTCCCCGAACCTTGCACCATTAGTGAAACATGCATTGGATGTCCATTTATTAGTTTCTTTCATGACTCAAACCCTTGTAAAGACCCCAAGACTTCTCAAACACTGAGTAAGCATTAAATTATAAAAAATAAATATATCTAAACAGAAATTTATACTTGGACAAACAAGTATAATATCCGGGACCTTACATACTCCTCACCATATAATGGCTCATTATCATGCCACTATTCCCATGAATCACTAAGATTAAAATTTTAAAATATCTCACCGCTAGGTCAGAAAGTCCATTTATCTCTCCCAAGATTCTGCCTAAACATTACCATGCTTCCAAAAAACATGAACAAATGAACAGTCTTTCCCCATAAGACATAATCACTAGGATCCACAAATATGAACCATATGTGCTTAGAAGGATACATCAACCTTTTACTTTACATAATCAACATCAATCACATAAAATGGGATATGTTTATACTTCTGAAATGTGAAACATGAGAGACATCATGAATACCACATATCGTTATTGAAGATTCTGTCGATATGCCACCCGATTGATCATATCCACAATATCAAACGGCCCCACTTATCTGGGTACCAATAACCTTGTTTTTGAATCCAATGGTGATCCAACCATGGATACACCCGTAAAAACACACGATCACCCATCATAAACTCAATGGGTCAAAAAATACCCTATGTATATGAATTATTCATACTCAAAGACATAGTCATATAATTTTTAATCAATAGGGTCTACTCTGATGTCTCCTGTTAGAGACTCATCCCCAACAATTATGATCTCATAACTTCTATCCATCAAAATGGAGATCTACACAGACAACAATAGATTGAATTATATGGTGAAATATAAATCATAACATGATGATTCTTTTTCTAAAAATCCTTCAACACTAGATGTTATTCCTACGATCCACCGAAATCTAGTACGCAAGACCATAACATGACCTTCAGTACCTAAATAGTACACTCTGACTAACCATCTATCTGTGGGTGGAAATTTGTAACAATAATACTGATGTACCAAGAGCCTTAAAACTCAATGCAATAAGTGTGGTGTAAAATATAGATCGCTGTTAGAAACAATGATTCATGTATCCATATAAAACCATACTATATCTTGAACATACAACTCATGCAGCTGATCTATTGTGAAACACTCTCCAATCGAATGGAAATGTGGAATCTTGATCAATATATCCACAACCACCCAGGTAGCATAGTTATTCTAGGGATTCCTAGTAATAACAACAAAAAATCCATCATCACCTCATTCAAATTTAATTATGGAATGGGAAATGGTTATAACAACCCACTTGACCATTGATTCTCATACTTCACCCACTGGAAGGTAAGGCCTCATGCCACAAAACCTGCAACCAATATCTTCATCCTAGTCCACTAATAATGCCTATGAAGATCAAGATACATTTTCTTCATACTAGGATTCACTACCCACTCTGATGCATGAAAATCAAAAAACAACCCTTCTCCCACATATATCGGCACAATAACATGGACACAAACCTAAATGGTACCATCATCTCCAATGGCCCTTCTTGGAGGATAATCCGCACCATTAAAACACTCTATTAAGTTAAACATTCAGTATCTTTTTTCTACCCATCTTTATTTAATATAAAAATAATGAAATAAATGGATAAGGATGCAAGGATTGACATTCCGTAGCCTTCTTGTACCTCAGGATGCATCTCAACCAACAACCCCATCATCCTCAACATAGAAATATATTAATGAACTGCCTGATTTTGAGAATTATTGATCAAATGATTTGTAACTCTGTTTCCCATTAATAGTCTATATAATAGCTCAAAATTTATTTACTACATGTACTGGACCCATCATTGCTTTTTAAAATTTAAATATCCCTAGGAGAAAATGCACATAAGTATATTTTGATTAGTATACACGATGAGCTTCTCCCCCAACCAGTAATACAACCAAAATATTGAGGCATAAACCACCTTAGTAAAATAAATATAATGTGTACTGTAGTTTTTCTCATGATGCATTACCTTTCATGAACTATACACAACCACCCAACCATTCTACATCAGTACTCCCTTAAAACCTACCCTAGAACCATCAAAAATTAATATATAATATTATACTAGATTGAGTAATACTAGAAATAATTTCATAATCAACTACATCATTGAATCCTGGATATAATTATTACATTCCTTAGATAATTCACTTGTGATTCCATACTTGGTAAAACCCAAAAGTTATGGTGCCAAACAAGAGAAGTATTTAATTAATATTTGGTAATAAAATAACAAACCCAAAAAACAATAAATATCAGAAACATTATTGGTATTCTCCCATGACACATCTACCTGTAAATTCTCTGGGTCCACTAACACACATTCCTCAGAGAAAATGTGACACAATAAATTCACCCCATCAATCAAGAAATGACATTTGGATAGGTTAGAGTATAAACTATAGTTTCATATTGTACCAAACATTATGTTATGATGTTTTGCATGATTTTAAAGAGTTTCAGACTACACAAAGATATCATCAAAAAAAGACAAATAAAAAATATCTACATATGGGTGAATGATGTGGTTCATTAGATCCATAAACATTACTGGCACATTGGTCAATGCGAACGAAATCACCACAAACTCATACAACCTATACCTACTCCTGAAATTATTCTGCAATACATCAAAAGGCCTTACTTTTAGATGATAATACCTCAATATCAAATAAATCTCAGAGAACACTAATTAACCTCTCCCCTAGAAAAAAGGATCATCCATTCTAGGAATATGGTATCAATTCATGAATGTCATATGTTTTATCTTTTTATAATGAATACACAATCAATACGATCTACCTTCCATGTTGGAAAAAAACTAGAGATGCCCACTATGAAGTACTAAATGAATAAACAATTTATTTTTAAATTACACCAACTGACATTTAATCTCATGGTGCTCTGGCGACGCGATTATATATGTCATAATGGAAACTAGTAATTCTCTTGGGTGCAACACTATAGTGAAATAAACATAACTTCGATGTGTATCTCCAAGAAGTCATTGGGAAACACATCCTCGAATTGATCCACAATACAAGGAATGAAATGATGCTCTACTCCACCAACATCAGGCACATAAAAAGCCCCTTGGGATGTGATTTCACCAAACAACTAACAAACTAGCCCTTCACGCCCATCCTAGACATCCCATTCACCACGATGAGAATAGGAGTCTTCATAAAGAGAAATGAATGTTTCTAAAAGATGGTAAAAGCTGATATAGGCTTGATACAACACTAGCCAATCCATACCAAAAATCTAGTAAAAAATCGACAACCCAAACATGTACAATTCCCATAAGAAATGGTACCCACCATCTTCAATACAACACACCCTACAATACCTCTTCTTTGGTGATATCACTCCAAATAGTTTATAATTACACATAACCCTAAAAAAAGTTCCAGTTCTAGTCCCAAAATACCCCAAAATGAGCATAAGTACAAAAAAGGTGAAGAACATATATCGAATATATCATTAGAAATCGTGGAAGTTATATGAATCAAAACTCAAATAGTCGAAGGACTACCCTCACCTCCTCCGAGTGTAGACTTAACTACATGAAAAAAATAGTGTTCCTCTACCCTAGGCTCCGGTCTGTGTTTCCTATAATGTACTTATCTATTAGAATGGATGCTCTTGCTCTAGAGTTCCATCCCAACACCTTGACTAGTTTGTCCATTAGAGAACCAATTTCATGCCTGTTATAGGGTAGCTGACACCGATACATGCACTCTAAACAAGACTCGACCCTACATCAATACCTATATATCTAGAGTTATTAGAGAACCTCAATACATGGACCGACCTCCTTCATTATTGGCACATAATCATTGGTTGGGGGAACATACGACACATATGACCCTGGATGGTGAACTGAAAGAAGAAAACTCACTCGCTACCCTAAGAGGCTGGTTCACATTCGTGACTACCATATCCATCACCTCCCAAGTGAAAACTCTTGAAACAGTGCTTCCTACTATGAGAATATGAATTACGAGGTCACCCAATTGATATAGCATACCTGCTACCTAGAGAATCCATGATATTTTCATAGGAAATAAGGTACTGATCATCCACTTCAGAAAATATATTTAAAAAATATATATTAACATAGGACATAATCTCATGTCTATGACCATCTTGGAAACACCTATACATTATTTTCTCATCCCCTACCAATGATGTAACCAAACATTGCACATAGGTGATATGGATAATATAATACATCTTTTTCATAGTCCCAAAATCCAAATTCATAAAGTAGGTATCCTTCCACTACCTCAAGTTCTCTGTATTGAACTGTTCTAGAAAAATTCATTGGAATCCATTCGATAACATACCATTTTCTTGCATCGTATGAAGCTTGATGTCCCACCATAGTTTTCCCTACCCTGACAACATGTATGAATCAAACTATACTCTCTTATCTGCAGGTGTCTCAAAATGATTAAGGATTTTTTAGATAGACTCTACCCATAACTCGACTTCCTCAAGTCCTCCCTCTCTAGAAAAATTCAAAGGGTTCTGCATCTGAAACTCCCTAATAAGCTCAAACATACTCATAATATCCCAAACTAGGCCCCTTTTACATAATCATTATCAATTGAGCAAAGTCATCATGAAATATCTCCTATTATACGTTACACAAAATCTTTAGGGTTCCTTGCATCACATCTTTAAGATCATTTTCAGTTATATCCTCTTATCGTCAAATTTGAACATGTCATCATAGAATCATCTCTCTCTATAATTCCAACCACATATCATAGAAAAAATAACAATAAGATGAATAATTATCACAAATGTAGACTATCCACTATCCCAAATCAACTCATTCCACATAGATTATCCATATATATATCTCCACACCTTGAACACTACCCTCAACCATCCCTACCAGGGGTCATAGCTATCCTTGTGTAAACAATCATACATATATACAATTTGTTCAATTAGACAACTTTTTAAAATAAGTTCCACACTCAAAACCTTAATCATTCCTTTTAGGAACAATTTCCATTTCACAACATGTAACTACCAATATGGTAAATAATTGAAACCCTCCATTATGTGTATTTCTTTAGTTATTGCTTAAAATTATTTTTCATTTTACAATTTATATCAATTTTATTGGACACATCTTTCTTCAAATTTTCAATAATGTAAAAGGAATCATACCCACTAGGTCCCTCACACCCATTCCATGTGTTCCTTTCATGATAAATTCCATCTATATCCCTAGGGTTCCTACAACGATTTATTAATGCACAACCTTGTTCCATTCATTTCATGATAAAAAACCAAAAATATTCACATCTTAAAAAAATTTCATCACCCAATAGTGAAATATCATTCAACACTAATAACACACCTAATGAACAATAATTCCCACCCCAAACACATAGGATTTCCATCAAACATGGGTTAGATACACCCACAGGAAATTTCATTTCCATGGCCCGGCCATCATAATCTCTTACCTACCATCCCAAATAATAATAACATAAAAGATAACAAATATGACAAAAAAATTTAACATCCTCGAACCAAAATTCACTAACTATTTCCCCCGATTTAGGTTTCAACATGACCTCCAGTACGCATACCCATATGCCAATAGATACAAACAAGTGGTGTGGTTCTAGTGTCTCATGTGGGGGACTATAACCTCTTTATCAAATTATTCCACTATAGAATATATATATATATATATATATATGAAATAAAGGGACCAATTAATAATAGACCAAAAACATTTATTACTAACCATTTCCTTAAACAGGGTACAAACCACAACCAAACAATAAATATGTGATGTATTGCTAACATTAACAAAGTAGGAGAAAACCCAATATGAATAGAAATAGCTTAATACCCATAATGGGTCTTTCCTCCTTGTCTGGATCAACTTCCATTAACATACAAAGTCTTACTCAACACGCTAGGAAAGGGCATTTTCCATTGTCAAGAACTACAACCATGAAATCTACTAGAGTACCAAACAGTGGCCCGAGCCGGTTATGAGTACAACTCTATAGGCCACCACCAATGATGTCTATAGAATATCCAGTCTAAATATATAATTCATTAATTCCCTATATAAATGACATAGTGAACAAAAGAAAACTTGGGATTCCTTAGTTAAGAATATCCACATAGACTATTTCCATCGTTACTTCCATTTCCATAAGTAATGTTATATTTATCACTAAATTCATTTTCATCCCGAGCTATATGGGTTATGAATTACTACATTTACCATATGGCCTAAGACAGTAAATTTATATTCACAAGGGAATAATTTGGGTTCCGTATATCCTTAGGGAATAACATTTCACAATTAATTATATAACACATAACATAGAGCTTTAGTCCATGTAGTCTAATCCAATGCAGCTATTAGCGGAATAGAGCCTCAGTCCATCACCAAAACCCATTAATTCTAATGGTGGGGTTTAAAGCCTCATCCCAACCTAACGCATGGTGTAGAAACTCAAGTCAATACCACATATACCACTAATACATGTAAAAATTCTTACATAGCCATTTACAAAATATACCATATCCTAAACCATAAAAAATCTATTAACATAGAATAAATATTTCATAATTATTCAGCACATAATATAAACATCAAACTACATCCCATTAGCACATTTACCATTTTCATTACATACCTAATTTATTTATTTCCCTTTATATTTCATTAAAATTTCTTCATATTCCATAATTCATAAGAATTAATCCAGTTACATATTCCAAAATTAATACATGTTATCCTAAAAAACAATGTTATAAACCCCTAAGATTTTCCCATGTTGCATGTTCATCACTTCACAGTATTTAACCAACATAATAATTTAAAGTATAATTCATATGTTACATAATATAGTCACTTTACTAAATCCATCTAATTTTATCTCATGCCAAAAAAATCCCTTAATACATCACCAACATCGATTATAAACATCTATTAGTGACCATATATGAATTTACCTGACAACCAATAGTCTTATCACAACTTTACATTCTCAAAAGTCCATTCAAGCTTACCATTACCATGTTTCTTGTTTGGGAATGTTCGTGCACCCCATGGGTGGAACTAAATACATCTTGGAACTCTCAATTCATCTCATTAGGATCATGTAGGGTTATTTTTCATTCATCCAATAAAAAGGCCAAATATTACCTATGAAATTGGATTCACATCAATTGGAGAACAAAATCACAACTACACATGCTCATATCTACAATAAAACTATGAGATAAAACGTGTAGACCACCTACATTGAATCTGGTGATTATCACACCCTTATCCTTACCCTTAGATCTAGATTAAAGAGCCCTTTGAAGTAACAACCTAGGATATATAAGAAAATGATGGTTTTAGGGATTTATAAGAATTAATAAAATTCCATTATAACATATATGTAATAGAGATGCAATATGAGTGTTGGACATACCCGAAGATTAGATCTACAACAAACATTGCTCCAAATAGCCTAGAATCGAAGTGAAACCACCCCTGAGATGATTTTGGAGTTCTATTTCCTCACTAGGGTTCGAATGGGGGGAATGGGAAAGTTAATTTGGTGAGAGACATTAAATACCATGGTGGATTTTGGATATTTTTCAGTTTTTATTGGGGGAATTTGTTTTTACACAAGGTTTTCTAAACTATGTGCCAATGGTTCACCAGCCTCTATACAAGAGGTGTGAAGTCAGAATGTTACCTAGGGATTCTACACTATTTGACTAATCATTTTTTAACTATGAGAAATGTCTCTTTCCATGTTACCACCATTTGGATTTCCCATTGCACCGTTTTATTAAGAGTGTTCCCCTTCTCCAAGAAAGTATGGTTTAGGTGCACAGTTTCCTCTAACCATGTGCCAACCGTGAAACATGCACTTGATTGTTTATTTCATTTTATTTTGCTCTCCCACACCATGGAATGAAACCAATATAGTTCATACACCTAGTAACATTACATTATATAATATTTATATATTTAAATCAAAATTTAAACAACAGAATGTCGTCGTGAAGTATGAGATCATACATACCCAAATAGTCTAATCAATATTAAGTGATGTTATTCGGTTGGATATTCCGAAATATGTAAAAAAGTTAATCTTTTTTGTACCCTATGTATATAATTTTGTGTATGATTTTGTAATTCATATTGTTTAAGAATCATGATCAATTTGTAAGTGACAGTAAGAGTAACCCTTACCTCTACGAGGTCATGATCTGAATGATATATAAAGAATAAGTGTTACCAGTTGAAATAATTTTAATTGAATATCACAACCTAATTCACCCATTCCCCACTAAGGGGTGCTCATTATAATACTTATTCCAATAATAATAGTTATTAACCTCATTTTTACTCTAGTTATCATATTTTCATTATTCCTCTACTCAAAATTAATTTTATATCTATTTTGATAATTATGTACTACATAAGATCTCCCATGATTAATTATACACAATATAATTTTTGGAAATATTATTCTGATTCATTGTATAAACATAATAAATTTACATGATTCATTATACGATTTTTATTTTAGAGATGATAAAAATTGCTGATATAGGAAAAAAAAACCTTATATATTGTGAAAATGAATGTGTAATAGAAAAATTCATGTGATTAAAAAATAAAAATGATATATAAAATAAAATTTTAGATATATGTAATTATTTCATTTTACCCTATGGATTAAACTAGATAATTCATAAGTTACGGTTATTGAGATAACATAAGATTAACCTCTTAAATAATGTTTTATATCTAAGTGTTCATAGAAATTAGAATAATCTCTAAATAAAAACTAATGTGTTTTAATTGACTATGTTATGGTTTCTGTATGAGTAATCCCGATTTTATTGATGGTTATTATGTCATGGTTTAGTTCTATTTATTATATGGTTTATATGATAATGGAATTCTATATTAGGAGGATCAATCGATAATGATTGTATATATTCACGCATTTTTTTACATTATTCCATTATGTTTATGAATATTAAATCATTAATATTGATCAATTATATGGTAAAACATTGAGGGAAGGAGTTAGTCGAATGATTCAATTGTTTGAAATGTTTTGATTTTTTAGGGAATTTTTTAAATGATAGTAGATCAATTATGACATTTATTGAATTCCAATGCGTGTATTTAGTTTCAATATAAATTGGTTTAATCCTTTCAAAATGTAAATTTCAATACTATTTGATAGGGAATAATGAACTCCATGTTGGTGCTCTCCTTTTATTCTTTCCATTAACCAATGGTTTTAGTAGGTTGTGGATTAAAGGATATCCTTACCAAGTAGAAAGAAATTTTGTCAACCCATTTATTATTCTTGGAGGAAGGATAATTATTATTCATAGTTGTATTCATCATAATTTTATAAATAAGGAGGAAATTATATAATGGGAAAAGAGATATTATATTAAATTATATTTTATTCAATTTGTACAAATCTATTGATATTGTGGAAATTGTTATTTACTTCTTTTTTATACTAATTTATATAATGGTTTTCCCATATAAATACTATTACTATAACCAATGTTACTATAAAAGAATTTTAACTAAAGTACTAATAGATGAATAACATAGATAAAAGATATTTTCAAGAACAATGACATGTTTCTTTACAAAATAACAATGGTTCATGATTTTTTTCATAACCCAAAAATTAATCTACGAAAAATATATTATATGTTTTATGGAAATCATGACATTTCATCATCTTCAATGAAATGGGATCACCAAAAATATTATTATAAAATAATTAAATGTAAATATTATGATTTTCATAATGTGGAATTAAATAAAAGTTCCCATTGTTTTTATTAGAATTATATTTCAATAGGAAAATCATTATTTGGTATAAGAATCTATATCCTGGTTAGAAATGTTTGAATTTCAATTTCTCAACCAAAAATAGACTTCCCAAAGATAATATTTCATGGTTACATTGGAAAATGTAGTCAACTCAGAACAATTTTGACACTATAATGCACAATATGATTCATAATTATTCTGGTCTACAAAATAATAATGTTTTTATAAATCATAAACTAATGTTAAATTTTTAGTAGTATATATTTTTTTGTAATTTCAATAAATAAAAATAATGACTGATTATATTGAATTTAAAGATATTATATTTTTATAAAATATCTTATTTTTTAAATTTTAATTACTTAAGAAGGAATTTGGAAAATAGATTGTCGAAATTATAATGTTATTGTATTTATTTATTTTCAAAATTTCTATAAAGAGCTATCTCATTGCAACATTTATGAACTATCATTTCTTATATATTATTCACCATTTTATTAAATTAATAAACATAAAATTTTAATATAATGAATAAATAAAATATTAAGATGAAAAGTATTGAGATGTGTCCACACAATCCCACTATTTTCCTCAACTTTCTCTATCCCAACAAGGTTTCTATGTTCCACATTGACGCGTCTCTTCCGCATAAAGATATATTCCTTTACTCAAATTCAAAACCCCATTTTGGGTTGAATTATTATCCATTTCTTCATTTTCTTGCATGCTTTGATCAAAAGTTTCACTATATTTTCAAGTTTCTTTATATTCAAATCCACTTTTGATCCCTTTTATTCGAATTTAAATAGCATGATTTAATAATCCTATATTTCCCCTATAGTTTTTTTCATATTTAGTGTATTTTTTATTTGTATCGATCTTCATTGATTTTTCATTCTCTAGTATCTGTTTTATCTTATATACCATCCCTAAGGTGGTGTATCTTTTTCCAATTTTCCCAAAATCATTCTCTGTCGGTTCCCTCAGCCTTCTATAGAGGTTATTTTATCCAATTAGTGTAGTTTTTATGCCTAATTGGCCTAGTGGTTTATTGGTATAATGTTGGTGGGTTTTGAACTCTTTGATTGTGGAAATGGGGGTGGAACTGTAGTATGGGTAGTGGTATGTAAGTGGTGTTCAAATAATTATATCTTTGACCATATTTATTTTAGGATTTATTCATTCATGAAAATGATTTTTTTCTATTGATTATTTATAATCATGTTAGCTTCCCAATTTCTATTTATTTTTATTGTTCTTTTTTATTTTTTGTTCGTGTGTTTTTACATAAAATTTCTTCCAAATAATTTTTCACATTGAAGTTCAGATATAGTTTAGTAACATTTTTCTTGATGATATGGGTCATTTGTGTTTTGTATTAATCCATTTGTGTTCACAGGTGGACTATAGTGAGGGTCTTATTATCTAATGTGTCCATCCATTATTGTTGTGTGGTTCTTCATCCACCCATATTTATTTTAGTTTTTTTTTGTTTTTCTCTCAAAATATAGTAGTTATTCGCTTATATCCAAAATTGTGATAGTCCTCCAAATGATGATTGCTTCCTAATTGACATTAGTGGGGGAAAGTTTGATATATTCTATCTCTATGGGGGTTTTCCTAGTGTATACTAGGGATTTATATTTTTTTTATTGGATATCAATTTTTGGGATGGTATTACGTTTTTTTTCTTCGTTGAATGTATTTTTTGTATATTATTATGTTGACATATTGGATTGTTTTTTTAATTTTTGTATATTCCCAAAAAACCTAAAAAGCGTTTCTTATTTAAATTTATAAAAGGAATTTGGTGGTGAATTAAATAATTAGTTTAATGTGTTATAACACTTCTTTTAAATTATGAAACATGAATATTAATAGATCCATACATTGTATAGCATAATATTACGTTATGTTCATCAATTACTAAGGTTTTTTCAATTTTCAACTCTATAGTAAAGGAAAACTATTATTTATGAATATTAGTTTCTAGATCATATTGTAATTAATGTCACAAATGACTATTTCTATATTCATATTGTGTACTAGTGTTTCTTTACCAATGGATTAGTGAATTAGGATCTATTTAGGATAGTGTGGTCCCCATGTTACAAAATCTATTACCTTGTTTTGATTTTTGATTTTTAGGATTAAAATCATATAATTTAAATGGTTTCCCAAACCATATGAAATGGATACATTTAGAATTATTTAGTACAAATAAATTTAATTTTTTATTAGATATCATAAATTATGTATTGTATAAAGTGTTTTAAATTGATATATTTTTAAAAAATTAATATGGTTGAATGTATGGGAAAATAACTAAATAATTTGAACTAGGAATGAATAAAATGAATATATGAGATCAAATTGTGATATTTTAAAACTACTTATAAATACTAATTGTGAAATTCATTATATGTTGATTTATTTTCAAGAACACATTCATCTAAATGGTAATGTCCTTCCAAATACAGTTCTACAAGGATTAACATATAATATATTATAATAATATAGGTAACCCTAATGGGATTATGTTTTTATATCTAGAATGAAATCTTGGTCATTATTTTCTTTGAATCCTTCAAATTTAGGGTATTATATGAATATAGTTGAATATAATATATATATATATAAGAGACTTAGCCAAGGAGTTTTCTGGTCAACTATCCAAGAGTCATATATGACAAGATTGAAAAGATAATATATCTAAAAAGATATAAAATGAGATTGATTCCAATGTACACACAAAGATATAGTGGACTGTGGATATTGTATTAATAATGGATTTTATATAATAAATGGGGTTATCATTATTGTAGGCGCACAATATAAAAATTCATTATTTTATGATTGGGAAACATGATTCACATCAGAAAAAATGTTTTCTATATATAATTATTTCACCATCTTCTACATTTAATTTGAGATCAATTCTCGAAAACCATTAACATAATAGAAGTAACTTCATAGACATATATATATCCTCATTAATTTTTCTTATTAAATAAATAAATTATTATTAGTTGTAGAAAAAAACTAATATAAAAATTTTAATTATGTGCTAGTCATAAAGTGAAAAAAAATATTAAGCATTAAAATTATTATATTTTTTCTCTATGTTGATTCATGTTTAAATGGGTCATAAACAATAAAATAAACATGATATTATGGATAGTTTTGGGATTACAGATAACTGAAAAATTCTTTATCCAGATCAATCAATGTATGAGTGACATTAAATTCTTAAAGAATTATTTTCGGTTAATTTGATAAGGTTTACTTTGGTTTAAAACACATGTGCTCAATATAATTGGGTACACAAATTAGGTAAAAAGATCGAGGTCACTAATCTAGTATCATCTGAACAAAATAATATTTCTATAATCACACTTTGAAAAGTTTTAACAATTAATTATTAATTAAAACATATACATGTTTTGAAAAATCATACAACATGGATATTTTAATAGAAAAATTACCCAATATCGAAATTTTTTTAAGGATAACTAAGTGGATATGAGTTACTAGATTCTTATTATTTAATGTATTTATAAGAGGATAAAAACAAATTCACAATGATGATTGAAGGTTCCAATTATATTCATTGTTCATTGAAATATAAAGGATGCATCATGAAGGATATGAATTTTTTTTTATTATTTAAATCACGGTCAATGGATAAAAACATTCCTATAATACTAGATTACATGTAACAAACTACAATGAGATTCCATGTTAACTGTCAAAGTCATTATAATTGATTATTATAAAATATTTAATACATGACACCAAATGTAAAATATAAAAAATGTGGTTAATAATTTAAGAAGATATAAAATTAAGAAAATTTGATGGAAAAACCAATAATTTTAAATTTATGTTATAAATCATAGAGTTTCTATAGAAATTAAGTGGAGTGAAGGGATTACATCAAAGATCAAATAAAAATATATTTCAATTTTATCCTATTACATTCATTTTATATGATATGGTATTTAATGTAAATAAATATATGTTTTTAATTAAATTATATGATATTTTTTGATATATATTAATAATTATTGATCAAATTCTCTAACATGTTTCAAAATAATATCAAGATAATAATATTTTATACAGGATGAAAGTGTATGTTCATGTAATATTTTAATACATGATATAATGACTTCCTAACACCAAAAAATAGAATATTTTAAAAAATCATAGTTATTTTTAAAATATTTAATTCGTAATATAAAATTCTAAATCATAATTGGGTTTTAACTGTTTATTTTTTTAAAACATACCAAAATGAAATAATTATTATTTCCTAATATAAATGATTTTTCATGTTGTGAAAGTATTTTTTAGAAAATATCATTTCTTGGATGATATTAAGATTATTTTGGTCATGGATAAATTCAATCTATTACAGATAAATTATTATACAACCCTAATTAATAGAGTATGTATCATTATATACTAAATGTTATTAGGATATATCTGTATGGACCAAAACCCAGTTGACCATATCCAGTGCCTTATTTTATTACATTGGAATATAAACAAGGAATGTGAATCCCAAAGGACTGAGATGTTTAGTAGATTTAGAAACAAGAAACATACATAATTTCAATATTACATCATGAGAGGAAATACAACATATATGTTTTATTGGGAACAACCAATAATATATGTTTATCACTTTAGGTCATTTATAATAAAAATCTTCATGTCATGAGAAAATGATAAATTAGAAAGGGGTGATCTACAATTCTCAGAAATGGTAAGCAACACAATATATGATATCATAAACATAAACAATAGGAATGTTGAAAAACTAAAGGCATGTGCCTTTACAAATAAACTTGAACACATTTTGGCAGGAATAAGATCTAAATAAATAATTCCATTATAAAACATAATAATGGGTATTATACTAGTTGAATAACCACATAAACTAGAAATTATATTTTCATAATGAGGGAATTCATAAAGAGGGACATAATAACCATACTGGCAAGGCCTCATGCAAAGACTATAAATATCCATTTTGTCAAGGCCATCTTCCAAGACCATAGTTTGTCTCACGAGACCTACTGATGAATAAAGGAGTTGTAGAGGTCCCCACCCGATACATACTAATTCAAATTAATATCTCATTTTAAATGGGATAAACATAAAGAACATATAAATTCATATTGAAACTAATATATGGAATTTAATTATCTTTCCCTGCACATTAAGCATAATCACTAACCAATCGGAGTAAAATTGTGAATGGTTTTAAGAGACCACAACCACAATCAAAATAATAATAAACCATTCAATTAAATATGATAGATGATTTCATTAAATATTAATCCCAATAATCCATAAGAATAAACATTACTGTTGAAACAGATAATGATACTCTTATAAAATCATTGAGTAATTCTTGAGATAAATACTCTTTTACTTTGAAAAGAAGTGTTCTTTTGGAAATGTCTTTATATAAAACCAGATGTGAAATAATATATTTTTTCTCATAATAAAATGATTATTTTTTGAAATATAATACTTGATAAAAACATATTATAGAGTTCCATTGAAAATGGGTAAGAATTTTTTAAATTCCCTTTAATTGAGCTTGTATTTTGGGAAGAATTTTTTAAAGATATTTTAAAATGTATACTTACCCATAAATGAAGGTAAGATTATAATTGGTCCAAATATATATAACATTAAAATATAATTTTTGAGGAGTATATAGGAATAAATAATAATTTAATTAATGTATGTGGAGAATAAAAGTAACCCAAATGAAGATGCGGGTTCGGGTGGAAAACCATTACCTTATGTCTAAAGTTGTTTCTAACGTGATATTAATGACCTAAATAATCCTATTTAGGTTCATAAATTATTTAATAAAAACCCTAATATATATGTAATATATTTATTATAACTTCATTTAGGATCATTCATGGCCATTTTATGGGTTAAGAGAATCAATTCATTGTTTTGGAGTGTTTTCATCCTTGGTTTTCATGATCGGTTTACATACATTCATGTACAGATAGACATGTAGAATGAGAATGTACATCTAGAATAGAAGTTTTATGTTATTAGTGAAAAAAATAAGATTACATTTTCATAAAATTCATTTTATGTGAAGATGAATCATTATATAAAACTTTAATGACAATTGTCTCGATTAATTGGTGGGTTTTACCTATGAACTCATATTGATTTATAAATTATTATAATGTGAAGAGAAGGATAACATAACCATAAATAAGTTAAAATACTTATATTATTGTTTGTTTTGAAAATAAAAATGGATTCATGAACATAATTGAATACATTAATATTAATTAAAAATCGGTCATCATTGAATGTGATAAATTTACGCATCTCAGATGGTATTTTCATTTCTAGTATAAAAGAATTGGAAAGGAGAGTTGATGAAGAATTATTACTTTATCATAAAAACATTCTTGTACATGAAAGGTACTATAGTCATAAAAACAATTGTATGAATGGATTTGAGGATAGGAAACAAAAAAATTGAACTTTAAATAAAAGAAATGAAAAGATGAATTTACCTCGGGATATAATATTTCTTGAGATGCTCTTTTGGGGATATGTTTTTTTATTTTTATAAGACCAGGGCTGATAGACATGGGGGTGGAGCTTGGGATGATATTATATAAGAATTTAGACAAGGCACAAGGCTTGATAGGAGTGAAGATAAGAGAGAGTATGGGGTTTTTATGGTGGATGAGATGAGGGTTTCCCATTAAATTACTCATTATTTTATTATTTTTCCAAATATTACCAATAGTATTGATTCTTGTGACAATTAATAATAATATGTGCATGTGCGTTTGAACCAAGTGGTCTTACGTCATCCTTACATCACATATGACTCAATAAATCGTTTATATAGTTTTTATTGTAAATGATCATATTTTTCTATTCATGTACAATTTAAGTATTTTAGAAAAAAAAATATATCATAACTATTTTTCAACATGTAGATTCCAAAAATGAAGTCCGTTTTAGTGAAGAAAATTTATTGATATGATTAATATTTTGTTAATATAAAATCATTATTTATTTGAAAGATAATAATTTTACAACTCTAATTCGTTTTATAACACCTTTAAAAAAATAATCAAGATCTCATTATCTTGTCATCGAAATAAAATAAAATAATAATTGATTTATTATTCATCTAGGTCATATTACTATTCATAAGGGTATGATAATATTCCTAAAAAATTAAGTTAATCTTATCGGACTCTAAATGTATTATTGAACGCAACTTTGTATGTTATTTTTTCAAAATTCAAATCAGATGGATGGATAAATTATTTCTACTAGATTGGTTATAACAAAGTGTTATTTTGTAGATACTAATTGTTTCATGAAATAAATATTAAATTTATTTTTCAAATACTTGGGGTGTTACATTATCCCGTCCTTAAAAATATTTTCCTCAAAATTAACAGAATATTACCTCATAAAATGATTTGTATAGTTATTCTTCCTAAGCACATCAAGGTCCCATGTTGACTCTTTGATTTTACGGTTTTTCCAAAGTATCTTTACCAGTTGAGTTATCTGACTCCTCAACACTTTTTGTTTTGTTTCCTAAATAAATATAGGATCTTTATAGTATGATAGGTTAGGTTCGAATTCGATACCTTCAGAATTGTGGACATGTGATGGGTGTGGCATGTATATTCTAAAAAATGAGACATGGGACACCTTGTGTACATTAGACAGGCTAGGTGGCATAGACAAACAATAATCCACAGCTCGAATTCTCTCTAGAATATCAAAATTACCAATGTACATATGGTTATGTTTCCCTTTCTTCTTAAATCTTATAACACCCTTCCAGGGACACACTTTCATAAAATTGTGATCTCCCATGTAAAATTCCAAATAATTCCTTTGATTGTCGGCATAGAGTCATGCAAGATGCTCCTGTGGGAAATCCTCCCTTATAGGTAGCAAATTTGAAGATTTCATATGTCGAAAAACAATTACCTATATCGCATCATTCTTTCTCATAATTTTGGGTAACCCAATGGAACAATCCATCATGATGTCATCCTATTTCCATGTATGAATAGGTAGAGGTTTCATGACTCATATAGGATATTGTTGTTCGGCCTTTACATCTTAACAAACTATACATATTGATACATAGTAACAAATTTCCCTCTTCTAGTTTTCCTACTAGAATTGTTACTTCAAATATCTATACATCATTGTGATACCAAGATGTATTGAGAAATTTGAGCTATGAGCATCATCCAATTACTCCCTTTTCAGTCCAGGAAGAGAGGGAACACATAGCCTCTTACCAAATTTTATAATTCCATCATGACACAAGAATTCATCCAACATCCCATCATTCAAAGAAATAATTTTCTTTTGAAGATTCTCATCAGTAGACTATAAAGCTTTAATTCATTGTGATAAAGGCAGTTGTGCATCAATTTGAAAAAGTAATGATGTTTCACCTTCATTGATAATTCTCATATCCATCTTCATTAGATCCATATACAATATATCCTTTTCAATCTACATTTTCTTGATAACTCCATGATCTTTCCTGATCAATGCATCGACAACCTTGTATTTCATTACTAGGTTGTAGTGTAAGGTACAATCATAATCCTTGAATAATTCGAGCCATCACGTTTGCCTCATGTTGACATCTTTTTATGAGTAGATATATTTCAAACTCTTATGATACATATATATCTCACATTTCTTTAGTAGAGATAATTTCTCCATATATTCAGAGAAAATATTACATAATATAACTCAAGATCCCGAGTAAGATAGTTTTTTTCATGAATTTTCAGATGCCTTGATGAAATGGAAATAACTCTATCGTTCAACCTAAGGATACAATCAAGTCCTTTTCATGACGCATCACTATATATCACAAACCCATCATTCCCCAATTTAAAAGTAAGGATCATTGAATTCTATAATATCATATTCAATTCCTCAAAACATTCCTCACATTCTTCTGTAAATACAAACTTATCCCCTATACATATAAGCTTGGTCATTGGGTTGTCTAAATAAGAAAAGTTTTTAGTGAACTGCCGATAATAACTTTCTAAACCAATAAAATATGTTCCTTAATTATATTCATTAGATTAGTACATTCTTTCATAGCCTTTGTCTTCACAGGATCTACAGATATTTCATCCTTATAGACAATGTGGCCAATAAAGAAAACTGATTGATGAAAAAATTCACACTTGTTAAACTTCCCATATAATTCATTTCATCTAAGATTATTCTTAATAGTGTGTAAGTGATTTTTATGAACTTCTTAGGCTTTGGACTATACCAAGATATCATCAATAAATAACACCACAAAGCAATCAGGATATTCTTTGAAAACTCAATTCATTAGATCTTTGAAGACATAGTGTGCATTAGTTTATTCTAAAAGGCATTGTTGTAAACGTGTAATTCTTATACCTCATTCTAGATGTGTCTTTGGAATATCTTACTTCCTCATAAGAAACTATTGATATCTATATCAAATATTAATCTTAGAAAATATTGGGCTTTATGATGTAGATCAAATAAATCCTCAATGCGAGGTAGGGGATAAATTTTCATTATTGTTATAAAATTGATATCCCTATAGTAAATGCATAACCTCAGAGATACTTCTTTCTTCTTAATGAAATAAGGGCTCCCCATAGAGAAACACTTGGGTGAATAAATCCTTTTTCAGTAAATTCCTTTAGTTTTTTCTTCAGATCCACTAATTTCACAATATACATTCTATGAAGGGTCTATGATGTGGGCCTTGAATTAAGAATTTAGTAAATGGAAAAATAAATTTTTTTCTCTAGAGGATGTCCAGGTAAATATTCCCTAAAGAAATCAACATATTCTTGCACAATAGGTACATCCTCTATTTTAACATTCTTTTCCTCATCCATAGTTATTGAATTCCATTCCTTCAAAATAATTTAATTTAGAAGGGCCATTGGGGGTGGATCTAGATGAGAATTAGATGGTGGTGTTTCTAAAGTAATGAAATGGGATTCTATATCATCCTTAAAAATTGTAACCACCTTCTTCTTGCAGTAAATTTTTACATCATGGTTTTAAATCCAATCCATACTAATGATTATATCAAATTGAATCATAGGTATGAAAATAAAATTAGTATATAAAGTATATTTATAATCTAAAATTGGGGTTTCTTGACATAACATTGTTTCAATGATACATCTCTTTGGAGTTTTGACTCACAATTCCCTTATTAAATAAAATTTGAAATATCTAATTTTCTTGGAAAATTAGGAATTTATGACGAATGTGATGATCTAGAATCAGATATAGAATTGGATAATTTTAAGGAAACGATTAAAGTATATGCCACCACATCATTAGGTACTTCATGCTCTGCAGTTGTGTCCACATAAGCCTCGCCTCGATCCCTTGGGCTTCATTGGGGAATGTTTCCTTAACGCTTTAGACATTATTTTCCATAATGTCCTATATCCCTACAATTGTATCATTGAAGATTGGTAGCTTCTTTTATCCCCTTACAATCAGGAGATAGGTGGTATTTGTCTTAAAAAATGTAACAGACTTCCAATCCCTTTAGGCAAGTTACATGGTGCTTCTTTCCACAATTACTGCAAAATGGAAGGTTAACACTTCTATTCATCCCCCATTGCCTTTTTTCTTGTTCCAACAATTTCAGAATCCCTCTTCTACCACTTGTTTCATTTAATTTCATAATACATAGAAAATTTCTTTTCCATCTTGATAGTACATGAGATTATATCTTCATATGATGAAAAAAATTGTGAGACTAGGGCCCTTTAGGGGAATGGGTAAAAACCATTAATGAATAGACTGATATTACTCCATTTATTATGTATGTAGTCTACAAAATTTCTTGGTAATCTTCAAATGTTATCTTCATACATGTCAACATTCTCTTGATCTTTTTCCCTCAGATTTAGAAACTTCCTTTCCATATCTTTTCATTGTTCACGATGGAAGTACTTTTCTAATAATATTTCCTTAAAATCTGTCCATTACATTTCTTATATTTCTTATTCCTCCTTTGTGTTTTGGATTAAATACAGCCATTGACTGCATCTCCTAATAGTTGATAAGCTATCATGACAACCTTCTCTCTGTAGTTATATCTCAAGGTGATAAATATCTCCTATAATGAATGTATCAATTTCTCATCTATGAATGGGTTTGTTGTCTCATTAAAAGATGGAGGTTGTTGTTGCATAAAGAGATCTAACATAGCACCCCCCCCCCCCCCGTTTTGGATCTAGATGCTACATACTTGTAAGTTTATTATTCATAATTGGAATATGTTGTTATAGTACAGTTATAAGTTGCACAACACCAGTCACAACACCAGAGACAATATTATTATCTTAAATCAGAGGTAAATTTAAACATGGGACATGAATTTTCATAAGCTTTCTATTCCTTCCACTATGTGCCATTCCTAAATAATGGAATATACTATTTTAGGTTATGAATCATAGTGTATAATATCATTGTAGTAAAATACATAGTATAATTTGAAATTATATACATAGCTAATATCAAAATCATAAAAATAGTTTGACTGAGGAAAAATTTACATTTAAATCCATCATAATGACTTGTAATGAGAATGTGAATTATCCTAAGAATATCCACCAAGAGTGTTAAACCAAGTACATAGTAAGGTTCATCGTCATGTACCAGGATACCGAACGTCATTCCTAAAACTTTTTGTCAGATTTTTCTCTCCTATGTACATCTGTGAAAAAACCACGTCCACTTGTAATATCCCGAGAGGGATGTATTTTCATGAATTATCCAAATATTATATTCTTAGCATGATTCTAGGATGTACTTGTATATTTATCATCAAAGTCTATATTATGGTTTTTTTCCAAATCTATGTTGTCTAAATCTTGTTTCCTTGTTTCCTACTAAACTTCTATTGATACCAACTGTAAAAACCAAACCCCAATTACTCGAAGAATGCTCCTTATTTTATTACATTCCCAAATAAACAAGGGATATGAATCCTGAAGGACCAAGTAGTTTAGTAGATTTAGAAATAATTTTCATACAAAAGTCCAACATTACAACTTTATATGAAATACAACATCTTAGTTTAATTAGGAACATCCACTAATATAATTTTATCCCTGCAGGTAATTTATAATAAACTTCTTCATGTTATGAGAAAATGAAACATAAGAAAGGGGAGATCTCGAACAATTAGTAAGGTCATGGAATCTGGTGGATGATATCATAAACATAAAAATTAGGTATGGTGAATAACTAAAAACACATTCATTTAAAAATAACCAAGAAAAAATTATGGTAGGAATAAGAGCTGAATAAATAATGCCATAATATAACATAATCACGGGTATTCTACTACTTGATTAAACACATGAACTATCAATACAATTTTAATAATGATTTAATGCATAATTTGGGACATCATAACCATACCTTCAATGGAACGTACAAATACCATAAATATCCATTTTTTCAAGGCCTCATACAATGACCATAGTTTTTCTCATGAGACCTACCAATGCACCGAGGGGCTATAGTGGGGATCGCTCGATACTTACTAAGTCAAGTGAATTACTCATATTAACGGGGATAAACCTAAAAAACATATACATTCATATTGAATCTAGTATATGAAGTGTATTTAACATTCCCCAAACATCAAGGATAAACACAAACCATTCAGAGTAAATTGGTGAATAGTTTTAAGATAGCACATCCAGATTCAAAAAAATCATAAACCACTAAATTAAATTTGGTAGATGATATCATAATATATGAATCCTAATAATACATATGAATCATCATGTTTGTAAAAACAGATGAATATTCTCTTATAAAATCATCGAGTAATTCCTCAGATAAATACTCCTTTACTTTGAAAAGAAGTGTTCTTTTGAAAAAGAAATTGTATAAAAATAGAACTCAAGTAATATATTATATTAATAATAAAATTATTTATTTTATAAGTATAATAGTTTCTAAAAACCTATTATAGAGTTCCCTTAAAAATAGGTAAGAATTTTAGAAATTCCCTTAAATCAGGCTTGAACTTCGAGAATCATTTTTAATAGATATTTTAAAATATATAAATCCCCATAAATTAAGGTAGGATAATGGTTGGATAAAATATATATAAAATTAAAATAGAATTTATTATGAGTATAAATGAATAAATAATAATTTAATTGTTTTAATTACAGTATATATGTAACCCGAATGAAATGGAGGTTCCAGTGGAAAACCCTTACCTTAAGTCTGAAGGTGTTCCTCACATGATCTTAATGTCCTTAATAATAAAATTTTGGATAAAAAGATATTTACTACAGAAACTCATATACATGTAATTGATTTATTATAAAATTATTTCGGTTCATTCATGACCTTTGACATGCTAAGATATTCAATTTCATTCTATTTGAGTGTTTTCATCCTTGGTTTTCTTGATCGGATAACTTTCATTCATCTATGGATAAACATGTAGAATTAGAATGGTTGTATATACTTGAAGTTATATTTTATTAGTGAAAAACCAGAATAATAGTTGTTCGAAAAAAAACATTTGGATATTTGGAGTGAATATGAATCATTATATACAACTATAATTACAATTTTTTGTGTTAGTTGGTCATTTTTTTCTCAACATCCTCATTTTGATTTTATGTCTTGTTTAAAAAAAAGATTACAGAACCTTAAATAAGTTATAATAAAAATATTATAAACTGGTTAAACTATCAAAAAAATTCATGACCATAATTCAATACATTAATAGAAATTGAAAACTCGTCGTCCTTGAATGTGAAAAATTAACACATCTCGGATGGTGTTTTAAATTCTAGTATAAAATAAGGGGAAAAGAGAGATGATAAAAAATTATTACATAATCATGACAACATTATAGTAAATTTAAGGTAATAGAGTCATTAAAACATATTAATTAAAGGATAATAGAAAATAAAATTAAAATAATTGAACTCAAAATAAAAGAAATGAAAAGATAAATTTACCTCCTGAAGTAATCTTCCTTGAGAGCCTCTTTAGGGGAGAGGTCTCAGTTATTTTATAAGACCAAGTGATGATGGATATAGGGTATAATATTTTCAAGATATTTGATCAAAATTTAGACAAGGAAAAAGGCTTGAGGTAATTGAAGAGGAGAGTGAGTGTGGGGGTTTATATAGTGGAGGAGAGGTGGGTTTTCCCTTTATTTTACAAATTTTTTTATTAATTTTCCAAAGACAGTCAATAATATTGATTATTGTGACCAATAATAGTAATATGTGCCTATGAATTCGACCCATGTGGACTTAAATCATCCTTAAATCACCTATGACTCAATGAATCATGTATTTAGTATTTATTGTCAATTTTCAAATTTTACTATTCACCTAAAATTGATGTGTTGTAGAAAAATCCAAAAAATTCCCCATATCCATTTTTTGATATTTAGAATCGAAAAATTAATTCAATTTTATCAAAATAATTTTCTAAATAATATTAATTTAATTTTTACATGGAATCAAAATTTATTGAGAAAATAATAATTTTATAATTATAATTTGTTTTGTATCACCTTGAAAAATTAATCCCGATATCATTATCTTATAACCATAAGAAAATAAAATACTAATGTATTTAGTATTCATAAGGTTCATATCACTATTCTTATTTCTATTTATATTAGAATGTTACCCTTTATCAAAAATTATGTTTTTCTTATCATACTATAAATATATAACTGAATGCAACCATGTATGTCTATTTTTTGAAATTAAAATAATAGAGATGGAAAAATTATGTTTACTGGATAGGTTATAACAATATGGTGTATTGAAGATACTCAGTGTTTCATGAATTCAATATTACATTTATTTTTCAAAATATTTCGGTGTTACATATTATTTTATGAATTATCATAATGAAAATACTGACATTCAAATTTTTAACAAATTGGTCCTAAAGATTAATTTGGATGGAATGTTTTTAAGGTAATGGTGATTAACATTATAAATATTTCAAATTATCTAATAAAATATTTATTTTTACATCATAGAATTGTATTTTTTTATGTAAAGAAGATTGAATATTATTTTCAAACCGTTCAATATATTGAACGTGATTCATAATCACAACATTATATAAAAAATATTTCTACATAGATTATATATTTTATAATGATTTTTATCAGTGAATTTGTTAAATAGTCACATGGATATGTGAGTGTAATTCCAATGATATATAATGAGTTTGGGAAAACCATAAAAATAAAATTCCGTTAGGGTTTCTTTTGTAGTATATCATATGGGATATGATGGGAGTAATACTTATATATGGTTTTATTATTATTGTTAAATAAATTTATGAATTTGTCAAAATTACCCTCTTATACCAAAAACATCATTAATTTATCATTCATACATTATTGATACAAATATTACAATAAGATTATTAACTTATCAAATAATTTTTGGCCTCTCAATATATGAATTTTAGTTATTCATAACTGATGTTATTCATAAATTATTATAGTTTATGATAAAATATATATATTAAGAAGGATTGGGATTCATTTTGAGATACTAAATTCTTTATTTAGAAATAGAAAGTGTCTTTTTATTGGATGAACAACTAAGTTTATGGAATGGAATTTAAAACATTATGTATTTAATATATTTAGGGTACATGTTTCACATTGACTATTTAAAACATAAGGATTAAGAGATAACTCGAATTAAAAACATACTAATTTTAGAACATTCATATTTTATCAATGAAACTGATCATATTTTTGGCTGGTTGGTTTTGTTTTCAGTAATTTCAATTGATGAGGTCTTTTCATGATGGGATTTTTTTACCTAATGTAATATTTGTGACTACTAGGCACTTTATCATGATATAATATGGTAATTTATATCTACAGTAAGATAAGTGATATGTAATTTAGTAATAAATTTGGATGAGGGGTATGTGGTTTCTTCGTCTTTCTGGGTAAAGAAAATCAATTTTGTTTATTTTTCTACTAAATCTATTCCTAGAGAATAAAAAACGTGTGAATTAGATATAAAAAATTAACATACTTTATATCTAACAGTTATTTCATTTTTAAATTAATATTATTATAATATTATGAATATTATAAAGTAAATATTTTATAGACAAGGGTTTTGATATAATTTTTTCTATTTAAAATGAATCAAAATCCATTTATATCTTGAGTGGAAAGGAATTTTATTGTACCCTATATTTTCATAATATTATGTATTATGTAATTCATAAATGTTTTCAGTGCATTAAAGGCCCATGGTTTCATATATAGTGGTTTTGTACAATATTAATAAGTTTTAATAAAAATCAATTTTATGAACCGTTTATATTTATTATAAATATGTTTTTCAAAAAATATACAAATGTTGGTTTGGATGGATTTTCATATATTGCCTCAAATAAAAAACCACATGGTGAATCATGTGATAATATATCCAAAATGAGTTTTAGAGGACATATGAAAGGTGTTTTAGATATGTTTTCATTGGTTGATATACATGATGTGGCATAAAATGAATGTGCATTGTGTTTATTAGGAATTAACACATGTGAAAAAAAACATAGCAATATACACTAAAATATCAAAAGATAGTGTTATTAAACACAACATGGTTTGTTCTGGAGTAAGAAAAATAATATTAAGGGTGAAATTTTGAGTTCATTGTTAATGATATGGTGGCATTATCCACAAATCAACCTTGTTTAAGCTAAATTGGATCCTATCCTATTTAAATAAATGGTTTTATCAAACATTACTCGTTATAAAAGAATCAACTAAAACCGTACTCTTCTAACTTCATTAACATATGTAACGAAAATAACCGACATTATATTAACAATTAAAAACATTTAACCAAATAATCTATATAAACTAACCCATATGAACTGAATTAATATAATAAAATATCTCATCATACTCAAAAAATCTAAATAAACTGAATAACCAAAATAACTTAAAAATGACATATAATTATATCAAAATAATGAAATAAAAATAATATCAAAGGTCGACCCTAAACTATCATCAATATTAAATTTGATAAATACGTTAACAAAATAACCCTAAAAACTAATTTGATCTCGATTCAAATCTATTTGATTCTATTGATAATAGAGTAGGTTGTTATAACCTGTTAAAAATATCCACCCTTATATCATTGTATATTTTACTACATCATGGTTTAGTGCATGAAAATGCATGTGTCATATGATATTTGTTGTAAATTTATATTTTTCTAGTCTCAATTACAATTATATTGTATAAGATCATTTATGATGATAATAGATATTCATAAGTTCATTTTATTTTTAAATATTAAATAATTAATGGTATGATTATACAATACATTAATAATTAAATCAATAATTGTTTTTGAAAAAAAAATAGATTTTTTTTAAAATATATTAATATTTATGAAAGTTTATAAAATATGTGGAATATACTTGGTGGTTATACAATAAGTTTTAATCTATTATAATTGTGCATGTGAATAATATTAGATAGTGTGTAAGGAACTATTAATAAAATCTCCCATTTTATTATTCCTTTAACTCATGTTTCTAGAAGACAATTATTTTAAGGATGCCATTCATAAGAATTGATAGAATCATGAAATTCATGGATTTCCCTCAAAATAGGGATACAGTTTCCTCTTAGAAATCATTGAAATGGGTTTATAATAAAGGAGTAAATACATAAAAATAAAACATTTAATATTTTTTATATATGATTATTCAATTCAAACAAATCGTCATATCTTATAGAAAATTGGATTTAATGGATTTTTTTATTGTATTTGGTCAAAAAATCCCTAGAAATAAAAATATAAATTATTTTCTTTTAAAGAAGAAGAAATCACATTATTGATGGTCTTTATCAAACCATTAGAAATGGAATCTAGTATAAAATTATATTCTATTAGAACCATGAAATGAGAAGAAATGTATTTTCTACCTTAATAATAAAGAAAAAACCAAAATTGAGTTTAGAAATTCTAAATGTGTGACTATTTCTCTAGAATAAAAATATTTTGAGTTATATTAAATGGTTTTTCAATCAACAAAGGTATAATTTTTAATGTCCCTTTTCACTACTAGTTGAAAATATGGGAGGGAATTTGAATTGTTTCCCATTGAGGGCACATTTGGAGTTTCTAGTTTCGATTATGAATTATGATTGTTATAGAATCATAGTATGTATTTGGAAAGAATTTTTTGAATCATGGAAGGAATTTTAGGGTCTTAGAAAAAATATTATAATTTTTTTCAGTTGTATTTCCTAGTTCTTTTGTCTTCGTATAAGCATTATGTATTCACGATTTTGGGGAAATAATGTGAAACTACAAGGGTCATGTAATTTTTAGATATCCTTCTAATGTAAAAATATTACATTCACTGTTTGAAAATCATTTAGACGAAACCTTTAAATTCATAGAGGAAACATTGTAGGGTTGGTTTAGAATAGGTTCAAGGAACATGAATTAAGCACAGTTTTAGATAAAATGTGTGGGGTGTTGCAAAGTGGTGTATAAAATTTTTTTATGGTTGGTATACAATTAGTTACCTATTAGTCCAAATGGTTCGATGTGAATCTGTTTGGGAAGTGACTTTTTCTTAGATGTCACATGGTTTTATAAATGGTGTATCCAAATCATGTGGCTTTCCATATTGGGATGAAAAGTGGGAAATGGCCAAAATTCTACATCAAGCATTTAGCCTCTCCCCAACCTACCCCTCCCTTATACATGTTTAGACAATCCCCACTACCCATCCCTTTACATATTCATCCTATGATTATTTTCATCCTATTTTTGGGCATTATTTGGTGTTTGGAGGTTATATTCTTCATTGCATTCTTCATTTTCCATTCTCATCCCTTAAGGTTTATTTTTGGTGTCCTATGACTATGGAATTAGTTTCAATTCCACTAATCATGGTTAGAGTGGTCACTAATGATGTTGATTTGGAATGTCTAAGCAAGAGGGAGTACTGAGATAGTGTATGTATATTTTCAGTCACAGTTTCTATGATAGTGTGATTCCTGATGGATTTTACCATCTGTATAAATTAAATTCCTTTTAATTTTTATATAATTTTGGTTCATTTGATAAGGTATTTTCAAAACATAGTAGAAGATATGCATTTTAATCCTTCTCTATTTTTTGTCAGGGTTTTATAATTTGGATGTTCCTTAGTGATTTTTAAATATTTTTGCATGTTTTAATTAAATTGTTTATTTCACATTAACTTGATTTATTTAATGTAACTAGAATTTTATTAAATAAATGGGTTCATATTTTATTGGTGAATCATTGGATTGGACCTGATACATTCTTAGTTACACCATGAGGTAGGATTTGGGTTTAGATATCATTTAGTTCAATTTAAGCAGTCATTTAGGTTTATTTTAGCTTTTTAATTTGTTTTTAAAAAGCTATTTTGGGTTCTTATCATGTTATGTTAAAGGTTTGGGATTCAAATACCTCAAAGACTTATTTAGGCAACTGTAGTTCATGGATAAGTTTCATGGAACACCTCATGTTTCAATGATGATGTTTAGGGTAGGGGTTATGAATGTTATTGGGTGGTCACATCATCATCGAACCAATAATATACAGTTTCATAGTCCCTTATAGTTTCACCTTCTAGGTGATATGGTTTGGTGTGTTTTGAAATTTCATAGGGGCTAGGGTGAGTTCATTTTTGTGAGCCAAGGGTAGAAAATTTGATTCCCCCATGTATTTGTTTTATAACCTCTAGGTGTTATGTTTTTTATACAAGACTAGAGTAAAGGTAATGATAACATTATTGGTATTTTCAATAATTTTCCATGATTTCTTTCTCCTAGGATTATTCATATGGGTCCTATAATGATGGATTGGATAGTATCTCAAATGGAAACATGGTTTTCCTAGATATTAGAACTTCTTGCTTGAGATATGATTAGTGGATGTTTAGATCATGTGATTATTCATTATATATATTGAAGAATTTGGGAATTTTTTACTCTAATGGGTGGTTGTTATGGGTGAGTTCCATTTAAGATATATTATAATGGGTCTGAGGGACCTGTATGGATGCCCTTGTGGGTGATATAGTATGATAGGGTGGTTTGTATTCTAGAAAGGACGGAAGAGTTTCTTATTATAATTGGAATTTCCCCAAGGGTTAATTTTTGTTTAGGATAAATTTTTAGGTTTCATTATATTAATGTTGTTTTGAGGATTGTTGAAAATTACCATATAGTCATTCTCATGCTTTTGGATTACCTTTTAGGCACGTTGTTGATCAAGGATCAGTCAGAGGACATTGAGGTATTCTTGAAGATATTTCTTACCCCATGCCTATTCAGGTTTTTTTATTAGATACGAGAATCCCTAATATGATTTCATTCTCATTATATGACAATTTAATATTTTTATGATCATTTGATGGTCATTTCCAGAGTGCTTCGGAGTTATAAGGGAGTACCTACATGGATATTTTTCTATGTTGGGAATCCTAGAACCAAGGGAGACCCATGTTTTATGTGTTGATAGGATAATTTTTCTTCTAGTTCAGCCTTTTTGATATTGGGTTTTAGAGTGATATTGACCATTATTCATTATACATTATCCCCAACCTGATCGACCTTAATAATTATTCCTTTTTGGATGATCATCATGAGAGTTAAATCACACCCCATTTTATAATACTTTAGCTGAGTATTTTTAGTCAATTTACATTAATGATTTTGTTTTAGTTGGAGACCATAGAGATATCATAGACCATGAAATGGCCATGAGTTTTGATATGGTACTCCCCGTTATTCTCTAGAGGTGGTTAGATGGGCATAGTGAGATAATGGGTGATCTGGATGAGTTCACCCATCTAGTTGATACTTATGCTCTACCTATATGATAAAAACCATGGATTATAAGAACTCATTGTCACATAGATGGGTATAATGGGTCAATGAATCTTTTTAAACAATAGATGGATTTGATCGATGGGATAGTGTATCTGTCAGACCCATCGTTGATGCATTATTTTCTATATAAGAAATTCATGATATGAATTTATTTTTAGGGAATAGAATACAGATTAATCTTTTATTTGGATCATTCCACTAAAATCTTAGATCCTAGTAATTGTTTGTTTTTGTGTTGATGCATTTGGTTTGCCCAAGGGTCTAGCATTCATTTAATTATGTTTACGAACCTTGGATCTCATGTATTGATATACTGACTGCACCCGATTCCATGTGGTGAGGTGATCCACATGCTATACATCATCTTGTTTGGGAAAAAGATGATGTTGATTTACAGAAAGATTCATAATAGAACCCATAATTGATTGATTTCTTGTTTTTCTTTATCAATTATTTTATTTTATATTGTTTTCTATTTTATTATATCAGTTATTAGTTTATGGATAAGATGCACATAATATGTTCTCATGAACTTGTTATGATATTAGATTATAGGTTCACAGTTTGTGGTGGGATACTAGGTTTTTTTTCCTGACCCTAGATATATGCACCTCAGGGACTGTGTGTTACCCTAATATGGGATTTCACGATGAAATATGTAATGTGTAGTAGATAGGGAGAAGTTATAATTTTTCTTATTAGAGGATAGTTTCTTGTAGATTGTATTAAGGAAAAGTTATTATGACACATGAGTCATGGAAACTGTCTATGTGGTTCTACACACAATATTAATTATATATGAATGTACTTTATATATATATGTGTGTGTGTGTGTGTTGTTATTTCAGTGGAAGACAGTTTTTTATTTTATTTTTTATTTTTTATGACTATATGGAACATTTAATTTATTATAAAATGATTTTGTATTTGTTTATTTATTATTTTTACCCTGATATTCATCCTTTTTGAGATATTTATTAATTATATATCTATCTTTCTCGGAGAAGAGGTTATAGTATCCCCACTGCATTTTCTAGACCTTCTATTCTAGTAAGCAACATATGGTACATGGGGAGGCACTTTTAGGCCTTTTGTGGGTTAAATCATATTACATGTTAAGTCAACCTAGGTAATATATATATAATGATATTATAGCCACTAGTTTTTTAGAATTTTGGGTTCGGGAAGATAGGCATTCGAAGATTGTGTTGTATCATGAGATTGTTATCAAACCTTTGTGTTGTGAAAACCACTATGATAAGATATATAAGATACCCAGAAATAGGATTCCTGTTTTTTGATTTCTATATATTTTATTTTGGAAAAAACTATTTTGTTTCACATGGTTTTCTGACTTTATGTTTTAGAATAGCTTTGGGATCTTTTCCAATAGTGAAGTGGCTATGGTAAATGCATCATTATAATAATTTATGATTTTCATGACATATTCATATATGAATGGGATTTCACTAATGATGGAGTTTCAATTTTAATATTTTATGAAGTGACCTATATGAATTTTCCTATATAGCTCAATGGTTTTATTTTAATCGACAAAACATCATCTATACATTTTAATCTAATGAAAAGACATGTCAATCATCTGGAGGCATCGTTATCAAAGATTGATATATAGTAACTTTATCAAGGGATGTATATATACCCCTAGGGGATAGTGTAGGATTCGAGTTCCATGTTGTGGTTCAATGAGGGAAAGTATTCCTAATATATATTATGTTCAATCTTTAGTTTCATATAGGTGGTGGTTTCTATAAAGTATCATGCTTTAGTTTTTTGGAACGAGCCATTTTTTCAATGTTCAATCTCTCGAGCATTGCAGTTCCACCCAAGTTCCAACTATCATATATGGATTGGGTGGTTGTTGATGATCTTCCATAGTAGGTCCATTCAGGTTTTCTATAACTCGGCTTTGGTTAATAATGGAGATTCCATGTTTATGAGAATTAGTTCTTCAGGTGTGCTATATCACTTAGGAAGGGGTTTATGGGGATGTTTTAATTAGACACATGTCCCTATACATAATGTTTGTTAATTTTTTTTATGTGGTGAGATTATGGTTGGATTATTCCTTATTTGAATTTATTATTGTCTAATGGGTGGTCATGTGGTTTCTCTTGGAATAAATTAGATTCCTCAGTTTTGAAAAAGAGTTCCAAGGGAGCTCTAGTTTTTTGGTACTAACTATAATGAGGAGCATGTTAAGTTGTTTTAGGAACTTTATCCTAGTTTTTTTAAGACATGGACCATATTAGCATGAGTATTGTTGAAAATTGGGTAGAATTTTAAGGAATGACTTATGGTGTGTATTTCACCATTAGACTTGAGAGGCCATTATTATATTTTTCAATGGTGGGTTGAGTTTGATCGGTAATGTTCCTAGTGATGTTTTGATGATAATTGGTTATTATGGTTTTTTGTTTTACCGTAGTTCAGAGTGGATTAGCCATGTATATCCATTTTTTCATTAAATTTGTGTGGGTTATGTTTTTTATAATTTGGTTTATAGGGTAAAAATCTAAATACTTCAGTGATTGGGAGAATAATATTATTCGCGAATGGATTTTTTTTATTTTGAGGTATGTTGGGGAGGATGTATGTATATTGAATAGATTGTTGAGATATGATTATGTGTGCCAGTGTTTTGGGAGAAATCAGGAATATTGTTTGACCACAGAGTTATATAAGGGGTGATAAGAATTTATAGTGGGAAAATTCTAGTTCCCTAATCATTACATGTTGTAAAATTTACTAAAAATATTATTTTCTTTCTTATTTGGTAGTCGTTCTTTGAATTCGGTTTGGGGTATGAATTAAAAATGATATATTATCTTTGTATATGTTTTTAATTAAATTTTGGATTCCCTAAAGGTATCTTAGGTGCTCATGGTATGGTCATAAGCCATAGTTCTATTTTAGAGTTATCATGATATTTTTTCCTTTTTAAAATTTTTAATTATTATAATTTAGTGAAAACAATATAAGAATTTTAGGTTCATGCTTCCATATTATTTTCATAATCACAAGTTTTAGGTTAATTTCTTGATAAAAGTTTATAGGAAACCATTAGAGTTCCATATAAAAAATCATGGGGTTGGTTTCACCTAGATACATGGAATATTGTTTATTATAAACTATGTGTGGTGTTGTGGAGGGGTCCACAATCATTTGGAATATTTTATACAACATTATTAAACTGTTTAGCCAATAAATGTGTCATGGTTTTGTTTCTATAGATCCTTACACATGTTTGGAACATAATTTTCCAAACTGTAAGGAAAAAATATGTGGAATTATTGGTTGTAGTAAAACATGGTAAAATTAAAAAATGAAACCTCTTCCTTGTATTCTCTCACCACCCAGCTTCCTCCCTTATTCATGTGTGGAATATCCACCTCGTCTCTATAATTCATTCATCTGTTCCCCTAGATCATGGTGGAATTTTTGAGGAATTATTTTTCATTTGAGGTTATTTTATTCCTCTCAATCCCCAATTCCCCTTCCTACTACCTTTTGGTTGATTTTTGGTTGCCTTAGACTAGAGATTTGGTTTTCATTCTACCTAATCAAGGAAAATTCTTCTAAATATGATGGGTCTTTGAGGTGGCTTCTTGAGAGGGAATCCAAAAATAATGTATGGATTTTTTTCACACTTATTTATGTGATTGAATGATTTTTTATGGATGTTTCCTTCAATTTCAAATATATTTAATGGAATTTTTTTATAATTGGGTGTTGGGTGTTAGTGCTTTCATTTCTATTTTTGTTATACATCCATTATGGGAATTATATCATAGGTTGGTCAATTTTCTCATGTGTCGATTCACCTCATTAAGTTTTCAAGATTTATGCCCCTTAGAATTATTTTTTAAATATATTTTAAATTGTTTTAATTATTTGTATTATATTTTGTTGTAAGTGGTCGGTGATTTAGTTGTTGTGGGATATTGGGATCGGGACTTAAGAAATGATGGAAAAATCATGAGGTACTTTAGAAGTTTAGTTTTATTCGTTTCAATTTATGATATTCATTTTTTTTTAATTTAAAGGACTATCTTAGTTTTTGAGAAACACTCTATGGTTACATTTACTTTATTTTGGAATGGATTGGGGTTTAGCAGCTTTTAAGGGGGGACTTATTTGAAATTACATAATTTTAGGATATATTATAGGGGAAATCTACGTGTGTCCATAATGGTGTTTAGTGGTATTTTTGTTGAGGTTCTCTGATTTCCTCAATATACATGAACTGATTGTGTGCTTTTTCATAGTCTTTTAAAGCCTTCTCTGAGTTGGGAAGTAATGGTGAGTCTTGTGTAATCTTAGGGGACATGGTTAGTTCATTTAATCAAGTGTATTGTGGAACATAGGTTTCCATCATTACATTGGTTTTGGAACCTCTGGGCAAGAAGTGTGATATGTGAGACCGTAGTGAGGTTCCTGAAGGTTTTTGTAGGATTAGATTTTAGATTCTTGGTTAGTTTTGTTTGATGTTATTTTATAGAGGTCCTGGAATATGGTATCATGTATTATCATTGGGGATATCTTCATTAATCTCTATATGTTGATACCAATTTGTCAAGGTTAGATCAATTGTGGTTTAGATCCTATATTTGAGGATTAGATTTGTTAGAGAATTTATGATAGTTTGATATATGGGGATGGTGTTTATATATTTCATCCAATTTGGATATTTTTAGATGGATATGTGGAACCTATTTTGATACTCTTATGGGAGAGGTTATACCTGAGGATTGGAAGTTTGATGAGAGGGTTGGATAAGGGTTGTATTTCATTAGTATTTTCCCTTATGTATTGTTTTTTAATAAGGAATCCTTAATAGATTTCCAATGTTTAAGGTGATCATGTGGACCATTAACAATTCCCACATAGGAGTGCCTATTATTGTTGATGTTATTACAAGAACATTGTTGATCTAAGATCAGTTGGAGGCCACTATGGGACACTTTAGTATATTTCTTGTGGCAGGATTGGCCCATGTTTTTTAGATGTGATAGAGGAAACCCTCATAAAATTTATTAATATTTATATGGACTTCATTATATATTAGTATCATTTGATCATTATAGAATGAGTGCATGCATGCAGTAGGGGAGTCCCTAGTATGATTTCTCTTTATGTTGTGACCCTAGGGAGCATGAGATCCCATATTTTTTTTAGTTGAGGAGAGATTAGTGTTTCCAGTTTTCCCTTATTAATGTTGTGTTTAAGATTTAGAGGAATGTACATTTAATTGACCCTTTGTTGATAGTTTATCAATTCTACTAGTATAGATTTTTGGGTTATGGTTTTGAGAGTTGGATCGATCTACAATGTTGTATAATTTTACTATGATGTCGGGGGTTTTTTAATTCAATGAAATGGTTTGATTAAGAGACCCTTGGGATATATAAGACCGAACATTATCCCTGATTTTTAATCTAGTTCTCTCCACCATTGGATGTATGTTGGTGTAAGTGATATAGGAGATAATGTACTATCTGGATTAGTGCATCCCTCTATTTGAGAGTTACACTCTAGATAGAGGTTACATTCCATGGATGTTAATTGATCATAGTAACTTCAATGGGATCCATGGAATAGTAAATCTATTAGAATCATAAATGTATGGGACCCTCTGGATAGTGCATCTATCATGCCCAAAGTTGAAACAAAATTTATCTACATAATATTTGAGATTTGAATGTTTGTTTAGCTTTCTTCATAGAGATATATAACCCGTTAAAATGATTTATGTTTATTTCTATATATTAGTAGTTTCATTTTGTTGTGTGGATAAATATGGTCACATCTATGGGTTTATCATTCATGAATTTTCATTTATAAATCTTATAGCTCATGTTTATATATTGTAGATGAACCTAATGTCACGTGGAAGGATGATCCATGTACTATAAATACCTTATAATGGTTTTTTTGGGTAAATTTACTTAGGGTGTTATAATAGAAAACACCATTGATCTTTTTCTAGTTTTTATTGGACCCCATATTTTTATTTTATGACATATATTAATAGTAATTGATAGTTTTTCTCATATCACATGAACAATAACATTTCATGATAGAAAATTATAGGTTCACCATTGGGCATGTCCTATTGTGATTTAGCTCTCACCCGAAACATGAACCCTAGTGTGTGTGGATACCTTATATCTTTTTTGTGTTTGATTAATTATCACCCCATGGTTCGAGTGAAGACTCGAAGTTTTATGATTGAGCAAAATAGCTCTTGTGGAGTCTCAGGATTGATATAGTGAATCTTGTGAGTTATTCATACTGACTATCTAATTTATATTCGAGTTTTAATTAGAGACTAATGTATTTTTTTTATTATTATTATTTTATATGTGTTTATCCTAGTGGCTGACATATTATTAGATTTTCATCTATAAATATGTATTGAAATAATCCACATTTCATTTATTATAAAATGATTTTAATTCTTTATTTATTATCCATATTATATTGTTTATCCTATTTTATATTTTAGTTATGTCAACATTCATTTTTTCACAGACTAGACAATATTGTCTCTCCAATGTAATTGATTGACCCCCGAATCTAGTTAGAAGCCTTTAAGATATGAATTTCATAACTAAACCTGACCATATCATTATTTTATAAATAAAATAAAATAAGTAATTATCTATAAAAACATTCATATCACATCTAATGTAAATATATATTGACTAGGTTTTTTGAGGATTTCTTATACTTTCAAATTAAATTATATAAGAGAAATATGGAATAATGATTAATATAATTTTATGAGTAAGCATTGAAATTATTAAATGTAATCTATGAATGTGTTTCTTTTTTTTAATTGTTAATTTCCATTTAAATAAAATTCCTTCAATAATTTATGTTAGTAAAGATGTGGTGAAAAAGTGGCATTTCATTGAAAAGGTTAGAGTTTGTGACTCTTTTTTAAAAAACAAGTAATGGAAATATCTAAGAGAGTACAATAATCAAAATGAACACAATCTACTACCAATAGTTACCTTTCAATCTTTTTCATCAATCCTACCATGATTTTTCATTCCTCCTCTTGAATAACAATCCATCCTGCTCTCCCTCGACCGCACCCATGACCACTTTCTCTCCCCGTATTTGAGGTTAGAGACTGAAGAATTTCCAGTAATGTTTCAGTATCAGTACTATCATCAGATCTGTCTTCATTACATTGATAAATAGAGACTCCATGTGCCACTAGATTCATCTCCTCTTTATATTCAATTGCTTTAGATGGAGAAATAATCCTTTTCTGTTTCAACTCCACAGTTGTGCCCAGGATAGAGACCTATGACTTATCGACACCATTGAAATTTTGGTTAGAGAGGGGAGGAAGATTACCAATAGTAACCTACTCACCTATAATTGGGGGAACAACCAAAGACTTTGTATTTTTATAGGAAACAAGATTTAATCCATCATTATCCACAAACAGTTTGGGGGATGCATTAAAAATTTTTGAAATGACAAGAGAGTCAGAATCTAAACTTTTCTTTCCCTTACTCTTACCAGATGTTACAATCCTTTCTTGTGAAATTTTAGGATCAATTACTAAGGAAGTGAATAAATCCACAGTATATGATAAAGGGGCAGCTCATGCAATAATTCTTGGGATGACATCTATTCCACGTAGATGAATGCTTGTAATGACAAAATTGAATAGTTCATATAAATATGATACCCTATATCATGTATTGTGATATGAAAATTCAAATTTTATGATAGAGGAAACAATGAGAATTCTATATTATGAAAGAGATGTTACATGAAATGATTTAGGGAATATCATAGTACACATTATAATGATCATTCTTATATGGGAAATAAAAAGTGGGATATAATAGATTTTGATTGGAAATTATATAAGTAGTGATATAGAAGATATGCAACCCATGATGGAATGGTTATGGTAATAAAATTCATTTAAAGGAGGTATGTAGGATGTAACCTAGAATAATAGACAATGAAAAAAATTTATATTTCCACCATTTGATATATTGGATAATGATAAGAGTATAACTCTATAACTGACATAGAGGATATTATAGATTAATTAAAAATTATGAATATCCATGTAGGTATTTACATATCAACCCTATTTGTTACAATTATTATTTTTATTTAATAATTTTTTATATTTTCCAACAATTTTGTGTCAAATCAATTGAAAATTTAAAAAATGCTGAATTTTAACGTAGGCACACGATTGGTGCACTATTAGTATAAATTGTGATGAAACCAAGAAAATGCATATTTATTTTAAAAGATCCATTTTATAGTGTTAGTGTGAGGTTTTATATTTATTATATCCAAATTGTGTAGACACCAATGTATTTCCAGTGATGGGAACACATATACTGAATGGTTTGGTAAACCATGTATCTAAACCTTGTCTTATTACAAAAATTTAAATATATTTGATTTTATAATTTTCCCCTCTCATGGATTTAATAATAATCCTAATATTATACTACATCTCATGTGTTTCAGACAAATCCTTCTTCCTATATGGTTTCTTCACCCTTCTACTATGATTCTATAGTTATTATTTGATTTTTTGGAAATATTATTTAAGGTAAAGTCTACTTCCTCATCTCATTCTCCCTTATCAATGTATTTTCGTACATATCATGATTGGGTTTCTTTTATTGAAACACAAATGGAATATTTTTATGAAATAATTTTTAACTTGGGCTTTTATTGTGAAGTTTTATCTTTTCGATTTTCTTTATCCCATATTAAATGTTTCAAATATTTTTCCATCGATTTAAGGATTTTCCCCAATTATTCATAATTATTTTAATATAAAATGATTTCTTGTATCTTAAAATTATTATATAGGTATATAAATGTATTTTAAAAGGTTTTTGAAAATTTATTGAATAGAAAATTAGGTTTTTACTTGATTTCTTTTTTGACGTCCAAAAGGGATTTTCATCATAAATGTATAATGTCATCCATTTATTCAAATATAACCGGATTAATAATTTGAATGATTTCATTAATGTTACTTAATAAATATCGTTATCAATTTAAGAAGATTTTTGGGATTTAATTAAATTATAAATTATTTCATTATGTTTTAAGGGTGTTATTGAACTTCCAAATGTGGATTTTCAAATTTTTAGAATAATTTGAGTATCACAAATATTTTACTTCAAATTTTTTGTTGATTTAGTATTTTTTATTTATATGAATAATCATGAGTATAGAATTATACATAAAATAAAATTTTCATGATAAAAATAACGTTAAATAAATTCCCCTTGTTCAGTTTCATTGATATGAGGGAAGATGTCTTCCTTACAAATTATGTTCAATACATCATTCTGCTTATTATAATGGGACTTCTCCACCTTGGGTGCTCTATTTCGGGAATTTCTTATGATTATATCTTTGTATAAATTTAAATAAATATATATAATAATATATATTTATCATATTAATTTTGAACAACCTCGTTTCTAAACATATCCGGGGAATTAAGCATAGATAGAGGGATGCCCATTTAAATATGCTACAGGAGTTTAAAATTATGGTCTTACAATTGGACCAGGTAGGATTTTCATCTACATGGGATTTTTTTACCTTAGATTGGATAGTTAGGGTTTGATGGAGCATTATGGTTGTACTATTGTATCAAAAACACTAATATGATGGATCCCCTTTTAGAAATGTTCTAGATTTTCCCTTGACTTCCTTCACATCCCCATTATCACTATTATTTATTATATTATATTGCTTATGATTCAATATTGATAAGAAATTAGAATACTCAATGTATTTGATTTTCATTATATTTCATTAATATTTATGATTATTACTATGGAAAACCACTTCTATTGTTTCTATTTTAAATAGAAGATAAATAAATTAAAATATTTTAAATAATTTTCATGAAATATTTTCCAATACTACTCTTCTAAACTAGTTTAATCTTATTGTTTACTACAGTTTTTATCTTAATTAAAAAATCAAACTGACCATTATTTTTTTTAAAATAAATAATGATATATATCACCCTCCAATTGAAACATGGTGTCTAGTTTTTGTTGAATTTATACTAAGATCCTTAATAATCATAATCCATATTATATCATTACATGTTCTAATCTAGATCATGACCACTCTTAGATAATTGTTTATTTTCGATTGGAGGGTGATATATGTTCCTAGAGAAGTTATTATATTATTTTATTTACGTAGTTACATTTCTCAAAAATTCAAAATTGTTCTTTCCTATTTTCCTTATATTTAATTATTAATATTTATACATGTGAATATTGGAATATTGATCTTAGGATCTATTTCTATAGTGGTATTAAGATGTTATCAGTGGGACTTCTTGTTCAAATTTCATTTATCTTATTTTTTACTTTATCTTTTATATAAATATGACTTATGATTGGGTCAATATGCAATTTATAATTAAAAATTTATAAATTTTTAGTTTACATTATTTGGGGGAAATAATTCCAACATGTTAAATTTTGATACCCTGGTGCTCATCTCGTGTTTAGAGTGATCAATAATCCACCATGGGTATGTTGTGGGCCAGCTCACATACTCAATTCTGGGGTGAATGAGATTTGGTTCAGGGAAATATTGTATCAAATCTTTTGTCTCTTAGAGGGATAAGGATTCTCAAAGTCATAATTTTTTTGAGGTGTGTATTATATTTGAGATTTGATAGTCAGAACTAAGTATGCATGACCTAGATGTGTGATGCCTGTTATTTTTTCTTAAAAACCTCAAATTGTGATGGGATGTTTGTTTGTGAATTACTATTTCTGATCATTTTTTATTTATTTACTTTGTGTTTTATCCCATACTGATAGTTTTTATTTTTTTTTGAATGAATTTTTTAATGAATTTCTTGGTTTTGAGGGATGCTGGTGGGACTAAACTAGTGTCTTATGATAAGATCCCATGGCCTAGGAGTCCATGTGGATCCCTAATACATTGTTAAACATAACTTCTAGTGGTGGTTTCAATATTGACATATGTTTTTCTCAAAAATATATCTAGTTCAAACAATACCACTAGTTTCTTTTATGGGAGATTAGTGTTGCAAAATATTATTGATTGGGTCTTTGGTTGTTGTGAGATGGTTTTAAGAGTAAAAATGATTTGGGATTTTTAATAATCTCTTGAATGTATTTACGTCATTAGTGATTTTTATTTAATAATTGAATATTATAAATAAATTTAAATGAACATGAATTACAATTTTCAAATTAAAAAAAAATAGTTACCATAAAATGTGACAGCCAATTTATAATGAAATTTGAAATTTCAATAAAAATATTATATAATTTAAAAGATACATGATAAAAACAATTTTAAATAAATAACTAGTTTGATTGAAAATGAATTTTTTTATACTAAATTTGGAATCATCAATGTTTTAGAAATATTTTGAAATGCAGTTTGAAAATTCTGTTTTGGTATTTTAATGGGGCCATGATTTTATTTGTTATTTTCCATTTTAGTTCGAAGTTATGGTAATTTGATTCAATGGGTTTTCCTTTTTACCTATTTTTACAATGATTTGGAAGAGTTATGTTCTATTGTATATTTTCTAAAATAGCATGTTATATTATTAATTTGATTTGTCTTTGAAATTTTCATGTGGATTATGGGGATATATTGATTTAGGAATTCTCTGAGGTGTATCTCATGTGGTTGGAGAGTGTGATACTTTCTTTTATGTTCTTTAAATATAGTTCTATACTAGTTTATATTTTTCTTCAAAAAGGGGGAATATTTTTCTTCAATCAATGTTTGATATCTTATTATATTTTTTTATTTTGATAGTGGAATTCTTTTAGACCGTATTTTGGAATTTCATTCACCAAAAATATCCTTATGATAGGATGTGATCATTAAGGCCATCATAGTGGGATTGATTACAAGGGTTCATCTGAAAATGGGTACTGACCTTGTTTCATTAGCTCATTGAAATGGTTCTCTATCATGAGAGGAAAATCTCCCTTTTATTATTTAATGAGATGGGATCTTTTTATTATTAACCACTTTTTATGATTTTAGAAATATAATTTATGTTTTTTCTGGTTGATTTTTGTTTTATATGTTGTATCATGGGAGTGTTATGTTATGGATTATGTGATATTTTTAGTGTGCCTTTTCAGGGTGGTTCACTTTTTTTATTACTCTTCTTGGTCACTTTTAATTATCTATATTCTATAAATTGAAATACCAGTTATTGTGGGTATTTGAGACTTATATGATTTAGTACATTGATATAATTAATATAACACCATGATTGAACATTTTAGATGGTCACATTTCATTTCAATTCATTTATCGGTCATAGTGTTTCCCTAATGTGCTCATTATTATTATCAACATTTTATGTTTGAGGAATTTTTATTATGGAGGGAACAAGTGTTTGTCATTGTAATCTTTTTTATTATTCTCTTGGGTTTTTTCAGTTTTAATTTGGTTCAATTTGTTAATAAATTTTTAATGATGTTTTTTGTTTTGGATACATGTTTTGAAATGGTTGGGTATCAATAATTGGTAGTGGTTGGTAATTCGTGTCTAGGAGGAATTCTAATTTCGAAGGGATTCAACTTTAGACATTTTAAGCTTGTTTCTTTTAGCGATTCAGTTCAAAGTGCCTTGAATATGTTCATTTTAGTGAGAGATTTTTAGACCGAGGAAAAATGATATAGATTCTCTTTGGGAGATAAATTGAGTTTGAGAGTTCTATGTGGTGATTTTCAATTAAATTATTTGGTCTTTCCATGGTGCCGATTATAGTGTTCCTTGTTTTTTGATATTGTGTCATCTTAAAGAGGTTGGGTCTCAACCAATTTTAATGAAAAAAATAATTTTTTGAAGCATTCTATTTATAGAAATCAATATAGTGGAGATAATTTTCAATAAGAAGATAAATTTTCCCTTATTATTTTATATAGTTATGGATTATTGATTTCTCCTAGAATAACGGGTCAAACAGTTTGGTTTTTGGAAAAACAAGTATTTCAACACAATCTCATGGTTAGAGAACTATTATTATAAAACATGGGATAACCATGAAAATTAATCTATATTCAGACAAACCCATCTAAAATGGTTGTTATATAGTTTCCAAACCAAGTGTTTAAATTGTGGATACACCTAGGTGTGTCAAGTATGGGGTATACGATTGCTGATGTATTTTCTAAACCATGTGGACAAACCCCAAATATTACCCAGAAAGTTATAAATATTGGAATTTAGCATTTTATACCTACCTAGTTTTTAAACCTAAGAGTTGTATTTCCCTACCTCTCATAAAAATTGCATGTTTCCCCCTCCCCACAGATATTTTCTCTCTATACACTAGTGATTCATTATTGTTTTTCATGTTTTGACTCAATTATTAATGGTAATTTTGATTTCCTCTTCTTTGTCTAACTTATCACTAACTTTTCCACAATATATTTCATTAGTTCCATGTGGGATGATCTCAAATGGTTATTTAAGCCTAATTTAATGTGGCATGTATTGGACAGGGTGTGTTATATGTGGTTTTGATTATCATTAACCGGTATTCAATTTCCAAGATTATTCTCTATCGGTTTGAGGTTGGTTTTCCCTTGTATAAACCATTTATTGAGGATTCATTAATTGATTTCATTCATAAATTTATTCTCTACATACATAATTGTAATATTAATTGTGATTAAAAAATTTCAATAAATAATATTATGGTCCTATTTTAATTCTATGTGATGTAGAAATGTTTTTAATCCAAACTTTATAATGTAATCAGTTTTTACTCAACCTAGCATGATGACTATCTGAAAAAAATTGAATATAACCTTTTGATGAATTTATTAATTTTATGAATTTTTTGGTTTTAAATAAATTTCAAACATTTTATACGAGATTTAAGGTTGTTATTTGTCTTTCGTTAAGTTTTTTTTCAAAATTTTAGAATAATTTTAGTATATCAAATTATTTGACATAAAATTTTAGGTTAGGTTTGTGGTTTGGATTTCAATGAATGACCATGAGGCCCCATTGGCACATTAATGATAATTTTCTAGAGAAAAATTATATTTTTTATGTTTGAGTAATTTATATTTTTTCACAAGATATAACTAGTCCATGGTATGGGATATATTGTATATAATTTCTACCAGGTTGTAGGGGTTTGTATCTATGATGGAAATCAAGATTGGGACTTGCATATTATTTTTTCAAACTATTACATTATGTACATCAGCACACAAATATATATATATATATATGTTACAATTTATTTCCACTATTGTTTTCATTCCACCTATTTTATAAACAAATCATGTTAACTGAGCATAGTTAATGATATATCTAGATACACATTGTACACTATTTTAGAAATAAACTCTATCTAGTGGTCTATAATATGAATTCACTCTTCAGTGAGACTTTTCCCTCAGTTAGGATAGGTAGGGTACAAAAAATGTGTTAGGGTGGTACATTAACATCAGTTACACTGATATGGTGGATCCTATTTTAGTATTATTCTACATTTTACCCGAAAATAATTGGTATACAGAAAGTCTATTTAGTTTATTATGTCTTATTTCATATGTTACATTAGTCATTTCATAGTAGATAATTCAATTTTTGGATTTCCTTTATCTTACATTGTTTTTTTTATTATTATTATCATTCCATGTTTATGTTATTTTTCTTTTGCACAATAGAAGAATGACATGAAGCAGCTGTTAATTTGGGTTAGAATATTTTATTTCAAATCATTACCAATGCCCATAAACCAAATTTTTTAATCTGATTTCTTAATAAATATACTTTTTAAAGGTGATGGAAAAAAGATATTTGATTTGATACTAAAATTGTGAAACACATGTTTTTATTTATATTTACAAACTAGATTAAAATTGTTACGTCAGTTGAAGAAGAAAAATAGGGTTTCATTATTTTGTAAAGCATACTAAGACCCTTGATCATGATAATAAATATAATTTTTGCACAATATTTGGATTATATCTTGAATGATTTTTGATAATTATTTATTTTTAGAATTGGTTTGTGACATATGGTCATGAGTATGTTAGCCGATCATTTTTGTTTTACTAATTTTCCATTTTCACATAAGACAAATAGGCCTATAATATTTTCCTTTTCTATAATATGGGTTTTTTATATTGGTAAAGACTATATGAAAAATATTTGGGGTTTTTTCTCTGACAGGAGTGGGCGGGGAGATTAGGGAAATCCTATTTATAATTTTTTCATTGTTTTTATTATTTATTGTTACTTGACTTGGTAGGTTCACCAAACCTATCAAAGGGTCGTTCCAAATTTTTATGAGAAATATTTTTTTCTTATTTAATTTAATTTATTTGGAGAAACCATTTCCACAACTTAAACACAAATTCCAAAGAGATTTTTACAAGACCAGGTTTATTGGGAACACAACATTAGTATGTCATTGACCATCTTAGGTTCTTTTTTCAAGGGTGGGATGTTGTTTTTCTATCATAGTGGAGAAAAGGATATATCATTATTTAAGTTTTGTGTTAAAATATAGATAAAATAATAAAATATAGAAGATTATAGAATAAAATTAATGATTTCAATTGATAAAAATATTATTATAAATTATGTAATTAATACAAGAAAAATAATAAAAAATTAAAATATTTTATAGACACAGAATGATTTAATAGTGGATATATAGAGAATTAAATGAAAATATTGGAGGTTATAAATTTATAATCAAAAAATTATTATCGATTTTGGATCTTGATAATTTATCATAATATCAGGGGATAATGTTCCTCTAGAAAATAAAGGATAATTATTATGTGAATTTATATTTTTGATAAAATTGGTATATATTAATCAAATAAAATTTATTGATGTTAGTGTAATTGGGAATTAATATAAAGTTATATATTCTATAAATGATATCAGTTTTCATGATTTCTACAAGGAACATATAAATATTTATAGATATTTTGGGATCATTAATAAAATTATATTGAGGTTAAGTTATATACCACAAAATACATAAGAGAAGGAAATTGATAAATAATGTTATGATTCATTTAATAGATGTAGTTGGTGATAAATATGGATTAACCCCCAAACAAATATGATAGATAAGAATAATGATCCATGGTTATGATTATTATTATGGATATAATATATGGTCAAAATGAAAAAAAAAGGTTTCAAATATACTTGATCTAGTTGAGATATAAAGTTTCATTAATTATTGAATAATGATCGATACATGCAATGATCACATTAAAGTATTTTTTCAAAATGAGTTGCAGAAGGTGGATAAATAGAATAACATTATGTGAGGGTAATATATTAGAATACATAGAGAAGATAATGGAGCATACTATCACATCATGGATATAATGACCAAGAGGAAGAGGTGATGGTAGTGATAAACTACATATATGAGTTTCAGACTATTTTAGTGAGTGAAGAAGAAATGGTGATGTATTTTACATTCAGATAATAGATTTTACGGTTTTTAAGAGTTTAAATGATGATAATAAATGGAGAAGAACCATTATAGGTTGACCAAAACCAATTTTAATTTTTTTTATAAATAACCACATTATGAATAAAATACCTTATCCCACATATCACTGAGGTAAGTAATTGACATTGGAAGTAGGAAACATGTGTGAGGTTGACTAGGTATCATATCCATGTGTCTCATTGCAATACCCCATAATATAAAATATTAACTAAAATGTAGACATTTGATAATAATTAATAAATAAAATAATATGCTACGAAGATAATGGGAATCCCATAAATATGAGACCTTGAAATTCCAACCTATCAACACACCATCATGAATACATCATGGAACCCATTCTTCCAATATAAATAAATTTTCAATACTCAAAAATTTCACCAAAATTATACAACACCAATGGGGAGAATTCCAACCCATTGTTCAACAACCTCTATCTAGATAAAAACCATCATTATATAAAACATTTCTATATAAAAACTTTGTCGGGGTATTAGAGTATATTTACTAAATTGTTGGGTCTAAAAATATTAAAAACTATAGAATAATTGGGATAGGGAAATAAGTAAAAATTATACACTCATTAAACTCGTAAATAAATTAGATATTAACCTCGTATATAATGTATATATGTATAGGAAGTAAGGTGGGGTAACTACTGGGTGCCTAAACATAATGTGATCATCAAATAAAATCTCCAGATAAAATTCCATTTGGAATAGATGTTATGTGATCACTAAAAATAATAATTCTAAGGGTTACATGTATCACTTACTGATCTTCATATTTATATAGTGTTACGGTGTGAGTAATCTCTAATTATATGTATTGTTAATCAACACATTAATTAGTCTATGTTCCATCAGAGATATAACAAAGCCTTATACCAAATATTATTTAATAAATCTATATTATAGGAGTATTAAACTCCCTCCAAAAAATGGATATGGAATATATTTGGTTTACCATGTAAATAATTTTCCAATTTAAATAGATATTTTTTTAGGTTAGTTGTGTGTAAATTTTGTTTACGAATCATATGAAATAAATAAGTCAGCTGAATATTTTCCTTTTACACTATGAAAAATGATATGAATAATAAGTATATTCTAAGTGTCACTAATTTGTTAAAATTATAATTGAGTAACACTAACTAATTCAACACTTGTCATAGTGGATTATTATAATCGTTCTTCCAATAATAATTATTTTATCATTTGAGATAAATAGATCATAATGATTCATTCACAATTTTTTTAAATACATCCTTCTGTATTATTAAAATTATTTTTTCAGATAAACGATTTAGAAGTTAAAAAGATATCCAATGATAAAAAATAGGTTTGTGGAATCCGGACTTTTATTGAGATATCATGTACATAAAAATGAGTAATGGTTGTGATAATTAAAATTTTATGATAACATAAAATAATTATTGGTTCTTGAGCCACTCTATGTATGTATGAGTATGAAACCACATTTATTTGACTTATTATTTAATAATTTATTAGTTCTTATTGATTTACATTAGAAATTTGATAATTTAGGTCAATATTTTTTTTCATAGGATGAGTGCATATCTGATTGAATATTATGAATTTTTATTTGAAAAATTATTGGATATAAATTTTTATAATACATTATAAATAAAAATTCATATATTTTAATATTTAATTTCCTTTTAATAAATTCAAAAAAAAATTAATTAAAAATGAGAATATATAATATATTTTACAATGATGAATATTAAAATAAAATATTCCATATAATGATAAGGGAAATTATGAAATGTAATATTAGTTTAATGTGTGCCAAAATAAATATGAATGATATTTCTGAAATATTACATATTATAATACATAATAAATTATTCATAATGGGGATTCTGGGTTTAATATTTTATAATGTTCAATATTGGTCTATTCAAAATTATATTTTTATATAGATAATAATGAAAAATTTTAATTAAAATTACCATTTATGACTTATTTTAATGAGTTTTAAAAGGGATATATAAATGATAAAAAAAAATATTGATTATATATCATTGATTAAAAATGTTGTTGGGTGATGCTGATGTTTTTGAATGATAATATAATAATTATCATGCATGTGATTCAATTGGATGCTTGACATATATATTGAGATCAATAATATAACTCCATTAATTAAATATTTCTGATACCCTACAAATAAATATCTCTCATTGTTTTCCTCACACTAATGGAAAATGATTAATATACTGTTATCACCCTAAATATTTATATCTCTATAGTATTTGATCATTTACTTGGGGATTAAACTATATTTTAATTAGATATATATATATATATATGATATTAATTAATCATATTTTATATGTTTGTGTAATTTATTGTGGAGATATATTTAACATGTCCAATTTATGTAATATTATATTTTTATGTATATTAAGCCGATTTTCATTATTTATTCTTGAATAAATCAATAGTACATTATTTTACCCAATGCATGGTGTTATAATATTAATTTTGATGTATTGGTGTCTGCGAATCGATTTATAATTATTATTAATTATTGGAATTTATTTGTGGGTATTTACAAAAATTGTACAAATTATATATTTTTAGAAATTTTGAACTAAATTTTAGGTCATTATGTAGAATTAAATATCATATAATCACATGGTGAACAAAGGGTAGCCTCTTCATGGTTTTTGATGTAGAAAATTATGTACTGTTAAAGGATTTATAATCATCATTTAGAGAATGAATGTTTTTACAAAAAATAGTAATTCAGAAATAAAATTGATTCATCCAAATAAACATTCATAATAGGTTTCCCATATTTGATAATGATATTTACATGTTTTTAATGTTCACATTATTTTTTAAAACGCTACAAAATGAGATGAAGTTTGAAAAAACATTTATAATGATTTATAACACTGTGAAACTTGTAGGAAATATTTGATTAATTGATGGGAATTTATGAAATTATTGGTAATATAAGGATTATAATTTGTGGAAAAAATGAAGTTATTTGGACATTATAAATTTGATATAATTTTAATATATGATTTATATAAATGGTCTTATCAATTTATGTATGTGTGATAAATCCTTATACATAATTATAATATTCATAAAAACTATGCAAACCATGGAGGGATTCTGTTTTCATCTTTCACGGGGAATTTTTTAACCATGTTTGAAGATAATTTATATATTTATTAATTATTAAAATTCTATATTTCGTCATTATTTTACATGAAATAAGAATTAAATATAATTTTATCTTTTTGAAACCACATTTATTGGTTATTTACAAAATGTTTAGAATGTTTTTACCATTTCATCCCAACACTGGAATTAGATCCTATTCAAATTAATTTGGATTAATGACATCGTAGTTGAAAATTATTTTAAATTTGATTTCTCCAAATGTTTTATATTTTTATTGAAAAACATATAGGGCTTATAGTGAAAATGATGACTTCATTAAACAAACCAGTATCACTATTTTAATGTGTTAGTTTTAAAGACCCTTCCTAAAACTACTTATTCAAAGGGTAAAGGATGGGATTCATTCTGATTTAATTTTTATTTATGAATTAATATATCTTCGTTATCAAATAAACATAAATGGTTTTGTTATTTTTTTTTAAAAAAAATTATTTCCTAAATTCACAAAATTATTCTTCAGCATAGGCCTTGAAGGGAACTTTAAATAGTAAGAATATTTCAATGAAATTATCATGTATTATTATGGATTTATATGATTTTATTGTCAATTAAATATAAATTATTTTTGTTAATCATTTAAATTATTGTATAAATGTTTTATTGACTATAAAATAATGAGAAATATAAATGTTTTCATAATTTCAATGAAATAATTCTAAATTATTCAAATAAATAATTCATCTACAATGAATTATTTTATAAATATATATAATCTAAGATAATCATGGTTTCGGAGGATTTAAAAATAGTCTATATAAATATGAATTTTCCTATATTGAACTAATGTTGTTTATTTATATGATTAACATGAAGTGTTCATATATTAAGGAATATGTAGTTTATATATTTTTTTTACAGAATCATATGTTTTAATGTGAATTATTTCATATAGTTGGAATAAAAAAATGAAATATTCATTTTTTTTTTGAAAAGGTTGAGGCACTATGGCCTCTTTATTGAAGAAAAAGACAAAACCATAGAAAGAGAGAGGAACAAGAAAGAAAACAATCCCACAAAATACACACAAAAAAACATCAACACACATGCGAGAGGGTGCTCATGTTGTATTGAGCGAGAAGACCACCCCTCCAATGAGTATGTATTCCCCTCCTCCATGTCTTGACATGCATCATTATTCCACCTCCATCATCCGAGAACTCCACTGTCTCATCGGCTTAATACATTCCTTTTGGATCTACAACTTAATTGGTATATGAGGTGATCCAACAAATGTGGTATGAATTTTCAGATTAATCATATCTAAACTATAATGTGTTTATTAATTTTTTATTTATGAATTATTCATAAGTGCATATATAATGTCCAAATATTTAAAATGTTCAATTACTTATCTATTAATTATATTTTATATTCATAAACATCCCATTTTAGTTTTATAATTTTATAAATTCTTTATTTCAATCTATTTTTAAAAAATCTTATAAATTTTAAACCATTCAGATAAGGAATTACATTCAAGGTATTAAATATTATATTGTTACATTTTAAATAAAATGGTCCTAAATATAATAATAAATATTTTTTATGATATATAATAATTATCGGTTAATATTTTTTTGAAACTAATGTTAGTTTATGGTATTATTTTATGTATCCTGTAACTTAGGGATGGACTTCTCCGAAGATTCAAAGCTAAGGATATGTTCTTGAAAACTTTTTTTGATGACTTGTCGCATAATACATGCATTTATATTGATTTTCAGCATATGATTGTATATTTGTTTCATGTAAGGTATTCATGTACCATTTTCATGAGATAAATTATGGGATGTTTCATGTGATTAACTTATATTTTTGAGAGATAAGAACATATAATTATTTATATTGTGATATACATTAATTAGTTTTAAAAATTTAAATTTTAATATATGCATAAGTAAAAAACTAAATCATTGTTATCAAACATACATGATGGGAATATATGATACATGATGGTGAGATATTAATAATACCCTTATAAATATAGTGGTATACATTCATTATAAATAGAGAATATCATAATATCACAATTATCAGACTGGGTACATCCTAACATTGTTGTATTACTATGTATTATCTTTTTCTTGTAATATAGAATATTAGGGATCATAATATAATTATTTTTATTTGTCTGACTAAATACTTTGGTTGTAATTTTTTAGGCATCCAAAATATGTTTTATTTTTCTATATAAATGTATTTAAGATAATCAATTTAATGAATTTTTTAGAAGCATTGTCTGTGTAATAATGGAAAATTTTTATATGATATGATTGATATGATGGTCTATATAAATAAATATGTTATGAGGGAAATATAAAAATTAAATTATGATTCAATAACATAATTCGTCTACCACTAATATATGTGATATTTTTTAAAATGGTTTTTTATTTAATTCGTATATATTTTTTAAAAAATTATATAAATTGAATTTAAATCATGATACACTTATCATAAATTCTTTGATTACAAAAATATGGAATCAACCTTAAATATAACATTAATATCAATCCAATAAAGTGAGAAGAATAATTCAAATAACATTATTGAATCATATAAAAACATGAGATGCATTGTGAAAAAATATTAAAAAACAATTATCTTTTAAGGCTACCCCAACTTATGAATCTAATTAAAACATTTGTTCAAAAATGCAATAAATATGATTAATTGAAGGAAAAATGATAATCTTGTTGTATCTTCATAATTTATCATTTCCCTAGATCCTAAGTAAGAAAAAAGTGATAAAATTAATGTATTCAAGCTGATAAATAACCAAAATAGTTTCTATAATGAATAATTTAGAAATGAGAAATATATGTTTTCAAATTAATATTTTTATATTCATAATAAATAAATTCAATTACACTCCCACTCATGTGATCAATATAATTGGTTTTATCAATTAATTTCATAAAAAAATGTCCCCTTTAAGATAGATCTATCTATATACTTCATTTTATGGTAATTCAAAAAAAATTAATAATTTATTATTACTATGAAATGAACGAGTTAAATATGAATTAATGTGATCTTATACATATTTTTTTGATACATAAGTAGGTCATGGTATTTATATAGTCTATGTATGTGATGATATTATTATAGAGTAAATGATTAATCGATATATAAAAATGTGTTTCTGGAGGGTCTAATCATTACACCTCGTAATTAAATCCAATAATATGTATCAATATTAAATAAAAATATTCTCATTATGGAAAACCTAGATATTAGAGAAAAATTTCATAAATAATATTACGGTGTTTAAGAGTCTATATGGAGATTCTATATCATGTAGTAATGATATATAATGATAAGAATTACATATATGTAAACATTCAGAATGAAATAATGAAAATTTATTTTTACCAATATAGAGTGGATATGGTACTACTATAGAAAAAATAGAATGCTAAATATAAATTTATGCTCTAAGAATATTGAAATTATCAAATTATATATATTTTTATCTAATGTTATCCTTTTTTATAAGAGAATTATATTTTAAATCAACAGATATTATTAATAAATGTGATCATGAGTTTTAATACATATGTTCTACAGAAATCCATTATGTGATATTGTCTAAAAAGAATTGATGAATGTAGTTTTACCAAGGAAAATAATATTCTATCCAAGTTATTTTTTCAAATATGATTAGAAAATTTATAAACATACAATTAGTGTCTTATTTTTTTAAATATGATATTATTTTCAATTGCATATACCTAATACACAAAAAACATTAATATGAAAAATGGTTGTTTGTTAAATTTTCCCATAAGGAAAATGAATATTTTTGTCATTATATAAAATAGTTTGTATCATTGAAATAGGTTTTGGGGACGTATTATTTTTAATAGTTTAGTGGGATTATTTTTAAATATAGAGAATTATTAAAAATTGCAAACAAAATATTCTAGTATAATTAAAATTAATATTAAATTGAAATTCAAAGTTTTTTAGGATGTGTTGATAAAATTTATTTTAAAGTAAATAACTATATTTAAATATTGTAAAATATTTTCAACAAATATATATATGAATTAATTATAAATTATAAATATGTTTGTACTACACATATTAGAAGATTATATGTATTTTAAAAAAAATTATTAACATTAAAAATTGGGTGTTTTGAATAAAATAAATTTTAATATAATGTTCAAGTGTTTAGAGAAATGATTATTAATCATAAATATCATCATTATTATAACTCATTTTCATTATCGATGTTATCTAAATAATTTATTTTAATGAAAATAGTTTAACAAATGTATATTTTATGATATAAAAGGTGTTACATAGTAATATAACATATGTTACATATTGATGTAACATGTTTAACATGTATGAAAATAATTAAATGACATCATATTTTATATTTTGTTTTTTTATATAATAATATTTTTTATTATTTATTAGTTTCTAATATTCATAATGTATTTGATACACTTAAAAAATATGTCATGTTATACAAAATAAAAATATATCTTATCAATTATTAATATGGGATGCACATTTCATGACATGACATAATAATTCAACCCCAAATCTGTGAATATGACTAATCCCTAATTCATGGATTTCATTAATATTTTTGAGTTATGATTAAAATAGAATATTATTCATGTATGGGGATTAAATATAAAATTTCTATTTTTATTTGAGGCACAACATGATGTTTTTTTAGAATACCTGCTATATATAAAATATTTAATTACAAATATTTCATAATTAATATTATCTTGGATAATGTTAAATTTTTACCATCACTATAAGAGGTTGATCAGTAATCCAAATTGTTAGCCATCATGCATTGATAATATACATAGTGTATGATTGTGGAAAATATAATCCAATAGTTGTTGGGTATATTGATGGTCATGTGTTAGGTTTTTACAATTTGACATTATATTTTCTATTGTTTATGATGGTTATAACCTCTAGGACCTATACTAAGAGAGACTGAGGTTTTGTGTGTACATACATAGATTACTAAATTATTCTGGGAATATCTATTTATGTGACTGATATGTGATTAACTGTTATACATGTATAAGTTTAAAAATATGAAATTATCCAGTTTATTCATTATATACTCAAATAATTTAAAATATATGAGTATATTATATGTAATTTACATATTTCATGTCTCATGATCTCACAATATCTTAGAAAAGGTTATATAATATAGTGAATTCAAATTATGGTACCTTTTCTGGGAATAATTATATATGTACTAGTGTTTGAAGAATATCAAACTAGATCCATTTATAAGTTGAGTAGTATTGATTATTTTCTACTATTTAAACATGATCACATGTAGGGATTAAATTATTAATCATTTTTGTTATCACTATAACGGACAATAGGGTCACACATTGTGTTTATTTGATTGAGGATAAATTTTCTTTTAAAGTGATTTTAAAAGCATGAAGACCATGATGATATATTATCTAAAATAATTTTTGGAAAATATCAAAGAAGTGTTATATATATGGTTTCATTTGTTCTTATATTTGATATGAAATAAGGTGATGCTCACTTTTTCAGGTTTTATTTCATAAAAGTTTATGTGTAGTTTAATAAAATAATAAGAAAATGATTTATTTCACGTAAGAAAAAATTAAATAGTTAATAATTTTTGGATAATAATATTAAATTGTTTCAAACCTTCATGATTTATTAAACTCTTTTTTTATCTGAAAAAAAATATAGAAAGTGGTATGGTAGGAGAATGGGGAAATTTAAAGAAAATATGGTTAGGGGAACAAAAAATTAGGGAATGAAACTATATACTAAACATTCACATAGAACATTTTTATAAGACACCAAACAAGATACCCTAAATTATAAAATGAATCAAATTTGTAATTCCCTAAACATTTATCAAAAATAGTATTTACTTCTTTAGTTTGTTCGCAGTAATTGGCCTCAATGAATCAAACTCATAAAATGAGACAGTTATCACACAACCCAACAATGTAAATCAAACATTTAATCCTAAAAAAACATCATTCTATATTGGGGTGTATCACTATTGGAATAACTTGGGAACCACAACCTTAGGATTGATCAATAATACATTTCCACCAAGATGAAGAGAGGACTCCAACAACTTAAACATGATGCTTTACAAGGATGGAATGATGACCACACATAAAAAGATAAATAAAGGTCACCTTATCTATATAACTGAAATGGACCTCACTACAATATTGAGAAGGGACTATGGATTTAGTGTATATAAGGATAATAAAGAATTTTTCTTGGGCCTATGACCACCATAACTCCTAATGAAAGTCAAATATGTAAAGAAAGCATCGTTATTCAATGGGATATGAGTAAAAATAAAAAAGAACTCAAGATCCATCATAAAGATGATCCTACCTAAATGGATATATATATATATATAATTTCATCAGACCTCATCTAAAGTCACAACCTAGAATGAATTACATATAACTGGATGATTATGAGTTTTTTTAGTCACTAAAAGGAGTAAATGACACAATAAAATTCATATAAACTTATATCAAAAGGACTACATGTCCAATAGTATTGAAATACTATTCACCGGTCATTAGATTATAAATGCAAGTTTGAAATAAATAACTCAAGGCTAAATTTGAGGGAAGGGGGTACTGTGAGAGTAGAATGAGTAAGTAATTCAAAATAATTATAATATTTAACATGGTCACTATTGACCAAAAAAGAAGAAATTGAACCTTATTTTAAGGAATATTTGTGCAAAAAACTAAAGAATATTAAATTGATCACTAATGGAGAATTATATTTTAAATGAGTCTATTCCCTTAACGATGGAATGAACAAAAAAAATCCAAAAAAGATGAATTATAAGATGGTTTAAGATGTTGACCGGTGGATTCAATTCTAACCAAAGTAGCTGAAACACTAACATACCCTCCCTAATGTGAATATACATTAATAAACATCAAATATGTCAATATTAATTATTTCAAACATTTATAATAACTATATAAAAATTTAAAATTTTATGTAATTTTAACTAATGTTTACTAGCAGTTGTAGCATTGTGAGTTATTTATAAAACATTTGAGTTGTGGGTAAATCCTTTTGAGTTTCCTTGGAGGTGGATATAATGTTTTTCATGAAATAAAAATTCAAATACATTATATATAAATAATGTTTCAATGTGTTTAAAAATCTTTAATTCATATATATATTTTAGATGATCTCATTAACTAAATGGTTATAAATTGTTTTGAGTGTGAGATAAAGTATTTTTCTGTAGTTGTTTATTTTGAAAAACCAAAGATACTATTAAATTAAATTCCCTATTGGTTTCTTATAAGGGTTCTCCTACAAACACATGTGAAAATAGGGGCTTTTTTTCTTCACATATTAAAATCTTAATATTTTCTTTATTTTATTTTGACTTCAATGATTCTAAGGTTGAATATTTTCAATGGAGTTTTAACTACACATATAATATGTTTCCACCCACAAAACCTAAAGTCCTTAACCGAAGTGACCTAGAGTCGTAGTCTTATTTATGACTTTGTATTAACATAAAAGAGATCATATCCAAAAGGACTAAATATATTAGTAGTATTGAATTTCCATATAAATAAATTCATCCTATTTTACATTGGAAATATAATTATAAGCATAGGGAGAGAAATTATTAATATTCATTGAAAATATTCAAAATTTCCTTATAAATATCCTTGGTAAAAGAAAAAAATGATGACGAGCTTACTTTCTCACCAAGGGTAACATGTATTAGAGGATATAACGAGTAAACAATGAATATTCAATATGGTTATGTAAATAAGTAAAAATAGAATCAATTTATTCAATAACTTGAGATAATTAAATCTATAGATAATATGAATGAAAAAATATCATATATATTACTACTTAAATTATCAATGAAGGTAATTCTTGAATTTAGTTTTCATTATCTTAAACATCATGAATTTTATACCATCCATACCTTACACAACGATATTTTAATCAACGCATATATATACAACAATAATGCATTTAAATTTTCCAGCCAACTGATTCATGTCTTTAGATTATCGACAGATCGTGGTTCTATCCATAAATGGGACCCACTGATCACGTAATGTCTGATTAATTTGTTATATCTATATACATAATTATCAATTTAATTCATTAACAGAATTCTATAGAAAAAATATATGTTTTTAGAAACTAATCTGGAATGCCAGAATTTCCCAAATCAGTAAATTAATATTCCTTGTAAGACACAATATGTTGAAATTAAACATAGATTAAGAAAAATTCTTATAAGTGATACAAAGAATTTGGATATATAATTGAAAATAATTCAACAATCATTACAACAAAGTGAATACTTTACGGTACTGTTAATGACTAAAAAATAAATTAATAATGTGAGTGTCAATAATATTCATAGTAAAACTCATCAAGAACCATCTAGAAAATGAATAGGTATATTTTCAGTTAAATATATCCTCAGTGGAGTATAATTAAAATAAAGTGTTTTCCTCAGTAGAGAATAATAACAGAAATAAAATTCCTATTAAAAAGACTCTTGAGTAGCATGCCCTTTTTCCATTGAAATAATATTTCCAAAACAAAAAAATTCATGACTATTAGGGAAATGATTTTCTTTAAGATGAAACTTGTAATAATATAAGGGAATCATTGTAGTAATGAGTAGTTTTGATGGTTGTAAAATTCTATTCATCATGAGTACAATGAAATTAATATTCCTTTAACATTTTCTGTAAATATTCAAAAAGCACCTTATTCAAAAAATGAAATGAAGAATCCTTTTAAACCATTTTTTAGTAAGTATAAAATGTATAAAATTTTATTTAGTAAATATTTGTATAATATTAAATATTGTATTTAAAATATTTTATGCAATATATAGAAAAATAAAAAAATTCTAACTGAGTAGAAAAACAAATTTTATTATCCTTAAAAACATGATTTTGGTCACTTGAGTAATTAAAATAGTAAAATGAAAGTAAAACATATAATTTAACAAAAATTATTGAACAATAAAATAATTCTATTTTTATGAGGAAAATTAAAATAATTATCCTAGTGTATATTTAAACATAAACATTGTTGAATATTAATTAGACAATGAAGTAAACCCATTCCACTTTGCGAAATTTGGAATCATAAACCCCAGTAAATAAATGCATTTAAATGAAACATTAAATATAATAAATAAAAATATATTCATTATATATCATATCAATGGATGAGTAGATACTCCTTATAAAAAATAATAGTTGAATAATACAAAATATATCCAAATAGGGTGGAAACATAGTTGAAATACAATAAAATGATCATAAAATTGATGTAAGGATTAATTAAATGATTGATTATGTGTGTAAAATATAAATATACATAAAAATGGAAATAGAAAATAAAATAATCAAAATACATTACAAACAAAATCATAGATTATCAAAACCAATATAGAAGTTAAATAACCCATTGAAAATAAATTTTGTTATGAACCCTTTACCACTTGTTTATATTCAAATAAAATACCATTGGATGAAGTAAAATGATTTTTTATTTTAAATACCATGAATTATGAAGAATTAATGATATAAATAGTAAACATGTAATTATATACACCATATAAATTAAATTAGGTGCATTATTGTATCATCCTACCCAGGTGCAATGTGACGTTTCCCCAAGCTAGTTCACCACATGACCTTATGCGTTACTCCCTGTATACTAGAGAATGTCAACTAGTATCGAGGGTCATGTAAATCTGTCAAGGGGAGACAATACCCTCATTGATCAGAGTAAAACACAATAAAAAAAAGTAAGATGTAAAAGGATAAATACCCAAAATAATACTAATGTCACAATATAACCAAATAGAAAAAAAATACTCAACTAAGAGGGAAAACATGTTATGCCAATATAATTATCATGTGTCAAAAATTAAATTGAACATAAAGACACTAAGACTCCTCTTGTGGGTTTTGGTCCAGGTTTGGTCCCCTCATCCATGCTCCATCCTAAATCAGCAATCCATCCAAGGGCCTTTGTCCTTAACTTATCCTCCAAAAATATAAAATATTCGGCTACCAATCACCCAAGACGATTAGGGTGTGAGTACAACCTAGTCAGACACAACCAAATGTGTTTAAAACAATTCAATTAAAAAGGTTGTTTATGATGTTCTATATGAAATTTTGTATAATGCATAAATAACTAGTTATTTCATTACAATTTATTCTTATATAAACATATTAACTCCCAGGTACCCATGTATACTCATACCCCAATACTATCTTTATCTTATGCTAGAGCCCGAAGTGTTTTTTATGTAATAACATATCTCAATACTAGATTATTTCCAGAGAATAAAGTATTAATAGGTGGTTTTATATCTTAGTATCTGATTTGAATCATGATGGAGTTCAAAATATTTTATTTTGAGGCCATAACTTAGAGTTCCATTATTTTCATTCATTAATTTCACATTTATAACCACATTTAAAATGTTATCAATATCACAAACATAATTTATATGACCTTATTAACATAATTACTCCAAAATATAATGATTATGTTCCCACTCACTTACTCAAAAGTATAATGGAAATATTACGATGTATACTTCTCATTTGAATGAACATGTTCCCACTCTCTTACTCATAAAAATGATTACCATGTTACCATTTCTACTTCTCAATTTTTAATGACCATGTTCCCATTATTTAACATATAATAAATTCATAATTAATTATCCACATCACTCCCATTATGAATTCATAAATTAGTTAAAGACAACAAATCCATTAGTTTGCTCAATAATAAAATAAACATTGCAATCATCATTAATGTATTTAATCATTTAATAAAGAAATGTCACAATTCATATCCAAGTAAATATTTTGTCATAATTAATTATCCAATTATGAATATAAACTCATCATAATTAACCCCAAAATTAATTTCCTAGATCATAATATCAAGGCACATAATTAATTCACAATTAATTATATAAACATAAACAATTTTATATCTCCTAATTAATCTGATAATTAATTATATAGATTATAATCCATAAATCTAATAATAAATTTGTAACGCCCCGACCCTAGTTACCCAGAGTCGGTGCATTATTACATTACATTGGCATGATCACAAGAAAGATCAAATCTCGAAAGACCGATTGGGTTAGTAGCCTTGGAAAAACTAGATATATTCATAAAGTTTTACATTACATCATAAAGTGAAAAACTACTACAACAACATAGTCTCCATATTCCACACTCATATCCCCACATACTATCCCTGCAGGTCATTCATAACTTACTTCTTCACATCCTGGGAAAAATTAAACATATAAAATGGGTGAGCTCAAATGCCCAGTAAAGATAACAATATTGCGGAAACATTTAAAAATAAGAATAAACATTTAAGGTAACGTATAACTAAAACAAAAGCCTTTTAAACTTGAACTTCAACATAGTATGGAAAAAGTAAAATGAAATTATGCCATTTACTTATTCACATGGATAGTATAATAATCTAATAATCACTTGCAATATCAATAACCACTTTCATAATGATGGAATGCATAATGCCAGACTATCATAACCACATAGCCAAGGCCTTGTGCCCAGACTACAAATAAGATTCTGTCAAGTCCTTCTTCCAAGACACTAGTTTGTCTCTTGAGACCTACCGATGCATCGAGGAGCTATAGCGGGCTCCACACGTCACTTACTAAGTCAAATGCATTCCTCATATGAAAAGATTTAAACATAACATAAACATTTGTATTAAAACTAGCATACAAAATGTCAATACTTTATCCACAAACCATGAATGATATAAAAATAGCACATCCACAGTCAAACATAACTAATTCGATACAATATGGAAGATTTTATTGTATCATATTAACCTCAATCGAGAATAATGAAGGGCATTTACATAGATGAAAATAATCATCAAAACTATTTGAGAGAAATATCCCCCTTTTTCTTTAAATCATTTAAAAGTCACACTATTTGTCAAGAAGCCATTTAAAAATAGATTTTTGAATCAAAGTTTCCCATACCACATTGAAACTTTTAAAAGGAGTTTTAATTTTAAAACTTTAATGTCCATATAAATAAATCCTTAAAACCATTTTTAAAACATGGACATTAATGAGCAAGATTTAGAATAATAAGTCTTTAAAACATTTTAAAATGGTATTTTAGTTAGAGATTCTAACCAAAAGTGATACACTTGAATAAAAATAATTGAGGTAATCAAAACATTGTAAGATCATGTGAATAAAGGGATTCATGATATACTATGTCAAAGTACATTATATACACCACATAAAAGTGATTTGGTGTATATCAATGAAGAATTCTCAATGGAATGTAAATTGAGATGAAATCTCTCATAAAGGTTGTACCCTTAGGTTAAGGATAAATAAACGACATAGTTATGTGTGATAAATATAAATAAATTAAATACAATTGGATATTAAGTGTAAAACAATCAAAGGACATTCACACATAATCTTGTAAAAACAACACCAATGAATTGGATGTTTATCTCAACAAATGGAGAAAGAGTTAAAATTACTCTTATCAAATTCATATAGATGACTTGAGAAATTATCAATGGAGTGATTATGTGTATCAAAAGTATATCCACAAAATGGGGAGTGGAAATTATGACATAATCAAATGAATAGTGATTCCACACATAATCTTGGAGTAATATAATCAATGAAATATGCGTAAAGCCAAATGAGTGGAAATTGAAATTTCAAATTCCCTTATTGATTTGGTAACATAAAAAACATAAACCCATGAAAGAAGGATCATAAAATGATGATGTAAATATAAATTAATTAAAGTATATTTCACAATGAATACAAACATGGGCAGTACACACACCACATTTAATAAATAGGTGGTGAACAATGGAATTCTCGCGGAATTAAAAGTGAGATAAGAAACCCTTTACAACGTTGTAATCAACTGAGTCGTATGAACAAAAGTTAATAACCACCAAATGATTTACAAAATAACATGAATACAAATATAATAATGATAATATATATCAAATTGTAGTACACAATACACCACTTTCAATAATTTATTGGCGAACAATGGAAATCTCACGGAATTGAAGGTGAGATATGAAAATCCCTTACCTTGTACTTTTCCTTGGTTGGGGGTAGGTTAACCTCTTGTATAATGTCGAAATAATTGTTATTAAATTATTCATGAATCATATACATTAATATGATATCATATATGATATTTTAACATTTTCTTTGTTAATAATATCTTAGAATTATCGTCGTTTCAGGTGATAACTTACTCGTTTTCTTTTATATGTTTTGTTACGTAAGCCATTTTTTTCATGGATAGGTTGTATCCTATTCATATCCAGAATTATATCATGTCCTTAAACATTATTTTTAAATAATAAAATGATAATTATACTTGAATGGATACGATAGAGAATGAATCTCATCGCGTTCGTGGAGACGGTAGTCCGTACATACGCACGAGCGACAATATCATTATTTTGATACTAAAATAATATATAATTGGATTGCATATCATATATACAGAATCATTATCATGTTATATTTATTATTTTCATGAGTTACACATCATTATTATACCCATAAAAATAATAATTTATTGAATAATAATTACACCACGACGTGGAGACGGTAAGCCGTACGTACGCACGTATGGTGACATGTTATTCAAAGGATGGATAGAATAGTGAATATGTTTGTACCATATTTATAATAACATCACAGTATATATATGATACTGGATTTATTATTTTGGAATGGTAACAACAAAGGATGAATATGTGGAAGAAGAAATGAACTTGGAAAAATGGTGGTGAAATCATTACCTCTTCTTCGGGTTCTTCCTTTTGATTTGATCAAAAGGGATCTTTAGGTTTGCTTTATAATCAAAATAATGCCTCTAGGTTGTAGTTATGGAATTTGGGAGAGACTTTGGGCAGATTGTGGCCGAACCAAAAGGCTTTGAAGGTGTGAAGTAATGAGAAGGGGGGTTCCCTTTTATAAGAGGGGTGAGGGGCACCTTTGGAAAAGCTAGAAATATTAATTTATAATAAATTCATATTCAGTTTCTAATGGCTCAAAAGTTGATTATTCAAAGGTTATTGTGGGAATAGGTCTAAAACCATTATACCAATAAAATTTAGACAGGTTTGGGTCATTATACTAACCTTACCTTTTATTTTTAACTCTTAGTTAATTAGTTTGACATTTACCATGTCACTTTGTATTTTTATAATATATAGTTAATAAACATACTATATACATCTAACAAACCCCCAAGTGGTCCATTAATTATACACCTATCATGATATATGTCTCTTGACCGAACCTTAGATTTTTAGTAATTTAATATCAATTAATAATAAAATATTTGTTTTAAAAACTCTTTTATGTCAATTTTGACACTATTCAATAGTTGATTTTTGTGAAACTCATAACAGAATGATTACTAACACCAAAGTTAATTAAATCAATACTAACATGTCATATTAGCCTAGAAAATTATTGTAATTCATTAAAAGTCTCAAATTATATTTATTTGGGTATTTTTAATATCAATTATTTTGATTTGTCGCTATTACGGTAATTACAGCATCATCATTGTGTCATAAATAAATTAAATTATTTAAAGTATAAAAATTATAAATAAAATATCATTATGTAGGAAATCGTATTATATTTCTAATGAATATTTACAATCGAATTTATCTTATGTATATCTCTATATTAAAAATGTTTTAATAAATAAACTTTGATTTTAACTCTTTACTCTTCTTTGAATTAAATAATAATAAATGTCCTAATCTAATCCAAGTGGACCTAAATGATAATATTTTATTCCTAAGGTTGATTTCGGTCGAGATACACTTGTCCAATAGAATTAGGACATGTGTTAGGGTAATATTAATATCATTTTTACCATTAATTACCCTATTTACTTTTAACCGTGGTAAATAAAAGTAAAATGTTACTATTCACCAAAAATTATTTTCATCTCATTGAACCACATTTTACTTCTTTATATTAACCATGTCTTTCGGATTTTCGAAATTTCATTCATAGAAGCGGTAAAATTATGTTTTATGAAAAACTCAGTTTTTTTTACTACAACTTAGTAGTTTCACTATTCATCAAAAATTGAAGTTTTTCAGAACAATGCCAAAATTTCACCCTACGCTATAATTGATATTCCAAATTCAAAAATGATTTCTATTTTACAAAATTCTAAACATATAAGTTGCATTAATTAATTTTATAATTAATTCCCGTTGTCACAACAAATAGTGTTTTTAAGAAACAATATATATCAAAAGATTGACAATTGTTTAGGTCCAATTTCAAAGTGAAATCAATTCTAATGAACACCATTGGATAAAATGGTAAAAATATATTCTAATTATACTTTAAAACCGCTCAATAATATAATTTATCACTATAAATTATATTTATTTAAAAAGTTGTTTTTAATTAAAATTTGGTAATTTTCACTATTCATCAAAATATAAGTGTTATCCGAAAAGTTCCAAAATTTCACCCTATGATAAATTCGATATTCCACATCCAAAAATGAAGTCCATTTTGAGAGATATAATTTATAAAATTTCAAAAAGTAGGTATTACTTTTCATACCGGCTAGTTTGATTAGTTGTGGTGTGTTAGAATCTCGAAGTTGCGTACAATTCACGCCATTGCATTATTCAAAGGGAAACGTACCAAGGAAGCTTGGGGTGTTACATTCTCCCCTCCGTCAATAAATTTCATCCTCGAAATTTTTAAAATTGTTCTTGGGAATATAATGGAAAGTCCCAAATCGAAAAAGAGTCAATAAAACTATCACATTAAAAGAAAGAGAGGTATAAAGGTCAACCAAGATAACCCATACTCAGATTCCATGTAGGAAAACATGGATATGGATGATAAACTAAGTTTTAAGTTCTGATGGAGAGGGATAGAAATCATGATCAGGAGAAATTTAATAATAAGAAAACCACAAACTTGTGTTGGGACAAACGACCATTAGTCACCTAGTAGGAAAGTAAACGGACAACATTTTTTTGTTGTAAGTTACACTATATAAGGATGAGGAATTAATTTACGATATTGAATAAGAATATAAAGATATATACTTACATTTTAAGTAGATTTTCATTCTTTAATAAATTTCCACCACTAACTCATTTTTTTAAATGATAAGTATTCAAGAAGACTTGGTCACACTGGAAGAGCTAGAATAAACTTCTATAGAATCACATGATCCATGCAGGATGAACTATATATTTACATTGTCTTTAGAGATTAATCAAAGCCAAAATGGTTAGTACAAGATCTAATTATCCCCCAAAAGGATATTCCGTGAAAGAAATAAACACTAATCTTAATTTCCAAAATTAAACCAACAATACCCCAAAGTTAAATAAATACCATACAATAATCAATTGTCCTTAAAATCCTTTAATATAATCAAAACTAATATTGAAAACTAAAACTTATTATGAATGTAGTGTTCCACGTTAAATTGTATCTCCAAATGACATTAATTACTCTTAAAGTCACATACTTAAAAGTAATTAACCTAATCATTTCCATAAATGACCCAAATCATTATAAATCCACAATAAAAACATAGATAAAAATCCACCATTACTCCTCAAATGAAATCTCATACTTCTCTATTTTCCTTTGGCATATAGTGTTCTCAACAAAGAGAACAACTTCTAAAATAACATTTATCACTTAATCACCAAATCAATTTCCTATACTAAGGGTATTCATTTGACAAAACATAAGATCCCAAATCAAATTATTATTGATCAATAAAATAATTTAACTAAAAATAATAGTCACATTAACCAGGGACTTCACGTAGTCCAGTGGTAGGCGATAAATCCCGATCGACTTTGGTTGTTGGTTCGATTCCCACAGCTTTGTCCGACGCGACGGGTTGTCACACGGTCTACAGGTAGTCCTTTTTCAAAAACTATATTTTATAACATTACCAAAATGAGATAAATTCCTCAAAATAACCATAACATAATTTGACCACAAATGTTATCTCATACATTACATTTTCTTCCCAAATTATAATAATTTGTAATTGACTCAAACCTAATGATCATATAAAACCAAACGGTTATTTATAACTATATCTACAAGAGAAAAGATAATTCTTCCATAAATATCATTCTCACATGGCAAACTTTAGGGTTACAAATACAAGAGAAAATTATTCCAAAGTAAACCCTTCAACAAGGATCACTAATAATTTTTAAACATTTATCCAACCATTTATTTCCACATAGCTTTTTCTCTGACAAAGAAAATATCCTATAGAATAGGACATTCACTCGGGTAATGGCCAGGTCCCCTACATTTACAGAAAATGACTATAAATGGATTCTTGGGACCATTTTTATCTTCTTCCATAGTACTCTTAATTTTTCTTCCAAATTCTTCACTTTATGCCCTTCCTTCCCACACGTAAAGCATTTCTTTGTCCCATTGAGACACTTTCCTGGGTGTCTCCTTCCACATTTCCAGCATGATTGAAATTGAGGATTTCTTTTTCCATGGTCTCCACTATAGGAGCTCTTATCATTCATCACCATTATCTTCTTTGTTGAGTCTGGTAATTGGTTAATATATATATCGTTGATCATATTTTTGGAAAATTGATTTGGAATAAAGACGATATCTTTTACGCCTATCAACATTCCATTTTGTTTCTCATTGCCACAACTGTTCCCACCTTGTACATCATTCTCAAAGTCACTATGACTTCCTTGGAATCCAGCCATTGACTAAAACCAGAAAGCATTGTGTGAGTAATAGTAGTCATACAATCATTTAGAGATTAACATGTCACCATATTCTCAATTTGAAACACATTAGGATTAACCAAGGTCATTTACTCTCATCTTATATATATAATACATTAAATCTATTTGTAAAGAAAATGTAAGTTATCCTAAGCATATCCCCCGGGAGTGTCGTAACCAAGAGTGCAGCATGGCCCGTTGTCGTGCACCAGTTCCCGTTTGAGTCTAGCTCAAAGCGGTGTTTTTGGGTTTTACCATAGGTATATCTGTGCCAGAGCCGCCTCTACCTGCTCATATCCAGACAGGGATGTATTTCTTGGAAAACTCACAAAATCTACGCAATACCAAAATTCCAGGAAATTCTTATATACTAATCCTCAAAGTTCATCATAGGTCTACGTGCTCTAATTAGAGTTTATCTAAATCTAGCTTCCAAGGTTTGTACTGAACTTCCTCTGATACCAGCTGTAACGCCCCGACCCTTGTTACCCAGAGTCGGTGCATTATTACATTACATTGGCATGATCACAAGAAAGATCAAATATCGAAAGACCAATTGGTTTAGTAGCCTTAGAAAAACTAGATATATTCATAAAGTTTTATGTTACATCATAAAGTGAAAAACTACTACAACAACATAGTCTCCATATTCCACACTCATATCCCCACATACTATCCCTGCAGGTCATTCATAACATACTTCTTCACATCCTGGGAAAAATTAAGCATAGAAAATGGGTGATCTCAAATGCCTAGTAAGGATAAAAATATAGAGGAAACTTTCAAAAATAAACATAAACATTTATGGCAATGTATAACTAAAACAAAAGACTTTTAAACATGAACTTCAACATAGTATGGAAAAAGTAAAATAAAATAATTCCATCTACTTATTCACATGGATATTCTACTAATCGAATAATCACATGCAATATCAATAACCACTTTCATAATGATGAAATGCATAATGCCAGACTATCATAACCATATAGCCAAGGCCTCATTCCAAGACTACAAATAAGATTTTGTCAAGGCCTTGTTCCAGGACACTAGTTTGTCTCATGAGACCTACCGATGTATCGAGGAGCTATAGCGGGCTCCACCCGTAACTTACTAAATCCAATTCATTCCTCATATGAAATGGTTTAAACATAACATAAACAATCGTATTAAAACTAGCATACGAAATTTCAATACATTATCCACAAATCATGAATGGTATAAAAATAGCACATCCATAGTCAAACATAACTAATTCGATAAAATATGGAAGATTGTATTTTATCATATTAACCTCAATCAAGAATAATGAAGGATATTTACATATATGAAAATAATCATCAAAACTATTTGAGAGAAATATCCCCCTTTTTCTTGAAATCATTTAAAAGTCACACTACTTGTCAATAAGACATTTAAAAATAGATTTAGGAATCAAAGTTTCCCATACCACATTGAAACATTTAAAAAGAATTTTAATTTTAAAACTTTAATGTCCATATAAATAAATCCTTAAATCCATTTTTAAAACACGGACATTAATGAGCAAGATTTACAATAATAAGTCTTTAAAACATTGTAAAATGGTATTTTAGTTAGAGTTTCTAACCAATAGAGAGACACTTTAATACAAATAATTGAGGTAATCAAAACATTATAATATCATGTGAATAAAGGGATTAATGATATACTATGTCAAAGTACATTATATACACCACATAAAAGTGATTTGGTGTATATCAACAAAGAAGTTTCAATGGAATGTAAATTGATATGAAATCTCTCATAAAGGTTGTACCCTTAGGTTAAGGATAAATCAATTACATAGTTCTGTGTGAAAAATATAAATACACTAAATATGATTGGATATTCAGTGTAAAACAATCAAAGGACATTCACACATAATCTTGTAAAAACAAAACCAATGAATTGGATGTTTAACTCAACAAATGGAGAATGAGTTAAAATTACTCTTATCAAATTCATATCGATGACTTGAGAAATTATCAATGGAGTGATTATGTGTATAAAAAGTATATCCACATAACAGGGAGTGTAAATTTTGACATAATCAAATGAATAGTGATTCCACACATAATCATGGAGTAATATAATCAATGAAATATGCGTAAAGCCAAATGAGTGGAAATTGAAATTTCAAATTCCCTTATTGAATTGGTAACATAAAAAAATACACCCATGAAAGAAGGATCATACAATGATGATGTAAATATACATGAATTAAAGTATATTACACAATGAATACAAACATGTGCAGTACACACACCACATTTATTAAATAAGTGGTAAACAATGGAATTCTCACGGAATTAAAAGTGAGATAAGAAACCCTTTACCAAGTTGTAATCAACTGAGTCGTATGAACAAAAGTTAATAACCACCAAATGATCTATAGAATAACATGAATAAAAAGATAATAATGATTATATATATCAAATGGAAGTACACAATACACCACATTCAATAATTTAGCAGCGAACAATGGAAATCTCACGGAATTGAAAGTGAAATATAAAAATCCCTTACCTGATACTTGTCCTTGGTTGGGGGTAGGTAAACCATTTGTATAATGTTGAAATAATTGTTATTAAATTATTCATGAATCATATACATTAATATGATATCATACATGATATTTTAACATTTACTTCGTTAATAATATCTTATAATTATCGTCGTTTCCGGTGTTAACATACTCGTTTTCTTTTATATGTTTTGTTACGTAAGCCATTTTTGTCATGGATAGGTTGTATCTTATTCATATCAAGAATGATATCAAGTCATTAAACATTATTTTTAAATAATGAAATGATAATTATACTTTAATGGATACGATATAGAATGAATCTCATCGCGTTCTTGGAGACGGTAGTCCGTACGTACGCACGAACGACAATATCATTATTTTGATATTAAAATTATATAGAATTGGTTGGTATATCATATATAAAGAATAATTATCATGTTATATTTATTATTTTCATTAGTTACAAATTATTATTATACCCATAAAAATAATAATTTATTGAATAATAATTACACCATGACGTGGAGACGGTAAGCCGTACGTACGCACATATGGTGACATGTTATTCAAATGATGGATAGAATACTGAATATGGTTGTACCATATTTATAATAACATCACAGTATATATATATATGATAATGGAGTTATTATTTTAGAATGGTAACAACAAAGGAAGAAGATGTGGAAGAAGAAAGGTACTTGAAAAAATGGTGGTGAAATCATTACCTCTTCATCGGGTTCTTCCTTTTGATTTGATCAAAAGGGATCTTTAGGTTGGTTTTCTGATCAAAATAAGGCATCTAGGTTGTATTTAGGGATTTTGGAAGAGTATTTATGCAGAGTTTTGCCAAACCAAAAGGCTTTGATGGTGTGAAGTAATGAGAAGGGGGAGTGCCCTTTTATAAGAGGGGTGAGGGGCACCTTCAGAAAAGCTAGAAATATTAATTTATAATAAATTCATATTCAGGTTATAATGGCTCCAAAGTTGTTTATTCAGAGGTTAAGGTGGGGACAGGTCGAAAACCATTCAACCAATAGAATTTAGACTGGTTTGTCTCATTATACTAACATTATCTTTTAGTTCTAACTCTTTGTTAATATGTTTGACATTTACCCTGTCACTTTGTATTTTTATAATATATAGTTAATAAACATACTATATACATCTAAAAGACCCCCAAGAGGTCCATTAATGATACACCTATCATTATATAAGTCTCTTGGACGATCCATAGATTTTTAGTAATTTAATATCAATTAATAATATAATATTTGTTTTAAAAAACTCTTTTATGTCAATTTTGACACTATTCAATAGTTGATTTTTGTGATACTCATAGCAGAATGATTACTTAGACCAAAGATAATTAAATCAATCCTATCATGTCATATTAGCCAAGAAAATTATTTTAATTCATTAAAAGTCTCAAATTATATTTATTTGGGTATTTATAATATCAATTATTTTAATTTGTCACTTTTATGGTAATTACTGCATCATCATTGTGTCATAAATAATTTAAATTATTTAAAGTATAAAAATTATAAATAAAATATCATTATTTATTAAATATTATTATCTTTCTAATGAATATTTAGAATCGAAATTTTCTTATGTATAGCCGTATATTAAAAATGTTTTAGTAAATAAACTTTGATTTTATCTCTTTTAACTCTTCTTTGAATTAATTAATAATAAATGTCCTAATCTAATCCAATTGGACCTAAATGATAATATTTTATTCCTAAGGTAATTTTTGGTCGAGATAAAATTGTCCAATAGAATTAGGACATGTTTTAGGGTAATATTAATAACATTTTTACCATTAATTACCCTATTTACTTTTAACCGTTGTAAATAAAAGGAAAAAGTTACTATTCACCAAAAATTATTTTCATCTCATTGAACCACATTTTACTTCTTGATATTAACCATGTCTCTCAGATTTTCAAAATTTCACTCACAGAAGCGGTAAAATTATGTTTTATGAAAAATTCAGTTTTTTTACTACCACTTAGTAGTTTCACTATTCATCAAAAATTTATGTTTTTCAGAACAATGAAAAAATATCACCCTAAGCTATAATTGATATTCCAAATTCAAAAATGATGTTTATTTTAAAAAATTCTAAACATATATGTTTCATTAATTAATTTTATAATTATTTCCCGTTGTCACATCAAATAGCGTGTTTCTAAGAAACAATATATATCAAAAGATTGAAAATTGTTTAGGTCCAATTTCAAAGTGAAATTAATTCTAATGAACACCATTGGATAAAATGGTAAAAATATATTTTAATTATACTTTAAAACCACTCAATAATATAATTTATCACTATAAATTGTTTTGATTTAAAAATTTGTTTTTAATTAAAATTTAGTAATTTTCACTATTCATCAACATATAAGTGTTATCTGAAAAGTTCCAAAATTTCACCCTAGGATAAATTCGGTATTCCGCATCCAAAAATGAAGTCCATTTTGAGAGATAGAATTTATAAAATTTCAAAAAGTAGATATTACTATTCATAGCGGCTAGTTTGATTGGTTGTGGTGTGTTAGAATCTCGAAGTTTCGTACAATACACACCATTGCATTATTCGAAGGGAAACGTACCATGGAATCTTGGGGCGTTACAAAATTTCACAAATTAATTATCTAATAGGGCATCTAATTAGTATCACGATTAAGTCCTCAACTAATCATTTATTTCAACATTACTTCGATAAATCATATGGTCATCACAATTAACAAAATTTATGAAAATAAATTCTTAAAGAAACCCATAAATTATACAATTTTTTATATACATATCAAATCCACAACTATGGGAATATTATTTTAGGCTGCATACCTCAATTCATTGATAAGTACTCACTCAAAAGAAATCTCCAAAATCTGAGTTTCACATTGACGTAGATCTGAGTTCTAGATCTAAATCCCAAAATCAAGAACAAATATATAAAGATATTATAAATCTAGATCTAGATCTACATTCCTTGATCTAGAAATCACCAATTTGGTTTATATATAAATAAATATATAATAAAATACTTCAAAAGATTAATGAAATATAGAGGGTAGGCATTATTATTAGATCTGGTGACCGAGAGAAGAGCATATCTTTGATTGGGGATTTGTTTCTTGAAGAACGGAGGTCAGACAGACTTAGAACCCCTCTAAAAATCTTTGGGGTCATTGAAATTTTCCATTTTTTGATCCAAGGACGAATTTGAGGTGTTTAAGATGATTAGGGGGATTTTCAAAAAAAAATTATGTAAATAGAAAATTCACACACATCTTACTAGGTCAGGGGGCATGATTAGAAAAAAACATTCCCTAACCATAAATACCTCACTATTGGGTTTCCTTCTTTCCTTCACTTTGGAACACAGTTTTTCAAATTGTGTGCCAATAGTTTGGACCTCTCTGCCTAGGTTCAAATGGCTAGCTGGGATGGGTACACAGTTTCCCCTAATCATGTAACAACTGTGTAAAGAACCATTTTCTCAAATTTTCAAAAAAATATCCACCCAAATACACCCCAAGTCATTACTACAATCCAAGGTACTTATGTAAAAAAAGTACCTAAAATTTCACTTGATATCACTCTAAAAAAGTTTGGGATCCTAAAATCACCCCACCTTAAAACAACTCAACATCGAGATGGCCTTACAATCCTTCATAAGATTCCAAACATAAAAGATCAGTCGTTTGAGCCCTATGATATACTTATCATTACCATGTTTCCTCTTGTACACATCCATGTTTCCATAACACAAGAACTTTCATCACAGTAATTCCCCGCAACACGTTGTCTCTCTGATCCATCACATGTATCATATGCTCTTCAAATGACGCATTTATCTCAAGGTCAACGTCATCAACATTGAAAACATGATAATGGTCAGGGTGATACCATCAATGTTTTAATTCAAGGAAAACATCAAGAATAGTGTTGGGTCTCTATGGAATATTCCACCATCCCAATTCAATTCACTATCACAAATGGTCCAATAAACCTAGGTGCCAACTTTCCCTACCCCTATATCCAGAGGTGAACCAACCTAGGTGACACCCATAGGAATAAAAAATCACTCTATGTAAACTCTAGGGGTCATATCCGTCTATCATCATATGACTTATATAAACTCTTCATCATATCCATAAATCTCTAAATCAAATGTACATGCTCTGATGTCTCCTGTATGAGACTCGGTCCCATCAACTCCGACTCACCAGCCTCCATCCCGCATATTAGTAATCTATAAGACCTCATGTAAAGATCCATGAATGGTACCGTATGTATAGTATCCTGATAATTATTGTTATATCTGAACTCAAATAAAGCCATGTTCTTTTCCCAAGACCCACTAAAGTCATGAACACAGGCCCGTAGCATATCCTCAACCAATTGTATAGTAGATTATCACATCCAATCTATCTATGGGTGTAAAGACATACACAGTAAAACATGTGTTCCATGTGGTATTTTCAAGCCCTTCGAGAGGAGTTGTGTAAAATTTTATTCCCGATCTAGAACTATTATCTATTGAAATCTGTCAATATGGACTATCTCTTGAATGTATAGTTCTCCCAAATGTTCTATAGTAAAGGTTTCCCATATAGGTTGGAAATGTGAAACTTTTTCAGTCAGTACACAATGGCCCAAATAGCATCATTCTTCCTAAGTGTCTTCGGAAGACCCATCATAAAATCTAATGTCACATCGTTCCACTTCCATTATAGGATATGAAATGACTATAAAGAACTTACATGTTGTTCTTGCTCCTCCTCCACCTGCTGACAGGTGAAGCATGTTATCACAAACCCTGTTATATCCTTTTCCATGTCTAGTAACCAAAATTATCATCATTCATCATTGTATATTTTGGTTAAACCAATATTCTCCACCAATTTCATGACATGAAATTTCCACATGATTACATATCACAATCTCATAGGTAGCACATCTCGATTCTTCACATATATGATCTTGTCTTCATTTATCAAATAGTATAATGATGCTTCCCCGCCTTCAATGCTTTCCCTAAAGGCCAAGAACTATTGATCCTCATACTATTTATCCCTAATCCATCTCAAAAGTGTAGGATCCAATGCAACTGAATCTTGGGTCATTTGAACCTGACTCTCTCGAATCACCACATGCATTTCTTCCAGAAAGGTCAACATCTTCCACTCTAAACTCGACTTCTGAACCATCTGAGTATGAGTATTTCATCTCAAGGAATCATCCAAACTATTTCCCTGATCATGCATATATGCCATTTCAACATCGATTGACTTCATCTACTCAACCTGTCTCTACATCCAGAGGTTCTAATCATCATATGAAAATATATACATAAATATCTTGTGATCTATATTGAATAAAAACATTTATCCCAAAAGATAGTGTCACAAACACTAAAGATCATAAACCACTACTTCCAACATGAGGTTGTGTGTACGGTAATTCTGTTCATGAGTCCCCAACTACCGTGGCACATACGCCACAACTCAATATCCATTGCATTAGCATAGCTATATATCAGATCCCCAACGCATCACACTAAACCATATACTCCTCACTTAGCTCATGTAATATCAAAATTGGTTCCCATGTTAAGAGCTTCTTAAAGTCTTGATAATTTGTCCCATAGGAATCTGACCATTCAAAAATTACTCCTTTTCCAGTCAAGTGTGAAATTGTTGCTGCCAAATGGGAAAATTATTCGATGAATATCATATAATATCTCCATAATCCCATGAAGAATCAGATTCTAAAAACATTCTTTCTCTTTTCCTAATAAACCACTGCATGAACCATCTTTGGGTCCCCTAGAACACCTTCCTCTGAGATGATGTGCCCCACAATGGGTACCTAGTCAGTCCAAAACTGACACAAAGATATATTGGAGTATAACTTATGCTCTCTTTGTGTACCCATTATGAAGTCAAGATACTGGGCCTAATCATCATGAGTCATGGAGTACACCAAGATGTCTTCCATAAACACCACCATGAACTGATCTATATCAAAATAAAGGAACATATTCATCATATACATAAACATTGATGGAGGATTTTTCAACCCAAATGGCCTTATGACAAACTCAAAAATGATATACATGCTTCAGAAAGTAGTCTTCATTATATCAGAAGTTTGTACTCTCAACTGATGATACCATGATCTAAAATCAATCTTTTAGAACACACAAACTCCCTTCAATTGTTCAAACAAATCATCAATACGCAAAACTGGATATCAGTTCCTCACATTCATTTTGTTCAACTTTTGGTAATAGATGGACAAGAATAAACACTTTTCAGCCTTCTTTGCGAACAAAATAGGTGATCTCTAAGGTGGCATTCTTGGATAGATAAATCCATTATCCTCCAACTCCTCATAATAAGTCTTAAGCTCTTGAAGCTCAGTCAGTGACATTTTGTATGGTGGAGTATTTGTTTGATCATCTCCTAACATGATCTCAATAGATAATTCCGTATCTCTCTCAGGTGTAATCCCTTAGAAGTCTTTTTAAAATACATCCAGAAATAGTTCCTCTACTAGTAGAAGGAAATCATTCCCAACACCCCCATTATCCAATAATAGATTATCATATTGGGTTGTGAGATCTCCCAATTCCATAGTAATTGTCCATGATTAGCCTTCCTGCATATACCACAATCCATGATGAATATACCGATCACCCATAGGAGACCCAAATGTTACACTCCTATGTTAGCAATCAATGTTGGATAGGTAGGTTATTAGCTAGTCTATCCCTTTAACCCAATTGATTTCTGTCATATCAAAAACATATAGATCCAAAAGAAAATTATATTCCATGATATCTAGTGAATATCCCACTCATAGATATATATTTCTAGACTGCAACCTCAATGGGTTCCCAATAGTCATTACCCCACACACAAAACACCACCATCAGGATCAAACCATCAATGTTTTCCAAATATAAATTTATGAGAGGAACCAATATCAAACAAAAAAATAGATAAATTATAAGATACTAGAATAGTAAATCTAACTATAGATGTTTCGGTCTCTCTATCCACAAGTGTGTGTTTTACTACATGTAACTATTTTTCCCTCTTCCCTGTGATGTTTTCTGACTACCCTAGGTAGCACCACTCAACTGATGCGAGTACTCCTACCCAGAATCACAACATCCATTACCTTTATCACCTTGGAATATATAACTCTAAATTCTAGCATGATATGTTGTAGATTATCCTCTTCACATACTCAGACTCTACCCAACTATTCCTCCAGTACCAGCCTATTTAAAATACCTTCCAAATTTCTATAGATGTCATATCATTATATAAGATCAACACTCCACTGGTGGTTGGGAACATTGTTGATGATAGTATCCCAACCTAACACACTAATGGTAGATCACCCCAGTAAGGTCCTATTAAACTGAGCCTCTTATATATGTACTCTTCTTCCAACTACCTTGACCAAAGTCGACACAACATTGCTTAATGATCTCAGAAGTCGCACCTATGGATCGTCCAATAACAACTACCTGCCCAACACTAGAAACCTCCCTCAGGTTTCCTTAAACTATTAGATACCAATCCACAACTTCCATAAATATCTTCATCCTGAAGATATTCACTTGGGACATAATCTCACACTAATGTCAATCCTAAAAAAATTCATAGCTTCCATATCTTCTATTAATGTTGGAGAAAAGCATTGTAGATCTGTGTAGCGTCCAACATAGTCCATCACTGACATGCTTCCATGTGTCAGATTCAGGAACACAATAGATTTCTCTTATCTCAATGTCTCTAGATATAACTTCTCCATGGACCTCTTCAAGAAGTCCTTCCATAACATACAATCTGTTTGTCTTATTCGCGCTTGAACTTCTCACCACCACTTCACTGATCACCAAAGAATATAAGAATCCAAATTGACCCTCCTCTTATCATGTGTCTCCAAATAGTCATGTATTGTTTCTATGGACTCAACCTTGAATTAATAACCCTTAGTTCCAACATCTATAGTAAATGTTGGTGAGTGCGGCCACTAAAACACCCTTATCAACTAGGACATACCTTTCACAATGAGCACTGGGTCTCTCACCATGAATTGAATGATGTGAGAAAAAATCTTTTGAAACTTATCCCCTTAATCCTCAACAACCATGATAGGTCCCTCAAGTTCCCTAATTGGAATATCATTTCTAGGCATGCCCCTTGGTTGTCCCCTCAATAAGTGTCATTGATGCATACTCCCTCAATGCCAAACACACATATTATGTCTCATATCACACCCCTATAACATTTACGCAAGAGGAAATAATCACAATAGGTCATAACATGTATTTTCACCTCAAATCTCACCACACAGTCTAAATGAGGTGCTATTAGTACCCTTAACCATATAACTACTATGTATTGTTTAACAAGGATATGCACTCTATTGAAATCAATTTTCTCTTTTAGAAACCCAATTATTCTCATTTAACATCATTTTTACAACCTTTTTAAATTAATTTTAGGAATAATTTTTCATTTGAATCTCACAAGAAAAAAGGAAAATAGTTCATGTTTAACCACATAGCCATGATATTTTTTCTGTGCGTGCCTAAAATGATGGATGTCACAATAACTTGGAGTGACTACAATGATGCATAAAGACACAACTCTCCTACCATTCTGGGATATGAATTAACACTCCATAATTATGATAATAAATAATCACATCACACCACAAGTTTATCAACCAAGGTGAAATAATATTCAATTATTAGATTAAAAAATAATAACAGCAATCCCACCCTGAGTACTTAAGATTCCCCCCATACATGGGTTTGAAACTCCCATAAATTAACTCATTTCCAAGCCCCAAATCTACCTATCCTTCTTTATACCATTTAAATAAATACTATGAAAAATTAAAAAGAAATAAAATAGGTCCTTTGATACCAATTTCTAACATCACAACGTGGGATACATATGATGGTACCCCAAGCGGGTTCACCACATGACCTCAAGCGCACCTCCCCGTACGCAAGATGCTACTGACTTGTAGTGAGGGTTTAGTAAGTCAATAATGGGGATAATATAAACTCACTTATTAGAGTAAAACACCTATATAAATAAATAAACAAATTCAGAAGCAAATATAACAAGAACGATACTCATGTAACCGGATAACCAAACAAGAAAAATAACACGCAACTGAAAGGGAAAAATTGCATGGCCAATATAGGTTTCAAGTGTCTATAATTAAAAACACAAGAAAGAAACTATGATTACCCATGAGGTTTCCAAAAAAATGTCTATTTCCCTCATCCAAGATCCATCCCAAATCAGCAATCCATCCCAGGGCATTTTCCCTTATCCTGTCCTGCAACAATATAATTTATTTTGGTACCGATTAGGAATCCTGGGGAGGCTGTGAGTACTATTCATTAGCTCCCCACCAATGTTGTATAAAACAATTCCAGTCCAAGATAATGTATGAAATTATATAAGAAATAATTTCAAATCCTAAAGAATTATTTATTACATTATCATTTATTCTTATCTACCAACGTTAAATCCAATGTTCCCAAGATGACTTGTACCCCAATACTAGCTTTATCTCATGCCAGATCCTAAAGTGATACATAGGAAATATAAAATCCTAATACCTATATCTTGTTGTAACATGAAGTATTCGATGGTGCTATGATAAATCAGTACCTGATTAGACTCATGCTGGATTTTAAAATATTATCATGTGAGGCCCTAACTCATAGTGCCATTATTTCCATTCTTTAATTTCACATTTATATGGAACATTTCTAGAGTTTCCAATATCACAAATGTTAGTAAGATGAACATGTTACAAAAAAATACTAATTCATAGAATGACAATGTTCTTAATCTCTTACTCATAAGTATAATGACCATGTAATCGTGTATACTTCTCATTAGAATGACCATGTTCCCATTCTATTACTCATTAGTATAATTACATTTTTACCATTTTTTATAACAATTATTAATGAAAATGTTCTCATTCATTCACCATAATTAATTCATAATTAATTATCCACATAAATCCCATTACTAATTCAACAATTTGATAAAGACAAAAAATCCATTAGTTAACTACACATTTCCATCATCATTAATTAATTAAATGATTTAATTATTCAATTCCACAAATCATATCCCAATATTTATTTTTTTCAGAATTAATAATACCATTCTAAATCTCAACTCATCATAATTAATCCCACAATTAATTATCTAGATCATAATATCAAAACACATAATTAATTCAAAATTATTTTTCTCAGCATAAAAAAATTGGCATCTCATAATTAATCCGCTTATTAATTTTGAAGATTAAAATCCCTAAATGTCATAATTAATTTACAAAATTAATTATCTATTAGTTAATCCCCTTATTATCATGATCAATTTCTCAATTAATTATATAATTCAACAATGATTCGATAAATCCATTGGTCTACCAAATTAACCCAATTTAAGAGAATAAATTCTTAAATGAAGCTATAAATTATATAATTTTTCACATAATTATAAAACACATGAATATGTGAATTATATTTTAGACCACCGGACTAAATTATTTGGATGATTTTTGGTTAATTTAAATCCCCAAAATCTGAGTAGCACAACAACGTAGATATGAGTTCAGAATCTAAATCCCTAAATCAAGATCAAATATATCAAGATCCTATGAATCTAGATCTAGATAGAAAATCCTAGATCAAGATCCAAATTATTTGGTTAAGATATAATAATTTATATAATAAAATCTTCCATTTTATCAATTAAATTTAGAGTATGGGCATCATGATGAGATCCATATACTGGGAGAAGAGAGGATCTTTGATTTGGGCTTTGGATCATGAAGCTTTGAGGTCAGATGGCCTTGTAACCCCTCCATAATGATCTAGAACCTACCAAAGTCATAATTTTATAAGAAATGGTAGAGTAGGTTATTTTTTCTGGTTTTGGGGATTTTATAACTAATTTTTAGGTGAAAAGAAACATTATGTAAGGTTTCATGGGCAGGGGCATACGATTAGCAAAAACTGTACACCAACCATACAGACCTCACTACATGGGGTTGCATGATTTCTTAGGTTTGGGTCCATGGGTTTTCAAACCATATTCCAACCATTAATACTTCTACATATAGGTTTACATGGTTAGCTGGGATAGTCACACGGTTTAACCGAACTGTGTGTCGACCATGAACTGACGCAATTTCACAAAGGTTCATAAAAACTCCACCAAAATGCACCCCAAGTAAAACTTCACATCAATGGATCTTATGTAAAAAAATGTACAATAAATAGTTCCTGATATAGCTCAAAAAATGTTAGTATATTATAATAACATTAAAATGTTTCTTAAATAAAGGTAATTGAGACCAAATTGATTACTTTAGGTATGACTTGTCACCTATGTTCTTTATCAAAATAATAATAATAATATATTACTTAATTAATATCATTAGAATTTTTTTCAAGTTTATTATTTATTCTATTTTTATTTACATCTATTCTGAACTTAATTACACAATCAATTAAGTCCACGTCAGTCGTTTTGATGATATTTAGATTATTTTTCCAAAACTACATTGGTAGTTTGACTATGGTAAAAGAGTTTGATATTAAATAACATATAATAATAATAATAATTTTATAATTACCATTTTATACATAAATTAAAATTTTATAACCATCGAAGTAAAATGGTTATGAAAAATGTATTGTGTTTCAATCATGGAGACAATATATTTTTCATACGCTTGAGTTAAATTTCCATATTTCAAAGATCATTATGCAAAGAAGGTGAGTATTAAATTAACATTAATAATGAAATAGTTTCATAGAAATATAATATTTCATTAAATATAAATATATATATAATATATGTGATGTGGTGATGAATAATTAGTCACATCACTTCATGGAGGTATTAGTCCACACATATGCACTAATGACATTATAATTTCTTATTGAATTGAATGGTAAGAAGGACAGTGGTGTATCAACTCCATCTAATGATAAATTTTTTATGAATATAACATATGTATATATAAATTAAATACATAATTATAACTATATTTCATACAAGGTCATTGAAAACAAATTACATTGGTGTGTGAGGTGGTAGTCTTTTATACACGTGAACAAGATTTTTGATTCCCATTTTATGAAAGATTTCATGGATATATGAAATAAATTAACATTAAACCTAAAATTATATTTAATATAATTATGTTTTTATATCACCATGCTTTAATAATATTTTTTAGATTTGGAAGATGAATCCAAAAATGATTAGATAAGGGTGATAGCTCTACATCAAAAAAGAGGTTTATGGTTACAACAAAATCATATCTATGATTATATTAAAATAATAATATGCCTCTAGGAAGTGGGATTGATTTTAAAGAAGTTATTTGGGTCTGTATTAAATGATGAAATATTATTTTAAGTGCGAATAAAAGTGTACAAGAGGTTCTCTTTTATAGTTGAAGGGAGGGGATCTTTTTGGAATTTCTTAAAATATTAAATTAAAAAAAAGATCATATTCATTTTAGATACCTAGAAATGGCTAAGAATAATTAATTGGGGTTTTATAAGGTAAAAATACTTCAAATAATTTTGATTTAACAAAATTTATTTAATAACTAGAACTTATCTCTTATTTTAACCCCTGATAAACCGTTTTTAACCTTAAAATGGTAACAATGTTATCAAACTGAAAGGGATTTAATTTTACATATAATGAAAAAAATTAAATCATAAATGGAAAATTGATGAAATTATAGAACTTTTATCATTAAATTTTCCTTATTTAATGATTTTTAATATTTTTTAATAATTTAATAATTAATTAATTAATATAAATTATTATTAATGTCATTTTTCAATATATTCATTTAATTCGACATTAATGACATGAATAAAATATTTAGCTTTCAATATAATACATTTATCCAAAAATAATAAGTCATTATTGATATAAAAATTATTTTTTAAAAATAAAAAATCTCAAATACATTACTTTTTATGTTTATATAATTATTTACCATTATTTTTCCATTATTTGCCCATGAATTGGGTTAGAGATGTATAATAATTTAAGGTGACTACATGACCGCAAAAATTTAAACATACTAACATGATAAAAAAAGTTCATTACAATTAAAAGAAACATTATTTTTCTTTCACAAATTGTTTTACCTATATGTGAATGCATATGGGATATTTAAATGAGAGAGAGTGCAAAATTTCATCTTTTTCATCACTTAAATTAATATAGAGGTCACCTTCATAAAAACTATTAATATAAATAATTTAATCTCAGTAAAAAGGTGATGGTGGTTTAAATAAGTTCATCCAAAATCATTTAAGATGAAAAATGGTGTCTTTAACGCATTGTTTTAACGTATATAAATTCGATTTACCCTTTTACTATGTTGATGAAATTTTATCCTTTCCGCTAATCATTATGACAAAAAAATAGGTTGACCTTAATAAATAATAGTTATTATGATTATCAGAAATATTGAATCTATTTAAATAATTAAATAACTATGAGTTTAATATATTCAATTTATTAGTTTAAAAAAATGTGATTATAAATAGATTTTCATGAAAATGGGTTTTCCAAGAATAAGATGATCTTACAATAAATCTATGAATGTTAATAATTATTATGTGAATTAGAATTCATTAAAATATAAAACTAATATTTATAATTAATTTATATAATTCTTCATTTGTGTTAAATTTTTAAAATTAAATTTGAAAAACATTATGAATATAAATAAAGTTATCAGAAAACTGTGTTTTTAAGCATAAAAATACATGTATACCACAATATTGAACATTACTTATTCAAATTAAATTAATTATATCTTTATTAATTTAATAGTTTATTTTTCACATAATGATAAAATTTACATTTTAATTGTAAATCTAAATTTTTTGATTCAATGAGAAAAAATGGCAGTATTTAAACAATCAGTATTTTTCAATATTGGCTGAAAAATTAAACATTTCAGAATAATATGAAAATTATACCATCATAGAATTTTGATATGTTATTTTCCAAAATTATACCCTTTTCATTAAAAATATAAAAAATTTAGAAATTAATTATAATATTTTTTCATGAAAATAAATAAGAAAAATTTTGGAAGAAAACACATTTTAGAAAAATAAATTAAATTTACTACCAATTTGAGTGATTATTTTCAAAGAATTTATCAATGCATTCATATTGAGTAAGAAAATTAAACATATTTCATAAATAATTTAATCATATTTTTACCAATAAATTTAACTTCTACTTTATAACAAACATATATAAACTATATTATTTTATAGTTCTTGTAGGCTTAGTGTTGCGTGTCATATATTCTATCGAACATAATATTGTTATTTTAAAAACTTATGGTTTTACATTTTCCCAACCTTCAATAAATTGAACCCTAAAAATTATAAATTTCTCTCAAAAATCAATGGTATGTCATTTGAAACTTACTTTATGGAAAACCCTTATCTTAAAATGGATAATAAAACATCATCAAAAAAAGAGGAAAAAAATATGGAGGTAATCTAGAATTAAAAAAACTAGGTTTCAAAATATGATTATACTAATGAAATGTGAATTTATAGACACAGATCAGAAAACTAGTTCCCAATGACTAATAGATAGATAACATGGTCCAATAAAATTTAACATTTACCAATCCATAAATCTGTGATGGTTGAAACAAGAATTGATTCCTCAAAAATGAACATAAATGTATAAATTTTTTATTTCAATATCGTTTTCATAAAATTGAGGGATTCATTAAATATAAAGATATAGAACACCATAAAATATAAATACATGATATATGAAAATTTTATAATAATAATTTCATCCTCTAGTTATGCTCAAATTAATAACTACCACATTTCTTACTCTAATATATAAATATCCAAGGTAAATGTTTAATTTAAAAGTAACTAAAATCAACTTCTAATAGATCGCATGATCCAAAAATAGATAAAAACTATTATTTATTTAAATATTATAAAAATATGAAATTGTAAACCGATTTACTGATAATATAAAAAATATATAATCATTATTATGAATAAATAATACATTTTTCATCTAACTTTCCTCAATATAACCAAAATTTAAACATATAATATTCAAAAAAATCAATGAAAAGCATCTTAATTACTAGAAATAGCCATAACATTGATGAATTTCTCATAGGTGATCTCATATATTTTAACATACCTCCCAAAAAATTTAATTTTATTCTTACAAAATAATATGTAATATTAAAACACATGTTAAACTTAATGGTTCCATGTATCACAACCCAATGAAGTATCCCCAGAAGTATCATTAAGCACCTCAAAATACGAAATCATAAACAATCCTTGATCTAATAATATATCTCCAAAAATAAACATAATGTTTATTATATAATTTACTTTTGTAATTAAAAATTCACACTAACCAACACATCATGTAGGAAAGCGGTATGTGTTTCACCCTTTATCCCATTGGTTGTGGGATCAAGACTCAGAACCTTATCGGATGTGACAGGTTGCCTCATGGAATTTATTATTTCATATAAAAATAATAATATAGTAATCTACATAATATAACATTAAAAAAATTGATGAACATCCCTAAAATAACATTAATCATTATATTTTGTTACTCATAATCACCGAATTGTCTATCAAATTCAATGTTAACATTGTTCCTCTTATTTACAGCTATTTAATAAACAAAAAAATATATTATGAATATTAATAATTATTGAGGGATCCCAAAATTTCATTTATTCGATGTATAATTTACAACTCCTTTTAAATCTGAAATACCATGGGTTTGATCTAAAACATTAATTATCATCACATATAAAAACACATCATAATTATTGGTAAGTAAAATGATGATTAACTCGGGATTTTTTTCTAAGTGTGTCAAACTCGATTAGCTATAAGGGAACTGTCACCAAATACTATAATTATTGATATAAAATATTATTTCTACTCATTTGGGGGTTATTAACCATTGATTAATGTGTTCCCAATCCACCATTAGTATCTCAATGGACATTATATTCTATGAAAACTATATAGTCTCCACCTTACAATAATTTTAGGATGGTGTACTATACATAGACATATCATCAATTTTAATAGAAGTGTTATTTTATATAAAATATGTTTCCTAAATACATTCTCCAAAGATTCAACTAAACCATCTTTGATACAAAGTTTAAATACCTCGACCCTAGTGACATAGATATTTTTTTGCATTGTTAATTTTACATAAGATACAAGTGATCGAATAACAAAATTTTGAATAGTTTAATGGTAATGATGAAATGGAATCATAAATTAGTATTGTTTTACATTATATATAAGATATAAGTAAGATAAATAATTTTTCATAGTTGGAATCATTCAATGATTCCTTATTAATTTCATGGGGAAAGGAAACAAAATAAGGGTGATCTCAGATGCTCAGCAAGGGATACGAATAATGGAAGATATCCTGTGTAAATAAGTAATAATCAATATTGTAAGTTAACTAAAAGAAATTACATTTCATTTCATTAATAACAATGGAAAAAATTTAATTCATGTATAATATAAATAGAGTAATCTCTTATATAATATTAATAAAATTCTCCCGAATGTAAATTCTAAATATTAGATATCATGATCTCGGATTTCATAAATTATATAAAATAAACTATTTGTACTAACTCATTTTAATATATATTTAGGTATAAACCCAAATACCATTAATTTATCTTGAAAAATTATTTTTTTTCATGAGACTATACATGATTCTGGTGGATATATTTATCTCGGATCCACCCAAAACTACATATCCAATGAATTATCCATATATTGAATGATCAGTTTAAATCATAAAAAATTTATGATATCTAAAAATATACGTATTGAGTAAAGCATAGGGAATATCACTATTTCCACAACCAATAAAATAATACTAATGGTAAAAAATTGTATGTAGATATGATATATGGTTTAAGAAAAATTCATATACATAAAAATAATAAAATTTATATTTAATAGAAATTAATTCCCGATGATCATAATAAAATGAATTTTACAAAATAATGATAATGGATATGAAATAAATCAATATAGTAAATGTCAATAAATTCATTGGCCAAATAGAATGTAAAACTTCTATAGAAAGCCTATGGATGTTATAGTTCTAACAAATCACTAATTTACAAAAAAAAATCAATGTATTTTTATTATTTATGAATATAAGTGAAATAAAAATAATATAAAAAACATTTTCATAAAAATAATAATTTCAATTAAAAATTTAAATTTTAAAAAATTAAAAAAATATTGAATATTAGGAAGAGAATTTTCATTTAAAAGAAACTTATTTATTATAAATGTAATCTTTAAATCTATTAGTGATCATTATTTTAGAAAAAATTGATTAATGAATAATACATTAATATAAATATTATCTACACATTTTCTATAAATATTTAAAAAGGAAATTTTTTGAAAATAACAAGATGATTACATATAAAGAATTTTAAAAAAAATTAAACCAGTGTAAAAGTTCCATAAATAAATAATTTGGGAATATTAGAAATACTAATTAAAAATTTTAAATGAAAATATAGATATGGTACAAAATTATTCCCCACCATAGAGACAAACAAAGTTGATTTTCCTTAAATGAACACATTTGGTCACTTGATTATTTAAATGATAAAAATTAAAGGAAAACAATAAAATTTAGAAATAAACATAGGGGAAGAAATTATACAGGATTTATTATAGAAATATAAAATAATTCTCTCATTAGATTCATAAATAAAAACTTTCATGATTAGTCTTGTTATTTTTAAATAAACACTTACCACTTCAGTTACTTTTGAATCCTAACACCCTTGAAGAAAATAAATACCATGAATATAAATATATTCATGATATAAAATAAAAATTTAATATAGATTCACCTAATAGATATTAATATGTGCGAAACAACAAATATGTCCCAATTGAGTGGAAATTTAGACAGAATCCCTTACAAAGATCATAACTTTGAAGTGAGAATTAATAAATGAATTTATTGTGTTTATAAATATAAAGTTCAAACAAAATATGTATAAATAAAAAAAAATAATATAATAAAAAATAAATTACACACGTTATAGTAGAATAAAAAAGTAAATGAATATGTAATATAATATATTGAAAATAAATAGAGTTATGAAAACCCTTAACTAATGGTAACATTCAAATAAAAGCCCCTTGGTTGTTGTAAAATATATATTAATATAATATATAATTATTTATGGAGGATCCATCATATTACAAATAAAAGTTTTATTACATACACTATAAAAATGATATTATGTGAATGATAGTAAAATGTGCCTCAATAAATAGAAATTGAGATGGAATCCCTAACCTCAGGCTCGAAATATCACGTACGGTCTTTATATTATTGGATAACAAAGTTATGTTAATTTTTTTTTATGATGAAAAATTTTCTTGTTTATTATTCCTTCTATTTTAATTATTACGATGTGATATTTATTACATAATCAATTTAGTAAACATTGGATGTTTGGAGAATATTCAGCTCATTTGTCCTAGATGAATTCGGCAGGATGAATATAGTCAAATGTGAAATTATTCCATAATTATTATAATAATTATAATGCAATAGTTAAAAGATTTATAAATCAATTAATCCTTTAAAAGTATTTAAAATGGTTTTGTAAAATGATCTATTTCACAATCATGGAGACTGTTTGTCATACATACACATGAGTAATATTTCTTTTTATAGTGATCATTATTGAAGGAAAGAAAGTATTATTTAATAAATTTATAATGATAATAATATCATAAATACAATATAATTACATTAAATATAATTATATATCATCCATGTCATGTGTTGATCAAAAAAATCACATCAATTCATAGAGGAAGTAATATACCCATATGCATGAATGAAATAATATTTATCCATTGAATGGAAAGGTATGAAATTAAATGATATATTATATTTTACTATTGATAAATATTTCATAAATAAAATATATATAGGTTACATGTTTCATTATAACCAGGTGTAAGAGGTGGTAATGGAAAGCGAATTAAATTTGTTCATGAGGTGGTGGTTTTTCATACACATAAATAGTAGTTTTCATTCCTATTTGATGTAAAACCAGATCGATATAGAGTATTACATTAACATTAAAACATATCAACATATTTTAGATATTTATTATAATATATCATCATCTTTGATTAATATATATGAGTGGTTTATGAAGAAATAAAACAATCATTTCTTTAAGCATGGTGTCTCTTGTTTGGACATCATATTTAGGTTTACACCAGAATCCTTACTATGAGGGTTTTATAATAAATACTAGAAATTTAAGATCTATTTTGGGAAGTAATGAATGTATTTGGTTAGGTAATTTCTAAAAAAAATTTGTTAATGTGTGAAGAATAGAAGAGAGGGGCATTCATTTTATTAGTGAGCGGAGGGTCACTTTCTATAATTTCATTAAAAATTAAATTATAGTATAATGTCTAAATATAGCCATTAAATATTATTTAGACATGTTTATTTAGAAACAATCCATATTATCTTGGATTCACCGATCGAGAAACCCATTTTAACAATAAATGTTGTAACCACATGTTCAATCATGAAGGTTTATCATTTTTATTGTGGGATAAAAAATGGATAATAAATTAAAATTTTATGAAATTTTATTCATTTTATCACCCCACTTATCTTATTTCATGATTTTTATTATTTATAAATAATTAAATTAATTATTAATGAACATAAAATATCATCAATTTCATTTTTAAACTATTCATTTAATTTGAATTTAATGACATGAAAATAATAATTAATTTTTACATAAAATATTTCAAAAAATATATTTTATTATTAACTATAAAAATATTTGGGAATCATAATTATTTACAAAATAATTATATTAAATTTTTTTAAAAATATTTACCTTGATTTTTTCATATTTTGTAAAAGCGTTTTGTCGACATTGTATAATAATTTAAGGTAACTATATAATAACTAAAATTTAAAAATAAAAAATCATAATTAAATTAATTTTATTATACTCAAAAAAATCTACAATATTTTTTAACCACTTATGGTTATCTCTGTGTGAACATATTATGTATATTTAAATTAGATATAGTGACATTTTTCTCTCATCATAAAATTATTATATTGGCCACATTCTGGGAATAATGTACCAAAAATAATTGAAAATTCACCATATAGAGATAAGGATAGAAATAACCTCATTAAATAAGATTTAATATGAAATATTGTGGCCTTATAACTTAGTTTTTACCTAGGATAATCTGATTTACCCATTCACCATGGTAAGTAATTTCTAATGTTTTATAATTCAAAATTACCAAATATTTATGTTGGACTTGTAAAATAATATTAATTCAATTCTTAAAAATTTATATTCCATTTGAAAAAAATAAATCTCTATAAGTGGAAGAAATTAATTTTTTATGTATCCCATTGAGTGTAAGGAAAAATGATTTTTTATGGAAAATGAATTTTCAAGAACAAGATAATCTTACAGTAACACTATGAATATTAATCTTTAATATATGAATTTTAATTCATATAAATATTATATATATATATATATATATTATTATTATTTAAATAATTAACCATTATAGTTTATTTTAATTAATTAAGATGTCTAAAAACTAATCACTTAAAAAAATTTCTATAACTGTGTCTTTAAGAATACAAATAATCTTATACCACAATCATGAAAAATGATGATTCAAATTAAATTAATTAGATAATAATAAATAAAATAGTTCGTATTTCACGTTCTGGTCAAAATTAATTTATAATATTACATTAATGTTTATTAATTATTTAAAATTAGTGAGTGTATTTAAAACATCGGTTCCTTCACTATTCAATCAATAATAAAACATTACAGAAAAATCATAAAATTTCACCATAAGATACCTTTGATACATAGATTTGAAAAATTACATATATTTTTTTAAATAAAATTTCAACATTTTCATGATATTAATTATAATATTTTCTCACAAGAAGTAATGAAGCCCATTTTGGAGAAAACATATTTATGATGACTAAAATTACATTACTAAATGTTTGAAATAATAATGAATAATAATTTATCAATAAATTTATATTGAGTAATAAAATTACATATATTACAAAAAAATAATTATTCATATTCTTACCCAACAATTTAATGGGTTGGTTATAATGGTCATATTTATTTATTAATATTCCATAGTTCCTTTAGGATCATCATTTTGTGTCATATGTGTTATCTAAAATAATTTTATTCTTTTAGAAATTCAAGGTGTTTCAATAAAATAGAAATATTTCCTGATAATAATGTATAATTGACTTATTTTTTATATGTAATGAATTGAGATTATATTATGTATTACTAATTGAGGTTAAAATTTTACACATAGATAGAAAGTAAGTGTGGATTTACTAGTATTTTAATTATTAAATATATAACTATAAATGATTTTCTATTCAAAATTGATTTTATAACTAAGGATAAAAGACATATTTTAATTTGAAAATCCAAATTTATTGGAAAATTTGGAACTCAGCCTTTAATAACATCTATAATTATTTACATTATGATAATTATGATCTCCACTTTTGGACACCAATATAATATCAATAAAAATATATTGATGGTATATGTATAATTGTGATTTATTATTATTGAATTATTTATCATTTGGATTATTGGTCGATTATAATAGTAATTTTTTAATGATAATAAGGATAAATATTGATATTTCATAAATAATTTTTTTTAAAACAAAATTGATTATATATAATTTAATCCACATGTTATTAGGGCATGAAAAACTTTTATTTTTCCAGTTTATTTAAATTTATAGAAATAATGTATTCAAATAAAACTTTGTGATTTTACTTTTTAGGGATAATGTGATTAATATAATCATATCATCTTCGTTTAAAATAAAATGGAGAATATAGTTATATAAAAATAAGGGTAAACCTATTACATCATTGGAGGGTTATCATAATAATGTAAGTGATGTAGGTGATATTTAAGAAGTCAAAATTATGTATCTTATCATTATATAATGGGATATTTTGATTTATCGAAGAAATTGATTTATTATAAAAATTAAATATTGATGATGAAAATATGTATAACATGTATGAAAAACTGATAAATCTTATTATGCTTATCAATTGATAATGTGTAGACACTAAATAGATTATTTTTAAACATATTTAGTGGATTATTATTAGAATTTTAAAAATTATGATATTATATCTCAATAAATGATATCGTGAATATATTATATAACTTATAAAATTTTATGTAAAACATTTAATAATATTATATTAGAATCAATATTATATAAGAGTATTTATGTTTTTTTATTATCACTAATTTAGCGATAATGATTTTGGTAATCTGGGAAAACGTTAGTTTAAGTTTTCAATGAATTCCATGACCTAGATAGGAAAAAAATTTCTTGTAACTACATGTATTAAATGAATTTCAATATTTTTGTTTCTTGTGAGACATGATATAGTTTTAATTCTCTGGTAATAGTATTACCATCAAAGGAGTTTCAATGTAAGAAAAAGCCTATAAATTTGGGAAAATATTATGTGAGTGAAAAAATATTGAGACATTTCATATTAATAATAATGAAATTTATAATTGAATTTTTTGGTCATATTTTTCATTATTCAAATAGTATTTCTACACTAATAAATGTTTGAAATTTTTATATATAATTTTAAATTAATTAATATGATAGTGGGATAAAGAATTTTTTGAGGAAGGTGAAGGAAAAATGTCTCTAGATCTTAATGATAGTGGAAAAGAAGATAAGAAATATATGTTCCATGTATCCTACCAAATATATATAATTTTTATTAATCTATTTATATTTCTTCACAAAAAAAATATCCCAAATTATTCAATTTAATTATATAAAATTTTATGGACCCTCAATCCCACTTAATATATCATTTAATTTTTTAATGTAATAATATATTTTAATTTTTTTATTTATAATTATATATATAACATATATTGTAATAACCAAAAATATTACTCATGCATGTTCCTTGATTGCTTATGTTTTGTAGACTACTTTCATTCATCTTAACAACTATAGGTTGGGGTGGTTAATCAAATTTCATAAAAATAAGTGTTAAATCGAAAATGAATCATTCACATAAAAAGCAAATGTAATGAAATTTTCCATGAAACTGCATTCTCTATCATTAAAAATGAAAATGAAATCCTAGAACGTATCATGTATCTTACGTATATACCATAATTATCACAATAACTTGAAACATATTAAATAAAATATGCTATTTTTTTAACTCCATGGCGTAATGATTTTTATAAATCCATTAGATTATTTCATAAGAAACCACAAAAGTAGCATTGTATGTGATTTCAAAAAACATATTATTTTGTGTTGAGATAAACAAATAGACAGTGACTATAAACAAAACCATAGGATATCACTGATGGAACCCAACCACCCATCGTATTATAAACACCTATCTTTGTGCCTATGTCTTGATAGTGGATAATAGTATTGCCCAAAATGTATAGCATATTTCATTTGATTATATGTGTAAAAATAACTTTCTATTTATCATAAATCATAAATATTAAAATTAAGAATTCAAATTATTACACTCCGTGTATTTATCAGACCTCAATGGAAATTGAAATTTACCTTCTTGATTTATACATTTATTCATCATCTCAATGGGGTTTTCGTAAGAGGTATTTCAAAATGAATAGAATATATAATTATCATATAGTTGGAATTTTATTTTAAAGGATAATATACAAAAAATATTAGGTTAAAAACATCATGTTAAAAGAAAATTTATTATCATTATTAAATGTTAACCACTTTGTATAAGAAAGAAAAATGCAGTAATATTAGTTAGTTGACATCTCTTTCTCATAAAGATGAAAATAATATAACATTTAGTCAACCTCGTCATATTATAATGTAATGCGTAGTAATATTATGGAATTTTTATATTTTTATAACATGGAAACATAAAATCATAAAATCTAGTTATATAATATATATCATAGGGAAGAGTATAAAGTTTTTAGGCTAAATGTTGAACAATACAAATGCGCCTAAGAAATTACACCCATTAAAAAATTCAGTACCTCCCATAAAATTCAATACCTTAATATTAATACAATATATAGTTATTTGTAGAAACATATCATTGAAATTAGTATCCTCATGTCATAAACAATGTGTTTCAGAAAAACATCATGATAAATAATAATAGACATGTTAGCATAAAATCATCACCCTAGATCATCTTTAAAAGATACCAACCTTTCATGATGGTAAATCCTTTTTAAATTTTGGTTCAACAACTATTGTTTTAGCTAATGAACTGGTTATCAATTGTATGAGTGGTTTTGGCATGTCTCAATGGTGTGAGACCTGAAAGGAGCATAAAACAGACCAAATAGTGTGAAGCACCCATTTGGCACACGGTTAGAGAAAATCATGCACCTGGACCAAGAAACCTTGCAGTTTTGGGAACATTTATATAGAGTAAATCTCTTGGTAACCACATGGTTTTCCAAACTGTGCAGATGATCCAAGTAAATAGTGATGCTTGGTCCATCTTTGATTGAGGGAGCCACATGGTCGGCACCTGGTTTTTCTAACCGTGGGGCCATTAAAAAAATATTTCTATTGTTTTCCCTCCATAATATATTTCTTTATTCCCAAATTTTTCACCCCATTCTACCAACAATGGAATGGTTGAATAACTAGTGCCCCCCTCCTCCTTTTTGGGTGATTCCCCTTTGATTCTTAGGCTTTTGAAGTGTGTTTGTGTGAGAATCAAAGCTCTTGGTGTGTCTAACAATAATTTTTTACCTATTTTTAAAATTAGGGAATATAGAATATATAATATCCTTTTGTATCACTAAAGCACAAATTTTAAATTATATTCAATGTTTTTCATTTATTTTATTTTTTGAGTTCAAATCATAGGATGTGTTTGGTTGAGTAATCATCATCGAGCTTGAGGAAGGTATTCTTAATGATTTTCATGTAGTTTTGATGATTTATATTTTGTTTTTGTTGTGATAATTTTATTCCTTTTTTAGATTCTTCATCTATTCTTATGGAATGTTATTTGGGACTAAATTGAGGTGTGAGACCCTTCATGGGTACTATTGGATCAATTGGTGATTGAGGCCAAACCTTGGTCTATCCATGGGGTAAGAAGAACCCTTGTAAATGGTAAATAAAATTAGTAAACATTAATACAGGGTAATTATGAGTCTTAATGGGTGGATAAAGTTGAATTGGATAGTTGAGTTGGGTCAATGGGTTAGTTGTAAGAATTAGTATTTGGACTTTGGTCAATGCCTACAAGGTTTTGAAATTGTTTAAATTGAATGTTTTGGGGCTTTTAGACAAATTATAGATTTATTTATGTAAAATGGTATTTGAAAGTGAGAAATGTTGTCAAAGAAGGTATTCACCTCGAAGTGATTAAAATAGGGTGACTTCGTAATAGACTTCAAATGACTTTTGAAATGAGGGAAAGGATTCCTTTCGGTCATAATGGTTTCATAGTTTTTCTGGACATTTTAAATGGAAATGAATCCTTTGGAAATATTGTAGTTATCAAAGTGTAAAACTCATGATTTAAAGGATGTATTTATAATTAATTCAAATTCTTATTATGATTTTGGGTTTATATGATGATGTGGTTTAAAGCTCCATTGGGACCATTGTTATTTAATTTGATATATGGGTTAGTGATATAGATCCCATAATGATTATGAGGGCATGATTACATGGTTATGAAATGAATAAAGCAATAAATGATCATCATTGATGACATAGCATAATAGGTGTTATTCATAATGGTATATGTGTTTAATAGTTATGTATGTGTTGTAAAATGTTTAATGGGTTGTAAATGGGATAAAAATTACATGTTAAGATTTTAAAAAATGTCATAAGTTAGTTTTTGGAATAATGCATGTGAATTTATGAACATGAAAAATGCGATATGGTATAAAAAAGTTTAATGGGTTAAATTGGATATTCTATATAAATACTAAATGTGACAATGGGTTGTGTCTTAAATATGATTTTTATTTTTTATGAAATTTGAATTGCAAATGTTATGTGTATTGGTTATGTAAGGTTTTTCATATGTTAAGTGTGGTAAATGGATAAAAAATAAGGTTTACATGTCTTTGTAGTGGGGGTATTATACATGAGGATATATTCATAGTGGTTGAGTTAGACTAATGATATAATCCCCACCCCTATAATGCAAGATTAAGGGAAAGGGTTGAGGATTTATACACCTAACGGTTGAATATGATGACACAACATGGACTAAGGCTCTATGGTAAGTCTTTTGTATTTACCTTTGAAATATTTATCACTAGTGATATAGGGAACATGAATTATTCAATTATGAATCGTAATTGGCCAGCTTTGGAAGAATTTTAAATGATGGAAATTCAAACCCAATGGAGCATGTGATGAAGATGAATTTAGTTGTGATTATAGAAAAAATATTGAAATCGTAATTGTGATGACATGGTCCAAGTGAATATTGTAACTAATGGGTATGTGATGATTTGTGATTAGTGAAATCCCTTGTGGTTAAAATAATGTTTAACCCCTTCTGCCATGGATTAGTCTTCCAGTATAACCTGAGTTAGATTTGTTAGTTTGATGAATCTAGTGAACCTAATGTACATAAGGGATATTAGGTAATTACAGAATTGGTTTCCTTGTTGCCTTGTTTACCTGTTGTACTTGTTTAACTATATATACTGTTTTAAAGAGTGGTTATTACATTAGAGACCATCAGTGGTGGCCTCTTGAGTCTTAATCACACTCACCTAAGGATTCCATTGTACTTGAGAATCTGAGAAGATGTTATATGTTTTCTGATCTAGGTACAGGATAGGGACCAAGATTTTTGTCATGTATGGGATAATTGGTCAGAGAATAGGTGGTTAGAACCAGGTTTGGACTTGCATCCTTATTTTGGTTTTTATGATAGTTTTGGTTTTTATTGATGTTTTGTGACTTTAAAACATATAGTACATTTGTTATATTCTTATAGCTTGCCTGATCCAGTTACCTATTGACATTGTTCCATGTTTTTTGTTTACTATTTATAATATTTATTATATCTATTGATATTATTTCTACTATAAAATTACTCTAATTGTAACACCCGAGATTTTTATGAGTAATATTTTGTTTTCTTGTTATATATATATCATCAAAGGAATATTTCACTACACACTAGCTTGACTTACTTTACACGCAATCGCGACCTTCCTCGATAGCTTGCGTTGTACGCAATACCGAGTTTCACTAAACAACGATATGCTATTAAAATATTATTAAAACTAGCCGTTATGAATAGTAATAACCACTTTTTGAAATTTTATACATTTTATTTGTCAAAATGGACTTCATTTATGGATTCTGAATACCAAAATTATTCTAGGGTGAAATTTTGGTATTTTTCTGAAAACTTTCAATTTTTGATGAATAGTGAAACCACTAAGTGGTAGGTTAAAAACTGAATTTTGCATAAAACTTAATTTTACCGCTTCTGTGAATGGAATTTCGAAAACCTGACAGGCACGGTTGATATCAGTAAGTAAAATTTGGTTCAATGAGAGAAAAATAATTTTTTTGGTGAATAGTAACTTTTTACTTTTTTTACCGCGGTTAATAGTAAATAGGGTAACTATGGATAAATATGATATTACTATTACCCTAACACATGTCCTAATTCTATTGGATAAGTGTAATTCGACGAAAAACAACCTTATGAATATAATATGCCAATTTAGGTCCACTTGGATTAGATTATGACATTTAATATTATTTTATTTAATGAATAGTTAAAATAGTTAAAATCAAATCTTAATAACTAAAACATTTTTAATATGGGGTTATACATAAGATAAATTCAACTATAAATATTCATTAGAAAGATAAAAATATTTCCTACATAATGATATTTTATTTATAATTTTTAGACTTTAAATAAATTAATTTATTTATGACACAACGATGATGCAGTAATTACCCTTTTAAGGAAATGTTAACATAATTGATGTTATAAATGCTCAAATAAATGTAATTTTAGACTTTTTATGAATTCCACTACTTTTCTAGGTTACTATGATATATTAGTGTTGATTTAATCAACTTGGTGCGAACTTATAATTCTGTTATGACTTTCACAAAAATCATATATCATATAGTGTAAAAATTGACACAAAATAGTTTTTAAATAAAATAAAATATTATTAATTGTTATTTTATTCCTAAAAATCTTAGCTTCGGAAAAATGACTTAGATAAGGATATATATATTAATAATAAACAACTTGGGGTTCGTTTGGCATGTTATAGTATGTGTATTAACCATATAGTGTAAGAAAACAAAAAGTCACGGTAAAAGATAAATTATTTAACTTAGAGTTAAATCTAATTGATAAGGTTAAAATAATAACATAAACTTGTCTAAATTCTATTGGATGATAGTATTTCAACACATCCCCACATTACCTTCGAAATAAGACCCTTTGGAACCATTATTAACCGTTTTTGACTTTAATATAAAATAATATTTTGAGATATTCCTAAGGTGCCCCTCTCCTCCCTTATAAAAGGGAACCTCCTCCCCCTCCTCCTCACATGAATTGGAGCACTCAAGCTCGGCCAACCCCTGCCAAAATCCCTTCTCCACTTCCCTATAATAATCATAGAGGTCCTGGTCTTCTTCAAAGACCAATCATAGTTCCCTAAGTGGAGGATTCAAAGAGGCGTTTCAAAGAAGAGGTAATATCCATTACCGATCTTTTCAATTTCTTTCTTCTTCAACATCTTCTTCTTTAGTTGTTTCATGATAAAGTAATAACATCAGTATTAATTACATACTTATATGTTATTATAAATATGAAACAACCATAATTCACCTTCTATCCATCCTACGGAAAAATTAAATCACCGCGCGTGCGTACGTACGGAATACCGTCTCCACGCCGTGGTGTAATCTATTTTCCACCATCACCTTACAAGGATGGGTATAATGGTGTAATTAGTAACTATATATGATTATTATAAAGTTATGTTGATACTGAAATAGTATAAATACACTTAAATACAATTCCATGATCATGGGAACAATATCATCGCTCGTGCGTATGTACGGAATACTGTCTCCACGATGTGATGCGACTCGTTCTACATGATCATCATTACATAGTAATTATATAAATGAATTGAATGAATAAATATGATATATGATACACTAATACCATTCTGGATATAAGTTATCTATAACCCTAAAATATGAATAAGAATTTATTCGGTAAAACACGCATAAGAACAAAAGGCAATAAAGACCTGAGTAACAAGTAACAATGAAATATTACTAATAAGAAGCTAATAATATGACCATATATGATATCATATCAATATTTATGATTCTAGAATAAGTCAACAACATTATTTAAACCATTATACAGGAGCTTCGAACACGTACAAAGCAAATCGGACCTAAGGTAAGGGAAATATCACAATCTCACTTTTATCCGAGATTGTTTTTACTTTGGTAATTATTGGGGTGTATTTTATTATCCACATCCATGTTACTTCAATGTGTAATATTATTTCCATCCTTATACAATAGTTTATATCCAATTTTACCCTTCGGTATGTTTTTTGTAAAAGATATGAAAGGAATCTTTTGTCGTTTTTCATACGAGGTACTTTTTGTCTTTTCCGACAAAAGTACGAAGAAGGTTTTTTTAACTTATAAGGCAAGAATGGATTTTTAAAACAATATATACAAGAATCTTCCTTTATAAGTTTTCAAGTTTATTTTTAATCAACTTCTTTTAGTTTATAATTGTATGACATTTTAAGAAAAGAAAAGTGTTTTTGAAGTAGAAAGGATATTTTCCTCAAGAATGGAGTTCAAATGTTTTATCAAAATTATTTTCCATCTAAGATAATATAGGGTTATGTTTTTATCCCTATTATTACATTGATTTGATTATGTTTTGAGGGAATTATTTTTATGAAGCCATTTACCTTATATGATTTGTTTTATGATGTCATGATGTTTCAAGAATCCCATTTTTTTTACATGTGTTATGCGATGATATATGATTTATGATTATGTGGCACACATAAGAAAGGATTCATTATAAGATGGGTGGGACCTATATCTCCCTCCAATGCATTGGGTAAAGATTTATACCTCATGAGATAGACATGGCTGGAACGGAAGGTTATTTCGGTTCAGTGATACAGGACTGAAACGAGGAGTGAACTCGGTTCAGAAATGGACTTTGTCCACTAAGATAGTATTGGCAATGAGTCATGACTAACAAGAAATGATTTTCCATGATTATGTCTGCATGCCACAAAGTTTCAAGTTTTATGTTATGATTATGGGGATCTCATTTTCACTTCTATGATTTATTCCATGTTATGATATTATGATATCTTTTGCAGGTTATGATTTTCAAGAAGATATGATATGATTTTTATTTCCTTTATTTTCCCTTGCTGAGCATTTGAGCTCACCCTTTTTTGTATGTTTTCTTTTCCCCAGGTCTGGAATATGGATATTAAGTAGAATATTCTAAAAGGGACCCTAGATATGATGAAATAAATGGGAGACACTGTAGAAGATTTATGAACCAGTTGTTTATGCTTCCCAGTTTATAAAGACACTATACTTATACGGTCCTTTGTGGTTTTGTCGTATGTTGTAATAAGTGTGCTGCAATTTTGAAGTATTAACAATGTATGTAAATTATGGGTAGTTATAGTTGGTATCATAGGGAAGGTATAGTCAACCTTTGGAAACTAGGATGTGAAAGCCTTAGTAAAAACCCTAAGGATAAGTCTAAGCATAGAACAAAATCTTAGTGTTTTAGAAATGGCCATGAATAACCTAGGATAAGACCTTATGCATGAAAATTTTATTCTTGAGTTATGTGGTTTTCATATTATAATTAGTGTTTCTCACACTATTCTTCTTGGTTTTAGTCAATGGATGGAACCCGAAGGAACCGTGTTAATGTGGAATGTGAGGGGAAACGCAATGATTTTCCCCCTGAGCAACCAAACGATATGGGAGCTGGAATGCAAAATCTTGTATCCATGCTCACACAACTTTCTCAAGCTATGAATCATACAGTACTTCCAAACGAGCAAAGGTAGGAGCAACATTCTGTTGAATCCATCATGAGGCAGCGTCCACCTTCTTTCAGCGGGTCTACTGATCCATTAGTTGCTGAACAATGGATTAGTACTACTGAAAAGATATTTTCAGTTCTTTAATGTTCTGAACATGATAAAGTCATCCTAGCAGTGTATCGTTTGGAAGGAGATGCTGATCAATGGTGGAATCTTATTAAGAATACTAGGCAAAGTGATGAAATTGAGTCCATGGAATGGGACGAGTTCAAGAACTTATTTTTCAATATGTACTTCCCTCGTATTCTCCGAACAAAGATGGAGAAAGAGTTTCTTGAACTGAAGCAAAGGGATGATGAATCTGTTGGTACCTATGAAGTTAATTTTACAAGACTTGCAAGGTAAGCTTCTGGTATTATTATCCAACCTGAGAGTAAGATCGATCGATTCTTTAGTGGATTAAAACTAAGTCTTCAATGGCATTATCCATAAGGGACTTCAATAGATACGATAAAATCGTTCGATGTGCTCTCAAAGTCGAGATGGAGATTGGAGTAACCCATCAGTCATATGGGTTTGATAATAAAAGGAAAATGGAATTCAAAGGAAAATATAAAGAGCACACTGAAAAGAAGATGAGCTTTCCCTTGTGCTCAATGTGTGGAAGGAAACATGGAGGGAGTTGTCTTAAAGGGACAAGTAAATGTTTCAAATGTGGAAAGGAAGGTCATTGGGAATTTGAATGCCGCGATAATGGGAAGAAGATGTCTAATGATGCAAACAAAGGAAGGGATACACAGAATGAACCTACTACACTTCAATGTTTCAAGTGCAAGGAGATGGGGCATTATTCCAATCAATGCCCAAATCCAAGGGTTGATGATAATGGTCGACGTCAACAAACTCTTAAGGCTAAAGACAAAGGAAAGTCACATGCAATTTCTATCAGCGATGTGGAGTACGATAACGAAGTGGTGAAAGGTACACTTACCATCCACTCTAAAGTAGCAAATGTTTTATTTGATTATGGATCCACCCACTCTTTTATTTATGAAGAAGTTTCTAAGGGTATCACCGTATTACCTCAACAATTAGATGTTGAGTTAGCTGTGACAACACCTAATGGCACATCAATCGCATCAAAAGTTTACAATTCTTCTCTAATCAAAGTTTGTGGAAAAGTGCTTCCAGCAAATCATGTGATCCTTCCTTTAGTGGAATTCGATGTGATTCTTGGCATGGATTGGCTTTCTTTATATGGAGCTCATATCAATTTCCAAAGAAGGGAAGTCACATTTCATACTCCAGATCAATCTATGATCGTCTATCAATGAAAGGATGAACATAACCGTCCAGTGGAAATTTCTTCCATTTCATGGGTATTGATTCCACTAAATGAAGGTTATTTATCTCAAATGGTTGGTGAGAAACTCGCGATTAAGAATATGCCCATCGTACGGGATTTTGATGATGTCTTTCCAGAGGAATTACCGGGTCTTCCACCAAATCGTGAAGTTGAGTTTTCAATAGAACTCGTACCGGGTGCTTTGCCTATTTCAAAGACACCTTATAGAATGGCCCCAATTGAGTTGCAGGAATTGAAGAAGCAACTCCAAGAGAATCTTGATATGGGATTCATACGCCCTAGTGCGTCACCTTGGGGAGCACCTGTTCTATTTGTTAAGAAGAAAGATGGATCAATGAGACTCTGCATTGATTATAGAGAACTTAACAAGATCACTATCAAGAACAAATATCCTCTCCCATGCATTGATGACTTATTTGACCAACTACGTAGAGCTCAATACTTTTCCAAGATTGATCTTCATTCAGGGTATCATCAATTAAGGGTCAAAAGGGAGGATATACCAAAGACGGCTTTCCGTACAAGGTATGGACACTATGAATTTATAGTGATGCCATTTGGTCTTACTAATGCCCCTGCTATCTTCATAGATCAAATGAATAGAGTCTTTAGAGACTATCTTGATCAATTTGTGGTAGTCTTTATAGACGATATTCTTGTCTATTCAAAGATCAAGGAAGAGCATGGAGATCACTTGAGAATTATATTGATGACCCTGAGAAAGGAGAATCTTTATGCCAAATTTACCAAGTGTGAATTTTGGCTTCAAAAAGTTTCATTTTTGGGTCACATAATCTCAAAAGAGGGGATATCTGTGGATCTAGAAAAAACAGAGGTTATCAAAAGATGGTCGAGACCAACAACAGTAACTGAGATCCGAAGTTTTCTTGGTTTGGATGGATATTATTTACGTTTTTTAAATGATTTTTCACGATTATCTAATCCACTCACCAAGTTGACTTGGAAAGGAGTTAAGATTGTTTCGATAGAGGAATATGAAGAGAATTTCAAGGATTTGAAAAGATGGTTATCCAGTGCACCTGTGATCACACTTCCTTGTAGTGGAGAAAGGTTTGTGATCTACAGTGATGCATCCATGAATGGATTGGGGTGTGTTCTTATGAAAAATGATATGGTGATAGCTTATGCCTCACGACAGTTGAAAATCCATGAGAAAAATTACCCAACACATGATTTGGAGTTAGCTGCGGTAATCTTTGCATTAAATATTTGGAGGCATTACCTTTATGGTGAAAGGTGTGATATTTATACTGATCATAAAAGTTTAAAGTATATTTTCACACAAAAGGAGCTGAATATGCGTCAAAGAAGATGGTTGGAGCTGATTAAGGATTATGACTGCTCAATCCATTACCACCTTGGGAAAGAAAACATGGAGGAAAATGCATTAAGTCGAAAAGAACATGCTAGTTTATCCATGATGTGGATCACAAAAGATCCAATATTTATGGATTTACAAAGGATGGATCTTGGAATTATAATGGAAGGGGAAAAATATTATCTTTCTCAAATGAATGTTCAACCATCTATACATGTGAAGAGTAAAGAGGCACAGAAAGAAGATGTCGAGTTACAAAAGAAGGTGTGAAATTTTCCTGAATTCAACCTTGATTGTGATGGGATAATAAAGTTCTGGAATCTGGTTTGTGTTCCTCCCATCCCCGAAATAATGAAGGAGCTGCTGGATGAGGCTCATAGTTCTTCATTATCTATTCATCCTGGAAGCACGAAGATGTATAGGGACCTGAAAGAGTACTTCTGGTGGGATGGCATGAAAAGAGATGTTGCTAAATATGTCTCTCGATGCTTGGTTTGTCAACAAGTTAAAGCTGAGAGACAGAAGTCTAAGGGGATGTTACAACCATTACCCATACCCGAATGGAAATGGGAAAACATCACTATGGACTTTGTCACAATACTTCCTAAAACATCCAAAGGCAATAATGTTATCTGGGTCATAGTTGATCGTCTTACAAAGTCTTCACACTTCATTACTATTAGAGATGATTTCTCTCTAGATCAGCTTGCCAGGATATATGTAATGGAAGTGGTAAGATTGCATGGAGTAACACTTTCTATTATATCTGATCGGGATCCGAGATTTACCTCAATGTTCTGGCAAAGTCTTCAGCATACTCTGGATACAGAGTTGAGTTTCAGCACTGCTTGTCATCCTCAGACAGACGGTCAGTTTGAGAGAACAATTCAAACCCTAGAAGATATGTTGAGAGCTTGCTCTATGGATTTCAAAGGAGGTTGGGATCAACACCTACCATTGGTGGAATTTTCTTATAATAATAGCTTTCACTCCAGTATTCAGATGGCTCCTTATGAAGCTCTCTATGGAAAGAAATGCAGGACTCCAACTTGCTGGGATGAAGTTGGGGAAAGAAAGCTATTAGGACCTAATCTCATTGATGAAATGGCAGAAAAGGTCAGATCTATTCAACAACACATAAGAGCATCACAGATTCGACAGAAAAGTTATGCCGACAACTGAAGAAAAGACCTAGAGTTTGAAGTGGGTGATAAATTGTTCTTACGAATATCTCCCTAGAAGAGGATTATGTGATTTGGAAAGAAGGGGAAGTTGAGCCCTAGATATATCGGTCCTTTCGAAATACTGGATCGTGTTGGGAAGGTAGATTACCGATTGGTGCTTCCACCGAATCTCTCTCAAGTTCACGATGTGTTCCATGTATCTCTCCTGAGAAAGTACATACCTGATCCTTCACATGTACTCAGCTCAGAAGTTGTACCGCTGGAGCAAGATCTTTCTTATGAAGAACAACCGATAGAGATTCTGGATCGTAGCGAAAAAGTCCTACGAAACAAGACCACTCTATTGGTGAAAGTTTTATAGAGGGACCACCAACTTGAAGAAGCTACATGGGAGCTTGAGGATATGATGAGGGATAAGTATCCTCATCTGTTTGTTACAAAGTGACGAATTTCGAGGGCGAAATTCTTTTTAAGGGGGGTAGAATGTAACATCCGAGATTTTTATGAGTAATATTTTGTTTTTATGTTATATATATATCATCAAAGGAATCTTTCACTACACACTAGCTTGACTTACTTTACACGCAATCGCGACCTTCCTCGATAGCTTGCGTTGTATGCAATACCGAGTTTCACTAAACAACAGTATGATATTAAAATATTATTAAAACTACCTGTTATGAATAGTAATAACCACTTTTTGAAATTTTATAAATTTTATTTTTCAAAATGGACTTCATTTTTGGATTCGGAATACCAAAATTAGCCTAGGGTGAAATTTTGGTATTTTTCTGAAAACTTTCAATTTTTGATGAATAGTGAAACCACTAAGTGGTAAGTTAAAAACTGAATTTTGCATAAAATTAATTTTACCGCTTCTGTGAATGGAATTTCTAAAATCCGACAGACACGGTTGATATCAGTAAGTAAAATGTGGTTCAATGAGATAAAAATAATTTTTTGGTGAATAGTAACTTTTTACTTTTTTTTCCCGCGGTTAATAGTAAATAGGGTAACTATTGGTAAATATGATATTACTATTACCCTAACACATGTCCTAATTCTATTGGATAAGTGTAATTCGACCAAAAACAACCTTATTAATATAATATGACCATTTAGGTCCACTTGGATTAGATTATGACATTAAATATTATTTTATTTAATGAATAGTTAAAATAGTTAAAATCAAAGTTTAATAACTAAAACATTTTTAATATGGGTTTATACATAAGATAAATTCGACTATAAATATTCATTAGAAATATAAAAGGATTTCCTACATAATTATAGTTTATTTATAATTTTTAGACTTTAAATAAATTAATTTATTTATGGCACAACGATGATGCAGTAATTACCCTTTTAAGGAAATGCGATCATAATTGATGTTATAAATGCTCAAATAAATGTAATTTGAGACTTTTTATGAATTCCAATAATTTTATAGGTTACTATGAAATATTAGTGTTGATTTAATCAACTTGGTTCGAACATATAATTCTGTTATGACTTTCACAAAAATCATATATCAAATAGTGTCAAAATTGACACAAAATAGTTTTTAAATCAAATATTATATTATTAATTGTTATTTTATTCATAAAAATATAAGGTTCGGCCAAATGACTTATATGAGGATATATATATTAATAATAAACAACTTGGGGTTCGTTTGGCATGTTATAGTAAGTGTATTAACCATATAGTGTAAGAAAACAAAAAGTCACGGTAAAAGTTAAATTATTTAACTTAGAGTTAAATCTAATTGATACGGTTAAAATAATAACCTAAACTTGTCTAAATCCTATTGGTTGATAGGTTTTCGACCCATCCCCACATTAACATCGAAATAAGAACCTTTGGAACCATTATAAACCGATTTTGACTTTAATATAAAATAATATTTTGAGATATTCCTAAGGTGCCCCTCTCCTCCCTTATAAAAGGGCACCTCCTCCCCCTCCTCCTCACACCAACTTGAGCACTAAAGCTCGGCCAAACCCTGCCAAAATCCCTTCTCCACTTCCCTAGAATAATCCTAGAGGTATTGGGCTTCTTCAAAGACCAATCATAGTTCCCTAAGTGGAGGATTCAAAGAGGCGTTTCAAAGAAGAGGTAATATCCATTACCAATCTTTTCAATTTCTTTCTTCTGCAACATCTTCTTCTTTAGTTGTTTCATGATAAAGTAATAACATCAGTATTACTTACATTCTGATATGTTATTATAAATATGAAACAAACCTAATTCACCTTCTATCCATCCTACGGAAAAATGAAATCACCGATCGTGCGTACGTACGGAATACCGTCTCCACGCCGTGGTGTAATCTATTTTCCACCATCACCGTAAATGGATGGGTATAATGGTGTAATGAGTAACTATATATGATTATTATAAAGTGATATTGATACTGAAATAGTATAAATACACTTAAATACAAATCCACGATCATGGGAAAAATATCATCGCTCGTGCGTACGTACGGAATACCGTCTCCACGATGTGATGCGACTCGATCTACATGATCATCATTACATAGTAATTATATAAATGAATTGAATGAATAAATATGATATATGTTACACTAATACCATTACGGATATATGTTATCTATAACCTTAAAAGAAGAATATGAATTTATTCGGAAAAACACGCATAAGTACAAAAGGCAATAAAGACCCGAGTAACAAGTAAAAATGAAATATTACTAATAAGAAGCTAAGAATATGACCATATATGATATCATATCAATATGTATGATTCTGGAATAAGTCAATAACATTATTTAAACCATTATACAGGTGCTTCGAACACGTACAAAGCAAATCGGACATAAGGTAAGCGAAATATCACAATCTCACTTTTATCCGAGATTGTTTTTACTTTGGTAATTACTGGGGTGTATTTTATTATTCACATCCATGTTCCCTCAATGTGTAATATTATTTCCATCTTTCTACAATAGTTTATATCCAATTTTACCCTTCGGTAATTTTTTTGTAAATGATATGAAAGGAATCTTTTGTCGTTTTTCGTACGATGTACTTTTTGACTTTTCCGACAAAAGTACGAAGAATGTTTTTTTAACTTATACGGCAAGAATGGATTTTTAAAACATTATATCCAAGAATCTTCCTTTATAAGTTTTCAATTTTATTTGTAATCAACTTCTTTTAGTTTATAATTTTATGACATGTTAAGAAAATAAAAGTGTTTTTGAAGTAGAAAGGATATTTTCCTCAAGAATGGAGTTCAAATGTTTTATCAAAATTATTTTCCATCTAAGATAATATAGGGTTCTGTTTTTATCCCTATTATTACATTGATTTGATTATGTTTTGAGGGAATTATTTTTATAATGTCATTTACCTTATATGATTTGTTTTATGATGTCATGATGTTTCAAGAATCCCATTTTTGTTACATGTGTTATGCGATGATGTATGATTTATGATTATGTGGCACACATAATAAAGGATTCATTATAAGATGGGTGGGACCTATATCTCCCTCCAATGCATTGGGTAAAGATTTATATATCATGAGATAGACATGGATGGAATGGAAGGTTATTTCGGTTTAGTGATACAGGACTGAAACGAGGAGTGAACTCGGTTCAGAAATGGACTTTGTCTGCTAAGATAGTCTTGGCAATGAGTCATGACTAACAAGAAATGATTTTCCATGATTATGTGTGCATGCCACAAAGTTTGAAGTTTTATGTTATGATTATGGGGATCTCATTTTCACTTCTATTATTTATTCCATGTTAAGATATTATGATCTCTTTTTCAGGTTATGATTTTCAAGAAGATATGATATGATTTTTATTTCCTTTATTTGCCCTTGCTGAGCATTTGAGCTCACCCTTTTTTGTATGTATTCTTTTCCCCAGGTCAGGAAGATGGATATTAAGTAGAATATTCTAAAAGGGAACCTAGATATGATGAAATAAATGGGAGACACTGTAGAATATTTATGAACCAGTTGTTTATGCTTCCCAGTTTCTAAAGACACTATACCTATACGGTCCTTTGTGGTTTTGTCGTATGTTGTAATAAGTGTGCTTCAATTTTGAAGTATTAACAATGTATTTTAAGTATGGGTCGTTATAATAATTTTCTGGTATAGTCTCCCAAAATGATTCTCTATAGACCCACACTGTTGGTTATCAGCATCAGGTGTACAAGGAGGCGCTCTTGAGGTCTTGTGAGCACACGAATCAGGGCATTGAGCAGTGTCCATCGGGATGGGGATGTTACAATGTTATATCAGATCATTTCCTTTGTCTTACCATTTGGGTAATGGAATATAGAAGACTATAATTTTGTTAAGATATAGTAATTATCTCATACATTGGTTCTTACATCCCCACGTATGAGGGAAAATACAAGATCTCATGGTTGAGAATTCATATTCGGTTTTATACTTTTATGGTTTATTTTTATTTCTTACTCAAGTGGTGTATATGGATGTGATGTTAATTGTTCATGAGGTTTATCTCAAAGAAAATTATGGAAAGGTATTTTTTATGAGTTCATGTATCAATCTTGGAAAATAAGATTGTTAATGCATCTATTTATTTCATGTGATTGATTGTGCTTTTGGATTCACATGCAGGTAGTTTATTTTTCTTCTGGTAAATTTAGTTTTCCATGAAACTTTTGTTAAAAAAAGTTTTTGGAAATGTCAATTTGTATAAATCTTGTATTTTTTAAATGTTGTGTTAAAAAAATTGAAATTTTAAATATTTGGGGTTTTGAGAAATGTATGTTTTCAAATGTGAAACATCTGGTTTAAATTGGTAATGTTTATTACATAAGAGAGATGAAACAAGATTGAACTGGTATTAATATTTCATGTCGGTACCCTTAGTGTTGTGATTAAACCTTTTGTATGGGAGATTTTAGTTGTTAAATTTCTCTATTTTAAGACCTTAGTTATGGGACAGGATTTATTTTTTAGTTTTTTAATATGGTAATAGTGATTTTCTTATTGTTCCCTCAATAAGGCTACGATCATAGGTTATGAGTTGTTGTCTAGTAATGTGGATGCAGTAACTCTTAAAGGTTTTAATAATGCAGGTTTTGTTTTGGAACCTTGGGTGGGTGTTTGTATTGTGGTTCCAACATATGTGTGTGGAAGTTTTTAGTGTGATAAATTGAGAAAATGTTTGTAGGGGTGCGTTAGAAGTGTTATATTTTGGAGTAGGGTTAGGGGTACTGCTGTGTGTAGTGATTTTTTTTTTGAAATTTGGGGTGGATGGATTATAAAGAGTGATAAAGTGGCATTTTATTGATGTGACTAAATATTATGGAATTGGTACTATTTGATCCTCAGTGGTGACATATGAGAGAGTTTATATTTTTTATTAGTGAATTTGGGTATTTATGATCAATGTAGATGTATTTGACCTTGGATTTGGCACACAATGAAAATTTCATAGTGCATGTTTACCCTGGAGGGATAAACAGTCATGTTAATGGTATTGTAAATAAGACTCATGTTGGGGTTATGAGTTCATAATTTTTGGAAATCAGGGTCTCCTCAATGAATATTGGCCCAGTGATGAATGTTCATTAAGATGCGAAGCACATGTGGATGATTTAGAAGCAGGATCAATTCACAGTTGTTATGGGCTGGTGTGTAAAATTGTATGATTATACCTTTTTCCACATTATATGGTATATTAGTGCTTCTGGTTGGTTTTAAGTTCAGTTTTGGAAATAGGCATGGTCGTTAGGAGACATTCCATGTTATTTTGATGGTGTATGATGTAGGAACTGATATTGATTTCATTGAAGTGGGAAATGATATACCAATGAATTGATTAGAATTTCTGCTAGGGAAGTGATACCCAGGGGTAGTGGTGAATAAAAGGTTTGTATATCATGTATGAATGGTTGATTTATTGTATGAGAATTTTGAGTGTGTCGTAAGTCCAATAGGGCGAATAGACCGAGAGGAATTTTCAAATGAGTGAGTGGGTTTTGGGCCTATATCTTGGGATGTACGGATCATGTGGTCTATATTGGTTTTAGAGTGTGGCTAATGGAATGTGTGAGACCTTGATAGAATAATGGAGGTCAAAATGTGGTATTATTTTGGAAAAGGCATGATTCCATTCGGATGGATGAACATGTGTCTTGGGATAAATGCTTGTGTATTTTTGTATGATCACAATGGGAAGTGTGAGTAATGCATGAGACAGTTATTTTTCGGGTTATTGTGGTGTTATGTGTGTTTCCATGTAGATCACTGGGTTCACTCCACATCGAATTGAGTAGGGTAAAAACATTGATTCTATGGGAAATGTTGGGTTACAAATGATTTTCAATGGGTCAGGAAGTGTTAGTGAGGTTTGTCTTGAAGTCCCATTACGATTTGTGGTGTTAAAGTATAAATGAAACATTAGTCCGAATGGAATCTCAAGACATGAAGGACATTAAGGTGTTCCCATGGTTTAAGGTAATAATGGAGATCTGTATTATATGGTGGTTTTGGAGGAAAAATTCTATGTATACATTTAGATAGTTCCAATCATGTCCAATATCTCTACATCACTCTGAGTATGCTAAGAATGATTCATCTTTACCCCTAGATACATGAATGCATTTCGTATAGATAAGGGACACCGTTGAGTTCACGATCATGGGAAAACTGACGTGAATTCATGTTGTGGTAAAAACACCATCGATTGGTTACAAGAGTGGTCCTTATGAAGGGGCCTAATGTCAATGAATTCCATGGATTCTGATCTCAGAAGTCGATAATAGTTAGTTATTGATGTTTTTTCATTTCCAGGAAAAACTAACATCCATGCCCAAGTTTGAGGTTCATCTTTTGATCAATTCATGAGTTTTGGTTGTTGATATTTCATTGGGAAGATGATGTGAATGATACTCCAGTGGTTGGGAGGGACATGATAGATATGGATGAACAGAGCAGACAATGGAGTTGATGTGGTGGAATTATGATTCCAATGGGAAGACTATAATTGAATGTTTACTTTACATGGGAAAGGACCAGTGGGCCTCAAATATAGTGGTTGATCAAGTAGAGCAATAGCTTTTAACTCAGTCTTGTTTTGGAGGTGATTTTAGTGTTTGCAACATGACACTTTTGTGGGTGTTGTAGAAATGACAATGGTTCAAGAACTAGTGGATGATTTGGTGGAAGACTTTCAACAAAGGTCAATAATGGGATCTGTTAGGTGTACGGGTATAATGGGATATGCCTTCAGTGGGAGATGGGTCATTTCTAGGGAGAGGATGACAAACTAATAGTGGAATGTAGGCACTAATGGATTGAGTCTTCTAGGATGGCCTGACTCAATTGGGTAAAATGAAACCAATTTGGTGGGTTGTAAGAAACCTTGGTTATGTTGAGATGTTTATATCAGTCCGGTGTGAGATTTGAGATTGAGGAAGAACCAAGATTTCATTGTTTGATATTGGTATGATATATGTTTGACTAATTCAGGTGGTCTTGATGGAAAGGCTAAATTACAAGGTTGGGTGGAGTATCCATGGATGGATGGGAATGGTGAGTTAGAAAGCACATCAGTTAAGTTCTGTACACAAAGTTTTATTCTTTTAGCATCCTTTTTTATCGTATAAGTGTTCAAAATAATCAATAGTTGTAGAGAATTAATGTGAGTAGTGAATATCAGTGTGATGGGAAAGTGGTAAGTTGATGATGAGAATGGTATTATTGGTTGAATGGGTTGGGTGATCATCGTTTGGGTGTTCTGTTTTTTTAAATAATTTTCTCTTTGGGTTTCGACCGTTTTGGTTTGTTGATGTTGAGGTTCTCCTAGGGTTAAGATATTAATGTTCAGATATGGAGTGACGTTATTGGGAATCAAATTATGGATTACTGTGGATCCGAAATATTTTTGGAATCTGTATGTTCCCTCGAATTATTTCATTCTTGAGTCGCCATTGGAACATGGAGTAACTCAGTGAACTGGTGCCAAGTGATTTGGTTTTCGAATTGTGGTGAGGATCCGAATGCACATTTTTTGGTTGGATATCTCTAATAAATTTAGTTATTTAATTACTTTCATATTCACGGTGGTTCAGTTTTGTTTCCCAAAACATCCTCATGTGTTTAATGTTAGTGGTGTTGAGTTCACATGGATGGGTACATGAGGAGAATCAGGTATATAGTTGTTGTTTGAGTGGATAAGGACTCTTAGGGTAGGTCTTTTTCCTTGGTTTGAGTGTGGTGATGATGTTTTCGTGTCTGGGAGAATGGATGGAAAATAAAATTTTGTTGGTCGTCCATGTGTGAAGACCCTATTTCAAGAATGAAAAGTATGGAATGGAAGTATGGATCAGGGGAAAGACATTGTAATAAGGTAAGGTTGTAGGTTCCCATCACTTTTTGAAGGTATTTCCTTGTTTAAATTTTTGATAAACATCTTTTTTTGTCTAATGATGTGGTTCACAGTTGTATAAGAAATATTGGCGGTGTCTTAGGGGTGTGGGACATGAATAGTTGATAAAAGAGGCCAAACAGTGTGAATCGCGTGGTTGGTGCATGGTTAGAGAAAACCATGTTCCTAGCCTAGGAAACTATGTGGTTTGGGGACCCTTTGGATAGTGGCTACTACATGGTTGTTGCACAGTTTTCCAAAATATAATGGTCCTACCAAGAAAAACGTGTTGCATGGACCCTATTTGATAGATGGAGACAAATGGATTTCACATGGTATGTCTAACCATGTGGCCATTTAATATCTTAAATATTTATAGGTATTATTTTTAAATATTATATGGAATTATTTCTAGACTAGATATTACAACAGCGTGCAATTCGATGTCTCAGAGTACCTGGAATAAATGTGTGAAATAAAATAAACTTTTAAATAGAACGCATGAGTGGTATTCCTAAAAAAGTAGAATAAATTTTAAACAGGACCCTGGATCAAAAATCTAAGTGCAGCGTTGCATTAATTGAAAAGAATTTACCTTAGGTGAGGCCAAACATTGACTGGCGTGATTCAGTTAAAAAAGTTAATATTCGTACATTTTAAATGAAATAAAATATATTTAATAGTTTATTCTATTTTATTGTTTTTCTAACATAGAGACACTTTATGTGGTTTTAAATAAATGGGAGCCCAATTTTAGGTTCAAATCCTTCAATAATTTCCCCATAATCCTCTAGAACATTGGAGAGGAGACACCAAGGATAATTTCTGGCGAATGATGATGAACAACGAAGCGTGGATTGTTTGCGTGGTGAGATCAAATCTCAAAGAACGATTTCACTCCCTCTTCATCAAAGATTGAGGTTGGGGTTGTTATTTAAATTACTATTTTACATATTTGTTCATTAAAACAATAGATGCGGGTCAACCCACTAATAGGTTAACCTTCGGATCATTCATTCTTGCGGGAGGGTCCTTTAACGGGTTTATTTTGGTGAATTAATCAGTGCATGATTTTATTTATTTATTTTACTTATTTGATACTAATAACGTGAGTAGATCAACGTTGTGATGAATAATGGTGGTGGTTCTTTCCTCAATTTGTTTTGTGGATTTCATTTTCCCCTTTTACCTCGTGATCTTCACATTCTTAATGGGGTTGTGAACAATGGATCGTTTTGTGTCCGTTTCACAATGAAATATTCCAAAATTAGAGATCCAAAATTGTGACGACCCAACAGAGGTGCGATGACGATTCTAGTAGAAAAATATACTATGTTCAAGAGAAATTTTTCTTTTATAGCTCTTTTTGCAGCGGGATTGAAATAGGTTTTTGAGGCCAATCGGAGGACCGAAACCAATTGAATCAGATTTACTGGGTTGGGAAATCATGAAACCTTGAGTTTCATGGAGATAGGATGGATGGATCCACATGTATAATATCTACCAAAGCACAGGATAGAGAAATTTGAGTTCTATAAAATCACGAAGAACGCAATGTATTCTCTGAGGAACACAATGTGTGGTTCCTACTCAGTGGCAGCTAGGGTTTCACGTTATATGAAGCAATTACATGGAATGTGAAAACTATCATGTAGTGTGTGGGTACTTACATGGGACCTGGTGTGTATCTTGGATGATATAGGGGCATGGTGCGGAGTACACGGAATGTACTCCACCACACATCCAGAGATGGACAGTTACGCAGGATACCCTATGTACTAGTACATAGGTTGGAAGAAAGGGGTTGATGCAATGTACAAGCACATGGCCAGCATACATGGAGAAGCCCTCTGATATTAGGGCATGTCATGTTATTTTATTACACACTATGTATATCTCTTTCTACCAGACATGATCTTCGACAAGGGCCATTGTACACGGGCAGTGCCCTGGGTCATAGGACATGGCTTATGATCCTTTTACACATTGTGTACTTTTTAGTACATGGCTTGATCTTCATGTCCACCATTCCTTGGAAATTTTCCATTTGAATTCATGCCCATTTTCTTATTCCCTCGAAGTTTAGGCATCATTTCCATCCACAGTTGTATGATACCTTCAGCAAAAATTTTGGGATAGATTTAGAATCCCTCTAAGAGGCACTGATCCAGATCCACTACCCATTCATTGCCATATGATGAGTCGGGTATCGACCTGACCAATCCTACATGATGTTGATCCTCTATATAGCAGGTGAATCTGGTCGATTCGTGGTATATGGAAAGGCCCTTGCAGTCATCCTCATCTGTGTAACATGATCTTTCCACGATCATGTGTGAATTCTTCTAGAATGAGTTATCCATTCTCTCTGCAGATCTATCATTTTACCTATCTCTCTCGTGACACTTACCAAGAAATGTACATCTTAGATGGATGTCATCAGAGTTATCAAACTCATGGAGTGACTTATCCCAGATGAGTGCTTCATGGATTCTTCAAATGGAATCCCTAGAGTGGGTATGTGGTCATTGTGACTTACCTCAATACTACGGTTCTAGTTTTGTAGTATATCTAGATATGTTTCTATTGTTATAAGTTATTTAGACATATTCTTTGTAGATATCACTTTACCTTTACTTTGTGTATCGATTTTTGGTTTTCGAGGTCCCCTATTGAGTATTGTAATACTCACCCCTACATGGGATTTTCAAACACATGTAATGTCTTGTGAAGATGGATATTCTTTTTATGATGTCCAGAGAGGATCAAGACCAGACCGAGATTTGTGAGTTTCCTTAAATGTCGATGTGTTCCTATGACAATGACAAACAATCATAGTTCATACTTTTATACTTACAGGTTGTACTTTTTAGTTTTCAGAATCATTCTTTTGGTGATCTTGTATTCTGACCTAGTTCACATTATACACATTACATTTTGATGAACTCTGTTGTTTGGGTTTAGTTATATGCATGCATTTTGTTCCATAATGGTTCTTTTACATTCTAGAATTTATGGGTTTGGAGATGTGTGTGTATGTGTGTAAATATACATAAGAAATTTCTCATAGGTCAGTGATATTCCTACTCGGTGCTAGTCACCACCCCCTAGCCTATTGAAGGTAGGTTTGGGGAGTCGTGGCACAAGCCACACTGAGATGGGTCAAGATAGGCCAAACTATGTGACCATTAAAAATTGGGTTTTTACCCTTTTCCCTTCCAAATCAATTAATTTATTCAGTGATTTTTCACCGCATTCAGTTCTCTACATAAAGGGTGATGAACATAAATCCCCATCCTCCTCAATGGGTGATTATCCTTCGATTCATGGGCATTAGAGTGGTATTGGGTGAAAATAAAATATTTGGTTGTGTCTAACTCTCCTATTTTATCTATTTTCTAGATTATGTATTTTATGATATCTCGTATCATTTCAAATACCTAAACCCTTAATTCTTAATTTGATTAAATATTGGGATTTAATGGGTGTTTGACTTCAGTTAAATGGATGTGTTTGAGTGAGTAGTCATCTTCAAGCATGTGGTAGGGGTTCATTATGATTTTTCCAATAGTCTTGATGTTATATTTCTGTATTTGGTTGTTCCAATTTGTTTCCTTGTAGTGATTTATAATCCTTTATTATAGAAAGTGTTATGGGAATTATATAGAGGTGTGAGACCCTTCGTAGACCCCGTTGGGTACATTGGTGAGTGATACCAAACCTAAGGCTACCCATGGGGTAAGCCAAACTCTTGTAAATGGTGAATAAAATTGTTAAAAACTTGGATAACAGAATTAAAATAGTGAATGGATTGGAAAACTGAAATTGGTTATGTGGGTTTGGCTAATGGGTTAGTTAGAATGAATATAAGATGTATTTTGGTAATTAAATAGGAGTTTTTGATATGGTTTTGATGGTCTATTTTGGGGATTTGAACCAATTGTAGATTTACGTAAAGAAAATCATATTTTATAGTGATCAATTTTTTGAGAGGAGGTGTTGGCCTCAATGTGATTCAAAAATGGAATTTTCCTAATAGACTCTAAAATATAATTGAAATGAGTAAAAATGTTTCCTTTTTTGTGAAATTGGTTTAATTTTCTATTTGGATAGTAGAAATGGAAATAAATCCTTTGGGAATGTTTTAGTTTTCAATGAAGATACTCAATTTTTTAGTTGTGGCTTTAAGATGATTTCAAATGAGAATTTTGAATAGTGATTTTTACCATGATGTGTTTTAAAGGTATGTTTGGACCATAAACATTGAATTGATATATGGGTTTCTGAGACAGATCCCATAACAATTTTGTTTTCATGTTATCATGGTTATGAAATTAACCATGTATTGAACTTGCACAGTTGATGAAACAACAGAAGGGGTGATAGGCATAATGATATATGTGTCTAATTTTTAAGGATGTGTACAAATATTTGATATGGGTTATTAAATGGTCAAATGTGAATTGGGTATATTTGAAAACATTGAAAAAGGGAGTCTTTGGTATAATGAATGTCAATTGATGAACATGATAAATGGGATATGGTTTGAAAAAGGTAAATGGGTTGATTAAGATATGCATGGTTTATGGTAAATGTCACAATGGGTAAAGTCTTAATGATGATTTGTTTTTTTATGAAATGTGAATTGAAAATTTTATGTGTATTTATTTTGTATGGTTTTTGAAATGGTACATCTTGTAAATTAGAGCATGAGTACATAGCTTCGTAGTGTGAGTAATTTGACTTGAGGATCTATGACCAAGGTTTGGGTTTTACTAAGGCTCTAAACCCCACCCCTATAATGCATAGGTTATGGATGGGGGAAGAGGATATATACCCCTAGTAGTTGAATTTTATGAGACTACCAAGATTGAGTCTCCAAGGTAAATGTGAGGGATTTGTTTTTCAAATTTTTATCCCTATTGGGATAGAGAACCTAACATAATCCCTTATGCCTTTTAATTTACTGACATTGGATGAAGTGTAAATGATGTAAATACATAATCCATGGAGAAAGTTATGATGATTAATTTAGTAATAAAGATGGAATAAGTATTGAAATTGAAATAGTGATGAAATTGTCTATGTGAATATTGTAACAAATCTGTATATGGTGTTTTATTATTAGTGAAATACCATGTATTTAGAAGTCTGTGTAACCCCTTATGGATTGGGATATACTCCCAATGTGGCCGGAGTTAGTTTTGTGAGATGGTTGACTTTAGATAACCTAATAGATAAAATCTAAATTATGTAATTACATTAATTGTTTCCTCATTTCCTTGTTTAACTGTTTCACTTGTTAATCTACAAACACTATTTTGAAGACTCTTTATTACTTTATACATTGTTGGTTATGGCCTTCTGATTCACACTCACACCCTGCTCAAAACACCATTAAACTTTGTTACCCCGGAAGATGCTACATGTTTTCTGATACTAGTCCATGATAGGGACTTGGCATTTTGTTGTGAATGGGGGATGTGATGGAGCATGGGAGGTTAGCACTGGTTTGGGACTTCATTCCATGATTCAATTATTATTAGGGTATTGGTTTTGATTTATATACTATGACTACTTTAGAAGTAGTAAATTTGTCATATTTTTGTTACAAGCGAGATCTGGTTACCTATTATCATTGTCCCATGATATCCTTTTATTTGTTTCTGCTGTTAATTATATCTATTGATATTATTGTTTTTATGAAATTACACTAATTGGAGGGTATATACTACCCAAATGTTTCTCTATAGATCGGAACTGCTTTTCGGTATCCTCTAACGTGCAAGGAAGCTCACTTTGTGTCATCTGATGAACCGACTTAGATCACCTAGATAGTTTCCACCGGGCATTGGATGTTACAATATTATCCCACAACTTAATCAATAAACATCATTAAAATTATTATGCTAATTCCAATAAATATGTTGTTCTAACATTGTCATGTTATCATTTTATATAATACTAATAAAATTTTCAATCATTATCCTTGAACTACTTACTTACACATACTTAACATATTATAGAATTATATCAATCACACCACATCAATTTAGATTCCATCATTAAAATCACATTTCAATAGATCTTTATTAATCCCAATGTCACAAAACTTTTACACAAACAATTTAATCTAATTAAAATAACCTATATTTAAGTAAAACTACCCAGACATTTCATTCCATAATATAAGTAAACATTTCACAAGAACCAATGTATTTAAAATTAAACTATACATTGAACTCTTATTATTTCTATATAAAATAATTAATTTCCCTAATATGAATTTAAAAATCTTTAATTTATTTAATTTTATTCATAACTAAAATGTATGTGTTCAATCATGGATTATAATCAACAAATAATCTATTAAAAATCCATTTTTTATTTCAACATTAATCCTTATTTTCTTATTCATAAATAATTACAAAAATTCCACATTTTTCATCCTCATCATATATGTCTGAAAATAAAATTAATGATAAAACAAATATGAAAACACTACTCTGTGTGAATAGTTTTTTTAGTCTCAAGGACTGTGATTCAAAATTTTCATTCTTATATAGGTGTCATGGATTCCAGGATCGATCTCTTATAACACATCATAAAAAAAATCAAAAAATTACACATCAATAAAAAATTTAATAATATAAATGAATTAGAATACATAAAATATATAATTCATATAATCCTTCCTTGGAATATAAAATGCTGGTTCAATATATTTTAGTTGATTTATTAGAACCCATAACACATTCCTCAATTCCTTTGTTTAAACCTAGATATAAAATTTAATATATAAATTTATAAAATCTATGATAACTAATTAATTTTGATGCAATCATTCTATTTAATTTATTTAATATTATGTCTAAAAAACTATGGGTTTTTCTAAAATTTGTAAAATATGATTGATGTTTGTGATTTTAGGTAAAATAGATCTGGAGGCAGTTGTTTTATTTAATTATAGATGCCATAAGATACTCAAAAACCTAGTGTCAATACTCAGTGGGTTGAAAAATTGGGATTTGTAGAGTTTCAAGACCATAAAATGGTCGGTGGTCTCATGTTAAGCATTTGAATCCCAAAGGATACTCGATGAGTAATCACCAAGTAATTGATGGAATCATTAGTGGTTTTTCATTTTAATTAAATTAATTTTAACTTACTAAAAGTTCAAAACAACACCTCCACTATTGTTTGGTATAAAATATGACAAAAAGAATGCTTCCCCCTCTATTTCTCCCATCATAGTGTGTTTCCTACTTTTAGTAATGAATTTAAGAATCATTTAACATAATGAATTTCTCTCAATTATTATATCATTCTCCTCATTCCATTTATGTTTCCTCTATTTCCTATTACATGATTCATCTAGTTTCACAAAATTGGGAGTTTTTTATGATATTTAATTATTCTAGTGGAATAATAAAATAATTTTTGATGTTGGGGGCCTGTAGGAAATAGGTTGGGGATCCCTTTATTTATCCCCTATTTTAAATTAGATTATTGCATAAAATTATATGAAATTTTTATTGTATGATTTTAAAATTTGAATAATTAAACCAAAATGGGTTTTAATAATTATTAAGAGTTTTTTATACGTATTTTTTCATTAAACTGATTATCTTTGTATTTTTCTATAACCATGTTCCCACTAATAGTGGATTTCCCTCTTAGGGGAACCTAGGGTTAAGTGGAATTAGAAATAGATGGAGGGTGTAAACTGTATAATGTGATTCATTGGAATATAAGGGGTTTCTTTGGATGACCATTCCATAGAAGAAATTTCAATTTTTATTTTGTTTGAATGAGAACATGGCCTTCATATGGGATATTGGATGGGATAATAATCAACATTCGTGATCATTGTGAATGGGTAATCATTAAAAATTATGAGTTGTATAGGAATTGGTGAGTATGATTTGGAGAGACTAACTATAACACATGAGAGGGTCAGTTCCGTCACAGAGATTATGAGTTATTTTTATGAGAATAAATATATAGTCTGGCCTTTTTAATTATGTTCGAGACAAAACATTGCCTTTATGTAGGATATTGAATGGGATAATGATCAACATTCGTGATCATTGTGAATGGGTGATCATTATAAATTTTGAGCTACTCTATATGTAGTGGGTATGATTTAGAGTGTCAAACTACAATGCATGAGAGAGTTGGTTCAATAACACAAGTTATGAGTTACATTTTATTAGAAAAAATATAAGGTGTCATTTTCCCCCATGGTTATGGGTGAGCATGGAAATATTATTGGCATATAATCTACCATCAAATCCATGTTAATGTTTGGATAATTAGGTAGATGAATATTTTTACCAATTATGAGTGTGTTTGGATAGTTTAGTAGAGGTCAATCAAGGTCAATATTTTAATGTGGGTGTGGATGTTTAAATATTAAAGACCCAAACTTCCCATAAATAAATTTTACATATTAATATAACTATAATCAATAATTAACAAAAAGATCCATGCTAGAATCATTTTGTTACGGTGCCTTTGTAAACCTTCAAACAAACAAAAAATTCTATGAGTGGCCTACGTCATCTCCCCCAATGTTATCCAAAATTGAAATGTTCCTAGACTTATCATAAATAATACCACTCCGCATTTACAATGGAAGGAAAAAATAAGAAAGTGTTAGCTCAAATTATCATTAACTGTAAACAATAATGATGTTATGGGTGACATAAGAATAACATGGTTCTAAATGTATGAGAACATGAAAATAATATTTGAAGATCGTAACCTTAATACAATTCATCATAAAATTGTGTCTTTAAATAAATACATGTAGATCATAAAACAAGAATCAGAAATTAATCAATGAAAATTATCTACATATCATAAAATTATTATCAGATGTATATTTTCAGCATACACATAAGCATTGAATTTTTTTTTCATATTAGTGAATGCTTGTTTCCAAAAATATTACTATAGAAGGGGTTCACCCCAAGAATCATATTAATAGTCAAGGATCAATCCCAATACTATAAAAGTGTATTATTTCCAATAATAAAGTGGATTTAATCCCAATTCAAATCATGTTTACATCATAAGATATAAATCTTTACCTAATGCATTGGATGGAGATATATGTCTGACCCGTCACATAATTAATATCATACATATGTGTTCTAAATGATAATAAAACATTCATTGTATCAGAACCTATGAAAATAAATTGGTTTCATAAAAATATAATCATGGAATCAATGAATCGCACATGGAAAAATAATTGGGTTTCATAATCAATTTTCATGCAATAAATCATGGATAAGAAACAAGTTTCAAAAGAAAAAAAAATATCATAAACACAAAACATCTAGATAAGGTATCCATGGATCATATCTCTATAAAATAATTAGTATTAACAAACAAATGTCTTCATAAATAGAAAACTATTTTGAAATACCACTAGTTTGATTTCATGAAGATAATAACCATTCGTTTAAAATCACTTTTTAAAAATGAAAGATCGTAAAAAAATCTACAACCCATTTCATTGAATATAAACATTGAAACGTATATATGATGCATTAAAATATTTTTTTTCATGATGACATATTTATTTCATTTCATACATAATAAAAAACTATTCCTTTCACTTTATTAGGAAATAAAAATGTAAATTATTTGGATACTTACATTAATATTACTTTTAAAACATTTTATAAAAATTCAAAAATGAGTGAAAAATTATTTAAAAAATCATTGGAGTGTAGTAAAAACCTTATTTAAAATAATTTTTTAAAACATATATATTGATGAAAAATATTTTCAAATGAGGAATGAAATGATGTTTATTTTTCCTAAATAAATTAAAAAATAAGTATTCTATAAATAGCGATAAATGAATGTAAAACATGTAATTTCATTAAATAACCAGTGGGGAATAAAAGTAATGAGTTTCTAATGATATGGATCATACGAATTCATCATATGATGAGTTAACATAAAAAATCTTAGTAAATGATGAGATTTTATAATATTAACCCTATGACTTTTGTAATGCTTAATTATAAGATCTATGAAATAAATATATTAAATGAAACATAAAATATCATCATAATAAATAAAATCCTAATATTACATGTAAAATGATAATATATATGTAACTCATTAAGATTTCAAATTTATAAAATTTGGTTTAGTAACATTTGTGACATTCTACACAAATATAAGAAGAAAATAAAACAACCAAATACTTTAAAATATAATTCATTTAGAATAAATTCAATTTAATTGATATCTTACAATACACACAATAATGTGTTTCTTCAATACCTTCTCTTACATGATAGTCCCAGTTTTACAAAATAACAACATACTCTAAATATTATAAATAAAAATTATAACCTAGAAAATGGAATGATGGGAATTAATATGATTAACTATCCTATGAAGATATATTTCTTACAAATTTTTATTAGTTATATATTGATCCATAAAAAATATGAATCATTATAAATAAAAATAATGTTTTCTAAAGAAATTTTATTTTTATAAACTATTTTTTAGTCACACCTTTAACAAAAAAATTATAGTTATTTTTTACAGGTTTTATATATTTTATATGAAAAAAATGCAATTTTTCTGAATAAAATTACCAAAACTATATTAGTTTTTTTTTGGGTATTTTTGTAAAATGATTCTTTCTTTTGATGGGTAATTGTAAAATACTCAATTATGATTGAAAATGCGTTTTGTATAAATTATTTATAAAGTAAAAACATTTTTATTTATAATTGGTTTTAAAGTACAATAGGTAAAGTTAATTATCAATTAATCCAATTTAATTCATATGTGTTTTTTCATATAGAATTTTCATATAAAACATTTTAAACATTTGAACATATTCTCTTTAAAAAACTAATATCTCATCACGTATATTGGATTAATTTTCAAATTTAATATAGCCAATTATGTTAATTGAATTGGGATAAATTAATTGATTAGATTTAATTATACTAATTTATAATTTTTTATTAGGTAAACCTAATTTTTGTCCAGAATGAATAGTGTAAATAACATAAAATTAATTACTTAGGTTAAGGTATAAATTTACTTTCCATGGGCTTAAACTACTAGGATAAGGGTTAAAATGACAATATAATTGGTTGAAAACTGATTATGGTTCCATATAGGGACCCATATGACCTTTAGATCTATTTTTATTAGTGTTTGGGACACTTTTCTATGATGGTGTCCAAAATAATAAGTTATGTGATGAAAAAGAAAAAAAGGAACCTTTGTTTCTTTTTATATTTATGAAGATTCTAGATAGAGAAGAAACCAACATATGTTCACTTATAAATATAGTTTTTAAAAATGAATAATTTTTATCATGATAATTTATTTCAATTTTTTGCAGTGGAATAATTATAGTAAATTCTTATGAAATTCCGATATTATAATTATATAGTTAAAAAATATATTAAATAATTGACACTAAAAATATTAAAATTGAAGTAAATTTAATAAATTATTATGTTAAATTATCTTTTAGATGATTATATCATTTTTCATAGGTTTGTAAATAATTTATTCACATTCAATCATTCTCTTTATTTTATTTAAATTCATATTTAATTAAATTTGTCAAAATTGAGATTAATGTTATTTTATAATAAATTATGTTTTATTCACATATTTAAAATTCCAAAATATCCAATATTTTTCAATATGAATTTTAAATTTTAAAAAAATATAATATGGTCCATTAATAGAGAAATTTTTTTCTATAGTGAATATTTTGACCCATAAATATTAAAAATGTCGTTATCATTGTTAAACATGAATCGATATTTTGTGGGTTACATGCACTTATGATAAAATTTATTTTCAACACATGCAGAAATTTTATTAGATAAATTGGATTTAATATTTAAAATATATATGCCCAAATAAAATAATAAGGATCAGTTTTATTTCCTCTTAAAGGGTAAATTACCTATGTTAACAAACGAGTTACCACAATGAAAAACTTATATTATAGAAATAAGGAAACATATAACCTAAGAGAAAATATGTTGAAAACATGTGTTTTATTGTGTGATTGAGGATAAGATCAAAAATTTCTTCTATTAACACCTTTAATTATCAATTTTTTACCCATATGGGGTACGACATACCTCCCAATAGTAAATATTTTTGGGTTTTCAAAAAAATGTTACTCTTCATCCATTATAAAGGGTACTCACTCCCATCACAATTTCAAAACTATTAGCATATTTTTTTTGGTAAATTTCTTCCCAAATATTTTCCCAACATTCCTCTACTCATCCTAGTAGGCTTAGTTTTGGCATTAATCCAACCTATGATATATTTAGTTAAAACATAAAGAGTATACCTAAATAATAGGTAATATTATTCAATGAGTCACTTTATTTTATTTCTTTCACCACCTCGTCCACTGGAATTTCTTTTATACTAGATGATGTGAATTAATTCAGCAATAGCGTCCCTGAAGAACTACTCTTTTTGGGGACAGGCTTCCATGGCATTACATTTCTGAATATGAAGCTAAATAGAGTCCAAAACTAACCATCTAAGGTAAAACAAAATCAAATATGTATTACCATAACACAGAGGTAATAGCACATGTTATTATCTGGTGGTCAATATCTTCTCTATGTTGATTTCACAAACAACATTTAGAACAATGTTTAATTCCAAATAATTTAAGACAATAATCAATGGGAACTCTCTCGTGCACTATTCTCCAAAAAAATATGACTATAGAGTGTATAACCCATTGATTGTGAAAGATCATTATCCATGAAATATCAATGATTATGTTTATAATATTATTATTGTAGTATATTTTATTATTTAAAATTCCATTATGAACCAGTTTCCAGACCAGAAAATCCTCAGTGTTTGTAAAAGGGTAGTTGGAAATAATAGAATTTATCACTTTAAGTAAGTTCAAGTCTAAAGAGTGCATAAAATCATTAATGGTGATATTAATATCCGTTGATAAATGAATATATTCAATCATAGATATAATAGGATAACCATTATAGTTATCTAACAAATTTTTAATGAATATTATTTATTAACTATCCACCTAGAGTGAGGAAAAATCTTAGAAAATGATTGTCTTATAGATGGTCAGATAAAAGATTCCATGTATAAAAAATATATTTTCTAAGATTGTCGTTAAATATTCTTTTCAAGAAGTGAAATGATGAATAATTATTTTTTATAAAGTTCCATATGAGTTTAGCTTAAAGGGAATCATTAAGGAGTCTGAGGGTCTTATTACTAAGGCCATTAGGGTCTATGTGTTTGCAACAATTATTTGAAGGAATTGTGACACTTTTTCTTTCAAGGGTTATTCCTCTCCAAAAATATGTTTCTTATTATACTATTAGGTTTTTAAATTAATTACATATGCCACTTATAAACAATCATAGAATATACCATTTTAAAAATAATAATGTTCTTTATAAGACAAATCTGGTATGCCATCAATAAGGATTTTCCATTCTAGGTAGATAGTTTATTTTTAATATGGTCAATATTATTAAATAAGTAAGTGATATTAGGCTCTCCCTAGATAATAGGAACTCCATTGTATATGAAGGGGATGGATTCATCTTTTACACCAATATCATTTATAATACTAACTTTTTTGTTTATAGGAAAAAAATTCCAAAGAAAATGGATGATTTGTTCCAGTTAATGGATTTCCCAGATGCATCTTCATAGTTAGAGAGAGATTATTTGAGATTTTGGATGCTCTTTTTGTCCCCTTAAAGGAATAAAATAATATCATTTTTATATAAAAGATGAGAGGGAAAAACAAGGTTTCTTGAGAAACTAATGGGTTGAATTTGGCCTTGATTAACCAAGTTGGTGATAAATATACAAAGGTAGTCTTCAGCAAAGACAAAAAAAGATGGAAGAGACGGGATCTCCCTGCATGACACCTTTAGTGAATTTAAAAAACCATCTATAGTACCATTAATAAAAACTGAAATATGGGAAAAACAAATGGAGTTTTAATTTTTTTAACAAAGATTTCAATAAATCCAAAACTATTGGGCACTTTGAAAATGAAGTTCCAGTCAATGGTGTTAAAAGATATTCAAATATCAAGCTAAATGGAAATCCTTCCACATCTAGTTTTTTAAACATGTTTCAACTTTCAGAGGCAACGCAGATGAAGCCTTGGATGTTTCCTCACTTTAGGAAGGAAAATTGGTTATAAGAGAAAATGTTATATTAAATTGTACAAAACCTATTATCTAAGAGTTTAGATATGATTTTATAAATATTGATGATGAGAGAAATGGGCCTGAAGTGTTAAATTTTTGAAGAATTATCCACATTGGGAATAAGGGAGAGAAATTGAGATTTAATACAATTTCGAAGGTACCCATTGGAAAATAAGGCATTAACCACTTTAAAAATATCATGTTTTATAATGTATCAATATTCCTGGAAAAAATCATTGGTAAAACTATTAAGACCATGGGTACTATCATTTTTTTGAGATGAAAACGGAATCCTCAATCTCATGTTTTATAAAAACACTAGTTAGGAGGGCATTCTATGTCACAACCCCCTCCCCACAAGGTGTACCCTCCAAGCCCAGCAATGTCAGAAGCCATATCATGACCCCTAGGTCCCGCCTATAGTAGGCCCCATGTTGGAGACTAACATCGAGGGTATAGTAAACAAAAAAATGGAATGCATTACCCTCTAAGGGCACACATGAAAAAGAGAGAGATAAGACAGAAACCAACCAACCCCAACCTAGACTGAAATATAAAATAAATCCCATGTACACATATGTGATTTCATGAAAAAATATTACAACTGAAATGGAAACTGTAAGTACCAAAATAATGTAGAAAAAACCACAATAACCACAATGCCCGAACATCTCCAACAACCTAAAGCCATTAGTAACCATCCTGATCTCCAAACTACTCCAAGTGACCTAAAAAATAGTTCATATAAACATAGGGTGTGTATAATAGTATACCCAGTAGGATCCTCCCCAGAGCCATGCGTGCAAAAGTAATGAACGCATGCTAAAGCATAGTGAACAACAAGTGAAACTAACTCATCACCTAAATAGGTATACAACGTTCTTAACCTCACCCTAGCTACTCTCACCCTATATCTCATTCAAAATTATACAATATAATGAATAATATCAAGGGAACCCAGCTGCTATTTCCCCACTGGTTTTCCGCTTTTCCCCAAGATCACACATCCTAAGAATCTCTCTCTTAAAAGGCTTTCCCGTAGACACCTAGGTGTATCACCACAACATGCACCTCATGCAACAAAACCACCACATCCACCGAAGTAAAGTAAATTGGTAGTTTCATGGGGCCACCACATCTCGCATAATGTGTATCATATGTTGGGTATTAAACCTCAAGCCATTATAAGCCATACACCGAGTAAGGACCCTCAATCTATCACAGCCTATATACGTTACACCTATTTTATTCTATAGGAAACTATATTCGTAATATATGTGTGTGTGAATAACCACAATCCATTTCATCCCTCTACACACATATATGGGGAAAACTAACTATTGTTCCTACCAACACAAGTAACTACTAATAGAAGAGAGTGGGGCCAAACCGGGTAGTCAGCCATCCATCCTCCCATCGGAATGTTGGAGAAAACACCCCCCTGGGTATCAGAATCCTTGGGGTTTTTGTTTACCTACCTGACAAGGTGGATTAGTATATAGAAACAAAAAAGTTATATAATATATTATAGCTCACAAACACACTATGGGAAATACCTAGTCTCAAACTCAACTACAACTAATGTCTCTCAAACTTTTGATCGCCACTGCTAAGACTAGGTATCCTATAAGCACTGAAAAATTTAAAAAGGTTTATTACATTACTTCATTACCTTTTTATTAGTTTCACTTACATTATATATTTCTTTAAACATTAATTAACAATTAATAATTAGATATTATATTTTATTAACATCAAACCCATTGTCCAATATTCTTTTAAATTGCAACCTCACCATTGCGTCCCAGTAAGCTCCAACCCCATGGGTTAACATATTTATTCAATAATTTATTAACAACATTATTACTTTCCATATTCCCAGGTATTCTAGGAAAACATTCTAAGCTAGTAAATACAAGTTGGATCAACATGGTGAGCAGATGAATTACCTGTCAAGTCTTTCCTACCTATAAAAACAGCATAGAACCATCCTCTGTTGGGAAGTTAGACACAGAAAGCACATGGCATACCCCATGCTTCTTTGCCCCTTTTGGAAGGAGGGTAAGAAAAAATAGTTGACTTTTGTAGTGGATAAAGTAAAGAAGATAACAACCAAAAAGATTCACCTAGCATCCAATATTCAAATCCAACCCATTTTATCATCTTCAGTGTCATCCCCAACACCCATATGCATAAACTGATGCATCTCGCCATGCTAGGATTGAACTTCTTCCATAGACAATGGGCCTCCAGGTCCTCAAATATCCCAACATCAACCCAAGATCACAACTCATCAAAAGCAGATGAAAAAAAACAACATATCAACTGGGGTCTTGGCCCTTAAACAAGGCATCCAACTTTCAAATATAATGAGCACTCAGGGATCTAATACACTAGGAAATTGGCCTTACAAGAAATAGGGTAAAGAATAACCCTACTAGGCATTATCTTTTTATCAAACAACAAGTTATTTAATCCATCTATAATTAATTGATTTATTATGTGTAGTTTCCAACTATGAGAAACCTAAACAGTAAGCTATCACAAATATTTAAACATGAATACTGAATCAGTTTGATGAATATAATGTTACAACAATAACAGCTGTATTCATTTACATACCTCATTATCTTTCAAAAATACTTTCAATTAATCCTTTTTTACGTTTTTAACAATTTTCTTTAAGAAAAAAAGATAAATAAATCAAGTATAGATATCACACTATCTAGAAAAACAAGAGGAAATAACATACAATTGATATCAATTTACTTATATGGTTAAAATATTTATTATGTCAATTCCATTGGGATCTAGTGAGATAAAACATTCTGACTCTAAAATTTAATGTAAAATGATATTGAATCCATGAATCCCCCACCTAAATAGGTTTCTAATGCTCTTTTCATGAGAATAAACAAACAAAACATTTCACGATCACCTCTCCTGGAGGATTGCATCCACCAAAGGATGCAGAGACCCCACCATAGCAACCAACACCCATGAAAATTACATTAGGAACATGGAGATAGCATGCCATAATAGGAAAGGAGAAACTTAAGGAGAGGAACCCAGATAAATAGTAATAGATCATACCTTATATCAAAGATTGATTAATACTTCTTGGTTGCACCAAAACTGGGGGTACACATGCAACAAGAATAAACTTCAAGGGAAAATGATACAAGGATTAAGGTTTGATCACATCACTATTATGGAATGGAGGATAGGTTCAAGCGTCTCTCACTAAAGATCAAGGAGGAAGAACTAGGGATAAAGATATATCTTCCCTTTAGAAGATTCAGCAGAGAAGTGGTTAAAGATATTTTGTATTTTCCATTAAAATATGTAAGGTACACTTGGTCGAATACTTTGATAAGGGGGTGAATCAGGGAATAATATATTAAAACTTTCTCTTCTTCAGATATTCTTTCATTCTTAGGAAAAACTCAATTATCACTTCTACCCATATAAATATATGAATAGATATTAAATCATGCACTAGAAATAAAATTTTTTACTTGGCTCACCCTCACTCGGCCATGTCCAAGTAGCATACAACGGCAATGTGTCGGTGTTCCAAATTCACTAAGGCTCACTCTGAATAATGAGTAAAATATTTGGGCTATATCATCTATTCCTAGGATCAATTCCCTTACAAGGTTCAGGGTCTTCTCACAGTATTCCCAAGGTCTACTCCTTATGCCTCTTTACCTAACTCACTTACAGTGGAAAGGGTCATCGTCTTCCTCTTATTTCGCTCACTGCTCTTGGAAAGGAATCCGCACATAATTTATAGACATGTAGTTCAAACATAGTTTACAGACATATAGGTCACTTAATTTGAATGAATTCGTGCATCCTCAATATTAGGTAGATTCTCTGTTGGTTTTCGTTTTTCACCCGTAGATGACTTCCACCTTCCTGAGTAATTCTAAGTACCGGAAAATACTTTTGCAGACTAATTTCATGATTTCACAAGATTATTTGTAAAAATCGCAAACCACTTGCTCTTCCTAGGTACTATGTACCAGGTCTAGTACGTGTAACACCTCCTCTGTGTACTGTTTCTATTATTGCGAACATCCCTATGTCTGTAGACTTCATCCACCTTTGCTACCCCGTAGTACCTCCAATATTGATCCAAAAAATCTCCTCTGCAAAACCCCTCCTATATGCAAACTGTACTTTGTTCGTAGATTCCCTCTATGAATCACTCTATGTCCACAAACTGTACTATGTTTGCAGACTACCTTTGGAAGTGACTTGTGTATGACACCTTCTTCCTCCATGTACTGTGTCCTTTGTGGGATATATTCTCCTGCAAAAAGCTTCGGTGGAATTTCATTCGAGCGAAACAGTTCATATTTCTTGGAATTCTCTCCCACGAACATTCTTCGGACATTGCCAAATTCCCAGATCAAAAATATTTTCTCTGATCATATTAGATCACAATAGTATTAAGTTGGATTCTTGATTCTTATATAGGCCAATATACCCACAAAATCTGCTATTCTAATATTTACCAAATCTTTAATCCAACCTTCATCGCTTACCAATCTTTGTGCCTCTACAAACCGCAAGACACCCACGAACCATTTTCTAATCTGGTCTACGTAGTGTCTTTGTTCCTACATGGTCGATCTCCTATGCTAACGTTAAGCCATCTGTGAACCGCATGGCCTCTTCCACGAACCGATTTTCATTTTTCTAACTTCTCCCAAGTATCATTCCTACCGCTCTGCATACAATCCCCGGAACATGTTACACGTACCATGAATTTTGGTATGTGGTCTCATCCTTTCCCAATTTTGTTCAACATTATTCATATCATTCACCCATATAAATAAATCCTTCCTTTTCCAACCTAAAACTCCCGATTATAAAGAAATTTTTTTTCGAAAACACAGTGAAATTTCACTTCCTTAAAAACTTATCATTGGAAAACAACAACCATACTCATTTGCGGTCATCTGACATTTTCAACAAACACAACCACACCCAAAACATACTGAGAAGAAACCATGAGGGATTTTTTTCCAATATAAGAGGTTCACATTAAGCCACATAGTTTGATAGAGTAATGGAATCCAAATCCTTAGGTTAATTAATATAGGAGTTATGATCTTTGAATGAGCCATAAATTCTATAAAACAAGGGTTTGAAAGAATTTAATGTTAAAGAAAAGGTTAAATCAGTAAAACAGGAAAAATCTAGAAATTTGGAAAAGGAAATATGAAACAATTATAGAAAAATTGTTCATGAGATTGTTTCTGTGACACCATTTTTGTGACCCCATTTCTGTGACCCTGTTTTTGTGACACCATTTCTATTACACGATTTCTATGACACCATTTCTGTGACACTTTTTCTATTACTCCATTTTGGGGAAACTATTTCTATGACATGGTTTTTGTGACATCGTGTCTCTGACACCGTTTCTGTGATACTATTTCTATGACACCATTTCTGTGACCCTATTTTTGTGACACCGTTTCTGTGACACCATTTCTGTGAAACCGTTTCTATTACACCGTTTCTATGACATCGTTTCTCTGACACCGTTTCTATGAAACCATTTTTGTGACCCCGTTTCTTTGACACCGTTTATGTGACAATGTTTCTATGAAACTGTTTATGTGACATCATTTCTTTGATAGAATTTTTTTGACACTGTTTCTGTAACACCATTTCTGTGAAATCGTTTCAGTGACACCATTTCTGTGACACTATTTCATGGGATAGTTTCGTGAAACAGCCTTGAAATTTGTAAAAGTGTTGGGTATAAGTAACCTTTACCTCCCAGAATACCTCAAACACCATATTTCAACAAATTAATGGACCAGAGAGTTCTGGGCTATTACAAAAAATACCTCTCAAAACATTCTCATCTTGGAGAATCCAAAACCATCCCAGATAAAAGGAGTCTGAACAACCACCCATCAAGATACCTCTCAAAGAGAGTAGGCCACAAAAAGAAACAAAAGAAATCCATCTCATAAACATGAAAGGTCTCCCATCACAAAAGAACATTTTTTTAACATGAAAATAGTTAAACACAAAAAACATGGGTTACTGAGCTCATATCTATGACTCATGTTTCCATGTACTCCCTTTCACACCACTTTGTCATCACAATACATGAACCAAGGGGTTAAAACACCAACGCAACTCCTTCTATTTGTGGTCTTGGATCTACATAGGCATATCTTAAACGGTTGAATCATCATCAAAATAGATCTATCCCTAATCGATGACATTAGAGTAATCATGAAGATGATGTTAGAGTTATGAAACATGAAAAACATCATATATCTGGATCATCTATGGGGAAGTGCTACTCGATATGGAATTTCTTCTACACGAGCCAACACTTAGAAAGGATCAACAAACATGGGAGAAAGCTTACTCTAACCAGTAATCCTTCACTGCCCATGATAGAGAGTCCCCTACAAAAATACAAGATTCACAAAATCAAACTCCAAATGTCTTCCCCTTTGATCGGCATATGATTTATGACAATACTATGTTGTCTTCATCCTCTCAATAATCACTTGTACCATCTCGGACATATTCTGCACTAGTTTCGGTATGAGAATTATTGACTCCCCGACCCTAGTCCAGCACAATGGAGAATGAAACGTTTGGCCATAAAAGGATTCAAATGGCACCATACCAATGGTGGAGTGAAAACTGTTATTGTAAGTGAACTCCAGCAAGGGTATGTGACTCATCCACGAATCTCCAAAATCCATGACACAAGAGTGCAACAAGTCTTTAAAAGTCTAGATGGTTTGCTCTGTCTGACCATCCATCTGTAGATGAAAAGTAGTGTTAAGGCATAGCTGTGAACCAGAAGCATGCTGGAGACCTCTCCTCACCCTATATGTAAAACGATGATATCAATCGGAAATGATCATCCTCGGGACTTCATGGAGTATCACCACCACCTCCATATACTGCATTGACAAAACTTCCCCTAATCTCGACTCCTTTATCGCTATAAAGTGGGATGATTAAGTTAAACGATCTACTATCACCCAAATGGAATTATGTCTTCCATGAGCTTGAGGTAAACTAGTAACAAGTTCCCTTGAGATGTCCTCCCACTTATACTAATGGATATCTAATGACTAGAGAAAACCACTGGGAGTGTGGTGCTTAACCATCACCTTCTAGCATACCAAACATCGAGACACAAACTCCACAACTGAATGTTTCAGCCCAAGACACCAAAAGTGACTCCTCAAGCCTTGGTATATCTTTGTCACACCAGGATGAACTGCTAAAGTTGAATTATGGAACACTCTGAGAACCGTATCACATATCTCCAAAGGAAAAAAAATCCTTCCATGATATAACACTCGGTGTTTTTCATTCTCAAACCAACCATTAGGGGCCTCCCCACAAACAACTTTTTCTCTCCAGACCTCCACCTCAAGATCCCCTAACTAGGAGTCTTCCACCGACTGCACTAGAGATGACTACACAGTTATCTGAAGAGATAACCTCTTCCACCAACATCTCCTATATCGAGATATAATGTGGAATGTTCTCCATCACTCTTAATGAATTACCAGATTTACGCATTGCATCACTACATGACTTCCTAATCAATGCATTAGCTACAACATTCCAATTTCTAGGCGTATACAATATTTTGAAGTTGTATTCATGTAATAACTTCATCCCCCAACATTCCTGCATGTTCATGTCATTCTGGGAGAAAACATACCGCAAACTCTTATGATCGGTGAAAAAGAAAAAGTGTTCTCCAATGAGGTAATGTATCCACAACTTCATAGAAAACACCACTAACACCGACTCAAGATAATGGTTAGCATAGTTACATTTGTGGGGATGGAACTGTCTATACCAATAAGAAAAAATTTACATATGTGAAATAAAAACACATCCTAACCCCATATGAAATTCATGAAAGAAAACATCAGACTAAAATACCTTTTCCTAGAAGACAAAGAACTGGAGCACAGAAAAACATCTCCTTCAGATACCCAAAAGCATCCTGGCACTGATCATCCCACACAAACTGTAACAGCCCATGTAAATAAAGAATATGACATTTTCATATTTATCCATATTTTTGAATAATGTATTAATATTACTTTAAAGGGTTTCTATGTTCGATAGCGTACCCGATACACAACAAAGAGTTTCATTGAAATCTTACGTTGCACACTAGTAATAAAACAATATTATTTTAAATGGTAGTTAACATGTAGTCGTTGTATTGGCGGGAATGGATAGAAATAACTAAAATATTATTATATATGTTTTTAAATGTTTTTACATTTATCCAATAAAAGATAAAGGCTTAAAATACGGAATGAATTCAATTTTAGGCGTATATGCCCAAGTTTTCACTAAAGGTTCACTTATCGCCTTTTGATGGAGAACCATCATTAAATATAGTTTTGTTCACTCTTATACATCCTTTTGGACCAAATAAATCTCTTCTTATGAGTTGGGACATCAAAATTTACTTTGTGTAAATTTCTGGTATCTTTCTGATAAAGTTCATTTTTTTTAATGAATAGTGTAAAATGTTGTATTTTAATTCAAAACCTCTTTTTAATCTAATTTATTTATATGATTATATTATATTTTGAATTGGTTTTAAAGTGAAATTAGAATGTATTTTTACCATTAAATCCAGTAGTGGTCGTTGGAATTAATTTCACTTTGAAATCAGACTTAAACTAGTGTCAATCTTTTGATTTTTATTGTTTCATAAAAACACGCTATTTGCTCAAACAGCGGGAATTAATTATTAAATTAATTAATGTGACTTACATGTTTTGAATTTTGTAAAATATACTTCATTTTTGAATTCAGAATATCAAATATATCTTAGGGTGAATATTTGGGATTTTTCTGAAAAACTTCAATTTTTTATGAATAGTGAAACCACTAAGTGGTACTTATAAAAACTGATTTTACCGTTTAAATGAAATTTCGCCATATTTGTGTTTTGAATTTCAGAAATCCTACATACATGGTTGTAATTAAGAAGTAAAATGTGGTTCAATGGGATAAAAATAATTTTTCAGTGAATAGTAACTTATTAAGTTTTTAATCGCGATTAGAGGTAATTAGTGTAGTTTAAGGTAAAAATAATGTTTTAATAATATGAAATAAACTTGACACATGTCCTAACCTCATTGGATGTGTAATGGCCGACCAAGAAAAGCCATGGGTCAACTTGGGGACCCAATGGAGCCACTTTGGTTGGGAAATGACATAAATAACTTTTTATTTAATGTAAAAGTAAAAATGACACAAACATGATATGTTTTACTAAAACAATTTTTAAGTGGGGTTATACAAGTCAGATTTTTTGTTATAAATAGTAATTGGAAAGCTAAAAAGATTTACTACATCATAGTAATTGTTTTATAATTTTTAGACATTAAATAAATTAAATTATTTATGACATAATAATGATGCAGCGATGACATCATTATTTGACGATTTAAATAAAATGAGAAGATAATGTAAACTCTATAACCTACACATGTCTAAAACTTAGTGGATGGGTGGATTTCGATCCCTTATCACCTTATACACGAATTATATCAATGTGGGTCCTTTTTAAACCGAAAAACATTTTCAAATAAAGTAATATTTCTTACATTCCAAAAGTGCCCCTCCTCTCCTCTTATAAAAGGCCCCCAACTCTACCTCATTTCACACTCTCCTCAAGCCTTTGGCTCGGACAACCCATGCCCATTTACTCTCTCCACATCGCTCTCCTCATCCTAGATGATTCCATTTGGGAAAAATCCTTTCAAAGGAAGCCTTTAGGATCAAATCAAAAGGAGTTACACTTTTAAAGGTAATTCATTCTCTCACGTTCATTTGTTTTATTTTGCTTCTCCAACCCCTTAACTATTTTTATTTACTTATTTTGTAACAACACCAGTATCTTCAATATACTAGGATGTTGTTATAATATTTATTCGAGCTACATTCTCACACAACTACATCAAATGGTTAAAGAACATAAGGTTTCCGTGGATGGCGAAATTCTGCCTCCCGACACGATGATTGTTCAATACTCATTTAACACCAGCAAAGGTGGCCATTATGATGTCACTATTTTTATATATGATATATAATATGTTTATTTTTTCCTTAATATTCTGTTATTTTTTCATTTTGGTCATACCTTTATGGTTTCCATTATGGGTAAACGCGATATCTTCATTTAAGGAAGTGCGGACTACCGCCCCCTCAAAGTGATTTGATTCGTTAAATACCATATGTGGGACGTATAAAAGATGGAACTATGATATTATATATGATATTATACTGGAATTATAATATACCTTTATATCATTATTATTCCATTCTAAAAAATACAAAATAGAAATGAAAGTAGCGTTCATGCGTACGTACGGCTTACCGTCTCCATGAACGGTGCATTTCATTTCATACCTCTAAATGATTATGTAATGTTATAAATGCATTAATGTACTGGATATATATAAAATATATGATATCTACATAATTAATACAATTCTGGATATAATAAACATTTGGCCACACGAACAACATGTAATTGTAAGAAGTCCACTTTCGACTTAAGAACCAAATATCGGCAAAACAATTATTATTAACTTAAATGATTACATAATGTTTATGACATGGTAATAAGTGATATAAAAGGAATAATGAACTTGAAAAAAGGTTCTAAAGGAAGTAAAAATTAACTCAAGTTTATTATTCAGGAGATTAAAGAACGATCGAGTCAAGTCGGACCCAAGGTAAGGGATTTGACTCCTCTCTTTCTTTTAAAGTACACTCCTTTATGTCATTCCTTTTAAATCTCATCATTTTTGTTATGTTGGGGGATGTTCTTTTGTATTCCTCATTCAGTAAACTTTATGTTGATATGATTAGAGACTTTATTTCCTCTCATCAATCCATTTCGGAAGTTTTGAGTGGCGCCATTAGGCTGCCAAATTTTCCTAAGAGATCTAACCTCTCTCTTTCTTTTTAAGTACTCTCCTTTATGTCACTTCTTTTAAGCTCATTTTTGTTATGTTGGGGAATGTTCTTTTGTATTACTCATTCTGTAAACTTTATGTTGATATTATGATAGACCCTATTTCCTCTCATGAATCCATTTTGGAAGTTTTGAGTGGCGCTGTTAGGCTGCCGAATTTTCATAAGAGATCTAACCTCTCTCTTTCTTTTTAAGTACTCTCCTTTATGTCACTTCTTTTAAGATCATTTTTGTTATGTTGGGGGATTTTATTTTGTATTCCTCATTAAACCTTATGTTGATATAATGAGAGATCCTATTTTCTCTCATCAACCCTTTTTGGATGTTTTGAGTGGCGCCGTTAGGCTGCCGAAGTTTCATAAGACATCTAACCTCTCTCTTTCTTTTTAAGTACTCTCCTTTATGTCACTTCTTTTATGCTCATTTTTGTTATGTTGGGGGATGTTATTTTTTATTACCCATTCTATAAAAATTATGTTGATATGATGAGAGACACTATTTCCTCTCATCAATCCATTTTAGATGTTTTGAGTGGCGTCGTTAGGATTCCGAATTTTCATAAGAGATCTAACCTCTCTCTTTCTTTTTAAGTACTCTAGTTTATGTCAATTCTTTTAAGCTCATTTTTGTTATGTTGGGGGATGTTATTTTGTATTCCTCATTCTGTAAACATTATGTTGATATGATGAGAGACCCTATTTACTCTCATCAATCCATTTTGGATGTTTTATGTGGCGTCGTTAGGCTGTCGAGTTTTCGTAAGAGATTTTTCATCTCACTTTTATTCCCATGAGATTTATGCTACATTTGCCACAATTTCCTTTGAGTAGTTTATGTACTGCCCATTATTACACTCCTTTTGTAATATAATTCCATTTATGGGTATTTACATATTCATTGTATGACACTTCTTCAATGGGGAGTACTTTTCGAAAGTTACCCAAGTCGGTAAGGGAACCTTTCACCCTCCTCATTTTAAAAGACTTCATTTGTTATGTCATTTAATTAACATACTATTATGTTGGGATATGTTCTTATATATCCTGATTGATGTAAATTTTATGTCCAAGTGAGGATATTCCCTTTTTATCTCTCATCAACTCATTTTCTGAATTTTTTGAAGTGACGCTGTTAGGCTGTCGAATTTTACCAAGGGAACTTTTTAACCCAATTTCGATTTCTTTGGGTTCAACATGTAGTTATTGAATATGTCATCCTTTGAATATGTTTAAATGACCTTTTATTGTTTTACACTTAATATCCAATTATATTGGGTGTATTTATATTTTTCACACATAATTTTGAGATTGATTTGTCCTTAATTTAAGGATACCTTCTTTATAAGGGATTTCATCACATTTTACATCTCTATTGAGACTTCATTGTTGTTATGCACCAATTCACTCTTATATGGTGTATATACTGTCCTTTGGAATATTATATCATGAATCCATTTATTCTCAGGATATTATAAAGTTCTAATTAAATGTTATTCCTCAATTACTGTATTCAAGTGCCTCTAATTTTGGTAAAAATCATTTAACCAAAATATCGCTTTAAATGTTTTAATGATTTGTTCTTATTAATATCAATGTTTTAAAAATGGTTTTAAGGATTTATTTATATGGATATTAATGGTTTAAAATGTTAAAATCTTCAAGGTGGTATGGGACACTTTGATTCAAAAATCTCTTTATTAAATGTTTTAAATGGTTTTGGAAATGGTTTCTTTTTGAACGGATTCATTATTTAAATATACTAAAATGTTATATTGTGATTGACATGTGGAAATGTTATGTTTCCTTTATTCATGTTTTATGTGATACTTTTATGTTATGGTTCTTGGGCATTGTTATGAAAACAGGTAGTTCCGTGATAATCTAAGGGCGGGTGAGCTCGATAGAGCTCTCCAATGCATTGGATAACTCGAAGGAGTGAAACGTTAAGGTTTCTCCGAAGAGATTTAGGGAATATACTGTGATGGGTATTCCAAACGTAACCAAGAGGGTTACTTCCTACGTAAGAATGTTATGTATGCCTCAAGTTACCTTTATGTCTTATGTTTTCTATGATTTATTCATGGTTTTATGAGGTATGTTAAAGTGCCTATTTTTTATGGGTAAAGTATGATTTCATTCTTATGTATATATGAACTCATGTTTCCTTTCCATATTTTTATAACCCTTACGGATCTTTTTATTCTCATCCAAAGTTTTTGAAATGTTTTTCACAGGTCAAGGGAAAGGTACATGATGTGATGATAGTGTCAAGGATGTGTTAAGAAAGAATCCATGTTTTATTTTCAATATGTTTCCGTTGATGGGAAGAATGAATACTGTATTTTATGTAACCACTTTGATTAAATGTGGAATGAAATGAAAGTTTCATGATCTAATTCTCTAAAACTCTAAACCTAAAAAGATCCTCAATGTGTAATCTTGTAATAACTCAAGATTAAGTAAGATTTAAGGTTGGGGCCTTATAGTTGGTATCAGAGGTCGGTTTAGATAACTTTAGAGGTTAGGGTATTCTTTAAACATAAGTGACATTACCATAATGGTTAGGATTTCAGAAAGAGTCCGAGTTTTAGATAAAGTGAATGAGTAAGTGTATCTTAGTGTTTACCTTCCTCATTAGTACATGATGTTTTTGTTGATATACTCACACGGACATTTCTATTTTTAGTGAAATGATGGATCTAGTAGGCACCAAAGAGACAACAGGTTTGAAGGAAACTGTGGTGGTTCTCTGATTAAGATACTAGATAAGATGGGGGATTCAATGAGGAAACTCATGGTTGTTCTAAACCAACTATCAAGGAGTCATGATCAACCACTTGAACCTTGGTATGATCTTCAACGCATCATGTACGAGATGACCAATCCATGTGGAAGTTCAGGTAATAATTATAAAGGTAACCATTAGAGTTTATATGATCCTTACTTTTGAGGTAATTATGGGTTATTATATGATATGCTGGAAAATGAAAGGCATGAGATAAACATGAGGTTAAAATATGTTATGATCATTTTTGATGATTTTATCTCTTTTTGGGGAATGATTTAAGAATTATATAGTTTTGGAAAAAGGACAACACGCAGACCGTGTGACACCCGTCGCGTCGGACAAAGCTGCGGGAATCGAACCCACAACCAAAGTGTGGCTGGTATTTATCACCTACCACTGGACTACGTGAAGTCCCTAGTTAGTTTGATTGATTCTTTTTAGTTAGATGATTTTATGAATTAAGAGTAAGTTTATTTTGGGTTATTTATGAAAATGATTAACCTATCATGGAGGATATGTGATTAGGTTAATTACTTTTCAATATGAGACTTTTGGAGCAACTGATGTTGTTTGGAGATAAATGTTACGATTTAACTTGGAAGACTATGTGACTAAATCCTTCAAATATTTGGGTTTCAATATTAGTTTGGTTTAATTTGAATAATTTTATGGACAAATTGATTATATAATGGTCCTCGTTGAACATTCAGTTTTGTTGGACAAATTTTGGAGATAAAGAATAGATTTTTTTTTATAAAGGGTTATCCTTTTCTGGATTATCTGATCATGTACTAACCTTTTTTGTTTTCGTTTTGGTTAGAGTCTAAAGACATGGGAAGTATATAGTTCTCTATTCTGGATTGGGTGATTCTCTAGAAGTTGATTATAGTACTCTTAATGCGAACAAGTCTCCCTAAATACTCGTCTTTTGGAAAAAATATGAGTTTGATTAAGGAATCTAGTAAAAGTTGGAAGTCAACATGACAAGTATGTATGTTTCCTTATGTTTTATTTAAGCTCAAAAATAAATTCCTCAATAAAAAGTAACTTAAAGAAAAAAATTGTCCTATTAATTTTTCCTACTGGGGAACCCAACACCATTTAACCCATCACAAGTTTGTGATTTTCTTAATGTTAACTTTCTCCTAAACATGTTTTCTATCACTCTCCATCAGAACATGACCCTATGTTTTCCCCTCCATGTCCATATTTTTCTACATGTAATCCTAGTATGGGTTAACTCGGATGACCTTTGTACTTATCTTTCTTTATTTTAAAGTGATTGTTTTACCAACTCTTGTTCCGATGTGGGACATTCAAGGATGTTTCCAAGCTCAATTTTAAAAATTGCGAGGACGCAATTCCCAAAAGGGGGGAAGGATGTAACATCCCAGGTAAATAAAGAATATGACATTTTCATATTTATCCATATTTGTGAATAATGTATTAATATTACTTTAAAGAGTTTCTATGTTCGATAGCGTACCCGATACACAACAAAGAGTTTCATTGAAATCTTACGTTGCACACTAGTAATAAAACAATATTATTTTAAATGGTAGTTAACATGTAGTCTTTGTATTGGAGGGAATGGATAGAAATAACTAAAATATTATTATATATGTTTTTAAATGTTTTTACATTTATCCAATAAAAGATAAAGGCTTAAAATACGGAAAGAATTCAATTTTAGGCGTATATGCCCTAGTTTTCACTAAAGGTTCACTTATCGCCTTTTGATGGTGAACCATCATTAAATATAGTTTTGTTCACTCTTATAAATCCTTTTGGACCAAATAAAACTCTTTTTAAGAGTTGGGACATCAAAATTTACTTTGTAAATTTTTGGTATCTTTCTGATAAAGTTCATTTTTTTTAATGAATAGTGTAAAATGTTGTATTTTAATTCAAAACCTCTTTTTAATCTAATTTATTTATATGATTAGATTATCTTTTGAATTGGTTTTAAAGTGAAAATAGAATATATTTTTACCATTAAATCCAATAGTGGTCGTTGGAATTAATTTCACTTTGAAATCAGACATAAACTAGTGTCAATCTTTTGATACTTATTGTTTCATAAAAACACGCTATTTGCTCTAACAACGGGAATTAATTATTAAATAAATTAATGTGACTTACATGTTTTGAATTTTTTAAAATAGACTTCATTTTTGAATTCGGAATATCAAATATATCTTAGGGTGAATGTTTGAGATTTTTCTAAAAAACTTCAATTTTTGATGAATAGTGAAACCACTAAGTGGTACATATAAAAACTGATTTTTCTGTTTAAATGAAATTTTGCCATCTTTGTGTTTTGAATTTCAAAAATCCGACATACATGGTTGTCATTAAGAAGTAAAATGTGGTTCAATGGGATAAAAATATTTTTTTGGTGAACAGTAACTTATTGAGTTTTTAATCGCGATTAGAGGTAATTAGTTTAGTTTAAGGTAAAAATAATGTTTTAATAATATGAAATGAACTTGACACATGTCCTAACCTCATTGGATGTGTAATTACCGACCAAGACAAGCCATGGGTCAACATGGGGACCCCATGGAGCCAATTTGGTTGGGAAATGACATAAATAACTTTTTATTTAATGTAAAAGTAAAAATGACACAAACATGATATGTTTTACCAAAACAATTTTTAAGTGGGGTTATAGAAGTCAGATGTTTTGTTATAAATAGTCATGGGAAAGCTAAAACGATTTCCTACATCATAGTAATTTTTATATAATTTTTAAGCATTAAATAAATTAAATTATTTATGACATCATAATGATGCAGCGATGACATCATTATCTAACGATTTAAATAAAATGAGAAGATAATGTAAAATCTATGACCTAAACATGTCTAAAACTTATTGGATGTGTGGATTTAGATCCCTTATCACCTTATCCACGAATTATATCAATTTGGGTCCTTTTAAAACCGAAACACATTTTCAAATTAAGTAATATTTCGTACTTTCCAAAAGTGCCCCTCCTCTCCTCTTATAAAAGGCCCCCACCTCTACCTCATTTCACACACTCCTCAAGCATTTGTCTCGGCCAACCCCTGCCCATTTACTCTCTCCACACCCCTCTTCTCATCCTAGAGGATTCCCTTTGGGCAGAATCATTTCAAAGGAAGCCTTTTGGCTCAAATCAAAAGGAGTTACACTTTTAAAGGTAATTCATTCTCTCATGTTCATTTGTTTTATTTTGCTTCTCCAACCCCTTAACTCTTTTTATTTACTTCTTTTGTAACAACACCAGTATCATAAATATACTAGGATGTTGTTATAATATTTATTCGAGCTACACTCTCACACAACTACATCAAATGGTTAAAGAACATACGGTTTCCGTGGATGGCAAAATTCTGCCTCCCGAAACGATGATTGTTCAATACTCATTTAACACCTTCAAAGGTGGCCATTATGATGTCACTATTTTTATATATGATATATAATATGTTTATGTTTTCCTTAAGATTCTGTTTTTTTTTCATTTTGGGCATACCTTTATGGTTTCCATTATGGGTAAACGTGATATCTTCATTTAAGGAAGTGCGGACTACCGCCCCCTCAAAGTGATTTCATTCGTTAAATACCATATGTGGGACGTATAAAGGATGGAACTATTATATTATATATGATATTATACTGGAATTATTATATACCTTTATATCATTATGATTTCATTCTATAAAATACGAAATAGAAATGAAATTAGCGTTCATGCGTACGTACGGCTTACCGTCTCCATGAACGGTGCATTTCATTTCATACCTCTAAATGATTATGTAATGTTATAAATGCATGAATGTACTGGATAAATATGACATATATGATATATACATCATGAATACAATTCTGGATATAATATACATGTTTCCACACGAACAACATGTAATTGTAAGAAGTCCACTTTCGACTTAAGAACCAAATATCGGCAAAAGAAATATTATTAACTTAAATGATTACATAATGTTTATGACATGGTAATAAGTGATATAAAAGGAATAATGAACTTGAAAAAGGTTCTTAAGGAAGTATAAATTAAATCAAGTTTATTATTCAGAAGATTAAAGAACGATCGAGTCAAGTCGGACCCGAGGTAAGGGATCTGACTCCTCTCTTTCTTTTAAAGTACACTCTTTTATGTCATTCCTTTTAAATCTCATCATTTTTGTTATGTTGGGGGATGTTCTTTTGTATTCCTCATTCTGTAAACTTTATGTTGATATGATGAGATACCCTATTTCCTCTCATAAATCCATTTTGGATGTTTTGAGTGGCGCCGTTAGGCTGCCGAATTTTCATAAGAGATCTAACCTCTCACTTTCTTTTTAAGTACTCTCCTTTATGTCACTTCTTTTAAGCTCATTTTTGTTATGTTTGGGGATGTTCTTTTGTATTAATAATTCTGTAAACTTTATGTTGATATGATGATAGAACCTATTTCCTCTCATCAATCCATTTTGGATGTTTTGAGTGGCGCCGTTAGGCTGCCGAATTTTCAGAAGAGATCTAACCTCTCTCTTTCTTTGTAAGTACTCTCCTTTATGTCACTTATTTTAAGCTCATTTTTGTTATGTTGGGGGATGTTATTTTGTATTCTTCATTGTATAAACTTTATGTTGATATGATGAGAGACCTTATTTCCTCTCATCAATCCATTTTGGAGGTTTTGAGTGGCGCCGTTAGGCTGCCGAATTTTCATAAGAGATCTAACCTCTCTCTTTATTTTTAAGTACTCTCCTTTATGTCACTTCTTTTAAGCTCATTTTTGTTAGGTTGGGGGAGGTTATTTTGTATTAATCATTCTGTAAACATTATTTTGATATGATGAGAGACCCTATTTCCTCTCATCAATCCATTTTGGAAGTTTTGAGTGCGCTGTTAGGCTGCAGAATTTTCATAAGAGATCTAACCTGTCTCTTTCTTTTTAAGTACTCTACTTTATTTCACTTCTTTTAAGCTCATTTTTGTTATGTTGGGGGATGTTATTTTGTATTAATCATTCTTTAAACTTTATGTTGAAATGATGAGAGACCCTATTTCCTCTCATCAATCCATTTTGGATGTTTTATGTGGTGTTGTTAGGCTGCCGAGTTTTCGTAAGAGATTTTTCATCTCACTTTTATTCCCGTGAGATTTATGCTACATTTGCCACAATTTCCTTTGAGTGGTTTATTTACTGCCCATTATTACACTCCTTTTGTAATATAATTCCATTTATGGGTATTTACATATTCATTGTATGACACTTCTTCAATGGGGTGTACTTTTAGAAAGTTACCCAAGTCAGTAAGGGAACCTTTCACCCTCCTCATTTTAAAAGACTTCGTTTGTTATGTCTTTTAATTAACATACTCTTATGTTGGGATATGTTCTTCTATATCCTGATTGATGTAAATTTTATGTCCAAGTGATGATATTCCCTTTTTATCTCTCATCAACTCATTTTATGAATTTTTTGAAGTGACGTCGTTAGGCTGTCGAATTTTACCAAGGGAACTTTTTAACCCAATTTAGATTTCTTTGGGTTCAACATGAAGTTATTGAATATGTCATCCTTTGAATATGTGTGAATGACCTTTTATTGTTTTACACTTAATATCCAATTATATTGGGTGTATTTATATTTTTGACACATAATTTTGAGATTGATTTATCCTTAATTTAAGGATACCTTCATTATAAGGGATTTCATCACATTTTACATCTCTATTGAGACTTCATTGTTGTTATGCACCAATTCACTCTTATATGGTTTATATACTGTACTTTGGAATATTATATCATGAATCCATTTATTCTCATGATATTATAAAGTTCCGATTAAATGTTATTCCTCAATTATTGTATTCAAGTGTCTCTAATTTTGGTAAAAACCCTTTAACAAAAATATCGCATTAAGTGTTTTAATGATTTTTTCTTATTAATATACATGTTTTCAAAAATGGTTTTTAGGATTTAATTATATGGATATTAATGGTTTAAAATTTTAAAAGCTTCAAGGTGGTATGGGACACTTTGATTCAAAATTCTCCTTATTAAATGTTTTAAATAGTTTTGGAAATGGTTTCTTTTTGAACGGATTCATTATTTCAATATACTAAAATGTTATATTGTGATTGACATGTGGAAATGTTATGTTACCTTTATGCATGTTTTATTTGATACGTTTATGTTATGGTTCTTGGGCATTGTTATGAAAACGGGTGGTTCCGTGATAAACTAAGGGCGGGTGAGCCCGATATAGCTCTCCAATGCATTGGGTAACGCGAAGGAGTGAAATGTTAAGGTTTCTCCGAAGAGATTTAGGGAATATACTATGATGGGTATTCCAAACGTAACCAAGAGGGTTACTCCCTACGTAAGAATGTTATGTATGCCTCAAGTTACCTTTATGACTTATGTTTTCTTTGATTTATTCCTGGTTTGATGAGGTATGTTAATGTGCCAATGTTTTAAGGGTAAAGTATGATTTCATTCTTATGTATATATGAACTCATGTTTCCTTTCCATATTTTTATAACCCTTGCAGATCTTTTTATGCTCAATCCCAAGTTTTTGAAATGTTTTTCACAGGTCAAGGGAAAGGTACATGATGTGATGATAGTGTCAAGGATGTGTAAAGAACGAATCCATGTTTTATTTTCAATATGTTTCCATTGATGGGAAGAATGAATACTGTCTTTTATGTAACCACTTTGTTTGAATGTGGAATGAAATGCAAGTTTCATGATCTAATTCTCTAAAACTCTAAACCTGAAAAGATCCTCAATGTGTAATCTTTTAATAAGTCAAGATTAAGTAAGGTTTAAGGCTGGGGCCTTATACAAACACCTGATCCTTCCTATTCAATGTTATCATAGGTGTTTCTATAAGAGAGAAATTGGCAACAAACCTTCTATAGTATCCTGGGAGGCCAAGGAAACTTCGCACCTCTGCCACTGTCTTTGAGGATTCTCAAGACACTACTACTTAAATCATTGATGGATCCACAGCAACTCCCTGCTTGGACACAACATGACCCATGAAATGGACTTCTCGAGCCAAAAACTCACACTTCAACAACTTCGGAAACTACTGATTTTGATGAAGAACTCCTAAAACGGTGTGTAGATGATCTGCATTCCCCACCTCAGATATGGATTACATAAGGATATCGTCGATGAAAACCACCAAGAACATATCTTGGAACTCACAAAATATATATTTCATCAATCGCATGAATATAGCAGGAGAATTATTCACACCAAATAGAATTACAATGAGCTCATAATGCCCATGATGAAAACTGAATGTAGTCTTCAGGATATCCTCATCCACCACACTCATTTGATGATATCTTGACAACAATTTGATCTTTGAGAACATACTTTCACCCTTCATTTGATTGAATAAATCATCAATTCGCGGAATAGGATAGCGGTTTTTCACAGTCGCTTTTTTTTAAGTGACGATAATCGATATACAACCACAAACTATCATCTACCTTCTTCAAAAACCAAACCGGGGAACCCCATCATGACACTCTCGGCCAAAAAAAACTACACTATAATAGACCATCAAGCTGTATACGTAGCTCTCGTAACTCATAAGGTTCTATCCTATATGGGTACATATATATAATAGATATTCCTAGATGTATCTCGATCACAAACTGGATCTCTCATTGAGGGGTAGTGAAACAAACTCTTCTGAAAAGACAGCAGGGTACTCTTATATGAACCGAGGAAACACCCACTGCTGAACCTCCAAAGAACTCAGCATCATCTTAGCCATCAAGTGTAACAAAGATGGTACATGCCTCTAACCCATCTAAGGGTCTCTCTCACAAAAAAACATTGTTGGCTCTCTGTCAGCATCGAAGAACACCACCTACCACCGGAAGAAATCCATGACAGCCTGCACTAAATAATACCAATACATACTGAGGATGACAATGTATGGTTGTATCCATAAATATAACAAATATCCCCAAGAGCGGTGTCACCCAATCACTAGCTCACAACCTCTATATACATCAAACAATTCAGATCGACCTCCTACTGGAATAGTCAATGCCATGGGCACTGGAAGCCACTCTACCTCATGTGCCAAAGCATGGACAAGGGAATGTGATATGGAGGAGTGTGCCTTTACAGAATCAAACATGGAATACAACCATGTAGGAAACAAGCAAAGGGTACCTCGAACAACGTCCGGTTTTCCTGGAGCTTCCAACGCTAAAGCATGAAGCTAACCATAACCTCTTCCACGACCTCTCTAACACTAATAACGACCACCACCATGGATGTGCTATACTCTCTAAGGAAGGGGAGTGTCTCCGGGTTTTCCTCCGCATGCCACAACTGCCCTCTGCTTCCCCACACACCATCGCCACAACCAAATACTCTCAGTGCTTTATTAGAGAATAAATTGAACTGAAGGCTCTCTCAACCTCCTCCAACCAGTATTCCATGAATGCATATTAAATGGATCAATAGTACTTCTATATAATATGTCACTGAAACTCTCAGAGTTTCCTATTCCAAGGGTCATCGTTGTCAACCTCTACCGTGTAGTGATCTGCTGGCGCAGCCTACTAGACATTTTCTGCCTAAACCAGAAAAGGAAATCAACCTAGAGCCATACCAGCAAAATAAAAAATAGTTTAGGGATCCTAAACCTAGAATATAGAAGACTCAAAATTAATTAATTAATTTTTTTCTTTTATTCATTTTTTGGTTAACGTGTCCCAAGGTATACACATTCAAACACAGGTACAAAAAAGGATGATGCATGATCCCTTATTATGACTATACCATGTAACTAGTCTCACCTCATTTAAGAGCCACTGAAAACATAAAGGTCTGTGAATTAGAGCATAGGGGAGTCTAAATGCCTATGTCTCATCTGGTATGCAATGAGTACATCACTTGATAAACATAACTGACATTTTTTCCCTACCAACCCATGAAACCTCACCTCTACCTAACACCAAACTCCATCCTATCCCTCAGCCAAACCATTGATACTACTCTGTCATGACCCCCACCCCACAATGTGTAACCCTACTGGTCTGGCAATGTGAGAAGGGAGATAGTGACCCCTGAGTCCCGCCTCTAGAAGGCCCTGGTTCAGCGACTAGCACCAGGGGTATAGTAAACACACAAATGGGAGGCATTACCCTCTAAGGGAACACATGCGAAAGAGAGAGATAAGACATACACAACCAACTACAACCTAGACTTAAATAGAAAATAAAACCCATCTACACATGTTTAATGTCATGAAAAACTACTAAAACTGAAATAGAAAACTATATATACCAAAGGAAAGTAAAAACATCAGCAACCATGAAACCCAAATAGCTCCTACAACCCCAATCTAGTTGTAACCAGACTGATATCCAACCTACTTCAAGTGACCTAAAAATAGTTTATATATACATAGGGTGACTATGATAGTGTCTTCAGTAGGATCCTCCCCAGAGCCTCTTGTGGAAATGTTAAGAAACCATGCTAAAGCATAGTAAACAAAAATTGACACTAACTTGTCACCTAAACAGGTATACTAATTTCCCATCCTCAATATGGATACTATCACCATGTATCACATAAAAGATTTTATAATATAATAAATAATTTCAATGTTAGCATGCAAATACTTCCCCACTGGTTTTCTGCTTTACCCCAACATCGCACATATTAAGAATCTCTCTCCAAAAAGTCTTTCTCGAAGACACCTGGGCATATCCCCACAACATGAACCATATGCAACAAAACCACTATATCCATGTATGGAAATTAAAAAAGTAGTTTCTGGGAGCTAGCACAGCTCATTGAATGTCTGTCATATGTCTGGTATTAAATCTCAAGCCATTATAGCCCATTCACCAAGTGAGAATCATCAAGCCATCACAACCTATATATGTTACACCTATAGTTGTCCATAAGAAACTATATCAAGAATATTTGTGTGTGAATAACCACAAGACATTATATCCCTATATACACATATATGGGGAAAACTAATAGTTATTCCTACCATCGCACGTAACTACCAAGAGCAGAGAGTGGGGCCAAATGGGTTAGTCAGTCATCCATCCACCCACAGGAATGTTGGGGAAAACACCACCTAGGGTTCAGAATCTTCAGGGGGTTAGTTTCCCTAACTAGTGGGGTGGATTATTGTATAGAAACACAAAAGGTATAGAATATACTATAGCTCACAATCACACCATGGGAAAAAACTAGCCTTAGACTCAACTACAACTAACGTCTCTCAGAATCCAACTGCCACTACTAAGACAAGGTATCATATAAGCAAAGAACAGTTTAAAGAGATTTATTACATTACATCATTCTTTTTTTATTAGTTTCACTTTACATTAATTAATTATTCAAATAATAATTGACTATCAATAATTAAGCATTATATTTTATTAGAATCACAACCAAATTCAATTGTCCATTAAATTTCAACCTCAGCATTGCGTCCCAGTAAGCTCTAATCCTATGGGTTCACATCATTTATTCAATAATTTATAAAAAAAATTATTACTTTCTATATTTCTGGACATTCTAGAAAAACATTCTAAGCTAATAAACATAAGGGGGCTCAACACAGTGAGTAGATGAATTACCCGTCGAGTCTTTTCCACCTATATCGAGAGCATAGACACATCCTCCCTTGTAAATCTAAACACAGAAAGCATATGGCATACCCCACACGTCTTCACTCGTTTTGGACAAAGGGTAAGTAAAACTAACTACCTTAAGAAGTGGGGAAAGTAAATAAGATTTCAACCAACATGTTTTACTAAGAATGAACCATTCACATCCAACCGGTATTATCATCTTCAGTGTCCTCCCCGACACCCACATGCATAAAGTGATACATCTCACCACTATAGGCATAAACTGCTACCCAAACCGATGGGCATCCCTACACCCACATAAGACTACATCCACCAGGGATCACAACCCATCACAAGTAGTAGGAAAGAAACATGTCAACTGGGATCTTGGACCTCAAACAAGGCATCCAATCTTCAAAAAAATGAGCACTCGGGGCTCTAAATCACATGGAACTTGGCCTTACAAGAAAAAGGGTAACTCAGAACCCTACCAGGCATTATCGTTTTATCAAACAGCCAGTTATTTAATCCATCTGGAATTAATTGATTTAATATTTGTAGGTTCCAACTACAGGCAACCAAAATAGTAAGCTATCACAAAAAATTAAACATGCTTACTGCATTATTTTGATGAACATAAAACTACATCAATAAAACCCAGATTCATTTATATGTCTCTTTATCTTTGAAAAACAATTAAAATTAATCCCAATTTATGTTCTATAACAATTTCCATCACGAACGGAAATATAAACAAAGAAAGCATATATATCACACTATCTAGAAAAACCATAGGCAATAAAATATGATTGATATCAATTTACTTATCTGGTTAAAATATATTTTTATGTCAATTCCATTGTGATCCAGTGGACTAAAAATTGATAACTCGATAGTTTTATGTAAAAGGATATATAAGCCATGAATCTCTTACATCAATAGGTTTATGATGCTCTTTTCATGAGAAAAAACCAACAAAACAAATCATGATCACCTCTCCTGGAAGACTGCATCCACCCAAGTATGTAGAGACACCACCACACCAGCCAACACCCTAGAAAAGTCCATTAGGAACCTAGATATAGCATTCCATAATAGGCAAAGAGAAATTTAAGGAGAGGAACCTAGATGAACGATGATAGATCATACCTTAAAACAAAGATTGATCAATGCTGCCTAGTTACACCAAAATATGGGGTTCACATGCAGCAAGAAGAAACTTTAAAGGGAAATGATACAAGGATTATGGTTTGATCACACCACTCCTATGGAAAATAGGAATGGTTCAAGAGTCACGCACCAGAGAACAAGGAGTAAGAAAAATGGAGAAATATATATCTTCCCTTTAGAAGATTTAAAGGATTAGTGGTTTAAGATATGCTGGATTTTCCATTAAAAGAGGATCACATTAAACCACACAGTTTGACTATGTAAAGGAATCATGAAACTTAATTAAATTAATATAGGATTTGTGGGATTTTAATTGGATATAAATTCTTTAAAAATGGCCTTGAATAAATTTAACATCAAAGAAAACGTTAAATCGGAGAAACTAGAAAAATATGGAAATTTGGAAAATGAAATATGAAATAGTTCAGGAAACACTTTTCTTGAGCCAGTTTTCATGAAACGTTTTCAGTCACACCGTTTCTGTGACATTATTTCTGTGACGCCATTTCTATGACCCCGTTTCTATGACACATTTTCTGTGACACCATTTCTTGGGAACGGTTTCGATGACACCATTTTTGTGGCACCATTTCTGTGACATCATTTTTGTGACATCGTTTTTGTGACACTATTTCTATGACACCATTTTTGAGACACTATTTCTATGACACCATTTCTATGACACTATTTATGTGACACCATTTATGGGACACCGTTTCTGTGACACTGTTTCTATGAAACCATTTCTACGAAACCATTTCTCTGGCACCATTTTTGTGACATCGTTTCTATGACACCGTTTTTTGAGATACTTTCATGAAACAGTCTTGATATTTGTAAAAGTGTTCGGTATAAGTCACCTTGACCTCACATAGCACCTCAAACACCATATTTCAACAATGTAATAGACTAGAGAGGTCTGGGCCATTACATTCTCATCTTCACCAACTAAGATGTGAATTACATATGACTTTATATCCTTATTAAGATGTGAACCACTAAAGATATTGCTAAATTAGAAGAAAACATGATTGGATAGACATTCCTCGTATTATATGATGTTTTCCCAATAATTAAGGAAAGTAAGGATTGTATAACCTTTTCTATCTCTCTACAGAGCATTGTATAACTTGAAGTTTCTATCACCTTCCTTAATCTAGTAATGTTTTAAGGTCTCTTTTCATAAATTATTGTTAAGGTGATAAGATTTTTTAATTTAGTATTAATATCAATTTCATGATTAGGTACGTTAGAAAAATCATTATTTGTAATTTCAACATGAATTTGAATGATGGTTTTTTCAATGGAAAAAATTCATTATCAGTTTTATTGAATCTTTCATTACACCATGACATCAGTTTTGTTTGAGAGTCGTTAATTTTAACATTCTGGTAGAATAATCATTGTTAAAGTTCATATAATTCATTATTTCCATGAAAATATTTTCACAATAATTAACATAGGCCCAAGAATAATTAAACATAAAGAGAATCATAGAATAAGAATCCCAATTATTGAGACGATCAAAAATGGGGTGGTGATCCCAGTTAAGTATAGGTAGACTGGTGCAGGAAATATTATCCCATATATCAAGGGATTGATTCATTGGGAAGGATTTATTATGTTTTTTAGCCATAAAAAATTTAAAATGTATTTTATACTAAGTATATTTGGCTCAAACTAGGATTATCTCAATGGGGATGTCATCATCAATACATGTTTTAAAATATTTTCATAAAACATTAGAGTTAGAAGGGCCTAGTTTCTCACTAGGTCCAAGAATAGAATTAAAGTCTACAGATATGATCTACGGGGCTTGGATGCTACTCTTTAACGAAGATATATTTTTCCATATGGATATTCTATATTGGTACCTATTATTAGAATAAATAAAAATGATGAAAAAGTGTGAGTTTTTCATAGTCGTATCACATTTGATAGATTGAGTAAAAATATTAAAAATATGAACATTACTTAGAGAAATGTGAAAAAAAAATCCAAAAGAGATTATATAGTACTGTTATTTGAAGTAGCACAAATATTATTGTCACTAAATTTATGTAATCCAGTAAAACTAGAAACAGAATTAATTTTATGCTGGGAGATAGAAATTTTTTTGGATTATGCAAGAATAAAAATATTTTAAAGATTTGGTGTTGTTAGGGATAGGAATACCCAAACAATTCCAAAATAAGATATTCATTTTTACTTGGTTTTTGAGATGAGTCCCCATTTATTTTTACCCCAATGTTTGTTCTTCTATGTGGATTTCGTGGGTGGTTTAGTAGAAGTCTCATTTCCCCCTAGTGATTCCCTTTTTAATTTGATCATAGAATGATTAGGAAAGATAATATTTTTAATTTTATATATCTTTGTCTTCATCACCAATTTTTTATTACATGGGATCATTTTGAGACCTTTTCTATCTCCTATTGGCTATTATGAATTTAAATTTTGGATGATTCCCTTCCATAGGTAGATTGGAGGCCAGGGGGGATACTGTTCATTTTAGGAGAAGATGTTAGAAATTTTTTCTTCATGTTCATTGTGCCCTCTACCTCATCATCATGACCAACCAAAACAACCAAGGGGGTGGTCCGCTTGAGCACAGGTCTGTCCAGCTAAATGCAGCGCATTCTGTGGGTTATTGTTCTATTCCAAATGAGCAGTAAAATCACATTAAGAAGTGGTAAGACCCCAACATCAATATGATTGTCTCTCAATGTCTATATTGTTGCTGAAGCATTGGATCGTCCTTCATTATTGTGATTAATAATGATATCCTCAAACATAGATACCATAGTATTAGAAACATTTGACTATATGGGTTGAGTAGGGTTACAAATTGTTATACCTTAATTAGCATTCCTATAATTTTTTTCACATCCTTTCAAGGAATAGAGTTGTGAATTTAAATTTCCTGTTGAGTCTTCTAGAAAATATCCATAATAAGAGTACCCAATTCATTAGAAATCGTTTGGTCATCAACTTCAATTTCCTTCTCTTCTGCCAAATTATCCAATATTTGTATAAAGGGTTTCATTGAGGTGGATGGATCACTCTTTTTCACCCACCTTTGATTTCGTTTCCTATTGTTCTCTAGTATCTCCAGGATGGGATTTTTATCCTTTTTATTCTTCTTAATTTCAGTCCATTTAATATTATTAGCAGGTTGGTTGACTAGATTTTTTACCACTCTGCAATTCATGATGGAGTGTTAACTTACCATACAATAATCACATAATGTTCTCTTATTATCATATTTTATCCTAACTTTAGTTCTGTACTCTCTAGCAGTCAAATTGATGACATTATGTAGTTCTATGTCCAAATTTTCTTCTACCATAACTCTTTCATATAGAGGAAAATATGCATTCATTGTTTATTATTCAATATTTAAAGGGACCCCAATGTAGGAGGTGATACCATTTAATATATTCAGGTTCCAAAAATACCAAATTAGTCCATGAAATGTAACCTTAATTTGATCCATAGAGTTTCTATGTGTAAATAGGTTAAAAGTATAGTCACATTCTAATAATAGTATAATATAGGGTTTCATTTGTATGTGAACTATTTTCTAAACATGATCAATGTCCTCTTGAAAATTCAGAATTATATGAAAAATTCCTCTCCCAATTAGAACTAATTTACAATTGATTATTCCCCAAATGTGAGTGTTTTGGGGATTGATTTCAAGAGTTGTCCATGGTTTGTCTCCTTTTAGATAGGAAATCTGACCGAGGAAAGAAAAATTAAAAATTTGAGATCATTGTTGAAGTGATTCTAGATTAGAATCAGCAACAAAGCCTCCATCCTCCATCATTTTAATCATTCGTCTCATCGATTAGAAATAATTCTGTAGATCTGATCCTTTGAGTTCTTCGACAAGAGATTTTCTTATCCTTTTTTCATGTGAAACTCGACCATAGTCATCTTCAAGGAGAGCTTGGCCCTCTTTCGCAATATTTGTTATTCCATCGAAGGATTTCTCCCATTCTGGGTCAAATGATTCCATGGAGAGCTATATCTATCATTCCAAGGTTCGTTCATTATAGTGATTCAGAGGGTTAGGGTTTATAGATGACCATTACTGTGGTCTCTTAGGTAGTTACCCCATCGCCCTCCACATATCTATCATTCTCAATAATAAAGATAATATTAATATATATGTGTGTGTTTGTTTTAAAAAAAAATTACATAATTAATATATTAATTTCATTTATATAATTATAAAAATATAATATGTAATTTTATCTTCTTCATGAAAAAAAATATTATAACATTGTTCGTGTATATGTGGACAACCACCTTCCCGAAGTGATGTAACGGACTTTCAGTCACTACACCAAATGAATGATATATATAATTATTTTTAATAAAATAATATGATATATATTATATAATGGTCATTGTTTAATGATAAAATGTTCCTTAAATCCTTTATCTAATTATCATGGAAAAATCGAAATGTTACTAATTCGTTATTATGACATATCGTCTCAATGATTGTATAATAGTCTATTTTTCATAAACATCATTCATGAATATCATTAAATTTTTAATTTAGGTATGAAAATAACATTTATTTACTAATAATTATTATTGAGATGATTGAACTATATAATTTGACCAAGATTCTAGACATTCATAAAAAACACAAAAGAGAAATTAAAGTAATTAACAAAATAAACAATGAAAATATGAAATATTATGAATGAATGGGAGATAATATGTCACAAAAGGATAATATATGATATTATAAATATTTTTTTTTATTTTATAATTTAATAACATGTTTAAAACCACTATATTGGAGGTTAGTTTATGATCAACTAAATAGAATCATGAGGAAAGGGTTCTCTTGTCCAACTTCTATTTATGTGAGATGTATGAAAAATTCACATATTATTTTGTTTTATGGGGTATATACTAAACATGAATGTATTATTTTATTACTATCCATAAATCTATGGGGATTAAAATATACATTTTATGATCTATCTTGAATGGGGTTTACAATTTCAATGTTTCCAATGTGGTATGAAATGTTTCTCTCAATTTTCTTTCATTGAGACATAAGATATGTTATACACATATCTTCATTTATGAGGTTTATATACTACCCCTTTTTCTTTTGATAACATGAATAAAATTATTTTATTTATTTTATAGGTTTCACATAATGATATTTCATCATAGTAATTATGATTCAATGCTATCAAATTTGTAAGGGTCTTATGTTACAATTTCATCGTTTATCACGATTGTTTATAATTATTCTTCCAATGATGAGATATTATGATCAGTATCTTTATAAACTCATTAAATTTATCATCCAATATATATTATGGATATTTAATACTTAATGTTTCATTCATTCACTATTGGGTACATAAAATTATTGAGAAAATATTTCCTATAAAATCCAACTTTATATCTCTCTTTGGTCGGAAATCCATTTATTCTCCAGAATAATGTTTTCATTAAATTTTTATAATTTTTTTAAAAAATTTAAAAGTGATATATTCAATTAATTATTACTTATTTTTTAATTTTTAAAAATCAAAGGATTATTTGTGTCATTTTCAAAACAATACTAGTTTGGCTTTAACCAAAAAAGTGAATGGAATTTTTTTTAATGTGCATAACATGAATGGAATATCCAAATTTTAGGACCACTCAAATGTTGTGAAGTAACCCTTATAAGTTATAATGATTATTTTTAATGATATTTATTTTGATTTTCATTTTTGAATTCATATTTTTAATGAATTAATTTTAAAATATAATGGATATTTTCCGCAATGTTTTTTAATGATATTTTTATTTTATTTCAATTCACTAATGAAAAAATATCTTTATTATTAATATAATGGGTATATGTTTTTTAATACCATATCTGTTCTTTATATTAACATATTAATATTGTTTCAAATTAATTGCTATGCAACCTATTTCTTTTCTATTGGGTCATCATATTTCAATGATTTTATCAAGGAACATGTTCAATTTCTATGATCTGACCATATTTCAATGATATTATTACGAATCATCTTTATTTTCCATCGATTAATTGTGTTTTAACGATATTTTTATGGAACCTATTAATTTTACATATTTTAATCATGTCATAAAAAGAATAATGATTATTTATTTTATTTTTTTATGAAATATATATGTAATGGGTTCTCCTAGAAATCTCATTGTGATCTAGTTATGGATTATACAATGAGTATACTCAAATAGTGTTGGGTAATCCCATTATAGCTTATATAGTAGTTTCTCCTATATAACATCTGGTGATATTGATATAGCTTATATGATATGTGAACATGGATAACAATCCATTTAATTGAGTAATTATTTTTATCACCTAATAATTATATTGGAAGTTAGTTGTATGGTTACTTCAATTGTATGGTTTCAATAAGTGTTCCGTAAGTATTCTATGAATATGATATTTTACGATACCAACTCATTTTATCTATGCTTTTATTGGGTTTATAATGTTTTTAATGATCAATATTGATATCACACAGCACATGATTATTGATTCAAATGAATCATTCCTTTGTTAAACCCTTAGGCCATGTTTTAATGTTTTTGAGTTAGGATTTGTTTGTTATGATTCCTTTTATAATTTACTCATGCACTCTGTTTATGTAATCACAACCTTATGCACTCTTTATTTATATTTTTGGAATTCAGTTTTTAATTATTATATTGAATCATACTATGATTTTGATATCACCCTTATTAAGTTTTCTCGTCTATAGGTTATAAATAATGAGGGTGATGAAATTATTTTTTATAATGAATTTTATATTGATGATGATGATGACTTAATGAGAAAAAATAAAATATGGGTAATGTTAGAGAAATTATAATTTGATAATATGAGTATAATTTTAATAGGATTTTATACTAATTATCTAAAAATATATATGTAAAAGGATCTTAATAAATTAATTTTTACAATTTTTCCTTTTCATGTTCTATGATTTGGATAGAAAAAATTGATCATAATAATTTGAATCAAAGATAGAAATTTAATGTATATTATATTAGCACTAGATACATGTGTTTAGGTCTTGGGAAATTGTACTTTAAATCATATTTATTTCCATATAACATTGTAGATCAGCATTTTATCATGTGAGGTGATCTTAAGAGTTGTTGATTTCATCATTTTCCTATAGGATTATATATTATCATATGATCAAAGTCTTAGTAACTACTTTAATTTTTTATTAGTAGTAAAACATTTGAGGTTATTAATATTATTTTAGGGGAAGATTTATCGGGTTAAGGTATTTCTAACCCCTAGTATCAATATGATGTTTTATTTAGGGCGAAATTATTTTTTTCCTGTTCAATGTAATGAAAATGAAATCCTGAAGGTTTTGTTTGAACCTATCACATTACTCAAGGTTGTGATGCTTGAACCCAAAATCGATGGGAAACAATGTTTTAGCACTGACTACTGGCATACATGATATCAGAAAATTTTATTTAAAAATATTAAGATTATTTCAATAAAAGATGGTATTTTATTTGAATAATAAATTTTTTATTTGACTCAGAAGTATATATGAGAGAATCTATATAATCATTAGGTTTTAATATTTTTCAATAAAATATTGATGAATTTTAACTATAGTTACTTATAAAAAATTTTATTTTGAACTTTTGGTATTTCAATTTAAATTTGGATATTAATTTATGATGCTTCTTTTTTTGGAAATTAAATTATATTTTTCTCAAAATATTGGTTTTTTTTAATGTCTAAAGACAAGAGGAGAATCTTGTTATGTTTTTTTAGATTATGTGGAATTTTAAAAGTTTTTTTAGTTCTTGAGGAATTAAAAAGTCATCCTCAATATGCATCATTGGGAAGAAAATATTATATTATGGTGGGAATTTATTAATGTATTAAATTATATGAATAAAGTATGTATATTTCCATATTCTCTTGGTTAATATTGTAAGAGAATTCTTAAACTCTTAAAAAAGGATCTTTAAACCGAAATTTTATCCACATATCATCAATTGTTATGATCTATTGGTCTTTTCGATCATCAAAGATTTATGGTTTTGGGGACAAAAACATTCAATTTATCATTAAATTTCATGTGTTCATTGACCTCAATATCTCTATATAATTATTTACAATATTCATCTAGGTCCAAATCATCACTTCCCACTTATGTTCAACTATTTGGAAACATATTTATGTGTTATTTGGTAAGACATGTGTACTTCTTTTTCTCTTTTATTAGGAGGATGTTTCCTTTTTAGAATTTGGGTTTACAAGAAAAAAATTTATTTTAAAATTCTCATCAATTTATTAAAGTTATAATGTTAAAATTTTGAGGAAAATTTGCTTTAAATAGGGGATAATTTAATAACCTTATATTTTAAAAGAAGAAAATTTTGTCCAATAGTGTATTTGAAATGTACCACCAAGCATATCATCTAATATAAAACCCTAATAAATTTAAATATATTTCATGTAAAATAAATTTAATTTCCTCAACAGCTTATAATACATGCAACAACAAGTTTCTTCAATAGATTTTGTTACATATAAGACCTAGTTTTACTGAAAAAAATATTCTATTAATAATATATATGAAATTTATATCAAATCAATTGGACTGGCATGTATTAATAAGATTTATTAACTTATGAAAATATATATTTTATACAATTTTATTAGTAATCTATTGATTTCAAAAAAAATAGGAATCATTTAAATGAAAAATAAATGTTTCTAAAAACATTTTTTTCTAAAATACTATTTAATCAATCCTTCCATACAAAAATTTAATATTATTTTTTTACCAATTTTATAAAAATAATTTTAAAAATCTTCTCATATTTGAAATAATCGACCAAAATTATATTACTATTTTTTTTCTTTTTTATCAAAGGATTAATTCTTTTTTTTTGAATACTGAATAATACTTAATTTCATTGTAAAATTTTTTTATTTTAAATTAATTACAATGTTGAATTATGTTTTAAATTTTAATAGTAGTAAAATTTCTGAAATTATATTTCAATTAATCCAATTAGGGTCATTGGAATACTTTTAATATTTAATTTTGATATAAAAATGTAATTTTTAAACTTTTGATCTTTAGAACCCTTATTTCCTATGACATCTCCAAGGTTATTTTTTTAATTTAAATGTTATAATATTTATTAATTGAATATTGAAAATTGATTCCACAATTTTAATAAATATATTTTATAATTTAATGTATCAACAACATAATTTTTTACCTAAACATGAATAAAACAATACCACATAAGAAGGGAGATGAAGGAACAAAAGTGGAGACACCCACTGCTTCTTTATGGGTTGGATAACATAATTCATCCAAGGAGAATTAATCATATTTCTTTAGACTCAACAAGACATGAAAATATGCTGATATCGGCCTCTGTTGATAAGAATATGATTCACAACATGGAGTTTTTGAAGAGTCTTTCCTCTTCCCCTAGTTTATCGAGAGGCTCTTTCATACACCCAGTGAATAGTTAATTGCACCACATAATCTGAAATGGTTCCACGTTTCATATATCAGATGTTGATGATGTTATTTCATCTCTCATCAATCTATGTAAGAAGTCAATAACTACACGAATCTACATGATGAAAGGTATGCAGGCCTTGAAAATTGTAGATTTCATTTCACATTTAGCTGTGATTTGGGGGATCATGGATTTCAAATTTGTCTCCCTTGGACATTCGGTTTTCCTCATCCTATTCTCTTTTGTAGGGCTCAATGGGCATGCATGGAGTTTCATCTCTGTAAATCTCAGACCACGAACTCTTAAAATTCCCAAATTGAAGCTAAAAATCAACATGAATGACTTTAGAGATATTTCTTCCTAGATATTGATCCAAAATACATGGACTTAATTGGGAATTATTAAATTCCATGATTTCTTATGATATATCTTCTGTGATTAGTGTCCCAATATGAATGGATTATTCCAATAAATCAGTCAATTTTGATAATTCTAATTTTTTCGTGGAGGTTTATTTACGCTCTATGTTGATAGATAGGGTTATTCTATCCACATCACATAGTGTGATATGTATTCAGATTAAATATGAGAAAATTACATAATTTTGTGTTCAATGACATATTTTAGGTCATTTATTTGAAACTTGAAAAGACTCTTATTTTGAGTTAATTGTTAGAACAAAGGTCAGGATGCACAACATTACCGAAGGAAATCTAGGCAAGAAATTCCTGCAAAAAATGGGATAGATTTTCTTCTAATGATGTTATTACATTATTATGGATGAATCAAATAATAGATGTAAAACATCCTGAAATTTATCATCCACCTGAAGCTGAGGAACCCACCTTTAATAATGGTTTCTATGCTAATAAATTACACGATCATGTTTCTCCAATTCATTTGATTGGAAAAACTAAACTGAAATGGGTTGATCTTGCTGAGGATAACTAAATGGTTTTTCATGAAACCACTTGTAATAATATCCTAAATGGAGTCAATTTTAATGATATTCTCTCCAAGGGTATATAAAATGATGTTTAAGAGGCGTCAGATGACAGTCAAGTGGCCAAAGAAGATTATCCACAAATGGATATAGATTATATAGTATGTGGCATGAACAGACTATGATCAATGTTATAAGTAGAAAAGGGAAGGATAAAATGGATAAAATAATTTCAAATAATACTAGGAAATTTTCTCAGAACTCCCAATTTTCTATGTCATAGAACATAAATAATAAGGTTTTCCCATCTTTATAACCTGTTATTGACCAATCTGGTTCTGTTGGATGAGTAAGTTAATCACCTTCCTCTTCTTTTCCACAAAAAAAAATTCTTTAATTTAGAATCACCATGACACATATACAAATGTTTCCCACACTAAAAATAGTAATTTTCTGAATTTTGTTTAGTATTTTGTATCTATCCATGAGAAGGTATTTCCTTTCGTAAAAATTGAATAGGGTATAATTCATAGTTCTATAGGTTCTTGAGACTCTAATCGTGGGATGTGAACTCACCACAAGGATCCAATTAGCCATATTCAAATAGAAATTCATGAGGGACCTGATACTGATTAGAGATACACCAACCTAGTGGAATCTATTTCTAACACTGTTCAGATTAAAAATTAACCAAATGTTTCTTTACATACTAGATATATGTCTGCACTAAAATATTATATTCAGATATTGAAACGACTCGATCCAGAAAAGTCAAGGAGCCACTAGGGTTTGTTCGTGCTCTATTCCAGCTACTACGCTGGAGTATACCAGCTCATCATATGAGCCTTACACTAAGTTATTCACACCATTACCCCTTGTTTTGGAAGGAAAAAATGGTGATAGAGAGCATAATTCTTCATCTGTAAGACCGCTTATTAAGGGTAAGTCAATTTTAAATTTTTATTCTCATAACTCCTTTGTGTTTCTTGCTTCCGGTTTTAGTGACGATGAGGTTAAATGAAATTATAGTGTTGTGGAAGTGGAAAAGAGGTTATCCATTGGTTTTTGTCTATCAGATGCTAAACATGGGCCACGGATGCAGGTCAAAACATGTATAAGAGGAAGACATCCTCATGGTTGGGGGAGACTCCATTGATGTCTTTTAGAGTTACACGATCTTCTGTTAAAATTTATTTCAAAAAGCTTTTGATTATTATTTAATAAATCGGATTTAATATTTAGAATCAGTGCCTCCAATTTATATAAATATTATAACATTAATTTAGTCTTAAAATATAAATTTCCATGTTTATAAAATAAGTTACCATAGTGAAAAAACAAAATGGGAATAATAAAGAATCCAAAAATTTATGGAACAATATGTGTAAAACTTGTATTTGATTGTGTTTTTGAGTTGTTAATATACCATATCATCATTAAAAATGTTTAATTATCAATTTTTTATCCAAATGGGGTATGAGTGAGTACTCAATATTGAATAATTTTGGGTATTAAAAAAATTACACTACTCCTCAAACTCAAAAGTGAACTTAGTCCCCACAATTTACCGTAAATCGCAATCCATTTGTGTAAATACTCTAGTCCCAGTAGCTGAGACCCAATTCCATACAATATTACATTAAAATAAGATACAATAAATCACATCCTTATAGACCATATCATTTAGTAGGATTGTAAATCTAGACACAAATATAAGTATTACACTACAACATGAAATGAAATAAAACATACTAACTACATTGGAAATGCCCATATTCTACTAAATTATATCTACATTAAAATCGTAATATGCATCCTAGAGTCTATAGGAAAACTAAATATAGTAAATGGGTGATATGATATTATCATTAAGTGTATAGATACAATGGAAGATATTAAAAATAAACATAAACAATAATTCCAGGTGAATCCCATTAAAACATAATCCTGAATATAATATGAAAGTTGTAAAAGATGATCAAATAAATACGTATAAATAAAACAATGATAATGAAACATGAACATTTTTGTTGTACTAGTTCAATAATAAAATATATTATCAATAAATAATATCATAATGATGGAATTCATAATTTGGGACATCATAAAAATACTGTCAAGGCTTCGACCATGAAACCGTATATAATCAAGTAAGATATCACCTAATACCCAAACTAGTTTGTCTAATGAGACCTATAAATGCATCAAGGGGATGCCTTGGACCCTACCTTCCACATAATAATTCCAATTAATTCAACATATGAAAGGTTTGAAACATTATAAACATATACATTCATATTTAAACTAACATGTAAAATGTTAATACCATTCCCCCAAAAAATAAAAAATATCATAAACCATAGAGTGTTATTTGAAAAATGGTATAAAAAACACATCCATAGTCAAAGTGATCATAATTAGTTCTAAAAAATTATTCATATGATTTCATAAGTGTTAAAACTCAACAAATCATAAGATCAAATAAAGTGTGTTTACATAGATAAAAAATATTGTAATAAATCAATTGACAAATTATTCATATAAATATAACATTATTTTGAAATCATTTATTTAAAAAGATGTGAAATTATATAATAATTATTTTTCTCGAATCTAACCTTCTAAGATCATAAAGGATTCATAAATAAAAAAATGTTTCATGAAAAATGTAAAATATACTCAGGTAATATAAGTTAAAATTAACATTCATTTTAAACTTTGAAATTTTATTATACAAAAAGTACTTTTAAAATAATGTGTAACTATTAAAAAAGATAATATGATATGTATCACTAATAAATAATCATTAAATAAGTGTATATAAATTTTAATAAAATAAAAATTTGATTTAAATTTATTCTTTTTATTAAATAATCAATGGAGTATATGTTTAACCCAAATAATGGAAATTGTATTTACAATTCCCAAACAACATTTCAAGAAACCACACTGTATGACTCCTAATATTTCTTTAAAATAAAATGAAAAATTTAATTCCATGAAGAAAAATATATTCATGATATGATATATTAAATTCTAATATATACACCAATATTATAAAATAAGGGTTGAATAAGGAACATATCTCACAAAAGTAAAAGTGGGATGAGAAACCCTAACCACTTGTAATTAATCGTATCATAGGCGCCATGATATTAATAATCATAAAATAAATAATTTAATACCATTAAGATACATAGATTCATTAAATAATATATCAAATGTCATTATACCTACACCAGAGAAAATAAATAATTGGTTAATAAGTAATATCTCAGAGAAATAAAAGTGAGATGAGAAACCCATTACCTAAGGTCTGAAGGCCTTTTTCCCTTATAATAAATGTATGAGATAACAAAATTAGATTGATTAATTACTTATATTATAATATTGTAAACATAATTTTTAATTATTACACATTTATAAAGTTTATTTACATCCTTTTTGATGAGTTATAATTCTTAATTTCATTGTTCTATGAGTGTTCATTTCATGGTTTCATGGTTGATTCCCCTGAGTATAAATTTGGTAATTACATTAAAATGAGAATAACTACTCTATAAGTGATATAATATAGAAAAAATAAATGTACATTAGTTCAAATGGAATTTTATATAGTTTTTTATCTGGTATAAGGATGATTAATTAGATAAAATGTTGATGAAAAAGTCTTAATTTATTTTGTTGGTTTTACAACCATCATGAACTTGTGTCATTTTATATAATAATTTTTTTATATATTGGTTAAATATTATTATATAACTTATAATGCGTATATTTAAATATTATATAACCATAATAATGGTTTTATGACTATTATTAAAGGCGGTAATGGATTATAAAATCTTCTCATCCACGAAGGTGGTGAATCGACACATCACAAATGATTTTTTCATTTTTTAAATAAAAGGGGGGTAGAATGGATTTTATAAAGGATAATACTTTATCACAACAAAACTTTTGATTATATATTATATTTTAGTTACTATTGAACTTTTTATAGGGGATGTGATTAGAAGATAAGAAAAAGAAAGAGATTAAAAGAGAGGAATATTTTTCCTATTTTATATCTCTCATTGTAAACCTCATTAAGACACTTGGATTTGGTCATTTGGTAAGACCATCATGTCTTGGATGTAGGGATAAGTTTTGGGAAGGAAATTTATAAGAATTTATATAATATTTTTATCTTATAATCTGTGAGGATAATGGCTGATGTGGGGTTGCATTATAGGGGAGAAGAGGTGTATTTTTTGATGATTCTATTCTTTAATTTATTATCATAGATTACGAATATATATAGTGTTGATTCATGTGTCTAAATATAGTAACTAGTGTATTTGAGTTTGAAATAATGGTTTCTTACGTAAGAAATGACTCGAAAATTAATGTAATTAACTTATAATGTTAAATACTGTAAATTAATATATTTCATCATTTATAAAAAATCCAACTATCTTAGAAAAATATATAAAATTAACCTCAACAATTTTAAAAAATTATGACATCACAAATGGACTCCATTTAATGAAAATATTATTCTAAATATAATTAATTTAATTTTTAAATAAAATCATCATTTATTCAAAAAATACTAATTTTAATATTATAACTAAATTTATGAACATCTAAAAAATTATTTATTGGATCTTGTTTTCTTATAATTATAGTTCAATAAATTAATTATTTATCAAACTATATTTTTAAAATGAATTTTACATTAAATAATTATATTAATTTTAAAATTGGAAATAAATATTTATGTTTCGTGAAAATACCAACACATAATTTATCAATTTAGAAACATATATTTACTTATTCCATGGTATAAATATATCCCATTATCATTTATGAGATAAAAATAAATTTTATTTATACATTAATTGGTGTGTAATTTTTCTAATGGCTAGATTACTATTTGAATGGTCACATCACAATTCCAATATTCATGTTAATATTTAATAGTATATCATGGTTTGTTTATTCTATTTGTTATGTTAAATATAGGCTTTCAAATAATTTGAATTTACTTATGAAGACACACAACATAATATATTTTGGTGAAATATTCTTCCCTCCTTAAATAAATTTTTTCTTTTCAATTTAAACATCTAATTGGTAATCAAGTTGTTTCTATTTTTATTAAACCCTTATGCAATTCCCACATCATTATCGAGGTTAATAAAACCTCCTCTTAAATATAGGGAAATGAATGTGAGATTGTCACTATAAAAATAGATTTCCCAATAGAAGAAAATTATAGGTATGTGAAAACATGGGTCATGAATAGAAATAAAATTATCAATTTATAATTGAGATTGATAGAGAACATGTCAGTTAAAAATACTGACATCATGAAAATGTAAATTTGTGATCAGTTAAAAGAATACTTATTTCTTAGTATGAAAAGTAAATGGATAATGATTTTGTCTAGTAATATTTTTACAATATTTAAGGGATTCATTTACTATATATATATGAATTTTAAAAAACAAAAATACATGTTTTATTTCCATGTCATAATCATATTCTCAATATGTTTTTTTCAATCTACCTCAAATTCACTTTCTAAACCAAAATATTGATATTAAGGATGAGTTTTTATACTTGAATAACTTTTATCAATTGGTTCATAAGTCATTCCATTGGCCTTTGAATATTTACTAATATAAAAATTGTTATCAAATATTAACCAATATTATAAATCATACATTAACATCAAATAATAACATTCAATGTTAGAATTAATACATTCTATAAGTATATACCACATAACACATTCAAATTTCTTTTTTTCAGATGAAAAGTTGAAAAACAATTTAATCTAAGGTCACTAAAGTTCTTAAATCAACATAACACAAGATTTAATCAAGTAATGTAGCTCTTATGTTTACATAAAAAATATAAGACTACCTTAATATCCTCTAAACCTATATGAAACATGAATTTTTCTAAGAGTAAAATATTAGGTTGTTTAATATATTATTAAAATCCATACATATAATAATTCCCACATAACCTAAACTATCAACTCACTACCCACTTTCATAGTCATCAATACCTTACTATGAAAATAAATTTATTATTATATCAATATCAAGAAAATAAATAAGATTATCTTTCCAATTTCATGTGTTTTTAAAAGTTCAACTTACAAAAAAATAACTTCCCTTGATTACTGGTAGTATTCATGAAATGTATAAATTACTTAAAGAAGATGTTCTATAGAATATAACTTATATATCTCATTACTATTATAATGCTAATATCATTCATTAAAAAAAATTATAGCATAATTTTTAAATCTAAAAATTAAAAAACCATAATTATTCCACTTTAGCTGTTGTAACAGCATAAACTGGACCTTGAACCCTTTGTTTCTTTTGAGATATACTTTATTGATTCTTTGGAAATTAATTTTCATAATGAAACATGTCCTTATACTCTAATAATTGGAAGACTTATTTCATTCCTTTTCAATTATGATCCTAGTGGCCCTTATGTCCACAATAGTAGAAAAATCTCATTCCCTTCATGAAAGTACAATGTCATTTCCTCCCACAATTATCACATGTGGGAAAATAAATCTATCACTTCTTATATTTATCAATAATTATATTATCCATCCTCTTTTTCCTTTATATTCCATTATAATTCGTAAAACATGCAGAATTATTTACATATCTTGATAGCACTTGATACTATATCCATATACGATGAGAATGTTTGGGGACTACTTCACTTTGTAATATTACTTTTATACCATAAAAATAATTTTTCTTACTCTATGGATTAAATATGTAGTCTCTAGGTTTCTTAGAAAAACATTTAAAGTTAACTTCCTGATTTGGGAAATTTCCTTCCACAATTTTTCATAGAATCGTTAATTTTCTCTCTATATCCCCTCATTGTTGCTGATTAAAATATTTTCCATGAAAATTTCCTTAAAATCCTTCTATTCCATATTTTAAAAATCCTCCTACCCTTTAGTGTTTTAAATCAATATCCACCATTCATCTGAATCCAATGAGAGGTGATAAACCACCATGATAACCTTATCAAATTCATTACATCCTAAAATGAAAAATATTTTATAATGAACTTATATATTTCATTTCTACAAATGGATTTTTAGACCCATTAAATAATATATTTTTTTCATGAAGTGGTCTAACATTATTACAACACCTTGTAGATCAGGTTTCTGCATATGGTCTAAGATCCCAGCTTTTTTCGGTGTCATCTCGAGCATGTTTTCAGGTAATTTTGGATGTTTTTATGTACCTTTATCTTGGAGTAGTGGTGTGGGTATATTTGGGTGAACTTTGAAGGAAAAGTAATGGACCATGGGTTGTTCACTGTTTGAAAAATCCATGCGACCAAACCGTGAAAAGCATGTGAAACTAGATAAACGAGTCCACATGGTTTGCGCACAGTTTGAAAAACCATGAGACCAAACTATGCCAACAGTGAAAAACTGGGTAGTATAGACCAAACAATTGGCACACAGTTTTCCCTAACTATGCACCTCTACCCAAGAAACCATGTGCGTAGTTTTTAATATCCAAAAATATCTTTCAAAATAACCCGAACCCCTTGAGACTCCCATTTTTTGACTTTGGATCGAGTTTGAATAATTCTAGGTGTTACCACAGGCTCCTAGAGAGATTCCAAGGTGGTCTGAACACCTTTCTTCAAGATTTGATTCTAGTATTGAAGATAATTTATCCTCCTGGTGCGTAGATTTCATCACGTTGCTTCTCTCATTCTTTCCTCTACCTTTCCATTATCTTTTCATGGAGGATCATCACCTTTTTCTTATATCTAAACTTATATGTTAAGATATAGATCTAGGTTTGTATATCAAGATCTATATTTGAAAGATCATGAATCCTTTGATAATATTTATTTAGGGACTTAGATCCGGAGTTTGATCGACAATGTTGTGGTGGTCATATTTTGCTGATTTTTATTGGGCTAACAACCATCAATAAACCGAGTTATGTGGTCTAAATAGAACTCTTATAGTCATGATTTATGATATCTGTATTATTTAATGATTTTTCTATTTTTCCCTTTATAATTCAATTCCTAAATTGGAGTAATTTGGATCATGGATTTGACTTTTGAATTTCTTAGGTGATTTAATTAACAACTGAATCACGGAAGAAACAATGAGGGACTTCCCAAATTGAACTTCTTGAGATTTGATTTGGTAATTGAGATATAGTAATTGAGATTTGATATTATAATTAAGTTTTACTATGTAAGATAATTAGTTGTGAGAATTAATTATGTTCAAAGAAGATGACCAAAGGTAATTAATTAGGAGAATTAATTATGTGGCATGACGTGATCGAAGATAATTAATTGTGATAATTAATTATTACTTGTTGGGTTTTTATTTGGATAATTAATTCTGAAGAATTATTTATGGAAAGATAATTGTGTTTATTGATTAATGAATTGATGAATTAATTAATAGGTTATATGATTAGTTAGCTTCCAAATTAAATAATGGCCTTTGATATATTTAATTAATCATTGGATTAGTAAATAAATAATGTGGAAAATTCTTATGATTTAATGAATGGTTAAATGGATGTGATTTTGTGGTCCTAGGCATGGCGTCCTAGACAGGTTAGAATTTGGGACTTAGACATGGAGCTCCTCCCCAATAGTTATCCAAGCTTGAGATTTTGGGTCCTAAGCATGATGACCTACACCAAATAAGAATTAGAGTGCTAAGCATGATGACCTACACTCAAGATATTTTTGGGGCTATGCATGACGTCCTACACCAAATGATTAATGATAATAATGAATTGTGATTAAAATGAAATTTGGGGTGTTAGTAATGACGACGTACAACAAATTATAAATGATAATGAATGATGATTCAAATGGGAAACATGAATTGGACTTGGCCTAATGCAATGAATAGAGATTAAATGAAAATGTGATAAGGTATTTTTTGCTTTATTAAATTCCATGCACTATCTTATGACTGGACTCGTTTTAGACACCATTGGTGGTAGCCTACTATGTTGTACTCACACCCTGTTTGGGACGCTTGATTGGCACCTAAGTAGAATTTTTATTGTAGGATGGGATAATGGAAAGGCCCTATGAAAGATTGATGTTTGGGTTTGGGGCATTAGGGATGGAATCAGACATGGTTCAAGACCCATTTTGGAGTCACTGTGTCTTTACATTCAATTTCATTATAGATACTTGGAACATTCATTATCATATCATGCTTTACCTTTCAGTTTAATATTTTATTTTTTTTAGTTTTGAATATCACATGCCATTGATCTATTCTTGATTTTCATATATGCTTATGCACTTGGTTAATTGTTATTTTCTTCTGCTGGTGTTTTATTATGATAAAAGAGGGTATAGTTTCCCCAAGACTAACTTACCAGACCCTCACTGGTAGTCATAACCCTATGGCATATGGGGAGGCACGCTTGAGGTCATCTGGCCTACCAGCTCAGGGCACCCTTTGTGGATCCCAGTTCAGGAGGCCACGAAGTGGTATAAGAGGAGTTTTCACTTCTTTATTCTTCTTTTTCCTTACTATATTTGGAAAGGTAGACAAGAGACTATGAAGAGTCAAGTCTTCGTAATGAGCTCATGCATTGGAGTTTCAAACCCATGTATTGAGGAAAATCTGAGTACTCATGGTGGGATTGTTGTTATTGTTGTTTGTTGTTACAGTTTGATATTATTTCACCTTGGGTGATGCACTTGTGGTGTGATGTGGTATTTCTTTTGAAAATTGTTGAATTTTTTATTTGTGGCCTAAGGAGAAACGATACATTAGTTTGCATGAATCATTCTAGGCACTCAGGGTTATTGTGACATTAATCATTCTAGCCCCTCACAGGAATATGTGCTATCGCTATGTTGTTGAACTTGAATAGTTTTTCCTTGTTACGATATTGAAACAATGAAGAAAAATGAGAATAAATGGGTGCTTATGAGAACCATGATTGATGAAATGGGAATAATTAATTAATTAATTATTTAATTAAATAATTTTAAATAATGTGATTAATTATTCGATGAATTAATTAATGAGATTTAAAATGTCCTTGTTATCCAAGACTTATTTATTAGATGGATAAGTGTTGTGAAAAGGCCTCAGTGTTGACCATGTGGCGAGAAAATGGGGGAAAGGTTATGTTGAAACTTGTTGTGTTAGTTTATCCTCTTATGTAAATGTTATAAGGTTGTGTTATGAAAACTAATACATGTGTTTGGATTTGTAGAGATATGCCTCCACGACGCTTGTTGAGGGAGAGACCATGTGGTATGGCCCAGAACAAACATCCAAATAGGGATCTTGAGGCACCATTGGTGAAATCTGGGGAAGAAGGAGATCATTTCTGAGAGAAAATTTTTTGTTTCATGAAATTCAAGGAGAGAGACCCTGGGCAGGTTCAGAAATACATTTCTGAGTTGACAAGTTAGTTTCAGTTGTAGTACCCTCCTAGTTTTTCTGGAGAGGGTGGAGATGAGGGAGCTGAATTATGGATTGAATCCATAGAGACGATACTTGATCATTTGGATACTCAGGATGAGGGGAGGGTCAAGTTGGCTTCTTCTATGATGTGGGGTTCCGTGAAGCATTGGTGGTACATTTAGGTGCGATCTGGATAGAAGAACGAGATGTTATGGAAGGAATTTTTGGAGAAGTTATTGGAACACTTCTATATAGACACACTGAAACAATAGATGTCTTCAGAGTTTATGCATCTGAAAAAATTAAGCATGTCAGTAATGGAGCATTCTGAACATTTCATATATTTACATTGTTTTTATCCATCTTTGGAAGTATATGAGGCTTCTTCGGAAAAATTATTTCAAGACGGACTTAAGTGTGAAATTAAGTCCCATGTGAATATCTTTAGGATGAAGAAATTTTAAAAGGTGGTTATTCAGGCTCTCATTTCAAAGGGGAACCTGAAGGAGGATTCCATTACTAGAAAGGAAGCTAGACAATCAGGGAGTGTGCCTTTCGAATGTAGGAGGCGTCTTCATGATAATCTTTGTCAAGACATTGAAATTAAGGTAGACTATCAAGAGTAATAGTTGCACTGGATCTTTCACATGTGCTTTTCCACCAATGTTGTAGGTAGGGAAATTATAATACACATTGTCCTCGACTACCAGTGGAGTTCCAGTTTTATGGAAATATGGGACACCTACATAATTTTTACAAGATCCAGTGGTAGGCCATTGTTGAGGGAGAAGCATCATAGAGGAAGAGTGTTGGAAAGGGTTATTCAACACCATATAGGTCCGGCGGGTGGAGTTCTACTAGAAGAGGCAGTAGAGGAAGTGGGCATGGTGCCTCGGGGTTTGATCGCCCGTACCAATAGAGTGGTGCTACTCAGGGGAGTCAGACAACCCCATAGGGAATAGGGGAAGGACAGTTACATCTAGTGCAACCTACACTTGTGTGGAGAAAGGTTGGTCAATCGACAGTGAGATGTACTGTTCTAGTTACTTCTACTATATATACTACCTTGTTTGATATTTTTGCATCTCATTCCTTTATATCTACAAATATTGTTTATGGCTGCATCCTGGAGGTGGAGTCTGTAAAGAGAATGATGAAAATCAATAAACCTTTGGGAACAAGGACTTGGGATATCTGTTTATGTAAGGGATGTTTTCTAGAGATCGGAGAGTATTGTTTCCTTTGGTATATCTATGTCCTTGACATAACGGGCTTCAACAAGATTATGGGTATGGACTAGCTAGTTGCATACTGAGCCCACATAGATGTTTTCCATATGAGAGTGACATTTGTATCTCCTGAGGGTGACCAATATCTCCATCGTAGAGAATATAATATCCATGAAGAAAAATCTAGGACAATTACTCAGCGACTGGGAGAGCTCATAGCCCAAGATGCTAGTATTTTGTTGGATGATGGGAGTGGTAGGAAAGACGGACTTCCACCAGTAGCATAACTATTTCAGGATGTCTTTCCTAAATAATTTTTAGCATTTCCACCTGAGAGAGATGTGGAATTCACTATTGAGGAAATTATGGGGGCTGATCCAGTATCCATTCCACCTTATAGAATGGAATTGATTAATCTTCAAGAGCTCAAAATGCAGTAGGAAGAGTTAGAGGATAAATGGTTTATCCTTCCATGTTCTTCACCTTTGGGATAACCTAATTTGTTTTAAATGAAGGATGATGGGAGTCTACTCTTGTGTTTCTATTACCATAAGTTTAGTAAAATGACTATGATGAACTAATATCCTCTTCCGCGTATCGAAGATTTACTTGACCAGCTGAAGGGGGATATTGTGTTCCCGAAGATCGATCTGAGATACGGGTATCATCACATGAGAGTTTGGACTTCGGATATACCATGAACTACTTTCAAGAGTATTTATGGACTTTATGACTGTTTCGTAATGTGGTTTGAGATGACTAATGCCCCATTAGTGTTTATAGCCTTGATGAATAGGATCATTCATCTGTACTTAGATCAGTTTTTTGTGGTGCTTATGGAAGAAATCTTAGTGTACTCAAAGACTTATGAAGATCATGCCCAACATCATGATTATATCTTGAGTATACTAAGAGAGAATCATATTTATGCCAATATATCTAAATGTTAGTTTTGGATTTACAGGGTATAGTTTTTAGAGAACATCATCTCGGAAGAAGGTGTGGAAGTGGACCTAGAAAAAGTGGAGGTAGTGATTTCTAGGGAGCATCCAAAGAATTTTTTCGATATTAGAAGATTTCTGGGATTTTCTGGTTATGATAGGAGATTCATCTAGGTCTTTTCCTGGTTGGTTACACCACTTTATGGTTTGATAAAGAAAGGGTTAAAGTTTGTTTGGGCAGAATCATGCGAGAATGCTTTCTAGGATTTGAAAAAGTGCTTAACATTGGCACCAATTTTGATCTTACCTGAGTTGGGTGAAGATTACATGGTGTGTTATGAAGCTTCTGGGGTTGGACTCAGAGTTGTGTTGATGTAGGGGGTAGAGTCATTGCATGGGGGTCTCGGCAGTTGAGGCTACATGAATGGAATTACCCAATGCATTACCTTGAGTTGGAAATAGTGGTATAAGATCTTAAGTGTTGGTGACACTATCCATTATGTGAAAATTTTACAGTTTTTATGGATCCAATAATCGTGAAGTATATCTTTTGATAGTGCGACTTGAATCTTCAGTAGCAAAGCTAGGTAGAGTATATGCAGTCCTTTGATTTTCAACTGGCATATACACCCTGAAAGAAGAATAGTGTGGATGATTCTTTGAGTAGAATAACTCAGACTTAGTTGGTACATGAGTCAAGTGCGAAGTGGAAGATGATGACTTTGTTGGCAGAAATGAATGTGGCTATTCAGAAGTCTCAGGAGAGGATGAATCTGGTTTCTGTAGTAGTGGATTCTACTCTCTTGAGATGGATCAGAGACAGGAAGTATGTGGATACAGAGTGTTTATCCTTGAGGGAAATCCTTGAAGGTGGGGAGACACCATCAACTGGAAAATAGATGAGGATGAGATCATATATGTTAAAAATATGGTTTTTGTGCCTATGAGTATGTGTGATTAACTCATACGAGAGTGGCATGCTTCAAGGTGCACAGTACATCATAGGGTGACAAAGATGTATCATGGCCTTTGGTGGTAGTTTTGGTGGGTAGGAATGAAAAAGGATATAGTAGGGTTTGTAACAAGATGTTTCACCTGTCAGTAGGTGAAAGCAGAGCATCAACGACCTGGATTCCTATTACAGCCGTTACATATTCTAGAATGGAAGTGGGATGACGTGAATTTGGATTTCATGGTAGGACATCCAAGGACTCTTAGAAAGAATGGTTCTATTTGGGTCTTTCTAGATCATCTAACGAAGGCAGCACACTTCATGTCTATTAAAAAAACCTTTATGGTAGATTAGTTGTGAGAACTATATGTGAGGGAGATTGTTTGTTTGCATGGGGTGTTGTGGACAATAGACGTAGATCATGATTCGTGATTTACTTCATGCTTCTCGAAGGGATTGCAGAAGGCACATGATACACAAGTTTTATTAAATATGGCCTTTCCCCCACACATAGATGGGAAGTCTAAGTGTACCATACATGTGTTAGAGGATATGTTGAGAGCATGTGTGCTTGACTTTGGTGATTCTTGGGAAAAGAACTTGGATTTAGTGGAGTTCATCTATAACAAATGTTATCAAGAAACAATACAGATGGAATCGTATAACGAACTTTATGGTAGACCTTGTAGATCAATGCTATGGTGGTTAGAGGTGGGTGAGTCCGAGCTATTGGGACCGAGTCTCATTAAGGAGACATACGAGCGGGTACAGTTGGTTTGAGAATGTATGGATATGGATCAGAGTAGATAGAAGTCATATGTTGATAGTCAGAGACAAACCCTAGAGTCTACAAAGGGTGATCATGTTTTCATTCGAGTGTCTCCTATATTGGGTCCCCACATGATACGGAGGCAAGGCAAGTTAGCACCCATTTTTGTGCGATCGTTTGTGGTGCTAGAGAGAATCGTGTCAGCGGCGTACTGATTAACACATCCATATAAATTCAGTATTATGCATGATTTTGTTCAAGCGTCACAACTACAATGGTATCACCTCGTCCCTTACCATGTGATTTATATAGAAGAGGTTGATCTTGAGATAGAAATGTCATTTGAGAAGCATCTAATACGTGTTTTGGACGTAGTCAGAAAGTGTTATGTGAAACACTGAGCTATTAGTCCATGTGTTATGGCATCATAGTAATGTTCTAGAGGAAACATGGGAATGTAAAGCAGACAGGAGGAATCAATGGACCAATATTTTTGTCTTGGAATCTTAGAGAATTTCAAGAGTGCATCTCGAGGATGATATGTTATAATGTAGAGAGATTGTAATGTCCTGACATTTTCTGGTGTCATCTTGGGCACATTTTTAGGCACTTTTTGATTTTTCTTAAGTACCTTTAACTTGGAGTAGTGGATTGGGGTGTGTTTGGGTGATCTTATAAGGAAAAGTAAAGGACAGTGGATTCTGCACAATTTTCATATGGTTTGACAAACCTTGCAACCAAACTATGACTAGCGTGCGAAACTGGAAAGAAGAGTCATCACAGTTTGTGCATGGTTTGACAAACCATGCGACCAAAACATTCCAACCGTGCAAAACTGGGTAGTGGAGTGTGCACAGTCGGTGCACATTTTTTCCTAACCGGGCGCCTCTTCCCAAGAAACTGTGCGCATGATTTTTAATATCTGAAAATATCTTTTAAAACCACCTGAACCCCCCCCCCCCCCTGGGACTCCCATTTTTTGAATTTTGCTTCGGATTAAGGAATTCTAGGTGTTTCCAAAGCCTCGTTGAGATATTCCAAGGTGATTCGAACACTGTTCTTCGAGATTGAAATCCTGGATTGAAGATCTTCTCTCATCCTGGTAAATGGATTTCATCCAGTTACTTCTCCCATTCTTTCCTCTAACTTTCCATGATATTATCAGGTAGGATCTTCACCTTTTTCTTATATAAAAACCTTTGAGTTATTATCTAGATCTAGGATTGTTGATATAGATCTTTATTTTAAAGATTCTTATACCTTTGATCATAATTTTGGTTTTAGGGACATAGATCTGATGTTTGATCGATGACGTTGTGTCGCTCAGATTTTTGGGATTTTTGTTGGGAACATCCATCAATAAAGCAAGGTATGTGGTTGAAATCAAACTCACATAGTAATGATTTATGATATTTGTTTGAGTTTATTAGTTTTCTAGTTTTCTCTTTATAATTTGATTCCTATATTAGAGTAATTAGGAATATGGATTTGACTTTTGAACTGCCTTAGTAATTTAACTGATAATTGAATCACGAAACAAACAATAGTGGTTGATGCATTAAGTAGAAAATCATACACTCAGTTGAAAAAAGAAGCTCAGATGAGTGGAAACTGATGTCGGTCCAAGCTGAGATGCATGGTAATTGTCAATACTAAGGAGATGTTGTTGTTTTCCTTTCAGTTTTTTTTTGTTTACTGATTTGGTAAATATGGTAACGTAAGCATAGACATCTAATGTACAATGTTTTTTATGAGGTCAAACTCAATGGTGGGGAGACCATTGAGTGATGGAGGCTGGATGAGAGTTTAATTATGTGGTTTCTGGATCGGATGGTTGTCTCTATGAATTCATAGAAGAAGCTTTTTAATTATTTTCACCATTTGATATGGGATTTACAACATGAAATATAGAATTTTTATATGTAATTGAAGGGGTTGTTTTGGTGGATCCTCCTAAAAAGGGATGCGGTTGATTTTTTTTCCAAATTCATAACATTTCATTAAGTTTGGGTGGAACATTTTCTCCCAGCATGTCTGTTACAGAATTTACCTATTCCAATTTGAAAATTGGAGAAGATTACTATGGATTTTGTTACTGGTATTCTAAGAATAGTTCTGAATCATGATTCCATATGGTTGATAGTTGATCAGATTTCCAAATCAGGTCATTTCATCCCTATTCTTGAAGTACATATAGTGGAGGATCTATCCATAATCTATATCTAATATGTTTTATTGATCCATGGAATTCCTGTTTCGATCAAGTCAGATAGATATCCACATTTTACATAAAATTTCTCGAAATCCTTACAAAAAGATCTTGGGACATAGTTGACTATGAGTATGGAATATCAACCTCAGACGAATGAGAAATGGGAAAACATGATATAGAACTTTGAGGAAATTTTTTTAGGTAATGGATTTTGGTGTCTCTTGAAAATAAAATAGGTCATTGGTGGAGTTCTTATATAACAACATCTACTAGGCGCCGATACATATGGCGCATTTTAAAGCATTATATGGGTTCCCTTTCCGTTCTCCAATTTGTTGGGTGTAAATAAATGAGACTTCACTATTTGATCCAAGACATCTCAAATAGACTATAGATATGATTCAGTTGATCAGAAAGAGGATGGAGATGGACCAAATTCCATAGAAATCATATGTGGATCATCGTCGATGGCCATTTTCATTTTTATTGTTTGATCATTTCGTTATAATAATTTCTCCAGGGCTTGGAAGTTGATGTTTTGGGATGTTTGGAAAGTTATATCCTAGATACATAGGCCCTTTTCAGATACTAGAATGGGTCGGTGAGGTGGAATATTATTTGGTATTACCACCATAGATCAGTTCAGTGTAGAATTTGTTCCACGTATCTCAATAGAAAAAGTAGAATCATGATCCTGACCATGTGATTATATAAAATCATGTTAACATATTTCCTGATACTTCGTTGGAACATATCCTAATTCAGATTTTGGATAGGCAATATAAAATCGTGCATTAGAAAAACATAATACTAGTGTGGGTTTTGTGGAAACGTGGTCATGTTTAGGAAGAAACATGGGAGTGAGAAAAGGAAATGAAGGATAAATTGGCGGAACTCTTTAATGAAACTGGTTGTTTTCTAATTTATAGGTATGGAATGAAAAATTTTGGGGAGAATGTAGTACCCCAGGTGTCTGGTGTGTAACCCTTTCTTTTTGTTTTTTAATTATATAATGAATAAGGGTAATGTTTAAGGGTATTTTGAGAACTATTGAGAGTTTTTTAGGATATTCTATTGGTTCATGGGTGGTGTACGGTATGGAGAAACCCTGAAACACATGCATGAAACCATGCACAATGTGACAGGGGAAAAATTGAATGCCAATGGGATGTACACAGTTTGTCCAAATTTTGCAAAAGCCTTGGGAAAACCATGATTTCTAGTAATTTTGTTGGATAGTGAGATTTTAAAATATTGGCACATAGTTTGGTAGGCAATTTTTCAATCATGTGAGTTTCATCTTTAAGGTAGTAACTAGAGCATGGTTAGCACACAGATTTCCTAACCATGCTACAAAATTGCGCACATTCTAGTGATAGATCCTTAAATTTTGGATTTAATTAATTTTTACTTATAAGGGCCGTATTTTTTACCCAAAACGGCCCTAACTCAGTATTTTAGTCTCCCAAAGGTTGGGGAACCTCTCCCAAGAAAATTGGAATCGATCTAGAGCCTTTCTTTATTGTATTGACGCTCTATTACAATGATAATGCTTCATTCCTTGATTGTTCTTGGTGTTTTTTAGATCTATATTTCCCTACCTCTTAGTATCATAGATCTACACCTATTTTGGGTTGATATAAAGTCACGGATACCAAACATGTTTCTATTTGGTATTTTTGTTGATAGGGGAAGATATCTAAAGTTGGTTTGTGAAGATTCAACCCGGTTTCTTGACGTTTTTTCATTCTATTTATCATTTTCTTGAAAACTCTCGAGGTAGGTGGCTTCAATCATGAATCATATATTTCATAACATGAACTATTAGTTTAAAATAGTTTTTATTGATTTAAATTGATCATTTATCCACTATGAAATGATTTTTAAAACCCTCTTGATTAACGGATTGTGGATAATAATAAATTAGTGTGTTATGGGAAAGTGATTTTTGATAACATCAATTTCAAATGTTTATTTAAAAATAATGGATTATTTTTCTACGTGGATAAAATTAGTTTCAATAAAATGAATTATTCTTTATTTAATGGTTTGAAAACACATATATTTGGCATGAGGTTTCATGGTTTTGTGGAAAGTTTTCATATGCATTGGGGCAGATAAGGGAGTAATGTACCCCCATCAGAAACATTGGGAGAGATATGGTCATGAAGTACCCCTATCAATGTGGTCTACTAATTGACGGTATAGTGGAAGGATGACTCATAAATTAAAACTATTGGGAGTTCTATAGGTTTCACGCATGGTTAGACAAATAGTTATGTGGAAAGGAATGGATTATACCAAAACAGATTGTAAATTTTTTTTAATGAATTGTTATCTTCTATCCTTTGGGACCATTTACCTTTGGTTTGTGTTTATATTTTCATATAAAGTGTTTAGAAATTGTTTCTTATTGTTTTATATAAATTTTTCTAAAATGTTCTATGCTAGTGGTGTGACTAGGGTTATCATTAGGGAAAAAAATTGAGTTATAGTACTCACCCCTACTTTTACACTTTGGTGCTTTGTAGATGTCATCTGAAGGGGAATGAGAAAAGGTAGAGTATAACATGTCTTTATCACTACTTCATGATACCTGGGTAGTTTTGTGGAGTTGAAGCATGGATTTGTGGAGATTTCAGTTTTGTGGTTATCTTGGAGTGTTTTTTGTTTTCATTATGCTATTTACCTTTATATTTTAGTCTTCCATTGCGGGACTTTATTTTAGTATGATTTTCTTAAATGAAATGTTAAGTTGTATTTCAATGATTTCATGTAGTATAATGTCATTTTTTGGCAATGTATTTTATGGTTATTGTTATTATTATTAAATATTAAATTATCACCCACATGTATTGAAGCTATTCAAAATTTATTACTAGTCGTTGGAATCTTGTGTATGCCAATTAATGCCAAGTAATGTCTCACCTCCCTCTAAATACAATGATAATGGGTGGTATGTTACAGTGGGTGTTCTTAGATAGCACTATAATACATTGGGTAGTGATTATGTTCTCTGAATAGTAATATTGGAAGTCATCAACATGGTTATTCCAACGATAGGGGCTCTATATATGTTTTGTGAAGATAATGATCAAATATACCAACATGTATTATATATGATTGTTATGGTTTTATAATTTTTATTTTAAGGAAGATTTATATCTCATGGCTCATGAGTACTATTTCCTATTACTCTATCCTTTAATAAATCTTTATTCCATGTTTCATGATTAATGTGTTTCGAATTGATATATATGAGTTATTTTATGATTCTCACATGCATTATGATCCTGTCATCACACCCTTATGAACTTATTGTGTTCGTTTCTGGTATTGAATTGTTAATTATTATGTTTAACCTAATATAGAATTTGATTTCACCCATCTTATGTTTCCTCTTACACAAGTTATAAAGATTGAGGTTAAAATAAATATTTTATAGAAGGTATTTCACATGGATAGTGAGGATGAATTATTGTGAAACAAGACAACATGGGTTAAGTTGGTTAAATTATCATTTTCTAAAATTGAAATTTTTTTGTAGGAGTTCTTCATAATCTCCAAAACATTAAATTTAAATGGTCCTCAAGAATTTAAGTGATCCAATTTTTCCTTTTTATTTTGTTTGGTGTTGATGGAAATGAAATTATATCACAAGTATCCAAATCAAAGAAGAAAATATAAATTTTTTTATTTCATCATTTGATTACGGGGTGTTGGTATAGGGCTATTGTAATATATACCTCATAATAGAATGTAGTCTCATAACATAACATATGTCTCAATGAAGAGAAATTGTGATAGAAATACCTTACCTTATAAATTGACTTCTTTAATAAACATTAGGACCTCATATATAATATATATTTATTTATACAAATTTTTAATAAAAATATTATTATATATTATACCATATATTATTTAATTAAAGTCATTTTCTGGTCGTTTATTAATAATTTATTATAAAAATCATGTTTCGGGTCATAACTTTTTTTTCATATGTGTTTTGATTTTATATCTTTGATAATTTCATTTTGATCATGGTTTTATCATATAAATAATGTTAACCACCATATTAATATCATATATATTAATTATAAAATCATTTATGTTAATCCATTATTTTTTTATATAACAATGAATTCCACCGTTCATGGAGATGGTATGTTGTACGAGCACATTAATGATGTTTCCACATTCTAAAAAGATGAAATAAAATGAATATTGAAAATATATAACCTTTATAAAGTCATTATTATTTAATATATATATTATTGAATCATTAAAATCATAATCATTACCTTTTTCTGATATTTTTTGTGGAAAACAAATTACATCACTCCGCGAGGCTATAGTGCACCATACACACATGCGACATTATCGAATCTCCCATGGATTGGTATGTAAGAAGGTATATGTGATATCATAATTCAATAGGTATATTAATTTTACATATATAATATATATTCATTTAATATATTAGTTTAATAATCTATGTAAAATGTAAATGTAAAAAACATATCACATCAGTTCGCGATGTGGTAGTTTGCCATGAAAATGAGCAAGAGTATTATTCTCCAAAATACATGATATTAAGAAGGTAGGAATACTATTATAATTAAAAAATTATTTTTCTATCATATATATAATACATAATCATTTAATCCATCATTATTTTCATCTGTGATAGGTCGTAGTGGATAATGAACTGCATCAGATCGTGAGGCGGTAGTTTGTTGTATACAGGATCAACATTTTTGTTTCCTATTTGATCAGAGTGGAGTTATATGTATGACATCGCATTAACATAATAAAATATCAGTATATCAGATACACTTTGGATATTATTTTATCATATTTTATGATGATTTTATTGAGATTCAATAACAATTAAACAAAAACACAAATTTATGAATTTTACCTCTTCTTCAAAAAACTGCTATATGTTTAAACCTAAACCCATCATATGAGAATTTAATAATAAAAGAAAGGAATATAGGTTATAGGTATTTAATTATTTAATATTTTTTTTATTTATTGGGGAATTAAAATGGTTTTGGAAGTATGAATAGGATATGAGAGTGGGGGGCCTTTGATATGTGGGGGAGAGGAGACACTTGGAATTTTTGAAAAGAATAAAATGTACTCATATTTTTTACATGTAAAAAAGATAAAAATTGGTTAATTATAGATATTTTTAGATTATATGGTCAAAATTATTCCAAAAGGGTGTTTTGGAAAAGTTTTTTGGTCACTTTAACCCTTATCATTTTAGATTAACCCATGACAAGCATGTTTTAACCATCATTACCATGATTAATTTTTACTCATTTTCTATAAATTTGGACAAAAAATTAATTTAAAAATATTTGATAATATAAATTTGCATGATTATAAATACAGAATCCATTTTTCTAAGTTCCACTAAGATAACCAAAATATATTAATTTATATTTAAATCTGCAGATGTGATGAAAAAGTGGTTTTCCAAAGAAAAAAAATTCTAAAACATATAATGTCTTAATATTAAATTTAAGTGTGAAATTGATTCCAATGACATAATTTATATTAATAAATATATAATTTAAATATATTTAATTTTAAAAACAAATTTAAATATAATTGGTCCAATATATTCTTTAAAAGAAAATACATTCTAAAAAAATCAGAAATTTTTAATATTCATCGAAAATTTTATCTTCTAATAAAATTATCTAAATTTTAGTCAATGAAACATATTAAGTGTATATTTAAAAAAAATAAGTTTATTATTTCAAATATATTTTTAAAAATTGAAGTTATTTATTTTATTATTTTTTACAAAAGGAAAAAAATAGTATTTTCAAATCATATAAATACATTAATAAAAATTTACTAATTTGTTTATATATGTGTTTTCATTATATAAATCGACTAAACATGATATTTTAAAAAATTTAATCCCTATTCATATTTCCATGTTTAACTAATAGTATATAATTATATATTTGATGAAAATAATACAAAAAATATATCACATTATTTTAAAACTTAATACTGCATGTAACACAATCTATTGAAATAATATAATTTAATTAAAAAAATTTATTTTATAAAATCTGGGTGTATTATAAAACCCCCACACCCTTAAAATGAAATTATCCCTCAAAATTCTAAGACTTTTTATACAAACATCATTGGACACTTCTACCCCAATACATCCTCAAGTTTCTAAGTAGCTTCGTCAAACAAGTGGTTTCTCCTCAAAACATTTACCTGGTGAGTGGTCTTGCTTCATAGAAAGTTCCTTATACATTCTTGAATATCAATGTGTTCTTCCACATATGAATGGTAACTCTTTATAAATATGACCTATGAGTTATTACATCTGAAGGATAATGTGTCTAAAATCTATGAAGTGATACAATGAACACATCATGGACATGAGAGAGGATTGGTGGAAGCAAAAAAGCAATAATCTACGGTCCTAATATGAACAATAATTTAAAAAGGGAAAATTTAAATATGGATAATTTTATCTATCATCCCATATATCATAATTTTCTTCAATTGAAAAATTCATATAATCAATGTGTAACTAACATTAAATTCCAGATCACACCAATAATTATCATCATAATTATTTTTGGAAACTATGTCTATCCCTTATGTGTTGCTGAATGGATCAATACTTCTCAATAATTTATTAATCTATCTCAAGTAAAAATATCATTATTTATCCATCATCAACCAAATATATTTTAGTTCTATAATTAATTACATAGAGGGATTCAAAAGTATCAATTTGAATTATTAAGTGGAAGTTATTATTTTATGAATACATGACTAGAAAAAAGTGTTAATATCAACCACCATTGAAATTAAAAAGAAATTCATATAATATCATATATGGTTTTAATTTTTCTATCAGAGTAACCATAATTATGATGATGATACATAGTGTTATAGATCTAATATATATCAATAGATTTATAAAAACATTTCTAGATCATCGAAGTAATCCACAGATCCTGTTCAGATAAAACTGAACGTAGTACTCCACACAACCTTACCACATAATGTATATTATTGAAAGAATATCCTGAGAGAAATGTTCTCTCATTTAGATTAAGGATGTTGAAATGGTAATATAAATTACTAAAACCCATATAATATTGTTCCCATTATACATTTACGGTCACCTAATGAAAAAATATATGGTGTCGTTTTCTTATTAACATTTGGGTATAGGAAATGGTTGTAAATACCTTTATAATTATGTAACTCACCCTTAATTTTTTACTTACTAATAATCAAGACACAAACTTTGTGATAACTTTTTTTATTTCATCATACCACAAATACTCATTGAAATCTAAATACATCATTGTAGTAGTAGGATGAAAAGATAATAAATAAATATCATCCTCCTCTAACAACTTCTTCAATTTGGGTTTGGATAGAATACATACACCATTCATGGAACTTTTCATTCTAACCTACTCATGCTTAATCCTATGAACATTAATTTCTGCCTTCTGTAAAATTAAGTCTTCCTTCTATATGTCATTATAGATATTTAAAAATTTATTTGAGAAAGATAATATTTCTCCATTTTCATAAAAAAATATTATACATCCTTTTAAAATCAATTAATATTATTTTTTATCCCCATCATGGATAAGCTAGCATGATCCATTTAATTTAAATATTTGGCCACCTTTTTTACTTTCCTAGGGTAGTAATGTATTGAAGAGTTATAATCATTAATTATCTCTATCCATCTACTTGGTCACATGTTCACATATTTTTATGTAAATATATGTTTTAAACATTTATGATTAGTATATATTTAACACTTTTCTCCATAAACATATTTCCACTATTTATTTAACACAAAAAATAATGCAAGTAAATCTAAATTATAATTTTGGTATTTTTTTCTCAAGAATGTTCAATTATCAAGAGGAATATGATATAACCATTTCATTCTTCTGTACAATACCATTAAATCATTTCTTGATTTCATCATTATAGATTACATACCCTTCTACACTATAGGGTAATTTGATCATAGGTTCATTGAATAATATTTTCTTTTTCTCCTTGAAATTTCCCTCACATTCAATTGTCTAGAGGATCTTGGATACCTTATGAGTTAACATATATTTTAGATCAGATATTCATGATAAATTATCAAAAAATTATTGATAATATCTAGCTAAACCTAGGGAAATATTTATCTATGTAACTATGGTGGGTGTTAGACAACACTCAATATCCTATGTCTTTGATGTATCTACATATACACACTCTCTTGAGATTTTATAACATTAAAAAGAAAACTTGTTGAAAAAATTCACACATTTTAAATTTTCATATGATTTTCCTTCCTTAAGGTTATTATTTCATAATCTTGTAATATTCATGATTTCTATTCTCTCTCAAGAGATTTTAATATTATCTAAAAATATAACCAAATACATATAAATGAAATCAATAAAGTTTTTATTCATGAATCCATGAAGATTGAGTTGGAATTATTGTGACAAAATGGAATCACTATATACTCTTAGTATCCATACATTGAAAGAAATTTGGTTTATGGTATATCCCCCTTCTTGAACATAAATTGATGATATCTGGAATGTACATCAATATTTGAAATGTATTGACCTTCACATGGTTGATCAAACAAGTTATCAATAAAGGGTAGTGGATACTTTTTCTTAAGTGTGATCTTGTTAATCTCCCAATAATCAATATAGAGTCGCATTGATCTATCTTTTTTAATAATAAAAATAACTTAAAGAACCTAAGTCCACGCGTAATGTCAAATGAATCCCTTGTTGATGTTCTCTTGGAGTTTCTTCTTAAATTACTATATAATGATTAGGGAAATTCTATACGGAGTCATTAAATGTTTTTGGAAAAATGTATCAGTTTTATTTATGATTCAAAAGAAAAAAATTGTATTAAACTAGGATAATCTTACAAAAATACAAAATGAACGTCCTCAAAAATATGAAAATCATATATGTTGAGTTTCATCCAAACCATATAAGATATGTGACCCTTTTGAATAGTAATCAAGACCCATACAATGAATGTGATCCCTATAATAATTTCATATCTATCATCACATTGTTGGATGATTATAGGTTTGTTTAGAAAATGAAACATGAATTTATTTACATGGTAGTTTATATGGTGTTTATGTAGAGAAATTATATTTGTCATGACCAGCCTTCTATAAGGTGATGGAAGGGATAGAAAAGTCCAACGCCCTTCCTTCTTCGTGTTGAAGGAGATATAATGACCTTCGAGTCCCGCCTTCGATAGGCCCCAAAGTAGAAACTAGCACCAAGGGGACAGAATCTCACGTTATATGGAAGGAATATCCCTTTTTATAGAAGAGGATCAGAAGATAAAACGGTAAATCCCAAGCAACAGCAAACACCAATGGTAAAAATAAATCCAAAATCAATTTCCCACATACATGTTCCAAAGTAAGGTAGATATAGGGTACAAAAAAACTCCAAATTAATGTACCAAACGAAAAGAGACTAAGCAGGAAAAACAACTAATCCTAATGCCTGAGCTAGTAAATTCTTGCATGGTCCTAAAACACCTCCTGGAAACCTGAAAAATGTTTTATATACGTTGGGTGAGCATACAAGTATACCTTGTAGTAAAACAAATTCCACTTGTGCATAAGTGGGTGAACATACTAATGTCCCTGTGAAAAAATAGTATATTCTGAGAGCACCTACATAGGAATACTAACTATCCTAGCCTCTCCAAGTCACACTCACCAAATAACACATTTCTTGTAACATAATAGTATAAGTGCATCGACTTTTGGGTACCCCACACCACATTCCTACTGGTTAGAAACTAATTCTTAATGTCTAACATCTTGATGCTACCACTCTTCCCATTTCCAGTCCCACTACCCCAACCATCCTACACACATGGGCCTCAAACCACACACAATCGCACCCACAGACACATAGGCCACAACAACTGCACCACTCAACCGATGACACCTAGGCCTTATCTCAAAGACAAAATGGAAAAAAAACCTAGACCACAAACACCTAGGCCTCTAATCAACAACAAACCCCCACATGAAGACTCTTGGTCTATGGTATGCCTCAAGCCATTATAGCCTTCCTATATATGCCTGAATGGAAAGAACATGAAGAGGGTGTGACGAAGAAAGTTAGTAACCATCCATCCATTCTCCCACCACGATGTTGAGTAAAGACTCTCTACCCCATAAAATGGAGGTGTTCGGTTCATAGTGATCCACAAGGTTGGGGTGTGTATAGAAATCACAAGGAACTATAATATATATATATATATATAATCAAACACTCATCCCAACTTATGGGTCCCCATAATAGGAAACCAACTCATACAGAACACACTTGTTGCTACCCCTATATGCACAACCACACAACAGACACTGCCAGATCATAACCTGAACCATGTTTTTATTCTAACTCTTTTTATTAAATTAGTCAAGGTAATCTCTATAATTTATTCTCGTTCTACCCTAGGTAATTAACAATCACAAAATCTTCAACTTTTTTAAGAAAGCTAAAATACACTAATCTACAGTAGGGGAAAAAAGGAAGTATGGACCTAGGTAAGGAAGTCCATTTGAACACCCATTCCTAAAACCAACTGAGAACAAAAGAAATGTGGTCCCACGGCACCCCCCCCCCTTTCCTAGATAAATTTTCATCCATTTCCAACAATCATTATTTAAAGTTATACCAAACAATCCTTCTCTCACAACCCATCCCATGCCGCCCCACTGCCTAAACAATTCCTAGATGCAGTATCACTGAAAAATGGGTTCATAAGCATATTGCAGTCCCACCACAAAACATACGATGACCACAACATAATAAAGGAAGTTTTACTTCCTACATTTCCATCCATTCTACAACCAATCAATCTCTTATACTGAGAAGCCAACTCACCACCTACACCTCCCCACACACAAATCCCATAGTAACTACCATTAACCACATCCTCATTGCACACTCATACAACACACTTCTCATGTAACCAACTCCTATTTCTAAACATGTTCCCACAACCGTGTTACCAATAGAAAAACCACACATCTCACAAAAAGTAAAAAAAATCAATAGAACACATCTTGTTCAATTCTGCCTCATTTACCCTCTTTATCCCATTTCACAGATTCTTCCTCCCTTCCCCCTTTCCCTCCAATCGATATAATCCCTAAGGTCTAATCCTTTTCTAATTGATTTACTTTGGTTCATATTTCCCCCCTTGAGTTCACAAAATCTTCAATGTTACTAGACCTCACTTTGGTAGCCTGATTCTGGAGGGATCGTCCGCCGATCGATATGTTTGATCAGTTTGTGTTCTCCTTTTGGAATTTGAAGGATCGTGTAATGGTAAGTCTTTTAGATGTGAGACATTTACATATTAGATTATCCAATGAAGATTACCTCATGTTTTCTTGGGCCTTCAATCCACGTTCTATGAAGGGGTTCATGTTCTCTCTATTCCGTTGGACCTTTGATTTTCACCTAAGGCGTGATCCTCTGACCTCATCTCTTTGGATATATTTACCAAGTCTTCCAATGCCATTTTAGAACCCGGCTATCCTACGGTTGATAGGAAATCTGGTTGGTTTCTACCTTTTGTCTGATTCCCATACCAAGGCCGTATGTCACCCAGTTGAGACAAGGATCTTTATCAAAGTTGATTTATTGAAAGTCCCTCTAAAGTCCATTATCATCCAAATTGAGGGTGAGATCTTATGGCTTCATATGGTATGCTAAGAATACTGGATTCCCTTTTGATTGGTTTTTTCACTCATAGGCCATGAAGTTTCCAGGTGTCGGTGAAGCCTTTCTGTTCAACCCAATAGATGGGAGGGCGGCACCGTTGAAGTTTGTAATTCCCCTTTCGGAACCCTCTCTGAGAAGGGTGAGGCTGTTGTGAACTGGCACTGTATTAGGGAGAATCAGGGGATCCCATATCCTCCAGCTTCTATACAGAGGAAGGGAAGGATGTTGTCTAAAAATCCAAAGGTGGCTGATGTGTTTGATTGGATAAAACAGAATTTGGGCATACCATTGAAGGAACTGGGAGCAAATGAGGAACAGAAAGCCTGCACTAGTTCTGAACAGACAGCTGATACAAGTTCTACAATGGAGATGAAGAAACTCTCTCAAGGGGATCATGATTGTGCTACAATAGGGTCTAGCAGCCATGAGGAGGCTGAACTTCTTGGGAATTCAAGGCAGGAGGTGTCTCTACTATATACTGTGATTCCTTCCCTTATCAAAGAGAGGCCTGAAGAGGGGAGGGTGGCCAAGCCCATAAGAATACTAGAGGATCCCCGGTATACTGAGGTAGTGGAATATCCTAGTAAGGGGGGTTGGGAGGAGGGGAGTGTGTTGGGTCCCTTGAACCCAAACATTCTCCAATCCCCATCATATCTGATGGCTGCATATGCAGGGGTAAACAGGATGTTCCCCAGTGATATGAGCAAGCGGTTTGGGCTGAACCCCCCACTGAAGGCCCGAGGGTTGAGCTAAGGAATAGTTTTGATAGTCTAGTGGATCAATATCAAGTAATGTCACATGAGTAGGATGATTCAAGTGCTGATAGCTATAGAAAAATATCAGTGGACAGCTGGGATCATTTCTATGGGAAAGGTCCTCACTGCCCAAGAAGGAAGAAGAGACTAAAAGGAAATCAGGACTTTGGGAAATGCATTGTGGTATAGGGGAAAACCCAAAGGGACATAAGGACTATTCTTAATTTCCAAAACCAATGGAAACTAGGTCATCCAAGGAAGGTGGAAGAAAGGATAGAAAAGTCCTGCAAGACAGGGATAGAGGTGATCTAAGCAGAGAATCAATGGAAATTGAAGAAGAGGTAGGGGAGTGTCTAAAACTCATATTTCACTCCATGGAATAAATGATTGAGAAAGACATGTGGCCCAATGCCTCAATTGATAAAATTGAATGAATTTATGAAAGAAGATTGCAAGTTGAGGCCACCGAGGAGAAAGAATCATAGATCGACAAGAAAGATCAAAAAAAATTTCAAGGATTCAATCAAGGAAAAATATCTCTGGAAGAATTCATTCAGACAATGGACAGGATGATCTCTCATCTCAGAGAACTTCTCAGGGAGGATCCAAACACATAGGTTAGCACTTTGCACTATGAATTATATAGAGTGGCTGATTCAAAAAACCTTAGTCTGGTGTTTGAAAACATTGTGAGGTCCTTTAGCACGTAGTGGCTTTTGTTTTATAAACGATGGTTTCCCACTTGTCCTCAAAGTGGATTTTTTAATAAAAATTTATATTTGGATGGATAACTGGGGTGGTTACACAATAGGTTTATCCTGTGGGAATTCATTTATTTTACCAGTATACATGTTTAAGAAGATTTCATTTTGTATTCATTTATTCAAGCATCTCAACAAAACAGAATATCACATGTGTGCAAGAAAATACCACCAACAAACATGATTTTCAAAATCCATATAGCCATTAAAACCATAACAGAATCAAAGATAATAAATAAAATATGTGATTAACATCATCCACTCACAACCTGTTTTGTTTTTACCTCTGTTATCTCTTGATCAAGTACATTTCTTATCTATTTATTGTTTTTAATAAAAGTATTCAATCCTTCCTCACAAGTATTAATTATTATACCCACCTCGTATGATGCTCAATTAAAGAGAAAAAGAATAAATTTCTACCTAGATGATCAAAGGATTGATGTTCCTCATTGAGCCAAGAATAGGGGGTCATACGCGTTGTAGCAAAGATCTCCCAGAAAACTGATCAAGAGGGGATCTAGCACAAGTGCACGACTCATCTGGGCAGGAAGGCTCTAAATGCACCAACGGGGAATGAAAACATTCTATGAAGGGAAAATCCTGGCTTCCGGATAATATTTTAATGGAAGAGTAGTTACCTAAAGTCATTAATTGTGGGATCATGGTCAAGGACACACTTTTTGAGTATCTCAAATTCCCCAGACTATTAGGATATTAAATATATAGTTAATAACATTTAAAACTCTATGAAAAACGCCAATGGAGGATTTAATCACGGTTTATGTCAAATAAAATGTAACAGGGAAATATGGGGGGAACTGGAGAAAACTGTAAATTAGTCATTGATGGGTGAGTCACCAACGCAGAGCTATTGACGGGTGAGCTACCAGCGTGACCTACCATCTATGAGCCACTTACATTGAGCTACTGATGAAATAACCTACTGATGAAATGACCTACCAACACCTCAACCTACTTAAGCCTCGACCTACCAACACATGCGCCCTAGGCTCACTGATGCAAACACCTCTAACTCACAGATGTCGATGCCCCTGACTCACTGATGCTGATGCCCCTGACTCACCGATGCTCTGACATGTTGATGCACTGACATGTTGACACACTCATATACCTACACACTAACATGATGACGCACTAACATTCCAATGCCGACGCCCCTGACTCACTAATGGAAAAATTGAAAATCTTGAAAACTCTATAAATGAGCCGTTGTTTCTATCTATAACACCCTAAACACGTGGTTTTTCACAAATGTAAAGGACTCGGAAAAAATACAGGTTATTTCATTAGATACCTCTCAATCTATTCTCATCCTCAAGAATTCAAAACTAAATCATAATAAGGTGCGGTCTGAACCATCACCCCATAAGATACCTCTCAATAACAAAACACATTGTGTCATTTTAATGCTAGATTGAAAACCTCAACATCCAAGAACACATCCTTGACATCTATCTCCTAAAAAATTTTACAACACTAAGGCTACAGTTCCCCAATCAATTACACAACCCTCTAATATTACATTTTATCGACACACGGATTAGGGATCCTCTTCCTCCAGGTCAAGATATTATCCTCATTGGGCGTCACTAACTCACCCACATGGGCTTAATCACATCCACATTAATGCATCTCGATTAAGAATTAGTTCATTCCCACCCCACATTTCCGGACCTCTCACACACATATACAAGGAAAAAAACACATTCCGTAGAAAACAAGGTCAACAATAACATTACAATCTAGGAACAAAAAAAGGCACAAAAGAAAAACTCAAATCTGCTCCGAGTATTGGGAACAAATTTGTGCCTCCCATTCCCAAGTACTCTCCTCGAGGCCACTATGCCTCCATAACACACAAACTAATGATATGGTCCGTCCATGAAGCACCATCTCCTCATGACACCCGAATCTTACTAGTCACTCAACGAACATTGTGTCATTATTGATATCCAACTCTCTCTAGTCAATGATGTGGGAGTCATCTTGTGCATACTGATGGAGCTGAGAGGCATGAAAGATGTCATGGATCCTCTCTAACCGTGTTGGCAATGCTAGCTAAAATTCCACCTCACCAACTTTTCCAAACACTTTGAATGGTCTGATGAACATGGGAGAAAGCATACTTCATCTTCCAACCCACTGATGTCTACGCTGAGGAGAAACCTTCAAGAAAACATGGTCTCCAACTTTGAACTCTAAAGGGCTCCTCCAATGATCGTCATACTACTTCTGTCAGTCTAGCGCTGCCTTTAACCTCTCACGCACAACCTAAACCTTTTTCCTTCGTTTTATTCACTACCTCTAAACCAATAATGTATGTTTCTACAATTTTTTTCTAGAAGACTGGTGAATGACATGGCCTTCCATACAAGACATAAAATAGTTCCATTATAATGGTAGTTTGATAGAAATTATTGTAGGAAAACACTACCAGAGGAAAGTGTCATACCCCAAATCCTCTGAAGACCAGAACACATTCTCACATCATATCCTTCAATCTCTAGATGGTCCATTCTGGTTTTCCATCCATTTGAGGGTGAAAAGTAGTGATAATGTGTAACTGGGTGTCGAATGCATACTACAATTACCTCTAATCACATGATGTAAAATGTGTGTCTCGATCTGAGGTGATGGATCTCTGAACTCCATGTATCCATAACACATCACCTATGTGCCTCTATGATAAGACATACATTGTGCTTGACTCCATGATCACCCAAAAGTGGTATGATTTTATCAAATATTCCACCACTACTCAGATAGAATAACAACCTCCCTAATACCTGGGTATTCTTGTGATGACATCCATTGAGATGTCATCCCACATCCACTTAGGAATTACCAAGGGCTACAACAGACATCTAGGAACACAGTGCTCTGCCTTCACCTACTAACACACTAGGAATCTTTTCACAAACTTTGCCAGTTCCATCTTCACCCCAGGCCACAAAAACTATTCCCTCAAGCATCGGTACATTATTGAAACTCTTAGATGCACAACATGGGTGACCGATGGAACTCACATATAACTCCCTCACGTATTTCCACTAGGAAAAATAGATTCCCATGGAACACATCCAATTATAGCTATCCTTTGATCATCCATTGGGATCATCACTGCAGACATTGTGATCCTATATTACTTCATCCGCTGAGTCTCCCCATTGAGACTCCACTACCTATCGCACCAAGGATGATTGCACTGTCATACGAAACAGATGGCCTCTACCACTGTCTTCCCCTATTTCTAGGCACAAGGTGACCAATTATTCTATTTCCTTCTAGGGATTTGTGGATTCTAGAACCACCTCCTTTGGTGACTTCCTACTCAAGGCATCATCCACCATGCCCATTTTCTAGGGTTTAAGAAATCTCAAAGTCGTATTATTTGAGAAACATCATCCACCTTCAATTTTCATGTTTAGGTCTCATAGGGAGAAGATATAACTCAGGATCTTATGATCTGTGAAGACAACAAAGCGCTTCCCAATTAAGTAATGCCACCACAACTTCAGGGTGAACACGACTGCTTCCATCTGTAGATCATTTGTGGAATAATTATGTTTGTGAGGACATAACATCCTTGACCCATACAAGATCACTCATCATTTTTTCTTCAGCACACACCCTAAACCAAAAAAGGAAGCATCCCATAACACCTCAAATATCACCCCTTCCTATAGAAACCTAAGTATCGGGGCACTGACCAGATCCCCCTTTAGATAGTTGAAAGATTCCTTACACTACTCATTACACACAAGGTTCTGTTTTATATGGTCAAATCTATCAATGGAGTTAAAACTTTAGAGAATTCGAGTACGAACCTCCGATAATATCCTGTCAGTCCTAGAAACTATGAACATATTTCTCATTCTTGGTTTCTTCCGAAGAAACAATTGCTTTAATATTTGACGGGTCCACTTCTTTCCCATGATGGACACCACATATCCATGTAACTATACCACTCTTGTCCAGAACATGCTCATGGAAAACATTCTGTAGAGATGGTGGTGTTGGAGGATATCCCAGACAATCCTCAGCTGTCAGGCATTCTATTCCTCTAACCTTGAGTATATCCAGATATTTTTTATAAAGATGATGAATAACTTGTCTAGGTACTCATAGAAAATATATTTCATGATCCCCGTGAACATGGATGGTGCATTTGTGACATCGAAGGGCATGACCATGAATTTGATGTTCCCATACCATCACCTGAAAGTACTCTTCAGGATGTCACTCTCTTATACCTTCAACTAGTGATATCCAAACCATAGGTCGATCTTAGAGAACCATCATACCCCCATTTAAAAGTTGAAAATATCATAAATCCTTGGATGGGGGTTACATTTCTTAACCATCACATGATTCAGTCTCTGATTGTCTATGCAAAATCTTTGACCATCATCCACCTTATTCATGAACAAGACTGGAGCACCCCATAGTGACACACATGGATAGATAAAATCCTTCAGCATCAAGTCATCAACATAAATTCACAACTCCCAAAACTCATAAGGCACCATACAATAGGGATCCATCAAAATCAGACAGGCACCTGGTTGCATGTCTATCCTGAACTCAATGTCACATCGAGGGGGTAAAGTCATAACCTCTTCAAGGATGAAATCCAGAAATTCAATGACCAATCCTTGAACATCCACCATCTCTTTGTCTATTTATTCCACTGGTAGCTTAGCTAATAAGGAAATAAGAGGCTTCACATGTCGTCTTCCCTCATGACAACTATGTTCGCCAATGAAAGCTACGCATTGGCCACCCATATCTAAGAACATCACCCTTATCTAGACGTAGTTGATAAATCGTGAACATAAAATAACCAGTCGATGCTTATAATTACATCATATGGATGAACTTGTTGTAGAAGAAGATCCCCACTGGACTGATGTTGTCCCAGTACATCCCCGAAAAACACAAACTAGCCTGGTTTGTCCTCCAACAGGTGTACTCAACAATAAGGGATTAAGAAGTCTCTCTACATCAAGTCCTAGAGTGTGGGCTATACTAGGTCAAAAACAGGATTCTGAAGCTCCTGAATCAAAAAATGCATGCACAATAGTACTAAATAGCGTGATCATTCCTCGAACAACCTTTGGCCCTACTAAAAATACTCCCCCTACAACATGAAACTTCCCACGCCTAGTTACTCTACCTATTTTTTGTTGATCGCCTCCCTATCCATTCTTTGGTCAAGGCCCCTGAGGGGAACCCTGAGGTTGGCCTCTTCTGGCACCATCTACCCTCAGTGGAGTGGGAGCTTGCTTCCCCGGCTACTAGAATGGCCCGACTGGAAACTACTGCTGTTGAGGTGGGTGTTGAACCCACCCACCCCCAACCATATAGTTCTCGAACTGATCATTGGGTCTGAAGATTTACATGGCTTCCATTGAGAATGATCCTTGTTCCCTGTCTCCTAGGAAAATGGTGACAACCATGAGATCAAACCTTGAACTATTGAGGCATACTCCCCATTATCCAAAACCTAGAGGGCCTTGACACCAGATACCTACTATTGAATTCTTTCCCCTTTGATGAACACGGTTGGATCCCCTCTCCTGGTACACCCCCTATGTAGTGCATCCTTTCCACTACTTCTACCTTCTTCTAAACCTCTATGTATGTCAAAAGAGTGAATTGAGTATCAGCATTCTGAAGAGAAGGTCGGAGTCCCTCCTCTAAGCGTCTCATCTGTGACTCCTCATCATAAAAGAGGTCCAGAGAAAAGTGTAGGAGATCCTGGAACTTGATCCCAAATTCCCTTACCAGCATACTCCCTTACTAGAGGGAAACTAGATCCTCCCACTTCTTGTCCTTAATCATGGAAGAAAGTAATTCCACCCGGAACTCCTTCTCAAAGTCAACCCAAAAAATCATAGTTTCCTTCCTCTCTCTGTGGTAATTTTTCCACCACTGACATGAATATTCTTATATCTGGCTCATTAACAGAGGAACCCAGTACTCTGTCAGAACCCAAGTCAAGTTGAATGTGATTACCATCTCCATGAGTCGACTTTCCATCTCCATGATTGAGATGTTGCCTTGTACTTCCCTTGATTATTCCATTGGAAGGTTCGAAGTGTCGTATGTTATTGGTCATATTCCTCCTCTCTATTGGCCCTCTGTTGATTAACTAGGTCAACCTTTCAGCCCTCAACTTCTCATACCACATGGTGGCGATGTCCTAGTTCCATATCTTAAAGATTAAACAAGGAACTCCTAAGCTCGGGTAGTACAAAAAATGTATTTTAAATTCGTTTTAACATTCTATTTATTTTAAACTCCCAAAACACCCAATACACACAAGAAAATAATTAATTATGATTCATTTACCATTTCTAGGGTATCTACCCTACCATTAGTGTAGCCTCACTTGGCCATTCTGTAGGTCCAGAGTCCTTGCATCAGAACACAGGGGGCCCAAAAATCTCGTGTCCTAGCCGGTCTTCCCAGAATTATTTCATGTACCAAGATTTCCTAACACCATTTGCCTACCATCCCAATAAATACTCCCTATGCTTAACTCCAGAATCCATACTACCACTTAAACTCCCAATGAAAACCTCCTTTGAAACCATTTTGTTACTACTCGCCTTCTTCGCGTTGAGAGAAGGGACAACCAAGGGCCACACCCTTCCTTCCTCGAGTTAAAGGATAGATAATGACCTCTAAGTTCCTCCTTCGATAGTCCCCATAGTGGAGACTATCACCAAGCATATAGAATATCACATAATATGGAAGGTATTACCCTTTTTATAGAACAAGATCAGAAGATACGATGGTAAATCCAAAGAAACTAAAAACACCAAGGGTAAAAATGAATCCAAACTTCATTCCCCACATGCATGTTCAAAAGTAAGGATGATACAAGGTACAAGAAAACTCAAAAGTAAAGTACCAAAAGAAAAGATACTATGAAGAACAAACAACTAATCCTAACTCCCAAGATAGTAATGTCCATCATGATTCACAATGTCCTCCTAGGAACCTGAAAATAGTATTATATACATAGGGTGAGTATACAAGTATACTCAGTAGGAAAACTAAATCCACCCATGAAAATGTGGGGGAGCCTACTAATGTCCCTATGAGAAAACATTATATCCTCAAAAGACCTACCAATTAATTCTAACTAACACAGCATCACCAAAGAAAAATCACCAAATAACACAAGTCAAGAAAAGTAATAGTATAAACACGTAGAATTTTGGTTACCCCGGACCACTTTCCCACTGGTTAGGAGCTCATTCCTGATGACTATCATCTTGATGATACCACTCTTCCCATATGAAGTCCCACTACCACAACCTGACCACACACATCTGGGTATCAAACCACAAAAAATCTCACCCAAAGTCAACCGATCCACAACAACCACACCATTCTCCCAAAGTCACCAGAGAAAACAAACTTGGCCCACAAAAACCTAGGCCTCTCATCCACAACAAACCCTCACTCGATGAATCGTGGACTATGGTAAACCTCAATCCATTATAGCATGTATGGATATGCCCAAGTGTCAAGAATGAGAAAAGGGTTTAAAGAAGAAGGTCAGTAACCAGCCATCTGTCCTCACATCGGGATGTTGGGAAAGACACCCTCCCCTTGAAATGGAGGAGCTTGGAACTTTCTAGTCAATAAGTTTGGGACATGTATATAAATCACAAGGAACTAATATATATATATATATATATATATATATATATAATCACTTGTCCCAACCTATGGGTCCCCACAACAGACAACCAACTCACATAGAGCCACAGTTGCTACTATCCCTATATGCACAACCACAAAACAGCCACTACCAGAGCATAACCCAACCCCTTTTTCATTTAACCACAATCCAATTATTTGTTCAAGGGACTCACTGTAATTTATTCCAACACTAACCAAGGTAACTAACAAGCACAACATCTGATACCATTCTTAGAAGGATAAAATCCACTAAACACTACCAAGGAAAAAAAGGAAGTATGGACCAAGGTAAGGAAATCCATTTTAACACCCATTCCTAAAAAAACATAGAACAATGAAAATTAAGTCCCACTACACAACCCCCTTTTTCCTAGATACCAGTTCACCGGTTACCAACAATCATTCTTAAAAATTATACCATGAAATCCTTCTCTCACAACCTAGCCATGTATCCCCATTGCCCAAAAAATTCCAAGATGCAGTCCCACTACACAACAATTTGATAAGAATACTATAGTTCCCCTTCACAACATATGATGGAAACAACTCAACAAATGAAGTTCTACTTCCTATAAGTTAATCCCTTCCACAATCAATCAATATCTTAGACTGTGAATCCAACTCACCACCTATACCACCCCACACACAAATCCCATAATAAATACCATTAAACATTGTCATAATTCACTCATACCAAACCATTATCATGGAACCAACTCCTCTATCCAACCTTGTACCCACAACCATGTTCCCAAACAAAACACTACACTACTCGAACAAATTACAACACTCAATAGGACACAAACCTCAACCACACCTATCAACATCATGTGTATATATTCATATTTAACCACCAGAGGTTCTATAATTCCACATCATTATAACTAGGGTGATCATACCATAGGATTTATCCTGGGGGAATCTATTTATTCAACCAGTATACATGATTAAGAAGATTTCATGTTGCAGTCATTTATTCAAGCATCTCAACATAATATAAAATCACTAGTGTACAAGAAAAGAACACTAATGGATGATATATTCCCTTGAACATGAAATGGATGACATTAAATTTCTAAACTGACACTTGAAATATGAAAATATTAATATTTTGAATTATCAAGTTGTGAATCATGGACTTTTAGTATTATGGACTTCAAATTTCATGGAATATGGTGTGATTGTAATAAATTATTTTTATTACTCTTCACCTTTGGAGGAATTTGGGTAAGCATAAATATATTAATTTTTTTTATTTAACATGGAATTTACATTCATGTAATTGAATGATAAAGGATTATAAAAATATTTTTTTTCATCTATAATAAAAATTAAATGTTATCCATAATTTTCAAAAATAAATTACTAGTGTTGTATTGGTTCACATGGTCTATGAGTACTAAGTCCTTTTATGGTTACTATTTATTGGATTATTATAAAAATTATATTTATATTGTAAAATTTATCTATATAGTTTGTAAATACATGAAAATTGATGCATGTGGTTTCTTTAGTTCTTTAAATGTGTAGGGTTTCCTAGATGACTAACAGGACTTGTTCCCTATTATTTTTCTTTCCAAACCCTGATATTAATAATTATAAGTAAAATTTTATGAGTTATGTGTTTTTATTTTCAACCATATTCCTCCAGGGAGTCCTATTTTTCATCATTAGTAGGGTAAATATGGGTTTTTTCTAATTGAATAGCTTCCAAAAACAATGATAGAAAAAAATATTAAGGAAATATGTCATTGGTTAATTTAGTCAATTGGTTGTGAGGAACTAAGAAGTGTTCCTTATTTATCAAAGATGACCCCACAATTTTCATATGAAAAACTCAACCCTTTTATAGTGTAAGGGTGTATTTAATCACACGATGAACTAGATTAAATAAATCTATTGCAACTTTGTTCATATTAAGTCGCCAAGTGATAGAAGAATTAATTTAGTGTCTTATTTGTTGTAAGAGATCACCATGAGCCAGCGGGATATTTAGTTCCTGGTTTGATGTCATGAGGGATTATCCTACAATGACTTCTACATTATCTTTTTAACAAGTATTACCCTATGAAACAGAAAATAGAGCATTCAAAGAAGATTATGTAGCTTATCTAGAGTTATTTGTTTGTGATGGATTATAGTATATACATTTTATGGATTATTTTACTTTTTTTTGAAATTGGATTGATATGTGATTATGTGGGATAAATCTTTTCAAGATGGTTTGAAACATCCAAAATGAGTTTAAGTTAAGTCATTTCATCTAAAATCCTTTTTAAAGATGGTGAACCAAACCCTTCTTGATGAGGAAAATTTTTTATAACATGGTTTAGAGGGCTTTTTAACCACTTTTATTGGAATTAGGGGTGTATATTTGAATATATATATATATATATATATAGGTTAAATGTTTCACTCGTTGACCTGGTAGACATTTTGGTTATAGTGGGGTTTTATCTCTCCCACTATTAGTGTGGAATCCTCTCAAGTGGAACCTCCATTGGTTTTTTTGGAAATTGTTCAATATTGTAGGAGGTTAGGGTTTTGGTAGATTAACATATCATGATCTTGTTGTGGGGTATAACTCTAGAGTGGTTTTCAGGTTTTTATAGAATATAGTTGTTTTTATAGTCTCTATAGCAATGGAAAATCATATAGTGAAAACTATTGGGTAAACTAATATATTGAGGTCAGGACCAAGGTAAAATATTGTGAAAAAGTTTTACTGTATAGAAGAAACCTTCAAATAGAATTGAGTGACCATTAATTGTGTGGCATTAAATTCATAAATATAAAATCTAATTCATTTGATTTGATATGGGTGAAATTCAATACATTAGATCTTCTTAGTTGGTTAGTCATTTAGGTTTGGTTGTGGAGTTTGGGATGTGGATATTAACCACCGAAAATCCTTTGGGGAAGAATTATGAGGATATAATATGTTTTCCAAGATACTCCAAATGATGAGTATATAGAAATATCTATGGGATTTATTATATTTTATATATTAATTTTTTATTTGATCAATTGTATTGATTACTGGAGTCTCTCCACTACCTAGAGAAATTTTTAAAAAAAGTATGTGTTTTTCTCTTCTCCGATTGGTGATTGTTAAACCTACATTGAGAAATTGGATTTAAAGGTATGTCAAGAAAAACCTTATCATCATTAATTGGGTATGATTTCTTACTAAATGGAAATTAGTGTTTTACTGTTTGATTCAAAGCTATGGATGTAAATCATTTATCCAATTATTTATAGGTATCAAAACAAAATTAAATTTATAATCATTAGATAATAATCAAGGAGAGAGGATGAGTCCATAATTTATCTACTATTGGGTATTATGACTATTTGAATACATTAATATAATATAACATCATCTGAGTTGAGTGAGATAACATTCAATGAGGATGATCAAGTTGAAATGGTTTTCATTAAACCAATAAGTTCACAATAGGGTATAAAAGTTTCTACAAGATGGGTGATGGAATCATATAGTTTTATGTGGATCTATATAGATGAAACCAGGACATGAATAATAATTTTTATACATAATCATTCATTTATTGCCAATTTTATTAGTTGTGGGATTCTGAATAGCACTAAATGATTTATTAATGTTCATGTTTTCATTAATAAAGGGTGAGGGTTGAGATAGTTCATCAGACATATTCAAAGAGAATGTATGGATTTTATATGCTCTTTGTGGTATCATCTATTTTGATAAATGTTATATATATATATGGAAGGGAGAACACTTTCTAGGTACAAATGTCATGTGGATGTCCAGTTTGATACAAGCAATCACCTGAAAATTACACAATAGGAAGAGGTTATTAGTCAAGCCCCTTAGGAATTTAGTGAATATGATACCTTGAATTCTATTGATCTGGAATTGGGCCAATAATATTGATAGGTAGTCTCCTTTTTTGGTAATTGGAAAGACAAATTACTCTATACATGTGTGGACTAGACCATCAGTACTCTTCTAATAGTGGGATTGGAAGCTCAGGTAAGGAAAAATGACTGGTATTACTCACCTAGAATAATGGACGTGTAGAAGCATCTCGATTAGTTTATACATGTAAACAAAAAGGATTTTTGATGCTCTTCTTGTAAACTAGATGTCGAATCCAGCATAGGTGGCATTTTTTTATTAGGACCAGGTACTGATTTTGGATGATCATAGGCCCCCAGATAATGATTGTATCAGTGTATGATGACCCGAAGTCTTATTGTAGCTGACAAAGGGGCTTACAAGCTGGTATTTCTCTCCCGGAAGAGTTAAACTAGCTCACATAGAAAAGAGAACTATTTAATAATGAAGAAAGTGCTAATCTCACAGTCAACTGCTAAGAAGTGGAAGAGAGAGGTGTAAATCATGAGTCAGTAAGCCTTCCATCAAAGGATTTAGACATGGAGATTTGGTCCTTATATTATGAAAGAATATGCATAAAAGAAAGACCTTACAACCTTGAAGAGAGTTGAGTTATCATTAAATGTATAGGGAGGGAAGTGAAGATACTTGAATAAATATGGAAATCGGGAATAGACTATTATTATTCTACGGTACTCTTATATATAGTTATATAAGATTACCTGATCTAATACGTTAAGAAAGGAAGCATGTTCCCCATCACTAACTAGGAGGTGGTGTTCATCAATCCCACTCTGTAATAATATATGCAAGTATGTGCTAGCTAGGATCTAGACTTAGACAGTAATCAGGAGAGTAGATAGAGTGGCTATAGCACCTTTGATTGTTATTTCAAGTTTGCAACTTCGGACCCACGATGTTATGAATAAACATGGAATGGATTATGGCCTCTATTGCCTGAAATCCTGCCTACACGTGGTCGGGGTGTATCAACGTTGCAATTGGATTCCCATCTAATCCTATTTAAGTAGCCATCATTGGAAGTGTAGCTGACCTCCATATAGAGGGTAGCATCCATCATTGACCAGTTTCAGTTTTTACTTTTTTAGTGCTCATTTCCCCTTTGCTCGTGGTTTTTGTGTGAAACTGATGATTTTAAGGTAGCCTTGTCTGTATCCTTTCACGTTTTTGGGGTGTCTCTTAAAGCAGCATTGAAATCATTCATTATAAAGTCCCCTTTTCTAATTGTTATGTTTCTAGGATGACAGTATTTGTGGAAGTAGTAGTTACATTTATCTCCTCTTTCTATTTATGGAAATGAGATCAATCTACATGTTTACGCTAAGGTGACTGAGAGTGGGACCGCTAACCTTTGGATTCGATTTACTGTGTAGATTCATTACTTTCTATCTATATAGATAGAAAGTGCTCATTCTATGGTTGATATTTTTCTTCTGGTAGTCTTGGCCAACCTAGATAACTGAACCGATTGCTGCTCTCTTTCGGCGAAGCCCTATACTAGCAAAACAGGGAGGTTCACGAGTAATGTACCCATTCTCTATTCCCCCTTTATCTTCATAAAGTCCACACACAATTAGATAGAAGTCATGCGAGCTTAGAAGCAGCATCATTTGTTCTATTTCTGGCTGGCCTATATTGTATTGCTTTCTCATCATGGTATACTTGAAATAAATCTTTGCCAGTCTGATGGAAAGCGAAGTAGCTTGCATGCTTCTTTGCAGTGTTGTTATCTACTGCATCTTATCTAGGACCTGATGCTTCATCTCTTGTTTCTATTTTGGCGGATGGACTTTGTCTAGGAACCTATTTATCTTATTAAGTATCAACTGATGGGGTATCCATGTGATTCAGATGGGGACAAAGCTCGAAACTCCCCAGCAAATGAGGCAAAGCCATAATGAACAGTTGGTCAGGAAATGATTCCAATTGAAGCGGATCCACTTAAATGATGGCTTATATAAGGTCAGGCAACCATCCTTAATAATGAAAGAAATAGGAGATCGAAGCAAAGCTATCGAATGGATCAAATGGGCATGAACTGGATAGGCAAGAGACATTTTTTTCAATTGCTGGTTTGAGAGAGTAGGTGTAATAGGGTGAGATGAGAGCAGATAGGAAAAATATCTTTCTTAAACAAAGGGATCTAAGCCTCATAGCATGTCGCCTTCAGTTGGTTGGTTCGGTCCCAATAAGGTCTTTCAAAATCGTGGAAAGAGCTCGTTCGCCAAGTCCCTTTCTATATATGTTTAGGGAATACCATTACGTAATAAGGGACTCCGGGAAGCGAGATGAGAGGAGTAAAAGAGATAGGGATCAGAGGAAGAAAGTTCCCTTTTGTGCCCAAAATCATACAAGGTATGTGTTTCATGGATAATAAGATTAGGTCTTTCTTTCCAGGATCAATGTGTCATAACCGAGAAGAGATGTTGATGTGAACTGGACTGATTATTCTTATGTAAGTGAATCGTGGATAGCTTTGATTTAAGTTATAGGTGTGAATCTAATCCCTGAGACTGCTGAATCAAAGTGGAAGGAGAATTATAGGCTTTCCTAAATGGAAAGCAAAATACCCATTATTTCATTTTCAACTACCTACCGCCCAAGATGAGGTTTTTTTCCCTGTTGATGGTGTAAAAACACTTTTCATACACAATTAGGTGTGGACTAAGATGTTCAACTAATCCTTCTCTTATTAATTCTATCAAAGAGAGAATCCATTATTGTACTAATACAAGAACCACCTATTTTCTTACTCAAGCATTTCTATACTAAAGAGGTCGTGGAAAAAGTGCGCTTTCTCTTACTTCTATTGAGAGGTCCCATTATTCGACTTGGGAAGCCCCTCTTCTTGATCTAATCTTTCTCGAGGAATGGTATATTTAAACAAGTGAGAACATATCCCTTGCTGGGAACAAACTCAATACCTGGCCTCGAAAGGATAGGTAAGAAGGAAGCTAATTGGTTTAATCTCCTCATCTCTTCACCTATTGGACACAATTCATCTGGTTATGCCTAGTACTCTCGGCGTACTATATATATTAATTCTTGGGTCTGACCACACTTCAATGGGTTGAATGTCACGACCCTAGCTGTTGAAGGCCCTCACGCTATTAGAAGAGTACTGAGGATCCACCCACACCAAACCACAACCCCCAACTACCATCGCAATCACAACACCACTACCTACTACATTTCTACTGGACCACCTTCCAAAAGGCAACAATGGATATATGGTGGCATCATACATTCTTGGAACATATAAGCAGGGAGTCCTCCCAGCTAAGGTAGCACCAACCCCATTCCATTTGTTCCCAATACTAAAACCAATGTCCAGACATTCAAGTGTTCTACCTATATTATACTGACATTCAAAACCCCACTCCTCACCAGAGATCTGCAATCTAGTATATGATTTTCCACTATTAGAGTAGTGTACTGAGGCATGGTCCACATGTTTATCGAACCACTCCTTACTCTATATAGTTGGGTGAAGGTCATAGTTCAAGTACCGAAGTCGGGTTGTTTGTCTATCCCCATCACCAAATGCCTTGATACTTATATATATTGTCATGAAAAGGCATCAATCGTACCGCTTTGTGATTTTTGATTTGTGATATAGTAGTCAAAGGCCTTAATATATATAAGTACGTGGTGGGGTTCGGAAACAAGTGTTTGGGTTTCACCAATTGGAAGTCCATTTGTCCATTGGTGGTTGGCCTCGAGCACCTCACTGTACCCCCTGTCTCGGTACTTAAACCATATGGTAAGGTACCCTATTAATTTTCGTTCTTGGTCACAAGTAGTTACTCTATATAGTCTGGCTCGTGCTATATGACCATGACCCATGTGATTTGGTGGTGGCGTTTGAGAGGTTGGGATCTCAAGAGCGCCAGATCCAGTCAATCATAATCAGCAAAACCATTCCACTGAACGACCTGATAAATGCTCAGGTATTTTTATATATATAGTACCGGTGAGTGGGGAAGCGTCCAACAGAAACCTTTCAAAAAGCATGAATGCTCCAATATACTAGACTATTATTAGTATACAAGAGATGAGGCGATTTTCCTCAAGTATTCTAACTCAAACGAAATTGGTGGAAATGGTGGAACATGTTGGGAAGGGGGGTAGCATGATTGTTTTGTCCGTCAAAGCGCAACTTTCCCTTTCAGCTCGGTCCAATGCCAGAGATGAGTTCCTATAAAACAAGGTCTCCCCATGCACCACCTCCACCTGACCTATTCTTATTCTATGGTACTCTTATATATAGTTATAGAAGAGTACCTGGATCCACTCCCACACTGTCTATTGTATTGTTTCTGACATCTCAAATACCCTGATATTCGACCTTTTTTGACATTCGACCGCACCATGGGTACTCTTATATATAGTTTCCGACCAACATGCACTTCCAAACCGGACACCCTCAACTCAACCATGATAATTCCATGACACCATCCAATCATAGTCGTACTAATACTACTACTAGTCTATTATAGTACCTCCAACTCCAATTCCAGCATCATTGTATCCACCATCGAACCCTCGAACCATCAACTATAATATGAGGTGTTGGTATAATATAGTCAGACCACTATATGAACCAAAAAAGTTGACTATAGGGTTCCTATAGTGGTCCACCTATAGACTATAAGAAGTGTACATGGCTAGATTATATTGATGAACCCGAAACAACCTGCTTCCTCCGTTTTGGCAGATGCATTAGCCCCAAGGTCAACCGGACCATGACTATGATGCGTTCTCGACCAGTTCTCATGGTCCCAGTGTCATTTTCCATCTGACTAATCTGTGTTTGTCATGTCAGTTGTATTGGATATGGTGGAATATGGTGGTGTACGTGGTGATTCGACTCGAGTACCAAAGTGGGGTGGTGGCCCATGAGCTCCGAGATACCTATTAGATAGCTGTCCGATTAGTACGAATACGCTTTCTCTATGATTGATCCCTGATATCCACCATAGGTGAGCAAGATCAAGTGCCAAAAGGTATGGTTCACATCTTTTCTATCCGCTCAGTTACTATTATTCTACCGAGTTTGAGAACGAGTCCAAGTGGAATTCCAAGATCCATCCACCAGTGACCACCATCAATATAGATGATACCAACAATATAGTTTCACGGTATACCGCCACCCGGGTTCCAGCTCGCAATGATTTGGAATCGCGCTTGACTACAGTCCTCTCATACTAGGGTGTTTACCTTTCTGTTTTCATGACCCCATGGTAGATAGGAACTGAACTATCTCACGATGTTCTAAACCCAACTCACATGCCACTATTTTTAATCGGAGAACAATCGAACCCTTGGGACCAGCTTCTGCCCCAGGAGGTGATGAGTCGACATTGAGGTTCCAAAAAAAACCGTCGATCTGAGCTCTTGGGTTTCATCATCTTGTAATCTCCGGCGTACCTTTGATTCGTTTCGCAAGTTCCCAAACACACGGAACTGCCCGGTTCACTATGTCTGACATCTCATATTACCCTTTGAATTGTCAGTCCCTGCTCGAGTTGTGCTATCTTGTAGTCAGGCGTTGAACACCAATATGCACCTGATAGAGTTGGGTGTCTTTGGACATTGTGCACCAATCGTTACTCTTTAGGAGTCATCCACCCCAGATAAACTACCAAACCCACTCTATTCCCAATAATTGAACTTGAATTGAATGAATAAGTTGATGAACCAAGGTATCATCCTATATCGGTCACAATGACAACTGTCATGACCATATATAGATCATACCCACATATAAATTCCACCAACACCACCACCATATAGAGTTGATACTCTATATTTCACCTAATTGGGATGTCATGTGACCGTATCAGGGTAGTGGAAAACCTTGAAACAAGGTGGATGAATGGTCGAATAGCTTTCTGCACCTATCCATGAATTTTGTGGAGCCTTCTGTGGATATGGACATTGTAGTTCATATATATAAGTACCAAGTTGTGCCTATAGTGGAACTGGTGAGTCTCAACTATTAGAATATATTATTCACTCATGAGGTTAAAGCATTGGTAATTTACGGAACAAGTGGCCTAGTGGAGTAGTGGAGATAGGAGACCAAATCACTTCTACCATCCTACAAGTCATTTGATTATCTTGCTCATAGTGAAGAGAATAGTCATGGTGTGCGGGGTCATACTGTCTAGTCGTGGGGAGCTAGACATATGAACTGAGAGTTCATTTTCACCGGATTCCATTTTAGATATAGTTGTACAGTCATGACATCGTTCGTGCAGATCGATACTTATGCGACAAGGCATTTTGCTACCTTTGGACAGTTAGGGTTGCTGTCTCCGTTTAACACTAAGTTGATAGGGTTGGGCACCCTTCGCTTGGTACCCAACCGCATCGGCCTTGCAGCACCGGGTAGGTGTCAGACTCTATACGTAGGTTGACCTCTTAGCAGAGTCCGGTATTTTTAATAAATAGTTTCTACCTTGCTCCCCACCTATTGGATGAATGGACCAGAGGTGATCCAATGAGATAGGTCTATCATCAGTACTCTACTCTAATAGTGACACAACTGGTGGTTCAAGCACTTGTCGAGTTCCTTCCAAATGGGTTTCTCACGCGCCAAATAGTATACTCTACTAGTGAACCTGTGTAGGTTGTTGGTATGGTCATCTATTTTCTGGCTTGATTCGACTCGTCCACTCATAGTTGTTTCCAGTTTATGCTTGCCATAGCCCAACCACATCCACCATCAACACTGACGGAACGGTTGGAGTGTATTTGGCCTAGTCCCACTACCTCTACTACCTATATTATACTGATTGACCCCAACAAGTATCACAAGATTATTAGATAGAGTAGCTGAAACTGATTTGACCTGGTCCCGCTATATCTACTACCTATATTATACTGATTGCCCCCAACAAGTATCACATGACTATTAGATAGAGTAGCTGAAACTTCCCCATGCCTTCGGCACTTCCATATGGAAGGTGGAAGCACTATTAGAAGAGTCATGTATTCTCTCTATATAGTGTCCACTCCCCCTATAGTCATGAGGTGGTGTCAGGGAATAAGCCATGAAACTGATGACCAATCACCCAGTACTTCAACCTTAGGGTAGTGATTCTAACCATTCGATGCCCATTGCACAACTCAACCCCCAGCTACTATATGTATATGTATATGTATATGTATATGTATATGTATATGTATATGTATATGTATATGTATATGTATATTTATATGTATATGTATATGTATAGGTATATGTATATGTATATGTATATGTATATGTATATGTATATGTATATGTATATGTATATGTATATGTATATCCATATGTATATGTATATGTATATGTATATGTATATGTATATGTATATGTATAAGTATATGTATATGTATATGTATATGTATATGTATATGTATATGTATATGTATATGTATATGTATATTTATATTTATATGTATATGTGTATGTATATTTATAGGTGTATGTATATTTATATGTATATGTATAGGTATATGTATATGTATATGTATATGTATATGTATATGTATATGTATATGTATATCTATATGTATATGTATAGGTATATGTATATGTATATGTATATGTATATGTATATGTATATTATAGGTATATGTATAGGTATATGTATATGTATATCTATATGTATATGTATATGTATATTTTTATGTATATGTATATGTATATGTATACGTATATGTATATGTATATGTATATGTGTATGTATATGTATATGTATATGTATATGTAGATGTATATGTATATGTATATGTATATGTATATGTATATGTATATGTGTATGTGTATGTGTATGTATATGTGTATGTATATGTATATGTATATGTATATGGATATGTATATGTATATGTATATGTATATGTATATGTATATGTATAAGAATATGTATATGTATATGGATATGTATATGTATATATATATGTATATGTATATGTATATGCATATGTATATGTATATGTATATGGATATGCGATTTGAATGTGCAATATGCCCAATTCAAGCAATGCTGAACAGCTCAGGTACTCTTCTAATAGTGAAAAACCAAAGAGTACCTGGTCCATCCAGGTACCCAACCATTTCATTGGGAATCCTCAATACTCATCTAATAGTCTATCAATTCTATTATAAGAGTACTGATGACCTCCACCTTGTGCCATTGAGGCACAAGGTCAGTACTCTTCTAATAGTGAACTTCCATGGAAGGGACATGACTTTATTGGTATTTAGCATATAAAGTCCACATATAAAGTCCACCAACAACTAGTAGTTCAACCTTATAGTCATGTTCATCAGCGTTTCAATGTCAGTAAAATAGACCACTCACTCTCAAGTACCCCCATTGGCAAAAGGAGACTTAAGGGACTGATTCACTCAACACTTTTGACCACTCGTTGAAACCCTGATCTACTGCTAGCAATCCCCATGGAAACAGGATTGAAATAGTATACTCATGTCGGTATTCTCTCTTCTAATCATACCCCAGGTGTAGTATCCAAGGCCCTACCATATATCAACAGAACGTCCCTCTACTGACATCACCATCGTTGTTGTATCCTAGAATACATGAAGTATCTGACTATCTAGATTATACAGAGGGAGGACCATGATTGAATCATCTCTTCACTTCGGTGAACCACTTATAGACCTGTGAAATTTTCAGTTTGAACTCACCCTTGACCAGTGAGCTATGGTTCTTTCGATCATCTATATGGCTGCTTCCAAGCTGACCACCTAAACTAGCTCTAATACCCCCACTTCCTTGTGCACTAAGATAGTTTCTTGTGGACCTTAGCTGACGATCTGGGCTCTTTCCCTCTCAATATTGGATCGTGGCACCACACCATCTGTCTTGTACCACTGATACTAGGCCAGTATTGGAATAGAGTACCCATGGAGTCGAACACCTCATAGAATCACATATTCATTGCCAATGCCAACGCACCAGCACCCTCTACCTCAGGCCATTTCAATTGTTGGTACGCACTACTGAAATAACTTTCGTGGAAAACCCGTTATCCCCAATCTCGGTTGGCCTATCACCCCTAACCACCAGTTGTCCCTGTATTTGTCCACATGGTTAGGCTCAGTATGCCACTACTAACAAGCAAGTGACCACCTGCCTATGGCTAGCTCAATCGGTTTTAGGTCTAAAGGTCGCACGTCCCAATGGAGAGTGGAGCCATTACCTGGTAGCTCCAGCCACATTGCCCATTGACTTGCTGAACCATCATGAAAAAGGTACGCCATTTGGAATCGGGTGAGCAACCAACCACTCCAGTTGAGCCAGACTATAAGGTTGAAGTATTGTTCGCTGCTATGCTACTCACTTCTCTGACTATTCGAACAGAATCGGAATTGGGGTTCTATTTCATCCCTTTGGAATGTGGTGGGTGCTCTTTCAAATTCCCTTCATGGTACAAATTGTGTTATCGGTGTCATGGATGAAACTGGTATGTCAACCATTGTAGAGGGTGGTTCCCCATGTTGCTGCAGGTTGTCATGGAAAATATAGAATTCAAACATTTCGCATACTACTTATTGAGGCTCCACTCTCAATGGTTAGGACGAATGTCAGGGCTTTCACCTTCATGGGCATATCATTCAAAACTGTTCAAACCCCACTCGGATCATCACCCCTCAGTACTTTACTCTAACAGTCTTCAGTAATATACTCTAATAGGGGGAATTTGTATTCCTTCTGAGCACAGTCGCTACAATTCCAGTAGCCCAGTACTTCGCCCTTATGTTCTTGCTATTTGGGCTTCCAAATGCTGGACCCGTAGGCTGATAGGTGCCCACGGACTGGTAGATTCCTACCAGCCGCATGAGCCCACTCACCCCATGTTTCTCACTTGTCGCTACTTCCATGTTATCATGTGATTGAGTGGATGGAGCAAGTCAGATGTTTCTTTTCCCTCTGATCTGTGCCCCCATTTCCATCACCAACAACTCCAGCACCCATTCGATTGACCCTTAGACATCCCGTTTCATGGTAGCTGGATCAACCCATCACCGCCATCCAAATCCACCCTACCCAGTCATTGCCAGATTTGCTTGGATTATGCCCCCCCACTATAGGTGGATGATGTGGTGGTTGGACGTTTCACTCCGATCTTGTTCACCCACGCCAGCAATGCATGCCACATTCCCAATTACGTCTTCGTGATGACCTCATGGAACTCATTTGGTTTGAGTCCTATGTTGAACCATCCACTTGTATGCCGGCAAATGACCCATTTGCAAATGTAATTCATGTATAAAGGTAAAGAGTGAATATGAATTTATTGGTATTTAGCATATAAATTCCACATATAATGTCCACCACCCCACCAACTGCCGCAGGCATAGAAGGTCATCCATTTCCCCCGATGTCCTGAACAGTGAAGGAAATCCAGGTTCTGCTAATAAATGTATAAGGTTTTATATAAGTATCTGCTACTTATATCTAAGGGTTCTCAACCAAATCAAAGAGGATGAAGTAGCCAAGTTCTAAAACCTTATATATTCAGTAGCACGTCCTAGGGTTAGGTTCAAAGATCTAACCCTTTCTAAATGGTCAGGAACCCTTCACGCCCAAGCATCCAGGGGAGCCAAAGCCAGACGAGTGGTTGAAACCAGAGAACCCCGAAGGCGTAGCTTGGGCCAAGGAAATGTGATTGGAGTTTGGGGGTGAGCACAGCATCAGGGAAGCATGAATTTTCCCACGGTTCATCCCAGTGTTTGATACGTACAAGAAGGCACCAGTGTCCCCCACGCCTCCCGAGTGAGTGATCCAACCGAGTGAGCATTGTGGATAGTCCAATTTGTTCACCTTGAACCATTCAGAACACATTATATGATAAATACCATATTTCATTATCCTTATCACTCTATAGAGTATAGTACTCAGGTGCCGAGTAGCCTTTTTGGCCATTCCCCTTGCACCTTCAGGCCAGAAAGTCATGGCATTGGACATCCTATTGCTGGAGAGACCGCCCATGAAACCTCTTTCTTGTCTCATCCCAGAGGATGACCAGGCCATTATAGAGAGAAACTATCTATTCCCTAATCATACCAACATCATTAGAAGAAGACCTCACTCCCGATACCCCCCGTACTTTATATGCTAGAATACATGTATCTGATCATCACCCCCTTGTGAAAACCTATACCAAAAGTCAAGTACTCTACTCTATATAGTTATGAATTTCATCTGCTAGTAGTAAACCCTCTGAACTCTCCGCTCATTAGAATTCGTCTGAGCTTTCTGGAACTCAGAACAATGAGGTTTAAAGGCATATAAGTAGTTGAATTGACATTAGTTTCTTTTCCCCATCCGTCCCATCAGTCGGTCGGCAGTTGATGAGCACAATACCGCCCTAATACTTGAGAACCATTGTCCCGAGCCAGTATTTGAATAGAGTACCCATCGAGTTGAATGGCCGCATTCCTGACTCATTCTAAAGAAAGTGTTAGATAGGTGCTATTAAATATATAATAGTATAGAACCTGGGATACATGAAGTATCTGACTATCTAGATTGTACAGACAGAGGACCTGACCTTTTAGAAAGGGTCATATTTATGGTACTTGACCCTATATTATATAGTTATCCCTCTCCAAAGGGATGCTACTGAATATATAAGTGTTTTGAACCTTTGGACCTCGCTTCCTCTCATACCCCTGAGTTCCCCACCTTCAGTAATCTAATCTATATAGTGCGGGAGCACCTAGACTTTCACTCAGTGGTACGGGCCAGTAGCCCCCCTCTAGTACTCACTCTATATAGTCCAGCGATCCAACCTCGAACAATCGGGTTCATCCATCCACGATTAGTACCACTTTCAAAGACAGCTCACGACCACCAGCCCCTTTCCCGGATTCATGGCACCTCCGACTAGCGACAGTCAAGTGGCCTGCTGTCGAAATACAATGACCTCCAATATATATATACACAATAAAATAGGATTATTTATATATGGAATTTATATGGTAAATACCAATAAAGTCTTATTTATCTGCTAAAATATAGTATGGACGGGTTTTCCACCCTTCCTTACCCTTAATAACCCTGAGATATAAGTAGCAGATACTTATATATAAATATTATATATAAGGGTTTAGAACCTTACTGCCAAGATGTTGTTTTGACTGGTGGAACCGGAGCACAAACCCTTGGGGGGCAAATGGGGGGAGATAACGTGAACCGTATTGATCTCTACTGGGCCCACTATCAACCATACCTATTCCCCATTCATCGAATAAATAGGGAAGTATGGGCGGGGATGGTCAGTTGTGGATCACGAGTGGAATGGACTTCTTCAGTGACACCTCAGTGGAAGTGTATACTAGGGGGTCCAACCGGAATGCCTCGAGCCAATGGTAAACTAGTGCACAGTTTGCCACCACCATAGTGAGATGAATAGATGTGGGGGAAGCGACCGAGCTAGAGTACTGGCCTGCAACGGTCATGGACGATACATGGCAAACACTAAAGGCGTTCAACCACTCAGCAGTGTGAGTTCGATTCAATACTCTTCTAATAGTGAGGAAAACCATTGGAATGTCTGGAACTTATATATATTGATCTTTGACCCCCCCTCTCTATATAGTCTATAAGGGGCCTACTACCTATAATATACCGAGCTCAAAGGTCCTGTAGTTGCACTTTTCCACCCTCATATCCCCTTCCTGGATATCTTGTCCGCGCGCTCCATCTGTGCACATTGAACTCCACCAGCCGATGAGCCCCCACCAAAAATCAATTTATTCTATCACCACCTAGGAATTGAAAGATTATGGAAAGGGGTGACCATTGTTCTTCCAGTGAGATCATTCGTTTTTGACGTGCGTGAGAGGTTCCGAGAACATCGGTCATACGCCCTCAAAGAATTCATTCCACCTCCCAGCTTGTGGAGGAGGTCCCATAGAGATGAAATGCAACCCCATTTCAACGCCTTTAAGCACATGGTTCACCAAATTCAATATAAAATAGGTAGTGTGTCAACTCAGGTATTCTTATAATATAAGGCTCAAACCTTCCAATTCCCCATCTCTAAATGACTCAGTACTCTATCCTATATAGTGTTAGGTCAGTAGCTATCCATGTTTCTAATTCCAATTGATCCACCACTACCAATGCTCAGCCTCATCTCCAAACAACAACCACCTAGGTACCTCTTTCATTTCACTCCATCTATCTATGACAATTATATCCAGGAAGGGTGACTCGATGATGCTACGTATGAATTTCCTATACTGGAATGGTAATGCTAATGACTATGTTGTACTTGAACCTTCTTTGTCACTACCATCTCTCCTTTGTCTGGGAAGGCCGTTTCGCAAGGCGTAGTAGTTTGTAAATGTAGGAATATCAACTGGAAGCCATCAAATATTGTTGAGTTGGAGTATTGGTGCTTGGGAATTCTGGGAAGTGAATCGCCCAACCATCCATCTTCAACAGTGTCCTTTGGTCCAAACCTCATTTTTGTACCATCCATACTACTTATTGAGAAATAGATTCCATATTGATAGCCAACTCGAATATCGAATATGAGGTGAAACTTGCTAGAATTTGGAAGACCATCTTGGGAGGTGTCACTGTAGAAGCAGGGATAAGCGGAATGACCAACCCAAAACAACGAAGGAGTCCCAATGTTGTCAGTTCCCATAAAAACGTAGGTGCACCAGCATCCCGAGTGTGGGAATCGATAGTGAATATGATGGTCCATGAAACACGGATGGAAATTCCTAGGACTAACTGGGAGCTGAGCGAACGAAGGAATGAAAATCGAACGTCCAAGTGCAGATGGTCTGATAGGACAGGTAGCATCATGCATTAGTGTGAGTGAGTGGTGATGTAGTTGTCCCACACAGAAGGAACATGAAAACAAGACGACATGAGCGAGGTTGGAGTTAGAAACTAGAACACCATCAGTAGAACAACACTCAATTGGATTAAGCGATGGGATCTCACCCTACACCCAGAGAAGAAAAGTGGAACCACGAAGCACCACATTTTATGCACCAATAGAGGAAATATGAAGTAGACCATAGCGCAGGGAGACATTTCAACAGCATTTGGGAGACCATCAGTTGATTTTGAAAGAACAAAAGAGAAGAATGTTGTATGACTATATACTGGTCTGGCTATTGGAGATATGAACTCTTCCCAGTGCCAATAACGCATCAACCATGTCCCAACAGGACATCCCCAGCTCCGAACTGAACGTACTCTCACTTCAACCATCCAATCATTTGAACGGTACTAACCTGGTCTGTGGGAGCCATGGTTATCATCCAGATGATATAGTCGTTGGACAGTGGGACCCTGTAATATCTATTAGTGGAAACGAGCGTACTCGTGTGTCTGGATGAAAAAAAAGACTTGGACCTTAGTTCAACCATTGGGATACAGTGGTGGGGTTGGAAGGATGGGTGTTTTTGGTTATTTTGATGTCACCATTCCCACATAGCAGCAGAATTTTAGAAGAGTACTAAGCTCTCATATCATAGTAGGGTGTCAATCCATAGATGTCCCAGTTAACTACTTCGAATGATCCAAACAAAGACGCTAGGTCTTTCAAACTACTGAGCAACTCGAACCATCCTAACTGCCCAACCTTCGATCACGCGACTGCTAGCACCAATGACAAGATACGAGCTCAGATGGATTGTGAATGGCCAACCCCGCTACTCAATTGATTCTGTAGGTGCACTATATAGAAATAGAAGAGTACTAATGGTCCCAAGTACTCTTCATATATAGTCATAGGTAACTTCACCAATGGGATTAGACTTACCTTCAGTACATTGATATCAATCTGAACACGCATTACAAACAAGACACAAGGGTTCATTAACTCTTTCAAAACCCCACTATGATTAAGAACAGAAGTGGGTGGTGACCATCAAATGAATATATAGAAGAGAACTTGTTCCTTTTGAGACCTTCTTTGTCAATATTCACTTTCTTTGCTTATATTGAGACTTGTTCTTCAAACCTTTATTTCATTGAAGCATGCATCGGTCACATAGATGACTTCGTGAAGCTTGAAGAGTGCTCATATCTTTTATCTCCTCCTTCTGCTCATGTGAATATCCCATTCTTGGTTCTGAAAGATATGTATGTCTCCTACCCCTGTGATGTGAGCCTCTCTCATCTGGTTGAGGCTCTTTCATCATGGGATATGTGCCATCCTCTAGCACGTGAGCAGTCAATCTGAGTCATTTTCATAATAGGTCATTTCTATCTTCCAACCCTACCAAATGTGTTGTTGACTCTGAGAATATGAGTTCTTCATGAATCAATCGACACTATATAGAGTAGAGTACTTGTATGGAGGAAGACATTTCAAAGGACACTATTAGAAGAGTATTGAAGGAGGCTTCAAAGAACAGAGCATCGACACCAGACTCTTTCCAAACCTATCAACAATATATATCTTTACAAGCACTCATACTATTCTTCGACCCTTTGTTCATATGCTTTCCCCTTATTCTCGGACATAGATAGACAATATAGTCTATCTATATCCGATATTTCCAACTGACTTCTTCTTCTTCCATGAAAGTTCCCTGGTCTGGTTAACTTCTCTACTACCTATATTATACCGAGTGCCTCTTTGCTTTCTCTGGCTTCCTATAGCTGTCATAATTTCTTCTTTCGTTCAGTCTAGTTCGGTATAATATAGGTAGTAGAGTCGTTAGGAATCCAATGGGATATGAATCATTACTCTTATACGATACTCATATATATAGTTATAGAGATAATACCAAGTGTCGCTCCCAGTTTGACTCTCTTGAGTGTTCTAGGGGTGTGAGCTTGCACCTCTTTTCTATGCGCATATCTGATCGGTAAGGCCTTGACTGAAAATCAATCCCTTTCTTTCTCTCAAGATTTCTTCACCCTTGACTCTTTTCTTTCTCAGTACCCTAATATAATAAACTTTATTATTCATTCAATTCAAGGATCCAGGTATCTCCAATCGGGATACAATTGATCCAAGTGGATAGAAAAAACCTAGGATCGTAATAGATAGAATAGACAGAGAGATAACATCATCACCTACTACCTATATTATACTGATAAATGAAAGGCCTCTAATACCTTGCCAAAATACAATCACATGGCTCAACAGGTTAGAAAAATTCCCCCACTGATAGGGATAAGGAACTTGAGGAGGAAGAGAGATTCTTTCTTTCCGGAAAAGGGGAAGAGCTCTCATAGTTGCATAAGCAGGATAGATAATCTATCTCAGTTCTGACACAGTAATTACAGACTGGCAGTGGGGATGTGACCTTTCCCATCTTCTTGGGCACAAACAGTGATGGCAATACTATATTCAAAATATATAGAATAGAAGATCCAACAAATGGTATGATGATAAAGGAATAAACCCTTAAGACCTTCTGATCTTAGTTGAGGATCGTTGAAAAACCTAGAAGATTGAAGGATATAGTCTCTTGATATAAAATCAGGGCTTAAGTGAAATGTTATTCTTAGTCAAGTGTAGAAAAATCCTCCACATCGTTTTAGGAAGAAAGGGAGGTCTTGGTCCTGACCCTTTAGGACCCTTAGATATATGTAGCATATACTTATACATTCGGTAGCACTGAATACCGAATAGGGTGAAGTAGACAAGTTCTAAAACCTTATATATAAGTAGCATCCCTTTATAAAGGGTCAGAAAATGAGACTAATAAAGCTCTAATGCAGTAGAGTAGTCGATATTACATCATTTGAAGTGGGTAAGTGTTCTGCAAAAACATGGTAGAAATCCCGTCAATTGGAATGCTATTAGTGAGAAGCATGGGAATTAGACTCTCCAGAGCCTCAATTGAAAATACTAAACAGGCTTGAATACTGATTCGAAGATAGAGTAAACAATAATATACTCTAATAGTGACAGATAAGGGGACTTTTCTCCTATATTTTTCATTTTATGTTCTATTATATTCACTCGTTCGTGCCTAGAGGAAATAAATCCGTAGGTGAGAACTTCCAAAGCTCGGAATAAAAGATTCATTGCAAAACACGGACTAAGAAGGAAGCTCGCTGTCATTTCATGCTTGTGGATATCATATTCGACTATATTACTGTCAGTAGGAGAGGCCCTCAGAGTCCCACCCATACAGATAAGATAGAGATACCCAGAAATGTCATATAAATTTCTATCACGGTGTATTTTCCTAGTCGCTATCGCTCAGGGTCCCCTACACCTGACTGAACAGAAAGATCATAGAAATATTTCCATTAAGGCCTTCCAAGAAATCGGGGAAAAACCAGGTTCGAGTCAACTAAAAAATGAAATCTTGGATGACCATACTACGAAAACTAGATAAGCTATGAACAACTACCCATACAGATAACTATATGAATTGGCTTTCCTACTAAGAAGAAGTCCTCTATATATTAAAGCTAGTAATGCCAGTAAGAATCATGGTGGTGACTAGTTATCCATCTCAAAAACCTAGAATTTCTCTTGGAGAGTCAGATAGGGACAACAAAAGAAGCTCCTAGCTAAAGAACTATCTATGAAATATGCTTGCCACTCGATAACCCTCCTCTCAATTGGTGTCTAATGCCGGTGAACAGGTACTCTTCATATATAGTCACAAAGGTGATTCCCCAAAATCAAATTCTATTCGCCTATATCTTTGCGCTTTCTTCCTACCATCGCTGCGCTCCTCTTCCCACTTGTGGAGAAAGACAGAGAATCAGTAGCAGAAACATACCCCTTTACGAAGGAAATCTTCAAAGCTCTTGATAAGAGTTTCTGAAGGATAACTAGAATCCATCCAATTTTGGAATTCAAAGTCAAAAGCTAGTGGATGATTCTGAAAAGATTATACTAGGAACTAAACTCACAAATAGGAGAAGCTACCGACACCCAGACCTCTAATTTCTTTCCAAGATGGGATGAAAAATTCTCACTAGCTCCAAGCTATCAAATCGAAATTGTTGAAAAATTCTTATTTTCTTGCTTCTCCCACCCCTACTGTAGCTTCATGTCTCTGGAAAGGGGTGCTCTAGAGATATTCTCCGAAAAGGGTGCCACTTTCAGGTGAACTCAAGATCCTCCATCACTATGTGGGAAGACCGTGTTCATCCCTATTTGTTGCCAAACTTTATGCTTATGGACAATCCAAACTACTCCATAACTGCACAATATTAAATAGTGGCGGGCATCATCTTGAAAAATCCCAGAAGATGGAATTTTCAACTTCATTCCAACCTATTTGAACCTTCCATCATATAGTCTATTCTAATGTCCTTAAAGTACTACTAATGAAACTGCGATATGGACTCCAAACAAGTCAGGGATCCATGGTTTGAAATCCTCCTATCGACTTCTCTCCAGTGATCCTTGGAGTCTTCCATGAAATCTAACCCGGAAAGACTTATGGAAACTAAATGTGTATGAAATATATTACTTACGAGAAGTAGATTAGCATCAATTATCCAGCTGGGGGATGCAAGTCTTCACTGTTCAATATGCCTGAAAGACTTGATCAAATTTTTCTGGGATGTCATGTGGCTAGAATTATTTAAAGTGAATACTCATCTTCTATCCATTAGACTCTCTTTTTTTATCTTCTAAGCCCTTACTGAATTAGGAACATGATATACCCGAGGGTCTCCAATAAAATCCCAGAGCCTGGAATACATCACTTCCAACTATTCTCTCTATTTTTCATGGGCTGCTACCACATCATTTCCGGCTTTAGCTAAGTAGAAAGAAGGAAATGCATGAAAAAATCCCTACATACCCCATGCAGAGAACATCCCTCATTAAAATGATAAGTATGGTGGGACAACCAGATCAATATCTTCCCAACATCAACCTCTTTGACCCCTCCTCCTGAAAACTACAATCAGGATTCACTTTTATGTAGGAATCAGTTCATCCAACTCCTTTCTCAGTATAATTCCACAGCTTGATGAGATTGATTTTGGAAGTCACAGGTAAACTTACCATGTAGTAGCTCACCCAAAAAGTTCAAGTGGGAAACTACAGGGTATCGTTTCTTTCCTAATATCTATCTAGTTTCTCTTGGGTGGTTAAGGAAGTATGAAATACTTTGTGGTTGTTGACTTTTCTAGGATGGCAGTGGGAAGAAGAAAGCATAATTCTATTCTCCATCAGTGAACTATCACACTATTAGAAGAGTATTGGCCATTCTATACTATAATATAATAGTCTCAAAAGACTTTTATCATCTCTATAACTATATATAATAGTACCCATTTTCCTTCCATACTATTAGTAGATGTTTGAATATGACTATTCCATATAGGGTCTACCATGAGACATTACCATTTTTTCAATGGAACCTTTCTAAAACAGTTTTCTTATCGACTCATGACAATACCTAACTATTCTTGATTTTCTATATTCATTCGACTATAAAAACAATTACATTATTTCTCCTCGATATTCAATCCTAATTCCTTATTCCATAATACTAGACATTATTTGGTTAATAGAAAACCTAATTATCTTAACTTGTAACTGCGCTCAATGGTTTTTTCATATGATTTTCAAGATTATTTTTCACATTTTTATCTTATATCATGTAGTGTTTTCCTATTTCCATTTCCTCTGAGCGAACACATCAAAATAAATTAACTATTTTCCATTATAGGTATCTATATTTTGTATGTAATTTCTCAATTTTTTGAAAACAAATTAATTGTTTGATAGATATAAATTTTATTTATCCATTCAATTGTTTGTATGAATTTTATTGTCAATAATAGTTCTTTTGTAATTAATCTATATTTTCATTAATTTATTGTGATTGTAATTTGTTTTCTATTGTAATGTTTTTAACTATTTATATTTATTTCTATTCTTAGAACATGTTATTTTGGATTCATCAAATAGAATGGATGTGTATTTTTTTTTATAAAATTCAACTAAAATTTAAAAAAAAATTACACTCTATGATATTTTCTGGTCTAGGTTTTAAAAATTTACGCAAATAAATTAAAAATTAACCAATCTATGCAAAAATAAAATAAAATAACTAAATTTCTTTAAGTTCACTAACTCTATAAGTTAAAATAATTCGTTTGTAAAATTATTCTACAAATATGGGGAAATAATTTAAAATATGGGGTAATAATAATTTCTTAGTAATTTTTTTATACCCATTTTATAATACTTAATCTCTTGAAAATACTATAGAACTTTAAAACATATGTACATTTCAAAAAATTCATGAAAAATAATAGAGTGATTGTTTTATAAACATTATGCAATCCTCTGAAAAAGAAAACCCCAAGGCCACATAAAACATTAAAGTTTGTCTGTGCCTAGCCACATTCTTGAGGGACTGGTTCACTCCCCACTTACATTCATGTTTATAATGTTCATGTTATTAATTTTATAAATAAAATTTTAATATTTATTTGTATATATATATATATACATTTTCTTCTAGGGTTTTTATTAAAAATAAACATGGAATCATATTTACATACATCTATATATATTCTTTCATATGAGAACATATGCTAGATTTGGAACAACCAAATCACATGAAAATACCTAACTATTCTTGATCTTCTATATTCCTTCGATTCTAAAAAAATTACATTATTTATCCTTGATATTCAATCATAATTCCTTATTTCATAATACTAGACATTATTTGGTTCATAGAAAACCTAATTGTCTTAACTTGTAACTACGCTCAATGGTTTTTTTCAGTTGATTTTCTACATGATTTTTCTCATTTTTATCTTATATCATATAGTGTTTTCCTATTTACATTGCCTATGAGTGAACACATAGAAATTCATTAACTATTGTCCACTATCGGTATCTATATTTTGTTTGTAATTTTTCAATTTTTTGAATAATAATTAATTATTTGATAGATATAAATTTTATTTATCCATTCAATTGTTTGTATGAATTTTATTGTCAATAAAAGTTTTTTTGTAATTAATTTATATTTTCATTAATTTATTGTGATTGTAATTTGTTTTCAATTATAATTTTTTTAACTATTTTTATTAATTTTTATGCCCCAAACATGTGATTTTGAATTCATAAAATAGAAAGGAAGTGTATTTTTTTATAAAATAAAACTAAAACTATGGGGAAATAATTTAAAATATTGTGTAATAATAATTTCCTAGTAATTTTTTATACCCATTTGATAATACTTAATATCTTGAAAATACTATAGTGATTTGAAAAATATGTATGTTTTAAAAAATTCATGAAAAATAATTGAGTGATTTTTTTAGAAACATTATGGAAGCCTTTGAAAAATAAAACCATGAGGCCAAAAAAACATCAATGGTTTTTTGTGCCTACCCACATTCTTGAGGGAATGGTTCACTCCCCACTCACATTCATGTTTATAATGTTCATGTTAATAATTTTATAAATAACATTTTAATATTTATATATATATATACATTTTCCACTAGGGTTTTTATTAAAAATAAACATGAAATCATATTTACATATATATATATATATATATACTTTCATATGAAAACATATGGTAGAATTAGAACAACCAAATCTCATGAAAATTTTAATTTGTGTGGTATATTTAAGATAGAATAATTTTTTCCCATGTAATTCGTTCAGACGTCTCATAAAAAACATTTTTTAAGGTAGTTATTACAAATAAATGATTTAATACTCCTATATACTTAATAAAACTGCATTATACATTATAAAAATATTAAATGTTATGAGTTATAGATAATTGACATATCATATATCATATATAACCTTCATGATTATACATGTACATAGATCATATAAAATGTAGTTTATATTATTTCATATATAATCTAAATGATATCAACTAACATAAAATGTGGAATTCATTAAATAATAATATTCTCAATAAAACATAAAAATTTATTAATACAACCACACATCCATTATAATTAATGTTAGACAAATAAGGATTTTATATTATTTCATTTCATATATTAATATATATGTTTTAATATAATTACTTGTATATATGTATAACTATATTACTATTGATTTAAAATAAAACATTAAAACGTATAAGGAATTTTTTTAAAAAAAATAAATGTTTAAAATTCAAACTATTTTCCCTATATAATATATATAAATATATATATATATATGGATTGGAATTTTTTTTTAAAAATAAACGTTGTTTGATATATCGAAACATCTTACATACAATATAGTTAACATAAATTCATATAAAATTTAATTTAAAAAACTCATTAATTCTTTAAAATTCATATTCTATTAATTATAAATTTCGCAGTAACCAATTTTCATAAATAAAGGATGGTAGTTAACAAAAAGGGGGGTTTTGAGAGGAATAAATAAATCACCCTTACTAATTTAAAATTAGAAAATCGTGAAGTTAAAAATTAATTAATTATCTTCCTTATATAATAATATCAAAATATGAATTAGATACAATAAATACATCCCCTAAAATTAAAATTGAAGACAAAAAATCAGGCTTTGGAAGATGGATCAATTTCATTTCTCGCATTATTTATCATATACACCAAACTAATAAATGATTTTTTTTAAAGTATAAAAATATCAGCTTCTTTATTTATATCAATTTTAAGTTATTATAGAAAATTAAAGAAATAACATATATGTATATCTATACATATGAATTCAAAGGCCAAAATATTTTTGAGTTGATATTCTAAAAAACCTTTAGTAATATTTTGTAATGCAAGAAAAGATTATGGGAAAGTATCAATTTAGATTAAGAATATATTATTATTTATATCACTAGAAGTAGATTAAAATATTGAAAAAACAAAATAAAAAATATATTAATATACTCTAACTCAAAACATTCCAGAACAAATCATAGTAGGGGATAATATATATGTCTATTTGATCAGAAGAAAAATAATCAACAGACCAAAATAAATGCCATATGTTCATAATATAAAAGAAAAGTAGAACACAATGAATGAACAAATTTAAAGAAATATATCTAAACGATGAATAGAGGATTGTGACAATGATCGATGGTAAAAATAATGAAATAAAATGAACATTATAGTTAACTCAAAATATGTTTGGACACCTAAAAAGTAAAATAAAAAAACACATACCTCAAATTGAAAGACAACAAACAGTTTTCCATCCACAATCAAAAACCACATCGTGGTCATCCATCACTCACACTTGAATCCCTAACATGAAACTAATTCCTTTTTCTGATCATGATCCCTCTTTAGGAATAAAAGTTATCAGTCCCTAGTGAATAAGAAGATGCACAACCCCTCTCTGCTCACTAGGTTCGACTTAAATCTCCCTAAAGACAAACACGTCAATGTGATGACTGCATATTTGACCATATAGAAATGAAGCACTACTCCCATTGAAACCCTCATGTCCCCCTTTCCTAATCCGAAATATGTTCCACCCCTATAGAACTCACTTTAATTTTCATTTATTTTTATCATTTATGTTTTCTCATACAAATTTAAAATTAATTTTTTATAATAATAATATAATTTTATTGTTAGTTTCCTACTAATAAAAAATAGTATATTCAGTATTCAATATATATATATAATAATAATGTAATAAACTATTTATATTTATAATAAAATTTATTATTTTTTTCCATTCATATTTTGTTAACATTACATTATAATATAATTTTTAAAATATAATTTTTTAATAAAATAAAATATTTTATAATAATTTATTTTTTATAAATATTCATAATGTGTTAAATTTATGATTCTCATTATAAATTTTTTTCATCAAACCGCATTTATATTACTATAAAATATTATCAACAAAATAAAATTTCGTTGTCAACAGATAAGAGATAATATTTTTAGTTTGAAAAAATTTATATTATATTAGAACATTGTTCTATTAATATAACATGTTAAAATATATAGTAATTTCATAATTATTTACCACATTTAAAACAGTATTATTTTATAATTATAAATAAAAATAATTTTCTTGAAAAAGAATAATATATTGGAGTCATTTAATATGAATAAATTATACTAAATAAATAATATATTTTAACATATTTAATGAAAAATAATTTTCAGAAAATTGGAATTTCATAATTTTAATCAAATCTTATTTTTATTATAAAATATATCTTAGTTTAAAAAAAATTATTAAGACCTTTCTAAATTAATTTGGAATTATTAAAAAAATATTTTATTATAATATATTTACTAGTTAAATTTCATGGGATGTTATATTTGTATTTGTTTTTATTTATAAATGATTCTCTTTAATAAATTAGATTGTTGTTAAAATCATTTGTTTTCAGAAATTTTTTCATTTATACTTATTTCATTATAATTACATCTATTTAAAAAATCAGATCATAAAATGTCTTTCACTTTTAATTTTATAATGTTATATATTATATATTAAAAATTAGGCATGTTTATATATTTATATTCTTATATATATTATTTTTACATGGGTATATATATGTGTTTGCGTGTGTGTGTCGGTTAAAGGTTTATACATATAAATATATTCATCTATTATAATATTTTTAAAAGCTTATTATTAGATTATTATTAGATAGTTGTTCAAATGTGTAAGGGTTTTTATTTCTAATCAAATTTAAAAATGATTTCTTAAAAAACGTTGTTTTTGTCCTTGGATGTTGTGTTTTATGATAATTAAATTTCAGTATTGATAAATCAAATTTCATTTAATATCCTATGGTTTTAGTCATAATTATAGACACCGAATCTGTGATGGTGAAATTAGAAAATTCCATATCTACTGATGATGAAGTCCTTCTACATTATATTGAGGACCATCTTAAACAATTAATTCATGATGTTAGTGTTGAAACCATTGAAAAAAATGAATGTTATCCAACATTATGTACATGATATAAAACCAATGTTATCATTTTTTTCTATATTTTTTTGTTATTGGAGGTACTAAAATTCGTTAACATTAAAGAAATACCTTGTTGGTGTGATAAACTTTTCCATGAATTTAATTATGTTTTTCAAGTGATTCTTTTATAAGGAAGTGATCTTCAGGATTCCACTTATGAGAAAGAAACTACAATGTTTAATAGGATCGGGGAAAAATGATACATCCTTTCCCTAAATATAGTGTTCTATCTAGGAAGAAATATGATTTTATTTCAATATTACCATAATGTGGGACATTATAATATAAAATGGATGAAAAATCCAATTATCATTCATTCTCAAGAATACGAACCAAACATTCCACATAACCAATCTAGTATCTTCCAATAATTACTCATTGTAAGTATATTTTATCAAATTTATATGATACCAAGTGGCTAAGAAAAAATATATGTGATGAAATATGTAATGGAAACCTATGCCACACATATAATTAACAAAAATGTAGAATATTTGATCAAAAAAATTATTTTTAGTATAATGTAAGAAATCATTTAATTGGTCATTACATATATGGAATTAATCCATATCAGAGTATCATTAGCATATATAGTTCATGTACTATTGTGTTTATTTTATAAAACATGTCCCCATAGATATGTATGAGTTCGAAATATATGATGATGAGAATGATGAATTATGGACCACAATAGTGTAGAAAGGGTATTAATGCTTATCTATCAAAATTGACTAATGATTTGAAATTTTAATGGGTGGTCGGTGATATAGTTTCAAATATACTCAATAAATAGTTTTTACATTTGTGTTATATGATAATGTTAACTATTATAGATATTCATATATATAGTGAAATATATACAAAAATTGTTAATGTACATAAAACGTGTTTAATTAGAGAATATGGTACTTCAAATCATAACTTGCAGGATTGATAGAAAATAATATACATGGTAAAAAATAGATTTGTTTAATAGGTAATCCTTATTGATGATAAAAGAAGAATTTAACTTTAATAAAACCGTTTTCAGATGTTGAATATTAGGAAAAGGTGAAAAACATTAGTGTCACATTTGGAATGAAAGGATTTTATCATCATAAAAATAAATAAATGAATTGATTTGTCTTATTTAAGCTTCCATATTGGGTATTAATTGATGTAATCCATCTAATTGACATTATATTTGTCAATAAAAAATCAGATGGTTTATTTTGGTCATTTTTAAACATAAATTTAAAGATAAAAAATATTAATTTCAAGAATTACTAAAAATAATTACTATGGGAATAAATTTTGTAGTTATCTCCATCAATGAAATGAAACATACCATATTATTAGAAGTTCCCAACCTTAAACATTAAATAATCTTGAATTAAGTTAATAATTCACAATGAGGATCTTTTCAGGTTTACAGATTTAGATAATTAGTTCATAACTTATACATAAAAACTTGTATATTACATGTAGACACTTCTACTCAGTATCCATTTTTTCATAAAATAAATAATCATAAAAGAAAAAAATCATTTTTAGTTCCATGTTTTAAACCACAAGAATTTTCCTTGATCACATCGTTGACCCGATTCCACTTTAAGCCCTATGAAAAATATTTAAAAAGCATGTGATGAGTGTAAAAAGCACATTAAGGGATACACAAAGAAATAAAACTATTATTTTATCAAAACAACATGTAAACCATGAACACTTTATCATGAAGTAATACTTTTCACCTTGAAGAAGTAGAAAAACACCTCACTGAATATAAGCTCATTTCTTACCCTTCATTTGTAACCAAAAGATTACCATAAAACCCATATAAATCACACATAACATATAAAAGGTAATCTTGGTACATAATCATACTTAAATGGAATAACCATATGATCAACTTCCACACATATCACTAAATAGAATAGCCATATGGCCGACTTCCATGCCCAATTAATTGGAGGTTATAACGTAACCTACCATCCTTGGTTTACCATGGAACCACCCATATTTTGGTTTATCAGGTTAGCACCTATTAAATAAGGTATTTTTTCCTTATAAATACATTAAGGCTTATAGAGGAATCCAAATAACGATTACGGCGGTGGACAGGTCATTGTCACCAGAAACGTTAAATACATTCCTTCTATCATTTAGTAAAATGCTTTGTAGAAAAAATGCTCCCTTTGAATGAAAGTTCAAGACAAAGGGGTTTATTATATTCTGTGTAAAATAAATAGGTGTATATTATCAAAACATTCCCCAATGAAAGGAGATTGAGACAAAGTCCCTTACCTCGTGTCCGACTTGACTCATTCATTATTTAATTTCTTTAATATAAAACATACATTAAATTATACTTTCATAATAACCTTTTTTATTTTTATTATTCCTTTTATAGAACTTTTTACCTTTCTATTACAATTAGTTAATTATTTTAGTTCATATCAGACATTTTGTCAATGTTCATAACTTGAGTGAAAAATAAAGATGTTATAATTTTGAATTGTCCATGTGGTCTAAATTCCATTATCTCTATAATGATATTCCTGGTTTAGATATCATATATATCATATATATCTAGTATATTTTTAGTTTATAAAAGTCCATAACATTTGGATATTAGAAATGAAATGCATCGTTCATAGAGACGGTGTGCCTTACGTACACATGAATGCTACTTCCATTTCTTTTTTATATTATAACAAATTAAAAATAAATGATACCTATGCATATTATATTTCCAATATAATATATATGTTATATATGTTACATAATTTCATTAATTCCATCCTTTATACATTGCACGTATAGAATGAACGGGTCATATCAATTTGAGCGGGCGGTAGTCCACACTTCCCCAAATGTAATTATCTTATTTATGAAACATGAAAATCATAAAGGTGTATTATAAATGGGAATTAAAGAATCATAGAGATAAAATTAGTATCTTATATATCATATATAATTATAGTTTCATCATAACGGCCACCGTGAGAGGTGGTAGGAGAATATTGAACAACCGTCGTTTCGTGGGGTAGTAGTTCATCGTCCACAAATACAGTATATTTTATACCCATTAGATGGTGGTGTGTGTAAATGTAGTTAGAATACTTCTAATAAGAACAACCTAGAATATTTTGGATATTTTTATTGTTATATAAACCAAGAACTAGAAGAGAATAGGGAGTGTATAAGGAAGAATAATGGAAAGGGGCTTAAGAGAAGACGTTACATCAAATCGGGTATCTTCTTTTGATTTGAGTCAATGTGATCTCATGAATTGCCTGATGCCTATAGTAATGATTCTAGTAGTAAGGGAGGGATGTTGTGAGCTTATTTGGGTAGAGTTTGGATGATCTAAGTAGGATTTAGAGGTATGAGTAAGGGTTAGAGGTGATGCCCTTTTATAAGAGGGAGGAGGGGCTCTTTAGGAAGGTTTGAAAATATAATTTTATTATAAAACTTATTTTCAGTTTAAAAAGGTAAAAAACTAATTAAATTATAAAATAACATGAATATATGTCGAAATAAAATCATCGAATAATAATTGGATAGTTTTTGGATATTGTTTTATCCTTATCGTTTTTATTTAATCCTTTTTTACTCTTACCATTTTATCATTCACTTAACACATTGAGAATCAAAATAGTTAAAAAACATAAAAAATATCCAATAAAAAATTCAATAACAAAATTTTATACTTATGATAACTATTTGGGTGAATATTATATTTTTTGGAATTTTAAAATATATAATAATATATTTTATATTTCAAAATATGAATTATGTAAATTTAGACACTATTTTAATCGTGACTTTTTAAAAACCCATAACAACTTGATTGATTGAAAATAACTTTATTAATACAAATATAACTTGTAAATACCATACATAAAATTCATGGATGACATCAAAATAACCAAATTAAATTTATTTTAACATTTATAATATCATTTATCTCAATCCTTTATTAATTCTGTAATCAATGTATCATCATTGTGTCATAATTAAATTTATTTATTAAATATCTAAAAATTACAAATAAAATACCATGATGTCGGAAACTCTTTTATCTTTCCAATGATTATTTATAGTTTAATATATCGCTTACATAAACGCATATTTAAATTCTTTTAGTAAAATATATATGTTTAGGTTATATTTTCCATAACATTAAATTAAATGTAATTAAATGTCATTCTCACACACAAGTAGATCCATGGGGTCCTAATATCAAAAAAAGGATGATCATAGTTGGATATATCTCATAAAATAGGATTAGGACACATGTTATGGTAATTTAATATTATTATAATATTATTGTTTACCATTATTTACTATATTTACCCTTTAACCATGGTAAAAAAAATATTTACTGAAGTTAAAATTCATAATGTCTAAAATAAAAAGTTATGTATTTACAAAATTTTGACCTCATGATTCCAAATATTGAATCTATTTTTTAATATTCAAAATATATAAGTTACAAAAATTAATTTAAAATTAATTCCCACTATCAAAACCAAAAAGCGTGTTTTTAAGAAAAAATAACTATCACATTATTGACATGTTTTTATGTCTAATTAAAAAGTAAAATTAATTCCAATGAAAAAAATTGGAATAAATGGTAAAAACTTAATCTAATTATACATTAATACAAATTAAAAAGCTAATCTAACCATATAAATAAATCAGATGAAAAGACATATTTGACTTAAAATGCAGTATTTTTCACTGTTCATTAAAATATGAACTTTATCAGAAGAAATATCAAAAAATTACCCAAAGTAAATTTTGATGTCCCACTTATAAATAAGAAGTTTATTTTTTTCAAATGGAAAATATAAACGTGACAAAATCTATATTTAAAATGGGTTCTCAATCAAAAGGTTGTAATACTACCTTTTAAAAATATTAGAGTATTTATGCTTAAAATTGGATTCATTCCCATTTTAAGACTCTAAATTTTATTTGATAAATGTGAAGACATTTAAAAACATGTATATAAATATTGTAGTTACATATGTTCATTCCTTCTAATACAATGGCTACGCGTTTACCACCATTTAAAATAATATTATATTATTATTTTCTTGTATGACTCACCTTTGTGTGCAAAATGAGATTTCATAGAAACCCATTGTTTCGTGTCAGGTATGCCATAGAAAATAGAGCCCCATTTAATGTAAAATTATTATTTAATTCAAAAATATTAATAAATGTGAAAATTTCATATTCTTTATTTACCTGTTATGTTACACCCTTCCATACTTTTTGAAATTGCGTCCTCGCAATTTTATTCAATTATAAAATAAGTTGGGGTATTTATCCCTCGTAGCATTTTCATATTCCCATTTTGCCTCTTCCTCCATAAGGTTTTTTCAAAAAACTTTTACCTGATGAATTACCTTATTCCTCCACACTTTCTCTCTTTGGTCAATAATATGGACTGGTTGTTCCTCATAAGAGATATTCTCTTCCAAATGAACTACCTCTTGACTCAAAACATGATATAGATCTAGAATATAATTTCTCAACATTAAAACATGAAAAACATTGTGTACCTGGGATAAACATAGAGGTAAATTCACGTAGTAAGCAACCGATCCAACATTCTCTAGAATTTTATAAGGCCTAATGAACCTCAAACTCATCTTTCCCTTCTTACCAAAATGCATCACACTTTTCCAAGGTGAAACATTGAGATATACATGATCCCCTACCTCGAATGAATGATCCTTCCTCTATTTATCCACATAACTTTTCTTTCTTCTATGATATATCCTCATGTGTTTATATATCAACTAAACTTTCTCTTCCATATCTTTTACCAGTTCTGGTCCCATCAGTTTCCTTTGACCAACTTCATCCCAAAGAGAGGGAGTTCAACACCACTTTTCATATAATGCCTCAATTGGATCCATCTATATACTAAAATGAAAAATTTTATTATAAGAAAACTCCACCAATGAAATATGTTGGTCCCAACTTCCTTTGTAATCCATTGATGAAGCTTGTAGAATATATTCCAATGTCTGAATTGTTTGTTCTGACTACCCATCTGATTGAGGATGAAAAGTTGTACACAAATTTTATTTAGTACCCAACTACATCTGGAGGCCCTTCCAAGAGTTAGAAGTGAACCTTGGATCACTATTAGATACAATAGAGATGTGAACTTCATGTAACCAGACTAACTCTTTAATATACAACCAGTAAAGTTGATCTAGAGACATAGTCTCTCAAATAGGATGAAAATTAGAAGATTTATTCAATCTATCAACAATAACATAGATTGCATTGTTACTTTGAGAATTATTTGGTACTCCCACTATGAAATCAATGGACACATTTTCCCAATTCCAATCTAGAATTGGAAAAGGATTAAGCTTCCCTTTTGGTAATTTTCACTCTACTATAACTTGTTGCCAAGTTAAACACCTAATAGAAAATTCAGTAATATCTATTTTCATTCCATCCTACCAGTAATACTCCTAAAGATCTCTGTACATTTTAGTACTGCTGGGATAAACTGAAAATGGTGAACTATGAGCTTCACATAAATCTCTTTCTTCAATAGGGAATGACAAGGCACATGTAACCTCTTTATAAACCTCAAAACACAATAATTATCAATGATAAATTTAGGAAACTTACCCTTTTGAACCAACTATACCTTTTTCTACAACTCACTGTCTTCCTTCTACACTTTCTTAATTTGGTCTCATATAGATGATTTCACAGACACCTGAAACAAAACAATGTAATTTTATGAAAAAACAACTTCTTTTCCAAAGTTTATCAAATTTTTAATCAACGGATCTTTTTCCATACATAACATGGTTAATGTAGCATTACTCTTTCATCTCAAAGTGTCAGCCACTTTATTTTCCTTTTCTGGATGGTAATGGATCGTGAAATCATAATCCTTGTTAAATTCTAGCTATCTCGTATTTCTCATGTTTAATTATTTCTGATAGAATATATAATTCAATATTTTTTGATCAGTATATATTTCATACTTTATGTCATACAAATGATGTCTCCAAATTGTTAAAGCAAAAACAACAGCAGCTAATTCCAAATCATGTGTAGGGTAAATTAACTCATGAGGTTTCAACTGACGTGAAGCATTAGAAAATACCTATTCATTCTAAATTTGGAAAAAACCAAGTACTTTCAATGAAGCATCACTGTAGATAACAAATTCACCATCTCTGGAAGGTAGTTCCCAAACTATAGCATTAACCAATAATATTTTCAGTCCCTAAAAACAATCACCACATTCTTTTCTCTAGATGGCCTTAACAAATTTTCGGGTTAATTAGGTTAGTGAGATAGATAACCATGCAAAATTTTCAACAAACCTTCATTAATGTCCTGCCAAACCAAGAAAACTATGAATCTTGGCTATATTTGTGGGTCTTGGCCATTCTTAAACAACTTTTGTTTTAGCAGGATCAATAGTTATACCATTTTTTGAAACAATGTGACCAAGGAATGAATTTTTTTTAAAAAAAAACTCACACTTTCTGAAATTCTCATATAGTTTATTTACATTTAAGGTTTTCAATAGAACCCATAAAATACTTTCATGTTCCTCTTTACATTTGTAATATACTAAAATCTCATCAATAAAAATGCCCAAAAATGTATCCATGAAGTCATAGAAAATTATATTCATAAGAATCATGAATAAAGCAGGTGCATTGGTTAACCCAAAATACATAACTAAAAATTCATAATGGTCATATCTAGTACAAAACACGGTATTCAGAACGTCTTCTTCCTTTACTTTAAAATAATTGTACCCCGAAAAAAATTTAATCTTTGAAAAATAATGAGCTCCCTAGAGCTGATCAAACAATAATCAATATGAGGAAAAGGATACTTGTTCATAATAGTGATATTATTCAAGTATCCATAATCAATGAAAAGTCTCATTAAACCATATTTCTTTTTAATAAACAAGATCAAAGAACCCCACAGTGATGTGCTAGGTCGAATTAAACCTTTATCTAACAACTCCTGAAATTGTATCTTTATCTCTAAAAGTTCTATTTGAGCCATTTGATAAGGGGGTTTTGAAATTGGATTAGCATAAACAACTAAGTAAAAAATAAATTTAACTTCTCAAACAGGTATAATACTAGGGAACTCATCATAAAAAACATCAAGATAGTCATTTACTTCTATCACATCATTAATTTGAAAAGTTCCTTTGTTTTCAGCAATATGTTCTAGGAAACATTCATTCTCATCCTTCACTAGTTTATTAGCTTCCTGATATGTTATCGGATATCAGGGTTTATTTTTTTACACAAACCGAAACTCTTTCTGAAATGAAACCTCTTTAGATCGATAGTTAATCTTATCATGGTAAACAAAAATCCAATCCATTCCAAAAATTACATCAATCACTATTATAGGGAAAAAATGGATTTTAGGTAAATTATTTCCACAAATAAGGATCGGAAGATTCTTATAATTTCTTCATAAATCAACATTTCACCCATGATTTTTTACCACAAGATCGGCATTCATATCTTGAGATTGAATTCCCAAATTTACTAGAAAATTTCTCGGAAATGAATGAATGTGTTGATCCTGAATCAAACAACATGTTAGCATAATTTCTTAACTCATTGAAACTAAAACATCTTACTGTAGGATTTTCATTTCTTGCTTGATCATATTCCTTATAGTTATAAAAAATATGACCAATATAACCACACTAGAATCACTTTCTAGATTTTGAGAGACTTTCTCCAGGATTATTTTTACAACACTTCTCACAAGATGGAAATTTAATTTTCTTACCTCTAGGATTCTATGATGAATTCTTTCCCTTTTCCTGTCAACTAGACCCCTTCTTTTCCTTTCTCTCATGGAACACCTAATCATTAGAAAACTCGATTTCTAAATTCTTGGCACATATGAAAATTTCTCATAGATTTTTAATTCCCAAGTGGATAATGCTCTTTGATAATGCATCTTTAGTCCTGATTAAAGTCAATTTATCTTACTATCAAGATCTCAGATGAAATTTGGAGCATGCATTTCCAGTTGAGTGTACTTTTCTTCGTAATAATCCACTGATCAATCATCCTTCCTCAATTACAAGATTTTTTTCCATCCTAAGTTGAACCACCTTAGGAAAATATTTCTCAAGAAACACATCTTTGAATTATTCACAAAAAAAGTGCATCAATCTCCCCAAAATCCCTGATATTTTTGACCATTGACCACCACTGATCTACTTCTCCTTCAAATCGATAAATAGCAAGACCAACCTTTTGATTTTTTGTACAAACCATGACATCAAAAATCTTCTTCAGTGATTTGATTCACCCTTCATCTTGAACATTTTCAGATGATCCTATGAGTGATGGGGGATGTTGCCTTATAAAATTTTCCACTATAGACATGTTCCTCTGTGGTTGATCTTCTTTATCTCGTGAATGTATACCACCACCATTTATATTTTGAGTCAATTGTTCCATTACTAAAAAAAACTGTTAAGTTCTGATTCCAACCATATCGGGATGCTGATTTGGAAAGTTATTCTCCTCTGTATGTCTTCCCAGTGTCGTTGCCTTGTTTCCTCTATGGAATACAATTCTGGACAAACATATCTTAGATAAATAAACATGGTAATCTTCAAATTCTATAACTTTTCAATTTTAACATAATGAAAAATTCATTTATGATTATTCTATTAACAAAATCCTAACTCCTAAAGTTATCTAAACTGACCATGATACCAACTATAAGGCTCCATCATTAAACATTACATAATCTTGAATTAAGTTAATAATTCACATTGAGGGTCTTTTCAGGTGTAGGGATTTAAAAAATTAGGTCATAAATTATACATAAAAACATGAATATTACATGTAAAAACTTCTACTCATTATCCATTTTTTATAAAATAAAGACTCTTAAAAGAAAAGAAACATGTTTAGTTCCATGTTTCAAACAATATTGCTTTTCCTTGATATTATCCTTGACCATATTCCACTTTAATACCTTTGAAAAATATTTAAAAACATGGGATGAGCATTAAAATCTTAGTAAGGGACATAAAAAGAAGTAAAACGGTTAGTTTATCAAAACAACAAGTAAAGCATGAATATATTATCATAAATTAATACCATTTACCTTAAAGAAGTAGGAAAAACACTTCACTGAATATAAGCTCATTTCTTACACATCTTTTGTAACCAAAATATTACTATAAAACCAATATAAAGAACACATAACATATAAAAGGTAAACATGACACATAATCATACTTAAATGGAACAGCCATATGGTCCATTTCCACACATACCGCTAAATGGAATAGCCATACAGATGAATTCCATACCTAATGCATTAGAAGTTATAAAGTAATCACCCATCCTTGGTTTATAACAGAACCACCCATCACTTGATTTATCACATAACCACCCGTCAAATTTCCAAGTACCATTACATAATCATAACACATAAAATATTCCAAATATAAACTTTTTTCAATCACAAGATATCATTTTAAGATATTGAAATACTCAATCAATTTCAAAAACCATTTTCAATTCGAAAACACCCAAAATAGAATAAGGGATTTCTTTTCCTTTTAAAAACATTAAGGCTTATAGAGGAATCCAAATAATGATTATGGCGATGGGGAGGTCACTTTCTCTACAAACGTTAAAAACATTCATTCTATCATTTAGTAAAATTATTTGTAAGAAAAATATTCCTTTTGAATGAAATTAAAAGTCAAATGGGTTTATTATACACCATGTAAAATAATTAGGTGTATATTAACAAAACATACCCTAATGAAAGGAGATTGAGAAAAAGTCCTTTACCTCGTGTCTGACTTGACTCGTTTGTTCATTAATTTCCTGAAAAATAAAATTAAGTTAATTTATACTTGATTCAGAACATTTTTAAAGTTTATTAATAATTTTATATCACTTATTACCCTTCTATAATACATAGTTAATTATTTAAGTTCATATCGAATTTTTTTTTGATCTTCAGAACTTGAGTCAAAAATGAACTTGTTATAATTATAAATTGTCCATGTGGTCAAAACTCCATTATCTCTAGAATAATATTAGTGTTTTAGATATCATATATATCATATATATTTAGTATATATGTATTTTATAATAGTCTATATAATTTGGATATATGAAATTAAATGCACCATTCATGGAGATGGTAACCCATACGTACACATGAACGCTACTTTCATTTATTTTTCATATTTAAATTAATGAAAACTAAATGATACATACTTATATTATAATTACAATATAATATATAAGATATATATGTTACATAAGTTCATTAATTACATCCTTTATACATACCTTGTATATTATGAATGAGTCATATCACTTTAATGGGCCGGTAGTCCACACTTCCTCAAATGAAATTATCGTATATTTACAACATGAAAAGAATAAAGGTATGTTATAAATGATAATTACAGAATCCTAGAGACAAAATAAATATCATATATATCATATATAAATATTGTGCCATCATAATGGCTACCATGATAGGTTGTAGGAGAATATTGAACAATCATCGTTTCGTGAGGTAGTAGTTTGTCAACCATAGAAACAGTATGTTATATACCCATTAGATGGATGTTTGTTTAAGTATAGTTTGAATCATTCTCATAACAAAAACCTAGTGTATTTAGGATGTTGGTTTTGTTTTATAATCCAAGAATAAGAAGGGAATATGGTGTGGAGAAGGAAAAATAATGGAAAGAAACTTGAGAGAAGATGTTACCTCAAATTGGGTAACTTCTTTTGATTTTAGCCAAAGGGCTCTCTTGAATTGCCTTATACATAGGGAAAGGATTCTAGGAGGAAAGAATGGATGTAGGGAACTTATTTGGGTAGAGGTTGGATGATCCAAGTGGGATTGAGATGTGTGAGTAAGGGTTAGAAGTGATGACCTTTTATAAGAGGGACGAGGGGCTCTTTAGAAATGTTTTAAAGTATTATTTCATTATAAAAATGATTTTTGGTTTCAAAGGTCCAAAACTCATTAAATTCTAAGAAAAGATGAATATAAGTCGAAATAAAATCATCTAACAAGACTTTTATGGTTTTTGGATATTTTTTAAACCTTATATTTTTTATTTAACACTTTCTTACACTTACCACTTTATCAAGCATTTAACACTTTTAGAATCACAGTAGTCAACACGGCATGAAAAATATAAAATTAAAGAGTAATTAATAAAATTTTATATTTATGATAACTATTTGGAAAAATATTTTAATTTTTTTAATTTTTTAATATTTAATGAAATATATTATATTTTAAAATATGAATTATGTCAATTTAGACACTATCCGTATCCTGACTTTTAAAAAACCCATTACAACATGACAGAAAAAAAACAAATCATTAATAAAATTATAAAATGTAACTATAATCCATAAAATTCTTGGATAACATCAAAATAAACAAATTAAATTTATTATAACATTTATAATATCATTTATTTGAATCCTTTATTAATGAAGCAATCACTGTATTATCATTGTGTCATAATTAAATTTATTTATTTAAGGTCTAAAAATTATAAATAAAATACAATGATGTAGGAAATCATTTTAGATTTTCAGATTATATTTATATTTTAAGAGATCACTTATATAACCTCATATTAAAAAAATTTAGTAAAAGATATATGTTTAGGTTATATTTTCCTTAACATTAAATTAAAAGTAATTAAATGTCATTTTCACACAAAAGCGGCTCCATTGGGTCTTAAAATAGACCCAAGGATTCCCATTTTCAGATACATCTAATCCAATAGTATTAGGATACATGTTAAGGTAATTTAATATTATTATAATATTATTTTTTACACTTATTTACCAGATTTTCCCTTTAACCATGGTAAAACAATATTTACTTATGTTACTATTCATAGCGTCTAAAAATAAAAGTTTGTAATTTAAAAAATTTGGACCCATTTCTTCCAAATATGGAATCCATTATTTCAAATTCAAAACACTGAAGTTTTAGAAATTAATTTAAAATTAATTCCTATTGTCAAAACTAAAAAACGTGTTTTTGAGAAATAATAATTATCAAAAGATTGACATGCTTTTATGTCTAATTAAAAGGTGAAATTACTTCTTAATGACCAAAATTAGATTAAGTTTTAAAAAATTAATCTAGTTAAACATTAAATAAAATTAAATATATAACATAACCATATAAATAAATCAGATAAAAAGACATTTTTAACTTAAAATGCAGTATTTTTCACTATTCATTAAAAATAAACTTTATCAGAAAAATACAAAAAATTACCCAAAGTAAATTTTGATGTCCGGCTTCTAAATAAAAATATTATTTTTTCAAATGTAACATATAAAAGTGAAAAAAAAACTATATTTAAAAGGGTTTTTCCATTAAAAGGTGGTGACACTACCTTTTAAAAATATTAGAGTATTTATGCTTAAAATTGGATTCATTCTCATTTTAAGCATGTAAATTTTTTTGGATAAATATAAAGACATTTAACAAACCTGTAAAATGATATTTTAGTTATTTTTTGTTCATTCCTACCAATACAATGTCTTGTTGTTAACTACCATTTAAAATAATATTATATTATTATTATTTAGTATGACTTAGCCTTGTGTGCAATATGAGATTTCGGAGAAACCCATTGTTGTCTGTCAGGTACACCATCGAACATAGCATCCAATTTAATGGAAAATTAATATTTAATTCACAAATATTAATAAATATGAAAATGTGATATTTTTTATTTACTTGGGTTGTTATAATTTTACTCTAACTAGTCACAAATTTTGTAAGGGTGAGAAGATGTTTTTTCAATTCTTTATCGGTATTAATGTAACTAGTGGGTTTTATTAATATATAAAAAATTTAGTGGGATTGGAGGATTTAATGTTAATGGGTATGAAATACCATGAATTTGATGTATTGATGAAATAGTTTCGTATGGTTCCATTGCATGAAATATTACAGATACCTATCAAAAAGTGTATCGTTAGGATCAATTGCATTTTGAATTTATTTTGTATCAATTTATTATATATATATTTCTTAGATGTGTTAGAGAATGAATATTTCCATATAATATGTCAACTATAAATTTATTTTCCACATTATTATCATATTTTAGTTCACATCTTGATTCATTTTTTCGAGAGATAAGAATATGTGGGCCTATATATTTACATTTGATGTATCCTTTTGAATGATATATTTTAAAATTTTGATGGGATATTATAACAATACACATATACTAGAGGCCTTTATCATTCAAAAATATATATTATAATAGGTTATTATATTCTATACTACTTTATTTTTTGATTTGGACCTTGTTGGTCTCCCTATATTATGATATTTCATAGTTGATGGTGAATGTAAGGTGATCTATTTCATAAAGGTAAAATTATTTGCATGTGATGAAGTTATTCAATGACATTTACACATTTTGAACAACATATGTGATGTATATCTATATGTATCATCATATATTTATTAATCGGAGGTATGTTATCTGATAAAAAATGAATACTGGTTAATCAATGAATTTAAAACCCCATTTATTTTATTTTTTAAGAATAAAATCAACACTGATTAATTTTTATCAAAAATATTGAAATAGTAGAAGAGAGAAAGTGTAAATGAGATCATGTGAAATGGTTTTGTAACTAATAGACACACATTTTAAACTGATAAAAATGATTAAAAAGGTTCCATTAAAAATAGTAAAATAATGGTTGTATTATAAGAACTCCATTTTTTAAGTGCCAAAAAAAACACAATTTTTGTATCAATAACATATTTTGGAGTTTTGGGGATATACAAAATATTATTTACATTAAATTTTGTTTTCTAGTTTATAAGTGAAATTATATTGATAGTAATAGTGGTGTGAACCATGATGAGTATGGAAATATTCATTTATATTTTAAAAGCATGAATTTGAATGAAGAATCATTTTCCTGGGGATGCTTGAAAAGTAAATATTTTATAATGTTAACCCATCAATTATTCAATGTTATATTGTTTTTATATGGAAAAAAAATCCTTTTCAACGATGATAATAATGAAGATGTTTAATAATTTCCTAAAATTTAATATTTCATTACACAATTACCCAATGATAACAATGATTTCGATGTCGAATTTCCCATAAAACATAAAATGATGGTGAAAATGAACATGGGAAACACTCGATTATTATCTAAATTAAGCATTTATTATATTAATTTGTGAAAAAATATTATTTTTCTATCATTAATATTAAAATTTATCTAAATGTTTAACATTCCTTCATTTTTGTAATATTATTTTTACTAATTAGAATCATATATTTTCTTGGTTGAATTTTTTTTCTTTCATCATTGTTTATCACTATTTTCTTTATATACATCGTTTTATAGTATATTCTTTCATTCAATGAAATGATTATAAGTTTCATCATGTTTTAAACAATTAATTTTTTACATATAAAATTTATTTATTTTTAAATGAATATAGGTGCACAAAATATAACATATTAAAATGATAATAATTTTTTTAAATTTTTTAATTTTTATATTAAATAGTTTTAGTTACACGTTATTGTTTTTTTAAAAATATGGAATTCAATGAAAATAAATGTACACATAATTTTCAAAATAAATGTACACTTTTTGTAGAATACTTCTTTCTTTATGATAGACATAGGGGTAGGTAAATTGATTTATGTGTGTTTATTGATATAAATATATCTTTTTACTAATAAGAATATTAATTAAATTAAATTTATACATATTCACATTATATCAATCTCTTATTCTTCTCAAAAGAGGATCGTGTCACAATATAGAAGGCATGGGATTAAATGTTTACCAAGAATTTCACTCACACATGGGGAGAAGATGTTGATAATTAAAATTTATGAGAATAAAAAACCAACAATATCACATGCCATGTAGTTTAAGACATACCTAGATATAGAGGGTTAGTATTCCATTCATTAATTGGAAGAGCATCGATCAGCCGATGAAATATTTATTAAGGGAGTTTATAAAGGTAAAATTACTAAACATATTTATATATTTTTCTAATGGTTTAAATATTATACATTTATAAATATTTTATCTTCTTAATTAAAGATGACATTTAACTTTCAAGAGATAAATGGAATTAATTGATATTATATGTCATTTTCGTCAATCGAATGAAGATATTTCAAGCCAATGGTGAAATTATTTTATATTTTTGGGAGTATAAAGGTTCAATATATATACTATATTTATGGGTTTATAGGTACTGATAAATGGAAGAAATATCACTATAGTCGATGGAAAGAAGCCTTTACAATTTACTTTTTATTTTTTTAAATGTATTTTTATACTTAATATTAATTAAATGATAAAATAAATTTTTTCATATATAACATAAATCTAGTAAAATTAAATTTGAGATAAAATATCATAATTTGAACACATATATTTTCATGTCGAGGTTATCCTTTATTAGGGGACAAAATGATTACTGAAAAAATTTGAATTAAGAGACAAGTTATGTAATAGCTCCAAAGGACTTCCAAGGACCCCCCATCAGTTACCCCTCTATATAAAAAATGGAGAATTGGGGGAATGAAATATAAGTGGATGTATATTACCAATATCATAAATTAAATAGAATATATTGTGGGAAATTTTAATTTTTAAATTTTCATCAATATTAAAATTCAGTATAATTATCACACTGATAAATATCAGGATTTTTTTCGATTCACTTCAAAAGAAATTTTCAAAGGGAAACTTAAACCCCAAGGGTATGATGGATTTTCGTACCATTAATTTAGAAAATCTGAAACATCCAGGTCACGTTATAGGGTATAAGATGCGTATCAATTTTAAAAATGGTTTTGGCCACTCCCATATTGTGGAATAAATGGGGGAAGGTTATCAAGGTGTACTAGATGTATTGAAGGATGAGATATGATACATGATTGAGTAGAAAAAGGGTCTTATTAAATAATTTGTATTATAAATGCTTGCTCAAGAGATGAGAAAGATGAAACATGCCTACTATAATCTTCTACCTCCTCATTCAGACATGACTATGTACTATGAGTCACATGATGGGGATCCTCGTGTATGTATTGTAGACTACAAAATTTTACAAAATCTAGGCAATTTTGGACATCAGAATCTTATGAATTCAAGTTGGGAAATAGTAGTGGTACATGATATTATTCATCAAACTCCTCCAGTGCTACTTCCTAATGAGGATGTGTCCATAGTTTAACAATGTATATTTCATTTTTTATATTGGATAGATAATATTTATCATGATATGAAACATGACAAATGGTATTTTCATTTTCTTAGTTAAATTTAAAAATTTCATACACTTTTCTTATACAGTGGTAGCTATAATAAAAGAAAACCACTACAAGGAATGAGATTTTCAGGTTCCATTACATTTATATACACCTCATGAAATTGATGGGGTAACAATTTTATCAAATGATTCATATATATTAGATAATTGTTAAAGAAATTCTATGAGTGCTGGTATGTTTGGAAGATATTATACATTAATTATTTTGAAAACCGACTTTATGTATTTTGAAAAGGGTGCGGATCTCACTATACTCATCTTTCAAATGATTTCCAGGTATTTAATTTCCAATTATTAATTTAATTTCTATTTGTAAACATATGTTATATTAATTTAATTAAATAATTTTATAATGATGTAACTCCACACTTTTGGAATCTAAAAAAATCACTTCATTTTATGTTTTTATGGATCCATAATAAATTTCATCATTTATGAAATACCGTAACAAAGAAGCCATAATTATATATATATATATATATGTAACGCCCCAACCCCAGTTACCCAGAGTCGGTGCATTATTACATTACATTGGCATGATCACAAGAAAGATCAAATCTCGAAAGACCGATTGGTTTAGTATCCTTGGAAACACTAGATATATTCATAAATTATTACATCATAAAGTGGAAAAATACTAAAACAACATAGTCTCCATATTCCACACTCATATCCCCACATACTATCCCTGCAGGTCATTCATAACTTACTTCTTCACATCCTGGGAAAAATAAAACATAGAAATGCAGTGAGCTCAAATGCCCAGTAAGGATAACAATATAGCGGAAACTTTCAAAAATAAGCATAAACATTTAAGGCAATGTATAACTAAAACAAAAGCCTTTTAAACTTGAACTTCAACATAGTATGGCAAAAGTCAAATGAAATAATTCCATTTACTTATTCGCATGGATATTCTACTAATCGATTAATCACATGCAATATCAATAACCACTTTCATAATGATGGAATGCATAATGCCAGACTATCATAACCACATAGCCAAGGCCTCATGCCAAGACTACAAATAAGATTTTCCCAAAGCCTTGTTCCAAGACACTAGTTTGTCTCATGAGTCCTACCGATGCATCGAGGAGCTATAGCGGGCTCCATCCATCACATATTAAGTCCAATTCATTCCCATTTGAAAAGTTTTAAACATAACACAATCATTTGTATTAAAACTAGCATACGAAATGTCAATACATTCACCATAAACTATGAATGGTATCAAAATAGCACATCCACATTCAAACATATCACAAAACCATCAATACAATATAGAAGTTTTGTATCATAATAAATCAACTTCAAATAAGCATAAAATCCATCAAAGGATGTTGACATAGATGAGATCAAAACTCTTTTTAGAGAAATATCTCTTTCTATTTTGAAATCATTTAAGTGTCAAATATTTATAAAATAAAACATTTTCTTTGAAAATATTCTTATAATCTTGTATGGGAAGCTTCGATGATTTTATAACGGCGAAAAATAGCCGCACCCTCCGTATAAGTTAAAAAAACATTCTTACCTTAATTTTGTCGAAAAGGTTAAAAAGCACCTTGTTTGGAAAACGACGGAAATATTCCTTTATAAACCTCTTATAAAAAGTCAAACAAGGGTATAAATGACTTTAACCCATATTCTTGTAAATATTAAAAATGTTTTGAAATACATTTTTAAGAAACATGGATGTGTGTGATGAAGAGATCTCAGTAGATTATTACGTATAAACACCCTTGGATAATGAAGAGATTGTGAAATAACCATTACATTGTACTTTTCCATGGTTGGGGTAGGTTAACCTCCTGTATAATGGTGAAATAATTGTTATTAAATTATACAAGAATCATATATATTAATATGATATCATATATGATCTTTTAACATTGATTTGTTAATAATATCTTAGAATTATCGTCGTTTCAGGTGTTAACATACTCATTTTCTTTTATATGTTTTGTTATATAAGCCGTGTTTGTTATGGATAGGTTGTACCTTATTCATATCCAAAATGATATCAAGTCCTTAAACATCATTTTTAAATCATCAAATGATAATTATACTTGAATGGATATGATGGAGAATGAATCTCATTGCATTCGTGGAGACGGTAGTCCGTACGTACGCACGAGCGACAATATCATTCTTTTGATATTAAAATAATATATAAATGGATGGTATATCATATATACAGAATCATTAACATGTTATATTTATTATTTACATGAGTTACACATCATTATTATACCCATCCAAATAATAATATATTGAATAACAATTACACCACGACGTGGAGACGGTAAGCCGTACGTACGCACGTATGGTTACATGTTATTCAAAGGGTGGATAGAATACTGAATATGGTTGTACCATATTTATAATAACATCACAGTATATATAAGATACTGGAGTTATTATTTTAGAATGGTAATAACAAATAAATAATAAGTGGAAGAAGATAGGAACTTGAAAAGGGGTGGTGAAAACATTACCTCTTCTCCGGGTTCTTCCTTTTCATTTGATCAAAAGGGATCCTTAGGTTGGCCTTCTGATCATACTATGGCCTCTAGGTTGTAGTGAGGGAAGTTGGGAGAGTATTTGAGAAGAGTTTGGCCAATCCAAAAGGCTTTGAATATAAGGCCCCAGCCTTAAACCTTACTTAATCTTGAGTTATTACAAGATTACACATTGAGGATCTTTTCGGGTTTAGAGTTTTAGAGAATTAGATCATAAAACTTGCATTACATTCCACATATAAACAAAGTGGTTACATAAAGATAGTATTCTTCATTCCCATCAATGGAAACACATTTAAAATAAAACATGGATTATTTCTTGACACATCCTTGACTCTATCGTCTTATCATCTACCTTTCCCTTGACCTGTGAAAAACATTTCAAAAACTTGGGATGAGCATAAAAACTCAGTATGGGTTATAAAAAAAACATGGAAAGGAAACATGAGTTCATATATACATAATAATGAAATCATACTTTACCCATAAAACATAGGCACTTTAACATACCTCATAAAATCATGAATAAATCATAGAAATCATAAGACACAAAGGTAACTTGAGGCATTCATAACATTCTTACGTAGGGAGTAACCCTCTTGGTTACGTTTGGAATACCCATCACAGTATATTCCCTAAAAATCTCTTCGGAAAAACCTTAACGTTTCACTCCTTTGCGTTACCCAATGCATTGGAGAGCTATAATGGGATCACCCGCCCTTAGTTTATCACGGAACCACCCGTCTTCATAATAATGCCCAAGAACCATAACATAATCATATCACATAAAACATGCATAAAGGAAACATAAAATTTCCACATTTCAATCACGATATATCAATACAACACATTGATATAAAAACATTATGAAAACCATTTTCAATACTAAAATAAAAGAAAAGTAAAACATGGTATTTATTTTTCTTTTAAAAAGAAGTTATGGCTTGTAGAGGAAGCCGGAACTCAAATAACGGTCACGACGGCGGAGAGGTCGTTGTCGCCGCATACGTACGACAAAAACATTCCCTTTTGTCGTTTAGTAAACGCTTCGTATAAAAAGATTCCTTTTGAATAAACGTTAAAGTCAAAGGGGTTTATACACCATATAAAAGAAAGTTGTGTATAAAATAAAATATGCCTCAAAGAAAGGAGATTGAGACGAAGTCCCATACCTCGTATCCGACTTGACCAGACCGTTCTTTAATCTCCTTAAAAAGTGTAACTCCTTTTGATTTGAGCCTAAAGGCTTCCTTTGAAAGGATTATGCCCAAAGGGAATCCTATAGGATGAGTAGAGGGATGTGGAGAGAGTAAATGGGCAGGGGTTGGCCGAGCCAAAGGCTTGAGAAGTGTGTGAAATGAGGTAGAGGTGGGGGCCTTTTATAAGAGGAGAGGAGGGGCACTTTTGGAAATGAAAGAAATATTACTTTATTTGAAAATGAATTTCGGTTTTAAAAGGTCCCAAATTGATATAATTCGTGGATATGGTGATAAGGGTTCGAAATCCACTCATTAAATTAGTTTTGGACATGTTTAGTTCATAGATTTTACATTATCTTTCCATTTTATTTAAATCGTCAAATAATGATGTCATCGCTGCATCATTATTATGTCATAAATAATTTAATTTATTTAATTTCTAAAAATCATACAAAAAATACTATGATGTATGAAATCCTTTTAGCTTTCCAATGACTATTTATAATAAAAAATCTGATCTTTATAACCCCATGTAAAAATTGTTTTCGTAAAACATCTCTTGTTTGTGTCATTTTTACTTTAACATTTAATAAAAAGTTATTTATGTCATTTCCCAACAAAAATGTCTCCATGGGGTCCCCAAGTTGACCCATGGTTTGTCTTGGTAGACCATGACACAACCAATAAGGTTAGGACATGTGTCTATGTCATTTCCTATTATTAAAGCATTATTTATACCTTAAACTACACTAATTACCACTAATCGTGATTAAAAACTTAATAAGTTACTATTCACCAAAAAATTATTTTAATCTCATTGAACCACATTTTACTTCTTAATGACAACCATGTATGTCAGATTTTCAAAATTCAATATACATTAGTGGTAAACTTTCATTTAACTGAAAAATCAGTTTGCTTGATTACCACTTAGTGGTTTCACTATTCATCAAAAATTGAAGTTTTTCAGAAAATTACCAAAAATTCACCCTAAGCTATATTTGATATTCCAAATTCAAAAATGAAGTCTATTTTAAAAAATTCAAATAATATAAGTCACATTAATTAATTTAATAATTAATTCCCGCTGTCAGAGAAAATAGCGTGTTTTTACAAAACAATAAGTATCAAAAGATTGACACCAGTTTAAGTCTAATTTCAAAGTGAAATTGATTCCAATGACCACCATTGGATAAAATGGTAAAAATATATTCCAATTTCACTTCAAATCCAATTCAAAACATAATCTAATCATATAAGTAAATTAGATTAAAAAGCAGTTTTGATGTAAAATGCAGTATTTTTCACTATTCATTAAAAAAATGAACATTGTCAGAAAAATACCAAAAATTCACACAAGGTAAATTTTGATGTCCCAATCATATATAATAGGTCTATTTTGACAAACATAGTTTATAAAATTGTCGAAATATAGATTCAAAAATGGTTTGCCCTAAAAAGGCAGTAAAACAATCTTTTAAGAATATTAGTGTATTCCATGCATAAGATTGTATTTATTTTCATTTTAAGCCTCTATAACACTATCTTAATCATTAATAGACATAGATAAAAATATATATTATTCATTACATACTTGGGATGTTACATCCTTCCCCCCTTTAGAAAATTGCGTCCCCGCAATTTATTTACTTATCGAATAAATGGGGGTACTTATCCCTCATTGCATTTTCAGATTCCCATGTTGCCTCTTCAATCATGTGGTTTTTCCAAAAAACCTTTACCTGATGAATCACCTTATTCCGTAACACTTTCTCCCTGTGGTCAAGAATCTGGACCGGTTGTTCCTCATAAGATAGGTTCTCTTCCAGCTGAACTACCTCTGGACTCAAAACATGAGATGGATCTGGCATATACTTTCTCAACATCGAAACGTGAAAAACATTGTGTACCTGAGATAAACTCGGAGGTAAAGCCACTCGGTATGCAACTGATCCAACTCTTTCCAGAATTTCGTATGGTCGAATGAACCTTGGACTCAACTTTCCTTTCTTACCAAATCTCATCACACTTTTCCAAGGAGAAGCCTTGAGAAAAACAAGATCACCTACCTCGAAAGATAGATCCTTCCTCCGGTTATCCGCATAACTCTTCTGCCTGCTCTGAGCTGTTCTCACGTGTTTCTAAATCAACTGAACTTTTTCTTCCATCTCTTCTACCAATTCTGGTCCCATCAACTTCCTTTCACCCACTTCATCCCAGAAAGCTGGAGTTCGACACTGCTTCCCATATAATGCCGGAAATGGTGCCATCTGTATACTGGAATGAAGACTGTTATTATATGAAAACTAAACCAAAGAAAGATGTTGGTCCCAACTTCCCTAATAATCCATAGAACAAGCTCATAGCATATCCTCCAATGTCTGAATTGTTCGTTCTGACTGCCCATCTGATTGAGGATGAAAAGCTGTACTAAAATTTAATTCAGTACCCAACGACTTCTGAAGGCCTTTCCAAAAGTTAGAAGTAAACCTGGGATCACGATCTGATACAATGGAGAGAGGAACTCCATGTAACCTGACTATCTCTTTAAGATACAAACGGGAAAGTTGATCAAGAGAGAAAGTATCTCGTATAGCAAGGAAATGAGCAGATTTGGTCAAGCGATCAACAATAACCCAGATTGGATTATTACCTCGAGATGACTTTGGTAATCCAACAACAAAGTCCATGGATATATTCTCCCATTTCCACTCTGGAACTGGTAAAGGCTGAAGCATCCCTTTCGGTAACTGCCGCTCTACTTTAACCTGCTGACAAGTCAAACACTTCACAGTAAAATCAGCAATATCTCTTTTCATTCCATCCCACCAGTAATACTCCCGCAGATCTCTATACATCTTAGTACTGCCCGGATGAACTGAAAACGGAGAACTATGAGCTTCACATAACAACTCTCTCTTCAACTGTGAATCACAAGGCACACACAATCTCTTCCCAAATCTCAAAACACAATCACTATCAATGTTGAATTCAGGCAACTTACCTTTCTGGACCAGCTATACCTTTTTCTGCAACTCACTGTCTTGCTTCTGTGCTTGCTTGAATCTATCTGATAGAGATGATCTCACTGATACCTGAAACAAAACAGAAGGACTTCCTGTACCAACAACTTCTATGCCAAAGTTCACCAAATCGTTAACCAAAGGATCATGTTCCAAACGCAACATTGTTAATGAAGCATTACTTTTTCGACTCAAAGCATCAGCCACTTTATTTGCTTTTCCCGGATGGTAATGAATTGTGAAATCATAATCCTTGATTAATTCCAGCCATCTCCTTTGTCTCATGTTTAACTCTTTCTGAGTGAATATATACTTTAAACTTTTGTGATCGGTATATATTTCACACTTTACTCCATACAAATGATGCCTCCAAATTTTTAAAGCAAAAACAATAGCAGCTAATTCCAAATCATGTGTAGGGTAATTTACCTCATGTGTTTTCAACTATCGTGAAGCATAAGCAATTACCTGATCATTCTGCATTAGGACACAACCAAGTCCTTTCAATGAAGCATCACTGTATATAACAAACTCACCATTCCTGGAAGGTAGTGCCAAAACTGGAGCATTCACCAATCTTCTTTTCAATTCCTGAAAACAATCATCACATTCTTTTGTCCAGATAAACTTAACACCCTTCCGAGTTAGCTTAGTCATTGGACTAGATAACCGTGAAAAATTTCTAACAAACCTTCGGTAATAGCCCGCCAAACCAAGGAAGCTACGAATCTCGGTTACATTTGTGGGTCTTGGCTATTCTTCCACAACTTTTGTTTTTGCAGGATCAACAGTTATTCCATCTTTAGAAACAATGTGACCAAGGAAAGAAATTTGTTGCAACCAAAACTCACACTTGCTGAATTTCCCATACAGTTTCTTTTCTTTTAAGGTTTGCAAGATAACCCTTAAATGTTTTTCATGCTCCTCTTTACTTTTAGAAAACACCAAAATATCAAAAATGAAAACCACCACAAACTTATACAAGAACTCATGGAAAATTCTATTCATTAAATCCATGAATACAACAGGTGCATTGGTTAGCCCAAAAGGCATTACTACAAATTCATAATGGCCATATCTCGTACGGAACGCGGTTTTCGGAATATCTGCCTCCTTTACCTTCAGCTGATGGTACCCCGATCTCAAGTCAATCTTTGAAAAAAACTGAGCTCCCTGGAGCTGATCAAACAAATCATCGATATCAGGCAAAGGATATTTGTTCTTAACAGTGATATTATTCAAGGCTCTATAATCAATGCAAAGTCTCATAGAACCATCTTTCTTTTTAACAAATAAAACAGGAGCACCCCATGGTGATGTGCTAGGTCTAATGAAACCTTTCTCTAATAAATCTTGCAATTTCTCCATCAACTCTAAAAGTTCAATTTGTGCCATTCGATAAGGGGGTTTTGAAATTGGCTTAGCATCAGGAACTAAGTCAACAGTAAACTCAACTTCCCGATCTGGTATTATTCCAGGCAACTCATCAGGAAAAACATCAGGATACTCATTTACCACTGGCACATCATTAATCTGAACAGTTCCTTTATTTTCAATGACGTGTGCAAGGTAACATTCATTTCCATCTTTTACAAGTTTCTCGGCCTCTTGATATGTTATCAAAAGTAAGGGTTCATTCTTGTAAAAAAACTGAAAGTCTTTCTGAAAAGAAAATTCTTTAGCTCTACAGTCAATCTTAGCATGGTAAATAGAGAGCCAATCCATACCCAGGATAACATCAAACTCAACTAGAGGTAGAACAATAAGGTTTGCAAGTAGGTTCTTTCCACAGATAAGGATAGGAAGATTCTTATAAATTCTTTTTGCCTCGACACTTCCCCCAGGTGTTTTTACCAAAAGTTCAGGAGTCATTTCTTGATTTGGTATTCCCATTTTACTAGAAAAGGTTTCAGAGATGAAATAATGTGTAGACCCCGAATCAAACAACACACTGGCATAATCTGAAAAAACAAACAAAGTACCTGATACAACTTCATTTGATGGCCCGACATCTGCTGAAGTAGTTGCAAAGGATTTCACCACCCCTTTCTTCTTGTAGTCTAACTGTTTCCCATCACTCAAGCTCCTATTCGGACACACGTTTTCATAGTGACCCATCTCATTTCACTTATAACATTTCACTAACTTTAAATCAAATTTGTTCTTACCTTCACCTTGATCCTTTTCAGTGCAATCACGAGCCTTATGTCTCATCTTACCACATCGGTAGCACTTTCCAGAACTCAGAAGACATTCCCCAGCATGCCTTTTGCCACATTTATCACAAACTGGAATCTTAGTTCTCTTACCATCAGACTTTTTTGAAGAATTCTTACCTTTCTCCTGCCACCTCGGTCTCTTCTTCTGCTGGTTGTTATAGAAAACTTGGTCATCGGCAAACTCCATTTCCACCTTCTCAGCACATCGAACAAGCTTTTCATAACTTTTAAACTCACGAGAAGCTAATGCCCTTCGATACTTTGGCTTTAATCCTGAGTAAAAACGATTGATTTTACTATCAAGGTCCTGGATAACATTTGGAGCATACCTTGCCAATCGAGTGAACCTTTCTTCATAGGCAGCCACTGAGTCTTCCTCTTGCCTCAATTCCAAGAATTGCTTTTCCATCCTTAGTCGAACAGCCTTAGGAAAATACTTCTCAAGAAACATACCATTGAATTCATCCCAGTCAAGAGCATCAATCTCATCAGCGTCCCTGATATTTTTAACCATAGACCACCACTGATCTGCTTCACCCTCTAAACGGTAAATAGCAAGACTAACCTTTTGATTGTCTGAACACCCCATGACATCAAAAATCTTCTCCAGTGCTTTAATCCACCCTTCAGCTAGCACAGGGTCAGATGATCCTCTGAATGATGGTGGATGTTGCCTCATGAAATGTTCCACCATTGACATGTTCCTCTGCGGTTGATCTGGCTGATCTCGTGCATGGATACCACTGCCATTTATCGCTTGATTCAACTGCGCCATTACTGCAACAAACTATTCAGTTCCAATTCCGACAATTTCTGGATGCTGATTCGAAAGGTTATTTCCTTCTGTATGCCTTCCTAGCACAGCTTCCCTGTTTCCTCTACGGAAAACCATTCTGAACAAACATGTCTTAGATGAAGCAACATGGTAATCTTTAAATGCTATATCATTTCGAGACAAAAAAATATTTTTGGATAATCATTTAATAGAATTCTAACTCCTAAAGTTATCTAAACCGACCTCTGATACCAACTATAAGGACCCAGCCTTAAACCTTACTTAATCTTGAGTTATTACAAGATTACACATTGAGGATCTTTTCGGGTTTAGAGTTTTAGAGAATTAGATCATAAAACTTGCATTACATTCCACATATAAACAAAGTGGTTACATAAATATAGTATTCTTCATTCCCATCAATGGAAACACATTTAAAATAAAACATGGATTATTTCTTGACACATCCTTGACTCTATCATCTTATCATGTACCTTTCCCTTGACCTGTGAAAAACATTTCAAAAACTTGGGATGAGCATAAAAACTCAGTATGGGTTATAAAGAAAACATGGAAAGGAAACATGAGTTCATATATACATAAGAATGAAATCATACTTTACCCATAAAACATAGGCACTTTAACATACCTCATAAAATCATGAATAAATCATAGAAATCATAAGACATAAAGGTAACTTGAGGCATTCATAACATTCTTACGTAGGGAGTAACCCTCTTGGTTACGTTTGGAATACCCATCACAGTATATTCCCTAAAAATCTCTTCGGAGAAACCTTTACGTTTCACTCCTTCGCGTTACCCAATGCATTGGAGAGCTATAACGGGCTCACCCGCCCTTAGTTTATCACGGAACCACCCGTCTTCATAATAATGCCCAAGAACCATAACATAATCATATCACATAAAACATGCATAAAGGAAACATAAAATTTCCACATTTCAATCACGAGATATCAATACAACACATTGATATAAAAACATTATGAAAACCATTTTCAATACTAAAATAAAAGAAAAGTAAAACATGGTATTTATTTTTCTTTTAAAAAGAAGGTATGGCTTGTAGAGGAAGCCGAAACTCAAATAACGGTCACGACGGCGGAGAAGTCGTTGTCGCCGCATATGTATGACAAAAACATTCCCTTTTGTCGTTTAGTAAATGCTTCGTATAAAAAGATTCCTTTTGAATAAACGTAAAAGTCAAAGGGGTATATACACAGTATAAAAGAAAGTTGTGTATAAAATAAAATATGCCTCAACGAAAGGAGATTGAGACGAAGTCCCATACCTCGTATCCGACTTGACCCGACCGTTCTTTAATCTCCTTAAAAAGTGTAACTCCTTTTGATTTGAGCCTAAAGGCTTCCTTTGAAAGGATTCTGCCCAAAGGGAATCCTCTAGGATGAGGAGAGGTATGTGGAGAGAGTAAATGGGCAGGGGTTGGCCGAGCCAAAGTCTTGAAAAGTGTGTGAAATGAGGTAGAGGTGGGGGCATTTTATAAGAGGAGAGGAGAGGCACTTTTGGAAATGAAAGAAATATTACTTTATTTGAAAATGTGTTTCGGTTTTAAAAGGTCCCACATTGATATAATTCGTGGATAAGGTGATAAGGGTTCGAAATACACTCATCCAATTGGTTTTGGACATGTTTAGTTCATAGATTTTACATTATCTTTCCATTTTATTTAAATCGTCAAATAAAGATGTCATCGCTGCATCATTATTATGTCATAAATAATTTAATTTATTTAATGTCTAAAAATCATACAAAAAATACTATGATGTAGGAAATATTTTTAGCTTTCCAATGCCTATTTATAATAAAAAATCTGATCTTTATAACCCCATGTAAAAATTGTTTTCGTAAAACAGTTCTTGTTTGTGTCATTTTTACTTTAACATTTAATAAAAAGTTATTTATGTCATTTCCCAACCAAAATGTCTCCATGGGGTCCCCAAGTTGACCCATGGCTTGTATTGGTCGGCCATGACACAACCAATAAGGTTGGGACATGTTTCTAGGTCATTTCCTATTATTAAAGCATTTTTTATACCTTAAACTACACTAATTACTACTAATCGCGATTAAAAACTTAATAAGTTACTATTCACCAAAAAATTACTTTAATCTCATTGAACCACATTTTACTTATTAATGACAACCATGTATGTCGGATTTTCAAAATTCAATACACATTAGTGGTAAAATTTCATTTAACTGAAAAATCAGTTTGTTTGATTACCACTTAGTGGTTTCACTATTCATCAAAAATTGAAGTTTTTCAGAAAATTACCAAAAATTCACCCTAATCTATATTTGATATTCCGAATTCAAAAATGAAGTCTATTTTACAAAATTCAAATCATATAAGTCACATTAATTAATTTAATAATTAATTCCCGCTGCCAGAGAAAATAGCGTGTTTTTACAAAACAATAAGTATCAAAAGGTTGACACCAGTTTAAGTCTAATTTCAAAGTGAAATTGATTCCAATGACCACCATTGGATAAAATGGTAAAAACATATTCCAATTTCACTTCAAAACCAATTCAAAACATAATCTAATCATATAAGTAAATTAGATTAAAAAGCAGTTTTGATGTAATATGCAGTATTTTTCACTATTCATTAAAAAAATGAACATTGTCAGAAAAATACCAAAAATTCACACAAGGTAAATTTTGATGTCCCAATCATATAGAATAGGTTTATTTTGACAAAAATAGTTTATAAAATTGTCGAAATATAGATTCAAAAATGGTTTTCCATAAAAAGGCAGTAAAACAATCTTTTAAGAATATTAGTGTATTCCATGCATAAGATTGTATTTATTTTCATTTTAAGCCTCTATAACACTATCTTAATCATTAATAGACATAGATAAAAATATATATTATTCATTACTTACTTGGGCTGTTACATTGAAGGTGTGAAGAAATGAGAAGGAGGAGTGCCCTTTTATAAGAGGGGTGGGGGGCACCTTTGGAAAAGCTAGAAATATTAATTTATAATAAATTCATATTCGGTTTCTAATGGCTCCAAAGTTGGTTATTCAAAGGTTAAGTTGGGGATAGGACTAAAAAAATTCAACCAATATAATTTAGACAGGTTTGGGTTACTATATTAACCTTATCTTTTAGTTTTATCTCTTAGTTAATTAGTTTGACATTTACCATGTCACTTTGTATTTTAATAATATATAGTTAATAAACATACTATATACATCCAAGAGACCACCAAGTGGTCCATTAATGATGAACCTATCATGATATAAATCTCTTTTCCGAACTTTAGATTTTTAAGAAATTTAATATCAATTAATAATATAATATTTGTTTTAAAAACTCTTTTATGTCAATTTTGTCACTATTCAATAATTGATTTTTTGGAAACTCATAACAGAATGATTACTTCGACAAAAGTTAATTAAATCAATACTAATAGCCTAGAAAATTATTTTAATTCATTAAAAGTCTCAAATTATATTTATTAGGGAATTTATAATATCAATTATTTTAATTTGTCACAATTATGGTAATTACTGCATCATCATTGTGTCATAAATAAATTAAATTATTTAAAGTCTAAAAATTATAAATAAAACATCATTATGTAGGAAATATTATTATCTTTCTAATGAATATTTACAATCGAATTTATATTATGTATAACCCTATATTAAAAATGTTTTACTAAACAAACTTTGATTTTAACTATTTTAACTCTTCTTTGAATTAAATAATAATAAATGTCCTAATCTAGTCCAAGTGGACCTAAATGATAATATTTTATTCCTAATATTGTTTTTGGTCGAGATACACTTGTCCAATAGAATTAGGACATGTGTTAGGGTAATATTAATATCATTTTTACCCTTAATTACCCTATTTTACTTTTAATCGTGGTAAATAAAAGTAAAAAGTTACTATTCACCAAAAATTACTTTCATCTCATTGAACAACATTTTACTTCTTGATATTAACCGTGTCTCTCGGATTTTTGAAATTCCATTCACAGAATCGGTAAAATTATGTTTTATGAAAAATTCCGTTTTTTTAACTACCACTTAGTGGTTTCACTATTCATCAAAAATTGAAGTTTTTCAGAACAATGCCAAAATTTCACCCTAAGCTATAATTGATATTCCGAATTCAAAAATGATTTCTATTTTACAAAATTCCAAACATATAAGTTTCATTAATTAATTTTATAATTAATTCTCACTGTCACAATAAATAGCGTGTTTTTAAGAAACAATATATATCAAAAATTGATAATTGTTTATGTCCAATTTCAAAGTGAAATTAATTCTAATGAACACCATTGGATAAAATGGTAAATATATATTCTAATTATACTTTAAAACCCCTAAATAATATAATTTATCACTATAAATTATTTTGATTAAAAAAGTTGTTTTTAAATATTTTTCACTATTCATAAAAATTGGAAGTTCTCTGAAAAATACCAAAAATTCAACTTAGGATAATTTCAATATTCCGAATCCAAAAATGAAGTCCATTTTGAAATATAAAATATATATAATTTCAAAAAGTAGGTATTACTATTCATAACGGCTGGTTTGATTGGTTGTGGTGTGTTAGAACTCGATGTTGCGTACAACACACGCTATCACATTATTCAAAGAGAAGTGTACCGTAGAAGCTTGGGGTGTTACATTCTCCCCTCCCTAAAATAATTTCATCCTCAAAATTTCTAGAATACTTATCACATGAAAAGACACGGGTGGTTCTTCATCATAAGTTCCTTGGGTTCCCACGTTTCCTCTTCCATCTTATGGTTTCTCCACAAAACTTTTACCAGACGCGTCGTCCGGTTTCTCAGTACTTGTTCTCTCGTATCAAGAATCCTGACGGGCTATTCACAATAGGAAAGATCAGGTTCCAGTTATAATTCTTCATAGGTGAGTACATGCGTTGGGTCAGGCATGTATTTCCTCAACAGAGATGCGTGGTACACATGGTGAACTTTGGAGAGACTTGGTGACATTGCCAATCGGTAAGCTACAACCCCAATTCGTTGTAGAATTTCGAAAGGTCCGATGTACCTGGGACTCAATTTACCTTTCTTACCAAAATGTATGACTCCCTTCCATGGAGATACCTTCAGGAAAACATGATCACCGACTTGAAATTCCAAATACTTCCTTCAATTATTGGCATAGCTCTTCTGCCTACTTTGAGCTGCTTTAATGTGATTTTGGATTACCTTCACCTTTTCCATCGTTTCCTCCACCTGTTCTGTGCCTACAAGTTTTCTTTCACCAATGTCATCCCAACAGGTTGGTGTACGACATCTCTTTCCATATAACTCTTTATATGGTTCCATCTGAATACTCGAATGGAAGCTATTGTTATAGGAAAATTCTACCAGAGGTAAATATTGATCCCATATACCCTGAAAGTCAAGTGAGCAGGATCTCAACATGTCTTCTAAGGTTTGAATAGTTCGTTCTGATTGTCCATCTGTTTGATGGTGGTAGGCAGTGCTCAAATGAAGTTCAGTATCTAGGGATTTCTGAATACTCTTCCAGAATCTTTAAGTAAAACGGCGATCACGATCAGAAACAATCGATAGGGGTACTCCATGAAGTCTCCAAACATCATTAATATATAGTCTTGCTAGACGTTCTAGTGGTAGATCTTCTCTTATAGCAAGAAAATGTGCTGACTTGGTAAGACGATCAACAATAACCCATATTGCATCATTCCTTCTATGAGTCTTTGGTAGTCCCATGACAAAGTCCATCGTAATATTGTCCCATTTCCACTTTGGTATGGGAAGAGGTTGCATGACTCCTCCAGCCTGTTGCCTTCTATCTTTCACTTGTTGAAAAACCATACATCTTGACACAAAATCAGCAATCTCCCTCTTCATGTTGTCCCACCAAAAATTTTCCTTCAAATCTCTATACATTTTGGTGCTCCCATGATGTATATAGAAATTGGAACTATGAGCATCATCCAAAAATTCCCTTTTTAGATCAGGTAAATCGGGAACACAAAGTCTCTTCTCGAATTTCAAAATTCCATCTTCATACACAAAGTCTCTCAATCTCCCATCATTCATAGCTTTAATCTTCTTTTTAAATTCTTCATCATCGGTCTGAGAACTCTTAATCCTTTCATGTAAAGATGGTTTGGAAACCATTTGAAAAAGAATTGATGTTTCGCCTTCCCTGGTTATTCCCATGTCCATCTTGACTAGATCCATGAAAATTGGATCCCTTTCAATTCTCATATTGTTCAAAACTCCATAGTCTTTTCTGCTCAAAGCATCTGCCACCCTATTTGCCTTCCCCGGGTGGTAGTGTATCATGGAATCATAATACTTGAGTAATTCAAGCCATCTCCTTTGCCTCATGTTGAGTTCTTTTTGTGAGAAAATATACTTCAAACACTTGTGATCAGTATAAATCTCACATTTTTCACCATAGAGGTATTGCCTCCATATCTTCAAAGCAAAGATCATAGCTGCTAACTCGAGATCATGAGTAGGATAGTTTTGTTCATGAATTTTCAGCTGTCGTGATGCATAGGCAATAACTCTATCATTCTGCATAAGGACACAACCAAGTCCATTCATCGATGCATCACTATAAATAACGAACCCATCATTCCCCGATGGTAGAGTCAATATAGGAGCATTGACTAATATTATCTTTAGTTTTTCAAAACATTCTTCACACTCTTTTTTCCAAACAAATTTAACCCATTTATGTGTGAGCTTCGTTAATGGGTTAGCCAATTGGGCAAAATTCTGGACGAATCGTCGATAATAACCTGCTAAACCAATAAAACTACGTACCTCAGTTATACTCGTAGGTGCTGGCCATTCTTGGATTGCCATAGTCTTATAAGGATCAACATAGATTCCATATTTAGAGATAATATGGACAAGAAAAGAAATCTCCTGAAGTCATAATTCACACTTGCTAAACTTCCCATATAATTCACGTCTTCTCAGAGTCTTCAAGATAATGCGCAAGTGATTTTCATGATCTTCGTAGCTTTTGGATTATACCAAGATATCATCAATAAATACCACCACAAATTCATCGAGATACTCCTTGAAAACTCTATTAATCAGATCCATGAATAAAGAGGGTGCATTAGTCAATCCAAAAGGCATTACAGTAAACTCGTAATGCCCGTACCTGGTTCGAAATGCTATCTTCAGAATGTCTTCCTTCTTCACACACAACTGATGGTATCCAGATCCAAGGTCAATCTTTGAAAAGTATTGATATCCTTGCAATTGGTCAAATAAATCATCAATGTGTGGTAGGGGATACTTGTTCTTTATTGTTATAGCATTGATCTCCCTGTAGTCGATACATAACCTCATAGATCCGTCTTTCTTTTTAACAAAAGGAACAGGGGATCCCCATGGAGAAACACTAGGGCAAATAAATCCCTTATTACTCAATTCCTCTAGTTGTTTCTTTAGTTCAACTAATTCTAAAGTGGACATTCTATAAGTGGTCTTTGATATAGGCCTTGATCTAGGAATTAAATCAATGGAAAACTCAACTTCTCATTCTCAAGGATGTCCAGGTAAATCTTCCGGAAATACATCTACAAATTCTTTCACAACAGGTACATCCTATATTTGAACATTCCATTCCTCACCCATAGTTATTTCATTCTCTTCCTCCCGAATAATTGAATTTAGTTGAGCTACTGGGGGTGGATCTAAATAAGAATTAGGTGGTGACGATTCTGCTCTAAAGATAAGGTGTTCCTTATCATTATCATATAGAATCGTATCCTCTTTCTTCTTACAATAAATCTTCTCATCATAGTCCAAAAGACAGTCCATACCGAGGATTATATCAAACCCAATCATAGGTATGACGATGAGATCAGCAAAGAACATTTATGTGCTCTAATGGGGAATGATTCACAAAACATTGTTGCAATGATACTTCACTTAGGAGTTTTAACTGACAACACCCTTGTTAAATCAAATTGGAAATATCTAATTTTCTTATAAAACTGGGAAGATATGAAATAATACAATGATCCAGAATCAAATAATTCATTTTCTAAACTTGAGGTAACTATTAAATTACCTGCCACCATGTCTTTCGGAGCTTCTACCTCAGCAGTAGTGATAGCATAAGCCTGGCCTTGTTCCCTTGGCCTTTTCTAAGGTAAGTTCTCCTGACTCTTAGGAAATTCATTTGTATAATGCCCCATCTCCCTGCAATTGTAGCACTGAACATTGATAGCTTCCTTCTTCCCTTTGCATTCACGATCTTGGTGGCCTTTTTCACCACATTTGTAACAGACACCCATTCCCTTTAAGCAAGTACCGGGGTGTTTCTTCCCACATTTACCAAAGGATGGATATTCAAGCTTTCCATTATTCCCATTATTTCCATTCCCAGATTGATCAGAAGGCCTCTTCTTCTCTTGATTTGCTTTAAAGTCATAAGACTTAGATAATTCCTTTTTTGGTCTTGATAGCACATGAGACAATTTCTTTGTACGACGAGAAGGATTGTGAGACTAATGCTCGACGGAGAAATGGTTTTAACCCATCAATGAAATGATCAATATTACTTCTTGGGTTATGTATATAATCACCAGCATACCTTGCTAACCTTGTAATGTTAGCCTCATACTTTTTGACATTCTCATCCTCCTTCTGTCTCAGACTCAGAAATTGCCTTTTCAATATCTGCTCGATGGTCGCGAGGAAAGTATTTTTCTAAAAATAGATTTTTGAACTCCCTCCATTCCATATTTGATACTTCATCATATTCCTTCATATTTTGAATCAATGACCACCATTTATCAGCATCTCTAGTGAGGCGGTAAACTGCCATGATAACATTTTCCCTTTCACTACTTCCCAAAGCCTGAAATATTTTCTCTGGGGAAAATATCCATTACTCAGATACGAAGGGATTTGTACTCCCATTGAACGTTGGTGGTTGTTGTCTCATTAATCGATCTAACATTGATCCTCCATGCTGCGGATTAGGGTGCTCCATATGGGTATGGTTATTATTCATAACCTAAGAGAGTTGTCCCAGTATTATGATTAGCTGGTTGGCACTAGTTTCATCACTAGCTCCACTATATTTATCTTGATCCGGAGGGAAATCCCTACATGGAGTGCGTGCATTTATACGGTTTCCATTTCTTCCACTAGGATCCATTTCTAAACAATGGCATAAACTAGATTAGTTTATGAATCAAAATACATAATCTCATACTTATAAAAAACTTAACATAAATTGAACTATTTATGGATATAATACATAATCATAAAAATGTTTTCTTTGAGGAAGTATATACGCATAAACCCTTCATAATGATTTGTAAATAAAATGATAGTTATCCTCATCATATCCCCCGATAGTGTCGTAACCAAGAGTGCAGCAAGGCTCGTTGTCATGCACCAGTTCCCGTTCGAGTCTAGCTCAAAGCGGTGTTTTCGGGTTTTACTCCTAGGTACATCTGTGCCAGACCCGCCTCTACTTGTTCGTATCCAGACATGGATGTATTTCTCGGAAAACTCACAAAATCTCTACAATACCAAAATTCTAGGAAGTTCTTCTATACTAATCCTCAATGTTAATCTTAGGTCTACGTGCACTAATCAGAGTTTATCTAAATCTATATTCCAAGGTTTGTACTAAACTTAATCTGATACCAACTGTAATGCCCCGACCCCAGTTACCCAGAGTCGATGAATTATTACATTACATTGGCATGATCACAAGAAAGATCAAATCTCGAAAGACCGATTGGTTTAGTAGCCTTGGAAACACTAGAAATATTCATAAAGTATTACATCATAAAGTGGAAAAATAATAAAACAACATAGTCTCCATATTCCACACTCATATCCCCACATACTATCCATGCAGATCATTCATAACTTACTTCTTCACATCCTGGGAAAAATAAAACATAGAAAAGGTGTGAGCTCAAATGCCCAGTAAGGATAACAATATAGCAGAAACTTTCAAAAATAATCATAAAGATTTAAAGCAATTTATAACTAAAACAAATGCCTTTTAAACATGAACTTCAACATAGTATGGAAAAAGTAAAATGAAATAATGCAATTTACTTATTCACAAGGATATTTTACTAATCAAATAATCACATGTAATATCAATAACCACTTTCATAATGATGGAATGCATAATGCCAGACTATCATAACCACATCGCCAAGGCCTCGTGCTAAGACTACAAATAAGATTTTGCCAAGGCCTTGTGCCAAGACACTAGTTTGTCTCATGAGACATACCGATGCATCGAGGAGCTATAGCGGGCTCCACCCGTCATATATTAAGTCCAATGCATTCCCATATGAAAAGGTTTAAACATAACATAAACATTCGTATTAAAACTAGCATACGAAATGTCAATACTTTCACCATAAACCATGAATGGTATAAAAATAGCACATCCATAGTCAAACATATCACAAAACCTTCAATAAAATATAGATGTTTTGTATCATAATAAGTCAACTTCAAATAAGCGTAAAATCCATCAAAGGATGTTGACATATATGAAATCAAAACTCTTTTCAGAGAAATATCTCTTTCTATTTTGAAATCATTTAAGAGTAATATATTTATAAAATAAAACATTTTCTTTGAAAATATTCTTATAAGCTTGTAAGGGATGCTTCGACGATTTTATAACGGCGGAAAATAGCCGCACCCACCGTATAAGTTAAAAAAACATTCTTACCATAATTTTGTCGAAAATGTTAAAATGAACCTTGTTTGGAAAATGATGGAAAGATTCCTTTATAAACCTCTTATAAAAAGTCAAACAAGGGTATAAATGACTTTAACCCATATTCTTTTAAATAGTAACAATGTTTTGAAATACATTTGTAAGAAACATGGATGTGGATGATAAAGAGATCCCAGTAGATTATTACGTATAAACAACCTCGGATAATGAAGAGATTGTGAAATAACCCTTACCTTGTACTTTTCCTTGGTTGGGGTAGGTTAGCCTCCTGTATAATGGTGAAATAATTTTTATTAAATTATACAAGAATCATATATATTTATATGATATCATATATGATCTTTTAACATTGATTTGTTAATAATATCTTAGAATTATCGTCGTTTCGGGTGTTAACTTACTCATTTTCTTTTATATGTTTTGTTACATAAGCCATGTTTGTTATGGATAGGTTGTATCTTATTCATATCCAGAATGATATCAAGTCCTTAAACATCATTTTTAAATCATCAAATCATAATTATACTTTAATGGATACGATGGAGAATGAATCTCATCGCGTTCGTGGAGACAGTAGTCCGTACGTACGCACGAGCGACAATATCATTCTTTTGATATTAAAATAATATATAAATGGATGGTATATCATAAATACAGAATCATTAACATGTAATATTTATTATTTACATGAGTTACACATCATTATTATACCCATCCAAATATTAATATATTGAATAACAATTACACCACGACGTGGAGACGGTAAGTCGTACGTACGCACGTATGGTGACATGTTATTTAAAGGGTGGATAGAATACTGAATATGGTTGTACCATATTTATAATAACATCACAGTATATATAAGATATTGGGGTTATTATTTTATAATGGTAATAACAAAGAAAGAAGAAGTGGAAGAAGAAAGGAACATGAAAAGGGGTGGTGAAAACATTACCTCTTCTTCGGGTACTTCCTATTGATTTGATCAAATGGGCTCCTTAGGTTGGATTTATGATCAAAATAAGGCCTCTATGTTTTAGTTAGGGAAGTTGGGAGAGTATTGGGGCAGAGTTTGGCCGAACAAAAAGGCTTTGAAGGTGTGAATAAATGAGAAGGAGGAGTGCCCTTTTATAGGAGGGGTGAGGGGCACCTTTGGAAAATCTAGAAATATTAATTTATAATAAATTTTTATTCGGTTTCTAATGGCTCCAAAGTTGGTTATTCAATTTCTAATGTGGGGATAGGTCGAAAAACATTCAACCAATAGAATTTAGACAGGTTTGGGTTACTATATTAACCTTATCTTTTAGTTTTAACTCTTAGTTAATTAGTTTGACATTTACCATGTCACTTTGCATTTTTATAAATATAGTTAATAAACATACAATATACATCCAAAATACCCCCCAAGTGGTCCATTAATGATGAACCTATCATGATATAGGTCTCTTTTCCGAACCTTAGATTTTGAAGAATTTAATATTAGTTAATAATATAATATTTGTTTTAAAAACTCTTTTATGTCAATTTTGACACTATTCAATAATTGATTTTTGTGAAACTCATAACAGAATGATTACTTAGAAAAAAGTTAATTAAATCAATCCCAACATGTCATATTATCCTATAAAATATTTTAATTCATTAAAAGTCTCAAATTATATTTATTTGGGAATTTATAATATCAATTATTTTAATTTGTCACAATTATGGTAATTACTGCATCATCATTGTGTCATAAATAAATTAAATTATATAAAGTCTAAAAATTATAAATAAAATATAATTATCTAGGAAATCTTATTAGATTTCTAATTAATATTTACAATCTAATTTATCTTATGTATAACTCTATATTAAAAATGTTTTAGTAAATCAACTTTGATTTTGTCTCTTTTAACTCTTCTTTGAATTAAATAAGAATAAATGTCCTAATCTAATCCAACTGGACCTAAATGATAATATTTTATTCCTAAAGTTGTTTTTGGTCGAGATACACTTGTCCAATAGAATTAGGACATGTGTTAGGGTAATATTAATATCATTTTTACCCTTAATTACCCTATTTTACTTTTAACCGTGGTAAATAAAAGTAAAAAGATATTATTCACCAAAAATTATTTTCATCTCATTGAACCAAATTTTACTTCTTGATATTTACCGTGTCTCTCGGATTTTCGAAATTCCATTCACAGAAGTAGTAAAATTAAGTTTTATGAAAAATTCAGTTTTTTTAACTACCACTTAGTAGTTTCACTATTCATCAAAAATTGAAGTTTTTCAGAACAATTCCAAAATTTCTCCCTAAGCTATAATTGATATTCCGAATTCAAAAATGATTTCTATTTTAAAAAATTACAAACATATAAGTTTCATTAATTAATTTTATAATTAATTCCCGCTGTCACAACAAATAGCGTGTTTTTAAGAAACAATATATATCAAAAGATTGATAATTGTTCATGTCCAATTTCAAAGTGAAATTGATTCTAATGAACACCATTCGATAAAATGGTAAAAATATATTCTAATTATACTTTAAAACCTCTCAATAATATAATTTATCACTATAAATTATTTTGATTAAAAATTTTGTTTTTAAGTATTTTTCACTATTCATAAAAATTGGAAGTTCTCAGAAAAATACCAAAAATTCATCTTAGGATAATTTCGATATTCCGAATCCAAAAATGAAGTCCATTTTGAAATATAAAATATATATAATTTCAAAAATTAGGTATTATTATTCATAACGGCTGGTTTGATTGGTTGTGGTGTGTTAGAACTCGATGTTGCGTACAACACACGCTATCACATTATTCAAAGAGAAGCGTACTGTAGATGCTTGGGGTGTTACAATATATCTGTGTGATATATTAAAAAACAAAAAATTACATGCTATTTAATTCAATTACCTTTCTTTTAAGATAAAATATATAATTGTAAACAATAATTCATTATATAAATATATATATTAATTATGAATCCTTTATATTTTAGTGTGCATTGAATTTAATATATATATTTCTAAAAAATGTAATCCATATGGTGTATGACCTTTATTGTGTAGTGTTAAAATAATATTTTGCAAGTCATCAATGAAGTAAATCGTATTCTAATATATTATTTCATTAATATTAAAATTTTCAACTTATATTTGTTTTTATAATATATATTATAAATAACTGTTTTCCATGGATTGATATCAATAAGGATATTTATTCAATAGTATAACCCTAAAAAATATATAATTTAATTGTTTTTCAAGATAATTCTCATATCAATGAATAATTTTTCTTATACTTTCTTAGGGATCCTATTTTTAAAATATTCTTTTATAAAAATAGTGTCATAAACAATGATGGAATGTTAAATGATGATATTTTTTTTTATGATTCATTTATTAGACAACATCAAACTATAAAACATAAAATTTATACAATTTTTTTTATAAATTCATAACACGTGATTTTTTGGTCTTTTTTGATGTTTCCTTGTATAAAAAAACTAACCTGAATCACTTTCAATTTTTTATACCAAATATATTATATGTTAGACTAATTTATAGATTTAGATTGATTTATCTATATTTTGAAAACAAATTTCTAAAAGTTATAAATAATTTTTTACTTCCTTTTTCTATTTTTCATATTTGTTACTGATTTTTTCATCTTCACATAATGTTTACAAGTATGAAATTTTGTCATATAAATATATAATTTTCAATATATTTAACATTCAATGTGAGTTTTATAAAAAAAACATTGAATTTCCTCCTTATATGGCTATCTGTGTTGGTTTTTATTCAAACCAAATTGGAAATCCTTCTATAGTTCCTCTATTATAATTATTTATATGATTTTTTATAGAAAACTAAAATTTCAATCCTTTTATATTTCATATTTTTTAATTTTTTTCAATGTTTGTTGTATATATCAACTTTGAAAATATAAATTTCAACACCACCTTTACTGAAATCACTTTATAACTGATATTGAAATACAAAATAACATTGTTATACATATTCATCCTACATGTACTATAAGTGACTTAGGAAAATATTCTATTTGATATTCCAAGATAGTATCTATAGGATATTGTTAGACTACCCTAAATACATTTATATTTAGATAGTTTACACCTAGAAGAAATGAAATTCAATAGAAGGATCAATGTGTTGAAAGATGTGTATAAGATATATATGTGAACAAATGATGCGGGGTTGTTGATGAACTTGTTTTCTAATATACACATGGTCATTCAGAATTATTATAGAATATATTCACTAAATTCTATAATAATCACCTCATCGTTATTGTATAATATAAAATAAAATGTTAATACTAGATTGGATTTTTTTATGAAGTCAGATATAAAACAGAATGGCCACCAACCTCAGAACTAGGATCAGTGTGATGGAAATTGATTACATGGTTGTAGTTAATTGGTAGTAATGATGAGTCAAATAGATGTCCTATTATAGGATTCACATGCCTCTAAATGTGTGTTACACCTTTCCTTGAAAATGTTGTACCTTACTTTCTGATTAAAATATTAGTATCCTCGGATGATGTGGAATTTTTTTTCTAATGATACCTCACTTATTATTTGGTGATAGAAAAGAACCACAGTCTTACTTTTCATCGATATTTTCATCTAATTCATAATTATAAATGGAATGAGGTCACTATTGAATTTTTAATACTTCTATATATGTTACTCTAAGGTAAAGATACAAGGTGGGTAATCATTTGCTTGATAACCAAGTGTAATGACCAGTGTCTTTACTAGTTGGAAATTCCCAAGTAAATTTGAAAAGTTCATTTTGTGGATGGGGTTTTTTAGAAAATAAGGAACATGTTAGGATACATAATGATTGAACCAACTAAACAGGTGTTTTATAAAAAAATAATCTAATGTGGTTACTCAGGGTGCTCAATAATTACATGAAAGAAGACTGAGGAATTCAGGCCTACTTAGGTGTACATCAACTAGTTGATGGGATGTGCATTATACCATGTGTCCTATTGGGCTCGTTGTCCCATCAGTGTGGCAGCACTTTCTTGCTATTTTCCGAGAAAAAAATTGGTGAGTCCCATTAGTATGTATGTAGGTGTTTCCTAGGATGGGTTTAATTATGGTAATTTTTATATTTACCGTCATTGTTCCCTTAAAATTTAGCCAAGAAATGGTCACATGAGACACCATTCCTTGTTCAATTTCTATTCACAAACCTCTCCTTAGATCCCCACAAACATAAGGAGAATCTTTGTGATCTATAATGATGATCCATGGTAATATATTCATTTTATTCTTATTCTTTAACCCCTTAATCCTTTCCTCTAATCATGGATAGATTTATATTTTTGATTTCATGAATAAATAATCAGATATTGGTGAAATCATCTGAATGGAATGTGACTTTTATTGTGTCACTATATAAGATGTTTTGTGGTGATTATAACACAAATTTACATAGATATTTGACTATGATATGTCTATTGAATGTTATTTTCAATGAATTTCAATAAAATATAATCTAGTTATGTTAATGTTTTGGGTTTGAAATTTGTTTTATTGTGATATCATGGGTTTGTGAAGACCCTAAAAATGTATTTGGTTGTAAATATTTAGTAGTGGGAGCATAGGTGATGGTATTTTACATTTCTACCTTTTAATTTCAATAAAATAAATAATTATAATTCTTCATAATTAATTAAAATTGATTCTTGGAATGAGGTATATATTTGGCGTTCCGAAAAGGCTTGACTGAGGATGTGAACATCTTGGATGAGGATTAGTAAATCAAATAGGTAGCATGTGTGGGTATGGAAATGAAAAATAATATATTAAGGTATATGTACCCTCTTATACTAAGTAATTTCTATGTTTAATACTGGAAATTCATGTGTGTTTCAATTTTTCATTGGGACCAGGAAGAGAGGATGAGGAAAAAGATAACTACAAGCTAGAAGAAGGGTGTAGCCTTGTTCCCTACGTCAAGAATGAGTAATTAGAAGCACATTGGATGTTTAGATTCATCCAAAGACTATTTTACTAAAGAGAAATATTTCATGATGTAAATTTAAGAGACCTTGGGATATGTTAGTTTTTTAGAATGGTTACAGTAATAGACTAGGTTTTTCACATTGAGCCATTTTAGTGGGCATAAAAGGGAATGTGTCTAATTACTATGTAGTCTCCTTGGTGAGACATGGGATGTTAATCTATCATAGGTAGTGGGAACTAGATAAGAAGTAGTTTTTTTGAAGTAGTGTAATTAGGATTCCAAGTGGATTGTTTTGTTGAACATATACCCGATAGTTGTGGTCAGGTTTGAGGTATGACTTTAAGTTTACATTTCCCTATAGGAAGTCCTTACTCCTGGGGTCCTTATATGAGATTATATGGCTAATTTATCATGTTTTTGGTCATATCAATGTGCAGCATTATGTGAAACATTATGATTATGTGTTCTTCTATAGTTACTAAAGTTTATTGTTGCTAATACCTATCAAATAAATTGGTTTAATCATGTAAATAATGGATCGATATTTATTTCCATTACTATGATGATACACAAATCATAAAATACCATTATTGTAAACTTTTCATAGTATGTATTAATTTATTTATTATCCTTATTATTTTATCAAGGAACTCCTATATTTTACAATAAAAAATTTTGGGGAAATTATTTACTTAAAAATACTATCTCAATCTCATTCACTCTAAGGACTCAACTTTTTATCATTACCTCATATTCGGAAAAAACCTCCACCGTTGATCTGCCTCACTATCAAACTAAATAAAAAATTGAATATATTTTTCAATTATTGATAATTGAAGAGTATAAAATAACTTTATAGTGGTTATAATTCATTTCATGGTAATTATTGTATTAAAAGACCCACTAAAATAAGGTGGATGTTTGTTCATGAAGGACTCAACAGTACAGTGTCCCCTCCATTCTTTGTTTTGAAGCTTAACATGATTAATTTAATGATAATGTTTCATAACAATCAAGACATGATTTTATATTCCATATTCCAGAACATTTTGTTTACCATGTGTAAATTATTTTAATAATCTATTATATTCTATGTTAACATTGTTTTATATGGTTGAGATAAATGTATAAACCAAAAAACATTGTATGAGCAACCATAATCATGGTGGGAACTAATATAATTTGAAAATAATTTATATAATGTCTAAATCGCAGTACATGTTTTCAATCAATGATACCATAGGTTTAACCATGTTCATCCATGAACATTATAAATCCATATAATGGTTTATAATGAAAATGTGAATTAAAATTAGTGTTCCCAATATGAGTTTCTAAGAATGTGTCTAATCCTAAACACACTCATTATGCACTGGTGATGATCAAGTTAATACCCAATAATCCATATTCATATTTGTTACACCTAGTTTCATTATTTCCAAAACCACACCCTCATTCTAGTATCAAGAAAATTATTTATTTTCTAGTAAAACCACACTCCATTCATTTCCATAATATAAGATGTTCTCCTATACATAGGATTATCTGTGAGTTTCCCACTAATTTTTTCAAATCCTATTTTTAAAAAATAACTAAATTGTGACTTGATATAAACTATAGATACCAAAACAATATATACATTAACAATAAATTGTATTATATGAATATTAACTAAAAATATTTTTGATCCACAATAGAACCATAATGGTTTAGTGACTTTAGAAAAATGGATACAAAAACCAATGGAACAAAAATGATCTACATAATATTCCATTATGTTCTTCTCAACTAGAACCCTTATTAGACACATCATTCATATTACCTTTTTTCATATTCTAGGGTTAATGAATCATATCAAATGGTGATTTAAATTGATCGGTAAGGGTGATAAAGGTATATATCCATAAATAATCATAAGTAAGAATATCATGATCTTATGGGTGTGTGGACATGGTATTAATATCTAAAATTTTAACACATAAATTCTTAGATCATGATCATGAGTCATGGTATAATGCATGGATATTTATAAGACATGAATCATAAATGAATCAAATAACTTGATCCACAAGAGAATAAAATTTCCATAAGGTCATGTTATTAAATAGTGGTATAAATTTTGGAATAATCATAAATAAAGAAATTATATGTAACATATACCCTCCAAAGAATTCATCACATTTTATTCTTCTTTTAAACACCCATGTGCCTACTTTAGTCATTGGATAACCTCTAGTGTACCATTCTTGGTTTTGGGATAACCTCTCAGGTTCCTTATTTTGGGGTTTGGATAACCATACACGTGGAATTTTATCTAATAAAAGATTACTACATACCCAATGACTTAGAGTAAAATCAATGACCTCTCCCCCATTCACACAATCATAATTTATTCATATATGTGTGACAAGATCATTAAAATAATAGTCATTATATCAAATAATGACCCATGGAAAAGAAAATGAGTTTTTCAGTATTTTATAATCGTAATATTAAACCATAAATATAAATATTAATGATAGTAATATTGGATGATATTCCTTTCAAATCATAATAAAAATCAATAGATGTTGCTATAGATTAATAATTAACGTTAAAAGGTCACATGAATATTACATTAAGGAAATACTCTTTTTTGAAATAAAAATTTGGAATATAAAAATTTTGATCAAAATTAACCATTCAAACATTTATAGGAATATTACAATAAAACTGTAGTAATTATCGTGTTATAATTCATTCATATATTTTATATTAAAATTAATATTCCTTAAATATTTTTAGTGAAATGTTTTGAAATACATAATTCTGAAAATGATAATATAATTTATTTAAATTTATTTATTGAAAGTATGTCATGGGTAAAAATGAATTTATAAAATTATGGGGGTATTTTATAAATATTCTTAATAGTTTTAAATAAAATATGTTTTAGTCAGAAAATAATTCATGAGAGAAGTGAAAAGTATTGGGTTTTTTGAAAAACCTACTTTTATTCTTACGAGTACTCAAAGATGTGAACATTAAAGTAAAAAATTTAATATAATGAATTAACATAGGGATAAAAAAAAAATATTTTGGGGAGTTAGATTATATACTTTCATCATCCAAAATCTATGCTTAAACAACAATGGTAAAAAAATAAGTTTGTAACATTAAATACTTACCTCAAGTCTACCATTCAATTAAAGAACTCTATCCTAGTATATGCAAATTTTAAATTTATTAATAATTTATTCTAGAACCATATTCATAACTGTAAAACATAAATGGTTTACTTAAAAAATCTTATAACCCGTTCATTTACAATCTTCCAGTATCATCGTCATTTTAGCTGTTAATTGCTTCGTTTTTCATTTGTTTTTTGGTTCACCATTTACGGTCTATAAATACTAATCATGGATCAATAATATCAATAATTTTATTAATTATATTAACATAATATATATTTTTTATATAAATATCAATAATAATTCATAAAATTTGGTGAGGAAGAATAAATTATATTTCTAAGTGGAGATGATAATCTGAACATACGCACAAGTAATGTTTCTAGTTTTTTATGGATGGAACTAAAGAAAGGAAACTAATAATTCAACTTTATAATAGAATTATTATATAATAAATTTAATTTATAGTTATAAATATATTCAATATATCATAATAACATACCTTGAAATATGATGATGGAAAATTAATCATATCGCTACAAGGATGTGGCAGTCAACACGTACACACGAGTGATACTTTCATCACCCAATTGATAGAGAATATGTGTGAATATGTTTTAGATTCATCATAATAACATATTATCATATTTATTATCCATGATTCATAATTTTATGATATATAAAAGAGTTTTTGGGGAATTATAATAAGAGATTAAATTTAAAGAGATCGCCTGAGTATACCACATTTTTGAGAGACCTCATATAGAATATACCTTATACCTTGAATGAGTGGTTTTAAGAGAATACTAATAGTTCATGGATGGAGGTATGGATTATAGGAGGGTTTTTTAGTAGTTATTTTTTTTTATAAGGAAATTTGTTTTTAAATAATTGAGGAGAAAAAGTTTCCCTTTTATATATGAGGGGAGGGACGCACAAGGAATGGTTTAAACGTTTCAATAATATAATGTATCTTTCCATTGAAAGGGGATCAAAATGGATTAGAATTTTAATTTAGGATTAGATAAATTTAAAATATATTATAAAACTAAGAATTACATATGTTTATGTGGCATTACAGCCCTTATCTCTTAGTTCCCCTTGGTGAATCCAATTTAAGGTTAAGTGTGTTAATTTTTTAAGATTTATAGTATTCAATAAAAGAAAAATTAAATTGAACATTTAAATTATGTTAATTAATATTATTCAAAATATTAAATCTATTTTAACAAATTCAATTTTCATAATTTAATTTAATATAATCATGTAAAAAAGAATGTAAAATTATTTTATTTAAGCAAAAAATAAGATTAACTTACGTTACATGCCTTGTAATAAACAGCAAAATGAATGTTAAATTATTTTATTTAAAATATAATATATATAAAATTCAATAAACCCTTTAATAAATATATTTTTATTTTATTTATTAACATGAAACCACATTATGTGCACAAAACAGTTTATTTAAAATGTGTTTCTTAGACCGAAAATGAACTTTTACAAGAATAAAGTTTAATTCTTGTTTTAATGTAATAAATTAGATTATTTATAATTATGGGGGACAAAAATTATTTTTTAATAAAATTAAAAATAAAATTGGAATTTTTAAATAACTAGATTTAATGAAAGGAAATTATAGTTTATGAAAAATAGGTATTTTCACAATTGTAGAAAAATAAACCTTCAAGAAAAAATATTAAAAATCATAACCAATATAATATTGATATTATGATTTCAAAAAAAATTATATATTTACCCATGTATAATTTCAAAAATTTATGGAAGGTAATTATAATTTCCACATAAAATTAAATAGATACCTTTATGAGGAAAACATATTTTTTATGAATGAAATGAACTCATTGAAAATTAAATAATTTATTATTATATATTAATCATTAAAATGTTATTATTTAGAGACTTTAAACATTTTTTTAAATTGTTTTTATTATGATTCATACATCCTAATTTAAGTACTAGGTTATAAAGTGATATTATGAAATGGTTTATCAAGATATGTAGTTGTATGTAAATAACGTTATCAAACAATTCATGATTATTTTAAAGTATGTAAATATAAAATATAAGGGTTTTACATATCCTTTAATCATTTTATTTGTTTTACATAAATTTTAACCATGTTTTATATGTGCCTCTTCCATTGAAGGATATGTGATTATTTGTGAGTTAGTTTGAATGTACTAGAATGGAACCATATGTAGTTTTAGTGAAACATGAGAGTTGATTTAGTGTTTTTAGACTCTTAACACATGTTGTAAGTGTTATTCATTGATTAATAAGTCACTAAGGTGTATGTTTCCTCTTGGAAATCCTTGGGTAAAGATGAATTAGGAATATTTATATGTTTTAATTTGAATAATTTTATTCGTTATACTTTGGGATTTATATTATGATGATCATCTTGAGGTGGAATGTCTCTTTATGGGATCATAAAATTAGAACACAGTCTTAAGGAGGGAAACTTTATAAGGTAGATGTTTTGAGGCTCAATCATTGTGTATGGGTGATCATGAAATATGTGCATCTACATTAGTCAAGGTAAACATGGGTTGTTTTATCTAACTGTATTATATAAGGGAGTAATTTCAATTTCCGAGATTATTTGTAATATCATCATATTTTAAAAAAATGACATTAAATAATGTAAATATATGACATACAACACTGAGTATAAAATATTCTAAAATGAGATTTATTTCTTTTTTTGAGAGAATATTATAATTAATTTACAGATATTTTATAAATTTTATATCAGAAAACATATATCTTTTTTGAAATCATCATGTAAAAATTAGCCTATATTGATGTTTGGGATTTTGTTTTAAAACGTTTGGGTTTTCAATCCATATTGAAAATACTAATTTTATTGAACTTATTTATTTATTTTAATTAATTTTCAATTTCAAATTACAAATTAAATCAATTAAATAATTTAAATATTTTTTTTAAAATAATATATTAATATTATTTTCCATATATTTTATACTTTAAATAAGTATTAAAACATTTTATATTTTAAAGGGAAATTTTTCAATAAAAATTATTTTTCACCGTAGTTTCTAGTATTATAATTATTTAAATTATTTAAAATTTTTTTTTTAATTTTGAAAAAATATATTCCATAGTTTTAATATCTTTTTCAAAAAATTTAAAAATATAGCCCTTTTGTTTTAAGTCATAATGAATAGTAACCAGAAGTATTTTTATTACAATAGTAAAGGGTAAATCAACTAATGAAGGGTTAAAATAGAAACATACAAACTATAAAATGTCACAAAGACAATCCTTAATTTTATTTGATGAGTAAATTTAATCCATACTCATCCAAGATTTGGTTACGTAATTTTTTCCCACCTTGATTAGATTATGATAATCACAATATTTTATGGAATGAAAATTCCAAAATGTCACACTATTGTTTTTAATAACTATAATATTTCTAACATGAGTCTTTCCATAAGATATTTTAAGCTATAAATATTAATATGAAATATATTTTATTTACCTTCATCATGATAAATTTTTTTGTGAATACATGTTTACCTTAAATTCATACACAATGTTGATGCAGTATTTATTCTATTAATGGAAAAATAATATTAATGTTATCAAAAGTATTAGAAGGAGTATAGTTTAAATGAATTAATGTGAAAGAATATTTTTATTGATAAATTTATAATTCTAGGGATATATTAAATTATTTTATTGGAATTTAAATTTAATTCTTGATGTTTTAAATTTCACTGTAAATGAATAGTTGTAAAATTATCATTATTGATATTTTCTAAAAATAATATTATATTAAATGACATTAAAATAAATAAAATCATATCCTTATCCATGTTATTATATATGGTTTATAATATCAACCTAGATAAATTTATGGGGTTTCTCAAGTTATCGTTACTAGCATTATCCACAATGAGTAAAAAACCATGTTACTGTGTTATGATTGAAAAGAGTTAACTAGGGATAAAACCATGTGATAAGGGAAAAAATGTCAAATCTTTTTTAAATTTAATTTTATTGGAGTTTTTATATTTATATGAATATTATATTCTAAAAATATAAATTTGGATCCATTTTTACATTAAAATTAATTTATATTAGTTTTATATTTTAATAAATTCCATGTGTGTCATCTCTTCTCTTATGAATGGGTAATGATTCTCATTATTCATAGTTAAAGACCCATTTGGATTAGAAAACATATACCTAAATACCCTCCTAAAAACCCTTAAAACATTTTATTGTTATTAGTTTCTTAATAATACCAACCATTGATGGATCAATGTGTAACCCAAAGGTGGTTGTGTGAATAAGAGGTATACTTATTAACCGATCTTTTTCATTATATTTATTCTTCCACCACCTTCGAATACACTCAACCCATTCTGAGATAATAAAATTAGTATATTACAAATAATGGGGTGTTATTAAGTTAATGTAATAATATATATCTATAACCAATGTTTGTCATATGGGAAAGAAATCCATTATTCTTTTATACAGCAAACTATTACCTCGTGAAATTATATAATTTGTTTTACATCATTGTATCCCAAGAGTGGTTATCATGATCAATTTAATATATATATATATATATAATACCATATTAATGTAAATTTAATGGTTATGAAAACAAAATAAATCAAATTTTGTTTACTATTTCATTCACTAGAATATTATAACAGTTTTCATGTGTACATCTAGACTACCACCTACACAAGGAAATTAAATTCGTTGTTTATCTCCTCATCACATCGATGATACATATAAGAATATTAAAATAAATAATATTGTGTTAATTAAAACATAATAATTCAATAAATTTTAGATAATACATAACTTATTTCCAAATGATCATTGAAAAACGGTAACATTACTCAGGAATATGTAAGGCATGTGACCTCCATGATTGTATTATAGTTAATTTTTCATAACCACCATTAATTATTTGTTTTAAAAGAGTAATTTATATATAAAAATAATAATTATGTACAGAATTATATTTTTTCTATGGTGGGTAATGTCCTCTTTGGCCATAGTCAACCTACCGAAGTCATTTTGGACACATGAGCCATATATTATCCAAATGTTAGAAGTGAAATTAAAGTATTAGGTAATTGTGTATAACATGGTAATAAATAAAATATAAATAATGATAATTATGAAAAAGGTTATCAAGGAACTAAATATATAATATGTGTTTATTATTTACGATCGAAAGAAATTTTTGTGATGAGTCAAGCTCAAGGTTAGGGACATTATTTTAAAAATCCACTCTTAATATTTCCATTGAAACTCGGGTTTTATTCCATATCCATATTTTTTAAATTATTTAATATAATTTTCATATCATCATAAATGAATTATAATTTTAAATTTTATATCTCATTTTTCATTCATTCTAATGTTTTTCCAAATGAATATTTTTATGAATTATTTTTACATTTTTTATAAAAAGATAAATAGAATGTAATATTATTACATTTACAAAAACAATGAATGTTATAAATTTGTAAACATTATTTTATTTTAGTATTACTTAAAAATTATATTTTTTATCATCAAAGAAAAATATCCATTCCTTATATTATATTTATTTTTAAAAATGAGACCTGAAATGTAATGGATATTTTAAAATATGGAAAAAATTTCTAATATATGAAACTAATTTTTCAATGAGTGTAATGAAGAAAATGGATAATTTTTTTTTGTGATTATTTTTTCGTTCACAGGCATTGTTATAATAATAACTGGATCCATTATAAACCAAGGATAGTTGGTTACATTATTAACCAGTATTGGTGGTTCTAATACATGGATGGATGGGTCGTTGATTTTTCTCCAACACATTAGGTGTAGATGTCAGTCGTATATATATTACATTTGTAAGAGAGATTTTAAGAGTGATATAGAAATGATGTTCCATGTTACATACATGATCTACCAGTGTTTTCTATAGTTTTTATGGAAATCACAATACTTTTTTGGGTAATATAATTGTCTTTTGTTTTAAGAAAATTATATGTTTCTATTATAACTACAAAGTATAAATTTTTATGAGGGTTATTATGATTTTTTCATGATTTGAAAGAAAGATATATGGTTTATTTTATTCCGTTAATATTTCTTGACAAATGTTTTATGAAAATATTTGTGGAGAGTGATTTATTATTTAAAAAATGTTTATTTTGACATAAACGTTTATTTTGAAAAACGAAAATTTTTATTTGTATTCATGTACTAAAAGTTTAATTCATTATTTTGATGTCTCTTATTAATAATTTTTCACTTATCCAACATTTTAAAATTATTTTCATACAGTTTTGAGGATATGTAGGGGAATAGATGATGTCAAGAAAAACAATTTAAGATATATCATGAAAAAAACAAGTATCTTTTTAAAATTATTGTATTTTTTGAAAAATGGATTCTAATTTGAAGTGTCCAAATTGTAATTTAATATTTATTTGTGTAAGGTTCATGACACAATTGTCTCAGGTTCTAATCTAAAAATAACATCTTGAGTGAGATAATGTGAATTATAGTTAATTTCACTATAATATGTAATGTAAAATTATAGGTATTTATAGTTTTTATCATAGAAAATTATTATACAACATTAGGGGTTCAGATTCTATTTAATAATAGGTTAAAAATCCTCTATGACTTCATTTTTGATTATATTATTGAAAATTTTGGTTATTTTTGGAAAATAAAAGAATTTTAATAGAAACATGAAACTTTTAGGATATAATATTATTTATACTCCTAATAATATTGTTTGTTGGTATTGATATACTAATAATATCTATTATTCATTTTAGTAAAATACTCAATCTAATAAGAACAAAATTATAAATGGTTATAAGGAACTATTTAGTTGTTTTTAAAATGAAAACCTGAAAGGAATTGGACTTATAGTAAAATATCATATGGATATTATTAACTATCTATCATGAGTTAAGATTGAAATCATGAACAAAGTTGAGTTTCCTAACAAAATAAAAATAGAAACATGTAATAACATAGATGTTTAGGAGATTCGGATTATAAATTTAAAATGATTCACTATTTTATGTGTAAACAATTTGGGAATAATCACCTTAGGAAATGTCTTCAAGCATCAAGATGTTATTTTGTATGTATTGAATGATATAATATTCTATGGGAAAAAATAATCATTCAATTAATTCCATGATAATAAATGATTTTTATCTGAAGGTATGAATTAAATGTTTTAAATTTTGAATGTATGGGAATTAAGAAAGGTGATTTCCTAGGTTGAAAACTCATGAACATGCCCAATAAAAATGTGCTGATAATTTTTTAGAAATTCTTAATTCCATTATTGTTGAGTATGGGGAAACTTATGTTAAATTATGAAGGATATATCTTACATCATGGCTAATTTATTGATACTTCTTAAACACAGCACATGATTAATATTTTTTTAGGAAATAAGTATTAAGGAATAACATGGAAAACCACGGTTACGGAATTATGAAGAACATTAAATTAGTAAGGTGTATACAAATAAGGATTCAAAAGTTATGATGTATTGGTAAATTAATGGTCTATCATATCTTCAAATGTATAGACAGTCATTTTTAGGTTTTTTATTATGGGAGTGAATTAAAAACATTTATTGAGAATTGGTATAAGTTTAAGGTATATGTAACCCATAAGTTTAACATGTGAAAAAATTATTTATAAAATAATTTTGTTTTCATTTTGTGGATATTAGATTAAATAAATTAATAAAATTGGGGTGTTATTTTTTCTTTTATTTTTAAGTTTATTTTTTGAAGATGTTAATCATATTTTTGAGAATTAAATTTCAATTATATATATATAGTTTTAGTAAAATGACATCCCACATCTTCGAAAACAACATGTCGCATCTGACATGGCTACATGGATTGAACCCAAAACCAAAGGGAGACAATAATGCATCACATAAAACTACCAAACATGATTCCCCAATTAGAAAGAACATAAAAATAAAGATTTAATTGATAAAGGGAATAATTGTTTTATTATATAGATATTTATGGGACTGAAAAGTGATTTTGTAATTAAGTAATTAATGTTAGTTCAGAATAATTTCACTATTTTGGGAACGTCATATTATTTTGGTCAATATAATTTTATGGGGTTTTATTTAAGGATTAACGTCTGAAAAATATTTTGGAATAATATATGATTAATATTTTTATTAATGGTGATTTAGGTCATTTATGGAAATAAATTTTTTGATATTATTGTGTTCGAGTATATAAACATTGGTATGATACAATAAGATTAATTGATTATATTTAGAGATAAATGATAAAAATATAATAAAAAATATATCGAAATAAATTTTAAGCTTTAATATTATTATTTAATAATTTATAGAGTTTTATTTTTATTTATTTATCAAATGATCATGGTAGAAATTTGGGTATTACTAAGGAATTTTTGGGATTAAAGTAGTTATTCTTCATTTTATGATTTATTTCTTTTAGAAATTATCTTACCCTTTGATAATATTTAGGTTTTTGGTTGATGTTTAAATACATGTGGAATATTTTTTGTCCATTTTTATAATATTTTATTCATTAGAAGTTTATTTTTGTGCTTAGAGTATGGAAAATTCATCTAGAATATTCATCATTTGGAGTGAATGATGAGTTGCAGTGGAAATTTATTAGTGGATGAAATTATTATGTTCTATTTCAAGATTGTAAGGAATTACTAAATGCATGGAAAATAATCATAGAAAAATTTATCATATCACTTTCTATGCGAATGAATCAACTATATTTTTTATAGTTGTTTGGTCATGGAATTTATTATGATCATTTAAAATATTCTTATCAATGATCTATGTCACTCCCCATCATTATTTTGTCATTATACATTTTTTCCTTTTCTAATTTTTCACTTTACACTTTTTTATTAATATTTGGAAAGATATATATATTACTCTATATTGCATTAATATTTCACTTTTACACTTTTAGAGAGGATGAGTTGTTAACCATTTTAACAATATGATATTTCAGTCAATGTATTTTAAAATTTCAACCTTATATTGTGGAGATCTAGTCAAAATTTCAATGATACAATTTTTAAATCATGGGAATGTAATGTCCCATTATTTTTAAAAGAAGAACGTTATGATTGATGATGTTTATGACAACCAATATCAAGAACAAATGAATCATGAAATATTATTATTTAAATATCACTATCATAACCTAGACATTAAATTTTCAGATAATAATAATATTAACTAATTTTTGAATAATAAATAAAGTTTCTAAAAAATATAAATGTATTTATTATATCTTGGGAAATAAGCTCACAGTTTTTAGTAAATCCATTTTATTTTTTGAGTATATTTTCTCTTTAAAAAAATATGTTTTAGGGGATTTGGTCATAAAATAACATAATTAATTTCTATAGATTTTTTAAAAATTAAATTTTTTTAAAAATTAATTTTCAAAAATTGATATCATTTGATAAATCATAAATTCAAATTTTGAATATGGTGTAATTTGTATATTTTTTTTGAAAAGACGTGTTTTTGTTGAATTGTGAAAATATTTATTTTTTTGAATTCAATATATTGTTTTAATGTGTTTTCAATGTATAATTTCATTCTGAAATAATTTTAAATTTTCATTGGTAACTTTTATATTTAAATAATTAAGGTTTTTTGTTATTAATTTTATACTTTAATTTGGTATAAAAACATTTCATATTTAAAATGTTCATTTTAAGAAAAAAAATATTTTTCATCATGTTTCTCCGTATTGATTTTAAATTAAATTGTATAGCCTATTTCATTTAAATTTGAAAAAATGATTTTTATATTTTTAGTCAATACGTAGAAATTTGAAAAAAAGGACCATTTTCTCATTATGACTAGTAACTATAGTATCATTACAAACCACAATAAAAGGAAAATAGGGTAATTAACGGTAAAATATAGTATGTAAATGACAATAAAATGACCCAAAATATTTCCTTATTTTTATTTTGTGATTCTACATCATCCATACACATATAGGGTTCATTTATATGTCTATTTTATTCTATTTTTATTAAATTATTAAATTAATATTATTTTATTCAGAGAAGGATAAAAAATGTCACATTATTGTTTTTAAAAACAATAGTATTTTTAACATAGTGATAACCAAAGGATATGATAAGTTATAAATATTATTTTGAATAAAATATTATTTATATTCAAAATGATAACTTATTTTTAATTTTTATTGAATAAATAATTACTATTAATTCTTATACAATTCTAAGAATGAAATTATTAAATTAATGGAAAAATAAAATAAATGATATTAAAAATATTAAATATAGTATAATTTGATTAAATTAACACAACCAAATATTTTTCCTGATAAAAATAAAATGATATGAATGTATTAAAACATTTTATTATAATTTAATTTTTTTCCTTGATGTTATGAAATTCCATTAGAATAAATAGTTCCAAAATTGACATTATTGATATGTTATGAAAATAATATTTTATTTTGTGATAAAACTTATAAAAATATATATTCAGACATGTGATTATTATATGGTTGAAAATTTCAATAATTTTCTACTTATGATCCTTTTTTCTATTTATGGTAACTATCCTGGTCCCTAATGGGTAAAAACCTTATTATACAGGTAACTGTAAAAGTGGTTAACTAGGGGTTAAAACTGAATGATACGTGTAAAAACATAGTACAAAATTAAAAAAAATTAAATTTCTACGAGGATTATACTTATAGGCATATTATGTTATAATAATATTAATTTTGTTCCATTTCTAAATTAATATTTATTTATATTACTTAAATAGAGTATAAAATTCAAAGACAGCCCCTCCCCACTCTTATAAATGGGAACAACTTCATTTTATTTCTTAAAACATAAAAAACCATTAAGTTCAGAAAATATATATTAAATTCCTTTTTAAAATCACTCTTCGCATTCTGTATCTATTATTTTGGGTGTAGTACCATCCATATATAGATTAAGGTTTAAGGAAAATGTGGTTATCTGAAAAAGATATATAACTCTTAACCGAGTGTCTTTTTTTTATTTCTTCTTCCACCTCATAAAAATATTGTTCATCCTTGTTGAGATTAAAATAATAATAATTTAAAATATACTAACATGTTATTATGTTAATTAAATAAACAATATTTATCTTCAACCTCCATAAAAGGATAATGGGATCCATTATTTGTGTGTTTTGAGAGCTACCACTTCATGAACTTATGTAATTCATTTTCCGTCACATTCCATCGTGGATGGTTATAATTATAGATTTAATTTATATATATGATATTCATGATTTATTTATAATTATTAGAATATAATATGTCATATAGTTTTTATACTTTCCATTCATTGTAAAATGTTGACATTGTTCAAGTGTACATATGGACTATCACCATCATCAAGCGATGCGATTCATTTTTTATCACCACACCACATAGATGATATATATAAGTATTTTAAAAGGAAAAAATATGTTATTTATTATATAATTATATGTATTTAAGTGATATAAAAGGAATACTAAAAATTAAAATGGTTATCAAGAAGCAAAATAATTAACATAAGTTTAATATTAAATAATAGAAGTAATGGATGTTATGATTTGGACTCAATGTAAGGGAGATTGTTTTAAAAATCCTGATTTAATTTTTCCCTTCCAAATCTCTCTTTTGTCCAAGTCCATATTATTTAAATAATTATATGGATGTATTTATATGAACATAAATGAATTAAAATTAAAATTTATTTATTTATTTTTAATTTATATAAAAATAATTCAAAAATGATCTTTTTATGGTGTTTTATATAGTTTAATATAAAGATAAAAGGAATGTTCTATTTTATCCTATACGACCAAAAATAAGTTTCCCCCACCATAACTGTTGTTTTATATTTAGATTCCATTACAACATTTCATGTTTGCAATAATAAAAAACCATGTTTACCTTTATTTTGGTTATTTTCAAAAAGTAATTTTCAAATTGAATGAATATTTTAATACCCAAAAATGTTTTCATATGGGTAAAAAGAATATTTTTGTGTGTAATGTAGGAAATATAAAGGTTTTATGTATTTTGATTGTGTTTTTTTCTTAGGTATTATTACAATTATGGGTGGTTCCATTATAAACCAATTATATTTTTTATATAATTAAACAATGACATTTGGTTTCCTAATAAGTAGAGGATAGGTGGGTCAATGATAGACCTGATGTACATTAGCTATAGAAGTCGACCATGTGAATTTTCCATTTGTAACTCGGATTGTAAGAGTGATTGTATTAGTGATATTCAAATAATTTCCAAGATTACCTAAATAATTAATCTATTAATTATATGGGATTTAATAGGAATATTATGATTTCTCAAGGTAATATAATGATATTATGATTTATGTAATGTATTTTCTACTTTTTAAAAAATAAAATTATAACATTGTGAAATTTTCGTGATTTGATTGAAAATTTTAGGAGTTTTATTTTTCCATTATTATTTTTTATGAATTTTTTTATGAAATGATTAATTATAAATATCATTTATTGTGTAATAAATTTTTTATTTTAATCCCAATTATTATTTTCAGAAAGGAAATATTTTATAAGTATTTATGGAATAACAAATTCTTTCCCTCTTTTTATATCCCACACTGATATTTTACTTCTCATCTCATATTTTTAAACTTTTTCCACATGATTTTAGGAATTATTAGGGACAAATAAGATCAAAATATCAAAATATTCATGATATGGAATAAAATGAAAACATTTCTCTTTTTAAAAAAAGTAAAATATAAAAAATGGATACTAGGTGGAATTTTCCACATTGTAATGTAATATTTTTTCTATTTAAGGGTGATGAAATAATTATCTAAATCTATAAACCTAAAATATATTGAGGGATTCAAGAAAAAAATTCTAGTTTAAATTCAATTTAATATGTAACATACAAGGTTGGGTTTTTACATTATCAGTCAGGTCTATTTAGATCATGTGTAAGGTGTACCATTCTACATTAGTATTAGGGTTATTGAAATTGGTTATTATATGTCAACTTAGTCTCTTTTTAATTTTTGAATTTAGATATAGTTTAGTGGAGTACATATATAGTACAAATTATGGGTGAGTTCATAATGATTTATAGTGACCAAACTTGTGTACTAATTATGAGTGTGTTTGGATGGCTTCATTTATGGAATAATAATATATTCATTATGGGTGATATTAGAAGGTTAATTTATCAAAACAATTATTGCAATATTGATTATTCTTAGAGGGGTTGGTAAAGGATATAATAATTGAATTTTTCCATCGTTTTGGGGTGACATGTTTAGACTGAATAGTAATACTAGCCATTTCAGGTAGGGTATCTCATACAGGTGTCTTATTTATCACTCAATGACGTGACATGTATTACATAGATAAATCTAATGATTACATACAATATTATTAATAAAACTATATATTTTGTATTGTTTTATGGGTACCCTTGTTGATTTACCCCTAAATACATTTCTCATACTCTATATGTGAATCTTGGAGTTCGTATATAATACATGATTCAAGATGTAGGTAATAGGAATGGGATATTTATTGATGGGTGAGTTGAATATGGATGATTGGGATTGTGATATAAAATACAGAAAGGCCTCATATATATATTTTTGGTTTCCATTTTTTTAATTTTTTTAATTTTACGCTATAAAATATCGCCCACATAGGTGATCCTACTAAAAAGGTATTATTAATATAGTATTTTAGGGAAAAAATTTATTATATAAAGTGGTGTCATGGTAATGATAATCTTGTTTATTTAAATTACATATTATGATTTTAAAATTTTATTTGGTCGATTCTTATGCATCTTATGACAACCCTTCACTTGATTTCACATAAATTCATGATTTATTACATAATTTTACACATAATAAAACCTATAATATAAATATTTATAGTGTCTTTGGGAATTAGTTAAATTACATAAACACATAAAAAATTGGATAAAACAACATTATTTAAAATATCCTTGACATTTTCATATTGTTATGTTGTACTTAAAACTGCATGAGATAACCTAGGGACATACATAAGAAAGGGGTGAGAAATAAAGCCTCGTAAAGGAATAAACATGTAATAACATGAAGAAAGTAATACATAGTATAAAAAAGGAATATCAATTGGGAATAAAATTAGTGAAAATTGTAAACATGATCAACGAGGCATGATATGGTGTAATAATCATAGAGGAATCATGGGAAACATGGAAACAGCTTAAAACACTACATCATAAACATAGGTAAAGTAAAAAATACCATGAAATCATGATGTAAAAAACAACCATAATAGATTATTTTCACTACCTAATCCCTTTCATGATGTCTCATGATACTATAACATTACCTAATCCATTGGAGCACTATATAATTTTGGGTGAAAACATCACTTTTATTTCATTCACATTCATATGTCTTCCATATAGATCATAAAAAATGAATTCATTCAAAATGTTATTTTGTTAAATGATCAGGGATTGTTTAATTCATAGATATAATTCATAAATAAATAATTATAAGTGCATAATGTTTAACCCACTAGATAAGAAATGGGTACGGGTATTCACTACACCATTTTTTTGCAAGAAAAATTGAAGTAAAAGTTCAGCAGCATAACAGGGTCATATGAATGTTCATGGGAGGTATTTATGAGATTAAAAAGGGTATTTCATCATTTAAACATAAAATGGACTATAAGGGGTGTGTGGAATAAGATATCCCAATATAAGGAAATAATGATAAAATATATAAGATCAAGAATATACGTGAATAAGGAGGAGACAGAGATGGTACCTAACCTTTAGCGGTTCATTCCAAATGCTTCGGATGAGATTTTTGAGAGCATGGTGGATATTTGGGAGGAATATAAAGAGTGTAGTTAATATTGAGGACATTCTATTAGGTTTTTGAGTGAATTGAAATGAGATACTAAGTGGGTTTATATAAAAAAGATTAGGTAATGTTACATCATTTCTCAAACATAGGTTTTTAACTCTATATAATAAAATTAACAAAACCAAAAACCTAAAAAATTATTATTCACATGGTTTCATCAGAATATGTTTTTTGTGATTATTTTATTAATCAAAGGGTTGATATTATTAAAATGTAAATATTTCTAATGTGGAAGTAATTCATGCCCTTAAAGAAATGAATTTTAAAAATTAAACTATATTATAGGTTATAGAGGATTCATAATGGCTTGGTAAAATTAATAATGTAACCTCAAAATAATATTATTTTAAATTAAAATTGCTTATTTGTTCATGGATTCCATTTATTTTATTTATTACATCAGTTTGGGTCATTATGATGTCATAAGACACTATATATTTATACAAGATTTAATTTCTACCCAAATAAATCAACTCATGGGAAATTAAGAGAAATTAACTATTTTTAAATTTTGACATTATAATTCCAAAAATAATAATCATTTTATAGATATAATATATATATATATATATATTAGTTTCTTTACATTAAAAGTACCAATTTTCATTTATTGAGTAATGGAGTGTTGTTTGATAACAACAGTTTTAGAATAATTCTAAAAACTACATTTAACTTCATAAAAATTATATGATCATTTATATTCAATAAAAATTATTTAATAATAATATTTCAGTAAAATATTATTTATTTTAAAAATACATTAATTCATTAAAATAAATTCATTAAATGATTTTGAATATTACCCAAATTATTTTGTGTTTTATAATATCAAAATAATAATAATTTACAATCTAATAATAATAAAATGAAAATAAATTAATTATTTTATACAATATAAAAATATATATTGTTATGGTCTTGATTCATATCCCATTATCACAACATGAAACTCCCAAATAGTATGTTGTATTACATTGAGACTTTCATGCGTTGGTTCGACATACAAGGTTTGGGAGGTGATCTTGATGATATTAAACATCTCATGTAAATAGTTTCACTCATGATTATGTTATTGGATCTCAACTTGGGTTAGGTCAAAGAAAAAAGCTTAGTGATTCTATCGCACTCATAATATTTGAAAAATGTGGTTCATAGGGTATGATCCTACTGGCCGTGGCTATCACTTCCTATGTCTATGTCAATTATATTTATCATAACCCTATATTTATAGGAATAATATAACCATTGTTCAATGTCTATATTATCAATCATAATTTTGAATAATATTATTATAAATCCAAAAGGAGATAATGAATCTAAATATTTTCATGTTCTTTCTATATTCATAATATATAAAAATTTATTGAATTAGATCACAAGGATAATTTTATTTATAAAATTTAATGTCATTAGACTTTCTATTATTTATGGTTATCAAATAGAAGATATAGTCTCCATTTTCCATTGATAAACCCTCTACACAAGTTGGTATCCTCTAGTACACGAGGAGGTGCACTTGAAGTTATGTGGTGTCTCATACTAGTATGGCGGATGAAGACCTAGGTCGATGAATTGATAAAATAAAAAATCAAATATATTTCCTCAAAAAGAGTGTTATGCTAATAGACAGTTCAAAAATCAGTTTTGTAGTGATATTAGATTTAATGGAAGAAACTCAAGAGAATAAATTAGAGAGATATGTAAAAAATAGATTTATTTAATGATTAATGGTATAATTGTTCAATGGGTTTAATTAATTGATAAATAATATACTCAAATGACTTATTTAAAAAGTAATTTTGGATAATCCACCAAACACTAGGTTGATATAAATATACAAAAGACATGCCACTAGAGTAATAATTGAATAAAATGTTAACTCTACCCCTTGTTACCTCATCAAACCCTTGGTGATCTTTTATTAGTCTTCTCTTCGACCTATATAGTATAAAAATTTCATTATTCAATCAACCTTTTGGTTATAAATTTAACATTTTTCAGTAGTATTTTTGCTCGATTATTAAGAAAAAACCCTTTAAAACACATGTGAAAAATCAATCATTATTTCCCATTATAATATACCCAATATAAATCGTATTCCATTTAGAATATTATTCTTAACAATCATCTTATAGTTTCATAAATTGATAACTTTAACTATCCATTCAACTAATTGAGTTTTGGTTTCATTTAACATACATAATTTTTTAGGATAATTATGTGCCCATACATGGAATTTTTTTAACCTTAATTTAATCTTTTATAAATAACATATTAAATTGTAATTTATAATACTATATCACATATTGATATTTAAATACATAACTCGTAGTTTTAAATCATAAATATACATTCAACTGTATTCATAATTAACTATTCAGTTTTATAAACACTCTATACATTAGAAACTCTAGAAAAATTATATCTTGTTAGGTTTTATGATCATAATTTTTCTATATATTAAACGAATTTATTTCCAAATTTTTTCCCTTATGGTTATCATTTTTGTGGGTCCAATCTATCATAAATGTCAAAGGAACTATAGTTATATTTCACATTCACTTACCATTTTATAAATAGTTTAAAACTAGTTATTGAATCATTGATCCTTCCTATAAATCTTATGTCATTAAATAATCCTTTGTTTTAGAAAAAAATTAACATTCAAAAAATATAAAAATGAAAATATTTATTTACATTGACTAATTATTAGTGTCATCCCCACTATAAAATATTCTACAGTTATGCATTTACATATATTACTCATCAAATGTGTTTTACAAGTAATCACTTATATTGGTCTATTTAGATCATTTATCCCATTAAACATATGTAGGGGTTACATGTATCTTTGGAGAACATTTATAGATAATTAGAGAATTGGAGAATTATTTAAGGTTATATCATAAACTATGAAATTAATTTATCATTGAAGGTGATATAATGGGATTTTAAAAAATATATATGCAATTTTGGATGTCATTTGTGAGACAAGTAGATGCCTCGTAGTGTGAAAATGAGGAAGGATTCAACATATCCTATCAAAATACATGTAAAATAGAACATTAGCATCTAAATAAGATATGTTTCATCATCATCTGTGGAAAATCTATGGCCTTATAATGATATATATCTCTACATGTGATTATATTCAAAAGAGAACATACACAGTCAATTTGATTAATAAAAAGAGATATAATGTATTATATATTGATGTCATGAATTGAAAGATTAAATATTATAGGATAAATTTTTATTTCCAAAGATGATAGGGGTACATTTATTTATGTCACTATAAACTATTTCAAGTGAAAACTGCATGTAGTCATGTCACTGTGGTGACAAAGATATCATAGGCCATGGTATAGTTTTGAATACTATAATGATGTAAAACAAATGAATGTTATACGAGGAAAATATTATTGTGATCCACTAAATAAAACATATGGGATACTGTGACATATAAATGATGGTCTAATGAGTTCTACATTTTATAAAATTGAAGAATAAACCATGGTATTATAAACATGATATATCATAATCAATAATAATGTATATAATAATGTGAAAGGGTATATTTCTTATTATTATAAAGGATATCAAACAATATATCATGGATTATTCAAATGATAATTTCCTTGAATAATATTTTTGTTACCCAAAATAATAGAGTATTATATCCTTCCTAAATTTGAAAAGATAAATAAATGATTTAATATGTTATAAAGTAATACTGAAGAAGTGAGTAAGCATCCAAAAATAAATAATGACTAATTTTAAATATTTAAAACATATGGGATTTTAATGGAAGAAGGGGTTAGTTGCATGTAATAAGTTTTTATACTCTTTCATAGAAATAGAAATATTGTTAAATTGATGATAAAACTAACTTGAAGATCCCCATCACAGGTTATGTAGTCTTAAACATTGATATATATGAATTGTGGAATTCATAAAATAAATTAAATGACTAATTAAAATCCTTAAAAGTTCTCATATTATGAAAAATAATATTTAATGCAACCATATGGAAATATTTTAAAATTTACATATGAATAATAATATGTAAGGAGAAGAGTGGGAATGATAAAATGTAGAAGGATAGCCTATAATTTATGGTAATATGAATATTCTTTTCCAGAATTTGGTGTGGTCTGTGCTGTTATGAAAGTGATGTAATACAATTATAAAGATATTTGAACCTCATCTTGTGTAACAATATAAATAAAGATAATAAATAGTTATTAAAGAATGAAAAATGTGTTAAAAATCCTTGGATTTTCCTTCTTTATAATGGATACCCAAGTAAAAACTGCTATCCATGAGTCATATTTTCAAATATTGTCATTAGGGCTCAATAATCATATAATATTTGTCTTTATTTACCATGGGATAATATTTATCAATAATGATACATGATAAAATAATTAGGGATGTATAAAAAAGTATTTATGTCCTGATTTACCAATACGAGGACTTTGAAAGTGAAAATTCTAACATAACATTTTCCCCTCACTAATGACATAGTATTGGAAAAATTTCCCTAAATAGACTTTAAATAATGTTCTCAATGCCTTGTTTTGACCCACATAACATTAATTCTATTACAGCTTCATATCCACTCAACATGTACCTCTAAAATGGATTATAAATCTTCTTTTTCCCTATTATTGATGTGAGGGAACCAAATCCTAAAATCCAAAAATAATTCTAATTTTATGATTCCATGTTCATAAATTCATATAGTTGTCTATATAAAGGGAATATAGACACTTTCATTCTCTATAAATCCCATTTATCATGAGAAGGCCAAAATGGTAAAATGTAATCACTAATGGGGACATGGTGAAATAATTATTTCTTCTATTATCTTATCTTTTTTATATAATAACCTTCACCCTTATTAATGATTTATCACTATTCTGAAAATAGAATAGTAACACACCAAAAAGAACACAAGTATTTACAAACTTGTGTACTCAATAAGAGTAGTTATTAATTGGAATTTTTTGTAAACAGTCCAATACCACCCAACCCACTAGAATACAAAGAAATTGTATCGATAAAAAAAGTTGAAAATGACCTTACACTTATGTATAAATATGATCAATACAATCATGAATGTTCTTTTTGAGTATAAATGGTGTTAATATGTTTTTTAAAATATTTGGAAACCTTCACAAGTTTTTTCTGAAAATTTTATTATGATACTTTAAAAATATCCACATATGTAGATATTAAAAACCTAAATCGTCACTATCTTAAAAAGAAGAATGAATGAAAAACATATTTGGGATTCATAAAAAAACTCAATCTGCCTACTCACTCTTATTTTTTAGTATGATTATTTAGTCTGAAAACAATTCAGAATAACTTCTTACATTTCCTAAAATCATATGTCTAATTTCTTTTTCCCATAAAAAATGGTGACAAAATATTTCTTACACATGTTTTGTCTAGAAATTATTCTCAAGAAATATATATCTAGAAACATTAATCTTCCAAATCTGGATAAAAAACATCATCACTCTTAATCCATCCCACATGTTAATAGTTTCATAGTACTGTTTACTTTGACCAATATTTATAGATTCCCAGGGAATATAAAATGTGAGAACCCAAAATTAATTTCCCACTTAATAAAATCACATAATACGGACTTTGAATTAAATTTTAACTTCATATATAACCACTTAATCAATTCTAAAAACTTATAAATTATTCACAATTAATATTGAATCATCATCCATCTTTGAATGTAATGTTTTTCTCAGTCCGATAAAATTTTCATTCTAATATTATTTTTCACTATGATTTAATGTATTTAAAATTGAATACATCTCATTAAAAAGTTCCAACTAAACATGTTCATCCATAATCATTATTTTAACATCCATATACTTCAAAAACCATTTACAATACTTCATTATTAGCTTTAGAACATTTCAACTATTCTAAATTTTTCAATAACTCCTTATATTTATGAAAAATATATCCAATAAAGTCTAAAAATGGTGAACTATCAGTATCATTATGTGTATGATGAAACTGTATCTAGTTCCCATCTGATGAATCAATGTCAGATTTTTTTCTAGTGACACTTATCCTAAACCGAAACATCTATACTATTTTTATTAATCGATAGAAAAAAATAACATTGAGACTAGATTCTAATTGATTGATGAAAATGGTTGACTACATTGTTTTACATCAATATATTGTTCATTCTATGAACACCATTTTATTATTGAAAATAAAAAATTATATATATTATCTCATTCAAAAACTATGTTCTACCTCTGATGATATTATTCATTTGATGTAATATATGTTTCATCATTCATTTGATAGATTAGTGGCATGATGTGTATAATATAATAGTATCAATAGTGACTACAATCTTAACCTTAAAAAATGGTTCATTCAAAGAATTTTTCCATATTATGGGTCATCCCATCTGATGGATCAATCGATTAAATGTTTTACAAAACATCTATCTTTGGCCCCCAAAAAACTCTAAGATAATGAACAATTTCAGTAATGTGTACTTCTTGCACCAATGATCTGGTATAAGAATATTATGACATTGTATTCTCTTGTATTCTATAATTTCTTAGTATAGTTTGGTACTAATTCATACTATCACTAAAACATACAAAGTGATTTAATTTTTTATACTGAAAAAAATACAAAAACAAAACTATCATCATCATTCAGCATCTAAATACCACTTATTTTTGCATCTAAAACCCTCTTCCAATAAATATGGACAAAAAATTATCCCCCTTTGCATTTTCTTGTCAAAAAAGTTTCATAAATCACTAACACATTTTAAATCATGTTATGGATAACCAATAAATATCTTTATTCCAATATGAGTAAACTCATTTTAGGAAACAATTATCACTGATAGAAAAATTGTTTTTCCAAAATTACTAAATAAAGAATATTCTTCTTGAACATCAAACATTCAAACATTTAACGACTTTATAACTTATTTCTTCACATAAAAATAAGTCTCCTACAAACACTAAAAAATATATAATATAGTTTACACACATACATGCTGAGTTCGTAGCATACCCACAACCCCCCCAAAATACATGCTTCCGTAAAATGTTTAGCACATACCACTAGAAAGATTTATGAAACCTTATTTCCCCCAATCCTGAAAACATTATCCAAATGTTATAAGTTAGTGGGGATATAAACACATACCTCATTGTTGGAATGAAATAGCTTGGATGGCCATGTTCAACCGTTATTTCAAAAATGATTCCTTTGGAAATGGTTTTGTGAAAATTTAAACTATTTTTTCCATTGTAGGAACATATTCAAATTATAGTTCATTATTCATCACATGATATTTTATGAAGTGATGTTTTATGTCCATGTGTTTGTAATTAAAATTTTTAATTAGATTTCTTATAATATTTATTTCACTCTGATTATCACTATAGCAAACCAAAATACTATCAATAGAAATTCCCTTAATATATTTTTTTCATGTAAAATCCACATAAAATAAAATTGAGAACACAATAAATTATTTTCAAATGATGAATGAATAAAATAATAAGTATTTCTAGAAGATAGGAAACCTATACTGATTAAATAGTAACATGACCTTAGGAATTGGAATATAATCCTTATGAATATTAATGTGTCCATATGAATGGTAAACTCACCCAAGAATGTATAAATAATATTTAGGAATCTTATTAATGATGATAAAATACTCATCTACTATCCTATAATTACCACCTCTCACTAGCTCTTCTCCTCATGCCATCCAAGATTTGAGCCTTGTCAAAAGTATACCAAACTATTCTGAAGAACCTTCCCCACGTCCATAAGGTTATGGTCTCAACAAAATACCAAACCTATGTCCTTTAAGGGTATTCTGAAATATTATAATTTAAAAGGTAAAATCGCCTCTCTTTTCATTTTCATTTTTTTCTATTCAATTTCATTTAATTTCTTATTAGCTTAAAATCTCCTCTATACAAATTTTCATGATAACTTTAGTATATTTTATATAATGTAACGATACCCTGATAATGGAATATCCAACGTCAAACTCATTTATCTATCTCTCTTTTATTCTAAAAAATAAATCATAACCCGGGAGGTGTCAATTAACTGACATCGTGGACAACGTGTATTCAATGTCCTTCAGCACCTACATGGATATTCATAAATCCACTAAAATGCTTTTTACATAATATAATATGTATCAAATTGTCCATTTTTTTTCTGTAACTAACATATTTATATAATAATAAATATTAGAAGAAAAATAGTTTTTGTTGTTCGAAAAGCTGCCAAAAAATCTAAATCATTATCACTAACCTTTTTTCTAATTATTCATCCTCATATTACTTAACGTAATGAAATATATAACCATTTAAACCAAGTTATTTTCATTAATAACATATACTCCCAATTGTTGATAGTTATACGCAATCTATATAAGCTTTGATTCTCATATTAAAAAAATGATCATGACAACCAAGAAAATGGACACTCCCAAACGATAGAATTGAACTCGGTAACACATCAAATGGAAATAAATCAACATAATAAAATTACAACAAACCAATTAAATGTATAATAGGTTATTAATATAGTAATTAATGAATCTAATGTTATTATACATGATATTAAAGTGAAGAGATAATTAAATCATAAAGAAAGTGGATTATCAAACTCAATTTCCTTTCATTGGTTTATTCCTCCTTCATTCAAAATTTCAGAATGGAAGTCCTTTTATTATTACTAAAATATAATTTCATAGTCCCTTAAATAAATATATATGATATAAATTCATCCAATATAATTTTATAAAAAAAATCGATGATTTTTATAAACTGTTCTTTTTAGAAACACATGTCTTACTTCCCTTGATATTATTTCTTCTTCACTCAAGATTGAGGATTCTTTATGAATGTATATTATTACCTATTTATTTTTGTAACCAAATAATTTATTCATGATTGTAATCTCATGAAACCCATTACTTTCAATGTGTTATTTTTGGTCCAAAATTGATATAATTTCTATGTGGCATTCATGATAATGTAAATGGTATGATGTGACATGTCCACCCATAATTATACTACACATGAAAATAATATGATGTGAAAGGTGTGAATAGAATTATATAGAACTTAAATTCATTAGTTAATGTGTTGAATATCATGATATAAAGTGAAATATTCATGAACATGATGCTAGATTTGTTCATACCTATTTGTGGTAGTTGAACACTATGAGATGATGTTTCATTTTTATGCATTTCCACATTTAATGAATTTATCTAATAAAACCTATCATGATTACAATGATGATACCAATATTATTTTTTTATGATGATTATTATTCACACCACAATTCTATATTTTGTTATGTTCTTATATATCAACTTAATGGGATTTTAGGTCACCCTTTTATTTGATGTATATCCTCAAGTAATTACTTATACTAAGGAGAACACAAGGGAAAGTAAGAATATATAGAATAATAAATTAAATAATTTTTTATTTTGTAAATGTTTTTTATGGTCCTCATTTTTTGAAGACATTAAACCTTTGGATCCTAGTTGTGTAACATTTTTATATTGATTATCTAATAAATGTTGTAATAGTTATGTAAGAAACAGTATGGTCCCTATATTTTGTAATGGAGCATGGATTAGTTAATTTGGGAATTATAAAAATATAACATTATTGAAAACCCATAGTATGTGACTATGTTTAAGGAATCACTCAAGAAGCTTTGTTTTTTATAAAAATTCTAAACATATGGATCCAAAAAGACACACCTTCAAAATTAATTGAAAAAGGAATAAATTATATATTCATGAGTTGTTGACTTGTGTTTTATTCTAACCTTTTTCTATTTTATAAATGGTGGGAACCAATAAAAACTAGGCCAACGACCCATGTGATGGAAAATGTAGGGATTTCCGGAATGACATCCCTAATTCCTTGGGATTTGGTGTTCGAAATTTCATTTCAATTCTTACCTAGTTGTCTCGGGATATGAACAATATCCTTAATAATGTGAAACTTCTACCTTCACTAAAGAGTGATCAATTGGGTATCAATTATTTTATGTGTAAATGACAATTGATGGTTAGTGGATCTTCTTATCCAATAGTCAAGAAGTAGTGGGTCAACATGATGGATAAGATCTTTTTTATAATTCATCGTTCCAAATGTAGAATGTCACTATATCCATTTATCGTCTAGAGGGGGAGGTTGAACAACTGTGGGTGTTGATTAAAAACACCAATAAAAATGATAAAATCAAAAATATGGAGTGGGAATATTTTAATATAATGTTTCATAACACGTATTTACCTCAAAATATTCATAAAACTAAGAAGAAATAATTCATTGTGATGAATCAAAGGGAAGGTGAATTTTTCATGAACTATGATGAAAATTTTATATTTATTGCATGTTATTTTTTTATTATTTATTATCAACAATGATATATAAATTGATATATTTTTTAGTGGGTTAAAACCAAACCTTCAAGATATTGTATAAAAGCAATACATTGGTAGTTATGATGAATTTTTTCAAATTAATATCAATTTGGAGGTGGAGTTTTGAGAATGATCACATGGATATGATTATATGAAACAAAATATAGAGTTTCATGGAATGGGGGAATTCTATATTTATAAGAGATAAGTATACTAAGCTCATGAATGTTCAATATACATAATGAAACTAGATGATATGATTGTGGATTGGAGGTCACCACCAATGGTTTAATGATTCAACTATAGCGAGCAAGGGCACTATGAAAGTCAGTGTACTAAACTTTGTGTCCTAGAGGGTTGTTAGTATCAACAACCACCAAATACAAAGGGTCAAGGAAAACCTTGTTCCATCACTACTATTAATGTTGGGAAAGAAAATGAAGTCACAAAATGTATATATTATATTCAATCATGATTGGAAAAAATATTTGATTATAGTTTTTTACATTACTTTATATCTGAAATGTTTTCCATATCTATTTGATCGAATCCTAGATTCCTTAAAGTATAGAAATCTATAAAAGACAAAATGGTGTGAGGATTAAGTCCCAAGTGTTGGACTCTTTTCCTATTGAAGTATGTGGAAATATTATTCTATAAAATCTAGTGATACTTCACTTGGTAGAATTCAATTCTATAATGGTAATGGATTGAATCTTATTATATATATCACACAACATCATTTGATAAAATTAAATATCTATTTATATTCTAAACAATCCCATGATCCATAATAAATTCAAGGAGGATCATGAATCTCCTTTGTAAAATCCTTCAATTGTCTAGGTGTGGATTCCTTGTGAGGAAGCATACCTCATTCAAACGGTTGAGTCAAAGGAAGGTACCAACCTAGGGGGAATTCTCATTATGGTGGAATATAATGATGTATTTCCCAACGATTTACCCAAACATACCCTAGATCATGAGGTAGTGTTATCAATATAACTTATAACTAGGGATACTCATATATCAAAATGCCCCTATAAGGTGGCCCCGATTGAACCAGAGGAGTAAAAGAAGTAGCTACAAGAGAATTTGGGAAAAGGGTTCATACTCCCAAGGGTATCACAATGGTTTTCACCCATGATCTTTGATAAAGAAGAATGATGGACCAATGTGGTTGTGTGCCAATTATCAATAACTCAACAAAATCACCATTAATAAAACGTATCATCTGCCAAGGATTAATAACATGTTCAATCAACTACGAGGATCTCATTACATACCAAAGGTAGTTATTTATTCTATATATCATCAACTAATGTTGTTTAAGGATTATATTTATAAGAATTATTTTTAGACAAGGTATGAGCACTATGAGTTTCTAGTAATTCTTTTCTAACTTACTAATGCACATGAAATCATCATTGATTTGATTAATAGAGTCTTTAGACCTTAACTATAATATTTTTTGGTAGTTTTTATCAATGATATTATAATTTAGTAAAAATAAAAGGAGGAAGATTAAGGACATCTAGAAATTGTGATAAAAAAATTAAGAAGTGATAAATTTAATGCCAAGTTTATCAAGTGTGATTTCTAGATGCAACAAGTCAAATTCTTGAGACAATTGATCACATGTGATGTTATTTCTATGGACCCATAAAAACAATGATGATTAAGTAATTTCCCATACCCTCTAGTTTCATGGAAATCCTTAGTTTTGTTGGATTATCTGGGTAAAATCAATGTTTTTTTATAGATTTCTCCCAATTTAATAGACCGCTACCAATGTTAACAAGGAAAGGGGAAAAGTATGTGTGGTTGAAGTAATGTGAGGAAAAATTCAAGGAGCTAAAGAAGAGGCTGATCACTACACCTATACTCACATTACCAACTAGTGGATAACATTTTGTGATATAAATAGATGCATCAAATAAAATAATAATATTTGTACTGATGAAAAATAATGAATTTATAGACTACTCCTTAGGAAAGATGAAGATCCATGAGAAGAACTACACAAAACATGGTTTAGAGTTAGCATCTATGATTTTTTCCTTGAATATCTGTTAGCACAACATATAATAGGATAACTACGATATATAAATATATAATGATCACAAGATTCTAAAGTATATGTTCACATCGAAGGAACTCAATTTGATTCAAATGATATAGTTATATCAAATCAAGGGGTATGATTTCTCTATTCACTACTATCATGGTAAGGAAAATAGTGTAAGAGATTCTATATGTATAAAGGATCATCAAAAATTATCAATGATGATAAATTTTATGGGTTCAATATTATTATACATGAAAAGGATGAAAATGGGAATAATTAATCTAGGAATCTCATGAATCATTTCTCAAATTATTTCTCAATCATGCATTATGGTAAAAATTAATTGATGCTCAAAGAAATTATGTGAAAATTCAGAAGAAAGTGGAAGCTATGAGAAAGGGTAAATACATGGAGATTTTGTCTGATGAGGGATGAGTTTTATGATTTGGGACAAGATTATGTTTACCATACAATCCAAATATAAAGAATGGTATTTGGAATAATGTACATAGATCAAGTTTCTCTATTCACCCAGGGATCACAATGATGTATCGAGATATCTGGGAGAACTATTGGTGGGAAAATATAAATGATTTCACTGAATATACATCATAGTGGCTTGTATGTTAGTAGTTGAATCCTGAATGAAAAAAACTATAAGGGTTTAATGCAATCATTACCCATACCAACATGGAAATGGGAAAATATCATTGTTAACATTGTCACCGGATATGATAATAAATCTAAAGGAAAAAATTCTATATGTTGTTTTATGTATTCTCTTACAAATACTTATAACTCTATCAAAATTATAGAGGAATTTTCACTTGATCGGTATGGATGTGAATACATCATTGAAGAGGTAATGTTATGTGGAGTAAAACTATCTATTTTATCAGATCGAGATCCAACATTCACCTTAATGTTCAATAAAAATCACCATCATGGTATAAACACATTGTTGAATTAAGTACGGCTTATTATCTTCAAACTAATGGACAGTCTGAATTAACTATTTAGACACTTGAATACATGTTGATGACATGGTCAACGGACTTCAAAGGAGGCTAAGACCAAAATCTGATGTTGGTTGAGTTCTCTTACAACTACACTTCCAAATCAAGAATCCAAATAGCTACATATGAATCCATTTATGTGAAAAGATGTATAACATCATAGTTATGAGAATAAGTCAGTTCACATAAGCCATTAGGAACTAAAAAGATTGAATAAATGGTGTAAATGGTTAAAATCATTCAAAAACACATCAAGTCAACCAAAATACAAGTGCAGAACTATTTAGATAATTGTTGATGAATAAATGATTTTAAGGCTACATAAATGGTATTCATTCCCATATATCCATGGAATAGAATCATTAGATTTTGGAAGAAAGGAACTTGTATTTCAAGGTACATCAACCCTTTTATATTTTTGATTGAGTTAGAGATCTGACCTATTCACTATCACTTCCAACAACCATATCTCAAGTACACGATGTAATCCATGTATCCCTCTTGATGAATTACATACTAGATCTCTCACATATACTGAATCCACAGGTGGTATAGTTAAAAAATGATATCTCTTACAAGGGGAAACCAATGAAGATCATATGCAATAGAGATAATGTTCAATGCCACATGACTACTCACTTGGTCAAATTACTATGGTGAAACCGTATGTAGTAAGAGGAAACATGGGAACTAGAGGAAGTGATGAAAGAGAATTACCCTCACTTGTTTTCACCATAGTGTGTAAATCAAAATTTCTAGAAGAATTTCTTTTAAGGGATTGATGAATATAATAAAAAAATTATCAATGAAAATTTACTTCTTATAATTGTGTAATATAATTTAAATCAAATAAAATAACATTGAAAACATAATAAAAAATATGTAAATGAATAATGAATGAAATAATAATTATTTTTATAATTTATAGAAATTATACCAAAAAAATAGAAACATGACCATTAGAATAGTAATATAACACTTATGAATAGTAAACCATCCAAATGAATAGTTAACTCAATCATGAAGGTATAATTAAAATGTATGAATGTTAAAAATGAATGTATCATATAATTATATAAAAGTTTAAGTAAATATTTTTTAAAAGAATTATTAATTACTATTGGCATTTTTGTAAGTTATACATATTTAATTACTAATTAATGATTTATTGAATAATTTAAAAAAAATTATTTTCATTAAATTTATTAATAAAAAATGTACTGTTTTCTTATGATTTGATGATAATTTTTGTGACCCTAGTTAATTTTTCAATGTTCTTGGAAATGGGTTATAATTTTTAAATCTGTATTTGTTGACTAAATGGTGATTTTAATTAAAAATTTAATTTCTTATATTTAGAAAATAATGTTCATAAAATGGACACTTATTATTAATTTTCTATAGGGTTGATTTTTGAGATTTTTCTAAAATAATTGAATTTTTGGTTAACAGTATAATAATATAATTTTTGATAAAAGCTGCACACATTGATTATTGAGTTATAGTTGATGTATGAAAAATGTATGCCCAAAATCTCGAACACCTATTCATTATGTTGACATCTGTTCTCTATAATTCTTAATTTATTCATATCCTTAATGCAAAATAATATACCAATTATTTAAATAATGATAAAACACCTCTCTCCTCCCAAATAAATATCATCCCACAATACATCTTTTCCTCATACCATCCATGCTTTCATCCATGTCCAAATTCTTCCCACATGACGTCCTAATCACCAAAACTGTGTATTAGAGGTATTGGTCCCAATAAAAAACCAACCTTATATTCCTTATGATGGTTCTCAAAGAGGAGAATTTATAAGGTAATACTGAATATCATTTCCTTTAAATTTCATTTATTTTTTTATTATCTCATATCCTAAACTATCAAAATGTGAATTAAAAATCTTTTATATATTATATACTAGAATTCTATCTTTTTAACGGATGATCCATCATCAAACTCATTTATTTGTTTCTTTTATTCTACAAAAGATATCATCACTTGTAATGTGTCAATTTATCAAGATCAAGGAAAATGCATTTTGTTTTCATATAACTCAATTAGGGCTATCCATAAAACTAATAAATTGGTTTTTAAATATTGTAAAATTCATTTAATAACCATTCTTATGTTTTGTAACTATCTAATATACACAGTAAGAAATAATGAAACAAAACTTGTGTGTGATGTTTTAAATCCTCCAAACAAATTCATATGATTATCACTAACCTTTTATCAAATTATTCATCTTCATAACATTGAAACAATTTATATATATAACCATTTAAAACTATATATTTTTCTTAATAACTTATTGTAATGAACCAGCCCGAGTCGACCCTGAACGGGTCACCCAGGTTAGCCCGCGACAAGTCCCGAGAGGCATTCCCAATCCTCCTAGGATGGTGAAAATCACCAAGGGCATAAATATAGTACACAAGGGAATGATTTCTCCCAAATATAAACAATCAAACAAATAGTGGAAATAGGTGGATAGCCCAAAATAAATTTACATAAAAATTGAACTGAACATTATTTGTACATGAAACTGAAAGTACAACTAAACCAACAACTCAACTGAAAAAATCCAAAAACCAAATAACTCCATGTGACCCTTCTGGTAACTCTCCAACACAATTATCACACGTCACCCAAGGTGATCAAACTCAAGCTGAAACCTTCACAAGGGCTAAAAATAGAAGAAGACTATAGGCGTGAGTATTAAAACTCAGTAGGTTGTCCCGATATTCTATTTCCAATGCACATCTTTTAAAATAAAAGAAACATCAATTTAATGTTTTAAATACAATATAAGAAGTTATTTTTTACAAAGTAGGTCACATGCTATAAAAAAATTACGATACAAAAACTTGCATGTTTTATAAACAAGAATGCTAGTAATAATTTTCAAAGAGGTGCAACTTCAAAATGAAAATAGTTTTTCAAGAGGGATACTTTAAAGAGTGTAAACATTTAAATAAATCACATATACTACTGAATTTACCAACCAAACACACCGTATGATGATGGTGAGTACAAAATAGCCAATGACCACAAGTCACGGGAACACCCCTAGGAACTAGTTAGTTATGAGCCCCAGGTACCTCGTATCTCGGTGAAGGTAACCATAATAAATATCCATTCTTGTGAACTTGATCCACTAGTAGGGAGCATACCAAAAACCTAATGGTCCCCCAACAACATCATTTTCATATTTTAGTTAGTGTTTTCATCGTCAAACGTGCTATGTGAAACATGGGCCAAACCCCATGGGATCACTAGCATACTAGTATGCGTCCGCCCACCTAGATGCCCAGGATTCCCTTTTGAGCTCAATAAAGTTATAAATATTATCAAATACACTTTTAAAATATAAATTCCATTCTCGAACCATAAACACACAAACATCCCACAATCACGCTTCACATTTATTTCACAAATCAATAAACCACTAAAAATTTTCGCAAAACAATTTGAAGGAGTGTATTGAGACATTGAACATAAAACTCCCTCAAAAACACTTTTTTAAGTATAAAAATAAAACAAAACCATACCCAACCATATTTTTAATAACTGAAAACATTTAATAAAATCATTCCATAGACCATAAAACCATCACAATTGACACAACATGTTATATACATGTAAAACACTCATTCATCATTTTTAAGAAAGGCCAAACGGGCCATTAAGTATTTTCTCAAAACTAACATTTGACAAATGTATGAATTTCAATTTTATTAAGGAGGTGTATAAACAGAATTTATAGCTGAAAACCAAATTCATAAATCCCTTAAAAAACTCAGGTTACATATTCAAAATGCAACCATTTTCATAAGGATATGAAACATGTAATTTTCCAACAATAGGGGCCAAAACATGTTGTAAACCCAAATCCATTTTTTTGAAACCAAATCCAAATTTAAAATACATAAAAGGAACCTAAATACCATTTTTCATTCTTATAATACATTATTAAATCTACAAAAATAATTTTTAAATCACACTTAACCCATAAAATCCAACCGGGAAATTTACCAAATACATGACATGCACTTTTAAACAAAACAATTTATTTTAAGGAATTGACAAGGAAAAATACACAAATTTCATGCCGTATTTTATTAAAGACACTGAAACATGTTCAAAATACCATAAACTATGTTCTAAACCTCACAAAACAGTTGCAAAAGATAGCAAAACATTTAAACAAATACTTGGTGTGCACTTTTATGACAAAAAAAGACTACCTTTCACAAAAAAGGCTTAAACAACCATTTTTACACCAATAAAATTATCCAAAGGCTGAAAAACAATAATAAACATATAAATCAGGTGATAAAAATAATAAAATTATGAAACATAAATGATAAAGTCATGTTCAAGGGATATCCTACCTAAAATCCTTAAAGTAATTGAATCGCACAGCCAATATCACCATCTGAGGGTTTATGAACCCTAAACCTATGACAACCAGCCCCAAACGAATAAAAACCCCATAAAAATCATGGTAAAACATAACCCTAGGTCTATCATGACTATAGGATAATATAAAACCTAGAAATAATGAAAGGAGGAAGAAGAGGGTGGAGAAATGAGAAGGCATCTCACCTTGAAACCAGAAAACTCTTAGTCTTCCCTTAGATCTGCATCCATAGAGGAAATGCAATGTCTAGAAAGTATTTTGAGATGATCCGAAGGTCTTGAATAACTAGGGGAAGAATATTTGTTTCAAAAAAAGAACTAATTTAATTATTTATGAATGAAACAAAATACCTCTGGAAAATATGGACGATTTGATAACCATTGAGAATATTTTCCCTAATCCGCGACACGATGAGATCCAAAGAGATAAAATGAAACATGGGGGGTGATACTAGGGGTATTGTCCTAGATTGGGAGGTGTAATCACTGAAAATTATAAAAAATTAATAATATATAAAATAAACAATTTATTTTTTTAAAACAGGAAATGGGCCCTCAGGCTGGCCCAATACCTGAATAAATAAACCAAATTTACCATGATTATGAGTTTATAAGGGGTAAAAAGGATATGGTAGTATAAATATAACAGTGGGGGACAATTTGGTAGTGGAATGAGTGAAACATTTTGACAAATGAAGGATTTTTAAAAGAAACAAATTTGGTTTTTAAATCAGGAAATGGGCTCAGAATTGGCCCAAATCCTTATGAACCACCCTTTTCTCCAAAACTCCCAAACAAGCTATGGGAAACCAATTTACGATTATTAGACATATATGTAAGTTAAAAACTCAAAATTGATCTCAACCAAAACCCACGAAAACAATCTAGATTTCCAATGAACCGGATCAAAACCAAGACATGAAAAGAAAAAAAACGGGTGTGATGCCTATAAACTCAATTCTATAAAATTATATACAATCTATGTAAACATTCACACTCATATTCATGTGAAATTATCATGAAAAAAATGAAAATGAACACTCCAAAATGATGGAATTGAACTCTATAATTATTCTAAAAATCTATAAGTAAACTACATAAAATTATAAAAAAAATTAAATGTATAATATGTTCTAGATATATTAATTAATGAATATAATTTGATTACATAGGACATTAATTTGAAGAGATCTTTCAGACATAAGGAAAGGGGATTCTCAAACCCAATTTCCTTTCTTTAGGTTATTCCTCTTTCGTGGAAAATATCTGAATGGATTTTCTTTCATTATTAAACAAATATAATTTAATTATCCCTCTATATTCATTTTATAAATAAAGTTCTTCATATTTTTTATGTCAAATATAATGATTTTTCAAAAATAACTCTTCTTTCTAAAAACACTTGTTTAACTTCACTTGAGATTATTTCTTCTTCACTCATGATTGATGATTCATATATCAAGTATGTTGTTACCTATTTATTTTTGCAACCAAATTATATATTTGTGAATGTGTTATCATGAAACCCGTTCATTTCCAAGGTTTATTTTATCTCCTTGATTGATATTCAATCTATATATAAAGAATAAAAATTTAAATGAAACAATGTGAAAAGTGCACCCAGAGTTATATAGCACATGAAAATGATATGTTGTAATGGGTAGGCACAAAATTACATAGTGCTCCAATGAATCCATTAATTTTATGAATCTTAGGAGTTAATGTGAAATTTGTGTGAACATGATTTTATCATTGTTCACAACTATGTATGGTAGTTGACCCCTAATACATAATGTTTCATTTTTATGCATTTCTATATTCCATGCCTTTATCTAATACTTACTCTCATTATTATAATGATGATCCCATGGTTATGTTATAATAATCATTATTATAATCACCATAATTTTATATTGATTCATGTTATTATCTATCATCTTACTGGGCTCTGGGAAAACCACTTTATTTGATTTATATCGTTAGGTGATTACTTGTACTAAAGAGAACATAAGGGACATAAGAATCTAGATAAGAATGATTTAAATAAATTTTTATTGTAAATGTTATATATGGTCCTAATTTACAAAAAACTAATCCATTGGGTTATGGCTGTGTAAATATTTTGTGTTTTTTATCTTATAAATTTTGTAATAGTTATATAAGTAAAATTTGGGATTCTATAATCACTATACAAGATACATGGTAAAATTACATTAACTTGAAAATATTCTAGCAGGGTCTTCATCCACATATTTTCTCATGATTCTTGAGTGGTGGTAGAATATTTAGCTTCAGTCAGGGGAGTTAGTTAATTTTCATTCATAGTATAACAACATTCAATACATTCCTATAGAATGAAAATTCCACCATATGTGGATTGTAAATCATCAAGACTTCCTTCCTAATCAACGTAATTATAGCCAAACAAAACAACTCTCTATACGCTACCATATCAGATTCAGAAATCTATTGGGCCTCTTATATATCTAGGAAAACTTTTTCTTGGAAGGACATGAAATTACATTGTAGAAATTTGGAATTGAACACATAACATAACAACATGAACAATATTTGTTCTTAATGCACTCAAACATAAAAAACATAAAAATCAGATCTTGAAACTCTTTAGAATCAACTTATTTTCCTTCTCTATCATTATAAACCGTGGTTCCCACTAAAATTAGTTTAAAACATGTTCTGAATTATCATTTCAAATATTCTTATGTATTTTCAGTGAATAATTATCTTGAGATAGATAAATTTGTTTCTTATTCTATTCTGGTGTGTACGGTGAACTGAACTCATGATAAATTCAATTTTTACAATATATATTTTTAACTCATCATTATATTATTCACTAAAATTATTCGGTTAGAACATAATCACTGAATATCCACATACATTAATATCTCTTTTCCTAAAACTTTTAAATATTTCTAGAGCATCATATTTATGTTTCAAATAAATACCACAAGTAATGTTATTAAAATTAATGAATGAAATAAATAGATTAATTAACTCATAAATTTTATTTATTAAAAATTTCCCTCAAATATAAAAATGAATCAACCCCAAGGGTTGACTGAAACATATTTCTTCATTCATATACACTAAATTTTCAATATTCCGTTTTAATTAAATTTAACAACAACAATCTATTATTCTTGGAATATCAGAAATATCATGGGAATTTTCTTTCTTTGAGATCATTATCATATTTATTTGAGATATATAACCCATCCAATTGTATAAAAAAATTAGTTCCTTTCATAATTCATGGATATAATAAATTGTTTACTTCATAAACATTGAAAAGGTTTCCCTTTGTACGTTGGAATCTTGTAAAAAAAATTCATCTTCAAATATTTTCACAAAAAAGAAATATTTTCAAAAAAACACTTTATTTTCTTCATCAAAATAATTTTAGAGATTCAAAAATTTATGTTATATCTAATTAACAAAAATTTCTTTCTTTAATTTCATCTTTTATTCTCAAATAAATGAATATACCACTCAATTAATTTAGGGAGATTCGTTATTTCAAAAACTCAATGTTCATTCATGGAAGTATTTTACATTCTTCAATAATTTCAAATATATTATAATATGGTACAAACACCGACTATCAAAAATAAATGTTAATTATACTTTTGTCTCATTGAAGTTGTTTTTACAAAAAAGATATTTTTATTTCCTGTTATATTCATTCACATCAGGATTTTCAGAATTTTTATTAATAAGTTGTTGTGATGGTAATTAAAGAATACATTTTTATCAAGTTTTCTATGTTAGAATCACCATTAAAAAATATTTTACAAAGGTTAGAATCCATTTTCATCTTTCAAAACAACTTTTAAAAAATTAATTTGTTCATAGGATTGAATCCCACTCAAAAATTACTTCCTCTTACTCATAGGATATTTTTAATTTTTTTATTGACCCAAAAAATATTTCTTATATTCCCACGTCAACCATAATACCATAGTTAGTCATAGAAAAATAAATTTCATTTATAATATTTTTACTACCTATAATTCTAAAAAAAATTAAAAAATCTTCTTACCTTTCAAAATTGAATTTTTTTTATGCTATAAAATTCCTGTTAATATCTAGAATATTCTTCTTAAACTCTTTTTTTATTCACAAAATTATCAGAATTAGAAGTAGTTGAATACTTAGTTCCCAATATTGAAATTTTATAAACTTTAAAATTTTCAAGTTTTTTGCTTTTGTAAACAAACACGATTTTCTAATTTTTCTTCTTGTTAGGAACATCGTTAATATTCCTATCAAAAATTAGTGATAACATTTCTTTAACTTTAATAGGTTCATATATTCAGTAACATTCACCATATTCAGATATATAATTTTTGATACTTGTAACACCCTGGTCATCATTAGAAAAAAAATTTTGAACAACTTTTAACCCTTCTTCCTTTATAGTTATATCCACATCTATATGTTCATACCGATCATTATATTCTTCCATATATTTCATGAAGAAGTAAATCCCTTCCAAAAATATAGATTTATCATCAAGAAAATTTTTGTTTATTTTTTTCAATATAACCTTACTTATGAAAATTATTTATTTCCTTTTCATGTCTTTCTATCATTACAAGAAATCAATTCCACTCACTTTTCAAATGAAAATCTAACTTAGTTTCTTTTTCGTAAAAAATCCATTCAAACTCTTCGTCATTAGCTATTTCATAAAAAAAATACTCTATAAAATTGAGTGAATTTTAGGATTAAACGTCACTATCTTTATATTCATAATCATTAGGAAAAAACAACTCCTTTTGGATTTAGAGAACTTATTATTATTTCCCTTGGAACAAGCATTCGACTTGTTAATCTATTTCCTTCAAGAACTTCTAGTCCTTCTTTCATCTTCATCATATTCAAATCCATTCATTCTAATAAAAAATTTCCAACAAAGTGATAAAAATATCCACATAAGAACATTTTAGGGGTAGATTCCCTTTTTATTTCCTATAAATGTTTTCACAGTCCTAGAAAAAAAGGATAATAATTCATGAATATTATTACTAACGACATTTTCAGATTCAAAATCACCAACTTCTTAATCATCAAGAATCTTCTTATATTTTCCTTGCTTGTAATCCTTGAAAAAAATTATTTATCAAATATATAATTGAATTAAAAACATTATACCTTATCATTTTATATGTAATGAGAGTACTATGAAGTTCATCAAGATATATAGACTCAATATATTTATTATCCAATGATGAAACATTAGCATCAAACTTTTTAGAATGAATTTATTAGATCATTTCAATAGTATTTGAGTATTCTAACTACTCATCATGACATCTTATTGTTCCAAAAATATCATTAACCCATATAAATAAGTAACCAATAGATTCATATTCTTCCATAATGAGATCTTCATTCTTATATCTCTAGATTTGTAACTCTTCCTTATTCACCTTTGAATTTAATTCATAGGTATTTTTTAACTTATCCCAGATACCATTGGCATTTACAACTAATTGTACTATAATAAACTCATTTTTAGAATGTTAGGAATGTGATGAATTATTAGACCTTCCATCATTATCAATATTTTTTGTGTTCACAAATGTAAGAGGATCATTTTAAACAAGTGAAGGAAATTCATCTATTGTAGCTTCCAAAACCTCATACACAAGAGACATAAGTTTTGGTGGTATCACATACTTATATATTTGATAGTTCTTTCCACGGAATACTAGAAATAAATTATTGTTAACATAATAAAAATTATTTATAACAACTTTTCATCAAAATACCAATAATGTGTAAGATCGTGGAACCTTCACTCTAATATCAATTTAAAAGGCCCGACCAGATCAAGGAAATCAGTTAGAGGGTGAGGGGTTGAATTAGTGTTATCTTTTTATGTTATCTTAATTATTTATCTATCTTAACTTCCTAATAAAGATTTTTCACATTAATAAAAACAATACATTCACAAACGCCCAATAATACCATTATTTAAAGGTTTCAGTACTCAATAAGAGTAGCTTATCCATGGCATGGTTAGGAAATAATACAATACAACACAATCCATTATAAAAAAACATTTTTGTGGATATAATTTGTAGTAAATTCCCTTAGACTTGTGTAGAACTATGATCAATACAATATTTTATGTGCTTTTTTTTCTAAAAATGAGGTCAATAGGTTTTCATTGATGTTTGGAAATGTTTACCAGTTGGTTCTAAAAATGTTATTTATCTTCCTAAAAAATATCCACTAATATAAATATTCAAATAAAAAATCACCAATTTCTTACCTAAAAACATTCAGTAATAACTTATCTATTATTCATAAAAAAAAGTTTTTCTAATATCTCACTTTGAATATTCAATCTGATTCCTCAGTCCAGAGTCATTTTTGAATCACTAATGACTTCTCCCAAATTCCGCAATCAAATTTCTCAGCCTCATCCAAAAAAACATAGTCACCACATCATCTTCAAACTTATTCTATCTAGAAACCTTTTTCAAGAAAATACTATCTAAAAATATATTTCTGATAAATATTTCAAAAAACATCATCACTCTCACACTCTCACATAGATGAACAATGTAATAGTACATAGTAATTTTACATCTATTTATAGGTACCACGGGAACAGAAAATGTGGGAATCCAAAATGTTTTTCCCGCTCAAGAAAATTTTAGAATCTTGATTTTAATTTCCATTTTAACGTCATCCTTGAACACATTAGTACATCTTAAATAATATAGATTCTTCTCAAATATTATTGAATTATCACCCTTTTTAGAATTAAAAAATTATTCCTTATTCTTTTTTAATTTTTCCTTCCAATATATTTTCTCACTCCGATTGAATATATGTTAAACTAAATAATCCATATTTTGATGCTCCAACTGAATTGGTTCTTCCATAAACATCATTGAAACTTCTAATGACTTTTAACACCTTCCAAAACACATGAGTGGAAGGATCAGAACATTTTAATATTTCTTCATTGTTAAATAACTCCTCAGAGCAATGAATACTATGTTCGATTACTTTCAGCAATAGATGACCTATCGATATCAATATGTGTCTACTGAATCATTTTTTGGTTCCCATGCAATGAATCAGTGTCAAATGTTTTCTATTGAATTTGTACCCATATGAAAAAATTAATAACTCTAGTTATTAATCAACTAAAAAGAAGAAAATTTGGATATCACAATCTGATTCATTGATGAAGATGGATTATAGCATTATTTTACATATTCTAATTGATTGGTCTATGAAACCCTTCTGATTTTTAAAAACCAAAAACTCCTCTACATTGACTCATTCAACATCTCTGTTATCCCTTTGATGATATTCTTCTTCAAATGTAATATTGGCTTCATCACTTCTCTAATGGATCTCTATCTTCAAAATCATGATATACAGGTCTTGATAGTAAATTATTTCTTACCCATAGAAACTCAGGGTTCATTTAATGAATCGGTCCATCCAATGGGTCATACCATACAATGGATCATTCGATTAGCACTTCTTCAAAACCTCTATCTTGATCTAAACAAAAAACTCATCTAATGACCAATTTTTATATCTGGTACTTCTTACAATGATGATCTAAGATTAGAATACATTGAGATTTTATTTTATGTTCTTCTACAATATATTTCGTGTATCATGACCTCTTCATGATAATATGATCATTAGGATCAAAAAAGAATCTCCTAACATACTATATCTCGATTTCTATCACAAAGATTGGATCATAAGCTTTCAGTTAACTTATGATTTTGATAACATACAAAATTACAATGCATCATTATTCTGAGAATAATATGTTTATAAACTAAACAGTACATATATAAAATTTTAAGAATATAAAACATAAATTGAAGGAATTTATTGATAAATTGGTGTCCAATCATTTGATTTTGGTACTATTTTATCTGATCGCAAACACTTACAATCTGAATTGATTTATTTAATGAAAAAAATTAAAAAAAGTACCTACCACTTCGTTTAGAATCCTAAAACCGCTACTTTCTACATTCAAAAAACCCCTTCATCCAACTTTACCCGTAAAAAATGAACCGATTTTTCTCTCATTTCTAGATTTCTAAGCCATTCCATTTTGACCTATTAACCTACACATGAATTATCATTTACTAACACCCTCAATAACTATCCATGGATTATCTAATGAAATTTACTCATATCGATATCTCATTCTTTGGTTTCAATTCACTAATGCTCAATCAAATCATACTAACTTTTCAATCTATGAAAAAACCATAAAATTAGTTATAAATAAATAAAGTTCTAGTTAAAATTAAAATTCAACTTTAATAACATGTTTTTTATTCACTTAAGCTATTTATAACTATCGTTAGATTTAAGAAACATTGACCCATTAAAACCCACTATATAGTCCAACTTATTGTTCCATACCTAAGGCTTATAAAAATAATTAACCATTCCCTCTTTCCAACTCAATACAATTAAAAATTATAAGGATTATTTCTTTTTTGGGGCCCATTAATAACCAATTCACCATCCAACTAAGAAAATTCATATCCTAATTCAAATTTTCCCACATACAATCATGGGATGATTAAAACTATATCATCCATGGGATTAAATAATTCACATCCCTTAATCAATATCATTTTTTTAGTTTAATATAAAATTACTCACATAGTACGGGTAATACAGAAGTTTCGATTTATTATCATATATGTTTCACCATTCCAATATTTTCAATAATATAATTTTGTGTTTCAATTATTTAAATTCAATGAATTAGTTATTTTATGGTCATTTTTCATATATTTAGATGAATTAAATAATGAATGGTATGTTGTGAAAATTGGATAAAGAATATATTCCAATTGTTTTATATGAGCTTTCTTATTAAATAATAGAGCATGCATTCATGATATGTTATGATGTAGGACCCATCGACATTTGAGTACTATTTATAATAACAAAAACATCCTCATTCTACATCACCATCATTTTTTTCTTTCTTTGATATACCTTTCATTGTAGCTAACTCCTATAGTGTTATAGTTCTTTAATTTTCAATATAGTGTGAGCATGAGGCCGAAAATGTTCACCACAATGAGGCCATAATGTTCCATGAGAAATATTTTTTTTCATGGAATTACCATGATAAATAAACACTAAATACTATATATTCCCTTCATTAAAAAATAATATATGCATTAAGGAATCTACATGCATGTAAATGGAACAATGAGAAAAGCATCATTGTAGTATGGTGTGGTCAATAAGAAGGAATATAGATTAAAGAAACCTCAAAAACATATGAAGATATTTCCCAACACCATGGTGGAGGTAACTGATGTACACAATACAGAATGATGAAAAAATTATCATAGTAAGTTTTCTATGTTGTTGTTATGGGAACCAAATGAAATCATATTTTATCCCTTTCATATTTTCTAAAGATAAATTTCAAGGGATAATACTGTTATCACTAACATGATTTCATGGCCATTTTGAATGGATATAAATAGAGATAAAATAGAATATAATTTATAATTAAAAATATAAAACCAATAGGATTGAAGAAAATAGGGGGCATCTCGATTTCTAGGAAGATGATTATCTTTAAGAGTCTTTTGTTGAGATTCGTGATGTGTTTCTATTTATATTATTATATTCATTGATTTTTCTATTTCTATTATTTATACATTGGTTTATTATTCTCCATTAATCGTTATTTACCTTTTAATGGTGTGGTAAACTATTGAATGATTAGGTAATGGAAGGATTTCCTCCTTTAATCATTGAGTCTTCATACTAAAAATATTAATCTCTCATTCTTAATAACTTGTTTCGATATTCAATGGTATTTGTTCTTAATATCAATCATTGTTTTATTTTACATTATCCAGTATATGTTTTTTTTAATGATGATCCATCGACTCCCTAAACACAGTCTATATCTATATACAAATTATTACTATGAGCTGAGTGATTATGTACTTAGTGGTTATTGAATCTTGTATAAAGGAATTTAGAAACATGTGGACTACTTGGAAGGAAAAAGATAGTTGGATATTCTCTGAATAATCCAGGAGTTGTTTTTTGTATCACATTGTCACGATCTTTCCTCAGGGCCCGTGCCGTGACTACCCCAAGCTCGCCTTCCATAGGATAGGGGCTGGCGACTAGCACCAAGGCATAATTCCCGATAAAAAGGGAAGGTGTTGCCTTTGAAGAGTAAACAAACACCACAGAGCAAGCAAGCAGTAGAAGTAAACACTAAGTAAAATCTGAGTACAACAGTAAGTGCAGAAAAGTAAGTGGGCCAATATACAAATCCAAACTGAAAGTAAAGTAAACCTCGAAAGGTAAAATAGCCACTGAAAGTAAATCTGCAACGTCGAGCTATCCACTGGAAATCCCACCTGAAGGGTGAGTATAGATAGCCTCCACAGCTCCTCGGGTCCAACCGTCCGCTCCAAGAACGTCCCACCCAGTGGTCCACCTCTAGGTACCGTCCTGCTCCGCAAGCCTCATCCACGATCAGCGATGTCCGTCATCTCCAACCCGCACAACGTAGTGCGGGCATAGCCTGTGTAGGGGTGAGTATAAGCTACTCAGTAGGGACCCCAAGACCCCTGAAGGTCTCCCAGAATCCAAAAATGATAATCCACAAAGGAAAGATACAATCATGAGGTAGAATTTGGCACTGCTTAGGTATATTCCCATACATATACCTAAGTCATCAGTTCTCGTTCGGCTCCAACATCCGAGCCCAAGTACAACCCAGTCCACACAGGAAAGAAAAACGTAAATCCACACAGGATAACAAAACATAAATCCACATAGGATGGCAAAACAGGATTCAGCTCACACAGGTATACTTCTTCGTATGGTGATAGAGATGATCAGATATATCCACTGATTCATCTAAGCCATCGAACCCATAAACGATCGATAGGTACTAACCCCCGTAATGACCCACAAAGGATTGATAGGTAACAAACCCCCGCAAAGACCCACACAGGATCGGACCCACATAGGATCTGTAAGTGCTGGCCCACACAGGACTGCTGAGCGCTGACCCACACAGGATCGGACCCACACAAGATCTGTAACACTGATCCATGTAGGATTTCTGAGTGTTGTAGTCGTCGTCATCGAATCCACTGAGGATCTCTGTACTGGCGTCGTCGTCGTCGCAGTCGCAGCCAGCTCTAGGGTTCCCGCACACAGCAAGCTCGTTCGGGAGGGTCCGCTCCACGAGCCGAGAGGCTGATACATAAACTGACACATAGTCTAGAGTTGATGTATCCAAAAGTTCCGTATCATCAACAGGAACTCAATGTCGCAGATGACGCGTCAATCGGACGCCCGGTCTGAGAGTTATTGTCTTTTTCGTCCTAGAGGCCCGGTTGGTTTTTAAGTCAAAACCAACCTGACCGTAATCTACCTACATCCAAACCTCAGGTAGAGTAAGCCAAAAGATCCGTCTCACTAAGAGGAATCCAACAAAATCGACAGCACGCCAATCGGACGTCTGGAGATTAAGTTATGAGCGTTTCCGCTCCAAGGGCCCAGTTGGTTTCGTGTACGAACAAATCCGGCCGAACCCAAAGTATTCCAAAACCTTGAGTGTGATATACCAAAACGACCATCTCGATCCAGGGATCGCAACCCAACTAACGGTGCATCGATCGGAGGTCTGTAGCTCTTGTTATGGGCAACTGACCGGAAGAGGATCGGTATTAAGGGGTTCGGGCCCGGTCCGACCCGGCCCGATACCCCCAGGGTCGGCCCGAACCGGGTAGACCCGAACTAGGTCCGGGTCTGGCCCGCATAAGTGCGGCCCGACCCGGCTGGCGCGGCGCGCTGGCTATGAGCTCGGCCAAACGGCCGAGCCGTATGAGGGTGGGTGCCTGCCCCCCTGTCTTTTGTAACTGTGGCCCCCATAATGGGGGGCCGCTTGAGCTGGCCGCCGGGTGTTTGTAACCCCCGGATTCCCCCCTAGCCTACTGGCCCGCCCTGGCCAGTCGGCTATTGTCGCCACGGGACCGGCAAGGCGGGTCCCCCTTGCTCCGACGCAGGCGGCCCGGAACCGGCCGCCCGTCTCCCTGCTCCGCCGTGGCCCGGAACCGGCCTCGGCATTGGTTCGTCTGGCGCGGCGCGACGGCGTCGCGCCCCTCTGCCGCGGCCCCGCTCCGGCCACTGTGTCTTCAGGTTTTTCTGGCGCATCGCACCGGCGTCGCGACCTTGTTCGATTTCACGGTGCGGTGCGACGGCGCCGCGCATTCCTTGCCGCATGTTCCCGCGCGGTGTGACGGCAACGCGCCATTCCCCTTCCAATCCACATTAGGAACAACAACATAGATAAGGGAGGAGGGTCGGCCGTGTTTGTGCGGTCCGACCCCCTCTCGTTAATCGATAGCAAATGGTCATAATTCACGAAGAACGTCAATGTAGTAATCACGAACAAAAATAAACCCCTACCTCGTCGAACAAGTTGAGCGAGGATTCGTCGCGGAGATAACCTTCGCGGAACAAGAGAAACGACGCGGAAGAAAGCGTCACGGAAGAAGAGAACCGCCGTTGGCGTTAGGTGATCTACGAGGAGGGATCCACTCGTCGTTGTCCGTCGTTGGGGGTTGACGTTCTTCATTGGTGGTGGAGCGTTCTTCGCGTTCTTCTTCGAAGAACAAGAGTCCTCTCTTTTTCTCCCAAGCTTTTACACAACTAGGTTCCAACCCCAAATAAAATAAGTTCATCACTTATTTTATTAACATAACCTAAACTTTTGAATTTCAAACAAACACATTTAACTCACTTAATTAAATAACTTAAGATATCAAATTAATGGTGAGTTGAGGGAGTTAGAGAATATGAAGGGGTGGGGTTCGTGTGGGCCCCACCACCCTTATAACCTCCCATGGGAAGTTGGGTGGTTTCCCCCAACTTCCACCCAAAGCATTAAACCACTTAGAGAAAAATAAAATTGATGGTTAATTTTATTTTACCTTCCACAAAAATTCAACAACTTCTCTCGTGTAAACGCAACTCTGGAAAAGGTGTTCCTAAGAAATTACTGGAACTGTGAATCCATCGGTGCCTTTGGAATTCGATTCCGAGAACCGGTTCAAAATTTAGAAAAACCTGCTCGTTCGTTCACTGAACGTAACCGAGCTAAACTTCGGATAGAAATTCCAGGCACACCGGGCCTCGGAATCAAGTGCCGTCAGAAACTGCGTTCTTGTAAAATCCCAAAGAAAATTAAGAAAAAAAATTCCTTGAATTTTACGGGTCTTTACATTAATCCCACCCCAGGGCTTTACGTCCCCATAAATATACATCAAAAACTAGGGAAACAAATGTGGGTACTGAGCACGAATCTGAGCCTCCCGCTCCCAAGTGATCTCCTGGAGATTCCCGTGCTGCCATCTGATGCGTACTAGAGGAATCGACCATCCACGTAGGACCTTCTCCTGTCGATCCTCGATCTCCACTGGGACCTCTGTAAAATTCTCCTCATCATCAATGTCCAGCTCCCCATGGTCAATGATATGTGTCGGGTTGTGCACGTATCTCCTCATATGAGATACGTGGAAGACGTCGTGCACCCGGTGCAACTAAGGTGGTAAAGCCAGGCGATAACCCACCTCGCCAATCCTACTGAGGACCTCGAATGGTCCGATGAAGCATGGAGACTGCTTTCCGCCTCAGCCAAATCTCTATAATCCACGTCGAGGTGAGACCCGAAAGAAGATGTGGTCGCCATCCTCGAACTCCACTGGCCTCCGCCTCCTATCAGCATAAGACTTCTGCCGGCTCTGAGCTGTCCTCATCCGCTCCTGGATGATCTGGACCTTCTCTGTCGTGGCTTGGACCATCTCCGGTCGAACAAGTGCTCACTCCCCTGGGTCTGTACATCACAAAGGAGATCTTTATGGTCGGTCTTACAACGCCTCGCATGGTGCCATCCCGATGGTGGAGTGGTAGGTGTTGTTGTACGCGAACTCCACCAAGGGTAGGTGGTCCTCCCAGCTGCGACCAAAGTCGAGGACACATGCGTGGAGCATGTCCTCGAGAGTCTGTATGGTCCTCTCCGTCTGACCATCTGTCTGAGGGTGAAAGGCGGTGCTCAGACATTGCTGCGTCCCGAACGCCTCCTGTAACCCCTTGCAAAGCTGTGAAGTAAAGCGAGCATCTCGATCGGAGACGATAGATGATGGCACACTGTGAAGCCGTACAATCGCTTGAACGTAGAGATGCCCCAATCTCTCCACTGAGTCCTGCTCTCTGATGGGTAAGAAGTGATCCGACTTGGTGAGTCGGTCAATAATCACCCAAATAAGGTCGTGACCTCTGGAAGTGCGTCGAGATCCAGTCACGAAGTCCATAGATATGTCATCCCACTTCTACTCCGGGACCTCCAAGGGTTGTACCAAGACTGCTGGTACCTGATGCTCAGCCTTCACCTGCTGGCAGGTGAGGCATCGAGAAACAAACTCTGCCACAACCTTCTTCATGCCCGGCCACCAGTTCTTTCGTCTGAGGTCCTGGTACATCTTTTCCACTCCAGGATATACCGCCAAGGGAGAAGTGTGAAACTCTCTCAGCACCTCCTCCCGTAATGCAACTGGTAACAAGGTACATCCTTTGAAAAGGACGTCGTGCTCTCCTCCTAAGGAGAAACCATCAGGTGTCTATCCTGAGGATATCTGCGCACGCCACGTCTCACAGTCAACATCCCCACGCTGTGCCTCTCTGACCCGCTGAAGTAGTGGAGGAGTGACTGTGAGTGACTGAAGGAAGGTTTCTCCATCTCTCTCCATGAAAGATATCTGTAAAGAGGATAGCTTCTCTGTCGCCTCATCAAGTAGCTGAATGCCCGTCCTCCTGCTTAGAGCATCCGCTACTACGTTCCCCTTCCCATTAGTATAGACTATCTCAATGTCATAGTCCTGGAGGAACTCGAGCCATCACCGCTGTCTTATGTTCAAGTCTTTATGAGAGAATATGTACCTAAGACTCTGATGGTCAGAATAGACTGTAAAGCACTCGCCCATCAGACAGTGTCGCCACATCTTCAGAGCGAAGACCACTGCTGCTAACTCCAGGTCATGGGTAGCGTAGTTCTTCTCATGCGACCTCAACTAACATGATCCATAGGCGATCATTGCCCACTCTTGCATCATAACACATCCGAGTCCGGCACCTGATGCATCGCAGTAGACTATGTACCCTACTCCCTCCTCCGGAAACCTCAAGATAGGTGCGCTGGTCAAATTCTGTCTCAGCTCCTGAAAGCTCTGTTGACATCAGTCTGACCACACAAAGGGTTTCCCCTTCTTTGTCAAAGCTGAGAGTGGTGTCGCGACTCTGGAGAAGTATGGCACAAATCTCCGAGAGTATCCAGCTAGTCCCAAGATACTCTACACCTCTGTCACGCCCCAGGGTGGCTCCCAAGCAAGCACTACCTCGATCTTTGCAGGATCCACCGCAACTCCCGCCTCAGAGATAATGTGCTCCAAGAAGTGGACCTCACGTATCCAGAACTAACACTTCAAGAGCTTTCCATAAAGATGGTTCTCTCGGAGTGTGTCTAGTACAACCCGCAAGTGATAGGCGTGCTCCTCTTCAGTCATCGAGTATATCAAAATGTCGTCGAAGAAGACCACGACAAATCGATCGAGGTATGGCTGAATGATCGTATTCATGAAGCCCATGAGCACTGCTGGAGCGTTGGTTACGCCGAAAGGCATAACCAAGAACTCATAGTGTCCATAAAGACATCTGAAGTCCGTCTTCTACACGTCCTCGTCCCGAACACTGAGCTGATGATAGCCTGACATGAGGTCTATCTTTGAGAACCACCGTGCTCCCTTGAGCTGATCGAAGAGGTTATAAATCCTAGGTAGCGGATACTTGTTCCTCACTGTCACCTGGTTCAGGCGACGATAGTCGACACACAGTCGCAAGCTCTTGTCCGCCTTCTTGGCGAACAAAATCGGGGAAGCCCAGGGTGAAACACTGGGTCGGATGAATCCATTTCCCGGCAAGTCCTCCAACTATACTCGTAGCTCTCGAAGCTCAGTGGGGGCTATCCGATACGCTGGAGTGGATATCGGGGTTGTCCCGGGGTACATATCAATATAAAAGTCTACCTCTCTATGAGGAGGTAGTCCTGGAACGTCGTCGGGGAAGATGTCCACATACTGATCCACAATTGCAGGAAAACTAGGACTCCGCACGTCAACTGCACCTAGGATGAGGCTAGACAACTGATGAGTGATGGTTTGTCCTCTCCTCTGCGAGAGTCCATCCTGTGCTATGAAGGCTCCCTTCTCGTCGGTGAAGGTGAACCTGCTCCCGTCGGTGCGTAAACATCGCACCTTGAGCCTAATACAGTCGATCTGAGCATGGACTGTAGATAACCAATCCATGCCCAAGATGACGTCGTAAGGCCTTGACGCTGCTACAAAAATATCCCAGCCGAAGATCTCTCCTCCTAGAGTAATCTCACACTATCGGCACCAGTGTGTAATCGTTGAGTCTGCTCCTGTAGGAGTCTCTAGCCGTAAGGATCGAGCCAATAGCTCTGTCAGAATCTCCGAGCTCCGAACAAGGGCAATGGCTATGAAAGATGACTCGCTCATGTGTCTATAAGAACTGCAGAAAGGGTGGAATAGACACAGATAGTACCTCGAATCATCTCGGGCGCGTTGTGGTCGTAGGCCTCTGCTGCCTGGAGCTGTGCCTGTCTCTGCATGCCAGCTCCCTATTGTCTGGGTGGTCCTCCTGGTGGTGGTGGTGGTGGTAGAGCCTCAAAGTGTCGCCCACAACCTGCTATTTGGCCATCTCCTCTGCCTCGTCTGCCTGCTCCTTAAGGACCACCACGGTCGACCCTCTGACTCTGCCTTAGTGGCCCCTAAACTGTCTGCTGCTCCTCAGCACGGCGGGTCGGGCAGTCACGAGCCATGTGGCCCCGCCCGCCGCATGCGTAGCACTGTCTGCCTCTCGAAAGACTGGCTCCGCGCTATGTGCCCCGCACTGCTGAGCCAGTGTCCTTAGGTCGTCTGCCTAAGGGTCTGGTCTGCCTGGACCCATGAGTCATCTGTCGACTGCCTGCTACAGAAGACTCTGCTACATGCCACCCTGGGGTGGGTCTCGCTGCTGAAGCAGGCTCAGCAAGGAAGATCTCGATCAAAAGGGCTCGCTCCAGCACTCCTTCCTGGTTCGGAATGCTAAGGGAGATCAGCGAGGCCCTGATCTCGTGCCTCAATCCCTGCTCAAAGGTCAGGGCCCGGAAGAATGCGTCTCGTACGATGTATGTCAAGTAGCATGAGAGATCGGTAAATCTCACCGAGTATTGGGCGACCATCTGGCTACCCTGCCGCAGTTGTAGAATCTCCTAGATGTGTACCGCACGGATGGTGGCTGGGACGAACTCCGAGAGGAAGAGGCTCTCAAAGTCCGTCCAGAGGAGAGATGCCTCGTCATGCACCTAGAGCATCATGCGCCACCATCTGCCTACTGCCGCATGCAGTAGGCTCGCTGCGAGGATCACCATTGGGTCTGTTGGTGTCCTCACTAACCTGAAAACTCTCACCACTGCCTCCAGCCTGTCCTCAGCTGCCTGGGGGTCTGTCTCCCAATGGAACCTCGATGGTCGCCGGTACTGAAACTCGTGAAGTGCACTAAGGCGACGTGCATCGTCATCGGTTGGGGCTGGTAGTATCGGTGGCTCGGCGGGTTGAGGTACCGCCGGTACCTCTGCTGTCAAAGGGCCCTGTACCGAGGCCTTGTCGCTCAGTGGGCTGTCATCACGCACAAGTCTCGAAACCCTAGGTGGCTGCCGTTGTGGGGCCATCCTGAAAAGAAACAGGTGCGCCATGGTCAAACAGTATACCTGGTGAGCTGACATAAAGTAATCAAAAATAAAACTGGAAACACACATGCGATCAATGTTTTCGTGCATTAAGTCGGAAATCAGAAGTCAGGGTCCTGGTGTACGGATACGTCGGTCGTCGCACCAACACTGGACTCCCTAGACTGATAACCACTCCCAATACTCTTAACACTGTTGCTTCACATAGAAAAAGATATCAGAGTACAAAGTTTTGCGGTAGAACCGAACTCCTCTGATACCAATTTGTCACGACCCGTCCTCGGGGCCCCTGCCGTGACTACCCCAAGCCCGCCTTCCATAGGTCAGGGGCTGCCGACTAGCACCAAGGCGTAATTCCTGATAAAAATGGAAGGCATTGCCTTTAAAGAGTAAACAAACACCACAGAGCAAGCAAGCAGTAGAAGTAAACACTATGTAAAAACTGAGTACAAGAGTAAGTGCGGAAAAGTAAGTGGGCCAATATACAAACCCAAACTGAAAGTAAAGTACAACTCAAAAGGGAAAACAAAAACTGAAAGTAAATCCTCAACGTCGAGCTGTCCACTAAATACCCCACCTGAAGGGTGAGTACAGATAGCCTCCACAGCTCATCGGGTCCAGTCGTCCGCTCCAAGAACGTCCCGCCCAGGGGTCCACCTCCAGGTACCGTCCTGCTCCGCAAGCCTCATCCACGATCAGCATTGTGTGTCATCTGTAACCAGCACAACGTTGTGTGGGCATAGCCCGTGCAGGGGTGAGTATAAGCTACTCAGTAGGGACCCCGAGACCCCCGAAGGTCCCCCAGAATCCACAAAGGATAATCCACAAAGGAAAGATACAATCACGAAGTAACATCCGACATTGCTTAGGTATATGCCCATACATATACCTAAGTCAACAGTTCTCGTTCGGCTCCAACATCCAGGCCCAAGTACAACCCATTCCATACAGGAAAACAAAACGTAAATCCACACACGATAGCAAAACGTAAATCCACACAGGATAGAAAAACAGGATTCAGCTCACACAGGTATACTTCTTCGTATGACGATAGAGATAATAAGATATATCCACTGATTCATCTAAGCTGTCGAACCCAAAAAGTATTGATAGGTACTAACCCCCACAATGACCCACAAAGGATCTGACCCACACATGATCGATAGGTAACTAACCCCCGCAAAGACCCACACAGGATCTGACCCACACAAGATCTGTAGGTGCGGGCCCACAGAGGAACACTGAGCGCTGACCCACACAGGATCGGACCCACACAGGATCTGTAACACTGATCCACGTAGGATCACTGAGTTTTGTAGTCGTCGCCGTCGAATCCACTGAGGATCTCTATACATTGGTCATCGTCGTCGCAGTCACAGCCAGCTCTAGGGTTCCCGCACACAGCAAGCTCGTTCGGGAGGGTCTGCTCCACGAGCCGAGAGGCTGATACATCAACTGACACATAGTCCAGAGTTGATGTATCCAAAAGTTCTGTATCGTCAACAGGAGCTCAATGTCGCAGACGGCGCGTCAATCAGACGCCCGATCTGAGTGTTATTGGCTTTTTCGTCCTAGAGGCCCGGTTAGTTTTTAAGTCAAGTCCAACCCGACCATACTCCACCTACGTCCAAACCTCGGGTGGAGTAAGCCAAAAGATCCATCTCACTAAGAGGAATCCAACAAAATCGATGGCACGTCAATCGGACGTCTGGAGCTTAAGTTATGAGCGTTTCCACTCCGAGGGCCCGGTTGGTTTCATGTATGAACCAACACGGCCGAACCCAAAGTATTCTGAAACCTTGAGTGTGATATACCGAAACGACCATCTCGATCCAAGGATTACATCGCAACTGACGGTGCATCGATCGGAGGTCCATAGCTCATGTTATGGGCGACCGACCGGAAGAGGTTCGGTATTAAGGGGTTCAGGCCCGGTCCTACCCGGCCCGATACTCCCAGGGTCGGCCCGAACCGGGTCTGGGTCCGGCCCGCTTGGGCGCGGCCCGGCCTGGCTTGGGCACGGCGTGCTGTCTAGGAGCTTGGCCAAACGGCCGAGCCGTTTGAGGGGGGCGCCTGCCCCCTATCTTTTGTAACTGCGACCCCCATAATGGGGGGCCGCTTGAGCTGACCACCGGGGGTTTGTAACCCCTGACTTCTCCCCCTGTCTAGCCGACCCGCCCTGGCCAGCCGACTGTTGCCGCCACGGGACCGGCAAGGCCAGTCCCCCTTGCTCCGATGCCGGCGGCCCAGAACCGGCCGCCGGTCTCCCTGCTCCGCCACGGCCCGGAACCGGTCGTGGCCTTGGTTCGTCCGGCACGGCATGATGGCGCCACGTCCCTCTGCCGCGGCCCCACTTCGGCCGCGGTGTCTTCGGGTTTTTCTGGCGTAGCGCGACGGCGTCGCGACCTTGTTCAATTTCACAGTGCGACGTGACGGCGCCACGCATTCCTTGCCACATGTTCCCGTGTGGTGCGATGGCACCGCGCCATTCCCGTTCCAATCCACATTAAGAACAACAACATAGATAAGGGAGGAGGGTCGGCCGTGTTTGTGCGGTCCCACCCCCTCTCGTTAATCGATAGCAAATGGTCATAATTCACGAAGAATGTCAAGGAAGTAATCACGAACAAAAATAAACCCCTACCTCGTCTAACAAGTTGACCGAGGATTCGTCGCGGAGATAACCGTCACGGAAGAAGAGAAACGACGTGGAAGAAAGCGTCACAGAAGAATAGAACCACCGTTGGCGTTAGGTGATCTCCGAGGAGGGTGCCACTCGCTGTCGTCCACCGTCGGGGGTTTACGTTCTTCGTTGGCGGTGGAACGTTCTTCACGTTCTCAGTCAAAGAACGAGAGTCCTATCTTTTTCTCCCATGCTTTTACACAACAAGGTTCGAACCCCAAATAAAATAAGTTCATCACTTATTTTATTAACATAACATAAACTTTTGAATTTCAAACAAACACATTTAACTCACTTAATTAAATAACATAAGTTATCAAATTAATGGTGAGTTGAGGGAGTTAGAGAATATGAAGGGGCAGGGTTCGTGTGGGCCCCACCACCCTCATAACCTCCCATGGGATGTTGGGTGATTTCCCCCAACTTCCACCCAATGCTTTAAACCACTTAGGGAAAAATAAAATTGATGCTTAATTTTATTTTACCTTCCACAAAAATTTAACAACTTCTCTCGTGTAAACGCAACTTCGGAAAAGGTGTTCCTAAGAAATTACTGGCACTACAAATCCATCGGTGCCTTCAGAATTCTATTCCTAGAACCTGTTCAAAATTTAGAAAAACCCGCTCGTTCATTCATTGAACGTATCCGAGCTAAACTTCGGATAGAAATTCTGGGCACACCGGGCCTCGAAATCAAGTTCCGTCAAAAACTGCGTTCTTGTAAAATCCCAAAGAAAATTAAGAAAAAAATTTCCTTAAATTTTACGGGTCTTTACACACATACACATAAAGTAATGATTGTAGATTTAGAAAATGATCATGTGATGTTAATTATAAACACAATAGGTAAAATGGGTGTGGGAGGTGAAACAAATTGGAACCTCTCAGTCATCTATTTATATGAAGAAGAGAAACTAATTTAATTATTATGATATCATTGAAACTAGATTTAAAACCCCTGACTTGATCTCTTATCATTACTTATAATGTTAAATATATTGTTTAAACTTTTCATCTATCTTTTTGAAAATAAATCAAATCAACTTCGAAACACCAGAGTCATTTTTTAAATATCATAAGAGATAATTGATTTTGAAACAAAACTCCCTTGTATAGAACCTAATAATACCACTAAAAATACATTTTTATTTGGAAAAAATATATTTTTTCTACCCTCTGATAGGTGTTCCAAATAATCAACACTATTTTTAATGAGGTTGTTCCAATGTACAAACTTTAAATTGAATGACTATAACTTTTAAAAATAATATTTTCCCTTTTCATTCAAAAATTTAATGAAAATTGTATTCTAGACATATGATTCTAAATTGAAAATCAAATTTTTATGAAATTTCCTTGAAAGCCTCATGTAACACCAATATAATTCAATTTGATCTAGTTATCATACCATCGAACCTGAATTAGAACCCAGGAGATCTCAGTACCCTAAAATTCCTCAATCAAACAAACCTAATTATTATTCCTATATTAAAAAATTTATATGAATTAAAAACTAATTGAATTTAATTACATAAATATCATGGATTTTAAGGAAAAGAAAAATATAATCACACTAAGGAATTGAAGCTAGTCTTCTCTACAATTAACCAATGAGTAGTGTAATTAGAACATGTCACGTGGATAGAATATCAATTTTCATTTTTAAAAGAATCGAACTAATGGTTTTATATGCTACAACCCAACAATTTTCATGATTGGAATGACATATGAGGATCCATTATTTATAAATTTCTCAATAACTCTGAATGAATATCCATATAAATGAAACTATATTCTATTAGTCAAGATTCTTGGGACATTCTATATGACTACTAGGATAGGTTTAAGAATATATGTTTCAATTTCCCACATCATGTTATAAAGAAGAATCACATCCTTTTGTTCTTATGTTAGGTCATAAAAGATAGTATTAAAATCTTACTAGGCATTTCAGATAGAGGATACATGATAGATAAATCATTTAAAAAATTCAAATGGTTGACTAAGAAGATTTTACAAAACTCACAATAGTTTGGAACAAGAGGGGTTTAATCCATATGTATCCATGATGTTAGAAAATCTAATAACTCAACATTATAGGAATATATGTTATAATAGATTACAGGTCTTTTTAGAATACTAGATATGAGGAAAACCAGTGAGAAATAAGCACCAACCATGGTATTTGTATTATGTTCATATCATACACGTTTTACTAAAAAAATTATATAGATATAGTTATTGGAGATTTTTTTTGTTATCCTTTATCTAAAAAAAATACAAACATCCTACCCAAGAATGGTCTTGGTGGATATTTTTCCTGAAGAACATTTGATGATCCACTAATGTGTATAATTGGGTTACAAATTGATATAATACTATTGTTTTATTTTTTGAATGAAAATAGAATTTTTATCTTTGGAATCAAACATCTAGATTGCATGAATAAAAATATAAGAAACTAGAAATCAGGAAATAACACCAAGATGAAACATGCATCAGATCATTGTGATCTTATATGGATAGTGAAAACAACTCCCTGGTTATTAGTTTTGTTTCCATGTAAAAAAAATGAATGAAAATACAAACTCGAATTCAATGATGATAGTCGATTAAAGAGTTCAGCCATGTCAAACTAGGTAGTTGTGATAAAAACCATCATTTATAATTTACTTCATCCACTTCTAGATAGAATGATGCACACAACTAGAAAGGGAGGAATATAAAAATTACTTTAAATGAATGTAAATCACTTCAAAAGTCGTGTCCTAAGAACCAAACCATGTTATTATGGAATAGTCTTTGGATTTGATACTTCCTTCAGGTGTATAGTTGTCGTAGACCCATGATCCAACAATCATTTACCATGTCTCAACTAAAACAAATATATAGTAGTAAGGATCATCACAAAGTGGATGAAGGGGAGTGTGAGTAGCTTGGAAACCATAGTCTCCCTCTTTATTTCTAAGTTGTTTAATTTTAATCCTTACGACCAACAGTCTAGTAGATTTTTGAATCAAATCACCAATTTACAAAATAAAGTGACTATCTATAGATTCCCTAATAATTCAATGAAATTATTTGATGTATATTTACATAGGCATTGGGCAATGTAGGAAGAGATATCAGATGAATGTTGCATGGAAATCCCAGATCAATATGATGGTTCACCTAATATAAGAAAGAATAGCTATGGGGATAAGCGGTATCACATATGTGGCTACAAGAGTAGCAATTGAGATCTATTCCAAGGAAATAAAACTCCTTGAAAAGAAGCTAGGTTCATTGGATCAAAGTGATCCACAGTCAAGATAAATATTCTCAACTTGTGATCACAATAAACCAAATATACTATGTAAAAAGGTAAAGAGAATGAAATTCAAGGTAATTTTGAATAACAAGATGTAAGTCTAATATTATCCATGAAAATGGATCTTGTGTAAGCATTGATGCCAAAAACAACATATAAAAGGTATGATCTTCAAATGGAATGGATATCTTAAATGAATTAAAATAAAACTATCATGAGGGAATAAAATAAACAAATTCCACATATATGTTATATCTATTTATGAATGGTGTTCTTGAAACCTAAATTTAAAAATTGTGACACAATTCATAAAAAATAAATGATTTCAAAATTTAGAAATTGGTATGGCCTTATACAAATAATCATCCATGATTTCTAATGGGTATCTTGGTGACACTCAATATCCAATATTCTAGAACATCTCTAACAAAATTAATTTTAATGTCTGTATACATTAAGCTACCATTTAATGGATATTTTCTAGGAAACTTCATTATAGATCGGTAATAATAGTGAACTATAATTATATCATTTGATAATGATAACATGGTAATCACACCATTTAAACATATAGCTTTCATGATTTCTTTTCTAATCATTATATACATCACAACTATAATGGAAATTGCAACCATAGATTTCATATTAAATTTCTAGGAGACTGGTCCACCATATTCTAGAAATAAATAACCAACATGTGATTTATGAGTATCAATATTTTCATCATAATTAGAGTAAAATAATACAATAATAACATCATTTAAACTATCGTTATTTTCTTATTGAATGAAAAACGTAGAAAAAATTGAAATTTTACCGAGGAGACACATTAATGCATTCCAATGAGGCTTAACAGGATTCACCAAAAACCTTCTCAAAAAGCACAAAATGAACATAATATCTGGTCTAGGTTAAACCATTTCACACATTTTAATCCATCAACACTAGTAGGGATGTTATTTTTGATGGAATACTCATCATCTTTATAGAATTTTCCAACTACAATTTAATTTGATATCCTAAAGGAACAATAATCTTAGCTACTAGATCGGAATATTTGATGAATTCTTAACATAATGGGGGATAATGAACTATAATCATTATTTTAAAATTGAAGAAATATTTTTGATATTAGTCTGAAATAATATCTTTTTTAGTCTCTCCAAATTCATTCTCCTTTTTCTTGAATATCCATTTTGAACAGAATTTTATTTATTATTTTTGGTTAAAACAATAGGTTATATTGTTAATTATATAAAAATTCCCATATTATATAGCATCCAACAACTACCAAGATTCTTCTAAATTTTGCATGCTTACATGTTTGAGTTCCACAAAAAGTATGTATTCAACAATATTAATGGATTAGAAAACTACATAATCTTAGTTAAACCATGTTTCTGGCCTTATAAATACTCTCTCACTAATAAGGGTAAGATCATAATATCAATGATTATCATTGTATTTAGATTCAGGTTAATAATTTGGATCAGTATCAGATTAACATTGAGACTGAGGAAAATAGGAGTGGAGCCGCTCCTTTGTTGGGGATGGACTTTAGTATCCAAAGGAATTTTAATGCTTATGGGTTTATGAGTTCTATTAATAGACTCATCATATTTACCTCAAGATATAAAATACCCTATTAATACTTCCTTAGTGATTCTCAACTCACGGAATGATACATCATGATTGGTAATGCATTTTTGAAAACCTGGTTTATCTATCCATAGATGATATCCATTAAAACCCTCTTGATATCCCAGAAGTATGAAATTCACTACTTAGGATATAGTTTATCTGTCATGGACCGTCCTTGGGGCGCGTTCCATGACTACCCCAAACCCGCCTTCCATAGGCCAGGGGCTAGCGACTAGCACCAAAGGCATAAATCCCTAATCTGGGATGGATTTTCTTTTATAAGAGTAAAAAAACACAACAGAGTACGCAACAGGAAGTAAACACTAAGTAAAACTGAATACAGAAGAGTGTGATGGGAAGTAAATGGGCGAGTATACAAACCCAACTGAACAACAAGTACATGTAAAAAGGGACAAACAGCTTGAAGTAAAGAGCAGCTCCTGCATCATCCTTCGGGGTTCCTACCTGAAGGGTAGGTACAGATGGCCACCTCAGCACTCACATTCATCAGTCTCCTTTATGTGCCGACTCGTCGCAATGTCCACCTCTGGGTACCGTCCAGTGGTGGCACTCTCAGCCTCCATCAGCATTATCCATCGTCTGCATCCAACACAACGAGGTGCGGGCATAGCCCGTGTAGGGGTGAGTATAACGATACTCAGTAGGGACCCCTAGAGCTGCAAGGTCTCACAATATCCACTAAGGAAAAACAAAATAATAAGGATACAATCATGAAGTATCAACCAACCCTACTTAGGTATATGCCCATACATATACCTAAGTTACCAATCTCAGTTTGGCTCCAGAGCCCAAGCACAAACCAATTCCACAAAGAAAGTAAAGTCAATCACCACGATGATAATGGTTGAAAGACATGACCCAGATCACATAGGTATGCCACAACTGTAGAGAGATATAGATGATCATATGTATCCACTAAATCATCTAAGATGTTGGACCCACACATGATACAGTCTAGCTAAGCTATCGGACCCACACAGGATACAGGCCAACTATCTCGTCTAAGCTGTCGGACCCACACAGGATATAGTCCAGCTATCTCATCTAAGCTATCGAACCCACATAGGATACAGTCCATCTATCTAGTCTAAGCTGTCGGACCCACACAAGATACAATCCAGCTATCTTGTCTAAGATTTTGGACCCACAGAGGATACATGCCAGCTATTCTAGAGTAATAGAGATGATTAGATGTAGTCACTGATTCATCTAAACTATCAGATCCACATAGGATATAGGACCAGCTATTCCATCAGAACTGTGGAACCCACACAAGATTATGGTATAGTTTTCTTTGTCATCGAACCAACAGATGATTCCAGTATGGTAGTCATTGCCGCAGTCGCGGCCAGCTCTAGTGTTCCCGCACACAGCACGCTCGATTCCAGGAGGGACCGCTCCTCGAGCAAAGGGTTCAATACATCAACTATCATAAAGTCCAGAGTTGATGTATCCTAATGTTCCGTCTTATCAAAAGAAACCCAATGCGGCATACAGTGCGTCAATCGGACGATCGGTCTGAGAGTTATAATTGTTTCCACTCCGAGGGCCAGGTTGGTTTCGGGATCAAACCAACCCGGGCGTGCCCAAAATTCGCCAAATACTTTAGTGTGATATACTGAAACTACCATCTCAATCCAAGGAATCCTACGCAACTGATGGTTCCTTGATCGAAGGTTCGTAGCTCATGTTATGGGAACAAATCAAAAGTGGTCCGAAGAAGGGGGTATGGGTCCGGTCCGACCAGGACCAACCCGCCCTGGGTCGGCCCACACCGGGTCAACCCGACCCGGGTCTAGGTTCGGCCCAGTAGGGCATGACTCAGCCCGGTGGCTATGGCCTGGTCCAGTGGCAGGCGGCCCGGCCTGCGTGGCAGGCGGCCCGGCCCGGTGGCCGACCGCGGAGTGAGGGGCACGACACCCCGGTTTTCTATAATGGTGGCGCCAGCTGGCGCTGCCTATCTCTCCTGGAACCCAAGGACGCTGGTTCCGCTCATCCACCACGGCCGGTGCTGTGGCGGCCTTCTACCGATGGTGCGTGAGGGGAGTCACTGCCCCCAGGCGGCCATCCAATGCCGGACGCTGCCTCCGGTCGCCGGCACCGCCGCGCTCTTCCTCCGGCCACCAGAGTCGTTCTGGTGGTCCGTTCTGACTCCTAACTATGCCTACGGCCTCCTTAGGTATTGCTCTTCACTGCGAAGGCCTCAATTCAGGGTTTCCCTTCCGTTCATCCGTCACCCAACAAACCGCGCATCAAGAACATATTGGTGGAGGGTCCAGTCTTGTTCGTTAGCATGTTCCCTCCATGTTAGAATCTCAAATAGTAATCCAACATAAAATCGCCAAAGATTGAGGGCACCATTCACTTGTATAAAATAAATAATCCAAAATCCTCCCTACCTCGTAATCGGCGTTGTACATTGATGAGTCGCGAAAGACGGGCGTCGCGGAAGATGTGCATCGTTCCGTCAACGTCGGAGGAAGTAGAGCTCGAAATGATGTGTCAAGATGATGCCTACAATGTACTTCGTGGGCAAGGGTGCCTTCTTTCCTACTCCGGTTGAAGAAGGTGTTGCTTCATGTTCTTTGAGATGTGGAGCATTCTTCATTGATGAACAACATTCTTCGTCGAGAGAAATAATATATCTCTAAGAGTTCCTCCCCAAATCCTTACAAATCTCCACCCGCAAACTAAAATAATAGGGTCTCCTATTATTTTATTGTTGAAAATATTTTCAAAATTCAAAAGATAGAATTAATTAAATTTATTAAGTTTGATTCATTAATAAAATGGTTGGCACACTTAATGAGAGGAGTAAGGTGGATAGTTCACTAAATTAAATAAAGAATGGTATGGATCATTAAGGACAAGGGAATTTTAAGGGGTTCAAGGGGAGATAAAGGGTTAGGTGATCGTGTGGGCCCCACCACACAATATGCTCCCATGGGAGGTTATGTGGGGGTGGGCCCCACCTCCAACTTCCCATTAGAGAAAACAACCACCACTCAAATACCTTAACCACCTTCAAATAAAAATGTGTTACACACACATTTTTATTTAATCTTTAATTTTTTTAATTAGAAACCCCAAAATATTACTTCCACTTCTGATAAAATGCAATTGTGGTAAAGGTATCCTTAAGAGAATATCAATGGTGCGAGTTCATCGGTGTCCTCGGATTTCAATTCCGAGCACCGGTTCAAAATAATATAAAACCCACACGTATGTTTTCTGAACATACCTGAACAAAACTTCAGAAATTGATTCCAGGCACACTGGGCCTCGAAATCAGGCTCCGTCAGAAACTGCGGACTCCTAAAATTCTAAAGAATTTAATAAAACAAATTCCTTGAAATTTCCAGGTCTTTAAATTATCATTATAGATATGAGTATAATCTATATATTAAAATTATCTATGTAGTTTAATTATAGGGGCAGATCCCTTATATATTTTTACTGTAGTTCAGAGGTATTATAATAATATGGAAACTGGTTAATCAAATAGACTATTTTACATGGATCCTCACCCTAAAAGGTCATGGGGAGTTTAGAGTGGTACAACAAGCATGGAACACATTCTAAGATATTACTGTTCATTCTATATACTAATTATTTCTTTTTTTTAATAGTTCAGTATCACTTATTACCCTCAGATTCAAATAATTTTATTAATTTACTGGATAGGTACTCTCAACCATTATCAATTATAAGAGCTTTTATATTTTTATTAGTTTTAATTTCTAGACTATATTCTATTTTATAAATGTTTAAAAGGTATTATACATTTTTTGAGTACATGAACATTGACATTCCTAGAGTTTTCATCAATAAATGATACAAAATAGTAGCCCCCTCCAAGGGAGGTGATCCAAGAATGAACCCAAAGTAACAGTGGACACAATAGGTGGGTAAATTATCCTAATAAATTGATCTAATGAAGCTAAACCTTCCATAATTACCATGTACAAAATCCTCATAGAATTGTAGACTAATATGAGTCTTATAACACAAAGTCCATTCATTTCTAATTTAATAAAGGACTTTGAAACATATATTTCCAAATATTCAATTCCAAATGGATATTATTTCCGTGACCTATTTAACAAAGTGAATGTATTTGATTCATAAAAATCCTAACATCCAACACATAGAGAACGTTTTGATGGCTTCCTTTCATAAAAGTCAGGGATCCACCTGAAAATCAAAGACGTCTAGAGTAATACCTAATGGTGTATCTTTTTTGGTAAATGAAACTTAGGTAAATAAGGTTTAATTTCAACTTAGGTTCCTAGAGAACAACCTCAAGCGTCTTGATAGTCATATTTTGAGCCTCAAAAGGAACCAATCTTATACTTATAATATAAAAACTCTTATTTTTTCCTAGGAACACCTCACCTGATTCTATTTCCCATATTTTAGTAAAATACATCCTATTATTACAAATATGGAATGAAAATCTAAAATCAAGGATCTATTCTTCATAGATGGTAATATCAATAACATCTACCACATAATATATATTAAATTACAATTCAACTAACATAAAAAGTTCGTTACTAGTATATTTATACTCACCATTACCAATAGGATAGTTCAACTTTAGGTGACTAGGTTACTTAGAACAAAATCATTTGATTATTTTGGTCATTAATTTATATATATATATATATCTTGGATTGAACTATGTCTATCCTTCTATCCATATACCCTATTCTACATCTTCTAGTTAGACCGTTACCCTCAACCTTAACACTAACCATATTTGGAAGGTCATTGATGGAAAGTTCATATTTAAATTATAATTTAGAAATAGAGTTATTTATATAAATTATCAAATATTTAATAGAATTAATGAAATCTACAAGTTATTTTAACAATATAATGGAATTGTCTTTATCATCCAATTTGATATCTATATTGGAAAGGTCTAAAAAATTAATTAAATTCATCAAAATGAGACATTCCTACAGTTCTAGGTCAAATATTTAAAGTATATAATCTCAATTTATTATATAGTCTATAACATGAGACATTGTCATAAAAGATGTTTCATACTTAGACCATATACCAGTAGGTGATGACTCATATACAACCTCTCAAGGTACCTTATCTCTTAATTATAAAAGCATTAGACTATAGGCTACCCTAAGGACCTCTTTGAGAATATCAACATCAGTGAAATTGTATTATAAATCTTGGTAAATATGGTAACATTATTTTAGTGATAGAAATAGCATCAATGAATTCATTATGATGAAAAAGTTTGTTCATTTTAATCTACCATGAGTTAAAATAATTTTAACCAAAATAGTTATCAAGATAAATATTTATAGACTGCATTCTATACATTCCAGTATGATCTGATACCAATTGATGTTGGAAACACTGATGTGGTTGTTACGAACAATGGATGGGGATCAAAAAATCATATTAGTGGGGTAAAAATTGATATGATAAACTATATTTAATTATTGAATTGAAAATATTAATTTTATTTTTAATAAAACTTCTAGATTACATGAATAAAAATAAAATAAACAAAAAATTAGTAATGAACACCATGATGTAACATTCTTCATATCACCATGATTCTATGTGCACAGCTATAATACCACCCAATGTTATTAGTTTTATTACCAAATAGAGAAATATGAAGTAAAATAAATAATTGAATGAAAAGAATTTAACCAAAAAAATTATCGTATGAGGATAGACATGTTGAATAAGGTGGAAGGAATGAAACCTCTTATATATAATCGACACTATAAATTCATGGATGGTCATTCCCAAACCGATAATGGGTTTAGTATCAACTGTGATTAGAAAATATTTTAAACCAGATACAAAAAAATTAAAACATAAAATCATAGTTTTGATGTAACCCTTTCAAGATATCATATATTCTCTAATTATTTAGTTGACCTTGAACAATGATAAACCCATATTCCACAATGACTCTATGGAAAAATAACTCTAGTTCTAGGGATCAACATGGATGGATGAAGAGGAGTAAGAGTAGATCAGAAATAATATTTTCTCTCTTCTTCCCCAATGTTATTTCCTCATAATCCCTGAATAAAACTCTTTGGGAGCTCCTAGAATCATAATCATATGAAAAAAATTAAGAGAGTGACTGGTGATCTCCAAAAATTCATAAGAGTTCTATAGTGGAATGTCAAAGATGATTCATGTGCTACAGATAGAGAGACGGTATGAATGCCTCATGGATGGCCTAGATTTTTCTGACAGTGCACCTAATTGAACGTGTCACAATTATGGAGATATATGGAAGAACACTGAGGTTTATATGTTGAGAGATAACGATCTATTATTAGATAAGTAAGCACACTATTAAGAATCTAGGGTCATTGGATCAAATAAATCTCTAGTATAGATAAATCCACTTATGTAGTGTGGAAAACAAAAATATATACTAGGTAAAAAATTAATTGAATAAGTAATGCAAGGTAATTTATAATAACATGAATCCACACCAAAAGTATCAATACATATGGATCTCATGTAATATATGATGTTAATATACCATATAAAAGACATGATCATTATAAGTAATGATAATCTTAATGGAATTAGAATTTAATTATCATGTGGGCATAAACTAACGCATAGAGAGATAATTCTCAAGTCTAATATGGATTCGGTAACCAACACCATCAAACTAAAATCATAACAAAATTCAGTGTCCACAATATCTTATATTCAAGAAAAAAACCAATATTATCACCCACCACACTTCTAAAAACCTCTTAACCAGTCTGAATCCTAACCTACATACCAATAACACACTCCCTTTCAATAGATGAATTCCATTGGACAACCATCCCAGTGCACACAATCCTATTCTGCATCAACATGATCTTGAATTTTATAAGCTCATGAGTTAAGTTAGAGAGATATGAATTGAAATTAAGGGTATTGTGGAAAATAAATCAAACAAATGTAGAAAAATAACATCCCAATCAGACACTAACCCTATGGTAAATGTGTGTATGAAGAGATCTAGAATTGGAAAAAAAAATTATATTACAAGACAAGATGGAAGATGAAATAAAACAAACCAATACTTGATAATAATTAAGCAATAAATTCTTCATATGATATAATTATTCATGAAATGAATCTCATATATGAAAAAAAAAGAAAAATAGAAGGAGGATATTGGGATATAGAGAAATAATAATGAAACAGAATTTCCTATGAAAAAAATTGAGAATAAATACATTTCACTCCCATTCATATAAAAAATAATCATATCTAAAAGGAATAAAGTGGAAGTCCTATGATGAAAAATTCTTGTAACATCCTAGAATATTGAGATCAATTTTCTATATGTATAGGATCTCATTTAAATCCCCAATTATTTCATGTTCCTCATTGATATTTTCAATAAAAACAGTTGGATCTAGGGGAATGAGAGTAATAACCAAGAATTTTTTTTATTATCCTATAATTTTCTAGTTAACTATAATATTTCAAGATCCAGAGTCATTCTATATCCCATTAAACATTGTTGAAATTACTTTTTCAAAATTCATAATGTGAATTAGGTTCTTCAATAAATGATATGTATCTCATAGTTATTACTTTTTTCATATGGGATGATTGAATCCATGTGGAGTGGTGGTAAAATTTTTAATCATATCCATTAATTTCCCAAAAAGAGCCTCAGAATATGTATTTCTGTGAGTGCATGGCATGATATTTCTTAAAGATATTTATTACTAATAATAGAGGATGAAAGAGAACCAGGACACTCACCGCTTATTTTTGGTTGAACATTTATAATGACATCCAAGACCATAATTATTTTTTATAAACAATCACCCACCATGGATTTTTGAGATAGCATAATCTACATTAATTATTTTTAAACATGGGGAATCCATCGAAGGATCAATCAATCCTTATGATTTTCTAACTTAAATAAGAAGAACCTGTAAAATATCCTAGTATTTTTATGGAATATATATCAATTTTAAAATAGGTTTCACTAAAAAAATCATGGATAATAAGTATTTATATAAAAATAGATAATATATTTTTAAATTGGAGAAAGTGGTAATTTCTGAGTTTTTTTACGAATTATATTGTTTTTTCTAGGACGAGGAAATTGATATTTCATGTTTTCTATAGGATATTCATGAAATAAAAATATGAATCTTATATTTAACATAATCTTTAGAAAAACCCCCCAAACTATGAACTAAAAGCAATTCCCATTGATTTGAAGTATGTGTACTTAACTGAAAGAAATTAAATTATAATGATTATTTTTAATAACCTATCCCTAATCAATGAATAAAATATTGATCTTTTTATGGAGAATCTAAATGAATTTCAATTAGATTTAATAGATATTGCATAAATTAATTCAAAAATCTATCAGGATGGAATTTTACAAGAGTGAAATTCTATATGTGTTTTAGGTCCCTAGTTTTGGACAAATCCCACCATGGTGGAGGTAGTAAAAAAATTATAATTTATTAGAAACATATATAATCTACACCATCTATGAGTAAAAATGAGTCTTACACATCCATGCAATTTCTATGAAAATTGGATAAACCTTTATGGGGGATGAACAAAATGAATTATTCCCTATGAGAATACAGAATAATTGTACTATTTTCATTAATTATAAAAAAATTATTTATGTTACAAGGAAGGATAATTTCCCCTTCCCCCTCATTGTCCAAATACAAGAAAGATTGAAAATAATAACTCACAACTATTTCATACATATATTTTTAGGATATTTTCATGTGTCCATTGCTATAGAGGAATAATAGGAGAAAACCTTTACAAGTATATTTGGATCCATTGCATATTGGTGGATAGTATTTCGATTATGTAATTCCATAGGTACATACAATGGAGTGTGGTAACTATATTTTTAGAACTCATTGAATAATTATTGAATAATTATTTTTATTATTTCACTATATTAATAAAGGAATTTTATCATAGCATAAAAATATAGAAAATGGTTTTAAATTATTCATAGAAAAGAATATTGTTCTCAAAATTGGGAAGTAAAATTTTGTAAGAACCCAATTCATTTTTGAGTTATGAATCATGAGTTTTCTATCTATTCCTAATTTACATTCTTAAATGTGTGATATTATGGATTCCCATTGGGTTTTTAGAGGTCTATGGGGTGTTTTGGGATGGTCCGGAACTTAGAACCCATGTTTTAGTTGAAAAGAGGAAACCACACAGTTAGTGAAAACTATGTGGATTGGGGCGCATGGTAATGCAAACAGGTTGATAGTTTTAGAAGACCTTGAAAGAGGCGTTCACACGGTTACCACATGATTAGACAAACCGTGTGAGGTAACCATTCAATGTACCCTAGATATATAGTGATATGAGAAAGGTTTCCACAAATTTTGGAAACCCATGGGCAAAAACTGTACGACCCAGATGTTTATGGGTAAAATGACCATTTTCCCCTCAAATTGTTTTAATCATTAAAATTATTATCCTCCTTCATTGTACATAAGAGAAAAACTGTAGGAGAGATCCATGTGAATCCTATTCTCCCATTTCTGATCTCTTATCCATCGGTTTTCTATTTCATCCGCTATTAGTCTCCAAGGATCCACAACAGTAATGCCTCAATCACTTTTTATCCATATTCGATTATTCTTCTTCTCAATTGCGCTCTTTGGATTTAGGATCACATGCCCTAATATCCCTTTCTTCATATATTCTTTATATTTCTCCCAAACCAGGGTGAATCAGATCCTAATACAATATGAGATATAAAGCACAATCATAATGTAGGTGGTCTCGTGCCTTTCCCTGATTTTCAAGCTATTTATATAAGTCGGAGTGTCTCATTCCATTTTTTGGGATGTCACTTTGATTTATAAGTCATTCCTATTGTTTTCTATCATCATGTATGGGTTTAATTAGATGTTTCAAAGAATGTATTAGGTTTCATAACTTTATTTAGGGCCACCCCTTGGGTGACCGATCGTTTTGACCACTTTATGGCTATTTGGACTAAGATACGTATGTGGTCTACATTGAATTTATTTTTGTGGTTAATTAAAATGTAATTTATTTTCTAGATGTTTGTTCCAAGTTTTCATATGGTATTTTAATTGGATAAGGTGCGGGATACATGAATTTACCCATTTACCCATGTTATTCATATGCTTGATAAAACATGATTGTACTATTTAGTTCCAACTAAAAACATAAACACTATAGTTAATTAATTTTAAATCCTTATAGTAGTTTAATTTTCATGTGTTTCATGTTATATTAATTGGGAAAATGTGATTAATTATGGGCCATTCTTTTTAGTTTGGTCCAATCTTTAGAAACCCATAGTGGTGAGATGTTAAATACTTATGGTTTTTACCCTATCATGTCTAATGAAATTGATAAATGAGTCTTTTATAGTTGAATGGTTAATAGCATTGAGTGAATCCTGGATTTTGATGGAATTACATCGACATGTTTATATTTCTATTTTACCTTGGTCCCTTTAGTAATCCTTGGATTATGTTGATAAACCCATTAAGCCCATCCAAGGAAATTCAATAGAAATGGTAATACTTGGTCTCCATATAGGACCACCAAGGATTGGCTCAATGACATAGGTTATAACACACCTAGGGTGATATTTTATTTTCCTCTATGAGGTCCTCTTGGGATGGGCTCGTAGGGTGTTGGTGAATTTGTGCCTAGAGTGATACTTGAATTCCACATTAGGAATGTAAAGGATGTGATTGAGGTTATTTTTATATTGAATGGGTTATGAAACATCTTCCAGGCCAAAGCACAAGCTTTCTTTCGTTTATTGCCTATACTTTCCTAGATGGACTTTTCAGGCATTTGTGGTGCTTACTGCTATATGAGGGATGTCATAATTATATTGTATCTAGAGACATATATAATTCAGTGTAATTGAATTGATATTGTAACTGAAATGAATGTTAATGGAAACAAGTGATTGTAGGACTGTTTACATTTGAGTACATCAAAGCTTACTGCTTTCATTATTGTACACTTCATGTTATATATACTCACTGAAGGATTGTAATATACCTCGGGTGGTTGCCTAATAGGGTTTATCCTCACATCCTGTTTGGGACATGTTTTGGGCTCAAACAGATTATATGGTTGCAGATGTTGATAAGGGAAATCACCCTTATCCAAGAACCTGATATGTTGCTTATGATCCGAAGAGGGTGGGACCATGGCAATACATGCAGTGATACTAGTATATTTTAGTTATTTTTTTACCTTTTTTCATTTTTATTATATATGATAGACTTGTGAATTTTTGGGATGTTTTCATAAAAACATGTGACATGCATCATTTGGTATATAATATGACACCTGGTCATTTGGATTTTCAATCTTACATTTTTTACTTCGGTTGTATGGTATTACTATTTCAGATATCTATTTCTTATTTTGACTATATTACACGCAAATAATGGTGGAAGATTCTTCCCATTACCCTCACCTTTTCCCTCGCTACTAGTTAAAATTCTCCGGAATTTGGGATGATGTGATTGAGGCCATATGGAAAACCAATCTTAGAGAACAGTTAGGTGGAATTCAGGCCTAAGACATTACGATGTGGTATGAGACCCTTATTTTTTCATTTTCGTTACTTTTTGAAGACATTAAATTGGGATTTGAAGAAAATTGAGTGTGGTAATAAACTGTGTCTGGAAGAAACTACCTCACATATAGGGAAAAGCCAAATTTCCTTGAATTGAATTGTGATTTTTGGATTTTGAGTTGTCATAGTTGATTCCATTTCACCGTTAGGGGTGCACTTGTATTATGATACTATTATTGATATTATTTTGGTTCTATTTTTTGAAACATGATAAGATGAGGTTATTCCATATCATGCATCATATAGACACTTTTTAGAAATCACATTCCATGCATTCTTCCCATGCCATTTATAAGCACTACTAATTGCATGATGTTGTGAAAGATACTGTGATAAATATGTCTGCTATTATGATAGGTGTATTAGTATATTCTATGGTTTGAATTCGATGTATTCAAAGCTTTTATCCTTAAGGTGTATGTGACCTTATGGATTGGAATTTGGTGGATCATGTTTAGACCTGATTTTAAATTGTACTACTATGCTCTATAGATGGATTCAAATCTTTGATTCTTCGGGAGTATAGGCCCCCGTGTGTCAGAATTCAGCATAACATTCTTTATCCTTTGATAATTGATTGCGTTAAGCTTGAAATGAGTTCTGATTCAATTAATGAATTTGAATATAGCCAAAAAAAATAGAATGAGTGTGAAAATAAAGTAAACTAAAATTGATTTTGATAGAGAACTTGACTTGTCCTGACCATATTAGTGGGATCTGAGTAGTGGTTCTCGCTATTTTACACCTTTACCAGACCCATGGGGAAGGTATAGGGATGTGTTCTTAGAGGTAGGTTTTTTAAATATCATGTTTTTTCTATGATTCTAAGATGTGAGCTTGTTTGATCGAGAACTAAGGTGTGTGATTGACCTTGAGAGTCATGCCACCACGATGACCTCTAACTGTATTCTAGGAGGATAGTGGTGATAATACCCCAGAGGTGGTAATCTAGGGGATACCAATGGATTCTTCAGTCATTCTTGTTATGGAACAAACTATTATACCGGAAGAGGGTATCAATGCATAGTTTTATGATGGCTTTATGAGGTTTATGCAGACTTTTTAGGGAGAACCACATCCTAGCACTTCTATGGTTGAGTTAACGTGGGTGTTCTAGGAGCCACATTGATCCACATTTACATGGTATGGTGGAAAATAGGTTGTAGAGTCATGGATAGAGTCCATGTTTTCAATCTTCGATCATCTTAAGATTCCTTCTGAGAAGAGGGTAAATCTCATGACTTATATGTTGCATGATTATTCCAAGAGATTGTTGGATGTCACTATTATTATGGAGCATAATTGGGATATGGATTTGGTAGACTTATAGAAAATATTTTATGACTGGTACTATATCGACACACTGAGGGTGGATAATTCCCAAAAGCTTATGCATCTATAGTAGTGTGCTTTGTTAGTGATGGACTACTCAGCTAATTTTACAGAGCTCCACTAGTTTTCACCTATTATAATGGGTGATGAATTATCAATGGTTAAGAGGTTTGAGGATGGTCTCATTTATGACATTAAATCATAGGTCAATGTGTTCTATTTAATGATTATTTCTTCTATCGTGAATAAGGCACTAATTAACACATATAAACTAAGGGAATATGTAGGTCGAGCTTGGGTATCTCAGCTCCTAGATCACTTAATGTCTCAACATGAAGTAGGAAACGTCGTCTAAAGCTTTCTCGTATTGATGTGACCATTCATAACATTTTTTCCAATATCCAGGTGAGATGCTACCAGTGTAGCTGGCTAGGGAATACCAGACCAAAGTGTCTGCAAATCCCAGTTGAGTGATGATCTTTCATTTCATGAGCCATTTTTATAACTTTTTTAGTAATTTTCCACCAGTATATATTTAGTGAGGATTTACACTATCTCCACATTCAGGAGCGGTGTTTTTAGCTTCTCACCAGTCAGGGAATTGGAATAATTTTTCCCTTCAGGCTAAGGTGGTCATCGTGGCCATGGTAAGCATACCCTAGATTCGCAGAGACATCAATTTGGATCATCTTAGGGTAGCCATGAAATGTCTCAGGGCCATGGTACATTCCATACATTTTTAGTGAAACAACCCCTATATGATCTGGATCCCAGACCTTCTACTATATGTGGTACTATTCTAGTAGCCTCTGATTTTCTTTATGCATTTTTGATACAGGGGCTTCACATAGTTTCATATTTTTCACCATTATGGAGTGACTTGGGCTCTATGTTTTCACTTAAGATGGTTTCATGATTCTGTACACTCTGTTAGGAATTGGAATGAATGGTGTGATCCATTATAAGGAATTCCCCTGGAGGTTGGTGGGTGAAACTTCTCATCAAATATCTATTTCTAAGTAATGATAGGTTTTGATTTCATTTTCATAATGGAATAGATAGTCTCCTTTCAGGCCCATGTTGATTGTTATCACCAAAGGGTGAGTTTCACATCACTAGAGGATGGATCGTTTCTATACAAAGGTGAATGGGATGTCTTGGTGACTCAAGTCATTCCTGAGCATCATGGGGTGGGTGGGATGACATCCCATATTGTGATTTTGTATCTAGATGACTATGGAATATGTTAGATGGATTTACCTCTAGTGGTTGATCATTTCAGGGATGTTTTCTTGTACGACTATTATGGTTTACCTATAGTGAGATATGTGGAGTTATCTATTGAGTTAGTGCTGAGAGCTTCACCGTTATACTTTCCTCCATACATGATGGTTATGATAGAGTTGAAAGAGCATAACAGGTAGCTAGAGGTCTTGGAATCTTAGGGATTTATTTTACCCTATACTTACCCATTGGGTTCACCCGTCATTTTTTGTGAAAAAATTGGATGGTACCCTCACACATTTCATGGATTATCCCCAATTGATCCATTTTACGGTTAAGAATTGGTATCCTCTACCAAGTATAGATGCTCTCTTTGGCTAGCTTTGAGGATCTTGGATTTTTTCAATGATGGATTTTAGATCGAGTTATGAACCCTTGCATGTTAGATCTTCAGACATACCTCACACAACCTTTTATGGAAGGTATCGTTTGTATGTGTACATAGTAATTCTGTTTCATCTCACAAATGGACAGATAATTTTTACAGCACCAATTCATTGAGTGTTCCATCCTTATTTTGATTCATTTTTTGGGGTTTTTTAGGATTATATCTTTGTGTATTGTCATAATCGACATGTCAATTCCACACATATTGAGATCGTTTTCAATACACTAATATATCATTTTTTATATGCTAACCTCACCAAGAGACACTTCAGTATGTATCAGATTCACTTACTGGGCCACATTATCTCAGAGACAGGAGTATCAGTGGACCTAGAGATGGTGATATCAATAGTTTCATGGGATCTTCCCAAGAACATCATTGATGTGTAGGGTTTTCTAGGGATGTATGGTTACTAAAGGCACTTCATGTAGGACTTCTCACTTTTACCAGCACTTTTTATGGGAATGAGTAAAAATAGTGTGAACTATGTATGGATAGATTCCTACTATATGACCTTTTTGGAGCTGAAAAGGGAGATTGAATTCAACACTAATACTTATTTTCTCAGAGCCGTGAAGTAGTTACATTTTTTACTATGATGTGTCAGGTATCCATCTTGGATTAGTTCTAATGCAAGGGGATTGATTTTTTGCATTTGGGTCTCGGCATTGGAGGCCCCATGAGATGAATTACCTGATTCATGATCTTGATTTAGTTATGTTTGTTCATGCATTGGGATAGCATTTTGTGGTGTTCAAGAACCAAAAAAACCTCAAGTATATATTTACATAGTGTGATCTAAATATGATACATCGAAGGTGGGTTTAATACCTTTATTCTTTTAACATCGAGATTGCTTACATTTCTGGTAAAGGCAATTCATTGGATGATGCAATGAGTAGGAGGAATTTGATACATGTATTATTGTAGGCCTGTAACTAGTGGGATCATATGGATTTGTTTTGTGATATTCATTTGGAAGTGCACAAAAGTTATGGGCATAAGTTTATTTCATCCTTAGCTATTAACTATACCATACTAGACCGAGTGAGGTTGATAAATCTATTGGATTATGAAGGCCTAGTTATACTAAAGAGTGTTGAAGGTGAGGACCCACTTCCTAGTTAGACCAAGGATGTTCTACATTTACATGGTCATGTTTTGGTTTTTGTGGACATGCATGAGGAAATGATGCTGTATTTTAATGCCACTATATGGGAAGTGAAATCTAGTGTCACCAAGATGTATTAAGATTTATGTTGTTAGTATCGGTGGCCATGTATGAAAATCGATGTAGCTAGTTTTCTTTTGAGATGCTCTACCTATCAGCAGGTGAAGGCGAAGCACTAGTGACTAGAAGGGCGTCTACAACTGTTACCCATTCATGAGTGTAAATGGAATGAAGTTGCGATGGATTTTTTGAAAAGTTTACCGAGGTCTCCTTGAGTTAATAATTCTTTTTGGTTTTTCATCGATATGATCATAAAGGTTGAACAATTACTGCTAATTAAGGAAACCTTCAGTATTGATGGGCTTGAGAAGTTATACGTTTGGGAGATAGTATATTTGTATGGGATTACTCATTCTATTGTTTTAGATATGGGCACCTGATTTACTTTTCATTTCTAGAAAGGTATGTAGAGGGCTCTGGGTACACCGGTGATTATGAGCATGAAATACCACAACAAACAGGTGTCTTGTCAAAGCGCATGATTATTGTTCTTGAGAACATGCTTTAGGAATGTGTGCTGGATTTCGATGGTTCTTGAGAGAATCATTTACCTCTAATGGATTTGGAATATAAAAATAGAATTTATTATACTATTCAAATGGTCTTGTATTATGCTTTATATGGTTAACCATGTTGATACCCCCTATGTTTGGTGGAGGCATGAGAGGCAGCTATATTGGGACCTCATCTTATCTAGGAGACCACTGAACAGGTGAAGTTGATTTAGAAGCGGATGGCTATTATGAAATCTCTTTAGAAATCCTATGCTGATCACTACATATGACCTTTGGAGTTCATGATTAGGTATTCGGTTTTCTTATGTGTTTCTCCATGGTTGGGACACAAAAGGATCAAGAGACAGGGTAAGCTTTCGTTGAGATATGTCGGGCCATTTGAGATTCTAGATATAGTTAGGATGGTTGGATATTGGTTGATGTTTCCTCAGAGGTATCAGGATATGCAAGACATCATTCTTATTTCATAGTAGCAGTTTTACTATTCAAGAAAGTATCATTCATTTCAACCTAAGGATGTTGAGTTATAGGTCGATTCATCATTTTAGAAGAATATTATACAAATTGTGGATCGTCGCATGAAGGATCTTTGTGGTCAGTATATTCCACTAGTATGGGTGTAGTGGAATCATGGATGGATATAAGATGGGACTAGGGAGAGGGAGATTGATGTATGATCTCAGGGGCCAAATTGTTTCCCATATACTTCTACACCACCATTGGAAGGTCAATTTAAGGATGAATTTCATTTAGGGGGATGTTTGTAAGAACCCGATTCTTCTTTGAGGTATGAATCATTATTTTCCATCTATTTGACATATAATTTCTTAAATATGGAATAATTTGGATGGTTGTTGGAGTCAGAGAGGTCTAGCTGTTGTTCAGGGAGAGTCCGGAGCCTAGAACCCATATTTTGGGTGAAATGAAGAGGCCACAGAGTTACTAAAAACCATGAGGATATGGGTGCATGGCCATGAGAATAGGTATATTGTTTTTGAAGACCATTACATAGGTACTTTCATGGTTACCACCTATTTAGTCAAACGGTGTAGGGTAACCATGCGATGTTCCCCGAACATCCAGTAAGTTGAACACAGTTTCCACATAGTTTGGAAAACCATGCACAGAAACTGTTCGACCCAAATGTTTTGTGTAAAATGAACATTTTTTTCATCGAATTGTTTTTATATTTAAAATTATTCTCCTCCTTAATTACAAAACATAGGAGAACAATGGGATATCTCTATGGGAATCTGATTCTCCCATTTCAGATCTCTTCTTCATATGTTGTATGTTTCGACTGTTGTTCATCTCTCAGGATCCACAATGGTAATGCCTCATTTCCTTTTTAGCCATATTCGATTGTTTGACTTATCTATTGCGCTATTTGGATTTAAGCTCATATTCCCCAATATCAAATTCTTCATCTATTATTTAGATTTTTCCCAAACTAGGTAGAATCAGAGCCTGATATTGGATGATCTATGTAGCATGAAAATAAGGTATGTGGTCTTGTGTCATTCACTAATTTTCAAGCTGTTTATATATTCCAAATTTGCGTACTCCCATTTTTAGGTGTCTCTTTGATTTCTAAATTAGGCATGTTGTTTTTGATCATGAGTTATTTATTTAATCTGGCATTTCAAATAATTTATTAGGTTGTATACCTTGATTTAGGTCCACCCCTTGGATGAGTGCCTATTTTGACCACTCTATGGTTGTTTGGATAATGATATCTATTTGGTATTCCTTGAATTCCTTTTTGGGTTAATTAAAATGGATGTAATTATCTAGATGTTTGTTCCATGTTTCCACATGGTATTATAATTGTATATGGGTCAGGATGGATGAATTTACCCTTTTACACATGTTATGATTATTCTTGATAGAGTGTGATTACACTGATTAGTTCCAATAAATAACTTTCACATGTTAGTTAATTATTGTTAAAGTCATGTAATAGTTTAATTTTCATGTGTTGTGTTTTATATGAGTTTTTCCCATCTGAGTAATGATAGGCCAAGATTTTTAGCTTTTCCCTTGCTTGAGACACCCTTAGTGGTAAGATGTTAAATGCATAGGGTTTTGACCCTAGCATGTCTAATGAAATTGCTAAATGAATCTGTTAGTGTTTAATGGTACATAGAATTGAGTGAATCGTGAATTTTGATGGAATTCCATGGATGGGGTTATTTGTCTATTTTACCTTTGTCCCTTTAGTGAACCTTGGATTCTCAAAAATTCCTTAGACATGCTCAATGGGTTTATTAATTAAATTATGAGTTGTTAGTGAACCATGGATGCCATGCATGGGCTCACAGAAGCTCTGATAAATGCCGATTGAATCATGGGTCCTTATAGGATGACATGGATGGACTCAATAGGCAGGGATTATGTCACGGACGACACTTGGGATACCTATCAGACCACAATGTATGGGCTCAATGAGATAGGTTATACCACACATAGATTGATACCAGATTTTCACCAGACTTTTTCCAGGGACGGGATTATATGGTGTTGGTGGATTTTAAAATATAGTGCTACTTGAATTCAACTTTAGTAATTTCCAATACAAGGTCACAGTTATTTGGATATTAAATTGTTTGTGACGCGTTTTCAATCCAAGGAACAATATTTATTTTGGTCATTGCCTATAGATGCCTAGATATCCATTTGAGGCATATGTAGTGCTTACATATATATGGGGAATTTCAGGCTTATGTTAGATCTAGAGACTTATATAAATAAATTTAATTGATTTGTTAATGAACCAGAATTTAATTTATAAGGAAACTAGTGCTTGTAGGGTTGTTTGCTTTTGAGTAATTCCTAGACTATTACTTTCATTATTGTACACTAAATGTAATATATATTCACTAATATATTGTAATAGACCTAGTGTGGTTACCTATTGGGATTTAGTCTCACACTTTGTTTGGGCCATGATTTGGCCCAAAATAGATTACATGTATACATGTGTTGATAAGGTAAAGATTTATTCTCCATGTACTTGATACTCTACATAGAAGTAGGAGAGAATGGGACCAAGAAAAGTTATACGATCCTATTGATATATTTTTGTTCATTTTGTTCTATGTGGATCTTGTATGGTATATGATTTCTTTGTTACATGATTGGTTTCTTTCTTAGAAACATGTGACATGAATCATTATTTATATGATATGACACCTGGTCATTTGGATTATCAGTCTTCTGTTGTTTACTTCTGTTGTATGGTATTACTACTTCAACTATCTATTTTTTGTTTTGTTACACTCTGATGATGAGGGCATAGTCTCTCCACTATCCTCAACCTGGCCCTTGCTACTAGTCAGCAACCTCTCACATTTCGGGAGATGTGCTTGAGTCCATGTGGCCAACTGGGATTGGAAGACTATTAGGTGGAATCCAGACTCGGGACATTATAAATTTCATTTTGGAAAGAGAAATAGTCCTTGAGCATAACAATACATAAAAATACATTGAAAGGGATTTATGTAAAATTGATGTTATAAATTCATATTCATATCCTACTTGTGTGAAACATGTTATATCATTTGATGTATATATAGGATTTTACTGAAAATCCATCAAAGACATTAGTATGATTTCTCTTCCACCCACTCTATTCATTTAAAATGATGTTGATTTTATATTTAATGATGAATTAAAGGAATCATTGTATTGAATTTAATAAACTATTAATCTCCTCACTTGTGGATAATCCACCAAACTATAAGAAACCCTATTATATATAATTTTATGCATCTTAAAATGTTATGGGAGCATTTTAGTTCCATAGGATCAAAGAAAACTCTCAATCCATTACATATTCATGATAAACCTTCGATTATTCAGATCACAAATAAAATAAATTGAAAACGAATTCCAAGAATGTTTCCTTTAATTAGACAAATTTAGATCTCATTTTTGGGATACTAAAGTCATATTTTTTTATCATGGAGCTCTTAAATACCTGATAAAGAAGGATAAATTCAATTATAGGATATTCTAAATGACACTGCTAATTTTGCAATAAATTCTTGAGATCAATGATGTGAAATGATCCAATAATCAAGTATATGATCACAAAAGAAGGATTCCCATCACATAAGATATTGAAATTCTAGTCCAAGAACCAGTAAATGCACACATTCTAGTTTAACAATTTTACATTGTTGAAGTGGATGTGACTTATATGGATGAAAAGGTAAAATATATTTTCTAACTTTCCATGTTCAATCTCACTTGAACCCCCGAAAAATTCCATATCTGAAAAATGATTTAACATGTTATATTTTGGAAATTTGTACACTTTTGAAAAGTTTAAATGAACAAGTGATAAGAATATTGTTTATTGAAATTTAAATAAAATATTTATTTGAATTTTTTACATGATTTTGTTTTTGGAGGGTAAATTGGACCCCAATAGAAAGAAAGGAATGTTTCAAAATCTAGAATTTATATCTCTTCCCTCTTTATATATGCACAAAAATTTTGAATAAAATAATAAATTTACATCTTTCAAAAATATTTTAAAAAGATAATTGTACATAAAAATAAAATTAGTTTTGATGATAATTTTGATTTATGAGGAATATAAATTATGATAAATTTTCAATTATCTTCTTGAAATATTTACATTTTTTAGTAGTTGATTATGTTTTGAAATTGATTGAAGCCAAGGCCCCCAAGAATGATGATGGTGATTCCATGTTTTAAATATTCAAATTTAACATATTTTATAGGTATGAAGTCCCAGATCCATCATCAATGACTAATGGACCCCCTATTTCAATATGAAATTGGAGGATTTTGATTAGGATTTATGGATTTCACAGTGTAACTCAACACCCTACTACCCAAAAATAAATATCCATTTTGAAATATCAAAAAGAGGGATTAAATATATTTTTGAAATTATTTCTAAAAAAATATATAGACTACAGAAAATGTTTGGAAGTAACATTATGAGTTTATAGTAAATCACATACTACTCTCATACGAATGATTCCATACAGATTGATTTATGGGAAGAGTTTTCATCGAACTATAGAGTTGGAAAATAAATTATAATATCGAATTTGATAAATACATCTTGTCCTAGACAATTTTATAAAAGATATAAATATACATATTCTATAATAGAAAAAATATAATTGAATATTTTTAGAACTCAGTAACCGATTAAGGAATAAGAAGAGTGACTTATAAAAATATTATTCAAAAAAAGTAATTCCATACTGAGAACCATGTGTTTATTTACAAATAAAGACTCATTTTAATTACATGAAAATATCATTTCATATGGAATATACTTTTAGAGTCATTAAATCATGTGATATTTGATTAATTAAGTTTCTGAAAGATGGATTTGAAACCACATTTATAGTTAATGGTCATATGTTGGAATGAATTTATAGTCAATTTACACAAAAACTAGTTGGGGAGACCACACTACTTTCACCTATTAATCAAGGATGAAAACCAGGTTATAATTCATTAACATTTAATTTTTTTTATTATACTCCAATAATGATTCTATGATAATTAAATTTTAATTAATTAAGGAAATTTCTTAATTTAATTTTATGATAGGGAACTACTATATTTTTTATTTAAATGTTATTGCTCAATTTTGGCATCATTATAAATTTATTCTATTATTATTTTTCATTTTAGTGTGTTTTTTTGTAAGCTCTCGGTTCTGAAAGCCACCCAGAGGCACCCCGTACCCGGTTGGTCAGATGGCCTCTAGCGCATTTCCCTGATCACTAGAAGTTGCCGACTAGAAGCGGGGGCCTTGGGTGTGATAGTGGGGAAACTATGCCCTCGTTGGTAGAGTAACACAGTGGAAGAAAGCAATAGAAAAAGTGGAAATAGGAATAATCCATACAAAAGTAAATAGTAGAAGACTGGAAAATAATAAACTGGAGCACACACATATATATATGAATGATGAATGATACATATGTCTAGGAAAACAGCCAAAAAAATCACAATACTGGAATACAATAGTACTAAGCAAAAGTACAAAGGAAAGAAAAGTAAACAACTCCTCAGCATCGCAAGCCATAGATTGGTCCCATGCTCTCTAACTCCACAACAAATAAAGTACCTAAAGTAGAAGGGAACATTCCATTATCTATACTTGTAGAAATATATTCTATTTGGGCCTAAAAACATGGCCCAAACAGGGTATGAGACTAAATCCCAGTTGGAATCCACCATGAGATTTGTGCCTAACAGTCAGTGAATATATGGAAGGAATCAGGAAAATAAATTTTGTAAACAAGGAAGTACCCAAGGTAAACAATTCACTGTTTCAATGCATTTAGTATCATATATCAAGAAATAGCTAAAAAAGTAGGTAATCACAAATAGGTAACCCTCTGGGAAGTACTCATAGCCTATCCCCTCTGGTCCTACCTAGAAACAAAAGCAAACTGATAACACAATAGGTAACCCTCTAGGATGTAATCATAGCCTATCCCCTCTGGTCCTATATAAAAAGTGCGAGCAACCCTCTGGGCATCACACTCAGTCTAACCCCTCTATTTCAGATTAAGCATAGACTCTCTGAGGAATCACTCACCGTCAATTCCTCTTATAGTCTTGTATTGGTAACTAAAGGAACTCTAGGGAAGAACTCAAGGTCTATTCCACATTTGGCTCACATTAATGATCTACAAACCCTCCGAGGAATCACTTATGTCAATTCCCCCTATAGTCTCGCATCGTAATTAAAATAGACACTCTGGAAAATCCCTTACATCCATTCTCCCTATGGTCCACTACACAAGGTTTTCACTGCCCTGTGTAATTCAAGTAGGTATAGCAACGCGTATCGACCAAAGTATACCTCAAGAACTACTTGGCTAGTATTATACAGCATAATAGCATATCAGAACAATCACACCATTCTACAACGAGGCATGGGAAAGTAAACAACATCCTAACTTGCAAACTAGACTCAATGGTCAAAACAGGAAATCACGCATGGGAAAAAACCTCCAAAGAAAATCACTTAACCCTATTCACATTCAATCAACCTCTACTCAAGCATACAAGAATAGCAGACAAACAATTGGGCTAAAACGGTAAATGCGCAATACCTCGTTCATGGGTATTGGGAAAAATTGCACATATAACTCAAAGACATTCAACGGAATGGCACAAAACCCCTACCTCAGCATTGGTAGATCAATATAATTTAGTCTCAATGCTTGAATCACCTTAGACTTCTGAAGATCTAATAAAACGTCTAAAACATTCAACAGAGGATAACTTGAGAATGTAGTGGAATCATGAAATGAAGCTCAAGAAGAAGAAAGAGATTACCAAGGCTGTAACGGCCCGAAATTTTGAATAAATCTTGTTCCCTAATTTCATGTGTTATTTTATTTTATTTATATACTCAACAAAAATGTTTTATTTGATAAACATGATTATAATTAAAATGAGACCAGTGGGTTTTGACTGTTATATGACCATCGGTCAATATGACCGCTGTGAACAACATGTTTTGATTATTGTCTCAAAATATAAGTAATCTTGGTTCATTATTATAGAAAGAATATTTGATGGCCTCACCTAGTAATCTTGGACCGATCGAAGCCCATCTAACAGAGCTTGGGAAGGAGGTAGCACCATTGGGATTTGCTCTGGACCAAATCCAAGCCAAACTTCATCATGTGAACCTAGAACGGAATCGTCTTCGCGAGAAGTTCAAACTGATAGAAATTACTACTCGGGCAATGTTGACTGAGCCGCCCCAAGATTCTATCACCCTAGCACACCTTACTCTTAGGTCCTATTCTGGTTTTATAAGGGGCTATGTAACGAGACCGTAACTGCCTTGTGTAATCCTTGTTTTAAATAAAAATTGGGATTTATTATTATGATGATGTTTATCAATTTTCAAATGACCGGATAAATATAGTATGCATATTTTTGATGAATTTTAGAAAAAAGATATTTTAAAAATGTTTATGTAAACCTTAAACAATTAAAAATGTGTAATGATTTTCAAAAGATGGTCTTTTACAATTATGTTCAGTACGAAATTTGGAGTCTAATAAGATCAACTTGATTTTTGATGAATAGTAAATTATGAATAATGATTTTATGATTAGGATTAGTAATATGACCAAATGGATTAGTAATCTCACTTAAAGAAAGTTTTAAAATAATCTAGGCACCTTGATTAAGTAATGTGATTCAATAAAATGGTTAAATAACTGTTTCATAAATTATTATTCAAGTATTAGTTTTTTTCGGGTGAATAGTGTTCTTTAATTAAAAATTAAATTAAAAATATTTATAAAATTATTTTTATAAAATGGATTTCATTTTTGAACCCAGAGCACCGATATTATGTTATGGTAATTTTTGGGGTTTTTTCTGAAAAAATGAATTTTCGGTGAATAGTGTATTTATTTAAAAATAAATTTAAAAATATTTAGAAAATTATTTTTATAAAATGTAGTTAATTTTTGAAATCAGAGCATTGATATTTGGTTAGTGTGAGATTTTGGGATTTTTCTGAGAAAGTTGAATTTTCAGTGAATAGTAAAAATGCAGTTTTAGGGTTTCGGTATGTTTAATGACATCATAGTTGTGTCATGATGATGTAATGAGATATTTTAAGAGTTGGCCGGCCAAAGGTGATGAATTATTGTTTTGGGGGCCCCATGTGGCCTAACTCCATGGTAAATTCCAAGGGAGAGCACATGGGTTTGAGAAAAGCACATGTGAGGTGTCCCTTGGCCATTAATGCCTTGTCCCCTCACTCTCCCTGTAAATACCAAGACCTCCTCTCGTCCATTTGACTCCCCACTCTTCACCAACGAAGTTATGGTCTCATTACCTCCCAAGGAGTCCTCCCAAGGTTCCCCCAAGCCCTCAAGGTACCAACCATTGAGGTTTAAGAGTTACATTTTAAGGTAAGGGATCCGACCTCTCTCTTTCTTATCAAGTAATCTCTTTTATGTCATTTCTTTTATGATCCATATTCTTATGTTGAAGGATGTTCTTTTATATTCATCCTACTGCCCATTTCATGTTCATATGATGAGATACCCCCCTTGATCTCATCAATTCGTTTTAAGAATGTTTTAAGTGGCGCTGTTAGGCTGCCGAATTTTTAAGGGATTCTTTCAACCTTCCCCTTTTCAAAGTTCTAATTCCATGTCAAGTCTTGCAAGTTCCTTTTTATTATTTTGGGGTATGATCTCTATATATATCATACTGATCTTTTATGTTCATATGATGAGAGACCCTATTTGACATCATCAATTCATTTTTGGTTGAAGTTTATGTAACGCTGTTAGGCTGCTGAATTTTCATAAGAGGAATCTTATTTTTGTCTTCCTTTCATGTTCTTCATTTCATATGGTATATTTTCAAATTTCATTACCATGTTCTTAAATACTTTATATTCTGTCCCTATACTGTTTTATGGGTCATTTATGATGTTTGACCCATGTCCCCTCTCTTTTCAATGTTTTCTAAAAACCTTGTAACATAGTCGTTATGCTGTAGAAGTTTCGTCTCAAAATGCCTCTCCCTTTTCTAAAAATTATTTTATGTTATAAAGTGAATACTCAAAGATCTTATTTCTACAAGTGTATTCACATATATATGAAAATGTTCTATTTTAAATTCTGGGATTTACATACATGGTACCTGCTTTCCCTTTCCGTGGGTTTAAATTAATGTAAAGATCATGTCTTTAAAACAGTTTTTAAAACGTTATGATTATGAAATGAAACCCATTTATTTTATGCTATATGGGTTATTTATGAATTGTTTGATGATGATATATGTGGCTCATATGATAATAAAGGCAAATTTAAGGGTGCGCCCTGATAGCGCTCCAATGCATTGGGTAAAGACTTAATCTCTAGAGATGACCATTTTAACGATGCCTTGGTGAATAACCTTGGTAATTTTTAACGACACCTTGGGGATGGACCTTGGTGAAACGAAACGATTGTCAATATTAAATGTTGCAGCCACATATTCAAGTTATGAAAAAATGTTATTTTTATTATGAAATGCCTCATGATTTCTTTCTCATGGCTTAAAGTTATTTTCATGTCCTTATTGAAGTATCTCAAGTTCTCATGTAAGATGTTTCTTTGTTTCCCTTATTGGGCCTTCTGCTCACCCTTTCTTTTGATGTATGTCCCCAGGTTATGAGATGCAGTAATGAACCTAGGATTATCTTAAGGAGAATCCTTTCAAGTGTTTAAGAAGAGTTTTTTTAGATCTTTTCATGTATTATGTTCCTGCTTTCCAAGACACTAAACATTAAAGATCCTTAGTTTTGTGTAATGAAATGAAAGTTTATGTTATAAAAAGACGGGATGCTATATTTGGTATCAAAGGATGGTTTAGTTATTTGTGGAAATTAGGATATGAGAACTTTAGGAAGAACCCTATAGAAAAGTTTAAATATAGGAAATCTTCCTAGTATTTTGGTGAGTATTGAGTAAAGGGTTTCCAAGAAAATACATCCCTGTCTGGGTACGAGCAGGTAGAGGTGGCTCTGGCACAGATGTACATAGGGGTAAAACCTGAAAACACCGCTTTGAGCTAGACTCGAACGGGAACCGGTACACGACAACGGGCCTTGCTGCACTCTTGGTTACGACACTCCTGAGGGATATGCTTTGGTAAATTCATAAGCTTAGTATGAACCATTGTTAAAGGAACAAAGATTCACGTAAGAATATATGATCATGGATAACCTAGATTGGAACCTAGGGGATCACAAGTTAGGGTATACTTTTCTTCTACAATTTATCCTTATATGATTTAAGCTCTTTTTTCATGATTATTGGTTAAGTATTTAAGCCCCTAATTATGCTTTCTCTTCTTAGTTAATGGTGGGAAATGGAAGAACATGTCCCAACAACCAATGTGATAGGAAATGCGATGATTGTCATATTAATATGATAGGGATGATTAGGGGATTAAAATATGATTATTATTTTGGAAGACGTTCACTATTTTGGGGACCCTATATAATCGAGGTAAATAGATTACTACGGTATTTTCATTGAGGAGTAATTTTGACTTATATTTTGAAGAATCGATGAATTTAAGGTGGACTTATAGTAATTTAGGTTAATTATGGGAATAATTAACCTATCTTGGGTAAAATATGTTTAGGTTAGATACTTTTGTTATAAGATGTTAGGAGTGGTTGATGTTGTTTGGAGATGAACAATGAAGTTTATTTTGGAAGACTATGTTATCAAATCCTTCTTGTATTTGGGTTTCAATCATAGTTTGGTTTATTTTGAGGAATCTTAAGGACCATTATGTATGGAATAGACTATGATGAACTTTGGGTAGTACCATGGAACTTTGAAGATTTAATAGTAGTTTCCATTCCTATGGGATTATTTTTGGAGAGTTGTTTTACCTTACCCTTTATATTTTTGGGATAATGTTTAAAGATAAAAGAAATATATAGTTGATATTTTGTGGATTATGTGATTCTCTAGAAGATGATTCTTGTGTTTTGATGAGACCAAGTAGTTTTGAATGCTCATCGTTTGGAGAAAAGATTAGTTTTGGTAGAAACTTATTAATGTATGAAACTCTATATGAAGGTAGATATATTTCCTTATGTTTTTGTTCTATGTTGTAAATGAATTCCTAAAAGTTATGAAAAGGAACGTAAAATAAAAACGTTGTTGGTTTACGTTTCCTACTAGGTAATCAAAGACCGCTTACACACATCATAATTTTGGGATTTTCTAGTGGTTAACTTCCTCCTAATCATGTTTTCTATCACTCTACTTTAGGACGTGACCCTTTGTTTTCTCCTCCATGTCCATGTTTCCTACATGGAATCCTAGTATGAGTAAACTCGGGTGGCATTTGTACTTCCTTTTCCTTCTTTTAAAGTAATGGTGTTACTGACTCTTTTTCCGATGTGGGACTTTCAATGCAATTTCAAAACCCAATTTTAAAAATTGCGAGGACGCAATTTCTTAAGGGGGGAAGATTGTAACGGCCCGAAATTTTGAATAAATCTTGTTCCCTAATTTCATGTGTTATTTTATTTTATTTTTATACTCAACAAAAATGTTTTATTTGATAAACATGATTATAATTAAAATGAGACCAGTGGGTTTTGACTGTTATATGACCATCGGTCAATATGACCGCTGTGAACAAAATGTTTTGATTATTGTCTATAAATATAAGTAATCTTGGTTAATTATTATAGAAAGAATATTTGATGGCCTCACCCAGTAGTCTTGGACCGATCGAAGCCCATCTAACAGAGCTTGGGAAGGAGGTAGCACCATTGGGATTTGCTCTGGACCAAATCCAAGCCGAACTTCATCATGTGAAGCTAGAACGGAATCGTCTTCGCGAGAAGTTCAAACTGATAGAAATTACTACTCGGACAATGTTGACTGAGCCGCCCCAAGATTCTATCACCCTAGCACACCTTACTCTTAGGTCCTATACTGGTATTATAAGGGGCTATGTAACGAGACCATAACTGCCTTATGTAATCCTTGTTTTAAATAAAAATTGGGATTTCTTATTATGATGATGTTTATGAATTTTCAAATGACCGGATAAATATAGTATGCATATTTTTGATGAATTTTAGAAAAAAGATATTTTAAAAATGTTTATGTAAACCTTAAAAAATTAAAAATGTGTAATGATTTTCGAAAGATGGTCTTCTACAATTATGTTCAGTACGAAATTTGGAGTCTAATAAGATCAACTTGATTTTTGATGAATAGTAAATTATGAATAGTGATTTTATGATTAGGATTAGAAATATGACCAAATGTATTAGTAATCTCACTTAAAGAAAGTTTTAAAATAATCTAGGCACCTTGATTAAGTAATGTGATTCAATAAAATGGTTAAATAACTGTTTCATAAATTATTATTCAAGTATTAGTTTTTTTCGGGTGAATAGTGTTTTTAAAAAAAAATTAAATTAAAATTATTTAGAAAATTATTTTTATAAAATAGATTTCATTTTTGAACTCAGAGCACCGATATTATGTTATGGTAATTTTTTGGGTTTTTTCTGAAAAAATGAATTTTCGGTGAATAGTGTATTTATTAAAAAATAAATTTAAAAATATTTAGAAAATTATTTTTATAAAATGGAGTTCATTTTTGAAATCAGAGCATTGATATTTGGTTAGTGTGAGATTTTAGGATTTTTCTGAGAAAGTTGAATTTTCAGTGAATAGTAAAAATGCAGTTTTAGGGTTTCGGTATGTTTAATGACATCATAGATGTGTCATGATGATGTAATGAGATATTTTAAGAGTTGGCCGGCCAAGGGAGATGAATTATTGTTTTGGGGGCCCCATGTGGCCTAACTTCATGGTAAATGCCAAGGGAGAGCACATGGGTTTGAGAAAAGCACATGTGAGGTGTCCCTTAGCCATTAATGCCTTGTCCCCTCACTCTCCCTATAAATACCAAGCCCTCCTCTCATCCATTCGACTCCCCACTCTTCCCCAACGAAGTTCTGATCTCATTACCTCCCAATGAGTCCTCCCAAGGTGCCCCCAAGCCCTCAAGGTCCCAACCTTTGAGGTTTAAGAGTTACATTTTAAGGTAAGGGATCTAACCTCTCTTTTTCTTTTCAAGTAATCTCTTTTATGTCATTTCATTTATGCTCCATATTCTTATGTTGGAGGATGTTCTTTTATATTCATCCTACTGCCCATTTCATGTTCATATGATGAGAGACCCCCCTTGCTCTCATCAATTCGTTTTAAGAATGTTTTAAGTGGCGCCGTTAGGCTTCCGAATTTTTATGGGATTCTTTCAACCTTCTCCTTTTCAAAGTTCTAATTCCATGTCAAGTCTTGCAAGTTCCTTTTTATTATGTTGTGGTATGATCTCTCTATCTATCATACTGATCTTTTATGTTCATATGATGAGAGACCCTATTTGACATCATCAATTCATTTTTGGTTGATGTTTATGTAACGCTGTTAGGCTGCTGAATTTTCATAAGAGAAATCTTATTTTTGTCTTCCTTTCATGTTCTTCATTTCATATGATATATTTTCAAATTTCATTACCATGTTTTTAAATACTTTATATTCTGTCCCTCTACTGTTTTATGGGTCATTTATGAATGTTTGACCCATGTCCCCTCTCTTTTCAATGTTTTCTAAAAACCTTGTAACATAGTCATTATGCTGTAGAATTTTCGTCTCAAAATGCCTCTCTCTTTTCTAAAAATTATTTTATGTTATAAAGTGAATACTCAAAGCTCTTATTTCTACAAGGGTATTCACATATATATGAAAATGTTCTATTTTAAATTCTGGGATTTACATACATGGTACCCGCTTTCCCTTTCCGTGGGTTTAAAGTAATGTAAAGATCATGTCTTTAAAGCAGTTTTTAAAACGTTATGATTATGAAATGAAACCCATTTATTTTATGCTATATGGGTTATTTATGAAATGTTTGATGATGATATATGTGGATCACATGATAATAAAGGCAAATTTAACGATGCGCCCTGATAGCGCTCCAAAGCATTGGGTAAAGACTTAATCTCTAGAGATGACCATTTTAACGACGCCTTTGTGAATAACCTTGGTAATGTTTAACGACACCTTGGGGATGGACCTTGGTGAAACGAAACGATTGTCAATATTAAATGTTGCAGCCACATCTTCATGTTATGAAAAAATGTTATTTTTATTATGAAATGCCTCATGATTTCTTTCTCATGCCTTAAAGTTCTTTTCATTTCCTTATTGAAGTATCTCAAGCTCTCATGTAAAATATTTCTCTTGTTTCCCTTATTGGGCCTTCTGCTCACCCTTTCTTTTGATGTATGTCCCCAGGTTCTGAGATGCAGTAATGAACCTAGGATTATCTTAAGGAGAATCCTTTCAAGTGTTTAAGAAGAGTGTTTTTTGTTCTTTTCAGGTATTATGTTCCTGGTTTCCAAGACACTAAACCTTAAAGATCCTCAGTTTTGTGTAATGAAATAAAAGTTTATGTTATAAAAATACGGGATGTTATAAAGGCAATCCCAACAAAATCTACGGTGGTAAAATTGCTGATTGGAGGCTCGTTTGGGGGCTTAGAGGAAGATCACGGCCATACGGAAGCTCTCGGCCGAACGAAACCTAGAAGAAGACCTTTCTGGCGATTAGACATGACCCCGGTCTATTTAATAAGAAAAAAGAAAATACACGGCATGTACTTTGGAAGTACACGGTGTGTACTTTCCGTTTCCATACCCCATATTAAGCAGCCTCTAGGTCACCCCCATATGGTCGTGTGCATGGCCGCTACAGTGTACTCAGAAAATACATGGTGTGTACTTCGAAAATTTCCAGAAAATCCCCCTTTTCTCAAAAACGACCAGAAGAAGGAAAAAAGACCTGAAAAGAAGATCCAGGTTCTTACAAACTTCCCCCCTTAAATAAATTAATCCATTTATTTCCATAGCAAGGCGGCGTAGAAGACGAAACCCCAAATAGCTCCAACCACTGTACTCATACATCGGCCTCCCTCTCCCAAGTCTCGTCTTGTACTCACTCGTGCTTCCATAGCACCCGTACCAGAGGAACAGGCCGGCCATGGAGAACCTTTGTACTTCAATCAAAAAATCTGGATAGAATTATCCTCGAACGATGCATCCACTTAAAACTCAACCTCCTCAGGTTGAAAAACATGAGAGGGTCTGAGAAGTAACATCGAAGCTGAGAAACATGGAAGACGTCGTGCATAGCCTGGTACCTCTGAGGTAACTGCAACCGATTGGAAACTGGACCAACTCTCTCCACCACCTCAAACGGTCTGACGTACCTCGGTGAAAGCTTACCCTACCTCCTAATCCTCTTGTATCCCAACCTTGGTGTGACATGTAGAAAAACATGATCCCTAACCTCGAACTCCAGAGGTCATCTTCGTTGATCAGCATGAGACTTCTGTTGAGACTGTGCAGTATCCATCCTCTACCGAATCAACTCAAACTGCTTTTAGGTCTCCTGAACAAGATGAGGTCCCAGCATAGCTACCACTCCTACCTCCATCCATCATTAGGGTGATCGGCATGGCATACCATACAAAGCCTCATAAGGTGCCATCTGAGTAGTTGCTTGAAAACTATTGTTGTAGGAAAACTCCACAAGAGGTATGTGCTTCTCCTAAAACCTCCAAAATTCAGAATACATGCTCGAAGCATGTCCTCAAGTACCTGAATCGTATGCTCAGACTGGCCATCTTTCTAGGGGTGGTAATCTGTACTCAAAATTACATGTGTACCCAAATCCTTCTGAAGCCCCTGCCAGACCCGAGAAGTAAAATGTGCATCTCTGTCTGAAACAATGGAGTGTGGAACTCCATGTAAGCGCACAATCTCACAGATGTACAACCATCCCAGCTCATCAATGCAGGAGGTCTCCTTGATCGGAAAGAAGTGAACAACCTTCGTGATTCTGTCAATGACAACCCAAACTTCATCATTCCCTCGAGGAGACCTCGGTAAACCTATCACAAAATCCATTGTGACATCATTCCACTTCCACTATGGAATTGCTAACTGTTGTAAAAGACCTTCTGGTTGCTGATGCTCTGTCTTCACCTGTTGACAGGTGGAACACCTCATGAAGAAACTAGAAACTTTTCTCTTCATACCTAGCCACAAATACTGATGGTGTAGATCATGATACATCTTGGTGACACCAGGATGAACTACCCAAACTATGGAATAAAAGTCCTGCATCATCTCCTTTAGTATGTCTACGACCACCCATACATTCCCCTGAAAATGAAAGATATCATCCTCGCCTATGGTCCATCCAGAATAGGGTTCTCTCCTGACACACTCTCCTATAAGACTAGGCCTTCTAAGTCTGAAGCTTCCTCATTATCATTCGATCAAGAAGGGTAGAGGTAACAGCTACAAAAGAAAGAAATGTATTCCCTTGTATGTCGTGCACCTCCAAATGAATCTTAGAGAACAGTTCCATAAGCTGCCACTCCCTACTGGCCTCTTGAACTACCTATATCTGAGTCCTTCTGCTCAATGAATCAGCCACTGCGTTGCATTTCTCAGGTGTATAGGTAATCTCAATGTCAAAATACTGAAGGTACTCAACCCACCTTCACTATCTTAAATTCAGATCACGATGAGTGAAGATGTACTTAAGACTCTTGGGCACGGTGAAAAAAACAATATTCTCTACCAGAAGATAATGTCTCCAACAATGTAAGGCATGAAAAACTGTAGCCAACTCGAGATTGTGCATCGGGTAATTCCTCTCATGTGGTCTCAACTGCCGAGACCCTTATACAACAACTCCTTATCCCTGTATATGTACAGCTCTCGTCCCGATACCTGAAGCAGAATATTACATAGTATAGCTCTTTCCTGGCTCTAGAAAGACTAGTATTGGTGCTGAAGTCAACCTCCCTTTCAGCTCCTGAAATGCTGACTCACAAGAATATGACCCCAAGAACATCGCACCCTTCTTAGTCGGACCCGTCAGTGGTGCTACTAAGCATGAAAAGTACTGAATGAAACATCTGTAATATCCATCCATCCCTTGAAAACGTTATACCTCCAAGACATTCTTCAGATACTCCTAGGAAACTACTACTCTCACTTTTTCTGGGTCTACTGATACTCTTTTATCTCAGATAACATGACCCATGAAATGAATCTGATCCATCCAAAAGTGGAATTTTAAGAGCTTAGCATATAACTGATTCTCTTTTAGTGTACTCAAAATGGTTTTAAGATGTGTGGCATGGCCATGTCGAGCAAGAGAGTACACCAATATATCATCCATGAAAACCACCACTAAGGAATCCAAGTATGGATGGAACACTCGGTTCATCAGTTTCATGAAAACTGCAGGAGTGTTCGTGTGACCGAACGGCATAACCATATACTCATATAGACCATACCTACTCCGGAAGGCTGTGATAGGTATATCATATGATCTAACACACAATTGATGATAACCGGACCTTAAGTCAATCTTCGAGAACACCCGAGCTCCTCGAAGCTGGTCAAAGAGATCATCAATCCTTGGTAGGGGATATTGGTTCTTGACCGTCAACCGGTTCAACTTCCGATAGTCCACACAAAGTCTAAGGGTAAAGTCTTCCTTATTTGAAAATAGGATAGGAGAACCCCAAGGTGAGGTACTGGGTATGATGAAACCCTTTGCCTAAAACTCCTCCAACTTCTTCTTGAGTTCCTGTAACTCTGGTGTATCCATCCTATAAGGAGGAATGGACATTGGTGTTTCTCCTCGCACAAGATCAATATAAAAGTCCACCTCATGCTCCAGAGGAAAACCTGAAAATTATTCTAGAAAGACATCTCTGAAATGATCCACCACTAGAGGAAATTGCATTTGTGAAATCCCTTGGTCATACAGATATAGACTAGAACTCCAGGTTGTAACTCTTCCTAACCCATGATACTCGGGTCTCGCTTTGTTCGCCTAGACATCCTACTCGCCCTTATGAAGAAAAGGTCCACTCTCTGGTGATATGAAACTCACCCTACGGTGATAACAGTCAATGGCTGCCTGGAAGGGAACTAGCCAGTCCATACTGAGAATGACATCATAGCATGTCATCTCTAGGACATAGAGGTCCCATAATAAGTGACTCCAACCAACCTCTAGTGGCCACTACTTGCACTGACTTACAATCACCATTCTAGTCCCCAATAAAGTGTCTAGTGTCAAGATATCAACCGAAGAAAAGATGCAAATCCTAAGGATCTCCACAACAGCAACAGATATAAATCTATGGGAAACCCTTGTATCAAAAAGAGAAGAAGCTAAAAATGAGGCATCTAAGATTGTACCTTGAACTGTAGAAGGTATGGGATCCTGCTCTTGTTGTTTCCGATCCACTACAAAACATTGGCATATACCGCGGCCCTGTGACCCTGTCTAACCACTCTGAGCTAATCCACCCTATTTTCACTGAAAGCCGAGAGACTGGATGTCATGTCCACGACCTCCTCCTTGGCCTAAATGGCCGGAAGAACTGCAGTTCCGAGATTGGTGAGAAACTGGAGGTGCTGCTCCTAAACAAGGAGTCATAGAAGAACCCCTATCACTAGCTGCTCGTGAGAAGGTCTGACATAAGCACTGAAGATGACCCATATTTTCATAATATCGGCACTCCACTGGGTCTCTTGAACAGTGTGTCCTTGTATGCCCGCTCTTCCCGAACTGGTATCACACCACATGACTACCAGAAGAAGTATCTCACCTCCTTGGATCTTCGTGCGAAGACTCCCTACAGCGTTTCCTGTTGTCAGTATGAGGGATACTAACTCCAAATGTCGAGCCGCCCTGGATCACAACTCTAGAATCTCTTAGATTATGATCAGTGATCAGTGCTTGGTCAATGATAATAGTGATAGTGGTCAATCGGAAGATGTTCACCTGTAATCGGATGTCGTGCCTTAGACCATCCTCAAACTCCCTTGCCTGGAATAACTGATCACCTCCTGAAAAAGGTGTGAAACACTGCATCTCAGTAAAATGGGAGGAATACTCCATAACCAAAAGAGTACCTTTCACTAGACTCATAAAATCTCAAGCTCGACCAGCCCTCAAGGTCTCTAGATAGAAGTAGTCATAGAAGATATGATGGAACTCCTCCCAATTCATTACTTGCTGGTGTCTCGTAGGTGAGATTACATCCCACCACCTCTTGGAGAAATCCTGAATCATATATGTAGAGAGGATGACCCGCCTCTCTGGAGGCATCTCCAGATGATCAAAGATAATTAGAATGGCTTCTAGCCATGAGTCTGTAACTGGGGGTCCTCCATCCCCTGAGAATGTGGGAGGATACTACTGCTGAAAGACTCCCGTCAATTCTTCCATTGATGGGGTAGGTGGAGGTGCTCCATGAAAGGTCTATATCATCCTCAAAAAGCCTTCCCTAAACTATGCATCGTCACCTGCATCCAGTATAATAGTTGGTTCTAAGATTGGAACAATGGGAGGATCTATAGGTAGTCCTTGATCAGCCATATCTGGTGTCTGATCACTACCCAGCAACTGGCGTACAACTAGAGGATGTCTTGGTGGCCTGACTCTGCAAGGTCAAACGCACACCTTAGATCAAGATTATCAAGGACCAAAAACTAAAAACGTAAGAATTTAATAGGAGAATGAATGCATTAATTTTTTATAGAACATGACTACACTGTGTGTATAACAACTACACGGCGTGCTCCCTTCAGCATTTCTCATGGGCATGTACTCTATCCAGAACTGGTCATGTAACACCCCATACACATGGCGTGTTCACCTAACACACGGCGTGTACTTAAATCCTATTCCCTTTCTCGAGTCCTTCTACATGGCTAAGCCACATGGTTCTCCTAAGAACGAGACTACATGGCGTGTTAGTGCCAAACACAGCATGTACTAGACGAACCTCACCGACCCATTTTTTTAGATACACGGCTGGTTACACGGCTCACTCTACATAGCGTGCTCCAGGCAGACACGGCATGTACGAGAGAGGATAACACTGACTCGTGTTGTTAGTTACATGGCTAAGTACCTGGGTTAAACCACATGGTGCGTTCCATATGAACACAGAATGTACTAAGAGGATTTTTTCAAGTGTTATTGTTAGTGACATGGCAGGTTACACGGTTCTACGACACGACGTGTACATCCTCTACACGGCATTCCTTACTAGAGATTACAAACCCGGTGTCCCTGCCCACACAGTTTGAGACACGGTTAGAGACTACACGGCGTGTACAAATAGTAAACGGAATGTACTTACGAAAAAGAGTTTCTTCCTGAATAGAAGAACACGTGGTGTGTTGTTAACATTACATGTCGTGTATTCTAATTTTTTTCAGATAGTAAGCCTCAGAAACTCCTCTGGAACCCAGAAAACACTAGAAAAAAACACAAAGTTCCAAATTCTGATCTATGAGGGTCCATACTCCCCACGAATCAAAGCTTGTCATCTTACACATGTCATATATGAGGTAAACAAGTCAAAGATCCACCAAATTCGGGTCAATGAGGGCCCATATCAACTCAAGAACCAAATTTTGGCGTTCATTCAAACAAAACCATACAAAAATGATACCCTATCAAACAGAAGGTATTTTATCAAGGAAACTATCCCTACTGCATGAATCTCTCGAACAACATTTATCACAACAACATGCAATCCCTAATGCACCCTATATGGAATGGAAAGAATGTATGACATGTGATTTCTAGCAAGTTCCTAAATGATGCATGAGATTAAATTTCCTAATATCATTGGGTTGTAATGGAAATACAACCTCAATAACATCAATAATAACATCACAATACATGTGAGTCACCCAATGGTGAAGATCAAATCAACTGTAATAATTGAAAACCCAGAAAAATTTCAATAAACGAGGTAGATTGGCTTTTCCTTGTACATGGGTTAGCTACTCCCGGGCACAACTTATTACCAAGTACCTATTCTACCCTATCCCTGGCTATAGGCTTCAAACAGTAAGTCAAGAGAAAATAATTCCTCTGATACCACTTTGTAACATCCTGGTTTCAGAAGCCACCCAGAGGCGCCCTATACCCAATTGGTCACATGGCCTCAAGCACATTTCTCTGAATGCCAGAGACTACCGACTAGCAACGAGGGACTTCGGTGTGATAGTGGGGAAACTATGACCTTGTAGGAAGAGTAACACAATAAAAGAAAGAAATAGAAAAATATAAAACATGAATAATCCATACAAAAGTAAATAGCAGAAGACTGGAAAATAATAAACTGGAGCACAAACACATATATATATATGTGTGTGTGAATGATTCATGATACATATGTATAGGAAAATAGCTAAAAAATCATAATTCTGGACTAAAATATTACTAAACCCAAGTAAAAATGAAATAAAAGTAAACAAATCCTAAGCATCACAAGCCATAGCTTGGTCCCATGCTCTCTAGCTCCACAGCAAATCAAGTACTTAAAGTAGAAGGGTGCTTTCCCTTATCTATACCTGCATCAATATAATATGTTTGGGCCCAAAAACATGTCCCAAATAGGGTGTGATTCTAAATCCCAGTAGGCAACCACCAAAAGATTTGTGCCTAACAGTCAGTGAATATATGGCAGGCAGCAAGCAAATAAACGTAGTAAACAAGGAAGTACCCAAGGTGAACAATTCACAGTTTCAATGCATTTAGTATCCTATATCATGAAACAGCTAAACAAAGCAGGTAATCATAAACAAGTAACCCTCTGGAAAGTACTCACAACCTATCCCATCTGGTCCTACCTAGAAACACAAGAAAATGAATAACACAATAGGTAACCCTCTGGGAAGTACTCAAAGCCTATCCCCTCTTGTCCTACATAAAAAGTACAAGAAACCCTTTGGGCAGCACACTCAATCTAACCCCTCTGGTTCAGCTTATGCATATACTCTCTGAGGAAGCACTCACTGTCAATTCCTCCTATAGTCTCGTATTGGTAACTAAAGATGCTCTGGAGAATCACTCAATGTCTATTCCCCCTATAGCCGGCACTGAGGATCTAAAAACACTATGGGGAAGCACATACATCAATTCCCCCTATGGTCTTGCATTGTAAGTAAAACTGACACTATGGATAAGCCCTTATGTAAATTCTCACTATGGTCCACTACACCAGGTTATCACGGCCCTGTGTAAGTCATGTAGGTATAACAACGCGTATCGGCCAAATTAAACCTCAATAACTACTTGTCTAGAAGTCTACAACATAACAACATATCAGAACAATCACACCATCCTACAACTAGGCATGGTAAAGTAAGCAGCAGCCTAACATGAAAACTATACCAAGCAGTCAAAACAGGCAATCATGCATGTGAAAAAACTTCCAAATCATAGAAATTAAACCTATTCACATTCAATCAACCTCTACTCAAGCATAAAAGCAGAGCAGGAAAACAATAGGGCTAAAACAGTAAACGTGCAATACCCCGTTCATGGGTATTGGGAAAAATTGAACATATAACACAAATACTTTCAACGAAAAGGCACAAACCACCTACCTCAGCATTGGGAGATCAATATACTTGAGTCTCAAGGCTTGAATCACCTTAGAACAACGAAGATCTACAAAAACCTCTAAAAATTGTAACAGAGGATAACTTGATAAATAAGAGGGATCATGAAATGAAGCTCAAGCAGAAGAGAGAGCTTACCGAGGTGATCCCATCGCAATCGATAGTGGTCGAATTAGAGATTGGATGCTCGGTCGGGGTCTCGGAGGAATATTGCGGTCGTACGGATGCTCTCGGCCGAACAAAACTTAGAAGAAGACCTTTATAGCCATTAGATGTGACCCCAGTTCGTTTAATGAAAAAAAAAAAGAAAATACACGGCTTGTACTTTCCGTTTTCATACCCCTCATTAGGCGGCCTCCAGGTCACCCCCACATGGTCGTGTGAATGGTCGCGACACGGCCAGCACACGGCTACCCGTGGTAACCGAGTACATGGCATGTACTCAGAAAATACATGGTGTGTACTTCGGAAATTTCATGAAATTCCCCTTTTTCTCAAAAATGACCAGAATAAAGAAAACATACTTGAAAAGAAGATCCGAGTTCTTACATTTTTAATACATTTTTATATTTAGTATATATTCCCTTAAAATATTTGAATATGTACTAATGATAAGGAATTTATAAGATCAATTTTATCACCTTAGCTGAATTTTAAAATATATTGTTTTTCTAATTAAATGTGAGTTAAATGCACGAATGGAAAATGTATTTCTAAAAATCATTCAATGATATACAATTAAAAATTTTAATCACATGCATGAGGGTATTATAATTTTTTTTAAATATATATTACAATTAACTATTTATAGAGACAACCATGGATCCTTTGACTAAATAAGAACATTTTGAGTAATATAGTCAAAACCATCGAGTATTAATGTACTATGTGCAATAAATAATTGAGGCATTTTATTTTTTTAATTCCTCATTTTCAATAAACTATATTTTCAAGCCCAACATTACATTTAATACATCTATCCCTTAGCTTCAGGAATGAATTTTTTAGTCATCCTCATTTCATGTACAATATCACAAACTAACTTTTTCTATAATCTAATCCATGTTCTTGGCTGAATTCATGTGTGGTGAAGGAAAGAATGTGAGATAGAATAAACTATTTTTCATAATATACCTGAACTAACTGGAGAAGTTATACAAATATTATAATGTTTATTTTTAAAATAAATCCCCTTTTAAAGGATTCTAATATGATGTAGATATGATATATAGTTGGGAATTGAAGTCTACCACTGTTTCAATTCAAAAAGTACAACATTTTCCAATAGAATAATCAATTTCATAAAATATTCAGGACTTAATTTTAAAATAAATCAATTTCATAAAATAGAATTAAATGAATGAATTGTATCAATTATTCTCATTTCCTTTTTGGAAAAAATATCCTAAAACCTAAAGTGGATTTTGTATATTAGGTAGATCTAACATATGTTTTGGTACAATGGATTTTGAGAAGTTTATTTTAGAGAAGCTATATAGGAAATAACTATTAAAGATTGGTATGATTAAATAAGGAACTATATAAATAATAAGGGAGATTAAAATAGTATATAGTCTAGAGAATGATGGATCTAACATATACAATAGATATTTTAAGGTCCCTCTCCTCCTTCATGATTATAAAAAGGGATTTTTTTTAACTTGATATAGGAATCATCAAATGGGAACAATTTATAAAGATAAAATTTTTCAATTTTTCCATATGTACAAGAAATTCATGGTAATGAACACATATTACTATATGATTAAGATATGGAAGAATTTATTTTTTTAGAAAACTAAAAATTAGGAATTATGATTCGGAATATAGAGAAACCCATAATCCTCTTCAGAATATTCTCATTTGAAACCACAGACCTTTATGTATTATAATAACTATGAAAATACCTAATGATGTGCATATATACAAGACTCATTATGTAGAGATGAATAAATTCATTAGTTCTATGTTGAACCATTCACGCACATTGAATTAGAATTAAATTTTATGGAATTCATATTTGAGTGTTGATTAAAATATATTTAAAATATTTTTTATAATCATGTATAATATGGAAATAGAAGTGGAAATTAATTTAATATAATTTATAAAGTAAACTTATTTAATAATACTAAAAATTCATGATAACATGAGGACTATGGGGATAAAATAGTCACTCATATCCCATAGTGATTGATATTTTCTTTGGTAAAATATTTTATGTTTTCTTTTCTTGGAGTCGAAGGATTGAGTGTGGGGGAATTGACTAAGTTAATATATTCATTAATTTCGTAATAATTTTTAATGATTTAAATACTCTGAATTCATTAATTTTTATAGATAAATCAATATAATTGATTTGAATGTCGATTGTTTTTTACAATTATTATTTTATGGTAATTTATCATATATTTTGTTTAAATTAATATTTTTTATTATGTTTCAAATATGGAATAAATATTTTTGTATATGTGTTTTATATTAACTTTTTTTAATAAATAAATATATATCATTTATTTGAGTGAAAAATGGTTTTTACTACCCATCTGACCAATCATCACATTAATGTCTTCGTATGGGCGATCATGCAGGTGGCTAAGGTGGGTTTTTGTCCATTCCATGGGGAAATATCCAAACACACACATGGTTAGGTAGCCTAGTAGAGAGGGAGAAATGGGGGGTTGGGATAGAAGGAGACTATGCCAAATTCTATATTTCTCCCTCCCTGCATTCTAATTAATTGTGGTGTTTGTATTCAATAGTGGTTTTGATGTGGGACACATCATTATACCATGATAGATTATAATTATTGAAATGACATCGTTTTTTATCTCAATATTTATAATCTTCCTTAGATACACCATATTTTATAGAATACTAATCTATTACATGTTTCCTTAATTTTCAATAGAGGTGGATCTTTGGTACATATTTGTTTATCATAATGAGGTGAAGAACCCACACAAGAAAAGGGACAGGAAGTCCCATGATAAATCCAATGTGAAAACTATATATTTCATTATAGAAATAAGAACATTTTCACTAATTCTTCTATATTAATGTTTATGGAATGATGATAAAAACATCATGGTACATAATTGTGTCCTATAGGAATTATTCGAGAGTAAAATAACTAATAAAATGTATGGAGAAATTGCACAATTCCATTGAGAGGTACCTTCCACATGTAATAAACAATGGAAATTGAAATATCAATATTGTAGAGAATTTCATGAGGGGTTATAAGTTTCCACAAACAATTTGGAAATATATTTATGTTAAAAAATTGAAAATTAGGTTAGAAGGGAATAAATATCCTCAATACATTTTTTGTAAAATATAAAAGAAATTTAGACTTAAAACACCTTTATAACCAAAATATTATAAATGAAAAACCCTTTTTGAATTATTACATTCATTATCAAGTAATGTAATTATTGAAAAAACATGAACCTATATTGGTCATTCTAGACTGTTATAAGTAATTTCCTATCAGATTAAAAAGACTTTTAAGAATCATAACCACTAATAGGATAAACACTAAACTGTTACTGTATTCTTATTATATCTATATGGTTATGAAAATTATATTTTATATAAACAAAGTATGTGATGGCCTCAAATAGTAGGATAGTACCTTAAAAGACCATTTATTAGATTATCCAAGGGAGATAACATCACTCAAATCATCAATGACCAAACCTATAAAAATACTTCATAACTAATGAATGATTGGAACTCTTTATAGGATAATATATAGCTTATAGATATTGTGACCCAAATCATGTTCGTTGAACCACCACAATATAATCTCACGATCACACACATTACTAATAGGGAATTCGATGGTGTTATAATGAGATATACATACTGACCCTGAACATACAAATTTTTTTTAAATATTGATTATATTTATTTTTTATTACTTTATATTGACATAATAATTGGTTTTCTAAAATTAGACTTTGACATGTTGAAACATGTCATGTATTTTTGGGAAATATATAATTTCCATTAAGATACTCTTTTTATGAATTCATGAATATATGGAAATGAATTATATTTTATTAATATATTATTAATATATAATATCTATGAAATATAAATGATAATATAAAAATAAAAACTCAAATGTAAATATTTATAGTGTTAAAAAATATAATTTTTTTAAATAGTATTTCCAATTAATGGGTATTTTTATTCAAAATTTTAAATCCCATATTTAAAAAATTATTTTTTAAGATAAATACTATTTTTTAAAATCATAAAATCTAAAATATACAATGGCTAATTTTTTGTAATTTTTTTAGAAAGAACAGCTTTTGGGAAAATATTAAATATGGTGAAAATATACCACATGTATTATGCTATCCCAATGACAAAAAAATGATTTAATATATTCCATAAAAGGTACATGTTGAAAAATATACATTTACCACTTAAAATAATGATCTATAAAAGTTATTTGATTAATTTTATGAATCCTTAATTAATCCACCAAAACTAATATTATATTTTATGGTTATAAAATCAATTAATTATAAACATTATCACTTACACATCACTAAGGGAATAATTTTAAGGATTTAATTTTTCATTCTTATTATATAATTTAATAAACTCTTAATTAGAAAATATAATTCTATAGTTTTTTTACTGGAATAATTTATCATATAGAGTCTAAAACTTGGGTTTAGAAATTTACATAGAATTCACCTCTATTTTTCTATAAAAACCCACTTTGCCCCCATTTCATCTTCGCTCAAAAATATTAGAGCATGATGTAACTCTTCCCTACTCCCACCATATCCCCCCGAAGATTCACCCATGTTCTTTCAGAATCTACTAAAAATATTTAAGAAGCACCCTCTCATAAGAAGGGATATTCTCTTTCTCCACTGTATTTAAGTACATTATTTAAATTATAGCTTTTATTTTTTAATTTCTAATTTAGGGATATTTTTTAAAAGAAAATCTCTTATTTTACTTATGATGTACAATTTATGAGGTAACCCTTTCACACTCATCCAAACCTTGAATGACTATTTATTTGCCCTATTTATACTACTGAAATCATCCTACTATTCTCCCTGAAAAACATTTTTTATAGTGAATACACATTATGATTTCCACTCAAAGGTATTAAATAAGTTGTATTTATCCTTCATTGATTGTGTATTTCCATATATGTAATCCAAAATCCTTAATTTTTGGTTTAAAAGTTATTAAATACATCCTTATTTTGTATAATATATTTTTCAGTCTTATGTATCTACAATATATGAATGTGACAGTTAGGCTTAGAATTATATAGCCATCCATTGCATTGGGTAATATTTTTTTAATATTAGATTCTATTTATGATTCTATGGACGTTATCATATGTGCACTGAGTTATGATGTCCTTTTTTTTCTTTGATATATGTTTATCATGTCATATTTTATAATGTTTCCTTATACCTATGTTACCATTATCTTATCATCATATATCATGCATTGATTTTCATGTTTATCAATCTCATCCATTTTATATCCCATTGATATAATGATTTATTCCCATTTATTAATTTCATCACGTTATGATTTGTTTATTCCCATGCTTGGATTTATATCTCACCTATTTCTTATGTATTTGCTATGTCTATCCCATTTATTTTTGGAATTTCCATGGAATATAAGTTCATGTTATCAAGTTTTTAAATAATTATTTTGTTTTTATTTTTCATGTTGTTACATTATGTACCTAATTTGTAACACCCATGGAAAAGTGAGACATAAAAAGTCTAAATGTTACTACCCATGTCAACCAAGGTATTACAGGATACCCATGGGGTCATATGAAAAGTTTCATGGCCTAGGGAAGTGGGTCGTGACAAATGGTATCAGAGCCAATACCCAGCCGAAAGTGCTTAGGGCACTTCCTGGGTTTGAGGCATGGGGTCCATAACGAGGGTGTTGTGCTTTAAAGAGGTGGATAATGTAACACCCCTAGAAAAGTGAGACTTAAAAAGGTTAAATGTTACTACCCATGTCAACAAGGTGCACCTTTCTTTTCGGGAGCCTACCTAATTAGAACTCCACATTTAAGCAAGCTTGGCCTGGAGTAGTAGTCAGGATGGGTGACCTTCTGGGAAGTTTCTCAGGGTGTGTGTGAGTGAAGACAAAACACACTGAAAGAACTTTTATTGGCATGCGGGGATAGTCATTAGTCTGATAAGAGACCCTGGTGAGTAATAGCCTATGGTGTGCTGTGAAGGCAACCAAGGTATTACAGGAGACCTATGGGATCAGATGAAAAGGTTCATGGCCCGGGGAGGTGGGTCGTGACATAATTACCAAAATAATCCATCACATATGATCGTATGTGTTCATATTAATATTATTTTTATTTGAAAAATCATTAAAAATGTGTATTAAATATATTTTTTTTCATTGTTGGTATCATAGAAAGATAAAGTTATATATGGGGATTTGGTTTAACAGACAATAGTGAAATCCCTACGGATAAATCTAACACAATAAAACATAATGAAATTTTCATAAAGATTATATTAAGTATTTTCCAAGAAAACAAATAAATATAAATATAATACAACTATATTTTTCGCTAGGAAATTTTTACTAGTGGTAATAAACATAAAAACAGTTTATTGAGTTGGAATAGGTCGTCGCCTGGTGCATGAAAACGGGCCATGTTGCACAACTATTTTGACAACCTATGGGGACATACTATTATAAATTCACAATACCATTATGAAAAATTATTATAAGGAAAAATGAACATAAGACTTTTTGTTAGGAAATAGATCATGAATAACATTTATTAAAACCTAAAAATTAATAGGTTAGGTAATATGAGTCATTTTGTAGTTACCACTTCAATGCTAATCGTTTACCATTAAGATTATTAATGGTTATAAAAATATTATCCCTAGATATATTTTGGATTATGTAAATGATTATAATCAGATTAATATAGATAAATATAGGCTTCTCATCTATTCATGGACTTCAAAAGCTCTATGTTACAACATGTCTACACATTCTTTCATGTCATGATTTTTTTTGTAGAACTTTTCATAAACTACAAAACATGAAAATAGAGCAATCTGGGAAAATGGAAAATGGGTTAATTATTGGATCACAATTATATAAAACCATCCATATCAAAATTTGTGGTATTAATTCCCCAGATAACATTTTGATACTCCCTTTAGCAGAATTTGATGCTATTATGTGTATGGATTTTCATTCCTTATATAGAGAAAACATTATTTATAAAGAGAAGGAAATCAACCTATTTACACAAATCATCCTAGAATACTATAAAATATCAATAATAAGGATAAATATTCTTTGGTATCATTATCTAAAACCTGGAAATTATTTCCTTGTGAGATGGTGTATCATTACCAAATGATTGGGAATTCAGAAAAGATAATCCTTGATGACATGCCCATTGTAATAGAATTTTCCAATGTCTTCCCTATAGATTTTTTGGTCTTCCTTTTATAGATGAGGTTGAGTTCACAATTAATATCATACCCTAATATTTTAAAATATCAAAGATTCCAATTATGAACTTGAAGAGTTGATGAGGAAACTTCAAGAGAATATTTATAAAGGGTTTATAATCCTATGGGATTCACCTTGGGTAAACGAGTCCCATTTGTCAAGAATAATGATGGGTTAATGGTCTTATTAATTAACTATCGTGAACTCAATAAGATCACAATAATGAAGATCTATCCTCTTCCATGTATTGATGAATTGTTGGATCAACTACGTGGAGCACAATACTTCTCCACGGTGGATATTTGGTCAACATATTAATAAGTAAAATTAAAGAAAGATATTATACCATAGAATACATTTCAAACATGTTATCATCACTACATGTTCATAGTGATTCCATTTGGACTTAAAAATTGCGTAGAATTATTCATGGAATTAATGAATATATACATTAAGGATTACCATGAAAAATTTATGGTTGTATGTAAATGATATGTTTTTATCTCCTCAAAAGGATAGAAGAACATGACCATAATTCTAGTTATGTACTAAATACCTTTCATAAAGAAACTACATATGAAAATAATAATAAATGAATGTTTTTGAGAAATAATGTATGATTTTGGTGGAATATTATCAATATTAAATAAATATCGATGGATCCCTCCAAAATAGAGGCAATTGAAGGATATCCAAAACTAACCTATGTGATGAAAATCCATATTTTCCATAGATTAGCTGGATACTATCAGTGATATTTGAGAAACATATCATTATTTTAAATCTTATTTACCAATATTACTCGAAATAGGGAGATGTTTTTCTATAATTATGAATATGAGGAAATCATTATAGTGATAAAGAGTTATCTAATCACTAAACATATGTAGAAATTACCCAAAAATGGGGATGGATTGGTAATCTATATGGATTCACCCAAAAAAATATTGGTTTGTTTACTCTTGAAAGATGGAAAATTTATATATTATACCTCCCACTAATTAAAGAACCATGAGAATAACTACCTGAAACATGATCTAGAATTGGATTTTGAGATAATTGTGTTGATGATTTGGAAACATTGTCTATATGGGGAGAACTGTGACATATATATATAGATCATAAAATCCCCAAGTATACATTTACAAAAAAAATGAGCACAACATGTGCCATTAAAGGTGGTGAGAGATGATAAAGGATAGTGATTATTCATTCCATTACCATATCATGACTGTGAATAAAGGGGAATATTCTCTAAATAGAAAGGATCTTACAACCTTATCCAGAATGAGGATTTCATGGGATCCAATCTTCATTTACATAAAAAATATGCTAATGGGAATATTAATAGTTTCATTATCCCACCATGCTGAAGGATATACTCAACTGTATATTATTGAGGGTTTTAAGGATACCTAGTATGTAATGAGGTGTATTAAGAAAAGGTGGTGATTATACTAGAGAAAAAAATTTATAAAGATGGATTTTTATGTTTGGGAACACAAATATTCATCCCATAAAAACTAGAACTGAAGAGGGGTCTTATAAAGGATGCACATAGATAATCCTCTACATTCATCCAAGAATCACTAACATGTATAGTTATCATATGTAAAAAATCTGGTGGGATAAAATGTAGGTTTATATTTCAAAAAAATATGATTTTTAATATTCCAATAATTTATGTATAAATGATTTAATTATAATGATTTGACGTGAATTTTTTCAACAATATTATGTAAATGGGAAAACATAACCACAAATTTTATCACAAGACTTACAAGGAACTATAATGATAATAATACATTCTTGGTGGATGTTAATCACATTACCAAGTTAGATTATTTAATTACTATCAAGGATGGTTTCTATATTAAAAAACAAGATAATATATACCCAAAACAAGTGGTATGACTAAATGGAGTTCCACTTTATATTGTATCTAGTTGAGATCTGAGTTTTACCTCAAGATTTTATTAAATCATTTAGTATTTTTTTGATATAAAACTAAAAATCATTATTATATATTAATCATAGATTGGTGGTCTATCTAAAATAAACATTCAAACTCTTGAGGATATTTTTATATCTTTTTCAATTAATTTCCATGTATTTTGGGATCAATAATTTCCGTAGTGAAGTTCTCATAATGAAAAATATTTCATTCCAACATTCAAATGATTCCTTGTGAGGCTCAGTATAGAAAGAGGCATTAGAATTCAACATACTTGGATGAAATTAGATAGTGGAAGATTTTGGATCCTAACAATATCAAATAGATGAAATATATTGTTCAAACCATTCATTATCATATGATATTGGAAAAATGTTGACAAAAAACTATGAAGAAAATAATCGACAAGTCCTATAGTTTATGGTTGAAGATAATGTGTGAATTAATATATCTCTATGGAAAAATCATAAGGATTTGTATTAAGATATATCACATTAAAATATACATTAGACCATTTCAGATACTTGATCACATCAAAGTGGTTGGATATCGACTAGCACTTTCACCTAACCTATATCAAGTACATGATTTCTTCAAAGTATCACTCTTAAGGATGTATAAACTATACCCCTCACATGTACCAAAAATATAGGTGTTAGAATTGGTGGATGATATCTCATAGAAGGAGTGGTGGTTAATAATCTAATATCTTATAGATAGTGTTCTACAAAAAAAAGAAAACTCACCTTATCAAATTGTTATGGTGCAACAAAAAGTTTAAGGGTTATACTTCGAAACCAAATTAGGAGATGAAAGAGATGTATCACTAAGTATTTTAGTGTATGAAATGATAATTTCATTGGAAAATGTTCTAAAGGGGGTAAGAACATACTGACCTAAAATTTTATAAATGAAATTTCTCTATTTCAAGGAATAAATATTTTATCAAGTAATGTAGTTAAAGAAAAAAGATACACCTACTTTGGTTTCGTTGGACTATTATATGTTATTTACTATAATATTTGAATGATTGTTATGAAACATGACCATTCATATAATAGACAATATATAGGGATAATATCATTAGTATATCTATAGGGTTATGATAAATCCATTTGTCACAAACAAAGGAAGTAATGACATTAAATAGTAGGATCATACACTATGAAGATGATTTATTATATATTTTGATGGATATATAATCACTAGAAATTTATGATGACTTATAAAATGATGGTATTGAAAAACTAATGATCTAGAAAAACCACTTATGGGTGAATTTCAAGCTCGTCTTCAACATGGCCAAAACCATGTTTATTGAACCTCCCCATCAAAATCTCTCCAACACACACCTTACACTAGTGGAATTTGTAGGAATAATAAAGGGCTATGTATCTTGAACCAAATATTATAAATTTTAATATTTTTAATTTTAATAAAATAATTATTATATTTTTATTTTATTTCTATATAATGATTAAATAATGTGTTTTGATAAAATTCAATTTTGAAATGATGAAAAATATTTTTATTGGAAAAATAATCTTTTTATAAAGACAATTTTTTATGAATTAAACCATTTTTTGAAAGAAATTATATTTTAATAAAATGTTATTATTAAACAATAATTATTAAATATTAATGTTAATACAATTTTTTTATAGAAAATTGAAATTTTTATAAGTGATAAAAAATAGTTATAGTTAAATAACTATATTTTCAATAAATATCAATTTTTATTTAATGTTTTAAACTATCAAACTCTGAAAATTATTTTGATAAAATAAATAATAATTTTTAAATCAGCAAGTAAAAATTATACAACAGTTTATTTTTATTATTTTCTATGATAGTAGAATTTTGGCAACGAAATTAAATATAGTATAAATATATGGAATGTATTATGACATCATAACGACCCAAAAGTAATATAATATATTCCATAAAAGGGATCCACAAATATATATATATATATATATTATGATAATGTTTTTTTACGTTATTTGATTATTTTTATAAATCCTTAATTAATCATCCAAAATCTATATTATATATTAAGGTTTGAAAATCAAATCATTATAAAAATGACACACTTCCACATTATCATGAATATTACATTATGTAAATATATTATTATCCTTATTATATAATGATGTACCCTCTTCATTGGAAAAAACCATGGGATAGTCTGTGGTTTTGATTAGTTTATCATACAGATTCCAAAACCTATATGTAGAAATTAAGAAAGAATTATCTTATATTTTTTCATAAAAACCCACCCATCATTTCATTCCACATCACTAAAAACTCTTGTATCCTGAAGTTACTCTAACCACATATATTTATATTTCTCTAATGGTTCTCCAATCTCTTTAGAAACTCCTTTGATGCATTAAGAAACACCCACTCGATGTAAGGAACCCTCTCTGTATCATCATTATTCAAGAAAATTATTTAAATAATGCATTTATTCCTATTGATGATGAGGGGATATGTTTTAAAACATTACTATTACTAGAATTTTGATTTCAACATGAATAAAAATTCATTTTTCTCTTATTTATCCATTTAATGATTCATTTTTTACCCCTGTTATGTTGCAGAATATATTTTGTGATTTTCTATGCCAAACATTTTCTATAATGAATACCCCTTCAAATTTCTATTAAAAGTTATTCACGTTGAAATCCCCATTTTCATAGTTCTTTGTATTTTAAATTATTATAATATAATTTGGGATATTTATATTTTTTTTAGGTCTCAGGATTTATGATTTAAAAAAATAAAGGATTTGTATGCTCCGTAAAGGTAAAAATGGTAAGGAGTAACTGTGATAAAACCATCCATAAAGATATTTCAATGTGATAGAGATATTTTGAATGGTTGGATAACAGTTATCTGAAATTTTGGACATATAGGGGAAACTGTGTGAAGTAATTTTTTTGCTTAGTCATGCCTCATGCATGGTTAGCGTATAGTTAGGAAAATTTTGCGGCCTGACCATGTAGTTTTAAAAAAATATAAAAACTTCTATTTATCTTATATTTATATTATTTTAAAAAAAAATCCTAAAATGAAAATAACCTCACCCTATCCTTGGACTAATTGTGTGACCCCCCCCCCCCCCCGACCCTCCTCTTAAATCATAACTCCCATGGTTGAAGACCCCAAGCACCTGTAGGATTATACCTTAGTCAATTTCTCCATCCCCTCCCAACCATGTCTAAATCCCTCTATCCACTATTACCATTCATGAGAAAGACCCCAAGATTATAAACACTTAGTCATACATGACTCCCTATCCGGAACCTTCTTCTCTTTTGGTGTTTTTTCATGCAATATTAATGGTTTGAGATCATCTCACATAAGTATGGTCTTGAATTCCCTATATTCATTATTTTTTTGGTATTTAATCTTAAATATTGTTGGTATTTTATTCATATGAACCCCAGTATTATTGGACTTGATTGATTTTAGCTTTTTTATTCACTGTTTCTCACATGTTCCTTTTTAAATTTTTGTGATTTCTCTATTGATGGTGATGTGTTCTAGATTACAGAAAATTAATTTTAGTATGACTGTATTTAGATTGAGGTAGGTTTTAATCTTCCCATTTATTTTTGCATAGTTTTAATTATGGATTTTGTGATTTTTTATACTCACTTTCTTATTCAGAGTGTCTCGTGTCCCTTAAAGTGAATTAAATGTATATAAAAATATGATAATATAAATAACAACCCTTGTATATTTTCAATTATGGTAAGTTTAATATGTACATTGGGGATAGATGTGTGTTTATATATGTAAAGGTTTATATATGTGTAACATTTAAATGGTGGTGACAATTGTCCGTCATTAAAGGTGACCTGATTTGTGGTAGGTGATTGTTTGTCACTAAATTCTATTACATGCATTTGACTTCCTATGTAATTTTAAATTCATTTTTTTATAATTTAAAATCCTGTTATATTATGTTGAATTCTTGAAATAATTTCTTATATGCTTTTTGGGTTCTTTTATTGGACTTGGATGCATACTATGTGTTTCTGAAAATGACAATTTGTGTTTTAATGAATTCACTTTGTTTTTAATGTGTTGGTGAGAACTGGCTTGGTGTTTTAAAAAGATTCTATAAATCTGTGTGTATTTCAAAACATTTGTTTTGTTTCATTGGTAGAATTTGAACTATTAAATCGGATTTTACTTTATTTTAAATGGGTGAGTTAACCCATGAGTTTTTTGTATTTTAATCACATTATGGATTGGAATGTTTTTAAATCCTTTTAATAAGAGGGAAGAGTAAATTATTATTTGAGATTCAATAAATATTTAGGGAAATATAATTTAATTCCATGAATGTTTTAATGTGATGGACCATTTTTAATTTTATGAAAATAAGGTTTCATATATGATGTTGGACCCTCTTGATCCCCTTTTGGTCCTTGTGTTCCTACGTTGTCTTGTGATCGCATGAGATGATTGTTTTTATCTATCCTATATGAAAGTTTTATTTGTTTGTAATGGTGATATTTTATTGAGAGTGTGTGGTGGGTGAGGAAGATTCTATTTTAATTTTTTTATGTAATGCATGTGGCCGATTGATTTTTCTCAACTCCCTTTTCATTGGTCATGGGAATCTAGGACGCTAAGTGGGAGTATATAATTTTTCTTAAATAGTAATCCAGATACTATCAGTGTCCTTAATATTTAGTGATAGGGCTACATGGGTAGTTCCACTTTGATGAGGTCGGGTTTAGGATAATCTGGTGGTTTTATTATGATGCAATTTATGTCATTAGGTTGGTCCATTTATATATTTCTAGGAAAATTGCACTATAGGACCTATGGTAGATTTCATGACACTATGACCCTTTTATAGGATTGTTTAGGGGACTCAAAATTGTGTATTGATTCCATTCCATCAGTTCTTTTATTCCATGGAACATATTATCTTGTCATTTTCCCCTTATTTCATGACTTGATATAGTGGTTCCTAGTTGTTTTATTCCTCCCTTCTTCAAATGGTTTACATTAATGATTTTTTAAAAATATATTTTGAATGTTTTTTTAGGATATAAAGTGAATGATTTAATTTATATTTTTTTCACACTATTTTTTTATTTACTTTAAAATACATTCTACTTTATGAAAAGTGGAAAGATGGGATTTTAAGGTCATTATTTATTGTTCTTAAAATTCATTGGATTTCAAACTTGTACTGTAAAACCATGTGATAAATGAAAACCAATTTAGTTTTTGGAATGTGTATTTCCAAATGAGGAATTTATGAAATTCTTTTAAATTGATAATATAAAATAGTTTTCTTAAAAAGTGGTTTATGTAAGGAAAAAGATGTTTTCAAAGCTATTTTTCTCATTAAAAAATCTTCTAATGGAATTTTAGTACACTTATGATAATCTATTTCTTCTTTTTTATAACTAAACTAAAAATCTTTAATTTTTTATTCTATTTAAAAGTGACATGATTAAGATATAATTTAAAAAAACTACCAGGTTTTGGCTCTTTCTAGTGGCATATTTACTGATATTGTGCCCCTACCTATATTATCATTCCGATTGTAGGATCTTGGTACAAATTATTTATATCTCTTTGACCATTGTTTTACCCAAGATTCCATGTTTTTATTTTATTTTATTTTATTTATCTAATTAGTGTTTTACTGTTTTATAAATATGGAGGGTATCTATAGTTTTTTTTGGTTGAAGTATATCCATTGTGGTTTGGCATCCATCCCTTATAGGAAAAGGTGTTCAGGGGGTGAGGGAGGTTTTTAGTGCTCAAAAATGTTTTATTTCATTACTAGTCTTGATATTGTTTTTTTGTTTATAAGTTTTCCTATTAGATAAATGTCTGAATAATGGATGGGTCATGCCATAGTTTTCTACATTCTTGATTCTTTATTTTAAACTATGTTTTTAAAGAAAACATTCTCATTTGGGTTATTGTGATTCCCAAAAACTTGGTCCCAGACCCTAGTGATTGGGAATTCCCTTTATGCCAGTGGTAGGCCATTTTGGTCATCTGTTAGAGGGACATCCCAGTTCTATTCATTAAAAATTGTATCTAATCATATGTTATTATTTTTATTATGATAATAAACCATTGGAATTTCCATTTTTTATTATGGTGTGGGGTAATATTGAGTTATAAATTTTCATTGTAACTTAAGAGGTTGGTGTAAGGAAATTCTATCAATGTCTTGAAAACCTTTTGCCTCATGTTATGATGGGGATGTTGTTTTGAATATTTAATTCAGATTTCATTTTATATATCATTGATGATATGTTGATCCTCATAAGCATAGTCGAGTTTCCATGTGGTCATATTGGAAATTGCAGTGGCAGTGAACAAAGATGCCAATATGTGAGGTTTTATCATATGATCTGAAAAACTATGTGATAATCGAATTCTTGATTATGGACACATATGAGGTACCAATACATTATTAACATTGGGATTTTGACCATGTGTCAGGGTTATGCATGGTTCCACAACCTGATTATTTTTCTACATAGACAGCTTGACTCTTTGATTTACTTGGGTATTTGGATACCGAGATAAGATTCATGGTCTATCTTTTGATATGTTTGAATTTATGTATTATGTATTGGATATGGATTTTGTATGAATTTTTTGATCCTCTGTACGTGTGTAGTGAGATTTTTTTTGGGTAAAGAATGGATTTCACAAGGAAAAGAGTTTTCAGTTTTTAAACAAGTGATAACATATTTTTTATAAAAATGTGTTTTGTTTTTCTAAAATGTATTAAAATAGTGGATTTCATTAGGAATTTGTAAAAAAAATTACATGTGAATGTTTTTCCAATTAATTTAATGGTGATCATTTTGAAATATTTTTTGAATATGTTTTATTTTTTTCCAAGTTGTGTTAGTCCTTGGGTTTTGAATTTTTAAAATGGTTTCCATTTTTTTTTGAAAGAAAGAAGGCCTAATTTTTATTGTTTTTGTGATTTTAAACATGGGATTTTGTTTAAACTAGTATTGTTGTGCTAAATATTTTGTTCTAGTTTTTAACCTTATATTCTTTGGGAAATTTTCATGTAATTTAGGGAAAATAATTCTAAAGGTTCTATGTATAATATTGTTTGATGTGGACCCCCTCCCCCAAACTCCAATGGACATGTCTGGATGTATAGTGTTCATATTAGAGGCCATTGCTCCACTTCCATCACACTGCCAAGGATATAATTTCCATTAAATGGGTATGTTTCTTTTTGGAGAGTTCTAATTTGGGTTTATCTAAGACAGTATCTATTGGTGGATCTTTTTGTAATCTTAGACACAATTGTTTAGAACCAGGAAATTTTTCTTATGGGATGTATCTGTGAGGATCATTTTTTCTTAGATACTCTTGTTTGAATTTTTTTTGGAATGATTACATGTTTTATACAGGGATTATATTTTTTAGTTGAGTGGAAATATTTTAATATCAACATATATTTATTTGAGGCATTAATTCATGGGTTAATATTTGTTACATAACATCTACACATTGATTTTAAAGAAATTTCAGCATGACGACTCCTTGACCTGGTTTTTTCAGGGCTCCTCTCTTGGTTTCTATGGAATGTGATGTTCCCTTTGGGAATTATTTTATTCCTCGTCGATTTATATTTTTTTGTTTATCTCATGTGTTATGGTGAACCAATATTTTTAAAAAAGATATTATAAAATTTTAAATTAATATTCAATACATTACCTAAACATATGCCTGAGGACCATAATATTTTTGTGACATTAGGGACTATGTACACAATATTATAATTTTTTGAACTATCTTAACTATCACCCATAAAGATATTCTACTTAGTTTCTCTTCAATAAAATTCCCTACCTATAAAATTTCTACAAGACCCATGGAAATGAAGATTAATAAAGGGTGGTCCCAGATGCTTTGTAAGGGTAAAAAAGAGAGATGTGGAACAATAACATGAACATAAGGGTATGTGAATGTGATAATATCATCTCAAAATCATACCCTAAAAATCAATGATCATAACATTGAGTCATGTATTAAATATGGGATGTTCATAAGATAATAATCATAAGGTAATTAAAGATCATGAGTCGTGAGAGTATAAAATTGGAGTAAGAAATTTATTTTTCGCATACACTTCTACATATAACATTGTGAGAATGTATAAATAGAGAAAGGATCACTCATTAAGTTATGTACATGAAATTATATCCTCACATAAATTTATTGACATGCATATAGGTCCACACATAAAATTATTTACATGAATGATTGATCTATTAATAACAATATGATCATGTAAAAACGTTCACACATAACATTGTAAAAATGAAATCAGGTTCATGCATAAAATTTTGATCATTAATTCAATTCCATGGATAAAATTGTGAACATGTAATTAGGTTCGCACATAATATTTTGAATATGTAATCAGGTTCACACATAATATATTTACTCATGAGTTATTAATATTTACAAAATGAATTCGAGAGTGATATTGGTCCCACACATCAAATTATGAAAATCATACATATGTGTTCAAAAATATCCAAAAACATTCATCATATCGTAATCGATTAAAATAAATGGGTTTGATAAAAAATTCATCATATCATAACCTATGAAAAATATATTGGTTTCAAAATAATTGCATCATTTCATCATATCATAACCCTCATGAAAAATAAGGATTCATAATAATTTTATCATAGTATTATCAATATAAGATAAATAGGTTTCATAACAATCATGTCATAAAAAAACTGGGGACAGAATATCAATGGTATCATTGGTTCATATACCCAAAAAATCATAAGTAACATAATATTATTTCATCTCATATATAGAATTATTTTATAAGATCACTTGGATAAATTTTTTAAGAAAATAATTTTTCTTGAAACTATCTTTCTAAAACAAATAATTAATAAGAAATTTTAAAAATACTTGTCACTATAAAATAAACATTAAAAATATACATGGATGTTAAAATAAAATAATTTTTATGTAGGAGGAATATTTAGTTCATGTCATACATGTTAAAAAAATATTTCATTCACATTTTTTGGTAAAATACAAATAGGAATGTTTTAAAAAATGACATGAAGATTCCTTTAAAAAATTTAATAATAAAAATAGTGATAAAATTGTCGTTATTAAATAATATTATTAATTTATAAAAATAATTATAGCAGTATTAGAAAATATGGTTTTGTTATAAAAAAAATTGGACAAAAGAGACAAATAAAGATGGTTATTCATAAACATATCATTTTGAAATCATGTATACAAAAAGAGAATAAAATTAAGGGAAAATATATATTCTATATAAATAAATAAATGAGAATAAAAATCATGAGTTTATTGATAGATATATCAAAATATTTCATAATTGGGATCATAATCATGTGAAATCCCAATAATCAGTGAGATTGTAACATAAAACCTTTACAACATTGTTAACAATGAATCATAAAAAAACAAACGGAAAAAATTAAATGAAAAATAAAATATCTTGAGAATAATTAAATTAATGATATTACATTTCAAAGGGGTTTTATATACACTACATAAATTAATATAGGTTTATAACATGACATTAGTATCAAATAAGGTAAATTGAGAAAAAAAATACCTTGCCTCTTTAATAAAATGTTTACTATATTCCAGAGTATATAATAAAATTAAATGAAACTTAAAATATCATGAATAAATAGGATTTATGATATAAAATTTCAATGTGTAATTAAATAAACCACAAAAAATATACTAATGTTTAATTTGCATGTGTCACCTAGAAACTAGATATCTTTTACCTTAAGTATCAAATTCTTTTATTCATGATCAATACCCTAGTTTAATAAATATATTTTTGTTAAAAATTTATTATAGAACCATAAATATATATATTATACCATGTATTATTTATTTATAACCATTAATTATCCATTTATTAGTGAATCCTTTTTAAAATCACATTTCCAGTAATAACTAGTTTTTTATATATGTTTTGATATTTTATTTGTCTATCATCTAACTCAAATCATGGTTTCATCATCTAAATAATAACAATAATCAAGTAATTAAAATTTATATACATCAATTATTCTTTTATTACTAATCATGAATGATGGTTTTGAGAAATTAATTTTGTTATGATCATGGAGACAGTATGCAATACTTATTCATGTGTTACATTTCCATTTTTTAAAATATCATTATGGAAAGAATGTTAAGAATATTTCATATTTCAATAATGATCATAATATGATAAATAAAAAATAATTTCTTCAAATATAATTATGAATATCATTAATGTGGTTTGTTGATGAAAATATATAGTCACATCACTTCATGAAGTCGGTAGTCCACACATACAGAAATGAGGTTAACCTTTTCTAGTAAATGAAAAGGTAAGATATAAAATTATATATATTATTTTTATAATGAATATATGACAATAATATCATAATTATTTCATTTATATCACATATTTTCATTAATTTTATCCTTATTATCTTCCTTGTAAAGTATTAGCGAAACAAATCACATTGCCTAGTGAGGCGGTATTCTGTCGTAGACACGAATAACGTTATATTATCCCCTATAGAAGGGAAATTAATATATATATATATATATATAATATAAGGCGTCTATATGTATAATTATGATATAAATATAATTTATAAATATATATATAAACTTTATATCCATCATTATCACTAACCATGAGAGTTGGTAATGTAAAAAAATTACATATATTCGTGAGGGGGTAGTAGTATGTGCACTTGAATGATGATTTCGTAACCCATTTGATTGAAGTGGACATGGTTTTATGTCATGTAGATACCATAAAAAATCTATGTATTTGGAATATAATTATTTTATTACATATGAATGTTATAATAATAATTTAATTAGGTGTGGGATGAAATAATGTAAAAAATTCTCATTAAATAACATTAACACTTATTCATATATCCTCAGTAGTTTTTCACCAAAGGCCTTAATAGATTGGAATTAAGCCAAAAATAATGCTTATAGGATGATAGTATGTATTTCTGGAATTTATTTTAGGTGGTATTTTTATAATCTAAAGGGTTTTAATGTGTGGAGAATATATTATAGGGGTTTCATTCTATAAGTGAGCTGAGTGGCACACATATAATTTTACAAAAACAAAAATTCTTACCCACGTATTTATCAAACCAAAAGACTAAAAATAGATTATTATAAATAAATATACATTATATCATCTTTATATGTCCATTAAATTTATTTAATAGTAGTTTTTATTTCCCTTTAAAACTTATCTTTTAAATTTACACACAGTAAAACCATTTTTACCTTAACAAGGTAAATAACTTTTAATATTTTGACAATTAATTATTATAAAAATTTATTTTTACCTTATTTTATAATATATATTATTATAATTTGAAATATGGAATCTATATTTCCAAATTTCAATCATAGAATTTTAAAATTTTAATCTAAAATTAACCCTGAAAACGAGATATGAAAGCTATTATACAAAGGGAAAATGAAAAAAAATGTTTCAAAGTTATTATATCAAAATTAAACATGGAAAGGATTATAATGACCTAAATAAGATATATATATATATATAAAATAAATTAAATTTAAAATGAGTTTAAAATATAATGTAACATTATAGATAATTAAAACGAAAAGGCAGTTCTAAATTACAATTAATTATTTCTAACTATTCATTAAACTATTAATTTATTAAGAAAATTATAAAACAATCAACATAAGAAATTTTTGTTATTCAGAATATAAAAAATAAATTTATTTTATCATATAAATAATATAGATAATTTATAAACCGGTTAAAAAGTATTTTCCCAAAAGGTGAAAAAAACCCACATTTTAAAAAAATAAAGTTTTAACCATAAAATTGGATTTCTTCTTATATAGAAAAAAAATAAGATGAATGTTAAATAGTTGAGTTAATTTATAATATATAAATTCAATTAAAATAACAAAAATTAAAATTTATTGATTTAAAAATATTTTTCCAAAAAAAATGGTTTTTAGAGAAATATTTTCTTTTATTTTGATTTAAAATTAAACAGTCACAAAAGAATTAATTTTATATACATGTAAAAATATATATTTTCATAATTAATTAATCATTTTCCTATACTATATTCCAATTTATAGAGGATATCTATCACATGAAAATATATAATTAATATTTTATGTTCCATTTAAACTTAGTATATCGTGTAATGAACGTTATACTCAGTGTTACATGTATTGAAAAATATGGAAAAGAATAATTTCGTTTGAAAAAAAATCAAAAAATATAGAGGAGTTAAATTCACCCCTCTTAAAATGAATTTCTCCATCAAAATTCATCTTATTCATCTAAGGATTATCATTTGAAAATATCTTCATAGAAACCCACATCAATCAAAGGGTTAATAAAACACCCACATAATGAAGAGAAAGGGATGTGTGAAATTTATCTAGAATAACACATACTATGTTTCCAAATAGGATTATATAGGTGGATTTGAATATATGTACATGGATTAAGATAATATATAATTATATATAGACATAGAGATCATTTATCACAAGAATGTGGGTGATATAGATAATGCTAATGACAACATAACCATATACCAAAAAAGGACTGAAAAAGATCATTGATATAATAAAAAATGATGAAAATGAAAAATCATTATTTATCAATATCATTTTCCTAGTGACGGGGAATTAATTTTCTATATATACTGGTAACATATGAAAATGTAATTAGTTGATATCATTTTATTTTATAGGTAAAATTTATCCTTGGGTAGATCCTTAATCAATTTCTAGTTAACCTCTTACTCTTGTAGATTAATTGTTTTCATTTCTAAATCACTAAATAAGATCCATAATGGAATGAGAAGTATTTTCATATATCTCTACTAAAAAGGGTTAATGTTGGCTAATCAATATAGTTAAATGAACTTATGTTGAAGTAATAAATTTATCTCTAAAACCTCATACAATGTTCAACCTAAACCATTCCATTAAGGGTTAAGCATATGAAACATCCAAAATCAAATATTTATAAATAAGTTTCCTAAATTTCTCAAAATCAAGTTAACAATAATACCCCTATATATCATAAATTATCACTTTATTTTATCATACCTAACATGTGAATAACTTCATCATATATTTTTTGGAACATGGTAATAACCTAGATTTCCATAAATACATATTGAAAACATAGATGCTTCCACATTTAATAGTTAAAAAATAGATTATTGGATATATTCATTAAATTCTAAATTTATGTAAACTCCATCAATGATATAATGAATAACTTTATCAAAAAATAATTACTCAGATCCAAGGTAATCTATATTATCCAATTAAAATTTTCGTTTACAATATCTCTTTAATCCAACATCATTATCTCATCATATGAAACATATTAAGGGTTATCATCCATCAATCAAAATATCAACTTTTCTTTAAATAACATTTCAAGTTCCACAGTACCTTTAAATATATTTTTTAAAATACATAATGAAAAATATATATTGTACAATCCTTACAAATTTTGTGATTTATATAGAAAAATCCTTGAATTATATTCCATTAGTACATCAATCATCTCACATATTTATCAAACTATTAACTAGGATTCCTGATCATATTCATTAATTACACTTACATTTAATATTAAATTCATAGTCTTTTCATTGTCAATAGAAAAACTATTACGCATCCAACCTTGCTTATTCTCTTCATGAGATTTCCCCTTGGGACATCGATTTTCATAATGCATATAATTTACACATTTTTAAAATTCAATAGTTGGTGATACATTAGGGAGACCCTTATTATCATTCATTTCATTAATTGAACATATCATTTCTCATTTGTGGTTAATTTATTTGGTTCCTTCTTTTCCACACCCAAAAAAAATCTCTCGCTAATATAAGACATTCCCTTGAGTTCTTATTTCCAAATTTTTGATATGAATTAAACTGAATATTCGTTCATCCATGTTCATTACCACATTAAAATTCATAAAATTTCATATTCCTTTTAATTGACGAGTTAGGAAACTCCCCATTGTTCATATTGTTAATCATATTTTATGGTTGCTGATTCAGAAAAATCGTAATATCATTCTCTCTAGTCATCATCAAATTTTGTTTCTCATAGTCCCAGAATATTCCATTACATTCAATTTTAATGTCATTCCATTTATTTCCATCTATTGACTATAACTAAAAAGGAATCTTATGATAAAAACTACTCATCATGGAAACCCACATAATCACAAAAGATTTCTTATAGGATGTCTAAATCATTACACATTATTTTTAATCTATGAATCCTTAGTTTTATCATAGTTCATTTATAGTCATCATCTTTTTAAATCAATCGTAATGTTTCATAAAAAGTTTGTAAATATCCAAAGTGTGTCCCTAAGGAGTGTCAAACCAGTTGTGTAACAAATCACATTGTCATGCACTAGAGGATAGTTCAGTCGAGATCAATGTATCCTTTTTAGAGTTATTTCTCCATGGTACCTCTCTTTGAAATCCACATGTACCTGTAGCATCCAGATAGGTATTTAATTGTGTAGAAACCACTCACTCTAACCTTAACTAAAATTTCATGACATTTTACTAAACATTTACTCATCCTTATAATTATCCTAAGATACATCCCTAAATATATCCTTACAGGTATCCCTTGAGTCATAATATAAAAGATCATAATATTGGGTCATAATATAATTTTTGAATGTTAATAATACATTATTCATAATGGAATCAAATAACATGATCCATGAGAGAATAAAATTGGGATAATACAATGATTTGTATCATACACATCGGTTTATAACATTGTGAACATGTATAAATAGAGAAAGATCCCCTCATTATATTATGGACATGAAATAAGGACCTTTCATAAAGTTATGGAAATAAAACCAGATCCTTGCATTACATTATGGAAATGAATTACTGGTCCACAACTAACACTATGAACATTTAATCATGTTCACACATTGAATTGTGAACATGTAATGAGGTTCCTGAAAAACATAATGAACATGTAATCTGGTTTTCACATTGAATTTTGAACATATAATCAGGTTTATGCATAATATTGTGAAAATGTAATGATGTTTTTAAAAATATATTTAATCATGATTTATCTATATTTAATGAATTAATTTAAGCTAGATATTGGTCCCACCAATCACAATATGAAAATCATACGTATGTGTGCCACATTATCATAGAATATTCAATATTTCATAACCAATGAAATGAAATGGGTTTTATAAAAATTTCTTCATAACATAAGATGTAGAAAAGAGATATATATCATCATAATTTCATCATTTCATCATAGTTTAACCCATGGAAAATGATTTGTGTTTTATTATAATTTTATCATGGTATACCCTATAATTACAAATACATTTTAAAAATAAAATTCCCTTTATGGTTGAGTTTAATGTCTTATTATGTATTATGGTTTTAGAAAACACATGCACATACATGGTTTTATTATATCCCATTATATCTAAATGAACAATAATAATATTAACCATTGATAATATAGTTGTTGAACAATGATCATATGATTTGTATAAATATAGAGTTTTAACAAATCCAATGGACACAGATGAAGGAAGTGATGACCTCAACAAGTTGCATCTTACCCTATGAATCCAATTTATAGATGATTCCAATAGTGATATTGATAATATTATTTTCCCTTAACCAAGCCCAAGTTGATATACAATAACATAAGCTTGAGTGAAATCGTTTATGGTAGAATTTCATGATCATTAAAATCATGGACAAAACCATGCACGTTGAAACACCCATTAATGTCTCATCATCACACCCCTTGACCTTAAGGTGATTTTTGGTGTTATAAATGGATGTGTATCAAGTAACAAATAATATGAATATTTATATTTTATATAATGATGAATATATTTTCATCTTATTATTGTTCCTTTATAAATGATTTTGATTTTGAAAAAATGAGATAAAAAATTTATTTTTTTGTAATATTAAAATTCAATTAGGGATTTTTTTAATTAAATTTTTTTTTAGATAAATAATAAATAATATAATATTATTAAATTAAAATTTTTATTAAATATATATGATCATATATTTTTATGAAGTCAAATGTAATTTTTATATGGGTTTGAAAACTGTTACTGTCAAAAAAACCAATAATTTTTTAATAAATGTCGATTCTATTTTAAAACTAAAAAATACATAGAGATATAAAATTATTTATAAAAATTAATTTTATTTTCGGAATCAGATCATTGAAATTATTCAATGGTTAATTTTTCATAATTTTTGGATACATTTAAATTTTCAAGAAATATTTAAAAACATTATAAATATATTGTGCTTATTATGACATATTAATAGCCCAAAAGTGATTCCATAAATACTATAAATTGTATCCAAGAAGAAATTATATTGTTACACTTTTAAATAATAATATTATAGGTTTATTTTATTCAATTTATTAAGCCTATAAAATCTCCCAAATACTATAATATATTTTTAGGTTTTCAAATCATTTGTGTAAGGACATGATTCACTTCAACCTTACAAAGGGTAATATTTTATCATGTTGGGACCTTGGACTAATAAAATAATGAAAAAAAATCATCCTTGGTAGATTCCATGTGAAAACACATAGTATGGTTTTTCATTTTTATTACTTTATTATAATGAGTCCAAAACCTATGTTTTAGAAACATTAAAGAATTCCCCACTCAATGTCTATATAAACCCACCCATGATCCCATTCCTCTCCACTAATTTTTTTTATAGAATTTCATTTCTCTTATATAACCTCTATAGTTTCTTCACATGGTTCACCCAATCCCACATGAATCTCCTCCCAAATATTTGGAATCACCATTTCAAGGTAACAAACCAACTCCTTCTCCAATTTATTCAGGTATCTTTATTATCGTATTCCTTTTATCTCCAATAACTATTATAGGAAAAAGTTATTTGATATCCCCCTTAATTTAAAAATTGATTTAAAAATTAATAGAACACTTTTACCCTCATTAATCAATCCCATTACCATTTATATACCCCCATTATAGTGCCTAAATTTTACCATGATTTTCTATGCCAAAACAATTAGGTAGTGAATACCCATACTCATTTTCTATCAAGGGTTTTCACATTTATGCACTTATAAATCATTGATTATGAACTCAAAAATATTTATGCCACACCCCTTTATCATGTAATGAAATGTGATGTAAATTTTTCGATGTTTTATAATCTATGTGAATCACTTAGGCATGTGAATGAAATGAACGTGATGGGTGCACCGAGAACTATTTTTCACTCCAACGCATAGGGTAGTGTCTTAGTCTCATGAGACATCATGAAAGGGGTTAGGGAGTGAACTTAATCCATCATGGGTTTTTTAAATCATTATGCCTTTATATTTAGCCTTGACCTATGTTTATGATGCAATGTTTTATGTTTTTTCAGCATTTCTATATCGGATTTATGTTATCCTTCATTATTAGTCAGCATTGATCAAGTTTATGATTCTAATACATTTTATATATCATTGATATGTCTATTTTATAACATGTATTACATTATTCATGTTATGACATGTTTATTCCCTTACTGGGATTTATAGCTCAACACATTTATATATATGTCCCCAGGTCACCTGATTTAATTTTATGGATGAAGGAATAATATCATCATGTTAAGTATGTTTTCAATAAAGATGATGTATTCCCTATTTATTTTGTTCTTTACAGTACCTAATTCCCAATTTCAATAAACATCGTGATCATCCAAGTTGTATAATGTGTACTATTATGATATAAATCATGAATTAATGTGTAATAAAAAGAAGGGTTGTCGTAGTTTATATCAATGAAATGTTATGTTATTTTTGAAATTATTATTAGAAAACTCAGCATAAAGGCTTAGGAATGAAAATAATTATAATAAAACATCCCTAATTTTTATAAATTATATAGTAATTTCTTTATGTAGAAAATACATCCATATCTGAATACTAAAAGTGGATTTTTCTCTGGCATATATGTGCATAGGGGTAAACCCTGCAAACACTATGTTGTCTCAACATGACAGGGAGTTGGTTCAAAAAATGGGCCTTTATGCACACCTGGTTCTACAATACCTTTGTATATACATTGGTACATTCATAAACTCATTATGAATCATTATTATGGGAACAAAAATGCCCAGAAGTGTCTATGTTAGAAAATAGATCATGGATAACATATATTGAAGCCTATAAATCCATATGTTAAGGAAATAAATGTAATTTATATATAATCCCTTTAATATAATTGAATTCCCATTTATGTTCTTAATTGTTTAAAAATAATCATCCCTAGTTTTCTCATTATTCTGTCTAATGGATAGAAATAATCATAACCAAGTAAGAAGCCAATGTGAAGTTCAATGTGATGACTTCACAAACATGATTTCCAACCTGATGGGAGAAGGAATTAGAGACTTTTTGAATATAAATTATCTAATGAATTAGGTTTTGAAAAGAAATCTAGATTAGGAGGAGATCCCAAATCCCCCTAAGAATGAACAAGATGCAATTGAGACCTTTATAATAAAATGGCCTCTAACATTCAATGGATTATCACATCCTATAATCATGGAACAATAGATAAACAACATTGATAAGAACTTATTCATCCATAAATTTTAAGAGAATGTAATGGTTATACATGTTATTTATCTTATATATAGATAATATGATCAGTTGTGGACATTTATCCAGAATACAATGTCAGATGAAGAAATCGAGGTGATGGGGTTGAAGGAGTTCTGGAAAATTTATTTTCAAAAAATAATTTCCTTCAAATATTCTAATCAATAAGGAAAGGTATTTCATTTACCTAATGAAAAAATAAAATAAATATATTGAGGTGTATGAGGTAGACTTCACAATATTTTCACAATACACCTCTATCATTATCATTAAACCCAAATTCTAGGTTGAAAACTTTTATGGTGGGATAAATCCTAGCCTATGAATGGTTAAGATATCCAATAATTTGATATCAATGAATAAATTTTCAGATGTTCCCTAAAAGTATAAAAAATATCAAATAATATAATGGGTATCATGGGGATAAGAAGCTAAAATTGGAGGTTAATTCTAGTTGTACTATGGAGTAATCTAATGGTGCTAATAAATATCAACATCCTAATTTCCAAAAGTTTATAAATAATAACCCTAGAAATTTCCTCTAGGAGAAGAGGAAAATATTTATGTATTGTAAGGAAGGAAAAAAATCTAGAGATTATCGATAGGAGGATCCCACTAATGTGATGTAGCAAAGGAATACACCATCCATCTGTTAGTGAACTATTCGTTGTTTCAAATAAAATGAACCAAGACACTTCGAAAACCAATGCTCTAAGCCAAGGGTTTTTAAATACAACCAACATCCTCTATGGAATCAAGGGAAAGATTATCCCATCACAACTGCTTAGGTGGATTTCAAAAATGATGTGGTGACAAGTACGATTGTTATTAATTCATTTATAGAGAAAGCAATTTCTGATTCTAGTTCTACATATTCCATTATACCATAAAATCTTATTAGAACTATTCAAACACCACCACAAATCCTGGTAGTTGAGTATTTTTTGAAGATAGAAAATGGGTATATTAATCCTTCCCAAATATATAACTCCTATCATATAAAAATTTGTCGATTGAGCTTCCCAATAAACTGTGTGATACTCCCTTTAGTGTAATTTTATGAAATTATAGGTATGGATTGGTAATAACTATATAAAGCCAACATAAATTTCTATGAAAAGTAAATCACTCACTGTATCATGAATTTTCCAATGATTTTGTGAAAATTCAAGAAGAATGATGAATCTTATTTACCACCAACATCTAAAAAATGTCTATTATTTCCCTATGAAAATTTGTATCAAGATCTAATGATTGAGTTGAAAAAAAGATCTTCCTCAATGACATGCCCACTATGAAGAATAAAATGATGTGTTTCCTAAATAATTTTCTAGTCTTCTTCCTAAATGGGAGGTTCAAATATCAATTGATCATATACCAAGGTAATTCTAATTATCAAGTACTCCTCATAGAATAGTTTTATTAGAACATGAAGAATTAATGATATAACTACAGAAAAATCTTGATAAAGGGTTCATACACACAAGTGTTTTTCCATGGGGTGCAACAGTCATATTTTTCAAGAACAATAACGGGTCAATGTTCCTTATCATTGATTTTCATGAGCTCAACAAGATCACGTTAAAAACAACTATCCTCTTCCATGGAATTATGAATTGTTATATCATCTATATGGATCCAAATACTACTCTAAGTTGGATCTTTAGTTGAAATATTATTGTGTAAGGGTGAAGAAGGTGGATATCCCCATGACTGATTCCTGTACAATGTGCGGGTACTTTGAGTTAATAGTAATGAAATTATGAATCAATAATTTCAAATAAATCTTCATAGACATAATGAATAGATTATTTGGAGATCACATCAACAAATATTGAGAAGTTTTTATAGATTATATTCAAATATACTCTAATTGAATGGAGAAGAAGGAGGAGGATCTTATTAATGTGATTAAAACATTACAAAATTAGAAGCTTTATAAAAATTATAGAAAATGTGGTTTATAGTTATAGGAACTCTAATTCATGGGAAATATTATCACAAGAAATGAGATATTTATGGACCTCTCAAAGAAAAACTAAATTGAATGATGGTTGAGGAAAATATATATGATAAAAATCTGTACATTTCATGGGTTAGAAGGATATTATCATCAATTATTGAGTGATTTCTCATGATTGTAAAATCCTCAAATCAAGATATCTCAGAATGGAGTCAAGGTTTATTTGGAAAATGAATGTGAAAAAAGATTCAATGAGGTGAAAAATTGGATTATCATTGCACCTATACATATTCTACCCACAAGTGGATAACTTTTTTATGGTATATAGCCTTGTATTCGAAGAAGGGACTGGGTTGTGTGTTAATACATAAACAGAAAATGATAGCCAATTCCTAAAGGAAATTGAAATTTCATGAACAAAACTTACCAACATATGATTTGAAGTTGGCTGTAGTGATATTCACATTGAAAACATACATCATTACCTCTTTTTGGAGAAGTGTAAAATATATACAGATCACAAGAGACTTAAGTATATATTCACACCGAATGTGCTAAATATGAACCAGTGATGATGGTTAGATCAAATTAAGTATTATGAATACTCAAAAAACTATCATCATAATAAAGAGAATAAATTTTATGGTTCTCTAAGTAGAAATGATCCAAAAATTTTATCATTGATAAGAATATATAATGATATTTTCTTCTTAGATATTGAAAGAATATACATGGGAATCAAAATGGAATGAACATCATCAATCCTTCCAAAAATGATTTCAAAACCATACATTATAGAGAAGATAAATGATTCTAAAAGAGGTGATGCTGGGATTCATATGATAGTATGAGATATTATAAAAAGAAATTTTTTGGAGTTCAATGTCAATGAAGAAGGTTTTCTTATATTTGGGCCATAACTATGTGTACCATCAATTCCAGTATAAAAGAAAGAGATATTGGATGATGCATATAATTCGACATTCTTTATAAATTAGGGGTAAAATGTTTTGATATCCCCAATAGAACTATCAGTGTGAGAATATGAAGAAGGATATCAGGGAATATACATCAAGACGTTTTGTCTTTCTTCAAGTGAAGGTAGAAAGGAAAACATCCATGGGTTTGATGCAACCATTACACATACCTACATGGAAATGGGAATGCATCGCACAAGAATTTATCATTGTTCATCCAATTAAATCATGAATAAATAATTTTATATTGGTTTTGGTGGATCAACTTACAAAGGATGCTCACTTCAATGCATTTTGATATGACTTCATAGTTGATTATATTACATTGATATATATTTGATAAGTGATGAGGCTGGTTGGGAAACCACTATCGATCATATCTGATTGATATCTAAGTTTTGACTACATGTTCTAATAGAGTATTCAACATGATTTAAATACTATGTTGTACTTTATCATGGATTATCATCCTCAAAATAATGGAAAATATGAGTGGAATATCCAAACACTTAAGGACATATTGGGAGCATTCTATACTAACATCATGGGAGGATGTGATCAACATCTTCCTCTAGTCATGACCTCATAAAATAATATATTCCACTCATTTATCGCAATAGATCCCCATGAATCCCTTTCTAATAAGAGATGTTTAACACCTACATGCTTAAATGATGTTGGGGAACAAAGACTACTAGGTCCTAAAATTATCCATGAAATTGTGGAAATTTTCCTGACTATTCAACATCACATCAAGGATGATCAAAGTCAACAAAATATCTATAATGAAAATCATCAATGAAACCTAGATTTTAATGTTAGAGAAAACAATTTTCCTCCACGTATCTCCATGAAATAAATTAGTATTATTTGGGATGAAGGGAAAGATCAATCCAATATTCATTGGTCCCTTTCAGATCCTTGATAACTTTGGAGTGGTGGTATATCATCTTAAACTCATTCCTAAACTTTCTCATCTAAATGATGTATTCCACATATCACTCTTCAAGAATTACATACTATACCCCGATTATTACTCAATAATGTAGTGATATATTTGATTAATTATATTCTTTATCAGTAGAAACTAATAAAGATCTTGGAACGTAGAGATAATGTTCTACAATATATGACAATTCACCTTGTCAAAGTGTTGTGTAGAAACCAAAAGTTTAAAAAAGTGATATTGGAACTCGGGGAGGTGATGAAATAGAGTTACCCTCATATGTTTTATTGTGTGACTATTATTAGAGAAATTAATGAAGGGGTATTATTGTAATGACCCATTATTTTATAAAAAAAATCCTCTTGTGGTTTAATTAAATGACTTAATATATATTATGATTATAGATTACACATGATCTTACATGTGTATAATATATCCTATCTAATTTAAATGAATGTTAAACATCAAAACCATTGATAATATAGTCATTGAACAATGATCATATGATTATAATTAACATATTGTTTTAACAAATCTAATTAATATAGACAATGGAAGTGATGGCCTCATCTAGTAAGGTCATACAATTTTAATCTCATTTAAAGGTGATTTAAAGGGGGAATAACATCATTGTACTTTTCCCTTGACCAAGGCCAAGAATAGATTCAATAAATTAAGTACAAGTTAAAATATTTATGGGAAAATCTCATTCTCATAACGTTTACAGGCCAGAGCATATACGCTGAACCAGCACATGAATGTCTCGCCATTTCACACCATACCCATTGGGAGTTCAATGGTGTAATAAAGGAATATTTTTCAATACCAGAATAATAACAATATTTATATTTCAAATAATAATGAATATAATTTCATCTTATATTGGTTACCATATAAATGATTTTTATTTTGACAAAATAAAACAAATATTGTATTTTTGTGTCATATTAAAATTCAATTAATGAATTTATAAAATAATTAATTTTTTAAATAATTAATTTTTTAATAAAGTTTTATTATTAAAAAAATACTATTTTATATAAATTATAATATGTTTTTTATAAATTCATGTGTAATTTTTTTAAGGGTTCAAAATCTAATATTGTCAAAAACATAGAATTTATCATTAAATATAGATTATAGTTAAAAAAGTTATAATTCATAAAGTTATAAAATTATCATTATAAAATTATTATTACTTTTGGAATCAGTATTTGTAAATTATCTGATTGTTTATTTTCGTAATTTTCTAAGATAGTCACATTTTCTGGTAAAAATTACATATCGTATAAATATATGGTGTGTATTATGACATAATATTATAAAACATGTGATGCAGTAAATACTATAAATGGTATCCTTAACCAAATATATGTTTAATCTTTCAAATAATGTGATTTTATGTTAATTTATTTAATTTTATAAATGCTTTATTAATCCATCAAAACCTATAATATATTTTATTTTTTTAAAATCATTTCATTAAGGACATGGATCACTTTCACATCAACAAGTTTAATATTTTAATATGTTTGTCCCATGACCTAATAAAATAATGAAAGACACACCTCATTGGAATAAACCATGTGAAAAATCATGGGCAAGTTTGTGGTTTTGATTACATTATTATATAGAATCTAGGACCTATGTTTGAGAACTAATAATGAGTCCCCCACTAATTTCATATATAAATTCAAACAAGGTCCCATTTCTATTCACTCAAAAGCCTCAGAGAATATCATTTCTCTTATATACACCCTTTAGAGTCCTCCCACAGTACTACCAATATGTCAAAAATATCCTCCCATGATTTTTGAATCCCCCTTTCAAGGTAAGGGATTCACTCATACATTTTTTTATTTAAGTATATTTATAATATTTTTCCTTTTATCTCCAATTCTTAGAATTGGGATATTTTCTTCCATATCCTCTTAACTATCCATTGGATGTATAAATTATGAGATACCCAAGTTTGTGACACCCTAGGTAATAATAGAATATTCTTTTTATTTATTAGTATTATTGAATTAAATGGTTATATTCATTATGTTAAGTAATTATTAAAATAAACAAGTGAAGATGGAAGGCCTTTGAGTGGATTATCCTCTCCAAATCACGGAGGATAGGGTTTCCCGTTATTCTCTTTTTCTCTTTCCCCTTTCGTCTCGCTCAGTCTCATCTTGGCCTCCATTCGTTTGGCTCGGCATCGGCGTGCATGGAGTCATCGTGGCGCGGTGGGGATCTGGTGTGGTTTGGTCTGTCTTCGTCGATGTGGTTCGGTGGATCTGGCATGGTTCAGTGTCCCTTTCATGGAGACTATGTCCCTCGATGTGGATATGGACTCTCGGATCGTCCCAGCGTGCCTAGGTGGCATCTCTGGTGATCTGTCGGTGTGAGTTTGCGATGGTTCCGGTTTGGCTTGGAGGGAGAAGGTTCTGGGTTCCGGGGTTTCTTTCAGGCATCCGGCAGTCTTCTTGGTAAGGAGTTCTATGTTGTTTATTTTATTTGCACGATGGTGTTTCTTCGGTGTCGTCATTGTCTGAGGTTTTTCTTCTGGCTTCGGTTCCAGTGGTTATGTTGTGGATGAGTTCACCTTGGCTCTACCCCTTGAGATGAGGTGCTTCTGGCTTTGGCTCCTACATTGATAGCTGAGGGTTGTCAACCCTTTTCAGTTGTTTTTTGATGGTTAAATGGTGATGTGGTGATAGTAAAGTGATGGTGAAATGGTGATGTGGTGAACTCCCTTGATGGTGAAGCCTATGTTGGTGAATCTGTTGGAATGTTGGCAATGGTGGATCTCTGCAGTTGTGAGATTTTTGAAGTGTTTGGTGCTGTTGTTTTGACTTGATATGTAATTGTCCCATTTTGGATGGAAGTGTTGATTGGGTTTGGGCAAGATGTATGCCCTCACCCCAACCTTGCTTGCTATAACTTTTATTTTTCTTTAATAAATAGTCAGAGGTTCTTGCCTCTAACTGAACTTTCTAGGTAAAATAAACAAGCTATTATATTGTTATATATTTAAAATATTAATTTTTTCAATTATATTTTTTATTTTGAAAAAACTAATTTCATTTTTGAATTTATAATATCTATATTATCTTATTATGAGTATTTTAAAATTTTCTGGGAATGTTAAATTTTTTGTGAATAGTAAAAAATATAGACTTTTTATAAAATAAGGTATTTGTTTGTGACACTATGATTAAAAAATTATTATATAAAATTTATTAAAATTGTTTAATAATTAAATTATAAATTGATAAGAGATTTAATAATCAAAAATAATTTAGAACATGTAAATTATAAATTATTTCATGATAAGTATGAAATTGTTTTTTCAGTGTCGATGTAGTACTTGCGCAACATTGGAAATGTAAAATTTGGTTTTTTATAGTTAATAATTATGTGATAAATATTAATTTTAAGAAATTTTTATTAATTATTATTTATTATTTATCTTTTTGATAGATATTTTTTAATTTTTAGTACTATAATTAATTAATCTAATCCAAATGCATGTGCAATTCTTGCACTAGGCAAGAAAAGAATAAATTATAAATTATAAATTTTTTATTGACATTGATATTAATACATATACCAATTTATTGAATAAAAAATTTTATCCTGAACCTAAATTATTTATTTTTATGATATAAGTTTATTTTTAATTTTTAAATATAATATAATTAACATTAATTCTTATGAAACACTAATGCAGTGCTTCTAAAAAAATAAAAAAAATAAATTTTTTTGAATTAAAAATATCAGTACCATTAAATGACCAAAAATATGATAAACAATTTTTATAAAATCAATTTCCTACCATTATCATAATTTATTTAGAATTTATTATATTTTGGAGCCACATGAATCACTATAATCCCTTTATAATATTTTATTTACAAGGAAGTCAAGTTGTTCATACTATAGTTTTTTACTTCAATAATGTTTTAAAATATGTATTTCAAAATAATTATTTTGAAAATTAAAATGTTTTTAATGATAATAAATATTTATTTTTCATGTTATATTATTTTTAATTTTTAGGGAATAAATTATTTCCTTATTAGATTGCACAACTATGATGTATTATTTAATTAATTAATTAATTAATCAAATTAAAGATATTAAAAATAATAAAATAAATATAATTTGATATTTTTAAGTTACTTAAATATTTATATCAATTAATATGAAATCTATAATATATAATAATAAAATTCTTCAATATTAAAATGTTTTTTATGTTTTAATTTCATAGTTAAGATAAGTTTTTAATTTAACAAAAATATTTTTCAGGAAAAAATATGTTATCAAATAATTTATAAATCACAAAAATATATAAGAAGACAAAAAATGGTAATATTTTTTATAAAATGTTATATAATTTGATGTTAAATACTTTTTTAATTATTAAAATCTTAATTAGACTAATTATATTTTAATATTTTGAGTAATTCTTATGTTTTCACTCACTACTATTATAAAAAGAGAATCATCCCTTAAAAATAGTTCATCAAAATAATCAATATTTTTGAACTATACTATAAAAAATTCCCTTGACATCATCAATCTCTACATTTTAGTGTATCGTTTTTCACACAAAAGACCACTTCCACATACCCAAGGAGGTTCTCAATGATAAATTTTCAATAGTTAAATTTCTAGTTTTTATTTTTTTAAAATATCTATATCTTATTCCATATCCTTACATCCTATATCATGTTTCATGATAACTATAGTATCATATATATATACTAAAAATTTACTGGTTTAATGGAATATAACCATTCAATATCTTATTTTTGCCTTTTATTCATAAAAATGAAATCAGTGTCTAAGGTGTGCCAATTCACCACCTTCCTGGACAATGAGTTTTCATTTATATTTTCTGTATACATGGAATGTTGAAAATCACTGATAATTTTTTAAAATAAAATAAAGATCTATTTTATCACTTATAGAATATCACTTCTTTTTTATAAGGAATTCAATAATAAACCAACCATGGAATCCCTGAAATGAACGCACCTCAAACATTGAAAATAATAAAATATTTTCAATAAATAGGTGGAATGGTGTTATAAGAAGATCATTTAAGGTAATATAAAAATGAATAAAATTAATTAATAAATCAATAACACCCTTTAAACAAATATATATATAATTTTTCTCTTTTTATGGAATTCAAACCCATTTTCAAGTTACATATATTTTTATCGATGAAATATTTTTTAATTATACGGACCACGTGGAGTTTCAATCATTAATGATTAATTATTGATTTTATGTTTCCTTTATATGCTTACAAGTTTTTATTAAAACAATATTTTTTCATTTATAAATGTGTGAATTCTTAAAAATTATTTTAGAAGTGGAATATATATTTTCCTCAGGAATGATTCATTTATGAAATATGTATGTGTTATGATCATGTTAAGGTTATTGACAATTGATGGAATGACCTCTAGTTCCATGATAAACTAAGGTCAGGTGATCCCATTATATACCTAAAATTTATTGGGTAAATTAATGGAGTTAACCAGTTAGTTTTCTCTAATGAGATTATTTGAATATACCGTGATGGTTTTTCTGAGTGTAATTATGATGGTTACTCCCAATGAAGTCGGGAGAGCTACATTATTTGTAAGAGTGACATGAAAATAATTAAAAACTATACCTTTTATGATCTATTTATGATTTCTATGGTTTTAAATAAATCATATGATTTTATAAGGTGATCCATATAGCATATGATTTACTTTGACAAAATGGTTTGATTCATGGACTAATTATTTCTTTCTTCCTTTCAACATCCATTAAGGAGTTTTTTATTCTCATCCCATGATTTAAAATGTTATTCATAGAGATTAAGTATGGGTAAGGGTAAATAAAAATCTATGGTGAATTTTTTGAATATTTTTAATGAGAATAAATCATGTTTTGTTAAAAATATTGTATTATGGAAGAAATTGATATTTTTTTAGTAGTATCCACTTTGTATGATTGTTGGTTTTAATGTATGAATTTTGAAATAATTAACTAAAACTATAAATTAAAACGATCATTGGGAATTTATGAAAATTAATAACTAATTGAATTAACTATATTATGTAATGATTGATATAGGGTCCTTATAGTTGGTATTGGATCATGGTTGATATATTTTTTAGAGTTGGGTTAATTTTAATAGAGTACCCATAAATTATTTTTAAATTATTTTTATAATGAGGGGATATTTTATTTGATGAATAAAATATTGCTTAATCTCTGATATGTCTATTCAGAATGGTTTTCCATACAAGAAATAAGGAATCCACAGTAGGAAGGCACCAGGAGGATGAAATCTTTCTAAATCTACAACTTGAATAGTGGCAATTGGAACCATGCAGTTTGTGATAGTAATGTATTAGTTGAAGTAGGATATAAATGGTGTAAGAATACCTATAAGATATCATCTAGGTCATCCAAATAAGAGTATGATAGTGGTGAAACATTTTATGAGGCAATAGCCTTTTTTATTTTTGAGATAATCTAACATAGTGGTAGAAAAAAGGTGGATAAAATCCCTAAAAAATATTTTTGATATCATGGGGTGTTCTAACCATCAAAAGTTTTTTCATTATATTTAATTTTTTTAGGTGAATCTAATCAGTGGTATTCAATTAACAAGAATACTAAGGATATTTAGGATATTGATGACATAAAATGGATGAATTTAAGAATATTTTCCTAATGTTGTTTGAATAAAGATAGAAAATAAATTACATGAATTGAAAAAAAAAGATTAATATTCATTGGATGTGTATGAATGAAAATTCATTATATTTTTAAGGTATGCTCCAAATTTTACCCAATATCTAGATTGAAAAATCAATAATTTATAATCTGGATAGATTCCAAAATATTGTAGGGAATTGGCCTCTCTTTTTTGAAAATGATATGAAAAAGTTTTTTGATATGAGAAGAAGTTGGAAATGAAGTTTTTATGATAATATGTTATTAAAAACTAATAGAAAAAGAGGATGATGTTATTGTATAAAATAATGAATACATTAATGTAGTTTGACAGTAAAAAAATCATGTTTTTAGTTTGAGAGAATTTTGGTAAGAAACATACTAGTGAATGACTTTTGAAGGATTGTAAGTAGTTTTGATGTGGAATGTATGGGTACATGGGTAATAATTTCAATTAAAAATATTATGGTGGTGGTAGGAGGAATTTTTATACATAGATAGTGAAATTTTTAAATTTAATAATATCGGTCATTATGATAACAAGTGTCCGAAGAGGAACCTGGGTGATGGAAATCAGCCATACTCTAAGAGAAATAGTGTAGTAAAATATATTGTGACTACATAAGTATATGTTGGGTAATCCAATGATATTGTATCATTAACATTTATTTTTTACATAGATTTTGAAAATGTTTTGTCTGATATGGGGTCGAAAATTTCCATTATTTCTGAAGAATTTTCTGATAAATTAAAAAATCCACCTCATGAAATGATGCCATAACATATGGAAAAAACACATGGGAAAAATAATAATGTAGAAAATAATTATAATAATATTCAAGTTGTTGTCTATGGAATGAATTTTCTTGAAAACCTTCTTATTTATCACTTGGTAGAGTATGATGTTATTCTAGCTATGGAGTGACTTTCGATTTACCGTGGTATGATTTATTGTAGTGCTAAATAAGTTCGTTTATAAATATTTTCAGTTTCTGTATAATAATGAATGAAACCATTGATAACATATAAGGAAGATGAGAAGCTATTTAAATATTTAAATTAAAGTAATATTTCATATATTCTGTAAAATAGGGGAATTGTTCAGATTAATGGTGTGCCAGTGGTAAATGAGTACAATGATGTTTTTTCTATATAGTTTCCTTGTTTTATAAATAATCCATAAGTTGAGTTTAATAATGGAATAGTTCTTGATTCTAATCCAATTTCAAAACCCCCTTATTGAATGTCTCAAGTATACGTTATAGAATTGAAAAGTCGGTTGCAATAGTTTCTATATAAAGGTTTCATTTTCCCAAGTACTTCACCTTGGGGTGCTCCTGTTATATGTTAAAAAGAATGATGGTTATTTGGGGCTTTGTTTTGATTTTAGATATTTTATTAATATCAACATTAAGAATAAGTATCCTTTTCTTTATATTAATGAGTTGTTTGATCAGCATCAGGGAGCTGAATATTTTTCCAAGATTTAATTGAGATCTGGGTACCATTAGTTGAAGGTGAAGTAGGATATCATTCTAAAAACATCATTCTGTACTAGATATGGGCATTATGATTTTTTTTATTCCATATGGTTTAGATAATTACCACTCTATATTTATAGATCTTATGAATAGAATATTCTTAGATTATTTGGATAAGTTTGTGGTGATTTTTATTAATGATATTCTAGTGTTTTCAAAAATCTATAGGGATCGTGAAAAAAATATGAGTATTTTTCTAAAATCATTTAATGATAATAAATTAAATGGAAAATTTATAAAATGTGATTTTTGGTTTCAACATATCTATTTAATTGGGAACATTGTTAATAAGGATTACATAATAGTAAATCCTACTAAAAAAGTGGTTTATGAGTGGGAACAACCTACAAATGTTACTGTGATTATAATTCATCTCAGGTAAAAAGGATATTACCGATGGGTTTATAAAACAATTTCACATTTATCTATACTTATAACTAAGTTAACTCTAAATAGATTAAAATTAATCTGGGAAATATATTGTGAATATTGTTTTTGAGAATTAAAAAATATGATTGGTGAATACTCTATTTGTTTCCTTAACCTAAATAAATGGTGATTATATAATCTATATTAATGTTTCATTAAAGGTACTTGGTTTCATTATGATGTATAATGATAATGTAATTACTTATGCTTCACGAAAACAGACACCCCAAGAGTTAAATTATACCACACATTATTAGGAATTAACTTTTGTTGTTTTTTCATTAAAAATTTGGAGGAATCAATTATATGTATTCAAATGTGAAATATATATTTAACATAATATTTTGAAGAACATATTAACATAGAAGGTATTGAACATTAGGATGAGAAGATAGTTGGAACTGATAAAGGATTATGATTTCATGATCAATTACCATCCTGGAAAATAAAATAAATTATATGATTCTTTGAGTTGCAAAAATAATTCTATAATAAACATGTTATGTATAGAAAATACCACTATGAATAATTATTTGATGAATTTAGAATAGTATTTTGTTTGTATAGAAGATTCCGCTATTTTTTTAGCGGTCAGTGCCATCATGTCTCTCAGAACCAATTAAGAAAGCATAGAAAGAAGACAGTGCATTACATAATAAAGTAGAATTGGTTAAGAAAGGTATGTTGACTTAATTTAATTTTAATAAAGATTATATATTTATATTTGGTAATATATTATGTGTTCCTTTTGGTTCCCAAATTAATAAAAAATTGTTAATTTAATCTCATAATTCTCCATTTTCAATTCGTCTAAGAAGCACTAAGATGTACAGAGACCATATAGAGTATTTCTAGGGGATGGAATAAATGAGATATTGTTTATTTTTCAATTAAATGCTTATATTTTCCAAATTTTAATATATAACATCAATTACCAATAGTTATGATTCAATATTTTCTAGTTCCATAGTGAAAATGAGAAAATATATACAAGGATTTCATAGTAGGGATACCAAAGACTTCTCAATGTAACAATGTGATATGGGTTATTGTTGTTCAACTGACTAAAACATCACACTTACTTCATATTAAATATACTATATATTTAGATCATATTTCTTAACTTTACATAAAATTGATAGTATAGTTACATGGAATTCATCTCTCTATTGTATTGGACTGTGATTCTAGGTTCACTTCAAACATTTGGAAGGGCCTTCAGAAGATTTTGGGTAATGAATTATATTTCAACACTACATTTCATCTTCCATCTGGTAGAGAATCATAGAAACCAATTGTAACATTGGAGGATATTCTTTGAGATTATTCAATGGATTACCATGGAATTTTAGATAAGAAACTTTCTTTAGTTTTATTTTCTTGTAATAACAGTTTTCATTCAAGTATACAGATGACACATTTTGATTCATTATATAGAAATATTTTTCAAACTCAAAACTTTTCTGATGAAGTGGAGGATATAAAGATGATGTGACAATAGTTTTTTGGGGATGTGGCTGAGAAACTGATTAATATCTGGAAACATATAAGGAAAACTCTGAGTATGCTGAAAATTTATGCAGATATTAGAAGGAAAGACCTTTCTTTGGAGGTAGGTGATCATGTTTTCCTCAAATTATCTTTGAGGAAAAGTGTAATGCGATTTTCTATGAAAGGAAATCTATGATCATGGTTTATTAGATATTATGAAATCATAGAAAGTGTTGTACCAGTATCCTACCAAGTAGCTTTGACTCTAGTTATACCAAGAACATAATATTTTTCATGTTTTGATAATATGAAAGTATTTTCTAAATTAATCTAATTTTTCATTCCGAAAATTGTTTAGATGGAAGAGATACTTCCTTCTAAAGAGAAACATGATCAGGATCTTGATTGTAGAGAGAATGTGTTGTGGAATAAAGTAATTCATCATTTTAAGGTTTTTGGAAAAACCAAATTGTTGAAATGGAAACACATGAATTTGAAAATGCTATGAGGGAAAGGTACCCCTTTTTAATAATTGAATAAATTTCAAGGAGGAAATTTACAAATTCGGTAAAGATGTAACAACCTAGGTAAATATTTAATTAATTGTTTTTTATTTCTAGTTATTCTTGATTTAAATAGTTATATTTATTATGTTAAGTATTTTTTAAAATAAATAATTTAATATATGGTCATTTATTTAAAACATTAATTATTTCAATTGTAGAATTTTAATTTAAAAAAAAATAATTTCATTTTTTAAATTATAATTTCAAAATTATCTTAGTATGATTTTTTGATAATTTTCAGATTAAGTTAAATTTTTGGTGAACAGTAAAAACATATTCATTTTATAAAATACTATATTTTTGGGTATGACATGAAGATATAATTATCATATAAAATTTAATATATTTATTAAATAAATAATATCATTTTTCATAAGAGAAATATTTTATAAAAAAATAGAACATTTATATTGTAAGTTATTAATAGATAAATATAAAAAAAGTATTGTTAGTGCCAACATAGTGGCTGCACAGCATTAGAAATGTCAAATTTGGTTCCTTATAGTTAATAATTGAGTGCTAAAAGGTCTTTTCAAGAATTTTTTATTATTTTTTATATATTATTTATATTTATTTAGACAGTTTATAATTTTCTAGTTATATAACATTAATCTAATCCAATGGACTATGCAATGCTTTCACATGAAAGGAAAAGATAAAATAAGAAATTAAAAACATTGTAATGACATTGAAATTATTAAATATACATAGTTGATGAATATAATTTTTTATATTAAACCTAATTTATTTATTTTTGTGATTTTAATTTATTTTTAATTTTTATGTCTGAAATTATTAACATTAATTCTTATAAAACACTGATGTAGTGCTTGTACAAGCTGCATAAAAATAAATAAAATGTTTTAAATTAAAATTATATTCACTATGAAATTACCCTAAAAATGTTTAAATATTTCTATATATGATATTTTCAACCATTATCTTACTTTTATTCTAATATGGGACATTTTATTCCAACATGAATCACTTTAATCCCTTAATAATATATTATTTAAAAGGAATTAAATTTTTTCACACTATATTTTATAATTTCAATAATATATTAATATATGGTTCTCAAAAAGAATCTAAAATAAACTATATTCATAAATTTAAAAAAATCATGTAATTTTATTTTTAATTTGTATGAAATAAATAATTACCTTAATGGATTGAATAATGATGATGTAGTATTTATTTAATAAATGAATAAATAAAATTAATCATATTAAAACAATAAAAAATATAAAATGTTTTATTTAAGTTAATTCATGATTTATGTCAATTAATGCTATATTTATAACATATAATAAAAAATTGGAATCAAATTTTCAACTTTTTTGATGTTTTAAAGTAATAGTTATGAGAAGTGTTTAATTTCAAAAATGATATTTTTCATGTATAAAATTAATCGTTATATTATTTAAAACCCACAAATATCATGAAAAAGGAAAAAATTGTCCATATTACTTAAAAAATGTTATCTCATTTGATTTTCAGGAATCTCAAAAGTCCTTAACTTTATATAAGAGTAATTATATTTTAACATTTTAAGTAATTCCTAAATTTCCCCTCACTTAGATTATAAATGGAGACTCATCCCTTCACAAACTTTTATCACAAAAAGCCATATTTCTTGACTATATTGTACTAAATTACATTCTCTTATTCACTTTTCCACATTCTAGTGATTTTTCTCTCACAAAAATACCAATTCCAAGTGCATAAGGAGGTTCTTAAGGAGAGTTTTTCATGATGTAAATTTCTTTTTTTTTCTCATTTAAATTCTTTCTCACTTCTACCATATCCTTGCACCCTATACCATGTTCCATGATAACTCTATTACCATATATATACTATAACTTTATTGTTTTAATGGTATATAAATCATCAATTATCATATTTTCATCTTTTATTCATAAAAAGGAAATCATTGTTCAATGTGTGTCAATTCCCCACCATCATGGACGATGAGTTTTCATTTCCAATTACCACATTCATGGAAAGTTAAAATTAAATAATAACTGATTAACATGGCCTAAATATATATATTTTAACTTAAGGAATATCATTTCTTTTTAATATAGATTTCCTAAATAAACTGGCCATGGAAATCATGAAATGAATGCACAAGAAATAATTGAAATAAAAAAATATTACTAATAAATTGGTGAAAAGATGTTATAATAAAATAATGTAAGGTAATACAAACATGAAATTTTTTCTACACTATATTAATAACACTCTTTAAATAATTATATAGTAGGTTTGTACACTTTTAAGTTACTTGAACCCCCAGGTAAGGGAATCTATTTTTTAAATTTCTCATTTCAAGTTACAACTCTTTTTATTAATGAAATATTTTTTAAATATATGGTACACAAGTATTTTCCTAATTTCATGATTCCTTATTGATTTTATGTTTCTATTTAAAATTTTACAATTTATTTTCGAATTAAATTTTTTCATTTAAAAGGGTCTAACTTCTTAAAAATGATTTCAAAAATGGAAAATTTATTTTCCCTGAGAATGTTTATTTTATGAAGTATTTATGAGTTAAGATAATGTAATGATACATGGGAATTTTTATGATTATTGATTGTTTTTTGATAAAAATAGGGTATATGAGCCCATTATAAAATTTAAATGCATTGGGTAAAGGGATGTCCTTAACTAGTTTGGTTTCTCCTAAACAATTATTGGAATATACTACGATGGTTATTCTAAGTGTAATATTTATGGTTACTCCCTGTGTAGCTGGTAGAGCTACATTATTTGTAAGAGTGATATGAAAATGATTCCATAAGTTAATTTTTATGATCAATGTATGATTTCTATGGTTTTATAGGAAACATATTATTTCATAAGGTGAGATAATGAGCTTATGATTAATTTTGGGAAAATGTTTTCATACATGGAAAAATGATTTCTTTCATCTTTTCTATTTCCCTTACTAGGAAATTTGTGATCATACCAAGTTTTAAAATGTTTTTATAGTGATTAAAGATTTGTAAGAGAAAAAATAAGACAAGGATAATGTTGATACATTTATCATGAAAATAATTCATTTTTTGTTAATACTTTTTTATTATAAAAGAAATTTATATTATTTTAGCAATATCCACTTTTAATTATTATGGGTTTTCATGAATGAATATGACCCAATTCACTAAGTCATTTAATTAAAAAGACCTTTTGGAATGTATGAATATGAATTTATAGTTTAATTAACTATATTAGGTAATGTTTCAGGCTAGTTCCTTATACTTTCACTCTCTTTAAGCTATCCCATGAACAATTATATACCCCTATCATGCAGCCCAAATTTCACCATTATTTTTCATGCCAAAAAAAATTATGTAGGGAATAACCATACCCATTTCCTATGAAGGGTGTTCATATTTATGCACTTATACCTATTTGAATGGGGTAAATACATGTTTATAATCCAAAAATTTTGGATCATGGAATAAAATTTGATGTTAAATGATTCAATATTTTATGATCTATAGGGTAAAATTTTGAATGATAATGAAATGAATGTGATGGGTACACTTGGATTTATATATATCTTCAATCCATTACGTAATGTTTTAATCTAATGAGACGTCATGAAGTATATTAGGGTGTAAACCTAAAACATCATGGGGATTTTTCAATCAGGATTTCTTGGAAGTTTTACTTGACCTATGTTTATGAAGCATTGATTTATGTTGTTTCCACATTTCCATGTGGGTTATATGTTATCATACAATATCATGCCACATTGTCCATGATTATGATTATAAACCCTTTTATGTCTCGCTGGTTTTTATATTGTCTAACCTTAATTCATTTATTCATTTTATGACATGTTTATTCTCTTACTTTTCATTATAGCTCACCCATTTCTTATGTATTTCCCCAGGTTATCTTATTCAGTTTTATGTACGAAGGAATAATATGAGCATGATAAAGAATTTTTTTATAATGATTTTGTATTCCTGGTTTTATGTATTTATGAATTGTACATAATTCTCAAAAAAAACTATACTTTTCAATCTTTTAGGTTGTATTATGTATAATGTTATATAATAAATCTGAAATTAGTGTGTAATAAATAGTAGGCTTGTCATATAACACATGAAAGAGAAATGATTTTCATAAACATCTTATAATGATAAACCATTAAAATAATGAATAATAATGGTATTATTACATCATATCCCAACAAAAACATCGGTTACATCTAATGATTACGTGATAAATTAATATAAAATTTCAAAGACTACTTGGAACATTTCATAAAAAAATAATTTTTTTATGAAATTTTTTTCATGTATAAATATTCCTAAAACATTTTGAAAATAGATTTCATTTAAAATAATGATGAAAGCATATAATGTATGATCCCTATAAATTAATAATCATGAATGTTGAAATTTCAATTCTTGATGTAAAAGTTAAAATAGATTTTCCTTTTAAATTTTTGATATTAGCCAACCATTAATTGTTTCGAAAATGACCTGAAAATTCATTTTGAAAAATTTTATAAAAAATAAAACATGGATAAATTTATATTATAAATTATATAAATAATCTTAAAAACATTTTTGAAATAATTTTTAGAAAACCTGGTTTTGGAAGAAAAAAGATGTTCGACTACAGAGAGAAATAAAGATGTTCTTTATTGGAAATATAATTTTGATATATTGTGTACATAATGGGAGTAAAATGAATGGAAAGAATGTATTGTCCATAAATAACCAGATAATTATAAAATTAATGAGTTTACTGAGATATATATCATAATATTTCTTTATTGGAAGCGTAATCATGAACAATCTCGACAAATGATGAGACTGTAACATAAAACTTTTACAAAAATGGTAACATTGAATAATAAGACCCATGAAAGGATATCATCAGATGAAACATAAAGTATCACAAGAATAAAAACATTAAAGATATTACATGTTTGTGAGGCTATACATAAAACTCTTAAAACAAGATAGGTAGGTTGCATGACATAAATCTCAAAGAAGGAAAATTTAGACAAATATCCCATACCACTTTAGTAATTTTTTGAGTCATAATACATGATAAATAATAACATAAAATGAAACATTAAATATCATTAAAATAATTTTATTAATGATATATCATGTAAAATGGTCAGTATATACACCGTACAAAATAAAAGTGTGGTAAATTTTTATGTCTCTTAGAAATAAAATAGAGAAGAAAAATCCATTACCATGAGCATAAAATTCTTTTGAACATGTTCAAACCTCATGTATAATCACTATAATTTTATTATAATTATATTATATAACCATATATATATATTAAACCATATATTATTTACTAATTACCATTAATTACACATTTATTACCAATTCATTGATAAAATAAAATTTTGGGTGAAAACCGCACTGTTTTCCTTATATGATTTGATTTGTTATTTTAATTAATGTTGAATTGATCATGGTTGAATAATAACCATAATAATAATCATTTAATACTAATAAAATTTATAAATCAATTTTAATTTTAATATGAATCATAAAACATAGTCTTGGGAAATTTAGTATATTGCGACCATTGAGATAGTAGGTCATACGTACATAAGTTTAAGGTTTCCATTTTTCGACAACCATTATGGAAAGGAGGTATTTAATTTTTTATCCTTCCATAATTTTCATAATATAATTAATAAAATATTTTTTATTTAAATATAATTATTCATATAATCCATGTGGTGTGGTGGTGAATAGAGAGTCATATCTCTTCGTGAATGTAGTGGTCCAAAGTTACACGAAAAACATCATTATATTTCAATGAGTGATAAGGTAAGAAATAAAATGTTATATTATATTTTTTTAATTATATATTTATATATTCCATTAATATAATAATAATTTCATGTATATCACATATATTCATTAATTTATTCCTTATTATATTTCCATGAAAAGAATTTTAAAAAAATAATCACATCGCTTTAGGAGGCAGTAGTTCACCATACTCACAATGGACATTATCATATCCCTAATTGAATGGAAAGTATAAAATATATATTATATAATTTCTAAATAGATATAATTATGTTATAAATATAATTTATACACTATTTATACATCATTTTACCCAATCATGATAGGTGGCGATGGAAAAATGAATTACATATATTCATAAAGTTGTTATCTGTTGTACACACAAATATTGATTTTGTAACCAAATTTATGGAAGTGTAGATGGTAGTAGAAAATTATATTAACATAAAAAATATCATTTTATTTAAAATACTAAGGTTATTATTCATAATGTCTTAATATTAATAGATTGAGGTGGAGAAGAAAAGAAAATAAAAACACTTGTTGAAGAACATTACCACTTTTCATGTATCCTCCATAGGTTTGAACAAAAATACTGCCTAGGTTGGTGTTATTAAGAAAATTATACATCTAGTATTAGATAAAGGATGTTTTTAAGGGATTTTTGTAAGTATTATCTAAAAAATTGGATTCAATTTCTGAATAACTGGTTATATTGTTTCCCTTTTATAAGTGAGGTGAATGGAAGACTTCAAATTTTTTCAATAGAAAATGTTATACCGATGTTTTTCATCTAAAAAATGATCAAATATATATTATTATCAAGTAATACACATTATGTTTTATAAACATATCCATAAATTATATTTTATACAAGTTTTTGGTCATTTTAACACTTATGTATTTAGTTTATCCCATATAAAATCCATTTTTACCATAGCTGTGGTAAATGAATTTATCTCTTTTTAATATTCATTATGGTAAATATTTAATTTTAACATATTAAATTATTTTAATTTTTTTACTTACAAATATTTAATAAATTTTTCCAAATTTCATTCATGTAAGTTGAAAATTTTAATATAAAACTAATCTTACAGATAGAAGATTAAGGAGGGTTTTCAATGACAAAATGTCAAAACATTATAAGTTTCTTATATCGACATTCAATGTGAAAATGATTAGAATTACAAAAATTGTATTAATATATATATAATTGAATAAATTTTGATTTGAATCAAATTTAAAATATAATTTAACTTTATAAATAATTCAAATTAAAAAGTAGTTTTCAATTAAAAATTCATTATTTTTCAGTTCTCCTTATAAAATTAGTATTTTCATAAAATTATAAAAATTCACCAAAAGATAATTTGGAAATAATTCTTAAAAAGTGTAATTTATTTTTTTCATATAATATTTTCAAAATTGTGAAAAAAATATATTTCCAATAAGTTTTATATAAGGCAAAAAATCTAATATTTAGAAAAATATTATCTTTAAGTATAAAATTAGATTGATTTATATAACTTTTCTATAAAACACATAAGATGAATGTTAGTTTTTTTATTGAATATATAATATATAATTATTATTAATATAATTAACTAAAATTTGTTTGTTTAATTTATTTATGTATAGTTTTTTTCATAAAAATAGTCATTAAAGAAAAATGTTTCTTTTATTTTAAATTTTAATTAATTGTTAACCAATGAATTCATGTTATATACATGTGTAAACTATATATTATCAAATTTTAGTTATTCATATTCATACCTTCTATTATAATGTATTTTTTATACCTTTTATCTTAAAATATTTTAATAATATTTTATGTTTCATTATTCCCAGTTTTGTGTGTAATGAAAGATAAACAATGTGTTATGTGTAATGATAATTATTGACAAGATTAAATTCATTTGAAAAAAAATTCACAAAAACACTAGTTGATACATGTGGGGTAGAACATGGGTATTTTCCTTTTGGGAATTACTGATATTATTTTTATGGTTATGGAAATATCCTATCTTCATGGATAGATACTTGGGATGTAGTTTTGTTTTTTTTTGGGATATGGATGGCATAAGTTTCTATTTATGTCATAATTACAATAGAATGGTATTATTATGAGTTAGATCTATAAACTGATGTATGTGATATGTGACCCTTAGGTTAGAGCCTTTTTATATAATATCTATGAATTTCATTTTATATTGAGCTTCGTGTTTAAATTCCTTCATTTATTGGTTTTAGAACCAATTTTCTAGGTTGGATCTAGCTTATAGTGTTTGCACATTCCCTTCATATATTTTTAGATTATGGTTTCATGGGGATGAAATTATATTTGAAAGAAAAGGTTATTGGTCACTTCACTATTCTATATTAATTATAAATTTTGGGGAGACTGATTTTTGGCATAGTTTCTCTAAATACTTCCTTTGATTTGTTGATAATATATTGGACATATTGTTCTTTGATATTTCACTTTGAATTTGTTCCATTTTTACTACTACATTAACCTAAGTCTTTATGGGGGTATAAAGTTCCGTGTGGGTTGTTTGTGACACCCCTATGTCACATTGGTGTATATTATATATTATTTTAAATATAATTGTGAAACTTAAAATTTATTGTGGCCATAGGCTTATGATTTTAAAAAATTAAGAATTTTTGTACCGCACATGGGTTTCTCATGGATAGAAGTAACAATGTGAAAATCAAGTTTCAAAGTCGATCTATAGGAAACTTCCATTTTGAATGGTTAGAGTATGGTTAGTGTAATTATCCAACACCTTGGGAAAAAAATTTAGGGTGGTTTTTGGCTATGTAGTTCCTCTCGCATGATTGAAACATGGTTAGAAAAACATTATTCCCTAACATTTCAGTTTAATATTTTTTATTTAAATATTTTGTTTTATTTTTATATATTAATTTAAATTTTGAAACCCTAAAACTAAAACACACCTCACACACTCTTATCCTCGATCATTTGATATAGCCCTCCCCCAAGACCTCCTCTTCTCACACAATTCCCTCGGGAGATATCCCTCTCGTGTGTGTTGCATCCCCTCTAGATCGTATGCTCCATCATCTACCTCACATGACCTACCCCCTCTATCCTCCCCTCTAGTACTCATGAAACACCTAATTAAAAATAACCCTTATCCAATCACACCTCTGTCTCTCCCTAACCTCCTTTATTCATGAATATTTTTTGGGTAATCTTCATAGTTTAGGGTTGGCTAACATTAGTATAGTCTCTTCTTCCACATCTTTCTTATTTCCATGTGATTTCCTCCTCCATTTTTCTTGGATATTATTTTAAATAATCCATATTGGTATTGAGATTGATCAAATTATGTATTTATATGATTATTGGGCCTTTTCATCTTCCATTCTAAATTTTTGGGTTCTTCCATCAAATGAGAGATGTTTCTTGACTCTCCATACCTTGCAACCGGTTTTATTTCACATTGTCCAAGTAATTTTTCTTCTTCATTTTTTATTTTTCCCAATTTTAATTATTGATATTTTTATTTTTATTTCCATCATAGTAATTTAGGTTTCCTTGCATCTCTTTAAATGTTACTTATAATTATACAAAAATATGGGCATATATCTAAAGACCACCTTGTATATATTAAATTATTGTAATGAAAATTTGAAAATTATAGATAGGTGTCTTTATATATATGTGAAGGGACATATGATTGTATGTTTCGAAGGATTTATTCATGTGGCCATCATAAAATACCTCATGTTTTGTGGTAGGTTTTTTTCCATCGCATTATATTTTAATTCATTAGTTGCTTCAATTTTTTAAGTATTTTTTTATAAATTTAAAAACTAAATACTTTTTTTTTGTATTTTTGAAATGATTATTGATTTTATTTTTAGTACCATTTCTGGGAATTAGTCATATTCCAAGTGTTTTTGAAAATTCCTTGTTGGATTTTAAGTGAATGGTCTTGGTTTTTAATGCACTGTTGAGTACCAGATCGATGTTTTAAAAAGCCTTCTTAAATCTAGGTGTATTTAAAACCTTGTGTAATGTGTTTCTAAGGTGTTTAAATGATTATACATGGGTTGTGTGAATTTAATGGGGTGAGTTAACCCATATGGTGTTTACCATTGAAATGCATTATATCATGGAATGATTTCTAGTTGTTTTTTAAGAAAAGGGATGAATGAATTACCAGTTGAGAATCTATAATGATTCGTTGAAATATTTTGGAATTACATCAATGTGTTAATGTGGTGAAACATATGGTGTTTTATTTAAATGAGTATTCATCTATGTTGTGAGACCCTATTGATCCCCTTTTTATTCATATGTTCCCATAGTGGCTTCTGATACCATGATGGGATGTTTATTTTTATACACTATATATAATACATGTATTTTGTTATTATGGGGCCCTTTTTTGAGAGAGTGTGAGTGGTGAGGCATGTGTTATTTTCAATGAATTAAATGTGATTCATGTGGTTGATTTATTGTTCTCACCTAAATTTTGATTGGTTATGGGAACCTTGGTAAATATTTTGGAGGCTAGACTATTACTTCTTGAGGTATCCATAAACTACTATTTTCATCTCTATTTATTGATATGTATAGATGTTTTTTTCCAATCCCAAGAGTTTGAGTCCATGCTAACAATTTTTTTTTCTTAAGACACAACATATACTAGAAGGTTGGTTCATTAGGAAGAGTATAGGATGGTCTCACTATAGGACCTATGATTAAGACCATGAAATCATGATCCTTTTTAGGAAAATTTAGTGGATTTATCATTTTTTGTTTATTTCATCCTCAATTATTCGTTTATTACATGGAACATATGCTCTTGTTTTTCCCTTGTTTCTAGAATTGACATAGTGGTGTCTCCTTGTATTCTCTCTTTATTATTTACATGGTTTAAATTTAAAATATTTTGACAAGTGTTTCTTGAAAATTTTATGAATAAAAAATATGAAATAATTAATTCAATTTGTTTAAATGTTTTAGGAAATGATTTTGAAAATTTTTATCCTATGAGAAAAGTAGAAATTGTGTTTGTACGTCATCATTCCATATTCATATAAATGGTTAGTTTTCAAAAATGTCTTGTAAAACCTTGTAATAAATGAGAACCACATAGAAGTTTTGAATTTTTTTTATAAATGGGGAATTAAATAAATAGTAAAAAATTGAGGCTTCAAAATATTGATTTGGCTAAGATATTTAGGCCGATAAAAATATATCTTCAGATATAATTTTTTCATTTAAAAAATCACTGATAAGAGTTTTTATTACACTTACTACATATACATTATTATTTTTTAAAACTTAATTGAAAATTATTACTTTTCTATTGTATTTAAAACTAGATTAATTTTGATGTATCATGAAAGAGACTGCTTAGTTTTGGTGGGTTGTGGTTTTTTACTAAACACTTTTTTAGCATCACCTATATTATCATCTTAGTTGCATATTCTTATTATAGTATATTTATTTATAATCATGTGTTTCTTTACCTATAATTTTGGGTTGGTCATTTAATTAATTACATTTTGAAAATTATTCATTTATCATATTCTATGGATAGAGGGAAGAAATAGTTTCTGGTGAGAGAAGAAGACCCATTAGATGATAGAAAATTTTCCATGAAGTTAACTATGTTTAGAGGGTGGCGTTTTGTTGGTTCTCAATACTATTTCAATGATTTCCAACTATTTATATTATGATTTTATATTTATCTAGAGTGGACATCCAATTTATGGATAGGTGAGGCCAAATTTTAAAAAAAATCATTCTTCATTATTTTACACTATTTATTTAGGAAAACCATTCTCACATGTGTTCTTATGATACCTATGCAATAGTTTCCATCCCATTGAGATTGGGAATGACCTTCAGTCTAGTGGATATAATGTTTTGGAACACACAGTAGGGACAACCTTGAATGGTTCATTACATACACCTAGTTTTACCTATTATTCATTTGTTGGGGATTTCTGTGTATGTATCCCACACGCCTTCATAGAGACATTATCATATTGGCTCTCTCTTATCTACATATGGTTCCCATTCATTCTTGAGTGTTTTTTCTCCACTTCTTTTGGTGTCCCTTCATTCATCTAGCTCGGTGGTCTTATAGATTCATCCTCCTTTTGTCTTTCTATGTGATTCATTTCATAATTTTTTAATGGATTCACTTACTATTCAACCATATTCATTTTCTCTTTATCCTATTTAATCATATTGAAGAATTTCTTTATAACTTATCCTCTATGCATAGATCTTTTCCCCATATACATTTCAACATTAACTTCTCTCTATTTATTGTTTGTTAGTATATCTGAATTAGGGTTTCACTTTCATCACAACTCAGTTCATGAGATTGAACCCAAAAACGGTTCCATTCTCTCCTGATGGGACCTCCTTTAGCAATTAGGGTTTCATCTCCCCTTTAACCCTTCCTCTCATGGAATCATATCCCTTATCCCATTTAAATTTCTAATATTTCGAAATCCCCTCCCCTTCTCATCAAATTTCAGATCTCTTGTTCCTTTTTCTATGGTTCCTTTCAGTTTTGATTTGTTCATATGGTATGGTGTTCGAATATCAAGTCTTTTCCTTCTTCCCCCACTTATATTTCTACTATTACCATTGTTATGGGCCCCAAAAAGGTTGAAATCGGTGATATTATATAGTATTCGGAATGTGATGTTGTATTTGAGGATCAGGTGCTTCGATTTCCATGGTTTTAGGGTTTTTGGTGAGGTGTGATTATTTTGTGGTCATCACTCACATATTCTGACCATTTTTATTCCCCTATTCTCTTTCTTTTATATCAATCTTGGTTGAACCCATTATTTTCATTCATGACTTCTATCATTATTTTTTGGGATTTTTTGGGTGGGATTCTTAATAATGGTTCTTATGTGTGTGCATGCTCATTTTTTTCTTTTTTCATTATGCGGTTTGTGCATGTTGCTATCTGGAATCATTTTGTTCTCATATTATCTTTTGGTGGTGTTTGTTTCTTCTCTAATTGGGATTCTTCTTCATGGTGTTTTGTGGTTTTAGTTTTTATGAATCATCTTCTGGGTATCAACATTGGGTGGACTGGAAATATCCTAATGGTTCTAACATTGGTGTTTGATTCTCTTCTTTTGTGGTTATCGCTATTCTGTGATTATTTTTTTGGATCTAGCATGTTTCTAGGTGATGTTTTCATATTTGGGTTTTGATTCTTATGGTTGGAATTCATCTTTGAGGACTATATCATTCAAGTTCTCTAGATAAGGTTTTGTGATGGTAGAGATTCTAGTATGTTCGACATATTTTTTCTAATGGGTGACGGTGATGTCGCAAGTTTCAACCCAAGTATATAAAACCCGAGTCATTGATGGTGGATATATGGCTAGATGTCGTGATCTCAGTGACATGGGGTATATCTGAATTTTGAATTTTTGATTTCATATTGTGGATTGGTTTTGTAATTTTTGGTGTTTTATAGTGATGGTTGGAGTTCATTCTTGTAAGGGTTCTCAACTTAGCATAAAATTAATTTATTCCAAAACCAAAAAAAAAAGATATTGTGGTAACCCACGCTCCATAATCATGGGGTTAAAAGTTATTAAAGAAATAATAATATTATATGATCATTATGTCACCCTTATGCATGTGCATGATATGAATGTGATAGGTGGCCCTAGAATTATATATCCCCCAAATGTATTGGGTAATGTTTATATATCATGATATTCCACGTATATTATATGGGAGGTTATCCTAAGAGCATTATTTTATGATGTCGTGATGGTTTTCCATTACTAATTTTTATGATTTCAGGCTTTATGTTATTTCCACATTCCTATAATATACTCATGTTATCATTGTTTATCATGCTTTGATGTTCAAGTATATGATTCTCACCCATTATTTTTCCTTTTTATATTCTTATTAACTAAAATGTACTAATTTTATCATTTTTTAATTAATTATTACCATATTAGGCTTTGTAGCTCACCCCTTTCTTATGTATGTCCCTGGGAAATCCCATTTATTTTTAGAACATCCCTAGAATATAAGGACATATTATGGAGTTTATAAATGATATTATTGTATTAATTTTTCATGTATTTTTGTTATGTACCTATATACCCATATACAGTAGGCCTAAAAATCATCTTGGGATTTATTAAGTGTATAATTATGTCATAAATCATGAAATATAGTGCATTAAAAATGCAGGTCATCATATGTACCCCAGATCGATTATGTGGAAAAGGTGTTGCTACCCAAAACCCATTTATCCATATAATAGTGGAAAGGCATTAGGGGAGAAAATTAATTACCCTAATAAATTGGGATAAGTGTTTTTGGTGATAAATCTCTTCATCCCACCTTTTATAAAATCCATCCCAAATCCCTTCATTCTCTTTTCCCTCCATTTCTCTAAACCTCACTAAAATATGGCCACTTTCTCTCAAAATTCGTCAGGATTTTTTCTCCCATACATATGACTATTTTTTAGCCTTAAAGGATTGAAATATTTAGCATGCATCATTCAAAGGAATTTTTTATAATTTATTTTAATATTACTTATTTATTTATCTGTTTAGTATTTAGTTAGTTTTAATTATTTTATTCATTAGTGGATTGGTTAATTGGATATAATTTGTAAACAGTAGTAATTGTTATTATGTAAATTAGTATTATTTAATTATAAAAATTTAGTAATTAATTAATAGTTTCTCATTTTAATGTAATTATTGTTATAAAATGAAATTTTTTAAGTATGAATTAGTATTTTATTATTAATTAGTAAACAATAATTATTAACAAATAGATAATTCTTGAAGTTACCATTATGTATGTATAATTAGTGTATAATTAAATAATAATAATTTACATTTTAATTATTATATAATATTAATTTATTGATGATTACATATTAGATTACTGATGCTAAACTATTTAATAACTAATATTTGACTATTAAATAACTTGTAATTAAATAATGACTAATGGATGATTGTAACCTAATTAAATAGTAATTACATAATGTTAAATATAGGATTAAATATAGATTAACTAAAGATCTAATAATGACTAACTGTTAACATTCTAATAAATAACTACTTATTAAGTAATAATTGACCATTAATTTAATAATTTTTATCTATTACTTAATTATTAACTAACTATAAATAAAATGCTTAACCATAATTGATTAATGACTGATTTTATAATGATTAACTAATTATTAACTAATTTTAATCTATGGATTAATGTAGCAATAGATAATGATTATCAATCGATTAAATATATATTTACTAATTATTAAAATAGAATTATCCTAAGATCAAATAATTATTAAGCAATTATTAATTAATAAACTATTACTTATTTAATATTAAGAAACGATTAATTAACAACTAATTAACTATGAACCAACATCTCAATAACTATTAATTAACAAATTATTAATGAATGATTATTGATTAATTAAATAATGATTAATGAAATAATAAAAATTTATTAATTACTGACAAATTAATTATTAGTTAACATTGAACTAATGATTAAGTAATAATGAACTAATGATTAACTAAGGATTAAGTAACGATTAAATTAATATCATCTAATGATTAACTACTAATTAATTAAGGATGAATATAGGATTAATGTAAGGGGATATATCTCTCTAGTCTAACCCTTTGTCTGTTTCCAAAGCCTGTGGTGCTAAGAGGAGGCCTAGAGTGGGTATACAGGTGTTCGGTTTCTAAAAGATATAAGCTAGGAGAATTCAAAAAGTGTAAGTGTATCACTTCATGAATGTGTCATTCACAAATTTTGTGATGATATTTCACACATTTCCTCATTATATGAATTATTTTAGGGTTAAATGCTTATAAGTGATGTGTTTTTTAGAAAAACATACACCAAACATGATGTGAAAGGGTTTCACACAGTGAATATTCTCTGTGATGTGTGACTTTAAAAGGATCAATACCCCATGTTTTTCTCAAAAAATAATCATTTCTCCCACACCCTATGTAGGTAGTAGCTCTCCCTCATGGCATCATAGAATCCCATTGATTGGAATTGATTCATGTCCTTCCTTATTTAATCTATAATGATTAGAGTTATGTTCTACTTATTCACTTGGTTTTATTATATATGGATTCTCCCACTTCATCCTTCCATGAAATATTTATTTCTCTTCATCATTATAATAAAGTTTTCTTCGTTGTTTTTTGGTGTTGTTGTGTAACGACATCTATAAAGTGATTTAACTTCTTTCCTAAGAGATTATTTGGATATATTATGTTAGTTTCTTCTCATGTGAAGAATGTTAACACCATTGAAGTAGGGGATTCATTGCTTCTCAAATTTTTTTACAAGAATTCATAATTTTTTCACGGTTTATCCTCTTATATAGAAATATAATTGACTTAATAAAAATTAAAATAGATTATTAAATAATTGGTTAGTGATCATGTGTTGATTTTGTTTCATTTACAGTGACAATTGTTTACCTCTTGGTTTTCTAGATAGTGTGATATCTAGAATATTATTATTATCATGTCTTGTTATGTTATGGATTATCCTGTTGTTATTAATGGAAAATATTTAAATAATGTAAATGAAAATGTAATTGATTAATTTTATTAATAATTAATGAAGAGGTATGTTTAAATTAGTTGATTAATGTAATTTGATAGTAATTAAAATTGATGAAATGCATATTATTAATTAAATGCCTTCTTCCATGACAATGGAATTGATAAAGAATGTGAATCATGATAATTCTTGTTGATATTGTTTAAATGAAAAGATATGTTAATGATAATAATAATTATCTATGTTTTCTAAGATGGTTTTAATCATAAAAGCATGTTTAGTATTTGATAACTTGTTATAGTTTTATTCCTTATGTTTCCCATAGATAGTACATGTGAATAATAAATCCCTTAATTAAATATAGAATAAGAACAATGTGGTTGATAAAGATAATTGTTAGGGCCTTTGTTTACAATTTACTTGAGAATGATGATATCCTTTTATTGGAACCGTGATAGGTCCTTTTTGTGTAAATGATTGATGCCTTATTTTAGGGACTATATTTACCAGTTGGGTATGATTTTTTATGTCATATTTCTACTTTGATGTTTTTTTCATGTGATGTTTGATATGATATGTGATATGGTGAGGGTAGGCATGCATGTTATATGAGCCTAGGATGGAAGATCGAAGGATGGTTGTTGTGTTGTGGGAATGGAGCCTCGGATGATGTGGTGGCATTTGATGCCTATAACGAGGAGATGCATCACAATATGCATGTGGGTGTTTGAGATGACACCAAAGATTATGTAATAGGTTGAATCTAGGATTACCTATTTATTTAAAGCTAATAGAAATATTATTTATTGAAATTAGTGTGTTTAATGGTTGATGGTCGAATTTCTTGTTTTATTTGATTTCCTCTCCCCACTACTAGAGGTGGCTAGATGTGCATGTTTGAATTTTTTCTCTTAATGATAGCTTAGGATTTATTGCTAGAGTACCTAGTTTATGGATTGACTCTGATAAGTAATAAATAATTCTAAACCCGTAGGGTTGGTGTTGATGGAAAGAATATGATAAAAATCTGTTATTCATGGGAAACCAATTACCCTATTTGGATTATTCTTGGATGGAATAGACATTATGATCATAGTTAAAGAATATATCTTTAAATAATGTTAGTGGTTAATTTTATGGATAATAATTAATTAATTAATGGAAATGAAAAAAATATATAATTAATGTATATATTTTAAATTCTTGTGTTCTTATAGGATATATTTTCTTAGCAGTGGCATCTGATAGTTAGAGTGACATTGGAAGTAGTTCAGTTTAAGACTAAGTTCTTCTCATTGTTTGGTTTTGAGGTATATTATAACATTAATATTCTGTAATTATATAAAATACCCCACACATGTCATTTAGGGTGAATTACACCCAGCAAACATAGGGAGGGTTTTTTATCCAACATCTTAGTGGGATAACAGATAGATGACTACCCCATATAAGCCTATTAATTCCTCATAATAGTTACATATGAATATATGTGTGGATGTTAGTTTCCACGTAAGTGTGTGTAGAGATTTTTGATATCTTGTGGTTATTTAAAAAAACTTGTATTACCAAATTTTTTATCCAAAGAATTATTATAGGTATGATGTGTATAGTCTGTAAGGGATTGAATTACCTTACATAGTGAATGGGATCTAATGGATTGTGGTAAATAACTGATTTATGATACATTTTATATGGTGTTTGGTGGATCCCAAGAACAATCTGGTTACTATATAGTGCAGTGATATGGGATTGTGTGATGATGGGATGTATAAGGTCTATATTTTGATTCCTTTCATAGGTGTCTTCATACTGGCGTATTTTTGAGAGATATGGATCAGGTCGTATGACATTGTGGAATATTGGAAACTAGTGGGGAAGTAGGATAGGGGTACCATTTATATTTTAGTTCAATATTATATGTTATCTTTTATGAAATAAAACATGATAGTTAACAATGGTGAGGTTGGAAGAATTGTATGCATAGGTAGGTAATGAGTTGGGTTATCTATAGTTCATTGTTGTATAGAATAATTTATTTATCTTTTTCAAAAGAGAATCCTGGGAGGATCCTACTAAGTATACTATTTTTCTCACTCTATAAAAATATAAATTATGTTTTATGTTAACTAGATCATGTTGGATATTTGGACGGACATTACTAGCCCACAGTTTTTTATGAGCTATTTGGGATTCTTGGTCACTGCCATCTCTACCTTTTGGAAATTATAGTTTTCCATTCTATTTTTATAGTACTATATTAAAATTCATGTTTTGAAATACGATTTTATTATATATATGTCTGATCGGCTGTGAATTATCTATTTTTCTCTCTCTTTTATGATTGTTCTCTTTGAGGGTAATGCCTCTCATATGTATTCTAATTATACCCTCTATACTAGTTAGAAACTATGCACATAATTGAAGTTGGACTCATGAATTCATCATCTTTCATCCCTCATTGCTAGAATATGAGGGTTATATAATGAGGGTATGGTTTCATGACAGAGTGGTAATAGAGGTTCATGTTGAGTGATATTTTGGAGTTTGGATTTAGGCACATCAGATATTTCTTGGGTTGAGAGGGAAATAATGTCAGCTATATTTTATAAGGGATGTGAACCTAGTACACAAGCTGAGAAACATGTATTTTGGGCCCCCTATGATTTGATGTATAGACTATTAAATTTAATAAGACTACTAAATGATGTGATACTTTTTATGTGGTAGAGACCTATGAAAGGATCATGTATCATTATTCATCATGATTGTGTTTGAAATGGGTAGACCATGGGTTTGGTTAAAACCATATCAATATAATAATTAATTAATTAATGTTAAATATTCCATATTCCAATATTTGGGGTGCTAACACTTTGTTATTTATATAGGAATGTCTCATGCTTTATGTTCTCATTAGGTTCTCGCAGAAGATGTTCATTAGGATGTTCTATCATATCATAGTACGGTGGAGGTTGACAAATATGATACTTAGATGAGGACACTATGAGAGTTTTAACACTATATAATAAAAAAATTTAAGGGATCCATTTTAGATTTAGTCATAGAAGTCCAGTTTGTAGGATGATGAGAGAGCTTTCATTTGTATCATTTCATAGAATAATCATTGATTTTAATTGGTAGTGATGATGATGCATGATGTAGTAAGGCAATGGTTGTTCTTGTTCCTTAGTTAATTCATTAATTTATAAATATAATTGGACAATACTTAAGATATGTTCTAAGAAGATATCAACTATTTTACTAAAAATGTGACTAGTTTCCAGGAGATTATTACCCATTCATAGGATAGTTCCAGTGTGTGATAGTTCTTGATCCATTCTAGCATTGTTATGTAATATCCTTGATACCTGTTTCTGGCTGAGGAGGATATGGTGAGTCATTTTGAGGGTGATTTTCATCTAGATATCTAGGTCCATGTAACCCCCTTTATGCTAAAGACATATCTTGAAGTGCTGGTGAGAGTATAGGTTATTGATAGGATAGTGGCCAGAACTGGATCATCACAAAAAGGGAGTCTTCATGATTCCTCATTGTAAATCTATATCCTTGGTTTATCTGTTTTTGGGAAGTAAGAGTTTTTGGTTATCTGGGGGTAGGTCACATCCCTCATCATCTCATTTATCTATGAGATGTTTCACTATGACATATTAAATAGGATCATACACATGTTTTTCTTTTATAGGATACGGTCATCAATAGAGATAGTGGCCAACCATTCTGATCAGTCAGCATGTTCTACGTTTTCTGCATTAGGTTTCTCCATTGAACTACATTTGGTCAAGGTAGAAACATTAGGGTGTTCCAGTTTGGGATCAGTAGATAGGATATGGTGCAGTCAATGTTCATTCTAGATGAACTCCTCATCCTCAAAGAGAATATGGGGATCATGGAGGTGGTTTTTATTAAGGTCATAGAGGTTGTGTAGTATGTCTTAGTCAACTTCATGCTTTAGCATTGCAAGCACCATGAATTATAAATATCATTCAAGGTATTCTTTTATTTCTTTATACATGGGTGAATACATTTCTTGATTTAGGAGTGATATAGTTCATTGAAACACCTATCCTCATCCATGGTTTGGGACATAATGTTGAGAGGCTTCCACTACCCTTGGAATTGACTATTCTAGTTTGAGGTCAAGATGATTTTATGATGTTTATAGAGAATGTGAGATAGTGTTGGGGAAACACTACTATATGGGATATTTCCAACAATTACCAATACATCCATATGAAATAATCCTAATCATGGTTGGTTTTTTCTTATGGTAGGCTTTCAGGTATTGATATAGGAGGCATGTTGTCTTCTATGATGTAGATTGAGAGACATTAGTGTTTGTTGGTGAGTGAGACCCTCATATGGGTTTTGAAATGTTCTATCATTTTCTTCCATAATGGCCATGATAAAGCAAAAAATTTCAAAAGTTTTGTTGAATATATTTCCTAGGGTCGTAGATGGGTACCATGACATCCTACCAGAGGAGGTTCTAGCATTACTACCCAGTTAAGAGATCATGTTTGGTACAAAGATACTACAATGAGTATTTCTTGTCTCAGTGTATTCTTATAGGATGTCCCCATCTATGTTTTCAAATCTATGACTATAACTCAAAGATTTATTTTATATAGGATTTTTCGGATGAGTATTTCATATTGGGGTACACCATTTTTTTCATGAATAAGGATAATGGAATTTTTAAGCTTTGTATAAGTTATAATCACTTAAACCAAGTGAAATAAAAGAACTTATACCAACAAATGCGGGATGATGATTTATTTTATCATATGAAGGAACCATGTCGGTTCTAAAAGATCTATATTTGGTCAAGATATCCTCATGTGTGAGTGTAAGATCATGATATTCATAATAATTCTCTCATTTGTCTTCATAGAAGTTAAAATTTCATTGTGATTTTGTTCGGTGTGATGAATAGTCCTACCATGTTCATGGGTATTATGAACACAATGTTCAAAGATTTCTTGGATAATATCATGGTTGTTTTCATTAATGAAATCTTTATGTACTCTTCATCAAAGTAGGATCATTCATAGAATCTGTGTTCCATTTTCAGAGTTCTTCATCATGATAATATCTTTAGGATATTATCAAAGTGTGAATTTGGGGCATGTAAAGAATGATTCATGGGGAATTTCATGTCCCAACATAAAGTTTTTTTCTATTAATACAAGGTAAAGAAAGTTGTGGCTTAGTTATCCCCGAAGACAATGGTAGAGTTTCTGAGTTTTTGTGGACTTACTGGATATTATATGATATTTATACGTGAATTCACTAATGTTGGGACTATTCTAATATCTTGGCTAAAAGGGATCAATAATTTTTGTTGTATAAATAGTGTTATGAATATTTTGAGTACTTGTAGGATAAGTTGTTCACCACCCCAATTCATTCCTTTACAGTAGAAGAAGTTCTCTTTTATGTTTTTGATGATGCTTCACATATTTTCTTAGGATACATTCTGATGTATAATATATTGGTTGCTTCTTATGCATATTGGAATTTACATCCCCATGAGTGTAACTTTTCCAATCATGATCATGAGTAGCTAATAGTTAGGATTTCATTGATTTTGTGGAAACATTACCTTATCTGTGAGAAATTTGTGGTTTTTACCCAACATAAGTGCATGAGGTATGTCTATTCATAGTGAGTATAAAACATGAATCAAAAAAATTAGAAGGAATTATTGTAGGATTTTGACATTAATATTTTATATATTCTTGGAAGAGGAAATTTTGAAGCTGATGCACTGATCAGGAAGTCATGTATGTAACGACCCAAACTTTCATTAATGGATATCCCTATTGATCTAATAAAATGTCTCTTTATGTAAAATGTCTATATGAAATTTCAACTTCTTTGGTTTTATGTGTTTTTATTTTAAAATACTATTAATAATTGTGACCATTTCTAATATATTCGTTCAACAGTGATCACATAATTAACATAAATATAGGGCTTTAACAAATCTAATTTACTTAGACAAAGGAAGTGTTGGCCTCATCAAATAGACATGCCACATATGAAGCCCATTTTTCAGAGCTCGTAAATGAGTTTGCATCATTGGGATTCTCTCTTGACCAAGCCCAAGATGGCCTTGAATATGTTATGTTCGAGCGGGACCGCTTACGAGAGAAGTGGAAGTTGATAGAGATTACCACCCGAGCAATGTTATCTGAGCCACCCCAAGAGTATGTCACCATTGAACACCTTACTTTTTGGTCTTATGTGCATGTTATAAGGGGTTATGTATCAAGACCTTATCACTATGGTTATGTACATTATTTTTTTATATAATAATGAATATACTTTCATTTTATTATTGTAACCTTGTAAATAGTTTTTAAAGCACCAATAATATTTTTAGTTAATGTTCAACTAAGAAATCTATTTTGAGGAATTATTGGATTTTTGAATTAAATAATATTTTAATAAAATATTATTTTTTTATTAAATTAATTTTTATTAAATATAAATGATCATATAATTTTATGAATGCAATTGTAATATTTATTAAGGTTTGAAATCCATTTTTGTCAAAACCCGTGAATTTTTTATAAATGTCGGTTTTTATTTTAAAATTTAAAATTAACATATTTGAAAAATTATTTAGATAAAATGAATATTATTTCTGGAATCAAGATGTCGAATGTATCCAACAGTTTATTTTTATAATTTTTTAAGAAAGTCAAATTTTTGGGTAAAAATTAAATACTGTTTAAATATATAATGTGATTTATGACATCATATTGACCCAATAGTAAAGTAATAAAATACTATAAACTTTATGTTCGGCCAATATATGTTTTACTATTAAAATAATGTTATTTTTGGTTAGTTTTATTTACTTTACAAAGCTTTAGTGGAACCTTCAAGACTTATTAAACATTATGTCTTTCTAAATTGTTTTCCTTGGGAGTGTGACTCACCTCCACATAAAAAACCCATTATTTTATGAAGTTTGGAATTTTTCCATATAAAATATTGTTTTCATTTCCCCTTTTTCAAAAACCATTGGAAAAAACCATGGTCTGGTTTGTGGTTTTGATTAGTTTAATGTGAGGTGTCCCAAACCTAAATAATAAACAATTCCCACTCCTTTCCTATATAAACTCACCCAATATCCCACTTCATCCTCACCAAAAGCCTTTTGAGTTCGTCCAACCGATTCCCTACTCTCTATAGAATCCTCCCAAGGTGCCCCAAGCTCCCAATAAGCCTCTCTCAAGCCTTTGGAAGCACACTTCCAAGTAAGGGTTTTTCTTCCTTTCTCATTTTTGTCCAATAATCTTTAAATTGTTATGCCCTTTTAATTTCAATTATAAATGTTGGGGTATGTTTTATCACCTCCCCCATACAGCCCTATTTATGTTTTAATGATGGGATACCCCTTTCTCTCTCATTAAATGCCTCCCAGGTACACTCATTACTATGCTGAAATTCCGAAAGGAATTTCTCTCTCCTCATTTACATTCAAGCAATTATTTTGTATCATGAATCTAAATTCCATTAAATTTGTTGGGAAATGTATCTATATGACCCCATTACTTTCTATGTCTTTTAAATATGATGAGACACCTTTTTCTCTCTCATCAACCATTTTTATGAGTTCTTATGTCACATTGTTATGCTGCCGAAATTGCACCGTGCTTTTCCAAGACAAAGTCATTGTGTAGTGAATACCATGCCCATTTCTCTATCAAGGGTATTCACCTTTATGAACATTTACTTACTATTTAAATAGTTTCATGTATGTATTCCACATTCTTTTATTGTGAAATAAATGATTGTGTTGAATTATTAAATGTTTTATGATCCATGTGGCACACTTATGCATGAAATGAAATGTTTAAGAAGGATGCGCCCTGATAGCGCTTCAATGCATTGGGTAAAGTATAGTATCATGATACATCATGTAAAATGGGTGTTTACTCATTCTAATTCAAGTGAAATGATGTTTTACTCATGATTCAGGTGCAATTAGGGTTTACTCATGCTCCATGTGCAATGAGCCTTGGCTCATGCTAATTCCATGTTTAGTGTTGTTTCCACATTTCCATGTTATTATTATCATGATTTATCATGCCTTTATGTTTATGCTTCTCTTATGCTCTATTGATATGCCTATTGTCTAACATGTGTTGTATTCCTCATGTTCCATGATTAATCTCTTACTGGGCTTTATAGCTCACCCATTTTTTATGCATGTCCTCAGGTTGTCCCATGAAATGCTAAGTACGAGGGAATGTAGTGGTCATGTAAAGGAAGTTTTCAATAGAGATGTTGTTTTTCATGTTTTAAGTTGTTATGTAAGGATTTTAATCCCCAAATACACTGGACCTCTAAATATTCTATATTGTATCAAGTGATGTTTATGTAATATATTATTTTTAATTATGTAATAAAAAGCAAGGTTGCCACAGTTGGTGTCAGAGGATTGGTTTAGTTATTTTTGGGACTAGGATTAGAAAACCCTAGTAAAGCCTTAGAGATAAGACTATGTATAAAAAAACATCCCTAAGTTTTGCTGAGTATTGAGTAAGTGTTTTATCAAGCAAATACATCCTTGTCTGTATACGAGCAGGTAGAGGTGGATCTGGCACAGATGTATCCTAGGGGTAAAACCCAAAACCACCAATTTGAGCTAGACTCGAACGGGAACCAGTGCATGACAATGGGCCTTGATGCACTCTTGGTTATGAAACTCTCAGGGGATATGATTTGGTAATTTCACACGCTTAGTATGAACCATTATTAAGGGACAAAAAATACCCTAAGAATATATGTTATAAAGTAGATCAGGGATAACATAGACTGTAGCCAATAGATTCATATGTTAAGGAAATAAAAGTTATTTATAAGTCATCAGTTTTGTCCTTGGATTACCCTTTATGTGTTACCCCTAACTTTCCTTTTATTCCAGCCAATGGCTAGTAATAGGAGGACTCAGGCTAACAACCGATGTGAAAAAAAATTGTGATGACTGTACTAATGAGATTCCCAATCCAATGGGAGTGGGAAATGCGAACTTTGTCACACTTCTCTCTCAGCTAACTCAAGCATTGAATAGAAACATGGGTCAATAGGAACATTAAACCCCCCCTAAGAAAGAACAAGTCTCTATTGAGATCTTCATGAGACAAAGGTCTACTACTTTTAATGGATCACCTGATCCCTCAATCGTTGAATAATGGATCAACTCCATTGAAAAGATCTTCTTCATCCTTCAATGTTCTAAAAAAGAGAAGGTTATCCTGGTTGCTTATTGTATAGAGGGTGAATATGATCAATGGTGGACATTGATCAAAAATACAATGCCTGATGAGAAGATCGTGGTGTTGGAATTGAAAGATTTTTGGACGATGTTTTTCGATAAATATTTTCTGCACACCCTCCATCTTAAGATAGAAAAGGAATTCCTTTCCCTTAAGCAAAAAGATGAAGAATCTGTTGGAGCGTACGAGTAAAACATCAAAAGGCTTGCACAATATGCTTCCAGCTTTATTGTTACCCCCGAATGCAAGGTTGGCCACTTCTTTGGTGGGATGAAACCAAGCCTGCGGAAAGTGCTGGCGATCCGTGACTTTGATAGATATGTGGAAATTTTCTGATGTGCCCTCAAGGTCGAAATAGAGATCAGAGAATCTCATGGGTATCATGGGGATAAAAATCGTAAGGTGTACTTCAATGCTGGTGGTCCGGTGGATAAATCCAATAGTGCTAAGAAGATCCAGCACCCCACTTGCACAAGGTGCAGAAAGAAGCTCCCTGGAAATTTCCTGAAGGGTACGAGAAAATGCTTTAGGTGTGGAAGAGAAGGGCACCTATCTATTAACTATCGGCAAGAAAAACCCGTAGCTAAAATAGAGGAGAGGAACGCTCCATTCAAGCCTCAACGTGTTGTTCACTACTAAAATTGCAATGAACCAGGGCATCTTTAAAATCACTTCCCCAATCCATTGGTTTTTTTAGGCAACCAACAACCTCCAAGGCAGCAAGGGCGAGCTTTTTCCATCACTACTGGCGAAGTAAACCCCGACAATAAAGTGGTGACCGGTACGCTAGTTATTCATTCAAGAATAGAAAATTTGATTTTTGATTTAGGTTATATTCATTCTTTTATATCTTGAATGTTTAGTAGAACAATCTCAACACCACCACAAATCATGGAAGTGAAGATGTCGATGAGTACAGAAAATGGGGAAATCATTGCATCACATTAATATAACTCCACCTCTATCATAATCATTGGATTAGACTTCTAGGTGAACCACTTAATACTCCCTCTAGTGTAATTTGATGTGATTCATGGCATGGATTGGTTTTCCTTATAAAGATACAACATAAGTTGTCGAGAGAGGGAAATCACTCTCTATGTGGATAATCGACCCCCGATTCTATACAAGTGCAAGGAAGAAGATGAATCTTCTTTAGCTCCATCATCTCAAGCATAGATATTACTACCCTATGAGCATGAGTATCTGGCTCAGATGATTGAGTCCAAGGAAGAAACCATCCTAGAAGACATTCCTATTGTGAGGGAATTCGCAGAAGTGTTTCCCGAGGAATTTCCTACTCTTCCTCCTAGAAGAGATGTTGAATTATCAATTGATATTATACCTGGGGTGTTTCCAATATCCAAGACTTTATATGAAATGGTTTTTGTGGAGCTTGAGGAGCTGAAGAGAAAACTACAGGAGAATCTGGATAAAGGGTTTATATGCCCAAGTGCTTCACCATGGGGTGAACTAGTCCTCTTCATCAAGAACAAAGATGCGTCAATGTGCCTTTGCATCAATTATCGTGAGCTCAACAAAATCACGATAAAGAACAAGTATCCTCTCCCACGAATTGATGAATGAATTGATGACTTGTTCGATCATCTTCATGGATCATAAAACTTCTTCAAGGTGGATTTGTGGTCGGGATATTATCAATTAAGGGTGAAGATGGAATATATCCCCAATACTGCTTTTCATACAAGAGGCGGGCACTATGAATTCATAGTAATTCCTTTCGGACTCACTAATGCTTCATAAATCTTCATGTAATTGATGAATAGAGTCTTTAGAGATTACCTCGACAAATTTTTGGTAGTCTTTATAGATGATATTATGATATACTCCAAAACCAAGTAGGATCATGAGGAGTATCTAAGAACTGTACTAGAGACCTTACGGAAGGAGAAGCTCTATGAAAAGTTCAGCAAGGGTTAGTTCTGGTTGAAGGAAGACTCATTATTGGGACATATAAAAACAAGCAATGGGATATCTGTGGATCCCTCTAAAACAGAAGCAATTTAGGGATGGCCAAGTCCAACATCGGTAACAGATATCCGTATCTTCTTGGGGTTAGCTTGATATTATCGGTGATTTGTGAGAAATTTCTCACGATTTTCCAACCCTCTTACCATGCTAACACAGAAGGGAGTAAAGTTTTCTTGGAGTGATTAATGTGAAGAAAGCTTCAAAGAGTTGAAAAGGAGGCTTATCACTGCGCATGTTCTCACTTTACCCACAAGTGGAGAACTTTTTGTGGTATTCAGTGATTCTTTGAGGAAGGGCATGGGATGTGTGTTGATGCAAAATGACAAATTCATTGCTTATGCTTCTAGGAAATTGAAATTTCACGAATAGAACTATCCAACACATAACCTCGAGTTGGCTGCAGTGATCTTCGCTTTGAAAATTTGGGGGCATTATCTCTTTAGGGAGAAGAGTGAAATATATACAGACCACAAAAGCCTCAAGTATATATTCACATAGAAATATTTGAACATGCACCAATGAAGATGGTTAGAGCTGATCAAATACTATGATTACTCAATCCATTACCACCCTAGGAAAGTGAACAAGTTGGAGGATGCCCTAAGTAGAAAGGACCTAGTGATTCTATCATTGATGAGAATTTAAAAGGATCTAATCTTCTTATATTTGATGAAGATGAACATGGGAATCATAAAGAAGGGAACATCATCAATCCTTTCATAAATTATTTCTCAAATGTCACTTTTGTAAAGGTTAAAGGACTCTCAAAAGGATGATGTGGGAATTCAGGAAAAAGTGGAATCTATTGGAAAAGGGAAATCCTTGGAGTTTAATTTTAATGAAGAAGGAATTGTGAGATTTCGGAAAAGAAAATGTGTTCCATCAAGTCCAGAGCTTAAGAAGAAACTTTTGGATGATTCACATAGTTCAAATTTCTCTATTCACCCAGGAAACACAAAGATGTATCGAGATATCTGATAGCATTATTGGTGGGATAATATTAAAAAGGAGATCACTGAATATACATAAATGTGCCTGGTTTGTTAGAAAGTGAAGGCAGAGAGTTAGAGGTCTAAGGGGATGATGCAATCATTGCCCATACCAGAATGGAAATGGGATAATATCACCATGGACTTTGTCATAGGACATCCGAAGACATCCAAAGGCAAAAATGCAATCTAGGTTGTTATGGATTGTCTTACAAAGGATGCACACTTAATTTCTATTTGGGAGGATTTATCATTAGATCAAATGGAACAGATATATATCAGGGAAGTGGTAAGGATTCCTAGAGTACCACTATCTATTGTGTTTGATCGAGATCCAAGATTCACCTCCATGTTTTGGAAGAGTCTTCAACATGCTCTGAATACTGAACTGAACTTCAGTAAGGCCTATCATCCTCAAACTGATTGCCAATCTGAGTGGACTTCCAAACACTTGATTCCATGTTGAGAGTGTGCTCAATGGACTTTAAAGGAGGATGGGATCAACATCATCCTCTGGTTGAGTTCTCTTATAATAACATTTTCCACTCGAGCATCCAAATAGTACCATATAAATCCCTTTATGGGAAAAGGTGTAGGACGCCGACGTGTTGGGATGAGTTTGGTGAGAGTAAGCTTCTTGGACCATAAATGGTCGAAGAAATGGTGGACAAGGTGAAAACCATTCAGCAACATATCAAGGCAGCCCAGAGTCGACAGAAGAGTTATACCGATAACCGTCAACGAGACCTTGAGTTTAAAGTTGGAGACATGGTATTTCTACACATATCTCCATGGAAGAAGGTCATGAGGTTTGGAATGAAAGGGAATTTAAGTCCAAGGTACATCGGCCCCTTTGAGATTCTTGATCATGTCGGGGCTATGGACTATCGACTACACTTCCACCTACCATGGCCAAAGTACATGATGTATTTCATGTATCCCTCTTAAGGAAGTACATATCGGACCCTTCACATGTACTCTCTTCAGAGGTGATACAGTTAGAGGATGATCTTTCTTATGAGGATAAACCATTAAAGATCTTATATCGTAGAGATAAAGTTCTACAAAATAAGACAATTCCCCTCATCAAGGTGTTGTGGAGAAACAAAAATTTTGAAGAAGCGATGTGGGAATCAGAGGAAATGATGAAGCAGAGTTACTCACATCTGTTTTAGTGAGGAAAAAGGAAATTTGGAGGGCATAATTTCTTAAGAGGGGAAGATTGTAACGACCCAAACTTTCATTAATGGAAATCCCTAATGATCTAATTAAATGTATCTTTTTGTAAAATATTTATATAAAATTTCAACTTCTTTGGTTTTATGTTTTTGGATTTTAAAATACTGTTAAGAATTGTGACCGTTTCTAATATAGTTGCTGAACAGTGATCACATGATTAATATAAATATAAGGCTTTACCAAATCCAATTTACTCAGACAAAGGATGTGATGGCCTCATCCAATAGATGTGACCTATACAAAGCCCATTTGTTATAGCTAGAAAAGGAGGTTGTGACATTGGTCTTCTCTCTAGACCAAGCACAATCCAAACTTGAATATGTTAAGCTTGAGGGGGACCGCCTACGAGAGAAGTGGAAGTTGATAGAGATTACCACCAAAGCAATGTTATCTGAACCACCCCAAGAGTTTGTCACCATCGCACACCTTACTTTTCTGTCTTATGTGGGTGTTATAAGGGGTTATGTAACAAGACCTTAGAACTATGGTTATGTACATTGTTTTTTTATATGATAATGAATATACTTTCATTTTATTATATCTAGCTTGTAAATAGTTTTTAAATCACAAATAATATTTTTATTTAATATTCAACTAAGAAATCTATTTTGATGAATTAATTGATTTTTGAATTAAATAATATTTTAATAAAATATTAGTATTGTTATTAAATTAATTTTTACTAAATATAAATGATCATATAATTTTATAAATGCAATTGTAAATTTTATTAAGGTTTGAAAGCCATTTTTTGTCAAAACCCGTGAATTTTTTATAAATGACGGTTTTTATTTTAAAAGTGAAAATTAACATATTTAAAAAATTATTTAGATAAAATGAATATTATTTCTGGAATCAGGATGTCAAATTTATCCAATGGTGAATTTTTCATAATTTTCTGAGACAGACAAATTTTTGGGTAAAAATTAAATACCATTTAAATATATAATGTATTTTATGACATAATAATGACCCAATAGTGATGTAAGAAAATACTATAAAATTTTTGTTCTGCCAATATATGTTTTCCCATTAAAATAATTTGATTTTGGGTTTGTTTTATTTATTTTACAAAGCTTTAGTGGACCCTTCAAGACTTATTAAACATTTTGTCTTTTTAAATTGTTTTCCTTGGGAGTGTGACTCACATCCACATAAGCAACCCCATTATTTTAAGAAGTTTTGACTTTGACCTTAAAAAAATATTTTTTTCCACTCCCCCTTGGAAAAAACCAGGGGCTTGTTTGTGGTTTCGATTAGTTTAATGTGAGGTGTCACAAACCTAAATAATAAACAATTCCCTCTCTATTCCTATATAAACCCACCCAAGATCTCATTTCCTCCTCACTGAATGCCTTTGTAGTTCATCCAACCTCTACCCTCCTCTCTCTAGAATCCTCCCATGGTTCCCCAATCTCCCAAGAAGCCTTTCTCAAGCCTCTCTCAAGCCTTTGGAAGGACACTTCCAAGTAAGGGTTTTTCTTCCTTTCTCATATTTGTCCAATATTCTTAAAATTGTTATGCCCTTTTAATTAAAATTATAAATTTTGGGGTATGGATTCTCACATCCCCAATACTTCCCTATTTATTTTTGAATTATGGGAGACCCTTTTCTCTCTCATTAAATTCCTCCCATGTAGACCTGTTACTATGCCAAAATTCCGAAAGGAATTTCTCTCTCCTCATTTACATTCAAGAAAATCTTTTGTATCATGAATATAAATTCCATTACATTTGTTTGGAAATTTATCTATATGACTCCCTTACTTTCCATGTCATGTAAATAAAATGAGACACCCCTTTCTCTCTCATCAACCATTTTTACGAGTTCTTATGTCACACTGTTATTCTGCCAAAATTGCACCACGCTTTTCCAATCCAAAGTCATTGTGTAGTGAATACCATGTCCATTTATCTATCAAGGTTATTTAACTTTATCCACATTTATTTATTGTTTAAAAAGTTTCATGTATTTATTCCACATTCTTTTATCGTGGAATAAATTATTATGTTGAATGATTCAATGTTTTATGATCCATGTGGCACACTTATGCATGAAATAAAATGTTTAAGAAGGGTGCCCCTGATAGCACTCCAATGCATTGGGTAAAGTATAGTATCATGATACGTCATGTGAAATGGGTTTTTACTCAAGATAATTCAAGTGAAAAGAGGGTTTACTCGTTCTTCATGTGCAATGAGGGTTTACTCATGCTCCATGTGCAATGAGCCTTGGCTCATGCTAATTCCATGTTAAGTGTTGTTTCCACATTTCTATGTTATGATTATCATGATTTATCATTCATTTATGTTCATGGTTGTCTTGTGATCTATTGATATGCCTATTGTCTAACATGTATTGTATTCCTAATGTTATTCCATGATTAATCCCTTACTGGGATTTATATCTCACCCTTTTTTATGCATGTCCTCAGGTTATCCCATGCAATGCTAAGTACGAGGGAATGTAGTGGTCATGTAAAGAAAGTTTTCAATAAAGATATTATTTTTGATGTTTTAACTTGTTATGTAATGATACTAAGCCCCAAAGTCACTAGACCTCTCAATATTATATGTTGTATCAAGTTAATTTTATGTAATAAATAATGTTTAATTGGGTAATAAAAAACTGGGTTTCCAAAATGTAGTCGTTCTATGAATGAATATGTAGATTAATAGGGAGGGATGGAAGAACTCTTAGTGATGAATATAGATATGGTATAGGTTATACGTAGTTGTTTTATATTAAAGTTGATAGTTATACCATATTTGGTGAATAATTTGTATAAGACCTTGTTAGGGAATTTTTAGGTGGATGATTGTAGGGACCAATTTGATTTTAGTGATGCATCTAATGGATGGTGTGAGGATGGAAAACACCCTGTGTTATTCTAGTTAAGGGTTTTTATTCCTTATGGGATGCTTGAGATAGTTCTCCATGACTTCTATTTCTCTCTTTTATTTGAATATCCCATCATAAACATGTTATACCATGATTTTAGATGTCAATTATGGTTTCTTGGGTTGAAGTATATAGGTGAATATTTTTGTCTTGATGTTTGTTCTACCAAAAGTAAAGGTGGAATGTTGTGTTCCTCATGGTTTTCCCCACATTTTAGATATTCCCCAGTTGAAGTGGGTGATCATCTTGATGAAATTGGTAACTATTTTTTCATGATCGTATAAGGGATATGATTCTATAAATATGGTAGTTGATCGTTTGATGAAATTATCCCAATTTAGTGATTAGTGAGTCGAGCTTAGTGGAGGTTTTGTAGAATCATCCTCTAGTGGTTGTGGTGTGACTCTATGGTGTCTCAAGGATGATCATATATGACCAGAATCCTATTTTTTACCTTCATGTTATGGATAGGACTCTAATATGTTTTTTTCCTCAGTTATTCCTTAGCACTACATTTCATCCACAAATGTACAGTCAGAAAAAGTGGAACATCCAAACTCTTGAAAACATGTTGTAATCTTATGTTCAAGATTTTGGATGTTCAAGGATGAGGCACAAAGCCTTTTTTGAGTTCTCTTACAATAATAGTGTCCACTGCACCATTTTTATAGTTTCTAGTGAATATTTATATTGGTAAATTTTTTATTCTAGGTTCTACTAGACTGGGGTTTGATAGGTAGAAATTTTGGGGCTAGAACTAGTACATAATATGAAAGAGATGGTATAAGTAATTTGTGAGACGATTAAGGCCATTCATGGTCATCAGAAGTTAACTCATAGAAGGGGACATCTAGTGTTTAATAATGGATATCTTGTGTTCATGATGTTGACTCCTCCTCATGGGAAGTATTTTTTAACTCATGTGAGTAATCATTCACCTCGTTTTTTCAAGCATTTTGAGGTGTTGGCTCGTGTTGGAGCTACAGTGAATCATATAGAACATCACCCATATATGATCTAAATAAATAATTTTTTTCACATTTTGAAGCCCCATCATTATCATCATTATGAATCTTATGTAATTGATTGGTTCATGATTGATGTTGATGATGCTTTTACCTTTATGGACCAGCCTATTGAGATCCAAGACTGCCAAGAGATGGAGTTGTGTGGGAATGATTTTCCATTATTTCATGTCTTATGGTTTCATGTTGGCATGGAGGAGATTTCCTAGTAATATTAATAACATATACACACTCAATACCCCAATAATTTTTATGTTTATCTATTCCCTTGTAATTTTTATCATTTTGTGTATGTTGAACTTTCTGGTTTATGAGATTATTTCCTCTTATATTAGGTTATCTAATTACACACATATGAGAGGTATCTCCCCTATGAGAGTATTTAAAATCATGTTATTATTGATGGGTTGTTTTTTTCTTCCTATTATGATGTTATTGATCTCTTTTTATGGTGATATCCTTGAGAGGTATCTCATGGGTGTATTTTTGGATGGACCCTTTTCATTTTATCTCTGACTTATTTTTGTATTCTCAAGGATGAGAATATTTTGAGAGGTATCTATTGTAATGGGTTGGTACAATCTAGTCTGACTAATTTCATGTCTCTAAATCTTGCGGTGATCGGAGGAGGCCTATAATAGGTCTAGAGGTGTTCAGTTTCTAAAATCTAGAATCCAGGAAAATTCATGGTTTGTAACTATTTCACATCATGGATGTGTGATTCACGACTTTTGTGATGCTGGTTTACAAGGCGCAACGTGATGTTAAATATTTCACGAATAAATTCTCTAAGTTGATGTGTTATGTAGAAAATATATAAATCCTGAAATTTATATAATGTGAATGGGATTCATTCCCTAAAAAAAATTTATGTGGTGTGCCTTTTAAATCATTAGTTCCTCAAGTTTTTCTCAAACCCTATTCTTTTCTCCCATAGAAATAGAAATTAATAACTCTCTCTCTCTCTCTCTCTAAGAATCTTGGAATCCCATCAATGGGGATCAATTCATGGCCTTTATTCTTCAATTTTTGGTGATCCACGGTGTTTTCTACCTCTTCTCACATGGTTCTCCAATCTTGATTATACACCATCTTCATTCCATGAAATGTTGGTTTTTCTTCGTCATTCTGAAAGAGTTTTCTTCATTTTATATTGTTCAGGATGTAATGTGGAATCCTGGTAAGGAAGCATCTTCTTATGGGAGAGGTGATCAAGATATATGATATTGGTCCATTATTGTGCAATGAACTTTTATTCCTTTAATAAATTGGAATCATTGCTTGTCCTTTTTTATTTATATGCACTCATGTAGTTATCTGAGTTTATCCCCATGGATGGAAACAGAATTCAACTAGTAATTATTGAACCAAATTAATATTGAATTGGTTAGATATCACATATCAATGATGTTTATTTTAACCATGATAATGATTTGACTTTTATTTTTATAGATAGTGTTATATCTATGTTATACTAGTTAGCATGTCTTATTATGTTATGAATAATCTTGTTGTTCTTGATGTAAAATAATTAAATAACATAAAACCCAAAATAATTGATTGATTGGATTAAAAATTAAAGAAGTGACATGTTTTAATCCATTGTTTTATTATATTTTAGGGTAATTAAAATTGAAAAAATTCATAAGCTTAATTAAATTCATTCTTCCATGATAATGGAATTGATAAAGAATTTGAATCATGATAATTCTTTTTTAGGATGTTTAACTGAAAAATAATGTTAATGAGAATGGTATTTCTCTATGTTTTTAGAAGTTTGTTTTAATTCAAATAGAATATTTATCTTTTGATTTCATGATATAGCTTGATGAATTAGGTTTATATTTGTTTGAATATGTGAATAATGAATCGGCAAATTAAAATTGGAATATGATCTGGTTTTATGATAAAGTTAATTTATAGATCCATAGTTTCTTGTCTCCTTGCGAATATTGAGAGACATGTGTTGGAGCCATGAGAGCTCATTATTATGTGAAGAATGTATGGTTGTTTTAGGGTGTAGATTTCCCTATAGGTTGTGATTATTTGTTTCCTGGTGATCTTGTTATGTTTTGTGGATTTCATCTCCATTATGCATTGTGATATGGGGTTGGGAGGATCATATGGGATATAATCTTGGGATGAATAAGACTGGGACGGCTAATGTGATGTGGGCGGGAGACCTAGATGATGTAAAATCAATTGACTCCACTGATAGAAATATGCATCGTGATATGTATATTGGTGTTGAGGATATACTCAAAAAATATGGAATGGGTTGGCATTGGGTGTATCTATTGATGTGATTATAAAGGATGGAAGATTTCTTGGAATGAATCTATTTATTGGATGATGGTTGGGTTTCCTATTTTATCTTCATTCTTATCCCCACTATATGTGGTATACAGATGTTCTTGGTTGTGTTTTTCCTCTTTCTGGTATCATGTGATGGTCTTCCTGGAGTACCAATATTTTGGAATGATGATTATAACGAATAAAAAATTCTTAACATGTGAGGTTGGTATTGGTGGAATTATAATTCTAAAATTTGTTTATCCTTTAATAATAAGGGACATGGTTTGGATTATGCCTGGATGGAATGGACTTTATGTGGTAGTTAATGAATGTGTCATGAAAAAAAATTAATGGTTAATTTAATGGATTATAAATGAATTAGATTCATTAAATGAAAAAAATTAAGAATGTAATTAGTGTATCTCTTTAAAATTATTGTTTTCTTATAGTATATCTAGTCTTAGTAGTATAAGTAGAGATTCCCAGTAACAATAGATTCATTTGAGTCTATCAATAGTTTATTCCCATATTGCGGTTGAGAGCAATATTATATCTTGTATGCTCTGTGATTTAATATGCTACCCCGCCCTTGTCGGTTTGGTTGAATGACACCCAATGGACTCTATGAGTGTGTTTTCCCCAACATCCTTATGAGAGGATATAGGGATGACTACCCCCCCCCCCCCAGGACCCACTCTCTTCTCTTGGTGGTTATATGTGATGATATGCACAATAGTTAGTTTCCCATTATATGGGTGTAGGTAAATGTGATGTCTTTTGGTTATTTCAGTCACATTTATTAAGAGAGGTAGTATACAATGGATTATTGTATATATGATTTTATGGGTTGTGATGGATTATGGTACCTTACTCAGTATATGGATTGTAATGGACTGATGTATATTACCCAATGTATGATACATGTAATATGGGATATGGTGGATCCTAAAACCCAGTGGTTACTATACGGTGATGTGATATGGGATATTGTGATGATATAATGCATGAGGTGCATATTTTAATTTCTTTCCCATGTGTCTTTGGGTAGCTTATTTTGGATAAATATGGATCCAGATGTACGTTGTTGGGGAAAGTGGAAAACCATTGGGGAATCCATAGTGGGGTACCCTTGATGTTTGATTAATATATTATATGGTATCTTTTATGTGAGACTTGTTTAGATTTATACAAGGTGAGGCTTGGAACATGGTATACATGTTTAGGTGAGGAGTTAGATTCATTGTTTTTTATTATGTTTTAGAATGTTTTTCATATCCTTTTCATGAGAGGATCTAAGGAGGATCCTACTCATCATATTTTTATTCACCACATATATATAAAAACTATTATTCAGGTCACACGGACAAGGATGGAGATCAGTCATGATATTAATAGCTCACGGTTTTGTTGGAGCTATTTGAGATTCATAGTCATTGTCATCATTGTTTTTTGTACTTGCAGTTTTCAATTCAGTTGATATATTACCAGGTGAAATTGATGATTTCACATGGGATGTATTTATATATATGTCACAGCATGTGTTTATTGGTGTATCTTTCTTATTTCTCTATTTCTCATGTTCTATTATAGGGTAATACCTACCATATCTAAGATTATTATACCCTCGGTGCTAGTCGCAATTCTAGGGCTTACATAAGGCGGGATAAAGGTAGTTATAGCCTCCCTTCACACATTTCCGAACTAGGATGGGTATAATTTAAAGGGAGGGGTTATGAAAATTTTCTCAGGATAAAATAATTATTAGATAATTTTTAATTAATGATAAAGTAATGATTAAAAAATAATTAACAATTAGGTGAATATTTTTAATTAACTATTAATTAACTATTAATTGACTTCACAATAACCAATATTTAATGAATCATTAACAATTAATTAACTAATGATTAACTAATTCTTAAATAATTATTAACTAAGATTTAACTTAAGAGTGACTAATGACTAAACAATTATTGAATTAGGCTTAATTTATGATTATCTATTGATTAAATAAGTATTAAGATAGGATTAACTTAGGATTAACATTTAATTACCTTAGGATTAACATAAGATCAAATAATAATATAGTAATATAAAAATAATTAATTAACAAATATTTATTAACTAAATTATAATTATTGATTATTTAACTACTAAATAACTAATTGTAGATATTATTTAATGAATAATTAACTAATAATTAACTATACATTAATGAATTATTAAAAACTAACTAATTTTTGGTGCACTAAAAAGATGTCAAACTTCACACCTAGTTTAACACTCCCATGGTATCTTTTTAGAAGATTCACATTTGCATTTTTTAATATATTTAGATACCATCTGAAATTTAAAAATTAGGGTGATGAAACACTAGTATTATCTATGAGTATATTATATAAAATTCTTAAATTTTAGTAAATTAATTTTTTTCCTGAATAATGAAATACTGTTCTGGATTATACAAGTGGATGCAGGCTCTGGAATAGTTGTACCTATGGGTAATAACCCTGAAATGGTTTTATTGGGTATCACATTAATAATAACCTACTATGTAGAAAATATTAATAACTACATAATAGTTTTTATACTCCCATGGGTTCTTCTTTAGATGATTCAATTCTCTTTATAAACTATTTAAAATTTAGGTATATCATTTTACAATAAAACAACATTAAAAAATTTATTCATGGTAAGCCCTATAAAATTCTTCCTCATTGTGAATATTATTTAAACTACCTCAATAATGACCAGAAATAAATTTCCAGGTATTTTATAACACACTTAAATTATAAAATAATAACAATATATTATATAGTTTATCAAACACGTACCGACAAGTATAGAAGAATATATAACAACTTGAGATAGTAATATGTACTTATTTTAAAATAAACTCATTCTCATAAATAGATTTTATTAAACAAGACATATATTTTTTCTTCTATTGCATGAAATATTTTATTTAGATTTCATTATATTCACATTGAGTTTATCTTGTATTGCACACAACACCAAGTTTAAATGAAATATGTCATATTATTAGAATATCATTTTTTTAATGTGAAAGTTATCACAAATCCATTAGATTTGATGGTATGAATAGTATTTAATAAATTATAAAAATATATAGTTTACACCCATTAATTTTATATTTAAGTATTGGAATTAAAATAAGAATCATTTAAAAGAAAAAGAAATGTTTTCTGAAAATATGTATTTTTCTATAATATAGTTTAGTCTCTATTTGAAGAGAAAATTTAAAATTATTTTCACCAATTTTATAAAATTTATTTGAAAATATAATAATAATTTTTTAGTTCATAATATCAAAATTATATTAGGGTTAATTGTTTTGGGATATTTTAGAGATTTTTTTATGAATATTGAAACATCGTGAATTTTATTTAAAAACTCCATTTTTTTTAAATAATTTGAATTCATAAATTAAATTTCAATTTTTTATTCAAGTAAAATAAGATCAATTATATTTAAATAAATCTAATTTAGGTCATTGGAATCATTTTCATATATATGTTTGATGTAATAACATTGTAACCATTGGGATATTTTCTCTTTAAAACATATATTTCTCTTCATGTCAATAGGATATAATTCATATAAAATTTTACACTTATGAGAAATGAATTTGAAAAAAAATGGTTTCCATGTTTTTAATAATTAATTATTATTATTTATAATAAATTTAACATAGTTTTTGACAAAAAATAATATTAAAATAGTACATATTAATTACCACCATTTTAGGAAGAAATGGATTTACCAAAGGTAAACTAATAAGATATGGGTTAAAAATACTTATAATCTTGTACACACCCTATTGGTAATATATATATCCACCTTATCTCTTCAAGGTTTGATGATTGACAATTTTGGAATATTCTGGCCTGATATAAATGTTGGTATGATTGAATCATTTCAAAAAATTGCAAGTTTTCCACTCACATCACATATAAACTTCCACCCACACTCATCTCTTCCTCATACGATCAATCCTATATGGTTCCTACTATACCCACCAAAATCACTTCTGAACATACCTCCTCCATAATAGAAGACTTATTTTAGGAATAAATGAATTTTATGATGGATTTAGTGAAAAATATGATGGATACCTGAATAAGAAGAATTTAATGAACATTCAACCAAAAGGAAGTGTGATGTAAGGGACCTCATCTCAATTTCCCTTTAATTGAGGCATTATGTAATGTTATGCCCTTAATTTTCCTTTTTATGGTGTATATAATTTTCTATTAATATTAAATATAATGAATAATTAATTATTCCTGGTATTTTATGTTTATACTTGAATTATTTCATCTAAGATGATTGAATTCAATGTTATAATGTGGTAAAGAATTTCATAACTCATTTTCATTTCATTCAGTTATTTTACTTTTTCATTGTTGTTGATTATGTTTAAAATGACTCTTATAACATTATGTTGAATTTTTACTTGTTTTATGTACATTTAATATTTATTCGCATAATTGATTCATTGGTTAATTCCCACACCCACATTATGATCATTATAAGGGTTTATTTGATAACTTCATTCTCATCGATGTTGTTTATATATATATATATATATCCATTGAAATAAATTATTTTACAATTGTGTTTTAAAACGATTTAATTTTCTCCTCATTTAGTTATTTATTATATTTTCTGGTAATATTAACATTTTCCCACTCTTTGGTTATTAAAATTATTGACAAAATGTTTTTATAAAAACAAAAATTATTTCTCCCTTTGGATGGAATAATTTTTACATTGAATTTTTTTTCTAAAAATTCATTCAAATTGTTTTATCATTTTAAAAATGATCTTAATGAAACTTTTACCCTTTTTAACTTATTGCAATTTTTTTAAAGGATTGTTCTTATCATTTTCTAAATGAGGTACTTTTCTAACCTTTTTAATGTGAAAAAGGAATGTTCTTTTAAACTTGTAAGTAATTTTTAGACTTATGCACCATTATGAACAAAATTTTATTAAATATTCCATTTCATGTTTACATGGTTATTTTAAATAAAAAAATCATAATATTCTAGAAATTTATTGATTTTGAAAACAAATTTTAATGAAAAGTTTTTTCAAAATGGTTTATGCTTTAAAATTATATTTTCAAAATTAAAAGGGTATTCTCCAAATAAATGTTTTTAAATATATTTTTATGTTATTTCTATTCACAATTGAGATAAATGTTTTTGTAAATATGATCCACTAGAGATATGTTTTATTTATATCATCATTCTTCATTATTTGGATGATTTAGGATCAGTTTAATTGAGGGTGTACAATTTTATTAATATTAAATATTATACACTAAAATATTTATGATTATGGTTAATTTTTTGGGTAAGTATTAACATTTAATTTTTTTTTCAATAATAATGATTCTGTTGATTAGGGTTCTCTCTTTTTATATGAGTATTGTACTAGATGTTTTAAGTGATGGGTGGGGACTACTATACCCCTTTATGAATTAATAGGTATCATGAGAAAAACCAAATACAGTTTGACCAAGCCCTTACCCATTTATTAGATTTCATGGAATAAGTCCTCAATAGTATTTTTTAGATGTCCAAAATTATTCATTCCATCAATATGAATTTAGTTATTGATATTACAAGATATTATTTCATTAGTTATAATATCGATTTTCAGGTTTCTAGATCTTTATATTATTTATTAAAAAAATTGATCTACTTTCATTCCTATAATATTATGATAATGTTTTTTTATAAAAGGAATGTTTTTCGTTTATTTACATTTCCATATAGAATATTGCTTATTTATTCATAGCTTCCACAAATCACTTACCCTTACTAAGAATCTGAGCTCACTTCCTTCATATGTTTTACATTGTCTATGATACCATGAAGTATTTTGTGATTGATATATAGGGATACACTAAGGGGATTAATATAATTTAAAAATAAAATTCTTTTTGTATTCTATATTTTAATATGTAATGTAAATTTAAAAAATATATCTAGTTTACTAAGAGTAATATTCAATTTGTTCCTTTGGGATTAAATTCATTGTATCTTATGTTGATATAATAAATAAGACAATATATTAGGGATTCTGTGGTCAAGTTATCTATATAGACAATCATGTTTTCCCATGGTAACTTTTATAGGGAATTTATTCAAACTGATGATGGATTTTCTTGTAGTACAAAATCGAATAAATGGTGAGGATAACTGATTATGTTATGCAAAGAGGACTTTATAAAATAAATCCTGGAAATTTAAATCTGATACCTTATCTTATATCCATTCTATTATATATATAAATTTGATATTACATATCATGCTATGAAATATAACTTATCCATTGGATCATTATTGGGACTAGTTAAAATAAAGAATTTTATTTAACCAATGTTCTCATATAGATTTGTTGTCTTTGTATATATAGGGTTCTACAATCCAATAGTATCATGATATTGTATGTTGAAATAACAATACCCAGGTCATCAAAAAAGTTCTCTTCTGAGAATATAAGAATATTCTCTTTTATGTGGAAGAATAAACCAATACTAATAAACATGATATTTTCCAAGACCATTTTTACAATGAGGAAGTGTCTGAAAAAGAAACAAATAAAATCAATTGGGATGATGATGAGCATTCAGTTGAATTTGGATGGATTTTTCAAGAAATATCAATGTTTTAAATCATTATTAAAAAAATAAATCATCCCCCACTTTTCAAATATTTTTCATAACTAATGTAATATTTGGATGAATTTTACTGAAACATTATCACATCTACAACTGAGTTCACTTAAGTTATAGAGGATTTATTTGGTTAAATTGAGAAAATATTATAGTATAAATGTGATTTTAAAAGAAAGGATGCCATGAAAAATATAATGACATTGTTTTGTATTGAGTAAAATGTATAATTATATCTCAAGAGTCAAACCAAAAAATATACATCCTACGGTGTGAAAACTATAGTGATGATTGTATATTTCACTTGATTCTGGTTCTTAACATTTCTATTATCACTTAAAGAATTTATAAGATATTGGAATCTTATAATAGTGTGTATACTAACCTAACATAAGATCATACATCATTGGATGTTGAATTTGTGTCAACTATTATTTTAAGATGATCAAGACCTTCAAAGACATGTTTGTATCCCTTGTGCGGGATAAGATACAATAATATTTTTGTTATAATATTTCAGGTGGGAATTCATGGGTAGTGAAACAAAATATAGTTATCATGGTGTATGAGTGTTTCTATAATTTTTATCCATACTAATACAAAACAACTGACATGTCTTCTACCTCGTTATAAATGAACATTATTTTCCAAGATAACCAATGTGATCTATGAAATGTAAACTTTATTTAGTATTTCTAAGAATTCAGTCTATGTATTATTGAAATTTACTTGTATAATCATTCTATACAGATTGAAAAAATGTATTTATATTGAAATTATATTACTGTATTATTGATTTAGAAACCCAATATGGTAATTGAACACCTCTTCATATTTCATTTTCCATTATGGAGAAAGAACACTATGAAATAAGGATATGGTGTTTGACATGTATTAGAAATGATTTCACGCGAATTTAGGGTGTATGTTTGATATATGATCATCATTAGGATATAAAAAATGATATATATACATTTTATGTTATGTATAGATCCATGTGGACACATCATTGATACTGCATCATAAATATTTCCAACCACATGTGAAGTAATTTTTATGATTAATCTGTGAAGAAGGATATTATGATGTTTGGTATAAAATCAATTTCTTATATAATTACTATACAAATGTAATAATTAAATTAATTTATGTGTAATATGTTCACTTTTTGTGTATAATATGAGCCCGATCAGTGAAGGTTTGAGTATGGATTACAAGGAATTCATAAGAATAATTAAGGAGTGTATGATAATAGGATTTGGATTCTAAAAGTGAAATGGGAATTGTAATGGGATAGAGAAAGATTTACATAAACACACCCACTAACATTATAGAGTGCATCAATGGTGCCCTAGAGGAGATTCAAAAGTTACCTATAACAGATCTAGTTCAAGGGAAATTTTTTAATTATATAATTTAATTTATTGTCGGATGAACCCATAATGATAATGAGATACATCAAGGGTTTTGGTATGGTTGAAACATTCAATGATAGAATGAAAATAAAAATAATAAATCTTAATCTTATCAAGTGAGACTGTTTAATAAAGAAGAAATTCATTTTGGTGTGATGGAGTTTTAGGAACCCATCACCAATAGAAGTTGTTGAGTGTTTGGCTGTTACTGGACATGAGGAATTTTAAAGGTGAAATCATTTGCAAATTGTGGGTTTCATGCATGTACTCCATTTCGGAATGTTACTCTATGAACATATCAGGGGAACCATATGATGATCTAGTGTAATTCCTTGAGAAATCATTTCTAACTTCTATGGTGGACCATGGATTTTTATTTTGGTGAATTGATATTTCTCAATTCCCAAAGACTAGACCACATTGTTACCTAAAATAAATTGGTTTTGAGTGTGAGAAAAATAAAAGTCTATAAGAATTATGAATGAGATGTACTATCCTCATGGACAGGGAAATAGTTTGAGATACAATATATATCACTGGAAAGTTCATAATCAGAAATAATCCCCTAACATTATAGGAATGAGTTCTGATTCTCCTCCATAATGATGTATTACCTACCAATAATGTAATTTATTAATTATTTAAAAATGATGATGTATGTTTTAGTGGTACAAAATAATCCTTTGTATAATAGTGATGATATAAGTTAAATTGTTATGTTTTTAAATGTAGTCTTGATTATGATAAATAGAAAACGATCAAACAAGTATTTCAAAAATAATGTAGATCTAGTTATGAAAAGAACATTTAATGATGAAAAAAAGGCCGAATCATGATATCAACTATAGAAACATCAAATAATGTTTACATAACTGCTATAACATAAAATACATCAATAATAACATTGTCTTAACAATAAAATTATATATAAATTTTCCACTTAAGATTTATTTCGTTGTTATTAATAGAGATGGGGAATACTAATCTACACACATAGTATTTTAGGCATGTTTGACATGAGGAGCTTCTGGGATATGTGGTTCAACAGATTAGGGTATGTAGGGCACTCCATTATCATCACATTCCACCATCAGCTGCTATTATTCCATACCTACACCAAGATGTATTATATGGAATCATTGTATTAGATTATACATTCATTGATCATCAAATCCTTACTAGTATCACTAAGAGATTGATACCTGACACTCACACATTCCAATTAACAAAGGGATAACATACCATAATATTTGATAATGTGGTGGTTATTCTAATTCCTTAAATCTAGGGTGATGTAGTTATGAGACCCACCTATGGAGACTAGAATGAGATTTTATAGTGATTTATTTTTCTTAATGTTATTTGGGATAATACTGTTATAGATGGTTTTTCTCTATCTATGATATGGTTGTACATACACTTAACACATTTTCCCACTTGCACTGATGATCAAACAATCATGTGTCAAGATCGTTCAAATATATTTTGTCTCATTGGAGAAAAATTTTGTGTCGATCACTCATGTATGCAAGCCCACATGATGTATTTGGGGATAGTGGAGGAATTTTATCTTGTAGATATATTCAAATGGTCATATTTATTGTTTTATGGTGCTAATATAAGTAATTATACCTAATTTCTTAGTGTTTATCACATTGTATGTTGTATGTTATAGGTGGAGTTAGGCACACCTCTTCAAAAAGACACTGAGACACAATTTGGGTCAAACCAGATCATGTTTAACAATATACTACCAATAGATATCATCATAAAAATTTATTTATTGTCTAATAAATTTCATACTAATATTATTTTTAAATTTAGTAATCAAATATTTTAATCAATGTCACATTCCATTTCTAATTTCATTATTTCCATATTGGGCTCTATTAGACTAGCTTCCCATATACTCCATTATTGGGATTCATGATTCCACTACTATAGTGCCTCTCATACTCATTCATATTGTTCAGTTGAATAATATAATGACCTTGGATTTACATACGTAGACATTACATATTTTTAGATGAATATTTATTTCATTATAAAAAACATGCAAGAGGACAGTAATACTTTAGTGCCTTTGCAAACATAGAACACATTCTTCTAGTTTGGTGAAATATCATCAAAATCTTCCATAAAGATATTACCATTTATTAATCCTATTTTAAACCATTATTTATGAACTAGGGAATAGAAACATAAGAAATGATGAGCTTATGTTATTATTAAGGGTAAGCATGGGAGATATGCAAGCATAATCATGATCATATGGGTATGAGAACACAAGTTTACCATTATAAGATATTAACCTTCATATTAGAGATCATATAAATTAGTCATAGAATAAATAGTGGTAGTTCCCAAGATATGAAGCATAGGTAAATGATGAGAATAATCCATGAAACCACAACATAATAATATGACATGGAATTGTTGAAAAATGTATAAACATATAATATCATTCCTTGTAAGTTAGGGTGCATTGCTAAAATTTAATAGTTCACGTCATGGGGACTACACCTACTTTGAGGGGACACCACCATACCTATAAATAATCCTTTCCTTTTAAGGTATCATATTTCTAGATCTTCTCATAGTGGATCAGGATTGCTAATCTTCCCATACTCAATCTAGTTTCCCTATCTTCCACTGTGGATCAATACCGTCGACTTGTTTCCATCATTATATCATGCGACATAAATCTTTACCCAATGCATTGGAGGGAGATTTATGTACAACTGTTAGATAATTAAAACCATACATATGTGTTCCATAAGATCCTAAATCATTAAACATGTTAGAACCCAAGGAATGAATTGATCTTCATAAACATAATTCAATCATAACATAACCTATGGAAAAGAAATCAATTTATTAAATATCATTCATTCCTAATCATAAAAAAATTAGAGGAATTATAAGAATATAATCCATGAATCATAACTTCAATGAAGCATCGGTCACACCAATTAATTTTATCATATATAAAATATGGTTTTGAAAGATCATTTTCAATAATAATAGAGAAAATGTACTTTCTTCTAAGAAAAACTCATTCCAAATTGTAAAACATTTAGCAAATATTTTTCTTTAAAAATTAAATTGAAAACTTATAAGGAATATTTAAAATACATTTTAAACATCCTTGAAATCATTTTTCCCTTTAAAATTCATAAAATAACATTTAATCACCTTTGAAACACTTTTAAAAAATATTCTTTGAAGGAACACTAATTCCAGACTGAAGATATAATAACATTACATGAAACTTATAATATTGTGAAAATAAAGAGATTCATAACACAACATGTCAAAGGGAATTATATATAGCAAATAAAAAATATAGTTTCATAATATGACATGTGTCTTAATGAAATCTAAATTAGAAAAAATCACCTTACCGATTTGAGAAATTTTAAACTTGAAATCGCGTGAAATTGAGATTATCAAATGGATATGAACACACAAATAACTTTTTAGAATAATAATCAAAAAAATATATTCATGGCAAGTTTATACACAAAACAAAATAAATGAGTAGTGTATATTTCATGTTTCCCACATAAATAAATGTGATACAAAAATTCCAAACCTTATGTCTTAACAATCTTAAAATTCGTTCAAACCACTTCTTCTTTGGGTACCTCTGTTTGATTTGACCAAAAGTACTATTTTGGTAGTATTTATGACCAAAGGGTTATAGGATAAAGGGGGGATGTTCGGGGATATTTTTATAAATTTTTCCCGAACCTTATAGGTTCTGAAGTGTAATGTTAAGAGAATGAGAGTTTCTATTATATAAGATAGGGGAAAGATACTTTTCAAATTTCTCAGAAAACATAATTATAAAAAAATCAATATCAATCCAAATACATCAAAAATTCCATTTATTAGAAGAAAATATATTATAAGTTTGAAATATCATCATCCAATATATTTGAGATAAGTTTTGATGTTATTTTAGACCATATCATTTTGATTAACCCTTAGTTAATCAATTTTAATTTTAACTATGGTAACAATGTTTTTAATAATAAGTGGATGAAATTTTTTTACACATAATGATTATATTGGTCCATAAATAAACCATTTTTGTCCATTTTGACCATATATATTCCTATTTTCCTTATTTTATTTTGTAAGAGTATTTAAATAATTTTATAAAATATTATTTTCAAAACATATCATAAGTGTCAATTTTGATAGTATTCATAACATTAACATTAAGAAAATCAATATAGAAATATATCATCAAAAAAAATACTTAATATAACCCTAAAATTACATATTCCCCCATAAAATTTATGTATAAACTTAATTATATAAAATTTTTATTATTTTTATTATTTTTAATATCATTTACCTGATTGTTTCATTAATTGAATAGTTATTGTACCATTATTTTTTAACTATTTGTGATAATTAGTTCTTAACTAAAAATTATAAATGAAATTATATAGTGTAAATAAACATTTTATATTCCATAGTAATATATATAGTCAATAATATCTTTAATTTTACTTCATATTACAAATATTATAGATATTAATAGCAAGAGTGTGACATTTTGTCACTCCCATTGAGTTTAATAATATTTAAGTAATTTTCCATTAAAAGTATCAGTAAAATTTTTTAATTTTAATATTTATTTTTTTAAGTGAGAATAAAATTAATCCAATAACATTTGGGAAATATCTAGGGAATTATATTAATATTTATAATATAATTTACACTTTTAATTATTTGATTTACCCTTAAATGTGATAATAAAAATTACTAAAGTTACCATTCATATTGTCCAAAAATAAAAGGGAACTATTTACTAAATTTTTATTTCATGATTCCAAAAATGAAATAAATTTTTCATAATTAAAAATAGAGAAGGTTCTTAAATTATTTTAAAATTGATCTCATTGATGGAATGTGAAAACAAGTTTTTAAAGTGAAATTTTCCAAAATATTGACAAGTTTTCATATAAAATTACATTGTGAAATTGATTCCAATTTCAAAAATTATATTAAATTATAAAAATTTCATATAATTAATCTTTTAAGATTATCAAATATATAATTAAACACTATAAAAACTTTTTCTCAAGTAAAACTCAATATTTTTCACTATTCATCAAAATAAGAAACATATCAAAAAAACCAAAAAAATAATCCAATGTAAATTTTGATACCCCACCTTCAAAAATAAAGACTATTTCGTTATATAAAAACTATATGTGTGTAAATAATTATATTTAAAATCTTTTTTCTATTAAAAGCCAGTAAATTACCCTTTTAAAATATATAGGGTTTTATGCTTAAAATTGGGTTTGGTCTTATATAATACCTATTAAATATATTTTATGAATATAAAAAATAATGGATTTAATATATAATTTATATATTTCATTAATATTATTCACTAAATGTAATTAATTTAACTTATTAATGGAAAATAACTTTGGGAGTATAAAATAAAACTATTTCCTTTATTATCAATTTGTAAATATTTTTCATTTATAATTAATTTGTAACCAAGGAATTAATATTAAAAACCTCATATTTTCATAAGTTATTTAATAAAACTCATAACCATTAATTTGATTTCTAGGTTATGTCTTATTATACTATATAGTAATATTTTAATAATAAATTATTGTTCGGTAATACATTATCTTGAGTGAAATGAAAGTTATCAAAAGAAAAAAACATTATGTGTAACACAATATGAGCATAGTGTTGTGTATACTGCAACCTAATCCATGTTTTTTGTGTAGAAAAATCTCTACTTGGTGTTTTTTTTAATTCTATCTAAATATAGTTTTTTAATATAACAAAAGCTATATTTTGTATTATTTGAAATGAAAAATATCAAAAATATTAAATTAATTCAAAAATATATATTTCACAAATTATCAGGGTGATACATTCTATCCCTTTAAAATAAATTTCACCCTCAAAATTAATTTGGGTTACAAAAGGTTTAATAATTGAAATTTTCCACATTATAAAAATAAATACTAAAATTACCCTTAATAAATAGAAATGTGTAAACATAATGGTTACCTAAAGTAACTAATAACTAGGTTTTCACATTGTAGAACATAGGTTGTATGTGAAAACATAGACATGGAAGAGAAATATAACTATCATTTTTTATGGAATCTTTTCAAGAAAATGGTAATTATAAATTTATTTATCACAACATGATAAATCTATTATGATCTAAGGGACCATTTAATTTATCAAAATTGATGGTACTGGGATAAGATTTTTTTTTCAAGATACCTTTCTTAACAAAGAATAATTTTCACCAAAAAATTATAATTACATGATTTCATCTCAATATCACACTTTTTTGTTTGCTTGATAAATTTATACTTTATCTATTATTCCATGAAACGAAGGTGAATTTTTCATTCCTAGAGTATTAGAAGATCGTGAGATCCATAAATAGAATGAGAGTTCATTCCATCGGTCTTTATACAACAAAGTGGTTATTATAAGTTATTAAATGTGAATAAATCCTCATAAGTAAAGGCAATATGTTAATATCAAAAAGCACATTCAAAATTTAACATAAACCATTTCATAAAAGGATAACCTTGAAACCATTTAAAAATATAAAATTCAAAAACATTAGAAAGAATGTAACTAAATTTCTCAAACAGAACTTCAAATTGATCCTAATATATCATAAAGTTTATCATGGTTTTTGCATTCTAAACATGTGAATACCTCTGTTATGTATTATCTTAAAACATGGTAATAACCTCAATTAACAAAAAACCATAGTGAATAAATAAATGATATAGAAAATTAATTCTTTCCTCGTACCATAAATCAAAAAATTATAAAAAAAATTCTATGATATCGTAAACCATTTTATAATATTATCAGTACCAATATCATATATACTATCCAATTTATTCTATCACAATCAAATAACTTTTTATTACATTTCCCGAAAACATGCACATATTATGGTTTTTCAATTCATTAATCACATGTTCCCCAAAAATATAACATTACTAAATCAATCACATCTCATGGTTACTAGTACCATTTAACATATCCTCTTAATGGCTTAAGGTAAAACTACATTGGACTACCACTTAAATGTTTTGTTATTCTATAATACTATAAAATAATATCTACAACATTATTCTTTAATTCTATTAAATAAATACTCAACCATTCCACCACATTATTTCCATACTCCATATCAGAAATAGTGATTGAATTGGATTTCCCTTTTTCTTTTTCTTTAAGAGGTTGCTGACATCGATCATCTTTTTTAACCATTGTATTTGGGCATTGATTATTATAATTCGCATTTTCCTTACACTTTAAGAATTAATGTATTGGGGGTTAAATCTATATATCTTTCTCTCTATTCACATCATTAGATAACTTCTTCTCATTACTCTAAAATTCTTTTCCCAGATGACCTACCATTCCAAATATGAAACATTTATCATTCCCCTTTATAAAATATCTTCTATGCTTTTTTTCACACATAGATCATAAAGGAAAACTCATATTATTTTCTCCATTGTTTTTATATTTTTCTTTAAATTCCATCATCCTTTTCACGTCAAAACATGAGATTACTACGTAACTCCAACCAACATTTCCAACTTCATGGCATATAACATGATTTATTCATAACTAATAATATACCATATGGATTACTTCATTCAGTGAATTCATTTTAAACCATTGACAAATAGATCATCTGTACTTTCTCGTGGGATTCTAATTCCAGAATCGTACTCACAATTCTTGTCAAAATAGCCTCATAGGTACCAATGGACTCATTATCCTTTGCTTTTACTCAAGGAACTCTTTATCTATCATTGTATGAAGAACATAAGGAATGTAATTATTGAATAATATTTTCTTGAACTCATCCCAATCCATGGATTCAATTTCATCTTGTTGTATCATATTCAAAATTAGAGTCCACCATTACTCTGTTTCTCTTTCTAAAAGATAAAAATAAAAAATAATTTTTTTCATTTTTAAACATTGGATGACAAAAACTATCATTTTAGGGGTACCAATAGAATATTTAGGAACATGTGTATCAGAAGACATACTGAAAGAAGGTGTATGTTGCCTCATAAAGGACTCAATATAACGTTATTCCATTAACTTCTCATTTGGAGGTCCAGAATGATTCATAACATATGTAAGTATACTGATAATATTTTTCATTCCATCTCCCATAACATTTTTTGTTCATAAGGAAGATAACTACATTTCCCATTACATTTACCATCAATAAGTTTCCTTCCGGTTCCATCCATTGACTAAAACAAAAAAGAATAGTGTGAGAAATAGTACTCACAGTGGTAGAACCAAAAAATCATGGAGAATTACTTATAGAATATCAATATTTGACACCTTAGGTTTAATCCTTTATTATTATTAATTCCAATGAATGATCTATTATTTTAACCTATTCGTAGACTTATCCTTAGAGACATCCCTAAAAATATCCTATGAAGTGTTCCTAGTGATGTCACTAAAATTTTATCATCCAATTTTCCAACGGTTGAAAAAAATTCCTTTGATATCAACTATAACATCTCATGATTTAAATTCATCGATATTACATCTTTTTAGTTGAATATTCATTTCATTACACAAACACATTCCCAAAGACGGTATTAGTTTAGTTCCTTTGGAAACCTGGAACACAATCATTTAATTTGGTGAAAAAAATTCAAAATATTGAATAAATATAATCTAATTTATAACTTATACTTAAAACCATTATTTATGAACTGTGTAAAGGAAACATAAGAAATGGTGAGCTAAGATTCTTAGTACATGCAACAAAGGGAGATACGTAAGCATAATCATGAAAATATGGGTATGTGAACATGAATTCAACGTTAGAGGATCAAAAAATCCATATTAAAGATCATATACATGAGTCATTGAATATATCATGGATGTTAATAAGACATAAAACATGAATAAATAAAGAACATAATCCATGAAACCCGAACATAATAATAAGACATGGAATTTGTGGAAGATTCATGAATATATAATTTAATTCCCTATAAGTTAATGCACATTTCCAAAACATCATGGTGAAAATAATGGTGCCTACCCCTACTGGGAAGGAAACACCATCATCCACTATTGTATTAATTTACTTATAATGGATTAGTTTTTAAAATCATCTCATAGTAGATATATTTTCCCCATATTCTCATAGTGGATCTATTTTCCCCATCTTCCATAGTGGATCAAGCATGTTGACTTGTTTCCATCATTATCTCATGATACATAAATCATTACCCAAAGCATTGGATGAAGAGAAAGGTACCACCCCTCACAGAATTAAAAAACTAAATATATGTTCCAATATATCATAAAACATTCAACAAATCAGAATATATGGAATTAAATGAGTTTCATAAACATCATTCAATCATAATATAACCAATGGAAAAGGAATGAGTTTAAGAATGTTTATTCCATTATAAACATGAAAATTTTAGAGAAATAATATGAATAGAATCCTTGAATAATAATCTCAATAAATCATAAGTAACATTAAATGATGTAATCATGCATGGAAAATGGTTTTGATAGATCATTTGGAATAATTATTGGGTAAAATAAGCTTTCCAAATAGAAAAATGGTTTTTAAATCATATAAAAAAATTTAAAGATTTTTCATTGAAAGTAACCTTAAAAACATATAATTAATAATTTAAAACAAATTTAAATATCCTTTAAATAAATTTTCCTTCAAAATTCATAAAATATCATTTAAAAACACATTAAAATAGTTTAAAAAAGCATTTTTAAAGAACATATATTTCTGACCGAAGTTATAATAACATTACATGAATCTTATAATATCATGAAAAGATAGAGATTCATGACACAACATGTAAAATTGATGTATATAAACTGTATATAAGAATATAGTTTCATAATATAACATGTTTCTCAATGAAGTAAAACGGAGACAAAATTATGTTATAGATTTGATATTTTTTAAACTATTAACATGATGAAAGGGAGATCATCAAATGGATATGAGCATACTAATAAATTTTCAAAATGAAAATCATGAAATACATTCATTGGTATTATATTCAGAAAAAAACTATTAGTGTATATGGCATGTGTCCCACATAAATAAAATTGAGACAAAAATCCATTAAATTATGTTTTGATTATCTTTGTATTTGTTTGAACCTTATCTTCTTTGGGTATCTATTTTTATTTCCACAAAGGATTCGATTGGTTGGATTTATGAACAATATAAGGATTCTAGGTTTAAGGGAGGGATTTTGGGAGAATATTTAGATAGATGATTGATGATCCAAATTGTTTTTGAGGTGTGAAGATAGGAGGAGTAGATGATCCTTCTTATTAGAGAGGGTAGGAGTACTTTTGAATTTCTCAAAAGATTAATTTTTAATAATATCAATCACAATAAAAAAACCTCCAAAATTACATTTACTCAAATAAAATATATTATAATGTTTTATTCTCATCAACCAATGTATTTTATTAAAATTTTGATGATATATTAAACGATTTAGTTTTCATTATCCCTTAGTTAATATATTTTAATTTTAACTATGGTAACAATATTTTTAAAATTAAGAGGATGTAAATTTTACATTTAATGTTTCAATTAGACCATAAATTCATAATTTAGATATTTTATACCATATCTCATCCCATTTTAAGGATTTTATATTTTTTTATTTTTATATAATTTGATAAAATATTATTTTCGTAAAATATCATATGTTTCAATTTTGACAAGATCCATATCCTGGACTTTATGAAAATCGATCCAATAATATTACTTCAAACCAATTAACTTAATAACCCCTATAATATCAAATTCACCCATAAAAGTTTTGTATATCTTTAATTAAGTAAAATTAAATTTCTTTTAATATTTCTAATATCATTTATTTGATTGTTTAATTAATTGAATAATTTATGCATCATAATTTTTAAATTATTTAGGATAATTATTTATTTACAAAAATTTAAAATAAATTTATATGTTTTAGATAAACATTTTATATTTAAAAATAATATATAAATCCAATATATCTTCTATTTATCTTCATATTTCAAATATTATAGATTTTAAAATTAAGAGTTAGACATTTTTGTCCCTCCCTTTGAGTTTAATAATATTTTAGTCATTTTCTTAGAAACGTTTCATTAAATTATTCAATTTAGATCATTATGTGTGAATTATTGAATTAAATTAATCCAATAAAAAAATTAGAAAGTTTTAGGGTGGTTTTATAATATTTTTAATATTATTTCCACCCTTAGTTACTAAATTTACCTTTAACTATGGAAATAAAATTTACTAAAGTTTTTATTTATATTGTCCAAATATAAAAGGGACCTATTTTCTAAATTTGGAAATTATTATTAAAAATATGAAATCCATTTTTTATAATTAAATACATTGAAATTTCTAAAATAAATTTAATTTTAATCTCGTTGATAGAATGATAATACTTATTTTTAAAGTGAAAATTTCCAAATGATTAACTTGTTTTTATATCCAAATTAAATTTGAAATGGATTCCAATAACCTAAATTTTAATAAATAATTAAAAATAAATTAATGAAACTTAAAACTAATGAAATATATAATAATTCATTAGAATTTATTTCAATAAAAAATCTATTTTTAATTAAAATTCAGTATTTTTCACTATTCATCCAAACTTGAAACATAGAAAAAAACAAAACAAAATCATCCAAAGTATATTTTGTGTCCCAAATTCAAATAAGAATTTTATTTTTTCTCATAAACAATATATTAGTGTCTATAATTAGATTTAAAATGGGTTTCACATAATAAATTGTAAAATAACCATTTTGAAAAATATATGGTTTTATGCGTAAAATTTGGTTTGTTCTTATCTTATTCCGATAAAATCTATTGGTTGGATATCAAAATTATTTGATTGAATATATAAGATATATATTTTGTTAACATAATTAAATAGTTTTAATTAATTAAATTTATTATGAAAAAATGACTTTTGGAGCATACAAATAAAACTATTTCTATTATAATCAATTGGTATATATTTTCAATTCTTATTAATTAGAAACCAATGAATATATATTAAAAATCTTATATTTTCATAATTTACTTAATATTGTTCATAACCATTAATTTAACACTTGGTTATGTTTGATTATATTAAATATTAATATTTTAATAATATACTATTGTTCAGTAAAACCTGGCCTTGCATGTAATGAAAGCCATCAAAAGAACTCAGAGTTTTGTGTTACAAAAGCCATGTATATTGTTTTTTATTTCACAAAATAATCCATATATTGCATGTAGTGAAATATGGACTTGGTGTTTCATATGATGCAAGAAAAATATAGTGTTTTTCATATTATTATGTAAAATGAAAAATATCATAACAGTAAAATTAATTCAAAACAAATATTTCACAAATTTTAGAGGTGTTACAAACTATCCTAATAGATTCATGTGGTGGTTTGAATTTTTCCAGTGTATTAAATTTACACTAATATATTCATCAGTGCTTAATTACCTGGAGCTGATGGGGAGGCAAGATGTCGACATGCACTAACAAAAAACTTAGTTTCTCGACATCTAGGACAAACATGCATCATTTCATTTCGAGGTCAAACATATTATTTGATTCAATCTATCATAACATCTTGAGTATTAGATATGGTATAGAATAAAGTCAATATTGTATCTTACAAAACATGTGAGGGGGCATCATGCTCTTGTTTCTCAATAAATTTACATTATTTTATTTGTTTTACTTTTTATAAATTCAATTTTTATCTCTTTACTGCATACATGACTACAAAATATTATCCAATTGACTGATCCATATGAGGGGGAGAAATTTATTCTGGTAGTGTACCATGTTGTGGCATAAGAGATGATTTCTCCATATCATGATCTACATAATGATATCTTTAATCATATGCCTCAAAGAGATGATGTTCCTGCTGAGATTACGAAGGATTGTTATAACATATCGATCTGGGTTCCACATGATGGTTCCCCAATACAATTTCATTACCTGACCTCATGAGAACCGCCCCATACACTATAGGCTTCAACTACTAGTGAGGGTCAAAAATGTAACATTGGGAGAATATACCCTCTTTATCAAAGCATAACTACAGTGGAAATAATTAAACAATAGCTGAATAATACTAACCAATAACCAATAAAGACCAATATCTCATGATGGATATCAAAATAGGTAAAATGACCGTAATTAAAATAAGTAAACTATCATGTCAGAAAAATTTCATGTGTCTAAAGAAAACCAAAAAAACATTCACTAATATCTCTAAATAAGGTCCCAACATCATGATTGGTTCTCTTATCCATACACCATCCCAAATCCTAACTTATCCATCCAAAACCTGGCTATTTTCCTTATCTGGTTCTACAAGAATTAATTATATTCGAGTACCAATTACCCGGATAGAGTATAGTATGAGTAAAGCTATATCTTCCACCTATAAGGCCCCGCACTTAAACATTTCATAATCTTGAGTTATGTTAATAATTTTACATTAATCGTAATAAAGGGTCTTTTCAGTTTTATAGAATTATATAATTAGTCCAAAATTCATCCATAACAACTCAAATGTTATGAAGTAGATACTTCTCCTCGATATCCTTTTTTTCAAAAATAAAATAAAAAAAATCGTGGTTTCACTTCATTTTCAATCATGAAAATTTTTACTTTGATCACATCCCAATCAAAATTCTCCTTTAAATGCTTTGTAAAACATTTTAAAACCTAGAATGTGTATAAAAATATTTTTAAGGTATTCACAGTGAATGAAAACTATTAGTTCTTTGAAAACATGAAAACCCATGGAATCTTAATCATAAAGTTCTATATTTCTCTTTTAAGAAGTTGTAAACAATTTCAATTAAAATAAGGTCAATTCTTATCTTTTTTTGTAATAAAAATATTATAATAAAACCCATATTAGGAAAATATAAAATCTATTGGTAACTTGGGAAAAATCATACATAAATGGAAGAACCATGTGGTAGACTTACATATTTATCACACTTACGAATGTCATATCCATACAGCTGACTTCCATACCCAATGCATTGGAGGTTATAATGTATCAAACCATCCTTGTTTTATCACAGAACTACCCATATTTGGATTATTACATAACCATCCATAAAATGTCTGTGTTCCAATATATAATCATAACTTATAACATATTTCAATTTCCAACATTTCCATCAAAAAATTTCATTTGAAATCAGATGAAATAATTTCAATGTTTTCAAAAAATAAATTAATTTAAAAAGCCATTTCCAATATGAAAATACCTAGAGAAGGGAATGAGTGAATTTTTTTTCTTTTTAAAACATTAATTATTGTAGAGGAATCCAAATATCGAATAACAGTCATGGTGGCAGAGAAGTCATTGTCTCCAAATATGTTAAAAAAACATTCATTTTGTTGTTTGTAAATATAGTAAATCATTTCACATAGAATATTCATCTTGAAAATTTTTTAATGACATTAAACATAAAAGGGGTTTTTTATATACCTCATAAAAGAATGTGGTGTATAATATAAAAATATACCTCAATGAAAGGAGATTGAGACGAAGTCCCCAACCTCGTATTTGATTTATCACGTATGTTCATTATCTTCCTAAATAATAAACATAAGTTAATTATTTACTTTTTTGAGAACCTATTTAAATTTTATTATTAATTTTATATCACCTATTACCATGTTATGATAATTAAATAATTACATACATTCATTTCTAATTTTTTGTTGATATTCGGTACATGAGTCGAAAATAAACATGGTATGATGTCAATAGTCAATGTGGTCATAAGTCCATAATCTATATAATAATATTCATTATATTATTATCATTTTTATATATCAAATATGTTTTTAAATCAAACAATTATGTATTATTATAAAAATGAAGAACATATTAATCATGAAGACAGTACGTTATATATACGCATGAGTAATGTTTTCCATTTTTCATTAATCGTTATGGAGAGAAGGTAAGTATTTTTATATCATTACAAAATGATAATAAAATAATTAATATAATATTAAAATTTTAAATATACATATATATTCTATCCGAGTGATGTGGTAAATAAAAATTAATCACATTGCTTCATGGAGTTGATAGTTCACACATACGCGTGAACGATGTTAACATTTTTATGTGTATGGTAAGTAAGAACATTATTGTTATATTTTTATATTCATATGTCATGAATACCACATATTAACTTTAATTCCATCATTATAACCAGTCCTAAGAGATAGTTATAGAAAACAAGTTATATCAGTTCATAGAGGTGATAGTTCACATGTACACACGAACGGTTAATTATTTTCCAATTTGATGGAAGTGGAGATAGATTTTGGTGATGATATTAACATAATAACATATCATTATATTGATGATATAGGTTTTATTATTTCATCATGTTTTATGGATATTTTAAGGATTTGAAAAAAGAAATAAAATAGAAACACTTAAATAAAAACATTACCTTTCCTTCAGATGATAACCTTTATTAACACCTTAACACCTCTAAGAAGGATGTTCTGCCTAAACTATGGTATAATGAATATGGGTAGGGATTATAGGAAGGTATTTGGTCTGATATTTTCCAAACCAAAATATTTCTTAATTATCAGTAATACGTAATAATGGGTGCGTCTTTATAGGAGATTGGAGGGAACCCTTAGAAACTATTAAAAAAATAAATTAATATAAATTATTTTTTAACTCAAAATGACCCAAAATTTTGTTATTTAGAATATTAGATGATTATGGTATGAAATCCACTCTTCCAATAATTTTTAGACATGTATTGAATGTATTTTAAATCTTATACATTAATTTTACTCTTAATTAATCTATTTTAATTTTACTTATGGTAACAACTTTTTAAATATTTAGAAGCTATAAATTTTACTACTATATAGGATAAATTTACCATAAATGGAAAATTTAGGGACTTTTAGACATTCTATTATTAACTTTTTAATTTGTAATGATTTTTATGATTTTTTAAAATTTTAATATAGTATTTTTTTTATAAAATATAAATAGGGTCAATTTTGACACTATTCAATTCATTAAAATTAAATAAAAATAAAAATAGAGAGATAATTTTAAAAAATAAATTAATAGACTATTCATATGTCATAGTCACCTTGAAAATTTGTAGAGTGCCCTAATTAATTCAAATTATATTTATTTTAATATTTTTCATATTATTATTGTGATATTTATATTTATTATATAATTATTGTATTCTTATTGTTTAAAAAATTTATGGGAATTATTTTATCTATAAAAATTCAAAATCAATTCCCACGATTTAGATAATTTTATTATATTTCTTATGAATATTTAATATCTAATTTATATGATCAGAAAAACTTGAGTGAAGGTCTCCTTGATCGGAAAAATGTGAGCTACCTTCTTAAGTCTATCCACAACAACCCACATGGAATCATTGCCTCAAGGTGACCTCAGCAACCCGGTCACGAAGTCCATCGTGACATCATCCCATTGCCACTTCGAAATGGGTAACTGTTGTAACAGTCTAGCTGGACTCTGATGCTCCACCTTCACCTGCTGATAGGTGGAACATCTCACAACAAAACCAGCTACCTCTCTTTTCATACCTAGCCACCAATACTGACATCTCAAGCCACGATACAATTTGGTAAATCCGGGATGTACTTACCAAGCTGAAGCATGAAATTCCCACATGAAATCTGTACATATATCCTCTGGAATCCACACTCGTCCATGGATACACAGTACCTCGTCATTGCCTATCGTCTATCCAGGAGGAGGATCCTCACTTGCCATTGACTCCTGTTGAACTAGGACTTCTGAATCCAATAGTTTTCTCATCCTCACTCTATCCAGGAGGGTAGAAGTCACAGCTAAGGAAGAAAGATAGGTTTTCCCCTGACTATCGTGCACCTCCAAATGCATCTCATAGAACAAATCCAAAAGCTTCCAGTCACCACTGGCCTTCTGCACTGCCTGTGTCTATGTCTTCCCACTCAGTGCATCAGCTACTACATTACCCTTACCAGGTGTATAAGAAAGCTCAAAGTCGAAGGACATAAGGTATTCAACCTAACTTCACTATCTCAAATTCAGGTCACGCTGGGTAACGATATATTTTAGACTTTTGTGGTCCGTGAACACCACAAAATGTTCTCCCAAGAGATAATGTCTCCAAAAACGCAATGCATGAACAACTGTAGCCAACTCGATTTCATGCGTCAGGCAATTCCTCTCATGTGGCCTCAATTTCTGAGATCCATACGCAACAACTCGATTGCCCTGCATCAACACTGCACCCATCCCAATACCTGATGCATCACAGTAGACTGTATAGCTCTTCCCTTTCTTTGGAAGTATCAGGATTTGTGCTGATGTCAACCTTCCCTTCATCTCTTGAAAGGATATCGCACAAGATTCTGACCAATCTAACTTCACACCCTTCTTAGTCAAACCCATCAACGGCGCTGCTAAGAGGGAGTAGTCCTGTATAAAGTGTATCTAGTAACCTGCTAGCCCAAAGAAACTACGTATCTCAAACACGTTCTTAGGCTTCTCCCAGGAAACTACTGCTCTCACCTTCTCTAGGTCCACTAAAACTCCTTCCTCTAAGATAATATAACCCAGGAAGTGTATCTGGTTCATCCAAAAGTGGCACTTTGAGAGCTTATCATAAATATTATGCTCTCTTAGTGTACTCAAAATGATCTCAAAATGGGTAGCATGGTCGTGTCGAGTGTGAGAGTACACCAAGATATCCTCCATGAAGACTACCACAAAAGAATCCAGATAAGCATGGAACACATGATTCATCAGAGCCATGAAAACTGTTGGTGCATTTGTGAGTCTGAACGGCATGACCATGTATTCGTATATATCATATCTGCTTTGAGAAGCTATGAGCGGTATGTCCAATGGTCTAACGTGTAACTGATGATATTTGGATCTCAAGTCAATCTTCTAGGACACTCATGATCCTCGAAGTTTATCAAAATTATCATCAATCCTTGGCGAGGGATATTGGTTCTTGACTGTCAACTGGTTTAGCTTCCGATAATCCACACAAAGTCTGAGGGTACCGTCCACCTTCTTCGCAAAGAGGACTGGCGAACCCCATGTAGAAGTACTGGGTCGGATGAAACCCTTTTCTTATAACTCCTCTAACTGCCTCTTGAGCTCTTGAAACTTAGGTGTAGCCATCCTATAAGGAGGAATGGACACCAGTTCCACTCCTGGCACAAGCTCAATAGAGAAATCCACCTCCCGCTCTGGAGGAAGACCTAAAAAGTCATCTAGGAAGACATCCCTGAAATGATCAACTATTGGAGCGAAACACTTCTCACAAGTCCCCTGATTATAAAAATATAAACTCGCAATCTGGGATGTCACTCCACCTCACCCACGATGCTGAGGTCCATCTCGGCTCACCTGGAAATCCCACTCTCCCTTATATAGAAACTCTCCACCCTCTGGTGACGTGAAACTCACCCTATGATGATAGCAATCCACAAAGGCTCAGAAGGGTACCAACCAGTCCATCCTGAGAAGGAAATCATAGGTTGTCATCTCCAAGACATAGAGGTCCCATAGAAAGTGACACCCACTAGCCTCTAGGGGGCACTCCCTGCACTGACGCACACCAGTCATTCTAGTTCCCAACGGATTTTCTAGCGTCATAACATCAGAAGAAGAAGAAACACAGAGCCCAAGGCTATCCACAACGGGCACAGATATAAAGCTATGTGTACCACCCATATCAAAAATTATTGAAGATAAAACAGAAGCTACTAGAATAGTACCACTAACTGTAAAATTACAGGGATCTCTCTATTTCACTGCATATGCCTACCCAGGGTCGGGGCCTTGCGACACAACCTGGCTACCCTGAGATGTCCCGCCCTACTTCCTCTGAGATCCCGGTGTCTGGATACCATGGCCACGACCACCATCTCGGCCTGCACGCCCCAACGTATTCCAATTTCCCTACTGGTAAGAAACTGTTGGTCCTTCTCCCGCACGCGGAGTCTGCACAGAACCCCTCTCACTAGCCACGGGTAGAAACGCCCTGCAAAAACGCTGGAGATGACCCATCATGCCGCAAGCTCAGCACTACACTGGGTCAAGTGGAAACCGCGGTCTCTTGTTTCCCTCTTTACCACACCGGTAGCACATGACCTAGCCACCTGAAGTTTTCTTCTGGCTAGTACGGCCACCATGAGAGAATTCCATCTGCCTCTTCCTCTTACCAGTAGAAATAGTACCATAAACTGGGGTCGAACCACCTTGGACCACACCACTAGATTCCCGTAGGTTCCGCTCAGTAATCAGTGCCTGGTTCATAATAGAATGCACTGTAGGAAACCTAAAAACATTCACCAGTGCTCAGATGTCATATCGAAGACCATAATCAAAACATCTAGCCCTCAATGTCTCATCACCCACCAAAACGGGTGAAAAACACTGAAGCTCGGTGAAGCGAGTAGAATAATCCATCATTGACATGGCACCCTACTGTAGATTCATGAACTCTCAAGCTCGATCTGCCCTTATCATCTCTTGGAAGAAGAAGTCATAGAATAGTGCCTGAAAATCTTCCCACGCCATGTCTCGGTGATGCTTAGTCTGGGTGGTAACATCCCACCACCTTTTGGTAGAATCATGCATCATGTTTGTAGCGAGCTTGACCCTCCTCCCTGGAGGCGTCTCTAGATGCTCGAAGATAGTCTGCAATGAGTCCATCCATGAATCTGCAGCCTATGGTCTATCATCCCTTGAAAATTTACGTGGATGCTGCTGCTGGAATATATGAGTCAACTCTGCCATGGATGTGGCATCCGACTGTGCTCCCTGGAAGGTCTGCATGAACTGCATAAAGCCTTCACAGAACTGCACATCTGTACCTGCGTCCGGCATAACGGTTGTCGCTGCATCTGGCACTACTGGAGTATCCAATGGTATCCCATGGCCTACCATCTCAAGAGTATAATCATTTCCGCTCTCTTGGTGAACAACTCGTGGTTGTCTCAGTGGCATGACTCTACAAGGTCAAAGAACACCTTAGATCAAGATTTATCAAAGACTGAAAAATAGGAGACTAAGAAGGGAACATGAGAAGGAAAGCATTCAAGAATTATAAAACTTAACTAAACGACGTGTTCCCTTCAATCTTTTACATGGGTGTGTACTCTACCAGTACTGGTCATGTAACACCCCAAAACACACGGCGTGTTGTCCACATACACGGTGTGTACTTGACTTTTCTTCCCCTTCCCGAGTCCTTCTACATGGTTAATCCTCATGGATCTCCTAAAACAAGACTACACAGCGTGTCCCATGAAAACACGGCATGTACTAGACAAGTTTTCAATGGACTATGTTGTTCGTGACATGGATTTTACACTCAGGTCACACTACACGGCGTAATCCAAAAAAACACGGCGTGTTCAAAGAAGCCCCAGACTGACCTGTGTTGCTCGCTACACGGTCGGCTACACAGCTAACACTACACGGTGAGTTCCAGATGGACACGGCATGTACTAGGAAATATAACACTGACCCGTGTTGTTCGTGACACGGCCGGGTACCTGGGTCAGACTACACGGCGTGTTCAAAGTATACACAGAGTGTATGTCTTAAGGTTTCCTCCATCTGTGTTGTTAGTTACACTGGCGGACACCGGTACAACACTACACGACATGTACAGCCGGTACACGACATGTTTTCCTAAGCCATTCCCTACCCTGTGTCCCCGCCCACACGGCCTATGGCACGGGAAGAGACTACACGGCATGTACTTAAAAATTTTTCATTTCTTGTTGAATAGAAGAACCCATGGCATGTGTCCATAGAACTACAAGGCGTGTATGCTGGATTTTCCAGACAGTAAGCCTCAAAAACTACTCTGGAACCCAAAAAACACAGAACAAACACCTAAGTGCCAAATTCCAATCCGTGAGGGCCCATACTCCCCGCGAATCAAATCTTGGTATCTTACACATGTTATAACAAAGTAAACTCATCAATGATCCCCCAAATTCCGGTCATTGAGGGCCCATACACCCCAAAAACCAAAGTTTTGCGTTCATTCTATCAAAAAAAGCACACAACAATACCCTATCAAATATAAGTTATTCATCAAAGCCGCTATCACAACAGCATGCTTTTCTAGCACAACAATTATCACAACAACATGAAATTTCAAATGCGCCCACATGGCATGGAAATAATGCATGACATGTGATTTCTAGTATGTGCCTAAATGATTCATGAGACGGAATACCCTCATCCCATTGGTTTTCAACTAAATAGAACCCATGTATGAAATGTAAAGAAAACACTACATGTGCGTCACCAAACGGTGAAAATCAAGTCAACTATCAAATTTGCAAAAACATAAAAAATGCAATAAACGAGGTGGACTGGATTTTCCCAGTTCATGGGTTAGATACTCTCAGGCATAGCTTATTACCAAGAACCATTTCCATCTTATCCCTGGCTAAGGCTAAAAACAATAAGTCAAAGAAAAGAACTCCTCTGATACCACTTTGTATCGTCCCAGATCTGGGTGTCATGCCACGGGTGCCTCAAACCCGGTTGGTTACATGACCTCAAGCACATTTACCCAAACGCTAGAGGCTGCCGACTAGCAGCGAGGGCCCAAGTCTGATAGTGGGGAAACTATTCTCTCATTTGTCAAAGTGTAGCGCATCGGAAAAGATAAATAACATACAACAGCGGAAGAAGTAAACAATATACAACTGAAGTAAAATAGAACCATTAGTCATATATATAAAGATATAGCATGTCACTAATTCTGTGAAAGCATCCAGAACAAGATACACTGCAATACAATACAATACACACAAAGTACAAGGTACATCCAAAAAAAACAAAGCAGAGTAAACAGAACGCAGCAGCATCGCAAGCCTAAGCTAAGTCTCATGCTCTCTTACTCCTCCGTTACAATCATGTACCTATATAGGGACCCTTTCCCCTATTGACACCTCCAGAAATGTAATCTGTTTGGGCCGAAGACATGACCCAAATAGGGTGTGGGAAATAAATCCCAGTAGGCAACCACCAAAGGCCCATGCCCAACTGTCAGTGAAAATGTGCAACCACAGCGTGCAGTAATAAATGCAACAAGAAAACAGTACTCAAAAGTAACTAACCCTACTAGTTATATTGCCATTTTAATATTCATTTAACCATGCCAATCTTGTGCTTTTACTTGGAAGTTATAACATATGAAAATAATCATGGTGAATATTCATGATAACACTGTCCTCAGACATACAATCCTTACCCTCAAGTAATCAAAATCGAAAACCATAGGTGTCTGCCCACAGGCATAATGAATATTGCCCATAGTCATATGAGGTTCCACCCATAATCATAGAAACTACTACCCACGAGCACAAAAACTACTTCCCACATGTATGAGAAAGGTTGCCCGCAGGATAAATGAAACACTACCCTCAGGCTATACAAGTAATCGGGCCGAGCCCAACACATAAGCAAGCAATTATATACAATTCCTCTCAATTCAATTCAAATCATGCTAAAATTCATGGTATACCCAAATGTATTCTGGCCAAATGGATAAATAGAGGAATTCACCCTCGGGGTGGTCCTGGATCCAAGAAGTGATCCCAAACAGTAGTTTTAACTTATCAAATGTTTATCTATGCAATTCTAGAGAACTCTCAGAAAATGCCACAGCCATACAACACCCCAAACATGGGTTCATAGCACAAAGGTACACAAATTCAACTCAACAGTTGGAAATAAACACCAGACCACATACCTGGATCCCCACTGATCGATATACGTGAACGGCACCTTCCGAAATGACCAAGAATGACATAGATCTGATAAAAACAAATACTCCCAAAAACCCAAATAACTTCCCTTAGATGAAGAATTGGCAGGAAAGGCTCACAGAGAGGGAAGAACATACCCGCACGGTTCCAACGTGATTGACGAAGGCGGAATCAGATTCCCAGTGCGCGATCGGGGGATCCTCCAAGGTCTGGCGGTCCTCCGGAGCTCCAAATAGCTATTCTGCCTCCTCTCTCGAATGAGGAGGCTACTGCCTATTTTAAGTAAAAATTCATGACTGCACGGCATGTACTCTCAAGTACACGACATGTAATTTCAATTTTTTTAAACTGTTCCCCTGACGGCTTCTTTCCACCACGGCACTGTCCATCTGTCGAAATGAGTACACAACGTGTATTCCTAAATACACGGCATCTATTGTCGCTCAGCTGGTAGCTGCCTCCGCCACCTTACTGTTCACTTGCCGACTAATTACATAGTGTGTAAATACCTAGTACATAGCATGTAGTTGGTTTTTACACCCTTCATCACCGACAGGCCTACACGCCCTGTGTACTCATCCCACACGGCCAAAGTACACAGCATGTGGAAAAGTACATGGTGTGTACCCACAAAATTTTATATTTTTCCCCATTTTCCTTATTTTATCAAAAACACTTAAGGAAAAAGGAAAATAAGAAACTCATACCTCAAGAAAAAGAATAGGGTTCTTACAGGGTTTTCCATTAAAATGTTATAAAACGTCATTTTAAAAAAAAAATTGTATTATACATAAAATTGTATTTATTATTATATTGTTTCTATAAAATATATAAGATTAATTTTAAACATAATAATGAATTTATAATTCAATAAATTTATCCCTAAACGGTGATTTTATTATTTTATAAATATAATAATTTTCATTTAAATAGTTTTTCCGAAAAACAAGTCCTTTATATTCAATCGGTTTTTATTTCCATTTCTAATTAATTTTATAAACAATAAAGCATTATATAAACATGTATATTTTAACAATTTATTTAATTTTTTTCAGTCTCTCCAATTTAATGGATATGTTGTAACTACCATATTAAATAATAAAAATAATTTATTCATTTAAGCTAAATAAGATGTATAATGTATGATATCGAATATAGTATTTCCATTTTAAAACTCTGGATGTTAACCCCCCCCCCCCCCCCACCACCACCACCACCACAACCATTTTAATAAATTGAATCCTTGAAATTTGAACTCAATATTGAAAACTAGAGGTTTGACATTTCAAAATACCTATTTTGAAAAACCACATCAGAAAATGATTATTAAGACTTCCACTTTAAAATAAAGAAAAGTAGGTATGATAGTCACCTGACATAACACATACCTGGGTTTCATATAGAAAAACCTAGACATAAAAGAGAAAAATAACTTTTATAGATTAATAGAGAGTGATAGAGAACATTATCTTTGATATTTATCCATCATAATAATTTAAATATGTAATTTGTGAAAATTCAACTGATAAAAGTAAGAATATAGATTTTTTGATTCCAGATCCTTTTCATAGTATTAAGGAATTATTTTTCAAAATAAACTATGAAACCAAATAAATATACTTACGTTCGAATTATATCTTTATACATTAATCAAATTCCACCAAAAAACATCTTTTACTTAAAATAATGAGTATTTAAGATGAATTTTTCATGCATGATTCACTAGAATCAACTTCCAGAGAATAAAAAACACACTAAAGATTAAAAATATATTCCTCCTGCAATTGAAATTTAACCAAAACCAAAAAAAATGGATAAGATAAGTAAATTACCATAAATGAATAAACATTATTTTAGGAAAGATAACTTCTAACTTCAATATTCAATAGTAATATCAAATTTTCAACATAGACCATCCAACAAATAACTATCCTTAAAAGAATCCTCAAAATAATCCCAACTGTGATTTTAAACTAAAAATTAGAATGATTTAATCACATAATATTCCAAGATAAAATGTAAATATTTATCTCAAAATGAATTTAGTTACTCTTGAAGTCTCATAAAAAGAGTAATTGTTCTAATAATCTTCAAGATATGCTAATTGTTTCCATAAATAACTCAAATAACCATAATTCCATCATTGATTCTTCCATAATATAATTCAACCTTCATTACTCAAATAAAATAACATATTGTTATATTTACCTTGATCATATATAATTCTAAAAAATGAAAAACTCTTGAAAAATAACATTGGTCCCTTCATCGCCAATTCATTTTATAATCACATGGTTATCTACATGATAAAACAAATCTTCCAAAATTATATTTATTATTAATACATCAACTCATTTAACTAAAAAAGTGAAACTTGTACTTACCCATAACATCATGTATCCCAACGGTAGGTGATGTACCCTTTTCTCCCATCATTTATGTGTTTGATTCCCACAGCCTTGTAAGACGTGATGGGCTCCCACCCATCCTATAGGTTTCCTTTTTCGAGACTGTATAATACTTATAACATTCTAAAAATTGAAACCTCACAAAATAATCATAACATATATTAAAGTAAAATTTTATCTTATAACTTTAATTTTCCATCCCAAAAATTCATATCCATTAATTACCTCAAAATCATATATCGTATGAATTCTAATGTTTGTCCATAACATTATAATTATGTCCAAAAAAGATAATTCTTCCTCAAAAATAGTTTTTCTATAAAATATTTAGTGTTACATACAAAAAATATAAAAATGTATTCGAAATTATCCACAACATAAAAATATTATAAATACTTTTATACATTTAATCATCCTAATGTATACCATAACTATTAAATACTTTATATGTATACATCTTAATATTTAAATGGTCTTCATAATCAAATAACTATACCTTGGCACCTTATCTCTTCATACATAATTCCTAAAAATCAAAGATACGTATTATATCCTCATGATTCATAAATATAAATCATATAACCTTTCATACTTTATGGATAAGAATATAATTCATACCTTGACTCTAGATTTCTATATCTTCTTAATGTTCCTTTTCCCTTTTGGCATGTTGTCTTACTTTTAAAAAGAAAACGTTCACACCACTTCTGGTGTTTCACCTTTAGAAAGAGTTTTAAGAGTTGAGATCTTGAAATAATATAAAAAATATTCCATGACCCATAAAATTGTTTTATAAGTGAGTAGTTGTTGGGTAACTCAACCAATTTCTTATAGGTGGTTTGAATACCCAAGAAGCTGGAAAATTCTTTTGAACAAAGTTTTGTGATAATAGTGGTGATAAAATCATCAGGGATGGATAAGAAGGTTGTTAAAGTGAGTTTTCATTCCACAATTACAAATTACCTTTAATCTTTTAAAAATAGCATCACTTAAACATGACAAAAATTACTAAAAGAATAATACACTATAGGGTAAAGATAATATCATAAAATTATTATAATACTCTAATTCATCAACCTTCTTATATCTCATTTGTTTTAGGATTTTATCCAATCTAACTAAATTAATATTATCCTCCAAAATGTTCCATATTATAATAACCCTCTTGGTTATAAAGGATCATTAATATAAGAACCCAGTTCTTATTCTTGAGGTATAGGTTTCTTCCTTTCTATTTTCCTTGGGTGTTTTTGAGAAAATAAGTAAAATGGGAGAAAAAACTAAATTTTGTGACTACACGCTATGTACTTTTCCACGCGCTCTGTACTTTGGCCGTGTAGAATAAGTACACAGGGTGTGTAGGCCCGTCGACGATGATGGGTGTAAAAACCGACTACATGCAGCATAGTGGGTATTTACATGCCATGTAGTCATTCGGCAGGAAAACATCATGGTGGTGGGAGCTGAGCGATAGTACACTCTGTGTAATCAGGGATACATGTCGTGTACTCATGTTGACAGATGGAAAATGCTGCAGTGGAAAGAATCCACCATAGGAATAGTTAAAAAATGGAAAGTAGACGTCGTGTACTCAATAGTACACACCGTGTAGTCTGTTTTTTTTTCATAAAATGGGAAGTAGACTCCTTTGTTAATAGACAAGGCTTAGAACTAGAGGAGATCTCGGGAGGATGTTCGGAGCCTTGGAGATCACCCGATCGCGCAGGGGAATCTGATTCTGCCTCTGTCGATCTCGTCGGAACCGTACGGGTAAGCCCTCCTTTCTCCTTGAAGCATTCTTGCCAATTATTCATCTAAGGGAAGTTATTTATGTTTGAACGGGGATTCTTTTACCTCATATCTACGTTGTTCTTGGGCATTTTTGGAAGCGTCGTTCACGTATACCGATCAGGGGAAATCGAGGTAGGTGGTCTGGTGTTTAATTTCCAAATGTGTGTGTTTTTGTATACTATTGTGCTACGAACCCACATTGGGGTGGTGTATGGCTGAGGCCTTGGAGATTTAAATACCTAGAACTGCATATGTAATTTAATGTAAGTGTAAAACTGTTTTTTGGGATCACTTCTTGGATCCAGGACCACTCTAGGGGTGCGTTCCTCTATTTAGCCGTTTGGCCCGGATACCTGAGGGTATTCCATGTTTATATTGAGCATTAATTTTTCCTTGAATGGAATTTCATACAAAATTGATTTTTATGCTTTGGGCTTGGCCCGGTTACTTGCGCCTAAGGGCTGTGTTTTACTTTAGCCTGAGGGCGCTGTTTTCTTAGCCCGAGAGAGGTAGTTGTTTAGCCTAAGGGAAACGTATCTTATGCCTGAGGGCAGTATCTTCCGTGCCTGCGAGAAATATTTGGTATGCCTGAGGGTGAGATTCCATACACCTGAGAGAACTATTCGTTATGCCTGAGGGAAAGCCTGAGGGCGTGGTTATATTAGCCTGAGGGCAAGGTTTTGATTAGCACGAGGGATTAGTTCTGAGGAACAGTGAATGTTATTAAATTGAACTATTAAATAAATATTTAAATGGAAAAAAAACTGGTAATTATAGTTACTTTTGAGTGCTTACTAGTTTACTGCATTTATTGCACACTGTTGTTGTGCATTTTTCACTTATAGTTGGGCACGAGCCTTTGGTGGGTGCCAACTGGTATTTATTTCTCACACCCTATTTGGTTCATGTATTAGGCCCAAACAGACTATATTGCTACAGGTGTGGATAAGGGAAAGGGTCCCTATATAGGTACCTGGGTGTTGCTGAGGTGTAGGGGAGCATGAGACCGAGCTCAGGCTCACAATGTTGCCGGTTGTTTTGTTTTGTTCTGTTGTACCTGTACTTTCCATTGTATCATTTTGTACTGATGTGTAACATGTTCTAGCTGTTTTCTTAGGACTAGAGACATGTTTCATCATTATCTATATAGCATTTGGTTATCATTACTGCAGTTATTCATATCAGTTGTGTATGGTTTATTGCATCCACTATTGTTGTATGCTATTTTTATTTTCCGTTGCCCTACACTTTGACAAACGAGGGCATAGTTTCCCCACTATCAGACTTGGGCCCTCGCTATTAGTTGGCAGCCTCTGGAGTTTGGGGAAATGCACTTGAGGTCATGTGACCAACCGCATTTGGGGCACCCGTGGTGTGGCTAACCCGTGTACAGAGAAAAGCCAATTTACCTCATGTTGTAATTTTATTGATTCTTCAAATTTTATAGTTGATTTTATTTTCACCGTTGGGTGACACACTTGTAATTGTGCTGTTTATATGATGTCCATGGGTTCTATTTAGTTGCAACCTGATTAGATGAGGGTATTCCATCTCATGCATCATTTAGGAACATGCTAGAAATCACATGTCATGCATTGTTCCATGCCATGTAGGCGCAATAGAACTTTCATGTTGTTGTGATAATTATTGTGTTATAAGGGCACGTTGTTGTGATAGCTTCTTTGATAAATACCTGCTATGTGATAGGGTATTTTTTGTGTGAGATTTCTGATAAAATTAATGCCAAACTTTGGTTCTTAAGTAGTATGGGCCCTCAGTGACCGGAATTTGGTGGATCATTTACATTTTTTACTTGTATATAACATGTATAAGATGAAAAACTTTGATTCGCGGGGAGTATGGGCCCTCACAGATTGAAATTTGGAACTTAGGTGTTGTTTTTTAGTATTTACTGGGTCCAGGTGTAGTTTTAGAGGCTTATTGTCCGGAAAACATAGGATACATGCCATGTAGTTTTATGGACACACGTCGTCTGTTCTTCTGTTTGGGAAGAAATGAAAACTTATTTAGTACACGCCGTGTACCCTAAGTACATGCCGTGTAGTCTCTTACCGTGTCATAGACCGTATGGGCGAGGACACGGGGGAGGGAAAGGCTTGGGAAAAACACGTTGTGTACCGAATGTACACGTCGTGTAGTGTTGACCCAGAGTTCGCCCGCGTAACTAACAACACGGATGGAGGAGGCCTTGAGACATACACGCCGTGTCCACCTTGAAACATGCCGTGTAGTCTGACCTGGGGACACGACCATGTAGCTAACAAACAGGGGTCAGTGTTACCTCTTCTTGAACACATCGTGTACCTAAGGGACACGCCGTGTAGTCCTCACTAGTGGGAGACCATGTGGACTTAGCTGTGTGGCTGGGGAAACGGGGTGGTGTACACGTCGTGTGTAGGTGTAACACACCATGTAGTGTCAACCGAGTATTCTTCCATGACACGAACAACACGGGCAGTTGGAAATTAAACCATGCACGTCGTGTAGTTGTTATACATGTCGTGTAGTCTTGTTCAAGTGAGTCGCGTGGCTTAGATATGTAGAAGGACTCGGGCAGGGAAGAGGGATTAGAGAACACGTCGTGTAGTATTTATACACGCCGTGTAATATTTATACATGCCATGTAGTAAAGTTTTTTAAATCTTGAATACTTTCTTTCTCATGTCCCCTTGTTTTGGTTTTTGATAATCTTGATCTTAGGTGTGTGTTTGACCTTGTAGAGTCATGCCGTCGAGACGACCACGCATTGTTCTCCAAGAGAGCGGTAACGATTATACTCCAGAGATGGTAGGCCATAAGCTACCGATGGATCATCCAGCAGAGCCAGATGCGGTGCCAGCCGTTATACTGGACATAGGCGCGGATGCAAAGTTCTGTGAATGCTTTATGTGGTTTATGCAGACTTTTCGGGGAGCACCACCGGCTGCCACATCTATGGCCGAGATGACTCATATATTCCAGCAGAATCATCCACCTATGTTTTAAGGGGATGGCGGACCAAGGTTGCGGAGTCTTGGATGGATTCCTTGCAGACTATTTTCAAGCACCTTGAGACGCCTCTAGGGCGGAGGGTCAAGATCACTACATACATGTTGTGTGATTCTGCCAAGAGGTGGTGGGATGTTACCACTCAGTCTGAGCATCATAGAGACATGGCGTGGGAATATTTTCAGACATCTTTCTATGAATCCTTTTTCCCAAAGACGATGAGGGACGATCGAGCTCTAGAGTTCATGAATCTGCAGTAGGGCTCTGTGTCGGTGATGGATTATTCTTCTCTTTTTACGGAGCTTCTGCATTTTTCACCCATTTTGGTGGGTGATGAGACGTTGAGGGCCAGACGCTTTGAGGATGGACTTCGATATGACATCTGAGCACTGGTGAATGTTTTCAGGTTGCCTATTGTACATATTATTGTGAACCAGGCACTGATTACCGAGAGGAACCTACGGGAAGCTAGTGGTGTGGGCCAGGGCAGTTCGACACCAGTTTCTGGTACTATTTCTATCGGTAAGAGGAAAAGACATATGGATTTCTCTTATGTAGGAATTACCAGCCATAGGAATGCTTCGGGTGGCCCAATCATGTGCTACTAGTGTGGTAGAGAGGGGCACAAGAGACTGTAGTGTCTACGTGACCCAGTGGAGTCCCGAGCTTGCGGAAAGATGGGTCATCTCCAGCGTTATTGCAGGGCGTTTCCACCAATGGCTAGTGAGAGGGGTTCTGTGCAGACTTCACATGCTGGAGAAGGACTAGAAGCTTCTTATCTGTCGGGAAACTAGAATATGTCAGGGTTTGTAGGCCGAGATGGTGGTCGTGGCCGTGGTAGCCAGACACTAATATCTCAGAGGCAGTAGGGCGGGATAGCTCAGGGTAGCTAGGTTGTGTTGCAGGGCCAGGCACTGGGCAGACATATGCAGTGCAACAGACCCAACATGAGCAGGATCTCGGGCCTTCTACTATAAAATGTTCTATTCTAGTAGCTTCTGTTTTATCTCCAGTACTTTTCGATATGGGTGCTACACATAGCTTTATATCTGTGCCTGTTGTGGAGAGCCCTGGGCTCTGTGTTTTTTCTTCTTCTGATGTTATGACGCTAGAAACTCCATTGTGGACTAGAATGACTGGTGTGTGTCAGTGTAAGGTGTGCCCCCTTGAGTTTGGTGGGTGTCACTTTCTTTGGGACCTCCATGTCTTGGGGATGATGAGCTATGATGTCATTCTCGGGATGGACTGGTTGGAACCATTTCTATCCTTTCTAGACTGCTATCGTTGCAAGGTTCATTTCACATCACTATAGGGCGGAGAGTTTTTATACAAGGGTGAGTGGGATGTTCGGGCGAGTCGAGCTGGACCAGAGCATTGTGGGTGAGGTAGAGTCATATCCCAGATTGCAAGTTTATATCTGGATATCCAGGGAACTTTCCAGAAGTATTTCCCTCCTATAGTTGATCTTTTCAAGGATGTCTTCCTGGAAGATTTTTCAGGTCTACCTCTAGAGAATGAGGTGGATTTCCCTATTGAACATGTGTCAGGAGTGGCACCGGTATCCATTCCTACTTATAGGATGGCTACACCTGAGTTGTAGGAGCTCAAGAGGTAGTTGGATGAATTACAGGCAAAAGGTTTCATCTGACCCAGTACTTCTCCTTGGGGTTCTCTGGTCCTTTTTGAGAAGAAAGAAGATGGTACCCTTAGACTCTGTATGGATTATCAGAAGATGAACTAGATGACGGTCAAGAACAAATATCCCTTGCTGAGGATTGATGATATTTTTGATCAACTTCGAGGTGCATGAGTGTTCTCGAATATTGACTTGAGATCCAGATATCATCAGTTGTTTGTTATACCATCTGATATACCTGTCACAGCCTTCATGAGTAGGTACAGTCTTTATGTGTACTTGGTTATGTCATTCGGACTCAAGAACGCGCTAGCATTTTTTATGGCTCTGATGAATCATGTGTTCCATACTTATCTAAGTTCTTTTTTGGTAGTCTTCATGGACGATATTTTGATGTACTCTCACACTCGACATGACCATGCCACCCATCTTGAGATCATTTTGAGTACACTGAGAGAGCATAATATATATGATAAGCTCTCAAAGTTCCACTTTTGGATGGACTAGATACACTTCCTGGGTCATATCATCTCAGAAATAGGAGTTGCAGTAGACCCATAGAAGGTGAGAGTAGTAGATTCCTGGGAGCAGCCTAAGAAAATTTTTGAGATACGGAGTTTCTTAGGGCTAGCTGGTTACTACAGGCGCTTCATCCAAGACTTCTTCCGCATAGCAGCACTATTGACGGGTTTGAATAAGAAGGGTGTGAAGTTCGTTTGGACCGAAGCATGCAAGACAGCCTTTCAGGAACTGAAGGGATGGTTGACATCAGCACCAATCCTGATACTCCCAGAGAAAGGGAAGATCTATATAGTTTACTGTGATGCATCAGGTATTGGGTTGGGAGCTGTGTTGATGTAGGGCGATCGAGTTGCTGCGTATGGGTCTTGGCAGTTTAGGCCACATGAGAGGAATTACCCGATGCATGACCTCGAGTTGGCTGTAGGTGTGCATGCAGTGTGCTGTTGGATACATTATCTCTTGGGAGAGCATTTTTGTGGTTTTCACAGACCACAAAAGTCTCAAATATATCTTTACTCAGCGTGATTTGAATCTGAGACAACGAAGGTGGGTTGAGTACCTACAGTACTTCAATTTTGAGCTTGTCTATACACCTGGTAAGGGTAACGCATTTGCTGATGCATTGAGTATGGAGACTCAGATACAGGAAGTTCATGAGACCAGTGGTGAATGGAAGCTAATGGATTTGTTCTCTGAGATGCATTTGGAGGTGCACGATAGTCAGGGGAAAACCTATCTTTCATCTTTAGCTGTGACTTCTCCCCTCTTGGATAGGTTGAGGATGAGATAGCTATCTAATTCAGAAGGCCTGGTTCTCCAGGAGTCAGTAGCAAGTAAGGACCCTCCTTCTGGGTGAACGATAGGCGATGATAAGGTACTGCATTTCCATGGATGAGTGTGGGTTCCCGGGGATGTACGCGAGGAGTTGATGCGGGAGTTTCATGCTTCATCTTAGGTAGTTCATCCCAGTGTTACCAAGATGTACTGTGACTTGAGACGTCAGTACGGGTGGCCGGGTATGAAGAGTGAGATAGCTGGTTTTGTTACGAGATGTTCCACCTATCAGCAGGTGAAGATGGAGTATCAGAGGCCATCCAGACTATTACAGCAGTTACCCATTCCAGAGTGTAAATGGGATGATGTCGCAATAGACATCATGACTAGGTTTCCAAGGTCACCTCGAGGCAATGATGCTGTGTAGGTTGTTGTGGACAAACTCACAAAGGTAGCTCCCTTTTTTCCGATCAAGGAGACCTTCGGAGTTGACGAGCTTGGGAAGTTGTCTATCTGATAGGTCGTACATCTCCATGGGGTCCCTCGTTCTATCATTTCAGATAGGGATTCCCATTTTATGTCTCATTTCTGGAAGGGTTTTCAGAGGGAACTGGGTACACAGGTGCTTCTGAGCACAGCTTACCACCCTCATACCGATGGTCAGTCAGAGCGTACGATACAGGTGTTAGAGGACATGCTGTGTGCATGCATCTTGGACTTTGGGGGATCTTAGTAGAAGCATATACCCCTAGTCGAGTTTTCCTACAATAACTGTTTTCAAGAAACTATTGAGATGGAACCTTAAGAGGCATTATATGGTAGGCCATGGTGATCACCTTTGTGCTGGATAGAGGCAGGTGAGGCAACTTTACTGGGACCACGTCTCGTGCAGGAGACTTCTGAGTAGGTCCAGTTGATTCAGAAGCAAATGGCTACTGCACAGTCTCATCATAAATCTTATGCTGATCGCCATAGAAGACATTTGGAGTTTATGTTTGGGGATCGGGTTTTCTTGCTTGTTTCACCGAGGTTGGGACACAGGCGGATCATTATACAGGGTAAACTTTCACAGAGGTATGTGGGGCCATTTGAGATTCTGGAGAGGGTCGGGCCAGTTTCATATCGGTTGCAGTTACCATAGAGGTATTGGGCCATGCACGACGTCTTCCATGTATCTCAATTGTGCCGTTATCATTCAGACCTGTCTCACATCTTTCAGCCCAAGGAGTTTGAGCTTCAGATAGATGCATCCTTTGATGAGCATCTGATTCGTATCGTTGATAATAGCACGAAGGTTCTCTGAGGTCGGTCAGTTCCTCTCGTACGGGTACTATGGCAGCATGGCTGAGCGCAGGACAAAACCTGGGTGCGGGAGACCGATGTATGTGCTCAGTGGCCAGAGTTTTTCTGAGCTTTATCTTTACCACCCTTGGAAGGGAAATTCAGGGACGAATTTCTTTAAGGGGGAAGTTTGTAAGAACCCGATTCTTATTCTTGAGGTATGGGTTTATTCCTTTCTCTTTTCCTTAGGTGTTTATGAAGAAATAAAGAAAATGGGAGAAAAACCTAAATTTTGTGACTACACGCCGTGTACTTTTCAACACGCCATGTACTTTGTCCGTGTGGAATGAGTACACAAGGTGTGTAGTCCTGTCAATGATGATGGGTGTAAAAACTGACTACATGCTGTGTAGTGGGTATTTACACGTCGTCTAGTCAGTCAGCAGGCAAACAGTAAGGTGGTGGGTGCTTAGTGACAGTACACGCCGTGTAATCAGGGATACACGCCATGTACTCATCTCGACAGATGAACAGTGTCGTGGTTGAAAGAAGTCGTCATAGGAATTGTTAAAAAAAATGGAAAGTGCACGTCGTGTACTCAATATCACATGCCGTGTAGTCTGTTTTTTTCACTTAAAATGGGCAGTAGCCTCCTCTGTTCACAGAGAAGTCTTAGAACCGGAGGAGAGATCGGGAGGATGGTCAGAGCCTTGGAGATCACCCAATCAAGCACTGGGAATCTGATTCTGCCTCCGTCGATCTCGTTGGAACCGTACGGGTAAGCCCTCCCTTCTCCTTGAACTATTCTTTCAAATTCTTTCTCTAAGGGAAGTTATTTATGTTTGAATGGGGATTCATTTACCTCATATATACCTTTTTCTTGGGCGTTTTTGGAAGTTCCGTTTGTGTATACCGATCAGGGGAAATCGAGGTAGGTGGTCTGGTGTTTAATTTCCAACTGTGTGTGTTTTTGTATACCATTGTGCTACAAACCCACGTTGGGGTGTTTTATGGCTGAGGCCTTGGCTGTTTAAATACCTAGAACTACAGAGGTAATTTAATGTAAGTGTAAAACTTTTGTTTGGGATCACTGCTTGGATCCAGGACCACCCCAGGTGTGTGTTTCTCTGTTTAGCTGTTTGGCCTGGATACCTAAGGGTATTCCATGTTTATATTGAGAATTAATTTTTCCTTGAAAGGAATTGTATACAAATTTGTTTATTATGCTTTGGGCTCGGTCCGGTTACTTGCGCCTGAGGGCAGTGTTTTACTTTATCTTGAGGGCGTTGTTTTCTTAGCCCGAGGGCAGTAGTTATTTAGCCTGAGGGCAACGTATCTTATGCATGAGGTCAGTAGCTTCCGTGCCTGAGGTAAATATTCGGTATGCTTGAGGGTGAGATTCCATACGCCTGAAGGCACTATTCATTATTCCTAAGGGCAAGCCTGAGGGTGTGGTTATATTAGCCTGAGGGTAAGGTTCTGATTAGCCTGAGGGCTTAGTTCTGAGGAACATTGAATGTTATTAAATTGAACTATTAAATGAATATTTAAATGGAAATGAAACTGGTAATGATAGTTAATCTTGAGTGCTTACTAGTTTACTGCATTTATTGCACACTGTTGTTGCACATTTTTCACTGAGAGTTGGGAACGAGCCTTTGGTGGGTGCCTACTAGGATTTATTTCTCACACCATATTTGGGTCATGTCTTCGGCCCAAACAGACTATATTGTTGCAGGTGTGGATAAGGGAAATGGTCCCTATACAGGTACTTGGGTGTTACTGAGGTGTAGGGGAGCATGGGACCGAGCTCAGGCTCACAATGCTGCCGGGTGTTCTGTTTTTTTCTATTCCATTGTATCGTTTGGTACTATTGTGTAACATGTTCTGGCAGTTTTCTTAGAACTAGAGACATGTTTCATCGTTATCTATATAGAAGTTAGTTATCTTTACTACAATTGTTCATATCATTTGTGTATGGTTTATTGCATCCAATGATGTTGTATGCTATTTTTATTTTTTGTTGCGCTACACTTTGACAAATGAGGGCATAGTTTCCCCACCATCAAACATGGGCCCTCACTATTAGTCTGCAGCCTCTGGCATTTGGGGAAATGTGCTTGAGGTCATGTAACCAACCGGGTTCGGGGCACCTGTGGTGTGGCTTCCAGATCTGGGACGTTACAATTAACCTACACCCAAAATCAATCCTAACCTCATAAGGTATCTAAACATTCTATTGATACAAACTATATGGCCTTATAATTAAAAACTAAATATTCTTGGGTTATGTTAAGAATTTTACATCAATTAAAATATTGTATTTTTTTAATTTTATTGATTTAAAATATTAGTCCACAATTCGTACATAATAAATCAAATTTTACAATGTACAAACTTCTACTCATTACTAATTTTTTTAACAAAATATAAACTTTTAAAAAGAAACACGGTTTCTCTTCCACTTCAATCATAAAAGCTTTTCACATGATCCAATATTTTTCTCTATTCCCCTTTAAATTCTATGTAAAACATTTTAAAACATAGGATGAGCATAAATTTATCAGTATGGGATACATAAATATGGAAAACTATAAGTTCTTTGAGAACATTAAAACCTATGGATACTCAATCATAAAGAAATAAATTTCACCCTTAAGAAGTAGTAAATAATTTCCTTTGAAAATAATATCATTGGTTACATTTTCTTTGTAATCAAATGATTACCATGAAACCCATATAAATTACATATAAAATATAATTTTAATATGGGACTTAATCATACTAAAATGGAATAACCATTTGGTCATCATCCACATGAATCCCTCTTACAGAGAGAATAATCATATTAATAATATCCATACCTAATGAATTAGTGATTATAATGTAAAAAAACAACCTAGGTTCATCATGTAACCAATTATATTTGGTTTATCATGTAACCACCCATCTTATTTCCAAGTTCCATTATATAATCATAACACATGAAAGATTGAAATTTCTAACATTTCACTCATAAAATTTCATTTGGAATAAAAATAAATAATTTCAAAGTATCAAAATAATAAATTAATTTCCAAAACCATTTTCAATACCAAAATAACCATAAAATGGAATAAGTGATTTCTATTTCTCTTAAAAACATTATGTCTTATAAAGGAATCCAAATATCATATAACGACCATAGTAGCGGAGAAGTTGTTTTCACCTTATAATATAAAAAAATATTCCTTTTACCCTTTGTGAATAAAGTAAAACATTTCATATAAAAGATTTATTTTAAAATAATTTGAATTTTATTAAAATTCAAAGGGGTTTTTTGTACCCCTGAAAAATAATGGTGTGTATAATATCAAAATATTCCTTTATGAATGGAGATTGCGTTGAAGTCCCTTACTTGAAGTCTGATTCACCATAAATGTTCTTTATCTTCCTGAATATTATACTTAGGTTAGTTATTTACCTGATCAAGAACCTTTTACATATTTATTTTTATTTTTTCATCACTTATTACCATATTATAAAAATTACATAATCATTTAAGTTCATGTTGGACATTTTTTCGATATTTAGTACTTGAGTTGAAAATGAACGTGGTATAGTTTCAATAGTCCATGTGGTCATAAGACCATCATCTATAGAATAATATATATTAAATTATTATCATTTTTAAACATCAATTATACTTTTAAATAAAACCAATATGTTTTTTCATGAAAAATATAAAACATTACAATCATGAAGATGGTAGGTCATATGTGCGCATGAGTAACGTTTTCCATTTTTCATTGATCATTATGGAAATAATATAATTTTTGTTTTATCTTTCCATAATATAATAACATCAATAGTATAAAATTAATAATTTAATATACTTATATATACTATCTAAGTTATGTGGTGAATAAAAATGAATCACATTGCTTTGCAGAGGTGATAGTTCACACGTAAGCTTGAACGATGTTACCATTTCTATGTTCATGGAATGTAAGAATGTGATTGATATATAATTATTTTAATATATCATGAATATCACGTATGAAAATTAATTTTATCATTATAACTAGTCTTAGGGGACTATCGTGGAGAAAAAATTACATCTGTTTGTGGAGGCGATAGTTCACACGTACACAGGAAGCATTAATTCTTATCCTATTTGATGGGAATGTAGGCAGACATAGGTGATGATATTAACATAATAAAATCTCAATATTTTGGGGAAAGGGGAGTGGTTTTTTCATCATGGTTTAAATAGATTTTAAGGAAGAGGAAGAAGAAATAAAATAGAAATATTTAAATAAAAACATTACCTTTCCCTCAGATGGTTACCTTTCTTAACACCATAACACCACCAAAAAGGGTGTTCAACATTATCCATGGTATTATTAATAATTTTAGGGATTCTAGAAAGATATTTGGTTATATATTGTCCAAAAAACAATTTTATAAAGGGTATGGAAGAGGGAATAATGAGTCAATTTTATAGGGGAGGGGAGAGGCACCGATAGAACCTCTTAAAATATTAATTTCATATAAACAAATTGTTAACACCGAATGACTCAAAATTGTGTCATTTATAAGATAATAAGAGTATGATTCGAAATAATCTCATAAAATAATTTTATACATATATTTACTTTATGTTGAACCATATATTTTTTTACCCTTAATTTATTTATTTTTATTTTTCTTATATTAACAACATTTTAAATATTAATAGGCTATATTTTTAACTTATATTAAGAAAATTTCCATTAAATGGACACATTATGAAATTTTAGACCGTATAATATTAACTTAGTAATATTTAAATATTATTATGATTTTTACATAATTTAATAAAATATTATTTTTGTAAAATATCAATAGTCCCAATTTTGTCACTATTAATTTCATTGAATTTAAAAAAAATTCAAACATGGAGATAACTTCAAAAAAACCATTTATTAGAATTATAATATTTCATATAAACCTATAAAAAAATTTGAGTTCACTAATTAATTTAAATTATAATTTTTTTAATATTTTTCAAATAATTTATTAGATATTTATATTAATTAAATAATTATTATATCATTTTTGTGTCAGCATTTTGGGTAATTATTTAATTTATAAACATTCTATATAATTTCCCATGATGCATATAATTTAAGTATCATTTGGGAGACTATTAATGATCAATGTTATATCATGTTTATCTAGGTATTAAAATTATTATACTTATAAGAAATAAGAGGGTAACATTTTGTCACTTTCTTTTATTTTAAAAATATTTATAACATTTTCATTGAAAAAATTGAATTAAATGAGTAAATTATAATCCTTATGTGTTGAGAGTAGAATTTTATTCATCCAATATGATTTTTGCTGGTGGTAGGGTAATTTTACTATCGTTATATATTATTTATTACCCAAATTTACATGATTTACATTGGACCATGTTAAATAAAAAATTATCAAATTTACTATTCATTAAATCAAAAAAATTATAATATTTACATAATTTGGATGCAGTAATTCAATATCTTGGATTAATTTATAAAAATTTAAAACACAAAATTTTTAATAATCAATTTCAAATTAATCTTTTTTGTGGAATGAGAAAACATTTTTTTAAAAGTAAAAACCCTAAAAATATTCACATGTGTTTATATCCAATTGAATTTGATATTACATACAATCACCTACATTATATTAAATTATAAAAAAATATCTATTTATAATTTTAATCCAATTAAAATTATAATATTAAAAGTTAAATAAATTAGACGAAAAGGATGTTTTGAATTAAAATTGATTGTTTTTTACTATTCATTAAAATACAAAAAAAAATATCTGAAAAATATCAACAATTAAGAAAATCAAAATTATTAGTCCCACATCCAAATAAAAATTATTTTTTATAATAGAAATTATAAAAGTGTTAAATACTAGAATTAAATTGTGTCTTCCATTAAAAAGAGGTAAAACATCATTTTTTGAAAAATGATCCTTTTATTTGTAAAATTGAATTTGTTATTTTATCATGTATAGAAAACATATATGATGATTTTTAAATGTAATATTGAATTTATATTTCATTAATACAATACAAAAAGAGTGATTTGATTACTTTATGGACACAATTATTCATATTTAAATTGTTTTTCAAAATAAAACATAACCTTTAGGTTCAATTGGTTTTTATTTCCATTTTAATGAATTTTGTATCCAATTAATCATTAAATAAACATGTGTATTTTCATAATTCAGTTAATTCGTTTCATTAATATAATTATAATGGGTATGTGATAACTATAATATTTAATAATATTATTATGTTTGTTTATTTAAACAATATGTGTTGTATCATGTATGCTATCGAACATAGTGTTTCCATTATAAAACATAAGATGTTACACCACCTCCAATGTATTATTAATTAATATAAAGTATATAATAGTGTATAAAGTTTTAGAAAGAATAAATTTCAAAAGAAAAATGTAAAATTGGATCACATTACTATTTTGTATCCAACCACATCTTACCTTTTTTAGAACATATCGAAGTCTGAACCATACACCATAGGGATTTCAAAATTTATCCAATCATGGGATTTTATTATTAAATTTTATTCCTATTCCACAGTCATTCATTGGGGTCCTAGAGCTATTTTCTATCACTTAATGAGTATTTGGAGCAGCAGCCCCAGACCTAAAACTCATTTTTCTCTTTCATATATATATATATATATATATATATATATAGAGCCTAGAGGAGTAGTCTGTAACCCCATTAGTATTTGGAGTAGTTTCCCCTGACCCCCAACTTGTTTTCACATTCATATATACATACCCTAATTTCACATTCATTTCTCATTTTTAATCCATTTTCAATATAGTGAACCATTTCATTTATCAAACACAATTAGGGTTCTTCACTTTAATCAGAAGAAAAAAACAATTTAACCATTATTTTATCAATCATAATTTATTTCAAAACTCATCAACCCTTCTAGGATAAGTCATTAAACAATTCAAATACCATTATCAAACATGAAATAATGATTTATTTTAGTTCCATACACCCGTTACTCCCCATTTCGAATTTCATAATAATTATTTCATGGATAATTGGAATACCCCCTGGGTTTCCATTATGCCCAGTAACATAATATCTAATGACTCCAACATGACCCAGGAAGGGTCTCACAATTTCATTGGAATCCATAAATCTTATTAATATAGGTAGAAATTTTAAAATGTGTCAATACAATGGAAAAATTTAAAACACACGCCCATAATCAAGACTATAAGAATTAGCAATTAGACCTCCTACAATATGAACATTGAATTTCACTGCAGAAACCACTATGGATCATCCTCTAGTTGATGATTATGATAAGGATTCATGGGGTCATTGATATAGAACATGTCATGTTGCACATGATCTCTCACCTATTCTATAGGAAAATATTTCACCTCTCTAAGCCAAGCTTTGGCTATTTGTGGATGTGCACTAGCATGCATGGGATTTGTATATGTTGTCATCATATCTATAAATGTTTTTAGGTATACCTAATCTGACATCATTTTAGGCATCATTTATCTTGCCTCCATATTTTAGGATCAACCCTTCAAATTCCTTATTGTTCGTCCATCAGATGGTATTTCCTTCCACAAACTCGGTGGGAGAATGATCTGGTGAACATTTTGATTTGATGATGAAAAAACATCCCAATTATTCATAGATATACCATTAGACATTTCAGGTTCTTTTATCTATATATGATCCCCCATCTCATCACATTAAAACCTAGCACATAGGTTAACAATCTCAATATAAGCATCCCATTTTCACACATGATTTAGGGATGAGGTCTCATAAAATAAATTTATTTTACTAATTGACCTATATATTTCATATTGACTTAAAGTATTTAAATGAACAATGTTTACTATAATTTATTTTATTTATCATCTATTATATTAGTGAAATGACATTTATTTTCAACTATTTTTTTATATTTTTCGTTTTTTTAATATTCTTTTAGATATTAGTTGTATTTTAAATTTATTAATATTTATAATTAAACTATATAAAACATTAGTTTATTTATTAAATTTCATGTTTGTACCTTTAAAATATAACAAATCAAAAAATATAATAACAATCTAATTAAAAATAATTAAAAGTCCTAAACATTTAAAAAATAGTTTATAATAAAAATAATTTCATATATATAATAAACCAAAAATAATTTACAAGACACCAACATTATTAATTAATAATAAAATATGTATAAATTCAAAAAAAATATACACAGAGAATATATTATAACTAAAAGAGAAATGAAATTTAGATCATTTTCTATACATATAAAAAATAATTGAAAGTAAAACTTATGTGAAAAAATTATAAATACTAATTTTTTCATTGATATAATAATGTTTTAAAATTAAAGTTAATTTCCATTTATTATTTTTATTAAATTAATGTTATTTTGAGTTATTTTTCACTTGATTTGTAATTTTCTAAAATATTATTTAGGTTTTATTTTTTACTTTTTAATTTATAGGATTTCATAGTCACATACTGGGAAATTAATGCATGTGGATGACGTGAAGAGTAATGGAAAATATAAAAAGATCAATGGCCATATTATTCTACAATGTTGGCTACATCAAGGTACTCAGATAGCTAAGTAATGGTATGGTGAGCCGCCTGAGGTTAAATAATTTTTTAAAAAATTAATGGATGGGTGAGATACAATTGTATATTGGTGTTCTGTTAGCCTTATCTACATTCTCCTCCTCGTGTTTTTCCTTATTTGAAAATATAAGATTTATGGGATCTCGAAGACTATGAGGATGTATGTAACACTCATGATAATGATGAAATGTTACACATAGTAGACCAAAAGTGACTAGATGTCATACTCATTTAGCATGGTGTACATTGTCCATGATATATAAGTTTTATAATTATATATATATATAGTGCTATTCCAATATAAATAATCTAATGACATGGTGGAAGAGCATAATATATGAACGATATGTGGTATATAGAATGGAAACATGATCTGTTAAAATAAACAGAATTACCTATATTTCACATGAGAAATATATTTTCAATACAAAATGGATTTCCAAATGGAGATGAGCATAATTCTAGATACATGAGGGAGGATGGAAATGTTATAGGAAATGGTAGGTTGAATCTTATATGGTAAATATTTTATCTTATTTTTAATAATATCATGTAGTGTTGAGATAATTTTCGGCATGGTGAAGGATTATTTTCCACCTGGTGTTATGTAATAGTGAATATAATGAAGAAAAATGAATGTGTTTGTGGGATCTATGTTTAAACATTTTTTACACTTCTAACATTTTTTAAGGATTTATTTCATGGGATTTCATATTTATCACATGTTGATAGCCATTTTTAATTTATTTAAATGTTGAAAAAATATAGGATAATGTAGAATTTAAATTAGAAAAAGGTGAGGATTCACTACAATAGATATGATCTTTAAAAGTGTTAGAATTATTTTTTATATCGCTAAAAAAACTGAATTTTTAAGTGTCATTAAAAGGTAGTCACTTTTATTAAAGTTAAAAAAGAGATGATAAAAGTAAAATACCTTCAAATAAAGAGATATTTTAAGGGAGGTCTCCCCCATTTATATCAGAACTTCACTCCCCCACCCCCTCTCTTTTCAATAATTTTTTGTACCTCCCATTAACCATTGTCAGCACTACGCCAATGCTCAATCCCACACGCATGTGTGCCTTCAGATTCATTTGAACATGGGACCTCCACGTTCACATGCATGTTCATTTACCAATTACCTATGTTCTTTTATTCTATATTTTGTGATAAATATATTTAATTTTATATATTTAGTAACATTTTTGTCTATATATTAATTCATGTATTCATATATATTTTTAAAACTATTTTAAGTACATTTTTAAAATATGTTTTCTGTGTGTGTTTAAAAATATATAAATACGTAAATAAGTATATGTATTTATCCATATTTGTGTGCATATAATTATAATTAAACATATATTTATTTCATAACATATATTATATGTTTATATTTATATATATGTTATTATATATAAAAATAAACATATATATATTTATTAATACGGGCACACAATAAGATAAATATATATATAATATATAAGTTGTATTAGAATATAAGTATTCAAAAAATTTCATATTACATAAAATGAATTTTAATTTATATTTATATATTATGTATTTATTTAGAACAACATATTATATTTACATATGTTTACATATTTATTTGTTAAATTAATTTTTTATGTGTAATTATATAGAAATATGTTTATATATTTATAAATTAAAATAAAAATAACATTAAAATATGAAAAGGGATAAATCATGAACACCATAATATCAATATGAGTGTATTTCCTAAGAACACATTAAGCCTCCATCAAAAAAATGATATGAAGACCCCTCAAATTATGTTGAAATTACATGAAATGTTCAAAAAATTAAGGTTACCGAGAAATAATCTCAATTTTAAAGGTCTTTCAAACCTTTTTAACCTCAAAAAACTAAATATATTATTATTGGGGTCACATCGTCCTATATCATTTCTAAAGCTTCTATTTTATATATGGTGGAGCTCAAACAGACACTTATATCAAAAAAAAATTATTATTTGAAGTACGAGTCGTACTTTCATATTAATTTGATTTTTTTAATTTATCGATTTTCTCTAAAATAAAATTGTTATTAATAGACTCTTACTCAATCATGAGGAGAAAAATATTAAATAACAATAATTTTTAATTATTTTATAAACCATTTTTCAATAACTATGTTTTTATTATGTGTGATTACATGTTTAGTATTTTATAATTATATTTTATGTAGTTGGGGTGTGCCTCAATGATAGAGGTGCCTCATGATTCTACATAAGACCCGATTTCAAATCTAGGTGTGAGAGAATTTCTTCTGGTAGGCTGTGATGTAGGAAGGATGCAGGCAGGCGCTGATGTAGGCATGATGCATGTAGGCGGTGACCAAGGTAAGGTGCCAGCAAACGGCAGTGTAGGCATGACATTGCACTTGGCCTAAAGGCCATATTATGGGCCTTTGGGCCATGTAATGGGCTTCATGACCACTGGTCTTTCGGTCTATGTATTGAATAAATAAGGATTTATGGGTGGTATATCCCTCATAGGGGGCTATGTCTTGACTTTCCAGTCCGGGTGTGTGGTGTATGTGTGTTTAATGTAATTGTACCCCCAAGAACCTAATATATATAATCATATTTTATAAAATATATTATATTAATATAAATATAAATATATTAATGTATTAATATATTATTCTTAATGATGTGTTTGTAATGAAATATACCTTTTATCATCATTAAAATAATCATTTTAGTGCTAATAAACAACATAATTTTATATACGCTTTTTTTTAGCACAGATAAATGTGTCACCTTTAAGATCGAATTTTTTAGTGTTGATAATGGGTAACACTAAATAAAATAAAATCTTTAATATTTTTGGTTCCTTTCAGAGGAATCTTGGAACATATATAATATGGATCATCTTGAGGTAGATTCTTATACTGAGATTCACAAGTTGTTTCCGCTTCATTTATTATTTTCATTGAATTTTCAATTTCTATTAATTTTCTAATAATTTCTTCTTCTCTATTCATCTCTATTGTTTTTAAAATAGAGGTATAATCCTTTCAGATATTAGGGAAGGAAAGTATTTCTTCTTATAATTCATTTGTTTTCATGCTATAAAGTATAATACTTATCTCTCTCTTAGAAACTGGAAGGAATATTTTACGGCAATTCATAATTTCAAATGTGTTTCCAGTTAATATAATTTATTTTATTGTTTTTTCCTTGGTTGATTATCCATAAACTCCTCACACTCACTCTCAATCTATATAATGTGGAATATTTTGATCATAGTGGTAAATGCATGCTGATTGTTGGAATGTCTGTAAGGGGTAGTAGTAACTCATAGACTTCAAAGGAAAAAAAAAATTGGTTTGGTATTGTTTGAGTAATATATCAGTGATTTTTTTTATCACATACAAACATATGATGTAGGTTGGACAGAAAAAATGTTCTTTGGAAGATAATTTCTATCAAAACCATTGAATCATGGGTGGGTGGTAAAGTGGTTATGGAACCACTCATTCATGAGTTTATAATAAGAATAACCCCAATGTTTGGGACTAGGTTTGTATTGTAATTGGATATACAACAATAACCTGATCACTTAAAATTACTTATTATTTCCAATATTTGGTTTACTATTTTCACCATTATTTTTGAAAAAATAGAAAAACATATTCAAACAACCACCCTCGTTTTCTATTAACATTAATTGAAAACTAAATTTGTAAATTTCCCATTAGGAGATTACTATAACTTACCATCAATAATACATTTATTCTAGGAATAAAAATTTATTTTTGACCCACCTTAGATTATTTATATGAATTATATATTCTAAGGTAGATCCTCTATGCGTCGGATGATTAAATCCCCACTAATAAGAGTTTAAATTATTATTGAACACTCATATTGGATATCTAATTTTATTGGAATAGGTCCCACTATAGAATCTACCTTGGACAAAATTAATTCACTCACCACTAATTAAAATTTAACTATGAATTAAAAATTAAATATATTTTTTATCCTTTTCAATTTTCAACCAAGTTCAGTAGTGATGACAATGAAATAATACGTTAAATTTTTCATTGTATATCATTAAATAATAATGTCATCAACATTAATCTCAATGTAATACATAAAAATATTACTTATAATGATCTTGAAATAAAAATAGCAACCTTATTTACAATATTTTCACTGAAAAATATTTTATAAAAAGTTATTTAAATTTTTCTCTTTCATAAATGTTTTTAATACCATGATTTTTACATGACTTATTTCATACCTTAAAAAATATTTCTTCAATACTATATTTTTACAAGTAATCATTATTATTTCTCATCATGTTTTTAAATGAATCTACATCACATAAAATTTTAAAAAAAATTATAAAATAAATAAATTATAATAGTAACATCGTTTAAAAAGCATTCATCATTTTATTAAAACTAAAACATAATTTGAATAACTAAATTACAATCACTCATCATGTTCATTTAAATTTTTCTTTATCAAGTGAATAAATTAAAATTTTATTTCCATTTCCAATTAGAAAAAAAAATTATTTTAATTGTGAAAATTATTTATCATCCTCTATTCAATATATGAAAGTCAAATTGTCCAGAATATATAATTTATGAAATCATGAAACATTTATTACTAACATCTAGATAGCCTAAAATAATTTTTATCCATCACGGTTTTACATTACTATATTATATTATAAAATAATATCAACTCACTCAAATAATGAACACCTATTCCAAAGATTCCACAGACCTCTAATTGTTGTATGAGACCAGTCAACACATTCCCCCAGGTGAGGGAAATTTCAAACAAAATAATAAAAGGTTATAATAGACCCTTATATTATTCCAAACTCCCATGGAACCTAAAGTTACACTATAAATATGTTAACAAAATTATATATTACCTTTAAAGTTATAATAATCAGTCACGACCCATCCCTCGGGGCCCGTGCAGTGACTACCCCAAGCTCGCCTTCCATAGGCCAGGGGCTGGAGACTAGCACCAAAGACATAATTCCCTAAAATTGGGAAGGAATTTCTTTTATGGCCTGTAAATGCACACATCTAGATAAAAAACACTAGGTAAACTGTATAACAAAAGAGTGCTGAAAAGTAAAGGGGTCAGAAATACAAGCCCAACTGTAAAGTACAAGGAACTGGAAGTACAAGTACAATTGAAGAAAGGAAAAACAGGTGTTGGGTCGTCCTCCAGAATTCCCACTTGAAGAGTAGTTATAGATAGCCACCTCAGTACTCCATGTCCATCAGTCTCTTCCATGTACTGACTCGTCGTAAGGTCCACCTCCAGTTTCCATCCAGTCCTGATACTCTCAGCCTTGATTAGCTTTGTTCGTCATCTCAATCCAACACAATGAGGTGCATGCATAGCCCGTGCTGGTTTGAGTATAATGATACTCAGTAGGGACCCTCAGACCCTCAAGGTCTCACAAAGTTCAACAAGGATAAACCACAACGTATGAAATCAACAGATAACCCCACATAGGTATATATGCCCATACATATACCTAAGCTATCAAGTAATCCATCTCAATCATGAGGTAAACAAAAAATTTATTGACTCAGCTCACATAGGTATACAACTTATGTAGACAGATAGAGATGATTAGATGTAGCCACTGAATCATCTTCTCTGTCGAACCCACGTAGGATCCTAGTATAGTAATCAGAGTTTCTGAACCCATGTAGGATCCTGGAACAGTAGTCAGAGCTGTCAAACCTGCGTAGGATCCTAGAATAGCAGTCAGATCTGTAAAACCTAGGTAGGATCCTGGAAAAGTAGTCAGTGTTGTCGAACCCTCGTAGGATCCTGGAACAGTAGTCAGAGCTGTCGAACCCATCTAAGATCCTGGAACAGTAGTCAGTGATGTCGAACCCACGTAGGATCCTGGAACAGTATTTAGAGCTGTCGAACCCACGTATGATCCTTGAATAGTAGTCAGAGCTGTTGAACCCACGTAGGATCTTGGAATAGTAGTCAGTGCCTTCGAACCCACGTAGGATCCTCAAACAGTAGTCAGAAAGCAGCCAGCCACAGGGTTCCCGCACAAGGCACGCTTGATTCTTGGGAGGGTCTACTCCTCAATCCAAGTTCCAATACATCCACTGCCATGAAGTCCCACAAGGAAGTATCCCAAAGGTCTTCCACATCATAGGGGTCTCAACTCAACTAACAACGCATCAATCGGACACCCGGTCTGTGAGTTATTAGCCTTTTAGTCACAAGGGCCTGGTTGGATTCGTGATCAATCCAACCTGACTGTATCTCACCTAAACCCAAAACTCCAGTGGGGTATACACAAAGGGACCGGTGCCCTCCAAGAATATCAGCGCCATTGATAGTTCTTCAAACGGATGTCTGGTGCCAAAGATATGGCCAAAAGAAAGTAAAGGGTAGGTAGTAGGCCAGGGTCTGGTCGGACCCGGTCGGACCGACCTTGCCTGACTTAGTTTTTTCAGACCCGATTCGGGTCATCCTGGCACGTTGGGTTCAGCCCAGCCTACTAGGCCCAGCCCAGAGGGCCGCTAGGGTGGTTCGGTCCGGAGGGGGGGGTCGCGTAGGCGGCTCGGCCCAGTGGCGCGGAGCCTGTTCATCCCGGAGTACCGCGAGGGGCGTGGGTGGTCGGCTTGGCCCGGAAGGTCGGGGCTGGTTTGAGTGGCTCGGCCCAGGAGGTCGGCGGTCGGCCGGGATCTAGGAGGCACAGGCCGGTGTAGTTCGGCTGGGATGCACTGGAGGCCGGCGGCGGCCGGGAGCCGAGAGGAGCGGGCCGGCACGGTTCAGCCGGGGGGCACGGGAGGCCGGCGGTGGCCGGGAGCCGGGAGGCGTGAGCCGGCGAGATTTGTTCAGGGTGCACAAGAGGTCGATGGTGGTCGGGGCCGGTTTGGTCGGGCGGAGGGCACGACCAGGGCGGCACGGCCGGGGCGTCGCGAGGCCATAGCTAGTCCGGCCGGGGCGCGGCATGGCTCGGGCCAGTTCGGTCAGCAGATGGCATGGCCGGTGGGCAGTGCGGGTTGCGGAAGCCATGGGTAGCACATTCGGTGCCTTCATCGCATTTTTCATCTTGTCACCTCATCGCCACTCCGAAGAACATCACAAACAAGAACGGTGGAGGGGTCGGGCCTTGTTAGTTTGGCCCGCACCCTCCGCATTTAGGGTGGTAGCAAAAGGATCATTTTTTCCTTAAATTTCAAAGAATTGCCAAGGAGAATATAGAAGAAGAAAAGTCTAACAACACCCAACATCTTTCTGCAAAAACAATTCCCAACCCGCAAGGAAAATCCTCCACAACGATACTTTGTTTTAGAAGGGAAGGAATATAAGAATAATATCATATTCAAATAAAAACCCTACCTTTATTCGTTGTTCGTTGATGGAGTCATAGGAAAGAAGATGGATCGTTGTAAAATACAGACATCAGCGTTTTCCTCGATCGTTGGTTTGTGCACCGGCTCGTCGTAGTCAAAGACATCCTATGTCGAAGGAGGTTCTGAGGAAGAAAGTCAAAGATGCTCCTTGCCGACATTCTTTGTTGGAAGAACGCGTTCTTCAGTCTTCGTTGGTGAGAGATTTTCTCCTTATGATCTCTCCCCTCTCCCAAGTTCCACCAAAAGACAAATTCCAACCAAGATAATAGATTATGTTTATCTATTATTTAATTGTTGGCACAAAAATAAAATGGGTTAATTAATTAATTGAAAGTGTTGGCTCAGTTAATTAAGGAGGAGGATTTGCCACATTAAGTGTTAGGGTAGTTGAAGAGGCTCCCCTGTACTTAAGGGAAACTTGAGGGTTTCTCCCCATTAATGGGGAGTTTTAAGGGGGTTTAAACCTCGGGTGGTCCCCACCATAATTAACATGAATAATAGGTTAGGTTCGGGTGGGCCCCACCACCATAACCTCTCATGGGAGGTTATGGTGTGGTGTTACCCACCTCCAACTTCCACATAGAGACATTAACCAACAAAATAAAAATAAATCTACAAAACTTTATTTTTAATTAATTCTTTCACTAAAAACCCAAAAACTAACTTTTATTCCTGAACCACTATCGTCGAGTTGAAAGTATCCTTAAGCGAATATCGGTGCTGCATGTTCAACAGCGCCATCATATTTCAATTCCGAGCACCGGTTCAAAAGTTATAAAAACCTAATCGTACGTTTACTGAACGTACCCAAACAAAACTTCAGAAATTGATTCCGGGCACACCGGGCCTCAGAATCACACGCCGTCAATTTTTACAGACTCGTATAATTCTAATGTATTTAAGAAAAAAAATCCATATAAATTCCTGGTCTTTACATTCTCTCCATCTCAGGGATCTACGTCCGCGTAATCCACAACTCATAACTAAGGGAACACGTGGGGGTACTGAGCATGCATCTGAGCCTCCCGCTACCATGTGCTCTCATGGAGTTTCCCGTGCTGCCAGTGAATATGCACTAGAGGTATCGACCGTCCACGTAGGACCTACTCCTATCGATCCTCAATATCCACTGGAACCTCCATAAAATTCACCCCATCGTCGACGTCCATCTCTCCATGGTCGATGATGTGAGAAGGGTCGTGCGTGTATCTCCTCATCTGGGATACGTGGAAGATGTCATGCACCCAGTGCAACTGAATTGGAAAAGATAAGCGGTATGCCACCTCTCTAACTCTTCTGAGGAACTAAAAAGGTCAAATGAAATGTGGAGATAACTTGCTGCCTCGGCCAAATATCTATAAACCTCATTGAGGTGAGACCCATAGAAAGACAAGGTCGCCATTCTCAAACTCTAGAGGTCTTCGTCTCCGGTCGACATACGACTTCTGTCTGCTCTGTGTATTCTTCATCTTCTCCTGGATGATCTTCACCTTCTCTGTGGTATCTCATACCATCTATGGTCCCACTAGTGCTGACTCCCCAGGGTCAGTCCAGCACAAAGGTGACCTGCAAGGTCACCCGTATAACGCCTCAAAATGTTCCATACCAATGGTGGAGTGATAGATGTTGTTGTATGAAAACTCCACCAAAGGTATGTGATCCTCCCAAATGTGACCGAAGTCGAGGACACATGCACAGATCATGTCCTCGAGGGTCTGAATGGTCTGCTCAGTCTGACCATCCATCTGAGGATGGAAGGCGGTGCCCAAACGAAGTTGCGTCCCAAAAGCTTCCTGCAACCCCTTCCATAGCTGGGAAGTAAAACGTGCGTCATGATCGGAGACAATCATCGAAGGTACTCCATGTAGCCACACAATATTCTGTATGTAGAGGCATCCCAAGCTCTCTACTGAACCTTGCTCTCTGATCGGTAGGAAGTGAGATGACTTGGTGAGTCGGTCAACGATCACCCAAATCGAGTCATGACCCCTGGATGTACATGGAAGTTCTGTCACGAAGTCCATGTATATCCCACCCCACTTCCTCTCTGGGACCTCTAAAGGTTGAACCATGCCTTCTGGTACCAAATGCTCTGCCTTCACTTACTGACAAGTGAGGCATCGAGAGAAAAACTCCGCAACTGCTTTCTTCATTCTTGGCCACCAGTGTTGTCATCGTAGATCCCGGTACATCTTCACCACTCCTAGATGTACCACTAGAGGGGATGTGTGAAACTCCCTCAACACTTCCTCCTGAAGTGACACTGATACCATAGTATGTCCTCTGAAGAGAATGACGCACTCCCCACCTTCAAAAAATCTATCAGGTGTCTGCCCTGTGGATATCTGAGTAAGTTGTGTCTCGTAGTCAGTGTCCCCAAGTTGTGCTTCCCTAACTCGCTGAAGAATTTAGGGAGTGGTCGTAAGAGACTGTAAGAAAACTACTCCATATCTATCCACAAAGGATATCTGTAAAGCAGCCAGCTACTCTGTTACCTTGCCTAGCAGCTGTATACCAGACCTCCTGCTGAGTGAATCTGCAACAACGTTCCCCTTCCCAGGAGTATAGACTATCTTGAAGTCATAGTCCTAGAGGAACTCAAGACAACATCGTTGTCTCAGGTTCAGGTCCTTCTGGGAGAAGATATACCTGAGACTCTTGTAATCAGAGTACACGGTAAAACATTCACCCATAAGATAGTGTCGCCACATATTCAAGGTGAATGCCACTACAACTAACTCTAGGTCATGGGTAATGTAGTTTTTCTCATGTTGTCTTAGATACCAAGAACTATATGTGATCACTGCTTTCTCCTACATCAGGACACATCTAAGTCTGGTCCCTGATGCGTCACAGTAGACTACGTACCATATGCCCTCCTCCGGAAGCCTCATGATGGGGGCACTAGTTAGCCTCTACCTCATCTCCTAAAAGCCCTTCTGGCATCTCTCCGACCACACAAAGGGTTTCCCCTTCTTCGTCAAGGATGATAGTGGTGCTGGAACTCTAGAGAAGTATGGTACGAACCTCCAGAAATAACCATCAAAACCGAAGAAACTATATACTTTCGTTACAATCCTGGGTGGCTCCCAAGAAAGTACCACATCAATCTTCACTGGATCTACTACAACTTTAGCTTACGATATGACATGTCCCAGAAAGTGAACCTCTCAGATCCGTAACTACACTTCGAGAGCTTACCATAAATCTGGTGCTCTTGGATTGTGTCCAGTACTACCTGCAAATGATAGGCATGCTCCTCCTTAGTATTCAAGTAGATCAGAATGTCATAGATGAAGACTATGGCAAAACGATCGAGGTATGGCTAGAAAATCATGTTCATGAGTCCCATGAACACTGATGGAGGGTTGGTTACGCCGAAAGGCATAACCAAGAACTCGTAGTGGGCATACCGGCATCTGAAATTTGTCTTCTGTATATCCTCATCTCGAACTCTGAGCTGGTGATATCCTGATCTGAGGTCTATCTTTGAGAACCACCGTGCTCCCTTAAACTGATCAAAGAAGTCATCAATTCTCAGGAGTAGTTACTTGTTCATCACGATCACCTAGTTCAGGCGATGGTAGTAGACATAAAGCCTCAAGCTCCCATATGCCTTCTTGGAAAACTGAATCAAGGCTGCCCAGGGAGAAACACTAGGCCGGATGAATCCCTTCCCATGTAAGTCCTCCAGTTGCACTCGCAGCTCATGAAGCTCCGTGGGATCCATTCGATACGCTGAAGTAGATATCGGTGTCGTCTTGGGGTATAAGTAAATGTAAAAGTCCACCTATCTACAAGGAGGTAGACCTAGGACATCATTAAGGAAAACATCTACATTTTGGTCCACCACTATAGGATAGCTCGTACTCTCCACATCTACTGCTCCGAGGGTAAGGCAAGACAACTGATGAGTGATCGGCTGCACCCTCCTCTGGGTAAGTTCTTCATGTGCTACAAAGGCTCCCTTCTCATCGGTGAAGGTAAACCTGGTCACATCCGTGCAGACACATCGCACTTTGTGACTAATATAGTCATTCTGAGCATGGACTATAGATAACCATTCCATACCCAAGATGACGTCGTAAGGCCTCGAAACTGATACTAGGAGATCACAGCCGTAGCTCTCACCTCCTAGGGTAATCTCACACTGCCACTACCAGTGTGTAATCGTCAAATCTGCTCCCGTATGAGTCTTTAGCTGTAAGGATCGAGCCAACGGCTCCATCGGAATCTCCAAGATCCGAATGAGGGCAGTGGCAATGAAAGAGTGACTGGCACCTGTGTCTATAAGAACTGCATCTAAGGTGGAGTAGACATAGATCGTACCTCAAATCATCTCTGGAGCGCCATGATCATAAGCCTCAGCTGCCTGGAGCTGAGCTCTCGCATGTCCACCTGCTCCCTACAGTCGGGGTGGACCAGCTGGTGATGGTGGTGTTATCACCTCGTAATGTCGTCCACTACCAACCGCACGACCATCTCCTCTACCATGTCTGCCAGTGCCCTGTGGATCGCCTCGATCAAACCTCTGCCTCTTCCTAGGAGGTCTCTCAACTTTATACAGATCATATGCACGGAGGGTCAGACAGTCTTGAGCCATGTGACCCAACCCGTCGCATGTGTAGCATTTCTTGTTCCTCGTATGAATGGATCTATCTCGTGTGCCTCGAACAACCGAACATATTTCCTGAGGTCGTCCACCGGATCATCTAGTCCGCTTGGATCTCTGCGACATCTGTCAGCTTCCAGCTGCAGAAGACTCCGCTATGTGACCCTCGGTGGTGGGTCTCGCTGCTGGTGACTGCTCAGCAAGGAAACTTTCCACTAAGAGGTCTCGCTCCAACACCTCCACCTACGTCGAGATGCTGAGTAAGATCATCGAAGCCCTGATCTCTCGCCTGAGCCCCTGCTCTAAAGTCCGGGCCCTGAAGAATGGGTCTCGCACTATATCTATGGATTAGTGCGAGAGGTCGGTGAACCTCACTAAGTACTGTGCCACCATCATGTTGCCCTACTACAGATGAAGTAGCTCTTGTATCCGCACTGTATGTAGGGTGGTTGGGAAAAACTCCGCCTGAAACAAGCTCTCGAAGTCTTTCCAGAGAAGTATCGCCTCATCATGCACCTATAGCATCAGGATCCACCATCTGCCTACTGCTTCCTGAAGGAGACTTGTGGAAAGGATCTCCATAAGGTCGGCTAGTGTCCCTACCAGTCTAAAGACTCTCACTATAGCATCCAGCCAATCCTAAACTGCTCGTGGGTCCATCTCGCCCCTAAACCTGGGCGGCCTCTAGTGTTGGAACTTGTGAAATGTGCTCAGGTAGTGTGAACTCTCTATTTCTATGGCTGGTGTCATCGGTGGCCCAATGGGTAGTGGCACCGCTGGTGCCTCTGCTGTGATAGGGCCCTACACCGAGGACTCATCATTCAGTGGGCTTCCATCTCATACAAAGCCTGGAACCCTGGATGGCTGTCTGCGTGGGGCCATCCTGAAAAGAAATAGGTATTCCACGGTCAATAAGTTATACCTGGTGAGATGACTCAATGAAAACTTTTTAAAACACACACGCAATCAGTGTTTTCATGCACTGAGTCGGAAATCAAAAGTCAGGGTCCTGGTGTATGGATACATCGGCCGCCGCACCAACACTGGACTCCCTAGACTGAAAACCTCATTCAGTACCCTTAACATTATTGCTTCACAAAAAAGATCAGAGTCATAAGTTCTGTGGTAAAACCCACTCCTCTGATACCAATTTTTCATGACCCGTCCCCCGGGGACCATGCTGTGACTACCCCAAGCCCGCCTTCCATAGGCCAGGGGCTGGCGACTAGCACCAAAGGCATAATTCCCTAAAACTGGGAAGGCATTTCCTTTATGACCTATAAATGCACACAGCTAGATACAAAACACTAGGTAAACTGTATAACAAAAGAGTGGTGAAATGTAAAGGGGCTGGAAATACAAGCCCAACTATAAAGTACAAGGAACTGGAAATACAAGTACAACTAAAGAAAGAAAAAATAGCTGCTAGGTCATCCTCCGAAATTCCCACCTAAAAAGTAGGTATAGATAGCCTCCTCATTACTCTATGTCTGTCAGTCTCCTCCATGTACCGACTCGTCGTAAGGTCCACCTCTAGGTACAGTCCAGTCCTAATACTCTCAGCATCAATTAGTGTTGTCCATCGTCTGCATCCAACACAACGAGTTGCGGGCATAGCCTGTGCAAGGGTGAGTATAACGATACTCAGTAGGGACCCTGAGACCCTCAAGGTCTCACAAAATCCAACAAGGATAAACCAAAACGTAGTAAATCAATAGATAACCCCACTTAGGTATATGCCCATACATATACCTAAGTTATCGAGTAATCCATCTCAATCATGAGGTAAACACAAAAGTTACTGACTCAGCTCACACAGGTATACAACTTATGTAGAGAGATAGAGATGATTAGATGTAGCCACTAAATCATCTTCTCTGTCGAACCCACGTAGGATCCTAATACAATAATCAGAGTTGTCAAACCCACGTAGGATCCTGAAATAGTAGTCAGAGTTATCGAACCCACATAGGATCCTGGAACAGTAGTCAAAGATGTCAAACCCACATAGGATCATGGAAAATTAGTCAGTGTTTTTGAACCCACATAGGATCCCGGAACAGTGGTCAGAGCTGTCGAACCCACGTAGGATCCTGGAACAGTAGTCAGTACTGTCGAACTCACGTAGGATCCTAGAACAGTAGTCAGAAAGCACCCAGCCACAGGATTCTCGCACAAGGCATGCTTGATACTTGGAGGGTCTATTTTTCAAGCCATGTTTCGATATATCGAATACCACGAAGTCCCGTGAAGATGTATCCCAAAGGTCTTCCACGTCAAAGGGGTCTCAACGCAACTGACGGCGCGTCAATCGGATGCTCGGTCTGTGAGTTATTAGCCTTTTAGTCCCTGGGGCCTGGTTGGATTTCTGCCTGATCCCACCTAACTGTATCTCAACTATAACAAAAACATCAGTGGGGTATACACAAAGGGACCGTTGTGCTCTAGGAATACCAGTGCCACTGACAGTTCGTCAAACAGACGTCCAGTGCCAAAGATATTGCAAAAAGAAAGAAAAGGGTAGGTAGTAGGCCTCGGTCCGGTCCGACCCGGTCAGACCGACCCGACTAGACTTAGTCTAGGCTGACCCGGTTCGGGTCGGCCCGGCGTGGCCCGTTGGGTCCAGTCTGGCCCGTTGGGCGGGCCGGCCCGTGGGTTCGTCCCGGCCCGTTGGGCCCAACCCAGCAGGCCGCGAGGGCGGTTCAGTCCGGAGGGGGGCACATAGGTAGCTCGGCCCCGTGGTGCGAGCTGGTTTGGCCTGGAGTGTCGTAAGGGGCATGAGTGGCCGGTTCGGCCTGGAAGGATGGGGCCGGTTCGGGTGGCGCGGCCCGGGAGGCCGGCGGTCGGCCAGGAGCCAGGAGGCACGGGCCGGTGCGGTTCGGTCGGTGCGCACGAGAGGTCGGAGGTGGCTGGGAGCCAGGAGGCATGGGCCGGTGCAGTTTTTCCGAGGTTCACGGGAGGCCGGCGGTGGCCTAGAGCCGAGAGGCATGGGTCGGCACGGTTCGGTCGGGGTGCACGGGAGGCCGTCGGCGGCGGGGCCGGTTCGGTCACGCGAAGGGCGCGACTAGGGCAGCACGACTGGGACACCGTGAGGTCATAGCCAGCTCGACCGGGGCGCAGCATGGCTCAGGCCGGTTTGGCCAGCAGATGGTGCGGCCGGCCGGCGGCATGGGTCTTGGAGGCCGCGGGTAGCGCGGTCATTGCCTTCATCACATTTGTTGTCTCGTCACCTCGTCGCCACTCCAAAGACATCACAAACACGAACGGTGGAGGGGTCGGGCCTTGTTGGTTTGGCTTGCACCCTCCGTGTTTAGGGTGGTAGCAAGCGGATCATTTCTATCTTAAATTTCAAAGAATTTCCAAAGAGAAGATAGAAGAAAAAAAGTCTAACAACACCCTGCATCTTCCCACAAAAATAATTCCCAACCCGCAAGGAGAATCCTCCACAATGATAATTTTTTTAGAAGGGAAGTAATATAGGAAAACGTCGTACTCAAATAAAAACCCCTACCTTTGTTTTATATTCGTTGATGGAGTCGCAGAAAGGAAGACGGATCGTTGGAAAAGACGGACATCGGCCTTTTCCTCGATCGTCGGTTTGTGTGTCGGCTCGTCGTAGTCAAAGACGTCCTATGTCGAAGGATGTTCCGAGGAAGAAAGTTGAAGATGATCCTCGTCGTTCTTCTTCATTGGAAGAACTCGTTCTTCATTCTTCGTTGGTGAGAGATTTTCTCCCTAATCTCTCTCTCCTCTCCCAAGTTCCACCAAAAGACAATTGCCAACCAAAATAATAGATTATGTTTATCTATTATTTAATTGTTGTCACAAAATACAAATGGGTTAATTAATTAATTGAATGAGTTGGCTCAATTAATTAATGATGAGGATTTGGTACATTAACTGTTAGGGGAGTTGAAGAGTCTCCCCTACACTTAATGGAAATTTGAGGGTTTCTCCCCATTAATGGAGAGTTTCAAGGGGGTTTAAAACCTGGGTGGTCCCCACCACAATTAACATGAAGAGGAGGTTAAGTTCGGGTGGGCCACACCACCATAACCTCTCATGGAAGGTTAAGGTGTGGTGGTCCCCACCTCCAACTTCCACATGGAGACTTTAACCATCAAAATAAAAATAAAGCTGCACAACATTATTTTTATTTAATTATTTCACTAAAAACTCAAAAACTAGTTATATTATCGACCCACTGTCATCGAGGTGAAAGTATCCTTAAGAGAATACTGGTGCTGCGAGTTCAACGGTGCCCTCAGATTTCAATTTTGAGCACCGATTCAAAAGTTATAAAAACCCGCTCGTACGTTTACTGAACGTACCCAAACAAAACTTCAGAAATTGATTTCGGGCACACCGGTCCTCAGAATCACACGCCGTCAATTTTTGTAGACTCATAAAATTCTCATGTATTTAAGAAATAAAAATTCCACGGAAATTCCGGGTCTTTACATAATCCTCTCACCACTCTTCAAAATGAAACTCTTCCTCCATAACTAACCCTATTAGAAACCCTTCGTATAAACCTAGACCAACATGAAAAGAATCAGAGTTTGGTGAATAGAATCTAGTAATCTAAAAATATAAAAATCCAAATCATGAAAAGAGAATTTAGGTTATATCCATGTAAATCATAAAAATCCAAATCATGAAAAGAGAATTTAGGTTATAAATATCCAAATTTATACACTATCAAAAAATATAAAAATCCAAATCATGAAAAGAGAATTTAGGTTATGTCCATGTAAATCATAAAAAATAATAGGAAAACATAAAAAATAAATATTGAGAACAATAATGATCCCATACTGTTGTTTTTGTTATTAATCCTCCAACTTTCATCCCAAGATCCCACTAAAGTTTGTTTTTAACACAAGTTCATGATAATTTGTATAATCTGCCACAACTACATGACTATAACACTATTATGAAATTAAATTTGAACATAAGTGCACTCCGCAATCAATAACAAGTATTGAGGTTCTATAAGTATCACTTTGGGAGAGAATTACCATATAATCCTTCATTTCAATCAAAAAACCAAAGTAAATTACTCACTAACAAAATAATATAGAAATTAAAAACAACTAAAGTATGAAATTAGATTATAATAAAACACATAGGCTTTAAATGATGTGTACTAATAAAATAATATATAAAATAAATTCCATGCACCAATGCAGGACAATAAATCTAAAATAACTATAAAAAAATATGGAAATCCCATCCATATGACTCAAAATATATATGATATTATTTACTAAATATCTAATGAAATTAATTCTCAACTACTAAGACCTATTTACCTTAACGAAAACATCATTCATATAATATAAAATTATAAAGGTTGTGTAATCATACGGGGTGAGAAATAAATTTTTGATAAAACACATTTGGTTTCAAAACATTTCTTGGAGCATAAAATCCACATAGATAAATGGTGTGTCACTATTAAATGATTTAATAATGTCATTTAAAAATTAAATTTAAAGTATATGTTTCAAAGAAAGTCACATTATAAATCATGTACATTCTAAATAAAATATTAGTGGACGATCTAAAAATAAACTACGAAACAATGAAGACAAACACATGGAACATATTAATCTTATTCCAAACACGTAGAATTTAATAAATTCTCATGATTAATTCAAATCCTAGAAAAAAAACATGGCTCACATATCATCATCTCAAGATATATCCCAGCCTAATAGTACATACATGTTAGAGAACATCATAGATATTCATAAAAACAATTATCTTATAATATACACAACATAAATATAAATTTCATTCCTAAATTTATCAGTTATCCTATACTTATATATATAAATAAATAAATTATTTTTCAAAAACAAGTGTAATATTTTATATCCAAAACAGGCTTTTTATATGGGAAATAAAAATTAAATCATGTACATTTAATATTAAAATTCCCATTTTGATCCCTTAAATAGACATTTACATTAAAATAGTTATTAACTATTTATTATTTTTTTATATCCCCTTTACAATTATCCAAATATATTATATTTTATGTAATAATAATTATATAAAAAAAATTTATAGTAAAATCACCAAAACTCGCTACTGATTTATCTAACATAGTGTCATGATTTTTTCACAAACCACACACATTATCATATACAATACACATATTCCACTTCTAATTCAAAATAAAAAAATATAACATGAATAAATTATTAAAAAATAATCCATAACAATTCATACATCAATTATATGAATTTATATTAAAACAAAGACACTATAATATGAAAAAATAACCCCAAAAAACTAATTTTCATCACACATAATTCATATACTGTCATTTCAATATGGATGATATAACTTTGAATACATCATCCTCTAAATATCCTATATATTCAAAATTTTCAAAATGAAAATTTAGATTACCATCCATGAATCACATATATGAAATATGATTAAAATATAAGAATTCATGTGGTATCATTGTCATTATGTTTTCCTAAAATACATTAAATTAATCACCCATGGAATTATAAATCAAAATAGTTGTTTACAAATAATAGAAAATTATTTATCTAAATATTAAGAAATAAAATGGGTTACCTGCCTTCTATTTTAAGAAAATTTTAATCTAATAAATAACCTTTAACTCCTCTTCAAAAAAAATTCAAAATCCCTCTAACAAATTACCCAACCACCTTTGAAAGATCAAAATTCCACTAAAATATGATGAAGAAATATTTGAAGAAAACTCTAATCCATGAGATAATAAAACTATTCACCAAAGGGTTTATCATTTTTAAAAATTGTTATTTGGAGTCTATAATTAATAACTCTTTTCATTGAGACATCATTTCATACTATAGCTCCCAAGACTCATCTTCCACAAGTCTAAGAAACTATAAAACATGTAAATCTGGTAAAAAAATCCACTGAAATATTTTCTCACTAATATCCATATTTCACATTGGTATCTTGATGAAGTAAGCAGCTGATTCGAATTCCACATAATCATAATGCATCACGTAGGATATATCTTATTTTTATATTCATAACAATAATATATCAAATACATCATTCATCATTATATTTGTTTTAGATAGTGATAATTGTTAATAAAACCCACATTCCACTCTAGAATTTAAAATGGAATTATAAATTATGGAGTAAATTTACCTTACATTATTAATAAATGATTTCCCAACTGAGGCAAGACAAGGATAAATACATGATCTCTCATAATAAACATCAGAAGTCAATGAATAATATTGATATAATAATTCTTCCAATTATGATTTATTTTTAATATATTCTGGATAAACAACACTTAATTGGATGTCACAAGCACCATAATAGGCTGATAGAATGACACATCGTAGTCTTCTATCATATATAAGTTTGATCAACATTTATTTCCATATAATGCATTAAATATATCCATATAAATAGAATCCATGGATTCTTTGTTATAAAAAATAATCTTCCAAAGCTATATAGTCTTCCCACAAATTTCTAAAATCATGATTAAATCCATGAAGTATGTCTTAAATTATTCTAATAGTATCCCCATATTTTCCTTTGGCTTTTTTATGTTAATTTTTGATCAACATCACTTGAGTACCCAAATCCTTTCACAAGATCCACCAAAATAAAGATGTAAATCTAAAAAAAATTATATACAATTATATTGGGTATATTAGGATGTTCTAAACTCTCTTGAACAAAATTATTCCCTATTTAATCAATTATTTGATACTTTTTTAGCTTCATGAAATGTAAATCGTTAGTCAATAAGACCAAAATCACACAAATTGCCTCTGTACCTTTTGATTGTTTTGGAAACTGTCCATGAAATCCATGGTAACATCTTCACACTAACACTCTATAATAAGTAATTAAAAAATCATAACCACTGTTATATGAAGAATTATATGTACTCGATGATGGGTAATGTATCTTGAACAAAATCCTTTTATTTCATGTTTTATTTATGGACACTAAAAGTATCATTGATCAACATGGTGCATCATCTCAAAACCATGATAAATATTCAATATAGAAATATGGAAGAATCTCATGACTTCATATCATAATGATAATGTAAAAAAATATACCTATAAAACATACTAGATAATCAATAAAAATCTATGACCTAGGTATCTGCTCACTACCCTAGGTTTTATAATAAAGAACCTGTAATAATGTATCTAAACTATAACTATCATGAACCGGCCCGAGTCGACCCTGAACTGGTCACCCAGGCTAGCCCGCGACAAGTCTCGAGAGACGTTCCTGATCCTCCCAGGATGGCGACAAGCATCGAGGGCATAAATATAGTAGATAAGGGAATGATTTCACCCAAACATAAACAATAAAACAACAGAAAAGATAAATGGACAGCCCAAAAAAATTTATATAAAAAACTAAATTAGACATCATGTATTCAAAAAAACTGGGAGAACAACTAAATGATACAACTAAACCAACCTGAAATGATGACCAACTAACTCCATGTGACCCCACTGGTCACTCTACAACAAAACAATCCCATGTTGCTCAACGTGATCAAACATAAGTTGAAACATGCACAAGGGATAAAAACAGAAAAGAACTATAGACGTGAGTATTAAAACTCAGTAGGCTAGACCGATAATCTATTCCCAATGCACGTCCTTTAAAATAATAGAAACATCAATTTCAAGTTTGAACTAAAATATATAAAAGTTTTCTTTTCTACAAGGTTACTCAAAAAAAGGAAAATCCATTGCCCTTATTCCTTTCCAAAACTAGATTCATTCAACTAGCATGCCAATAGCATTTTCAAGGGGAAAGTGATGTTTACATTTTCAGATTTTCACAAGAGGATAAAACACTTTAATTTGAAAACCATTTTCTTACAACTAATAAAAACTAGACCACCACTTTCCAAGAAAAACAATACATGATAAGGCATTATAGTAATCACATAACAAGGGAAATGTAAATATATATACAAGCATCATATTCATCACTACAAGCAACTAAAATCCAATAGACATGGGTGAACCTAGGAGATAAAGAATAAACCAAAACATACTAATACATGAGACTCCATCCCAGTTGTCAAGCCACACATGATTAAAATCAAAACTCCCAAACACCCAGCCAACCTAACTCAGGATAGACCAAGGGGCCCAATCCCATAGTAATAAACCCAAAATATATCCACATACTATGGGACACTAGTCAGTCCATCCAATACCAGTGTATCAATCGTTCTTATAATGTAATCTCAATATGCCAGGTTCCCATGTCTCATGTATATAAAAATAGGGTGTGCCAATTGATGTCATCCGAGAATCCAATCACAACATATATATAGTGATAATTCATAACAGACATCACCTCGAGTCACTATAAGGACCGATCTCATGCCATTAATAAAAAAGAACATAAAGAGTCCAACCTGAGGCACTCTCAAAATATATCACAAGTATTCCTCAATAAGTAAATCCCATCCATTATATACATAAAATCATGGCACGATAAACATCCACAGGAGGTTTTTATAATAAACAATTTCACTATTTTTCATAAAGATTCCAAAAGGGCCCTTAAGCATTTCTCAAAAAAAAATATTTTCAAAAGGTACACATTTCACTTTTAATAAAGAGGTGTATACACACCATTTACAGAAGAAAACTACTTTCATAAATCCCTTAAAACACTATGGTTACATATTCAAAACATGACCATTTTCATAAGGATGCCAAATGGGCCATTTTCTGGCAACTAGAGCCAAAACATGTTATAAAACAAAACCCATTTATTTGTAAAACCAAATACAAATTGGAAAGCCATAAAAGGATCCCAAAATATTTTTCTTTTTTCTACCAATTTATTTATAAATCCAAACAAGTCATTTTAAATTTCAATAGACACATAAAAGCCAACCGGTCAATTTACCGAGCACATGGCATGCACTTTTTAACAAAACAACTTATTTTATGCACTTAAAAAGAGATAAAATATCATAATTATTCCATAAATTTATTAAATATATTAAAAAATACTCAAAATACCATAAACCAAGTGGTAAATCTCATGGAATAATTTATCAAAAAAGAGGAGTGCACATTTATACCAAAACAACTATATTTTTAACAAAATAAGGCATAAAACATCATTTGCACACAAAACAATTAAAACCAAGGCATAAAAAAAGCACATATCATATAAATAAGGTTATAACATCATTAAAATGATGAAACGTAAATGATAAATGCTTATTCAAGGGATATCCTACCTCAAATCCATGGTGGAATGGAAACGCACACCGAAAATCACCCGCTACAATTCCCAACACTCTAGATCTATGAAGACCCACCCTAAATGAACCAAAACCCCATAAAAATAATTATAAAATAGTACAATGGGTCTTTAATGACTAGGGGAGAAGAGTAACCCAAAAGAAAATGGAAGGTAAAGGAAGAGGGAGAAGTAAGAGGGAGAAGAAATGAAATGGAATCTCACCTTGGAAACTAAAGGACTCTTCATCTTTCCTTAGATCTGCACCCTTAAAGGAAAGGTAATGGAATGGAACTTCTTGGAGATTATCATTAGGTATGTTAGAACTAGGTAAATTTTATTTGGTGTAAAAAGAGGTAAAGATAAATCATTTATGAAAGAGAAAATTTACCTTAGAAAATCTGGATGATTTCAGGAATCTTGAGAAGTTTCGCCCTAATACTTTGCTAAGATGAGATCCATAGAGGGAAAATAGACAATGGTGGTGCGCCTAGGTATCTTGGTATCTAGTGGGAGGTAGAATAACCGAAATATGTCAAAAAATGAAAAAATATATAAAAGAAACAAATTATTTTTTTTAAACCAAAAATGGGCCCACGGGCTGACCCAATACTTGAATAGATAACCCAAATTAACCATGATTATTAATTCTTAAAGGGTCCAAAAGGATATGTAGGTTTGAATATGTTAGGGTAGGAAAAATAGAAAGTGTAATGAGTCAAAAATTTTAAAAAATTAAGGATTTATAAAAGAAACAAAATTTGTTTTTAAATCTTGAAATGGGCTCACAGTTTGGACCAAATCATTAAGTAACCACCCTTTCTACAAAAACTCCCCAAAAAAGAATTGAGGCACACAAAGATGGATGATTAGATATAGATTACAATTTAAAACTCAAAATTAATGTCACCCAAGACCCAAGAAAAAGATCAGGATCTTCAATGAACTGGATCAAAATAAAGACATGAAAAACTGGGTGTGACAATTCTCCCCACCATTAAAGCTTTCCACCCCCGGAAAGACATATCACTTTCCATCTTAAAGATTAACACCTAATTATTCCTTATAAATATGATCCAGCCTCTCAATACAAGGAATTATCATTCAAAATTAAAGGAATTTCATCCTATTGCCTCAAAGAAAACACCAACTCACAACCACTTCCTTAGAATCAACCGATGGATCAAGTCACAACCTCCACAACCAAATTGAGAACCATATTGTTGGGCATTCTCCCAATGAACACAATGATAACCCAAATCAAGGAGCACTCATGGAAGACAAATATTCTAGGGGAGTTCAGAATAGACTCCCCACCATTAAGAAACAACTAGCACTAGACAAGTTCTTAGGATGAAAATCCACGAGACCCATGGTGGGTCTCCCCACCATTAGGAACCAACTAGAAGTGAACAATCAAGAATTCAACATGAGCTAGAATCAGGCCTCACTCACACAAGCCCACCAAAACTCTCCTGCAACAACCTACCAAACTAAGTTGATAGGAACACAACATGAACATTTAATCCACCCAATCTCTAATGGTGGAGGGAATAATTGGGCCAACACTCTCTGAATGCATCCAAACCCCCACCAATTAGGGCGGGGATGGAAAGGGACCCAATCATTGGGCCATTGAAACCAAAAAAGAAGCAAAGGAACTACCTCACTGAAATGCTAGGAGGTGTGAGCTTAGAAATACTACCTACAATCCTAGGACTCATGACTATGCACTAGATTCACTCTGAACCCTATGAATGGAGCTATAATGGATGAAGTATCTCTTTCCTCACAGTTAGGCTTTGATAATCCCCAACTTTTACTCCATTCCTTAGTTCAACACAGTACCACATAACACTCCCAGGAAGAAACAACAGATCAAGAGACACCACGAAACTCTCTTCCTCAACAACACACTTTTACCCAAACAAGAACATGGAGATACACAACACTATTCTCTCTCACTCTAAACGAGGAGCAGAATGAACAAGGTACACAAAAACGCCCACTAAACATCACCGAACACAACTACTACAACTAACAGAATCACTATAAAGGGAAGGAACTTTAAATCGAGCCCAAATAGCTCTCTATTTCAACAAACGGGCGGAGGTATCATTATAAGATGTGTATTTAACATTTGAAACAAATCATTAGGTTTATCGACTAGAAAGATTTCCAATAGAGAACCATCCATGGCCACATCACAACATCCAAAACATCTTTTGAAACCCATTGAACATTACCCCAAAACCGAGCCACCAACAAGATCCCATCTCAAATCACAACAAGAGTATGACTTCTAGATCATAAGGAAGCACACCGAATAGACAACACTTCAAAGACATAGGATAAACCATCCATATATCCATCGGTTCATAACAAACAACATATTTTTTTCATCTCAAAACAATTTTGATAAAAGAAACTAACTTGGTGGATTTTTCACATTCACCAATGGTGTTTCATCAAGTCTCACTCACAAGAACATTTACATGTCACCCCAGGAACTAAAATACCATTCCATATAGGCCATTTTTAACGCTCCTTTCCTTCACAGAGTCCAATGAATGGAAAAGGGGAATAACTTAAGCACAAATTGGGTCACCCTTTGAAGAACATCAAAATTTGACAAAGGCATGAACTAGGAACCCATTTGGAGGGAGTCGCGCAAGTTTCCTGTGTGCCGCGTAAGTAACTTGTGTGCCACCTATGGTCCGTGCAAGTCACTTTCTCGCACTATTCTTTTCGTCTCCCAAGGTGCCTGGTGGCCTATAAATAGCCCCTGTGGGCCCCCTATATTAGGGACGAATTTTTCAAAACTCAAATTCAAGCTCAGTTCGCCCAAGTCTTCAACTCAACTCTTCTGAAAGCTTCTAAGGTAACTTTTTACCTAGAATGGAAGACTTAAAGGAGTAGGATAAGGCCTAAGTGTTTAAGATTCATCAACACTTTCATGCCTAAGTTTCCAAACCTCCTTTATAGTTGAAACACTTGCACGCTGCCCTACCCTTTCAATAAAACTTGTGTGGCTCCCTTTTAGAAACATCTTAGGATAATACAAAAGGCTTGAGTTAAGTATCGCCCAAGTATTACCCTATATATTATTCTTCACCCAGGTGAACCCATGCCGCACAAGTACATTTGAACGACCAAGACTTGTGCGCCAAATGATTTTCACAGCTATACTTTTGCACCAACTTTATTTGTGTGCCTCTCTCCCATTCACCTCTCCTATTCAAGATATTAGCCCTCGAACACCTTTTTAAATCCATTTATGGCATGGTTCCTTTATTGTCTTCCTTGTCTAAAAGGAATTCTGTGAGAACCTCTCCCAATACCTCATGACTTACAAGCTCCATGTCACCACGATTAGAGGTTTCCTATATAATCTCATCCTTTAAGATGACAAGATATTTTTATTTAGGGAATCCTCTTCAGGAGTAAGCCCCTAGTTCCCCTGTTTTGGGCCTCCTTCTCAAGAGTAAGCCCCAAGTCTCAAGTACCATTAACCTAGGCCTCCTTCTCATGAGTAAGCCCCAGTCATGATTCCTTTAACATTGGGCCTCCTTCTCAGGAGTAATCCCCAGGATATAAGTTCCCTTTTATTGGGTATCCTCCTTGAGAGTAAGACCCAATCTTAATTTATTTTAACATTGGGTCTCCTTCCCAGGAATAAACCCCAATCATAAGTCCCTTTTAATTTAGGCCTCCTTCTCAGGAGTAAGCCCCAAGTTAAAACTCAAAATCTCTATAAAGTACATAAAACTTTATGGACCCTGCCCCTGGGCTTCTTTCCTGATGTAAGTCCGGGTCTTCATCTACTTGGGAAGTCATACATACATAATCCCCACATCATTTCTCATGACTACATCTTTCATGACACCATCGTCAAGTTTACTGATACCTCTTGTTTCTCACACCAAACAAGACTCATGTGAGCTTAGAGTGTAAAAGTAATCACGACATCTCTTTTTGGGCCATTAACCATGCATAAACCCTATATTTCTTTACCTGGGCTACGTGGACTTTGATCTATGCCTTAAAAGTAGAGTACGTAGGAATCCTTTTTAAGGTTAAATCCCATATTTCATTAATTATTTTCTGTCCCATATGATGTTAAACTATATCCTTCTTATCGAACTATGTGGGTTCTGATTCCTTTTTAACAAGGATACATAGGTAGCCCATCTGCGGGTACGATCCCAACTCTGAAATAATCCTTTTCTTTCTAAATGAAAGTAAACTTCAAGTTCCCCAATGAGTGGATTTAAAACAAGTATGGTTATCATAATGACCAAGATATTTCTATATAATGTATTGAAGGATATCATTGACTAAGAATCTCTAATACATATAGATGATTATCCATCCATGATGAACCTCAAATACATATAAATGATTCTCTAAATCCCATACATATCAATCATTGATTGCTAAATATAAAGGAAAACTCATTTTTATACATGGTAAATTAATAAGGATTCTTTAACATAACTTAAATCTATAAGAGATTCCCAGAGTAGGTAATAATTCCCCCCAAAAAGGTGTGATGAGCCTGACCTCCCATCCTCTAGACCAATGCAAATTCTTAAGCCTCATAGGTCCATAACTAATGAGCACCTACCTTTGGAAAGTGGGTCGAAATGGATATAGAATCATTGGATGTTTCTGGTTCTACAAATAAACCCATTAGAAACGGATTAGAAAGTTTGATCCTTAAGCAAACAAGGTCATCCCCATTTACATAAGAAAAAATTGGTAAACCCGGCGTGAATTATTAACCAAGTTAAATGATATTTTACTTATTTGTTAGGCCCATATTAAACTCAATATGAGGGCCAACAAAGAAATCAATAACATATGTACTCATCAAAATGATGTATTCTGGACAAACTTATCTTGATTATGTCTACTGTATTAAACACACACTCTTTTTCAACATCTCTCTGCAACACAAAATGGCTTCTTTAAAGTTCACACATGTGAATGCCTTGGCCGCTACTCCTATTGGATCCTCATCCGCTCTGAGGACGACATAACCTACTCAGTGTCTTCAAAACTGGGTCTCAAATTCCTTGGTGAGGGAATATCTTCAACATAGTACCATACCGACTCTGGAGGCTGCTCGACAAGCCCTCCAAGTTAACAACTAACCCTGGTTGTCCGGACAGCGATGACCAGTGGTCAAGAAGCAAGTGGTGCCAACCATCGTTTCTAACCATTTTGGGTAGTTATCCCCAGAACGCAACAACCATTCCCTCTCATATTATAGGTAGGTGAATGAAGAGGTCACTCAAGGCCTCAGTTAAAGAAGACAGGAGTCCTTACTGAAGAATCCCACCAACAATCACCGCTAGACTCGTGCAGTAGTGCACCCTCAACATGATGAGGGAATCTCCTCTATGTGTTTGGCTCATGTTCCTCATACCCGAGCACGCAAGAAGAACCATCAGAGGAAAAATTCGGTCAACAGGGAGTAGGTTCTTACCTCTACCCCCTCCGGAGAATTCCATCAATCTAACTTGATGGAAAACAACGAATGATCATATACACCCGTCCATCCAGATTTCACAACCCAGCAGACTCGTTTGGAAGTAACACATCAATACCGCCAGGAAATTCTAGCCGAGTACTATAGGAAGGCACATATATCTGTTTATAATTCATCATCCATTCAGCAGGCTCGTCTGACTGCATCCAAAGAATCTCGCCAACCAAATGTGGTGACCACCTATTAACAGGAACATACACCTGCTTATACTCATCAATTCTGTCATCAATCTTATTTACCAGTATTGAAGGAAGTTCATCAATAATATTTGGTGGAGAAAAATCAACATACACATACACCTACAATTCATCAAGCTAACCAACAGTCTCGTTTGGTAGCACCCAGAGATGTCAATTGGAAAGTCCCAATGATAAACATGAGGTAAACAAAACTTTCTGCCCCCACACATGAGTATTGTCATGATTCCCTAACAGGAAAAGGAGGATGGGAGAAAGAACACACACCTACTCCAAACATGTAATGGACATATATTCATGTTCCAGCAGCTGAACTCACTAAGCACATTCTGAAAATGGTGAAAGAGCCCAAGCAAATCCCTGCCCATATTCTGGATACCTGTCAGAATATTATGAAAACTTCAGCAACATCACAGAGAAAGAAACATATATCTATCCCTATTAGTGGAGTGACTCATCAAAATTCCACTCTAGAGTAGATACACACCTCTGTTCCAATCCAGGAGGGTCGTGGGACATACTCCCCCATGTCATACGTACAATCAAGTCAGGCACATACACCCGATTTAAATTGAAATAGTCAGCCTAACCTGACTATTTCTCCTGAGTAGGAACATACACTTACCCATAATAACCACTTTCGTCAACAAGTGGTTTCCAAATTGAGTAAGATGGAGTCCAAGAAAAAGACCCATCCAGCATAGTTGAAAAATCATGAGCCAGTCAGCAATAAGGCCTTGCTCAATGTTGGAGTTCTTGAAGCCCTCCGACAATTGTCTGTTGCAACTCAAGATTCTATTCTCTCATTTCCATATTCTGGAAGTAACAATAATAATTCTAAAGGTATTAATTAGACACTTCCTCCTGAAGGCTTGCTTCATGACAATTCAGTCAATATCGAAGTATCATCTTCACATGAGAGCCACGATAACCCTCTGCGTGTCCAGAAGACCATGGAGCAAGAGGTTTCATCTTTTTTTGTAACCCAACATGGTGTTCCTCCCCATGATGATGAATTTAGCTGCGAAATTCCTCTCTGAATTAGTAATTTTCATTGCCTTGAAAATTTTTCAATGGACAATGCAGTAACGAGAAATCCCTCTTATCTTGAGGCACTTTCAAATTCAAATCCATTCAGGTCTGATGCCTTACCACTAGCAGGTTAAATACTTTCTCAATTAAAAGATATCCCAAGGTGTAGGTCATTCTCTAAACCACCAATAGGTCATTCATCTTCTAATTTGAAAAATGAATTCTATACCAATCTTGTTGAATCTGATGAAGAAACAAAGAAGCACCATCTTTGGTCCAATCAGGTAGAAGAATCTTCATCAAATGACAAAGAGGAAGTATCGAATATGAGAAAAAAACTAGCGAAAGGTGAAATATCAGTCATGTTTTGGCCTTTGGTTGACTCTCAATATGATATTCCAGAAATGTTGACAAAATATTTTATTCACGATATTCCTCTCAACATATGGAAAACTCTTTGTCACTTAAAAGATAAAATATTATCTTATGATGAATATCAAAACCATGTCAAGATAATAGAAGGGTTGCAATGCCAAATTGACTTGGAATCTCTCTCAGTTTCCCGATATCCAAAGGTTGAAAAGCAGTAGAGAGACCTTTAGTGTACATGCCTTGGCACATTAAAAAGGTTGCGCCAGTTAATTACCAATGCCCCATATGGTATTCATATCAGGGGATGGGTGTTCATGGAGAATTTTATTTCACTGTTCTCTCCAGTCAACAAAGCCTACCAAAAGTGGTATCATGCAATGTTATTGCCCATGGATGACCACATCTAACTGGTTTTGTGTGTAATCAAAGCCTTTCTCAAGAACATGCCTCAACTAGTTCTTCCCAAAGTCAGGCATATAAAGAACAAGTTCTCGAATTACTCACGCATCAAGAAAATGAGAATATCGAACAGGCTTCTTGTTTAGAGCATGTGCATCAATAAGTAACCGAGGTGTCAGAAATAATCCAACGGTCATCTGAGCCAGGTGATTTGAGTGGATGTAGGATGATGCATCTGGCCAATTTCCAGACTAAAATTCACAAAATTAGGAGGGGTTTTAAGAATGTTTCAAATGTAGAATCTCAAGAGCCACCTCATCTTGACAGGATGGGGACTCTTTTAATCCAACCCTCGGGATAAACATACAGGATTTGAGGAGTTGAGTAGGAAAAACAGGAACAACCCCAGTCCACTGAAGTGGGGAATTTTTCAAATTCTCAATCTCTTCCTCAGCGAAAGTCAGTCTTCTCTAGATTAGGGAAGAAGCCACAAGAAGAACATAGATCCAAATTATTAGGAGAATCCGTCCAAATTACAGTTCATCAAGAAGTTCCTTAGGGATCAACCAAACAAAAGGTAATGTCTCATAAAGGAAATGGAAAAAAAATCATCGCAGAAGTGCTAACAAAAGGGTTGCAATGCGTTATGCAACGATAAATTCCATCAATGCCATTGTCACTAATTCCCCAGAACATGAGGCTCACTTAGAGGAATTAGATGAAGAAGTTCCTATTCAAGAGGTTGTACACACAGAAACGAATGAAGGAGGTGTGGATACCAGAAGATAGAGGGTTGCCCAGGGGTAAGACATTCCTTCAGGTAATTCCCTTCCATACTCCAGAAAGTAACATGCCAAGGAAAAGGGTAAAAGTTAGGTTACATCCAACCCTACCTCTGGAGAAGGAAAATCACTCTCATTAGAGGAAAGGTTCACACAGTAAGAAGAAGAAATGAAGAAATTAAGGAGGTTAAATACAGAACTACTTCAAGGTAGTATTCCTCCTAAGAATGTTGGAGTTAATCAATCAAGGGAATTTTTTGCGGCTACTGGAATGGATCAAGAATATCCCATTTTACAAGTACACCGTCATAGGTACAATATTATGGGTTATACGTGATAGAAACTGGAAATACTACCATCAATGGCAGTACCAGTCACCACACCCGTCCAAACTCCAGTTATTGCACCTGCTCAAGTCTAAGCTCAACCAGATGTTTCTCAAAAATTGATGACTACCATTGAGTCATTAACAGCTCGGTTGGAAGATATGGAAGTAAATCATGCACAAGTTCAAATATAAAAGAGAGATTACCCTGAATGGGTGGATGCAATCCCTCCCCCATCAAATTTTAAAAATACCACATTCCCAATTTCTAATCATTCGGGAGATCTAGAACAACACTTAACACATTTTGTTTCTCGTTGTGATCCAATGATGGGAGCTCCTCAATAAAAATAAGTAGTTAAGATTCGGTGTTTTGTGAAGTCATTACAAGGACTTGCTTTTGTCTGGTATACAAGTTTGCAATCTCGGTCAATTACTAGGTGGGAAGATCTTCGTAAAAGATTTCTTCTTAAATTTAGCTCAACATTACCAAAGACGACAGTTTTTGATCTTAACAATTGTAATCAAAGGGAAAATGAAAGAGTTTTAGATTTCATTGCTCACTGGAAGAGATTAACATATTCCTTAAGTTTAGCACTCCTTCAAGAAGAATTTTTTCCAATCTGTGTGGAAAATATGTGTGATGAATTACGCACACCATTGATCCCTATGAAATACACATGAGGGTTTCGAGACCTTACTTGGATCACTCAGTAGATAGAAGAATCTCTTATAAAGACTAAAGATACAACTCGTGTAATTCCATCAGTTCCAGGAAAGAGAATAGGGAAATCAAAGACTGTTACAGTTACACTTAAACAAGCACCTGTACCTACTTCCACTTCAAAAAATTCATCATATCAAAGGGATCCACCTCCTGAGCATCAACAACAACGGTCGCCTCATCAAGATGATCAAAGAGATCAAAGGCAGAAACCGTTTTAGGATTTAAAGAAAAAATTTTATTCTTTCCGGAATGAACAAGTTTCTGGTTAATTCATCTCGGCTCTAGAAAATAATCTGGTTCAGTTTCCAAGTCCCAAAAGTCCGAACAAGGAAAGAGATGAAGACCTCCCCACCTATTTCCCATTTCATCAGATGTTGGGGCATCCCATTCAAGAGTTTTTTGTCTTCAAAGACCTCCTGAAAAAGATGTTGGACTCTAGACAAGTAAAAATGAAAGGCTCTTCAGCCCAGGTAGCATTTGTTACTACTACTGATCCATAGGAAAAAGGTGAGTGGCATGAATTCAAAAGTAAAAATGTGAAGAAATATAATTATTGGATGGTTAGGAAAATGATCAACTGAACTCATTCCATTTTATGAACATAATTGAACCAACCAATTGTGTCTTCTTTTATGTCTGTCACAGTAAAACCCCCTTCATCATAAGGAAAATACTCAAAGAAGAAGTGTAATTTGAAAAAAGAAGAGTAGTCATAAGAAGATGAGATCGTGTCAAAGCCTAATTTGTCTTTGACTCTGGTAGATTTTATGCCATCTGCTTCAAAATCACGGGAACCGCCCCACCAAACGGTACAGCCTGAACTGGTTCATCAGGCAGAATCTTCAACAGATGAAGAATTGATCTTTGGTTCTGTTAACATGATTCATTTAACGGATCCTTATGCCAATGACAGTTTTGATCATGATGAGCCTAAGTTCCCTGTATCTAACAGAGGTGTTAGAGGAAGAGACATAGGTCTAGGATATAGGGGAAGACATGGATATTCCAGAAGACACTATTTCAATCCTACCCCTATTAGAACTGTATATGCAGTAGAAACTCATGGCAAAGCCATTCAGCGGGCTCAACAAGAACAAGAAAGTTCTTCCACGCATGGCAGATTCGGTCCTGAAATAGTTATTTTGGAAGACCGATTAGAGGTTACACCTTCTTCCTCTCATCAAATAGATATACCTAGTTGGTCTAATCTACCAAATCCAGGAGTGTTTCCAACTCCTAACCTAATACAGGATGCATCTAATGCCAAAGCATCAACTTCTAAGGAACCTTCAAAACCACATTTTCATGGTGGGAAACATAGACCTTTGGACCAAAAGAATGATGTCTTGAAACATTTGGACCAATTAACATCCATGTTATCAATTCTGGATGCCTTGAATCTATCAAAAGATCTTCAGGAGGTTATTATTGAGGATTCTTCAAGTCCTTAAGAATTAGAAACTGAAATTACTGCTACTAAGGTCTACCATATAGAGAATTATTCGGCATAATGTCATGCAGTGATATCTTTTACAGATGAAGATGAAGATGATGTTGTACATGGACATATAATACCTTTGTATCTATCTATCAAAGTCAATGATATAGACATTCTATGAGATTTAATTGATAATGGATCTGGATTCAATCTCATTCCTATTCATACACTTCGTTGATTGGGCCTCACTGAATCTGATTTATCTCCTTCTACTTTGATGTTGCAAGGATATGATAAGAATGAACAAGAACCTATGGGAGAAATTACACTCAGAATTCAGTTTGAAGACCTTGTGTCTAATTCAGATTTCATGGTTGTTCGTCAGGACATAGCCTTCAACATTTTTCTTGGAAGACCTTGGCTACATCAACATATGACCGTACTTTCATCATATCATCAATGTCTCAAATATTATTTCAATGGTGGGACAATGTATGGTGACAAGTCCCCATTCAAAATGTGTGAATCTCAATATATTGAGGCAGAATTTTATCACATGGAGAGAAAGGAAAAATCCACGGTAAATAAGGTCACCAAAATTAATGCTCCAAATGGTTTGGAAAAGATTCTAGTAAACCCATTCATACATGTGAGTACAGATTATGTTTTGCCAATTAGTAAAATTGACAAGATAGACCTAAATCCAAATACTCTTTTTGAAACTTCCATAATGTCAATTGTGGCTACCAAGACAGACATCATGGGAGAAATTGTTGATTCTCCAAGCAGTGATGAAAGATTAAATGGAGATGTCTTCATTTCATCCACTGAAATCTATAAATTCTATACTTCATCAACCAGGCCAGAAGAAGTTATAGTGATACTATAGGAAAACAATGATATCGATTCTCAATCCATCATCTCCTCTCTATCACCCCAGGAAGACCCTTCATCATCAATAGGGTCAGAAATGGCAGCCTCTTCTCCAAGATGTTCAAATTTTAACTTCTCCCCAAACTGTGGAAATTCTGCTTCGTCATCTACTATGTAAGTAGAAACAAAAGAAGTAACACATATTGAAGAAGAAGAGGAAGATCTAAGGGATGCTCCTCCAGTATTTGAAGAGGGTATCTCTACCACTGTGGATAAACTCGGAGAAATAAATCTAGGTACAAAAGAAGATTCACTCCCCACTTTAATTAGTGTAGCCATGAATCTTGAAGAGAAAGAAATGTATACTTAATTTATGAAGAAAAATTGAGATGCATTTGCTTGGAATTATAAAGAAATGACAGGTCTTGATCCTGATGTTTCCACTCATCATTTGGGTTTTCCATAAGAACAGCGAGGATTCAAGCAAACAGCAAGAAGAACACACCCAACTTATGCCTCCAAAATTGAAGCTGAAGTTGATAAGCTTATCAAGGTTAACTTCGTCAAAGAATTTCAATATCCAAAATTTCTGGCTAATATTGTCCTTGTGAAAAAGAAGAATGGAAAAATTAGAGTTTTCATTGACTTTAGAGATCTTAATCGGCATTGTCCCATGGATGATTTTCCAGTTCCAATCACAGAAATCTTAATTGATGAAACCGCTGGCTACGAAGATTTTCCCTTCATGGATGGTTACTCTGGGTACAATCAAATATGAATGGCCCCAGAAGATGACGATTATATAGCCTTCATAGCACCTCATGTTGTGTTTTTCTATCGGGTAATTCCCTTTGGCCTAAAGAATGCAGGTGCAACGTATCAATGTGTCATGCACCATATCTTCAAACCCTTTTTAGGGAAATTTTTTGAATGTAATGTGAATGATTTGGTGGTTAAATACAGACAATGTTCTGATCACTTGGTCGATCTAGAAATCATATTCAACAAACATAGACAACACAATTTGAAGATGAACTCCTTGAAATGTGCTTTCGGGGTAACCTCAGGAAAATTTCTCAACATTCTTGTACGCTATCGTGGTATTGAAGTTGATCCTAAGAAGACAAAATCAATCCTTGACATGTCACCTCCTAGAAATTTGAAGGAATTAAGAGGACTTCAAGGACACTTGGCCTATATTCGGTGTTTCATTTCCAATTTGGCATGCAAGTGTTTACCCTTCACCAGATTAATGAAGAAGGGATTCACTTACCAGTGGACTGAAGAATGTCAAGAAGCATTCGATATCCTCAAGAAATATCTTTTGATTCCATCGGTATTAATGCGACCTATTTAAGGAAGACCACTTATTCTCTATGTTACAGCTTTAGAGTGATCATTGGGTTCCTTCCTTTCCCAAAATAATGATGTTGGGAATGAAAATAGCCTTTACTATCTCAGTCGGACTATACTTGAGGCAGAAACTCGATATTCAAGTATTGAAAAGTGCTGCCTAGAATTAATATTTGTAGTTATGAAATTGAGACACTACCTACAACATCATGGGGTCCAATTGGTATCTCGTAATAACACGCTCAAATTTATCCTTAGTTATCCAATTCTTACAGGACATCCGGCAAGGTGGGCAGTTATTTTTGTAGAAGTTTGATATCCAGTATGTGTCTCAAAAGGAAATAAAGGGCCAAGATCTGGCCGATTGCCATGCTAAACACCCATCTGTTGAAGATATATCTTTATATATTGAACTTCCTAATGAGGAAGTCTTCTCTATTCAATATAATCCTCAAACATGGTAAATGTACTATGATGGTGCCTACAGAATTCCAACATGGAAGAAAATGGAAGATCCTAAATTCAAAAAAGTTGGGTTAGGAATCGTTCTTATTTCCCCAGAAAGGGAAGTGCAACCCTACTTTTTATTGTTGGAGGGTGGTAAAAACAATAAATTAGAATAAAAATATCTCATCGTAGGCTTGGAATTGGCGCTTCAGGCATAGGTGAATCACTTGAAGGTAAAAGGTGATTCAGATTTGGTAATCAAACAAATCAATGGGGATTATTCCATCAAAAAGGAATAGTTAATCCCTTTGTGTGATTACTTCAGAGAGTTAACGGTGGAATTTCCCTAAAATCCGAAATTTTCTTATGTCCCACGGTCACAAATTTCCCAAGATTATGCACTGGCTAATGTAGCCACAGCCCTGGCATATCCAAATCGGGACAAAACAATCATCAGTATTGCCCACCGTCGTGTAGTTTCACCTTTTGTTCAAATCAGAACTGAGGAAATCAATGAAATTAGTCCCATTTCTGAACCATATGGTCATACTATAGGATGTATGATACCTATCAGGGAATACCTTCAAAATGGAAAACTCCCACCTAATTGAGCCAGGAAAGAACAAGTCTGGTGACATGTGGTCAATTTTACTCTTTATGATAGCCCAGATCACCAAAAAAATCTCTATAAGCGAGGTTTTGATGGAATTCTCTTGAGATGTATTGATGGTGAAGAGACAACGACTGTCATAAATGAAGTACATGTAGGAGTTTGTGGTGCCCACCAGTCTAGACATAGACTTTCTGGTCCAATTCAAAGGCTTGGATACTTCTGGCCTTCAATGGTTTAAGATTGTGTTGATTTCACTAAAAAGTGTCATTCTTTCCCAATATGTGCCAACAATAATGAACAGGTGAATAAATACTGGATAACAAAATGAAATAAATGCCATAATTTGCGAATCTATAAATCAAAAGTACTGTAATATATACCTCGAGACTTTGATACCATTACAATCAAAAATAGGATAACATGATAAAGAAACCTGAATTATAGAAGACATGTATGTTCATTCCGCATTTTTTTAATAATCATTCAATGCAGAATCAAAATAAAGCTATGGAGTAAAATTGAACTTAGTAGAACATGAATCAAATAATGAACAGGTGAATAAATACTAGATAGAAAAATGAAATATATGCCATAATCTGTGAATCTATAAATCAAAAGTACTATAATAACATATATGAAAAAGATTTTAGTGAAGGGAAATACTCAAAATTGAAAAGGAGATCATTTCCGTTGTATTAAGAGAAAATACCTATTGCGTAGATCTGGATCTGTAGAAAGCTAGGTGAATAAATATTGTTTGAAAAATTGAAATAGATGTTGTAATTGGTGAATGAGAAAAACAGATGTATTCTAATGAAGAAAGAAAATTTATTAAACAAATAGAAATACTAAAAAATTAATAGTATAGAGAACGTAAATATAAATGTTTTGTAGTAGATCATATTGAATGTAGAGAAAATATAGGGTTACCAGAGGGAAAATCAAGGACGGTGATAGTAGAATGCATCCAAAGACTATGATATATCTTTGATGAAGTTGTCCCACATGGATATAGGGGTTGAGATGCATGTGGAAGAGTGGATTACCATCGATGAATAATTAATATACCATGAAGCACTGAGTGGAGATCAGAGAGAAGATAATGAACCTCTTTACCTGAAAAATAAATTCCAGTGAGACCTCACTATCCATAATTCATCAGCTCAATGTGCAAATCAAGCAACCCTCCGTGAGTATGCAATCGAGGGCACCAGAACCCTAGGTGGAGCACGAAACCTGGTCGTCGACTAACCGAAGATGTAGTTGTCGGTGGTGGAGGAACCAATGGTGGAGGATCCAAAGATTGATCAGACAAAAGAGGATGATCTGGTGGCAGAAGAGTCGATGGCGGAGCACGTGCTGGCAGGGCAGGAAGGTGAAGAGGGGATTTGGGAACATGAGTGGGATTTGGGAGTTAGGGAGGAGAGCGGAACCATAGAAAACCTAATGGAAATCTCGATCAGGTGTGAGGGGTTAATGGTAATTGGTTATGGAAATTTGGTGACATGGTGTATTGAGGAGGTGACACATAAGTAGGGGACACCCAGATTTAATTGATATAGTAGATATAGATTACACTCTAATGGAACACTCAGGGGGGGCGCTCTCGGGAGCTCTGCTCTCGGGAGCGGCCTAGGGTTTTTCCTAAGGCATGGAAAGTAGGTCTATGGCAGTGTTGATGGGGTCAATGGAGGCTCTCAGTGAGATGGTGGGTCCAAGGAGGCAGTGTCTTTGGGATTTGGCTTCGGCGGATTACCTTAGGCCACGGTTCCGCACGGAGGCTTCGTGGTTCTCTGAGGCTTCGGGCGACGACGTCTTATAGTGGCAACAAGGGTGTTTCATCTCGGCCTGGCTGTTGGATTTCAGCGAAGGTGGAATAGTAGATGAGCCATTTGATGTTGTCTTGTAGCCGCTGCTTTGGTAATCACGTCAAGGTGGATGTTTATTTATTTCTTAAAATGATTGAATCTCTCTGTAGAGGTGAAGGCGCCGCTGAGAATGCTAAAGATGATGAAGAGATCTATTCTGGAGATGCTCCGTTTCTAGGTTTTCTTTTCCTTCGATGAATGTTGAGCCTTAAGTCTAACCAAGGTTGTTTGAAAATGAATCGATTTTTGAGGTTATTCCATTGATGAAGTTGATACCAAATTAGATCTATATTCCGATATGATGAATCCCGAATCGAGGTCCCGTCAAAGCTGATGAAGCCTCTGGCCTTCAGTAGCGACGTGGGTGGATCAGTCCATTATTTTCTGTCTTTGTGTCCTCAGTTCATGAATCTGGATTTGATTGTGGAAATTTGCTTTCATGTTTTTTGCCTTATTTGTTTTTTGATCCTTCTGTATCAGACACTGAAGTTGTTTTCTGTGAAGTTTGTGTCTCCAGGTTGTGTGTGATGTTTGATTCCTGTTGGTGATTGGAATTCGGGCCATCTCACTCACGGCATTCCATACTATTTCTGTTTACCAGCTTCTCTGCTCTGGTTCTGGGATTCATCCATTCTCTCTGAAGTGGTGGTTCTCTTCTCTGGTTCTAAGATTCATCCATTCTTTCAGAGGCAGATCATCACAGTGGTCTTTTGAGTCCTTTGGGATGTGAGTTCAAGCCATCAGTTCAGATAAATCGTTGGTGATGATCAGTTTGATGGTTTTTGGTGGCTTTTTGGATTTAGTACTTGAATGATGGCCTTTGAAATGAGAAGTGGGAGGGACATGTGGCCGTGTTGGTTTTTGGTTTTATTATAAAATTTTATGGTGCAAGCAACCGACAATCTACAAGGATCAGTGCCAGATGAGGATTATAGAGCAGGAAGCTTTTATCTATGCATGACCATTCAAATTTGGATGAATTAGAGGTCATGGATTTGTCATCGGTACCAGGTCCATGAAACCCTGCATGTGACAGTTTGTTGGGAGGTCATGTGAGGTGGAGGCTTAACATATCAATTTAGTTGCTAGAGAGGGGCAGTTCCTTGTAGTCTTGATCTGGGTAATTTCTTGTGTATGGTTTCTCACTTTTTCTTTTAAAGTTCTTTGTAAATAAAAAATTTTATTTTCAGTCTAATGGAACACTGTCACTTCAAAAAGGGAATAGAACGTATTCCCCTGACCAATTGGGCACTCTTAATCTCTATGATACACAATAATCATTCTCATTATGATTACTTTAGATATACTTTCATCCATAGATGATCTTCTTTCCTTTTCCAGATCATTCCCATCCTTGGTAGCTTTATTTACCAATTTCAATAATATAGGAGAAAATATCAAACACCAAAATAGGGATCTAACATCATCCCATACTCAAAATGAAAATAATTAGGAATGAAATCACATTATATAGTTAATAAAAAAATATGTAAACATAAGGCATAATACTAAATGAAAAATATTTATAGGTTCAGGCTCTATGATCTCATAGCTTCTATCCTATTAGTACAAGCCATGTGAAAATAATTTTCAAGATATAAAATTAGAACTAAGGGAAGGATAAGTTCTAGAAATTTAATTTCTAAAATCTAATTCAAGCTTCTGTATTTTAATCTACAACATCTGAATGTTTGGAAGTAGACATTCAAAAGCATATAATTATAAGGCACCTTGAAAATCAATATCGTGGAAGAACATATATTATAATGACATTTTGTATGGGTAAAATATAGGGAAAAATAAATCCATCTCAAATGTTATATATGGGTCTTTCTCTAATGGTTTTGAAGAAATTGGGATACATAAATGACTTTAAAAGGATATATAAATGTAAACTAAAAGATTTTTAGAAAGAATTCACTATTCACATGAAGGGGGTGTTAAGGTCATGTTTTTCTTTTAATAAGTGAAGTTTTGTCCATAAAAATCAAATATATATGAATATTCTCACCATTGATATTAGATTATGGTTATACAAGTTTCATCTTCTAGTCTCTAATTTAAGTAGTTGGGTAGGGAAATTTTTTCTAGTTACCTGATAGTTCAGTTGTTACCATCATCCATTTGTTGAATAAAATTGTTTGTAGTGTTCCCACATTGGAATTGAATTGATTTAAAAACATTGGAAATAATTGTAGTGTTATTTTTTCATTTGTTTTATTTGATTTTTTTTGTATGTTATTATCTGTGTTTCATTTCGAGGTGTGCATTGTGGTGTGATTTCTGAGGTATAAATTGGATTTTATGTTTTTTTCATCATTAAAACAATTTCTTTCCAGATCTTATTATTTTACCCTTTGTGTTCTAGAGGATAACTTTTGGGTAATTATAATTTTCATCGGACCTATCAAGTTGTATCACATTTCGGTTGTAAAGATACAAACATCCATTCTATATCTAATTTGTATTAGAGACTTGTTTAGGTGCATCATTATTCCCTTTTATTTCTAGGAGAATTATTATAAGAAATTATGTATCCATGTTATATATTTTAGAATTTATTTTCAGTTCATTAATTCCAAAATTATTGAGGTTTTTTTAGAGCAAGGTTTTGAGGAATAATATCAATGAGAATGAATTTGGATTGTGGATGATACAAAATTATAAATATCTACTATATAGTGATCTGGATATTCCATTATTGGGTACCAAGTGGGAATCCATGAAGATGGAATAATCGGAAAGGATAGAATAAAATTTACTTGTGATAATCTGGATGTCCTTATCATATAAGATGGATAATAAAATCTAAGAGGTGAAATAAGCTTCTGAAATTCTAAAGGCTCTTAAGGATATATATGAAAAGTAAAATTTAATGAACAATGTGTCACTATTGTGAATTTTGTTCGGTGTATGAATGTTGAAATGAAATTTTTTAACTAATAACATACAAAACATCATTATGGTTACTTGGTTTCATTCCAAATGAATGTTAAGACACCCAAGGAGTATAAGATACAGCTGGTTCATTTGTTTATATGGAGGAGAGATCTACTTTATCCTCATAGAGGCTCATTGTACTATATTGCCTTCATCAATAATGTCACACAAATTTTTTAGATATTATTTATGAAGAACAATTTTTATGTATTCCTAACCAACAAATGATATATAAACTTGGTGTAAAATAAACCAAAAGAAAACAAATATATTTTATTTCTAACAATTATGGGGAATATGGAAGTAGGGAGGTTTAGTGGCCCTGTTTGTGGGAAGGAATATGGTTTGATAAGAAAGTAAAAGGTGCTAAAAATGGTGTTTTGTTGATTATTAATTATAGATTAATAAATAAGGAGATAAATAGTATCATTCACACTAGTTTTCCAAAAAATAAATCAGTTGAATCTTGAATTGTTTCATCTACATAGTCAACATGAGTTCTCCATATCCATTATGGAATGAAATTATGGAAGCATGTGAGTCAATAGTAAATGTTTAAATTTATCACCTCAATGTATTTGGCCGACTCACCTAAATCCAGACTGATTCCAAATAACGGGATAGGTTACAATCTAAGTCTCATGCATTTTTACTTCATATATTATTCAAATGAAGAATTCGTATTTTGGATATCTAATAACTAATCATACAATTATTTGAAAATACAAACACGATTGGGAAAGATCAAACAAGGATTAATTTTCTCATGAGATAAATTTATCATCAGAAGCTGAGTTTTTTACTGAATGGAAATTTTTAAGTCATATGTATTCTTTATATTTCAAGGATTACATCTGTTTTGAAAACACTGGAAATTCCTAAAGTATTTCTAGATGATATTTGAGTTCTGAGTGTGTTTCGAAAGATATATGTACAAGAAATATCAATGACTAATAAATCATAGGGGAAGGGATTTTGATGGTGTGTTTATAGAAGTACTAGTTCTGAAAGACGTTAAGCCCTAAGGAATGCATTAGAGTTCCACTAGTATTTAGCACTAATTAAAGATATATATAAGTAACTTTTATTATTTTCATATCTCATTCAATGGTGATCCTATATGCCTAAAAGAGCCTATATGTATGAAATACTCATGTAAATGGGAGTTACTAATGAGGAATTAAATTGATGAATTACATTTTCATAAACATAGGAGATAACATAATTTCCTACTAGGAAGATATTTTTTTAGAGAAATATATTTATTGATTATAGGAGGAAGTAGACGGTATATGGTGGTATAATTTTAATAATTTAACTAAGGGTTTTCAAAAAATTAAAGCTTTAAATTTTTCATGATCATTGATATGGTTATTAAATGTGAAACTATTCAGAGGTTTCTCAATATGGTTTCCATAGAAGGTTTTCATTTATACTAGTTAGAAATTAAGACAACATTTCCATATAATGACTTAGAGGAATGCATTTACATGTAGAATTTGGATGGTTTTGAGGCTAAATATAAAAATATTATTATGTAATAGATAAAGTGGATCCTTTATGGTTGACGAGAGAACCAAGGAAGAGTAATAAGAAGTAATGTTGGAGTAATGTTGGACTTTTCCATTAACAGAAGGTGTATAGGGATGGAATATTCAACATTTTTCTCCTCTATATTGAAGACATGATTAATACCCCATAGGTAAATGAAATGATTGGGATGATAAATGTTTAATTAGAAAAAGGATTTGGGATGAATGATATTAGTCTTCCAAATAGGATCTTATAGATGAGTATTATAAGGGAATTAAGGTTAGTAAAGTTTTTCCTAACTCTGTCTGACTTTATATAAAATTTGGTGGAATGTTTTTAAATTAGTGAGGTGAATCTAGTTACCACTTTCCTTACCAGATGTTCCATGTCAAATAAGGATATTTCCTTACAAATGGATGTCAGGGTTGAGAATATATAAAATGTTTAATTTTTTTATTAGTACTAAGAATTTTGATTATTAAATGATTCATAATAGGATATATTATGGAGAAATAGTGGGAGTAGTTAATAGATTCATGAAATGAGTGAGGTAAATCTGGATACTACTTCCCTAGCTAGACATTTCATGTTGAGAATGTAGAAGGCACCATGAACATAATCTGAGGATGAGTATACAGACACAGTTTAATTTTCATATTTTGTAAATATTTTAATGTATTCCATTATTTTTAAATGGAATAACCTTTAAAACTATGGGATTAGTTACATGAATCATTGTAATGGATTAGATATTTAGACATTGGAGGATATACAAACACCTAGAAGAGAACCACCGACTATGTTTTCACTTTTGGAGGAATATATGTGATTTGGACATAAAAATATCCTCAGGTAATTTCACATTCCAAAAAAAATAAATGTTCTTCATTAATGGAATAATGTAAAGGGATGATCTAATTTAAGGGGCTGGTATAATATATAAAAATAAAATAATAGAATGTGGTACAAGTTTTTGATTTACAACGTGTGATTCACTTTTACAACAATCCAATGTTTCATTCTCAGAAACATAAAATTTAGTTGAAGTATAACTTAATTTAAATGTTTATTGAGGAAAAAGTGGTGGATATATATATGTTTAATGAATTTTATTATTTGGTTGATTTGATAACTAAGGATTTAATATAGGATATTTATAAGTGTTGTTATTCATTAGTTGTATCAGTACTATCAAAATAATTGTGGGGTAACCATGTCACTGCAAACAAATATTAAATAGAAGAAGTTCAACATATATGCTAGGAGAGTACTTTCTGAGGGAGAATGAAAATGATTCTGAATTGATAAATTGATATGTTTATCTATTTCAAAACCATTTTCATTCTATGTAATTGTAAATAATGGAAGGAGGGTCTCTAGATAACTTATTTTGCATACTTGGATGGAGATGGTGTAATCAAAGATACAGAATCATGAAGTTTGAAAGTAGGAATTCTTAATTACTTAATTGAGGGACAACATAACATGTAGAAATGTGGATGTGTGGAGATGAAAATTACTTTGTATCAAGGTCATATATGGTAATAACTAGAGCCCATATAGAAGGTTATGTAAGTGTCTTTACCCGATGGGTTTTTACCAAATTAGATACAGAAGGGTCTTCATAAAGATATATAAGTGTAAATTCATATAGTTTTCAGAAAAAAATGATTTATTCATTGAAAGGGGAAAATATGGTTACGGGATTATTTGGATGAGTTAGAAGTATTAAATAATATAAAATTTATATTTATATTCCCACCATGATGATTCAAATATGGTTGATCCAGTTACACCATATAGACTATAAATTTTGTAGTATGGAGGAGATATATTTCCTATATACTTGAATGCTGAATTCTAATCATTTTTCATTTCATAAATAAAATAGTTTTTATTACTCCCCTTGTGTATTAGAACAACATGAATAACTATAAAAATAATTGTGTTGATCTATTATATTTATTTATTAAAATAATTTCATTATATAATTTTTATGGGTTTTGTATCACGTAGTGTGTCTCAGTGTGGTAGACTTGGTGTGATTTTTCATCTATTTTTTGTGCATCGCTTGAATGGTTGTGTTCTAGGTGTTTTGTTTCATTCATGTAAGTTTAAAAGTTAAATTTTGGGTGATAAAAATTTTTCATGGAAATAGAATTTCAATCTAAAATGTCTATAAAAATAACTTCTCAGAGAAGAGATCCTTTAAGGAATCAAATATCAATCCCAAATTCATATTAACACCAACTTGAATATCCCTCTCCTTGCACAATAGTTACTGATGCATAAAGAATATTAACTTCTCCTTATTCCCCTATAGTGTATCATTCAGCTGAATTATCTTATCAATGTCCTCTAACTGATCCTCCATTCCAAAAGGAAAAAAAACACCACTAAATTTTTGAGTATGTTGTTCATTAAAATCCCAAAATATATCAGACACCGCTACTACCTCCATGGATGATCTTACTTCCATGTTTTTAATCATAACACTCTATCATATTCTTCTATATTAGAGCCTATATTTCTCCCACTTGAGGAAAATTAATGGACTCTCCATCCATATTCCCCTCACCATACCACTCATGTTTTATCACCTATCTAAAATTTTTACCTGTACAATTCATTATTCCAAAGATTCTAAATAATTAAAAAAACTTATAAAAAATTTCATCCATGATACATATCACCTGTCATTTTATACTCATGATCACAATGTAATTATTCAAATTAAAATAATAATATTACATCATTAATTGATCTCATGTATTTCAATTAAATAATTATTTACAAAAAACCAATTCTGAAAATACTAATTACTTAATTAAAAATAATATAACATAACTAAAATTAATTCACTAATCAAACAAAATAACATATGAAGACACATATTCCATGTCACTATAAGCTAATATTATTCATGAATAGCCTATTAATCACCCACAATTTGAAGGTTTATAATTCAAAAAAATCATATTTATAAACAGTATAACTTACAATACCATACTACACTAGAATCATCCACTTATATTGTTTCTTTGGTCTCCATATTGACACATATAGGTTTCGTACCAACTACCAAAATTAATCCTACATTCAACTAATTAAATAAATATCTATACCCCAATAAAGAAATACTTTGAGACCATTTTCTTACCCCACCCCCTTACATGATCATTACACTGAGATAAAACATTACATGGCCTCATACATTCTCCCCAATCACTAAATGCTAGTGACATGCGATGAGGGTCTATAAGTGTGTTTTGGGGAGAGATTTTTATACTATTAGTATATTTTTGAATGTAAAGGATTTGAACTTTGTTGGAAGGATATGTAACTTTTATTGAAAAATGAAACAAGATTTCTGAATTCTAATGTGTGTATTTTTACAACGATCACTTCTCAAAATTGGAAAAAGCTCATATGGAATGACATTGAACCATATTAGATCACCAATAATCACAAAATTGGTTTCAAGAATTTCCACCAATAAATTTTCCTCTTGATATATATGTGTTATCATATAGATCATGTTAATATTATTTTCATGATTTTGATGCATCTAGAAGTATGCTTCCATGAACGATGAATAGTTTACCTTATAATAACTTGAAGAAGAGTGGTTTAGTCATTTTCCAACCAAAATTTTCATTATCATCATTTTTTATATATCAAATACATTAATGATTTCATGAATTTAAACTTAAAGATATGTGGAAACTCCATAATGACCAAAGAAGCATCCCATGACATCTCCCTTTTGATTTATGAAAATAAAATGAAATCCAGATGATCATGGATTTTCTCTTGAGGCACCATCCATGGTAAATTTTTTTTCCACCAAAAGAATGAAGTAATACACATAATGTAAAGAGTTATATATGGGGGATAGAAATTTCCTGCAATGCCAAGCTGATTAAATAAAAAAATATCACAAATGGATTTATTACATATCCATTAAAAAGTGAATTATCATTTTTTTACAGTAATTATAATGCTTGAAAACTACCTTTACATGACTCTAAATTCACAAGTAATCAAATAAATTATTTATTTTGAAATAAAATATTATAAAATGAGGTCTCATTATTTTACATATAATATCATCCATATAATCTATATAAAATCATGATATGTACTTGTAGGGATTGAAAAATTATTTCCCTATTGAAACCACCACGATCAAAAATCCCCCTTTGAGTTTAATGTACTCATATATATGTTGTTTAAATATACTAAACGATTGAAGTATATAATTTTAAACAAGAATATTAATGTATTATGTGTTACCATTTCACCTAATAAATCATATTCATGCTCCAATTAATGAGTATGGAAGCTGTGTATAAAAACTAAGAAACAAAGTAGTTAAAAACATAAACCATATTAATCGTATACTAAACACATTGAATATAAATATTCATGTTCTTAACATAAGTCCTAAGAAAACCCATTTTCCACATATCATCCTCATAAATCATATCCTAACACTAGGTTCCCTATAAGTTATCCAACTTAATGGATATTAACAATAAAAGTGTTACGTTATTATATTAGATATAATTAAATTCAACACATAAATCTATTATTAATCCTCTATTTATCCCACACAAATAATTCATTTATTTTTTAAATATTTTTATTAACATTTATCTTCCAAATATATTTTTTAGATGGTAATATAAAAAATTTATCAAGTACATATTACATTAAAATTCTCATCTTAATATATTTAATCAAAATTTTCATATAAATAGTTAGTAATCATATCATAAAACTTTTAATTAACCTTTAAATTTATTTAATTTTATTTATTATAAAGTATTAAAAAATTTACATCATAAAAATTCTATAGTAAAATTACAAGTAGTCTTTACAAATTTCTCTAACACGATATGATGACCTTTTCCCAAACCACATACAGTTCCCTGTATAAATAAAATTATTATGGGTCTTAATATCAATACAAATACATATATTTTAAATAACATTTCTCGCATTATTTAAATCAAATTTATATATCAATATTATGAATTTATAATACAATAATGAAAACATTACTATGAAAAAATAACACCAAAACACTAACGTTATCCATAATTTTTTAATACACTCATTAAGAATGATGAATCAATGGTCAATCATGAATCCTATAATTATATTTTAATCACTATAATCCATATTTATGTGTATTATTATTATGTAGAAAAAAATCTATAAACTAATATATAACAAATCATGTGAATCATTAATATTTAATTAAACATAATTATCATCACGTTATGGTCACACACAATCATAAATTTCAATAATAGTTCAAAATTAATGTATAATAACTCATTTGAAAGGTATTAAATGAAATAGGCAACCTACCTCTTAGTTGGAGAATAATTTTCACAATAAAGAAATATATTAATCCTATTTAAACTAATAGAATTAACAATTTCAATGAATGTTGTAAGTAATAATCCTCCGAAAGATTGACGTTTTTCCATGAATTAATGAATACATCAATAGAAGAAGATATTAGAATAAAATAATTAAAATTATTTTATGTGTTGTGGGATGAATGTGTGTTCCAAAAACATTTAAATAAATATGATTTCACCAAAGGGCACAAAACCCCATCCATGGTTTAATATTTTGTGATTTTGGTCGTATCATTACAATGGGTGTGATTATCACCCCCAACGAGAGTCATGTTTTATTCATGCATATAAGGAAAACATATTTACAATGTATTTAAAATCAAGTATCAATAACAATGTTCACTATCATACTTAGTGATCTTAATAGAAATCCATTGAATTTAACCTGTATTTATTTTATAATACACTCCAATAGACTAGATTAATGTTAACCGTTCTTAATAAACCATTCCATCAAAAGTGAATGTACAAGTATCAAATAGTTGGCTTCCCTGTAACATAGAGAATTGTATAATAATATCTTTTTATTAACATGTTCATGTCCATGGAAAAATCATCATAATATGAACTTGTTAACTTCCTCAGATCATATGGAAAATACCATAATATATATAGGTTACAATAAATAAATATATACAGAAATGTAATATAATTTTTGGTAAATGACCTCCAAATTTCAAAGAAAATTGTATGATAATATCATCTAGTTAACCACACAATCTCAAATGAAAAATTAGAATAATTTTTTTTTCTATCCACCACAAATCATTGTGATAAGTATAATAATATCATTACAATTTTTATAGATTATTCTTACACCTAGGAATTACCAATCATTAACAATCATGATACCTTCCAAATTTTTCAATATAATATTAATCATTTAAAATTTATGAATTCAAAAAAAATATAGAATAATTATTAACAATTATTCAATATACTACATGCGTTAATAGAAATACCATGACCTAAAATAGTTGAGAAGTTGTCACAACATCATAATACTACTTCATTGTATGGTATATAATTATCCATATACATCAATAGAAATGCATTGCCTAGGGAAATTGATATGTTTTTAAGAAATCATCATGGTAATTAACTATATCATACCCACAGGGTTTCTAACACCATCCACACACTATTTACATTCCCTAAATTAACCTATCATTAAATTATGCCAGTCAACCCTCATAAAATCTATAATCATCATTACTTTCTCCTTCCACTGGTTATTCAATTAATCTAGAGACAATAAACATTATACAACCAATTCATTATGATCACTATTACACATATCTATGAAAAATAAAAATATAATTCTAGTCATTAATCTCATTTAAAATATGATCAATAATAAATGAATTTATTTTAATTTTATATTTCCTTTCAATCATTTCTATAGGTAATATTTTATTATATTCATATTCACCTAGATCTATAATATTTATATATCAATACTCATATTTAAATAATATATATTCAATCGTGGTGTGTACTCAACCAAACATCCATTAATAAAGTCCCATTAGATTATTTATATATGAATCTCAACTTCCTAAATATTAATTAGTCACCCAATTTTCCTATTAATAAACTTATTTATTACTGTATAAGTGGTAATAAAAAAATTGGAACTTCTAAAAAAATTCTTATGTTTGACTTTTTGGTTTCTAGGGGACTATTATTCTAAATTTTTATTCACATTCAAGAGTTGAGGATTACCCATTATGTCACCCATGAATTATCAGTGGCCAAACCACACATTCACAATTGAATAACAGAATAAATAATAAAATGGAATGAGTGAACTTATTATATATATATTGATTTAAATATTTTATTATATTATGGAAAAATAATAAATTTTGATATGTTTTATTTCATTTATATTATAATAGAATTCCTAAATTTTCACTTTCATGTTATAATCAATAGAGATATAGAGGAAACTATCAGACCCGATGACTTATATAATGTTTTATTAAAAGTGTATTATTACTATAAATAAATCAAAAAGTAAATTATAAATGAATTTGGATTAAAGGGATGAATATGAAGAAGGTTTGAAGATAGAGATATGTAAACCATATATTTTAGAACCCCTTAAAGAAACCCTTAATGGGTTTAAATAAATACCCCAATAAATACCAAAATTAAACTATTTTAAAATAAGCTAGTCTTGGACATTGGAGTAACAATTATGTGATGGTAGAATCCCATTAATCCACCACCAAAGTATAATTAAACCTCCAATAGACTCTTAGTGGGCCTCAATAATAACTGAAAGTCCCTTTTTTAACCACTACTGGAAAAGTCATTTTTACCAACGGTTCTTTACCAACGGTTTGGTTAAACCGTTGGTAAAGATGGTTTGAACCATTGGGAAAGGGTACCCCTTTTCCAACGGTTCTAGTGAACCATTGGTAAAGCGGTGTTTAAGTTACCCTTTCCCAACGGTTTTATGAAACCGTTGGAAAAGGGTACCCTCACCAACCCTTTTCCAATGGTTTTTAAAAACCGTTGGTAAAGGTTTTCCCCAAATACAGTCAGGTCACTGCTCTCTCCCACTCATGACAGAACCCTAATTAATCCGGCGCTATGATCCTCTCTTGAACTCCCCCATCCGAACAGGTGAAAACCATCTCAAATCAGGTATTTTATTCTTTATACACATATGCTACCTTGTTTTTATTGTTATTAATCTAATATTTGAGTTTTAAGTTTCGATTTTGATGTGATTTCACCGTGAAAAATAGGGAAATGATCGAATATTTTTTTAATTAATTAGTTTCCCCAGAAATATCATTTGTGTTATAATTTCAATGCTAAATAAAGGGGTAATGTAATAAAAGACCTTGAATAAATTGTGGAAGTTGGGGTATGTTGCTTCTATGAGAGGTTTTTTATTGTGTTTCATTGTATGTTGTAGGTTGTTGTATGGTGATTGAGGTGATGAGTTGAGCTTTGTGATATGTGGGGTTGTAATGTGATGGTTAGTGGGAATGGATGTGACATGTGAAGTTGTGTGATAATGATGATGTGTGGTGGTTTTGTGTCGTGCTGTGGTGTTGTGTGATGAGGTTGTGGTGTATGATGTGGTGAGGTGGTTTTGGTTGTCTGGTGGTTTGTTATGTGCAATATTTTTGTTGTGATATGTGGTTTTTTTGGTGAGATGGTTGGCCGATATGTAACATGGCGATGATGGTTATTGTGAGATGGTGAGTTGTTGTGTTATGGTTTTATTAGTTTCCTGGTTATCTATGGAATAAATTATGTTGTTAAAACAAAAAAACAAGATAGTGAATAAATGGGATTGAATAGAAATGGATGTGTGGTAAATGGAATTAATTAATTTAACATTAAATGAATGGACAATGTAAGTGTGAAGGAAGTGTCTTATAAATGAAAGTGGGAAATGATATGCGTCTTGTATGGTGGTGGTGTGGTGTGTTGCATATAGTGGTGAAAGTGGTTGTGGTGGTTTATGTGTTGTATGGTAGTAGTGAAGTGTGTGATTATGTAGTTAATGTGAACCCACGGGTTGGGTATTTTGTGCTATCTATATATCATGTATTTTATGTTATTTCTAGACATTCCCAACCAATGTTGGATAAACTTACCAACGATCAGAGGTTTTGAGTTATGGGTATTGTTAGGTCCACAGGGATGAATACCCTAAGAGGGGGGGTGAATCAGGGTATGAATGATTAAAAATTAACGCCCGTTCTGATCTTGTTTCGCTATTAAGCAAACCACTCTTCTCTCTCTTTCCTGTTGCACAAAGTAAACCGAAAGTAAAGCATGCACAGGACACAGCAATTTTACTTGGTTCACCGCAAAGGGCTACGTCCAAGGAGCATATGCCGACAAGTTTCCGGTCGTACCAATTCCACTAAACTTCACTAGCTGTGGATTACAATGTTCAGGCCAGATCACTTCTATGCCCAGGCTCACTGCCTATACAAGGTTTAGGTTCATCTCACTGTTTTCCCAAGGGTCACTCCCTGTTTCTCTCTCTCTGGCTCACTACCGGTGGAGAGGATCACCTTTTTCCTCTTCCTAAGCTCACTGCTCTGTGAAGGGATTCACTCACAGTTTATAGACCTGTAGGTCTCTTCATTTGCATGAAGTAATTCATCCTTAACTGTAGATATATTCTCTTTTAAAGTCCAACTTTCATCCACTGATGAATATCACTTTGCCTCTGAACACTAGGCAATTCCTTTTGGAAACAACTTCGCAAAGCACCCTACTTCGCGAAGCTCCCAATTTCGTGATGCTCAAAGAAGCCTTCGAGAAGCGCCTGCCTTTTCGCGAAGCTCTCTCGCGAAGCACTCTCGCGAAGCACTCTCGCGATGCTCAAGTCGTCGCAAATAAACGGCCCTCGTGAAGCTTAGTCCGTCGCGGAGCTCCTGCCTCTCCGCAAAGCTCACCGAGCCAACGCGGGGCACACGCCTTTCGCAGAGCTAGAATAGCCGCCGCGAAGCTCCCCTTTCGCAAAGCACACTACCTTCACGAACCACCTCTGTGAATCGAGAGAAATGGATTTTCTCTGAAAATTATCTCCTCTTCTCTCGAGGGGTTCGGCCTCCATTTATAGGCAATTCCACCGACCCTCATCCCTTCCGTGCGAAGTCAACGCCACATCATCTCAAATCGTGAAGCTCCAAAGTTTCTGCCGGAATTCTGTCCAAATCACGAAGCACCACGGAAATTTTCCGTTCGCTAAGCTTGACGTAGTCACGAAGAATCACCGTCAACATACCTTCGCGACTTCGCCGTGAAGCTCCCTCGCGAAGCCTTTCTCCGTCACGATGCGCTTTAGCCTCTGCTGTTCGTGAAGCTTGACGTAATCGTGAAGCATCACCGCCTCCATCTTTTTGGCCTTCATGAAATCCAATCCATGCATCCCATCTTCGCGAAATTCATGCCATTGACATATTAAATTATTCTCTTCATGGAAATCCACATTTCGCGATGCTCACCAAACTCCAAATTTTGGACCCCAAAAATTTGGCAAACACTGGGAAACGGCGCCACATTCTACTGCTCTTTTGTATCTCCTCTAGATCATCCTTTCCTTTTTCATTATTCTTTTTCAACCAGGATTGTCAACAACTTCTTGGGAACTCGACAAATATCCATGAAAACCTGCTTTGTCAACAAACACAATCAACCCAAAAATACTGCAATGTTACTTTGAGGGATTTTTGCCCAACAGGTATTTTTTCTAATATCTAGGATAGTGGTTATATGGTTGGATAGCTACCATGTCTTCCCTACTCTTACTTCATAAGTGATTGACCATGAGTTTTTAGGCAAGATGCTATGTGATTGTCCATGTGTCTTCAGGTGAGATGTACTATGATTTCCCTAGTGTTTTCAGGTGAGGTGCGATGTGATAAGGCTATAATAAGATGTGGAATGTGGTTGGGGTCATGTAGGGTAGGAGGATGGCACAAGGTTGATGTTATTCATGTTCATGATACCCTACTAATATGGTTATGGGATGAGTCATGTTGTGATGTGATAACACATTAAGTTCTTGTTGGTTTTTCATTTTTTCAATAACAAATTAGTATGTTTTTTTCACATGTGTAGTTGATACATTGATTATTTTCTTCTTTTATCATTTACTTAAATGTATTTTCTATTAAATTTCAATCTTATTGAATTGTTTATGAAAAAATGACTTATATAAATTCTTTTTACATAATGGACAGAAGTTGGGTGTATGAAACTGATCAGATCTCAGGCGATTTTCAAAACAATTTGGAGATCTTTATAGATTTTTCATTTCACAATGCTTCAGATAGTGGTCGCATACACTACCCATGTTCCAATTGTGTTGGTAAACCTTGATTGAGCCGTGAAGAAGTCAGCTACCACATAACCAAAAAAAATTTCAAGCAAACTACTTTGTGTGGTATCACAATGGGGAGAAAATGAAATCTCAAATTGGTGATGATAGAAATGAAAGGACTGGAATGGAGAATTTGTTGGATAATCGGTTTTCGTTTATTCGTCATCATGAAAAAGAAAGGATTTCGACTCAAGAAGACTTCGATATGAGGACAGCTGATGCATCTAGTGAAAATGATGATATTTATAGGGTGAAAAAAGTGAATGATGCTGCCATGACTCTAGTATATCGACAATGAGATAAAATGAAAAAGATGGAATTTTTAATCTGATTGTTTCATGGGAAAACTATGTATGGGATTTCTAATACAGCAATCGATTACATTATTACCCTCTTGAAATATTTACTTCCAGATGATGCAAATATTCCCTTAAACCACTATATGGAATGGAAGTTAGTTGAGGAACTTTGATTTTCAAGAAACAAAATTCATGCTTGCCCGAAAGATTGCAGTTTATTCTGGGAGGAAACCGCTGAACTAAATGATTGTATAAAATGTGGAACATCCTTCTGGAAGTCAAAATCTGATGGAACACCATCCCGTGTTCCACAGAAAGTAATGTGGCACTTTCCATTGATCCCCAGACACCAAGATCTTTTTATGTCTGATCACATATCAATAAAAATGAGATGGCATAATACAGAGAGAAAAAAGACTAACGATGAGTTGGTTCGTCCTGCAGATGGATTTCCATGGCAGAGATTTGATGCTTGACATCCTAATTTTTCAGCTGATGTGCATAATGTGAGGCTGGGTCTTTCATGGGATGGTTTTAATCTGTTTGGGCATATGCTTACTTCTCACAGCACATGGCCAGTTTTTATACACATTTATAATCTTCCCCCATGGTTTTGTATGAAAAAAACTTTCAATTTCATGAGTATACTCATATCTGGTCCTTCTGATCCTAGCATTTATATTGATGTAAACATGCAACCTTTAATAAAAGAGTTTAAACTTATTTGGGATGTGGGTGTGCGCACATACGATGCATGTTTGAAAGACATATTTCAGTTGCGTTCTGCGCTTATGTAGATGATCAATGATTTTCCAGCTTATGCAATGATGTCTGGATGTAGCTCGAAGGGAAAACTGTCATGTCTAGTTTTTATAAAGAATACACAATCCAGAAGACTGAAACATTGTTGTAGTTTCAGTTTTTGGGACATCGACGATTCTTGCCAAAGGATCATCCATATATATTGAATCGTTGAAGATTTGATAATACCATAGAGACCGATGATCCAGATCATCGTATGTTTGGAACTGATGTGCTTAATGAATTGAAAGAATTCAGTTTTTTGTTCGGGAAGGGTTAAATGAAATCTGGAAAAAGAAATAATGTTTCCACTGAAACCTGTTACAATTGGAGGAAGAGGAGTAACTTTTTTTTATTTTCCTTATTGGTCAACCAATTTGTTACTTCATTGCTTAGATGTAATTCATATTGAAAATAATATATGCGAAATGTTGCTTTCGGTTCTTCTAAATGTCAAGGGAAAGACAAAAGATGATTTACGATCTCGGCGTGACTTGGTGGATTGGGGCATCAGACCAGAATTGCATCTTATGCGTATCAGTGAAAATAAATTGCAACTTCCATGTGCTTCTTATGTGATGACACCTATGAAAAAAAACAATTTTTGAAAGTATTAGATACTATTAGAGTTCTTTATGGCTATTCAAGCAATATATCTAAACGTGTCAACAGAAGAGAGTTGAAGCTAAAATCTTTGAAGACTCATGATTATCACGTTCTACTACATGAGTTGCTTCCAATAGAAATCTATCATCTTTTTTCTAATAATTTAAGGGTGGTTGTTATTCAGTTGTGCCATTTGTTTAGAGATCATTGTGCTAATAAGTTGTCCAAGTCTTTCTTGAAAAAAATGTTGATAGATGCCCCATTAATTTTGTGTGAGTTGAATAAAATATTTCCTCCATCATTTTTCACATGCATGATGCATCTGACGGTCCATATTACCACTAAAATACTTCTCGGAGGACCTGTTTCTTTTCATTGGATGTATCCAACTAAAATAAATATGTTCACATTTAATTATTATGTCCGAAATAGAAATCATCCCAAAGGTTCTATCGTGAACGGTTACCTGGCTCAAGAATGTATGGATTTCTGCTCAATGTATTTGTCTGATCTTACTACAATATTGAACAGACCAATAAGAAATGAAGAAGAACAGTTTGAGCAAATTGAACCCAGTTTTCCATCACTTCCTCAAATAGGAGGAATTCCTGGATCATATACATTGAAGACATTAAGCCATGAAGAGTGGGAGATGGCATATCGCACAGTTTTGTTCAACTGTGATTTGTTCGATGACTATATTAGGTAACTAAATTGATTATGTAAATCTTACATATATATCTGTTAGACTATTCATATTTTTTATTTGCAGGGAACATAAAACAATGATAAATAGGAAGCATCGTTCTTTATCTTTGAGAAGGAGAGAGACTTTTCATAGCAAAGAGTTTTCTGCTTGGTTAAAATTGAAGGTAAAAATATTACTATTTAAATTAATTATTTCAATATTTAATTAAGTTTAATAGTCATTTATTTTGCAGGTATATAGTTTCTTTGCTGACTCTGTCTCTGAGGAAATAAGAACTTTGTCTTTGGGTCCTAATACTGTGGTTCTTAACTGTAAATCAATTGTTATCAATGGGTATAAATTTATTGTCACTGAATGAGAAAAGAACATGAGAACACAACATGATGGTGTTATGGTTACTACCATAATAGATTGTTATGCCAGTGCATCAGATAGTAGATCACGATTTGAAAATGTGGGTTATTATGGAGTCGTTGAGAAAATAATAATATTGGATTATTACTCTCATGGACGAGTCACAATGATGAAATGCCATTGGTTTGATTCGATGACGAGAAATGGCACATTTATTGGTGATTGTGGATTTCGAGTAATTAATGTGACTTGCACTCTTGCTACCGAAGAACCATATGTGTTGGAATCAATGGCTAAACAAGTTTTTTATGTCAAAGACCAACTTCTACCTGAATTTGGTGTCATAGTTGAAGTAATTCCAAGACATATTTTTGATGATGGTGATGATGGAATTAACACTATCCCTATTGCCGTTGGAACCAATAAATTTATTTCTTTTGATGACTCCAATAGCTCAATTGTCAGAATTGATTGTGAAACTGAAGTTGTGGTTGAAAATATATAGAATCATTTATCAATGTTCTGAATTCTTTTGGTTTACCTTGAGTTGGGTTGTTAAGGTTGGTAATATTAAAATTGATTTAGTATTGATCACAAATATGTTTTAGCTGACTTGACCATTATGTTAATTTTCAATGTTTATTGGTTGTTGTTTTATTTGAATTGCATTTTCTAATTTGGAATTGCACTGTATTCAAACCTAGTCAAACAATATTTCTAACTTGGTGAACATTACAACTTGTATGATTTATTAAATTCATTCAAGCTCTTCTAAAACAAGTGATAGATAAATTATCAATGAATCCCCCTATTCCCTCATATATTTAGTTTTTTTGTTTACACATTAGTTTCCTTTTTCTAATTAATTACATATTTGTTATCAAAAGAAGGAAATGCAGCCAATTGAAGAGAGATAAAGGAAAAAAATGATGTAGAACAATCGTCAGATGGCAGAGATGGGTGTTCCACCATTATTTCCTACAGTGAGTACATTATTTCAAATATATATATATATATATATATTTAAAGAACATATAATGTCATGTGATTAATTTTTAGGCCTCCCATGTTTTCGTTATCTTCTGCATCTTCTGGCCCATCATTTTCAAATCCCATGATGATTCCCACTCCCCGGTAAGCATTCGGTCATACTGTTTTCCCATCTTCTTTTCCTTCTACTTATGTCTCTCTGAGCTTCAATATTCCATCGTCTTTGACTCCTATTCCACCACAGGGTGTTCCATCAGTTTTTGTCGATCCGGTGGCGCTCAGTGATCAGACCGGCATAATTATATTTATAGAACCATAAAAAAAATTTATAGTAATATTTATTTTCATTATAACATGTTTGGATAAAATATTTTTTTTTTCATGAGAGATACATATACTTACAGGAGGCATGGCCGGGGGCATACACGCATGTGTTTGGTGTGGAACCGCCGCACACAGGTTATGGTGGATTATAATGAAGACGGCCAAATGGTTGAGAAAACAGGGCAGTAATTTTGGAGTTTTTGGGAAACTCTTGCCAAATTCTCCGACATCATTCTCGTCAGCCCGCTTTCGTGGAGACATTTTCCACATAAGGTCAAGGATAGAGTTTGGGCAGAGATATGGTTAAAAAAATCTGTTCTATTTAATTCCATGAATTATTTTTGTATTTATATGAATTAATATTCTGATTTCAACTTTGATTTAATTTTCCCGATGGTGAGGGTGCAGGAACGGAACATCTAAAGGATTTAGGTGAGATTTGGAGAGCCTAAAAGCATGATTTGTATATTGACAGGGTTTCTAGATTTGGCACTGAGTTTGAGGCGGTACAAGTGGTGGATGATTGTCCTATAGAGCAGTGTCGTCAGATGATTACTTATTGGATGAGTACCCAGTTTAAGGTATGAATAACATTTCAAGTATTTAAATAATAACTTTAATGTTTTTCATTAATTATATCTGTTGAATTTTTTAATTTTATTTAGGAATCATCTGGAAAAAATAAAAAGAACATTGATGCAAAAAAATACCTCCACACACTGGGATGCACTACGATGCCTGATCATGAGAAGAAGCAGGTACGACAATTGTTTATAAGTTTTATTTACAACTTACACTTTCTTTTGTTTACTCAATTATTTAATAGTTTGATAAAGTTTTCATATAACTTTAGTTTTCAATGTCATTGTAGAGGAAAATACAAAATATTGAAGGACATGTTCCTCGAGAAAAACTATTTTGCTCGAGTAGACGGAAAAAGGATGGAAGTGCTATCAACGAAGCGACTCAGCAGCAGATTGTAAGTTTTAATCTGTTGATTTCATATTTTAATGTCTATTTTGTAACTTAATGATATAATTATATTTGTAACAGGCTGCTTTAGAGGCCCTCGATGCCCATGAACCAGACAATTTTGCACCAACAGATCACTTACATCAGGTGTTGGGAGAGGAGCATCCTGGCAGAGTACGATGCCGACCTAGGACAACCCCAACGAGGTATTGGCCCTCCTCAGGTATGAGCTGTAGTGCCACCGAGCTGCAGCAAGTTAGGGAACAGGAAGAATAGGCTGAGAAAAGGGCCACAGAGATGGCAGAACAGTCTAGTAGGGAAAACAGTGCGTTTATGAAATTTATTGAAGTTCTACATCCAACACTTCCAGCAGAGGCCAGCCCAGCTTTTGATGAGTATATGTCATCGATACGTTCTATATATGGTGCACCAGGTGGCAGTTCCAGTGGTGGTCAAGATGATGTCCATCATGACGATGATGGTGGCGGGGAGTCTGATTCGGAAGAGGAGGGAGAGGAGGAGGGCGAGGCGGGTGGCGAGGGCGAGGAGGAGGGCGAGGGCGAGGAGGAGGGCGAGGGATAGGAGGGCAAGGATGACGATGGGGACGAGGAAGAGGGTGATGATGGTGACGGTGATGTGGGACAAGTTGATCCATTACATTTTTGACTGATATTACTGAGATTTGATATTTAATCTATTCTAGTTGTTGGTTTTATCTAGACTCATAGTATAGTATTGGAGTTGAGTTATTTTGATATATTATCTGTTTTTATGGATGTTGTTGTCTTTTTGTGGTTGTGTGTTTGGGAACCCCCCTCCTTCCTGGACCCTGGACAACCCACCACCCTCCTCCCTGGACCCCGGACTGCCCCCTAGATAGCCCCCTGGACACCCCCCCCCCCCATCCTCTTCCTTGGACCCCGGAAAACCCCCCAAACACCCCCAGACAGCCCCCCAAACAGCCCCCCGGACAGCCCCCCACCCTCCTCCTTGGACCACGGACAGCCCCCCCACCCTCTTCCTTGGACCCCAGACAACCTCCCGAACACCCCCGGACAACCCCCAGATAACCCCCTGAATAGCCCCCTGGACAGCCCCACCACCCTCCTCCATAGACCCCAAACAACCCCCCGGAAATCCCCCCAGACAGCCCTCGGACAGCCCCCCCCCCCCCCCCCCCCACCCTCTTCCTTGGACCCCGGATAACCCCGCGAACACCCCCAAACAGCCCCCGGACAGCTCCCCGAACAACCCCCGGGACACCCCCCCCCCCCCTCCTCCCTGGACCCCGGACAGCCCCCCGGACAGCCCCCAGATAGCCCCCCCCCCCCCACCCTCCTCCTTGGACCCCGGACAACCCCCCGAACACCCCCCGGACAGCCCCCCGCACAGCCCCCCCACCCTCCTCCTTGGTCCCCAGACAGCCCTCGGACACCCACCGGACAGCCCCCGGACAGCCCTGTCGGACAGCCCCCCCACCCTCCTAGATTTCATTTAATACTAGAAAATCTATAATATATATTTTATTTATTTTCATCATTATAATAAATGTAAATCACATTTACACATCTAATCAATATCATAGATTCTTGGTATGTTATAAAAGAGATGTATGCATTGGGCATGACATTGTTAGCTCTGAAATGTTTCATAGCGTGATAAACTGAAATCTAATCCATACTAAGAATGATATAAAAATATTTTATATAAATGTCCACAAGATTTTAAGTAAATACCATTCCACTAATAGACACATGAGGATTATCATTAAATGGACAACATTTTAAGTACATAGGGAAAACCGACCAAACGCATTCGGTTTCTGTTGAAACTTTAGGAGAACGATCCATGGGTCATATGTGAAGTGTATGAATCAACCCCGCCTCAATCCAAGGCGCGGTGTGGCCTCCACTACACAAAGTGTCTGCCTTTTGTTTCAAAAGGACGTCATTTTAATTGAAAAACATCAACTGGCATATGAAAAACTGACCAAACGCATTCGTATTGTGTAGATACATTAGCACAACGATTCATGGGTCATATTTGATATGTACGAGTAAACCCCGCCTCAATCCGAGGCACGGTGTGGCCGGCACCACTCAAAGTTTATATCTTTTGTTTCAAAAGGACGTCATTTTAAGTGAAAAACATCAACTGGCAAACGCAAATCGACCAAACTCATTCGTATTGTGTCTATAATTTAGTAAAATGATCCATGGGTCATATGTGACGTGTACGAGTCAACCCCGCCTTAATCTGAGGCACGGTGTGGCCATAATCACTCTAAGTGGCTCTCTTTTGCTTAAAATGGACAACATTTTAAGTACATAAAGAAAACCGACCAAACGCATTAGGATTCCATTGAAACTTTCGGATAATGATTCATGGGTCATATTTGACATGTACGAATAAACCCCGCCTCAATCTGAGACGCGGTGTGGCCGGCACCACTCAAGGTGTCTGCCTTTTATTTCAAAAGGACGTAATTTTAATTGAATAACATCAACTGGCATACGAAAAACCGACCAAATGCATTCGGATTGTGTCGATACATTAGCACAACAATCCATGGGTCATATGTGACGTGTACAAGTCAACCCCGCCTTAATATGAGGCACAGTGTGGCTGTTACCACTCAAAGTGTCTGTCTTTTTTTTAAAATGGACAACATTTTAAGTATATATGGAAAACTGACCAAACGCATTCGGTTTTTGTTGAAACTTTAGGAGAATGATTCATGGGTCATATTTGATGTGTATGAATCAACCCCACCTCAATCTGAGATGCGGTGTGGCTGGAACCACTCAAAGTGTCTGTCTTCTGTTCCAAAAGGACGTCATTTTAATTGAAAAACATCAACTGGCATACGGACAACCGACCAAACGCATTCGGATTGTGCCGATACATTAGAACAAAGATCCATGGGTCATATGTGACATGTACGAGTCAAAGCCTCATAAATATGAGGTGTGGTGTGGCCACCACCACTCAAAGTGTCTATCTTTTGTTTCAAAAGGAAGTCATTTAAGTGAAAAACATCAACTACCATACAGAAAACTGACCAAACGCATTCAGATTGTCTCGATACATTAGCACGACGATCCATGGGTCATATGTGACATGTACGAGTCAACCCCTTCTTAATCGGAGGCACAGTGTGGCCAGAATCACTCTAAGTGGCTATCTTTCGATTAAAATGGTCAACATTTTAAGTACATATGGAAAACTGACCAAACGCATTCTGTTTCTATTGAAACATTAGGATAATGATTCATGGGTCATATGTGATGTGTATGAATCAACCTCGCCTCAATTTGAGACGTGGTGTGGCTGGCACCACTCAAAGTGTCTTCTTTTTTTTCAAAAGGACGTCATATTAAATGAAAAACATCAACTGGAATACGGAAAACCGACCAAACGCATTCGGATTGTGTCGATACATTAGCAAAACGATCTGTGGGTCATATGTGACGTGTACGAGTCAACCCCGCCTAAATATGATGCACGGTGTGGCCACCACCACTCAAAGTTTCTGCCTTTTGTTTCAAAAGAACGTCATTTTAATTGAAAAACATCAACCGGCATACAGAAAACTGTCCAAACACATTCGGATTGTATCGATACTTTAGCACAAAGATCCATGGGTCATATGTGTTGTGTACGAGTCAACCCTGCCTCAATCTGAGGTGCGGTGTGGCCGCCACCACTCAAAGTGTCTGTCTTTTGTTTCAAAAGGATGTCATTTTAAGTAAAAAATATCAACTGGAATACGTAAAAGAGGCTAAATGCATTCGTATTGTGTCGATACATTAGCACAATGATCCATGGGTCATGTGTGACGTGTACGAGTCAACCCCACCTTAATCTAAGGCACAGTGTGGCCGGAATCACTCTAAATGTCTCCCTTTTGTTTAAAATGGACAACATTTTAAGTACATACGGAAAACCGACCAAACGCATTTGGTTTCCATTGAAACATTAGGAGAAAGATGCATGGGTCATATTTGACGTGTACGAATCAACCCTGCCTCATTCTGAGATGTTTTGTGGATGGAACCACTCAAAGTGTCTGCCTTTTGTTTCAAAAGGACGTCATTTTAATTGAAAAAATCAACTGGAATATGAAAAACCGACAAAACGCATTCAGATTGTGTCGATACTTTAGCACACCGATCCATGGGTCATATTTGACGTGTACGTGTCAACCCCGCCTTAATTTGAGGCACGGTGTGGCCGCCATAATTCAAAGTGTTTGTCATTTGTTTCAAAAGGATGTCATTTTAAGTGAAAAACATCAACTACCATACGGAAAACCGACCAAATGCATTCAGATTATGTCGATACTTTATCAAAATGATCCATGGGTCATATGTGACATGTACGAGTCAACCCCACCTTAATTGGAAGTATGTTGTGGCTAGAATCACTCTTACTGGCTCTCTTTTGTTTAAAAAGGACAACATTTTAAGTACATACTGAAAACCGACCAAACGCATTCGGTTTCCGTTGAAACATTAGAAGAACGATTCATGGGTCATATGTGACGGGTACGAACCAACCCTGCCTCAATTTGAGGCACAGTGTGGCCATCACCACTCAAAGTGTCTTCCTTTTGTTTCAAAAGGACGTCATTTTAATTGCAAAACATCAATTGGAATACGGAAAACCGACCAAACGCATTCGGATTGGGTCGGTAAATTAGCACAATGATACATGGGTCATATGTGACATGTAAGAATCAACCCCGCCTCAATCTGAGACGTGGTGTGGCCAGAACCACTCAAAATGTCTACCTTTTGTTTCAAAAGGACGTCATTTTAATTGAAAAACATCCACCGGATTACGGAAAACCGACCAAACACATTTGGATTGTGTCGATACTTTAGCACAACGATCCATGGGTCATATGTGACGTGTACGTGTCAACCCCCCCTCATCCTAAAGCGCAGTGTTGCCGCCACCACTCAAAGTTTCTGTCATTTGTTTCAAAAGGATGTCATTTTAAGTGAAAAACATCAACTACCATATGGAAAACCGACCAAATGCATTCGGATTGTGTTGATTCTTTAGAAAAACGATCTGTGGGTCATATGTGACATGTACAAGTCAACCTCGCCTTAATCGGAGGCACGGTGTGGATAGAATCCCTCTAAGTGGCTCTCTTTTGTTTAAAATGGACAACATTTTAAGTACATACAGAAAACTGACCAAACGCATTCGGTTTCCATTGAAACTTTAGGAGAACAATTCATGGGTCATATGTGACGTGTACAAATCAACCCCGCCTCATTTTGAGACGCGGTGTGGCTGGAACCACTCAATGTGTCTGCCTTTTGTTTCAAAAGGATGTCATTTTAATTGAAAAACATCAACTGGCATACAGAAAACCGACTAAAGGCATTCGGATTGGGTTGATACATTAGAAAAACGATCCATGTGTCATATGTGATGTGTACGAGTCAACTCTACCTCAATCTGAGGTGCGGTGTGGCTTCCACCACTCAAAGTGTCTGCCTTTTGTTTCAAAAGGACGTCATTTTAATTGAAAAACATCAACTGGAATACGTAAAACTGACCAAAAGCATTAGTATTGTGTCGATACTTTATCACAATGATCCATGGGTCATATGTGACGTTTACGAGTCTGCCCCGCCTCAATCTGAGGCGCGGTGTGGCCACCACCACTCAAAGTGTCTGTCTTTTGTTTCAAAAGGACGTCATTTTAAGTGAAAAATATCAACTAGCATACAGAAAAGTGACCAAACGCATTCGTATTGTGTCAATAATTTATCACAACGATCCATGGGTCATATTTGATGTGTAAGAGTCAACGTCGCCTTAATCTATGGAACGGTGTGGCCAGAATCACTCTAAGTGTCTCTCTTTTGTTTAAAATGGACAACATTTTAAGTACATACGGAAAACTGACCAAACGCATTTGGTTTTCATTGAAACTATAGGAGAATTATTCATGGGTCATATGTGACATGTACGAATCAACCTCGCCTCAATCTGAGATGCGGTGTGGTCAGCACCACTCAAAGTATCTGCCTTTTGTTTCAAAAGGACGTCATTTTAATTGAAAAACATCGACTGGCATACAGAAAACCGACCAAATGCATTCGGATTGTGTCAATACTTTAGAAAAACAATCCATGGTTCATATGTGACGTGTAAGAGTCAACCCCGCCTCAATCCGAGGCGCGGTGTGGCCGCCACCACTCAAAGTGTCTGTCTTTTGTTTCAAAAGGACATCATTTTAAGTAAAAAACATCAACTGGCATACGGAAAACCGACCAAACGCATTCGGATTGTGTCTATACTTTAGAAAAAAGATCCATGGGTCATATTTGACATGTATGAGTCAACCCCGCCTTAATCGGAGGCACGGTGTGGCCAGAATCACTCTAAGTGGCTCTCTTTTGTTTAAAATGGACAACATTTTAAGTACATACCGAAAACCGACCAAATGCATTCAGTTTCCGTTGAAACTTTAGGATAACGATTCATGGGTCATATGTGATGTGTACGAATCAACCCCACCTCAATCTGAGATGCGGTGTGGCTGACACCACTCAAAGTGTCTTCCTTTTGTTTCAAAAGGACGTCATTTTAATTGAAAAACATCAACTGGCATACTGAAAACCGACCAAACGTATTCGGATTGTGTCAATACTTTAGTACAACGATTCATGGGTCATATGTGACATGTACGAGTCAACCACGCCTCAATCCTAGGCGCGGTGTGGCCGCCACCACTCAAAGTTTCTGTCTTTTGTTTCAAAAGGACGTCATTTTATGTGAAAAACATCAACTAACATACGGAAAACTGACGAAAAGCATTCAGATTGTGTCGATACATTAGCACAACGATCCATGGGTCATATGTGATGTATACGAGTCAACCCCACCTTAATCGGAGACACAGTGTGACCGTAATCACTCTAAGTGGCTCTCTGTTGTTTAAAATGGACAACATTATATATGGAAAACCGACCAAACGCATTCAGTTTCCATTGAAACTTTAGGAGAACGATCCATGGATCATATGTGATGTGTACGAATCAACCCTGCCTCAATCTGTGATGCGGTGTGTCCAGAACCACTCAATGTTTCTGCCTTTTATTTCAAAAGGATGTCATTTTAATTGAAAAACATCAACTGGCATACAGAAAATCGACCAAACGCATTCGGATTGTGTCGATACTTTAGAAAAATGATCCATGGGTCATATGTGACGTGTACGAGTCAACCCCACCTCAATTCAATGTACGGTGTGGCCGTTATCACTCCAGTGGTATGTATTTTGTTTAAAATGGACATCATTTCTGCTAAAAATATATGGTATACAAAAAACCGATCAAATTATGAATTGAATTCCGGATTCCACATATAATTGTCATCTAAATTTTAAATTGAATTGTAAATGAATTATGTATGTTTATAATTACGTTATGAATTATAATTTAATTATGGATGTGTATAGTTCCAGCATTATATGTTAAATGTGTATGAATTTTTTCTCTATATGTGTGTGTTAGTTGGTTGTTGTAGGTACAATAATTGTATATGTATGTGTTAGTTTATTGCAGGTACAATAATTGGATTGAAAATGGGAGGGCACAAAATGAGGCTTGGTGTGAAAATTGCAGACCTGCTATGCAAATTGCAGGCTGCTATGCAATTTGCATAGCATAGGCTATGCCAACAGTTCAAAACTATTGGCATAGCATCTTGGTTCCTTTTTTTACCAACGGTTCATTGGACCGTTGGTAAAAATCCTTTCCCAACGGTTCATTGAACCATTGGGAAAGAGGGGAATCCTTTGGATTTCCCAACCGTTCAAGCCAAACCGTTGGGAAAAACTATCCCAACGGTTTGGCACAACCGTTGGGATAGGTTAGGCTTTCCCCACCCTATCCCAACGGTTCACAGTAAACCATTGGGAAAACCTTTCCCAATGGCTTACTTCTCTACGATTTGCAGAACCGTTGGTAAAACATATACCAACGGTTCTGTAGTGAACTTATTTCCCATAGTCTTATCTAATAGTATATTCTTCTATTTCTCATTATTTCAAAAAAAAATCCATAGACCGATCTTAAAATTCCATCCATATTTCCCACACAATTATTTTATTATATACACACCTTTTATGGAAAAATTATTTCATTTTCACACATCCCCATCCCCTATAATGGACACATTTTATATGAAAATTATTTATGTTATTTTGATTTCACCATTGTTATAATAATATTAATGATTTTTTTTTGAGTGTAAATTTTATTTTATTTAAAATTTTCTCTATTCGGTTACATTTAATATTGGTTTATTTGGAGATATTTCAAGGAATTATGAATCTCTATAAAGGAAAAATGATTTTAGAAACCATGTTATCTCACCAACGATTCCAAGATCATAAAAAACGTGAAACTCAATATTATATCCCATAATTTTCCAAATCCAATTAATCATCATGTATCCAAATTTATTCTATCAAAAATGATAATTGTAAAGGTTTCTATGTAGCCTAGAACTATAAATCCTTTGGAATTTTTTGTTACTCTAATAACATTCTTAACTATTTAAAGGAATTTATTTGGAATTCTTTTATATATCATGAAATTTTGTGTTATCTTAAACCATTATTGTTTTATTTAAAATAATATATTCTATTATATATATTGTATACCTTATAAATTCTCTATTATCTTGCATTTTTTTCATGACATTAATATTTTTTCACAAGAAACAATTTTGAAAAAATTGAAATAATATTATTTTTTATTCCATTTAATTATTATTTTCATTTATTATATATATTTATCATATTAATATAAGATCATGTAATAACTATAAGTTACTTATTTCTATCATAATTTAGTTTCCTGTTTTTGTTTGGCTGTATTTTCGGTCATTCAGAACATTTTTTTTTTGAAAAAACTGTCTTCTGCTTTGGGCTACTTCATTAGGGTAGGACTATAGTGTATTATATGGGGAGCTAAAAAATGGACAATCAGGATTAGGCATAGTGGAATTGAGGTATCTACAATTTTAGGATGGTATGAAGTTTGGGAATAGTACTACACTGTGGAGCCCTGAGTAATGGATTTTCATAGATACTACCAATATTGGAATAACTACAACATGGAGGGATTAGTTATTGTGTAGAGAGATTGGGATGACTCTATTATTTTAAGGGTATATGTGGCATGATTATTTATTTTTTCCCCATTTTAATTGGATTTGGGTGGGGATACAGTGTATTTTTAGTTATTTTTCTTCAGGATGGGCTTCAACATGGTCTGGAATGGCTGCGTCATAATATTATTGTTTTCATCATTTATATGCCATGTCTATAGGGGTTTTAAAACAGTCCTTTTTCAAATATTAGTTTTATTTTTACTATCATAATCCCAAATTATTTAACTCAAACCTCATTTAACTTTATGTATTTTTAAGGATCCCAAGATGCTTTTTTACTCCACCAACCTTTTATTGGTGGATCGAAGTTATAGTAATTTCGTTCAATCTCCTTAGAGTAAGTGAATGTCATCACATTTGGTTTCTCCCCTTATTCTCTTATGTCATCAGTATATAGTGATATATAATAATTTTATTGATGTATATAATCCTCCATTTGATTTATCTTTATTTTTGGATTTATTTCTTGATCTTCTTCATATTAATCCTTCATTGACATTCCCATTCCTGGTGTTCATATGTATAATCATGTGATTAATAATAGGTGCTCCCATACTGCATTACCATAATAATGAAAACCTTATTTATTTATTGGTTTTAAATGAGTTTTTATTTGATTTTAGGAAATGTATTTGAGATGATACAATTTATGAATTTAAAAAACATATAGATTCTGAAAAATCCAGAAAATTCAATGGAATTGATATTATTGGGACAATTTAAGAAAACTGATTGATTGAATTGAATTTTTATTTGATGAAATGTATTTATGATTATTCTTGAAAACATGGGTCTAAAATGAAATATGATTTGGTGGATAAATGAATTTGGATGAAACAAATTAATTGGTTTTAAATTGAAAAGGCATGTTGAAAATTATTTTTATGAAATAGAATTGTGAAATTTGAATTGATTTGAAATGAATTATTTTCCCATGAATGATTCTGTGATTGGTTTATTGATTGAATAAAATTCGATCTTCGGTATTTGTAATGTGAATATGATAAGAATTCTTAGAATCTTGATCTAAATAACTGAAATGAATATTAAAACACCAATGAAACTAAGTACAACATGATTTTTGATGATGGGTCCCATAATGGGTTTTTTAGTGATTATCATGATGGTTTGGGTCGCATGGAGTGTATGAATATATATTGATCCATGATTATGATTGCTAAGTTATATTATATTATTTCTTGAAAAAATATTAATCAATGATTATGATCATGGTTCCTTATTTTGTTTGACAAGAATATATATGAAACTGTTTATAGAACTATTCTATTCATTGCAGTTTCATTATAAAATATATATCTATTAATTTTGCATTTTATCAACATTTTGATATATATTCCTTATTTTTTTTTAAATTCATGTTTGGGATTAAAATATTAAAATGAATTTCCATACCTTGTTTTATTTAAATTTAAATCATAACTAGTTTAACGTTATGTAAATGATTATAGAACAATTGCTGAGATCCAACTGGGTTTTTAGCTCACATGCTTCCATTTCCTTTAGGTATTTTTAGATGTTATTATGATATATCTAGGGAAATTGAATACATAATTTGGGTGTGGTATTTATTCTTAATATATGGCACTCTAGAGTGATATTGCTAGATAGTGGAACTAAGGTCTACTTGTCACACATGGATTTTGAGACATTATCTTCTCAGATTTTGTGTCTTGGTAATGTACCATTTTAGGTTTCCATTTTTTTATATCCTTGAGGTAATTTATCCTGGTTTAATGTTGGAATACCAAGGTGAATAATTTAAATTCTTTTGTTTCATGGAAAAACATTCCCTTTTTATTCTTGTGTGATTCCATGTGCTAGTCACTAGACCATGGGGATCAGTAATGACCTTCCAGCTATGTCAGTACTAGGTCGGGTATCATCATACCAATATATCATGTTTGGTTCCCATAAATGTGTAATCAGAGATGGTTTGTGTGTGTTTTAATTATAATGACATGAATTATATGATTTTATAGAAGATGGTATGTATAATTATTGGGACACCTGAGGTTGTTGCAAGTATGTTATTGGCTAGTTGTCATCGTAACAAGACATAAGTCCCTATGTTTATCTGGGAAAAGTTTACCTGAGTAATAATCTAATTTTATTATAGTCATTTCCCTACCTTTGATCTATGTATCCCAAAATCTTAAAATTTGAACATTTATTGAATGAATATATATTTATATATCTATTGATTGATTTGATAATTTTTGTTCCCCTACAGATGTTTCAGATTTGTCTGTTGATGTACTAAAGCATCATTCCATTGAGAATACATTTCAATATACTATAGGATGAATCTTATACTGACCAAATCTTGAAAATTATCTATTGAGATATTATCTTATAGAGATAGTCGTGAGTATTATCTAAACTCATGGATAGGTACCAACACCCATTATTGTTCAGGCTTCGATAGTTAAACCTTGAAGGGTTGACTTTATAAATCATGGTGAAGAATTACTTTGTAAGAAGACACCAATATTACAAGGCTCTAATTTCCCTAAACATAATAGGTTTGTTTGAAAAATTTTGAGCTCCTTTTTGAGTTCTTCAAAGTGGCTAAATTAATAAAAGTGAAGTGTCCAACCTTAAATATAGAAGGACCTTTTAGAAGATGGTGGGATTAAATAGTGACATAGAGGAAACAAGATGGAAGGTAGTAGAAGAACTTTATTTTTCTTTCACTACAAATTTCTAACCAGAACATATGTTTTTTGGAAATGTATATAGATCTCATTAATAGTTATCATGGGTATAGGACCTTTACGTAGTATGAAATCTATGTTCCTAAACATGGTCAATTATCTCCTTAAGTGGTGAAAAATGACAAGTTGACAACCTTAAGACTTGGGATTTGTATTCAATCTAATAGTTAATCTTAATTTTTCATTTTGAGGGTCACAATTTGTAAACATGTGTTGTATAGAGAATTGATGGATAATGTAAAATTGGATGAATAGTCAGGGATGATGGGAGTTTCTTTTTCTCCCAATGGTTGTTTTGTAAGTTCCCTTAAAGGATAGAATAATATTGATGATCCTAATATAGGATATCAATGGTAAGATTACTATAGAACTCTTTTTTCCTTTCTGAGGCCCATTTACTTGATTTTAGTGTTAAAAGGTTGTGAAGTTGAGCAGTTTTGTATTATAGAACCAATGATCTGTTGTTATTATGATAATTCAGAACACCTTTACAAGTGTTGCCACATATTTTCTACTTCACTCAGTGTCACAGTCTCTTCATCACTAAAAATTAATATGGTGAAATTAGATACATGAAAAACTAAGGGGTTATTTCCATGTGTATCTTTAATGATTCTTCATCATAAAATAGAAGAGTCTCTAAAAGAAGTTGATGTGGTTCTAGTGATAGTGACAGGTACTATCATTATATTACCATTATTACTTATTTCGTTATTTGATATTGGTGCATCTCTCTATTTCATGTCAACTCATATTTCATTATGTTAAATCAACTTGTGGAGTGTTTTACTTATATGATGGACATTATAATTCCCTCATAACAATGAGAGAGTGGAATCTATAATACCCAACTTATGTATTCTATTTAATAGATATTGATCTCAGTTGAATTTTATGGTTATAGACATGAATCCTATTGATGTCATTTTCATGATGGATCGGATAATTGACCATAAGTCATGGATTTACTATTATCTTTGATGGGTATCTTTTACTATTCTCAGTTGGTTGTGTCGCATTTTTTAGGGTGATAGGGACATGTGTTTGAGTAGAGATATACATTATTGTTCAATGTTGGGTTATGAAATATTGGTATTTTCTTTTGAAATTGAGTGAGAATAATTGAGTGGTGATCCCTCTCTAGTAGTAATCATCTTTCAAAAAAAATCCATCTAATTTTTTTTTCCACCGGTACGGTAGCTACATTTTTACAATGAATTGGAACATGTTACTCAACCAGCATATAGTAATTCTTACCATGTAGTACTAGATAAATTGATGGTGTGGAAGACTAAATTGGTTTAATTAATGGGAAAATACAGTATTCACCTTAGAGTGTCTTCTAAGTCAGTGTTGTTAGATTTTGAGAGGAATGATGATTTGTCCATTCACATCTATGTTGATTTCTATGAAGTCAATTGAGTTTCAATTAAGGATATGTATCTATTTACACGGATTGATGACTTGTTTTATTAGTTGAATGTGGAATGTGGTTCTAGAATATTGATCATCAGTATGGTTATAACTATATCAGAATTAAATATTCTGACATCTTAAATACATCCTCCAGGACTAGGTATGTCCATTTTGACTATCTCATTATTCCCTTTTCATGACTAATTCTCATACAGTGTTTATGGAATTCATGTAAATGATATCCCATTAGTACCTTAATTCATTCATGGTTCTTTTTATGGATGAATGTTTTTATATAAAATCAGGGAGGATCATGTGTTTCAATTAAGAGAAGTTCTAAAAATCTCTAGAGACTATGGACTTTGTACCAAGCAATCAAAATGTGATTTATGGATGGATAAAGTAATGTTCTTTTGTTATGTGGTCTCATATTGTGATATTTTAGTTAATCCTCCTAATGGTGAATAATGTTATTACATGGGAGAGATCTCATAATGTTTTTGAAATTAAATTATTCATGGACCTGGAAGGGTATTAGAAAAGTTTCGTTATGTTTTTCTCAATGCTAGATTCTCCAATTACCACTCTCACTCAGAAAGATGTAAAGTTCTATTAAGATTCCAAATTTAAGTGTTTTTTTGATGAGTTGAAGAGTCTTTTGAATTTAGTTCGAGTGTATAATTTTCAAGATATTGGGAAGGTATATGTGGTATTTTTTATACATTTGGTTTAGGTTTGGTATTCATTATTATATAAGGATGTGTTAGCCTATGGTTCCAGACATCATAGGCCACACAGGAAGAACTATTCAACCCATGATCATGGGAACACTATTATGTGGAATTATCTTAAGATTTGGAATCATTATATATTTAGAGAAGGTTTTAACATCTATTTTGACTAGAATAAATTTTTTTATATCTTGTCTCTAATATATGTGAACCTTCAATAGATACATTTAATGGAGTATCTATAGTCAATGGATTTAAAAAAAATCCAACACAACTAGTCAGGGGAATTTCTTTTTTGATTCCTTTAAACCGAATATTCCAACCCATAAAGTGAATGAATCATCAATATTGTTGCCTTTTATGGATCTATTTATTTCATTTTGGATTTCAGGATGATGTTACTAAGATATTCTAAAAAAATATTCAGCTAACCTATTCTCTTAATGAGATGATTCATTAGGACAATCCATTTTGCTCTGCTCTGGTGAGTGCACCAACTCTGAATCCTCTTCAGCTAACCTATTCCTTGTAGATAGTCTGGTTGAATTCTCTAAGACCATCAAGTAATGTAATCTCTTAAGCCTACGGGCCATGTAATATCTGAGCCTATGGGCCTTGTAAGGGTTCCCCCTCATCCCTTTAAAGGGGGGTTATCAAAAATCAATAAAAATAATGGCCTTCGGGCCATTTAAGAATTAGAATAAGTAAATTGATGATGAATTCCATGGTATTAGGGAATATCTTTATGATGGGAGACCATTGGTGGGTAGTCTTTACCCCCTAATGGTATTCTATGTTTCTGAAACTGATATGTTGTACCGTTAGAAATGAGGAAAACTTTTATGGTGATTTCTATATTTCAGACTCGAAAGTGAACCCTATAACCATGGAGGTATTCTATAATATGAGGAAATGATTATGGTGGACAAGTAAGATATAAGACATCAATTTATTTCTTTATATTTATTATACATTTCAGTAAGTCAAGTAAGATCCCCATAAACCTTCTGGTTTTCATCAAAAACATTTAATACCATCATGGAAGTGGAATGAAATTTATTTGGATTTAATCATTAGTATCTGATGTATCCCTTGAGGAAAGAATGTTACATGGGTTGTAATATATCCACTAACAAAACCATCTCTTTTTATACCCATTCGAGATATAATCATGTAAGGGATTTGGGTAGTCTCTATGTGATAGATATCATCACATTTTATAGAGTTCCATTTATTATAATCATTGATATGGGTCCTCATTTTACTTATCATTTTTTGAGAGTCCTACCAGAGGCACTAGGATCCCGGGTTAGTTTGAGTATTGAATATAAAATAACGGTGGATGGACATATGGAAGGAGATATAAAAATCCTATATCACATGATCTATACTTTAATTCAAAATTTTGGTGGATCTTAGGACACCCAATTAGGGATGGTTGAGTTTTCATGTGATAATAGTTAATAGTATTATATAAGGATGGATTATTTTATGTCCTTGAATGGTAGTTATTATAGATATACTCTTTTTTTGATGAATGTGGGTGAAGCATATATGCTTGGAACAAATTTGGTCCAAGAGAATAAATTTAATATATAGTAGATTCATTAGAGAATGGTGGAATCAATGAGCCAGTATAAATTTGATACTAATCTTAAAGTTAAAAAATTTGTTATTTCTATTATTGACCTGATATTTTTGATATTTCCACATCATTTGGGCCACTAATGTATTAGGAAATAGTGAAATATCAAACTATGGTTTGTGGGTCTTTTGAGAATATTGAGTGTGGGAAATACAGATTGTCTTTTGTCCTTTACACCATGGATGATGTTGATCCATAATGTGTTTCTTGTATTGTATCTTAAGAAGTATCTTTATTTGTAAAGACCTTGTTTTTGCCCTGTAAGACTTTAGAATATTTCTAGATGTCATTCGAGAGCAGGGCGTTCAGGCGGCGTGCAATTCTGAGGTCCGGTGTGCCCGAAATTAATTATATAAAAATGCTAAGTGTTCTTATACTATGCACGTGGAGGGGTTGGGTTTCCTCCTCAATGGTAGCTCAGATCGAAAATCTGAGGGCACGGTTGCATCCAGAGCATGTCATTTACCCAAGGCGGGGTGTAAAAGTTGGGGGCGCAGTCCTGCTGTGAGAGATGTCACCCAGGGGAAAATAGTCATTTTTAAAAATAATGACTTAGTGATTTTTATCACTGACGCTCCTTTAAAATAACATTCAAATGAACCCTCAGAATAAAAATCTGAGACTTCTGTTGAGTTCAAAACGGGGCGTTTTTCCTAGGTGGGATGTAAAATGAGACGGCGTGGTGAATTCAGATTCCGCGCTAAGTGGTTTTTTCTATAAATAGAAATACAGGAGTTTGGAGTTGGGGTTTCCCTTCTCTATATATCTCTCTCTCTCCAATGTTCTTCAGTGTTATTCGACATTCTTCGCCGGATGGAGGAGTTAACTTCACTGAAACCTCGGCGGATCAAAGGTGGAGTACAACGAAGGCATCGCCAATGACGAACGGATCCAAAGAGGTAGGATTCTTGTTAATTTTTACGCACCCTTGTTTTCAATTCTTAATTTATTTGAACCGTCATCGTTTGATCTTTGTTTTGATTATCGTCGTTGATTGTCGCACGAATACGACCATCAAACCATGCATTTAACCACCCATGTTCGGTTTTGAATTTGGGCCACCAGAGCGGTGGCAGAGGCCGTCGGAAGTCCCGACTCTGGCAAGGGTGGTGGCTGGGGCTCGGGGTGGCGCAGCGGGGGTTCGAGCATCATGCAGCGGTTGGGGCCGGGGGTTTGGATGAGGTGACCTGCGCGGATGGGGTTCAGATTAAAGTCGCGGCGGCCAGGCGGTGTCAAGTGTCGTCGGCTGGCCGAAGGTGGTGCATGGCCGGAGGAGCCGAGTGGCCGGAGGAGCGGCTGGCCGGAGTCCGGTGGTGTGGCTATGGGGGGGTGAATTCGGGATGGCGGGTAATAGGGCGGTGTTGTGGAAGAGGCACCAGAGTGGTGCGTGGATGAGGAGGTGGCACAGTGTGTAGTCGGGGCAGCGCAGCGGTGCGCTGCGGCAGCAGGCGGAGGCGCCGAGGGCGTCCGGTAGAGGTGTGTTGCGGCCGACGTCTGACACGGCGTCACGGTCGAAGGGATCCCAAGGCTCGACCTCGGGCGTGCGGAGGAAGCAAGGACCCATGCTTTGCGGGTCCTACAGGTGCGTCAAAGAATACCGGCCTAAGCCGGTCTGCTGGGGAACAAGGACCCGCACCTTGCGGGTCCTGTTGGGCGACGAAGACCAGCCAGTTGGCCGGTCTGTTGAAGAAAACTGAACCCGAGGAAGGGGTACGGTGTTGCTGGGCAGGCCGCGGCCGGCGGGCCACGACGTGATGGGCCGGACCCGTGGCTGGGCCGTGGGGCGGCGGTTCGGACCGGGCCGGCCGGGGTGAACCGGCCCGGTTAGGCCCCCTTGCGTTCGGGGGGCCGTAACTTCTAAACGGAGCGTCCGTTTGACGTGCCGTCTGCGGATGTGGATCAGTATCTTTGAGAAAGACTTTTTAAGATGTGTTATGGGTTTTTTGGGTTCTGTGACTGAAGGCGGGTGACCCGAAACATGTTAATTTAATAATAATAAGTTATTATAAAAGTTGTGACGGTCATGGCTCACGAGCTGGACGTCCGTTTGACGTGCCATCAGAGGCGCGATGGCCCCAAAGCTGAGACGGTCCTTCCAAAGTTGGTTCAGAACCTTTGAGGGTTGGTTTCGTTTCTCGGTGGCACGAAACACTAAATGTGAGTAATTAATTAATTATTTCATTAATTAATTAATTGGTGCGTCGAACCTAACTCCTGTTTGGGATGTCTGATTGACGCGCCGTCAGCGGTAGCGTGACCCCAGTCCTCGTGCGGATTTTTTGAGGTGCTTTTCGAAGTGTTCGGGTTGGAGACAAGGTGTGGGCCCCAAAGGGCCTAGTTCTCACGTTTTACGGTGAAACACCACTTTTCACCCGACATCTGTTTGGGGTGTTTGAGTACTCATTTAGGAGTGTTTTTCTGAGGGGATTGCAACGGTGCAATCCACCCACCTAAATTTTGGACCGAGGTGTGGGCCCTACGAGGAGGCTTTCTGATGCATGCTGCATTTTTATGACTTATTCTACATAAGTCTATTCAGGTCAAATGAATAGCCTATCCCGTGTGGCTATCTGTAAGGAACGTAATGGTACAATCTGCGTGACATGTTTCGAGATTGAGGTGCGGGCCCCATGGGGCCCCATTGGCTTATAATGCGGGGAGTTGCGGCTTTTGCGTCCAGAGTCCATTTTTGGCGCCGTCAGCAAAAATGTGACCTTAGCATCGAGGTGAAGTTGACCAGGGTGGTTTCAGGCATTGAAGCCGGAGTTGAGGCGTGGGCACCACGGGCTGTCTCTTAAGCTGTGTGCAGCGTGCTGTGCCTTTTTCTTCAGGCGTCCATTTGGGGCGTATGAGTAGTTGTTTCGGCTTGTTTTTCCGAGAGCATCGCGATGGAATAGTTCGCTTGACCTCTTTTGGGACCAAGGTGTGGGCCCCAAGAGACACCATATGGGAATAAGGCAGTGTTGAATAACTTTTCCACCGGGAGCCGTTTCCAGTGAGTCAGTAGTCTATCTCGTGTGTTTTTTCACGAGGATTGCAACAGTGTAATCTGTTTGGGCGTGCAGTGCCTCTTTCGAGATATTAATAATTGTGGAAACATGAAAGGGGCGTTGTTTGGAGGTTCCATTGACACACTCTGAACCTATGCACGGTAGCGGTGTTAGTGACACCCAATGATGGAATGAGTAGTGTAGAGATATCGGCCTAGTTTCGGGTTTACCCTCTAGCGAGGCTGGGCAGTGGGATACCCGTTGACTTTAGGGTTTACCATCCAGCAGGGTTGGGCAGTGGGTCATCCGATGATTTATTATGGTCAACCCTCGAGTAGGGATGGGCAGTGGGTCACCGTCGAATTATTTAGGGTTTACCCTCCTATAGGGCTGGGTAGTGGGTCACCCGATTATTTATTACGGTCTACCCTCCAGCGGGGTTGGGAAGTGGGTCGTCGTCGACTTATTTAGGGTTTACCCTCTAGCAGGGCTGGGCTGTAACGTCCCGGATTCGGAAGCCACACCACGGGTGCCCCGAACCGAGCTGTTCACATGAACTCAAGCGCATTTCCCCAAATTTCAGAGGTTGCTGACTATAAGCGAGGGCCCAGGACTGGTAGTGGGGAAACTATGCCCTCGTTTTTCAAAGTGTAGCGGAGTGGAAAAAAATAGCATACAACAATAGTGGAAGCAATATACCATGCACAGCTAATATGAATAACTGCAGTAAAGATAACCAACTGCTATATAGATAATGATGAAACATGTCTCTAGTCCTACGAAAATATCTAGAACATGTTACACAGTAGTACAAAATGATACAATGGAAAGTACAGGTACAACAAAACAAAACAGAACACCCGGCAGCATCGCGAGCCTGAGCTCGGTCCCATGCTCCCCTACACCTCAGTAACACGCAAGTACCTGTATAAGGACCCTTTCCCTTATCCACACCTACAGCAATATAGTCTGTTTGGGCCAAAGTCATGACCCAAATAGGGTGTGAGAAATAAATCCCAACCGGCACCCACCAAAGCCCATGCCTAACTGTCCATGAAAAACATGCAACAACAGTGTGAAAGAAATGCAGTAAACTAGTAAGCACTCAAGAGTAACTATCATTACCAGTTTAATCACCATTTAAATATTCATTTAACAGTTCAATTTAATAGCATTCAATGTTACTAGGAACTAAGACCTCGGGCTAATCAGAACCTTGCCCCAGGCTAATATATCAATGCCCTCAGGCTTTCCCTCAGGCATAACGAATAGTGCCCTCAGGCGTATGGAATCTCACCCTCAGGCATACTGAATATTTCCCCCAGGAACAGAATCTACTACCCTCAGGCATAAGATATGTTTCCCTTAGGCTAAACAACTGCTGCCCTCGAGCTAAGAAAACAACGCCCTCGGGCTAAAGTAAAACATTGCCCTCAGGCGCAAGTAACCGGGCCAAGCCCAAAGAATAACAAGCAATTTTGTATACAATAACTTTCAAGGAAAATGTAATGCTCAATATAAACATGGCATACCCTCAGGTATCCAGGCCAAACGGCTAAACAGAGGAACGCACCCCTGGGGCGGTCCTGGATCCAATCAGTGATCCCAAACAACTATTTTACACTTACATTAAAAAACCTATGAAATTTTAGGTATTTTAAACAGCCAAGGCCTCATCCATAAGACACCCCAATATAGGTTCATAGCACAATGGTACACAAAACACACAGTAGTTGGAAATTAAACACCAAACCGTCTACCTCGATCGCCCCATATCGGTATACGTGAATGGCGCTTCCAAAAATCCCAATAAAAACGTAGATCTGAGGTAAAATAATCCCCGTTCAAACTCAAATAAATTCGTTTAGAGGAAGAATTGGCAAGATCTATGCAAGGAGAAGGAAGAACTCACTTGTGTTGTTCCAAGGAGATCGACGGTGCAAAAAACGGGTTCCCGATGTGCGGTTGGGAGGTCCTCTAAGCTCTGGCCATCTCTCCCAAACTGTCCTCTGGTTCTAAGCTTCCTCTATGAACATAGGAGGCTACTACCCATTTTAAGCGAAAAAAACAGACTGCACGGCATGTACTATTGGGTACATGGCCTGTACTTTTCAATTTTTAACTGTTCCTATGGTGGCTTCTCGCCAGCGTGGCATTGTTCAACTATCGACATGAGTACACAACATGTATTCCTGTATACACGATGTGTACTATCGCTCAGCTGGCCACTGCCTTACTATTTGCCTGCCGACTGACTACACGATGTGTACATACCCACTACATGGCGTGTAGTCAGTTTTTACACCTTTCATTGCCAGCATGGTTACATGCCTTGTGTACTCATCCCACACGGGTAAAGTACATGGTGTTTAGACAAGTACACGGAGTGTACCCACAATGTTTGGGATTTTTCCCCATTTTCCTTATTTTCTCCAAAACACTTAAGGAAAATAGAAAATAAGTAACTCGTACCTCAAGAATAAGAACCGGGTTCTTACAAAATTCCCCCCTTAAAGAAATCTGTCCCCGAATTTCCCTTCCAGGGGTGGTAAAGATAAATCTCAGAACAAATCTGGCCACTGAGCACATACGTCACTCTCCTGCTCCCAGGTTTCTTCCTACACTCGGCCATGCTGCCATAGCACCTATATGAGAGGAACTAACAAGCCTGGGAGAACCTTCATGCTTCTATCAACAATACAAATTGGATGCTCCTCAAAGGACACATCTATCTGAAGCTAAACCTCCTTTGGATGAAAGACGTGAGATGGGTCTGAATGATAATGGCGCAGCTGAGATACATGGAAGACGTCGTCCATGGCCCGGTACCTCTTTGGTAACTACAACCGATAGGAAACTGGCCCGACTCTATCTAGAATCTCAAATGGACCTACATACCTCAGTGAAAGTTTACCCTGTCTCCTGATCCGCCTGTGTCCCAACCTCGGTGAAACACTCAAGAAAACCTGATCCCCGACCATGAAATCCAAGGGTCATCTGCGAAGATCAGCATAAGATTTCTGACGAGATTGTGTCGTAGCCATCCACTTTTGAATCAACTGTACATGCTCAGAAGTCTCCTGTATGAGACGTGGTCCCAGTAAAGCTGCCTCACCTGCCTCCATCCAACACAAAGGTGATCGGCATGACCTACCATATAAAGCCTCATAAGGTTCCATCTCAATAGTTGCCTAAAAACTATTATTGTAGGCAAACTCGACTAGGGTTATATGATTCTACCAAGAGCCTCCAAAGTCTAGGATGCATGCACGCAACTTTTCCTATAGCACCTGTATCGTATGCTCTGACTGACCATCGGTCTGAGGCTGGTAAGTTGTGCATAGAATCACCTATGTACCCAGTGCCATCTGAAAACTCTTCTAAAAACGAGACATAAAATGGGCATCCATGTCTAAAACGATAGAATGAGGGACCCCATGAAGATGTATGACCTCTCAGATATACAACTTTTTGAGCTCATCAAATCTGAAGGTCTCCTTGATCGGCTAAAAGTGAGCTACGTTTGTGAGTCTGTCCACAACAACCCACACAACATAATTACCTCAAGGTGACCTCGAGAACCCAGTCACGATGCCCATCGCGTCATCATCCCATTTCCACTCTGGAATGGGTAACTCCTGTAACAGTCCGGCTGGTCTTTGGTGCTCTGACTTTACCTGCTGACAGGTGGAACATCTCATAACAAAACTAGATATCTCTCTCTTCATACCCGGCCACCAGTACTAACATCTCAAGTTATGGTACATCTTGGTAACTCTAGGATGAACTTCCCAAGATGAAGCATGAAACTCCTAAATTATCTCCTCACATACATCACCTGGAAGCCACACTCGTCCATGGAAACACAGTACCTCATCATCACCTATCGTCCACCCAGGAGGAGGGTCCTCACTTTCCACTGACTCCCAGAGAACTAGGCCTTCTGAATCGGATAGTTGTCTCGTCCTCACTCTATCCAGGAGGGTAGAAGTCATAGATAAAGATGAAAGATAGGTTTTCCCCTGACTATCGTGCACCTATAAATGCATCTCAGAGAACAAAGCCATAAGCTGCCACTCACCACAGGCCTCATGAACTTCTTCTATCTGAGTCTTCCTGCTCAGTGGATCCACAACTGTGTTACCCTTACCAGGTGTATAGGCAAGTTCAAAATCGAAGGACTGTAGGTACTCAACCCACCTTTGTTGTATCATATTCAAGTCACACTGAGTAAAGATATATTTGAGACTTTTGTGGTCGGTGAAAATCACAAAATGCTCTCCCAAGAGATAATGTCTCTAACAGTACAACGCATGCACAACTGCAGCCAACTTGAGGTCATGCGTCGGGTAATTCCACTCATGTGTCCTCAACTGCCGAGACCCATACGCAACAACTCGATCACCCTGTATCAACACGGGTTCCTAGTGTGCGGTCTGGAGGTCCTCCAAGCTCTGGCTATCTCTCCCAAGCTCTCCTCCGGTTCTAAGCTTCCTCTGTGAACAGACGAGGCCACTACCCATTTTAAGCAGAAAAAAATAGACTACACGGCGTGTACTATTGGGTACACAGCACGTACTTTTCAATTTTTAATTGTTCCTATGGCAGCTTCTCACCAGCGTTGCACTGTTCAACTATTGACATGCATACACAGCATGTATTCCTATCTACACGGTGTGTACTATCGCTCAGCTGGCCACCGCGTTACTATTTTCCTACCAACTAACTACACGGTGTGTAGTCGGTTTTTACACCTTTCATTTCCAGCATGGCTACACGCCTTGTGTACTCATCCCACACATCCAAAGTATACAGCGTGTGGACAAGAACACGGCGTGTACCCACAAAGATTGGGATTTTTCCCCGTTTTCCTTATTCTATCAAAAACAATTAAGGAAAATAGAAAAGAAGAAACTCATACCTCAAGAATATGAACAGGGTTCTTATAGGGAAGTGGGTCACCTGGTGATTTATTACGGTCTACCCTCCCACAGGGCTGGGAAGTGGGTCACTGTCGACTTATTTAGGGTTTACTCTCTAGTAGGGCTAGGTAGTGGTTCATTTTTCGACTTATTTAGGGTTTACCCTCTAGCAGGGCTGGGCAGTGGGTCACTCGATGATTTATTACGGTCTACCCTCCAGCGGTGCTAGGCAGTGGGTCATCGTCGACTTATTTAGGGTTTACCCTCCATCAGGGCTGGGCAGTGGGTCACCCAATGATTTATTACAGTCTACCCTCCAACAGGGCGGGGCAGTGGGTCACCGTTGACTTATTGGTGTTTACCCTCTAGCGGGGCTGGGCAGTGGGTCACCATTGACTTGTTGGGGTTTACCCTCCAGCGGGGCTGGGCAGTGGGTTAGCCAATGACTTATTTCAGACTCAGTCCTTTCTATGAGGCTGGTTGGTGACTTTTCTCCGTGATTTCTGGAGCGGGACCCTTTGGGGGTACGGTTCAGCGACGAGACTGCTTTGACGTGTGAGATTGTTGGGCATTAGTGGTGGATATCCTTTGAACTATTGGAGACTCTTCTCGGGTCGAGTTTGATGATAGAGACCCCCTTACACACTTTTTTGGGATTCTTGTTGAGCATATATATACACCCTACTTGTGTTCCCACTTTTGGGTTCAATTACTTTCCTTCTATGAGAGGTGAAGACACGCAGGGTATGCCATGTGATTTCCATGCCTAGATTCTCTTGGATTGGATGAGTCTACTTCCTTCCTTTGTTGGGTTGAGCTGTACTCTCTCTTTTATACTCTTGCACTATTCTTTTTTCTGTATTCTGCTCACCGTTTTAGTACTTCCTTTGTTTCTCCCTCGAGCTTTCGGGGAATCCTACTGAGTATCTTTATACTCACCACTACTTGGGCCTTTCCCGCACATGGTGTTCCCTTGCAGATGATGGAGAGGTCGGTCGAGACTAGGGAGGAGCATAGAGGACACAAGAGCTTGGTCAGCGTACAGTGGTTGTAGCATTACTTTCCGGGTGTGAGACTCGCTAACTATTTACTTTCGTTTACCTATTGCTGGGTTGTGGCACCTTTCTGGTTGGGCTCATTTTTTCCCCTTTTACTGTTCAGTTTACTTGTCATCACTTTACATGTAATGGTTAGAGGTCGATTCATGTATGTTGGTTTCCCTTTTGTAGTATTTTTGTATCTTTATTTCCTTTCTCTGCACTTTTTCATTGAGTTGGCTGTGTGTGTGTGTGTATAGTTTCTTAGGAAAAGGTCTCCCCTAGTTCGGTGTGCCTTCGGCGCTGGTCTCCATCCCCTGGCTTGGGGTAGTTACGGCTCGAGCCCTGACATGGTTCGGGTCATGAAAAAGTGGTATCAGAGGTGGTTTGTTCCTTGGGGCGTTGTTCGGGCATTCCTAAAAAGGAATTGGTTGAGTTTTGGGGAAATAGTGTCAACGTGTCTCGAGAGCAGCTCTCAGGCAAGGGAGTCCAGTGATGGTGCGACGGCTGATGTATCCATTCACCAGGACCCTGATAACCCACTTATCAGCTCGTCACACTAAGACACTTGTTTTAGGGAATTTGGTTCATTCATCATATAGAATTGAGTCTTTGACTATCCTTCTTGAGTCAGCTCCCCATCATTGTTGATATATATATATTCTCATTTAACTATGGTACTCCTTGATTGGATTCAGGATGGCTCCGCTATGATAGCCATCCAGGATACTAGCTCTGATTCGTGATGACGATTCCTTGAGTGAAGAGGCCTCAGTTCGAGATCCATCATACTATTACCCTTTCTCCTGGAGGATAGGCAGTAGCACCTCCACCTATGGAGTAGTAGATAGTACCGGCAGCGAGGGCTGATGACAGGCACAGGTTGGGAGCGCTACGTGAGTTCCAACATCAGAGACCGCTAAGATTCCATGGTGAGCCATACCCTCAGACAGTGAAGGGTTGGCTAGAGTTGGTGGTCCGCCTCTCTAGGCTAGTTCAGACACTGACCGGTTAGATGGTGGCTTTGACAGCCAGTCTTTTTTTCCACCAAGCAGTTTGGTGTTGGTAGAGACAGGGTTACTTAGAAACACGATGAGTCGGTACTCTCGTGGGATGACATATAACAACTGTTTTGTGAGGAGTATGACTCTCCTACTTACGCTTTTTATGGTTTTGGGAGGTGCTGGAGCTTCAACGGAAAGTGATGGTGGTGGCTGAGTACGCGACTAGGTTCACAGACCTTACTCGGTACTCTTTAGACGTGGTCCATGACAGAAACTTCCTAGTATAGAAGTTTTAATGATATCTTTGTAGAGGATATTCATGCTAGCGTAGTGCCCTTGTGCATCCTCACCCATCTCATGGGGCTGGAGTAGGCACTAGTGACAGATAAATTTCTGGCAGAGAGACGTCGATTGGAAAGGCCACGACGCTAGAGGTCTCCCCTTGTTGAGACTCAGTCACATGGTCGGAGACAACGTAGAGCACCGAGATAGCCCAGGGAGGACTAGTTCTATGGTTGTGATGTGAGAGGTCACGTGGCGTGAGACTACTCAACCAAATCTGTTGGGTTTCCAAGTAGTTGGTAGATGCACCGCCACGGTAGAGGCAGTGTCGTGATCAGAGAACTCCCAGGTGAGGATAGGTTGGTCCCCAGGGAGGCAGTGTTGGCAGAAAAGTAGGAAGAACTGTGGTTGGTGGACGACGTTTTGAGGTCCTTCCACCACCACTAGGTGGCCCATTTCAGGCTTAGGGAGCTGACGGATGGGGTCGTGGGTGGCTGTGTGCTATGGATGTCTACAATCCTGCAACACATGAGATGATAAGAGATATGCTCTGTGTCTTTTCTACTTTTCTTAGTAGAACTTGTTGGACACTGTGTGGGGTACTCTTTTCGTCTGACTCCTTGTTCGAGGGGTTACTGAGGGTGACACAGGGCATCAGTGTAACCATGTGTTGGTGTTGTCTGAAGTAGCTTTGAATGCACGGTAAAGAGGGGTTCTATCCCCCACTAAGATGCATTTTTGTGATGTGATCAAAACCGTGAGGGAGATTCAGTTCCAACCAAAGAGGATAGGATCTAGTTGTAGTGTATGAGTCCCTCTGACATGTGCATTCATGGTAGGGTTGTGCGGTGGAGTGTCAGAGCAGGTTTTGGATTTTCCAGTGGGGCTTTTCTGCTTGACCTCCCTTTGCATGAGGTGCCACTAGTAGGTTTGGCCGAGTTTCTTTTTTGGGGATTTCTCTCCTTCAAAGAGGGGAAAAGACACGTGGGGTATTGCACATGCTTTCCGTGTCTAGCCTCTGGCAGTTGGATGAGTTTTCTCACCTGCCCTGTTCGTTGGTACCTTGCGTGCTCAACATCATTCTTGATATCGTTATCAAGTACAGGTCGAGGTGATGGACACCCCATAGACAGAACTACGTGTTTCACTATGTGGTGCTGGTGGTGGTAGTCTTTACCCTGAGAATGTGGAGACGCTATCTTCTGGGAGAGCACTTTATGGTTTTCTCATACCACTAGTTTCTCAGGTGCGTCCCCACCCAGAGAGACTTTAACCTGAGACAACAGTGCTGGCTGGAGTTTCTATAGGAGGTAATCGTGAGACCATGTTCCAGGAACAAAATAGTGATTTTGGTCGTGATGTGGAAAGTAAAGGCTCGGCTGGGGAAGTCCCCCGAGTTTCTTTGGACCGTTTTGGAATCGTGCAAGTGGTTGTGAGGTTTCCTACCATCATTCCCTACCCTCCCAATAGTAGGAGTAGGCGTACGATGTCTTCCACGTGTTGTAGTTGATGAGGTGCATGGGTATTCCTATGAACGTCCTCGAGAGTAGCATACCTTATGTGTACGAACCATCCTTTTGGTTTTCGTGTTGTGCAAGTTTTCTTAGGTGTGGGAGAGCTAGGGGTGAGCTCTGAATCCTGAGTTGTTTTTCCTAGTTTTTCTTTTCACGGATAAAAATCTTGAATGAGGTAATGATTTAGAGACCCAGTTTTTGACCTTTAATACTTTAAAATATTTCTATATGTCATTCTAGAGCAAGGCGTTTAGACGGTGTGCAATTCCGAGGTCCGGTGTGCCCGGAATTAATTATATGAAAAGGTTAAGTGTTTTTATACTATGCATGTGGCGTGGTTGTGTTTCCTCCTAAATGGTAGCTCATATCAAAAATCTGAGGGCACGGTTGCATCCGGATCGTGCCGTTTACCCTAGGCGGGGTGCAAAAGTTGCGGGCGCGGGCCTGCTGTGAGAGATGTCACCCAGGGATAAAATACTCATTTTTAAAAATAATGACTTAGTGATTTTTATCATTGATGTTCCATTCAAATAACTTTCAAACAAACCCTTGGAATGGAAATCCACGACTTCCACTGAGTTCGAAATGGGGCGTTTTTCTTAGGCACGACGTAAAATGAGAGGGCGCGGTGAATTCGGATTCCGCACTAAGCAGGTTTTTCTATAAATAGAAAAATAGGAGTTTGGAGTTGGGGTTTCCCTTCTCTATCTCTCTCTCTCTCCAATGTTCTGCAGCGTTCTTCACCGTTCTTCACCAGATCGAGGAGCGATCTTCGCCGAAACCTCGGTGGATCGAAGGTGGAGCACAACGAAGGCATCACCAACGACAAACGGATCCAAAGAGGTAGGATTCTTGTTAATTTTTCCGCACCATTGTTTTTAATTCTTAATTTATTTAAACCGTCGTCATTTAATCTTTGTTTTGATTATCATCGTTGATAACTGCAAAAATACAACCATCAAAACATCCATTTAACCACCCGTGTTCGGTTTTGAATTTCGGCCACCAGAGCGGTGGCAAAGGCTGTCGGAAATCCCGGCTCCAGCAAGGGTGGTGGCTGGAGCTCAGGGTGGCACAACGGGGGTTCAGACGTCAGGAAGCGGTTGTGGCCAAGGTTTCGAATGAGGTGGATGGATTGTATGGGGTTTGGATTGAATTCGCGACAGTCGGGTGGTGTCGGGTGTCGCCGGCTGGCCGAAGGTGGTGCGTGGCTGGAGGAGCCGAGTGGCCAGAGGAGCGGCTGGCCAGAGTTCAATGGTGTGGTTGTGAGTGGTGAAGATGAGATGGCGGGTAGAAGGGTAGTGATGTGGAGGAGGCTCCGGAGCGGTGCGTGGCCGACGAGGCGGTGCGGTGTGTAGCTGGGGCAGCACAGCGGTGCGCTGCGGCAGCAGGCGGAGGCGCCGAGGACGTCCAGCGGAGGTGTGCTGCGGCCGGAGTCCATTGCGGCGGTGCGGTCAAAGGGAGCCCGAGGCTTGACCTCAGGCGTGTGGAGGAAGCAAGGACTAGCACTTTGCGGGTCCTTCTGGTGCATCAACGAAGACCGGCCAAAGCCGGTCTGCTGGGGAACAAGGACCCGCGCCTTGTAGGTCTTGTTGGGGGACGAAGACCGGCCAGTTGGCCGGTCTCTTTGGAGAAAACCGGACCCAAGGAAGGGGTCCGGTGTTGTTGGCCAAGCCGTGGCTGGCGGGCCGTGGCGTGACGGGCCAGACCCATGGCTGGGCCACGGGCCAGCTGTTCGGACCGGGCCGGCCGGGGTGAACAGGCCCGGTTGGGCCCCCTTGTGTTCGGGGGGGGGGTAACTTCTAAAGGGCACGTCTGTTTGACGTGCCGTCTGCAGCGATGGATCAGTATCCTTGAGACGGAATTTTTATGATGGGTTCCAGGGTTTTTTGGTTCTGTTACCAAAGTAGGGTGACCTGAAACCTGTTAATTTAATAATAATAAATTTTTATTAAAGTAGAGATGGACATGGCTCGCGAGCCGGATGTCCGTTTGACGTGCCGTCAGAGGCGTGGTGGCCCCAAAGCTGGGACAGTCCTTCCAAAGTTGGTTCGGAACCTTTTCAGGTTGGTTTCATTTCTTGGTGGCATGAAACGCTAAATGTGAGTAATTAATTAATTAATTAATAGTTGTGTCGGACCTAACTCTTGTTTGGGATGTTTGATTGAGGCGCCGTCAGCGGCAGCGTGACCCCGTCCTCATGCAGAAATTTTGAGGTTCTTTCCAAAGCATTCGGGTTAGATACTATTGGATTTGGTGGTCTAGAACCAACTACTTTGTACTTTATTCATTAATAAAAGCCTTATCACATATTGATTGTTCTTATGCATGACAATGCATGTGATAATGTCCTAAGGATAGATGTTGCATTAAAGGGTCATAGCGGATCCCTGCTATGATGAGAACCTCGAAGTGCCATAACACTATTCGTGAATATATGTTCTATGGCCGGATGATATTATTTGAGGGACACAAATAATACAGGTCATTAGGGGTGAGGACTCATAAAACTTTGAGGCACCTTCTCATGGTGTGTGCCCTTGGTAATATCCAGGAGGATATTATGAGAAAGAGACCCGCCGGAAGAAAATCCACATTTCATAGTGTCATTGGATGTTTCTATATGAGAATATGTGTATTGGTCCTTAGACTTTAAGATTATTATTAATGGGTATTACAACTCGCACACTTAGATGTATTGATGAAAATTGTGGTGACACACTGTTCGCGGTGAGGTAGGATACGTTGGGTGCGTCATGAGTAATACTGCATTAATAGATAATGAGAGAAAGGATTTGTCCCTTCTGTTCCATAGAAGAAGTAGATATCTCATGCCCTTTGATGGAATTGATGTAGCCTAAACAAATCCATGGCCATGGTAAGGTATAGGTGAGTTTAATTCCGGGAAGTCAAGGAAAGAATAATCGAGAACATGGGTTGATGGCACTAGCATGGAACCCGCTTGATTAGAGATATTGAGACAAATGGATTATATTACATGATAAGCATTCGTAAGAGGTTACACGTCATTGCGACGTTAACTTCTTTCTCTATGGGTGCCTTGGCGTGCTGCTAGACGCTAACATTGGACTTTAGGCAGGCTCCGCCTAATGCCACTGAGAAAGGGGCTAGAGGGTCACACACTAAGTGTGTCCATGTATCTCAGTTAAATATTAATTTAACAAGTTAAATAAATATTATTCCCAAATATGGTTTAATAATTATTTAAGGATGCTTGATTGCATTTATTTCAACACTAGTTATTCGAGAGAATATATTGTTGGCGAAATAATATATTTATTAGCGAGTAATGCAGTTACATTTATTTAAGAAATAAATATCCATTACTCATGGTCTAATAAATGTGGTGGAGAAAAATGGAAAATAAAAGTACACGCGGTGTATATTAAATATACACGCCATGTAGTTTTGTGGAAAACAAGTACACACCGTGTATTAATTATTAAACTCCATGTAGTTTTCCAGTCGGGATTTTAAGGATATAATATTTTTTTATTAAATGATATTAATTATAATCAGCGTGGGCACATGTCATGGAATTAATAATTCGACATGGGGTTTCAATAAGAGTTAATGAAATAAATAAAACACGTAACGCATTTATTTATTGTCATAACTCTATTAACCTCAAACCTGATTATAAATATCCTCACAACCCAACACTTTTCCTGAGCCATTATTGTGAAGAACGGATTTGGAAATACTCTCAAGCCAAGAGAGAATTCCCTTTACACCATGAATGCCCTCATGTTACGAGAGCGAGATCCTCCACCGGATCATGGCGGTCGAAGGCGTACATCACAAGCGAAGGTTCTTCCATGCTAGCACCCAGAGATCCCTTCGGCGACGTCCAGAGATACATGGAGCACATGTGGATCACTGATAGAGGAATCCTATAGTTGGATTCTATGATGCAACAATGGATCATAGGATTGTGACCAGAGATATCGACGAAGAAAAAATTCCACCGAGGTAATTCTTGTGAATTAATTAAATTAATTATAACCAACATATGATGATCCTATCTCAATGGTTCCGGGAATCTTCTTTTCTTTTTAATTCTTCATTCCATTCCAAAGATCCGACGTTTTATATCGCGACGGATCTCGGATTGAACGTTGTTTAACGCTAAAATTAAAGTTGGGTAAACCCACCAACGTGCTTCTGCTGCGCCCGAAACCTACAAGTGGTATCAAAGTGTTCATATCGTTGATTATAATTATTTATTTTTTCATTGGTGATTTACGCATTTAATAATTTAGTTATTTCAATTCATGTTTAATCGTTCTGGAAAATTTGAATGTCAAGATCTGTTCCTCCTCCTTCGTTTCTCGTTCACCTCACAGAAATGAATTTTTCTTTTAATTTTGATTATAATAAAATAGAGGAACTCATCTAGAGGAGCCAAACATTTCTGGCCATAAAATACCAAAACACACAGCGTGTATTCGGAAGTACATTTTGTGTAGTCTAGGTTCAATGCATTGATTGATCTGCCAAATCAGGCTGTGTATTGGATTCTTTCTGTGAATTTAAGACACTGTGAGTTGACCAGAAATAGGTGGCACTTGGTTTCCGTATTACACGCCGTTTGGTCCAATGAACACGGCGTGTAATACCTTCGGGTTAGGGTTGGGCCGTGTACCCCGTACACGGCTTTCCCGGATAGAAACCGTATAACGCATAAACTACACGGCGTGTGTCCCACAGAACACACCGTGTACTCCAAAAATTTCCGAAGTACGTTAACACGCCCTGTCCCCGGGCGTGTACTTCGGATGGGCAATGAAGAAAAGTACATGCCATGTAGTCGGAACTACACGCCGTGTACTCACCAAAATTACGCAGATTTATTAAAATTTATTATTATATTATACAAACCCTTCAGACGTGTACCATGGTGCAGGCGTAATGCTGAGGCACAACACGTGATAGGTGTTATATATATGTGTTTAATTTATAATCTGCGTAATGAATGGGAATTCTCCGGTTTTCCTCCAAGGTACCAGTTATGTACAAGGATAATTTTACTTGAATTTATTTGTTTAAAATTATGATGTATGAGAATCTCAAGGAAGTTCAGAAAAGGGTTTAAGATAAAATCATTGATTAATTAAAGATAATTAATTAATTCGAGCATGATTTAACTTAAACAAGAACGATTAAATAATTGAATTCTAGTTTTATTTATGTGTAAATATCGTTTCATGTATGGATGATCATGAGCTAGACCGAGACCTTTGTATGTGAATGGTTTCTTTTAATTTATTTATTTAAATTAAATTTGTTGGCCTGCGAGCCATCTCCTCATTAATATGTGGGGTCTGCGTGCCCAAGGATTCTTTTATGTAAAAACCCCTTTTACCCCTCACCTGCATGTGTGATAAATGCATATGTAATGGATGGAGATCCCAATCTAGTGGAGGTGGCTCAAGTCAAGATCTAAGGTGAAACCAATCCAAATAGATACAAAGGTGGATAGGTGGAAAGATGTAAACACGAACCCAAAAGGTTCAAGGTGTTTCTCCCCTAGGTCTTGGGTTAGTTTATCAACCGCTAGATAAACTAACCAATAGAAAAATCTCATGATCATACCATTTATTTTATTTCTGTCAGTTGCATGGTTTATTTATTTTGGGTGTGTTGTCACGATCACACAATTAATGAATTAAACGAGCATGCAAGATGGAACTAAAATAAAACCAGCTTATACGTAAATATTATCTTAGACATGGTTAATCACTTATGTATATCCAAATTAATATTAACAAGCATGTAATAAAAGATAATAAAATGGAAATTTACGTATAAGGATAAAATCCCTCAAAAGAAATAATAAGTCGGTATAGCCTTCCATAATCTTGGTTTGAATCGAACCATAGTTCAAAGTGCTTGACCAACCCTAGTTGGGGTTCTTTCAATTATCGGGGAATTATAATTCAAGGTTTTGGGTTGACTTGACTTGGTTCACATCAAGGGTTGATTGCCACAGCATGACTTGGTGTGACCAAGTGGGAAAGGATGATGATATCCAAAATAGAAGGATTTCAGGATTGGGGAGTCCACTCAGCGGATCAAGGAGTTGCGAGTTAATGCAGTTGGCATTTGGAATGCCTACCTAAAACCCTTAAAGTTTCTTGACCAACCCTATTTGGGGTAATTCAAAGGGTAATATGGATCCTTTCCACTAGAATATTCAGGCAATAGAATATTCTGAAATCAATGGTGAGGGCTATTGGATTTCGATAAAATAGTGGGAGACTAATAAGTATTAATTTATTTATTTGTCTCAGTTTTGTAATAAATTACTAAACCTTTTCTCATCTTATTTTGTAGAAACGACAAGAAAATGACTTCAAACATATCATTGTGAACCATACTCGATAAGTAAAACCTTCTCACCGGCACTAATTTCCAAGAGTGGCAGAGGATTTTACGAGTTATCCTTCGCCACGAAAGGAAATTGTATGTGCTGGAAGAGCCTATTCCAGTTGCGCCTGGGAAAGAGGGCAGTGATGAGGAATTATCTCCCTATATGAAACACATGGATGATGCCACTGATGTACAGTGTTTCATTCTATCAGCCATGTCCAATGAGCTCTTGAAGTAACATGAAAACATGGACACGTATAGCATGATGTCTCACCTTAAGGATCTCTGCCAAGAGAAGGCGAGATATGATAGGTATGAGATCTACAATGCTTTGTTTACAACTAATCTTGGAGAGTCTGCGCCATTTGGGCCTCATGTAGTCAAGCTTATTGGCTACATTGAACGCCGAGACATCTTAGGGATCAAATTCCCAGATGAGTTGCGTACAGATCTCATTTTATCATCACTGCCCAAGACATTCTCTAGATTAATTTTCAATTATAACATTATCAACAATGAGAAGAGTTTATCGGAGCTTCTGACTTTGATTCACCAGGTAGACAAGGACATGGGGCGTGACAAACCCGCAGTCCTTATGGTGAACAAGAAAAGGAAGGACAAGGAAAAGGGGCCAAAGACTTATAAACGGTCTGAAGCCCCCGAGAACCATCCCTCAAAGAAAGGGAAGATCTAGAGGCAGGTCAAGGAATGGGAGGCGGTTTGTTTTTCATGTGGCAAGCAGGGCCACTGGAAGAGGAACTGCACCCAGAAGCATGGGGACGTTAAAGGTGCATTCGTTATCGAGTGTAATCTTTCCATTTCTACACATTGGGTATTAGATACAGCTTGTGGGGCTCACATCTGTATTGAAATGCAGAAACCAAGTAGATTTAGAAATATTTCCAAAGGAGAGGTGGATCTTCGAGCTGCCAATGGCTTAAGGCTGGCTGCGTTGGCTATTGGCGACTACCACCTCTCATTTCCGACTGGCATGATTTTGGTTTTACATAATTGTTATTATGTGCCTAGTGTTACCAAGAACATAATTTCTGTATCTTGTTTGGATATGGATGGATTTATTTTCAAGTTTGGAAATAAGGTTTGTCTCTTTTATAAGAACAACATATGTTATGGTATGTCACATTTAAATAATGGTTTTTATGTATTAAATTAAAAAAACCAAGTGTTAGAAATCGATAACGAAACAAAATCATATGACTCATACATCACCCAGTTTTGGCATCACCGTCTCAGTCATGTAAATGAGAATCACTTGACAAAGCTCTACCAAGATGTCTATTTAGACTCTACTGAGCTAAAACCACTTGATAGATGTCACGCTTGTTTACAAGGTAAAATGACCAAGCCGCCTTTCGGTGGACAGGGTGAAAGGGCCACAGAGCTTCTAGGATTGGTACACATGAATGTATGTGGACCATTTCTAGTAGAAGATAGAGGTGGATATTCTTACTTCATTACTTTTACTGATGGTTTGAGTAGATACGGATTTGTATAATTAATGAGGTATAAGTCATAAGCCTTAGAGAAATTTAAGGAATTCAAGATTGAAGTAGAGAATCAACTTGGTAAGAAGATAAAGAAACTTCAATCGGATTGAGGTGGAGAATATATGAACTAAGAGTTCATCAATCTTATACGGGAGTCTGGGATTCTATATCAGCTCACTCCTCCTTATACACCACAGTGGAACGGTGTTAGTGAAAGTAGTAACCACACCTTGTTGGACATGGTGAGGTCGATGATGAGTCATGCGGATCTTCCATTATCCATTTGGGGATATGCATTACAAACTGCAGCATACACATTAAACCGAGTACCAACTAAAGCGGCAAATGGAATTCCCTCTGAGTTATGGAATGGAAAGAAACCCATTTTGTCACATACACGTGTATGGGGATGCGAGGAGTTTGTTAAGGCCTTCTCAGGCAACAAACTAGAACCTTGGGGCACGAAGTGTATCTTTATAGGATATCCCAAGGAAACGAAAGGATATTGCCTATATAACCCTCAAGATAAGATAGTTAATGTCGCCAGACAATCCATCTTTCTTGAGAGGTAGCACATCCTCAAAAAGGATAGTGGGAGCAAGATTGACTTCGACGAAGTTGATGCTCAAGATACACAGGAGTTGGTACAGGAACATGTTCCACAGGTCCCCGTGGAAGAGGTTCCAGAAACACAAGTACTACGTATGGAGCTCAAGAGAGGTAAGGGAACCAGAGAGACTTGTTTCCCTAGTCACCGAGGATGATGAATCATTAATGTTGGAAAATGATGAACCTCTCTCCTAAAAGGAAGCAGTAGAAAGCTCAGAAGATGCAAGATGGCTAGAAGCTATGAATTCTAAGATGGATCCCATGTATCAGAACCAAGTCTAGGTTCTGGTCGATGAGCCAGTAGATGTAAATCCTGTTGGATGAAAATGGGTATTCAAGAGAAAACTAGACATGGAAGGTCATGTTAGCACCTATAAAGCAAGGATAGTGGCTAAAGGATTCAGAAAGCTTCATGGAATTGACTATGATGAAACCTTCTCACCAGTTGCCAGGTTTAAATCCATAAGAATCATACTTGCCATACCAGCTTACCATGACTATGATATTTGGCAAAGGGATGTCAAAATAGCATTCCTTAATAGGAACCTTCAGGAAGATGTCTATATGACACAACCAGAAGGGTTTGTGAAACCAGGTGAAGCCAAATGGGTTTGCAAGTTTCAGAAATCCATTTATGGATTGAAGAAAGCATCCAGGTCATGAAACATTCGATTTGATGAAGCCATAAAGGAATTTGGTTTCATTAAGAACAAATGTGAGCCATGTGTTTATAAGCGGTTTAATGGGAATGCGATATTTATCCTAATAGTATGTGTTGACGACATATTACTTATTGGAAATGATGTACCAGTCTTACAGTCAGTTAAAGACTGGCTGAACAAGTGTTTCTCCATGAAGGACTTAGGAGAGGCAGCCTACATTCCAAGGATCAAGATCATTCGTGATAGATCCAAGAGGCTTCTTGGACTAAGTCAAGGTACATACATTGACCAGATACTAAAGAGATTTATTATAGAACAATCCAAGAGGGGATTGGTTCTAGTGTCACATGGACTATATCTTTCTAAGAAAATGTGTCCTTAGACACAACAAGAGAAAGATAGAATGAGTAAGATCCCATACTCTACGGCTATAGGATCCATCATGTATGTCATGTTATGTACCAGGCTTGATGTTGTCTATGCACTGAGCATGGTAGGCAGATATCAAGCAGATCCAGGGGAACATTATTGTACTACTGTTAAGACTATCCTTAAGTATCTGTGAAGAAATAAGGATATGTTCCTAGTGTATGGAGGAGATGAGGAGCTTTTCATCAGAGGGTATGCTGATGCTGGTTTTCTGATAGATATGAATGATCTAACGTCGCAATCTAGATATGTTTTCTACCTCAATGTAGGAGCTGTGAGATGGAAGAGTTCAAAGCAGCCAGTTGTCGCCGATTCTACAGTGGAGTCCAAATATATAGCGGCTTCTGATGTAGCCAAGGAAGCCGTATGGATTTGGAAATTTGTCCAGGATCTTGATGTGGTTCCTAGCAGTAAAGAACCCATTACATTGTATTGTGATAATATAGTAGCAGTGGCTCTTGAAAAAGAACCAAGGTCACATCAACATACAAAGTACATACTCTGGAAGTATCACCTCTTGAGGGATTTCTATCAGAGGGGTGAAGTTTCTGTGAGCATAGTGTCCATGGAAGAGAACGTGGCATACCCCATGTCTAAAGGCATATCTCAGTAGAAGCATGAATATCAAGTGAGAGCTAGCAGGTTAAAGGTTGTTAGCAGTTGGCTCTAGTCCAAGTGGGAGTCTATTGGAGTTGGTGGTATAGAACCAACTACTTTGTACTTTATTAATTAATAAAAGTCTTATCACATCTTGATTGTTCTTCTGCGTGACAATGCATGTGATAATGTCCTAAGGACAACTATTGCATTAAAGGGTCAAAGAGGATCCCTGTAATGATGAGAACCCAGAAGTGCCATAACACTGTTCTTGAATATATGTTCTATGGCCGGATGATATTATTTGAGGGACACAAATAAAACAGGTCATTAGGGGTGAGGACTCATAAAACACCGAGGCACCTTCTCATGGTGTGTGCCCTTGGTAATATCCAGGAGGATATTATGAGAACGAGACCTGCCAGTAGGAAATCCACATTTCATAGAGTCATTGGATGTTTCTATCTGCGAGCGTGTGTATTGGTCCTTAGACTTTAAGATTATTATTAATGGGTATTACAACTCGCGCACTTAATTGAAAAAAACTGTGACGACACACTGTTCGCAGCGAGGTAGGATACGTTGGGTGGGTCACGAGTAATATTGCATTAATAGATAATGCAATAAAGTATTTGTCCTTTCTATTCCATAATGGAAGTAGATATCTTAGGCCCTTTGATGGAATTGATATAGCCCAAAGAAATCCATGGCCATTGTAAGGTATGGGAGAGTTCAATTCCGGGAAGTCAAAGAAAGAATAATTGAGCACATGGGTTGATGGAACTAACATGTAACCTGATTGATTAGAGATATCAAGACAACGGGATTATATTACACAGTAAGCGTTCATAGGAGGTGACACATCATTGCGGCGTTAACATCATTCTTTATGGGTGCCTTGGCGTGTTGCTAGACGCTAACCTTGGACTTTAGGTAGGCTCCACCTAATACCACTGAGAAAGAGGCCTAGAGGGTCACACACTAAGTGTGTCCATGTATCTCAGTTAAATATTAATTTAACAAGTTAAATAAATATTATTCCCAACTGTGGTTTAATAATTATTTAAGGATTCCTGATCGCATTTATTTCGACACTAGTTATTCGAGAGAATATATTGTGGGAGAAATAATATATTTATTAGCGAGTAATGCAGTTACATTTATTTAAGAAATAAATATCCATTACTCAAGGTCTAATAAATGTGGTGGAGAAAAATGGAAAATAAAATTACACACCGTGTATATTAAATATACACGCCATGTAGTTTTGTGGAAAACAATTACACGTCGTGTATTAATTATTACGTGTCGTGTAGTTTTCTAGTCGGGATTTTAAGGATATAATATTGTTTTATTAAATGATATTAATTATAATTAGCATGGGTGCATGTCAAGGAATTAATAATTCGACATGGGGTTTCAATAAGAGTTAATGAAATAAATAAAACGCGTAATTCATTTATTTATTGTCATAACTCTATTAACCTCAAATCTGATTATAAATATCCTCACAACCCAACACTTTTCCTGAGCCATTGTTGTGCACAAAGGATTTGGAAATACTCTCAAGCCAAGAGAGAATTCCCATTCCACCATGAACGCCCTCAATTTACGAGAGCGAGATCCTCCACCAGATCAAGGCGGTCGAAGGCGGACATCGCAAGCGAAGGTTCTTCTGCACTAGCACCCGGAGATCCCTTCGGCAACATCCAAAGATACATGGAGCACGTGTGGATCACCGCTAGAGGAATCTTATAATTGGATTCTATGATGCAACAACAGATCACAGGATCATGGCTAGAGACATCGACGAAGAAAGAATTCCATTGAGGTAATTCTTGTGAATTAATTAAATTAATTATAACCAACATATGATTATCCTATCTCAATTGTTCCGAGACTCTTCTTTTCTTTTTTGTTCTTCGTTCCATTCTGAAAATCCGGCGTTTTATATCATGATGGATCTTGGATTGAACGTTGTTTAACGCTAAAATTAAAGTTGGGTAAACCCACCAATGCACTTCCGCTCCGCCCGGAACCTACAGATACAAGGTGCAAGCCCCATAGGGCCTAGTTTGCACGTTTTACGGTGAAACACCACTTTTTCACCCGACATCCATTTGGGGTATTTGAGTACTCATTTATGAGTGTTTTTCTGAGGGGATTGCAATGGTGCAATCCGTCTGCCTAAGTTGGGCCCCAGACATGGGCCCCACAGGGTGACTTTCTGACGCATGCTGTGTTTTTACGAATTATACTACAGAAGTCCGTTCAAGGAAAATGAATAGCATATCCCACATGGTTATCTTCAAGGAACTTAATGGTACGATCTACGTGACATGTTTCGGGATCGAGGTGCGGGCCCCATGGGACCCCATTGGCTTATAATGCGGGGAGTTGCAGCTTTTGTGTCCAAAGTCCTTTTTAGGCACCTTCAGCAGCATTGTGACCCAAGCATCGAGACGAAGTTGACCAGGGTGGTTTTAGGCTTTGAAGACGGAGTTGAGGCGTGGGCCCCATAAGCCGTCTCTTAAGCTGTGTGCATCGCTACTCCTTTTTCTTCAGGAGTCCGTTTAGGGTGTATGAGTAGTTGTTCTAGCATGTTTTTCTGAGAGCATCGCAATGGCGTAGTTTTTATGACCTCTTTTGAGACCGAGGTGCGGGCCCCACAAGACATTGTATGGGCATAAGGCTGTGTTGAATAACTTTTCCACTGGGAGCCTTTTCCAGCGAGTAAGTAGTCTAACTCACGTGTTTTTTCATGATTATTGCAACGGTGTTATCTTTTTGGGCATGTGGGGCCTCTTTTGATATCTTATTAAATGTGGAAACATGAAAGCGGAATTGGTCAGAGGTTCCTTTGATGCACTTCGAACCTACACAGGATAGCGGTGTTAGTCACACCCGGTGATGGCATGGGTAGTGCAGAGATATCGTCCTAGTTCTGGGTTTACCCTCCAGTAAGGCTGGGCAGTGGGATACCCGTTGACTTTAAGGTTTACCCTCTAGAAGTACTAGGTAGTGGGTCACCTGATGATTTATTACGGTCAACCCTCCAGTGGGGCTGGGTAGTGGGTCACCATTGACTTATTGGGGTTTACCCTCCAGTGGGGCTGGGCAGTGGGTAACCATTGACTTATTGGGGTTTACCCTCTAGCGAGGCTGGGCAGTGGGTTACCCGATGACTTATTTCAGACTCTTTCATTTCTATGCGGCTATTCGGTGACTTTTCTCCATGATTTATAGAGCGGTACCCTTTGGTGGTACGGTTCAGCGATGATACCACTTTGACGTGCGAGATTGTTGGGAATCGGTGATGGATATCCTTTTAACTATTTTTGACTCTTCTTGGGCTGAGTTGGATCATAGATATCCCCTTACACACTTGTTTGGGATTCTTGTTGAGCATATATATACACCCTACTTGTGTTCCCACTCTTTGGGTTCAGTTACTCTCCTTCTAGAAGGGGTGAAGACGCGCGGGGTATTCCATGTGCTTTCCGTGCCCATCTTCTCTTTGATTGGACGAGTCTACCTCCTTCCTTTGTTGGGTTTAGCTGTACTCTCTCTTTTGTACTCTTTCACTGTTCTTGGTTTTGTATTCGGCTCACCGTTTTAGTACCTCATTTTTTGCTCCCTCGAGCTTTCAGGGCATCCTACTGAATATCTTTATACTCACCCCTGCTTGGGCTTTTCCCACACTTAGTGTGCCCTTGTAGATGATAGAGAGGTCAGTCAAGACTATGGAGGAGCGTAGGGGACACAGGAGCTTGGGATGCGTACAGTGGCCATAGCAGGACTTTCCAGGTGTGAGAATCGCTAGTTGTTTACTTTTGTTTGCATGTTGCCAGGTTGTGGCACCATTCTGGTTGGGCGCGTGTTTTGACCCTTTTACTGTTCAGTTTACTTTTCAGCGCTTTACTTGTACAAGTTATAGGTCGATGCATGTATGTTAGTTTCCCTTTTGTAACAGTGTTGTATCTTTCTTTCCTTTCTCTGCACTTTTTCATTGAGTTGGTTGTGTGTGTGTGTACAGTTTCTTCGGCAAAGGCCACCCCTAGTGTGTGGTGCCTTCGGCGCTGGTCACTAGCCCCTAGATTATGGAGGCGGGCTTGGGGTAGTTGCGGTTCGATCCCCGGTATGGGTCGGGTCGTGACATTATTAACCTTAACATGTACCAAGCTAAGAAGATCATTATTTTGAACATGGTTTATCCATAACAAAGCCTCTTAAAGGAAATGTTGATTCTGAGACAAATTTTCTTTGTGGGAAGACAATAACAATGGACGATGTGCTATGAAGGAAAGGTTCTATTTCACATGATAATTGGGAGAGTGATGCATTGATGATAGATTAGGGGTCTCATGTATTTTACATGGATTATTCTTAATATGCGTTTTGGGGGAATAAATAGTTTAGAGTGGGGAGGTTGTTACATCTCATTGCCTCTTTTAGGTACTTCATACAGTAATTTTTTAGTTTCCATTTTTTTGAAATTTTTGGATATTTTAGATGTGTTTGGAATTTTGATAAAAGATTTAGATTGTATATAGTGGTTTGTTTCATGGTTTCTTGTATGTGATGTGGTGTTTTGGGATATATATTGTGGACAATCCACCTATTGGCATAAAAAAATTTGAGGCATCTTCCAATTCGGTGTGGGATAAGTCATGGATAGTGGTATACAAAGTGGATCCCTTATTTTTGTGTTTTCATATCTAATTTCTATATTTTAATAAATACAAAAAATTAAGGTTGGATATGGCATGTAGATGTTTTGAGCACCTCTAACATATTGAGGGTTATTATGGAGTGGTGATTTGGATGTGTTGTGGCCTTACCCCGTGTTAATATTATATAGGAGATAACTATGGCATGTTTTAAGAGGCTAGGAGATTGTGATGGGATGTGCTATTATATGGAGTGGTTATGTTCTAGACATGCACTTTTCAGCATTTCTAGACGGTGGACATAGGGGCTGCAACATGGTACTTTTTTTACAATTCTAAAATTCACATGTATTATTTAGATCACAAAATCTATCACGTTACATTAATTCAACATTTTCGATTTTTATGTCCCCCAATCGTCTTTGTGAATATTCAAACCCATTCTCTTAGCAGATTGAATTGGTAGTGTTTTCATTTTATTTCCTTCCGATATTTGAATCTCCCCTATCTTGGTTTATCATGGTCTTCATTTCTCTAGTATTTAAATATTGATAGATCATAATTTTATTGATTGATCTAATTTTTTTTAATTGATCTGGAATCTATGTTTCATTTCCTTATCTTCTTTCCTTTCATTCTTCATTTACATTCATGTAGCAGGTGTTGATTTGTTTGATCATTCGATTAATGGAAGGTGGTCCCATAAAAATATTCTCACAATTGAAATCCTAGTTTCACTATTGATTTTCAATGAGCTTCAATTTTTTTTGAAAACCTATATTTGAGATGATTTGAATTATGATTTGAAAAGGCATTGGGATAATGAAAAAACCCTAGTTGTAATGGAATTTAAATTATTGGGAGGATTTTATAAAAATTATGGATTCAACTAAAAGTTTATTTTATGAAATGATTTGATGTTGATTCTTGAAAAAATTGGATTAAAATGAATGATTATTTCTAAATGGATTGAATTTTATTAGAACTAAAATTTTGGTTTTGAAAATGAAAAGTTATGATGATAAATGTTATTTAGAAGAAAAAAATTTTAAAAGATTAAATGATTTTAAATTAATGAATTTCCCAATAATGATTCATTGATTTACTGATTAAGTTAAGCACATACAAGACTATGTTGTTGGAAGGTGCTTAAGACATGCACGCTAAGACTGTGACTCCTTATCAATGGATTGATGATGAAAATGTTAACTAAGACACGTTCTTCATATTTTCCCAAGATAGTTCCTCACATGTGTTGTTTATTGAAATCCTAATGGCTTGAGACTTCAAGAATGTACAAAAAAATCATAATCCATCATGATGGCTGATAAGAGTGATGATATTATTTTCTAAAATTATCATTACTTATGTCTTTTGATCATGGTTTATTATTTTATTTTACATCATTATACATACCATTAGTTAAATAACTATTTTATTCATATGATTTTTTTTGTATAAATGTTTCCCAAAAATGATAATTTAAGGTATGTTTTGATATTTGTTTGAAACTTTTATTGATATAATGTTTTGGTTTAAATTACGAAAATTCCTTTCCATGACTTTTTTATTTGAATACAAAGTAGGAATGGTTTATTTTTATATAATTGGTTATGGAAAATATGGTGGGATCCTATTTGGATTTTTTCTCACTCCCTAAAATTTTCTTATAACATTTACATATCATATTATGATAGGTCCAAAGAAATTAAAAATAAATATATATGGTATTTCTTCTTGATCCATGAGAATCTAGAGTGATGTAGCTGACCAGTGGAGATAAGGTCCACTTTTTGTAAAGGGATTGTGATACCTTGTATTTCCAGAAGTTGTTTCCAAGTGATCTGACATTTTGGATGTATTAATATCTACCTACTTATTGTATATTAATTGAGATGAGATTTTTTTCACATGAAATGTATTATTTATCATCTAATTTATAATGGTAAAATCATTCCCCATTTATTAATATATGACCCCATATTACAGTTTCCAACCCATGGGGATCGATAATTCTATTTAGACTATGTCAGGACCGACTCAGCTATTAGCCTACGATTGTATCTGGGCTAGTTCATTTTAGTTACTGCAAAATAGATCAAACAATTAAATATACATAGAAATAGGTTGTATATATATATCCAAATTTTCAAAAAATAATTTTCATAAAAACCATCCCCAAAATTTGGTTATCATATTTTTTGAAATATGATTATTTATTACCCACTAATAAAATATATCAATAACTGTAAAAAATAATAAATAACCTATTTGGGTAAAATATACTCAATAATATATGAAGATAAATATTTATAGGTGTAAATTTCTAAAATACACAAAAACAATGTCTTTCAAATCCCCAATAGTCAAGTAATAATGTCAATTAGGCATTTTACCTTCTTAAATTACACATTTTCATAATTTTTTTAATATAAATAATTTAATTATTCATTTGAACCCAAATATTTATTTATTTATATCTTAATTTATATGTACACATAATAAAAACACAATTTTTATATAATTTTTTATTTTAATTTTTTTAATTGTGGTATTATATTAAACACATAGAATAAACCTTAAAATTCAACCTAATTAGAACCTTTAACCCCAAAATGAATCACGTCATAGAATTATTTTTTATAGTTAAATCAAAATAGTAAAATATTATTAGTTCTAATGAAATATAATGTATTATAGTTGAGTTTTAAATTAATATTCAATACATTAAATAATGCATATGTATAATTATGTATAATTTAAATCTTTCTTTGTTTCTTATAAATCCAAAACTAATATGAGTAATTAATTTTATCATAACTACTAGTTAAAAAGAACCATGTAAACTATCCATTTCACAAAAACCCTAATTCACATAAATAATTGTTCTTCAAAAAAATAAGTGGATTCTTTTTCTTTGAAATAATCACTTTTATAATGAAATAATTATACTAATATTTTTCTAGTTTTATGGAGGAGGATGTTATATTCCTTATTACGTATATCTTCTATACCAATTATTTTAAACAATTTCAAATAAATATTCCTGGAATCCTTTTAATCAATTAATAAAAAAATTGTCCCCAATGTGCGACTAAATATGGGAATGGTAATAAACTATCATTATGTACAAAAAATTAAATTATGAAAATAAATTATTATAAAAAATATCATCACTTATGTTATTTTTTGTCGTTCATTTTTTCCTTAAAGGGTGAATTAATTTTATTTCATCCATGTTCATTATTTAATTATTCAAATTTTTATCCATGTGAATTGATAATAAATTAATTTGAAAAATAAAATCCTTATATTCTAAAATTTGAAATTATTTTGATGGTTTTGAATCTTGAATTAGAATAGATAAGACATTAATGTGTCAAATTTGACCAAAATTAACATTAGGAATAATCATATTTAAAAGTTACCATGATTAATTAATTCTAAAATTATTATTAAATAACATTCATGATATGTTAGGGAATTTAAATATAAAATATATAATATAACATTAAAAATGAAAAAACTAGTAATAAAAGGTATTCACAAGTTATTTACTTTCACACCCACAATCTTCATCCTCTATTTTAGGTTTAACAATAATGGTACTGTTACTATCCATGATAAGATCATGAAATTCATTATAATATCACATTATGTTTTCATTTAATTTATTTTCTAAATCATAAATTTAAAAATTAGAGGGTTTTGACTCTACAGATTGAATGTTAAGGAAAGTTGAATAATAAAGACCTACTATAGGTGATGGGTTTATGAATTATGGTTCATATAAGATCAATTTTTAAAAAAATAAATCCACAGAATATATAAATGGAATACTATTTTCATGATTTATAAGTGAATATTTCCCATTATCTTATTTTTTTTCTTTCATACATTTTATTATCCTCCAAATGATGATGATCAATCTAAAAGGCCTCAAATATTGTAATTTTTTTTATAAACCTATAATAGTGTCATACCAACCCTTTGGGCATTGTGAGCATTAACATGTGTAATAATCTTTTATATATATATTATAAAACTTATATAGTGGTCCTAGAATATTTTGTGGTATACATAAAATATATATATATATTATAGGTCACTTAATACATATATCATTCATATTCACTACCATGATTTGATTATCTATAAGAGTTAATGACAATGATGAAGTATGTGCTATTATTTAAGGAATTTTCCATTCCCAAGGTAAAATATTTTTCACAAATTAGATAAATTTCACACATTATGTCAGTTCTACATCAAAAAAATTCCAAATTAGGATCATGGTTTTTTAGGGAGGGTGAGAATGATGGGGTAACAATCAAATTGGAAGGATAGGTACCATGGGTCCTAAAGGGAACCTTGTCAGTATATTAATATTAAAAATCCTCACTATTGGACAGTCGAATTGCACTAAAGTAAAAAAATCTATGATGTCCTTTCTATAACCCCCATTTTTGTATTAAGGTGATATTCTCATGAATATGAGGGTACAATAACATGTTTTTATGGATAAAGACTTGAAAATATAGGTTTTATAGATGAATCCTAGAGAACTTAGTAAAATTTCTATTCGAATCATCCCCTAACTATATGTACTAAATGTGTTTGAATATAGTTTTTCAAACAATGAAAACTGTCCTAGAAAACCATTTGGATGTCTTCTGAAATTATAGTATCTTTCTATATAATTGATGTATAGTTTTTAAAAATATGTACTTTAACCATTAGATATGGAATTCCATGTACAATAAGGATGAAATAATTGGGGAACATTTTTTATACCATGTGACCAAACCATGTGTCCATTTAAAAAGTAAAAAAATTCAAATTTTTCCCTCTAACTCATAAATAGTTTAGCCATATTTTTTGATCTCATTGGAATGAACTCCCACAGTATCACACCCTATCTCCTTGGATGATCCTAATTTAATTCTTTGTTGTTTCCAATACCAATTGGTGTGATCCATACCTAGAGAAAAATATAATACTCTCTTCCTTATTTTCATATTTATATTCATTATTGTGAGTATTTTTCTTATTAAATCTAAAATTCTATGTTATTATGTAAATCATTCATAATTTTTATTCCTATTTTTTGAAGTCAAACATAAGGATATTATTTATTGAGTGGAGTTCCCTATGATAAATGTTGGTGGTCACTATAATTAACGCATAGTCACATTTATTTTCATTAGTGTGTTTGTATCCGACCACATAATCATTTCCATGAAAGGATGTAAATTAATTTAAATATATTATTAGAGGTTTTAATTTAAAAAATGATCCATTTAATTTGATTTTTACCCTATCTAAAATTTCTTAGATTAAGTAAATGGTTCACTATTTTATATGGATAATGGTGAAATAATTATTTGATTTTTTTTGTTAAATTAAATTTCACATCCATCACATTTTTTTGATGGAATAACTCTTCTATTGTGCCCAATGAAATTTTATAATAATATTTGGTGAATAAAGGCTTTTGAATTATATTATTATAGGTTAAATAAAATTTTAATTTACTATGCGTGTTTTTAAGGGAAGTAGTTAAAAAGTTTGGTTACAAATGAAATTATAAATTGGGTTCCGACCTTATTATATTTGGATGGTAATTAGTATATATTGGTTAATATTTTGATAAAAATTGGATTTTCTAAAGTGGCTTAGTGATATAATATTAATTAACATTGTTTATGTTATATTTTTTTTATTTTGATGTTTTAATTTTTTATGTATACAAGTTATGACTTTTCAAAGTGTTATAATACATGTTGATTATTTTGTTTATGATTTTTAAACACAATATTAACATTGTCCATGGATGAATGCTTGAATTGATTATTAAATATAGGGTAAACGATCCCCCTAGAGGATTCCTGGATTTATTTCTAAACCCATGGTCAACATGGCACCCAAACAGGTTCTTTGATTTATGGTTAAACCCATGGTAAACATATACCCCTAGGTGGATACTTGGAGTTGTGTTTAAACCCAGGGTGAATATGGAATCGAAGTGAATGCAGGGCCCTAGGGATATATATATTAACACATAGATATGTTTTTCTCTAGTTAAATGTATATTAACCCTGGTTGGAAGGGGGTTGGTTTATAAAAATAGTCATCACATGCTCAATTTAATAATTATTTTATTTTTTTAATACTTTTGTATTTACTTGTATATGATATACCCACATGGGAGCCTTGAATTGTAAGGCATAGCCATATTATCATGGTATGGTATAGGTTTTTTATTTATTGGCACCTACCAATGTTGTGATGTTGTACTGGTTCGTGTCAATGATTAATTTTATTTATGCTTTTATTTGAACTATAGACTATAGGTATAGTCTCCCTAATATATTTATTTAGACCCTCACCACTAGGTGGTAGCCTCTAGAATATAGGGTGGCACACTTGAGGCCTTGAAACATTCTACTAGTATGGGTGTCTATTCATGGTCTTGGGTTGAGGGATATTTCAAAGTGGTATCAGAGTGGAAATTTTCATTTGAATTAATTTTAAGGATAATGGAAATATGACTAACATTTCTTGTTTTCTTCAAAATGATCTCATCCCTAGGAGTAGCTAACCCACATATGGGGGAAATTAGTGTTTCTGAGGATGAGGCAATCATTCATGTGGTTTTCCTATTTGGTTATGTTATTTCCCCTTATTTGGAACATGTGGTGTTTATTTTAATTTATGTGGTTATTATTTATCATATTTAATCTCTTGGACTATCATGGAAATAGAGAAAGTGTGTGTTGTGCATCATTCTAAGCATGTAAATATTCACATGTTATATGTCATGTTAGAGGTAGAAGATTAATATTTTATAAGTATATAATTTATGTTTTATATATTTTAATGATCATATCTATTATGGTTTATATTTTCCCTATGATTTTTCAGGAATTATTTATATCTACCTATGAATTATTCATTATATTGGTGAAAATGGGGCCAGTAACATAAATTATTTTCTTCGTGTTATATGATGCTCTATGATTTAATACTATAGGGGAATTATAATTAAAAAATTCCATGGATGATTTCATGATATATTTATAGATAAAAATGGATATATTAATGATGTTCTTAGTTAAACAAATATCATGTAAACAAAAAATATGTTGTTTTCCACATTTCTATTGAATGTTAACTTTTCTTTTCAAACCGTGGGACTTTGTAATTTTTATTTCTAAATCCTTTGGCCTAATGTGTGATGGGAAATGAAAAGATTAAAAATGTTAATTCTATATTTGAAATCATATATTTCCTTACTAATAAAATTAAAATGGGAAACTTGAAATATTATAACATGCAAAGGGAAATGAAATTAGTAGTCAATGTTGGAGGATAACATATGTTGTGATATGGTATATGTGATCAAAACCATTATATTGGTGGTTGTGATGTGGAAAGGAATCATATCCTAATATAGATATTGGGTGTATTTAGATTGAGATTAGGTCTTGGGGATAGAGTTGGGACCTAAATTTGGAGACCTTGGAGACATATATTTCAATATAAAGTGGGATTTCTTGTTTCATGATCCACTATTTATGTAATTTATAACCACTTTTTAGGTGTGATAGCCTTATGTTTTTTGATGTGACTAAAGGATTTGTGAGTTAGCTCTAGATCATGAGGGTATACACTAGGGGGAATTGACCAATTCCATACAAGACTTTATACCAATAATGCATGGATTGACGGTTTATATTAATAGGATCAATAAGAAGGAGTTAAAACCAATGGTGTGGCTTAAGTTAGTTATATTCCCTAGTTACAAATATAATTATATTTGTTTAAGTGCCTAGATGTAGGTTACCTTTATGAAGGTAGCATTTTTCAGATACATGATCATATCATTCTGTAGTATTCTTTTTGAAAATATGATTGTTCATGATCCAAGATGGTTATGTACAATATTAGATATTGTTGGTAAATGTTTTTTTTATAAAAGAAAAGAATGATAAGTGCTCACAGTTGGGAAAAAAGATTTGTGGATTCTTTTTCCCATAGATTTTAAGGAATGAGGAGTTATATATATATATTGGTAACTATGTTGGTATTATAGGAAAGGGCTTGATGGGAACCTAAAAATATTATACCTAATGTGTCTTTGAGGATCAGTGGGAATTATAAGGATCATGTGGACTTAGAATAATTCCTTGAAATAGTTGATCGTTTGGATAACCATGGTTTAAGTGAAATTCATCAGGTGAGATCCTATATTATTGGAAATATATGTGTAGAAGTCATGGTTAGATTTTAAGGTGAATAATCCAATAATATTTAATTTTTATCCCTTCAGACAAGGATTTAGGGTATATCAATTATTTCAACCGAGTGTATGACCCCTATGTTTCATGAGAAATAGGTGGTTCTGGAGCATAAACATATTGTCTCTATTTGAAGTATGGTGTGGAATACTAGGTCTATTGGGCCTTCACTTTTAATAAAAAAATGATTTATTTGGAGGTATAAGTGATATGGTGTGTGTAAAATAAATAATTCATTGAAAGATTCAGGAACCTCAGAAGGTTTGATTCAAGTTTCCTCTCAGAGCAAGATGACCAGAGGATATGGTGGAATCATAGAGGAAAAACATGTATAAGATTGAAATATGGATTTGAGGCACTATGTTAAGGGTGTTCCTCTATTAGTTGAGGAAGTTATTTTCAAATATTGTGTGATAAATTTCTATGATGATCGGGATGTCATAGTAATGCTCGAATGTTTGTGGATTGGACAAGTTTATCCATTATGTTGGGGGACAGTCTAGATGGGGAATGAGGATAAATTTGTTTTAAACTAGGTAGGTGAATATATTTTAACTCATATCAATTTACGGGCGATTACTATAGAAAATTTGATGTTATTGGTATGGTAGTTTTATTTTTTCAGTTTTATGATGGATAATAGAAGTTGGAATTTGGGAATCATGATCTTGATGGGATTGATGAGAATCGAGAGTGTGTTGGTTTTAAGGGGAATTAGTGTTGTTACATATCTAGTTTCTAGTTTTGAATTGTTGAGTTTGTGACCATGGTAGTACCCTATGAGTTGATTTGAGAAAATGATATGCTTACCAAGATGATCACAAGGTACCAAAATTTAATTTATAGTGATTAGAAATTTTGGTGTTGATTTGGTGGTTCGAGTTGATCATTTTAGAATATGCCATCCTAGGATGTCCTAATTTTACACTTTTTCTTAGATGTGGTTGCAGTAGGGTGGGAAAAATCAAAATATTTTATTGGATACAACTAGAATTACAAGATATTTCGATGGACCCCAAGGTAATAAGCTTGGGTGGCATAATAAATGGGTGTTGGTGGATTTTCAGACTCATTAAACATTGTTAAAAGGCCATTACCAACCATAAATGAGTGTTGTTAATAATTTTATTGGTTTGGTGTGATGTTAGATTTACACATCATGTAGAAAAACCACCATGATCTCATTTGATAAGAGATATATTGAGTGGGAATGTTGACACTCAGAATTATCAATAATAATAAATTTCATATGGTTGGGAGAACCATGACTTTCATGTGAGTTAATTAACTAAGTCATCACACATATGGGTGGAGATCACTATAAGATCTGTTTGGTCATAAAATTCTAGTTTTATAAGTGAGGGCCATTAGGGAAAATATTATTTTGATGTTTCACTCTGGTGGTATGGGAGGGACATGAGAATGTTAGAGGGTGACTAGATATGGACATAGGGGAGGGATTTTCTCAGTTTTTAGTAATTTTATGAGTGATGTGTTGAAAATACTGGAATGCACTGGGGATGGGTGTTAGCTAAGGGTCCAGTGATCTTATATAGTTACTCTCAATGCCATAGTTTGGTATGATGGTTTGATGATGTGACCGAGAATTCCCATTTAAATATATAACATTAGTATTATGAAATAGTATATGGGTTAGAGTGATAATAGTAAGGTATTACTATGGTAATTCACCTAAGAGGTTAGATGAAAAATAATTGTGGGGTTTTGGAGGAGCCACCGAGAGGAGGATGTCACTTACAAACTAGTTTAGTTTCATTCATCATGAACATAACTAGTGGTTGTAGCCTTTCCTTTTTAGGTATGAAGATTTTTTATTTTCAAATAATAACATGAGGATATTATGGTTTATGGTGGAGAGGTTATAAAAAACTAGCCATTATTCTAGGTATAGACCACATTGTTCTTTTCTAAAAACAACTTTGTTTTGTCTGTATGAGTTTTTATTAGGGGTATGGGGGTTTGGGTTGAAGTTTGGAGTGTTCGAAGCCCGAAAATACACTTTTTTACATGACACATGTGGTTCATGGTTAGTTATATTCGTTCACTCCAACTATATAACCTGAAATGATAAAGGAACTCTATTTTTAAAATTGTGTGAAGGGTCCTAGAAAACCATTAAGATGTCTATATAAATTAAAGATACATTCTATTTAGTTTAAAAATAATGTAAAAAATGTGTCGTAACTATGTGAGGTTGTGTGTTTTGGAGAATGATGAAATCATATTTAGAGAATGGGTTTTCAAATAATGTGGCAAAACCACATACCCCTTTAGGAAAGGAAAAATTTCAACAATTTTTCCTTTGACCACTAAACTATTGAAGAATTTTTTTAGATCACTCTAGCCAGAAATCACTCTAGATTGCATTTGATTTCCTCCCCCAATACTTGGATAAACCTCCTTCAATTATTTTTATTCCCATCATTTCATGTTGTGATCATGACCTATTAGTAAATCTAGAATTCCACTTACTCATTTCCTCATTTATCTTTATTTTCATGAATGTTCTTAATAAAATGAAAATTCTATATTTTCTAGGAATTCATCTAGTTTCTTGATTTATTATATATCATGATGAAAAAAAGTACCATATCTAATGAGTATACTCATTTATACCTAAGGCAGATAGTCCCTCAAATTATCCAACATTATTTACTATTTTCATAAGTGTGTGTAATGAAACAGTATTAGCTTTAATATTTTTTTAACTAAATTCATTAAAATGTAAAATGATATGTTTTCCCTGTTAGTAAACCCCATTGAATATTAATTTAACACTATATATGAGGTATTTTTAAGTAATAATATTTTTCATTGGAATTTCCCATCAAATCATCAAAGGGTTGTTCAATATCGTGTTATTTAATTAAATTCATAAATATGAATGATGAAACTAGTTGAACCCCAAAATAAAATGTATTTAATTAATTAAATTGTAAAAAATGTTAAATTGATAAATGTGGAATAATTATATATATCAGGGGTTGTGAAATGAAACATCACAAACATCGATAATCATGATGGAACTCAATATTGGATTGGGCCTAAGGAAATGGTACACTCATAATTGGTGAATAAATTCTTATGAATTAGTTTGTTATTTTTGAAATATAATGGAAATTTTATTCATTAATTTTATAAGGAAAATTGTTAATCCATATGGTAGGAAATGAATGTTCAAAATGAGTAGTGTCTTAATTATATCGTTTCAGAAGTGAAAACTAATTTTTTAATCATTTGATACTAAGAAAAATATATAAATGGATTATTTTAATGAAATGAATTGATACCATCATTATTATAAATAATTTTTTGAGGTTTTAATTGATAATGGATGCATGTTTTGAATTTTGAATAGTTTTTTATTTCTTGTAAATTATAATGGGTTTAATGGTTAAAATTTGGGTGAACACGACCCTCAGATAGATACTTGGATTTATGGATAAAATAGGGGTGAACCTAATCCATGGGAGGATGATTGAATTTATGGTTAATCCTAAACTGAAAATTCCCCACCTTGTGGATTCTGTTATTTATGATTAATCCTTGTGTGAAAATGCACCTCGGGTTTGTGTATGGACATATAGTTAAACCTGAGGTGATCATAGCCCCTAGGTTGATGTGTAGAACTACGGATGGGTATTACCCTTGACATCTTGTTTGAACTAGGGAAGATTATTTCACCTGAGGTTGGGAGTGGTTTTTGTTAGCACAAACTTCACAAAATTCATCAAGACACCACTTTAAGGGATTATTTTATGGATAAAAAATTAAAATGTTTTATACAATATTTTGTATTCATTTATCTTATACACTAGAACATTCACCTATATTAGAGACTGGTAATTTTTGGGATTTAATTTCTTGTGGTCTACTGAGTTTTAACCATTCCATGATCAATGTCATTTTGGGAACTAGAACAGGTGCTACTTGTTCAAGGTGATAAGTCTATAGTTGGGGATAACCCAACACTTGTGTTATATTATTGCATGCTAGGAGTGGAGTTAGGTGAAGAGATTAGGTAGATACTTTGATCAAGTTTGGGGTCCTCATTGGATTTAGTTTGTATTTTATACTATTATTATTCCTTTTATCTGATCCAACCATGAGGGATCCTCAACATATATAGAATACCAATATTTTCAAGGAAGGTGATGGTTGTTTTATTTATTGTAACATACTACTATTGTGATGTTTTACTGGTGGGTTGTTATGTTTTATTTTATTTTTTTTATAATTAGATATTTGACTATGAATTATTATCTCTGAAATGTATCCATTCTTATACTCACTACTATTTATGAGCATCTAGTGTGGGGGAAGGCGTGATTTTGGTCTATTAGTATTCTATTTGTCAGTGGTCAGGGGAATTGGGATGTTACTCTCACACACAAAATTATCATTAATATCTTTAAAAATATTATATCATCCCTTTTAGCTTACCCTTTTTTAATAAGGTACACCAATTTATAAAAAAAATCATACTAAAATAATTAAATGGTTTGGACTTAACTAAAAATGCTATCTTTTTGTCCAACTATGTAAAAAATTATACACCCCATTATCATCAAAGTTATTTTTCTCATCCAAAAATGTAATTAAAGAATAAAAAATAAAATTTCCGAGTTTCCATAAGAAAAAGTGTATAATTACCATGTATATTTTGATAACTACTTTTTGAATCAAATTTTAAATAACTAAGTAGTTTTTATTGCTCAATAAATGATAAAAATGATAGATTATTTGAATTTATGGATTTTCAAATTTTTGAATATTTGTTATCCACTATTTCTATCATCATTTCTTAGTATTTATGATAAATTTTATCTTTTTATATGATTCATAATAAGAAAATTTTGAGTTTAAATGAATATAAATCCTTCAGAAATATATCCTTGAAATCACTATATATTTTTTGATCTTAGTCAAAATATAATGAAGTTCGAATCATACATAGTTATTATAAATTAATTAATATGAATATATCAAATAAATTCAAAATTCATATGAATAATATGACCATGTTTATGATTCCCCAATTGTTCCCAAAAAGATCAAACAATCCTTTAATAATGAAAAAATTCTTGGGTGAGTGGATTATGAGACTATGTGGGTCGATGTTTCGAAAATGGTGAACATTAAAAAAAATGCTGAGGGAGTTATTATGAAAAAATGTGTATCCTCATATTATAGTGCCCTAGATAGTCATTAATGATTATGGAAAACAATTTCACAAAAAAAATTTTATAGGTACTTATAGATAAGTATAGAGTTTAATGAAATATAAACACAACCACCCTTAACCGAAAAAAATTATCCTCATTTTTTAGTTATCCCAATGAGAAAACCCCAAACCATAAAATTTTTACACCCTAAACACTATCTTGTCACCTTATTATAAATTATTAATTTTTTAGATTCATCCAACCAGCATAAATTGTTATCTTAACCAAGAATATTTATAATAAAACACCTTGAACCATGTTTATTTCTCATTTCAAAACATTATTCTTGAATAGATAAAATGAACTAATTTTTTTCACTATAACCACACCCTAGACCACCCTTGAAAATTTGTTTTCTAACATAGCATTTTTCTCAAACATAATTTTTTATTTAATTTTTTATAAAAATGTATTTCCAAACCCTATAGTTTAGAGAGTAAAGGGAACAGTTGATATATCATTATAAGTGTTATGGAGGTACTATTGATAGGTATTCCAATCCCTATATCTATGTTGTTAAAACCATGGAATAAAAATACATCTCAAAAATCATAAATATTATACCAAAAAGATACCCCATGGTAGCTAATTCTCCATGGACACTTTATCAAAAACACTTGAACCCACTAATTTTGTCTCCCAAAACCCAACAACCTTTAGAAAATCATTTCTAAATACCATCAATTAAATCATCATATTTTCTTTTAGATGAATATTTCTGAATATCATATCCTATTAGAAAATATAGCTACTCAAAATATGGAATAAATAAAATTTCTATATCCATCTATGGTATCAGTGATATGATTAAATAATACATTAAATGAAATAATTGGGACACTATACGTCAAGCATATTTCTTAAGCCAGTGAGGAAATATTTGGATATATTCCTTTATAGTGCCTCATGACATTTAGGTATGATCATCAGACTCTAATTTTTATATTAGGTGGTTGGATGTAAGAATTCACACTTAATGATTTTGGACCTTTATTTGAATTTGTTATAAAGAAATAATGAAATATGAAACCTATAAGTGTAACATCCCAGGTAAATAAAGAATATGAAATTTTTATATTTATTAATATTTTTGAATAAAATGTTAATATTACTTTAAATTGAATGCTATGTTCGATAGCGTACCCAATACGCAACAATGAGTTTCCTTGAAGTCTTACATTGAACACTAATAATATAATAATATTAGTTTAAATGGTAGTAAATTCCTAGACATTGTAATGGAGGGAATGAATAAAACTAAATAAAAAATTATTATATATGTTTGTTATATATTTTTACATTTATCTGATAAAAGTTAGAGGCTTAAAATGTGAATGAATCCAATTTTAAGCATAAATATTCTAATGTTCTTTAAAAGGTCGACTAACTGCTTTTTAATGGCGAAACCTTTTTAAAACTACTTTTTGTCAATTTTATATGTTATATTTGAGAAAATAAAATCATTCTTTATAATTGGGACATCAAAATTTACTTTCTATAAATTTTTGTTATTTTTCTGATAAAGTTTATTTTTAAGGAATAGCGAAAATGTTGAATTTTAATTCAAAAAATCCTTTTAATATAATTTATTTATATGGTTATATTATATTTTTAATTGGGTTTATAAAGTGTATTTAAAATATATTTTTACCATTTAATCCAATGGTGGTCATAGGAATTAATTTCACTTTGAAATTGGGCATAAACAAGGATCAATCTTTTGATAGATATTGTTTCTTAAAAACATGCTACTTGTTTTGACAATGGAAATTAATTATGAAATTAATTAATGAAACTTATATGTTTTGAATTTATTAAAATGGAAATCATTTTTGAATTTAGAATATCAAATTTACTTTGGATAAATTTTTGGTATTTTTCTGACAAATGTTCATTTTTAATGAATAGTGAAAAATACTGCATTTTACTTCAAAATTGCTTTTTCATCTAATTTAATTATATAGTTAGATTGTCCTTTTAATTGGTTTTAAAATTTAATTGAATTATTTTTTTATCACTTAATTAAATTTTTTTCATTGTAAGTAATTTCACTTTTCAATTGGATGTAAAAACAAGTCAATCTTTTGATAAATTTTACTTCTTAAAAAAACTCGTCTTTGGTTCTGACAATGGGAATTATTTTTAAATTAATTACTGCAATTTATGTGATTGAAATTTGGTAAAATAGATTCCATATTTGGAATTATAAGGACCAAATTATGTAATTAAGACTCTTGTTTTTGAACATTATGAATAGTAACGACGACAATTATCTTTAATTATCATAATTAATTAGTAATCGGGTAGTTAAGGGTAATAAAATAATATCATAAAAATATTAAATGACCCAAAAATGTGTCCAAATCCTCTTGGTTGTGTCATGGCCGACCATGGGATGCCTTGTTTCAACTTAGGGACCCCATGGAATCACTTTTGTGTGATAGTGACCTTTTATCATATTATTTTTTAAAGAAAGGAAAATATAACCAAACTATGTAACGCCTAAGTAAAACAATTTTAATTTTGTTTACATAAATTATATATTAGACTATAAATAGTCATTGTAAATCTAAAAATATTTCCTACATCATGGTATTTGTTTATAATTTTTAGACATTAAATAAATAAAGTTAATTATGACACCATGATGATGCAGCGATTACCTCATTAATGAATGATTTAATAAAATGAAAAGATAAGGTAAAATCTAAGACTTAAACTTGTCTAAAACCTATTGGATTGGGGGATTTCTAACCCTTATCACCTTATCCTCAAAATATATCATTGTGGGGCCTTTAAAATCCGAAAACCATTTTATAATAAAGTAACATTTCAAGACTTTCCAAAAGTGACCCTCCTCCCTCTTATAAAAGGACCCCACCTCTACCCCCTTACCCAAATGTCTAAATCCCTTTAATCATCCATCCTATACTCATATTATCTCTCCACATACCTATTTTACTCCTATAAGCCTCACTTTGGGCATAAGTCTTTCCAAGGAATCCTTTGGCTCAAATCAAAAAGAGTTACCCGATTTAGAGGTAATGTCTTCTCTCGAGTTTCTTTCTTTTATTTTACTTCTTCACTCACCAATATATTATTATTATTTGACCCCATAATAAAACCATTATCCTCAATATACTAGGATTTTTTTATGATAAGTATTCTACCTACACTCACACACACCTCCATCTAATGGTTAAAGAACATACTGTTTCTGTGGGTGGAGAATTACTGCCTCACGAAACGATGATTGTTCAATCTTATTTTAACACCTTTCATGGTGTCCATTATGATGGAACTATATTTATATATGATATATATTTTATTTATGTTCTATCTATGCTTCTGTATTTTATATGTAAAACATACCTTTATGCTTTGCATGTTGTAAAAATGCGATAATTTCATATGAGGAAGTGTGGACTACCGCCCCCTCAAGTGATGTGACTCATTCATGCCAAACATGGAATTGATAAATAATGTAATTAATGAACTTATTTTACCTATATAAAATATATATTATACTGTAATTATAATATATCTACGTCTAATTTAGTTTTAAAGTCTATTAATATGACAAAAAAATGAAAGTATCGTTCATTCGTACGTACGGTTTACATCTCCATGAACGGTACATTTCATTTATTATCTCCAAACATTATGGAATATTATTAAATACATATATACTGGATATATATGATATTTAAATCATGAACACTATTCTTAAGATGATGTACTTATAACTACATGGATAATTCCCTTCAAACAAGTTCATTGTTGACTCATGTACCAAACATCGACAAAATGTATGATATGAACTCACAAAATTAACTAATTATTATAACATGATAATATGTGATATGAATTGAATAATAAAATTTAAAGGAAGTACTTAAGAAATTATAAATTGACCAAAGTTTATTATTCAGGAATATAAAGAAATGAACAAGACAAGTCAGACTTGAGGTAAAAGGATTTCTTATCTAACTTTTAATTCCGTGAGATTTCCATTGTTTGCCAATCATTTATTTCATGTGGTGTATTGTGTTCTTCCATTTGATATATATTATAATGATTATATTTATATTCATGGTACTATGTGATTCATTTGGTTCTTATTATCTTTTGGTCACATGAATCGATTTATTATAATGAGGTAAGGGGTTTTTATCTCACTTTTTATTCCTGTGAGATTCATGCTATATTTTCCACTATCTCCTTTGAGTGGTGTATGTACTGAAAATTATTCTACTATTTAATTAATATACATCCATTTATGGGTATTTACATCAACATTGTATAGTCCTTTTTTCATGGGGTGTATGTTTCATAGGTTACCAAATCGGTAAGGGAACCTTTCACCCTCTTCTTTTTAAAAGGATTCTTTTTGTTATATCCTTTAATTCACATATTCTTATGTTGGGATATGTTCTTATATATCATTATTTCTGTAAATTTTATGTCCAAGTGACAAGATACCCTTTCTATCTCTCATCAACTCATTTTCTGAATTTTAAAGTGACGTTGTTAGGCTGTCGAATTTCTGTAAGGGAACTTCTTAACCCAATTTCAATTCTTTGGGTTAAACCTATAATTCTTGATTATGTCATACTATGAATATGTTTGGATGACCTCTGATTGTTTTACACTTAATATCCACTTATATTGGGTGTATTTATATTTGTCACACATAATTATGAAATTGATTTATCCTTAATCTAAAGATACCATCTTTGTACGAGACTTCGTCTCAATCTCCTTTCGTTAAGGCATACTTCAATTTATATAAGACCTTATTTTATTTGATGTTTAATAAACAATTTTTTATTCTAATTTCATTCAAAAGGAATATTTTTACATGAAGAGTTTTACTAAATGAAAAAATAGAATGTTTTTGTCTTACGTATGTGGCGACAACGACTTATCCGCCACCGTGACCATTATTTTAGTTTTTGGCTTCCTATACAAGCCATAACTTTTTTTAAATGAAAAATAAATACCATGTTTTAGTTTTCCTTTATTTTGGTATTGAAATTGGTTTTGATAATTTTTTGATTATATCAATGTGTTGTATTGATATCTTGTGAGTGAAATGTGGAAACATTATGTTTCCTTTATTCATGTTTTATGTGACACTATTATGTTATGGTTCTTGGGAATTGTTTATGAAGTCAGGTGGTTCCGTGATAAACTAAGGGCGGGTGAGCCCGAGATAGCTCTCCAATGCATTGGGTAACACGAAGGAGTTAAACGCTAAGGTATCTCCGAATATATTTAGGGAATATATTGTGATGGGTATTCAAAACATAACAATGAGGGTTACTCCCTACGTTAGAATGTTATGAATGCCTCAAGTTACCATTATGTATTATTATTTCTATGAGTTATTTATAAATCTTATGATTTCATGAGGTATGTTAAAAAGATTATGTTATGTATATATTGATGATATAATGTTTTCTTTCTTTGTGTATCCCTTACTAAGTTTTTTATGCTCATCCCATGTTTTTGAAATGTTTTTCACAGAACATTAAGTGGAATAGGGTCAAGGATGGGATCAAAGAAATTCCATGCTGTCAAAAACCTAAAACTTGACATGTATCTTTTTTCAAGAGTTTTTATTTTGTGAAAAAAATGGAAACTGAGTAGAAGTGTCTACTTTGTAATATTTTGAGATGTAATAGTTGTGTCCTAATTCTCTAAAACTCTAAACCTGAAAACATCCTCAATGTGAATTATTCATTTAATTCAAGATTATGTAATGTTTTAAGGCCGAGTCCTTATAGTTGGTATCAGAGGTCGGTTTAGATAACTATAGAGGTTATGGTATTCTTTAAGCACAAGTGACATTACCATAATGGTTAGGATTTTAGAAAGAGTTGTAGTTATTTTTATAAAATGAATGAGTTTAAGATAACATGAATAAGTATATCTTAGTATTTACCCTCCTCATTAGATATTATATGATGATTTTACTGATATACGCACTCTGGATTTTTTGGTTTTAGTAAATGGATGGATCTAGCAGGCACCAAAGTAACAGTGGATGTGAAGAAAACTGTGATGGTTTTCTGAACGAGCAACTGAATGATATGGGAGATGTAATGAGAACTCTTGTGGTTATTCTTAACCAACTATCTGGAGTCATGATTGACCACCTGAACCTTAGAGATTTTTATAAGGCATCATATATGCGAGAAACCAATCCCTACGGATGTTCATGTAATAATCATAAAGGTGAGAATGTTCAAAAACATATGTGTCAAAGATGTGGAAAGAAACACATAGGAACATGTTTCAAAGGGACAGAAAGATTCTTTAGATGTGGAAATGAAGGTCATAAAGTAATAACCTACCATGGAAAAAGGAATCATCTAGTTGACTCTCAGAAAGGGAAAGAAGTTATTTATGAAGGATCAATTTAATGTTTTAAATGTGGTGTTCATAGTCATTATGAAAACACATGTCCTATAAAGAAGTTTCTGGAATGGGACCACCAAGATTGTACAAATATTTGTTTACCAATACCTAATTCCATTCCGATTGAGGATGAAGAAACAGACAATGCCCAATGAAAGGTATGGATTATTTCATAACATATGTTTTCCTATTATTGAAATATTAGGATATGATTCGTGATTTTGTTTGTAGGAAATAAGTATTTCAGAATAAGTTGGAAAGTAATGGTTAATGGATCATGAATAATGTTGAACTAATAAGAAGTCAACATATAAGGGATTCAAGAGTTGTGGTAGATTTTAGGATGGTAAAATTCTTAAAAGTATTAAGGCTCTTTTGATGATGAGATTACATTAGAAGACTTTTTATAGTATGTGTGACCCTGATGTTTGATATATGAAAATTTTATTCAAGTAATAGTTATTTTTTCTTTTGTTGATATAGTTATAAAGAACCATTTTGGTTTATATAGTCCTTGAATTTGATGTAATTACAGGTTATTACATTTTGGGATGCAAAATGAAAGTTATTAGATAACCTTTGTGGTTAAAATATTTTATGGTTATATTTGATGAATTTATCTCTTTTTGGGAATGTTATAAAATTATGTAGTTTCTGAAAAGGGATAAGACACAAACCGTGTGGCAACCCATCGCGTCGGATGAAGCTGTGGGAATCGAACCCACAAGCAAAGTGTGACTGGTATTTATCGCCTACCACTGGACTACGTGAAGTCCCTGGTTAGTATGACTAATTATTTTATTTAGATGATCTTATAAATCAGGAGTAAGTTGATTTTGGGAAATGATTAACCTATTATGAAGAATATGTGATTAGGTTAATTACTTTTTAGTATGAGACTTTAAGAGTAACTGATGTTATTTAGAGATAAATGTTAAGATTTACCTTGGAATACTATGTGATTAAATCCTTTAGAGATTTGGGTTTCAATATTAGTTTGGATTAATTTGAAGAATTTTATGGATAGATGTTTATTGATTGGTCTTTGATGAACTTTGGGTTTTGTTTGAAAAATTTTGGAGATAAAGAGTAGTATTTCTTTTTATAAAGGATTATCCTTTTGGGGATTATCTGATCTTGTACTAAAAATTTTGGTTTTAGTTAAGGTCTAAAGACATGGGAAATATATAGTTCATATTTTGTGGATTAGTTGATTCTCAAGAAGTTGATTATTTCACTCTTAATGTGAACAATTCATCCAAAATACTCATCATTTGGAGGAAATATGAGTTTGTATTAGATATCTAGTAAAAATTGAAAGTCTACCTGACAAGTAAGTATGTTTCATGATGTTTTAGTTGAGCCCATAAATAAATTCCTCAATAAAAAGTAACTTAAAACAAAAACGTTGTATGTTAAATTTTCCTACTGGGGAATCAAATACCGTTTAACCCATCACAATTTTGTGATTTTCTGGTGGTTAAATTTCTCCTAAACATGTTTTCTATCACTCGCTATCAGAACTTTACCCTTTTTTCTCTTCCATGTCCATGTTTTCATGGAATCCTAGTATCTGTTGTCTCGGGTGACTATTGTAATTTTCTTTCTTTCTTTTAAAGTGATTGTTTAACTTACTCCTTTTCCGATATGGGGATTTTAATGAAGTTTTCGAGCCCAATTTTAAAATTGCTAGGACGCAATTTCCAAAAGGGGGGAAAGATGTAACATCCCAGGTAAATAAAGAATATGACATTTTCATATTTATTAATATTTGTGAATAAAATGATAATATTACTTTAAAGGGAGTGCTATGTTTGATAGCGTACCCAATATGCAACAACGAGTTTCTTTGAAATCTTACATTGCACACTAATAATATAATAATATTATTTTTAATGGAAGTTAATGCCTGGACGTTGTAAAGGAAGGAATGAACAGAAATAACTAAAAAATGATTATATATATTTGTTAAATATTTTTACATTTATCCAATAAATGTTAGAGGCTTAAAATGCAAATGAATCCAATTTTAAGCATAAATATTCTAATGTTCTTTAAAAGGCCGATTAACCGCCTTTTGATGGAGAACCCTTTTTAAAAAGTAATTTTTGTCAGTTTTTTATGTTATATTTGACAAAATAAAATTCTTCTTTAGAATTGGGACATCAAAATTTACTTTGTGTAAATTTTTGTTATTTTTCCGATAAAGTTCATTTTTAATGAATAGTGAAAATTTTGTATTTTAATTCAAAGTCTCCTTTTAATCTAATTTATTTATATGGTTATATTATCTTTTTAATTGGGTTTAAAGTGTAGTTAAAATAAATTTTTACCATTTAATCCAATGGTGGTCATAGGAATTAATTTCACTTTGAAATTGGGCATAAACAAGGATCAATCTTTTGATAGATATTGTTTCTTAAAAACAAGCTATTTGTTTTGACAACGGGAATTAATTATAAAATTAATTAATGAAAATTCTATGTTTTGAATTTATTAAAATGGAAATCATTTTTGAATTTGGAATATCAAATTTACTTTGGATAAATTTTTGGTATTTTTCTGACAAATGTTCATTTTTAATGAATAGTGAAAAATAATGCATTATACTTCAAAACTGATTTTTCATCTAATTTAGTTATATAGTTAGATTGTCCCTTTAATTGGTTTTAAAATTTAATAGAATTTTGTTTTTATAACTTAATTCAATTTTGTTCATTGGAAGTAATTTCACTTTTCAATTGGATGTAAAAACAAGTCAATCTTTTGATAAATTTAACTTCTTAAAAAAACCAGTCTTTGGTTTTGACAACGAGAATTATTTTTAAATTATTTACTGCAATTTCTGTGTTTGGAATTTGGTAAAATTAATTCCTTATTTGTAATCATAAGGTAAAAATTATGTAATTAATACTCTTTTGTTTTTGGACATTATGAATAGTAACAACGACAATTATCTTTAATTTTCATGATTAATTTGTAATCGGGTAGTTATGGGTAATAAAATAATATCATAATAATATAAAATGACCCCAAAATGTGTCCAAATCCTCTTGGTTGTGTCATGGCCGACCATGGGATTCATTGTGCCAACTTAGGGACCCCATGGAATCACTTTTGTGTGATAGTGACCTTTTATCATATTATTTTTTAAAGAAAGGAAAATATAACCAAACTATGTAACACCTAAGTAGAACAATTTTAATTTTGTTTACATAAATGATCTCTTATACTATAAATAGTCATTGTAAATCTAAAAATATTTCCTACATCATGGTATTTTTTTATAATTTTTAGACATTAAATAAATAAAGTTATTTATGACACCATGATGACACAGTGATTACCTCATTAATGAACGATTTAAATAAAATGAAAAGGTAAGGTAAAATCTAAGACTTACACTTACCTAAAACCTATTTTATGGGTTTATTTAGAACCCTTATCACCTTATCCTCAAAATATATCATTTTTGGACCTTTAAAATCCGAAAACCATTTTATAATAAAGTAACATTTCAAAACTTTCCAAAAGTGACCATCCTCCCTCTTATAAAAGTCTCCCACCTATAACCCCTTAACCACACCTCTCAAGAAATTGGATCATCTAGAATCTTCTCATATTATCTCTCCAAATTCCTATTTTTCTCCTAGAAGCCTCAATTTGGGCAGAAGTCTTTCCAAGGAAGCCTTTGGCTCAAATCAAAAAGAGTTACCCGATTTAGAGGTAATGTCTTCTCTTGAGTTTCATTCTTTTATTTTCCTTCTTCACTCACCACTATCTTATTATTATTTGAACCCATAATAACACCATTATCCTCAATATACTAAGATGTTTTTATGATAAGGATTCTACCTACACTCACACACACCTCTGTCTAATGGTTAAAGAACATACTGTTTTTGTGGGTGGAAAATTACTGCCTCACGAAACGATGATTGTTCAATATTATTTTAACACCATTCATGGTGGAAATTATAATGGAAATATATTTATATATGATATATATTATATTTATGATCTCTATATGCTTCTTTATTTTTTATTTAAAACATACCTTTATGATTTTCATGTTGTGCAAATGCGATAATTTCATATGAGGAAGTTTGGACTACCGCCCCTCAAGTGATATGACTTGTTCATGCCAAACATGGAATTTATAAAGAATTTAATTAATGAACTTATGTTACATATATAAAATATATATTATACTGGAATTATAATATATCTATGTCTAATTTAGTTTTAAATTCCATTAATATGACAAAAAAATGAAAGTAGCGTTCATTCGTACGTACGGCTTACCGTCTCCATGAACGGTCCATTTCATTTCTTATCTCCAAACATTATGGAATGTTATTAAATACATATATACTGGATATATATGATATTTAAATCATGAAAACCATTCCAGAGATGATTTACTTATAACTACATGGATGATTCTCTTCAAACAAGTTCATTTTTGACTCATGTACTGAACATCGACAAAACGTATGATAGGAACTCACATAATAAACTAATTATTATAACATGATAATATGTTATATGAATTGAATAATAAACTTTAAAGGAATTCCTTAAGAAATTATAAATTGACCAAAGTTTATTATTCAGTAATATAAATAAACAAACAAGACAAGTCTGACTTGAGGTAAGGGGATTTCTTATCCCACTTTTAATTCCGTGAGATTTCCATTGTTCACCAATTATTTATTTCATGTGGTGTATTGTGTTCTTCCATTTGATATATATTATCATGATTCTGTTTATATTCATGGTATTATGTGATTCATTTGGTTCTTATTATCTTTTGGTCATATGACTCGATTTATTACAATGAGGTAAGGGGTTTTTTATCTCACTTTTTATTCCCATGAGATTCATGCTATATTTGCCACTATCTCCTTTGAGTGGTGTATGAAATACCCATTATTATAATCTTTGAGTAATATACATCCATTTATGGGTCTTTACATCAACATTTTATGGTCCTTTTTTCATGTGGTGTATGTTTTGTAGGTTACCAAATCAGTAAGGGAACCTTTCACCCTCTTCTTTTTAAAAGGCTTCTTTTTGTTATGTCCTTTAATTCACATCTTCTTATGTTGGGATATGTTATTCTATATCCTTATTTATGTAAATATTATTTCCAATTGATGATATACCATTTTTATCTCTCATCAACTCATTTTATGAATTATAAAGTGACGTCGTTAGGCTTTCGAATTTCTGTAAGGAAACTTCTTAACCCAACTTCAATTCTTTGGGTTAAACCTCTACTTATTGATTATGTCGTACTATGAATATGTGTGGATAACCTCTGATTTTTTTACAATTAATATCCACTTATAATGGGTGTATTTATATTTTTCACACATAATTATGTAATTGATTTATCCTTAATCTTAGGATACCATCTTTGTATGGGACTTCATCTCAATCTCCTTTCGTTGAGGAATACTTCAATTTGTATAAGACCTTCTTTTATTAGTTGTATAATAAACCCTTTTGAATTTTAATTTCATTCAAAAGGAATCTTTTTACATGAAGAGTTTTACTAAATTAAAAAAGAGAATTTTTTTGTCTAACGTATGCGGTGACAACAACTTCTCCACCGCCATGACCATTATTTGAGTTTTCGGCTTCCTCTACAAGCCATAACTTTTAAAAATGAAAAATAAATACCATGTTTTACTTTTCATTCATTTTGGTATTTAAAATGGTTTCGATAATGTTTTTATTATATCAATGTGTTGTATTGATATCTTGTGATTGAAATATGGAAACGTTATGTTTCCTTTATACATGTTTTATGTGATACGATTATGTTATGGTTCTTGGGCATTGTTTATGAAGTCGGGTGGTTCTGTGATAAACTAAGGGCAGGTGAGCCTGAGATAGCTCTCCAATGCATTGGGTAATGCAACGGAGTTAAACGCTAAGGTTTCTCCGAATAGATTTAGTAAATATACTATGATGGGTATTCCAAACGTAACCATGAGGGTCAATCCCTACGTAAGAATGTTATGAATTCCTCAATTTACCTTTATGTCTTATGATTTCTATGAGTTAACCATAAATCTTATGATTTCATGAGGTATGTTAAAAAGCTTATGTTATGTATATATTTATGATCTAATGTTTTCTTTCTTTGTGTATTTCTTACTAAGATTTTTATGCTCATCCCAAGTTTTTGAAATGTTTTTCAGAGGACATAAAGTGGAATAGGGTTAAGGATGGGATCAAGGAAATGTCATGCTATCTAAAACATGGAAATAGACATGACTCTTTTTTCAAGAGTTTTTATTTTGTGAAAAAATGGAAACTGAGTAGAAGTGTCTACTTTGTAATATTTTCATATGTAATTGTTACGTTCTAATTCTCAAAAACTCTAAACCTCAAAATATCCTCAATGTGAATTATTCATTTAATTCAAGATTATGTAATGTTTTATGGTCGGGTCCTTATAATAAGACTCTCCTAATTGACTCTTAAAAGGAAAAACCATATCTAAAATGATGTGAAATTATAAATCCCCTATAGTTATCTATTATATGACAAAGTGAAAAATCATAAATCTATAGTATCTATTATTATGTGTCCTCTATTAAGACATAAACACCTTTTGGTTTTAAATATTAGAGATTATGATGTTATTCTACAAATTAGACATGGAAATTCATCACACTATCCATTTAGTGGGGTTCCTAAAATATTATATTTTTTACTTATTTTATGTGTATAAAACATAAAAATGAAAAGTATGATAATGGTGTGACACTTTATCTCATATTTTAAAAAAAATATGGAGTTAAATTTAAGGCTTTTTATGTGAATAACTTGGGATATAATATTACCATTCATTTTTTTACAATATTACAAAACAAGTATTCCAAAAAATGTGTAAATTTTATTATAAATGTGGAAAAATATAAATTTAAGGTTAAAGATGATTTTTAATCATTTACTAAGTAATAAAAGGGACCATATTGGATGTGTGTCACCCATGGTTCAGATCCAACCTATAACCAAGCCTTATTACCTTCAGTTGAAAAGAAATAGTTTATCATGAACAGTGTGGTGGAATATTCAATGTAAATAATTTATGTGGTGGGTTTAATATATCAGTTTATGAGAATTATAACTTGGTAAAACCATATTCTTAATTGCATACATCTCATTAAATATTAATATCCACTCCATTGGAAAACCTAATCCAGGTTGTGAATTTGGAATATATATTAGTTCTATAACATTCTTATGTTTTATATTAAAATTTTACTACTACATAGTGATCCTACATTACATTAATTAAATAAATAAGTATTTAATAATTACTCATGATGAAATAAAAAATCATATATGAATTAGTAATACTACATCATAAATTTAATAAAAATAGGGAACAATGTCTATGTACTTTGAAATATATCATAATAATATGAATGTAGCCAAGAAATATACATAGTAGAAGAATAAAACATGTATATATTTTCTTTAATATCATTCCAAGAAAATTCCTTTTATAGCTATTATAACATTTCCAAAAAAAATTGCTTACTTTGATGGTCAGCATTTATAACTCCTTTGTTTTGAGCTCATTACCCAACCATTTCCCACACCATTAATCTAATCGAGTCACATCACCCTACTTTACCAATTTAATAACTTAAAATAAAATTAAATAAAAAATTAGTCAATATTTTTAGGTTTTCATGATCTTATCTTGGATGACATCCAAAATAGATCCCCCAATAATGAAATAATAGAGAAGTATGAGGACATGAGAGAATGTGGCGAACCTATGAATCCAATGATTTCTTGTCCATGATTTTATTTTTTATATTGCAATAATATTTTTTGTTTTTTATTTCTATATTATAAATTTAACTTTATTTTTTGTGATTTTTAAATCAAATTAAAAGGTAAATTTTCATGGATTATTTTCATACTATAAATCAATAATGAAATATGATGTTAAATGAATGAATTTATTCTAGAATCATAAAAGGGGATATTGGGATGTTTATTTTCATATTAAAACATTTTCATTGATAAATACTAAATTTTGAAAATTAAAGCATGCATGTATAAAAAATATAATCAATTCACAAATTAAAACAAAAATTTATAAAGGATATAATTTGGAAAAGAATAAAGCTGTAAAAAGCATTCTAATAAAATATTTTTTTAAAATTCAATTATTATATATGATGATATTTTTTATGCCTCTCCTATATTTATTAAAATAATTAGTACTATGTTTCTATTATGTATAGGGTAGGTTTTGAATAATTCCCAATATGATGTTTTTTAAATCAATGCTATATAAGACATAGAAAATAAGCAATATCACATTCCATTTTAGAATGCATGAAAACATTATTTGGATAATTTAATTAATTCTATAAGTGATATTTATTATAAAAATTATACATAATTTTTATTAATAAAAAATAAATTATGTAATTTTTTGTGGTTTTGTAATGAAAATTTTATAAGTTAGATTTTAAAATTAAATATTACTTTGAGTAATTTCAAAATTTGATGAAACAAACTATGATTTAAATTAGTCTTAATTAAATTACCACATGTGTCTATGTTACCCATGATAAAATGATAAGGTTAAAAAATGTTTACCCTCCCTAAATACTAAATAGTAATTGAGTATTATAACACAAGTTTATGAATAATCCACTTAGGTCATAGTAAGTGTAAATACGTTTCTTTTGAAAACATTCTATCATACCCGCTTCCAGGAAAATTTTACAATTACTGTAATCACTATTGATTTTTATATTTATTTAGAAATTATTAATGAAATGAAAATATAATATCTATTTAAATGGATTGTTTTCCATAAATATATAATATCATTCATTAAAAATTCCATTAAATTGATTATTTAAATGATTTTATTTTGAAATTTATTTCAATATTATCAAATTAATTAATAATACTTAAACCAATTAAATTACTTTTCAAATGCGAAATTTAAAAAATTGTATTTTTTAATCATTTTTACCAAAATATGAATATAATTTATTTTCTATAAATTATGTATCCTTTATAACTTGTATATCCATCATCAATAACTATCATATTCAATGAATTTCTAAGTAAAATAATTTAATTAGTTTTTATTAAAATTCTCAATTAGAATAACTTATTTATATATGAACTTGTTAAATGAATATGACACCCATCCTAATACAATGTATTCTTATCATTTTGAATGAATTATCCACTCCTCATGGAATGATTCCCCATCATCAAAGGATTAACCATCATATAAAATATGTTTCCAGAATAAAATGATATAATAATTAATCTATAATTAATCATCATATTGATTAAAAATTAAATCAAACTAAAAATTTTATAGAATCACTAAACACATCCTATATAATGAAAAGTGATTAAAAAATAGAATAAAGAAGACAATTAAAAGTTTATTAATCAAAATTTATTTATATATACTAATAAACCATGATGTAAGGGTATTCAACATGGTGTGTTTCAACAATATATCTAGAAAAAACTTTTCTATTAATAATAATCCATGGAAAATAGTAAAATTTTATATATTATAATTATTACCAATTCACCATGAATTTGGACTATGAGATGGTTTTTTGATCATCTATTTTTCATTCAATATTTTAAATCTTTCACTTGACTAGAATTAAAATTTTATAATTGAAGTTTTTATATATCTCCCTATCTTTTAGAACAATTATGAAATAAAAAAGGATTCATCTTCCAAAATGTGGCATGGAAAACATATATACTCCTGCCATGGTTTCCCCTAAATATTTTTTCATTATATTTTGGTATTCTATGTTTTTTTCTATCTTATGAACATGTAACATACGATGTAATTAGAATCCTTCTATATTGTGGTTTTTGTTTTTCACCTCAATCTTCTCTATTTTTCTCAATATAATGTGACAAGGCTAATATTTTCATTATTTTTCAACTTAATTTAATAATTTCAACCCCATTATTTTTCTATAGTATAGGTATTTATCACATATTTACTTTGTATGTAATATTTAGAGTATATATAAAATATAACCTAATTTTTTAGGTTTAAATATTTTATTATTATTCTAATATTAATTTTATGGACAAAAATTCATAAAATTTTGATTTTATATTTTAATATAAATTTTATAAACAAATCAGGTGGGATTAATTGATAATGTACTATAATAGGTTTGATTAATAATATTAAATATGTATATTCATTTTGAATAATAAAATCAATAAATTTGGTAATTTATTTAAATGCTTATAATTTATGTTTTCATGTGTAAAATTCATTTTGATACAATGAATGAAAATCTATCAAAGGCATGAAATGGGTAAAAATATATTCAATAGACACTGAGGAAATATTTCCATGTAAAGACTCTAACAATAAATATGTAAAAGTAATTTATTCTTTACAAAAATTCATTTTATCTTTACACTCTAGAATATGAAAAATTTTGGGTTACATTAAACTAACTTTATCCAATGTGTAAGAGTAGCTAGTTTCAAGGAACAATTTGAAAAAAATGTAATTGTTATTTTTTATTTAAAAAATGATTATTATATTATAAACATTATATGATTTATTTATATTTAATTATATATACTACCAATGTGATGTGGTTATGAGATCCAAATCACATCACATTTGGGAGGTTCCAATCCAAATATACACCCAAAAGGCGATTTAAAATTCAAAGGATATTAAGGTATGAAAATTAATGATATGTTATATTTCAAAAGGACACTTATTTCATGAATATAGTATATATATACATATATATATAATTCATCATAATAAACATCTATGAGAGGCAGTGATAGAAAATGAATTAAATTGGTTTATGGGGTGGTGGTCCATCGTACACACAAACGACGATTTAATTTTCTATTTAATTGATAATAAGATGGATATTGGTTAGCATATTAATATAAAAATATTTGATTATATTTAATAACATATTTTTAATATTTCACCATGTTTGAAGAATATTTAATGGATATAGAAGAATAAATAAAACAACAACATTCACTTAAATGTTATACCACTTCTTCATACAACCTCCTTTTATTTACATCTTAATTTATGTTAGGTTTTTTATTATGAACAATACAAGACATCTATATTTTGGATAGGGATTTCATGAATGGATTGGGGATGGTATTGAATGAACCAAATTTCTCTTGAATTGTAGAGATAAGAGGAGTTTTGAAGCCCTTATATAAGTGAGGAAAGAGACATTCTTTGAATATTACGATGTATTTAATTAATATAAATAAATTTTGAAGATTAAATTACTCCAAAATGATATAATTAGAATATCGTATTAGGATGAGTCTGAATATTCAAATATTATAAATTTTTTTAGAGCATGTTACTCTTCCACCCTTATCACTTTGTTTTAACCCTCATTAACCATTTAGACGAATAGAACTATATTATGTTTTTACTCTTGAGGGGTCAATAAATTTTTTATAAAATAAAAAATGACCAATAGATGAACCATGTTTTATATTTTAAACCATATCCCATTAAAATCACTAAAAATTATATATTTAAAATTAAAAATCATTTTAATAAATATTGATTATTATAAAATATCAGTAAGCTCACTTTTGATCTACTCAATTAATTTGACATTGAAAACAACATGAAAGAAATTAAATTCGATTAGGATTGATATAAATATCCATAATATGTTACTTTTATCACTGAAATTAATTTTATACACTAAGTCACCAAAAGTATTACATTTAGATTTATTAAAATCATTTACATACATTTTTTATTCCCTGCATAGGCACAATATCGAAGTTGTGTAATCATTTATCATAATTATTTCATCACTAAAAATTAAAATGAGGTCAAAAAAATAAAATTTAATAGCATTAAATTCTTTTATATTCATCCATTATTTATATTTACTCACATATATGTCCAAAAACCATATTTAATCGATAATTTTGACCTTTGCAGCCTTGTGCACGCATTGCACATTCATTTGGATAAGTCACTTGTAATATAACTAAAAATTAATATATATCACTAAAAATAATAAAAATTTATTATTATTTGTTTTAGAAGTAGATAATATACGTTCTAATATTATAATATTATCTTTAGGACACCAAATTTGAAATTTTGAGTGGCATGTAATCACTTCATCGACACTACAAATGATCATCTTATTTATGATGAATTAAATTCTTTCTTAAATGTTTTGAATCATATTTTAATTATTTTTTTATTATATTTTCCTAAATGATTGCATACATCTGTCTAATATTTTTTTATATTATATATATGTAATGAAGAAATCATAAAAGATGTTATATTTCATAAAAAATATTTTCTTACTATTCGTGAAAAAATTACTTTATGCTAAATTGTATCAAAATATAATACATGGATTCATTTTACTAGATTAATAAAATTAATAATTATTTTTTTCAAAACTCAATTATGATATGATATAGAAATTATTTTTTATATTAAATTGTAAAACACATTGAGAAACAGTTTTTAAAAAAATTGGTTTTAAGTGAAAAAATGAACTTATACAAATCTTCAGTATAATTCTGATTCAAAGGTAAATAATTTTATTATGTAAAATTAAATTATAATTATATTATTTTGAGGTAAAATTCAAAGTATAATAGGTATTTTTTATGATAATTAGTGAAAATTTAACAAAAATTATTATTTTCCAGTATTCATGAAAAAATAAATATTTTCATAATAATTTATAAATTTTACCCCGTGATAATTTTTATATGATGATTTTAAAAATGAAATAATTTTTTGAGATAAAATTTTGAAAATTTTTATAAATTATTTATAATATTCTCTTAGAAAATAAATTAATTTTCTTTTGCAAGAAAACACATTTTTTAGCATAATATGACTACTAACAATTATGTTTTTTTAAATGAATTAATAAATATGTATTGAGTTTAATAAATATATATATCATAATTTTTTTACTCATACCAATATCATTCAATTAAATGTATTTGTTATATTTTTTTTTAAAAATCATAGTTCATTCCTGCTCAGTGTTGCTTGTTTTATACTCTAGCGAGCATAATGTTTTTTTTAATATCCAGGGTGGTACATTCTCAACCCACTAAAAATAAATTTTTTTACTTTAAATTTGATGTTCATATTGATAATAAATGTATTTATATTTGAAAATACCTTACTGAAAATCCACCCCATTCAAATGGTTAATATATCATTCTCTTGACAAAAGGGAAATAGAATTATGAAGGTCATCTAAAATAACACACTCTTAGTTTCCAAATAGAAGAGAAATTTGGGGATGTGAAAATATAGACATAGAGGAAAAATTAATATCTAAATAATTATGGACATTTAAGGATACCATTAAATATATAACAGCACAAGATTCAAAATGAACAATATATTTTATAGCATATACGACACATAACACCGAGCTTAAATGAATCCCAAAATATTATTATTTTAAAATGTTCTTTATAAATTAGAATTATATTATTTTGAGGAAAAAATCAAAGTATAATAGGTATTTTTAATGATAATTAGTGAAAAATTAACAAAAATTATTATATTCCAGTATTCATGAAAAAATAAATATTTTCATAATAATCTCTAAATTTTACCCCATGATAATGTTTATATGATGATTTTAAAAATGAAATAATTTTCTGAGATAAAATTTGGAATTTTTTTATAAATTATTTATAATATTCTCTTAGAAAAAAAATTATTTTTCTTTTGAAAAAAACGCATTTTTTAGCATAATATGACTACTAAAAATTAAGTTTTTTTCAATGAATTAATAAATATGTATTGAGTATAATAAATATATATATCATAATTTTTTTACTCATATCAATATCATTCAATTAAATGTATAGTTTATATTTTAAAAAAATAAAATAAAATTTCATAGTTCATTCGTGCTCAGTGTTGCTAATTTTATAGTCTAGTGAGCATAATGTTTTTTTAAAATCCGAGGGTGTAACATTCTCAACCCAATAAAAATAAATTTTTTTACTTTAAATTTGATGTTCAGATTGATAATAAATGTATTTATATGTAAAAATACCTTATTGAAAATCCACATCATTCAAATGGTTAATATATCATTCTCTTGAAAAAAGGGAAATAGAATTATGAAGGTCATCTAAAATAACACATTCTTGGTTTCCAAATAGAAGAAAAATTTGGGGATGTGAAAATATAGGCATAGAGGAAAAATTAATATCTAAATAATTATGGACATTGAAGGATACCATTGAATATATAACACCACAAGATTCGAAATGAACAATATATTTTATAGAATATACGACACATAACACCGAGCCTAAATGAATCCCAAAATATTATTATTTTCAAAATACATATTCTTGAAAAACTATATTTTAATTACCTTATGTCAATAAATTTTATTATCAATTTCAATAGTTTCTAAAAAAACTAATTTATAAAAAAAAATTAAATCAGTATATCATCATTATATTGGGATATTTTTTTATTTTTCTCAAAATATTTTTTTCCAATGAATAGTTTAAATTGACGACTTTTTTTATAAATCTATTATTCTTTGAAAAAATTAAAAGTTAAATTTTATTCAAAAATTATTTAAATGTTAAATTAGTTATATAATATTATTAATAATCTAATTAAGTATATTATAATATATTTTATCATTATATTTGGAATTAAAAACATTTTTATACAGAAAAATGAATTTTTATTAAAATAATTCTTTATGAAAGAAATAAGTTTTTAGCATAATAAATTTATTTATTAAATATTAGGGAATTATTTTAATGAAATATATTTACTATATATTCAATAATATGTTTTAATAGTCGTATAATATACTCTAGGAATGATATAAGAATAACATCATGTTTTATTCTTAAAAAAATATTTTTTTAAAAGTGTTTTTTTAGATTTTTCATAGTTATTTTAACATTAATTTCATCAAAATATATATATATTTAAATTTATAAAATTAATTACATATTTTTAATAATTATTTTGAAATTTTTTAAATAGTTCCCTTATATTTTTTATGAATATTAAAAGTAATTTTGAAAAATTTTATCACCTAGGTAAAGGGTAAATCATGTTAATCTATGTTAAACTAAATGATATGGCCATAATGTTTCATCATAATTATTATTATATGAATTTAATTCTAACATTAACACCTTATTATCAAAATAGATTTTTTAATGGTCACTATTCCATCAAATTTACTTATATATATTTTAAATCAAAGGAAGTTTTAGAAATTCACGCTATAGGTTTTTAATACCTCTTACGAGTCCACATATGAAAAAATAAATCTATAAATGAAATTAAATGTCCAACTATATTTGAATTAAATTATTTTCATGATTAGAATTTATTTTTAATTTTTATAAATTATATAATTACCATAAATTCTTGTATAACACTAATACATTATTTATTTAAGTAAGATAAAAATAAAATAAATAACTTTTAAAATTTTAAAAGCTATATAATTTAAATGAGATAAAATTTCCAATTAATTTTATAGTTATTTGTGATATATTTTTGATTTTTAAGATAATTATACTATAAAACAACTTTTTTATGATTCATTTGATATCAAATTAAATTAAATGTGTCAAAATTGTCATTAATTATATTATTTCAACGTAATATTTTATTAAATTATTTAAAAATAATAAATATATTTAAAGTGGATATTTAGGATAATATATTATATAAAATATCATCCATTTTCAATTTAATTATAAATTGTAACCTTATATGAAAAATTATAATACATTAAGAGTGAAAATTTTGTTACCACCGTTAATGTTAACATTATGTAACCAAGGTGTTAATTAAATAGATAAGGATTAAAATGATTTTATAACATTTATAAATTTAATTAAATTTTTTTATTTTAACCCTACACATTTTTTATTCTATTTAAGGACCATTTTAAATCATTTGGATCTTTAATTGTCTAATCATAATTTATATTTTTAATAAATTCCAAAAGTGGACCTCACCTCAATTATAAAAGGGAACTTCTTCCTTTGCTTCTTGACACCACCATTAATATCCCAAATCAACCAATCTCATTCCATTTACCTTATAAATATACCAAACCATGCTATATAAGGCCTTGATTCCTCATAATACTAACCTTAGGTTTTTTAAGGGATAATTTAAAGAGGTCTCCTGAAGAAGAGGTAATCGTATTTCCAGACCTCTTTCAATTTATTTGTACTTATACATATTCTAAATATATGGGAGTCATCATAAAATTGTAAAATAAGAATCCTAATTAAATGTAAATGTTATTATGATTATGAAACCATCCTTAGTCACTCGCCTTCTAATCAAATAGAAGTGAATGTATTTCCTGTGCATACATACAGTTTACTATTTCCATATAACAATACAATTCATTTTTCATCCCCATATTTTGTAGATCAGAATTATGATCAGTTTAATTTTTATTTATGATATTTAAAACATAATTATACTTCTATAATTATAATATCATATCTTTATTATTATCTTCCAATCCATTGGTAAATAATAACATACCTTGTGAAAATGTGTGGAATACCACCTCTATGAAGCAATGTGATTAATTTTTCATTTCAATTTTCCATGGATGGTAATGATAATTTTCTTTATGAATATATATTTTTTATATGATATAATAAATATTCATATAATTATCTACCTTTAATTTTTTTATTCATTGAAATGTGTTATTAAGTTTATGTGTATGTATGGCCTATCGTCTCTATGAACGATGTTATTAAACTTCTACCTCTAACATTTATGGATTTATATAAAAAAATATATAATTGATATATATAATATTTATAACATTACTATTTTTTTGGGATGATTTAAATTTTATCAAATAATAAAAAACTAATCTATCAAACCAAAACATAATTGAAAAATGAAGTATTTATTACTCAAAATAGTTTTATTAATGAAGAATTGTTAAGAAATATATGATAAAATATTTTTGTAAAATAATATATTGTATTATATATAGGATTGTTTTTCTATAATATATTTATAATATTCTATAATAATTATATTGTAGGTTCGTACATATATTATAGAAGTTGAAATCGAGGTAAGGGTTTCTCATCTAACTTTTACTTTTGTGACACATATACCCTTTTCAAAAATTATTTATTTAGTGTATCTAATTACCCTTTTATCTATTATATCATGGATATTAATTCTTCATGGTATTTAGTTTTTAATTTTATTTTATTTCTATCAGAGGTATTACGATTTAAATGATACCCAAGTGGTAACCGTTTTATTCAAAATCTATTCATTATTCGAAGTTTCTCATATTTCCATTTGGGGAATTCATTCATCCAAATATATATATTTTCAAAAATATCTTAAATAATATTTTTTATATCCACCAAGTATATACTAATGAAATTCATACACACTTCTTACCTTTTTCATAATGTTTTAAAAAAATAATATTGTTGTTTTCTGAATGGTGTAATTTTTGAATTTTAACAAATGTCTAAGAGAAATGTTTTTATTAAAATAAAGATAATGAATAGAATTTCACACCATCATAATGAATCAATTATTTTAAGATTCATTTACATGTTCAAAGTGTTTTGTTCCAGGAAAATGATTTCTTTTTTAAGTGCACATTTTTTTATTTTAAAAATTATTTTCAATGTAAAAAAGATATTTTCCACATGAAATATTATACTAATATCATTAAATCAAATTCATAAATTTCAACTGGATTTGTTTAATCTTATATTTAGGATGTACATTAATGATACCATTCATTATATTTCATTGGATGGTTTATGATCAGTTTGAATGGGGAAAGTATTGATATTTTGTATGACTGATTATCCTAATATAGATATATATTTATTTTATTTAAATAATATTGATTTTATTGTATTAGTTATTCTTAATAGAAAGAATAAGACTTAGAAAGTGATGGGGCCACTATAGCCCCTATATATATTTGTGGTTCTCATGAGATAAAATATATTAGGTTTTGGATATTGACTTTCTCATTTATTAAGATGTCATGGCACATGACCTTGAAGGTGTTTTTAGATGTCTTGGATGAGGCATTGATAGTATATTTCATATGTTCTGCATTATGAATTCCATCATTATGAAATAATATATTGATGAACATGTGATTATTCGGTTAGTTGTGATATCCATGGATAATCTTCAAGCTCATGTGATTACTTATATGGAATTATGGGATCATCATTTATAATTTTTATATTATTTATATATAATTTGGATTTTTTTATATGCATACACTTGCTAATCATCTGTTATCAACCATTTATTATTTTTTATTCCCCAAGGATTCCATGAAATTTATTAGGATTGATATACAAGGTTATAATAGAATAAATTTTGGTGTCCTCAAAGAAAAAATGATACTATATTTCATGTTTTCAATTATAATATTAAATTAACGTATGTATCCGGTTTTCTAAAACTTCTAAACTAACTGATCCTTTAGGATGTTATTTCTTGTATCTAGATCTAATTTAATTATTCACCCATTGGACCTGGTCTACTAAAGTTGGGGTCATTACAATTTCTATGAGAGTAATTTTGATAAAAATATTGGGAACTATATTTAGGAAGACATTTCGTAATGAATATAACCATATAACTAACTTTGATGATAATTCCAAGTTGATGACAACATCCTACAGATTTTAAATTGAACATGAAAAAACTAGTTTAAACCTAAGGACTCTTAGATTGAGAATAAGGTTGTAGAATTTGGTCATACTTTAAATTATATTTGATGGTTATTTCATATCTTGATCTGATTACTATAGTTTGATTCTTACACTTTTTTTTGGTTTTTAGTCCATGGATGGATCTAGGTGGAATAATGTTAACACTGATCATGATGGGAAATTCAGTGATTATGTGAAACCAAATTGGATGATGACTGGATATAATGAAATTTTGGTTATGAAAAATTACTTATCAGGATATTTATTTAATAACATAATCATTTACATGATTTATAACATGTAATATAAGAAGAAAATTAACTTTTATAGAAGTTCATGTGGAAAAGATCATTGAGGTAAGAAGGTTTACTTTCCTTTTTATCAATAATTTGGGATGAATCACCTAGAAAAATATCTCAAATATATGGGAATATATTTTCAATTTGGATATAAGGATAATAGAGTAACAAATTGATGAGGAATTTAATGTATTATATCTGTGGATCTTGGAAATTATCTGAGTCAGAGCCATAAAATATGGGTTACTCCCTAAACCAAATTAAGAACTAGGATATACAAATTGTGGAAGATAAATTATTAATGTTTTTTTGTTGTATAAGTAGTTTTAACAATGTTATTTTTGTTAACAGATTTATAATGAATCTAAGGATTTCTCCTTAGTTATTTTTCTCCATGGATTTTAAAATATATATTAAAGGGAATCTATAACCAGGAAATTTAATTTTGTTATAATGTAATATTTTATTGAACTAAATGATTGAGTTAATGATAACTATTAATATGGGTTTTATTTTTGGAAAAACATAATGTTACATGGGATGATTATTCATTGGTTAATCATAATCATAAATCTCTATATACCCCATTTAAATTTTTATATGATGAGAGTATATCATGATTAAGGATATATTGTGTGAAAATTATGGGAATAAAAACCTTTGGTTTTATGTATTTTTAAATATCTTTATGAGGAATAATAGTTATATATATTTTTGACACAATATTAAACTTACTAATAACATATAGGGTTAATAATATTATATGGCTACTTAAATTTAGGATTATTGGGAAAAACGAGTTTGTACATTTTGGTAATATATCACCTGGGAAACCTTAGTGGTTAAAAAGGTGATGTTATGAGTAATTTTATTTTTTTAGGATGTTCGTATTAGTCTTAGTATTATTATAGTTTTAGATAAAGGAAAACCCACATACTAGGTGACAACCTGTCACATCAGATAAGGAAACATGGCTTGAACCCACAAATAATGGACAATACAGGTGTGGTTCCTTCAACTAGCCTATGTGATGACCTGATTATTATGAAAATAATTTTCCTAAATGATTTTATAGATAAATAATAAATTTATTTTGATTAAAATATTACATTATCTAATAATTTTAATTTTTTGGGATTTTTATGTGATTAAAGACATCCTAGAAGACACATTATTGGGTTAAAGTACATGTAACCTTTAGTTTTAAAATTAATGATTATTTTTTATGAATTATATTATGTTATTGGATGTGAAATCAACATAGTATGATATAAACACTGAGTTTATAAAAATTCAGTAAAATATAGTTTATTGATGTTATATAGGATATATAGAATAAGGACAATAGAAATAGTGAATCCAATTATTATTATATGTGATAAATGTATTCACATATTTGTAATGTAAAATTTTTAACTACTTTATGCTTTCTATGGATTAATGTTTAATTAAATTTCTGGGTTTTGAATATAGTATGTAAAATTTTGGAGGTTTTATAAGATAACTACTTATGGAATTGATTTAGTTAAGCGTTTATTATTATTATTAGAGGTTAAAGTATGATTTATCATATTAGATTACCTATGCTACCCATTTTTGTTTTGGTAAATAATTATATTCCTAAAGAATGAAATCTGAATTTTATGATTTTTTAATAGTGTTTGAGGGTAAAAAATAATTCTTCCCGATTATTCATCTCCTAGCGTAACACAAGAATGTGAAATAGAAATAAACACAATTGATGAATGATATTATTCTTATAAAATGGAAAGAAATGAATTATTCTTATTTCCTGGAGAGAGTATTTTGGATAGTAAAATAAATCTTATAGTTTAGGAAACTAAACATGGAATTATAATATTATTCATTTACTGTCATGAAATAAATTGTCTTTTAAATATTATAAGATTTATTATTTTATGATAGATAACATTCACATTTTAATGTTTTCTATCCCTCTCTATTAATCCATGTGTGTTATTTTTCTCTCTCATATCTATATATTCATTTCCCATTGATTTTATCATATTTTGAAACATTGTTTTCTTAGTAACCTTCATATTTTCTTTTCCCACATTTTAAGAGGATGTTTTATTAACCCTTTTTATGATGTGGGTTTTCTATAAAATAATTTTTCATATTTGAATCCCTCAAATACAAAAAAACAATTTTACAATACGAGGGAATAGTTTATTTAATTGTCGTGGGGGTAAAATGTATCATCCTGATATTTTAAAAGAACTCCATGCCTAATACTGTATGCGACACGCAATAACGAGCCTAAACGAACCATAAAATATTAATATTTAAATATTTTTTTAATAACATAGCCATTATATTTTCAGAAAAAATATATTTAATGTATTTTATTAATTAAAAATAATTTTTAAATTCTTAGAAAAAATGTTTTTTTAATTTATTGTTTATTTATTTTATTCTTTATAAATATATTTTCTTAAAAATAACTTTTATATATTTATTTAAATAAATATTAAAAAAAATTATAGAATTCAAAAAATTTGAATTATACAAAAAATAACATATTTATTAGCATATAAAAATTTTATTATAAAGAAAGTATTTTATTTTTCTGAAAATATTAATTTTATGATGAATAATAGAAAATACATTTTTTTTTGAAAAGTGTATTTTTGTTTCATGAATATAAAAAGTTACAATTTATTTTAAATTTTTAAAAATTAAATTCAGTTCTCTTATATTATTAATAATATAATTATGTTTATTGGAATCCAATTTGTGATTTAATTTGTCATAATAACATTTTTAAACATAAAAAATGTATTTTTTTTCTAAAAATTTATTGTTATGCGCTCATTGTTATTTATCTTAATAATTTAAATTGATCACTATTTTAAATGATTTCTATGAAATGTTTTGATTATATATTCAATCATATTTTTTAATATTCATCAAATACTTTCTATGAATTATAATAGAAGAAAATTCAGTTTTTTCTTAAAAGCATTATTTTACTAAAAACGGTCTTTGTCACACTTATCATGCTTATTTTATAATAAATTCATTCAAATTATAAGGATATAATTTGAGAAAATTTATTTCATATTTTTAATTTGTATGTTTCAATTTTTTAAAAGTTCCCTCTTATTTTTTGTCAATATGAATTGTAACTTGGGTAAAATCTCTCACCTTGGTAAAGTGTAAATCCAGTTAATCATGGTTGAAACTAAATGAAAATGACACAATATTTCAATATAATTATTATTTTTTGAATTTAATTCAATCCATAAAACTTTATTATGAATTTTTTTATGTACACTTGTCCTTTAAAATGAATTATATATTATTTAAATAAAAGAATTTACAAAATGTCACTATGTTTTCTTTAATATCTACTATGAGTCCACATAGAGAAAAAAGAAACATATTAATGAAACTGAAATTATATATTATGAATAATAAAATTATTATCATGATAAAAAAATATTTCTAATTTTTCAAAATTATATAATTACCTTAAATGCTTGTAAAATGATAATACAATATTAATTATATAAACAAGAAATTAAAATAAATGATGTATAAAATTTTAAAAGTTGTATAATTTGAATTATGTAACATGTACCATGAATTTTATTTATCTATGTGATAAATAATTTATTTTTGAATTAATTTTATTCTAAATATAACTTTGGATTTCGGTATTTGAAGTCAAATACAATTTTTCATGACCCCATCCCCACAAAGAGTACCCCTCCTCGGGCGACAATGTGAGAAGGAAGATAATGACCCTCGAGTCCTGCTTCCTGTAGGCCCCGGGTTGGCGACTAGCATCTAGGGTATAAAAACACACAAATGGAAGGCATTACCCTCTAAGAGAACACTTGCAGAAGAGAGAGATAAGATAGACACCAACCAACCCTGAATCAACCAGTAAGATAAAATAAATCCCAATTACACATATGAAATGTCATGAAAAACTGCTACAACTAAAAGGGAAAAAAACTGCAAGTACCCAAAAGAAAGTAAAATAACAGCAACCACAATCCCGAGCAGCTCCTGCAACCCCAAGCTAGTAAACACCAGCCTGATCTCCAACCTTCTCTAAGTGACCTAAAAAATAGTTTGTATGTACATAGGGTGAGTATAACAGTATACTCAGTAGGATCCTCCCCAAAGCCTCTCATGAAAAAGTAAAGAAAGCATGCTAAAGCATAGTGAACAACAAAGTGAAACTAAATCGTCAGCTAAACAGGTATACTAAGTTCCCAGCCTCACCATGGATACTGTCACTAAGTAACACATACTAGAATATATCATATAATAAAGAATATCAAGGGTACCCCACTATTACTTCCCCACTAGTTTGCCACTTTGCCCCAACATCGCACATCCTGAGCATCTCTCTTCAAAAAGGCTTGCCCACAGACACCTAAGCGAAGCACCACAACATGAACCTCGTGTAAAAAAACCACCACATCCATGTAATAAAATTACCCAGGTAGTTTCTAGGAGCCACCACAACCCACATGACGTGTATCATACATTAGGTATTATACCTCAAGCCATTATAGCTCATACATTGAGTAAGGATCCTCAATCCATCACAACCTATACACATTACACCTATAGTAGTCCATAAAAACTATATCCAGAATATATTTGTGTGAATAACCACAATCCATTACAACCCTCTACACACATATATGGGAAAAACTAACCAATGTGCCTTCCAGCACAAGTAACTACCAATAGAAGAGAGCGAGGCCAAAGGGGGTAGTCATCCATCCATCCTCCCATCAGAATTTTGGGTAAAACACCCCCCCCCCCCCCAGGGCTCAGAATACCTAGGGTGTCAGTTGCCCTTACTGATAGGGTGGAGTAGTGTATAGAAACATAAAAAGTACAGGATATTTTATATCTCACATCCACACTATGGTCATAACATAGTCTTTACACAACTGCTACTAACGTCTCTCAAACTTCGGGCTGCTACTTATAAAACTAGGTATCCCATAAGCACAAAACCACTTAAAGAGATTTAAAAAATTATTTCATTACCTTTTTATTAGTTTCACTTTACGTTAATTAATTCATTAAACATTAATTGATCGATGACAATTCCACATTAAAATTCATTAGTGTCACACCCAAAGTCCACTGTCCATTTAAAATTACAACCTCATCATTATGTTCTAGAAAACTCCAACCCCATGGGTTAACACCATTTATTCAAATATTTATTACAGAATTACTTTCCCATATTCCCAGGCATTCTAGAAAAGCATTCTATGCTACTAAACACAAGGGGTCTCAACATGGTGAGTAGATGTTCTACCCATTGAGTCTTTGCCGCCTATAGCAAGAGCGTAGACCCATCCTCCCATGAGAATCTAACCACAGAAGGAACGCGGCATACCCCACGCGTCTTCGTCTCTTTCAGAATAAGGGTAAGAAAGGTCATCTACCTTGATCAGTGGTGAAATGTAAAGTAGATAATCAACCAATAAGAATCAACAAGCATCCAACAATCCCATCCATCCCATTCCATTATCCCTGGTGTCCTCCCCGACACCCACATGCATAAACCAATGCATCTCTCCACTCTATGCATCATTTTTTTCCACAACCAAAAGGCCTTCATGCCCCCACGTATCACAACACCCATCCAAGATCATATCACAAAACAAGAAAGCAACAGGAAAACAAACATCTTAACAATTGGGCTCTTGGCCCTTTAACAAGTAAGAGGGTAACTCAGAACCCTACAAGGAATCATCCTTTACTGAACAACCAGTTCTTTAATCCATATTGGATTAACAGATTTCTTATTTTTAGGTTCCATATTTGGGAAACCTAACCAGTAAGCTATCATAAATAAATAAACATGCTTACTGCACCAATTTGATTAACATCAAATTAAAACAAGAAGAACCAGATTCATTTACATTCCTCTTTATCTATAGCGAACAATTATCAATTAATTCCGGTTTAAATTCATTACCAATTTTCATCAAGAACGAACAGCTAAATGAATCAAGCATGGATATCAGACTATCTATAAAAATCAAGAGGCAAAAACATACGATCGATATCAATTTATTTATCCGGTTCAAATATTTATTATGTCAATTCCATTATCATCCAGTGGAATAAAACATGATAACTATATAGTGGAACATATAAGAAAAAAATCAATGAATCCCCTACCTTAAATAGTTATTGATGTTCTTTATACGAGAATCGTCCACACGATGGGTCATGATCCTCCTCTCACGACAACTGCATCCACCTGAGGATGCCACGATACGACTGCACCAACCAAAACCCAAGAAAACTCCATTAGAAGCATGGATATCACATGTTATAATATGTAAAGGAGAAATATGAGAAGATGAACCCCAAAACAACTATGATAAAACATACCTTATATCGAAGATTGATCGATACACCTTGGTTGCATCAAGACAGAGTGAAACCAATCCAAGGAGGAAAGTTTGATTGTACAACTCCTATGAGATGTAATGGGATGTTTGAGTATCTCACACCTAAGAACAAGGTGGAATAACAAGGGAGGAAGATATCTTGTCCCTTTTGAAGATTTAACGGAGCGACGTTTTAAGATACGCTTAATTTCCCATTAAAAGTAGATCTCCTTAAACAACACGGTTTTAACAAGTAAAAAAACATCCCGACCTTTAGGAATAATTAATATAGGAGTTATGGCCTTTGAATCGGCCTTAGAGTCCTTAAAATAAGGCCTTAAATGCATTTTACATCAAAGGAAAATGCTAAAGGGGCGAATCTGTAGGAAGTTGGAAACACTGTTCATGAAATCAAAATTTGGTAAAGGAAAAACATTGTTCATGAACCTCACTGATAGACACTATTCATGAATCTCACCTTTACACTATTCATAAACCTCACCGTTAGACATTGTTCATGAACCTCACCATTAGATAATGTTCATGAACCACACCGTTAGACACAGTTCATGAACTTCACTGTTAGACATTGTTCATGAATCTTATCATCAGACACTGTTCACAAACCTCACCGTAAGACACTGTTCATGAAAATCACCATTAGGAAATGTTCATCAACCTCACCGTTAGACATTGTTCATGAACCTCACCATTAGACACTATTCATGAACCTCACCGTTAGACACTATTCATGAACCTCACCGTTAGACACTGTTCATGAACCTCACCGATAGACATTGTTCATGAACCTCACTAATAGACACTGTTCATGAACCTCACCATTAAACACTATTCATAAACTCAAAATTTGGCAAAGGAATGAAAAGGTTACCGTTAGAACCTCACTGTTCCGGAAACACTATTCACAGAACTCCAAATTTGGCAAAGGAAAGAAAATATCACCGTTAGAAGTTACCAATAGAGGTTACCGATAGACCCCACTGATAGAACTATTCACTAATAGAACTAAAAATAGAATTGAAAATTTGGCAAATGAGAGGTTACCGTTAGAGGTTATTGATAGAACTATTCACCGATGGAACTGTTCACATAATTGGAAATTTGGAAAAGGATAGAGAGGTTACCATTAGAGGTTACCAATAGAACTGTTCACCAATGGAAATGTTCATAGAATTGGAAATTTTGAAAAGAAAAGAGAGGTTACCATTAGAGGTTATTGATAGAACTGTTCACTGAGGGCCACCGATGACACTGTTCAAAGAAGGTTACCGTTGCACTGTTCACAACTGTCTACCATTGGAACTACTCACTGAAGTGGAAAATTGGAAAAGTGTTGGGGATAAGTCCCCTTGACCTCCTGAATCATGTCAAACACCATATTTTCACAAAGGAAAGGACTAGAGAGGTCCGAGGCATTATATCATATACCTCTCAAAACATTCTCATCCCCGAGAATTCAAAACCCACCTAAAGTGAAAACGAAACGGGGTCTGAACAACCACCCATCGAGATACCCCTCAAAAGAGAGAAAGCCACAAAAGAAATAAATGGTGAAATCTCATAAACATGAAAGGTTAATAACCACATAAGCTACATCAATACATAAAAAGAGTTAAACATCAAACAATTTTAGGTACTGAGCATGTATCTATGACTCACATTCCAAGGTACTCACTTCCATGCCACCATGTCGCCACATGACACGAAGTAAGGGGATAGAATGCCCACGCAACACCTTCTCCTTATGGTCTTGGATCTCCACAGTTTTCTCCTCAAAGGTTACATCATCATCAATATTGATCTCTCCCCAATCGATGATGTGAGAGTCATCATAAAGATAATTACGGAGCTTTGATACATGGAAAACATCATGTATCCAACTCATCTACGGGGGAAGTGCTACTCGATACACCACAACTCCAATATGAGCTAATACCTCGAAAGTCCCAACAAACCATGGATAATTCTTACTCCAACGACCAAACCTCGAGACACAAACTCTGCAACTGAATGCTTTAGCCCAGGACACCAAAACTGGCTCCTCAAGGCTCGGTACATCGTTGTCATGCCAGGATGCACCACTAAAGAAGAACTATGAAACTCTTTGAGAACCATCTCACGCATTATCAAGGGAACAAAAAGCCTTCCGTGATACAACACTCGGTTTTGTTCATCCTCCAACCAACCATCAGGGGCCTCACCACAAACAACTCAGTCTCTCCACACCTCCACCTCAAGATCACCCAACTGGGAATCTTCCAATTGATTCACGAGAGATGACTGCACCATCATCTGAAAAAGACAACATCTTCCCCCAACTTCTCCTATATCAATATTTAATGCTAAAATCTCCTCCATTACTCTCCATGAATCACTATATTAACACACAGCATCACTACGTGACTTTCGACTCAACGCATCAGCTACAACATTCCCTTTTCCAGGTGTGTACGATATTTCGAAGTCGTATTCCTATAAGAACTCCATCTACCGATGCTATCGTAAGTTCAAGTCATGTTTGGAGAAAACATATCTCAAACTCTTATGATTGTTGAAAACCACAAAGTGCTCACCAATGAGGTAATGTCTCCATAACTTCAGAGAAAACACCACGACTGCCAAATCAAGTTCATGGGTGGCATAGCTACATTCATGGGGATGCAACTAATGAGACCCATAAGAAACAACTGACCTCTGCTATATGAGAACACAACCTAACCCCAGATGTGAAGCGTCACAAAAAACATCAAACTAAACTCCCTCGGCTGGAAGACAAAGAACTGTAGCACTTACTAATTTCACCTTTAGATACTTAAAAGATTCCTGACACCGATCAGTCCATATGAATGCTCGATCCTTCCTGGTCAAAGTTGTTAGAGAAGTTGCAACTCATGAGAAATTGGCTACAAACCTCCTGTAGTAGCCTGCAAGACCAAGGAAACTTCGCACCTCTAACACTGTCTTGGGGGATACCCAAGACACAACTGCTTTTATCTTGGATGGATCCACAACTAATTCCTTTTGGGACACAACATCCCCCAGTAAACAGATTTCTTGTGCCCAAAACTCACACTTCGACAACTTCCCAAACAACAGATGTTGAAGAAGAACTATCAAAATGGCTTGAAGATGCTCTGCATTCTCCTCCTAAAATGTGGAGTACACAATGATGTCATCGATGAAAACTACCACGAACTTGTCTACGAACTCACGGAACACAACATTCATCAATCCCATGAACACAAATGGATCATTCGTCACATCGAATGACATTAAAAAGAACTCATAATGCCCATGATGACAACAGAAAGCAGTCTTTGGGATATCATCATCCTTCACAGACATCTGATGATATCCTGACTGCAATTCAATCATTGAGAACCAACTTGAACCCTTTAGTTGATTGAATAAATCATCAATCCGTGGAAGAGGATAACTATTGTTTATTTTCACTTTGTTTAAGCGACGATAATTGACACACAATCGCAAAATGTCATCAGCCATCTTCATGAACAAAACCGTTGCACCCCACGACGACACACTTGGATGAAAAAAACCACACTGCAACAGACCATCAAGCTGTATACATAGCTCTCGTAACTCAAAAGGGGCCATCCTATATGAATACATATAGATAGGAGACGCTCCTGGTTGTAGCTTGATCCCAAAATCGATATCTCGTTGAGGGGGTAATGCTACAACTTCTTCCAAAAAACATCAGGGTACTCTTCTACAACCCTAAGAAATGAAAACTTCCGAACCTTTGAAGAACTCGACATTATCTCAGCCATCATGTATGATAAGTACGGAACACACCTTTTTCCCATATGAGGATCTCACTCACCAAAAAACACCACCGACTCTCCATCCGCACCAAAGAAAATGACCTTCTTCCTGAAGAAATCCATGATAGCCTGCACTGAATACAATCAATCCATGTCGAGGATGACATCATATTTTTTTATTCATAAACATAGGAAATATCCCCGAGAGATGTGCTACCCTAACACTAGCTCACAGTCTCTACATACATCACACAAGTCATCTCGACCTCCAACTGGCGTAGTCAATGCCAAGGGCACTGGAAGACTCTCTACCTCAAGTATCAAAGCATAGACAAGGGTAGGTTATATGAAGGAGTGTGTTGAACTTGAATCAAACAAGGAATACACCAAGCTAGAAAACAAGTAAAGGGTACCCCGAATGATGTCTATCTCGCCTATAGATTTCAACTCTAGAGCATAAATCTGACCACAACCTCCTCCACGGCCTCTCTGGCCCTGATGACGACCACCACCGTGGTTGCGCTCTTCTCTCTGAGGACAGAGAGTGTCATGGGGATGTCCTCTGCCTGCCCCATCTACCCTATACTAATATAAAGCTAGTGCAACCTGCTACTACTACCTCGGATGGAACTGCCTCAATGGAGGAACCTGGAGCATAGCACGTGGTGCACGATGACCGTTCTGAAAGGTCGAGCACTCCCGCTACTGATGAACATGACCACCACAAGAAAAAAAAAGCTCATGATCCCTTGGCATAGTCCTGAGAGTTTCTGTCTATAGAGAAACAAGATGTGAAGGGATCGGACCAACCCCCGGCTGAAGGTAAACTCTTCTGCCCTGAAAACTGGGAACTCCAGACCACATCTCTTCTTCATAAGGAATCCTGACGATTCCTCTCTCGTGATGATCTGGTCCTGGACAAAGTCCTCTCGACAACCTATTCCCTTGCCAGCACCTCAAGATATGTCTTCAGCATAAATGGGTTGACCTGGCACTGGATCTCTAGATGCAAAGCCTCCACAAAATGCCTCATCCTGGCCTCCTCATCTGGTAATAGGTCCGAAGCATATCATAAAAGGTTCTTGAAATGGATTCCAAACTCTCAAACACTGGAGCTCCACTGTCGAAGGGTAATAAGCTCTTGGAGACTGGACACCTTTGTAGTTGTAGAAATAAACTTGACTCTAAACTTGTCTCAAAACTCCTCCCATGAAATCACTGACTCCTCACGATCCCTGAGGAACAATAACCACCACTACCATGCTGCTCCACGCAACATCTTCATAACCAAGGACACCCAATGATCCTTCTAAGCACAGATCGAACTGAATCCTATCTCGAACTCCTCCAACCAGTCTTCAGTGACTTAATCTGAAATGGATCCCTCATACTTCTACAGACTCTGGAGCTGAAACTCTCGGACTGTGTTACTCCAAGTGTCGTCATCGTCAACCACTACCCTGCGGCAATCTACTCGAACAACCTGCTGAACATATTCTATGAAAACCTAACAAGGATGTCGATCTAGAGCCATAACTATAAAATAACAAACTGTTAGAGCTTCTAAACCTGGAATATGGAAGGCTCAACATTAATTAATTAATTGTTTTATTTTATTCATTTTAGGTTAACCTATCCCAATGTCTACCCATTCAAACACAGGCACAAAGAAAAATGATGCATGATCCTTTCCTAGGTCTCTACCCTGCAACTAGTATCCCCTTGTTTAGTAGCCATTGTAAACTTAAAGGTCCATACATTAGATCATAGGGGGACCTAAACACCTTTGTCTGAGCCGGTATCCAGTTTTTACCTCACTTTTTGAACATGAATGATATCGTTTCCCTACCAACCCATGTAACTTTACATGTGCCTAACTCCAAACTCCATCCTATCCCTCAACCAGACCTATGATACCACTCTATCACGACCCTGTCCCCACAAAGAGTAACCCTCCTAGGCCGTCAATGTGAGAAGGGATATAATGACCCCCTGAGTCCCGCCTCCAATAGGCCCCGAGTTGGTGACTAGCACCGAGGGTATAAAAAACACACAAATGGGGGGCATTACCCTCTAAGAGAAAACATGTAGAAGAGAGAGATAAGATAGAAACCAACCAAACCCAACTCAACCAATAAGGTAAAAGAAATACCAAGTACACATATGAAATGTCATACAAAACTGCTACAACTGAAAGGGAAAAAACTGCAAGTACCCAAAAGAAAGTAAAACAGCAGCAACCACAAGCCCGAATAGCTCCTGCAACCCCATGCTAGTAAACACCAGCTTGATCTCCAACCTACACCAAGTGACATGAAAAATATTTTGTATATACATATGGTGAGTATAACAGTAAATTCAGTAGGATCCTCCCCGAAGCCCCTCGTGCAAAAGTAAAGAAATCATGCTAAAGCACAGTGAACAACAGGTGAAACTAACTCGTCACCTAAACATGTATACTATGTTACCAGCCTCACCATGGATACTTTCACCAAGTAATGCATACAAGAATATATCATATAGTAATGAATATCAAGGGTACCCTGCTACTACTTCCCCACTGGTTTGCCGCTTGCCCCAAGATTGCACGTCCTGAGCATCTCTCTCCAAAAATGATTGCATGCAGACACCTGGGCGAAACACCACAACATGCACCTCGTGCAACAAAACCACCACATCCACGTAAGAAACATAACCAGGTAGTTTCTAGGAGCCACCACATCCCACGTAACATGTATCATACATCGGGTATTATACCTCATGCCAATACATCCCATACACCAAGTAAGGATCCTTAAGCCATCACAGCCTATACAGGTTACACCTATAGTAGTCCATAGAAAACTATATTCAGAATATATGTGTGTCAATAACCACAAGAAATTACATACCTCTACACACATATATGGGAAAAACTAACCATTGTGCCTACCAGCATAAGTAACTACTAAGAGAAGAGAGCGGGGCCAAAGGGGGTAGTCAGGCATCAATCCTCCCACCGGAATGTTGGGGAAAACACCCCCCAGGGCTTAGAATCCCCAGGGTATCAGTTTCCCTTTCTGATAGGGTGGAGTAGTGTATAGAAACACAAAACTTATAGGATATAATATATCTCACAACCACACTATGGGAATAACCTAGTCTTAGACACAACTGCAACTAACATCTCTCAGACTCCAGGATGCTACTTCTAAACTAGGTATCCTATAAGAAGACAACCACTTAAAGAGCTTTAATAAATTATTTCATTACCTTTTTATTAGTTTCACTTTGCATTAATTAATTCTTTAAACATTAATTAACCAATGACAATTACACATTAAATCTCATTAGCATCACACCCAAAGTCCATTGTCCCTTTAAAATTACAACCTCATTATTATGTTCAAGCAAACTCTAACCCCACGGGTTAACACCATTTATTCAAATATTCATTACAGAATTACTTTCCCATATTCCCAGGCATTCTAGAAAATCATTATATGATACTAAACACAAGGGGGCTCAACATGGTGAGTAGATGTACTACCCGTCGAGTCTTTTCCACCTATATCAAGAGCGTAGACTCAACATCCCTTGAGAAGTTAAACACGGAAAGCATGTGGCATACCCAGTGCGTCTTCGCCTCTTTTGGAAGAAGGGTAAGCAAGACCAGTTGCCTTGAGCAGTGGGGAAAAGTAAATAAGATAATCAACCAATAAGAATCAGCAAGCATCCAACAATCACATCCATCCCATTACATCATCTTTGGTGTCCTCCCCAACACCCACATGCATAAAACGATGCATCTCACCACTCTAGGTGTCATCTGCTGCCACAACCAAAAGGCCTCTATGCCCCCATGTATCACAACACCCATCCAGGATCACATCACAACACAAGAAAGAAGTAGGAAAACAAACATCTTAACAATTGGGCTCTTGTCCCTTTAAAAAGTAAGATGGTAACTTAGAACCCTACAAGGAATCATCCTTTATCAAACAACCAGTTCTTTAATCCATATTGTATTAACAGATTTATTATTTGTAGGTTCCAAATTCGCGAAACCTAACCAGTATGCTATCATAAATAAATAAACATGCTTACTGCACCAATTTGATTAACATTAAATTAAAACAAGAAGAACTAGATTCATTTACATGCCTCTTTATCCATAGACAACAATTATTAATTAATTCTGGTTTACTTTCTTTACCAATTATCATCAAGAACGAACAACTAAATGAAGAAAGCATGGATATCAAACTATCTATAAAAATAAAGAGGCAAAAACATAAGATCAATATCAATTTATTTATCTGGTTCAAATATTTATTATGTCAATTCCATTATCATCTAGTAGAATAAAACATGATAACTATACAGTTGCACATATAAGAAAATAAAAGCAATGAATCCCCTACCTTAAATAGTTATTGATGTTCTTTATACAAGAATAGTCCACACAACGGGTCACGATCCTCCTCTCACGACAACTGCATCCACCCAAGGATGCCACGACATGACCGCACCAACCAAAACCCAAGAAAACTGCATTAGAAGCATAGAGATCACATGTTATAATATGGAATGGAGAAACATGAGAAGATGAACCCCAAAAGAATGATGATAAAACATACCTTATATCGAAGATTGATCGATACAACTTGGTTGCATGAAGACAGAGTGGAACCAATCTGAGGAGGAAAGTTTGATTATGCAACCCCTATAAGAAGGAATGGGATGTTTGAGCATCTCAAACCTGAGAACAAGGAGGAAGAACAAGGGAGGAAAAATCTTGTCCCTTTTGAAGATTTAACGGAGTGACGGTTTAGGACACGCTTAATTTCCCATTAAAAGAGGATCGCCTTAAACCACACGGTTTAACCAAGTAAAAAACATCCCGAGCCTTACGAATAATTAATATAGGAGTTATGGCCTTTTAATCGGCCTTAGAGTCCTTAAAACAAGGCCTTAAATGCGTTTTACGTCAATGGAAAATTCTAAAGGGGCGAAACTGTAGGAAGCTAGAAACACTGTTCACGAACTCAAATTTTGGCAAAGGAAAAACACTGTTCACAAAGCTCACCGTTAGACATTGTTCATGAACCTCACCAACAAACACTATTCATGAACCTCACTGTTAGACATTGTTCATGATCCTCACCTTTAGACACTGTTCATGAACCTCACTGTTAGACACTATTCATGAACCTCACCGTTAGACACTGTTCATGAACCTCAGCGTTAGACACTGTTCATGAACCTCACCATTAGAAATTGTTCATAAACCTCACCATTAGACACTGTTCATGAACCTCACCGTTAGAAACTATTCATGAACCTCACTGTTAGACATAGTTCATCACCTTCACCATTAGACATTGTTCATGAACCTCACCGTTAGACACTGTTCATGAACCTCGTCGTTAGACATTGTTCCTAAACCTCACTGATAGAAACTGTTCATGAACCTCACCGTTAGACACTGTTCATGAACCTCACCGTTAAACACTGTTCATGAACTCAAAATTTGTAAAAGCAAAGAAAAGGTCACCATTAGAACCTAACTGTTCTGGAAACACTATTCACAGAACTCAAAATTTGGAAAAGGAAAGAAAATGTCACTGTTAGAAGTTACTGATAGAGGTTATCGATAGAGGTTACCGATAGAGGTTAACGATAGACCTCACCAATAGAACTGTTCAGGGATGGAACTGTTCATAGAATAGGAGATTTGGAAAAGGAAGGAGAGGTTACTGTTAGAGGTTACCGATAGAACTGTTCACCGATGGAACTGTTCACATAATTGGAAATTTGGAAAAGGAAAGAGAGGTTACCGTTAGAGGTTACCGATAGAAATGTTCACTGATGGAACTGTTCATAGAATTGGAAATTTAGAAAAGGAAAGAGAGGTTACCATTAGAGGTTACTGATAGAACTGTTCACTGAGGGTCACCGATGACACTGTTCACAGAAGGTTACCATTGCACTGTTCACAACTGTCTACTGTTGGAACTTCTCACCGAACTGGAAAATTGGAAAAGTGTTGGGGATAAGTCCCCTTGACCTCCTAAATCACCTTAAACACTATATTTTCACAAAGTAAAGGTCTGGAGAGGTCTGGGGAATTAAAAAATTAATAGTGTCAAAATTGACCATATTGATACTTTATCAAAATAATATTTTATTACATTAATTAAAAATTATAAAATTGATTTAAATTGAAGAATTAGGAAATTATACGGTCTAAAATTTCATCCCTTATTCATTTATGGGTCAATAGTTTCATTATAAGTAAATATGTAATCCTTTAAGAGTGAAAAAGAATTTACCATAGTCAATATTAAAATAAGTAAACTAAGGGGCTAATCAAAATGATATCGATTAAAATTCTATAAAAAAATTTATAAATTCATTTGTATGGTGTTATTGAAACAATAGATACTTTGTATTATAAATAATGAACATTTGGAGTCATTTGGATCTCTAATAGTCATATTATATTTTACTTTTTCTAATAAATTTCAAAGGTGCCCCTCACCTCAATTTTTAAAGGGAGTAACTTCCTTCAATTATTCAAGAGAAATTGAGATATCTAGCTCAAAAAATATCTTAAAATTACTCATATAAACTCCCCTATCAACATTCTATATGTTATAATGTTTTCAAAAGACCAACATTAGGTTCCTAAAGGAAGGATCTAAAGGAAACCTCTCGGAGAAGAGGTAATCATCTTACCTGATGTATTTCTATTTATTTCTTCTTATAATTTTTCTAAATATATGATATTTATCAAAAAAATTGAAAACTATTTATCCTAAATATACTTAAATATTATAATTATTATGTGACCACCATTATTCACCCTCTTTCCCATCAAATAGAGGTGAATGTATCGCTTGTGCGTGCGTACAACTTAATATCTCCACATAGCAATACAATTCATTTTTCATCACCATATTTTATGGATGAGAATTATTATGGGTTTAATTTTTATATATTATATTTAAAATCTAATTATAATTCAGTAACAATATATCATATATAATTTTTTTACTTCCAATCCATTGGGAAGTTCTAATGTCGCTTGTGTGTACGTGTGGATACCACATCCATAGAGCGATGAGATTCATTTTTAATTTCAATTTTAATTGGATGGTAATGAGGATGGAATTATATAATATATATAATTTAAATTATATAATAAATATTTTTTTAATGGTGAATAATTATCTAAATTTTTTTGTTTCATATGTTGAAAAGTGAAAACATTGTTCATGGACACATACGACCTAACATCTCTACGAATAGAGTAATTCATTTTGTATCTCTATATTTAATAGATTACTATAAATAAAAATATAATTAAAATAAATGATATAAATATCATAATTAAAATTTTAGATATTATATAATGACGATCAATTCATAAAAACTGAAACTACCAAACCAAAACATAGATGTAAAATGAAGCCGTTATTTCCCAAAACAATGATTTTTTTAAAGAATTATTAATAAATTGTTGATAAAATAATATAATTAAATCATATATTATTTGATATTTATGTTAATTTTTTGTATTATATGTAAAAAAATTATATTTATTACATATTAATGACCTACACAAACAAAGGAGGTCGACTGAGGTATGGTTTTCTCATATCACTTTTATGTCTATTATACTTAAGCCATATTACCTGTTATTTTTTTGTGTATTGTATATAATTTATCGTGATATGTTATATCTTTAATATCTCCTTATTAATGGTATTTAATTTCCTATTTGAATTTATTTCTTTTATGTGGCTTTAGATTCAAAAGATACCCATATGGTATGGTTTTAACTCACCATATCATCATTTTTCAATGATGTTTATATTTTTTTGAGGTCATATTCTCTTCCATATCCATATTTTGATAAGAATAATTTAAATAAAATTTTTAATATCCTATAATTATTTATTAAATACATTCTTATCCATGTATTACCCTTAAAAATAGTTTTAATAGAATTTTATTTTCATTTACTAAATGAGGTACTTTTTAAAACTGAAAAAAAAATTAAAAGGTTTGTTCCATAATGTTGGTAAGAGTGAGTATCTCAAGATTAGAGTGAGTTGAGTTCCCAATAAGAAGTTATATTAGAAATTGATTTAAATAAAATCTCTCAATTAATTAAAAATATCCAAGTTAACCAAAAAAACATATTGATATAATTTTTATTACTTTAAAACATTTCTCAAAGATTGATCAGGTGTATGTTAATCCAATTATAAATATTACATTAGATTTTGAAATAAATTTACTAAATAAAAATATTATATGATGAATAATTTATACTGAGTATCAATGTACTATTATTTTTTATAGTTTAAGAAAATCATTTTAAATCATTTAAAAAAAAGATAACACACAACAAAAATGAATACTAAAGGTTTACTCTTTATCCAATACATTAACTTCTCCACATATAAATCACCTATTTACAAGAACATTATATAAAAAATAATCTATTATCCATGACCTAGATCAGTTATAAAATATAAAAGCTATCGAGATCATACAATAATCTCTTCCACAAAACCCATGGAAAAAAATAAAAACATGACACATAAGGTCCTCTTCCACAACACTTGGGAAAACATATGTAATGGAATATTGAGAAGATATTAAGTATCATCTAGTAAAATCATAGGATAAAATATGTGTGTGTTAAATACCAAGTAAAAAAACAATGCTCATAATTTAAAAAATAAATAGATTGATCAAATAAAATATGTAAATAAGGTAACTTTCTCAGTATCATAAGCTCTACAGGTTTTGACTATTTGAATGTAGCTTGATTTGTACCCCGATTAGAGTTTTTGAATGTCACTATAGAACATAGTGTTGTAAACACTTTTGTTATATATGAACCACTCTTTCACAGTCATGTGAAGACATGATATAACATGTGATCTCTTAGTAAGTGGTAATATTCAAGTTATTAAATGTGTCATTAGCTCACTTTGCATATGCATATCTCTCCCTTTATATAAACATGTGTCTATCTCTATAAATTGTTTTTAAACTGCACATGAGGGAGTCTGCTTCATTTTTTTGAGCATCATCAGCATGAAGAATCATTCAGATCCACTTCACCTCGTACTACATGTCTGACATGATCATTAATGCATCACTTTAAACTAATTAAGTAAAATAATTAAAATATATTTCCGAATTAAATTAGAAAATGTAGATAGTGGATATATTAAATAAGAAAATAAATATAAATCTGGTGTTGAGTCTTTTGAATGGTGAGACAACCTCTGGCTGTGAATTGAGCTAACAGTTACTGAGTATGTTAGTGTCTGAGGCTTCATAAAGGTCATCATTGTGGTAGGTGTTTTCAACAAATTGTAAAATTTATGGTTTAACGATGAGTCATCCCCAATCACTTACTCAACCTAATTAGAAATTTTTTGTCATACATTTCCAAATTTATATGTTAATAGTGAAACAAAGATAATGGTAGGGTTTTCCTATACATAGCTATATATTCACATTGACAGTGAGTTGTCTTCAATAATTAGTTTTTTCTAGAAGTGACTCAACCTCAATGGTGAGTCATGATTGGTGGTGAATCTTTTACAAACATATTAAAATTTCACCAATCCTTCAAATATTGTAATATGGTACCATAAAACATAAAATTCAATAATATCACAATAAAAAAATGTTTTTTTGATCCTTAAATAAATGGTGATAATAATATCCCACTTTTGATGATCTCGGATCATAAAATTTATGGTAAATAAGATTCACAAGGTATGAAATAAAAATTAGACAGTAAATAATTCCAAGAATGATCCATAGAAACATTGTTATCAGTGAAATAGTTGAAAATTATATAGTATAAGAGAAAGTGAAAAAGAATTCTATCAAAGGAACAATATTGTAAAATGGAAGAAAGAAATTACATAGATTTTCTCAAACTTTTTGGATTTACAAAAAGTGTTAATAAATTAATAATTTCCTAGAAACATAATAATAATAATAATGTAAAGTTCTAGTGAATGTTAATAAAATTAAAACAAAATGAAAAAACAAAATGTTAAAAAAATATCCCCATCAATGATAAAAAGCATAATGTCAACATTCTTTGGGTTGAGGTGAGGGATCATAATATGCTTTTACCATACCCTTATTTAATGTATATGGTTCTGAAGGAGAGTCCGAGGAAACTCTAGGGATAAAATAAGGTTCATAATGTAAATATGGAGTCTCTCTAAATATAATTTGTCCAAGGTGATGAATTTCTTCACTAATAGAGAGAGAGAGAAAGGATGGAATAAATAAGGAAAAGGAGAATAAGGATCTCTAGTAAAACAAACCCTGAAGAACTTTGGAACTAAAAAATGTGGTTTTAGATGAGCTACAATAGTTATACCATTCTGAGCCACCACATTAGTACCATAAACATGAAAAAATGGTGTCATAAAATTATTAATGTCCATAATTATGATTCCACTTCACTATATTACATTGAAAAAATCATTATTATCTTCCACAAAAACCTAATGCACTACTTTCATGACCTTCAATTGATTAACATCCTCTTTAAATTCTTGACTAACTAGAGGAATACAAATATTTTCATCTAGGAAAATCAAAATAGAATTCATCTCATGATTAGTGATAATCCTTGAATGATCACTCTTGAAATATTATATGATGGGTTCTCTCTCCATTTTCATTTCATTCAATTATTTGACCATCATTTGTACACAGTCACTATTATGTATAATATTTTTACTGTTCTATGAGGCATGTTTGGTGTGTCATTTGAAGAATCATGAATTTATACTCTTACCACAACATGAATCAACATAACATTAATTGTAAGTGTAGGGGAACTAAATGTGGAAGGTAGTGATGGAAATATATCCATACCCTATAGAAAATAATGTATAAAATTAGACAAGGCTATCTACATCGACTCTAATACATATTTCATAGACTCTATCTCACAATAATGACTTCAATTTTCAATATTCACTTCCTAAATGTGGTGCATCATTTTTTTAGAATTTGAATTATCGGTATCTTATTAAAATACAATTCATCCTTTTCACTCAACATAGTCACACCCGGTTCCTGGTTCTTCAAAATTATTCCAAAATTAGAGAGAAAATTTCTCTAAATGATTCCAAGATGCATCCGTTGACAACATCCACTTTTACTGAAGCAAAAATAAGAGAGTTCATGGATGTAGAGGCAACAATATGTGAATGAATGAAAAAAGTAAACCTATGAAACTACCCTAAAACATCAACTTGATCGACCAAGGATCCCTTAGAATCCACTTCACCTTGAAAAATAGGCTTCTTTTCATCTAAGTCTGAGTATTATAGACCAAGTATGACATACCCCGGGTACATTCATCATAAACTGATTCTATTAATATATTATAAGACCTAACATAAGTCCTAACCACATAAGATTCATTATGTACATATACAACAATGATAGGTGCTAAAAATAACATCTCCAAAGTTCTCTACACAACAACTGGTTCATTAAAAACTAAAATCTCACCTTATATATATTCAAGAATAGACTGATGAATAATAGTAATAACCTTCATCTTCTCAACAAATGACTATTCACCAATAGTATGCTCAACAAATATCATCACATTGGTCTTAGACCAACTATGGTTACCAATAACAGGATAAATTTATAGCAATAGGGATTTATCTAACTCAACTAATGCTTCCTTGTCTTCTCTTGATGACATATCAACATCACCCACTAGGTTGTGTCACTCTTATGATCTAAAGACATATACATGTGGAGAAGAGATAAGAACTTGAGGAATCTCAGCATCCTCAACACTAATCTAGCCACCAGGACCGTCAGAACCATTTTCATTATTAATTCCATATCCAATTCCATTTTCATTATCATCTTCATATTCATTACAATTATATTGTAATTCAGCATCTCCATTGTCTTCTTCTTCCTCATTATCACCATTTTTTTCAGAATACATATAGGTGCTTCTGAACTTATCTTCACCTAAAACATAAGTTTCTTTTTGACTAACCTCTTTTAAGAGTGATTATATAATAGGTAGATACCTTGGTGTACTAAGTGATCCATAGGTAATTATATGATATCCATAAGGATGATCTATATCAATTCTTTCATGAACTGAAAATTACTATTCATCATATAAAAAAATAGCAGATTATTCCTCCATATATAAATACTCAACTACCTTATCTAGTTTCGAAACATAATCTACAAGTTTTATTGGTCTATATGGATGATCAACTAGGTTGAATTCATCACAGAGTCATTCAATATCATCAACCCACTAATTCTTCTATGACTTCCATCATATCTTTATTCTCCTGTAAATCAATCTAGTAGGGAAAAAACCTCCACAATTTACAAATGAATCTTCTCCTACACTAACCAAACCCTCGTTTTCTATCATATCCAATATGAAGATATAGTAAAAGATATAATTTATTCTAGATGATGGATTGCAAATTTATATAATGTGTGTCATTATGTATATGCATAGGTTTACCATTTCACCTCTCTTCATAAGACAAAATATATATACACCCTAATATATAATGGTGCAGAAATCACCCATTCCTGGGATTAAAAGTGTTGGATAAATTTGAAAAGAAACCAACACTCCCCATAATGTTCAGTAGAAACTGGCCTTATTAATACTAAATCATTAGTTAGTTCGGATAAAGCATCTATATAAACAAAATAGTTATGGTCTATTGGAATAGTTATTTGATTTTCATTTAAAACTACATCATGAGGAAAATTCAAACAACTTGACAACTAGATTGAAGAAAATATATCTTTATGGATAGTAACTCTAGTTCTTTACCCATTATTCATATTATTCAAAAATGAACTCTACAAATTGGTAAAAATGATATACCAACTAATAATAGAATGTTCTTTGGATATAAGAGAACCATTCCATCAATATTTAGTCCAATATAACTTTTTCACTAATAACATTCATGAGATTATCCATTCATAATGGAATTCATCCTCATATAATGAATCCCACTTTGATGGCTATGGATTCACGGGATTAACCACATCACTAATAAACTACACATGGTGCTTCATTGCAGGAAAAAAATCATCAAGAGAAGATTCAAAACCCTACTTCATTCAATCCATAAAGATCAGATCTACAGGTTCTGGGAAAGGATAATGAAGGTTAAAGGTTAGGATAGAAAAGAACGTGGTGAGGTTTGAGATCAAAGGCGCAAGGGAGTAAAGGAGTTTAAATTATAAAAACAATCTGTTTATATCATTTGAGAAATTTAAGGATTCTAAAATTGCAAAATTAAACAGAAATTTGATTAAAAGAAAAATTAAATAACCTATAATATTAAATTATAAACAACTGATTAAAAATGGAAAGATAGAAATTGATAAAGGAATGTGATTTTCAAATGTGGGAAAAACCATGGTGGGTAAATCCAACTATGGATAAATTTAATACTGGGTAAATCCAAAAATAGGTAAATCTAAAGGTTGGTAAATCCAACTATGGGTAAATTCAATGGATGGTATATCTAAAAGTGGGGAAACAATTAATGGGTAATTAAAATTGTATTTAAATCAAACATTTGGTAAATCTTAAAAATTAAACTAAATCAATGATAATAAGTCTTAATTAATTTTTTATGTAGTTCATGCTCTCAGAATTCAATGCCTTAGTGGTAATATCATCAAGATGATGTTATTTACCAATTTATTATAGAGTGATATCACTATTTTGAGAATGATCCCCCAAAAATTTATGTCATACTTTAATATGTTTTGTTCTTGCATGTGATAAAGGATTATTAGAAATATTTATAGCACTTGTATTATCAAAATTTATATGGATATTCTAGAATTGATATTGATAGTCTATTAATGTGTGATTCATCTATAAAATTTGTTCACAACAGTACTTATAGATATGTATTCAGCTTTAATAGTTGACAATGAAACATAATATTGTTTCTTACCACAATAAGAAACTTGAGACTTTCCCAAGGGGTGACATGTTCCATAATATCTTTTTATATCTAATGTATTTCCACCAAAATCAGAATATGAATAAATTAATAAGTCGAATTATTTTCCTCTTATGCAAAACAGTCCTAAATTTGTAGTTTATTTTAAGTATTTTAAAATATTTTTTATAGCAACTAAGTGAGACTCTTTTGGATTGCCTTGAAAACAAACACACATACACACACTAAACATAATATCTAGGTTTATGATAGGTAACTAGGGAAGACTTCCAATCACAACTTTGTATCTAGATTGATCAAATTATTTCCCATCTTCATCAATAATCATCTTATAGGTGGTACTCATAGGAGTATCACTACTATTAGAGTTATTCAAAACAAAACGTTTTAAAAGATCACTTTTATATTAATATTGGTTTGAAATAATTCTTTTTTTTATGAGTGATATGAAAACCAATATATAATTTTAGTTCACCCATTAAACTCATTTCAAATTCATTTTTCATCATTTTTGAAATGTTTTTACATCAGGATTTTTTTGAAAGATCTAGACATAATATAATCTATATAAATTTTAACAAATAAAACATATGGTTATTTTTTTAATAAAAATTTAAATATCATCTACACCATTTGAAAAATACTTTTAAATAATAAATTTTTTTATCATATCTTAAAAATATCTAGGATCTTGTTTCAATACTTATAAAGATTTTGATGACTTAAAAACAGGATTTGGAAAGTTAGTATTTATAAAACTATGGGTTGTTCCATAGAATCATCCTCAACTATATACCAATTCAAGAATTCACTTTCGACTTCCATTTTATATAGTTTGAAATCTCTATGTACTGTATGGGATATAATTATTCTAATGGCATAAAGTTTGGCTATAGGTGAAAATGTATTTTAATAGTTTATACCCTCTTCCTACCTCACCCTTGTGAAACTAATCTATCATTATTCCTTACTATTATGAAAGATTAAACAACCTTGTTTATAAAAACCCATTTAATTCCTATAGACATGGTTTATTTTGTTCTATCAACAAGTTACCATTATTTATTTCTTTAAAATTGACCTAGTTGTTCTTACATAGCCATCACCACGAATTCATCATTAATTGGATCATTGATGTTCTCTATATCAAGATGATACACAAATTTTTGATGTTCAACCTAGTTTCTTATAGAATCTATTGTTTTTGTAAATCAATAAAGATATCCAACAACATTATCTAAAGGATAAAATTTTAGAGTTTTATTAGCTCTAGAGAAATAAGGTATGTCCATCTCAGAGTTCTTTGTAGGTTTGGTTTCATGTTCTATAAGTTCCTCAGAACTAGTTGATTATTCTACTTACTTCCTAGAAGAATTAGAATCATTAGAAATTAAGTTCAATATAGATAAATAATCCTCAAGGATTTCTAAATAAGTCTTAGGCTTATCTGGATTTGTCCCATTAAATATGATATGAACAAAATATTCCATAGTCTTGGTCTTTTTTTTAAAAACACTATATACTTTACAAGAGGTTGAATAACCCATCAAAATTCCTTCAACAGTTTTGGAGGAAAACATGTCAATATTATCCATAGTGTTAATAATAATGTATTTTCACCAAAAACTCTAAATTAATTAATAATTGTATTCCTACTATTCCAAATTTCATAATGGGTTTTCTTTAAGATATGTATAATTTAAACTCGAATGATTACATGGAAAGATATATTCAAAGACTCTACCCAAAATTATGTAGGTAAGTCATATTCATTAACTTTAGTTTAGGATATCTAATGAAGTGTTCTATTTATTTTTTATAAAAATCTATTCTATTACGGGGTCATAAGAGAATAAAAATTATAACTACAGACATTTTGTGAAAAAATGATTCAAATTTTAAGCTTTTAAAACTCACATTCATACCAACATCTAAAATAATTAATTATAAGTCCACTTATTTTTTATATATATTTTTTATAAATGATGAAATAAGGGAATGATTCACATTTATGAGCTAAAAAGAATACCCTATTATACCAATAAAAGTCATCTAATTGTTCATAAAACAAGTTCTTCCCATTTAGACTAGAAACTCTGGATGGTCCAGAAATTTCCATATTAACCAACACAAATGGTTGAGAAAATGAAACTTATTTCTTTTATTTAAATGAAATTTTGTATTTTTCTCTTTTTGATAGGGGTTACAAAGTTTTTCATTGGGGAATTCATGTTTGGGTAGATCCTAAACTAACCATTATGTAGTTAGCATTATAAGTGAGTGAATGTTACGACGACCTAGTATCATATGCCTGTTATTATATTCTCAATGAATGGAAATTATGCCAGAAATGTTTTGAGAAATCAAGGAATCATGATTAACAACATAAAAAATCTCAATTTTTAAAGTAGTAAATATAATTTTTTTTAAATTTAAAAAATTTCATGAATTATTTTCAAACATTAAAAGAAAACCATTATCACATAATTTTTATATTTTAAGAATTTTTTATTTTAAACAATATCCAAAAATAACATTAGAAATCAAAACTAATTTTATGTTACCAATTTATACAAGGTCGATGATCTTTCCTTTATCATTTTCACTAATGGTGACATGAACACCATTAAAATTTATGAGGCTATTAATGCTTTAAGAGTATCCTTTAATATCTATAGAACATTCATTGTACATGTACCATAGATCCCTATAGGTTCCATTAAAAATTATTTTCTATAATATAATGTTTTTAGTAGAAATCATTTTAGTACACATATTTTCATTAGTCCAGAAGTGTTATAGATTAAAGACATAAGAACCCACATTTTATAATGGGTTTCCTATAACCATATTGCAATATTTTTGAAATAAAACCTTTATTTGGACATTTTATTAAATAACAAGTAGTATAATTTTTAGACTCAATTTTAAGAATAAATGTTCTATTAACAAAAATTCATTATCAAGGTTGATAACTTATACCTGTAATATATTTAGGATAATTTTTTCCTGAAATATTTGAGTTAGAGTTCCTTTACCATTAATTAATCTTTAAAAATAATTCTTAGAGTTATAATTTGAAATTTTTAGTTTAGTATTCCCCTTTAAAAACTGCTCATTCTAATCTTTTTCAGTAGTATGATAATTTTTTTCTCTAGAAGATATAGAACATTGTTTCTTCATAACATTATAGTTTTATTTGAGTTCATTCAATGTGTCCTAAATCATATTTAAATATTAAACATTTATTCTCTAGACATATCATCATTAGTTTCAATTTTTTTTGATTAAAATTATGTATTCATTATAGAGTGGGTACCTTAAAAACATTTTTCATGAAGAACACATCAGCACTATCAGGTTTCACTTCATGATATGAATTAGAGTCACTAGAGAAACCACATATTCTCTATATGTTTCATTCATTTATTTCATAAAAATTTTATCCTTATTCTCATATTTATTCTTATATTTTATATTAGTACTGTCTATATTAATATGCCTCTATATCTTAAATTCATATCTAGTAATATCATTTGTGTTTTTCCTTTCTTACAATCCTTTTTCCATGTTCCACTACTATAATAAATTCCTTTGTAGCTAGGATTTTCAAATAATTTTTTTTCTATATAATTTTTTAAATCTTATGGTCAGATGGGCCATCTCCTCATCACATTATGGTAAGGAATCATCATCCCTAGAACATTCATCTTGAATCTTTTCATTTTATTTCTTATTGAATTTATTGGTCTTAAATGCTAAAGTTTTTCTTTTTTAGCTCTTAATCTACTTCACTATTAACTTTATTCTCTTCCATATAAATCATAAATTTCTCAATTAATTCCTTCACTAGTGGTTTGTGATATCACATGATTCCCTTATTGACATAGAGGTTCCTCTCCATCTCTATGGATGTCATCTTAGCAGTCCCATGATATTCTCCTTGTCTAACACATGATTTCCTATGTATCGCATAGTATTAACTATCTCATTGATCTTGAGATACATAATAGAAATAAATTTGTTTGGTTTCATTTTAACAGAACCACATTTAATAGTATTGTTGTTCAATCTCATTTAATTAATATTTGTGGATCCTTCATGGGAAAATTTTAAAATATCTCAAATTTCATAGGTAGTTTTTCATGTAGATATTATATTGAATTATTCATATACTAAAGAATAGAATATAGAATTCATATCATTTCAATTATTATGATAAGAATGTTTTTAGCCTCTTCCCATGAAATTATAGTAGATCTAGGTAATTCATATCTATCCTCTATATTAGTCCAAATTTCAAAACACATACTTTCAATATGAATTATCATCTTGATTTACCTCTAAGCTCAGTTATTTCTATTAAATAAAAAAGGTACATTAGTAGAAGAAAATTTTAATCTATTATCCATTTAAATAATTAAATTTAGATATGATAGAAATTTAAGATCATCAAAACACAACTAAAATCAAAGTTCAAAATATTTGAAAATACTTTGATAAAAAATGTTCATCATAGTGAGTGTCTCAAGAGGGGGGGGGGATTGAGTACCCAATAAAAATTTCTATTCAAAATTGTATGAAATAAAATACCCCAATTAATTAAAAACAACCCATATAACTAAGACACCATATCGATATATTTTTTAGTCATTTAAAAGATTTATTTAGTCTCATTTAAAACAATTATGTAAATTAATTTAACATTTGAAATAAAGATTCTGAATCAAAATATTATATAAACAATAATTAATAATAACTATCAAATTAGTGGTTTTGTTAATAGTTAAAGAAGAATAAATTTTAAAATATCGAAATAAAATAATCAAAACAAACTTTATAAATTAAAAGAACATGTCTAGTAACAAGATATGTCTTAATAATCTCCCCTTAGAGATCACCAGTTGCAAAGAATATTGAATAAAAAATAATCTATGATCCTTAACCTGGTTCGGGTATACAACAGAAAATCTATCCAAGTCACATAAGGACATCTTCAATAAAACTTGTAGGGAATAAACAAGAGTAGTCCACATATGGACCTCTTACAAAACACATAGTAATGAAAATTCAATAGAATTTTGAGAAGATGTCATGTATATTCCAGTTATATCTTTGGATATAGAGTGTGTGCTAAATATAGAGTATAATACACACTATCATACTGTAAGAAAAAATAAATACACTGAGAAAATAGAAGATGTAAAGATGGTATGTTTCTTGGTCAGATAAACTCTATAGCTTTTGACTCATTTAATGTAGCTTATGTGGATGCACGAGTTCAATTTCTTAATGTCTATATAGAAAATAGTTTTGTAAAACTTTTTTATGTTATCTCCACTCTTTCATTATTATGTGAAGACAACATGTATCATGCGATCTCTCATCAAGTGGAACTCTTTATGTTCTTCAATCTATTCTCAGCTAACATAGCATATTCATGTATATCTATCTATGTATGTGTGTTTCTATATCTATAAATTGTTTTCATACTGAACATGAGGGATTATAATTCATCTTTTAACAACAACATCAACATAGAGAATAATATTGATCCTTTATGCCTCATAATACATATCTAAATAAAACATTAATTCATCTCTGCAAATCATCTATGGAAAATAATTAAAATTAATTTTAACATTAAATTTTATAATGTATAAATTAGACAAATTTAATTCCAACTAAATATAATAGTGGAGGTGAGTCTTTTGAATGGTTAGATAGCCTCTGGCAGTGACTTGGGATAACAATGACTAAGTATGAAAGTGACTGAGGGTAGTGGTAGGTCATCACAATGGTAGGTGTTTTCAGTATTGTATAGTTTTTTGTCAATGCTGATTCATCCTCTAGTGGTGTCTCAATATCAATGGTTATTCTTTCTCATATATTTACACATTTCTATACTGAGGGTGATTTATATTTTATGGTGGGTGTTTTCCATACATATCGATATTTTCACAATGATGGTGAGTTGTCTCCAACGGTGAGTTATTACTGGCAGTGTCTCAACCTCATCAGTGGGGTTTTTTTCCAATAATGACACGTTTACATATATAGTCAAATTTCACCAGTATTCCTTATATTTTAAAATGATACCATAAAACATTGAACATATGAATATCATAATAAAAATATTTTTTTATTATTAAAAAAGGTTCCCATGCTTAACTTATACAGAATGAATAAAATTTCATTATATAATTATTCCTTATATTTTGAAGCAACCTTTATGAATTTATAGGTTACTTTTCAAAATAAATAATTTATTTATTACATGAATAGTTTTTAGTTTTAAAAAATTATTTTTAAAGTGGAAATTGTATTTTCATTATGAAATATCCTAGAAATACCTTTAATGTACTTATATCAATGTAAATGTAAGAACCCAGATCTTCATTTTAGGTATGGATCTTGATTTCGGGTTATTTTTTAGGAAAAAGAAAGAAATGGGGTTTTTCAAAATAAAATTTGGGTACTTCTAAGTACACACCATGTATTAAGATTTTTGCATACCACCATGTTCTGTTCATGTAATGGTCGAATACATGGTTGTGTGGTGACCTGGAAGACCACTTAAGTCAGGGGCCAGTTAAGGCCACTACACAATGTGTAGTTTAAAGAAAACACTATGTAATTTTCTTTTTATTTGAAATATCAGAGAGGGGTCATCTCTTATGTCCGTAAATGTATTCTTCTCTCTGTAGTTCATACAGAAGAGCAACAGAATGGATGAAAAAATTTGAACCCCTCTCGATTCTCCATTTGAGCTCCGATTGAGACACCATCAAGTGAGTTGGAAACCCACCGGTGAGTTCTCAAAACTCCTAGAGTCTTTCTTCCTTATTCTTCTTCTCTCATGAGTTATTAAAGGTTGGGTATTTTTCACCATTTTTAGATCAAAACCAATCTAGACCAATTCAAGGGATGATGTTCAAGTATATCGATTGTATGTCATTAAGGTAGGTGGTTTGTGCCTTTCATTGTTTGTATTTAGATTATATATGCATAAAGTGATGCATACCCATGATTATGGTATTTCTTGATTTGGAATTTATCCCTATTTTTTACCTACTATGGTTTGATTGTTTAATAAAGGGTTGTGTCTTATGCTTAAGGTTATATACCTTGTTTAGGGGACACCCCATGGGTGAGTTTCCCTTGATTGATTGTTTATGGCTATTTGGTCTAGGTTTCGTATGAGGAATACCATGTTTTCCATGAATTAGTTGATTATGATGGAGTTTGATTTATTTTATGAAATACATGTCATATGCTTGTTAATGATTATCCATGTAGTAGTTTCAGATTACATGAGATGATGCACACTATTTTTCCAATGGACCGTGAGAACCTTGGACCAGGAAAATTTTGGGGGTTTCCATATTATTTGAAAATGACCATGAGATCCTTGGTGTAGATGTTGACCCAAGGTTATTAAACTTGAGAGCTACCCAAGAGGTCATTTATAATTTATTAATTCCATGTTGAAATAGGGGTATTGACCATGAGAGCTACCCATGAGGCCATTTATGATTTATTGATTCCATGTTAACTCAAGGGTAATGACCATGAGAGCTACCCAAGAGTTCATTTATAATTTATTGATTCCATGTTGACTTAAGGGAATTGACCGTGAGAGCTTCCCAGGTGGTCATTTGTAAATAATTAGTGATATGTTAGACCAAAGGGGTTATCCCATTAGTTCTTCTAAGAGAGTTGTTATTTAATTAATTAGTGCTATGTTAGACTAAAGGGGTTAGACAGTGATAGATTTCCCATAGGGTTGTTTATGAATGATTGAATGATTATAATGAGTCTTCCAAGACAAAGAGCAAGCTTGGACTTGGTCTTACATGATTGTTTAGATGGTCTTCTAAGACATCTATTTTGTTACTATTACACGAGGGGATATAGAACATAGGATAGACCCCATGATTACATGATTCAATGGATGAATAATAAACATCAATGAATATAACTGAAAACTGCAGGATTGTTTAATTTTGAGTACTTCCTAGTTTATTGCTTCATTTCTGCATATTTCATGCTATATATATATTCACTGACAGTTAGGCATGAATCCTTTGGTGTTTGCCTACTAGGATTTATCTCACACCCTATTTACGTCATGTTTTGGACCTAAACAGATTATATTATTGCATGTATAGATAAGGGAAAGATCCCTTCTTCATCATGTACTTTATTGATGTTGGAACTGGAGAGCATGGGACCAAGCTGAGGTTTGCGATGCAGCTATAGTTTACTTATTTCCTTTTATACTTTGGATTCTGTATTGATTTCCAGCATTGTGCCTTTATTGGATGTTTTCTTAGATACATATGTCAAGAATCACATATATATATATATATATATTAGCTTCTATTGGATATACCTTCATTATTCTACTATTTATTTATATTTTATTGTATTACTGCATCTGCTACTGTTTACTATCAATTTTCGCTATGTTACTTTTCCAATTAGGGAATAGTTTCCTCACTATCACACCCTAGGCCCTCGCTACTAGTCAAAATCCTCTAGCATTTTGAGAAATGTGCATGTGGCCATGTGGCCAACTGGATATGGGGAACCTATGGGCGTCACCTGAATCTAGGAAATTACAAAGTGGTATCAGAGGAGTTTCTTTTCTACTATGACTTAATATTTGGAGACTATAAACTAGGATAAGAATTAATAGGTAGTTGGTAATATGTTGTTCTTGGGTGTAGCTAACTCGTGTACAGGGAAAAACCTAGTTACCTTGAATATTGCAATTTTTCCAGTTTTTTGATTGTTACAATTGATTTGATTTCACTATTGGGTGATGCACTTGTTTTGTGTTGTTATTATTGATATCATTTTGGTTTTTTTTTTTGAACCCGATGAGATGAGGGTATTTCATCTCATGAATCATATAGGAATTTCCTATAGATCACATTTTATGAATTATTTTCATGCCATTTAGGGTGGATTACTGATTGCATTCTGTTGTGAAAGAATATTTCCTAGATATTCATTCTGTTGTGATATATTTCATGATATAAATACATGGTATTTTTGATATGGTATTGGTATATGAAAAGATTAATTTGTATGGATTCCAATATTTGGTCCCTAGGGTGTTATGGTCCCTCTTGGATTATAATTTGGTGGATCATATTTGAACATTAAATGAATTCTATTAAGGCATAATATGAATAAGGATGCAAAAAATTTGATTCGCGGGGATTATGGGCTCTCACGGATCAGAACATGGAATTCCTTGGAAAGAGTTTAAAATTTATGAGGGTTACAAAGAAGTTTCATAGGATTACTATCTGGAAACCCATACAACATGGAGTGTGATGTTATGAAAACATGCCATGTGTTTTTCTATTTTGGAAGAACTGTCTTTTCTTATGTAAATGTTGTGTACCGTATTTACACATCATGTAGTTGTTGACCATGTTACTGATTGAGAGAGCATAAAATGGGGTTGATAAATGTTTGGTAAAATAAATTGTGTATTGTTAATACATTCCATGCTGTAAAGGAATGTGTGTTTGACCGTGTGACTAACGACAGGGGTTGATGAAACATTGGTTGTACATGTTGTGTTTAGATTATACACACTGTGAAGTAATCAACTGTGTATCCAGCCGTGTGACTAACGACACAGGTGGATGGAAATTACATGGTACACATTGGGTCCAGAGTGTGCAGACCGTGTAGTATTACACTAGGATAAAACTATGTAGTTCTATCCATGAAGAAGAATTTGGGTAGGATGGAATATTCAAGTACACGCCGGGTCTTAGAGGGACACATCGTGTGTATGGTGTGTTACATGACCAAGTTGGTAGAGTTGATGTGGGTGTTCCAGTAGCAGAATCCTCCCACTTTTTCTGGGAATGGAGGACCACAGGCTATAGAGTAATGGTTGGAGGCCATTCTTTCTATCTTCGATCATCTGGAGACACCTCCTAAGAGAAGGGTGAAGCTCATGAATTATATGCTATGTGATTACACCAAGATATTGTGGGATATTATCTCATAGGTGGGACATCATTGGGATATATATTTGGAAGATTTTCACAGGAACTTATCTGATTACTTATACCCTAGAGACGTTGAGGTCCGACCGAGCCTGGTTGTTCATGCATTTGGAGCAGGGCGCTCTTTTAGTGATGGATTACTCTTATCACTTTACAGAGATTCAGCACTCCGCACCTGTTTTGGTAGGTGATTAGTTATCATTGGCTAGGTGTTTTAGGATGTTATTAGTTATGATATTCGATCGCAGGTGAATGTTTTTGAGGTTGACATCAGTGACTGCTGTAGTAAATCTTGCACTGATTACTAAGTAAAATCTGATGGAGTTAGGAGCTGTGATCCAGGGAAGTTCTACATCTAGGGTTTGTACTGCTTCAATCTATAGTCGAAAGCACTATAGAGAGATTTCAAATGATTTTTCTTCAGTTATCACAGTGAGTTGCTACTAGTGTGGGAAGTGTGGGAACACGAGACCTCAGTTCCCAAGTGACCCATTTTAGTCCCGATTGTGTAGAAAGATGGGTCAACTTCAGCATTTTTTCTAGAAAATCTCACTAGAAGCTAGTGATAGGGGATTTTCTTTGACTACTCGTACAAGAGAGAGGCCTCCAGTTTATCATCGGGCAGGGAAATGAAGTTTTTCAGAACATTTTGGCCGAGGAGGTGGTCGTGGTGGGGATAGCCAGATGATAGGTTTTAGCGATTTTAGGGTGGATCATCTCAAGGTAGCGAGGCAGGGTCGCAGGGCCACGGTGTAGGTCAGACTTTTGGGATGGAATAGATCCAGCAGAAGAATGATCCCAGACCCTCTATGATTAGAGTTAGAATTCTAGTTGCCGTAGTTTTAGCTTCTGCACTTTTTGATACGGTTTATTCCCATAATTTTATATCTATTTCCATTATGGAGAGACTTGGTCTATGTATATTTACTTATGATGATGTTATGATGCTAGAAACTCTATTGGGGATTAGGACGACTACTTTACATTAGCGTAAGGAGTGCCCTCTTGAGGTTGGTGGGTCTCACTTCTTGTGAGACTGCTATATATTAGAGATGAGAGGCTCTAATGTCCTTCTTAGAATGGACTGGTTGGTATCCTATTAGGCCTTTGTTTATTACTATCACCGCAGAGTGAGTTTCACGTCATCATAGGGTGGGTATTTTCTACACAAGGTCAAAATGGATGTCTAGGTGAGTAGAGATGGACACGAGCATCATGGGTTAGGAGGAATTACAGTCCAGATTTCTAGTTTATATCTCTATGACTAGGGGACCTAACCGATGGATTTTCCCCAAGTGGTGTATTGTTTTATAGATTTATTTCCAAACTACTTTTAAGTTTTACCTCTGGGGATAGGGGAAAAATTCTCTGTTGATCTTGTTCCATGAGTGGCACCGATGTCCATTCCTCCTTATAGTATTCCTACACTATAGTTACAGGATCTCAAGAAGAAGTTGGAGGAGTTGGAGGAAAAGGGTTTCATCTGACCTAGTACATAGTCTTGGGGTTCGCCTATCTTTTTTGTGAATAAGGTGGATGATACCATCAGAAATTGTATGGATTATCAAAAGTTGAACCATTTAATGGTCAATAATCTATATCCCTTGCCAAGGATTGATGATCTCTTTGATTAACTTCAAGGATCCCAAGTGTTATCGAAGATTTATTTTAGATCCAATTATCATCAGTTTTGCATTAGAACATTAGATATACCTCTTACAACATTTCATAGCATGTATGGTCTATACGAGTATTTGGTTATGCTGTTCAGTCTCACAAACGCACCAGCAGTTTTCATTGCACTGATAAACAAAGTGTTCCATACATACTTGGATTAATTTTTTGTAGTCTTTGTAGATGATATATTGGTGTACTCTCACACTCTACATGAACATGTTGTCCATCTTGAGATCAAATTGAGTACACTAAGAGAGCATCGGTTATATGTTATGCTCTCAAAATGCCACTTTTGAATGGACCAGACTCACTTCTTGGGTAATGTCATCTAAGAGATAAGAGTATCAGTAGTCCCAGATAATGTGAGAGAATTAGTTTCCTAGGAGAAGTTGAAGAACATCTTTGAGGTACAGAGTTTTTTGGGGATAGATGGTTACTAAAGACACTTTATTCAGGAATTTCCACACATAGCAGTTCCATTAACATCCCTGTCTATAAAGGGTGTGAAGTACTTGTGGAAAGATTCTTTCGATTCGGCCTTTCAGTAGCTAAAAGTGAGATTTACTTCAGCACCGATACTGATTTTTATAGATCCAGGAAAGAGTTACACATTTTATTACGAAGCATCAGGTATCAGGTTGGGAGCAATACTTATGCAGGGAGAAGGAGTCATCGTGAATAGGTCTCACCAGTTGAGGCAACATGAGATAAATTATTCGACGCACAATCTCGAGTTGGTTGTAGTTGTGTATTCCATGAAAAATTGGAGAAATTATCTTCTGGGAGAGAATTTTTTGGTATAAACTTACCACAAAATTCTCAAGTATATATTTACTTGGCGAGATCTGAATTTGAGACAGTAAAGGTGGATTGAGTACCTTAATTCTTTGGACTTTGAGCTTGCCTACATTCCTGGGAAAGGAAATGCATTGGCTGATGCGTTGAGAAGGAGAACTCATATATAAGCAGTTCAGGAGGCTAGTAGTGAGTGGAATCTTATAGCTCTTCTCTTTGAGATGCATTTGGAGGTGCACAGAAAACTGGGGCAGATGTTTCTTTCTTTGATAGCTATTACATATACACTATTGGATTGAGTGCGAATGAGGTAGCTATTATATTCTGAAGGACTAGTCCTATAGGAGAGCATGTCTAGTGAGGACCTTACTCCTAGATGGACTGTAGGTGAGGATGAGGTTTTCCTTTTTCATCGATGTGTATGGGTTTCAATAGACATATGCGAAGAGATTTTTCAATATTTTCATGCCTACATATGGGTAGTTGATCCTGGTGTCACCAAGATATATCGAGACCTATATTTTCAGTATTGGGGTCCAGGCATGAAGAGGGATGTATCTAGATTGGTTATGAGATGTTCCACCTTTCAGAAGGTGAAAGAATAGAATCTGTGACTGGAAGGGATTTTATTGTAATTACCCATTCTTGAATAGAAGTTGAATGATGTCACAATGGATTTCGTGATAGGTTTACGAAGGTCACCTCAAGAAAATGATGTTATATGGGTTGCTGTTGACAGACTCATGATGGATGCACATTTCCTACCAATAAAGGAAACCATCAGTGTTGATGAGATTGGAAAGCTATGCATATGATAGATAGTATGTTTTCATGTGGTTTTACATTATATAGTTTCAAATTGGGATGCCCAGTTTACTTCTCATATTTTCTAGGGAATACAAAGGGCTTTGGGTACACATGTACTTCTGAGTAAATCTTTCCATCCCCATACAGATGGCCAGTCCAAGTACACAATTTGTTTTTTGGAAGAAATGCTTTGAGAATGCATCATGGATTTTAGGGTATTTTGGGAGAGAAACATTCTCCTGGTGGAGTTTTCTTACATTAATAGTTTTTAGGAAACGATTCAGACAACACCTTATGTGGATTTGTACAGTAGGCCACACTGATCACTCGTATGTTGGCTAGAGGCAGGGGAGGTAGCTATGGTGAGACCACGTCTTGTCCAAGAGACCACTGAACATGTAGAGTTGATTCAGAAGAGGATGGAAACTGCACAATCTCATAAAAAATATTATGCTGATTGACGGATACAACCTATGGAGTTTGAGGTCAGAGACCAAGTTTTCTTACGTGTCACACTGAGGTTGGGACATAGTAGGATTATGAGAGAGGGTATACTTTCATTGAGATAAATCGATCCATTTTAGGTTTTGAGAGAGTCATTCCAGCTACCTATCAGTTGCATTTACCTCAGGGGTTCTGGGCTATGCATGACATCATTCATTTTTCTCAGCTATGACATTACATTTCAGACCCATATCACATTTTTCAAACTGAGGATGTTAATTTGGAGGTGTATACATCCGTTTAGGATCACCCTATCCAGATTTTGGATCAGAGTATGATGGTTCTCTGTGGATGGTCTGTTCCTCTGGTACAGGTGCTATGGAAGCACGAGCGAGTATAGGACGAGACATGGGAGAGGGAGGTCAACGTATGATCAAAATACCCATAGTTGTTTACAGTTTCTTCTTCACCACCCTTGGAAGGAAAATTTGGGGATGAATTTATTTAAGGGGGAAGTTTATAATAACCTGGATCTTTATTTCAGGTATGGATCCTGATTTCAAGTTGCTTTTTGAGAAAAATGGAATAAATGGGGTTTTTATAAATACACACCATGTACTTTTGAGTACACACCGTGTACCTAGCTCATCACGTACCACCATGTTCTGGTCAAGTAATGGTTGAATACATAGTTGTGTGAGGACCTGGAAGACTGCTTATGTCAGGGGGCAAGTTAATGACACTAAACGATGCATAGTTTAAATGAACACACCGTGTACTTTTTTTATTTTATATATCAAATCAGGGTCACATCTTATGTAAGTAAATGTCTTATTCTCTCTGTGGTTCATATAGGAGAGTGACAGAATGTCCGATGAACTTTGAACCCCTCTCAATTCTCCGTCTAATCTCCAATTGAGATTCGTTAGGTGAATTGGAATCCCATCAGTGAGTTCTCAAAACCCATATATCCTTTCTCCTCGATTCTACCTCTCTCATGAGCAATTCATGGTTGGTGATTTTCAACTTTTTTAGATATACACCAATCTAGGCCGATTCGAAGGCCAATGTTCAGGTATATCGATTGTACTACATCGAGTTAGGTGGGATGTGGCTTTTGTTGTTTTTATTTGGATTATATATGCTAAAAATGCCACATTCCCATGATTGGGGTATTTCTTGATTTCAAATTTAACCATGTTTATTACCTGTTAGGGTTTGATTTTTTTAATAAAGGGTTGTTCCTTATGCATATGGTTAGATACCTTATTTAGGGGACACCCCGTGGGTGTGTTCCATTGATTGATTGTTTATGGACATTTGGTCAATGTTTCTTATGAGGTATACCATGTTTTCCATTCAATAGTTGATTAGGACGGAGTTTTATTTATTATATGAAACTAATGTGATATGCTTTTGAATGATTAGCCATGTAGTAGTTTCAGATTGCATGAGATTATTTTATTTGTAATGAGCGCTATTTTTTCAAGGGATTGTGAGAGCCTTAGACCAAGAAAACTATGAGGGTTTCCATATTATTTACATAGAAACATGAGATCCTTGGTGTAGATGTTGAACCAGGGGTATTGACCATGAGATCTACCCAGGAGGTCATTTATAAATTATTCATGTCATGTTGACCCAATGGTATTGACCATGAGAGCTACCCAAGAGGTCATTTATAACTTATTGATGCCCTGTTGACTCAGGGTTATTGACCATGAGAGCTACCAAGGATGTTGTTTATAATTTATTGATTCCATTTTGACTTGGGGGTATTGACCATGATAACTGCCCAGGTGGTCATTTTTAAATGACTAGTGCTATGTTAGACCAAAGGGGTTAGATCGTAATAGATTCCTAGAGGGTTCTTATTTAATGAATTAGTGATACATCAGACCAAATGGGTTATCCCATGAGATATTTCCCAGAGTTTTTTTTATGAAGGATTTAATGATTGTGTCGAGTCAACCAAGCCCAAGCCCAAGCATGGACTCAATATTACTTGATAGATTAGATGGTCTTATGATACATCTGTTTTGTCACTGTTACATGGGGGGGTATAGATATTAGTCTACATCCCTGGATTAAATGATTCAAATAATGAATAATAAATGTAATTGAATGTAATTGAAAAATGTTGGATTGTTTACTTTTGAGTACTTCCTAGTTTATTTCTTCACTTATTCATATTCCTTACTATATATATTCACTAATAGTTAGGAACAAATCTTTTGTTGGTTTCCTACTGGGATTAATCTCACACCCTATTTGGGTCATGTTTTCAACCAAAAAAGATTATATGATTGCAGGTATAGATAAACAAATCACCCTTCTTCATCAGGTACTTTATTGTTGTTGGAGCTATAGAGCATGGGACCAAGATGAGGCTTGGGATGCTGTTGGAGTTTTCTTGTTTTTTTTATACATTGGTTTCTGTATTTTTTCCAGCATTGTGAATTGTTTGTATATTTTTTAGATACATATAACATGCATCACACACACACAGATATATATATATATATTGTGTCTTCTATTGGATTTAACTTCAGTCTTTCGCTATCTATTTCTGTTGTATGGTATTACTGATTCTAATACTATTTACTATCATTTTCCCATGTGTTACTCTACCAATAAGGGCATATCTTCTCCATTATAACACTATAGGACCTCACTACAAGTCGGAAGCCTCTGGCGTTTGGTGAAATGACCATGTGGCCATGTGGAAAACTGGATATAGGGCACCTTTGGGCGACACCCAGGTTCAGGACATTACAGTAAACATCATTTGTTGAATCTAATATTGAGGCTCTACTGTAATGAAACCATTAATCATATTTATTTGGATGGTTTTTTATCCTTTTTATGGGTAATGTATAAATATTCTATATGACTAGTACACCCAATATATAAAATTATTGATTTTCTTTATGAAATGTGGATTATGTTGTATTATTAATTTGAAGGAGGAATGAAATAGACATATGATGTGATGGTAAGGGACCTCTATAGCCCCTCAATTCATTTCTGGGTCTCATGAGACAAAAAAATATGGGATTTAGATGAGGCATTACCCATTTATTTAGAAGTCATGACACAGGGCTTTGAGGATATTTTCAGATGTCTTTGAAAATTCCTTGGTAGTATGTTTCAGATGTCTTGAATAATGCATTCCATCATTATAAAATCATTTTTTGAAGTCAATATGATTATTTTATTAGTTGTGATATACATGGATATGTTTTTAGATCATGTGAATAAATATATTTATTTATTTGATCATCAATTATTCTCTCCATATTATTCATTCTTTATTTATATTTTATTGAATGCATACCACTAATGAACATCTAAGGTCACCCCATATTATATTTATTTTCCCCTTGATGCCATTAAATGTATTATAATTTATATATACGGTTATACTTGAATAAATAATTGTTTCATTGAAGAAAATAGATTGTTGTATTTCATGTTTTCAAATGTAATTTGAAATTAAAATGTCATGCGGTTTTCCAAGATTAATAAACTATTTGTTCCATTATAATGTGATTACATGTATCTAGTACTAATGTAACAATGTAACCACTGGCTTTGAGATATTATTTTTGGGGCCTTTACTAATCATAATAAATTGAATGATCAGGAGTGAGTAAATTAACACATGACCACAAATAAATTATGTGTGAAAAATACCGTAGATTCATCATAAATTAATGTAATATGATAACATTTTTTGAAGATCAATTTATTAGATTTGAGTAATTACATTATAATCTAAACTAACAACAAAAGTAAATATTGTTACATTATTTTCACCAAATCCATGAATTAAATTTCATCTTTTAATAAATTTCCATGATAATATCATATATTTCTCCCAATGGTGATTATTCAAGATGAAATTTTCATGCCTAAATTACTAAAATAAACTTTTAATAGATCACATAATCCAAAAAAAGGATAATAACATATCTCTCCTAACTATATACAATAACCAAAAACCAAAATGTTTCTAACAAGGCCATATAATCCCAAAAATGAATAAACATTCATATTAATAAATGCTAGATAATATCTATAGATTCAATAATAACAGAAAAAGTTCAACTTAGATATTTGATACATAACTAACCTTAAAATTATTCAAAATAATCTTGACCATGTTCATAATGTAAAAATTAGCATGATTCGAAAACTTATTCTTATGCGATTATTTTAAATTTTATCTCTAGTCAATATAAATCACTCAAAAAATTATAAACACAAAATATTATATACCCTATTAATATATTTCCAAAATATTATAATAATTTCTTTAAATAACATAAATTTTTATAAAATCACATTAAAATCATAAGTTCATCCAAAATATATTTCAACCATTTTTCCTAAACAAAAATACCATATTTTTATACAATATTCTATTTTCATTAATCATTTTACATTACTATAAAATATAGTCATCCTTTTCACAAATAAAATTAATCACTTAATTATCAGATCACATTTAAACCCATGGTAATCTATATGATAAAACACATTTTCAAAAATTAAACATAATCTTTATTTGTCCAATAATTTAAGTATAATTTTTTTTTACTAACTCTAAAATCATGTAGGACATTGTTAGGCACCACACCCTTGTTTCCCTTCAGTTGTGTGTTCAAGACATATGTCCTCGACTAATGTGATGGGTTTTCACCCAACCTATGGGATATCCACTTACTAAAACTATATTAATTAAATTCAAATAATGTTCCAAAAAATATGATTTAAATCCACAAAACAATAATATAAGTTTTCCAAAATATTATTTCACATAAAACCTAAGGCTTATATATACCTCAAACCAATAAAAAATCTCCCAAAATTTTATTATTCCCTTTAAAGAACCATCACTTAAAACATTAAAAATTGTTTTATAAGACATTAAACATATGATAAAATTTGAACATATAATCCCATTATTTTATCAATATCTCTTATTATAACCCTTTTTAAAAATAATCTAATCTTTATGGTTTTCTAAACCCTACATTGATACCAACTCTAATAGATATAACATCCTATACCAATATTCAAGTGCTTATTATCCTTAGTCTTTGATTACAATTTTATTGACAGTCGTTATAAGTATTTTATAGAGTTTTAGAGGCAATATGTTTTTTTATAGGGAGGTTAACCATAGATGAGAAGGTTGAAACCTAGATAGACTGGTTGTGTTTTGGACGTGATGACTGTGGCATGCATCCTAGGGGTAGTTCTAACATTTATGTTATTGATGTGGAATTGGAAAAATAGCTCTTTTGTGGAGGGTTGGGGAATAGTTTTTGGTATTATACCTTTTTGTAATGGTTGTTTCATGTACGAGGGGATATGGAGTATCCCCTTATTAGTTCTTGGGTTCTATGGTATTTTGTTTCATAGTACACTATGGTCCCTTCTCTAGTTTTTCAGATCATTGGTGTGGAGCTTGGGAAGTTTCTCTAACATGGTCTTGACACACCCCATTACAACATGGCCACTTAAATAGAAGTATGGTATATTATTTTCCAAATTCTAAAATCCTAAAAAATTGATTCTTTTCCAATCATCTCGTACTCAAATCTTAATTGACCCTTTAGATTTATAAGGTTCTCCATATAGGATTTTGGATTCTCAGATCCATTTCATCATGGATCAAAGTGTCGGTGAATGTGAAAGATCTCTCCCCAGAATGTGAAATCTCATTATTCTATAAATTATCTCATATTCATTCCTAGAATTCATATAGTGTTATTGATCCTCATATTATTGGTGAATCTAAACCTTGGATTGATGGATTGTGATTCTAGAGATTCCACATTGATCTTCTCCACCTATGATTTTATGTTTTCATTTACTGTTTCAGTTGATGTATTAGTTTGTTACATATTCTATTCCACATAATTTAAATATTTATTATTTTATTATTTTTAAATTTATTCTCACTTCATTTCTATGAATTTATTTGATTTTATTTTTAATGTTAAAATTAATGGTTTGTGAAATAAAAGTCGTTTTTATAGGATTTTGGAATTATTTGGTGGGTTTTGAGGAAATATGGTTTAGAGTGAATAATGAATTAATGAAATTATTTTATATTGTTCCTTGAGAAAATTTTATTTAAATGAATGATGAGTTCAGAAAGTATTAACTTGATAAAAACCTATGTTTTATTTTTTGAAATTTAAATGAATTTTTGAAACCAGAAAATAGGTATTTAGAAAATGATTAATAAAATGAATTAAAATTAATTAATTTTTAATGATTATTTGATTTATTTATTTGTTAAATCAAAGGTGATTCTATGTAGTTAGTAGTTTATTACGAAAAATTTTCTAGGACTTAGACTCCCTAGTAATGTATTGATGATGAAAACACAAATAAAACCATGTTCAACAGGATTTCCCCATATGGGGTGTAAATTGATTTTTTTTGATGGCCTGAGCCTTAGTGTGAAGTAAAAACACAAACATGATCCATGTTGATATATTGAGTTTTGAAATGATCATAGATCCAGAAACAAACTATCCTCAGGGCATATGAAAGTAGTTATTTATTATGATTTTATTATTATATGCTAGTGTTTTATTGAATTGATTTCCCCATATCCTTTAAGATTAATGAAAAAATTTCATATAAGATTATTTTTTATGTATAATCCATATTCTATATTTAGAAGCTTATTTTGACTAAAATTATGAAACTGATTTTAGATGCCTTATCTATATTTAAATTTATTAATAATTTTTTCAATTATTTTAAAATTGCTTATCGATTTTTTTTAAATTCTTATAGAGATACTTTTTATGACACCCCACTGTAGTATTCAAGTGTTTATTGAATATGATATGTCGGGTAATGGAAAATGGAATATTTCACTTAGAGGTAGTGGGTGTGCCTAATTTGTGGGACTTTTTTTTGGAATTACTGGCTATTTGAGCTATGGTCCATTTCTTACACTGAGATTCTGAGATATAATATTGATGGATATTATAATTTTTTTTTCAATGATGAACTATTTTAGTTTTATATTTATCTTGTTGTTTTTATTTTCATTTTTAGGAGTGTTTGGTATACCAACTTTGTATTGTTTTCTCTTCCACTATTTTATCTTGGTTTTTTCCCCATTTAAAATTTGTTCCCTTTGACTTCTTTTTGATTTCAGGTTCTAGTGTCCAACCCATATTAATTGGGAATGCCAATCAGGATATATCATAGACAACTTGGGAATTGGTGTAATAATTTATCTTCGTTGGTTCAGGATTTCAACACTATTTTTTATCTTTCCTTGATGTCAGTATGCATTTTTGGATCTCTTGAATGATAAGAGGAAGGGTTGTTTGGTCTCAATGGGTAGTTATTATTGAGTTCCTAGCTAACCATCATCATATCAAGCCTTTAGTTATAATGGGTTTTTGGTACAGGAACCCTTTAGTAATTAATTTATCTGATTCAAGTATTTTACCTATATTTTTTCTCATTATATTAAAATTCCCAAAATTTTGAATTTTATTGATCAAATTTATTTTTAGGTATCTATATATTGTGATGATAATCTATGTTCACTTGCTGATGTTTTTTTGTTTCCTATTGATGTTTTGAATAAATTAACTTTTCTTCAAGAAGATGTCTGAACATACCTCACGAGGGAGCTTCTGATGAACCATGGCAGGACAACCCTCTAGTTGATGAAAATCCAGTCAAGATAGTGGTCTGTGTTCTCTATGATTTTGGAAATCTACTCGTACTCATTCTCATTCAGGATCTGGTAATGGAATTGTGATGGGATGATACTAGAGATCATCCTCAGGAGTTTCATTAGTAAAACCCAATATCTTTTAAATTTTTTAAAGGCCTCAAGAGAAACAATATTAGTTTACAGTATATAGATTGTTTTTTAGTTCTTGGAAATACCAAACACAATAAATCTAAAGTGTGTTACATTCATGATTGATAGTCTTATAATGAGGTCGTAAGATTTAATGGTTATGGTGAATAAACATGAACTATTAGTGTGTAAGGAAATTAGATCCCTTTTTCTATAATAGTTATATCTTGATTCTATGGGGTTTTTAGCGCCTTTATAGTTTCTCAGCCTCCATCATGGTGATATAACCACACTCAGTATGTGAACTGTTGTACTGAACATGTTTGGGTTTTCTCTAAATGTAGTTAAAAATAAGAATCTAAAGTATTGAAGGTTTTATATAGATCTTTGTTCTAATATCCAATCTTAGGTTTTCATTCTAAATGTGACTTCTTATGAAGAGTTAATTCCTAGAGCATTGATGGATCAACTTGACTTGGATGGTATGTCAGGGTTGACGCGGGTTCTTCTTACTCCCACTAGCGGTTTTTTGGGTTCCTATAAATATAATACAAATCATTACGTGTCTCATGGTGGATCATGATAGTATGATATATCTAGACCTACTATGGTTTTATTCAAAGTCCCTTTGATTCTCTTTCTATGTGGAATGTTCGATCATTTGATTCGATCATGTATCGATGCACTAAATATATGTGATTCATTTGTTCTCTTGGGACACCGACCAAATTTCATACATGTCTTTTCTACCCTTTGAATTAAAATTGGAAAATCATCACCTAAAGTTACATTTGTCAATCATATAATTCAATTACTAAGGTTTTATAGAATCAAGTACAAGAACAATGATTTTCCACATAATATAAGTGTCTCCAAATGAAGATTATGTGGGTCCAATTATAGTTAGAGGTACCATTAAAATAGCTTCATCATTAGTGACAAAATTATTTTATACTATTTCATTCCATTCATTAATATACACTCACATTGTGAAACTATTACTCCATCATATGGAACATATTTCATTGGTGATGAAAATTGTTATTCCCCTCAGAATGAAGAGGGAGATAAGTATTTGATTCCCTTCTTATACCATCCCTTTGTCAATGATCTAGATAACTTAGAATTTTATGGTTCAAAATATGAAGCATGTTGATGTCATTATTAGTATGTAATGGATGGTATCCTATAAATCTCATATTGGATGTTATCTTTGGTGGGTATTTTAAAGTACCCCGAATGGGTTTTTTGTGTTTTCTAAAGATAATGGGACTTGAAATTGAGTATAATTGGACCGACTCTTTTAGAGTTTTTCATAGTGATATTTTTGTAAATTTTGAACATAGAGAAAGAATCCTTAAGTGGTGATCTTCTTCCAGTGGTCATCGGGTTTCCTGATATGTTTCCTTTTATATTTTCTTACTTTCCACCGATAAGGGTGGTAGAGTTATCTATATACTTGGTACTGGATACTCGTCCTGTATTTAATTGTTATTTACATATGGTAATAGCTAAATTGGAGGATTTAAATTCATAGATGAATTATTTTTTGGATGAAACATTATTCACACAAGTGTTTCACCTATGGTGGTGCCTATGCCTTTTTTAAAAGTTAGTTGATGGAACCCTTCACCTTTTTATTGGTTACCAAAAAATCAATCAATTCATGAAAAAAACAACTATTTATAACATAAAATAATTATTTATTTGATCATTTAAAATGGGTGAAGTGGTTGTATAGGATTTTTATTTGGTCTAGATATCATTAACTTATAATCAAATAATATGATATTATGAAGAACCTCCATACCTTTAAATTATGCTCATTTTTAATACCTTTGGATGCCTTTCAAACTATCCAATGCTTCGTCAGTTTTTGTGGTGTTGATAAAAAATTTATCCCACGATTACCTCCATTCTTCATGGAAGTATTTGAGGATGATATCTTAGTCTATAAAAAACTAATAAAGGTCTTCTACTTCATTGGAGAGTAGTTCTATAAATATTGAGAGATCATCATTTTTATTCCAAGGTTTTGAAATGTAATTTATAGATTAATGAAGTGAGTTTCTTATGGATCATGGTCTTATAACATGGAATTGTAGTTATCTTAAGAAGGTGGAGGTATTTATGACATACAAACAACGATGTAATGTTTTCTGTATTTTTTTATCTTCTTCTGATTAACTGGGTATGAATGAAACTTCACTAATTAATTTTCATATTTTTATTATACAATGAACACTCTCACTATAAAAGAGTAAATTTATTATTGGATACAAAATTTTAGAATTATTTTGACGTGTTTATGATCCTTTTTGATTCTTAACTAGAGTAAACTATTCTAATGGCTATGAAAGTCTATGTGGAATTTTTTTAAAATATCATGTTTTAGTATTGAATGTGTTCTCATGATGGGTAATCATATGGGGGAATATGTTTCTTTAAAGATCAGTTCACACAAGAATAACTATCATACTCAATATAATGAACTCACTATTGTGATTCATACACTTAATAGTTAGTGGAATTACCATTTTAGAGAATGTTTTACCATGTATTATCATAAAAAATCTATGATATATCTTCTCACAAAAATATTTGATAATCTAAAACATGAATTGGGTGGAGTACATATATTATTCTAATTTTAACATTTCCTAAACCCTTACTAAGAGAATATCATTATTGATGCCTTGAGAATAAAATTCCAACCCTATATATGAATAAATAATCAGATGAGTGGAACATGATGAACCAATTTTCTCATATTTATTTTGGAGTTTGGGAGGATGAGTCTATGATTTTTCTAAAATGTGTTCTATTAACCACATTTCTTCTTGGGATGATTCTATAGGTGCCAAAACTTGATGATAAGTTATGTGGTATCAAGGAATCTCTTTATATTGGGTAGACCATCAGTGGATATTCATTCTCTTATATTGGAAACCAATTCATTGGGAGCTAATAAGTTCTAAAACTTCCCTTGATAAAATATTTAATTTGTATTTCTATAATTTCTAGTGGGTGGTACATCGTGACACCCTAAATATGTTCAATGAAATATGGTAATAATTTTGGTGTCCAAGTATATGATAAGATATTAGTGATTTTGTTTCTCATTGTTATACATTGAAATAGGTCGAGTCTGAGCACCATAAACCTTGGGTTTTATTTAAACTTCATTTACAACATAAATTTTTGATGATATTTTGATGGATTTCATCATTGGTTTTCAATGTACCCTTATAGGGAGGAATTTGATATGCGTAGAGATCAATCTCCTGGCCAAATTGGATCATTTTATATGCATTCATTATATGACCAATGTTGAGGACTTGATAAATTTGTATTTGAATGAGACAGTAAAATTGAACAGAGTTATACATGAAATAGTTTCTTATTGGGATCCCCGATTCAATTATCAATTTTCGAGACACCTCTAGGAGGTAATAGTATCCTTAGTCCGAATGAGTATAGAATTTCATCATTACAAGTATGGATAGATAGAGTGATCTATATAGATCCTGGAAGTCATTCTTGTGGCATGCATTATTGACTTTAGTGTATCTTGTGATATCCACTTGGGACTGGTTGATTTTTCATATAAATATAGTTATCAGTCACCTATTAGAATAGAAACTTTTGAGAACTTATATAGACGACCATGTAAATTTCCATTATGTTGGTAAAAGATTGGATAAGCTTCACTGGTTGGAAAATGTTTAGCTTAATAGATGAAATCAATGATTATGTTGATTCGACAGAGAATGGTGAAAGATCAGAGCTGGTAAAAACCCTTTGCTGGTCAATATATATTCCCATTAGTGTATTAATTTGGTGACTAGTTTTCTAGAGTTTCTACATGGTAGTTTCATTGAAGAGTTATAAAATAAGGAAATATACCATTTTAGATTGTAGATAATATTGGAAAAGTAGCTTATCGCTTGGATTTTCCACCTTTTTTATGTCAATTCATAATGTGTTCCATGTATTATATATTATAAATTATCTCTCTGAGCATTCTAATGTTTTTAGATGAGAGGAAATTACTGTTGAACCTAATTTATCCATTAATAAACATCCAATATAATTTTTTTATTTTTAGATGAAGGTTCATCATGGGAATTCCATACAATTTTTTTAGGTGTTATAGTAGAATGTTTATAACCCATATGAGACTTGGGAGTCTGAGGAACTATTGGATGATTAGTGGAATCATCTATTTGACATGTATTATTCTTGAAATGAATTTTTTGGGGACAAAATGAATTTATGGTGGGGAGATTTTATAATCCCAGTACCCACATTATGTTACTTTTTATCAATTTTCTTTGATCACATTATTTTTGTCGTTGTTTTAGGTTTTTATAGAGTTTTGTGTCCAATATTGATATTTATAGGGAGTTACTCCATGTATTAGAGTGGATTTAATTTGGATAGGTGTGTTGAGGCAAGGATGAGATTACTGAAGTATGGAAACTCATGGTGTTTCATTAATTTATGAAACAACTAATGCATGAGAAATGAGGAAATGGAATAAAGTATTAGGATTCATTTTTATTACTTATTCTATTTTCATCATGGTTGTGGTGTGGATGGGAGGATATTTCTTAACCCCTTATTGGTGGTCAGATTCTACATTGTAGAATTTCCTCCTATTCTTTAAACTATTCCTGGGTTTTCCAAAATTTTCATCATGCAGTTTCCATGTTACTTAGACATAGTTTTGACCATACCCACTATTGAATAGTCTCTTACACTACATCAAAATAATTATTGTCCCTTCATTTTAAAATCCTAAACCCTCATTTTATATTCCAAACTTATACAACTCAAATCTTATCCAAAACTTTGGTTTTTATTGGATATTCATAGAGTATTTTTTGATTCACTAACCATTTTCCTCCCAAGTTAGTGTGCTGGTGAATGTGATTGATCTCTCTATATTAATTAAAATCTATATATTATTGATATTATCCCATCTTGTTCTCTCACTTTCTTGGAGTATGACTGTTCTTGATGTTATTGGAATATCAAAAACTTTATTTGACAGACTTTGATTCTTGGTATTCCTCTTTGATCTCCCTCATCATTGTTTCTATGTTGGTGGCTCCCATTTAAGGTGACGATCATTTGATCACGTGACTTAAAGGTGGGTGGTTCTATAAGGTTTTTATATAAAATAGAAACATTAATTATTCTCATTATTGGAAATGTATTTTCAAATGTTTTCCACAAATAGAGTTAATTTTATATTTGATTTCAAAAGGCATTGATTGTGAAATTAATCCTTTTTTTCAAAGGATTTGGAATTATTTGGTTGATTTTGATGAAATATGGATTTAAATGACATTAAATTGTTTAAATAATTTAATATTAATTAAAGATGAAATTTTATTTAAACGAAAGATGATTTTAAATGTCATGAACTTTGAAAAAACATATGTTTTGGGTTATAAATTTAAATGTAAAGTTAAAAATTGAAATTAGGATTTGGAAATATAAACTGTGAAAAATACATGCTTTTTATACTTCAGAAACAAAAAAACACCAAATCATGATGACTACATGGATTGTAATAAAATTAAACATCGTGTAATCCATGAATCTTAAGTACACAAAAATACTTTTCTCCCATTAATTAAAAACTATAATTTTACCATTACATGAAATATAATATTTATATGGTGTGTATTCCATTCACATTGTTTACCAGAATCATTGATTCATCCCTACAACCATTGCATGATGTTTCAACACATTACACAATGTTTATTTCCCCTAAAGACTATGAAATGTTCTGTTTTTATTGGAAAACATGACATCAATGTGACATTATATTAACCTAGTGATAACCTTAAAATAGTTTTACATGTTGATACCCAAACTCCATTAATTCAAAAAATATATAAATCCATGAACATTTTTTCATTTTCCAAAAAAATTGATCTCTATCCTCAAGATTCCCAGTACTCTCTTAAATAAGTGGTAAGAGAATAAATTGAAATTAATTACCTGAAATATGGTAATGGGATGTTACAAACTCACCACTATAAGTCATTCTGTCATTGGGATGTCATGTGGATGAATGAAGTCCAGTAAAGAGGTGATGCTATAACCCCCTCTTTAAAAACTTGTGCTCTCATTTCTCATGAGAATCTCATTTTTTCTTCTATGAAAATCAAAAAAATATATTCTACTTATCACACAATAATTTTATATGAGAGTAAATTATCTCCCCTGGTTTACCCAAAATAGAAATATCTAGCTCTAACTAGATCTCCTCCTTTATCATAATGTGAGAGGGATTAGAATGATATTTATTTAGATGTGATACATGGAAAAAAATAATGAATTCAGATCATATATACATGAAATTATAACTGAGAGGAAACCTTCCCAAGGTACTTAGTGACCTGAAATGGTCCAATATATCTCAGAGCCAATTTTACCAATTTTCCAGTATAAGGTGACTCAACTGATGAGAAAATTTCAAGGAAACCTAGTCACCTATGGAAAACTCTAGAGGATGAAATAATTGACATATATGATATATCTTGTCCCTACTATGTAACCATATGATGACATATATACTAAATCCTTAATTAAGTATCCTGAATGAGACTTGATCCCACCAAATGTTCTTTACCCACCACAACATAATAACGAGGTGACCGTCATGGGAAACCCTATACAGAATCGAAAGGATACATTCTTATTGAATGCTAGTAACTATTATTATAATAAAACTCAATAATTCCATGATGTATATCCTTAAATCCACCAAAATACATGATATAGGCACTGAGCATTTCCTCCAAGATCATAGTAGCACACTCTATCTGATCATTTTTTGTGGATGTTAAGATATATTCAATATGGTTTTGGTCACCATCACCTCATGTTTACTCATACAGAACCTGTATGTAATCATAGGATCCGTATCTAAAAAATAGTATAATGAACCCAATCCAACCTTACAATATCATGCACATAAATAATAGAAAGATATTTAACATTATAAGGGTCCCTGGTCGAAAGAAATAATATCACCTATTCAAATGATCAACCTCCACCCAAATTGCATTCCTTACTTAGGGGGTCTGTGGTAGTCTAAAAAACACCCATGGATACTTTATCCAATTTTACAAATGGAACCGGATGATGTTGTAGAATACTAGAAAGCATCAAATGCTTTACCATTATCTATAGGAAAGTGTAACAATAGGACACCTAATCAGAAATGTCATGATCCATACCCAGCCACTATAATTCCCCCCTCATATCATAATACATCTTCATAGTACCCGAATGAATGGGCCATGGATAATGATGATAGTAAAACTACTGATCTCCTCATTGATGATAAGAAAACAATCCAATCATAAAAATGTATAATACCATCTGAAGAGAGAGACCAACCCAAATTAGTCACCCCATTATAAAGGCTGTCTTGAATTCCTCTAAACACATCATCCTACTGTTGAATCTACATAATTAACTTAATGAGAAATGATGTTTATATAGAACTAGTCAAAACCATACCTGAAATATATTCTTGAGAATCCTGGTAAAACTGATTGAAGAGACTAATAAGACTCAACTCTTCCTTCGACTCTAGAACATCATGTGACAATACATTCCATTTAAGAGAGTCATCAAGAATGTTCAACTTCCTTGAGGTGTAGGTGGTTTAGAAGTAAAACATCTATCATTATTCTACCCAATTCCTATTTCTAAGATTATATTATTTTTTGAAAAATGATATATATACGAATCTTTAGGTAAAAATGATTGTGAACCTCTCCCAAAAAGGATATTTCTTCCAACACATAAGCACATTAATAATTAAAAAAATATCTAAATAATGACTGCGGTATTTATATCATGCGATTGAAGTTGATGAGAGCTATAATCCACCACATGATTATCTTGCATAAGTATACAACCAAAACCAACAAAAAAAAGAATAATAGAAAACCATATACCATATACCAAGATCGTGTAAGACTATAATAAGAGATGATGTAATATTTCATTTAATATCATTGAATGGAGAATAACATTTTTCATCTCATATTAATTTTACCTCTTTCATGGTAGGAGTAGTCAATAGTGAATCTAACTTTTATAAATCATTGAAAACCATTGGTAGTATCTAGAAAGTCCAAATAAGCTTTGAATCACAAGGAAATTTCATGGATCCTACCATGAAAAGTTAATCTTCAACTTCTAAGGATCAACTAATATTCCATTGTCTGTAATCACATTCTACAAGAAATTAACTTCAGGAATATAAAAAATAATTTTAAAATATTTACAATAAAATGGTGACCCCTCAAGATCTCTATAACCAAACTCAAATATTGTTCATGCTCATGTTCAGATCTCAACTAAGCTATGATTTCATCCCTAAACACTGATAATTTTTTTGAGATACTAATGGAATATTTTATTCATTAAATCCATAAAAACATTAGGAGTGTTAGTCCGAACAATGATCCAAAATAGATATTCTTAATGGACATAAAAACTCTTTTACGACATCTTTTGTATATTAGAATACCTAACTCTGAGCTGATAATAACCTAACTGATGATAAATCTTAGAAAACAACTACCCCCCTTAACTTATCAAACAAATGGTACATATAGGGAAAATGATACTTTTTGTTAAATGTTTCCCATGTCAACTTTTTATATTCCACACACAATTGGGGTGACCTATCTTCCTTCAAGGAAAAGACCAGTGGGGTTTCCTAAGGAGAAACTCTATTTTGAATAGAACCTTTCCCCATTAGATTATCTAATTGAATCTTTATCTCTTTCATTTATGCCAGTTCCATATGCTAATAAGGTATAAAAATTAGTTGTGTACTTGGCACCAGTTCAATTATAAAATCCACCTCCCTCTCTAGATGAATCCTAGAGAAATAATCTAGGAAACGTGAGGAAAATACCAAACAATAGTGAAATTATCAAAAAAATAAGAAATTTCATTAAACTCATATAATATATTTGAAAAAACGCATAATATCTAGGAGGGAAGGTCATGTATGACCAAAACTAATATCCCACTCTCCAAAAAATACATAAGAGATCCAATATTCTACAAGAAATGATACATGCCAATGATAACAATCAACCTCAGTATGTTGAGAAAAAAATCCATAACATTTTGATGATGATGTCAAATATATCCATATATTAAATGAGTAAATCTCACAGTAACTTTGCATCTTCTATAGATAACGCATAATAAGAACACAGATACCCTTGTTATTTCATCTTCCCAATTGGTGTCACTAACTCCATAACAAATTACATGAGCTCAATTGGATGTTTAATCATATAATTTTTTTCCAAGAATAAATTATTGTGAAGAATGGATGTCAAATAAATAAATCTATTTAGAAGATACATTAATTATGGTACCTCTCTCTATCACTAGCCCCACATCTTCCTTTATCAGAAAATCATATAATTTGTAAAGGTGCATCACTCTTGAGTCATATGGCTGGAGCCATGTAATCTTTGATGCATCTTAATATTAAATAGTAGCCTTTGTATTCAATGAAACCTAATTATATCAAGTCATATACATATCCTAATAGAATCAATAACGTTGACCATAACGTCCACAACTATTACACATCTGTGCAGGTGGTGGAAAATAAATTTTGGGTGTGCAACCTTGAAACAAAAATAGAGAGTTAGAGGTATACTACTAACTGTAATTGATGATAAAGAGGACACATTCCACTGATATCCACCTCCACCACACATGTGACGATCTTGCCACTACCTCTTCTTTCCTTGTGCACCATAGAAGATACCACTGGGTGTAAGAAAGGGGATGAATAACCAAACATTCCTTCCATATTATTATTTTCCACCATATCACTATCCACATTATCAAAATATGTCAAAAGAAACTATATATATATATATATATACATGTGGTCTGTTATCTAGAAACAAACCCAGTATATATTTACATGCATTCAACTATTCATTATTTACCACCTCTAGTTTAAAATGAACCAACTCCACAAAATAATTTTACTACATTGACACTATAATCACTACCTGCAGAAAAGAGAGGAACTCCAAATAATTCTCCATCATTAGTGACTCATGTCAAAACTTCAGGAAGAATAGATTCATGAAACCTATCTTGTCCAAGCCAATATGCATATTCACATATACCATAGATTCATACCATTTCTTATTGATATCCTCAAGTCTAAAATCCTAATAGTTAACCTTGATACTCTTAGTTATATATAGAAATTCAATGATCAGATTGATCTAGTCCAACTTTCCCTTTTCGCTTGAGTTTTATTCGTACCATTAATGGATGATGGCTTCTTGTGAAAAAAACTCATGTGATTGATTTTTTTCTCTTATATATCCTAGATATATCTCAACAAATGAATTCTAAAATTTTGGCACATTATGGTAAACAACATGAACTTCCCACATGATATACCCGATATAATTCTTATCGAGTGGTAGATTCCCATAAGGTAAATCAATTTCACTCCAATGAGTAACTCTAGGGAGTAATCTTGGATGCATACTGCTACACATGGAAATAATAGAAATTATTAGAAAATAGAATAAATTTAGTTGAAAAAAGAAAATCCTTAAGAAAAAAAATGAGATTAAGATAAGAATATTAATTAAGAGACATGCATCCTAATATCACATGGTATGTTGAGACTCATCATGGAAAGGGTTTTCTAGGAACTCACCAAACCCTACCTCTCATGTACCAATAGTCATATCTCTAGTTTATGAAACATCCCTCTATACAAACGCTTGAGGATGGACCTCCTCTAATACCAAAATATGATAATATTGGCCCAAAAGAAAACTCCAACCAACACATGAACCGAATTTCCACATACATGAATGTAATTTATGCTCTCCACGTCCTGACAATTAGAATTATGGAATCAAACAAAGACTAGAGAGAATGATTTCTCCAAACCTAAATAAAAATACATGGAATATATATATATATATATATATATATTTATATATAATAAATAAATACTTTGGAATAGACATGTATATTCCATAAATAAATGAATATAAAAGAAAATGATACAACTGAATGCAGTTAAAATATCCCAAAAATACAAGTCCATTCATTAAATTAAAACTAAAATAGAAAAATAACTACTCTGTGTGATAGTGTGGGAAACTCCCACCATCTAAAAACCAGCTACCCAGACATTGTTGATAGAAAACCACATCACATAACTACAATTACCTACCTTTCATTGTATGAAAATACATAAAATGGTCTATTCACCATCCAAGCAGTGAGTAGGGTGTGAGATAACTACCTCAATAGGATCCCACCCATGTGATCTATAACAAGTCTTTGTATAATAATATAATGAAATGTCAACATTAATGAAGACTTGGCATGATAAAAAGTTTTCATTTTTATATAAAGCTCATGTAAAAAAAATTAATATCCCCTTTTCCCACACTTCAAAATAATTCCACATAAAACAGTTTCAATGCATTTTATATACATATATCAAAAAAGATATATAAAATCAATCTAAACAATGAATTTATCACTTATCATATCAAATCCTTGTTAGTACAACTGAAATTGTATAATCCAAAAGCATATTTTACATCACATAATGAATCACACTACTTCAGGATAGCTATCACACTCATATGCCTCAATACACAATTGTGAACCTCAAGATCCTAGATATAGGCATCGAAACAAGTTAGTGGAGGAACACATGAGAAAGTGAACCCCATATAATGTATATCCATTCCCAATAACAATACTCTTAGAGAGTAGAGGAACATCCTATGAGTGAATCCCCCATGATATCAATGAATGAGGAATCTTGTAATATCCTAGACTCAGAGGCCACTAAATTGGTGCCCCATGTTGGGTGGCCACATGAATTCAACACACCTCCCCACATGTTAGATTATCCTGACTAGCAGCGAGGGTGTAATGAGTCACATGGGGACACTATATCCTCTTTACCAGATGAAGCCACAATAGATAATATAAGAAATAAAGGAAACAACAAAAATAACATGGAATCATTTATTTCTATACATTTCCCCAATCAGGGCACAAAAACAACCAAACAATATATATGTTAGGTCATGATAATAGTGAGAAGAATGTGGAAAATTAAAAATAAATAAAACAACTGAATCCAAAAAATGGTACCAAAATTTAAGTCTAGAACCATACCCATGCACATATCAAGACTAACAAAACTCCCTAGAATAGTACCCTTTCCCTTATCCTAACCAGAAACCATGAAATATTCTCAAGTACCCAATAGTGGACCATGTAGGGTGTTAGTACAACTCAATACTCCACCACCAATGGTGTCTACAAAAATATCCAGTCCAACAAGATAGTTATTTCATTTAATAAATAAATAAAAACTTAAAAAAATAAAACCAGGTTTCTATTAGTTAACAACATTCACTTAAACCATTTTCATCATTATTTCCATTCCACCCCTTACACTTTAATTATTACTATATTCATTGGCATCGTATATTCCATGGTTTTGTCATCACATCATTAACACTACAAGAAAATCCAATAAATTACTATGAATAAGGAATAAGTCAAGATCCACATCTCACTACAAAATCCATTCCATAAGAAATTTCATAACACTTCCCTTGGAGCATAAATCTTGGAAGTTTTATCCAATGTTACCGTTAGGGGAATGGATCCTCAGTCTGACTCCATAAATCATGAATTTTATTGTTGGGTTTTGAGCATCAATCCAACTCGAATCGTGGGGGGAGCCACAATCCTTTATCACACACCACCATGCCAGGTGAACATGATTATTCATCCATTTACCACATATATGATATTACAAACCGTACATAATCAATAAACATAAAACACCCAACATGTAAATCAATATTAACCCTTAATCTATTCGTAAATCTACGATTTACATTTCATAGACCATTTAACCCAATTTCCCTTCCCCCTAACTTGTGTAATATACATAGTCAACATTTACCATACTTTAACTCATTAGAAAAAATTCTTCAATTCACTTTATTTCATTTAATCCATATTAACATTTTTCTAAAAAATCCCTTTTACCTATTCTGATTCTAGGAAAAAACCAACAATGTTCCATTTATAACTGAAAAACAAACTTTAGAAAGTGTAGTATGAAATCTACTTTATCTCAAAAAAAATCATACTTGACAGTTCAATTTTCCATGTTCGGTAAATTAGGAACACCTCATGGGTGGCCCTAAATCAATCAAACCAACCTCAACAAATACCACATGGATCATGAGGGAATCAATTTATTATTTATCCAACCATTTTACCAATTATTACTCAAGTAAATAATTTAACACCAATGGGGATGAAATATCACTACCACACTTTCACAAACCTATAAATAAATTGTGGTATATAAGTTGTAGACCACCTCCCCGAGAGAAAAATATGAACATACCCTCAACCATAGAATTAGATCTAGATTCAATCACCCTTTGAATCCCTAATCGAATATCCACCTAAAAAGAGGGTTTCATGGATTTAGAATAAAAATAATGAAACCACAATCCATAATCTGGAATAGAGTAGAAAGAGAAGAATTAGACATATTTAGAGCTTTGATTTAAAACTAATGGTGATATAAATGGAAATGAATTGAAGGATATTGATCCTTGGGAATCTTGGGGGAGTTTGGTTCATTAGTATAAATTGAGGTGTATGAAATGGGTTGAATAATCGGGTAAGAACCATAAAATAACTATGGTTAGTTTGGTAATTTTTTACTTTTTAATGGGTCACATGGTTTGGATGCACCATTTTTCAAAACCATGAGCCTATTGTGTGCCATCCACTATCTCTAAGGAGTCGAAGTCAAACGGTTACCTGTGAATCTCACATAGTTTGACAAAACATGCACCAAACAAATGGAATACCTCAATCCAAGTTTGAACAATTTTCCTCCCCTCTTGCACGGTTTTTCATAACCATTCACGCCTCCCCTTAGATATCATGGTTTGGGTGCAAAATTATCTCTAACCATGTTCCAACCATGTATCATGCACTAGAAAGATATTTTTTCACATTCTTCATGACTTGGACCCCCGTAACACCCTTGATCCTCCTCATACACCCAGTAATCATTCCATTCACCATAATTAATAGATTCAAACAAAACATTAGACAAGGAAATAACTCTATGTAGTATGGGATCTTACAACCCCCCATCATATAATGGTTCATCCTCGAGATTCTCCTCTCTAGAATCATAGAGCTTCCACGGTAAAAATATCAACCCATTAGGAATGAATGTCTATTTCTCTCATCTATATATCTTCCTGAACATTACCATATTTCCAAAAAATACATAGCAACAACAAAAACATTCCCCATAAGAATTTATCACTATGATTCACAATACATACTATATAATCCAAAAAGAATGATTCAGCATCAATCTCAACATCATTAACATAAATCAAATGAGATAGGGTAGGGTGATACTACTGAAGCTCGAACACATGAAAGGAACCATACATACCACTATACCCCTGTGTAATATCCAATAAGTACACTAGTAATTTGATCCCCTCCACAATCTCAAATGTCCCCACATATCTAGGAACCGAAATAACTTATTTCTAAATCTAATGGTGATCCAACCTTGGAGACACCTGTAGAAAAACATAATTAGAAATCCAAAACTCAAGAGTTTGACGATTTCTATCTGCATATGACTTTTTCAAACTCTAAGTCATATCCATATAGTTTTGAATCAACTGGATTATCCATATGTTCCCTACATGAGACTTGGTCCCATAAATTTTAATTCTCCAAATTCCTTATAAGACAACAAAGGTCTACATGGCCTACTATAGTGTTCCTCATATAGTTCTGTCAAAATCATAGCTTGGTAACTATTGTTGTAGGGAAAATCAATTAGAACTAGTTGATTTTCCCACGATCCACCGAAATATAGGACTAAGTCCTCAACATGTCCTCTAGTACCTAAATTGTATACAATGACTGGGCATCATTATGTAGGTGGAAATTCATACCCCAGACCACCTGGGTACCAAGTGCCTTATGTTATTCCTTCTAGAAGTTTGTGATAATTATAAATCACAATACGAAGCTATTATTTTTGGTACCCTATGAAACTACACTATCTCTCAAACATATAATTCACCAAATTGATCTTTGGTGACTGTCTCTCTAATTGGTAATAAATAATCCACCTTAGTCAACCGACCCAAAACATCCTAGATCACATCATTCTTTTGAGTCATCCTTAGAAGTATAACCATGAAATAAATTGTCACATCTCCCCATTTATATTATATAATGGGAAATAGATGTAAGAAACCACCCGATCATTGATTCTCATCTTTCACTTTTTGGAAGGTAAGGCATCATGCCACAAAACCTACAAAGTCCTTCTTCATTATTGGTCACCAATTATTCTTTCAAGTATTTTGATATATTTTGGTCAAACCAAGATGTACACCCCATTTAAATGATTGAAAATAATGATCATCTATTTTTTTCAAACACATTGGAAGAACAACACGGCCAAAAACACATATGGTCCCATTATCACTAATGTTCCAACTAGAATGCGGCTCCCCACCTGTAAGACATTCCAATAAAGCCATACATTTTAAATCCTCATGCTGCTTCTTCTTGATCTGACTCAAAAGAACATTCTCAAATGAAAAGGATTAAAGGGTCATCTACCCTTGTCAATATCACACCACCATTTGAATCTGAACAAAAAAATCCATTATCCTACACTTAGAACTAGATTCTTGAACATTCTAATTTTGAGTCTTCCTACTCAAAGCTTCTACAACATTGTTTCCTTTTCCATGTGTATAAACCAGCTCAAATTCAAAATAAATTAGGTACTTTAATCATATTCAATACCAATGATTCAAATCACACTGTGAAAAGACATACATAAGGATGTTATAATATGTATACATCATAATACTCCCCCCCAACAAGTAGTTTTTACAACACATTATGGCATAAACCACTGCAAAAAATTCAATATCATGTGTAATTTAGTTTCTCTAATGGGGACTAAACTACAATGAACCATATGTGAAAACTTGTTTATCCTACATTAACACTTCCCCATGAACAACAATAGGTGCATCACAAAACAAAATACACACCTTTCCTAGATCAAGTAAGATCTAAAACGGTATAGTAGTCAACCACTTCTTTGACACTTGAAAATAATTCTATCATGCTTCAGACCATTCCAAAAAATTAATTTCTTGTTCAAACACAAAATTGGTGTTACCAACTATGAAAAGTCTTTTATAAACGTTCAATAATAACTAGAAAATCCAAAAAAAACTTTTTATATTGGGAACGTTATTGATCTTCTCCTATGAGACTACTGGATTCCCATTCTATGGGTCCACTAAAACACCTTCCTCTAAGAATATGTTACCCATGAAATTCACCCTATCAATCAAAAAATGACATTTGGATAGCTTAGTGTATATACTATTCTCTCATTATAATCAAGAGGATGTCAAGATGTCTGACATGATCACTGTCACTTTTAGAGTACACCATGATATTATCTAAAAAGAAACTACAAAGCGATATAGGTATGGGAGAAAGATTCAGTTCATTATATCCATAAAGATTTTCGATGCATTGGTCAACCCGAAAAACATCACAACAAACTCATACAACCCATAAGAGATCCTAAAATCAGTCCATGGTACATCATAAGGTCTTACTCATAACTGATGATACATAGATCTTGTATAAATCTTAGAGAACACTGATTCACCTCTCAGCTAGTCGAACAGATCATCGATTCGAGGAAGATGGTATCTATTAATTATTGTCATCTGATTCAGATTTTGATAATCAACACTCAATCTCAATTATATGTCGGACTTCTTAGAAAAAAAAATGGGGATCCCCAATGTGACATACTAGGATGAATAAACCCTATATTTTTTTATTCCTCCATTTGAAATTAATGTTCATGGAGATCTATTGGTTACATTGTATATAGTAGAATGGATTTTTTTGGCTCCTAGAAGAAACCATACCGTGAACTCAACATCTCTATCGTACAAAAGCCTTGACAAGTACTATAGAAAAACATCCTGGAATTGATCCACCACATGAGGAAAGACATTATACTATACTCCCCCTCATCAATCACTTGAAAAGACACATGGGTTGTGAGTTCACCCAACTACTGAAAAAATAGCCCCGCATGGCCTTCAGAAACATCCAATTAACCATGATGGCCATAGGTGTCTCCCCTAAGAGACGTGAATTTTGGTAAGACACCATCCAATGTATGACACAAAATAATGCCATAACCTAACATCTCAAGCACATAAAAGTCTCATAGGAAATGATACCTACCAACATCAAGAGAACACCCATTATAATGCATAATAATTTCTACTTTCACCCATAACAGTGTCTCAATGGACATAAACCCACACAATCATTCCACTTATAGTCCAAACACAAGACAAAACGTAGAATAAATTAGATAATGTGAAGCATATGTATTGAATAGGGAATTGTGAAGAATGGAATAAGTAGGAATCGTACCTCAAATAGTCAATGGTTCAGCCCTGACACCTCCAGTTTTAGGCTAAACAACCTAAAGATGACATGTCCCTCTACCCTATGCTCTGACATGATTTCTTGGTGTTTCACTGCCCTGATGATATGAATGGTCTCTCCCTGGAGTTCCATATCCACAACCACTATAAATATGTCTGGTGGAGTTCCAAATTACTTCTTAATGTGGGGTAATAGAACCCATTCATATACTATACACTAGCTTCAGAACTCCCTCATTACCCACCTGTAGTTGGTTCTTATATAACTTTTAATCATGCCCCATTTTGTGGCATGATCGACACTGAACTGGTTGTTGGGGGTACTGATTGTGCATGTTTCCAATACTACTAAGCTTATAGAAGAAAACTTGATCGCTTCCATGAGAAATGAGTTCTCTATTCTAAATATTATGTTCACCACTACCCTGGTGTAAAATCAAAAAGAATCACTTCCTTCCATCAAAAGTCACACCATAGGTCCGCCCACCTAGAACTACATCCCCACCACCGAAGGCTACTTGAGGTTCCCTTCTAAAATAAGTGCCTGATACACTATCTTAAACATCCTATTTAATCTAAATATATTTACCTGAGACTTGATCTTATTCCGAATTCCATCCAAGAATCATCTAGCCATAGCTACCTTGTCACCTAACAACATCAATACAATTCACTGAAGGTCAGTGAAAATTCTAGTATACTCTATCAATCACATAGAACCCAGGGTCAACCCCAAAAATTCTACAGCCTTCTCCTACCTCAAAGTCTCTAAATAGAAATGTTCCATAATATTTTCCAAGATATCCTTCCATGTTATACCATCATAATTTTAATTCTAGAACAAAGTATCCCACCAATTCATTTCCTAACCTAGAAACTTGTAAGATGATTTTTTTATCTTCTCTAGGGGAGTGTCAATATGATCAAGAAATCGCTGGATGAACTCTATTTAGATTAAAACTACCTATGACTCACCCTCTATAAGAAAAGTCTAAGGGAGATACATATGAAACTCCCTATTCCCCTCAAATATACTCAACACAACCCACCATGGGACCCTTTCCATCAACAATATAAAATGATTAATGTTGTCAAGGAATTACTCTTCTCCCCAATTACACTAGACCATCGGGTTTCCTTGGCCCATTTCTAGAGGAGTATTCTCAAAAACATCTTCATGTTTCCTAACCGACACATTACATCATTTTGGAATCTTCCTACAATTCCAAACACACACCTCAAAACACATAACATAAATCTTCCATGAATTACAAAAAAAATGGGATCCCCACTACCCATTAATAATCCATTTCACATAAAAAAATCTAACGTTCATTTCCACATCACGAACACTGCCATAGACCATCCCTAACATGAGTCATGGATAAAATGTGATAAAAAAACATACATGTTATATTTATTTCATTACCCACCATTCTAAATTCATTTCCACACTTACAATGTAAATCTTTCTTCTTAGGCACATTTATAATTTCAAAACTTATTCCAACCAATATTTCAACCCATTTACACAATTTCAATATACATAAATATTGAACATCCTTTTTATTTACCCATTTTCATCATCTTTATTAGACTCCCTTTTATTCAACTATTTAAGGAAGTGAAATTCATTATACTTTTCATGTCCCACACTCTCTTCCTGTGTGGGCCTATCATGATGTGTTCCACATATTTCCCTATGTTCCCAAAATTATATATGAATGCATAACCTTGTGTCATTATGGATATGTGAAAAATATCATAAACTAGTGACACCACACAAAAATTTTATCACCCAATTGTGAAATATCATTCAAGTATAACCACACATATCATGAATAATAACTTACACCCTAGGTAGTTAGGTATTCCCTCTTCCATTAGTAATCTACTCCCATGAAAGAGCTTCTTACCTAGACCTTGATACATACTAAACTTATTTCTACCATTGTCAAATAGTAAGTCACATTAAATTCATACTCTGATACCACTTTTTAAAATTCTCAATTTGAAATCCATTAAACTGGTGCCCCAAGCCAGGTCACCACATGACCTTAAGAACACCTCCCTATATGCCAGAGGTTTTCGACTAGTAGAAATGGTCTAATGTGTCATGTGTTGAGACTATACCATCTTTACCAAAGTAATCCATATAAGATAATATATGAAATAAAGGAAGTAATAAAAAATACCTCAGAATTAGGCATTTCTATCCATTTTACCTAATGGGGCACAATCCATAACCAAAAAGTAGATATTCCATGTCATGATAATAATTCCAAGAGTGATGAAAACCCAAACTAAATACTAAAACTGAATCCCTAAAGTGGGTTCTGATGGAAATTTCGGATCCTCACCCATGAATATCCCAATCCCAACTCAAATCCAAATAATATGACCCTTTCTTAACTAGTAACCACGAAATCTTCTCGAGTACCAAATGGTAGTCCGAGCAGTGTGTGAGTACAACATAGTAGGCCACCACTAGCGATGTTTATAAAAATATTCAGTGTAAATAGATAGTTCTTTCAATTTCTAAATAAATTACAAGGTAAACAAAATACAACTTGGTTTATATTAGTAATCAATATTAACTTAATCCAACTTCATCATTATTTACATGTCATCTCTTAAACTATCATTATTAATATGTTCGTAATCATCACATGTTACATGGGTTGGGCATCACATCATTTACATTAGTTTTAATTCTAATCAATTACCATGCACAAGGATTAGGTCAAGTTCTCTATCTCACTAGGGAGACTATTTCACATGAAATTTCATTATTCTTACCATGGAGCATCATTAGATGTAGCTTCATTCAATGAAACCATTAGGTGATTGGATCCACATTCTGACTCCCAAACCCATGAATTCTATGGGTGGGTTTTGAAAATTAGTCTGAACTGAATCGTGGGAGGATCCTCAGTCATTATCCCACACCACTGATCTGTGTCCATATGATTACTCATCCATTTACCACATATATCATATCACAAGCCATGCACAATCAATAATAATAACATAAAAAACATTTAAATCAACATTAATCTTTGAAACATTAGGACATCTACCATTCACATCACATAGAAAATTAACCCCATTTCTCTTACCCTTCCTTAACTCATATACATATTCAAGCATTTCCCATACATTAAATCATTCCACAAAATTCATCAGTTCACTTTATTCCTATTAGCCAATTTTAATTTTTTTTTCAAACAATCCATTATTCCTTCTCTGAATCTATAAAAAACCAATAATATTCCATTTTTAACTCACACAGACCCATAAACATGTTCATCATCAGATCTACATTATCTCAAGTCAATTTTATACTTTGCAGTTCAATCTCCCATGTTTGGGAAATTTGGCACACCCCATGGATGGCCCTAAATCAGTCAAATCAACCTCAATGCATCCTATAAGGATAATGAGGGATTCAATTCATCATTGAGCCAACTATTTTTCCAATTCACACTCAATACAATAATTACATACAATGGGGGAAGCAATATCACTACCACACATGCCCAAATATATAAAAAAAACTATGGGATATAAATTATACACCACCTATATTGCATCTGAAGATGAATGCACACTTAAAATAGCATTAGATCTAAATTAAATCACCCTTTGAATCAAAAACATATGATCCACCTAAAAATATCGATTTAGTTCTTTGGTATAATAAGAATGAAACCACGAGCCCTAATCCGGAAAAAAATAAGCAAGAGAAGGGTCAGACTTACATAGAGCTTGATTCACAATAAAAAGCACTCTAAATATCCTATAATGGAATAATATTGATCCTTGGTATATTCGGGGGAGTTTGGTTTGTCATTAGGGTTGGAGGTAGAAGAAATTAGAGAAAAATAGAGTACAAAACTTATGATCACAAGGGGATGTTCAGTAAATTTTCACTTTTTAATGGGTCACATGATTTGGACACACGGGTTTCCAAAACATCCACCAACAATGTGCCAACCTCTGTACAAGAGGGGTCAAAGTCACCTACTTACCTGGGAATCATGTAATATTTGACAAACCATGCACCAACCATGCATAATGCCACTTTCCAAGTCCACATTATTTGGGCATCCTACGTGCATGGTTTTGATTAACCAAGCACCCACCCCCTTTTTTAACTTGGTATGGATGCATTGTTATCTATAATGGTTCACTAGACATAAATCATGCACTATAAGTTTATTTTTCCCATTCCTCTTGGCCAAAACCCCGGGAGCACCCTCAATCCTCCACAAAAGCCCAATAATTATTCCATTAACCAAAAATAAGTATTTCAAACCATGATTTATACAAGGACATGACTGCAGGAAGTATAGGATCATATACCAATTACTACACATTCTATGTAAATACCCAAGGCTTCCCATGTGCTATGTTTTCCAAACCAATTACTTATCACTATTTGTTTGTAAACCATTTCAAAAATATATTTCATAAGGACTTGTAAATACATTTTATTTTATCAAAACATGGGGAAAACCATCATTAAAAAAACCATTTCCACACACACACAATTCCATCAATCAATCTTTCCATTTCGTTTATAATACAATTATCAAAACTAGAACAACACAGTTAATTAATCAAAGGATAGAGACAGAACCACCTACCTCAAACTTATGTCTCACACACACATAATAGAATCTAACAATAATTAAGAACTCAATGATAGGAAATGAGTCCCCTGAATCAATACTTGTATAACTTATAATTGATTCCATAAAAAATGGATGGAGGAAATGGTAGATCACAGGAAACCAAAAAGAACGCACACCCACCGCACTAGAACAAACAATGGAATAACCCTCTATGGGTGATCACACAATAGATATAAAAGGATACAAGGGGAATCATCATCACATATCATCGAATCTAATAATTCAAGGCAACAGAACTTCAATGATCAATATAAATGAGGAATAAGAAAGGATTACTTACCCAAAGGGATGTAACCCAACCATGATGAAGATAAGTCACATATTAAAGTGATTCAAACAGAGTGGAGGTCCCAAAAATCTCCTCTAATGGCATCTAGGTCGAGAGTAAGGAATCATACTGATGAAGGAAATAATAAATAACTCGTGCAACACCATAAAATCCAACCTTGTTAAAATTACATAGTGTGTAAGACCATTATATATAATTTGATCCATGATGTTCAAGTATATTGAAAAAACACTTTCCTTTTTATTAAAACTATAATTTTTACAATTTCACAGCGTTTAAATTTTACACATTGTTTAATCATTTCACACTATGTACCAAAATCATGACATATTCCATGTAACCATTACAAGAAATGTAAACAAATTACATATTGTATGTTTTCCCTACATATTTATAAAATTCTAGTTATTAGTAGTAAACTCTAAAACCACTCTGTAATTATCCGAACATAGGGAGAAACGTGAATAGCCTTTAACACATTTATACATAAACTCCATTAATTAAAAAAACATAAATCCCTAAACACAGTGTAATTTTTTTGAGAAAATGATCTTCAAAATTGGTAGTCACAAGATGCATAGAAAAAATGACAAAAATGAACAAATATCAGGTAATTAAGTGAAATAAAGTAATGAGATGTTGCATTAATTATGAATTCAATTTTAATGAATGAATTTTCCCTGATTGATTGATTGATTTATTGATTGAATCACATGTGATCTTATATGGTTAGTGATTTATTTGGATTAACATGATAAGATAATAGATTACTAGAAATGGATTGATAATGAAAACTCTAACTAAAACAAATTTATACTAATATCCACTTATTGGGTGTCAATTGATTTCCTCTTGATGGATTAATCCTTGGGGTAGTGTTCACATACACCAGATCTATGTTTATTGACTAAGTAGTATAAGGATCCTAAATACAAAAACTGACTAACCTCATGGAATATTACCAATGTTATTTGTTTTAATTTTATTATTATATGTCTATGTATTATTGATCTAATCTACTCATGACCCTTATTTTATATGAAAAATATTCATTTTATTTTATTATTAATATATCTTTCATCTACCCAATTTTAAATAATGTTATTACTAAAACTATGAAATTTATTTTCCATGACTTATCATTATTTAAATTTAAGAATATATTTTTTTAATTATTTTAGAATTATATATGGAATATTTGTTGAATTACTATGAGGATATTTTTTATCACATCCAAAATTTTCCTTTTTGAATTTTTAGATTATGGTATTACAGGTACAGAAAAGGGAGATAATCACTTGAAGGTAGTGGGTGTGCTTGATTCATGGGACTTTTGCTGATGGTGATGATTGGTGGAGCTATGATCCATTTATTACATGGGAAATTTAATACTATTTATTGATGGATTTGGTGTTGTTTTTATTTGGATGATGTAATGTTTGGGTCATTCTATTTATCTTTATGTGGAAATTTTCTCCTTTAGAAGTGTTTTACATATCAATTATGTATTATTTTATCTTTTATTGTTTAATCTATTTAAATTTTTCAAGGAAAACCCATTCCCTTTTACTTCTTTTTGATTCCATCTTCTAGTATCCAACCTATAGGTATTGGAAATACACTATGGGATATGTTAGATCCAACTCGGTTACTTGTATACTAGGGTATTAGGGATAGTTGATGATGACAGTCCAAGACCTCCACTCTTGAATTTGGTGCCAAAAAACATAAACGATAAATTTATGGATTTGATTCCAAATAATTTGAACTAATTTTATCCCCTTAAAACATATAACATCATATTATAATATTATTTCACTTACATTCTGAAGAGTCATTTACGGTTATAGTTTAACAAAATTATTTTATAACTTTTATATAATATACCCATGTATTACCAAGTGGACACTTTGATTCAGTATCCATTTATCTTCAATATAATACTTTTCAAATGAAAGAAGTTTTATTTTCATGAAAAAACTTCATGGCATTATTCTTGAATTCTTCTTTGTTCTTACGGACCCTTAATCCCAATGAAAGTTTTTTTAAATTATGTAATGAGAATAGAAAACATTATTAAGGGACATAAAAGTAAGAAATTCCTTGGATCGGTAAAAAATGTTAAAACGCATAAATTTTTAACCACTATGACAATATTCATTAATTTTATGAAATAAAACACATACACATGATTTATTTTCTCAAATAATAACATTAATACCCATATCAAGCAAATAGAATCCATTTTGGGAAACATTGAGAAATATATTCATAATCCATGTTATCATTTTGACAGAAATTACCAGATCCTGATTAAACCCACATAATAACCCACCCTAGATAAATCCACCTTTATTTACATTGAAAACACTGAACATAACTCAATGCACTAGAGAGATATATCAGTCTTACCTATCATTCAAGCTATATCAAGATCATTTTTTATATAAGAAATATTGGGAAGACTCTTCCTACAAGATATATCATGATGAGACATCCATAATGTTTTATTAGGATTCCCAGTCATCCTCTATATTTATCAACTACCATATTATAAATAAAAAATTTCATCTTTCAAATTTATGTCATAAAAACACTAAAAAACTTTGTTGACCCCATATGGATAACATTTTCAGATATCATGATACACTTTAATTTAAGAAACACTTTTTCAAAACTAAAATATCTAGAACATGGAATTAGGGGTTTTCCATGAAGAAGTTGTGGAATATTTTAAAGGAATAAAAACATGAAGTTATGGTTTTGGTGGAGGTAAAATCCATTGATTCTGTATATTTTACAATAGAATGTTTCTTTTTATTTTTGTAAATAATGTCAGAACATCCTGTATAAAATTTCCAAATATATTCCTTTTGAAATACATTTAAATAAAGTAAAAAAGTGAATAAAATACCTTTTATAATTAATTTATACATACAGCTATAAAATAATGTTAACAATATGGACATGAAAGAAAAATATTTTATATATTTAATGTGTGATTTTTTAGGTCATGTGTCTCTTACCTCGAGTTCGAGTCATTACATATGTTTCGTGAAATTCATAAAAATAAATATATGTTTATTATTTAATTGAGTGTGAATCTTTTTCATGTTTATTATTACTTTTATTTTATTTATTACCCTGTTATATACAATTACTTAATTAATTAAGTTCTTGTGGGATGTTTTGATGATATTAATCTCAAATGTCTAAAATGACTTTGTTAAGTTGACTACAGTCAAATAGGTAACAATTTAATCATATGTAGAATATTTTCTATGAAATAATTATAATTTTTATACATAAACTATACATTAAAAATTCCATGAATAATTGTTATGGAAAATGAACTACATTGAACATGTAATGATGTTTATGCGTACATATTCTTGAGTAGTGTTTCTATTTTTTAATGAAAATGATTGATAGATGGTAAATATTATTTAATAGATAATAAATTACTATTATATTTTAAATATAATAAAATTTCGTTAAATACATTTATATATCATAGACATGTGATGTGGTTATGAAAAATGAATCACATAATTTCATGAAAGTGGTAGTCCACAAGTACACACGAATGACATTATCATTATTTAATGGATGGAAAGGTAATAAATTTGATGATATAAAATATTTATGGAATTATAATTATGTAATGAAAATCAAATATATAAATTAAATCCATCATTATAACCATAAGTGAGTGTATGTGATGGAAAATGAATTACATTAGTTCATGAGGCGGTAGTCCTCCATAGACATGAACGACGATTTCATTTCCCCTTTGATGGAAGAGAAGATGGATATAGTTCATAAAATTAAAAAAAACATATCAGATTATAAAAGATATTTTTGTTATTATTTAATCACATATCAAGGATAATTGAATGATTTTAAAGAATAAATAGAACTAAACCAATCGGTTTAAAGTTATACATCTTCTTTAGAGAACTTCATTTTATTACACATTTGGCACTCAAAGTTTAATATTATGACCAAAATAAGGCCTATAAAACAATTTTTTTGGAGTTTTAAAATTATTTAGGTAGGTAATGGCCCAAAAAAATACTCTTTATGTGTAGGGAGAATAGGATATAGGGTGCACTTTTACAAGTGAAGGGAGGGGAAATCTTGGAATTTCTTAAAGTATTTAATTAAAAGAAATTAATTTTCAATTTAAAAAGTATCCAAATTTATATAATTAGAATATAATATGATTATAAGTCTACATCCTATTATAAAATAAAATTCTCACATGTTTATATGATGTTTTTACACTTATCTCTTTGTTTTAACCCCTTGTTAAACCTTTTGAAAAATAACACGATATCATATTTTTTACTATTTAGTGGTCAAGAAAGGTAATATAAAAGGAATGGTGAAATATAAAATGACAATGATTCAAATTTTTAAGAATTTGAAATTCACTTTTCTAAATCCATCATTTTAAAAAAATTAAATCATTTAATAGTATATATTTTATTATAAAGTATAATTAATTTCATTTCTGGAACTATTCACTCAATTTGTGTTGAAAAAAATCACAACAATGTAATCAAAATATAATCCATTAAAAATAAATAATAATTTATTTTTACCTATTTTATCCATGAGACACTATAACTAATTCTAGAAATATTACTTTTTGATTTTTTTAAATCATTTACATTATTTTTCTACTATTTTCAAAAGTACTATACTAGTGTTGCGTAAGCATTTAACGTAATTATTGAACCACTAAAAATTAATAATTAATATCCACAATATAAATTAATCAATTAAGATAAATATAAACATTTATATTAGTTCAATATGTATATTTACAAAAATATATGCCATGAAATATTATTTAATATGTTATTTTGACTTTTCTAGTATTACATAAGTATTGTGGAAGTATTTGGATAAGTCGCTTGTAATGTAGTTAAAAAAAATTATCTATCCAAAAATAAAATCAATTATACTGCATATTTTATAATATTCCAATATTATTTTAAGAACACAAAAAATTACTTTTTTGGTGTTGCGTAAGCTCTATGTCAATATTGAAAATGTTTTTTATATTTTTCATGATATAAATTCAAATTTTTATATTTTTATTTATTTTTATATTATATTATCCTATATTATTATTTATATATTTTTGATAAATTTGTATATTAGATTTAGTTTTTTTATATCATAAAAGACATTGTATTTCACATAACATATTTTTTTTTATTATTTGTAAAAAAATTATCTTTTTAAAAAAATATAAATAAATCCAAGAATAAATTTGAATTTATAAATCCAAAAATTAATAAAATTTCATTATGGTTCAATTCATATAATTAGCATAAATTAATTTTATAATAAATTTCAAAAAATATAATCAAAACTTTTTTTAGAAAAATAGTTTTTTAAGACCAAAAATAAACTTTTATCAAAATATTATACAATGCTAATTCAATTTTATGTAATTGAATTATACAGAATTAAATTGTAATTATATTACTTTGTAGAAAAATTTATTGAATAATTATTCATTTTAATGAAAATAAAAGGCATTTTTTCAAAAAAAATATGTATTTCCCACTATTAACTGAAAAAACAATATTTTTAGAAAAAACCAATCATTCAACCTAAAATTATTTTGATATGAAGATAATATGACATAATTTTTAAAATATTAAATTTCTAAATGTTTAAGAAATTATTTATAAAATTAACTTCTAAATAGACAATAAAAATCATTTGTAAACAATTTTTTTTGGAAATAAAAATAATAACTTACTAAAAATTATGTACTTATTTACTATGAATTAATAATGTTTTACTACACTAAAAACACACACACACACATATCATAATTAATTTACACCTATTCATATCCATCAATTAAATAGATATTTTGTATCATTCATATTTAAATAATAGTATTTCATGGTTTTTTTATGCTCGGTCTTGCGTGTTTTATAGATTATCAAAAATAATGTTAATATAAATTCTCAGGTTGTTACAGTAAAAGTATATAAAACTCTTATATTATCCTTCTCTAAATAATCTAAAAGGCAAATGTATTCTAAAATATCACTCTGAGAACAATTATTAATATCCATTCCATAACCAATTCATGATTACAAGAATCATAAAAAAAGTTTCACCTTTTATCAATCCCATGATTTTTAGGCTTATAGTTTTAAAACTTTATGAAAACTATTGCATTACATATGGAAACGAGAAAAAATATTCAATATTCCCATAAAATAGAATTATTAAGTAAAAAACATGTTTTATTCCTGATGAATATTCGTTGTTCAATGACTATTTTTTTTATTCGGGTCTAGACATCATAATTGTTCCTACTCATATTTATTCATTTTGGAAAAAAAATTAAATCATGGGATGAAAAAACTTAAAAGGGATAAAAAATAAAGGAATCCTATTAGTACAGTGATAAATATGAATGTTCATGATTATGATTAATTTTATCTCAATAAAACATTGATCACATAGAAAACCTATCCACATGAGGAAATAAAAAAAATTATAAGAATAAAATTGTAACCCATTGTATGGAATTATAAAGCCATGACTGAGTCATGAAAACATTTCACTAAAAATAAAACCACTATCCTTTAAATGTTTACAAAATTTCCGTACCTAATTAAATAAAAATATTTCCATAAAAATATTTAGCAAACATAAAATGGGTATCTTGGAAAAAATATTCATTACTAATATCATCACTTTTTTAACACATATAATAAAAAAATAAATCTGAGTTAATTCCATAGGTTTAACCATCCTAGTTACCTCCCTTTTTTCGACCTTTTAAGACTACATCATGAACCAATGAATTGGTGAGCTATATTGACCTCATCCATCATCATGACCTATATTGGGATCACCTACCATCATATATAATACTCAATTATCATATCATGAAAAAAAGTTCTATTAGTTCAGATTATCAATATAAATCTATTGAAAATTTTATTTGGAACCATATCAAAATAACTATAAATTATCATTTAAAAATATGTAGAAATATACCATTCTTTTGTAAACCATTTAAAATGAAAAATTCACAGAAAAATTAATAAATTAAACTTACATTGGAAATTCATCACAATATTTAGAGGATCATTAATTAAATATAAATGACATTATGGTAGTAAATTTCTATCAAGGTGTATACAATAAAAACCATTCTTCTTACACTTTTGTAAAATGTGTCAAAAGTGACCCACAAATAAAATGATAAAAATATTACTTTTTAAACCTTTATAAATAATTTAAAATGTATTTAATAAATAAAGTTTAAAATCCATTTAACTATAAATAATCACATTATTAAAATATTTTAAATAACTTGGACATGGTGTAGAAATGTTTGAAAGGATGACTATAGAACAAGGTTTTTAAAAAACCCCTTATTCCTTTCATAAATATTGACAAAAAATGATGATGTATAAGAGAAAAAAAATTTAACCATGATAATTTGAGAAAATTAATGATAAAATAAATCTATAATTCATTTTAGAATCCACAGAAAAGAAAACATGTGAAAAAAATAGAACGAGTCTCAATAAAGGGAAATTAAGTTTAAAAATCCCTTACCTAGTCTCATGAAATCCCCCAATAAATTATCTAACTAATTTATAATAAAATTATATTAATTATTTACATATATTAGAAACATTTTATGGTTTATTAAGCTAAAATAATCTATTTCATTTCATTTATTACAACATTGTATATAGTTTCTAACCCGATTAAGTTCATATCGGGTATTTTATGGACGTTGGGTTCATAATCCCCAAAACAATATTTCTAGGCAGACCATGTTCATTGGGATCATTATAAAATCGTATCTATAATATAAATGATCTTATAATTATAATTTTCATTCATTAATAAAATTCTAAATTAACCCATGAAATGAGGACACTATGAACAAATCAAATCGCTTCATGGATATGATATTCCAAATATACGCAAGAGTGACACTATCATTTTTAATTGGTGGATGGGTATCAAGATAAGTAATATGTAATATTTATAGAATAATAAATATTTAATTAAAATCATATATATTTATTAAATTAATCATAATTTCCATTATGTTCAGGTGTTTATGAAAAATGAAAGGCATCACTTCGTGGAGGTAGTAGCCCACATTTATGCACGAGTGATGTTTCTAATTCCCATTAGATGGAAAAGAATATGATAATGGGTTTTTAGTTCATCATAATAAAATTTAAATATATTTAATATATTTATGTTTTGCTATTAGAATTTTTAGGATATAATATAAGGAGGTATAAGAGGATATTAAATGAAATAACTAAAGAAAATAGTATACCTCATATTTGGAAACAATATGTTTGGCTTACACTGTAAGATTTCTAGGATGGTATTTAGGTCATATTAGAGCCTCTAAGTAATATTTAGGATGTGTTTAAGGTTTTCTCATATATTTTCTTGAGCTTAATGGCTCAAAATGTGTGTTTAAGATAGCAGACGAGGTTCCCATTTATAAGTGGGGGAAGTGAAACACTTATAAATTATAATTTTTTTAAATATAATAAAGATACTAATAATTTCTAGTGGAACAAAATGGACAAGCTTTAAATAAAATTACATGATAAGATATAAATAAATTCCAAAAAATAAATTTTATACCTATTTATTTTGGAATTTAACCATATCTTTTGGTTTAACCTCCTGATTAACCCCTTTTCACATTAGATGTGGTAAAATAATTTTCACACATTAAGGGTTATAATTTTAATTATATGGTAGAAATTATTTCCAAATTAGAACATGAATGAAATATTATACCATTTAACATCCCACTTATCCCCATTAAATATATTGTTAAACTTAAAATAAATAGATATAATATTGTTTCTCATAAAGTATCATTAAATCAATTGTTGAAAATATTCATTTAATTGGATATCAAACACATCAAGAAAATAATGTAATTATAATATAAACATATTTCAACATAATTATAATTTTTAATTTTATATGATATTTTTTTAATATCACAATTCATCAAAATAATATTTTTTATTTTTTTAAAATCACATACAATAACTTTTTTATTACTTATATATGCACGATATCAGTGTATTTTAAGTGTTTAAGTAATTATATCATCACAATAAGTTAAAAATAAATCACTATGAAAAAAATTTCATTGATTAAAATAGTATTTTAGATTAATTCATGACATCTTTTTATCTAATTTACAACTTATAAAGGAAATTAAAATAAACATGGTGATTTTTTCTATTTATTCATTACATAAATTAATATAATCGATATTATCAATGAAAAGTACCACATGTTATCATATATTCAAATGTTATATTATTATAGTTATAAACTCATTAAATAGAATAAATACATGTAATATATATATTTTTAATTTTGTATCACATTATTTTTAACTATAATTTACCGAATTTACAATTTATCATGGTTAAAAAATATTTCTAACATATATTATTATTAATGATAAAATATAAAATATAAAATATTTATAAATTTTAACCTCCTAATTCTAAATATGTAATAAATTTTTCATGATTCGATTTTATAATAATTTAAAATTAATTTAAATTAAAACATGGAAAAATGAAACAAAAAAATAGTTTATAGAAAATTGTGTTTTTAAGAATATAAATAATCTTATAACAAAATAAAATATAATGTTTATTTCATTTGAATATTTTAGATTATTATTAATAATATGTATAAAATATTAATTTATAGACAAAGCCAAAATAGAATGGGACTTCATAATAACATTATTTAATGAAAATAAATGACACCTTTTAAAAAAATCAAAAAAATCACTATTCACACAAAAATAATTCTTTTCATAAAGAACTATAAAAATTTAACCAAAGATAACTTTTATATTTTTTAATCAAAAATTTAATCTTATTTATCTATTTGATCTCTTAAAATTTATAAATTCTTTTTTCTAAAATATATAGAAAAACTACATTAATAGAAAAATTAGCTTTTAAAACATCAAATACTTTTAATCTATTACATTTTAATTAATAATTATTTGAGTGTTTATAAATATTTAATTTTTTAATATTATAAAATTATATACCAATTTTACTATAAAAATTAATTGTTATATATAAAATGGTAGGTGTTTGAAGACTAAATAAATTTAATGGTCATTTATATTCTTATATATAACATTACATGATTCAATAAAATTTATTAATTTATAAATCCATCATAATATCTATTATATTCCAAAATATTTTCTTTATTTCTATGGTTTTACTCTGGGTAACAATCTTCTTGGAGAACCATAAGGATATAGATTTAATGTAATTTTAATTTATATGTGTGTGTGTTTGTGCGAATTTTTTCCGCTTTAACTTTTTATCTGGATGTTTCATATTTCAACCTCATAATATATAAGTGTTAATTTTTCATTGTAATATTTATTCCCAATAAAAGTGTCATAGTCCATTTTAGTTAGATGTTTTGTGTATTAAATGTTATCACACATGTTATTTTTTTACCAGATAAATACATATTGAAATATCTTGGTGTTATCAACCCAATGAGAATGAGTTTATGATGTGAATAAATACTTTGAAATATTTGTTAAATCCATTTCAATGGGTGAAATAGGACTTAGAAAATAATAATATAAAAATAATCCCCAATAATGGTTCCTTGAAATAAAAAAAAATGTAAAGATAATAAATATGGAGTTAAGGATAAAATTAATAAAGATATGTAAAAAGAAATTCCATTAAGGATTGTGAAATGGTTTTATGGTAATCCAAATCTATAAATGAAATAAAACATTTTTTAAATGAGATAATGTAAAATGTGATGGGTTTAAAAGAAAATACCAATTCATTGAAGAAAAGTAATCCCTTATAATCAGAATGATAATGGACATTCATGGTAAAAATGAAATAAAATTAGAATATATTTAAATAATAAATCTATAAAAATGAAACAAAAATAATCAATAAACCATTCATCACAAGTTCTCCCAAAAATAAACATGATATCCTTCACAACATTTAATAACGATCAACAATAAAAAAAATATTATTAAATATCCAAGACCAAAAAACAAGATTTCATTGATTAAATATGACCCCATAAATGAACTCCATATTTCTACCTCCAATATTATTTTATAATTTGATATAAAATAACATATTATATGAATATATAGATTAATCCTCTAAAGTTACCAAAAATAAAATAAAATTTACCCTTAATAACATTAATATCATTCTCAACAAATCAATCTTTAATCCCCATGTTTATCTATACTACTTTACATATTTTCCCAAAATCAAATCAAATTTTGTCCCAAATAAACATGATTCCCCCACAATCAAATCGCATGCCAACTCTAAGGGATTTATATACATCAATATTTTATTCATATAAGAACCCAACAACATAAAACTAACCACCTTAAAATAAAATCATATAATCCCTCAGAAAGTGTATCTATACCTTTAAATTTATCACCACCCAAAGTCTTAAGGACTCATTAAGGTATCCATAAATTTTAAATTATAAAAACACATCCATACCTAAAATTTTATCTAAAACCTACTATAATACTAGAAGTAATTACCATAATAAAAACATCCAATAATTAAATAATTTATATAAAATATTTCAATATTCACATACCCATGACCTAATAGGTTTATAGTTTTAGAGTGTTAGTAACAACCTTACATAATAAAACCCATACTCTCCTTAATATAAGGATGTTACATTTCCTCATAATAAAAACTAATTAATGATACAAAATAATACATTAACAACTTTAATAAAATTATCTGCACATGATACCCCTATAGAGAGATCATATATAATAATATTCATCATTTAACAGGGGAATGTAAATAGAATAATGGGTGAACTCAATCTCTCAGTATTGATAAACATAGTGATATCACTCAGAGATCAAAAGTGAAAAAAATGTCATCATTTTTCTATAAAAAATTAAATAACATGAATTAACATAACATAAGAGAATCATATGCCACAAAAAATATATCATAGGTCATGAATTACAATATAAGGCTTTTAGAATAATCATAAAAAATGAGACAAAACATAACATCAACATACAAATTTATTAAATAAAAAATCATATTGATTATTTTCTTATGTCAAGGATCACTATCAAGAAAGTCATATCATTGTGGAAAATGTCCCATTTTGGGTTCTTTTTACTCAATTGTATCATACATATCCTCTCGTGATATATAAAAAATTACCTGATGTATTTTGGGGATGAATATTATCTGCCCCACCCATAATAAAAAATATATATGTATGAAAAATTAATAGGAAATTAATCAAAAATACATCATAATTCATTACTTGATTACCCATGGAGATAAAATTGGAATTTAATGAAATAAGATTACTCTCTAGGTAAATTCCCTTCAATACAGATATTAAATCAACATGGTATTCTTATCATATATAATAAGGGAATTCAAAATATTTAATAATTTCCCTGGAAAACAAGGTATAAATAAAAAATAATAAAATTATAGGTTAAAATGGACCCAACAAAGAATAATTGATTCACATTATAAACTATATAAATCAATGAATGGAAACTAAGTTATGTGAGACACATACATCCTTTATAGTAAATAAGAAAATATAAAAACAGATATAGAACATGAAATGAAACTATAAATACCATTAATATAATGATAATAATGATATATTACATCAAACATTATAGATATATAACATATTAATAAAAATAGGTTTATTGTATATATCATGTATTAAAATGGAGAATTTGATATAAAAAAACTGATATGACTTTTATGTTTTATGAATAAAAATAACACAATAGGGAGATCAAGAGATGAAATTTCAAATCTCATTGAATAAATTTTTCTATTAAGTATTCATAAAATTGGGATATAATTAAACCATATAAAATAAAATTTTGTTCAAAATATGAAACATTCCTCAAGGAATTGAACTTGTGAGAAAGAAACATTACCTTCAATTCATGTTTTCTAAGATATAATTCAACCTCCTGTATAATAAGCACATGCTCGTTAATAATATTTCATATAAACATATTCATGTGTATTACATTTATATTTAATCATTTATAGTAATTTATTACAAATTAATTACATATATTTAATTTATATTGATCATCGGTTGTTAAGAGTTTCAGTCGTTCCATGACTGTTTCGATGATACTATTTTGATCATCATAGGATTTTCATGCGTTTATCATCTCTATAAACAATGTAATATTAAATAATTTTAATAATGATTTGTGAAGTTACAGGACCCTTCCATGGTATTTTCAGGTAATATAATTTAAGATTAAACCTATAACATACTTGTTTTGTTAAATTTTAATGAACAACATGTGGTATATTAATAATGAGTTGAATATTAATTTTAATAATAAAAAACATTATTTAATTAAAAGGATCTTATATTACCATTATGTATGTTTTGAGAAAAATCCATGAAAAATATTATAGAATCATCTGTAAAGGTTGTTAGGTATACCTAAATAAGAACATGAAATAATCAAGGGATGAGAAAGATTATATAGCGGTTTTACTAAAATATTTTTATTCTATAATGTTAATGATCTTTTATATATTTTATTAATGTGATTAATAATTATATCTATGAGGTATAAGAAGAAGATAAATAAAATTTATAGATAATATGTAATTACATATAAATAATATTGTATATCTTACATTGGAATCCTTCTTCGTTTTGAAGGAATTAGGGCCTATGCAAGAGACTATAAGCTAAAAACTTAGGGTGATATTATCAAGAGATGAAATATAATGTATTATAGTGAGTAATAATAATTTTATGTGTTTCTTAGAAAGCGGGCTGGTGGGCCCTTTTATATATGAAATGGTTGGATTTTTGGTAAATAAAAATTTCCCAATTTAATAAGAATTTATTTTTAAGGAAAATTCATAAATATATGAAATTTAGTGACAATTAAATAAGGGAAGGTAGATAATATCCACATATACCCATGTCGATATAGTTTTTTGACATTTTATGATATTATACCTTAATTTATCCTTTTTAATATATTATATACTTTATCATGGTGACTTAATTATACCTAAGAAACTTATTATAATGACTAAAAATGAAATTAATCTTATTTTGAATTTTAGATTATATGATTTCAAAAAATAAATAAATTTTAACGGACTCATTTTCTAATGGAGATACAATTGTTTATATTTTAAGGATGCATAATAAAATAAAAATATTTTTTATGAGAAAAATATATTATTAATCATAAAAATTAGTTTATACTTATTTAGGCCAATTTTTATTGATACCATTGAAATTTATTGATTAATAATTAAAAAATAATGGTTACTTTTCATTCCAACCAAGACATAACTGAATGTAATATTTTTAATGCATAAATAATGCAAAACTAAAAACAATTTTTTTAGAATTGATTATAACTTAGGCTTCAAAATGTCAACCAATTCTTTCTAAAATATAAACCTTCTTTTATAAATTAATATTTTTTAACACATAAAAAAAATTACAAAAAAATGTTTCAGGATTTTTTTGTCATTATTATATCATGATGATTTTATTAAAGTTACAGTTATCCATAAAAATCTAATTTTCACTATTCACTGAAAATCAACATTTAAAAAAGTTACAATACATAACTATATACGAAAATAGATGTGTTGATTTTAAAAATGAAGTTAATTTGATAAAATTTAATTTATAAAATTTTAAAATTTGACTATTAAATGAAATCATATAATGTAACATAAAAGTGGTTTTATAGAATCATTTCTTTATAGAAAAATATATTTATAAACTATATTTCTTCTAAATATCATTTCATATAAATTACTTATTTTATGGGTGTTAGTATATTTTTTTTATAAATTGAAATATTTTAATATAATATTAAATTAAAATTTATCAATTGAATTTACTAATATAATAACACACAACCCTTAAACCCCACTTTTTTTAAAAATATATATTCTTAAAATTAAATGATATTATTATTATTTCTAACCAATTGATAATCCTTACATGAATGTTAATTAATTTGCATATATGACAAAACAATATATTTAAGTAAATTTATTACTCCAAGTAAGATAAAGTAAATTATTAATGATATTATATAATACATGGGGAAAATTTTATTTAGAATAGATATAATTTCATTTTCAAATGAAGTCAAACATTATTAAATCATACCTTTATAAAATTATTTCTATAAAAATCATATTAAATAAAAATATATATAAAACCATATAATTTACATGAATATAAATTTATAATTTATCTAATAATTAGTTATTTCTTTAAAATGATTAAAAATAAGATATCATTATTAGAAAATATGTTTCACATTAATTAGAAAATATTTTTTTCATTAATTAAACATAATGATTTTAAAAATATTAGAAGATTCTATTTGATTATACATTATATTTTTCTTCCATGAAATAATTTTTAAAATCAATATTTCCTGAATATAATTTTTAAAACTAATTATTAATATATCAAAAAATTTAATTTTACTAAAAATACATGTTTTATCACAAAATCCCACTATCATATATGTATAAATATAGAATTCTATAGATATTGATGACTTTGAAGTAAGAGAAATTTTTTGATTTTAAGATGGCCACTAACATTCAAAATAGAGTTCATTGGTGAGGACATAATAAGAGATGATCGAAGGGATGAGTATGAAGGATAGGAAGTTCAAGGTTGTGAATATTTTGGATTTTAATTTTAACTTAAAATTCCATGGAAATAGTGGGAAGAATATTTTCTAAAATTATAAAAAACTACATAGAATATATAAATAATAGAGTATAATATAAAAATAAGAATTTAATGGGAAAATATGGTATTGATGAGTTAGTTGTTGTTTTATTGAATATCATTGAATATCGAGTTTTAGAATCAATACTTTTACCGTGGATGTCAGGGAAGATTGTGATAAATAGTATGGATCGTTATAGAGAAACCCTTAAATGTACAGTCTCATTTAATTCTAATTTGTATTTATAAGAACTACCAATGTGTCCTCATTCACATTAATGTATCCCTCTTCAAATGTGTTCAGTGGAAGTGATTATCTATTCATGGACCTTGGATTAGTAGTGTGCTTTCCAAAAATATTTGGTTTACCAACTACAGAAGTAATGATTATGAGTCATATCAGAACATCATTTATATATACTCATTTTATGTTTCCTTGTATTGGTAAACCAATTAAAATAACTATATTTGTGCATATTTCAATTATAATGTTTTATTTTATTATTTTAAAACATCTATGACAGGTAATAAGTGTCTTTGTAAACACAAATTTAAGAGCTATTCACCATTGAGATGATAAGAGATTTTGTAACACATTAGTCCACAATCTATATTTTTTTTATTTTTAAGAAACTTTTAATGGGAAAGTGTGAACCCAATACAACTCCAACCATATGCCATCAGGCAAACAAAACACCATATCATGAAAATCCTGCCCATACTGAAGATCAGACATCCGCCAAATACAAAAAATTAAATTTCAAAACTCAAAAAACTTCCAGTCAAGATCAATGAACCACCCTGCAACTCATTCTCACCTAAGTTGACCAGAGATGCAAAAGTAACACATTATTTTACCCCCAAATTATAGGGTGTATATTATAACCTTAGATAGAAACAAGTGGTATTAAAGCCATTGGTTAAGTGTTGGAAAAGTTCTCAAGGTAATTTTTTCATCATGGGGGATGGTTTCAATACAAAATGACTACAACAGTTTTATGGCTTCAATTATCAAATTTTGAATAATAGGATAAGATCAATCTTATGGCCTCTAGGGATTGATACCTTTTCATCAGTGGTTTGTGGAATAAATGTTAGTGATACTACAAAATTATAAATGGAAAAAATGGATAGGAAATTGATTAATGTTTATGTTATAGCTGAAAATAATATCGTTGGGGAATGTGAAATAATAATTATATATATTTAATGATTTATACATCAATAAAAAATAATTTGGAAAAATAAAAAATATTTATCTAGTTTATATAAAATTGTAATGGGTGAAGCTAAAGGTTATACATATTAATATTTTTGATATAAATATTATCTTAGAAAGAATTATTGATTTTTTCCCAATATTACTACTGAGGTTGTTTGTAACGGCCCATTCCATCCCACGATCATGATATTGTTCACTTTGGGCCTAACCTGCACAGTTCTTTACCTGATATATCTATGAACTCATTGATAAGATTATATATTGGATATTTTGAAGAAGATTATAAATATATTTCTACTAATATATATTCAAAATGTGTCGAATCCTGATGAAAACAATTATAGTGAATTATCTATTGATGAAATACATACTAAGCTGGTCATATGTAAAATTTGAAAGAATCTGGAAATTTATCCATAACATTTATAAATGTAAATAGAATATAAATATTTAGAGAATATTGAAATTCATTATTTTTAAAAATAAATACGTGGATGTATGTGATGAATTATAATAACTTTTTGTAAAATTAGATTCAAATTTTATAGTTCATCATTTTAGAGTATGTTTTAATTTTTCATCCCAGAGAAGGATACTTTTTGATAATTGGGACTCAAATCAGAATATTGAGTATTGAAATATCAGGAAATAATGTCTTTATATATGTATTGAGGCTCATGAAGAGTTCATTTTATTCATACATTTTCAAACATTAATTTCTAAATGAAATTTGATTTTAATTTTTTTCCAAATTTATTAAATGTTAATAATCATTTGTGGGTGTATTATAATTTTTTTTGAAGATATTTTTGAAATATAAATTAATAATTTTTTTACTATATTGTTATTTTTCTATTTATGTTACATTTTCATTAAAAAAATTCTACAAAGGGCCAGCCCTTAACTAGTGGGGAGAAATCCAAATGGGTACTCCATGTGGGGCCTCTATCCAAGACACCCCAAAAGGGATGACCTCTATCTATAGTAGAGTGGATGAAAAGCACAAAAATATCATGGGAGAAAAGACCACATACACATATGGTTTTTTTATGTGTGACGGAGGGATGAAGGACTCGTCAAAGCCAGATGGATTTTCTAGTACATGGGGTGCTCTTCCCCCATCTAACATTAGGGATAGTCGAGGAATAATTTTTAATATAATGGAGTAGTATACCACAATGAAAACTAATGTGTGATGAAACAAATTTTCGGGTTCTTTAAACATATCTAATCAACACTATCTCACTCTAATATTTTTTCCTTCTACTTTTATTATATGTAGCTTCTCAGCCATCCACTGATACACCTTAGGGCATCCATGACAATATGATGGAAGCTCTAATGTTACATGAGATTCAACATCTACTACAATAAGACCATCGATTTGTCTCATAGTTAACATAGAATATAAATGAAATAATGAAGATCTATACTATTGGCCATCTGTTAAATCATAGCCTAGTTACTCATAGGCCTCAGATAATCTATTTTTATATTGTGTGAGATAAATAGAAAGAGGTTGCAGTGTCATGTGAACCTACAAAGTTGTGGATAGAGGTTCATGAAAATGGTTATGAAATAAGGTTCAGATATTACGTAGAGGTGCATTAAATTGATGTAGCACTAGTTAGAACTATCAAAAAGGCTATGGGTGTGGGAGTATAGCTATTACATCACACTTCATTAATGCATAGTGCTTCTTCCACAATAGTTTTTTTCCACACTATAGGATGATATTAACATTATATATCTAAATCATGGCTTCACCATTATTTATGTATCATACAGGATGAGACATGGGTTATTTTAAGAGTAATAGTTATGTGGAGCCTACCCTACACCATGGGAGATTGAAATACTCCTTGAATCATTTTTTTCAGACACAAAATTTATTTTAAGTGGAGACATAATACATATTAAAAAAATTTAATGATGTGTGTTCCCACACTCTCACTATATAATAGATAATAAATGTAATTAATATGATGATAAAGTATGATTATTTGATGAGAAAAGGATTTAAAGGGGAAAATTATTAGAGAATAAATGTTCAATAATATAAATAAGAGATATTCTAGGATAGAGTTTTCTATAAAATGAGGATGATATTGATGTGTTTTGGGGATTCTAGGTATTCAATGAAGAACCCATTCATTATCCAACCCTTAGGGGGATATTTAGATATTATTTTAACATTTTAATATTGGAGGAAAAGATTTAGAACTAGATAATACATATGAAGAGAGATAGAGAGAAGAGGTTATGGATCATATTCAACCATGATGTTTCATAGTTTGGATTTCATTTTTCATTATAACTCTTTTATTTTTAACTATGAATTCATATATTAGTTGTGAAATTTTTGATGGTGCATTTTCATTTTTTTTATATAATTCTTATTTTATAAATAAAACTTATATTACCTTTCCTAATATTCATAGTTTAATAATTTTATATGAGTGATTATTTAGGAATAAATCAATATCCATGGGATGGGTGAGAACAAGGAAGTGTTTGTCTATGAAATTCATGATTCTATTTTATTTCTGATTTTTCTTCATATTACTTATGTTTAAATATATTAGTTATAGAAAACATTTTTCCATTGGAGTATTTAATTGGTGGATATCCTAGGTGTGGATAACTATTTTAATTAAGGGTTTTGGGGAATGAGTGTTAATATTCACTCCACCTACCATTTTGAGATTAAATGTAATTCATGTATCTATATTTTATCACTAATAAACAATTGAACTATAGGATTAGGTAATTATAATTTATTCCAAGAGTATAAAATATATATCCCAAAGGATTATCATGTCCAATTATTGACCACATTCATAAATGACATTGAGATTTATTTTATTCCAAAATAACCATCCCCGAAACTATTCTCAATTCTCCACCTCCTATCCATCGAGTCTAAATTCAATTAATTTATAATGGTTCTATTAAATTAAATAAAATTTTGATAAATTCTATGTTATTGAATAATAAGAAAAAATTCCTCATTAGATCAACCCCATATTTCAAATATGTTGTAGTCTAGTAGTTATATTAGTTTTTGTTTCTAGGAATTTGTAAACATATTTATACAAATGGTTTAATGATATATTTCACATGTGTTAACTTTTGGTGTCATTGTTATGGTTATGTAAATTAAAAATTAAATTTTTAGATAATGATTTACTCTCCCACATTTCATTCACTTGGAATTAGATTAAGTTTATTTAGTTCTCGTTTTATTGTAAAATATGGATATTTGATAATCATTATATAATGTATAGGTAGAATGAAGTCTCACATATATTTAGAAATGGATATTTCAAACCTATCATAAAAAAATTGAATATGAGATTATTAAAACCCATAACTAAGGTAGAGAGCATCCAAACAAACCAACAATACCACGACCATGCCCAAATCGAAAAGAATCACTAAAAATGCATTGAATCTGAGATCAATAGTAGACTATGACTCTTGGATTGAATAGATAAATAATAATAAGAATTTAATGATTGAACATAGGATGAGGCCCTCATTATAGATCCAAATATGTTTTTCAATATGATATACAATCTCATTCAAATACATGTTCTAAATTTCCAACTAAGAGAACCTACTAAAAAGTTGAGGAGGAAATGATGATGAACCCTCCAATACTAAAAAGGTTTACCAAGAGGATAAGGGTGATCATTTATCCACTATGATCTGGTATATATAGTTATTCTTATTGTATATTTATTGAAGTATAAGATTATTGAGAAAGGGTGGTTCTTGTACATGAGGATCTAAGATATGAATTAGAAGAAGTATATCCCCCAAAAGAGGAAAATGTTTAGTTGTTCTCAGTTTGGATAGCCCATAAACTTATATCCCAATAAATATGGTTGTTCTCCACTAACAAAACACAACCAATAAAAATATTCTGACAATAATGTAGAGGAATAGTAGTTGAGCTACAATGGACATATTTTATAGGGAGAATTGGATCTATATCAGATGGTTGGGTCTATACCATACACTTATCATGTGATCTAATAAGTAAGGTTGATCATAATGACATAAATAGAAGATATTTGTTGGAGGAAAATTTATAATTACTTATTTTCATCATTTAGACTTGGGAATTTAGAATATTATGTAGTGAATTCTCCCCCACCCATTAATTTTTAAAATTAATTTCTTAGATCTTGGGATTTCATTATTTGATTTATTTTCTAAATCCATGAAGAACTAAGGTAGAAACAGATATTTTATAAAGATAATGTGAAATGGGAGTGTGATTTGAAATTCAAAATTACTTTTCAACCCTATTATTTCAAATATGTTATAGTTTTTAATGGAAAAAATATATTCCCACTATTAGATTAGTATCACTGTTTATTTTATGACACTAAGAATTTTTTGACCCCCATGATCCCATATTATAATATTCATATTGACAAAAATAATTAAGTAATCAATGGATATATAATGAATAATGTGAAGCATATGAATATTAATTCAATGAATCATGATTTTTATTTATCATCACTTGTAGATGAAAATTTCTTTGTATTTCTTATAATTTGATTTTTAGATGTTGATGTGGATTAATTTGTTCAAGATTACACATTCCAAGAGTGATCGTATTCAAAATCTTTTTCTCCCATTTCTAATTGGATTCTAGAATAATTTTTCCTAGTCATTCTTAGTAAATTTATTTAGAGAACATGGGAAATATTTCCTATAATTACTTTTTTATCTTATAAAAATGGGGACTGTAAAAATTCACTATAAAATTATTGAGTAATTCTTATTTATTTTTTTAATTATCTTTGAGAGACAACCTAAATTGATAAATATTCTAACCCAGTGATACCATGAATGAAATTTTATAGGAATGTGCCACATTAGAGGACAATTATGTCCATTTCAACAAAAACTATAGTGTATTGAATGATTATAAACATTGAAGTTTGGGGAAATGGATTTAATTGAAAAAGGGGATGAAATTTATTAATAGGAAAAAATATTAATAGTTTTTTGGGTCCTGTATAATGTATATTTTAGTAGTCATTTTATTTATTGTGTAAACCTATTTAAAAAATAGAAAATATAAGGAAAATGTGTTGAGTAAATGAGGGTAAAAAATTACCACCACTTTACCAATTATTTTATCATTTGGGTTTGGGTGGTGGATGTGACACTTTTCTTTTCTCCATTATTATAATATTGTGAAAAATGGAAAAGAAAAAACAAATGAAAAAAATTGCGGTAACTCATTTTTTATGATTTTCTTATTTCATGGAATTACATTGTGATTCGAGAAGTTGGTGTTGTCCCTTTTTGAAGAGGATAATTTCATTGGACATTATATCAATAATCATTAATTTTACATAGAGATAAAATTACTTTTAGATAGATGATTTTAATCATTAATTATACATGGTCCGTAATCATTTAGTGTCATATGATAATGATTCAAACAAATCTAATGATTTTCAGTGATTGGTTTCTATACAAAGTAGAGAATATATAGATTAATAATTTTTAATGTTTGACACATGTACTCAATGAATGGGAAAAAATAAATTTATATTTTGTTAATTTATATAATGTGTGATAAAAATAGTGGTAAGGTAGATCAAGATTAAAATTTCAATAACAATAAATTAATAGGCTAGAATTTAATAGAGTGTAGCCTTGAAATATTTTCATTGTAAAAAACACATACATTGTTTCTTGTGAGAAGTAGGATAAATTTTCCATTTGTGACACTAGAAAATTAATTTTCCCAATTGAAATTTTTTATTTCATTAATATTTCATTTTAAATATATATAAAATGGTGGATTATTGCAAACTATTAGTCTATAAATATTCTTGAGGGAAATAACTTTTTAGGTGTATGGGATATGATAAGTTCATTTTATGCATACATTTTAAAAAGCCTTAATTGGTAAATGTAATTTGTGGTTAATTATTTTCCACCATTTATTAATTGTAAATAATAATTTGTGGGTATTTTTATTTTTCAATAGAATTTTTGAAAAAAATAAGAAGAAATAAAGTAACCTTCTTTATGATGTTTTTATTTTTCAATGTACTTTTTATTTTTTTAGGTAAAAAATAGGCCAGTAAGGGCCATCCCTCAACTAGTGGAAAGAAATCAACATGGAATACCCATGAGGTGCCACTGACCAAGAAAACCCATAGGGAGGTTCGTCCATATGTTCAATAGTTGATGTATAGGACATTTAGTGAAAAATAACTGAGTGCACTAACCCTTAGGGTTTTGTTCTATACAGCGACAGAAGGAAGGAATCACTGGAACATGGTTTTACTGGTAAATAATGGGGTTATATGAAATTTATATCACTTTCTAGTTGATTGTGGAATGAAGTTTAGTATAAATTAGTAACATTACATGGTTAAAATATTTGTGGGATGTGGCTTAATTATTTTTAATATGCAGTTGCTAAAATGATGTCATTTTTAATAGCCATGGTTGGATGATGGGAACACTTATACCATTAATGATTCAATATCTACTACACCACATCCATGAATGTTAAGTGTAGTTAACTTGAAATCAATTATTATTGACAAATTTCTTCAACATGGTTCCTCTATTATGCCACTACATATTACATAGAGGCTGAAGATAATGAATTTTTTTAATGGAAGGTGCTTCATGGGATGAAGTTCTGGAATCCATGGAACCTATAGTTTTCTTACTAGATGTGCATGAAAATTGATGTGGTGTAGCATTTGGATATGTTGTGATAGTTCGGGTAGTGGAATTACCACCAATTTGAACTATATAGGAGGTTTCAAGAATGGTAGGATGGCTACGCTATATCACTGGATACCTACATCGTGCCTTTTCTATATGGGTTTTTCCATGCTATAGTAAGAGTTTATCTACATATTTTAAATTCTAGACACTATCAGGTTATCCATATACTATAGGATTAATCTTTTTAGTACGTATGTGGAAAATCATAAACATGAAGGGAGATTGAAAAACTAAATGAAATAAGGATGTTATTCCATAAATTAATTTCAATTAGAAGAAAAATACATATATATAACAAAATTCATGTATTTCTGAGCCTATAAACTCTCTCTCTAATAGATAATAAGACTCATTAAAATGATGATAAAGTAATATATTTGGTTAATATAGGGATTTAGATATGAGAAAAATAGGGGGATAAGAAAAAATAAATACTAAAAATATAATATATTTCAAGATGGATTTATTAATAAACTGAAGAGGTTGCTAGTATTCTTGGGAAGACTCCAAGAAAATGAAAATTTAACCATAAATTCTCTAACCTAGAGGGGTAGATTAATCAATTAGTGTAAAATGTAAATGTTTGTGGAAAATTGGAAGAACTCCATCTGACATTTAGAGAGAGATATTAGAGATGAAGGATCATATTCAACTCTGATGTTTCATGGTTTGGAGTTCAATTTGGTTTTATATATATTCTTTATAACTATGAATTCATATGTTGGATGAAAGTGTGATGAATGGGCATTATTATTATTTTATAGTATATTTACTTTGGAACTTCCTTTTATATTCACTTCCCTTAAACACAGAGTTTATTCATGTTGGTTGAGAAATTATACATGAATCACTATGTTATGATGTTAAGGGTGAGAGAGAGTAAGGTTATGTGTACCAAATGCGTGATCCAATTTTATTTGTGATTTTTTTCCTTTTTATTTATGTTTACCACGTGATTTCATTAAAACATTATTTATTAGGAGTTGAGAAATATTAAATCTCCTAAGTGAGGAAAGACATTGTAATTAATGGGAGTGGGGATCAAGAGTTAACTTTTACATTACCAACAACATTTAGATAAAATAAAATACATATATGTTTATTAGGTCACTTATACCAAATATACCTTTAGTATTATGTAATTCTAATTGATTCCCAGAGGATAAATAAGATATCCATAGGTATTCTAATAAAATATGATTGAATACATTCATAAATGAGTTTAAATTAAATTTTATTCTAAAAAAACATTCCTTGAACTCCTCTTAATTATCATACTCATATCCATTGATTCTCTATCAAATTTTATTTCTTCTATTATAGAAAATTTTAAAAAAATCAATAAATACTCAATTTTATTAAATCTTATAAAACTTTTCCTCATGGGATCGACCTGATATAACCAATGTTCAGTGTTATTTTAGTTAATGTATTTTGGGTTACTATAAATTTATCAACTTATTTTTCCATAATAATTAATGAAATATTTCAGGTGTGTAAATTTTTTAAACCATTTTCAAGTATTAATAAATTATGAATTTATTAGTTGGATGACACTTCACTCTCACACTATTCTTTTATAGGACTTTATATTAGTTTGTTTTCCATTTTTATTTTATTTTAGGTGTTAGATGTTTTTGAATTATGATCTCACTTATATGTATAATTAGTGATCACATCTATTGGGAAATTGAGAATTAAACTATCTCACGGAAAATTAAATAATAAAATATGAAAATCCATAACCCATGATAAGAGAATTAAGACAAACCAATAGTACCACAACAGCTCCCATATTAGTAAGAATAACTCCGAAGAAGGGAATCTCATTTCAATAGAGGACTAAAACTATTATATAAAATGGGTAAAAAATAGAATAATTGAATTGTGGAATCAAGGATAAGGCCCACTTTGATGATAAATTTAGAGAAACAACAAAAAATGATGTTGAATCTGAGGTACATTCCATTTATGATGCTTGTTTTAAATTTTCCATTTAGGAAACCTACCTAAATGATGAGGAGTAAGAAGAATATGAGACTTAAAATACTGAAAATGTAGAGCAATAGGAGGAGGAATATCTTGGACCTGCTAAAATCTTGGACATTAATGTGAATATTCTTATAGATCACCCAACAAATAAAAAGTGGAAGTAAAAATGGTAGATGCTTAACATGACAAGGTAAAGGCAGAATTGGAAGAAGTGAATCCCTGGAATAAGGAAAATAGGAGTTATTCCCATTCTAGATATCACATGATCATTAATGACAATCAAATTGGTTTTCCACGACAAATAATGCTTCCCCAATAATGAAACTGAGTCGTAAGAGGAGGAATATTAGAGGAGATACACTAGACACTTTTCAAAGGTAGAATTATCTTTATATGATATAGAGAGTTCTATACCCAACTCATATCATGTGATAAAATAGGTAAGGTTGATCATAATTGCCTAAATAAAACCTCTTTTTTAGAAAAACCTGATATTAATTTATTTTCATTATTATTACTTTGGTCATTAGATTCGGATTTAGTGAAAAATCTCTAATACTTTATTATTGAAGTTTAATTTCTTAGATCTTTTTCTTTCAATGTTTAATTTTATTTTTTTTACAATTTAGTTCAAACATAGAAAGGGATATATGAATAAGATATTCAATGTGAAAGGGTATTGTTTTTTAAAATTCATAATTACTTTACTCCAATAGTTTTTTATAACATACTTTGGGTTTTAATAGGAAAAATAATTTCAACACATAGATTAGTGTTAATGTGTATTCAATTAAACTAATAATATATAGGAACCCCATGATTCCATATTTTAATTTTAAAAATGATGATATTAAATAAGTAGGAAGGGTTTATTAAATTAATAAAAGTGTTTCATAGGAATTTGAATTAGACAAATCATGGTTTTTATTTATGGTCACATGTAGATGAAATTTTTGTTCTATTTTTCATTATTTGAATTTTTGATGTTCATGTGGATTAATTTATTCACTATTACACATTCAATTAGTAATTATCTTCAAAATAACTTTCTCTCATTCAAGATTTGTTTCTAGAAAAAAAATTCCATTCATTATTAGAAAATTTCAGGAGATACCCTAGAATATATTTCTAACTAAGACTACTCTTTTGTCTTATGAAAATGACGATCGCATAAATTCACTACAAAAAAAATATGTCATATTTATTGATTAGTAATTATCCTTAATACCTAAAAAACATTGATCATACTTATAACCCTTTATTTCATTAATGGACTTTAATAAGAATGTTCCACATTATAAGCCAATTTTATTTATTCCTACCCACTCTGTAGTTTTTTTTATTATTTTCAAAGTTAAAATGCGGATAGAAAAAATTCATTGAAAATGGGGACATACATAAATGAAATCAAAACGTTTTGGGTATATCCATGGGTTTTGGATAAGGTTCAAATCATTATTCTAGGTATTTATGGTTAACCAAAATATAAAAAAATGATAAATTAATGGGAAATAGACTATGTTATGGATGGTGAAAAATAACCATCACTTGACTAATGATTTTGTCATTTTGGGTTAGGAGGTGGATGTGAGACTTTTCCTAGCTCTACTTTTGAAAAAAATCCAAAAGAAAATATATAAAAATAAGAAATCGATGAGGGGTGTCTGATTAATTATTATTTCTCTATTAATGGAATTACAATGAATTTGGGGTTGTGGATGTTATCAGTTTATTAAAATAATGGTGTCATTGGAATTCACATTTATTATCATGAATTATAAATAGAGATAAATGTCCTTATTATTATTTAATTTTCTTCATCAATTACATATTAACTATAAAATTGAGAATCATATTTTCTTAAAATCAAGTTTCCTTAACATTATTATGAATTTCTATCTCTACTAAGTGGATAATGTGAAGATTAATCAGGTATAAAGTTTGGCATGTGCACTAAATGTATGGGGGAAATCCATTTATATTTTGTTACATCATGTAATGAGAGAGAAAAATAATGGAAATGTAGATCCCAATTTTATATTAAATAATAATAAATTAAGATGATATACTAGAAGTGAAGAGATCCTCCATCATTTTTACTAGGAAATTAAAATACATTATGTCCATTGAGGAGTTGGTTTTGTTTTTAATTTTTCATAGTTGAAATTTATTTTCCAACCTTGATAATTATTTATTTAATAAATTTTAGTTTTAAAATATTGATTAAATGGGGGTTCAGTGTAAATTATTAGTCTATATATATTCTTGAGGAAAATAATTATCTTTGATTGGTTGATTTGATGAGTTTATTTTATACATAATGTTTTTAAAATATTAATTGGAAAATGTCATCTATTTTAAATTGTATTGGAAATTTTATTAATTTTTAATAATAATATGTTGGTATTTAATAATTTTGCATGAAATTTTTGAAAAATAATTATAAATAATTAAAATAATCATTTCTAATATGTTTTTTTATTTCTATGTATTGTCAGTTTTTTTAGTAAAACATCAACCTAAAGGGCGAACCCTAAACTACTGGGAAGAAATCTAAGCCCCATGAGTGTCCACTGACCATACTAACCCACTTGGAAGGATAAACATATAAGGAATATGTGATTTATATCATTTATATTGAAAAATAGTGGAGTGCACTGGACTATTATGTTCGGGTCTGTGCGATGATCAGAGGAAGGACTCACTGACAAGGGGTGGAACCGATGGGTCAGGGGGTCCTCTAGCCCCTGTCCGACTATATATAATATTGATGAAATAGTTTTAATACAAAGGAGTAGTATAACAAGGTGGAAATAGATGTGGTGCATGGATTACTTCCAGGAACAATGCACTTATCAAAGAAACATTATTGCAATCCAGTGTTTGTGCCTTCTTCATTGGATAAAAAATGCACCATAGTTTCCCACTACTATGTTGTATGATAACCATGGTTGGGAGACGATAACTCTGGTGCCCCATAAGATTTGACATTTTCTACATTACATCCACTGCTATGAGGTGAATCTAACATGAATGCTAAAACCAATGATGATCCTCTACACTATGGACAATTTTTTATGCCATATCCTTGTTACTCGGAGGTTGAACACAATGTACTATGTCATAGGAAGAGATACTTGGGAAGAGGTTGTGACATCGAGTGAAACTTTAATTTAATGGATATGAGTGAAAATAATGGATCTGGTTTAGGGTTTGGAAATTATATTGTGGTTCTCAGAATGGAAGTTGAATCAGTTTTAATTATGGAAGAGGTTGTAGGAATTGGAGGATGGTTAGGTTGTATCACTACATGCACACATAGTTCATATGCTACATTGGTTTTTCCACACTGTAGAATATTTTATCTGTATAATTGAAATTCTCAACTTCCTTTGGTTATCTATGTCTTATGGGCTAATTCACAAGCTAATTAAAAGAGGAATACTAATATGAAACCTTATAAACAATATTAAAGATAGAAATAATCCAGGGAAAAAGTCGTTTAGCTAATAAATTATCTTCATGTGAATTCATAAAAAATATTTAAAATAAAATCAAACAATTTAAATTCCCACACTCTCCCTCTCTCATAAATACTAATAATCATTAAAATTATGAAAATTTAATACATTTTTATGGGATAAATATTCAATGGGTATAAAATAAAATGAGAATAAAAATTCAAAATTAAAATCATGATATATTTTGGGTTGTCTCTTCCTATAAAAGGAAGAGGAATCTATTATGCGTGGGGTTGTCTGGGGTGCCTATGAGGAGCCTAAAAATTCATTAACCTATAGGAAGAGATTTATCTGGTATTATATAATCGTATTATAGTATTTCAAGTGGAATAAATCCATCTAACATATGAAGTAATACTGGAGGATAAGGATTATCTTCAACCATGATGATACATAGTTGGGAGCTCATTTTCCATTATATATATTTTTATTAAAACACTAAATTTATATATTAGTTTTGAAAGTGATTCATTTATGATTTCATCATTGTGTGGAATGTTTCTTTAATAACTAATTTTTTTATTCCCTTACCTCAAATGCATAGATTATTCATGTTGGTTGAGATATTATTCATGAATAATAAGGTATTCAATGGAAGGGTGAGATTGAGGAAGTTTATTTACACCAAATGCATGATTATGTATTATTTGTGAAGTTTTTAAATATCTTTTAGTTTTACCATTCATGTTAATTAAAACATTATTCATTATGATTCTAGAAAATTAAATCTCTTAGGTGTGGATAACCATTATAATTATGTGTAGTGTGGAGTAAGATATAAACATCACTTTACTTACCATTGTGAGATTAAATTTAATGAGTCAATGTTTATTATGCCACTTAATCCAAATGGACCTATAGTCATAGGTAATTTATATTATGGTATGAGGCTCAACCAGATATCTGGAAAAGGCTTCATGAACAATGATTAAAAACATTCATAAATGAGATTTAATTAAATTTAATTCTTGACCAACCTTCCACATAACTATTATAAGTTCTCCTCCTCCAATCCATCAAGGCATAGACTAATTTTAGTACTTTTATTTTATGATATTTTAATACAATAATTAAAAGTTTAAAGTTATTGAATCGTATAAACCATTTCATCATGGTATTGACCATATCTTATAATTATTTTATATTCTATTAATTAGTTTAATTTGGTATACTGTAAATTTATAAATAGATTGTGCCTATTTAAAAAAAAATCATTCAGGTGTGTAAAGGTTTGGAATTTTTTACAGGGATAAAATAATTTAAAATTAAATAGTTTGATGACACTTTACCCTCCCACTATTTTATTTTATGATATTATATTATGTTATTTTCCATTATTGTTATATTTTAAATATTGGGTGTTTTTGAATTATGTTATAAGGTATATGTAGAATAAATTATATCATATATAAGGAAATTTATCATTCAAACATATCCCAACAAATTTAATAACAGAATATGAAAACCCACTAAAAAGGATTGGAGAATCATGACAAACCAAGAGTACCAAAAACAAACCCAAATATCTAATAACCACTTAAAAATCTAATTTCAATAGATAAATTTTACCATTAGAGATAATGGATAAATAAGAACAACAATATATGTATGTAACCATGGATTTGGCCAAATTTTAAGATCTATTTGGAGACACAACCAAATATGTGGTTGAATATGAGGTTGGTTCTTATTTTGATGCTTTTTCAAAACTTTTCATTGAGAACATAAACCAAAATGTTGAGGAGAAAGAATAATATGATCCCTAAAATATTGAAATATTATATAAATAGTTAGAGGAATATCTTAAAGCTACTAAAAAATAGGACTTGTATTGATTCTTATTATAGAGCATCTGAATAAGGAGAAGAAGGATAATGGGTTGATGTTAGACATGAAGAGATAATGGAAGAATTGGAATATTGTATCCATGAAAGGATAAAAATGTGGAGTATTACCCAATTTGGATATCCTATGATCTTCTATTCCAATCAATTTGGTGGTTCAAAACAAATAATACTCCAACAAGTAAGAAACTGAGTATAAAGTGGAGGAATAATAGATGAGCTATAGTGGAAACATTTCAAATGAAGAATTGGTTCTATATGAGATGGGTTTCTATAAGGCCCCAGCCTTAAACCTTACTTAATCTTGAGTTATTACAAGATTACACATTGAGGATCTTTTCGGGTTTAGAGTTTTAGAGAATTAGATCATAAAACTTGCATTACATTCCACATATAAACAAAGTGGTTACATAAAGATATTATTCTTCATTCCCATCAATGGAAACACATTTAAGATAAAACATGGATTATTTATTGACACATCCTTGACTCTATCATCTTATCATGTACCTTTCCCTTGACCTGTGAAAAACATTTCAAAAACTTGGGATGAGCATAAAAACTCAGTATGGGTTATAAAAAAACATGGAAAGGAAACATGAGTTCATATATACATAAGAATGAAATCATACTTTACCCATAAAACATAGGCACTTTAACATACCTCATAAAATCATGAATAAATTATAGAAACCATAAGACATAAAGGTAACTTGAGGCATTCATAACATTCTTACGTAGGGAGTAACCCTCTTGGTTATGTTTGGAATACCCATCACAGTATATTCCCTAAATCTCTTCGGAGAAACCTTAACGTTTCACTCCTTCGCGTTACCCAATGCATTGGAGAGCTATAACGGGCTCACCCGCCCTTAGTTTATCACGTAACCACCCGTCTTCATAATAATGCCCAAGAACCATAACATAATCATATCACATAAAACATGCATAAAGGAAACATAACATTTCCACATTTCAATCACGAGATATCAATACAACACATTGATATAATAAAAACATTATGAAAACCATTTTCAATACCAAAGTAAAACATGGTATTTATTTTTCGTTTTAAAAAAAAGTATGGCTTGTAGAGGAAGCTGAAACTCAAATAACGGTCACAACGGCAGAGAAGTCGTTGTCGCCGCATACGTACAACAAAAACATTCCCTTTTGTCGTTTAGTAAACGCTTCGTATAAAAAAGATTCCTTTTGAATAAACGTAAAAGTCAAAGGGGTTTATACACCGTATAAAAGAAAGTTGTGTATAAAATAAAATATGCCTCAAAGAAAGGAGATTGAGACGAAGTCCCATACCTCGTATCCGACTTGACCCGACCGTTCTTTAATCTCCTGAATAATAAACTTGAGTTAATCTCTACTTTCTTAAGAACCTTTTTCAAGTTCATTATTCCTTTTATACCATGTTATGGACATCATTTAATCATTTAAGTTAATAATGTTCATTTTGTCGGTATTTGGTTCTTAAGTTAAAAATAGACTTCTTACACTTACATGTTGTTAATTTGGTCAAAGGTTCATTATATCCAGAATGATATTAATGATTTGGATAACATATAAATCATATATATTCAGAATATACATGTATTTATAATATTACATCACATTTAGAGGTAAGAAATGAAATGCACCGTTCATGGAGACAATAAGCCGTACGTACGCATGAACGCTACTTCCATTTCTATTTCGTATTTTTTTTGGAATGGAATCATAATTATATAAGAGTATATTATAATTCCAGTATAATAACATATATAATATCATTAACTTTATCCTTTACACATCCCACATATGGTATTAACGAATCAAATCACTTTCAGGGGGCGGTAGTCCGCACTTCCTAAAATGAAGATATCGTGTTTACCCATAATGGAAACTATAAAGGTATGACCAAAATGAAAAAAACAGAAGATTAAGGAAAACATAAACATATCATATATCATATACAAAAATATTGACATCATAATGTCCACCTTTGAAGGTGTTAAATGAGTATTGAACAATCATCGTTTCGGGAGGCAGAATTTCACCATCCACGGAAACCGTATGTTATTTAACCATTTGATGTAGTTGTGTGAGAGTGTAGCTCAAATAAATCTTATAACAACATCATAGTATATTGAAGATACTGGTGTTGTTACAAAAGAAGTAAATAAAAATAGTTTAGGGGGTTGGAGAAGCAAAATAAAACAAATGAACATGAGAGAATGAATTACCTTTAAAAGTGTAACTCCTTTTGATTTGAGCCTAAAGGCTTCCTTTGAAAGGATTCTGCCCAAAGGGAATCCTCTAGGATTAGGAGAGTGATGTGGAGAGAGTAAATGGTCAGGGGTTGGCCGAGCCAAAGGCTTGAGAAGTGTGTGAAATGAGGTAGAGGTGGGGGCCTTTTATAAGAGGAGAGGAGGGGCACTTTTGGAAAGTAAAGAAATATTACTTTATTTGAAAATGTGTTTCGGTTTCAAAAGGTCCAACATTGATATAATTAGTGGATAAGGTGCTAAGGGTTCGAAATCCACTCATCCAATTGGTTTTGTCCATGTGTAGTTTATATATTTTACATTGTCTTTCCATTTTATTTAAATCGTCAAATAATGATGTCATCGCTGCATCATTATTATGTCATAAATAATTTAATTTATTTAATGTCTAAAAATCATAAAAAAAATACTATGATGTAGTAAATCTTTATATATTTCCAATGACTATTTATAATCAAATATCGGATCTTTATAACCCGATGTAAAAAAAATTCGTAAAACATATTATGTTTGTGTCATTTTTACTTTTACATTAAATAAAAAGTTATTTATGTCATTTCCCAACCAAAATGTCTCCATGGGGTCCCCAAGTTGACCCATGGCTTTTCTTGGTCGGACATTACACAACCAATAAGGTTGGGACATGTGTATAGGTCATTTCATATTATTAAAGCATTATTTATACCTTAAACTACACTAATTACCACTAATCGCGATTAAAAACTTAATAAGTTACTGTTCACCAAAAAAATATTTTAATCTCATTGAACCAAATTTTACTTCTTAATGACAACCATGTATGTAGGATTTTCAAAATTCAATACACATTAGTGGTAAACTTTCATTTAACTGAAAAATCAGTTTGCTTCATTACCACTTAGTGGTTTCACTATTCATCAAAAATTGAAGTTTTTCTGAAAATTACCAAAAATTCACCCTAAGCTATATTTGATATTCCGAATTCAAAAATGAAGTCTATTTTACAAAATTCAAATCATATAAGTCACATTAATTAATTTAATAATTAATTCCCGCTGCCAGAGAAAATAGCGTGTTTTTACAAAACAATAAGTATCAAAAGATTGACACCAGTTTAAGTCTAATTTCAAAGTGAAATTGATTCCAATGACCACAATTGGATAAAATGGTAAAAATATATTATAATTTCACTTCAAAACCAATTCAAAACATAATCTAATCATATAAATAAATTAGATTAAAAAGCAGTTTTGATGTAAAATGCAGTATTTTTCACTATTCATTAAAAAAATGAACATTGTCAGAAAAATACCAAAAATTCACACAAGGTAAATTTTGATGTCCCAATCATAAAGAATAAGTTTATTTTGACAAACATAGTTTATAAAATTGTCAAAATATAGATTCAAAAATGGTTTTCCATCAAAAGGCACTAAAACGATCTTTTAAGAATATTAGTGTATTCCATGCATAAGATTGTATTTATTTTCATTTTAAGCCTCTATAACACTATCTTAATCATTAATAGACATAGATAAAAATATCTATCATTCATTACTTACTTGGGATGTTACATCCTTCCCCCCTTTAGAAAATTGTGTCCCCGTAATTTATTTACTTATCGAATAAATGGGGGTACTTATCCCTCATTGCATTTTCAGATTCCCATGTTGCCTCTTCAATCATGTGGTTTTTCCACAAAACCTTTACCTGGTGAATCACCTTATTCCGTAACACTTGCTCCCTGTGGTCAAGAATCTGGACCGTTTGTTCCTCATAAGATAGGTTCTCTTCCTGCTGAACTACCTCTGGACTCAAAACATGAGATGGATCTGGCATATACTTTCTCAACATCGAAATGTGAAAAACATTGTGTACCTGAGATAATCTCGGAGGTAAAGCCACTCGGTATGCAACTGATCCAACTCTCTCTAGAATTTCGTATGGTCCAATGAACCTTGGACTCAACTTTCCTTTCTTACCAAATCTCATCACACTTTTCCAAGGAGAAACCTTGAGAAAAACATGATCACCTACCTCGAAAGATAGATCCTTCCTCCGGTTATCTGCATAACTCTTCTGCCTGCTCTGAGCTGTTCTCATGTGTTTCTGAATCAGCTGAACTTTTTCTGCCGTCTCTTCTACCAATTCTAGTCCCATCAACTTCCTTTCACCCACTTCATCCCAGAAAGCTGTAGTTCGACACCGCTTTCCATATAATGCCTGAAATGGTGTCATCTGTATACTGGAATGAAAACTGTTATTATATGAAAATTCAACCAAAGAAAGATGTTGGTCCCAACTTCCCTGATAATCCATAGAACAAGCTCGTAGCATATCCTCCAATGTCTGAATTGTTCGTTCTGACTGCCCATCTGATTGAGGATGAAAAGCTGTACTAAAATTTAATTCAGTACCCAACGACTTCTGAAGGCCTTTCCAAAAGTTAGAAGTAAACCTGGTATCATGATCCGATACAATGGAGAGAGGAACTCCATGTAACCTGACTATCTCTTTAAGATACAAACGGGAAAGTTGATCAAGAGAGAAAGTATCTCGTATAGCAAGAAAATGAGCAGATTTGGTCAAGCGATCAACAATAACCCAGATTGCATTATTACCTCGAGATGTCTTCGGTAATCCAACAACAAAGTCCATGGATATATTCTCCCATTTCCACTCTGGCACTGGTAAAGGCTGAAACATCCCTTTCGGTAACTGCCGCTCTGCTTTAACCTGCTGACAAGTCAAACACTTCACAGTAAAATCAGCAATGTCTCTTTTCATTCCATCCCACCAGTAATACTCCCGCAGATCTCTATACATCTTAGTACTGCCCGGATGAACTGAAAACGGAGAACTACGAGCTTCACATAACAACTCTCTATTCAACTGTGAATCACAAGGCACACACAATCTCTTCCCAAATCTCAAAACACAATCATTATCAATGTTGAATTCAGGCAACTTACCTTTCTGAACCAGCTCTACCTTTTTCTGCAACTCACTGTCTTGCTTCTGTGCTTGCTTGATTCTATCTGATAGAGAAGATCTCACTGATACCTGAAACAAAACAGAAGGACTTCCTGCACCAACAACTTCTATGCCAAAGTTCATCAAATCCTTAACCAAAGGATCACGTTCCAAACGCAACATTGTTACTGAAGCATTACTTTTTCGACTCAAAGCATCAGCCACTTTATTTGCTTTTCCCGGATGGTAATGAATTGTACAATCATAATCCTTGATTAATTCTAGCCATCTCCTTTGTCTCATGTTTAACTCTTTCTGAGTGAATATATACTTTAAACTTTTGTGATCGGTATATATTTCACACTTTACTCAATACAAATGATGCCTCCAAATTTTTAAAGCAAAAACAACAGTAGCTAATTCCAAATCATGTGTAGGGTAATTTACCTCATGAGTTTTCAACTGTCGTGAAGCATAAGCAATTACCTGATCATTCTGCATTAGGACGCAACCAAGTCCTTTCAATGAAGCATCACTGTATATAACAAACTCACCATTCCTGGAAGGTAGTGCCAAAACTGGATCATTCACCAATCTTCTTTTCAATTCCTGAAAACAATCATCACATTCTTTTGTCCAGATAAACTTAACACCCTTCCGAGTTAGCTTAGTCATTGGACTAGATAACCATGAAAAAATTCTAACAAACCTTCGGTAATAGCCCGCCAAACCAAGGAAGCTACGAATCTCGGTTACATTTGTGGGTCTTGGCCATTCTTCCACAACTTTTTTTTTTGCAGGATCAACAGTTATTCCATCTTTAGAAACAATGTGACCAAGGAAAGAAATTTTTTGCAACCAAAACCCACACTTGCTGAATTTCCCATACAGTTTATTTTCTTTTAAGGTTTTCAAGATAACCCTTAAATGTTTTTCATGCTCCTCTTTACTTTTAGAAAACACCAAAATATCATCAATGAAAACCACCACAAACTTATCTAAGAACTCATGGAAAATTCTATTCATTAAGTCCATGAATACAGCAGGTGCATTGGTTAGCCCAAAAGGCATTACTACAAATTCATAATGGCCATATCTCGTACGGAACGCGGTCTTCGGAATATCTGCCTCCTTTAACTTCAGCTGATGGTACTCCGATCTCAAGTCAATCTTTGAAAAAAACTGAGCTCCCTGGAGCTGATCAAACAAATCATCGATATGAGGCAAAGGATATTTGTTCTTAACAGTGATATTATTCAAGGCTCTATAATCAATGCAAAGTCTCATAGAACCATCTTTCTTTTTAACAAATAAAACAGGAGCACCCCATGGTGATGTGCTAGGTCTAATTAAACCTTTCTCTAATAAATCTTGCAATTGCTCCTTCAACTCTAAAAGTTCAATTTGTGCCATTCGATAAGGGGGTTTTGAAATTGGCTTAGAATCAGGAACTAAGTCAACAGTAAACTCAACTTCCCGATCTAGTATTATTCCAGGCAACTCATCAGGAAAAACATCAGGATACTCATTTACCACTGGCACATCATTAATCTGAACAGTTCCTTTATTTTCAACGACGTGTGCAAGGTAACATTCATTTCCATCTTTTACAAGTTTCTCAGCCTCTTGATATGTTATCAAAAGTAAGGGTTCATTCTTGTAAACAAACTGAAAGTCTTTCTGAAAAGAAACTTCTTTAGCTCTACAGTCAATCTTAGCATGGTAAATAGAGAGCCAATCCATACCCAGGATAACATCAAACTCTACTAGAGGTAGAATAATAAGGTTTGCAAGTAGGTTCTTTCCACAGATAAGGATAGGAAGATTGTTATAAATTCTTTTTGCCTCAACATTCCCCCCAGGTGTTTTTACCAAAAGTTCAGGAGTCATTTCTTGAGATGGTATTCCCATTTTACTAAAAAAGGTTTCAGAGATGAAAGAATGTGTAGACCCCGAATCAAACAACACACTGGCATAATCTGAAAAAACAAACAAAGTACCTGATACAACTTCATTTGATGGCCCGACATCTGCTGAATTAGTTGCAAAGGATTTCACCACCCCTTTCTGCTTGTAGTCTAACTGCTTCCCATCACTCAAGCTCCTTGTCGGACACTCGTTTGCATAGTGACCCATCTCATTGCACTTATAACATTTCACTAACTGTAAATCAAATTTGTTCTTACCTTCACCTTGATCCTTTTCAGTGCAATCACGAGCCTTATGTCCCATCTTACCACATCGGTAGCACTTCCCAGAATTCAGAAGACATTCCCCAGCATGCCTTTTGCCACATTTATCACAAACTGGAAACTTAGTTCTCTTACCATCAGACTTTTTTGAAGAATTCTTACCTTTCTCCTGCCACCTCGGTCTCTTCTTCTGCTGGTTGTTATAGAACACTTGGTCATCGGCAAACTCCATTTCCACCTTCTCAGCACATCGAACAAGCTTTTCATAACTTTTAAACTCTCGAGAAGCTAATGCCCTTCAATATTTTAGCTTTAATCTTGAGTAAAAACGATTGATTTTACTATCAAGGTCTCGAATAAAATTTGGAGCATACCTTGCCAATCGAGTGAACCTTTCTTCATAGGCAGCCATTGAGTCTTCCTCTTGCCTCAATTCCAAGAATTGATTTTCCATCCTAAGTCGAACAGCCTTAGGAAAATACTTCTCAAGAAACATACCTTTGAATTCATCCCAGTCAAGAGCATCAATCTCATCTGCGTCCCTGATATTTTTAACCATAGACCACCACTGATCTGCTTCACCCTCCAAACGGTAAATAGCAAGACTAACCTTTTGATTATCTGAACACCCCATGACATCAAAAATATTCTCCAGTGCTTTAATCCACCCTTCAGCTTGCACAGGGTCAGATGATCCTCTGAATGATGGGGGATGTTGCCTCATGAAATGTTCCACCACTGACATGTTCCTCTGCGGTTGATCTGGCTGATCTCACACATGGATACCACCACCATTTATAGCCTGAGTCAACTGCGCCATTACTACAACAAACTGTTTAGTTCCAATTCCGACCATTTCTGGATGCTGATTCGGAAGGTTATTTCCTTCTGTATGCCTTCCTAGCACTGCTTCCTTGTTTCCTCTGCGGAAAACCATTCTGAACAAACATGTCTTAGATGAAGCAACATGGTAATTTTTAAATGCTATATCATTTCAAAAAAAATAAATAAATTTGGATAATCATTTAATAGAATTATAACTCCTAAAGTTATCTAAACCGACCTTTGATACCAACTATAAGGCCTCAGCCTTAAACCTTACTTAATCTTGAGTTATTACAAGATTACACATTGAGGATCTTTTCGGGTTTAGATTTTTAGATAATTAGATCATAAAACTTGCATTACATTCCACATATAAACAAAGTGGTTACATAAAGATAGTATTCTTCATTCCCATCAATGGAAACACATTTAAGATAAATCATGGATTATTTCTTGACACATCCTTGACTCTATCATCTTATCATGTACCTTTCCCTTGACCTGTGAAAAACATTTCAAAAACTTGGGATGAGCATAAAAACTCAGTATGGGTTATAAAAAAACATGGAAAGGAAACATGAGTTCATATATACATAAGAATGAAATCATACTTTACCCATAAAACATAGGCACTTTAACATACCTCATAAAATCATGAATAAATTATAGAAACCATAAGACATAAAGGTAACTTGAGGCATTCATAACATTCTTACGTAGGGAGTAACCCTCTTGGTTACGTTTGGAATACCCATCACAGTATATTCCCTAAATCTCTTCGGAGAAACCATAACGTTTCACTCCTTCGCGTTACCCAATGCATTAGAGAGCTATAACGGGCTCACCCGCCCTTAGTTTATCACGGAACCACCCATCTTCATAATAATGCCCAAGAACCATAACATAATCATATCACATAAAACATGCATAAAGGAAACATAACATTTCCACATTTCAATCACGAGATATCAATACAACACATTGATATAATAAAAACATTATGAAAACCATTTTCAATACCAAAGTAAAACATGGTATTTATTTTTCGTTTTAAAAAAAAGTATGGCTTGTAGAGGAAGCTGAAACTCAAATAACGGTCACAACGGCAGAGAAGTCGTTGTCGCCGCATACGTACAACAAAAACATTCCCTTTTGTCGTTTAGTAAACACTTCGTATAAAAAATATTCCTTTTGAATAAACGTAAAAGTCAAAGGGGTTTATACACCGTATAAAAGAAAGTTGTGTATAAAATAAAATATGCCTCAAAGAAAGGAGATTGAGACGAAGTCCCATACCTCGTATCCGACTTGACCCGACCGTTCTTTAATCTCCTGAATAATAAACTTGAGTTAATATCTACTTGCTTAAGAACTTTTTCAAGTTCATTATTCCTTTTATACCATGTTATGGACATCATGTAATCATTTAAGTTAATAATGTTCATTTTGTCGGTATTTGGTTCTTAAGTCAAAAATAGACTTCTTACACTTACATGTTGTTAATTTGGTCAAAGGTTCATTATATCCAGAATGATATTAATGATTTGGATAACATATACATCATATATATTCATCATATACATGTATTTATAATATTACATCACATTTAGAGGTAAGAAATGAAATGCACCGTTCATGGAGACGGTAAGTCGTACGTACGCATGAACGCTACTTCCATTTCTATTTCGTATTTTTTTTTTGGAATGGAATCATAATTATATAATAGTATATTATAATTCCAGTATAATAACATATTTAATATCATTAACTTTATCCTTTACACATCCCACATATGGTATTAACGAATCAAATCACTTTCAGGGGGCGGTAGTCCGCACTTCCTAAAATGAAGATATCGTGTTTACCCATAATGGAAACCATAAAGGTATGCCCAAAATAAAAAACACAGAAGCTTAAGGAAAACATAAACATATCATATATCATATAAAAAATAGTGACATCATAATGGCCACCTTTGAAGGTGTTAAATGAGTATTGAACAATCATCGTTTCGGGAGGCAGAATTTCGCCATCCACGGAAACCGTATGTTCTTTAACCATTTGATGTAGTTTTGTGAGAGTGTAGCTCAAATAAATCTTATAACAACATACTATTATATTGAATATACTTGTGTTGTTACAAAAGAAGTAAATAAAAAGAGTTTAGGGGGGTTGAGAAGCAAAATAAAACAAATGAACATGAGAGAATGAATTACCTTTAAAAGTGTAACTCCTTTTGATTTGAGCCTAAAGGCTTCCTTTGAAAGGATTCTGCCCAAAGGGAATCCTCTAGGATTAAGAGAGGGATGTAGAGAGATTAAATGGGCAGGGGTTGGCCGAGCCAAAGGCTTGAGAAGTGTGTGAAATGAGGTATAGTTGGGGGCCTTTTATAAGAGGAGAGGAGGGGCACTTTTGGAAAGTAAAGAAATATTACTTTATTTGAAAATGTGTTTCGGTTTCAAAAGGTACCACATTGATGTAATTCGTGGATAAGGTGATAAGGGTTCGAAATCCACACATCCAATTGGTTTTGGCCATGTGTAGTTTATAGATTTTACATTGTATTTCCATTTTATTTAAATCGTCAAATAATGATGTCATCGCTGCATCATTATTATGTCATAAATAATTTAATTTATTTAATGTCTAAAAATCATTAAAAAAATACTATGATGTAGGAAATATTTTTAGATTTCCAATGACTATTTATAATCAAATATCTGATCTTTATAACCCCATGTAAAAATTGTTTTCATAAAACATATTATGTTTGTTTCATTTTTACTTTTACATTAAATAAAAAGTTATTTATGTCATTTCCCAACCAAAATGTCTCCATGGGGTCCTCAAGTTGACCCATGGCTTGTCTTGGTCGGCCATTACACAACCAATAAGGTTGGTACATGTGTATAGGTCATTTCATATTATTAAAGCATTATTTATACCTTAAACTACACTAATTACCACTAATCGCGATTAAAAACTTAATAAGTTACTATTCACCAAAAAAATATTTTAATCTCATTGAACCACATTTTACTTCTTAATGACAACCATGTATGTCGGATTTTCAAAATTCAATACACATTAGTGGTAAACTTTCATTTAACTGAAAAATCAGTTTGCTTGATTACCACTTAGTGGTTTCACTATTCATCAAAAATTGAAGTTTTTCAGAAAATTACCAAAAATTCACCCTAATCTATATTTGATATTCCGAATTCAAAAATGAAGTCTATTTTACAAAATTCAAATCATATAAGTCACATTAATTAATTTAATAATTAATTCCCGCTGCCAGAGAAAATAGCATGTTTTTACAAAACAATAAGTATCAAAAGATTGACACCAGTTTAAGTCTAATTTCAAAGTGAAATTGATTCCAATGACCACAATTGGATAAAATGGTAAAAATATATTCTAATTTTACTTCAAAACCAATTCAAAACATAATCTAATAATATAAATAAATTAGATTAAAAGGCAGTTTTGATGTAAAATGTAGTATTTTTCACTATTCATTAAAAAAATGAACATTGTCAGAAAAATACCAAAAATTCACACAAGGTAAATTTTGATGTCCCAATCATAAAGAATAAGTTTATTTTGACAAAAATAGTTTATAAAATTGTCAAAATATAGATTCAAAAATGGTTTTCCATCAAAAGGCACTAAAACAATCTTTTAAGAATATTAGTGTATTCCATGCATAAGATTGTATTTATTTTCATTTTAAGCCTCTATAACACTATATTAATCATTAATAGACATAGATAAAAATATCTATTATTCATTACTTACTTGGGATGTTATAGTTTCTTTATAGCTTACTCATATTATGTGATAGAAGATGTAATATTGATCTTAATAACCTAACTAAGAGATATTTTTGGGATGGAAAATGATATTTAATTATTTTTATTCATTATAATTAGAACTATAGATTAGGATGTTTTGAAATCTCCCCCACCCATTATTTTCAATCTATAATTTCATGGACCATACACCATCACTATTTTATTTCTCATTTAGGCCAATAGAGAATGATGGTTGAAAGGGAGAGATGGATAAGTATTTCAAAGTGAAAGGGGAGTGTCATATTATATTTATAATTATTTTTCTCCCCTATTTGTTAAAATCTTTTTTTTATTTTAAATGAAGAAAAATGCGTTCCCACAAATAGATTAGTGTTAATCGTTATTCAATTAAACTTGTAACTTTTTGTAACACCATGATTCCATGCTTTAATTATAGAATTAATGAAATTAAAAAAGCAAGAAGTGAATATTTATTTATTAAAATGAATCATAGTAATTAGAATTCAACGAATCATGATTTTTCATCACAGTCACAAGTGGAAGAAAATATCATTCTATTTTTCAAGATTTTAATTTCAAATTTTTATATCAGTTATTTTATTCACTATTACACATTAAATGGGTGATTGTATTCAAAATAATATTTTATACTAACTATATTTATCTAGAACAAATTTTTTACAATCATTCATAGAAAAATTATTGAGAGAACATGGGAAAAATACCTACTAGGACTATTTTCTATTTTATGAAAATAATGATTTTCAAAATTCACTATAAAAATTATTCAGTCATTTTTACTGATTTATTTATTATAATTGATACTATAACTATATATGTCATACTATTAAAACATAGATACTATGAATGGAATTCGATATTAATGATTCACATTACAAGAAAATTATTTCCATTACTACCAACACTCTAGTGTTTTTAATGATTGTAAATGTGCAAGTGTGGAAGAAAAGGATTTCATAGAAAAATGTAATTTTATAAATTGAGTGTAAAACGTTTTAGATGATTATTTAGGTGTTTTACAATGTTTATGTCATTGTTCTTGGTATTTAATTATTACAACTATTTAAAAAGGGGAAATGGAATGAAAAAATGGTTGAGATATAGAGGGTCAAGAATCACCATCACATGACCAATGATTTTATCATCTGTTTCTGGGTGGTGGATGTGGTACTTTTCATATCTCCACATTTTAAAAACTATAAAAATTAAAAAATTAAAAAAATAGAAAAATAAAAAAATTAAAAGGTCAACTTATTCATTATTCTTTCATTATACATGGAATTACTTTGAGATTGGGGAAGTGGGTGACGTCACATTTTGATGAGTAGGATGTCATTGAACATTAATTTGATTATCATGAATTATACATGGATATAAAAAAATTGTCATTAATTTTTTTCATCAATTATATATTTTGTTTAAGAAAAAGTCTCAAATGATCCTAATTTTCCAATTCCTCAGGATTTTATGTTATTTTTTCTCGAATAAGCAGGGAATGTATTTCTTAATAATGTTAAATTTTTGGCACATCTACTCAATGTATGAGGAAATCCCCATTTATATTTTTTTACATTGAGTATTAATGGATAAAAATAATGTTAAGGTGTATCATGATTGGAAAGTCAATAATAATAAACTATTATGCTTTAATGGAAAATATGAGTCCTTCCATAATTTTTAAGGGGAAAATCAAATGCACTGTGTATAGTGGGGAGTTGGTTTCATTTTTTTGTGACACTTGAAAATTATTTTCCCTCATTTATAATTGCTTGGTTAATTATTTTTTTATTTTATTTATTGATAAAATGGTGAGTATTTTTAAATTTAATGTATATATATGATTGAGGGGAGTAATTTTTTAAAAGTGGGGTATTTTATGAGTTCATTTTATGAATATTTTTTTAATCATTAATTAGTAAATTTCATTTCATTTAAATTGTTTTTACCCATTTATTAAATGTTAATAATATTTTTTGTTTATTTTATTTTTTTGATGAAATTTTTTCAATATAAGAAAAGGAATTGTTTTTATTATGTCTTTATTTTTCTATTTATTTTTCATTTTTTTGGTAATTAATGTACCAGTATAGGCCCACCCTTAACCAAGTGGGGTAATACAACATAAAATTCCCTTGAGGGGGAAACTACTAATACAACCCATAGGAAAGGTTGAACGTATTCAGAATATTTGATGTATAGAGTGAGAAATATAGAAGAGAGGAGTACACAAACCAATGGGGCATGGGTCCGTTAGATGATGAAAGGACAAACTCACTGGTATAGGGTGGCACTAGTGTCATAGGGGGTCCTTCAACCCCCATATGACATGCTAAATGATTAAGGAAATAGTTTTAATATAAATGGGTAGCATAGCACAGTGAAAACTAATGCGGGATATGGATTACACTTTAGTAAATTGCTATTACCAAAGCAGCTTCATATCACTCTAGTGTCTATGTAACGAACCACACTTTAATTAATGAAAATTCCACTTGATCTAATTAAATATCTTATTATGGTTATATAAAATGTGAACCTCATTGGTTTTATGTTTCTGGATTTAAAAATACCATTATGAATTGTGACCGTTGTTGATATAGTCATTGAACAGTGATCACATGATTAGTATAAATATAGGGCTTTAACAAATCTAATTTACTCAGACAAAGGAAGTGATGGACTCATTCAGTAGACTTGCCCCGTATGAATCCCATTTATCGAAGCTCAAAAAGGAGGTGGCGTCATTGGGCTTTTTTCTTGACCAAGCACAAGCCGAGCTTGAACACGTTAATCTTGAGCGGAACCGACTATGGGAGAAGTGGAAGTTAATAGAGATTACCACCCGAGCGATGCTATCGGAGCCACCCCAAGAGTCTGTCATCATCGCACACCTCATCCTTCAGTCTTATGCGGGTTTTATAAGGGGTTATGAAATATGACCTTAGAACTATGGTTATTTACATTATTTTTGTATATAATAATGAATATACATTCATTATATTATTGTTACCTTGTAAATAGTTTTTAAAGCACAAATAGTATTTTTAGTTAATGTTCAACTAAGAAATCTATTTTGATGAATTAATGGATTTTATAATTAAATAATATTTTAAAAAACTATTATTATTGTTATTAAATTAATTTTTATTAAATATAAATGGTCGTATGATTTTATGAATGCAATTGTAATTTTTATTAAGGTTTGAAAGCCATTTTTGTCAAAACCTGTGAATTTTCGATAAATGTTGTTTTTTATTTTAAAAGTGAAAATTAACATATTATGAAATTTTTTTATAAAAATAATATTATTTCAAGAATCAGGAGGTCTAAATTACCCAACGGTGAATTTTTCATAGTTTTCTGAGAGTCAATTTTTTGGGTAAAAATTAAATACCGTTTAAATATACAATGTGTTTTATGATATCATATTGACCCAATAGTGATATAATAAAATACTATAAACTTTATGTTCAGACAATATATGTTTTTCCATTATAATGATTTGATTTTGGGTTTGTTTGATTAATTTTACAAAGATTTAGTGGACCCATCAAGACTTATTAAACATTTTGTCTTTTTAAATTGTTTTCCTCGGGAGTGTGACTCACCTCCACATAAGCAACCCAATTATTTTAATAAGTTCGGACTTTGGCCTTACAGAATATTGTTTTCCAATCCCCTTTGGCAAAAACCATGGGAAAAAACATGGGTAGGTTTGTCGTTTTGATTAGTTTAATGTGAGGTGTCCCAAACCTAAATAATAAACAATTCCCTCTCCTTTCTTATATAAACCCACCCAAGCTCCCACTTCCTCCTCACTCAAAGCCTTTATAGTTATTCCAACCTCTTCCCTCCTCTCTCTAGAATCCTCCCAAGGTTCCCCAAGCTCCCAATAATCCTCTCTAAAGCCTCTCTCAAATCTTTGGTCGCACACATCCAAGTAAGGGTTTTCTTCCTTTCTCATTTTTTTCCAATATTCTTTAAGTCATTATGCCCTTTTAATTTCAATTATAAATGTTGGGGTATGGTTTATAACCTCCCCCATTCTACACTATTTATGTTTTAATTATGGTAGAGATTTTTCTCTCTCATTAAATGCCTCCCATGTACACCCGTTACTATGCTGAAATTCTGAAAGGAATTTCTCTCTCCTCATTTACATTCAAGCAATTCTTTAGTATCATGAATCTAAATTCCATTAATTTTTTTGGGACATGTATCTATATGAACCCTTACTTTCCATGTCATTTAATTATTATTATACTCCCATTTCTCTCTCATCAACAATTTTTATGAGTTCTTATGTCATGTTGTTATGCTGCCAAAATTGCACCATGTTTTTTCAAGCCAAAGTCATTGTGTAGTGAATACCATGACCATTTATCTATCAAGGGTATTCACCTATATGCACATTTAATTATTGTTTAAAGATTTTAAAGTATGTATTCCACATTCTTTTATCGTGGAATAAATAATAATGTTGAATGATTCAATGATTTATGATCCATGTGGCACACTTATGCATGAAGTGAAATGTTTAAGAAGGGTGCGCTCTGATAGCGCTCCAATGCATTGGGTAGAGTATAATATCATGATACATCATGTGAAATGGGTGTTTAATCATGCTAATTCATGTGCAACGAGGGTTTACTCATGCTTCATGTGCAATGAGGGTTTACTCATGATCCATGTGCAATGAGCCTTGGCTCATGCTAATTCCATGTTAAGTGTTGTTGCCAAATTTTCATGTTAAGATTATCATGATTTATCATGCCTTTATGTTTATGATTCTCTTGTGCTCTATTGATATACCTATTGACTAAAATGTATTTTATTCCTCATTTTATTCCATGATTATTCCTTTACTGGGCTTTATATCTCACCCTTTTCGTATGCATGTCCTTAGGTTATCCCATGCAATGCTAAGTATGAGGGAATGTAGTGGTAATGTAAATGAATTTTTCAATAAAGATATTGTATTTCATGTTTTAAGTTATTATGTAATGATCCTAATCCCCAAATATACTAGACCTCTCGACCTTCTATATTGTATCAAGTGAAGTTTATGTAATAAATTATGTTTAATTCTGTAATAAAAAGGCAGGTTGTTATAGTCTACATCTTCTTCCATCGAATGTAGTTGCACCACAGTCGCCCACTACTATTTTGTATGACAAAAATGGATTTATGATGGAAACTCTATTTACATTGATGATTAAAAATCTTCTACACTTCAACAATGGTTATGAGGCATTTTTGTCTCGAAATCTATAACCAACAACGAACCTCTTCTTCATTGTATGTTTGTTACGCCATAGACCTATTACTCTTTGGACAATGATAATGTATTGTGATGTGGCTAGAGGTTCTTCGGAAGAGGTTGTGGCATAATTTGAACTTATAGATTTTTTTCCAAAGGTGTATGGAAATGTAAGTGTTATAGGGTTTGGATACACTATGGAGTTTCTCATAATGGATGTAGAAAAGGATTATACTATAGAAGTGGTTGTAGGTATGGGATTATGGCCACACCATATAATTTCATTCATAAACAGTTACTATTTTGTAATTATTTTTTCTTTTCTATAGGAAGAGTTTATATAAATATTTTAAATTCACAACATCCTCAAGTTATCTATATCCTATGGGTTTATTATTAGTATAAATTGAAGAGGAACAATTATGTGGATCCTCAAAATCACTATGGGAGATTAAAATAGTGCATCATAAAAGGGTTTTACCCAAGAAACTTATTCCAAATTAAAACATAGTATATATTGAAAAAAAAATAAGGATTTATAACCCCAAAATCTTCCTCTATAATAGATAATAAGAATCATTAAAATGATAAAAAGGATGAAATTTGGCCTAGATAAGCATTCATAGAGGAGAAGAATTGAGGGGGAAGAAAAATTAAAAATTTGAAACATGATATATTTCGTGGTGAATGTACCTATAAATGGATGAGGGTATATTTGTGCATGGGGGATACTAGTGAGCCTATGAATATCTCAAAAATTATCTAACCAAAAGGGGTATATTTAGTAGTTAGTATATAATTTTAATATAGGATGAAAATTGGAAGAACTCTATATTACATTTCAAGTGATAGTGGATGAGAATGATCATATTCAACCATGATATTGCATAGTTAGGAGTTCATTTTTATTTTTACCTATTTTATTTATAAATCATAATTCATATGATAGTTTTGAAAGTGATTCGAGTTTATTATAATTATTTAAGGGAGTTTTTTATTTAGAACAAACATTTCTATTCCCTTACATTTAATACATAGTTTATTCATGTTGGTGAAGATATTAGTCATAAAAAAAAGGTATTCAAAGTAATTTTGGTAAAGAGGATGGGGATGTGTACCAAATTTATGATTCGATTTTATTTGTCATTTTTTTCATATTCCTTGAGTGTTACCTTGTTAATATTTTAAAAAAAACACTTTAGGAGTCTAGAGAGATTGATGATCCTGGGTGAGGGTAGCAATTATAATTACAGGGGAATGGAGTGAGATACGACCTTCAACTCACCTTACACGTTGATATTCTGTGTAATGAATATATATTCATTAGGTCATGTCGATTAAATGGGAGCTTAGGATTAAGTTAGTATAATTGACATCAAGAGGCTAAATTAGATATCCATAATGAGAGTCAGGGATAGTGATTGAATACATTCAAAAATGAGTTTTAATTAAATTTTATTCACAACCAACCATACCTAAATCATTTTAATGTTCTCCATGTATTGTGAATGGAGTCTAAATAAACTTTTATTGCATTCAAGTATAGATAATTTTAAAAAAAATTATGAAAATGTCAATGTTATTGAAAGGTACAAATCGCTTACTCATGGTATCAACCCTATCTTTCCAATATTTTATTAGTTATTGTCTTTTAGTTTACTATAAATTTATAAATTGATTCAACAAATTTATTTAACAATGAATTTTTGGAATGTGAGATCAAGATGTGTTTTGACTGCTCAAGTGAGCATCAACATAAGGATGTGTGGGAATTATAGAATTGTGTAGTTAGAGATGGTCACACTATGATGACCCACTACGAGGGGTGCATTATGTCTAGAAGTTTTAGGTATTGTTCTATAATAGGTATCACAGGGTTTCGTATCATGGAGGATGGATGTTGTCCTATGAGGACCTTGGGCCACACATTGGTAGAAGCATATTGTGTCCATACCCATTAGGGTGATTAAACAATGGTGGTAGGTGAGGGGATGTCCCTTATTTTTGGGGAAGTTTCTTTGTGACCTAGTTTAGTATATTTCATGATAATAGAAGGCTCGGGATCAGGACCACTTCCCTTGGTAGTTCCACCATGACCCCCATGGTCTCACTATGAATATGTATTATAAGGGAGGCATCATAATAAAACCCTATTGGTCACACTATGTCCAACATGATGGGATTTTTTAAATAGGTAATACTCATAATTACTCATTCAAGCCCTTGATATTTTAAGGGAAAGGTGCATTGGGAGAGGGTTGATTCAATTTGTTATCCCCTACCACTTTATCCCATTCATCCCCCATGAAAAAGGGGTATTCTGAAAGAGTTTTTTTGGTGGTTTAATGTTTGTTCACCTTTCCTTCCATTATTTTTGTTTCTATATTTCGAAATTAATTTATGTGTGACCTGGGATTGAGTTTTTGTGATCATTTCAATAGATTGTGTTTAAATCATCCCAATTCAATGATATTTTTCCCTAGAATGGATAGATGAGGTACCGAATGATTGAACATGTATTCTTATCTATAGTTTTGGTGAGGTAGTGATCCTAGATGAATTTATAGTAACTATTAATATATTTATTAAGATAAATAACTAATTAAAAATTATTATACTTATTTTTTTTTTGGATTTTTATGAGTGAGATAATGTTTTGGGAATCAATATGATCAAGGATGAGGAATGCATGGTCAGGGTCGAGGGTGATTAGAGAATCTATAATATGGAAACTATAAGGTCCATGTACATTGTAACTTTAATAGAAATTTATATAATTATTTATTTCTAAGCCTATATGCCTTTATATTTCTATAGGACAATGTGAATAGATAGGTTCTAAGAGATCCATAGGTAAAAGTTAAAGATGTAATTAAGCCTCTTATTCATGGAAGAAGTTCTCTTTTTTACTTTTGGTAAATTAGGATCACCCAGAAACTATGTATCTAAGGGGATAGTGTTTCTACTTGAGATTACAAGATTCCAAGGATAATCCTTAATGGTTGGATAAGATGTGGATATACTACATTAGTTTCATTTTGATAGTTGGGTAGACATGAAATTTATTAGCCTTGAGATGGTCATATATATCGCACATGATGAGTGAAACCCTATTGAGGGTGGAGTAGTTTATATATTTGTGAAATTATAGGGATGAGTCCTCTAGATATAAATATATTTTTTAAATATTTTTTTTGTATGGGGGATGATATAACCCAAGGATGGGTCATAGGGATTTTTGAATGGCTTAACATCATGTTTATAAGAGTCTTAGAGTGATATTTCTTGTCATGGTACCTAGTTTGTAGGAATAGATGATGAATTGATAATTTGGTGAGTATGATACCTTCTTTTGAGTCTAAGGTCAAAAATGATATGTCATAATGAATAATCATGAGGTTTTGGATATGGATTGGTGAAAATGAAATGAGAATACCAAAGGTCTAACAAGCCCTAGTGGATACCCTGGTGGGAATGATAATAATGGTTGGATGAATGATATGTTATGATTTCTTAGGTTTGGTGGAGTGTTATTTCTTGGTATGGTGTTATTCCTAAGTTAATGACACCATGGTTAGAAGGTGGTGAGATTGTAATATGGATACAAATCCTCATTTTTTGTTTCATGAATTTCCTATACATGTGCTTGTAATATGTGATGATTGAGTGAGTATGATAACAAATCCTAGGGAATAGATCATTTTGAGGGATAATGTGTTTTTAGAACCTTAAGTTGACTTAGAAGGTATAGTTTTTTATGATATATTAGAAATACATTGAGTGACAATGTAGTTTTCTACACAATGGGTATACCTTGAGTGAGAAGGCATCAACATGGGTTACTTGAGGGAGAATAATTATCTTGGTTGTGAGATGAAATTAAACCCTATCTTGAGTGATAGAGTAGTGGTCCAGATAATTACCTCATTCTAAAATATAATTAATTGGTATGGAAATCCTTGATTTAGAATGTCGTTATAGGGGATGAAAACGAGCCCTACCTTGAGTGAAAAGATAGTGGTCGAGATGTGATTTGGGGAATTGCCTTGAGTGATAATGTAGATACTAGAACATGATTGGAGACATCCCTTGAGTGATGAGGTATTTTACAAGACTTTATCTTAAGAACCTACCCAATATCATTTGGTATTGTTCAGGATTTGGTGATACCCTATCCATAGTATTTAGGTTTGGGATAAGGTATATGGAATGGGGAAAATAGATTCTAGTTTTTTCCATAGTAGGTTTTATTTGGAATATTGGTAGATTTTTTTGGAAATGAAAAATCAATGTGTTTGTATGTGACACTAGTGTGAGGTTTATTTTCTATATGTTTAAATGTTGGGATGTTCAGGTTTCATGGTGTCTTGGTCAACACATGATAATCTAATGTGATTGATTATATTTACTTTTTAAATTTCCTCATGCGTACATGTATATAAGGGGATATATTATTGGTTCATTGTAATAAACCATTGAGATAAATTTATAATAACATATATATGAACTATGGTGTGTGTGTGTGTGTGTTTATACACCATATTATTGACTTACAAGACTGAACACAAGTTGTGCAGTGGATTGGGTCGGAGCTTCATGGTAGGTATTGGAGACTGGGATGGGATAAGCCTCATAAATATCATGATAGAATCGTATTTATCAAGATTATATTTTTATATGATCATACTAGTGGGATATAATTTAATATATGATTTTTTTCTACAATATAAATCATTATATAATTTTTTTCCTAATTTTGTATACTATGATTATTTTCAGTGGATATATTTAGTTCGTTTTCTTTTGTTTTCATTGATTTGAGGGAATGATATACCTAATTTATAATTGAAGTCCTATATACTATTTGGTAGATTCTACAATACATGGGGTTTTTTTTATGTTCATGTAATATGTAACTCAAAATAGTTATATGGTATTGGGTGTTACTTGTAGTGAAAATCTTTTTGAGATTTTAGGGTACATTTGAAGGTAAGTTGCACTTGGATTTATTTCTCTATGGAAATTTTTAACACATATTCACTAGGTGTCTAAAATTAATTTATGGATAGTATTGTGGGATTGAATATGCTTGAAAACCAATAAATAAGTTTTCCCCTAGAAGTAATTTTAATACTAGAAATATTAGTGGAATGATGATTCAAAGATAACTATCAGAAAAAAAATGAGAAAGTGACATTTAAGAAGACCCATTTAATGTATTTTATTTTTTTTATCTCTTACATGACAGATTTTATGATGTATATTTTAGAGAAAAAAATATATAATCCACAAGAAATATCAAGTAGATGGATTTTATGGTTTCATGTTCTAGTTAGAGGAATATCTTGAGTAAATTGACCAATATAGAAAGAATAATTGGAATATTTGGAGGTCAATAAAAAGAATCCTCAATTTATGTTGATTATCATGAAGAAAAAATTAATCTCATTGGGAATGTTTTGGAGGAACAAAAATTATCAAGTGAAAAATGATGAAATTTTGAACTAAGTGATAAAAATTTATTGGAATTATACTAACATTGTTGATCATAAAATGAATATCAAATAGTAGACAATGAAGATTGAGATTAATGGGGGAGAAAGAGCCATATTAAAAGAATTAAGTGAGATTAAAATAAAACTAATTTATTTAATAGAGAATTTGTAGTTTTGATGATTCTCTCATGATAAACTAAATAAATTATAAAAATTATGAACAAAATGTATTGAAGAGGGTTTGAGTGATCAAAGTCCCAATTGCATGGGAAAATGTAGACATATATCCAATGCTAAAACAAAAAAAACCAAGGTTGTATGTGAAAATAAAAAATTAAAGATAAATATAAAATAAATTTCTACACTAAGGAACATATTAAAGAATACAGAGATCTTAAAAATATGGATTTATGTGGAGAGATGGTAGTGCCAAAAAAAAATCAATGAGGATTTTTCAATTTTTTTATTATCTGGGCCACATAATGTCATATTGTTAAAAAGATAAAAGTTAGTTAAAAGTTGATGAAATTAGAAGTCAAAAGGGGAGTTAAAAATTACCTTCATATCAAAAGAGAAAATAATTCTATGGTTATTGTTTTGGTTAATTTAATTTTGGGCATAAATCTATTCATTAATGAAAATGAATAAGTGGGAATTATTATTACCGAAGTAATAGAAGAATTTATATGAAACCACCTAAAAAAATTTCATAATGAAATATATTTTATCTTATGGAAGAATAAGAGTATGAACTTTTCATACAATTTAATGAAAATGATATTGTATATTTCTATGTCTCGACTCATCCTGGGATCTTTGAAAAATAAATGAAGATGTAGTTTATTCATAAGGGTATAAACTCTAAAGTTTAATTTAAGGAAACATAAAAAATTATTAAGTGGAGTTTTTATAAAAGTTATTATTATAATATTATATGAAACTTGAATATTATCAATAATTCCAAAGGAAAAGTTTATTTAATTTTTTAGTTTTGAAATAATGATTCTTTAATGTTCAAAGGAAGTGGTAAAACTCATTTGACTAGAGATGATTTGAAAAATAATAATTTTCTCTATGTGGATTCTCTATGATAGAGTTTTAAATTGTGATTATGTGATTTGAATCAATATTCAAAGTTACATTCAACATGAATGGATATAATTGATGTTTCTATGCATGGAGGAATCACCTATAGGGTAGTAGAAAATTCATTTTTTATTATAATTAATGATAATTTAAAATTTAACATGGTAAAGATCATCTTCCCTAATAAAATTAAATTAGACATTAATTAGTATACACCTATAATCAATAAGAGATAAACTTTTCTCATATAATATATAATTAATTTGTTTTAATAAATAAGTACATTGTATTGAATTTCATTCTTCATTGTTGAATAAAATGAAAACTTCTTAACCTAATCTCATTGCATCATAGGAATCAAGGGTATTTTCCCTATAGTGGAGATCCACGCATGCTCTACAAAACACTGATTGAGCCATAGGAATATCCATGTGTTAACATAGAGGATCATATTAATTCTATCATCTATCAATATTCATAATGCAGATTACATTAGGTGGAAAGACTCTCCATGCCCTCTCTAGAATTTAGATGGTGATAGAGTAGAATCTATCTTCATTCGTGAATGTGTTATATAAGGGGATCTCTCAAGGGATTGAGAGGATAATATATATTTTTTTATAAAAAAATTAGATATTATTAGATAATCTTAGATAATGTCATAATATGGTTTAAATAGAGAAAGGATTAGAGAATAATATTTTACTATAGGCTCATATGATCCTCTTAATACCTGTCAAGACCTAATTCTAAATAATAATATTATTATTATTTTTTACTTGACATGTAGTAAAATCCTGGATAAATAAATTTTATTTCCCTAAATAGATAAATTATAATTAATTTAAATAATATTTAATATGAAATTTATCATCTAACTATTAAATTTAGTCCACGAATCCACATTAATATTCATTTTTTCATGAATGAATACTATTTTATTAATTAAATATATACCACTATATTATTCACTAATATATAAAAAATAATGTATTCAATAAAACAGTGAATACATTTTTTTAAAATATTTTAGTCACAAATAATCTCTCAAATAACTCCTTAATGAATATATGTGATGACCCAAACATGATTAATTATTAAACCACGTATAGGGATAATACTAATTGAACATGTTTAATTCCTATAGAATTTAACTATGTTTATGGTTACACATAGTGTGTGACCCTCAAGACCACTTTCTCACTCACATTAGGTTATATAGAATAAAGTCTATGATTAGTATATTGAAACACTATAAGAAAAACAAAGAAAAATTATATAATGTCTCAATGAAAAAAAAACCTCATACGAACACGCATTGGGTAATATAATTCCATTTTCCTGGTATCTCAAATCAAGAAGATTACATGATGGTGTCACCATATTATGTGCTCATTGTATCTTTATTTGACATTTTGGAAAGGAACATTGTGTTAAAACATCCATGGACATGGACATAATCAGGTAGTTCTATCCCAACCAATGGTTATGATATATCTTATATAATTCTGAAATAAAATAAAAAAATATTCATACATTATTTTTGAATACCATATCAGTCATGATGAACCCAACATACCTAGCTTTCCTATAGAATATATTTCATCATAGTTTATATTACTCAACCAACATGTCAGTGTATATAATCATCCAATAACAAATATAAATATTGACTTCCAACTAGCAGATCAAGTTCTCACAAAATTTTTCCTTGAGATTAATAGGGACAAACATCATGATAAGATATCTCAATAACTTGAAATCCCCTAATTACGATAGCCCATATCATTTATTGTGTCAAATTATATCATCGATCCATATAAAAAGTATTAAAGAATAGTTTCACGGAACATATAGGATCTCACCACAGTGGGGAACTACAATGGACTTTTAGTGTGATACATATTCTTAAGAAATTATCACATACTATGTTACATATAAGTATAATAATATTGTTTCAAAAATTTATTAATTGTTCAAAAACCACAAATATAAGTTATCATAATGTATATAGAATTTGGTTCTATGGATATATATCTAATATACTACCATATTAACTAGATAAATCATTTAAAATAATTCAATCTAAAAACTCTCACATGAAATGCATGATACTTTTGAGATAAAACAATATTCATGGGTTCTCTAAATTTTCTCACTTTAAAATTATTCTCACTACGACCCCAAACTTCTAAGAAAAAACTGTCAAGAAGTGATACTTCTAGAGTTTGTTCTTAATCCATTGATGTGACCTTGTATCCATTGAAAAAGACACCACTACAGTATTATCAAAAAACAATCTGATAGTTTATTTATAGTTGGGGACCACATAAAGATCTTGAATAATGTTTTGTATCCATAATATTTAATTTCATTTATTCTAAGAAACTATATACTCATACTCCTTTTCATAATTGGTGATAGATAACTGCATTTAAGTATTCCATCTCACATATCCTATATTGATATTTAATACATATCATTATTGTGACTTCAGACTATTGTTTTTTTAGAAACTAGCTTTAGTATTTCCCTTAATGACTATATCCTCCTCTACATTATATACCAAGAACATATCTATTGTACACCTAATATACACAATTATAACTTTAATTGAAGAAAAAATATTCTCATAGATTAGATAGCTATATGCCTACTATTACCATGGTGTATTTAATATCAATCATAGTACATAAAATAATATACATGATGATTTAAGAAAATATGGGTTTGTATGTAAGATACCTAACTTCCAACAAGGCATGTTCCTGATTATGTTTTGGTTAAATCACTTAATGGTGGTTAATGAATTTTTTACTGAGTTTATGATGAGGCTCATGAGTGTCCTGGGGGTTTGTGAAAAGAAAGAATGGAAAACTTTCCATCCAGTTCATGATGCATGGTTGGCAGTGGGTTAGAAGTAACTATTCACCCTAACTATGTTTTATTAGAGTAGGGATGAACAGTTTATTAAACCATGAAAAGGTGGAGGATAAACCCTACGGTCTTGGATAGAGAAACCCTGCATAGTTACCTCATGGTTTTTTAAACCACGTGAGCTTCCTAGGAAACCATTCCATCTATCCTCCTCTTGGAAAGAGGGTTCACATGATTGGAATACATTTTGGGCAACCTTTGGCCAAACTGTGCTCCTCATTAAAATAGGGAAAATTTACCATTTTTCCCATTGGTATTTATTCATGGTATAAATTATTAATTAATTGGTTACCTTATGGATTGAATTCATCATGATCCTTAAGAGATGCATTGAGTTTTATTATAATGTGTTAAGGGACACCCATGGGGTGTGCCACTTTCATCAACCTGTAATTGAGTTTTTAAGTGTATAATTGAATTTTTATCAGATAGATCCCATGATAAATATGTTGATATGTTATCTTAGGTTTTTTATCATCGTTTACATGGATTAAGCGGGTGTTAAGTACAATGATAAATGTGTTAAATATATTAAGGCTTTAAAATGGGGAATGTGATTGATAATGGGTTGAGTAATATTAATCATACATGTGGTAATGAGTTATGGTTTTTGGAAATTTTATATGTGGTTAATATTTAGAGAATCATGTTCACATGTCTTGGTGGTATTTGGGTTATTTACATGATGTTATATGACCATGTGATGAGTTGGATTGATTCTTTGAAACCTTAAAAAATTCATAGGATATGAATACTCGGACTGAGTCTCCAATGTATGTTTTATGAATACCTGTGTTGAGGTTCCATGGTATGAATTTTGAATACCATTACTGAGGCTCCAAAGTATGTTTTATGATCACCTGGACAAAGGCTCCAAGGTGAGTGTTCTATATTATTATGTAATGTTTTCCCTAGTGATGTATGAAACTTGATTCTACCCCAAAATGCATAATTTTGGTGACCAGTATAGGCCAAAGTGTATCTGAGGAAAAAATATAACCCATATGAAAATTGGTAAAGTGGATAATGTGGAATTTTTAACTAATGGAACTATTCTTATTTTCTACTTATATTTCATTCATTTTTTACTTGCATACACTATCTGTTTAGACTGAATATTTTTTAGACATCATTAGTGGTAGTCTAATGAGTTGTACACACCCCCTACTCAGGCCACCATTGGGTACATAAGTAAATATTATGGTTGCAGGTCATGAAAAAGTTAAATAACACTATTCTATATGGTTGATTTGGGCTAGGGGTGTTCATAGATGAGGGATCCATAATTGGATTCAAGGCCCATTTTAAGGATTTTTTTGTTTGTCTCTATTTTGGGTTTTTATTGCACATGGAACTGTATGACATGAAATAGCATATTTACATTTTGTTTGTTGTATTGTACTTGTTTTTGGGAAATTTATTAGTGATGGATGCTCAAATTTTATTTTTTTTCCTAATTTCATATCTTATATAATGTGTCTAACTCTAATAAAGAGGGTATAGTCTCCATACCCATTCTACTAGACCCTTATATTAGAAGCTTCCAGAGTACAAGGAGTCAAGGATGAGGTCATGTGGGGACCTAGATCAGAAACCAGTCTGTTAGCACTAAGCTGGGGACATTATAAAGTGGAATCAGATGATTTTTTTCTTTCCTATGGTAATAATATTTGGGAAGGGTAAACAGATTATTAGGATGTTTTAGATATCATTTCTGGGAGTATCTAACCCATGTATGAGGGAAAACTCATGTAATAGTGGTGGGATTGTTGTTTCTGATGTTTGTTGTAATAATTGGATGATATTTCACCTCGAGTGATGTACTTTTTTTGTGATGTGACTATTTTTTGATATTTTTCTTATATTTATAATAGAATTATGTTATTCATTGATGCATCATTTTAGGTAACCCAGGATAAATGTGACATGAATCATTTTAGGAACACATAGGAATGGATTGTGGGATGTGGGGGATAATATTCCTTTTATTTACCTTAAAAATTTAAAGTAGTGGAGTTTAATAAATACAATGTAAATGGGTGAATGGAAATAATGTGATGAAATGGTTCTAGAATAGTACCAAATAAAGAGTTATAAATGTGTTAAAATCAGTTCATGATGAGATAAAATATATAAAGGTTCCTGAATGAGTAAGATTTATATTTTGAAGTAAAAAATAGTTAAAAGGGGGTCTAATTAATGTATTGTTATTATGTGAGTTAGTTTACCCCATATTGACCATGGCTCATGTTAGTGATGGTTGAGGGTAGTGATAGAGGTATGACTATATACATTGGGATATTTTATTTGAAATAGTCTATTTATGGATACTAGAGAGACAACTTTTTTGAAAATTATGGATGTTCTATGTTATGTTTTTTGTGTATTCTATTTGTAATTATAGAGAAGTTCCTCCAAAAAAGTGGCTCATTTTTATATAATAGTATATTTCTGATAACACTTGTATGGAAGTGGAGAAATAAGACTTATTGATCTGGGTTGATAGAGGTGAGAAGAAGTTCCATGATAACCCTTCTCATTTTAAATAGATGATGGAATGGGACCCAGGGTAGGTTGTGCTGATTGTTTTTTACTTGACCAGAGTGTTTTAGTTAAATCACCCTCCGATATTTTATGGAGAGTATAGACCTAAGGTAGTTGAGTTCTAGATATTATCCATCCAATCAATTCTAGATCACCTTGAGACTCCACCTTATAATAGAGTAATGTTGGGAGCTAATATGTTGAGGGTACAAGAAAATACCTATTAGGATATTTAGGTTTAGTTTGTTGAGATATGGCTTTTTTTGTGGAATGATTCCCAGGAAACATTTTTGGAACATTTCTATATGGAGACCTTAAGGAAGGAGAATGAGGTAGAGTTTTAAGGTTGACCTAGGGGTCTATGATTGTGATTTATTACATAATACGCTTCACTAAATTGAAATTCATTGTTCCACTATTGGTAGGGGATGATGTAGATATGAAAAGACGTTTTCAGGATGGACATAGACATGATATCATGTCCTTGGTGAATATATTACTTTTAAAGTGGTTTTCTTAAGTGTTGGATCAGGACCTTATTTCATAAGGGATCCTTAAGGAGGCTTCTAGTGGTGGAAATGGGGTTCTATATGAGTGATCCGGTGGCGAAACTTTTGATTGTAAGAAGTGTTATTTCGAGGGTTTTCACCAAGTTTTTGGTGGAAAAATTATTTAGAGAAGAGGATCATCCTCTTTGGTTAGTGATAGAGATTTATGTTATCAGTGATGAAGGGTGAGGTACATTATTATTTTATATCCCCTACAACCAGTTGTGTTCTGATCACGTGGGAGGAATGGGAAATTGCATTGGTTCTATAGGAAACTTTGGAACATGAGTAGTGATAGAGGACTAGGGTCTATTTAAATTATCAGTAGGGGTTTGGCTACCAAATTTTAGACATGAAGTTTTGAGTTCTACCAGATGTACTGGTCATATTTGTGGATGTGGTACTCCATGATAGAGAAGGCCTTATCAGTAGGGTAGTGTACCACTAGGAACTCAAACCAGATCCCAGGGTAGTGGGACATGTTTTCTTCATGCAGTTCATCATGTATCTTAAGGTGGTGAGGTGGGTCCATCAATAGTACAATGTATCATTATTTTAGCTTCCATAATTGTTAGTTCTTTTTTTATAAAGGTGCCTTTCATTCATTTATATATTCTCATTTTTTAATGTGTCGTGTCTAGCGATGGAATGCATGAGTGGTGTTATGTCAATTGTTACACTATTAGAAGTTCAAGAAGAAAATATTCAGCAATGTTATGAGTGTGCCCTTGAGGTTGGTCGATACAGTTTCCTTTGAGAATTGATTATTATCTATATTTTAGGTTTGGTCTAATATTGAGGATGTTTTTCCTTGTTTTGTAACAATAACATATTAACTATTACCTCTATATGATAATTTTCATGTATTTGGAGAGAGACACTTATGTTCACTTTGGAGAGTGGGATATCCAGGTGGGTCTTACATGGCTTGTTTTTTAGAAGTTGGGTGAGATCACATCTCAAGTTTCATTTCTTGTGAATAATTATGGGGGAGTAGATAAGCTTGTCTATCCACCTATGGTGGATTAGTTTCAAGATGTTTTTGATGAGTAATTCTTGGGGATTCTTCCCAATAAATATGTTGAGTTCCTAATTGAGTTGTTTCCTAGAGGAATTAATGTTTCTATTCTGCTGTATATAATGAAAATTTTATTTCCTTAGTAACATAGAATTCAATAGTAGGATTTATAAAAAAAATAGTTTATTCATATGACTATACCACCTTGGGGATCTTTAGTTTTTTTCTAATAGTTCTAACTAGATGTTGTAGATTGGTGTTAATTATCAGAATCTAGATTAGATGATAGTTTATAACTAGTACCATCTTTCATGAATCTATAATCTCTTTGTCTAGTTGATAGGTTCTTACTTATTCTCTAAGATTGATTTGAGGCCAGGGTATCATCATCTAGGGGTAATACATTCTGATATACCGAAAATAACTTTTTGAAGCAGGAATGGTTGGTATGATTTTTTTGGGATATTGATCGGGTTCACAAATACATAAAAATATCTATATCCTTGATGAAATAAATATTACACCCATACCTAGATCCATTTTTATTCATCATTGTGGATGAAATTTTTTGGCAATACAAGATTAATTATGATCATTCCAATAATCTAGACATCATCCCCATTGCACTAAGAGAGCATAGGTCGTACACCAAGATATCTAAATGTAATTTTTGGATTAATAGGGTACATATCTTAGGTCATTTCATATTCGTGGATGGTGTTTCATTGAACATGGAGAATGATAAAGCATTTTTATCTTGAGAAAATCCTGAGAATGTTTTTGATATCTTAAGATTTTTATGTTTAGTGGGATATAGTCAAAGGTTCATCAAATACATTTCCTATTTTGAAGCTCCACTATTGATCTTGATTAAGAAGGGAACCAAGTTTGAATGCTTTGTTCCATGTGATGATTCTTTAGAGGACTTACAGAAGAGAATACCTTCCACAATGATTTCGATCCTACCCAATCCGTGTAAGGGATTTCCCTTGTTTTTTGATGCATTTAGTGTTGTTATTGGAGTAGTGTTGACATAGGATGATTGGGTTGTGGTGTATGGTTCATGGATGTTTAGGAATCATGAACAAAATTACCATATGCATAATCTTTATTTGTACACATTGTTTTATAATTTAATGTTTTGGGGCCATTACCTATTGGGGGAATGGTTTACTATGTATACAAATCATTAAATCATTAATTATATCTTCTATGGGTGAAATTTTAATCTTCTATGTCAATGATGGTATTAGTACAGGATGTCATTTTATTTTGAGATAGACTATTTTTTGGGAAAGGTAAATAGTTTTGTATATTATTTGACTTGAAAGACTAAAAACTAGGAGGTTCTAAAATCCCATTATGAGTGGAGGATGATGGCACTGTTTACTGAGATGAGTATAGAGGTTTAAGATGGTCAAGGGTATATGAAAATCATATACTTGGTGGTTGGGTCTATGCTTCTGAGTTGGATCATAGAGAGGTAGAATAAGGATTTAAAGTGTATGGGCATGATGGAAAGTATTGAACTGGGGAATCTCCTTTTGATTGTAATATTGATGATAATGGGATTGTTTATTTATGTGGTCATGTTTTTGTTCATAATTCAATGTTATAGGAATTGATTTTTGTGTTTAATGCTTCAATATGGGGATTTCATCCAAGATTAAACCAAATTTATTGTGATATTTATAGATTGTATTTGTGGATATGGATGGAGAATGAATTTTTAGGTATTGTGATGTGATGCTACACCTATATGTAGGTGAAGGATGTGTATCAATGATTTTGTGGTTTTTTGCACCTATTTCCCATCCTGGTATAGAAGTGGTATGATTTCAGGATGGATTATTTTGTCAACCTTCTAAGGATTCCTCAAAAGTATTATAAAATATGGGCAGTTTTGGATTGGTTGACCAAGGTACAACATTCCATTATAATTTGATAGACTTTCACCATGAACTTTTTGGGTGATCTATACATTTGGGAGATACTGAGGTTTCATGTTGTTCCATTGAATGTTGTTTTGGATCCCGATCCATGTTTTTAATCATGCCTTTGGTAGGGGTTATAGAAGGAACTTGGTACCTAGTTTTTTAGTATGGTTTTCCACTAATAGACAGATGGATAGTTAGAGAGCACTATTATGGTGCTAGAGGACATGTTGAGGGCATGTTTCCTAGACTTCTGTAGATCATAGGAGAGGGACATGGAATCCCATTGAATTTTCCAAAAATAATAGTTATGAGGGAACTATCTAGATGAAACCATATAATACACACAACGATAGGGTTGGTAGTTATCCGTTTTGAGGGATGGAGGCTAGGGAATCAGAATTGTTGGGACCAAGTCTCATACATGAGACGTCATAGAAGATCCATTTGATTCATAAATGTATCTATATGTATTATTTTTGAAAAATGTCATATAAAGATTTATGAAGTTGTATTCTTGAGTGTATGGGGGGTTATCATGTGTTCCTTAGGGTATATTTAAGGATGGGTTACCATGAGATTTTGAAACAGGTTACGTTAGCACCTAGGTATATTGGTCCATTTGTGATTAAAGAGATGATCATATAGGCAGCATAGTGATTTCATCCCCCACAATGTTATAGTGGCATGAAGGAACTTTTTCATGTATCAAAAACATTAGAAGTATCACCCCAACCCATATCATGTGTTAGATATTGATGATGTTTATCTTGATGTTGATGCGTCCATTGAGGAGAATCTAGTTTTTATAATGGAATGCAGAGAGAATGTCTTGTGGGGTAAGACTGTGTTTTTGGTTCAAGTGTAATGGAATCATGGTAAAATTTAGGAATATAAATGGGAGAGTGGGATAGAGAAAAAATAATAAAATACTATCTATCTAGTGCATGTTTCAAGGTTGGATCATGGTTAGTAGTAATCATGATTTCTTGAAGGATTGGAACACAGTTGAAAAAACCATGGATAGGGGTAGGTGAAACCATGGGGGCTTGGATAGATCTATTCCCCATAGTTTCTGAATGATTGTAAAAACTATGGATGCTCCCTAGGAATCCATTTGACCTGTACCCCTCATGGATAGATTTTGGTGCATGGTTTGGCCAACCTTGGAGGCAAACTGTGCACCTCATTGAAACGGGGGAAATTACCATTTCCCACCTTATGATTTATGTTTTTTCGCCTGAATTTCTTCCCCTATCTTCTTCCAGTAGAAAACGTGATGAGCTAAACCCTCTAAAAAATCATAAGGATAGATATATCTCATTTCTAAGCCATGTGTGGCATCGTTGGGTGCGTATCGATGTTATGGGTGAGTCTAAAATACCTCTTTTATCCTTTTTTGGGATTAGGTCATGTGGAATCAATCTCATTATTCAGAATCCCTATAACCCTTATTTTTATAGAGGTCTATGGGATGGGATTTTAAATGTGGTTTTCTTCCGAATCAAATTCCAAGTATAATCTAGTGATCGCCTTTGAAATCATGGGAGGTGTGATACGATTTATATCCCACAGTACTGTGGTTAAATGTATGTGTATGTTCTTTTGATTTTGTGTTGTTGTGTTTTCTGTTTATTTTACTAGGGTAAAAATGATGAATTAATTGTTTAATAGATGGATTGAACACTTCATGACCCATTTGGGATGCATTATAGTTGATTATTCTGGGTTAAGGGCCACTCATTGGGTGTGACACTTTCGTGAACATGGAATTGAGTTGTTAAGTGTATAATTGAATTTTTATGAAATATATCCCATGAAAAATATATTGATATGTTTGATCAGGTCATGAAATAGAACTAATGTTAATTCTTTCTATTTATTACCTTGTATTAAGGGGGTTTTGGTACAATAATAAATGTATTAAATTGATTCAAGCTTGAAAATATGGATTGTGTGTGATAATGGGTTATAGAAAATAAATGGTATTTCTGGTAATGATTTTTTGTTTGTGAACATGGTATATGTGTTTAATATTTAAGGAATCATTCACAAATGGATTGGTGGTATGTAAAGTATTGACTTTAAGTTCTATGACCACAAGTAAGGTTGAACTAAGACTCTAATCACTTGAAAAATGCATGTGATTTGAATACATATATTGAGGCTACAAGTTATGTTTGAGGTATAACTAGACTAAGGATCCATGTAATTCTTTATAAATTATAAAATTAAGCCTCTATGATATGTTTTATGATCACCTAGGATGAGGCTCTGACATGAGTGTTGATTATTTTCTTGTAATGTTTTTCGACTGAGGTATGGAGCTTTATTCTAAAACAATAGGAATAGTTTATGTGACTGGAATTGGATGAAGAATATTTTATAAAAATGGATAACTAATAGAAAAAAAGGGTAAAGTGGTTAAAGTGGAATTTGTTAAAAAATGGTGCCAAGTTTATTTTTTGTTATTCTTATTATTATTTTTACACTCATCCACTATCTGTTTAGACTAGATATTTAGTATCCACTATTTTTGTTGTCTTAATAAGTTGTAACCGTACCTGTATTGGGCCACCATTGGTTTCCTATGAATTATTCCTACATTCAGGTTAGGAAAAGGGTAATATCCTTATGAAAGATGGTTTATTTGGGCATGGGATCTGCATGGATTAGGGATACAGACTTGGAGCCATCACCCATTTTAGGTATTTTTTTTACTTTTCCTTTATTTGTGGTTTTTTACAGTTGGCACAATATGACATGACATTATATATTTACTATTTGGTTCTATACTGGTACCATGTTTTGGGAAATGGTTTAGTGATGCATATTAATTGTTAATTTGTTTCCTTTATATCATGTTTTATCTATTATTCCTTACAATGATAAAAAGGGTATAGCCTCCCCATTCATTATATTATACCCTCATTTCTATTCAAAATCATATATCATGAGTGGAGTGGTTCTTGTGGTCATGTGGTAACCTAGATCAAGCATGATTTTGGTAGAACCGAACCATAGATGTTACATCTTTCATATCTTCTTGTTTTATTATTATGTTTGTGGACAAATGTTTTGGAAATAATAATACCATGTGACACTGAAACCTGTCCCCTTATAGATTGTTCTATACTAAACTATTTTAGAATCTGATCAATTTATTTTCCCTAATATTTCTCAATAATCCATATGGATCTGTCATGAATGGTCATAAATCCAAGGACATTTACCACTTCTCATATATCATTTATTGAGAAGTTATTATTTAACAAGTACTTTTCTATCTATAAAACTATTATGTAATTTCATCTAAGTTATATTTGACAAAAATATTCTATTATAAATATTACTAAACTCTGACTAAAATACTTCTAAACACAATCTAACTATCATTCTTTATGAAGAAAATTATTATTTCTTCAAAAAAAATATTCTAAGACCAAGATGATTTCTTCAATTATTAAATTGATATCATTAAAATTAATTTAATATTATATTTTCATAAGACCACAAACTATTTATGTTGTGTCATATAGAAATTTTATTAACCATTCTAAATATGGAAAGTATTTTTTGATAGCCACCTATCATATCTTGTAGTCATGTAAAATTTATTTAGTAATTAGAAATATGATGGATTTAAACATAGAAACTTTGGAAAAAGTTCATCATAGTATTTTTATATGATTTTACACCCTTTTCCCACTAACCATGATTTATAAGTTCTAACTTTACCTTTCATTACTAGTTTTCTCATGTATACCTGTTTACACCTAGTTGGATTTATATCAATTGGTGGATAAAACAAAACCTAGACATGATTTTGATGTATAAAATCTATCTTACAATTAAGGGATTCTTTCTATAAGGACCTTTGAAATTTGTTCCATAAATAACCCATATTTATATTGAGTATATACTTCCACGAAGTTGAAATTTTTCAATATCCTTATTTAATATGTGTTCCCTCCCATAAAAGGTACGACCTCAGTTGACTAAAGAAATTGTCTGAATGATAATATTTGTTATATAAATTAATTTCATTAATATATCATTAAAAAAATTTAATGCCTCAGGGTGCTGGTTTGGATCCTATTAGACTTTATAAATGTGTTGCATCCCCATGCATGTATTTTTTACAATAAGAATTTATTTTCTATCCCCAATTATTATGGGATATTGTTTTACACTTCTATTGGTTCTCTTTTTAGTGTATATGTTTTAGTTTGTAAAGCATATCCAAAAAAAGGGTAACGAGAAATTTGTATGGCTCATAATCGACCTTACCATGTTAGGGAAGTCATATTTTCACCATTCGCGTACACCATTCCATAGCGGTTTATACAGAGAAGTTTGTTAGGATAATATTCAACACATTTGAAGAAGTTTGATAATGCCTTTTTTAAGATATTCACAACCTCATTCAGGTCCATATTTCTTTATCACTTGCCTAGTTGATTCTCAGCAAAATTCATGATTTCTTTGAATTTTTCAAAGTACTCATACTTTAAACTCATTTAGAATACATTTTCATTTCTACTTAAATAATTAGTGAAATTAATAATGTTAGGGTACTCACAACAAGCTTTTAGTGGAAAAGGTCTACACACATTATTGTTGACCATTATAGAATCCTTATATCTCTTTCTCAATTCCCACCAAATAGTGGAAAATTCATTTTTACTTGTAAAAAGGAATGATATTTATCAATTTTTTAGCTCTTAAGAATATAAATATCCATCTTCATATTTTTTTTCAAATTTCACTCTTTTACATAAAAATTGCTATGATGAAATATCTTGGTGTGAAATGAGTCATCTAAACTTGACTCATTGTTTATTTTTAATACATAGTTTATATATATTAATACATATATACAGCTATTTAATTGTTTAAAACCAAAAAAATTATATATTTATAAAATTAGAATTATTTATTTTCAAATTTTAAAATGAATCCATTCATGTTAATGAAGGAAACATAGATGATATTTTTTGTGATAATTGGAACATAATAATGTTTATTTAAAACCCAAATAAGTTTAGTTGGAAATGTGAAGTTATGGTGTCTAATTTATATATTATAAAACCTCACTCCATTGGTAGCCTATAAATCCACATATCTTATTAAAATCATCCAAAATATACTTTTATTATTTATTTTAATACAGATTTGTGTACCAAGAGTTTTATCTAATACCCAAAGTGTATATAGAGAATGATTGTAGTTGATAAAAATGCACTCGACATTTCCCCTATCATCTTTAATTAGGTTAAATTCTTCTTTAAGTGACCCATAATGACATAAGAAAAAGAATATGATGTCATTTCCCTTTGTTTTTTAGATCTTCCATTCCATGGAAGGATGAAGCTCAGAATTATTATATATGATGTTATTCTTGGGGGACTTTCCTTTATTCTTACTTTTTTCACTAAAGGACCATAGGTTTTACATAACTCATGTCACATACAGGCTTGGACACCCTCATAAATAGATTCTTGATCTGACATTCACTTGATCGGAACAACAGATGATCATAATAAGACATAGAATTACTTGAAAGCTGATAATGGGATACCATAGTCTCCCCACCAAATATGATTTCTACCACCATATGACCTATCAAGAAGAATCCAGGTCAAATTGATGATGATAAAATTATCTCATTAGTTCCACAGGGACCAAAGGCTCATGGGAATTAGAACCATAATACCCAATCATTCAAAAGAACATTATTGAATCTTTATGAAGAACCATCATCATTGATTAAAAAGTCAGCATTGGATACTCAGTCAATGATAAATCATGTTCTACAACAAGTTCCTCCTAGCTCAAAACACAAGATAGGTCAAAGATATAAAGTTTAAGCTAATTTAGTTGAAAATTTATACAAATAGATTTCCATTTTGGTGGATTGTCCAATTGTTAAGACACCTTACTAGTATTCTCAACAACCTAAAATGATACCCCATATCTTAGGGAAAACATTTCCTTTTTTCCAAAACATTGGTGAAATAACCAAGGTGAAACTCTAAAAAAACTAGGTATCCAACTGAATACTCTAAAGGTAATAAATAAATACCAACATAGGTTTTATATTGACTCTCTTTCATCATAATTTTATGATGAATCAACTAAATATTTCTCATCATCTCCTATAACAAACTACCCCCAATCAAGGAACCTTCACCAATCTCTAACCAACAAAATTGATATTTCATGATCCAATATAAAAGGCCTCAATGAGTTCTACCCTAATGGAAAACTAGTAACTGTTATTATAGGAAAACTTTACCAGTCCAAATTGTTCATACCAAGCTCCACTGATAATTAGAACACACACACGAAGCATACCACCAAGGATATGTATAGGTCAATATTTCAGGCCAAATTTATGTGGATGTTATGTAATTTTCAGTCTAATACGGGATCCCATCACCTCATGAAGGCCTATCCAAAAATAATATGTGGAACAGGTTCCCTATAAGAAACTATTACATAAGGGACCCTATGATATATTATGATATATTTCACATACAAACATATCATTTCTGAAACTTTTATTATTTCATGAATTGAAAATAATGTTAGCCTATTTGGTTATCCAAGTGGTAAATACACATATTTCATTATTCCTTTAATTTGTACTTTATAACCTATCAATTAATTCCATTGAAAAAACAACTGACTTCCATGTCATTGTTAAATAAGGATAAAGATAACCTGGATGTTTTTTGTTCTCATTCTTCACATACAAATAGGTATAATAATAATAAAAATCTAAAAAGTATTTTATCTCATAATCGACTACTAGAATCATAACCTTATTTCATATAACATATTTATGGGTTTATTCCCACTAAGAATTATGAAAATCCTATATCACATATTTTCCAATGGGAATAGTTACAATGTAACTATTCTAAATGAAAATGATACCATTAAAAATGACAGCCACTCAATGATGGTATCCCCTCCATAAAGAGAGTCCTTAAACCCAATAAATTCATCACAAAGATTAATCTATTTAAGAATCATATAAACAATAGTGGAGGTAAATTGTACACCTAAAAGACCAATCTCAATCTCATCCTTTAAAAATCCAAAATTTATATGGTAATAAGAGCCATTAGGTCCCACTCCTTAGGTGATTCATTTAAGTATTAGGTCTTACATTTCCTACTGAAGGCATCAACAACAAAATTCTCTATACCATGGGTGTATGCAATGTCAAAATCAAAATATTTTATCCACTAAATCCATATTCTATAAAGATGATTCTAATATTATTGATAGATAATATAATTCAGGTTTTTTTATCAGGATAGATGGGAAACCATTATTTGAAAAGGTAATGATTCCAACTCTTGAGTTCATGCATCATAGGTGTGAGTTAAAGATCATGAGTTGGATATTTTTTCTATCATGGAATTAAATTTTGGGAACCATAGACCACCATGTGATCAACCTAAATGAAAATTCATCCCAAACAGAAAATGATGCATCATAAAAGACCACAAATCCTTGAACAACCTCTTAAATAGTCAACACTGGCATGTAAGTCAAAATATATTTTTTTATTAAATAAATTCATAAATTTTGAATCTCATTATAACATTACTCCTTTTTAAGTGAGAGAGTTAATTGAATAATTTTACTTCAAGAAATCTTTGATGAACCAGTGGTAATATACCATTATTTACAACAAGCTCCAAATCTTGGAAACATTACACGGTTTTTACCATGTAATAATAGCCTTTACCTTGTCAAGATCAAATAAAATTCCATATTCCGAAAACACATATATAAAAAACGTAATTTCCCTAATCCAACAACTAAATTATTAAATCTTGAAATAATTCTAGTGATCTATTCAAAAAAAATATCTCAAATTATTCACATGATCCTCCAAAATGTTTAGGAAAAAAAATATTTCATCAAAAAATACCACTAAAAATGAGTTCAGATACTAAGGTAATATCATGTTCATCAGTTCCATGAAAACCATATGGGAATTTTTTTTAAACCTAAAGGAGTAACAAGGTACTAATAATGTACATACTTACTCTTGAAGGTGGTCTTCAAGATATCATATTATTTGATTCATAGTGACAATAACCAAATTGAAGATCAATCTCTGAGAACTACTTTTCCACTTTCATCAAGTCAAATAAATTATCAATCCATGTCAACATATATTTTTTATTTATCATAAAATGATTTAATTTTCGTTAATAAATATAATGGTGTAGTGTCTCAAAAAATTTATTTAAAAAAAGAACATGTTCTACCCATGGAAACCCAATTTGGATAATGAATAATTTTAACAAAAAATCTTACAACTGAGTCATTAAACATTTCTGTTCAACTAGTGTCAAATGGTATGAATGAATAGAGACAGTATTGGTACATGGTACCATGTAAATAGACAAATATACTTCCCTCACCAGTGTAATGACATTGAAGTATGATGGAAACATGTCAGGGAACATGATGACTACTTGAAGAATATCACCACTCAAATATTCTTGCTCAAATTGAAATGAAGACACATATATCACAATACCCAACTATGAAATATAGGGTTCAGCTAAACTCAATCTCAAGTTCTATTATCCTTGTAAAAAATAGAACACCCCTTTGGGGATAGTAAAAGAGACTCCATGAAGATATAATTATATATGGTCTTTCAAAAAAATCATCCAATCCATCCCAAAAATGATCTCTAAAAGTTTCATGTTGACAACCAAAGAACCCTTGGTGAGTTTAAACTTCGACATTTTAAAATAATTACAAGATAATCAGAGACCCTACAATATATTAATTATAAGGGGAATAGAAATATTCGTCATATAAAACATAAAATCCATAATTAGACATAACATATTCACAATGTGATTCAAAAAAATTACTGAGATTCACCGGTTGAAAGGAAGAAGTCACTAAGTTTAATGCTATAGTGATGTTTCCTATCACTATCGTTGGACCCACATCAGCTTCCCCTAAAGACTCATCAACTACATGAAGAGTTTTTTTAGATGTATGATTCCAGAACCCCTTGGTTCTTCAATAATATTACTATAAATAAATTCCTTTAGGTGGTGATGATTCAATTATATTGATCAGGTTAGAAAAGACATGGATAAACTATTGTAATTGGACTAAGCGGCTACAAGAACTATAGATCATTATTTTGTTAGAAAAAATATGCATGAAATTCCCAACCTATCCTTATTAAATGAAATTAAGTTGGCCTATTATAGAAACCTAAAAGGATTTTGATGATACCTGATGTCATGATCCACTACATGTCTCATCACCCTTCATCTTTCCCTTAAAGTAACTAACACAACTTCCAATGAGAGTTGGAGGAAATCACTTCAATTATTACTTACCAACCAGGTAAAACACATAAATTAACACTCCATCCATCACATACACATAAGATATGATCTTAAGTATGTAAACCATATGTCAAATATTAAATCTAATTCCCAACATGGATCGTAGGGCCTTCAGCTCCTCATAATTCACTACCTCAGGTGAAAACTAAAGAAGTTCAGAATAATGGTTTGTATATAGGTTCATTGTTCTGACACCTAGTTTAAGGATAATAAACTCTATATAAATTGCGAAAACCATTTTCTCTAGATATAATTTACCCATTAAAAGAGATTTGATGTCTTTCCACCCCAATAAATCAGGTTTTTTCACTATAACAATTGAATCCCACCACCTACTTATAGTAAATTCATCCTTGATGGTATAAAATTTAATATTTATTTAGTATGGTGTCTCCAAAAAATCAAAAATCAGATTAATAATTTTTATCCAATCCTCTTCCCTGAGAGGATCATTTTATCCCATGAAATCTGTCAGTTTTCGTAAAAGAAACTCATGACCAGGAAAAATAATTTCATCCATTTGAGGTTCCAAAATGAGAGAATGAATGAGAATGAGTGTGTCTGCCTAATTGATAGCTCTGACCTCACTCACCACTCTCTCAATGTTATTTTTTTCAACTAGAGGTTTCTCTTTTTTTTGGTTCATTGACACCTTCATCATATGATCTATACAAACATCTTATTGTGGGCATGGTACTGCACAATATCAATAGGAATCGCAAAAATATCATCAATGATACTCAAATCATCAACTTAATAAAGATATATGGGAATATGAATTCCATCAGAAAGAATTATATATTCCAAGATTCCAAAATACTAAGATCAAACATGAAAAAATACTGGAATAAGATCCGTTTATTCATCTAGGAATCTTTTCCCAAACACCTATTGTGACATAAGGATTTGTACGATGAGTGTTGGCTTAGAACATGATCATAAACTATATGTTACTCCAAAATATCCTCTATCTTGTCTACCAAGATATCATAGACTGTATTCCATAATTAAGAAAAGATACTCAACCTCCTATGATACTATTTTTTAAACCTACCTGAATACCCTTGTATAGAAGTACCAAATCTAGTACAAACATAACATGAAGGGCATTATCAGTCACCATGGCTATGTGACTAGTTCTTGGGAATAATAAAATGGTAATATTTAATTTTAACCCCAAGAAAAAATAGTCAATGAATAAAAAATATATATAAAAAATAATATTCGATATCCTAAACACTTCTCATGTTGAAAAGTAAAATAAGATGACAGATAATGATAAATGAATACATTATCCAAAAAAACAACTTAGTATTTATCAAAATAAAAACTCACAATATTCATGTAATGAGTGGATCACAACACCAAAAATCACTACCAACACCAAAGGTCCCATTAATAAATCACACATTCTAACTACAAGTTGTTTTTTCCACTCTCCTAGACCTATATTAATTTTATCTACAAATTCTCATAGAAAAATTTAGGGTTTAAGAAAAAATTATCCCAACACTATTTTAACAAATATTCCACCATAATTTCAATAAAAACCCATTTATAATTTATTTTAAATAAATTCAAGGCATTTAAATTCATTTTAAATTTTCACTAAAATCATCTATAAAATAGAATTGGATTAAACTATGTCAATAATTATCATAAATGAACATTTAAAAAGAAACTAAAGGAGTGAGATAAAATAGTTCAATAATCACTCACATTTTATAATCAAATCAAAAAAAAATTAATGTTAACAAGATATGAGTTTAGTTTATTATGGTCTATAGGATTCTCACATAGTGAATTCAATCACTTATGGCTAAATGTGTGTGTACACATCTAAGGATAAAGCAACATTGGTAGAATCAATAAATAACCATTTAGGGAAATTCTTTCCAAACTTTCTTTAATTATAGTTTTCATCATTAATCCAGTGATATGAAGTTAGAGTCCTAGTATTATTTTAGTAATAATCCACTGATTACCTAGGTTCAAATGTTATTTTTATCAACCAATCATGGGGAAATTTTTATTTTCAATCCAATTCATGATTCATAGTTCTCATGGTCAATTTAATGTTTTCAAAATTACTATTTTTTTCTGAAACCAAATGATAGGTATTCATCATATTCACACCTTTAAAAAATTGAATTTAAATCAATTTATCTTATGAATCATCTGCAAATAATTTCATCAAATCAATTTTTTTAACCATATATTCTAAATAATCCACTCTATATATTCATGACCCTTGAAATATGGTATTTTTTCACCAATACACACCTTTCAAAAATAAAACACAAATTAAAATAATTTTCAAATTAATAATTAAATCAACAATTCATGTGTTGGGAAAACCCTTACAGAACCACCTATAATTAGTCACATGATCAATCCACCATCCAAAACAGGAACCACCAACAAAGTGTCACAAGTGAGGAAGTTCAAAGAGTAACACCTATAATTTTAATCCATAAAATCATGTATTATATCCAAAAAATATAGAATCATATGTAACACCTCTAGAATTTGGGAAATATTATTTTAAGAATTAATTTAATATTTTTGATATATTTAATTTCATGCATCATTGAATATATATTTTATTATATAAAATCACCACTGTTATTATTTCTTTATAATAAAAACCACAGTGATATTTCATTACACACAATACTTAGATTATCGTTTTATACATGCAACACTATGTTTGTCTTATGTTATACATAATATAGAGTTACTTAGATATCTTACAATACATGCAATGCTGATTTTCTTTGAACTAAAATATACTATTAATATTATTAATAAAATATTATTATAGTTACTAACTAGAAATTTGATTGGATGTAAGTATAAGATTAACAATATATTGAAAATATAAATTAAACATGTATATAAAATTAATTCTTTTGTAATCAATTAGCTAGAAAATAAAGTAAAAACTATACGAAAATAAAGATATTTTGTTTCCAAAAAATAATTTTCCTACACACAAACATTATTTTATCTCAACAAATTAAAAAACACTATTGATGAATGTTTCTAAAAAAATTATATATTATATATTCAATAAATAAATTTAAACTTACCCAACATATTTGATATGTATAAGATAAGAATAAATACAATTTTATGAATAAAAATATGTTTTTAAAAAAAAAAAATTTTATCACATTTTAATTGAAACAATATTTTAAATATAATTTCTGAAAGATTTATAATTTAAATTTAAAAAAATAAACATAATTTTTTGATGTATAATATCAAAATTTACTTTGGGTTAATTATGGGTATTTTATGCGAAGATTCATTTTTTTGACGAATAATGAAAAATATTGAATTATATATGAAAAATTCATTTTAATATAATATATTTATATAGTTAAATTATATTTTGAATTGTTTTTATAGTTAATTTAGATAATGTTTACATCAATTAATCTAATTTATGTCATTATAATTATTTTAACATTGAAATTGGATATAAAAAATCAAACTTTTAAACATTTTCTCTTAAAAAACTCATTATCGCAACACATTTGTGAGATTAATTTTAAATTAATTTCATCCACTTCTATGATTATAATTAATAAAATTAGATTCAATAATTTTAAAAAAAATAATATATAATTTCTGATGCATTCTACTTCATTTTTGACCAAAAATATTAGTGAATGTAATTAAAATTAATTATAGTGATTAAGGTAAAAAATATTACTAAGTGGTCCAACTTTATTTCTAAGGGCCAAATAAACTAGAAACATGTAGAAAATAAATTTCATGAGAATAAATCCAAACATTACCCTCTTTAATATAAAATGGAAAAATATTGGTGGAACATGATGTAAGGGAGTCCTCTCAATAGTGTTTACCTTTTTATATTTACAAGAATGACATTCCTGCTCCACATTAAAAGGGAATTCACTCCCCTCACTTCCTGAAACCTCTAGTAACACTTTGTAAAATCCATAAACTAACCAAATAAGCTCCAAAAAGTACTCCATTATTCCTATTATCTACCCTTTGGGAAGAAATCCATCCAAGAAAGACCTTTGGTGCAAACCAAAAGGAATTACCCAAAAAATGATGTAATGTTCATCAATGTTCATTTCAGTTTCATTTCCTTCTCTCCCAATTTATTTTTTATTATTCCATGATTATTTAATAACATAAATATTATAAATATATTAATATGAATTAATTATATGGTTTCAACCTAAAACTAAACACACATCCATCAAATGGGTTACATGTGTACTGTTTATATGTACAACTGACTTTCACCTCACGAAATGTTGTCGTTCATTTTTCCATTACCACCTATCATAGTTGGGAATTATGATGGAAATACTATTTTTATATTATATATATGTTATTTATTATTTATTTGTGCTTCTTTAATTATTATATTACGCATACAACCATTCATTAATTTTTTTATAAATAGGATAATGTCGTTTGTCGACGTGTGGACTACATCCTCCTCAATGTGATGGGATTCATTCACACTTTATGCGCAAAGTATTAAGGATGATTTTTGAGCGATTATATAAAATATATGACTTAATAATTATACTTTGATGTTATTATATATTAATATATTTCATTTTATTTCTTTCCTTTAATACGATGAGAAAATGGGAACAACGTCCATGAGCATGTATGACCTACCATATCTATTAACGGTGTATTACATTTTATATTTCTATATTTTGAATATTATTATAAATATGTATTTTATGAATGTATATTTTATATTTAAATAATTTTATATATTCCTAAAATAAGTAAATCAATATCTAAGTAAGAGGATCAATAACAATATGTCAAAATATATACGAAAAACAAATCATATATTACCTAAAATGTATATTTAACATGAAATTGTTAATAAAAGGATAATATAGAGTCATAATAATATATTATATGGTATTATATATAATAATATGTTTCTATGGTAGATGTCTAATAAACTTATTCTTGTTATATATGAGGTTTTAATGTGTTCCAATAAATTCAAAACATAAGGTAAGGGAATTTCATTCAACTATCATATATGTGTCAGATACATGCTTTATTCACCACTCATTTCTTTTTTGTGGTGTATATTATACCCATGAATATATTGTACGATTATTATCCACAAATTTATGGGTATTTCTGTATCCATTTTATGATTATTCTTTCATAGGTTTTATGGTTCATGGTTACCAATGTTGTAATATTTTATTTCTATAATGTCATTGTTTATTGAGATTATTTATAATTATGATTCCATTGATGAAATAATAGAATAAATCCCTCAAAAAATATCATTAATTCTCTTATCCTATTTATATTAATGATATGTTTATGTAATTGTTCCATTTTTCCACTCATTGGTACATAAGATAATTTAAAAATTGTTTTTATGAAAATTTTTCTTTATTTATCTATATGTTCAAAAATATATGTTCTTTCTAGACTATGTTTTGTAATAAACTTTCCAATAATTTAATAGTGTTCTCCTATGATATTTAAAATAAAAATTTACCCATGTTTTATATTTTAAACAAAAGGGTTTTTAAAAAGTAACACTCTTATCATTTTCTTATCAAGGAACTTTTATAAACTTTTTATGGCGTAAAAGAAATGTTCATGTTGTATGAATTTATCTGCCTTCTTGACCATCCTTTATTTTAATATTAAATTTATAGTTTAAAATATTAATTTTGTAAGAAATTATTTTCCCTAATATTATGGGAATTCATTGCCTTATTTTGGTTTTCAAAGAAAATGTTTTTAAAAAATTATTAATGTTCATGAAGTGTTTTAAATTATTTTCAAATTTCCATTTAAATGTTTTCAAATCTATTTTAATAGAATTTTTTTTTCAAAAATGTTTTATATTTTAAAAAATATTTAAACATTTTAAATCATCTTTTATAAAATTTCTAGGAAAATGGTTTTAAAAAAGTTTTCATGAATCCTTTATAAGTTTCCAAACAATATAGTTTTCAAAATTTTCTAAAACTTCTTTTATAATTTTTCAAGGAAAATATTTTAGATATTCCTTTATTAATATTAAAATAAAAAGGGATTCAATAAATTTTCAATATTCCTTTTTAAGTATCCAGTTAAAAGTTTTTTCAATATTATTTCAAGATTTTTTTTATATGTTTTCATAGAGAATGGTTTTCAAAAAAATTTGAGCTTCCTTTAAAAATTATCAATATAAAAGGTTTTTAAAATGATTTTAAATTTAATTTATATGTTTTGAATGAAAAATATTTACAATAGTTTTTTCCAAATTTCTTTATAACTTTTCACGGTTATTTTAGAAGAAAATAGATTTCAAAATGTTTTATGTTTTAGAAAGACTTTTTTAAGAAAAAAGGATATATTCATGAAGAAATTATTTTAATGTTTTTTCTCATTCAGGGGTTATATTGTTATGAAACCAAAATTTTCATGGGTTAGGATTTAATGAAATTAGTATGAATCTTTTCATTCTTGAAAAAATAATAATATGATGACATGTTTATAATACCCATGTCATTTATTAGGTTATGATATGATAATTTTTAATTTTTTGAAACATGTATGTATGATTTCATTATAAGATGGGAGGGACCAATATCTCCATATAATGCATTCGGTAAAGATTTATATCACATTAGATAGATATGGATGCAATACGGAGTGATGTTGGTTCAGTAAAGGACTTTTTTCGCTAACATGGTTTTGGAAGTGAACCATGAAAACTAAGATGGTCATGGGAGTGAACCATCACTACCAAGAAGGTTTGGGGTGTGAACCATTTCCACTAAAATAGCCATAGAATTAATCCTTGACTACTAAAGAAAAAAATTATATTATTATCTATGTAACACAAATTCTATGTCTTATTCCTATGTTATTCTCTCATTGATTATAATCCTGATTTTTTATGATTTTTATCTTATGAATTAAAAATATTTATAAAATGAATAATGTACAGTATACTTGATATTCAAGGTGTGATCTTATAATATAATGATCATGTTCTGATACATTTATGCTCATTTTATACTTATATATCTCCCTTTTTTACCTTTATTAACCATCAGAGATCACCACTTTCTTATATTTCTATTCCCCGTGTTATTAAGAGAGGTTTTATGTATGACTACTAAAGGGGGATATATTGAGGGGATATATTGAAGATTATTCAAAAAGTTATAATATTGTGTTTCCATGTAACCAAATAAATAATACTATTGCGGTCCTGATGAATATATTTTTTTTAAGTAGTTTAATATTCATCTAAAATAATGTAATATCCATGTATGTTATGATTGGGTCCATATACTTGTTATCAAAGGAAAGGTTTATTCAACTATTAGAAACTAGGAGGTGAAATATTTAGTGATATACCTAGGGATATTATTAAGGATATTTCTAGGGACGTCTCTAATGTTTATCCTAATGTTTCATCGGTTAAAGAATGTATCATAGTTTAGACATCCTATATGTGAATTTTCCATGATTATGTGGTTTTCCGCTATTAAAAGTGTTTTTGACACTATGATTTATAGTTTTAGTCAATAGACGGATTGAAAAATGAACTTGGTTAACATTGACTGTGACAGAAAATTTTTTAATGAACATTCAAATGGGTTCATCACTGCAGTGAAGGATATTATGATCATGCCTAATCAGCTTTCATAGAATATGATTAACAACATTTACCTTAAACAACTCTTGGAATCAACATAGAATAAAATGAAGTATTTATATAAGTGATTGTGTAATGAAGACCATCAAGGAATGAAGGTTAATTTTACTTTTTGTTTAAATGTGGAATGAATCACCCAAGTGAATTTCTCATAGGAAAAAAGAATATATTTTGATGGTGTAAATGAATGTCACAAATCAAGTAACTAAAAAGGAAAATGAAAATATTGGTTAACATAATGAATGATAATAATGTCAAACCAAAGGTATAATCGATGGTAGAATGAATTAAATGTGGAATGAATGTCTATTATGTAAATCGATGACCTAAGTGGAATTATCTTGAAGAAAATTGCAAGGTCATATGAGTAATGGTTATATTTTCGATGACGATGAGACTATAAATGAAATGTCAAAGTAAAGAGATATTAAGTAGTTGGATGTGGTTTCCTTGTTATGCATTAAATATAATGTCGAATAATTGAAGTATTTATGTATTTGGATTAAAGAAATATTAATGGTGAATTATGTAAGGATTGTTAAATTAATTTTTTTTACAAAAGATTTATAAGAATATGTTCAATGGTTCTGAAGGAATAAAAAATTGATTTAATGTAAATGTGATATTAATTTAGAAAACATGATTAATGAAAATATGACCATTATTATGTTACGAATGTTGAGATAATGCTTTTTTGGGAAATATTTTTTGGATATTAATTAGTAAAATGGATGGTAAAGATTACCTTGGAATTGAATAATAATTTTTTGACATGTGGTTTAGGATATCATTGATGAATTTTACAGAAAATTTGGATTCAAGAAACATATCCAATAAACATATGAATAATGAAAAAATCATGTCTCCAATATGGATTTATGGTAATCACTATGTTTCAATTGAATACACGGTGAAGGTATTGAATTTCTTTGTATGTGAAAAATAATATATAATTCATGATATATGGAGGATCGATAAAAGGTTGTTTCTGGTAAATTTAGTGACCTCATTTATAATGTTTTATACATTCATATTTTTGGAACAGTTATAAGGTTAACCATTTATAGAATGGTTTATGTCAAAATTTTGAATTGGGTTTAGAGATTAATGTATTATCTCTCCATAAGAGGATTTATTCATATTGGATAACTAGTACTAATTTTTTTTTAAAGATAGCTATAATAAACTATCACTCTATTTATGGATATCTTGATCTGTTAATGCTTCTAGAATGAAAAATTAACCATTATTTCTTAGAGTAATAGATGAAGTAGAAATTTTTAAAGGAACAACATAGGGTGAGGTTATCCAGAAATCATGTAAGTATATATTTTCATGAAATTTATTCAACATTAGAAAAATAGGTCTTAAAATAAAATGTTATCCAATTATAATCATTTTTTATATCAATGAAATTTCTCAATACACTTTGGGTAATGTATTTATGATCTTTTACTATCCCCTAGCCATGTTCTCTATCACTATCTATCCAAACTTGATAGTTAGATTTATCTTCCATTTTCATGTATTGACATCCCACCTATGTTCCCCTATGTGGACACCTTGTGATTAGTTACTTTAGGTAACCATTATGTTTCAAACTTTCTCTTTTGAAATATATTTTTAATATTCATTTGTAAATTGTGGGTATCTATAGAAGAAAAATAAATATATTAAAATTTTGATAAACTAGAATAATTTCAAGGGAAAAATAATTTTAAGGGGAGTACAATGTAACTCCATGATATTTTATGAAATATTTATTATGAATTAATTTAATCATTTTTATATTTTTCATTTCATGAAACAATGAATACAGATTGTGTTATATGAAAGCACTAATTTCTTCTTTAATTTTAACCAACCCCATGTCAATATTTCACTACATAAAATACATAGATTAGATTGTGGTACAAGCAATACAATTTTTTTCTTATGTTTCACATAATACTGAGTTCCTTTGATAGCTTGTGTTATATTCAAGTTCGAGATTTACAAAACAAGAATATAATATTAATATTGTTATTGATATAATATTATAGTTACCAGCTTAAAGTTGTAATGGAAGTTATGAATGAGATTTAATAAATTTTAAAAATATGATTTAAACATGTTTAGAAAATCAATCCTTTGGTTATCAATTAGATATAAATGAATGTAATAACTATTTGGAAGTTAATATATTCTTTTTTTAATAAACCTATTTTTCCATGTACTAATTCCATTTTATAATAATAATTTAAAAAACCAGTATTGATTATTTTTTTTATAAAATATATAAATTATATATTTTATAAAACAATTTTACAGTAATCCAACAAATTTTATAGGAAAAAGATAATAATAAAGCCAATTTCAGGAATAAAATTATGTATTTTTTCAAACTGGTTATTTACTTCCTATTAATGGAAACCCCATTTTAAATATAATTTTTTACATTTTTTAATTTTAATTTCAAAAAATAAACTTCAGGTCTGAATTTTTAATATTAAATTTTTTTTTACTGATTTTTGGTATTTTTCTGAGAAGTTTCACACTTCGATAAAATGTAAAAAATACTAAATTTTAATTGAAAACTGCATTTTTATAGAATTTTTTTATATAATTAAGTTATATTTTGAATTGTTTTAAAATTTAATTTTTATAAATTTTATATAAATTAATCCAATTTACGTCATACTAAGATATTTCACATTGAAATTGGATATAAAAAGTTCATATTTGTAAACATTTTCTCCTAAAAAACCTATTGTTAGAACATGTCTACAGGGTTAATTTTAAATTATTTTCATACACTTAGGTGATTAACATTTTTAAAAATGGATTCCATATTTTGAATAAAAATAATTTATAATTTCTAATAATTTAAATTTAGTTTTTACGAAAAATATTGGTGAATGTAATTAAAATTATTTATATCGATTAAGGTAAAAATAAGATTACTTAGTAGTTAAGCATTAATTTTTAGTGGATAACTAACCTATAAACATGTACAAAAGAACTTATAAGGACATAATAAACCTCATTAATATAAAATATAATATTATTGGAGGCTAAATATGAATGGGAGACCTCTTAATAGTGTTTACCATTTTATATTTACAAGAATGTGACTCCTCTACAACTAAAAAAGTGTAGTCACCCCCCTCACTTCCTAAAAAATATCAATAAACTTTGGATATTCAAAAACATACCAAAATAAGGTCCCAAATTAGATACAATCACCCTATAATCCTCCAATTAGGTTATAAATTCATCCAAGGAATCCCTTTGGTTCAAACCAAAAAGGAGTTACCTGAAAAATGGAGGGAATGTTCTTCAACTTGCATTACTGTTTTATTTACTTATCAACCAATTTTTTTCTTCTTATTACGTAATTATATAATTAAAACAATATCCAAAATTATAAAATATTTTTATTATGTTATTGACCCAAACCTATACACGTTTCCATAAAATGTGTAACTATCTTACCATTCATGTGTACGGTGGACTACCACATCACGAAATGATGTCATTTTTTCTGTTACCACCACCCATGGTTGAAAATTGTGACATACATACTATTGTTATATGATATTTATGATATTTATGATTTATATATTCTTAGGGATTTATTATCTAACAAATTCCTTCATTCTTTCCATTTTCTGTAAATATGATAACTTTATTTTCAGACATGTGGATTATACCTACTCAAAGCGATGTGATTCATTCACACCTTACATGGAATGTATTAAGGATCAATTTAGTTATATTATATTATATATATTACATAATAATTCTAATAAAATTATATAATAAATATTTATATATATGCATATATTTCATTTAATTTTGTTATTTAATATTACAAAAAAATGAAACAAGGTTTATGTGTATGTAGGGCCTACCATTTACATGAATGGTGTATTACATTTCCTATTTATATATTTTATATATTATTATAAAAACATATATATTTATTTTATATATATATATATATCATGATTTAAATTATTGAAATATTAATGTCATAATCTATGTTAGAGGACAAAGAATCACAAGACAAAACATATCCCAAAAAAAGCTGTTATTACCCCAAACATAACATTAGCATGAAATTGTTAATCAATGGGTATTATACAGTCATAACCAAATAATATATGGTATGATATGTAAAAATATGATTAAATTTTATACGTATAAAAAACTTATACTTATAAAATTAATTATTCACCACAAGGTAAGGGAATTTCATCTCACTTTCTTATATTCCTGACATACATGAATTATTCAACACTCGTTTATTTTATGTGGTGTGTATACATACAATTAATATATTCCATGATAATTATACTTAAATTAATGTATTTTTATATCTATTTTATGATTATTCTCTCTCAATTTTATGGTTCAAATTTACATAAGTGGTGACATTTTATTGACATAATCTCATCATTTATCAGGATACATTATAATTATGCTTCCATTGATGAAATATAATCATCCATTTCTCAATAAATATCATAAATTTTATTCCAAAATTCTTTTTCATTATATCATCATGTAATGATTCCATTATTCCAATCATTAGTACATAATATAATTAATAACGTGTTTTTAAGAAAATCTAACTTTATCTCTCTTCTTTCAAAAATCTCTATTCAATAAAAACCATGTCTTTTAAAAAAAATTCAGAAATGTTTTAATATTATATTATTATATGTAAAAGTCATTTTTACCCATGTTTTACATTTTAAATAAAATGATTTTTTAAAATGAATCTTCCTATCATTTTCCAGTCGAGGATTTTTTTCTAAACTTTTAGCAATGATAAATGAATGTTTGGTATGTTCAGATTTATCCAATCTCATACTAGAATTTTATGTAGATTCATTTGAATGTTCAAAAGTCGAAATTATTTAGAAATCTTTTTCCAAATATCTCATACATTTTTTAAAATTGTTTATCACCATGAAGTGATTAAAATAATTTTTATAGCTTTGTTTATTATTTTCAATGATATTTTCAAAGAAAAAGGTTTTCATAAGTGTTTTAGGATGAAAAATTATTTTAAATGTTTTCCATATTTATCTATAATTATTCATGCTAAAAGGTTTACAAAATGTTTTCAAGATTCCTTTATAATTTGTCAAAAAAAAAACCAGTTTTCAGAATGTTTTCAAGCATCATTTATAATTATTCAATGAAATAGGATTTAAAAATGTTTTCAAGAATCTTTTATATTTTTTCAAGGAAAATGTTTTTAGAATTTTTTTCATGGTTCCTTTATAATTATTCAAGGAAAAATGTTTTTGAACTTTTTTAGTGCTTCATTTATAAGTTTTCAAGGAAAATGGATTCCAAATTATTTTCAATAATCCTTTTTAATTTTTTAAAAAAGTGTTTTCAAAATGTATTCATGATTTTTTATAAGTTATCAACGAAAAAAGGTTTAAAAAATATTTTTAGGATTCCTTCATATATTTTCAAGGTTAAATTTAAAAAAATGGTTTTCAAACTGTATTATGTTTTAAAAAGTATTTTTTATAAAGAAATGATATATTCATCAGGAAATTATTTTAAACATATTTCTCAAAAATTATGTTCTATATAAAATGACATCTGTTGTTGTTACTATGGCCTTACATGTGAGATGATCAAAGGGTTACGTTCATAATTTTTCTTTTAATGGTTTATGTTTTGATGACATGGTGGTTATGAGACATGTTTCTCTTTCACAGGTTATATGTTTAGGAATCCTTTTTATCTTTAAAATGTTATATTCTTATGAGACCCATTTCACATTCATGGTATACATTATAATGAAAAATTATTTGTTTCATGAGTTATTCATTGAAGAAATAATTATGAAACATGTATCTTTTTCACATGTTATAATATCATGACATGTTTATGATACCAATTTCATTTCTTGGGATGTGATATGATTTTTTATGATCACGTGAAACATGTATGTATGGTTTTCATATGATATGGTAGAGGCCCATATCTCCCTCTTATTAATTAGATAAATATTTACATCTCATGATATAGACATGGATAGAATGGAGAGTGAACATGGTTATGTAAAGGACTTTGTCTAGTAAGATGTTCTTAGGAGTGAACCTTGACTACTATGATGGTCATGAGAGTGAAACATGAATACCTAGATGGTTTTGGTAGTGAACCAATTCCACTAATATGTCCTTGTAATTATGCCTTAAATACTATTGAAATCCTTTTTATATTCTTATATGTATCCAAAAAATTCTATGTCATATTCCTATGTTACGCCCTTATGGATTATTCTATTGACTCCCTTATGATTAATCTCTTATGAAATAACAATATTTATTCCATCACTCATGTATATTATCTTCGATATACATGGTATGATCTATAATGTTGTGATCATGTTCTCATACCCTTATGATAATATTATGCTTACATATTACCCTTTTTACCCTTAGTGGGCATCTAATCTCCCCTTTCTAATGTTTCCTTTCCCCATTTTATGGAGAATTATTCTAAGTAGAGGTAATAAAGGTGAATATATAAAGTGTTATGTTGAATATATTTCACCAAGTTAGATAATTATCTTTCAACATTTCCAAAGACAGTAAACAATTACATTCCATGGTCATGTATTTCTATAATGTGTTGAATATTCATCTAAAATGATGTAATATCCATGTATGTTAAGACTGGGTCACTATAGGATCCATCACTCTCAAATTAGGGTAAAATAGAAAAATATAAGATTTCACAAAAAGTTTTTAAACATACCATAGAGATATCAGTCTCATCCACTATCACTTTTATCTGAGAGTATAAGGGTTGGAGGATCCAAAATCCTATATAAAGTGCCTCTAAAGTCAAAAGGGTTTTAGTATGTTCCATTATGTGGTGTTTATAATTTATAATGGGGGGTTTATTTAATAAAAATTATTTAGATGATTAATAACTCCTCATGGTTTTCTGGGTTAGGCCACATTATTAGAATAAATTGTGCACCCTCACAAGGATTCTAGAAGAGTTGCATGGTTTGGAAACACAGTTTAATAAATCATACAATAACTCTATTATCCCTCCTGGACCACTGATGGAGGGTGCACAATTTTGTTTCAATGATTTTATACCATGATCTATCCATTCAATACCCACTTCCCCATGCCTCAATATTTTAGGGGGAGGTTGTACGGTTGGAACTAACTATTCACACCACTCCAAAACCTCAAGACATGGTACCCAATTAAGAAAAAATATTCATTTTTAACCAAGATACCATGTTCCATGTCTTGAGGTTCTTGAGCGGGGCATGTAGATGGTTTAAAAAGTGTAGACTCCCCTCGTAACTATGTGGCATAGGAAGTGGTGATTTTCATGAATAGCGCATACTATGCAAACCATGTGGCCAAACTATTCTCCTTTTTCCAATGTTCTAAGATGGATTTCATGGTTATTTCATGGTTTGACTACCTATGAGGATAAATTGTTTCACTCTTTGAGAAGTCTATAGAGGTTTCTTAGTTAGCTCAATGGTTTTATATAATTGTGTGTCCAAGCCAAGAAAACTATTTGAAAACGTTTTAATCCCCATTATTATTATAAATAAATTCATAAAACCATTTTTATAAATTCTAAAAACCATATAATTGAACCTAAACCAAATAATTATATTTTTGAGGCTATCTATTGATGATTTTTCCTCTACTAACACCTCTACCCTTAGATCTATGTGTTGATGGATTTTTCAAATATATATCTGGTAAGTATACTCTCTTTATTTTAGAATCATATTTTATTCTCATCTATCCTTAATTATAAATGATTAATAATACTATTTTTAGTAAATTTAAACCTTTATTTGATGGATTATGATTCTAATGATTCCTCTTGTATCTTCCTTACCGTCAAATCTTGGTTGGCGGTTCCCATTTTGGGTGATTATTAAACATGTGAATAATGGTAGTTGGTTTGATGAGACATTTAAATTTTGTTTAAACTTTTATTTATCCCTTCATTACTAGTGTATTTTCAATATATTTCAGATGTAAAAATTCATTTATTTGTGATGTAATTTATTTTTAAAATTATTTCAACATATATGGTTGATTTTTTAGAAAATATGGTTATAAATGGATATTTTTTTGATTAAATTGTTTAAATATTATTATTGAGAGAAATTAATTTAAATGAAATATTATTTTCATAGGTTTGAATTTTATAAAAACATATTATTTGGTTTTGGAGTTTAAATTTCACGTTTAATCATGAAATTGACAATTTGAACTCTGAATGGTAAGTTGAATTGAATAGAATGATTTTCACAGGATTGATTGATTGAAAGCACATGAAAAATGGGTAGTTAGTAGGTGATTAGGACTAATAAGTATGGACTCTAGATACCTAAAACTATATTGAACATGATAACTTTAACTAAAACATGTTTGGAAATATTTTTCCAAATGTGGTGTTGAATTATTCTATCATGATTTCTTAATCCATAGTAAAGTGTGCACACTTTTATCTTTTATTGATTGACTGAGTAGGGCTTCTATCCTATTACTAGGATCTAACTAAACTAAGGTTTTTTCACCATAGTGCATTTTTTTTATTTGATTATTACATGCCATGTATTATAAAAATATATACCTATTTTATTATGATTTATAAAATATTAATTTCAAATAATATTTTTACATATTTTTCATCAATTTGATCTGAAAGCTGATTTGTCTATTTTTTTTTAAAAACTCCCTATATTACCTTTATTTAAATTAATTCAAAAATGGTTTATTTTTTATGGAACTACTTATAAAATATTTTGGGAAATATTATTGGGATACATTTTTCATATATTCTACCTTTTACTTTAGGAATTTTTAGATTGTGTTATGATAGGTCTATAGAAATGGAATGTTCTACTTGGTGATTATGGGTGTTCTTGCTTCATGGCACATTGGGTGATGGTGATGACCAGTGGAGAAATCATACACTTTTTATAGAGAGACTCCGAGTTTTTATCTAGTTGGATATTGAGAATTCCATTTAGATGGTGTATAATTTGATCTTTATCTGTTTAAATTTGTTACATTACTCTTTCAGATGTTTTTGGAATATTTAATTTTATTGTTTTATCTCTTATTGTAATATATTGATTTTTTTGGGAAAAATCATCCCCTTTTTTCATTATCTAATTCTGAAGAACTATTTTCTGGCCTATGTGGATTAGAAATTATCTTTGTTTGATATTAGTCTTAGATCTGGTACCATTGTATCGGGATATTTATGTTGGTTCATGACACCTCATGTATATTAAAACTTAGTAAATTAGTTTGAAGTGTTTCAATAGATAATTTTCACTATTTATTGTATTAAAATTAATTATGAATCTGTAGAATCACTTTCTAGATTGGGTTATAATGTGTTATATTTTTATATCATTAGGGGTATTATGTTTTATGATGTACATGTTATCAAGGTAGCCAATTATTGTAACTACATGAGTCCCAAAAGGTTCTGAATCTCCCAAATTTCATGTGAATAGTGAATTAGATATCTCATAAGTCTCTTTCCTACCAATCTCAACATATATATCATGATCATGAAACATGTTACTATACACCTCTATATCAATGTTTTACTTCAAAATCTCTCTATAAAAAGAAGATAGTATTAAATATTGAGCATCAGTGGAATCGTGAAATATTTTTTATATAATGATAGAGTTTCTCATCACTAGACTCATTATCAAGCAGTTTAGGAATATGGGTTTCTAACACATATATGTTTCTTTAAATTCATAGTATAATGCACAACTGCCTACACAATTATTGGAAACTTGATTCAGTGAGAAGGATATCCTGCTCTAATGTGGATCATAGTGATATTCTCAAATCCATATAAGTTTTTATTTCTACAAAAAAATAAGAGAAATATTTAGTACTTTATCTGGGTAAAAGAATAGGAAATAAATTTATTTTATTATATTAATATCACACTATTCAATCAAAATCAAATATTCCTCACCATTAGATTTAGAATATCATGTCTCTTAGAAAATATAGTGGTATGGATTGATTCATTATTTCTTATAACCATGACATTGACTATAAATATTGATCAAATAAATTTATATATAATTGCATTCCAACTGTAATAAATTATAGCTCATTGATCCAGTTAGTGGACATCCCAATTCTAGAATCTTAGACTTGGATTTCCTCAACACTTTATTATAAAATAATATTGGGAATAATTTTAATGTTACACCCAACATATATTTTATTAGGTTTACACAATACCCTTCTAATAATTATCAAATAAATATACATGTCTTTAATTTGGATATGAAAAATTTTAATTATAGGTTTTCATTCACATTCATGTAGTGAAAGGCTTGTCTAATTGAATTTTTGATTTGATGGATTTTTACCTTTATGTATAAAAATTCAGTATTAACTTATTAAATGCTTTTTAATATTATGGGAAGTTTACATAAGTTATTTATCATGTCTAGAAAAAATTAAAAAATGCATTAATTTTATTTTATTAAATCATTCATTCATGTTTGATAATTTATTTAAGGATTATGAATCTATAAATAATTAACCATGAGACTAAGAGAAATAAAATAAATAAAGGTGTATAACCATGAAAATTTCTAATGGTAGGTTTATATAGTGCATAAGAAAACAACTCTTTGACCATAGGGAATCAAATCTTATAACCATGACTTTTCTTAGTTATCATATTCCACATGTACTCTTATGTACCTTAGGATTGGTTTCACCACATATCTGAACTCGAACTCCCTCTACTCACCAGGGATCTCCATCTATTACATAATTTTACCCAAAAATGTGAGGGAAACCAAAGGATATGTTATGGGTTTTATATAAAATAAAATGAGGTCACTCATTCAATTATATAATGAGAGTAGATGAATGAAACATAGACTATTATTTAATTATATAAATTATTATAAAATAGTGTATAATAATAATAGAAATTAAAATTTTCATAAACATGTTAGTATAAGGTCATGGTCATCCACATACATATAATTAATATGAAAAATTAAACAAGATACCATTCACTATAATTCATTTTTTATTATTAATAAAAACACACCTAAATTATCTTAATTAATTAAATAAATAAATTATTTTAATGAACATCTAAAGTTTATCATAGAAAAACATAAAATAATAAATCATGGAAAATGAACATTTTGACAAGTATTTATAGATAATTACATGGAAATAATTGATAATTAATTAATACTAGAACCCTTCTTACTTAGTCAATATACTAGCTTGCAACAAATATATTTATTTTTTTAATGTAATAATGAATTATTATATATATAATTTAATTTTATTCATTAATAGTTAACTTCATGGTGTGTAATAATGAGATTCACATTGTATCGATCACATAATGTGCATCTGGTATAGAATCTTTGTGACTCATCATGTATCTCAACTAAGATACATGACATGTAATGAAGAGCTACATGTATTTTCATGTGTTTGTATAACCTACCTATTGAGACTTTGTGTATATCAGACATGGTGATTAATGAGTCGCATGACATATACACTAGATAAATGTTATATATCTCATTAATGATACTGAATTTTAGTCTCAGGTTAAGTATATCACATATCTTACCACATAGATATTGTAAATTTCTATGTTAAATTGTGTAGACTACATAACATGCACACTAGATAAATTTCATGTGGTCTGCCAGATCATGTTCCCATATGGACCAGTAAACATGAGGTGTGCATAAAATGTGTTCTGTATTCTTTATTTCATGGTGTTTTAGGTATCCCATTATAATTCTAGTTTTATTGAACAAGGCTACATGATATGTACTTTCAGTCACACATCATGTAATTGTGACTAATATGTAGAATATGGAGAACCTCCTAATGAAATATTTTACTAATATTCATCTATAATTAATTAGTGTATGATAAAATAAAAATGAATTAGTCATATTAATGTGTCAATAAAATATTAATTAAACATCATATTAAATAATTAATACACTCGAAGTGAAAATCAAACATATATTTCATATAATCAATAAGTAATTATAATATTTTATGGGACCTCTCGAATAAAACTTGATAGTTCTGGTTGTAGTGGAAACTACTATTAGGTTGTATCCATGACATATTTTTTTCATAATCAATTACAATACATATATTTATTTGATGAATAATTTTACAACAAATAAAATTATTTAAATATTAATTGAAAAAAACCTAGTACCAATAAGAGAGAATATATTCACATATAATTTATAATTAAGTACTTTTAATAAGGAAATAATTTGAGTAGAATTTAATTCTTAATTTTCAAGTGAAATTAATAATTCATATCATAATATCATTAGGTCGAAGGAATTTAGGGTTTATTCCCTCTAACGTTGTTTTTTAGTTGCACCATAACCCTCTGATTGACATAATAGTACTTTGTAGGTGTCAGCAATGAATATCCAATCACATTTATTGCTCATCCTTGATATCCATGAGATTATTTTCTGGTTGAAGGACTCTCCATACTCTCTATAGAATTTATAGTTTGGTAGAGGAGGATTACTCTTCATTATTGAGATAATTCAAGAATAATACTTCTTTGGGGATCGAGATGATTCTCTAGATGTCGTTGTACACAATTACTTGATTGTCTCAACTAGGGGTTGAGTAAATTATATTTGGGATTAAATATATATTAGTTTAGGAAATAATATTTTCCCATGTTCCCTTATTATTCACTTACTCTTTGGAGAACACAAAGTATAATATTAATAATTATTATTATTATTTATATAAAATATGCTAAAACTTATTGAATAATAAATATTATAGCCTTGAATAAATAAATTAATATTTATTTAAATAATATTTAATATGAAATTTCTTGTTGGACCATTAAACTCATTATCCAAATCCTCCATAATTTTTATCGAGCATTAAATAAAGACTAATTAATTATATAAATAAATATTACTATATTATTTTATAATAAATAAATAAATATTCTATTCCCTAAAATAGAAGATCAATATTTATAAAAATTTTATTTGAAAAATATTCTCTCAAATAACAGGTGACATAATATATTTGAAAAACTAAACATGAATATTGTATACTATTTTCATCAACCAAAGTGCTTGATGTCCCATTCATTGACTTGATAGAATTGAACTTACTGTTAAAATGACTATGGTAATGGACTTAATTTTACAATTCAATTCCCATAAAAGGATAGGTGGTATAAAAATACTCACATTAATAGAAGGGGATATCCCATCTCACATTATTTGTTAATACCATTACATTTGTGATGTATCCAATGTGCCCAACTTCACTATTAACATATATCATCATGGTTTATAGAAATATGTCAAAGAACATGACCCACGATATATATTAACAATAATCATAATTTCTAAGTACCATTACACATTTACATAGATATGAATATCCAATTATAGATATAAACGTGGATTTCAAAAAAGGGGATCAAGTTCCCAAAGTATCCTTTCTTGAGATTTCATTGGATAAATATTACTAGAAGAGGTCTCAATGTTTTATGATCCCCTATCCTAGATATAATTTATCATTGTTTTCCTGTAAAATGATATCATATAGCAAAATAATTTATTTTTAATAATACTATCAAGGAACTTATACGTTGTCTTGATAGTAGGGAACTTTTAGGACCTTTTAGTGCAATGCATACCATTAATACATTATCAAAAGCAATGTTACATAAAAGAACAATATTGGAGTTATAAAATACTATTATTCATTAAAAACCATCAATACTATTAATCATAAAGTACATAAAACTAGGTTTGAGGGAAACAACTCCCCTAAAATATAAATGAAGTTCTAGAGATTGTCTAAGGCATGGAAACAGAATTAACATTAAATCATGTTAGGTGGGTAACATAGAGAACACTTGTATCCTCGTAGTATAAGAGGAAATTCATTCTATTAAACCTAATTCATAGATAAATCCATTATAAAAGTATCACAATTATCAGAAAATATAAGGGTTAGTGGATATTTCTAGTTTGAATAGGAATAGAGAAAATGTGTTGATATATAGTTGAGGTGCAAGTTTTAGAGAGACACAAATTATTAAATATATAAAATAGAATTTCATATATTGGATTTGGTCCACACTAATTTAGGTGGTCTAACTATCAACACTTTAACACAAGGAAAAATATTTCATTTTATTTGTTGAAGTTTATATCAGGATGATATGGTTCATGTTTGTGCAGTCTAAGGAAGATGTAATAGACTACGTCTAAAGATTTCAAAAAAGTGTAGAAAATAAAATATAAAGAATAATGATGATTCTATGATAATTTAATGGAATTTAATACACATTAATTGGAGTGTATAATTATTTGAATTATCATGGAATAAATAATATGGTCCCTTCAATAAGGACACATTAATAGAATGAATTTATTAAAAGGTGAAATTTCATGGTCAACAATATACCATATTTTGTTTGATTAAGAGTGTAATTCACCACCATTACTAGATGTAAGAAGTATTAGTATTTTTATAAAACTATAATATATTATTTATTAGTCCTAAAGGAGAGATTATGGAATCTAAAATATGTCATGGTAGGAAACCTCTTTTAATTTTTTTCAAAATTTTCATAAGTGTTTAATCTAGAATAAATATAAAAATCTGGGTAAATATGAATATGAAATAGATAATGGAAAATTTCAAGGATACTCATATAAATTTAAATCCTATAAATGATTGGAAATTTTATATAATAATTTATTAATAGTAATGATGTCAATGCTATTAGAGATAAAACTATGAAAATTATCAAAATTCCCATACTTGAATAAAATTATGAAGAATAAGAAGATGGTATAAATAATTTTTATGTATTTAAAATTATATTAATTTAAGTTGATTGTGAAGTTGAATTATAGGATGAGTATGGTTTTTAATAAAGTTGATCTATTTCTAAAAAATAAACAGAAGAGATGAATTTAAACCATATAAAATAATAGGATACAAATCTGCTCCATTGGAAACATGGATATTTATAATTATAAAACTTATATCTTTATTTTTATACATTGATAAAAATATATTTTATGATGTGGAAAATTATGAATGATGGGTGATTTTTATGAATGAAATACTATATTGAATTTATAAAAACATACCATTGGTGCTTGTGGAGAGACCTGAACATTACTATATCATTAGTACATAGTGGCTCATCAAAAAAAATATTAAAAACATGGAAGATCATTTCAAGATATTTTTATAGTAGTATGTAGAAGGTATTATTAGATTTAAGGAATTGAAATCAAAGAAATATTTTCACTAGTATAATGTTTAGAGTAAATTAGACATTACATTGTAGTGGATATTCAAAGGGAGATGAATTTTTATAAAATGAATGTGAAGATAGAGTTTATAAATAGATATTTGAGCAAATATTTCTTTATTAAATGTTAATATTTCTTATTGAAGATGAATTAAAAAAACCATATTTAAAAAGGAATTGGTTCACCTAATTAAAGAATCGTGGGATTGGTATGCATAGTTAAACACATGTATGAGAAATATATAGTATAAAAAACAAGGGGTTGAACAAAAAAATTATGTGAAAATTATATATGAATAGAAGTTTATGAAGATAGTGTACGTTGATGAAATCATATTTTCTAGATTAAAGACAAATTTTATTGAATGAATATCAAAAGGAATTTTATAAATATCATATTACAAGTATAAAAGAAAAATTGTTAATTAAATTTTGAATAGAGGACTGAAAACTAGTTTCAACTCTAAAAGGAAATATAAATTAATATATAATGAATTAAGAGAAAAATTTTGGTAATATATTTTTATAGTTCTTTCGTGGTAGATGATATCTTTGAAGAAAAAAGTATAATGACGTAAAGTAATTATATATTAAATTATGTACATCTTTTCAAAGAAGAATTCAAATGAGATTTTATAACCTGTATTGATGTACTGGTTGAGGATGAGTACATTACATTCACCAAGGAATGTACTTAATTGATATGGATGGAGAGGAAATTAAAATATCTTCTAGAACTTGTGAAACTATTCATGTTTCTTCATTGTGGAAACAAGAGTATTATCATGACATCAAATATCCCTATAAAAAATCTCACATAAAAACATTAAATTTTTATCACTTTTTATGGAGAAGGATTAGCATAATTTTTTGAAATTAGAGAGTTTTTGTAGAAAATATCAGGTGATGTGTATATTTACTATGATATTGAGTTCACATCTAAGAAAAATATAGTAATTTAATATTAGTGTTCTACTAAATAACTCAAACCAATGGGGTTTGGAACATATCCTCTCCCTTGTGTATATACAATATTAGATGATATTATATTTTCTCCTTGTGTTTATCTTGAGAGATATATATAAATAAAAGGGGTAAAAAATACAAGGCCAATCATATAAATTATACAATTTTTAGTGAGGTATAACAAAAATGGGTGGAATTTATGCTCAAGTGGAGTGAAATATAATGGTCAAAAAATATGGATAGCATTGTGGGGTATGATTTTTTCCTTTATTCTACACTGAGCTTTTAATTTTTTTTCGTGGGAGAGAATATATAAATCAACCATAAATAAATGTTAAATTCAAGTGGAGTAGTCCAGTGAAGTTTCATTTGGGAGAATTGAAATCTTGTGATTTATTTCTAGGTGAATTTATAATTAATTCCATATGGAGAATATTACAAAGAAAAATATAATAATATTGTATTTTCTTTCAATTAGACACTAAAGAGGGAGAATGTTTTAACCAATGTTTGTAAGGTTGGATTGGTTTATAATTTGATTTACATGGAGTTAGTGGTTCTATTTACATATATATAGAGTGTTTTATGATTGTATCCACTATGATGGAAGAGAACACGCAAAAATGGTATTGTTTCAGAGTTAAATCAAGTTACATAACAATAATATAAACTATGTGTAACAATAATATAAAGTTTATATTGATTTAATGGAATATGAAGGAAGATAATACACTAAAACAGGTCTCTTAAAGGATTAAACATAAGCTATATAAGAGATATTTCTTTAGATTTATCTTGTAACAAGATATCATGAAACAATAATTGGATGAAAATATTTATTTCCCTACTATCATTAGATGTATGATTCATTTCATGATTGATTAGGATATCATGCTACACAATATTTGGGTATGAATAATACAAGTCCATCTAAGATTAATTCACAGTGTAACTCATCCAATTACACTATGAATATATGGTTATCTTTATGAATAGGTGGATAAATGTTTTTATCACTGGAATGTGTTGGATGATTGGATAAAACCACATTAATTACAATCACCCCATAATTATAAGACTAGGATAATTATTCTATGTTCTTATTGGTTTGAAAATATAAAACTTTCTCTGAATATTATTTTAATTATACTACCATCTTGTAAGTTGATTAAAATTAATTAAGATACCAACCAATCAAAACACAATATAGGTTGTCACAGTGTGATATATGGAGAAATATAGGGTCCAATTTAGGTTTATTATTTACTAATGTTTGATGGTTTTAACATGACCAATAACATTATAAATGGTATTCAATGGTAATGATTTACTAAGAATCAATACAAGGGATGATTTTTATGGATAATATGTTCATAGTGGTTAGAATATTTTATTTGAATTTGAATTTTACATTCTGTGATAGTAGTGGAAAGAATATTTTTTAAAATAGACAAAAAATACATTGAATATATGAATAATATAATAAAAGAGAGTATCTTGAAAATCAATAGTAAATACGGTATTAAATAGAAAATTGTTTTTTTATTTAATATCATTTAATATCTAGTTTGATAGGAACAATTTTTTGTATGTAGGTTTGTGAAGATTGGGAAGAATAGTATAGAGAATCAGGGAGAACACCCTCTATTTTGCAGTTTCATTTTATCCACATCTATATTTATAAGTAAAAACTTATTTTATTCATTATCATAATTGTATCCCACTTTTTAAATACCGAGTTTAAGATAAGAAGAGTCTATAGACCTTAGTTGAGTAGAGATATTACCTTAAATATTACAATCAAAAAATAGTGAATTACTGATTATTAGGTATATAAACACATTGTCTATATGTTTTCTTTAGATATAGACTAGTGTGAGTGAACCAATTAAATTCATTATGTCTATGAATATTTAATTTATAATGTTTTATTTTTTTTCTATTGTGATTTTAAATACATGAAAAAGAATTATTTCTAATGATTTATTAGAACATATTTAAAAAAACATCCTCAAATTTAAGAACATTAGTTTAATATCAATTGAGTCATATTTATTAGTGGTGGTTAAATACCATCATCATATTGATAAATATTGGTGCTGATTTATTAAATAACTTCTACTAGTTTACATATTTATGGTAGTTATTTGAAACCCCTCACTAATTAATCCCTATTACCATTTGTATTTCCCTTTTAATTCTCTTTCCTCCGTCACATAAACCTCACTACCCATTCTTCTTCATTCCCAATCACATAAATATACCACCCCCTACATTACTTCCTCTATAATGTGATCCTCCCCTCCCCCTCTTTTTTTTCAACAATTCCATATTCCTCCCCTCCCATTATCCATATTTCATGTCTTGCAAACCTCCCATTCTCCTTTCTTATTTCCCATTATCCTATTTAACAGTTTCTTCCCCTTCATTATTTAGTTATTTTGGGATCAAGGTATGTTTTGGAAATCCCTAATATAATCTTCTCTTTATTATTCACTAATTTAAATTTCCCTATAAAATTTTCATAGGTATTTCTGATTTGGGGTTTTTTAACTGTATTAATAGGAAATAAAATTTTAGTTTAAATATCTTATTGGATAATTTTTTAAACTGAATTATTTGTAAATTTGTAGGGACAAAAAGTCATATATCCACCCTTTAGTTTCTATCCCCACCCCACCACCGGTATTCTAAATCCAGTGATCCTATAATATTCTTAAATTTATTTTATATTTTTATTTTTTAAAATTATATAATTTTTTTATTTTTAGTTAATTATAAAGGTATATTTTGTTGGATAATATTTTTTTTATTTTAATTAATTTTTATGCATTAAAAAAATTCTCATTTTCATTTTCAAATTCTTTTATTTTTTCTTTGAGATATCTTTATTTTATTATAGAATAAATATTTTTATAAATTTTATATGATTTATTTATAACATAAAATATAAAATGAAAATCACAAAATCAATTGATTATAATTATATTGTATATGATGATTTCTTCTTAATTAAATGAAGAAGATATTATTTTAATGAATTATTTAATTGTTATCTTATTATGTTTGAGTTGGAAAGTGTTATTTTGGATGGTGCATGGTCCTGAATTACCAACTTCAATGTGGGATGGAGCATAGTCATGAATTACTACCATAAATGTGGGGAACCAAGAGATGGTTAAGTGATAGGATGAATCATAACTCACATTTATAGGGAGATCCATGGAATGCATGTTTTTTTATTTGTGTGAACATTGAATTTTTATTCCAATTAGTAAGGAATGGAAATATTTTTTTAATAATGTTTTCTATTATAGAATTAATCTAAGGATTTATATAAAACTATTTTTATGAATTCCACATTTTTTATATTAAATGTGTTAACTTTTTCATGTCATAGTGGTGTGAGTGGTGAAGTATTTAATGATTAGTTATTGAGTGTTATACTCACCCCTACATGGGATAATTGGTGTTTCTGTAGATATTGTTTAATAGGATACATGAAAGGGTTATGTTTCTTACTACTCTAATGGTTCTCCATGAGGTTTATGTCATGGTTGGTAGAGATGGATCATAGAGTAGTTTTTTTATATTTTATGAGTGGTGTCACCACACTTCAAGAGTATTTTTATAATTAAGTGTTTTTAGTATTACAATTTTTACTATTCCATTATTACTAAGATTTTTTTTCTTTTCCAGATTTTTATAAGATTTGAATGGTTTATTTCTCATGTATTATATTTTTGGTTTTTTATTGGTATTTCATATTGAAATTTAGTATCGTTTAAAAGGTTAAAATAAACCCCCAATATTTAGGTTATACCTTGGAATTTATTTTTATCCTACAATGTCTTGGGGATGTCACCAAATAGTAATAGAACCTTTGTCTCATCCAAAACCAATGGGTTTCAAGTGGATGTAATAGAATAATTGCTAATATTGTCATATTATGTGTAATTAACTAAAAAAAATAATAGCTATTATAATTGTTTTTTTCACACGCATTAGATAGATTTTTGAAAAATAATTATACCTCGTTAAGATTTACTAACTTGAATAGATAAATTTAGTGACATGTTTTCTTTTAAAGATGAAAATTTCCCCATTATTATTCACAATAATAGTTCATCTAAAAATTCATTTGACTGAGGGGGTTATATTCAAAGGGACAATGAATTATCGATGGATGTTTAATATATAGAGGTATTGTTATCTTTCATTTTTATCTTTACAATATTAATATTTTTAAACTCATTATATATATGTTTTATTCAATTATTTTAGTTTTAAAATAAGGTATCTTCGAGTATATATATCTTGTGAGAATAAATAATCCAATAAAAGGATCTATTTTTTGAAGTTATATTATTAAATTCTATCTCACTCTTTATTAGAGGTATTTGGATAATATTCTGACATGATTCAATTTAGTTAGAAATATTAATGATAATGAAAATAAATTTTACACCTATAATAAATCAGAAAACTATCCAACATAATTTCATCAATTTGGTAAAATAAAATTAGATTCATTGATTCAAATAGAGTATGTACAAGGAAATAGATATTTTATTCTCATTAGTGATACTGTATATTATTTCATTGAATAATTTAAGAATAAAAAATTGAGATGATGTCAAAGTCAAACATGAAATGATACAAAGATAACAAAACTCATTAACAAGGACATTATTTATTGGTTTTCACATCATGTGTGATCATAATATATTTCATAATCATTATATGTTTATATAATTTTCCTATATAAATAATGAAATTTTATTTTTTGTACTTGTATATCGTGAATGTTTATAATTAGGTTATAAAGGTAGATGATTTGAAATATTTTTCCAAAGGACCTATGAGTTGGTTTAGAAGATTCATTGTTTTTAATATTAATTTCTTCATGTTTCATAATTTTTTTCATGATGAAGGTTTCAAAACATAAAATTATGGAATCATCATGAAATTCATAGATTTTGGATACTATGGGATGATGAATGACATTATCAAATTAATTTATCATGGATTAATTTTTTGTTGTGTTATACAAAAGAAGTCTAGTTTATATTTATCAGGTAATAATAAAATATCTACTATAATTTAATTATTTCATCTTATATTGGATAATCTATATTATAGAGTATAAAGAAAATGATCCATATATTTTTAATTCACAAGAGAAAATTGTATATTATGTAGATAATAGAGTCGGTGAAGGGTCGACGGTTGTAACCAATGTCAGGATAAGATAAATATATATTGTTTTTGATAAATTTAGATATTTTTTTATCATAGGGAAACCCATAAACAAAAATAAATTGATCTATTAATCTGTTATGATGTTAAAATAATCATTCTTTCAAGGGAATTTTAGGATATATTCATCATGTTAATGGAAAAGGATAGAATAAATATTGTCATTGACGAATTAATTGATTGTATTTCCAGTACCTTTTTAACATATCTTTTATTTTTTTAGTTAGAATATACCAATTTGATTAATCTGCGTAAAAAATGTTCACAAAAAATTTCTATTTTATGTCATATTTGATGTTATAACTTCTTCCATATTCTCTTAGATAAATGAATTTCCAAAATAAATCAAATTTAAATATACTATCTTGTCTTTCAAAACTACAATATTGTGAGTCCAATATTATATACTCCCGCCTATATCTAGAAATCTACATAAATTCATTATATACCCTTTTTGAGATTTTATTCTATCTAGTATTATCCCATTTTAATTAAATATAGAACATAAATCTAGTTAATCTGATTATGCATCAAGGATATTAGAGGTATCATATAGGGAATCTAAATACCAGTAATCAACTAAGAATGTGGTGTCAAATTTTACATCATGAGGGTATAAAATGGTGATCATTACTAGTATGTAATTATTAATGATTAAAAATAATTTATTACACATGTATAATGTTTTTTGAATATATATATTGAACATATTTAAATTAAAAAAGGATATAAAAAATATAAATACATCAGATGTTTAAAGGCTTTTAATTTTTTAATAAACTTATGAAATTTTAAATATATAGGGTTCTTATAGATCATTTCATAGGGTGATATGGTCATATCATGGGGTTATTATCATGTGAGATGGCACCCCTTCCCAACAAATATTGTGACTGGAGGAACATTCTCATCAATTTGAGGAATGTGACTTTTGATAAATTTTTGAAAGTAAGTAAAAAATAAATATTTATTGTTTTTTATTTAATATTCCTACCAAATATAAGTATAATTATGTTTACATATCTAATATGTACATTATTTTTAATATTTTGGTGCAAGAATTGGTTTTTTCTCAATGGGTATTGAAATGTTTAGTGGAAATTGGGTTTATAAGTTGTGGATTTAGTTCAATAAGACCAACTTGAGTCTCTATAAAAAGTATGAAAAGGTAATCGATGGAATATCATGCATCATTATGATTAAATTAAGGTATTTGCTTTCTATGAAAATTGATATTAATAAATTAAAAATAATATAATTTCGATTAATATTATCCTTTTTTAGGAATCTTCTCACAAAATCTCATCATAAAGTGGAAAATAATTCCTCTCACACATATATGGTTCAAAATGATTTTAGAGGATAATATCAATATGTTAATCATCTAGATATTGTTAAATCTAATTTGTTTCATCATATATAATTAATATTTTTTATGTTATTAATTTCTTCCTCTAATGATAGAAGTGAAAGAATTTACATATGTAGTCTGTCAAACTTATTTTTTGTCAGATGTTATCAAGAAAGTATTTTGTAATTAAATAAATTAAAATGGTATAAATATAGTGTTAAAAATATAAACTAAAACATAATTTCTTATAGGATTATATTTTGTTATATTTTATTTTATTTAAAAAAAATATACAGGGGATGGAAATGCATCACAATCATCCCCAATTTTCCACAATGATAATATTTCCCATGTTTTTTCCATGGATCAAGCCAGTAATTTGAAAGGATTGGGTATTGGAACATCTACCTCATGATTATTTTATAATATATCACATTTATTCCTTGTGATGCCTACTTCTTCAGGTATGACAATTTTACTAGTATCAATAAATAAGGATAAAAAATGATCATTGAGAATAGAATACATGTATAGGTGTCATGATGTATAACTTAGGATTATTAGTTTTCAGTGATGGGGAATGTGGTTCCTCCTATATTTTTAGAAATGATTAGGAGCATTGTTCCATACATTTCATTCTAAATATAAGTTCTATAGAATCTATTAATTTTATTTAAATATATTTATATTATTATGGTAACTTTTATAAATATATTTAGTGTGTGAAATATCTAATTATAATTAATTTATACTCTAAATTCCATTTAATATAAAAATAAAATGCATGGTAGGTTATTAGTTAATAATAAAGTTGGTATAATAGATCGTCTAGGGAAAACCAGCCTAACTTGGGGTGTAGAGTTGACTTTGGATTCCTATATTCATGTGTTATATATATGTTATCAATATATATATATATATATATTACTATTATATATTTTTTCTGAAAAAATACTATATTATAAATATAGGGTGATATAATTTATATAATTTTTTTCTTTTTTTATTCTGAATTAATATTAAAGGTATTGAATTCTACTCCTTCAGATTATATTTTTATTTTAAATTTTAGGAAGTAGAATATTCATATTCCATTTTTTTATTAATTTTATTTAGTGTTTAGTGGTGGAAACAATTAACATTATTTATATAAAGGTTACATTAATTGTAACAATCATTGAAAAAACACTCTTAATTAATTCACAATGAAAGTACCACTATGTTTCAAAAAATAATTGAACTAACTACCACTAAATATATGGGGTTTGTTATAATCACCATTAAATATTACAATAGTACCATATGTTAAAGTGTCGCTTTAATTATAGTAGTTTTTTTAACATAACCCCCAATTATTAATTAACAATGGTTCTAGAAGTCCGTCATTATTAAAAAAAACATCGATATCTAACTCAGTAAGACATAGTGGTTTTGGAAAACACTATGGATGATTTAATATAGGTTTTAATCATGGTATCATTTAAAACAAACTACAACTAGATGTTTTTTTCCTAATAGTGTACTATAACATATACCAATATTCATTTTAATCTTTAAAAAAGATATATTCCTAATTGATATGATAATAAATTTCATAACACTTTAATTCACCCCCATAGTTTATTTTGTGATTTCATTTTTCAATAATGTAACACCCCTTCATAATTCAAGGTTCATTACGTTTTGAATAAATTTTATTTTTTAAAATTTTGATGGATTCTCACCTACTGAGGGATCGCAAGGTGGTTTGGAGGATCAATGAAGGATTCCCGGACTATATAATGTTTTCATTGGTCCATAGACCAGTCGGTTAAATATATGGGGACCTCAAAAGTCTTCATAGACTCACCGCCAAGAAAATAGGGTCCAGAAGCTAGCTAGTGGAGTCTATAGGGTAACTGGTCGGTACCTTATTGAGGGTAATTTGGCAATTTTTTCTCTGGCCCCTATTTCACCTCCACCTCCTCTTCCCCAACCCTCACACTATTTTTTATTGGGAGAGGATTCCTTGGGAGGATTTTGGTTCTCCCCACAACTTTTCATAAAAATTTTGACTATCATTTATTGTGGTGATTTTCTCCAAGTAAATCAAACACTAATGAATTTTCAGATCACTATTCATCATTGGATTCATTGTTTGTATCCCTAACACTTTTATTATAATAATATTTTTAGGGATTTTTTGTGGAAATATTTTTGTAAACAAATATTCACGGTGTTTTATCCTAAAACACCTCAGGTTGTAAATCGCTTACCATTTTATGGTGATTTCATAAATTTAATTTTATCATTTTCTATGTGCATTTGAAGGAATCCCATGTGATTTAGTCCTATGGTAAAATTGAATTTTCATAGTCTTGTATAGGTGTATTGAAACCTTAAGAGGGGAAGATTCAGGATAATTCTTAGTTGGAACGTAAATTTCTTTAGGAAGTGTGGATGATGTATAGGGTTCTCCACTAGGGAATATAAATCTCAATGGAGTCCTTAGAGATATTTTGGGGCTTGTTAGGCATATAAATATGATGAATGATATGGAATATTTTTATATAATTATTTTTATATTTTTCTTGATTAATATTTATATCAATATTCTTGTTACGTATGGTGGCCTCCTATGGAAACATTGGGATGTGCCAGACATATCTGTTGGACCTCCAATGAAACTTTATGATTTACCAAAGTGATACATTAGACCTCCCAAGAACCTTTAGGAAGGGTTTTTGTGATATTTATGACCTACAATGAACCATTGGTATAGTTCATGGTGAAATTGAATCAAGGAAATGTGGGAAAATCATGAGTTGTGCGTTATTTTTTATATGGTAGTTGTGATAGACCATCCTTCCAGCATGGATCTGAATTAGGTTGGGTCAGGGTTCATGGTGGCTTGGTCAGTGTATGATGGCCCTATGGTATTTTAAGTTTTTTATATATTTATCCAATATTTATTCATCAAACATTTTACACTTGTTTCATTTATGATATGTTCTTATTTTTGGTATATTGTTGACATCATTCTCACACCTTACATCTTCATCTCAATAATAATATAGGTTTTAGGATTAGTGTAATAACTAAGGTCAAGTTCCCTATTCCATATTATTGAGTAGGTGTAGGTTGTTGAGGATAAAGGATACATTATCATATATTATGGAACCTTTATTAGTGGTGACACTATAATTGTTTTAATCATTTATGCCTTTTTTATATTGATCCACCACTTATGGTGATCCTTATATTGTAAGTTGTGGATTTAGAACAAACACCTGTATGTAATCAATTGACATTACATGTATACAATTTGAAATAAAAATGTGTTTATTCTAACAATAATAGTGTAGATACTTCTTCATCAACCTTTTACATGATAATTTAATTAGATTGTGTTTCACATCAAAAGGTTATAGCAGTTCCAATATATAATGAGTAACTCCATATAACATGTAAGTAAGCATGCAAAAAATTCTTATGGTCTAGATATATCATTATGATGACACACATATGATGTTTGACTGTCTGTTGTTTGGTTCTCATAAGTATTGAGACTTATTCTCAGTATTTTCTCACTTGACGATCTTGGGTAGATGAGATCATGTGGACTGACCATCCAATATAAAAACCATTCCTTTTGGCTATCATTGGTTGTTCCAATCTTTGAACATGTATACTAATATATTGGCTTGAGATCATTATCAATTTGTATGAATTCATAAATTATTTTTTTATAAGGGAAAAACCAAAAAATATATTTCACGGTGGGTTAACATTTGTTGTAGGTGTCATTGGTGGTATTCCATTTGTTGAATTCTCTAGATATAATGTTTTAGTTCAGAGTTAAAGAAGATATATCTCATGGCCCCAGGTTAACAAAGATGGTGGTACCTTCATAAAATGCATGGACATGGTACAATAAGTTAATTTCATTTGATATTTTCATGAAATATAAAATGAATCATAATAATGATGACATAAGTGTGCATCTGGCTTTAGGAGATATTGTGAGATAAAGATATAAAATTACACAGAACTCATTCATATGAGTTATTCATAACTATGAATATCATTATCTCCTTAGGGAATATGATGTGTTTTTAAACATCACTCATTTTTTATTGATTGTAATCACTAATATTGAGATAAGGACCTATATGTCCACACACTACTGGTATCCACAATTTCCACCTATTCGGATGAATATCTGTTTGGGATGAAGTGAGACAAACACATGTATGTTAGTGAACGTCCATATATTATTGATAAAAATTAAAAATAATTAAAATTATATTTTTAATAATTAAAATAATGATTATATATTTAATTTCCCAAGGTATTAGAAAGTTTTTTAATCATAAAAGTGAATAAGAGAAAATGATTTTTTTGAACGAACAAAATACATTCTAGGATCATTAAATTATTAAGGGATCCTTTTATCTTAGTTAATGAATTATATTTTATCATTAGACATGTTATATTGTTACAAGTGAGTGATACAATATTTGTGAAATTTATTATAAGATTAATTAAGTCATAAATGTGAAAAGGGGTTATAATGAAGGTTATTACTCTCTAGGGAACAAAGTGCAATTTTGAAAACCATAACCTTGGTATAACATCTCATTTTGAATCAATATTTTTATGATACAAATTTTTTATGAATTTAGATATGTAATCTCTCCACTCCCCTCCTCTCATGGTTTTAAAGAGAGAATCTGAAGAATGAATAGGGGCGGTCCAATCATTCTTTCTCAATCGATTCATCATTCTTCCCACAATGTAGGGGATATGTTATATCTCCTTAATTTCCCTTTATAGAACCCATTAATCATAAATTGATGACTTTGGATCTATGGTTATTGTTTATATGATCAATAGGATTCCTAGAATGGTGTATTTGATCCAAAAAACTTTGACGGTGAGTGAATCAAATCATCGATTTCATACTAATAAGTTAATATTTATAAATATGATCAATTTTATTTTTCTTAATTAAGTGTAATTTCATGATATAAAGTTTAAAATATGCGAAAAGGGTTTTTTTGATTTAGTGTTTTGAACATGATACTAAACCAAAAATTTTAAATTGCATTTTCAACACTTTTCCCATGCAACGGGTTCCTTAGATTGATATCAAAGAAAACATTCAACTTTTTAAGATATAAAATTAAAACTTTCATATAATTTTAAATGATTTAGATAGAGTAATTCAATAAATTATCAAAATATATAAGAATTGTTGATCCTCGTTTGTATGCCCATGTTATGGTTGATCAATGATCAATGACTCATTATAGAATATATTGTGAAAATAATAAGAATATATTTATATATATATATATATTAGATATATATGTTTATATATATGGGTTTTAGTTTTGGATTCATATATTTAATTATGTGTGTATGTTGAGGTGAGAATCTCTTTCAATAATGAGACTAAAGTCTTTATTAAATTTCCTAAAATTTGGTTTTAAAGTCCACACCCATTAATTCGGTATGCACTAGATTGAACCCTCCTATTTAATGGAAGGGGTTGTTTTTGAATAATTTTATTGGTGGTTGGTTCCAAAATATATGTGCATTATATATATATATATATATATATATATATATATATATTTGTGTGTGTTTGTGTGTTCTGTTTGTGTGAGGGTGTATTTCTTATGTACCAATACATATTTGGAACCCTAAACTGGGATGCCCTACTATGCCTCTTCTTGGGCTAGGAAAATAGATGTCAGGTTTGACTAATCGTCCCTTCAATCATGTCACTAAAACTAAATTAATTTCCAGGGATAATATTTAGGTGCACCCAATCCAAAAAAATGAATAAAATTTTTAAATTTGTTTTAATTTTATGGTATTTAATACAATTATTTCATGGTTTTTGGGATGTACTATTAATTAAATAAATTATATTAATTATTTTTAATAATTTTAAAATACCCCAGTTTTATATTTTAGATAATTTAACTTCATCTCTGCAATATTATTACAGGTTGATAGATCATGATCTCAGACCAACCCGTGCATGTTGGTTTATTATTTATTTAGACAAAATATTTCATTAGAGTTTTAAGATTTAATAATTATTTTATTTTGATGATATATGCATCATCCATATTTTATCAATGTGTATAAGGGTTTATGTATCTACATTTAAGTAATAAAATGTAATTTCAAACCCCTAGTTTCCCTCACATGTGTGTGAGTATACATTGTAAATATTGAAGGATTTTGTGGTGATGTGGTTCCATTCGATATCCAATATAAACCAAACAACTAAATTGTGTGGGAGTTTTGGGAGATGTAATTCAATCTAGGTATTAAATTAAATAATTCATATAGGGTGTCGGGTAATTCATTATTCACTTGATGGATTAAATATTAGTTAATATCTCATGGTATCATCATTATTTATTTATTATATCATATATGTGGATTTTTTATTTTTTCAATATGTATTTATTATGCATGATCACATAATATAATAATAAAAAAGAATTCATAGAAAAAATTTACATCCGTGGTGAATTTTTTCTATTTAAAGCATAGTTACGTTTTGTGTGTGATCACATAGAAAATTAATATATAATAAAAATGGATTTCATTCCCTGATATAAATTAAGAAATCCCTAAAATCCAATATTAAGTTGATAAATGCCTTCAATTGCTTGAATCTTGACATAGTTGATTGTTTTAGGTTCCCTCCATCTATAGTTGAGGGTGTCTCTTACAACAAGGGAGTAATTTTATGATTTATGGGTCAAAATAACTATATTTTGAAGCAATAGAATATCTATATCTCACTAGTTTCAACATTGTAGGAAAAATATTTTTCAATGAAATGTAATTCATTGCAAGAGATTGGTATCCTCTCAAAAAATTAAGATGACATGAGTTAATGTTGTTGGCCAGTTAAAATCCAACATTAGAATCTTATAGTAGTGGTGATTCTATCAATAGGTCTATAAAGTCAATTTTAAGGATAATCACCACTAGAATACTTATCGACTGAGTATTTTGAATCTTTTAGTTGAGGGCTACTAGGATTTAATAAAATAGTTAGAGGCTTTTAAAATTGACCATTTAATATTCCCAATGGTAATAAAGATAATTTACTAATGTACTGTATTTATTTTTTGTAGAAAAAATTTAAACCTTCACCAATTAAACTTTACTATGATCAATATTTGAATAATAGAATATCTTGACCAACCATAACTTCAATAGTGGTACAAGTTCTTGCACATAGTACTATGCCAAGAAAAGAATATTTAAGTGTTGGAATCCCCATTTCCTTTTGATCCACCTCAAGGAGTGATGAAGTAATATTAAGATAAATTTGAGAAGCATATGGATTGTGTGTAAAATGTTAAGTTCATTATTCTATATTCTATGTAATGTGATCTATGGGAAATAAATGAGGTCAAATATTATTTACAAATATTATCTTATCTCCAGGAGTTATACTCGGAGAGACCTCAGAAAGAAATCTATGAGATATATTGAGAATTTTATAGATGTGGTCTAGAAAATGGGATCTATTATGACATAATGTACTCAAGATGATCAGGTATATTGAGAGACTAGAGTCCCTTGTGTTCAAACTAATCATTGAACTAGAAATCAATCTCATTATTGCCTCGTTAATGCATAACTTCTCGACTTTCATTGTTAATTTTAACATTAATAATATTACTAAGTCTCTCTTAGATATATTGTCTTTAGTTATATAAATAGATAAGGATATGATGAATTCTAATTATTTGGTCCTTATAGTGAACATGATAAGTAAAGTAAAGGATAAATTGCAGCAGTTAAAGTCTAAGTTAAGGATACATATGCACTTCCCAACAAATAATCCAAAAATATATAGGGAGAGAATTGAGAAGGATGAAGACTGATATGCATGTGGGAAGAGGGGTTATTGGGATATGAATTTTACATAATAGAAGAATAACTAATTTCACATTTCTCCATCAGTTATATTTCAAATTAAATACAATATGACTATATCTATAATTTGGGTATTGGATACTTCTTGTTGTTCAATAATTTATATTAAAATACTAGAACCAAATAGATTCAAGATGATTACAAAAGATGATGTTTATAACAACACAAGAATTTATATAATTTTTCTTTTAATATATATTAATAAATTGTAATTAAAATATATAATATTTTAACTAACGTATATGATAAATCGATTTTTATGGTCATATACATTGTTTTTTCTACAAAAAAAAGTTTTAGTTCCTTTTGATGAAAAGGACATTTTATATATAGTGTTTTAATATTTTATAAGTTTTATTTGGAAAAATTAAATTCATATGAGGAATGTGGACATTAAAATTTAGTTGGGATGAATTTTTTTTTTTTATAAATCTCATATTTTAATGAATAGTGAAAAATATTGCATTTCAATTGAAAAATACTTTCCCATATAATTTATTTAAATTAATATATTATCATGTTAATTATATTTAAAGTATAATTAGATTATTATTTTATCATTTAATCAATTTTAGGTCATTTAAAGTAATTTCACAATGAAATTTGACATAAACAGATGTCAATGTTTTTATAGTTTTTACTTTTAAAAACACTCATTATCTCATTCCATGAATGAGATTAATTTTAAATTAATTACTACCACATATATGTTTTAAAATTTGAAAAATAGATTCCAAATTTTGAATTAGTAGGTCCAAATTACCTAAATAGGTTCCTTTTATTTTTTGGATACTATGAATTGTTTCTTTGGTAATTTTTTTATTTAATAGGGTTAAAGGTAAATTGGCTAAATTATTGTAACAAATAATTTGATAATGACATTAAAATTACCCTAACACTTTATAAATTACTATTAGAAGAGTAAAATTATACCCTTAACACATAAGGATCTAAATTGACTCATTTTATTTCCATTTGTACATGAAAATGATATAAATTTTGTTAATATAATAGAATGTGAAAAAACGTCACCCTCTTATTTCTTATAAGTATAATAATTTTAATATATTGATAAAATGATATATATTCGATCCAAAATAGTATCAAATAATATATTTAATTTTTCTACATCATGGGATTTTATTTAGTATTTTAATATACCATAAATGCTCACATAAGAATGATATAGTAATTATTTTATTAATAGAAATAGCAATTAAATTATATGGAAAATATTAAAATAAATATAATTTGTATTAATTAACATACTCCACGAATTTTTTAGGTTACTATGACATATTATATGTCTATTAAATTGGTTTTTTATGTTATCTATCTATTTAAATTATGTTTAAATTCAATGACATGAATAGTGTAAAAATTGACACTGTTCATATTTTATAAAAAAAATATTTTATTTAATTATTTAAAAATCATAAAAATATATTTTTTAAATGTATATATTCTAAGTTCGAATGGTTCTAAAATAGTCCATTTTATTAAAATTAACCCCAAATAATTAAAATTTATAGCCTCTTAATATTTAAAATGATGTTACAATAATTAAAAATAAAATAGAATAATTAACGGTAAAATGAAATGATATGGTTTAAAATGAAATTAAAACATATCTAAAAATTATTAATTCTGAATATTTCAAACTTTAATCATCGTATCTTCTAAATAACACATTTTTCTATCATTGGGAGTTAAAAATTAATTTATATTAATTTAAAATTTTAAGAGTTTCTAAGGGTTCACCACGCGTCTCCTATAAAAGACACTCATTCGTCTATATTTTTTACACTTAAAAACTTTTTTAGTGAAATATCTACCTAAAACCCTTCTTATAATCCCTCCCCACATTTTAGAGGGATTATTTTAGGCATATACTCTAACATAGAGGCGTTAAGGTTGTAATTAAAGGAGACCATTAGAGGAAGAGGTATCATTTTTTATGTGTTTCTATTTTATTTCTTATTCCACTTCCTTACAGTATTCATCATCCATGATGAAATAGTAACTCCTTTATGATCAATATATTGAGATGTTATTATGTTAATATTATCACCTAAATCCATCTCTACTTCCATCAAATTAGAAAGAAATTAATCATTCATGCGTACATGTGAACTATCACCTCCACGAACCGATATACTTTCTTTTCCATAACTGTCATTCATGACTGGTTATAATGATGGAATTAATTTTAATATGTTATATTTATGGAATATTAATTATTTTATGATAATAATATATCAATTATGTTCTTACATTCCATGCATATAAAAATGGTAACTTAGTTCTTGCGTACGTGTGAACTATAATCTCCAGGAAAGAATGTGATTAGTTTTTTAACCATATCACATTGATATTATATATATGTATATTTTAATTATTAATATGATATTAATAATTTAATTTTCATTGTGGAAAGTCAAAATATACTTACCTTCCTTCTATAATGATTAATGATAAATGGAAAACGTTACTCATGCGTATGTACAACCTATCGTCTCCATGATTATAACATTGTTCAGTTTTAATAACCATACATAATGGTTTCATTTAAAATTATAATTTATGTAAAAGATTATAACAATTCTATGAATATTATTTTTGAGATGATGGAATTATGACCACATGTACTATTGACATCATACCAATTTCATTTTCGACTCAAGTACAGAATAACGACAAAAGGTCTGACATGAACTTAAATAATTATGTAATTGTTATAACATGGTATTAAGTATATAAAATTAATAATAAACCTGAAAAAAGGTTCCCAAGATTGTAAATAATTACCCTAAGCTTATTATTCATTATGATAAATAGAACATGGGATGAATCATACTCAAGTTAAGAGGCATCATCTCAATATCCTTCCATTGAGGCATATTTTGATGTCATACACCACCTTGTTTTATGAGGTGTTTAAACAACCCATTTGAATTTTAATTTCATTTAATGTTTTTTAAAAGAATTTTTTTATATGGAGTGTTTTAATTTCTTTATAAATGACAAAAGTAATGTTATTTCTTAATATATATGGAATCAATAACTTCTCTTCTACTGTTACTATTATTTGATATTTGGCTTCCTCTAAAAGACTTAAAAAATTTAGAAGAAAACAAATCACTTATTCTATTTTATAGATATATTGGTATTGAAAATGGTTTATAAAATGAAATGATGATTTCAATATCTTGAAATGATTTCATTATATTGAAAATAATTTTTTTTGAGTAAAATGATGAAAAATTGAAACCTTTTATGTGTTATTATTATATAATGAAACATGGACATTTGAAATGTGGTTACATGATAAACCAAAGAAGGGTTGTTCTACGATAAACCATGGATGGTTGGTTACATTATAACCTCCAATGCATTGGGTATGGAAGTCGGTCATATGGCTATTTCATTTTATAAGAGTGACACATATGGAAGTGGAGCACATGGTTATTCCATTTAAGTAGGATTATGTCCCATGTTTCATTTATAAGGTATATGATCTTTATATGGTTTTATGGTAATATTTTTTTTTAAAGGGTAATCAATGAAATTATTTTTAAAAGAAATTATTTAATACTTATTAAGGGTGGAAGGTATGACTTTATGATAAATTATACCTGGGTTTACATGTTTTCACAAGACTTATGGTTTTCCCCCATTGTGTATCCCATATTAAGATTTGTATACTCATCTAATTTTTTAAAATGTTTTAAATAGTACTTAACGAAGAATAAAGACAAGGATAGGATCAATGGATAATTTTGATGATTTCACATGAAAATAAACCATGATTCTTTTGTAAAGACTTTGTTTTATGAAATAAATGGATATTGTATGGATGTTTACACATTGTATTTATAAGGTTATGTTATGTATGAGTTATAGACTAATTCACTTAATATCTAATCATGAAAATATCCTCAATGTGAAATAAGGTAAAATTCTTGACATAACTCAAGATTATGTAATGTTTTAAGGCCAAGTCATTATAGTGGGTATAAGAGGCATGGTTTAGATAACATCAGAGGTTAGGGTAAAATTATTAACTTAAAATTATAGAGTTAAAAAGATATATCATTTTAATATTACCATATTTCTTCGTCAAGTATATTTTTTTAGAATGGTTTTCTACTGAAAAAATAGGGTATTTGTTCTGGGAAGGAATCAAGAGGAAAACAACTTTCCAAATGAGTATCATTAGATATAAAAAATAAGAACTGAGTAGTTTTTTTGTAGTGATGTATCAATTGAATTAGGTGCTAAATGGTGGTGGTGTTCATGAAAGAGAGAAAAATACTCTACCACATCAAAACATGATGATATTGGAGCATTTTTTGAGAAAAAATTCCCCATCATTCAGAAGATCATCTAACCCCATGTTCTCTAAAGGATTCATTAAATCCCAAGAAAATATATTCTACATCATGGGTTGTTCAGAGCACCAAAAGGTAACTCCATCAATTGATCATTTTTTAGGTGAAATCTATAGTGGTGGATAATGGTTAAAAATATCATAGGATTTGAAGTGATGGATTCCATGGAATGGTTTGAATTAATGAATATATTCATTGATAAATACTTTACTAACAATGATCAATATAGTATGGAAAATAAATTTATAGAATGAGACAAATGGTGGAATATTCAATGGTTTTATATGAAAAAAAATTCACCTGTTTGAAAAGTTACGTCCCAAATATTATCTAGGATATTGATAGTAATATAAAATCAATTTTACTCCTAATTTAAGCTGATATATATAATGGAATATTAATCTCGTGAGTTAAGAAGCTATAAGAAACATTTATAATCTCATAATAAGGAATAAATAGAGTTTTCTGATGACCATAAAGCCTATGAGAGAGAGAAAAAGAAGAGGTGATGTTGATAGAAAATGTGAATCCATTCAATTAAGAAGTTTAGAGGTAAGAAAAATAAATTTACATCTTATGATATGTGTTGTAATAGGCATATTGTAGAATTCATTTCAATGTCTGGGAAGAACTTTTGATAATGTTAGACTATTCATTTTTCTCATGACTACGAGTGAGATGATCAGGCAAGCAATGAAAATATAGCAGTAAGATTTTCTAGTTGTAATGAGTTGGGGAATTATACCAATGGCTATCCAAATTTGATTAGATGGGGAAGAAACTAGCAATATTGAATGTAGAAGGGAAGGTAAAAATATTTTCCTATCACTATGGTTAATGTGGACCATCAAATCTAGTGGTGAAAAGTATTTTTTAGGTCTTTTCAAAATACACCAATACTATTTTGACAATAAATATTCACATTATTTAATTTCTTAGAGAATTGAAACTAAATTGGAAATATCACCTCACAAATGTGATATAGAAATTTTGGTAAAACCTATGGGTGGAAGTATTAAAACATCCCAGATTTATAGGAATCTTAATATTATCATTTATGGGATGGTCATTCTAGAAAATCTTGTTAAACTTCCCCTGGTATATTTTTTTATCATTTTGGTTATGGATTGTCTTTCAGTTTATCACGATAAAATAGATTAAAAAGGTAGTAATGTTTTATTCAATGAATTAAAACCTTTGATAACATACTAAGAAGTTGAGAGAATGATTAAATATAGAAGTTAATGTTATCAAGCTTATATTTTTTAAAATAATGTAACAGTTTTGATTAGTGACATTCCAATACTGAATGGATTTACATATGTTTTTCCTAACGAATTTTCTAGTGTTGTTCCTAATTGTAAAGTATAATTTACTACTGATTTTGTTCTTATTTCTAATCCTATTTCTGAATTTCCCTATCGAATGGATCAAATTAGATCTGATGTAATTGAAAAAATAGTTACAATAATTTCTTGAAAATGTTTTCATTCGACCAAGAACCTCACTATGGGGTTCTCCTATATTATTTGTGAAAAATAAGGATGATTTCATGAAACTTTGTATTGATTATAGATCCTTGAATAAAATCACAATAAAGAAAAAAATCCATTTCCCTCATATTGATGATTTGTTTGATTAGAAATGGGTAGCTTAGTATTTTTTGAAGATTGATTTGAGGATTGAGTAACATCATCTGAAGTTGAAGGATGATTAAATTCCAAAGATAGCATTCCAAACAAGAAATGAGAATAATGAGTTTTTAATTATTCCCTTTGGGTTGTCTAATGCTTCTATTTTATTTATGAATCTCATGAATGGAGTCTTTCATTGATTTTTCGATAAGTTTGTGGTTGTTTTTTAAGATGATATTTATGTATTTTCTAAAATACAATAGTATCTTTAATGTCACTTAATTATTGTTTTTCAAACACTAAATGAAAGTAAACCATACAGAAAATTTATTAAGAGTTAATTATGGTTTCAAAAAAAAATCTCTCCTGGGTTATATTTTCTCTAAAGAAGACATAACTATAGACCCTTCTAAAAAAAGTTGTTAAATATTGTCCAAGTTCTAAAATGTCATAGAGATTCAAATTTCATATGGATTAGCAGGTTTTACTGATATTGTATTGAAAAAATTTCTCAATCATCTATCCCACTAACTAGGTTAACACGTAAGGGGGTTATGTTCATCCAGAAAAAAATAATGTGATGATTGCTTTCAATAACTGAAAAGAATATTTGTAAATGATGTAGTCTCTTTACTACCTTCTATAAATGGTGAATTTGTTATCTATAGTGATGATTCATTTAAAGGACATGGTTGTGTCCTAATGTAAAATGAATAGGTAACTTTTTATTCTTTCTTTCAGTTGAAACCTCTTGTGTTAAATTACGCTACATGTGATTTAGACTTAGATAATGTTATTTTTTCATTAAAAAATTTTTAGGAGTCATTTGTATGGTGTAATATGTGAAATACATACTGATTAAATTATTTTTGAATAATATATTCAATTTTAATGAATTGAAGATGAGACAGAGGATATGGGTGGAAGTAATCAAGGATTCTGATTTCACGATTCAATACCATTATAGAAAAGTGAATAAAATGGATAATTATTTGAGTCAAAATTTTAACAATATATTAACCATGCGTCATTTTGAACATGATACTTTGGTTATTGATTTGGTAAATTTTTTCTTGGAAGTTATTAGTGCGGAAAAGTACCATGTTTTTTTTCAGGTATTAGTGAAATCATCCTTATCAGACAGAATTAATGAAGCGCTGAAGGAAGCAATTGAGTAGTAGAAAATGGTAGAATTTATCCAAAATGGTATGTTTTATAAATTTGACATTGATAAATATTGTGTTTTGATATTTAGTAAGAGATTATGTGTGCCATTTGGATCATAGTTAAATAAATAGTTGTTATGGGAATCTTATAGTTCTTTATTTTTAGTTCATCCAGGAAAAACTAAGATGTATAGATACCATTTTGGATAATATATCCATGGATTTTATAGTGGGATTACCATCGACTTCTTGAGGTAACAATGTGATCTGGGTTGTTATTGACCAATTGAATAAATAAGATTATTTTCCTTCCATTTGATATATTGTATCTGTAGACCAAATTAATGATTATTATATTATAGAGATAATTATGTTACATGGAGTTACCCTCTCTGTTTTATCTGATCGTGATCTCAGTTTCATAACCAAATTTTGGAAGGGCCTTGATAAGTCTTTTGGTACTAAATTAAATTTTTTTACATAATTTCATCCTCAATTAGATAGATAATTCAAACGAACAATTCATACATTGGAGGATATGATACATGCATGTTCAATGGAATACTAGGGATCTTAGGATCAACATAACTCTTTGGTTGAGTATTCTTATAATAATTGTACAAATTCCAGTATACATATGTCACCATTTAAGGAATTATATAGGAAGATGTCTCAAACACTGGTATTTTGGGATGAATTATGTGAAAGGAAGTTGATGGGACCAGAATTGGTAGAGGAAATGGAAAATAAAGATCAGTTTATTTAGAGATATATAAGGATGTCCCAGAGAAGGTAGAAAATTTGTGTGGATAAACAGATGGAGGAAAATTTATTTTGAGGTACATGGTCATGTTTTTCTCAACTTTTATCCATGGAATATTGTGATGAGTTTTAGTAAGAAAGGGATGTTTAGTCCAAGGTTCATTCAACACTATTAAATCCTAGATAAATTTTGATTAGTTTCCAACCGAGTGGCTTTACCTATATGTTTATCCCAGGTACACAATGGTTATCATGTTTCAATGTTAAGAAAGTATAAGCTAGATCTATATCATGTTTTGAGTCTATAAGTAGTTCAGTTGGAAGAGAGTATTTCTTATGAGGAACAACCCGTCCAGATTCTAAACCCTATAGAGGATTTGTTTTGGAATAATATGATTCATCATGTTATGTTTTTTTAGGAAAAAACCATATCAGTAAAGAGGCAACATGAGAATCTAAAAATTCTATTATGAAAAATACCCCCAATTATATGATAAGTGAATAAAATTGTGAGGACAAAATTTCCAAAAGGGGGGGAGAATGTAACTACCCAAGTAATGATATAATAATTAATTTCATATGTATTCATATATATAAATTAAAATATAAAAAAATATGTTTAATAACATATATGATAATTCTAGTTTTGTGGTTAAAAACATTATTTTTCTAAAAAAAAAGTTTTACCAACTTGTAATGGTGTACCCATTTTAAATATATTTTTTGACAGTTATATAGGTTATATATGAAAAATAAAGTTATTTATATTAATTTAGACATCCAAATTTAGTTTGGTATAATTTTTGGTATTTTTCTAATAAATTTCATATTTTAATTAATAGTGAATAAGAAAGCATTTTTGTTCAAAACTGCTTCTTCATCTAATTTATTTATATTGTAAGATTATATTTTTATTGATTTAATGTACAATGAGATTATTTTTCTATAATTTAATCCAATGTATATCATTCTAAGTAATTTTCACATTTTAATTGTATATAAATACATTTCAATCTTTTTATGTTTTTTAATTTTTTAAAAAAATGTTTTCTCATTTCATTAACAAGATTAATATTGAATTGATTTATAAAACATATATGTTTTAAATTTAAAAAAATAGATTCAATATTTTTAATCATTGGGCCCAAATTATGTAAATATTTTCTTTTTATATTTTGGATTTTGTGAATAGTAATAGTGGTAATATTTTTATTTAACAACAATAAAGGTAAATTAGGTAAATTAGGGTTACAAATAATATGATAAGAAAAATAAAATTACACTAACACCTGGAAAAATTATATTAGAATAATAAAATTACAACCTTAACTGATAAGGATCTGAATTGACTCATTTGATGGAATTTTTTCCTTAAAAATGCTATAAATATTGTTAAAATAAAAGAAAGTGAAAAAATGTCACCATCTTATTTTTTATAAGTATGTTGATTTCAATATAAGGAAAAACATAATATAACTTCGATAGAAAATAGACTTTAGAAATATAAATTAATTATTTTCATCATGGGAATTATTTTTAAATTTTTAAAGATTAAATAATAACAAAAAATATCAACATAACAGTGATACAATAATTATTTAATTAATTTAAATATCAAATAAATGATATGAAAAATAATAAAGTAAATATAGTAATAACTAATTAAGGTAATTAATAAATTTTCAAGGTGACTATGACATATCTGAATTATATTAGATGATTTTTTTTCAAATTTATCCCTCCCTTTGTATTTTATTTAAATTTATTGAAATGAATAGTTTCATAATTAACATTATTAATATTTTATAAAAAAAATATTTTACTAAATTATTTAAAAATAATAAAAATAATAAAAAATTAAAATTTGGATATTAAAAGATCCAAATTTTATGATGTATTCCATGTATAGTTAATTTACCCCATATAAGTAAAATTTATTTCCTCTTAATATTTAAAATATTTTTTCCACAATTATAATTTAAATATAATATTTAAGGATAAAACGAAATGATAAGGTTCAAAATGAAATAAAAAAAATGTCTAAAAATTATTTAATGAGAATATTTTTAACCATACTCATCTTATCTTCTAAATAACACAATTTGGATTCATTTAGAGTTAATAATTAGTTTATATTAATTTAATATTTTAAGAGTTTCCAAGGGTGCCCCTCCCCTCTCCTATAAAAGGCATACATTCATCTCTATTAATTACACTTCAAAAACCATTTTTAGTGGCCAATATCTTTGAAAACCCCTTATAATATTATCTCCTCACATTTTAATATCCTTATTATGGTAATAAAACCCACCTTATAAGTGTTAATGCTATAATTAAAGGGGAGAATTTGAATATGAGGTGTCATTTTATTTGTGTTTATATTTTACTTCATCTTCCACTTCATTCAAATGTTATTCATCTATGATGAAATAATAACTCCATTATAATCAATATGATGATATTTTATTATGTTAATATTATCACCTAAATCCATCTCTACTTCCATAAAAAAAATAAAGGAATTAATCATTCGTGTGTACATGTGAACTATCACCCAAATGAATTGATATAATTCATTTTCCATAACTGTCTATCATTAATAGTTATAATAATTTAATTAATTAAAATATATGATATTAATTACATATTAATTATTTTAATATAATATTATATTAACTATGTTCTTACTTTCCGTGAACATAAAAATAGTAACATCGTTCATGCGTTCGTGTGAACTATCACCTCCACCAATCGTTGTAATCCATTTTTATTCACCACTTCACTTGGATAGTATATATAAGTATATTTAAATTATTAATATTATATTTATGATTTTATTATAATTCTAGAAAGATAAAATAATACTTACCTTCTTTTCATAATAATCAATGAAAAATGGAAAATGTTACTCATGTGTACGTACGGCCTACCATCTCCATGATTATAATGTTGTTAATTTTTTATAAGAATACATAATGGTTTGATTTAAAAGTATAATTTATGTATAAAAATTATAATAATGTCATGTTATTTTTCTGGATACAATAGTCTTATGAACACATGGACTATTGACATCATAATAAGTTCATTTTTGACTCAGGTAATGAATATCAACAAAACATCTAACATTAATGTAAATAATTTTGTAATTGATATAAATAGTAATAAGTGATATAAAATGAATTGTAAACATGAAAAAGTTTTTCAAAAAATTAAACAATTGACCTAATTTTATTATTCTATATGATAAAAAACATAGGTGACAAATGAGACTCGAGGTAAGAGACTTTATCTCAATCTCCTTTCATTGTGGCATATTTTTGTGTTATACACCACATTTTTTTTAGAGGCGTTTAAAAAACACCTTTCAATTTTAATTAAATTAAAATGTTTTCAAAAGGAATATTTATATATGGAGTGATTTACTTCCATTTCAAATGAAAAAAGGAATGTTCTTTTTTAACGTATATAGTGATAACGACTTCTCTGCTGTAATGGACGTTGTTTAATATTTGGATTCATCTACAAGACTTAATGCTTTTAAAATAATAATAAATCACTTATTCCCTTTTATGGTAAATTTGGTATTGCAATTTTTTTTAAATTTGAATGATTATTTCAATATATTGAAATTATTGCTTTGGATATCAAATGAATTTTTATGAGTGAAATGACAAAAAATTACAATCCTTTATGTGTAATGATTATATAACGATACTTGGAAATTTGATGGGTGGATATATGATAAACCAAGGAATGGTGGTTTGGTGATAAACCAAGGATGTTTGGTTATGTTATAACCTCCAATGCATTGGGTATGTAAGTTGATCATAATGTTATTCCATTTTTTAAGAGTGACACATATGGAAGTTGACAGCAGAGTTATTCCATTTAAGTATGATTATATCCCATGTTACCTTTAAATGTTATAGTTTATTTCTATGGTATTATGGTAATATTTTGATTAAAAAATGGGTATTAAATGATCTTATTTTTAAATGAAATTATTTACCACATCTTAATGGTAGAATGTATCAATTTACTATAATGTATCCTTGGGTTTGCATATTTTTACAAGTCTAATAGTTTTCCATCTTTCTGTATCCCATACAGAGCTTTTTATAGTCATCCTGTGTTTTAAAATTTTTTACACATGATTTAAGGATGAATAGAGATTAGTATGGGAACAAGGGAATATTACAACAATTGATCATGAAAAGAAACCATGTTTCTTTTTTAATTTTGTTGTTTTATGAAAGAAATGTATACTAATTGGAAGTGTCCACCTTGTATTTATATGATTTTTTATGTATTTTTAATATTCTAAATCTAAAAAGCTATAAAACTCAAAAGATCCTCAATGTTAAATAAAGTTACATTCATGAATTAACACTAAATTATGTAAGGTTTTACAGCTAGGTCTTTATAAGGTGGATCTATGAGCATAAAATGGTGTGAGACTTTCAGAATTACAAATGTGATATTACAAATTATGTTTCCTAGTATAATGGTTCATATGAAAAATAATTGTTATTATGTACCATTTATTACTATAAAAATAATCTTCGTGTTGAGTTTAGACACTATATAATTTTATTTAATGTTTCAAAATAAATTTTTCCTTATTTATAAAGAAAAATTAAGTTCATATATACATGAAATAAAAAATATTGTATTGGAACTAAATGACATATCCAATGAAAATGATTCATATCATACCCACCTATTGAACTTTAGGATATTTCATGTAAATACTAACCATTTAAGAAACATTCATCACATAGGGTATTCAGACTATATTGAGTTAAATTCCATTGATATGTCACACTTGTTTACAATGTAAAATGACTATAAAACCTTTTAATGGGAAAGAAGAAAATAATAAGATCCAATGGAATTGGTTTTTATTAATGTATGTGGTCCATTTAAAGTAAATGAAATGGGTGTTTTTTATACTTATTTGCTTTTACTAATTTCTATAGTAGACATGGATATATATAATTAATGATTTATATGTAAAATTCCTTTTTCATTTTTAAGGAATATTATAATAAAGTAAAAAAAACATATTTTTTAAGCAGTTTAAGAAACTCTACTCCAAATTTAGTGGAAAATAGCTTTACAAAATTTTCATCTATCGTCTAAAGGATTTTGGGACAGTTTCTCAACTCACTCCTCCTTATACACCTTAGTGGAATGGTGTTAATGAAATAAGGGATGAGATAATTCTTGAAATGGTCACATTGAGGATGAATCATGAAACTATACCATTATCCATTTGGGGATATACACTACAGACAAGAGTATATACATTAAATTGAGTACCATCTAATGAAATAGTTGGGATTCTATATGATTTATGGTATGAAAATAAATCTATTCATTCACTCATACAGGTATGGGGATGTGAAGCTTTATCAATAATTTACATAGTGAAATATTAGAATATCAGAGAATGAAGCTTGTCTTTAAAGGATATCATAATGATTCTAATTGATATTAACTATATAATCATTCATATAGAATAGAGATTATATAAATACATGCCACACTTATTTAAAGGGATGAAATATCCAAATAAAATAGTGGGAGAAATATCTAATTTGATAAATCTAATGTTCCATGTGAAAAATAGTTTGTATGAGAATGACATCTACATGTGACGGTGGGAGATGAAGATGTTCCCAAGACACAATTACCATGTAGGACTACTAGAGAGGTCTGATAACTAAATAGGAATCATTTTCTTATCACCAAGTCAGGTAAAATGGTACTCTAAGAGAATTGTGAACCTCTAAAAAATGAAATAAGTATGTGTCAATGATGATTCAAAATGGAATGAATTCATGCATAATATATTGGAGTCCATGTTCCAAATCTAATTTTGGATTTTTTTTTTTATCCAGAAATTTAAGTACAAACAATTTGGTGTAAATGGGTATTCAATAAAAATTTTAATAGTGATATTTAAGTGAGAAACTATAAGGAAAAAATAGTAGCAGTGGGTTTTAATAAATTTACAAGAATCAACTATGATGAAACTTTATCACCATTCTAAATATTGAAATATATCAAAATATTACATGAAATAAAACCCTTGTATGATTTTTTAATGTTGAAAATAGGTTTCAAAACATCTTTTCTAAACTGTAATATGGTTGAATATTTCTATATAACCCAACCCAAAGTTTTTATTATGTCAAAGAGTTCCAATTAAGTAATAAAGATCTAGAGATCCATTTAGTGACTGAATTATACATCAGAATCATTGAATTTTTTTATGTAGCTATAAGATAATTCTAGTTTCATTAATAATTAATTTGATACATGTTTCTATAATAAGGTTATAGAAAGTGACATAATTCTCTTAGTATTATATTTTATGGAATTTTGGTAATTGAAAATGAACTGAAAGACTTATAGTCAGTGAAGACTAGTTAAAATTAATTATTCTTTATGAAATAATTAGGTGAAGCATCCTATATTCTAGATATAAATATATATATAGATATATCACATATGATTCTTAGGATAAGTTGAAGTACATATATTAACATGGTACTAATAACTTAAAATATGGATAAATCCAAGAGGGGATTGTTGCAAGTGTCACATGGAATTAATATCTAAAATAAGATTTATCTATAGACACATTATAATATTGATATAATGATAATAATACCTCAATCTATATCTATGGGTACTATAATGTATGTTTCGCTATATACTTGGTTTTATGTTTACTTTTCCTTAATCATGGTGGGAATGTCAGATTTGGTTCCCTTGAACCAAATTTCTAGTACTAGATTACATGTTTTTATTATTAAAAAAAGTTCTAATCACATCATGATTATTCTTGTACATAATATATTTATGTGATACTATCCTTAGAATATATTTTTTTCTAAAATTTTGATAGTAATTCCCCGCTATGTTGAGAAACATTAGTTTCCATGATATTATTCTTAGACATTGTTTTACTTCCAAAAGATATTTTTCTATAGGACACATATAATATAGGTTATTAGGGGTAGGATGACCATAATAAATAGACACTTTATCATGATGTTTCCCTTGGTACTATCCAAAATAGTTGGTTGTTATAATAGACTCGATAATAGGAAATCCACATTTCCATATATCATTATAAAATCCTATCTTCAGATGTGTGTATTGATCCATAGATATTAATATTATCATTTAAGTATTTCATGATTAACATGATTTTATGTATTGATGAAAATTGTAACAACATATGTCCATGGGGAATTAGGGTATGTTGGGTGCGTCTCGATGGATATTTTATTAATTAATAATGCGATAATTGACTTATCCATTCTCTCTCTTGATAGAAGTTGATATCTTAGACCCTTTGATGGAATCAAACATCCTACATAAATTATTATCCATGGTGTTCATCAGGTGAGTTCACTTCCAAAAATTAAAATAAAGAGACGTCAAAGATTTAGGTTTATGGAACTAGCATGTAACCTGCTTGATTAAAGATATCTTGATAAAGGGATTATATTAAATTATAAGTGTTTGTATAAGGTTGGATGTTGTTATGAAATTAAATTCACTCTTGGTAGGATCCTTGACATCTTACTAGACACTAACCGTATATTGTATGTGTTTTTGCATATTTATAATAATAAATATTCCTATATTGTCACAAAATAAGTGTATCTACAGTCTAATTATATTCAAATAATAAATTTAACAAGTTAGAGTTAATAAGTTTTATTTTTTTTTTGGATGATTTCTCTAAATTAATCACCAGTTATTCAAATGAATATGTGAGTAAAATAATAATAATAAAAAAATCTTGGAATTTTTAAGAATATAATATTTATTATATTTATTGATGAATAATAAAATGAAATTTATTTTAAAAATAAATACTGATTATTCCAGAATCGGTAAATATGAATGACAGAATGGGGGCCAAGATTAATCGTATGATTATATGTTGTGTAAATAATATTTAGTTATATTATTTATGTGATTCACATGTCAATAATTAAACAATAATATTCCTATTTATATTATTGGGGATGTGGTAAATTATTAAGTATGGAATTTTCCATGTTCTTATGGACACTTTTCCAAGTTTAAACATTCCAAAGTAACTATCTATTTATATATCTATCATAAACTAATTGGTGTGCACAACTGATAGAGTGAAACTCTCTCAATATCTAGAGATATATCAAGATATCTAGATTTATATCCTCCCATACTCTCTCAAGATGACGAGGCATCATGAATATTTCAGCATCTCTCAAGAAGAATTATTCTGTGGTCGACCATAAAGAATAAATGGTATTGGGATCAGACATGATAGCACATGGATATTCTACATCATCATTCAATGAATCTTGTGCTTGTGTGGATCACTACTAAAGGGATTATGCCTATGGATCCTGAAACACAATGATGATGAGATATGACCTATTCCATAAGATCACCAACAAAAACAGAATTAAAAGTTGATCAAGTTTTATATCTAATAAGATATTTATTATAAGTTACATTTGAATATACTTATCCTCTATTTTTAGTGTTTTGAACTAGTTAATTAATATAATGTTCTCATTTTAAATGATGTTTTAAGTTATGTGTGGAAATAATTACATGCAACTAAGTCAAAAATATGATTGGACATATAATCAAAGGATGTTACATCTATTCTCAGAATCTACATGTGGTTTCCAGGTGGTCATAAGGTTCACTTATAAATAGATATTATTCATTAATTAGTTGCATGTTTTTTCATTTTAGTTTACTTATATAAATTCATTTTAATATCTGAACATCGTTGTATCTTACTTTCTTCATTCTTACTAATATAACCATTAATAGGTTAAAGTTTAAAAATGAAGAACTAACTGAAGAACCATATCTGGGGGTCCCTAAGGTTCTTCCAAGCTAAAACTAAATTACTCTTAATGTAATTCCCATATACCTATCATGTATTATTTTTTCTTTCATGTATATATTTATATGGGGTCATATATTACAAAATCATATATATGATCCGAATAGATCAATTTGGCATATAGATCTGGATAAACAAGCACACTACATGAAAAAATACACACCATGTAAAAATTATGCATGTTGTGTTATCCATGTTACCTCATGTAGAACTACATGGGGTGTCTCAATCATTTTCAGTATCGGATAGGAAATAACTGGATAATATTTCATGAAAATGAGTTCTCAAGCCATGTTTGGTAGAATACAAACTATGTTCCTAAAGGGTTTCCATCACATGGATCATGGACAGACCCAAGGTTTGTGATGAGGACATGGGTAGAAGAAAAGTACACACTATGTAAAATAATACATTTCATATAGTATTCTGCTTGTATTATTCTCAAATTTTCATGGAATGAATATTTCAATTTATAATTAATAATTTTTATTATGTGTTCCATGTGATGTTCATTCAACAGTACATGAACTATCATTTGATTAAAAATTATATATTAAATTAATTTACATGATAAAATATTTGATGAACTCAGAAGGCTGACTCCATGTACACAAGTGTACTACATTAATTTTAAATGATGTTAATGTTGATTAAAATTATAGATGATAGTGAGTTAAGGATGGTTGGATAGAATTAAGATAAATTTAATTTAATAGATTAATTCATGTCTTATTATCTAAAATAAATAATGAATAAAATTAATTGATAAATAGATTAAAATTTTATTCTCATTTCTTGATGTGTGTATGATCATTATATTATACAAACCTATATATGAGATTGTTTTCTTTTAATTTATTCGATTAAATGATAAATGAGGGAATGTGTCTCATCCCTTTTCCTTATTATGAAAGGGCTTGCATGCCTATGGTTTTATTTAATGTAAAACACCATTTCAATTCATTAGATACCCTCTCCTACTTGTCATTAAAATATTTTGTATAGATATGGCTCCCAGTTAAGAGGGGGGTCTATGTTAATGGTCAGAGGTGAAACCATCAAGGTGATATATAGGGGAAACTGTGGAATTTTATGACAAGAATGAAGTTATACTAAATGTGGGTTTTCCCCTAGGGTTGAGGGAATTTTTATTATCCTATATATAAAATAACCATTAGAAAATTTCACGATCACACCATTATGTTTTATTTTTATCAGTTTCATTGTAATTTATTTACATTTGTGATTGTTACATGATCACCTAAATAAATTAATTAACAAGAATTCATGGTGAAATAAAATGTTTCTGGATTATATTTCAATGCTTTATCATACATTTATAAGCACCTATATAAAATACACTTATTATTAACAATCCTTTCAAGAAGATAAAAATGTGATTTACAAAAAAGGATAAAAATACCTCCAATTAAAATATTAAGTTAGTATATAAAGCCATTACATATGTTAGAATCAGCATCATAGTTTAATGTATGTGCCCAACCCGAGATTGGGTGTTTTCATTTATCATGGAAATTTTAGAATGAAATTTTGGGTTGATTAACATATAATACATCAAGGATTGACTAACCATGTAGGAATTAGTGTAACTAAGAGGAAATGTATGAGGAAATATAATAACATGATTTTAGGTTTGGGTATTCCAATAAACCAATTGAGGAACTATGAGTTAATTTATTTGTCTTGTTAAACAAAAAACCCATTAAAATAAACTAATAGACCCATTTTCGTTTTTTGATAAGGGAATATGGATCCTTACCACAAGAATATATAAGAGGCATGAAATTTAGAAATTGATGGTGAGGGATATTATGTTTCCAAAAATAATTATATATTAATGGAATTTTATTAAATTTAATTCATTAATCCATTTTTTAGTTGAATGAAGTTCTAATTATTAGATCTTAATCTTTAGAAATAGAAAATCAAAATAATTTGACAATATCACTATTTTCCATAATTAATTAGTATAACCTTCTCATTGTAATTTGTTTTATCAATGGTATAGGCACTTGAACATTATATAATGAAATGAACAAAAATTATACATACTAGAAACCCTAAATCCTAAGTTCATTTCTAAATATACTAATTTAGAAGAAGTATATCTCTATTTTAAGCATGTGGACGAGACAGTTGATTTCCAGTGTTTCATGTTATTCACCTTTTATATTGATATTCAAAAGCAATATTAGGTTATAGATGCACATAAAATTATTTCTCACCTTAAGGATATCTATGAAGATAATAAAATATCATAGAGATATGACTCCTCTAATTCACTATTCACTTATAAGCATGGAGAGTCAGTTCCTGTTGGGTCACATGTAGTCAATATTATTTTCTATATTAAAAACCTGGACAACTTTCGTTTTAATATCTCACATGAGATTCACACAAATCCCATTATTCCCTCACTACCCAAGAACATGTCTACTTTAATTGTGAATAATAATATGAGAAATAATGAGAATACACTATTGGAACTTCTTACACTTATTCTCTAAGTTGATAAACACATAGGAAAAAAAATACATTATACTTATTTTGAATAAGAATAAAAAGAAGAAAAAATGGACTGAATTGTCATCCAATATCTAAGGATCTGGAGCACCATCCTTCGATTAAAATGATGACCCAAAGGCAATGAAAAGAATAATATGAGATGTGTTTTTCATTTGGAATGCAGGGCCACTAAAATAAGAACTACAAAAATCCAAATAAGAAAGAGGATTCATGAACCTTCGTTAGTATTGAGTTTATTCTATCCATATCTATAATTTTTTAATTATATACTGCCTTTGGTGCTCACATTTGTATCCAAATTTTATATCCAAGTATATATTACTAGATTAATAGAGATTAGGTGCATCTAAAAGTTTCCAATTGAGAAATATTGGGTTACCTAGCCATTTTTTATTACCATCTCACATTTTACACAAGATTGTATTTATTGATAAATATTTTTATTATCTTCCTAGTGTTTCGAATAACTAAATTTCCTTTTCATATTTAGATATGAAGGGATTTATTTTCAAATTTAGATACAAAGTTTGCTACATTTATAAAAAAAACATGTTCTATAGTATAGAATAGTTAAATAATTTTTTATGTATTTAATTATCAAAACCAAATATTGGAAATTGATAATGAAACTAATACATGTGATCCATATAAAATCTATTTTTACCACCACTATATTGGTCACATAAATAAGAATCATTTCACAATGACCTATCAAGATGGTTACATAGAATCCTATGATATTAATCTAATTGAAATATATCATACTAGATTTCATGTTAAGATGATAAAACCACAAATTTGGTGTCAAGGAGAAAGTTCCATATAAATTCTAGATTTCATACACACTGATATGTGTAGACCTTTTCATGTAGAGACCAGAGGTGGATACCCATTATTTATTACATTTACCGATTACTTGAGTTTTTATTTTTTTGTCTATATAATGGGGTGCACACATGAATGTATCGATAAGTTCAAAGTGGTGAATAATAAGGCATAGAATCATCTTCATATGTAGATAATGAAACTTAAATCAGACCTAGGGAGTGAATAAGTTAACCAATACTTTTTCTAATTTCAATAGGATTATTGTATTTTATCTCAACTCACTCCAAATTATACTCCAGAGTGGAATGGTGTTAGGGGTGGGGGGAATCATACATTGTGGGAATGATAACTTCTACAATGATTTACACAATTCTTCAATTGTTATTTTGGGGATATGTATTACATATGGTATTATACATTTATACTAAGTAGCATTTAAAGTGGTAGATGGTATTTCCTTTGAGTTATGGAGTGGAAAGAAATAATTTTCATCACATGTCTATGTATAGGGTTGTGAGGAATATATAAATTCTTTATTAGAAAACATACTATAAAACTAAGGCATGATGTTTATCATTATTGGATATACCATTGAAATAATGGGATACCATCTATACAACCCTTCAGACAAAAAATTAATTATTACAAGATATTTTGATTTTCTTGAGAGGGAGAAGATATATAGAGAGAATAGTTAGAGAATATATGACTTCAATGAATTTGATTCTCAAGAAACATAATAGTTATTATAAGAATCAATTCCACAAGTCCCTGAGAATGAATATGATCTCAAAACATAGGTGATATATTGGATTCCATTAGAGGTGAGAGAACCATAGAGATATGGTATTAGAGTCGCTGGTTATGATGATTCGTTATTGGTTATCAATTATGATCCTAACTATACAATAAAGAGCTATTATATGTCTTAGAATCTACTTTATTTCAATAATCCATGAATTCTAAGATGAATTCCATGTATCAGAAGTGTGGATTATTATTTATCACCCTGGTAATGTAAAATTTGTTGGGTGTAAATGGGTATTAAAAAGAATGGTGGATATATAAGGTGAGTTAAATACCTATAAATAATTTTTAGTGGATACAGGGTTTATACATCATCATGGTATTGAATATGATGAAACCTTTTCTTCATGTTCCATTTTTAAATCCATTATTCACCCTAGCAACTCACTATAACTATGAGATGTGGAAAATGGTTGTTCAAACTAAATTCCATAATGATAAACTTCAATAGGATGTGTGTGTCACAAAAATTGAAGTATTTGAGACTTCAATAAGTGCAAAAAAGTTATTGATGTGGGTGATATCAACCTGTGGATTAAAAAAGACTCCATGTCATGGGTACTCAATTAGACGAAGCAAAAACTGAATTTAGATTGATATATAATAAATGTGATCCGTCTGTTTACAAATGGTTTAGTGTTATAATAATAATTTTTTTAGTAGCATATGTTGAGGACATATTACAAATTGGAAATGATATACCATCCATACAGTACTTTAAGGCAATGTTGTCCAAGTGATTCTCTATTGAGGACATAGGTGAATTATCATCCATTCTAGGGATAAATATCATGCTTGATAGATTTAAGAGTCTTCATGGAAAAATTCAAGGTATATAAAATTACTAGATATTGAAGATGTTTAGTATGGAACAATATAATAATGTATTAGATTTACTCTCACATTTTATTTATCATTCTATGAAAATGTGTCCTAATAATACGAGTAAATAGAGACAATTTTTAAGATTTCATATGCTTATATCATATGACTCATTATTTATCTCATGTTATTTATGAGTCTTGATGTTGTGTATGCTTTGAATATGGTAAGAATAACTAAGTTAAGTAATCATAAAAAATATTTATTTTCAAGGATTGAAAATATAATATTTATTATATTTATCTTTAAATAATGCAGTGATATTTATTTATTATATAAATAGTCATCATTTATGAAGCAATATATGTGAACAAGGGAATGTGTAAAATGTTTAATGGTCCATTTGAAAGTGGTATAAATAATATTAATTTATATTACTTATTTTTTTAACATTTAAATAGTTTAATAATAATACTTATATTATAATTATTATTATTATTTTACATGGGGTCAAATATGATTTATGAAATTTGGAAAGGGCCTCTATGCGATTTTCAACCCCTAATCCTTCCAAAATAAATGAATAATTATATATATTTTATAAAGAAAAATTTTGTGCACACAATGGATAAAGTGATACTATATATGTTCTATAGAGATAAATATTGATCTTGAGTGCTCTCATACCCTCCTATATCAATCTAACAAGATATCATCAAGATTTATTCCACTCTTGAGAAGAAATTTATTGTAATCAACCATGTACAATTCAAGTGATCTGGATAATCCAAGCCATAACATAGAGATTCTATGATGTCATTCAGATATTGTGGTGAATTTTTAGATCTTATATAGATAGATTCATCAATTGGATTGTATATCATAATTATGGTGTGAAAAAATATATTACATCAGATAACTAATGAAAGTGAAAATATAGGTTGAGTTAATTCTATATCTTCTGGTAAATTAATTGTAAAATACATGTGAAGATCCTCCTCAAATAGTTCTAGTGTTCTAATATATTAAAGTAATATATGGTTTTGATTATAAAAGATAGTTTTAATCTTGTAAGTCAATGATTATATGTAATTAAGACAAAAATATGGGCTAGTGATAACATAAAAGAACCTTTCAACTTTTCCTGAAACCTACAGGGAAGATATCAAGACAATCTAGTATAGGTTTATTGGGAAGCTGTAAAAACTATCCTAAAGTACTTGATACTTATGTAGGATATTTCCTAGGTGTATATAGGATATGAGGAACTAGTCATGAGGGGATAAACCGATGCAATTGTCAAGATTGATCAAAATGACATGAAATCACAATCATGCTATGTCTTTTTCCTCAATTATAGAGCAGAGAGCTAGATAATCTCAATGAATTCTATGGTTTCAAGTTATATAATAGAATCTGAGTATATATATTCATTAGATAAAGGTAAATAATTATTTTGGATACAAATATATTTTTCTTTCTTGAAATTGTATTTAGTAGTGCATACACTATTACAATATATTGTGATAATACCTCTATAATAGTTATTTCCAAGGAGCCCAGGTTACACCAAAGGACAGACCCTGTAATTATAAAGGTTCATCTCTTATGTTCGTTTATTTAGAGAGGTGAATTTTCAATTAGAAAAGTATTCATGGAGGATAATCTGGTAGACCCCCTTATTGAAAGAAAAATCTCAAAAAGTCTATATTCTCATGTGAGAGATAGAAAGTGGAGAGTTATTAGAATTTGGAATTAGTTTAAGTGGGAGTGTTGTGATTGGGTGATATATACCCTTTAGATACATTGATTAAAAATAAAAGTATACACTTTTATATATTTTTTTTATTATTACTAAATTATAATTGATATGTCTTCATCCATTATCTATATGGTTATGTCCTAAGATTATGTGTCATATAAAATTATTTTAATAGTTTCCATTAATAATGAGAATCTCAAGATACTATGAAACTAATCCTAAATATATAGACTATGATCTAGATATATCATACAGATGGGATATGAGGAACACTAAGTACTAGTGTATGATGTGTGTATGTTGATCGCACTTAAAATGTTTCAAATATAGTGAGCCCTCAGGTTCTGAGGCAAGCCCAAACCAAAGGAAAATGGGGATTTTCTTGAGGTGGTGACTCAAGTTTTACATCTGGTCAAGACACCAATAAAGAATACGGTGGTCCTGTTTTAGAGAATTCTTCATGTATCAACATGGAGATGGTGGGGTTTAATTATCCAATCTTATGATGTGGGGAATCTACTGTTGAAGGACTTTTATAATAACTTCATAGAGGAGTTCACTCTAGCTACACTGAGGACTATATATATCAAGGGGATTCTTCTACTCCAATATGGAAACATGATAGTTATTGAGTATTCATTAAGGATTACCAACTTCTCTAGGTACTCGATGGATATGGATCTTTGATATTTTTTCTAGGTTTAGACCATCGAGTAATTTCTTTATAGATTTAAATGATCTAGTTTTATCCCTCTATACATTTATGCCTATGATGGGGTACTTGAGAGAGATTTTATAGCTGAGAGTTTCTTGGAAGAAATGTTACAAAAAGTTATTTCTAGTGGTGTGTATACAATAGTATAAACCCTAGAATTATAGAACCAACATTAGTCATAGGGGCATGAAAATGTGAGATGTTTCAGGAGGAGGTCCTAAGATGGAGGATATGTGGTGCAGGGATCACATGGTGGGTCCATTTAGCCTTTAGAGATGTGATTCTACTCATATAATGGTAGGGGAAATCTTTTATGAGATTGTAAGACCCTCTGTATAGCTGAAAGAGATATCATGGATGGGATACCACAATAGGGGCAATAGCAAGAGATGATAGGTTCGTAGGGCGATGAATGTGGAAGAGAAAAAAGGAGAGAATAAGGAGGTGGTATTCACTTTAACATTTTACCACCACTACCCCCCAGGTGGTCCATGTCAGCCTCCACGAGTTGGACAATAGGGTAGGGGACAATTGAATATAGGTGAATCTTACTACCCACATGCTACATGAATTATTTGAAGTATGATCTATATATTTTCTACCTTAGTTATAGTATTGATAGAAATCTGTTCTAGTTATTCCAATCCATCCACATATCTTTTTTGATACTTGAAGATTCCAATTGAGCCCTTGGCTTGACCATTGTACTTTAAGACTCCTATTGTAGATAATTTATTGATCACACTCTAGTGACATCAACATGAAATAACTCTTTGAGGTGAGAGTTTTGTTGGAGTCACTTCGTAGCAGCATCAAGTCCTTAAGAAACCATCTATGATATGGGCTGGTTATCTATAGTCCATGCCCATATTGACTGTTTTAGGTTAAGGGTGTGGTGTATCCACAATGATGGAAATAGGTTCTCCTTTTTTAGTAAAAATTAAACCCAATCATTGAAGGAATGTATAATTCATAAGATAGTGACAACAATTACTCATTAGTTGGATAACATGACCCTTATTGTTGTGGAAGTTATGAATTTTCAGTTTCCTATAGTGGTAGAGGAGTACGAGGACATATTCCCTGAGAATTATCTAGGTTTACCTCCCCGCTGAGAGATAAAATTATGCAATGATCTACACCCTTGGATAAAACCAATATTTTCTCCAGTTTATCAGATGGATCTAATAGAGCATCTTAAGATGAGGGTGTAGTTGTAGGAATTATAGAGAAAGGTCATTATTAGACCTAGTGTTTCACCCTAGGAAACACCAATTTTTTTTTCTAGAAGGAATATGAGATATTGAGGTTGTGTGTGGACTACCAGTTCTTGACTAGGTGATTGTGAAGAAAATTTATCAACTACCAAGGATCTACGACCTCTTTGATTAGTTCAGAGGGGGAAAATGTTTCTTAAAGGTTGACCTTAGTTTAGGCTATCAACAGTTGAAATTACGGGATGAGGATATACTGAATACAAAATTTAGATGCCTCTACAATCGCTATGAGTACATTATGAAGCCTTTTTCCATGATGAATTCTCATATAGTCTTTGTGGGTCTCATGAAAAATATCTTTCGACCTTTGTTAGACTGGTTCATGGTAGTCTTAATTGATGATATCCATGGGTACTCGGCATTTGGGGAGGAGCATGTGAGACACATGAGGATTGTTCTGGACATACTCTAAGAGCACCAAAATTATAGAAAGAACTTGAATTTATAGTTTTGTATTCAATCAGTCCACTTTTTAGGATATGTTATCTCATCAGATAGTGTTTCAGTGGACCCGACCAAGGTCGATGCATTGTTAGCTTGGGATCCACCATAGAGTGTGATAGAGGTGTGAAGATTCCTTGTGTGGAAGACTACACTGGTGATTCATACCTTATTTATCAATGATATCATCACCCATGATAGCTTTCAATCAAAAGAGGCATCCTTTCATCAGGATAGAGAGGTGATAGTATATTTTTTGATAGTTGAGGTAGAGTTCAATGTGGGATCCCATCTTGAGATTGATGGAGATGGGTGTCGAATATGTAGTGTCATGCAATGTATGTGGAACCGGGCTTGGTTTTTTCCTAATGAAGGGGATATAAGTGATTAGATATGGTTTGAATATTCTAAGACTATATTATCAGAACTTTGAGACCCATGATCTTGGGTTATCAGTGGTAGTCTTGACACTAAAGATGTTGCAATACTACCTTATGGGAGATCTGTTTATCATTTATTCTGATCATAACAGTCCTAAGTACATCTTATCTCATAAGTATATTAACATGAGATAGAGGTCATGGATAGACTTCCACCATTATAATGACATTGAAATTGAATATAATCCTATGAAGGGGAACTTTTTGGTAGATTCTCTCAACAAGATACCTTGTTCGCAACTACTGAATGAGGCAACAAAACTTTTGGCCTTGTTGTTGTTATCAATTATGTGTAGAGATGGATCGCCATACCTTTAGTTGATGGTTGTTACCCCTCAACTTTTTTAGTGAGTCAGATAGGTGAAGCTTGAGGAGGTTGATTATGAGACCCTACATACTCCAATATAGACAAGCTCCTGATGTATTTTCTAATGGTTCGAAGCACGTCATTATTTTCATAGGACACACATTAGTGCAAGTGATATTGTAGGAGGAGGTTTTGAGAGTGTGTCATACATCTACTTTGGTGGTACAACCAAGTGTGAAAATTATTTACCCAGACCTCTAATGTCAGTTTTGGTGTCTAGGGATAATGAAAAGAGTATCAGAATTTGGAACTTGATGCCTTACATGTTAGAAATTGAAGGATGAGATCCAAGTTCTTGTTGGATTAGATCAACCCATTAAGGTACCAAAGTGGAAGTGGGATGGGATATCCATGGACATCATGTTGTAATTACCACATATGTCTAGGTACAGGATTCCATCTGAGTGATTGTAAACTGACTCACCATGTTAGCCCACTTCTTATAAATTTTAGAGTAGAGTTCAGTAGATAGCATGGGATGCATCTATTTGTAGGGTATTTTATAACTCCATGGAATTCCATTGGTGATTGTTTTCTACTATGATGATATGTTCACATCCCAGTTGTGGAAGGGACAATAGATGGAATTTGGGACTCAGTTACACCACATCACAACATTTAACCCCCAAACTAAAGGACAGACTGAGAATATTGTTCTTGTTCTAGAGGACATGTTGTGAGCATGGATGTTGGACTTTGACTATAGTTTGGAGGATCATCTACCACAAGTGCAGTTTTCATAAAAATAAAATAAAATACCACCATTAGTATAAACCATTCTAGGATTTGTATAAGAGACACTATAGGTTACAACATAACTGTACTTACCTAGAAGAGTTAGCACTCATGGGCCCAGAGTTGGTGAGAGAAACTATCGAGAAGGTTCAGATCATCAAGGAGAAGATAAAGGCTATAGAGAGATATCAGAATTCTTATGTTGAAAAAATAAGGAATCCATTAAGAGTTTTAATAAGGATATGATTTCTTCTTATGGGTTTCAAATCAATGTGGATTTTGGTTTTTTGACTAGGGTGGAAAGCTATCTCCGATATTCATTGGCCCTCTTCAAATACTATGTAGAGTTGGAATAGTGGGGCATCGCTTAGCTCTACCTCTATAGTTAGACTAGGTGTGTGATGTCCTTCATGTTTCACAGATAAGGAGGTATGTGAATGATGATTAAAGATTATCTATAGGGATAATATGTACATCGAGGATGCAATACTAGAAATCTGGGCTTTTGAGCCCTTTTACCTATAGCGACTGCCAATGGCAGTCGCTAGGTTTCCCCAAAAAAACGGGGCTTCGGTGCCCCCCCCCCCACCCGAACCCTCCTCCCTCCTCTTGCAACCCCCCCCCCCCCCCCGAACCCTCCTCCGTCCAGCCTCACCACGCGCCCTCCTCGTCACCGCACTCCCTCCCTCACCGCCCTCCTCGGTCGTTGCACACCCTGCCCTGCCACCGCGCACCCTCCCTCGTCGCCGCCCCCCGTCGCCCTTTCGGCCTCTGCCCTCCGCCAGCCACCCTCTGCCCTGCCCTCCATATACTCCGGGCTTCCTCTGTATCTGCCCTCCGTCTCCGACCGCCCTCTGCCCTACGGACACCCTTTGGCCTCCCTCTACCCTCGGGCCTCCCACCACCCGCCTCCAGAAGCCCTCCAGCAGCCCTTCGGCAACACTCCGGCCGCCCTCTGGCCTCCCTCTGGCCTCTGGCCTCCCACCTCTGACCTCCAGCCCCTCCGGCCTCTTAACCCTTTTCCCTCCGACCTCCGCCCTCCCTCGGCCCTTCGGTCCCTCAGCCATCCCCCCCCCCCACCGCACCCCAAACACCCCCCCCCCCCCCACACCCCGCCAACCCCCATCCCCTCCGTCTTCGTCCCCTCCCTCGCCGCACCACCGCTGCCCTTACCCTCCTTCATCGTCCTCTCCCTTGCCACACTATCGCCGCGTGGTCCCGTCCCTCCCCGCACGACCGCTACTCGTCCACTCGTCGTTGCCGCCCGTCCACTCCGGATCCCCCTGTCCTCGGTCCCCTTCCTCGTCTTCCCACCCTCGTTGCACCATCACCTCCTCACCGCCTCCTCTCCTTCGGCTCCCCGTAGCCGTCGCTGCCCGTCCCCTCCCTCGCCGCACCGGCTCCGGCTCCGTCTCCCCTCCACTGCCTCTCCTCTCCCTCACAGCACCACCTTCAACTCCCCTCCCTTCCAGGTTTGTAGCGCAATCAGGTATGACATGGGCTTTCACTTACATTATTATTTTATAAATGGTTCACAAACAATTAATTAGTATTTATTTTAAATATATTTGATATGAAAAATGCAAATGTAATAAGGCTTGTGTAAATGTTTGTTATAGGGATATTATTATGGATAAGAGTTGGATTGATCTTCCAAATCAAAATTCTAGAGAATATTTCAATGGCATTATGCAGTTTATTGACTTTACCAGAGGATTTGAAAGTGACTATATTAGTTTTACATGTAGAAAATGTGATAAAAGATATCAATTCACACGAGATACTGTGAGGGAGAACCTATTCTTTAATGGATTTCTGAAAAATTATAAGAGTTGGACTCGTCATGGAGAAGAATATGTTTGTTGTCAAAATACGGATGCAGTTCAGATGGATGTTGATGCAAGGATGAATGATCCAATGCCTGAAATGCTTACTGAAATGGTACGTGGGTAGGATCCTAAATCCATTGACATCCATAATCTTGAAACCGGTGAGATAAATCTTCGCTCTGGTGCAGATCGTGATTCGAGGAGGTTTTATGAAGCAATTGATGATGCAAAAACAGAATTATATCCTGGATATACTTCTTACAATAAATGGTCATTTATCGTGGAGTTGTTTCATTTGAAGACCTTGAATCATTGGTCAGACACATCATTCGACATGCTGTTGGTGTTATTGAAAAAGGTTCTTCCTGTCGACGCTAAGATTCCCGAGTCGTATTGCCATGCTCGTAAGCTGACAGAGAAATTAGGTTTTACATATGAGACCATAGATGCATGTGCAAACAACTATATATTGTTTAGAAAAGAAACTTCCCATTTGGATATTTGTATGGTTTGTGGTGCTTCCAGGTGGAAAGAGAATAGGGGAAATCAGACTCATCAAAGTCAGATTGTGATACAGGGGAAACCGATTTCCGTAAATCAAATGCGTTACTTTCCCCTTAAACCGAGGTTGAAAAGATTTTTTATGTCATCTAAAGTTTCTAATTTAATTAGATGGCATGTAGACAAATTTCATGAAAGTGATATGTTAACCCACCCGGAAGACTCTCATGCATGGAAGGATTTTGATAAGAGACATCCTGACTTTTCCAAAGATGTTCTTAATGTCCAATTGGGATTGGCAGCAGATGGTTTCAATCCATTCAAGTCTATGGTTGGTACAACTGATAGCACATGGCCCGTGGTGTTGGTTCTGTATAATCTTCCTCTGTGGCTTTGTATGAAGCAACAATTTATATTACTTTCCACTCTTATTGATGGACCTAAAAGTCTGGGGGATAAGATTGATTTTTACCTTCAGCCATTTATTGATGAGTTGAATGAATTTTTGGGTGATGGTGTGATGAATTATGATTGTGAAATGAATGAAATGTTCAAACTGTGGGCTGCTTTATTGTGAACAATCAATGACTTCCCAACTTATGAAAATTTATCAGGTTGGAGTACGAAAGGGGAATTTGCTTGCCCTTGTTGAAACAAAAGTAAAAAATATGTATGGCTTAATCATTCCAAAAAATGGGCATATATGGTTCATAGACATTTTCTCCCCCCTAAGCACAGGTTCAGAAAGGACAGAGTGTCATTTGATGGTTCTATAGAGTTCATCCCAACACCAATGATCATGACAGGAGTCAAAATGTTATTGCAGATTGAGGAAGAAAACATCTGCAAGGTATATGAAATTCAGGATTTGGTGGCTCCTCCGGTACGTAATATTCGAGTTGTGGGTAGGTAGTGCAGTCACAATTGGAAAAAGAAAAGTATTTTTTATAGTCTTCCATATTGGAAAACTAACATGCTGAGGCATAATTTGTATGTCATGCACATTGAAAAAAATGTATGTGATAACATATTGTGGACCATTTTAGGTGTTAGTGGAAAATCAAAGGACTATGTTAATGCATGTCGTGATTTGGAAGAAATGGGTTTAAGGAAACAGTTGCATTTACGGTTAGCTGAGGGAAACAAGGCATATGTGCCTACTGCACAGTATATGATGACTAAAAAGGAGAAAGAGACATTTCTTTCTATTTTGAAGATGTTCAAGGTGCCTGATGGTTACTCTTCTAATATTTCAAAGTGTGTGAATCTGACGAGCAAGACATTGCAAGGGTTTAAAAGTCATGACAATCACATACTACTTCAGCAGTTGATTCCATTCGTAATTTGTGATTGTTTATCCCCCAATGTTTTTCAGCCATTGATTGAGATGAGTAATTTTTTTAGACAGCTTTTTTTAAGAAATCAATGAATGAGTGATTTAAAAAGTTTACAGGACCGAATTGTACTTATGCTTTTTCACTTTTAGAAGCTATTTCCCCCCTCATTTTTCGATGTTATGGTCCAATTGACAGTGCACCTAACTGATGAAGTAATGGCTAATGGTCTAGTGCAATTCAGGTGGATGTATCCTATTGAGTGGTATTTGAGTACATTGAAACGATTTGTACAAAACAGAGCTCATCCAGAGGCATCAATAGCCAATGGTTATTTGATGGATGAGTTTACTAATTTTTGTATAGAATATCTTACGAATGTTGAAACAAAATTAGATAAGCCCTCTCGGATTCATGATGGTCTAGTTGGAGAAGGAACCACATATTATATGGACAACATCGAGTGGATACAAGCGCATCGATATATCTTGTTCAATATTCCATCAGTTTCACCATTAATATAGTAAGTATCTTATCACTTTTATTGCTTAAATTTTACATGTTTTGTTTGCATAAGTTGATCATTTAAACATCGCGTTATTATTTGCAGGAAACACATTAATGAGATAAAAGAAGAGATGTATCGTGCGACTGAGTTGCAAATTCAACAGTCTCATTATGTGTCATTTCATGATTGGTTCAAGGATTATGTACGTATAAATTTATTTTCATTATGAGTGAAGTATTATACTAATTTCTTTCTGCATATATCATTATTGAATTCTATGAATTATGTAAGTTCCTAAGCTGAGGGAGTTAGGGGACCCCACGCTAACTGAAGAATTTATCCAACTGGATAAGGGTCCATCTATAACGGATCATCATTATAAATCTATAGATGCTAATGGTTTTCGATTTCACATTAAAGATGTTGACGACAAACGAGCAACACAAAATAGTGGCATCGGTTTTCCATTTGTCGATTCTGGTTATTACTATGGTCAATTGATAGATATCATTGAAGTTGTATACACACATGGGTTGAAGTACATATTGTTAAAGTGTAATTGGTTTGATCCAATGCGTGGATGTAAAGTCGATCAATATCAGTTTTCATTGGTGAATTTTAACTATATGTTATACAGAAATGAACGAGTTGATAATAAACCTTTCATTTTGACATCACAAGCAGAACAAGCATTCTTCGTTACTTTTCCTTCGAATCCAAGTTGGCAAGTTGTTGTCAAAATGTCTCGGCGAGGAGTGTTTGTATTTGAATAAGATGAACCTGAGACTGTTCCTTTTGTTTCCCAACAGCTTGATCAACATACCGTAGTTCAACGTGAAGAAGATATTTATTGGTTCAGAGCGGCTGTTGAAAGAGAAACGGTTGATTTTCATGCTTAATGAAAGGTATAATTTTTTTCCTTCTATTTAGCCTATGATATCATAAATTATCTAACCATTTTATAAATCCTTGTAAGTTTTAATCCTCACTTTTGGAAGTTTATTCAGTTATAAATATTTAGGCTGATTTAACTCATGTTATATTGATGTTATAGTCGGTGTATCTTCCCATTGAGGTATTCTTCATTTGGTTCATGTGCTGCTTGAATTTTTGTTAATTCAATTTGATATTTGGCTATGCATTGATTGGTTTTGTACATAATTTGTATATCTGTCTTGTTAACTTTATGATTTTTTAAAATTCATTCACAACTAATTATTCAATCCCTTTTTGTTTGATTAACAACTGTAAAGGTTTGATTTTTTTTAAAAACAATCCAATTTATCATTTGGACACTTTGGATCGTCCCCTTACTAATATTTTCCATGACTGCAGGCATGTCAGGAGAAGAGGCATAAGATCCACATCATCCATCTGAGGCATCTACGTCTCAGGTTCGAGGTATGTTTGAATGTCATTGTCTCTATTTTTTATGTAATTGATAAACATATATATATATTTATAACATCTCTAAATTTATATATAAAATTGTTTTCAACAGGATCATACTTGACTGCTTCTTCCTCTCACAGGAGAGGCCCTGGTCGTGGCATATTATCATGGAATTCTGACACGACTTTTGATGTTTCATTTGATGGGGTATTTCATCCTGTGGGACGGAATGCCCATGCATTTATTCGTCAGCTGGGTCATATCATACGTGACCCACATCGATTTCCATTGACCACGCATGACTGGGCTTCTATCCCTCAGGACACATTAGATCATCTTTGGATGGAGGTTTAGGTAAGAAGACCATTTTACTTTATTCCCTATGTATAAACAATAATTACATATGTGATTTTTTTTCTTTAATAGAAAAATTTGAAAGTATGTCCCGATGAGTTTCGGCCAGTGTGTATGAGAAAATGCCATAAGATGTGGAAATACTATAAAGGAAAAGTCAAGAGGGACTACTGGGTACCAAATGTGGGTGCCCCAGACATTCTGGAAAAAGTCCTGAGAGGTTTTCTCCTGGCTCAGTGGCATGATTTAGTTGCATATTGGTCTACTGAGGGTGTTGCGGTTTGTATATTTATTTTGGTATATATATTTTCAAGAATGTGTGATTTGTTTGAAAATTTGAATGAATTGAATGTAGGATGTGTCAACACGCCATTCTGAGAATCGAATGTTACAGGGACCACCTCACAGGCTCGGGACTCGTCACGTGTCTTAGATCCGAAATGAGGTATTTATTATTCATTTTTTAATTTTTTAATTAATATGGTTTTGTGTTTATATTCTATTCATATACAGTTGCGGGAGAAAGGTGCACCGACTAATAAAATGTCGGTGTGGATGAGGACTCGTTATCGCAATGATCCAGAGGCTACAGCATTGATAGTAAGTGCTTTTACTCATTACCAATACTTACATAAAATCTGTATATTAATATATGTATATATATTTAAATATTGCACAGGCTCAGTTTGAAGCTGAGTTAGAACATCTGCCAGAGGACCAGCGACAGCTTCCCATGTGAAGGGATGAGATCTTTCATCGCATTATTGGTCAAGACAGGCATGGATATAGTTTGACCTATGGAATAGGGATTCCTCATTCTGTAGTGTCACACGTTACAGTTGTTGGTCCTGTTGTTGCTCAGATGACACAGCGGTTGTCATATTTTGAGGCACGGTTGCGCGCTTCCGAGGAGGTAAATGCGCAATTGATCGCTGAGGTTAGAGTACTGTGGCAATATGTGTGTCCAGGTGATGGTGCAGGGGATCAGAAGATGCAGTTTTATACTGTATTTATTTATTTAATTTATATTATTTTTGTTATGAAAATATTCATAACGTTTTTTTGTTGTAGGCCCATGACCCACCTGATGGAGGTAGTAGTCATGACCACGCATGACGCATCATATTCACGAGGTGTGTTTCTATTTTTAATGGTGGGGTTGTTCTTGATATTTATGTTGGGTTTCTAGTGAGATTTTTTGTGATTTGGGGGTATAATGTGTGTTTTGTCCTGATGCAATGTTTGTGTGCACGAATTGAGAAGTAACCATGAAACTGATTAATGATTTGGATATTTTTTGTTCATTTAATTCTTCAATGTTATCAATTGCATGTTCTGTAATATTTTTGAAAAAAACATGTGATTCCTAATATAAACCATTAAACATGTTTTTGATGAATGAGCTGATTTCACTATTTGTAGTCCCTGGCCCACCCCGGACAGCCCTCCCCGCACCCCGGACAACCTTCCCCGCACCCCAGACACCCCCCCCCCCCCCCCGGACAGCCCTCCCCGCACTACGGACAGGCCTGCCCGCATCCCGGACAGGCCCCCCCGCACCTCGGACAGCCCTCCACGCACCCCAGACATCCCTCCCCGCACCCCGTACACCCCCCCCCCCCTCCCGGACAGCCCTCCCCACACTCCGGACAGCCCTCCCCGCACCCCGGACAGCCCCCCCGCACCCCGGACAGCCCCCCCCCCCCCCCCCCCCGCACCCCGAACAGCCCTCCCCGCACCCCGGGCAGCCCTCCCCGCACCCCAGACAGCCCTCCCCGCACCCCGTACAGGCCCCCTGCACCCCGGACAGCCCTCCCCGCACCCCGGACATCCCCTCCCCACACACCAGACAGACGGCACGTCAATCGGAGGTGTCATTTGACCGCAGTGACCGGAAACGCGTTTTCAGAGTCATAAAACACCAGAACGGCGTGGGACGGTCTAATTTGGAGAAAACGTGCTCCGAATGACCTAAAACCACACTAAAACATTAGTAATATTATTCATGATGTGTAGGAGGAGAAGGCACGCCCATCAAACGTGCGGTGCGCGCGATACGACCGATTGTGTCATTTTCAGCAACTCGGCGCGCGCTAAAAGGGCGCGTTGGGAGGTCAAAACCACCCGAACGACCTCTAAATGCCATAAAACCATATGACAACAGCCTTTGTGTGAATTTTGAAATGGTCGGGTAGACGGCACGTCAATCGGAGGTGTCGTTTGACCGCGGTAACCGGAAACGCATTTCCAGAGTCGTAAAACACCAGAACGGCGTGAGACGGTCGAATTCGGAGAAAACGAGCTCTGAATGACCTGAAACCACACGAAAACATTAGTAATATTATTCGTGACGTGTAGGAGGAGACGGAATCCCCATCGGATGTGCGGTGCGCGCGGTACTACCGATTGTGTCGTTTTCAGCAGCTCGGTGTGCGCTAAAAGGGCGCGTTGTGGGGTCAAAACCACCTAAACAACCTCGAAATTCCATGAAACCATACGACAATAGCCGTTGTGTGAATTTTGAAATGTTTGGGTAGACGGCACGTCAATCGGAGGTGTCTTTTGACCGCGGTGACCGGAAACGCGTTTCCGGTGTCATAAAACACCAGAACGGCATGGGACAATCGAATTCGGAGAAAACGTACTCCGAATGACCTCAAACAACAACAAAAAAGTAGGAATGTTATTTGTGATATGTAGGAGGATACAGAACACCCATCAGACATGCGGTGCGCGCGGTACGACCGATTGTGTCTTTTTTAGCAGCTCGGCGCGCGCTAAAATGGCGCATTGGGGGGTCAAAACCACCCGAATGACCTTAGAATGCTATGAAACTATACTACAACAGCTGTTGTGTGAATTTTGAAATGGTTAGGTAGACGGCACATCAATCGGAGGTTTCGTTTGACTACGGTGACCAAAAATTCGTTTCTAGAGTCATAAAACACCAAAACGGCGTGAATGGTTGTAAAACAATAGGGATATTGATTCTATTCAGAACATTAAATAGTATAGTGCTTTAATTTTTCATTTAAATTGGATCATTACCATTTTTTTCACCCTAGATTAGCTCAGTTTGGGTGATCTAAGTAATAATTACTATGTCTCTTACATGATTTCATTTTGTTTTACATTTATTTAATAAATAGATTTAAGGACGTTATTCTTAGTGATGAAATATTATCTCAATGGGATATTGATTTTAATCTTTAAAACCCTAATTCCACCCTAAATGTATTTTACCCAATAATTACAATAGGTGGTATTGGAAAAAAAAATTTAAATTTAGTGAATATCTCTTAGTAGATGCCATTTTAGAAATCAATCAATAACTGATTCCAATATTCAATTGAAATAAGTTTCAAATTTTCATGAATCAAATTAAAACTACCTATGATCATTAGAAGTTTTTTTATACAACTATTATTCATTTTAATTTTTTCAGTATGGATTGAATATCTTCATTGGAAATATATCCTGAGGAACTGGATAATACTTCTAGATATATCAATTCTATAGGGGGAGTTATATCCAATATAATATACATTTAGGTGATTTCATGTAAATCATCATATTCCATGTTGAATTTTTTTATAAATTTATATATAGGTCATTCGTTCGACCAAGAAGCTAATTTTCAAGCTCTATGAAACACATGTGGGTTCTTGTTGACGCAACCAAATGAATTTAATGATGCATTTTTTACATGTTAATGGTTATTATGGATGAAGTATTTTTTCTATGAGAAACCAATAATGATGTGAAGGTTATAATGTGTGTCATAGGTATATTTCAAACCCAATTTAATCCAATAATGTCTATTATTAATGATAATAATCTCTAAGAGATGAAATTAGTTAGCCTTCATAATACTCATATAACATATCAAATATGGAATAATGATAATGATGTTAGAAAAAGGGTATGTTTATAAATTTCGAATTTATGTCATTAAATAACCTCACCATGTATGATGACCTGGAAGATGAAGAGGTTGATAAATTCATGTCATTCATTTCCTAATTTAAAAATGGTGAAAAAAAATGTTTAAAGGGAAACATTCAATTGTGTGTTTTCAATTTGGAAGGGTTGTGATCCTTGTAGAAATGTGTCCTATGAATATTCAATAAATTTATAGAGATGATTAATATCCCATGAATAAATATTCAACTAATGTGAAGGTCAGGAGGTGTACTAAGAAAAGATTCATGAAGAAGAATAATATGATCTCAAAAGGGGACAATAACTAAGATTATATAGAAGTAGAAGAAATTGTGGGTTACAACTACCTCAAAGAATATATTCTCAATGATGTTGTAAGAACCTCTAAAATAATGTGATATAGAGAAAATGATGAAAATTAACTAAAAGTAATTGTTGATCAACAAGAAGATTTGGGAGTTTTACTTGATGAAATATAAATTTGGAAAGTTGAAATGAAAAAATCCAATGGAGTGGATTGTGATGTAAGAACCTACATTAAATAATATTATGATTAGAAATCTAAATTTAGTGCAGAGGTTGAATAAATGAAATATATAAATCTATAAGACTCAGAGTGGGTTGTGGGGTGTAGTATCATGATTAAAGTGTAGTCCAAGGTTATCAATGGATTGAAAAAAATTGTAAAATATTTAGTTGAATTTAATTAATAGCTTGAGGAATATGTAGTTGGATTGAGATGAAATATAAAGGATTTTGAACATATTATGTATTGTAGAAAAACATCTAGAAATCAGATTGTACAAGTGATGGAGGAGGTAGATGAAAAGTTTCTATTTCTAGTAATCCACTTAAAGTATTGTTAGAAGAAGTAGATGACACATTTGTATTTCAAGGATAGTATGGGTATCAATAAGAAATATATGGTAGTGTTGATTTATTTCAAGAAAAATGTTCCTAGCATATAATTGAATTATTATTTTTGTATGACTTGGAAAAAAATAAATGAAGATCACAAAACACCATTGGTACATAAGAAATTACATGAAATATTTCATCAAAATTGGGTTTTACTATTATTTAATCATGCGGAACTCTAAAAAATTGGGTTCTATATATAAGAGGAATTAGTGCGAATAAACTAAACAAACACATCTGATAAGAGTTTAATATTATTGGTATTCCTCTTATGGTCACTATTTCTAGTGTGGTGTAAATTAAAAGATATAAAGGTATTTCTCAATGATGATAAATAGGTATGTGATTTTGAAGGACCAGAGTCATCACTCATAGTATCTCAAGTAATTATCAAGTGCGTATAAAATGAAAAATAAATATACATCAATATAAGATGAATATGTTCCATCATATTTTGAGGAGGATCAATTGTACCAATCATCACAAGTTATAAAGTTAAAATCATAGATAATAAAGAAAATATATGAGAAGGTATTTATAGAAGTGATTTAATTAAAATCGCCAAATCATGGAGGTTCGTGGAACATTTAGAAAATATATACTTCTTATGTGACGAAAAATAAGGAATTTTTCATAGGGTTCATGTATGGTATGGAATATGTTTCTATATTTGTCAACAATAAATTTGTATAGATATTTGGCTTTAGGAATTTCAAATTTTGGAGTTATAGATATGAGATACGAATATTTCTTAGTTTTTGAAGTTCATAGTAAAAAAATATTATGTGTAAAAAAATATGTGACTCAGAGGATGAAATACACATTACCTTGAAGGCCTACATCACCTAAGGAAATTTTGGTGTGGTAGTAATGTATGGAAAAGGTGTGGAGAGGGATATATAACTTTTCAGTGGAGAAGGAGATATGTTATTTCATTCTAATGATGAAAAACAAATTGACATAAATGTCTTATCAATGTGATCCAACAATACTTAGATGATGTGGGGGAAAATAACGGGGTTGATATTCCCCTAAACTATCACATGATCATATTAACATGTGATTTTTTAAAAAAAATAGAATATTATTAGGAATACATACAAATAAAAATACAATAATTAATCTAGGGTGATTGAGTTAGTGCATGTTGATTTTTGCAGAAAAAATCACCAAGCACCACTGATGATAAGAGGTACATTGTATTTTTTATTGATGACTGCAGTAGTATAGTATTGATGTTTTTCATAAACCATAATGAAGATGTATTAAATTTCATTACTTGATATTAGAGAAAGTAATAAAATATATTTGGGAATAAAATTACGAAATTTTAAACTAATAATGGGAAAGTATACCAACATCCATGTGTAGGATTTTATCAAAAATCTTTGGATAAAGAACCCATTTTTAGTAATGAGATGTCCTTAAATAATTATGTAGTTTAGAGGATAAAATAGATCATATAAAACATAAAAAAGTTTATATTTATTGGAAACTGGTCACTATAAATGTTTTGGAATGATGAAATCATTATTTTGGTTAATATTTTCAACAGATCAGTATTGTCTTGAGGAGATGAAAATACTTCAAATGAAATTTAGTATGAATATAATGCTATGTTGAAGTATATTATAATCATTGGATGTAAGTGATTCATTTTCAATAAAGATAATCATGGGATTTTTTAGTAATATGTATAAGGAAAAGTTTTCCATGGATAATCAAGTAATAGAAGAGTATATATATTCATCAATAAGATTCAAGAAAAGGATTTTTGAAATCTCTGATTTAATTTTAGTGGAAAATTAGAAGATTCTTTAGTAAAATAGTAAATAGAATTTAGATTAAAGTGATAATGAGTTGATAATTTTAGTGGGAGAAAAAATTAAAAAAATTTATTTTAGTGAAGACACTGATGATGAGACCAATGAAATTGGACCTATATCTACATAGCTTCCAAAAATATTGGAAAAATTGATGAGAATAATATCATTAGTAATCTAATAATACTGGTGTAGATAATAAGAATTGTGTCTATGAAGAAAAAATTTACCTTATCTCATGTATTTCAAACATCTTTTTAAAGAATCTACTATATATTATAATTAGTTTTACAGGATGAATGAATATCATGACCAAATAAAAATGAATCATGTATGGGATATTGTTTTAAAGTTAGTATATTATAATTTCATTGGTACTAAATGGTTTTTCTATGAAAAACTGAATAAAGATGGAATATTGATTTAAAATAAGGACTAAATAGTGTGTAAGGTATACTATTTGATCATAGGGATTGATGTTGATTAACCATTTTCACTCTGGTGGAGGCTAAATAATATTTCATTATTTTTTCCATAGTTGTGAAAAGTAAGTTCAAGGATTTAGAAAAGAACTTAAATTCATCATTTCTAAATTATTTTCATCAAAAAATAAGTATACATAGTGAATCCAGATGATTATCTTATTCAGAAAAGTTGATAATAAATTTTTTCACCTAAAGAGTGTGTTTTATTGATTACTTCATGAACCATGATATTGGAATTCAATACTATTTAAATCCTCGAAAAATCATAGATTCTATCACGGAGGAGTTTATTTAAATATCTATCTCAATAGTGATACTGCTTAAAATATTATTATTCCTGTATATCGTGATGATATAATAATTGATGGATCATGAAACTTACAATGGAATAAGTGTGAATAATTCATGTTATGTGAGTTCGAGATGTTGATAATTGGAGAGTTAATATTTTTCCTTGGTCTATAGGTGATACAAGGATGGAATAGTAAATTCATCCCTCACTCAAAATATTCCAATAATGTTTTGAGAAGATTTATATTGAAGGATTTCAAGTTAATGAAAACTCTAGTAGCTTCCTGAATGATTTTTTTAAGAGATCATTATGGTAAAAACAATCAATATCACAAAATAAAGGGAAATCAATCGTATCTTCTTTTAAATATTAGTGACACAGCCTGATATGGTATTTCTCATGTGTCATGTGGTATGGTACAAGAGTAATCCAAAACAAATCCACTTTATAACTATAAAGAGAATAATATTATATATTAAGGTGATAATGGGTTTATTCCTTCTTTATAATGAAACATTGAAAATAGAGCTACTGGGATATAAAGACGTTGATTTAGATAGTTCGGTACTTGATAAAAAGTCAACATCAAGTGGTGGATTTTATCTTGGAGGATTGTGTATCTCCTATCTTATAAAGAAACAATATTTCATTTCATTGAGCACTCCAGAAGCTAAATATATCACATCCACTTAATCTCACACAAAATTAGTGTGAATTAAGAAACAAATTAAAGATACAAGAATACAAATTATGTTTCTGACCAGAATTATTTTTTTATAACTCAAGTTCCTTTAAACTTATTAAAAATCTAGTCTATCACTCAAGTTAAAATAAAATTGAAATAAATTATTCTTTATCTGTGAAATGGTTGAGTGTGGTTGGTGAAATATAAGTATATTTGGAAAAAAACATCAAGTCGCATATATTATGAAAATACCTTACCAAAGGAGGTGTTTAGAGGCAGTAGTTGGCTATAAGAGTCTATAAAAATTCCCAAACATGGATAAGTGTGGATACGGGACACTCACTCCCCAAGGTATGGTTTACCCAATGTTCTAATAACTGTATTTATACATGTTGTAGACCACAAGGCTGTAAGCATTGGGTTATTTGAAAGAGGGGTAGTAAAATTATTCATGAAAGGAAAGTAGATTACTCAAATCTATTGATGAGATAAGTAAATATGATATAAATTGAGTGAAGTTTAATGGTAAATCTATGGGATCATGAAAAAAAGGGGGGTTTAAAACATGATTATGTTAATGATTTTTAATTTTTGACTACATATCATGATAGGGTGACCTTTGGGATTGTGATGCAAGCAGTTTACCAAGTGTGGTTTAATAAGTGGTCTCTGGAGGTAATGATAATTGAACAAGTTATATAGATCATAGTATAAATAAATTATTGGTATCAATAATTAAGTGGTACATTAATGAGATTTGAATATAACTATTATTTCTTATGTTGATCTTGACACATGTGGTCATGGAGTATGTGTTCAGTATATTTCTTGATTTCCATATAGAGTCCCAGAGTATGAATGGTTTTTGAAGAATAAAATGTGTAATATTTATAAAAAAAATTATAAAGAAGTTTTTAATGTTTTCAAAAAACCCAAAGGGGCTATGGTATTCAAAAAACCCTCAAGATTAAGTTTAATTGTTTTTAGGTTTTTGTATTTTATGAAATAATTCCAATTTGTTTGATGAAAAAATGGGTTGATAATTTGGTTTTGGAAGCACATGGACATGTATAGAGTTTTCATTGAAAAATATAAAAGGATTTATTCTCAGATATTAAATTAATGACCTCATAGAGAATTCATGAATATTAATTTGTGGAGTAGGAGTGCTATTGATTAGGTGTTACGTGGTAGGTAAATCTATGTACAGAGTTCATATATGGTGGCTCCTAAAAGTAATATATGAGATATACATCACTTAGAAGGTTCATATGACAATAAATGGAGTTTTTATTAGACTATTAATTTTTATTCATGCGGTAGTGATTTTATGCAAGTATTTAATGGAAAATTACTACACTGTGTTATAAATTGAATACATATTCAGATGAGTTATATGTAGGGATAAACAAAAATAATATGATTATCATATTTATTAGGTTCCCTTTCCATTATAATAATTCCATAATACTTTATTTTCATAGATAATAAATTAGAATTTAATATCCTTATTAGATAATTCTTAAAACTCTTAAATTAGTTCATGGATATAAATATTCTATAAAGGAATTATTAGTTTGTGAATCGGTACGGTGAAGAAAACTACATGAATGAGGTGTTAAAAGAATAATACATTAAGGATGTTTGCGGGGAATGAAAAAATATTTTAGTAGGTATATAAATACATTATAGGAAGGTATATTATATAGTATTTTTATAAATCATTGTTCGTGAAGCATTATGTGAAGTCAGTTCATAAAGCACATCGTAAATTTTTATGGAAAGATAGTTTGTAATGGATAATTCATGAAGCTTGTTCACGAAGTTCAAAGGTAGTTCATGTAGGAGTAGAATATAAAGGGTATCTCATTTTAGCATGGTAAAATAATGTTAGTTCAAGGAGAATAATATGTCAATATAAAATTATATGCAAAGAAGATTATATATGATATATCAAAATTCAACTCAATGGAAAGATAAGCTTCATGTTAGAGCAATTATAATATGGAATAATATAGAGCTATCATAGATCATTACAATATAATTCTATAGATGGAGTGTGTTACATATAGTTGAGAGGATAATGATTTATCAAGTGAGAATAGTTGAAAAGTATGAGGGACAGTGATTCCACTTTGAAAATTATAAACAACAACGCACATTAGTGATTTGGGTACATTTCCATGTTACCTTTGTATTCCCAATGGATTATCCTAGTTTGGTTAAACCATGTAAATTTTTTATCTCTATCATATTGTTTCATTTAGTTATATATTTATATGTAAAAATAGGATAAGAGAGTTTCTTAATGATGAAAAAAGATCACAAGGGGGAACTATTTTAATATGGAAGACCCTAACTCACCCCCTCCCACCTTAGAGAATTTGACTAAGTGGGGCCATAGAGATCCATTAATACATTTACATTATTCAACATAGTTATACTTTTCATGATTCCTACATTAATCACATAACTCAATGTGGTTTTTTTTCCTAGAAATCCATTAAATATCTTGTTTTAACAGTGTACATTTTTTACCAACCTTCCTAAAAATGTATCTCTTCTCACTAAAGGAATTATATAAAATGATTTTATCATTCTCAAGAATATAAAATTTTACTAGAGGTTTTATACTATTCTAGATTCTCCACTATGTATATTCACAATATTTTGTTTATAATTATGTCTTGACAATAGTTATTTTGTGGTTGATTTTAGGTAGCTTAAATATGAAAAGAACATTAGAAATAGTATGCTTGACTCATTTAATAAATATAAATTATGTATAAGTGTGTCACTCAATGTAATGTCTCTCAGTCAATAATCTTCATATGATTCATCCTTGATTACAGTTTTATTTTATGGAGTACTATATATCAAGAGTAGATAATGAATGATTCTTACTCTATATTATCTATTTCTCTTTTTTTTAAATTGAGTTGACCTTATAATAAGGTATTTCTATAGAATAAAACAGATAATTATGAGGTATTTATTCAACATTATTTTCAAATATTTTTTAAAATAGACCTATCATTCAATATTTTTTAATATTTCACCTGGTAAATCAAAACATAAAATTCTAATGGAAAATGTCATGAAGTAAAACCATCATAAACTAATGACACAGTACCCTACCCTCAGTAGTTTATTTATCATAATAATATTATATCACTATTTATACATATTATTAATAAATTTCTATATCAAAAAACACCATATACTTGGTTATTTATATATAAATATTATCACCAAATCATCACATATATATGTATTCTAAGAAAACCTCTCACTAAGTGATTATTCCACTAGTCGTCCCTTCGTAGAACTCCATTTAAAATAATTCATGTCCTTAATGTTTTCTTCTTGATATTACTAGTTCAAATTCATAGGTCATCCCACCTAGATTACATTATTATCAAAAGGTCTATTAAGAATCCACTTAATAAACAAACCAATAGTTCGTTTATCTTGTTGGAATTTTATAGAGAATTTCCTAGGACCTCCTGAGGTTAATAGATTCATTATTCAAGGCTATAGACCCATTGTGGGGCCCCTAATTATTTAAAAAAAACTTATAAAAGATGCATAATGAGACTTATTATCTATTGTAAAACTCATGGAATCACCACCCAGGCCCAAACCAAGTCATACATTATTCCTCATAACCATTCAAACCCCATCATCTCTCACTCAGGTTGTCCACACACACTTCCCTATATTTTATATCATAAAACACATAAATTTACCTATAAATTTAGTTAAGATACTTACCGAAAACTTCTCCATGTGTTTATTCCATTTTGAGAAGCCTATTTAGTCCCCATCCAAGCCTATATTGATCAATCTCACACCCAAGATCCAACACCTTTTCTAAGGAGCTATTTCATTAAATAAAAAACATTTAGAATATATTCCAAAAATTATTTATTGATTCATAATAAAGAGCTAATAAATCACCATGTGATATATCATCACTAAAACCTTGGTAAAAAGGCTGTATGACTCAGGGATGATTAGTAATCCCTCTAAAAATAAAAATTATTATTTACAGAACTAATTCATTTTTAAATTTCACCATAAACAGATGAAATTTAAATAACAATAAATAGTGATACTTTCATCAGTAAAACTGAATTTCAACTACTCACATTCAACCTCTTGTATCCTCCTCTAATAACCATCGATGAAATCAACACATTTGCAATGTGATTACACCATGACCATATGAAATTATAGTAAAATTCCTAAAATTAAATCTACTAATATCAATTGAAACCAAAGATAATAATAGTAAAATAAGAAAAAGTAAGGATTTGATTATAATTATAGACCTCACACATTCAATATCACTATGAATCAACAATGGATCAAGGAGAAGAAAAAGTGGTATATTGAGGTTCCCCACTATATGTTCCACAAATAGGAGAAAACCTCAATGTGTTGTTCCTTATAAAAACATTTAAAAATAATAAACCACCTCTACCTTACCTTGAAAGTATCATTGTATCAACCTGGTACCATGTGGCCCATCATAGGTCACACAATGGTCCATAGGGTTCCTACTAGTAACCCATCAACATCCTCATATAGAAACCAATGGGGTGGTCCCACTATTTTTTCTAATGGCTACAAATTGATATTTTATTGGGTTATTGGTGCCTTCAATATCCTCCTTCAAAATGATTTTTAATTAACCTACTTCTTAAAACACTCACCATGTATTTTATGATCATATTTAAAACACTAAAACAATCATTTCCACATTCCAAATAATTATAAAGTATCTCCCTTTCGATAAAAATTATCAAATTAAAATTTACACAAGAACAAATTCTACTAAATTCCTATTATTCACATGTTTTTTCAACACTTGAGTGTGTCGGTCATTATAAACATCCCAATATAGCATTTTTCATTATTGATATATTTCCTCAGGTATATCTAGATGATCATGTTAGATGCCAAGATTGGATACATACACCTTATCTTCTGTATATAACTGGTTATAGTGGTATTTATACCATACCTAAACCAATTAATCTATTTATTCTATAATCTAATCACACACTATCCAATTATATACTCATTTCATTCCTTAAAAAACACATATGTATCAGAATTCATATCATTAACACTTATCATGGATGAAAATAATCAGTCAGTACCCGACTGCACAAACTTCCTTCACCAACTCATCATCTCTTGAATTGGTATTCCATAAAAAAATAATATGTTTTGATATTATAAAGATTCATATAATTCCAAATAATTGACTTAGAACACCCATGGATGACATTTTTATGTCCCACTAAACCTCTATCTACTTAGATATAAATCCATACATTACTCAATTATTTATGTCCAATTCTCATAGTTTCCTGCATGAGACTAATTCAATGAATTAATACATTATACACGAAATATTCCATTATATTTTCCTCATATTATTGAAATTATCTAGTCCCAATATTAATACTAATCTATTTATCAAATTTCACTCTAAGTTATTTAATAAATGTACTATTATCTCCCAATCATCACATATTTGTACCTACACATGGGTATTTATGCACAAAATACTTATCCAATATGATTATATCCACATGTTAAAAAACCCTTGAACCAAGATTTGGGTCCTCTATACATGTCAACCTCAATGCTCTCTATGATTTTTGAAAATTTTGGTTTATACCCTCAGATAATTGATGGAATAATTTATTCCATTGGATTTATCTATCTGTGATGAATGAGAAGTAATGCTTTTGTATTACTTAATCATGTGAACAAAATAATCCATAAACCACACAGATCACTGTATAAGTGACCCATCACATGATTCTTTCTCTAAGTTCTATGAAATCATGATGATATTTACAACCACTACACAATATGTCTAATGGTTTATCATTGAATCATATGAGCTCAAATAGATATACTAAAAATAAATGAATCTAATTGTTATCGTGTGAATATTAGATTCCTAGGAGTAATGGACTTCACTACAACTGAGGCACTCCCATATTTATCAATTAAAACATCAATCAATTCCCCCTAGAAATTCTACAGAATTCATCAATCACCTCACTAAATTTTATGTACATCAACAGTTTGAGAATTATTTCTCATGTTATCAAACTATCTCAGTATAAATCAATCCATAATTAACCCATTTCAATTTTTAAAATTACCATAATAACTTTACTCTCACACTAATCATATATTTGTTCACTTGTTCTTGTTTTACAATACATAGATTAATATAATTTAAGTATCTCCTCATTTAAATTATGAGTGGATTGGAATTAAATATTTTGATCTCCTTTACAATTTTGAGTCTAGATGAATTTTTTCACACCTATACATGGTAAAATCATACTCGATCACATGTTAGTTGTGATTATCTACAGAGGTGTCATATGAATCTTACTACTTATCTCGAAGAAGTTGATGAATCTAAAGATTACTAAACAAAATCATGGTCTTTAATTCCAAGAGATTCATAATATTTATATAAGTAGAATGTCTCACTTTATACACATTCTTGATCATGTCTAAATGATCACTAATCTCTCATAACCAAGACTACTAAAGATCATACTCTAACATATTCCACATATGTTGTCTGAAAACACAATCTCACGTACCCTTGGAAACGGAGAGTCCAAGAACCACTCTTATAATTGTGTATACCCCAACTATTGTCCACCAATTTAATTCAAACATAGGAACATGCTCTCACATGACCCTTCTATAAATCATAAATCATTTATCATCAATCCAGATATCAAATTCCTACTTGGATGATCATGCATCTGATGAAGGTCAATAATATTTTTCTCAAGTCCCTATATATTCTTACACTCATAAGACCACTCGAGGAAATCTACATGACTTTGAAAAATAATTAATCGCATATCATCCATGTATTGTAAATATTATGTGAATCATATTCAAATGATCCAATAATATTGATAAACTATGTGTATATCCTAACCAACCACTATTAATTGACCCTTATACAACTACCCATCTAGATAATAAAATGAAAATTGTCCCACTACTTAGTTCATGATATCGAATAGCACCACTCAGAGTGATGTTTCAAAATCTATAGGATCTCCATCAAAACTGATGAATAATATTTCTCACATGGTCACATATAACTATGAAACCTTGATCCATATATTATGGGTATTTCATGAAATACAAATTTGACCCCAAGAAGAATATATAATAGTTTTTGACATGTGGTGTCTGATAGAGAGAAATAATCCTCTTTGTTTTTTATTATTTGTATATTTTGTTGGTTGTGGAAAAAAATGATACAAGTTTGTGTATGTGTGTGTGTGATTGAGTGTATTTTAATAACTTTTTTATATATATTTAGTCATATAGGACTCACCTTAGATATTCCCCCAACCATGCCTACTAAATCAAAATTCATTCCATTAAAACTCACATCCTCTCTCCATAATCAGATAAGTCCTCAATTGATTATGCAATCACACACTATTAAAATTAAACAAATATGTGAAATTATTACTACCCACTTTTTTCTCTCCAATAAAATTGATCAAAAACCTTTGGTCACTCCAAAAACTAATCCTTACACCAATCCACCATATGGAAAATGAATAATAGTCAGGGATAGTGAATGAAACACAATAAAATGGAAGGAAGATGAATTTAAATGATATAAAAAATAAATATCCTACTGCCAAAGTGAAAAATAATCAATTTAGTAAAATTGAGAATTAGATAATTTAATATTAAATAAAATAATTAGATAATAGTGGGATAAAAAATTCTTCTTATATTGGCCATAAATGGATTAATGTTATATCAGTTGTTGTATTTTAATGAGAAAAAAATAATAAAAATTAATAAAAATATAGGGTGAACACAACTCCACTTCATAAAAGGAGAATGGATATTAAATAATCTACTCTTTTGTTTGGTATATTCACCTCATAATCTGAAAATCATGATCACTCTACATGGATGGAATGAAATTATGAAAATGATTAAGCAATCATTTTATTCCCTTAATTCAAAAAAAAATCCATCTCTTGTTCTCAAATTATACCCCATCTATAATTTCACAATATCATTTTCAAGATTTTTCAAGTGATGAGAATGGAATATTCCAATGGTCCCACATACATTAAATAATCTCTATGTGGATTCCAACTTGATCCATGTCTTCAAAAAGATTTTCTAAATTAATAGGAACTTTGTCTTCCAGAACACTCTAGTAAATCCTATATATGTAACTGAACAAGTATGATTTGAAAAAGGTATTAAACTTTATGTTATCTCTATAAGCCTGTATGTATACAGCATAATATAGAAAACCCCCTACATATATATATAATAACATGTATACATTAGGTGATTCATCCACATGGTAATGGAAACAACTCATAACTCTAGTCATGGGGTACATTTACAAAAATTAATAATTAACTTGAAGTAAAAGTCAAGAACCTTTATATATCACTCTATCCATGAGGTAACCATTACATATTTCATGTATCTGCCCTTATGTATGGAAAGGGAACACCAAGTATAAAAGGAAAGTAATTTTAAATATCATTTGCATCTAATTACAATTATAAACATATCACTACTATGAATTTTTTCATATCACTTCGCAACACTCTATTGAATATCCTTTGATATCTTATATTTTATCTCAACAAAAAAAATTAATAGAATTTATGTATCATATCTAAATCAAATGTAATAGTTTTTCCTAAAATTTAATATTATGATAAACAGAATTCAATGTAGGCCTAATCCAAATTAATTTAAAAATGAATCAATCAGTAAAATATTGTGAATATTAATCATGTTTGTAATAAATTTGAAAATGAAAAAAAAGTATGTCTATTTATTTATAATTGATTGAAAATAAATTTAAATACTCTATAAATTCATAAAAAATATTTAAAAAATATATATTGATCAATCCACCTCACTTGGTCAATAAATTTTCCACAAGTTCATAGATTTCTAATTTATTCTCATTTTAATGTTCAAGTTCAATGATTATGAAAATAACAGAATTTAGTGCAATTAAAACCTCAACTTTTGAAACCTTCATTAATATATTTCCCATAAGATCCTTCTCCCATAATTACCATTCCCACATCAGTGATAAATCCCATATAAAATTCTGAAATATCATCTAACAATTCTCCATTCACATTTAGAATTCCAAAAACGTCTCTATACCCTTTGGGAATTATCACTTATTGTATTTTTTCAAACCATTTTTTCCAATAAACCACTTATTATACGAGTGTTTCTTAACCTATAACTAAACCATCCCAATATAGAAAGAATCCTCTAAGAAAATTTGTAATATTAAATACATATAATCATTGCTTGGTAAGAGAGTTCTTAGGCCACTCAAACACTTATTTAATGGATTACCCACACTAACATGTGTTGTGTTGACATAGAAATATTTCAAGACCAATTAAAATATTATTATTTTATTAAAATATATAATACTTATCTAAATTTAATTTAAGGAGGCTCTTTTAAATTTCAATCATTAAAAGTAGAAAAGATACCTAAGGTGAAGCTTTAAATTATTGTTTCTCATTTTAAAAAACATAATCCACTAAAATTATTTTATAACAATAATCCCCTCACACTTCAAATGAAAACCATTCATATTAAATTAAGACTTCTTATATATTCCAATAGGAATATTAAAACTATGAATCATATCTTAATTTTTATTTCTAAGTGCATGGACACAAAAAAATATAACTAGATAAAAATATTTATAGCCAAATCCAAGTTGTCCCCTCCTAAAAAGTATCCTTTCAAAGCACTTAATTAATTTCAAAATGTGATCTGAATGAATAGAATATAACTATAAGAAGTGTCAAAATAATGTAGTGATGAAATATATTACCTATGGAATTTAAACTAATGCAATAATGAGGAAAGTGGACTCCTGTATGTATTATTTCCAAAAATATTCATTAAACATATTCAGATACTTCTAATGAGAATTGAATGGATTTTTTAATTATTATCCTTTTATTTCAACCCCACCAAATAGAATAAGAATATTCACAGTCAATGTCTAATTATATAATAAAAACACATATTTTAATTACATTTTAATGGTATTAAATGTTCATTTCTGATCTTATTGACCTGAGTTAGTGGATTTTAATTTTGAACATCCATTCTCAACATTTGTGCACTTCATGCCTAATGTACACCAATTTAGGCCCAATAATTCATCTGATTTTAAGGAATGTAATTATATATATTTTAATTTTATATTTTTTTAAATTTATCTACACTTTAATATGAACATTTTTCATTCAGGTATCAATGGAGGATTCATAAAGGATGACGGTGATATTTGGTGATGAAAGGAAACAATTCTGGAGAAGGCAGATTGGACACCAGCCCACTGATGATAATGTGGGTCCCACAATACTGGCCCAATAAATCCCAAATTTAGTGGGATACTAGAATACATGTATAGGAACAAATAATTATTCAGAAGTTAGTGCTAATTCGGCCTCCATGGTGGTTATTAAGGCGTCCCAAAGAGAAGATCAAAATATGGGCCAGAATCTGCGGCCTAGAATTTTATCCCACTAAAGCGGCCATAACTCCCGATACACAGCTCCACATAGGCCAACATTTTACAGAAGTCTAGAAGACATACTAAGACACAAAATAAGATTCTATGAACCACCCAGATTCGGTGATATGATTTCCCATACAGGATGATCTTTTCAGAGGATACAAGGAGTATAAAAAGTCAAGGAGGGGATCAATTTCTTCACTACTTTCCACCACCCTAAGGCCTAAATTTATTTAATATTTTGGAATACATTGATTTATGCTCGGCCTAAGGCTTCCCAATTTCTTATTTAAGGAAGTGGTGGTGAGGTGGAATACATATCTTGTTTTTTTAATGTTATTATTCCAAAGTTCCGTTGTAATGTTCTCAATTTTCATGTAAGTTTCTTTTTGTATTTCTATGTTCTTAATCAACATATTTCTCTCATATTATTACCATTATCTATAATTAAAACTCACAAATCATAGTAATATCTCTATGTTGTGGTGAATTAGTTCACACATAGGTTTGAATTTCATTCACACACATGGAGGAGTGCTCGTTATTTCCACGATTTTAATTTCTTCAATCCAATTCTTATAAGCCATCTTCCACCCACCATTGAGAGTATACCATCAATGGAGGGATAACCCTTTAATGGGTTGATCGTAGGATGATTAAAAGTCTGGATTGAATTTTATTTTATGAACAAATTGTTGTTAATTGGATAATTAATTCAATACTTCCATTCTTCAATTATTTCCAATCTTCATCTTTACTGTGTTTGAGGAAGCTAAATCCAAGTACTAAAATGACCATACACCTTGGAGAGATCATGAATTTGGTTCTCTAAGTGTGTATGGGATTATTAATTGAGTTTAGTTAGAATAAAACCATAAAATGATGAAGTTAGTGTTATTTTGATGAATGGATTCATCAAGAATTAATAAAACCAAAAATTGTTTAAAGAAGTAAAATTCATTCAATTCACCCAAAGCATAATCCTAAGATCGACCCATTTTCATTAAATTGAATTGACTTAGGTTTATTAGTGTTATTTAAAACCATCTAAAATAAAAACCAAGTTGGCAACTTCATAGCCAAAAATCCATCTCATAGGTTGTGCATCTTAGGTATCTTCTTAGGTCTCAGTGGATTTGACAACCCAAGCTAGACTACAAGGACCATTCTACCTTCATATCTTGGGTAAATTTGAGCATGAATCAAATTTTGGCACCCTTTCTGGGGACCTAAGTAAGTACCATAGACTAAAACCCTCTTTCCTCGCCCCCATTTTTCTATTATCACCCAATATCTCTTATCTTGTCCCTTTCTCGCTTTTTTTCCTTTTGGCGCATGTCTTCCTACACCCGTGATAATTCAAACAGACTAGTTAGGGTGGAAAGTCCTAGGATAGGGGAGTCAAGTGAACCTAGGGGATTGTTACATTAGATACTAATACTCTTGATACTCCAGAGTCCAAATTTGAGCCCATTTCAATGGAAGGTCTTCAAATAAACCAACTCATAAACCCGGGTGGAAACCAAAATGGAAATCCAAATGAGGTAGCCCCAAACTTGGGGAATGTAGTTGATCAAAACATGAATGAATACCTCAAACCTTCCTACACCAATGACCCTCTTGCATTAAACACAATTCCCTAGGAGATTCCAACTACATATTTAAACCCTGTGTCCTAAACCATCTTCCCACTTTCTATTGAATGGAGTCTAAGATGACTTACCTTCACGTTAATGAATTCAATGACATTGTAGAAACCATGTGTCCCCCACATCAACTAGAATCAGATAAGATGAGGCTATTTCCTTTTTCTTTAAATGATCAAGCTAAAAATTGGCTAAATAATTTGAGACCATCATCCATCAACTCTTGGGACCAACTACAAAGAGAATTCTACAAAAAATATTTTCCCCACCACAAAACAATTGCACTTAAAAAGAGCAACCAAAACTTTTTTGAAAAAGAGGGAGAGTCATTCTATGAAACATGGAAGAGGTTCCAAGACACCCTAAACATGGTTCCACACCATGGTTTTTCTATTCCTGAATAAGTGAGAATTTTCTATGAAGGGTTGGGTCCAGGGAACAAACAATTCATTGACATGATGTGTAATGGAACCTTTAAAAACAAATCCCCAAATGATGCTTATGAGTATCTGAAAATCCTTGTTGAACAAAACCTAACATGGGGAACTTCACCTTATTCTAAAAAGCCACAAATAACTACTAGAATTCATACACTTATAGAAGAGGAAAGCCTTAGGGCTAAACTCGCAGCACTCTCTAGGAAGGTTGAAGAGATAGACCTTAGGAAAGTCCATGAAATCCAAAATGTTGACCCTGTTTTCATAATTTGTGACAAACATCACCATAATACAGAAAACTTCCCAACCATTCCATCCATAAAGGATGTTCTTTTAGGATGACCCCCATCAGAAGTAAAATCTTTGAACTTTCAAAAATCTCAATACCAAAACAACTTCAACCCAAGGTATAATGACCACCCAGGCTTCCACTGGAAAGATAACCAACAACCTAGCCAACCACAGGGAAAAAATCTTTACCCCCATCAAAACTACCAAATCCATAACCAGTTCCAAACCCAACCTATCCAATACCAACATCTACTAGTACATTTTCAACAAACCATCCCACCTCCAAAATATCCCCCTGGGATAAACCAATCTTCTCAAGAACCAACCCAAACTGTTCCACAAAGCCTATAAGAACAATTGTGCAAACAAATGGAAAGGATGAACTCAGAAGTGTCTTCCCTTAAAAAATAACTTCAAACCATCAAAACTAGAATGGTACCAATGCCTACTTAGGTGGTACCATCCTCAAATTCAAGGGGAGAGTCAATTTGTACCCAAACAACTCATGAACAAATAAAGTTTGTGACTGTTTTAAGAAGTGAGAAATAAATTGAGAAACCTGAACAACTAATTCGAAACCCATATAAAGATTAAAACTTGGATGAAAATTCAAATGAACCACAAGATCAAACTGAGGAAACTGATAACAATGTGAATGAAAAAACTCTTCAACAAACAGCCCCACAACCTTCACCATTTCCTCAACGCATGAGGGGGAAAACCAAGCCTAAATTGAGTGAAACATTGAGGGAAATCTTCTCACAAGTCAAGTTGAACATTACCCTTATAGATGCAATCCAAACCATAGCTACCTAATCAAAGTACCTTAAGGACTTGTGCACTTTTAAAAGAAAATTTTCACATAAAAACCAAGTCCTTTTGGCAGCTAATGTAAGTACCACCATTCAAGGGACCATTCCTCCTAATTTGAAAGACCCGGGTTGCCCTTACATCAATGTTGAACTAGGAGAGAGAAAAGTTTTCAAGGCCTTATGTGACTTAGGTGATAGTGTCAATATCATCCCTTATGATGTGTACTTCCAGTTAGGCCTAGAAGAGCTCCAACCCACATCTGTCACACTTCAACTTATTGATCATAGCATTAGGGTTCCAAAGGGGATTTTAAAGGATGTTCTAGTAAAGGTTGAAAACTTCATCTACCCTGCTGACTTCATTGTCCTTTACAACCATCCAAACATATTAAATATGGAACAAACCCCAATCATCCTTGTTCGTCCTTTCCTTGCAACAATAAACTCTATTATCCGAGTTCGAAATGGGAACATGACCATCACCTTTGGAAACATGAGTCTAGACTTGAACATCTTTAATGCAAGCTCACAAATAGGGGATGATGTGGAAATTAATGAAGTAAACATGATAGGAAGAACTAATAATGAATCCATAGAACCTCAAGGAATATTTGATGGATGTTTAAGTCAGGATGAGATTGATTTTATTTATTCACATGAAGGAATTTTATCTCCTTGGCATGAATCATTTTCAAATTGCTCTTATGATGAAGTCTTAGGTCCAAAAATCAGTGAAACCTTTTAGGAAAAAAATTTCATGGAGACCGATCAAACTTCCTTCCCTAAATCTGATCAAACCAATCTTGTAGCTAAAACTTCTATATGTGGGGAATAAATCCTATCTAAAACTCTAGGAAACAAAATTGAACTTGATTTAATGTCCCAATATTCTGCTGAAATTCTGAACCAACCTGATCTTGAATTGAAGGAACTTCACGCTGCACTCAAGTATGCCTTCCTAGGGGAAAATCAAACACATACTATTTTCATTTCTTCATCTCTTGAATCGAATCATGAGAGGATGCTTCTAGATATCCTTATGAAACATAATAAATCCATTAGTTGGACCCTGTCTGATATTCTTGGGATTAGCCCACTTATCAGGACTCATAGGATTGTTCTGAAATCTTATTCAAAGCCATGTCGTCAACCTCAATGGTGACTCAATCCTAATCTCATGGAAGTAGTTAGAAAAGAAGTTATGAAATTGTTAAAATATGGTATAATATATCCCATAGATGATAGTGAGTGGGTGATCCCAATCCAATTAGTTCCAAAAAAGGATTTAATCACAGTGATAACTAATGAGGATGGAGAGATTCTTCCAACAAGGGTGAGTAGTGTCTAGAGAGTCTGCATCGACTATAGGAAGCTAAACTCGTTTACCAAGAAGGACCATTTGCCCTTACCATTCATCGAACAAGTCCTTGAGAGAGTGTCAGGTCATGCCTTCTACTATTTCTTATATGGGTACTCAGGGTACAATCAAATTGAGGTATCCCTAGAGGATCAAGGGAAGACTACATTCACCTGCCCATTCGGCACCTTTTCCTTCAAACGCATGCCCTTTGGTTTATGCAATGCCACTGGAACCTTCCAGTGGTTCATGATGGTAATCTTCTCAGACATGGTAGGAAATTTTCTAGAGGTATTCATGGATGACTTCTCTGTGTTTGGGGATACATTTGAAAGATGTCTGTGGAATGTAGAGAGATTCTTGTCAAGATGTGAATAAAAGAATCTAGTCCTAAATAGGAAAAAATGCCATCTCATGGTTAAAGAGGGACTAGTCCTTGGCCATCTAGTCTCGAGTATGGGGATTGAAGTTAATAAATAAAATGTTGACATCATTCGTCACCTTCCATCACCCAAAACTGTCAAGGAAGTGAGGTCTTTCCTAGGACATGCTGGTTTCTATAGAAGATTCATTAAGGACATTAGTTCAATCTCTTGTCCCCTTTGTGCTCTCCTAGTAAAGGATGCTCCATTTATTTGGACAGAAAGCTGTGAGGGTTCATTCTCAACCCTCAAATCCTCTCTCACCTCTCTTCCAATTATGAAATCTCCAAATTGGAACTTTCCTTTCAAACTTATGTGTGATTCCATTGACTTTTTTGTAGGATCTATGTTAGGAAAACTTTGGGATAAAACTCTTTATGTCATTTCTTATGTAAGAAAATCCTTAAATGATGCCCAAATCAACTAAACCACCACTGAAAAGGAGTTACTTGCTATTGTGTTTGCATTAGAAAAGTTTAGGTCCTACCTCTTAGGATACCCCATCATTGTGTTCACCAGCCATTCTGCACTAAAATACCTCTTCTAAAAACAATATTCCAAGGCTAGACTGATTAGGTGGGTCCTTCTCTTACAAGAATTTAACCTCACAATCAAGGACAAAAAGGGTGTTGAAAATGTTTTAGCTGATCACATCTCTATGATGGAATTTAAAGACAACTCAAATCACCTTTCTGTGTCTAATTCATTTCCCAATGAACACCTATACTTTGTGAGTGACTTCCCTTGGTATGATAACATAGCCAACTTCTTAGTTACGGGAGTAATTCCAAAATTCTTAGGGACTCAAGCTCGAAGGAAATTTCTTTATGATGTTAGGCACTTTGTGTTTAATGATCCATACCTCTATAAGTTCTACCCTGACCAAGTCATTAGGAGATGTGTCCCAGAATCTGAACAAGATTCCATCCTTAAATTCTGTCATAGTGAGGCCTATGGAGGTCAATTTTTCTCTAGGAAAACTTCTGCTAAGGTTCTTCAGTGTGGTCTCTTCTGGCCCACCCTCTCAAGGGACTCTTATGCATTTTTTCAAAGCTGTCCTAGGTGTCAACAAGTAGGGTCCATCACAAAAAGGAATCAAATATCACTCACTCCCATCTTAGTGGTTGAAATCTTTGACTGTTGGGGAATTTATTTCAGGGGTCCCTTCCCAAACTCTATGGGATATCTTTACATTTTTTTAGCTGTCAATTATGTCTCCAAATGGGTTGAGGCCATTCCTAAAAAATCCAATGATCATCAAACTGTGATTAGATTTCTCAAGGAAAACATCTTCTCTAGATTTGGAATTCCTAGGGCTATCATTAGTGATCGTGGAACTCATTTTTACAATCATCCATTCTCATCACTCATGGAAAAGTATGGAATTTCTCAAAAAGTGTCCACTGCTTACCACCCACAGACCAATGGTCAAGTTGAGTTATCCAATAGAGAAATAAAATAGATTCTTGAGAAAACTATTAATTCATCTAGGAAAGATTGGTTGAGAAAACTCTTAGATGCTCTTTGGGCCTATCGAACCACATATAAAACCATTTTAGGAATGTCCCCAAATAGGTTGGTTTATGGTAAAGCCTGCCATTTTCCAGTGGAGATTGAACATAAGGACTTTTGGGCAATTAAAAAATGAATTATGACCTCTCATTGGCTGAAACAAAAAGGAAATTAGATCTCAATGAACTTGAGGAACTTAGGATGGAGGCTTATGAAAATCCAAGGATCAATAAAGAAAAAGTACAAGCCTACTAATCTAGAAATCTTAAAACCAAACACATTGAACTAGGAAAACCTATTCTTTTGTATAATTATAAACTTCACTTACGCTCGGGAAAATTTAGGTCTAGATGGTCAGGTCCATACATAGTGCATAAGGTGTACCCCCATGGAGCTGTTGAAATTCAAAATCCCACTAATAGGCAAACAATTAAAGTTAATTGTCATAGAGTCAAACCATTCATAGAACCATTCCAAAAACATGAAGTTGGTGAAGAATTGTGTGAACCTACCTTAGATGATGAAAATAATTAATTGATTAGGGGTCCAAGTCAATCTAATGACATTAAACAAAGCGTTTCATAGGAGGAAACCCATGGTTTTTATGTTTCCAATAATTTTGTTGTTTTAATAAACTTTATATTTCAAATAGTATTAGTGGATAATTTTGATATAACTTTATTTTAACTCCGACTGTTGACCTGTTCTTCCCTTATTAGTATGGATGGGTATAAAAGGGTATCACCGTATTCATCCGTGTCACGTGGTGTGAACCCTAAGTACTACCTTACCCAGAAATTAAAAAAAAAGACAATGTATCATCAGTTTATTTAAAAAAACAAAAACAAAAACAAAAGGAAAACCATAAAAATGATGAGACTTGGTATTAAATAAATTGTTGTGTTTTTTTTCTATCTGGTTTTTTCTTGTTTGTATGGTTCAGGGACTATTTTTGAGTGATACATATTCAATCAAGGAGGTTCCTACATCTCCCATGAGAATAAAGAGTGATTTGGGAGCACCACAATCATCATTATGAAGCCACCAGGTGAACTAGTTCGATGCCCATTCCAACTCATTCCCCCCCACCCACTTTCTCCTCTATTTTCTTTTTATGAAACTAGGGATAGTTTTATTCTAAGTTGGGGGTGTGGAAACAAAATTTTTGTTAAAAAACAAAAAAAAGAAGTAAAATTCCTTTATCATTCATATAATAACATCATTGCTCACATTAAAACTACATAGCAAATATTTTTTATTTCCTTGACTCTTAATTTAATACATGATTAAGTTTACAAGAATTGATTTTGGAATTTTGGTTGTCCAATGAGAATTTTCATCATTTTTATTTTCATCTATTAAATCAAAATGCCACAATTCACATCCTCTAGATTGTGGGGTGCTAATTTTAATTCTCGGGGTCCCATAATAAATAGTATAGGCTGGTTTGATTTTTATGAATAATATTAGTATTCAAAAAAATAAAAAAAAATAAAAAATAAAAAATAAAAATTTGCGTGTAGAGAAATGGATTGATAAAATTATAGGCTTTCGGCACTTGGGGATCGTGACTCCAGAGTTTTCTAGCCCTATGTTTTTCAATCTATCTCTATTTATGGTAATATGACTTTGTTTTTTATCAATTTAACTCGAGATGATGCCCAGGTATGTGGGCTTCACTTGGGGCCCTAAGGCCTTAGAGTCTGGGAGTAATCAGCAAAGTCTTGATACATGGGTTAATTTGATTAACTTAAATCTAAATTACTATGGAAATATTGCAAAAAAAAAGAGTAATGATGAATACTCATATTAGGATTAAATGTGATTCCACCTATCACTTCCATGATTTCCCCCTTGAATGAAAATGAACCCCCATATCTATTGTAATTCACAACACATTATTTCACCTAATTGAGTTAGACGAAGTAAGATGATGGATTTGATCAAAGGAATGGGATTTTTATTGGGATCTTCTTTTAAATTTATGATGTTTTAAATTATTTTGATATGTTATAAAGATATATTTGTGTGTAGTTTACATTGTGAGCATTGTTTGTTATAATGTGTTTAAAAAAAGGAATTCAAATATAATCTTCGAATTATTTGCTCGGGACTAGAAAATCTCAAGTTGGGGGTGTGATTAGACAATAAAAAACACATATTTTAATTAAATTTTAATGTTATTAAATTTTAATTTTTGATCTTATGGGCCTGAGTTAGTGGATTTTAATTTTGAACATCCATTCTCATAATTTGTGCACTTCATGCCTAATGTACACCAATTTAGGCCAAATGATTCATCTGATTTTAAGGAATGTAATTATAAATATTTTAATTTTATATTTTTGTAAATTTATCTACACTTTAATATGAACATTTTTCATTCAGGTATCAATGGAGGATTCATAAAGGATGATGGTGATATTTGGCAATGAAAGGAAACAATTCTGGAGAAGGTAGATTGGACACCGGCCCACTGATGATAATGTGGGTCCCACAATACTAGCCCAATAAAGCCCAAATTTCATGTTATTCTAGAATAAATGTATAGGAACAAATCATTAGTCATAAGTTAGTGCTAATTCGGCCTCCATGGTGGTCATTAAGGCGTCCCAAGGAGAAGATCAAAATATGGGCCAGAATCTGCGGCCCAGAATTTTATCCCACTAAAGCGGCCATAACTCCCGATCCACAACTCCAAATAGGCCAGAATTTTACAAAAGTATAGAAGACATCCGGAGACACCAAATAATATACTATGACCCACCCATATTCGACGATATGCTTGCCCATACAGGATGATCTTTTCAGGGGATACAAGGAGGATAAAAAGTCAAGGAGGGGATCAATTTCTCCACTACTTTCCACCACCCTAAGGCCTAAATTAATTTAATATTTTGGAATACATTGATTGAGGGTCGGCATAAGGCTTCCCAATTCCCTATTTAAGGTAGTTGTGGTGAGTGGGAATACATCTCTTGCTTTTTTTAATGTTATTATGCCAAAGTTCTGTTGTAATATTCTCAATTTCCATGTAAGTTTCTTTTTGTATTTATATGTTCTTAATCAACATCTTTCTCTCATATTATTCTCATTATATCTCATTAAAACTCACAAAGCACAGTGATATCTTAGTTTTGTGTTGAATTAATTCACACATAGGTGTGAATTTCATTCACACGCACGGAGGAGTGCTCGTTATTTCCACGATTTTAATTTCTTCAATCCAATTATTGTGAGCCATCTTCCACCCACCATTGAGAGTATACCATCAATGGAGGGATAACCCTTTAATGCGTTGATCATAGGATTATGAAAAGGCTGGATTGAATGTTATTTTATGAACTAATTTTTTTTAATTGGATAATTAATTCAAGACTTCCATTCTTCAATTATTTCCACTCTTCATCCTCACTGTGTTTGATGAAGCTAAATCCAAGTACTAAAATGACCATACACCTTGGAGAGATCATGAATTTGGTTCTATAAGTGTGTAGGGAATTATTAATTGATTTTAGTTATCATAAAACCAGAAAATGATTAAGTTATTGTTATTTTGAATAATGGAATCATCAATAATTAATAAAACCAAAAATTGTTTAAAGAAGTAAAATTCATTCAATTCACCCAAAGCATAATCCTTTGATCGACCCATTTTCATTAAATTGAATTCACTTGGATTTATTAGTGTTATTTAAAACCATATAAAATCAAAACCAAGTTGGCCATTTCATTTCCAAAAATCCATCTCATAGGTTGCGCATCTTAGGTATCTTCTTAGGTCTCAGTGGATTCGACAACCCAATCTAGACTACAAGAACCGTTCTACCTTAATCTCTTGGGTAAATTTGAGCGTGAATCAATTTCCTCATCCATTTTAAACATATAATAACTTCCATGATTTTCAATTTGGATGTGAAAAGTAAAACCTTACCAGTAAATTTCATATCAATTATTTGAATGATTTTTTCATAAGAATTTTTGGTCCTTTCATTATAGAGTAATATTTTTTCATATGATTCTCTCATTGGATCCTTGATATTCATGAATTCAAACTCTTTATTTTCATGAACATTTTGTTATTTCATGTTCAATTACAAGATAGACTAATAGGCCCTATAATATATCTCAATAGGATGATGAAATTGATTACCATAAATATCTTATAAGGATATATACTAAGGGGTTTGAAGATAGTTTAGTGTTCTAGGAGTACACTCTCTAGCTTCCTACTCTAGTATTTTTGGTTGGGTAGAACTATATTTTAAAGTATTCTCTTCACTTTTGGGTTAGATAGCTTATCCTAACCATTTTATTATGGATCATTGGTAGTATATGTCCTTTTCTTACTCCATTACTTCCCATTAATGCTTCCATACTATGTTTAAAAAAGTGTGTTACTTAATAAATGATTAATTCTTGGGGTATTCCAAACCTTCAAAAAAATTATGATATAATAAAATGTAATGCCAATATAGAGTCATTAGTTATAGTATATTGGTAATAAATCCCATTATAATCATAGTCTACTATCAAGAAAATATAGATAAATCCAACATAAATAGGAATTTTCCAAAAAAAATTGTTCTTAAAACATCAATTTATTGATTTGGAAGGCACATATCTGTTAAAAATTATAAATTTAAAACCATTTATAATATAATATATCATGTGAAAAAAATTATGAACTAAAGGTTTCTCTTCATCTTATATAAAAGATATAATAACCTTATCACTGTATATCTTCCATTAGTATTGATCCTCCCATATATTAAACCCTAACTCAGGCTTCATTGGATGGAATTTATGCTTAGAAAACTAGGAATTTCTATTTGACATGACCAAGTACTTTATGATTACTTCATACCATATAACCTTACCAATGATCTCATATAACCTTTCACCAAGGAGGGAAACATTCAGAGGTATTTCTATATGTATTTCCTCTTCAACGGTTTGGGATAGACTTAAAATAAATTTTACAAAAAGTTTCTCCTCATGCTTCTTATCCTTAATTTCTATATTTAACTCTATATAAGGAAGCATGTACAATACTAGACTTGGTTTTAAGTTGAATTTCTTCATTAGGTACCTTAGATCTATATGGATATATAAAATTGTTACTATCCTTCCTAGAAATTATGAATGGAATATTTCATGTGAAATAAATATGTAAAAAACTACTTCTCCATGGGTATAGAGATATTCTATGTTGAACCCATAGATTTTTAGGAATATGATTTCACATATGGATTTCCATCAATCCCATAAGACATATATTCTCATAATTCTTAGTTTGAAGCATCACACAACACATTAAAATGGATATACAAGTAGGTTCCAAGATGATATGGGTTTTGGATTGGATCACCTTAATGTTATCAAAACCGTCCATTCATAATTCATCAAATACAAAGTCAATATAATTTTTATGAAAATTAGTTAGAGGAATTTTAGTTTTTCTAAATCCATTAACAAATCCCCTTCATAAATTCTCTAGATTTTTTAGCCCTCAAAGTCTGGGGAATGAAGTAGTCAAAAAGATAGTATGATAATCTTCCTAGATAGTATCAAGATATCAATCTGCCTAGGTTAAAATATCCCACCACTATTTGTAATAATCATGAAGTATATACACATATAGATTTCCCCTCATCTTTTTAGGTGTCTCTAGATGCTTGAATATATATATGATGGACTCAAGCCTATACTTGGTAGTATATAGTCCACTATCCCATGAAATGGTGGGAGGATGTGGCTGCTGAAACTCATGAGTCAACTCTTCCAACCTCAGGGAAGGTCGAACTAAAATTTGCATATATTGCAACATACATTGGAAACCCTATCATAATAGGGTGTTTGTTCCCATATCCAAAATAGGGAGAAGTTTCACATGTGGCACTGTAGGTGGAATCATGGGTGGATTAGTTCCCACAACCTCAAGAGAATATTCATCTCCACAATCAGGGAAAGTTACTCAAGGACGTCATAGCGACATGACACTTCAATTCCAAACATACGCCTCGAAATAGAGTTAATAAATTTATAAGACTGAATTTAATAAACTAATAATGGTATAAATACCTCCTTTAGAAACAATTATACCTATTTTCTTACTTCAAAATACAAAACTACATAGTAGAAATAGACCGTAACAGGCCATAAGAATGTAAGAGATACCCACTACCCACTACTATATTCAGGCTTGTGTCTAAGTATATATGTATCAAATATATGATATGACTATATACAATTTTAAAAGTATTTTTCATTTCTAATTTGTTCTTTTTATAGTATATATATATATATATATATATATATATTAATCAATATATATATCACATTAAAAATGTTGACTTAATTGAAATACCATTTCAAATCCATAAGGGACCATACTTCTTATAAACCAAAACATAGAATCCACTTAACCCACACCATAACAAATCCATATCATGAGACCAATGGTCCATCACTTAGAATAAAATAATTGAATTCGTATGTTTTCTATTGTAACCTATTCAGGAAAACACTATTAGGTTATGGTAGGGAATTTAAGTGTCAATTATGTTTTCTAATCCTTGCAAGAAATTTTATCATAATTCTCTAAATATTAAAGGAACAAACAATATGTATAGGAAATTCATGCTGAATATTAAACATGGAATGGTAAGATGCATGGCCTTTTATTCATACAATTCCAACGGTGATTCATGGAATGAAATTACCATGTTTCATTAGGCCTTGGTAAAAGAAAGTTTATTGTAATTATAAAAATATCAATAACCTCATAAATAAAGTTCTTCAGCAAAAAAATGAATATGTATCAATAGTAATAGGAAAAACCAAAATAATAATAATAATTTCATAAACTCATACTTTACCCCGAACATGGGTTCATGACTCCTAGGCATGGATCATGTCCATGTTTCATGTATTCCCAATCTACAATCTATCTTCTCCAAATAGTTAGGAAATAATGGAACCCCTATGATACCACTTTGTAACATCCTGACCCTGGATCCATATAACTTATGCCCCAATCTGAGGGGTCACGTGACCTCAAGTGTGCCTTCCTATACACTGGAGGCTATCGACTAGAATCTAGGGTGTAAAGGTGGTTTAGTGGGGAGACTATACTATAATTTCTAAGTGGAACAACAGATAAAATCAGATAAAATCAACAAAAGATCATAAAATAAATATACAGAATCAATAAATAAATACAAAAGTGTAAAAAAAATAACTAAATAAGTCAATAGTATAAGATAATAAACTGGAAAACTGATAATAATATCAAAATAATCAATGGAAATGTCTGATACATAGATGAATGGAATGTTGTAATACAAAAAGGAAACATGAAGATACAATTATGCTATATAATAATAAAAATGGAAAAAATAACAAAACTACTCCAAGAATCTTGACCATATTCATGATCCTCTAGTCCTAAGCTACAACTTAAAGTAAGCATATTAAAGACCACTAGCAGGTTGATTTCCCTTATAAGTACCAAAAGATAGATAATATTCTTAGGTTCCAAATGCAGTGTGAGTAGTGTGTGAGATAAAATCCCAGTATGCCACCACCAACTGTGTCTACATGTAATCCATGTAGTGATCTTAACTAAAAGTTTATAGGTATAAATGAATAAGTAAATAAATGTTGAAATAAATAACCAATCCACTAATGTAAATACCCGTAAAATTCAAGGGAAATTTTTTCTTAATTTTCTTTGGAATTTTACAAGAACGCGGTTTCTGAGGGCACCTGATTCCGAGGCCCGGTGTGCCCGGAATCAATTTCCAAAGTTTGGCTCGGGTAAGTTCAGTGAACAAATGAGCGGGATTTCCTATCTTTTGAACCGGTGCTCGAAATTGAAATCCGATGGCACCGATGAACTCGCAACGCCGGTATTCGCTTAAGGAGACCTTTTCCGAGGTTGCATTTTATGCGGGATGAGAGTTAGTTTTGGGGGGAATTAGAAGAAGTTAAATAAATTGTGGAACACAATTTATTTTTTTTAACTTTGTTGGTTATTTCCTCCCAAAGGGAGTTAGATGTGGGACCCACATCCACATAACCTCCCTTGAGAGGATTAAGTGTGGTGGGGCCCACACGAGCCCTAACTCTTCAACTTCCCTTAAACTCCCCAATAACTCCACTCTAATTAATTTGACAACTTGTGTTATTAATTAAGATGAGTTACTTAATTTCAAACTTTTGAAATTCAAAGAAGTTAGGATGTGTAAATAAAATAAGGCTTGGACTTATTTTATTTTGGTTGGTTTCTTTTGCAACCTTGACAGGATTGGGAAGCTTTCTTCATCTTCTTCAACCTCGACGAAGAACGCGAAGAACACCGTTCTTCAACGAAGAACTTCTCCACCAAAGAACACGGTTCTTCCGCGATGCCGTATCCGCGACGTGACGTTCTTCTTCCGCGACGGTTTTCCGCGACAAAATCGCCATCAACGACTTTGAATCCTCGCTTCGCCACGTCGACGTTCTTTCCCCGCGACGCCCGACCTCCGCGACGCTCGTCTTCCGCGGGTCGTTGACGAACACCGTTCCTGAACCGAGGTAGGGGTTTGTTTTCAATTATTTATATTTGTTCGAGAATTCCGACTTGATGATCATCGTGGTTTAAAACCATTTGTTATCGAATTTGAACTTTGTGGTTTAAAACCAAGTGATAACGAATAACGTGAGGGGGCCGGACCACACGAACACGGCCGACCCTCCTCTTTTTTTTCGTGTTGGTTCTTTGTGGTTCGGTGCGGGAGACAAGGTGTCGTCGCACCATGCGGAACCTTGAGACAAGAAAATGCGCGGCACCATCGCGCCGCGCCGTGAAATGAAGAACAAGAACGCGACGCCGTCACGCCGCGTCGGAGATACCCGGAAAATACAGCGGCCAGTGCGGGGCCACGACGGAGGGGCGTGGTGCCGTCGCACCACGCCGGACGACAAGGGTCGCAGCCAGTACCGGGCCGCGGCGGAGCAGGGTGACCGGCGGCCGGCATCGGGCCGCCGCCGGCGGTGCAGGAAGGGGGACCGGCCGTCGCCGGTCCCATGGTGCAGGAATCGGCCAGCCATGGCGGGCCGGCCGGACTTGGAGAACTGGGGGAATTAATTCCCCCGGCCGACTGGAAGCAAGCGGCCCCATTAACGGGCCGCAGTTTCAAAGGAACCGAGGGGGCAGCGCCCCCCCCCCCCCCCCCCCCCCATGCGCGGGCTGCCAAAACGGCTCAGCCGTTTTGGCTGAGCGACCGGCCAGCGCGCCCAGCGCGCGGGTCGCCGGGTAGCCGGGCCGCCGGGCCGCCGGGCCGGGCCGCGCCGGGCCGGGACGGGCTGGGCTGACCCTGTCCGGGGCGGGTTGACCCGGTTCGGGCCAACCGGGGGGTCTCGGGCCGGGACGGCCCGGGCCCGAAACCCCCGATAACGGACTGTTTGGGTTCAAATACCCATAACTCGGGCTACGGACCTCCAAACGACGCGCCATCAGCGGAGATACGATCCTTGGATCGAGACAGTCGTTTCAGTATATCGCACTCAAGGTTTCGGAATACTTTGAGTTCGGCCGGTTTGGTTCGTACACGAAACCAACCGGGCCCTCGGAGCGGAAACGCTCATATCTTGAGCTACGGGCATCCGATTGGCGTGTTGTCGACTTTGTTGAGTTCCTCTTAGTGAGAAAGATCTTTTGGCATACTCCGCCCGAGGTTTGGATGCAGGTGGAGTACGGTCGGGTTGGTTTTGCCTTAAAAAACAACCGGGCCCCTGGGACGAAAAAACCAATGACTCTCAGACCGGGCGTCCGATTGACGCGCCGTCTATTGCGTTGAGTTCCTATTGATGATACGGAACTTTTGGATACATCAACTCTGGACTATGTGACAGTTGATGTATCAGCCTCTCGGCTCGTGGAGCGGACCCTCCCGAACGAGCTTGCTGTGTGCGGGAACCCTAGAGCTGGTTGCGACTGCTACTGTGACTGCGACGACGACTGTGCAGAGATCCTCAATGGATTCGATGACGACAACTACAGCACTCAGCGATCCTATGTGGATCTGTTCTTCCGATCCTGTGTGGGTCTGATCCTGTGTAGGTCAGCGCTCAGCGGTTCTGTGTGAGCCAACGCCTACCGATCCTGTGTGGGTCCGATCCTTTGTGGGTCTTTGCGGGGGTTAATACCTATCGATCCTTTATGGGTCCGACGACTTAGATGGATCAGTGATCATCTCTATCGTCTTTGAAGAAGTATACCTGTCTGAGCTGAATCCTGTGCTTTCCTGTGTGGATTGTGTTGTGCTATCCTGTGTGGATTACGATTGCTTTCCTGTGTGGAATACGTATACTTTCCTGTGTGGACTGAGTTGTACTTGGGCTCGTAGGTTGGAGCGTATTGGAATTGATGACTTAGGTATATGTATGGGCATATACCTAAGAAGTGTCGGTTGTTACTTCGTGATTGTATCTTTCCTTTGTGGTTTAACCTTTGTGGATTTTGGGAGACCTTCTGTGGTCTTGGGGTCCCTACTTAGTAGCTTATACTCACCCATGCACGGGCTATGCCCGCACTACGTTGTGTTGGTTGCAGACGACGGACAGCGTTGATCGTGGTTGAGGCTTGCAGAGAAGGACGGTACCTGGAGGTGGACCACTGGGCGGGACGTGCTCGGAGTGAACGGAAGGACCCGAGGAGTAGTGGAGCTATCTGTACCCACCCTTCAGGTGGGATTTCCAGTGGACAGCTCGGCGTAGCGGCTTTACTTTACAGTTGTTGTTTTCCCTTTCGAGTTGTACTTTACAGTTGGGCTTGTAATTCCGGCCCCTTTTACTTTCGGTACTTACTGTTGTACTCAGTTTTTACTTAGTGTTTACTTCTTCTACTTGTACTCAGTGGTTCTTGTTTACTTTACAAAGTCAATGCCTTCCCTCTTTACCAGGATTTACGCCTTGGTGCTAGTCGCCAGCCCCTGGCCTATGGAAGGCGGGCTTGGGGTAGTCACGGAATGGGCCCTGAGGACGGGTCGTGACAAATTGGTATCAAAGGAGTTCGGTTATACCACGAACTCTGATCTTTTCTCTATGGAGCAATAGTGTTTAGCGTATTGAGTGTGGTTATCAGTCCAGGGAGTCCAGTTTTGGTGTGGCAGCCGACGTATCCGTACACCAGGACCCTGACTTCTGATTTCCGACTTAATGCACGAAAACATTGATTGCTTGTGTGTTTCAAGTTTTCTTTGTGATTACTTTGTATCAGCTCACCAGGTATATTGTTCTGACCGTGGCGCACCTGTTTCATTTTCAGGATGGCCCCACGATGGCAGCCAGCTAGGGTTCTGAGAGTCGAGCGTGACGACAGCCCACCGAGTGACGAGGCCTCGGTGTAGGGCCCTTTTTCAGCAGTGGCACCGGCGGTAGCACTACCCGCCGAGCCACCGATACTTCCAGCACCAGCCTCTAATGATGCACGTCGCCTCAGCGCACTGCATGAGTTCCAGCACCAGCGACCGCCCAGGTTCCGCGGGGAGACGGACCCCCAGGCAGCCGAGGACTGGCTAGAGGCAGTCGTACGAGTTTTCAGGCTAGTGAGGACACCAGCAGACCTCATGGTGATCCTTGCTGCGAGCCTACTACACGCAGCAGCAGGACGATGGTGGAGCTTGATGCTCCAGGTGCACGATGAGGCCTCTCTCATATGGACGGACTTCGAGAGCCTCTTCCGCTCAGAGTTTTTCCCGGCCACCCTCAGTGAGATGCGCATTCAGGAGCTTCTTCAGCTACGGCAGGGCAGCATGACGGTCGCCCAGTACTCGGCGAGATTTACCGATCTCTCGCGCTACTCGACCGACATGGTACGGGACCCATTCTTCCGGGCCCGGACCTTTGAGCAGGGATTGAGACACGAGATCAGGGCGTCGCTGATCTCCCTGAGCATACCGACTCAGACGGGAGTACTGGAGCAGGCCCTTTTGATCGAGAGCTTTCTTGCTGAGTCTACACCAGTGCCGAGACCCATCGCAGGGCAGCACGTAGCAGAGTCTTCCGCAGCAGGCAGTCGACGGATGACTCTTGGGTCCAGGCAGACTAGACCCTCAGGCAGACGACCTCAGGACACTGGATCAGCAGTGCGGGGCACACAGCGTGGAGCCAGTCTTTCGAGAGGCAGACCGTGCTACTCGTGCGGCGGGCAGGGCCACATGGCTCGTGACTGCCCGACTCGTCGTGCCGAGGAGCAGCAGACGGTTGAGGGACCACCGAGGAAGAGGAAGAGGGTCGACTGTGGCGTTCCGCAGGGAGGAGGCGGATGAGACAGAGGAGCTGGCCGAGTAGCAAGTGGTGGGCGACACTTTGAGGCTCTGTCACCACCACCACCAGGAGGTCCACCCCGACCACAGGGAGCTGGCGGGCAGAGACAGGCACAGCTCCAGGCAGCAGAGGCCTACGACCACGGCGCGCCCGAGATGATTCGAGGTACTATCTGTATCTATTCCACCCTTTCTGCAGTACTTATAGACACAGAAGTGAGTCACTCTTTCATAGTCGCTGCCCTTGTTCGGAGCTCGGAGATTCTGACAGAGCCGTTGGCTCAATCCTTAAGGCTAGAGACTCCTACGGGAGCAGACTCAACGATTACGCACTGGTGCCAGCAGTGTAATCTTACTCTAGGAGGCGAGAGCTTCGGCTGGGATCTTCTTGTAGTAGCGTTGAGGCCTTACGACGTCATCTTGGGCATGGATTGGTTATTTATGGTCCATGCACAGATTGACTATTTTAGGCGCAAGGTGCGATGTGTACGCACCGACGGGAGCAGGTTCACCTTCACCGGTGAGAAGGGAGCCTTTGCAGCACAGGATGGACTTCCGCAGAGGAGAGGACAGCCCATCACTCATCAGTTGGCTAGCCTCATCCTAGGAACAGTTGACGTGCAGAGTCCAGGTTTTCCTGCAGTGGTGGATCAGTTTGCGGATGTTTTTCTCGAAGACGTTCCAGGGTTACCTCCTCGCAGAGAGTTAGACTTTTATATTGACCTGTACCCCGGGACAGCCCCGATATCGACTCCAGCATATCGGATGGCCCCCGCTGAGCTTCGAGATCTACGGGTACAGTTGGAGGACTTGCAGGGCAAGGGGTTTATCCGACCCAGTGTTTCAACCTGGGCTTCCCCGATTTTGTTCGCCAAGAAGGTGGACGGGAGCTTGCGACTTTGTGTTGACTATCGTCGCCTGAACCAAGTGATAGTGAGGAACAAGTATCCGCTACCAAGGATTGATGACCTCTTTGATCATCTCAAGGGATCACGGTGGTTCTCGAAGATAGACCTCAGGTCAGGCTATCATCAGCTCAGAGTTAGAGATGAGGACGTGCAGAAGACGGCCTTCAGATGTCGGTATGGCCACTATGAGTTCTTGGTTATGCCTTTCGGTGTAACCAATGCTCCATTAGTGTTCATGACCCTCATGAATAGTATCTTTCAGCCATACCTCGATCGATTTGTTGTGGTCTTCATCGACGAAATTTTGATCTACTCGACGACTGAGGAGGAGCACGCCTACCACTTACGGGTTGTATTAGACACACTCCGAGAGCACCAGCATTATGGTAAGCTCTTGAAGTGCTAGTTCTGGATACGTGAGGTCCACTTCTTGGGACACGTAATCTCTGAGGCGGGAGTTGCAGTGGATCCTGTGAAGATCAAGGCAGTGTTAGCTTGGGAGCCACCCAGGAGCGTGACGGAGGTGCGAAGTTTCTTGGGACTAGTTGGATACTATCGGAGATTCGTTCCAGACTTCTCTAGAGTTGCGGCACCAATCTCAGCTTTGATGAAGAAGGGGAAACCCTTTGTGTGTTCAGACAGATGTCAGCAGAGCTTCCAGAAGCTGAGACAGAGATTGACCAGCGCACCTATCTTGAGGTTGCCTGAGGAGGGAGTAGGGTACGTAGTCTACTGCGATGCATCAGGGACCGGACTCGGATGTGTTTTGATGCAGGAGCGGGTAGTGATCACCTATGGATCATGATAGTTGAGGCCATATGAGTAGAACTACGCTACCCATGACCTGGAGTTAGCAGCAGTGGTCTTCACTCTGAAGACATGGCGACACTACCTGATGGGCGAGCGCTTTACAGTCTTTTCTGACCATCAGAGTCTTAGGTACATCTTCTCTCAGAAGGACCTGAACCTAAGACAGCGGTGATGGCTCGAGTTCCTCTAGGACTATGACTTTGAGATAGTCTATACTCCTGGGAAGGGGAACGTAGTAACCGATGCCCTCAGCAGGAGGACGGGCATTCAGATACTTGAGGAGGCGACGGAGCAGCTAGCCTATTTGCAGATATCCTTCGTGGATAGGGATAGAGCAGCCTTCCTTCAGTCTCTCATAGTCACTCCTCCACTTCTGCAGCGGGTCAGAGAGGCACAGCGTGGAGACACTGACTGTGAGACGTGGCGTGCACAGATATCCTCAGGATAGACACCTGATGGTTTTTCCTTTGGATCAGAGCACGAAATCCTTTTCAAAGGATGTACCATGGTACCAGTCACTTTACGGGAGGAGGTACTGAGAGAGTTTCACACTTCTCCTTTGGAGGTACATCCTGGAGTGGTGAAGATTTGACAGGATCTCAGACAACAGCACTGGTGGTCGGGCATGAAGAAGGCTGTGGCAGAGTTCGTTTCTCGATGCCTCACCTGCCAGCAGGTGAAGGCTGAGCACCAGGTACCAGCAGGATTGGTACAGCCCTTGGAGGTCCCGGAGTGGAAGTGGGACGGGATATCTATGGACTTCGTGACTGGACTTCCACGCACATCCAGTGGTCACGACTCCATCTGGGTGATTGTCGACCGACTCACCAAGTCATCTCACTTCTTACCCATCAGAGAGCAGGGCTCAGTGGAGAGCTTGGGACGCCTTTATGTTCAGGAGATTGTTCGGCTTCACGGTGTGCCATCATCTATCGTCTCCGATCGAGATGCTCATTTTACTTCCCGGTTATGGAAGGGATTGCAGGAGGCGTTCGGGACGCAGCTACGTCTAAGCACAGCCTTTCACCCTCAGATAGAAGGTCAGACGGAGAGGACCATTCAGACTCTCAAGGACATGCTCCGCGCATGTGTCCTTGACTTCGGTCATAGCTGGGAGGATCACCTACCCTTGGTGGAGTTTTCATACAACAACAGCTACCACTCCACCATCGGGATGGCACCATACGAGGCATTGTACGGCCGACCTTGTAGATCTCCTTTGTGCTGGACAGACCCTGGGGAGTCAGCACTTGTGGGACCAGAGATGGTCCAGGCCACGACAGAGAAGGTCCAGGTCATCCAGGAGCAGACGAGGACAGCTCAGAGCTGGCAGAAGTCATACGCTGACAGGAGGCGGAGACCACTAGAGTTCGAGGATGGCGACCACGTCTTCCTGCGTGTCTCACCTCGACGTGGATTACGGAGATTTGGATGAGGCGGCAAGTTATCTCCATGCTTCATCGGACCATTCCAAGTCCTTATCAGGATTGGCGAGGTGGCTTATCGCCTGGCTCTACCACCTCAGTTGCACTGGGTGCACGACGTCTTCCACGTATCTCAGCTGAGGAGATACGTGCACGACCCGACACACATCATTGACCATGGGGAGCTTGACGTTGACGATGGGGAGACTTTTACGGAGGTCCTAGTGGAGATCAAGGATCGACAGGAGCGGGTCCTACGTGGACGGTCTATTCCTCTAGTGCGCATCAGATGGAAGCACGGGAACCTCCAGGAGATCATTTGGGAAAGGGAGGCTCAGATGCGTGCTCAGTACCCTCATTTGTTTCCCTAGTTTTGATGTATCTTTACGGGGACGTAAAGCCCTAAGGTGGGAGTAATGTAAAGACCTGTAAAATTCAAGGGAAATTTTTTCTTAATTTTCTTTGGAATTTTACAAGAACGCGGTTTTTGACGGCACCTGATTCCGAGGCCCGGTGTGCCCGGAATCAATTTCCAAAGTTTGGCTCGGGTACGTTCAGTGAACGAACGAGCGGGATTTCCTATCTTTTGAACCGGTGCTCGGAATTGAAATCCGATGGCACTGATGAACTCGCAATGTCGGTATTCACTTAAGGAGACCTTTTTCGAGGTTGCGTTTTATGCGGGATGATAGTTAGTTTTGGGGGGAATTAGAAGAAGTTAAATAAATTGTGGAACACAATTTATTTTTTTTAACTTTGTTGGTTATTTCCTCCCAAAGGGAGTTAGAGGTGGGACCCACATCCACATAACCTCCCTTGAGAGGATTAAGTGTGGTGGGACCCACACGAGCCCTAACTCTTCAACTTACCTTAAACTCCCCAATAACTCCTCTCTAATTAATTTGACAACTTGTGTTATTAATTAAGATGAGTTACTTAATTTCAAACTTTTGAAATTCAAAGAGGTTAGGATGTGTAAATAAAATAAGGCTTGGAATTATTTTATTTTGGTTGGTTCCTTTTGCAACCTTGAGAGGATTGGGAAGCTTTCTTCATCTTCTTCAACCTCGACGAAGAACGCGAAGAACACCGTTCTTCAACGAAGAACTTCTCCGCCAAAGAACACGGTTCTTTCGCGACGCCGTATCCGCGACGCGATGTTCTTCTTCCGTGATGGTTTTCCGCGACGAAATCACCATCAATGACTTCGGATCCTCACTTTGCGACGTTGACGTTCTTTCCCCGCGACGCCCGACCTCCGCGACGTTCGTCTTCCGCGGGTCGTTGACGAACATCGTTCCTGAACTGAGGTAGGGGTTTGTTTTCAATTATTTATATTTTTTCGAGAATTCCAACTTGATGATCATCGTGGTTTAAAACCATTTGTTATCGAATTTGAACTTTGTGGTTTAAAACCAAGTGATAACGAATAACGTGAGGGGGCCGGACCGCACGAACACGGCCGACCCTCCTCCTTTTTTCGTGTTGGTTCTTTGTGGTTCGGTGCGGGAGACAAGGTGTCGTCGCACCATGCGGAACCTTGCGACAAGAAAATGCGCGGCACCGTCGCGCCGCGCCGTGAAATGAAGAACAAGAACGCGACGCCGTCGCGCCGCATCGGAGATACCCAGAAAATACCGCGGCCAGTGCGGGGCCGCGGCGGAGGGGCGCGGTGCCGTCGCACCACGCCGGACGACAAGGGTCGCGGCCGGTACCGGGCCGCGGCGGAGCAGGGTGACCAGCGGCCGGCATCGGGCCGCCAGCGTCGGTGCAGGAAGGGGGACTGGCCGTCGCCGGTCCCATGGTGCAGGAACTGGCCGGCCATGGCGGGCCAGCCGGACTTGGAGAACCGGGGGAATTAATTCCCCTGGTCGGCTGGCAGCAAGCAGCCCCATTAAGGGGTCGCGGTTTCAAAGGAACCAAGGGGGAAGCCCCCCCCCCCCCCCCCCCGTGCGCGGGCCGCCAAAACGAATCAGCCGTTTTGGCTGAGCGACCGTCCAGCGCGCCCAGTGCGCGGGTCGCCGGGTCCCCAGGCCGCCGGGCCTTCGGGCCGCGCCGCGCCGCGCCGCGCCGGGCCGGGCCACGCCGGGTCGGGCCGCACCTAGCCGAGCCGAGCCATGCCGGGCTGGGCCGACCCTGTTTGGGGCGGGTCGACCCGGTTCGGGCCAACCGGGGGGTCTCGGGCCGGGTCGGCCCGGGCCCGAAACCCCCAATAACGGACTGTTTGGGTTCAAATGCCCATAACTCGGGCTACGGACCTCCAAACGACCCGCCGTCAGCGGCAATGTGATCCTTGGATTGAGACGGTCGTTTCAGTATATCGCACTCAAGGTTTTGGAATACTTTGAGTTCGGCGGGTTGGTTCGTACACGAAACCAACCGGGACCTCGGAGCGGAAACGCTCATATCTTGAGCTACGGGCGTCCGATTGACGTACCGTTGACTTTGTTGAGTTCCTCTTAGTGAGACGGATCTTTTGGCATACTCCGGACGAGGTTTGGACGCAGGTGGAGTATGGTCGGGTTGGTTTTTCCTTAAAAACCAACCGGGCCCCTGGGACGAAAACGCCAATAACTCTTAGACCGGGCGTCCGATTGACGCGCCGTCTGTTGCGTTGATTTCCTGTTGACGATACAGAACTTTTGGATACATCAACTCTGGACTATGTGACAGTTGATGTATCAGCCTCTCGGCTCGTGGAGCGGACCCTCCCGAACGAGCTTGCTGTGTGCGGAAACCCTAGAGCTGGCTGTGACTGCTACTGTGACTGTGACGACAAATGTGGAGAGATTCTCAGTGGATTCGATGACGACGACTACAGTACTCAGCGATCCTATGTGGATCAGTGCTACCGATCATGTGTGGGTCCGATCCTGTGTGGGTCAGCGCTCAGCGGTTCTGTGTGAGCCAGCGCCTACAAATCCTGTGTGGGTCTGATCCTGTGTGGGTCTTTGCGGGGGTTAGTACCTATCGACCCTTTGTGGGTCCGATGACTTAGATGGATCAGTGATCATCTCTATCGTCTTCTAAGAAGTATACCTATGTGAGCTGAATCCTATGCTTTCCTGTGGGGATTGTGTTGTGCTATCCTGTGTGGATTACGATTCCTTTCCTGTGTGAAATACGTATACTTTCCTGTGTGGACTGAGTTGTACTTGGGCTCGGAGGTTGGAGCGTATTGGAATTGATGACTTAGGTATATGTATGGGCATATACCTAAGCAGTGTCGGTTGTTACTTCGTGATTGTATCTTTCCTTTGTGGTTTAACCTTTGTGGATTTTGGGAGACCTTCGGGGGTCTCGGGGTCCCTACATAGTAGCTTATACTCACCCCTGCACGGGCTATACCCGCACTACGTTGTGTTGGTTGCAGACGACGGATAGCGTTGATCGTGGTTGAGGCTTGCAGAGCAGGACGGTACCTGGAGGTGGACCACTGGGCGGGACGTGCTCGGAACGAACGGCGGGACCCGAGGAGCAGTGGAGCTATCTGTACCCACCCTTCAGGTCGGATTTCCAGTGGACAGCTCGGCATAGCGGCTTTACTTTACAGTTGTTGTTTTCCCTTTCGAGTTGTACTTTACAGTTGGGCTTGTATTTCCAGCCCCTTTTACTTTCTGTACTTACTGTTGTACTCAGTTTTTACTTAGTGTTTACTTCTTCCGCTTGTACTCTGTGGTGCTTGTTTACTTTACAAAGGCAATGCCTTCCCTTTTTACCGGGATTTACACCTTGGTGCTAGTCACCAGCCCCTGGCCTATGGAAGGCGGGCTTGGGGTAGTCACAGCACGGGCCCCGAGGACGGGTCGTGACAACTAGGGTTCCTAAAGGACAGCTTATGACTCTACATGCTTTGGTTCATTTCCAAAAATCATCTAATCATTAACTATATATTTAGTATTTATATATATATATATATAATACTAAATTAATCTATATTAAATAAGTATATGTGGATGTAACTGGCCATAAGATTTGAACACTGGTTGCTGGTTGGACCGGGGTGTAACTCATACATCCATTACAAGTCTAATGAACATATAACCTAATGTAATAGGGTATATTCCCTACATCCCAATAAATTTAGAGACTCTATATAAAAACACTCTTGATGTTGATTGAGCAATCATGGAATCAATCTAGTCCTAGAACACAGTGCATAAATCCCAATGCCCATATAGTATCACTATTATGAGATGCCATACTCCACACCCAATTTAAGGGATCATGATTTTGAGCCATGCTCAACGGTCCCTTACCAATGTACATATCCTCTATAAATGCATAATCACATTTAATATTTAACAATAGGAAATACCTCTAATGTAATATGTTTACTAATACATTAAATATAAATAATGCATATTCATTTTTAAAATATTACACATGAGGCATTACCTCTCACATGTTCCTGTAATCAAGTTCAATTCCATGTAAAACATTAAAATTAATGTAAAGTAGTTCATAAGGCATAAAAAAGGGGAGTGGCCTTACCATACCTTAGGGTCCTTCCATATAAAACCAAATTATTCATTAAAGGTATGGGAAACCATCATGTGTTAGAGATTTCATTTCAATCAACTCATTCATTTTACCAAAACATGAAAAACTAACTTCAAAGGATCAGCTGTAAATTGTATGGTGCCATGGTCAATTCATTTAATGGATTCCATAATCTTGCTTAATCCATTATAAAAAATCCATTTACTATAACAAATTCACTAAATTCATTAATATAAATAAATACTATTTAAAATCCCCAAAGGGGCATTTAGAAGATGTCATGATCATTAAGGCAATTTCCCACTTCAGAAATTCCAACTATAAGTGGGCCAAGAACCTTAAAGGGGCCTTGGGTTACATTTAATACACATGTATCAAGTGAAACTTCATTTAAAATATAGGCTGAAAACTACGAGGAGTTCTGAGCATTTGAACCAATTGACCAAAAATGGCCAATTTTTCTTGGAAGACCCATGGGGTGTCTATATAAATTATATGCAACCTCAAAATCACAAAAAGGGAACAAAGAACATGTATATTGCTGCACAGGTCAATCAGACATTAAGAAATTGATATTATTGGTATGCTCAGAAATATTCGGCATGTGGCACAATATTTTAATTATGAAACATCAAAAATCAAATAGAAACAACATGACCACATTCCTCATGTTTTTATATAAAGGCTTGCTTAATATAAGCCTCAGATTTGAAGCAGGATAGTAGAGATCTAAGAAATTGTCTAATTTTCAGAATTTAGGGAAAATGAACAAACACCTAAATAGAGCAATAGATTCAATTATTAACTTTTATAGGATTTGAGACACTAGAGGGGGCTTACAATGATATATCCAATTATTTTTACGGATAAAAGAACATGATCTAGATAGAGAATCTAGATCAATGCAAATCATGAAGTGTTATTGAGCACAAAGGGAGAATAAGAAGGTTTCAGTCCACTGGAGGACTAAGGGAAAAAATAGTTCATACCATTAAATGAATAGAAAATGTAATTTTACCTCAAAATATTAAATTTCATAGTTTATCCACATGGTTTGGCTAAACCATATGAAAACCATGCTTAGTTAACTACTACTTTGGGAACACCGCAAATTTTGGTGCATGGTTTGACTAAAGGTGTGAAAACCACAAAAATTTCTTCTCTCCCATATATGCAACTAGTTGTATGGTCATGATCCCTAGGTCTCACAGATGTAGAAAAACTATGAAGCCAAGTCTATTTTTTCCTTTCAGTGCTTCAGGCTTTGAACGAGCCCTAAACGCTCCTAAAATATCTTTTCCTTGGTTATAAATATTTACTAGGCATGTTTAAGGTATTTAAATTGAAAAACTAATGATATATACCTTTGATGAAATGACGGTCCATTAAAACCTCCCCTCATTAAAGCAAATCATCCCCAAGTTGGACTTTTGAGGGTAAAAAAGTATCATCAGTGAAGAGTTCTATCCACTGAGAAAGTATAACATCTTCTAGCCCCCATGTATTATCTTATACTCGATCATGATACCATATCACCCATACTATAGGAACATACCTTCCTAATAGTTTCATCGTGTTTTAATTAGAAATATGAATGGGCTACTCCTCGAAGGAAGAATCTACATATAACTCAACGTCATCATGATGAAAGACATGTTACATGTATAGACTGTATCAGGGAAGCTGAGATACATGAATCATATCATGAATAGACCTATATTTCTAAAGAAGTTTCGACTAGTAATCCACTGGTCTAATCCATTTCACAACCTCAAAGGTTCCTATGAACCTTGCTGAGAGATTACCCTGCTTCCGAATATGTCTATGGCCCAAATTTTGTTAGACTCAAAAGAAAACCTAGTCTATATCATCAAACTCAATCGGTCATCGGCATTTTTTAGCATATAACTGTTTCTAGAACGAGCTATCAACATGTTATTTATAATCATCTGGACCTACACTATAGTCTCATGGACAAGACATGTTCCAAGAATAGCTACTTCCCCTACCACTAGTCGTCATAGAGGTAGGAGGAAAGGCATGCCATATAAGGATTAAAAAGGATCCATATCAATGGCATATTAAATTCTGTTATTATAAAATAATTACACAAGAGGAATTTGTTTCTCAAAAGAACCTTGATTTTTAAGGACAGATGCATGGAGCATGTCCTCTAGAATCAGAATCATACTCTTTTTATATCCATCATATTAAGGGTGATAGGTCGCGCTCAAAATTACCTACGTACCCAAGGCCTTCTACAACCCCTGCCTGAACCATGACATGAAACTAGAATCTCTATCAATAATGATATAATGAGGATCTCCATGAAGACATATAACATCATTGATACAAAATCTTCATAGATCATCTATCGTGATGGTCTTTCACATAGGTTGGAAGTGTGCAACCTTCATCAACTGGTCAATGAAAACACACATTGTATCATTTCCATGGGGTGATTTGGGAAGAAGAATCTCTAACTCCATTAGAACATCATCACATTTGCACTCATGAATGGTCAATAGATGAAATAGAACTATCAAACACTAATGTTCTTACATTACCATCTGATAGGTGGAAAACCTAGTGACTAACCCTACAATTTCTCATTTCATCCCAAGAAACCAATATTGGTGCCATATATCTCAATACATTTTGGTGACATCGGGGTGATCATTCCATGTTAAGGCATGAAATTCCAACATCATCTCCTCCATGATTTTATCTAGGACCCATACATTCCCATGGAATTATGTGGTTTCATCCATTTCTATATTCCAACCTAAATATGTATCATCATCTGAAATTATTTCCCTCTGTAGAAGGTCTTCAGGATCAGAAAACTACATCATTTATACTCGTTATTAATGAGTAGAATCATTATATAAGGCAGATAAAATATTCTAACCATATTCCACCTAAACCAAAAAAAATATATATTAAAATAATTCCCAAAGAATCCATTCTCCACTAGATTTATGAACAACTTGTGTCTGAGTCTTTTGGCTCAGAGCATCAACTACTGAATTCCCCTTCTTAGGCATGTAGGAAATCTCAAAATCAAATGATTTAAGATAATCAACCAACCAACATTTCCTGGGTTTTATATCCTGCTATGTGAAGATGTATGTGATGATGTTTTTATCAGTGAATACCATAAGAATTTCTCCTAGAATATAGTGTCTCCAACAATGAAATGCATGCACAATATCAGTGAGCTTGAGGTTGTGTGTGGGGTAGTTCTACTCATGGGAAATCAACTAATGAGACTCGTATGTGATGACTAATTCATCCTCCATTATAATAGATCCTAGAATGATACCTGATAGTATAGATCCTTCCTGGATTTGGTATAATCAGTATCAACACTAAATTCAATTGTACCATTAGCTCATAAAAGGTTTCTTCCAAAACATCACACCAAACGAATTTCATACCCTTATTTTTCAAACCCATATGATATGCTGAAAGGTATGATAAATCATGTATGAAGGATCTGTAGTAGATAGAAGTCCCCAAGAAACTACAAATTTCAGAGACATTCTTGGAATTATCCTAGGAAATGATAGATCTCAATTTCTATGTGTCTACTGAAACTCATGATTCAAAGATGATGTGACCCAGGAAGTAAATTTTATCAATCCAAAAGTGGATATTATAGAGAATAGAATAGATTTGATGCTCTCTTAGTGTATTCATCATGATCTCATGATATCTTGCATGGTATTTTAAGGAGCATGAATACACCAATATATTTTCCACAAATATAAATACAATTAAATCTAGATACACTTGAAAAATCGTATTCATAAGATCCAAGAAAACATCAGTTTCATTTATAAGTCTGAATGAAAAAACCAGGTACTCGTATAGAACATATATACTCTTGAAATCTATGAAAGGTATTCCTAAGTCCTGAAATGAACCTAATGATAGCCCAACCTATGATCTAATATTTAAAACTCATTCACTCCACATAGATGATCATAGAGTTCATATATTCTAAGAAGTGGATATAGATTCTTAATTGTGATCTGATTCAACCAATGATAATCTATACAGATCCTGAGGGTACCATCAACCTTCTTGGAAAAAATAACTGGTGAACCCCAAGGAGAAGTGATGGGGCATATGAATCCTTTATCCTCAAGATCCTCCAATTTCTTCTTTGTCTCTAAATTCACCTTAGGTGTCATCCTATAAGGAGGAATGGTCAAGGGTGGTGCACCTAGTTCTAGTTAAATAGTAAACTCTACCTCTATCACTGGATCAAGACCAGAGAAGTCATCTAGAAATTCATCTTTTAAATGTGCCTCTATAATAGAAAAAATAGCTTTTCTTAACCCCATGTCCTCTAGGAAAATACTAGCGATCTGAATTGAAAAACTACCCAGCATCTCGATTCTCCATTCACCCTTATGCATGTGCCTAATAAACTCTGGTGATGTAAATATCACCCTTCAATGATAGGATTCAATATGGTATTTAAAAGAAACTAACCATTCCATCATGATGGTTATATAAAATATTATCATATCGAGGTAGATTAGATTCCATATGAAAAGGTAATCATCTATCTCAAGGGGATAGTCACTACATTAGTGAACACCCTCTAGATGGATTCCTAATGGGGTTTCTAGCAACATAATTCCATGAAAATTACTCAATATCATGGCCCAGACATCCCACAATAGTATCATATATAAAATAGTGATATGTTCATCTATCAAATAAAGGAATAACTTTATTATAGGATACTATAATATTACATCATATAGTATAACTTTAGATGCTCTGCTCCTCTGGTGTAGGTCAGAATTAATGTAACTACCATGTACCGTGACACTAAGTCACTATCTTACTACCCTAAGTAAGACCGCCTTTCTAGTGCTGATAATCATAAATCTAACTACATATACATCAATTTTCACCTTTTTCGGATCATTCGGTGGTATTACAACAACTTTTCTGATGTGATCTGTCTATTCCAATTCCTGACTATGGAGTGGGTGCAGATCCCCATTCACTAGGCACTGGAGGGAAATTCCTACATAAACACTAGATATGGACCATCCTTCCAATTCCTATGCACTCAACTGGATCTTCTAGGAACTGTGATTTTGTGTGTCCTAGCTTCCCACACAAGTGACAGATAAGAAAGCTATATGCATGAGGATATTGAATTTTTCTACCTTTGTGAGTATCCTCAAAGTGCCTCTCTCACACATAAGATAAATCATTGGTATATCTAGGTTTCGAACTTACCTAATTCACAAATTTAGCTTCCCTCATGTTCCTATATGAAATAAGGGTCTGGAAGACAATTTATGAAATGGTTTTCAACCTTAACATATTTACCTGTGATCGAATGGCATAAAGAAACCTATCCCCAAATCACCTAGCATTCATCATAACATTAATATCTAGAGTATGAGAAAATTGTTATAGCATCGTGAAATGAGTAGATTATTCCATAACTGACATACTCCCCTAATGTAGGATCATGAGTTCCCTAGATCTTGCATCCCTCAGAGTTTGGGAAATTAAGTAGTCATAGAAGATGGTATGAAAATCATCCCATCCTATATCATGATGGTGGTCCTCTATGGTGATAATATCCAACCACCTTTCTTCAAAATCAAGAAACATATAGGTAGCTATATTGACCATCCACTCTAGAGGCACCTCTAGATGATTTAATATAGATAAGATAACCCCATGAAAATTCTTCACATCAATTTGGTCATCCATCCCTCAAAAAGGAGGGAGGATGTTTCTACTGACACTCTTAGGTAAACACTGCCAAGCTTGAGGCTAGTCAAAGTAAAAACTTTCATAAACTATGACATATATAGAAAACCCACTAAAAACTGGGCATCAAAACCCATATCAACAATAGGAAGTGGTACCATGGGTGGCACTAAAAGGGGAATCACTAGGATATCATGTCCCACCAACTTAATATCATAGACTTCACTTCCTAAAGTCGAGTGACTAGAGGACGTCGTAGTGGAATGACCCTAAAATTCCAAATACATGCCTTAGAAAATATTTAAGAAATTTAGAATATTGCATTTATAAAACTAGTATTGGTATAAATCCTTTGTGTAAAAACGATCATGCCTCTGTTCCTACTTTAAAATCTAAGTCTATATGGTAGAAAGATAACATAACAGTCCATAGGAACATAACAGATACCCACTACCCACTACTAAGGTCATGGTCAATTATAAGTCTCTATGTTTGACATATATAAGATTGCTACTTTCAAATTTAAAAATCATTTTCATTTTGAATTTTTTTACTTTTTCAAATATATATATATATATATACACCACTTTAAAAATGTTGAATTAAGTGAATTTCTGATTCTGAATCATAATTTTCCATACTCCTTGTGATCCAATACATAGAATCTATTTAACCCAAACCATAACATGTTCTAAATCATGCAACCAATGGTCCATAGCTCAACATGACATAATTTAATGCTTAAGGTGTCTTTTATAACCTATTTTGGAAAACAGTATTGGGATAAAGAATGGAATTATGTGTCACTGATGTTTTCCAAACCCTATATAAAATGTTGGAAATATTATCTATATATTCAAGACAAAAACAATATAAACAGGAAGTGGAAATTGAAAATTAAATATGGCATTGTAAGATGCAAGGCTAAGTAGTCGTACTATTCTTATGGTTATGCATGGAATAAAACACCCTCATTTCATCAAACCGAGGTAAAAAATCTAATTTTAATCATACCAATATTAATAATATCATAAATCAAGTGTTTCACCCAATGGTGTAGCCATACCAACATTAATAGGAAATATATGAACAATAATTACAATTTAGGAAACTCATCCTTTACCCCAAACATGAGATTATGATTCCCAGTAATGGATTAAGAAAATGTTACATGTGTTCCCAATCTCCAATATATTGTATTCAAATAGTAATGTAAGAAAAGAACCCCTCTGATATCATTTTGTAACATCTTATCCTGGGATCCACTTAACCAGTGTACCGAGTTAGTGGGTCACATGGCCTCAAGCACATCTCCCCAAATTCTAGAGGATACTGACTAGTAGCAAGGGTGTGAAAGTGGTACTGTGGGGAGACTATACCCTCACTTAATATTGGTACAATGGATAAAATAAGATATAATAAAAAATATAAGAATAATATAAACTGATAGAATCAATGAAAAAATGAAGATGTGTAAATAGATAAATAAAAAATAGAGAGAGGAAAATAATAAACTGAAAAATTGATAATAACATCAAAATTCTCAATAGAAGTGTCTAATACATGGATTCATTGCATGATCTATTATAGAAAGTAAACTGGTAGATAGAAACATTGTATAAAATAATACAAATGGAAAAAAACAAAATAGCTCTAAGAATCTCATTCATATGCCCGATCCTCTTCTCATAAGCTCCAAATAATGGTAATCATGGAACAGACTGTTAGCATGGTGCTGGCCCTTATCAGTAACTATGGATGGATAATCTTATCAGAAACCAAAATAAATCCAATAAGGGTGTGAGATTAAATATTAGTAGGCCATCAACAATGTTGTCAACCTGTACTCAAATTAGTTCTCATAACTAAACAGTATGCAGGTGTAATAAAATAAGTAAATCATTGAAAAAATAAATAACCAAGCTACTTAGGTTCTTAAAGGACACATGATGACTCTACCTACTTCAGCTCATTTCCATAAATCTTTTAATAATTCACTATATATATAATAGTAATATATATATATATATTATATATACTGCATCAACCAATATGATCCAAGTACGTGAAAACTTAAGTGGTCATATACCTATAATACTAGTTTCTAGATGGACTGGGGTGTAACTCCAACATCCATTACTAGTTGAATGAGACATTATTCTTATTCAATAGGGTATATTCCCTACATCCCAATAGAGTGAGAAATGTCATGTAACAACACTTGGGATGGTGATTGAGTTGTGATGGTATCAATATAATCTTGGAATGTGGAGTATAAATCCCAACTCCCATATATTATTATTGGTTCATGATGAAATACTCCACACCCAATGTAATGTATAGTGAGTATGCTCTATGCTCAGCAGTCCATTACCACCATAAATAACCACTATTAAGGTGTAATCACATTTAATATTCAACATGAGGTAATAAATCTCATGTAATATTTTTACCAATCCTTTAAAAATAAATAAGGCATATTCATGTTTACAACATAACACATAATCCATTACCTATCACAAGATATTTTAATCATGTTCAATTCCATTTAAAACATTTCAATTCATGTAATGCATTTCATAAGACATAAATAAGGGGCATGGATGTAACACCTTGGGGTAATTCCATTTAAAACAAATGTTTAATTTAAATTTAAGGAAATAAATAATTTATTATCCATTTCATTTAAATAACCCCATTCAATTTACCAAAACATTTTAAATTATCTTATAAGGATCAAGTGTCAAATGGAAGGTTCCAAGGTCAATTCATTTAAAAGTTTCCGCCATCTTACATAACCCATCCTATTCAATACATTCACCATCACTAATTAATTTAATTCATTAATACATGTAAAACCAATTTAAAAGGCTCAAAGGCTCTTTTAGAAGATGATGTGGTCATTAAGGAAATTTCTCACTTGGGAAATTCCAACTATAAGTGGGTAAATCACAAATTTTTCATGGAACAGTCATTGGGTGTTCATATAAGGCATGTACAACCTCTAATCCTCTAAGAAATGATCATTGAACATGTATCTAGGTGAAACTATAAATTTTACATGAATAACATGATATAATTCATATTCTCCAAAAAATTAGGCAGGCGGAAAAATATCTTAATAACGAAACATTGAAACTCAAAGGGAAGACAACATGATCACCTAACTCAAGGTTATATATGATGCATCTCTCAACATCATCCTCATATTTGAATAAGGTTGGAAGATATATAAGATATTTTCCAATGACCAAAATATAAGAAAATTATTTTTCACCTTAATATCACAATGTATTCAAATATTAACATTGATAGGAGTTCAGATACTAGGGGAGCATACTAAGATAGATCTAATGCTTCTAACAGATTGAAGAATGAATACTATACACAAGATCTAGCTCAATCCCAATCATGTGGTGTTGTTGAGCTCAAAGGGATAAGAATAAGACTTTGAGTCCTCTGGAGGAAAAAGGAAAAATAGAAATAGGTTTTGGAATAAAATGATGTGAAAAAATGTTATTTAATCTTGACATATCAATGTGTATGGGTTAGCCCCATGGTTGGCCAAAACAGGCACAAACCATACTCGGTTCACTACTACATGGGTAACATCGCACAATTAGAACAATGGTATAACTAACCATGCACAAACTATGAAAATTTAAACTTTATGATATCTAAAATGGGTCACATAGTTGTGTTCCCTAGGTTACACAGTTTTAGAAAAATCATACAGTAGAGTCTATTTTTTCATTTCAGAGCTTCGAGCTCCGAAAGATCCCCATATGTTCCCAAAAACTCATTGGAATGATTATAAATCTTTATTAGGTATGTTTAAGGTATTCAAGTTTAAAAAATAATGATTCATACTTTCATTGAAAAGAAGGGTCGTTACAGTATAATTTGGACTTGTATTATCTCACACAGAGAAAGAATCCTCATCTTTCTTTTTTAATGTGTAAGTATTATTGGTAGTGGAAAACAAAGAGCCATGTGTGTGTGATTGAGTTTAATTTAAGGTGTTTTTGAAATATATTTTAACATATGCGACTCTCCTTATATATTCGCCCGACCATGCCTGCTACATTAAAATTCATTCAATTAAAACTCACATGATCTGTCCTTAATTAGATATGTCCTCAAATGATTACATGATCTTAGTGTGTTCAAATAAATCCAAGATGTGAAATGATTTTTACCTTATCTATTATTTCCTAGAATAGTGATCAAATAACTCCAATCACTTCAAACCTAATCCTAACTCCCCTCCACCATATTGGAAATCAATAACAGTCAGGGGAAATGAATGAAAACCAATAAAAGGTAAGGAAGAAGAATTTAAATGAAAAAAAATGGAAAATACTTCTACTTAAATAAAATAATAATAATTATATAAATATTGAGAAATTGAAAATGAAATATTAAATAAATTAAATAGATAATAGTTGGGGACAAAAATTATTCATAGATTAGCCACAAATGGATTATTGTTTTATCTCATGATGGATTATAATAAAGAAAAAATAAGAATAAAAATTAATAGAAAAATATTGGATGAACACTACTCGCATTCATAAAAAGTGGATGAATATTAAAAAACCTATCTTGAGTTTGGGATAGTCACCTCATATTCTGAAAATCATGTTCACCCCCGCATGGATGGAATGAAATTCTTAAAATTCTTAAGTGAGCAATGTGTTCCCTTAATTCCAAAAAACCCATTTCTCTTTCTCAAATTATGCACCATCAATAATTTCAAAATCTCAATTTTCATGATTTTTCCACGTAATGAAAATGGAATGTCCCAATGTTCCCCACACATCTAATGGGAACCATATGGATTCCTACTTGATCCATGTATTCAAAATTATTTTATAGAATTATGGGAACTAAGTCTTCCAGAACACTCCAGTAAATCCTCAATATGTAGCTGATCCAATATGATTTGAAAAAGGTAGTGACCTTTATTTGAGCTCTATAAACCTGTATGTATGAAACATAGAATAGAAAACCCCCTACATATCTACAAAATAACTTTTATACAGAATGTTTTTCATCCCCATTGAAATGGAAATAACCCTTGTGTATCACTCTAGTCATGGGGTAATTTTACAAAGGGGAATAATTAACATGGAAAAAATTTCATGTGCCTTTATATATCACTCTTTCCAAGGGGTAACCATAATTTATTGCCTAGATCTACCCATACATATGTACATATAATTCACCTAGTAATAGAGGAAAGAAATTTTAAATATCATGTGCATCACATAACCAATCTAAACTTATCATTACTAGGATGTTTTCATATCATTTCACAATACTCTTCATAATTTCCTTTGTTATATGATATTTCCTCTCAATATAAAAGATAATAGAATTTATATATAATCTTCGAACCATTAGTAAATGTTTTTCCTATAATTTAATATTATGATAATCACAAATTTAGTGTAAGCCTAATAAAAATTAATTAAATAATTATTTAATCAATAAAAGATCATGAATATTAATCATGTTTGTAAAAATACTGAAATAAAAAAATAAAAAATTATAATCATTTGTTTATAATTGAATGAAAATAATAGTAAGTACTCTATAAAATCCTATAATAAAATATTGAAAAATTATGGTTTGATCACTCCACCACACTTAGCCAAGAACATTTCCACAAGTTCATAGAGATACCATTTCTTCTCATGTTAATGTTCTAGTTCAATAATTGTGAAAATAATAGAATTTTTAAAAATTAAGACCTCAATAATTGGAATCTTCATTAATACTTTTCTTCTAATATCCTTTATCCATCATTACCCTTCCAACATCGATGAGTCATCCTATATAAAATTTTAAAATATCATCTAACACTTCTTCATTCACATTCTGAAATCACCAAAATTCTCCTTAACCATTTAGGAGTATCACTTATGTGATTTTTCCAAACCATGTTTTCTGGAAACCACGTATTATATGATTAATACTAAACCGAAAATTAAACCATCCCAATATAGAAGGACTCCCCCAAGACAAGGGACAGGTTATTAAATCACAGTGGATAGGTTACACTTGGTCAACCTTAAAATTCTTATTTCTAATGTTAAAACTCATATTCCACTAAAATTATTTTCTAATATTAATCATTTCCCCATTATAATGAAAAAATTATCATTTATCCATTATGAGTTGTTATATTTTCCTATAGGGATATTAAAAAAAATAAGGTAGAGTTTTTATTTCTAAGGCTATAAGCATATAAAAACAAATAAAACCGTAGAAACATAATTGAATGTATTTTTTAATTATACACCTTTTATTTCAAATACAAAAAAAATACTTAAAATAGTCCCATTGGATTTCCTAGTCTATATGAAAAATATAACACATACGATGAGTTTAATTTTGGATTTGATAAGTCGAACTTTATTAATAACATTGATTTCAATTATTTGAATTATTTTTTTCATATGCATGTTTGGTCCATTCATTATAGGGTATGTCTTTTTCATAAGATTATCTCATTACCTCCTTGAGATTCAAGGATTTAAACTCCATATTTTCTAAAACTATTCTCTATATCATGTTCAATTACATGATAGTGTAATAGGAGTTATACTATAGCTCAATGGGAACATGACATTGATTAAAAAATCCTATAAAGATATATAACAAGGTGGTTTTGAAGGAAGTTTAGAGTGCTATGAGTGCACCCTCTAGCATCCCACTCCAGACTTTTAGGTTGTATAGAACTATATTTTAAAGGATTAACTATACATTATCATTTGATAGCTCAACTTATCTATTTTAGTATGGATCATTAGTAGTACAGGAATTTTTTTCTCTCTCTATTTCATATCATTAATTCTACCCTATCGTGTTTAAAGAAGTGTGTTCCTAAATAAATTATTATTTTATGGGTTATTCAAAACCTTCAAAAAAAGTAAGATCTATGAAAATTTATAACCACACTAGAGTCATTAATTATCCGAGCTTGGGAATAAATATATCTATAAACGTGGTACTCTACCAAGACAATATAAATATATCCAAAAGAAATATGGATTTTCCCCTAAAGTTAAATTCCTGAAACATCAATTTATTGATGTGTAAGTTGAATATTGATTATGAAATATAAATTTAAAACCATGTATTATATATTATAGTGTGTGAAAAAAATTTGAACTCAAGGTATATCTTCAGATGTTATAAAACATTTAATCACCTTATCACTAAATATATTCCACTAGTATGGATCCCCCGATAAATTTAACACTAAATAAGACTTTATTTTAATTATTTATGCCTAGAAAAAGATAAATTTAAATTTGAGTTTACCATGTACTTTATGATGAATTCAAACCATGTAACATTGAAAATGATCTCAAATATCCTTTCACCATGGATTGAAACATTCATAAGTATTTTAATAAGTATTTCAACTTCAATGGTGTGGGAATATATACAAATATATTATTCAACTATGTTCTCCCCTTACATATTATCCTTAATTTCCATGATTAATTCTAGAAGATTAAGCTTCTATAATAAAAGAATTTTCGTTAAGTCAAAAAAAATCATTAAGTACATGAGATCTGTATGGATTGAGTAAATTGTTATTATACTTCCCATAAATTTTGAATAGAATTTTTCAAGTACAATAAATATGTTAGATCTACATGGTTATATAGATAATCTAAGTGGAACCCATATTATTTTAGGAACAAGATTTCAGAAGTTGAGGTACATCAATCTTGTAGGAATTAAATACTCCAAATTCTTGGTTTGAAGCATCACATAACTCTTTAAATTTTATATAAAATAATCTTAGATAATTATAGGGGTTGTGTATTGGATCTCTTTAATGTTATCAAAATATTTCATTAATTATTCATCAAACAAAAAGTTAATTTCATTTTTTTCAAGTTAGTTAGAGGTAATAAAGTTTTTCTAAAGCCTTTAACATATCCCCTATAGAACCATGAATGTATTATAAATGCTCTAATGTGTTTGATAGTGGTAGGTTATGGAAGTGTAGATAAAATATCATCCTTGTATTTTTTTACTTTAATCACCTCTTCTAAAATGATATTGACTTGATAAATACTTCTTTACCCCATAAATATACATTTTTCAAAATTTAGATCCAATTTTTTTAATGAAACTATTTTAAAAAATTACTTATTGTCAAGACAACATTCAATATAGGTTCGACAAAATCTAAATAAATCAAAATATACATCTATACATATCTCAATGTGATCCAAAAATATTCATAGCATGTAATGTTTGAATATACCTAGGGAATTACATTATCCAAATTTAATCCTATGGTTTGAACATTTATCATATGGATAAGATAATGTGGGTTTTACCTGATCATTTAGTGAAATTGAAACCTTATAATAACATTACAAACTGTAAAGAAAATATTAATAAACATTCTGAGAATATATTTTAATTATATAATCTACAAAGGGGATAGATTATTGGCCTTTATAAGTCAAATTATTCAATTTTCTATCATCCACACATACTCTCCAACTATTTTGAATCTAAGTAGGAAAAAGTTCATTATTTTCATTTTAAATAATCGTTACTCAAGATTTCTTATTGATAAATTAGATGGGGGTCAACCACAATGATTAAAATACTTGAAAAATGATGTCACTTCCCAACATGTGAATACCCTCATCATATATTCCATAGAAAATGGTAATAACCTTAATTACCATAAATACTTTTAGAAAACATACATGCTTCCTTGTTCCAATGATTACATAATACATTCTTTAAATATGAGAATATTTAAACTTATTTCTTGATGATATAGAAAACTTTTCAATAATGAGTTCTAGCATAATATATACCATCCAATTTACTTATTAATATCCAAAATGACTTTATAAAATCATCATAATCTCAACATCAAGAATTAATTGAGGTTAACCCCTAATAAAAATAACATATTTTCATGAAATCATTCTATTATATCATCATCAATAATAAAAATGTTCTTTTGAATACTTAATGAAAACTTATACTCTATTTTTTATATTTAATTATTCCAATAACATAATATTTTAATTCAAAATCATAAATACATAATTCATCCAACATTATTCATCAACCATTACTCAGGATTCACCAAATTATTGCTTGATACCTTTTTCTTAGAAGATGAAATAAAAATCATTTCATGAGATTCATCAACCTCAATCTAATCATGTGTCTCATGATTAAGGTAAACAATACAATAAAACATCACATAAGATTAACATGTTGTTTGCAGTCTCTTTTTCTTTAGGAGTATAATGATTACTCATGCCACCTTCTCCATTATCTTTAAGATATTTCCAATTAGGTTATTGATTTTCATAATTACCATACATTCCAAATGTAGAACATTTAATATTAACCATCTTCCTTATATTTATCTCCATTGACTAAAACCAAAAAACATGTGGTGAGAAACACATATCATAGGAGAAAACCACATAATTCTAAAAACATTACATATAGAATATCGAAATTATGACACCTTATTTTATCTATGACACCATAGTTTTATCTTAGGTGAATAATTTCCAATTTCTATTTAAATATTTCATGGTGGTATGTGAAGATTTTGTGAATTTTTAAATTATATCCCTCGGGAGTGTCAAACCAGGTGCACAGCATGGCATGTTTTCCTGTAGAATATTACACTGAGTCGGGTCCATTACATATTTTCAGAGTTGTTACCCCTAGGTACATTTGTTCCAAATCCAAATCCACTTGTATTAGCCATATAGAGGTGTTTTTATAGGAAACCACTAATACTATTCATTACCAAAATTCCTGGACATGTTCTTAAATGTTAACTCATCCTTAAACTTATCCTTAGATATATTCCTAGAAATATCCTTAGAAATATGCCTAGGTATCTCAATAATGTTTATTCATATTAGTTTAAAAAGGTTAAATAACCCTTTTATCTAATTCCATCTATAATGACCCAGTATTGGTGTATGTTAAAATTACATTACTTTTTTGGAATTCATAAAACATTATAAAAACTGATGCCCAAAGGCCATACTAGTATAGTGCCTTTGGGAACATGGAAACATAAATATTGATACATAAGTGCTCCACATTATCTTCCATTAGGTTCTTCTACCATATAAACCTTATTATAAATATCAAACATAATACACATCATCAAAAACTAGGGATAGAAACATAAAAAGGGATGAGCTCAGATGATCAGTAAGGGTAAAAAAAGGGAGATATGTAAGCATAACAATGAGTATAAGGGTATGAGTACATGATCATGAAAATTTAAGATCATACCATATATATTTAATGTCATAATTATGTATCATGGAATAAATTTTGGTAATTTATAAGAAATGAATCATAAGGAAATATAAAACATAATCCAGAAAATCATAACATAGGAATAAAACATGGAATTGTGGTGGACATATAACCATATATAAACCCTATATCAATGCATCCTACCAAGGCCTTTATAACATGTTATATTTAGTTAATCACCCATGTACCTTCTTTAGGATTGGGATGAACTAGCGTATACCCACTTGTTTTAGGCTATGGATATCCTCTTGTGTACCCTCTTGTTTTAGGATTAGGATTCTCTCATGTATTCCCTCTTGTTTCAGGCTTGGGATTCCCTCACATGTAGACTTTAATGTCATAAAACATTTATCATTATCTAATTCATTGGAGGGTGATATAGGTCTCACCCATATTATAATTAAATCATACCTACATGTTCCAAAAAATCATAAAAATTTATATCATAATAAATAAAATGAAATGGGTTTCATAAAAATATAATCATATCTTAACCTACTGAAAAATACAAGTTCAATAATAATTTCATAAAAACCATATCCCATGAAAAGAACTGGGTTTCAAAATATTATAACCTCTTAATAGAAATAGGTTTCATAATAATCATTCCATAAAAACATAAACCATTCAAGAAGGAATATGAATTTAAAATTTGGATCATTTATTATAATGGAATGACTAATATCAACAGATTTTATCGTATATGGAATATAACTTTGAAAGAATTTTTTAAATGATTTCTTGAGAAATAGGTCATTTCATCTTTGAAAAATTATCTTTAAAAAATAAAAATATTTGTAAAAACATTTTATTGAAAATAAACTTGAAATATTATAATTAACATTTTGAAAACCTTTGTAAAACCTTTTTCATTGAATACATATAAAGATATCTTGAAAACGTTATGAAAAAAAATTTCCTTGAAAACTTATAAATGAATATTGAAAAAATTTTGAAAACAATTTTACTTGAAAACTTATTAAATATGATTTAAAACCATTTGAAAACCATTTCATTGAATAAAATTTTCTTAAAAATTAACCTTTTAAACATTAATATAAAACTTGAAATAATTGATAGTGGGTAAATTTGTATATGTTGTATGAGGTAAAAAATAACATTCCTTTTGCACAGTAAAATGGTTAGAAAAATGAATAATTAAAAACAATGATAGGAAGATTCATTTTTAAGCCTTGGTAAAAGAATAAAATTTTTACAATTTATTTTATTGATCATTGGAGATTAGTATAATATTCATGGAACCCCTTTTTAGAAAACATGGTTTTGAAAGAACACATATTTCCAACTAAATAGAGTGTTAAGTTGGGCTTTCTTAAAAATACTTTCTTAAAAAAATTATATACCAATGAGTGGAAAAATATGAACCAATAAATTAATATATCATGAATAACCATTTTATAAGAAAATTAATGAGATTTATTAATATTATTATCATAATATTTCATCAAAGGAAGCGTAAAAATAAACAATCTTCAAAAGTGATGAGATAGTTTCAATAAACTCTTAACACTTAGAAAATTTAAACCATAATAAATTTGTAATTAAAAGGAATTAAATGAAACTTAAAATATCCTAAAAGGAAGTATATTAATTATATACAACTTCAAAGTCAGTATATACACTGCATGGAAAAATTTAGGTTCATAACATGACATGACCCTCAAATAAGAAAAATTGAGAAAAAATTACTTTACAGATTTGAAATCATTTGAAACATAAATACCCTGATATAAATTTTATAAGTTGTATATTTAAATAAACATAAATATAACTATATGAATCATAAAATACATCCATTTCTTGCATACACACCGCACATAAGGAATGGATTGTGAATAAAGAATGTATCTCACAAAAATAAAAAGTGAGATGAAGTTCCCTTACCTTTTGTCTTGACTATCATAGTACTCATTCAAAACACCTATATAATAAATATAAATTTATTATGAATATTTAAAATAACCATATTATTATATATCATACCATATATAGTTTTATTATGACATTATATTACACACTTGTTAACCATCCAATGTTAAGGTTTCACTTCGGATAATATTCGCTATGTTCTTCGCATGTGTCTTAATTTTTTATATATTTGGTATTTATACTTATATCAAGATTTAATCAATTTAAATAATGATATAAATATAATTTATATTAATTATATGTGTGTTATAATAATATATATAATATATAAATATTAAATGGAATACAACATTCATGGAGATGGTAAGTCGTACGTATGAATGAACCCTGATTCTGTTTTATTATCGCATTGAAAGAAAGAAGGTAAATGACATATATTTATAAATATATGTATATATATAATTATTAATGTATAATTATAATATCATATATATCATATATTTTCACTAAACTAATCTTTAATACATTCCATGTAGTGTGTGAAAGAATCACATCGCTTTGAGGGGGTGGTAGTCCACACTTCCTCAAACAAAATTATCATATTTATACAAAATGTAAAGTATAATTATATGAGATGAAAATAGAATAAATTAATTTCAGAATATTAGTAAATATAATATATAACATATATAAATAGAGTGTGAATCAAAATTTCCACCATGATAGGTGGTAATGAAAAATGAAAAATCATTGTTTAGTGAGGTGGCAGTTTGCAGTACACATAAACAGTATATTCCTTTCCCATTAGATGGAGGTGTGTGTAACTGTAGGTATAAATCATAGCATGAAAAAATTATAGTAGATTTCATATACAATTTTTGTTAAACAATACTGTAATAAATAGTGTGTAGGGGTGGATAAATAAAATAAAAAGTGAATTTGGGAGAAAATGTCCCCTATTAATCGAGTAACTCCTTTTGGTTTGTGCCAAAGGATTCCTTGAATTGATTTAAGTCCAAATGAAGGATTCATGGAGGAATGAATGGATTTTTGGAAGTGTATTAGGTATATATTTTCTAAACCTATATGATTTGAGAGGTACGGAGAAGAGGGATAGCTGGTGGCCTTTTATATGGAAGGGAAAGAGTTCATGTGGTATTTTTGAAAAAAAGTTAGGTGTACCCACAATTTTATGTAAAAAAAGTCATAAAAACAAAAAAAATAATGGAAGGTTAATTTAAGAATAATATCCATTAAATAGGTTTCGAACACATTTATAGTATGTTTTGGGCCTTAATGTTTTTTTATTCCCATGGTAAGATTAATTTAACCTTAATAATTGAAATTAATTTTAATCCCTTTCATAAATGTTTTTGGTCAAAAAATAAATTAAGAATATTTTAAATTATAAATTATTCCAATTAAAATTGTGGAATAAATTTTTACAAATTATAATAAAATAATTGTAAGAAATAAATTTTTTAAAAAAATTCGGCTAACATGATGACGCTATGGGTTTTTAAGAAAACATCAAAAAGTTTGATAAATTTATACCAAATTTAAAAGTGAAATTGATACCAATTACCTCAATTGAATTAATTGATAAAAATATTATATAATTAAACATTTAAACCAATTTAAAATATAATTTTTCCCTATAAATTAATTAGATGAAAAATTACTTTGGAAATAAAATTCAGTATTTTTAACTATTCATTAAAAAAGTAAAACCTTGTAGAAAAATACCAAAAATTTATTATCAAGTAATTTTTATGATTATATTTATAATATGAAGTTTATTTTGATATATTAAATAAATAAAAGTTCAAAAAAATTATTTCAAATGGGATCCCTATTAAAAGGTGGTAAAACTACCTTTATAAAAATACAGGGTTTTAAGCATAAAATTGGGTTTGTTCTTATCTTATGTCTATAAAATCTATTTGATGAATATAAAAAAATATTTTATTGAATATATAACATGTATATTACGTTAATATCACTAACTAATTATAATTAATTTGATTTATTAGGTTAAAATAGCTTTGTGACCATAAAAATAATAGTATTTTCGTTTATATTGAATTATTTTTCATATTAATTTATATTTAATTGGTAACCCGTGAATTCATATTATATTTTCATTTATATTATATTTTCATTAATTCGTTAATATGATTTATAACCAATAATTTAATGTCAATGTTATATATTATTATATTAAATTATAATATTTTTAATAATATATTACTGTTTGGTTACACTCGGTATTGCGTGTTATGAAACACATAGAGGAAAGTAAATATTTCATGTAATGTATGTTATTCTTAGTACTCCTGGTAGAGCACGTTGAACACTATATTGCATGTAGTGAAAAATAACTTGGTGTTTTGTATAACTCAAGTGAAAAATAACTCTTTAAAAAAACTATTTTCAGTGTTCTGTGAAATGAAAAATAAAAAAAAGATTAAATTAATTTGAAAAAAATGTTCAACAAAATCATAGGGTGTTGAATTCTACCCCCTTAAAATGAATTTCACACTCAAAATTCATCTAGGGTATCAATGGTTTAATACTTGATAGTTTCATTCATAGAAACACACATCGTAAAAATAAATACTAAGACATTCCTTAAAAGAGGATTTTTAGAACTATAATGGTTACCCAAAGTTACTCATAATGAGATTCCCACATATGAGAACATAAGTGGGAAAAGAAATCATGGATTTCATGAAAAATCATAAATATTCATAGAGAGTTATTTATAACATCAATCACAAATAACTAAATAATCAATCAATGGTTTTGGGCCTCAAAGTTATAAATATATGATGATTTAAAGTTCCATTGGTTCAAAAAAATTAATGTATTGGGAGAAAATTTTATTTATACATCATTTTCCTAAAGCTGGTGAATTTTATTGGAATGATACACTTGAATTATTTCAAGACAAACTCTCCCTTTGTTATTCCTTGATCCACTTTATTTCTTTCTCCAAAAAGGAGGGTGAGTTTTTCATTCCTGAATTACTAATAGATCATGATATCCATGATATTCCATCCTATTTTTCTTCAGTTATCTTCAACAAAAATATCTTAGATCATGTTATCCAATAAGAATAAATCCTCATGTGGTGAGATAACACTTTAATCATAAAAAATTCATCTGAAGTTTAACTTAATCATTCCATAAATGGATAAACTTATAACCCCCATGAATGATGAACATACAATGCTTTTGAAATAATGACATGAAATCATATTAACATTGATCCCCATATATCACAGAGTTTCTATTGGTTATCACATTACAAACATGTGCATACCCTCATCATATATTCTCTTGAATCATATTAATAACCTGAATTATCATAAATACTTTTGTAAAACATTCATTCATAGTTGTTCAAATGATTACTGGATACATTCATTAAATCCAAGAATTTTAAAACTTATCCATTAATGACATAGACCAATTTTCAATAATCAGTTCTAGATTAATATATACCATCCAATTTACTTATTCATTTCAAAAATATCTTTATCCAATCATCGTTATCTAAAAAATAAGAATTAATTTAGGTTATATTACCTTAATAAAAAGATCACATTTTTGTGAAATCGCCTTTCTATATCATTATCACCATTAAAATGTTGCTTTTAAATCCCTAATGAAAACTTATACTGAAAATAATTATAAATTTAATGATACATAAAACATACTCACTGAATTCTAGAACAAAAATAATTCATTCATCCAATAATATTTTTAAATCATTACTCAGGATTCATTGTCTTATTACTTAACAATTATTTCCTAGAATATGAAATATGAATCATTTCTTGAGCTTTATCAACATAAATCTAATCATTCTTCTTCTGATTAAAGTAAATAATAATGGAATAACATCAAATACCTTTCACATGTCATTTTTGGTCTCTTTAACTTTAAAGTATAAACAATACTCATATCACCGTCCTTATTATCATTAAGAGATTTCCACTTGGTAAATTTATTTTCATAATTCCCATACATTCTACATCTGAAACATTCAATGTTAACCATGTTCCTTATAGTTCTCTCCATTGACTAATACCACAAATCACAGGATAAAAACATATATTATAGAAGAAAACTAAATAATCATTAAAAATTACTTATATGATGTCTAAACTATTACAACTTGTTTAATCTATGAGACCTTATGTTTATACTAGGTTACTCATATTTAAATTATTCATGACGGTTGGTGAATAGTTTATGAATTTAGAAATCATATCCCCCAGGAGTGTCAAACCAGGTGTACAGCAAGGACTATTTTTGTGTACCAGATTACCCTGAGTCTGGCCCAAGAAATATTATCAGAGTTTTTACCCCAAGGTATGTCTATTCTATAGCCACATCTACTTGTAGTATCCAGATAGGGACGTATTACTATGAAGCCACTTACTCAGCCCTTTACCAAAATTGTAGGACATTTTATAAAATGATAACTTTTCCTTTTATCAATCCATAGAGACACCCACGTATCCTTATAAATATGCCTATGAATCTCACTAATTTTTTATCATCCTAGTTTCTAGTGGTTAACTAAACATTTTCTCTTATACCAACCATAAATACCCAGTGTTGACATACATTAACATTATGTAACTTTTTGCGGAATTCATGATACATTATACAAACATATGGACAAAGATTGTTCTAGTGTAATTCCTTTGGAAACATGGAAACATAAATACTTATACATAAGTGATCTACATTATCTCCCACTAGGTTTTTTTTTAAACACCCTTCTTAGAAACATCAAAAATAATACATATCTTCAAAACCTAGGGAATGAAACATAAAAATGGGTGACCTAATATGTTCAGTAAGAAAAAATAGTGGATATATGTAAGAATAATCATGAAAAAGGGGTATGAGTACATGATCATGAAAATAGAAGAACATACCTTTCATATAAAAGGTGATAAATATGTATCATGGCATAAGTATTTCTAGTTTATAAGACATGAATCATAAGGAAATAAATAACATGATCCATGAAATCATAACATAGGAATAAAACCTGTAATTGTGATAGAAACAAAAGAATATAAAAAAACTGTAATAAGGTGTCCTACCAAGGAATTTGTAACGTGTCATACATGGGTAAATCACCCATTACCTACTTCAAGCTTGCGATTCCCTCTTGTTTACCCTCTTGTTTCAGGCTTGGGGTGTCCTCCTATGGAACCTATTGTTTTGTTATTGGGATGTCCTCATGTATCCCCTATTTTTTTAGTCATGGGATTCCCTCCTAGGCACCCTCTTATTTTGGGATTGGGATTCCATCCCATGTAACTTTTGAGCTCATAAAACATTTATCATTACCCAATGCATTGGAGGGAGATATATGTCCCTCCCATATCATAATTCAATCATATATACATGTGTTACAATATCATAACCAATCATATCATAACCCATTAAATGAATGGGGTGTCATAAAAATGTAATCATATAATAACCTATGGAAAAAAGACAAGTTTAATATTCCATTAAACAAAAGCATAACCTATGAAAAGAAGTGGGTTTCAAAGGCATATAACCTATGGAAGAGAAATGTATGACATAAAAATAATTTAATATAATCATAAACCATTAAATAAGTAATATGAATGGAAAATTTGGATCTTTTATTATAAGGTCATGAGTAATAACAACAGATCTCATCATAGATGAAAAATAAATTAGAATGATATTTTCAAAATGTTTCTTAAGGGGGATATCCTTTATTGTTTAAGAAAATATTTGTAAAACATAAAAACTATAGTAAAACCATTATATGAAAAATAAACATTAAATATTATTAGAAATATTTTAAATTAATTTTTAAAAAAAATTCTTTGAAAAAATATAAATAGGGCTTGAAAATGTTTTGAAAACAATTTTCCTTGAAAACATATAAAAAATGTTTAATATATTTTCTAAAAAAATTAAAAGAAAACTTATAAAAGAAGCCTGATAAACATTTCAAAACCATTTCTATGAAAAAATATTTGAAAAAAATCTTAAATATATACTTTAAAACATGAAAATAAATCTATAATGAATTTATGGAGGGTAATTCTATACATGTCGTACGAGGTAAAAAGAACATTCCCTTTTCATGTTAAAATGGTTAGCAAAATGCCTAATTCAGAAAGAGACAAGAATATTTCATTGAAATAATTGGTAAAATAAAAAAGGGTATAAATTTATTTTAATTATAATAGTATATTAGCAGATTATTATTGGAAACCTTTTTTAGAAAACATTGTTTTTAAGTAACGCATATTTTCGACCGAAGATAGGGTAATGTGAGGCTTTCTTAAAAAACATTCATAACTACATAATGTACCAAATAGTGAAAAAATGGAACCAATATATGAAAATATCATTAATAACCATAGGATAGTAAAATTAATTAAAGTTATTAAGATATGAATCATAATATTTCATCAAAGGAGGCATAAACGTAAACAATATCGAAAAGTGATTAGATCATTTCAATAAACTCTTACCACATTGTAAATTTTAACCATAATCCCCATGTAATAAAATGGAATTAAATAAAGCATAAAATATCATGAAAATAATGATATTAATTATATGACATTTCAAATTCAGTATATACAACTCATGGTAAAACATATGTTCATAACATGTCATGTGTCTCAAAGAAGGAAAATTGAGACAAAATTACATTACCGATTTGGTTACTTTTGAAACATAAATACCGTAATATAAATATCATAATATTGATATGTATATACCCATAAATTTAATTATAATAATCATATAATACATCCATGTGAATTATACACACCACACAAATGGAATGGGTGGAAAATAAATCATGTATCTCATGGAAATAAAAAGTGAGATGAACTTCCCATACCTTGTGTCTTAACTCTCATCGTACTGATTAAAACCACATTTAAAATAAATATAAATTCGTTATAAATCATTTAAAGAAACATATTATTATATCTAACTTCATATATGTTTTTATTACATCATTATATTACCCGTTGGTTAACCATCCAATGTTATGGTTTCACTTCGTATAATATTCGCTTTATTCATCGAATGTGTCTTAATTTGTTATATCATTGGTCCTTATACTTATATAATGATTTACAGAATGTAAATAATGATATAAATAACCTTTATATTCAGTATATTGGTATTATAATAATATATATATAATATAAAAGTATGGAATGGAATACACTGTTAATAGAGACGTTAAGTTGTACCTACGCATGAATGATGTTTCCATTTTTATTATCATATTGAAAGAAAGAAAATAAATTAAATATGTGTATATAAATGAGTGTATATATATATAATTATTAAATTATAAATATTATTTCATATATATCATGTAAATTTACTAAACCCATCCTTAAAACATTTCATGTAGTGTGTGAATGAATCATATCACTTTGAGGGGGCAGGAGGCTACACTTACACAAATGAAATTATCATATTTACACCAAATGGAAAGTTTAAATATATGTAATGTAAAAAGACTATAGAATATTACATAAATAATAAAATAATATATAACATATATAATCATATTTTCTATCATAATTTTCACTATGAGAGGCAGTAAAGAAAAATGAACAATTATCGTTTTTTGAGGTGGTAGTTCACCGTACACATAAATAGTATGTTCGATACCCATCAGATAGAGGTGTGTGTAAGTGTAGGTATAATAAATATAATAAAAACATCATAGTATATTGATTATACTATTGTTTTCATAAAATAAAGTAATAAATAGAGTAGATATGGTGGATAATGAAAATAAAAAATGAGTTTGAGAGAAGACGTTGCCTCTTAATCGGGTAACTCCTTTTGTATTATGCCGAAATGCTTCCTTGGATTTATTTGTTCCCAAAGGGATGATTCAAGGATTAAAGTATGGATTTTGGGAATTTTATTAGGAATATTTTTTCCAAAACTATGAGGTTTGGGAAATGTGAATAAGAGGGAGATGTTGTAACCTTTTATAGGGAATGAAAAGGACTCACTTGGTACTTTTGAAAACAAGATAGGTGTACCCACATTTTTACTTACCAAAATTAAAACCAAAAAAATAAAAATAATGGAAGGTTCGTGGAAAAATAACGTCCATCCAATGGGTGTTGGAAAAGTTTATAGGTCATTTTGGGCCTTAAAGATATGTTTTATTTTCTTATTAAGCTTAATTTAACCTTAAACATTTTTATTAATTATAATCACTTTCACTAATCTATTTGATCACAAATATTGTGAACTTATTATAAATTATAGATTATTATTATTAAAAATATATAATCCATTTTTCCAAATTATAATATCATAATTGGCATAAATTAATTTTCAAAAATAATTCTGCTGATGAGATGACACTACAGGTTTTTAAAGTAAAAACATCTAAATGTTTTCTATGTTTCATAACCAATTTAAAAGTGAATATGATTAAAATGACTTGAATTATATTAATTAAAAAATATTTTATAATTATAATTTAAAAAAATTTAAAATATAATTTACTATTATAAATTATTTACATTAAAAAGCAGTTCTAATTTTAAATTCAGTATTTTTAACGATTCATTAAAAAATGAACCCTTACAGAAAAATTCCACATATTTATCCTAACCAAATTTTTATGTTTCAATTTCAAATATTAAGTATATTTTGACATATTAAATCTATAAATGTTCTAAATTTTGGATTTAAAATTGGTTCTCCCTTAAAAGGATAGAAAACTACCTTTATAAAAATATATAAATTTTTAAGAATAAAATTGGGTTTTTTATTATCTTGGGTCTATAAAATATGATGTAATAATATCAAAAATATTTTATTTAATATATAACATATATATTACATTAATATCACTAACTAATTATAATTAATATAATTTACTAGAGTAAAAAACTTTATTACCATAAAATAATAGTATATCCATTTAAATTCAATTAGTTTTTATATTCATTTATAAAAAATTAGTAACCAAGTAATTCATATTATATTTTTTTAGCCCATATATTTTCATAAATCAGTTAATACTATTCATAAAAACTAATTTAATGTCTAAGTTTTACCTTATTATATTAAATAATAATATTTTTAATAATATATTACTGTTTGCTAACACTCAGTCTTGTGTGTTATGTAAGACATTGAGGAAAGTGAATCATGCGTGTAATGTACACAAACATTGGTGTTCTGTGTAGATCATGTTAAAATTTATATTGCATTTATTTCTTGATAACTAGGTGTTGCATATAATGAAACCAAAACATAGTTCATGAAAAATGTTATTTATAGTGTAGTGTGAAATTAAAAAGATCAAAAATATTAAATTAATTCAAAAAAATTATTTCAAAAAATCTCAAGGTGTTGTAATATGTCAATTATTTATCCTCTTGTATAATCATCCAACTTATTTATATCACTATCCATATGGCCTTGATAGAATAATACCATGAAATGGTAATCTTATATGGGTTTATGTGGGCATCTAGCAACCAAAAGCATTAAGCACTCCAAATACTCACAAAGAGTCTCTACATGATTATAACTTATTCAATAAGTTCCCTTCATTATTTTTGTTCTTATTTATAAAGAAAGTATCTATAGATCTCATAACATCTTGTAAAATCCCTAGGTTATTGGTTTTATATCCATTTATTTGATGATCCTTCCATAGAGAATTGAAATTAAATCTATTTTATTTAATCTTTTAAAATATTATAGGTTTTAAGGTAACTTTTACATCACTAAACTCATTAAAATTATTTTTAGAATCTTCACTTGAAATATAATTAATCTTGGGTAGTATTTAGATTATTCCACTCTTTAACTCAATGTCTACTAGATTATTTGGTATCACCAGCTGAATATTATGATTCTTAAAATTGGGTGCATAAAAATCATTATGTGTTTTTTTAATTGAGCTATGTTCTCTTCCAAATTATCACTATGTACTCAAACTCTATAATAAAAAGACAAGTATTGAGATTATGTTAATGGAATTGTATGAAAATATTTTTCCAAATTCAAAATTATCATTATATATATATCACTATCCTGGATAGTTATCTAATATTTTGGATAAAAACCAATTAGTTCTTTGGAAGTGGACCTATTCATTTAATGATACCATTTCAAAAAATTACAATGAATATTTCTTTCCTCCCTAAAAATTATAAATTTATTAGTTCTTCTAACACAGGTCATTCAAGTAATAAAAATTTGAACCCAACTAAAATATAGTATAGTGTTCAACTTTGGATGTTTCATGGAGAGGTAAAATCCTTATTGTGTCTTTGTGTTGTGTATGGGTTTCATTGGTAGTTTAAAATAAAGAACCATGATTTTGTAAAAAACCATGTGATTAAAATATTTTTTTCAAATCAATTTTGAGATAGTGGATTCAAGATGGGTATTCACTCAACCTTACCTTATAAAAAAAATTCATTCAATTAAAACTCTCCTTATATCTCCCTAATCATTTAAGATATCAACCCATTACCCTCACATAGTGTGTTAATCTTAAACAATTATATAAAATGGTCACTATAATCTCTTCTCATTCCTTGATAAGTGATCGAAGACCTCATTTAACTCCTAAGAAAATACTCACCCCCTAAAATTTGTGGTAAATGAAGAAGATTTAATGGTAATTCATGTAAACCATGAAAGAATACTGAAATTGAATTCAAATGAAATAATAAAATCAAATATTCATCAACATAGAGAAAACAAAAATTACAGCACAATTGGTAATTGATGAGTTTAAATATAAATTAAATAATTCATTAATGGGGTGGCGGATAATTTTACATTATTGGGACATGAATTTCATTGAGTTCCATTATTAGAGGGATTATAATAAGAAATACGAGTAATAAAAAACAAAAATAATAACGATCCACAAATTACCATAATAAAAGAACACATGTTCTATAATAATGGTTTTTAAATTTTTTACAATATAATTACATAGAATGAATTTCATATTTCAAAAAAAATAATGAATTAAGATTTATAATAATATATTGAAATAATTTAAAAACATTATAGAAAAATAATAATTAAATCACTAATATAAACAATATAAGGAAAAATTATCAAATTAAAATCACTCATATAATAAATAAAGAAATAGAATAAATAGGAATATGATGTACATTATCAAGGTAAGTTTTGAAACTTTATAAGTTAATTAGTAAATGAAATATCAAAATAGGGGTGTATATATATACTTTTTAATGGTAAATATGATTGTAATTATCTTATTGTTAGCAAAACAATGGCTAATATGACTATTGGTCAATATAAACATTATTTAATGTCACTTTTGGTCAGTAAAAACATTTGTAACTATGACCATTTGGAATTATAACCATTGTAATTCCTTCATATAGTGGGTAATGATTTGAGATATTTGATGTACAAGGGAGAAATTATGCCCTCAACTAATAGGATTTTGCCTTATAAATCTCATCTATCAGAACTAAAGAGGGAGGTAGTGTCACTAAAGTTTACTCCTGACCAAACCTCAGAAGTTATTTAAAAAATATCATGTATAATTTACTATGGTAGTAGTTTAGGTTAGTGTATATCACCACTAGATCAATGTTAGCTAATCCCCCAAATAAAATTACTATTATCACACATCTTACCCATAGGGAGTATGCCTATGTAATAAGGGGTTGTGTATCTAGAGAATAGTATTATAAGGTTTAATTTTATTTTTAGAATCAAAATAGTAGTCGCTTCTATCACATTTTCCTATTTATTTTATTTAATAAAATATTCATTAATATGATATGAATATGAAAAATATATTTTAGGATATAAATAAAATATAATTTTATTTTTAGAAAATATTTAATTGAAATTTATATAAACATTTATGACTAACTTTGGTACTTCAAATAAATGTTATTTTCATGAAATTATATTATAAAACACTTTTTATTTAAATATAAATGATAATAAAATTGTATAATGTGATAAATAATTTTTATAAAGATAAAAAATATTTTTATGCCATAAAATCTATTAATTTTCAATAAATAATAGTTTTGGGTTGAAAATTAAATTTATGATATTCAAATAAATTTTTGGATAAAATGGATGTCATTTTTGAAATCATAAAGACAAATTTTTATAATGCTCATTTTTTTAATTTACAAAGACAGTCATATTTTTGGGGGAAAAGTTAAATACAACATAAATATACCATAATTATTATGAAATCTTAATGGCATAAAAGTGATTAAATAAATACATTAATGGTGTTATCAAATAGAAATTGTGTTTTTTCATTATAATAATTTATTTTAAAGTAATAAGGTTAGATTTACAATCCTATAAATAACCATCCAAATACTATGGAATATTTTAAGATTTAAAAAATTATTTTGGAATATTTCTCACTTCTAATTCATAAATGATATTATTTTAAGGATAACCATTTCTAAACTAATAAAATATTAACAACCAATACTCTCAACCAAATTCTATGGGGAAAAACATGGTAAGGAAAATGGTTTTTTATTTCTTATTAACTAGGTGTCTAATTCCAATGTTTAGAAATTAATAAATGATTCTTCTCTTTTTCTATAAATACTCTCCCATTTTCTCAAAACTCTACACTCGAATGCATTTGAGCACAAATTCACTCTCACTTTATCTCTATAGTCTCTTCAAGGAATTTTTATGGTTCCAATAATGTCTTCTTAAGTATCATGAATCAACCACTCATGGTAAGCTGTTATTTACCTCCTACTTTAAATTTATGGATTAGATTATTTATATGTAATTCCCATGAACCTTGTGCCACTGAATTTTACCAAATCCTAGTTGGCCAGATGGCCTAAAGTGCATATCCCCAAATACTAGAGCCAACCGAATAGTAGTGAGGGCCTAGTGTATAACTGTGGGGAGACTATGCCCTCTTATTTGAGTGTAACACAGTAGTAGAAAACATATAAACAATAGATGAAGCTATGAATCAATCATAAAATAGATAAACATCTAGAACACTGAAATGAATAAGAAGACACTAACCAATAACATGTTGTAGAAAAAATAAAATAGAAACTGAACATTAGTATTTATAATAAATTCCATAAGTAATCTCATATACAAGATGATATGGCATGTCATGTATCTGTAGTGAATCCAAAATAGTTATACATACATCATTACAATACATGTAACAAGATACCAAAAGAACCATATACTATTGATGTTATCATCATGAACCTCAGCTTGGTCATGTGCTCTACTACTATAAAGCATGGAACAATTTCAAGCATCGAACTATGGGTGATTTCCCTGATCCCACCCAGCATCTAGATAGTTCTTCCGAGTATGCAATAGTGGCCTGATTGGGGTGTGAGAAATAATCCCAGTAGTACCCCACCAGATGTGTCTGTAAAAACTCATGGTTGTATAATACAAGATAAATTAGTTTATATAGTGTAATAGGTATGGCAATACTGAATGTAATTTTCTAATGGAAAAAGTAAACAAATATGTGATCCTATAGAACTATACATGTCTCCCTAAAAACAAGTGTCATACTCCTATCACAAGGATACTAATAAGAAAAATAATGTAAATACCACGGCCATGTCATATTACATGTATATAATATCCATTTTTTCCATGTCGTATAACAAGAATTGTAACAATTAAACATAGACTTTATGTATAATCAAAAGTTTCAGGGCCCACAAGTCAATATCCAAGGTACAGAAGACCACTATATCATCATCAAGTCTTAGGAGCATCTAGATGGAATCTTAGTCACGGAAGTAGTGGAGTCTAATGATCATGTCAATAGAGCATACCCAATGCAAGTCCACTAAGTTGGATCTATGGGGTAGTAATTCTCTTGGAATCCTATGAAATCAAGATCAAAGGAGTACACTGGTCCAAGGTATCTTCTACCATAAAATAAGACCCATCTATGAAACATCCATGGAATCTTAAGGGAATCAAGATCCATGGTATGCCATCTGTGTCATCCACTACCATTTAAATTCACATCTCATTCCATTCATCAATTCACATTCATTAAAGTTCTACGAGTATACCCACTCATATACAAAATCCATATAAATCATTCAATCAAAACCATCAACATGAAATATAGAAAATAAACATCTCCTAACAATCAATAAATTTAATTCAGTTCATTACAGGCTTCTTATAATAAGTCATGCACAATGATCACCCCATGGGTGTTATAAGAAAGTTTAAATCTCAAAGTCACACCCCATTGGTGACCTTGTTTGGGGAAACAACCTCCAAAAATTCTCAAGTAGTGGGAATCCCTAACATGTTCCATTAACTTTAATTTAATTATTCAATTAAATTTTGGGGACACTTAGGAATGTTCAGCGGGTGTCACAACATCAAAAAGTTCTATAAAGCACTAAACCACTCGATAAAAGTAAAGATGACACATCGTATGTCTTTAGTAGAGTGATCTTCCAGTATAAACTCATGATTTGGTTAAGATAAATAAAAAATGAATAACTCATGATGAAACTGTATATAGGGTAATTATATTTCACCTAAATAGCATAGATAATTCCATGACAAAGTAATAATGAAATGAAAGGAAATGATTACTCACAGGTATAGATCCTACGAGACAGACGATGCCTGATTCTAAGATCGGATGGAATAACAAAACCAAAATCTATAAATTTCTATTCAACAAGGTTTAAAAATGATTAATAATGTCCAATGGATGACATGGGAAATTAGATTTAGGTTCTAATAAACTTTAATTTTAATTTTTTCATTTTTCCTCAAAATACTAGTTCACCTTATTGGCCAATGTATGAGACAACTTTGAACACTATGATCTTCTAAGGGGGAACCCACATGGTCACTACACATGGTTTGATTATCCTTGTGCAAAATTTTCATTTTTTATCTGAAAAAATTTTAGGATCGCCACATGGGCATGCACCTCCATACACATGGCTTCCTCAAACTGTACATCCTATAGAACCCCACTATCTATCCCTGCACTATTTCAACAAAGTATGAAGATTAGATCACCTGGTTTCTACTAATATTTAGGATTAGGTGTCACACTTACTAATAACCATGAGTCCCAAATATTACTCTTCATGAGTTGGGTTCCGAGTTTTGAACAAGCTGTGGACACCTCTTATTTTCCCATTATATTAAACGGTATTCACATTAGTCAGTAAAAAGTATTTAAACCAATAATAAAAGAGATTTGTACCTCATATGAAAATAAGGATCATAAAAACTTACCTCATTAAATAAACTTCTCCACAAGATTCCCTATCAAGGGTGGTGAGTAATTAGAAAATAATAACTTCGGCCACTATGAATTTACCTCGGTCTCCCTGCTCCTTATTCTCATCATGTAACGGTCATACTCCCATAGTACCCCTACTAGAGGAACTGAACCACCACTAGGAACATTAATTATTCTATAAAATATATGAATCATATTCTCTTCAAAGGATATAGATACCTATAACTCCACATCCTCAGGCTAAAAGAAATGATGCAAGTCCAAAATATAATGGAGCAGCTGAGATACATGGAAGATGTCGTGTATGTCCCATTACCTCAGAGGTAAGTGCGACCAATAGGCTACCATCCCCAATCACTCCAAAATCTGAAAAAAAAAATCCAATATATTAGGGTGAAGAGATACCATGTATCATGATTCATCTATATCCCTACCTTAGTGAGATATTTACAAAGACCTGATCCCTGACCTTGAACTCTAGAGTTCATCATTAGTAGTCGGTATAATATTTTTATCGAGTTTGTGTAGTATTCATACCCTTTCTAATCAACTAGATATACTCATAAGTATCCTAAAAAAGGTGTTGTCCTAGTTATTTTGCATCACCTGCCTCTAGCTAGCACATGGGTGATCAACATTGCCAGCCATTCAAATCTTTATAAGTTTCCATTTGTATAGTCCCTGATAGCTATTATTGTAGGAAAACTCTACTATGGGGATATTCCTCTCCTAATACCACCCAAATTCTTAGATTCATGATCGTATAATTTCCTCAAGAACTAGTATCGTATGCTCTGACTGGACATTGGTTTGAGGGTGTTATGTTGTGCTTAGAAGCACCTACGTACACAAGGTCCTCTAAAAATTCTACCTTAAGTGAGATGTTAACTATATGTACCTATCTCAAATGATAATTCTAGGGACCCCATGGAGTCATTAAAACTCATGGATATACAATCTATCAATCTCCTCAACACTAAATGTAAAACTGATTAGTAATAAATGTGAAACCTTCATGAGCCTATCAACAATATGACATACAACATCACTACCTCAGGGTGACCTCAGAAAACTGATCAAGAAATCCATCATTGTATCATTCCATTCCCACTTGGGAATAGGTAAATTCGATTAAATTCCCAGTGTTCATTTTTTTTCTTTATTCACCTGGTGATAGGTGGACCACTAGCTAATAAAACCATCTACCTCACATTTCTACCTGGTCCCCCAATACTAGGGACGTAAATCGTGATACATATTGGTAATGCCATTTTTTACTACCCAAACTAAGGCATGAAACTCATGCATTATCTCTTTGCATATGTGTGATGGAACCCATATTTGACCATATATACATATGATCTCATCCTCACCAAGAGTCCAACCAGGAGTTCGGTCGTCACCTTCTACACTCTCCCATAGGACTAGGACCCCAGAATCGGATACCTCCCTCATCCCCATTCAATATAGTAGGGTAGATAACACAACTACGTGTGAAGGAAAAAAAATGTGATAGTCCTACAACTACGTGTACATCTCAGAAAATAAATTCATAAGCTACCACTCACTACTAGCATGTTTAACTACTTGTATATGAGTCCTCTTGCTCTATGCATTGGAAACTACAATGCATATTCTAGGATTTTAGGAAATATAGAAGTTAAAATAATTTAGTTATTCCAACCACCTACATTATATAATCTCTAATCATGTTTTGAAAATATAAACTTAAGTATTTTGTGGCCCGAGTACATCACAAAACCCTCTCCAAGTAAATAATGTCTACAATAGCATAATGAATGAACAACTACAGCTAACTTTTGATCATGTTTTAGTTGGTGTTTCTCATGTTTCCTCAACTATCAAGACATGAATGTCCTGAATCAATCCCTCTACATAAAAACTTCCCTAAGAATGATACCTGATGTATCATAGTACATTTTGTATATTCTAAACTACTCTAGAATAATTCAAACTAGCATAGAAGTCAATATCATTTTTAGCTCTAGAAAGGCTATCTTGCAGGTATCATTCCATAAAAAAATCACATGTTCATTATTCAATACTATCAATGGAGCTTCTAGGAATGAGAATACATGTATGAAACACATTTAATATACATATTTCCCTAAGAAACACTATATGTAAAATATTTTCTTGGGATTATCTCGGGAAAATATCGCTCTCACCATCTCCAGGACAATTGATACTCATGTATCTGAGGAAATATGACTGAGGAAGTGAATCGTATCCATATAGAAGTGGTACTATGTGATCATACCATAAAAATAATCCTATATCATTGTATCTAAATTGATCTCAATATGTTTGGAATTGTCTTATCAATTATGAGAATACACAAAGATATATTCCATGAAAACCACCACAAATGAATCCAAATTATGATGGTAAACTCGCTTCATTTGTTCCATGAATATAACTAGAACATTCATTAGACCAAATGACATAACTAGATAATCATATATACTACACCTACTATGAAAATATATATTAGTTATGTATGTAGGTCGAACATGTGCCTGATAGTATATAGATCGAAAGTCAATTTTCTAGAACACTTAAGCTCTTTGAAGCTGATCAAATAGGTCATCTATCTGTGGTAAGGGATACTAGATATTATCTGTCAGTTAGTTCAAATTCTGATAATCTACACATATACTAAGTTTACCATACATGTTTTCAGAAAAAAGATTGGAAAACCCCATGGAGGAGTACTAGGTTATATAAACCACATTGCCTCTAAATCCTCTAGCTAGCTATAGAGCTCCTACAACTCTATAGTATCCATCCTAAAATGATTAATTAATTTCATTACATCTCCAAACACTATCTAGATAGAGAACTCAACCACTCTTTCTGGAGGTAAAACATAAAATTCATTTAGGAAAAAGTTTCTTAAATAATTTCCTACTAGAGTGAAGTCTTCCTGACATGGTCACGGATCATCTAAATACAAACTAGTAACATGGTATATCATCCTTCCTATACCATGATGCTATGGTATAACCCTACATTCCTTTGAATCCCATTCACCCTTGTGAGTATAAACTATACCCTCTAGTGATGTTCAATTCACTATTTAGAGATAGAAATCAGTGTAGCCTCGATAACGCACTAGTCATTCCATCTTGAGTATGACATCAAACCCCATCATCTCAAAGAAAATAATATTCCAGAGAAAGTGACACCCCCCAATATCAAGAGGGAACTCCCTAAACTGATGTAAACTCTCTATCATGACCCCCAATAGAGTTTCATGCTTCATAATTCTTTGAGAAAACAGAATCACGAACCTAAGGATCTCCACAATTGGTGCATATATAAGAAATTTGATAAAAATGTGTCAAAAAGTTTAGATATAAGAGTAAAGGATAATAATATTGTACCTCTCACTATATACATTCTAGAAATATGATCCTTAGGTGTATTTAGTAAAAAAAAATTATCCTGAACTGTGGGCATGTGACACAACCTCACTACCTAGAGAAATCATAATTTATTGTCTAAATTAAAATTATGTCCAGTTTCCTCAGCCATGACCACCACCATCTCAAACTAATCGATGGATATTTCTCCATCTCCTGGACTGGCATAGAGCTATGAAACCCACTCCTTAACCTTTTGTCAGATCTAACCCCTACCACTCACTGATTGAGGGATGGTCCTGAAGGAAAGATTCCAAAGGACCATCCATCCACAAGCACATCACTCAACTCTGTTTTGATCACAAAAATTATTCATGAGGACCCATCTTCCACACTGTTTGTAGAAAACCAATCTACCAATACTCACATCTTGGTAGGTACTCATCTCATGGGAATCATTATAATGACACTTTCATCCTAAAGATGTTGAACCACTAGGTCAAGAGACTTGTCACGACCCCCCTCCCACCAAAGATGACCCTCTTGAGCGGGAAATGGTGAAAGGGAGATAATGACCCCTGAGTCCCACCTCCAGTAGGCACCGGGGTGGCGACTAGCACCAAGGGTGTGAGTTTTCACAAATATGGGAGGCATTTCCCATTTTATTATTCAATATCGGGAAATAGGACAAGTCAACCACCAAAAAGGAAAAGAACAAGTGTATAGAAATAAACCCAAACCAATCCCACATGCATGTTTAAATAGTTCTGAAACAAGGTACAAGTACAAGAAAGCTCAAAAATTACAATACCAAAAGAAACAAGAGTACAGCAAACAACAACAACTCCAACTGGCCCAACTAGTAGGGTCCCACACGGCCCTGGTAGTCCTCCTGGAAACCTGAAAGTAAACGTAGGGTGAGCATACAAGTATACTCTGTAGGAAAACCTAAAGCTCTCGTGCACAAGTGGGGAGACATCCTAATGTCCCGTGAGAACAATATAAGAAACCAAAACCTGTCAAGGAATTCTATCCACCCAACCACACCAGCCACGCTCACCAAAACACATAACAACAGGTAGTGGTAGTATATAAGAACAAGAGTATTGGGTACCCCGCACCATTTACCACTAGTTAGCTGCTCTTCCTAACAGAGAACGTCCTGACGCTACCACACTCTTCCCTCCCGTACACATCTGGGCCTCAAGAACCACAAATCCCGCCCACACACACCTGGGCCCTACAATCACGTATCCCGCCCGCACACACCTAGGACTCACCACCACGTATCTCGCCCGCACACACCTGGGCCTCACAATCACATATCCCACCCGCACACACCTAGGCCTCACCACCATGTATCCCGCCCGCACACACCTGGGCCTCACAATCACGTAACCCACCTGCACACACCTGGGCCTCATCCCAAAGATTCTTGGGAAAATAGTAAACCTGCCCAAAGAGTCTTGGGCCACAACCACCCCAAACGAAACCTACCCAAGATTCTTGGGTGTAAGGTTGCCTCAAGCCATCATAGCCGATGGAAGAAGAAGCATGAAGGAGCTAGTAACTAAGGGGAAAACACCCTCTCCCATGAAATGGGAGTGTTTGGCACTAAGTGCTCAACATGGGTGGGGTGCGAAAAAACACAAAGATACAAATATATATATGTATACCAAACACACAGCCCAACCTATGGCTTCTAAACAGGGAAACTGAGCATGTTCCTCGGCACTGCTATGTCAAAGCATGCATACGACAAACAACCCTAACCCCATATAGGTTTTCATGTTTCAGTAGAATTAGTTTATTAGTTCTTCAACTACTGGGCACAACCAACCAAACTGGATCAAGCGTTCATAAAACATATCCCTTCCATCCAAAAATCAAGTTAGGAAAACACAAGCAACACAAACAAGTCCCTTCTTATTAACCAACCAAACCCATTGATTATTATTCCATTTCTGTTACCAAGCCCCACCATTCATTAACTCTTCCACATTTTATTTATTATTCACAACCCATAGTTCGTTCACATTCAAACCCATCCTTGCAGCCCCGCTGCCAACCACCATAACCACAAACACACTGAAACTCGTACATCATCACCCCTTGATAACATTTATCGTATCCCCACTCCCCATCACTAACATAGCATTCAAACCAACCCACAACCAAGCCAACCGCAACCCCGCAGCTCACCCGATCCACAACAACCCACAAAACACCCCCCTTTCACATAAACAAACCCTAACCAGCACCCACATGTTTATTATTTCAGTTTTTTCAACTGGGGTGATCACACAAGGGTTTCATATTTTAAATCATCCAACTTTACATGATTAATCAAATTCCACATTTCACAAGGTTCCATCCACAAGATGGTCTAGAAAGATGGGGAAACATTTAATTGTGCAAGAAAAGGCCCCCAACAACCGTGATTTTCAGTAGGCATAAGCCAATTCAATTCACAACATAATATCACAGGATATAAAATAATGTAACTGCATTCACAAACATCCCATCACCGTTATACAAGCCAGTTATTATATTTATTAAACCAGTTCAAATGTGTTTCACATAAACAAGAGAAAACCCACCCCGCATGATGCACAAAAAGAGAGAGACGAAGGTAAGATCCCTACCTCAACAGGTTCTGATGTCCTTCTATGAACACGACCACCACGATCACAAGGCTTCTCCCAAAATGACTACACCCACTAAGGATGTCACGGAACCACCGAATCAAAAACACAAGGAACTCCCTCAGCACAAAGATCACATGTCGTAGCATGGAAAGAAAACAAGAGAAGTAGGATCAGAAAAATAATACAAGAACAGAGGTTTAACATACCTTTTTAGAGTCGTTCATCAAAGACCATCATTCCCGTAAATTATCAGAAGTCTCCTCAGTTGGAAACTGTGTAGGGGAGTTCGAAGAAGAGGGAACAGAATAGGGTGTATGATGTTCTCTTTGCTGACATGATCCCGCAGTCACTGACGGATCGACGATCGAAGTCTGGATGAAGAAGTTAGGAGGAAGGCTTCTAGGTCATCTGGGAGCGTCGTCATGCGGAGAAGAAGAGAGGTCCGTAAATAACACGTGACCCTCTCTTATATAGTCAATGAAAAGTTAAAATGGTTTGCAGCATGTATTAATGAATATACGACGTGACCGTACAACTGTTACATTGTTTGACTAGTCAACACATGACACGTCACGCGGTTTCCATGCGTTTAATGATAATAATAACTTCAATTAATAATAGGTGTTTAATTTACCTGAGAAATGATTCAAAAAAAGGTATTCATCATTGGTCTTAAAATTACCATCATAATTTCAGGGTTACGCTGCCGCTAACGGTTCGTCAATCCGATACCGTATGAGGGAGATACGTTGGATACAAGATCCCGTAATAATAATGATATTATTATTATTGGGTGTTTCTTGGACCCGAGCCACGAACCATAATTTAATATCCAACATTAGACTTGAATCAACCTTATTAATGATAGGATCACATCGCCACTAACGGCAGGTCAATCGGATATCGCACATGGGAGTTACGGCGGGTTGAAGATTTAATAATAATATTAAATCTATTAATTCACGAGCGTTTCGGGAACCCAATCTGAAAACCAGAAAAATACATCCAATATTAGACTCATAATTTCCGTCTCGTAGTCAGGGTTTCCCTGCCACTGACGGTTCGTAAAATCGATGTCGCAGGAAGAAGTTATGGATGAAACACGGTTTTCCCAACAAAATTAATAATTACATTATTATATTATTATTATTTTATTTAACCATTTTATTCTTCAATTCCAAATTCCACGCACAAGATTTTTCAAATTGTTGTGCATTAGCCCCATGATTGACTTCTATTTTTAACTTATTTATTTTATTGCTTTAAATTTTAAATCTTTATTTCATTTAAACCCTTTTTCTCTCCAATCTAATTCTTTCTTCCATAATCCCCTCACTCCACCAAAAGTAGTGCCTCCCCTTCCTCATTCCATGCCCAACACGCCCCAACCTTAATTCCTTTATGGTTTTTATTATTATTTTCTTTATTATTCCATCACTTTGTAATCTCTCTCCAATCTCACTTCAATGTCATTATTAATAAAATGAATATTAATAACACCCATCATTAATGTTCTAATTTAATCTCATTAAATTAGATTACCATAATTATTCTCATATTAAACTAAAACCATTCCATGCGACTCAAAACCATTTCATTTAATTGAATTAAATGACAAAACAAAATTAATATAACTTACATATTCAACCCCTTTTTAATACATTTAATTTCATTAACCTCTTGCACATAGATTTACTCCATCATTGTTATTTATTGTTTTTAAATAATAATAACAATTCATCAACTTATTTTATTAACTCATCACCGTTATTATTTTTAATAATGATAATATTTACGATCATCGCATTGACCACGTTAAACCACCCCGTTGGATATCTGAATCTGACCATGCCACGTCAATGTCTCGTAACATCCGTCAATTTAATTATTTAATTCTATTTATTTTTGTTTCACACTGATTAAATTGAAACCAATTTTATTAAATTAAAACCATTCAATTTAATAAACCCAACATATTTTTACGCCACCATTATTATTATTATTTAACATAATAATAATAACGAACTCACCTCTAATTTTATTAACGCACCACCATGCTTCCACTGTGCATATTCATTTATTTGTTTGAAATAAATACCATGACTCATTTCATTAATTTCTCATTATTATTAATATTATGACAAATATTAATAACACAACACCCATTATTATTATTCAAATTTAATTTCAACAATTACTCAATTAATAATAAATCACATGTTTCATTTATCAACGTCTAATGGGTCACACACCTTCCCACATCACATCAATAATAATAATAACACCCATTAAATCATTTTATCATGATTATTGTCTTTTTAGTTTAATTAATCACACAATTTATGTCATCATCATTATTATTTAACATATTTTTACATTATCATCAGTATTAAAAAATTATCATTATAACGCGCGTCATGTTGACCACATCGATTTCAACAAAGGAATGGACCGGAGGGGTCCGGGCCATTACATCAGATACCTCTCAAAACATTATCGTCCTCAAGAATTAAAAACCAACCGAGAAAAAAGAATGGATCCGAACAACCACCCTGCAAGATACCTCTCAGGGCTCTTGTCATAACAGGAAACAATCGACAACCCTAATTATATGAGTTAGTAATTCCTTCTCCCATACCGAGATATTATCCGATTTAGGTGGCACTGACTCACCTGCACGGGTTTAATCGCATCCACATTAATGCATCTCGATTAGGAATTAGGTCTTCCAACTTCCATATATTAGGATTTTCCAAACTTACACTACCCCCAACACCATACAAAACAACAATAAATTTCCCGAACACATGGCTTGAGGAATTCCTTCTCCCATGTCGAGATATTATCCTCTTTAGGCGGCACTAACTCTCCTGCACGGGTTTAATCACATCCACATTAATGCGTGTCGATTAGGGATCAGGTCCTCCTCTCCCCACATGGTAGGACTCTTCACACACATTTAAAGGAAAGAGGGAAACAACTTAGCATTACAGACTCATGAAAAACAAGTTCCAGGCCCAAAGCATGGGTGATAATGAGTTTCAACAAAGGAGTGTGATGCTCCAAAACATAAACGAGAGCATTTAAGTAAAACCGAAAACATCTCTCTCGATCTCTGGCCTTGCTAGGGTTGCCGCTTTTGTTGTGTTCAACTGTCCGCGTCCCACTCCCCTGCCTCTCTGTTGACGTCCACCTCCTCAACCATGTCCCGGTCGAGGTCCCTGAGGAGCACCCTAAGGTCGACCTCCTTTTGCAAGGTCTACCCTCGGAGGAGCAGGGTCCTGCTGCTGCTGGAAGGGCCTTGTCGGCAATTGGTGCTGCAGAGGCGAGCGCTGAACCTTCCCACCTCCACCGTACTAAGCTTGGGTTGGGCACCGACTCTGAATGTGCCTGAAACCTCCAAAAGAGAAACACTTCGGTCCTGGGCTCATGAAAAAGGGACGAGGACCCGAAGATCAGAACTGGAACTACTGGGGTCTGCTCCCTACTAGCCTAAAACTGGAAGGTCCTGTCATAGGAGACCTGCTGCTGACTACCTTCCCCTTCGACGAACCCGGTTGGATCCCCTCTCGTGGTGAACCTCCCTATGAGTGCATCCTCTCTACAACCTCTACCTTCTTTTGTACTGCCAAGTACATCGGAAGGGTGAAGGGGGTGACAGCATACTAGAGCGAAGGACGAAGCGCTTCTTCCAAACGTCTCGCCCAAGACTCCTCATCTGGAAAGAGATCCGGAGCAAAGCATAAGAGATCCTTGAACTTGATCCCCAACTCTCGTACTGACATACTCCCCTGCTGAAGGGAGAGTAAATCCTGCCACTTTTCTGCCTTGATCATGGAAGAAAGGAATTCCTCTCAGAACTCCTTCTCAAAGACAGCCCACGGAACCTCTGTCTATATCCTCTCCCCGAGGTAGAGCGTCCACCACTGGCACGCCGCACCTCTCAGCTAACTGACTGCTAGGGGAACTCAGTACTCCCTCGGAGCACGGATCAAAGTAAAATAGATCTCTAGCTCCTCAAGCCACCCCTCTATCTCCATATCCGAAGTACTACCCTCGTACTTCTTGAGGGTTTTCTGCTGGAAGGAACGGAGAGTCTTCTGCCACTGGCTATCTTCCTCCTCTCGGTCAATCCTCAACTGATCGAACACCTGAATCTGTTGGGCCTCGGCTGTCTGAGACACCCGGGGATGACGTCCAGGTGCCATAGTTGTACGGTAAACAAGGATCGCCTAAGCCCAAGTAGTAAGGAAATTTTTCAAGGTTTTATTTTATCATTTTTATTTCAATTTCTTTCCCAGAACACCCAAATCAAGTAAAACACAATCATGATGAGGCATGTACCTTCCCTAGGGTCTCTACCCTACAATCAATGTAGTCTCACTTGGTTGTTCGGTAGGCTCAGAGTCCTTGCATCGGATCATGGGGGGCCCTAAAATCCTGTGTCCTAGCCGGTCTTCCCTGGCCTATGTCATGTACCAAGATTAACCAACACTGTTTCCCTACCATCCCATGCAATCCTCACTGTGCCTAACTCCAGACTCCATCCTATCTCTCAACCATCACCTCTGATTCCATTCTTTCATGACCCCCTCCCACCAAAGATGCCCCTTATGAGCTGGCAATGGTGAAAGGGAGATAATGACCCCCGAGTCCCGCCTCCAGTAGGCCCTGGGGTGGCAACTAGCACCAAGGGTATGTGAAAATTGGAGGCATTACCCTTTTTATTATTTAAGATCCGGAAATAGGACAAGTCAACCACCAAAAAGGAAAAGAACAAGTGTATAGAAATAAACCCAAACCAATCCCACATGCATGTTTAAATAGTTTTGAAACAAGGTACAATTACAAGAAAGATCAAAAAGCACAATACCAAAAGAAACAAGAGTACAGAAAACTGCAACAACTCCAACTGCCCCGACTAGTAGGGTCCCACACGGCCCTGGTAGTTCTCCTGCAAACCTGAAAGTAAACGTAGGGTGAGCATACAAGTATACTCAGTAGGGAAACCTCAATCTATCGTGCACAAGTGGGGAGACATACTAATGTCCCGTGAGAACAATAGAAGAAACAAAAACCTGTCAAGGAATTCTATCCACCCAACCTCACCAGCCACGCTCACCAAAACACAGAACAACAGGTAGTAGTAGTATATAAGAACAAGAGTATTGGGTACCCTGCACCATTTCCTACTAGTTAGCTACTCTTCCTAACGGCGAACGTCCTGACGCTACCACACTCTTCCCACCCGCACACACCTGGGCCTCAAAAACCACATATCCCTCCCGCACACACCTGGGCCTCAAAATCACGTATCCCGCCCGCACACACTTGGGCCTCACCACCACGTATCCCACCTGCACACACCTGGGCCTCACAATCACGTATCCTGCCCGCACACACCTGGACCTCACCACCACGTATCTCGCCCGCACACACCTGGGCCTCACAATCATGTAACCCGCCCGCACACACCTGGCCCTCATCCTGAAGATTCTTTGGAAAATAGTAAACCTTCCTGAAGAGTCTTGGGCCACAACCACCCTAAATGAAACCTACCCGAGAGTCTTGGGTGTAAGGTTTCCTCAATCCATCACAGCCTATGGAATAAAGAGCGGGAAGAAGCTAGTAACTAAGGGGAAAACACCATCTCCCATGAAATGGGAGTGTTTGTAACTAAGTGCTCAACATGGGTGGGGTGCGACAAAACACAAAGATACAGATATATATATGTATACCAAACACACAGCCCAACCTATGGATTTTGAACAGGGAAACTGAGCACATGCCTCGGCACAGCTATGTCAAAGCATGCATATGAAAAACAACCCCAACCCCATATAGTTATTCATGTTTCAACAGAATTAGTTTATTAGTTCCTTAACTACTGGGCACAACCAACCAAAATGAATCAAGCATTCATAAAACATATCCCTACCATCCACAAATCAAGTTAGGAAAACACAAGTAACACAAACAAGTCCCTTCTTATTAACCAACCAACCCCATTGATTATTATTCTCGTTCCATTACCAAGCCCCACCATTCATTAACTCTTCCACATTTTATTTATTATTCACAACCCATAGTTCATTCACATTAAAACCCATCCCTGCAACCCTGCTGCCAACCACCATAACCACAAACACACCGAAACTCATACATCATCACCCCTTGATACCATTTATCGTAGCCACGCTGCCCATCACTAACATAGAATTCACACCAACCCACAACCAAGCCAACCGCAGGTCCACTACTCAACCAATCCACAACAACCCACAAAACACCCCACTTTCACATAAACAAACCCTAACCAGCACCCACATGTTTATTATTTCAGTTTGTTCAACCGAGGTGATCACACAAGGGTTCCAGATTTTAAATCAACCAACTTTATGTGATTAATCGAATTCCACATTTCAAAAGGTTCCATCCACAAAACGGTCTAGAAAGATAGGGAAACATTTAATTGTGCAAGCAAAGGCCCCCAACTACCGTGATTTTCAGTAGGCATAATCCTATTCAATTCACAACATAATATCACAGGATATAAAATAATGTAACTATATTCACAAACATACCATCCCCGTTATACAAGCCAGTTATTATCTTTATTAAACCGGATCAAATTTGTTTCACGGAAACAAGAGAACACCCACCCCACATGATGCACAAAAAGAGAGAGACAATGGTAAGATCCCTACCTCAACAGGTTCCGATGTCCTTCTACGAACATGACCACCACGATCACAAGGCTTCTCCCAGAATGACTACACCCACCAAGGACGTCGCGGCACCACTAAATCAACAACACAAGAAACTCCCTCAACACGGAGATCACATGTCGTAGCATGGAAAGAAAACGAGAGAAGTAGGATCGGAAAGAGAATACAAGAACAGAGGTTTAACATACCTTTTTAAAGTTGTTTGTCAAAGACTGTCATTCCCGTCAATTATCAGCAGTCTCCTCAGTTGGAAACTGTGGAGGGGAGTTCGAATAATAGGGAACGGAATAGGGTGTACGATGTTCTCCTCACTGACACGATCCCATAGTCACTGACGGATCGACGATCAGAGTCCGGATGAAGAAGTTAGGAGGAAGGCTTCTAGGTCATCCGGGAGCGTCGACGTACGGAGAAGATGAGAGGTTCGTAAATAACACGTGACCCTCTCCTATATAGGCAATGAAAAGGTAAAATGCTACGCAGCATGTATTTATGAATACACAACGTGACCGTACAACTGTTACGCTGTTTGACTAGTCAACACACGACACGTCACGCAGTTTCCATGCGTTTAATGATAATAATAACTTCAATTAATAATATGTGTTTAATTGACCCCAGACATGATTAATAAAAAGTTATTCATCATTGGTCTTAAAATGACCTTCATAATTTCAGGGTTGCATTGCCGCTTACGGTTCGTCAATCCGATATCGTATGAGGGAGATACGTTGGATACAAGATCCCATAATAATAATGATATTATTATTATTGGGTGTTTCTTGGACCTGAGCCACGAACCATAATTTAATATTTAACATTAGACTTGAATTAACCGTATTAATGACAGGATCACATTGCCACTGACGGCAGGTCAATCGGATATCGCACGTGGGAGTTACGGCGGGTTGAAGATTTAATAATAATATTAAATCTATTAATTCACGAGCATTTTGGGTACCCAATCTGAAAACCAGAAAAAAGATATCCAATATTGGACTCATAATTTCTGTCTCTTATTCAGGGTTGCACTTCCACTGACGGTTCGTAAAACCAATGTCGGACGAAGAAGTTATGGATGAAACACGGTTTTAACCAAAAAAAAATAATTACATTATTATATTATTATTATTTTATTTAACCATTTTATTCTTCAATTCAAAATCCAACGCACAATATTTCTCAAATTGGTGTGCATTAGCCCCATTATTGACTTCTATTTTTAACTTATTTATTTTATTGCTTTAAATTTTAAATCTTTATTTCATTTAAACCCTTTCTCTCTCCAATCTAATTCTTTCTTCCATAATCCCCTCACTCCATGAAAAGTGGTGCCTCCCCTTCCTCATTCCATGCCCAACACGCCCCAACCTTAATTCTTTTATGGTTTTTATTATTATTTTCTTTATTATTCCATCACTTTGTAATCTATCTCCAATCTCATTTCAATGTCATTATTAATAAAATTAATATTAATAACACCCATCATTAATGTTCTAATTTAATCCCATTAAATTAGATTACCATAATTATTCTCATATTAAACTAAAACAATTCCATGCGACTCAAAACCATTTCATTTAATTGAATTAAATGACAAAACAAAATTAATATAACTTACATATTCAACCCCTTTTTAATACCTTTAATTTCATTAACCTCTCGCACATAGTTTTACGCCATCATTGTTATTTATTGTTTTTAAATAATAATAACAATTCATCAACTTATTTTATTAACTCATCACCATTATTACTTTTAATAATGATAATATTTACGCTCATCGCATTGACCACATTAAACCACCATGTTGGATATCTAAATCTGACCATGCCACGTCAATGTCGCATAACATCCGTCAATTTAATTATTTAATTCTATTTATTTTTATTTCTCACTAATTAAATTGAAACCACTTTTATTAAATTAAAACCATTCAATTTAATAAACCCAACATATTTTTATGCCTCCATTATTATTATTATTTAACATAATAATAATAACGAACTCACCTTTAATTTTATTAACGCACCACCATGTTTCCACTGTGCATCTTCATTTATTTGTTTGAAATAAATACCATGACTCATTTCATTGATTTCTCATTATTATTAATATTATGAATAATATTAATAACACAACACTCATTATTATTATTCAAATTTAATTTCAACAATTACTCAATTAATAATAAACCGCATGTTTCATTTATCAACATCTAATGGGTCACACACCTTCCCACTTCACATCATTAATAATAATAACACCCATTAAATCATTTTATCATGATTATTATCTTTTTAGTTTAATTAATCACATAATTTATGTCATCATCATTATTATTTAACATATTTTTACATTATCATCAGTATTAAAAAATTATCATTATAACGTGCGTCGTGTTGACCACATCGATTTCAACAAAGGAATGGACCGGAGGGGCCCGGGCCATTACAAGACTACATTACTCTGTTATGCGCCCCGAAATTCCCTTAGGTTCCACATTATAATTACTATATAGGTTTTCATCTTAGTAATGGTCTTAAACCTGAACACATTGAACTAAGATAAAATAGCATGTTGGAATCCTTCCTTAATGTGTCCCACCCTCAATGCCTCATCAACAATGTATATTGGAAAAAAATATTATAGATCTGTAGAATGTGTCTAATACTCAATAATTATCATATCAATATGATATATACACTTGAAATAACATTCCCACTCTACTCTCAGAGTCTCTATGAAATTTTTTTTATAGAATCCGATATAGAAATCCTGCCAAACCATATCAAACAGTATATCATAATGGTTGAAAACATCCCACAAATGCTTTACTTATCCCTAAATCATTTAAGTTGAAAGTTTCACTATCTTATCATGAGGTATCTACATATTCATGAATATCAAAATAGTATTCTCAAGCCACAACATATTATCCTATGGACTTCCATATCCGAAAAATGTGGGATTATGCTACTACTGGAACACATTCATCGGCTCATCTATATACGAGGTAAGATACATTGCTCCATAAAAATACTACATGAAATGCATAAAACTATCATAGAACCATTCTAGAGTACTTGTTTCTTGTAAAACCACTGGTTCCTCAGTTAGAACAATAAGTTTATCCACCAGTATCCTATGGTTCCTCTATAGCATGGTTGTCATCACCCTACTGGCCTATGACTGGAGGTCATCATCATGGCATGTCTCTAAAATTACAAACATAGATCTCAAAAAGAATGAAATAAATGCTTGTAGCTAAAATAGTAGTATAGGTTAAAAACATTCTATAAACACATCAAACCACACAATATTTTCATAAATCTATCACTGGTAAATCCAAACAATCGTAAAGGTCACTAAAGACACTACCACTTTTGCACTCAAAATTTGTCTCTAGGTCGAGTTCTCTATTTCACATTTCAACTTCCATTTGAATTATTTTTCATTTCATATTTAAATTAATATTAATTTAAACTAGTTGAACCAAATGGATCACCATTTCATATCCATAATTTTATTTACTCATCATGAATTAAAATATGATGTCCTTCTAATTCGTACCATAACAAGTTCTAGTCCATGCGACTCATAATCCTTTATTCAATGTGCCATAATTGGCTTCATAGGGTATCTTATATAGCCTAATCAAGAATTTATTACATAGGATATGATAGTAACTCGAAGTTCCAAAAATAATTTCCTATTCCCAATACAAAATATATGTTTCCACAAAAATAAATTAATTATGCACATATCACAATGTCATGAAAACACAAAATACAACCTGTATGGAATCAAATAATAAATAGCATGTGAACACTAGAAGGTGCCTAAAATGAGGCATGAGTTGGAATACCATCATCTCATCAGGTTTAAAAATATATATAACCCATATTCATATCAAATATAACATCATAATACAGGTGAATCACCCAATAATGGAATCAATTAAACTATAATAGGAAAAATTCATATAATGGGAAATTTAATTCAAGGAGATTTGGATTTTTCTATACAAGGATAGATGCTCCAAAACACATCTCATTACCAAATTCCTATAACTTCTTATTCCATGTTTATTGTTTCAAAATTGTAATGAAACCAAAAAAGGAACATTCTTTGATACCACATTAAAACATCCCAGACCCAGATCCTTCTGAAGGTTCTTAAAGCCTCGTTGGCGACATGTCCTTAAGAGCATCTCTATTTATTATAGAGGGTTCTGAATAGAAGAAATGGACTATGGTGTGTCTATGGGTATATTATACCCTATTATTAGAGTGTAACATTGTGTTATTAGATATATAATAATAGTGAAAGTAGTAAATCAATGATACAATAGATAAACATCCATCGTACTAAAATGGATTAGAAAACACGGACTATTAACCCACAGAAGTGGAAAGTAGATATAAATTGAATATGAATATTTGTAAACAATTCTATAAGTAATCTCATATACAAGATGATATTTATTGTCATGTGTCTATGAAGCATCAAAAAAGAGGTATACATACATCAGTACCATACATGTAATAAAATACCAAAAAGATCAAAAATTACCCCAGCTAGCATCATAGTCCTTACCTCGGTCATATTCCCCCCTGCTCCAAAGCATGGCACAAAGTCAGGAATATAAAATTGGGTGATTTTCATGATCCCTAACTACATCCAGATAGTTTTTTCGAGTGCCCAACGGCAGACCGAACAGTGTTTGAGATGCAATCACAATAGGTTACCACCCAATGTGTCTATAACAAATCTTGGTTGGGTAATAAAAGATGATGTAGATTACATAGTATAATAATTATTGTTGTACTAGATATAATTTTCCAATAGAAAAAGTAAACAAACATGTGATTCTATAATTCAATATAAGGATCACACTAAAATAAGTGTCAAAATCCTATCACAAGGAATCCTATAGGAAAATAGATATAAACACAATGGCCATGCCATGTACCTTATATATCATATCTATCATGTCCACACCATACAAAAATAAGTGTCTCAATTTACCATATTCATAATGTATAGTTATAATTCTCCTACCCAACAAGGCTAGACCCAAGGTACAGAAGACCAAGGCATCCTTGTTGAGTCCTTAGAGCATCTTTATGGAATCTCGGTAACAACACTTTCGGAGTTCAAGGATTATATCAACAGAGAAAGTCCATTGTGATTCCAGCAATCTAGATCCAAGGGGAAGAAATTCCCATTGAATCATATGAAATCAAGATCCATGGATAATACAGGTCCAAGGTATCTTCTACCATAACACAATAATCATGGGTAAAATGTCCATGGAATCTAAATGGAATAAAGATAAATGGTATAATAATCAAAGGATATACTACCATTTTTATTCACATCTCATTCCATTCATCAATTCATAAGAATTCATGTTCTATGAGTACATCCACTTATATAAAAAATCCATATAAATCATTCATTCAAAAGCATCAACATGAAAATGAGTCAATATCCATCTCCTAATAATCAATTCAATTAAATCCAGTTCATTATTGTCTTCCAATAACTAGGAAAGAACAAAACTTGCCCTATGAGTACTATAATAAAGGGAAAATCTCAAAAGAACACCGCATAGATGATTGTGGTTGGGGGGAAAATGTCGAATAACTGTCAAGGAACTATTGGGAATCCCTAAAAGTTTCCATTACATTAAATTTAATTATTAAATTAATTTTTGGGGCCACACCATAAATTCTGGTGGTCGAACAATCCCAACTAGCTTTATAAAGAACCAAACCACTTGAGAAAAGTATAGACCACCTAAGATAGGTTCGTAATAGACTGTTCGTATCGTATAAACACATTATTCAAATCAGATTGGTAGAAAAGAAAAGAAAGGATGAAAAATGAGAAAATATGGAATATTATCTTTCACCTAAATAGAATATCCTATACCATGTCAAACAAAGAATAGTATAAAAGGAAATGATTAATCACTAGGATGGATCCAATGAGATCGATGGCACTATATTCTATGATAGGACAGGTGAATAACACCAAAATATAACATGATAGCTTCAAGGAGCTCTCAAAGGACTCAAGTATTTCTAATGGATGAAATGAGAAATTAAATTTTTATTATTAGATATTTTAAGGTCATTTTTTTATTTAGCCTCAGAAAATAATGATGTATGTTTTGGACACCTGGTTGTCCTAACTATACACCAATTGTGCACCCTTTGTTGTTTTAAGAAGGAACTTTCATGGTCAGTACACATGGTTTGAATAACCATGTGAAAAACATTCGTTTTCAATCTTCTAATATTTCCATGTTCCCCATACTGGGCTATGCCCACATCCATATGGTTTCCCAAAATCATGTAGCCTGTGGAACCACACTATCCTACCCCACACGGTTTCATAAAATCATGTGGCATGGACCATGCGATTACTACTAACCATGAAGACCACCTGATTTTCTCCAAGAGTTGTCTTCTAGGTTTCAAACAAGACTCAAACACCTCTAATTCCACCATGAACTCAATGTATATTCACATTAGTCTATAAAAAAGTATTTAAACCAAATATTAATGAGATATGTACCCCATATAAAATACTAGGATCTTATAATCTTCCCACCTTAAAGAAATGTTTCCCCAAATTTCCCTATATAGGGTTCTCAAGAATCATTAGTGAATAACACCATCCACCGAGCACGTATGTCGGCCTCCCACTCCCAAGTCTCATCATATAAACAGTTTTTTTTCATAATACCCATACTAGAAGAACTGACCTGCCTAGAAGAACCTTTGTTCTCTTGTCAACTATATGAATCATATTATCCTCAAAGGACACATCTACCAGTAACTCCACCTCCTCATGCTGAAGAGCATGAGACATGTCTGAATGATAGTAATGTAGATAAGATACATGGAAGACTTAATGCATGTATTGGTACCTATAAGGTAACTGGAATTGATATTATATTAGCCCAAATATCTCTATATTTGTGTATATACCAACATATCATAGTGAATGAATACCCTATATCATGATCTCTCTATGCCCCAACCTTGGTGAGAAATAAAAATATACATGATACCTAACCAAGTACTCTATAGGTCATCGATAATGACATGTTTAATATTTTTTTTGAGACTCTTTAGTATCCATCCCCTTTCTAATCTACTAGACCATCTCAAAAGTATCCTTCATGTGATGTTCTATAAGTAATGATACCTCACTTGCCTTTATCCAGCATATGGGTGATTGACCTGAGGTAAAAATCCTCATTAGGTGTCATATGTATAGTCACCTGATAACTATTATTGTAGGAAAACTAAAATAATGGAATATTCATATCCCATGAGCCTCCAAAATCTAGGATGCATGCCCACAACATGTCCTCAGGTACCTATATTATATGATCTGACCAACCATCAGTCTGAAGGTGGTATGTTGTGCTCAAAAAAACTTATGTACCCAACGCACTCTATAAACTTTGATGGAAATGTGATGTAATCCGGTCATACCTATCTGAAACGATGGTGTATGGGATCCAATGAAGTTTCAGTAACTCATGGATATAAACCCCCCCATTATTATCATTACTAAAAGTATACTTTATTAGAAATAAATATGAAGCCTTCATGATCAGTTCAACAAAAACCCATAAAACATCACTACTTTGAGGCTACCTCATAAAACTATTCATGAAATATTTCATGACATCATCCCACTTCCACTAAGGAATTGGTGACTGTTGTAAAAAAATTTCTAGTCATTGATGCCCCACTTACACTTTCTAACAGATGGATCACATCATAAAAAAACAAGCTACCTCATGTTTAGTCCTCATCCATCAATATTGGAGATATTAATATTGATACACCCTGGTAGTGTCAGGATGCACTACCCAAAGTGAGGCATGAAACTCCTACATCATCTCCTAATGAATGTCTTCTAGAGACCTTATGTGAACATGTATATATAGGATCTCATTCACACCTATGGTCCTACCAAGAAGTGGGACCTCACCTTCCACACTCTCCTATAGGACTAGGACTTCAAGGATGTGATATATTCTTCATCCTCAGCCTATCCTGTAGGGTAGAGGTCACAACTAAGGATAAAGTAAAATTCATTCCTTGACTATCCTTCACCTCCATGTGTATATTGGAAAATATATCCATAATCTTTCACTCACTTATAGCCTACTGAATTGCATATATCAATGGCCTCCTACTTAGTTCATTGGTAATTAAATTTCTTTTTCTTGGCATGTAGGAAAGCTCAAAGTCAAATTACAATAGTTATTACACCCACCTTCAATATTTTATATTCAAATCACACTGTTTAAATATAAAATTGAGACTTTGAGGGTCCATGTACAACAAAAAATACTCTCCTAATATATAATGTCTTTAATAGTGAAAATCATGAAAAACTACTGATAACTCAAGATCATCTATCATGTTTTTATCCCATGTGGTCTCAACAACTTAGACCCATATTCCATGACTCTATCCCCTAGCATCAGCACTACTCCATGCTTGAAACCAAATTATTCTCAATAAGTAGTGTAGATTCTTCCCTACTCTAGAAGAATAAATACTTGAACTAACGTCAGTCTCCCTTTCAACTTCTAAAATGATATCTCATAAGTATCTATCCATACAAACTTCACACCCTTCTTGGTCATGCCCTTCAATGAAACTGTTAGTCTTTAGAAGTCCTATATGAAAAACCTTTGTTATCTAGATATCCCTTAGAAACATCATATATCAAATAAATTATAGTTATTATCCCATGAATCTATATCTCTCACAATATCTGGGTCAACTGATACTATTGTCTCTAAGATAATATAACCAAGCATGTGAATGTTACCCTTCTATAATTGGCACTTTATGAGCATATCATATACATGATTCTCTCTCATTGTATCCAAAAAATTCTCATGATGTTTTGCATTGTTGTTATGATTGTGAGAATACACCAAGATATCATCCATGAAAACCACCACAAATTAATCTAGATAAGGATACATAACTTGGTTAGTTAGAATCAAGAAAACTATTGGCATGTTCATAAGACTAAATGGTTTAACCAGAAATTCTTATACACCATACATGCTAAAAAATGTTGTATGAGGTATGTGTGAAATTTTAACACATACCTAATCATATAAAGATATCAAATCAATTTTTTAAAACACTTGATCTCCTCTAATATGATCAAAAAGGTCATATATTCATTGTAAGAGATTCCTGTTCTTAACTATCAGCTAGTTCAATTTCCAATAATCCAAACGTAACCTAACAGTACCATCTACCTTTTTCACAAATATAACATGAAAACCCCATAGAGAAGTATTAGGTTGTATAAACCCCTTTTCTTAAACATCCTATAGTTGCCTATTGAACTTTTATGACACCGTAGTAGACATCCTATAAGGAGGAATGGATAACGGTGCATATCCTAGAACTAGATCCATGGAGAACAAAACCACTCTCTTGGGAGGTCAACCAAAGAAGTCGTACCAAAAAATTTCTCTAAAACAATTGACCGCTAAAGGAAATATTTCCTGACACACTCCCTGGTCATCAAGATATGAACTAAAAACATGGGCTATCATCTCGACCAGACCACAATGATCTAGTCCAGCTTTAATTTCTTAGACTACCCATTCACCCATAAGGGTATAAGTAATTCCTTCAGGTGATTTGGAATTCACCCTCTAGTTATAGAAATAAACATAGACTTGATAAGATAATAGACAGTCCATCCTGATTCTGAAGTCAAGCTTGGTCATCTGAAGGAAAAAAATATTCCAAAAAAAGTGACCCTGAAAAATCTAAAGGAGAACTACATGTACTCATATACACTCTCCATAATAATAACCAACAGAGTTTCTAGTATCATATCACCCTTTAAAAATTGAATCACGATTCCAAGGATCTCCAAAGTAAGTAAAAATATAAAACAATGTGATGCACCTATTTCTAAAAGAGTAGATACAAGAGTAGAGGCTACTAAGATAATACCTCTCACTATTTATGGTCTAGATCCATTATCCTTAGGTGATCCTATAAAAAATATATCTAGTCTCAACCCTATCTCTATGACACAAACTCACTACCCAGATCAAGCCCTATATGTGGTATCAGTGGAACTAGTGCCTAGTTTTATCTTGCATGACCATCACCAACTCAACATGATTAATCAATAATACTCCATCTCCCTTCCTGATGTGGAGTTGTAAAACCTAATCTCAAACCCAAGGTTTGTGATTACCCCATATCACTCACTACTGGAGGGATGGATCTATAGAAATGTTTAATGTGTCCAATACTATCATGATCTTGGCACTCGACTGAGTCGTAATCGCACTGATTTCTCATATAGCCATGTCTTCTACCCTGATGATAGAAATCCAAGATACCATTACTCATAGCCTAGCTAGAACTCTTCTCATGAGAAGAATCAAAATGGAACTTCATTCTTGAATACATTGAACCACTTGGTGGTTAGACTGCACTGCTTTGCTTTACTCACCCATCTTTCCTCAGGGACCACTTTATAATTATAGCATGGATAACCATATCAATAATAGTCATCAACCTAAACACATTGACCTCAGACAAAATATAATTTTGACGGCCTTCCTCGAAGTGTCTCACCCTCAATTATGCATCATTATGTTAAATTGGCACAAAATATCGACTCACTAGACTGCTATTCTCTCAGAGTCTTAAGGAAAATATATTCCTAGAATATGGTTTGGATATCTAGACAAACCATATCTTGTAGTGAATCATCCATGTTTAAAACATCCCATTGATGCTTTACTACTCCTCGAAGCATGTATGTTGCGAGACTCACTCTCCTTTATGTATAGGTCTTTATATTATTGAATATCAATAGATTATCCTCAAACCATATTTCAAAATCTTGTGGACCACTGTCACCTAAAAACATGGGAATATTTTTCTACTAGAACAGACATGTTATCTCATCCATAGATGATCCAGGTCATGGTGCTCCCTAAAAAGTATCCATGAAATGCATAAAACTCTCAAAGAACTGTGTCTAAACACATGTTTCAAGTAAAATTTCAACTTCCTCATCTGAAACTATAAAAGGATCCATCAGTATCTTGTGGCCGACTTCCTCTAGAGCATGGTTATCACCAACCTCACATGGTATGATTGTAGGTCATCCTCGTGGCATGTCTCTACAATTACAAACACATCCCTTAGAAAGAATGAAATAAATTTTCATACCTAAAAGGATAAGACTACTCAAAATCTTCCTATAAATACATCATACCACACATCATGAACCTAAATCATGGATTGGTAAAAATAAACAACCACAAAGTTCACAAAATACACTACCTCTTTCCCACTCAAAATCCATGTCTATGTCAAGTTCTCACTTTCACATTTCAATTTCCATTTGAATTCATATTAATTTTACATAATAATTCATATTAATTTTACATAATAATTCATATTAATTTTAAACGGTTGAAACAAATGGTTTACCACTCCATATTAATAAGGCCATGTACTCCTCATGAACCTAAATATGGAATCCACTTAATTTACACCATGACATGTTTTAGTCTATGTGATTCATGGTCCATGATTCAACATGGAAAAAATTTCTTCTTAGGGTATCTTCTATAGATTAATCATGAAAAAACTACTTACGTTATGAAAGGCACTCTAAGTACCAACCATGTTTTCCAATTCATTGTAATGAATATCTATAAAAATATAATATATATATATCATATAACATATACCAAAGTACCAAAAACAATCAATTAACCCTAATGGGATGGCATAATACATGGCATATGAAGACTAGCATGTTCATAAAATGATGCATGAGATGGCATACCATAATCCCATCAGGTTGCAAAAACATAGAAACCACAATCATATCAAATATAACATCTCAATTCAAGTGTATCACCCAATAGTGAATTCAATTCAACTGTAATAGGAAAAATCTAGATAACATCAATTTTCATTCCAGACAATCTAGATTTTCCATTAAATTGGTTAGGTACTCCCAAGAACACCTCATTACCTAATTCATATACATTCCTATTCCTTTCCTATTGTCTCTAAATATTAAAGAAACTAGTAAAGGAACCGCCTTTGATACAAATTTGTAATTTCTTAGACCAGGGCTCCACTGAAGGTGCCCCTAACTCGGTTGGCCACATGGCCTCAAGCTCATCTTCGCAAACACCAGAGTCTTTTGACCAATAGTAAGTGAATAGGGTGTGTTTGTGCAGAGATTATGGCCTCTTATCATAGTGTAACATAGTGGTAGAAATCATAAAAGAAATTGTGAAACTGGTATATTAATCATACAATAGGTAAACATATATAAAACTGAATGAATAAGAAGACACTGACTAGTAACCTACCATAACAGAAAGTGGATATAAACTAAACATGAATATTTATAATCAATGACATAAGAAATATCATATATAATATGATTATTTCATGACATGTTTCTATAAATAATCCAAAATAGGTATTCATACATCAGTACAATACATGTAATAAAATACCAAAAAGACCAAAAACTATCCCATATAGAATCATAAGCCTCATCTCGGTCTATTTCTCCACACCCCCTAATCATGGCACAAATTCAAGCATCAAACTATGTTCACTTTCTTTTATCCTTACATGTATCCATATAGTATGTCTAGGTATAAAACGGCAGACCAAACAAGTTGTGGGATACAATCCCAGTGGGTCACCAACTAAATTGTCTATAACATATCCTAGATGGTAAATTAAATAAATAGCATTGTAAATAGTGTAACATGTATGGGAGTACTAAAAGTAAAGTACCCGTGTAAAAGGTAAAATTTTTTATCTTTTACAATCAGACAAGGCTCCATACAAAATAAGTGCCAAACTCCTATCACAAGGTAGGTAATAAGAAAATGGTTGTAAACACTATGACCCTATCATATACCATATATGTCATATCCATCATTGCCTTACTGTATAATAATAATTCTATAATTTGACATGGTCATTCCATATAATCAAAAGTTTCAGACCCCATATGGTCGAATCTAAGGTATAGAAGACTATGGCATCATCATCAAGTCCAAAAATCATCTTGAAGGAAACTTGGTATAGGAACTAATGAATTCTAAGGATCTTATCAACAAAACATATCCAATGTGAGTCCAGCAAACCGGGTCCAAATTGTAGAATTTCCCATGGAATCTTATGGAATCAAGATCCATGGATTATATAGGTCCAAGGTATAATCTACCATAAAACAAGACCCAAGGGTGAAACATACCTGTAATCTAAATGGTATCAAGATCCATAGTATACCAACCAAGGAATCCCCTACCATTTCAATTCACATCTCATTCCATTCATTGATTCAGAAGATTTTAAGTTCCACATGTATACCAAATGGTATAAAAATCCATATAAATCATTCAATTAAAAGAATCAGCATGAAAAGGAGGAAATATCCATATCTTAACAATCAATTCAATTCAGTTAAATTCATTATATGCTTCCTCTAACTAGGAAATCACAACACTCACCCCATGTGTGGTATAACAAAGGAAAAATGTCAAAGACACTCCCCATGGGTGACCATGGTAAGGGAAACAACCTCCAAAAAGTCTCAAGGAACTAGTTGGAATCTTTAATAGGTTCCATTATATTCAATTTAATTATTCAATACTATTTGGGGCCACATTGGAATGATATTTTGGTGTCATAATGACAACTAGCTCTGTAAATCACTAAACCACTCTAGAGAAGTATAGATTGCCTACCGTAGGTCCGTAGTAAAGTTATTGTCCATTATCAACTCCTGATTTGACTCAGGTTGGGATAAAAAAATAATGAATTAAGAACCTAGAGATATGGAATATTATCCTATGCCTAAATATTCTAGTCGATGCCATATGAAATGAATAATTAAACAAAAGGAAAGGAGTACTCACCGATGAGGATCATATGAGACCAACAATGTTTAATTATGAGATCGGGAAGAAGAACGTAACTAAAGGATATCAATTTGGAATCAAGGATATCTCAAAAGGCTCATGGATATCCAATGGTTCAAATTAGAAATTAGATTTAGGTTATAAGATATTTTAAGGGTAATTTTGTCTTTGTTCTTCAAAATATTAGGCCGTATGGTTTGGCCGAATGGTTGGCCAAATCATGAGCCTATTGTGTTCCCTATGATATGTAAATGGGGATCCCTAATGGTCATTGCACTCTATTTGACTATCCAAGAAAAAATCATGCATTTTTGGTATACTAAAAATTGAAGGTTCCTCACACTGGGGTGTACCTTTACCCAGATGGTTTCCTCAAAATGTGCAACATGTATCACCCCAATATCTAGTGTTGCATAGTATCATAAAAATATGTGGCTTGGGTCATACGGTTACTAAAAACCATTTAGATAAACTGTTGTTCTCCAAGAGTTGGGTTAAAGGCTCTAAACAATCCCCAGAAACCTCTAATACCACTGTGACCTCAAAGGGTATTCACATTTTGTTCTAAAAAAGTATTTAAACTGAAAATTATTGATATATGTACCTCATAAAAAAACATATTTTCTTACATTATAAGTCTTTTATTTTACAATAATTAAATTTCCCTATGTTCAATGATAACCCATAATACCAAAATAATGAGAAAATATGTTTCTCTCTTATAAACAATTTCATAAACTCTTATGTACACCTTTTATGCTCTTAAAATTATCTCTCGGATTTACCAAGATTTTTTTTGAATACCCAATCATATCTTCAATCAAGTTTATTCATATATATATTACTATACTTCATTAATCAGTGTATTACATATATTAAACTCACATTCCATACCCATGTGTTAAAATAATAAAAAAATCATGATCTATTATCTATGTGGAAAATAATTAATTTAAAGATATGAAGGGTTCACCCTTATAGTGATCCAATTAATTGGGTGACTAATTAATCTCTTGATATAAGATATTTATGATACATTAGTGAATAAACATGGTAATATGTTTTATGATGCCTTGGTGATGAACTTTAGTGATGTTCTTATGAATGTATCATATTATATAGTAGCTATATTTCCATTTTATGTCCCATGTATGTACCATCATGATCTTATGTTATGTCTCATGTACACATATTCATGTTCTTATGTTATACCTCATGTATTTATGATTATGGTCTATTTATATACCCCATAAATTATGCATGGATATGTACCTCATATTTCCATTGTCATGCATTACTGGACCATATTCTCACCCTTTATATTGACTTATATACCCATTAAATCTTTTATAGTGATGTGAAATAGAATGTGATTAAATTTGTATTTCAAGAGGATTAAATAACATTTATATAGTCTATGTATTATGTGGATATTATCCAAGACTCTAAATATATAATGGTTCTTCAATGTTATTAATGTAATATTTTTTTAAGGAATTATATTAAAAAATATGTATAAAAAATGAGGATCCCCAGATTTGGTATCAAATAAAATATTTAGTAAATTATGGTAATTATTACTAAAAAATTTGTAACAACCCTAGGGATAATTATAAATATTATAAATCCTCCATACATTTCAGTAATGTAAAAAATTGATCGGTTTCTTTGAAATGAAATCCCTATATTTATACTACATGTGGATATGGATCTGGAACAGATGCACCTTGGATAATAAACTGGAAAGGGTTCGTTGGATATTAACTTGACTTATAAATGGTTAATTATAAGAAGACCATTGTATAAATATAGTTTGAAACTCTTAGGGTAATTTTTGTGTTTAATCACTTGAATTTTGAAACCCATTATAGTTGATAAATATATAAGGTAATTTTTTAAAAAATTAATGTATAACATCCAGGAAGTGTGTTATTAGAATATTTAAAAATTAAACTTCCCATTAAAAAAATATATTATAATTTAAATGACTAATAATTTCATCATTTATGTTTTTTTCTTAAATATTTGTGGGAAATTGAAGAATTTGTGTGAATAATGGATGCGATATGAATTGCATCAATAATTATCCAAATATGATGGAATATAGAATTGAAAACTTCAGGATGATAATGAATCAAATAAATTAAGTATTTCCCCCTCCCTGTTCATTATTTCCATTATGGGAAATTATAAAAATTCAATTTTCAATCAGTTAACTTATATCATGAATAATAACATAAACCATGTCGAGCATCAAACATCACCAATGAAATAAAAACAAGTATTTGATTCCTTCATGTGTCAATGACCACCTATATATTGTGGAACTTGGGATCTAATAATCATATAAAGATGTATCAACATTGTAGAAAATATATTTTTTATTTTTTATTGTTTTGAGTAATAAAAAATTCACATTGGAATTATACTTTTTAGAGGGAGATTCTGATTAATGGTGGAAACTAATCTGGATCACAATGAAAAAAGATAAGGTTGAATCCATGGATTGTGGAGATTTTAAAAAATATATATTTTTCAATAAGAATTTTCCTCTCTCCCTATGAATAAATATTGTGATCGAATTCCTTGATCTAAAGAAAATTATATTTAATTAATAGGAATTTATGAGAATAAATTTACATGGATTGTGTGATAAACATCATTATTTTTCATTGATTCTGATGGGAAGATTTATCGATTGTTTCTCAGGATAAGACCTCATCTATTGAAAGATATTGTAATACGATGCATCAGTTGATTTGGGTGGATAGTATTATGAGATACCCAAATGAAAATAGAGTTTGGAGAAAAATAGGTTTCCATATGGACTAAATGATAAGAAGGGGAAGATAGAAAAAAATTTCAAAAAGATTATTTACCATGAAGGATAATGTAAGAAAAAAATTATATATATGCAACAATAGTGGGAATAAGAATTTAGGTAACTATATGAATAGAATTGAAAAGTTTTGAAATTATATAAGTGAAGGAAATATAGCTCGAAAATATCATTGATATTTAATCCTCAATAACTTCATTTAAATGAAAAGGTAAAGGTTGTGTATATTCAACCTGTAATATAATTCTTCAAGTGTGAGGAGAACTAATTGTTCTCAAATAAATTTCTACATTATAACCTAATAGAGTTAAAACTCCATCAACCCAGTGGATCCTAATGGATTAAGGTCACACTTTTCTAATCACAATAACTGAATTCGAGTCTCTATATGATGTAGTGGTAAGTAATATAATCATACAATCAAAGCATGCAATTTCATTGTTTAATTTTTGGTTCTACACATTCCTTTATTAAATTCAAGTTTGTGAAAAATATAAAATTTAACCATGAACAACTAGTGGTAGAGTTGTTGGTTAAAACTATTGTATGAACTATTCAAGCATCAAAGATATAAAGGAGTTCCTATATTAACTCTGGTGAGTAAAATCTCTCTAAAAACCTATTTTACATTCTAATGATATAATGTAACATAGTACATATGATGGTTTTATTGTCAATTTATTATTCCAATATAAACTATAGAAGAGAGGTAATTTTAGTTGGTGTGCAGGGACAACCTATAATTATTTTTTAAGGAATTATATACCATTTTTATTTTAATAAATAACCACCTCCAATTTCAATTTTCATGAAAATGATTGCTAAATAAGGAAAATAATGATAATGTATAAAGATAAGATATGTACCAATTTTTCAAGAATACATTGATATATTTCAGGAATAATTACAAATACCTATCCCAGAATGAGTTGTAGAGTTATCAATTGAACTCATACCTAGATCAAATAAAACATAAAAAAAATTATATAGAATATCAAATTCATAGTTAATGTAATTAATGAAAAACTTAAAGACCTTTTGAATATGGGTTTTATTCAAACAAGTGCGTTTCCTTGGGGAGAATATGTTGTCTTTATGAAGAATAAGCATGGATAAATGTAGTTTTCAGTTGATTTTAGAGAAAATAATGGGATCATAAAAAAATAAAAAGTACCATATTATGAGGACATGTGATTTTTTTATTACATTCAGGGGGCTCAATTATTTTCTAGGACTAGCCTCTAATTAGGGAATCATCGGTTGAGGTAGAAGATATAAAATAATCTAAATAATTCCTTCCAAACAAGATATGTGTACTATGAATTTTTTTGTATGTCCTTTGTATTGACTAATGATCCATCCATATTAATATATTTTTTGGATAGAGTCTTTAGGGACTAAACTAATAGGTTTTTATTGGTTGTTTTTTATGATATTTTTATATCTTCTATAAGTGTTGAGGAACATGAGGATTATCTATGTTCTATATAAAAAACTATATGGGGAGATAATATTTTTGGAAAATTTATAAAATGTGAGTTATGTTTATAAAAATTCACATTCATGGGACAAATTTTGACTAGAAAATGAATCTCAGTTGATCAAGTAAAGACAAAAACCATATTGGAGTGGCCTCATCCAACATTAGTAAATGAGATTTGTAGTTTACTTGGTCTTATTGGATACTATAGAAGTAATATCATGAAGATTCCTTGTCATTATAATCCACTAACCATGTTAACATTAAATTGAGTTATGTTTATCTAGAAAAAGGAGCGTGAACAAATATTTCATGATCTAAAGAAGAGGTTGGTTAGTGCACATGTGCTAACATTACCCTTTAATGAGGAATGATCTTTATTGATACTAATGCATCACTAAAATTTTATGGATGTGTAATTATATAGAATGGAATGGTGATTACCTATGAATATTTAAAATTAAATCCTCATCCACAAAATTATCCTACCAATGATTTAGTGTTAACTGTAGTTATATATTCATTAAATATATTGTGACAATATCCTTATTAGGAGAAGTGTGATATATACATCAACCTACAGAGAGTAACTTTTATATCGACATAAAAGTAATTGAACATTATAAAATGGAAATTTTTTGATCTTTTTAAGGACAATGAATATTCTAATCATTATCACCTTACAAAATTAAACATATTCATAAATGTTTTGATTGAGAAAACCCATGATTTCTGGTAATGATGAATATTTTTGTAGATCCTTTGGTCAAAGGCCTAGTGTATGAGATACATGTATTTCATAAGTAAATGAACACCATCAATCCTATCTCAAATGATTTCCAAATCATAAATACTAGAGTAGATCAAGAAATCATAAATAGATGATACTAGTTACAAAAGAATATAAAAGGTATGAAAATTTGTAAGATTTAAGAGTTAAATTTGTATCAAGTGGGTTAATATGGTTTGTAAGAATGGTATGTATCCCATATATTATATTGTTAAAGAAAATTTTGATTGATGAATCTCATATCTCTTTTTTCTCAACACATCTCAGAATCACCAAAATGTATTGGAATATGTGAGGTCACTATTGGTTGCATAACATGAAAAGGGAGATTGATGACTATATAAAAAAGTTAGTTGTTGAGTACATATTTGAAGGAAGAGTGAAAATTACTGGAATGAGTGGTAAAACCAGTACCCATTCAATAATTGATGTGTTAAAACATTAATATGTACTTTATTGCTAGAAATCCTAATACATACAAGGGAAACCATGAAATAAGGGTAATCATTGATAAGGTAAAAAAGAATTTTCATTTTTTCCATATGATATTATTTATACCTTGAGAACCTTACTCATATATATATTCAAGAAGTGGTGATAATTCATGTGAAACCATTTTCAATTGTCTAGGATAGTGACAAAATATTAACTTCAATTTTCTAGAGGAGTCTTCAAAATTATATCAATATAGTGGTAAACCTTTGAATATTATATCATATAAAAAATAATGGGAAGTATGATGGGATAATTAAAACATTGGAAGACATGTTGAGGGATATATCACTTTATTTTCAAGGGATTTATTACTTTCATCTTCTACATATAAAATTCCATTATAATAATATTTTCCACTCATGTATTCAAATGGATACTTAGGAAACAATCGATAGAAAGAGATGTCGAACTCCAGTATGATGGAATGAATTTGGAAAAGGAAAATTGTTAGGACCATTCATTCTGAAGGGCACTATGAAGAATATACAGCTGATCCAAAAACATATCATGGTTTCTCATAGTCAAAAAAAATATTTGTGTTGACAAAATATGGAAGGAAATATAATTTCACGTTATTTATGATATATTCCATAAAATATCAACATGGAAAATAGAAAAGATATATTGAAAGATAGGAAAACTAATTTCACATTATATAAAACCATTTTAGATTATAGATTATATTGGAGTTGTTTTTTATTGGTAATAAATTCATCTGAATCATTCCAAGGTTTATGACATCTTCGATGTGTCCCTGTTGAGAAAGTATATGTTAGACCCAAGGAATATACTAAAAACAATTTGTATGGAATAGTAACCTCAACTATCATATGAGGAATAATTTATATATATTCTTCAATAAAGATAACATGTATTTTGGAACAATACAACCCATCTCCTGCATTTCTTGTGGGTAAATCACAAGTTTGAATAATCAACTTAATATCCTAAATAAGTGATGATTGTGAAATACATGCCCATCTATTTTAAAAATTCACTTGAATTTGGAGGGAAAAATTTATTGTTAGGGGAGAATATAAGGGCCTAAATATTTAATAAATTAAAAAATCTTGTATAATAATGACTATTTTATTATATTTTATAATAGAATCACATTGAATGACTATTTTATTTCATTACATATCATGAATTAATATTGAGTATAACCACTAAAAATAACATAGGGAGAAAAATAAAAAATAATAATGAATTCACTAAATAAAACATAATAAGATTGAATAATATAATATATTCTATCATGTTATAAAAATATTGAAAATAAATAGAAGAGTTGGTAATAAGATAGACATTATCAAGGTAAGTGTAGAACCTTTATAAGTGATGTAGTGAATGGTGAAGTATGAGAATAGTGGAGCATGTATATATATATTGTAATAGTAAATGTGACCATTGGGATCTTATTGTTACCAAACTATTGGTCAATATAACTATTGGGTGTTATGACTGACGGGCATTATGATTGTTGGAATGAGTTTATATAATGTGTAAATATAGGTTATAAATAATTCATAAGGGAGAAATGATTCCCTCATCCATTAGGATCATGCCTTCTGAATCAAATCTATCAAAATATTGGAGGGATGTAGCATTACTGGGATTCACCCTTAACCAAGCTCAAGAAGATAATTAGTAAGTAATCCTTAAATAAAATTGACTAAAATACAAGTTAAAGTTGGAAGATATCACCATAAGATCAATGTTAGTTAAGCTACATAATGAAAGTGCCACCATTGCACACCAAACCCTTAGGGTGTATTCTGATGTAATAAGGGGTTATGATTCTAGAAAATAGTATTATAAGGTGTAATTTTTTTAAAAATTAAATAATGGTCGCTTAAATCCATTTACATTATTATTATAATTTAATAAAATACACTTTAAAATACTATTAACATGATAAATAGTTCTATTACACAGATAAAACATTATATTTTTTAAAATATATATAATTTCAATAAAAAACAATTTTATGATAAAATTAGTGTAACAAAAAAAAAATTCATTACATATTTCACTTTAAATAAATTTCGTTTATTTGAAAGATTTATTTACATTAGGTTTAAACGAACCACGATATACTATTAAAATGTTATCATAAGGTTTAATTGTTATACGCACAATTAGTTTTCATCTTAATAAATTAAATTATTCACTAATGGTGAATGATTTTATTGAAATATATAGTTAATATATTTATTAACATAAATTTTCATACATCTAATGTTTTTTACTAGTGACATAATAAGAATAAATCTAGTTGTATGCCTAAAAATGCATTTTTCTAAAAAATCATTCTATTTTGCACACTAACATTTAAATGATTTTAATCCACTTACATACATTATATATTGTAAAATGGATACCACATTTTTAATCATCATATTCAATATGATTTAATAATTTCAACTTAATTTTTTCATGATGAATAATAACCGTTGTAATTAATTTTCACCAAGATATAGGGAAAATAGCTAAAATTGGGTTACAAAAATGTGGTAAAGATTTAAAATCAATAAAATAATTAAATTTTTCTGATTTTATGAGATTTCTTTTACCAGGTTTATTTTTAAGGAGTTAAACAATTAATTTAAAATTTTTATTTTGAAATTAGGATCCTAATGTTGACTT